>JARQAC010000003.1:5000000-10000000 GCA_036172945.1 Meloidogyne incognita
TGAGGAGATTGCATAGTTTGTTTCTACATAAATAAACTAACCAATTTAGTTGGAGGAAAACAAACATTTAAAAAAAGAGAGGCAACAAATGCAAGTGGGGGAATTGTGTAGAAAAGTGTCCATTTATCGGATGAAACCACAAAGGAAGGACCAGCCGGTTGGTAATAGAAAAAGGATTTGGAAGAGGGAAGAAGAATCTGAAGAGTACTTGGAAGCAATCTGAAGAAATAAATGGGAAAAGAAGCGGATTTTGTGGTACTTTATTAATATCCCACCCCCCACTCCTATTTGAGTCTCAGATTAATTTTCCTTCTCCTGTCAATCATTTATTTTCCTCCTTTTTTAATGCCAGTCATTTTCTTCCCTCGAATATTATAAGTAAAAGGCAAGTTAAAAACTTATGATAGTTGAGGTGTACAGCCCAAAAGGGCGCGCAGCCATAACGGCGCAAAGCCATAACTTTCTGTAGTATTTTTGGCCCTTGTCATTTTTGGTATCAATCTCTTTAGCTCGATGAGAGTAATCGTTTAATACTAAAGTTGGTTAAGTTTGAAAATCTTGAAACAAGTTATGGCTTTGTGCCGTTATGGTCGTGCGCCCTTTTGGGTGTCCCATATTCGAGGGAAGAAAATGATTGGCATTAAAAAAGGAGGAAAAATAAATGATTGACAGGAGAAAAGGAAAATTAATCTGAGACTCAAATAGGAGTGGGGGGTGGGATATTAATAAAGTACCGATTTTGTGTGCATTTCTGTCTCCACAAAAATTTAGTCCGCAAATTAAATCCGCAAAAACAAATTTGCAATCCTCCATCCTTTTCTTTATTTTCCTCAGTTTTTTAGTTAGACTGAATGAATGTTGAATGGATGTTGAATAAAGAGTGAGCGCGCATACTGGATAATCTCTCCCCTCATTCCCAATCAGACTAAGGCAAAATACACACAAAAATATATTATTTTTATTCACATGATTATATTTTGTTTGGTTCAATTAGTTAATAATTTTAATTTAAGATTATACTAAATATCGAGTGAGAAATAAAAATTTTAAAATAGTTATTATAACTAGAATTACGTAGAAAGTTAGAACGATAATTAGGTTAGGTAAAAATTTTTAAGATTAAATTAAGATATGAAAAAATGCTGGATATTTTAATTTAAGATCCTTCTACAGGAGAAAATCAGGAGAAAAATAAATAAAAAATAAATGTGCAAAGGATAAGGGAGAGAAAAGCAAGAACATATACACATAAATATATGGTCATCTACTGGCGCGATTACAAAAAACGTAAAAATGGATGTGGATTTGCTTATTGTTTAAGCGATTGTAGTAAAGCAGAAGGAAATTGAGAAATACAAATAAAGTAGTGAATTAAAGGATCATTGCAAGTAAATCGGATTGGAGGGAGAAAAATAATTCAAAAAATTAATTTTTTATTTAAAAAATTTAGAAAACCAAAAAAAAAGTTTTTGGAGTGGAACTAATATTTAATCGGATCTTAATGTTTCAAAAATGGTTGAACAGTTTAATGGATGTACCTATATTTTAAATTATATTCTTTAAATTAAAAACAATTTCTTAAAAAAATAATTTAATTAGAAAACAATCACAAAAACACAAAACAAAATTCAAAAAATTTACACCCACACAAAAATATTTTGTCATTAAATCAACAACTTTTACTTTCTTAAATATTTTCTTCAATAACATGTATGTACTTTTGCTTTCACAAGAGGTAATTTACTTAAAAATTTCACTATTTTCTCTTTTAACTATTCGCCAAAATAACAAAATCATTCAGTCATTCCCTTTAATTTTCTTTCAATCGCGCACAAAAAAAGAGAGAATATATTTTATATTTATTTGTGTGTATTTATTCCGTAAATTATTTGAGAGAACAACCGGAGAGAATTTTTGAGTGCTGTACAAAATTTTTTTTAGCAATTTTCCTGTTTTTTACACACAAAGAGGCCATTTGGAGAGAATTGGAAAGGCTGAAAGGCAGTCAAAGGCAAATTGAAAAAAAGGAGGAGGAGGGAAAGACAAACAAAAAAAATTTTTTTAGAAAAATATTGAGAAAAAGCAAAAAAATTTCTGTCCGTTTTTGACTGTTAATATGTTGCTTTTAATATTTTTCGTTAATTTTTATTTTTTCCTTTTTTGAACAAAAAAGGAAAAACAAAATTCTGGAATTAATAAAATTATTTATGCACTCTTTAGTTTAGTGGATTGAATGAATTGATGCGCAAATTAAGTACTAGAACGAAAAAGGAAATAAAAAAGAAAAAAAAGAGAAAAATATTTTTTATATTAAATAAAAAATATTGAAGATTTCCGGATTTGGTTTTATATAAGTAGCGAATATGAAGGAATCATTCATCGAAATATTTATTGGAGGCTAAATATGTATGTATTAGGAATAATAGACTAATTTGATTTAGGTTTTTGATTCGGCATACTTGTCAAAGGCATATTTAAGAAGAGAAATTAGTAGAATTTAATTGATATTCAACTGTTCAAATTAATCTCGATAGAACTATTAATTAGAAATCAAGAGCTTTAGCTCTATCCATTATACATACATATACTATAAGAATTAGATCTAAGAATCAAAGAAAGAATTTTAGTCTGAAATAGAGCTTTCAGTCTTTTTGAAGTTAGAGTTTCTAATAGCTTAATTGTAATATCACATCAGATATTTGGATTTATTTACTTTTAATGGAATGGAAAAAAATTTTTCCATATTCCATATCTAAATTTGGTAATAGTACAAAAATAATTTTTATAAAGAGAAAGCCTCGAGGAAATTCTTTTTTTGCTCTTTTGCACATTCGAGAGGCACTTGAAAGTGAATATTTTTTCTAATAATGTTTAAAGGGGGATCTGAATGAATAAAATGATGAAAATGGATGCAAAGATTTTTATAAAAAATATCTAATTTTATTTGTATCTGTCACTGTAAATAAATAATAATTTAAGATATTCTATAATAATTTAAGATATATTAATTTAAGATATTTTATTCTTTTATTATATTTCATTATATATAGGATTCTTTTATTATCAAATTCAATCACTTCTCTAATAAAAAAAGTTAATATTTACAAAATCGGAGTAAGTGAAGACAAATAATTAAATTTAAATAAATTTAATTAGAAAAAATTTGTTACAAAGAAAATAATCTCGAATGAAAATAAATATATAAAATGATATTTGAGAGCTTTTGTTAAAGAAAAAATGTAAAAAATTATTTTTGTTTCGCGTATCAATGTGTGAGAGGCTGACGTTTGAAGGTCGAAATGTGTAAATAGGCTGGCGCGAACAGCTAGAAATTTTTAGAGGAGAAGAAAAAATTTATTTAATTTTTTTGTTATTTTCTTTGAAACGAGCACAAAACAAATTTGAAAACAAGATTTGTTTAGAAAACTTGAAAAAATAATTTTTGGAAATTGGAACGAACAGACAATAAATTAAAATTTAATAAATTCATAATAGAAAAAAGAATTTATAACAAAACTGATCATTTTATTATTTCATTAAATATTTTTATATAAAATAAAGATATGCGAATTCTGGTTATCATGATCCGTGGATACGAGGTAATAAAATCATTATCTGAATATTGTGTTTTTGATATTGTTGGAATTAAAAAAGATTTATTTATTTTGAACTAAAATTTAAAGGCTAATAACTAGTAGATAATTGATTGAACTATATTATTTTAATGCAAATTAGTTGATATGTCTAATTAATGAATATCAAGATTGAAGGGTTCAATGCTCATTCAGAAATATTTATATATTTGTAATTATGTCCCAAGGGGTGTCATAATAAGTTCGAGGGTTCACATGATTTCATAGAGAGAAGACTACACAATTTATACCAAAAACTGCAATAAAATATTTATATATCAAAAAATTTTTATTTATTATATTTTCTAGAATTGTCTTAAAAATATATTAAACTGTACCATAATTAAATAAGTATTTATAAACTAAAAATTGTTCAGAGCCAACAAAATTAACTAATAAATCATTCTACTCAAACTTTTTTTTTATTTAATTTTGTTTAAGTAGATGAAAATCACGGGAACGTTAAAAAATTTTATTTCTTCAAATTTAGAATAACAAATTAATTTTAATTTCCTAAAATCTTTGTCAAATATTCAGCCAGTTTCTAACAATTTTTTTCAATATTGTTTTTCCGATTAGTTAAATAAAATGAAGAAAAATACCAAAAAATATTATCCAAATTAATTAAATTGAAAAATAGAAGAAAGAATATTATTAAGAATGATGTAATAAAGAACAAGGACGAATAAATGCTCAAAATTATGGCTATATAAATCGAGATTTTTAATCGAGACCCAGTTTAGAAAATAAGAAAAGGATGGATGAAGGCTAACCAATTTCGGTTTTCTTTAAAACAATAAAAAATTAATGAAAAAATGCAGATTTTTATTAAAAATATGTAATGTTTATTTAAAGGTGTTTAATTTACTTAATTAATTATGTTTAACAGAAATGCCATTAAATCAGATTATATTATTGTAAAAATGGGTCCCAACGGTGGGAAGGAGATGATGGGGAGGGGGATGGACGAGGGCCCAAACCCGAAATAGCCCGACGCGCCCATCTAAAAGTAAGGGCCCGACGCGATGCCCATCTAAAAAATGGAACGAAGCACCTTCCATCTAAGAAGGGACCGGTCTATCTAAAAGGAAGGGTGCCCATCTTATTTCAAAAAAACGTTTCTAAATAAACTAAAACATTTAACGTTTTATTTTTTTTTCTCCAAGCAAACAATAAACCTAGCACAGTTTTAAAGCCGCAGGCTTTCAACGCGCGTCCATGGACGCGCCTCCAATTATAAATAAACGCTTCCCCTACGTAACTAAATTTTAAAGCTATCAAACCCATTCAGCTATTTATCCTTAAGCTGGTTAAAAAATTAAATTTTTTGTATATTTCCGTTAAAAATTAATTATTTTAAATTAGTCGTTTGTTTGCGCTGAGATTTTGTATTTTAATTAAAATAAAAAATTGATCATTGATACAATTAGAAAAGGCGAATTGAAGAGGATTTGGAGGAGAACGGGAATGATTAATAAATAAAAAAATAAAAGAGAATTAAAAGATTGATGAATGAATACAAATATATAACCGGTTTTTATTTGATCTCGAAACGAAATAAAAATTTTGGTAAATAAGAGAATGCAATTTTGAATGACAATTTTTGTTTAAAAATAGGAAAAAGAAATTAAAATTAAAAATTTTGTGAAGTATAGTAATTTTGATGGCTAATTTATTTATGAAAGCTAATTAATTTGTTATTTAAACTAAAGTTGATATAAATTTTTAATAGAAACCTTTATTTTGCAATGATTCTTAATTTTTGTGGAGTATTTATGTCAGAAACACAAAATAAACATAAAATTTATTTTTAAATGACACCTACAGTCAGGGATGAGACGAGTTGAGAAAAAAGTTGGGTTGGGTTTCGGGTAAACGTCCTATCCCTGCTACAGGTTTATTTCTGCACTAAATTTTGATCTAAATAATTTTTCTTAGCAAAAATTCTTTTCAACCCTTTGATTCAAATCCTAATGTTAAAAAATAAATTAAATTTTTATTTAATTATAATTCAATTATTTTAGTAAAATAGTTAAGGGTATCTGAACAAATTAATTTTAATTAAATATTTATTTATATTTTAAATTAAAAAATACACAAATTTAAAGTTAAATTTTAAAAAGTAATTTTTGATTTTAACTGAAGAGGTGAAAAATGGCAAAAATTAAATAAAGCAATTAAAATATTTGAAACAAATCCACTTTAAAAACAAAAATTTTTAATTTAAAAGTGGATTTTTTGAGAGAATTAAATTTAAAAAATGGCAAAGATTTAATAATATTTTTAGAAATACTTGAAAAATTATTTTAAAAATTACCTATTTCCAATGTTTACTTTATTTTAAGTTTATTTATCCAAACAAACATTTAAAACAATTTATTTAAATAAAAAATTAATTTAAAAAATATCCACTCGACATTAATTTTAAATTTAGGTTAAAAATAATTTCAATTTATTGCCATGACAAGGAGTATCTGCGATCTTGAATAGTAAGCAAGTAAAATAAAAAATTGCATCTCTTAATGGAAAATTAAAACATTTATTGAATTTGTTTAGAGATCTTTTAAATGACTTTTTTTGTGCTGAGTAAAATGTTTTGAAAAAAGTTTAACAAAAACAAAAGAAACAATCAAAAGTTTTGAATAATAAATAACAAGGAAAAAATTACGAAAAATAATTAATTAATAAACTATTCCTCATCATTTCAATTATTTCCATCCTTTGTCTTAAACGGGAGTTTCTTTGCTGGCTTGATACGAAAAATCTTGAAAACAAATCTACATACTGCTTCTTGATAATTTTAAAAATTAAGAAATTGGTAGAACCTGGAATTTACAAATAGTTCATCTCCAAGGATATATTTTCAATAAAGATTAACATTTTTACATATGTATAAATTACTTCAACGCATTATTTTATCTAAAACTTTATTTTAATAAAATCACAATTTGAAAATCATTATAATTTAACAAATTTTACTTCATTAGTTTTTTATATTTATGCAAAGGAGCTAATTATAACATTTTTTTCTAATTTTTGTAAAATATTTGTTAATTTTGATAAAAATACATGATTTTATTTTTTTTAATGGCTCCATTCCTTTTAATATTTTGTTTATCAATTTTTCTTAAAATTATCAGTAAATAACCAAAAAGCTGGCGTTAACCCACAAACCAAAAATATATTTATTTTTATTGATCATTTTAAATAATTTAATTTAAAATAGAATGTGTCATAAGTAAATTTTATTTGTCAATTAATCCTTATTAATCCTTATCTGTAAAATTAAATTAATTATTTCAATTTTTATTTTTAATTAATTTTAAAAATTTAATTTTTAATTATGAATTGGCAATAAAAATAGGAAATTAGAATTTCGAAATAATAAATACACTTCCTAATACTTTCCTAATATTTAATAAATTTCCATGATTTAGAAAAAAAACTAGGGACTATCAATTTTTAATAGTCATTAAGTAAACTACCTTATAAATTTGTTTGTTTAAAATATTATTTTTCTTCAAAAAATTTTTTATATTTTAATTTTTAAATTTTATTTTGAAATATTTTATCAAAATTTACCCCTCTTAATAATTAAAATCTATTTTAAAAAATATGGGCCACTATGCATTTATCGGCCCAAATGTTCGCAAATTTTTGTTCGCAAGTTTTGCCTTTGCTTCTCTCTTCTTCACCCTCTCATAAAGATTAAGTAAAGGAAAAGAGACGTTGTTCACCAGACATTATTGTAGATCAGGAACCTTACTTCCTGGCAATAAGTATTAATGTGAGGTGATCCCGGGAAATTCTCGGATATCCGGATCTTATATCCAAAAAACTATCGGTGGAATGAGAAAATAAGTTACATTTTTAGATCAAAAAATTTTTAGATAAAAAAAGGAATTAAAAAGAAAAAAATGAACACTAAATTATTAATTTCCTTAATATTATCTCTATTTGTTTTTGTTAAAAATGATAGTAATTGGCGTGATAGTTGGGAAGATTCTTCTTTTGAAGATGAAGATTATGATCCAGAATCTAAAACTCAGGCTAGTTTTATTTAAAGACCATTGAGGAAGCTTCAAGTACAAGCCCAAAGCAAAATTAATTCCTAAAACAAATTAACCGATGTTTCTGTTGAAATACATAAGTGTACCATGGTTTTTGTGTAGAAATTAAATTAAACTTTCTTAAATATTTTTAATTTTATGTTTGGGGAAGATGAGGGGTTATCCTGAATAAATCACTTTTATTTTATACATATGATTTTGTAATTTAAGTATTCTAGCAAAGAAAAACAAGCTCCGGCTCGAATTTTCGTGTGTGATAATTCCAAAAGTAAAAATAAATTTTTTTATTATTTTTTTAAAAAATCTTAAAAGAGAAAAGTGTTTGTGAATGTATTCGTGGCGGGAATCAAACATTAAAGTGTGGAGCTCAAGGCTTAAACAATGCAAATTTAATTGTACCAAAAGAAATTGGGTCTATAGCTATTGCACATTTGGAACGTAATTATATTAGTTATCTTTTTAAGGTATTTAATTTTTATTTAAATAATATCTAGTTAGTATCTAAGTCCTTATAATAAGGATTCCAAGGCCCGGGATAATGTGAAAATAGTATGGAACTGAATAAAAGAATTTAAAGATTAGATTGATGAATCCTCAATCCAAATTATTTATTTTAAATTTTTATATCCTTTTTTAATTGAGTATCTTAATGTAGCACTAAACCTAAGCCTAAAAACACAAATAGGTATTTAAGATTTTTAAAACAAAATAACTTTTCAACAGAACAAAATACTTCCTGGTCAAGAAAAATCTTTACTATCACTGGACCTTTCTCAAAATAGAATTGCTGATATAGAGCCTGGTTCTCTTGACAATTTCGTTAATTTATTGGAATTAAAATTAACTCAAAATAATTTGGATGAGCTAAGCGAGTATGTGTTGACTTTAAATTTTAAAATTTTGAAGATAATTATCAGAGAAATTATAATTAAAATAATAAAAAATAATTAAATTTAAAATTAAATAAATAATTCTTATTTTTAGTGATATTTTCACAAAATTCCTCGGATCTTTACATCAATTATACTTGGATTATAATTTTTTAAGTATTAATTACTTTAAAAATAATTTAATAACTATACTATATTTCTAAAGGTAAATTGGATGATGGTGTATTTAACAACCTTAAAAGTCTTCGAAAATTAATACTTGATGGGAATAAAGAATTGGAAATTTCAAAAAAGTTTTAAAAAATTAATTTAAAATATTAATCATTTATTTAATTTAGGTTTTATCTCCATCACTTAAAAATCTGGAAATTCTTTCCCTCGATCGTTGCTCTTTAGACAAATTAGATGATGATTTATTTGAAAATTTGCCGTAAGTCAGATAATTTTAAGAGATAAATATTTTATCAATTTTTGTTAAAAATAAATTTTAAAACAATATTTTGTTAAAATAATTTAAATAAAATGGAGAATATTTTATGTAAAAAATTAGATGTTATTTCCAATTTAAAACAATTTTAAAGCAATCTTCGTGCTCTTTCATTATCTGGCAATCCGCTCCGTTCTATCCCCAAAGCTATATCACCAGAAAAGTTACCAAAACTTGAAATACTTGTAATGTCAGATACTTACTTGGAGGCACTAAATAAAGGAGAATTGGCTGCAGCGGCGCCTAAACTTAAGAAATTTTGTAAGGAAAATTAGAATTAATTTTTAAAGGAAGAAATAATAATGTTTTTTTAATTTCAAAATAAATTTAGATATGCAAAAGAGTCGTTATCTAAAACGAATTGACAATTGCGCATTTTGTGGACTAAAACAACTTGAGGTTATTTAAAATAAAAATATTTTATTTTAAGAATAGTTAAGATAATATAAAGTCAAATCTCGATATAACAAACTCGAAGGGGACAAAGAAAAGTTTGTTATTTCGAGAGGATTATTAAATTGAGGTTAATTATATCGAAGACCGACTGTAATTCTCTGTTCTCTTTATTGCTTAATCGGCGAAGATTTAAAGAAGGAAAAGATTTTAAATTTATTTTTGTTTAAGCAGTTAACTAAAAAGAATATACTAAATTTTTTAAATAATATTTACTCTGATTTAGAGCCTAGACTTCTCAGAATCAAAATCTCTAAAAGAATTAGATGCCAATGCTTTCGGAAAATCACCACCAAAGGAATTAAAACAAATAAACCTCAAAAACTGTAATTTTACTAATTTACATGAAGGGACACTTAAAAATGTTTATTGGAGTACAATGCAAAGATTGAGACTTGAAGGAAATCCTTGGGTAATAAAAATAAGAGAATAAAAAAATAAAATTTTAATAGAATTGTGATTGTGAACTTAAATGGTTAATGCAAAATGAGAATGCTATGAGAACGGCTGCTGAATTTGAAATACCAAAGTTTGTATTATTTGAGAGTATTATGTTAAATATCCTCTTCCTTTTTTGATGTAAATCACCAGAAACTGTTAAAGGTCTAGGCCTTTATGAAGCTCAAGCAAAAATTGAATGTGGGCCACCCCTTAAGAGTACATCACCGATGGCTAAAACGATGGTTATTATGGTCTTTATGGTTTGTTATAATTAAATATATAGCAAAAACTATCAGAATAAAAAATTTATAATTTTGTTTAGTTTAATGTTTAAGTTTTAAATAAAGGTTGACTTTGACCCTTAGAGACTGAAAAGATTTGAATTGAGAATGTCGGGGGTTTAACCAAAAAATGTTTTAAAAAATGGAGATAAAATATTTTTCAATTTCCAGCTGCTAAGTACTGTCCTTCTCGTTTTTGGTGTATTATATGCTCGCAAACATTTTACACTAACAGGTTATTAATATTTCTTAAATCCATTCCATGAGGATGTATGGAAATTTGTATTAACAATTTAATTAACATGTGTAGATATTTGTTTTTTAGTTAAAAGATATTTAAAAAATAATTGTTAAAATAAAATATTTTAAGGACGAATGGCTCCAGACCTAGTTGGTTTCACCGCGGGACGTGAAATGTTCTCTGATGAATTTGATGAAGATGATGGAGAAAGAGCAGATGTTGTAGAGCCAGCTAATACAATTGTAGCCGTTGGCGATGGTGCGAACCGACCAGTTTATGTTTAATAATAAAATTAATATATACAACCATTATTTTAATTTTTGTCAAGATTATATTTAATTTATAGTAAAATATAAATATTTTTAACAAATATTTTTGTGTCGAGTGTAGGGTTGGCGGATACGGATATACGGTTTTCGGATCCGGTTCCGGAGATCGACTTCATTGGCTTCATTCAACTAATCCTAGTTATCCTCTTAATCTCACTAGGTTCAGCGACATATGTACGAGAGACTATTAGAAGATTTACGGTATTTATAAATGAAATAAAATTTATTGAAAATTCATTTAGGACAGCAATGAGCAAATATTTCTAATTGAATACATTCCTCCTCTTGAGAACAAAATTCATCTTTACAAGACCAGCCATAATATTCAGACGGATCTTTGCCATTTTTACATTTTGGTTTATTGTCTGTATTTTTATCATATATTTCTAAAATTTTAATTTAAAATTAAAATATTCCGAACATACGTTGATTTTTAATATTACAACATCTATCGAAAAATAGTCCGCGTTTACATTTATAGCCTGAAGGACACAAAGATACTGCATAATGACGACGAGTGCCAGGTATAGATTCGCAAAGAACTGATTCTACATTCCCTTTTCCTAGATCACAATGAAGATGGAAATAGGTGAGGTCCTCTAAAGAAAATATTTTTTAATTAAAAAAACATACTAGGACGAGGACACATTTGTTAAGACATTGCTTTTTAGATATAAATCTATTCCCATTTCCCCCACATCCTTTATAACCAAAAGGCATGCACAAATATTGTTTATTATCATAATACCACTTAAATTATTATAAACTTTAACTTTATTTTTTAACAATATACAAACTTTCATTCCAGAATTATTAATTTCCAACCCTTCGCCACAATCATAACCTTTATCGTAATGTTCTCCACAATCGCCCCGGTCAAAATTATAAAATTCTAACTTTTTACGATCGCTTAAAAACAAAGTTGTTTAAATTATTAAAAGAATCCCCAAAAAAAAACCAAAAATTTTCAATAAATGGAATTGGAGATTTCTTTTTAGCTTCTTCTAAAGTAATATTTATTGAATTAATATTAATTAATAATAAAGAAATTAAAATAATTTTAATTAAAAAATTTTGAAAAGAAAATATAAATTTATTTATTAAATTCATTTATTTAAAAATTAAAAAATCGACCAAAATAATTATGTAAATATTTATTAAAAACAATTCCCAATAAAATACATAATTGGATATAAATGATTCATTTTTAATTTAATTATAAATAAATATTCCCAAATAAACTTTAACTTTTGTATATTAAGTTCTTTAAAATTTATTAAAAACTGTGACAAGTGTGAACACTCAGAGATTTTTGCTACAACTCTCTCAGATTTTTGAAATCCAAAAAAATAAAAATAGTAACAAAAAACTATAAAAATCAAGAATGGGCAAATAAAAAGTACGATTAGAACTTCGTACTTTCTATTTGAGAGCAGTTTTTAAGCAATTAACGTTATTCTAGACTTGCAAAGAATCTAGGCATTTCCCATCCTTAAAATTTTGATCGTATTCGTTAGATAAATTTTTGGAAACTTTTCGATAACTTACTAGAAAACAAATAAAAATAAAAAAATATATTTATAATCAAAGTTATTTTGGACAACAATGTGCAAATAATTCTAATTGGATACAATTTGTATCTAAAGGACAAAATTCCTCTTCACAAAACTTTCCAAGATATTCCAAAGCTTGTTTGCCGTTTTCACACTTTGGTTCAGTATTTTTGTAATATAAATCTTTATATTAGTAAATTATTTTTATTTAACAAGATTTACTTATATACCCCCGTTACAACAATAATCCGTAAAATAAGTGACAGTACTACAAGTATAGCCTGGTGGCTATATTTATATGTAGTAAAACTGAACTGGGCTCCTCATTCGGCTTATGCAGAAGGTTATTCGGCGGCTGGGAGCGAACCAGCAACTTCAATTGACCGTGCCGTCTCCTACATAGCTTTAGGAGTTAGATAGCTGCTATCTGTTTTATATTATCGTATTTTAACTTTTTTGTACTTTTTTGTAGGTACTTCATTATATCCATAACAGAACTGTCTACTTTATTTTTCAATAATAAATACTTTTATTCCAGAATTATTAATTTCCAATCCTTCACCACAATCATAACCTTTATTAGGTTCTCCACAATCGTGCCCGCCATTATAAAATTCATAATCACTTAAAAATAAAATAATACTAACTTAATTTTTTGAAACAATTTAAAGAAAAACCAAAAGCTTTCAATAAATGGAATTGGAGATTTCTTTTTAGCTTCTTCTAAAGTAATATTTTTTGTTTGAATTTTATTTAAAAATAAAAAAACAATTAAATTTATTTTAAATAAAATATTTTCTAAAAACATTATTATTTTTTATTAAATTTTAATTAAAATAGTTTTGAATAAAAATATTAAATAAAAATGATTCATTTTTATATATGTATATGTAAATCCATTTTAGAAAATGTTTATCGACCATTCACGATTTACGTGAATCGTTAATCGAATCGGCAGGACACTAAATTATGGTTGCACTTCAAAAGTTCGAGGTGGTTTTGCAGTGTACGAGGATTTCGATCAGAAGTTGAGGGAGGGTATCACAAGAAAAAATCGCTTGAAGCTGTTTAAATAAAGTATTTTTTAAATATATTTTGTTGAAATCTAAAAGTACAGACATTAAAAAACATTTCCTATTTTGTTTTTAAAAACATTTAACAAAACAATTTTGTTTTTCAAAATTTTTGGCAAACAAATATTAATTTAATAATAAACAAAATTCCATCAAACATTCTCAATTCGTTCTTTAATTTTGCACAATAATTTTTTTTGTTTTTGCTATTAAACAATAATAAAATTTGCTGCTATTTATTTCTCCTGAAAAAAGTAAAATGACAGGTGATCAGGCTTTTTCTTTTCTCTCCTAAATCTTTTTTTAACATTATTTTTTCACAATCATTTGCAATCCATCCAATTTTAGTATAATAAATTCCCTTCTATATTTAAAATAACACGTGTTGTTGTTTTTTGTTATCAAGAAAGAAAAATATTTTTAGAAGGATCTCCAATTTCCTCGTGCTTACTTTTGTTGATCACCTCTTTTTCTTACTAAAAGTAAGATTTTTTGTTTATTCAATCACCATTTTGTTTGCCTCGAGGCCTTCAAAGTTTGCATTTATTAATAGATAGGAGGATAAATAATCTGAAGAATACTACAAAATACGAGAAGTTGGACTATATAAAAGGGATGGATTCAATCTAAGCATTAACAAATAATCTCTAATAAACAATCAACCTTAAAAATCCCTAAATTCTAAACAATCTTTGAGAACCTGAATATTTTCCTCAATAAATATTTTTAATTCAGCTTTATTACAAATTTATAAACATTAAATTTGATTTTTAGAAAACAAAAAAAATCTTTAAAATTTTTAACTTCCAAAAATGTTGACTGCTCATCGTATCCCTGTAAGCCACGATGAATCAAGTCCCAAACAATGGGATTGGCCTCTACAACACAATGATGGTGTTGTTAAGGTTCAGGAAAATTCTGACAATTGGGAGGTTGATTTAGATATGTCATTCTTTGAGCCAAAAGAGATTGAAGTGAGTTTGGAATTTAAAAGGGATAAATAAAAGGAAATATTTTTAAAGGTAAAAGTAATTGGAGATTGTCTCAACTTCCATTGCCAACATGAAAAACGTAGCGATGTGCACGGAGGAACAGTGAGTCGCGAAGTTAATCGAAGCTATCGACTTCCTGACGATTTGGACCGCAACACGATTAAAGTAAAAAAATAATCTCCAACATTAATTTTGAAAATTAATTTTTAGTCTCATTTGATGCAAAATGGTGTGTTGCGTGTAACTGCCAAAAAGCGTCATTGAATTGTTTTTGAGAAAAAAGAATTAATGATTTAATTAATGAATATTCAAATAAAATTAAATAATATTTTCTTTTTACATACAATGCGCGATTAAATATTTAAATAAATAAAATGTTTTTTATTAAATAGTGGAAAGATTTCTAGATAGAGCAAAAAGATTAATGTTAACAAGAAAGCGTAACAAATAATTTTATTTTATGCCTACATATGTAATAAATCTAAATAATAAAATAACAGTTTAAAATTCTGGGATTATCATTGGTGTTTCTATGCATAACATTTAGTACTAAAAAACTTTTTCTATAAATTTTAAAACTTAGAAGAGCAATATGAAAATGACTAGATTATAATAAAATATACTAAAACTATGTCTAAGAAAGTAAAATAAATGGAGCAAATACAAAATTAAAAAGTAATTCAAATGCGTTGTTTAAACGGGCCCATATTTTACGTCTTCCTGATTTAACGCTAGTCAATCGAAGATGTTTGTATTTGTCAGAACTCAGCTAGAAAGATTTTGAAATATTAAAATTTTAATGGAAGTTTGAAAAGGAAAGGTTTGAAATTTGTTTAGAAGTTTAAAATATTAATTTAATTACAAAAAATTTATCTTTTACCTTTTTACAAATTAAACATTCAAGTTGAAGCAGTCTAAGACGTGGTGGATATCTAAAAACTGGATAACTGTCAAAGAATGCAATAAATCTAATAATGTCCCCTTCATCCAAAAGTCGTAATATTTCACCAAAAGTGTGTTGAGCTGTTAAAAGTAGTTGTCCTTTATTGCCGCTGATTTGAAATTTTTCACCATAAGGGCCACTGACCTTTGAAAAAAATTTTAATTTTATAAATCGTTCAGAAGACGGTCATACGACACTTGCAGATATGACATTTGCAGACCCGACATTTGCAGACGACTTTTGCAGATATTAATTTTTGAAAAAAATTTTAAATTTTAAAAAAATTTAAAAATCTTAAAAAATCAAAGGATATAGTATAGTATACCGATGGAAAGGTTTTGATATAAGACTCATACCAATTCGTCTCGACGAGCTGAATCGAACGGCACCACTCTTTTTTCCGGAGATTCTCTTTTTTCCGGAGGTTTAAAATGTTCAATGTAGACCTATGGAGCGTCAGCGAGGCGCTTGTGCTTCGCGCGGGGTTTTGCGGCACGCGCCTCACGGGGAGTCAACGGTCGCCGGGCTTTGGGCTCGTAACATGATCCTATTCCTATCATCGATGAGATGGGCATCCCAGGATTCCTCCGCAGCAGCAAACACTCCAAGGTGTATAGGTAAGGTAAAGAAGAGCGAAATGGTTCTAATCTGCAAAAGTCGGATCTGCAAGTGTCATATCTGCAAGTGTTGGTATCTGCAAATGTCGGGTCTGCAAAAGTCGGGTCTGCAAGTGTCGGGTCTGCAAATGTCATATCTGCAAGTGTCGTGACACACAGAGGACACACAAAGAGATGAAGAGACTAGAGACTCTTGGTCCTTTACTCAAGACTTTTCTTAGAGGTTTTCGGTCTTGGTCATGATTTTTTTGAGGTTCCTAAAAAATTTACCCTTTGTAGATTAAAAGGTAAATTAGAGAATTTAATCTTGTAAAGATAAATTTGTAATATTTATCGCTCACTTCTAATTCATAAGTATAATGATTGTGTTGAGCAAGACTACACTCATTCGAATGCAAATCTCTCGGTATAGCATCCTCGTCAGTGCTGTCAGTATCATAAAAACATCGAATAGCTTGTGCCACAGAATCAGGCAAATAATCTAGCAAAGTCTCAAAGGAGTTATCGATATCAGAAATTCGAACAGATTGAACAGTTCCTTTCCAATTTATAGCCATTCCTTAATTTTTGGAGAAAAATTAAATTTTTTTGATTGAAATTGAGTAGAATGAATAATAAAACGGAATCATATTAAAATTTAAAGACCAAGAGGTTCAATGAAAAAACCTTTCATTTGGGAACAATGCATTTGTGAATGTATTTGATTAGCTCCATTCATTGCACAATGATTCTCAAATTGAGGCCAAGTAAGATTAGTTAATTCAGAAGAAGCATCAAAAGAGGAAGGGCTTTGATAAAGAAAAGAGATTACAGTTAAAGAGCCAAGCAAATAAACAAAAAATAAAATTAAAACATTTTTTGTATTGAAGAAATTGAAAACTAAAAAATTAAATATTAAAAATAAAAATAAACAAAAAAACAAACATTTAATTTTATATTTTTGTAAAATTATTTTATAACATTTTCTAATAATCAAAGGAAGTAAAAATACAATTATAGTAAAAATAACTTTAAGTAAACTGATCTGAAAAATATAAAATTTGAATTTATTTTAATTTAGATTGACACAACTTTCTTGGGAGAAGAGATAGATAAAATGGGGTTGAAAAGAAATTCAAAAACAAGGAATTTTTTAAAATTAAATTTTGTTGATAATTAGCAGAGTTTTTAGGTACGAAAACCCCGATAATAGGCACCTAAATAGGTCCGAAAAAAGGCTAAAATAGGCCCAAAACAGTGTTTTTTGTGCTTATCTCATCAAAACTAGTTCACAAAAAAAAGGTAAAAACCTAAAAAAAAAACTCTCTCTGATAATTAGTTAATCTACTTTTCTAAAAAAATCAAACAAAACCCACAAAATCAATTGTCCTTTTTATTTGAGAAAATAAAATTCCACAGGCCAAAGTAGCACCAATATAATTAGGCAAAACAATGAAAGAAAGAAGAGTTATAGCCAATAAAAGATTTGTCAGTGAAAATTGTTTAAATCCAATCAAAACCATTGTAAAAGCAATATTTGACCAAATAAGGCAAATAATATATGGCAAAAGAGATTTTAAAAAAGAAACAAAAAATCTATTTGAAGAAGGATATTGACGGGATTTCCGTAAAGCAATTAAAAATAAAATTATGGGAATAACAAAAAGTGACAGAGAGGCTAAGCCAAAATTGAGACGAAAAGCTCCTTTAAAAATTTTTTAATAATAAAAGATTGATATAATTTTATACCAAACTTCCAAGAGAAAAATGGTCGCCAAATAAATCTTTTGCCGATTGAAAATTTAATTTTTGAACTAAGAACAGGCAAACTATAAAAATAAGGAAATAGTTATTACTTTAGATTTGGGCAGTCACCGTACTCTACACAGGCAAACCCCGATCCCCGACGCCCACCTCCGTGCGGGTAAAACCCAGACCCGACTCCCGAACCCGACAATTTTTTTTAGCAAAAACCCCGACCCGAATCCCGGTCTCAACCCCGGCAAACACCGATCCCCGACAATCCTGTCCACAAAGAGCTACCCTACTTTAGATTTAAAAAATATTTTTCTCATTAATTTATTAAACAATTTTATATTTTAAAACTTACAAAGAAATAAAATTTGCAAATAAAATAGTTGTTAAACCCCAAAAATTTAAAGTCCCATCAGACATTAATTCAACAAAACTAATTCCAGTAAAGAATAAAGCAATTCCACAAAAGATTAAAGAATTAGGCACAGATTTATCAGATATTCCAATACAAAAAAGGAAAAGAAAAAGTGAAAGAAAAAAATTTAAATAAGGGAAGAGGCTGCCAATTAGAAGACTTTCTTCTTCGATCATTTCAGTAATTTTTTCTAAAAAGGGGAAACGAAGCTTTTATTTTTTTGATTAAAAATAAAACAATTATTATCCAAAAAGAATTTTTTAAAATTATTTTTTTAATCCAAATATTTATTTAAAAATTACCTTCACTTTCAGGTAGTAATTCTTTTTCTATATTTTCTTTAAAATTCTTTCCTTGATCTTCTGATAAATTTTTGGATTTATTTTGAAAAATTTGTACAAATCGTTCCCAAAAAGCTCGTTTATCATTTAAAGATGCTTGTTTTCTAAATATTTTCAAAGTAAAATAGATCATTGAGGCAAATGAAAAATGAGCTAAAATAATTGGTGATGCATTGAAAATTGTGTTTAGTCTACAAAAAAATAATAGAAAAATAAAATTTAATTTTTATTATAATTTAGAAATTTTTTTGTTTATTTTCTCATATTTAATCAAGTAAAATTCACCTCGCCCAATACTGAAAGGTGGGAGGCAAGAATAGTTTGTACTTGATGTATGGGACTACATCGGGTATGGAATCATATTAATTTAGATTTAATTTAATCTTTTCTCGATACCGTAAATGCTGAAATAATTACCCTGGGTAATTATTGTTTCGACCTCTCGCTGAAGGGGGTAATTATTAGGGCGGGGGTAATTATTTGAGAGAGGGTAATTATTATTTCGACCTCTATAATTTTATTTAATAATAAGCATATGAATAGGAATATAAAATATATTACCGAATTCAGATATAAATGTTGACGTTTTTACTGTTATTCTATATTCCAGTTAATATATTCCTACTTAAAATAACCCTAAATAATTATTTAGAGGATATAATCTTATTTAGAGGACTTATTTAGAGGATATAATCTATATTTCCCTAATATATTCCTATATAATGTACCCTAAAGTGGTACCATACCAGCAATACAGCCGTCTTGGGATATATAAAGAAACATAGTCTATCACAAATTATATTAAAGGACATAGGAAATATCAGAGAATTTGGAGATATGCATAGAAGGATTAAGGCTTATCGTATAAATACCTTGATATCTTTTAACAACTTATTAATCTCTCATTATTTTCCCCAAATCTTCTTAATCTCTCGATAATCTCTTATTCCACAGAAATCCCCGATATCCTCCCAAAATTCTTTCAATCTATCAATTTATTTTTTTATGTTGATCCTATAATATTTTATAATTAAAATTGATAATGATTTTTAATATATACTTTTAAAATCAGTTTAGAGAAAAATAGGGGGTAATTATTTGAGAGAGGGCAATTATTGTTTCGATCTCTCGCTGAAGGGGGTAATTATTAGGGCGGGGGTAATTATTTGAGAGAGGGTAATTATTTCAGCATTTACGGTATTTGGAGATAAACACTATTTTTTTCTAATTCCCTATAAATCCCCATTTTTTAAAGTTTTTTAAACAAATCCAACCCAATAAGTTGAACAAAACAAATCAACACAAGAGTTTGCACTTGATGCAATGGTACAAGAGCGTAAAAAAGCGTGTGCCATTGTTGCTGCAATTTTTCAAGTAAATAATCCAAAATTGAATCTAACATTCCAAGTCCCTCAAATTAAACAAACAAAATCTATTTTTAACTATAAATATTTAAAACTAAATTCATAGTCGAATTCTGGTCAAATCAAAAGAAATTTTAAAAAATTGAGTCCACCCCTGAAGACCTACACCCCCAAGACCTACACCCTGAGGACCTACACCCTGAAGACCTACTGAACATAAAGACCTACACCCTGAAGACCTATTTACCCTGAAGACCTACAACCTTTTGATCAACACAATTTTTTACTTTTTAATTGTTTACAAGTCTAATCGGGGGATTTAAAGGAGCTAAAGAGGAGCTAGGAGGGATTAAGGGGGATATCGATGGATTTGAAGGTTTTAATGGGGATAAAGGGGGATATCGAGGATTTTGAGGTTTTAAAGTGGAAAGAGGGATTTATCGGGATAAAGAGGATCTTCTGATATCCTCGATATTCCCTACTATAAATAATTTGTGTTGATCAAAAAGTTTAGGTCTTCAGGGTAAATAGGTCTTCAGGGTCAGTAGGTCTTCAGGGTGTAGGTCCTCAGGGTGTAGGTCTTGGGGGTGTAGGTCTTCAGGGTTGACCCCAAAAAATTGATTAAGTCTTTAATTTACCCCTAAATATGTAGTTGTAATTAATTGTTGTAAAAATTTATAAAATTTCTATTAAATTTTTGTGTTTCTAACAAATTTTTAACTTAATCATGAAGCTTATATGTATTTTTTAATTTAAATAAGTAATTATTCAATATAATTATATTACTATAAAATAATTTTAATTTTTTAAAAACCTTTTTTGAATCATTTTTCTTTTCAGCTTCCTTTTCAATAGCTATAATTAATTTTTCTAAAATTTCTTCCTCCTTTTTCTCATTTCTATCAATAAAATATTCATTTAAGTCGATATTATGTAAAAAATTATCAATTGCGCCTTTAATTTAAATAAAAAAAACTTTCCAAAAAAAATTCCCAACTTTTTTGTTCATCATCTGCAGAAGAACTTTTCAAAGATTTCAATAATTCCCTCGCACTTTTTTCGTTTGGTTGGTTTTTTACAACATTAAAAATTCGTTTAGCTGCATCTCTAGACCATCTTTCTTTGAAAATTATTATTTTTTTAATTTTTTAATTAAAAAACCATTATCGCTTCGACGAAATTTAGATTGAGGAAAATCTTTTTTCCATCGATTTTCTCTTTTTTCTTCATCAGAAGAGTTTGTCGACTTTGCAAATACTTTAGAACCTTTCATTTTTTTGAAGATATATTTTATGTAAATTGTAAAAAGGATTTTAATAAAAAAAGGAAATCTTCAAATTAAGAAATATATTTTGGTAAAAAAGCATTGGCTATGTACTAAAATAAGGATAAAGCCTATAAATTGGCCAGATATTTTCCCTTTAGTTTGGGATATGCGAATCAATACTTAAGCTATCGAGAGTTTAAAATAAAAATAAATCAATACTCTGTATTTTTAATTCTAAAATCTTAGATTCCGAAAATCTTTTGATTTTATATCTTGGATTATTTAAAATCTAAAAATAAATCAATACTCTGTATTTTTAATTCTAAAATCTTAGATTCCGAAAATCTTTTGATTTTATATCTTGGATTATTTAAAATCTAAAAATAAATCAATACTCTGTATTTTTAATTCTAAAATCTTAGATTCCGAAAATTTTTTGATTTTATATCTTGGATTATTTAAAATCTAAAAATAAATCAATACTCTGTATTTTTAATTCTAAAATCTTAGATTCCGAAAATTTTTTGATTTTATATCTTGGATTATTTAAAATCTAAAAATAAATCAATACTCTGTATTTTTAATTCTAAAATCTTAGATTCCGAAAATTTTTTAATTTTATATCTTGGATTATTTAAAATCTAAAAATAAATCAATACTCTGTATTTTTAATTCTGAAATCTTAGATTCCGAAAATCTTTTGATTTTATATCTTGGATTATTTAAAATCTAAAAATAAATCAATACTCTGTATTTTTAATTCTAAAATCTTAGATTCCGAAAATTTTTTGATTTTATATCTTGGATTATTTAAAATCTAAAAATAAATCAATACTCTGTATTTTTAATTCTAAAATCTTAGATTCCGAAAATTTTTTAATTTTATATCTTGGATTATTTAAAATCTAAAAATAAATCAATACTCTGTATTTTTAATTCTAAAATCTTAGATTCCGAAAATTTTTTAATTTTATATCTTGGATTATTTAAAATCTAAAAATAAATCAATACTCTGTATTTTTAATTCTAAAATCTTAGATTCCGAAAATTTTTTAATTTTATATCTTGGATTATTTAAAATCTAAAAATAAATCAATACTCTGTATTCTTAATTCTGAAATCTTAGATTCCGAAAATCTTTTGATTTTATATCTTGGATTATTTACAATCTAAAACTAAATCAATTCTCTGTATTTTTAATTCTAAAATCTTAGATTCCGAAAATTTTTTAATTTTATATCTTGGATTATTTAAAATCTAAAAATAAATCAATACTCTGTATTTTTAATTCTAAAATCTTAGATTCCGAAAATTTTTTAATTTTATATCTTGGATTATTTAAAATCTAAAAATAAATCAATACTCTGTATTTTTAATTCTAAAATCTTAGATTCCGAAAATTTTTTAATTTTATATCTTGGATTATTTAAAATCTAAAAATAAATCAATACTCTGTATTTTTAATTCTGAAATCTTAGATTCCGAAAATCTTTTGATTTTATATCTTGGATTATTTAAAATCTAAAAATAAATCAATACTCTGTATTTTTAATTCTAAAATCTTAGATTCCGAAAATTTTTTAATTTTATATCTTGGATTATTTAAAATCTAAAAATAAATCAATACTCTGTATTTTTAATTCTAAAATCTTAGATTCCGAAAATTTTTTAATTTTATATCTTGGATTATTTAAAATCTAAAAATAAATCAATACTCTGTATTTTTAATTCTAAAATCTTAGATTCCGAAAATTTTTTAATTTTATATCTTGGATTATTTAAAATCTAAAAATAAATCAATACTCTGTATTTTTAATTCTAAAATCTTAGATTCCGAAAATTTTTTAATTTTATATCTTGGATTATTTAAAATCTAAAAATAAATCAATACTCTGTATTTTTAATTCTAAAATCTTAGATTCCGAAAATTTTTTAATTTTATATCTTGGATTATTTAAAATCTAAAAATAAATCAATACTCTGTATTTTTAATTCTAAAATCTTAGATTCCGAAAATTTTTTAATTTTATATCTTGGATTATTTAAAATCTAAAAATAAATCAATACTCTGTATTTTTAATTCTGAAATCTTAGATTCCGAAAATCTTTTGATTTTATATCTTGGATTATTTAAAATCTAAAAATAAATCAATACTCTGTATTTTTAATTCTAAAATCTTAGATTCCGAAAATTTTTTAATTTTATATCTTGGATTATTTAAAATCTAAAAATAAATCAATACTCTGTATTTTTAATTCTAAAATCTTAGATTCCGAAAATTTTTTAATTTTATATCTTGGATTATTTAAAATCTAAAAATAAATCAATACTCTGTATTTTTAATTCTAAAATCTTAGATTCCGAAAATTTTTTAATTTTATATCTTGGATTATTTAAAATCTAAAAATAAATCAATACTCTGTATTTTTAATTCTAAAATCTTAGATTCCGAAAATTTTTTAATTTTATATCTTGGATTATTTAAAATCTAAAAATAAATCAATACTCTGTATTTTTAATTCTAAAATCTTAGATTCCGAAAATTTTTTAATTTTATATCTTGGATTATTTAAAATCTAAAAATAAATCAATACTCTGTATTTTTAATTCTAAAATCTTAGATTCCGAAAATTTTTTAATTTTATATCTTGGATTATTTAAAATCTAAAAATAAATCAATACTCTGTATTTTTAATTCTAAAATCTTAGATTCCGAAAATTTTTTAATTTTATATCTTGGATTATTTAAAATCTAAAAATAAATCAATACTCTGTATTTTTAATTCTAAAATCTTAGATTCCGAAAATTTTTTGATTTTATATCTTGGATTATTTAAAATCTAAAAATAAATCAATACTCTGTATTTTTAATTCTAAAATCTTAGATTCCGAAAATTTTTTAATTTTATATCTTGGATTATTTAAAATCTAAAAATAAATCAATACTCTGTATTTTTAATTCTAAAATCTTAGATTCCGAAAATTTTTTAATTTTATATCTTGGATTATTTAAAATCTAAAAATAAATCAATACTCTGTATTTTTAATTCTAAAATCTTAGATTCCGAAAATTTTTTAATTTTATATCTTGGATTATTTAAAATCTAAAAATAAATCAATACTCTGTATTTTTAATTCTAAAATCTTAGATTCCGAAAATTTTTTAATTTTATATCTTGGATTATTTAAAATCTAAAAATAAATCAATACTCTGTATTTTTAATTCTAAAATCTTAGATTCCGAAAATTTTTTAATTTTATATCTTGGATTATTTAAAATCTAAAAATAAATCAATACTCTGTATTTTTAATTCTAAAATCTTAGATTCCGAAAATTTTTTGATTTCATATCTTGGATTATTTAAAATCTAAAAATAAATCAATACTCTGTATTTTTAATTCTAAAATCTTAGATTCCGAAAATTTTTTAATTTTATATCTTGGATTATTTAAAATCTAAAAATAAATCAATACTCTGTATTTTTAATTCTAAAATCTTAGATTCCGAAAATTTTTTAATTTTATATCTTGGATTATTTAAAATCTAAAAATAAATCAATACTCTGTATTTTTAATTCTGAAATCTTAGATTCCGAAAATCTTTTGATTTTATATCTTGGATTATTTAAAATCTAAAAATAAATCAATACTCTGTATTTTTAATTCTAAAATCTTAGATTCCGAAAATTTTTTAATTTTATATCTTGGATTATTTAAAATCTAAAAATAAATCAATACTCTGTATTTTTAATTCTAAAATCTTAGATTCCGAAAATTTTTTAATTTTATATCTTGGATTATTTAAAATCTAAAAATAAATCAATACTCTGTATTTTTAATTCTAAAATCTTAGATTCCGAAAATTTTTTAATTTTATATCTTGGATTATTTAAAATCTAAAAATAAATCAATACTCTGTATTTTTAATTCTAAAATCTTAGATTCCGAAAATTTTTTAATTTTATATCTTGGATTATTTAAAATCTAAAAATAAATCAATACTCTGTATTTTTAATTCTAAAATCTTAGATTCCGAAAATTTTTTAATTTTATATCTTGGATTATTTAAAATCTAAAAATAAATCAATACTCTGTATTTTTAATTCTAAAATCTTAGATTCCGAAAATTTTTTAATTTTATATCTTGGATTATTTAAAATCTAAAAATAAATCAATACTCTGTATTTTTAATTCTAAAATCTTAGATTCCGAAAATTTTTTAATTTTATATCTTGGATTATTTAAAATCTAAAAATAAATCAATACTCTGTATTTTTAATTCTAAAATCTTAGATTCCGAAAATTTTTTGATTTTATATCTTGGATTATTTAAAATCTAAAAATAAATCAATACTCTGTATTTTTAATTCTAAAATCTTAGATTCCGAAAATTTTTTAATTTTATATCTTGGATTATTTAAAATCTAAAAATAAATCAATACTCTGTATTTTTAATTCTAAAATCTTAGATTCCGAAAATTTTTTAATTTTATATCTTGGATTATTTAAAATCTAAAAATAAATCAATACTCTGTATTTTTAATTCTAAAATCTTAGATTCCGAAAATTTTTTAATTTTATATCTTGGATTATTTAAAATCTAAAAATAAATCAATACTCTGTATTTTTAATTCTAAAATCTTAGATTCCGAAAATTTTTTAATTTTATATCTTGGATTATTTAAAATCTAAAAATAAATCAATACTCTGTATTTTTAATTCTAAAATCTTAGATTCCGAAAATTTTTTGATTTCATATCTTGGATTATTTAAAATCTAAAAATAAATCAATACTCTGTATTTTTAATTCTAAAATCTTAGATTCCGAAAATTTTTTAATTTTATATCTTGGATTATTTAAAATCTAAAAATAAATCAATACTCTGTATTTTTAATTCTAAAATCTTAGATTCCGAAAATTTTTTAATTTTATATCTTGGATTATTTAAAATCTAAAAATAAATCAATACTCTGTATTTTTAATTCTAAAATCTTAGATTCCGAAAATTTTTTAATTTTATATCTTGGAAATCTCAGTTAGTTAAGAGAGTTAGTTAAGATTTTATATCTTGGAAATCTCAGTTAGTTAAGAGATATGAGGCATTAAATCTGAAATGCCAGGGTCTTGAAGATGTGATTGAGTTTGGGAGTAGGGTTAATGCCCAATGTGAAAAAGCCCAGATGGCATTGAGTATTGAGGAAATTAAAATCCTCATATATATTTCAGGTCTGCCAAGTGAAGAACAGTCATTGCGCCAGCTAGCTATGCGATTTGTCGAAACCAAAAAGAAGCAAGCAGTGCCAGTGATTCTCAAGGACGTCATTGAAGAGTATCGATTGCATTTGGCCAACAAAGCGGAGGCAGTATTGATTGCTGAAAAACCAACATTGTTGAGAGAACCTGCTATAAAAGTGAATTTGGTGAAAGCTGACAATGAACAGCCACCTAAAGAAGTGAAAGAGAAGGGAGAAAAATGGAAACCAGAACGACAGTGGTTGCTTAAACAAGTGCAGTGCGAGTTCTGTGGAAAGAAGGGACATGTCAAACAAGATTGTTGGCATTACAAAAGTAAGTATAAAATTTCTAAAGTGAATTATCCTAAAAAAGATAATTATCCAACAGGTCCATATTGTGGAGTTGGAGAAATTTGTGATCCAGAGGATAACTTTAAAGTGCAAGAGTGGCTCAAAAGGAAAGTTAAAGTCAATGGACATACAATTGAGATGATAATTGATAGTGGTTCACAGATAAATGCAGTGACGCCCGAAGTTTGGGAAGACATTGGATCACCAAAGTTAGAGCCAGTGCAATACAAAGGAAAAGGCTTCGGCGATAAAGACTTCGAAATCGAAGGTAAATGGAAGTGCATTATGGAGATTGAAGATAAAGACATCATCGTCGAGATGCATGTAGTGAAAGGAAGTAAAAATATCATTGGATTGCCAGTGTTGCATAAAATCAGTGAAAATGAAGAAGTCAAAAGCTCCAAGAAAAAGAAGTGTAAATTCCAAAAAGGATCAGTACAAAAAGTGAACATATTGCCGAAGGGAACCAAAGTGATTATCAAAAATACCAACAATCGCACCGGCAATATTGAATGGTTGAAAGGTGAAGTGGTTCGAAAAACATTCAATGCATGGAAAGTGAAAGTGCCTATACTAAAAAGTATAGTGACGCGTACGTACAAAGAAATTAGAAAGGATACGTACAGTGATAACAAGAAGAAGCTCAACGAGGATTTGAAAAAGTTAGAGATCGTCGAAAGTATTAGTGAAAGTGCAATTAGCAGCAGCAGCAGCAACAACGAAGATGGCTACAATGGGAACAAGCCGAAGATGAAAGGAATCGATGACAAAGACGACGACAAAATGCAAATGTAGATGAGCCAAAAATATAGATGAGCCAAAAAAAAAATATAGATAAATATATAAATATAATTATTGTTTGTATTTTGTTTGTAATATGTATTTTTTTGTTCCCTATTGCCCCATTTTCCTAAATATTTGTATGTATATTTTATTTTGTTTTGTTGTTGGCTAGCTAAAGTGTAATTATATTGTAAAGCTTCGGCTTTAAGTAAAACCCGAACCTTTTTTTCAAAGGGGGGAGGTGTTGTGTATGGGTGTAAGCCCTTAAGTAGAATAGTATAAAAGCTAGCCAAGAGTTAGTTCTGCCCTTCACTCTTATCCCAACAACCCCAATCTTCATCTTCATTGTATTTTCTTCGTGATAAACTTCTGTTGTGTACTTGGAGTCACAACACTTCCACTTTTCTATACAGACCAATTTGCCAAATAATTGAAGGCATGCTAAGAAACATGTTGTTAAAAATGTAAATTTATAATTATGGTACTCGTGGTTTAAAAAGGGAATTGGAGTTCAAAGTTATTTTATATTTAAAAAAATTTATCAAGGGAAAATAATAAGAAGGTTATTTATGCTTATTTATAGGAAAAATATTAATCATTATGCCAACTTTACATTTTTGAACGAAAATCAAATAATTTTCAAATTATTTGATATTTGATCAAATATTTGATTTTTCTGACCTTCATCAAACAAATATTTGATCAAATAATTTGAAAATTATTTGATATTTGAAAAAATCAAATTTTTCCAAAAACTCATCAAACAAATATTTGATCAAATAAAATCAAATAAAATTTGATCAAATATTTGATTTTATTTGACCAAATATTTGTTTGGCCGATCTCTAAAAGTAAATAAGTTCCGAAAATTCTAGGACAATAAAAATTAAAAACTAATTTTAATATCGGTGATGGAAAAATATTAATTTCAAAAATTGGAATTATTGTGAAATAAAAAATATTGTATACCTAACTCCTATTTTTATAAAAAATATTAAAAATTTTTTATTATTTCTTCATTATTTATTTAATTTCTAAATATTTTCTATTAATTAAATTATTTAACTTTTATTAAATAAAAATTTAATTTTATATTTCCTTTTTTTGCAAAATTATTATTTTTTATATGTATATTTCGTCTATTTTTTGCAAAAATTTAAAAATATTTAAATCCTTCAAAATTTCAATTTTTTTCACAATTTCACTGCTTGCGCATTCGTGCGTCAACAAAAATTCTTTTCTTTTATGAACCATGTTTTTATATTTTTAAATAAAATATTTAAAATAAATAAATAAAGGGTTATATTCTTCTAAAGCTTTCGAGAATTTTTGATGAATTTTCCGTCAATTCAATTGAAAAAGAAGGCAAAATAAATATTTTTTAACAAAAGAAAGATTAACAATTCTATTTTTGAGTTTTTTTTGTGAATTTGTAAATATTTTCTGAACTTTTATTTTGAAAATTTCTTTTCAAAGCTTTTAACTGCAAAATTTTGATTGAGAAAAATTTGTTTATATATTGCTGGAAAAAAACTAAATATACACAAACATATAAAAAATTTAGAGTTTTTTTGTGGTTATTTTTTCTAAAAAAATTTTTTTAATAAATTAGGTATTTATAAAAATAGGGAGTTATTATATAATTAATTAAACATCTAATAATGAGCAGCCCCAATAAATATTTCAAAAATAATTTTAAAAATAGAATTAAATTATAGCAAATTTAAATGTTTATTTTGATAAATTTTGCTTAAATAAAAGTTTATTTAAAATTTAAGTTAATCTAAATATATTTTTAATTTTATTAAAATTATGCCTATCATTTTGTCAATGAAAATTTCCACAGTAATGTATGTTTTCTTATAAAAATTAATAATTTTTAAAAAGTTTTTCTTGAAAATTTTTTTATAATTTTCAAATTAATATTTAATTTTTAAAAGGTTGTTGTCAGTTTTGTCATTAGTTCTGCTTGTTGATTTGTCTTATGGTGAATATAATTGGGTAATATTTAATTAAAAATATTTTTTAAATCAATCATTAAAATAATTTCTTATTAAAGAGCAATTACCCTTACAATTATTACTATTACAACCCCTATAATTATAATTATTATCGTCCAAGTGAAACTAAGCAATCATCTTCAGATTCAGGAACAAGCTATTATCAATATGATCCTTCCAGTGGGACTTATAAACTAAAAACAGTAAATTTAGATATTTGTTATTGAGAATGTGGAATTATGAAAATAATGGTACTTATTTAGTTTCCCTCCCCCAGTCAGTTTTTTCGAAAAATATGTAAAAGTAGTTAGTCTGAACAACAATTGTAGAACCCATCGAGCTGTGTCGAATGACACCAAAATCAACAAAATCCGACTTGATTGGACCGAAATACAGATCCCTGAAAATTGAACAACCACAGGGGCGATTTTTTGAAATTAAAAAAAATTTAAGCAAATTATAGCTCATCCGAAAGAGCTCGTCGAGCTGAGTCGAATGATATAAAAAAATTTTGATTTCGGTCCAATCAAGTCGGATTTTGGTGTCATTCGACACAGCTCGATGGGTTCTACAATTGTAGTTCAGACTGACCATTTTTACATATTTTTCGAATAAACTGACTGGGGGAGGGAAACTAAATAAGTACCGAAAATAATTTTAAAAAATCGTTAGAAAAGTTTTGAATATTTTAAATTTTTTATTTTTTTAATATTTTATTTTCAGGCAAATTCAGGTTATTATTATATACCTGGATATGGCTATGTCCTAACAGACAATTCAAAATCCTCTCAAGACTCTTCCTCATATTCTTACCCTTATAATTATAATTACAAAAATTATTGGCCATATTATTATTACTACAATACCGGAAGTGATAATTATGGGAGGAAATGAGTTGAGAAGAAAAAAAGAAAAATATGAAAAAATTAGTTAAATATAATATCTTAAATAATTGTCATTTTTTAAACAATAAATATAAAAATATTTTTATTTATGAAATCTAAAAATTGACCTTAAATCAAATGTGCATCTATACAAATTAATTTTGCGAACTTTCTCAAAATGCTTTTTCACTCAATCTGAAATCTCTCAATCAATCTGAAAGTGAAAACACTTTCAGAAAAAGAATATACGCCAATTAGTTAAGTGAATCCGATAGTCACAGATTCAAGCGTTGTCGGATTTTTAGGATTTTTTCTTAGTATTTTTAGCTTTCTCTTTTATCGATAGGGTTAAATTATCATTCTGATGTTTATTCATAGTCTTTAGTGTCATGAAACTTTTAGTTTAAAAGTTTGAGCATAAGACTGTTCTTCTCTTATTACTTAACCAACTTTTGTTTAGTTTATTCTCTTTATTGTTATGAAAATTTTCTACTCTGATCCAGATTTGTCTGGATCTGCCAACCTAAATTACAAGTTTATTGTGTAAAAACAGCTCTTATTGTTAATATTTATATAACTGCATAAGGCTTTCATTATTTTCTTTATTTCAAGAAAATTTAAAAATCACATCTCTGGTTAATCATTTTAATAAATTTTATTTTTTTAAATCATTATTTTTTGGCCTTTACAGTTTTCTTAACATTCAATCCACGCTCTTTAAGTTTCGCATCCTTCTGTGCAACAGGCACTAAAGCACAATTACCTAAAGCACCTGCACAATACCAACGAGGACCATAACGATTGAAAAATGATTGCTCCATGGCTGCATTCCCTGCTTGTAGTTTAGCACCGCAATAGCAGCAATTGAAACAGCCTTTATGAACTAAAATGAAAAAATTTTTGAATTATTTATAAAATATAAATTAACTAATTTCTCGGTCAACCATCAATTTATCAGCTATTTGAACTTTTTCGCCACAAAAGGCACAATTTTTAATATCAGGATCACCGGCACAACCAAAATTCATTTTTAACTATAATTTGTGTTTAATTTTATTTTAGTGCTTTTAAAAATAAAAATGTAAACAATTAACTGTGGGGTTTATATGTAACTTAAAAACTAAATATTAGATGTCTTATTCAAACTAGATCTTAAAGGCCTGATTAGAACTTACTTAATATTTTTTTGAATAATTCAAAGCATAAACTCAAGATTTTAAAAGTAAAAGTTTAAAATATATAAAATAATTTATGTACGTAGGCGAATAATTCAAACTATTTTCATTCCTCAAAAAATAATTGTGTCAGCTGGCATCAATTTATATGAACATATTGGATTTAAAGAAAGTAAAACAAAAATATATTTATGATAATAGCAAAATTAAACCAAGAAGAGAAAGCGTTGGCGTAATTTTTCCAGATTTTTCCATTTTTTGGGTAAAATTTTAGAAGAAAAATTTGAAATTTTTTTTTGTAAAAGCCATGTTATAAATATTTAAATTTACTTAAGAAAATAAACATTTCTAATTATTTTTAACAAGTTTTTAACATCAAAATACCGAGATATATTCCAAATAATATAATTTATTTATTTTAAATGACAAATATTTTTATTAAATTTTATTTAAATAAATAGGTATTTTTTAAATATTTCCTTCTTCTACAATTTTAAAAAGGTTTAGGTTTGTATTGAATAAATACAGGATCTCCAATACAAACACGTCCAGGTTTAACAATTGTCATATTAACACCAAATACTGGACTTTCCTTTAAAAATGTTTACTTTTAATTCTTCAATAGTTTCAACCTTATATAAATCGTATAATTTTCCAGGTGCAAGTCTATATCTAAAAATATTAAAAATTAATTAAATGAACAAGAATTTAAAACTTAATTTCTCAACATTTTTATTGGCTCCATTTTTGGACTTTTTTCTCCTGAATCTGGATTTACAGTTGTCAAAACACAACTATAATAAAATATTAAAAAGTTTTTTAGTTAAAAAAAAATTAAAAAAATAACTAACCGAGTACAAGGTTTATAACAAATAAATTCTGCATCTCCAGCCTTAACACGTAGCCAACTATCCTCATCATATGGAGGCAAACCAGATATTACTAAAGTTGGACGAAAATTTCGAGAATCTATACGGTCACCTTCCTTTTTTAGATGTTTATTTAAATCATTAACAGATTCTGAAGAGAATGCCATAAATGAAGCTAAATCATGAAAAGCAATCTGAGAAAATGTATATGTAGGTATTATATTTAGCTAATTTAACGAATAAAGACTGTCTCACTAATCCTTCGCTACCAAGGTAATGAAGTTTGAAAGAAGAGGAATTCTTAATAAAAGCAATTCTGAATTGCTCGTAATTAAATTTAATATTGGAATTATCTGTTTTATCAATTTCAATAATCAAATCCTTCAGTACTAGTCTGAAACTAGATTAATCAAATGGAGGTAAACCAGATATCACTAGATGTATTATATCTATTTGATCGTATAATTGCTCTGTCAATCCTCTCATCCCAACTCAGTCCGGAAAATCAAATCGAACATAAAATTTAGTAATTAAAAAATATTTTTACATTTTCTTGAAGCTCTGGGACATCATTATTCAACCAAAATTCACTTTTAGATTTTTCATCTCTTTCAGTATATAATATTTCCGCGTCTCCAAACCTTTGAATTCATATTTTTTTTTATTTTAAAAATACATACCAAATTAAACGTAATGCTCTTTTATCTCCAACTTCAAGAAATTCATCAAATGCTTTACCAATTTCATCGCCACAGTCAAATCCTTCAGTCCGTGCATTAGAGAATAAACTATAGGGTGGTGGAGAAAGAATTTCTTTGGATGATTCTTTAGAGGATAAAAAAGGCATTTGACGCTGCTGGGACGCAGGCCAAGACCTGCATTTATTTTTTGAGGAAAACTAAAACTTAGGGTTGTCAAAATAGCCCCTTCAAAATGCATATGAATAAAATAAAATTTTGGTGTCCGAAATCGAAATTGCTTTTCTTTTACATGTGTTATGTGTAACTACGATTCCTTAAATTTCAGATTAATTAATATCCAAACTTTGGAAAATGTCATAGAATAATTGCATTTAAACTATCGACTTTATTTTCGAAGAATAAATTAATTAAAAATTTTCACTATGTTAACTTACCGTGCCCTCCTTATTTCTCCTTTTGCTCTAACTTGTTTAAGGTCTACTTCAACAATTTTATCATCTTAATTTTATATTTTTTTGATTAATTTTAGATATTTTTTTAAACTTTTGCCTGATGGAAATTTAACAATTAATTTTCCTTTAATTACATGTGCTTCAACCAATACCATTTTTGGATAAATCCTAGCTGTCAAAAATAAATTGTCTTGCAGAGAATCGACCAACTAAAAATAAATTTTAACTAATTTCACATTTTAAAAATACAAGAAAATGTCTGTCAAATTCCTCTCCATTAGAACCTCCCCGTTTATTACAATCAATCCAATCAACCTTTAATAAAATAAAAGATTATTAACTTCTCAAATAAATATTATTTAAAATATCCCACCTTATTAGGTTTGCATGATTTGATTGGATATAAATATAATTCATCAACTCTTCCAGCTTCTACAAATTCTCTAAATAAAATTTTTTAATTTTTTAATTTTCTAAAATGCCTAGTTCTTTTTCGTTTATAAAGCAGATTCTTTGAAGTAAACCAAGCAATAGTGGTAAAGGTGATTAATGTCGCTGAGCTTAAAACTATTAGAGCAAAACGGCCATTTGATGTTTGAAATAAATTATCATTTAACATTACTAAAAATCTTTAATTAAAATAATCTATTTATTATATTTTATATCAAAGATGGAATCTGTCACAATTTTAAAAACGGAAGCGGAAGAGAGCTCATCCCTGGTATGTACTATTTTTTTATTTTTCAAAGAAAAGTAGCAGTTAACTTTTTAACCCCTAATTTTTGTTATCATGATATTATTGGTTTTATTAATTTAAAATTTGTTGGGAATTAAATTTACGGAATTATAAAGGTATATTTTAATATAAATAAACACAAGTCTGATTCTATTTTTATGTGTATTGGAGATCGGGATTTTTAAAAATATTTAATTTAACATTTTACTAATTTTTAAGAAATATTTATTGAGAAAACTGGAATTGAATAAAATAATAATGCAGAGCAAAATATATACATACGATTTTATCAATGTTATTAATTAAATAAATCAATTAATTTTTATTATTAGTTAACTGTAATTAATAAAAAGGTAAAAATTTAAAAAAATAAAAATTATTTACATTGTTTTTTTGAAAAGTAAATATAAAATAATAATTTTAGAAAATGTTATGTTTTTTGCAATATTTTAGAAAAATTTTATCAAAAAATGAAAACACAATAAATTAGAAAACAATAATACCTTTCAAGATAAGGTATTATTGTACTATTATTTAAATAAACTGGTGAATTTGGATTTCATAATGATAAATTTTAAAGTTTAAAGAAAATTTTAAAGAAATTTTAAATTAATTAAGAGCAATAAAGTATTTTTATTTTAATGTTGTATTTTATTTAAGAGATAATAAATTAACAATAAAAAGTTTAATTGTTCCCCTGTTTTAATTTTATTATTTTAAGTATGCTTTAATTATAAATTAATTATATAATTAACATTATTCAACAAAAATATTAAAAAAAGAGTAAATATTTAAATAATTAGACAGATTAAATTTAAAAAAATATTTTTAAAAATATAAACAAAAATTAATTATTAATTTAATTTTTTATAAATAGTGAAAGGCAAAAGACCAGGATTAAATATATTTATTAAAAATATTTTTACACTTTACGTAGATTTAATTTATTTTATTTTTCATTTCCATTTTAATAAACAGAATTTATTTAATAAATATTTTTACGTTTTTTGAACTTTTTTTATTAATTTATATTAAAAATAATTACGTGACGTTAATTCTAAATTAATAAATTAAAAAATTTATTATTTAATTATTTTGATATTTAATCATATTTTGATAAATATAAATATTTTTCCTTCCGTTACTATTTAGAATTCCTCTCTAAAATGTACAAAGTTGGTTCCAAATTAAATCTTTTAATTCAATACACATTGGATATATTTAAACGATCATTGCTTCCAAGTTGTTAATCTAAGTTTGTTTAATATACATGCCTAGATAATAATAATTTAATTTGCAAGAACATCTCATCAAAAGAAATTATTCTTTGACTACCTAACATATCCACAGATATGTTAGGTTTCTGGCCATTTTAATTTTATATTAAATATTTTTGGACTCATTTTTAGATGATTTAAATAATTTATTAGCTTTATTTTCTCGTCTTTTAAAATACAAAAATCTATTTTTCTTTTAATTGAAGATTACGTATATCTACTTTTAAGTATTTATTTAATGAGCACTTTTTACATATTTACTAGTCTATTATTTATTTATTGTACTTTGTAAAGATAAAGAGAAGAAGTATTAAGAATGAAAGAAAAAGTTTTTAGCATTAACAATTAACTAATTGGACATTACTTGGGGTTAGAAAAAAGAAAAAGGAAGGAAAAAATATTTAATTTATATCTTTAAAAAATTTGTTAGAATTTAAAATTTATTTGAATATTTTAAAATTATATTCAAATTTATTTAGAGAGCCATTTTTGGGTAATTTAATCATTTCAAAAAGAAAGTATCCATTTATTAATCTATTTTTGATTTAATTTAAAATTATTTAAAATAAAATAACCTTTAATTAAATTATATTTAGAAATATATTTTAAAAATTACTTTATTCAATGAAAGTTAAATAAAAAGTTCCGAAAATACATACTTGAATTATTATTTTAAAAATTCTTTAATTTTTTAAATCCTCCTCCCAAATTTAAATTTTTTTAATTTTTAAGCTCTTCAATTATTCAAATATTTTTATGTACTTTTAATAAAAATATTAAAATTTGCCAAACCAATTAAAATAAATCTGTCAATTCTAAGTAAAAATAATCATCTGCTTAGCTACAAACAAATAAATTTTCTTTCTTCTATTATCAGTATTGTGGTAATATTTTCCACCCTCATTCTAATTATTCTTTTATATTTTTATGAAAGAAAAAATAATATTAATATTTAAGTATATAAATAATGGGGATAAATAAATAATACATTTTATTACGAGTCTAATAAATAATCTTTTTAATTGCGATTTATTTTACAAAAGTACATATTACTAAAAATTATTAAAAATATTTTTAAATATTTTATTAATTTGTACAGAACTACGTAATAGAAGGCCAAAATTACAATAAACTTAGAAATGAGATAGGGCCTCCCTTTTTAACGTTTTTGGGAGTTGTTTAAAACATAAACCCCTGTAGCATTGTTTAAAAATTATTTCCAGACCTAAGACGCAGGAGTTCAAATAAACATATTTTTATTATATTAAGCTTTCTAAGATAGAATCTGAATTCTGAGTTATACTAGGCTCCAACGAGAATAATTTTTCATATTTTTTGCTGACACTTACAGAATTTTTTGTCAATTATAATTGTTTATTTTTTAACTTCTCTTTAATTTGTTTTAATTTAAATTACACAAATATTTAAATATTCTCGCGCTTTTAATTTTATATTTTAAAGTTTTATTTTCAATTCTTTAAAGTACAAATGTATTTTAAATTAAAAAAGTAATAAACACACATACATTCATATCAAATAAAAATTTTAATTAGAATATTGTAAGTGCAACAGTTTATTTACTTTTACTTTTTTTATAATTCTTAGAATCAGAAAAATTTTATCTTATTAATTATTTACCATACTAAAAATAACTAAATAATTTAATATATTTTATTTTCCCATTGTTTAGGGTTTTGGGTAAATATACATAAATATTAATAAATGAAAAAAAATAAAACATGTAAAGTCGATTTAAGGGCATTTAATCTAAAACTTTCATGGAGGATGTAATATCATGTTTTCTATTTATTATGATGACACAAATTAGCAGAATTTATATTCTCATTATCATTTTGTTAAAATTAATTGAAGGGCTTGAAATTTCTCAGCAAAGATTTAAGCAGTTTATATTATTATAATAGTAAAGACAAATTGGCCATAATTCATAGGCTCTTTTGTTCTTTTTGCCCTTTTTCCTGAAATTCCCAAGTCTTTCAATAAATTTTTATTCCTTTATAAGATTATAAAATAATTAAATTTATTTTATTCACAAATGAATAAAATTTTATTCATAATTTATGTAACATTTTATTCAAAAAAAAGAAAACCTTGAAAGAATCCAAAAAGATTTATTTAAATCTTTTGTAAAAATTCTAAATTTGTCTCAAATTTACATAATTTTTATATTTTTTTAAATTTATTTAAATAATTTTATTTAAACAATAATTTTTGTGTTTTAATATTTTTAAAATATTTATCAGTTGAATTCTTATGAAAATAATTAAATTATTTAATTATATTAAATAATTTAAATATAAAAATTTAAATTAATTAATTAACAATAATTACATATTATTTACATATATTTATTAAATATTTAACAAAAAAACTTCTTTTCCTTTTAACATTTCATTTAACATTTTCATAAAACTTCAAAAAAATGGGAAGTTTTTATTTTAATGTTTAATCTATTAAATTTGTTTTTATTTTTTAATTTAAAGAGATAATTTTAATAAAAAATTTTAATAAAAATTAAATAGAAAAATTAGACTTGCTAGTTAGATATGATATTTTATCACCTCTTATTTTCTAACTAAAAGTTTAACTTTTCTATTCAATTTTATTAAAATTTTTAAATAAAATTATTTAAATAAATATATTTTAATTTTTTATTTAGAAATTAATATTAAAAAATAATAATTACTCATTAAATATTCTCTCCTCCCTTCACCTGCTTTTATTATTACCCTTAAGGGAATTATTTGAATGACTGCTTTCAAATAAATATTATTTTATTTTATATATGCCAATATTTTTTAAATAATCTATTCTCATTTTAATAATTTTTTTATTCTTCTTTTCAATATTCTTTCCCATCAAAATCATTAATTATTACTGAAAATAAATCCTCCAAAAAAATAATGTATTTATTGACTGGTTTCTTTAATTATTAACTGGTAAATCCTTTTTTGGCTTAAGTTTTTGCCAGACTCTCTGTTTTCGATTAACCTAAACCGTCTTTGGCTAGATTTAATAATACTTTCTTTACAGACCTATAAATTTTCTAATTTATGAGACAATTGTTTTGTTAATAAATATCCGATTCAACTTTTTGTCTTGAGTTTTTAATTTATTCGTTTTCGATCTACAAGTGTATTACACCATATAGAAAAAATTTTCATTAAAATACATTTATATTTTTGCAATAATTAATTTAAAATAAAAAATTATCTAAAAAAATTTTATTTCCTCATTTATTCTCCATTTCCAAATTTGTCGAAAAATGATATATTTTTTCCCTTTTTTTATTGAAATATGATATGTATATTTGTGTATTAAATATAACAAAGTTGAAGAAAATTTCCTAAAAATAGATATTAAAAATTTAAAGCTCCTTTTTTTGACTTTTTTCTTCCAATTTTTAAAATATTCTTTGAATTAAATTTTAAAAATAAAATTAATGATGAGAAAAAATAAATACAAATTAATATGTCTTCATTTAATTAAAATTCTTCAAATTTATAAATTACCTAATTGTTTAAACTTTTTTCTGAAATATGTTACAAAATTTAAAATTCTAAAATTCGACTGACAATTAATGGAAAGCTATTTTTGATTATTATCTATAAATATAATTTTTAAGAAATATTTTGTTTAATTAACACACATTTTCTTCCAATTTTAAAGATTTATTTGAATTTTTGAAATAAATCTGTAAATTTTCTATAATTTTTTTATAATTTTCCTTCTTTCAATTTTTCACCTTTTTTAACGTCCAACTTCTTTACTTCAGTTTGCAACCCTTTGAATATTTTTATTCCTAAATTTCTACAAAAATTTTCGTCTACACTCTTTTAACTTCCGGCATTTTTCTAAAAATTTATTTTCTTTAATTTATATATAAAATTAAAAATAATCGGATTTCATTTTTTTTAAACTTTTAAACGTTTTTTTCTACTTCTACTTCCCCCTCCATCTTAAATTAAAAAGAATTTTGACATATAAACGTAAATTTTAAATATCAAAAGTTTTTTTTCTAAAATTGAAAATAACTTCCTTCTTTTAAAATGTTTTTAAAAAAAGTACATATTTGCAAGATGATTAAAATTTATTTAATGTATATTATACATATAGACTATATGATTAAAATAAAATTAAAAAGAAATATTTAATTTTTAAATATATAAAGATTGTAATTTTTTATCCATCCGTATAAAATCTAGATGTTTTCTGCAAATTAAAAATATGGAATATCTCTTAATAAAATTTTGAATTATTAAATTTTTTTTTTTTCTTTATCGAACACAAATAAATAAATGTGAAACAATAAAATAAAACTCCTGGATCCAAAAGGATCACTTATGGAGAGGTAACTTACAAGAAAAATCAAATACAATTTTACAGTTAAAAAATGTTAAATTTAGAAAAAAAAATATATATAAATGGACTCCACAGAAAAAAAATATGTAAATTAAATAAATAAAGGCGAATATCGAAAAAAATATATATAGGTATAATTTAAGTAAAAAAATATTTGTACCAAAATTAATTTTTTTTTTAAAGATAAGTATGTTAAAAAAGAAAGTGAACATTTAGGCAAGGATTTTGTTTTTATTACACTCCATTAATCCATTACTCATAAATTAGGATCTTCTGTGATTAATATATTGTCTAAAAATTTTTTAAATTGAGGAATAGTACTAATCTTTTCAATTTCATTTTTTGGAAGTTTATTCCACCTATCTATGACTCTATGTGAAAAGAAATGGTTATTCTTAGTTTGTTTTTTAAATATTTGATATCTATGCAATCGCAGATTATTTCTATTTGGTTTAGAGAACATTTGTTCTGGTTTTATTTTATAGAAACCATTTATTATTTTGAAGGTTGTCATAAGATCTGTTCTTATGCGACGGATTTTAGTTGGAGGGAGTTTACATCTTTTTAGTCTTTCGGTATATCCTATTTTTTGGTATTTGAATTTATATCTTAAAATTTTCCTTGTAAAGCTTCGTTGTGGTCTTTCTAATTGCTTGTTAAGATATTCTAGTTTTGGGCTAAAACTTTCAGTGGAATACTCCATAATTGGCCTTACGTATGTTTTAAATGCCTTTACATAAGTATCTATTGGTAATGTTTTAGGTAATATTCTTAGAATATTATTTAGCCTTATAAATGAGGATTTAGTGATTTTTGCTACATGTTGGTCAAATTTAAGTTTGTTATCTATGTATATACCTAAGTCTCTTATGTTATTAACTTCTTCTATTTTGTCACCGTTAATCTCATAGTTATACTTAATTTTGTTGTATATTTTTAAAACCTTAACCTTTGAGATTGAGAAGTCCAGTCTATTATTTTTTGCCCAGCTATATGCACTGTTTATGGCTCCTTGGAGCTCTACACAATCTTTTTCTGTTTTAATTTCCGAATAGAGCTTAAAGTCATCTGCGTATAATTTTACTTTTATGTTTTTTGGGATATGTTTGGGTAAGTCATTTATATATATTAGGAACAGCAATGGTCCTAATACAGTCCCTTGGGGAACACCTGTTTTTGGCAGAAATGGTTCAGAGTAATGATCACCTATTTTTACGATATGAGATCGATTTGAGAGAAAATTTGCTATCCATCTAATTGTTAAGCTATCTATTCTTATTTCTTGTAATTTTCTTATAAGTATTTGATGATCTACCTTATCAAAGGCTTTCTCAAAGTCAAAATATATGACGTCCGTACCTATCTTCCTATCAAGTGAATTATACCAGTCTTGCATAGATGATAAAATTTGAAGTGTACAAGAGCTTTTAGGTAAAAATCCAAATTGCTCTTCAGCAATCAATTTATGTTTATTAAGGTGTTCTAATATGTTATTTGATATTATGCGCTCAAAAACTCTACAAGTCGGGGATGTTAATGCAATTGGTCTGTAATTTTTTGGGTCGTTTATTGAACACTTATTTTTGAATATCGGCAGAATGTGAGCTGTTTTCCATAATTCAGGGACTATTCCTGTTTTTAATGTATTTTCATATAAAATTGAGAGAGGAAGAGCTAAGGGGTAGCACATTTTTTTAGAAAATATTGATTGATATTCTCAGGACTATGGGATAATTTATTTGGGAGTTTTTTCAGTAGTTTTTCTATTATATAAGGTTCGAAAATGATTTCTTCCTGATATCCATCCTCAACTTCGAAGCTTGCTTGTATATTGTTTTTACCTCCGCTAACTATTTCTTCAAAAATATTTTTAAATTTATTTGCTTTGTCTTTGTCTAATACTATGGGGTCGCCTTCCTCAGATTCGTTAAGTATGGGTATACCAGAGAATTTAAATCGATTTCTCTTCATTAATTTATGTATTTCCCCTATATGCCCAGATCCTATTTTTTTCGATAGATAATTATTTTTATATTTTTCTATTTGTAATTTACATTTAATTTCAAAATTTTTATAATTATCTTTACTAATTTCCCTAATTTTAGCTTTTTCCATGCATCAGCTTTTTGTTTGATTATTTCCCTAATTTCTTTAGGATATTTCATAGGTGTTTTTTCACCAAACTTTTTAAATGGAATGAATTTTTGAATTGCTTGGGTTATTATGGAATTTAGTATTTCGGCCATTTCAGAGGGATTCTTGTTCTTAAATATATTGTACCAATCATATTGGGCTAAATACCAATTTATTAGTTTATATTTTCCTTTCTTAAATAATAGTACCTTTCTTTTTTCTTTAGAGTTTACTTTTTCGACCGGGAAAACTACTTCAAATACTATAGGTTTGTGGTCACTCAAAACCAAATCATCTATAATTTTGTATTTTTCTATTAATTGCTTATTTTGTAAAATAAGGTCTAGTATATGGGAAGTATTATACACGGTTGCCTCTTTTATTATTTGATTTAAATTTAGCTTATTTATGGTATTGTAGAAGTATAAGTTCTGATTATCTTTCGGAAGTGTAAACTCAAGCCAATTTATCTTTGGATAGTTTAAGTCCCCTAATATAATATTTGAGAGATCATTTTTGTATTTTTCTTTATTAATCCCCAAAATTTTTTATCATCGACTAATTTTGTATTCGGAGGTCTATATACTAAATGGAATCTAATTCTTTTAAATTCAGAATAAATATCGAAGGTAAGTAGTTCGTGATTGTATTCGGATATTGAAAGTGTCGGAATATTAATAAGCTTTATTTCCTTTTTATAAACTACACCTACGCCCCCGCCTCTTTTTTTAATCTATCTACTCTAAGAAAGTCATAACTATCAGAAATGAGAAGGGATTCGTTCGAAGTATTGTCATTTAGCCAGGTCTCACATAAGAAAGCTATATGAATATTATTTTTAATTAAATAATTTTCTAACTCAAATAATTTATTTGCGGTCTTTTCTGAATTAATGGAGCGTATATTTAGGAGTAAGCAATTTAAATTTTTTAATTTTCTGTTACTTTCATAAGTATTTTTCTGTGAGGTCCCTATATCCTAGTCAATGTTCACTTGCTTTTTAAAAAAAATTTTAAGGTTACGATAACAAGCGGTGCCTTTTCCATGTTTTTCATTAATTTCCTTGACCTGCTTTTTCAGGTAGTTTTGCAATTGTAGTTCGGGTGGAGTTAAGTCCCTTCTTGCGAAGGGGCTATATCCTCCTAAAGTTGGTTGATGTAGTGTTCGATATTGATTAATAAATGTTTGAGCAGCAGACGGCGTTGTAAATTTGACTTTAATTATGCGGTGATAATTGTTTTGTTTTTTGATTCCATGCCTTTTTACTTCAAAATTTTTGGGATCCTTAAAATTTTTGTTGTTTACTACTTCCTGAACATTTTTCTCTATATTCTTTATGTCTTCTTGTTCATTTTCCATTTCTGGAAATCTTTCTATAACAGCATAATAGCTCTTCTTTTCATAAAGTTCTTTCAGTTTTTCATCAAATTTTGGTTGTTGCAGCTGTTCAATTGTAGATATAGCTTGTCGGATCTTTGGTGGCAATAAATTGGGAGGGCACCCCCATTGGGATGTTGTTTGTTGTGGTTCTGTAGAAATTTTTTTGCTGAAATTCTGATTTGTTTGTTGAAATTGTTCAAATAATGTTTTTATTGTTGTTTCAATAATTGGTGTTAAAAGCTGTACAACATTAAAAGAGATTTGTTCGATTTGTGAAGCTGATAAAACCGGGGTTTTATCACTTTCACTATCCATACTAATCGATGATGAGCTAATCGATGATTTTAAAATATTTATCAGTTGAATTCTTATGAAAATAATTAAATTATTTAATTATATTAAATAATTTAAATATAAAAATTTAAATTAATTAATTAACAATAATTACATATTATTTACATATATTTATTAAATATTTAACAAAAAAACTTCTTTTCCTTTTAACATTTCATTTAACATTTTCATAAAACTTCAAAAAAATGGGAAGTTTTTATTTTAATGTTTAATCTATTAAATTTGTTTTTATTTTTTAATTTAAAGAGATAATTTTAATAAAAAATTTTAATAAAAATTAAATAGAAAAATTAGACTTGCTAGTTAGATATGATATTTTATCACCTCTTATTTTCTAACTAAAAGTTTAACTTTTCTATTCAATTTTATTAAAATTTTTAAATAAAATTATTTAAATAAATATATTTTAATTTTTTATTTAGAAATTAATATTAAAAAATAATAATTACTCATTAAATATTCTCTCCTCCCTTCACCTGCTTTTATTATTACCCTTAAGGGAATTATTTGAATGACTGCTTTCAAATAAATATTATTTTATTTTATATATGCCAATATTTTTTAAATAATCTATTCTCATTTTAATAATTTTTTTATTCTTCTTTTCAATATTCTTTCCCATCAAAATCATTAATTATTACTGAAAATAAATCCTCCAAAAAAATAATGTATTTATTGACTGGTTTCTTTAATGATTAACTGGTAAATCCTTTTTTGGCTTAAGTTTTTGCCAGACTCTCTGTTTTCGATTAACCTAAACCGTCTTTGGCTAGATTTAATAATACTTTCTTTACAGACCTATAAATTTTCTAATTTATGAGACAATTGTTTTGTTAATAAATATCCGCTTCAACTTTTTGTCTTGAGTTGTTAATTTATTCGTTTTCGATCTACAAGTGTATTACACCATATAGAAAAAATTTTCATTAAAATACATTTATATTTTTGCAATAATTAATTTAAAATAAAAAATTATCTAAAAAATTTTATTTCCTCATTTATTCTCCATTTCCAAATTTGTCGAAAAATGATATATTTTTTCCCTTTTTTTATTGAAATATGATATGTATATTTGTGTATTAAATATAACAAAGTTGAAGAAAATTTCCTAAAAATAGATATTAAAAATTTAAAGCTCCTTTTTTTGACTTTTTTCTTCCAATTTTTAAAATATTCTTTGAATTAAATTTTAAAAATAAAATTAATGATGAGAAAAAATAAATACAAATTAATATGTCTTCATTTAATTAAAATTCTTCAAATTTATAAATTACCTAATTGTTTAAACTTTTTTCTGAAATATGTTACAAAATTTAAAATTCTAAAATTCGACTGACAATTAATGGAAAGCTATTTTTGATTATTATCTATAAATATAATTTTTAAGAAATATTTTGTTTAATTAACACACATTTTCTTCCAATTTTAAAGATTTATTTGAATTTTTGAAATAAATCTGTAAATTTTCTATAATTTTTTTATAATTTTCCTTCTTTCAATTTTTCACCTTTTTTAACGTCCAACTTCTTTACTTCAGTTTGCAACCCTTTGAATATTTTTATTCCTAAATTTCTACAAAAATTTTCGTCTACACTCTTTTAACTTCCGGCATTTTTCTAAAAATTTATTTTCTTTAATTTATATATAAAATTAAAAATAATCGGATTTCATTTTTTTTAAACTTTTAAACGTTTTTTTCTACTTCTACTTCCCCCTCCATCTTAAATTAAAAAGAATTTTGACATATAAACGTAAATTTTAAATATCAAAAGTTTTTTCTAAAATTGAAAATAACTTCCTTCTTTTAAAATGTTTTTAAAAAAAGTACATATTTGCAAGATGATTAAAATTTATTTAATGTATATTATACATATAGACTATATGATTAAAATAAAATTAAAAAGAAATATTTAATTTTTAAATATATAAAGATTGTAATTTTTTATCCATCCGTATAAAATCTAGATGTTTTCTGCAAATTAAAAATATGGAATATCTCTTAATAAAATTTTGAATTATTAAATCTTTATAAAACTTTGATTTAAAATTTTATGGACATTTTTATTAAAAATTAAAATTATCAATCCAGACAGTTAGGTACATATGTTTATTATGATTATTATAACTTTATATCCACCAATAGTATCGATATAACAAAGATATACATAAAAATATTAAATTAATTTTAGTTCATAATCTTTATGCACAGCCAAGTAAATACATAAACTGGATTTATTTATTTGACGTAAAAATCCAAACATTATAAGAAAAAATGTAACATATAAATTAAAAAAGTTTAAATTAAAATTTTGAATAGTTAAAAATAATATTTTTAGAATAAAATTTTTTATTTCTTTTCTGAATTTTATTTTTTAAATATTTTCTTTAATTTATTATTTTAATTTTTATCAATTTAAATAAAATATATTTTAAAATATTTAATAATCTCTTTTTAACATTTGATTCAAAAGTTTACATTTTTATATATTAAATCCATTCATTTTATTAAGTACATACATACTTTTATTTTATTTAAAAGCATCTTAAATATGCCTAAAAAAATTATTTTTTATGTCTAACTCTTCCAATACATTAAACGATTAAATATATAAATTTCATGAAAAACTTGCAAAAATATATTTAACCTCCATTTATTTTAATAAAAAATAGATTCGGAATACTCTTTACTTTACAAATCCCCAAACCTTCGCTTATGATTTATCTTTCCATTTTTTCTAAAAGTTTTTAAAAATAATTTTAAATAATTAAAATTGTAATTAGTTTAATTTATAACAATATATTCTTGCGAGGAAATTTTGGTAAAAAAATTAAAAATTTCTTTTTGGCTTAATTTAGCTTTGTGTCTAGTATATTGTTATGCAACTGTTCAACTTTATGTCTGCAAATATATTGCTGTTTATACAAATATTTTAAAATTTAAATATTTATTAAAACAGTCAAATATAAAACCGAACGTATCATAGAATTTAAACAAATTAAAAAAATTTTTAAACTTCCATTTTTAGCTTCAAGTATTTTTCAAGTCTACCCAACATTTAAGTAAATATTACAAAGAAAAATCTTTTTTTGTTTAAATTAGATATTCTTTGACTTCTTTCTTTGTTAATTTATTTATTATAAATTGTTAGAATTAAATATTACAGGGTGCGGCAAATTTTGCGCCACTTTTGTTTTTGCCATAACTTTCTTCAATTTCGATGAAAATAGCTAATTCTTTTTTAATTTTATTCCCAATACTCTAAGCAAATTTTTGGTAACAAAAAATAGAAATTTTGTTCAGAGATAATAAAGATATACCCGTCTGAAGATCGAAACGCATAAAAAATATTTTTTCATGCCAAAGTTTACTATACCATAACTTCGCTCAAAGTCATCCAATCTTACTAATTTTGGTACCAATCGACTCGTCTCGACGAGGAGCATCGAAATAGTCTATAATTTCATTTTTGAAAATTTTAACAAAAAAAGTGAAATTTAGCATTTTGCTCCTAATCTATCATTCAAAGACCGATATCTCAGCTCAAGAACAAGATAATCGCTTGGTTTTGACGTCATCGAATCAGCTTAAAGAGCTTATTCGAATGCTATAAACTTCTCAAATATAAAGCACATAGCTTTTAAATCAGACGACTTTTGGTCCAAAAGATTTTTCCAAAATTTTAATCAAAAATAATCAAGCTAATTTCTAAAATTTAGAGAATATTTTGGTACCAAAATATTGCTTATAGAGTTGGGAATAAAATAAAAAAGGAATTAGCAATTTTCATCGACTTTGAAGAAAGTTATGGCAAAAACAAAAGTGGCGCAAAATTTGCCGCACCCTGTATAATTTAATAAATAAAAGTTAAATTTAACTTTAATTTTATTTATTCCCCCCCCCCCTTTTTTTTTTTACCCACACAAATTTACTTATTTTAATTATTTCTCAATATAAATACATTTAAAAAATTTTCTCACAAAATAAAAAGTATCGAATGCTTTTTTACTTGCTCATTGTTCTTACCCCCCTTAACAACAAAAAAATCTTTTTAATTATTCATTTATCTCCTTAATCAACTTCCTCTGACGTTTTAAATATCAACGTCATTAAATATATAATTAATTTTTAAAAATAAATTTGGTTTTTTATTTTAAATTTGGAAAAATATTTTTTAATATGTAGATAATACACTCAAAAATATTTTTTTGATTTTATATAGTCAAATTTTAATTTTTAATCAAAAAATCAACACATAAACTCTAAGCTTAATATGTCTATAAACATTTTATTTTAACAAACATTTTCAACTCTACAATTAATAAATTATTAATATTAAGGTCCGGATCGAGCGGAGATCTCAAACAATTTGATATTTTTCGAGATATAGATTCCCGTACTATTGTAAATTATTGTAAATCAGTAACAGGAAATGTCCCTATTAATCAAGTTCCTAAATTTATTATATATTAAACGATGGTCGCGTTTAAGATTTTAATTTAGTTCGTAGAATTTTATTTACTTAAGTTTACCTTTCTCATTTTTATATAAAGTTCACTTTATTTATAATTACATTTTGTATTTTTCTCTTTAAATTTTTCTCATATTTTATTCACAAAAATAATTAATTAATTTTAATATAATTTTTTAAAGGTTAAATTTAAATATTATTACTTTCCACCTGCTCAATTATTATAAACAAACAAAAATTTTATTTTCTCCTTGAAATAATTTTTTTGCCTTTTTGTTTAAAATATTTTAATAATAAAACAAAAAATGGACGGATCGCAACAAAAACTTTTAATTTCCCAGCTGCTTATTTCTTTGCCCTTTTCCTCAACAAATATTTCAAGTATGTCTTTAATAAATCAACAACAAATCCAACAAAACCATCAAATAATGGTTATGCCCCCAGCTGATTCTATTGACGAATCAGAACTTTGGTCAGTCCATTCAATGTCCGAATTGGTAGAAATGCTTTATCAAATGTGTTTCTTTGCTGTTGGAGCGCCTTTGAATGCTATTTCTTTAAAGAATTTTTATAAAAAGTAAATTTTATTTTAAGTTAAGAATTTATAAAATTTTGGTGACAAAAGGCAGAAATCTTTTGTGTGAATAATTATAGAAAACCTTCGATTTAGAAATTTCTTAACAAGCTTTGATTATTTATTCACAATCAAATTTAACAAAATAAATAAAAGTATCTTAAATAGAAAGAAGTTCTTCGTACATGTGTTCTAAAACATAATTTAATTCTTATTGAGCTTCTTTATTATAACCGCTCCAATCTTACTCTTATATGAGAGTTTTTGTCTAATTTAAATTTTAAAAATTCATTTTACTTTTCATTTTTTTAAATGTAAAATATTTTTAGACGAACAAAAGCACATTCTGGTGAAATGAGACTAATTCGTCTTTCTAGGCAATTGTTGATTGCTCATTTAATGGTTAGATATTCAATAAAAAAATTTTTATAAAATTAATAATTTTTATAGGTTCTTTGTATTTATTGTTTATGGAGAACTTATTGGATTTGGAATATTCATTGGACATTAGGCAATACAATGTGTAAAGCCTATTCTTTTCTTTCAACACTTCCCTTCCATTTATGGTCAAATATGGTTGCCGCAATTGCTATAGATATGTTATTTTGTATTAGAATGCCTCTTGGAAGTGTGACAAATGGAAATAAAAGAGTTACTTGGCTAATAGCTATAGCTTGGTAATTAAATAATTAATTGAATAATGTTATTCTTGGATAATTTAAAGGATTCTTGCAATTGCTTGTGCTGCCCCAATGACTATATTCCGAGGCACTCGTACCATTCCACGTACTAAACCTGTTCTTATGCAATGTTATCATCTACATGGTTTTACTAACGAACAGATTATGGGGTAGGAAATTTTAAAAAATAAATTATTAAAATTAATATATCTATTTATTTTAAATAATTTTCTTCAAAGATATTTAAAAATTTTTTTTATTTTTAGTTTTCACTTCTTTCACGTGATAACAACTTTTTATTTGCCTTTGGGTGTAATTCTTTTTTGTTATGTTTCAATCGGTTTATCTCTTCGTAGTCAAGGTGCAAGTCTTCTCCGTCAGGGAATTTCTCTTGCAAATACAGACCAACATAGAAGAATGCAACAAAATACAAAATTAAGATTTTTAAAAGCTTCAGCAGCAATTGTTTGTGCTTTTGTATTAAGTTGGTTACCATATCAAGTAATGGCTCTTTTACGTGTTGTTTGTGAAGCTGATTCTAAATGTGAAAAGATGGCATCTAATTTTAATTGGCTACAATCAATTTTGCTTGCAAGGTGATAAAAAGCTAAATTAATTTTTCTTCTCATGATTAGAGGGGATTGTATGTGTGATAATATTTTTTGGTTAAAAGAAAGACATCTCTTGATCTATTACAGTTTACCCCTAAAACTTTACACTTTTAATAAAAATATTTTTTTATTTAAATTTCTAGTACATGTATCAACCCTTTCCTCTATCGTTTCGGCATTTTCCGCAGCGGAGGCAACAATGGAATCAAAACAGAAAAACGAAAAATGGCTGGATTTCTTTTAACACCGGGAAATGGGACTTGTTTTGGAGAATCTGGGGCAATAATTCCAGCAATTGCTTTACCTTCATCAACAATTTATAGAAGTGGAAGTAATGGAAGTGCAAGAATATATGAACCAAATTCTTCCTTTCATTCTATTCGAAGTACAACTACCTCGATTGGGTTAATAATTTTTATAGAAAAACATTCAAATAATTTTTTTCTCAAATTTTAGAGCCAGAAAATCTACCTCAGCTAATTCTAGAGATTTACATTCTGCTGACTGTTTAACAAGTCAAAAAAATATTAATTTATTTATTTTTGAAAATCAAAATATTAACAACAATTTAATTTTTTCATCAAAACATTATAAAGTAAATAATTATTTATTTTTAATTAAATATTTATTTTTAAAGTTGAATGAAAATATAAAAAATGGAATGATATATCAACGTTTAGATAATGGATATTCAACAGAAAATAAAATAAATTTACAGCAACAATTACATCCTTTAATTAAAAGATATCCTAGCCCTCTTTAAAAAGATAATTTTATTTTATTGTAAAAATTGTATTTTAAATATTTAAATTTCAATGATCTCTGGTATTTTTTTTTGTGATAAATTTATTTGAATTTTATTTCAATTCTCTAATAGTTTAATAAAAAAAACTCAACAACAATAGCCAATTCCCTCATTTACACATAATATAGTTAGGGTTGTCTGCTCCAATCCGAAACAAAACCCCTAAGATTTGTTTTCGGTTAATTGAAGGATAATAATACATTGAAGGATAATAATACATACTACTTGGATCGTTTTATACACGTTTTAAAAAAAAATGTTTGATAAAAAAGTAATCATATGAAAAAAACCAAACAAAGACAGGAAAGATTAGGAGACAATAAAGAGAAAAATACTTAAAAATGCCAGTTAGTTAACATATATTCTCTTTTATCTTTTTTATAAGCTCAAAAAAGTTTGTAAACCGTTAGAAAGTTCTATTAATTTGTCTATTATAATAGAGGATATATGATAATTGTAAGATGAGTAATTTCTTCAATGACAATTCTCGAGGTGTAACGGAGTAATAAATATATACACAATTCTTACGGTGTTGATTTTTTAGGCTTTCTCGTTTACGAATATTTTTAAAAATTGGGTTTTAAATAATTTAAATATTTTCCCATGAAACTTTTTTCATCTTTTTCAAGATTAATATCTATATTATTTGCATTCACATGATTTACACAATACTTTTTCATATAATCCTTATCTTCAGTATTTTTCTTATAAATACTTTTAATTTTTGAACACAATTCAACAGCAAAGATTAAACGCAGATATCCCGCGTTGAAAAGATCATCCAAATATTTTTTCTGACTTTTTAATTCCTTAAACAGGGGAAAATATATATAAAATTAACAAATAATATTTTGTACAATATACACCGATATCTCAGTAATTATCATAATACCTGATGAGCATTTGGTTAATTAAATTAAGAAAATATACCCAAACAAACTAATTATAGATGTAAAATTTTAATCAAAGAACCTCATTTGTCGGAGCCATTCTCAATTTATTTCCTATATCAGACTCTAATTCTAAAAACGCATTTCTGTTTTTGGGAATTTGATTGAATTTTTTATCTTCAATTAAAGCTACAAGTTTTTCTCTCTTCTCTTTATGATTTAATAAATTAACGGCATGGTGTAAAGGCGCTATATTTTTCGAATATTTTTTTAATCTTTCACCAACTGAAAGTTTTAGATAATCTTCTCTTTCTTTAATGATCTCACTTTTTTCATCATTTTCATAGAGTAATGGTGGATCATTATAACAAACTTCGGGCATATTATCTTTAAATTATAAATATTTAATATTATTTTAAGAGGTTTGTGGTATTTGACAATTATAAACTCGGATCCCCTCATTTCCAAAATTTAGATTTAGTTTTAAAGCAAAAACCAGTGCCAATATGGAATCTGAATGCGGGATCCCGTAAAGACCTTATAAATTTCTAGACATTCCTTCATATATTTCAAAAAGAGTTTAATAAAATAATTAAGAATATTAAATAACAAAATTTTACCATATTTGGGATCATTTGCTTCATATTGTGTAGCAATATTTCTTTGAAAGTTAACTTTCTTTATTTTCTTCTCTCGACCTAAATAATAATTTATATAGAAAATCCAATAAAAAATTATGAAAAATTTTTATTTTTATCATCAAAAATTATTTTCTTATTAAAACCCTACCATCATTTTGTTTTTTCAAACTTGGTTTCAAATTCCCCTGATTCCCATAATCTTTTTTAGTAAAAACTTGATCAGATCCTTCATTACTTTCTTTTTCTTGTAAAATTTCGGCAAGAGTTTTATCAGAAAACTGAGAGTCGCTAAAAGCTGTTATTCCACAATTTATGAAAGAAAACATTGTTATAATCCATAAAAACAGTTTTTTCGTCATTAACAAACTAAATAAAACTTTACAATTTAAATTTTAACAATTATAATTTGGTAATAAATTTTCTCGAAAGACTAGATTATTAGGGAGGAGGTATTTAATCGAGAAAATACTGTATATTGTCTAAATAATAATTTTAATTTCTATTTAATTTAATTTATAATTATAAAATTTAAATTAAAAATTAAATTAAATAAATTAAAAAATTTTAAAAAATCGCTCAATAAAAAATAAAATTAATAGGGGGAATGAATGGCATTCGAGGCTGGGCGCGCATGTAATTCGATAAAATTTTAAAATCAATATATCCAATAGAGAAATGGATGCGTGGAAATTGATTTTACGTCGAAATAAAAATTATTAAAGTCTGGGAAAAGTTTTTTGAATCTAAATGGCTTTTGATCTTAACGAATTTATAACGAACAAACTTTAAATTCCAGTGTAAGTAATTATTAGAAACCGGCCATAACCGAAAATCAGGAGTTAACAGTTAATATCCCAATATAAATTATAAAATAAATAACAAAACAAAAATTTATTAAGAAAATTTATTAATAAAAATTATGCTAATTCATCAATATTATTTTCGTTTGGAGCAATTTTAGTATTTTTTAATTTTATTAATCTCAACTCTTTTGTAGTTTTAGTAAAATCCTCTGAAATAAGCAAAAGTGAAGTTAATCCAGTGCTACCCAAATACATTGTTTGGATTATTCTAAAAATAATTATTTTTAATTTTAATAAGTAATTAGTTAGAAAATTATTTGTTTCAATTAAAATATTTTAATAAAGATCCTCAAATTATCTTAAAAAATTGTTTACTTAAAAACATTCAAAGCCTGTACCAATCCATTTTGAACAAGTAAATATCCACCAACATAAGCAATTGCTTGACTTGCTTGTTGCAATCCGTTTGTAGAGGCAAAAGCTAATGCCTTTAAAAGTTTATTTAAAAAATTTTATTTAAAAATTATTTCCCCCCAACCAATTTCCATTGTTTTCCATTAATTGATTTGTGAAAAATAAAATGTTGTAAAAATACTTGAAAAGTAAAAACAATTACAGCTAATAACCCCATAAATCTATTTCCTTGTAAAGCTGAACATATCGAAATTAATATACAAAAAATTCCATAATATAATTCTCCTGATAGTATTGGAACCTTTTTAGTATTTTTAAGAGGAATTATTTTAAATAAATAAATACTATACCATTTTTAAATTATTTAAATTAATTCTTTTAATTTGATTTTTGTTTTCAATTAATTGACATAATTTATTTCCCATATTTGCAAAAATACAATTCTATAAATTATTTTAATTTAAAATTTATAAAATTAAATAAAGAATTGAAGAAAGTGACCGAGGAAACAAAAAAATTTTAAAAAAATGTGGAGGAATAAAATAACTTTCAATTTAAAATAATGTTCTTTTTAAGTGAAGAAAATGAAAGTTTTTTCAGATCATCCCAGAGAATAACAAAATAACAGATGGGGGACTTGATCCTGACAGTGTTATCCGTCAACAAGGTCAACAATCTCATCACTTACTGACCGTTTTCATTTTTGATTTGTTAGGATGGGGGATGTTAACAAATAATTTTATTTCCTCAATATCCAAATATTTAGAGAGTACAAGTCTTTAAATAATTTTTCCAATAAAATCTCTTACCCAAATTGTTGTGGATACAAAAACAATTATTCCCATAGTTCCATATACAAAACAAATCCATTTAACTTTTTTAAATAAATCTGTTGAAATATCTAAAATATATTTTAATTAAATTTAAAATTTATATTTTACCCATAAAATCCTCAAAAACGCTAAAGAAAAGCCCTGTGTCCCTAGTAAAAACGGGATATCCAAATGCATGTATTAAACAAGTAATCAATCCAAAAATAAAACAAATAGGCCAATTATTTATTAATAATAATTGTGAACGTAACCAGATAATTATATTCTAAAAAATATAAATAAATATAGTATTTTTGTTTAATATTTAATTAAAGTTCGGTTATATGTATGCACATATGTAATATAAAATTTTTTTCATTCTAAGGTAATCAAAAAAATATTTTTTAGACCTTTATAAAGTTTTTAAATTTTGAAATTAAATTAACTCTTCTGTTTTTTGTTTAAAAAATTAAAATTCCAATTTACATTTAAAAATTTAGGCTCTTCATCATTATTGTTGCTGTCTTCTAAATTTTCATTGACCGTAAAAACTACACATTTTTTATTTAAATTATTTTCCACCAAATCTAAATATTATTTTGTAATTAATTTATTTTAAATTAATTTTTACCAGTCTTTAAAATTTTTTGTGTACTTTCAGTTTTTATAAATTTTTGATTAAGAAATGGGCTAAAATTAATGTAGGCATTAGCTAATTGTATAGAACTTGTACCAATTCCAATAACAATTGTAAAAATATCACCCGGATATTTTAATAAATGTAAATCTACTAATTTTGTGCCAAAAAGCCCTCCAAGGCTTATATTCATAAAGAAAAGTAATAAATGGCCTGAAAGTCTGAGGTAACGAAGAAATGAAGATTTAGAATTTATTTTTTCGAGACTTTGAACCTAAACAAAAAATATATAATTTAATTAAATTTTACTCATTTTAATTAGGTTCGTTTAATTTTTAGGCAATTCTACGAGCCGAAATACTTTACAATCCAGAAAGTCTGAAGTAACGAAGAGATGATGCTTTGAAAAAATTTAATTCCAAATCATCCCCGTTCCCCAACATCCTCTTCAGAAAAGTTCTCCCCTACATCCCCCACTAATCTTAAAATTCATAGATTTATTTAAAAAGTGAGGGAATTATAATTTATCCTAAAATCTTAACGACTGTATTTACTTTTATTTTAAATAAAAATTTACTTTAATGCTTATAAAAGTCCATATAAAAACCAAAATTGGAGTAATTAATATAGGAGCTGTAAGTATTGTAGAACGATAAAAACCAATAGCAATACTTGACAAAAAGAATATTATATCTCTAATTAAAATTGCCAAAGCTCTAAAAAATGTTTAAATATTTTTAATTAATTAATTAATTAATTTACTTTCTAAGTTCAAAATTATTTGAATTTTTTGTTGAATTATTTAAAGAAATAAATAGTAAAAAAGAAAGTTGAGGAAGTGAACAACCAAGAATAAGTAAATCTAGAACGCAAGAAAATAATGTAGTTGTTGGATTAGGTGAGATTTTGCTTGTGACAACAAAAGTTAAATAACTGAAAAAATAATAAATTAAATTTTTTGTTTATTTTTTGGATAAAATTAAATTTAAAAATTAAAAAAATCAGACTTTCCAATATACAAATTGAATGTAGCAGAGATTACTCCGCAGGCTGCAGCTAATGTAAAATCTCGAGTATATAACAAAAATTCAATCATAGAAAGAGGACAAGAAAAGAAGGATTTTGGCTAAAAATTTTAAAAATTAAAAAGAAATTAAAAAAAAAAATTTTTTTAATCGATAGAAATAAATAAAATATTTTAAAGCTTTAAAAGGCAAAATAAACATGTTTATAAACTTGTCGGAAATATTTATGATGTGGTGATGAAAAGATTATGAATAAGTTTGTGTTTATTATGAAATAAAATTTTTTTAACTTTTTAAAATTATTTTGAATAAATTTTTTAAATTAATTTAATTTTTAATTTCAAAAATAATTTAAAATTCTTAAAAAAATCTGTGAGACTTTTAATAATAATTTTAGAATATTTAAACAAGATTGCAATTTTACCTTCTATTTTATTTAACTCAAATACTTAAAATAAAAATATTTATTTTAACTATATATTGCTTTAAATAGATATATATTTTTGCTTATTTTATTATTCAAACTTTTTGAAAAAAATAATAGAAGGCAATCCCTTTTTGATAAATTTGGGGAATCATTTTTCTTTTTAAATTTTCTTTGATCATTAATCGCTAATGTTTTATCCTGCAAATATTTATGATTTTTATTTTAGTTTTTTGGGCTCTTTTAATTTTAATTTTCAAAAATTCCCCATCCCGCGTCGATATTTAGGTTGAAATAATTTGAAATGAAAGAGAAAGTGAAATCGTAATAGTTAGACTTTTATTTTTGATTCCCAATTTTGCGGCGTAAATTAACAATTAGTTAAATAAATATAAACATCTTTACCTGAATTTTTCTTTCATTTTTAGTAGTATTATTGACAAATTTCTGTTTATTTTTATTTTCTTTTTCATTTAATACAATATCGTCCATTTAGTTTAAAAAAAATATTTATGAACTATAATAAGTTAAAAATACTAAAATTGAATTGTTTGTTTAAATAAATAATTAAAAAATCAAAATTTTTAAATAAAACAATATTTAAAGTTAAGAGGTAAAATGAGAGCATTTTTTAATGCTTTTTATAAAATAAAATTTAGTAAAACAAAAAATTTGGGACATTCCCCTCTCCCCTCCCCCTCCCCCCTATACAAACATCAATTTGACAAGAGATTTACAAACAAAAATTAAATATATTTGATTATGCAAAAAATGTTAATTTTGAAATGAAATTTAGTTAAATATTTAAAAATAATGTTAAATTAAGGAAGTTTTTTATTGATAAAAATTTTAAATAAAAATTTAAAAAAACAAGAAACGATTATTTAAATTAAATAAGCATTTAGTTAGAAAATTTAATTGATCAAAGAAATTTATGCTAATTATATTTGAATAAACTGTCACAAAGATTTTAAAAAATATTCCCATCGAGAAGGAAAAATAATTAAAAAAGAATGTTTTTTAAAGGAATTTTGTTTTTGATTTAATAAAAATATTTAATTATAATTATTTATTTACTAGCTATCTATAAAATGAAAATTATACAGGTATTTATAAGTCATATAACAAATAAAATAACAGCTGAGAGAGGAATTAATATTTTTGTTTATTTACAAAAATATACATATTTTATGCAAAATATTTAGCTTTTACGCTTTAAAAAAATTAATTAAAATATTTTCTTAATTTAATCAGAGTAAAATATTTTTTACTAACAGAAAATTTTTCAACAATCTTTTGCAGAAAATATTTATATTAAAATATTTATTAAAATCTAGGTACATAAATGAAAGAAAAAAATATATAAAAATAATTAATTAATATAAAAGTGTTTAAACTAATTAATTAAAAAATAATTAAAGAAGAATTTTTTTAATTTGTATAAAAATTACTTCAAAGGAATTTTTAAAACAGAAAAACATTAATTTCGAGTTTAAATAAGTTTTCGATTTCTGGTTTAAATATTTAAATATAAATTTAATTAGAATAAATAATCAAAGAATTTTTATGATTTTTTTATCGATTAAAAATTTGTCTAGAATTATTCAAAACTTTCTCAAAATTAAATTAATAAAATAATCATTCATTAATTTAATTGAAATCCTTAATTTTACTCTTGTTAGATCAGTCAAATAAATAAAAAATAAAAAATATTAAATTATTTAATTTCCTAATTTCCTCATTATTTTTTAATTAATTAGTAAATGAAACAAATAAAATAATTAAAATTTTACTTGAGACACAATACTAAATTTATATTTATTTATTTAATACTAAAACAATAATCTTTTTAAAAAATTCAAAACCCCTCCCCTCCCAAGAATAAACTTTGACAAAAAGTTTATTTAAAATTTAAAAATTAATTAATCAGTCAACACAAAGTACTCAAAAAAGAATATGTCTTTCTTCTTTTTATGATAAAATTTAAAATAAAACCGTTGATCATTGCGTCACAAATGTTAAAGAAAATTAAAGTTTTTAATAAATCAAAAGTCCCTTTTTATAAAAACTTACTTAAAAAATTTAATTTTAATTTATTTTTTTGTAAAATTCGGCAGTTAATTTGCTTTTTAAATTTTGTTAAGTTAGTTTTTAGTTAGTTTTGTGGACTTAAAATAACTAGGTAGTTATTTTTGCATACTGATCAGATTACTTCCTCGTTGCATTCTTTAAATGATTTGTCTACTTTATCTACTTTATCTTTGATAATTTCCAATTGACATCGCCTTTCCATAACCATTATAATAAGGAACAAGCGAAGGAAAGTATCAGTCATATTTTATAGCTGGCCGTCGAATGTAATAGTCATCGCCCGTTTAATCACTCTAAAAGAGTTTGCAATGAATATTGCCGACTGAACTAACGATAATGGCTATTTGTTTTCCCTTCGTATTCTCATCTAATGATCTCGGCTTTAATTTTAGACGGATTTTTCTCTTTTGTTAAATTAAAGACTGGATGTAGGTTCATAAATATTACCTAAAAGAATTAAGCCTTTATTACATTTCTAATTAATTTTTAATTTATATTCAATAACATAATAACTATTTTATAACATTATTTCGATATTTCTATTTATCAATTTTTTATTTATCAATTATTTTTCAAATTTTTATCCATCTTCACAATTATTTAATAAGCCTTGTTGTTATGGAGACATTGCTTTTAACATTTCATAAATTGAAGAAGATTAATTGTAAAATGTTAGTGGATGTTTTTACTGATGATATTTATTAAAAAGAGATTTATTTTTCATTTTACATTGATGTGAATAAATATATAAAATTATTTTTAACTTTATATTTTAATATTTCTATTTAAGTTAAAATAGTTTATACATTTTTGAATTTAAATTCTTTTTTAGGCCGCAAAAATTTTGGAAGAGAAATGGATCGAGAACCACGTTTTCTACGTTCTGCACGTCCATTTGTGCCTATGGCAGTTCATCCTACTAGTAGTGAAGATGATAATGCAATGCTTCAAATGATGTGTGATTTAATGTTAGATGAAATACAAACTCAAATATACCGAGTACAGAAGGAAGCGGTTAGTTATAGAGAAGATAATAAAAATAGAGGAAACAAGTAATGTTTAAATTAATTACGAAAATAATTTTCTGAGGAATTTTAATGGAAATCAAATTATCAGATAAATTTGTTAAATCTAAAATTTATATTACCCTTTAAAGGAACAACGTCGCCAAGAAGAGCTCCGTTTGACTAAAATGCCTGACTATACTTGGCTAATTGACTGGCGATTACGTGCAAAACGCCCACTTGGATATAGAGTAACTTAATGATTTGATAAAACTAGAATCCTTTTAATTTAAGGAAAGCACAGAAGTTGAACATTTGGCTGCTAAAATTCGCCCAGGAGAATGGCGACGTTTATTAGAGGCAAATTAACTTTTAAATTTTTGCTAGAAAAATTTTTTAAAGGAATGGCGTCGACGTGTGCGTTATGTCGATTCTCGCGATGAAATATTAAATGTTTTTAGACAAACAGTTGAATGGGTAATTTCGGAAAGAATGGAAAATGAATGCCGCGTTGAATGTGTGAATGAACATGAAATACAAGGGGTTAGCAATTTATTAACTTGTACATATTTAAATAAAATAATTAACATCGCCCTTTACCCAATTTTAATTTGATTATTCCCAGTCCTAAAAGCAAATTTTAACTAGTTCCGTTTGATTATATAACTAGCTATGTAAGTGTGTGAAAACCTTTAATATAAGAATAGAAAAGCAGCTTTTCACCGTTATCACGAAAAACTGCTTTTACCGTGGTGCTAACATAGACAAACTTCTATTTCAAAAATAATTGTTTAGATTTTAGAGAACAATCACAAATACTCGACCAACGACTGCACAACCACGAATTCCTCTAAGGGAACTGAGCGTATTTGCATTAACAAGTCCTCCATTGCCAGGAGAGGGAACAGTTTAAAGCGTTGGGATATCATTGAGAAAATTTTGAAGAGAAGGAAAATATTAAGAAAAACGAATTTTTCGAAATGGATTTATTATGAACGATTTTATTAAATTTATCTACTAAAATTATTTAAATCTAAAAATAAATTTATAATTATTCAAAAGGATTATCATCTAAAATAATATTTCCTTGATAATCTGTTGTTAAAGGTAACCATTCAGGAGGAAAATAATCTTTTTTAAATATAATTTTACAGTCAATACCTAAACAATTATTGTAATAAATTGGACTTCCTTCGGGCATTAAATATCCAATCCACCATGCTTCTTTTGAGGTTGAAGCAGTAATTAAAAGAGAATTACAATTGGATATAGCAAAATTAAGTTCTACACCTCTGTTACGTATTTCAGAAATATATATTGGCAACTATAGATAAATAAATATTTAGGTAATTATTATTTATCTTAATTTTAGTAGATAAAAATTAAAAGTTTGAGTTGGTCGACCTCAACAATTATGAGAAAAATTCTATTTTAGCTATTCAATCCCTTCCATATATCTCCTATCCCCTCTGTATAAATATGTGACAATTTCTTTGTTTAATTACCAATTTTGTAAGATAAATTAAATATTTTTACCTCTTCTATTCCTTTCACCATATTTAGAAAGTTCGTGTCTCGTCCAATTAACACAATAGAAATATTTTTTGTTCGTTTCTATAAAAAAATTTTAATTAATTTTTAAAAATTATTTATTCAAAAATTATTTTAGTATTTACCTAAATACACACCTTCAATGTTTTATAAATAAAAGCAATTAATTGTTCTGTAAGATATAAACTACTAGATTGGCCCATCTCTAAAAGATTTTCACGTTCTATATGAACACACAATTTATGTGAAGAATCATTTCTTTAAATTTTTATTAGGGTATCGCATAAGTTCTAAGTCTCGGGACTTTTTTTTCAGTGAAAACTCCAACGATTTGTCTTTTTTGACATGTTTCAGTGGTTTCCCAAAAAAATTAAAGTCACCAAGATAAACTTGGATAAGGGGATTGTGTCGAATATGCCAAATCCAGAGAAGGATAAATAATTTTTAAGAAAGAATCCTTCAAAATTTTAGGAATTAGGTTTGTTCAAAGAATCTATAAACTCAAAGCCTATGCGACACCCTAATTACTTTAATGCAAATATTTTTTAAATTAATTCTAATTGAAATTAAGAAATAATTATTTTTATTTATTAGAGAATTGAAAATTTTTTTGAATTAATTAGTCTTAAAATAATTAATTTTTTTCTCCTTTTCATCTTTTAAATTAATTTATTTAATTTACCTAAATAGTTTTTTTGTATAATTATTTGTCCGTTCAATTACAGATTTATTAAATTCAAATAATTTCCGGACTCTATCCTTTGCTTTATTTAATGATAAATATTTGTGAGATTGAAGGAGTTTTCCAGTAATTTTAAGTAGCGTTTCATGTGTACTAATTAATCTATATAAATATTTGAGTATTAGTTATTATTTTACATAATTCTGATATTTTTCCAAAAATTAACCGTTTTTATGAAAATTTAAAAATAACTGAAAACTAATAGAAAATTAGTGATTTTTAAAAATGCCCACAAAAACAGAAGTTTTTAAAAATCGAATTAAACGAAATCTGAGAGGTAAAGTTTATATATCTAACATATTTTAATCTGTATATTCTCTTTTTAAAAATATCCAGATCTTTCAATTTCCAAAAAAGTCACAGAAAATACTCATATTCTAACAAAACAATTATCGGATTACCTATCTGGGTTATCAAATCTACAGCAATGTTCAGCAAAAGCAACAATAGCCACACTATCACGACTTGGATTCTGAATATTTTTATTATACAAAATTAAATATAATTAAGAACCTTTATTTGAAAATAATTTTGAGTATTTTTAAATATTTCTTTAAAATCTTCCTTTTGTTGCAATAAACATTTATCTTTTCGATCAACATACATTATTCTATTTAAATAAATACTTAATTCATTTAAAGAAGCAATTCTCCACATCTTAAAAAATATTTTTAATTATTACATCTTTACTATAATAATTAATGGAAATTTTTTTTTTGTTTTTTTTTGTTTACCAAAGTTTTTTGTTAAAATTTCTATATAAAATAAATTTAATTTTATTAGAGTTTCACTCATTAACACAACAAAAAAATGTTTTTCTAGTGTGACAAGATAAAATCACAATAATTAAAAGTGTTTATTTTTGCTGTGAGAAAGTAAATCCTACAAATGATAGCTCATTCAAAAGAGCTCGTTAAGCTGAGCAATTATTTTTAACAATAAATTAAGAATAATTGTTTATATTTATTTAATAATTATAACCATAGTCTCAAAAGTTCCACATTTTTCTTTTTTATCTATAGTAACTGTAATATATTTTTTTCTAGGATTAATGTTGTTTGGTCTATTGTAATAATCTAAAGAATTTTTAAAATAAATTTTATAAAAATTAATTAACTGTTTGGTATATTCATATAAATAAATATAATAAAAAGATTTCCTATCACCAACCAAACAAACAATATTCCAAATCTACAAAAACGTGGACGAAAACAATCAAAAATAAATTTTATTATGGAGAAGATTGTTCGATACATTTTAAATAAATTTAAACTAAAAAAATAAATTATAATTTAATTGTTGATTTTTAAGGTATTTTTATATAAAATATACTAAAGAGTTTTTATCAAATTTATTTCTTATTAAATAGAAATTTTGATTAAAATCTTTCAACAATTTTATATCAAAGTTTGAGAATAAATTTATAAGGAGGCATTCAAGAGGCCTTCAAGCCTTAAACTTAACCTAAATTTTTGATTCGGAAATATATTTATGCGGAAATTAAGGCAAAAAATTATATCTATGACCAACTGACTCTTTTCAATTTTTTTAAATATTTAAAGTTCAATAGAAAATTTAATTTTTCATTAAAAATAAGTTTGAATAAATATAATGTGTGTTTAATATTTTTATAATTTTTAGCTAAAAAGCGTGTGAGTGCAAAAAATGAAAAATTAGAAAGCTTAATTTTTCTTCTTTATCTCATCATCCAAATATATTTGATCAAAAAAGGAATATTTCTAAATAAGCAAATCTTTTCTTTTAATAATTAATTGCAAAAAATAATAATATTTTTATTCAAATTATTTTTTAGAATTTTATTTTTAATGAAAACAAAAGCAAATAAATTCTTTTTAAATTTAAAACCTTCTAATGCTTCAATAAATTCTTATTTTAATTTTCTTTATTTGAAAATAATTTTGATTTAAAATATTTTAATATACAAATTATTCCCAATCAATCCCTAATTTATCCTATTTTTAATATCGAAACTAAATTATGTAGATAGAAGATGGAAATTCGAAGAAAATGTCTGTGAAAAAAATTAAATATTTTTATTTATTTATTAAAAATCGTTATTTACTGATTTAATCTAAAAAAGGATTTTTTATTTTAATTAATTGTTTTCTAAATATTTTTTTTACATTTGAATTAATTTTGTTTTTATTAAACATGTTTCAAAAAGTTGCAATTTTTGTCAAAATAAAAATAGAAATTTAAGTTCAGTGGAAAAAAGTATATACCTAATTAAACAAAATATGAATATCTTTTCTGAATTTAGTTTAGAAAAAAATGTTTGCAGACCGTCTACCTAATTTTATTACTATTTTTGTTTTTTCTTTTAGTATTGTTAATATATTCCTAATTATTTATTTATATTTTAAAACACCTCAATTAGGTTTAGATAATTTAATTTAAACTTTAAAAATAATTTTTTAACAAGTTTAGATAATTTAAATAATTTATATGAAATTTATAAAGAGGAAATTAAAAGAATTTATGGAAATGAACAATTTATATCGATGAATTTAAATAATTCTAGAGGAAACTGTGGAAGTATTGGGGATATGGTAGAAATTTATTTTTTACTAAATATCAAAAGATTTTTTGTTTTTGATTTAAAAAAGTTTTTCGTCTAAGATTTAAAAAAAGTAGAGAATACCTATTTTTATTTTTAACTTAAGAAATAATTTACTTCGTTTATATTTATGTAATCTATCCGGAATTTAACCAAAAAATTAAAAATATCAGGTTTGGTTTGGATAGCCCTATGAAGAATATTAAATAATTTTAAAAGTAATTTTTATAGATGTGGAGAACTGCCTCAATGTATATGATTGGAAAATTATTAAACAGAACTGTTTATTATGAAAGTATTTATAAATGCTTTACTGAATACAAACAGGAATTTGAAATTACATTTAAAAATGGAGGTCAAATTATTAAATTAATGGTTGGCTATAATTAAATTTATAGATTGTTTTTTTAAAGGGGATTAATTGTGAATAATTTAAATAATTTAAAATATTTAAATTTAATTTGAAAAGTAAAATTTAATAATTAAAAATTTCAAAATTTTTTGATATATTTTTTTTTAATTTTTTAGAATCCTAAACAAAAATATATAAAAAAAATATCATTCGGAATTGGCTGTTGTGACTTTGATTCCCCATACAGGTATTTAATAAAATTAATTTTGAAATTCTAATTACAATTAAAAGACTTGAAGGAGAAAATGCCCAAATAATTCAAGTTACTGGAAGTGAATTTAAATCATTTAAATATTTCGAAGATTCTAGAGAAGAAATTCAAAAAATATTTGAATTTAATGAAGATATTAAATTAGCTGCTGATGAAGCTGCAGAAGGAATTTTTAGGTTAAAATTTTGTTTAAAAATTTTTGAGTAAATGTTTATATTTAAAATTAAGAAATTACACACCCGAACATCGTCTTTGTTTACATACACATAGACACGAATATATTGAAGCAGGGCAGGCTAGTACTTTAGAATTTATTGAAGGATCTATTAAATTTGTTATGAAAAGACTTGAAGTAATTTTTAAAAAATATTTTTATTCTACTATTTATTATTTTTAGTCAACTAATTTGAAGAATATTGCCATTATATTTTTTGGTAGTGATAAAAATTTTCTTTATGAAATTGAACCGGAAGAAGTAAGTCCGAGTAGTCGTTACTAAAAACCCAAGCTCTATTCTTAATCCGATCCTAAAAATGTTGCTGGAAATACAAAATTATTTTTTAAATTATTTTCTAAAGTCTGGAAATCTAAGAATTTTCTCAGTGTTCTCATAGATAAATTTTTAGTAAATTTGAGAGAAAAAGCTATAAACATACTTTGTAGATATGTGGTGTGAAACATAATTATAAAGGAACCCATATTTTAGGTTATATCTCGAATTTTTCTTTATGAATTGGTCTGAAATTTAGATATATTATATCAAACATTATTTAGATATAATATGCAAAAAATGTTTTTTTATTTAAATATTTTTGATAATTATTTGTAAATATTTTTTTATAATATTTTTAAAATTTAGGGGCATAATATTTATATTCCTTCAATAAACAATACTTCAGTATATCTTTATTTTGGAATTAAATATTGCGATTCTTTAATTATTACAGCCCCATGTTCTGGTTTTGCTTGGTGGATGGGTTATTTAATGCCAGAAAATAAAAATGGAAATATTTTTTATAATAATTGTAATGGTTATTGTAAATGTAATAAACAATTTGTTCAGAATTATTTTATGCCAAATTGGGTACCTTTATACAAAAATAAAACAGATGGAGTTAGTTTGTATAATTAATATATTTAATCAAAAATAAAAATTTTGAAGATATACATATATATTTCAATTAAAATAATTTAATTTTTCAATTGTATTTAATAATTGAATTATAATATTTAAAAAAAAATTAATTTCAGATTGATATTGACGAAAATATTTATTAATAAATGACTAAAGAATTTTAAACTGTTAAATATATTTTTGACTTTGTATTTTTCAATTGTTTAAAAAATAAGTTTGATTATTTTCTGTTATTTATTTCTAGGGTTGTACTCCGTCCTCGAAAGCCGGGGAATTTGAGAAGTATTATCAAAATTTTTCAAAACTTTTTCAAAAGGCGTAAAGATGGTTGAAATCTGGCTTTTTGGCCTAAAAAATTCCCAAAATTGTTGCTTTCGGCACTCTCTTTTGCTTTGACCGATTCGACAGCCTTACTGGAAGTTGACGGAACTTTTGGGAGAAGCAGCTTTGAAGCAGCATCTTTCGTTTTTCTTCGTTTTTGCATAGCTTTTTCTCTTTACTACCTTTTTGCTCTTCTTCTTAGAAAAGGAAAAATAGGAATAATCTTTACAAAATATTTATTCTTTAACTTTTTACAAAACCATGCAGCAAAAGAACAGCAGGCCCTCCCTTGTCAACTTCAAAAACATTGTCATTGTTTTATACCGAGTGGTAGATGTCGTTAAAAATATGTTGAATGACTTTATTAATTTCGGATAAAACATGCTTTTATACATACAATGTTTAGATGTAAAGACCTATTTAAGCTGATAAAAAAGGAATTTACAAACAAAAGCAACATAAAGGGTATTCGCCATTGTCCGCTGTCCAACCTCTCGTTTATCAATGCCTTGGGTACTAACGACAATAGCTGCTATGTTCTTTTGGTCCATCATAAGTATTTGGCTTCTTGTTGCTCAATGTTGTTGTTGTAAAAAGGTGAGAAAATATTTAAAAGAGTTGGTTTCTTTTTAATTTTTTTTTTCATTTTATAGAAGAAAAAAAAAGTTGCAATAGTAACGGGAAGCGCGGAGATGGTGGAACAACCGCAACAACTGGTAGAAGAAGAACCGCAGAAACAACCAGAGCCTGTTGTCAAACCAAAAGCGAAACCAAAAGCGGCAAAAGTATCTACGGCTATTAAAGTAAACAAGGAAGAGAAAAAGAAGGCTAAAAAACGGGGTAAAATTTTTGATTAAATTTCAAAAAATATCTGCTTTCAGATAGACCATCATCAACCGAAAAGAAAAAAACTTCATCTCCTTCAAATAATAAGACCAAAACAAAAGCATCAGGAATTGTTGGACCGCAGAGTAGCAGTGAGGAAATGTTGGCGTTAAATAAAGGGAAAAAGGTTTCAGCTGTTCTTGCTGCTGAAGAATCTCAAAAACGTAGGAAAATTTAAAAAATTTTCTTTAAAAAATATTTTTTTCAGGAGAAGACAGTAGTCTCAAATCGAGTAGAGACGATGTTGATGATAATCCAGACTATGACACATTGGATTTTGTTGAAAAGTTGGATGTATTCAAGAAAGTCGATGGAAAGAAGAAGAAAAAGAAAAGTAAGAATAATTGTTTAAAAACTTAGCTGATTAAATTTATTTTAAGGCCAGGACTGATAAACTTACCATTTGCGGATGGAATGGATGTTAATTGTTTTTGTATTCTGGATGAAGCTAAAATCTACATAAATGAAGAAAATATAATAATTTGTAAAAAATTCCGTAAATATTCTTGTTATCTAATATGTATATTGTTATATTATATTTGTAAATAAAATACCGGAAAGACTATTTTACTAGAGTGCCAATAGATTAAAAACCTAAAAATGTTTTAAAGAAAAAACAATGGAAAATGTTGTCCAACTACAGAAGAAAGTTGTTCCTTCGACGGGGGAGGTTGTTCCAATGACTTCCAATGTGACGGGGGAGGTTGTTCAAATGTCGGGGAAGGTTGTTCCAATGACGGGGAAGTTGTTCAAATGTCGGGTAAGGTTGTTCCAATGACGGGGGATGTTGTTCAAATGTCGGGGAAGGTTGTTCCAATGGCAGATGAGGTTGTTCTGCTAACGGGGCAAGTTGTTACAGCACTGGAAAAAGTTGTTCCGACAACGGGGTAAGTTGTTCCAACGAGGGAAAGGTTATTCAGGTGATGGGGAGCTTGTTCAATGATGGGGATTTTGTTCCAACAATGAAAATTGTTGGCCCAATGACTGAAAAGTTGTTTCAATAAAAATGAAGGTTGTTCCAACAACTGGGGATGCTGTACACATTTTTTAATCTATTGGCACTCTAGTGGCCCGCTCTTTAGTGGCTCGCTTTCCAGTGGCTCGGCTCTCTAGACCCCGCTCTCTAGTGGCGGCACTCTAGTGGCCCGTTCCGTTGTTTTGGGGAAAAGGTCGGTTCAGAGTCGCCGATTCAGAGTCGCCAATTCAGAGTGGCGCTACGACACGGGCACAGTGACCCATTTGCACAGTAAGACAATTGCACAGAGGACAATTACACAGTGGACAATTGCACGGTAATTGGTGGTTAAGTGCATTTGTGTTAGACTTTCTAATAAGTTTCTTAATAATAAAATGCTGTTTCTTAAACAACAACAATTTTCCCTGTTCTATAAACAACTTCTCCCGTTGTTGGAAAAGTTGTTCGCGTGAGACGAAAACCGCAGAGATATAGGCTCCCGAAACTCGAAAAACAATAGAAGAAACCAAGCTGTTTTTTGGGTTAAAAAATTCGAAGTTGCAAATTATAGCTCATTCGAAAGAGCTCTTCGAGGTGAGTCGACTGATACCAAAATCATCTTCATTGGATGATTATGAACAAAGTTATGACTTATAGGTGAATGAGACTTGCGTTTATTTGGAGAGTTTCGCGAATAAAAAGGCGTTTTGCGAATAAATGGGCAGGTCGTTTTGCGAATAAACAACACTTTACTGTGCAATTGTCCACTGTGTAATTGTCCTCTGTGCAATTGTCTTACTGTGCAATTGGATCACTGTGCCCGTGTCGTGCCACCTTCAGAGTAGGGGACTATTCAGAGTAGGGACAATTCAGAGTACGTGGAAAAGGGGACGATTCAGAGTACATAAATTTTCTGACATAGAAAATCAGCTTTTTTCTGGTGATGATCTGATCACTGCCCTGATCTGATCACTCTATAAAAAGTTATCACTGATAAACGTATAGGCATAAAAAATCGGTTTTCACGCTGTAACTTTTTTGTGATGATCAGATCAGATCGGGCCAATTATGAAAAAGATGTCGAATCTCGAGACTTTCGAATGATATGAGAATTATTCAAATCGGTCGAATATTAGGGAAGTTATAGCCATATACTGAATCGGCGATACTGAATCGTCCTTAACCGATTGTTAACCGATTCACGGCGGGTCCACCCTGTTGACGCACGCGCGAAAACTACTTAGCTTTCTATTTCTCTTTTCTTTTGTTCTCTAACTGTCTCTCTTTCTTTTATACACTCTTTTTTTGCGATTGCGAGAACAAATTTTAACAAAACTTTGAAATTCAATATCTCAAAAACTATTCCTATTTTTAAAAATCTGTTGCGAACAATGCATAGATAATTGTTTTAAGATTGTGTCAAAAAAATCTCAGAAATTTTCATACAAAATTGACAGAGTTAATACAGAATCTTTAATAAATTTTGTTAAAATTTCTTGTTTAATTATAACTTTCCTAGTTACTGACCATTTTATAACTTGTCTCCTTCTGACCCTTTCTCTTGTTTACAAAAAAGTCAGACGCACGAGAGATGCAATAAAATAAAGAGAGGATATAGATATTTAATTTAAATTTTGGCGTTATGTTTAAGGAAAAGAGTTAGCTAGTTTTCGCGTGTGCGTCAACAGGGTGGACCCGCCGTGCCGATTGTTACATATTTCTTTTTTAACAAAAATATTTTTATTTTATTTAAATTAAGAAATGTTTTCATCAACTGATCAACAACATTTAATCTCTTCTTCATCCATTTGTCCAGAAAATTCAGCAATTAAATCAATTTTGACAACGAATGGAAGTACGGATAATTTAAGTAGTACAACAAATGATGATGATAATGGAAGTATTAGATGGTTGGATTTTGATTTAATTGATAGAATTTCGATACAAACACAAACTTTGGAAGAAATTATGAATGAGGTTGGTTTCTATTGTCTTTTGATTTTACTCTTGCATAAATCTGAAAAAGAAATTTCTAGGTAGACGAATTTTTAACCGATGATTGTAATTTATTTAATGTGAACTAAATTATTTACAATAATTATTTTTATAGGAATTACTTAATCTTAAAAAATAAAGAGATTTCTTAAAATCTTTGGGTCAAATTTAACACCTTAATATCTTTCCTCTAGTTTTTGCCAAATTTCTTATCGAAAAATTAATTTTAATTTTTCAGAAAAATGAATTTTTACTGGACGAAGAATCAGAAGAATTATTTGGAGGTCTTAGCCCTTTTCCTCCTCCTTATGGTGCTGAAACTACTTGCTCTTCAGTAGCTGGTGTTAATATGCCAAAAATTCTTCCAATGGGGAGATATGGATCTGTGCCTGCAGAATTACCTAAGAGTTATAAACTTGATTCTCCTTTGGTTTTGAAAAGAGAAGGTTTTTTTGTTATAGATATCCTTGGATTTTTATTTTCTGAAACTTGATTTTTATTTTTTAAAATTATTTCTGGATGGTTTAAATTATTTTAATCATCATTTTCATTTTATATTTTTTTGAAATTTGCTCTAAAAATTTTTTTTCTAGATACAATTTCGCAACAAATAAACACCAAAACCCAGCCTAAATATGGCCATCTAACTTCTCTATGTATCGGTAAATATTTATTGTCTATTGGAACATCACAAGGATTTTGTTTAATTTTTGAAAAGGAGGGATCTCAAAAATTGTTGCATTCTGTTCAATCAGGAGATTCTTGTAAATTTACTTTTCTCTTATTTTAATATATTTTTATAGCATTTGGCTCAATTTCCTGTATGGATTTCTCAGTCGACCAAACTCGTTTAGCTGTTGGATTTAGCACGGGGGCTTTATTTATTTTTGATACAAACACTAAAAGAAATGCAAATAAATTTATTTTTAAATCAAATGATGTTGTTCAACCTGGACGTGGATTAATACATCTTAAATATATTACAAGGTTATTTTTGGAAGCTTTTCTTTTTGAATTTGGGTTTCGTTTCCTTTAATTAAAAAATATATCGATGTGAAATTATTTCATTTTTTAATAGTAATGTACTCTTAATTGTCGACAATGGAGGTAATGTATATGAATTTCATGAGAAGAGACGATTAAATAGACGTAAGGATGGCAATGTTCGGTGTATCTTTACTGGATGTAAAGGAGAAGTTCTAAAGTATTTTTTATTTAATTTTTAAAAGAATTTCATTTAAAATTTTTTAAAAATTAATTATGTTTTTTGCTGAAATTCTTAGCTTTATAGTCCGCAAAAATAAGTTTTTGGTAAGTAATTTAATCCGTTCCTCTAAAATATTTTCAATTTTATTTTCCTTTTAACAAAGTTTTTAATTATTTTTTAACTTATGATAATTTTCAAAACCTAGTTAAATAATTTTTATTTAAAATTTTATTTTAGCATTTCTTTTGTCCATTCCTCTGATAATTCTGTTGAACTTCTTGTTTTGGCTACATTTCATCAAGTATTTCTTCTGTCGGTTAAGAGACGAAGTTCTGCTGTGGGTCAATTGAAATTGCATGGTTCTTCTTTGTCACCACCTTTAATTGATTGGCGTGAACGAGTACAGGTTTTCACTAAACAATTTTTTTAATTAGAAAATTTTTAGGCCCTGTCTCACGCCCGGGCATTTTCTCTCCGACTTTGTATCGCTCGTGATAACGAGGCAAGACTTTATCAAGTCCGTCAACGTGTAGGAGGCGATTTGCTTTTTCCAATTTTGCAAATTTTAAAGTTTTATACTCCTTTGATTAATTTAAAATGGTCAGTTATGATTTTTAAAATAATTTTATAAATTTGTTTAAAGGATTGATGATTGGTCTTTACTTGCATTATGTACTACAGAAAATAATATAGAACAACTTCAACTTGTAGAAATACCTCAATTTTCTTCTGGTGAAAGGAAAAACTTGCAGAATCAAAAATGTATTATTTTTTATATTTTAAATTTTTCACTTACGTCAGTCCTTTTAACATTCTCACACCATTTTTTGTTTATACTTTAGATGAATATTTTAAATCGACTATTTTTATTAATAAAATAATTTCAGCAGCTATCCCAACTTTTTCTGTCAACCCTTTTGTTGTTTTGGACATATCAGAAAGTGTCAAATTAGTCTACAATAGTGTCGACTTCAAAGGACTTGCAACTGGGTGTAATGTTAGCAAAGTTAGAATTTTTATATAATTCTTTCCCATTTAAACAATTCTTTTTAATTTTTAACTTTTTTCAGGCAATGTTGGCTGTGGCTGATTCTATTTGTTATCACACTTTTATTAGACATCCTGAGGATAATCATCTTTACCTTTTGGGTGCTGATGCCCTTTTTCGTGTACAATTAATTGAGCTGAATGAACAGCTTGATTCTTTAATTGAGCGGTTGGTTAATTTACTGATTGTGAGAATAGGATTGGGTGACCTTTTCCAAAACACTAAAATAGACTCGAAAATGTGCAAAAATTGGTCAAAAAATAGTGGGATTACATATTTATTGGGGGGTTATTATTCTTTAATTGTTTTTTTTCAGCTCCGATTTTTGTTCTGCCTTAATGTTTGTTGTTGATATTTGTTGTGGCAAATTAGCTGATCGAAATACTACAACAATTGCGACTGCTAATTTTCGTGCAAATGCATTCCGTAGAATTCCAGAATTGGTGTCTCAATTACTTGAACAGACAATGGATGGAATTGATTCTGGACATATTGATGAATTAATTGTTTATTATAAGGTATTTGGTTATTTGAACTAAAATAGATAAATATCAGAATTCTAAATATATTTTGTATTTATCTAAACTTTGGGTTGGGGATTGACCTGTGGATTAGATGGAATATCTTAGTGATAATTTATGATAATTTAAATAATTTTTACACAATGTAGCAAAACTTTCATGTATTAATTCGTGCATGTGTTTCAACAAGTCATTTCAATTTACTATATGAAACTATTTATTCTCGTGTGCAGAAAGATACTTTATGCCGTTCTACTTTCCTTGAAATGCTAGAAGTATTTATAAAATTAATTTTAAAAAATTGTTAACTTCCTCTTTTAAAGGAATTTGTTTTAGAGAACGTTTTATTTCAACCTCCTCCATCTTTAGTTAATGATTATTTAAATTATTTACTTTGTGAAGGACAAATACCTCAATTTGAGCAAAGCGTTATTCGACTTCCTGTTGAGTCTATCGATTTACATCAAGTAGGGTATTTTTGGGGATTTATAATACAATATTTTTAGGTAATGACTGCTTGCAAGGAACATCAACTATTTGATGCGACTTGTTATATATTTAACAATGCTATGAAGGATTATATTACGCCTTTGAACGTTTGTTTAATTTTTAAAATTAAATTCATTAAATCTAAGGGATACCAGATGGTTAATTCGTTCATCCCGAACATGCACGAATTTCCTTTTTCTCAATTCTTGATTCATTTCAACCTAGATTTCTCTAGTCTTACTAGAAAATTTCATTATAAGCTAACAATTACAGAGTTTCTTACAACCTTTTATTACTAGCTACCCACACTGATAAAATTACATAACTCTCCTTTCCTTAATTTAAATTTGAATTTTGATTTCTATAATTCTTTTTGATTTAATTTCTTAAAATTTATTCAGGAACAATTTGAGCTTCTTAGTGGTTTTGTGCATAAACAAGTTCTTTCTGATCACGAGATTGTTCAAGGCAACAAACTTTTGCTGTATTTAAGTTGTTGTTTAGTTGGCCGTGCTTATCCTCATGGAGATTTACCTGATGAAAATTTAGCTTTAACAGTGCCTTTAGAAACTTATAAAGTTTGATGATTTTCTCTCTAATTTTTATAACATTTATTTTCCAGTTTATTGTACAACTTCGATCATCTTTTTCTACCTCAAGTCGTTCTTCTTCTCCACAAAATATTTCTACAAAATTTAATGAATTACAAAGCTTTCCACATTTAAATATTTTGTTAAAATTTGATGCTTTACAGTTTTTTAATGTTATTAGTACTTGTGCTGATGCTCCTGTATTTGCTAAATGTGAAGGTATTATAGTATAATATACAATTGATTGTTCATTATAATAGGTCCTCTCCAAGAGTGTACCGGAATTTTGTTCACCAAGATTTTTCGGAACTTTGATCACCAAACGTAACGTTTGGTCACCAACCCAAAATTCCGATGACCAAAATTCCGTACACCATTCCATCTCCCATCAAAGGAGCTCTTCCGCATTAAATATTTTTTAATTTTATTAGAATATTTAAAAATTAAAACAGGCCGACTTAAACGTCTGGTTGATATGCTTATTTCTAAATGCGTGGAAGAAGAGGATGAGGAGAATGATGATATAGATTTAATAAATGAGCTTGGTCCTCTACTTATTACTTTTATTAATGGACTATTACAGAAGGGTGCTATCCCAAAGGATGCTTATTTGTTTACAAAGGTAGGTCTCGATTAAAATTAGTTGTTTTCTTTGTCAGGCATACGGAAAGTATTGCTTGTCAATTTAGATTATAAATTTAAGAATTTTTTCTCTATGATTTAAATGAGAACTGGTGGACTTTTATTGTATTAGAAGAATTATTGATCTCTCCCTAGAAAATTTATTTACCAAATAAATATCATTTTTCAGTTAATTGAACGGGTTTTTCTACGCCGTGCTTTTCCAAGTCTTCGTGTTCAAAAAGTTGCCGAACAAAGTGCTGTAGAATTATTAAGGCTTGTTCCGGAAATTGACTTGGATAAAATCTTGGAAATAGCTCAACCTGTACCATAGTAGGGAATAAATTTTATTTTTTAAATTTAGAAATTTTAGTATACATGTTTGTGCTTATATTTTTACAATACGTCGTGAATATTTTAAATTACTTGAATGTTTTTTGGCAGATCCACTTGAACCTGTATGTTTATTTTAATTACTATTAATACTGGTTTTAACTGATATCTTATTTCCAAATACTACATATTTTATATCTACATATGTATAATGTAATAACCTAGAATCTTGTTTTATGTCAATTATCCCCAAAAGTCGCATCACGAAATTAATTTATATTTCTTTTTAGCTCAATGTATTCCCGACAATGGTTGATTTACTTAATTCACTTCGTGAAGCAGAACAACAAGAATCTTTACGTCAATTTGTTAGACAAAAATTAGAACGTTTATGTTTATTAGATTCTCTAAAAACGGCAGAATTTGTTCTCTCCAATTTTCCAGAACTTTTAATCGAATGTAGATCAACACCCAAAAAGCTTCCTTTATCATTTTTAAATAACTGTTTTCGAATAAGGCGAGAACAAAATTTTAAAACATTAACTGGGGGAGAAGAAGAATTGGACGAATTGTTATTTGATTACTATTTTGAACAAACAATTAAACAGCAAAAAACAGAATTGGATTTATTGGATTCTAAATTGGTTGATGAATTGCGTTATTGGCTTCCACTTGGATCTTTTTCCGATTTCTGTTTGAATATTAGCATGAAGCAGCCTAAAGGTCAATTTAAAATTTTTCTTTTATTCATTTTTTTAAATGAGATAGTCATCTTTCGTATTATCTAATAATTAAATTTAAATATTTGTTAATATAATTTGCAGATTAAATTTAAGCTAACAATTTAATTAAGTTTCTATAAAATACATTTTTTTTATTTTTCAAGGTCTCCTTGTCGAATGCAGTGCTCTTCTATTGTTATCCCGTGGGCATATTTCTCGAGCATTTGAACATCTTTTTAATGAAGGAATATTAAATAAATGTTCACAAAGTTGTGTTAATTTCCTTTTGGAGTTAACAGCTACATATCCGTCAGAAGCCCAAGATGGTGATTGGTTGAACAAATTATTTAGTCATTTATTGAACACACTACATATAAAGAGCGTTAAGGATAAACAAGAAGAGGGTAATCTATTTAATTTTTAAAATGAGTTGAATGGAATTTTATTATTTACCTATTTAATTTTAAAATATTTTTCTAAAAATCCTACACCCAATAAATTATATAACATTAAATTTTTCTTTTCATTTTTATTTTCTGGTTAATTCACCTACACCTTCCTTTAATATTTGGCTCACTTTTGTTTTACCAAATTTTTTCTATCTTTTCCAATGTATGAACAAAATTTAATGATGTTTTTTAATCTGAGAGGTTTATCGTTTCGCTCGTTTTAAATTTAATGGGTTCTGGTTTCTTCCACACACTTTTTTTGTTTTACCTCAAAATACATAATATTTAAAAATTAAATTTTTAAATTTAATAGATCCTTTCTCCAACTTGCTCGGATCAGATTCTCCATTACAACGTGTTTTTAACGCAATAATTGAGTTCGATGATGGCCGAATGAATAATAATTTAAAACAACAAATTCCAATAATTTCATTAATTGAAGAATTATTCTCTCATAAATCTTGTCAAAATTTAAAATTTTCTTCATCATTTAAAAATCTTTTACGTCAAATGCTTTTGGTGATGGAAGTGCGCCTTGTTATGAAGAAGTCAACAAAGGATTGTGTGGCTAAAGAATTAATAAACAAATGGGCTAAATTGGCTTTAAAAAGGTAATTAAGAGGTGGATTATTTTTTATTAAAAAGGGTGAGGCTTTAGGGTAATTTATTGTCCGTTTAAACCTCTGAATCAAGAATGAAAATTAAAAAAGAAATTTGGAAATTATTAGAAAACTTTTCCCATGATTCAATTTATATTTAATTAAGTTTCGAGAAATTTATAGTAGAGTCAAGAAATTTAAGTTTTTCTAACCAACAAACTTTATGTAGAAAGATAGTGTTTATAGTTAGAATTCTCAGGTAAATTTGCTGTTTTTGAGCCAAAAAATTTCGTAGTTCCCAAATAACCATTTTTTTCAATTTTCTTTTTAAATTTCAAAATATTTTTAGAGGAATATTTACGAAAACAATTATTCTACCGTCTTTAACAACAAACCAAGCAACATTTCCAACCTCTTCCAACAATCAGAATAACAATATTCAGTCGCAAATGGATCCTTTATTATTACGTTGTTATTGTTGTGATCAACGAATTATTAAATCTTTTTATTTATTTTCTTGTGGACATGTAATGCATTTGGAATGTATAAATGAATTGGAAAGAAAATGTTTATGTGAGAGAGGAAGAAATATTGATAATGATGGAGAAGGTCTTTGAAATAAATTTTTTTATTTAAAAAATCTTATTTTTCAAATCTTTATGGAAAAGAATTTAGAAAAAATTAATTATTTATTAAAAAATTAAATGAAAATTTTTTTATTTTTTAGATATTAACAAAAATTATTACGAAAACGGCGAATCTTCTGATTCCTCTTCCAATAGCACACCTCCACTTGAAAGGCTAAGGAGAAGAAAAGTGAAAGAAGCAGCTGCTCTAGCATCTTCAATACCTACAATTACAAATGAAGAAAGGTGAAATTAATTATTATTTGTAGATTTTTTATAAGGAAATTAGTATTTGTATTACTTATATTACTATGATCTACAACCGATTTTAAAATCAAAAGTTTTTCTAAAACCGATAATTTTTGGATACATATTTTAAATTTCCCTTTCAAACAAAACCAGTATTTGACTAAAACGAAACCGGATTTTCAAAATTTAGTTATAAATTTGGACAGCCAAGAAATTCATTTATTTTCTAAAATTTAAAATATTTTTAGTTTCATAAATTCCAATACAGTTTTATACTTCGTTAGGATTTGACCCAACTCGGTTTTTTAATATTCCCTTCGTTATTTTTTGTTATAACGAGATTCAACTGTATTAGATTAATAAAATTAATAAAATATTTTTAGACAATCAGTTAGTGCTGTGTTTAAGGAATTAGAGCTGGCTTTTCCTTTAAATCCCGGTCCACGACCTACTAGTTCGTGCCATTTATTTAAACAACAATCACAAAATCTTCAAAAACATGGCTCAACATCTTCATTTGCTCCAACTTGACTTTTTTATCTTCAGACTTGTCTTTTTGACTTTTTTAAAAATAATATTTAGAAATTCTCAAAAAAATCTAAATTGTTTAAATTTTTCAAATTTTCTTTACTGAGTTATTTAATAAATATGAATCTTCATTTATTTTAGAAAATATATTTATTGTAATAATTAATTAGGACTGACTCTAAAAATAAATTTCTGAGATTTTTTAAGGGGGAAATTGCCTGACATGAGGGGTGTATAGGTCAATTTTGACCTATTATTGATCATGATTAATAACCTTTTTTAACTTTCCTTGGAGTTATTTTTTAACAAAAATATTATTATTCTATTTTATTTAAATTCAGAAATGTTTTCATCAACTGATCAACAACATTTAATCTCTTCTTCATCCATTTGTCCAGAAAATTCAGCAATTAAATCAATTTTGACAACGAATGGAAGTACGGATAATTTAAGTAGTACAACAAATGATGATGATAATGGTAGTATTAGATGGTTGGATTTCGATTTAATTGATAGAATTTCTATACAAACACAAACTTTGGAAGAAATTATGAATGAGGTTGGTTTCTATTCAGTTTTTTGATTTTACTCGCATAAATCTGTAAAAAAGTTCTAGGTAGGATTTTTGGCAATCCCGGAGAATTGGGGTTCCTTCGAAAAAAATTCAAAAATAAGAAAAGGGGTCTTTCTAGGGTAAAAAATATGCTGATTACGAATCTGAGCTCAGGTTTTGGAAAAGTCAATTTTTATTTAATTAAAAAAAGTTGAATTTTATTTAATATAAACCAAATTATTTACAATAATTATTTCTATAGGAATTACTTAATCTTAAAAAATAAAGAGATTTCTTAAAATCTTTGGGTCAAATTTAACACCTTAATATCTTTCCTCTCTAGTTTTTGCCAAATTTCTTATCGAAAAATTAATTTTAATTTTTCAGAAAAATGAATTTTTACTGGACGAAGAATCAGAAGAATTATTTGGAGGTCTTAGCCCTTTTCCTCCTCCTTATGGTGCTGAAACTACTTGCTCTTCAGTAGCTGGTGTTAATATGCCAAAAATTCTTCCAATGGGGAGATATGGATCTGTGCCTGCAGAATTACCTAAGAGTTATAAACTTGATTCTCCTTTGGTTTTGAAAAGAGAAGGTTTTTTTGTTATAGATATCCTTGGATTTTTATTTTCTGAAACTTGATTTTTATTTTTTAAAATTATTTCTGGATGGTTTAAATTATTTTAATCATCATTTTCATTTTATATTTTTTTGAAATTTGCTCTAAAAATTTTTTTTCTAGATTCAATTTCGCAACAAATAAACACCAAAACCCAGCCTAAATATGGCCATCTAACTTCTCTATGTATCGGTAAATATTTATTGTCTATTGGAACATCACAAGGATTTTGTTTAATTTTTGAAAAGGAGGGATCTCAAAAATTGTTGCATTCTGTTCAATCAGGAGATTCTTGTAAATTTACTTTTCTCTTATTTTAATATATTTTTATAGCATTTGGCTCAATTTCCTGTATGGATTTCTCAGTCGACCAAACTCGTTTAGCTGTTGGATTTAGCACGGGGGCTTTATTTATTTTTGATACAAACACTAAAAGAAATGCAAATAAATTTATTTTTAAATCAAATGATGTTGTTCAACCTGGACGTGGATTAATACATCTTAAATATATTACAAGGTTATTTTTGGAAGCTTTTCTTTTTGAATTTGGGTTTCGTTTCCTTTAATTAAAAAATATATCGATGTGAAATTATTTCATTTTTTAATAGTAATGTACTCTTAATTGTCGACAATGGAGGTAATGTATATGAATTTCATGAGAAGAGACGATTAAATAGACGTAAGGATGGCAATGTTCGGTGTATCTTTACTGGATGTAAAGGAGAAGTTCTAAAGTATTTTTTATTTAATTTTTAAAAGAATTTCATTTAAAATTTTTTAAAAATTAATTATGTTTTTTGCTGAAATTCTTAGCTTTATAGTCCGCAAAAATAAGTTTTTGGTAAGTAATTTAATCCGTTCCTCTAAAATATTTTCAATTTTATTTTCCTTTTAACAAAGTTTTTAATTATTTTTTAACTTATGATAATTTTCAAAACCTAGTTAAATAATTTTTATTTAAAATTTTATTTTAGCATTTCTTTTGTCCATTCCTCTGATAATTCTGTTGAACTTCTTGTTTTGGCTACATTTCATCAAGTATTTCTTCTGTCGGTTAAGAGACGAAGTTCTGCTGTGGGTCAATTGAAATTGCATGGTTCTTCTTTGTCACCACCTTTAATTGATTGGCGTGAACGAGTACAGGTTTTCACTAAACAATTTTTTTAATTAGAAAATTTTTAGGCCCTGTCTCACGCCCGGGCATTTTCTCTCCGACTTTGTATCGCTCGTGATAACGAGGCAAGACTTTATCAAGTCCGTCAACGTCTAGGAGGCGATTTGCTTTTTCCAATTTTGCAAATTTTAAAGTTTTATACTCCTTTGATTAATTTAAAATGGTCAGTTATGATTTTTAAAATAATTTTATAAATTTGTTTAAAGGATTGATGATTGGTCTTTACTTGCAATATGTACTACAGAAAATAATATAGAACAACTTCAACTTGTAGAAATACCTCAATTTTCTTCTGGTGAAAGGAAAAACTTGCAAAATCAAAAATGTATTATTTTTTATATTTTAAATTTTTCACTTACGTCAGTCCTTTTAACATTCTCACACCATTTTTTGTTTAAGCTTTAGATGAATATTTTAAATCGACTATTTTGGATTTTTAATTTATTAAAAAATAATTTCAGCAGCTATCCCAACTTTTTCTGTCAACCCTTTTGTTGTTTTGGACATATCAGAAAGTGTCAAATTAGTCTACAATAGTGTCGACTTTAAAGGACTTGCAACTGGGTGTAATGTTAGCAAAGTTAGAATTTTTATATAATTCTTTCCCATTTAAACAATTCTTTTTAATTTTTAACTTTTTTCAGGCAATGTTGGCTGTGGCTGATTCTATTTGTTATCACACTTTTATTAGACATCCTGAGGATAATCATCTTTACCTTTTGGGTGCTGATGCCCTTTTTCGTGTACAATTAATTGAGCTGAATGAACAGCTTGATTCTTTAATTGAGCGGTTGGTTAATTTACTGATTGTGAGAATAGGATTGGGTGACCTTTTCCAAAACACTAAAATAGACTCGAAAATGTGCAAAAATAGGTCAAAAAATAGTGGGATTACATATCTATTGGGGGATTATTATTCTTTAATTGTTTTTTTCAGCTCTGATTTTTGTTCTGCTTTAATGTTTGTTGTTGATATTTGTTGTGGCAAATTAGCTGATCGAAATACTACAACAATTGCGACTGCTAATTTTCGTGCAAATGCATTCCGTAGAATTCCAGAATTGGTATCTCAATTACTTGAACAGACAATGGATGGAATTGATTCTGGACATATTGATGAATTAATTGTTTATTATAAGGTATTTGGTTATTTGAACTAAAATAGATAAATATCAGAATTCTAAATATATTTTGTATTTATCTAAACTTTGGGTTGGGGATTGACCTGTGGATTAGATGGAATATCTTAGTGATAATTTATGATAATTTAAATAATTTTTACACAATGTAGCAAAACTTTCATGTATTAATTCGTGCATGTGTTTCAACAAGTCATTTCAATTTACTATATGAAACTATTTATTCTCGTGTGCAGAAAGATACTTTATGCCGTTCTACTTTCCTTGAAATGCTAGAAGTATTTATAAAATTAATTTTAAAAAATTGTTAACTTCCTCTTTTAAAGGAATTTGTTTTAGAGAACGTTTTATTTCAACCTCCTCCATCTTTAGTTAATGATTATTTAAATTATTTACTTTGTGAAGGACAAATACCTCAATTTGAGCAAAGCGTTATTCGACTTCCTGTTGAGTCTATCGATTTACATCAAGTAGGGTATTTTTGGGGATTTATAATACAATATTTTTAGGTAATGACTGCTTGCAAGGAACATCAACTATTTGATGCGACTTGTTATATATTTAATAATGCTATTAAGGATTATATTACGCCTTTGAACGTTTGTTTAATTTTTAAAATTAAATTCATCAAATCTAAGGGATACCAGATGGTTAATTCGTTCATCCCGAACATGCACGAATTTCCTTTTTCTCAATTCTTGATTCATTTCAACCTAGATTTCTCTAGTCTTGCTAGAAAATTTCATTATAAGCTAACAATTACAGAGTTTCTTACAACCTTTTATTACTAGCTACCCACACTGATAAAATTACATAACTCTCCTTTCCTTAATTTAAATTTGAATTTTGATTTCTATAATTCTTTTTGATTTAATTTCTTAAAATTTATTCAGGAACAATTTGAGCTTCTTAGTGGTTTTGTGCATAAACAAGTTCTTTCTGATCACGAGATTGTTCAAGGCAACAAACTTTTGTTGTACTTAAGTTGTTGTTTAGTTGGCCGTGCTTATCCTCATGGAGATTTACCTGATGAAAATTTAGCTTTAACAGTGCCTTTAGAAACTTATAAAGTTTGATGATTTTCTCTCTAATTTTTATAACATTTATTTTCCAGTTTATTGTACAACTTCGATCATCTTTTTCTACCTCAAGTCGTTCTTCTTCTCCACAAAATATTTCTACAAAATTTAATGAATTACAAAGCTTTCCACATTTAAATATTTTGTTAAAATTTGATGCTTTACAGTTTTTTAATGTTATTAGTACTTGTGCTGATGCTCCTGTATTTGCTAAATGTGAAGGTATTATAGTATAATATACAATTGATTGTTCATTATAATAGGTCCTCTCCAAGAGGGTACCGGAATTTTGTTCACCACCAAGATTTTTCGGAACTTTGATCACCAAACGTAACGTTCGATCACCAACCCAAAATTCCGATGACCAAAATTCCGTACACCATTCCATTTCCTGTCAAAGGAGCTCTTCCGCATTAAATATTTTTTAATTTTATTAGAATATTTAAAAATTAAAACAGGCCGACTTAAACGTCTGGTTGATATGCTTATTTCTAAATGCGTGGAAGAAGAGGATGAGGAGAATGAGGATATCGATTTAATAAATGAGCTTGGCCCTCTACTTATTACTTTTATTAATGGATTATTACAGAAGGGTGCTATCCCAAAGGATGTTTATTTGTTTACAGAGGTAGGTCTCGATTAAAATTAGTTGTTTTCTTTGTCAGGCATAAGGAAAGTATTGCTTGTCAATTTAGATTATAAATTTAAGAATTTTTTCTCTATGATTTAAATGAGAACTGGTGGACTTTTATTGTATTAGAAGAATTATTGATCTCTCCCTAGAAAATTTATTTACCAAATAAATATCATTTTTCAGTTAATTGAACGGGTTTTTCTACGCCGTGCTTTTCCAAGTCTTCGTGTTCAGAAAGTTGTCGAACAAAGTGCTGTAGAATTATTAAGGCTTGTTCCGGAAATTGACTTGGATAAAATCTTGGAAATAGCTCAACCTGTACCATAGTAGGGATTTACATTTTTTAACTTAAAGAAATTTTTAGTATTCATCTTTGTGCTTATATTTTTACTGTGCGTTGTGAATATTTTAAATTGTTTGAAATTTTTTTGGCAAATCCACTTGAGCCTGTATGTTTATTTTAATTATTATTAATAATTGTTTCAAGTTTTCTTCATTTAAAAATCTTTTACGTCAAATACTTCTCTCAATGGAATTATGTATTTCTATGAGAAGGGCAACTAGAGATTGTGTTGTGAACGAATTAATGCAAAAATGGTCTAAGCTAGCTTTAAAAAGTTCGTGTAAAATAGAAAAGAATATTGGAAATGATGATTCCTCTTCTGATTCCTCTTCCGATAGCACACCCCCACTTGAAAGGCTAAGAATAAGGAAAGTGAATGAAGCAGCTGCTCTAGCATCTTCAATACCTACAATTACAAATGCAGAAAGGTGAAATTAATTATTATTTGTAGATTTTTTATAAGGAAATTAGTATTTGTATTACTTATATTACTATGATTTACAACCGATTTTAAAATCAAAAGTTTTTTTAAAGCCGATAATTTTTGGATACATATTTTAATTTCCCTTTCAAACAAAACCATATTTTCAAAACTGGATTAATTGAAAATCCGGATAGCCAGTTAATCGTTCGTAATCTTCTAATTAAAGATTCTTACGAGAAATCCTTGTATTTTTTTAAAATTAAAACATTTTTTATCCCGTTATAATGTGTCTCGTTATAATCCGCTGAGATTTAACCCAACACGTTTACCTCATATTTCCTTCAAGCTATTTTAATATGACGAGATTCAACTGTATTAAATTAATAAAATTAATAATTATTTAATTTTTTTAGACAATCAATAAGTACTGTGTTTAGAGAACTGGAGAAAGCCTTTCCCCTGTGTACGTCACCGAGACCTACTATTTCTTGCCTTTTATTAAAACAACAATCACAGAATCTTCCAAAACATGGCTCAACATCTTCATTTGCTCCAACTTGACATTTGTTTAAAAATAATATTTAGAAATTCTAAAAAAAATTTACAAATTTTTTATTTTTTTAAATTATCTTGTGTGTTATTTAATAAGTATGAATCTTCATTTAAATTAAACTATTTTTATTTTTTTTATAAATTTTTTAAAAATCTTATAAAATTTGTGCTTATACTTTTGTGACACATGATTTTCGAGAAAATTGAATTTTAAAATTTTTAAATCGATAAAATTTTCTGAAACTTTATTTTTATTGACGGTTTGGATCCATGCTAATGCAGGAAAAAATCAGACAAAAAATACTTAGGGATTATGTATTTTTTACAAAAATTTGGGGGTGCTTAAACTTTTGTGACAGAGTGTACAGTGCGCGTCATAACTATACGTCCACTCAAGATTTTGGGTTTATCATGTTAAATCTGATAAAATTAATTAAAATATATTAGATTGGGATAAGACGATCCTATTCTTACTAAAACTTAAGTAGGCATTCAAGAATTTATTCAACAAATGGTGATTTTTAAACATTTATGCCAAAACTTGCGCGTCATAACTATACGTCCACTTCTATTTTCGACATTAGGGGTGGTCTGAAAAATCTACAAAAATTCCTGTAAACATATCTATTGATAAGAATAAGAAATACAAAAGAAACGAAGTTCTAATATATCTCCATCATCGATATCTGAAAACCCAAAAATCAACGGAAAACAGGGGTAAAAGTCTTTAAAAAATATTTTCGACCCCTTAAAGGCCGTATCAAATTTTTATTTTATACATTTCTGAAAGCCCATTAAATTTACTATAAAACCAGAAATTTTCATTTTGTAGAAATTTTTTTTCATTAAGCTGTACTTCATTAAACTTTTAAGGTGCTAGAAAGGGCATTTCATGGGGTAAATTTAGTGTTTTTAATGTTCTCTGAATTTAACTCCCAATATCTCCCAGGTAAAATTTTTCGATTTATTATCAATATGGGTTTCTTAAAGCAAATTTAAAGGGCTTTCAGAAAAGTATGAAATAAAAATTTAATACTGACTTTAAGGGGTTGAAATTATTTTTTAAAGACGTTTACCCCAGTTTTCTGTTGATTTTTGGGTTTTCAGATATCGATGATGGAGATATATTAGAACTTCGTTTCTTTTGTATTTTTTATTGATATCAATAGATATGTTTACAAGAATTTTTGTAGATTTTTCAGACCACCCCTAATGTCAAAAATAGAAGTGGACGTATAGTTATGACGCGTATGTTTGGCACAAATTTCGAAAAATCACTATATTTGATGATAAATACATCAATGCCTACTTAAGTTTTAGTAAGAATAGGATCGTCTTATCCCAATCTAATATATTTTAATTAATTTTATCAGATTTAACATGATAAACACAAAATCTTGGGTGGACGTATAGTTATGACGCGCACTGTATAATATTTATCTTCTTTACTGTCCAGTTAAAAATTTTTATTTTACAAAATACAAATCAAAAAATTAATTGTATTAGGATTATATTTATGTAAAATTTTTTTACAAATTTTGATTATAGAAGAGAATTTTATTTCCTATTTATTCTTTACTTCCTTTAATACTTTTTATATAAAAACTTAATCACCATAGCAACATAATTGTTGAAGCATAAATGTGAATAAACGAGAACATTTTTACTTAACTTTAGGTTATACTTAAATAATGAAATTTATTTTAAAAATTATTTTAAAAAAATAATTAGTACATCTCTTCAAAAATATTCAAATAATTTTTTTTTCTAAATTTAATTTTCTACATGGGCCTATTAAAGGCTTTAAGTTCTTTAATTAATAATTCAGGCAAACCTGTAATTTTTTTAAATATTAATTAATTAAAAAAATATGTTAGGTAGACATTCTTGTACTTGGTTTAGACAATAGTGGAAAAACAACAATTTTAAATCAATTAAAACCTGCAGAAACACAATCTGCCAGTATTACCCCAACTGTTGGATATAATGTTGAGAAGTAATTAAAAAGTTTAAATAAATTTAATTTTTTTGAAGATTTTCTGCAGCGGGAATGACTTTTAGTGCTTATGATATGAGTGGGCAATCACGTTATAGAAATTTATGGGAAACTCAATACAAGTACATTTAAATAATTCTTTTATTTAAAACAAAGTTATATGCCTAACCTTCAAATCATTCTGACAATTTACGGGAGATTAGTTTTAAATATTGAAAAGTTGACTTTAATTCAGAAACGTAATTTTGTTGAGAGATGAAAATTTTTTTAAATTTATTAGCAAAAAATTTAAAAAATTCAGAAATGTTAATGGAATTATTTTTGTTGTTGATGCAAGTGATAAATTAAGGATTGCTGTTGCTAGAGATGAGCTTTGGATGCTTTTAGACCACAAAGATCTTACTTATAAAAAAGTTTATAAAATATATTAGAACATTCTCTGATCCAGTTTCTGAACGGTTGTCTTGCTTAGAGACGGAGCTGGATATCGGAACTCAAACATAACTCAAACATAAAACCCCTTTAAAGTACTTATATTGTAACATAAATAATTAGCCCCCCATTGAGCTATACGGATTAAATAATTATTTAAATTTTACAGAATGTTATTAAGATGCAAATTATACTTTTTTATCATCGTAAAAGTGTTGCCTATTTTTTAGCAAAAAATTAGAATTATAGGATTAATATAAGAGGAGTTAGAGGTAAAATACAAAAATTTGGATTTTGAAACCTGGCAAATCCTAGTAGTTTTTATCCACTAAATTGATAAGTAGAAATAAAAATTGAAAAGATTCTGATAGAGCAGAATCTATATATTTAGTTGAAGGGGCTCATTATTTATGTTACAACCCAAGTACGACCTATAAAATACTAAAATATTTTTAAATAAATTCATTAAATACAATTATCGTTTAAAACAATTTTTTAGACTCCCCTTTTAATTTTCGCAAACAAATCAGATGTTAGAGATGCCGTTCCAGCTTCTGAAATTCATCTAAATTTGGGCTTAGATCTTATCAGGTTAAATATTTTATAATTCAGAGAAGGGAATTTAGTGTTTAAGGAATTTAAATTAATTAAATTTTTATATTATCATTTTAGTAGAAGTTAATAAAAATTTAATTGACATAAAATAATGCCAAATATGCCTATCTATTCAATCTACTAAAAATTAGCCCCTTATTGCTAAATTTTGGGAAGTATAATATCTTAATTGAATTACTTAATATTTATTTAAATTACCTAATTTCTCGTTTAGAAATCGAAATTGGCATATAGTCTCCACATGTGCGTTAACTGGGCAAGGATTGGTTGGAGGAATTGATTGGTTAATTATCCAAAAATAAAATAATTTTTTTTAATTTAAGGTTAGCCAACAATATAAAACAACTTTTAGCGCCTAGCAATACATAAAAGTAGATAATTAATTAAATTTATATTTTAATATTTATTTTATTAATTATGTATATATTTAAATGTATAAAATTTTTTAAATTTATTTTTATTATTTCCCATTACATCCATCAGAGCATTTTTGAATTGAGGCAAAATTATGTTTTCCTGCTTTTTGTCCATGTGGAAATATATTCTGTTTGGAGAAAAATAAATTTTAATTTTTTAAAATTATTTTTGGCGGTTCAATTTCTGCCTATTTGTGAAATTTATTCAAAAAATGTATATCTTCGATAAAATATTTTTTCAATTAAAAACCCCTTAAATAATTAAATTTAAAACAAACAAATTCTTTGTGGGCACATTTAGCAACACATTCTTTATATTTTTGTAATGCTGCTGGTTCCATTATTCTTTGTTTACTAACACTGTGTTGAATGGGAATCTGTTTAAATATTTAATCTGTTAACCAAATAACCTATCAATTATAGTACCATTTATTTGTTATTTTAATTAGACATTCCTATCTGACATAAAGTATTTTTATAAAGTTAATAAAACGAAGTTTTATTTTTTTCTTAACTTTAAAAATTCTTTTTACCTCAGGTATGTTAAATTTATCAATATTCGCTGATTTAATTTCACAAAGGAAAAAGAAAAAATTATTAAATTTAAAATAATAATTGGGGAAAATTTAATCATTTTTTAGAAAATAAAATAATTACCTATTATGTATTTATATATTTCTTTAAGTAAATATTCAATCATCTTTTTAAACTTTCCTTTTTAATTTAAAATACCTATTTTTTAAAACAAAAGAATTTTTTTATTTCTATTTTTATTTATTTCTCAATTAAACTAAAAAATTGGGTGTGGTAATAAACAATTAATTAATTATAAGTAAAATAATTACTTAATTCAGATAAATTAAAAAGTGCTACAAAATTAAAAATGGAAATATTTTAATATTAAAATATATTTTTGTCTCATTTTTTTATTTTTAAAAGGCAAAATCGTTACAAAAAACTCAACTAAATAATCCAACAGATTATTAAATTGCCAAATAAACAATTTAAATAATCTTTTAAAATGATCAATTTAATTACTGAACACATTTAAAAGACGAAATTTTTATTTAATAATTCAAGATATTATGGAAATAAACTCTCATTATTAAAAAATCAAGTTGATCTGCCCACTGAAAGACGTAATAAAACATTAAAAAATATTTTGTTTTAAAGCTTTGAAAGGCATTTTCTTATGCAAGGCATTTTCATTATTAAATAAAGTTCAGTCTTTAAATTATTTTTTGTAAATAATTTTTGATTTTATAGATGTGAAAGGCAAACAAGTAAAATTTACATTCCAATTTTTAACCGCAAATTTGAATTTTTTTTAATTAAAAAATAGTTTAAATAAAATAACATTTTTTTATTTTTTAAAGTACCATATGTCTATAAATTTTGTTTTTTTTCATAAAATAACCAGGCCAAACTAGATATATATTATTGATGTCCTCCAACTGTTGTTGCTCGTCTTAGCCGATCGATCAGAGAAATGGAGGGGATATATATGTAGGTATATCCAGAGTATATTTGCTTGTCTGGACATAAAAATATGTATTTATTTGTGGCTATAAAAATATTTAAAAAATATTATTTTAAATTTTATTATTAAAAATTATCTTCTCCAATAAATTAATTTAAAAAGCATTTACTTCTTCCTTATATAAAATTAAAGAAAAAACAATGCAAGAAAGTTAACAATAATTATTTCAAATACTTTATTTGTTGCATTAATTTAATAAAAAATATTCACAGATATGCATTCTTTGCAAAAAATAATTCTTTAAATTTTTAGCAAAAAATATCATAAAAGTTACGTACTTTACCGACTTTTCCTCTCTTGAAATTTTTTTGTTAGAGAATACTTACAATTATTTGCTAACACGTTTTTGCTTAAATATTTGTATTGTTTTTCTCTTTAAAATATATAATTTTATTTTCTAATTTTTCATTGTCTGTACATAAAATTTTAATAAATTTAAAATTCAAATCAAACTTCTAAAATTGAACCAATTTTGATTTTTCTAAAATCTTTTCCAGATATTTTTAAGTAAAAAGTTTTGTTTAAATTTTAATTTAGACTTATCCCTCCCTCTCTCTATATTTTAATTTTTTAAATTTTTCTATCAAAATCCATTAATAAATTACTACTTAATTTACTCTCTTCAATTTAAACAAACAAATACCTTTTTCAATTACATACATGCATTTCTATTTTTTAATTTCGTCACCTTCTCATTCTCGACTATTTATTTTTTTATATTTTTTCTCTTTTGAATATTTTGCATGCTTTTCGGCCTTTTCCTTTTTTTATTTCACTCATTAGTTTATTCATTCCATTTTGCCATATCCAACCAATTTTTTTCCTCTTTTATAACCCTTCTTTATTTATATACAATCCCTTTTTTTATTCACCTCTACTTTGACATTAAAATAAAATGCGCTTTTGCTTCTAAATTAACAGTTTATTATTTAAATATACACGTTTATTTTGTTTATTTTTTATATAATTATTTTGAATAATTATGTAAAAATTATTTTTGTTTTTTTTTGAAAATTTGGAGAAATACAATTTCCAAAAAATCGTTTGTTTAAAAATCAAATTTATCAGAAAACAAAATTTATTAAAAGATTTTTTATTTTGAAAATAAAAATTAATTAATTTAATAATTAAATTATACATTAATTTTTACTGTAAGCATTGCTTAAAATTTTATTTTTATTTTTCTTTAATTAAAGTAAACAATTATAATGCAATTACTAATTTCTTTTTTAATCAACTATTTTTTTATTTTTTGTTTAATTTTAGAAAATTAACTTTATGCCTTAATAATTATTTTATTTTTTTGTTAAAAAATGTCTGAAAAAGAGGAAGGTGCTGGTGGTGAACAAGATGATGTTTCTTTTTTAAGAACTGTTGGTAGAATTAAAAAATAATATTTATATAAATATATTAACTAATAGTTGGGGGGATAAGTAGGATTTAGACAAAAATGGAAAATGATGTAATATTTTAAAAATATATACCTTATGAAATAACCTTTATTTAAATATAATTAGCAAATGGATTTAATTTAATTGATGTAAAATTATTATTTTAACAAAAGAACAAAACTTTACTTTTAAAAATCTTAATATGAAAAAAAAAATTTCGGAATAAAATGAATTTAATATATAATTTAAGGGAGATATAATATGTTTAACATGCCTTGTAACAAGCCAAAAAGAGGGCGCAGGTGGAGAGTCGGAGCGTGTTTGTTTAGCTACGGAAGGTTTTGGCAATCGAATGTGTACATTAGAAAATGTTTCTGATCGTGATTGTCCACCAGATATTTCTTCTTGTTCTTTATATATTGAAAATGCACTTTCTGTTAGAGCTTTACAAGAGATGATGAGTGCCGATGGAGGGAATATTGGGGGGAATAGTAAGATTTTAATGAAAATATTTTTTGGGTAATTTAGTACAAGTTATTTGTTATTATTTCAAAAAATTTTGTCTTATAAGTGTGTTTTTCTGGGGGTTCTGGGTCTGAGTTATTTTTTTATCCCTCATTATCCTTCATTTAATAGCTGGAGGAGGTACAACAACAGCAACAAACACATCCTCAAATGATGCAACAACTTCAAAAGGAGGAGGAGGACATAAAACACTTCTTTATGGCCATGCTGTTCAACTTAGACATGTTCAGAGTTTAATGTATTTGGCGTGCCTTTCATCGTGTTCTTCGAATGATAAATTGGCTTTTGATGTTGGTGTTCAAGAAGGGAGTGAAGAGGGGGAATCTTCCTGGTTTGAGTGATATACTATGAATATTAAATATTTATAAAAAGGTGGACAATTCATCCAGCAAGCAAACAAAGGTCAGAGGGAGAAAAAGTTCGTGCTGGTGATGACGTTATTTTGGTTAGTGTTGCAACTGAACGATATTTGGTTGGAAAATTAAAAATATTTTTAATCTAAAAAATAAATAGCATATGACTAATGTAGCAGAAGATGCATTAATTGGTGGGAGATTAGGATATATGGTTATTGCTTCTTTTCATCAAACACTTTGGAATGTTACTTCTCTAAGCTCAGGAAGTGTTCGTATAAGAAATATGGGTAAATTTTAAATGATTTATAAAGCATATTTCTAAAAAATTAAGGCCATCTGTTTGGCAACGACGTCCTTCGCCTCTTCCACGGAAATGATGAATGTTTAACTATTCCAGAGAATTGGAGTGAATATCCTTTACATAATTTAGTAAATCTTTAAAAGAAAATTATTTTAAAAAAGAAAAATTAAAGATAATATACGAAGGAGGTCCTGCTGTTACTCAAGCAAGATCACTTTGGAGAATAGAATTAATTAGAACTAAATGGCATGGAGCTCTTGTTGGTTATGAGCAAGTAATTTTATTTTCTAGACAATACTTTTCAATAAATTTTTTGAAAATTTCTTTTAGCCTTTTCGAATTCGGCATATCACAACTGGCCGATATTTAGGAGTTGTTGAGGGAATGAATGAAAAGCTTGTCCAGCTTTTGCATAGAGACCGTGCTACCTATCAAAATAGTGCTTTTGTACTTTGTCCAAATAAAGATCCAAAAAAGCAAATGTTGGTTGATGAAAAGGAAGAGGAAGGAATGGGACAAGCAACAATACGTTATGGGGAAACAAATGCTTTTATTAGACATGTTGAAAGAGAAGTATGGCTTACTTATCAAACATCTGAAGTTACAAGAAAAGGAATTGGAAAAGTTGAAGAGAAAAAAGCTATTGCACATAGTGAAGGTATTTTTGAGAAAATTTTGTTGATTAATTTTTTATAAGCCTATTCACGAGTTAAAGAATATTTTTCTAGGTCATATGGATGATTGTTATACATTTTTTATGGCATTGAGCGAGGAAAGTATGTCCGCTCGAGTAATTAGGAAATGTTCTGCTGTTCTGAATCGTTTTCTCAAGTAAATAGAAAAATTTATTTTAAAACTTTAGTCCAAAGAATCTTACTTTTAGTTGTTTTGACTTGAACACTTTTTCATTATTAAAAATTACTAATTCAAGTTTTTTTCTTTTTATTTTTATAATTTAAGAGGAATTGAAGGCCTTCAAACAGATGGAAATGAATCGCGTGATTGGCGTCGTGTTGATCTAAATGAAGTTTTAATGCTCATGAGAGACCTTATTGACTATTTTGCACAACCTGAAGAGCAACTAGATTTTGAATCGAGACAAAATCGTTTTAGGGCTCTCAGATCAAGACAAGATTTATTTCAGGCATCTATTAAATATTGCGTAACAAAGAATTTTTTATTTAATTATTTCTAAAGGCAGAGGGTGTCCTCAATATGATCCTAGAAACAATAGACAAATTTTCAGCAATGGAAGCACTCCCCAATTTTGCCTCTCTTATTGGTATCAGGAACCAACTAATGTGGGAAGAAATTTCGACTTATTTATATCTTCTTGTTGCTGCAATGATAAAAGGGAATCATTCAAACTGCGCTCAATTTGCTGCACTTCTTCGACTTGATTGGCTTTTTGGTAGATTGGGTAGGTACATAAAAATATTTTCATGAAAAATATTATTCAATAACTGGTTTAGCAAAAGGTTTAACAAATTTATTATATTATTAAAGATTATACTAAAAAATCAAAATCAAATAAAAAAAAGGAATATTTTTAAGGAGACAGAAATCCTAATTTTCGTTTTATACTTGTTCTTAACGTCGTCGGGGAGGTTGTCAGCAAAATAGCAGTTGTTTTTGCAATTGTTGTTGGCACTGTTGTTGTTTTTTTATTTGTTTGTGTATCGAGTTTGATCCAGACAATTTCGTCCCATCTTTTGAATAAATATTGAAGGGTTGATCTATGCCATGAGGCGACCTTAATAATAAATAAAAACTTTAATGTTTGAGAAAAAACTTTATAATGGAATAATTCTTTATCATCACATGGTATGTTATGTATAATTTGATCAGATTCTCTGTATATGTTCAATAAGTTTGTTTGGGATGCCATTATCAAAAGCGCTTCTAAAAAACATGAAATAATGTTTTAATTGTTATATTTTAATTATAATTATCCACCGATTAAGGATGCATTTTCGTATGATAAACCATCTTTTAAAACTCCATATTCAACACTTTCATACATACCAAAAGTTTTGTCTGTTTTGTGTTGATTAAATCGTTTTTCAAGAGCATTTGTTATTCCTACATAACACCAATCATTTATTAGAGAATTTTTGCGCACTACGTAGACCTAAAAAACAAATAAAAATGAAAGAGTTTAAAAAATACCATATAACGACCATTTGTGATTGACAATTGTGTAAAAAAGTGCTCTTCTTTAAAACTGGTAACATCGGTTTCATTAAAAATAATACTCCATCCATTATTAGCATAAAATTTATTTTTGCATTGTTGTTTATTGAAATGGCGAGACGGGCATTTTGAAAGTATAGAGGCGGAGCAAAAATGACATGTCGTTTTATCTTTAGATTCATACACTCCTATGTTAATTTCTGGATGCCGATCCCTCATATGTTTTTTAAGTTGTGAATTATCCTCCCGGTTTCTAGATGGAAATTTAATTGAAAAACTGCTTCCACACTCATTGCATATTGCTCTTTTATCATCATTTTCATCAATTTTGAAAAAATTCCACGTTGGACTTCTTTTTTTTAAAAAAGGCTTATTTGTAGAGGTTGGGGTCGCTTGTATAGAATCCATAAACTTATATAGCAACTTTTTTAAATATTTAATTATAGAAGTTGGAAATTTTAAATAAAAGAACATAGTATACTGTTTGGCGTTATGCCCAATAAATACAAAGTATGATTTTAACGCAGCTATCAATATATGTACCTATACTATGACAATAAATACTATGATAATAATATTAAATATAATTGTGATTTATAATTTAGCAAATCCTCAATCGGCAGAAGGAATTTTGGATGTTCTCTATTGTGTTTTAACTGAATCACCTGAAGCACTTAATATGATAAATGAGGGGCATATTCGTTCGGTCAGTTTTTTATTAAAAATTAAACAACACCTTTGATCAATTAATAGCAAATACCTACTTATTTTAAAGGTTATCTCTCTGTTGGAAAAAGTTGGACGTGATCCTAAAGTACTTGATGTACTTTCTTCTCTTTGTGAAGGGAATGGTATGGCTGTTCGAAGCAGTCAGAATACAATAACTGATTATCTGCTTCCTGGCAAAGATTTACTTTTACAAACGAAAATGAGAGATTATGTTGCTAGGTAGTTTAAATATAAGTTTAAAACTTATATATTTTTCCTTCAGTTTAATTCCAAATATTCTCGTTGGTCTAGTTGATGGAAGTTCCCTTTTCAAACGTTGGTATTACGAGGCTGAAGTTGAACATGTTGAGGCTTGTGAAGGTGCCGATGAACCACCTTATTTGCGTGTTGGGTGGGCAAATAGTGTTGGATTTAAGGTAAATTTAATGCAAGGAATTAAATAATAATTATTACTATTATAGCCTTTCCCTGGACCAGGCGATGGTTGGGGATGTGCTGGAGTTGGGGATGATTTTTGTTCTTATGGTTTTGATGGAATGAATATGTATTATGGTAAACATTTTCTGCTAATTTTAAATATAAATTTTAAAGGTGGAAAGCCTCGACAGGTTGGCCATAGGTTATTACGGAAGGGGGATGTTATTGGTTGCCTACTTGATTTAATCGCTTCAGAAATTCGTTTTACTTTAAATGGTCAAGCAATTTTTTCACTTTTTAAAAATTTCAACGTTGATGGATTTTTCTTTCCAATTATGTCATTATCTGCAAAAGTTAGGTAGAAAATCTTAACTAATGGGAAACCTATTCCTCTCATAAAATAGGCATTTAAAAGTAATTGAATTCTTTCTATTTTTTTATTACACAATACATACAAGCAGCCAAATGAACAATAAGAGAGAAAAATCTAATAGGGATATAAACAATATTTTACAACAATGAGGGATTTCGGAAGAAATACATACGAGTTTTACAAAGAATAAATATTTTATATCGATACATCTATTTGGTCATCCTATATACTTATCACTCCATCACCATCTTTGGCTTATGCCTTGCTCTTCACGCTGCCGCTTCGCCTGCCCGTACTGCCGCTTGGCCTACCCGTATTGGCGTAGACACTTTGGCTAGGATTGGTCAGTTCCGTTTTGGAATGTGGTCGCAGGTTTACGTAGTGGCTTTCATCCATCTTCTTGGGCTCTGGAGAAGGTGATGCACGTCGCTTAAAAATAGAGATTGTCAATATTTTTATTTGTTCAAAGTAATCAACTAACCGAGTGTCCCTTTTCCATAGTTCGAGACCTACGCACTTCTCGCAGCAGCATTAACACACGGATCCGAGTGGCAAGGCGCCAGGGACGAAGGAAGAAGAGCGAGAACACTGCCAACTTTAGAATCGACCAGATTGGGATTACGGCAAGTGCAAAGTCGAAGAGAGTGAGTAACGCATAGCAGGACCTTGAAATATTAATGGGCATTCTTTTGATTATGTTACATATAAAGCCTATTACCAATAGGCAAGCATATCCTCCGAAGCAGCTCTCTCATCCGGATAGAAGAGACTTAGCAGAAGAGGCGTAATAGTCAGCACCACATTTACAGCAAAACATCCCTCTTCCGCAAATGCCAACCAAATGCAGAATGCAGCCACAATCACCTTTGCTATTATCGCTTCGTTGATGTCGAGGCCCAACTTTGTTTTGATCAAGGTCAACCATCTAGCCGTGAAGTGCTTCTTAAATAAAAGTGGAGAAAATTTAGACTTGGAAAGATAATCAAGATTTAAACTTACATGGTCTCTAGCGAGCGCATCGAGATGGTCCATAGTGACTTGCAGCTGGCCCTGGAACGTGGAAGAATTTGCACCTTCATAGCCCATTGTTTTGACAGCGTGTGTGAGTAGAGTTGCAAGGCAATCGACGAGTAGAACAATTTGAACAATTTACCTTCATTTACCTTTTATAGTAATCGCTTATACAAACGACCTATGGGATCTTATCCTTCCTCTTATAATTTACCTAATTATTAAGATTCTTAAAATCTCCCTTCATATTTTTATAATACTTTTAAGCAATATTTTATAGTTGCCGTTTTATTTTTGGACGAAATCATGGTCGTCTCAAATTCGGGCCTCCTTCAAGTTTCTCTCCAGTCTTTGAAGCATTAAATAGCCAATTAACGGTACAAGAATGTCTTTCATTCGGAGACATTCCCAAACAAATTTTCTCTGGTCCATCAACAATTCTTCATTCAATTGAGCCTTTCGTGCCAACACCTATAGAGACAACTAATATTTCTTTACCTGGATTTGCATTAGAAGCACATATGAATTTTGCAGAGAATTTACATGAACTTTGGGCAATGAGGAAAATTGATTTAGGATGGAGTTATGGAGAAGTAAATAAAAATTAGAATTTAAATTTATAACTAGTTTTTAATTATTTAAAATAGGTTCGTAGCGAACAAAACAGACTACATCATTGTCTTACATCCTTCGATCATTTACCTGATGCCGAACGTGCTTATAATATTAATTTGGCCCTTGAAACATTAAAAACTATCGAGGCTCTTGGTTGGCATATGGTACTTATTTTTAATTTTTTTTACTTATAATTCTCAGATGCTTGATAAACCCCCAACACGCCTTCGTCCGCTTAGACTTCCCCAAAGTTATGTTCAATCAAACGGATACAAGCCTCAACCTTTGGATACTCATGAAATTGAATTACCGGAAGGAATGCAACCTTTAATTGAAGCTTTAGCTAGAAATACACACAATGTATGGGCAAAGGAGAAAATTAAAAGAGGATGGACTTTTGGAATTAGTGATGTGAGTTGTAAATAAACAGTTATTTTAATTTAAAATTATTAAATTTTTTTAAAAAAATTTCAAAAAATTTTTAAAATGTTTAGCTACTTTTATAAAATTATTTAGTATGTGGATGCAGTCCAAAAACGAACTCCACACTTGGTTCCCTATGAGCAAGTTGATGAACGCATAAAAGAAGCAAATAGGGAAGCTGCTGCTGAAAATATTCGAACTCTTCAACTTTATGGAATTTATTTAGAAACACCAATAACCGAAAGAGATTTGGAGGCAGAAAAGGAATTACAGGCACTTGATGCTTTGACTAGAACTTTTAGAGCTGAGGCTACTTATAAAGTGATTAATGGAAAGTGGTATTATGAATTTGAGGTGAATTAATAATTTTATTTTTAATGAAAAAAGAAGTCTTGAGTCATTTTTCTCAAAGGATTTTTGGGCAAACTTTAATCTTTAGAGCACTACAAATAAATATTATGATTATCCAGGTCCTAACAGAAGGGTTTATGAAAGTTGGTTGGATGGACGTCTCATCCCAACCTGAGAGCAAACTTGGCGTTGATGCTTTAAGTTATGGCTTTGACGGACATTTAGTGAAAAAATGGCATCAAGGTGCTGAACATTATGGACGGGCCTGGAAAGTTTGTAACATTCTTAATCTTTACTAGTAAAAATTTCATTAAATTTAGATTGGTGATGTTATTGGCTGTTTTCTAGACCTGAATGATCGGACTATTTCTTTCTCTCTGAATGGCGAACTTCTTTTAGACCCCTCAGGGAGTGAAATGGCGTTTGATAATGTTCAACCTTCTGATGGGTGTTTACAAAATTTCTATAGAATTATTTAAAAATATTCAGTTTCGTTCCTGCAATGACCTTAGCAGCTGGTCAGAGAGGAAAATTTAACTTTGGCCAGGATTCCAATTCTCTTAAATTCTTCACTACTTGTGGGCTCCAAGAAGGATATGAGCCTTTTTGTGTGTATGTTATTTATGAAAAAAGGAAGAATTATTTTTATTAATTTAGAAATATGTTCCGCCCCATGCCTTTCTGGTATGCAAAGAGATTGCCTCGTTTCACAGAATTAGATAGCCATACTCGTTTGGATGTTCAACGAGTACCAGCAACTACAACGTCTCCTCCTTGTTTGAAAATATCACAAAAAGCAGCAGTTAGTGGAGGAGGAAGTGGAGACACTGCTGTAGTTACGGGAAGTACTGCAGCTGGAGTAGGTGGACAAGAAACTGGTGTAGGTATAGGTCTTCCTAATGAACGTTCTACTTCAAGAATGGAATTTTTACGTTTATCTTTGCCTGTTAAATGTAACCGTACTTTTAATAAGAATAGGTTTTTAATTTATTTTTATTTCGCGGAAATTTTTTATTTAGTCGAAGCAAAGAGGAATTACATGCCAAAATGGAGGATTATCAACAGAAAAGAAACACTTCACTTAGTTCTTTAATCAAATTAGGTCAGACAGCTGCTATCAATGGAGAACAATTGACAATACAAAGCGAGGCCAACAAGGCATTTATTGATTAACTTTTTCCGAAAAAATTATTTTGTTAAATTCACAATAATTTTAAAGGCTCGTGGAAAGAAAGGCCTTCTTTCTGTTTTCCGCCAAGGCAGTCAGGAACCATTAGACCCTGATCGACGTTCACAACGTACTTATAAAACATCCTCTTTTGACTCTTCTCCAGAACACCCAATAATGGATGGTGCTGCTGCTATGCTAGTGTTTGTCTTTTTAAAAATTTTGTAATCAAATAATTTTAAGTAAATCAAGTTTAATGGAATTAAGTCCTGAAGAAAGAAAAGCAACAAAGAAAAGTTCTGGGGGAATTTTGGGAAGAATTCGCCAAAAACAGCAGCAAAAGTGGGCTTTTATTTGAATAAATCAAAGATTTTTAAAATTTGTAGAGATGAAGTTAAAAGGCATCAGAGAACAACAGATGATACTTATGGTCTGAAAGGACTTGATACAATTTCTGCCAGTGGGATAAGTCGAGCTGATGCTGCTGAAAGTAGGGGAAAAAGACAAAATTAGATTTTAATGTCTAACTTTTAGTTACAGGAGAAATGCCCTCCTCTGGGCCTGGCCGTCAACCTACGATTGTTGCCAGAAGGACTTCTCCTTTAAAGAAACGTTTTGGAGTTGGTAAAAGAAATCAACCTATGCCAGCTATGTCCTCGACTGTTATACCTCTCATTGAAATGAGAGAACCTTCTTTAGTTGATGGAACTCAACGATTTTCACTTGTTGCTCCAGCAGAGGAAGTTGGGCCTGTATTAGATGATGTACTTTCTATGCAGGAAATGGGCGATCAGGTGAAATCTAGCTTTTGAATTTATTTAGGCCAAATGAAATCGTTCAATAAACTTGTTTAATTTTTATTATTTTTATCAGATTGATGAATATTACTTTGGCGTACGCATATTTCCCGGACAGGATCTTTCTAATGTCTGGGTTGGATGGGTTCGTCCACAATTCCATGCTTATGATAAGCAATTTAATGCTGAAAATTCTGTTCGTAAAAGTCGTTATACTGAACTTGACCATCAAGGTGATACAGCAGGAAGTATTGAATATCGCAATTGCTATATGCTGAATGCGGTAGGAGCAATTTTTCTTTATCAAACATGTGAAATATTAAAATAAAAACTGGATCCATATCAATTATTTATGGAAATATGTAAAAAACATTAAAGTAATAAATGATAAGTTATTTAGAATGGACCTGTTTAGAATGGAAAATAATAAATGCAATCAGAATACAAATATTTAAAAAATTTTTAGGCAGAATTACTTTCCACAGTTGCTGACCCAAGCAATACAAAAGTATCAGGATTACTAATTGGCTGTTTAATTGATACATCGATTGGAGAATTAGCATTTTATGCTCAAGGTCAAGACACTGGAATGCGTTTTAAACTTGAACCGGAAGCTTTACTTTTTCCTTCTGTCTTTGTCCAACCAACAAGCCAAGAAATTCTTCAATTTGAACTGGGACGAATTAAATTTACCTATCCTCTTTCATCTGCAGTTTTTAAATCTTCAGCTAAAGCACTTATTCCTTATTGCCCTCCTCGACTCTGTGTGGAAAATCTTCGTTCAGTTCATTGGGCAAGAGTTCCCAGCAAAACACTTAGAGCGAGTGCAATAAAACTTTCAGATTCAATTGGTTAGATTATCAGTCGACATACATATGTAGAAAATCCCTATTTTTCTTAATTTTCAGGTTGGTCGGTGCTTTGTGACGAACCAGTTCGCGCGCTCATGGTTTATATTCCTGAACGTGACGAAAGCATTGATATTCTTGAATTAATTGAGAAGCCTGATTTACTTGCTTTTCATGAACGTACATTGTGTCTTTATTGTAAATTAGCAGCACATGGAAATCAAAGGGTTGCTCATCAACTTTGTTCGCATGTAGACGAAAAACAATTAATATTTGCTGTACGCAATCCAAATTTGTCTGGACCAATGCGGCAGGGTTTAGTCAACCTCCTCATTGCAGTACATCTTAAAACTCATGCAGATGCCCGACTTTCTATGGCTAAAGAGTAGAAAATATTTAAAAAATAAAAATTTGTTTTTAATTTAAGATTTATAATTCCTCTTGTTGAGGATGGATTAAATGATAAACACGTTTTTGATGCAAAATCTGAGGGACGTTACCCACAAATACTAGGATCTGTTGTCGGAATTTTGCCAACAATGAAGGCTGACCCTGTTTTGCAACCAAAAATGCCTGTATCTGCTCCTTTAGTGTAAGAAAAATAAATTTTTAAGTTTAATCTAATATTCTTTAGTTTATCCCCCGTGCCAACAGTACGCGATTCTTGTTCTACTGCCGCAGATAGTAGTAGCAGTAATCGTCTTTTACCTCCTCAATTGAATTTTCTTCGTCTTAAAGAGCATGTAATGAATGCTTTTCGAATGGCCACTCGAAATGCTGTTCTCAGTTGTCGAGATTTTATGGGTGGAGGAAATTTGGAACATTTTGAGTATTTTTAAAGAAATAAGACTTAATAAAACTTTTTAATTTTGTCAGGCCAATTCTTAAATTGCTTGATTCTCTTCTAATAATTGGTTTAATAACAGATGAAGAACTTGTTGAAATACTTCAATTAATTCATCCAACATCATTTGGCAGCAACAAAATTCATAATGATACATTTACTCCTGTTGCTAAAGGATTGGCAGATATTGAATTGGCTGAAGGTGTTAAACTTCAACTTGTTAGCATTCTTGAGCATTTATGTGATATACAAGTAATTGAATTAACACATTTAAATTTTTAAAATTGCCTAAATTTTCATTTATAGGTCCGTCATAGAATAGAATCTCTTGCAGCATTTAGTGATGGTTTCGTTGCAGAGCTACAACAAGACCAGTGTCGCCGGTATTTGGAGATTAAACAGACAGAAATGCCGCCAGCTGAAGCGGCAAAACGAACAAAAGAATTTAGATGTCCACCAAAGGAACAGGTGAATAAGTAGAATAAATTTGGGAGATATTCTTTGAAATTTGGTTTAGATTAGTTTAATCTATTTTTAATAGCTATTTTTAATTTACCAGTTTCATTTTTAGATGTGTCGACTTCTCAATTGTAAAGTAAAGGAAGATGGGGCTATGCGATATATTGATGATGAAGCTGATGAAGATCAATGCCCAACATCGGATAATTTACAGGATCAATTAAGAGAATTTTGTCAATCATTAGTTTTTAAAGTTAGCCATAAAAGAGTTTCAATTTCTGAAAGAGAAGGAAGTAAAGCTAAGGAAGAAGGACAAATTGAAGAGGAGGAAGAAGAGCTTTCTTGGGTTGATAAATTAGCTCAATTACTTATTTCAGTGCCTCCCATCGATAGACAAAATTCTAATAAAGATGAACATCAAGGGACTGAGAAATTTAGGTGTTTTAAAGATACATATCTTTTGATAATTTAATATTTTAATCTTATTGTAGACAATTAATTGTTTTAACATTGAGACGTTGGGCAAATGAGTCAGAAATTGAATCTAATGAACTTATTAGAGCAATATTTGCTCTTTTATTAAGGCAATATTCTGGAGTTGTGGAAATGATGGATTCTATTGGACAAACTTATGTTTTACACGAAAGAAATCTTGATGATGTAAAGGTGGAGTAATTGACACATCATTGAAATATTAAATGAATAATTTTAGATATTTATTGAATATTTAATGCAAATAAGAGAATTACTTAATGTACAATTAGAAAGTACTGAAGAGGGAATACTTAAGAGAGGTTTATGGCAATTAATGAACAATAGAATTTTCTTTCAACATCCCGATTTAATGCGCCTTCTTAGGGTACATGAAGATGTTATGACTATAATGATGAATGTATTAACTAGACAACAGTCAGCCGTTGAAGCTGCTGAAAGTGGTGGTGGGGATTTGCCCGGGCAAACTGTGGGAGTTTTAAATTGTTTTATTTATTATCGTTATTATAAAGTCTCTACTAACGAAAGTTTAATAAACTCTCTTTTCAGAATGCATCTGAAATGGTTGTAGCTTGTTCCCGTTTTCTTTGCTACTTTTGCCGTACTTCTCGTCTTAACCAAAAAGCAATGTTTGAACATCTTTCATTCTTATTAGACAATGCTACGATGCTTTTGGCACGTCCCAGTTTACGTGGTTCTGTTCCTTTGGATGTTGCCTATTCTTCTTTCATGGATAATAATGAACTGGCACTTGCTTTGAAAGAAGAAGAATTGGATAAGGTGTTCTTTTTTTATAACTATAAAAATAATCATACAAAAGGTTGCTGTTTATTTAATGCGCTGTGGACTTCAACCAAACTCTGAGCTTTTAGCTCGGGATTATCCAGACATTGGATGGGATCCAGTAGAAGGTGAAAGATATTTAGACTTTCTTCGTTTCTGTGTTTGGATTAATGGGGAAAATGTTGAAGAGAATGCTAATCTTGTTATTAGACTTCTCATTCGCAGACCAGAATGTTTAGGTGTAGCATTGAAAGGAGAGGGGCAAGGGTTGTTTGCTGCATTTAAGGTATTGTAAATTAATTTAAAGTAGTTTATTCCCACTTTCAGGAAGCAATTTCTTTATCAGAAGACGTACGTCACTTGGAAGAAGGTGAAGACCCTCTCCTTCTTAATTCTCAAATTCTTCGTGATCATGGAAAATATCCATCTAAAGAAATTGAAGGCGAAGACTATATGGATCTTGGGGCATCCATTCTCGATTTTTATTCCTCTCTTGTTGATTTGTTGGCAAAATGTGCCCCGGACCCTTTGACAATTCAAGCAGGAAAAGGTGACAGTGTTCGAGCTAGAGCAATACTTCGTTCATTGATATCACTGGATGATTTGCGACACATTCTTGCGTTGCGATTTACTATACCCAACCTTGTGGCTAGCGGAGGAGGTCTTGGAAATGGTGGTACTGTTGCTGGACATGATGGTTGGTAAAATAGTAAAAAAATCTCTATTTTATCCCTCACATTGTTAAATCTCTTTTATCCCTACCTGACTATAGTTTATACTGAACTTTAATTTAGTTCAATATGTATTAATTTCAAACTAAGATTTTACTTTAAGACGAGTGCTCTTGTCAATCTTGAAATTTTTTATTAACACAAATAATTTTTCGTTGAAGTGCCTCCCCTTTAACATTCTATCTAACAAATTTTCCAAATCCATTTCCAGTAAATGGTATTCTCAAGGACAACAACCAGAATCAATTAAAAAATAATTATTCTAACTACAGAGATAAAAATAATCAAGAATATTCAAAAACTTCGAAGCCCCCATTTTCTAAATTTTCTTCTTCCAATTCAATGGAATCTAAAATGCATGGGCTTGTAGATACTACAAATACGTTTGCTAACATTGCTGCAACGCTGAGTGCTCGTGTCCGTCAACAGTCTATTTCTGTTAATTACAGGTGATTAATGATAGAGGGTGGTCTCTTTTCCTAACAACTTCTTATTAAAATCAAATTGGCCTTTTATTCTAACCTTAAAACCTTTAGAGCTTCAACCTTGCTTAAAGCACTTAACACACCAGCTTCAAAGGCTGCGTTATTTCATCAAATAATAACACAAAATAACACTCCTAACAATAATAAACAACCCCAATCGAATTATCAAACAGCAAATAACAGTATTGCTAGTACTAGATCAAATTCGCCATCAGAAAAGGGTTCAGAAGATAACATATCTGGAGATAACAATGAAACTTCTACAACACCAATTCCGCCGCCCTTATACAACGAAGGATTGTTTTGCCGACGCAAGGGGGTTTCTTTGCCTAAACGGAGTGCTTGCAGTGTGTTTTTTATAATTTTTTTTAAATTTATGTTTTTACCAAATCAAATAGAGCTCTAAATTCTTAAATTTTTACTTTCAAATATATATTTATCTAAACTTTGATATTCTTAGATACTGGTCCCCAACCTGGACTTTTACCCAATCATAAACAATCTGTTCTTCTCTTTCTTGATCGTGTTTATGGCATAGATTCTCAGGCATGTGACCGTGATTAATAAAAATTAAGTATAAAATATTTTCAGGAAATGTTCTTCAATTTTTTGGAACAAAGCTTCTTGCCGGTAATTTCCATTTATGACAATTTTTGTGACTAAATTTATCCTTATAATATTTCTCAGATTCCCTTATCTCATTTACACCGAATGTTAATTTACACCAATATGTACATACTAAATATTTTTCCTCTTTCTATCACTAAGTTAAGTTCCTCTTAACTTCAGGATTTACGTGCAGCCACAATGATGGATTCACCTCGAGCCTTAGAATCTGACACAGCACTAGCTTTGAATCGTTATCTTTGCAATGCTGTTCTGCCTCTTTTATCAAACCATTCACATTTCTTCGCAGACGCTGAACATCATGCACCTTTGTTGGATGCAACACTTCATACTGTCTATAGAATGAATCGCCTTCGATCTTTAACTAAAAATCAGAGAGATGCTGTTAGTGATTTCTTAGTGGCGTTAAGTCGAGAATTACCTCCCACAATGATGGTTAAATTGTTGAGAAAAGTTATTGCCGATATTCAACAAATGTCGGATAATGTACTTGTCCCTTTGAGGGTAAGTGAGATTTTCTTTTCTGCCTAATACATTTATCAACTAAGAATAATATTCCTTTAATACTTATATTTTAATAGATAATTACTCTGCATTACGAACGTTGTAATAAATATTATGGGAGTGGTAATTCTTTGGGTGCTGCATCTGAAACAGAAAAACGATTATCAATGCTTCTATTTTATGCTATATTTGATTCTCTCTCCTCTAAACCTTATGATCCCGAATTATTTGGAAAAGCATTGCCTTGTTTGACAGCTATCGGTTCTTCGATTTCACCTGATTATGCTCTCACGTCTGAACGAGCTGAGCTTACTTCTGTTTGTTTTTAATTTTAGAGTGAAAAAATTATAAATTAATTTCTATTATAAATATTCCTTTTTTTCTTTATTTTATAGTCCCAAGACTACGAAGGTGTTTGGGTTCCACAACAATTAGATTACTCAAAAGTTACATTAAATAATGAATTAAATGCAATGATACAAAAATTTGCTGAGCATTTTCACGATTCCTGGGCTGCACGTAAATTAGACAAAGGATGGACACATGGATTATTATATTCAAGGCGAACAACTAATCATCCTCGACTTGTTCCATTTCATCGTTTACAGGATTATGTAATTTTTTTTGAAATTTTTTTTCTTATTTCTAATTTTCAGGAAAAAGAATTTTATAAAGAACGTTGTGCAGAATGTATTAGAGCACTTGTTGTTTGGGGATATCAATTTGAGTTAGTTGATCATGATGCTAATGAACGTGCCAATCAGAGTAGAGTACTTTCTGGTCGAAATGAGCGTGTAATTTATTATTTTTTGAGGATATTCTTTAATTCTTTATTAATTTTCTTAAGGATTTCAATCCTCGTCCTGTTGATCTCTCTAATATGAACTTGGATAAAGAAATTCTTCAAGTCGCTGAACAATTGGCAGAGAATTCCCATAATCTCTGGGCAAGAAAAGTTTTTGATGATTTAGCAGACAATAGTGCCCAATACCCTTCAATGCCTCTTGCTCTTGTTCCATGGGAATTATTGACAGATTTTGAAAGACGTAAAGACCGCTTCAGGGCCCAAGAAGTCCTTAAATTCTTTCAATTTCATGGATATCGAATTTTTAGGTAATTAAAATTTTAGTAAATATCCTACCTAAAAATTAATTATTTTAAAGTTCTTCTGACTCAATGGATCAAATGTCGATTGTTGACCGTTTCAAAATTGATGGAGGAGCAACAGCTAGTTGCACTACTTTAGGTGCTGATCGTTCTTCTGTTGAAAAGCGTTTTGCTTTTAATTTACTTGAAAAGTTACTTGCATATCTTGAACAAGCCAATGTTCGAATGAAATCATTAAAACCTTCACATGAATTAACAAAAAGAAATTCTTTTCGAAAGGAAGGACAAGATGTTAAATTTTTTGAGAAAGTTGTTCTTCCATTAATGTTCGCCTACTTTAGTGCCCATAGAAATTATTTTTTGGCAAGTAGTTCAATGGTACAAACGGGGACTGCTTCAAATAAAGAAAAGGAAATGGTTGCAAGGTAGTAAATTATTTTGGAATTTGTAAAGAATTATACTTTGTGTATTTCCCTTTCCCTCATAAAAAATATTAAGGTTTTCTGTAAAGGCTCGCAGTCTTCCTTTAATTGAATTAATATTTTTCTTTTAGTCTTTTTTGCCGTCTTGCGGCTCTTTTGAGAATTAAAAATCATGCTTTTGGCAGTGTTGCACGTATCACAGTTAAATGTCTTCAAGGGTTAACACAAGCTTTGGATGTACGAACGTTAGTGAGGATTAATTCTGACATAATTCGAACAGGTGTTTTAAATTTCTATTTACAATAATTCTATCAGATACTACTAAGAATAGAACTTAAAACTGACATATAAGACAATTTATAATTTTATCAAAGAAACGAAATTATTATTACAACAAAAACAATGTACATATAATTAAAAACAACAATAATTAGTGTTATTTATACATTTATTTATACTTTATATTCTTTTATCAATCCCGATACCCTCAATTTCATTCTTCCTTTGTTGGAGCAGTGGTTTCAGCGTCTTCGACAGCGTCCTTCCCCGCATCACTTTCATCGGCCTTCTTTTCACCTCCACCACCTTCCTCTTCCTTCTTTGTGCCACCTTCATCCTCTCCTTTCGTTACATCAACTTCGCTGACTTGTTCCTTCTTCCCTTCTTCATCCACTGCTTCGCCTTTTTTACTGACAGGGGATTCCTTCACCTTTCCTCCTTCATCCTTCTCTTTGGAGCTAGTCTTCTTTGCTTCTGCTCTAGGCGAATCTGTTGTTGGAGGCTCTTCTTGTTTTTCCCCTTTCTTAGGCGTTGAAGCCTTTGCCTTCTCCTTTAGAGTTTTTTCCTTGGCAGGAGGCGGCGGGGGAGGTTGTTTTTTGGTATCCTTTGCTGATGGTTCTGAATAATTTAAAAATTATTTTAAACTTTATTTTTACAAATTAAAATTTCAACTCACTTTTCTCTTTTGCATCTGGTAAAACCTTCGGCTCCTTCTTGCCGATGGCTTCTTTTGGTTTTTCTTTTTTGTCCTCGTCTACCTTTTTCGGCGCTTTTTCTACATTCTTTTCTGTAGTTGCTGGTAGCGTTGTTTGTTTTTCCGTCTTTGAAGTTGCCATCGCAGGTTGCTCGACTGCTTTATCATCCAATTTGATTGCAGTTTTAACATTGTTTTGCACTTCGGGCGTTTGGGCACTTTTTGGTGCTTGAGGTTCCTTCTGTGCTGCTGGAGTGGCGGCTTTCTCGACACGACTCTCCTCCGCTTCCATTGTCGGGGGCACTTCCTGAATTTAAACTATTGAGTTATAAATTCAAAATTAACATCAGAAACTTACAACGCCAAGGGCAGATCCAGCTAAAGGTCTTTTTTGTTCGGCTTCGTTTTTCTCATCACCTTTCTTGCCTTTGTCCTTCTTCTTGCCTTCCGCCTTCTTTCCTTTTTTCTCCTTTTGTGATGGTGGTGGTAGTTTCAATGTTGTTTGTTTCATTTTCGTCTGCGTCTGGATATCCTTTTCAGTGGCAAGCATCAACTCCCTTTCAGTTCCCCTACAATTTTTTAGAACTATTAAATATTTAGTTAAAACACACCTCTTTGGCTGTTTCTTTTGTTTCTTGGCACAGCATATCGGGAGCACAAGGGCAGTAGCTAAAGTGAAGAAGAGCAAGATCAAGAATGCCTGTAGCGTCGAAGAGGTGAACATGTGCAAGCTGAACACTAAAATAAAGATCAACAAATATATGAAAACTTAAAGGTTAAAACGAACTTTGTAACAGTAGTCGAGAATAAACGCAGTAACAATTGATAGTGGAAGCTTAAATGGGATTAAATTTTTGAATTGGCTTTTATATGTACATTGTTTTTATGGGAGGTTTTGTGGACGTTTAATAAAGCTTGAAAGTTATCTATTCAAAGTCTATTTTTTATTCGCAAATATTACTTATAAAGAAATTGATAAGAAATTGCTTTATAAATTTGTAAATTCATTAAGGTCTTCTCATTTTCTTCAACAATTGTGCAGAAGACCTTTTTTCTGCTGTCAATGAACTTCGCGAAAGCGGCCAATATTCCTTACTTCGTGGAGAAAATTTGAAGTTTTTAAAATTAATTATTCTAAAAATATCTACTCATTTTTATGTCGTGGATTTCGCTTGAATTTGCCTTTCAAATGATAGTTCCTGTTTTGACTTCAATGTTCGTGCATCTTGCCAAAAATCACTTCGGAAGCGAATTACTTTGTAATGGATTAAATTTTTTTAAGTTTTACTTTTGTTTCAGTGGACGACATTCAAGCATCCTGTTACAAAATTCTTGACAGCCTTTACTTAGTTAATGGGCTTTCGATAGCTTATTCACAACGGCGTTCAATTCAAATTGAAGTAGAAAGACACCGCGCAGCTTTGGGGCAATGCCTTGGTGCATTTGCTGCAACTTTTCCAGTAGCATTTTTGGAAAATGAATTCAATTCCTCAAATAAATTATCGGTGTTGGCTAAAAGTAGAGAGCAATCTGTTCAAGTTCAAGAGATGCTTCAGAATCTTTCACAACATATTCCACAATTAGATAAAATCCTTCTTGACATTGAACAAACTGCTGAGAAAGGGTAAATCATAAAAACAGATTTAATTCAAAGTTTTAATCCATTGATATCTGAGTTTATTGGAAATTATTTTCATAATTTATTATCTTCTTTAGGAGAATACCTGGTTAATTCCTTAATTTTTTCCAGTGTTCTCTACATTGATTCTCCAAATACATTTGATGTTGATCTGCCTCTAATTTGTTCATATCTAGCATATTGGTGGCAGTTTGGCCCAGAAGGTCCTAATCGGCCCTCACTGCCAATAACTCAAGTCAGCAGTGAACACATAAACCGTTTCTTTTGTTCACTTCTCCGATTGATGCGTGATCATATTGGAAGAGAAATTGCTCCGTGGCTTTGTCGCGCACATTCCTCAGCTGTTCCTTTAATTCAATTTGTTAGTTGTGATCCAGTTAAAGATTATTTGTTGCCCGTTGCTGAACATTTGAGAAATATGGCAGAGAAGGCATATACTGAAGAGGAAAGAATGAGAACACATCCTGATGAAGCTGATGATGCGGCTGTGGCTGAGGTGGTTCTTAAACTAACTGATCTTTTTAAATTCTGCTTATCCTTGCAATAAAGGAAGGAATAATAATAAATTTTTAATTTGAGGATAATGCTCGTCTTGTCAGAGATGTCTATGCCTTTTTCCCAATATTAATGAAATATACTGATTTGCATCGTGCTAAATGGTTAAAGACTCCTTCGTGGGAAAGTGATGGAATTTATGAAAATGTTGCAGTCATCTTTAGGATATGGTCTTTGATAAAGAAAAGATACCTATACACAAAACATTTTCTTAAGGTCCTTAAGTCAACATTTCAAAAGAGAGGAGCTTAACTATATGGCTCAATTTGAGGATAATGATACAGAAGATGGAGGAGGTGCTGGAGGAGAAATGAAGACTGGTAAAGCAGCAATTGCTGAACGGAAGAAAAGACGCCGTGAAGGGCAAGTAATGAATTATTTTTTTAATCGAATAGGAAATATAATTTTGTTAAAAAAAGGTTCGTCGTAATAAACATGCAAATAGCATAGTAATTGCTTGTCTTAAACGACTTCTTCCTGTTGGATTAAATGTTTTTGGTGGAAGGGAATTGGATATTGTCCAACAAAGCAAGGAACGTTTTCTGGCAAAAGAAAATGAGGATAAAGTTAGAGAATTTATTAAAGGACGTCTTTTACTTCCTGTGGTAAAATAAATTGTAAAAATTGAACATTTTATCTAAATTTATTAGCGTACCGATCCAACAGACAAGAATGCCTGGCAACTAAATTTATATCGAAAAATTGGAAAATCTCAAATGCGTGGCAAGGAAGAAATGAGTCATGAGGCGGTTGTTGACAAAATTGTAAAAATGGGTCAAGTAGTTGCGATACTACACACGGTAGAGACTTTTTTCTATAGGATTTTACTAAAATTAAATATTTAATTTTTTGTTCCGCACATTATGGTATTTATTTTTTGTAATTTGTTTCTTTTGTTTTCTTCAAATCTTTCGCCTTCTCTTTTTAAAACATTTTTAAGATTAAAAAAATTCTTTAAGCTTCTCGATCACTTCAATTCAATTAATTGACCTATACAATATAGCACAAATAAAATTTTTGGAAAATAGGGTTAACCAGGAAAATTAAATTAAAATTTTCTGTATATTCTCGCACATTCAATTGTTTCAGACCGAGCATCCTCAATCTTTTAAACCTTCTGAATGGAAGAAAATGGTTAGCAATCAAAGAAAACGTGCCGTAGTTGCTTGTTTTAGGATGATTCCAGTCTACAGTATTCCAAGGTATTTTTGTTTGTTGTGATGTTTGTGTTTATATTTTAATGTTTGTTTGTTTGAGTTTGTTTTCATGTTTAAACAATTATCAACTAAAATTGCTAATCTTAAAAGCTCAATATTATAATAGTAGCTAATTAATCTAATTATGATTTCTTCAAACTAATTAGACTTGTTATTAAACCCCAATTAAAATGCTAGAATGTCAAAAATATTTACATTGTTCGATTTTATTATTAGGTAACAATTCGATCTGATGGGGAACATAAATGGAAACGAGTTTTAACAGCACAACGCAAGCGTCTGGTCTGTGCTTTGATAACGACTATTCATCTTTACAAACTTGAAAAGTTTGCTTTTTTTGCTGTTTTTGCTTTATTTTTTCATACTTGGCTTTGTTTTAATCAAACGCTAATAACAATTTTGTTGCCGAAATTTATAAGAAACTAATGCCCGGATTAAATTTCGAGATCTAAGCATTTTTCCTTTAATAACCAAAAAATTATTTTCTTTTAGGCATCGTGGTATCAATTTATTCCTGCCTGTGTTCAGTCAAAAATGGTTAGCGGATGAAGACGTTGACCAAGATAGATTAGTTGCGGATGTTTGTGTAAGTTAAAAATAATTTTTTAAAAGTCATAGTGTGCTTCTAATTAAAGGCTAGTAATACACCTGGAGTAGCATCTACTAGTATACGATCTATTGAATCGGCTTCACCCGTTGTTGCACATCTTGTAGAAGATGAGACTGGCCTTCTCAAAATTGAAGAGGGACCAAACGAAAAGTAAAAAAAAATTTTTTTTTAAATTTATTTTTTTAATTTTAAAGACAAAGTAACACAAATCCTGATGCTCTGAGTCAGCTCATTCAATGCTTTCAAAGAGCAGCCACTAGTGAGGAGAGTGGAAATCAATCTTTTAGCACTGCAGATGACAAGTGAATTACTACTGTTATTAACATTTAATAAATAGATTATTCATTCGCTATGCTAAAGTCATGTGCCGTTCTGTCCATATTGACAAAGAAGATGAGGATGGAGGTGGAGGTGAAAACGATAAAGAAGTCGATCAGGCTGAAAAAGAAGAAATGGTTCAAGCACTTCGTGTCGAACAAGCAGTTCTTGCAAATAGGGGGGCAGCAATTATGTAAGTATTTAATTTTAAATGCCTTAATTTTTGTGTAAAAAGTAAAAAGTTTTTTGAGTAAATCACACGGTGCAATAAAATAAATGCACACTTGTAATGATTTTAAAAATAAATAAGTTGAATATAAAATCGTAAAAAAATTTTTTCTAGGTGCTTGATGTATCTAAGTGCCGCAAATGGAGAACCGAATGAAATGGTGGCTGAAACGCTGCAATTGGGAATTCATCTGTTAAGTGGAGGAAACAAGGATATTCAAAAGGTCTGGGCTTCATTCAAGGAAGATTTTTTTTCTAAATAATTTTTCTAAATAATTCTCTTCCCTCCCTTTTTGAATTATCAGACGAGTTCTTTTGTTTAGAACTTGTTTTTAAAGATTATATTTAAAATTTAAATATTCACAATTACATCTTTTCAGATGATGCTAAATTATTTACAAACAGTAAAAGATGTTCGTTTCTTCATTTCTCTATCGGGATTAATGTGTAAATGTAGTGTTTTAAATTTGGAAATGTTTGAACGTCAAATAAAAGCTGAAGGTTTGGGAATGGGGGCAGAATTAGCTGCTGGTGAACATCAAAATTTAAATGATGCTGACTTTACCTGTTCTTTATTTCGATTTTTACAATTAACATGCGAAGGCCATAATTTAGATTTTCAAAATTATTTGGTAATTATTTTTCTAAATACTTTTCAAGAAAGAATGTTTTTTAAAGAGAACCCAATCTGGACATACTACAAGTGTTAATTTAATTAATTCTACAGTTGATTATTTACTTAGACTTCAAGAATCTGTTATGGGTAAATAATGATAAACTTAAACTAAAAAATAGAAAATTTTTTAGACTTTTATTGGCACTATAGTTCTAAAGAAGTAATTGATGAAGGAGGAAAAGAATATTTTCTTAGAGCCATTCAAGTATGCAGTCAGGTATTTATTTTTAATTTTATTAAAATAATTATTTAATTTTAGGTATTTAATACACTCACAGAAAGTATTCAAGTAAAATAATATTTGTATTTAAAAAAATAAAATTAATTTTTGAAAGGGTCCCTGTGTTGGTAATCAAATGACTTTAGCTAATTCCCGACTTTGGGATGCTATAAATGGGTTTTTCTTTCTTTTTGCTCATATGATGGAAAAATTATACAAAAATAGTACACAATTAGAATTGTTAAGGGAATTTCTGAATTTACAAAAAGATATGATTGTTTTAATGCTTTCAATGCTTGAAGGTATTTTTAAATTAAAAATATTATTTTTTTATTTTTTTTAAAAAGGGAATGTACTTAATGGCCCAATTGGAAAGCAAATGGTTGATGCTTTAGTGGAAAGCCAACAATGCATTGAAATGATTGTGAGTTGACTTACTATTTATTCTGAGCAAATACATATAATTAGAATAATTGTACACTTATTTGGAGATACAACAAAAACTAAAAAATATACATATAAAAAAATTTGGTTAGATTTGGTGTGAGATTTGGAGCCAATCTATCTAAATTTTGTTTTAAAAATATTTTCGGGTTCCCCGAATTCTGGTTCAAACCTATTCGATAAATTAAATGTTTAAACAAGTATATTTTTCTTTCTTATTTTTCACTACTTTCAGATCAAATTTTCTGATATGTTTCTCAAATTAAAAGATTTAACAACATCACAAGCTTTTCAAGATTTTGATACTAATCATGATGGATGGATCTCACCAAAAGAATTTCAGAGAGCAATGGAGGCTCAGAAAATGTATTCAATTGAGGAAATTACTTATTTAATGATGTGCACTGATGGTAAAATCTCTCTTTTTTACAAAATTTTCAAAAATTGCACCAAAAATTAAAATTTTTGTTAAAAGATATTCTTTTTACATCTTTTCTATTTTTAAGTAAATAATGATGGAAAAGTTGATTATATGGAGTTTACTGAAAGATTTCACAATCCTGCAAGAGATATTGGGTTTAATCTTGCTGTTCTCCTTACCAATTTAAAAGAACATATAACAAATGATCCTCGACTTGAAAAAATTGTCGAAAAGGCAGCCTCTCTTCTCGAATATTTTGATCCATTCCTTGGCCGTATAGAAATTATGGGATCTGCCAAACGAGTGGAAAAAATTTATTTTGAAATACAAGAAAGTTGGCTTGAGCAATGGGGAAAACAACAAATTCGTGACTCTAAAAATGCTTTTCTCTTTAATGTTCTTCAGGATGATGGTGGTGATCAGGGGAAATTAGAAGCGTTTATTAATTTTTGTGAAGATACCATTTTTGAGGTGATTATTCTATCATGAATTTCACCAATTGTTTTTATAAGCCTACCAAAATACTATCAATACCTACTCAATATCCACCCTTATAATCCATATCACAATTTGAATGATTTCAAATAATTTTAATTTTATTGTTCAATAGATGCAACATGCCGCTGAGATTAGTTCTTCTGAAGGAACTGACTCAAAATTAGAACGTGCTATGCGGCAACGTGACTATTTTCTCCAACAAACAACTGCTGGTGAACATATATCTAATACATTAAGAGCTGGATATAAATGTGGATTATCTGCCTTTACATTTTTAAGACCTGAGTTTGTATTCGTTTTGATTTTCTTATTCAATTTTATTTTAGAAATATTCAAAAAGAATTGAAAAAGGCTGCAAAGAAATTTAGGTAATTTTTCTATTATATTTCGCATATTATGGGCTTAAATTTTGTTCCTTTTTAGGTCAATGACGTGGGGACAGGTCTTCAAATCATTGATTCGCCTCGGCTTCTCCCTTACCCGTTCCTTAGTTATGTTCATTATCTTTTTGCTCATGACAGTTTTTCGATTTGTTGTTAACCTAATGAGCGATCATGAAGATATACCCCCCGGCCATGAGGATGCTGAAAAATTGGAGGCAGCAACACATGCCGGCAAATTTGGGGCTCATCTTCATCCGACAACTGCTCCATCAACTCCAACCTTATTAAGGGACTATACCAAAACTTCAACCTTGCATGATGTTGATGCTTTCGGCATTCACATACATCATACAGACAGTCGGGGTCACAGTCCTGCCACGGCAGGTTTAACAAAAAATAACTTCATTTTTATAAACTTTTTATAGCTCAAAGCCGTCAAGGTTCTCCACAAAAACAACCTCCACCTAATGGACCTTCAACAATTGGAAGGAATCAAAAGCCAGCAGATGAAGAGAACAAAAAACAATATTCTGAAGAACCTGCTGATAAAAGAAAAACAAGTACTGGAAGCCAAAAAGTTAGAATTTCTCCTTCAAGTAATGAAAATGAAGGAAGAAATGGAAATCGGCCATCATTGGATAGCACTATACCTCAAATGCATAGACCTAGGTGTGGATTATATATTTTTTTCGTCTTAATTTTTTGTAGTATTTATGATTTTCAATCATTATTTGGTGGTGGGGGTTCTGCTTATTTTACTGAACTTCAACAGCAACAACAACAATTATTAGCACAACAACAACATCAACAACAATTGGCATTTTACGAGCCTAAAATAGCTGAACAATTTAATTCTCGTCGTTCACGTTCTTCTCTTTTAAATATTTTGGCAAGAAATTATAAAACCGTTGAAAAGATTACTCTTTATTTGGCATTCTTTATTAATGTTATTTTACTTTTTCATCGAGTTGATATTGTTAATAATAATGAAAAGAAGGATAACATTGCACAAATTGAAGCATTACATAAAGGAAAGGGAGGGGATGATGATAATGATGAAGATGAAGAAGGAAATGTTTTGGAAACTATTTATATTGTTAGTTTATTTTTTAAAGATTATTCAATTTTGTCCGAATGAGTTACCCTTTGAGAAAAAAATATTTATAATTTAATTTTTAGACTGGAATGACTGTTCCTTACATTAGTTACGAGATTACTGGTTGGATTTTATCGCAGGTAGTTAATTGTGATTTTGTTAAAATTTAAATTAATTTTCAAAAATATTTTAATCAAAAAATATTTTTTTAGTTTCTTTATTGGTTAAGTGTTTTGCATGCAATTGCTTCTGTAGCCCTTCTCGTTTCCTTCTATCAACTTAAAATTCCTTTAATTACTTTTAAACGAGAAAAGGAAGTAGCTAGAAAATTAATGTTTGATGGCTATTGGATTACTGAAGATGAATCTGGAAATGATGAAAGGGGAATTATTGATACACTTTTTTGGTAAAATTTTATTTAAAGAAAAAATAATAATTTTTTTTAGGTATTTGGACAGAATTGTTATAAGTTCAAAATCATTTCCAATGAAATATTGGGATAAATTTGTTAGAAGAAAAACAAAACAAAAATATCGAGAACAAGTAGACGAGGAAACTTTAGATTTATTGTTAGGGACAGAAAGAAGTCCTGGCGATACATCTTTTGATTATCGGTATATTTAAATAAATTTGTTAAAAATTTTAATTTTTTAAAGTTATTCTTGTTGGCTTTGGACGGGTGTAATTTTAACAAATAGACAATTTCTTTATCGAGTTTGTTATTTACTTTGTTCTGTTCTCGGTGTTTTTATTTCTCCATTTTTCTATGCCTTTTTATTAATTGATGTTGTTCTTTCATTTCCTATGCTCAAAGCAATTCTTCAATCTGTTACCCACAATTTACAACAATTAATTTTGACAATTATGATGACTTTAGTCGTTGTTTATTTATATACTGTTGTTGCTTTTAATTTCTTTAGGAAATTTTATGTTCAGGTATTTGTTGAATTAAGAAAATTGGAAAGAATAATTTTTTCTTTAAAGGAAGAAGATGGGGGTGAACCTGATAGAAAATGTCATTTTATGCTTACTTGTTTTATTTATCATTTTTATGCTGGTGTTCGTGCTGGTGGTGGAATTGGGGATGAATTAGAATCTCCCTATGGAGATGAATTAGAATATGCCAGAATGCTTTATGATATTTCTTTTTTCTTTTTTGTTATTATTATTCTTTTGGCTATTATGCAAGGTGGAAAAGAATGATCCTCTTAATTAAAAAATTTTTTGTAAAGGTCTCATAATTGACGCATTCGGCGAACTTCGAGATCAACAGGAATCTGCTACAGAAAAATTAGAATCTTCTTGTTTTGTTTGTGATATTGGGAAGGAAACATTTGATCGATTGCCTCGGGGTTTTGATAATCATACAAAAAAAGAGCACAATTTTGCTAATTATTTGTAATTTTTAATTGGAATATTTTGTTAAATTTTATTTTTTTAAAGGTTTTTCCTCCAACATTTGGTTAATAAAGACGAAACTGAATATACAGGTGTGTTTGAAATTGAGATAGTTTAATTGAAATTTTAATTTTTTAAGGACAAGAAACTTATGTACGTGAAAAATATGATAATCGAGATTGGGAGTTCTTCCCTGTTGGGGAGTGCTTTATGAAACAATATGAGGATCAGTTGATTCAATCTTCATAGAAATTATTTAGAAATTTAAATACTTATATAGAATTTTTTGTTTTTAGTTTTATTAAAAATATTTTTTTTCATTTTTGATATTATTTTAGTAAAAATTTAATATAAATATTAATTTTTAAATTAGTAATAATTTGTTATTAGTATAGGAAATTGAAATCTAGACAGTGAATGACTGAAAATGTGTTGGTTGTGTCCTTATCCAACATGATAATGGATAAAGACAACCAACATAATGGTGGGTGTCCTTATCCTTTAAAACTTAGAAACTCAAGTAATAAAAATGAAGAAAGAAATGAAAATCGCTCATCACTGAATTATGGCAAAAACAACCTTTTATTTTATTTAAATTTTTGTTTATTATTTTTAGCAGATTTTACATAATTTAATAGGTATTTTTTAATATTTAAATTCGTTTTATTTTTATTGTCTATGTAGTTGTTTTTTTAGAATTTAAATAGTCTGGTTTAAATTTAAAAAGTTTTTATTTTGTTGTTTTAAAAGCTAAACCTTTTACCTCCTTAAAATATTTTTAAAATAAAAATCAGAGAATGTCTGAAAAAAATAAAATTTATATAATTATAGTACTTTTAATTTTTGGAATTTCTTTTTATTTAAGTAAGTTATTTTTAAATATTTTAAATTAATCTTTAATCTAATAATAATTTTCAAAAATAAATTTATTTTTAAAATTAAAGTTAAAGAATTTCTTGGCTTTCCTTATGATTTAATTATAACAAAATATTCATTTATTCGAAAAAGATTAAATTTAAATGAATCCGAATTATGGCAAAAACAAAATAATTTAAATTTAAAATATATTAATTTAACTAAAATGGATATTTGGAGAAAAAATAATTTAACAAAATTTTTGTTAATTGAAATACCTAAAGATTGGAATGGGGAATGTGGAGGGTTTGCTAATCAAGTAATTTGAATTTAATAAAAAATAAAATATTTTAATTAAAAAAAGATGTGGAGATTTGCAGTAATTTATGTTTGGGGTTTACAATTAGGTCGTTATCCTGGAATTTTTAATAATAGCGCTTGGACTTGTGATTCTTTAAATTTACCTAATGAAATTGAAGAAACATTTCCTGTTGTTCACAAAATATTTATTTATTTTAAAGTTTTTGAAGATTATTTTTTAAAAATAAATTTATTTTTAAGCCAAATCAAATAGAAAATAATACAAAATATCAAACAAATTATGATTTAAATGAAATGATTAAAATAAAAGAAAAATATTTAAAAATTCTACCACCACCACAAATACATAAATTATTTAAAGATTTTAGAAATCAAGTTAGAGAATTATTCTCATTTTCAAACAAAGTTAGAACAATTGTTGACAAATATATTAATGAAATATTTAGGTAACTTAATTTAATTTTAATTAATTGTACCGTTAATATTTACCTGTAATAATCTTCATATGTAATTACTTATATGTAGTAGTTACATATCAGTTTGATCTGACACATATTTTGATTTTTTAAAAAATTTTTTCTCTAAATCAACACAAAATTAGAATTAAGGGTTTTTTTTTATAAAAATAAATTTAAATAAACACGACAAAAAATAATAAAAATAAAAACATTTTTAGAAATGATTCTTCACATAAATTATGTGTGCACACAAGATTGGGTGACTTTGGCACAATTAAATGGCCTAGACATCATCCATCAAGAAAGGACTTTACAGAAGAATCTACAAAATTTGTTTTTAACGAAATAAAGGTGTATTTAATTGTTTTAGTTAAATTAAATTAATTTGTGTTCTTAAGGAGAAATTAAAAAATAAAGAAATTTCTTTAATTTTACTTGGAGCAGACAAAAAATTTCTGTCTGATTTAAATTTTGATGGAATTAATGTAAATATATTTATTTTTCTATTTAATTTAAAAATTAAAAATTTAAATAGCCAAAAAGAGTGTTTATACCCAAAAATATGCCTCGAGGACAAGATATTTATTTTTCTACAAAAATCTGTAATACTTTAATAATTACTGCATCAGTCTCCACTTTTGGATGGTGGATTGGTTATTTATTAAATGATATAAAATCTCAAATTTATTTTTATGATGATTTTGATGATAATACAATTTTTCAAAGAAAAGATTTTCCTCCTGAATGGATTCCTCTTAAATTTAATTTAAAAACTAAACAAATTAAATATTAAAATTTAGATTATTAATCATTTTTTACTTTTACTAATTAATATTGTTTAATACATCACAACACTACTATAGAAATTTTGATAACGAGAACACAAAGAAACTCCAAAAATTTAATTGGGTTTAATTTCTTAAAATTTTTAATTTTAAGAAAAATTTAAAAAAAAATTTAAAAAAAAGATTTAATTTCTTAACACACCATATATGTAAATATTACCAAAAGAAACAATCAATTCCAGCTTTGAAATTATATTTAAAAATTTTTACTCTTCGATTTTCAATCAAAAAGCATTCTTATTATCAGTATTTCAGTCTCTTCATCTAAAGGCTCTTCAAATTTTTGCTTTTTGAGACAAAATTGGAAATGTACTATCATTAATACATTTGTTGTAACCACAGTCCCACAAAATACACATTTTTTATTAGACTTTTTACCTAAGATTTAATTTTATAAAATTTATTATTGTAATTTTTATGTAAAAGGTTTAATTAAGGAATAATTAGGTTGTTTATTCATATACCAGAAATCCAAGCTTCATTGACCGGCAAATTATCGACGAACTTAATTGCTTTTGACAAATCACCAGAAAATTCTCCCTTTGTTTTATCACTCAAATGTTTACCATAAATATTAATTAATTCTTTAAATATTCCTTTTGTTTTCTCTCTAATTTCAATTGCCTTTTTTAGCGTTTCAATTCTCTCAATTTCACTATTTCTATTCTTAAGCTAAAGTAAGAAAAATAATAAAAAAAATTTAGAAAATTGTTGTTCACCAAAAGTTTAGCTTCTTTACATTCTTCTTCTCGTTGTTCGACCAAAAAAATTTAACCACACATTAGAAATAAAAAATTAAATTAAAAATCGGAAAAAAATCTATCAATAATATTCTAATTGGTAATCCCCCCATGGTTTTTCAATATTTGGGACCTATAACTGTAGTAGTTAAGTTTGTGTTTTCCCTTTTTTTCTTTCGGCTGTAGTGTAGTGTATTCGGGACGTGGCATGTCATTCGATTCGTCTCAACGAGCTGAGTCGATGTTACCATTCTTACTCCCCCCATGGTTTTTCAATATTTGGGACCTATAACTCGGTCCAGAATCATTTCCGAAATTGGGAGCGGTATCGTTCGACTCTGCTCGTCGAGACGAATCGAATGACATATGCCACGTCCCGAACTTTTACCTTGGTTTTAAATGACGAAATATGGATAAAATATGGAAAATATGGACGAACGCCAAAATATGGAAAAATATGGATTGATAACTCATTATCAGTCTTATCACATATGCTAAAACGATGTTTTTCGTGCGTTTCACGACCCCTTGACTATGGTATACTACACTCTGTCAGAAAATGATACTACACTACAACTGAAAGAAAAAAGGGGAAACACAAACTTAACTATTACCTTCTAATTTATATCAAAGATAATGACATGGGTTTATAATGATTAGGGATGGGATTTATATGGACTAAAAATCTCAAAATATGGACTGAAATATGGACTAAAATCCAAAAATATGGATCAAATATGGACCGAAAAATGAAAATTTTTAACGGAAAAATGAATTTTCACATTTAAATAATTTGATTTTGTTCATTTAGTCTTGTTAAAAATTTTATTTCAATTCAAGGTACATTTAAAGTGTTTCCAGGGAAGATAATTTTATAATAGGTGATTAGAAAATTTGGCACTATATGAAATTAGTGTGGGAATCGTTTTTTTTCATAACTTTTTTCTTTATTTTTTTCTCCCCTTTACATGACATAATGGTCAGCATTTTCTTCCTTGTTCTATTCCATTTAATTTGCCCGTGGCATAATCAAATGAGTAATGATAAAGAAAGGATTAATTTTTACACCAAATATAAAATATAATGATTTAAAGACAATATTTCTCTCTTAATTTGTTTAAAAACGCTGCTGAAATTGATTCTCCTCTTGCACGGGCATTTTGGCGAAAAAGAGCTTCCATCATGTAGGAGTCATTCAAAGTTGTGCTTGTCCCGTGTCCCGCTTGTCCCCCCCCCTCAAAGTTGTGCTTGTCCCCCCCCCCCCCCCCCCCCCAATGGTATCCAAGGACAATATCCAATGAAGGGTGATAAAATCAAAATCGGGGAAAAACTAGAAAATTTAAAATTAGGTACTTGGTAGTATATAATAATTACCTCATTATGTTCAACGATATTAATTATTTTTTTCGGAGCCATTTTTCAAAGTTAAAAATAAACAAATACTATTAGGAATGAAAATGAAGAAAAAATATTTAACAATTAATCCTTTCTTTATCATTACTCATTTGATTATGCCACGGGCAAATTAAATTGAATAGAACAAGGAAGAAAATGCTGACCATTATGTCATGTAAAGGGGAGGAAAAAAGTAAAGAAAAAAGTTATGAAAAAAAAACGATTCCCACACTAATTTCATATAGGGCCGAAAATTTTTTCGAAAAATTTTTACCAAAAAATTTGGAAAAAAATTTTTCAAATTTTTTTTTAAATTTTTGTCAAAAAAAATAACAAAATTTTGAAAATTTTGACCAATTTTTGGCAAAATTTTACAAAAAATGACGAAATATGGATAAAATATGGAAAATATGGACGAACGCCAAAATATGGAAAAGTATGGATTGATAACTCATTATCAGTCTTATCACATATGCTAAAACGATGTTTTTCGTGCGTTTCACGACCCAACTAGGCCAGGAAAAAATATGGAAATCCATATAAATCCCATCCCTAATAATAATCTAGTCTCGTAAAGGTAATTTAATTCACTATTAGACACTTAAGATGAGAAAATAATATTAATCGATCGAATCCGGCCTGCTTTTTTCGAGTCATTTTTTCGGGCCTCATTTTTTCGGGCCGAACCGGTAGAGTCTTTTTAGGGCCAAAATTCGCTGCCCGGTTCGATCTATCGAACCGTTCGATCTATCGAATCTATCGAACTAACCCTATTTGGGATATATCGGAAATTCGCAAGGATATTGGAGGATTAACCCATTAAATATCTGATATCCCCCAACAGCTCCAAAAAAATCAGGCTTCATGTTCAAATTTTAACTAACCCGACCCGACGACCCGATATATTTTTTAAAAATATGCGTCTCATATTTTGAATGTCTTTGGTCGAAGTTTTGGTCGGTCGAAGTTTTTGTCGGACGAAGTTTTGTCTAGACGAAGTTTTGGTCATTCGAAGTTTTGTCTGGTCGAAGTTTTGGTAATTCGAAGTTTTGTCGGTCGAAGTTTTGTCTGGTCGAAGTTTTGTCATTCGAAGTTCTGCCCCTCACCCAATTTTTAGTATTTTCTGGGGAATTTAATAATATGTAGAAAAGACAGAGTTGGGGTGACCTGCTTGTTTTATTTATTCAATAAAAATTGATGCAATAATTTTTGGATGAAATGTCTGGGCCTTTGGAAGAAAAAAAACCTCCGCCCGAGCCTCCGCACAGTACCCTTTTTATTTAATTTTAGATTTAAACACAAATACAAATTATTAAAATTAAAACTAGGTATATTATTTGATTGTTTATTTAAAATTACCTAATTTTTAATTGATATGTAATAGGATACTCTTCTTTAATTTTCTGATTTTGTTATTCTTAATTAAAAAGAAAAGCAAAGTTTTAAATCAATTAAAAGTTTTTTAAATATCTCATAAATATTATATCCATTTATTATGGAATAACAATAATAAAAGATTAAAAATCATAATAACAAACAAACAAAAAAAGAAATTAATTAATTATTATTACAAGATATGAATCAGAAATAAGCAGAATTTTACTTTTTCTCTTTTTATTTTTCGGGAAATACCAAACTTCGTTTATAATTAAGTCGTTATAGAAAAATTTTAAATTCTTAAGGAAAAAAGAAAATAAATATCCATGCTAGATACATAATACTAAAAACAATTTATTTGGAAATTTAACGTATAAACAATTGATAAAGCTATTTATAATTTATTTTTCTATATAAAGAATATCTTGAATAAATATGTTTTCCTTTACAGGGGGGGGGGGGTGCTTTAAAAAAATTTTTTTATCATAGCTGCTCTTAAAAGCTGCGCTTTTTAATTCCTAGTTTTTAATTTATAAATTTAATCCGGTTATGAAGCAGAGTGAATTCTAATCCCGAAAACCTGTTAAATGAAAAGTTCTGATAGGATATTTATCAAAAATATAAACGTAAAAACACCTCCACCCTCCAAGATTGAATATACATATCTGAATCAAATACATATAGGTACAGGGTGACCAGTAAGTAATTGCACAGCTTTTTTATGCCATCACTTTATTCAATTTAAAGCTATAAGGATCAAATAAAGTTTAAATGATAGTGAATTAAATAAGGAACAACAATTATCAAAATTTTCGAAGTACCCACCCCTTGCCTTAACACAGAGTCGAAGGTGCGCAGAAAAATTTTGGGCAATAGTTCGCACCTACTAGGGTATGATTTTCTCCCATTACTGGGCGAGTAATTTTTGAATCGGCTCCAAACTTTTGAATTATTAACACAGACCCTTGCCTCTAAAATAGACAAAAAAGGGTAATCTAAGATTTCAAACCCGATGTGTACGGTAAGAAAAGTTGAGGCAAGATAAAACCTTTTAAATGGACTGCGCAGCAACTGTACACATCTTTAGCCTTATTATCAGGAGATGAATTCTGCTGAAAGACCCAGTCCCTAACACAAAAGTGGCCTCTGACACAAGGCTGCAAATCAACCATAAGTATTTCCCGTATATCTTAGTTTTTATTTATTTTGACCACAATATTGACAAAAATTTAGGGATTTTAACCGCTTGGCAAATAACATCCATATCATTAAAGTACAAAGTTATTGGGAATGCATAATTGAGGATTTGAAAGAGGAGACCTTGGGGCCCGATATCAGCCATCATGGGGAGTCTGAAATATTTCCTTCATAAAAAATTTTTCGTCCTAATAAATTATCACCTGACTTGCGAACTATTGCCCAAAATTTTTCCGCGCGCCTTCGACTCTGTGTCAAGGCAAGAGGTGGCTACATTGAAAATTCTTGATAATTGTTGTTCCTAATTTAATTCTCTATCATTTAAACTTTATTCGATCCCTTATCTTTAAATTGAATAAAGTTATGGCATAAATAAGCTGGGCAATTACTTTCTGGTCATTGTTCAATTTTAATGTCCTTTAATAATTTGTTTAGTTTTTAAATTAAATTTAAGCGGAATCCATTCAGGAGGAAAATCTTTTCTTTGAAAAATTGTATTATCATCAAAATCATCATAAAAATAAATTTGAGATTTTATATCATTTAATAAATAACCAATCCACCATCCAAAAGTGGAGACTGATGCAGTAATTATTAAAGTATTACAGATTTTTGTAGAAAAATAAATATCTTGTCCTCGAGGCATATTTTTGGGTATAAACACTCTTTTTGGCTATTTAAATTTTTAATTTAATAAAATAAATATATTTACATTAATTCCATCAAAATTTAAATCTGAAAGAAATTTTTTGTCTGCTCCAAGTAAAATTAAAGAAATTTCTTTATTTTTTAATTTCTCCTTAAATACAAAAATTAAATTAATTTAATTAAAACAATTAAATACACCTTTATTTCATTAAAAACAAATTTTGTGGATTCTTCTGTAAAATCCTTTCTTGTTGGATGATGTCTAGGATTCGCAGGCGGTCCAAAATCGCCTCGTCTTGTATATATACATAATTTATGTGAATAATCCTCCCTTTAAATATTTTAAATTAAATTAAATACCGTAAAACCTGTATTAATTGTCCTCCCTCAAATAATTACCCCCTTCTACTAATTAATCCAACTATAGATTGAAACAATAATTGCCCCTATCAAATGCCCTAAAACACGTTCAAATTTCAAACCTCATATAATTACCCTCTCTCGTTTAATTACTCCTTCCGGCGGAAGGTCGAAACAAAAATTACCCCGGGTAGTTAATAAAAGTTTTACAATAAATTACCCAAATATTTCCTCAATATATTCATCAACAATTGTTCTAATTTTATAAGAAAATGTATATAATTCTTTAATTTGATTTTTTACATTTTTAAATAAATCGTGTATTTGTGGAGGATAATGAATTCTCAAATATTTTTCTTTTGTTTTAATTACTTCATTAATGCTGTAATTAACCAGAAATCTTGTATTACCTTCAACTTCCTCTGGCTTTAATTAAATATTTTTTAATTATATTTATATTTTTTTATTTTCACCTTAAAAGAAGCAAAAATTCTGTGGGCAACAGGAAATGTTTGTTCTATTTCACTTGGAGAATTTTTGAAAGAATCACACGAAAATGTTGGTTTGTCAAAATATCCAGGATAACGTTCTGTTTGTTGTCCCCAAACATACATTATAGCAAAGGCCCATATCTATTAAATAATAAATGGTAGAGGTATTTATAATTATATACATGTAGATGGACGGCCCAAAAGATTTTAGTTGGTTAGGATTATTTGAGATTTTTAAATTTTCCCAGTGATTTTTGACTAAGATTTAGATAGTTCCAAATTATTTTTTGAATCCCAAAGTTCCTATCAATGCATATCTCTATAATATTTATTTACTTGATTAGCAAACCCCCCACAAGTTCCACCCCAATGATCTGGAGTTGTTTCTAACAAAATAAATTTAGTTGTTTTTTGTTTCCTCCAAACTTCAAATTTAGTTAAATTAATATATTTTAAATTTAAATTATTTTGTTTTTGCCATTCTTCAATTTCATTAAAAGGCTGTCTTTGAGATGATAATAAAGATGAATATTTTGTTATAGTTAAATATTCAGGGAATCCAAGAAATTCTCCAACTTAAAAATTAAAAATATATTTAGGGCCCAATATTTTGAGTTATGATTTTTCTTTGTTTCAACCTCTACATACCCCTATTTGATTTATTTTTATCCAAATTATTTAAATATAAATATACCTAGATAAATAGTAATTCCAACAAACAATAAAACAGTAATTAATTTAAATTTATTTTTATTGTTCATATTCTTCATTTAACAAAAAATATTCTGAGAATTATCTAAAAACTAAACACAAACAATTAAAACACAAAAAACTTTGTTAAAAATTATAAAATATGTATAATTATTTAAAAATAAAAATACTACATCTTTATGAAAAAATACATAACGCCAATTTTTTGTTCAAAATTACGCCAAAAATGAAGGAAAAAATATTTTGTAACTGGGTACGGCCCACTTTGTCGCGCGGCCACATTGTCGCAGAGCCATAACTTGCTTTAAGATTTCCGAATCTTTCCAAATTTAGTATTAAACGATTCCTCTCATCGAGCTAAAGAGATTGGTACCAAAATTGATAAGGGCCAGAAATTTTTTAGCAAGTTATGGCTCTGCGACAATGTGGCCGCGCGACAATGTGGGCGTGTCCCTTTGTAACTCTTTCTTTTTCAGCAAAAGATGTTAGAAATTTAAAGAAAATAAGAGTTTAAAGGTTGTTTAAATTTTTAGAAAAGCAAAAGCATAAAACAATAAACAGACTAGACACTCGTATTATTTAATTCAAAAAATAATAATCTAATTATTCTAAACATTAATAAAGCTTCGAGTATTTCAACAATTTTAATTAATTTTAGAAAGAGAAAATAATTAAATATTTTTTATCAAAATTTTATTTAAAAAATTCTCAATTTTTATAATCGATTTTTTAAATAAAATCTGAACAAATAGAATAAATTTTGAATGAAGAAATCGAATAAAAAAAGAATTTTTTGCCAACGAGTTAAAAAAATAATAAATAAATTTATTTATTTATAAATAATTTTTTGAAATAAAAAAACTAAAGATTAAAGGGGGTACACCCCACTTTGACGCAGCCCACTTTGCCGCGCCCATTTTGACGCAGTCCACTTTGACGCACGCCCACTTTGACGCGCTCCCACTTTGACGCAGCCCACTTTGACGCACGCCCACTTTGACGCACGCCCACTTTGACGCAGCTTATCTAGTATAAAAGGTCGTATGTAGTATACCTACGCAAATAACTTAATAATGTTAGCGGGTATTCTTTCAAACAAAAACAGAGAAAAATTTTCTTATGATGGGTTTACACTCTCAAAAAATTCCTTGCACTTATTGATACTGATATTGAACTGCAAGTTGCTGGACATGAACCACCCCGGAAGCGAGCAAAATATTTGGAATGTGATGAAAGAATTTTAAGAATTTGCAATAATTATGATTTTGATTAGATTTTTTACGTGGAGTCTCACTTAATTTTAATATTGATTAAAATAAATTTTTTTATATAAATATATTTTGTCCTTTTTTATTTTTTACCTGCCCCTGTATTTCTATTGTATTCAATTAATGGGAGCGCGTCAAAGTGGGCGTGCGTCAAAGTGGGCTGCGTCAAAGTGGGAGCGCGTCAAAGTGGGCGTGCGTCAAATTGGGCTGCGTCAAAATGGGCGCGGCAAAGTGGGCTGCGTCAAAGTGGCCTGCTCCCGATTAAAGGTTTTTAAAAGTATAAAAATGAATATTTAAATTGTTTGAATATTTCTTTAAAAAATAAAGAGAAGTATGGAGCAAAATTGAAATTTCCATGCTTTTTCAATTCAATTTAAGCTGGAAATAAATTAATTAAAACAAAATTATTTGGAGAAATAAAATTATAATGTACCGATTTTGAAGATATAAAATAAATTTTTTTATAATTTAAAGGGAAAATAAAATAATTAAATATTCAAAGCCCTTATTTGTTGCGATCCATAAATAATAAAAATATTTTTTGTTATTGAAATTTAGAAATAAAATGTTTTTTTTCGTGAAATTATTTTAGAAATATTAAATATAAGTATTTTAGGAACAGAAAAATTTAAGAAAATTTATTTTAATTTTTATGACTGTAAGAACAATGCTAAAAATATTTTAAAGTTTTTATAAAATTAATTTTTATATTTATTTCATAGACTTGTCTAAATGGGTACACCCCAACTTACCGCGAGCCCAACTTACCGCAGAGCTATAACTCCGTTCAGAATTGTCGAATCCGGGACGCCATGGTATGATTCGATTCAGCTCGTCGAGGCGCATCGAACCATATCAGGGCGGCCCGGATTCGACAATTCTGAACAAAGTTATAGCTCTGCGGCAAGTTGGGCTCGCGGTAAGTTGGCCTGCTCCCTTTCTAAATATTTATACATTACAAAAAGTATTTATCATTTTAAATTTAAAGAAAATATTGATTCATTGTTAGCAGCTAAAAAACAAATAAAAATATTTATTTATTTAATAGTTTTTCGTTTATGTAAATATAAAAATTGTCAAAATTCTTTTAAAAAAGTTTATTTTTCTTTTTCATATTTTGACTTAACTAATTAAAAAGGATTTTAAAATAACATTGAAAATAATTACCGTATTTACTCTAGTAATCCACCAGTCTTTATTAATTCCCCAGTCTCTATTAATTCCCCACCCTAGAGATGGGTTGAAACAATAATCCCCCTGGGGAATTACCAGAGTAAATACGGTAGTTTATTTTAATTTTGTTTTTAAATTAGGAAACTACGAGGATTATTATAATTATAGTTTAATTTAGGAGAATATTTAATTTAAATATTTTTAAATTTTTAATCATCATTGTTTTTTGTATTTTGTTTTAATTTAATATAATTTACAATTCAAAAATGTATTTTTTCGTTCAGAAAATGTTCAGTTCCAATTTCGAATATTCAAAAAAATTGTTAAATAAATTATTTTTATCAATTTCTGCGACGAAATAATTTTTTTATTTAACACGTTGCAAATAGAAAGTGATGAATATATAAAATATATTTAATAAAAAATATCCACATCGAAACATTTATTATCAAATTTTAAATAAATTTTTTTGTTGCAGGCTATAAAAATAAAAGATAGGAAAATTTGAAGGGAAAAATAAAATAAAAATTGAATTATTTTTTGAAAAAAATATTTATGGAAGCAGAAATTTTCTTTAAAAATTACTACTAATTTGTCAGTTATTAATTTTAAATATTTTTATTTAAAAAATCATCTTTTAAATTCTACATACAAATAAAAAGTGAGTAAAAAATATATTTTTAAATAATTTCTTAAATAAATATAAAATTTTATTTCCTTTAGAATTAAAAAAAAAATTAAAAACTAAATAACATCCAACAATATAAAAATATTTTCACATTTAAACAATCAATTTTTTCCATTAACAATAAACAATAATTTTTCCAATCATTTTTATCAGAAAATGATTTTATTTAAATTAATATAAATATTTTTATTTAAATTTAATTTAAATAAATGACTAAAAATAAATTTAAATTAATTATTATTTTAATATTTTTTGGGATTTTTATATATTTAAGTAAGTAAATACTTAATTAATTTAATTTAATTATTTAAAGTTAACGATTTTGTTGGTTTTCCTGAATATTTAACTATAACAAAATATTCATCTTTATTATCATCTCAAAGACAGCCTTTTAATGAAATTGAAGAATGGCAAAAACAAAATAATTTAAATTTAAAATATATTAATTTAACTAAATTTGAAGTTTGGAGGAAACAAAAAACAACTAAATTTATTTTAATTGAAATACCCGAAAATTGGGGTGGTTGGTGTGGAAGGTTGGCTACTCAGGTTTTTAGTTTAAAAAAATATTCTAAATATTTTTAAAATAAATTAATATTGGGACTAGCCATCAAAATTAAATTATTTTCCTTTAAAAGATTAAAAAAGTATTATCCCTTACTGTTTATAAGCTTTAAATTAAGTCTGTTAAAATGTGGGAAAGTAAATAGTTACTTATATAATTGTTTGGGGGTAGTAATGTCTACCATAACTTATTTTAATGAGGAAAAATCTTTAAATAAAATATTCAAATAGATTTGGTATCTAGCTGTTTTGTATGTTTGGGGATTACAAATAAATCGTTATCCGGGATTTGTAAATAATACTGCATGGACTTGTGTTGGTAAACCAAATGAAATGGAGGAAACATTTCCTGTTGCTTATAAACTTTTTGAAATATTTGCTGAGGTATTCTAAGTTAAAAAAATAAATTTTAAAATTAAAAAATAAAAGAATAAAGATGTTGAAAACAATACAAAATTTGAAGAAAGTCATAATGTTTCTAAAATGGTTGAAGCAAAGGAAAAATATTTGAGAATTCTGCCACCATCACCACAAATACATGATCCATTTAAAAATTTTAGAAAACAAATTAAAGAATTATTTTCATTTTCAAACAAAATTAGGACAATTGTTGACAAATATATTAATGAAATATTTAGGTATTTTTTTTTTAAAAAAGGAAAAATTAGATATAGAGATTGGTTGATATTGACATGACCGAGATCGATATCGATATGCAAGATTTGACCCGATATCGAGATCGATATTCAATATTAACCAATATTTTTAAAAAAATTTATTATGAAATTTTTACCCTCTCCTACGCCGCAGGCGAAAATTTTGAGAATTTTGGAGGCCAAGGAGCCAGATTTCTTCCATTCCGCAGGCAGAAATTTAGAGAATTTTGGAAGGCCAGTAGGCCAGATTTCTTCTATTTCTTAGAAACGGCAATCTTTATGGGTGTATATTTAATATCAATCTCTACCTGTCCTACCCTAAATTAAATAACAATTATAATTTCAGAAATGATTATTCTCATAAATTATGTGTATACACTCAATTACATGATTTTGGACCTCCTGCCAATTCTAGACATCATCCATCCAGAAAGGATTTTACAGAAGAATCCACAAAATTTGTTTTTAATGAAATAAAGGTGTATTTAATTGTTTTAATTAAATTAATTTAATTTTTGTATTTAAGGGGAAATTAAAAAATAAAGAAATTTCTATAATTTTACTTGGATCAGACAAGAAATTTTTAAAGAATCTAAGATTTAAGAAAATTAAGGTAAAATATTCTAGTATAATATTTTTAGGTTTAAATGTCAAGTGTGAAAAAGAAATTAACAGAATATACTAGAGTAAGTCGAGTTCGAGCGAGTTCGAGTTACTCGACTCGACCGCTCGGGTTTTTTGCGTAATTACTCGACTCGGAACTCGGGATCATGATACTCGGATTACTCGAGCTCGGAAATTTCCTACTCGACGTACTCGGTTAAAACCGAGTATTTTTATGCCCCTATCTGCGGCGCAGAAAGGAAGATTTTTAGCTTAAGGATCTTCCAAAATTCTCAAAATTTTCGCCTGCGGCGCTGAAAAAGGAAGAAACTAGTGAGTTGGTCTTCCAGATTTCTCAAAATTTTCGCCTGCGGCGCTAAAAAAAGAAGAAATTTTGCTCTCTGGCCTTGCATAATTTTTGAAATTTTCGCCTGCGGCGCTAAAAAAGGAAGATTTGTTTATATCGGAGGATTGAATCAAGAAGTTGGATTTTAGTGATATCCGGATATTTCAAGGGATCTAAGGGAATAGCGAGGGATCTGGCCTTCTGTTGGGTGTTCCCACCTCACTTGGCCTTCAGAAATCCTCAAAATTTAAGCCAACCTTTCGACAATATACCTAATCCGACGATATCCCCATTAATCTTCAGAATTTCCCAGATTTTGCTCCTAATACTCCCTATCACTATAATCGGCCCAAATCCCGCTTAATCCCTTGATATCCATCTCATTCCTCTTATCACTCGATATCCCCTTAATCTGCACAAATCCTCGAAAATTTTTCCAAAATTTCGGAAATCGTAAATCGGAAGGAAAAAACGTCGGAAATCCGAAGTCGGAAATCGGAATTCCGACCCATCTCTGGTGCATATCATGGAATTTCGGCGGATTAAGAGGGATATAGACGGATTAACGAAAATAACTGAGATTTGGATGATGATCTACCGCATTACTGCCAACAAATGCCCAATACCTAGTACTGATAATGAGTAGAAGTATTGTTTTTGTTAAAATTTTTTTTAAATTCTGTTTTATAAAAATTACTCGATTACTCGACTACTCGAACTCGAGCTCGGCTTAAAAAGTTGAGCTCGAGCTCGAACTCGGGTTTTTCAAACTCGGATTACTCGAGCTCGGTTTTTTCCCAATTACTCGGTACTCGACTTACTCTAGAATATACCACTAAATTCCACTCATTCAACTTCAAAAGTACTATTTTGAGCTCTCCTTATCAATTACTTATTCAGAAAATATATAGGTACATATGTTTTAGACGCTTAATTTATTCCAAAGAATTCCAAGTCTAAACGGATTATCACAAATATCAGAAATTTGTTAATTCTTCCAAATAGAATTAATATTTACATATTTTCTTTAAAAGATTAAATTTAATTTTAAATGGCCAAAAAGAGTGTTTATACCTAAAAATATGACCAGAGGACAAGATATTTATTTTTCAACAAAAATCTGTAATTCTTTAATAATTACTGCATCAGTCTCCACTTTTGGATGGTGGATTGGTTATTTATTAAATGATATAAAATCTCAAATTTATTTTTATGATGATTTTGATAAAAATTCAATTTTTCAATTAAAAGATTTTCCTCCTGAATGGATTCCTCTTAAATTTAATTTAAAAACTAAACAAATTATTAAAGGACATTAAAATTGACCAATCTTGGCTAATGCAAGGTGGAGTGGGTGTGTTTTTTTATCGGAACTTTTTATTTTTCTGCATTAAAATTCACTCTGCTTCATAGCCGGATTCAATTTTTATATGGAAAACGAAGTATAGTAAAGCAACTGGGCTATAGCTATTTCTCTCCTTTAGCTAGTGCAAAAGGTTATTCGGCGGCTGGGAGCGAACCAGCATCTTCAGTAGACCGGACTGATGTGTTAGCAATTACACCACGCCGCCTACTGCATAGCCTTAGGAAATAGATAGCTATATGCTTTACAGTATTAGAAAATGTAGCTTTTAAAAGCAGCTATAATAAAAAATTTTAAAGCACCCCCCCCCCTTTCTGTAAAGGAAAACATATTTATTCAAAATATTCTTTATATTTTTAGTTTAAGTTATGTATGATTGTTTATTTTATAGAATAATAAATTATAAATAACTTTATCAATTGTTTATACTAGTGTAGCACCCCGAGCCTTCGGGCTCGTGTTTATCGAGGAAGAGCCTTCGGGTCGGGGTTTCGTGGGACGGGTGCTACCTTAGTTTATACATTAAATTTCCAAATAAATTTCTTTTTATGTATCTAAACATTGATATTTATTTTCTTTAAATTTTTTATAACTACATAATTATAAACGAAGTTTGTTTTTTCCCGAAAAATGAAAAAAGAAAAAGTAAAATTCTGCTTATTTCTGATTCATATCTTGTAATAATAATTAATTAATTTCTTTTTTTGTTTGTTTGTTATTTTAATTTTTAATCTTTTGTTATTCCATAATAAATGAATGGATATATTTACGAGAAGCTAGGAAAAAAACTTATAATTGATTTACATATTTTCTTTCAATTTATTTAATTAAATCAGGAAAATTAAAGAAGATTAATATTTTTTCAATTTTTTATTCCTTTTTAAATGGCAGATGAAAAACAAAAATATTTTTATTCTATTACTTCCATTCTTTTCAATTTCAATTTATTTAGGTTTTTTGAAAATAATTTGTTATATAAATACATTAAACTTAAATACTCTCTATTAAAAAAGTTACGGACAAAACTAAATAATCAGAAAAACTTATTTAAATAGCAGAGTGATTACATTTTTAACAGAATTAAGAAATAAAATATTTAAAAACAATTAAATAATTAATAAAACCATTTATTCATTTATCCTCTATAGGAAGAAATTTAGAGATTTTAGAGAACTATATACATATAATCCTCTCATGAGTAAGGTTGTCGGATAGTTGGAAATCTTTGGATATCCGGTCTTTTTCGGATCCGGATATCCGAATCCGACACCCTTACTCATGAGAGGTAAATAGAAGTTATTAGAATATACAATTTAAAGTCTTCTATAGAATTTAAAAACTTCATTAATTTATAAAATTAATTTTAAATTAAAATATACTTTTTTAGCTTATGATTTCCTCTACTTTTCCGAATATAAGAATTTTACAAAATATTCAACAATTCATCCAGATTATTTTGATAATAAAACAGAAGAATATCAAAAACAATTAAATTTAAAATATATAAATTTAACAGAAATAGAAATTTGGAGGAAAACTACGTCAAAATATCTTTTGATTGAAATACCTGCAGATTGGGAAGGGAAATGTGGAGGGTTTGCAAATGAGGTAGAAATTAATAATTGTACATATTTATTGAAAGTGGATATTTATTGTTGACAAAACTGAATTGTCTCTTATTATGTGACTAATATAGTATTCCAAAGAAAATTTTTATAATATCAATGTAATTTAATAAAATTGAAATAAAAATTAATTTCGAATTTAAATTTGATTGAAAATCGAATTAAAAATTAATTTGAAAATAATGTATGTATAAATATTACAAAATATACTCAAAATGTTTTTGATAGATGTGGAGATTTGCAGTAATTTATGTTTGGGGTTTACAATTAGGTCGTTATCCTGGAATTTTTAATAACAGTGCGTGGACTTGTGATTCTTTAAATTTACCTAATGAAATTGAAGAAACATTTCCTGTTGTTCACAAAATATTTACTTATATTCAGGTTGGAAATAAGGAAATATATTTATTCTAATTAAATTTTTTAGCCAAAAGAAGTTGTAAATAATTCAAAATATGAAATATATTACAATAAATTAGTTAAATCAAAAGAAAAATATTTAAGAACTCCCCCACCTCCACAAATACATAAATTATTTAAAAATGTAACTAATCAAATTAGAGAATTATTTTTATTTTCAGACAAAGTTAGAACAATTGTTGACAAATATATTAATGAAATATTTAGGTATTTTAAAAAGATATAAAAATTGTCAGTTAAATTTTAGAAATGATTCTTCACATAAATTATGTGTTTACACAAGATTGGGTGATTTTGGCACACCTAAATACCCTAAACATCATCCATCTAAAAAAGATTTTACTCAAGAATCTACAAAATTTGTTTTTAACGAAATAAAGGTATTTAGGTAATTTAATTGTTAATTTAAATTTTTAATAGGAAAAAACAAAAAGTGAAGCAATTTCTTTAGTTTTACTTGGAGAAGACAAAAAATTTATTTCAAAATTGAAATTTTATGGAATTGAGGTAAATATTAAAAATAATTTGTAATTTAGATTCTAAATTGTACAATATTCTCTTATTACTTTAAAATTTAAATAGCCAAAAAGAGTGTTTATACCCAAAAATATGCCTCGAGGAGAAGATATTTATTTCTCTACAAAAATCTGTAATACTTTAATAATTACTGCATCGGCTTCTTCTTTTGGATGGTGGATTGGTTATTTATTAAATGATATAAAATCTCAAGTTTACTTTAATTCAAACTTTAATTCTCGTTCACTTTATCAAAGAAGTGATTTTCCTCCTGAATGGATTCCTCTCAAATTTAATTCAAAAAAGAAGAAAATAACTAAAGAAAAATATTTTATAAGTAATTATTTTAATAATTTATTTAATTTTAAATTATTAAATTTTAATTAAACTCTATTAAAATACTATTTTTCATTTAAATACCTATATTGTGTTTATGTATATACTTATGTTAGTATATTTATTCTTCTAGAATGTGAGTTAAAATGAGAGTTAAAAGCAGAATGTCTAGTAGACTAAAAATGATAAAATAAACAATAATAAATTTAAAAAATTTATTTATGTCAACAGAATATAAAAATACCCAAAACAATTATTTAAATAACAAAATTCCAAAAAAAAATAATTTTAAGTTTGTCTTATTTATAAATATAGGTATTTAAGTACAAGGCATTTAAAATAGTTAATATTGTCAAATAATTAAAGGTCAGCAGGATCGTGTTTTTGTAGTTGTTCCCCATAATCAGTTGCTTGAGAGCCCACGCTTAATAAAAATTTAATTTAAAAAATAAAGAATAATCTCTCCATACAAAGTATCATAATGGGCAAGTATTTCTTCTGGAGATAATTTTCCATCTTTATTATCGTCAGCAATATGAACTAAATGTTTTGCCTCAGCATCAGCATGATCAAAATTTAAAGGCATTACCCAGTCACGCATTTCTTCCTAAAAATTAAATTAAAATAAGAAAATCACATTGAATAAAATACATAAAAAATGTTAGTACCCCCCACCGACTCCCCCTACAGGGTAAGCTTCTGGACCAGGCTACTATACCACATGGAAAGGTAAAAATGATTAAAGGATGTAATATAGGAACTTATAAAATTATCGGATACTCTCTACTAAAATCCCATTGAATAAGCCCAGTTGAAAGATAAACGCCAAGACTTGTATTAAGGGATTTAAAGTATAGAAGATAGTTTTTAAATTTATTAAATTTGCCTTATTTAATTTTCCGTCCTTATCTTTGTCTCTATGTTCTTTAAACATTTCTCTTTCAGATTCAACCCATTCAGGCTCTTTTCCCTCCAATTCTGGATAATCAGCAGGTCTATACATATCCCCAATATATTCTTCTAAATCAACAGATCCATCCCTATTTTTGTCAATATCTTCAACTGTCTCCTTAAAAATAAAAATAATCTTTTTTAATTCAAAAAAATTACTTCAACAACAATATCCCTCATATGGTCACAATCCTCTGGATGCATAAAACAACCATATTCTGTCCTATCTAATTTTTCATCAGAATTATAATCAGCAACCTTTAAAAAACTTAATTATTTTTTTTCTTTCAAATAAAAATTTCCACCTTCCATCTTCTTTCATCCCTTGCAATCATTTTAACATATTCTGGTGCTAATTCTTGTCCATCAACTTGTTTTCCATAAACAAGATCACGATAATCTTGCCAACCAAGTTTTCCGTCAGTTAATTGTTCTTCTTTATAATTCTTCCATGTTCTCTCAACATCATTATTCTAAATAATTTTTATAAAAGATTTGAGGCTTTTCCCTTTAAATTTTATTTAAAATTCCTCATTAAGAATTAGATATTCATATGTTATTTTATTATTTTTTAAATTCTTTTTCATGTTACCCTCATAATTAATCTTTTAGATATATGGGAGTTCCCCTGCTAAAGTTTAAAATACATAGAGTAAATTATCTTTCTAATTTCTCTTTAAATTTTCTCAAATTCTTCAAAAAAACTTACAACATAACGTTTTTGCATAAAATTAATATGTTCTCTTAATTCTTCTTCTTCAATAAATCCATCCCCATTTGTATCCATTTTAGGCACTAATTTACTAAAATAAATATTTTTTTTTAATTTAAAAATTAACAATTAATTACCCTAAACGTTCTTTGCTTTTTTCTGGAGTTAATTGATCATATTGTTGAGCTTCTTCTTTTCCAAGAAATGCTTCATGATCGAATTTAGGTTCATGTTCAGAACCTTCCTAAACAAATTATTTTTGTTTAAAAGAAATAAAAATCAAGACTTTATAATGTTCTTGATCACTCAATTTATGATCTCCGTGATGAGGTTTTTGTAATTCAGGTTCATGTATAGCTGCAGACCCTATCCAAAATGTGTTACAAGTATAGATTAAAGCAAGTAAAACAGCTGTACAATAATTTAAACGCCAAAACATTTTCCTAATTTTTTAAACAAAAAAAAATAAATTTAATAAAGATGAAAGGAGATATTCTCAATTAAATTAACAATTTAAAATTTAAATATTTTAAACAAATTATTTAACTTACATTGATATCATTATTTATTTTTATTTTTTTTTATTTAAAAAAGAAAATGAGATAAGTTTAAATTTAATTTTTTAAATGAATATTTATTTGTTTGTTTTTAACCGAAAAAAATTATTTGAATCGAACAAATAAAAAATCAGGTATATATTAAGTAAATTAAATATATATATTTATAGTCAATAATTGAACAAAACTAGTTGGTAATTAAATGGAAAATAAAAGACTAAAAAATTAAATACTTTGTGGACATTTATAGAATATATAAATTTAAATTTTTTAATAAAAATAAATATATGTAAATATAAGGTTTATTTTACTAAATAATTTTTATATTTAAAAAAAGGATTTTACACAACAAGTGACTGACAATCAACTTATTAAAGTTGAATTATACATAGTGTTAAGTATTTATAGGAATTAAAGAATCATTGTCCATTATATAAAATAATAAACTTTAAAAAATTTTCTAGAAAATTCTATGGATATATTTATTTAAGAACGGACACTTAAGCTCGTATATGTATTAATAAAAATATATTTTTATTTAAAAAGTAAAGAAGAAAGAAGAATGCACTCAAAGGGTTGATTGATTTTTACACAACTAACTGACTGACCTTCAAGCTAACTTTTAGGGCTAAACAAAATAAACACAAAATGAGAATTGGTGTCTTTATTTTCTTGTCTTTGTCTCAATATATTTTTGGGTCGCATTGAGTATAAATAAATTGATGATAAATTAATTAATTTGTTTTTTAAATAAACTAAAATAATTTTTTCTCTCAAAATAATTTAAAATAATCCTTTGAATTCAAATACTCAATTAATAATTCAAAATTAAACATTTATCATTAATTAATACATATTTTATTAAACAATTAAATTTTTTCGATTATTTCCTCTAATTTTCAACTTATCTAAATATAGTTCTACATAGAATTGATAAAAAAACACTGTAAATTTTTTATTAAAATAAAATGAAAGAATATATGTATGTATAAAATGCTATTTTAAAAAAATTATTATGCGAAAATCAATCAGATATTTATTGCTTAATATTTTTAATTATCTACATACATATGTACATATATGTATTATGAAGATAAAGAAAGTTAGGAAAATTTAGAATCTGAAACTACTTTTTGTGAATATAATTTTGTTTGTGATAGGAGGGGAAAGAGGAAAAGTTTAAAATTATTAAAATATTTTTTTTTCATTCTAATTTACTAATTGTTATTCTTCATTTGTTGTCAAATTGTTAACATTTTCCTAAAAATAAAATTTCTTTTTATTTTTTACTCAAAATTAAATAAATAATTCCCCCTCCATTTCAAATAAAAATTAATTTACAATTATTTTTAACTGTTTTTCTGTTGTTTTTGTTGCACTTTGTGCCTATAAAATAATTTTTAAATATTTTAATTAATTAATTACCTGTGCAGATCCCCAAATTCGATAAAAATGTCCAACATTTTTAGGTAATATTCCATCCTTTCCGTGTAATAAATTAGTATTTTCTTTTTGTTTATTTCCAACAATTAATTTTTCTGTTTCATTTGGAGGGGAAGAATTGTTGTTGTCTAATAATATTGGGCTAACACTTGGAGTTGAAGGGATTGATGAACTTAATGATAAACGAATTGCAGCTAATGAACCTGGAGTTGGTTCTTTTGTAAAGCAAGTTATTGGGGGTGCTTGTTGAGAATCTTTAAAGAATAAAATAATAATTTTTTTGTTAGTTTCTCTCTTAAAAATTCCCCTTATACATATTCTCCTTAACTAAATATTAAGAAATTCCTCTTCTAAAAGGTAAAAGGGTTAAAGAAAATTTTATTAAATCTTTCAATTATCGGGATTTAAAATTAAAAAAAAAAAGAAATTCTTTTTTTATTACTATTTTTGTTGTTATTTGCCCAAACAGAAGTATTTTTCCCAAAATTTCTTTGCATATCGCTGCTTCCAAAAGATTTTGGACGAACCTTTATATTTAAAATTTAAAAATTAATAATTAATTAGCAAATACTTTTCTAATATAAAAATCATCATTTTCTTCATTTAAAGCTTTTTTAATATTTGCAGCATGGCTGTAATGACAGCTCTGAAATTGGTTAAGAATATCGGCAACCGGTCTTTGAGATTCTATAACAATTTCGCTGCGAGAAAGAGAAAAATTATTTTTTGTATTATTTAATATTTTGTTTTCGTCTTCAGGTTGTTGTTGTTGTTGTAAAGAACTTTGTCTTTGAACTGGATGTGGAGTACTTTTTCTTTTTGGCTAAAAAATTTTATTTTATTTTGTAAATTTGAATTGAGAGAAAAATTATAAAGAAAATTATTTGAAAGAAATAAAATTCTTGCTTAAGGTGGAAAAATTTTTTTCTAAAGATCTAAAAATGTTTAAAAATTAACTGCAAAGTTACTAAATTAAGGATTAAATAACTAATAAATAATTTGTTCCTTTTTAGGAAAAAAAGATTTTTCTATATTTTAAATGTTTATTTAAAAATTGTATATTTCCAAATTTAATTTACCTGATCCTCTTGCTGTTTAGGGATTTGTTCTTTTTCAATATAAAAATGTGCTGATTTTTGTCTAGCAAAAACTTTATTTTTAAGCTTTTTATTTTTAATTTCGGCAATAATTTCCTCCTCTTCCTTTTTATTTAATTTAGCAACATTTTGGAATTTATCAACAATTTTTTTAATTCCTTCGGGCCCAAAACTTCCAATTTCTTTTCGAATAATTTCTTGTTTTTCGGGTTCAAATGCTGTATAGGCTAATTGTTTAAATGGAGAAGAAGGGTCGTTTAAAGAAGTTCTGACGTGGATGTCCCGAAAATTTGAGTTTGGTGATGATTGGCTTTAATTAAAATTTTTTGATAAATTTTAATATAAATTACCCAGAAATTGAATTATTATTGGAGGAATTATTTAAATAATTATTAATTCCAATTTCCTCATAATTTTGTTGTCTTTGTACAACTTTTTTGTTTAATTCTAATTGGAAATCATCTTTCTTTTTTTCTTCAATTTTTGTATTTTCTATTTCATTATTAGTACTTTTATTATCTTCATCATCAAATTCTTCTGTGTTCTGTTATTTTTAAAAATTATATTTTAATTAAAAATAAATCCCAAATTATTTTCGCAAATTAAAATTAAAGCTTCGACTAAAAAGTTTGTCTTGAATAGAATTTTATTTAATTTTATTTTGTTTGAAAACATTTAAGTGAGACAGACTTTTTATTGATAAATATTAACAGTAACAATATTTATTAAATTTTTTCTTAAAAATTAAAAATACCTGAATAGCCAATTCAATAACAGAATTAACTAATTCTCTCGAAATTGTACTACTTACTCTTCTACATTCATTATCGTCAATTAAATTATTATTTTGTTCACTCCAATCATCTTCACTATTTTCTAATATTTTTGTTGGAGTTTCTCCATTTGTAGCAATTATTGAACGAACTGAATCTAAGCAACCTTCTCCTTTTTATTTAAACAAAAAATATTTAAGAGAATTATTTTAATTATAAAATTAAATGATAAAAATGGGAACTTGTTAAAGTATTCTTTTCTAAATTTTTTCTTTTAATTAATTACCAGTCGAAGGTGTTAAAGGTTCAATTTCTTCACATTCCTCATGATTCCCTCCCTGTATATTTGTTGAACGTTTAATATTTCCATATTCTAAACTGTTTTTATGTGAAAATAAATTTATTGAAGGTTCTTCTTCTTCATCTTCCTTTACTTCTTTTTCTTCTTCTTTTTTAATAATTTCTGGACTATAAGATTCTGTTAATGTTATTTCTACTTGTTGAATTTCGATTTCCTCATTTTTAATTTTTTCTTCAGTTGCCAAGATTGTTTTTGTTGAATCAATTTTAATTTCTTCATTTAACTTTAAATTTAAATTAATAATTTTTCTAAAAACTTTTCTAAAAATAATTTAAATCTTTCTAACTCTCCCCCCCTTGTGTTTTTAAAAAAACAATTTTTTAAATTTTACTTTTTGTTGTTTATTCTCATTTTCATCCCCTTCTCTATCAATATATCCATCCTCATCATTATAATCTTCCTCGCATTGTGAAAGGGCTGATTGTCTTTCTGGTGTATTAGGTGATTTTCTAGGTGTAATTAAATCAACATTTTCTTCTTCAAAAATATTTATTTCTCCAATTTCTGAACGAACACTGTTTGGAGGTACACAAGTTATTTTTGGAGAGGAAACTGGGGGAGATGATTGAATGAAATGAACTTCTGGAAGATTTACTTGTTGAAATACTGCATCTATTAATTCTAAAATTGTTTGTTTTCGTGTAAATTTTAAATTAAAGTCATTGATATTAATATCAAAAAATAATTCTTTAAGATTATAAACTTACTACCATCTTTTTTGTATTTTCCTTCAGAAACTTTTCCATTAGATATTGTTTTATTTTGTATTAAATCCTCTGCATTTTTGTACATTATTTTTATATTTATTTTTTAAAACACTAAAAATTTTAAAGATTACTTTTTTATTTTAAATTATTAAATAAATATTTTTAAACTTTTAAAGGGTTTTGATTCCAAATCTTTCATAAAGGAACATAAGAATATTTAGGGAACATCTGAGGAACTTAGCAATATCCCTAAACTTATTTCACAAAATTTTAAAAATACAAAAATATTTAAAAATATATATTAGTAATAATTATTTTAAAAAATGCAACAAAAGTGTTTCCTTAAATTAACAAATAAACAAAAATATATTTTTTTTGTTTTTTCTCCCTTTCACAATTTATTTTTAATGAGAATAATAGTGATCAAAAATAACAATTTGTTTAGCAATTAATTATGTAGAAGACGAGAAAATAAATAAAAATTGTTTTTAATGATTAAATGATGATTAAATTAAAATTTAATTTAAATTTAAATAAATAAAAATAATGACAATGAATGCACTTTGGGACAATTTTGATGATTATTAAGAAATTAAATAAGCACCTTTAGATTTTTTAAAGAAGATTGAAAAAATCCAGAAAAATCCCAGTAAGCATATCAGCTTATATCAATAGAAAATACAAAAGAAACGAAATCTTATTTTAATCCCATCATCGAGAATCGGGACCCCAATCACTGGAAAACAAGGGTAAATTCTTTTAATTTTCGATACCTTAAAGGTCGGAAAAATTTTAATATTTACATTTGTTTTTTGAGGATTTTTGGTCTCGATATAACGATAATATATTAATATTTAAATTTTCTTAAATTAATTTTTTACATTAGAAAAAAACTTTAAAAAAAAAATAAATATATTCAAAAATTTATTTAAAAGAAAATTAAAAAGGTAAAAATAATTCTAATTTCTTTGCGCGATCATCTGGATAATTGCGCCGCGCTGTAAATCGGCAATTGTGTTTCTTTTGTATAATACAAGCTTTTGTAATAAATACCTGATTTTTTTTGTTTTTAATCATTTACCTTCTCATCTTTTTCTTTTTAATTTTTTTAAATTCTTTTCCCCTTTACTTTCTCCTAATTTTATTTTTACTTTTAATATTTTCTCATTAAAATCAAGATATTTAGGTGGTAAATCAAATTGTCTTCTGACCATCAAAAACAATTAAAATAAATTGAGCCTTTTTATGCGAAAAAAAAATAAAAGTAAATACAAAACAGTAAATTGAGGGAATAATTCTATTAGTTTTTGATTGTTACGGATTTTTAGCTTAAATTTTAGAAATTTTTAAAGGTTTAAAAAAACTTTTTGGGAATGTACCTTTTTAATTTAAAAATAAAATTATTTTACAATATTTTTAAAAATATTTTTTTAATTAATTCTACAAGTAAAAATGTGAGAGAAAAACAATTACAAAAATATATTTTTGTAAATAAATAATTTTTGTTTTGGCCTCATAAAGAAAATAAATCGGAAGTGAAAAATGAATAAAGAAATATATTTATTTAAAGAAAAAAGTCAGTATTATAAAAGCGCGGTTGTATTGATTTAAGTGCGTCTTTGAGGGTTGGACGTTGATCGACTGGAAGGAGTTTGAGGGAAATACCTAGGCGTGAGGGAGTGACCACTCTTGAGGGAGGGAAGGGAAAGAGGAGCTACCCATATAAAATAGAAATTTTTTTTAATTTTGTCTTTAACCTTGTCCAAGTTATCTGAACTATTATTTTATTTAATTAGAAGTTTAAAGTTAATAAATTAATTGAAATATTTAAATTATTATTTTCATTTCCAAAAAAAATATTTTTTATTTAATTTTAATTTAGTCAAGAAATTTCAGTGAATTTTGATTTTATTTTCAGTTATCAATAAGATTTTTAAAAAGCTATAATTAATATATTTGAGAAAAAAAATTAAAATTTTGTTTGCCAAAATTTTCTCAAAAATTTCAATTGGAAATTTAAGAATATATTAAATAAAAATAAAAAGAGAATATACATACTTAAACACTAAAAAGGATTGGATAAACACTTTTATTATTTAAAAAAAAATTTCTCAAAAAATATTAAAATAATTATATTTTTTTAATAATTTTAAATATTTTTGGACGTAAGCAAATAAATACTTTTTAAATATTCTTACTGTAAATCCCTTTTTCAATTTACTTAATTAGAAAATTAAAAAAAAATTTTTTTAAAAAATATTCATTAAAATATTGGTTTTGGATTGTAAACAGATTTTTAAATTGTATATTTAAATATTTAAGGATTTATTATATATATATTTTTATTTTTTTTAATTTTTAAAAAATATTAAAAAATTTCCATTTCGTTTAAATGTTCAACAGACAGAGGCTTTCTTTATAGATGATGATAAATTTTTTTAGAAAATAATCAAAAAAATAGTTTAAGGTCTCTATGTATGTATTTATTTTTTAGATTATTTTTTAAAAGAAAAAGTTAAATATTGGAAAGTTTTTGTGAAAAAAAAATTTTTTTAATATTTTTTAACTTTTTTATTATTAAAAAATAAAAATGATTGAGGAAATAAATAAATAACAATTTTGTAAATTATTAAAAGAATAAAAAATTAAGAGATAATTAAGTATTTAATTTAAAATCAAAAAATATTATTTGAACAATATTTTCTTTAAAAAATAAAAATTTTCTCAGCAATAAATTGAAGGTTAAATAAATAAATAAATAAATAAATATAAATTTATTTTTATAGGCGGTTCCTTCTTTTTTAATCTTTTTTATTTATTTATTGGTTAAAACATTTATTTTAAAAATATATTCCCGCAATAGAAAAACCCTCCAAAAAATCTCTTAATAAAATATAAACCTACCCCTCTCTCCTCTTTTTTACCTTTAAATATTATTTGCCTTTTATTGTTAATTCTCGTTTTTAACGTTTATTTATTTACTATAATACAAGAAGCTTCAAAAAATATAAAAACCTAATAAATATTTTTCTATATAAAATAAGCAATTTATATCTTAATTTTTTTAAATAAAACTTTAATTTTCAATTTTTTAAAATATTATTTAATTCAATTTTTGATTTTAACACTAAATTTATTAAAATATTTTATTAATTCTTTAACAATCTTAAAAATTAATTAAAAATTAATTTTGTTTGTAAAATTTTAGAAAAAAATCAGTCATTAATTTTGTTAAAAGAATTTTTCTTTTCAAAGAAAAGCAAATCTTTCAATCCACCATGGAGAATTAAATTCTTCATTATTAAAAGGTATTGAAGAGAATGAACGTCCAAAACGAACTTAAGAAAAAAATAATAATTTTTTAAAATTAATTAAATTAAATAACCAAAAGGTTGTGGGGCACTATTCCTTTTGCTTTCAAATAATTCATTATTCGAAGAATTCTCTGAACGTTTACCAAAACGGACCATTGCACTTCTCAATGTTGCAGAACGTGGAGAACGTCCGAATCGGATTAATGCATTTCGCATTGTTCGTTTTTGGGCTGTGGAGGAGGAACTTAAAATTTGGAAATAAATTTTCTAGAGAAATGTTAAAATAACAAATTAAAAAAAAAGTGAAGTAAGTCTTGAGTAAGGTCGTCGAATCCGGATTTCCGTATCCGAAAAAAGTCAGGATATCCGGAAATTTTCAGTTAGGGTATCGGATCCGGATATCCGAAGATTTCCAACTATCCGACAACCTTAGTCGTGAGAAAGAAAAAGAGAGAAAAAAGGGACATGAAACTTCAACTAAAAAGAATACTAAGTACAATTGAATTAATTTTGATGTAAATTTTTGTATTTGAGTAGGCAACCTAATAATTATTTTTTTTCAATTATATTTTTTAATTGCCAATATTTTTATATTATTTTAACAAAATATTTTTCAATTTTTACCTGGGTAAATAATTAAGATGCCTCTCAAAAGGTGATTTAAATGCTTCTCTGTCGGCTAATTGTAAAAGAGTAGGAAAAGATCCAACTTCTTTTTCATCTTCATTAATTGTATTTTCTGAAGGGAAGTTATTGAGAATTGACTGATTGAATGGAATAATTAGAAAAATTGAAAGAATTAATAAATTGAACATTTTTTTAAATTTTAATTAATTGAAGAAGTTTGTTATTATTAATTATTTCTTTAAAATTTATATAAAAATTTAAGTATTTTAATTTTACATAATTTGATGTTTTAAATTAGAGACCGGATCGAGACGAGATCTCAATGAATTTTCGAGATTTCGATCTCTCAAAAAATCTCAATCATACCACGAGAAATTGAATACTTATAGGTATACCTTTTTCTGAGACAATATATATTTATTTTAGTTTCATATGAACAATTTAAATTAAGACAATGAATTAAATACCAGATAAATACTAAAAAAGTAGGAGGACTGAAAGAAAGTGGAAAGACTTGAAAACAGCCTAAGGGTTTAATGAAGGGCAAGATATGGTGGATATATTGCATCGCGTGTGGGCGTTGATGATATAGAATAAATATAGGCAAATAATAAATATATTCTATTTGAACTATTGTTAAAACAAAATATTAGAATATCAGATTCTAATTTTGTTAAACATAATTAAAAAGTAAATACTTTTTCTAAGAGCTTAGGAACACTCAGGGTAAGATGGTTTTATCATGGTCTAGTTTCTGTTCAGGCCGGAAAAGGAGCTTGGATCTCAAATTTATCATGGAAAGACGCTGATAATAAATTGCTTAAATTATTAGCTAATTTCTAATTTTTTAATATAAAAATACTATAAAGAATGACGAAAAATTTTAATTAAATCCTTTTCAAAGTTTTAATTAGCGGATATTTAAATAAAAATATTACTATAAATATCTGAGTGCAAATATTAAGGAAAATAGCCAGAGGCACAATGCCCTATCTTAAATATTTTCTTTTCGTCATTAACTGAAAATATTGCTTTCCGGTACAGAAATAAATTTAGAATTAGAGAGGTTTTTGAGGACTTATCATTAAATTAAAATACCCAAGAAAAGATGAAATTCTTCAAAATTATTCACAAAATCCCAACAATCTTATAAAATCTTTCGACATTAATTTATTCAAGCTATAAAAGCTAGTAAACACTAATATTTCTTACTTTTATGAAAACAAAGGAAAACAACAAATTCAATGATTATATTTATTTATTAAGTTCCGTTAAACTAATTTATTTTTATTAAATATACCAAAATAGGCGCATTTAAATTTTTTGTATTTTCTCTCTCTTACTTTCTAAAAAAACTTTATTATTTCTTTTCTAACAATAATTAAACTAAAATTGACGTTTAAAAAAATAATTTCTTAAAAGTAAAAAGTGATTTTTTGATTCAAATTTTATTTAAATTAAATTAGAATTTCTTCTTTTTAATAAAACAATAAAAATTATTTTTAAAATCTCTTTTATTTTCAATAAATAAAAATCACAATATTATTATTATTAAAATGCACTTTTATAAATAGATAGATATTCATGTTAAGTGAAAGACTGTAAAATAATAAATATATAGTATATTAGAATTATTTTGAGATTGGTCAATATTGAAAAAGTGAGATATAAAAAATAAATTAATTAAATATTAAGTCACTTTATTATTTAATTTTTTGGTCAATTTATTTCAATAACATGAGTGTTACCAGTGCAACATCCACGTACAAAAAGCACCAAAGCAACCGGAAGGAAAACAAGTCCATGAAGTAGTCCCAAGGTTATAGCGAGAAAAACGGTCTGAAAGAATATTTTTTATTTTCAAAAAGGTACTGGATAAATAAAGATAGGAAAAATGAATTTTTTCAGGTTTGAGATTAATTAATAAGGGTTGAAAAACATGTAAAGACAGTTTTGTATGCAGGTATATTTAAAGAGAGAAGCTAGCCTGGTGTTTTTAGGTCTGATATTTCGGATCCAGTATTTTTGTTTGTATATCCTGTATAATCCCATTTTTTAATTCACTGTCTTTTAATAACCTTTCCCCAAAAGATTCAATTAAGTCTATTTAAAATCCCCCTACCTTAAAGAAAGTAACAATCATATAAGCGGGAACATCTGCCAAAACCACAACTGCCAATATTGTAGAAATAGCCCCTTGAGTGAGTGGCCAACCCAAAGCCCCCAACGCTTCACGAATTTTTTCTCGTGGTGTAGACCGTGTCGAACATACATAACCGTAAGTTATATGTGCTGAATAATCAACAGAAAATCCAATAGACATAATTATTGTAATCATTGAAATGGCATCCTCAAAAAATATTTTATTTATTTTCCCAAAGATTTGGAGTTAAAATTACCAAATTTACACTCCATAAAGTCATAAAACCAATAACCCCAATATCAATACTAGCTATAGCCAAAGCAACCCAAAAAGCACAAGATGGTTGTGGAATTAACAATAATGCTATAAAAACCATTACAGCCATTGCAATAACAATATTTTGAATAGTATTAGGAACAACTAAAGCATATTGGTCAGTAAATAGCCAAAGTGGCATAAAACTAAAAAATAAAAAAAATAATTTTGTAAAGTTAAAAAATAAACGTTGTAATATTATAACGAGGAAAGCGAGCAGCAACGTCACGTAATAATTGTGTTGCAGTTTGTTGTTGTACTGATGTTGAAATATCCCGTAATCCAACAAGAAAACTATAAAAAATTAACTAAAAATGTAAATATTAGATTACCGAAATGAATTTATTCGATGAAATCCTTTCTCGGGTAGCCAACCCCATTTAATATCCTCTGGCCAATTCTCTGTATGTTTTGCCGAAAAGAAATGCTAAAAAATTAAAAAATAGTTTAACAATATTAGAGATTAAGTAGGTATTAAGAAAATTTTATTTTTTTCGCAATGGATTTAACCCTTTACACCTATAGAAAGAAAAATAAATATTTTAAATTTCATGATAGAATTAATATTGAAAAATTTATTTATCAAGGATATATATTTTTTAAATTAACCTTAGCCAACCCATAAAATGTCTCATCTGAAGTCACATTTGACATATCAAAACCTTCTCCAGCAATTCCATGTTTTGGATCGCTATAGTACCATTCCATTTCATTCATCCAAAATTGAACAGATTCATTTCCAATTGTGTGACGAGTATTCGCAAATGCATGAACCATTGAACGAATTCGCTGTCTCTCTTCTGGATCACCAAGATTTGGTGCATTATTAACTACAACCTTAAAAGGTAATCATTTGCTGATTTAAAAATAAATTTTAAAAAACCTGGACAATAGCGCCATAATGCCAAAAATATTTTTCCAATACTCGGTAATGAGGAATTGCATAAGAATCACGAACTAGTAAATTTATTGGTTCAAGTCCTTCCCGCAATTGGGTACAACCATAGATTGCAAAAATAAGATAAACACCGAACCAGACAATGGCCAATCCACGAATTAATGGCTGCATAAGGATTGGGGCAAACCTAAAGAATGATTGAGAAATCACAAAAAATATTTGGGAATACAGAAATAATCTTGAAAATTTTCATATAAAAAATATAGCCCAATAATTTAAAATGAAAATATAAATTTCTTACCAATTTTGAAAGAAATGAGCAGGTTTAGAATCTCTCAGATTGAGCTCAAGTTTCTTCGGGTCTGGATCATGAGCAGTGCCTAACCAAAACAATCGAGTCATCAAAGATGATTGGGCATCCATATCCTCTGGAACAGTTGGTCTCAAAAATATGCAATGTAATCCGTTTGATTCCCAATGAATAGAGAGGGCAAGAAGTCCAGCGAAAAAGGTGATCTTTTTTTAAATATAAAAATTAAAGGATTAGAAAAAACCTGATAGATAAATGTAACAGCAATAGCAACACCAGTATAAATACAAAATATTTGTACAGCTGGAATGCTTGTTATTGCACCAACACCGAAAGAAAGAGCATCAGTCAGCGCTGTGATAAACATTGAAATAGCAGCATCACTCATAGCTTCACCCATTCGGCGTTGTACGGAGGAGGCTCGGTTGGTACGACGAATAGCAGCAATCATCAAAAACATGTTGTCCACGCCGACAGCTTAAATATAAAAATATTTGAAAAATTTTTCTGACGTTAAATAATTTTACAAACCAACAACCAAAAAAGGCATTACACCAACAATGTCATTGTAAGGCATTGAACATAAATTTAAATAACCAATTGCTGTTACAATTCCCATTCCTGCATTTATAACTCCGAGAATGGCAAGTACAGGTTTAGAGACAGCCCAATCGATATACCAACTTTTCCTGCATGTGGACATATTGCAAAGTGCAGAGAAGAAAAGCAAAATAACAAAGGCAAGAATAAAACGAGGTTTGAGGGAATCTGCATTTCTTTTAAGTTCTTCAGCTAGGGTCTTAAATTAAAAATTAAATTTAAGGAAATAAAGTTACTAGAAAGGATAAAATTTAAAAAAACCTGTGAGTGAAAATAAGTAACAGTAATAAACGGATTTGAATAATTTTGCATTAGCAATTGAAATTGTTTTTCCCATAAACCAGATAAGTGGGAAACATTTGGTGGAAAAAATTGTAAATGGTAGATCATTAACCATGAATGAGCTCCTCTCAAAATCATTTCATTATTTTGTCCGTAACCAACAGTAACACCACCAAGACTTGCACCAATATAATGATGCCTAATTTAAAAAAAATAATTTTACAAACAAATAAAAAATAAAAATTTTAATTTGTTCAGTCGTCTTAGTCAGAAAATCCTTTATAAATCAGATTCTCCTTTGGAGTTCAACTAAATAATTAATATCCGCATTATTAGAACGCCACAAAATTCATAAAAGGAAATTTCATGGAGCTGGAATGCGTTAAGTCGAAAATGACTCGAACCACACAATAGTCCCTAACATATCGCAGAAATATACCACTTAACCAGAAACACCTTACAAGAATAAATGAAAAATATACTTATGTAGCACATCTACACAGCAATTTAACGAATTTAATTTTTAATTGTTATGGATTTATTGGAAAATTTTCTTATTAAATTAAAAAAATTCTATAAATTTAAAACTCCTTACACTCCACCAAGTTTAATCATCGGGTATGTCATATTTACTCCATGTTGAAATAATCCAGAAAGCAATCCTATATGCTTATTTCCTGGACAAACGTGATTTCTGCCAGAGAGGCACAAATCCTTATATCCAAATATTCGTCCTTTATATTCAACTTTAACATCTTGTTGAATTTGTTTGTCCAAAGCAACAACCATATCAGAATACGGCATTGTCAAAATATTTTTCCCCAATTCTTTTGTGCTCACAGTTACCTTTTTTAAAAGAATTTATTTTTCTAAATTTATTTTCAAAAAAACCTGTATTTCCCTTGATTGTGTAACTGCCCTTCCTGGAATATAACTTCCGTTAAAGAGTGGCCATTTGTCATGAATAATTTGTCTTTCAGTTTTTGATTGTGCATTTGCCGGTGTAAAAAGATAAATAGCGTCAGTAATTGAATTTAAAGAAATAAATCCACTAATGGCAAAAATTGTGATGAAAAGAGGAAAAAATATTAAAGGTAATGGATTAAAAGCAATAAATCTGCCATAACGATAGAAAAGTTGTGAAAGTGGCCGTTCAAGGCAATCGAAATTACGCATCTATTTTCTGAAAAAATATTTTTTATTTTGATCATAAAATTGTTAAAAATAAAAAATGGCAAAAATTGTGATGAACAAAAGAGAAAATATTAAAGCTTTAATTTTTTTCTAATTTTTGCTGTGCAGAAGTTCGAAAAACTTTTTTCCGAAGCCGTTTTGTTGCTATATACCGTATCAAAAAACTGACTAAAATATTTAACCCGACAATGAGGCAAAATATGTGCAAAATGGAAATGTACACTAGATTGCAAGGCATTTACCGGGCGAAAGTAAAAATATAGAGGAATGTTGTCTGGAGATGACCTAAATAAGAAAACTTCTGACCTGCTTTTTCTTCAGTTTCTCCTATGTATAAAGCAAAAAAGTAAATAAAGCCTACCATTATTCAATAAAGTTAAATATATTCAGAACCTTTTCCATGGTGTGTTATCATTCAACGTTTATAACAATTTTTTTAAACTTAGATTTTTCAAATCATTTGATAAATATTGTTGTATAAACTTTGATAAATACCTACCATACTAAATCCTAATTAATTTTATAGATAAAAATTTTAAATTAATAAATTAATTATTGTATGTGCTTCAGCTTTTAGATCAACATTTTTAATTTCTAAATTCATCGAATACATATTTCTAATAAAAAAACAATTGATAATGGTTAAACTCCTTCCTGTATGTTAATGTCTTTTGCTTATAAAAATAAAAAAATTTTTGTTAATCAAAATTAAAAAGATTCCTTTTCTAAAATATAAGAAAGAAAAACTGGAAAAATTCGTGTAAAGACAGTCTGACTTTTAAATAATTCTAGTTTAATACAATACTTCGATGTTCGGATCACGGCTAGTTGACCTTGGCTATGCTTTTAAATTTTTTCTTCGGTTATTAATGCTTATAAAGAAGCCAGTCAACCTATAGGAATAATCTAACACACGCCAAGTCCAACTGGCTATATGTATGTCCCGAATTGGGAAGTATGTATGTATTGTATACTAATTCCATAAATACTATTCTATTTCATGAATTTTTACAATTTTTCTCTCACTCATTTAATTTTGATTAAAGGGATCTCTCTACTTTTGAAGTAAAAATATTTTTGGAAGAAAAAATTTGAAAAAAACTTTAAAAAATTTAGGGCATGTCTTTCTCTGCCTCCGATATTGCTCTTTATAATGGGTATAATAATGGGTGCTATATTAATCCTCGGTTCTTTTCTGAGCCTGAACTTGTAATTCACATATTTTAAAATTATTTTAACGATTTGTTTTCAGTATCCAGCTAATATCAGTGTGGAAAATTATGATAAAAGAAAATTAACTACTTTCGAACTTACTGAGATTAAGGAATATGCAAAAGTTAATTAAAGCAAATATTTTTTATTAAAAAAAAATTTCTTTAAAGATTTATTTTGTTGGTCCACATGCTAAAAAACAAATTGAATTTGATGATAAAAATGGTGCATATAAAGTAGTTTTACATGATCATTTAGCTTACAGATTTGAAATAATAAAATCTATTGGAAAAGGAAGTTTTGGACATGTAGAATATATAACTAAAAATATTTTTTTAAATTATTTTATTATTTAAAGGTTGTTAGAGCTTTTGATCACAAAAATAAACAAGTAAATATAACGTTTCTCTCTCTAAAAGAATGACTCTTTCAAATCCCTCTAGAAGTGTTGTTTAATTAGAGGGATCATTCAGATGGAAGGGTCAAGCTATTAGAGAGGATATGATAATATATATATAATTTAAATGATTTTATTTTTAGTATGTTGCCATAAAAATACTTCGAAAGGAAAAGAAATTTAATCATTTAGTAATTAAAAATTAAAATATAATTTCCAAACAAAAATTAAAATTAAATTTCAGATGGCTACCGAAATTGAAATTTTGGAGATTCTTAAAAAACAGGATGTTAATGGTAATTATAATATTATTCCAATGATTGAATCCTTTACTTTTCGTGAACATAAATGTATTACATTTAAATTACTTGGCATGAATCTTTATGAACTATTGAAGAAAAATAAATTTGAAGGGTTTCGTTTAACGGTAAGTTTTCTTTAAAAACATTTTTTATTTTCTTTTTCTTAGCTTGTTCGAAAATTTGCTCTTTCAATTCTTCAATGTTTAAAATTATTACATTCAAATAAAATAATACATACAGATTTAAAACCAGAAAATATTTTATTAGAAACACCAACAAATTGTTTAATAAAAATTGCAGACTTTGGATGTGCTTTTTTTGAAGGACAACCATTTTATAATTATTTTCAATCAAGATATTATCGAGCACCCGAAGGTGACTTTAAATTAGAGGAGCACCCAGGCCCTTCAGGGTTGGGAATCAGATGTTTTGCCAGAAAAATTGTCGGGGAACGGGGTGCTACCCTCCCTACTTTAACTATTAAATTTAAATTTTTAAATTAATTTTAAAGTAATTCTTGGAGGAAAAATTGGAATGGCATTGGATATGTGGTCTTTTGGTTGTATTTTGGCTGAATTATTAACTGGGCATGTACTTTTTCCTGGTAACAATGAAGGAGATCAATTAGCTTTAATAATTGAATTGTTGGGAATTCCGGATGAAAAATTTTTAGGAAAAGTTAGACGAAAAAAAGAATTTTTTAATTCTGAAGGAAATCCATTATATTGTGAAGAGAAAATAAATGAAGAAAAAACGGTTAAAAAATAAATATTTAAAATGTAATCTTTTTTTAGATTTTAAAAGGAGGTAAAAAAGGAAAATTAAGAGGTCCTCCAGGATCGAGAACTATGCAAGATACTTTGAAGAATAAAGTTGGAAATAAATTTTATTTAAAAAATTTTAGATTTTTATTTTAGGGAAATGAATTCTTTTTAGATTTTTTAAAGCTTTGTTTGGTTTGGAATCCGGAAACACGTTTAACACCAATTCAGGCATCTAAACATCCTTGGTTATGTAATTAGAGAGGAGTTTAATAGATTGGAATTAAAGATGGAACAAGAAAAAGAATAAAAATGTTTTGAAAAAATGTTTGAAAAAAAGAACAAACTTAAAAATACTTTCTAAAAATTCCTTTGGCACATTTAAAAAATCATTGTTATTTTAATATTGGGTCTTGTCAAAACTTCTTACAAAAAATTTATTTAGTTCTGACTTGCTTAAAATAATTTAATTCGTTAAAGTATGTTCCCTTGATAAATTTGTAATATCAAGGAGAAAAGAAACAAAATTACGTATTTATATAACCAGTTTATTCATGACAAAATTTACAACAATAAACAATTGATTGCAATATTTTTCTTTAGGCAGCATGTCGAGTCGTTCTTTCCCATTCGAATGGCGTCTCTGTTGATTGTTCGGAAGGATAACACTCCTTAAAATATTCAAAAGAATCATTTAAATTATGGATAACTTACACGCAGAACATCCTTCAGAACTTGGTATTTAGGCATATCATCCCATTTTAGCAACTTCAGGGACTTATCGAACTCATAGAAGTGCGTAGGAAAACGTCTAAAAAATCAAAATATTTTTCTACAAAAATAAACTCACTTGCAAAGGTCAGTGAATGTGGACTTTCGCTTCATATCCTCAACATCTTTCTGTTTTAGCTTCATTCTCCATGGAAGTACTCCCTCACCCATTTCGATGATCGAATAGTATAGAGACCAAAGATCATCTACAGGACCCTAAAATGAGTAAAATACATAAATTTTTTAAATATTCTCACATACCGTTTCCTTCCTGTCATGAACAGTTAGTGACACATATCTTGTTGTGCCACGAAATGCTGCTCTTCCACGTTCTTTGCGATGTTCTGAATGGAAAAAAGATTATTGCAACAAATCATAATGCTTACGTCCATTGGGTTGTAAGTATTTTCTCGCCATTCCAAAGTCGATGATGAATACAGTGCGATGTTTTCCAAACTGGGACAGTCCAATACACATATTGGATGGTTTTATGTCCCTATGCAAGTATCCACTTAGATGCATCACTTCCATCGCATCGAGGCATTGTTCGCCAACACGGAGGGCAGTTCCAATACTGAAGCGTCGGGATTGGGTTTGTTTTCGAAGAACTGCCAAACTTGGGCCAAGCAACTCCATAATTATGTAGTGGCACTTTGGACGACGTGAAAGGTGTAAAGTGCCACTTGCAACCTAAAACAAAGAAAAGGATTAATGTTTAAATGAACATTATTTCACCATAAATGGAAAGTTGTCTTTGCCGTTCAACTTGGCCATAACTCGCTGCTCAATTATTAGACGGTTGCCTTCATCTTCAGCCATGCAAATCTTGACAGCAAAATTATGTCCAGTCATCTTTTTAAATTAAAATCAAAACTAAATCAGAAATAAATTAAATCACCTTGTCAGACCCCTTGAAGATTTGCCCAAAGCCACCAGATCCAACGATGTCATGAATGCGGAAACGACCGCGCACGAGATAGCCCATGTCAAGAAGAGGGTGCATCTTCCTTCCCTCATGTGTTCGCATAATTCCATGCGCTTCGGGTTTGCGAGTCATCTTCTTGATATCGAGCGGCTGTCTTGGCTTCCGCATTGAGTTACGTTGGTCCGCTCGACGCTTCATCGTGGTACAACAATGCAGAATAGATAGACGAGAATATTAGACCATAATATATTTTATACAAGATTTTACTTTTATACAATTATTTTGGCCGTAACCACAACTTCTGATTAACGTAATTTAATTTTTGAGACTTTCTATATTGTACGCTACCAAAAATTGCCACAATGCCTAATTTGCCGTTACAGTAACTAAAATTTAAGTTTTTGACAATGCCAAACTGGCGATATTTTGTCAGTTTTTTCCGGCGACCGTGATTCGGGTTTTTCGAGGTCGAGTCTTTTTCGGTCTTTCTCGAGTTTTTTTTTCGAGTCTTTTTCGGGATCCATTTTTATTGGTTCAGGCCATATCTTTATTTAATTTTATTTTTTAATTAATTTCTTTCGAAATATGTAAAATATGTATTTACTATGTTTTTTTAATATTTTATTTTTTAGCAAAATGGGCAAAAAAGCTAAAGTTGGAAAACAGCGAAAAGATAAATTTTATTTTTTGGCCAAAGAAGCCGGTTTTCGATCACGTGCTGCTTTTAAATTACTTCAATTAAATAAACGCTTTGAATTTCTACAAAAATCCCGAGCTTTAGTTGATTTATGTGCAGGTAATTTTTCCTAAATTAGAATTAAACAACAAGAACTGTGGTCAGAATCTTGAGCTTTTTTAATAGAAAAACTCCGATTCTAACTTTAAATTTACCTACAAAAATCGAACAATTAAAATTTAACAATTTTAACTTTAAACAATTAAATCCATTTTAATAAATCCATTTAACTGTTTTATTAAGAAAATTCTTTAAATTAAAATACTCATTCGGTAACATTTTAAGAAATTCTTTTTGACCAATTTGAGCTTTTTTCAGCACCCGGAGGATGGCTGCAAGTTGCAGAACAAAATATGCCCGTTTCCTCTTTGCGTATTGGTAATTTTTCTAAATAATAGAACTCGAATTTAATTTTTTTTCCTATTTATAGGTGTTGATTTAGTGCCTATTAAACCAATTAAAAATTGTATTACACTCCAAGGAGATATTACCGAAGAAAAGGTTTTTTTTAATTTTAATATTTTTCAAAAATTTAATTTAATTGAAGACTCGCCATGCTGTCCGTAAAGAACTCAACACTTGGGAAGCTGATTGTGTCTTACACGATGGGGCTCCTAATGTTGGAACTAATTGGGGACATGATGCTTTTCAACAAAATTGTTTAGTGCTTTCCGCTCTTCGATTAGCCACACAAATATTACGTCGTGGGGGTTATTTTATTACAAAAATTTTTCGTTCTGCTGACTCTCAAATGCTTATTTCTGTTTTTGAAAAACTCTTTAAAAAGGTTATTTTCTAAATTATTTTGAGAAAAAAACTTATTTTTAGGTTCATCATTGGAAGCCTGCTGCATCTCGTTTAGAATCTGCTGAAAGTTTTGTTGTTTGTGAAAAATATTTAAAACCAGACAAAGTTGATTCAGAACTTCTTGATGCTAAAAAAGTTTTTTCTTCACAAAGTGAACAAACAGAAAATGTTAATTTGTAAGGATTTCCTTTGTTTATTTAAGGTTTAAAAATTTTTGATAAGTAGGGTATCTCACGATTTTTTTTAAAAAAATTATTTTTCGAAGAATTAAGGAAACCCCGAAACTGAATTTTTGGGTTTCCTACATAGGATGTCTTCATAGATTATTTTTCTGTTTCAAATTTTAAAATTTTAGACAACGTTTGCTTTTGCATCCACGTCGAAAAGATAAAAAACCGAAAGCTCTTGGATATGAAGATAATATAGAAATTAGTCAACACCGAGAATTGCCTGTTAGTGAATTTATTTCTTCCAAAAATTCTCTACAAATTTTGGCTAAAGCATCTGCACTTGTTTTGGATTCAGAAAAGGATGCTAATAGTAAGCATACAACAGAGGAAATCCGTGAATGTTTATCTGATTTAAAGGTTTATTTTTTTGTAAATTTTAATAATTTTATTGAAAATAAGGTTTGTGGACCTGCTGAAATTAAAAGAATATTAAATTGGAGAAAAAAATTAATAGAAGAACAAAAAATGGCAAAGAAAATGGAGGAAAAGAATGAGGAAATGGTGGAAAAGTAAGTTATATTTATAAAATTTATGGTTTATGATTTTAAAAGAAAAGCGATTAACTTTCTGGATTTGTTGATGCCTACTAACAAAAAATAGCAAATAAATTTGGTCGATTCTATTTCTTTTATTCTTAAGAAATTTTATTCTGTTAAATATTCTGTTAATTTTAGAGATCCATTAGTTAATGAAATTGAAGAGATTGAAGAAGAACAAAGTCAAGAGATGAAAGAACTTGAAGAAATTGATGAACTTATAAGGAATGCCCAAGCTGAGGAAAAATCTCAACTTAAAAAGTTTGATTGAATTTAATTTATATTTTTTATAAATTTTAGAAGAAAGAAAAAACTTTTGAAAGAAAAACAAAAACTTAATGAAAGAAGAAAATTAAATATGATTCATGATGGAGATGAACCAACAATTGGAGAAGATTTTGAAATTTTTTCACTTAAAACTATTCAAAAGGCTGTAATTAAAGCAAAGGCTAGAGCTTTAGCTGCTGCTGACGCTGTTATTAGTGGCAAAAATATAATGTTGGATTCTGATAACGATCTGGAAGAGGATGAGGATAAAGAAGAAAATGATGGAAATGTTTCTACAAGTGATGATGAAGAGTATGTTTGTTCCCCATTTTTCTTTACTAAAAAATAGGAAAGATTCTAAATTAACCTCTTTTAAGTGATGAATTGGATGCACAAAACTTTACTGAAAATCACAAAAAGCAAATTACAAATCTAGAGAATAATCAAAAGAAAGACGAGGACATTTTATCTGAAAATGAATGGAATGATGATAAAATGGAAAGTGATGTTAATGAAGGTTTTTTTAATATTTGGGTTTTCTAAATAAATATTTTAGAAAATGAGGATAATGAAAATTCATTTCAAAAGAAAAAACTCACACCTTTACAACTTGCAATAGGTGAACAAATGATTTATTCAAAAAAGCGTTCTCGTGATATTGAGGATTGGGCTTGGAATAGGTTATTCTACTTTTTAAGTTTTAAAATATTTTATTTTTAGACATACAAATAATGATGAAGAATTGCCTGACTGGTTTTTGGCAGACGAAAAACGTCATAATCGCCCGACAGAATTACCTCCTGGTGTTGATTTTTCTCGAGTACAATTTTATGCTCAACGAGATCCCCCAGTTAATTCTCGTTCTGTGAAGAAAGTTGCTGAAGCAAAAATGCGTAAAAAGAAAAGACAACAACGGCGATTGGAAAAGGCTAAAAAACGTGCTGAAGGAATTCTTGAAAATGAGCAAATGGAACATGTAGAGAAAGTGAGAGAATTAAAAAAGTGAGTTGAAATTGAAATTTAGTAGAATTTATTTTTAATTTTTTTAGACTTTACAAAAAAGCGGCTAGACCAGAAAAGAAAGAAGTTAAATATCAAGTAGTTACAAAAGGAAAACGTGGAAAAATGACAAGACCAAAAGGACCTTTCAAACTTGTTGATCGAAGACTTAAAAAAGATAATAAATCATTAAAGAAAAAGGGTAAAAATGGAAAAGCTGGGACAAAGGGAAAAAGACCATCAATGAGGACTGGGGGTGGTGGGCCAAATAAAAAGAGAAGAAGAAATTAATTGTTTTTAATTATTTAATGTTTTTGTTATCGAAATAAATTTTTAGATTATTTATTTGATGCATTTTGAATTTGAAATTTTGGTTGGGATTCTTTTCAAAAAATTTTTAGTTCTTATTTTCGCCAAAAATTTCTTGACGGGAATATTTGGCACGAAAAAGTCGATGCTCGACTCGATAAAATTAAGTCCAAAAGTGACTCGTACGGCCCGGTCCGATAAATTAAGCCCAAAAAAATAGCTCGAATGTCGGCTCGAATCGTAAACGGCAACCCTAATTATAATTTTTTAATACGATATCTTTACCCGCTTTACTAGTATTTCATCACACCATACATTTAAAAATAAAATTGTTGGAAAGGTGTGTAAATTTAAATTTATTTAAAAAATTATAAAGTAAACAATTCAATATTTCCCAATTAATAAAAATTTATTTTAGAATTTTATTCCTTACATATTGATTAAATTTAAAATAAATTAAAACTAAAAATATTTTAAAAAAATGTTTTCGTCTTTGTATATAAATTTAATTTATTTATTATTATTTTTACAATTATTTTTATTTTACAAAATTATTAATTGTTGTATATATCCAAGAAGAAGGAATGAGTAAATTTTAATTTAAGAAAATATTAATTAAAATTATTTTTTAATTAAAAGTGATGTTTTGACTTTAGGACCAGGAAGGGCAAATTGGTATTTTGTTTTCTTATATTTTTAATTTAATTTGAATATTTTTAAGATTTAAAATTGGACTTTAAGAAGAAAAATTTTGAAAGAAAAAATGGAAGAAAAGAAATAATTTTAAAAAGTGTCATAATATTTACAATATAATTTGATGATAAAATTAAAATTTCTGATTAGATAAAACAATGTATTTACAATAACTTCTTTTTTTTTTTTTCTTTATCGAACACAAATAAATAAATGTGAAACAATAAAATAAAACTCCTGGATCCAAAAGGATCACTTATGGAGAGGTAACTTACAAGAAAAATCAAATACAATTTTACAGTTAAAAAATGTTAAATTTAGAAAAAAATATATATAAATGGACTCCACAGAAAAAAATATGTAAATTAAATAAATAAAGGCGAATATCGAAAAAAATATATATAGGTATAATTTAAGTAAAAAAATATTTGTACCAAAATTAATTTTTTTTTTTAAAGATAAGTATGTTAAAAAAGAAAGTGAACATTTAGGCAAGGATTTTGTTTTTATTACACTCCATTAATCCATTACTCATAAATTAGGATCTTCTGTGATTAATATATTGTCTAAAAATTTTTTAAATTGAGGAATAGTACTAATCTTTTCAATTTCATTTTTTGGAAGTTTATTCCACCTATCTATGACTCTATGTGAAAAGAAATGGTTATTCTTAGTTTGTTTTTTAAATATTTGATATCTATGCAATCGCAGATTATTTCTATTTGGTTTAGAGAACATTTGTTCTGGTTTTATTTTATAGAAACCATTTATTATTTTGAAGGTTGTCATAAGATCTGTTCTTATGCGACGGATTTTAGTTGGAGGGAGTTTACATCTTTTTAGTCTTTCGGTATATCCTATTTTTTGGTATTTGAATTTATATCTTAAAATTTTCCTTGTAAAGCTTCGTTGTGGTCTTTCTAATTGCTTGTTAAGATATTCTAGTTTTGGGCTAAAACTTTCAGTGGAATACTCCATAATTGGCCTTACGTATGTTTTAAATGCCTTTACATAAGTATCTATTGGTAATGTTTTAGGTAATATTCTTAGAATATTATTTAGCCTTATAAATGAGGATTTAGTGATTTTTGCTACATGTTGGTCAAATTTAAGTTTGTTATCTATGTATATACCTAAGTCTCTTATGTTATTAACTTCTTCTATTTTGTCACCGTTAATCTCATAGTTATACTTAATTTTGTTGTATATTTTTAAAACCTTAACCTTTGAGATTGAGAAGTCCAGTCTATTATTTTTTGCCCAGCTATATGCACTGTTTATGGCTCCTTGGAGCTCTACACAATCTTTTTCTGTTTTAATTTCCGAATAGAGCTTAAAGTCATCTGCGTATAATTTTACTTTTATGTTTTTTGGGATATGTTTGGGTAAGTCATTTATATATATTAGGAACAGCAATGGTCCTAATACAGTCCCTTGGGGAACACCTGTTTTTGGCAGAAATGGTTCAGAGTAATGATCACCTATTTTTACGATATGAGATCGATTTGAGAGAAAATTTGCTATCCATCTAATTGTTAAGCTATCTATTCTTATTTCTTGTAATTTTCTTATAAGTATTTGATGATCTACCTTATCAAAGGCTTTCTCAAAGTCAAAATATATGACGTCCGTACCTATCTTCCTATCAAGTGAATTATACCAGTCTTGCATAGATGATAAAATTTGAAGTGTACAAGAGCTTTTAGGTAAAAATCCAAATTGCTCTTCAGCAATCAATTTATGTTTATTAAGGTGTTCTAATATGTTATTTGATATTATGCGCTCAAAAACTCTACAAGTCGGGGATGTTAATGCAATTGGTCTGTAATTTTTTGGGTCGTTTATTGAACACTTATTTTTGAATATCGGCAGAATGTGAGCTGTTTTCCATAATTCAGGGACTATTCCTGTTTTTAATGTATTTTCATATAAAATTGAGAGAGGAAGAGCTAAGGGGGTAGCACATTTTTTTAGAAAATATTGATTGATATTCTCAGGACTATGGGATAATTTATTTGGGAGTTTTTTCAGTAGTTTTTCTATTATATAAGGTTCGAAAATGATTTCTTCCTGATATCCATCCTCAACTTCGAAGCTTGCTTGTATATTGTTTTTACCTCCGCTAACTATTTCTTCAAAAATATTTTTAAATTTATTTGCTTTGTCTTTGTCTAATACTATGGGGTCGCCTTCCTCAGATTCGTTAAGTATGGGTATACCAGAGAATTTAAATCGATTTCTCTTCATTAATTTATGTATTTCCCCTATATGCCCAGATCCTATTTTTTTCGATAGATAATTATTTTTATATTTTTCTATTTGTAATTTACATTTAATTTCAAAATTTTTATAATTATCTTTACTAATTTCCCTAATTTTAGCTTTTTCCATGCATCAGCTTTTTGTTTGATTATTTCCCTAATTTCTTTAGGATATTTCATAGGTGTTTTTTCACCAAACTTTTTAAATGGAATGAATTTTTGAATTGCTTGGGTTATTATGGAATTTAGTATTTCGGCCATTTCAGAGGGATTCTTGTTCTTAAATATATTGTACCAATCATATTGGGCTAAATACCAATTTATTAGTTTATATTTTCCTTTCTTAAATAATAGTACCTTTCTTTTTCTTTAGAGTTTACTTTTTCGACCGGGAAAACTACTTCAAATACTATAGGTTTGTGGTCACTCAAAACCAAATCATCTATAATTTTGTATTTTTCTATTAATTGCTTATTTTGTAAAATAAGGTCTAGTATATGGGAAGTATTATACACGGTTGCCTCTTTTATTATTTGATTTAAATTTAGCTTATTTATGGTATTGTAGAAGTATAAGTTCTGATTATCTTTCGGAAGTGTAAACTCAAGCCAATTTATCTTTGGATAGTTTAAGTCCCCTAATATAATATTTGAGAGATCATTTTTGTATTTTTTCTTTATTAATCCCCAAAATTTTTTATCATCGACTAATTTTGTATTCGGAGGTCTATATACTAAATGGAATCTAATTCTTTTAAATTCAGAATAAATATCGAAGGTAAGTAGTTCGTGATTGTATTCGGATATTGAAAGTGTCGGAATATTAATAAGCTTTATTTCCTTTTTATAAACTACACCTACGCCCCCGCCTCTTTTTTTAATCTATCTACTCTAAGAAAGTCATAACTATCAGAAATGAGAAGGGATTCGTTCGAAGTATTGTCATTTAGCCAGGTCTCACATAAGAAAGCTATATGAATATTATTTTTAATTAAATAATTTTCTAACTCAAATAATTTATTTGCGGTCTTTTCTGAATTAATGGAGCGTATATTTAGGAGTAAGCAATTTAAATTTTTTAATTTTCTGTTACTTTCATAAGTATTTTTCTGTGAGGTCCCTATATCCTAGTCAATGTTCACTTGCTTTTTAAAAAAAATTTTAAGGTTACGATAACAAGCGGTGCCTTTTCCATGTTTTTCATTAATTTCCTTGACCTGCTTTTTCAGGTAGTTTTGCAATTGTAGTTCGGGTGGAGTTAAGTCCCTTCTTGCGAAGGGGCTATATCCTCCTAAAGTTGGTTGATGTAGTGTTCGATATTGATTAATAAATGTTTGAGCAGCAGACGGCGTTGTAAATTTGACTTTAATTATGCGGTGATAATTGTTTTGTTTTTTGATTCCATGCCTTTTTACTTCAAAATTTTTTCCATTAAATCCTCTTTGTTTATTTTGAAATATTTGTTCAACTCTCGTTAAACTTCGAGGACGATTTTTGGCAAATTCTCCGAAAATTCTTAAAAACTCCCTCTAAAAATATTTAATTCTAATAGTTTAGTCAAATTTTGTTTAAAAAGAGAAAATTTTTCGGTTGTGTTAAAATAAAAAAATATTTTTTCTTAAAACTTTTTGTTATTATTTCATACATAATTATTTTTTTACTTTTAATTTCTCCAATTTGGGGAGATTTATTAACCTTTTTTAAAATTAATTCAAAAATATTTTTAAAAAATAATTTAAGTATTTATTCCATTAAATCCTCTTTGTTTATTTTGAAATATTTGTTCAACTCTCGTTAAAATATTTCCAAAACCTAAAGGATCATCAGGATTTGAACATCTTTGTTCTCCAAGTATATTTGCTGCTTTAAAAGAGCAAAGACATTGACAAATACCAAAACGGCATTCTGCTGCTGGATCTCCACATTGCTTACTATTTATACAACGTTCACCTAATGCTGCACGTTTTAAACAACGATCTATTGTTGAAACCTTGAAAAATAAATTTTTAAAATTTGAAGATTTAATTAGAAATAATTTTTGAAGAAAGGTACTAGTAATCGGAATTTTGTATCGGTCGGTATTCCGTTACTACCGATACGGAATACCGATAAATACCGAAAAATACGACCGTAGTACGTACGGTCCGATCACTAAAAGATACTATGTTATTACGAAGTTTAATTCAGAAACTACATATTTTCTAAAAGAACCCCTCTCTATACAATCCTTTTTGAATTCTTTTATTTTACGTAGGAAATAAAATATTCAAAGGGCGAAAAAATAAAAAAAATTATTTAAAGGCTTGTATTGAAGTAAAGTTTTGAATGATTTAAATTTTACAAAAAATATTTATTAATTCTTTATTTACCTCATTTAATTCACAATGTTTTTCACAACTTGGAAAACGATGATCATTATTCTATAAAAAATATCCCTAATAATTTCTTATTTTAATTTTATATTTTACCGGTTGAAATCCAATTTTACATTCACATTGGCCAAAATTACAAAACATTGTAACTCCACCTTCACACTTTTTTAAAATTAATTAAATTAATTTTTTCTAAAAAATAACTACTTGTAAATCATTTTGACAAGGATCGTCTCTGTGTGCAATACTTAAACATTGTCCATTGTGATACACAGGTGTTGGGTCTCTACAAGGTTTTGGACAACAAATAGATGTTTTCCAACCTGGTTCACTTAATGTCATACAAAAATGTGTTAATGGGCGACACTTAAAAATTAAAAAAAATTTTTGATTGCCGTATTTCTTCTATTAGAATGTCCGCCTCCATTTGAATGGCCCCCTCTAATAGAATGGCCCTCTGAAGGATGATTGAAGAATAGATAGAATGGCCGGCCATTCTATTAGAGGAAATATGGTATTTGTAAAGTTTAAAAAGTCTCAAAATAATTCCCAAACTCTCTTCCCCCCCCCCCTCCCCACCTTTAATTCTTCATTAGTCCCAGAATCACAAGATTGATTTAAATCAGGCTCCCCATAAGGACAATAAATTTTGCAGCAATGCCCAATATATGGACTTCCATAAGTAACACAACGATAGCCAACTGGACAACTATCTGTTGTTGCTGCATTATCTAGCATATCTACATCATTAATAAATAAACGACGACAAATTTGGATTGGCGAATTTCCATCAGGGCAAACTTTTAATTAAGAAAGGGTCTTCTTTTAAAATATAGGTATTTTAAAATAAATACCAGCAAAACATCTTCCTTTATTATAATCTCTGTGTGTACCAGGCGAGCATTGACATTGTCCGTTTATACAAGAATTAAAAGAATCTACACAATGAATATCCTTTTAAATAAAATAAAATTAAAATTCCCTCTATTTTTTACTTTTTCACAAGATTGCCCCCAACTAGCAACTCTGGTACATTCAACACCATAAAGTTGTTGACCGGCCGGACAAGCTATAAATTGAAAGATATCAATTTAGAAATGCAAGGATTAATAAAATTGTAAAAGATTCCCCAAATCTCCTTTTAAAAATACAAAATAACTGACGGACAGTACAAACACCATTAATTATACTTCCACCCCAACATTCACACTTTCCATCTCTACAAAGCAAAGGAGGTTTACAATCTCTTTGACAGCTATCTCCAATTTTGCTAGGCGCTAATTTAAAATTAATTTTATTTTTAAATAATTTTTTCCTCTAATTACCAAGTCTACAAACAGTTTTTGTTTCATCCAAATCAAATTCTTCAAAATTTGTTGGACAAGTACAACGCCCATCCCGACATACTGTATTTGTTCCATAACATTCTTCATCAAATAAACATTTATTTCCTATCAACTTTTCTAAATTTTTTTTAATTTTTATTTGTAATTAATATTTAGAGAACAAACGTGTGCAAGGAACATCAAAAATAGTAACCGATTTAAAAGGTAATATTAATAAAATTAAAAAAATAAATAAAAAATTAAAAGAAAAATATTTTTTTGGCCTCATTAAATTATTAAATTTATTAAAATAAATTGAGAAAAAATTTAAATTTCGATTGTGGACGGAAATTTGTTGTTTATTTAAATTTAAATTATTAATTAATATTTTTCCCATATTTTCTTTTAAATTATTTTCAAGCCATAATTAAATTTTATAAATAAATTTGTTGAAATGGTGTGGGGTTTTTGAAGGGTTTCAATTTTAATTTTAAATACGTATTTATCTGTAAAATTAAAATAATTTTTTGAAATTATTTTACAGAAAAATTGAAAAAAAAGAATATTTGTTGACAAAAATTTAGGGGAGAAAATATTTAAATAAATTTTGTAAAAATATATGTACATATTAGGGTGGGACAAAAACGTTTAATTTTGAGAAAACCGTATACCATTTATGCCGTTTATCTGGGTCCCGTTTACCGTTTCGTTTAATTTTAGCAAAAAACCCGTTTATCGTATACCGTTTAGCTAAACGGTTTTGTCTCACTCTAGTACATACTTTAATTTTTCTAAAATTTTAATTAAATAAAAATTAATTAATAATTATGTAATATGTACATATTCCCGTTCAAAATTTTGTTTTCGTCAATAATCCAAATATAAAAATATAGAAAAACAATTTATTTAGAGATATATTAAAATTGTGCACAAATTTTTTTATTGTTCATTTACACATAAACAGAAATAATAAAAGCATGGCGCGCATCCGCCAAATTTTTTCTTGCGTGACGGGTTTTAAGCTAATCAATAAAATATTGATGTCAATTAGTTTATTTAGGAGTAAAAGGAAGGGAGGATTTTGGTGACAAAATTTAAATTTTTGTGAATTTTTAGAAAAATTATTAAATTCTTTATTTAAACAAACAAATTGTTTTACACCCTTCAAGTTGTGTTTGTGATTGGGAGGTTGGTAATAACCCCTAGGATTGAAACTAAAATATATATTTGTTTATTCAATTCCTTGATTCTGATCTTTTTAAATTTTATTTTTACGAATTACAAATATATAGCTTGACAAAAATATACTTTTAAATATGCCAAATATAAAAATTGAATATATATACCACAAAAAATATATTCAAAAATTAATTTCTAATTATTTTTTTAAACTCTCGTTTCTTTAGAAGATGAACCTGCAGGTGCCTGACTTGAAAGAAAAGAAATACGTTGGTCATTATTATAGCAATATTGTTGACATCTTTGATGAGGAAAAGGCACTAGAGGTGTCGGCATAAGTGATTGAGTAAATGGTGATTGTTGTGAAGAGTGGAGAGAGAGATTATTCATCTAAATAAATAAATAAATTATTTAATTGTTAATACGAAAAAATTTGAGAAAAGTCCGAAAAAATTCAACGATTTGAGGGAAAGAAGGCGGGTAAAAAACATTTTATAATTTTATTGTTAACCAAAAAAATTATTTAAAAAACAAACCAAAGACGCATCAAAATAATCGTTGCTCTGTTGTTGAACATTAAAAGCATTTGTACGGTGTAAAGAATGTAAATTTGAATGTCCACCATTAACTCCAAAATTGAAAGCAGAATGCATAAAAAGTGAAGGAGTAGACGAAGGCTTTAATTTAAAAAATTTGATTGAAAAATGAAAAAAAATATTTACATTGCTTGAAGTTGGTGGATCTCGATGAATAAATTGACACTTAGCGCCATAAATGCAATAACCATTTTGTGCGTAATTTCGACAAAGAGTTGTTTTATAATTTGGATGTAACTTTAATTAATTTTCCGTTTTAGAATACTTTTAAAATTCGGAGTAAAAAATTAAAATTTTAGGATCCTTTTCAGTTTCAGAGTCCAATGAGTTTGAACAGTTGTTTTAGCCTATTAATTTTATTTTATATTTGATTTCTTTAAGCCTAAGAGAAAAGTTAACAGTAACCCTTTACAATTAACCAGAAAATATTTAAAGTCAACTCAACTCTGTCTGTTCCAAATTCAATCAAAAAATTTAAAATATTTAAACTAAACCTGTTTACTACGTAACTCCTCCTTACAATGTGCAAATCGACAATTATCACCAAAAGAGCAATGTCCCCATTTAAAGAAGCCTCGACACAATTCAGTTCTGAAAGCTTCGACCCTCCTTCTAAGCTTTTTCTCTTCTTCCCTTGCCTTATCTGATTTTCGTTTATCATCGAAAAAAGTTGAGATTTTCTAAAGAAAATAATTATTTTTTAAATTTTAAATAAAACATACGGGATTTTGAGTAAATTTAAGTTCACCATTTTCTGCATTGGTTCTCATATTGAAAATAATTTTAGAAAATTAGGAATTATATGTAGTTAGTAGATAAGATTATTTTAAAATTATTTAAAAGATTAATTAGAAAATTATAAATTAATTAATCTAAATTTATATCGAGAAAATTTTTTCAGAAAAATATCGTAAGATTATTAAATGCAAATTTTAAAAATATCCCAATTTATTTTCAAATGTTAAAAATATTAAATTTATATCAATTGCAATTTTCCCTACCAAAATGGATAATTTTGAAATTTGTGACTATGTGGCACACAGGGACAGAGAGATATTATAAGGGAAGATTAGATGCTTTACTTATCCCAGAAGAGATCCCCAACTCCATCCCATCAAAATCGTTGTCATTCAGACATATTAGAGTTTTTCATGAAGATGAAATTATTCAAAATTTTTACTTAGATCATTCCATTATTTTTGAAAATGAGACGCGTGGCTTCTTTTTAACACTATTTATACAAAAAATAATCCTTCTTTTATGATAAAATGCCGAAAGCAAAAATAGAATGAAATTGGTGAGAAAGGAAATTAAGTTTAAAACTACCCCTAAATTAATTTTTTGCTTTTTTTGAACAATGAAAAGGGTGATAGGCAATTAATTAGTTAATCACTTTCTGAATTATTTCTCATATATAATTTAAAAATTTACCTTTTCTGTAAGCCTCAGAAAATTCTACCAATTTTTCTTCCAAAATTTAAAATATTTTTTTACCCTGGATGTTGCCAAAAGGGAGTTTAAGAGATTAATCTAGGTATTCCTTTTGTTTTAACCAAATAGCAGTAAAAATATTTTTAATTTCTGTGAATAGGGTTGTCGGTTTCAAACCGAACCGAAAAACCGAAGATTCTCGGTTCAGTTTATCGGTTCGGTTAACCGAAGAACTTGGTGAAATCCTATTTGAGAGGAAAAATGTTTAAAAAATGATAGTGTTTGTTGTTAATATAATTAGAAGATTAATGTTCTGAAACAAGGTTTGGATTTGTCCTTTTAAATTGAAAATGTACGTTATTTAAGGAGTTGGCATTTTGTATTTTTAAAAATCAAATTTGTAAATTTAATCTGAAAATCTAAAATTCCTGGCAAATTTTCCCCATTTTTGTAGTTAACTTTAATTATTTTTTCATTATTTTTTAGTTTTGAAAAGTTCAAATCTACTATAAATGTCTTTAAAAGAAATTTTTTCAAGAAAAGTTTTTGTTGGAGGTCTTCCTTTCGATATAACCGAAAATGATCTTCAAAATACATTCATTCGGTTTTTTTAAATTTTATTTTTCTACTTTAATTATTTAGTTATGGAAACTTTCTCATCGAGTGGGACTCGCGTTCTTCTGATAAAAAATATCGTAATTTTTGGATAAAGCTTTTTCCAAATGAAGGATTAATTTTAGGTGGTGGAAATCAACTCACTAGAAAAGGCTATGCATTTCTTATTTTTGACAAAGAAATCTCAGTTCAACATCTAATAAATGAAACATTTCGTGAAGGGCTCCACTATTATTTGAATATTTCAACGGCTGGCTCTCATAAAAAAGTTCAAATTCGTCCTTGGCAACTTAGTGATTGTTCCTATATTGAAAATCCGGCGGAACAATTGAATCCCCGATACACGGTAAGTCTTCAAAAAAAATTTTTTTCAAAATTTTAAAGATATTTCTTGGTGCTCTGCCTCGACATATTAAAGCTGATATGCTTGCCACAATTCTTAAAGATCGTTTCGGCCCTGTCTGTTATGCTGGAATTGATACTGATCCAACGCTTAACTATCCTCAAGGCGCCGCTCGTATTACATTTCGAATGTATAATTCTTATGTGAATGCAATTAAAAATCGGTACATCACAATTCCGAATGATGGATGCACGAAGCGTGTATGTTTTCTATTTTTATTGTCCATTTTAATGGTTGTAAATAGACATAAATATTAATGTCAAATTTGAAGGAAAATCTTTCCTGCTTGCTTTTCCAACAAATTCTTTTTCAGTTAGAGATCAAGCCTTACATTATGGATGACCAGCAATGCGATAATTGTCATGGAAAATTTTGTGCTCGAATTCCAGCACCTCTTTTTTGTCCTGACATTACATGCCTTCAATATTATTGCGAAATTTGTTGGACTTTAATGCACCAAAGTACTAATGAAAATTCATTTCTGCGCACTTTACATAAACCTTTTGATAAGCGAATGAATGTCTGAGAGACAATTGGTAAAAACAATTTCCATTTATTTTCAATTAAAATTTTTCATTTTATTTTACAAGATTGTATTTTTTGGGGGCGGACTTTTTTCAAAAAAAAATGTTTAAAATTTAATTAAATTTTAGTTTTAAATTAAGTCTGCTCTTTCCCTCTTTTTATAATTCAAATGTTTTTAACAATTATTTTTTTATTTAACCATTATTTTTTGAATTTAGAGTTTCTATATTTTGGATTGAAATTTTTATTTAAATAAAAATCAAAATATTTATGCAAGATTAGAAAATAATGGAATTTAGTATATAAAATCGCAGGAAAGGGGGAAATTTATTTACGAGAAAAAGCGAATTTTTTCTTTGTAGCTTAATGGTTGGAAGAAGGTTGTAAAATACAATGGAATCCCGCCAAATCAACCTAGTGACCAGACTGAACCGATACATGAATGGATGTGCCGTATTAGCGGGATTCGATTGTACATATTAGTAATGACGACCAGATGAAAGTTACTTAATTTTCAATCTGATCTATTTGGTATGACAAAATAAAGTAAAATAAATCATAAAAAACGGCATTAATTGGGCTCTGAATTTAAAGAAAAGAAATTAACTCATATTTTTAGATAGATTGATTTGTTTAAAATATTAAATAATCCAAAAGAATCACCATAGTCCGACCAAAATAGTACTTTTAAAAACAAATAAGTCAGGCACTTAAATACAAAAATGAATTAAACGAAAAATAATATACTATTCTAGCTTCTTTTGTGGACATTTAGGAAAGTTTCGAAAACTTAAATGAAAAAGATAAACGAGCAAAAGCCCTTCGGCCAATGATTTTTTGAAAATTTCGATTTCTACCCACTAATTATTAAAATCTTTTGATCATAACTGTGTAAACTCCAAAGCATAGACAATGGAACCTATTGTTAGAAGCTAGAATTATAAGAAATTTGTTTTCAGTGTTCTTTGGCGCGATTGTGTGAAAAGCAGTAAAAAGAGAAAATTTACTTTTAATTAAAAAATATTTTTAAAGTTTGGTCAGCACAAAAATACATAAAATTACGTGTATTCACCAAGAGTGTACCTAGTGGGGAAGGGATATGAGAGCTTGTAACCTCACTATAAATGTGAAAAATAAAATGTCGGGAAAATGATTTCAGAATACCAGAAAACCGACCCCTGGGTACACACTTGGTGTTCAAAGGTTTTTAAAAAATTATCTTGGTAAAGTCATTTGTGCCCTTCACCTCTACACCATCACCAACAACATATAAATATAGAAAGTCTCTTTACCCTTTACGAATTGGAGCAACAAGGCTTCTTTTGCTTATCTGTGCTTGAAGAAAGCGTTATGTTGTTTTGGCTGTTGATTGGCACTGTTCGGTCAGGTGGAACTTGCCTTAAAATTATATAAAAATTAAAATGCAATTAAAATAATCTACTAAATATTACTAATAATAATGTCAGATGATTTTTTCGGGATTTCCGGACATTAGATAAAATAGAGTAATTGTAAGTAAAGGAAATTGAGAATTTCGGTCCATAGTTATTTTCTCCAATTCCTTATCTCTTAAAAACTTCATAAGAAGCAAAAGATTCAAAAGGTCCTAAGTTCTTTATATTCCAACTTTTCTATACTAAATTATTCAAAACCCAATTAATTGTTTCAGTCTATATCATTAATATTATAATAAACCTTGTGCTAACAGATCGGTAGATTTCGGTCAAACTGTTGGTGAACGCAGCTTCCACATTTGTTGAATCCAAAGCACTAGTTTCAATAAAACTAAGCTGATTTCTCTCTGCATAAGCACGTGCCTCTTCGGTTGGTACTGCACGCAGATGGCGTAAATCGCTTTTGTTACCAACCAACATTATAACGATGTTTTGATCAGCATGATCACGCAATTCTATAAATTTATTAAGTTTCGATACCCAATGGAAGAGGCAACTCCCCGAAACGAAAAAACGTATATAATTTTGTAATATTTTTTTGTATCCCATTATGAAAAAAATCACCTTTAAGCCACCGATCCACGCTTTCATATGTCACATGCTTGGCAATGTCATAAACAAGAAGAGCGCCAACAGCTCCACGATAATAAGCTGAAGTAATCGCCCGGTAGCGTTCCTGCCCTGCCGTGTCCCATATCTGCGCTTTTACAGTTTTCCCGTCAACCTATGTAGGATTTTATATTTTGACTGATATTATAAAAAACCTGAATGCTTCTCGTAGCAAATTCAACACCAATGGTAGATCTCGATTCCAAATTAAACTCATTTCGAGTGAATCGCGAAAGTAAATTAGATTTTCCAACACCGGAATCGCCAATCAAAACAACTATAAAATAATACTTGAGTAACCTTTTAATCCTATTTATAGATGAAAACTGAATAATAACAGAAGGAACCCAAGTATTGAATAAAATCATTTTAAAAAACTTATATTTTTTATTAAATTTAATAGATTAACCTTTAAATAGATAGTCATACTCGTCTTCGCGTGAAGTCATTTTAACAAAATATGTGTAATATAAATAATAATGATATCTGCAAAGTTTTTCTTAAAAAAATTAGAAAAGTTTTACAGAAAAATAATTAACGTTAAAAAAAGACACGAATAAAAAACGCGATTCGTGGAGGTTAGAAAATATAATTGTTGTATTATATCTATTGATGATGACTGGTTAATAGCGGAATGAAATCGAATCGCAAATCGGTTTAAGTCAGCGGCTGAAGAGAGCTGTGTCGCTAAAGGCGAGAGCAAGAGAACGAATTATATTAACGTGGTTGGAATGATTGTTTAGAGAAGAATGAGTTGGAGATAAATAAGAAAAGAAATAGAGTGAATAAAAAAAAAAGAAAAAAATGTAAAAAAGCAAACGAAAAATTTTTTACAATTGACATGAGACAATTTAAAAATGCATGGAAGTTAGAAATTCGAAATTAAAAAAAGGCCACCATGAAATTATGGAAATATTTAAAATTTATAAGCTTTTTTTTTAAATTTGAGAAAGAATAAATGAGAAAAGGAATTCAAAGAATAGAGATGAAATTTTAGTTAGTTTTATTGTTTATTTTGAAAAGTGTGGAGCGAGTGGGAGGAATCCTAACGTTTCATCCACCCCTTTACTAAAGTAAAAATTCAATATTGACTTGCCAAAAAAATTAATATTAATTTGGCAAAATTAAAGGAAAATCGGTAATTTTTAATTCAGTACACCCTTCTCTTTTTTTACTCACATATCGAAATTTAAAATTACAGAAAATCAAATGATGATAAAACTAACTAGAAATGGAAAAAACAAAATTTAGTTAAAATAAAAAATTATAGAATATTAATAAAAATAAAATAAATAAACAAATTTTTACAGATCACATTTATGCTTAAAATCTACAACAATTAAAATTTTATACTAGTTTTGTAATAAATCTAAATTAGAAAAAGATTACAAATATCGGTCAGTCACGGGAGATATCTTTTCAGATATATCTTTTATTATCTTAAATATCTTTTGTTAATTTCCGCGGAATCGGAAAAAAAATATTAAAAAGTTAGGGCTTATAACCAACCGGGTGTAAAAAAATATTTACTTAAATAGGACACTAAAAACTCTAAACTTAAAGAATACAAACGTCAATAAAAACAAATTGTATGTAAAAGATTCCTTCCTTGGTTTTCCAATTCGAAATCACTCAAAACTTCATCAATTTCGTTATCCAAATCTTCACATTCTTCCAACTTAAAATTAAAATTTTTTCATTTAAAAGAGATTAATTTAAAAAACCTTTTTACACAATTGTACTACAATTAAAGCTCCAATAGTTGCTTCTTCGTGATTATCTTGAATGTCAAAATTAATTATATGTACACACTCTCCTGTACTGTTAGAACTTTCATTTGTTTGCAAAAAATCAACAATTTGATCGTAAACTCGTTCTTCCATACAAATTATGATAGAAAAATGTTCTTCACATCTTTGAAATTTTTGTGGACATTTTCTAAAATTAATAAGAAAATTTATTGTTCAAATGTAAAAAATTTTTAGTTTGGAAATTTAGAAACGAAAAATATATAAAAAAATTACTTTATTCTTCTATTTCTATCAAGCATGTTCAAAAGCCCATTTTGTGTATATCTAAATAAACACAATTATACTCTTAGATAATACTCTTTTAAATAGGCTATAAACTTACAATTTCGAATCTTTGTTTTTCAAATCCTGATAAATTTCATCATAAGTAATCGAATCAAAATCGTAAATATTTGGTTTGTCAATACTTGGTCCAGGCAGCTTTACATAATTTCCAGAACCAAAACTTTGGACATTAAACCCACGTTGCCTAAAGATAATAAAAATAAAAAATAATTTTGAAAATTAACTTTAGAAAGTAATGTGCTTCCATACTTCTGTTCATATTAGATGAACAACTAACAGCAATTTTGAGTTTGCCACAAGATTTTGCGTTGATAAATGGTTCAAGCATTGAAATAATTGATTAATTAACTAGAAATAAAAAATTGAGATAAAGAAACTTAAAAACACAAAAGAAGAACAAAAAAACCTCTAAAATAAAAATGTTCGACATACATATTGTGTGTTACCAAATTGACATTTTACTAAATTTTATTGGCGAAATTTTATTTTTAAGTTTAATGACCAAAAATTAAATGACAAAACGAAATGAACTTTTTTCATTTTAAAATTTTTTGAAAGTGATCTTTTAAAAATTTCTTTGGGATTTTCTGGACATTTTATCGATATGTAATTTTTATCAAAACATTTCATTTAGGAGTAAAGTTAAGCGAAAATCCAGTAGAATTCTACTTTTTTGCCCTGATTTATTAGTTTGGGGCTTCTAGTACGTATTTTAAGGTTTAACCAAGAAAGTCGGTTTCCTAAATTTGTTTGTCGGTTAACAACTAAGATACAGGTACGACACTGGAACCCAACACCACTGCCTATTTTGAGCTGCTTCCTTATAAGTTGGCTTATTTAACTCATTATTTTTTTTCCTATTTCAATTCAAAATTTTTTTTCGCATTGCAGAATATTTTACACGATCTCTATTATATTTTTATTCGATTCGAAGTTACACGATGTCGGTTGACAATACAATTGAGCAACTTCTTGCGAGGGCCATTTTGGACCTTGAATTGGTATGTTTTCTTTTTCAGAGAATATATTCTCTAAATTTTTTCATTGTAGAAGATGAAGCATGAAATACGCCAGAATAGCGCTCTTCATCTCGCACGAATTGAAAAACACAATCAACAGCTTGAGAAAAGACTGGATATTATTGAGGCTAAGGCAAGTCTTTAAAGCCTTATGTTTCATTCAATTGTTTTAGCTCGAAGCGTTGATTAATCGTGATAGCCATGGTGGACATCCTCCCCGAAATTCTATGCAACATTATTCGAGTGGTACTAGACATTCCTTGCACACTACTACAACTGGGCGTGTCTCTTACTATCCGCGATCACCAAATCTTGCGAATGGTCATCCTCATCATGGAGGTGGAGCTCGACCTACTTCAAAGCGTTTGTCAGCGATTGGTAGTCCTGCGTCTACTGTTGGTTATGGAAGTGGTTGGGTTCCTAGTAGTGCACCTAATGTTGGGAGATCGTCGGGTGGAATTCAGCAACACAAAAATGCTTATGAGCGTAAGCAGTATCAGTCTAAGCAACCATTGGGCACCGGCGGCAACAGAGCGAATCTTGGGGTAATATCTTTGAATGATTTTCCTATTTTTAATTTTCTTTTGCAGGAAAAATCGGTTAATAAGACTCCGTGGCCAAGCCGAGGCGGAAATTTCACTGATGATGTCTCTGATGCATCTGACGACGACAACTCTTCACAAACTGGCAGCGAGTCGCCTTATTCTGTGGCAAAGCCAGCATGCAAGCCTGAAGATGAGTGCATCGATAAGGAAAGTGAAGAGGAGGGCGACAATGTTGAGAACGAAGAAGATTCTGAGAAGCTTATTGTTAGTTGTAAGCAACAAGGAGTTTTAGAGGGCGACGGTGAAGATGATAATGCCTCGGCAAAAATAGATGGTGGGAGTACTGGTGATTTTGAGGAGAAGGAGAACAACAACAACAATGATGACAACAAGGTTGTAGAATCGTCGGTGGTCGTTACTTCAACTATTGTTACCCCAGGTTTTTAAATTTTGTAATTGTTATGAAATATAAAATTTTATATTTAAGGTGCTATGATCTCGCCAGTCGTTGGAGGTTTCGGTCGTAGCCGTCGTAATTGAAGTGTTATAATCGAATCGAAATGGATATTTAAAAGACAAGCGTTTATTTTTGCTTGGCATCTTTTCTCTTATAATTTACTTTACGTATATGAGCAATTATTAATTTATCAAAGATGCAGAATGTTTAATTTTTTTATTGAACTTTATAAGCAATATTTGCAAAAGGATTTTTTTCTTTTGGATTTTTAATTTTTGGAATTTTAATTTAAACATTCCGCATCTATGGTTTACGTCGTTTTTGTTAAATATCAAGAAAAGTATTCTTTTTGAAGATTTTATTCTGCCGCATAAAAGTTAGTTAATTTAAATTGAATTTTCCAATTATGTTATTAAATGTTTACCTTCATAGTTTACCTTTTTCTAAATTTTAGTTGATATTTCAATTTTTCTTTTAAACATACTTTTTGTGCTATTTGTAAATTAAGAATGGAGAAGAGACAACATACAAATGATATTTATGAGAAGACAATGGTTCGTCATGTGGAGTCGATGTGTGAGGTGAAAAAATTTATTAACTTTTAAGGGCGTTCCTTTGAGACGAGTATATTGTATTTTCATCATTTTTGTTTAACATAAGTTGGACTAGGGCATTATTTAATAAATTGAACATTTGTGTTAGTTATTTTGTTTGACTAAATGCTTTTTAGATGATTCATGTGAAATGTCTTGGTTCAACTACTAAGCGTGCACCTCATGGCCAAGAAGCTCATAGAAATGAAATTTTTGATTACCATGATGCGCTGCATAGTGCCGATATGATGTTAGTTGCTTATAATTTTATTTTTTTTTATATTTAATTTTGATTTTACTTTAAAAAATATTTTTTATTTTATATCAGTGGACCAATGGAGGATTTCAATAAATACAATAACGAATTAGACTTAACCAAGGATAAAAAAGCTATAGCTAATGGACAACTTAGACAGCTTCGCGATAGACTTATTGTAACAAAAATGAAAAACGAAGAATTGAATGAATTTTCTTTGAAATTTTCTTCTGGGGTGATGGTTTTCAAAATTGATGAGGGTAAGTATTGACGTAATATTAGTGGTTTTTTAATTTCTGCATTTAGTGATTTAGTTTTAAACTTGAAATTATTAAATAATTTTTATATTGGTAAGCCGCTGCTTTCGTTTTCTTTTTTATTTAGAGATTAAGAACTATCAGGAGGCCACAAAAGAAGTTAAGCATGTTCAGGAAGAGTTGCAAGATCTTGAGAAGAAGGTTTGTAACTTTAAAGTTAATAATTTTTTACAAATTATTTTTTCAGTTGGATGTGAACAGAGCGCATCTCACACAAGTTAGAAAGACCAAACATGATTTAGAGGCAAGCTTGAAGGATATTGAAAGTGAATTGGCTCAATTTGATAAATAGAATATGTAGTTTATTTTTCATTTCTTTGTTTTTTTATTTATTAAAATTATTGCCCTATTTTTTATAGTAATTCATGGAATGTTTGAGACACTTTATTTTTCAGATTTCATTTTCCTTATTATAATTAGGCATTCTAGACTTATTAATCTTATTGTTAATATTGAGATGGATTCACATCAAAGTGGCGTTAAGAATGTATTGAAGGATTGGCCGGAAAAATACAGAGAGTAAGTTTTTGTTTTATTGGTGAATAGTATTTGGCTAACGTGGGTTAGGAGCTTAAAGTTTGATTTTATGTAAAAGCGGGTATTTAAGGGGTTTAAATGCATGATCTTAGAAAGACCAAACATGATTATTTTTAGTATAGTGAATAGTATTTGGCTAACGTGGGTTAGGAGCTTAAAGTTTCAGGTTAGGTTCTTGAAGCTTTGGTTGGATGTTTTTTACTCAATTATTCATTCACAGTTGATTTTTGTTTACTCAACTAAAATTAGTTACATTTTAGTATTTATGCTCGAGTTTTGCATGGTGTTTCTTCTGAGTACCCAGGTGTGGCTTGGTCAAGATATGAAGAATTTACTTATTTGATTCCTAGGTATTTAATTTGTAGTTTTTAATTTTAAAAGGTTTACAATTATTTTTAATTTAATATTCAATTTAAAAGCGGAATAAAAATTGCACTAATTGTGCATTATTTTTTACACCATTTTTTCCGTGAAATATATTTAACTCCGTGAAATATTTTTCCCAACTGATCCAAATGTAAATTGTATTCTATACTGGTTTGTTCCCATTTGAAATGTCCTTTACGCAAACTCAAAATTTGAGAACCTGTTAGATATAAGTGAAACTGAGAAAAATTTCATTATTAAATTCGGTAATCTGTTAGGCATAAAATTTATATATTTTTAATTATATTTTTTTTCTTTCAGTTCTATTTTTTGCTCACTGTCATGTTATAGACTTTCTAAATCGTTGCAATCCAAGTTTATTTATTATATGTATTTTAATTATTAGTGATTTTAGATTCGACACACACAATGGACTAAGTCCAGGTCACAACGTTAGATTCTTAGTAAAGGTTGATCCTGTTGGTGACAAAGATTTTACCGTCAAGGTTAATTATATGTTAATTTTTTTATCATTTGCTTAAGGCTTATATGAACACAACTAAAAATGATTCACATCTCCCAACAGATTCACGCGTAGGTTTTATTAATTTTAAATCTTTGGTAGGAAAAACTGGGGCTAGACACATATTACTGTTTTGTTGTGTAAAAACATTTTCTTCATTTTAGTTTTTCAAAGTGAATTGTGTTTTATCCGATGAGTTTCCTCAACGATGCTTTAGTAAGGAACTTGGAGAAGTTTTTCTCCCACCTCGAGTGTTAAACGCTACTCCAATTCCAAATGTTGTATATGAGGCATTCGTGGATTGCAAACTATTCATCCGAAATGATGATGGTTCAAGAGTTAGTGCAGCCACGCAAGTTGAAATTCGTCCTGAATTGGTCAAACTTATCCGTGTTAAACCACTGCAGAGCAAATTGTTAGATTTTTATAACTTTAAATTTAATTAAATATTTCAGGTACGGCGAGCGTCGTCTCATCCCACCTCTGTTTCGTCCCCGTTCATCCTTTCGTCCTACCGAATAAATCCAACGTTTCAATACATTTTCTCTTAAATTATTTTTAGTTATGTTATTTGACAATAGAGGTTTGAAATTAACAGGGACGGGACAACGGATTTGTTCTGTGGGACGAAACAACGATTTTTTCGTGTTGACAAAATGCCTTTTATTCAGGTACAGTGAGCATGTCGACATTCTTCGTATTTGTGTACATTTTAAAAAATATATTATTTAATTTATTTAATAATTTTTATAGCCATGGAATACAAAAAAAGTTGAGAGTGGAGAAATTAAACCGCAACTTATGCATTGGGACTATGGAGAAGAAGGAATTGTTTACTTTAATAAATCAAACCAAGGCAAACCTCCTTTTCCGACAAGAGCGCTTTCAAAAGTTCGTCTTTGGTACTTTGAAAACAACCGTGTTATTCGTGCACGTTGGCCAAGGACTCAAGTCAAAATTACTTTGGGAATGGAGAGAATGATTTGGGAAAGTATTTCAGTTGATAGCCGTTTACGTTATCCTCCATTAAATGAAGGGCAATTTTTCTTTGGTTGGATTGTTTATAATGGTAGTTTTTATATATAAGAATTGTAATTTAAGATTTTTAGAATTCATTTCGTGTTATTATGTTCAGAATTATCGTTTATCGAAGGAAGGAGAAGCTATACAAAATCAACTAGAGAAACGAATTGTTATTGATAGCGGAAATCCAGTAAATGAGGTTTGGGGGTTTTTTATATGCCCTTAATACTCATTAATATAACAGTTTTTTTCATTTAAGACTTCCTTCGCCTAGAGAATTATTTTAATTTAATTATTTTAGTATTTTGTCCGAATTCGTGAGTCACCATTGTTCAAAAATTTATATATTTGTGGTCCATTTGAAAATATTTTAATTGCTGATCCTAAATTGTTTGTAATTTATTTTTTAATATGATTATCAAATTATTAAGTATTTTGCGAAATGTTTCTTTGGATACTCATAGAGAGATGGGATGTCCTGTATGGGTTCGACTTGAACCAGAATCTGAGCGTTTGGCGCATTTTTCCATTTCAGAATTAAATAAAAGTGTTGGAGAATTTTCTGCTTCTGAGAAGATGATGAGCTATCCAAATGTAAATATTTAGTATTCTTACAACCAAAATTTTATTTTTTTCTCATTTAGATATTTGGAATTGGTCTAATAGTTGATTTAGAAACAAATTCTATATTCTCTGAAAATCACCCGCAAAAGCGTATTCTTCTTTCCAATCCAGACATTTTTAATATAAAAATGGGGCACTTCTTCTATTTTTCTGCTGCTTATTGGCCACTAAAACAAATTTATCTAATTGGAAATTATCAACTTATTTCAGAAGAACGACGTAAACCAATCGACACTTATTATCTGGGGAACAAGCTAATTGTGAGATTTTTTGCGAATTTATGAAAATAATTTGGAATTAATCCTACGTTTTTTTATCATTTTTATTTTTAGTTCGAGGATTATTTTCGTTGTTATATTTTCCAAATGGATGATACTCACATGAGCAGAAATTTTGGACCAATTTCTGATTCAATGAGTTTGATTACCAGGAAGACAAAAAATGAAGAAGAAGATTGGCCCACTGAAGGACATGGATATGTTTGTTTTAACCCTGATTGGCAAGCAGGACGTTCATCTCAATTTATTCTTTATTCATTGGAATTAGACAGAACAGCGGTTGAGAAAAGTTTTGTTTTTTTAATTTTGTTTTTTTATTACAGAAATGTGTTACTAGTTCTTATATACAACAAAAAGAATTAAAATGGTGGCAACATCAACATAAAGATGCCCATGAACTTTGTCGATGTGATGAAATTTTGCATTTACTTTATTCAATTAAACAAAAATCAGAAGAATTTTTCGATGAAGAAAAAAGAGAAAATTTAAAAAATACATTGAAAGTGTATCAAAATGAAACTTGTCTCAGCTAGAAGATTGACTTTAGGAGTATTGGTGGATTTTTTCGAGCTTTTTTTGTTGTTGACTTACTATACGTGTGAGACTATTTCTTTGTTTAGATTATGTTAATCATTATTTTTTATATTCAATTGAATTTGTTTTGTATTTCCCTTCAATTTTGCACCACTCACAACACATTTTGACTTGTTAATTGTTGTGAATTTTAACAAAATGTTCTAACTTTGAGGGGTATTTTAAGTAATTAAATTAAGAATACACAAATTGATATCCCTCTTTATTAGAGCATTTACTGTATAATAAATATTTCTGAATAAAAATAGCATTTTATTCATTTTTAGACAACATTTGTTTTATAAAATTATATTTTTTATTATTTCTTGATTTTTTGTTAGTAATTTTCTAATTACTTTTCAAGTAGTATGTATATGTACTTGTTTTTTATAATTGTTAAAACACATTCTACCATTTTCAAGGTGTTATTAATATTATCGATTTATCTTTTTCTCCAAAACTTAATCGATATTACTGCAGTTGTTTTTAAATATTGAAGGAATTTTCAATATGAAAAATCCTTTAAAAAATTTTTTTTATTTCAGATTTATTATTTTTTATTTATCGTCATAAAATTAAAAATGGCTAGCGGTGATGGACAGCAATCAAGCAGCAATCCAATGTTCAATCAGTTACTTGCATTTGCTACAGAAGCACAGGGCGATAGGCCAGCAAATCCTAGTGTTTCTCAAATGTCTGAAGAGGTTTTAAATGTTTTAAGTATTTTTATTTTGGCAATTTATTTTTCTAGAATCGGGTTTGGTTAGAAAATGCATTGGAACACATTTCTGAAGATACTGATCCTGTCAAAAAATTAAAAAGATGGATGCAGAGATTGGAGGAAATTGAAGAACCGAATGAAAATAATTCGGCCGATATTAATGATATTTTGGATGAAATAGGTTTTTTAGATTATTTTCTTTTAAATTTAGTATTTAAAAAGGTGATTTGGTGTGTGACATTGATTTGGCGCTTATTTTCTGTAATATTGGTGGACTAGCCTTGGTGAAGAAATTTCTGGTAAATTTTTAAAATTTTATGTCTGAACTTTTCGAGATTTTTGTTTATAAAAGTCAGAACTTTTTTTAATTTTTATTTCATTTAAAGCCAAATTTTTCAAAAAAAACTCCGTTCGATTCCACAATCTAGGTAAATATATTTTAGAAAGTCTACATACTTCTTACTAATTCGATTAATTTTTTGAAATTATTGAGCTTTTAAAAAATCAAATTGCCCATCTAGTGATTTAACTATAAATATATCTGCTTTGTTAAGGTTATGCAACTAAATTTTGGAATCATAATTTATATAATCTATTTAATTTTTATTTACTTTTTAAGGCAAAAGATTGTGATTTTGTTAGTGCTCCTTTTACACATCTAATTGGTGTATTGGCACAATATAATAATAAAGTACAACAATTATTTTTGAAAGAACCCTTTTTAGAAGAGTGTTTAAAAATTATTGGAAATGAATCTAAAACTGTGGTTTGTTTTTTATTTTATTTTTTTTCTAAATATTTTTTAGGAATATAGACATAAAAGTGTTGGTGCTATTTCTGCTATGGTGAAAAGTTATTTGCCTGCTTTAATGTAAATTTAAAAATTATTTTCATATTTTTTTTATTTTTTAAAGTCGTTATGTCCAGTTGGATGGCCCGGATAAATTATTTGATTGTTTTAATAAAGCTTTGGAAAATTGTGATATAAATGGAATGGATAAATTAGTTCATCGTTGTGCTGTAGCTGCGGTTGCAATAAAGAATAGTTTTTCTACTGAAGGTATTTAAATTTATTTAAATTTTAATTTAAAAAAATTAAGTTTTAAATATTGACTCGAATTTTCGAAAAATATCATTAGCGCCCGGATTGATGCGTGCAAAGATTGAAGAAAGGGGTGAAGATGATTTTAAAGAAACAATTGAATTTTTAAAAGAATAGAATTGAAAAATTTTTGTTTAAATATTTTTCTGAATTTGTTAGAAAAAAATTTCTTATTAAATAAATATTTTATTTGTGTAAATTTGTGTTAAAATTTACTATTAAAATTTTGTCAATAAAATATAGCGCTCGAAATATTTTGTGGCACTAATACAAGGATTCAATTATTTTTACCAAAAATTTACACGCGAGTTTAGGTAAATACTAATTGGTTACCTAAATCTATTTTTCATGTTATCTAAACTTTAAATAAAGACAGGTTGCTATAAAAACGCGAAGAATTGTTACGAACTTTAGATGCCTCCAACTCATCATTCAATTCATCATGTCGCAAAGCCCTGCTGTCACTGGAAGCACCGTCGCCGCACGGATTGGACGTCGACGACGCAAGGAGAAGGATGCGAAATATCATGAATTCCGGAGCTTTCCAACTTTTCGCGAATTCTCTGATTGGTGGGCGGCGGATGAAGGACGAAACTGGAAGGTCAACTCTCGCCAGCCACATCCACGAGGAAGTGTGGAATATTGGCGATGCAAGGCAAGATTATTTTTAGAAGACATTTAAACAATAAATCCAATTCCTTATCTCTTTTTCAGTTCCAAATAGATGGTTGCTATGTTTGTCCTGCTCGTCTTCGAATCATCATTGGATTTGATGATAGTGTTGTCCTCTATCGTGGCGGAAATTTTTCGCATCAACATGAAAGGAAAATTGTTTGTTTAAAAACAAATTATTACACAAAAAATAATTTTTTGTTTTTTTAGATCAAAGATGTCATCAATAAGGCTATTCCAATGGATCCATTTGCTGAAAAGATTGGTCGTTCTTTCTTTGTGGATGCTCCTCAAATAGCGCCTGAGAATGAAAATGATTTTCAGATGCAACTTATTATGATGAATATTGAAGAAATGATAGTTCCAGTTAGGGAAATAACTGGGACAGATGAGGGTAATGTTCTAAATACACCACAAATGGTTGTTAGAACACCAACACAGCCAGCTGAAGAAGATGATGATGAAGAAGAAATAGAGTTCTTTGGTTCTGATGAGTTAGTAAGAAAGAGCAAATACTGCTTTAGCGACATCTAATTTTTTTAAAATTTAGCTTCCCAGAGAAGTCCGTGTCACTGGTTTCCGTGTCACAGCATCGCAGTCTTCGGTGCAAACAGCTCAAGTTCAACCAACACAAACACAACAGGAAGTCCAACAACAACAAACTCCAAAACAAACAACCGAAGTGGTTGTACAGGAAGTCCAAAAACCAAAAGAGGGAGGAGAGGAACAAAAACCCAAAGAAGTAAAAGAAGCCATTGAAGTAAAGGAAGCAGCAGTAAAAGAAGTAAAGAAGTCGGGTGCCACAACTTCATCTGAAGCAAAAACTACAAAAGAAGGTGTGAAGACTGCAAAAACAAAACTTACTCCACCTAAATTTAGTGGAGCAACGAGTGGATTTGCTGTGGTAAGTTGTTGTGGAAATTAATTTTTGTTTTTAAATTCTTTTATTTAAAAAGGCAAGACTTCGAACTACAGCTTCCCAAACAGAGACTAGAAGAACAGTAAATGATGATCCAAGGACACAGAGTGATGAAGATATTCCAACACCAAATGTGAAGAAGACTGCAAATTTGGTGTCTTCTACTCTGCCTACGAAGAATGGAGTGACGAGTGGATCTGCTACTGTAAGAGAAATTGGAAATTTTTTTAAATTTATATAAATTCTAGGCTAGACCGACAACACCTCCAATATCAGAAGAAGAAAGAACAAACAATGAAGGGAATAGTCGTAGTAATACGAGGACGGGTAATGCTTCTGGTAGTAATAATTCTACAAACTCGAATGTTTCTGTTGGCTCTAATAATAATTCGAATGCTTGATAAATAGAAGAGAATATATGTATATATTGTTTTTCTATGTATATATTTTTGTTGTAAATAAAAATAAATAAATTTAAAAACAAATATTTTTTAAACATAAATAATGTGTAAACAAAAAGGCACATTTTTACAGAAAAATGTTTAGTACCTACATATATACATATAATATATATTATGTACAAAATAAATAATCAACAAGGCAATGTACAATATCTAAATAAATTTTTAAAGATTAACAAAATTAATTTAAAAATTTTTACCTAAAGAAAGGTCCTTTACAAAAAAGGGGGTCTTTAGCAATACATTCACGAGATTCAAAACCAATTACTTGTCCATCCTTGCATGGTTGACTACTTGCAAAATGCTTTAAAATAATTTAAATTTATTAAAAAAAATTTTTTTCTTTTTTACTTGACAAGTTCCATTCCAAGCAGACCAAATTTCTGAATTATTTTCATTTTTTATTCCAAATTGTTTTTGGTGTTTATTTAACTAAAAAAATAATTATTTTTTAATGGATTAAAATTAACTATTAATTCCTTTTGTTTGTCAATATTTTCTATCATTTCATGTGAAGGTGGAGGGGTAATTCCGGGAGGTTTAGGCTCTTCTTCGTTATTATTTTTGTTGTTAAAATTTTCAATTATAGAAGGAGTAGGGGGAGGTGATGGCAATGATATTTCTTTTTTTTTAATTAAAATTAATTTATTTAAAAAAGTCTATACAGTCGGGTGCAAAAGTAATGATCCCTATGTTTTTTCTTCTTTCTTCTTTCATTCAAAAAATACGTTCTATATATCAATCGAAAGCTCTATTCGTATCTCAGTTGACATGTTTAAGCGTTTTTCGAAATTCTGATATTTTCGATTTTTCGCGTTTTTTCGATTTTAAAAAATTCATAACTCGGTCGAATCTCGACCGATTTAGCTGATTTTTTTGTATTGTATATAGAATCAGGAGGAGAATCACATATATTTTTTACAGACTTCAAAAAAATTTTTCTGAAAAGTTGAAAATGTAGTACCTGTTAGACCGGTCGAAAATTTTTCGAAAATATCAGAATTTCGAAAAACGCTTAAACATGTCAACTGAGATACGAATAGAGCTTTCGATTGATATATAGAACGTATTTTTTGAATGAAAGAAGAAAGAAGAAAAAAACATAGGATACTTTTGCACCCGACTGTATCTATTTCTTTACCATTAATTTGTTTTTCATTATTAATTTTCTGTTCTTCATCAATATTTGTTGGGCAATAATCAACTTGTGTTAAAGACCCTCTACATTTTCTTAAATCTAAACATTTCCTTCTTCTAATTCTTCTTTCTCCAGGAATATTGCAAGGCGTCCAAGGCCCCCAAAGACTAAAATACCCTTCTGAACCTTCAAAACGTTCTTCAGCAGAATGTTCTGATAAAGGTTCTGATAATTCTAAAGGAATAAATTCTGGGTGATTTTGTTCTTTTATTGTTGTTGTTGAAGGAATTAATGGAGTTGTTGAAGGAGAAGGGGAAGGAGGGGTAGAAGAAGGAGAAGAATAAATTAAAGGTAATGATTGTTGATGAATATTATTTTTTGGAATTAATTTGTGAATTTTTGGAGGTAAAGTATTAGCAATTGTTGTTGTTGAAGGAGAAGGGGGAGAAAAAATAATTTTATTTAAATCTGGCTAAAATTAAATAATTTTTTTTGAAAATATATTTTTTTCTAAAAATTTTACTTTTGGATGTTGATCTTTAATTAATTTTAAATGTAATCTTTTTGTTGATTCTGGCCCTTTTCTGTTTAAATTTGTTGGCTTTATTAAATTATTTGATTTTGATATTGGTAATAGTAAATCGTCGGAAGAATTTATGAGAATTTTTTCTTGATAAGAACCGTCTGAAGCACGTTCCTATATATGAGAGAGAATTAATTATTTTATTTTTATATAAAAATAAAAAAATATTTTTATTTGTTAAAATGTTTTTATAACGAGAAAAATAATGAGGATATTTTAGTAATGCTCCCATATTATCCTTTAACACATCACAGTAATTAATTATCCAAAATATAAATAACGTATTTAATTTTATTAAAAATAATTACCGTATTTACTGTATTATAGCCCCCCCCGAATTAGAGCCCCCCTCCTTAATAAAGCCCCCTTTTGGAGGGTGGTGGAAAAATAGAGCCCCCGTCTGTATTAGAGCCCCTCTCTTTAACAGAGCCCCCCTTTTTTATCAGATGTGAAATAGGTAAGTTACAACCTAGTCTGTTATAAATTGATTTGTTTTGAATAGGGTTGAGCGGTATCGGAATCCCGACCGGTAAAAAATACCGATTATATAAATTGGCGAGAAAATTAGTAAAGACTGGTGAACAGGGCTTCCGCAATTGCAGATTGAGTTTGCAGATTTTAAAATTAAAATTGCAGTTTCTAAGAAAATAAATCATATATCGGTGGATTTAGGGGATATACCGTGTTATCATATATCGGAGGATGAAAAGAGGATATCGGAGGTTTAAGGTGGATATCGGTAGATATCGTATTATAAAAATGGGGTAGAAGAACTTGGTAAATTTACCAAGTTCTCTTACTCGGGTAATAGAACCCCGAGCAGGGGTGAGCGCATTGCGTTATTTGCGTTAAATTTTGGCCTTGCGTTGCGTTTTTTTCGATGAAATTATCGCAAAAATATGCAAAAAATATATCCAATCTGAGGACAAAAATGGAAGAAATCTGGCCACTCGACTCTCCAAAATTAAAAAAATTTTCGCCTGCGGCGCTAAAAAAGAATGATTATGGAACGGCTCAGAAAAATAACGGTTCAGTATCTGGAGCTCAGATCTCCCATTATCCCTCCAAATCCCCTGATATTCCCGTATCAACCCATAACTACTGATAGCCCTTTATTCTTTGCTATCTCCCCAACTCACCCGACAACCGTCGATAATCCCATTGTATCCTTTTTAAATCTCCTTGATCCCTCGAAATTATATGATAATCTCCCTAATCCCCCGCTACTTCGTTAAACCCTCTTGATCCCTCTAAATCCTCTGATATCGTTCATAATCCCTTGGATCCAGGATAACTCTCCAAATCATTACCTATCCAACTTACATGTATCACAAAATCAAGTAGGACACGCTGACTTAAAGTAATACTTCAATTTTTAGTTGAAAAATGACTAATACTTGGTTAAAAAATTTTTCCCCTATTTTTGCGCTCTTGCGTTTTGCGTTACTTGCGTTAAATTTTGGCCTTGCGTTGCGTTTTGCGTTTTTTGAGATTGTCTCTTGCGCTCATCCCTGACCCCGAGCTGGCGGTATAAAGAAATCGACCCAGAACTCGATGATTACCCGTAGCTGCGGTAACTTTAAATTCTCTAACAAATTTCATCATCAAGATAAAACCGCATGGGGAAACAGACTGATTTTGGGGTCGAAAATTTAATCATATATCATATATCATCATCATATATCTCTCGATATCTCTCTAGATTCTTATGAATTCCCTGTTATATCAATAATCCAACTACTTCATATAACTCAATCCCCTGATCCATTTATATGCCTTAATCCTCACAAATTCTCAGATATACTTCTTATCCCACATTCCTCGATATCACTTAAACCCTGAATTTGGAGAAAAGAGAAACTATTGCATGCAATATCAATTTTTCCTATTTTCTTTCTGTCCTACAATTTTTATTTTAAAAGTTAGGTTGTAAATAAATTTGAAAAACCTGTTGCTTAATTTGAAAAATTAGGTTGAAAAATAGAGCCCCCCTCTTTATTATAGCCCCCCTTTTCGGGATAGTTGAAAAATAGAGCCCCCCTCTTTAATATAGCCCCCCTTTTCGGGATAGTTGAAAAATAGAGCCCCATGGGGCTCTAATACAGTAAATACGGTAATTAATTTTACAATATTTTTAGCTCCATATTGTCTTTGTTGTAATAAAGGTTGTTGTTGTTGAATAATTAAATTATTATCATTTTGTTCTAAATTATTATTTTCTTCTTTTTGAGGTAAATAAACTTTAGGTATTAATATTTGTTGTTGTTTTTGTTGATTGTTCTCTTCTTCAGGTAAAACAAAAACAGAAGAAGAATTAATTAATTTATTTTTATTTTCAGAATTCTGATTATTTAATTTATTTTCTTCTTCTTTTTGTTTTTCTTCTTCTTCTGATATTTTTGTTGTTTTTAGAGTATTTATTTGAGGAATTAAAATACTTTAAAAGAAATTAAATTTAAAATTAAATTTTAAAATTTAAATATTTATTTTACTTATTTTGTTCCTCATTTTTATTATTTTCTTGAATAAATAAATTATTTTTATTTTCTTCTGTACTAGATAAAGGTGAAGAAGTTGTTGTAGTTAATAATATTGAAGAAGAAGAGGAAGAGGAGGAGAAAGTAGTTGAGGAAGGAGAAGAAGAAGTAAATATTAAATCTAAAATTAAATTTATTTATTTTTAAATTTAAATTACCCTTTGTTGTAGTTTCATCTTGCTGTATTAATGCAGATGTACTGGTTATTGCAGAGTCTTGTGATTGTGCTAATTCTAATTGATGATCATTTCCTTTAAAGTTTTTTATGAATTTTTTAAATATAAATTGTTTAAATTTTTAAAAAAATTCCGAAAATTTTAGTGGGGAGAGGGGATATGGGGCCCTTATTCATTTTATAATATATTCATAAAAATTTCTTAAAAATCCACTCCAATTCAATCCAATCCATTACCTTTACTACAAGCATTATGAAAGAAAACAACTTTTTGGTCATCCTCTTCAGGAGGTTGAAAATCATCAGGAGCAGTTATTGCAGATTCAGTATTTGTAATACATTCCCCTTCCTCGTAAAAATACATTGCCGACAAACAATTAAATTCTTTTTCCTTCATACATTCACTAACACATTCAGCCAATGTTGGGACTGTTGTTGTTGATTGGGCATACCCCCTCAATATATAATTGTCTACTCTAATAAATTGTTTGTTGGCACATTCCATTGAAACATCTTCTGATAAACAAAACTTTTCAATTAAACGATAACCCTCCAATGATTGCCTAAATAATTCTCCGTCTGGAAATGTTGTGTGTCTATATAAACGACATTCTTGGACTTCACTTCGATAAATGAGTAGAGAACCTTTGATTCAAATTATTTGTGTTTTTAAATTGTAATGGGAAATTTAAATAATTTAGAGGTTTTTAGGGGAAATTAATAATTATTTAGAAATATTTTAATTTTTGAAAAAATTTTTTTATTAAAAAGCAAAAGATTATTTTAAAAAATTTTACATAAAACCAAATTTCTCTAAATTTAAAAACTAACAAAGTAATGTCCGTCCATTTTGATCTCTATTATTTTTACAAAATTCAATACATTGTTGTTCATTAATTCCTCTAATTATTGATGAAGGTTTTATATTCTCTTGAATATTTATATTATCTAAATAAATAAATTTAATTAATTAATTAAATATTAAATTACCGCTAACAAAGAAAGCACTCGCTGAACCTTCACATAATGCTGAAAAATTAATAAATTTAAATATTATCTTTCATCAACAACTAATTCTTAGAACCGTAATATATATTTAGGGGTTGAAACTAAAAAACACTAAATTCCCCAAACTAAAAAAATATAAATTAAAAGCTAAAATTAATTAATGATTTTATATTAAATTCATTAATTACTCGAAATATATACTAAATAAATATTTAAGAAAAAAAGTTCTCTTATTTTCTACTTACCAACTTCTACAGGCGATTTTGAATAATTATTTGGTTTATTTTCATTTTTTGTTTGAAATAAATTTTTGTCATCAGCAAAAGTAAAATTTAAAAGAAATAAAAAAAGAAGGAAAAAGAAGAAGGGTAAAAGTAGTTGTAAATTGTTAATAATCATTTTATTTTCAACTTTTTAAAATTTAAATACAAAAAATATTAAATTTAAAAAAAGAGAAAGGTTTGTTTTGTATTTTATATAAAAGTTTTTTCGTTTAAATTCGGGAAGCTTTTTAATACATAAAAGGGAAAAGAAAAAATAAAAGGGTCATCAATTTCTTTTTCTTTTCGGAGGTAAATAAATACCTAAATATATCCTTTTTGTAATTTAATTTCGAGATTAAAATTTTTTTAGAATTTTTTTGAAGAACTAATTAAAAACAAACAATTTTTTAATTTAAAAATATATGTATATTTTATATAATTTTTAATCTTTTCTTCTAAATTTATTAAATGTTCTCTTTTTTACACGCTTCTGTTTAAATTAAACCTTACTTTTAACTAAATAAATATTTATTAAATTTTTTTATTTAAATTGGAGGAGGGGGAGAGGGGGGGGGGAGGGAGTTAAAAATTAGAAACAATAAATAAATATGTATGAAAAATAAATTTTAAACAAAATTTATTTTAATTAATTTTTATTAAAAAAATAAAAGTGAAAGCTTAATTTAAAAAAAATATTTATTTATTTAATCAAAAACTAAATAAAAGGTATATATAATATATATTTATTTATGTTTTCATTTATTAAAATATCGCCGTAAGTTAATTTCCGTAATTTTTCATTTCTCACATTAAAAATAAAGAAAATCCGGGTCGTTTATTTATTTTTACGTAGAAAAAATAAAAAAAGAAAGGTAAGTAATCCTATTTTTGAACTGGTTTTTAGTCTTTTTTTTATTTGAAAAAAAAGAAAAAGCTAAGAGATTTTGTGAAATTAAAGAATTAAAATTAAAAATAAATTTTTTTGGAAATTAAAAAAATATTGGATATTTAAATAAATTGAAAGAAGGCAAAAAATAATTAAACAAAAATATTTAAATTTAAAATCCGGGTCTTTTATTTATCAGAAAATTTTAGAAAATTATTAATAATAATTTAAAAAATTTATTTTATCTCTTTTCCTTCCCTTTGGACAATCAACAGTTATACTAAATTAATTTAGGCATATTATAGCCATAATAACGTTGCTGATGGACCAAAGAAAATGTGAGAGAAATTTAAAAAAAGTTAACGGATTAATTAATTAAATATATTTTTTCATTAATTTAAAACAATATATTTTTATATTTTTCCAAAAAAATATTTTATTATTTTTTCTGTTCAGGCAAATGATTGATTTTGAAATAAAGAAACGACTGGAAGAATTAATACAAAAAAAAGAAATAAAAAGAAAATGGCCCTTTAAAGGATGAATAAATATTTTAGAAAGTAAAAAAGGCCTTAAAATATATATATAAATATTTCTTTTAATTTATGCGCTAAAGTTAAATAAAAGAAAGGGAGAGAGTAAGTAAGTAACGCCTCTTTTTTCTAAAACAAAAATTTGTAGGATTGATGGGGACAAAAATCTGTTAGGCACGAGCGCAACAAAAATAAAAAGATGGGTGGGCAGTATTTAGATAAAATAATTATTTTAAAATTAAAAGAAAGTTAATAGAAGAGATTTAATTAAATTTTGGAATAAAAATTGAAAAAAATATTTTGTTTATTTCCAAAGGCTCTAAACTTTTCGAATTTTCTTTCCATACGAAAAATTCCTTGATATTTATAGCCCCAACTCAGTGAAAGGTAAATAATGTATTTAATACGAATTTCAAACTTAATTTTAAGCATTAATGTAGAAAGAAAACAAGCAAGTTTGGAAGAGATAACCAAAAAATTTATTTAAAATTATTAAAGGTTGTCTTGTTAATTTAAATTAAATTTTAACAAAAATTTTAATTTTAATTAAAATACTTTTATTATTTCATTAAAAATTTGCAACATTAAAAATACAATTTAACTTTTTATTTTTTAAACAAAAATATTTTTATTTATTTACATTCTTAAAACAATTTTTAGCATTTAATATAAAAAATCCTTTTTCTTTTTTTTATTTATTTGGTCAAAAATTCTTTGCAGATGTCCAACAACTTAAGCTTTTCTTTTTTTATTTTTATTCACTGATCTAAATCTACAAATATATACACAAACTTTTCTTTATTTTCTTTAAATTCTTTTCTTGGCCGTTTTTTTATTTTGTATATTTTAAATTAAAAAAAAAACTTTTCTTTTCTCCTTGTTGCTTTTTATTATTAAAGAAAGGGTTATCGTATAAATAAATCTAAAAGAAGGATTATATGTATGTAGTGTTTATTTGTTCTTAGTATATTTTTTTGACAACATTATTTGGAATAAATAAAATACTAAAAAAATTATTATATTAAGGAGATAAATTAACAAATATCCTCACGTTTTTAAGATCAAATTTTTAAGTTTTAATGCCTAAAGGGTTGCGGAGGAATAAAATAAAAATAATTTTTTGACTACAAAAATTTCCTTCTGAGGCGCTAGAAAAGAGTATCCTGTCTATATTAAATGTTTTTAGCTTGCTGACTATAGGAGGAAATTTTTACTGACAATCTCGAATAACAACTGGTACTTGCTGAAGTCTCAATCATCAATAAAGAGTTTTAAGATCAAAATTTGAACCATATTTAAGATTGCCGGTTTCACTCAACCGAACCGAAATTTCGGTTCATTTCATTGTTTCAGTAACTTAAGGATTCGATTTTCTTCAAAATTTCTAATAAAAAAAACAAAAAGTTTCAGAAAAATTTACTCTTTTAACCTTTACTTCAATATTAAAACAAACAAATAGATTAAATGAGAACAGAGATGTCCAACACATTTTAATTTCAATTTTTAATATATCAACAAAAAAATATTGAGAAAATCTCGATTTTGGACATTTCTGTTAAAACCTACATTTACATTTTTTAATAATTTTCTTTTCTATTTCCACACTCATCGGTATGTTCGATAAGGTTTGTCATGATTACCCCAATATTCTGGATCAGGTGCATCATCTGGTGGAATACCCAATTCTTCGTCTGTATATTCATATGGATAAGGAATATATTCGTGTCCCTAAAAATTAAAGTTTTTTAATTAAACAATTTCCCTTTCAAATATTCCCAACATTTAAATATTACAATCATTAAAATTTTCAAAAAGCAAAACTTTTTTTTTAAAACTTTCCAAAAAAATTATTTTCCAATTTTTAATTAAAGTTATATTTAAATATTGAACATACAATTAGCATAGAATGATTCCAATAAAGATGATATAAAAACCAGGCCCTTAAAAAGATTATTCTTAACAAAACTTTTAAAAAATAATTTTTTGTATTTTCTTCTATATTTTATGAGAATAATTTATTTAGAGAGAAATTTCTTTTTTTCATAATTTTTTAAAATATTTATAGTAAACAAACAAATAGATCGATCACATTTAAGACAGCCCAAAAATTTGTTTCAAAATTTTAATTAAAAAAAATAAAAACCAAACCACATTAAAGAAGCAACAATTTTAGAACCAAATCGATCCAAAAAAGGAGGTTGATGCTCATATTCTTCTCGATAATTAAATCTTAAAAATTTAAAAAAATAAATTAAAAAAATAAATAAATTACTCAGGAAAATCTTTAGGATTTTCACCAAAACGAGGAGAACATTGATAATCACCATCCATTGTGCCCCATAATTCGGGATCATCTTGAAAATTAAAATTATTTTTAATTCATAAAAAGAATTTAAATTCATAAAAATTAAAAAAAAAATAAAAACCAAACCACACCAGTCTTGGTATTATCATTCGAGACTTACGGATAGTTAGTCCTAGTTAGCTTACAACGATTTCGATTGGACGTGAGTGAAATTGGGGGAGGAATAAAGATTGGCCATAAAGTATGTACATTCTTAAGGAAGAGAAAAAGGGAGGGACAAGTCTTGGTATTACCGCCTTGTTTTCTCTCAAAATCAAAATTAACATTATTTTATCGCCAAATAAACTAACCTTGATGTCCAATTTGTAATTTTCTCATAGGAAATTCTGGACCTGCTGGATTTTTTTCCCATCGAAATTTTACTTTTGTAGCTTTTCTAAATTTCTCATAAGCTTCTTTATCCTTTAATTGTTAAAAATAAACATTTTTTTAAATTCAAACCTTTGTAAAATAATGATAGAAAATTTGACGCTTTGATAAAATCTGAGAGGAAAATGCAGGTTTCCATATCGATAAATTTTGAGAATTTTTAAATGGCTGTAGAATCACACAATTATTTATACGATTCATTTATCTAAAAATAATTAATTAAATGTAAAATTAAAAAATAAAAATTAGAAATATTAGTGAAGACTCTAATTGACATTTTGGAGAATAAATATATTTGGCCAAGAAAAAAAATTATAAATGCCAAAAATAAATATAATTTTTGACTACGGTAATTACCGGCATTAAATAGAAAATTCCCCGAAAATGAATTGGGAACTTGGATTTATTACTACACTTTTCATTCGAAAGTCCTAGTTAGCTTATCCTGTTATGTATTGTGTCCAAAAAACATTCGGTAAACACGCTGATTTTTGTATCAACTTTTCGCATCAAAATTAGCTTTAAAATCAGGCTAATTTGTATCTAAAAATTTGTTTGTAATTCAAAGGGAAATAATCAAACATTTTTGTCAAGATTATGTATATTATAAACAAAATCAACGGTAATTACCCACACTTTATACTTACAAATATCTTCAATATATTTAACAATAATATTTACATTATATACATATTATCACAATTTTTGGGGGAAAACACAGAGAATATATTTACACATAATTGCCAAGATATTATTATTCATTCATCTTCAACCTTGCCTATATCAATTGAACAGGAATCTTGATGAATTTGTGATCCTTCACGTCAACAATCTTAAAGATGGCAGGAATTCCTCCATCAGGCAATGGCCCTTCAGTCATCTAAAAATATTTATTTTTTTATTTAAAAAATATTTTTTTGAATATCTCACCGGTGCAGCAACAACTTCGATTAGGTCAGATTTGGGTGCAGAAGGCATTCTTATTATTTGCACAAGTGATTTCCCTCCTGGCTCTATTGTTCGGAAGACGGGTATCACTCGGTATATATTTGCATCGGTACTTTTGATCTAAAAAATAATTTTGACTAAAAATATTCCAAAGTTTTTTCACTTTGATTGCAGCTGGAACATCACTTTCATTGATCAATTCAACGGATGACTGCTGCTCAACATTGTATTTGACATTGCTGTAGTTGATTTCTTCTGGTACGGCCTTGACAACTAAAAACCAAAAAGACTTCACATATTTTAAATATTTATCCTACCAAATTCGCCAGATTTAAATTTCTTGTCGAATTCACCCATTTTGCTCTGCAGAGATGGAGGTGGTTTATCAAGAAAAGAATCTCCTCCAGTCGTTGTAGTTCCTTTCTTTGATCCTTTACGGTCCTTGCCCGACTGAAGCAATTCATCGGTAGGAACCTCCATGACCTTCGCACTCTCTAAGTCTAAACTTTTAAAATTAATAAAGAAATGTTTTTTTTAAATATACCGTCATGTTCTCCACTTTCCAATGATTTTGGAACATCCCGTCGCATAACCGTTTGATCTCCGAGAGGTTTTTTTGACTTTTTCTTCTTCACACTTTGCATAGATGACGGTGGTTTAAGATTCTCCGTCGTGTCCCATGCAAGTTTGGTCTTCTTCTTGCCCTTTTGTCTTTTACCGGGGTTTCTAGGGCTATTCTTCTCATCCATATTAGGTGTTGATGGAGTTTTCCCTGGAGTGCTTCCATCTAGTGGAGAAGCTGCGCCTTTGGCTGGAGTCGTTGGCGGAACTGTAGGTTTGGCAGGCTTTGGTGGTGGAGGTAAAGCGTCCTTTTTCAGAATATCTTCTTTACTCCTTGTTGGATCCTTCTTTTCTTTTGGATCTTTCTTTTCCTTCCAATCTTTCACTTCTAATACATACGTAGGAAGAGTAGCGTTTGTATTCTTCTTTTTGGAACATCCAACGAGCAGAAGCGACCCACATAATGTTCCGACTGTAGCCGCAAAGGAAACAGCTGATATAAGCACTTGAAGCAGATGAAGAACAATCATTGTCAAGTGAAGCTGTTAAATTAATGATTTAAAGTAAAAAAAATAAGACTGAAACTTACTTAGCCAAAATAGGAGCGAAACAATTGACGGAGAACGGAGAATATGATACCTTTAATTTGAAGCCCTTTCTCTTTTATAGACAAGATTTATGCAATTTTTTCAAAAGAAACATAAGAAACTTAAAATATCTAGAATTGTTTCCATAAATTATTTTATCTTTCATTCTCCATTTGTTCCACAGAATGATAATAAGTTCATGAATGGTGATTTGCTAATGGTGATTTGGATTTTTGATGACATATTTTAGATAATGGAGATATTTATGATAACTTCAACCTTGTTCTTGTAACTTATCCTCGACTTATCAGTAACGCTTTTCTAGGTCCAAAAAAGGGTAGCTTCCTAAATAATATGCATGTTATACATACATATGTATATGTAGGTAGGTTATTAAAAAGGATATACTTTAGCCGGTGGCCCACTCAGAAACGGGTCAAATTATATACCATTCGATTCGTCTCGGCGAGCTGAGTCGAATGGTACCACTCTTTTTTTGCGGAAATTTCTACGAGCCGAGATATAGTTCCTTGAAAACCGAAAAACCAAAGGGGGGACCAAGCACTTTTTTGGGGCGAAAAATTCGAATATGCAAATAATATCTCATTCGAAAGAGCTCGTCGAGCTGAGTCGAATGACACTAAAATCAACGAAATCCGACTTGATTGGCCCGAGATATAGATACCTGAAAACTGGTAATCCAAAGGGGTGATTTTTGGAATTAAAAATTTTTTAACCATATTATAGTTCATTCGAAAGAGCTCGACGAGCTGAGTCGAAAGACACCAAAATCACCGGGATTGAACAAGTTTAGACAAAGTTACAACACAAAAAACAAGCAACATAAACCTATGGGGCGTCGGCGAGGCGCTTGTGCAAAACCCCGCGCTTCGCGCGGGGTTTTGCGGCACGCGCCTCGCGGGGAGTCTACGGGCGCTGGGTCTGGGCTCGTAACATAAACCTATTCCTATCTCCCTTGCTCTGGATGTATTTGGGGCCTCCGTATCAGCAGAAATCTCCACAGATGCCATAGGTAAGGAGCTAAAATAAAAGATCATAACTTTGTCAAATCAAGTCGGATTTCGTTGATTTTGGTGTCATTCGACTCAGCTCGACGGTCTCTTTCGAATGAGATATTATTTGTATATTCGAATTTTTCGCCCCAAAAAAGTGCTTGGTCCCCCCTTTGGTTTTTCGGTTTTCAAGGAACTATATCTCGGCTCGTAGAAATTTCCGCAAAAAAAGAGTGGTACCATTCGACTCAGCTCGCCGACACGAATCGAATGGTATATAATTTGACCCGTTTCTGAGTGGGCCACCGGCTAAAGTACAGTCATTAAAAAGCCAAAATGAGTCAAAATTTTGAGCAATAAAATCTGAACACTATGTGTTTATTTTGAAATTATCTCGTCGAATGTAATTCCGTAAAATAGTTAAACATCCTCCCATTCCCCAAAAAACGTCCTTTACAAACCGCAATCTCTTTCAAAATCTCCCCCTTTCTAATAAATTCCAACCTTATTAAAAATTCAAGTTTCAATTCAAGCTAAAATCTGTTTCACATTTGCCATGAATTATTGCAGCCATTGACCAGAAGGACAAAATGCTGCAGTATGTGCTCAAAAATGGCAATTTATTTTTCATTTTAAACTCCACGAAAAGTTCATAAGGAAAAGGAAATAAGTAAAATAGGGAAATTTAAAGAGGAAGTATATTTATTGCAATCCCCCCTCCCCCTTTATTTTCGTCTATTTTAGAGTCAGTCGGCAATTTATTTGTATTCGACCGGCAGCGAAAGTCATTTTCGTGTTTGGTGATTATTAACTTTTTACATAATTATTTTTAGAATTTTCCTAAAATAAAAATTTTATTTTTACACGTTCTTTTCAGAATAGAATTTTTCTTTTGAGAAAAATATTATCAAGACAAGTCGGTAATTCTAAGAATTCATCCTCATACTTTTCTAACTCGTTCTGAAAAAATACTTAAAGACAAAAACAAAATTCAAATTTTAATCTCACTCATTTTTGCGATTAAGAATTATTATATAGAAAAAGCCGGCTGGTAGTGAAAATTATTGACTTTTACAACGTTTATAAAGCCAAGATTAAATTATATGTATAATAGTTTCCTACATCGTGGCTTTACCAGGATACAGATTTTTTTAAAAAATGTGTATAAAATTTGGACCACAGTATTTTTACTAAATTTATAAGATAAATATCCAAAAAATACCCATAAACCAACAAAAAGCCTTTTTTAACAATGTGTGTCTATTTACCAATAAATTTTCCGGAAAAAGAATCCTACTAAAAATGCAATCATGAAAGAGACCGTCAAACACATGTGTGCGCGTCTAATGTGTATATAATGGAAATACATATATTTTATATTCATATAATCATTTTTTCCATCTAGCAAATATGTATATGGAGGGTGCAGTAGGTGGAAAAATTGGTTGTTATATCGAAGTGGTTGGTTGTTATATCGAACTTATATAATATGTTTAAGGGGGAAGAGGTCTGGCCCGGCTGGTAGTGAAAATTATTGACTGACTGCAAATGTTTTGTGATGGAGTTGACATGGGGGAAGGGGATGGGGGGGAGGGGGAGAAGGAACGAACAATAGAACCGGTAGTACTTGGACAAGGGGAAAAGAGGAGGAGGAGGAGAAGGGAGATTTTAAATCGCAAGAAAAAGACAAGTTGGAACCACAGAAATTGGGAAAAAAATTTTTTAATAGTAAATCAAATTGAATAAAAAAAAGTATCCAGCCAACAAAAACTTTTTGAGTAAAAATTACTTTTTCCGTCCAACAGATTTGGGAAGAATAAATGATTCTTTGATATGTATAGTACATTAAACTTTATCCAGAGTTTTGTTATTTTTACTTTAGATATGTATAAAGGAGAGGAATAGGCAAAATTCTGATTCTCGAATCCCTCTCAATAACCGCCACCCAAAAAACAAACTTCTCCTACAAATATTTAGTTTTTAAATTCCACAAAAAATAGACAATTTTTAAAGTTTTTTTTCTTATTTTTTTATAAACTAATTCATCCACATTTATCATCTTTATAAGCTCCATCCTTTACCGGTAAACCCAAAAGACAGAAAAATATAAGACTAAAGAAGAAAGCTTTCTATTTTCAACCACAAAATAAGAGTTGAAAAAGCATTACTACTACTGCTACACCCCCCCTTCCCCCCTCCCATTCTACCGTGGTGCGACACTTGGGGACGGACTTTTGCGGACCGACATTTGAGGATGGACATTTGAGGATTGCGGACTGACATTTGAGGACCGACATTTGAGGATCGAATTTGAGGATAGACATTTGGGGACCGACTTTTGAGGACCGACATTTGAGGATTGCCGTTTGAGTATAAGAATATTAGTATCTTAAAACAGAAATTATCACAAATTATGTACTACGGTGTTGTTGTTCCACAAGCAAGGGAAGTTAATTTGTCGGCGGGGGATGTTGTTCCTTCAACGGAGGATGTTGTTCAACAACGGGGGAAGTTGTTCCATCAACGGTGGATGTTGTTCAAACGACGGGGGATGTTGTTCCAGCAACGGGGGAAGTTGTTCCATTAACGGTGGATGTTGTTCAAACGACGGGGGATGTTGTTCAACAACGGGGGATGTTGTTCCAACGACGGGGGAGGTTATTTCAACACGCAGATTACCTTCCCCCATTGACGAAACAAAATCAAGCCGTTGCTGGAACAACATCCCCCGCCGACAAATTAACTTCCCTTGCTTGTGGAACAACAACACCGTAGTACATAATTTGTGATAATTTCTGTTTTAAGATACTAATATTCTTATACTCAAACGGCAATTCTCAAATGTCGGTCCTCAAAAGTCGGTCCCCAAATGTCTATCCTCAATCCTCAAATTCGATCCTCAAATGTCGGTCCTCAAATGTCAGTCCGCAATCCTCAAATGTCCATCCTCAAAGGTCGGTCCGCAAAAGTCCGTCCCCAAGTGTCGTATAACCATTTCTACTACCACTATACTACTTTGTCTCTCCCTTCCCCCCTTTTTTCCTTTCTCAATTTTCTTTTAACTAAAAAAAAGAAAAATATATTTTTATAATACTCACACCCCCTTCCCCCTCCTCTCCCTTCCCATCATCTTCGTCTTTACAATTTCTTCCCTTATAATTTTTTATTTTTATAAACACTGGATACCTATTGATTGATTACTTTTTGTAATTATTTTATACCAAAAATCAGTTCCCTCAATCCAAAAATTAAATCCTAATCTCTCTCCCCTCTTTTTTCAACTCTATTTTTAGCAACTTTTAAGTGAAGGATTTATAAAAATCTCTTCCAATAATTTTTTAATAGGCAATTTAGTGTTTGGTCTAAAAATATTTTTTCAAAATTTGTTTTTGGAATGAAGCCAATTAAAGACAAAAAAATTTAAAAATAATTATTAGTTTTTTTATTCATTTAATGTACCTTTTTAAAATAAAGAGCCAAAAAGAGATAAGGATTCGACTAATTTCCCATTCAATTTTATCAGTTTTATAATAAAATAATAAAAAAATTGTCTTGGAATTTATATGTTTTTATATTAATTTAACTATATTTATTTAAGAAGCTTTAAAGAAAGCATTTATATACATATAAATGAAAATTTTTGAATACGTCTCTTTAATAGAGCTGTTAAATTATTAAATTTTAAATTAAAAATTAAAATATTCTTTAATATTTTATTTTAAAGTGGAGACTTTAAATAATTTTTAATTAATTTTAAAGTAAAAAATAAAATGAGAAAATAAATTTATAGGGGGGTAATACCAAGGCCGGTCCCCCTTTTTTCTGTCCCCCTGACCATTTTGAGCTTTTCTGCTTGACATATAATGTACGATATACTCTTCGTCATATTCCTTCAGTCTACATATCCCCTCAACTCTTTTTAAAAAATAAAATTAAAAAATTAAAATTTTTTTTTAAATAAAATTAATAAAAATAAAATTTTGGTATGATTTTTGATCATTAAAAATAACTTGGACAACTGTTTAAAAGTAATCTCTCCCAGACTAAAAATATTTAATAAAAAAATCTTCCAAAAATGAAAAATAAATTCTTTTATTTATTACTTTTTTTGATGAAATGAAATTTTAGAATGTGAAATTTTGTTAAATAAAAAATAAATTTTGGTAAACAAATAAATAAATTTTTCTTTTTTTTTGAGAAATTCTTTTCATTTTCGTTTATTTACAAACAAATTTTTTTAAATAATAATTTTTTTAGGATTAAAGCGGGGAAAAAGTGCCATGTCTAAAGAATTCCAGCAACGGGAAAAAGAAAGAAATGGAGAAAAACGGGAAAAGAATGAATCACAACAACAACAACAACAAAATATTTCAATAACCTCATCATCATTTGTTGAACAACAAATAAATTTCTCAACAAAAATGACAACAACACCAATTGCTAGTGAAAATGAAGAAAGTTTAATAACAACAGTTATAGATACTTCAACAACAATTACGGGTTTACAACAACCTTTAAATCAAATACTTCAACATAAAAAAAGTTTAAGTAACAGTAATAATTCTACCTCATTTTCAATGATTAGTTCACGAATTGATGATGAAGGTTTCTTTTAAATTTAATTTCAAATTTTAATTTATTTTTTTAGATCCAATTTTTACTTTGGATGAAGAAGTTAATGCAAAAGAAGGTGAAAGGGCCCGTCATTATACTGCTGATTTTGATCCGACAATATCTGACGATGACGGTTTAATTAGAAAGGAGTGTTTTAATTATAATTTATTTTAATAGAATTTCCAAGAGAAATGGAGAGTTTACATGGGGGGCGTGCCTATTCTGCATCAAATCGTTTTCCTTCGAGAATGCGAAATACTGGACGTTCAGGTTTATTTTTTAATGTAATAAGAGTAATTGTGTTTCTAAAGGGATTTTAGAGAGAAAGGAATTTGAATAATAAGATTTATGTTTGAAACTTTTTTATAGGATAAGGATTTTTAATTAAAAATTTAAAACGATTTTTTGGGAGAAAAAGATTTAAAAATGTTAAATTTATTTAAAGTCATATTTATTTTTAAAGAAATTTTTCAAAGAAATTATCCAAGTTTCTTTCTTTAAAACCAGGGTACAGCCCAACTAGGCGCGACCGACTAGGCGCAGGCCAACTAGGCGCAAGGCCAACTTCCGAACCCCGGACTCAATTTCGACAAGTCGAATTCGGGGTAAAAACTCGATATTAAACATTTAGGGCTAAGCTGAGGGCTAAGCTCGAATCAACTAGGGGCTAAGCTCAAAATCAACGAAATCAGACTTCATATGGCCAAGTTACAGACCCCCGAAATTTGAAAATTTTGGGGTCAAAAATTCGAATAAACAAATAATAGCTCATTCGAAAGGACAATCGAGCTAATTGTAAGTCGAATGACACCAAAATCAACTTGACTGAATGATTCTGAACAAAGTTATGACCAACGGAATGTAGTTTATCCTGTAGGTTTCCCCAAATCAAGTACATGATAAAAAAATCATAGATGAGATGTCATATTTGATCAGATAGATTGTCATAATCAATCAGATAATTTTACTGCACTTATACTTAATAAAAAGCTTGGCCCTAATCGGCCTTGCGCCTAGTTGGCCTTGCGCCTAGTTGGCCTGCGCCTAGTCGGTCGCGCCTAGTTGGCCCGCGCCTAGTTGGGCGTGTCCCTTAAAAGGTAGAAAGCTTTCCGTTTATATTTGTTTTGTTTATTCATTCCGTTTTATTTATTTTAAGGTCCACTTTCAAATATTCTTCATAAAGTGCATGGGCAATTTGATAGTGGGGGTATTTCAGTAGTTCCAGCTTCTTTGCCCATCCAAATCAGTCGCGGTTTTAATTGGCCTTCTCACGATTTGGTTGGCAGTTTGAGCGAGGAAGAAGATGGGATTACAAAAATGGAAAAGGCGAGAGCAGCTGAAACTTTGGCTGCCGTTCTTTCAAATGGAATTAATGAGAGTGAACAAAAGGCCTTTAATAATTTAATTTTAATTTTTTTAAAATTAAAAATTTAGAAGGAAACTAATATTTTGGGACAATTTGATGGAAGCAAGCTGACACAGCAAAATGGGTCGGAACAAGAAGAAACGGAAATTGAGAATTTATATGGTCGTATTCAGGCTTACTCTCGTTCTATCCAACCGGAAGATGATCCCGTAAGTACTTTTTGGGTTTTTAAGGAATGCGCTGTCACTGGTCCTATAAAAATTAGATTTTTGGGCATTAATTAAAAAAAGATTATTTTTTTCTCAAATGTTGATCATCAAACTTATAATTATTATTAAAAATTTTAAGGAACGCATTTTTGGCGAGCGTCCTCATCGTCGCTACTCGTTAGCCGCAAAATTTGGTACAGATGCTGATTTACCTCCTCCCTCAACAGAGGAAGAAGATAGCGGGGGAGAAAACATTCCACCGATAACAACGACTGATACTCTTTCTAGCCATCGCAATCCTCATCAACAACAACTGACAACGATTACCTCAACTGACAACAATCAGGCAATGATCTCAAACATTATGACGCCGATTGCTTCTTCACATACCGTCATTCCCCATCAAACGATGACTATTGTTGGTGGAGGTGGAATGCCTAATGTGATAGTGCCAACTAGTATGAGTGACTGTTTGTAAAGAAATTTAGTTATTTAAATGTAAGCAAATATCTATGTGGTAAGAGAATAACAAATAAAAAAACTAAGTTGGATAATTCTGAGTAAAATTAATGCTATATATTAAATCCCATTAAATCTCCTTCTTTAAAACTCATTTCTCTTTAACGAATCAAAGAAAAATGTTAAGGGTATTTTTAGTAGAAGGAAGGGGATGCAATAATTATGTTTTTACAATTATATTTATTTTTATAGGCCGCGCATCTAAACAAAAACAGTAAATTGGATGAAAATTGTATACATTAGTATAACAAAAAAAATTAGAAAAAAGATGCTAGATGTTTGAAACATTTTCAAAGACGTTTAAAAATACATTCATCCTTTGGTTTCATTCGTCCAAGTTTTGTTTGGGAGCTTCCTTCCTCTTTCCAAATCAATTTTAAAACACCTCATTTATTATTATTTTATTATTATTTTACATCATCTCGTGATTAATTTGTGGTGACTTTTTGTTTTATTTTCATTTAAACTCATTGCTATTTTAGTAGTCAAGATAAAAAAGATCTGAACATTTTTTATTTTTGTTAAATTGGTATTCATAATTTTGGGTCTATATTATTGTTATGTACTTGAGATCATCTGTGTAAACAGAATTAACTCGTTTTTTGAACTTTTGTATTTTTCGCCAGAAATCTGCTTTGATAAATTACTGAGGATTTCATACACTAGGGATGGGCCACACCTTCCGCCATTTTTACACCCTTCTGCCTTGTGAAGATACCTGTAAAAAACGACATATTAAACAAATTCACACTATAAAAGCCGTCTAATTGTCACATTTCATACGCTAAGTTTGCTGTTCAAGACGCATCCTTCGCCTGATTGCTAGGTTCGTTTAGATTCTAGATTACATTGCTTAATTATAAATTTAGGAAAAACCGCTATGGCTGCCGGTAAGGATTTAAGAGCTGATGCAGTTTTAGCAAAGTGCGATGAATGTGGAGCGCCACTGTTGGGACAATGTGTCTTTGTGGAGGGGAGACGAGTGCACAGGGCCTGTTTCAAATGCGCAGGATGTGGGGTAAATTTTTGTTTAAATTGTTTAAAACCTTATTCATCATTTTTAGATTGGGATTCCTTGTGATGAGCGCAACGGAGAACAATTCATACGCTATTACGTGATAAATGGAAAGATCTACGGACCTAATTGCTATGTGAAGAGGCTGTGATGAAAAGATGTTCAAGAATCTGAAAGATCTCCCCTTGTAATACATAAATTTATTCTCCATTTCTATTTCCGATGTAAAAATGAAATGCTTTATGGGTATAGATGAATATCTTTAAATGTTAGACCAAAGTTAATATATGTTATGAATCTATTCTATAATGTAAACTACTCTAAAAATCTATTTTTGTTTATCACCGTTCTGACATTGAGTATCATTTTCCATCTGTTAGATAAGTTCAGTTCACTTTTTGTTCATCGTTAGACGGAAATTTTGTTCGTTGATATTTTTTCTTTGTATTTGGATCACTTTTTAGTAAACAAGTTGCCATAATTATGAACAACATAGAAAAATGCAACCAAAAGTACCTGATTTGAGATTAGTAACTAATTTAAAAAATGCTAGGCATACATTCTTCCCCAAAGTCTTAAAGTATCCCAACCATCAAGAAGTAGGAAGCCAGCAGCCATAAATTCAAATCCGCGCGTCCGGATAAAACTCCACCTTGAAAGGGTAAAAAGTGAGGGAAAAATGCATAAAAGGCAACTCACGAAATTTGTAATAATTTTGGTCTATTCTCTATAGTAAATGTATTGAATAATTTATCTTCTGCGGCCGTACAAAGAGGAATGGTTAAAAATGAGAGAAAATATCCAGGATGGATTCCGTGCCAAAAGGAACTAACTAGCATAGTGTAGAACATTCTACATTTAGAAATTTTAATAATTTTTATGCTTATTTTCCTAAGTACCTAATTGATCGATCGCTTCGTCTATATACAAAATTGGCAAGCCAGAACTGCACTGTTCTATTCCACGCGCGCATTCCTGAACGGAAACCATCACTATGTTCTACATTAGGAATATCCAGGTTATTAATGGTTTCAGAATCGAATTCAATGGACAGATCATTCCAATCGATATTCCTAAAAATCTTTCAAATTTTTATAGCTAACTAATCATACTATCATCCCAATTACTTTAAGATTTACAGACTCTGGTCTGGACCGAGATTTGTATTTAAAAGAGAACCTTTTGCCTAAATCTTAATAAAACAATACAAGAACATTTATTTAAAAAAATAAAAAAATCCTAATAGATCCTTAAAAAAATTAAAAAATCCTAATAAATCCTAATAAAACAATACAAGAACATTTATTTACATAATTTATTTCACAACACTTAACAATACAATTTCATATAATGGCAATACACAAAGGCAAATAATTACATATTAACAGATTTAGGGGAAACAACCAAAGCAATAGCAATATATACATACATTTATGGGAATAAGGGAATCTCCTTCCTATTTCTTCATGTCCTAGCAGCTCACATGTAGGCCGACTGGTCTCCACGAGGCGGTGGCGGCGCATTGCCTGACGGAGGAGCTGTGCCTGCCTCGAACTCGAACTGGTAGCTGCCGCCACGAACAGGCTGAAAATAAAAGAAGATTGTTGATGATTAATAAGGGTTGTTAAAATAGAAAGATTAAAGCTTACCGCTCCACCACCGCCACCACCACCACCGGACTTCTTGGGCATGGTCCCTGGCGAAGGCATGTAGGCGCTCTGATCTCCCATGACGATTGTTGAGCTGGCTGAGAAGAGTTGTAATTGACGATCTGTTGCGACAAAGTTGATGCCGACTGAGTGAAAGTTTTGTTTTTATACTTGGATGACACCTTATGTGAACACTAATTTTTACTATAAAAACGCAACTTTCCACTCATTGCACAACAGTTCGTCAGCACAACTACAGTCAATTACAACTCTTCTCAGCCAGCTCAACAATCGTCATGGGAGATCAGAGCGCCTACATGCCTTCGCCAGGGTCCATGCCCAAGAAGTCCGGTGGTGGTGGCGGTGGTGGAGCGGTAAGTTTTAATCTTTCTATTTTAACAACCCTTATTAATCAGCAACAATCTTCTTTTATTTCCAGCCTGTTCGTGGCGGCAGCTATCAGTTCGAGTTCGAGGCAGGCTCAGCCCCTCCGTCTGGCAATGCGCCGCCACCGCCTCGTGGAGACCAGTCGGCCTACATGTGAGCTGCTAGGACGAGGAAAGCTGCGAGACAGGAACCTGAAGAAATAGGAAGGAGAAGAGCGATGACACCATAAGATTCAATGTGGATAATCTTGATAATACCCACTCCTATTCCCATAAATGCATGTATATATTGCTATTGCTTTGTTTCCCCCTAAACCTGTTAGTTAATATGTAATTATTTGCCTTTGTGTATTGTCATTAGTCTTGAAATAAATTAGTGTAAATTAGTTTTTAATTGTCATTCTACTACATATAGCCCGATTTTTAAAGGTACAAATCCCATTTATACCAATCTGAGGTCAGAGATTTTGAACAGAATAATTAAAATTAGTTACCGAAGTACTGACGCTTAAAATCCGAAAAATCTAGTGACACTAAATCGTCTAGACAATTTAACATTAATCTAAAGGGTTGGGTATAACATAGAAGTGTATCCAGATGTGCTTTATCACATAGTAATAACACATACATAATTTTTTGCAGTTCCGTCGGTCCATTGCCCGGTGTTGATTTTCCTTCTTTTGGATAAAGTCCAATACCAGTTAATAAGCAAATTGATTCAGCAACCATCCAAGCACTATATATTCGCATTCTGAGATATAGAAATGCAAGTGCACACCAAACAAAATCATAAAAAAGTCCCAAAACAGAAGAAGTACGTTCACCACGAAGTACCTTTAATAACAAATAATAATCTCATATAAAAATAAACTACCAACATTCACAGGGTCTAACCACGTAAGAAAAATTAATGAGGGCAATGACCAGCTCAAAGTTTTCATTTTTCCTCTTAACAATGGTTCAAGTTTACTCCATAAAAGTGGCCTTTTCCATTTTGTTAAAGCATCCGAATAAGTGCGATAAGTAAAATAAGGACCTAAAATAAATTTAAAAAATATTTTAGAAAAATTAATAAAACCTGTAAAAAGGCCTGTAAAATTATAAAAATAATTAAATGCTTCAAATGTTGAAGGCTCTTTTTCAATAAAATGTTCAATCTTTTTATTGTCAGACTTTTTTGATAACCGAAAATCAGCAATTTCATAACTTAATCCGATCACCTAAAAATGAAACAAAACTATTTAAAAAATTTAAAAGAAACCCTTAAAGTAAGAATAAGTTGGATGGCATTTGTAACAAATTCAAGCCTTGGAAGACCAACAAAATGCATTAAACGAAGAATGGCTAAGAAAACAAAAGTTCCGTAGAAAGACAAATTTGTTAGAATTCTGTGAAATTTCTAGTTTAATTGTAAAGTGAATATGTTTTTGATAGTTTCCGAACATTATTTGAAAAAAATCAAAAATAAGGTAAGCATTTTTCGATAATTTAAAAATAAAAACCTCGGATTTTTAATAAATCGGAACATAACTAAATGTACAACAACAACAATTAAAGAGCAAAACAACATTCGACCCGCCACAAAAAGCGTAATTCCAAATCCAAGAAAACCATCTAGTTTTCGTCGAGTACCAAATGAGCCAAAATGTCTGAGCAAAAAAGCCAAAACGGAAGAAAATAAAAGAAGAAATCCATAGAAAAGATCACCCTAAAATTTGAATAAAATTAAAACAATTTTTTATACAAAACCTTAGCCTGATAAAAGAAGTCGGTGATTTGTTGCATATTTTAGTTTATAAAAAATATACAAAAATATTTAAATAGGTTGTTTAAATAATAAAAAAGATATTAATTTTTTGAAAAATATATAAAAAATATTTCAAATATTTTTAAAACAAAAATTTAATTAATCTAAAAAAACAAAAGAGCAAATGTATTTCTTAAAAAAATCAAAAGTCAACAAAAAATTCTAATTCTAAATAAACCCTTACAATATCCACATTAATTATAACACTTTCAAACTATATTCAAAAATACCAAAAACCTTAAATTGCATTTTTAAAATTGAAAATAATTATAGAAAACCAAAACTTTAAAAGAGCACTGTAGTTATTTTCTTGTCACGCTCTGAAGTATAATATGAACGATCCAAGTTTTGATAGAAGCTACGTTGATATTCAGAAAGCATTCTAGCTTTCCATAATTGTTCTGTATTTAATTTATCGTTGCGTTTATAGTAAAACCATCTAAAAATTTACAAAAAAATTAAACGTTTTTTGAAAGAATTTTTGTTTTATAAAATAAATTTTAAAATTACGGGTAATACTTCTTGGGTTAGAGTTTTAAAAATACTTATAAACTAAAAAATATACGATCCCAAAAATTTTTATGGAGTTAATTTATGATAAAAAGAGGAATTTTCGATATTTCAAATATTCACCTAAAATACTTTAAATAAATAAAAAATTAGTTAAAAATTATTTTGTCAAAATAAATTGTAAAAACCTACAAAATAAAATTGACTGGATGATTTGGACCATAATTGTAATAAATAGTTCCATTTACTAACCCAACAGTTGCTACAGAAATTAATGTTTTAACTAACAAAGGATTTCTAGTAAATTGTCGAATATAAAAATGGAAATTTGCTTTAAATTTATCAAAGCGCTTCATTTTGTTTGGAGTTGAAGGATTTGCTTGTACAATCCTTCTACACATTTCATTATAAGCTGTTGTTTTATCAGAATTTGATGTAGACTCCATAACTGTTACAATTAAAAAATATGTATATCTTTGAATAAATAATCGCAATGGATTGAGGCAATTAGAAAGTGTTGTCGATTTAATGATAAATTTTTAAATTTTGGAGTATTTGGTCGAGAAAATAAAGGAAATTAAAAGCTACAATTAAAAATTTTGTTTTGTCATTTGAGGCGCGCCTAAACCTTTAGGTGCCCAAACGACCTAGGATACGATAATACAGGGTACGGCCCACTTTGTCGCAGGCCACTTTATCGCGACCACTTTGTCGCAGGCCCACTTTGTCGCAGGCCACTTTGTCGCAAAGGTCTTTTTCGTTGGAAAAATTTCTATGCTGCTATGGAGGGTAGGAAAAAGGCCTTCTGGGCACGATCGGAGTTTTATGGAGTAATCTGGTTTCTGGAGTAACCTTCTGGGCACGCTCGGAGTTTTCTGGAGTAATCTGGTTTGGTTTTACGCCGTTAAAAATTCCGGCACAACCTACCCGGATAAGAGAAAATAACAAAAGGAAAAAACACCTAAAACTTTATCAAAAAAAATTTAGAAAAAAATAAAAACTTAAAAAACATAATAAATATTCTAAACCTCTTCAAATTTCCCATCGTTGTAGCTGTGGGATGAAGTACGGCACGTGGCGAGCAAAATTTAGGCCAATTTTAAAATAAAAATCAAAGGAAAGCCTGCGACAAAGTGGTCTGCGACAAAGTGGGCTTGCGACAAAGTGGGCCTGCGACAAAGTGGTCGCGACAAAGTGGTCGCGACAATGTGGCCCGCGACAATGTGGGCATGTCCCGATAATACATTCCTAAATATTACGAATTTTATTTTTTAAGATCGAGACTTAAATTTTGTTGTTTTTATTGATAACTCGTTTATTGTTTAAATGTTTTGATTTATGTAAATATGTATTATCTTTATAATTTAAAGTTTAAATACAAAAATTCTGTTTCAAAGAATTTTATGAATAAAGATTTCAAATCAATAGTCTACAATGACAAAGCACTTATTGGAATTTCTTGGATTGCTACTTGTTCATTTGTTGTCATGACTTTAATCCGAAAACGACGTTTTCCATGTGAATCATCGTTAATAATTAATATTTATTTGGGGTTAGCCGTCTTTGCAGCTTATTTTTTATTTGCTTGTTTAGTCGAATCTGACTTGAAAGGAACATTTTTAATATTATTGTTTCGTGTTTTTGATGGGACTTACAAAAGGTTCTGTTACTACTAAATTATACTTTTATTTTTTAAATAAATAGATTATGCCTCTTGCTTTTTTGGTTACTATGTGCTATTGAATCCATTCTCTTTTCAATCATGATTAATTGTAGACAAAGAAAAGCAAATACAACTCATAGAAAATTTTTTCATTTAACAATTTCTTTAATTATAATTAGTGGACTCTACAATGATCCGCTTTTCTTGGCGCTTTCAGGGCACCTTATGCTGCAGATTTTTATAATTATTGAAGTTTGTAATTTTTAATACATAATAAATTTAAAAATCAATTTTCTTTTTTATTTTTTCTTTACAATTCCAGACTTTTAGAAATCAAAGAATTGAACCATGGTCTAATTTCCTTGATCAAATGTTTCTTATTTTTATCGATGGACAAGACTCGCATGATCTCATATTAACACCAATTTTTCTACTTGCCGGAATGTTCTTGCCTTTATTTCTCGACACAACAATGCTTTATTCGCCACATTGGACACTTAAACAAAGACATTTTTCTGGAGTTCTCAGTGTTGGAGTAGGTGATAGTTTTGCAGCAATTGTAGGCTCAAGGTTATTTTTAAATATAATATTAAAAATTGTTTTATTTTCTTTACTCGGCAGGTTCGGTCGTATTCCTTGGCCTTTTGGATTTGGAAATAAATCTCGTAAAACTATTGAAGGCTCAATTGCAATGTTTTTTACACAAATTATTGCAAGTGAAATTATTTTTGGTTTTTGCTCATTAAATCTATCTTTAATTTTATCTGCTATGGTTTCAACAATAGCTGAGGCTCAATTAAATTCTGGGGACAATTTAATAATTCCCTTTTGTTCAGCAATAACTTTTTATTTATTTGAATAATTCAGATTGTTATGACTTATTGTATATCTGGGATATGTTAGAATTATATTTTGATATTGTTATACTTTTATATTTTTTGAATTTACTTTTTTGTTACCTCATTTTTCTAAGTCTGTTATATATTGGAATAGCAATAAAATTCTAATTTGTTTGATTACTAAATTTTCGTTTTTGTTTTAACATTAAATAAACAAAATTTTTAAAATTATATCGTTTAATTAAATTTTTTAGAACACAAAATGTCTCAAAACCTGGATGTTGATGAATGTTTGAAAGATAAGGCTAGTTGTTTTTTTGACAATTCTTCAATTTTAATAAATTTTTTAGTCAAGTAATTCCTTCGAATCGTACCCTGAATTTGTCGAGCTTGTTGCTCTTGTGCACAAATATGGGGAGCTCTTGTCCCTTACTCCGTTTTCTTATTTTGATCTTGCAATGGCTTTAAAAAAGGAAGAAAATGCTTCGGTTGGTTTTTATTTTTAGATTTTAAATAATTTTTATTTTATCAGCATCCTTATGATTCTTCTCAGGGGTTTCCTCAATCTTTACATAGCGCTTTATTGGAAAATTTAATCGCAGAGATTTTACTTTTTTTCAGTATTAGATTTGACAGGTTTTTTTTACAATTGAGAAACATTTTTTATATGTAAATTAGTTTGAATATTTACAAAAAGTTGAATGGACTGATTATAACTATAAATCGTTGGTGCATGCCAAAATTCAATGCTCGCTTATTGTTTCCACCCCAGCCGAAATTGGACGAAATAGAGGAAGAGGGAAGTGACAATGATGTTTCCAACCCTCAGAGTAGAGAACAGAGTGCTAGTATTTCTAATCAAAATTCCGACAGTAAATATAGGGTTAACTTTTAATTATTTTTATTAAATTATTTGTAAATATTAGACTTCTAGTAAAATTTCTTCAAAGAAACGGATTCCTGACTTTTTGAATTTATCAACTATTGACAAATTGAAGCTTCTTTGTTTTTTAATCGATGCGCAATTAGCTTGTGCTCATGATGCTAATCAATTGGATGAGGTTATAATAACTTTATTATATTTTGGCTATCTCTTTCATTTTTAAAAACACTACTTTAACAAAAATATTTATTTGTAGACATTTTCGGATGACAAACAGAGAATCATTCCAATTGCCATTGATAATTCTGGACGCAAATTTTGGTATTTCTGTGATACTTGGCTATTTATTGAAGAAGGAAATTTATTTGATGTTGAGAAAGAGGAAGAAAAAGTTACCGATTTATTGAATGAAGCTATTGAATCACGCAGAATGTTTATTAAGAAAATGAGTGCTAAAAAGAATAACAAGAATGATATACGAAAATATTTAAAAAATAAGCACAATAAGGAAATCAAACCAATTACCATTGAAAAACCAAAGGGGTATCTATTTCTTTATTTTCTTCTAATATTTCGTTTTATTAAAGCACATTTACTCAACGAGTTTTGGATGAAGCTAACAAAAATCTCTGTACATGTCCTCGTTTTCGAGTTGTTGCTAAAAATTCTGATCAGTTGTCTAATCTGATCCAGGCTTACACGCAAGGAAATGCTAATCGCTCTATTATTAAAAAATTTGAAGAATGTTTGCATTGCATTCAAGAAATTGAAAAAGAGGTTAATATTTTTCATATGACTTAATATTTCTTTATTTTTTTAGAATATTAAAAAATTGGAGCAGGAGGCATTGATACGTCAAAGTTCACGTATTGCTATTTTGAATGAAAAGAAAAGACAGAAGGCGGAGGAGAGCCGTAGAAAGGCATTGGAATTAGCAAAGCTAAAAAAGGAAGAAGACGAGCAAAAATATCTCACTGAAAGTGCATTCAAGCTTTGTGAACAAGTAAATAGAGTATCTTTTGATTTGATGTGAATGCTTTTATTAATTTTAGTCTCGTGAACAGCGTCTTATGAAAAGGCAACAACGCATTCAAGAACAATTGGATCAGGAACAACTTGTTGAGGCAGGAATAATTTTGCCCTCTTCTCGATCTCCTGATAAAGATGAATTGAGTAGTGTAGGATCCAGCACTGAAGAGAATGATTATTGTAAAAGCTACAAACCTGTGAAGAAAATGCCACGATTACCAGCATATGACTGGTGGAATCCAGGTATTAAAGCCAATATCATACTCTTAAAAACTTTTGGATTCAGTCACCTCTCCCGAGTTTGACGGCAGCGACGATGCTGGAATCTTCCGTACTCTTTTTAGGTAAATTGAACTTGATTGTTTTGAATCATATTTTTTTTCTTTTTAGACGAAAAGAATCCGATAAAAAGCTTTCAAATATTTTGGGAAAATCTCTTTTAAAAGACGACAGAAGAAGTTAGTTTATATTTATATTTTTTTCTTAATTCTTTTTAAAGTTTCTTTGATTGCATCGTCTTCCAAAAATAATACGACAGAATCATTCCCATCATCTAAAGGCAATCAATCCTTGTTCTCTGGAGATATTGGAAAGGGGAGAAAATATCCAATAAATTCAAAGAATTCTTTAAATCCAAAGAGTAATCTACTTCATTTTTAATTTATTTTTAAAATCATTTTTTAGGCTTTTACGGTTCATCAGTTAATGGTTTTGATAAAATAAGAAATGCACTTAATTTAACAAAAATGGATGATTTTGATACATCAGAGGATTCGTTTATGCAGACTTCAAGAAAATGGGCAGCGATACATCCCGCCTCATTACTAGGTTGTAACACTCCGGCAGATAATGAATGTTCTGAAGATGGTGATGATATTTAACAGATATATATTGATAAGGAATTTTATTTTAATTCAACGGGTAGCTCAGGATTTTGTGTAAGATATCAATATTTTCTAAGTATCCCAGAAATCCACGAGTTACTCGATTTAATTCTATTTTCTTATACTAATTCAGTTTATAAGAGTTAAATCTAGTAGATTATAAATATTTTAGAAAGCATATCCATTTTTACCAGTTTATAGAAAAAATGAACAATGAAATTTCATTGAGTGGATATGCTATTTCCCTTATTCCAAATTATAGTTTTATTATCCATTTTTGTAAAATTCTTGTTGAGCCATTCTGTTGTTGTTGTTTTTTGGCTCATTCAACGTTTATTTAAAATTGGTTTTACATTATTGTTCATGGATTTTGTTTCCTATAATTATATGTTATTATTTGGTTAATTCATTTTTTATAATAGCAATAGTTTGAATTGTGATGGAGCTATCAGAACTAATAGAAAAAAGCCGTATAGATGGAGTCTTTCTTTGTGAAGGTATGTGTTTATTTTTTATAATCCTAGAAAAATAATTTTAAGGGCCGAGGCCTCCACAAAAAGGGTCATTGGCTTTGACTGGACATCATTTGATTTTCTCGCCAGAGAAGACTGATTGGAATTCACAAATAATTGGGGAGAATGGAGTTTGTCCTGAAAAATGTGATGCAGGCAGTCAGCTAATAGAGAATCAGGAATTTTGGGTATGTAATTTGTAAGATGAAAACTAGAAATTTTAGCTGTTGCATCGAGCTGTTGACAGAGTTCTTGTTGAACAAGTAAATAGAAATCCTAATATCAAACAAGGTGCCTATCTTCGATTGAAATGTAAAGTGAGTTGTTTTATATGTTTACTTTTACCTTACAAGAATTCAGAATTTTTTGCACATTTGCTTTGAACTTGATGATTTACACGACTGTCATCTTGTCGCAAGATCAATTGAAACTTTATCAAATCTTAGTAAATTATATCATTTACATTACAAATTTACATTTCTTGGATTTAGGTGGTATTGGACATGATTATCCTTTCTATTATCGGTGTCCTTTTACTATTCTTGACGATGGTTGGAGAGCATATGCCATAGAAGACAAATTTTCTAAACTACAATTGTTGACTGGGGAACGTTTCCGAATCAGTTCTGTCAACAAGGATTTTGAGGTGCAGAAAATATTCTTTCAGATATTGTTTAAAGTTTTAAGACTTGTTCTTCCTATCCCGAGCAAGTTATCGTCCCAAAAGGAATTGGCGATGATTATCTTCGCATATCTGCTACATTTCGGAGTGGTGGACGTTTTCCAGTTTTAAGTTATTATCATCAGAGGACCAAAGTTATTTTTACATTTTTAATAAATTTTTAAGCATGCCGAACTTTGCGGAATCAAATTTGTGAACCTAAATTTTACGGCCCGGATTTTAATATTTTAGTTTTGCCTTAAGTGTCACTGCAAACTTCGTTTGAAATATTTCGGATCCGCAAAATTTCTGGTCAGGCAACTTTCGCGTAACCAAAATTTTAAGATTAATATTACAAATTAACATGCTTGTTTTCCGATTTTAACATATATCGGTTTTAGTCCACAATTTATCGATGTGGCCAGCCATTAATCGGACCAACAAGCAGGCGATGTAAAGAGGATGAAGTCATTCTAAACTCAATGCTTTCAAAATTTTCCCAAGGATTAATTTATGATACAAGATCAAAACTAACTGCACAGACAAGTCGAGGAAGAGGTATGATCCTTTTTTAGTTTGAATTAATATTAAATCAGGTGGCGGTTGTGAAAGTCAAATGTATTATTCAAAATGGAAATATGTTAATGGAAATGTGCCAAGGATAAAAGATTTGCATGAATCATTAACACGTTTAATTGAAGGTACCATATATGAGCGGGTTACCAGTTCTTATCCATTCCCCAATAAAAATATAAACTTGATCCGAAAACATTTAAATTTAAAATACAAATATAGGGGAAAGGTTGGGCTGACGCACAAAAATAATGATGGTGATATATAATTATTAAAAATTCAGATCTAAAATGAAAATATTTTTTAGCATGTATTGAAAACCCAGTCTCATTCCTTTCACGGCTTGCAAACTGTGGATGGCTACAATATATTACAGATACTTTGACTGGAGCAGCAACGGTTGCACAGATTGTTCATTGTATGGATGAAGGTACTGGTTTTGATTTTTGCTAGAAACATATGATTATTAGCTACTATATTTTAATTCAGTTTCAGAAGTGCCAGTGCTCGTACATGGAGGGGATGGAACAGATTCAACTCTTTTAGTCACTTCACTTGCACGACTTATATTAGATCCGGATGCTAGAACGGTTTTTTAGATTAAATTTTTGTCTTACTCTATATTCTTAGATTCGTGGTTTTCAATCATTAATTGAGGATGAATGGACGGGCGCTGGTCATCCGTTTAGTATTCGTTGTGCTCATTCATCATTTGCAACTGGCACACTTACAGGACCACACGAATCGCCGGTTTTTCTATCTTTTTTGGATTGCGTTTGGCAAGTGAGTTTTTTCTAAATCGTAAAAGGAAATAATGAAGGTTTAAAAGGTGAAATAAAGAAAATATAATTTATCAGTTAGATATATGCACATATTATATGTACATACATAGTGAATTTAATTAATTTTCAGCTAATGCGACAATATCCTTCTTGTTTTGAATTTAATGAACAATTTTTAATTTTTTTATTTGAGCATGCTTATGCATCAGAATTTGGAACTTTTTTGGTAAGTGCAAACAAAAAATAATTTTTATTTATTTTTTATTCTAGGGAAATAATGAACAGGAGAAGAAAAATTTTAATGTTAAGGTAAACAACTATTGTTTTTTCACGTTACATATTCGTTTTAAGTTAGAATAACTTTGTTTTCAGACACACACAGTTTCTTTATGGTCATATGTGAATCATCCTGCTGTGCTTCCTGCCTTTCTCAATTACCTTTATCGACCCTATGATCAACCAACTTGGCCTTCAGTCGCTCCACAAAGCATTGTATTTTATTCGATTTCTTACTCAAAATTTAAAAAATAGATTCTCTGGGAACGAATTTATCTTCGTTGGCAAAGGAATTGGTCTCAATTTGATCGAACGCTTCAAACTCTAAATTCTTGGAAACAAGATGAGAAACGTCTTGTTGCGAGGTTGCAAGCATTACAACAACAACAAAGGTTCAATTTAGATGAATTTTTTGGATGATTTTTCTTTTAAGCGAGCAATCTAGAAGTATTTCTGCGTGTTCAACAATCACTTCTACAGAAGCTCAACAACATTCTCATTTATTACAAAATGAAGCCAGAATAATCTTACCGCATAATCCTTTTGCTTTAGAGAATCTCGTAAAAATGGATCATTTAAATATTACAAGTTTTGATAATGAAACTGATGGAGAAGGATTTGAGGTAAAGAAAAATAGTAAAAGAAAAAATGAACATTAGCAAAAAATAAAAATAAACGAAAATCTTTGGTCTATTGATTGTTATCTTTATTTAAAGGTTGTGGAGGATGCAGCGAATAATGATGGACACACACTTGGCAAACGAACGGCAAAGGCAACTGTAAATTCCTCCACAGCATCTATGCTAAATGGTGCAAAACAAACAGCGCGACAATTTCTTCAAAAGTTGGGACCTTCCTTTATATGATTTTCTTTAATTAAATTATAATATTAAATAATACTAATACATATGTATTCGAAATTGGTGCTTATGCTTAATTATGTATATTGTGCAATTTTAAAAGGTTCAAAATATTAATCATATTTTTTAAATTTAATCTTATGTAATTCTTATTATTTCTCCATTCAGTTTTAAGCATAAAAAGTTGTTTTTCCTATAAATATGTAAGGAAAAATAATTATCTTTTAAAGATAGAGTATAGTATACATAATTGACACATCTTTACAACTTTTACCTCTGTGATATTATCTACTATCTATAAAGTTCAATTTATATTTATTTTGTAAAAATGTTTTGACAATAACTCAATATTTTATTAATTTTTAAAATTTGTAACTTGAAAACCAGAGTATGACAACGGGAGGAGTGAAGAAATTCAATGAGCTTTTTCTTTATCCGAAAGGACGCAAAACTTTTATGCAAAAAACATTGGACACACTGCTTGATAGAAGCGAAGGAAAAAAGTTTGCAAAAACGAGTTCTGCGAGGATTTCGGTCATTTTTAAATTTTATACGAATTTTAAGACTTGGGTGGTATTACTTAAATTTTTGAATTAACTTCTAAACTTTTTATATTATGTACTATTAGGTGAGGAAACCTCGCGCTTTGGAGCAATCTTCTGATCAAGATTGGATGAGTGTTTGGCCTGCGGCACAAAGTTTCCGCTCCTCAGTTGTGCCTCTTCCTATACGGATGGGTTACCTTACCAATAAAGAGGCTAAGGTGAAACTTCCACGTGCAGCTTACGCAAATCTGGAGCTAATGAAAATACCAAACTTTTTACATTTGACACCGCATCATATACAAAAGCATTGTAATGCTATTAAAATTAAGTTTTGAATTTTTCATTTTTATTGTTAGTATGAGAGTTTTTGGCATTTTTACAAAAAAGGGTTTATTAAGGGCACACCTTTTTACCCAAATATTCTTTTTGTTGTTGTTTTTATCTTTTAGTATTCCTCCATTTTTATTTTATTTTGACCCTTGTTCTAAAATTAATCAATTTGAGAGAGCGCAGTACTATTTTTTCTTTCTTTTCAATGTGCAAGATAGCTCCCCCTACTAGACCAGAAAACATACCTAAACCTAATCAATTTCTGCGATCTTTTATTTTTGGCATAACTCTTATTTTTTTATTTACCTATTTTTGTTGCTCGTGTAATTTATATGTTCACGAAATCAGCTCATATTTTTTTGTTATTTTAATTATTCGTTTTTTCAGAATTCTGTACTAAGTTTCCTGACGAGTTAAAAGACGTTGAATGTCAACAAAAATACTTTCCATTAGAATTTCGCTACAGCGATTACATCCATCAAGGAACAAACATTCGAGATATGCGCGCCCGTCAAGTCACAATGGGCGTTCGGCTTGATGTTCTTGAGTTGGACAAACCTGCACATCTAAAATTCCGACAACTCGTTGGTGATCGATACAATAAAGATACTGATGTATTTGTTGTTGTTTCTGATCGGTTCGTTTTACCTAGAAAATTTTCAGCAATTAAAATTTTTGTTAAGGTGCCCATCTCGCAAACAGAATCGAGAATATTCTGAATATCTTCTCACTGTCCTTTATTATGAATCGAACAAAACAGAACCTTGTGAACCAATTAAAGAAGATTCTCCAGTAAAAGAAGAGAGGAGATCCCTTACAAATTCTTTAAATGAGAATGATACGATTTTAAGAGCAGCAAATAATTAAAAGAATATTTCCTTGTTTTATTAATTTTATTATAAAATTTTGTCCAATCTCCATTTTTATTTCTATATTTGTTGCTTTGCAACTTTTTACTTTTCTTAATTATTTTTTAAATTAAATTATAGAACATTTTAACTGATCTACTTGAAGTTATGCAGCGTCGTCAATTGCCATACTTGGATGTTCGAAGTGATTTTTTGGTAATTGTTTTTATTTTATTCTGTTTCATGAGTTCTTTTTATTCATGGAAATTATGTTTTAGTATAAGTATTTACATAGTTGAATTAAGGACTAGAATTAAAAATTTTAATGTTCAGGTTTATGTTACCAATGTTCCTTCAGCTCTCACAGGCAAAGAACTTAAAAGTCGTATCAACGCTCAGTATGGAATGGTTTGTGTTAAATATTTTTATATATTTAATTTATTAGGTAAAATTCATTGAAACGTTCGAGGCATGGGCTCGCAGACGAATTGGGTGTATTGTTATTGAATTTACTACTTTTGATGGAAGCGATGCATTTATGCGTGCTGCAATTGAGCGCCGGATTCCATATCTGGGTGATGTTGGGGTGCAGCATGTTGGGATTGTATGAAAATTTTGAATTTGTTAAATGTTATTAATAAATTCTGATTTAGGTTGGCCGTCGACATTTCTTTGAATTAATACACCGAGATACTGATATTGATCTTCTTGACTGCAATGGGCAGGTAATAGATAATATTGTAAATAAGTTTTATTATTTTTATTTTCTTTAGCCTTTTGACACGAACTGGGCACGCGCTAAACGCGAACGAGCTCAACTTTCAAAACCATATAATAAACCATTCAATCGAGGTCCGAAGCCGAAGGCTGATGGAAACATTGGAACTAAAATTGGAGGAGGACAGGGTGTTGGTAATGACAATTTGCGAGCAAATCGTCACAATAGCCCATCTAGTGATGAGAGTGTTGGTCCATTTCCAAGTAGCAGTGGAGCATTGAGAAAGGTAGAATATTTTTTAATTTAATTAAATAGTCAAATTTGAAGAACAGGGTTTTTAGATTTGGGTAAAGTTTATTTAGTACTTTAAATTGGAGGGTGTTTTTTCGTTGAAAAGAGTATTTTTATTAGAGATTAAAATAAGCTATATTTTTTGATTTGATAAACAAAATTTGTTTCATAACAGTTTTGCTCTTTATTGTCACTGGAGAGAGAGAGAGGATTATGTCAAATTATATTTAAATTCAACGTTAATTTTTGTTGTTTTTCCCCTGTTCTTCAAATTTGGATTTTTTATTTCAAATTCTTATTTAATAAATTTCCTCTCTCTCCCTAGGGCGGCAATCAACGTGCGTGAGTGAGAATTTAAAAATTGAGAGAAACAAATGATATTTTGTTGTTTATTTTCAATACATTTTAATATATTCAATTATTTTATTTCCACTCCAATTTTCAATGTTATCACATTTTTAATACTTTTGTGGTATTCTTTTAAGAAAATTGGGATATTATTTGAATGAGGTTATTACAAAAGTATTTGATTTCGAAACATTTTCTCCAATTAAACATATTTGCTTATCTTGGATGTTTATTTTTAATCTAAAAAAGTAGATAGACTAAATTAGTTTAATTTATTTTAGTTGATTAAATTCTCAGTTTGGCAATCAAAAACAACAGGGCGAACTCATATCCTCACTTTTGATTCGCCGGAGAAGAAAATTAATAAAATTACTCCACGTGTGAAGAGCGCTGACATTATTTCAACAAAACGTTCTTTAATTAATGCAAATAAAATTGGTGGTGCGGACAAAAATAAATTCGACCAAAACCAAATTATCTCTGAGCGTCTAGACCGACTTCGTGCAAAATATGACAAAGAAGCTTCTAACAAAATTGTTGGCGAGCCTGGTGGTTGCTTCATTCCTCTTGCTTCTAAACGACGAAATTCTGTTGTTCGCCCGAAAAAACCGTCTGCTGCTGTTTTGCCTATGAAAATGGGATTTGAAGTAAGACAGAATCATTTAGAAATTAATCTAAAATTTACTTTAAGGACTTGGAGGATGGTGAGATCCCAGATGAAGAGAATATGGAAGACGGTGAACTTGGCGAAGAGCCGATGGATTTATGCAGTGATCAAGATGATGACAAGAAGACATTGATCAAACAAAAAATCGAAGTTCGCCCAGTCAATAGCCATCCAAAAATATTAATGACAAAATCTTCAGTCAAATCAACTACAAAGAAGGATATTAACAAAAGTAACAAATTGCCGAGACAATCTAATGAAGAAAAGAAACCCAAAACTGAAGATAAATCACCATTAAAACAACAAAAGAATTCGAATGATTCGGGCAATTACAGTTGGGAGGATGATTGTTTAGACTTTGATTTTCCGTTTGAATTGGTGGAGGGGGATTGCAGTCCTCCTCCTAAGAAGTCTACTGATGTTACCAGCAATTCTGCTTCGATGGGTTTGAATTTTTAACAATTTATTAAATTTAAAGAGCTCTAATGAATTTAATAAATTATTAGTATCGACTGTTGTTACCTATAAATTTAAAATAAATTTCAGATCTTGTATCAAATAAAAGCGAAAATAAACCAAAAGAGAACAATAATTCAAGTGATGATGGTGCTATTGACGATGATGATGATATTTTGGAAGGAGAATCAATTGCGAGTGACATTGATGAGCGATGTTTGGACGATAATTATGGTGCAGATCGTTCTCCAAGTGCTGGATGTGGCAAAACTCAAATAAAAGTATTTTTTTAAATTTGATTTTAAATTAATTTTTTGTTTTAATTTTTGTTATTTGTTTTCTTTTTCTCAATTTTTATTTTCTTTTTGAGTCAGCATCCATCAACGAGCCATCAAGCAAATTTGCAAAAATTGGTGGAATTTCTGATGGAGAAGGGACAACCACAAAAATTGACAATATCCAGCAACGATGTTCAACAACAGCAGCAACAACCACAGGCCTTGAACATTCAATTCTCCGATTGTCAATTGGACGGAAAGAAGAAACGTCGCGATGTTTGAATTAACAATCTATTTAAAATAATGTTGGTTTTTTTGAAATTAAAAAAATATTTTAATGGTTCTGTGTGTCGAATTCGAATTTTTTTATCTTTGAATTCGCCCTTGGGAACCAAAAATTAAAAATAACAAGACTTAATCATTTATGTTTGGCCACAAAATTGGTTAGTAGCTAAAATATAAATTTGTTATTTACATTATACTTTATTCCTTTGGGAGGATGACATTTACCGCGTATTAACATAACACAATTATTTGACCGATTTTGTTGGGCAGTCACTGATTATTCCCATTTTATCAATTCAAACTTTTTTAACTAATTTTTATATTTAGTGACACAATGTGAGTTTTCTTTGGTTGAGGTGTGGGGAATATGTTCGTCGCAATACAGAATAACTACATATATATTTATTAAACAATTTTTAAATTAGTGTAAATACACTAAAAATTAAATTAAATATTTCTACTAAATATACTCTATTTATTTTTGTTTTCGAAAAATTTTCAGGGAACTTCCTAAATATTTTTTAAATAATAAATCTCATTGCCAACACTTTTTTAAATATTCTTAAAATATTGTTGAATTTCTATATAATGCTCTCTTTATTTATTATTTTAATTTAATATAAGAAAGCCTTTTTTTGTTTAATAAAGAGGTGACTAAAATAAATAAATAATATTTCAGATAAGGGCCAAATAAATTTTGATCTAAAAAATAATCGTTAATAAATTCTTTGCTATGAACATATATATCTTTAATTTATTTTTATGGATGATTAACATCCAAAAATTTATTTAATTTCGTTTTTATTGTTTTTTAAATTATTTTAAGCTCAAGTTGTTGCTTTTTAGAAAATCTAAACATGATTATGTATTAGTTTCATATATTTTTAACGAATAACTGAATAAATATATTTGTTTTGGAATAGTAAAAATGACTGGAATTTTTTAAAACTAAAATTTATCGAGAAATTATTTCTCCCCATTTAAAATTAAAAAAAAATAAAAATATTTTTAATTATGAAATCTTTAAATGCACTTTTTTATAATTCCGGATGTTAAACGTCGTGGTTGGTGCCACTTACCACTTCTTAAAAAGGCTTGCCTGTCTTGTCCAAAAGATAACATTAAAAAGATAAACATCGTCTCCAACTCTTCTGATATTCTCCTTAATTTCAAAATTTTTCACGCTCTTTAAATTGTTCGCCTTTCTCGTCCGCTTTTTGAAATCTGTTTGGCAGACGGAGCTAATAAACAATTTCTATCGGGTTTATTTTAAATTTTTTACCGGATTTTGGATATTTTGTTGATTTTTTGGGCTGTCTATTACAATAGTGCATTTACGTGGTTGTCTATAAATATTCGATTAAGTGAGGGGAGTATATTATTATAAAAGTTGCGCACTCGGCAAAAAGGCATTCCTTTTTAAGAATTTTCTTTAAAATTTTTTGTTAATTAAAAATTTTTTATTTACACAAAAATATTTATAGAAATATTTAATTTAAATAATTTTTGGGTATTGTCCCATTATCCCCTCGCATTTTATGTTTTTTCTCATTTCTTGAAAATTCAAAATGGTTTGAAATATTAAAATTTCTGAAAATTAAATGAAAATAATTATTTAAATTTTTAAATAAAAATTTTTTTGTTAGATATTTCCGCAAAAAAATGAATATTATTTTAAAATTTAATATTATTTTTATTTTATTCATTTATTTTAATTATTTAAAAGAATTATTAGCAATGGAAACTTTAGATATTGTGGATGAAAGGGTTATATTTGGTAGCACTTACATAATATTATTTTTAGACTAAAATTGTGGACTAAATTAAAAATATCGGGTGGTGGGTAGTTATTGTTTTGATAAAATTCTTTTAATTGTTATAGAACTGGGGTTAGCTTTAATTAAGTTAAAATAATATGAAGTTCTTCTCTAAATATTTTTCAAATTTATAGGAATGAAAGTAAACGATTTAGGGCCTCTTTATTATAAACAATTATTTACTTCAATTAGCGAAAAAGAACAAAAAGAAATTTATTTAAAAACAAGTGTTTTTCTTTTAACTTCAAATATATTAAATAATCCCTCAATTCAAAAATTATTTAAAATTTCCCAAAAAGAATTAAATAAAAAAGGAAAAAATAAACAAATTACAGAAAATTTATTTATTTATTTAAATGAATATAAAAATTTAATTGAAAAATTAGAAGAAAATATCAAAAATATTTTTTGGGGAGATTTATTAAAATTATATAATTTATTTAAATATTTTGAAAATATTTCTTTAAAAATTGAATTAAAAAATATTAATTTTAAAAAATTATTTGGAAAAGAATTAATTGAAGAAAAAATAACTGAAGAACAAAATTTAAATGGAATAAAAAGATTAAAAGATTTGGATTTAATGCATTATTTACAAATTAGAAATTGTTTATCAAGAATTTTTAAAATAAAAAAATTTGGGGAAGAAATTGGAGTTACTTTATCTAGTGAAATAATTGGATTACATCATTATAATGATAAAAATTTAATTAATGTTAAAAATAAAATGAGAAATATTTTGGGAGAAAATATGTTTAATAAAATGGAAATGGCATTTCCTGTTATGCTTGAAATTGGTAAAAAGAAGGGGGGAGGGGGGGGAGGGTTAGAAATTAGTTTTGGATATTTGAAATTCCGAAAGTAAATAGAAATTTCATTAATTCCAAAATAAAATCGAATATCCAAAAATTTTTAAAAATAAAGACTAAAATTTAAATAAATTTATTTTAAACTACCTAGATACGATAGAAGAAGAGGAATATATAAAATTATTTAAAAGATTATTATCAAATCTAAGTAATTGGGAAATGGCTAATTTAATTATTTACAGAATTAATATATCAAATATAGTTAAAAATATTTATTTAATTTATAAAAAATTTAATGAAAGAAGGGAATATGAAGATAAATTTAGTAATTTTTGGAATTTAAATATTCTTCCTCAAACAAAAGATTTATTTAACGAAGATATTGAAATAAAAGAAATAATTAAAATATATAAATTAATTTGTGAAATATTAATAAATAAATATAAAGAATTAATTAAAGAAAAGAAGGAGGAGGAGGGGGAAGTAATTAAAATTGAAGAAAAATTAAAATTAGAATTGGGAAATAAAATAATTGAAATTGCTAAAAATAATAAAAAATTTAAAAATTTTCTTGACACGACGAGGGGGGCTAAAGCTAGAATTCTTGAAATATTTGAAAGGAAAATGGATATTTATGAAATTATTTTTGAAGAAGAAAATGGGGAGGATTTGAGGGAAATAATTAATATAGGTAGGTAGGTATTTTGGAATTTTATTTTTGTTTAATTGTTTGGAGGAGGGGGGTGGGGGGAAGCTGTGGATATATCTATGTAAATGTTCATCAAATCTTTTTTTAAATTTTTGAATAAATATAAATATAAAAAAACATAATAGTTATGTCGAAATAAAAAATATAGATTCCCAAATTTTTGAGAATTAATAAGAATCCCTTTATAATTTTTATTTAAAATTTAATTTTTTAAAGAGCCAACAGAAGAAGAATTACTTTTATTTATTGCCGATAATTATTTAAATTTATTTAAAGCTAAAACAAAAATAGAAAAATTAAAAGCAGAAATAACGGCAGATATTTTATTAAATATTTATGAAAATAATTATTATTTTTTTGAAGAAGATAAAGAAAATAAAGAAAAATGGAAAAAATTAAAAATAATTTTCTTGTTATTTTTAGATTTAATTGAAATTTCTGAATTTAATTTTATTAAAAAATATGGAAATTTTTATATAAAAATTTTGTCTAAATTAAAAGAAAATATAAAAATAATTGGGGAAGAATTTAAAAAAATTAAAGAAGAAATTAATGAGGAAGAAGAGGAGGAAAGAGAAGAAAATAATTTTGAATTAAAAATAAAACATAAAAATTTAATTGAAAAATTATTAAATAAAGGAATATTAAAAAGTTTTTTTTAAATTTAATTAAAAAATAATTATTTTTAAAAGATTTAAATGAAAATGAGAATGAAGGTTTATCTAAATATTTTGATGGAAACATTCCGAAACAAATTAATTTAAATATTTCTGAAACAAAGAAAAATAACAAAAAAGTTTTTTTTAAATAAAAATATTTTAATTTGATTTAATTTTTAGAAAAATAAAAAGAAAAATATAAAGCAACAAAATAAAATAATTAAAGGTTTTTTTTGTTGAATTTAAAAATAAATATTTAAAAAAAGATAATTCTTCAACTTCTTCTTCCTCTTCCACTTCATCAACAGCAACAGCAACTATAATAACATCCCAGCCTCTCCCTACCACAATCTCTTCCTCCTCTTCTTCCTCCTACTCCTCCACTTTATTAAAAGAAAATGAAAAAGAAGAAAATGATAATTTAATAGAAGAAGAGATTCTTTTAAATTTAAATTTAATTAATTAATTATTTTTTCTAGTTTTTAAATATTTTATTTTACAAAAATAATGAAAATAAAATAAATGAAAATATAGTAAAACAGTTTGAATTAATTATAAAAGATTGGGTGGGTATATTTAAAATTTAAAAATAATTTAATTATTTTTTCAAACAGAATTTTGACTCAAAATATTTATTAGATTTATCTTTTTTAAATAAAAAAGATTTAGAATTAATAACGATAAATGGATGGATATTTTTAAATTTAAATAATGAAGAGAATTTTGTTGGAAATAAATTTTGTGATTTTAATAATGTAGAGGATTGTGATGATAATTCTTTGTATTGTGAATTTTGTCAGGTAATTAATTATGTAGTTAATTTTTTTTAATTGGAGGAAAATATTTAAAAATAAAATTATGTTTGAGTTTCTTTTTTAAATTCAAATATAAATTTATTTTGTCCACAGTCAAATAGAGGTTGGGGATATACCTGTCCTTCCTTCCATCCATTGAATTTTTCATACAAGAACATCTTAAAATATTTTATTTTCTGGTCCTAATAGTTTTTATGCCACAGTTTAGAGAATTTAATTAGAATTTAAATCCGCTATTAAGCTACATCGAAACAAACATATATCTCCAGTCAATTTAAAAAACCTTTCGAAATAAAAGGACTTTATTTCTGTCCATTCAATTTTAAAAAATTTTTAGCATGCTGGTTGTGATTTTATTCGAAAACTAGACAAACCAATATTTCAATTAAAAATAAGTTTTCTTTATTTAAAATTTAATTTAACATTAATTCAAATAAAAAAAGAAATATTTGATGAAATTCCTTCAAAAAATAAATTAATTGAATTAAATGATTTAAATAAAGTTTTTTATAAATTAGAAGATGAAAAAGAATTAATGGGTATTTTTATTGGAAATTTAAATAATTAATTAATTTTTTAAAGTATTAAAAGAAAATATAAAAATAAATAAATTAATTGAAGAAAAAGAAATATTTAAATTTTTATTTTCAATTTTAGAACATTGGGCAACAAGTATTTATTTAATTAAATTATTTTTAATTTTAAATTAATTTTAAAAGAACATTTTATTTATGGAAATCGTTTTGGATTTTTAAATGAATTAAATTTAAAAATATTTATTTGGCAAATAATAAAAATAAATAAAAATAAAAGTTTGATGGTTTTGTTGGAAAGTTTTTTTGAAAATTATTTAAATAAATTTAGGTTTGTTTGTGTTGCTTAAAAACTCTCTTTCCCCCTTTCAATTTCAGCAATATTCCTTCAACAATATCAAAAACATTTTTAATTTCTCAAAATTTTTTTTCAACAAAAAAAATTCAAAAAAAGACAAAAATTCAGAAAAAATAGTTTTTGAGGAAATGGAGAAAGCTTTGGAGGGATTAATTGAAATAAAAACAACAATATTTTTAAAAAATATTAAAAAAGAAAATTTAAATAAAAAATGGATAAATTGGTTAAATGGGGAAGAGAAAATATTTAAAGAAAAAGTTTTTTTGTTTTTGTTTAAATTTATTTTAATTTTTAGTTTAACGAATATTTAATTTTTAATTGCTCTTTTGGGCCTAAAAATAAATTAAATGGACCTATGTTTTGTGATGTTGTTGAGGAATTTTTGAAGTTTAATTTGGATATTTTAATTGAAAAAATGCCGATTAGTGATTTTTTCTTGTTAAATAAATTACCGGAAATTGAAAACAAAAAATGTCCAGAAAAATTTGAAATTAATGAAAGTAAGGGGGTATTTAATTAATTTAAATGGAGGGAAGAAATTTGGGTATTTAATTTAGAGATCATGACGAGAGAACAAGAATATCGGTTAACGAGATAGATACTTTTCGAGATACCTCCCCAGTTAGGTCCTCTCCTCCCCAGTTAGGTCCTCTCCTCCCCAGTTAGGTCCTCTCCTCCCCAGTTAGGTCCTCTCCTCCCCAGTTAGGTCCTCTCCTCCCCAGTTAGGTCCTCTCCTCCCCAGTTAGGTCCTCTCCTCCCCAGTTAGGTCCTCTCCTCCCCAGTTAGGTCCTCTCCTCCCCAGTTAGGTCCTCTCCTCCCCAGTTAGGTCCTCTCCTCCCCAGTTAGGTCCTCTCCTCCCCAGTTAGGTCCTCTCCTCCCCAGTTAGGTCCTCTCCTCCCCAGTTAGGTCCTCTCCTCCCCAGTTAGGTCCTCTCCTCCCCAGTTAGGTCCTCTCCTCCCCAGTTAGGTCCTCTCCTCCCCAGTTAGGTCCTCTCCTCCCCAGTTAGGTCCTCTCCTCCCCAGTTAGGTCCTCTCCTCCCCAGTTAGGTCCTCTCCTCCCCAGTTAGGTCCTCTCCTCCCCAGTTAGATCCTCTCCTCCCCAGTTAGATCCTCTCCTCTCTAATTTACACTTTCTCAACCTTTTCTTAAATTTCATTCTGAGAGTTCTAAAATTAATTAAAAATATTTAAATGATTTAAAGATTGGCTCTGTACATTTTGGTTAATTGCAATTAAACAAAAAATTGGAATTAAAAATTGGGGAAGAAATGAGAAAAATAAAAGAATTGAAGAAATTGAAATTTATTTGAAAGAAAAAATATTTGAAGATTTAAATGGAATATTAGAAAATAAAAATATTATAAAAGAAGAAATAAATATTTTAATTAAATTAGTAAATAATAAGGAGGAATTAAATAATTATTATTAAAAAAAGAAATAATTAAATTTATTTTTTTGTTATAAGTAATTGTTTTTTTAAAAAGTAGTTTAAAATAAATTTTTGTTTGAGGGAGATAAAATTAATTTTATTTTTTATGTCGAAAACAAAGTTTTTCGAATTATCGTATCCTGTAGGAAACAAAAATTTTAAAATTATAAACAAATTAAATTGAATATATGTAGGTATTTGTTAAATTAAAATATTTTTTAACAAAATATTTAGTAATTTATCAGAAAAGTCTTAAATATAATTTTAATTTAATTTAAATTAAATTCATTTTTATTTGTTAACAACATTTTAAATTTAAAAGAATATTTAAAATATTAACAAATCTTTATTAGTAAATAATAAGGAAGAATTAAATAATTAATTAATAGGCCTTTCAAGCTTTCAATAAATTTATTTCATTAACTTGTAATTTAGTAAAAAAAGATTGTTGGAATTTTTGTGACCTTGAAGATGGAAACATTTATTAGAGCGATTTTAGATATTTAATATTTAGTTGTTGCTGAAGATATCTCTCATTTCTCTTTTACATATTCACATAATGGTGTCATAATAAATAGATTATTCAATTTATTTTTAGTTAAAACCCCTTTTTTGAGTTTATTATATTAAAAATTTTTGATAAATTTTTACAAAAATTATTGTCAGCATTTTCATCTATAAAGTTTTTTACCTCTATAATAACCTTTAAAGTGTCCAGACAAAAAATAAATAGAAATTAAATAAAATGATTGGTTCTAATCTTGATTTAAACTTCTCCATTATGAGGTAAAAATTGACTTCTACAAAACTCCTTTGAATCCAAATAATGATAATTTATGGAGTGATCTATCTAGAATTTATTTATTTATCTATTTGAAAAGGGCCTTTCAAGCTTTCAATAAATTAATTTAGAATTACCTAATTTTTATTTTAAATATATATTTATTTTTTTTTCAATTTTCGCTGTCATTAAAAATAAAATAAATTTTCTTTTAAATCTCCTTTTCTTCATTTTATCAGTACTTCTATAATTAATTATTTTATCAGTTTTGTAAGCTTTTATTTTGTAATTTATTAAAAACATTAGCTAATTTTATTTTTAATATATGTATATGTAAAAAATATATTAATTATTTTGAATAAATTTAACTGAAATTTAGCTGAAATTTTATTTTTTTCGAATTTAATTTAAAATATCAATCTAAGAAATAATTTAAATGATTTAACTTTATTTTATTAAATCAAAAAAAAATCCTACAAAAATTTCTAATGTACTTCGATTTTCAATAATTTTAAATTTACTTCTTTTTAATTTTAGTCAATTAAATATTATTTTGGTGAATAAAAAATAAAATTTAGTTGAAATTATAATTTATACGAGTTCGACAAATAATACCTAAATATATTTAACTATCTTATTTTATTATTTTAATTTTTTGCAAAATATAATTTTTATTTAAAAACTTTTTCTCTTTTCCTATGCTTTTTAATCAAATAAAAATATATTTAATATCTTTAAAAATTTAGTTCCATTAAAATAAAAAAAAGATTTTTACAAAAAATTTAATATATTTTTATTTAAATCTATTTTTATTTAATTCTTTTCCAGTCATTTATTGGGAAAAATAAAATGACCTTTTTAATCAAAATTAATAAAAAAAATAGGAAGTATGTAGTTATTAAAAATAATAGAAAAGGTCAGAGATTTGTAAATATACAAGGTGATTAAGTAAAAGAATAAATAGGTAATTGGTAATTATAGGTATTTGGGATTTGTATAGAGTGAGGGAGGGAAAATAAAAGTACCTAGTTACTAAAATTTAATTTTTTTATTAAATAAAAGATTTGCTTTTTTTTAAATTTTTATTTTAATTAAAAAAAGGTAAAGTTTAGATCTAGTTTAATAAAAACTTTATGAGGTTTATAACATATCAAAAGATCATATCAATCTGCAGCGGGCACAAATCCCTTTGCTAATTAATCTATTGAAAATAATTTTTTCTAATTTTAGAAAATTAATTAAAATAATTATTTATAAATATTATTTTTCAAAATAAAACTCCAAAAATAAACACATAAAAATAATTTAAAAACAACCGGAACTTTATTTATAATTAACTTTTTTTATTAATCCCCTTAAAGGCAAGTACTTCAAAAAATAGAAAATCTTTTAATGGGTTTTTAGTTTATATGTTAATGGATTTAAGAGGGTATATTTATGTATGTAGTAATTGAACTTGAAAAAAGGGAAAATTAAAAATTAGATAAATGGAAAAAAAGAAGAAAAATATATGTATATTAAAAATATATTTCGAAGGAAAAAGCTCTTTTCAAGAAAAATTCTTTTTCCTCGGAAAGCATTCTGTTCCGAGAACTTGTATAAAGATTTTAGTAAAAAATTATTTATTTATATATTATTTTAAATAAATTTTTAACTTAAATTAAATACTTTTTAAGGAGAAATTATTTAATTTTAAGACATTTAATCCAAACTTTAAATAAAATTACAATAAATTAGCTAAATGTTTTCATTAAAATATATCTACATAAATCCCGCCTTCTCTCCCCAATTTATTTAAATAAATAATAATCCTAATAATAATAATAATTATTTTTTACCCAAAAATTATTTGACAAAGAATTTCTTTTATTTGTTGCGCGGTAACAATTAAAAATTATTTTCCCAAGAAAATTTATTTTTTTAGGTAAAAAGGGGGAAGGGCAACAATAAATAAAAAAATAAATAGCCCTTTTTTATTTAAATATACATATTCTTTTTGTCTATAAATATTTATTTAAATTTATTTAAATAAATTATTTTCTTTTATTCTTTCCGCTTTTTATAAAAATATACATATTCATTTAACTGTATTTTTATTAAAAATATTTTATTTAAAAACTGTTTTTTTTCATAAATAATTAATTTATGAATTAACTCAAAAAATAATTAACATTAAATAATTTGTAAAGATTAAAAATATTTGAGTTATTTTAGACAAATAATTCTAAAATTTATTTTGAACTGAATTTTAAAAAAATATTAATTTTTTTAAATAAATATGTGAACCAGTCAGTCTTCGATGTTTAAAAAAAGGATTTTTTCTGTTCTTTTTTATATTAAATTTTAATGTCCGCTTTTTCTTTTTCCTTCTTCTCTTATATTATTTAGTAGTAGTTAGCAACAAACACTCTAAACACAAAACAAATGCCCATTTTTCATGGCTACCAACAACAAAAAATATTTTTTTTCCTTTTTCTAGTAAATAAATAAAGGAAATGTTTCTAGTTAGCTTTAAATAAATGCAACATTTTTAAAAATAAATTTAAATTAATTTTTTCTAATTTGTTCTTTTATTCTTTAATTACAATTCTTTAAAAATAAATTTAAAATTAATTTTTTCTAATTTGTTCTTTTATTCTTTAATTACAATTCTTTAAAAATAAATTTAAAATTATCAACTACAATTCCCCTATTTTTTTAAATTTAAAATAATTAAATAAAAACTTTTAAATTTGTGTACTTTAATTAATTCAAAAATTCTTTTAATTTCTTCTTTTTATTATTTCAATTAAAAAAGAAATAATATTTTTTAAAAAGAATGATGCAATAATATACTTTTTATTTATTTTGTCCAAGTAAAAAAGCTGGGAATTGATGCAATCTGTCAGTCACCTACTTAAATATTCCTTCTTTTTTTCTGTCTTTTACACAAAAAAAAGAAAAAAATCCTTAAAAAGAAATTAAAAGAAAAATTACTTTTAAATTTTGTAAAAAGAATAGAAAATAAATAAATATTTTTATTTAGCAAAAGTTTACCCCCCCAAATGTTTTTATCTTTTTTAGAATCTCTCTACTAGTAATTTTAATTTACTCTACAACTATTTTTACATTATTATTTTAATTAATTTAAAATTTTAATATTTTATAAAAACATTTCGTATCAAAACCTATTTTTTGAAATTTAAAAAAATATACGTTATATTATTATTATTTGAATTTTCACTTTTTTCTAAAATTTATTTTTTATGGCCAATTCACATTGATTTTTTTGGATTTTGTTTCTATCAAAAGATTTGGGAAAATTTCTTTTTTTAAATTGTTCAATTAATTATATTATCCAAAAGCTTTATTTAATTGATTTTAATTTAAAGCTAAATAAATAAATAAATAAATAAATAAATTTCCCTTTTTTTCCATTTAATTTACTAAAATATTTTATTAAAATTAATAATATTTATTTGCAATTATATTTTTTTTTATTTTAAAAATTAAATAATAAATTATTGAAGTTTTTTAGTTTTAAAATTTTCTATTAATTTCTAAAAAAATTTATTTTTATTTTTTTATTTAATTTAAAACAAAACAAAATTAACAACAACATCCACTAATTATTTATTAAAATGTCTTTAAGATTAGATTCAGAAGAAACTAAGCCAGTTTATCAATCCCCAATAACACAGAAAGATGGCTTTGATGATGAAGTAATTTTATTTTAAATTAAATTTTTAATTATTGAGAATTGATTTTCTCTCAAGTTTAAAAATTTTGAAAGTTTTTTTGGGACATGATAATATTGCCTTAATAGATATATTCTTCTTTTGGAGGGATATTAGAATAATGTTGAGTATTTTTTGAAAGTTATTATTCTGACTGGTTGGCTAGTTTTAATTAGGGTTTCGGGGACGGTGTACAACAATAGTCTTAATTAAATTAATTAAATTTTTAATTAATTGTGTCTTTATTTCGATAATTTTAAATTTAAAGGGAGGAAATGATGATGTAGCATTAAAACCAAAAATTCGTTTATTTGGGGGTGTTATGGTTATTGTTGGATGTATTATTGGGTCTGGAATATTTATATCGCCAAAAGGAGTACACGAAAGTAATTTAAAAAATAAATAAATATTTTTTTAAATTATTTTTCAAAAAAAGATTTACTTTCTGTTGGATGGTCTTTAGTTGTTTGGGTAATTTGTGGATTATTTTCTGCCATTGGTGCTTATTGTTATGCTGAATTGGGAACGTAAAAGAATTTTTTAAATAAATAAATAATTATTTTTATATTTTAAATTTCCAGTTTTATTCGAGAATCTGGAGGGGATTATGCTTATGGTAATTAAATAAATATTTAATTTTTAATTTGTTTTTTAAAAAAAGTTTTGGCCGCCTTTGGCCCTCTTTGTGGATTTCTAAGAATGTGGATTGAATGTATAATTGTTCGGTAAAAATTTATTTTTCTTTAGATTAAAAAAAATACATTCTCGTTTAGTCCATGTACAATAACAGCAGTTGCAATAACCTTCTCAACATATATTTTACAACCTTTCTTTCCCAATTGTCAATTACCTCCATATGCTCCACAACTTTTAGCTGCAGCTGTTATTAGTTAATTAATTAAATTAAAAGAAAAATAAATTTTGTTTTTCAAGTTCTTCTCTGTTTAATTAATTGTAAAAGTGTTAAATTTGTTACAAAAATTCAAAATATTTTTACAATTGCAAAACTTGGTGCTTTAACTTTAATTATTATAACTGGACTTGTTTTGCTTTTATATGGAGATCGTAAATAAAAAATAAATTTTATTTAAAAAATTTCCCTTATCTTTAGCTTATAGAGATTCATTTAACAACGCTTTCGAAATCCCAGAAGGAATCGGTGCTGGCCAAATCGCCATAGCTTTTTATTCGGGATTGTGGGCTTATAATGGATGGAACTATTTAAATTTTATTACTGAAGTAATTTTAATGAAGAAAAAATTTTAATTAATTAATTTTATTTTTTAGGAAATGGTTAATCCTGTAAGGGATTTACCCCTTGCAATATTAATTAGTTGTTCTCTCAGTACTTTGTAAGTAAATATGTACTTAAATAAGTTAATAATAATATTGTAATTCTTTCTGTATTTCTGTTCTTAACCTAAAGGCTTGATTAATTTACGTCCCGTTTTTTTCTAAAAGGAAGTGTATTTCCAATTAGGTATTAAATTCATTTTCTGTTTTTTTCTTTCTCTTTTAATGAAAGAACTAAAAATTCATTACCCTCTCCTTTTACTTTTTTTAAAATTATTTTTAAAGATTTTATGTATTGGCTAATGTAGCCTTCTATGCTGGAACATCACCTGAAGAATTACTTACCTCTAATGCTATTGCTGTTACTGTAAGTTTTTTTAAAAACAATTTAAAAATAAAAATTTGTTTTTAGTTTGCAAATAAATTTTATGGAATATTTGCTTTTATTATGCCTTTATTGGTTGCTGGTTCTTGTTTCGGGACAGTTAATGGAGTTATGCTAACTTCTTCTAGGTAATTTAATAAAAAGAGGATTTTTCAAAAATATTTTAAATAATTTTTTAAGTAAATACATAAATAGAATTAAAGTTTAAAAATAAAATATAGGAAATCCTTTCTTTGGGAAATCTCAATTTTTAATTAATTATTTAAATTTTAGATTATTCTTTGTTGCTGGACGGAATGAACATATGCCCTCAATATTATCTTTTATCAATCCTTATTGGAATACCCCCGTCCCCGCTGTTTTGTTTACAGCAATCCTTTCATTGGCATATTTATTACTTTCTGACAATATTTATACTTTAATTAATTATGTTCAAATAGTTAATTGGTTAGCTATTGGGGTAGCTACTGCTGGTCTTATGTGGATGAGGTTTTTCTTTGATATTTTTAAAAATTAAAATTAATTTAAAGAATTTCAAAACCTCCAAGAGACTATCCACGTCCATTAAAAGTTAATATGTTCTTCCCAATTATTTTCTTACTTGGATGTATATTTCTTGTTGTTTTTCCAATGTAATGTTTAAATACATTTATTTTTAAATTTATAAAGGATATTTAAAAAGTTGACAGAATTAAACTGAGAAAAAATTAATTTTAAATTTAAAAAAAGGTATCAAGCCCCAATGGACACAGCTATTGGTATTGGAATTATGCTTACTGGGCTGCCAGTCTATTTCCTTTTTGTTTATTGGCGAGACAGAATGGAAACACTTTCTCGTTTAATGGGTACATTTATTTATTTAAAAATTCTTTTTTTTTTAATTTTTAAAAAATTATTTTAGATGATTTTACATTATTCTCTCAAAAATTACTTCTTGTAATTCCACCAGCAAAGAAAGAGAATTAATAAAATAAAGGGAGGATTTTATTTAACATTTTTACTCAATTAATTTTTTACAGAAACAAAACAAACAAAATTTTAAGCTCAAACTTTTAATTTTTTAAATTAAATATTTCCCAATTATTTCCACAATTGTTTTTATTTTATCTCTGAAATATTAATTTTTAAAAAAATATGAGATTTAATTAATTTTTTTTTAATTTTAAATAACTTTTTGTTTGTCACTTTCATTTTTATTTAAATTGTTTTCTTGCTCCTTACTACAATTTTTGTATTAATTTATATCATAAATATTCCAAGTTGAATAAATAATTCTTTTTTAAATTTTAATTATCGAACCAGAACGTGTAGTTCTTTTACCATATTTATGCAACATTCTGTTAGGAAGCTGCACTGGCACTGGATTCTAGGTTATCTAATAAGGCTATCATGACTAAAACTAGGTAGCCAACTAACCAAATTTGGGATTATGAAATTTTAAGGAATTTTGGAAAATATAATTTGTTAGATAATTACTGCATTCCAAGTGTATTTAAATTAAAGGAAAGGTCTGATTGGAATCACATAATGATATACATTTTTGCCATTTAAAAACATTTTTTGGAAATAAATAACATATTTCATACAACGAAACACTTGTTTAATTAAATAAGTCAAATTTTTATCTAAAGATAAAGGTTCGTCAAGGTGTTCTTTTTCAAATAAATAAATATTGCATTTATAAAATTCATAAATTGGCAAAATGTATAAATTGGCAAATAGAAAATTTTTTTTACTTTTTTCATGTCTTATCTTTTCGTAGTATTTTAAAGTTTTACTATGTATTTCAGTTATTAAAATAATGCAAAGTAATCAAACACAAAATCAACTCTCATCTGACCATTTTCCAATTGTCTTCCAAAATCATGAACAATTGGTTAAATATCGAGAGGATTTAGTTCAAATGTCCAAAGATGTGAAAATCGCTGCGACACAATTTCATTCACAGTCTATTCAACGTTACGACCATGAAGTATTTTTTAGAATTTTATAAATAATTAAAAACGATTTTAGAAGGCAATCGAAAAATATAAACAAAATCTTGAACATGCGGAAGAGAAAATGAAAGAGCTTGCTGCTGCAAAGAGCAGTTATGAGACACTTATTGCGGAAATGAATGACGAGAAGCACATTGAAATAAATTAAAATATAAATTTTAAATTAAGATTAAGTTTTAAATTTTGTTTTAATAGAATAAATATAATAAATGGTCAAATTTTATACTAAATTGTTTTGTTTTTGAATGTTTTTATGTCCATTGAGATATTTGCTCTGTTAATATTTAAATCTTTGTTTCGATTCAGTGATCGGTAAAAATAGTTATTCTTTTCACAGATGCAGAGGAAAATAAAACGTCAATACTGATATGTTTATTTATTGTTTACTAGCCGGCGTTCCTTTCAAAGGGTTTTAGTTAAACTAGAAAAGAATTAGAATTAAGGAGGACGTCAAGTTGCCTAGAAAAAGGTCAAAAGTAATGATCAGGAATTATCTATCTACGTTTTCTTTTTCAATTTTGGCGTCGTTTTTTCAATTTTTATATATTGTGGGCATTTTGCCCTTCGCCATTTACGCCCTTTTTATTTGTTCGGTATTTTAGTATATATATTTTAGTTTTGTTTGTAGAATTTTCATTCACGCGTATCACAAAAAATTTTCATAAAAATTTTTATGTCCGTACAGGACATTTTTGTTTGGCACATTTTTAGGTACATTACCTACATATGTGCTTTACGAAAGCGAAATCTACATGTATATATTTTATGACATCCTAATACTTAATTATTTTTTGCAGATTTTTAACTTTTCTACAATCTCAAATATTTTTTTCTTTTTAAAAAAACAATTTCCAAATGAATCCACAAAATGAACAACTAAATAATTATTTCTATAATCAACACCAATCATCACCATATTTAGTCCCAACTACTTCCATTTATGATTTTTATTCGTTAATTAACATTGGTTCTGGTGCTTTTGCACAGGTCTATAAAGGTTACGAATTGATTAACTTAATGCCAGCAAAGTATCGGGAAGTGGCTCTTAAGCGAATTAATGTCTGTTATACATATGTAGTTGATGTTTTAATTAAAAAAAGATTTTTTAGCTTGCTGCTATTACTGATCCGGCTATTTACAAAACAACAATAAATGAAGTTAACATTTTTACCAGATTAAACCATCAAAATATTGTCAAATGTTTTCGTTCTTTTGAAGAGATTTCGCGTTACTCGGTAAATTGATTTTTAAAATAAAATTTTAAAATTATTTTTTAGCAAAATAAGTACCTCGTTCTTGTTTTGGAATACGTTAATGGCGGTGATCTTCAAGCTTTGATTCAGGTAATTAAAAAAGACTTGGGTAAAACTTCGGTTTGTATGACGCATTTTTTCATTTTACTAATAGAAAAAATGAGGAAGAAGTGCTTTTTCGATATTTTGAATTAAAATTTTATGGCTAGACTAACAAGTTCTTCGAGCTCGAATTCAGGTCCAGAATTAGAAAGGATAAAATTTGCACTAAAATTCGAATTCAGCTCCTTTAATTACCTACTGACAAACCTCAAAAATATCAAAAGATTACTTTCCTACTTTCTCTAGGGAAATGAAAAAAAGAAATGCGTCATACAAACAGTAGTTTTACCATCTCATTTGAAAAATGAACAATTAAAACTTTAGTTTATATAAAAGACTCTTAACTTTTAAATTTTAATAAAAATTTAAAGGAACGTGCAACTACCTATTCTTGCCTTTTACATGAAAGTGAAATTTGGTTTCTTTTTGGACAAATTGCTGGAGCTGTTAAATACATTCATTCAAAAAGAATTATTCATCGAGATTTAAAACCTCCAAATGTTCTTTTAACTGATAATGGAATTGTTAAATTGGCTGATTTTGGTCTTTCTCGTTTAAATTTACCTGTTGGATATCAGGCACAAACAGTTTGTGGTACTCCTTATTATATGTCACCCGAACGAATTATTGAAGAGCCATATACTTTTGCTTCTGATATTTGGTCTTTGGGTTGTATTTTGTATGAGGTATTTTTAAAATTGATAAATTAAAAAATGTTTTGTTAGGCTACCTTTTTTAGAACTCCCCCCCCCCCTCCCTTTTTTTTAATTTCAGTATTGAACAGGGCTGGGCGAAATTTCGTTTCCTTTCGCTCTTTTTTCCCTTTCGTTTCGGAGTGAAATAAAATAAATTTTCAGACGAAGCGTGAATTTTTTGTTTATTTTTTTTTGCATTTTATCATTTTTTAACTATAACAAACTTTTTTGGTATGAAGAATAGCTATTTTAAATTTTTATTTTATTTCGTCTATTTCGTTTCGCTCCGAAACGAAATAGGAATTTATGTTGATTCGAAATTAAAAAATTTTTATTTCGCCATCCCAGGTGTTGAATGTAATTAAGTGAAAAATGAGAAATTTCGGTAATATATCAAAAACAAATTAATTGATAAAAAAAATAAAAATTTTTACTAAAATATTATTAAAAATAATTCTAAATTAATTACAGATGGCAGCAACAAAATCACCTTTTTTTGGTGAAAAGGACAATGTTGAATCCTTGATACATAAAATACAGACTGCAGATTACCCGCCTATACCCGATGACCGTTATACTCCTCAGCTTGAATTTTTAATTGAATCCTGTATGCGTCCAACTATGAATGAAAGACCAAATTCATTTACAGTTTATGAAGTAACTGAATATATGAATGGTTTATGGCAAAATCATTAAAGAAAATGGACAATGGAAACAAGTAAATAAAAATAATTTTTATCTAATTTCCCATTAATTCTTTTAATTTTTTGTAAAGAAAATGAATTTTGGTAAAAGTGGTTTAGACCCCCCCCCCCTCTCCTTTTTTTCCTTTTCGATCAATAATTTCTTAAATTTTAAATCCACAATGTAAAATCCGGAATTGAGCGCAATCGTCGTAACTCCATTTTTTCGGATTTGGATTATGAAAGATTCACGAACCAAATTTTACCAAAAAGAGCTTCCTAATTTCCGTCAATAAAATATTTATTTGTTGTTTTTAATTCCGTTTTTTCAATTATTTGAAATTATTTGTAAAAATTCAAATTAATTTTTCAATAAAATTTTCTAAAAAATTTCTTCAATTAAAATAATGAGTGAGATTCATTTTATTTTCATTTAATAAAAAAAAATTTTCTAATATAAAAATATTTAAATATCTAAAAAATTAAATAATTAAATGTCTATTTTGCCCTTCCATTGTTTGTTGCTTTCCTCTTGTAATTAATGGTGTCATTGGCTCTTTTAAATATAAATAATTACCATCGTCACAATTAATTCCTTAAAATTTAATTTTTTTTAAAAATATTTTATCACTTATATTTAATTTTTTAGAGAATTCTAAAATTAGCTCAAGAAAAAGACAATCAAATATATATTTTAAAATTAAAAAATAACCATTTAATTTATTTGTTTCATTAAAATGTTGAAAATATATTTGTTGTTGTGTAGAAACATTTTGACATTTTTGTTTTAAATTTTGTTGGTTTTCGAATGAAGATATAGAAGGGGGGTTATTTAATTGTTGTTGGTGTTTTTGTGAAGAAGATTGGGAATTGGAGGAACAAGAATTTGTTTGTTGTTTTGAAGATCTTTTTAATTTTTTATTTTCTTGTAAATTTGAGGAATTAATAAAACCTCTGAAAATTGTGGAGAAAAAATTTTTTTGATAAAAAAATTAAAAAAAAAACCCAAAAGGTTGTTGAGTTACAAAATTTGTTTGGAGTAATTTATTATTTTTTATTGTTGGAGGAGAGAAACTTGGTGGTGGCAAAAGAGGGGGAGGTGGGGGTGGGGGTGGAGGTTGACTTGTAGGTATTAAATCCCCATTATTTTGTTGTTGAATATTTCCGTTAAATGACTTTAAAAAAATATTTTTTCTTTAATTAAAAAAAAATTATTTATTTTTTACATAAAATAAATTTCCTCTTTCATTATTTAATTGTTGCTTACGAGCTGTAAAATCACAATTATCATCATTACTGCTGCTATTTGTTGAAGAACGTTTCTTTTTTAATCTTTTTCTTCGATAACTTATCTTTAAAAATAAATATTTTTTAAACAAAATTAAGTCAAATCTCAATATAATGACATTTATAATTAAAGACCGGACCGAGACGATCCCACCGAAATAACAAAACTTTCAAATTCGTCAAATCAAGATTCGGCTTATTTAAAATAAATTTCTTAAAAATTAAAAATTTTTACAAAAAGTCTTATTAAAAAATATTTTTAATTTTCAAAAAAAAAATTAACAAACATAACAACAACAACAGCCTAAACATAAACTCAACCAAAGTAGCAATAAAGCAGCACAAAGTAATAAACGTTTAGGTCCGGTGCTAATTAAAACGCTGAGTGGAATGTTTGGAATATCTTTAAAAAAATAAAATTTTTAAATTAATTTATTAGAAAAAATTTAACGAATGTCTAAATACTCCTAAAGATTCACTTTAAAAAATAAATAAAGTTGTATATGTTCTATTTTCAATATTTTATTTTCAAATTTGGTTGTTTATTGAGGTAAGGGGGAGGCTAACCCTAAGCGATACCTCTAAATCTAAATAAACCTAAATTTTACATAAACTACTATTTTCATTTCAAGGAATATATAGGTGTGTGCAATTTAAAAGTTTATTTTATTAAAGTTAAAAATTCAAAAAATATCTCTCTAACGTTCACATCCATGTTTTAATTGTAATTGTGCATCTAAATCACTTCCATCTAAACAGTCTGCATAAGAATTACATCCCAATTGTGTTGGAATACATTCTTCCATTTTTGGAGAATTTAATATTGCTCTTAAATATATTTAGATTTAATTTAAATTTAAATTTAATTACTTTTTACATTGAAATTCATTTAATAATAAATTTGAAGAATTATTTTTTTGGAAAGATTTGGAATTAATTGTTCGACATTTTTCAGAAGAAGAATTTGTATAACGAAATGATGACCTTAAAAATTTAATTTTAAATAATTTATTATTTATTAATTATCCAACCAAAGTAATCTAAATCCTTGTGAATTTGTTCGTAAATTAATTGATTTACTAGTTAAAGTACTGAGAGGAGGAGTTGTTTGTTTTTGATTATTTAACTAAAAAATAATTTAAATTTAAACAAAATATTTATTTAAACATTTTGTAAATCTTCTGTATGCCACCAAAGTGTTAAAGCATTTTGTGAAGATTCTGCTAAAATTGAACGTTGATTTAATGAAGAAGAATGATCGTCTAAAATTAAATTAAAAATTGTTTTTAATTAATTAATTATTTTTACTTTTTGTTAAATCTGTCTCAATTTTACCACAAAATTCACCCAAAAGCCTTCCGGGGGAATGACCACCAATTGGGAGTTGTTCATTGGCAGAAAGTGTTTCCGGTTCAAGTTGTTGGTTATGATCGAATATATGTCTTTAGTAAATAAATAGAAAAATTATTAGAAAGAGTGGGCTTTTATTAGAATAAGTGAATTTAATTAAATATTATTTTAAATACAATCAACCTCGATATAGTTACCCTTCAAGATAATAAACTTTAAAAAACAGAAAAGAACCGAAGGAGAACTTTGGAGTTTTTCGGTTCATTCGAGTTCTCAATATCGAGGTTCAAACTGTAAATTTATTTAAATCTAACAATGTATCCTCCCTTTCACATTTTCCCCACTGCCCTTGAACATCAAAATCGAGTGCCTAAATTAAAAGAAATTAATTCTTAAAAATTAAATTTATTTACTTTTAGCCTAACACGATATCCAACTGGAACAGCAATTGTAAGAAAACAATTTCTACTAGCATTATATGGAAGAGACCCATAAAAAGGGTGTGAAAGAAGTAAACCTTTAATTACAAAAGGTTTAAAAATCTTTTGTTTATTACCAGTCAAAGAAATTAAAGATCTTTTTAATCCAGGTCTACAATTATCCCAAGGTTGAGAACCGTCAACATAAACTTTAAGAAAAATAAATTAAATATTTATAAAATTTTAAAATAAAAAAATCTCTAACCAAGTTTAGGTTCGGTCAAAAAAGCAAAAGAAATTAATTTTCTTTCATTATAATAAAATAAAATTAAAAAATTAATTAAAAAATAATTAATTAAATTTAAATAATTAAAATACATTTTTCTAAAAATAAAATTGAAAAATCTTTAACAATTTTTAAAAATTCACATCTCAGCCTAGTAAAGAGATTTTACTATGAAATTTTCTGATCCTAGTTTTTAAAATTATGAAAAATAAAAAATATTTTAACAGATTTTCTCGAGAAAATTAATTTAGCCAGATACTATTTTGGCTTATTTGACAGGTTTTTCATCCAAGTATATCTCAGTGACTTTTAATTTTTCGGGAAAACGCTAAAACATGACATAGAGATTAGAGATCGGCCTGGGTCTGGACCAAGGCCTGGGTTTTTCCTGTAACCAGAGTCCATGTCCAGGCATTTTTTGACCTTCCTGGGTTTTTCCTGGGCCTGGGTTTTTCCTGGACTACAGGCCCAGAATCCAGTCCAGGTCAAGAAATCAAACTCCAGCGTCCAGGAACAGGTCCAGGCTTTTCAAAATTTCCGATCTCTAATAGAGATACTCGCTAAACTTTTGACGAATAATTTTTAAAGATGTAGCATTAAAGTTTTAAGTAAAAAACTGTTAGAAGTTCAAATTAAGAAAAATTTGGCTTGAATTTTGAGAAAGTAAAATAAAAATAAACTCAAAAATAGTCTCGTTTAAAGGATTTACAATTAAAAAAAATATTTTTTGGTTATTGTTTATTTAACAATTTCTATTCCCCCAAAAGTACTATTTAGTTGTCAATCATTAATTCAAACACAAATTATTATCAGAAAATAAATAGAATAAATCTTTTACTTATTTTTAACAAAAAAAGCTTTTTTCTTCCTAAATGATTGAAACAAATTTAAATAATAAATAAATTAATAATTAATTAGTCAAATAGTAGCTAAAATAAAAAAAACTTTTTTGGATAAAAACAAATAAATATTTTTATAGTTAAGAAGGGAGGATGAGGTTTAACTATTTATTATAATGTTTTGGTCTGATAAGAATAATTAAAAAGGGCGTAGAATAAAACATGGAAAACAAAAAATAATGAAAAAGTAAAAATAAATGATTGACATAAATAAATAAATAATAATAAATATTAAATATTTTTTTTGAATGTATACACAAAATATTTATTTATTTTTATTTTCTGGTTATCAATTTAAAAATAATTATTTATTTATTCAAAGCATTTATTATCTTTCCTTTTTTTATTAATTTATTTTGTAAATTAAATAAATTACTAATTGTTTTTGTTAAATTAATTAGCAACTACATACTAAATATTAAAACAAAAAACAACAAAAACAAATTACTAGAAAATATTTAATTATAATTGTTTTTTTTTTATTTAAAAGAAAAGAAGGTAATAAATCGCCGAAGCAATAAATTTTGCGGCATCATCTCCCCCTTCCCCCTTCCCTTCCTTCCCTCTCTTTCTTTTACACTTAAAATTTTATTGGCCAAATAATGAAAGTGAGAGGAAAAATAAATTGCCAAAAATAAGGGGGGGGGGGGGGGGAAGTAATTTAATTGAAAAAAAGTAATTAAAATGTTGCAAAACTTTTAAAAGAAAATAACTACTACAAATAAATAAAATTATTTTCTCTGCGGGGGCGGAAAAATTTATTGTTTTAATGGTTTGATGGATAAAAAAAGGGGGGATGGGTAGTTCAAAGAATCAAAAAATAATTAATTTATAAATAATTCACAACTGATTTATTTTTAACTGTTCACAACGATTTTTAATTAAAAAAATTTTTATTTTAAATATTAAAAATAATTTTGAAAAAAATAAAAAAGAAAAACAAAAATTGAAAAAAATATACTTACTATTCTGTCTAGAAAAGATTGAAAAAAGAGAAAGAAATCTTTCAAAGACCCGAGGGAACGGCTGCTTATTTTTCTTAACAAATTTTATAAAAAAATTTTTTGCTGTTTTTGTTTGGCATTATAAAAGTTTTTAGTAGATAATATTTAGGTTAAAACTATGACATGAAGATTAATGGAAGAAAAAGTTTTGATTCCAAAAAAAATTTTTGGAAGAATATTTAGAAGGAAAAAGTTAGTTGGTTGATAATCTAAAAGAGAAATATAAGTAAAAAGGCTTAGATACTTACACTTTTCTAGTATTCCTCCCTTCCCCCCCCCCCCTTTCTTCTCCAAATTCGGAAGATGGATTGGATTGAAGAAATGAAGAGATGAAGAGTAAAGGGGAAGAAAAAAAGAAGAAGAGGAAGAAAGAAGGGAAGGCCAAAAGATTCTCTTAATATTTCTGACTTTGTAATATTTAGAAGGGGGGAGGGGGGGATATATTTGGGGGAATTGACGGATTGGTTGGAGAAAAAATGGGAAGAAAGGAAAATAAGAGAAGTAAGAAGCTTTAGTTGGGGAGGATGATGAAGGGCACAAATCAATGTTTTTGGATTATTTATGGCAAAAATAAATAATAAAAATTAAAAGAAAAATAATAATTTAAATAAACACTTTTTAATTAAAGGGGAATTATTAAGTTTAAAATTAAAAAAAATTAATATTAAATTAAATTTTATTATACATGGAATTAAATAATTAAAATTAAATGTTATTCCTTGAGATATTATTTTTAATTATTAAAATAAACTTTCATAAAAAATTTTAATGCAAATTTAAATTGTCTATTTAATTCAGGGCTTCGATTTCTGCGGATTTTTCCTCATTTTGTGGTTTTTTGATAGGGCGATGAGGATTATTTTTAAAAATGCGGATTTGAGGATTTTTGTGGCCTTTAGACGATTATGAGGATTTTTTGTATTTTCTTGTAGCATTTAGGATAAAATGTCATTTTTTCTCTTAAGGCCTTCCAAAATCCTCAAAATTTTCGCCTGCGGCGCTAAAAATAGAAGAAATATGGCTTTTTGGCCTCCCAAAATCCGCAAAATTTTTGCCTGCGGCGCTGAAAATGGAAGAAATCTGGCCTCTTGGTCTTCCAAAATTGCCAAAATTTTCGCCTGCGGCGCAAAAAAAAAAGAGGATTTTTCGAGTAAACAATTCACTACAACTAGGGACGGTGAAAACATTAGCTCAAGTCGATTGTAATTTTTCATTTAATTGTTCGGATTTTAATAAGATGGTCATTAGTAGTGAAAAAATTGCTCAATTCAATTGTTGGAGTTAAAAAATATAACGCAAAAGTGATTTTAATTCAATTTTTGTGTATGATAATTTTTTGCGGATTTTTCATATCAAATGCGGATTTTTTCGACCAAAATTGCGGATTTTAAAAAATTCGAGATCGAAGCCCAGATTTAATTAGAAAATAAAGTCTAATAAAAGCAATAGACTTTGTTTTTGCTATAATTTAATTTATATTTATAATCAGATATAAAAAGTTTAATTAAAGTTTCTAGATTATTTTCTAGATTATTTCAGATTTAAAAAATCAAATAAGTATTCAGATATATAAATTATACAGGAAAAAACAAGTTAATTAAAGTACTTTTAATAAATCTAAAAAGGTGTAAAAGAAGGTAATATCAATTGGTATTTAAAAGAATTTATATATTTTTGAATCTTCTAAAATTCAGTTAACCAACTGCTCAAGAAAATAAGGGAAAGAAAAATTGAAGGGAAGAGGGAAAGGATTATTTATAGAGCCCCATTTTTCATCTATGGCCTCACATTTTCTAAACTTCTTGAATGAAAAAATGGGTGTTTTAAAGAAAACAAGTGCCAACAAAAGTCTTTTTTGGACAAATGATGGATGCGGGGAAGGGAGGGAAAATAAATATAAATTTAAAAAAGCGAGAGATTTTTTTTACAAAAATAAAGTAAAAATAACTTTTTTAAATAATATATTGCAGCTGAACCTTAGTTGTTAAGGTTTTTTGTAGAAAAATTTAACGTTAAAGTGAGAACGACGGGAGTGAACGTCAAAACGAGTACATACATCTACCTGATTAAAAATTTTCTCAGAAAATTTTTTCTCTCCACTCTTAACAAATTTTCATTTTTGTAGGATTCTTTTAAAAATTTCCAAGTGGACAAGAAGAAGCATTTTCTGTTGCTCATCAGGGTTGCGTCGTAATTACGAATTACGATTACGAATTACGAATTACGGCGTTTTTTGAGTTACGAATTACGATTACGAAAATATCGGGAAAAATTACGAATTACGAAAATAAAAAATAAAAATTACGGGAAAATATTATTGCTATCTCGTACTTTTCAATCAAATTTTCGAAGGAAAAGGGGAAAAATATTTATATTTTCTCTCACTTTAGCTTTTGTTGATCGGTGGTTAAGGGGTTTAGAAGTTAGTTTTCACTCACATTAATATTTTGTCGGCCTTGGTTCGAATCCATGATTAGGGAATAAAATTTAGTCAATTCCTTTTTTCAAAAATAAATGTTTTTAAACTTTGATTTTGATTTAAATTTGTAAATTTATTTTTTTTCAGATTTTGAAATTGAACAAACATTAAAACTCTTAATTTAGTCGTGAATTTTCTAAAATTTTTGCCTGCGGCGCAGAAAAAACTTCAAAAACTTTTTGCCTCCTTCTCTAAAAATTGAATTTTTTCTTCGAAGGCTTTCCAAAATTCTCAAAATTTTTGCCTGCGGCGCAGAAAGTGATGTGAAGAGATTAAAAGAAATCGGGGTTGAAAGAAAGGATTGCGTGTTAGTAGGAAATCAAGAGGGATTGGACGTGATATCGAACCCTTAATCTGAGACGATTATTCTGCATGATTGATTGAAGAGATATTGGAGGATTAAAGGGATTAAGAGGGATATCAGGGAATTAATTGGGATTTGAATTAATATAAGATAAATAAAAGGACTTGGAGAGGGATTAATGGATTAATTAATTAATTAATTAATTAATTAATTAATTAATTAATTAATTAATTAATTAATTAATTAATTAATTAATTAATTAATTAATTAATTAATTAATTAATTAATTAATTAATTAATTAATTAATTAATTAATTAATTAAAATAGGATTAACCATCAATTATTAATATTTGATTTTTAAATATTAATTAATTAATTAATTAATTAATTAATTAATTAATTAATTAATTAATTAATTAATTAATTAATTAATTAATTAATTAATTAATTAATTAATTAATTAATTAATTAATTAATTAATTAATTAATTAATTAATTAATTAATTAATTAATTAATTAATTAATTAATTAATTAATTAATTAATTAATTATTAATTAATTAATTAATATTTAAAAATCAAATATTAATAATTGATGGTTAATCCTATTTTAATTAATTAATTAATTAATTAATTAATTAATTAATTAATTAATTAAAATAGGATTAACCATCAATTATTAATATTTGATTTTTAAATAAATTTAAATATTTTTAAAAAATTACGAATTACGAATTACGGCATTATTTCAGTTACGTTACGAATTACGATTCCGAAAATTTTTTTAAAATTACGATTTTTCGTTTCGACGCAACTCTGTTGCTCATCACAGAATTTTAGCTCCTTCTAAATTTGTTAGATTTTTATAAAAAAATTTAAAATCCAAATTGTGTGAAAAATACTGTATGTATAAAAGGATTGTGTTTACTTCGCGCACAGCAGGGGAGGAAGTTAATAAATAAATATTTAAAATAATATTCTTCCTTTAGCGAAATGGATATATAATATAAAGTAATTAAATTACTGTAATATTTAAAAATATTTTTATTTAGTTAGAAATAATTTAAAAAATAAAAGATAAAGCAAAGCAAAGCAAAAAAACTATAAATTTAAAGGGTCAGTGCATAAATTAGTCGAGGCGAGATTTGAGTGAAGAGAGATTTTGAATGACCATTGAATGTGGGGAGGGGGGGGGGCTTGTTTATTGAAAAGAATAAAAGCGGCAACACTTTTATTTTTAAATAAAAAATAATTAAGTAATTAAATATTCAATTGTATAAAATCTTTAAAAATTTAATTTTGAGAATGAAAAAAATAAATTTAAAATATTAAATTTATTAGTATTCCTAATATAATTAAAATATTAAATTTATTAGGAATAATGGAATTTTTAAAATCAACATTTTAATTTAATATTAAAATAATTCTGTGGTTATAATTAAATAAATAATTTTTATAATATTTAAATAAATATAAGCAACAAATAAATAAATATTAAAATCATTCTCAGTAAAAATTTTAGGTGAGAGACAAGACCTACAATTTTCATTTCAAATAACTCTTTTAGTAGTGGTCAAAAGGATTGGAGATATTTTGGGAAAGTATTTTTGGCATTTTTGTTGGGACCGTTGGGGATTTTTTGACATTTAAAAAGGAAAAGGAGAAAATTATAAAGCAGAAGGATATTTATAAGAAAAGAGACTAGTTTAGCGATTGATGGACAGTTGGCATTCAAATTCAGAAAATATAATATGCCGAATATAATATTAAGTAAATATTTTAAAGAGGAAAAAGAGAAAAGATTTTCTTATTTAATAAAAAATTATAAAAATTAAATAAATCTTTATTTATATATTTTAAAATAATAATTAATTTTTTATTAAAAATTTTTCCTTTAAACTTAATTAAAAAATCCAAATAAAAAACTTAATTTAACATTGACCACAAAAATTTATTCACTTGTGAAGGAGTTTAAGGATTTATATGTAATAAGCAACAAACAGTCAATATCTTGCTCTAGAAATAACAATTAACCTCTACATTTCTAAAATAGATAAAAGATATTTTAAATAACTACAATAATATATTTAGTATAAATTTAAAAATATATTTAAATTTATTCACGCCCCCAATCTAAATATTTTTAATCTGGGCGCAATTAAATATTTGAATGATTGACTCACTGCATGATATTTTTACATTTTTCTTTTTTTTTGGAAAAGATTGTTTAATATTTTGAATTATGTACACATATAATTACTCGAATTTTTAAACACACAGTGCTCGATATAACTAAAGTATATATTAAATTATTACTATTAAACATTTTTTAGTTTCATACTACTAGAATGTCAAAAAGTTTATAATACTTTTAAAAACATTTTCCAAGGTTTTACATTGACGAGTTTTGAGATGTCGATAATGGGATTATATATTAGGGTGTAAACTGTTTCGGAGATAATGGTGGAAAATTATTCTAAACGGAAAATTTTTAAAAAATTGAGCGACTTTATGGCAATATATTATAGTTACTTAAAAACATTTATTCAACAAATCTTCAAAGAATTGAATAATTTTTAATTAAAATTTAGTATTCTTCAAAATATTAATAAAAAACTTTATTTATATAAAAAATATTTAAAAACAAAAACATATTAAATAAACATTTTATTAAACACATTAAATATATATAAATAATATAAAATTAAGTCTAAATAATTTTCTTCTTTATCTCTTTCACAATTTATTTTTTATTTACAATTTGTTGAAATTGTTGAGAACTTTGCACAAACATTTGAAGAGATGCTGCCATAACAGCTGCTAATGCCGAAGCACTATTAACTTCTTTATTTTGTTGTTGTTCTTTACCTTCCTTTGAATAATCTTCTTCTTCTTGTTTTAGTTGATCTTTAAAAATTAAATATTTAAGAATTAATTTATTTTAAAGAATTTAAAATGCCTGAATTATTCCCAATAAAAGAATTTGTAGATGTAGGTAATTCACCTCCAAATTGGGATAACAAGGCGCTAGAAGAAAAAGTTTTTAGCCAACATTCTCTAAACAAAAGATCAAATCTTGAATTTCCAGAAGAACATTGACTTGGGGATGGCTAGAAAAATATTTATTTAATTTTGAATTTTGATGGGATTTTAAAAAGTTATTTTCTTTTTTGGGTAGAACTTAAGTTTTATCATTAATTCACAATAAACACAATTATTTATTTATTTATTTCACAACAATTAACAATACAATTTTATATAATGATAATACACAAAGGAAAATAATTACATATTAACAGATTTAGGGGAAACAACCAAAGCAATAGCAATATATACATACATTTATGGGAATAGGAGTGGGTATTATCAAGATTATCCACATTGAATCTTATGGTGTCATCGCTCTTCTCCTTCCTATTTCTTCAGGTTCCTGTCTCACAGCTTTCCTCGTCCTAGCAGCTCACATGTAGGCCGACTGGTCTCCACGAGGCGGTGGCGGCGCATTGCCAGACGGAGGGGCTGAGCCTGCCTCGAACTCGAACTGATAGCTGCCGCCACGAACAGGCTGGAAATAAAAGAAGATTGTTGATGATTAATAAGGGTTGTTAAAATAGAAAGATTAAAACTTACCGCTCCACCACCGCCACCACCACCACCGGACTTCTTGGGCATGGTCCCTGGCGAAGGCATGTAGGCGCTCTGATCTCCCATGACGATTGTTGAGCTGTCTGAGAAGAGTTGTAATTGACGATCTGTTGCGAAGAAGTTGATGCGGGCTGAGCGAAAGGTTTGTTTTTATACTTGGAAGCCACCGTGTATGAACACTAATTTACTATAAAAACGCAACTTTTCACTCATTTCCCAACAGTTCGTCAGAACAACTACAGTCAACTACAACTCTTCTCAACCAGCTCGAGTTCAACAATCGTCATGGGAGATCAGAGCGCCTACATGCCTTCGCCAGGGTCCATGCCCAAGAAGTCCGGTGGTGGTGGTGGCGGTGGTGGAGCGGTAAGTTTTAATCTTTCTATTTTAACAACCCTTATTAATCATCAACAATCTTCTTTTATTTTCAGCCTGTTCGTGGCGGCAGCTACCAGTTCGAGTTCGAGGCAGGCACAGCTCCTCCGTCTGGCAACACCCCGGCACCGCCTCGTGGAGACCAGTCGGCCTACATGTGAGCTGCTAGGACATGAAGAAATAGGAAGAAGAGCGATGACAGCCACAAAATTCAATGTGGACAAATCAGGATAATACCCACCCTTATTCCCATAAATGTATGTATATATTGCTATTGCTTTGGTTGTTTCCCCTAAATCTGTTAATATGTAATTATTTGCCTTTGTGTATTGCCATTATATGAAATTGTATTGTTAATTGTTGTGAAATAAATTATTGTATAAAAAATGTTCTTGTATTGTTTTATTAGGTAGATTTTGGCAAAAAGTTTGACTTTTAAATACAAATTTCGGTCCAGGCCAGTTAAGCTTTTAAGTCGGTCTAAAATTCAGAATCGAGTTTAGGGCAGAAAAAAGTCCGGGTTTTGAGTTCCCCGTCCCATCCCTTATAAGTACCGTCGAAGCAAATATTGTTGATAGTTGAAGGTTTTGTTGTTCTTTTGTAGATAAGGATGAAGAAGAGGGGGAAGAATAATAACTAGTATTTGTATTATTCTCACTTCCACCACAATCTAATTTCAATAAATCTTCCACGTTATAACCGTTTAAAGTGCTAGACGAGGAAGGTGTAGGGGCGTCAAAAAATGTTGCGGGGGAAAATGAAATACAGCCATTGACTGGTAAAACTTTCTGAAAAAAATAATAAACTTTATTTTTAAAATATTCTGCAAAATATTTTGACAAAAAGAATTTGGTAATTAAAAAAATGTTAGTCAAAGTCAGTCAAATTAAATTTATATTAAGGATTGCTTACATACTTATAGTACTTTATTTTATTATTAGAAATTTATATTAATTATTAACTGTTTTATTTGTATATTGATTTGAGGAATTAATTAAATTATTATTTATTTGTTGTTTAATTGAAGAAGAATTTATAGTAGTAGAAGGGGATAATAATAATCTAGGCCTTTTCCTTGGTTTTCGTCCAATTTTTTTGGTAGACGATGAGGGAAAAGAGAAATTTTGATCATTTTGTTGGAAGGAGGAAGGAGGTTGTTGGAGGGAGGAGGAGGATGTTTCTGTTGGTAATTCTGATGAGGGGGATGAAGGTGCTGTTTTTGTTAAACAATTATTTAATCTTTTCACCGGCGATTGCCCCTCAAAATAATTATTATTAAAATAAAATATTAATTAATTTACTTCAAGATCGGGTGAATCATTACTTGCATATTCCTCATGTTTTGTTTGGTAATGCATTAAAAGACGACGAGCATTTGAAAATTGCTGGGGGAAAAATAAATAATTATTTTAAAATATTTATTTACCAAATTACAAAGTTTACACTGCCCCTGCAAAGAAGGGGAAATTGCATGTTTTTGATCGAGATGTTGTTTAAGTAAATTATGTTGAGAAAATTTAAAAGAACAACCAGAAACCTTTAATAGATTTTTTAAATTAAAAACAAAAAAAATTTTTTTTTATTTTTACCGGGCAGTCAAAATCATTTCCAGTCTTTATATGTGTCATTGAATGTTCTTGCATCTAATTGTAAATAAAAATTATTTTAAAATAATTATTTATTTATTTACAAACTTGATCTTTTCGAAAAAATTTTTTTTGACAAAATCTACATTCAAATGGCTTTATCTAAAAATAATTTTAAAAAATATTTTTTTTAAATATAAATAAACTTACTCCAGAATGTGTACCTCTATGCCTATGCATATTTGCTTTTTGAGAAAACTGAAAAAGAAAAGAGAGAAGAATTGTTTTGTAAATTAATTTATTAATTCCTTTTAATTTTAATTATAATTAATTTACCGCCATTCCACAAAGATCACAAATATACATTTGACCAACAAAATTATCATGTGCTCTCTTTAAATATTTTTAATTAATTTTTAATTCAAATTTAAATTTACCAAATGACTTTTCATATGTTGAGACATAAATGTAGTAAATGTACAATGGGGGCATTTATGTGTTGTTTTACCTCCTCCTCCCCCATTCCCGTTTTGTTTTTTATTATTTAATTTTTTATTTTTTGAAGATTTTTTAATTATTATTCCTTCTTCCTCCTCCTCTCCATTTTGTTGTTGATTATTTAAATTACTAAAAAGATATTTATTTAATTTAATTTAAAATATTTGCTACTTTTTTGTTGTTTGTTCTTCTTCATTTTCTTCTTGTAAAAAACAATTATCATTATTATTATTATTATTACAAAATATATTTAAATTATTTTCAACATTTTCTTCTTTAATAATTAAATTATTTTTATTTGTTGCAGCAACTGCTTCATTTAAAAATCTTCCCAAATCAGCCAAATGTCCAAGCATTTTATTTGAATTATTTACTAGATTGTCACTTTCTTCCATTTTTTGTTGTTTTTCTTCTAATTCTGTTAAATTCTGAAAATTAAAAATAAAATAAAATAATTATTTTTATAAAAAATGGAAAAAAAGTTTTAAGCTTCAGGACAGAAAAGGCGGTTACTAAAAACTTTTTTGAATGATTAAGAACGAGATAAAATGGCGGTATAAATTAATTTTACAAAAAAGGGGCAAAATAAACAAAAAGGCAAAAATTTTATTTATTTTTTTTTCTGTTTTTTAGAGTTTTTCTGAAAGCAAAATTTAAAAGAGGGCATAAAGTTTACTTTTAATATTTAGGTTAAAGTACTGTAAAAAACTTTGTTTTATTTATGTCTAGTATATATTGAATGAAGGGGGTTACTGAATATTTCAGGCATAATTAATTACCCCCATTTAATAAAAAGCTAGAAATGTACTAGAAAATCGGATAAATCAAAACTTTGATTTACCCAATCTCTAATAATCCTAGGGGAATTTTGGTCTTGATTCTATGTTATATTGTTTATCTAGGTAAAAATTATTGGGGTTATCCTGGTCTGTGTTACATTAATTAGTACTTATTTTATTTTTCCTAACTTTATACCATCTGGTATATCCAAATTAATTTTTTCAAATTTATAAGAAAAACCTTTTCATTTAAATTTTCAAATTTTAGTCTTCTTTTTTTCTTTTTTACTAAGAATTCTTCCTCTTCCTCCTTAATTTCTTTCAATAATTTTTCTTCTTCATTTGTTTCAAATATTTTTTCTCCTCTTAAATCTTCATGCCATTCTACATGTTTATTAAATTCATCTAAATCGGCCGTTGTATATCCACATTCGGCACAAGCATTTTGGTCCATTTCCTTCTTTGATTTTTAATTTTCGAGTAAAATTAAATAACTTTTTTTCAATTAAAATATTTCTAAAAAAATTAATTTAATTAACAAAATAAAATTTAGAAAACAAAAAGAGGTGGGAGAGAGGTTAGGGAAGAATGATTTAGGCAATAAAAAAGAAAATAGGTAGATTAATCGTTGGAGCACCTAAATGTGATTAGCGAATTAGAATAGTAACAATAAGAAGGGCACAGTCCTGCTTGGTAAACCTTGTAATAGAGAAATAGAGACTTAATCGAGCAATTAAGAAGTTTGTTATTTAGGAAGCAAAAAATATCCAGGATTTGGGTGCTGAAAGTTTCCTCTTCTTTAAAACCTAAATATTATTAAACAAACACAAAGTAGGCAAATTAGTCTTGTTTTAAGTATATAGGTATTTATATTTAAATCCTAGATAAATCTCATAAAACCTCCTTAATAAATCTAAAACACTCATTATGCATTGATTGCAATAAAATGCCGTCACGGCCATTTCCATTAATATTTATAAACACTGGAAGGGTCATTTAATTTTTGAGTCAAAACAAAATATTAAAAAGAATGATCCAAGTATTTCTTCTGATTGTAATAAACTTTTACTTGACCATTCCCCCCTTTCTATATTTATTTGTACAAAAATAACCTTTCTCTCCTCTTTTTCTCCTTCATTTCTCTCTCTCTTTACCAACCATCCTTACTTTCAATTTTCTTATCAATGGCCTGGATCTGTTGGCTTGGACTATGAACACACAAACACACCACCCAATCCTAACAACATTTTTGTTGATACTGGACAGAATGGACAAAACAAAATTTTCTCTCTAAAAATATTTTTCCTATCTAAAAGTATTCGAGTAGAAAAAGGGAAAAAAGTAAATGTATTTCTCATTAAAATATTTTTTTGTAAAAGCGGAAATGCTACATAAATACATATCTATTCCTTTTTTAATTAGGATTTTTTAATTTATGTTTTAAATTTTTATATATTTTTGAACATATTCTCAAAATGTATTGTTAGATAATCACAAAATTTATAATTAAAAGAAATAATTTAAAAGTAAAAACAAAAAAACTACATACTTTAAAAATATCCAAAAATGTAGAGAAGAATAAATGTTAGAGGATTGATGAAAAGAAAAAGATCCGTTTAAGTGATATCTCTTTTGTATATTGAAAGAATTTTTGCTGGAAACGCTTAAGGGAAGCGGTACATTAAAGAAAGGTTGTGAGAAAGAATAATTTAATAGAGGCCCAAAATAGTCAAAATAATTTTTTTGGTTATTTTAATAAATAAATAAATTTATTTTTTTCAAATAAAGGACAATTTTCCAATAAAAAGACTTTTTATCTTCGTTCTATAATCCATCCTCCCTTTTCTACTATTGGCCCTTTTTGTGGATTTATTCTTTCCCTCCAATCCTAGAAATTTTCCTTCGCTCCCTCATTGGATGGAAAGAAAAAAAGATATTTAAATAAAATGTTTGAATAAAAAAAATAAAATATAATTTATTTAAATATTTTTACATATTTAATAAAAAAAAGAAAGAAAAACAAGATAACTAAATAAATAAAATACCCCAACAACCTTAAAAAATAAAAATTTTGATGCGCGAGAGGAAAAGGTAAAAGGATAAGTACTGCCGCAAACATTAACGAAAAGGATGGCACCGCTGTGTGTAAGATCTTCCTTTCCTGACTGAAAGTTGGAAAATAAAAATGGGTGGCAAACAATGAGGAAGAGGAAGGTAGAAAGGATATAACGGTTGTTTTAGAAGAATATTTGAGGTATTGAGAGAGTAAGAGAATAAAAGAGAGTGGGGGAGGAATAAAGAGAGGCAAATTAGAGGGAAGGAAAATCTCGCTCATCCTTTCCGTTTTTTTTTGATGAAGAGGTGCTATATATGTAAAATAATTGGCCTCGGAAATGTTTATGGAAATAAAAGAAAGGGGACTAAGGAACGGTAAGTCCTTTAAAAGAAAATATTTAAAGGTGTATTTTGCTATTTAATAAAAGACTAAAAATAAAAACAAACAAAATAATAAAGGAATACCGACTTTAAAAAGGAATACAAGAATTTGAAATAAAAAAGGATTGGATTTATTGATATAAAGAAAGGTAAAGAGTAAAGGGAGATCATCTCCAAATATCTCTAAAGTGTCGAAAATAGACATATGGCCAAAATATCTAAAACAATGAATCGAACATTAACTTTAATTGTGAAAATATCATTACTTAGAATTGTAGAATTTAGAGGTTCTACTTTTTGGTTAATATACTTTTAGATATCAAATACTCTACCTACCTATTTGTGAAATATTTACCAGAAAATATATCTAAACTTTCTCCTCTTTTTTTCATTTTGCTCTTGACTTTTCCAAAATTTCCCAAGATATGCCTCTTACCTTAAACAGATAACAAAAAGGAAAAGAACGGTTAGAGGAGAACTATCCAAGTGGAATAAGGAGTAGGGGAGAGTATATTTAGACATTTCATCCTTTATTGCTACAAAAATAATGTCGGAATTTTTATATAAAAAAGAAAAGCCAAAAATTTTTTTGTCATTCCCAGATATAGCTTATCCTCCCCCTTACTTCCTTTATTTGTTGTAAATAAATAAATACAACGATTACCCACTTAACCTTTTTTATATTTATTTAATTTATTTTTTATATTAAATATTTGCTTCTATTTTTGTTTCAAAATACAAACAAATATATTTATTTAGGTAAAAAATGGCAAAAATTTGGTTAAAATTCTGGCAATAATTTTATAAAAAAAGAAAGAAAAAAATTGTTTTTAGTTTTTTAAGTCACTAATTCTAAAATTATTTTAAAATATTAATAATTAAAAATATAAAATTTTATAAAAAAATATTTTTTATGGCCATCCCAACTTTATAAATTTCCTCTAAAATAAATTTAGTAATAGATAAAATTTATGGGCAAATGCGCAGTTTAATCCGGCGGTAGTTACGCCACCCATCACTACTTTTTGGATTAAAAATATTATTTGTTTTATTTGGATTGGTTAGATTATTTTGTTATTTTACTGGAATTTTGGATTTTACGTGGAATTAGAACAATTACTACAAAATGAGGGTGGATTTAGTATAAAGTAAAATTAAAAGGAAATTTATATTACCTGAAATTTATTTTTAAATTAATAATTTTTAATTTTTCAAAAAAGCTGGAAATTTATAAAAAAAAATGGGGGCTGAAAGGAAAAGTTAGTTATGTTTAGCGTTTATAAATTAAATTTAGCTTTAAATTTAATTAATTTCAAAATAACATAAACTAGGGCCGGTACCCCCAGTTTTCGGTTTTAAATACAGATTTTATTATGAAGGATTAAAAAAAATTTTTTAATATTCTCAAAAATTTTAAGTTTTCGGTTTTTAAAATTTCTTAAAAACAGCTAAATTTTGGCAAGAAATGTCAAAATTTTTGGTTTTAAACCCGGTAGTGCCCAACCCTAATTTTAAATATTAACCAAAATACAAAAAGAAAGACACTCCAAAATATACTTATTTGTCTGGATGATCCAAATACTCAAAAACTCTTCAAAAACTTTGTTATAGATTCAGAAGATTATAATCTTTTTCTGAAAATGATGGAAATGAGAGTAAGGGATTTAAATAAATAAATATATATCCTCCCATCCATGTGCACCTTCTCTATCTCTCTTTCAATGGCAATTTTCTCTGCCCAAATAAATACATAAAAATATACAATTTTTGCTTTTATTTCTCATAGCGCAACTCTTGACTATCCAATGAAATATTAAATTGAGTGTAACACAAAACAACACCTAATACTTTTTTCTTCCAAAATAATTCCTAACGACCAATCCTTCTTTCCTTCAAATTTTGGCCTTGGACTATTCTCTCCCTTCCTTTCTCTCATCTCGCATTCCACCTCTAAACTACACACAAGTTTCCAACAAAAAAAGCTTAATTGCAATGACACACCCAATAAAACTTACAAAAATGTCTTGAAGAAATTCTATCAAAAATATGGAAAAATAAAGGAAAAATAAAGGAAAAATTAGTGAATAAAAACAGGAAAAATTACTGTATTTTATTAAATCAAAATCTAAATATATTCCACAAAATATCTTTAAAACAATAAATCCATCTAATTCGATTAGGAAATAATTGATCCTAAGCGGTTTTTAACGGGACTTGGCAAACTTAACTAAATAATTATAAATTCTATCCAATTCAGAAATGAATTCCAGGTTTTTAGTTAAGGAATTATTCAATCTAGATTATACAGATCATATGTAATACAAGGTGGGCCCCAATAATTTAGCTATTTCATACAATACTTAAATATATTTCCAAGTTTTATTTTTAAATATTTCTTATTTAAATACTTTCATTTATTTATTACTTTTTTATCTCAACAATCTCTCGCATTATTATTATCTAACTTTTCCCAAATAAATGCCAAATAATTTTTCCAGTCAATTTAACCCCCAATATATTCTAATAAATAATCGGCACTTAAATAATATATTGTAAATCCTAGTAAATAAATAGACAAATGGGTAAATGTTCAGCTCATTCGCAATCCATATCTCCGCAAACGGACAAAAATGCATTTTTTTCTGCAGTTTTACAGCAGGGATGTCGTGGGTTGAAGAAAACCCCAAGTCTATTTCGGGTAACCTATGACATCCCTGTTTTGCAGTATTTAAGATATTCTTTAAAAGATTTTTATATCAATATTAGATATTCCAATAAAATAAAAACAAATTGCTGAATGGCCTAAAAGAATTTAAACAATAAATGATCTTTAAAGAGACAACAAAAATGCTGAAGAAAAGGACATTAAATGAGAAAAAAATTATTAGTCTAAAATATTTTTTTTAAAAAAATCATTTAAATATTTTGAAGTTAACCAACTGTAAAAGGACACTTTTCTTGTAATAGATGTGCTATTTATTTTTTTATTTTTAAATTAAAAATAGTTAAAGAAAGAATAAAAATGAAAAAATATTTTAATAAAATTATTTAAAAAATTATTGGAATAAAACATTTTTTGGGTTAGATCAAAATTAAAGGTAAAGAATGAAATAAATTTGTTAAATTTCGGGAAAAATTAGTTTTGAGAGCCCCGTCTCGGATAAAGATGACGTTTGCGCAATGGCAGAACACGATTGTGTTCTGCATTAGTTTCCTAACTCTAAAAAAATCTAAAATTTTTATTTAATGGAAATAAAAAAACTTTTTTCTCTCAAAATATATTCTTATTTTATTTTATTTTATTAAAACGTTCAATCAAACAAAAAAACGGGAATTAGTCTATAGGCAAGTTGATTGGCCGTTATTTTAATTCCCAAACATCTTATTTTTCACCTTTCCTGATATTTTCTTATTTTTTTTTGTCTTTTTTATTTTTATTTTCCTTAACCTGGACTGCCATTAACTTTTTTTTATTTTTGTTGCCCTTATTAAAAGGTGAAATAAAAAAAAAAAGAGCCCCCCCCCCCCCAACAATTAATTGTGGAAAAGGAACGGGAACGAAGAAGAAATACTTGAATGCGCAAGAAAGGGAGTATTGAAGTGAATAAACAAAAAAAGAAAGTAAAAAATAAATAAAAACGGGAATTTTAGAAGAAAATTTAAACAAAAAATAAATATATTTATTTATGTATAGCCACAAATTTTACCAATTACTAAAAACTTTTTTTTGGTTCGGGAATGGAACGGTTAAGGAAAAAGGAGAGAATTGTCGGGAATAGAAAGGAAGGATGAATAAAAATATTAAAAATAATTTAAACTAAAAAACTTTTCCTTACATTAAAGTTTTAAAGGAAAGAAAAAAGTAAAAAAAGAATTTTTTGAATTAAATTTTTTATCCGATCAAATATTTTTGAGAATCAGATAATAACTCTTAAATATCGTTATTTATACATATCCGCGTAAATTCATTTAAAAATTAATTTTTATATTTAAAATACAATTTATTTAGTAACAATTTCAGCCCTTTTATACAAAAATTCCCTACAAAGTAAAAAAATAAAATATTTTTGTTGAACAGAGAAATATTTTGAAAATAAAATTTTAAAAAAGAAATTGTGTAAAATATGTAAAAACGAGAAAATTAGAGGTGGTGGATGAAGAGGAGGGAGGGAAGAGGAGGGGGTTATACGACACTTGGGGACGGACTTTTGCGGACCGACATTTGAGGATGGACATTTGGGGATTGCGGACCGACATTTGAGGACCGACAATTGGGGATCGAATTTGAGGATTGAGGACAGACATTTGGGGACCGACTTTTGAGGACCGACATTTGAGGATTGCCATTTGAGTATAAGAATATCATTATCTTAAAACAGAAATTATCACAAATTATGTACTAAGGTTTCACAAGCGGGGGAAGTTGATTTGTCGGCGGGGGATGTTGTTCCTTTAACGGGGGATGTATTCCAGCAACGGTGGACGTTGTTCCTTCAACGGAGGATGTTGTTCCTTCAGAGGGGGATGTTGTTCCTTCAACGGAGGATGTTGTTCCTTCAACGGGGGTTGTTGTTCCTTCAACGGAGGATGTTGTTCAAACGACGAGGAATATTGTTCCAACGACGGGGGAGGTTATTTCCTCAAAATGGCAATCCTCAATGTCGGTCCTCAAACTCAAATGGCAATCCTCAAATATACTCAAATGGCAATCCTCAAATGTCGGTCCTCAAAAGTCGGTCCCCAAATGTCTGTCCTCAATCCTCAAATTCGATCCCCAATTGTCGGTCCTCAAATGTCGGTCCGCAATCCCCAAATGTCCATCCTCAAATGTCGGTCCGCAAAAGTCCGTCCCCAAGTGTCGCACCACGGAGGAGGGAGGAGGAGGAGGAGATGAATGAAAAGAAACGGAAATTGATGAGGAAATGAGTAATTAATTAATTTAAATTAAATTTTTTGGTATTTTTATTTGGAAAAAAAGAAAAGATTTAGATTTTCTAAAAAGAAAATTAAAAGTGGAATTTTGTTTTTAGAAAATAAAAATTAAGCTACTCAATAGAATGGACTGAACAAGAAATCGAACAAGTTTTTTTTAAGTTTTAGCAAAACCCGATAAATATATTTTAACCAAGCACGATAAAAACACAAATATTATTCTAACAATTTACTTATTTAATTATAATTAATTAACACCAAACAATAAATTTTAAGAATAATTAATTATTTTTATAATTTCCAGATATTTTTGCCTTTTAAAGAAAATTTGAAGTAATCCAAATATTATAAAGAATAAAAGAGAAAAGATGCGCGAGTATTAAAAAATAAATTATGGGGAATATAAAATAAATTAGTATTTATTTGAATGAAAAAAGGATAGAATTAAAGGAGGAGAGGTGGAGGATTGTTGTTTTGTGTGTAATGAATATATAGGGGTAAGTTTTGGTTGGCTGGTTGGCAAAAAAAAGGAAAGAAAGAAAAACCAGGAATAAAAAAAGAGGGAAGGAAGGGAAGGGATTGGTGTTTGGCCTACGGTGGTTGTTAACTTCTTTTCCTTCCTTTCTTTTATTTTACTCATCCTCTAAAAACTGTTCCCGCCTTTTTGGCAATTTTGTTATTTTAAAAACGGAAATTAATTTGGAAAGAGAAAAAAGAAGTTTTCTTGTCGGGAATAAATTGTTGGAAGAAATTAAAGGAAAAGGAAACCATATAAGGATATTTTAGTGGAACGAAAGAAAATATAAAGAATAATTAAATATTTTAATTAAATTAGTATTAATTTTTTCTACATAATTTAATTTTAAGAGTTCTACTATTTTCTTTTAAATTATACTTTCTTCCAAAAGTAAAAAAATATATAAGAAAATATTTTTGAAATATCTTACTCCTAATTTTTAGAGGTGTCAATATCTCGACTATATATCGAACCAAACAAATATTTGACATTTTTGCTCTACTTTTTTAAAAATATTTTCAACTATTAAATAATTTAATTTGATAGTTGATTTTGCCGTTTGTCCGATCTCTAATCTCGATTATAACTTCTTCTTTGTAATCTTGTTTTTTTATTTCTAAAGTATCAATATATTTGTTGGAATTTTTGTGGATTTTTGGGAAACCTCTAAAGTGGATATTATTAGATTTATATGTAGTTAATTCCATACTTTTGGAACACATAAAATTTGTTATTTGACTGTAAAAATTTTTGTTATGGAAATGACCAGGTATTTTATTTAATAAAATAAAATTATATTCGAGCATTTTCATACATAAATATTAAAAATAAAATATTTTTAGAGAAATAACTAAAGTAAAATTTAATTTTTATTATTTATAAATCACAAAAACTTATTATTATGTCAATAAACGTCTAAATCAACTTAAAAAGTTTTTTTTTTATTCTCCAAAAATATAATATTTTTTACCTTTTCGACGATTTCCGAATTATTTACGTCAATAAATATTTAAATAATTTCGGAAATTACCCTCCTTTTCTTAATTTTTGTAGTTTGTTTATTTTTATTTTTTAAGAATTTGCCAAAGAAAGGATTTTGAAGGAAAATATTTTGGAAAAAATTTTTTAGAATTTTTAAATTGAAAAAAGTTTTGGACGTAATTTGGAATTTAAATAAATTTTGCAAAAATAAATATTTTTATTTAAATAAAAACTTCAGTTATGAAAAGTAGAATTGTTTAGATTTAATAATTTAAAATAAAAATAAAATTAGTAAGTAAATTCAATAATCAAATTTAATTAATTTAAATAATTATTTTAATTGAAGTTTTTAAGGTAAACAAAAATTAATGAAAAAAATTCTTAATAATAATTAACCTAAATTTTCTAACTTAAAATTAATTAATTATCCAGAAATAATTTTTTAAAATACATATATCTACAAATATTAATTACTTTAACAAATCACAGCCAGGCACCAAAAACTTATTATTGTCTTTTTTTTAATGCCCATAATTCATCCATCTAAGAAATATGCGCCAAATAAAAAAAAAGAAAGGCGTTAATTGGCAAGAAATATTTTTCTCTTTTTTTTCCTTCAAATAATTTTATAAAAAGATGATGAATAGAAAAAAGTTTTTTTAATTTTTAATTCATCCGCGAGGAATTAATACTTGCACAGTCCTTCCCCCCTTCCCCCATCCCCCTCTCTTTTTATTCTTCAATTATAACCACTAATCGACACAAACTTCTATATATCCGTAACTATCCTTTCCTTTCCTTTTAGTCCATTCATTTGCCAGCCGGTAAAAAGAAGATGGCAGGCGGCTTTTTTAAGAAGCTAAAAAATTTATTTGAAGGGTAACGGGGAAATGAAGTTTTTAGAAGAATGAAAGGAAAAAAGACAGAAAAAAACGTTTGTTCGTTCGGCCTTGCCGCCACTTATATAAAATAGTTAGAAAAATCTATTCAATTACTAATTGGTGAATACTACAAAATAAAACGCGATTAGTGGAAGAATAAAAAGAAAAAAATATATAAAGGTTGAACGACTAAATACTGACAGACTTTTTAAAGGAAGAAAATGGGGAAGGATGAATATATTTTATAAGTGAATGAGAGGAATGGACAGCTGGATGGATGATTAAAAGAGAAGAAAATTAAAAATTAAAAAAAAAGGATGAATAAAAAAAATAAAATTTATTTTTTAAAAAGATTTAAATAAATTTCTTATCAAAAGTTTGTTAAAGAGATTTAAGAAAAAGTATTTTATATTAATTATTACAATAATCCAAAAACAAAAATAAAAAGATTTTTTACAATTTTCTATCACCGAATAAAGGTTTAACTAATTAATATATAAAAATACAATAAAAGAATAAATGACAAAAAAAAGTCTCAGACTTGTTATTAAGTGGAGATGGGGGGACTATTATATGAAAAGAATTCTTTAAATAAAGGTATATTTAATATATCCCTTCTCCCCTCTTAAAAATCACACAAAAAATTAAAAGCAAAGAAACCGACTTTTTAGCCCCATTTCCGGCTCAACAATCTTTTTAGTTTACTTTACTTTTGGAAATTTTTGGATTTTTTAAAATAGGAAGAGGGTTTTTAGGGGTTTACTCGATTTATTTTTAAGTGAGAGGAGAGTTTTCCTTTTATTTTCTCAGGTAGCGGTTTCCTTCTCTCCATTTTTTTCTGATTTGTTTGTTGTTTTGTAGACTAAATGAAGGTAAAAGTGGAGAGATTTTGTTGAATTAATCCTGAATGGGAAAATTGAAGGGAAAAGAAGGAAAAGAATACAGAAAATACCGAAAAAGGTAAAAATAAGTAAGTAAGTAGTCCCCTTTTTTTTTATTTTTTATTAGTAGAGAATTAATCCCCCTTTCTCATTTTGGCATCTTTTTCTAATTTTTGTTTGCCGACCGGTCATCGGAAGGAAAATTAAAAATTTAATAAAGATAGTTTAATTCTACATTTTAATTAAAGAGAATGTGTGACTTTTAAGAAAATATATGTATTTTTGGTATTAAAAAATAAAGTTAAAAAATTTGTTTTGTTTGTAAGATTTATCATTTTAATTTAAATAATTATTACTGTATTCACTCAAATAATTACCCTGGATAAACATTTTTTCAAGCTCTGGCTGAAGGGGGTAATTAGTATTTGAGTAAAATACGGTATTTAAAATGATTTAGAACAAAACTCTTGTAGAGGTAGAACACCTATTAAACAACAAAATATAAATTGTTATTGGTTTTCAGTCATTTTTGCGAGAAAAAAATATTTTTATTTTTAAAGTAATTTTTTGAATAACTTGCGCAAACAAACAGAAAAAGCAAAACAAATTTGAAAACAAAGAAAAACAAAATAAATATAAGAATAACTTTTATTAAAGCAAAAGGTGTTTTGTTTAAGGATGGCACCTTCAAAAGAGGAAAAAAGAGAGAATAACAACAAAATAAACACTGTGGGGTGCCAATTCAGGTAAATAAATATTTTAAGAAAAACGAGAAGAGATTTTTAAAAGTTTTTTTTTAATTTAAATTTTAGGAAACAGCAAGGATATTGAAACAAAAAGAATATCTTGTTATTGGAGAAATATAAGTATTTGGATTTAATTTTTAAAGAAATAAAGTAAAATTATATTAAAAAATTATATAACAATAAAAAATCCAAATTAGTCTTCCAAATATTATTTTTAAATAACTTTTATAAAGAGAGGTAAAGTTTTCCCTTTATAAACTTAAATAAATGTTCTCCAAATTTGTCCCCGTAATTCGATATAAAATTTTTTTTTTAGAATTATTATTTCGAGAGTTTATTTAAATTATTTTCCAATAAAAAATGAAAGGAAAATTTTAACCAAAAAATTTCAAAGTTGCGCAACCCCGCTTTTGAAATTTTACTTAAGATGAGCATCACAATCAGCGCCGATCTACAGAATAAATAAAAAAAGAAGAGCTATTTGGAGGGGAAGAGGAGAGATTATATATTTATTTATTAGTAAAAGTTAATTAATCTAATCGAGAGTGTCTGTCAATTGTCGGTAACTCCTTTTTAAATATTCTTTTCTTCCTCCACTTTTACTTGCACTTCATCTTCTTTTTTTCTTCTTCTTCTTCTCAACTTTCTTCATTTAATTTTGCGCGTTTTTCTCATTTTATTCTGTCGCCTTCCCAAAAACTTTTTTTTATTTTAATTTGTCCTTCTAATTTTTCTTTCTTTTTATTTTCCTTGGATTGATGTGCCCCCACGTATTTTGAAGAAAATATTCTCTTCCTGTTTTTGTCCGTTTTTTGACCTTGACTTTCCTTATTTCTAATTTTTCCTAAACGGCCGTGATGAAAAGAAAGAGATTTTTACCAAAAAAACAGGAAAGAGTAATTTATTAAGAAAATTATTTTTGAATAAAAAAATATAATTTCTACAGTGGAGGAAAATTACTTAGGGGAAAATTTTCTTTTCAAGTTTTTTTAGGTTTTACTCGAAAAAATTTTCGTGCCTTTATTTATTTTTGTGTATTTTTGTAGCCTTATTTAATACCTATTAAATGGTACTAAATATGTCCAGGTAAAACTTTCTATTTGGCTAGAAAAATTTATAATAGATAGATAATATAATTTATAATTTATAATATAATAATATAATTTATACTAAGCCGATACCCAACAGATAACCTATCCAGAAATTGCGCGGAAATTTACTTAAGGAAAAATGAAGTTTAATTTATCATCGGAAACCAATGTAGGAAAAATCTGAAAAAATTCCTGAGATCATCCCTAATTACCCACCAAAGGAAAAGAAAGTTGGATTAAAATGAATAAGAACAGAAAATTTAATAAGATAAATATTCAATTAAAATATTTTTTAAAAATAAATAAATTTTGATTTAAAAATTTTATGATAAAACCCAAAGATTGTTAGACATAGTAAATACTTTTTTAATTTATATATTTATTGTCTAAACTTAAATTGAGTAAAGAAATGTAAAAAGTAAAAGAATTGTGGTTATGTTTTTGCCCTCCCACGGCTGGCAATTATACACTGGATTTAATTTTTGTTTAGTTATATATGGATGGATGAATGGAAAAGCATAAGGAGCGGTAAAAAGGTAATAATAATTGGCAATCCTTCCACGCATACGCAGGTAAATTGGTTATTGCCACCTTTACATTTCAATGCATTTCCCCCCTTTTCTTTCCCAATTTACTCATTTTAAACAGCCATTCAATTAATTTTCCTTTCATTTATTGGCCGCAATTCCAAGTATTTACTCCTTGTTGCATATTACTAACAAGTTAATAATTTGCAACCTAAATATTAAATAAAAATTATTCAAAGGGGAGGACTTTAATTGAAATACTCAGGGTCTCTATAAAGATATTTATGATATTTTTAAACTGTCAAAAATCAAAGTGCCAGTTCTACGAAAGTATTAAGGTTAGACCCTTCTTCCCGTGCCACTCAATACTTTTTTCACTTTCAAGGGAAATTTGACGGCTGGAAAAGGCAAATTGCCCACATACAAATTATTGCGCGTGCCGTTTGTTCAGCCAGGCGCAAAATAAAATGTACACATTATTCCTCAATTCCGAATAATTGGCAAATGAGAAATTCTCAAGTTAAAGCAGCTGGATGAAAAGATAAAATCCAAACAAATTCTCAATAAGGAGGCGCGCTAAAGACAAAACCGTCGCCAAATTTCCCAGGTAACCAGATTTGTATAAAAATGGAAAAATGGCAAATAAGTGCCAGGAACAATTCTAAAAATCTTAATTCCTTGGGTGTAATGTAAAATGTGCAATTTAATAGGCAATTATTTTCAGATTCTCGGTTAGTAATTCAAAGTAATAATCAAATAATAATTCAATTTTATTTTACCAAAAAAATAAAAAAGTAGTGGGCAAAAAGTCTTTATAAAAATAATTTTCTAGTAAAAAATAAAAATATCAAGTTTTTAGTTTAAGCTTAAAGATAAATAGAAAAAAGGTTTAAAAAATATGGCAAAAGGCTAATTGTAAGTAAGAGAACCATCAACTCTCGAAATTATAAATGCCCAAATATATGAAGTTGCCTAATTAAATGGTTGAATAATTAAAATAAAGTGGGTCAAATCTCTAATAAATTTAAAATTACCTACAAAGTTAAAAAAAACAAGTTATATGCTATTTAATTAGAGACCGGCCGGAAAAGTCGGTATTTTTTAATTAAATATCGACACAAGCCGATCTCTATAACATTTTGTTAAATTGTTTTTTGGTCAAAAAATTTTTTAAAATAAAAATCATATAACTACTTGACAATATTCTCTAAAATGGATGAAAACAAAAAAGGTCAATGTAATACCCGAAATTCCGGTAAAAACGCTTCAACATTATTTTCTATTTAACTTTAGAATATTTTTAATCATTTGAAGCGCTTTCTATTTAAAACATTTTAGTTTGGAATGAAAAGAATTTTTATATATATAAGAGATATCCTATAGAATTACAATAAAATCTGAACAAAAATATTTATAAGATTTAATTTTCTTAAAGAATCCTACCAAAAAATGAATCAAAATTACATTTAATTTAAGAAATAATATATTTAAAGTTAATTAAAAATTTATATATAATTAATTATCTAAATTATAAAGCAAAATCTATTATCTAGAAATACAAAAAAATAATTTTAAATTTCCTAATTATAAATAATTAAATGGGTCAAAATGATCTGAGAAATAGTTTTAAACAAAAATATTTTTAAAATCAATTAAATTGCTTTTAAAACTATTTTCTTCAAATTCCTAAAACAAGGATGTAAGTGAGTGATTAAAGTCAATGAACAGTGTTCTCACAAGCGGTCCTATTATCTTTATCCTCACACATTTTTTGAGCTCTTAAAACATTTTGATCCCAAGGGTTTGAAAAAGCTTCATTAACCTCATCGTCTATTACATCAACGGAAGAAGATCTTATTAATTCCTCAGCCTCGTCTGGTTGAAACGGTTCAGACAAAGAAGTATAACGTTGATAACGCTGATAATATCTAAAAAATAACAATATATTTGAAAGAGAAAATTATTTAATGAACCTTTCTCGTTGCATATCGAGCATTTTTGCTGGAACTTTATATCGTTTTAATTGCCCGTCCCACTCTAAATCGACCAAACCACCACGTACGGCTATTGCCTTTTTTACCCGATTTGCAAATTCAATAGCTGATTCATCCAGCTAAATAATGTAATATTTAAATTAAAAATAACAATATTTGAAGTTAAAAATCTTTACATTTCTGCGCATTGCTGGCAAATACCAAACGTTACAAATTAATGCCCATGATGACATCATTTGCATTAAATACTCAAAATAACTTTGCTCACTTGAATTCCAAAAGGCATCTCCAAACCGTGAATCATATTTCATGGCTATTGGATAAATATTTGTGTCAACCTGGGAAAATATTTTTAAGAATGATGTTTTCGGCTAAACGTATAGGGTTATAAAACTACTTCAAAAGAGCCCTTTTTGAACATCATAACAGAAGTGTTATTGATACATGTTCCTTCAGGGAAGATAAGAACCGGTAACTTTGTTGGATCATTAACGTGGTCATGCAGTCTGAAATATAAAACATGTATAAATCTATTTATTGTTAAAATGTCAGAAAGTTCAGGTCTGATTTAGAAGGAAAGCTAACCTTTTTGCTACTAAAGAACGATCCTTTGCTTCAGAACGCTCAAACCAGATGTGTGAACTCGCCCGGCTTAGCGCCCTCTGAATAGCGCCAAGAAAACCATCATGGCTCTGTCCAATTAAAGCATAAGCAGCATCTGTCGCCAAAATCATGACATCAATAGGAGAAGTATGATTTGCAACACAAATGCCTAAAATGGAAAGTTAAGAACGAATTTTCAAGTTGACAAAAGAAATAAAAATTAAAATATAAAAACATGTTTGAAATAACAGATGGATTGAGTCTGTCGGGATCCTATTTTACAGTCTCTTCCCTGACTTTCGTGAAAAGGTACAACCCTATCCAATATCAGAAATAACTAACGATAAGCTGAAAGCGATAAAAATTATTTACCTCCACTCGTGGCCTTGTTTTCGGTGTCATGAAAGTAAATAATTGCAGAGAAGGCACGTGAACCAATTCGCATACAGACCTAAATAATCGATAGACAAAAAAAGATTTATTTAAAACCTTCATTAATTTTTCGTTCATCCAACGTTTTAGTCGACCACCAGGAAAAAGTCCAATAAATGCAGTTCCAAAAATAACAGTAATAAGTCCAACAGAAAATATGATTAGACGCATAGGAAGCAAAAAGAAATAGCGGAATAAAAAGCCTAAACCCCAAAGAATTGCCAACTTCCAACTAAAATATTTTAAATTTTTATAGAAAATAAGTTATTTTGTTTACTTAACGAATTGATAAAAATTAACACTTGTACGAGTCAACATATTCCATGAAGCAAGTTGCTCAGCTCGAAAACGACTAGTCACCTCATCCTCGATGATGGCCTCAATACCCGCCTAAAATATTTAAAAGTATAAAACGAGATACATAAGAAATCACCTTCATGAAGTAGAGTGAATCACGAATAACTTGCCAACCCCGTGAATTGACTAAAGTTCTTTCCAAATGCTCATCTTCGTCTAGATGTATTGCTGCCTCGCGAATAATGATTGATTGAGCAGATCCATTCCGCATACGCGCACTAGATGAGGAACAAAGACCGAAAACGGGAGAGATATTTTAATATAATTAAAAATGATATACTTGTTGAACTTCCATTATGCATTGAGGATTTACGAAGACTTGGTAAAGAATTTAGCGAACGAGCCAATGGAGAGTCAAGTATCAAACCAGAATCCGTTGGGCTTTGTGTTGAACTCAAGTCCAGAGAACAGTAATGACCAGCATCAACATTCTCAAAATATTCCAAGTCATCTTCATCACCTTCTGCAGCACCGAGATCAAAAGACATACTTCTAGTAACATCCTGAGACGTCTGAAGTTCACCGGCACCCCACTGAAATTTTTGATAAATTTAAAATAGAAAACAAAATAAAACCTCAAAAATTCTCAATAAAATGCTAACATAACGCTCTCGTAGTCCAAGCGATTTTCCGAAGGTAGCCAGAAAAATAACTAAACCGACAATGCAGAAAACAGGTGGGAATAGAAGAGCAGTAAGATATAGAAAGTGTTCAGTTGCGGCAAAAAATATAGTCGTAGTCATTTAAACTTCCTTGAATTAAAGTAGAATATCACTCTAAATTTTGGTGAAACCCCTCATATAATTATTTAAAAAAAAATAAAATTTGAAAAAAAATTTAATTAATTCATGTCCATTCGAGTCCTAGAATCTCTGTATTACATTCCAGCTGGGCGGACCCTGTATTTCCTATAAAACTTGGGCTGGGTTTAAGAAAATTAAATTTTTAAAATCAATCAAGTCAGCATTTCTAATCAATCAATTAAAAGATTTTTAAACATTACATTAATTATTGGCCTTTTGAATATTAAATGAAATTGAATATTTTCGATTGATCAATTACGTACATAACTTACAATTAGTCATGTTGATTTGTATTGTTTGTGATTTGAGTTTGGTTACGTAATATTTTAAGAGGAAGTTGTGTAAACTTCCTATTTTAATATGTACTATAAACAACTTTTAGATTTTATTTACCTATTTAGGTCGTTCGTAAAAAATGTAAAACATGAACAAGTCTGAGAAAATTATCAGTCACTACTCTCACTACTCACCTTTGGGCCAGACAAGGCGTTTGGATAACAGGCGGGCTTACTTCGAACCCTCATCATATTCGAGGTTCTTATCAGTTTTTATTTTACAATCTTTTTACAGCATTCCTTATCTTTATTTATTATTTAACAGCTCAATTTCTTCTGAAAGTAATGAGTGCCATCAATGGTCAAAGTACGCGATACTTGGGGCAAATATTATTTTTATGGTAAGTATTATTTTAATCGTACTTATTCCGAAGGCGCCAAAAATTCGGCGCCAAAATGATCCCTCTCTATCCCGAAATCCTGGTTACGATCCCGCTAGTGCGTATACACAGTATGACGATTCTTTGATTAAAATCTATTCAAAACCTTATTGTCATTTTTATATCAATTTGAATAAAAATTTCTGAACTTCATAATTAATAATTTTAGGTTGTCGGTTGCATTGTTTTGATAACAGGCATTTGGCTAAGGACAGACAGTCATTTTCGTGGTTTTCTGAGTGAGCGTTATCGTCAGGCTGTTCATGAGGCTTTTTGGGAGGCTCCAACTCTTTATGCTTTTTCTTATATTTTGATTTTGTTGGGATGCGCTCTTATTCTTTCAACAATTTTTGGATGTTATGGAGTTGCTATTAACTCTAAACTCTTGATTGGAATCTATGGAGCAAGCACATTTGCTTTGCTCATTTTTACTTTAAGTTGCGGTGCTTATATTTTCTACACTAAAGATTCGGTATAGTTTATTTAGATCTTTTAATTTTGAAATTTTTTATTGTTTAGATTGACGTTGAATTAGCAGATGCTCTTAATTATATGGTTCAACATTATTATCAGGGTCCAGGAATTGTACAAGAGAGCTTGGATCGGCTCCAGCAAGCATTTCGCTGTTGCGGTCTTTAAATTTTAAAATTATTTAATTTTTTAAAATCATTTAGGAAATGCCGGCTGTTCCGATTTTCGAATATTTCGTCAAGATCCTCCAAGAACGTGTGACCTACGATGTGATGGCTGTCATTATCGTATTTGGATTGCATTACGAATTGGTTTCTCTGTATCGTTGGCAGTTTTTTCCATTGTTGTATTTGTCCAGGTTTCAAATTTATAGATTTTGTGTTTATTTTTTCTTTACATTTTTAGCTAGTAGCTATTGCTCTCTCAATAACAATGATTTTTGATGTCCACCAATCAAATAATCGTTCAGTGTTTAATGCCATGCGTCGTAAGGAATTCGCGAAGGCAAGTATTCGCAAACAAATGACAATGGAATGTCAACCTAATTTCAGCAAATTTAACAAAAGGAAGCATCCTTACTATTTTTAAATTTTTTAGAACTTATACAGTTTTCTTTTATCTTATTTTACTTTGCAATACTTCTTTCGTTAACTAAGTCAAAATTTTGTATTTAATTTTTATTTTTACATTTAATTTTTATTTTATATCTTACAATGCCAGGCACATAGTTGAGAAAGTTCAAAATAGTGATCTTCCTCCCCTTACGAAAATCTTTTTGGTGCGTGCCTGGACAATTCTACTTATAAATTTTTAACTTGCATTTGTACCGTCAAAAAAAATAATTTAAATACTACATAACACTGATTAATCTTCTGATCTTAAATTTTTAATAATGCTGCCTTTAATTAAATATTCAATTTTTCATACCCGTTATCTTTCATCTCAATTTAATTATATCATTTAATTTAAAACTGATTTTTAATTGATTTTACACATTTTTTGTTTTAATTTGTTAGTTTTCAATTAATATTTTTATTTATTTTTATTATAATCTTACCATTTATTTTTAATAGATTTATTTTTCTTTTAACATGAACCTTTCGAATGCTGGTATAATTCGCCAAAATAGTTCAACATCAACGCGCCAATCTGCTGGAAGTGGTCAACAACAACAGCCACCAGTCGCAGGAAGCTGGCGTTGTGAGGTTTTTGTTGATGTGAGTTATTTTTTCTACAATTTTATATTGGATTTCAACTAATATTTCGTCTTTGACAGACTCCAATAACGCGTGAACTTATGCATGGTCCTTTGAACATTCATCTTCCACCACTTCCATTACCTAGTGGATTAACAACACTGATGGAACATTTGACTAATAATACTCAACAAGGTGAACATCAGCCTGCTTTAGCTGCCGTTACAGATGTATCTTTAGACGAGCAAAGACCGCTTCAGCAACCACAAAGTCCGACTTCGGTGACTCCAACTCATGGACGCGCACATTCAACACCAGCTGCTTTAAACTCCAGTGATGGGTCAAGCAATGGCAGTGGTAGCTCATTTGTCATAAACATGGAAGACGATTTGTCTCGTGTAACCAATGTCAGTTAAAATTCGGTAAAGTGTTTTAAATGAATTTATTTCTCAGCAACTCCATCGAAGACGTTCTTCATCTCCTTTGAGAAACATGCATAATGATGCTGCTTCATCTAATGGTGTTATTCCTTCATTCTCTCCTCAACTTACCCAACGTACTCCCACAAACAATGCAGCTACCGGGACAAGACAAGAAGGGGATGATCAAAATATTGTTACTACAGTTGCAGTTGCGTCAGGCGCATCCGACGCAAGTGGGGGAAGTGGTGATTCTGATGAGGATGAAGATCCCACACTTCGCAACTTGAGGAACCGTTTTCGGCAGTTGCTTAGAAGGCGACATCAAATTTTGCGAAATTTTATTCAACAAATGGGAGAAGTAAGTTTATTTAAAAAATTAGAATATAAATCATTTCAGCCACTGTTTGGTAGATAAAATAATTTTTTAGTTTCCCAGCTTGTATGTTTTCGGTGTTCTAGTCTGCTGGACTCTTGTGATATTATCTGTTTTACTCCAATTTTTCACTATCGAATTTACTGCTTGCCTTGCTCTATTATTTTGTTTCTTTCATTATTCAGATGTGGTGGCTTTTAAACGGTAATTTATATTTTTAAAATTTTTAGAAAAATTATTTTTTAAGATATATCTCTGGTACGGGTAATGGATGGTTTATTGGCGGCAAAATCGCACTTCGTCAATTTATGGTTCTTCAAGTGCTTGGCCAGTCGTCATTTGTTTTTCCAGCTGCGACGTTCAGGGAAGCATCTGTTTCATTTATTAATAATCCATCATTTTGGTCAACGCTGTATATCGTATTGATTACTGAGTATTTCGTTCTGGATTGTTTACTTGCTGCAAAACTTTTGGTATTTTTGTATTTTTATTGTTTCATTTTTTAAAAAAATTAGGTGGCAAATTTACCAAAATGTTCTACTGTTTATAAACGAAGATTATATCAATGGTTAGAATATAGTGGTGCGCTTTATCGCTTTGCGCTCCCATTTGTTCAATGGAATGCTTATTTAGGAGCTCTGTGGTGGACTGTTGTTTATGGCGGAATTAAGGTTTTTCTTTTAAAATTATTTATGAATTTTTAAAATTTTGTCAGATTTTACTTTCTTTTGCAATGATTTGGGGTTGGATTTTGACAACTCTTCGCATTTTTCGTTTTACCCATCTTGGGACTACACCAACTCCTTCTGAATGTAAACAGAATGAGAATTGCACAATTTGTTTTAGCGAATATACTTCGCCTGTTAAGGTTGATTTTTCTAAAATTTTCTAGATAAGTTTTACTTTAGTTTATAGATTTTTTTATAAATTTAATTTTTAATAAAGCTCAAATGTTCGCACATTTTTTGTTCTGAATGTATTCGAACTTGGCTTGATCGTGAACATACCTGTCCTATTTGCAGAACAATTGTAACAAAAGAAGACAATAATTATCGAAACGGAGAATCTATGTTTCCATGTATATTCTGATAATTTTTGTTATTAATTTTGTATACAGTCCGAAAACAGGTTATTCCACATTTTTATTTGACTCACAATCAGTTTTTTGCATGTTGGAGTTTGTTCCCTATGAATAATCTTAAATGTCTTTGATTTTATCAAACAAATTACAAGGGCAATCTCCTCATGCATCAAAAATTTGTGATGGTAGAAAAGAAAGATTCATTCAAATAGTACTATACGTATATTCTATCCTTAGAGATAAATGTTTTTTCAACAAAATTTTGGATATAGTTTTTAATTTTGGATATATTTTTTTAAAAAATTTTGGATATATTTTTTTAACCAACTAGAAAAATTGTAATAAAATTTTATTGCTCAATGATCAAATATCTTTGGAATTTTTGATTTTCTCTAAATGATTTTAACAGTAAACACTTTCATTGAAATTTTTATAATAAGATTAGAAAATGAATTAAATTTATTTTCATAACATTATTCATTTTTGCAATAACAGAGAATTTGTTTAAGCTTAATATTGTATTGATTTTCTGCTCATGCAGCATGCCAGACTTCGTTTGGTCATGTGGGTAGCAATGACTCGCTTTTTAGTTTTTCTTTTCACCATTTCATCTTGGTTTGTTAAAATACATTCACAAAATTTAGGTAAATTTGGCAAAATAAAATCTAAAAATTTGTTTTGATTATTTATTTAAAATCTATATTTTTCTGCTTTATTGTTAGTCCCAATTATTTCATTTTGCTTTTTAACAACAAATGATTTTTCTTGATGAATTCACTGACGAGCTTATTCTTTTTCTTGAATCATTAATTACTCGTGATATTCAAGTCAAAGGCATTTTTGAACAATGGAAGATGCAACTTCGGGATAAGGTTCTTTTGTTGGCCAACAAATATTTTGAAAAAAATCGTGGTGGTGGAGCTAAACTTGAATTTGCTTTGGGAAACGGTTAGCATCCCATTTTTTAAATTAATTTTTTATTTATAGATTCCGAACTTTCAACGGTTTCTACAACTTCGCCAACAATTACTAAAGATCAAGAACTTACAAGTAATTCTATTGCAAAATCTATAAGTGCTGTTGATCTTCGCCTTCTTAGAGAAATGCGAGAGGGCCGACTGAAACATCGTAACTTAGAACAACATTGTTGTAGTTCACTTAAAGCGTTAGTTTTTATTTTATAAAGTAATGTCACGCCTTTTTCAGTGTTGAATTAAGACGGATTCATTTGGAAGAACGCTATCGAATTCCATTGGAAATTCTTCCTTATGAGAACTATAACTATGATGAGGTATTTCTCTTTTTATTTTTAGAAATAAATTGAAAGTCGGTATAAGGATTTACGAGGGAATCTTTGTTTGACAATGAGCTTTTTTTATTATGGCAGTTTATTAAGTTTGTTGTTAAGTCCTCTTTGGTTAAGTTGGTTACGTGCGTATAATTTGCATCTATAATCAAGGTATTTGATTGCACTCATATCATTTTCCTCACGGTAGATGCAATATTGAAGAAATAACTTTAGCTTGATCGGTTAAAATACATTTATTATAGTTTATTCGATAGACAAAGTTATTTACAGTTTACACTCTTTTTATTTTTATTTTAAATTTAAAAAAAGGTGAAAAATGCTTGCTGTGAGAATGTAATAGGATATATGCCTGTTCCTACTGGTGTTGCCGGTCCTTTATATTTTGATGGAGAAATGGTACCTATTCCACTATCAACTACTGAAGGAGCGCTTGTTGCTTCTGTTAGTCGCGGTTGTCTCTGCCTTAATGTATAAATTTATTTTTTGGGAAAGGTATAATTTACTGGCCCTCAATTAAACTATACCTTTACCATTTTCAAAATATCGTTTGATTTTTAACAGGAATCAATGAAATCGCTTGGTACGGATGCATTTTACACTCAAGTAATACGTGATGGAATGAGTCGAGCTCCTGTTCTTGAATTTGATTCAATTAAAGATTGCTAGTGAGTAATTTATTTTTTTTCTAATATTTGTGTTGCAGTGATTGTTTTCAATGGGTTCGTCAAAACGAGTCATTTGAAAAGATGAAATTGCACTTCGACCAAACAAGTAGATATGCAAATCTTCAAAGGGTTGACCCCCGAATTGAAGGCAATTATTTGTTCTTACGTTTTGTAGCAACTACTGGCGACGCTATGGGAATGAATATGGTTTATTATAAAAAATTTAAATTAACAACTAAATTTTAGGTAACAAGGGGTACTGGTAAAGCAATTGAATGTCTACGATCAGCTTTCCCACAAGCCCGACTTTTATCCATTAGCGGAAATTTATGTGTCGATAAGAAAGCGAGTGCATTAAATTGGATTGAAGGACGTGGAAAATCAGTTGTTGCCGAAGCCTTTATACCGGCGCAAATTGTTGAACGAGTGTTAAAAACGAATGTTGTATGTTATTTTTGATATACATGCAAATTTTTTGAATACTATTTGGCTAGTTTTTGATAGAAACATTTTCAGGATTCAATGGTTGCAATTGGTCATGCAAAATTATTGGTCGGATCTTCAGCTGCATGCACTATAGGTGGATGGAATGCACATGCTGCAAATGTTGTAGCCTCCCTTTTCATTGCTACGGGACAAGTATTTTTTTGAATTTTATCGGGAAAATATTTTTATAGGATGCTGCTCAAACTGTTAGTAGCAGTATGTGTATGACCCAACTTAACAAACGGGCACTAGATGGTGCATTGCACATTTCATGTACAATGAATTGTTTGGAAGTTGGTGCTATTGGCGGTGGGACTATGTTAAGTCCCCAAAGTAAATGTCTGGAGGTTTTTATTATTTTTTGTAAATTTTCTATGAAAATCTTCTTAAATTAGATTCTTGGTTGTCGGCGAGATATTTTAAAGCCTGGACAAAATTCTGAACGTCTCGCACGAATTGTTTGTGGTGTTGTTTTGGCTGGTGAGCTTTCGCTGCTTGCATCGCAGTGTAATGAAGGAGAGCTGGAAAAGAGTCATTTGCGATTGAATAGGTGCTTTAATTTTTTGTATTATTTTTAATTTTTTTATATTTTTTAGATCTAGTAGAAATTTAATGTTAAGTGACACATCAAATACTCCTCCGTTGTCATCTCCTGTTCATTGTAGAAGAGCTAGTTCAGCAGCTGTTATTCCTCAATCAATACCTGAAAGCCTCCCAATTTCTTTGGATAATGTTTCAATAACAGAACGGAGAAGACAAAATATTAACATAAATAGAGGTAAATGTTTTTTGAAACTGAAGAAACTAAAAAAGAAAATTATTATCAATCACTAATTTATCTCGTATATTTAGATAACGAGTCAACGACGGGATCGAGCGCACTTTCTGTTCTTACCCAGACTGGAACTAAATTGTTGAAGAAAGCAAATAACGGTCATATGCCTTGTGGACCACTTTGATATAATATTAGATTTTTTACATAATTTTAGTTTTTATTAAAAGCTATTGGTGTCTTTTGTGATTAATTTCTATAATCATAAATTTCTGATAAAATTATTTAGTAGTTTTTCATTAACTTTCTGTTCTATTTGCTATGTTTGCAAAATTTACCTCAAGTTAATAAAATTAAAATTTGAGACAATTGGGAAAGATTCTAGGGTAAACAAACTATTAATTGTCTGAAAATGGCTTCGTTGCCTCATATTGAGACTTTTACCCAATGGGTCACACTGGCTTGTGGTGTAAAGGTCCGGTTTACAAGAATGGAATTTAATTGGGATGATTTTGACGATGAAGGGAGTTTTGACGCAAATCAAGATCAGACAATATTTTTATGTATTCCAGGTAATTTTTAAAATTGATTTAGTCGATGTGATCAGGCATCCATTTTTAATAAAGTGGAGTACATATTCTGACAATGACATTATTTTGTTTAAAAATTTAAGGAAATCCAGGAAATGACCAATTTTACCAAGTATTTGGCGGCTTTTTATTGCGAGCTTTTGCTTTGGGATCAGCTTACAAGCATATCAAATTTTTTTCTATTGCTCATGCTAATCATGTTCCTTTGCCACCAGGTTAATTCTAATTATTTAATTGTAACCATTTAAATTAGGAATTAATGAAAATGACCCGCAATGCAACAAACGATTCAATTTGGACGAACAAATTCATATCAAAATGAGATTTATAGATGAATATTTACATACAATTATAGGCCCGAAAAAAGCGAGAATTTTTCTTATTGGACATTCCATTGGTGCTTATATTGCTTTGAAGTAAATAATTAAATTTATTTATTTATTAATTTAATTTTCCCTTCTTTTAAAAAATAGACTTCTTCCTAAACTTTTAAACGATGGATGGGATTGTGTTGTCTGTTATTGTCTATTTCCTACGGTTGAGGATATGGATTTGACACCAAACGGGATTCGTATGGGTCCTATTGTTAAAGTAATTTTGAAAAAAATTTAATTTTAACTAAATATTTCCTTTTTTTAGTTTGTCAATCGTTTAGACTCAATTTTTAAATGGATTTTTTCTTTAATTAATTGGTTTATCCCTCAAAGTTTTAAAAGATGGATTGTACGGAAAAACTTTGGCGAACTTATGGCTAATAGCAATGTTGAAGCAGGCGTTGAATTAATCAATCCTCTTGTTTTTCGGAATATTGTACACATGACTTTTCATGAACTCGAACAAGTTTGTTGTTTTTTATTTAAATTTTAGTAAAAATGGAGAGGACTGTGCAAACGATGACATTAATAAGACGTGATTCAATTTTAGTATCATAATCAAAGGTAGTTTAGGATAGAGATTTGAAGTAAACGAGTTTCTTGAGTTTCTAACAATGACTACTTTACAAAGAGAAGAAAAGAATAGATATTATTTTAATTATTCAAGGTACGCAATTTTGACGACTCGCTCCTCGCGGAACCTCAAAAACATTATGTTATGTTTTTCTATGGGCAAGAGGATGGTTGGGTTCCTGTGGAATTCGCAGCTAGAATGAAGATGCGTGCACCAAGAGGAACTCTCCAAGTTTTAATTGACCAAAGAAGTGAAATTGACCATGCTTTTGTTTTGAAAAATTCGCGTCAAATGGCTGAACGATTAAATCGACTTATTATGACGAAACTTGGAATTTTCAATTTTTAAATTATTGTTTAAGGTTATTTTTAGATGTTTTCCTTTCTTTTGACTTTTTATTCGAATTCTTATGACCTTAAAATTAAGTATTTCACTTTTGACATTATTTAAAGCCTTTCAGGTATTTCTTTGTCAGAATATTTATTATTTATAATCTTAAATATCATCTATATATTTAGACCGTTGGATTGTTTTTTTTCAAATTAATTTGTGATTCTCGCTAATCTCACGATATAAATTACGTGATCTGACAGAATACATATGTATTTCTTAAATAAAATTTTATTTTTTTTTGTTTTTGATTATTTCATGTACTTTCAACATTTGATAATTTATCTTAAAGAAATTATTTTAAAAACTTTCAAATGAATCCATTTAAAACGATTAAAAGTATTTAGAGCTTTTGTTAATGTCAACCCAATTAGTCAACACTTAACAGCCATATAAGTTGATCATTTGGGTGTGTTAGCCAGCAAGGAATATCTTTGCTAAATTATTAATTTTTACTGTGCAGTGTGTAGTATCGGATTAGAACATAATACATTTATTTAAATTATTCACTTTTTTATTTACATTTTCTAAATTTTATTTTATTAGAATTACAGATAAAAACGCCTGACAAAAATGCACATATCATTAAGCAGCAATTAATCAATTAAATACACTTATAATCTTCGAGAATAATTTTAATTTACGGGTTTGTAACTCCAGATTTGATGTTTGATTCACCACAATTTGGCGATTCACAACAACAATTTTGTACAAATATGTCGACAATCTCGTCAGCTGCTACCGGTGAGTCAAGTTGTTCAGCAGCGAGTGTAATGATTGCAAAGAGAGAAAGAAGGCTTAGACTTGAAAAAGTTGGTTCTTACCGAGTTGGACGAATTCTTGGAAGAGGAAATTTTGCTCAAGTACGAGTAGCTTATCATGAAATTGCAAATGCTAAGGTTTTTAATTTTTAAAAGATTGCTTAATTAAAAATATTAGGTCGCCATGAAAATTGTTGATAAACGTTCCTTAGATGCTGAAAATTTAGCTAAAATTGAACGTGAAATTCAAATACTCCAAAAACTTAATCATCCATTTATTGTAAAGCTATATGAAGTAATACGAACCAATCGATTTTTGTATATTGTGACAGAGTATGTAAGCAATGGAGAACTTTTTGGTAAGTTTTGCGAGATTTGTTCGTTCATCTAGTCGTATTTAGCTTTTTTCAAAATTTATTCATTTCAATATTTTAATTATAGATATGTTAATGGATGGTGGTCGGCAAACAGAGGTTGAATCGCGTCGAATATTTCAACAAATTGTTTCTGCAGGTTTGTTAATAATTCAGAAAATAAAGTATTTAATTTTAGTTGTTTACTGTCATGCGAGTGGAATTGTTCATAGAGATTTGAAAGCTGAGAATTTATTACTTGATAAAAAAGGAAATATAAAAATTATTGGTTTATTTTCTTTTAATTAACTTTTTAAATTTTTCCTTTTAGATTTTGGTTTTAGTAATTATCAACAACCATCACAATTATTGTCCACGTGGTGTGGTTCACCACCTTATGCTGCTCCAGAATTACTTTTAGCTCAGGAATATGATGGACGTTTATCTGATGTTTGGAGTCTTGGAGTTATTTTATATATTTTAGTTACTGCTGGTTTTCCTTTTCCTGGTGATTCTGTTGAAAAACTTAAAAGAGCTGTTCTTAGTGATCATTTAAAAATTCCATTTTGGGTTTCTGTTGGTTAGTTTAAATTAATTTTTAAGAATTTTCTAAAATTTAAATTGTTTAGAATGTGCTGATTTAATTAGAAAAATGTTAACAATTTCTCCAGCAAAACGATATAATTTACAACAAGTAATTCAACATCGTTGGTTTTCTGCTGGCAAAATGCCTGAACAAATAAAAATGCTTTTAATAACATCAGTGAATAAAGAACAATTAGTAATATCAAGTGATGAGACGATTAATGTACCACCCACAAGTAGACCAATTTTGGATCCAACAGGTTTAAAATACATAACTATTTAATTATAGCATGTAAATGTTACTTGGTGTTTTTACCAACAAATGAGACTGTAACCTGAGGGTGGGGTTTTCCCAGAAAAATCGAAACATTTTAATTTCTTCACGCTTTTTAATATATACCACATTTTTAAAACGTTATCTATTTCTAAATTTAAACCACGAATTAATTTTGTTTAAATTTTCAAGTTCTCGTCTTTATGCAACAACACACTGGATGGTCAGATGATCAGATTTCCGAGGTTCTTTTTAAACGATTCGATGATTTTTAATATTTAATACGATGAAGATAATGTGCCTACTGATCACACGATATCCATTTCTCTTTTGCGAGAGAAATTTCTGAGGAGTTTTTGGCACAGGGGCCATCTGAGTATTCGAAAATTATTTCTAAAATTTTGATGCAAAAATTATTTATCTAATTATTTTATTTTTAGGAAGTTATCTCTCATAACTATGAATCACCTATATCTGCCACTTACGAACTTTTACTTGCTCGTCTTTCAGAGTTTCGAAGTGCTGAAGCTGCCGCAGCACTTTCAACAAATACTGGGGGGTTTTCTGGAATGGGAACTAATTTTGCTTTTATGGAGAATGAACATACTCGACGTGGTTCTAGAGGTTCAATCATTTCTGGCAAAGCAAATATAACTCCAACAGAAACAACACAATGTGCTACTATTCCGACACATCATTTAGCCAAATTGAGTCTTTCTACTAGTCCAGATTATGTAAGATTATTTTTGTTGTTTTGTGTTTTACCTTGGGTAATCTCAATTTTGCCTTGGACGATCTCAATTTAATAAAACCTAAATAATTACATAACTGTCTTATTAACGTTTAAACTCTAGGATTCCGACGATAGTGACAGTGCTAATGATTTAGTTGATTCTATGTCTAATGATGACATTACTTCTTTATCTTCATCAATTCCATTTATCCAATCACAACAGCAACGTTCTCCTAATATTTATAAATCTAGACGTCGTGTTTATCGTCGTAATCAAGCAACTAATGAGCAACACCAATTAATTGAACAACAACAATTTCAACAACGACAACGTTTTCCATATGCTTTAGAATATCATCAATTAAACCCTTTACTTAATGCGGTTGCTCAACAATTTGCTGTTGACACGACAAGAGCATGGGTATTATTAATTGAAAAATAATATTTACAAAATGTATTTTTTAAGGCTAATGCAGCAGCAGCTGCAGCACTTTTTGCCTCACAAATTCAACAGCAGAATAGTAGTGGTGGAAGTTCTTCTGGTACTGCAGCTTTACAACAAGCAGCGGCATTAAATTTAGTTTCACTGCAAAATTTTCCATTTGTTGACTATGCAAGAATGATACATGTTCCAAATCGTAAGAGATTTAATGCTTTGTAGTACATATTATTTTTTATAGAAGAACGTCGTGCTTCAGCAAATGAAGCTTTGCTTGGGTTGAACAGTTATGCTCATTTGTTGGCTTCAACAATGGGTGTTGGAAGTGGTGGAGGAAATGGAAGTGGAGGACCAGATACTCGTTGTTCTTCCAGTCAAGGAACTTCCAGTAGTCCCAGGCAGGTGCTTCAGGCTCAGCCTCCTCATCGTTCCTCTTGCCATCAACAACCAAGACGAAGTGTTGAAGAGGAGGGAGAGAGCTATTTACTTGGTCAGAGAGGAGCAAACAAGAGAAATACGGTGAATAAAACACAAATAAAATTTTAATTTAATTCATTTAATTTTGGGTCCATTCAATTACTGGTGGATTACCTATTTTTGCTGGAGGTTCTGGTTCTGCAGGGGCTCCAGGAACTTCTTTTCAGCAGCGTCACAGTCGTACAATGCCTTACTTTAAACAAATTTTGGGTGATGAACGACGAAGTAGTTGGGCATCTTCTTGCTCTTCCTCGATTACTTCTGGATCTGTAGCAGCTGCATTGGCCATCAATGCTCAACAACAAGCACAACTTGAGCGTCTATACAGGTTATCTGTTATCCACCATTTTTTAAAATTATTTTGGGCTTTATTTAATCGCGAAGACAACCCTAGACACTTCGGGGTTCGAGTCGGTGTTTTTGTTGAAAAAATCGTCGGGGTTTCTGGTTCGGGTTGTTACTCTAGTTTATCTATTAAAATTAAAGATATTGAAATTAAAGACTAACGAATTGTTCAAATTATAGACAATCAATCGCTCAGACAAATGCCGCAGCTTCAACTTCTGATGCAACTGCTACGTCTGCCCTTCCAAGTGTTCAACAATTACAGTTAGAATTTCAAAAATTATATGCGAGTACAAAAGAAGGTTCTCCGGGTCCTGTAGGTGTAGGAGGAACATCTTCGGCTGCTGTCAATGCACAAAATCCTTTACTTATGGGGTAAATTTTTTTGTTTTATTTATCCAATCCTTTAATTTAGTGGGTTGATGAATGTCGATCCTGGAGCTTTATTTATTAAGTCTGCACTTGCACAGCTACAACAACAACAACAACAACAAATGCCAACTATTAATATTACTGATGAAAATAATCAAAATGTTGAGTCTGCATTTTTATCTTTGGAATCGAATTCAATTTTGGTATTTACAGAATTATTCTTATATTAATTGATTAACTTTTTATTTTTAGCCAAATACTGATCCACCAACACTTCCAAACGTTTATTCTGTAACAGGAGGTATTGGAAACTCTATATCTTTAACTAATTCCCCATCCGATATTGGAACTAATCAGCCATTAAAATTTGTTTATATTCCTGTTTGTATTGAAACAGCAACCCAACGACTTGAAAAGTATGTTAAAAATAATCAACTTTTGTGCGAAGTTCAATGTGACGAGCAAAAGGAGACATCAACACAGATAGGTTGTTCTTAATTATAAATAAATACTTTTTTTATTCTTTTGAACGTTTTTCTAATTATTTTATACATTTTCTTTTTTTAAAGTTAATTCTGTACGTATTCGCGTTGCTCCTCCATCAAATGGATCAAATAAAACAACAATTCTTGAATTAATTTTATATAGAATAGATCAATCGCCAAATATTAGCCGAGCAGCATTTACTCATATTCAAGGTGATGTTAATGAATATGAACAATTACGTGTTAATTTATTATCAATATTCAACGAAGTTGTGTGAATTTTTGTGAGTTGAACTAATAAACAATAATTAAGCTCAATTTAATTTACAAATCTTTTATTATTTCCTTTCTAATTTTTATTAAAATATTGAGGATGCTGACATCAAAACGTGACAATAATTTTTCCTTGATTTTTTGATACAGCATCCCCAAATCCTTGCTTTTTTTGCAAATTAAATATTAGTAATCTTTTAATCATTAAATACTTATATACTTTTTTATGTTTATTTTACTAGTCCATTTTTTTTAAATTTTTCCCTATTTTATAATTTCTTAATAAAAACTATTCCTTGCAACTTTAATGTGTTTTATTTAAAAAATATATTCTTTATGTATTGTGATTATTCTCTTTCTCTATTTAGATTTAAATATCTATGAAATTTATTATTTTAATTTTTTAAAAGAACAATAAAAAGTACAAAAATAATTTTATTTTTTTTTCTTTAAGTCTTTGGACACAAAAAAAGAATAAAGGGAATAGGTGGAACGGTTTTTATTTTGTTTGGTGTGAAGAATACACCTTTAATTGATGCTTTTAGTATTTTCCAAACAATTAAATAAAATATTTGATGAGAAAAGTGAATTTATAAAAAAATATTAAATAACAATGAAATGTTAAAAGGGAGGGTTTCCTTAAATTTTTTGTAGGTTTGATATTTTCAATTTATGGGTATTTTGCTAAAAATCCCCCAAATTATTTGTCAAACTTTTACCGTTTATAATTTCAGTTTCACATTTTGACATTTTTCATTCCCAATAATATAATATAAAACTTTAGTATTTTATAAAATTTAACAGGGCATTTTTAAGAATTATTTTTCATTTTTTAAAATTATTATTCTGTTAAATATAATTTTTTTACACGTCGTAGAAAAAACTTGTCTAATTTCAATTATTATTATTTGTTTGTTCTATTTAAAGCCTGACTGCGTAACTTTCCTCAAAATAAACCAATTAATGCTCTACTTTTAGGTTTTTGATTTTCGGAGCAGGATTTTGTGTGAGGAGTTCCTTTCCTTTTATTTCACGCAAAGCTACTAGTTTTTAATCGATCTTCTTTTTAAATCTTCTTTTTCTTTTTAATTCGTCCATGCTCATTATCTTCTTTTATATTTTAATTTTAACTTGTTTTTCTTTTGTTTTTACTCTTTTAAAGAATTTTTAAATTTTTTTATGGAAATGAGTGAAAGTTTAAAATAAAATATTTAAATTTTAAAATTAACAACCCCTTCATAAAATAAACAAATTTATTTTTAAAGATAAAAAATGTATAAAATTTATCGTTAAAAATGAGAAGAATAACAATTATTTTAATTAATTTTGTTTTATTTTTTATTTCTTTATTTTTATTTTCTTTATTAATAAATGCTGAATTGAGTAAAAATAACGAAAAAATTTCTTGGATTGTTGGTAGGTAAAATAGTTTAAAAAAATAAATTAAAATTATTTTGTCTAAAAAAAGGTAAATGGCGTTCAGAATTTTCTGGAAAAGTTGTTTGGCCAAGTATTCCGACAATGACTTTTGGAGAGGAATTAAATATACAAGAGGCTCCAATGGCTGGAACTTCTGGGGTGCAATTCCTTAATTGGAGGTGGGAGGAAGGATTTTTGTTTGTTAAATTTTTGGATAAATCTACAAAATTGAAAACTCTAAAAATCACAAAAAAACATAATTTATGACAATGTTATTTTACTATTATATTTAGCTTCCACAAATTTTACTAAAATAATTTTAGTGCTCGTGCCTGGTCACATTCCACAAAAGACCATTTCCACGATGAATGGGGATTTATTACGGTGGAACCAAATGGGAATGCAACTTTAATGACTGCAGGGAATAACGGTAAATTTAATTTAAATTATTCTTAATTTAAAAATATTAAAAGGGTTTACTACTTATGAAGTTGGAGAAGTGACTAGAAATAAAATGATTTTAACATTAAAAGATATTGGAAGGATTTCATTTTCAAGGGATTTACCTGTAGAAGATGTAAAGAATTATTTAAAATAATTTTTAAAAAATATTTTTTAAGCTTCGGAGAACTTTTATTAAACATGATGATACTTATATGGAACAAATTTTGGAAATGAGAACAGCAACACACCCAAGACTAGGATATTTAGAACATACAAGAGTTGTTTATACAAAAATTGTTTAGAAATAGAAGAAAATCTTTATTGTATATATTTTGATTAAATTTTTGTTTGTTAATAGAATAAAAATATTTTTTAAAAATATATCTATTAGAATGGGATTTACAACGGCAATCGTGAAATTATTTTCTGAGATACGGTAAACCAATTTTCGAAATAAGTAAAAATTTGTTCCGACACGAAAACTTTTATTTTATGTATGTCTGACGTCTAACAATTAAGTGCTACGCAGAGATAATTATTTTCTAGAAAAAATTTTAAGGGCGATAAGGATTTTTCTTTGAAATTTCTTAAAGGTTGGCATAAGTTTATAGATTTTTCGATTAATTTTGATTTTATCCATTTAAATTTGAATATTTATATTTTCTTTTTCTTAATTTTTCCTCATTTTCATTTTTCTTAAATTAAAGGTTTTAATAGAAGAATTTAATGCTTTTATCGTTTATAATATTTGGCTTGATCACCATGTCAGGTGAGAACTTTGGAAACTTTTTTTATTTTTAAAAATTTTTTTAAATTAAATTTTAGATGCTTCGGTTCGCAGTGCAATGTCTATTGATTTGGGTGTCGAGTTTATGAAAATGGCGCTAGTTAAACCTGGTGTTCCTATGGAGACAATTTTAAATAGAGAATCCCAAAGGAAAACACCTTTTGCTTTGACTATTCGAAATGATGAACGTTTCTTTGGTGATGAAGCTTTGAAAAAAGTTTGTTAATTGAGTTATTTTTAAAATTTATTTTTAAAATTTTAGGCAATATCCGCTCCAAAGCAGACATTCCTCTTCTTTTTAGATTTGGTTGGAAAGCCATTTGAAGATCCCGCTATTAGTGACTATCAGAAGAGATTTCCTCATTTGGTGTTGAAAAAGAATGAGCAGAGAGGGAGTGTTGATTTTGTTACTGAGTTCGTATATTTAGTAAAATAAATTTATGGAAAATTGTTTTTTATTTTTAGCGCTGGTCAACTTCCAATTGAAACTTTACTTGCTATGGTTCTTACAAATGCGCGTGCCGAAGTAGAGGCATATGCTGGTAATCCAGTCAAAGATGCGGTCATTGCAATTCCTGGTTTCTTTGGAATTTCTGAGCGTAGGGCTATTGAAGCAGCCGCCAAAATAGCAGGAATAAATTTAATTCGTTTATTGAGTGCTGGTGCTTCTGCTGCTTTGAATTATGGAGTTTTCCATTTTAAAGATATTACTGAACAGCCTAGTGTAATTTTTATATTTTTAATTGTTATTTAATCTCTTTCATAATTTTTAGACCCATTTAATTTACGATGTTGGCTCAACAAAAGTTCAATCAACTTTGGTTCGTCTCCAACTCTACAACGAATCGTTGCAGATTCCTGCACAAGAAACCAACAGCACTGAAACATCTAGCGCTGAAACTAACAAAACAGCGCCTGCAACCACGACAAAAACTTCTGGAGAGCCTCAACCGCGTTTGGAAGTTGTTGGGCATGGTTTTGATGCTAATTTGGGAGGACTGCATTTAACACTTAAAGTTCGGGATTATTTAATACAACAGTTTCGAAAACAACATTCAAATCTTAAAGATGATATAGCTGAAAATCCTCAAGCTATGGCTAAGTTGTTGAAAGAGGCTGGAAAAGTTAAACAGGTTTTTAGATGATTTTTAATTTTTTTCTACAAAATTCTTAAAGGTTTTATCAGCTAACACGGAAACTTTTGCTCAAATTGAAAGTGTATTTCAAGACCTTGATTTTCGTACAAAAATTACTCGAGAACAATTGGAAGAAATGTTCGTTGAATTCGAAGAACGTTATATGTTACCAATTAAAAATGGATTAGAAATGGCAAAAATTGAAGTAGACAAATTGGACAAAATTTTGTTAATGGGTGCTGGTACTCGTGTTCCTAAAATTCAGGAAATGCTTACAAAATTCTTTGATGGGTAGATTTTATTGTAAATAATTTAGTTAATATTTTGGGATAAGCCAGTTTATTTGAAAAAGTTTATTATTTAAATCCGTAATTCCTTAATCAAATTTATACTTAGGCACACACACAATTCTATCTTTACATTAACTTATTTTAGTAAACAACTAAGCCGTAATTTAAATACGGATGAGGCTGTTGCTCTTGGAGCCATTTATCAGGCTGCTCTTGAATCTAAAGTTTTTATTATCAAACGTCGTTTTGATCTTATTGACATTCAACCATCAAAGCCTTTGAATATAACCGATGAAGCGCAAAAGGAAGAAATGATGGAAGTTGATGAAACAATCTTGCCAAAGCAAATGAGTGACAGTGAAATTGCTGAAGCGAAAAAACTGTGAAATATTTTTAGTTTCAAGTTATTTGATTATTATTTTTTTAGTTTAACAGAATTTGAGAAACGCGAAAAGGCTAAAGTTGAGAGAGATGTTGCCCTAAATTCTTTGGAGTCTACAGTTTTTGATTATGCCTCAAAACTTGATGAAAATGAAGAGGAGTTTATTAAATATGGAACTGAAGAAGAACTTAAAGATATTGGAAAAAGAGTTGCAGAATTACGTGAATGGCTTGAAGATGTTCCTTCTGAAACTGATGCTAAACAGTTTAAAGATCGAAAGAGAGAATTGACTAAACCTGTCAAAAAGATTCAGAAGAGGAAACAGCAAAAGGAGGTTTTTTTAAATTTAATACAAATTAAAAATTAAATAATTAAAGGAGCGTCCTCAACATATGAAGACATTAGAGGCTGCATTGGACGAGGCAGACAAACAATTTTTAATTTTCCGTAATATGACTGAAGTTTTTATTGGAGGAGAATTGGAAACTTATAGTAAACAAATTGCTGATCTTAGGAATTTCTTCCAGTCTGCCAAAAGTGAAGTTGAGAAATTGCCTGATAATAAAGATGCTTCTTTCTCTACAGATGATTTAAAAACTAAAGTTTTTTTTTATTTTTTTTTATTAAATAATTATTTCTTAAACTTTCAGTCTTCTTTGTTAACTCGAGAAACCAAATTTCTCTTCAATAAAGTTCTCACTGCTCTTCGCGTAAAGGAAGAAGCTGAACGTGCTGCAAAGAAGGCAGCAGAAGAGGCTGAAGCTAAGTTAAAGGCGGAGGAAGAGGCAAAGGCTGTTTCTGCCGGTGAAGATGAAGGAGAGAAGATAGAAGCTGAAATTAGTCCTGAAGGGGAGGAGGCAAAAGTAAAGGAGGGTGGAGAGGAAGGTGATTTAAAGAAAGAGGACGGTAAAAAATAAATTTAAGGATTAGCTAAATGTAAATATTTTTTAGGAATTAAATTAGAGGAGAAGAAGATGGAAAATGGTGAGGCTTCAAAGATTAATGGAACTGATATGAAGATGGATGTTGACGATAATAAAAAGGAAGGTCAAAAAGAAGCTGACACTAAAGAAGATAAAAAGGAAGAACTTTGAATTGACTTTTATATATTAAGTAAATGTTGGTTGTAGTAACCATTCCAGGAATAATGTTTTATTGTTTTCTTTACTTTGGGCTGCCAGATTAAAAAATTTTTATAATTATTTTTTATTAAATTATGACTAAATTAGAATCCACATTTTTTGTTAAGTCCTTTAAAAGATTCTCACATCAACTCGAACTACAAAATCTGGCAATTCTTTTATTATTCTCATTCATCAATTAATTTTGATTTATTTAGGTAAATGGGTTTTCCTTTTTGGTACCTTTTTTGACCATTTATCTGCTCTTAAATTTGTTTTCAATCTTCCTTTGTTTTCTCTCAAAATTTTTGATTGACTTTCGATAATTATTTTATGTTTGTTTTTGGTTTTATTTTAATGTCACAGTATATTTTCTATTGTTTTGTTATAATGTTTATTATTATTAATTTTGGGTATTAAATGGTATTTTCAAGCAATTATTTTCTTTTGAGTTTGAATTCCTTTTTATTTTTTTAAATTTAAGATATATTCTATATATTAGTTTAAAGTTAAAATATATATAGTTTTTTAAATAATGAGCAACAGTTCAGAGGAAATCTCTTGGATTACTTGGTATTGTGGACTACGTGGGAATCAATTTTATTGTGAGGTAGGGCTTTTAATTTTTGAAAACTTTCTTAAGAATTTCTAAAGGTCGATGACGAATATATTCAAGACCGATTTAATTTGACTGGTTTGGTTGAACAAGTCCCTTATTTTCGTCAAGCACTTGATATGATTCTTGATTTGGAACCTGAGGAAGAGGAGCATGACGATGCACAGGCTGATTTGGTGGAACAAGCTGCTGAGGTTTTTAAGTTTTGTTATGTTGAATATTTTTCCCCTTTTACTAGTTGCTTTATGGTTTAATTCATGCTCGTTATATTCTTACAAACCGAGTTTGTTTTTCTTTCAGTTTTTAAATTATAAACGAATTTAGGGAATTGAGCAAATGATTGAAAAATGGCAAAATGAGGTTTTTTACTTTAAAAGATTTTCTTTAAAGTTTTTTTTGTTTAAGGATTTTGGCAATTGCCCACGTGTTTTCTGTGAAAATCAAGCTGTACTGCCTATTGGTAATTTTATTAATTTTGTAAAATATTTTTAAAATAATTTTTTTGAGGCATGTCAGATATCGTTGGTGAGGGTTCTGTTCGTCTTTACTGTCCTCGTTGTTGTGATATTTATTTACCGCGTTCAACAAGACAGCGTCGAGCGGATGGAGCTTATTTTGGGACTGGATTTCCTCAAATGTTGTTTTTTGTACATCCTCATTTACGTCCAAGACCGCCAATTAAAAGTTATCATCCAAAGTATTTGTTCTAGATAAATTTAAAAGAAAAATAAAATTAATTTAAGATTATTTGGATTTAAAATCCATTCATCAGCTTATAAACCAATTCCGAATGAAGAAAATATTGCTGGTCCATCTACTACAAATAATAATGGAAATATTCAATTAAATAATAAAATGAGAGTTGAAAAAGGAGGAATTGTTAATAGACAACAAAACCAATTAAAAACATCATCACAACAAGTAAATTCACCAGCAGTTAATTTGGGGAGTTCTATGGATGATGACGATGATGGAGGTTCGAATTGGAATTTTAATAAAGCAAGAAGACGTTTATTTCATTAAATTATTTATTTTTTTATTTGTTTTTAAAATAATTTTGAGAAATTTAAAGCCATTTAAATTTTAATATTTTTGGGATAAAAGAAAGGAAAATTAGCCTGAAAATATTTTTAATTTAATTTTGACTGAAAGGGGTTATTGAAAGGAATTTTATGTAAAGAGTTAAGTATTTCTTAGTCAAATAGATGGAATTGAAAAATATTGTGAAAAGTCCTTTTTACCCTCTAAGTAAACAATAATTTCTTAACATATTTTTTGGAATATTTATCCCAATTTTCTTATTTTTAAATAAAATTTGGCTTTAATTTATTATTTTTGGGTACTTATTAAAATTTTGTTAAAAAATAAATAAAAATATATTGTGTTAAGAATGTCAGCGGTGAACTTCTCAATAATTGAAAATATTAAAGAAAATAAAAAGAAGAAAATGAACAAAAATGCAATATATAAATATTTTTTAATTTAAAAAATACTCTCAATTTATTTTTGATTATCTCTCTTTAATTTAGTATTTTTATTTTTGCTCCAAACAAATTTAATTATTTCAATTTTACTGTATAGTAGAGACACGGGTCTCGCTCTTCTCATATTTAAATATTTTTGTTTTTTTTAATTAAATGAATAATCATTTTTTAAATTAATCATCAACTAAAAAAAGAGAAAATATTAATCTAAAAATTATTTTTAATTAAAAAAAATTACTGCTAAATTGCTGACATAATTTTTATAACTAACTAAATATCTAAATAAATTTAAAAGTAGACTAAATTAATTTTTTTTTGTTTTTCAAGTTTTCTATAAAAAAATGATTATTAAAATTTTATTTTTATATATTATATTTTATTTAAATTTTTGTTTTGCCGATACAGAAAGTTTTGAATTGTAAATATATTTTTTAAATATTTTGTTAAGTTCTAAAGCATTCGAAAATAATTAAAAATTCAGAAAATAATCACCTTAGAAAATTAAAATTAATTTAAGTCAAACAGAGAAAGGACTTTCAAAAATAAATAAACTTGAATTTGTTGATTCAATAATTACTAACCAATCACCAAAATGTTCTCATTCTTATGGAAATTTTGCTTTACGTTTTTATTTACCCGAAAATTTGTTTTGTGAAAAGTTTTTTTTTTGTTAAAAATAAAAATTTTTTTTAATTTCTTTTAAAGATTTATTATTTGTTTTGTCAGTCGACTTAATCCTAATTTTGTTAAAGTTAATCCAATATATCAAGTAAATTAATTAATTTTTTAAAAATTAAATTTAATTTAAAAAAAAGATTAAAAATCGTAAATGTGATGGAAATCAACTAGCCTCAAAATGTACATTAAAAGGTGTTGGGAAAACTTTTTGGCATGCAATTGAATTTAATATTAAAAAAGATTTTTTAACAAAAAAAGAAAATGTTAATTTGCGTTTTTCTTATGGAAATAAAATAAAAAAGTAAATTTAAAAAAGGAAAAAATAAATTTAAATATTTTTTTTCAGTCAAACTTTTTATACTTTTGAATTACCAACAAACAGAACATTTTATTTACATATAAACTTTAAATCGCCTTTAAAAGCTTTAATTTCTTCTGACAAAAATGGAGAAAATATTTTATTAAATGATGAAGAATTTCGTCCAAAAATGGAAAAATTAAGGAATGGAAAGTCCTTTAAAGATGAAAAATTGGGTTTGTGGCAATTGCCTTTGGAGTGGGCTTGGTTAAGACCTAAAGAATTTTTAAAAAGAGAAGAATTGGAATTTACTAAATTTAATCCAATTATACGTGTATTTATTGGTAATGAATGTGAAAATTTGGAAATTAAAATTGTTGGGGCTAAGGTAAAGTTTTGAAAAAGGGAAGGGGGAGATTTCTTTAATTAATTCTTAATTAATTTTTGGATTAAATAGTAGAATATTAAATTAATTAAAATTAAAAGAAAATACAGGAATTAATAATTAATTAATTACTAATTGTCATAGCTTTTTTAAATAAAAATTAAATATTTAAATTTAAAAAGCCAACAAAATTACCGGAATTATCACTTAAAGAGGACTTTGAAATACTTTGGACAAAACCAGATATAGACCCCCAAACATATTATGGACGGGCAATTTTATCGAATTTTACATTTAATGGCTATTATTTTTTGGCGGCACTTATTGGATTTATTGACCGTCCAAATTTAAATATTCCTGCTGGATGTTTGGAGTTTTTTAAAGTTTTTTTCTCTCAAATTAATTTTTTAAAATAAAAATATTTAAAAGGATCGTTTAAGAAATCAATATATTTATTGTGACGGAATGAGAGATTTAATTAATGAATTAATTTTAAATGAAACAAAGCCTCGTTTTATTGGAATACCTGAAAGGTTTTTAGATTTAAAAATAAATTTATTTATTTAAATAGAAGTTTAATAAATAAAAATTCTGTTGGAATGTTTTTTGCTTCTTGTGAGGGGGCTATATTTGGATTACCTTTATTAGATCCAAGTAAATATGGAAATGAAGAGGAAAAGGTTACTAAATGGGAAATTAATTATGATTGGAGTAAATTAAAAATTAATTTTGAAAATTGGGATTGGAAAGAAGGATGGCCACAAAAACAAAATAAAACAGAAAATTAATTTAAATTAAATACCTAAATTTATTTTTATTAACTAAACACAACACACAACAACAACAATAATTACATAAATAAATATTTATTTATTTTCTACTTTTTACTAGCATTACTACTAATATTTTTAGTACTTTTCCCCCCTTCTTCTCCTTTACTTTCCTCATTTTTCTTTGTTGTTGTTGTTGTTGTCTTTCCTCCTTTTGTTGTGTTTTTTGTTGTTGTAGTCATTCCAACATTTGTTGTAGACATTCCCCTAACAACATTACTTTCCCCTTTTGTCTCTTCATTATTCCCTTCTTTATTATTTCCACTAATCATTAGAATAAATAAAATAACACCTCCAATTATTAAAATTCTTTAAAAAAATAAAAAATTTTAAATTTCTAAAAAATTTACATTAAAATACTTCCACCAATTCCCCCAATTAACAACCATTTTGTATTACCCCCCTCTTCTTCCTTTGTTGTTAAAATATTTGTTGTTTGAATATTTGTAGAATTAATTGGAATATTTGTTGTTGAGAGGGAAGTTGTGATATTTGAGGTTGTTGATTGTTGAATATTTTCCCCATTCATTAAAAGTTTGTAATTAGAGCCATTCTAAATAATTAATTAATTTAAATTTAAATTTAAAAACACATACAAATTTAATTTGAATTTCTTTACAATTTGGTCCATTAGGCGATTCCTTAATAATATTTCTACAACTTCCACTAGTAGTAGAACAGCTATGTTTAAAAGTAGCCTTTTGTGGGAGTAAATAAAAAACAAATAAATAATTAAATCCTTCTTCATATTTCCCACCAACAATTTCCCAGGCCTTTGGTTTAATTCGATCTCCTTTTTTATAACATTTTGGATTTTCTATTTTACCGTCATAAAAGATTAATTCATCAATTTTAAACCAATTTTCTTCTTCAATTTTCACTTTAATCTCTGATTCTTTATTTGAAGGTAAATCCTTACTGTGTCTTTTATCCCACTCTTTTGGCTCCCCAACTTTAAAATAAAAAATAATTTTAAATTTAAAAAGAAAAATCATTATTTACTCGGCCCCATATGAACATTAACTTTATTATCATGCATACTCCAAGCAAACTCCAATCCAGTCCTTTCCATACATAATTTATCTTTAACAACATCACAGAAGGCACAAGAGACATAATTATATTGGGGACCTTTCAAAAGTTCTTTAAATATATCCAAATTAACACTAAAAGCAAATGGAAGTCTGAAAAGGAAAAGAAAAATATTTTTTTAAATTATTTATTTATTTACGTATTTTCATTCATTCCACTATCCTTCAACTTTGGTTTTAAACATTTATCCAATTCCTTGTCATTCATTACAATAGCAATAAACTCGAACTTATCACTCCATTTTTCTGTTGTCAACATATCCACAACACAACCTTTCTCTTTAATTTTTCCTTCTTTTGTGTAATGCAAAATACTTTAAAATAAACAAGAAAATATTTAAATTTAAATTTAAAATTTACATATTCCCTCCATCATCAACAGAAACATTACAAGCATTCTCAACATTTTTGTAGCCTTCCAAATCCTCATTTTTGTTTACAATCCTTTGAGCTACCCCCATTTTTATAATTTTCTCCCCTTCTTTTGTGTGACTACCATAACCAACCTCAACTTTTTCAGAATTTAAAGAAGGCACAAACAAAATAAACAGAAAAAGAACAAAGCAATTATTTAATAAAAACATTTCTAAATTTGGTTTGAAGAAATAAAAGTTTAGAATAAAAAATGTTTTGACTTTTATAGTAATTTGAAAGAAAGTATAACCAATTATTTAGAGAATTCTAAAATATATTGAACAGATAATGTACACTGTGCGTTTCATAATTATAACTCCTTTTGATTTTTTACATTTTTCTGGTGTTATTTAATATATCTTTTTGAGATTTTGTAAGTTGATTCAATTAACTAATCTACGAATATTCTCAAATTTTCATCAATTTTTATCCAGTACAAAATTTGTAGTTAATTTTTTTCTAAGATTTTCCCAAAAATACATATATTTGTTTTTATTTTTAATCAAAAATGAATATTTTTTATTTAATTTTTTAAAATTTTATTCAACAAAATTTTAATGTTCTTATTTCAACTTTTTTCCAACTTTTTATTAAAAAATTAAACATTTTTTAATGCTTGAGAGTCATCAATATAAAATTGAGAGAATATCACATTATTTGGGGAAAACCTAGTTAGGATTTTAGGGAAAAATCCAATTTTCCTATGCTGAAATACTTTTTAAAAATTTTCGCAGCCAAGGGATTATTACTTTTGTTTACAAGTGTATATAAAATAATTTATTAAATTTTAAAAAAACAATTTATCACAAATTACTGACTTTCCATTGGATATATTTATACATACAAATTTCTGGCCACAACAGAGTTTTCAGATTTAAATTTTACAGTCTTTGAAAACCCTGTTTTAAGCTCTGCCCTCTTTTTCCATTTTAATTAAAATTAATTTTACTTAATTTTAACTTTATTTTTATTTAAATATTTTTTAAAGAATATTTTCCCTCATTTTTAAAAAAACATTTTACTTTTCTCTGAAAAAAATGAAAGGCTTCATACATTTAAATTAAATACAAACAAAAAATCATAAATTTTAAATAAAACCTTGACAACGTTAAATAATAACTACTATTTACTATAACAACAAAAACCTGCCCCGTAACCAAGAGAGAACAAAAACTAAATAAATTTTTGATTTATAAAAGAATTTTATTTTATTTTAAAAATTAAAACAAAAAAATTTTTGAAAATAAATTTTTTTAAATTTAAATTAATATAGTATATTTTTTAGTAAATAAATTTAAATTTGCCTGACAAAATTTTATTAATTCCACTTTAAATTTTCTAATCTACGGACAATTGAAATAGGCCCAAGAAATACAAAAAGTGGAGAGTTTGAAATAAAGTATTAAAATTTAATTTTTTATAAATTAATTAATAATTACACGTAATTTACTAAATAATTAATGGAATTATTAATTAAGTTAAAAGCTAAATAGAAATAAACTCTATCGCGTTAAACTTAAAAAGTACTCAAAATTATTTGACTGTTATTTTCTTCGAAATTTCGGGCATTTCTTAAATTTTATTTATTTTTAAAAATTAAATATAACAGATTAAATATATTTAAAAGAACAATTTACCTTTCCATTTAAATATAAATTGAAGTTTTGTTTATTTAAATTAAATTAATTTTTGTAAAATTTAAATGTCAATTCAACAACAACCAACATCCCCATTTAATATTCCAGAACCTCCCCCTCCATATAGCAGCTCTTCTGGTAATTTCTATATGAATTTTCTTTTTTCTTTTTATTTTTTAAAGTCCCAGAACAACAAATATTTACAACAACACAATCATCATCACCAACTTCTTCTAATTTTCCTCCCTCTTCTAACAACAATCAAAATAACAACAACAATAAATATACAAATATTCCTTTTAATCAACAACAATCACAACAACAAATTCCTCAAAATATTAATCCTCCCCCTCCTTTTCATTTATTGCCTCCAGGGGGTTTGTTTAAATAAATTAATAGAGATAAGAAAATTTTAATTAAAAATGTTAAAAATTTAAAAGAATAAAAGAACGGGGTAATTACAAATGGAAAATATTTAAAATATTTTTTATCTTTAGCAATTAAAAAATCTTTAGCAGTTCCCCCCTTCCATCAACAACAACCAAGTTTTGTAGTACCAAATATTCAACAACAACAACAACAAAGACAACAACAGCAACAACCTTCTCAACTAAAAATTATTTATTCAATTCCTTTAGGCCCACTTGAAGTTACTTTGGAATGTTTTAATTGTAAACAAACAATTCGAACTAGAGTGGTTATTTTTTGGATTTAAAAATAATTTTGGAAAAGAAAATTGTTTTTAGTTAAATCGTCCAGGACTACTTTCTTGGCTAATTTGTGGGGCTTTAGCTTTATTTGGATGTTGGCCTTGTTGTGTATTACCTTTTTGTATGCAATCATGTCAGGTAAATAACTAATTGAAAAAACTTTAATTTAATTTTTAAATTTAATTTATTTATTTCAGGACACCGAACATTGGTATGTTACTTAATTTAATAAAAATTAAATATATTTTTTAGGTGTCCAAATTGTAATGCATTTATAGGGAAATATTCAAGAATATAATTTTTTAAAATTAATTTTGTAAATTTTATTTTTGTAAGATTTCTATTTTGCAGAAAAAGTTGGGGTGTTTTGAAGAAAAATATAAAATTAACATTTAAAAAGAGTTTAATTTTCGTTAATTTTTCCTCAATTTTAATTTAGAAAAAAATTCTGGGACGGGAAATGAACGTTAAAGACCGAAATTCTGGATTCTATTCCGCTTTAATCCCGACACATTCAAAAAAACTTGGGAAAATGGAAAACAAAATTCCAATCTCATTCCTAACTCTACATTAATTAAAAAAAGTCAAATTTTAAGTATAAATTTTACTTTTAAATAAAACATTATTAAAATATTCCAACAAATTAATATACTACATAACAAAAAGAATTGAAAGTTTGGGGTCAAAATTAAAATGAAAGGGCCTTTTGCAACTGAAAAAGAATATATTTTGTATAATAAATCTGATAACCAAAAAATATTTTTTTTTGTTTTCTTGTAATTAAAATTAATTATTTCTCTAATATTAAATTTATAAAATCATCTAAAAAATTAACAAGAAAACCAAAAAAATTAAATATATAAATGCCAAAAATTGAAATAATAAATTTTGGGACAAACAAAAAGTCAAGCCTAATTTTGCATCTAAGAAATTAATTTTTAAAATTCAAATAATCAAAAAAATCTCAAAACTTTTCTAAAGCAAAATAAGGCAAACTATTTTATTAAAATTTAATTAACTAATTTCGTTCCAGAATAAAAATGGAAAAGGCTTAATTAACACAAAAAGCGAATGTATATATTTTGTGAAAGAAATAAACAAAAAGAAAAACCCCCCCCTCTCTCTGTAAAGCACAAAAATATACAAAAAATTAATTAATTTGTGTTGTCTGCTGTAGAAAGGTAATTACTACCAGACTGCTCTAATTCAACAATATTCACAACTGTAGATGTTGGGGTAATTGAAATATTTGGATTTGTTGTTTCTTGTTGTTTTATTGTAATTATTGTATCTTTCTGAAAGAGAAAAGAAAAATAAATTACTCAATTATATTCCCCCAAAAATACTATATATTGTTAGAATAATCTATTTCAACCACGGCTGCACGCAGTTGCGGATTGCGTGTTTTTTGACACCGGAGTGCGGCTGCAGATTTAAAATTAAAATAGCGTATTGCGGCTGCTGAAAATTTTTCCAGTTACGTGCAGCCCTGATTTCAACAAATTTTTGGTCTACTTTTTTAAATTTTCCCAAACATATCCCCCCAAATAATAAATTTAAAAAATACTTTTGGTGGACTTCTCTTTTCTTTAAGTCCCTTTTCTCTACTACAACAAGTAACTAAAGCACTCTCTTGTACATTACAATTATTAGGTAAACAAGCAAAAGTACATTCAACTTCTGAATTGTTTGCAGAAGTATCCATCTTAAATTTATTTAAAAAAAATTCTTTAAATTTTACTTCAGCAAATTCTGGTTGTATTGTTGTCGAATGAATGTGGTTATCATGAAAAAGTGAACGAATTTGTTCAGCAGCCAATATATAATGCTTTAAAGTTCGAAAACGAATATGGACAGTAGCAATAATACATTCACCAACTAAACGCCAAACATGAAATTCGTGGACAGCAACAATACCCTCAATCTTTGAAAAACAAAATTTTTAGAAGTACAAAAAATAAAATTTACATTTAAAAGCTCTTTTTGTAATTGACCAATATTAACAAATTTTGGAGTTGTTTGTAATAAAATAAGTGCAGTTTCTCTGACTAAAAAATAAATTAATTAAATATTCTTTTAAAAACAAACCCAAAGGCACAGTTGTACAAACCATTAACAAAACAAGCAAAATACTAAATTTAATTTAAAATAAATGTTTAAATAAAAAAACCTTAAAGTTGGGTCCATATAAAGTTTAAGCCAATCATATCCCTCAATTAACCAAGAAACGAGTGCTGTTGCAATAACAATAACTGAACCAACAGCATCTAAATTTAAATAAAAATATTTGATAAAAATTAAATATTTATTACCACTTAAAACATGAAGAAAAACTGCTCTCATATTTAAAAAGTCCCCTCCTTTCTTGTCTGAACAAAAAATTAAATTTAAATTTTTTTAAATTTATTACTTGAATTATTTTTTAATTTTGGAGTATGCATCATTAAAGATTCTTCAACCGCTTCCAATTCAGCCATTACCATAGCCCTATCTTGATGTGATTGTAATAAATGTTTAGACTCTGTCCCGTCAATAGTGCCACAATCCTTGTCTAAAAGTGTTGATTTGGCAATATCTTCAACTCCATGAGAACCGTGAGAGTGCCCTTTAAAATTATTTTTGTCAATTTAAGACAAAATTTAAAAGAAATACCAATATGTCCATGAAACATAACCATCCCAATTAAATTTATTAAAAAACCAATAACCCCAACAATCAACACATATAATGGACTTTTAATTGGTTCGGGCTCTAGAAGGCGTTGAATCGACTAAAAATATAAATTATAAAAATATTCACCAAAACTAAAAAAAACCTCAATAAAAATAGTAAAACAAAGAGCTAACAGAAATACTCCATTCACCAAAGCACCAAGAACTTCAGCCCTAACCCAACCAAATGTATTTTTAGCACTTCTACTACGTTCGGCAATCTTTTTCAGAGAAAATTAATTTTCAAAAAAATCTTTTTAAAACACCTTTAAACATCCAAAAGCAATCGTTAATGCCATAACATCACTCATCATATGAAAAGAATCAGCAATTAATGCCATTGAATGAGATACATAACCAAAAACAAGCTCGATTAAAAAATAAAAGAAAGTCATTCCCAACATAATTAATAATCGATTAGCTCTAGACAATATTCCAAAAGGACTACGTTTGACACCAGAATTGTTATTTGTATTTATTGCCTCATTATTTAATTTATCAGATTGTTGTTGTCCACAAGTTTTGAGTCTTTTGGATTGATTCTAAAATTAAATCATTTTTTAAATTGTTCTAATAACAGAATTATTAGATTTACTGCAAACACAATCCTCCCAATAAACAAAATTTGGTAATAGTGTCGTTTCCAGTCCATTTTTTTCCTTCAAGTTTTTCCCTGCAATTTGTACAGAATGGACAGACTTTTCCTTCCTGCATCATAATTGCCTTCCTTTTCTTCTAAAGAACTGAATAAAAAATAATCATTCTTGATTGTCTGTAGGCAAAATATAGTAAGGCAATTGAGATGAAAGGAAAAGTCTTGCCATTTTGTACAAACTATAGGAAAAAATTTGTTGAGGAAAAAAGGGGGACTGGAAACGACACTATTACCCAAAATTTAAACGATATAAATATCTACTAACCTTTCTATTTCTATCAATATCTCCATCCATATCTTCTACATAATGCACACTTGTAATTGTAATTGGTTGTTGTTCTTCCCTGTTTATTAGATTGTCATTGGAAATCATCTTTTAATTTATAAATTAAAAAACTAAAAATAAATTAATTAAAAATATAAATTTGATTAAAAACCAAATAAATTCTTTAAAAAATTTTTAAAAATTTAATATTTATTTATTAATTAACAAAAAAAATTTAAAAATATGTTCCCCCTTTCCGACTTTTCTTTTTACTAGAAATACGTTCTTTAGCTTCCAATCTAGCTTGTCTTGCAAGTTCTTTTCTTTAAATTTATTTTTAATTTCTATAAAATTAAAAAGAAAAAACCTTTCTTCAACTTCCTCCAAATAATCTTCAGAAACAAATTCCCGACGTTTTTCTGTTACTAATTCTAAACTAACTTCTCTTAAAATTTCTTGTAATTTTTCAAAACAATCATCCATATTGTTAACCTAAAAATAAATTATTTTAAATAAATATAAAAAAATACCGAAGATCTTGTGCGCATTGAAGTGAGAAAAAATTCTTTATTATTATTTATATTTCCCGAATATTTTTGTTGTAAACGTTCTCGGACTTTTTTAGGTAACCAATCGGCTTCCGAAAGAGAAAATCTAATTTCAGCTTTTGTTGAATCTAAAAATAGAGAGAAATTATTTTTGTACAAACAAAGAAAGATTACTTGCATTTACATTAGCCCCTCCAGGACCGCTAGATCTTGTCCATTTCTTTAAAATTTTGTCTTTAAAATGAAAAATATAAAAATTAAACAAAAAATAAAATAAATATACTTTTAGGGATTTCTCCATCAAAATAAAGTCCTTCAAAATAATCAGGGCCTAAATACTAAAAAATAAATATATTTTTTTAAATTAAAAATAAAAAAATATTTCTTTTATGTACATTTTCATTTGATGAAGAAGTACTTGAATATCGAATATATTTTAGAGATGAATTAATTGATAAAAGGGAATTACTACAATGAGAAAATGGTGAATAATGAGTAATAAATGGAAGCTTTAAAGCATCAACAAATTCTTTTGAAAGTGAGCGGATAAACATTCTCTAAAAAGTTTTTAGATTAATCTTTTTCATAAAAACTAATCTTTTGCTATTTTCTGGAATCTCCTAATAATTTTTAATGCTAACCAATTGCAGTCTTAAAAAATTTAGATATTAAATTTATTTTCTACATGTTCAAGTCATTCGAAGAATTTAAATTATTCCAATTAAATTAAAAAAATATTAAAAAACAAAAATGATAGTAATTTATAAACATTTTGATATCATTTTTTGGTTAAAGATTAAAATAAATTAAGAAATTGCAACAGCTAGCCTATAAAGTATTAAAATCTATGGACAACAATGTCCACAACCTGCGCCCAAATGTGTCATATTAGCTACATATATTTGTGAGGTTTATAAGAAGATTACTTTAAAAGTTAATGGGTATATTGAAAGAATTAATTTTTGCTTTTTTCAATTTCTTTTATTTACTTCAATTATTCTTCTGCACACGTACAGCAAGGGTGTACCGAAATGATTTTAAAAAGCGAAAAAAGAAGGAAAAGGCGAAAAAATTAGAAACGAAATTCTTATAAATATTTCATTTATTATACAAAAAATACATTATTTTGCAATGTATTATTTATAACAATTAAAAACAAATACTATATACATTAATTATTACAATATTATCATTATAGCCTACATATTAACAATTACCTACATACATTATTCTTATATTTATTATCCTTTTCTTTTATAGTGCCGTCCAAGACTTTGCAGTTACCGCCATATTTGAGATGCCAGTTCCCGTACTCGATGATTGAGAAACAGATTTGAATGTTGGCTCGTCAGAAATGAAACTATCTTTAACTGATAGAATATCAGAATTAGCCATAGATTTCACAATCACTTTACTATTTTGATCAATGTTTAGCAGAAAAGAACTTACAAGTGTTGGCTCTCTAAATATTAAAAGATATTTTTTTATGTATTCACATTTTTTAGAAAGGTGGACACATTAATAGCAACAATTAAATATAAAAATTCTTCATTATCATAAAATCTCATGTGTCCACCATTCAAGAAAATCATAAACGGGATTTTGTTTCAATTATTTACTACAAAATTTTACTCACTTTTTAGCCAAACCCTCATCTTCAACAGCCCAACCACAACACAAACGTTCCTCCACAAAATTTCTAATTCTCAATTTTTGATAATCAGGCAAATTAATCATTGCAAGACCAAATTTATGATATTCCTTACATTCTAATTGCCAAAGACTTTTACGTTCCAAATTCTTCAATCCATACTTTTCAGCTAATTTCAAATGATTTAATAACTTTTCTGGACTGTCAATTAATTCATTAATTAATAACTAAAAAATAAAATTTAAATTATGAGATAACTCTTTTTAAAAATACTTCCTCCATTTCTCCAACAATTTCATTCATTTGATGATCTTTAGCAAAAATAAGACAAGCCCTAACTAAATTAGATTGAACATAATTATTGACGCCATAAAGAAGTTGAAATAATGGAAGGATTATTTGAATTAAACGAAGATTTTGAACGTTCATTTCCTCTTTCAAATCATTCGAAATTTTTGGATGATAGACACCTTTATTTTTAAAAAATTTAAAAAATATTCTTTGTTCCTTACCATTTTCATAATAAAAACACTCCAAACGGCTAAAAGTCCTTAATATCCCAATATTCACAAAAATTATCTTTCCATCAATTAACATCCCAACATTATTTGGATCACTTGCATCTGTTGGGGTGTCGAAAGTAGGTAATTTGTGAGGATATTTTTGTTCATACAAACAACCATAAACTTTTGGGTCATAACTTAATTGGTCTCTAATAGCCTTTAAAATAATAATTATTTTTTTTTCAAAATTTAAATTAATTACTTCAATAATTGTTGGAATAACAATTTTGTAGTAGAAAATATCTCCAAAATAATCTCTTGCATTAAACCCTTTCTCTTGAAGATTTTGCCATTCCCCACTTTTAACGGCGTTATAACACATTTGTTTAGCTGCATAATCAAGGCCTAATTGAAGTGCTTTATTAACTCTTTGAGGGAAATCTAACTGAAAAAAATGAGAGAAATTAAAAGAAAAATATTTCCCTCAAAAACTATTTACCGAAGTATCATTAACAATATTTTTATATAACGGCCAAAGCAATAATTCATTCCCTAATTTACTTGCAGCAGAACATAATGCCCTAAAATTATCATCATTTAAGGGGCATTTTGAACGATAGATTTTATATAAGAGTTGAATAAATTCTTCACGTTCCATATTATAATCAGGAAAGAAAGAAGTACAGGGAGGCATAACTTCACCAGACATTACTTTAAAAGAAAATAAAAAAATTTTTAAAATTTTTATTTACCCAATTTTGGAGTATACAAAGCCATTAGAGCTCTATCCATTAATGCTGGAGAACTGAATGGAGAAAAGTAAACACTCATATTTCCCTTATAGAACGTTGGCAATTCATTATAGCTCTGTTAAAAGAAATTAAATTAAATATTTATTTATTTCAAAAATACCTCATAAATATATCTCATTTCCATTTTCAGAGTAATGACATTTGGTCCAAAATTTAAAGTCAAAGGATTAGAAAAACAATCATTACTCAAACAAAGAATCTCCGAAAATGCCAACTTCAATTCATCAATATTATCGGAAACATAGAAACGAGCCTGCACAATAGCCTTCCAGCTAGCACCAGAAACTCGAACTTGAGGTACAACAATAACAGAAATATCAAAATAATCCTAAAATTAATTTTATTTTTTTTAAATTTAATTTGTATTTACTTCTGGATTGACATTTTTCTCTTTAGAATGTTTTTCTTCAACATATTTGAAGACCAAATCAACATATTTCAATTCAAATTGCACAGAACTCTCGTCACGATTTGAACTTCCAGTCAACATTCCTTCTTCGTTTGTCTCCAAAGTAATACCCAAAATACGCTCTTCTGTTCCCATAAACCTGGGTTTGTTCCCAAACAATCCACGAGGATCTGCATTGACTAGAAGATACTTTGGCCATTCTACAACATCATTTGGTTCTCCATCACAAGTGACGTCTGTCTACAAAATATTTTTAAATTAAAGAAGAAAAACAAAAAATACCGAGGAACTGCAACCTGACATTTATGAACAAAGTTGTAGGCAGGATATAGAGAAGTCTCTTACTTATATTCAAACTTTGAAATTGGTTTAAAGTTGGAAAATAAAACATTTTGACTTTTATAATAAAATAATTTGAAATAATTTTTAAAAATTTTTTAATATAACAAAAACACTTCTTTTAAATATCTACTTCAATTAATTTTATTTAAATTAAATATTTATTTATTTTACCCATATAACTATATCCTTCCTTGTCATTAAATTCAAGCAATATTTACTCATAAAAGGTTCGTTCATTTGCAAATAAATAGGCGGAAACTTAAAATGTAAAATAAAATCATTTTTATCGAGAGTTGAGCATCTGCTTTTTTTATATCTACTCTCTCAATGTTGTGAAGGGGGGGGGGGGAATGGCTATTAAAATGTATATTATTATTATTGCCGAGGTTATATGATGTATATTTCAAATTATTCCTTTGATTTATATTTATTTTTCTTTTTTTCTCCTATATTTTTTAAGTAATTTATTTAAACGAGAACAACATTTCCATTTATTTTATGTTTAAAATTAAAAATTATTTTTAAATTTCTCCAATTTCCTTCACTTTTTTGTCATCTTTTTAAATATATATTTATAACCCAAAATCAACTAATTTTAGCATTCTCATTCTCTCATAATTAACATTCTAAAAATTAATTCATTTATTTTTCCTTAATTAAGTGTACTAATTTTATATATACATAATTTACCCCCTCTTCTTAATTGTCCTCAAAAACAACATAAACCCCCTTATTTTTTATTTACAAATTTCTGTCACTCATTTAATTGCTAATTGTTATGTAGTTCTTTATTTTAAAAATTTACTAAAAATTTATTTAGAAATAAAAACTTGACAAAAATAAATTATTATCTAAATTTATTTAACAATTTATTTTAAAAACTTCTTGTTTATCTAATTTTTACTCAAACTAAAATAATTAGGAGATTGAAAAGTAAAAAAGAAATGTAGAAAAATAAAATCTTTAATAAAAAGCTTTAAATTTAAGAGGACCCTCTCCCCCGTCTCCACCTACCATTCCCCCCTTTTCCAACAAACCACCCAAATACATCTTCCCTTTCCTTTTCTAATTTTCTTAAATTTATTTTCGATTAGATTTCCTCTTTTTCCACTCTCATCCCCTGTGGGAACTTTGGCCAATTTTATCCAACAAATAAAAAAATTTTTATTCAGAAAGACCGATTGGACAATAACAACACAAAAATAACCTTTTTTTCCCTTTAAAAATTGGGAAAAGCTTCTCCCCTTCCCCTCCCCTTTCCCCCTTTCTTCTGATTCCCTTCCAATTTCCACCCCTTTCTTCTCCTCATTTTTGTTGTTAGAACCAATTGGCCACTACCGCTTAGGGAAATGAGGAAGAATTCTTAAAATTGTGACATTTTAAGAAAATTTTTTTACAAATTATTTATTTGGTGAGAATATTTTTAAAATTTCATTTATTTCTAACCTTTCAATAACAAAATTTAAAAAATAATTCTTTTTAGTATATGTATTTATTTTATATAATTATAGACATACTATAATTTAAATTATTTATAGAATTAATTTTATATTAAATTTTCGAAATAAAATAGATTATTTAATAATTCTTAATGCTAAATTAAAGTAAAAAATCCAAACATTTATTCATTTGGGAGCAGGCCAGTGTACCGCCGAGCCATAACTTTCCTCGAAATTGTCGATCGAACCATACCAGGGCGCCACAGATTCGACAATTTTTAACAAAGTTATAGCTCGACGGTACATCGGGTTGTACCCATTCATTTATCTTTAGATCCTTCATTTAATTATTCCGATTTTTAACTAATTTTTAAAGCTAATTTATTAAACCTTTTTATAATTAATTAATCATTTTATTTTCTTATTTCTGTCACTCTCATTTATTTCTTCTTCATTCAACATTTGTAAAAACTTCTTTATTTTAAACTTTTTTTTCTTTTTAATTTTATTTATTTTTATTTCTTAAATTTTCCATTTATTTAAATAAAAACAATCTACATCCTTAGGCCAATTTAGTTAATTTTATAAAAATAATTTTCACTCAAAAAAGGCCAAGTTAAGTGTGGATATTCTCTTATATTTTTTCTTTATAAGAGGGCACTCGTAGCAAAGCTTTACTCTCTCCCCTTCCAAACACTTTTTGGTCTTTTTTTCAATTTCTAACTGATGATGAGGATTGGCAGATGAGAGAAATTAGAGAATAAAAAAGATTTTTATTTTTTATTTTATATCCCTTCTTGGTTAAAGATTTTTTTGTTGTTTTTTAGAAGATTTATTTACGAGTTTATGTAGTACAAAAAATGTTAAAAAGAATTTAAATTAAAGAGAAGGAAAGGGGTAAAGAACGAACTTTGAGTAAAGAACGAAGAAATAAAAATATTAAAAAAACAGATTTTCCTCTAAAATTTCTCTGCTAACTTAATATATTAAATAATTTATTTTTTTATTTTGAATTTAATTAAAAATTTATTCGACTTTACATATGTATGTAGTTTTTTTAATTTACGTATTTCTACCCCCTAATGACTTTAAAGAATCTAAAAGTTGCGAATGGATTTCGAGTATCTAAAAAAAGTTAATTAATATCTAAAAAAGTCTCCAGAACTTTTTTCCACTAGCCATTTTTCAAAATTTGAAGAAAATTTTATGGAATTATTAAGGCTATTTATTTATCTATTAAAAGAAAGCTACATTTATTCTATCAAGCTAAAATTAAATTAATTTTCTACAACAGAGCTTTGTCCAGATACAAAGCTCTTCATTTACCCCTCATTATAATTCCAACAAAAACATTTATTATGACAATTTTTAAATTAAATATGTAAAAATTTATTTTAAAGGAGAGGAGATATTTTAATTAAAAAATTTTCCTTTTTTTCTTGTTTTAGTTCTAATATTATGCAATAACAAAAAATAATTTTAACAAAAATTTTCTTAAAAATGTACATCATTTATTTAATTATTTTATTTAAATTAATTAATGGTAAATTAACTTTTTATTTAAAAAAACAATTTTTATTTAATTTAAAGGTGAAATCTCTATTCGTCCACCAGGAATTGGAAAAAATAATTCAATATATATTTTAAGTTTAAATTCTCCTTTACAATTAGATTGTGAAGTTGAATATGGAGATTTTGATGATATAGAGGATATTAATGCCTTGGAATGGGTGAGGGGGAAAATGAAAATTGGAAATAATTGGTTGAGGTATTTGGAATTTTTAAATTAATTCTAATGTTTATATGTCCCTCCCCCCTAAATTATTTTTTCTCCATTTCCCCTCTTTTTTATTTAAATTTTAATTAATTCCTTTTAATCTAAAAATATTTTTTAAATTTCAAAAGTATATACACACAACCAAAAATTGATGAAAAACGTCGTTGGCTTCGTCAATCACTTTATATACCAAAAATAACTGAACAAAATTCTGGAGAATATAAATGTTTATTTTTTGATGATTTACAAAAAACAATTAATTTATTTATTTTAAGTAAATTAATTCTAATTTAAATAAAAATAAATATTTTCTTTAAAGAAAATTTGGAGTGGAAAACAAAAATAAATAAAATAGGTGCACAAATAGGGCAACCATTAACAATAAATTGTGGGGCAGAAAATATTCCAGACGAAGCAATTCAAATACTTGATTCGAAAGGAAGGGCTATTGAAGAGGTTTTGGATAATAATAATAATGAAGTTGTAATTACTGGGGCTGAAATTACTTTAACTAAAATTGGAAAAGAACATAAAGGATTAAAAGTAAATATTTAAATATAAAAATTATTTTGAAAGTATTTATGGAAGTAGATAATTATTATTTATAAGGACGGGGATGTTTCCTCCCTTCCTGTAGAAAATAAAGCAAAAATGAGTTATGAGTTACTAACTTTGTTTTGGAGAGTCTTCAGGATCAAGTCCCATCCAATTTTGGGATTTGTTCAGCCGCTCTACTTTATTGGAAATAATTATGTATAAATATCTCTAAAATATCCTAAATTGGTTTAATAAAAATAAATAAAAAATTAATTAAATTAAGATTTATTTTTAATTTTTTAAATACATAATTATACAAAATAATTTGTAAAAAAATATTTAATAATTTTTTGTTTATTAATTTAAATAAATATAGATTCGTTGTGTTGCAGTTCGCCCAATAAATTTAAAAAATTTGGGATTGAGTGAAGATTTGGATATTAATTCTGTTGATTCTGTACATACAGATGAATTAGATTTAATTATTGATGTTTGGAGTAAGTTTTTGGAGTAATTTAAATTTAAATTAAATATTCCTTCCTTAAAAGTTCCCCCAAAATTTGACGATCATTTTTCTTCCAATCACCGTCATTATGCAATACCCGGCTCTAAACAATTACTTCGTTGGACTATTACAGAATCTAACCCTCCAGTTAAAATTTGGACTTTAAATAAAGATGGAGAAATTTTAATAGAAAAAGAAAAAATTAAAATAATTCAAAATTTAAATGAAACAACAAAACCTTTTTTTGCTGTTTTGGTTTGGATTTTTAAATTAAATAGAAAAAAATTATTATTTTAATAGATAGAAAATGTGCAGGATGAAGATTATGGTCGTTATACATTAACTGCACATAATGGAATATTAGAATCACAACAAACACAAACACTCGTTATTACACGTAATTTAACTTAAACAAAAACATAATCTAATTATTATTATTAGAACCTCCTTCACAACCAAAAGTTTTTGTTGATTGGGTAAGTAGTAATGGTTCTGTTAGTTGGAGAATAGAAGAACAAAAACAAAATAAAAATCAGTTAAATGTTGCTTATTTTTGGATTGTTTATAAACAAATTAGTAAAAGATTACAACAACAACAACAAATTAATTATTTTAAAGTAAAAAATTTATTTAAAAATTTTAAAGTAAATTTCTGATAAATAATTAAGCAAAAATAGGTATTAATTACTAATTTTAAGTTAAGATAGATGTTGGCAGCGAATTATAAATATTTAGTTTCTAAAGGCGACGTAAGCGAGCGGTGTAAACGATAACTTAACCAGCAGGCTCTTATTTAGCCTAGATTTTAAAAAACATTAATTAAGCTCCTCTCTCTATTTTCCCTTTTAAGCATTTATTCTTCTTTTATTTAAACTTTTTAAAATAATTTTAAACATTTTTAAAGAATAATTCATTAAAAATAAATAAAGAAGAAACTACTACTTTGTCTAATTTATTTCCAAATACAAAAATTTCAATCCAAACATATCGAGTTAGAAGAAGAAAAAGTAAAAATTAAAAAGAAAATTCTCTAATTATATTTTTTAATTTTTAAAAAAAGATTTAAATAATTTATATGAAATTGCTGGTTTAGAGCCTTTTGCAGAATACGAATTTATTTTTGTTGCTGGAAATCAAGCAGGTGAAAGTGATCCACTTTCTTTTAATTTAGAAATAATTGAAAGAAATAAAAGAAATAATAAAAATAATAATGAGGAGGAGGAATATTTTGGAATTAATTATTCGTCAAAAAATTATTTTTTAATAATTATTTTTTATTTTTAATAATTTTTATTTATTTAATTAAAAAAGGATGTTAGGAATTACTTAAATATGTCTATAAATTAATTGAGCTTTTTCAAGTTTTCTCTTCTTTTTTTCTCTGTATATTTTCTTAATTTATTAAATTTAATTTTAAATATTTTTTGTAGCTTTTTAACAATTTATTTGAAAATTCAAAGAAAAATAATTTAAAATTATTTATTTAACTTATCTTTTTGTTTTTAATCTTTTTTACGTAAAATCCAAATAATAATTTAAAAATAATTATTTATTTAATCCATCAAATTAGAATATCAAACATGAAGTGATTTAAATAGAAAAAAAATTAAAATAAAAAGTGAAGGTTTATTTAAAAAAAGGAAAAAGCTTAAAGAAAACTCTTAAAAAAATATATTTTTTCAATTCTTTAAACTTTACCATGATTAAATAAAATTTTTAAGGAATTTAAAATATAAAAAAATAAAAGCAAATTAATTAAGCAAAAAATTAAAGTATTTTTAATTTTACAAACATTTTCCCTTTAAAAAATTACCGGAAGTGTCAATTTAAAATAATTGTTTAATTCTTTTCATTTTCACCAATTTTTGTCAATATCAATATTCCACGACCATTCAAGCCAACGATTTTTATCATCATCGGAAATTAAAGAACGAACTCTATATTTACCTCTACTTATTATACCTGAGAAAATATTTAAAAATAAAATAAATTTTCAAAAATATTTAAAAGATATATCGGAATTTTTTCGTTCCCCGGGAGAATTAAATTGTAAAAAGGGAGTTGTAAAATTTTTTAATAAATTCGATTATTTATACCTCCAACCCAAATATATTCTTAAAGTTAAAAACTGACCAGAAGGTGCTTCTTCTAATGGAGTATCACAACTAAAAATTTAACATAAGTTAACAAAAAATAAAAACAAAATTTTACCAATAAATTTCATGTCTCGGGGCAAAAGATCCAAGCATATAACATTCTTTTGTTACTTTAAAAATTAAATTTTTAAATTAATTTTCGATTAAAAAACCTGCAATTCCAAGTCGAGTAACTTTGTGTAAATATTTTAGACCAGAAACGATTTCTCTTTGAACGTGAAATTCAAAACGAATTTTATAGGCACAGCCCTCTTTAACAGAAAATGTAAAGTCAGTACTTGCTAAACAAAATTTTATAAAAGAAATTTTTCAGAAAAATAACCAGGTAAATCCATGCTGTGCTTAACCTCTCCATCAACTACCAAAGAAATTCTTTTGACAATAACATTATTCGGATTGCTCGGATCAACAACTATTGGCCCATCTTCTGCAGGCAAAAGAGTCTCTTTATATCTAGAAAAATAAATAAAGATTATTTTTCTAATCTAAAAAAATATTTCCAAACTTTCTAAGGCTTTCGTCTTCCTTGTCCGCCTCCAACAATTCTACCACAGATTTCTGAGCAGGAATTAAATAACTTGCAGTCATAAACTCATCAACATCAATTGGGGAATCACCAGAAGAGGAAGTTGGGGTGTTTTCAGACATTTTTTAAATAGAAATTTAAAGTTCTTTAAATCTAAAAAAATATATAAAAGTAATTATTTATAAATTTTGTTGATTCATTTTGTAACAAAAAAATATAACTATGAGAAAAATATTGATTCTTTTATTTCTTGACTTGCAAATTTTTAAAAAAGAAAAAGTGTGTCAACGTGAGACAATACTGTTGGGATTTTTAGAAGGAAAAAATAAAGGTTTTAATGTTAGTATTAAAGTCAATCCCGTAGGACTTGCAAAATTCAAGGTCATTTTTTATGAAAATAATGCTGTTTTTGTAAAATTTTTGAAAAGAAAAACATGTCAAAATAGCTGACTGATAATAAAGAAAAAACTCTAACGTGAAGTAATAAAATAAATAATAGTTAGACTCTAATGATCTTCTTCTTATCTTTTAAACTTTGAGTAAGGAACGGAATCAGAAATTCCTAACTTTACCGTTTCGGACCCCCAGCCGAACAAGGAAAGCCTAGAATTTTCATTTGACGTCTCCCGATCCCGGATTCTTTGGACCGAAAAAAATTTTAACTTCAAGAAAGTAACAGAATCTTTATAAATTTAGATAATTATGCATTTATTATTTGTGATGTAATGTCAACAGAACATGATATAGCTTCTTCCATTCCTCGTCCTAGTCTTTCTCTGAATAGCTCAACAAATTGTGAATGTGTCGAAAAGTTGCTTTCTCACACAGCTAAATTAGTTAAACGTTCTTTCACGTCTTCAAGTCAAACAGGTAAAATTAATTGTTTTTTTTTAAATTTTATTTTATAATTTAGAAAATACAAAAGAACATTATGAAAATAAATGGGCAAAGCTATTCAAGGAATATATTCTTAATCATGAGCATTGCACAAATGAAAATTGTGCTTCTCACCATGATGGTATTTTTATTTTGTTTTTTATTGATTTTTATGGCTTGATGTGAGAGTTTTGGTTTTTTATTGATTTTATTTATTTACAATTTTTAGACATGCTTTGGTTTGTTCCTTTAACCAAAGTTGCCAACTCTTCTACAATAACTAATGATGTATGACTAAGATTTTTTGATTTACATTTTTTAGCATTTTAAGATTAGTCATTTGCAAGTATTTCGCCGTCAAAGTCGTAATAAACCTTCCGTTGGTGATCGGGATGTAAATTGGCATGAAACTTTATGTCTTAATTTAATTTTACAGCAGGTATTGTTGATTTTGATTTAATTTTTTTAATTTTTAATTTAAGTTGGATTATTTTGTTACATGTGCTGTTTGCACCAAAAATTCGCCAACTAATATGCAAATTCATCGGAAAAACTTTCAGGTTCCAATTTTCCTTTTCTTCTCTAAATTTTATATTTAGCGTGTTTATCCATCTCCGAGTCGCCGAAGAATGGATGCAAAAGGAGAATGTGAAGAAATAACCTATCCAAAAATTTACTTTGCTATCGACAGTTTTGATGAAGTAAATTAAATATTTTCAATTGTTGTTTGAATTCTTATTTGGAATTTTTAAAGGTTTTTAATGATATGATTATCGGCGAAGGTGAATGTATTTGTGTCGAACTTATTGCTAGAGATCGCAACAGAAATGTTGAGGCTGTTATTTTTCTTGGTTCTATTCGCTACGATATTTTGAAGAAACTTTATGATTCTAGAGTATCTGAATTTGAATTATGTAAATAAATTTAAAAACAAATTAGAATTCTGGAACTTGGAATTGGGCACAACGCTGGATGAATGTAGGGAAACAACGCCATGAATTTGTGAAAATGCGCGGACCACGAGGGAAAGGTTTTGCTGAAATGGCTGTGACAAAAGTTGCTGGATGTGGATTTGATACTCCAATGAGCGAGAATGGTTTTGATTTTAGTGGAGGCAGAGGATTAGGAGGATATGATGTAAAGCGGGCACTTTTTTAAATTTAAGTCTGTTTTTTAGCGTCGACTCTCAGATACAGGTGGAGGGTTTTTCTCTCGTCTAATTTCTGGCGGTGGCCCAAGAAATTCAGTGTTTGGTGGTCGTACTCCTGGAGGGCAAGCACCTCCTTCAGCAACACCTACAATTTATGCAGTTGGACAACGTGCTTCGAGTCGTTGGTTTCCAGAAGGCGAACATAATACTGATGATGAAGGGGCAGATATTGTGGAAGCCAATGGTAAAGGGGATTGTTTGGATAATATTTAATTTTACTTTTTAAAGATACTCGAAGTTTGGCTGGAAATATGGCGTCTTTGGTTAACAGGAATAGTTGGTCTATGCGTCAGATTGGGAATACACTGCAAATGTTAAAAGAAAAGAATGAACAGCCTGAGCAGTTACAAGCTTTTCTAACTTACATTAATTTGCCTTGGCCCTCTATACTCGATGGTTAAAATTTTTTATAATTTTTTACAATTTTGATGTGCACGTTTTTCAGATATTCTTACAACAAACAAACGTAAACCTATTTTGACTTTTGATTTTCAACTACAAAAACCGCCGGGCGTTGCGCGAAATCAATGAAACTATTTTTGTTTTAACGTTTTCTTTAATTATACTTGCCATCACTAGTCTAAATAAACCTCGGTTTTTAGGCATTTATTATATTTATTCTTGCCCCTTCTACTTTGAAACTTGTAGGAATCTTTATTTTTGAATTTATAAGATTAGTTTTATACAGAATATTGACATTTAATATTAGGGTAAATGTCCAGCTCGTCGCCCACATGTCCGCAAATGACTTTCAGCAAAAAATGCATTTTGCTGCATTCTTCTCCTTTCCTCTCCCTACCATAATTTTCCTCGGGTAATTAACTGATAAGTTGACATTTTGGCGCGAATAACAAAGGAGGCAAATAAGAAAAATGTTTATTTACAAATAAATAAATAAAAATTAAAGAATATAAATCTGTGATAGAGTTCTCAAATATATTTCAAGTAAATCAGGTGGATAAGAACCTTTGATTGGGTTATAATGTAATGATAGAAACCAGTAAAAAGCCATATATTTAGGTAATTCATTTTCTGATAAATGTCTCATTTGTCTAACGCATCTAAAACGCAATCTATTCCAAAAGGCCTCAATTTGTTGTGTATTTGCACCAGTCTTTGGATCAACGAAAAATTAGAATTGATTAATAAACATATAATGGATCCATAGACATTTTTGCCTCCTTTGTTATTCGCGCCAAAATGTCAACTTATCAGTTAATTACCCGAGGAAAATTATGGTAGGGAGAGGAAAGGAGAAGAATGCAGCAAAATGCATTTTTTGCTGAAAGTCATTTGCGGACATGTGGGCGACGAGCTGGACATTTACCTAATATTAGTACTTCATTTTTATCTCTTAAAAATATTATTAAACTGATTCTCTCACATTGAACATCATTCCAATTATTTCTGCCAGTAATCTTCCATATTTAATTTTTGAATTATTCCAATGGTTGTCTATATTTTTATCCATATCAAGTCTATTTGACTAGTCTTAATAAATATTAGAATTTATTTATTTTGAAATTAATTAATTGCAACCTTATTGCTAATATTTTACAATTTTTCACATTTGTGTTTTTTTATTATAATTTAAATTTAGAAACTTATTGTTAATATAACAACGTCGAATGCCTCTAGGAAATGATGTTAGCGGTACAGAAAAGAAAGTCCCGACAGAAGAAGTTGATGATGAATTTGTTTGTGACTCTGATGAGCTACTTCCTTTTTACACATACAGGGATTTATATCTTCGTCCAATTCACAAAGTTAGAATACAGGTGGATCTTCCCAAGCTACGACAATTGGGACAATCAATTTCTAATTGGGAAATTAGAGAAAGACTAAAGAAAATGCTTGGAAAAGTTGAGGTAGATTTTATAAAAAATAGTAAATTGGGTAAAAAGTCGGTTTGATTTATACTATCAATTTAGTTATCCGATTTCAAAGTGCAAGAAAGTACTCTGGAAGAAGTGGTTTTTGTAGCTACTGTTAATACTGGCGTCAACGCAAAAACTGTTAGTATTAAAAATATCTCTATTCATTGCTTTATTAAAAATATTAAAAGTTTTAAATTTTTTGCAGGCAATTAGTCTTTTGAATGGCATCACTTTTCGAGCTATTGGCTTCACAGAGCCACTGTCGGTTAAAGCAGAATGTGCCAAACCCGATTTTCCAACACGCATTGATTGGGATCAGTTCTTCGCGTCAAACAAAAATTTAGATGAAAAAGAACCAGGAGAACGGCCAGATACAGTTTACATAAGTGGATTGCCATTCGACTGGTTCAAGGTTATTTTAGAATTGCCTGTACTTTCTTATTCTTTTTAAGATAACTTAAAATTTTAATCACCTCTAATCTCTTTTAGGACCCAATTGAAGGCTCTACTGAAAACACTTTCAAACATATTTTTGCCGAATACGGAGAAGTTATTTGTGTGGACATTCCTCAATGCGATCCAATACGAAAGGAGATGGACCAGGAAATTTCAGGGATTCAACTTTCTTCCTGGCTACTTGGACAAGTGTGAATTGACAAAATACAGATGAGTAGAAAATTTTTGGTTTAAGTTTAAATTTAAGCCAAAAAATTTAGAACTCTAAAAATCTTTTTAAAATACATACTAATTTCTATTTTGATAGGATCCATTCTTTGAAGCCTATATTCAATTTCGTGAATATGTTAGTTTTGCACAAGCTATGGCTTTTATGGGAGGAAAAAATTTGGTACAGAAAAATCCAAATGGAGAAATTCGAGAAGCTAAAATTAGGGTAGTGTCTAAGTTTAAATTATTTTTTAAATAAAATTATTTTAAAGGTTGATTTTGATCGGACATCTCATTTGAGTATTAGAAAGATTACACAACGAAAATTACGTCGAATGTGCCTTGAATATGAGCGAGATAAGCAAGAACAAAAGAAAATGGATGAAAGCAAAAGGCTAGAGGAAATGATTAGAGAGGAGAAGGAAAAACGGGATAGAGACGAACGTGAACGTGTTATGCGTGCCTTGCTTAGGGCTGAGAGAAGACAACGAATGGTATTAGCTTAATTAATCTTTGAATATAAAATATTTTTTAATTCAACTTTCAGAGAGAGAAACGAGATTTTGAACAATTACTGCGGAAAAAATTAAAACATAGGCTCACTCATAAATTGGAAAAGATTTGGAAGGAACGTCAAAAAGGAGCAAAAGCACTTCTTCGACATATTGCGGAAATTTATAGAGTACTTAAATTATTTTTATATTTGTTAATTTTTAATTAAGGAAAAACAACAATTAGAAAAACAACGTTTGGAAGAACAAAAGGCTTTAGAAGCACCAATTCATGAACTAGCATCTGCCTTTGTTCGTGAACAAGGACTTCCAATGGAAGAAGAAATACGTCAAAGAATATTGCGAAAACAAGAATTAAAAATGAGAACAAGAGTAGGAGGAGATTTTTAATTAGAATTTTTATAAAAATATTTAATTAGATAACAAGTCGAATGATAACTGAATGTGCAGCAGAAACAAAAAGAAAAGGTTATAAAAGAAGTCAAATGAGAGTAGTTTTTGAAAGATGATGGAAAGCTTTTTTGGAATTAAATTACACTGCCAAAATACGGGTCTTTTTTGTTTGTTTGTATATTTTTACTTGATAAAAATTAAAAAAAAATAATTTTAAATTATTGACGTTAATTCGTTATTATCTTTTAAATGATGTTTTTTGTTCACTAATTTAAAATTAAAAGTATTTAACAAAAATGAAAGGCAACAAATTTGGATTAACAATACAAAAGAAACCAGAAGAGGACAAACAAACATTACAACCATCCTCAGTTTTCGATACAAATTCTGATGATGATAACCTTGAGAAGGAAACAAATGATGAAAAATTTCAAAGAAAATATGCAGTACCGACAAAATTGTAAGTTAATGGAAATTTTTGACAGGGTGGGGGGAGGGGGGTTGTTTTGTCTGATAAACATAAAATTTTTAGAAAAGACAAAAAAATATTGGAAAAAGCAATAGCAGAAGACCCAACAATTTTTGATTATGACAGCCAATATGAAGAAATGCAGAAAGTCCGTGACCAAAAAATAATTGAACAAAAAGAAGCGGACAAAGAGAAAAAGGTAAAAGAATATTTAAAATTAATTTTAAAAAATTATTTGTTTAGCCAAAATATGCCCATAAATTAATTGAAACACACAAACGAAGAGAACTTGAAAAACTTTTACATGATGAACGTACTTATAAAAAGGAACGTGAAAAGGAGGCTGGTGAATTTGATGATAAAGAAGTTTTTATAACAGGAGAATATAGAAAACAAATTGAAGAAAGGGAAAGTTTCAGAAAAGAATTGGAGGAATTGGACAAAATGGATGGTAAAAATAAATAAAGAAAAAATTATTCTTTTTAATTTTTTGTTTAGAAATTAGAGATGTAAAAAATCAAAAATTATGGCAACAAGCATTTCATAGAAAAATACTTGAAGATAGAGCAAGGGTATATCCAGATACTTCAAATAATTCACAAAAAGAGGAAAATAATATAAAAGAGGAAGAAAATGAAGAAAAAATTATAATTAAAAATAAAAAAGAAAATGAAGAAATTATTAAAGAAGAAATTGAAGAAATGGAAAAAGAAGTAAAAATTAAAGAGAATTGCCGAGAAAATGAGGATAAATATGAAAGAGGAAGAGAGCGAAGTAATAGCCCCAAAAAATTTAAAAGAATATCTGACGATTCTAAAAGTGAGAAAAATGGAAAATCATTACCTTCCTTTATTCCTTCAATTGATGATGAAATGAACGAAGAAATACACCGAATGGAAAAAATAAGACAAATTTTACGACGTCGTAATGATGAAAATGCGGTGGCGGAAGCTAGATTGAGATATTTTGAACGTAGAGAACAAGGGGAAATTGTACCTCCATTTTAATTTGTTTTTATGGGATAAAATATTTTTAACAATTATTACAAATACAATATATACCGAATATTTACAATAACCATCATATAACATCCAACATATTCCTTTCTTCATCCAGCATTTTTAGGCCATCAGACAACTCCATCATCCATATAGGCGGAATCACCAGGCTTGACTTTAAAAATAAAAAATTTCAAAAAAAAATTTTTTGATAAAATCTTCTTTACGTTTTTTCTGTGGCGCCTCCTTTTCAATTCGCACTCCTTTTGACGTGAATCCTGTCTTGAATACGTCCTTTTTGTCAGCAAATTGTAACGTATCATAGTCAGGATGGTCATCAATATCTTCCTCCATTGGAAACTTCTTTTCTGCCTCTTCTGAAAAAAATTAAATTCTTCAAAATAAATATTCTTTTCTCACTTTTTTCCTTTTCCGCAAACGCTGTTAAAACAGCCGAAATTTTCTTCTCTCCACCAATTTCTCCAATCATCGGCGTTAATGCTGTTGGTGTTGAAGTATCTATAGAACCGGTGAATACTCCCGTCCTTGTTTTTGTCTTTGACTTTAATGATGGTTTTTCTTTGTTAGATTGATGTTCCGAAGAAATGGCTGTTGGAAGTTCTTCTTAAAAAATAAAATTTTATAAAAATAATTATAACAAAATTATTTTTTTACTTTCATCTTTATTATTCCCTTTTGGCTTGTTCAACGTTGATGGCTTTTGAGCATTTCCATTGGGACCACTCTTTTTCTTCTTCTTGTTGCCCTTCTTGACTTCTACTTTTTGTTTCTCATTTGCTGACATTCCTCTCCTCTTCAGCACCTTTTTGACTTTCTTCTGTAAAAATAAATTGATAAAAGAAATTAAGAATTATGCCCCGAACCTTTTTACAGCATTGCAGAGCAACAAACACAAGCATGTTAACGATGAAGTAAAAGAATGGTAAAAATCCTAATGTCAACTTCCAAAACATTGACACTAACCTACGATTGCTGTGATAACTAGAATGAAGGAATAGAAAGTGATGGAGGTTATAAAAATGCTTTTATAATTTTTGTATTGGGAGAGGGGGGCGGTGGAAGCAGGAGAGGAAGAGGAGGGCTACTCGAGAACAACATACAAATTGATTTCAGAACTCTTTCTATTTTAATAACTACATATTTTATTCATTAATTTTAAAGAAAAATATATAAAAATACTCATTTTTTAGGTAAAAATATGTCAAAATTATTTAAAATATCTTTGGAAGCAATATCAAAAAAACAGCTGAAGTGCGCTCTTTTCAATTAGAGCAATGCCAATAAAAGAATTTTTGAATGGAATTGTTTATTTATGAAGCAAATCAAAATTAAAAAAATTTAAAAATAATTCCATTCAAAAAAATCAAATACAAAGCAATTAAAAAATTATTTTAAGCATTCATTCTCTTCGAAAAAAATTTTTTTTCAAAAAATTAATTAAAGTCCATCATCCACAGATTGCTTTTTAACATTTTCCTCTTATATAAAATAATTTTTAAAAAATCGAATTTATTCTACCTTCTTTTTTGTTTCCTTCCTGTCCAATTTGTGCATCTGGTTTATTAAAAGCAATTGTTCTAATTCCAATACCCTCAACTTGGTCAGCATCAACAATACCTCTAAAATTTAATTTAAAAAAATATTTATTTAAAAACTTCTTACTCTTTATTTTTGTTAAACTCAAAATCTTTTCCAGAATTAAAATCTTTAAATAAAAATTTAAAAAAATTCTCTAAATTAAAAAAAAAACCAATTTTTTCATTTTTCCCTTTTCCATTATCTCCTCCAAAATCAATCAAATCATTTCCCCCTCCTCCACATTCTTTTAATTTTTCTTCATTAATATTTATTTTACTTCCACTTTCAACCATTGTAAGGTCAATACCATTAGCATTAAAATTAGCCATACAACGCTCATATTTTTCAAATGTTGCATTAAATTCATCATTTATTGAAAGTAATTCATCTAAACAAAATCATTTACAAAAAATTAAATAATTAATTTTATTTACATGTAACTTCTTCATTTGCAACAACTGGAATTAATTCAAGTACTCGTTTTTGCATTTCTTTACATGTTGAATATAATTCCTAAAAAATTAAAAATATTTTTTACACGTTAATTATGGAGGGATACATTAGTTAATTTATTTACTAAAATATAAACACTCCCTTTCCTCTCCTTACATTAATAAAATAAAAATCTTCTGGAGGTTCTTTGCCGTTATTTCCAGGTTTCATTTGTGCAATTAATTCACGAAGTACAGTCATATTAACATGAACTAAATCTAATTCTGAACGTAATTTTGCCATTTGATCTTGTACTAATAATTGAAGTGTTGGCTGAGAGGAAGAAATTGGGTAATTAGGGAATTGTTGTTGTTGTGGAGGTGCTGTTTGAGAAGATGGAACAAATACTGTCTAATAATAGTTAAAAAATAAGAGGGTCAGAGTCTGGGTCTGTTAGAATTTGACATAGAATTATCATCAATTTTTATGCTAGAATAGTTTAAAAGATTTTACCTGTTTTGGAGTTATAATTGGCGCCATAGAATCCAAATTCGTTGCAGGAAATTCCACTCCTTTACTTTTTAACTCATCATACATTTCAACAACACCAGAAAATGTAGGATTGTCACGAAAAGCATCAGCCCATGACTTTTAAAAATTTTATTTGTTAAGAATAATTTTAAAAGAAAAACCTGTACAAGCGCCAAAACACGTTCCTGAACAATTTGGGGTGCATCATATTTAACGCTAATTAATCGAATCATATCAGCAACAAATTCCTTATGGCAAACCAAAGTTGTAAAACGTTCATCACAATTTTTAACACAAGTCTCCAAAACAGTTAAAGTATACATTACACTAAAAAATAAATTATTTTAAAAATCTAATGTTGTTTTTTTGGATAATTTTTGGTTTAACAATTAATTTATTTTAATGCTGAGAAGGGTAATAGAAATAACAAAGTTTAGATATTCATAATAATGAAAAACAGAAATTTAAAATAATTAGAAGTTAAAAAATATATACGTTGCGTTATTCTTTCCCATTTGTGTTTGTAGTCTCTTTTTAATAGCTTTAACAGCATCTCTAGGTCTATAATAAATTAATATTAAAGTCTTTAATTTAAAATACCCTTCATTCGTTGAATTTATAAAATCACAAATTTCCATATTTAAACCCCAATTTTCTGTAGCAAGTCTTGTTGCATCAGTTGCAAGTTCTGAATTTTAATTTTTATTAAAAAAATTTTTGGAAAAGAATAAACCTATTTTCCTTCCAACAGGAGTGTCAAAAGGATTTCCTTGAAAGAAATCAGAAACTTTTTGTCCAACACTCTGTGCTGCTTCCCCCATACGTTCCATAGCATTTGAAACTTGTTCTTGAACATTACTCATCTTTCCTTGCACATTTTCCATATTTTTTATTTTCTATTAAAAATAAATTAGAAGTTAAACAAAACAATTATTTAAATTTCGATGAATTCGTAAAATGAAAACTATCATCTTGCACAGTGGAAAGGACACTTTGTCGCGGGCACTTTAAAAATCATTTGACCGTCCCCTTAGTTCTTTATTTGGAAAATTATTTTATTACAGTACTATAAAAGGCCTTCTATTTATCGGAACGGGCCACTAGAGTGCCGCCACTAGAGTGCTGCCACTAGAGAGCGGGCACTAGAGAGCCGAGCCACTAGAGAGCGAGCCACTAGAGAGCGGGCCACTAGAGTGCCAATAGTTAAAAAATGCGGACAACATCCCCAGTTGTTGGAACAACGTTAATCTTTGTTGGAACAACTTCCCCGTCATTGGACCAAAATTTTCCAATGTTGGAACAAAATCCTCCATCATTGAATAAACTCCCCCATCATCTGAACAACCTTTCCGTCATTGAAACAACTTACCCCGTTGTCGGAACAACTTTTTCCATTGCTGGAACAACTTCCTCCGTTAGCAGAACAACCACATCTGTCATTGGAACAACCTCCCCCGACATTTGAACAACCTTCCTCTGTACTTGGAACAACATTTCCCATTGTTTTTTCTTAAAAACATTTTTAACTATTGGCACTCTAGTGGCCCGCTCTCTAGTGGCTCGCTCTCTAGTGGCTCAGCTCTCTAGTGCCCGCTCTCTAGTGGCAGCACTCTAGTGGCGGCACTCTAGTGACCCCAACCGTTCTATTTATTAATCAACCATCATCCATAAGAACTCAAACTTGGTTCGTCTATTCTAGCTTCTTATCGTAATCCCTCCGCCAGGTAATATACTACAATTTGTCACTTTTTATTTTGCTTTAAATGTTTTTCTTTTAGTTTGCTCCAGATGGAATCCGAGGAAAGCGCTCAACGTCGGGTTAAGGGCCGCAGCTTAGTCGCTTTCGCAAAAATGCGCAATATCGAGATAGAGAAGGACTACGCGGAGATCTCAGCCAACGAACGTCATTTTGTGCGTTTCTTCGAAGCCGACAACATGAATGTAAGAAAAATTGCTTCTATAAATCGCTAAACGTATAATCAAATGGATTTCTTTGTTTTCAGCGCAGCCAATACGATAACGTTCCTCTATATGACAAGGATGCTGTTCGTCTGTTGCCCTGTTCCGGTGTTAGCGATTTTGTGCATGCCAGTAAAGTGATCACATCTGCAGGAGAGGGAGGTTACTACATCATCGCCCAAACGCCGCTGGTCAATCCATCAAAGCCTCGTATCGATACTCAATACAATTGGTATGTAGGACTTAAATATGTAAGTTTTTCTCTTTTTACATCAGGCTGCGCATGTTGTGGGAGTTCAATGTGTACGTTGCTGTTTGTCTCGTCAACCTTGGTCACGAAAGCGAATGCGACTACTACTTCAACAGGAGCAGAGGCGAGACATATAAAGTGAGGATTTAAATTTAAATATTCTTACTTTTGGTGGGGTTTTGTTCTTCAATTATACAAAAACTTTTTAAAGGTCAGCAACTTCGAAATCACAACCTTGGATGTCGGCACGGATGTTAATTGGTGCTGGACGTATTATCGACTGAAAATATCACGCAAGGAGGGAAAGAAGCGTTATGAACGTGTCATCCAGCTTGTAGTGTGTCGGAACTGGACGGTGTGTTTATTTTATTTTCGATTGGTCGATAAACTTGTAGCTAACCCTTAATTTTTCTAGGATGACCCTCGGTTCAGTCCAATGAGCTACAAGGACTTGTCTGATCTTCTAAACTTTGTTTGGTCGCTAGAGAACGATTCAGCAAGTCAACGACGAGCTCAACATGGCTCAGTTGGTGAGCGATCGGTGTTGCATCCAACTTTGGTTCACAGTAGAGCTGGTATGAATCGAGCTGGGACTTATGTAGCTGCTTCTATTTTTGGCCGTCGTATGTCTGGAAAGCACACTCGAACGCTAAGGTCTGGAAAGCTTTCAGTAAAGATAATCCATTTGTTTTATTTGTAGCCTGAACCGGGTTGTGAAGGTCTGCAAAAGTCTGAGAAGTGCTCGTTACGATATTCTGAATCGCCGATCGCAGTTTCTTCTTCTTCTTGAAACTATTCTTGAGCTTGCTGTCCGCAGTGGGGTTGTAAACGAAAAGGATGTTGGTCGTGCCCGTGATGTTCTTCGACGGTGAAATTTTTTCGTTTTACATAAGTGCAAAAAATTCCATTTTAGCGTCCGTGATGAGATTGGCAAGACACGAGCAAAAGGCGGACCATCACGGTAATGATTGAGACATTTATAAAACAATCTTTGAATTTTTAGTAGCCGTGGCTGAGCTGCTGTGAGCATCAATAATACGCTAGGACGATACTTGTGCAAAGAAAGAATTGCCTTGATAAATCGAATTTCTAATATAATCTTGTATCATATTGTAATTATTTGTTTTCTGTGTGATACATAATTTGTAAATAGATATATGTATGTTGTGATAAACAGATAAATAAATACTTCTCTAATCTAAATTTATTTCACAAAATATTATTCTAATTTAATTTTTCAGATAAAATTATAAAAAAGAATATAAAAATTATAATGGGATAAAAATATATCAAAGTGAAATTGCTTTGTTTTTATTTTTGTTTTGAGATCAAAAATTAGGAGGAACCAATTTTAACCAAAAACAAGTCTTTTTTCGTGAAGCAAAGCTTCCTGAACGGATAATGGGCCAGGCAATTTTGGACCGAAAAACATTTAAATATTTTCTATAATTTTTTTTAATTTTTCAAAAATTCTTCTTTTCTTATTTTCAATAATTCATTGTAAGTAGATTTAAGTAAAATTGATGAATACCCATGTGCTGCAATTAAAGTTTTCCACCAGTCTGTACTATCAACATGAGGGAATGGAGAAAAGTTTGGATTATGTTGTGGTTGAATTGCTAATAAATAAGAGAGAATACCTAAAAAAATTTATTTTAAAATAAATTTACCGAAAAAAAAAACCTGCATAAATATCATCAAATCTAAAAATAGCAGTGTGTTGAATGGCAATATAAAATTCATTAATAGTCTGTCCAGAAAGTAAAACAGCCCCAGCTGTAATATATGGTGGATAGGCATTGAAAGGATATTCTGATATGCTTACCTAGGATTTTTTTTGAAATATTTAATTAAAAAACATTTAATTTTTACTTTAAATTTTCTCCATCTTAATCGAAAGGGGGATGTGTCATAACGCCAACCCATATATAACCTTTCATGGGCAACATGTTTTTCAACTTCAGCTGCTAAGTTCCAAGGCAAAAGTAAATAATCATCATCCAATAATAAAACAAAAGGAACAGTTCCCCCATTACAATAATTATGTGCAAATTTAATTGAATATATAAACTTAAAATTAAAAATTTTTTTAATTAAAAAAATAAATATTTACTTTTAAAGTATTATTAAAATAATTGTCAATAAAATCTCCAATAATTAAATCTTCATATTTTTTATTTTCTAATTCTAAATTATCCATTACAGAATCAACAGGTTTTCCAAAAACAAAAATAATTCGAAAACGAAAACCGCCAGTTAAATTATCATTTTCTAAAGAAGAACCAAAAGTTGAACGAATTGCTTCTCTATTCTTTTTTTAAATTATTAAAATATTTTTTTATTTAAAGAAAATTAAACTTTAATTCTTTCAGGAGCACTTTTTACAATAACAAGAATTGAACGTTTTCGAGTTAATCGATTGTTTTTACAAGTTGGGCGATGAATAAATTGAAATTGTGTCAAAAGATTAATTGGGGGTGTTTCTGTTGAATAACCAAGTAATTCTAATAAAACCTTAAAATAATTAAAATTATTTGTGAGGGAATAATTAAAAATTCTTTTACTTGTTTTTGGACATCAACAAATGGAGGCCATTTAAAATCATCAAAATTTACTTCAAAAAAATAATCTGAAAGTCCAGTAATCCAAAATAATGTAAAAGTCAGAGGAATTGAGAGAAGAGCAGCAGGAAGGGAGGAACGGAGCTTAACGAAGGCAAGTCGACAAACAGATACTATGTAAAAAAATAAAATTAGAAAAAATTTTAATTAAAAAATACCTGCATAATTTTTTATTAAAGCTATTCTCATTTAAAAATCATTTTTGTCTCAAAATCTGCAAAAAATTATTAGTTATTAAATTTTTTTAAATAAAATGCAAGAAGCGAACTAAATTTAAATAAATTTTTAAATAAAAATACTAAACTTTATTTAAAAAAATAAATTAAATTATTTGTCTTCCAAATTTTTAATTTCATTTCTCGTTTGTTCATATATCCATTTTAAATAAGGCTCACTCCCTTTTTCAATAGGTAAAACAATAAATTCAGGAACATCATAACTTAAAAAAATTTTTTTTGTTCCGTATTTTTATTCTAAATTTACGGATGTATTTTATTCACAGTTTCTTCCAATTGAATTAAACGATCTGCTTCTGTTTTAATTATTAATAAAGATTCATTTTCTTCCTCAATTTTGCCTTTCCATTCATAAATGCTTGTTAAATTTGGTACAATATTTACACAAGCAGCTAACCTTTTTTGAATAATTTCTTTTGCAATATTTTTACCAACTTCTGTCGTTGGAACTGTTACATAAACAACCTTTTAACAAAAATATATTTTTTAGAAAAAATATTTATTAAACTTTATATAAAGCTGTTGCCATTCTAGAATTCATTAATTGTATATCAACTAATCCAAATAACCCAATAAAAATATTAAGAGAAAAATAAAAATGTTTGAAATTAATAGAAAACATTTAAAAATAATTTAAAAAAATTCTTTAACAAAATATTTAATATAAACTATAAATAAAATCACAAAAATATTTATTACTTAAAAATTAATAAATTGATTAAATGTCAATTAGCAAAATTTTTTTATTTTTAAAATCAATCTTTAATTAAATTATTCTAAAATTCACATTATAATTTTCCAGAAACCACTTTCATATTGTAAATCTACATAAGTTTAGCAGGCATAGCCGAGTCCAATAATAATTGATAATGTTCACTTAAATTGGCAATTGCACTAAGATGACGTGATTTTAGAGATAACTAAAAAAAATTTTTATAAATAATAAGGATTTTAATTTACAGTCAATGTTGCATTTTGTCGTTGCATTTTCAATTCCGATAAAATAAATACTTGATTAGTATATTTAATTGAATGATATAATAATTCTTGTCCATCAACAGTTCGTCTAGCTACGGTAAAAACATTATTTTGTTGTAAAACAGAGCAAATATCATCAGCACTAAGTCCTTTTGTGTTTTGAATTGTAAATTGAATTTCATTTTGTTCAGGAATATCTTTCCATAATTGAAGAAAATCTCTTTTGTCCATTTGTCCACTTTCATCAAAATAAACATTTAATGGAAGAACAACAGCAAAATAAAAGACATCTTTTTGTAAAAATATTTTTTTAATTTTAAATTTATTTATTCTAAATTTTACCAATATTATTTTTAATTGCAACTTGAAGATTGCTTAATGGTTCCATTTTTTGGACAGGTCCATTAGTTGAACAATTAAGTGTTGTTGAAATTGTTTGATTTGGAAATATAGTTCCAGGATTAAATTGTGACAAAGGAATAAGACCAAAACTATTTAAGAAAATAAATTTTAAAATTAAAAAAAATTTTACGAATTGGAATTAAATTGAATAGCAAATCCGTCTAATGGTTGAAGTGCTCGATTTGTTAAATTCATTTCAGCAACAATTTGTCCATTACGGCGTAACCATCGGCCCTCCAATTGAAGTCCTTTACTTTTTGAAGCATCTAACCAAATCTAAATAATGAAAATTACAAAAAATATTTTTCTTTAAATTTGCCTGGTATGGAGGGATATATGGACCAACATTTGATGATTGTGTCGTTCCAACGCCCATTAAGGAAGTTAAATCTCCAGCACTGCTTCCACCAAAACTTAAACCAAAAATATCGGAAGATGATAACTGTTGTGGTGGTTGAGTTGGAAGTGTGCCTCCAATTCCACTACCAAGAAGATCTAAAGGAGATGATGTTGGCGCAGCCGGAGGTGCAAATATTGATGGAGAAGTGGTATCTTTTTTAAAAGAATTTAAATATTCAAATAGTCAATTAACCAAAAATAGATGTAGATGTTGGTGCCGCAGCAGGTGGTGGTGGGGGTGTATCAAAAATACTGGCCAATGCTGGTTGCGCAATTGGAGGAGCAACGGGCTGTGGCGAACCAAAAATGTCACTAATCAAAGCCGATGTTGACGGTTGTTGTGTTGCTGGAGCTAAAAATTAAAATTTATTTAAAAATAAAATTTAAAAAAACCAGGTGCAGAAGGAACAGATAAATCTAATGAAAGAAGATCAGCAATAATTGAATCTTGTGGTGGTTGAATTACAGTTGGTTGTTTTTGAACATTTTCAGCAGGCGAAACAATTTGTTGTTCTTGTTGAGTGCTAATTTTAATTTTATTATTAAAAAATAAATTTAGGTAAATTTTCTTACCTTCCAGGTAATGACGCTGTCTTTACAGGATGCCGAATTGGATCGATGAATGACGACGGAGGTCGATGATAGACAGAAGCAAGAGAACCAATATGACAAACCTTTAAAAATAAAAAAAAAATAATTTTAATTAATTAAAAAAAACAAACCAATTGATTCAAAAGCGAAGGTTCAAGCAAATCTGTTTCTTCAGAAATTAATGGTTTTTCAGCCAAAACTACTTCCTTTGCTGCTTGAGGGTCAGCACTCAACAAACGCCAATAAATGTATCCACGATCACGTAAATCTGGATTATCACTATCCTTTAAAGAAAAAAATTATTTTTAAATTTTTAATGAAACCTGTGTAGCCAAAGTCAAGACTTTTTGTACCAATTGTTGTGTATCATTTGGTCTTTTCAGAAATAATTTAACAACAGCAGTTAGTAATTGTAATTGAACTTGGGTATTTTCATCATGAAAACCATCAACAAAAGATTCCAATAATTCATCAGCATTATCAATACGTTCAGCATATTCACCAACAATCCATCTAAAAAATTTTTAAAATATAGGAAAAATATAAAAATAAATTTTACATCATAGAAGCTCTAGCTTCAGGTTCATCAAGTGTATCCAAATTTTCACAAAGTGTTGAAATTATGCCTTCATAACGATTTGGGTATTTTCGAAAAATATCCTAAAATAATGGAAGAATTTTTTATCATGCCATTACCAAAGAAAATTTTAAAAAGATTCTAAAAATTATTTCCATACTTTTATAACAACAACAGCTTCCTGTACTACATAATTAACTTTTGTTTGAATTAATTCTAAAAGAGTATTTACACATCTTTCAGCACTTTGTTCTACTTTAATTGCACAACGACCAATTGCTCTAACAGCTTTTCGACTAAAAGAAATTTAGAATTTTTTAAAAAGCAATTCCAAAAAACAAACACAAAATCAACATCTACTTCAGCTGCATATTCTTTTAATTCAGAAAGTACTTGTGCAATATTACTTTGCTGGGATAAACGAATCATTATATCTAATTTCTCCATTTTTACATAAATTGGATCATTGTATTTAACGAAAAAAACTTTCATTTCTTGTTTTAAAATGTCTGGTCTAAAATTGAATTTTAAAAATTGGTTTTTAATTAAAGAAAAAACCTTTTTTGAACAATTAAATTAATATTTCTAAGTGCAACATATTGAATTTCTGGTTCAGCAGACAATAAAGTAACCATTGGTGGTGCTAATTTTTTAATCAATTGAGTAGAAAAATCAGAATTTTCGGAGAGCATATTCAACAGTTTCATCAAAACTTTAACAGTAGAAAGAACAACAGCTAATAAAGAAAAATTTAGAAGAAATAGAAAAATAGAAGAAATTAAATTAGTAATTTTAAGGATTTGGTTATTTTATAAAGTGATAAAAGTTTTATTTATTTGATAAAATAACTACCTGCATTTGCATGAGCAAGTCTTGGACTTATTCTTTCACAAATACTTTAAAAAATTCTTTTTAAATAAAAAATAATTTAAACTTTTGTGCTTCCCGTTCATCTTTTGGCTGATAATTTGCAAGTGCGTCCAAAATAAATACTTGACCCCATTCAGTACATTCGTCTAAAAAATTTAAAGTTTATAAAAAATCAAAAAATCAACTCACTCAAAGCAGTTAGTAATTTATTAACAGTTTGAGCATTTATCTCAATAAGAGTATGAGACTCATTTATTTCTGTTATAGCAGCAACAGCATTTGCAACAACCTAAAAACAGGCAAATAGAACAATGATAATTATGAAAAGTATATTTTATAAAAAATATTTTTCTAATAAAAAAGCCTTTAGATTAAAAAACAAAACCATTGGATTAGCATCACTCAACAAATCAGTCAGCATTTCAACAAAACCTTGATCAACAACCATTTGTGCGTTAATATCATGTAATTTAGCAACACATATTGCTGCAGTTTTTCTCACATAAGGGTCTTCATCTTTCATACATTTTCTGAGTGGTTCACACAAATATTCAGTAATTTTGTCAACTCGAATACATCCTTTTTAATAAAAATTATTTGTAAAAAATTTATATTTAAAAACCCATAGTTCGAACAGCTAATGCTCTAATTAATGGATTAGGATCTTCACAATCCTTAACAAAAGTATTTACAGCCATAATAGCCAATTCTGGTTGACTTTTTGCATAATTCATTAAATAAAGGTAAACTAATTTCTTTAATTCAACATTATCTGTTTGCATACAATTAACAACATCAGGAAAAAGAGCACTTTAAAAATTATTTTTTTAAATAAAATATAAAATAGAGACAAACCTGACATCTTTTCCAACAGTCATACTTGCAATAACTTTTTTGACGGCTTCCCGTTTCTTCTCTTTTTTGTCAGAATTTAGTTCATTCTTCAATTCAAATATTTCACCTAAAATAATCTTTCAATTAATATAATATTCTATTGAAATTTTGAACCTTTCTTTGTTGTTGTAAAATATTTTGCGTCGGTCATTTATTATATTTTTATTTGAAAAATCTATCAACTTATAATTAGCCTAAATTAAAAAAATACGTTTATACATAATAGAAAAATGGCAAGAAATTAAAAAATTGTCCATAATAGTCTCAAGGACTGAAATGTCATCGTGAATACTCTAATGTATATTTTTGAAATGCCGGCTTTTGGCACAATTCAATTCTTTGGCGTTTTTTAAATTTTTTACATTTTTGTTAATATTTAAAGTACGTCATTTCTTGATTCTTTCATTTGTGATATATAGTTTTTGGTAGTTTCGGTTTTATAAGGTTTTTGTTTAAGGCATTGGTTTGAAGTGTTAATAATATTAACGCTTAAATACTTTGAGTAATTAGGAAATTACTATATTTGTAATTAACCTTATCTATTTTTATTATTTCGTTTTATTTGTCCTACTAATTTTTTATTCAGTGAAATTTCGAAAGACCTATTTCGTATATTTATAATTATTTAATAATGTCTAAGGGTGGTGATGAATCAATAGCTTCCGGGCCGGCTTTAAGCTCGCTTCGCCCTGCAAATGTTTTAGAGATTCAAGCTCGCGAGTACCTCAAGGAAAAGGAGGTTAGAATTTGTTCCCCCTTTTAATGCATTTTTAATCATTTTTTGCAATTAAGATTGAATTTGGTTTACCTATCATGGCTGAGCGTAAAGGGCCTGTTCGTGAAGGTGACATCGATTTGACTACAAACATCTATCCGCTGATTTTCCAAAGCAACATTCGTGTTTGTCGCTACGATGTGAAAGTTTCTGGAACGAAGAGAAGCGGACGGATCGTCGAGTTCACTAAGAAGTTCAAGGACGAGTGAGTTTTACTTTTGATATTTGCTGAGGGTTAACGTATGGGTTTGACCTTATAGGCTACTGTTTGAACATCTTTCTGTTTTCTATCATTTTAACATTAAAGGGTTTGACAAATTACACCGTGTTTTTTTAAATTCTAACTAATGGTCTTGCCTTTCAGTTTTACTAAAACTGAGCGTCGCTTTCGTACGCGTGATGTGCTTGTTACTTTTATGAATAAACATAAGGATATGACCAAAGCTGCTGGTTGCATCTACAACGATCTCCAGTCAATCATGTATTCTTTGACTCCTATGTCACCACAAGTTATTTTCTTTTATCTATACTTTTTAAATTTTTTTTCAAGGAGAAGCATATCAAATTTGATTTTATTCCTTCTGAACTTCACAATGCCTCTGAGTTTGAACGTTTCAAATTGGAGAGCATCACTTTGGAGTTTAATCCTACCAATCCTTTTCAATTGAGCTTAGAACAGATACAGGGGCAACGGGATTTGGTTTATGCGAACAGAGTGAGGAAATATATTTTTTAAGTCGTTTTTTTTGTTAATAGGATCTTGCTCAATTTCTTGACATTGCTACAAGCCAGGAGGTTTTCTTTCGCGAGTATGTTCATCTTAAAGATAAAAGTTGGAAATTTTAATATTTTAGAGGAGAGCACGTTCATTTCTCTACATCTAATTCTTACATGTATAGTCCTGAAATGTTTGGTTTCAAATCTGATGACACTATTTCTTTTCCGGATAACCTTACCTATCTTGGTATAGGATGTGATAAAGCAATTCACAATGTTCAAGGAGGCAAACCTGGAAGTGGAGGCTTACAATCAGTTGTTGTTCAACGTGGGTCAAAATATTCTTTATTTTAAAACCTTATTTTAGCAAAGAAGACTCCATTCCATGCGGATGATCTTCTTGTTAATAAAGTGGATGCTATGTTATCTTCAATGCAGCGTCAATCATTTGATGCTAAAGTGGCGTATTTGGATAAATATCTCAAAGGTTTTGGATTTACAAATCTAGTTAATAAATAGATCCCTTTAAGGTCTAATGGTTTGCACTACTCATAATAAGAATAATGTGCAGTACTTACTGATAAAAGGATTTGCACGCGAAAGCGCCTCTCAAAAAGAAATATCAATTAATGGGCAACCAACTTCAGTTGCTACATATTTCAACCAGAAATATGGGGTTTCGCTCAGGTGATTTTGATTTTAATGAGTTTTAGTAAAGATATTTAAGTACTGTAAGACTGGATATTTTTCCATTGTTTTCAGTATTGGCTCCGGGTCGTTTTTATAATAACTTGTTAAAGTGACACTTGTATTTTTCAGTCGAATGGATTTGCCTTTAGTTATAAGCAGTACAACTGACAAGGATGGAAAGAAGCAACAAAATTATTACCCAATTGAAGTTCTTCAAGTGTGTGACAATCAACGTGTTAAGACTAACCAATTGACTTCGCAAATGACTCAATTAGCAATTAGGGTCCAATTTTTATTTTTATTCTCGTGTCCTAATACCCATTATATGGTGAAGAGAGATGTCTCTTCAACATTTACTCACAATAGTACCGTTTTCATTTTAGAAGTGTGCTGTTCCTCCAGCTATTTTACGCGCGCAAATGGAAAAGGTTGCAAAATCATTGCATCTCTGGGACAGTGATTATTTGAATGCTGCCAGAATTCAAGTGCTCAATAAACCTCTCGAATTGGTTGGAAAATTAATTTAATTTTTTTTTATTTTGTAAAATTTTTTCAGCGTGCAAATGAACTTAATCATCCTGAACTTCAAACTGGTGATGGTAGTGTTTTTCCAAATAAAGATAGTGCTGGGTGGAGGATGAGTAAAGTATTGTCTCCCCAAGCACTTGTGGGTAAGCAATATGGATGGGCTTCTTTTGTTTTTTGGACAAAAAATGCTGGGCATGGATGCTTAATGCAAAATGAGATGGAGTGATTTTTTATTTAAAATGTTTTAAACTGAAAAAAACATTTTTAGTGATTTTCTGCGTCGTTATCAACAACAAGCAAATTTCAGAGGCATTAGATTAGATAATCCTGTAAGAAAGGAAATTGTTACGCTGAATAAACTGGTTTTTTTCTATGCAGTTTAAATTTAATATTTGAATTTAAAGGATGACATGGCTCAATTTTATGAATGGGCTTCAAAAAATGACATTGCCTTTTTGCTTTGTTTTCATGGAGATAGTGGTGATGCGGAACAAGTACATCATGAGATTAAAGCAAATGAGAGGCGTTTCTTTGTAATTACGCAATGTGTAAGAACTGGGACTGTTAAGAATGTTATACAAAAGGGTCAAAAACTCACAATTGACAACATTTTGAATAAAACCAATGTAAAGTTGGGTGGAATCAACTATACATTGTCACGTTCAAGGTTTTGTTTTTAAATTTTTGTATTAAGTTATTATCACTTTGGCGTTCTGAACGCTAATTTTTTGTACATAAATTTTCATCACTTCAGCGCCGCAGGCGAAAATTTTTAAAATTTAGAAGGCCATAGGCCAAAAAATTCATTTTTTCGGCGCCGCAGGAGACAAAAATTTGATTTTCAGCGCCGCAGGCGAAAATTTTTTGAATTTTGGACCTCAAGAAGCCAGATTTCTTCCTTTTTTAGCGCCGCAGGCGAAAATTTTTTAGATTTCAGAGGCCGTAGGCCAAAAAAATTCACTTTTTTTGCCCCAGCCCTTCCCCAAATTTTTTCCTTTTCCCCATTTCGGGGGGGGGGGGGCTCTAGCCCCCCCCCCAGCCCCCCTGGATACGCCCTTGCCTTGTAGTCTGGGAAAACTTATTAAAAATTTTATATTTTGGTCTACTAATTTTTGTTAAACAGGATTGCTGCTGACACGTCAACGTTAATTATTGGGTTTAGTGCAAACCATCCTGGTGGTGGTATTGGTACGGTAGATGACACTGCTTCTGATCCAAACAAAGCACCTTCCTTTGTTAGTGGACCACCTACAGCTGTCGGGGTATATTTTTTCAAATTATGATAATTTAGTTTTTATCTGAGGCTTTTCAGTTTGCAGCAAATGTTGGTCCTACGAAAATGCCATATGATTTTATTGGTGACTTTCTCTATCAGCAAGCATATCGTGAGGAAAAAGTTAACGTCATTGAATCGATTGTTCAGCGATGTGTTGCTTTCTTTCAATCGACAAGGGATGGACGTCTTCCTGAACGTGTTATTCTTTTCCGTAATGGATGTAGTGAAGGATTATACCCAAAGGTCGTCTAATATTCAAGTTTCCAAAACTTCTGATTTTTCAGATTCTTAAGTATGAAGTTCCACTTCTGCGAAAGGCATTGCAGGTTGAAGGGATGCAGGAACCAAAATTAACTTTAATTGTTTGCAATAAACTTCAAAGCGTTCGATTCTTCCACAAAAATGTCTGTTAATATTTTTATAAAATTTAAAATATTTTTGCAGATCAATCCAAATTTCAAGTCGCCAGAGCAAAATTTGAAACCTGGCACAATTATTGACACAGCAGCGGTGCATCCGGAATTTGCAGAATTCTTTTTGACTTCACATCGTGCTTTACAAGTTTGGATATTTTTATTCTTGAACATAAATTTTATTGTTTAGGGAACTGCTCGAACTCCAAAATATACGGTAGTATACGATGATTGCGAACATGACTTGGAGGAATTGGAACGTCTCACTTATGATCTTTGTTTTGGACATCAAATTGTGTCATCACCAATTTCTTTGCCAGCACCAGTCTTGGTTGCTTCAGAATATGCCAAACGAGGAAGAAATCTTTACAATTCTTTATTGTAAGAAATTTTTTCTGTTAAATGCTTAATTTTTTAATTTAGTGACGAATTGAAGCAGAAAAATCCGGATATTACCTATACCAACTTAAATGATGACATCACTTTTTACGGACGTACCGGGACTGAGTGCTGGATTTCTGAATACCGGTTAAATGCTTAAGGAGAAGAGGATATTTTTTAAAATTATTTCTTAATTTAATTCATTTAAGATAATTTAAGTTAAATAATTCTAAGTCCCAAATTTAATAAGAGATGAATTTAATGATCTAGGGTGGATTTTAAAAACAAGTTAAGGAATTGGAAGGGTTAAATAAACGGATTATGTTTTTACTAAATCATTTAAAATCATCTAAAGCAATTGTTAAAGCCCAAAATTTTTAATTTAAGTCCCCAATCCTATTTAATTTCTAAATTGTTTAAATTTATTTAGACTATATACATGTCTATTTGTTAAATAATTCGCACTTTTTTAAAAATAAAAATACAAAAAATGTTATGGTAGATTTTGAATTTTATATTAGGTTGAAGTAATATTATGTTTGTTTTGGTAAAAGTGGAGAGAATATTTGTAAAATTATTTGTTTTATCTTTTGAATTATTGCTGTTTCTTATAAAAAAGACAGTTTTTATATATTTTGGGTTTCTAAACTAAATTTGACGATCGAATTCTGGTCCGAGATTCGGAATGAGTAAATTCTGTTCCTACTAACGAACAAAAATATCTAGAGAACTCTTTTGTTTTTCTGCACTTTTAATCATTTTTATTTGACGATTGTTCTAAAAGATTTTGAAATTAAACGAAAATAAATGGATATTAACTATAGTTTAAATGTTTTTGGAGGAAATTTTTGTACACCATTAAAATATGTGCGTAAAAGTCTTTATTCCAATTTTGGATCGTGTGAATGTTGGATTCGTGCCAGTTGGTCTTTTAAAAGTTTTGGAATTTATTAATAAGATATATAAAAATTATTATTCACCACCCTTAAAATAATAAAATGCTCTAATTCCCATATTTGTTTCTAAGAATAATTTATAATAGCATGACGTGAAAAACAAAGATTTTAATGGTTATTAGAATTTAAATTTATTAAAAATTATTTTAAAATAAATGGAAATTTCTAATTAATATAAATTTATTAAAAAAAATTTTTTTAATAAAATGTACTTTTATATTTACACAACAGATTTAAAATAAATAGATTCTAGGTACTTTAATATGTTTAAAAATTATAAATATTTTTATTTTTAAATAATAAAATTTTCAATCGAAATTCTTTTTAAAGTACTATTTTTGCATAATTATTTCGCAAAAAGAAACATTTTAATTTAGAAGGAAATAAAAAATATATAAAAATTATTTTATTTAACATTTTTATATATTTATTTACTATTTTTGTATAAATTCTCACGATTACATATAAAACCGGATGAAGGTGGAATTTTAAGGAAGGAAAGGAAAACTTTTAAAAAAGGGTAAAAAGAAAATATAAAAATATTTGTAATTTGTTTATTATTTAATTAAAATTAAGTTTAAAAACAAAAATAGATTTTTAAATATTTATTTAAAAATGTTATTTTTCGAGTATAAATTTAAAAGGAAAAAATAAATAAATTAATTAATTATATTTATTTCTCTCTTTAGATTTACAAAAATGTCCTCTTTATTATTTAAATTATTTATTATTTTTTTAATTCTTTTAATAATTAATAACTGCAATTCTTCTAGAATTAAAATTCAACGTAACCTTAATAGGTAAATTTTTAAAGAATTTTTAAAAATTTAAAATATTTGTAGATATACATCAACAACAACACCACCAAAACCTGTTAATACATTAAAGGAAGAAAATGAATTATTACTAGATGAAAATGAAGATGAATCTCCAATACTTCGATTAATTAGATCATTTAAACAAAAACAACAAAAAAAGAAAAAACAAAAAGAAAAAGAACTTCAATGCTGGATTAGAATAAATAAAAAATTGGGAGAGGTAGGGGAATTAATTTTGGGAGAGAGGAAGGGGAAGGGAAGGGAAGGGAGGGGGGAATTAATTTTTAATTAAAATTTTATTTTTTCTTAGTTTTACTATGAAGATGGAAAATGTGAATGTTTATATGATAATAAATTTGTTTGTATTGGAGCAACACATGTAGATCCCTACAATTATTATTGTGAAAAAAATTTAAAGTTTTAAAAATAAATTTTAATTTATCTTTTAAATAATTAATTGTAAATATTCTCTTTTTAATAAAAAAAATAATTTTATTTAAAGAGAAAATTAATTAATTAATTAATTTTTCTCGAAAAAACTAAAATTTTAAACAAAAAATACAAAAAAAGGAAATTAAATAATTTAATGTAGTGTTAATAAAAAAGTAATATTTTGATTCAAATTTACCAGAAATCCCTTAAAATTAAAAAAATTATTTTTGGAAATTTTATTGTAAATTTAAAAAGACAAAGATGAATAAACTCATCTTTAAATTACATGAGCAAAAATAAAAGGGAGGGATAGGGAAGTAATTAGTAAATATGTGACAAGAATAATTAATTTAAAATAAACAAAACAAAATAGGATAAGGACAAATTTTAATTGGTGTAACAAAATAAAAGATTTGCATTTTGTCAAAAAACTTAATTCTCAAAAATAATTGTCTCAAAAGAAATTGACAAAAATACAAAAATTGGAAAGAATTAATTTTTAGTTAAATTAAAAAATAATTTTTTAAAATATTTTTTCTTTTACCCTCCTAACAAATTAAATATATTTCCACCAAAATCACAAAAATTAAAACAAAAATTTCCATCCAATAAACAAAACAAGAATTAGTCAATCTCGCATTGAAGATGAAGAAGCAACATTTTTATTAGACAAATCACCATTTGTAAAATCATTTAAATTTCCCCCATCAACACTTGCACGTTGAGCTGGTTCTAATCGACTAAAATAAATATGGCGAAGAGCATCACTTAATTGGATACGAGAATTTGGTTCATATTCAAGCCTAAAGGAATTTTTTTGAATTAAAAACATAATTATTTAAAAAACAAACATTCGATGGATTAAGTTAAACAAGTGCTGATGCGGGTCTGAATTGGATTGCATATAACGCTAGAATAAATTAAATTTAGAAAAAAAATTATAAATATTAATACAATTAGAGGCTTGCAATGATCCCGCACGTACTGGCCGCCGCTCGTCCTATCGTCCCATTCTAAACGGCCATGATAGAAATATTTTGTTCTAAGTAAATTATTTAAAAGATTTTTTGTTTATTCTTTACTTTGTTTTATGGCCCATTCTATAAGGTATTTTTCCAAGAATTCTTTCCATCATAGCCAAATGTTCCCGATTGTCATGTGTTTGGAAAAGTGTCTGTCCAGTATAAAGCTCAAACATAATACAGCCTATTGACCACACATCACACGGTTGAGCCCAACCAAGCTCTTTAAAAATTAAATTTTAGAAAGTAGATTAAAAACAAATTTTTCATTACCCAAAATAACTTCGGGTGCTCTATAATGACGAGTAGAAACAATTGTTGAATGATGCTCATGATCAAATGTAGCCGAGCCGAGATCAATTAGACGAACAGTTGCATCCTAAACATAAATTCAAATTTAAAAAAAAATAAAAAACCTTCAACGTTCTAACAGGTTTTCGTGTACGCCTTCCATCTTCTCCATTTACCATTGTCTCAAAATCGCTAGAGACGAAAAGAATATTCTCAGGTTTTAAATCTGTATGTGTTAAACGATTGTCGTGAAGAAATTTAACAGCGTGAATTAACTAAAAAGATCAGAAAAATAAAGGAAAACCTTCACCTGATAAGCAATATATCTAGATTGGTCCATAGGATATGGCCGATAATCATTCATTTTCTTTGAAAAAAAAATTAAAAATTTAAAACAAATTTTAAAAAAACCATAAAATCAAAAACGCTCAGACCCAACAAATCAAATAACAAACACATCTAAAAATAAATTTTTTAAAATTTAAAATTAAAAGAAAATACAAACATGTCCATGATAATCAAAACTGTCGAGCAATTGAATAACCAAATGATTTCCCTCTGGATCTTTTTCTCTAAGCTTCCTAAGAACATTAATTTCAAGTCTAGCAGCATCTCTATATTTTGAAACATTTTTGATGATTTTTAAAGCTTTTGGTGCAGATTTGACTGAATCAGTACGGCATAAGTCTTTGACTTGCACAACTTTTCCAAATGTTCCTTCACCAAGTGTCTTAACAATTTCAACTGGAAAAGAAAATTAAACAAAGGTAGAGTGAAATCTCTTGTAATATAACTACATCCTACGGGTTGGAATTTGTCGAAAAGAGTGATGTGAGAGGGGAAAGGTCAAACTAAGATATTGAAAAATTTTTATGTCAAATAAAATTCCCTCATTTTTTATTAAAATCCAAAAAAACTCACATCGAGAATCGATAACTTGCCCATTATAATAAATTAAATGTCCTTCTTTGTCATCATGTATTGGAGGCTGAATAATTGGTTGCGGAACTACTACTTGTTGTGGTTTACTGTGAACAGTTGATGGAATAACAACAGCCACTGAAGACGACTGAGCGGTAGACAATTGTTGTTGACTATTGCTAGTTTTTGTATTTCGATTGCTTATTTTTGATTTTTTCTTAGGAGGAGATATCCGTTTGCTAGCATTGGATGAGGAAGCAATGCTGTTCTTCTGTGGACAACTCTTTATAAAATTTAAAAATAAACGAAAAATATCAGTGGACAGTTAATCCCAAAAAATACTTTTACAAAACAATAAACTAAAATAATCAGAAAAGTACTTAATTGATAACCTTTGATATGTCACAAGCCTTATCAATATCCATTTGATAGTATTGGTCATTCCTGTTACGTGATCGTCGTCTAGCGCGCTCCTCACGATCACATTTAAGTTTGCTGCGATTTTCTTCACGTATACGTTTTTCATCCTCATAAGAATAATCTCGATAAGTTCGCCGTTTTCGACCCTGAAAAATAAAACAAAAATTGTTTAATTTAGATTTCAGTGAACAATAAATTAAATTTAGAGAGTAAATTACTGTTCCGGATACTTGAAAAAAATTCACAAGAGATTCACACATAAACTATTAAAATTTTAATCAAATTAAAACCTGTTTTGTATGTCCTGGCATCACAAATTTGTTTACTATTTAATAAAACAAAGGAAGATCAATAATTAGCAACCAAAATTTATAACAAAATTAGGTATATTTCTGCAAATTTAAGATAAAATCATTTAATTGAAAAATATTCTCAAAACGATTTAAATCTAACAATAAGCTTCAAAACATATATGCTCTAAATTGACGAAAAAATCAATACCACCCCAACAAAAGACGAGAAAATCCCGATTGACCGCAAGCAAATCCAGACAAAATGGTAAGCAAAAAATGGAACTAAGGCTAAAGGTTACAAAATGGTACTCGAAAGATGGTTAAAGATTCTTCGTTGACATAAAATTTAAATTTTATTTGTTTTAAAAATTTCCTTGTTACAAATTATGAAAAGGCGTGGACAATTAAAATTTTGACATTTAACTCCGCCCTTTCCGGGGCGGAGTTAATACTGTATCTACACTGTATCAATGGAGCGGACACATTTAAACGGGACATTTTGCAACGAGAAAAAACGTATTCCTCCAGAAGACCGGAGCATTAAAAGACCGGCGCGGGAAAAATGTCCAAAATACGCAGACTAAATTATTAGTTTTCGAACACCATTGAGGGTCGTTTTTTCATTTTTTATTCCTTGAAATTTTTAAATATTTTTTGAATTTTTTAAATCTACCCGAGTGTTAGCTAGTTTCTTCTAGGATCAATGAAGTTTCGAGATAAAATAGGTTGGGCGATTTTGCTAAGCCACATTTTCTGAAGGGACATTCACCCTAAGACAAAAAACCGCGAAGAGAAAAAAATCAAAACTTCGACGGACAAAAGTCAAAATATATGAACCAGAAGTCAGAAGATTTTCTCCTACATATAAATAGAATGCCTACAGACAAAATAAAATACCCAAAATAAGTTTTACACTTGATAAACAAAAAAAACAATGTCAAACAGCCATTTAAATTTAAAATGTAAAACGATTTTTTGAAGTCAAATCGAAAACAAAAATATAAAAAAATCGTTTAACATTCCAATCAAAACCCGAGAAGGTAGAGGAATTTAAATAACTTTTTTTAAAAAACACCAAACAGAAATAAGACAATGGAACATTTAAATAAATAATGATGTATAATATATAATTAATGTTGCTGATTTTATTTTTTTCTTTGATTTTAAATTTTCAAACAATCCCCCCTTTAATTTTTTCTCAAAAAACCACACTTTTCTGAAAATTCAATTTTTAAATCAGCAACATCTTTTGGGTGTCTTTTTCGAATTTTCTTTGGAAAAGACATAAGAATAATATATAAGCAAAAACAACAACTAGAAGAACAACAAAAGTTTTTTTTTAAATAAGAGAGAGGAAAGTAAAATAAAATAGCGCCCAATTTTGTTGTTGCTTCTACCATTTTTTACATAACCAACTCAAAGCTCAGTGTGACCCTCATCCTTATCTTCTCCCTCTTCAGGTTCTTCTGCCTCTTCTTCAGCTTCCTTCTCTGCCTTTTCGATGTCAGAAAGTCCAGCACCTTCTTTGCCGCCAGAATCGAGGAATTTACTTAAAAAATATTTTTAAATAAATTTGTTAAATGTTTTTTGTCCAAAGGAGTTAATAAACTCTTTGGAATAATTTCTGTTATTCCAAAAATAGAGGAAATACCAAATTAAATATTAATTAAAGAAATTACGAGAATCCTTCAAGAGTACGCTCTCCAGTGTAGTCAATAACCTTCTTAGAACCAGCAGGGAAGAATTTGATTGTTGGGAAGGATTGAACCTAAAAAACAAAAAGAAACATAATTTATGTTAGTAAGGACATTAAAAGATCACCTTCACATCTTCAACTTCATTAGCGGTGGAATCCATCTTTGCAATAACAATATCTTCACGATCTTGATATTTTTCGCCAAGTTTATCCCAAATAGGAGCAAGCTGTTTGCAGTGACCTCAAAATTTAAAAATTGAAATTTATTTAAAAACTTAACTACTTACCACACCATGGAGCATAAAACTCGACAAGCACATTCTTTTTCTCATCTCGAGCAACTTGTTCAAAGTTCTTGCCAACGAGAACCTTGACTGGTTGTTTGTCCCAATCTTCTGGAATTTCTTCGCTCATCAAATGTGGCTTCAACTTTCCGTCCAAATAGGCAGAAGTGAATTTAACAACATTTTCTGTAGTGATTTCAGTCCAATCTGGCTTGTATTTGGTCATGTCCTCTTCCAAAGAGATGAGACGAACAGCTGGAAGCTCCTCCTTCTTCAAACCAAAGAACTCCATAATTCGTTGATTGTCCTCAACTTCAGTGTTGATGTACACAAAGTGAAGCTAAATAATTTAAATTTATAGAAAACTGAATAAGGTAATCGTTACTTTTCCCTTGAATTCTTTTGCAGCAGCCTTGAATTCGGACTCCAACTTTTCGAAATCTGGAGACTCCTTGGAAACAAACAAAAGCATGTGAGACTTGATTTCCCCACCAAAGATGACTGCAGCGGTTTCTTGGCTGAAATAAAAAAAATCTAAATTTTCACTAAAATATAAGGATACCTAAATTCAGAGACAAGAGGGATACGATTAGATTGAACCCATTTTTTGAGAATATCCAATTCAATCTTTTCTCCATCAAAGTCTGTTTTTCCCTCATCAAACTTCTTGTAAAGTACAATTCCTTTGTCCTTGATATTAGCGTCTTTAGCAACAGCAGAATCGTAAATAATCGCAAATGGAACATCATCAAATGAGCTTGCAAGTTCAATATAGACTTTGGCTTCCTTTGAGTCCTTATCCTAAATTTTTTGAAAGATATTATATAAAGTGAAAAGTGCATACACTGAAGTAAGCAACAGCGGCAACTTCGGCAGAATCCTGGAATTCTTTAAGCTCATCGGCAGAAGTGAGTTCCTTAGCAGGAGGTCCAGTCTTCTTCTTGAGCCAAGCAACGATGGAAGCAGCATCACGGCCTCCTCCATATTCGCTGGGTTTACCTAATAAATAATTAGGTTTATGAATAACCGTCTTGCTTTCAATCTAGCTAAATTATTAAAATGAGTTCGTGCTAAAACTGGCCCTTAAAATCAACAGTTTAGTACCGAGAGATGGGAATCCCAAGAACTAGCCGTAAAATAATGCCAGATAAAATAAAAAACCATTTCTGAAGAGTTTCAATGTAGGATAGCCACGCACTTCATAAGTAGAACCAAGTTCTGTATGAATTGTAGCATCAACTTTTCCAAGCTTGATTGGCGACTTCTCATCCTTTAATTGAGTAGCTGCCTTTGCATATTCGGGTGCAAGAGCTTTACAGTGGCCTAAAAGATTTCAAAAAATCTAAAGCCAAAACCAAAATTTACTAACCACACCACGGCGCATAAAACTCTACAAGAATAAACTCATTCTTTTCGATAGCAGATTTGAAATTGTCCTAAAGAAAACAATATAATATTATACAAATCCAAATAAAAACCTTAGTCAAAACCAAAACATTCTCCTCTTCTTCAATTTCAACAAGGTCATCAAGAGAATTTTCAGAAGGTGGAGAACCATCCTTTTCAGCAGCCTTCACCAAAAAACTTCCGCTAATAATTAACAAAACAGAAAAGAAGATTGATATATGCATCTTTAGCAGAACCATCCTTTTCAGCTTCTTTTCCAATATGTTTTTAATAAAATAAAGTCTTTATATAAAAATATATATTTACCTGAAAATTTAAGAAAATAAAAGGATTAGATATTTGGTAATCTTTAAAAGAGCTTTAAGGATGTTATTAAGGTATTGAGGATTATTACTAGAAGATAATGTTTGTAAAAATATATCCGTTAAATCAAAACAATTTTAAAAAATTAACACCTCCCATGAAACTTATTTAAAGTTTCAAAGAAATAATTTCAATGCCTTAAAACGGTTTATTTTAAATGAATAGATTTCTAACAAATACAATTCACTAATTCTTTTTCGCAGCTTTATTTAGGTGAAATAAATTCATAGTGCTGACGTGGTCAATGCTATGTGTAAAATGAAAAATGCTATAGACTTAGAGATGCAGAGAAATATATAAAATATAATCGCGGGTCAGCATTGACGTGTGGGGCGGATAGTGATGGAAGGAGGTGATTTGCGCTAGCTTTTATAACTTTTTATTGATTTTCCTTTTAAATAAAAAATAGCCATCATTAAAAATATTTAGAAAAATAACTAAAAGCCACGGATTCAAAAGAAATTTCCACATAAGCAAACAAACATAAACAGATTTTATTTGTTTAACATTAAAAGACTTTTAACCCTACTTTAAAAAACAACTTTTCCGTGTTAAACATACATAAATAGATCAAAATATAATTTTGTTATTGGTTCTAATCGCAACATACATAAGTACATAACAAAAATAAAATTAGAGAAAAATTACGTGGATTTTTGTCAGTTACTGTGGAAAATTAAATAAGAATTAATTAAAATTAATCTCCATCTTCACTACACTAAACGAAAAATTACCTAACTTCTCCAAAAATGATAATCCCTCATATACCCCCCCCCTCCTAATCCGTTCAAATCCTCTTATATGTCCTTTAAGGAACTTACCTTTATGGTTTAGGTATACATACTTTTTTAAGCCACGCCCTTTTTCCTTCTCCATCATCAATCAACCTTTATACAGATTGGTCAGCCTGTCTTTTTTCCTCATTTTCACCCAATTTTGCCTGTCGTATGTTCAATGAGAGATTAAATGGCAATAAATACCCAAGTCTGCGTTTTAGAACAAATGGTCCGGTATTTTTGCATGTTTTTCGGTATTTTTGCGTGTTTAGAATCATATTTTTCCGAGATCGTTTTTAGAGACAGCTCAGAGAGAAATCACCACGGACCGATTCTGTGATTTATTTATTCACTGGCCCGTTTGTTAACAAAAAAGTGACCTCAGAATTGCTTGATGGGTGAAAAGGACGGAAAATAATGACGGAAAAGGAAAAAGGGGCGTGGCTAAAAAACATTCCTAAATCATATAGATAAGTTCCCTCTTTAACCCCTCCAGATACTTTATTACCAGATAACCCCAGATCCAACCAAATCCCTGATGTCAAGTTAAAATAAAAATTTTCTAAAAAATTTTATTGATTTTAGATGCCTTAAAAAATTTAATTCTACAATATAAAAATACTTAAGATTCATGTAATGTTTCGCTAAAAATATTTAAAAATTTTACTTGTTTAACTACTTTTATACAAAAGTTTAAATTACAATCGAGAATAAGGGATATATAATGAAGAATGTTTATAAAACACAATCAGACAATATATACCCAAAAGAAGTGTATAAAATAAAGGACATCCGTTTTTTTGCACTTTATAATTTATTAGACAATTAACAAATATTTTTAAGTTCAACAGATAAAAGATTTTTTCCAAAGAAATTGTTAATCAAAAACAGGCATGCCCATAAGTTTAAGCAGAAAGAAAAGATAATTTAATCGAACCCCTCTCGTGAGATACACAAATTTTAATAAGAATTTAATCCGTCAATTATTCCGAGATAACCCTTTTCATCATTATCTCTCTCATATCCCACCCTAATAACGGAGAGAAAGGGGTCCGATTTTACATATTGAAATAGAATTAATGAAGTAACTAAATATAGTATGTATTAATTTATTTATGAGCGGAAGGCCGGAAGAGCAAAAATTTGTCTCACGCGGAAATCTTTTGGCATTTCAATTGCTAATTAATTTTAAGGAAATAGAGAAAAATGTAAGCTTCGAATTATATATATCAAACAATGATTACTAAAATTTAAAACTATTTTTTATATCAAAGACCAAAAAAGTTTATAGTAATAACATCCATACATGAAAATATTGATGAAACCCCCAAAATATTAAAGAAATTTTACAATTTTTGGTTGCTTTAATGTATGGGGGCATTTTTTCTTTGACATAAAATTCGTTGATATATCCGTATTAATTCTAAAATTATTACCCCCACATTTTTAATTTTATTCACATCAATGACAATCAAAATTTTAAATGAAAAGGACTACACTGGTGCACATAAGTAATGTCCGCTATATTTCCGTTCATTATTTCAACGTGTAAGTAGTTTTATTTTTTAAAATATATATCAATAGATAGCTCTATTCTTATCTCAGTTGACATGTTTCTGCATTTTTCACGAAAATGAAAATTGGCCGAGATATCCGGATTAAGCCGGATATCCCAAATCCTATATCCTCGGAAAAATTTTTTAGAAAAGATTTAACAAGCCCGTTTGATAAAGCATATTTTTGTGAGTATTTACCACAAGACCGATTAGAAATATCTTTTTCCGGAACGGAGATATGATTTTTTGAAAATGGCATTTTTCCCTTAAAAATTGAATTTTTTGCAAAAATAGGCGAAAAATGCCATTTTCAAAAAATCATATCTCCGTTCCGGAAAAAGATATTTCTAATCGGTCTTGTGGTAAATACTCACAAAAATATGCTTTATCAAACGGGCTTGTTAAATTTTTTCCAAAAAATTTTTCCGAGGATATAGGATTTGGGATATCCGGCTTAATCCGGATATCTCGGCCAATTTTCATTTTCGTGAAAAATGCAGAAACATGTCAACTGAGATAAGAATAGAGCTATCTATTGATATATATTTTAAAAAATAAAACTACTTACACGTTGAAATAATGAACGGAAATATAGCGGACATTACTTATGTGCACCAGTGTAAATAATAAAGGAAATAATAACAAAATGATGATTATATTTTGGTAGTAAAAGATTTTTTTGTAAAACAATTAATATCGCATTTTAATTGGTTGAAACTGGCAAATTATTGATTAAAAATTAATTCAATGAATGATTTTAAATATTTGTTAAAAACAATTTTTGAATTAATTTAAATATTAAATAAAATCATTCGACATTTAAAAAAGCCCGTCCATCCTCAATTAGAATGAAATAGAAAGATAGTAAGAGTGAAAAGAAAAGAGGCAAACAGATTTTTGATTTGTTAAAAATTAATTTTAAAATAAAAAAAAATAATTTCAAAAATCAAAAATTGTTTTACCTTTTTAACCATAAAAATTGATGAAGATTAAAAGACCCTAAACAAAATTTGAGGAAATAAAAGATAAATGCAACACTTGCAAATATAGAAAATATTTGGCATCATTGATATATTTAAATTGGAAGAATGATGATGAAGATTGAATGGGGGTGAACAAATATAAAAACAAATTTAATTTGTTTGTGAAAAATCAAAATGTTGTTTTTAAAAGCCTCCATTGGGGCAATGATTCAAAAATACCAATTTTATTGGCCAAATAGATGACAGAATAATTAATTGCAATAATTGCAAACATTGCTCGTCAAATTTATAATTAACCATATATTTAAAGATAAGAATTTGTAGTAGAATAACCGCCAATTGAATTTCTGAAAATTAATAATTTAGTATGAGCTGAAAAGGAAATCTATATATTTTTTGACCGAAATAACATAAATTTTCAAAATAACAACTTTTGTAATGCTGTGGTTACATAAAAGTCGCTTTGCGTTTTGCGACAGAAAATAGCATACAAAATGATGAGAGACAAAATCGCGCGCGATTTTGTCTCCTCTTTTTACATTATCTTTTCTGTCGCAAGACGCGCGCGATTTTTATGTAACCGTAGCTTAAGAGAGGAAACAGAGTTAAAATGTTAAACAAAAAATTTAGTAATGCCCCCTCCCTTCAAAAATTAATTAATCTTTTAATTTTTATACAAATTATTTACGTCAAATCAAGCATATGTGCCAACATTGCTGGATTTGCTGCATTTAAAGCCGCTGTTGTTGAAGCATTTGATCGATTTGAAGACATAAACGGTGCATAGCCACTGTTACTTCCAATTGGTTCAATACCAGACGTTGTTCCTGAAGCATCAACAATAGAAAAGAAAGGATTTCCACCATTGGGATTGCCAGAAGTGAGAAGATGCTCAGCAGCTTGTTGCTGCTGTTGTTGGAGGATAAATGCAGCCGTTGCATTAGCAACCTATTTTAAGCAGATAAATTTCAGAAAGCTTAAGATAATTTAGAATAACCTGTTGCTGATGTTGTCGTTGGTTTTGATTGAATTGTTGTTGTTGAACTATTTGTGACGGTTGTGCATGTGGCTGAGGACGGACAATTGCACATCTGGTATTTGATGCTTTTCTCGCAGATGATGAAGTGGCGCTTGTTGGTAATGTAGTACTTGAGTCTAAAGCTCCATTATTGGAAGAAAATGAAGAATTCATAATGTTTGATTGGTTAACAGAATTTTTAAGTGCTTGTTCATGTTGTTGATGAACACTTTCCAAATTTTGCCTAAGGAATATATAAATAAAATGTTAGAAATATTTAAAAACCTATCGATATAATGATCATTCGCTGATGTTTGCATTAATTGCTGAAGTGAATCATTTTTTAATTTAGCATAAGTCGCAGATTGTTGAATTTGTTGCGGCTGCTGGACATTAATTGCAGATGAATTTGGATGAATTCCATTCAAAACTTGAGCAGCCCATTCTTCCTAAAGTCCAAATCTTAGTTTCTAATTATCGTTTCCCCCACATAAACTCTATAATTTTTTCGATAAGAACAAATGAAAGCTAATTTGACGCGGCTCACCGATTAGGATATGATTTTAATATCATAGTAGGTTTCTCGTCAAATGAGCGATCATTTGTGTGTTTTGGTCCATATATAAAAAATTGAGTGCAATTTGGAAAGGGTAACAGTACCAAGGATTTTAACGTTTCAAAAAAGCACCTGTTGTTGCTGATGAACTTGAGCCAATATTTGCAATTGATGTGAATAGTTCTTCGCCGCGGCAGCTGCTGCCGCATTTTGTTGATGCGCTACAGTCTGTTGCTGTGGTGGAAATGTATTTGCAGAAGCGGCTTGGAAAAGATGTGGAAATTGCTGAAGAAATGCAGCAGTTGCAGCCAATTGTCTAGCATGAGCCGCTGCAGCGGCGTTATGTGAAAGAAACGAATCACTGCTTCCGTTTGCATTATGTTGCGGGGCAGGTGGAGGCAGTAGAGCTGCCTGTTGAGCGGCTGCAGCTACTGCCCAAGGAAAGAGAGGATTATTAGCAGCAACAGCAAATGCAGGATTTTGCGTGTTAGATGAACACCCCCAATTGGAAGTCAGTTGAGCAGCAGAAACAACATTTTGAGCTCCACCAACGGTTGAAGATGACTGGTGGAGAGGATGGTGTTGGGCTGCAGTGGAAACATTCACACCTCCATTAACTATAAATGAGAACAAAAATTTAGATACAATTAAAAAAGGTTAGATACCTCCACCATTAGAAGCAGCCACCGCTGCGGCTAACAATGGATCAACAAACGATGAGATAGGAACAAACTGGGAAATCAGAGCTGCTTGTGGTTGAGCAGCCGTAGCAGTGGAAGCAGCAAAGTTAGTTAAGGAATTTAATTGTTGCGGTTGACGAGCTATAATTAAAGTGTAAATTAGTGCAAAATTTTATACTTAAAAACTAACTATAAGGAAGGACAGTAGTCATCAAAGGCTGGCAAATATAAGGGGCAGCAGCAGCCTGATTGGCTGGAAGTTGTCCATTTGTTAATGCTTGGTAATGATGGAATAAATTGGAAAATTCTGAAGGAAGTGTTAAAGGATTTGTTCCAGTTTGTTGAATACTACCACCTCCACCCACTCCAATTTGTGCATTAGGTTGACCAATAGAAGTTCCAGTTGCAGCTGAACGATGTTGAGAATTGTGTGATATCCCAACACCACCACTCGAAAGTGCATTAGCCGCTGCTAGCAAAGGAGCGGCGATCAGATTTTGAGGTTGTTGAGATTGTGTGGCCGCAGAAGCAATTGAAGTAATTGGGCCAGCTCCAGTGTTAGCAGAGCGTAATGAATAGTTTGAAGATGAAGTTCGAACAGTTGGACTGCGATAACAGACTTCCATATGTTGAGCAGCGACCTTTAAATAAAATAATAAAGCAAATTAAAAAGCAAACCTGATAGTAGTTTGTTCGACCCCATTCAATTAAATGAGTCATTTTTATAAATTTGTGCTGCAATCCGCCTTGAGGTGTTAAGCGTCGTTCCTGATCCATACTCAACATAAGCTTAAGAATATCAACAAATTCTTGACGATCGCAACGTTCAACCATTGAATCAATTTCGTCCAAATCACGAGGTAAATGTACCTGTAAATTTCAAAAGTGAAAAACAACAAATTTTTAAAACCTGAGCAATATCATCAAGACAATTAAAAATATAACGACGTGTCTCCTTGCTTTTTGTACTCACTTCCATTTCAAATTCGTCAACAGTTTTAAGTCTCCAATAAGAAGCCATGTCTTTTATCTTTAAAAGATTATAAAATTCATGCAATAATAAAAATTAAACAGATTCAATCAAATAATAATTTTTTTTTTACAATTTTAAAGAAACGATGAGTTTTCGCAGCATCAGCAAGCATTTGTGCAGGAGGCAATCCTTGTGTTTGAACAATAAAACGCATTTGATCATATTCTGAAGAGCCGGGATAAAGGGGCCAACCAAGAAAAAGTTCAGCAATTACACACCCCAAAGACCACATATCGATGGCTTCACGGAAGGCAAGGCCAAGAATAATTTCGGGTGCACTTAAATTATGAATTAAGAAGTAAATTTAGAATAGTTGCTTTCAATACCGGTAATAACGCGATTGCAGATATGTGTTTGTAACAGCTTTGCTTCTATGGGATGCAGAGCCAAAATCTATAACCTTGACACGAAAAGGTTGATTTGCAGGATCAACAAGCATAATATTTTCTGAAAAAATAACATAGGAAAAAATAACAATCTTAATAGTATGAAAAAATAACAATCTTAATAGTATGTATTAAAATGTTTAAAATATCTATGGTTAGAAAATAAAACCTGGCTTTAAATCAGCGTGTATAAGTTCAAGTTGCTTAAGTTTCAACAACGCAGTAAGCACTTGTTGAACAATAGGCCGAATACTTGAAAGTGGGAGCGGAGTAAATTTATTTTGTTTAAGGAAATCATAAAGGTTTTGTTCAAGCATTTCAAAGACCAAACATGTATGATTTTTGTGTTGAAAGCATTCATAAGCACGGACAAAATTGAATTCTTCAGCATTTTCATTGCTTAGACGTGAAAGAATTGAAACTTCAATTTGTCCTTGTCGTGCATAACTTGGGTGCTTTTTAAGGATTTTTATGGCAACAATCTCATTTGTGCCTTTCTTCCATGCTTTCACTACTTGACCAAAAGTGCCCTTACCAAGAAATTCAAGAACTTCGTATTGGTTGCCATAAGAAGAAGAAAGAACTTCATTTTTTATTAACTAAAAATATATGGAAAATAACTCAGAAAATTGAAAAGAACCTGATATTCCCCTTCAGTGCTTTGTCTAGATTTATGGTTTGATTGTTTTGTACTTTGGTGACTCAGCACCGTTGCATTTGAAGGTGGTAACATTTGTTGAACAGGCATAGGTTTCATCATCGCTGCAGAAGTTCCAGAACCTCCATTCATCAGCGGCGCGAAATTTGACGGTTTAAAACTACTTCCTAATGCACCACCTTGATGGTGGTGATGAGAATTTGCACCCGTCGAAATTTTTGTTCCACCACCAGTCATCATCATCATATTAGGGTGAAAAGCATCGATTGAGAGAGGGGAAAGACCGGAAAGAGGCCTGAACAAATGAAAGGTTAAAACAAATAAAATTTATAGAAAATTTTTTAAAGGCTTACTTTTTTCCATTCCGTTTGGCATGGTTGCTACTTCGGGGCACCTTACGGATTAATTTCATTCACGGCAGTTCTTCATACGATACACAAACAATTCGATACAAGTGTGCCAATTTTGTGTAGAAATCAAATGTTAAAAATACATATTATTTATACCTAAAATATAAATTAAAATAAATTCAGTTAGATTATTTGTAAAATTTTGCTCAACGAAAACCAGTGTCAACGTTACTAAAACATGTGCGAGGAAAATTAACTTCCGGAACGCGGTGACAATCAAAAAGCTCCCTACTCTACATTATGAATGAGAAAAAAAAGAAAAAAATGAAAGAAAGGCTGGCACAAAGACCCTCCAGTGGCTGGCTTTGGAGACGTTAGTGGAATTGTTGAGTGTTGAGAAAATTCTCCTGACAACGGTCGATAACCAAAGCTAGACGAGTGACAAACAAGAATTATTTTTTTCTATTACTAAGTAATATTTCGTACTATTATTCTCTATCTTTTAAATTAGACAGTTTTGACGTAAATAAAAAAATAAAATGCCAATTGACGCACTACTTCAACCAGGGTTGCGCGCCGATTGGATCTTTGGCTCGACAGACCTCATGTAAAAGAACGACTATTTTTTGCACGATTCTTCAGGGTTCGGATTGGAATTCCGAGAACTAGAACCGGACGAATCCAGAGCATTCTTTAGGATTACAGCATGTACAAAGATACTAGGTCTTGGGGTCAAGCCTTTATTTCGTTTTTTCTATGTCGATACTTCGAAAAAGTTGTCAGCGTCATATAAAAGTCATATGTTGGCTATTTTGTTTTAAAATAAAAATTATTTAGTGTTCGTGTTATAAGAAAAATTTTCTTTCACTATTATGTACAGTGGCGGCAATATGTTTAGAAACACTAGTGTTGTAAAATTACGAGGGCTTATAACTTGGCAAAATAAAAGAGTTGGAAAAAAGTGTCTTGGTCTTTTTTGTAGCACTTTTTATGGTGTATCTATTACAAAAAATTTTAGTTCAATCTAAATTTTTTATTTTGAGATATTTCAAATTAAAGTCGGCTAAGTCAAATTTTTGGTGGAAAAAAGTTTAGAAACACTCCTAGTTTTCCAACATTAACTGGAGCCAAAATTCTAAAAAAATTTCTGTGGACATTTCCGTCAATACCGAGTGGAAAAGTAAAAAGAACGAAGTATCCACCTTCTTTCTTCATTGAGATCTCGAGTCTCAAAAATAGCGGGAAATGGGGGTAGAGCTTAAACGAAAATAAGCTCTTTTCCCCCTAGAGCTTAAACGAAAAATTTCTTTTGGGCTTATTTGAAAGCCCATAAAATTTGCTACAAAATAGTCAAGGCTTTATTTTTCTAAAAATATGTATATTTGAGGTAGATCCACTTTCACATTTCATGTTATCATTTTTGGGGTATTTTAGGGGATTTTTGACAATTTTTATGTGAAAGTGGATGTAAGTCGAACAACTATTTTTTGGAATAAATGAGACCAGGTCTATTTTGTAGCAAATTTTATGGGCTTTTTAATGGGCCCAGAAGTAAATTTTTTATTTAAGCCCTAGGGGGTAAAAATATTTTTCAAAGTACTGTACCCCTATTTCCCGTTGATTTTTGAGAATCGAGATCTCAATGAAGAAAGAAGGTACAAACTTCGTTCTTTCTACTTTTCTATTCAGTATCGATGGAAATGTTCACAGAATTTTTTAAAGAATTTTTTCATCAATTAAAGTAGGAAAACCCAAAGTGTTTCTAAACTTTTTTCCACCAAAAATTTGACTTAGTTGACTTAAACTTGAAATATCTCAAAATAAATAAACTGTATGGAACTAAAATTTTTAATAACAGATACTCCATAAGGAATGCTACAAAAAAGACCAATACATTTTTTCCCAACTTTTATTTTCAATAAGTTATCCAATCTTAGAGTTTCGCCAAGCAAGTGTTTCTAAATAACACTTTTCAAAATAAATGTTCATACATCCACTAATTATCGCAAATTAAAAATTTATAATTCGAATCACAAAAAATCAACCATTTTCGAATAAAACATTTATAAGAATTATTGGACTAATCAAAAGTGGAGTAAGATATCACAGAGGGAAATCTAATTTCGAGTTAATTATTTCAAAGGATTAGATTTGTTTAAAAATACAAAAAAAATAAGCATGAATTGAATTTAAAGAGCCCAGAATAAGCAATATTGACAAAACAGATTTTTAGATAAATAAAAGTCTAAACCACTAAATGCTTTAGGTCCTTCAAAAATTCCAAGCAATAAAAGTAAATTTCATTAAATTTTCTTATATAGCTAATTCGGGTCAAGACTTTTATCGAATAACTAAAAAACAAAAAAAAGATTTTTTCGAATAGATGAAAGAACTTTTACAATTATATATCGGGATTTGTACCTAAAATATTTATAAGTAGAGGCACAAAAAATATATATATTTGGTGCATGACTAAAAATAAGGCGAGGATTATTTTTTGGTTAATAAAATTGTGAAAAAATATATAGGCTTTTCTATGTTAAAAAAATAAAAATAAATTTTCAAAAAAAATATTTAAAAGAAAACCTTTTTAAATAATCTGTAGCTAAAATTTCCCTTTAAAAATTATTTTTCAAAGCTTTTTAATTGTTTTGTTAATCAAAGCCATTCTTTGTTGATGTGCTATCAATGGTGCACGTTTAGATGCTGGCGATTGTTGAAAAAATGTTGAAGTACCTCCACTTACCGGTGCTCCAGAATTATTGTTGTTACTACTTCCAACAGAAGAAATTCCGTTAGATTCTGTATCTACATCTAATTTCATTTTATTTGCCAATACAAAATGTACATCTTTAGCTTCAAGTTTTGTTGAACCTCGATGTTTACATAACTAAAAATATTTTTATTTAAAATTAGTAAAATAATTTTTAATTTTACATCAACAGAATTTCGAATTATTTCATCAACAAAATCTTCCAAAACAAGTTGTAGAGCATCGGAAACCTAAAAATTTAAATAAAAAAATTTTTTAATTTTAAAATAAAAATTTACTTCATCCTCCAATACTTCATTTGGATCTACAGTTTTTACAAAAGAATCAAAAGTTTCACGATCTAATAATTTAATTGTTGACTGACTGGGAATGCTTGCTTTGATTAAATCGTTATTTAAATTATTTTCAAAATGTTTATTGTTTGTAGCAGAAACATTAATTGTTGAATTATTGCCCAAAGAATTTCCTACATTGTTAATATTTTTTTGTTGAAAAGATTTTGCCAATGATTGTTTTGAACTTGCTTTCTTTTTGTTACTTGAAATTGATGGAATAATATTACTAGAAGAACTTCCTTCAAATGCTATTGTGTTTCCAGGCGATTCTGACTGAAAAATTAAAAAAAGAATATTTTAAATGATATTTGATCGAAAATAAAAAAAACAGTTAAAAAGTGAAAGAATAAAAATCCCAGTTGTCGTAATTGGTTGTTCGGATTTATCCATAATTTTTTTCTTTGTAGTAAATAAAAAGCCTTCAGTTTTCCGCTTTTTTAATTTAGTTTGCAACATGACGAGCCCGTAACTAGACTTCGTACCCAGTATTTCTTCCCTGTACTTCATACCAAAGTAAGAACTTTGGTACAACCTTCCAAACACACTCCTAAACTCTAGTAAAACCACAGATTCACAATAAGTCTTAAAATTAAATAAAGAAACCTGTAGCATTTCAACGTTGCTTGATGGAGATGGCTGCCCACTAATATTTCCATGTTGCCCCATTAAATGATCAGACTTAGGATGTAAAAATACAAAGTTTCCTGTTCCACTCGAGCCATTTAAATGTTGTTCCATCATAGATTGATTACTAGAAGAGGCACGTCCATTATTGCTTACCCCATCATCGTTAAGTAATATAGACGATGTTGGCGTCCCATTTTTCTGTTAATAATTTTATAAGATTATAAATAAAGAAAAAGAAATACCTGTACGTTCATAAAAGAAGAGGATGCAAAATCGTTATTATCTGTAATACTACTAACAGAAGATGGTTTTTGTTGTTGTTGAATTGCAAAATAAACTTGTTGCTGTTGGTTATGGGAAGTCACAAAAACTGGAACTTTTGTTGACATATTACCTCCACTATTGCTAGTCATTAATTGGCCACTAGAAGATACAGCAGAAACAGCATTTACCTGAATCCATAAATTAAAAAAAAATTTTTTTAACCAAACCTGATTAGAAACACCAACTCCCATACTTGCTGATAAATTAGGTTGTATTTGGTGAGGTGACTGATGATGAGAATGAACAACAGAAATACGAGAAGGAATTTGTTGTTGCTGTTGAAGAAAGCGTTGTTGCTGTTCGTTACCAGTAGAATAATTAGGATGGTGTTGAATGTGAGCGCCAGAATAATTTTGTTGTAGAACATCTAATAAAGATGAAACAATTCTTCGAATTACAGTCAAAATTTAGAAAACCATCAAAATTAAATACTACTACTGCGCCTAATCTCTAAATACAATTTTTTAGCCCCACATAGATATTCAAAAACGGTTATTATTTTGCTCTATAGTTAAACTAACAATAAGTAATAAAAGAATTTACGAAGTTCTTGTTGAGGCGATAATTTGTCTGTTGATGATATCGGAGTGGCAGGTTGTGAAGGGAATCGCATTGCATTACCCCCCGATTTAGGCTGTTCACGTTGTATAACAACATTGTGACGAAAAACAGGTGAAGCCGAACTTTGAGGTATTAACATTTGTCTTAAATGCTGTCCCTGAACGACATTTCCCACATTATTTCCATTAACAAATTGAGGGTTAGATTGTTGAATAAATTGTGATTGGGGCACCATAGGTGATACTCTAAAGAAAAATCCTTTTATTGATTTTAAAATTTATTAAAAATTATACTCTGAAGGCCGAGCAAATTGCATATAATGCTGTTGTTGTTGTAATTGTTGTTGAGTGACAACAACTGATTGTTGATGTTGTTGGGGTGAATTAACATTCATTGTTCTAATTATTGGACGAGGAGATTGTTGAGATTGGAAATGTGGTTGAGGAGAGTTTTGTTGATGCTGAATCCCATGCATTCCATGCATAATCCCATGTTGTTGAAAAGCTGAAAAATTAAGAAAAATAATCCTTAAACAGTTTTATAATTATTTTATACCTTGTTGCCTATGTTGCAACATTCCTTGATGTGGGGGCGTTGGAGATCTGATTTGTTGTTGAATTTGTTGATGCTGCTGCTGAGTGGGAGTCATGAAATTGTGCTGCTAAAAACAAAAACAATTTAACATGAAAATGATTATTATTCAAATCAATACAAATTTAAAAATACCATTGAGGACATGTTATGAGAGCCTTGGATTTGTTGATGCTGAAGCTGCATAGCTTGATTTCTTTGTTGTTGTTGCTGTTGAAGATTAAGAAAATAAGCTTGCTGATGGTTTTGAGGCTGCATTTGTTGTTGTTGATTATCGACGCCGCGATTAAAATGGTTCATTTTTAAAAAATATATATGAAGATAATATTATTTTCGATCATTTGAATATACCCTATTTAATAATTTCTTATATCTACTAAATAAATACATAAAAGTCACAAAAAAGAATTGGGGACACGACAACTCGGTGGCACGACAATTGTACAGTGGGACGATTGTACAGTGAGACAATTGTACAGTGGACAATTGTACAGTGGACAATTGTACAGTATTCAGAGATTTTTAAAAAGAAATTTAATTTTGCGATTATCGGTAAGAAATATAGGTATATTCACTTGACCTAAAGTATCGAAACCATATAATCAACATTAAATTTTTCAAATTTTATTATGCAACATTGGGAAGTTGTTCAATGGCGGGGAAGCTTATTTTGATCAAATTTTTCAATTAATCAACCGAGAGAGTGATCGATTGATCAATTAATCTATAAAGGGAATCTTGATTGATCACTAAGGTGATCGATATCTGTGTCGTTTATCGCTCTCGTTTAATAACTCTTCCATTTGATCATCACTCGGTTTCCGATTTCGATATTTCTCCCCATTTCCGATTTTCATTTTCCAGGTTGTCACTCACCTGATTACTCTTGGTTGACCCACTTCGAGGTTGATCACTCACCCGATTGATCACCCAGTTCGCTAATCAATTCAACGAATTGAAGTTTGTCCGTCATTGGAACAACCTCCCTATGTTGTATAATAAAATTTAAAAAAATTTAGTGTTGATCATATGTTTCGATATTTTGGGTTAACATTAAATTTTTTTTAAAAAAGCTCTTAATACTGTACAATTGTCCACTGTACAATTGTCTACTGTACAATTGTCTCACTGTACAATTGTCCCACTGTACAATTGTCATGGAGCCCGACAACTCTAGGACACTCCCAAGTAGGCGCGGGCCAAGTAGGCGCGACCGAGTCGGCGCAAGGCCAAGTAGGCGCAAGGGCAAATTTCTTAATTTTTACTCAAGATTTTTTTTGTAAATCTTTTCTGATATTTTTTCAATAATTTTGTTAATTAGCTGAATAAGTCTTGATCAGTTGATGTCCAAGCCCAGAAAAATCGTTTTTTAAGACTGTTAGGATTGGGTGGTAGGACACGAAGGAATTACCAAGAGGTTTCCCGATTTCATGAAATTCCAATTTCCGTTTTGTTAATGCTAAGCTTACATAAAAAACGCTGGCGTTTAGCGGAAAACGCTGGCGGAAAAAACGCTGGCGGAAAAAAAATTAATTTTTCAATTTTATCAAAAATTTTCCGCAAAAAAATATCAAACAGTTTTGATATTAAAATTCTTCCGCCGGCGGAAAAAACGCAGCCGAAAACGCAACTTATGTAAGCACTCAAACTGCGGAAAAAACGCGCGCGTTTTTTCCGCCGGCGGAAAACGCAAGTTATGTAAGCACTCAAACAGCGGAAAAAACGCTAGCGTTTTTTCCGCAGCAAAAACGCAGTTTTATGTAAGCACTCTCAATTTGCCGAAAAACGCCGGCGTTTTTTCTCTCTCATTTTTCCATACTATTTTCTGCGGAAAACGCTAAGCGTTTTTTATGTAAGCGTAGCATAATTAATGCAAGAAAGGGAATTTTTTATGGTTCAAAATTTTTTTGAAGTCTAATAATTTTTAAAGTTTAAAAACAAGAGTTCAAAAACCACCAACATAGTCTCATTATATCTAAATCAGCTGTATGTATCACGGTACTATGATGGTAGCAGCAAAGGGGGCGGGGCATATGGGGGGAAACTACACAAGTACCTGTATCACAGCCAAAATGAAAATTCTAATTTTGATTCCTACATATATTTCACTACATAAATTTCATTTTAAAAAAATTTCGGAAATAGAATGATGCATACCTATGTTACTATAAAATATTTTTTCCATTATTTTATTTACAATATAATACATATAGACAATAAATATAGGTACATATATTCGATAATAATAATATCAATATAATTATACTTATGTATTATTACATTTCCTTCATCTATTTTTTTAGCTTTCTCAAGAATACAAAAAACAGTTAACCCACTTCCGCAAATGGTAAGTTTATCCTTAAAATAAATTTAATTAGAAAAGTTTTCAATTATTAATTACTTTTCTTTTTCTTCTTCTTTCCATCGCCTTTCTTGAATACATCCAACTTTTCAACAAAATCCAACGTGTCATAGTCTGGATTATCATCAACATCGTCTCTACTCGATTTGACACTACTTTCTTCCCCTGAAAAAATTATTTTTAGAGAAAATTTTTTGAGTTTTCCTACGTTTTTGAGATTTTTCTTCAGCAGCAAGAACAGCTGAAACCTTTTTCCCTTTCTTTAATGCCAACATTTCCTCACTGCTACTTTGCGGTCCAACAATTCCCGATACTTTTGTTTTTTTCTTATTATTTGAAGGGGATGAAGAAGTTTTTTTCTTTTCGGTTGATGATGGATTTTCTTAAAATAGAGAGATGTTTTTTTGAAATTTAATCAAAAATTTTACCCCGTTTTTGAGCCTTCTTTTCCTCTTCCATTGCCTTAATAGCGTCGTTTCGTTGTTGCCGCAATTCTTCTCTATATAATCGTATATCTTCTTGTATCATTCTCTCCATGAATATCTCTGAAACAGTACGTTTGTCTTTTTTCTTCTTTAAAATAAAAAAAAATTAACAAATTTTAACTCTTTCTCTCACCCTTTTACAACAACATTGAGCGACAAGAAGCCAAATACTAATGATTGACCAAAAGAACGTAGCAGCTATTGTCGTTAGTCCCCAAAGCATTGATAAACGACGAGAGGTTGAACAGTAGACAATAGCGAATTTCCTGTATGTTGCTTTTGTTTGTAAATTCCTTTTTGATCAGCTTAAATATGTCCTCAACATCTAAACATCGTATAAAAGCATATTTTATCCGCATTTGGCAAAATCATTCCACATACTTCTAACAACATCTACCGCTCGGCATAAACAATGACAATGTTTTTGAAGCTGACAATGGGGGGTTTGCTGTTCTTTTGTTGTTTGGTTGTTGTGTTTTCTCTTCAATGTTGTTGTAAAAAGGTAAAGAATAAATAAATATATTTTGTTAAAATTATTTTTAATTTTATATTTTTTTAGAAGAAGAGCAAGAAGGTAGGAGGAAAGAGAAGGGAAGAAGCTATGCCAAAACAAGAAGAAAAACAAAAATCGGCAGAAACCAAAAAGGAAGCTGCTTCTAATGGAAATAAGATCTCTAAAGTTCCGCCAACTTCCAGCAAGGCTGTCGAATCGGTCAAAGCAAAAGAGGGCGAGAAGGACAAGAAGAATAATAGTGGGGAAGAAAGTAAGAAAGAAAATTATTTTTTTTTATTTAAAATAATTTTATTTATTTTTTTAGAGACTGCTATTTCTGCAGAACATCCATTTTCAACTGAAGATGGAAATGATAGTAAAATGCCTAGTACTTTAAAATCAAGAGCAACAGCCTTCACTCCCGGTACTGGAGAGACAAAGACAACAACCCCAACAACAACTACCCCAACAACAAAATTGTCTTTGTCTAAAATTGGTGAACAAGGAGGGGAAAAGAAAGTTTCGGCCGTTTTGACAGCTTTGACAGAACAAGAAAAAAGTAAGAAAAAATTTTGATAATTTATTTAAAAAAAATAAATTTTTTCTAGTCTTCATCAAGGAAGCAGAAGAAGGAAGGAAGTTCCCAATGGAAGAAGACATTGATGAAAATCCTGACTATGATACATTGCAATATGCTGATAAAAAGGATGTATTTAAGACAGGATTCACATCAAAAGGAGTGCGGATTGAGAAGGAAAAGCCAAAAACGATTAAAAGTAAACAAAAGAAATTTTATTAAATTTAAAAAAAATTATATTTTTCTTTTTAAGTCAAGCCTGGTGATTCTGCCTATTTGGGTGATCCTACTTGATAATGCTAAAAGAAGAAATTGTTGGAAGAAAGAAAGAAATATATAAATAATATATATTTGTTTTTTGATAATTATTGTAAAATATAGGGAGTAAATCTAAAATAAACAAAAAAATATTTAAAATTTATTCAATATTAATTTGTTGTTTTAATATATTAATTAATATATTTGATTGTTTTACAGCTAAAATAATATTAATTTGTGGAGGAAATAAACAAATAAAATTAAATTTTAAATAATTATTTTCTATTAAATTTAAATTTCCCAAAAGTAATTTATTTAATTTTTGTTTAAATTTATTTTGTAAAGAAGAAGATTTTGTTGTTGTTTTTGTTGAATATTGAATTAAAAACTTTAAAAAAAGAAATCATTTTTAATTTTATTTAAAAATATTTACTTGTAAAATAAGTAATTTATCATTTGTTCTAATTACAGTCATTGTCTCCTCCTCTTCTACAAAATTTTCTTCTTCAGTTGTTATATTAAAGAATTCCTCATTTAATTGAGAAAATAATTGAGAATATTTTTCTTAAATTAAAAAAAAACTTAAATAATTTATGAAATTTGGGGAAAAAACAAATATTTAAATTAAAGAGATATTCTGTTCTGATAATGACTGCAAGCAATTGCAAAATTGATTCCGCAACTTGCAATTTCTTTTTTAAATCCGGTTCTGATATATTTATTTCTTATTTAAATATTTAAAAGAATACCTTCAATATAACAAAAAAAGAAAGGAGGACCACCACAAATTTGTTCAAATTTATACCCCAACATATCCAAACCAAAATTTGTCGGAATTGTTTTTAACAAAATATTTTTATTATTTAAAATTATTTTTTCAATTTTTTCATTAAAAGAAGTAATTATTTTAATTATTTTTGTATTTATTGAATTATTTAAAATATTATTTAAAATATAAGGTAATAATTTATTTGTTGATTGTGAAGAATTCCAAGTTAATAATTCATTTAATAATGAAAGTAATAATCTCTTAAATTTTTTTTTGTATTTATTTAAAAATTGAAAAATGAAATTTGTGGAGAAAAAAACTACATATGTATATTCATTTGTCGAGTAGTGCCGAAAGTTAATTTAAAAAGCGAAAGGCGAAACTCGCACACCCCTGCTATATAGCTTTTTTTATAATGATGGAAAGAGTTTCCCCTTTTTTTTCTTGGTGAATATCTATTTAAAAAATAATTCTTTTTTCCACAAACATTCAAAAAAAATATCTTTAATTAAATAAACCAACTTTAATTTTATTTAAATTTCCAGTCAATAAATTTAAATTTTTTGATAAAATAATTTTTTCTTCTTCCTCCTCTGATATTGTTTGTGAATAAATAGTATCTTGTGAATAACTGCTACTAATAGTAATAGTAGAAGACGAAGAATTTGAAGAAGAATTTTTATTTTGTTTTTTAATTAATGAAAGAAACTTGAAAATTTAATTTTTAAAATAATTTTTTAATTATCAAAAAGTGAAGGAATAATATACCTAAATTATATTCTAAATTAACTCTCTCGTTAAGTAATAAATTAATGTCGAAATGTAGTGATTAAGGATCAGATCAAGACGAGATTTTGATAAAAAAAATTTCGGTTATCGAGACCGATATTCTTAATCAATTAAATTTTTTTATTTTCAAGAATCGAAATTTTTCGGAAAAAGAAAGTTTAAATTTGTTTCTAAGCCAGAAATTAAAAATTTTATTTCGGTCTACTTAGTATGTAAGTAGTGATTGATTAATTACCTTATCCAAAGATATTCTAAACCGATTCCATAATTTCTAAAAAAATACACAATAATTTTCAAAAATATTTAAAAAATACCTGAATATATTCTTTAGTTAATATTGGACTACTTAAATAATAAAAATATCCATTTGGTAATTTATTTGAAATTTTATTTAAATTTAATTTAATATTTTCTAAATGTTGTTTACATTCAATTAATAAATTAATCAAATTATTATTTAAATAATTATCGCTAATATTCTCTAATATTTGTAAACATTCTGTTATATTATAAATAATTAATAAATTATCTAGAAAAAAAGAAAATTTAAATAATGAAAGAGTTTAGCAAAAGTTTAGCCATCGGGCAGGATTCGAACCTACGACCTCCTCGTAGTTAAAGATAGGCGCTCCCGCTCACAAAATACAGGAGCTCTACCACTGATGTGAGCTACTGGGGCATAGAATAATGCTTTGTTCCTTTTAGGTCGTTTAACCCCCGCCTAACCGTTTTAAATGCTCTAGGCAAATCATCCTTACATAATTTAAAATTTAAAAATTACCTGAAGGTATCAACAAAATAAATTCAATTTTTTCATTTAAAGAAATATTAAAAATATTATAAAGAAATTGTTTTTGTTTAAAAGAAAGAAAATAATGTTCTGATTGATATTTTAATAAATTTAGATTTTTTTCCTCTTCCTCCTCTTCTTCTTTAGGTAATTGTTGCCGAATAAATTTAATAATTGAATTTACTTCATTATTAATTAAATTTAATGTTGAGGCCGAAGCAATATAACGATCAGAACAAATAAGTAGACAACTAAAAAATATAAAATCAGAATTTTTAAAGAAAAAAATCAGAATTAATTTTACCTAACATCTCCATTACACAAATTAAATTTCTGGGCAACATTTTTAGTTAATTCTTTTAATGCTGGAATTATTTCAGAATTAATTTCTTCTTTTTATCAGAAGAAAGAAAAAAGTTTTTATTAAAAATATTATTTATATTATTCTGATTATTTTCATTTAATAATTTATTTATTCGAAATTCACAACGCCTTTTTAATTGTTTAACAAATGGAGTATTCATTGATAAAAGAGGAAATTGTTGAGGGCCATAATGAAAATTAATACAATTAAGAAGAGAAGTAAAAAGCCGTTCTGGGGAATTTAATAATAAACTGCTGGAGGGAAAAAAATAAAAATTTTTTTTGAAAATTTCAAAAATTTACTTTTGATCGTCATCAAATATCATAATAAAAATATAAGAAAATGCTAAATGGGCAATATTTACTTGAAGTTTCCCACAATCATTTGAAGATGTTGGAGATGATTGAATACATTGAATTTTCTTTAATATTTGTTGGTTATTTTGATTTTCGATAGAATTTGCGCGACAGATTGCTACTAATGGTAAGAGCTGGCAAAGTAAAAAATTCTCCCCGTTTGTATCAAAAAGTAATTGTTCTTGTTGTTGATTGTTGTTAATTAACTGTTTTTTTGAATTTTTGGATTATTATTAATTAATTAATTAAAGTGTTATCTTCCTCCAACTTCCCACCCAAATCCCGGATTACCCTTCTAGATATTCTCATTAAAAATTAGCATATTTAATTACCATTTTATTATTTTCCTTTTCTATTTCTGATAGTGAATTATTATTTTGAAAATTATTTTCTTGTTTCTTTTCATTTGTTGTAATTGAAGAAGCAGAAGAATAATGACAAGAATTAGGTGAAGAAATGCCGCTACTACTACTTGGCCTCGCACTTTGTTTTCCATGGGGAGCATTAAAGAAATGCATCTTAAATTGAGCATTTCCAAAGGCATGAATAAGCTCATTTTGAGGTGACAAAAGTACAACACCAAGCATTTTAAATAATTTATTTTTTAAATAAAAATATTTTTGTGTATCTATCTAACAAACAAAGATTTTTAATTTAATGATAGGGAAAATTAATTAAATTATTTTGTTGTTTACATGTTTAATATTTTATTTAAATATAAATTTATTGTAGGAATGCCCCTTATCTAATAAATATATTCATTTTGTGTAAATTAATGTTACATAAAAGAATGCTTTTTTATTAAAACATTTGTAATTAAACCCAACTAAAATGCCGATATTTAAATCCTAATGGATAATATTCTCATCAAAATATTATAAAATAATTCTTTTAAATTAAAAAAAAATAAAAAAGATTTTTAAAAAATTTATTTATTTTTATGAAATAATTGTTAAAGAATTTTTATCAAAGTAAAATCGAATCATTTTTAATGTACACAAACAACAAAGTAGTAATACAAAAATATATATGTTATGTTTTATATTAAAGATTACCCTTATCTCAAATTTGTGAATAAATAACTGATTAGTAAATAATTGAGTTAATAATGAAAAAAATGAAAAAAAAAATGTTGAGACAAAAAAAAGAGAATTTGGTTAAATTTTTAGAAGATATTTTAAATTTAAGAAAAAGGTACAAAAATGACGAAATTATTTGATATAAAAAGGGAATTAAGAAAACTCAAACACAGAATATTAATAGGGATGGTATTTATTTAAATAAAAGGAATTTTTTATCCAAAAAATTAAAAAAATATTTTAAAATCATATAAGGATTTCTATATTTCTAAAAAAGATAAATTCTAAAAAATATTAGATTTGGACTGATGTGAGTGTATTCAAAGACCTAATATTAGTGAATAGGATTTTTCCGTTTTTAATTTTCAAGAACCAATGTCTGCATCTTTACTTATAAATGATATAAAAATATTAAAATTATGAATAATTAAAAGAGAATAACAAAAAAGTGGGTATATTACCACAACAAAAATGTTGGGTAATTTTCTTCTTTTCTTGGCAAGTTAGTAATTGAAAAAAATTTACAGTGAAAGAGAAAATAAATGAGAAAATATTTTAGATATATTAAAATCAAATAAAATAGGTTAATAATTTCAAAAAATGTCATGTTTGATCAATACTTAAAGCTGTCAAAATTTGTTGTCTCTTCATTTGTGAGACACTAAAATTAAGGCTGTACTTTAGTACGTGGGTGCAGGCTTTAAATTACAAATGTTATATCATTTGAAAGAGCTAGTCGAGCTGAGTCGAATGCCATCAAAATTAGCTCTAGGAAAAATTTTTGAACCGAGATACAGGCGATTGAAAATCGAAAAACCATAGGGGGGACCAAGCACTTTTTTGGGATGAAAAATTCGAAAATGCAAATGATACCTCATTCGAAAGAGCTCCTCGAGCTGAGTCGAATAACACCAAAATCAACGAAATCCGACTTGATTAGACAAAGTTATGATCTTTTATTTTAGCTCCTTACCTATGGCATCTGTGGAGATTTTTGCTGCTACGGAGGCCCCAAATACGTCCAGAGCAAGGGAGATAGGAATAGGTTTATGTTACGAACCCAGACCCATCGCCCGTAGACTCCCCGCGAGGCGCGTGCCGCAAAACCCCGCGCGAAGCGCGGGGTTTTGCACAAGCGCCTCGCCGACGCTCCATAGGTTTAGGTTTTTTGTTTATTTTTTGTGTCATAACTTTGTCTAATCTTGTCCAATCACGGTGATTTTGGTGTCATTCGACACAGCTCGTCGAGCTCTTTCGAATGAGGTATTATTTGTATAAAAAATTTTTTATTCCAAAAATCGCCCTTTTGGACCTTCGATTTTTAGGAGTCTATATCTCGGTTCATTCAAGTCGGATTCCGTTGATTTTGGTTTTATTCGACTCAGCTCGACGAGCTCTTTCGAATGAGGTATAATTTGCATTTTCGAATTTTTCACCCCAAAAAAGTGTTTGGTCCCCCCTATGGTTTTTCGATTTTCAATCGCCTGTATCTCGGTTCAAAAATTTTTCCTAGAGCTAATTTTGGTGGCATTCGACTCAGCTCGACTAGCTCTTTCAAATGATATAACATTTGTAATTTAAAGCCTGCACCCACGTACTAAAGTGACCCCAAAATTAAAAAAGGATTGAAGTCTAAATTCCAAAAATTTCCAACTTACTCAAGTATTGAACTTATAAATTCAGCAGCATCAAAATCATCATTATTTACATTTTTCAAAAAAGGATGCCCCAATAATTCCTTGTGTTTTGGCCTTTTTTGAAAGTCTTTTGTTAAACTAAAAGAAACAAGAAAAAATAATTTTTATTAATTAAATTTACCAAATTGCAACAAAATCGTGAAAATCATCAGAATAACCAAGTGACCGATCAACTGAAGGTGCTTGTTCTTGAATAACTTGTTTAAGTTGTTCAAATGGTGTTTTCCATTTTCCATAAGGATGTTGACCACTTGCAATTTCAACCTTTAAATAAAATAGGTAGATTGACTGGGAAATTTCTATTAATTAAGAGGAGATTAGCTTAATTTAATGAAGAAAATTAATTATATTTTTATTAAAAAATAAATACCAAAGTTATCCCCAAACTCCAAACATCAGCTTGTACTCCATATGCTTCCTTCGATTCTCCCTCAATTCGTTCTGGAGGCCTAAAAATTTAAAACAAAATAAAAAAATTTTAAAATAATATACATATATGGTTTACAACCAGCATTAATTGTTTTTGCAACAGAATTAGTTAAATGCCCAGAAATACCAAAATCACATATTTTAACTTCTCCATTCCTTTGTAATAAAATATTTGAAGGTTTTACATCTTTAAATAAAAAATTGTTTAACACAAAATTTCAAAATAAACCTCTATGAATTAGATTCATTTGTTCCTTCATAAAATTTAAACCCACGACAACCTAAATAAAATTTGGAAATTCTTTATTGAATTAAAAAAATAACAAAACAGAGATAACACAACTAATTTAATATTTAAATAAATTAAACAAAAAAATTTTACCGAATAAGCAACTCTTGCAAGAAAAGGTTCTGGCAATTTTCGACCCATATCAACACAAAGACGGTAAAATTTATCCAAAGAAATATCCATAACTTCCATACAAATCCAAACATCTCCTTCTCTATACATTGCACCAAAAAAACGAACCATCTACAATTAGAAAGTATATTTAATTTTACGCTAGAGGGATTTGCAAAATAAAAAATAAAGTAAAGCAGAGCTGGACTATAGCTATCTCCCTTCTTCTGCTAGAGCAAAAGGCTATTCGAAGGCTGGTAGCGAACCAGCCCCCAACTAAACAGCCTTAGGAACTAAATAGCCACATGCTTTACAATAATGGTAAAAAATTAAAAATAAAATAATTTTATTAACAAAAATTATTAAATTTTTGAGTAAAATTGCAATAAGCTTGTTATAGTTTAAGAAATAACCTGTTTACAACATCCACTTTTCATACAAGCATCCAACTCAACAAACATTCTCTTCTGGCTTTCATCATTTATTGAGGAATGAATTCTCTATTAAATAAAAATAAAATTAACTTTAAAAAATCTAAAAACCTTCACAGCAAAAATAAGATCAGTTGGACGATGCCTCATTTCCTCTACCACACCATAAGCCCCTCTGCCTAACTCTATAATCTTTTCGAGTTCATTGGCAGAAACGACAACTTCCGATCCATTATCAGTTCTGTAAAAATTTTGAAATTTTAATATTAATTTTAATATCTAAATTTAAATATTAATAAATACAAACTTCATGACAAATTTATCGTCCAAATTGTCGGCCATACTTGGTGGCGGGGTTAAATCAGGCATTTTAATTTCCAACTTTTTTATTTCTTAAAATTTTATATTTAATAATTTAAAAATTGTAGAAAAACATACTTCCAGTTGCAGAAGATTTCATCCCGTAATTTTATAAATTAGAATAAATTAACAAAAAATCATAACATTAATTTAAAAAATGAAGTTATTTTTAATTGATTTTATGAAATTCTTATTTAAGTATATTAATTGAATTTTTGGTGAATCGAAAATTTTCTAATTTAATTTATTAAAATGGTGAATTTCAAAATATATTTGTACGTCGACTATTAAAAATATCGAATTTTAAAAGATCATTCTTGTTTTTCTTTTAATTTCACAATTTTTTGTATAGGTATTTTAAATTTTTTGTGTTATTTATTAAAATGTTAAAAACAATTTTTTCATAATTTTAGGTAAATTAATGTCGTCAGAAAATCAACTTCAACAGAATGGAGTCGCGCCTTTTGTTCAAAATGCGGCAGCAGTTCAGGATCAACAAGTTATACTAATTTCTTCCTTTCTCCCATAATTTTGTTAAATTTTAAGCAGTTCCAACTTTGGCCTTTTCTCAAATCAATGTTAACTCGGCTTTTGATGTTTTGGTTAATCTCATCACTTATTCGAAATTTTTTTGGTACAAAAAATGAACAGAGTGGAACCGGCGTTTCAAACAAACAATTTCCTCCTTCGTTTAATTTATTTTCACCAAATCAACGATATCATTATTTTATGTATCTCTCTTCGCAGGTTTTCAGAAAAAAATTTTTTCTTTAACTATAAATTTTTAAGGCAAATCTTTTTCCTTTATTTGATGATGAAAAAGCCAAATCTTCGCTTATTTGGGAGGAGCGCAATCTTTTTTATGGTGATTGGGAATCTGGTCCACAATTTGATGGTTCTCATATTAGATCTCTTTCATTTCCAACTCCTGATGTTTTAAAGAAGAATGAATCTATTTATTTGCATGTATTTCTTGTAAAGGATGGACTTTCACATTTTTCTGGGGATTCTAATTATGTTGGAAAAGAGGCAAGAATTTCTTTGAATAATTTTTATTTATATTTTTAATTTAGGTTGTTTATTCAAATACTCAATTGAATAAATACAAAAAGAAGTATTATCGAAAAACTACGAACCTTTTAACTGGAAAAACAGAACAAAATGTTGAAGAGCAACAGAAAGCAGATGAGGGGGTTAAATGGGAAATGTTAAATTATTGGCATCCAAATATTACTGTTAATCTTGTTACTGATTTTACGGCTTGGACCAAAGGTTTTTTTAATTTCTTCGTAATTTTGTAAGTTTAACACATTTTTGGATTTTGTTCTATGGTGTGAATTTTTTTGTTTTTCATTTGTAGATTTCTCCTTTAGTGTTATCTTATATTTTCATAAATATATTTTAAGGTCAGGTTCCGTCTCCTCTCGATGAAGCAGTCAAGTTTGACAGAAAAACCAATCGTTATTATCCAATTATTTTCTTTAATACCTATTGGAATTTGGGTAATGAATATCAACCATTAAATGAAACCGTCGAAGAATTAAATTTAACAATAACATTTGCCCCTCTTTCACTTTTTAAGTGGCAATTGTATGCATCACAACAGGTTTTTTAATTAAATTGTAATTTTTCTCATCAACCCGCCTTTAGATGCGTAATAAATGGTCAAAAATGTTGGGTGGGGAAATTTTTGAAGAAAGTGATTCTGATCAAGATGTCATAAAACAAGCATTAATTGAGACAAGTCCTATTTTGTTAGCAATTACTATAATTGTCTCTATTTTGCATACCGTTCTTGAAATGCTTGCGTTTAAAAATGATATTCAATTTTGGCGTTCTCGAAAAAGTCTTGAAGGTCTTTCTGTTCGCTCTGTACTTTTCAATATTTTCCAATCTCTGGTAATTTTTTAATAAAAAAATTTTTTTAATTAATTTATAATTTAGATTGTTTTTCTTTATGTTTGGGATAATGATAGTAGTTGGGTTATTAGAATGTCTATTGGCTTTGGGTTGCTTATTGAAATTTGGAAAGTACCAAAATGTTTAGATGTTAAAGTATTTTTTAGGAATTATTTTTAAAATTTTTCGTCTTATTTTAGATTAATTATGAGCAACCAATTTTTGGATTTATTCCTCGTGTACAATTTAGTGATAAAGGTTCTTATATAGAATCAGCTACTAAAGAATATGATCAGGTTGTTGAATAATTGGATGATTTATATCCGGGCATTTGTTCCTTTTATTTTTTCATAATTTTTGGTTTTGAATCGAATAACTAGAACGATATAATCATAGCTATGAATTTAATCTTTTGAGTTGTATTTACAAAAACTAGTAAAAATGGGAACAAACCGGCTAGAAAATTTATAATTAATTAAATGTTTTTTATTAAAAATTTAGATGGCATTTAAATATCTTTCTTGGGCTCTATTTCCTTTACTTGGTGGTTATGCTATTTATTCATTAGTCTATGACGAACAGAAGGGTTGGTACAATTGGATTTTGTGAGTTTTTTTTCTTACAAATTTCAAATATTTTTTAATTTAAATAGAGGAATGCTTTATGGATTTTTGTTGACTTTTGGATTTATTATGGTAAAATAAATAAAATATTAAAAAATTGAAATATTTTCAAAAAAAAAGTTTTTTGAATTTTGTTTTCCGGGGAATCATAACCCCTTAAAATATTTTTGAAAAAGTACATCATTTAAAAGAAAATACAAAATTCAAAATACCCTAAAAAATTTTAGATGACACCTCAGCTCTTTATTAATTACAAGCTTAAATCGGTGGCGCATCTTCCATGGCGCATGCTTACCTACAAATTTATTAATACTTTTATCGTTAGTTTTTTTTCATTTTTACAATTAAAAAATTATTTTTAGGATGATCTTTTTGCATTTGTAATTAAAATGCCAATTTTGTATCGATTAGGTTGTTTTAGAGATGATATTATTTTCTTGGTAATTCTTTAAATAATTAAAATAAATTTAAAAATATTTAAAGATTTATATTTATCAACGTTGGATTTATCGAGTAGATCCTAAAAGAATCAATGAATTTGGAACTTCTGGGGAAGATAATAAAACTCCTGCTGTTGAAAACGGTCAAATGAATCGCGAAGAAATACATCAAGCAATCTCAGAAGATAAAGAAAGTAAAAATAGTAATGATGAGATTATGAATGAGTCAAAGAAAGAAAAATAAAAAGAAGATAATAGTTTATTTTTAATTAATTTACCTACCTATATTTACTTTATTGTGTATTTAATTTTTTGTGTACTTTCTTTAGAAAATCAAAAAATTGTAGTCACTAAAAATTATTTAAAATTCTGGAAATTTTTTTGTCTTTATCACAATTTTGCTTCTCGTTATACATATCTGTAGGTTTTTTGAATTGGTACCTTTTTAGAATTTCTCTGATTCTCTCTCTTTTATGTGCTATTTTCTCGAAAATAAATTATCTTGTTCTATCCAGTTTGACGCAGGATTTAATCAACCACTTGCTTTTTTGAATAATTTTTGGAACACATTGCCCAGCTGTTTTAGTTATCTTTAATAGATAATTAGAATTAAAGTTAAGCCTAATTTTGTTTAGCTTTTTGTATTTAATTGATCATAAAATTTAATAATGTAGGGGCATTGAAATCTTTGGCATCAAAACGACTATCTAATAGTGTACTTTAAAACGGTAACATTAAAGATCGGAGCCATTCCTTTCATTTTTGTTCCTTTTTGCTTCAGGTTCGAGAGCAGATTTTAGTTGTTTTTTTCAGTTTTTTTTTAAAATAAAGCTCCTTTATTAACCTTAATGTATTTTAAATTTTATTATCTTTTGAAGTATCTTTTGTTTATAAAATTTCTACTTTTATTTTTTTATTCAGATTTAGTTTTTATACATGCGGAAAAGCATACTTTTTTAATCACTGGAATTGTTGAGCGCTAGTGCCAACATTCCCAATTCCTGCCTCTTCAAAACGAGGAATTTTGCAAATACTCGTAAATGGCATACTATTCGCCAGCCAGTAACAAATCATTTCCGCCCCAAAATTTGGCAGCATCTTCGTCCTCAATTAGTGCGAGTAATTCACCTGGTCGGCAGCGATTGCCGGTTGTGGTTAAGGAGAAATCGCCGCAGAAAAAAACGCCGACCAGGAGTAGAGGACAAGCTCAACGCAGGGTTGCAGCACTATCTCCTGGCGATGCTTCAAGTTCAGAAGCTTTGGCGAGCACAATCGCGTAAATTTTTAGTTTTTTCTTTAAGTTAAATTATAATTTTGTTTTTCACAGTTCGGTAGCATCTGGTGGGGGTAGTCTTGAAGAATTTGAAAAATTTTCTGCCGCAACATCATTAGGATCCTCATCAAATTCTTCTCCTTCTTCACTCTACACTAATTCATTAAATGTTCATCCCGGTCCTTCAACTTTTTCTGAACAACTGTCAGCATCACAAAACATAATACAACCACCGTCTTCATCCAAACGTCGGAAAAATTGTAGTAGCTCTTCTGCTTTAAACTCAACTCAGAGCCATCAAAAGATAAATCAGTTGTTATTGTCAGGTTTGTTGATTCTGACCATTAATGTTATTATGCTTGTTTAGATTTTTCAGATTCACCTAATGCGTCATTGGGAACACTGGTTGAGAGAAATAAAAGGATTGGTCCTCTTTCGGCCTCACAATATCAGCACATTCAAGAGGTTATTATAAGAAGTTGCTAAATAAATTCTGAGATTAGTTGTCTCTTTCCGAGAGACAACCAATCTCAGAATGGGCCCCTCGGTCCGAGTAAAGAGGCTCCCGCGCCGCTGATCAATGATTGGTGCTGCACGGTTCAAAAAGAGCTTAAACAATTAAGCAAAAATAAACTTCACTTCAATCTAGGTACAACAACAGCAATGTAGAATTCACGTTCAAAATCCTCCCCAAACTCATGGAGACTTTCCTGTGACCGGAACTAAGATACAGGTTGTTCATATGCAGCCAAGTCCTGCCGCTGCTGCTTCTTTATTAACTGGAGCTTGTGAATCGCCTCAACAGGTTTAACATTTTATAAAGCTAGAAAAACCTGTTGTAATGATATTTCAAAAAATAAGTAAATTCATTCACATTTTTGCAGCCACAATTTCCTCATCAGCAGCAGCATTATTTAGGTATTGGCTCTATGCTACCTCCGCCTCGGTCTCAACAAAACGAATTGATGATTTCTAATCACTATCAACCTAATCAACATTTAACTCATCATCATTCATTGCCTTCTACTCCGTTTTCGTCAACAGGATTGGATTTTTGTGGTAGCAATGTTGGTGGATCTGGTGGTCATTAATTAATATTTTAGTACTATGTTTATTTATGTTAACTTTCAGGAGTTCTTTCTGCTGAAATGATGTTGTCATCTTCTGCCGCTGCTACACCGTCTCCAGCAGGCACAATAGCTTCTTCGCCGGCTGCTTCAGTAATGCCTCCAACTTCTGGTGGTTGTATTGGAGGACCATCATCAGTTCATGGCATTCAAAAAATTCAACAAAAGCAAAGAGCGGCTTTTCAGGTTTTTTCGGTTTTCATGTATTTTTTAATCCAAAAATATTTAAGCATCAAAAACCAATTCTTGATAATGGCGGTGGACCTATGAGTGTTGGTTGCAATAGTAGCTATTCTTATCCACCTCCTTCACCTCATTGGGTGTCACAACAACAGTCATATTCATCTGCAATGTCTGCACAAGCTAACCCACAACCGCCACAAAGTATTCTACAACGAAAAATAGAAGACAGCGGTGGTAGTGTTGGAAGCAGCTATGTTGCCTCATCGATGCCAGCTGCTTCACCTTACAGTCAACAACAGCAAATACGTCAAAATCATCATCAACAATACTCACCAATGAGTGTTCCAATACATTCTGGTGAAGCTTCTGCTGTTCCATCTCCACAAATGTCTCATCGGTTTCATCAAAATACTCCTCAACAACACCTTCAATCTTCACCGCCGCAAATTTTGGGTGGAGGCCCTCACCTACAACATCAAACACAGAGTGCAGGTCTTCAGCCACAACCTCTTGTAGGAGGCCAAAATCTTAACCAGCAAGCATTATTTGCTACCCAACAAACGTCATTGCCAGGACAGCAACAACTTCAACCTATTTTCCATAAAAAGCTACAAGGCAGAAGTCAATTTCATAATCAAACTCACCAACAACCACAACAACTACCTCTACATTACCTCCAAACTCCACCCCACCAACAATTACTCTCTCAACAACAACATTATCATCATACATCACCTATAGAACGGCCTTCGGCCCCTCTTCCTACTCAACAAAATATGCACCCACCTCCTTCACCGATGGTATATTTTTGTTAATTTAAATCCTAAATATTGATATGTTGATTTATATAAACCTCTTCAACTTTCTTTCTGAATACTCATTTCCTATTAATTTCTTATTAACTCCATTCAAGGCCCATATAGGGTGGCAAGATTTAAATAATATTTTATTCTTTAATTAATATTTTAATTTTACATTTCCATTCATTTTTAGTTCTCTTCCATGAAACAACAACAGCATAATGCGAACATTGGTAATCATCATGTCTCAAATATCCCTCAGAATCAAAGCATTTATTTGTCTCAACAGCAACAACCTCCACAAACTTATTTAAAGCAACAACAACAAATTATTCAGAATCAAGCGTTTCAGCAGCAGCCTCTTGTTTTATCACCTCCTCCTCCACCTTATATTGCTAATGCATATCCATCGCAACAACCGCCTCCACAACCAATGAGAATGTTTCCAGCAGCTGCTTCAACCCCATTTGTCTGTCCTCTAACTCCAACAGGTCAAATGAATATTGCTGGATGTTCTCCATCGTCTCAGATGTTGCCACCGATGCCACAACCAGCTCGGGCACAACTCAGTCGTGCACATTTATTAACGCGACACTCACGAGAGTTGAAATGCCACAAATATGCCATTAAGCTCTACCATCTTCAAAGGACAACAAAAGCACTTGTTTATGTTTGTATTTATTTTATTTTTAAAAACAAATTTTATTTAAAGAAAAATGGTGCTTTGGCTGACGAACTTACTCGGTTACAACAGCAAATTCAGACAGTCACTGAGGAACGAAGGTTATATTCTTTTTTAAACTTTTACTCAATTTCTAAGGTTCTGAAAGTTTGGATTTAGTATATTTTAAAAGTACTTATTTTCTTGAAAATTGACCATCTATATTTCTAAGTCAGACGGAGACGAGTTTTTATTTTGTAAATTTTAACTTTTCTAGGGTCCTAGCCAAACGTCTACAGCACCATGAACGGAATCGTATTCGTAGGCTACAAACACATTTTAAAAAAGCAGCTGCAGCAGCCTCGGCGGCAGAAAAGAAAAATGAAGAGGAGACAGGTGGAACAACAACATCAACAACAAATTGTAAAAAATTAGTAATTTGTACTTTATTAAATAGTAGTAAACAAAAAAAGCACTCTGCACAATTAAATTGTAAAGAATCGCACACAGACAAAGTCAGCTTATGATGATCCTCAGACTTCTCTTTTTCTCTCTCTCTCTATTTTTATCCCCCTTATCCAGGTTCTCATCAATTTTGATGATTTTATAAATATTTTTTTGTTTTTTTGTATTTTCCGTATGTTTGTAATTTTTCTTTTCTTTAATTGCATGGATAAAGATGGGCTAGAATATTTTTTTAAAGTTTATTCAGAGTTTTTAAGTACGGTGTGATACGGGTGTGTTTGGTTAAATTAAAATTTTTTAGAAGCTGGGTATTGAAAATGGAATTATAATACTTATATTTGGATAGCTCATTAAAAATGCTACAAAAACTGTTAAGAATTTTTCTCGCTTGATTTATTTTAAGGAGTTAATGGAGATCAGGGAGTTGACAGGCACTTTTTTTTATAAATGCGTTTTTTCTATTTTTCTTTAAATTAGAATTAGTGTTCATTTAGGTTTTTGAGCTCCTAAGTATTTTATTATTTGCCCTTTGACTTCATATTCCTCATAAATTTGTGTCGATGCATGTTCTCTTGTCCCAATTGTCTTGGCCTTTTAAAAAAATTCCCAAACTTCTCCGATAATTCTGGGACACGCCCAAGTAGGCGCGCGGCCAAGTAGGCGCAAAGCCATAACTACCTGAAAATTTTATGGACCTTAACAATTTTGGTAACAATCTCTTTAGCTCGATGAGAGGAATCGTTTAATACCAAATTTGGTAAGATTCGGAAAGCTTGAAGCAAGTTATGACTTTGCGCCTACTTGGCCGCGCGCCTACTTGGGCCGTACCCGATAATTCTTTATCAAAATATTTAAATTTGTGAATATATACCACTATATTAAATATTTAAATAAAATTTTAACAAACTTATGTTGGTATTAATGTTTTTGGTAATAAAATATCTAAAATAGAAGTAAGAAATCTAATTCCAAATGGAAGTTCTTTTTCTTCTAAAAATTCTTCAATTTCATTTTCTAAATTACTTTTATAATTCCCTCCATCAAATAATTGATAGAGAAGATGCCAACAACGGAAAAAAGTTTGTTGAAGTGTTTGGGCAGCAATATTAGAATGACAACTAGCTAATAAACTTTAAAAATATTTTAATTAATTTATTTAAAAAATATTTCCATTTTTACCCATTTACTAAAATATTTCCATTTGAAGTTAAAGGAGCATAAATTCCATTTTCTTCAATTTCATTTATTTTTATAATTTTAGTACTTTCTAATCTCATCATAATTTCTTCTTCTTTTAATTGAATTAAAGAAGTAATATTATTCTTTTTATTTTTAACAGTATATAAACATTCCCCATTATTTAAATCTTTTGCTCTAATTAATCTTAAATTACTACAACCAGCCCAAACTAAATGAAATTCTGTTAGTTTTAATTGTTGCCCTTCTAAAGTTGTTATTATTTTGAATTTTGCTTTTTCATTTGGTAAACGATGTAAAAACATTAAAATTGGAGAATAAGCTACCTTTAAAAATAAATTTAAATTAAATAATTATTTTCTAATCAGAACCAAAGATTCATCAACAGACAAAACTAAATCTCCAATTTTCAATTCATCCATTCTTTTTTCTCCTTTTGGAGTATTTACTAATTGATCTCCACTAAAACATTGTAATGTTGTAAAAGCTCCCCCGCCACTTCCTCCTCCATTTTGATAATATTGGTTATATTGCCCGTATTGTTGTTGTCCATATTCTTTAAACCATTGATTATATTGTTGCTGATAATTTTGGTTATTATTAATTATTGTGTTTGTACATCCACATTCTTCTGGGCACTTACAAGTAGAAGGGCAAATTCCACAATTTGGACCGTTACAAGGGTCAGGAAAACTGAAAATTGAATGAAAAAAAGAATATCTGAAAAAAATATTCTAAATAACCTAGAACATTGACAAACACTACAAGAACACGATCCACAAATTAATTTTTCATTCTTTAAAAATAAAATTATTTTTTTTTTCAAAAAATATTTTTAAATACAAAAAAATGTTTATTATTATTTGGAGAAGGTAAAATATTAACATTATTATTATCAATTACACAACCACCATTTTCTCCACCACAACCTTCTATTGACTCAGATTGACAATTAGAAGTAGAAGAACAATCACCAGCAGCAACATTTCCCCCTCCATCCAATAAAGAATTGGAAGAAATCTTTTTTAGAAAAAGAAATTATTTTTTTTAAAAAAGATTTTTAAAAGAAAAACTTCTTGAGAAGGAAAATTTTGTGTTGGAAGTAAAGTAACATAATTATTTATATCATTTCCAATAAAAGGAATTTGTTGTTCATCTTCAGTAAACTAAAAAATAAAAATTTTTTAAAATTATTTTCCTATCAAAATATCCACTAACTTCCTCAACATCCTCCCCACCCCCAGCATCTTCATTATCATTATTGTCAGGAATTAAAGTTGTTTCCTCTATAGTTACAACAGCAGAAGCAACAATTGCTGGCTGTTTTTGTTTTTCTTTTAATTTATTATTTATTTCTAATTCTTCAATTTCTTTTTCAATTATTTTTTGAAATTCTTCTTCCTCTGGAGAAATTAATGGTATTTTTGTTGTTGTTGTTGTTTCTTCTTCAATTAATTTTGGAATTGGTAAATTTAAATTTTCTTTTAAATAATTAATATCAGAATATTGTCGAGATTTTTGGGTTGAAATTTTGGATAAATTCGAATAATTTAAAGTATTGTTAATTGTCCAATAACTTTAAAAAAATTTGAGTAAAATATTTTGTGTGAAATTAAATTTATAAGGAATTGATTAATTTTATATAAAAACAATCTAATAATTTAATAGGAAATAAATTAACGGCCACAAGTTTTTAAAGAAATTGCCGATTTTTATGTTGTTGCTTTAAAATAAGCCTTGGCTTAAATTTTTGAGGGTTTTATCTTTTTACTTAAATAACTTCAAAAGTCGAGTAGCCAACGAATATTTTAAAAAGCCTTACTATAAAATGGACTTCTCTCTAAATAATTCTTCTATCAATTATCCCCTCCTCCCCCCCCCCTCCCCTCTCCCTTTTTTTAAATTATTCTTAAAATTAAAATAACCTATTTAAAATTCCAGTTTTTGTTTCATTTTCTTCTTTTTTCTTTCCAAATTTATTTAATCTATTTTTATTTAATTTATTTGAATGTAATTTTCTAATTTTTATATTTTTTTTATTTTCTTTTGAAGTCTAAAAATAAATACTTAATTATTTATTTTTTAATTTAAAATAACCTCCTCCTCCTCTATTAATTTATTTTTTAATTTTTTAATTCTAGCCAAATGTCTCAAATAATAGGACAATAAAGGTTTACGTAAATAAATTGTTTGTTGTTGTTCTTTTTGCTGTTTTCGACGTTTTTCATTTAGTAAATATTTTTCTTTAATTAAATTATTTTTTAAATTTTTTTCTTCAAAATTTTCTTTTATTTTTTCGTTGTCTGGATGTCTATTTAAAAATTAATTTTAATAAAAAAATTTTTAATAATAATTTTCTATTATTAAACAATTAAATAAAAATAATTTTCTTAAATATTGAAAGGTTTTTATTTATCCAAAGTTTGTAAAAAAAGATTCGATTAATTAAATATATGGAGGGAGATATTGATAAAAAAGGTGTGCTTTTTTGTAACATCTCCATTACTGAGAGCGTAGTATTAAAGAGATTTCACTTAAAAATTATTTAAAAAACCTTTTAGCAGTTATAGAGGCAAGCATAAAAATATTTTTATTTGAAGGTTTTTCCTCTAAAGGTTTATTTGTTGTTTTTAAATATAAAAATCTTTTTTGGGGTTTTAAATATTTTTTGTTATTAAAAATTCCATTTCCTCCTCTAAATTTATAAAAATGTTTAGAAAAAGAATTTTGAGTTGAAATTGGGATTTTGGTTGTTGTTGTTGAGGGGGGACTGGAAGGGCATAATGCTCGATAAATTGTTAATATATAAATTAAACTAAAAAATAAAATAAATTGTTAATTAATTTAATTAAATTATATTTATTTACTTATTTTCTTTAGTCACATTTTTATATATTTCTTTAACCAAATCAAAAGCTATCTAAAAAAATAAAATAAATAATTTATTTATTTAACAATAAAAACCCCTTACAATTTCCCCTTCTTTATTCAAAACAGGCCCTCCTTCAAATTTTTCTCCTTTTTTAATAACAACTTTCTTTAAAGGAGCAGCCCATTGGGACAAATTTGGAATTAAACAACATTTTTGTTTTAAATTTTCTTTCTCTTCTTCTTTCCCCCTTTCTTCTTCTTTAATTTCTCCAATCCATTCATTTGATTTATTACAAAAATAATTATTATTAATTATTAATTTATTATTATTATCATCATTACATTTCTAAATATTTTTAAATTAATTTTTAAAATTAAAAAATAAACAAACAATTTTATTATTATTTTCATTATTTCTTTCAAAATTAAAAAAAAGATTACAAACTGGTGGTTGACAATAAAGCTCTTAAAATTAATTTATTTTTTTTATTATTAATTTGTCTATAATTACAGCAGTGGAGAAAGTCTTGATTTAAGCATTATTATTTTGAATTTTGAGTTTTAACTCAAGAGTTTTTGAGTCGATTATTTTCATTTTATACATATAATACTTAATTAAAGATCAAAAAAAGTCTAGGATTTGCTCTCACTTTTAAAAAATTATAAGTTAACTTATATGTAGCTCAAAATTCAAAATAGCAACACGTAAATCAAGACTTTTTTCCACTACTTTATTTATTTTAAATCACAAAGCTTTGTTCCCTCCTTTCTTTTACTCTCTCTTTTAAATTACCTGGATGTCCATATTCATCAATCTTTACAATTGAAGGAATATCCCCTAAAAGGCAATTATTTGTCTCAGAAGAAGTTGATTTTAATTGTAATATAAATTTATTAAAAATAATTATTTTTAAATAATTAATTAATAAAAATAATTTCATTTTTTTGTTAAAAATAATTTTAAAAATAAAAATAAATACACAAATTTTCTTTTCTTTTTAATTTTCTCCGATTTCTTCATCCGGCAATGCCCCAAATCCCTTTCTTATATTCTCTCTCAACAATTAATTGAGCATTTTTTAAAGATTTTCCCTCAATTTTTTTGGAGAGAAAAAGTAAAAAATAAAAGAATATATAGACTGTTTTGTACTTTCTTTGACAAAACTTTGAAGTATTTGTGTGTAGAAGAAATGAATAATAATGAAAGGGAGGGGGGGGGGGGGGGGGGGGTTATTAATTTTTAATTAAAAAACAAAATTTTGTTTAAAGTTTGGAAGGAAATTTTGTTGATTTTTAATATAAAAATTTTGTTTTAGGTTTAAGTTCTAATTTACAGAAAATTTCACAGAAAATTCTAAAATTTCCGTTTGCAACACTAGAAAAATTTTCGGCATGGAATCCTTTCTGACTTTGTCAACAGTGATTAAATTTAATTAGTGCACTAAAATTTTTGACTTTTCTCGTATACACGAAGAGTTTTTTAAAGCTGATATTCCCTATTTAATTGTAATTATTTTTTATTAAAGAAAATTTTAACATATTTAGTTACATTTATTCTTAAAAAATTAATTTATTAATTTTAACACAAATATTTAATCACACAAAAATTAATTAAAATAAATTAGCTCCAATATTTAATATAAAAATTTTAGACCATTGAATATTTGTTGGGAAAATTCTTGAATGGTAACGACAAACACGAATTACCTTTAAAAAATAAAAATTTATTTAATTTAAAATTATCTAGTTACGGGGTATTTCAATTTTATTCTGAGGTTTGAATGGAAAAAGAGGCCAGTGTATTTGTAGACAAGAGGGGGGGGGGGGTTTAAGTTCAAAAAATGTCGAAAAAAATTTAAAATTTGGGGTAGTATTGTTGAAAAGAAATTTATATAGACATGTTTGGGGGGGCAAATAAATTAAAATATTAATTTACATTTTCAGCTTTTTCCATTAATTTATAATTTAATTTATTTTCTTTTTCAGAACTACTAACACGTATAAACATTGAATAAATTGTTGTTTTTGTATCATTATTTGAAAGAATAAAAGAATTTAAAAGAAAACTAGAAATTTTAAATTAAAAATTAAACTCTCTCTCTTCTAAAAACCTCGCAATTTCCCCATTTTCAGCATAACATTGTAAAATCCTTCCCCCTTCATTCAAACCAAGTAAATACCCCAATGGTTGGTTATCTTCATTATTTATAGCCACAAATCCAGAAACTCCATTTAATTTAAACAAAAATTCCAAATAATCATCCCTCCCAAAAGAAGAAATATTTTGATCGTAAATAGAAAATAAAGTTTTTGTTTGAGAATTTAATGGAAGGATTGAAATTGTTGTTGAAGATAAAGAAGGATTATTTTGAAATAAATTAATTAAATTCTCCCTCAATTAAATTAATTTTTAAAAATATTTTAAAGAAAAAAATAAACTTTTTAATTTTTATTTCGAAATAACGAAAACGATCAGTTACTATAAAACCAGCAGAATCTCTCCATAATTTAATTGAATATTCTTCCATTCTAGAAATAAATTAATTTTAAATAATTTGTGACTAAATAATTTAAAAGGGAAATGTGTAGAAAGAGAGAGGTTGGGGGGGGGGGGTTTGGGAATTGTGATAAAAGATTTATTTATTTATCTAACTTACCCCGAATCAGAATCATAAATATCAACAGACATATTTTTAGTTAATTCCATCTAAATTTTTTATTTAAAAATTTAAAATATTCAAAAATACATTAAAAGTATTCCCAAAACATTGTTTAGCCAATTCTTCAACAATACATTGCAATAAAGGACGCGCTATAGGGTCAGCAAATGCTGTAAAATATTGTGGAAGAGTACTTAAATCAGGCAAAACTTGTTTAAAATTATTTATCTAAAATTAAATTAAATTTAATTTAAGTGTTACAAAATACTTTTAAATAATTATGTTGATTGTCTTGTATTTCGTTATTATTTTCTGCTTTTAAATTATAAAACCCTTTTTCTAATTCTTTTGGAATTGAAATTAATGAACAATATAACTTTAATAAAAAATAATTATTTTTTAATTAAGGGAAGGAGAGAAATTAAAGAGAAACTTGGTTAGGTGATTGAAGATATGCTAATCCAAAACCAATTAAATTATCCTAATTAAAAATATTTTTTGAAAAAAATTAAAAAAAACTTTTTCTTCTTTAAATTTATCCAAAATAGTTGTTGAATAAACATTTTCTAATTTAATAAAAGAATTATTATTATTTTCATTAAATAAAGCTCCCCCAACAGATTTATTTAATTTTGTATTTGAAATAATTAAATTATTATTTGAATTAGATAGTAACATTTTTATTTTTAATTAATTTTTAAAAAAGAAATAAAATTTTGTAAAAATATATATTTCCGGTTTTTATATTCAGAAAATAAATACAAAAATTTATTTAAAGATAATTATCTCTCTAAAAATTCTTTTCAAGAATTGCGCGCAAACTCGTGCCCTCCCCCCCTCTTCCCCCTCTTTCTAAATTTAATTTTACATCTGGAAGAGGTAAATAAAAAAAAGAATTTATTTTAAATAGAAAGAAGATAAAAATAGACACCCAATAAAATTATTTTAAAATTGGGAACAAAATTGTAAAAACTTTTTTTGGAAGAAAATTGGAAAAATAAATTTTAGATTAAATCAGGAAAGAATTGTAGGTAAATATATTTTTAGAAAAATTAAAGGAATAATAATTAAGTGATTTTAATTAGATTTTTCTAAGAATGAATTTTTAAAGAAACAATTTAAATAAATTTAATTAGTTAAAAACAATTCTTTTTAAAATTATTTTTTTTTTAAATTTTATCTCAAAAATATAAGAATAACTGAAGAGGAGGGAGGGTGAAGGGGTATTAATCATCTGCTTAATCAGTTAAAATGTCAAGAGTTTAGACTTGTTAATTATTTATTAAGCTCAAAAATAACTTTTAGTAACTACATAATCAATCCAAAATATATTTAAAAATACATATGAAAATTACCCAAAAAAATCCCAACTAAATTTTCCCAAAAATTAAAAATAAAATTCTTTACAATTTTATCAAAAAACCATTTAATTTACAATAAAACAAAAGCAATGAATAATAGAAATGTCTTTCCAAACATTGTGCATGAGGTTATAATGTTAAAACAAAAAAACGATATAATTTAATAAATTCTGGATAGAATCAAATTTTAAAAGAAAAAAATAATTTTCCAATCAATCTCTTCCTTCAATAATTTAATGCATATTATCCCACCCACCCTCACGATTCTTCCAATCATCAATAGCACTTTGAGTGACTACCTCGTCTTTAATAATTTCCCGATATTTATCCAAAGCAGCCTCCCCACTAGTCCCAGCACCGCCACCACCAGAAGTATTCCAAGCATTCTTATTCCAAGGATATTTCTCTTCTTTTGGACGAAGACGAATTTTTTGATACTCATTACTTAAATTATTTTAATTTATTAAACAAAAATAAAAAAAATAAAAAATTGTCTAAAAATAATTTTTAACGAAAAAGAAAATTTCAAAATTTTTAATTAAAAATCTGAATACTTTACATATTTCCAAAAAAATATTAAGCGTTTTAAAAGGTCAATGAGCCCCCCAAATTATATTAAAATGTTTAATTAAAAACTTAACTATTCTTCAAGAGTTATAATCGGCATTGGAATCATTCTTTCCCGATATTCTCTCTTTTCCTTTTTGCTTAAAGACATTGGGCGCTTCTCACAAGTAATTCTAAAAAATATATAAATTTAAAATTAATTAAATTTAAAAAAACCGTCGAGACATCATTTCCTCGGTAAGATACCAAGGTTTTTTAACTTCACTTGGCACATAAACGTTTTTAGAATTTTGATTATTTTGTTGTTGTTGACTCATTGTTAACTTTTAAAAAAGAGATTGTTATTATATTTGTTTGTCTAAAAAATTAATATATTTTATTTTTAAATTTAATTTTAAAATAAAACAATGAAAACTGAAAAAACAAATGAAAACTGAATAAATTTGAAATTTGTTTTTATAAATAAATAAATAATCAGGGTAGGGGACGATTCAGTATCGCCAATTCAGTATCGCCGATTCAGTATTGGCTGATTCAGTATTTGGGCTTTTTGGCCATAACTTTTTGCCCGATCAATATTGTAGAAATTTTTATATAGGATTTGATAGGCCTCGGGGTGCTTCACCTTTTTCACAATTGGACTGATTTGATCTGAGCATTTTACAAAAAGTTATCAATGATAAACGACGTCGCAGGCAGAAAAAATCAGTTTTCCGTCTGTAACTTTTTTTGAGTTGATTAGATCAAATTGGGCTAGTTATGAAAAAGGGTGAGGGGCAGAACTTCGAATGACAAAACTTCGACCGACAAAACTTTGAATACCAAAACTTCGTCCAGACAAAACTTCGAATGACCTAAACTTCGACTAGACAAAACTTCGAATTACCAAAACTTCGTTCAGCCAAAACTTCGACCGACCAAAACTTCGACCAAAGAAAAAAAGCTGCATTTTGAATTTTGCTTTTTGGTTGACTTTATTGCAAACAATGAGAAGAATGAAATTCAGAGAAGTGTCAAGCAGAGGGGAGTGATCATCAAATGATTAGAGGAGTGATCATCAAATGATTTAGTGGATTAAAATGAAAACAACGTCCTTTTATGTATGTTTGTGGTATACTGAATCGGCTATACTGAATCGGCGATACTGAATCGTCCTTAACCGAAATAATCAATTAACAACAGAATGCCAAAATTAAATAATAAGTAAATTTAAATTTTAAATACAGTAAACAAAAGTTGACAAAGGTTAAATTTAGTCGAATTTCTTTTTCGGTCCACAACTTTTTTTTTGATTTTTCTACTATTCTGAAAACTTTTTATACAAATCGACAGCTCTGAATGTGTTAATTTCTTTTATTGAGACAGTTCAGATATTCGATCATTCTCTAAAAAGTTAAAAGTTTTTAAATCCGGACATGATCTTAAATAAAAAAATTGAGAGCACGAAGGAAACTAAATAAAATCTACACTAAATCGGCCACAAAAAGAATTAAATAATATTTAAATTTCCATTTAACTTTAATAAATATTTTAGGGAAAATGAAGCATTTTGGCAATAAAATGAATTGATTAAAAATCGAATTAAAATTTTGAAAAATAAAAAATGGAAACAATTTTTAAATATTTTAAATATTTTGGCCTTTTTTTGTTGCTTTTGATTTAAAAAATATTTATATTTAATTAATTATTTTATTAAAATATATTTATTTATTTAAATTTCCAATTTTCTAGTTTTTCTTTTTCAATTTTTCAAAATATATTTCCAATCAAAAACAAGTTTTATTTATTTACATTTTTTAGAATTCGCGCATTTTATATTCTTTTTTTTATTAAAAATTTATTTGTTTCTCTTGCATTTTGGCCAGAATTTTTAAATCAATCATATGAATTTTATTTAAAATCAATTGTTCTCTTTTCTAAATATGTACATATATCAATAAAAATATTTTTATATTTTTAACTATTATTTTTTTAATGTTGTTTGTATCCACTGTCGAATACTAATTAATTAAATATATTTTTATTTAAAAATAAAAGTTTAAATAATAATTACATAAATGTAAAAATTCCATAAGAAGAGAATATTTGTAATTACTTATATTTATTTTAACAAAAAATGATTATAGGTAATTATTATCAAAAATTGTTTTTTCCTTTCCCTTTCCATTTTATTTACTATCACATGTAGAAAATCGAATCGAGACACCCCCTCCAATAAAATATATTTTTATTTTTATCAACTTATTTATTTAAAAAATAATTTTATTTTTGAAAATTATAATAAAAAAATGAGAATAATAATAAAAATATTTTTAATTTTTTTCTTCCAATTTTCAAATAATTTAATTTTTGCTGAAGAAAATACAGAAAATGTATTTGTTAATTAATTATTTTTTTAATTTTAAATTTAAAGTTCCACCAACAAACATCCTCTTTAATCCATTCAGTATACGAATCTGTAACAATTAAAGTATATCCACAAATTTCCGGAGTTAGAGTAGAAGCACCCCTTCACACAAATGCTTTCCACACTTACGAGTATTTTTTAATTGTGAAATTTTCTGTTTTATTTTTTTAAAAAGGTCATCAGGTATTTCTGTAGTAGAACCTGGACTTCCTGTTCGTGTAGTTATTTTTGGGATGTTTTTGGACAGAATAGCTTTAATTTCGTTTACAACAGATAATTGTTTAAATCCTGGCAAGTAAAAAAAGAAATTTTAAAAATAATTTTTTTAAACAAAAAATTTAAGTATTTAATATTTCACATAATGAATTTATTTCTCATTCTGAAAAATTAATTGAATTAATTGCTAAATTTAAAGAGTTAAGTGCTGTTTTACTTTTAAAAAATATTTTTTTGAATAATTTTTAAAGAGATGAGGATGCTTACAGAATGTGTTTATTAGAAAAAAGGGAAGAATTGTCTGATGTTGAAGAAGATTTGGTTTTGGTTGGGAATTAAAAAATATTTCCTTTACTTTGTTTAATTAGATAGATGAAATGCGTACATGGATTAGAGCTACATCTGACCCCCCAGTTCATTATATGCCCGAAGAATTACAAGTATTTAATTAGAGACATTTTGATTAAATATTTCCTCCTTTTAAAAGTTGCTAATTATTTTTTGTCTTTTTATTTTGTCTGCTCTTTTTTCTGGTTTAAATCTTGGTTTAATGGCTCTATCACCACAAGAATTAACTTTAATTTTAAACTCTGGTTCAGAACGTGAAAGGAAATATGCGAAAGTTATTTTGCCTGTTAGAAAAGCTGGAAATAAATTACTTTGCACAATACTTATTGTATGTAGATATATTTAAATATTTAAATTTAAATTTTGTTAAAAAAGATGAATGTAATTGTTAATTCAGCTATTTCTATTTTACTTGAAGATTTAACTAGTGGAATTATTGCTTTTGGATTAGCTTCTATTGGAATTGTTGTTTTTGGTGAAATTGTTCCCCAAAGTATTTGTATTAAGTAAATAATTGAATTTTAATTTAAAAAAATAATAATTTTTTGTTAAAGAAAAGGACTTCAAGTTGGGGCAAAAACTATTTGGTTAACTCGGTAAAAAATTTAGAAAAATATATTGACGCTATCACTACAATTTATAGAAAAATTTAGAAAATTCAAAAACCCCTTATTTTTGCTCGTACTCTTAACAAATACGAGGTACGGATACCAATTTTCATACGAGCTTCGAAGCACTTCCCAATAAAATATAGAGCATTTTTTATATCATTTAATTTAAATAATTTTTTAAAAAGTTTCTTCATGTTAATTACATTGCCGTTAGCCTGGCCTATAGGGAAATTATTGGATTGCATTTTGGGAGAAGATTTAGTAAATACCTTAAAAAATTAAAATATTTAATTATTTTTTTATATCGATATTGACCACGGGCAATTATTGGAAATGCTTAGAATGGCACATCAACAAAGTGAACATCAAGATGAATTAGCTGAAGATTTAAAAATAGCTGTGGGGGCTATGGAAATTGCTGAGAAGAAAGTTTCTGATGTTATGACACCTGTTGAAGTTATTTTTTAAAGAAGAAATTAAATTTAAATAAAAATAAAGGATGTTTTTATGCTTGCAGAAGAAGCTATTTTGGATGCTGAATGTGTTAGTGAAATTGTTAGAAGGGGATATTCGAGAATTCCTGTTTATGTTGATAATAATAGAAATAATGTTACTGGGTAATTTTTAATTAATAATTTTAAATTCAAAAATAATTTCCAAGTCTTTTATTTATCAAAGATTTGGCACTTTTAAAGCCAAATGAACGTTTTACTGTTAGAACAATATGTGATTTCTATAAACATAAATTACGTTTTGTTAATGAATCTACTCCATTACAGACAATGCTTGAGGAATTTAAAGAGGGAGAATATCATTTAGCGGTTATTCGGGGAGGGGAAGAAGCGGAAGAGGATGAAGAAGGAGAAGGGAGTGGGGGAGGGGGAGGAAGGAATCCAATAATTGGAATAATAACATTAGAAGATATTGTGGAAGAAATTTTACAAGCAGAAATTGTTGATGAAAGTGATGTTGTTACTGATAATAAATTTAGAATAAAAAGGTTAACAAAATGGCAAACAGAAGGGAAAATAAGAAGAAATTTAATTAAAAATTGTTTTGGAGAAAGTTTGGGGGAAGAAGAGGAAGATAAATATAAATGTTTATCTACAACATTAACTAGAGTTATGTAAGGATGCTTTTTTTTGTTTAAAATTTTGGGGATGTATTCCACAAGAAGAGGGTGGTTCTCTGGTTTTTGAGGGGGGGGGAATTGATTTTAAAGATTTTATCATTTTTGAATAATCATTTTTTGATAATAGAATAATTTAAAATCAAACAAGAATTAACTTTTCTCTAGACCGTATTTTGGTCGTTGCGTGTTTTGTCTTTTCCCGTTGTTTTGACTTCCTCGTTTTTCCCCTCACCCGGAAAAGTTCTGAATTCTACCTAGAATATCCCTTCCCATAAAATAAAAATATTTATAAAAATATTTTTATTTTTTAAAGAGCTCATTGGCTTTCTACAAGTCACCCAAATTTATTTGGCGAAAAAGTACTTGATATTAGAGCTTTATTTTTACTTGTAAGAAGAAATGTACTTAAAGTAATAAATATTTTTTTAAATAATTTTAAAATAATTTTTAAAGATTGATTTATGTAGACCAAAACAGGGGGATTTAATTATATTAATGGAGGGAAAGAGGAAAAAATATTTCTTTACAGGTATTTTATATTTGTAAATAATTAATTAAAAATAATTAATTAATTAAGAGCTGGAGAACCTTCTGATCGTTTTATTTTATTAATTGAAGGAAAGGCTACAATTAAATTTGAAAAGACAAAAATGAAATTTGATGTGGGGCCCTGGGAATCTTTTGGTTTAAATATTTTGGATAAATTAGAGGAAATAATTAAGACAAAAAAGGAATTTAAAGAATTAAATAATGAAAAAGGACAAAAAGGAAGAAGAAAATCAACAACAAATCATCATTTTATTAATAGTTAATTAAATTAATTTTTAATTTAAATTTAATCTTTCCTCTTTGAAAATTAAACATAAATTACATATCCCCCCCTAAATATTTAAAATAAATTAATTTTAATTTACTTTTTTAAAAGATTTTCATAATTCAATTGAATTTATTCCTGATTATGATTTGGAAATTAAATCAGACTGTAAATATTTAAAAATAACATTTTCTACTTATTTGGCATTTATTAGACTTTCTGGACTTTTAAAAACAATTAAGTAATTTTAATTTATTTAAATAAATTTAAATTAATTTTTAAAGAGAATTTCGACAAACAGACCCAAATTTATTTGAAAAATCCTCAACAACAACCCGTAAATATTTATCTAATCCAAATTCTCTCCAAACATTAAATTCTATAGAGGTTTTTAATTAAAAATTAATTTTTAAAAATTAATTTAAGGAAGTAAAAAAACAAAAAAGATGTTTAAGTACTATTTCTGTTCCGTTAGAGGTGCCTTTACTTCGAAAATTTAAATTTTAGAGAGAAGAGAAGAAACTAAAAATTATTTAATATACATATGTATTTTTATTTAAATATATATTTGGATATTTTTAATTTTATATAAAATTTTAGAATTTAATTTCTTTAAATATTTAAAAGTTAATAAAATTTTTAATTTCCAAAAAAAATTTTTCTATTAAAATAAAAATATTAAACAACTGTTGTTCTTTTTTAGTTAATAAAAAAATATAAAGAGACAAAAAACAATAGAAAAAAATAATCAGATAAAAATATAACTTTAAATTACCTAATGACTCCCATCATTCATTTAACTTTTTTTTTGTGTGTGGGGTGAGGGGATTTTTGCTTATTTTTTGACAGATTTATAAAATACCTATATTATATTTAATTATTATCAAAAATTAATTAAATATTAAATGTTACTTAATTTATAGAAATAATAATTTTTTTAAATTATTTTTTTATTTTGAAAGAGATAGTATTTTTAATTTAATAAAATAAAACCTAAATGAATGGAAGTTTATCATCATATAACAAACAACAATTACAGAAAAACAAAAAAGAAAACATCAAAACAAAAGAAAACAAACAACAGCAACACCAAAATGTTTTGAAAGAAAATTCTGCCTCTTCTCTCTCTTCTTCTCATTGTTGTTGTTGTTGTTTTTGTAGAAGAGGAGATAAAGAAAGAGATAAAAAGAAAAGGTTGGGGAAAACTTTTTAAAAGTTATTTTTTATGATTAGCCGACTTTTGCGGCGCGTACACTTGCGGCCCAGACATTTGCGGCCCAGACACTTGCGGCTCGCCCCTATTTTGACACTTGCGGTCCCGACACTTGCGGCTAAGAAATTTTCGGCGCAGACATTTGCGGCTATCAACTTGAGGCCCAGACACTTGCGGCCCAGACTATTGCGGTTTTGACATTTGAGGCTTCCCCCTATTGTGACACTTGCGGCCCGACATTTGCGGTTTTGACTTTTGCGGCCCCGACATTTGCGGCCATGATTAAAAAATTAAGTAAATTTTTTAATGAAAATGTAATTTTAGGTAATTTTTTAAAGTAATTTTTTTAATTTTCCCCCTATTTTCGCCAAGCTAGCTAATTTTATCATTCGATTTTAGTAATGGGGATTTTATGGATTAATAAATAAAGAAGGATTTGGAGAAGATATCGCGGAATTTAAGTGAATTAAGAGAAAGTAAGAGGATTGGTGGGGAGGGGGGGGGGTTGAGTAGTTAAGATTAGTCCCTCTAAGTCCCATGATATTTCCTTTAATATCAACCTTACATCTCCTTAAAAATTCCTCAAATATACATAGATTTCTTTTAATAATGGCATTTGTTAAAAAATGTCTGTAATTGCATTGAGTGCATCTGACCTCATACATCTATTATGAACAATAATAATGAAACAATAATTACCCAGGGTAATTAATACAATGAGTTAAGGATTTGAGAGAAATCTCTCATTATGAATTTGAGAATTGGAATCAGAATCTATTGACCGATATTAATTGAACGATAAATTAGGATTTTTTATTTTAATTTACTTAATTTTTTAATCATGGCCGCAAATGTCGGGGCCGCAAAAGTCAAAACCGCAAATGTCGGGCCGCAAGTGTCACAATAGGGGGAAGCCTCAAATGTCAAAACCGCAATAGTCTGGGCCGCAAGTGTCTGGGCCTCAAGTTGATAGCCGCAAATGTCTGCGCCGAAAATTTCTTAGCCGCAAGTGTCGGGACCGCAAGTGTCAAAATAGGGGCGAGCCGCAAGTGTCTGGGCCGCAAATGTCTGGGCCGCAAGTGTACGCGCCGCAAAAGTCGCATCACCATTTTTTATATTTAAATATTTTTTTTTAAATTTTAAATGATGGATTACACTCTCTTTTAAATCTTTTTTTTTAAATTAATTTTTGGGAAAACAAATGTTTTATTTTTCTTTAAAATAAGTTATTTGTTTTTAACACCTTTTTTTGATTTATTTTTGTGTTGAGAAATAAAAATATTTTTAATTGAGAAATTAATCTTTAATTAAATTTATTAATTTAAAAATTAAAATAATTAATTAATTAATTATTATCTCACACAAAATATTTCTTAATTAATATTTTTTAAAGTTTCATAAAATTATCATCATCATCATTACCATCAACTAATCAACAAACAAAAAAGCAACAATTACCTTCACATTTTGATCACCCTTTCTCATCTTCTTCTTCTTCCTCCTCCTCTCTATCTTCCTCCTCCTCTTCATTTTCTTCTTCTTCACGTCTTTCAACATCAATTTCTTCTTCTTCATTTGACAATTCTTTATCTACAAATTTTTCTTTTCATCACCGTCATCGAAGAAGAGGGGGAATGCGCTGGCTTAAAAAACGTCCAGAAAAGGCTTATTGTCGATTACTTCGAGTTTAATTTATTTAATTTTTAAATTTTTAATTAATTTAAATAAAAAGGAAAATACAACATTTCACGGAATTAGAGATTCAATAGCTACTGGGGGTTGGTTAAGGGCTCTTTGGATTTGTATTATTTTCCTAGCTTCTATGGCTGCTTTAATTGGTTGTGGATTTATTGGTTAATTTTGATTCTAATTTAAATTTAAATATTCTTTGTTTTTTTTAGTTTGGGAATTTAATAATCGTCCTTTATCAGTAACTTATAGTATAAGAGAAAATGGTTAGAAATTTAAAAAAATATTTAAATTTAATTTATTTTTTAATTTTATTTCCAGTTAGTTTAATAATCCCAGATATTATAATTTGTCCATTTAATCGTTTTAACAAAACTTATTTAAATTATTGGAATGTTAGCGATAATTTAGCACAATATTTGGAGGTTTTTTTAAAAAATAAATAAGAATTTAATTTATTTTTAAAATAATTTTAAAGTTAGCATTTCCCCAAGCTTCCCAACATCCATTTCAATACAAATCTTATAAAAATTTAATTGACAAAATAAATGAATTGGAAGAAGAATTAAATAAATTATTATTAAATATTGGAATTTCTTTTGCTGAATTTATTGATAAAGTTTTTAAATTTTTTAGAAAATTTTGGGGAAAAAATAGTTTTTTTAGGCAGCAATTAATTGTAGAGCATTTTTTGTAAATGATAAATCAATTTGTGATAATTCAAAAGAATTAATGTCGATGACTGGAAAATGTTTTAGAATTAAAGGGGAAGAACAAAAAATTGATGGAAATGGACATCCACAAAAATTAATTTTAAATTTGCCAACAAAATTATTTAATCCGGCACCTAATCAAATGTTAAATAATGGAATTTTGGTTAAATTAGCTGAGAGAAATAAAGGAATAGATCATGATATGTAAATAAATATATTTAAATAAAAATAAATAAAAATTAAAAATAAAAAAAGGTCATTTATACCTGCTGGGGTACATGCAATGATACAATTAACGGGTAAATAAATGTATTTTAATTTAATTTAAATTTATTTTTTTAAGCAACACGTTTTGAATTTAAACATTATCCCCCTCATTTTCTTTGTAGAGAAGAGGAAGAGTCTTATTCCCGTGTTTGGTGTTTTGAAGTAAAAAATTTTAAAAATTAAAATTAAAAAGGAATATTTTAATTTAAAAAAGAAATGTTTTCTTGAGGAAGCAGAAAAGAAATGTAATTGTTCTTTAGCGGCAGCTTCCCAACCTGGAAGTCCAAATATTTGTACACCCAGACAATTCTTTAATTGTTTTTATATTGTTTTACAGTTTACAAATGCTAGTTATGTTGATGATAATGTTGCGGTAAGGAGGAGGGGGAAAGGAAAGGAGGGGGGAAGGGGGAGGGGGAGGGAGGAAATATAGGGGGAGGGAGGGGAAGGAAGGGAAGGAAAGAAGGGGGGAGGGAAGGGAGGTTGGGGAAGGGGGAGGGAGGAGAGGGAGAGGGGGGAGGGAAGTGATGAAGGAGAGGGAGGGGGGTTTTGTTTGAAAATTAAATTAATTTAGAAATGCAAAACAATTTGTTTACCTCCTTGTCGAAATTGGAGATTTGATAAAACAATTAGTTATGGTAAAATAAATAAATTAATTACAGTTAATTTAAATATTTTTTAAAGCTAATTTCCCTTCTGAAATTGCTAAACATTTTGTAAAAGACAAAACAAAATGGGAAAATTTACAAAATACAATAATGTATGTAATTTTTATTAAAAAAATTAATTAATTTAAAAATTAAAAGTTTGGATGTTTTTTATACAACACTTGATTACACAGTAATTCAACAAATGTTAACAATAACCCCGTCTTCATTTATTGCTCAACTTGGAGGTCAGTGGCTTCGACTGACCTCTAAGTTGGGAGGTCAGTCTAAAAGCTTGTTAACTTAAATGAAATAATTAAAATTTGGTTGGGATGACTGGGAGAGTTTAAGCGATAATCCCTCTAATTGTGAATACCTATTGTAAATAATATCGTAAATATAATTTTTCTCAAATTTACATCTTCCTCCTCTCCCCATCTCAATTTTAGATATATTCAACTTTCAATTTCTTAAAAATAAAATCTTAAAAATTTTACAATTTTTAGGTCAAATTTCACTTTGGATTGGAGGCTCAATAATTTCAGTTATTCAATTAATTATTTATTTAATTAGTTATTTATTTGTTTATTTTCGTCGAACACGCCAAGAAACAATTAAAAGAATGAGGGAAAATAGAAAAAGAAGAAAAAGTGAATTATTTAATATTGAAAAAAATAAAAAGGAAATTGCTTTGGAAGGTGGATTACCTGAACCTGCAGAAATTGAAATTTTGTGTCAAAAAGAAAAAAGAAAAATTAAAAGAAAAAATAAAAAAGAAGAAAATGAAGGAGAAGAAATTAGTAGTAAATTAAAAAAAGAAATTAAAATAAGGAAAAGAAGAAGAAAAATTGGGAAAGAAATTAAATTTGGTTAGTAAAAGTAAAAGATTAGAATGTAAATAAATACATATGGACTAGAAGGGTCGTCGAGATATTCGAAAAAGCTCGATAATCAGATTTTAATTCGGGATCCAGTCTCTAGGATATAATAGTTTGAGAAATTAAGAGAATCAAATACTCACTTTAATCTACATATTTAATTTCCCTTTTTTGTGGAATTAATTTTAAAACGAATATTTTCTTAATTAATTTCAGATTCTTCTCAAAAATCTGATAAAAATAATGTTGAAAACTCTGATTATAATTATGAAATGGATGATGTTAATTGTATTACAGCAAGGGTTTGAATGGGGGGTTTATCTTTTTTAAAAATGTTTATTCAATGAATAATTTTTAAAATTTAAAAGCTTTATTTAATAAAATAAATTTTTTGACATAAATTTAAAATTATTGGAATGTGATAACATTTTTGTGAGTAAAAAAGCTAAAAATGGAATGTTTAAATGGCTAATATTTATTTTTAAAATCAAAGATTTTCATAATTATAGAGAATTTCAATAAAAAGCTTTTTCTAAAAGATTATGCTAAAAATAAATCTTTTGATGCGCCAAATGTAAAAAATTAATTCAAATAAAAAGTTATTCTTCCAAACTTTTGGCACACCATACTTTTAAAAAAACTAAAAATTTCCACAAACACATTAAAATCCTAACAAAAAATTATGGAATGTTTCTCTAAAAACCCAAAATTTTCAAAAAAAATTCAAATTCCAAGTTCTTCTCTTTCAAAAGATTCCAAAAGCAAATCAACTTGATATTCACGTCCTCCTTGTTTAACAAAATCAAGAACTTCCAACATGTGTTTAATGCCAAATGAAAATTTAACATTAATTAATTTACTCTTAATACAATTAATTTCTTTTGACTCAAATCCACCAATCTCTTCTAAAACAGCACAAACGTGTTCTGGTTTAGTGAGACATTCTACATTAATTATTGAACTAAAAGAATAAAGCAAATTAGCTTCACGAAGAAAATGCTCAGTTGAAGTAGTTGCGATTATGAGAAGACGACGATTCTTTAAAAATTAATTTAGTGAAAAAATTGATAAATTATAATAGGCATTAAAAGTCTCTATCTTGTTTCAAGGTTTTCTATGGAAATCTATAAAATTATAGCTCATACGAAAGAGCTATAGAACCGAGTCCAGTGAAATCGAAATCTGATTGATTCGAGAATTCTGAACAACACGATGGAAAAATATTATGTGCTGTTAGGGAGGGTAAGCCAGGCATGATTCTCCCTAGCCGATGACCGTCCTTGCCTCGCTAGCGGCGGTGTAGTGAGGTAGCGGTAAAAAACTCGATATGTAACGCTTTCCCATTTGGGGGTTCATAAAAAATATTTGAAAACAGTTCACCTTTGGAGGACGTTTTCCAAGTAGCACCAAAAGAGCTTGGAGCACCAAATTTGAATATCTGGGTCCAATTGGTGAGTAATCAAGTAATCGTTCAATATTATCAATAATTATACAACCAAGAGGAGATTTATAAGCATCCTCAAATATTTTTCGAAGCTGAGAACATTTTGCTGATTCAGTATAGCCAACCATATCTTCAGGAGAACAAACTTTGATAAATGGAAATTCGGATTTTTTGGCAATATGTGCTGCCAAATAAGTTTTTCCACTGTTTGCCGGGCCTTAAAATTATTAATTTTAAAATTATTTAAGAAATCCTAAATTATTACCAGCCAGCAGAGCTCTCACAAAGCCTCTAGTATCTGGAGCAGCAGTTTCTTTAATAAGTAGGTCACCTGAATCAAGTACTTTTGTAACTGAATCACCCCAACAAATAAGCCCTCCATAAAGTAAACGGCCCAAGTCTTCGTCGTTATATCCAAATGCCTTCAATATTTTAGTCTAACAAGTAAAAATTAAAAACCTACAGGTTTAACATCATGCTCCAATGCATGTTCAAAATCATCACTAGTAATCATTAATTTCTCAACAGCATCCTCATCAACTTGAACTTTCCCACCAGCCTTTACAAGTCGATTCATTGCTGAAGATTGAGCTGCTCGAACAAGTCCCTCCAATTCAGCACCAGAGAAATTTTTTGTTTTATGGGCAAGTTCAGCAATATTAACACTTGGATCAAGTTTATTGTATTCTCTATAAATTTCCCAAATTAAATAATTTAAAAATTAACCTCATCCTAGCAGTATGAATCTTGAGTATTTGAACACGTCCATTCTCATCAGGCAATGAAATCTCCAATTGAACTTCAATTCTGCCAGGACGGAGAAGAGCCTCATCAATCATATCCTAAATTTTAAAATATTTTGTAAATATTTTTAAATTAAAAACTTTTCGGTTAGTCATTCCAATAACGAGAATATTGTTTAATTGTTCAACACCATCCAATTTTGTGAGAAGCTGATTGACCACAGTATCATGTACCCCCGTTGCGCCTGTCTAAATAATTAAAAATAAAAATGTTCAAATATTAAGTAAAACCATAGATCCTCTTTGTTTGCAAATTGCATCAATTTCATCAAAAATAATTATATGAAGTCCAGAATTTGAACCGCAACGACGCCATTCTTCCTCGGCATCCGCAAATAATTTTCGCATTTTTGATTCAGATTCCCCAACAAATTTGTCTAAAATTTCAGGCCCATTCACAATTTTAGGTTCGCGAGCATTAAGCATTTTTCCAATTTGACGAGCAATAAGTGTCTTTCCGGTTCCAGGAGGACCAAAAAGAAGAATTCCACGAACGTGTTTCATCGCTATTTAATTAAATAGAACAAATTAATAAATATACAAATAGTTGAAGAATCATACTCACCCAATTGTTCAATAAATTCCGGTGGAAAGACACGCGATGCAAACGCACGTCTAAAAATATCAGAAAATTCTTTATCCAATCCTCCAATTCCCATCTGTTGGAAATCCCAATCTGGATTAATAAGAGCTTTGTGCGTAGATTTTCCCTTTGAACGGCCAATTAGATTTAGTTGAGAACCTTCTGAAGAACGATCAAAAATAACAACAGCATTTGGGCTCAAAGGACCGAAATGACACTAAAAATAATTTTTTTGATAATAATTGTATTTTTATAAACCTCTTGTGGTTGTGAATTAAATGTAATTCCCTCCATTTTTCTTACAAAAAGTTTCAACGTATAAACAGTCGGTAACTTGTCATTTTGTTGTTGTCCTCTTCGTTGCTGGCTAAATTCAAAAACCAATTCTTGATCCTTAGTGAAAGCCATGTTTGCAAACTGCATCAGAAACTCACGAGCCATCTGATCAGAGTCCAATGGCTCTGTAGGATTTGCACTAAAAATATTTTAGTTTTATATTCACAAAAATATATAATTACGGCTTCTTCATGAAATCAACAGTCAGATTTATGAAAGTTATAATTTGTTGTCCAGGAGGAAAAGAGTAAGGATGGACCTGAAGAAATACTTTAAAAATTTAATTTAGGTAAAAGAAATAAAAAACCTGAACAATTTGCTCCAAACCAACGTTTGTCCAACGTCGTTGAGGCAAAGAAAAACCAATTTCACCTGGCTGAATCCCATTATGATTAGCAAATGAAAAAATATAATTATGTGCAGGGCCAGTTATAACTCGAACATAGCTAATAAAGAGAAGGTAAGAATATACCGATTTTAAGAAACCTGGTAAGTGCTGCATCTAAATCACTTTGATTTAAATAAACTTTGTTCGTTAAAGAAGTCTCCGTAGTTGGAAGTTTAGAAATACGCAATTTTAGTGTGCTCATTATAACTAAAAAGTGATTTAAAATCAAAATTATAAGTAAGAATAAAGTGGAAAAATAAAATACGCGTATTTTATACATAATTTTTCTTTTATTAAACTTTGGGAGCGCGGCTTAGGACAGATGTGTAAGCGAATATTCTCTTTGTATCAAAAATGTGTTAGAATTTATAATTTATGCTCCATATTATGTTTACTTACTCATCATTTAGAATGAATAGTATAGCATTTAAATGTCGTCTAATTTTAATTTTTGCATAAAAAATACATAATTAAAAATTTGCAAAGTATGTATTAATGGTGGCCAGATACATACTAGTAAGACAATTATTGCACATTGGCATGTCCCACAGTAGACTGGTATAATTTTAAGTCTGCGCTAAACCAGACCGCGCCAAGTTGACTGTATAATGTCTCTCTTATATTAACCATTCTATTTACACGTGCGCCAATTTCACGTTTCACAGGAGTTTCAGCCAGTTGACGCACGCGTGAAAACTAGCTAAATCTTTTCCCTGAATATAACGCCAAAATTTAAGTTTAAATGTCTATCTACTCTATTTATTTTATTGCATCTCTCGTCCGTCTGACTTTATTGTAAACAAGAGAAAGGGTCAGAAGTGAAAAAATGACAAAAGGTTCAGCAACCAGAAAAATCCTAAGTAAACAAGAAATTTAACAAAATTTTAGAGAGAATCTTGAAATAGAGAATCTTAAAACAATTATCAATGAAATGGTGGCCAGAATTTCAAAAATTTGGGATTTTTTTCGAGATACGGGATTTTAAAGTTTTATTAAAATTTGTCCTCGCAGTCGCAAAAACGGGTACGGCCCACCTTGTTGCGGGCCACCTTGTCGCGACCACCTTGTCGCAGGCCACCTTGTCGCAAGCTTTCCTTTGCTTTTTATTTCAAGGCTGGCCTAAACTTTGCTCGCCACGTGCCGTACTTCATCCCACGGCTACAACGATTGGAAATACGAGAAGTTTTAGAATTTTATTTTGTTTTTTAGGTTTTTTTAAATTTTTTTGATAAAGTTTTTAAGTGTTTTTCCCTTTATTCTTTTCTCTTATCCGGGTAAATTCTGCCGGATTTTTTAGCAGAGTAAAACCGAACGAGATTACTCCGGAAAACCCCGATCGACCCAGAAGCATTTTCCTACCCTCCATGGGAGCATAAAAAATTTTCACCCCTTTGCGACAAAGTGGCCTGCGACAAGGTGGGCCTGCGTCAAAGTGGTCGCGACAAGGTGGCCCGCGACAAGGAGGGCGTGTCCCGCAAAAACGAGTGCAGAAAAGAAAGAAAGACAATTAGAGAACGAAAGAAAAGAGAAATAGAATAACTCAGTTTTCACGCGTGCGTCAACGGGCTGTTAGTGCTGTGCCGTTTAATCAGCCTTGATGAAATAGGTATTTGTTATTGTTTGATAAAAAGATATGAGTCATTTTTCCTTTATATGTATGTAATTTATTTACCGAATGATATCATTTTATGAATTTTATGAATTAATGTATTAATTTATTTAGAAATTAAAAGCTTCTTTTGAACTTTTTAATCATTTTATTAAAATGTCTTTGAATACATCCAACACACCAGATGGTCGCGGCGTGATAATTTACAATGGTGAAATGTAAGAACTACATAAATTATAACAAATATAATTAATATTTAAATATATTTTCAGAATCCTTTTGTTTGTTCGCGAAGTTAATTTAAGTTTTGATAAATCCACAGCACCGGAATTTACAGGAACTAAAAAAGGAAATCTTTATTTGACTTCACATCGAGTTTATATTTTTAATTTTTTAGTTAAAACAAATTTAGATTATTTTCAATAATGTCACCGAGCCTAATAGCAATTTCAAATCACTCTCAATGCCGTTTGTTTCTTTGCGTGGCATTAAACTTGAGCAACCAATATTTGGGGCAAATTATCTACACGGTGAATTGATCGCACAGCCAGATGGAAACTGGCAAGGAGAGGCGTTTTGGCGTTTAACTTTCAAGCGTGGAGGTTGTATTGACTTTGGGCAGGCATTATTGAAAAGCGAAGAAATGAGTATGTATTTCGATTAAATAATTCTTAAAATCCCTTTTTAAGCACAAAGTTATGCTCGTCGACCATTCGATGCGCCACCGCAATATGCGCCTCCTGCAGGTGATTATTACGCAGCGCCACCAACATACTACTGGACAGGTGGAAATTATAATGGTTATCAGGCGCCCACTCATGTATTTAATGAACAGCCGCCAGGTTGATTTTTTAGAATTTTGACTGATAACTGAAATTTCATTTTCAGCGGAGAGTGTCTATATGTGGGACTGCCCACCGCCGTATCCAGGAATGGGACAGGCTGTTCCCAATCCGCCACCGCAAAATCAAGCAATTGGGAGCGTTGGTCCTTCAGCGCCTCCATATCCGGCTGGAGGTCCACCACAATATCCTACAATCGGCACTCATGGAGGAGCACCATATCCAGCTGGCAATACACCTTATCCGACTTTAGGTGGAACACCTTATCCAGCTGGTAATTCGCCATACCCAGCTGGTGGTCCACCATCTTACAATCAAGCAACTGCTTTGCCACAAAAAGTCCATACAGATTAAAGAATTTAATTGATGAGTTGAAGACTTTATAAATGAAATATATTTCTATACTTTGAGGAAATTATATTCTTATATGCCTGCCATTGGTTTGATATCTTTAATTAATTGGAGATCAAAAATTTTTATAACCGTTTTAAGTAAAAATAACCGACGGCTGGTTTAGTATTTAAACATTCCTTTGACGAAAACACATCACTAGACTTCTAGTTTTATGATTTAATTATCTTAAAAATGTATGCTTTCGAGTAAAAATGTATTTTTAAAATTATCAGATAAATAAATACCATTTTATTCTTAAATTGTTTGAATTCAAAAACAAAAACATTAAAAATAATAATAAAAGCTCGCCCAAGATACGTATGGGGAACAATAAACCATTAGAAAGGTCAAAAAAGTTTTAACAGTTAGTCATTCAAGACGAGACCGTTTCGGTGAAATTTCAATATAATTACTTCCATCCTTCATTCTATCCTCTTCATTCATACAAACCTCTCTAGTTTCTTGTGCTGTTGATGGTCGTTTTCGTTTTAGCTCTTAAATATAACGGTAAAATTTTAAAATAAATACAGTAATTCAGCGAAAACAAACTACCCTAACTTATATCTAGACAATATATTTTTGGACATTCAAGAAAAATGCCACAAAAATATTAAATTGAAAAAATTATAACCTTCATCCTTATCTAAAGCATTCTCGTTGTCCAGCGCTGTAGCAGCAATCTTTCCGGTTACAGATTCCTTAAAAACAAACAGTAATTAAGTTTATGATTAAAAATTAATTAAAAAAACCTCAACATTTCCAACATTAGAATCAACAGCAAAACCATCAGCATCAAGTTTATCGTCATGGAATATAATTATTTTAAAGTTTAGTTGTTGGGCATAATCATCGCATTCCAATTGAGAACCATTCAAAACACCCAATGTTTGAAGTGTTCGATCCATTATACCTGAATTTTGTTTAAAAAAACTTCATTTAGAACTCAAAATTATTTTAAAGATTTTACCGTCAGTTTCTCCTTCCTCGCTAGAAATTAATACACGATGTTTTTGACAAATATCCATAACATCTGGTTTTAACATATTAAGAGTTTTGAGAAGTATTGTAGACAAAAATGTCTTTAATAACATTCTCTCCAAATTCAGTCGAATAAGCACTTGACCTTTAACCGAACAAACATAACAATTCGGATTTGGTGGAGCTGGTTTTTCATCAACAAGGATTTTGCCGCGAGGGTTTGGTTGACGAGTGATAAAAATCTAAAGTTTTAAATTCTGTTAAATTTCTCACATTAAAAAATCATTATAGTAAATAATATTAACTTACTGCTCTACATTTATCAAGCTGTCCACAAATAATCTTTAAAGCTTCAACAACAACCATCCCCGCAACACAAGCATTTGTTGTAGCAATTGCTGGAATAATATTTCCCGCCATTGCTAAAAATTATTTTAAATTATTTTTAAAAACTAAACAAACCCTTTATATTAAATAACGTATCAATTCCAATATGAAAAATATGAGCACGTAAATTAGCACAAGCAGCCACAAATCTCATTGCTGGATCGTCATCCTTATCCCAAACAATAGTATTTTTGTCTGATTGTTGTTGAATTTCTTGATATTTACGTGCCAATTCAATTGTAGATTCTTCAAAAATTTGGGCCCAACGAGAAATACTCCATTGAGTATTTGGGTCTAATGAAGCCTTTTCTACATTACTACCGCCAAGACCTTTTAGTTTAAAAAAAATATATTTTTAAAAAATATTTTAAGTTTACCTGAAGAAACAAGTTCAGAAAATTTGATAGGAGTAGGTTTCTTCCTTTCTTTCCATAAATCAGCCATCAAAAGAAGATAATTGATGTCAGTATGAAAAAGCTAAAAAAAATAACATGAAACTTTTAAATTAAATTTGAATTAAAATTTTATAATTAACATAAGGAATTAAAATTTAAAATAAATAAAGTTAGGAAACCCATAACAAATCCCCAAAATAATAACAATAGAAAAATATTTTGAGGTTTAAGATATTTCATTAATTTCAGAAATACCTTGTCAAATAAATGTTTTGGTTCATATCCATTATTCTCTGCCAACTGTCGTGTACTCAAATGAATTTTTGGTTGTTCAATGTGTTCATTACTTCCATTTGCAGAATTTTCTTTTGCTGTATGATGACCATTTGTTGATGCATTATCTGTTGAAGAATTTTCTGAAACAGTTGGTAAAGATTCCATAGAGTCCATTTCAGGAGAAACATCATCATCTAGATCATTTTCTCCAAAAAGTTGACTGAACAAAGAAAGTGTTAAAAATAAATTTTTAAAGAAAAAAACGGTAAGTCTCGAATATGACTACAAACGAAAACACTTGAATCATATGTCATTCGGAAGAGCGCCAAAATTATTCCTATGCACAACCCTGTATTTCGGCCTAAAGTTGTTCCCACGGAATAATTTTGGTGTCATTCGACCCAGCTCGACGAACTCTTTCGAACGATAGATGATTCAAGTGTTTACTAAACAAAAGTTTAGTAGCAATATTCGAGACTTTTTCCAAAAAACAAACTTGAAAGCACTTTTTGCCCAAACAATGCAGTGAATTAATTCAGATGGAGTATTTCGAATAGTGCAACTTGGAAATGTCTAGAATGTTTTTATTTGAATATTTATTTAGAAAAAAATTCAAAAACTTTTTGAATAGGTTTCGGAGTGCAATCATAACATTCAGTTCGGCCTTTAAGAATTACAGAAACTTGCCCTAAATAACCAGCAGAACCACTCTCAACAAGAGGAACATCTGCAACCAAACAAAGTCGATTAACATGACTGCGTGCTGCTGAAAAATTTAAAGAAGACGATAAATTTCAAAAAACAAAATTAACAAAACCTCTATTGTCCAAAGCACTCATAATCAAAGAAAAACTTCGAAAAAAGTCGACACCAAATTTTTCATTCATAATTGAATCATGATAAAAAGTAATATTAACATCTGGTGACATCTGTTTAACAACAGAGGTTGCAATTTCTGCTTTTGATTTGCCTACATGTTCTTTACGAAAAAGAAATTGGCGGTTAAGATTACTAATTTCAATTGTATCAAGATCAATCTAAAAAAATAAATTTAAAAAATCTGAAAAAAATAATTAAACTTACAACTGTGATATTCTTAAAACCAGACATTACAAGATTCTTTAATAATTCACAACCAATTCCTCCAGCTCCAATAACAAATACTTTACTCTCAGCTATTTTCTTTTCAAAGTCTGGATCGTTAAAAGAAATCATTTTTTGTTATAATTGTAGAAAATTAGAATAAACCTTTAAAAATTAAAAATAAAATATTAAATAAAAAAATATACTAGTAAAGGATCACGATGAATTAGACAAAAAAATGTAGAAAAAAAAATAAAATTTTTGGCACAAAGATTTTAAAAATAAAATTGCTAAATATTAAGTCAAGACTCAATTACACCATTTGGAAAAATTTTGTCTCGCGCCTAAATTTTTTTCACACATTTGAGGCTAGAATATTATTTTTTTAATCTGTTTTGATTAAACAACAAAGAATGGTTTAGAAATGAATCCTTTGCAGTTTAATGAAGGAATAAACAATTCTATTGGTAATTAAAAAAATCAAAAATTATTTGCAACATTTAATCTTTTTGTAAAGGCTTTTCTGAAGGTAATCCTCCTTTTCAACAACCATATGTTCCACCTGTTCGCTATTTGGAAGGAGGAGATGCACAACCAGTTGCACCACACTTTCCAATTCAACAACATCAGCAACAGAGAGGATCTATGCAAAGACCTAGCAGTACTGACGCAAATAGCACAATTGCTAATTATTTGATGCATTTTGTTGTGGTAATTTAATTCTGTTTTATTCCTAATTTATTTAAATCATTTACATTTCTTATTTTTTTCAGGACCATGATCGGGAATTCAGCAAAAAAGCAATTGAAAGTTTAATTAAAAAATTAAAAGATAAACGTGATGAACTAGACGCTTTCATTATTTCTGTCTCTTCCCTTGGCCGGGTCGAAACGAAATGTATTACAACTACTCGAACACTTGACGGGCGTTTGCAGGTTTTAAATCCTTTTGAAATTTTTATTTGTTTTTTTAATTTTAGGTAGCTGGACGTAAAGGTTTTCCACATGTTGTCTATGCAAGAGCATTTCGTTGGCATGATTTGCATAAAAATGAACTTAAACACAGAAATATATGTGTTTTCGCTTTTGATTTAAAGGGTGAACAGGTTGATATTTAGATCATTTTTATGTTTTCAAATTTTTATTGTTAGGTGTGCGTAAATCCTTATCACTATGAGAGAGTAATTTCTATTGAAGGTGGAACAACTGATTTACATTCACCGTCAGGGTGATTTTTGTCTTTTTATTTCAATAATTATTTTATAGAATGACTTCATGTGGAGAGCGTTCAGGAATCTCTCCAGAATGTAAACAACTTCCATTACTCCATCGTGGACCAGGAAGACCTCCTAATGCTCTCAAACAACATTTACAACAATTAACTCCAACACAGCAACCAAATTCACAACAATCTGCTATAACGTCTGTACTACGTGCACATTTAAGCCCTAACTTCCCGGCACATTTGAATACTCATAATCAACAATTAAACAAGCATCAACAGACTAATCAAATAATTTCGACTCATGTACAACAAAAACAACAATTTATTCAACAAAAACAATTATCTATAGATCCTCAAAGTAATTAATATTTTTGTTTTATTAAATTTTATTGATTAAGTTAAAATCTAACCTTTTGAATCCTAATCGATTTTTTTATTTAACTTCTAAAGGCTGTACGACAATTGCGGATACGCACGTGCGGATGCGACGATTGCGGATATAAAATTTTTAAAAAGTCAAAGATTTTTTAAAGTTTTCAGTGCCACTCTGTCTAAAAATGATTCGGAAACCGTCAGAAGTCTGAAGCTGACCGCCGGGACAAAAAAACTGAATGCCATTTCAATCATTTTTAAAATTTTTAAAAAATTTTTAATCCGCAATTGTGGCATCCGCACGTGCGTATCCGCAATTGTCGTAACACCCTTCTAAATTTATCTTTAGATGAAATTCCGACATCGACACTACAACATTCTCAACAAAGGCTACAAACACCTCCACATTACCCACGTTCAAATGCACCTCTTATAATGGTTAGCCTTTATCAATGATTTTATCTGAAGAATTAAGAAATTTTTAGTCTTCCAATCCCGTATCTTTAAAAATGGCATCTTTTCCAAGCGTCTCAGCAACTCCTAATCTTATTACAAATCAACCTCAACATTGTCCTATACAACAAAATTATCAACAACCTCTTAGTGTTGTTAATCCATTTGCTGAGTTTGGTGGTATTATTATGGAACCATTGAATTCGTCCGTTTCTAATAGTACTTGTGGTAGTCCGCGTCGAATACTACAATCATCGTCACCACCACAAGCAACTAATTTTATGCAAACACATGTTTTTTTCTTTTTTTAAGTAAAATTTTTCTTATTTAGCAACAACATCTACTTCATTACAAACAAAACATCTCATATCCCTCTTCATTTCCACAATTTCTGGATCTTACGTCAACTGTAGAAAGCAAACCAATTGTACCAAAATATATTTATGGATTGGATAAACTTAACAGTTCAAAAAATAGACCGTCAATCTCTGATAAACCATGTATTTACTTTTTTAATTAGAAAAAATAATGGACAGAATATCTTTTTTTCATTTAATTTTAGTTCCAATTTATTGGTGTGCTATTAGTTATTATGAATATGATCGCAAAGTTGGTGATACTTTCCAGGCAAATTCTGAGTTTTCCAAAGTTTTTATTGATGGCGGTCTGAATAGTTCTGATGGTTCTAGATTTTGTTTGGGGTCATTGACAAATACTGTTCGAACTGATGCTGCTGAAAAGTGCAGGTAAATTTGCTTATATATTTTCCTTTTACAAATTGTATTTTACAGAATGAATCTTGGCCGTGGTGTTTGTCTTATGTTGAAAGGAGAGGGTGATGTTTGGTTAACCGTTTTAAGGTTTTCTATTAATCTTATTTTGGTATTTTTTATTTTTCTAAATTTTTAGTAAATATCCCGTATTTGTTCAAAGTCACTATTTGGACATGTTAACTGACCGTCAAGAACCTTGCCATGCACATAAATTTGTTCAATATACGACTGTTAAGGTTTTTTATCAATTGAATATGTCAGACATGTTTTTGAAGATTTTTGATCTTCAAAAATGTTATGAATGTTGGGAGCATAGCAGTTTGGAAAGAAACGTTAATAGACGCTTGAGGCAGGATCAAATGATGAGAAGACAGCAACGATTAGAATTAGGTGCTCCACTCGGTGAAGGAAGTAATCATCAGCTTGGAGCAATTAGAACTAGTGAAAGAAGTGATGAAGAAGTTAAAAATTATTTTTAGATATTTTTACTTTTTTTTTAATTTTAGACCACAACAGATGATCCCGGCGTTGATGATTTCCGTCTTTTGTGTACTTTAAATATTTCTTTTTTTAAAGGATTTGGATTAAGTTACCCTCGTCGAACTATTCATGTAAATTATTTTAATAAATAAATTTATTTTGTTTTAATATTCTTAAACTCTTTTAGGAAACGCCTTGTTGGATAGAATTGCAATTACATCGGTATTTATAATTTTAACGATATTTTAAATTTTACATTGTATATTTAGAGCTCTCCAAATTTTGGACGAAGTGTTGAATATGCACGATTCGTTTAATTAATTTTATATATTGATTGACATTCAATAATTCCATTTGGAACTTATATGGTTTGGGTATCCATTTTTTAACTCAGTTCAGAAATATCAAGGACCGATTGTGCTATTAATCGACTCGGCTATTATTCACTGTCCTTCTTGTATTCACTGTCCTCTTCTAAAGCAATAGTAAAAGAATAATGACAAATAGAAAAAAGGGCGTGGCTAAAAAGGGATACCTAAATCGCATAAGTTCCTTCCATTTTTATATTTTATTCATTTTTATATTTATGTAGAAAAAACAATATCTAAATTTATTTCGAAGTTGCATTATTGTAAACTATTTTTACGTTTTAATTAGCGTTTTATTATTTTCGTAATTTGCCTATGTTTATATTTTTATTATATTGTTTTATTTTCTTCAGATAGCAATAGATAAACGAATACATTATGACTTTTAATAAACTTGTTTTGGATGGAAGGCGTGCAATTAATGACTCGTCTAAAGGTTTGTAAAGTGTCGCTTATCTTAATTTCTTAAATTATTTTAATTTATATTAAGACATGATTAAACATGGAATTTTGTTGTTAGAACGAGCGCTTCTCATCGGTTCCGAGGATGAACAATTAATTGCAGATATCAACTCTGAATTAGGTCCATAATTATTAACTAATTCTTAAATTTTTCTTTATTAGGAACTGCTTATTTTTCTCTACATGATTTTGAACAAGCGAAGAATTTCTTCATAAGTGATCTGACTACTTCCAAGTATTTTTAAATTTAAATATTTTCATTAAAATATATTTAGGCGATTAAAAAATGAAGTGAAGGAGGTCGAAGCATATTCTAATTTATCTGTGGCTTACGCAATGTATATTTATTAATGAAAAGTTTAAAATTCAACAAACTATTTTAGGCTCCTTGACTTTGATAGTTCAATCTATTGTGCTGGAAGAGTTATTATTTTAGGAGCAAGATTAAATGATGATGTTATTTTAATTTTTAAATTTTTTTTTAAAAATATTTTTTAAAGGTTCTCAAAGGCAAGGGATATTATAATTGTGGCTTTGCCTATTTACAAGATGCATTGACTTGTTCTGAAGTTGACGACCACTTGGATGGAACTTCTCATTTGTATAATCAATATATAAGAGAACAACTTCAAAAATCTGTTTTTTCTTTCAAGTAATTAAAATTTTTTAAATGAATAATTTGCATTATACTTGTCGTTTATATCCTTAGTTTTAGGTTTTTACTTTGATAGCTTTTTCGAAAGAATAGTCCAACTGAGTTAAATGAAATCAAAACGGATTGATCCGATAATATGACAAATTAGGTTCCATCTAAAAGACTGCGTTGCTATGGAGTAGATCTGATACCATTGAAATGCATAACCTCCGACGCCCCCCCCCCCATTGAAATGTCAAGGTGTGAAATTTACTCCATTATGTCATATTGTATTGATTTTGGTAACAATCGTTTTAGTTCGACGAGCTTTTTCGAACTAGCCTTATTTTAAAAATCTTTAATTGTTTTTAAAAAAAAAATTGAAGGAAAAGTCAAAAGTAAAATGAGGGAAATAACCGACGAGTATAGAATAATTCTATAGACAAATAAATGCGGAATAATTTTGCACGTTCTAATTGTTCTTTTTAAATTTAGAGAATATTTGTCAATTATGGAAAGACAGCAAGATAAAGAAGTTTATGGCCTTGCTCTTGGAAATCTTGCGAATGCATATTTTTGTTTGTCTGAATATAAAAATTCAATTGATTGCAATGAAAAGGTTTTTTAATTAAAACTTTTATTAAAAAATTTGTTTTTAAAGAGATTAGAAATAGCTCGTGATTTGGATGATAAGTCAGCTATTGGTCGGACATTGATAAACATTGCAAAAGCTCGTAGTAAGCTCGGAAATCATGAGCTTGCAGAGAGAAATTTGCTGTATGTTTTTTTAAATAAAAATAATAGATTAAAATATTAAAGGGCCGCCCACAGAATTTCAAAAGGACCTGACTTTCCCGAGGAACTAAAGGCGAAAATTGAATCTGAATTGGAACCATTGATGGTATTTACAATTGATGGTATTTAAATTTATTTTCAATAATTTTAAAAATATTTTTTAAAGATTCCTTATCGCTTTCAACTAGTAGAGCAAGTAAATCAATTTTCAAATGCAAGAGCGTAACGAATTTAGACTCACTTGGTTCTAGGAAGGTAAAAATTGGTTTTAAATTTTTTTTATTTCATTAGTTTTGTGTCCCTGAGAGTTATGGTAGAAGTGAAATTTGTTAAAATTTTGACATTGATTTTCTAGCTTATTTTAATATTTTCAGAAACGTTTTTTACAAAAATTTTCCGCTTCGGGAAAAGTTTCAACCGATCACGTATTAGGGGATGAAGAAAATGATGGAGAATTTATGATGGGCCTTATTGAAAGGTCTAACAAACAAATCGATGATCAACGTGTTTGCCCTGAAAAGATCACCAAAATTCCATTGGATTTTGATGATCAAAAAAGTTTAAATTCTGACTTTGGTAAATTATTTCTTTTATTTCTTTATAAATTCTAATTTTAGCAAATTCTTCTTCTGGTAATAGTCGACGTCTTTCATTACCAAGACAGAAATTGGCTAGTATGAAGAGTGGCGCAATCAAAAGCGTGACAAACATTCCGAAGTTTTTTTCGGGGAAAAAGAAGAGTTCATCAAAGGGAGGATCAAATCACTTGATTTAATTTAAAAAAATGATTTTCAACTTTTCATTGTCTCTAAATTATTTTTAAATACAAAAATTATTGTGATTTAAAAAAAATTAAAAGTCAAACTGCTAGATATATGTTCTTTTTCCTATTTGGGAGAATCAAGAAAGAAAAGAGTCAGGATACAATTTTTATTTGTGGATGTTTTTTAATCTCAAAACGTTTTATTAAAGTCTTTTTTTATTAAAAAAACCTCTCAGTCAAAAATGAAACAAATAAAAATACATATAAAAGAAAATGTGGGCTTTACTGGGATTAATGAAAGACATATTATGGAGGAGTTTAAATATTACCTAATTATCAAGTGATTAAAAAAATAAAGGGTTACCCGCATATATTTAAATACAATATATAAATTTGCCTATTTTCTACTTTTTTCTAAATTAAACAATCGTTATTGGAGTTTCTTTCTTTTCCCCACAAAGCTTTTTGTAATCATCTCTAACACGTCCAGTCCATTCAAAATAACCACTTGCATCATGAGAAGAAGGTAATAAAATATGGCGAATAAATGTTCGATTTCCAACGTCTAATCCAAGAAAGCGACGCCAATTCTCATGAAAATGTTCATTTCGACAAGGAAAAAAGAGCATGTTCACTAAGCCTTTTAATGTTGGAGCATTGATCTGTGGGGAGAGAAAAATGTTAATTTTTGGAAATTTGAAAAATTATAAAACATTTTTTGGATTATCAAAGTTTTGATGTTTAATTTAAAGAAAGCCCCTAATTATTTCATCAATAAATCTTCAAACCTAAGAATAATTTTAAAAAAATTATTTTAAAACTTACAATAACCCCCAAATAAGTATCACCAAAACTAATCAAAACAAAATTCCAATAGAAAAACCCTCCAATCATTACAAAAACAATAAGACAAAGCAAATAAGCTGCAAAAATTATTGAAACTAAAGTTGAAGGTCCATGTCCACAAATAAATTCAAACCAAGGCAATTCTTTTGCAAGAATATCAGAATCACAAAACATTTTGTTTGTTGTAAATGCCTTTTTTAAAAAATTTAAAAAATATATAAAAAAGAAAAACATACTTTCCAATAATTATAATAAAAAGTATTTGAAGCAGCCAAAACAAATGTTCCACATCCTAAAGCAGTAAAACCAATAAATTGGAGAAAATAACGATGATTACATGCACCAACACATTGATTAAGCCAAATACAATGGTGATCCATATTTAACTATTTTTTAAAAATAAATAAACAATACTTTAATGGAAAAATTTTTAAAAAATGCCCCCTAACCTCTTAAGAGATAAAAAATAATTAATTACCCCAAAACTTTAATAAGAAGAATATTTATGTAATATTTAATATTTATGTATAAAAAACAAACAAACCACACAAATTCCGCAAATCGAACAATGATGAGCATTTACAGGTTTATGATTATTACAAATAAAACACCGAGGTAAAAGATCACTCTAAATTATTTAAAAAAATATTTTTTTGAAACAAACAAACCTTTTTAGGACTTCCAGGTCCAACACGGCAAGCTTTGTTAAAATGAAAAAGTAAATTCCCGGCAATATAAACAGCAAAAAAGCAAAGAGGAATCATTACCCAAAATGGCTTATAAAGACTTTCATATGGAATAACAATTGCTACAGAAACAAATAAAACAAAAGCCAAAATACAATAAACTTTGATATACAAAAACTTTAAAAGAAAAAATTTTTTTTTAATAAATTTAAGAAAAGAAAAAACATACACGTCCAAGAACTCGTCGCATCAAAAAATTAACAATAGGAAATATTCGATTAAAACAAATTTCCACATTAAATTTATTTGGAGAATCCTTGCGATGACAACAACAAAATAATTTTCCAAATAATCGTCTTGTTAAATGACGCATTTATAGAGAAAATTTTCTAAAATTAGAAAATAAAATAATGAGGAAAAAAGTAAAATTTTGATAAAAACTGGATTTGAAACGATTGTAAAAAAATAAGAGATGGTTCAGCGTCAAATATTCAGTGTTTTGGTTAGTAACATTTTTGATTTCAAAACAAGTTGAATATGTGGGTTTTTATAGAAAGAGAGGTCAGAAATCTTAAATCTCCTAAAGATTAACGGAAACTAAAACCTGGTTCCATGTTTGAGTGTAAAAGTAGGGGATCATTCTAAAATCATTAATGTAGTACTTTAAAATTTAAAATATAATATTGCAAACATTAATTCAGAAACAAATTTACTCATACAATACAACAAAAATATTTCTATAACAAATAGAATATCAATAAACGATCTTCAATCTCTTAAATATTTAAATTTCTTCCAATTAGCGCCGACGATAATTGTCCCCTCCACCACTACCATTGCTATAACGAGATCCACCACCACTGCTATAAGCCGAAGATCTGCCACTGCTGTATGAACGAGCCCCACCATTACCAGAGCCACCACGATTTGACGACCTCCCATAACCACGCGGAGCAGCTCCACGGCCACGTCCAGACATACGACGCTGCTGTGACTTGAATCGCGGCTCATCATCAATCAGTAAAATGTCCAGTGGCAAAGAATCCGGCAAGATAATGGTGCGAATGTTATTCCCTAAAAATGGGAATGGAATAAATTTGCGAGATTTAAAAGGCAGAGAATTACCTCGAATTGAAATAGAATCCAATTCGTACTTCTTGTAAACATTAACCGACATTTGCACATTACGTAAATGAATGTTCATTGCAGTGTCAGCCTCCACAATTGTACCAGTAACAATAGTATTATTCTTCAGCTCAATTGTGACAGTTTCACGCGAAAGTTTCGTCACAAACCACCCAAGCTTCACCATCAGATTTTGATTTTGAAAATAAAGTTAAAATAAATTTATCTAATAAAAAATAAAACAATAAATATTACAAAGACAAAGAAAAACAAAGACAATTAGCTTGCTTTTTAAGTTTCCTTTTTATAATTAAATGTTTGACAAAATGACATTTTGGTAAAACAACAAAATTTTGAATTTAAAATTCTTTTTATAAAAAATACTTTACATCTAATTATATAAACTTTTTCGTTTCACCAAATTATTGTTTCGTCTAAAAGTTACGGTCTCTCAGAGCAATTGGTTGTCTTCTCTTTGAGTTAGCCTGTTTTCCTAGTTTAATAAAATCCTATAACATATATAAATTTTTTTAAATTTCCTAATATTTTTATTTTTAGACCAACTACCACAAAATGCAAGTCTTCCTGTTAATTTTACTGTTATTTGAGTGTATTTATCCTTCTAGAGGAATGGACAATTTAACCAATATCATCGTAAATGTAAATTTCTTTTTTTAAATTAATTTCTATTCATTTTATTTTCAACAGCAATCATTTATTAATGATTATAAAGAAATGGGTATGATGGAATTGTTTTCTCAAAACGATACAAATAAGACAGAAGATAATTTAAACAATAATCTTGAGGAAATGGATAATGAGGATTTGGACAACTCTACTCAACCAAACAACTCTACTCAACTCTACTCAACTATTACAACCTTTTTGCCAACAAAAGAAGATTCTGATAAGCAACAAGAATCAACTCCAACTCTTTCAACATTTTTGGATGCAAATACAACGACTGAAACAATCCCAACAAATATCTCATATTCTTCTTCATTATTATTGGAGAATTCTACCAACGTAGTTGAAGTAGAATATAATGGGTGTGATTGTCCAATGATTGATACAAACGATTTTGAAATTGGGGCAATTATTGGTGCAATTATGGCCGGTGGAATGTTAGAAAATTTATTTTTAATTTTACTTTTTTTTAATTTTTAGATTTTTTGTTATAATGTTGTTACGTATTTGCTTGAAAAAACGTCAAGAAGTTGGTCCAGGAATTCGATGTTTCTTTTGCCTTTGAGGAGAGATTTGTGAAAATAAATATTTGTTTTAGAGGAAAAAATATTTAAATAATTATTTTACGAGTATTTTTATGTTTATTTGTCTGTAATATTTATTGTGTTAATATAAAAATTAAGACTATCCAACTTTTCTAGTTTTATCTTTTAGACAAAAATTTAGTAACGGGGAACTGTTGGGGTACTATAAAACGAAAAAAGTCGTTAGAAATTTATTAATAATAAAGCATGATACAAAAAAGAGAGGTAAATTTTGTAATCATTTTATCAGTTCTGATAAATCATTTTGGATAAATTATTTCCAAATCAAGTTCCATTATAACATAACAATAAAAGTTTTATTTTTTAAAAATATTTTTAAATTTCACAAACAAATAACCGCCGGTCTATTCCTTCCAATAATATCCAGATTTTCAAATTTTTTGAAATTTTCTTCTCTCCTTAGCCAAGGGGATTCTTGTAATATTTCAAATAATTCCATATTATTTAAAACATTATAACCATCCCCTAAATAATAATAATTAATTTTAAACAAATTTTATTATTTATTTACATCCTCCAAAAATGGCCAAAAATTCTTTTTCTCCATCAATACAAAAACAAGTAGCCCCACAATTCTCTTTTGGTTTTAAAAGTTTAACATTATTAATTTCTTCCAAAATATTTCCATTATTTAAATTAATTATTAAAATTTCTGAACGAAGTCCAATTCCATCAAAACCACCAATAATAAATCCAATTCCTTTAATAATTTTTGGGAAAGCAATTGCATGACATTCAAGTGGATCTATTCTAAGTGAAAATATTTAAATTGAATTTATAAATATATAATTATTACATGGAAGAAAATGACAAAATTTGGTTGTTTGATTTTTAATGTTATATTCTAATATCTGAAAATTAAAAATAATTATTTTTAACCAAAGTTTAGTTTTTTAAATAATTCAAATAAAAATCTTATAATTACCTAACATCACTTTAAAATATATTTAAACTCAAAACCTAACAAAGAATCCAATTTTATCTACATATTTTAAATTTTCCCCATTTTTACATAAATTAAAAAAAATTTTTTAACCGTTTTTTGTGTTTTATTTCCATCCCACCCACCAATAATCCAAATTTTTTGTTTGTCTAGAGAAGGTAAAGCAGTAGCATTTTTAAGTCCAAAAGGTAATGGAGAAAGTAAATTAGCATTATGCGGCTCTATTTCCTCAATTTTTATAATTTGATTAATACATTCATTTCCATCATAACCTCCAAAAATAAATCCACCATTTCCCTAAAAAATAACTTCTAAATTTATTTTTTAAATTTAACCTCAATTTGACAAAATGCAGAACAAGAAAATCTTCTAATATTGTTGTGATTGAGCAATTTCCCATCAATTTTAAAATTTTCTGTTTCTCTGGAAAAATCCAAATTAAACAATTCACCACTATTTAAATGACATCCTGGTGCTAATTTAAAAAAAAAAGTAAAAAATTTTTTAATTTCGATTTTCAGCGCCGCTGGTGAAAAAAATTTTTTGTTTGCCGACATTAGAAAAAGACGCCTTTTGACCATTCGACTCCCTTCAAAAAGAGGAAAATCAGGGAAACTGTGGGATAGGATAACACATAATATCGTTATTAAAAGCCTTCAACTCGCCATATATAAATTAAAATAAACTTCTAAAAAATTCCAAACCTGAGCACCCCCCAATCACAAATAAATGTCCACATTTAAAATTAAAAATTGATGGAGAACGCCTTGGAATATTTAAATTAAATGAATAATTAGTTGCTTTTAATTTTTGATTTAATGAAATAAATGAACAATTAGAAAGGGCTCCCTTTTCAAGAGAATCTTTTAAAATTAAAACAAAAAAATTATTTTTTAAAAATATTATAAAAATAAAATTTAAATACCTGAAGAACCCCCAATTAAAATAATTATTGCTGCAATATTTCTTTTTATTAAATTTAGAGGAAAATTTTTCATTAAAAATTTATAAGTTGTTTGTTGATAAACTTCTTTGTCATTGTACGAATTGACGAGAAGTCCGCTGTCTAAATATAATGTTAACACGTTAATGACAAAAAGTCCGTTGACATATAGTAATATATTTGGGACAAAAAGTCATTTATGCTAAAATGAATTTTTGAGTATTGCTTGCTACAAAGAAATTTTTGATGTTTTTTTTCTTAAAATATTTATTTGTATCCTGAGGTTTTGACGGTGCCGTGTGATTTTAAATTAAAATATTCTTTTAAAAATCTTTAATTTTTTTTTTATTTTTAGATAAAAATGTTTACAATGAAATCAAATTTTCGATTCTTCACTTCAAAGGTTTTTAGCTATTTTCATAATTTATTTAAAACTTATTTTTATTTTTTTTAGAATTTTATTAGAACAACTCTTTTATTTGTTAATCGAATAAGAAGATTTGGCTATTATTTTAATTCTTCACAAACAACTAAAAAAATTTTGTTTGCTTCTCTTGCAGGATTTTCATTTCAATTAAATGAGATTGAAGAAACTGAACAACAACAAAAGTTTTTTTTAGATTTTTAATTTATTTTAAATTATACACACACATTTAAACTGTTTACATCCCAAAAAACTCAAAAAAATTTTTTTGCAAAAATAGCCATGTCAAAAAATTTACTAACAAAGAAATTTATTTAAAAAATCTTTTTTTCTAGTTTAAATCCAAATATCAACCAATTTAATCATCCAGAACAAAGTGAAGGTTGGGAATGTATGTATACTGATTTAACTATAAAAGTATTTCGAAAAAGGCGTGAAAGAAATGATGGAAGTCAATATTTTGAATATCAGTGTATTGGCTCTTATAAAGATATTTCTGTTAATGATTTTATTCAAGCACAGGTTTTTTTAAATTTTTTTTTTGAAATTAAAAAACAAAATTAAGTATGATATTAATTATCGTCGTGAGTGGGATGGAAATATTAATCGACTTGAAGTTTTGGAAGAAGATTATTCTACTGGTTTTAAAATAATTAGATGGGAGACCAGGTTAGTTTTTCTTTTTAAAATTTAAAAAAGTATTAACGATATAGAATTTTGATTTTTTATTAAATTAGAAAATTATTTTAAATAAATTTTTGGAATTAAAAAAATCAGGCTCGTAACCAGGGGCCTTCCAAAATCCTAAAAATTTCTGCCTGCGGTACAAAAATCAAAAATTTCGGCGCCGAAAGGGATTTTCCTACTATGACCCCCCCCTTAGATATGTTGAGAATTATATAACAATTAAAAATACCTTCCTTTAATTTTCTTTAGATATCCATATCCATTATATCCACGTTTATATATTTATTTACAACAAAAATTTATTGACGAAAATGCTCGGACTGTTTTGGTAACAAATAAAGCAATTGATGAAAAAGTATATTCTTTTGATGATTCTTCTTGTGTTAGAGTAACTGATTATAATTCTAAATTATTTGTTAGAGCACATGGAGAATTGGATGAAGTAAAAATTTTTTTTATAAAAATATTTTTTTAATTTTTTTTAAAGAATGGATTAGATTTTATTCTTATTTATCATGATGATCCAAAAGCGCCAATTCCTAAAAAAATATATGATTTTGGTGTTAATGTTATTGGTAAAAGAAATTAGAGAATAATAAGAAGAAAAATAATTTTATTTTTAGGTCCATCATTTCTAATTTCTGTTCACTCAGCAGCATTAAAATTAGCAAAAGAAAGAATAAATAATAATATTATTAGAAAAACTCAAAGACAAAGAATATTAAGTGGAATAGAAAATAAAAATAATAATGAAGATATACAAAATAATGGAAAATTTAAAGAAAATAAACAGCAACAACAACAACAAACTGCTTAAAGAAATTTAGAAAAAATGTATTTTCTTTCAAAATTAGAGATTGGAGAAGAGTAAATATTTAAATTAAATACAAAATTAATTGGCTAGGATTTTTAAGAGGTTTTTACTTTTAAACTTTTAAAACTAAAAACGTGGATAATTTTATAAAATATTTAAAAATTTCCATCTCTAATTTATTGTTGATTTAAAAATATTTTTTATGTCAAGTTAATTAAATTCTAACATATTTTTTTTATTTTAAAATAGGTATTTAAATAAAAAAAACTTTGTTTTTTGTTTTGATTATTTTTAAAGTAAATATTAAAAAATATAATGCCGCAAAAATATTTTTTTGAGAAGAGTAAAATAAAAATATCTGCTAAAATAAAATAAAGAATAATCTAATTTTTAATGAGGAAATTAAAAATTTAATAACATTATTATGAATATTCTATACTCTAATATACGGGATTGAGGTTCTGAAGAGGGAATGAGGCGGAAGTGAGGTGTACTATGTACTACTTTAAAGATGAAAAAGGGAAAGAAAAAAACTAGAAACAAAAAATAATACATTTGTATGGAAAAAAACGTGCCAGCAGAATCATATAATAGAAAATGGGGGGGGGAATGACTGTGCCACCTAGTCAGCAGTCACTGTCTGTTTTTTTTGCTCCTTCAAGTTATTCTCCCCGCATTTATATATTTCCCAAAGGGCTTGTTTTTTATAAAGTTGTCAGATTATACTTGTTATACTTTTTTTTATATTTTTTTAAAAGACATTTTCCTTGAACCCTTAACTTGACTACTATTGACTAAAAAACATTCCAAAACTTTAAGTTCTCTACAAATCGCGATTCCGCCTTGCCATTTTAGTTAGATCTCGCTTTATCAATCTTTTTACTCAATTCTCTATTTTATCCATATACGTATAATAAAAGAGCCTAAACATTGAGCCCCTTTAATTTTATTTAAAAAATAATAATATTTTACTGAAGAAAAGAGCTTCTGACGAAACCGATCTTTGACGAAACTACTGATACATTTTTCATCTTGTTTAATAGCACATTTGAGTCGGAACTTATGCAGTTTAGGTATCCTTTCTTAGCCACGCCCCTTTTCCTTTTTCCACCATCAATCAACCTTATTTTGTACACAATGGTCAGCCTTTCCTTCTCCCTTTTTCTTCTCCACAGCAATCAATTTAGACGAGTCGTAATTTTTATTTTTAAATTTTTTAGGCAGAGCTGCACGCAACTGAAAAAAATTTTTCCGCAGCCGCAATTTTAATTTTAAAACCCGCAGCCGAAATCCGCAAGTCAAAAAAACACGCAATTTCACGCAATCCGCAATTGCGTGCAGCAATTTTTCTTCCAACAGTCAGAAGAAAAAGGGAGAAGGAAAGGCTGACCATTGTGTACAAAATAAGGTTGATTGATGGTGGAAAGAGGAAAAGGGGCGTGGCTAAAAAAGGATACCTAAACTGCATAAGTTCCTTTGAGTCTTAGGAGTATTTTCTTTTATTCTACAGTTTTTCTTTATTTTTTTAATTTGCACGAAACTCAAAACTTCTTTATATAATATAATGTGTATTTTTATTTTATTTTTAAGAAAAAGGTGCTAAAATAATGAACGTTGAAATTGACTCAATTGAATTGACTGATCCCGTCCAGCATGACAATGATTCTATGGCGAGTAATCCAAAAATTAATCATGAAATGAAAGATGCAGCAAAATCTACAGATTTTGAGGAGACAGTTGACACTAATGGAATTTTACCAAAATCGAGATCTTGGATTAAATTAAATGTTGGAGGAAAGGTTTTTTTAAAAATATTTATTTAAATATTAATTTTATTTTTCAAAGTTATTTATGACAACAATACAAACATTATGTCGTGAAAGTGGTTCTTTCCTCGCTCGTCTCTCACAAGAAGATCGTTCATTGCCAAGCGAGAAGGATGAATCTGGATTTTATTTAATTGACCGTGATTCTGATTACTTCTCTTCGGTGCTAAATTATCTTCGTCATGGAAAAGTTATTCTTGATCATGGACTTTCAGAAGAAGGTATATTTGATAATTTATCAATTTTCTCTAAATCTTCGATCCGAAATCCGGACTTTTTCTTATCCCGGCCCATCCCTGTTTTGACATCCTCATCAACGAAAAATATTTTTTATTTTGTTTACTCCTGAGGAATAAACCCCAAAGACTTTATTTTCTTTTTAAAAGGTCTTCGAGAGGAGGCTGAATTTTACAACTTGCCAAAATTGATAGCTCTCTGCAAGGAACGAATTGCTGACCGTGAAAGACAACGGAAATCATTAGTATTTAAACAAAAATTAAATTGATTAATTTCTTCAATTTTAGACAAAACATGTTTATCGCGTCTTACAGGTTTTTTTTTAATTTTTTAAAATGTTTTCAATTTAATTTTGGGTTATTTAGTAAGAAATAAAATCGAAATTAAGAAATAAAATAACCGGTTTAAATTAACTTTCCTCAAGGTTATTTGTTTTTTTAAATAGAACTTTCAATAATAACTTTAAAAAATAAAAATTTGGATATTTCTTTTCAAATTAATTTAAGAACATTTTTTAGTGTCATGAAGATGAATTGACTAATGTAATCTCAGCAATGTCTGATGGTTGGAAATTTGAACAGGTTTTTGAATTAAATTAAAAATTATTTCAAAACTTTTTCCCCTTTATAGCTTGTTCCAATAGGCCAATCATCACATCCAAGTGAATCTGGCCAACCAGAATATTTGTGTGTTGTTTCTCGAGAATATCCAGTTTCTGCTAATGATGGACAAAATAATGAGGCTGTGTCTGATCGAGCACAATTTTTGCAAATGAAAGCAATGAATGGTTAAAATAAATAATTGAATTTTGGACTTTTATTTTAAAAGTAAAGAAATTTTTTTTAAACAAGCTTTATATATTTAATTAAAAAAAGAATACTTTAAAAACACTTTTTTGGAGATTTTTTAAAAATTTGAATTAGCCGTATTTGAAATAATTTACTTAAATTATATAAGGGGGGACATTCCACAATTGACAACATTTATTCTTAAAATATATAATTACATAAAATATAAGGCAGGGACGTATACATTTTTCGGGGAACCACGGCTTACCTTACAATTAGCAGATAAGCGCAAGGTGGTCCAATCACTTGTTTTATTTAAATAAACTTTTCCAAACCTCCAATAGTATCTTTTATAAAGTATTCTTTTAAATACCCAAAAATATTTGCATTTTAAAAATCCCAATTTCCATCCAATATTTCCCCAAAATTTTCTACACATTTCTTTAAATATATTTTCATCCTCTATTTTTATTAAAATACCTACATAAATAGCCATTTTAAAAATAAACGTGGCTATAAATGCCTAGAATTAAATTTTAAACCAAAAAATTATAATAAATTTTATCAAGAGCACAGAGTCAAAAATGAAAAATTTAAAATTTGCAAAGAAATGAACAAAGTGAAAAAATGGATTTATATTTTAAGAGTGATAAATTTGGTTTAATATTAAGTAGAATTGAGGGGAGAAAAAAAGAGATTTTAAATTATTAGGTTTTTGTAAAAGAAAATATGTGAGCGCCCCTAAAAGAAAGGCCTAAACAATTCACAAAAAAGAATTTAGGTTTCCCAATATTATTATAATATACCAATGTTTCAAAAAAATTATCAAAGAAATGCATAATTATTGTGCTTATTTTTAGAGTTTAAATTTCTCCTTTAAATTAAATTTCTACTTTTTGTCTAGCTTGTTAAGGAGTTTAGAAAATAGAGATCAAAGCGTTTTGCAGAGCAAGCCAAAATCTCTTCTAATCATTTTCAGAAGAATTTATACAAGAAGAGGATGAATTTGTGGTTGCCATTATAAAAAGCGCTTTTTGATGGGCAGCTCTTTTTGTTGTTGTTGTTGTTTTGGATGAATTTGTTGTTACCTCCTTTGAAGTTGTATTATTTTGAGGTTGATTAATTAATTCATGAATACAGTCAACACAAGAATTAATTAATTTTGAACGAGCTCGCATTAAACCAATTGTTGTTGTACTAATTTCATGTGTTTGGTTTATTTGTCTCTTAAAATTAAAATATACTTTATATATTTTGAATGTAAAGAAGACAAAAAGTAGGACTGCAAATATCGCTTGCTAAAAAGGAAGGTGGCCTGGCAAGGATTAAATCTACATTTAAAAAATAACCTTAAGGAACGAATCGTGCTGGTCATCTGTATAATGAGGTAATTGTTTCTTCTGAATTTGTTTAATATTTTGTTGGCCTTCTTGTCTATAATTTAAAAGTAATATGTATAAGACTAAAATATTTAAAACAAACTTGTTTTTAGCAACAATTTTATTCCGTTGCAATATCTCGCGATATTTACAACTCAACTTTTCTCTTGATGAAGATGAGATATATTCGGTGGAATCAAGCATCTCATCAATATTTTGTAAAAGCATAAGAGAAGATAAATCTGTTTTTGTTAGATTCTCCTCAGTTGATGAACTTTGATCATTTTGATGTTGCTGGTGCTTCTTTATTATTGTTGCTGTTGATTGATCATTTGAAGGATTAGAAGATGAAGTTGAAGGAAGGTTATCCGTTTGTTGGTTATTCTCCATTAATTTCATATCGAGAACATCCTTTAAAAATAAAAATTAACTTTATTTACAATTTGGCCAGCCTAAAAATTATTCAAAAATATTAAAAAGACTCACAAGGGAACATTCTTTACTGTCACCACGAATTCAGTATTCTTTTTGGTACCATTCGATAGAGGACCCCCGATTTACTATTGCAAAGTGCTATCCGTTTTCTTGCAAAAAATTTTTAAAAAAAGTTATGGCCAGTCAAAGTTTCAGTCCTTGGGAGTGGTTGAGTATAAGCAAAAGAGGGAAAAGAAGCGAGCTATTACTTTTTTTCACTCTCTCTGCTTTCTTCACATTGTTTTACAAAGAGGAAAAAAGAATGCAAGAGGCGCGAGGAAAAAAAAGGAAAGAAAAATGTCAGACACGATAAACAAAGAGAAAAGGGACGGGTGGGTTTTTTGAGGAGGAAAAAGAAGAGAGAAATTGTTTACTTAACCTATAACTCCAGACTCTAGCGGTCCAACTTTGACTGGCCATAACTTTTTTTTAAATTTTTTGCAAGAAAACGGATAGCACTTTGCAATAGTAAATCGGGGGTCCTCTATCGAATGGTACCAAAAAAAGACCGAATTCGTGGTGACAGTAAAGAATGTTCCTTTGTCAGAATTAAGTTTAAAAAATTTCCAACCTTAAAAATTTGTTCAACAAATTCATTTGAAGGCTGGAAAAGTAATGAGCTAGTCTTATGTGGTGGCAGAGCTTTATTATTTTTCTTCTTTTCAACCTCTATCGTTGTTAATTGCCTTCTTTCTTGAATTTTTTCATCATTTTTATCATTTTCCAATAATGTTTGAATGTCATTGTTTAATCGTTCAATATGTTGAAAGGAGAAATTCCAACGACAACTAAGTGAATTTAATTGTTGAAGAAAAGATTGAAGACTAAAATTAATTTTAAATATATTTTTAATTAATTATTTTAAACCTTTCAACTTCATTAGAATTAACACAATCATCTAAATCATCTTCTATTTTTTCTTCTTTATTTATTTGATTAAAATCTATTCCAAATCTTTTATTTAATTTCCTCTTTTGTCTATTTTCTTTTTGTCTTCTAGTAATATTTAAAAGTACAATAGGCAAAGAATTTTGAGAATTCGCATAGATCGATGAATTCAAATCATCAATGTTATTTGTCGAGTGTGGTGAATTAAAGAAAGGATCGTTGGAAGATTGTAGATTGCACGAAGATTTTCTGGGAACACAAATAAATTTTAAAAATTAATAAAAAAATTCCTTACTTTTCCATTAAATTTTTCAATAAATCCAGTGCAGATTCTATCTCAACATTTTCAAAACCCTTTTGATCAACACTTCCTTCCCTCTCTTCCAACGAAAAAATATCACGTCCCTTACTTCTAGAATCAATCATTTCTTCAATTTTTTTCTCAAATAATAAATTTATTGGTTTTGTTGCTTTAAAGGTTTGTGTATTAAATGATGAAAGAGGAACTAATTTCGGCAATTTTTGCTTATTTAAATCCTCCTTTCTGTTAAATTCTGCAGTTAAATGCCTATAAAGATATCGAGCCAATATTTTGATTCTTATTAAATCCAAAAGTTGTTTAGATTTATTAAAATATACGCAGGCATTTGGAAGTAAATTGAGGCAATCAAAGGCAGATTTTACCTAAAAAATAATAAAAATGACAAAGAAATGTACTGACAATTATGTATTAATTAAACCTGTTCTTGAGATTCAAAAACATTACAGGAAACTTCATTCTCTTCATCTAAAAGTTCATTCTTCAAGTAATCCGACAGTCTTGACTTCAAGCATGATCGAAGAGAATCCTTTTGAGTATGCTTTGCTTCAGACACTGTTTCCTTTTCAGTAAGAAGTGAAATCAACTATAAAAAAATTTTATATACTATAAAGATATAAAATAAAACCATTTCACGATATTCCATCAACTCCTTCTGCCCAAGTGAAGTATTAATATCATTACTAAAGTTTCTTAAAAGTTTCATCAAATCTATATTTTCAGATTCGGCAAAAGGCAAAGGAGAATCTTTAAATCGTTGCTGGCTTGTTGAGGCAATTGGTGGCACAAAATGTTCAGTTTCCGGATCAGTACTTTTTATTTCACACATTGAATGGAATTTTGGCCTCACGAAGGATTCAAGAGTTCTATCAGAAGAAGAGTCAACAAAGTTTGAGAACTAAAATTAATACAATTATAAAACTAACAAAATTTAATATAACCGTTAATCTCCGTCTCTGCAATAATTGTTGATGCTCGCTATTTGTACGAAAACGACAAAGAGCATTTATACTCATTTGTTCATCGTCAGAAATTTTGTCAAGAGAGACTTGATTGGCGCGCTAAGGAAATACAAGAAAAATTAAATTCTTAAAATTTAAAAACAAAACCTGTCTAGAATGCTCATAATTGTTTGTCAAATCATTAGCAGATGTACTAGGCGTCACAAAGTGTTGTTGTTGCCGTAGTTGTGTAGTTTCTGTAATCGAATTGGAGAAGCTACCACTTTTAGGTAACGGAAAGCCCATTTCAACAAGAATTGCACTTTCCCTAGCCTGTTGAGCAGCCAATTCAATTTCGCGTTTAGATTTGCGTCCAGGCCCTTTTTTCCTCGGTTTCTTCATAACTTGACCTGTTTGTGGGTCCAATTCAGGTGTTTTCTTTCGATACTTACGTTTCGTCTTCATTTCAGTCTAAAATTAAATTTTTTAAATGAATTCAGAAAATGTTTTGAAGAAAATCCACAGCATGAGTGAAGATGTAAAAGAAAACATTTTTTTGATTATATAAGACATTTGAGTATTCTAACTAGACGAATAGATAAATGTTCTAAAATATTAACAACACAATAAAAATATTTCAGTTAAAATAGTAAATTAATAAAAATATTTTATTAGTGTTTGTATTAAAAGAACAAAACCAAAAAAAGAAAAATCATAAAAAATTAACCTGGAATGTTGCTGCAGTTTCTATAGACCTTTTAATACGGGATTGTTGAAACGTTGAATTTGAAGAAGCTAAATTAGTAGAGGCAGCAACATTCGAGTTAGGAGAGGATAAATGTAAATATTGATTATTGCTGTTAGTAATAGTAGTTGACATATTTGTTGAATAAATTTGGTTAGACTTTGGCGAAGAAACAAATTGTTTTTCAGGTAATAAATTTATTTGCTGATTTTGTTGATCAATTGAATTACTTAATTTTGGACGCCCTCTTTTCTTCGGAATTCGTTCAATATGAGTAGAAAAAACAGGGGGAAATGAATGAGGGTCAGTGTGGGAATTCATAGGTATCGATGTTGTTGTGGTAGTTTCAAAACATTTGCCATCTTGTGTAGATGAAGGGATTTCAACAAAAGAAAATGGTTTGTGACGAGCACCAGAAACTTCAATCTAAAGAATAATAATTTAAAAGAAAAAAATTAAATCGCAAATTTTATAAAACATTTTCCCTTATAATAAAATTTAAAAAAACAAACCCTCATGAATTTGTCAGATGGCGATGTGACAACATCCGTTGTCGAGGCAATATCCCCATCACAAAAATGTTGCTTTCTAGTGCGCTTCCTTTGTAAATCATCAACACTAGCACTACCATTTGGCATTAAATCAATAACAGGTACATTATTTGTAAAGGAATTAATTTCTGATAAATTGTCTGAAGCAATTACACCACCCACACCTCGCTTATTAGTTGTTTGACTATTCCAAGAATTTTTAACTAAAAACAAAATTGAGCAGATAAAAAATTTTTTTAATAAAAACCCAAAATTCCAGGTCTTGGACTTGTATGTGGAATATTTGGAACTCTTTTAATTGGAGATTTTGTAGTCAGTTGCGTTGTTGAATCATCATCAGTTGGTTGGTGTGGCCGATTTTGTAATACTACAGAATAAACTGTTTGTTGGGGTAAATTAGAATTAACGGCACTTTGAGAATTAAGTGTTGGTTTGTCCGAAGAAGGTAAAGATTTGGATGGTTGGAAAGAATAATTATTAATTAATTGCTGTGGAGGACTACGAGAAATAATTGAAGAATCTATGGGTTGTTGTGAAGCCCAAGATGAAGAGGAGAGAATTTTTTGATGTTTTTGCTGAAATATATCAATTAAAGATGATTTCATTATATAATTTAAAAGATAAAATGATCAATAAAATGTAAAAATATGTACAAAAATGCAAATTAAAGCTAAGTTCGGTATAAAAAGTAATTTAATTATCGAAAACGAGAATTAAAATTCTGTTTATTACCCATTCTAAGGAATATGAAAAAATTTCGATTTGGGACTTCGTTCCATATAGAGTCATATATTTTATTTACCTGGGAAGAGTTATCCAATTTTGCAACTTTAATTATTTGGGAACCATGTGAAGAAGAATAAGAAGTTGTATTGCTAGCAAAAGAAGATTTAATTGAAGCATAATTATGGGAGTTTGACGAGTTATTAGAAGTTTTTGCAGAAAATGCATTAGAAGCGGTAATTAATGAACTTTTCTGTTTGTGGACGTCGGCACGGCCATTTGACGAATCTGCATATTTTTATTTTATAACAAATAATTTAAATAAAAAATACTAAAAGGAGTATGAGAGCCATGATGATTTAAATAAGTATTAATAACAATTGGAGGTGAGGTTCTCTCTTCTTGCATAGAAACAGATGTCAAAATTCTTTGATTGGAAAACCCAGCCAAATGTTCGTTTTTTAACTTTAAGAAAAGTTTTAAAATAAATAAAAAGAATTAAACAACTTTTGAATTTTTGATTTGTCGAGTAAGTACATCTCGAACAGTCGTTGTATAGTTAATTGTTGAAGTAGCAGAATCATCTTGACAATTAATAAAATGAGATGATTTTGAAGAGCCTCCAATTATTTTATTCTTGTTGCTAACCTCTTGAGGTTGATGCTGTTGATATCGTGGTAATCGAGTTGTGGACGGAGTAGAAGTTGCTGACCTAACCAATTGAACCTAAATTATAATTAAAAATACTGGAAAGAAAAATATGAGTATGGACAGATTTAAAGATAAGATAGTGAACAAATTGTACTTATTTGTTAGGTATTCTAACATAAGAGATTCATTTTCAAAAAAGCTGTCAACTCTTTCTTTCAGAGGAGTTCATTGGTATTATCAGAGAATAAAAGGGATAAGCTTATTGATAAAAAATAAGTTTACAATGCAAAATACTAAATGAAGCAAAATACTAACCAAACTTTCTCCATCATCCAAAGGAGGCATAATTTCGTCACAGGTCAAATCTAACGATGTTTAAAAAAATCAGATTTAATTTTAAGAGTAATATAAAATATAAACATTTTACAGCAAAACATGTTAAAAGTCCTACTGTTTATAAGTAAAGAAACAAACCTCTAGAAACCATTGTTTGAACGAATTCAAAACAAGAAGCATTAAAAATGTTCCCGCATAATTAAGCAGGAAGTATTATTTTAAATAAGAAATTAATTAATATAATAAACCTGAAAATTAAATTTTTTACTAAAATTAGAAATAACGAAATAATAATAAATTTTTAAATGGTAAACTTGTTGTCAGCCTGACAGAAAAATAACTAAAAAACAAAGAAATCGCTTTCTAAAGAGGATAACACAAAATTCATTTGCAAATCGAATGATTAAAATAACAAAAAAAAAATAAATAATATTTAATAAACCTTAACTATCTAAAAATTAAATTGATACTTATTCCCCTTCCTGTATTGCTTTCTTTCAGTTTAGTAAAAAGAAAATAATCAAAAAATATTAAAGTTAAGAATATTCAATTAAAGCGTCAAATACAATTTTACTCTCATGGACATTTTGTTAATTTGGTATTTTAACGTTTTAACCTCTTCCATCAATAACTCCGCCAGTTTTCCATTTATTCCTTTCTGCCAGCCGCCGCCATTTTTCGTAAAAATACTACACCGCATGATTTGTATTGTTCTTTTCCTTTCCTTCCAAAGAACTACCGCTTCTCTGCATCTCCTCTACATATTCATACAAAGCAAAAATGCACATCTGAGTTTCTTGAATTTGACTGCAGACTGAACATTTTGTCTGGTGACATTTTGTCGTAAATTTCCTTATTTCATCCTTCTTGTTTGTACTCTTAATTTTATACACTATTTAATAAATCTTTCTTTTCGGGACACGCCTACATTGTCGCGGGCCACATTGTCGCGACCACTTTGTCGCAGGCCCACTTTGTCGCAGGCCCACTTTGTCGCAGGCCCACTTTGTCGCAGGCCACTTTGTCGCAGGCTTTCATTTTATTTTTATTTTAAAATTGGCCTAAATTTTGCTTGCCACGTGCCGTACTTCATCCCACGGCTACAACGATGGGAAATTTGAAGAGGTTTAGAATTTTTATTATGTTTTTTAAGTTTTTATTCTCTTTTTTTAATTTTTTTGATAAAGTTTTTAGGTGTTTTCTCCTTTTATTATTTTCTCTTATCCGGGTAAGTTCTGCCGGAATTTTTAACGGAGTAAAACCAAACCAGATTACTCCAGAAAACTCCTATCGTGCCCGGAAGGCCCTTTTCCTACCCTCCATAGCAGCATAGAAATTTTTCCAACGAAAAAGACCTTTGCGACAAAGTGGCCTGCGACAAAGTGGGCCTGCGACAAAGTGGCCTGCGACAAAGTGGTCGCGACAAAGTGGCCTGCGACAAAGTGGGCCGTACCCTTTCTTTTCCACCATTTGTTTTTGTTACTAAATATTTTGATTACTTATTTTTCTTCTAATCGATCTTTGAAAAATTTTCAGCTGTTTTCTTTCAGACTAGAATTTTCAATTTTTTAAATTCTTTTTTCGACTTGTCGTAATGAGTTCAGCGCGTGTCAAAGAAGGATATGTTCGCCTTAATCTCGACGAGAATGATGATCCTGAGCCATCTCCATCAGCCAATCCATACCTACAGCAACAACAGGTTCTTATATAATTTTAGAAATAATTTTATAAATCTTTAAAAATCGGCACAAATCTCCAAAATTACTCGAAAAATTTATTTTTAAGGCAATCATAGATAAACAAGACCAAAGCTTGGAGCGGATTGGCGATTCATTGCGTACATTAAAAAATATGAGTCATCAAATTGGTGATGAGTTAGAGGATCAGTCCGAGATGTTAGACGAATTGGGCCATTCAATGTCAGGTGTAGAATCGAGAATGGATGAAGTAATGAAAAAACTGTCTAAATTGACGAGGCTGGAAAATGGTTTAAAATTTTATTTTTTTAAGTTATTTTTATTTCTAGAGTCAAATCAATGGACGACGATTTTTATTTTAATTGGTTTGATTGTTGTTCTATTAGTGATTCTTGTATTGCTTTAAATATTGTTTGAAACGAACGTTTCGATAAAATTATATTTAAAAGTTGAAAATTTTTAACAGAACTTTCAAAATAATTAAGTGATTTCTTTTAAGTAAACATATATATGTATTAATCTTTAAAATTCTATTAAACGTGTTCAATTCTTTTTGGGTTTTTGTAAAAAATTGTTATAGGCATCTATTCCATTTCCCGGCAGAGGGTTGAGAATAGAAGAGCCATCAAGAAGAAAATCAAAATTTACTTTAGAGAAAAACATTTTATTGGCATCCGAGTCGCAGTAAAGTGTACAGCTTTTGGGAAGATTTTTCTACAAAAAAATATTTTTCAGAAATGAAAAATATAAATAAACTGTTCGGCAAGTAGCTGCCACATGGTTTACATCAACAAAAGACTCTTCAAATACCCATTTTGGTTGAAATTCGTTATCAACCAGTAATGTTGTTGATGTCAAAAAATTTCCTTGGTTAAAATTTTTAGTTTTACAAGAAATTTAAAAACCTTGTTTGTATCGATCATTCGTATCAATTCGAAAGTCATAACGACTTAAATCATCTACGATTCCTTGTCCTGTTGCTTTGAGAACTGCCTCCTTCAGACACTAAATTTTGAGATTTTTTTGGCGATTCTTTAAAGCAAAAAAATACCCAATATCGATAAAATATGGTCATTTTCATCTGTTCAGTCGGCTGACAGCGCATATTTTTTAATTCATTAGCAGAAGCAGATTTTGCCTTTAATTAAAATTTAATTTGTAAATATATTAAAATTAGAAATTAACCATTGAATTTATATATTCATCAGCAGTTTTGTCACCACCTAAAATTAAAGGAAAAGTAAAAAATTTACTTAAAAACTAACGAGACATATCGAGACGCATAACATCAACACCAACCTCAGAAGTGCAACTACTTGCAAAAACAGTCAAATCCCCCTTAAATAATTAAAATAAAAATTAAAAAATATAAAAACCTGATGAGAAGTATTTAATCCAAAATTATATCCAGAAGGTGTAACCAAATAAGGCTTTCCCTTTTGTGTTCTATTAAATTCAATTTCTTCCCATTTAGCTCCAGTAAAACGTTTAGATGCTTGTCTAAGAAAAAGTCGACTAACAAGAGTAGCAATTTGATCGTCTCTGAAACGAAAACACATTGACTTTTCATAATCTTCTTTTGGAACTGATTGAATTGCCAAACGAAAATTGTGTTCAAACTAAATAAAAATATTAATTTAAAAAAACCAAAAAAAAATAAAAAAAACATTTTCATCTTCCATAGCTCGCTTTAAACTAAAGGCCCAACGATTACAAAAACATTTTTCAACAAAACTTTCTGATGATCTAAAAATAAAATTTATTGAAAAAATAATTTTTAAAAATTAATACGCTTTCATTGAAGAACAAAATATTTTTTGAACAAAAAGTAGAAGATAATATTTTATTCTTAAATCTTTTTAATTAATTAAAGAAAAAAATTAAAAAATATTTTTTGTTTTTTCTTTCCAACTTTTAATAAATTAATTTTTAAAAACATTAAGCCAAATATTTATTTAAATAATTCAAGCACAATTTTAAAATTAAATACGTTAATTTAAAAAAGAGACTATTTGTAGATAGGTAAAGGTTAAGAGTTAAACAAAAAATTTACTGAAAAATTGTTGTAATGTTATTAAATACCAATTTTCTTTTAAATTTGTTAAACAAAAAATTAAAAAAAAGTTTTGTCTTTTACGGAGATTTTTAAATAAGATTAAAAGGAAAATGTGGAAATATTTTTTGTTAATAAAAGAATTAATTCTTCTTATTGTCAAATTTTTATTTTCTTTTAAGAAATTGTTGGAAAAATAATTCTTCAATTATTTTATTTTGATTATTTGTTGAAAATTGTGTATTAATTATTTGTTGTAAATGTTCATCAGCCTCAACTCGTTTACACTTTAAAATTTAAAAAATTTTGTATTTTTTATAAAATATTTACTTTATAACGCCGATTCTGAAACCAAATCTGTAAAATTCAAATAAATTTTCCAAAAAAAAATATTAAAAAATACCTTAATTTGTGTAGGAGTAAGTTTAAGTTTACTGGCCAATTCATCTCTTTCTGCATTACTTATATATTTTTGTTGTCCAAAATATTCTTCTAAATGTAGAACCTTTTAAATTAAAATTAATTTCTTTTTTTTTTCTAGACATTCTAAAAATAGTTTTTAATTTTTTATAACAAACTTGTTCTTGTGTAAAAAGAACTCGTGGTTTTCGTCGTTTTCTTTGTGAACGGAGACGAACAGGGAGGAGTGAAGGGGAATTTGTTTTTATAGAAGCTAATTTAGAGAAATCCTTTTTTCTTTCTTCTTTTAAAATAATTGTTTCGACATAATTAAAATTTAATTTACTGAAAGTTTCAACCATTTTTTCTCTTTTACTAAAAATATTTTTTAAATAATTGTTAATTTATTCCTTAAAATAAGAAAATTATTTCTGACATTAAAAGCTTTAATTGTCAATCCCCAAAATGTTTGTTTAGATCCCCTAATTCACATAAGAGAGCTCTTATCTTTATTTCAGATATATCATATTCCTTCTAAAAAATTAAGGAAATATTTGCCATTCTCTCCACAAAAAATATCCCTTCATTTTTCCAAGTCTTCATTTCCTTTCCCTCTCCTCTCTTCCATTAAGTGTTTTCTTTTTTAATTGGATATTTAAATTAAGGATATAATTGTGTTTGTTTAAGTTTAAGAGAGAATATTTGGATAAATTTACTTTCTAAAATTAGGCAATTAAATTTATTTTAAACTTTCACACACACTTTAAATTTAAAAAAATAAGTTAATTTTTACTCCTCTATCTTTTACAAAAAAAGTAAAAATGGTTATTCGATGGAAGTAGTAAATTTTGAAAAAATTTACTGTCGACAGAGTCAGGTCTAGAAATTTTTTTGAGAACCAAAGAATTTAATTAAAAATAAAATTTTGGAAAAGACGGTGTAGAAAACTTAAAAATATCTCAAAAATTAACAGAGAAAAAATAATTTATTTATATTTTATCTAAATTCTAAAAACAAAAATTATTTAAACTAAACCAAAAATACATCAAGCAGTTGCAGTCTTCTTTTTAGGTTCCTCCTCTTTTTTGTTTTCACCTTCTTGACTTTTCCTTTGTTCTAATAATTTCTTTTGGAAAGTTGGTGTTTTAATAAGTCTTCCAACACCAAATTTTTTAATTAAAAGAGGCAATTCTGGTTGAACCCATTGTTTTGTTATATCTTTATAATCACCATCAGGAGATTTATATCCTTCAATTGGAGGTGTTAATGACGGGCCTTTATATTTCAATTTTAAAATTATAAAAAATTAAAAAAACCTTCCATAATACTCGGTAAACCACAATGTTCACTACTAACAGCAGATTTATATAATTCGGGCGAAACCATTTTTAAAGCCTCCAATGCACGGAACTGGCGTCTTGTTGCATCTTTAATCCAACGAACGTTTTCGCTAGAAAAAGAATTTTTAAAAATCAGGCTTATCTTTGAATGAAACAAAAAAAGAAATACGAAAGAAAATATGTTAATTCTCCAAAAAAAATAAAAATTATTTAAAGAAAACACAAAAAATCCAAACTTTGCAAGTAAAACCCTCGAACGTGCATATTCTTTCAAAATAACAATCCGTTTCATTTCCTCTTCTTCATTAATAGGAGCTGGTTCACGTCGCCGAGTATCCAATGTATTAATTAATTTAATATCAATTCCAATTTCTTCTACAGGTTTTGGCTTTTTACCAAATTGCTTTAATTTTAAAATTGCTTTTTCAAGTTTTCGACGTTTACGTTCTTCCCGTATTTTTGCAATTTCTGGATCAACTGCTACCTAAAATAATAAATTTATTTTAATTTAAAAATTAATTTGTAACCTGCTTTTTCATAAAATGGAAACAAAGAGGTGAACCCAAATGAAAATTTTGTTGGAAAATTAAAGAGTGATTTTTTAATAAAATCAAATTTTTAAGATTTTTATTCATTTATTAAAATATTAGTAATAATATTTAATAAATTTTTGCTGAAGATGACAAAACTCGAGAAGTCGCAAAACCTGAATATCGAAAATATAAAAAAAAACTGCCTGAGGGTATATGTGAGTGAGTAAGTAAAGCCACTGCTTGAGAGTAAAAGAATAAAAAGAGTATAGTATTTATAGAGACAGAGACAATTTATTTAATTTGGCTTTCTGTTTATTTTTTTTAAAAATACGAAGTTCGGCTTCTTAAAAATTTTTGTTCTTTGTTTATTTTTTAAAATTTTTAATGTTTTTTTTTATTTACAGCAAAAGATGTATCCTATGAAACCTTATAATGAGGGAATTGTTGTTAAACCAGCAAAAATTGTTTATGAAGTATCTAGTTATCATATAAATTCTTTGACTAAAACTTCTACAAACAACATTGAAAATCAAATGAGTAAATTAGAAATTAAAAAAGATGAAATAAAGCCAAAAGAAGTTACAAAAAAGGTTGAAAAGTCTCAACCTAAACATCAACTTTTAAATTCAAAAGATAATGAAGTAATTATTAAACGTCTTTTAGAATTATCTAAACAATTGGATATTTTTATTGCAAAAGAAGGAGGTGATATTAAGGTTAGTTTTTAATAATTATTAAATTTTTTATATTTTAATTTTAAGAATAAGAAGCAGGAAGAAAAATGTTTGACTGAGACATCCCAAAATATTTCAAAGAAGAAAGGTATTTTACTTGGAAAGAATTATTTTTTAAATCTCATTTTTAAGATAAAAAGACTGAAACAAATAAATCTTCTGATGTTTCTTGTCAAAATAAACCTTTAAATTCTTCAACAACAAACCAACCAACTTTACCCAATATTCAAACAATACTTTCAATTGACGGAGGATCTGAATTTTTATTTAAAGAAAAACCAAAAAATTCACCAGATATTTTACATGCAGATGTTACTCCAACTACTGAACGTTTTCCTATTCATAATTATGAAGACGATGATTTACAAAAATGCTTTATTGGATCTAAAATAAATTGCATTTTGCAAGAATTTGATAAACCTTTGGTTAAATTATTCAAAATAATTGGGTTGAAAAGAAATGTCTGTTTTATCGAAATAGGAACGAACGAAGAAAGTATTGAACGTGAAGGCGAAACCATATCGATTGAAATTAGTTATGGTCAGAAAGGTAAGAGACATGCTTTTTTGCTTTTTATTTTTTAGTTAAACTGAATGGAAATGGCTTTGATTTGGTTGGTGAATTGGCTATTTGGAAATTTATCGGTTCTCTTCTTGGTCTTTACTCATTCAATGATGCATCTGTTTCATTAAAGAGTGATAAGTGGCTTTTGCAGGCTTCGCTTCTTGATAATACTCGAAACAATTTGGATGAACTCTCACGAAAATTAAATTCATACTTGGGCGCTAATGACTTTTTGAGGTTTTTTTAAAAATTTAACAATTGTCCTCTTAACTTTATTATTAGGGCCCGGATTTTTAGGTTGTAAAAACCTTAAAATAGGTACCTAAATAGGTTGCAAAAATGCCAAAATAGGTGACAAAAACGGAAAATAGGTTGCAAAAAAAGGTCGACATATGGGGTAAAAAATGTAAAAATGATGGAATTTTCTATTTTCCGTTAAAAAATTTCATTGCCAGAATAAAAATGGTAAAAAATTAGAATACCATTTTTTAAAATTTCCACTGGAAAGTATTAATTAAGGAAAAATTTTTCTAATTTTTCAAAAAAAACATTTTTCCAAAAATTGAAAAAAAATTTTGGGTGATAAGAAAAATTGAGGAAATTTTTTAAAAAATTAAAATTTTTCGAAAAATTTTGAAAATTTTTGATAAAAAAATCGTATTTTCCTTAAAAATATCCAAAATTGGTGACAAAAACGCAAAAACATTCAAAATAGGTTACAACCTATTTTAGGTTTCAAAACCCCAAAATAGGTTCCAATAGGTGATTAAAAGTCCGCGTAAACACAAGATTTTCAAGAAATAACAACGGATTTGAGCTCAATTCATCATAACTATTTCGCAGAAAAAATAGGTTATAACCTAAAAATCCTGGCCCTATTTATTATTTTTAATACGAACTAAATTTTTAAGTTCATCTCATGCTATCTGTCTTGCTGATATTGTACTTCGTTCTCGATTCTCCAAAGATTATCAATTAATTGAATGGGATAAAATTGCAGCAGCAAATAATGTTCAAATTTGGGCAAAACATATTGATTATGCTCTTCTTTAAAAAAATAATTTGATTTTTTTTGTTTTTCTAGTTAATTTTTCTTTTAAATGCTCATTGAGAATTGATTTTTTGGACGATTTCTTTTTCTGAAAAATAATAACCAAACATAGAAGTTTTAGATTTGACTTTATTTTATATGTTCGAAAAAATTTTAAAAATTTCGTCCATTTAATTTCTCTTCATCCCGAATGCTCTTTGATTTTGTAATTTAATAGTAAATGTTGTTATGTTAGTATTTCTTTTTTTTAACAGTTTACAATCAGTATTCATATTTTTAATTATTTTTTCAGTATTTTTTAAATTACTTAAGGTGAAATACTAGAATAATTAAAATGTCCGAAAAATTGGAAGAGCAACAAATGTCTTCTGGATCAAGCAAATCTAGTGATAAGGAGGAACGTGACAAGTTAGATAAACTTTAGAAATTTTTTAGATTATTTTAATTCATAGGAAAATCGCTGAGATCGATAAACTTCTGGCAGAAGGTAAGAAACTTGAATTAGTTCAGATGTATGAAGAGGCTGTTGATAAATTCGAACTGGCTACTAATACAGCGTTAGTAAATATTTTTATACTCAGGGATAACAATAATTTTTAGGACGGAATTCTTTGGAGATTTTGCGCCTGAATGTTACTTACCAGCTCTGAACTATGGCAAAATGTTAACTCAGGTTATTCTCGGCTTTATTTTTTTTGATAAAGACTGGTTATCTTTTGATTTTTTATAGATTGCTCGAATTGAATCTGTCAATAAACCTTTTACCGAGAAACTGGGAGCGGGAAATGATAATAATGAGAATGAAGCTGAAGATGAAGATAAAATTGCAACCGAAAATGAAGGATCACAGGATGATGGAAAATGCGAAGAAGGTTTGAAAATGTTATTTTTTCGGAAATCATTCTTTTTTAGAGAATCAATTAAGCGAGAAAAAAGGTGAAGGGGGCAATAATGAAGAAGAAAATGATGAAGGTAATGAAACTAAACAAACTGAAAATGGAAATGAAGAGAATGCTGAGGAAGAAAATGAGGATACTGAAGATGATCAAAATGAGTTGGCTTGGGATTGGTTGGAAGTTGCACGCCAAATTTGTGAAAAGTATTAAAAATTAGAAAAATTTAAATTATTTTTCAATCATCTATTTAGGCAAGAACAAACACATTTTTGGTTGGAACGTAAATCTGATGCTTTTTTTGCATTAGGGGAATTTTTGACTGTTGCTGAAGAATTTGAGCAAGCAATTTCTGAATTTGAAAAAGCTTTGCATGTTCGACAAGTAAAAATATAATAATAAAAATGTTTGAATATACATAATAATGTTTCTAAGGAAATTTATAAGCCAAGTGATCGCCGAATTGCTGAAGTGCTTTATATGATGGGGTTGACTTATGCAAATAATGATGATTTTACCAAAGCTTCTGAATATTTTGAACGTGCAAAGGATGTATTGGAAAATACAATTGGTGATTTTTTGGTTAAAGGAAAAATTAAAAGAAAATTCGAAATTTAGTGTAATTAAGTTTGAAAAATATTAATTAACCTAAAACAAAATAAATAGAAGTTTTTAAGATTTAGTTAAAATAGAAAATAAAGCTTCACATTTTTTACATAAAATTTAAAATAAATTAAAAGGCAATTTAAAATTTATTAAGAAGATCGTGAAAAGGATTTGTCAAAGGAAGAAATAAAACACAATCAAGAATTGGTTTCGAAACTTAAGGGAGAAGTTGAAGAATTGCAAGGATTGGTTTTGGCTATTAAAGAGAAAATGACTGGTAACATAAATGGAATATTTTAAAGTTTTAAATAGAAATCCTTTATAGATTCAACAGAATCTGCAAAATCTCGTGCTTGCCAATTAGCTGATGCTGTTAATATGATTGGGAAAAAATTAAATTCATCAAATATTGAACAACAGAATCAGGAAGAAGTCAATGATGTTACTGCACTTTTACAACACAAAACACCGAAGAAGAGAGCTGCAGAGAATGGAAAAGAAAATGATGAAACTAAAACGAAATTGGCAAAAATTGATGAGGATTAAAATGTTTATTTAAATTATTTTGATGGATCTCTTATATAATAAGTACGTTACCATTTAAAAAATCAATTTTAACATTTTTCGATATTGTTTAACTTATGTTTCTTTTCAATTTATTTTGGTTTTGGGATTTTATGATAAACAATTGATTGCCAAGACTAGTATTTTTCTTATTTTATTAACATTATTTTTAAAAAAATAATCTTGATTTTTTAAACAATTTTTAAAAATCATTTCAATTTATCAAAAATAAATTATATTTATAACAATAAAACACAATTTTAACTATTAATATATTTATTGTACACAACCCTGTAACACAAAAATAATTTATCGATTCTTCTTTTGACCAATTTGCGTTTTTGCGTATTTCTTCTGTACTTGGAACCTTAAAAAAGAACTTTTTAAAAAAATAAACAAATTTAAAAACCAAATAATAAATGGGAGAACAGTTGTGGGCATTGCAAGCAAAAGAAAACCAATCCAAACACTAATTTTTGAGGCAAATCGTCTTTCATAGTCCTTCAATCGATAAATATTACCTTTAAAAATTAAAGATAAATTTTTTTTAATTTTTATTAAACCTTCCCCCGGAGCTGTTGAATAGCTAACAATTGCCTGTTTGGCATCATTTGTTGGGTAATAAGTAACCATTGCGGAAGTATAATTAAAAATACCAAAAGTTCTTGGGCGCACAATAACAGAATGAGTGACTGAAAATTAAAAAACTGTCTTAAAAATAAATTTAAAAGAAAAACCATTTTCTCCAGGTGCAATCTCCTCCCAATGAACATGCAAAAAACCTTTAACAATTTCAAAAGATTGTGTGGGAAAAGAATTTCTATCATCCATTGTAACTTTTAGAGCAGTTCTGTCGCCAACATTATAAAGAATATATTCAATTACAAAATCCATATTTTCGACTGCATACTAAAAGAAAATAATATTTTAAAAAATTAAAAGAAAAATACCTGGGAGAGAGTAAATTTAGATGTTAATATACGAGCAGAATTTAAAGGTTTTTTGTCGATTGACTTAAATTAAATTTTTTTCATTTTAAATTAAAAGAAAACCTCAGAAAGTGTGTCAGTTTCAGCATCACTTGCTGCGTTTAAATAAATTGAAAAAGAAAAACAGAAAAAGAGAATAAAAAATATTTTCTTTTTTGTAAACATTTTGACTAAAATTATTTAAAAATAATTTAGAAAAGAAAAAAAATATAAAAGCGAAATAAAATCGCCAAAAAATTTCAAAAATTAATTGCAAGAATTTTTAAATTTTATTGAAGAGTAAAGGCAAATGAATGAAAATAATTCTATTTTTGAGAGCAATGCCTTAATTAATTCGACTGATTTACAAAAGAAGCATAACCCCTAAAAAATTTCTCATATATTCCAGTTATACTCCAATTAATTTACTTACAATTATAATTCTTAAAAATATAAAAGTCAAAATATAGTGTATATGTAAAATGGCAATAATATAGATTTGTCCTTTTACCTTTAAACTACCTATTAATAACTAAATAACTCCTTTCTCCCTAAGACTTTTTACAAGTGAAGGAACATCATCAACAAACCCTCCTGCTTGGCGAGCTGGTGGCTCTGTTACCTTAAAAATTAAAAGTTTATTTTTTCATTTAAAATTAAAAACCTCCAAAATTTCTGTCTGTAAAGACAAATCAATTCCCAAATCTTTAAGTGCTTTCTTTTCTAAAGGTTTCTTTTTAGCTTTCATTATATTCGGCAGAGTTGAATAACGAGGCTAGAAAATTTTTTTTAAATTAAATAATTTCCAAACCGTATTAAGACGTAAATCAGCTGTAACCAAAGCTGGTAATTTAACCCGTACAATATCCAAACCTCCATCGATTTCACGTGTTACTTTTAAATGAGTCCCACCATCTTCTTCCTCTACTTTACTTGCAAATGTTGCTTGTGGCCAATTTAAATAACCGGCAACCATTTGGCCTTAAAATTTAATTAAAAATAATTTTAAAAGATTAACCAGTTTGGTTAGCATCATCATCAATAGCTTGTTTTCCAAGAATTATCATATCATATTTATCAGTTTCCACCAATTTGCTAATTGCACGGGCAACATGAATTGGTTCAAGTTTTTCCTCAAAAGCAGTGTCCACTTCCAAATGAATTGCCTTATCTGCACCTTTGGCAAGTGCTGTTCTTAGAGTTTCCTAGAACAATTTCTTATGTAAATTTTAAAATTAAAAACCTGAGCCTTTTGTGATCCAATTGAGAGAGCAACAACTTCTACAGGTCCTTTTCCAGCTTTTTCCTTTCGTTCTTTTATTTGGACCGCTTCCTCTAAAGCAATTTCACAGAAAGGATTCATTGAGTGATTAACCTAAAAAAATATAAATAAAATATTAGAATAATTAATTAGCTTACCCCGTCCTTTACAACTCCAGTTCCATCTTTCTTCACACGAACTTTTACAGCAAAATCAATTACTCGTTTAACTCCAACAAGAATTCTCATTAATGATAAAATAAAAAAAAACAAATGATAAAAATTAAAAAATAAAAAAATCCAATTGAAATTTAGAGATAAGACGGAGAAAATCAAACTGCCTAAAATAAAAATTTATTTCCGAAACGATTTTTTTAAAAATTTTAATTTTAGCGTAATGTTTACGAGAAATTTAAAATAACAAATATCTCTCATGTCTCTTATCTTTTGTGTAGTCTAATTTTTAATTATTTTTTTATTTTTGAATTATCGCATTTTCAATCATTTTGTTGAAAATGGGAACGAGACTATTGAGTACCGCCGATTGAGTACCGCCGTTTGAGTACCGCCGGTTGAGTACCGCCGGTTGAGTCCCTGCCCAGTTGAGTCCCGGCCGGTTGAGTCCCGCTGGTTATATATGAATAACTTTCCAACGACGGGGAAAGTTGTTCCAACTATGGGAAAGGTTGGACCAACATTATGCAAAGTTGTTCCAACAACGGGGAAGTTGTTCCAATGTTGATGCTGGTTCTTTCAACCTATTGAGAAAGTTGTTACAACTATTAAGAAAGTTGTTCCGACAACTGGGAATGTTGTTCCGACACCAGGGGATGTTGTTCCAAGAACGGGGAAAATTGTTCTAAAGACGAGAAAAGTTGTTCCAATGTCAGGGAAAGTTGTTCCAAAGTCAGGGAATGTTGTTCCAAAGACAGGGAAATTTAACCAGCGGGACTCAACCGGCGGGACTCAACTGGCCAGGGACTCAAACGGCGGTACTCAACCGGCGGTACTCAAACGGCGGTACTCAACCGGCGGTACTCAATAGTACCCCACCGGTTGAAAATTAATTTATTGGTTTGGTGACACGACTCGGGCACAGTGATCCATTTGCACAGTAAGGCAATTGCACAGTGGGCATCTGCACAGTAGACATTTGCACAGTAATTTGTGGTTAAGTGGATTTGTGTTAGATTTTACTCATTGTTATAAGGGAATAAAATGTTATTAATTATTAATATTTTATAATAACTTTACTAAAAAATCTTAAATTGTATTAAAATTCATAATTTCTTCTTTTATTTCAAATCGTTTTTCAATTTTTTCAAATCAGAATATTCTTCACGATTTTCGGGAATCGGGTCGGCGCGATCCCTGATAAGCGATCCCTGCATCAGAACTCAGATTTTTTAGAAGGGGTATCCAAAAACTTCTTTCTTGTTTAAAAATGTTGTTAAGACTCAGGGTAATTATTACGCTAGTTAGATTTTTTATTTGTTTGATTCTTTTTGTGATTTATAGATTTTTCTTATAAATCTTATTTCTGGAGAAAACGAACTTTTTATGACTCAACCTAGCTAATAAAAGAAGAAATTATGAATTTTAATACAATTTAAGATTTTTTAGTAAAGTTATTATAAAAGATTAATAATTAATAACATTTTATTCCCTTATAACAATGAGTAAAATCTAACACAAATCCACTTAACCACAGATTACTGTGCAAATGTCTACTGTGCAGATGCCCACTGTGCAATTGCCTTACTGTGCAAATGGATCACTGTGCCCGAGTCGGAGCGCCATTGCTTCCGTGTCAGTTTTCTTTTTTTTCTTTTTTTTATTTTTCAGTTTCAAAATATTTTTTAAAAAATGTTGACGTTTTCTGGCAAATTCTTTAAACAAAAAGCTCATATTCAATTATTTATTTGCCTTATAAGTCTTTACTTCTCTTTTGCGGATGAAAATGTGAATGTTATTGATGGAAGGCCTTCTACAGAATTTAGAGGATATTACAAGAGAGAACATTCATTAATTAAACCCTACCAAAGTTTGTTTTAAATTTAAAAAAAACTTCGAAAAAAATTATTTTTTAAGGTGCCGGATTGGATATTCCAAATTGGGAAATTGTTGGAGGCACAATGGTTATGCAAAATGAGATACGTCTTACAAGGGATGCACGAAGTCAACAGGGGGCAATTTGGAATAAAGTTGTAAGTATAAAAAATATTTCTTAATTTATTTTCTATCAAAAATTTTTTTAGCCTAACCATGCTCGAGATTGGGAATTAGTCGTTGATTTTCGTGTTCATGGCTCTACAGGGACTTTATTTGGAGGTTTGTAATTTTTGAATTAACATCTCATTCAAAAATTTTCAAGATGGCTTTGCAATTTGGTACGTGCAAGATCCGAATATTGTTGGACCTGTATTTGGTTCAAAAGATTATTTTCGTGGTCTTGGGATTTTTCTTGACACTTATAGTAATCATAATGGACCTCATTCGGTTTTTAAAAAAATTTTTTAATTAAAAATATTTTTTTAATTTTAGCATTCCCATCCTTTTATTTCTGCTATGGTATCTAATGGGTCTTTGCATTATGACCATGATAAAGATGGAACACATACACAATTAGGTGGCGAGGAAAGCGGTTAGTTTAAATAATTTTAAAAATTTAATTTTGGTTCTATAAAATAAGTTTTTAAATTAGAAAAAATATAAATAATTAAATTAATAAAAATTAAAAATTTTAAGGATGTGAGGCAGGATTTCGCAATAAAGATCACGAAACATTTGTACTTGTTCGTTATGTTGGAAATACATTGTCGGTATGTTTATTTAATTAAATAAATTCTTTTTTCAATTTATTTTAATTTTTTGAAGATTTTCACCGATATTTCCGATGAAAGGACTTGGAAATTATGTTTTCGTGTTGATGGAGTAATTTTGCCAACAAATTATTATTTTGGCATTTCTGCTGCTACTGGTGACTTGACAGGTTTATTTTAAAAATTTAATAAAAATTAATTTTTTTTTTGAAGATACACACGATTTAAAAAGTGTTAGAATGTTTGAACAAGAATACGCTCGTGTTGAAAAGCCTTTTGAAACAAATAGTGATAAAATTGAGCCTTTTGCTTCGAAGTAAGTTCATTTAAAAATTTATATTTTTTTGTAAATATTTTTATAAAAAATTTAGTCTTTCAGAATATTCAAGTTTAAAATTATTTTTTCCTTCGTTTAAATAAGTAGATATTTTAAATATCTTTTTAAGGGTTAAAAAAGTTACCCTTTTAAACTTGGAAATTTTGGAGGAATAATATGATATTAAAATTTAATTTATATTTTCATTTTATAATAATTAGTACTGTTTTAAAAAATTATTTTTTTAAAGTTTTGCTGCTCCAAGAGATCATGTGCCGGATAGAAAACCATCAAAACTTGGCTGGATTGGTACAATATTTTTAATAATTATTGGAATTGTTGTAGTTGTTGGAGTTCTTGGGTTTGGATTTATTTTTCTCCAAAAAAGGCAGGAACGTTCGAGAAAAAGATTTTATTAAATATTTGTTTTTGTTTGGTATAAAATTAAATTAATTAATTTGGCTGCTCATTAAAAATAAGCTTCAAAAATATTCACTTATATATAAAAATACAAAATATATTAATTTAGATATATATTTCTATTAGTTATTGCCTATTTATTCTTTTTTTGTTTTTTTCTCTTTTAAAAAAAGATTAAGTCCTCATTTGTGATTAAAAAATTGCTGAAAAAAAAATTTTTAATTAGAATTATTTACTTTTATCTTATTTATTGCAATATTTTTTATTATAATACCAAAAAAATATCTATTTTTTAAATTAAATACCGACTTCTTTATTAAAATTACTTAGACAACCTAAAATTTCCCTCAATATTCTTCTTTCTAAATCTTTTAAAAAGGCTTATCTTCCAAATTTATTAAAAATAACTTTACAAAATATTGCCTTATATGTATTATTCTGCTCTACTATAAAAAGTTTAATTTTTTCATATTTTTGAAGAGAAATTTTAATTTTTGCGCTTTTACTTATTTTAAAGAATGGAAAATTTTTGGAAAGATTTTAATTTGTTCATATATTTTCTATTCTTTATATAAAGCTTATTTATTTAGTAATTCACCTCTATTTATTTTAAATTGCTCCCTTCCATTTATAATGAATGATTATGTTAAAAAATAAATATTTGTTAATTGTTTAAGAATTATTAAGGAATCTTTTTTATTTAAAAAATACTTGAAAATCTTGGGAAACTTGGAAGCCTCCTCAACCCGAGGCCCGTAAGGGGGAGGGGGTGTATCTTATAGTAAGTGAGATTTCTCAAAAGCCGAAAACTTAAGTCAAAACACCTATGAATAATTCAAACTTTTATTTCGCCTCATTACCAAACAAACAAAGTTCGACCCAAATTATTCAAAACTTTTGATGGAAGACTACAAACAAAAAACCTAATCTTTTTTCTTACTTCCTATCTCAACAAAAAAGCAAGTCAAAAACCAATTTTATTTACAACAAACACATAACAATTGGAACATTATATAGGGAAGAAATATATACAATTTACGATTATATATTTTGGGTGATCCTATTATTCTTCATCCATCGTCCCGCAGCCAAACTCATGCAGCAGCCATAGGAACGTCGACCTTGAACTCGCCCGAAGATTCAGGAGGGAAGATGGCCGTTGCCTCCCGAAGCAGGAACCTGGATAGCAGCTGGCTCGACTTGGACCGCCATTGTTGTTGTTGTGAAGATTGGTTGTTGATTGTTTGAAGAGTTGTCGTTTGTGAAGTGTTATGTTTGAACGAAATCGGTAGACTTTTATAGTTAGCTGGGTGTACGTGATTTCAACACGGAAATCATGATATAAAAGCTTTGTCATCATCATCGATAATCAAATCTCTACAACGACAACTCTTCAAACAATCAACAACCAATCTTCACAACAACAACAATGGCGGTCCAAGTCGAGCCAGCTGCTATCCAGGTTCCTGCTTCGGGAGGCAACGTCTCGCTTCAGCTGATGAACGGCAACCCTGAGGTATTTAATTTTTCTCTAATAATATAATCTCTAATCAAAAACATTATTTTTTTCTGTTTTAAGGTCCGCTTCGCCTTCAAGCTCAAGTCCAGCAATAACGAGCACTACCGAGTCAACCCCGTCTTCGGATTCGTGGAGCCCGGCGCCGCTGCCCAAGTCGAAGTGATCCGCCAGAACGGCCCTCCAAAAGGTGATGACAAGCTCGAGATCTGCTTCGCTGGGGCTCCTCCAGATGCTGGGGACGCCAAGGCCATCTTCCCTCCTGGATCTTCGGGCGAGTTCAAGGTCGACGTTCCTATGGCTGCTGCATGAGTTTGGCTGCGGGACGATGGATGAAGAATAGTAGGATCACCCAAAATATATAATCGTAAATTGTATATATTTCTTCCCTATATAATGTTCCAATTGTTATGTGTTTGTTGTAAATAAAATTGGTTTTTGACTTGCTTTTTTGTTATCTGAAGTATTGAGGCATCTGTAGGGTTTTTTGAATGAATGCTTTTTCATTTTTTGAGAACACAAACCTTCCACTTTTTATCAACCTTTTCTCTTCCAATCTTCTTTTCCTTTCAAGCTTAAAGAGGAGCCGATTTTTAAGTTGTCCTCAAAAATGTTCTAGTCTTTTGTTATCAGAGGGTTTGACTTTCAAAGAGTTGTCTTCTTTCCTTTTTCATAATAAAAGTTTACCTCATTAATACAATATAAACTAAAAAAGTACTAAATAAGCAATAAGTTCTTTTTAAAATTTGTAAAAAAAATTTTTAGATGTCGTAAATTATAGAATAATTTTTAAAATCTGTTCCCGAACCCCCCCCCCCCCCCTGGTTACGGGCCTGCTCTCAACGATAGTAATTATTTAGGGGGTTTTCCTATTTTCCTTTATTAAAAAATTAATTTCCTTTAAATTAAGTAAATTTCAAAATTTCTAAGAAAGATATTTATTATAAAATAAAAATAAAGAAAAATTGTGTGTTCATTATTGTGTAGTGTTTTTAACAAAAAAATAAAAATGTGTGTAAGCAGTTTTTAATTTTAAGAAAATGTATATTTGAGAATACAATTTAAATTTCTAAATGAGATATTGGGGATAATTAAATAAATTAGTCAGATTTTTTTTATAAATCGAAAATTGTTTTTCAAAGAAAGATCAAAAGTTCTTTTGTTTTTATAAAAATCTGACTTTAAATGATTAAAAAAATAAAAATGCTTGAAAATGTTTTTTATATTGTAGTAGTGAGGAAAATAAAAGAAAGGAAAGAAAATACAAGTTTTTGTTTTGTAACTTTGGGAAAATATTTTTTTAATTCTTCAAATTATTGCCGGAAAATATTTAAATCGAGAACTGTTTACACACACAGAAAAGAAGAAAGAAAAAGAAAAGAAAAAATTAAATTCAAAAAAAATATTTAAAATCTAAAATTCGTCAATATTTCTTAAAAGTAACAAAAAATTTAAATAAAAATACTCCAAAAAAGGAATATATTAAATAATTATTTTGTTCTTCTTTTAATTAAATTCATTCAAAATTTAATTCTTCAAATTTGTTGTTTACTTTCAAAAAATGCATAAGTTGCTAGAAAAATTTAAAAAGAAATTAATTAAATTTAAAATTTAATTAATTTACGATTTTCATATCCATTAACTTGCATTCCAGTTATGTGACTCTCTTCTGGAGTACAAACATCCACCTAAAAAATAATTTAATTAATTAAAAGATTATTTTCTTTTTAATTGAGTACTTCAATAAATCCTCGATGTCGATTTCTTCTTCCTCTAAACAAAAATACTACAATTGCCAAAGTAAGAGTTACTAAAGCAACAAGTCCAAGTAAAATAATTAAATTTGCATCTTCAAGTAAATTACTAACATCATCTTCCTCTTCCTTAATTTTTTTTTAAAATAATTTTTATTTAAAAAATGAATTAATAATCCCTAGCAAAGTTTCAAAAGAAAATTTTAAATTTTTTTCAAATTTTTGCAATATTTTTTGTTTGAATATTAATTGATTTTTAATCACCTTTTTATTATGATGAGATTTAAATAATGCTCTACTATAATGTTTATTAACAATTTCTCCATTATTTTCATCCAAAAATTCATTTGGAGATGGAGCCAAAACAATCGGTTCTATATTTATATTTTTTATTTGTTTTCGTTTAGCTCCATCCTTAATAATTTCCTCTTCCTCTTCATCATCTTCATCCTCATCTTCTTCTTCATTTGAAGATTCCCCTCCTCCTTTTGATTTTAATTTAGCCATTCCATAAGGTTTAAGTAATTCTACATGGATTTTGACTGGAATTTTTTGTGTTGAACTTGGGGCTGGAACTATTGTTGTTTTCTTTTCATCATCTTCTTCTTCTGTATCTTCATCTTCCTCAAACTAACAAAATTTAAATTAAAGATTAAATCATTTTTAAATGCCAGATTGGGACTAAAAAGTCAAGCAGCCATGGGAAAAAAGGTCAAGGGTCCCTCCTCTCCCCCTCAATCCAATGTCTACCAAAGTTTAAAAGAATAAATTTAATTTTAAGAGGTATCTATGGGTTTGATTTTATATTTTTAATTTATAATTTTTTCTCTTTCCTTACTTGATCTTCATCAGAATCTTCGTCTAATTGTTTTTCTTTCTTTTTATTTTTATTATCATCATCATTATCATTCAAAACATCTTTTAAAGAAACAACCATAGATTTATGTTCAACTGAAGGTGTTAATTTGTGTGTTTCTATTTTTGTAACTATGGAATTATCTTGATATTTTGATGAAAAGTTTTGTTTATATAATTTAATTAAACGTTCATTTCGTTCTTCATCACTCAAAGATTTTTTCTTTGTTTCAACTAAAATTTTTAAAAAATTATTTGCCAGTTCAATGATCCATTAATAGACAATCATTTCCATAACTTCAAGGGATAACTAACTGGAGAATAGATCAAAAGAAAATTTTTTGAAGAACGAAAAACACAAAACTAATCTAATTTTTTAAAATCCTCCTTCTCCCTCCCCACCTTCCCCCTTTCTTTTTTAAGATTACATATGTACCTTCATCAATTTCTTTTCGTTCCAACTCTTCAGGTGTATTTTCTCTACGATAAGCTTTCCAAAAAGCTAACGATTTAGGTCTCAATTCTTTTTCTAATTCGGGGAAGTCCCTAAGCATTGCCAAAGTTCCATTAATTCGTAAGTCGATATATCGAAGTCTGTGGAGAAGAATTGGCTCAAAAGATATTGCCTCTTCTTGTTGTCCAGAACGTAGAAGATGTCGATAACGATTAAGCATATGCAATCTATCCTTTTCTTCAGCACGAATATAATTTTTAAGTGTTCTCAAAACATTTTCTTTATTATCCCTTCCAACTTGAATAGCCAAAGCTGCTCTATATTCATGTGTTGCTTGACGTTTCTTCTCATTAAGAGAAGTCTGTACACGCTCATTATGTAAATCTTCTAATTGTTTACGTTGTTCACGATTTTCTGTTTCTAATGAGGCTATTGTTTTACGGAATTTACCAGTCCTTTAAAATAATTTATATATCTTCTTTAATTAAACGGATGTCTGTATATAACGGCCCTTTGAGAGGGGAATGTTCAATTAGGAAACACCATGTTACTGTGAGGTTTTTACAAGAAAAATTTGTACTAATTTACCCCCCCCCCCCTCATCCCCCACTCCCTCCTTCTTTCCCTTACATTTCTCTTTTGTATTGTTCTGCTCCTTTAGGATCTTTTTCTTTCATTTTATTATAACGTTCAAATAATTCACTCCATCCAGTAATTACTTTTGTAACTTTTTTACGATGCTTCTTTTCTAAACGTTCTTCTGCCTCAATAAAACGTTCATGTTCATTTGCTGTATTATCCTCTTTAAAATAAGGATCTTGTTTTTGTTGTTGTTCTGTTGATGCTTTTCCTTTCTTTTTAGATTTTGATAATTTATCTTAAAATTAAATTAAATATATTTATTTTTAAAACAAAATATTTGGAATTAAATTTAAGTAATTCAAAAAATTCAACAAACCAGAATCCTTTTTCTACAATTATTTGCTTTACAATTCTACAAAAAAGTCTATGAACCCGGAAAGGAATTGAAAGTATAAAAATTAATGTGGAATAGAATCACTAGAGACAAATAATAATTTTGAGAAAAGTTAACCACAAAAAATAATTATTTAATAAAAGATTCCAAAAAATTAATTTCCCTCAAAATTTCCCTCCCTTTCTTTATTTAAAAATATCCAAAAAAACACCCACCATCACTTTCCAAGTCTTCATCCTCATCTTCATCAGTATATTCCTCCTCCTCCTCATCATCATCTTCTTCCTCCTCTTCATCATCAGAGGAAGACAAAGTTTTCTTTTTTTCTTCATTCGAAGGTGTTTCCAAATCCACGACAATTTTTTCAATTTTTTCTTCCAAATCTTTGGGGCAACAAACAAATTCAACACCCCTAAACATTCCTAAACCACAAGGTTCTAATAAAGCAAAAGAAAAAAGTTGCATTTGTTGGCTATTTGTTTTTGTTGTTTCTTTCTAAAAAATTGGAATTTAATTGAAAAGGGATTTTTAAAAATACTTTTTTTAAGCATTCTCCTTCAGAAGTAGTATTCCAAAAATTAAAATCATTACATTTATCTCTACCAATAATATGGTCAAAATGACAACGATGGGGGACTTGTAAAGATTCTGTTACAAATTCTCCACCTAAAAATTAAATTTAAAAAAAAATAATTTTCTTTTAAAAATTCCAAACCAATGCATCTAAATGGACGAACATTAAATTGATGATAACATTCTTTACCAGCTTCACGACACCAACGGTCAATTTTTGTTATATGTGGATATTCAACCTTTATTTTAATTTTAAATTTAATTTTTTTTCTTTTCCCTTACAATATTATTTATTTCTTCATTTGGATATACTCGTTTACAATATTTTAAAATATCATATTTTCCGTGTAAACAACCGGCAACGCTAGAAGGATCATCCTGCCAACGTCCATCTTTATTCATAAATTTATTTCGATACCCACAATTAAAAGCTACTAATGGCATAAAATGTTCATGTTTTTTGCTTGTTTTGAACTGAAAAAAAATTTTTAGAAAATTTTTTTTAATTTTTAAAAACTATTTCTGAAGTAATGTGATTGGCAAAGTTGAGACCAAATAAAGAAATTAAAAGTAGAAATAAAAGGGCTGCCGTCATTGACGTAAAAAAAGGGGTAATTAAAAGTATTCTTATTATTTTTTATTTAAATATTTTCTAAATTATTTTTCTTAAATAAAAAGCTATTTATTTTAAGGGGAGATTTAATTTAAACAAGAAAATGCACCTAAAAAGGTTATACATATTAAAGTATTTTTTCAATTATAAAAACAAATGAGAGTTTATTGTTGTTGTAGTTATTTTAGGTGTTATTTAAATAATTATATTTATTGTAAAAATTGTGGGAATGCTTAATTAAGTATACAAAAAATAATAATTATTTTTATTAAATATTTACTATTTTTAGTAGTTTCTAAAGTAAAAATAAAAAAAATAAACATTTTTGTGACATTTTTGTGTAATTAAAGGGAAACAAATATGTATGTATGTGACATTTAAATAAAATAAAAAATAAATATATGTATAATTATTTTATTTTGATAAAGAAAAATAAAAATAAAATTTTAATAAATTTTTAAAGTTAACAAAAAAACATTTTTTCTTCCAAAATTTATTTAAAAATTTAAAATAATTTTGCAAAAATTAAGTGCAGAAAATAAATAAATAAATAAAAGTGTCAACACGTGCCAACAAAATGGTTTGTGTCTCCAAATAAAATATGTAATGGTTGGCACTACATATGGTTGGCTAGAAATGGATATAAAGTGTCTAACAATCCCCGACTTCCTCTGCTCGATGGCTATATTGCAGTTAATATTTTTTTTAAAGTTATTTCCCAAAATGTCGGACCAGAAATGTCTCTCTAGGGTAACAACAATTGTTAGAAAAATTATAGAAAAAGAAATAGAAAAAGCTGGATGAAAGGTTTAACATTGAAAATTTGCTTTGTAAATGTTACTTTAGATATTTTGATAGAAAATAGTTTTCGTCATTTTTTAAAATTATTTTATGATTTTTGAAAATAATTAGTAAATATTTAAATTTATTTTTTAAAATAAAATACTCATAGAAGATAAAAAGACGAAGAATTGGGGAAGCTTAAAAGTAAAAATAAATAAAGCTTGGAGATAAAGTGGAAGAAGGAGGAGGAAGGGGGATGGCACTAAAAATATTTTAAAAGAAAAAATAGATAAATAATTAAGTGAAAATTTAAAAGAAAAATAAATGAAAGGAAGAAATTGTGGAGAATTTTTTTTCTTTTTTTTGACCATTTACTTTAAATAAAAAATAAAAATTTTTACGATTTTTAGAGTAATTTAAAATGAAAAAATATATAAGAAAATGTTTAGGTATTTATGGAAGAGAGAGTTAAATATATTTTTAAAATAATAATTGTTAACAAAGATTAATAAATTTACGTCAAAGAAAAATTAAAAGCTAAAATTTTATAAAAATAAAATACACACCTTAATATTAAATAGGATATTTAAATAAAAAATTTAAATTATGAAGAACATTTATGCATTTCTTCAATTTTCACAATCAATTTAATTTCTTTTTCTTTACACAAATAAAATTATCTTTTTGTAATGCCAATTTTGTTAAATAAAAAGAAAAGAAAATTTTAAATTGATGGGGATATTTAGTATATATTTTTTATTTAATGTAAAATGTGTGAGAAAAATATAAAGATGACCTTGGAATGGATGGAAAAAATAAGGAAATAATTTCTGGAATATATTTATTTATTTTTATTTTAAATTATAGCCAATAAAAACAATAAATTTAAGCAAAAAATATTAAAAAATAAAAATGTTTTTAATAAAAATAAGAATAAACTTTAAAAAATAATTATTAAAGAAGAAAATAATTGTTGGGGGAAGGAAGTCTTTAAAATGCCAAATAAATATATTTATTTATTTAATTTTTAGCCTCAAAGCTCTATTTATTTTAAACAATCTTTAAATTAACATTTTAAAGAAAATGCTAAAAAGAAAAGATTTTTCTTTGTTAATTAAAAAAATGTTTTACGCAAATGAGAAAGAAAAAAATTGTTAAATAAAAAAATATTTATTTAGAATTTCTTTCAAACTTCCAAAAAAATTCTTTATTTTCATTAAATATATATTTATTGACTAAATAATTTGTTGACTTTTATTTTAGAAAAAAGAAATAAAAGAAACAACTTTTCACAGCAGTTGGTTAACAAAAAAATATATTAGTAAATGTATTCCTGTGGGAGCTTATTTTAACACTTTAATATTGTATTTAATAATAACAAATATTTTAACAAAAAATAAATAATTTGAAACTAAATTAATTAAAAGTTTTTTTAAAATATTTTTAAAAAACTTAAAAGAATTTCTTTTAAAAAATGCCAAAAATCGTATTATTTTAAAGAAAATCTTTTTTTATCAAATTTAATGGCACGCAACCGAACGGAAAAATAAAAGAAGAAAATGTAAAATTAAATAAAAAGATTTAGAAAAAAGAAAAGATTTTGAGGAAATTTGGGGAAAAAAGAACATGAAAGAATGAAGGAAAAATAATATTATTTTTTAAACAGACTGGAAATTGAATTTGTAAAGAGAAATAAGAGAAGAGATTTAAATTTTGATTATTAAAAAAAAATAAATATTTTAAAAAGAATTTTTAAAAAGAAATTTCTAAAAATTAATTTAAATTATAATCTAAAAAAATAATTAAGAATTAATTAAAAGCTATTCACGACAGGTTAGCTTCGCCTATGACGACTCAAATAAGGAATCTTAAAGACTTTTGAGCAGCCACAGGCGAAGATTAACAAATCGACAATCCAAAAATTAATTAATTTAAAATCTCTTTTTTTTCATTTTCAAAAGTTATTTAAATGTAAACAACTTAACATTTTTGTTTGGAATGTTTATAATAAATAAAAAAATATTTTTGTTCGTCAAACTTTGTTAATCCCCCTATCCTTTCCATCTCCTCTCCTTTACTTTTAAAATCTTCTAAAAAATGCCGTTAGTTTAATGCTTTTATAGCTAAATAATTATTTTTTAGTTAATAAATCTAATAGAAAAGTATCATCAAAAAGAAGAATTTTTGTGTCCATGGAAATGAAAAAAATTAATGAGAGAAAGGATTAGAAGAAGTAATAAAGTATTTTTTAGAATTAAATATAAATATAAAAGTTTTTTTAAACAAAAAAAGATTTTTAAATATTAAAATAAATTTATATTAAAGATAAAGTGGGGATTTCTTGGGAAGGATTAGGTTTACTGTGAATGAAGTGACGTGTTATTGAAATTTAAATATGTCTAAATATAGAGGTTTGATTTTTACTTGTTTCGGGAAAGGGTACATCCTAAGGTACCGCAAGGCAGAGCTATAACTTAGTTCAAAGTTATCAATAGCATGGTTCAATGCACTTCGACGAGCTGAATCGAACCATATCAAAGCGTCCTGGGATTGACAACTTGAACAACGTTATCCTGGCCTGCTCCCTACAAAACCTCGACTGCTCCCTAACTTGGCCTGCTCCCTTCGGAAAATAATGTTCATCAAATCAAGCTCTGATATAAAGTCAAAATAAGTCCTTAAAAATGCCTCCATATTATTCTGATTAATAAATATGGTACTTTGTCATATCCCGCCCCCCACCTATATTTGAGTCTCAGATTAATTTTCCTTTTCTTTACTGTCAATCATTATTTTCCCGGTACACCTCAATTGAGTCCGCACGATTGAGTCCCCACGATTGAGTCCGCACGATTGAGTCCCCACGATTGAGTCCCGGCACAATTGAGTCCGCACGATTGAGTCCCCCTTGTACTATATACCTCAATTGAGTCCCCGTGGATTTAATTATATTAAAAAGGATTAAGAGGGATATCTGGGGATTTGGAAGGATTAAAGTTAACATCAGGGGATTTGTATGCGACATCGAGGGATCAAGCTGGATATCGGCGGATTAAGGGTCAATAAATTTGGAGAGATTAAGATGGATATTGTGGATTTGGGGATTAGGAGGGATATCGAGAGAATGACACCAAAATCAGCTCGATGGGATGATATTGAACAGAATTATGATCAACTGAATCTTCGCTGGAAAACTGATTTTGTGCTGCTACGGAGGGTATGTCGGGTGCAGCAGGGTGCACAGGTGGTCTGCCCGGCATTTATACTTTAAAAATTAGAAATTTTGGAATAATCCTGCATGCAGGAATCTTTATTATTAAATCCACGGGGACTCAATTGAGGTATATACAAGGGGGACTCAATCGTGCGGACTCAATCGTGGGGACTCAATCGTGCCGGGACTCAATCGTGGGGACTCAATCGTGCGGACTCAATCGTGGGGACTCAATCGTGCGGACTCAATTGAACTGCTCCGTTATTTTCCTCCTTTTTTAATGCCAATCATTTTCTTCCCTCGAATATAAGACACCCAAAAGGGCGCGCGGCCATAAGGCGTAAAGCCATAACTTGCTTCAAGATTTTTGAACCTTACCAAAATTAATATTAAACGATTCCTCTCATCGAGCTAAAGAGATTGATAACAAAAATGATAAGGGTGTAAAATATTCCAGCAAGTTATTGCTTTACGCCGTTATGGCCGCGCGCCCTTTTGGCTGTCATATAGTTGAGGGAAGAAAATGATTGGCATTAAAAAAGGAGGAAAATAAATGATTGACAGCAAGGAAGGAAAATTAATCTGAGGCTCAAATAGGGGTGGGGGCGGGATATGAACAAAGTACCATAAATATATACATATTTATCTTTTGAGGGAAAAAATAATAAAAATTTAGATTAAAATATTTTTTGTGTAAAAATAAAATAGTATTGCTAGAACGACTTTAATTTTTCAAAGAAATATTTGTTGAAAATAATATTAAAAAGAAGTAAAATTAAAAAAACAAAATTTAAATTTAATTAATTTTTTGAATGAAAGATAAAAAATAAAGCGGAAATAAAAAAATAAAAAGTTAAAGGGTAGAACCTTTTTTAAAAATAAAGTGATGTATAAATAAAAATAAATATATTTTTGACAGTTATTAACAGTCATAAAATAAATAAAAAATTAAAAGAATTTTTGGAAGTTTCGAAATAATTAATAAATTTTTAGAAGGGGGAGGGGAAGGGGGGAGGGGGGAGAGAAAGAAAATATTTGATTAGATACAAATAAAAGAATGGAATTTAATAATAAATATTTTTATTGTTGAAATAAAAATTAATAAAAATTTAGTAAATAAAAATTAAATAAAATTAGCTTTAGAATAAATTTAAATGAATTCTTTTTAATAAATTAATGATATTTCTGATAAGGATTTAAAAGAAGAATTAAATGACAATGGAAAATTGTAAAATAAATTACTTAGAAAGATAAAAAAATTGAAAGAGAATTTAAGAAAAAGATAAATAATGTTTTTAAATTTCCTGCTATTAATTAAATGAAAATTAAAAAAAAACAATTTATTTATTTATTAACAAAGTCAAGGTCACAATTATTAATTTAAAAAATTTTTATTTCAGTTAAAATAATCCCCAAAACTTTCTTTTTTAGCTAAAACAAATTGTTTGTGTATTTGTGCGCAATCAAAAAACAAAAAAAATTGATGACATTTTCGCTAAATTTTGGTTAATATTAATTTATTTGTATGGGAAGGAATAACGGAAACAATTAATTTTCTGATAAAATGAGAACACACGAGGGGTAATATTTAAATTTATTTTTAAAGGAAATATCCAAAAGTGGAAATTTACAAAAAATTATTGTCAAAACTTTCTAAATAAATAAATTAATTTGTTCCCAATCAAAATGTACTTGCTCTTTTATGTGTGTGGGTTTTATAAAAATTAAAATTTAGTTTATTTAAAAAACAAAAAATATTTATTCAAATAAAAATAATCAAATACCAAACTTCAATCTTTCAAAAAAATTTTCTAATTAAAAAAAAGTCAAATTTTATTGATTAAATTAGAAACTAAATATAAAAAAGTATTTATGTATATAGAGTAGTTTAGATTGGGGAAGGAGGTAAAGTGTCAGTAGTTTTTCGTGAATCGAATATTGAAGGCTGATCGAGGGATGAAATTAAGCTACAAGAATGGTAGGCAATAATAATGGAAATATATTTTGGTAGTAAAGGGGTATAGGGGAGAGGGGGGGGGGAGGGAGGGTATTTAGTGAAAATATTTGAATACAAAAAACTTTAACAAAAAAAGTTTAAAAAATATGTAGCAAAATTAATTACAAATAAGATACGATAAAATCTCGTTAAATATACGCACTCGGGTCTTAAAAACAAACAAAAATATTACAAATTGTATTTGAGTAAATACTTAAATTTTAAGAGAATTGAATAGCCTAAAAATAAGTAAATATGTATGTCGGCAGTTCTCTTTAAATTTTTGTTACCGCTACATATATTTTCTTTTAAATCAATCGAAGACGATCAATCTAAAATTAAACGGTTGGTTAGAAAAAAAAATTTTTAGTTAGAAAATATATGTTAGAAGAGTGCAACAAATATAAAAGTATATATATACATACATACAATTTATTTTTAGAAAAAAACATTTTTTTATTAGATCAAATAAATATTTAAATATAAAATTAATTCAAAATTATCAATTAATTTAAACTTTTATTAAAAATAATTTGTAAAGATAATCACAAATTGGGATTAATTTAGAGATATTTAGCAATTATAATTATTTAAAAAGTGTTTATTTACTTATTTAATAAGGATGAGTAATATACATATACTATGTAAAATAAATTTGTTTTTACATTAGTAAATGTAACGAAAAAAAAAGAAAATATTTATGTTTTAAATATATATATGTATTTGTTCGTAAATTTCTTTTTTATTCCTTTGCAAACTTTTTTTAAAAAAATTTTCTCATTTAATTTTTCCACCTCTTTTGTTTAGTGTCATCTGCCCGCCGATACACACAATTAAAAGCAGCGTGAAAAATAAATGGTAAAAAAAAAAGAAAAAAAAGATTCGCGCAGGTATTTAAAAAAAATAAGTAAAAATTGTGTAAATGTGGGGGAGAGAGACAACAGGTATTTGAAGAGAAAGAAATGAATTTTAAAAATAAATTTTTTTGATGATTTTTTAATTGAAAGAAAATGTTTGATTTTTAAATCTTTTAAAGAGAAGCTTAAAAATGAGAAAATAAAATAAAAGTGTAATTTAATCTATCCATTTGTTAATATTGAAAAATAAAATTTAACAAAAAAAATTTAAAAGAGAAAATACCGCTAAATACATATTAGTGAGAAAAAAAATATTTTTTGGTTAAAGAAAAGAAACTGGTTAAAAATTGGTAATTTAAAGAAAAAAAATTTTGATTTTGAAGACAATAAAAAAATAAAAAACAATCAAATGCTTAAAAGAATATTAAAGTTGACAAGGAAAAAATTGTGGGAAGAAGGCTAAACAAAAGGGTTAACAAAATTGTTTAGATTCGTAAAATTACTATGTTTATATGTTAGCTAACTAATCTCCTTCTTATATCGCTTAAAATTTTTGTTAGAGTTGGGCAGTAATTTTAGTAAATATTTTAAAAATAAAAAGAATTTTTACAAAAAAAAATAAAATTTTTAATATAAAATTTCCCAACTTGTTAGTCACCACAAAATGGCGAGCTAATACTACAACCACACAAAATGAAAAAAAGTAAGGCGGACACTCATCGGATGCTGTTTTGGATGGTGTTTTGCAAGGCTATGGTTAGGCGCAGAACAATCGATGCGATTTTATATTTATGTGTGTGGTTGGGGGGGGGGTATTTAGTTGGTGGAGAGAGAAGGAAGGAACCATTTGAGTAAAGTTAAAATAAAAATCTTGATAAGAAAGTTTAAAAAAAATTGATGGGAATTATTGAAAATACCTACATAGTATATTTATTTATTAACTTTAATAAAAAAATAAAATTATAGGGCCGGATAATTAATTTATAAAATTATAAACGTTAACTGTTGGTGACATTACAAAAAAAACTATCTAATTATGAAAATTATTCCTTATAAAATTTGAACTATCCTATTTTTAAATTTAAAAAATTCTAACTTTAAATTAATCTAAACAATTTAAAAAGAAACTTTGACATTCTACATATTTATTCAAATAAATTAAAAATATTTTTATTTAAAATTTAAATTAATAAATTGTTTAATAATGACAATTTTTCCTGTCAAAAATGATTTATTTAACGAGAAATTAAGCGAAGATATATATCCTCTCTTTTTCTTTGTTTTATATTTATACAACTAACCAAAACAAAAATATATACATATCTATCTAATCATCAAAACATCCCCCTCCCCTTCCCCCCCCCAACAAAACACACAAATATATTCCTTCTTTCATCCTTCATTTCTTAACCAATTTGCTTTTAAAATTGAGTGGTTGTTGGTTAAGCAAAAGGCGCCGCGCATCTGCAGCCAGCTGCTACTACTTTAAATTTAGAAAAAAGATGGGGGAAATTTGTAAATATTTTTTTTGTAAAAATGTGAACATAAAAAATTATGTAAATAATTGTAGTATATATTATACTACATAGTAGTAATGAAAATATATATTTTAGTTTTTTTAATTTAATAGATAGCAATATGTATATTTATGTAAATCATTACTAAAAATTAAAAAAAAATAATATTAATACCAAATCCGATAATAATAATAAATTTATGTAAACAGTATTTTTAATTTACTTATATCTTAAAATGAACTTTACATATTAAATTTAATCATTAATCGAGTATGGCATATAGAGAATTTTTGTTTTTTTATTAGGGCTTTGTTTCGTCCTTTAAGTACTTAATATAGCTTATTTGAAAGCCCATAAAATTTATTAAAAAATAGTCCGAGTTTAAACTAATCCAAAAATGCAATCATTTCCCGTTGATTTTTGAGATTCAGGGGGGGGGTCACTTTAGTACGTGGGTGCAGGCTTTAATTTACAAATGTTATACCATTCGAAAGAGCTCGTCGAGCTGAGTCGAATGCCACCAAAATTAGATCTAGGAAAAATTTCTGGACCGAGATATAGGTCCCTAAAGTTTGAAAAACCATAGGGGGGACCAAGCACTTTTTTGGGGTGAAAAATTCGAAAATGCAAATTATACCTCGTTCGAAAGAGCTCATCGAGCTGAGTCGAAAGACACCAAAATCAACGAAATCCGACTTGATTGGACCGAGATATAAGCCCCCTAAAAACCTAAGATACAAAGGGGCGATTTTTGGAATAAAAAATTTTTTATACAAATAATACCTCATTCGAAAGAGCTCGACGAGCTGAGTCGAATGAGACCAAAATCACCATGATTAAACAAGATTAGAAAAAGTTATGACACAAAAAAACAGAACCTAAACCTATGGGGCGTCGGCGAGGCGCTTGTGCAAAACCCCGCGCTTCGCGCGGGGTTTTGCGGCACGCGCCTCGCGGGGAGTCTACGGGCGATGGGTCTGGGCTCGTAACATAAACCTATTCTTATCTCCCTTGTTCTGGACGTATTTGGAGCCTCTGTATCAGCAAAAATCTCCACAGATGCCATAGGTAAGGAGCTAAAAGAAAATATCAGAACTTTGTCCAATCAAGTCGGATTTTGTTGATTTTGGTGTCTTTCGACTCAGCTCGATGAGCTCTTTCGAACGAGGTATAATTTGCATTTTCGAATTTTTCACCCCAAAAAAGTGCTTGGTCCCCCCTATGGTTTTTCAAACTTTAGGGACCTATATCTCGGTCCAGAAATTTTTCCTAGATCTAATTTTGGTGGCATTCGACTCAGCTCGACGAGCTCTTTCGAATGGTATAACATTTGTAAATTAAAGCCTGCACCCACGTACTAAAGTACAGCCTTCAGGGGTTTTAATAGAACCAGACTCTCTGAAAGAAGCACACTCTCTAATTGAAAAAATAAGAGATTTTTGCATCAATTAAAGTAGAAAAACCTGCTATGTTGCTAAACACTTTTCCCCCGAAAATCGAATCGTCTTCGGTAAAACCATTATAATTTTTGTATAAATCTTAAAAATATGTAGATGTTATCAGTGGATAGAGAATATTTTAACCCTTTAAAAATTCTTTAGAAAAAGTAAAGCTATTTAATCCATCGCTTTTATTTTACTAATTAAGCCTTTGAGATTTAACAACGTTTGTGTTTCTTAAAATATTGCCGCCACTGTACATTGTAATAAAATTCATACATATAATTAAAAAATAAAAAATTAGTGCGAACTTTCAAAGATTTTTTTTTAATTTCCAAAAAAATATTTTCTATAAAAAAATTCTTTATATTTATGAATTTCCCTCATTATTCATTTTTTTTTGTTGAATGACTCAATTGTCAAAATAAAAATTATTAAATGCGTTAACTAAAATCAATATTAAATAAATTTAATAATTAAAAAATAAAATTAATTAATTTAAATTTTATAGAAAAATAAATAAATGCCGGTAATTCAATATCCAGAAAATATCCAAACATTCTCTACAACAGTTGGACTTTTGTATATTTTTAATTTAATTGTTGGTACAGGGGCTTTAACATTACCTAGAGCATTTCAATCAGCTGGTTATCTTCTTAGTTTAATTCTGCTTTTAATTTGTAAATTTACAAGGTTTTTAATTAAAATTATTAGAGTGTCTAAATATATTTTGTGAAAGATTAATCCAAATCTCAAATAACAATTTCAAAGAAAAATAGAGTCAATGAAATATATACTTGGATAAGATGAATTAGGTCTGATATACCAAATCGGGTCTGGTTAAACTTTAAAAATTTGGAAAATAATTTAAGATTAATTTCAAGATATCCGTTTTGTTTATAAAAATTAGACAAAAAATATTTAAAAATATTTCCAATTGTATAAAAAGTTTAAATTTAAATTAAGTTATATAAGTGCCACATTTGTTATTGAAGCTTTGGCAATTGCTAATTATTTATCAAATAAACCATTAAATCGACAAACTTCCTCAGATGAGGAATCACCAATTTTATTTGAAGAAAATAATGAAAATAATTATTTAGATAATAATTTAAGAGAAGAAGAAAATGAAGAAAGAAATGGGCAAAAATATATTTTAAATAAAAGATTTGAATTGGTTGGGAATATTTTTTAATTATTTGAGATTATTAAAATATTGGGAAAAAAGAATATAATTAAAAGGAATTTGTGTTAAAAAAATAATCAAATCCCTAATAGAGTTTACTCTTCCCTTTTCGAAAATTTACTAAAGTGATTGAATACCCCAATCATTTTTAACGTCTATTTAATAATTTATTGATACATTTACTACCCATAATCAATCCCCTAATTTTAAAACTTTTAATAGGCAGAAATGTCTCATTTATTTCTCGGAACAGGAGGGACAATATTTACATATACAATATTAACAATTTATTTATTTGGAGATTTAGCTGTATATTCTACAATGGTTCCCAAATCTTTAATGAATATTATTTGTTCTACTTTAAATTCTTCTGCCTCTTTAAATCCAAATTTGCCTTGCCATAATGGACCTAATAATTGGCTAAATTTGTTTAGTAGATTTTTTGTTTATCGATTTTGTATTTTAATTTTTGTTGGATTTTGTTTTCCAATGGTTTGATTTTAAATTCTAAAATGAAAGAAAATATTATTTTTTAAAAAGATTTTATTGGGAATGACTAGAACAAAATGGTTACAATTATCAACTACTTTATCTAGATGGACTGGTTTAGTTTTTCTTTAAAATTTTTCCAAAATTTTTATTAATTAATTTCTATTTATCGGTCAAGATTTCGATAGATTTTTAGAATTTACATGATTCTAAATCTCATGTCAGTAATTAAACGGGAATACCTAAAAGTACTTTTTGTTAATTAAAAAACATTTTAATTTACAAAACTCTATAAAGACTTTAAAAATTCCTTTCTTCTTTAAAGCCTTTATTTTAATGATTGTAATGGCCACAAATTTACTTTTGCGTGATGGCCCAAAAGGACATCCTCCACCAATTAATTTTCATTCTTTTGGTTCTTTATTTGGTGTGGCTGTCTATGCATTTATGTGTCATCATTCAATACCTGGATTAATTTCTCCAATAAGGGGAATTGAAAATAATTTTAATAAAAAATTATTTTTAATTTATTCTTTAATTTATTTGTTTTATTGTGCTTTGTCTTTAACTGGCTCTTTCGCTTTTGAACATGCACAAGATATTTATACTATTAATTTTTTGGTAAATTTGTGTATTTATTTAGTGATTATTTAGAAAAAGACTGGCATTAATTAAAGTAGTTACTCTGAATTATGGGGTGAGCGGTATTGTTATCTCGACCGGCATCGGGCGATATTATACCGGTCTCTTTGAATCTCGATACTGATTTTGCTGATACCGATAACGAAAGGCAAATCCCTATACCGATACCGAGCCATTATATGCGAAATATGCAACGATACCAGGGATTTCAGTGTATATTTTGGGATTTTCCGTGCAATTCCGTGCATAATTTATAAAAAAATTCTTTTTAATTAAATTTTCAAAGCACGAACAAACAGAACATGTCAATTTGTGGGATTCTTTAATTGATTATTTTCTCGCTTTATTCCCAGTTTTTGTACTTACATCCTCATATATTATTGTAGCAATTACTTTATGTAATAATATGAAAGTATTATTTAAATTATTAATTAATGGAAAGTTTGGAAGAATTTTTATTAGAAGAAATTTAGATAATCAAGAAGAAGAAGGAATAATTACAAAGTTTTTAATTTAAAAGATTTTTTTTTTAAATATTTTTTAGTAATAATATTGAAGATAATGAACCTTTACTTGGTGGAAATGAAAATGAAGAAGAACAAATTAATTTCCATTCCTCAACTTCTACAAATTTATTATTAAATAATTTAAATTCTCCTCCTCAAATAACAATTAAATTATTTTTAAGAAAATATGGAATTCCTTTAATTATTCTTTTAATCCCATCATTAATTTCGATGGCTACAGATAATGTTTTGTTATTAGCTTCAATTACTGGTACTTTATATATTTGATAAAATATAGTAGTGGAATTTCGGTAACACATTCGGGAGCTAATTTAGTTGACATTTGAATGAGAATAACATCGTTATCGTTGAGAGTAAGGTTGTTGGAAAGTTGGAAATCTTCGGATATCCGGAGCCGATATCCGAACTGAAATTTTCCGGATATCCAGCCTTTTTCCGGATCCGGATCCGACAACCTTAGTTGAGAGTAATATTATCGAGAGATTCTACTTTTTACACGTATTGAATTCTGGTGCTTTCTTAATCTTAAAAGCCTCTGAATGGAAGTTGAAGAAATTTATAATTTTTTAATTAAAACCAAAATATTTTTTTTAATTTTCAAAGAAATTTAAATAAATTTTTAGGTAGTTTTCCTGGTGTTGGTGTTCAATATATTTTGCCTGCTCTGTTAATTTTAAGTGCCCGCAAAGCTCTTTTCACAAAAATTGGTTCAAACACAATTCCATTAAATTTATTATCTTCTCCATTTACACATTGGTTATGGCCTATAGGGATTCTTTGTTGGGCTGTTTTTGCAATTTTAATTGTTTCTTTAAATATTTTTCATTTAGGATAAGTGATAATTTTTTAAAATTATTTTTGTCTTTTCTTTTCAGTCTTTCCCGTTGATTTTAATTTTATAAAATTTTTTGAAAATTTTTATTGTTAAATGTCTATAAATTTTACTCTCTAATTCATTCTAATAAATTTTTTGCAATTTTCTGTTTTAATTCATTTTTATAAAAGTTAGAGAGTATTCAATTTGCTATATTCTTTTTATTTTTGCATTTATTAATTAAATATTTTTGTATTAATGAAAGATTTTTTCTAAAATTATTTTTAACAATAAATTAAAAATAAAATGAGTGTCTTCTCCAAATCTACTTTTCAACTCTCTCCAGGAAATCACAAAAATAAAATACAGAGTACAATGTAGCAGCCCAGTTTTTAAAAAGCGGAAAAAGAATTTTTTTCAGTCTTTAAGTCGAATCATTTTATTACATAATATATAAAAAAATTCTTGTTAGCTAGCAATTCTAATCAAAAAAAGGATTAGAATTTGGTTAAGATTGTTTTTTATTTTGAAAAAATTCTATTAAAAGTTTTTCCAGTTATTTAATCCAGACTTGCACATGGATACGGATTTTGCTATCCGTATCCGGATATATCCGTGGGGTCAATATCCGTATCCGTTTGTATCCGTTCGACTTTTGAGTCATATCCATCCGCGGATATCCGCGGATATATCCGTTTTTTCTCAAAATGGTCAGCCTGGCTAGAATTTTCAAAATGGTCAAATTTATTTAAATTCGGGTAATGGTTAGGTAATAATTGGATGCAGCAAAAGTAACCTTGCTTATGAACATTGGAGGTTCGAAAATCGGAAGGCAGAGATAGGAATTCCGACCCAACGCTGCTTATCAGAAATTATACCGACAAAAAAATTTTGAAAATTTTTGAGAATTTTTGAAAAGTTAAATTCCCGGTTTCGGGCCGAAATGAAAATTTCGTTTAACTGAGATTTTAATTTTAGCGCCGCAAGCGAAAATTTTGAGAATTTTGGGAAACAACGAAGCAAAATATTTTTCATTTTCAGCGCCGCAGGCGAAAATTTTGAGAATTCTAGAAGGGCGTAGGCCAAAAAATCCACTTTTTTGCCAATCCCCTCGGAAAATTTTTCTTTTCCCAATTCGGGAGTGGGTGGGGGAATTCCTCATACCCCTCTGAAAACCTTCGTTTGCTCAGCTAAAAGAGAACGAGCTAATTTTGCTCGTACTCACCAATGAATTTGGCCTGAACTTGTACTTCGTACCTTAAGTGGGTAAGCACATTGGAGCGTCGTAGATGGAAATTTTTAAGCTGGAAGGCAAGAAACGAGTTAGTTCTTCATTGTAGCGCCGCAGGCGAAAATTTGAGAATTTCAATGATTTAGAAGCCAGATTTCTTTCTTTTTTAGCGCCGCAGGCGAAAATTTTAAAAATTTTGAAAGGCCGAAAGCGAAAAAATTCACTTTCATTGCACCGCAGGCTGGAATTTTGAGATGGATATCCGCGGATTTGAAGCATCGTATCCGTATCCATCCGTATCCGTCCAATTTTTTAAAAAACACTATCCATATCCGTCCGTATCCGCGGATACCCGCGGATATCCGGATATTATCCGTATCCGTGTGCATGCCTGATTTAATCTTTTTACTAAATTAATATAATTTTCCAATTAAAGATTTAAATATTAATCTCTTATAAAATTCCAAATACATTTCTATTAAAAATAATTTGTGTAATTTATCATAATTATCGCTAACGGGTGAAAGAAGGAGATGCACGACTCGCGCACGAATCAAAAATATTTAATTGTGATATTCTTTTTATTTTTCTTTTAAATATTCCCGGATCTCTTCTCCTCTTTATTAACGTTTTGCAATGAAGAAAATAAAGAAAGAATATTATTTACTTATATCTTCAAAATTCTTTAAAATTTATTTTTAATTGATTTATTAACGGCATAATAAAAATAATTTTAAAAAGAAGAAATTGAAATTGAAGTAGAAATTTATTTTAAAAATTAGAAAAAAATTAAATATTTTATATTTATAAATAAAATATTTAATATGTTAACGAATTAATTATATTTCGTTACAAGTTTAGTAAAAATATATTCAAAATTCTCAGATCTGTCCTTAACTAAGATTTAATTTTAATCTAAATTTATTTTCGGGTAAGTATTTTGGAAATTAACAAATTCTTGAAATAAAATTTAAAAATTTATTAAATAATTTTTTTATACTTCCTCTTTTTAACTTTTTAAATTACTTTTAAAAAATTCTACTATAAAGTTCTTTTAACAATTTATTAGTCAAAATAAAAAGATTTTTCTAACGTTAATCAAAACAAACAAAAATACTCACAGACTGGTCATTATGCGTAAAAATATTGATGAAGCTGGACAAAATAAATAAATAAATATTTGTTCAATTTAAGTCGAAAATAAAAGTATATCTTTAATTCTGATTTTATATTTAAATATTTTATTTAAAAAAATATTTTTTAAAAATTAAAAAATAAATTCTTATAATTATAGTTATTAAATTAAAGGTTTCTTTAAATTATTAATAAATAAATCTACATATTAAATTAGATGTTCTAATATAACTTTTATTTTCCAACCTCCGTTCCCTTCCCAGATTTTAATTGTATAATTTCTTCATTTTTTTTATTTATTTTCGATTAAAAAATTAATTTATTCAAAAAGTTTTATTTAAATATATATGGAATTCTATTTTAAATATAAATAAATAAAATAAAGAAAACTTTTTCTGGGAAAATTTAAAAATTCTACATAAATTTAAATATAATTCTTCTTTTATCATTTCTTATTTAATTTAAATAAAGAAATAAATACAATGAAAATTCCATTATTAAATTCCTTTATTTTGTGTGTCATTCTAATTTTTCTAATTTTACTCGCCAATCAATCAATTTTACGAAGAAATTAAATACGAAATGCGCGAGAAAATTTTTTGACTTTTCTTTCTTTTCTCTTCATTTATTTTATTGCAAAACAAAAATTGAGGATCCGGGATTTAAAGAAAAGAAATGCGCGTTGAATTATTTAAATATTTCTAGTTAGTTAGTTCTGTAATATTTTATATGGAATTTTATTTTAAAAAGATTAATTTATTCAAAAATTAATTAAATTAAAAAATTAATTTCTTTCCGTTCCTCGATGCAAGGAAAATGCACTAACATAAATCAAAGGCTCGATTTACCGCGCGTTATAACGAATTTCTTCTCGGTCCTTTTTATGGAGTAAATTTAAATAATTTTCGAAATTTTTATATTTTCAGGTTAATACAATTCAAAAAAAATTTCTTTTAAAAATATACCTACATATTTATGTACACAACAATTTTCTTCCAAAACTCCTTTCTTTTTTGTTGTCACAAATATATGTATAATATATTTATATAAGGAATGCCGTCCATTACGCACTGCGCGACTTACTACAATTTTTCCCCTCCCATAATTTTCTCATCTTTCTCTTCAGATTTATTCCTTTTCTCTTCAATTCATTTTACAAAATCGCTTCGCTTTCCCATACATATTTTTAATTTTTTTATTTTCACTTTTGACTTGAAATTTGTGTTTTGATTTTATTTTAGTTTTTATTATTATTAGGATATTTAAGAATTTTATTTTTAAAAAATTTGATTTTTAAATCAAAATACTGTTGCAATGTTCATTTATCTTATTAATTTAAGCTTTAAATTCCCCTTCGCTTTTCTAAAAATTAAAAAAATAATAATTTTTATTTTTTTATTTTTAATATAAATATGTATCAGGGGTGGGCCGAGTCCCAAAAAATACGAGACACGAGATTCACGAGATACGAGATTCTCAAAAAAATACGAGAACGAGATAAAACGAGATACGAGATCTCTCAAAAAATACAAGATTTCACGAGATACGAGACCACGAGATACTAAGTATTTTTTCAAAATTTTTCATACATAAAATTGTAAGGCCGAAAATATAAGGGTTTGAATGGATAATGATTATAGCTGGATTATGAAGGATATTGGTGATTTGGTGGACCAAGGGGATTTATTGAGATATCGGGGATTACGGAGAATATCATGGGATCTGGAGGGATCAAGGAGCTTGGCCGACCTTATCTCTCTTCTTTTTTTAGCGCCTCAGGCGAAAATTTTGAGAATTTAGAAGGCCGCAGGCCAAAAAATTCACCATTTCAGGTGGATTATGAATCGTATTGGGGATTTAGAGGTTCAAAGGATTATTAGGTTCAAAGGATTTATTACCCTCTATTCTCACCCAAATACGTTTACCCCCTGTATCTGTTTATGTAAAAATCACTTCAAATCCCTTATTATCCCGATATCTATAAGCAAAAATTTTTTATATTAAAATCCTGAAATTCTGATGGATCCTGTAAGATCTCTATCGAAATTGATGGATTACCAGATATCCCTCCGAATCCCCATATCTTTTTAAATTCACCTCAATACCAGCAAATCGCCGGATATTCTCCTATCCCTTCAGGTCCACCGATATTTCCCGCTTGACCAACTTTATTCCTCTTCCTATTTTAGCGCCTCTGACAAAATTCATGAGAATTTGGAAGACATGAAGACAAATTTCTTCCTTTTTCAGCGCCGCATGCGAAAATTTTGAGAATTTCACAATTTATCCACTCCAGTTTCTTTCTTTGAATAGTCCCAAATTTTTGACATTTTTTTCTAAAATAGGTAGAAAATATCTCGTGTCTCGTGGCAAAATACGAGATACGAGACACGAGATACGAGACCTCTAAAAAACACGAGATTTCACGAGATACGAGACACGAGATACGAGACTCAGCCCACCCCTGATATGTATGTATATTTATTTTTATTTTATTTTTTCTCAAATCTTTATATATATATATTTTCTTCTTTACTTCCTCACTACCCCCCCCCCTTCTCAACCTCTTCATTGTATATCCGCGCAGAATCAGTTTGAGCAGCACAGGTCACCACCTACCTCCATACCTTCCCTTCCCTTTACTATATCCAAATATATATAAAACCAAAAAAGACCGTCCACCATTGATGGTTTACCTTCAAAATTAGACCAAAAAAAAAGAAGTGATGACCTTCCTATTTATTTGCCCTCTCGACATTTTATCCAACACACACACAAAACATTAAATAAAAAAAAAGAAGAATTTTTTAAATTCTAATAAATATTTCTTTGATCAATTAAATTAGTACAAAAAGCGTCATAATTAATTAAATATAGTTAAAATTAATGAGAATTACTGAAAAGCCTTGAATATTTTTTTTAAATAAATTTTTTGTTTAAAGAAAAATAAATTGCTCTAATTAATTAATTAGTACCCAATTCTTCTTAAATTAGGTAAGTACATTCAAAGATTTTTTAACACAGAATTATATCTTAAAAAATAAATTAGTTTTCCCCACAAATATCTGATAGAAGATTTTCATATTTATTAAAAGTATAATAGAAAATATTATTTAAAATTAAAAATATTAAAGTTTCTTGAAAGTAGACTTTTGGTAGCCTTTATTGAACAAAAATTAAGTTAAGTATTTTTCCACATTAGGACCACCAAGAAAATATTTTTTTCTGTCAAATAATTGAACGCTTCATTTAATTTTTATTTAATTTATATTTATATATCTCTTTTCGTTACCTAAAAAAGTGAACACTTTTTTCTTTAAAAATAAAACAATTTTTTTAAACCAGTTTTCAAAACTTTTACTTTTTTTTATTTTAAAAAACAAGTTAAAAATTAAACAAAATAAAGAAGTTTATAAATATTATATATATATTTTTTTTTAATTTAAAATAAATAAAAACAAAAATATTAACAAATATAATTTATTTAAATATTTTCCTTTTATTTCCAATAAAAGAAAATATTAAAAAATTATTAGATATATTTATTTTTAAATTTTAAAGTTTTCATTTTTTAATTTATTTATTAATTTTGTAGATCTCTTTTTCCAATTAATTTTAAAAAACAAAAAAAAAAAGAATTATTTAATTTTCTCTAAATTAATTAATTTATTTTCTATGCCTTCTTCCCCAATTTTGCTTTCATTATCAACAATATTTGCTTTGATTGGATTTTCACTTGTTGTATTATCTTCATTTTCTGATCAATGGTTGGAATATCAAGTAATTTTTAATTTAAATTAATTGATCATAAATAAATTTATCTTTCATTAAAATTAAAACCTTGACCTGCTTCCTTTACCTACATATTTTTGACTTTAACGGGGAAGTGTTAAGGGAAATTTTTTAAACAATTATACTAAATCTTGAAATATATTGTTAAACTAACAAAAAATATAAAACGAAAAGTGAAAAAATATTTTTAAAAATTATAATAAAGTATCATCTAAAAAACAATTTAAAGGTTGATCGCAAATTTTTAATTGAAAGGAAGGCAGAATTAGACAAAAAATATGAACGGCATTTTGTCTCAGATCCTCTTTTTTATTCACGTAATCAAGGATTGGCACATCTTTGTTTTCCTGATTTAGTGCCCAATTGTTCGTTTTTTAAATTTTTATTTTAATATCTAAATATAACCGTACTTTCCATGGCTCCGGAAGCCAGCTTCGGCCATTCAGTTTTTCTTTATAAAAATTGGAACTGGATTTAAAATTACATAAAATAATATTATTAAATTTCAATAAAAATTTCTTTAAATTTAGCTATCGGCTCTTATTCTAAATTTGGTTCTGTTTGTATTACAAGCCCTGATTTATGGCCTGATTCTGCACAAACACAAAAATATAATGGGGCACAAGTAATTTATTTTTTAAAAGAAAAATAATTTAAAAAATTAATTTTAGATGCAACGTTTGTGGATGCAAAGAGGAATGATTTGTTTATTTATTGTTGGTTTATGTGTTTGTGTATTAGCTTTGGGTGTTGGAATTGTTGGTTGTTATAGAAGAAGTCCTAAACTTGTTGGGTGGACTGCAATGATGTTTTTACTTTCTGGTAGAATACAAAAATATTTTAATTAAATCTAATACCCGAATTGAAGATTTAAATACTTATTGTATTAAAATTTAATAATTTAAAAAATGCTTCTTAACTCACCGATTAGTGAATTTATTTTTTAAAAATTTTTACAGTTCTCTTTATGATTTTTGGGATGCTTTTATGGCATTATGTAAATTATATGGAGAGAAAAGTTTTGGATATGTATCCATTCTATCAAGATTGGCCTCGAGTATTTTCTAAACATTTTTTTAAATAAACTTGCAAATTTTAAGTCATTAAAACAAGCTACCCGAATAACCTTTGGTTGGTCATATATTGTTTGTTGGGTAGGTATTGGATGTTCAGCATTTACTGCTTTTCTTTTATGGCTTAGTCGGCGTGCAATTCGTGATGAAGAAGAAAGTTTATATGAACAAAAACATGCTCAATATTTACAACAACAATATTATGGAGGGGGAGCTCCTGTAAATTTTTAATAAAATTTTATTTAAAAAAAACTTGTAAAGTAATAAGTCTTTTAATTTAATTAGGCTCGTTAAACAATACAAGTAATTTAAAATCTTTTTATCATGAAGTTTTGTGTTTATATAACTTTGGTTTGTATATTCCGAGACAGTATATATTCCGTTAGGTATATTAAATATTCCTCGTCTCAAAATTATATTCTAAAAATTTCAAAAAAATTCAAAAAATCTTTCTCAAATTTTTTAAAGTCTGACAAATCACTTGTTCCATTAACTGCCGCTACACTTCCCCCTCATTATGGTTATGGAACTTATGGCTATGGAGGTTATCCTGCCTATTATGGGCAATATGCAGCATCTCCATATGGATTATATGGAGGATATTATGCACCTGTTTAAATTAATTTAAATCAAAAATTCTTGGAAATTAAAAGAAAAATTAAAAAACAAACGAAATTAATAAAGCCATTTATTTTAATTATTTTTAATATTTTGATAATTAACCTCTCTCTTTCTTTCTTTATTTTTTTATAATTTAATTTGTAATCTTAATAAATTTGTTTTATTTCTTTATTTACTTGAATAAAAATATAATGTTTTTGTAAAAGTAGAACCCGTACCCGTGACTATTCGTAAAGATAGGTAAATCGTCCTTAACCTCGATTTATTTTTAATAAAATTATTTAAATTAAAAAACAATATTTCAAACAAAAATTTAAAAATTTTATTATTTTTATTTGTTACACCTAATTCTTCTCAAAAGTTGCGACCTTAATAATTCTGAGGCTTCATTTCCAATAAATACATGTGAGGGATTATCAACAAGTCGATGAAGTAATTCACTAAAAAATAAATTAATTTTTAAAAGAATATTTTAAAATATTTACATATTACTAAGTTCCCCAATACTTAATGCATAAAATTGTAAATTAGGTAAATTTCTAATAGCCTCTGCCTGTTTAATTGCATCATCCTGAGAAAATCCTTTAGAAAAAAATACAAGTATTCAATTTAATTAAACTAACCATCACTTAAAAGAATTACAATTATTGGGACCTAAAAAATATTTCACTTTATATAATTCTCAAAGATATTATTAAGTACCTGTCGTCTACGTTCTTCTAATAATTTAAGTGCTTGTTTAAGTGCTTGACCAATATATGTTGTTCCAGTTATATGTCTAACCTTTAAAAAATATTATTTAAAATTTATTTTAAGAGGTATTAATTAATTAAATTGTAAAACAAAATATATAAATAATTTTCCTTCCAAAAAATCCTATTTATTTCCCCTAAAATAATATTAAAAATATCGAGAAAACAATTTTCAGTAGAAAGCTTAATTTAAATAGAAATTAATATTTTAAAAAAATTAAAATTAACGTTTTTATGGAAATTTTCCATCATTTGCCAATTTTTTCTAAAATGATCCCATTCCCATTCAATTTTCTGTAAATCTACACTAGCAAATTGAATTAAAGCTACTCGATGTCCACATAATTGATTTAAATTTATTTTATTATTTTCATTTAAATCATCATTTAATTCAATATTTTCTAATAAATGTTGTAACCATTCTTTTTGTGCTTCATAAATTTTGTGAACAGAACCACTTGAATCGACAATAAATAAAATATCTAATGGAGGGCAAACGACTAGGAAAAAATTAGTTATTTAAATAAAATAATTAAAGAATATGCACCTCTTTGTTGTGTTATTCCAAATGTTTTAGGTTTTTGTTGGATAGAAGGTACATTATTTTTTGTTGTTGGAGGTTGTTGAATTGTATAAAATTCTGTTGTTGTTTTTGTTGTTGTTGATGTTGGTATTATTTTATATTTTTGTGTTGTTTTTGTTGTTTCTGTTAAATTTTTGTTTGGAATTAAATTTTTGGGAATTTTTGTTGTAAATAATATTTTTGGTGTTGTTGTTGATGTTATAATAGGTCGATTAGTAGTTTTTGTAAATTTATTTAATCTTTTTATGAAAAAAGTAAAAATATTTACTTATTAGAAAATAAAATTTAAAAATTAAAAGAGATTAATGATTTTGTGAAAAATTTAGTAGCGATGTCTACGGGCACAAAAATCCCGGTTACCGTTACTAATAACAGCATTATCCATTAATATTCGGTAAAGAATAAATCAAAAGTTATTATTTTAAAAAAATTTATGATAAGATTTTTAAAAAATACCTAAAATTATTTTTTAAATTATTAACTTCCTCTTTTTTACTTTTCTCAGCTTCTTCTCTATTAATTTTTTTAATTTTATTAATCATTTCCAACATTGAATTTGATTTTAATAATTGTTTATTTTGTTGTTGTTCTTCTTCATTATTAAATTCAAAGAAAAATTCAATTGAAGGTGTAGGCCTTAAACGTTGTGCAATTGCAACAGGTAATTCAACTTTAACTGGAAATGTTTTTGGTAATTTATTTGTTGTTGTTGTTGTTGTTAGTGTTGTTGTTGCTGGTGTTGGTGTTGTTGTTGTTGTTGTTGTATAATTATTATATCTTTGTGTTGTTAAAAATGAAGAGGATGAAGGTAATAATGGTGGTTTTTTAGTAAATGATGATAAACCTTTAATTTTAAATTTAAAAAATATTTTTTAGTCAGGAATAGCATTCCCAATCCAGACATTTTTTCTTAAAATATTCTGAGAAATTTATCTTTAGGGGAACTAAAAATAATATTTAAATATGTATCGATACCTACTAAACAATGATATAAAAAATTTTTAAATGTGGCACTCGCACCCTATAGGTTATTTATAAAATAAATATTTATTCAAGTCTACATATCTCTTAAATATAATTGTTTTCAAAATTTAATTCTTCCTACCTAATATTGGTCGATATCGAGAAATTGGAAAAGATGGCGTAGTTATAGAATTTATTGTTACTTCAGTAAATGGTCTTCTAATTTGGCTATTTGGCTTTGAATTTTCCAAAGGATCAAAAACATCTAGTTCATCCGCATTTATTAAAGATGGTATTTTAAAAGCTGCAGCATTATTAAATAATAAAGCTTGTTCTCCATTAATGCTTATATCTTGCTTTAAAAAATATTCTTTTTTTAAATTTAATAATTAAAAATATTTTTACTTCATCTTGTTTCGAATTTTGAGACATTTTATTATTAAATTCTTCTTCTATTTGTGTATTTTCATTTCCTTTTACTACAAAATATATCTAAATATTTCTTTCAGAAATTAAAAAATAACCCTCAAAATTTTTTTCATTTTTTTGTTCTTCCAGTCCTTCCTCATTTTTATTTAATTTATTTATTTCTTCATTTCCTTCTTCATCTATTCCAAGCATTTCAGCTGCCTCTATACGTCTTTGTTGCAAAAATGCTTCAGCCCCAAAATTATTATCATTTGATTCCCCAATATTATTATTTAAACGATCTCTATTCTCTGCTAAAGCAAAAGGGTATCACGACTTTTGCGCCGAGAACATTTGCGCCGCGACTTATGCGCCGCGACTTTTGCGCCGGGTGACTTTTGCGCCGGGTGACTTTTGCGCCGCGACTCTTGCGCTGCGACTTTTGCGCCGGGCGACTTATGCGCCGCGACATTTGCGCCGCCATTATTTTAAAAAATCCGGATCCGAAAAATGCCGGATATCCGAAAATTTCGGTTCGGATACCGGATCCGGATATCCGAAGATTTCCAACTATCCGACAACCCTACTAAAGTTAGGTCCGGCTGTAGTTATTGATATATTTTTAATGATAGTGGCGGCGCAAAAGTCGCCCGGCGCAAAAGTCGCGGCGCAAAGGTTCCCCGGCGCAAAAGTCACTCGGCGCATAAGTCGCGGCGCAAAAGTCGCGGCGCAAATGTTCTCGGCGCAAAAGTCACGGAACCAGCAAAAGCACCCCCATTACTTATTTTACCAATATTTTGTTGATTTGTAGATGGGCCATTACGTCTTTGCCCATTAAATGCTTCATCTCCAATTCTTGAACATGCTCTAGCACGTTCTGCTTCTGTTAAAATTGATTCACGAAGTTGAGGCAATTCTTTTTGGCTTTAAAAATTAATAAGTAGATTTACTAATTTTTATATAAACCCCTCAGGTTTTAAAAAAATTAAAAGTTTAACCCGTTTTAAAACAACCCATCTAGTGTAAGAATTTTCATTTATTTTATTTAGGGCATTCAACAATTATTTAAAAAAAACTCTCACCTAAAAACATTATTTTCATCAAAATTAGAATTATTTGTTTTAATATCAATAATTGAAGCAATAAATATTTTAAAGTCTTTTATTTCATTTAGTTTATGTTCAAGGATAATTTCATTAAAAATATTTGGATTGTTAGTAAAAATAATAATAACCTTAAAGAAAAAAATATTTCTTTATCAAATTAAAAAAATTATTTCTACCTTTGCTGCATCTTTACGTGTTTCTCTATCCTGCCTAAATAATTCTGATTCTGCTTTACGTAGTGCATATCTTTTTTTAAATAAAAATAAATTTAAAACTTTTTAAAATACCCAGTTTTAAATGTTTGTTGAAATTGTAATTTTTGTCGAATATCTTCACCCAAAGAAAATTCTGTTAAAGGAAATCCCAAATATTTTGCTGCTGCTACACGTATAGCATCCTTTTTGAAGAAAACTTATTTTTAATTAAAAATATAAAATCTAGAATATTTTCTTTAATTTTAACAGCCAGCTATTTTATTTTACAATCGCCTCCCAAAATGCTATTCTAATGAAAATGGCCGTTCAGTTAAGGAAAATATGTTATTTAATATACTTACATGCTCTAAAGGTAGTGATTCCATTAAAGATATAGCCCAACGTACATGTTCTATATATATTTTATCAATATTATCATTATTATTATTCGAATCAAGAAGAAAAACAACATCTACTTTTGGTTGACAACGTTCAACAACAACAATTCCTTCATCTTTAAATAATTTTAGAATTGAATAAAATATTTGTATTTATTATGTATAAAATTGCGGATAACAGTCAGCAGAGGCGGGTTGGAATATCGAAAGTTCGGATAACGGAAGGCAGATTTTACACATTTATTTATTTAAAACTCACTTTTTTGTCTATTAATCATTTCTATCATTCTGTTTTGCCTTTTTCCTTCATTTTTAAAATTTAATATTTCTTCATAATCATCTTTCCAACGATTTTGTCCAGTATATTTATAAATTTGTTTTTCATTTAAAAATTTATTTTCATCATTTTTAGTTAAATTAATAATTATTTCTGATTTATTTTTAATATTATTTTCTATTTTTAATTTCGTTAAATTTAAATTATTTTTTGCTTCACTTTCAAAAAAATTTGTTTCAGAAGTATTATTTGGAATTGTTGTTTCTAATATTTTATTTTCTGTTTGTAATTCTTCTGCTTTTAATTTTGTTATTGTTGTTTTCTCTAATGTTGTTTTTAATGTTTCTTCTGTTGTTTTTATTGTTTCTTCTGTTGTTTTTATGTTTGTTTCTGGTATTAATAATTCTGTTGTTTCAGAAGTTTTCCCTCCTTTTTCTTTTGTTGTTTCTGTTGTTTGTTCTGGTTTTTCATCTAATTCTGATGTTTTTGTTGTTGGTATTTCTATCGCTGTTTTTGTTGCTTCCTCTGTTGTTTCTATTTTCTCTATTTTTATTTCTGTTGTTGTTTCTATTTTATTATTATCAATAATTTTTGCTATATTTAAATTATTAATTTCTTCATTTATTAAATTATTGTCAAAATTTTTTTCTTCAATTTTATTTGAAATATTTCTTAAAAAATTTTCTTCTTCTTCATATGGTTCTCTTGTTGTTTCTATTAAATTTTCTAATTTTAATATTATCTTTGTTTTATTTATTTCATTATTTCCCTTATTTATGTCCATTATTGTTTCTTCTTTCTTATTTTCTATCAAGTTATCATTAATATTTAATTCTTCTCTTGATTTATTTAACAAATCTTTTATTAAAAATCTATCTAAACCTTCAATTTCTTCATTAGTTGTTTTATTTAAAATATTATTTATTTTTACAACTAAATTATCCTCATTTTCAATATTTTTATTATCAACTAAATTATTTGTTAATATTTCTTTATTTAAATTAAAAGCATCAGTAATTCCTATATTTTCTTCATTTATTTCTTCACCAGACCCATCTTTCTCAACATCATTTTCTCCTTCTTCTTCTTCCTCTTCTTCATTCTCTTCAGATTCAATTTCTTCGTTATTCTCCAATTTTTTTATTTTTTCTGATTTTCTATCCAACATTAACAAAGAATCTAATTGTTCTGCACTAGCATCTAAAAACTCTTCTCCTTCTCCTCCTTCTTCTTCTTCTTCATTTCCAATTTTGTAATTTTGTTCATCATTATTTTGGATTAAATTTTGTTTTTCTATTTCCAATTCTGTTGAAAAAACTTTCTTCCCTTTCTGCCCTAACAGAAGAAAAATTAAAACAATTAAAATGTTGAAATTATATTGAAATGAAAAAGAAAATTTAATTAATAATAACATGCTAATACTGAAATTTATAATAAATATATAAGTTGATTAAATAAAATAATTATGGGAGGGGTGGGGGTCTGAATATTATTTGTCTTTTTGTTGAATTAGAAAAATAAATTTGAAATTATTTAAATAGAAATTTGTTTTTAAAGTTTAAAAAACAAAAACTTAATTAAAATTAAAAAGTTTACAGAATATTTGTAAGTGAGAGAGAGAGATGTACCAAACAAATAATGCTTTAATTTAATAAAAAATATTTAATTATTCAAAAATTCCTTAAAAAGAGAAGAGCCAATTTTATTAAAAAAAATAAATTGTTAATCCTTTAATTATCTTAGCTTTTCTCATATTTTTATTTTTCTCCGTTTTCTCATCAGAACATCAATCAGCCAGCCGAGTTTTACTTTCGTTTTTAACCTTAACCGCGAAATGCTGCTTTTCTTGAAAAAAAATGGGTCGTTGTTTTATTGGCGTAATCAGTGGGAAAAGAAAAATTAAAAAAATAAATATCAATAAATAAAATTGTTCCGGCACTGACTATTAATCATAATAAAAATATTTTTATAAATCTTAAAAACTTTAAGATAAAAATCGAATGAAATTAAATGAAAGTAATTTATAAAATTAACTAAAAGTGTAGCAAATCCAGCCTAGCAAATAAAGCAGAAATGAAAACAGTAAATTGGTGGTGGGATGGATGAACAATCATGCATTGGAGAGGCTCAAATCACCTTCCATCTTTTTCCATATGGGTTCGGCACATTACTAAATCTTTTGACGAAAATTCAGGCTTACAGATGCTCATCAATTATGAGGGAGTGAGTGTCCGTTAAAAACAACAAATATAAATTTTATTGACAATTTTTTATAATTTTCGACCTTATTGGCAAATCTAATAAGTGAAATGAAGAGAATGACTCTTATTTTCTTGATAAATTTTATGTATTTGACACGTTTTTTAATTAAAATTTTGTGTTTGAAGAAGAAAGTCGAGATCAAGACATCTTTAAGATAGAAAGACCAAAACAAAAGTCTTGAGCTAAATGACTTTTAAATTTTTTGTTAGATTGTAGAGTTAGAAAAACACAAAAAAATACAAAAAAAACATCCAAAAATTATTGTACTCATTTCTTTATTGTACATACTGTAAATTTACTCTGAATTGGCTACCCTGAAACGTTCACTACCCGGTTTATTAGAGCGCTATTTTTTCCTCGCTATAACAATGAAAATAAAAAATTGTAGGTTAAATTGTTTTATGTTTGCTTCCTTCTGCTTAAAATTTTTTTAAAATTGTTTTTAGTAGGTAACCTTGTTTTATTTTTTGCTCATTTATGAGAAATTAACCTAATTGTCTTTAACTTTATTCAGACTATTTATCAGGACTTATTTTTATTTGCCATATAACTTTCATCTAATTAATAAAAAATTAAACTAGTGAATTAAATGCCGAAAAGAAAGCGAATTTTAATTGATTCTGAAGATGGTGAAGAAATGGATTCTGAAGAAGACGAAGAGGAGGTTTTTATTTTTGTAAAATTTAGCCTCATTTTTTAGTAATTTAAGAAAGAATCTCGTCGTTATCCACGTCGGGCTATCAATAAACTTTCATCAAAAAATCGTCCTTTGCGTCGGTCACGACGTGTGAGACGTCCATTGCATATGTTTACTGAAGATGAGGAAATGGAGTATGAAGAAGATGAGGAAGAGGTTTTGTCTTGTTTTTATATTAATTTAAATTTTAAAAGGAATCTCATCGATATCCGCGCCGTTCACGTAATAAAATTAAAAATGAAGAAATGATTTATGAAGAGGACGATGATGAAGAGGTATTGGTGGTATTTTTTATTTTGTAGCATTTTAATTCAATTAATTTTAGAAGGAATCTCGCCGTTATCCCCGTCGTTCTAGTAATAAAATTAAAAGCGAGGAAATGGTTTATGAAGAGGACGATGACGACGAAGAGGAGGTTTTATTTTTTACCATTCAAGTCCATATTTTAGAAGGTATCTCGCCGTTATCCACGTCGGGACAGTAATAAAATTAAAAATGAGGAAATGGTTTATGAGGAGGAAGAGGATGACGAAGAGGAGGTTTTGTTTATTCTTTAATAATGTAGCCCAACTTCTAGAAGGAATCTCATCAGTACCCGCGCAGGTCTAGCAATAAAATTAAGGAAGACGAAATGGATTATGAGGAGGACGAAGATGAAGTTTTACTTTATTTTTTACAATTTAATCCTAATTTTTAAGGAGCCTCGTCGATATCCACGCCGTTCTAATAATAAATCAAAAAGCCGTCCTTTACGACGATCGCGTCGAAGGCGTCGTCAAGTTTTTGGGACTTCTCGTCGGAACAATTCATTGTTAAGTTCTTACAAAATTAATCATTTACAACGACTTCCGCTCAATTCTGTTCTGGATATTCGAAGGAACCAATGTTTGTCTTATTTTTTTTCTCATTTGTTATTTTCATTCATAGCTCGTTCTGTCGTTCCTCATCGGCATCGTAAACTTGACCATTGTTCAAGCAGTACAGTTTCATCTACATCTACGTCCTCTAATGAAGCACCAACGGAAGCACCTGTTGGTAAACGTACTACTCGTCATCGAGCTTTACCTAAAGATTTACGCGATGAAGCTAATTTTGAAAAACGTAAACTTCAATCTTTGATGAAAGGACGACGTGAGCTGATGCCTATTAATGTAAACGGTATGGTTATATTTTGACCATAAACACAGTTTATGTCTCCGTAACCAAAGCAAACTCCTTTTTATGTACCTAATAAAATTTTGCAATAATTTTTTAATTGAAGAAAAGGAAGCAAAAACTTGTTCAATTCTTTCTATGGCACAGGAAAATGTTCGTCGTAAAGCTAATCGTTCAAGCTGTGCTGATATTGATCCTATGAGTATTGACCATGATGTAGGCTTTGAGCAAATTGGGGGACTCAGGTCTTTTTTAGATTTTTATTTATTGAATTTAAAATTCAAATATTAAAGTCGTCATATTCAACAACTTAAAGAAATGTGCCTTTTCCCAATGCTTTATCCACATGTTTTTGAACACTTCAGCATTCAAGCTCCGAAAGGGGTTCTCTTTTATGGACCACCTGGTTCTTTTTTTCACTTTATTATATAGAGATATTTTACTTTTTAGGTACCGGAAAAACTTTAGTGGCTCGTGCTCTGGCTAACGAATGTAGCAGATCTTGTGAGGGAACAAGTAATTTAACTGAAGATACAAATATTACTTCCTCTTCTATAAGAAAACGTGTTGCATTTTTCATGCGTAAGGGAGCTGATTGTTTGAGCAAATGGGTAATAAATTTTCTTAAAATTTTTCAATTATTTTTCCAAAAAAGGTTGGCGAGTCAGAACGACAATTACGACTTCTTTTTGATCAAGCTTACAGAATGAGACCTTCAATAATATTTTTTGACGAGATTGATGGACTTGCACCGGTTCGTTCTTCACGTCAGGATCAAATTCACTCATCGATTGTCTCTACACTTTTGGCTCTTATGGATGGAATTGATTCACGCGGAGAGGTCTTTTGAATGAATTTTTTGTTATTATTTTCGTAATATATAGGCTATCCAACTGTAGAATGGGGGTGGAGGTTATACAAATTCTACCCATGGGTAGAATTTTGTTTCGGTACCTCTGATACTTAATTACAATAAATCGTAGTTAACTTGTAGAAAATTTATATTTATTTCATTAGGTCATTGTTATTGGTGCAACTAATCGTCTTGATTCAATTGACCCAGCTTTACGCCGCCCTGGTCGCTTTGATCGTGAATTACGTTTCGATCTGCCTGACTGTATAGCTCGCAATCAAATTCTACAAATCCACACACGCAAATGGCCAGAAGAGTGTCAACTTTCTACTGAATTGCGTGAATGGTTGGCTGAGGAATGTAGTGGTTATTGTGGAGCTGATTTAAAGGTTAGAGCATTTAAATCTTTAAATAATTTATATTTTAGGCCCTTTGCACAGAATCTGTATTAATAGCTATGAGGGAACGTTATCCACATATTTATTTGAGTGAAGAGAAATTACACCTTGATCCTACACAAATACGAGTATCTCGTCAACATTTTGTTGATGCATTACGAGTTATTTTACCAGCTTCGAGAAGAGGTCTTTTTTTATTTTTTAACTTTATGTTGAACTTATTTTTAAAGATGGTACATTAATAAGTATGACTCGTTCTAATAAAGCGAGTTTGCTTACTTTGATTATGCCCACAATTAATGAATTAATGACCTCTAAAATCCCATTGGGTTATCAACGGAGAAATGATGATGGACTTACTACTTACAAGAATGGAAATAATAATTTATCGAGAGACCAGCAGCTGGAACAAATTCTATTAGCTATAAAGGCGCGATCTTCAGTGCCTGCTGGTATAATATCTAATACAAGGGGGATGTCTAATATACTGGAATTTAGCTAGGTTACTGCTTCATGGCTCTGGTAATAGTGGACAAGGAACTCTCTTTTTTTCAGCCCTTCTTTCTCGACTTGATCATTTGCCAATATTTTTACTTAATTGTGAGCAGTTATTTTCTGGAGGCATTGCTGGAACTCCCGAGGAACAAATTCAACAGACTTGTAGAAGAGCGCGTCTTTCAACTGGCCAAGGAACGTCTGTTGTTTTGGCTATGCCTGATTTGGATGTTTTAGAGGAGATTTTGCCAAGACCAAGTTGGAAAATGGTAAACCCCATTGAAATTAGTTGTCTAAAATTATTTTCAAATGTTTTAGTTAATCTCTTCATTATCTGCTTTTACGGGATTTAATTCGGCTCTTTTACTTGCAGCAGTTCAAAAAGAATATGAGTACCTTTCTGATGATATAAAACAACTTTTTAGATCTCGTCATGCTTTTCCTATTTTATTGCCCAATTACAGTGCAATTCAAAATTTCTTCGATGCAATTGTTAAACAAGCTACTGAACATCCCTTCCGTTTTAAATGTAGAAACACGCTTTTGATTTTTTTCAAATTTAATTTTAGCCAGAGATTGTCCAGAGCCGCCGAAAGCCCAACATGTAGATCCTTCTCAACAGCCACCTATAAGACGAGTCACTAAAGCTGAGTTCAAAGAATTAAATAAAATATATTCTCAAATGTTGCGGGAATTTCGTATATTTCTTCGGGATTTGTTACGTAAGTTTTTTCCTCCTTCTTTTTCTCATTAATTGATTTTATGCAGGTCAGTTAATTCGTGATCAACGTTTTAAGTGCTTCCATCTTCCTGTCGACAAATCTGACGTTCCAGATTATTATGATATTATCAAGGAGCCTATGAGTTTAAGTCAAATGGTTTATTATTTTTCTTCGAATATTTCATTTATGTCAAGAATTCTTTTTTTATTTTTTGCAGATGCTTAATATTGATATGCTTAAATACGATTCACCTGAACCGTTTATGCATGACTTACGCCTTATTCGTGATAATGCAATCGAATATAATCCCGACCATGAAATGGAGGATTTACAAATCAAGCATACTGGTCGGTGGTTGGTAGAAATGGCAGAAGCATTATTTGAGATGGAGTTAAACGACGATTTCAAGGAGAAATTAGAGGTATGGAATCTGAAAAATTTTTGATTTTAAATCAAATAATTTTTAGGATGCTCGTAATCTTATCGAAGAAGCTGCGCACAGTTTAAACCAACAAAATAAAGATCAACAAGAAAAAGTCAGCAACACCAACGAAGATATTGCTCAACCTCTTCCATCGGTCACTTCAACACCCCCAAAAAACAGCGATAATAATCTGGAGGAATCATTACAGAATGGCCATGCTTCCGTTGAGATTCCAGCAAAGAGGTCTAAAAGAGAACGTTCTTCGAAAAAATCTTCCGTTGATACTAGTGAGGCTTCGTCCTCTAAAACTATAAATTCAGCAGAGGCTTTAGAAGTAGAAGAGAAGGAATGTTCATCTCCGTCTTCCTCTAATTCCAATCATTCAACTAATGGATTTATTAATGGATTCATTAAATCCTCATTAAATATTAATGACGAATTAGAAAATGGCAGAGATAATGCAGTTGAAATAGAGCCAGATTTTATATTAGATTTGCATAGTTTAAAAACTGTTGTAGAAAAGGTATAGAGATTAGTCCAATTTTGTCTTATTAATTATTTTAAGGCAGTAGTTAAATCAAGTACAGAGGCATGGCATGTACCTGCAATTGAAAGTCTTGGTGAATTATTTAAATGATTTCTTAAATTAACAAAACCTAAATTTAGGTGCTGAACTGGATCAGATCATTGGTGAATTTAGAAATGAATGGAATCGTTCCCTACTTCCACAGCGGCTGTTAGCATGTATTGAGAGCTTTCAAATTTAAGCAAAATCAGTCTTTTAATCTCCTTTATTTGAATTATTTCCATTTTAATTTTGATAATATTTTTCTGAAATTTTTGATTATGTGTTATAAATATAATGACTTGACAACGTTATAATTTTTCGTTAGTAAAATCCTCTTCAAAATATAATATTTACATATTTGTACAAAATTTAAAGAAATCTATAGTAAAACTAAAAAATCTAGAAAAGTTACAAAATAAACATAAATAAATGACATAAACACCATCAGTAAAATATGATAAAGTCGATGAGTCCTCTTTTCTGAATGCCCCTCTGATTTTACAGTTGTTGTTATTGGCCAGGGCCAAATAGCGGGAGTAACAGATGGAGAAAGAAATTGAATGTTGCCGGTCGGCCCTCCAGCAACCACGGGAGTTGTACAACATCTTAAATGATTAATAATCTTATTTGCAATAATTGCCTTATGATTATGGGTCTTTAATATAAAGACTAACGTTCCTTGCACGCATTCTGTACTTGGATTCTTCTCAATGCAAGACTTATTGTCTGTACATGGCAAATTAGTTGTAAAACCATGATTTGCGCAAAGACCCCACATTGGACATGCTAAAATTATTATAAATTTTTAAAAAAATCAAACATTTCTCAAAAAATAATTTATGTATAACTTACGCCAATCTGAATGAAAAATATATGGGGGAATACCACAAATGTACCGGGAGAATTGACGTTTTTTGCGGACAATTGTTTCTTTTGTATTTTTATCTTGAACAATTTTTTCTTTTGTGTTTTCTAATCCCGCCGTTATGGATGGATTTAATAAATAAATTGAAAAATATGTCAAAATTGTTAAGAAATTCGGTAAATGCTTTTTCATTTTTAGATTTTGTAAAATAATTAGATAAGAAAGGATTTTAAAAATATTATTTAGTTTCTCTCTCTCACTCTCATTACCTCGAATCACTCCACTCAGTCATTATATTAAATTTTTGTTGGCACAGCAGTCACGTATATTCTATTGATTTAATGGATTGTAAAATTACAAAAAAAAAATAGGTATACAATTTAGGTATTTCTGTGTTTTACATTTTTGTTTAAAATACCCCCTTAAACCCCCCCCCCCTTCCCTATTCACATTAATTCGTTCAGACTCGGTTGTCTCCAGCATTCTTGTTTTTTTATTTTAATTCTCAGTTTTTACATTATTATTTTTTAGATATATTTTTCAGAATAATTTTATAAAAAATGTCAATTTTGGATAAAATAAAAGATATTGAAGATGAGGTTTTTAATTAATTTTTTTATTAAAATAAAAAAAATTTTTTAGATGGCTAGAACTCAAAGAAACAAGGCTACAATGGTTTTTGTTATAATTTTATAAAATTAATTTAAAAATTCTAAGGGCCATCTTGGCTTGTTAAAAGCTCGACTTGCTAAATTACGGAGGGAATTAATTAGTCCAAAAGGTTTTTTTATTAAAATAATTTCTAATAAATTTTTAATATAAATTAAACATAAGGGATTATAAATTATACGAAATAGCTGTAAATATATTTATCTTGTAGAAAAAAACTTTAAAATATTTTAAAATTCATTAAATCCTCATTTTAATTTAAAAAAGTTATTTTCAAGTATTTTTTTTTTATTTTAAGGTGGTGGCGGAGGTGGTGCTGGTGAAGGATTTGATGTTGCCAAGACGGGCGATTCACGAATTGGTTTTGTTGGTTGGTTAATTTTTTTTTAAAATATAAAAATTTGGGCAGTATACGAAATTAATGCTTTTTCCTTTTATCCTAAAAAGTTTATTATACTTTTGTCTTAACGTAAAAAACAAAACAATTTGTATACAAAAATAAATAATCAAAAGTAATTATTTTATTACATCTTTTCCATTATTTTTTTAAAATCCTTCTCTCGATCCAAAAAGTCGTACTTATTTTTCACCAACATTTTTTAACAAATTTAGATCTAAATTGTTTTGAAAAAAATAAAAGAAAAATATTTTTTTTATTTTTTTGTGTACAGAAGTATCATTTTGTTTGATTTTTCTAGCACCAAAAATCAACAACCAAATTATAAAATAAGAAAATTTACCATTCCCACTTGAGTTTAAAAAAAGGCATTCATTTCATATACAGCCGAATTTTTTAAAAATCTTTTTAAAATTTTAATTTAATAAATTAATTTAAAATTACCTTTTTCTAAAATTTCCTTCTCCGATTTTAACGGGAAGGACTTGTCCCACTCACATTCGAATAACAAACTAATGCTTTATCCCTCTAAATTCTTTTTTAAATTTAATTTAAATTTTCTATCAAATTTAATTTTTTATTTTTTTCATAATTTATTTAATTAAAAAAAATAAAATTTAAAAATCAAAAATATTTTTTTTTTCAAAAAAATCACAGAATTATTTATTTTTATTTTTCTTCTAAACTTTTTGTCGTTTTTTGTATCATTGGAGATTCTAAAAGTCTTTCATAATGATGCCTTTCCAAAATTGTATTTTCTCCTTCTTCTCCTTCTCCCTCTTCGTCTTCTTCACTTTCTGGACTACTTGTTGCATTACTTTCTCTTTTAATATTTTCTTTTTTATTTAAATAATTATTTGATGATTTTTTTATTTTTTCATTTTCCTCCTCCTCTTCTTCTTCATTCCCTAAATCTAATTCTGAATCTGTCTCACTTGCCAATAAAAGTAATTTTCCGAGAAGCTTCTTTTTATTCTTAAAAATTAAATTTTACTAAATGATATTTTTCCCTAAGAATTTTTCTGGTGGACTTTTTAAAAACCCTTTTCCCCGACTCCTTGTATCTGATAACTGTTAATTAATTTCTCAATAAGGATTTTCCGTATTTGTTTTTTAATTTATTTTTTAAAATATTTTTGAACCTTATTTTTGAGAGCATCCAACAATTGATTTTTGGGGGTTACTGCTGCCAATGGATTTACAATTATTGTTTGTTGATCATCACCTAAAGGTACTGGAGTATCTTCCCTTGTATCATTAAAAGTTTCTTCTTCCCCTTCCTCGTGTTTATCGTCTCTACTTCCCCTTCTAGAAAGCGGTCTATCAAAGGGATGTTGTTGTTGTTGGCCTAATCTGGATTGAGGCCTTTCATGTAAATCAGAGGAAGCAGTTAAGAGGAATTCACCTCCATTTGATTTATTCTAATTAATCTAAATTGTTTAATTATTCCTTTATTTATTTTACCCTAAATATATCCATAGTTGTATGTTTAGGCACATTTGATGAATGTTCAACAGTATTTGTTGCTGTTCCTTCATCCAACAAAACAACACTTGGAATGTTTGTATTTATTGTCACTCCAGTATTTCCAGAAAATGAGAAACGTTTATTTGATGTTTTTCTTGTAGGCGTTGTTGTTGGAGTTTTTGTTTTTGGTGAAAATCTGAAAGTCATTCTTTGTTGTTGGTCATCATCAGATGAAAGAGGTGAACGAATATTATTTGGGGAAAGAAGAAGACTATGCCTTTTTTGTTCCATTCTTTGTTTATTGTTTGGATTTGATAATAAAGAGGATTGTCTTCTACGTCTACTCATATCTATAATTTCAAAATCACCTCCCCCACAACCATCATTAAAGTCTTCATCGTCAAAACGGCAGTCTTCTCTTGGAAGCTATTAAAAACATTTTTTTAATTCTAAAAAATTCTTTTTAAAAAATACTTGTGAGTGATCACACATAAAACTATTTTGATATGCAGTAACTGAACGAGAAGAGGCAGAAATAGCTTCTTCATCTAATTCATTATTTATAATTTTATTTTCTTCATCATCTTTAATTTTATTGTTCCCACTTTCAGAAGTTTTTGATATTTTTTTAATTTTTTCTCCACTACTACCTCTTTTTCTCCATAATCTTTTTAAAGAATTCGATTCTCTTCTACTACTTCTTAAAGATTTTGATTCTGCTGAACGTTGTCCACTTGTTAATTGTCCATCATCTTCTCTATTATTATTTGAAGATGTTGAAGCAAATAATCTATCGGTACATGTTCCATAATTTCTTGAACTGCTACTTTTTTTCTTTTGGTTTTCTGATGAGGGAGTTGTAGTTCCGTTGCTTTTGGATGTTTTTTGACGGCAACGCGTTTTTGATATATCACTTAAAATTTTTTTAAAAATATTTTTGTATATTTATTTTTATTATTAAAACTCACTAAATTACTTTGGCGACAGCTATAGTACAACATATTGTCATTAAAATAGCTATGACAGCAATAATTATGATCAATCTATAAAATATATTTTTTTTTGTTAAATTAAAGAATTTTTTATTTTTAAAAATATTTTTTTCTTTAATTTTTACTTCATATTATTTACTGGTGTTCTCTTCTTTTTTAATGTTTCAATGGCAATTTGTTCTATTTTCACTCCACCTAATACACGTGGAAGTGGTGCAGTTTGTGCCGAAAGTATATATTTAATTGTTTTTGGTAGTAATGTTAATGATGAATTAATACCACCAAAAGTATTTGCCATTTTTAAAACAACAAATGAAATTTGTGTTCTGACTCTTCCTGGTAGGTAAATAACTCGGAGAATAACAATGCTTTCACGTGTTAAAGAAGGACCGCCATCGTCGATTATTAACGGTGTTCGATCTAAAATAAATGTTTTATTCATTCATTTTATTCATTTTTACCATTTAAATTGTCCAATTCTCGTGAACTTGTTTCTAATTTCAGTCTTTGACTTCTTAATTCCGCCAAAGTGCCAGGACATTCATCAGGTACCGTTTCACAATAACGGTTCAATACTTGTGAAATTCTTCGTCTTAAGTATTGCTCGTGCGTTTCATTAGTACGTAGTAAGGCAGTTAAATTAAAATCACGAACAATAATTTTGACTGCATCAAGACTTTTGCCCTATAATTTTTTTATTAAACTTCTCCATTGAAAGTATTTTTACAGATTTATTTTTTAAAAATACTTACTCCAATAAATTCATTACAATTCGGAATATTTGAAGAATCCAAATTTCCCATAGAAACATTACAAACACATTCATGTTCATCTCCAACATTACAAATTAAATCTTTTTGCTTTTTTTCTTCTTTTTCCCTCAATTCTTTCCTTCTTTCCCCTTTTTCTTTTGTTGGAAATGCTTCCAAAATTGAAATAGAAAATATAATAATAATTAAAAAGTAAAATTGAGGTTTTATTTTAATAATTATTCTCAAGTTTTTTGTTGATTTTTGTTGTTTATTAAATTTTGTTTCTATTGTTTTTATTGCCATTATTATCTGAAAACTAAAATTTATTATCGAGAAGAAGAAAAGTTTCGGACGTTTATTTTATTGAATTAATTTTTAACTAAAATTAACTAACTATATTTTTTGAAATTAATTTCTAACTAAACAAAAAAAGAACATTAAAAATAAAATTTAACTATTTAAATCCAAATCCCCCTCTCATTTAAATTTTCTGCAAATTTTATTAGAAAAAGGAATGCAAGTAATCCATAGAGAATAAAAGCCATTTTTTAACGAATATTCTTTTTATCATTTTCAAAATTAGTTACAAATATTTGTGGAGATTTCCTTTTTCGGACGTTTATTTTTGGAAGAAGTTAAAAAATGGCAAAGTTAAATTTGTTTAAATTATTAAAAATATTCAAAGATTAAACAAAAAAATTAATTTCTTTAAGGAAATAAGTAAATTTTATAATTTAAAAAATTCCATAGAGCTTGAATTACAATGATTTAGCCTTCCTTTTTTTGTTACATTACTTTAGGCATTTTTCAAAATTTCTAAAATTACTTTCTCTTATTTTTCTTTGATCAAATTTATTTAAAAAAATTTTTGAACTTTTAGAAAAATTTTTTAACCATTTGGATAATTAATTTTTTAGCAGGTAATAAATTTATTTGAAAATAAATAAATATTAGTCGTCATTTGTTGTTTTACTTTTCTACACTTTGTAAATTATTGATGTATTTTTTTGTTGAGAGAGGGTGGCATTTGTGGAACAGATTCACATTTCTTTTATGAAATTTAGGGTCTAGTAAAGTGCAAGTAAAAAATATTTTCTTGGCGTAGCTGCCAACAGTGGCTGCTGCTTGGCAGCAATTCTTTTTTTTGTTTTGACTAGTTTACGAATTTAGTTTAGAGGGGAATATTTGTCTCATGTTTCTGTCAGTCACTTCAGACTGACTAACTATTTTTTTGTTTTTCTTTCAATGTTTTTAGCTAATGTAAGGCAATGGCATAGTTAGAGTGTTAAGCTTTTAAAGAAATGTTCTCTGTTAATAATTTGCGGATAAATAATTTTTTGCGGAAATATTTTTTAATTTTTGAAGATTAATTTGTGTCTCTTTTATCTGATAATTATTTTTTTCCTTTTTTCTATTTAAAAATTTAAGAAAGTTATAAGAAAATATCAAAAAATATTTGCAGTTATTGCAGCATTTTCACGTTTTTATCGAACGTCTTTATAATATTTTTGCGAGAAGAGAAAGGGATAAAGCAGATAAAGGGTTAGTAAAAAAGAGTGAAAATAAATAAGAAATATGTATTGGGCGCAATATCTTTGCCAATATATATTATTTTTACACGCAGACAGGCAAAAAATAAAAATATTCTTAAAAAATAGCCCCTAGAGAATTTTAAAATGGAGTTCACGTAGTAATATTTCAAATATTTTTTATTTCAATTGTATTTTTGTTTTTTAAAGTGTAAATTGTCTTGCAACTATTTGTTAGGTTTCTCTTTAATTTATTGGAATACATAAGTGTTAAATAAATGGATTAAAGAGGATTTTGAAAATTATTTGATTAAAAATATTACAAAGAAATATTCTAATTAGTATAAAACTAAAAATTAATTTTTTATTAAAAATTATTTCTTTTTATGTATTTAATTGGGTAAATACATATTTATCATATCTCTGCAGAAATTTTTTTGGATTTTTTTACTAATATAGAAAATTAATTGGAAATTATAATGTCCAAAACACAACTAATTTAAATGTAATTGTCAGTTTTTCTTTTTTTTTACTCTCAGCGTGTATTTTTGTTTGTTATTTTTCGTATTAGTAGATGAATTACTTAAGAATTTACGTATAAAAAGTGTTCATGCGTTTGATATTTAAAAAAGGAATAAAATTGAAAGAATTAAAGGAGAGAAATTGGCAATAGCTTTTTATGATATGTTTATTTTTCCATTAAGAATTTCGATTTAAAGTTGTAGTAGTTAAAGAAAATGGACTTTTTTTTATTGAGACATGAGAATTTGGAATGAATTTAAAGTATTGGGAATTTTTTTTACTTTAAAACCAGCAAAAAAAGTAAAAGTTTTGCCTTATCAGTTTAGATTAAGTCGATTTATTTTTCTTCTTAGAGATGATTAGAATTTTGTTTTTAAATGATTTTTTGATAAGGAAATAATTTACACGTTTTGGCAAAAAATAATTTATTAGGATTAAATAAACAATAATCAATTCGTTCCCATGGATTTATTAATTTTATTGTTCACCGGGAGCATTGGCATTTTTACTTTTACCGCCAACAAATACCGCCAATAAACTAACAACGTTCATCCTCTTGCTGTCGTCAACATTTATGTAGATATTCAATAGTCGTAGGAAAAATATTTTTCTCGTCCATTTCCTTTCTTCTTTTAACATTTTTGTTTAAGCTTTTTGTTGTTGTTTGGTGTGTTGGCTTCTTACAATTACTTGGCTTGTTAGTTGGGTATTGAAGGATTTGGAATAAATTTACTCTAGATAGTTTGTATATAAAGTGAATTTGTAAGGAGGGAATATTGGAAGTTTTTTTTGTTTTTGGTTAAAAAAATTAATTTAATAAATACAAATTTGAACTCTTGAAGGTTTTTTAAATTTAATCTATTTATTTCTATTTATATTAACAATTCTGGGGTGGATGGGAATCTCAAAAATAAATTTGAATATTTGTTTATCTCTTACTTTTCCAAATTAAAAAAACTTTAAAAATCCCCTTATCATTTTTTTATTTTCTAAATTAGGTTTCCCTTCTGTTGGAAAATCAACTTTACTTTCAAATATTTCTGGTGTGCATTCTGAAGTAGCTGATTATGAATTTACAACCTTAACTACTGTCCCTGGACTTATTAGATATAAAGGAGCTAAAATTCAACTTTTGGATTTGCCCGGAATTATTGAAGGGGCAAAGGATGGAAAGGGTAGAGGACGGCAGGTTATTGCTGGTAAATAAATTTTAATTTGATAAAAATGTATACTAAATTGGCTTTTTTTATTGTATATTTTTAAATTTATTTTTTTTAACTTTCAGTTGCCCGAACTTGTTCTCTAATTTTAATGGTTTTGGACGTTACAAAACCTTTGAGACATAAAGAATTATTGGAATATGAATTGGAAGGTTTTGGAATCCGATTAAATAAAACACCCCCAAACATTACATTTAAAAGAAAAGACAAAGGAGGATTAAATTTAAATTGTGTGGTATTTAAATTTATTTCCTCAAAAACTTCTTCCTTTTTCTCTATCTAAAAAGGTCCCTCAATCAGAATTGGATTTGGATACCGTTAAAGCAATTTTAGCCGAATATAGAATTCATAATGCAGATATTACACTCAAATATGATGCTACAACTGAAGATTTAATTGACGTTATTGAAGGGAATCGGTCATTTAAATTAAAAATATTTCTTTAAAAAATTTATTTTTTAGTGTTTATATTCCCTGTATTTATGTTTTAAACAAAATAGATCAAATAACAATTGAAGAATTAGATATTCTTTATAATATTCCTCATTGTGTGCCTATTTCTGCACATCATAAATGGAATTTTGATGATTTAATGGAGAAAATATGGATTTATTTAAATTTAATTAGAATGTATTTTTGATTTTAAAAAATAAAAAAATATTTCTTTAAAGTTATACAAAACCAAAAGGTCAATTACCTGATTATGAAACTCCAATAGTTTTGAACGCTGATAAACGAATAATGGAAGATTTGTGTATGAAAATACATAAATCGCTTGCTAAAGATTTTAAACAGTTGAGGAGAAATTAATTTTAAATTTAAATTTCAATTTAAGTGCTCTTGTTTGGGGCAGAAGTGTTAGACATACACCACAAAGTGTTGGAAAGAATCATCTTTTGGAAGATGAAGATGTTGTTCAAGTTATTAAAAAGTAAATTTAAAAAAATATCAAAAAATTATTGTCTTTATCGTTAGTGTTTTTCTTTGTTAGAATATATTGTTGTTATTTGTTTTTTATTTGTCTGTCTGAGTATTTTTATTTTTAATAAATTTCAACAAAATTTGTTTTTTTTTGAAGTTTAGGTAGACTTTTTGTTGTTTAACACAAAAATAAATTAAACTTTAATTTAATAAAATTATGAAGGCTTAAATGAATTCGTTGGATTTATAGGGATTAAATGGTACGGTTAAGGATTTGGGCTACTATAGAGGGATAAAGAAGGGTTAAGTGGATAAACAATGGGTTGATAAAGATGTAAATCGGGTGATTTGCGAGGATTAAGTGGATTTGGAGGTATATCATATTTTGAAGTATATCGGGGATATCTGTGATTTGCATGGATGTATATAAAGGGATATCATCTAAATCCTTCTTAATCCCTCAGTCCTCCAACCTACTTACTCCTCACAAAACCCTCGATATCTTTCCAAATTTTTAAATCTCTCGATATCCCTTTCAATTCCCCAAACCCCTCGATATTCCGCAAATTCTCCGATATCCCTCTTAATCATCCATATCCCACAATGTCTCTTAATCCATCCAAATTTGTCTCCCTCGATATCTCTCCAAATCTAATTATGCACCATAACTTGCCTCTTAAAATTTAGTTTACAAATTTGGAATTAAATTATTTGCTGACATTTTGTTCTGTGGCATCTTGTCTTTTGGCAAATAAATTAAAGTTTAATTTGATAAAATTCGATATCTTCTAAATTTTTACTTTTAAGTTTCCTTTCGAAAATTTACGCTTATCTCCAATTTGCTTTTCCGACTTTTGAGCCATTTCCGATTTCCTACAGGTTTGATTTCGTGCCTTTGCCATTTCCGATCGACCTCTGTTTCATTACAGAGAGATTCCATTTTATGTTATATTTTATTTCTACTATTTATTACTGTTATTTTTTGTACCTTCTTTAAACGAGAGTTTGTTTCCTTCCGTTATCTTAACAATTAAGAGGATCAAACATCGTTATTTTATATTTAATGTTTTGTCCAAACAAACAATAAATATATAGATTCCTCTTCCTTTCTTTTTTTCTTTCTTTTTTGCTTTAATATAAAAAAAGCTATTTAATAAAGGAAGAAACTATTTACTCTAAATATATATTTCGTCATTATTATTATCTGATTAAAAAAAGTAAAAATAAATATTTAATTTTAATTATTATTTTTTACTTTTTAAATTTCCTTCCTTATTTTTCCTTTAAAAATCTTTTTAAAAATTAATTTTTTAAAAGAAAATAAATCAATTAAAATGCCTTTAAACGGAATTTTAAACAACAACAATATTTTAATTAATACTTCATTAAATAATGGCTTTAACAATATTTACACTTATTCAAATAAATTATTAAATAAATTATTAAAAAATTCAAGGAATGGAGAAATTATTTGTTTTTGTAATGCTAAAATATTCAAAAATGGAGAATTTTTAGATAAACAAGTAAGTTGGAATGAGGGAATAACTAATTTGTTAATTTATATTATAAAATTCCAAACTTAAATTTAGAGTCTATCACGTGTAAATTGGGTAAAAGTTAAAAATATTCTATAGTAATTATCAAAAAGGGAAAATTTCTGTTTGTGAACAATTTAGTATGTTTTTGGGTCTTTAACATTGAATTATTGTTTATTTTGGGTTTATAGATATTTTAAAATTTTTAGAGGAATATCTATCTTAATTGAAATGGGGGGGGGGGGGGGGGTAGGTTAAATTCTGTCATATACATATGAGGGAAGTCACATATCTGTCACATACCCTCTTGTTAAAATATAAATTTAATTCTCTTTATCAAACAATTAAAAATATTTTAAATAATTACATATATTTTCAAGTCCCAATTATTTATTTGTAATGGAAAAGTAATTGAGACTACAGAAAAACCAAATATTTTTGTTGATTGCGAAGGTTTAATTTTAGCACCTGGATTTATTGATATTCAATTAAATGGAGCTTTTGGAATAGATTTTACACAAATTTGTACAGAAAATTTTGAAGAAAATGAAAAAGAAAATATTCAAAAAATGGAAATTGTTAAAAATAAATTATTAAAATATGGGGTAAATTAATTTTATTGAGAAAATTAATTTTTTAATTTTTAAAAGGTAACATCATTTTGTCCAACAATTATTACTTCACAACAAAAAGTTTATTTTAATTGTCTTAAATTAATTGAAAAAATGAAAACATTAAATTATGAGAGAATATCTGCACAAATAATTGGTAAATAATTATTTATTTATGTTATAAAAATCAAGAAATTGGAAGTAATCAAGAAATCTTTCGTTTAATAAATCTTAAATATTTCTTCGCAACTTGTTTGTTTATTTTCTATTCCTACAAAATTTCTTTTAATTTCCTTTTCCTCCACTCACTTTTAAAAATTTATTTTTATTTTAAAGGTGCCCATTTTGAGGGCCCTTTTATCAATCCAAAACGTGCAGGCTGCCATCCAACAGAATATATTATTCCAATAAATAATCCTTTAGAAATAGATTTATTTTATTCTTTAAATTCTCCTTCAAAATTAATTTCCAATTTGTCAATTGTAACATTAGCACCAGAATTAGAAAATTCAGAAAAATCAATTAAATTATTAAATAATAAAAATATACGTGTTTGTATTGGACATTCTAATGCGGATATGAAAGTTGGAGAAAATGCTTTGGATGCTGGAGCTACGGGAATTACACATTTATTTTGTGCAATGGCTGGGGTAATTTTGAATAAATTTTAGATTATATTAGAAATTTTGTTTTACACTTTAAACGCGCAAATTCGCTCGTGGTTTTTGCTTAAATAAATAAAAATATTTTTCGTCATTAGAAGGGGGAATCTTCTTTAAAATAATTTAAATTTTTTTAAATTTTAATTTAGTTTCATCATCGTAAACCCGGCATTATCGATTTACTTTTGTCAACAAAAACAACAAAACAAAAATCAAAACAAATATATTATGGCATTATAGCTGATGGTGTACATATTTCAGAGACTTCAATTCAATTGGCTTTTTGTTTAAATCCAAACGGGGCAATGTTAGTGACGGATGGAATTTCTGCTTTAGGTTTAAATGAAGGAAAACATTTACTTGGAAATAAAATAATTAAAGGTTTTTAATTTTAATAGAAAATCCCTTTATTTATTTTTTAGTTGAAGGACGAAAAGCTACAGTTGATGGAACAGATATTTTGGCAGGAAGGTTCTTCAGAAATATTTTTTTATTTAAATTAAATCTCTTTTTTCATTTAACAGTGTTGCCTCCATGATAGATTGTATAAAACTCTTTTCTTCATGTATAGAGAAGAGACATGAAAATCGAGGTTTTGCTTCAGCTTTAAAAGCAGCAACCTTTACTCCAGGTATTTTTTTTTAATTTTATTTCTAAAAAATTTTTTTAGCAAATTTTCTTGGCATTCAACAACAAAAAGGAACTTTAATTGCGGGAAGTGATGCTGATTTTGTATTAATAGATGAAAGGAGAATGGAGATTATTGCAACATTTATTGGGGGAATTAAATGTTTTGATAGTGTGAATTTATTTAATGGAGAATTAATTGAATAAAACTTCAACATTTTATTAATTTTTTTAAATTTTTTAACACACATACACATAATTTTATTTATAAATACCTGCCCAAATCACGTATAAAATTATTCTTCCTTTGTTACTCAAATTGTTTTTACGTGAAAATTTTTTTAAAAGATTTACCGTCACAGCTAGAGTTTCACCCACTTATAGTGCCGAAATCATACGGCACTAATATATTTATAAATAGAAATTAATTGAAAAAATACAATAATTAAATGGAATAATTTATCCTTCATACTCTGAATCGTCCCATTTTTGCCTAGCTCTGAATCAGCCGCTCTGAATTGTCCTGCCCTTCCCCGTAGTTTAAATTCGATTTTTGAACTGCAAAAATAGATTCTCGGGACACACACACAAAAGACGCCCGCACAAAAGACCCAAACACAAAAGACCCAAAAGGCTAAAAACCCACAAAAGACCCAAAAGGCAAAAAACCCACAAAAGACCCAAAAAGCTAAAAACCCCACAAAAGACCCAATCCATATGGAGACGATCGAGTCCCCGTATTTCATTCTAGGATTTACACAGTTATGATTCCCAGTACGGGTCTATTACGGATATGCTACTACTTTGGGGTACATTATATACGAATATAATGAGGGACTATAGATTATATCCCCCAACGAGGGATATAATTTTTACCCCAAAATAAAGGCACCAACTATACATATGTATGATTCCCCGGCATTTTGGTAGGTACCTATAATCCCTCATTATATTCATATATAATATACCCCATAGTAGTACCCGCAATAATTCAGTCCTGGGAATCATACATACTTGTATGCAAAAAAAACCTTCCCCTTTACTCACTCCAAATCGCTCGAAATCCCTCCATATTTATCATTATCACTCACAATCTCACCAAACGCTCCTATATCACTCCAGATATCCCACTTAATTCCTTTAAATCCCAAAAACAAGTCGGGACTCAAACGTCCCCATATGGGTGGGTACTCAACCGGCGGTACTCAATCGGCGGTACTCAAACGGCCAGGGACTCAACCGGCGGTACTCAATCGGCGGTACTCAATGATACCCCACCGTCTCCGGAGCAGTTCAACTGAGTCCCGGCCCTATAACTCAAGTACAGGTTGATAATTTTTAATGTTTTTGGTACCATTTGATAGAGCATAAAATGTACTACAATATACCAAAAAATCAAAATTTTCGATTGATTGTTAAAAAAAGTTATGATCTAAAAACTAACTTTTTCAAAAAAATATGATTTTTTGGCACTTTATCGATCATAACTTTTTTACCAGTCGGTCAGGAATTTTGATTTTTTCGTTTATAGTAGCCTATTTAATGTCCTATCCAATGGTACCAAAAGTAAAAAAAGAGACCATCCCTTCATAAGTTATAGGGTCCGCGACTCGGTTGAGTCGGGACTCAATTGAGGTGTACCGTAGTTCTCGATTGACTTTAAAATGTAAACAAAATGATTTCAAAATGTAAACATAGTAAAAGAGCAACTAACGAACACAATAATGTCCAAACGATTCTTGGGTCTTCTGTCTGTGGGTCTTCTGTCACTACGCCATTCATAATGTCCCAAACGGTTCGAAATCCTACCTGGGTGAAATGTTCAAAAATATCAAATTAGTATTCTTTTAAACACAGTTCGTTTATACATATCTAATCATTTTATCCTTTAAGCTAAAATTTAAAATAATTTTATAAAAACAATGGCAGGCGTTGTGCTGGACTTTGCCATGGATGAGACTGCACCAGATGCTGAATGTAATTTTATTTTTATAATTTTAATTAAAATTTTATTTTCAGTGGACGAAATTAGAAAGGGAGTTTCTAAAAGGGGGAATCTTTGGGAGAATTTTCACTACAGAGCTGACGATTTTCGACTTTGGCTTTCTACTAGATGTTGTACTTGTCTCTCTTTTGTTCCGTCGTTGGCGTTGGTTTTGATTGCTGCTGTGCTGATAATGCTACTCATTGCGACAATTCCTCTGGCATTTGCGCTCACTTATTCAAGTCCACAAGCAAGTAATATTGACAAAAAAGCTACTGAAAATGGAGGATCGGCGTCCAATATTGGAAAGGGAGACAAAGTATTTTGAAATTTGAAAATTACCATATTTTAAATCTAAATAGTTTAATTTCTTCGTTGACCGTGAACATTCTTCTTGGCCAGAATTGACTGAAGTTTTTAAATATCAAGACTGGGAAGACCATACACCCCTTCGGACAACCGAATTTCTTCCAAAGAATATTACCAGTTGTACTGTTTATGGATTTGCTTGTACTGCTCAGCCGGTAAATCCTTAATGTTTTGACATTTTTGTTAAATTCGATATTTTAGTACATTGTTGTGTCGAAGAATCGTCGTTGTGACGGACATCCAGATTGTGAGGATGGAAGCGATGAAATTGACTGTCATGGTTCTTTGTTTGTTTTTGATACAAACATTCTAAATTTTAGAATGTCAAACGACGCTTTCTTGCCCAGCATCAACCATCAACAAAAATTCAAAGCGAAGGATTTGTTTAGTGGGTAATCATCTTTGTGATGAATACAAACACTGTCCTGGTTCAGAGGATGAGACTCTTTATTGCAATCGTATTTTTTTTAATTATTAAAAATGTTTTTGGGGACAGTCCCATAGCCAGGGAGAGGGGGAATCCGAGGGAATTTGTTTAAAGCAACAGTTAAAACTAATAATGTAGTTTTCCGTTTTTTGTGCTGTCTGTCACTTTTAGGTCACAGTTTTTTTCGAAGTTTGCCATTTTAGATTTGGACCAAAATTATAACATTCAACATTTACAAAAATGATTCCCTCTCTCCCTGAAAGATTTTCTGACTACGTGCCTGATTGAAGAATAAAAGTACACATTCAAATTAAGGTAAAGAATGTTCAGTTGATGAGTATCGCTGCAAGGACGTTGATATGTGCATTCCAAATAATGCAATTTGTGACGGAGAAAATCATTGCCCATTTGGTGATGATGAACAAAATTGCAAAGAATGCAATGGCGAGGCAAAGATGTGTGGTAATGCAAAAGAGAGAATTTGTTTGGCAAAACGGTATCTTTGTGATGGTTTTGTCGACTGTCACATTGACGCAAGTGATGAAAAGGTAGAATTTAATTTTGTTTAAGTAATGTTTGCCTAAATATTGTAGAAATTAGAAAATTTTTTTGCAGGATTGTGATTGTGCCTCTTGTTCAGGCAAATTCTCTGCTCTTTGCAATGGAACAAGTAAGATGTGTATTTCCAAAGATAGTGTTTGTAATGGCCGTTTTGACTGTCCTGATGGAGAAGATGAAATTGGTTGTCCAGGCGTTTGTCTTCTTACAAAATTGTCATCAATGAAGAATCAGGAGGTTGATTAGTATGGGAGAAATTAATATTTTAATTATAAAGGAAAGAAACTCAAACAGCGTTTTTTGCAATGACGGTATTTTCCACGATTGGTCACATGCATGTGATGGCCTTCTCGAAACATGCCGTTTTAAATGTAAAGAGTGCAATCCTGCTAGAGCCTTCCAATGTCATTCATTGCAATCTATTCACGGAAATGGAATAAATGTTTCTGATAAAATGTTTCCAGAGTGCATTCATCGTTCTTTGGTATTTTTGCTTTATTGTTAGTTATTCCTTCGCTCCTGAAGTGGGGAGGGAATTATCTTTTTTGTTTCTTACCCAACGACACGGGGGATTCTTTAATTGGCGAATTAAAAATCCATTTCAATTTTAAGGTCTGTGATGGAAAACCTGACTGCCTAGATGGCTCTGATGAGTTGGACTGCAGCTGCAAAACCCCTGGCATGAATGAATGTCACAGTAAGACTGCTTTTCGTCGTTGTTATTCTAACTCTCACAAGTGTGATGGTAATTTAAATTTGAATGGAAATCTGGAAATTATTCTTTTATCATTTTCAGGTTATTCTGATTGTTTGGGAGGAGAAGATGAACGCAATTGCACTGCCTGCACCAATGGAGCTTTTTTCTGTCAAACCGAAGGTCGTTGTATTCCCCCTAACGTGCGTTGCAATGGGGAGCCTGATTGCTTGGACGAATCAGATGAAATGAACTGCACTTGTAAAGGTTATTCTTCTATAATGCTTTAAAATTTTTAAATCTTTTTAAAGAATGTTCTCGACACTCTAAACAAATGTACATGTGTGAGACTGCTCAGCGCTGTTATCCATTAAATAAAGTCTGTACTCCTTACAGTGTTTGTGCAAATGCAACTCGCATGGACAAAATGTTTTGTGCAATTCGTGGCCATGAATACTTCTGAAGACAAAAAATTATTGACATTTATATATATTTATTGACATTTATATATTTTTAAGTTTATATATTTATCTATATCCTAATGATTTAGGTACATATTTTGTAAATCTTAATAGAAAAAATAATTTTTAAAATAAATTCTTTTTATATTTTTTTGATAATTTTAAATAAATTATTTTAATATTTACTCTACTTTTAAATTTACTCTAAGGATTCCTTTACTCTACTGGTTATTTTTATTCCTTTTTATTTTTCTATAATATTTTTTTAGAAAAACATTCAAGGATGGGTCGTTTATTGAGATTTTCAATTGATGAACCTTTTTCTAAACCTTTGATACTTATTGCTCTCCAAATTGCTTTTATATCTGCATTAATTTCATATTATGGCGTGGAAATCCCTATGCAGCCTGTTTACGACTTTTTTCGGATAAATTTACGAAAGGTTTTTTCTAAATAATATGCGGGTCTAAATTAGTAATTGTGGATTCGATGGAAGTCCCGGTTCTTTAAAATGATATCGATAATGTTTAAAGTTATTTTTGGTCCTAGAAATTTTGTATTAATCTAAAAATAATTTTTATTTTTAGTATATTTCAAATAATTACAGGTTAAACAAAATTGTGGATTTCTTCCTATAGAAAATTTGTTTAATAGTTTTACACGGCGTAAAACTTCAGAAACTCAAAGAAATGAAGGTTTGAAGCAGAGGCAAGGAAAAGGTTTTTTAAATTTATTTTAATAGATTATTTTCATTTAAATATTTTTAGAAGTAATTTCCTCAGAAAATGGGAATTCTTTTAAACTTGATAAAAATGAGAATTATTTTGTATTTACAACTGATCAACTTGCGTTATTCGATGGGACTCGTTCTTCAAAACCTGTTTATTTGGCAATACTTGGACGTGTTTTTAATGTTGATAAAGGAAAAAAGCATTATGGACGTGGTGGTGGATATAACTTTTTTGCTGGTATTTTTTAAAATAATTTTCTTTTTTCCATTCTTTATAGAATAATTTAATGTTTTTAAGAGTATTTCTAATTATTTAAGTTAATTTTTATAAATATATTTTAATTTCAAGGTCGGGATGCAACTCGAGCATTTGTGTCGGGCGATTTTTCAGAAGAAGGACTTTCTGATGATGTAAATTTTGAAGATATATTTTTATTTAAATCTTCAAAAAACCACAAAAATCCGCAAATCCGTATTTTTAAAATAATCTTCATTGATCTATCAAAACCCCACAAAATGAGGAAAAATCCACAAAAATCGAGCCTTGATTTAAATTAATTTTAAAATACCTAATTATAAATACCTAATTTAATTTAAGGTTAGCGGGTTAACAGACGAAGAATTACTTTCAATTGCTAGTTGGATTGAATTTTATGAAAAAGATTATAAATTTGTTGGTGTTCTTTTTGGAATTTATTATGACCGAGATGGAAAACCAACACCTTTACTTGATAATGTGAATCTTTTGTTAAAAATTTGTTTTAATCTTAATTTTATTTTCCAATTAATTAAATATTGTACCAAAATAATTAAAAAAAAATATTTTATAGATAAATTCCAAAATTTCTCAATTAAAAATACAAAAACAACAAAAATCAATCGAAATGGAGGCATTTCCATCTTGTAATTCTGAATGGCGTAAGGAGACTGGAGGTCGAGTTTGGTGCACTACAAGAAGTGGAGGGGTTGTTCGTGAATGGGTAAGTGTATATTTAAAAGTTTATATTAAAAAGTATTTAAGTATTGAAAATTAGAAAAATATTTTTTTAAATATTAAGGTTGGAGTGCCAAGGCTTTTATTTGAACCGACAACTCAAAATCAACGTTGTGTTTGTGTCAAAAATTTCGGTGCTCCATTATCAAATTTGGGCTTAGATAAAAAACAAATAAAAGTAGGAGAAAGTCGTGGGGATTTGGACAATCCTAATTTAAGAGAATATAAAGATTGTGTGCCAACTGCAAATTCTTGTAAATTACCCACTGACTGAAAAAGGAAAATTTTTAGTGGTTGGAACCGATAAATAGAAAATCAACTTCTTGTTTATAACCGTCCTACATTTAACTGCCATAATATACAAATTTATTTTTATAATTCTAGCGCGGGTATTTTCCGCTTTTTTCTTGCCTTAATTTAATTTTTGTAATATTTTTTCAATTTTAATGTCTGCATAATATTTAGTATTTCTAGTTAATTATATTATAATTATTTGTTAATGTTATACGTATTTTATTTTATAAAATGCTTGAAAAAGTTGAGATAATAAAAATGTTATAATTTTTTAAACAATTTGTAATTATATATTGGGCAATTTTGCAATAACATGGCTTGATTCTGTTTAATTTTTTTGAAATTTAAAGTTAAATTGAATGATTAATTTTAACATTAGAATTAATTTTAGAATATTTTAATTTTGTAAAAAAATTCAAATCAAGCCTTGTTCAAAAATATTTTGAAATTATTTCTTGAATATTGTAATTAATCAGAAGTAACTTTTCCAATAAGTGGAAAGTCGAGGAGTATAGGCTGGCGGCCGGTAGCTGTTGTAATGTCTCAAATTATTTGCTTTTCCGTGGAAGTACCATGGAACACTTAAAGATTTTAATTAAAACTGAAATTTAAGGATCTGATTAACTTACCTAGAAATATGTGAAACACGTAGGAACCGATAATTAGATTGTGACCATGGTTTGGCCGATAGATTGAAGCTGTGCTAAAATAAATAAAAAATGTTAAAATTTATTTCTCAATTTTTTATTCACCTCTCCTGCTACATAATTATAGCCAGAATATGAGCGTCTTTCAGTTCGCAACTTTGCTTCTGGTGCCAGCATTGTTGGCTTTAAATTAATAATAATTTGAAAGTTAAAATAATATCCACCGTGTATAAAGACTGGAGTCCATAAACTCGTGTATAACTACTAGGACGTGTATAATGTTGGTCTCTTCCATAAATATATCTTAATAAGTGTAGTAATTAAAATTTCATTTTAATTAAAAATATACTTGTAAATTGGGTATGACCAAGTTCTCGCTTGGAAGATATCATATTTTCTTACCTAAAAATTTAATTAATTTCGAATAGCTAAAAAGATTAACTGGCTGATTTTCTTGATAATAGTTTATATTTGCGTGGTAGGGCGCAGTTACAATAGCCAAAGGAGAGCGATAACTGTCTACTGATCGAGAACGCCTATCATTTCTTATTGTCTAAATAAAAATTTTTTGTTAATTAAACATTACTATTATTATTAAAAAAATTTTTTTGAATATTTTAAACAAAAATTAGCAAAAATATATTTAATTATTTAAAATTAACTTCATATCCGGCAATATCACGGACAGGGGTAAATGATCTCCGTACATTATGACAATAACGATCTACACAATCCATTGGTGTATTTTCGCGTGACCATCGTGACAAATATTTTTCTCTAAAAATTTTATTATTTTTTAGTCGAAAACTCAAAAATCCGAAGATTTCTAGCTCGACATACTCCCACCCCCGGCCATTATGAGGTGTCTACTTTCCAAACAATTAACAAAACTCACTGTGTTCCGTTATAAAAATCTACTGATCTAGAGCGACGGACATAACCAAATGTCATTTTATTTCAATTGTTTGTTTAAAAAATTTTTTTTATTTCATTAAATATGTGCAATAAAAATATTTTTATCTAATAAATAATAAAAATGAGTAGGTAAATTGTGAAAATTAAATAATTCATTAGAAGTATTTATTCATGCTTTATATGTATTATATAGAATTAAATAGTAAATCAATTAAATAGTAATTCATTCTATATTTTTCAATTACAGAATGAACAATTTAGTTTAGAAATTATTAATTGTAATTTACAGAAAATTAAGAAATTGGTGGTGGAAGATTATTTGTTCTTAACTGAATATTTTTAAAAGATTAATTGGAGATTAGGAAAAGATTGACATAAAAAGAATATTTTAAGATTCCGAATATATTTACTAATTCTGTACTCGATAAACTTTTAAATAAAAAATTTAAATTTATTAGTAAATATTTTCAAGGGAAAAATTTTTATGTTAATTTCAAATTTTATTTAATAAATAAATAAAATATTTATTTATTTTAAACAATTAATAACTAAAGAAAAAAATAAAATGAAACAGCCGTTATTTTATTTAGAAAATCGTAATTTTTTTACTAGAGAAAATATTGAAAAGATATATATTCAATATCTTTATCTCTATTTTTTTTTCTTTTTCGATCCTCAACATTTCCAATGTTCAATTCTCTCCTTTATTTTCTTCAATATATTGCCAATCCTTCTGTTAAAAAATCTAAAAACATAAAATACACCCACGTTTATATTCTCTCTTAGTCATTTCAAATCTCTACTCAACTTTTCCCATATTCCTTTAAATATTTAAAAAGAAAATAGTAAATGATAGAGGGGGGTTTTTTTATTAGAATTTGTTTATTTTAACGGCTGTTCTTTGAAAAATTGATTTTATTTGGAAGAATTTTAGAAATTCGGATTTAAAAATTAATAATTATTTAATTTTTAATTTTAAAATAAAATTTATTTAAAATTAAAATCTTTTTAATAAATAAAAAAATATTTATCGCAATAAAATTGCACTCTGCAGATACATAGAACGTTTTTCTTCCAATTTTTCAAATTTTTAGGACTTTGCATTTTGCAAGTTAATTTTTCTTTTTGCTTTTAGTGAGCGAGCCTGTGAAAAAACGTGTCACCAAGTTCATACATCAATCCTCCAGTCTGTATCAGAATAGAGAACATCCCCAGTGAATTGATGATTAAAAAAGAAAAAAAAAGTTAAAATACCCGTAAAATAAAATATTTATGGCAATAAAATATGACAAAATAAATTGAGGATCATTAAAAATTGAAGATTTTCTGGGCAATATTGAAAAATAAAGTAAAAAAATAAAAATAAAATTTAAATTGAAGAATTAAAAAATAATAGAAACTAATTAATTGATAATTAGACAATTTAAAATTAATTTTTTTCTTCTTTATTTAATCCCCTCCTTCTCCTTTATTTTCTTTTTCTCCTTCTTTTAAAATATTTAGAACTCTTCCACTTTCAGAAACTTGTTCAAGAACTTGTTTTGCATCAGAGAAAGTTTCTTGCATTAATCCAAGTTGGGCTTTAAGTAAACGAACATTCCAAGCAAAATTCTCTTGGGCACGGCTTTTTGTTAAATTAAATAATTTAAAAATTAATTTTTAAATTATTTACGTTGCTTTTTGACCACGAAGACCGGCATCAGAGATTATTTTTTGTAATCCCAATTCGTATTCAGAAATTAATTTACTCGATTCATTTAAAGAAATATAAAGAGAATTGGATTTTAAATTTATATCCTTTAAAAAAATTAAAAATTTTCTTTTAAATTTCTTTTAATTACAGAGCATTGTTTGAGCAAATTATCTAAAGCAGAAAAAGCTTTTTGTAAAGGATCAGGCACATTTAAATTATTTGTTATATTTAATTGTAACTGGAAAATTTATTTTTAAATTATTTAATTTAAATTTACAATTTCAATTTTATTTTCAATTTTTTTATTAATTATAAAAAGAGAAGAGGAAGAATTATTTAAAGAATCTGTTGTTGATACTTAAAAAATAAATATATAAAAATAATTATTTTTAATTAAAATATATACTTTCTTTTGATGCTCTTGAATTTAATTTAACTATTGACTGTGCAAGAGTACCTTTTACTCCAATTCCACTTTCTTCTGCCCAAACAGTCTAAATTAATTAATTTCTTATAATTTAAATAAATTTTGGGGGAGTGATTTTAAAAGTTTAAATACAGACTGTTTGGGAAATAAAAAATATATGTTTAACTGAGTAATTCAATTAATTTTTGGTTGGTTAGAGGATTATTCTTTTTAATGAAAACTTTCTGATAATTTTTTGCCTAATACAAATCGAATAAATCTAAATAAAAACATTACCATAGCTAATTCCATTCCAGCTTTTAATTCAATAAATTGAGCAAGAGGGCCACTAGCCGATTTAAACAATTCATCAATTTGTTTAATTCCAATAATTTTCATTCCTGTTTGTACCCTACTTGTTTTACGTTTAACCGATAATCCTCTCTTTTTTGGTTTCTTTAAAAGAATTTATAATTTAATATAATTTAACACACAAACCCCTCCTCCACGTTTATTTGTAACAGCAATATGTACAAATAATGTACTTGCTTCCATTGGTTCCCCTTCATTATTTAATAAAGGAATATGTCTAGAAAATTAAAAGAATTTAAAAATAAATATTTTTAAATATAGAAAAATTTTTATTACTGAAAACAATTGAATATTGAATATATTATTAATTTAATTACTAGCCTACCTATATCCACTCTGTAAACAATCAAAAGGTATTGTATATTGTCCAATAAAATCATCACCAATAAAATCATCATCTAACACCAAAAAACGAATTAAAGCCAATTCCGGCACAGAAACAGAAAATTGAAAACTTTCATCAAATGTTGGATTAAAACAATTATCATCATCAGAAGACCTAACAGTTTTTGTCCGTTCTTCAGCACAATCAGCAGGGACGCCAAAGACTTCAAGCACAACAAAAGGATCGAGGCCTGTGTCTCCCTTTTTTTTTAAAATAATTTTAAACAAATGTTTTCTCTCCCCAAAAAGACACCTTTGCAGTAGAAGCCCGAGGTCTAGGTAATTGTTGTCCAGAAAGAACTTTTAAATGAAGTATTTGTTGTGTTGAACGTAAATTATTGCTATTATTTAAAGATTGGTGTTGATTTAAAGAAGAAATTAATTTTTTAGATTGTTCTAAATTATTAATTGTTCCATTATTAATTAATTCTGTAGACGTAGAAGAATTTTCTTCAATCATTATTGAAGGTTTAAGTACATAACCACAACTTCCATTTGCTAGAAATTTTCCCTTAAAAAATTAATTTCTTTTTTACCCAAAAATTAATTTGTTTAAAAACTTCTTGTAAATCCATCATCAATCCAGGCGTTTGATAATTTAAAGCAACAAATTGACAACCAAAATTCCAAAATTCTTGAGGATTTAAATTAGAAGAATCTATTCGTTGAGGGCTTGGAAATACACGTATAAGACGAAGAGAATTCGAAGAATTTAAATTAATATTTTCTTGTGATGAAAGGGAGGGGGGAGAAGTAAAGAGAAAATTTGGTTGAGAATGGGCAAGACGAATACTTGAAAAGAAATTATTTTTAAAATTTAAAAAATAATTTAATTTCTTCCCTTACCAATCACTTTCAGAGATTGAAATAATATTGTGTGAAGGTGAATCTTTAATTAAAAAAATATTTATTTACATTTATATTTAAATATTTAGTACATTTATTTAAATCTCCACATTCATTAATTCTTCCAAAAATAGCAAAAGGAGCTATTAAATCCCTAATTTCACGCAATAAAGGCATTAAACGCTTTTTAGTTTTTTGTGTTTGTTCATTTTGTAAATTATTTTCTGTAAGTAAAAGTAATTCTGAAGATTCGTCTTCTTCTTCAACTTCCCCTATTGGAGCATTTCCTTCATAATAAGGACCCTAAAAAATATTTTTTTTAATTATTTTCCCCCAAAACCCCTTACAGAAAGAATTATTTTATTTAAAAATTTTTTGGGTGTAGGCAATTCTTTACTCCAATCTGTTGAATCATTTAATGGACGATAAAGACGTGAACCTAATTTTACTTCCAATAAATTTAATAATTTATGTTGCCAATCAATTGAATGTAAATGTAATTCTAATCGAATAAAGAGCGGATATCTTTTTTAAAATTAAAATATTAAAATAATTTCCTTTTAAATACCTAGTTCTTTCAAATGCCATTTCATTAATTAAATCGAGAACAGGACCTAAAGATAATTTACTTGTTAAAGTTCCTCCATTAAAAAGAACAGGTTCATCTCCTCCTCCATCATCAGGTTCCCAAACATCCAATTCAATATATCGACTTTAAAAAATTATTTTTAGGAAAGGTATTGCTTTTTAAAAGGTTTTTTTTTTGTTTTAATCTCAGAGAAAATTTAATTTATTTTTAGTTAATATTTTAATGAGATCCCTCATTCACAAAAAACATTTATTTTTTAATTAATTTACCAATTTCTTTTCAATGCAGAAGTATATCCATCTAAAGAACTTGGCCCTCTTAATTGATCTTCTACCAAATAAGTATTAAAAGATGTCGAAATAAAATAATTAGAAAAAGGTTTTTCCATATTTTGGCAAACATTTAAATGTAAGGGATCAAAAACGGAATTTGTTTGGGAATGTAAAAAATTAGAAAATCCATCTACAGTCATTATATTTAATTCTCTAGCTTCATTTGAAGGTTCACATTGATCTATTAAATCTTCACAAAATTGTGTTGTTATTCCAGAAAGGCCTTGCTCTGTCTCGAGAAATAATTGTAAATCCTATAATTCAATTCTATAAATTAATTTTCTGAAAAAAGGAATGGGTAAACTTCCGAAATGGGTAAAACTTCGTAGGTACACTATTCTCCAAAACAAAAAATTTGATGTAAAACGAACAGTTCTTAGAATAATGCTTTACTCCCATTTTACTAGGATAACTTTTAGGGGAAAATTATTCTTGACAATAAAATATATTAATTTAAATTATAAACAAACATACATTTATATTTAAATAATCTTTATTTGCATATCTAACCATTAAAAAATAAATTTCAGGTCTAGTAGCCAAATCCTTATAAACATCAATAAAATGTGTTTCATCAATTCTTCCTTTTTGTGTTTCATTTAAATTACTTGCTTCCTTTACTTTTTGTTTAATTCTCGAAATAAGTAAACGATTATTTAATGAATGAATAAGCCTAACAGCCGATTTTTCACTTATATAACCTTTTATCTTTAAAAAAAGAAAAATTATTTTTTAAAATTAATTTTAAAAAAACATCTTGATCAATTTCTTTAAAAGAAGAAGACAGCCATCTTTCACGTAAATTTGCTGGGGAGGAATATAAACTTCCACCAACAACATCCCTCCCTCTAATTGAAGGAACTCCTTCACTTGCTAAAGCAATTAACCCGGTAATCTTTAAAAAAAGAAAATATTTTTTTATTTAAAAATATTTACCCAAATATTAGCATCACTAGCATTTAAAGCAATTAAATCTAAACATTCATGCTCATCCCCGTGAATTATAGAAAATGCACATTCCTCCTATTTAATTTTTATATTTAAAATTATTTAATTTAAAGAAACTCCAACATTAATTTCAGGAGAAACAATTGGTTCGGTTAGCCTAAGTAATTCAGAATTCCAACCAACACGAACTTCTTTTATTGAATCAATTGAAACTTTAATTTAATTTAATTTAAATTAAATTTAAATTAAAAAATACTTCTAGCTTTGTGGGGTTTTTTATTTGAAGGAGTCCAACGAATATATGCCTTTTAATTAATTTTTAATTAATTTTTATTCAAATTAATTAATTAACCATATCTGCATCTAAAGAAAATATTCTTCTAAATTGTCTAACATTTGTTCTTAATTTTATTAATTCAGTGCCTGCCTGCATTAAAGCAAAACAGTCGGCAACTTTAAATTTTAAAATAATTTTTATTTAAATATTAATTTAAATTAATCTCTTGTGAAGAGAAAACGTAAACTAATTTAAATCATTTCTAAATTTTTCTCTAAAATTAATTAATTAATTAATAACCATTCGAAACAAGTAAACGTTTATTTTCTGCATTTTGTGAAGAACAAAAAGAAACAGTTTTTCGACCGGAAGGGGATCTTTGTTGTTTACCGTTGGCATCAACACGGTGTTTACGTAGAGAACTACGAAGTGGTGAATTTCTTTAAAAATAAATTTATTTTATTTAAAAAATGATGGAATAAAAAATTTAAATTAAAAATTTAAGAAAGTATATTTATTTACTTATCAAAAAGTTGATGTTGAGGTTGTTGTAACATAAATAAAGGTATATTTTTAATTTATTTTTCTATTAATAATTTAAAAAAAAATAATTTTTATTTATTTATTTAAAAATAAATACCAAAAAATATTAATTTATCTAAACTACTAAATAAATAAAAGAAAGGATATTTTTGTGAAAAAAGTTTTTGCGGAGGAGGAAAAGCAAAGAATTTAGCTAAAAATATTTATATATTAGGTAAAATGTTGAAACACATTTTGGTCTATTTGTGGTGATGTTTGGAAAAAGCCAAGAAAAGCCGAGCAAAAAACTTTAAATTATTGGCACAAAACACAAAAAATTGACAAAAAAATATTTTCCGGTTAAAAACTAAAAAAAATAAGAAAAATTTATTTTTTTTAAATAATTCTTTGAAAAACACAAAAAGATTGTAAAAATTTTAGAAAAATTAACTATTATTGTAAATAAAAACTTTTGTATTTAATTTTTACATAAATTAACTTAATTTTTACATACATAAAATATTAACTTTAAATTAGAAAAAGAATAACCATTAATTGAGAATGAAGAAGCTAATGAAAAATGCTACAATAAAATATTAAACATTTAAAGGTCCTTTTCTTTTTTTCACATAAATTATTTCGTTTTTTGTGTTGAGTCTAAACTTATGACCGTATAGATATATAATTACAAGATTTAAATATCTCAATTATTTAAAGTTTCTCACAAAAAATTATCAAAATAATTCTAAATTAATAAACAATAAAAGAAAAATATTTTTATTAAAAAATTAAAATTTTGTTGCCAAATTTTAAAAAATAATTTCTTTTTTAAAAATCCAAAAAAAGTTAATATATTTTTATTTTATTTACTTTCCTTTTCCCCCTTCAACTTTAATTGCATTTTTGTCTTGTTTGGTGGGCTATAGCTTTTTTTTAAAAAAAGGAAAGTGTCGCTCGGGAATGTCAATGAGGTAAAAAGAGAGAGAAAGAAATCACAAAAAAATCTTTTTTTAAAATTTAATAGAAAATGGCACAGATTTTTAAATAAATATTTTTTTATTTCCTCTCTCCCTTTAATTCAAAAAAATTTTCCCACATTTCTAAAAAGCTTTATTATAGCTTTTGGGGACGGAGGAGGAAGGACCAAGTCTGAGTATTTATTAGCGAGGGAAGTAAATTTTTAAATAAAAAAGTTTTTTTTGTGAAAAAAAGTGTTTTAAAAGTCAATAAAAAAGAGAAAGTGTCGAATTTAAAGAATAGAATTTTCAATCAGAACTAGGAAATATAAACAAATTTAAAAAATAATAAATTATTTAATTATCTTTAAGTTCATCCTTAGAGAATTTTACATAAATAATTACAAAATTAAAAAAAACATTTAAAAGATTTCCTTTTTATTTAAATATTCAAAACTGTTTTAATAATTAAAAAATAAATATTTAAAAAACCCAAAAATAAATAAAATTCTTTAACATATAAAAATTATTTTACGTTCAATTTGAAATTTGAATAAATAAAAATAAACGGCATTTAAAAATTATGTTTTGGCCGTTTTGGTTTTGTGAATTGTTTTTTAGAGAGAAATAGAGTTATGTATGTACATATGTAGTTATTTTAGAAAGATTTTCCTTTTATTTATATAAAAAGAAAGAAAATAATTTTGGCATAAAAATTGAGTGAATAAATATTTATTTATCAGATATCCAATTTTTTAAAATTTTTCCTTTAAATTAAAAAAATATAAGTATTAATTACAATAAATGGTGGAAAATTAAAAAAAAATTTTTTTAATAAAAAATAATTTAAATAAAAATATTTATTTAATTTTACTTAAAGTTTTCCTTAAAAATATGTAAAATTTAGAAAATAAATTTTTTAGGTTAATTTCAAAAAAAACTTTTAGGATTAACTAAAAATTTTTAAAAAATTGATTAATTTATTTTAAAAAGATTAAAATAAAAGTTTAGAAAAAACTTTATTTTTGTTTCCTTATTAAATATTAAAATGTTTTTTTATAAAAAGAAGTCTCCTCAATTTTAAATAAAATTGAACCAAAAATTTTAGATAAAATTTAAAAGACAGAATTTTTCAAAATATTTAAACTGATTGGTCTAACCAAAAAAAGAATTTTTTAGAAAAAAAGAAATGTAATGTAACACGCAAATTAAGCAAAAAAATAAAAAAAAATTTTTAAAGTATTGCGGAAGTTGTTTTTATATTTTAGCGTGAGGAGGGAATAAATACTAACAATGGGGGAGAAAAAATAAATAAAAAAACTAAAAGGACAATTTAAAATATAAGGGAATTTAATGTTAACAAAAAATATATTTAAATAAATTTTTTTGGTTAAAAAATTGAAGGAGACTGCCTACTTTTTAAATTTTAATTGATGATAAATTAATAGTAATTCTGTTATGCTTATTTTGGGATAAACTAAAAAGTAATAATTAATTGAATATAGAATAAAATTATTAAACATAAAAAAACGAGGAAAAATGCTTTAAAATAAATTATTTAAATTAAAAATAAAATTTTCTTTTAATGTTATTAAAAATTTTAAATATATAAAATAAATTTTATTTTTAGTCAATAAATATATTTAAATATTCCTATATATAAATAAATTTTCTATTTAAATATTAAATAGACTAACAAATATATTTATAGAGAAAAGGACTAAATTAAATAGAAAAGGAACAAAAAGAATTTGGAGGTTATATATAATTTTGGATTTTGTTTGAATTAATTTAAAGAATTATTTTAAAAAATATTTATTTAGAAAGTTTAAAAGTCAATAATATTCTAATTTTACTTTTTCGTTTTTAAAGGCAAGAAAGAGGGGGAGGGGGTAATAAATTAGATGTTAAACAAAAATTAATTTTAGTTAGAATTAAGGTTGTTTATTGGATTATACATATTTAGTATAGGGGTTAGAACCAAGTATAAAAATTAATGAGTGAATAAATGGTTAATCTAAATTAGAAAAAAACTAATAATTTTAAGAATTAAAAAAATCTTTTAATGTTTTATTTTAAATTCTTCTTCTCCTTTTTTAACTTAAATTGGCACAATTTATTTAATTTTAACAAACTAATTACCCAAAAACTGTCAATTCAATTTATTGACGTTGGCAATTAATTCAAAAAAAATTTTTTTATAGAGTAGAATATAGCCAAATAAATAAATATTTATATTTTATAAAAAGTGTGGGAATTTTAAGTGGAAAATAAAAATAAAGGAAATAAAAAATTTGAAAAGAAAGGAAATTAAAAAATATTTTTTAAAAAGATTGTTTATATTTTTGTAGAAAAAAATAAAAAAATAAAAATTATAAAATGTCAAAACAATCACAAAAACAATAATTAAGTACATAATAAACAAATAATTTATCACAAAAACAAAAAAAACATTTAGTAAATTATAATAAATAGCGTAATAGAAGATATTTTTAAAAAATGTTAAAATTAAAAAATTGTTTTCAAATTTAAAATTGTTTTTTAACTTTAGAATTTTTCATTAAAAAAAAAGTTAAAAAATTTTATTTTTTAAAAGATTACTGGAAAGAATTTTAAAACAAAGAAAAACGGAAATGTAATTTAAATATTAAAGTTAACAAAGCATAATTTAAAAAACCCCAAAATAATTAGATTTAAAAGAATAATTGGGAACTAAAGAACAGCCGAATAATTTAAAAAAATTTTACAAAAATTTTAGGATTTTTACCGTTCTTAACTAAATTTAAATTTTAAATTAATTCAAAAGATAAATAAATTCATTTTAAAAATTTCACCTTTTTTGAAATCCTTCAATAATTCCGTCTCTAGGTGTTTGTGGAGCTGAAGTAGATATATTATTATTTAAATTATTAAAATTATTAATTAATTTATTATTAATTAAATATTCTTCTCCTCTTCCTTCTTCTTCTTCATTATTTATTTTTATTTTATTATTTTTTGTTGTTGTTAATTCTTCACCACTTAAACGTCTACTAATTAATCTTCTTCTTGTAAATAAAGCTGTTGCTGCATTTGTTGTTGTACTTTTATTGTTATTTATTTGATTAATTAATTGTTGTTTTTTTGAATATTCTTCTTCCATAATTTAATTAATTTTCTAAAAAAATAATTTGTTGTGTTTATCTTTTTGTATTTTACTTAACTAAAAAATCTTTTCAAATTTATATCAAAATTACCCAGCTCGCAAAATTTTTGAAATTGAAAATAATATCATAAATTAAGCCGTATGACAGATTGGTACTTATGTATTGTGCTGTTAAATATTCTAAAGTTATGTTATTTAATACCGTTAACTTTAAAATGTTTCAAAACACTTTATTAAATCTGTCATATCTTCTTTGACAGGAGGTTGAGAGTGACTCAGCTTATTTGACACTACTTGCTAAGCTGAGTGCATGTAATGGTACAAAAAATATCAATTTTTAACAAGTTATAAATAAACTAACCAATTGTGGAGGTTTACTCATCAATTTAAGATGAACGAATATGTCTTTAATATATCTTTAGACACGTCTGAATTTCATTAGATTTTAAAATTTAATTAACATTGGTTGGTCAACAATCCGACTAAGCTCGACAAAGAACGTCGAATAAACTATTATTTTTATGTCTCGGCTAGGAAGGGAAGAAGAATAAAGGATAAGTGCTATTTCCGAAATATTTTTTTGGTCTGTTTTAGAAATTTATTTAAATTAAAAAAGAACTTTTTTGTCCAATTATTTATTTAAATAAAGATATTTCTATTTAATTATTTTTAAAATTGTTTTCATAAATAAATGTATTTTTTTACAATTTTTTTATAATTAAATTATTTTAATAAAAATTTTTTTTATTAAATAAAAAAAAATAAGAAAAAATATATTTTAAAAGTTTTAACAAATAAAATTAACAAAGAAAATTTGAATGACTTTTAACTAAAGGAGGGAGAGAAGAGGAGTGAAAAAAAGAAAATTGCCGCCTTGGGCGATGCCATAAAATTCAAAAAAAGTATTTGTTTTCTGTTTGTTTTATGTATTTAAATCAATAGAAAAAATAAATAAAAATATTAAATTAAATTATTAAATTTTGTTTAAAAAATTAATTTTTCAAAAAATATTTTTAAAAAATTTTGTAATAAAAGGGATAGTTTCTATTTGACGTTAATAAATCTTCAGAAATAAAAATAACTGTATTCCTTTTTTTATTAAAAATAAACATTTTAGAATATTTTAATATTAATTTTATTAATTAAAAAGTTAAAAATTTTATTTTTTTTTAATTTTCAAATTAATAAAAAAATAAAAGCTTTATTGACATTTTTCTAAAAAGATTTTAATAATTTTTGGAAAACTAAAAAAAACAATTTGTTTGTTAAAAAACAATTTATAAAATAAAATTTTTATAGATTTTCTGGACAATAAAACTAATATTTATGTCTGAATATATAAATTTTAGTAAAATCTTTTAACAAAAAATTTTTTTATAAAATATAAATATCCGAACATATATTTTCTTAAATTTTTTGGCCAACTTAAAACAAAAAAAATAGCCATTCCTTCCTCTCTTTTCTTTATTTTTTTTTCATTTCCCCACACCTCTAAAAGCCTGTAGTGCCTTTAAGGGGGTTATGTGTGCCGTATGTTTTTTTTCTTCTTTTTCTTTTATTATTTTTTTCCTCATCGAGAGCAAAATGTAAAAAGTAAAAGAGGAAATTGAGTTTACGTTTTTTGTTATTAAAAATAAAAAGAAAAGAAGAAAAAGAGAGAAGATATGTACATATACCTAAATATAATAAAATTGCGCGTAAATGATTTTTTTTCTATTTATTTTAGCTTAAAACAAAAAATAATATATTATATTTATTTTTAAAAGTAATTGAAGGAAATTAGATGAGACAGAAAGGAAATAAATCTTTTTATTAAGAATTAAATTTAATTTTTAGAAATTGACAACTTTTTGTTATATTTTAGATGGATATAGGTATAAAGTCTGTTCCAAAATAGGTTGACACCCCCTAATTTTTCCGATAAGTCAACTTAGGTTTGTCCAATTTTTATAATTTCTTTAAATATTGATTCAGCAGCAAAAATTACCCTATTTTACAAAAAATTTTAGAAAAGCAAAAATTTTAACAAAAGTTATGAAAAATTTTCAGAAAATGAGGTGTTCCAAAATACATTGAACAGTTTGTAAAACCTAATAAAAAAGCCCTTAAGCAATTACTAAAAATGAAATAAAAAATTCTATGAACATTTCTATTGATATTGAGTTAAAAAGAAAAAAGAACGAAGTCTATAACTGTTTTCTTCATCGAGATCTCAAATCTCGAAAATCAACGGGAAACCGGGGTACAGTACTTCAAAAAATATTTTAACCCCTTTAGGGCATATATAAAAATTTTCTTTTAGGCCTATCTGAAAGCCCATAAAATTTGCTATAAAATAGTCCTGGCCTTAGTGTTTCTAAAATATATCTGTTTGAAGTATGCCCACTTAATGCTCAAAACCCTCCAAAATACCCCAAAAATGATCACTTAATGATTCCACGAACAATATCTCCATGTGTTCTTTATTGTGAAATTTAAGCTTGCTCTATTTTGTAGCAAATTTTATGGGCTTTCAGATAGGCCTAAAAGAAAATTTTTATATATGCCCTAAAGGGGTTAAAATATTTTTTGAAGTACTGTACCCCGGTTTCCCGTTGATTTTCGAGATTTGAGATCTCGATGAAGAAAACAGTTATAGACTTCGTTCTTTTTTCTTTTTAACTCAATATCAATAGAAATGTTCATAGAATTTTTTATTTCATTTTTAGTAATTGCTTAAGGGCTTTTTTATTAGGTTTTACAAACTGTTCAATGTATTTTGGAACACCTCATTTTCTGAAAATTTTTCATAACTTTTGTTAAAATTTTTGCTTTTCTAAAATTTTTTGTAAAATAGGGTAATTTTTGCTGCTAAATCAATATTTAAAGAAATTATAAAAATTGGACAAACCTAAGTTGACTTATCGGAAAAATTAGGGGGTGTCAACCTATTTTGGAACGGACTTTATTTATTATTAGGAATTTTTGTATATAGTACATATGTATGTAAATTGGATAAAAACTGGATAAAAACACATTTGGATAAAAATTAATAAATAATATAGAAAGAGTTTGTAGCCACCAGTACAATATTTTTAAATTTACGGAAATTTTTGTAATTTATATATTTTAATTTTATTCACCAGTAGAATAACATAAACATTTCTTAAAACATCCAAAAAAACATTTACAATCTCAGAAAAAATACATTTAAAAATAAAATGTTAAATTATTGTAAATTTAATCGAAAAAAACTTTTATGTGAAAATACAATTTAATATTTATATTTTATTACTAAAATTTTTTCTTTAAAATATTTATTTTAAAATTTACTTCCTCTTTTTCAACTTAATCCCCTTTCGAATATTTTCAAAATTTAAATTAATAAAATAATAAGGATATATAGGTATTTAAAAATTAAATCTGAAATTTTAAAATAAAAAATAATTTTTGTAAATATCATAAAATAATCATTGATTCCTTTATCGAAAATATTTAAAATTTATTTAATTTAAAAAATTAACAAAAATTATAATTATTTTAAATAAAAATTAAAATATATTTTTTTATTTTTATTTTCATTTATTTTTTCTTCAATTCCTTAATTTTTATTTTCTTTTGTTACGTTGACAACCAAAGTTAAATAAAAAATAAGAGCTAATACATAATATTTAATTTCCATATAAAGTCTAAACAATAATAAAAAAAACAGTTTTTTGGAATTAATAATCTAAAAATTTGGAATTAGAAATAAAAAAATAATTTTAAATAATTTATTTGTTTGTACTTTAAAATGTTTTTAATTATTTTTTAATTAAATTAAAATTAACTTTTACTAAATACTCTCATAATTTTATTTTAAATTAAAAATAAAATATTTAAAAAATTCTTTTAGAGGGCGGCTAATATTAAAAAAATTTTTTCTGAAAAAATCGTTAAAGGGTGGGAAGGTGCGTGTTCATAGAAGGTGTGTGAATGTGCAAGCTGAAAAATAAATTTATATTAAATTTTATTATTAATAAAAATTTTTTTACTTTCATTTTCTTTATTTAATAAATTTTATTTTAAATAAAGAAATTAAATTATATAATTTGTTTTATAAAAATATATTCCAAATATTTTGTAATTTTTAATTTATTTAATAAAATTTTTTGATTAAAAGGAATCTACTAATTTTATTTAAAAGCAAATCAAGAGTAATTAATTATAGATAATCTAATTAATTTAAAAATGACTTCCTTTCAATTAACCTCACTTTTGAATATTCGAATTGTATTTCTTTGTTTCGAAAATCCTTCCAAAAAATTATTTTTATAGAAATTTCTCCACTAAATTTTAATTTTCTTCAAACAATTTAGGTAGATTATTTAATTTTAAAAATTAAATATTTTGATGGAAAAGAAACAAAATGGAGGAGGAGTACAACGATCAACATTTCTTTCACATACACCAAGTGGGAAAAGTGAAGAACATATAAATACTAACGTATTTTATTTAATAAAAAACTAAAAATATTAGAAATATATATTAAATAATATCAAAAAAATTTTAAAGTATTAAAAAAATTTAATAGATACAGAATAAAGTGTTCAAATAAAAAAGGTGTTAATTCATAACTTAGAAATTTTAAGTCGATAAACTTAAAATACATAATATAGTAGCTTCCCGGCATTAAAAATTTTCATTTCCAATCAACCAAAAGCCATTTATTTGAAAACAAAATTAGACGGTAGCCATAATCCGAATGATTCTTAGCTAATTTTTAAGGTTGATTAAGAAGAAAAGCATTTTAAATATTAAATATATATTCCCTCAAAAAATATTTTTTTATTTTAGGTAAAATTAACTGCTACCGAAATATTGAAAAAATCGTTAAAAACAAAAAGTTATTCACAAACAGCAATTCGTGTTGGTCCTTTTGCTGCAATTCGAGAAGCAGAATTTGATAGACGTCGTCGACAGACTGGAAGTTCTTTAGATGATGATGAATTTGGAGATAATGAATTGAAGGCATCAATGAGTGAAGGAACATTTACAACAAATAATGATACAAAAACAAATAAAAATATAAATAGGGATGCAAAAAATTAAATATTTAAAGGCTTCCAACATTATCTATTAATACATAGCATGTATTGTTTTATCAGAATACATTTATTGATATGTATACGATTATTTACTTGACAGACTCGTTTTTGAATACAAATTTGACAAAAAGATCCAAAAGTGTTAAACGCCCAGGCAAAGTTACGACCAACTCTTCCCGAAGTATGAAACCTCCTACAAGTTACATATTTAAGCTTGAGGTATAGTTTTTAGAAAAGTTAAATAAATAAAACAACAAAAATTCCAGCCCTAAGAAATCTAAAATAAAAACTAGTGATCGGGCGGTACCGTACTACGTCCGTATTTTGCGGTATTTATCGGTATTACGTTGAAATATCCTTCCCTTGAAATATCCGACTATTACTAAAATCAACCCAAGTCCATTCACATCCTCCAATATACACATAAGTCTTTATTTTCAGCGCCGCAGGCGAAAATTTTGAGAGATTTGGAAGGCCAAGGACAGAATTTTTTCCCTTTTCAGCGCCGCAGGCGAAAATTTTGAGAGATTTGTAAGGCCAAGGACAGAATTTCTTCCTTTTTCAGCGCCGCAGGCGAAAATTTTGGGAAATTTGGAAGATCCTTAAGCCAAAAATCTTCCTTATTGCGCCGCAGATAGGGGCATAAAAATACTCGGTTTACGCCGAGTCTGCCAAGTATTAAGACCCCGAGTAACGAGTCCGAGTAAAACAGCAAAAAACCCGAGCGAACGACACGAGTATACTCGTACTCGTTCGGACTCGGTCGTACTCTAATTTAATATATATTTCTTCAGTTTTCTCTTCTTTACTTCATTATCTTCTTTTTCTAAATTTCCTTCATTATTTTCTTTTTCCTCTCTTCTTTCAATAAATTTACATCCTTCTTGGGGAGATATTGTTTCTTTAATTTTTCTTTTATCAACAAAACAATCCTTTTTAATTTTTTCTTTTTTATTTTCTTCTTCTTTTTCTTCAATTTTCATTTTTCTTTTAGAAGAATTTTTAGGTAATTTTTTATTTTTCTTTTCTTCCTTTGGCGGCGAACTGTTTTTCATAGATTTATTAATAATTAATTTCTTCTCCTCTAAAGTAATATTTTTATTTTGTTTTTCCTTTTCAATAATTTCCGTTTGTTGAATTGCTGCATTTGCAACATAACAACTTTTTCGATATTTACAGAATAATTTAAGTTCTTTTACACTTGTTGGTACCTTTTTAAAGGAATAAATTAAAACTTAAAATAAATCCCTTTATTGTTACCAACGAAATTGAAAAATTTTTATGGTCAACATCAACTCTTTTAAGTTTTGTTCCTCCAAGTGTTCTCTTCCCAGATGAAATATATTCCCTATTTTCTTGTTTTTGTTCCTTCCCTCCATATTTTCCTGGAATTTCAATTCCCTTATCTGCATAACAAGATAAACGATAACGGCAAATTCTCTTTTTATCTGCAATACTTAACGTAGAATCAAACCCATTATCATCTTTATCGTTATTATCATCCTCATCGTCTTCATTTTCTTTTCCGTCTTCTCCAACTTTTCCTTCATTATCTTCCTCATCTTCGTTATCTTCTGCTTCGTCTTTATCCTCCTCATCTCTTTCTTCCTCATTTTCTTCATCTACCTCTTCTTCATCATTTTCTTTTTCCTCTTTATCAACCTCTTCCTCCTTTTCCTCTTCGATTTCCTCTTCATTACTTTTCTTATCATTGTTTGTATCTTCTATCTCATTATCCTGTTTACCATCTTCAACCTTCTCATAATTTTCTCCGTCATTTCCTTCCTCAACTTTAGTCCCCCAGTCAATTTTTTTAAAAATATGTAAAAATGGCAATCTGTACAACAAAAAATGTAGAACACATAGAGCTTGTCGAATGACACAAAAAAATCAATCCAAAATTGGATAACAAATTTTATTTTAACAAAAAAAAGCATCAATTATGCGAACGGAATCCCTGCGCGGGATTCCGTTTCATGCAGGTCTCTACTACCGACACGAGGGGCAGGCTGGATTTTTAAACAGAGTGGGCAGGCTGGGTTTTTTAGGATGAAAATACATAAGACCAGGCGCGGTACCTACCCCCGAAATTTACGGAACAAAAGTTGCGGACTCGAAAGAAAAATTAGTATATTTGGAGGAGCAAAATATAAAAATCAATAAAAAGTTATCATATTTTCATCGGTCAATGATGAAATGCGGCAGACAGGAGTAGAAATAAATCCTTTCCTAGAATATCCAGATAAAATCGAGACAAACTAATCAAATCTCGAAAAACAAGATGAAATGCAGAAACAGCAAAATTTGCAACAACGAAAAAAGGTATAAACACAAAAAAGTCAAAAATCATATTCAATTTCAAAAATGCTCGACCTGATGAGCAATGAAAGAAGATGACTCAATCACATTAGTCCTAGTGGACTGATAACCAAAAAAGGAATAATTCAAATCAACGCGGAACTTAAGAACCCTTCCAATGAATCAATCCAAAATTGGATAACAAATTTTATTTTAACAAAAAAAGCATCAATTATGTGAATGCTAGAAATCAACAACAATTCAATTCTTTGTCTCTAAAATTTTTAAAATTTCTTTGACATCCTCCTTTGTTGCCATTGTCGTCTTCTCAAGTTCTTTAAGTCCTGAGCTTTCAAGCTTGATCTCCTTGATTGATTCTTTGAGATCCTCCTTCATAACCAACTTCTCAAAGGCATTGAAGAAAAATATCCCTCCTGTTATTCCGAGAGCCAAAGTAGTCACCGAAACAACGATGAATGACGACCAAGCAGATAAAACGGTTGACCAATTAACCAATGACGAAGGCCCCTAAAAAATTAAATCGAATATAATAATGACGATCAGAGTTCAAATTGAAACAACCTTATGGAGATAAGTCGGATAGCCGCGGCCACGAAAATTACCCCCGTTAGGAACTGTTGGACTTGAAGAGGAGAAGAGCAAAACGCTGCTTTGAAACGGACGACTGGCCAAAACGTTTGGACTAAATTTCAATTAAAAATTTTTTAAAGATTTAAAAACTAAAGATTATACCGGATGACAAATGAATATATCATTTTTGCAGATTTGTTTTGAACAATTTTTTTAATAAGATTGAACATTTCAAATAAAATAGAATTGGCTAAAATACAATAAAAATAATTAAAAGAACCATTAAATGAAACATTGATTTGAAGGAGTTTTCAAAAAATGGAAATAAGTTCATTTAAATAATAATCGATGAAGAATCTTCAATTTTATAACTTTGGCGAATTGATACTTCGAAAAATAATACACACTTCGCCAAAGTGAAACACGTCCACAGTACACTTCGTTCACAGTGAAAATATGTTTATCTCGTAAGGAGAAGCTCACAAATTAAACTTGTCCTAGTAAAATTCAACTAGCTATTATTAAAGTGAAGAGGAAAAAATAAAGCTTTCAATTGCTTAGAAATAATCGGTACTTTAGTCCCCCCCCCCTCCCCCAGTCAATTTTTTTAAAAATATGTAAAAATGGCAGTCTGTACAAAAAATGTAGAACACATAGAGCTTGTCGAATGACACCAAAAAAAATGAAAATTGAAAAAATAAAATTCTTTTAATGTTTCCTTTTCTCAAGACGTCTTTTCTTTCGTTCAAGTTTCTTTTCTTTCTTCTTCATTTTCTTCTTCCTCTTTTTCTCTTTCTTACGTTTTCTTCTCTCTTCTTCTTCCGAATCAGAACTATCATCACTATAGTCGCTATTATCTTCATCAATTCCACTTTCAATTGTTATAATATCATTACCAGAAGAACCATTTTTTATTTCTAATTGAAAATTATTCTCCTAAATTTATTATTAAATATTAAAAGCCTGAGAAAATAATAAATACTTGATTGCATTTTTCTTCTAAAAAATCAGTTGGAGGCATTGCTGGTCCATAAACATTATCATCCTCTACAATATCCAAAATTGTAATAATACTTTCTTTTGAAATAATTGGCCTTTCTTGTTTTTGTTCGTCTTCTTTTTTAATTTCTTTTTCTTGTTTTTTCTTTGGTAAATGAATAAGTGCCTCCTCATCTTCTTCGTCTTCATCTTCGTTTTGAGTTTCATCATCTTCAATATCGTCATCTCCAAAAATAGCCGTTAATAAAACTATTGGAGCAAACTCAATTTTCTTTTGAGAATTTATCTAAATAATTAGAAATTTTTTTAAATTCAGAAATTTATCAACAAATTCATTTCACCTTTTTTTCAGTTGTTTCCTTCACTTCATTTTTTATTAATGGTATAGACTGGTGTTGTTGTTCATTTCCGGACGTTTGATCAAAACGAGAAGGATGCCTTCTATGTTGCCCATCCGTTGAACTTTTCCCTCCCAAATTTCCAGCTAATTCAATTAAAGAATATTCAGAAGAATAATCCTTTTGGCCCCCATAACGTTGTCCACTCAACCCAGGAACACCAAGTATTTGAGAATCTGGGTATGGATTAGAGACATTAAAACGTTTGCATAGGTCGGGAGCAGGATGCCATTCATGAAGTTGACGGGTAGCAGTCCCAAACTGATTAGAACCAACAGCTTCTAGTTGTGGATTAGACTTTATGGAGGACTAAATTAAAAAATTAAATTAATAAAAAGGAATATATTCTTTAAAATAAACAAACTCACTTCATGTTTTATTTGTTTCTCGTAATCCTCTTTATCCACTCCAGATTCAAGCGCAAAGCGATTTTTAAGATGTTCAGCTATTGGCCGAGCAAAATCCAGTCTGGCTAAAGGCTTTTGTCTTTCTTGAACATCCTTAAGAAGAGCACGTAACTCAGATGGGAGTGCTTCTTCAAAGTCTGCTTTTTCACTTTCCCATTGTAAAAGTGTCATTTCTGGAGGTTGAATAAATGGAATACCTGATAAATAAAAAAAATAATTAAAATAGTCAAAATTATATCTTTACCTCTTTTAAGATAGTTAACATATTGACGAAATCTATGAGCCTTTAATGGTTCCTCTTCAAATGGCTGTGCTGTTAAACCATGATGCATTCTGTGACGATCATTAGTATGTTTTGAATGATGTTCTCTCTATTAAATAATTTTTTAAAAATTGGAAATTATTTCAAAAATTCCTTACATTATCATTTTTAGAGTCATCAGAAATAGCAAAGTTATTTATTTTTAATTTAGCTCTCTGTTCATTACTTAACATTTCCATCACTGAATGATCACGACCCCCAAGAAGCTTAGCCCTTTGGACGGGAGTTAATTGATAGCCTAGTTTTGCAACAGCTTCGGGTAACTTTTTAGAAATTTCCTTTCTTCCAGAAAAAAGTAATGATTTTGTTCTATTTGTACTTGGACGCCAGCCAGGAGGAGGTGTATCAGCAACAAAAAATTTTTGAGATTTGAACGAATTTTTGCCTTGCATACTGCTAGATGATGGAATGAAAGTTGAATCAACTAAAAAATTAATTTAAAATTAAATAACAAAAACACTAACATTTAGGTACATTAAGTTGTGTTGATTGAGTAGTCTTTAAAAGACTTAAAAACAAGGCATTTACAAGCATCTGGCTATATTTTGAGTAAAAAAAATAAAAAAAAGGCGAATGCTTGAATTTAAGAAGAGTTCCTATAACTGAAAAATTGGCTGATTTTTATGTCCACTATTTTTAAATAATTTAATAAAATATTAAAATAAAAATTGAAAAAATAAAATTCTTTTAATGTTTCCTTTTCTCAAGACGTCTCTTCTTTTTTTCAAGTTTCTTTTCTTTCTTCTTCATTTTCTTCTTCCTCTTTTTCTCTTTCTTACGTTTTCTTCTCTCTTCTTCTTCCGAATCAGAACTATCATCACTATAGTCGCTATTATTATCATCAATTTCACTTTTCCTGATGAGCAATGAAAGAAAGAGGACTCAATCACATTGGTGCTAGTGGACTGATAACCAAAAAAGGAATAATTCAAATCAACGCGGAACTTAAGAACCCTTCCAATGAATCAATCCAAAATTGGATAACAAATTTTATTTCAACAAAAAAAGCATCAATTATGTGAATGCTAGAAATCAACAACAATTCAATTCTTTGTCTCTAAAATTTTTAAAATTTCTTTGACATCCTCCTTTGTTGCCATTGTCGTCTTCTCAAGTTCTTTAAGTCCTGAGCTTTCAAGCTTGACCTCCTTGATTAATTCTTTGAGATCCTCCTTCATAACCAACTTCTCAAAGGTATTGAAGAAAAATATCCCTCCTGTTACTCCGAGAGCCAAAGTTGTCAGCGAAACAAAGATGAATGACGACCAAGCAGATAAAACGGTTGACCAATTAACCAATGACGAAGGCCCCTAAAAAATTAAATCGAATATAATAATGACGATCAGAGTTCAAATTGAAACAACCTTATGGAGATAAGTCGGATAGCCGCGGCCACGAAAATTAACCCCGTTAGGAACTGTTGGACTTGAAGAGGAGAAGAGCAAAACGCTGCTTTGAAACGGACGACTGGCCAAAACATTTGGACTAAATTTCAATTAAAAATTTTTTAAAGATTTAAAAACTAAAGATTATACCGGATGACAAATGAATATATCATTTTTGCAGATTTGTTTTGAACAATTTTTTTAATAAGATTGAACATTTCAAATAAAATAGAATTGGCTAAAATACAATAAAAATAATTAAAAGAACCATTAAATGAAACATTGATTTGAAGGAGTTTTCAAAAAATGGAAATAAGTTCATTTAAATAATAATCGATGAAGAATCTTCAATTTTATAACTTTGGCGAATTGATACTTCGAAAAATAATACACACTTCGCCAAAGTGAAACACGTCCACAGTACACTTCGTCCACAGTGAAAATATTTTCATTTCGTACATAAGCGTAAAATTTTACAGGTACCTATTTTCGATAAATATGATATTTCGAACACGTTAATATGCTTTCCCGTAACTTTTACTTTCCCCTTCAACCCCATTTTCTTCTTTCTCATAAAAAGAATAATAATGCGCAATAATAATGCGCCTTTTTTAAAAAAGGCGCATTATTATTTTTTTTATACTATAAAATAATTTTATAAAAACAATGGGAGACGATGGAGTTGTGCTGGATGACATTGCTATGGATGAGACTGCACCAGATGCTGAATGTAATTTTATTTTTATAATTTTAATTAAAATTTTATTTACAGTGGACGAAATTAGAAAGGGAGTTTCTAAAAGGAAGGGACGTGGCTTTGAAGGATCTCAAAAGAGTAATGTGAAGGAATATGAAACGCTTGGTGATGATGGTTTTTATGGGCCGCAACGTTCTGTTGAGGTTTTTTTATTTTTAGAAGATTTGTAATTAATATTTATTGTTAGGGTTGGATAATTTTTGTTACAAATGTCCATGAAGAAGCGCAAGAGGAAGATGGTATTTTTAATATAATTTTTTTAAATGAACTTTTTTTAATTTTTAGTAAAAGATCTCTTCAAAGATTATGGGAATGTATTAAATATGCATTTAAATCTTGATAGACGAACTGGATACTTTAAAGGTTATGCAATTGTTCAATTTGAGACGCAAAAGGAAGCAGCTGATGCTATTGCTGGATGTTTGTTAATTTTTGTTATATGTAGGAACAAAATATTTTACTCTCCTTCTAAAACTAAAGATTTCTACCGATCTCTATTTTGCTTAAATTTTAATTTTTTAAATAATTTTAGTGAATGGATATGACTTTCTTGGTCAAGAATTATCAGCCGATTGGTGCTTTGTTAAGGGAGGTCGTGACAAGAGACGTTAAAAACAAAATTTTTTGTTTAATTTCTCTACATACACTCATTTTATTTTTTAAATGATTTGGTTGAGTGCATCTTTACAAGATATTTTGATTTTTTTTTGTTAAAATTTTGCTTTCTGGTGGTGGTGACATTAATATTTTGAAATGTTTAAATTTTTCGATTTTAATTATTTGATTAAAAACACGATAAAATCGCCAACTTTTTGCTGATTTCTTTATTTACAATAAAATTGAATCCTAAAATAAATATTTACATATGTACAAGTTAAAATGCTTGTTTTATTTTTAGTAATTATTTAATTTTAGTAATTGCATTTTCTGACATTTATTTTATTGTTAGATAATTGAATGAATTTTTTAATCTAAAATGGTTTATGGAACACCTTTTGAGCAGTTGGAGGATGAAGCAAGTAAGTAGCAAATTGAAAATATATTTTTTGAGCCAATAAATTTGATTGGGGGAGTTCTTTATTTGAACTCATTTAAGGGCTAAATTTTCGTTAGCGAAGCACAACTTTTATTTTTTGAGAATAATATTTACAAATTAAATACTAACTGCAAACAAAAATTTAATATTTTATCTTTTAACAGAATCAGCTGTTTCAAAGAAACCAAAAGGCATTCAAGATGAAATTGTGACAGACGAACGTGGTCGACGTCGCTTCCATGGAGCTTTTACTGGAGGCTTTTCTGCTGGATATTTTAATACTGCTGGGTCCAGACATGGTTGTCATTATTTTAATTTTAAAAATCAAAAAATAGGTTGGGTGCCACAAACATTTAAATCTACTAGAACTGAACGTGGCGAACGATTTGAACAAATGGCAGAGGATTTTATGGATGAAGAAGTAATTTTTAATTTATTGATTATTTTGTTAAAATTATTTTTGAGGACTTTGGCGAATTTGGAATTGCTTCGCGAAAGTTTCGAACAAAATCTGATTTTATGGACACATTGGCTGCACCCGGCGAAGAGCGTTTACTGGCATGGGAAAGAGCCGGAACGTCGACTAATAATTTTGTTGGGAATGAAGGAAGTATGGCAAATAAGTTAAATTCTTTACTTCGACCTGTGAAGTAAAAAATTTTTTGAAATTTAGAATTAGGAATATTTTTTAGTGATTCAATAGGGATACGTATTCTTCGCAAAATGGGTTGGCGACCAGGAAAAGGTGTTGGTGCAAAAATGACTCGCCGCGCATTAGAGAGACAGAAATGTATTTTTAATATTATTTTCTTAATAAAATTTATTTTTTAAGTAATTGATGCAGAAAGTTCTGGGAAAGAGGCTGAATTTGATGAAGAAACTGTTCGAGATATTGAAGAAATAATTCCAACAGCAGATTTTTCTCCAGATGATATTAAACCCGTTGAAATTTGTCAAAAAGAAGATGTTCATGGAATGGGTTATAAACCTTTACAAGAGATTGGTGTTCTTTCAGAGAAATATGGAAGAGTAACTGCTTCTTTGAAGAAAACTAATTGTAGTGGAAAAGGAATTAGAGGGCAGGTAAATAATGAATTTTTAAATTTTAATGGATGGCTTGCTTGTCCCATGGCCAGGAAAATTAATTTGCAATTCTTTTTATTTTAATCAATTCAGTCTCTAAAATAAATTGACTAAACTATCTTCCGATTTTGGTAAAAATTCCACCTATTGTGAAATCCCTTTTTTACTTTCTTTGATATTTTTCTCTCTAATATAATTAAAAAAGGCATTTGGTGTTGGGGCATTTGAAGAGGATGATGAAGATATTTATACTAACTATGATTTGACACAATACGATTTTGAAGTTGGTTCTACTCAATCAACACAACTTAATGTACCTAAATGTTAGTGTTTTTGTTATTTAATTTTAAATTAATTTTTTAGTTGATTCAACTTTCATTCCATCATCTAGCAGTATGCAAGGCAAAAATTCGTTCAAATCTCAAAAATTTTTTGTTGCTGATACACCTCCTCCTGGCTGGCGTCCAAGTACAAATAGAACAAAATCATTACTTTTTTCTGGAAGAAAGGAAATTTCTAAAAAGTTACCCGAAGCTGTTGCAAAACTAGGCTATCAATTAACTCCCGTCCAAAGGGCTAAGCTTCTTGGGGGTCGTGATCATTCAGTGATGGAAATGTTAAGTAATGAACAGAGAGCTAAATTAAAAATAAATAACTTTGCTATTTCTGATGACTCTAAAAATGATAATGTAAGGAATTTTTGAAATAATTTCCAATTTTTAAAAAATTATTTAATAGAGAGAACATCATTCAAAACATACTAATGATCGTCACAGAATGCATCATGGTTTAACAGCACAGCCATTTGAAGAGGAACCATTAAAGGCTCATAGATTTCGTCAATATGTTAACTATCTTAAAAGAGGTAAAGATATAATTTTGACTATTTTAATTATTTTTTTTATTTATCAGGTATTCCATTTATTCAACCTCCAGAAATGACACTTTTACAATGGGAAAGTGAAAAAGCAGACTTTGAAGAAGCACTCCCATCTGAGTTACGTGCTCTTCTTAAGGATGTTCAAGAAAGACAAAAGCCTTTAGCCAGACTGGATTTTGCTCGGCCAATAGCTGAACATCTTAAAAATCGCTTTGCGCTTGAATCTGGAGTGGATAAAGAGGATTACGAGAAACAAATAAAACATGAAGTGAGTTTGTTTATTTTAAAGAATATATTCCTTTTTATTAATTTAATTTTTTAATTTAGTCCTCCATAAAGTCTAATCCACAACTAGAAGCTGTTGGTTCTAATCAGTTTGGGACTGCTACCCGTCAACTTCATGAATGGCATCCTGCTCCCGACCTATGCAAACGTTTTAATGTCTCTAATCCATACCCAGATTCTCAAATACTTGGTGTTCCTGGGTTGAGTGGACAACGTTATGGGGGCCAAAAGGATTATTCTTCTGAATATTCTTTAATTGAATTAGCTGGAAATTTGGGAGGGAAAAGTTCAACGGATGGGCAACATAGAAGGCATCCTTCTCGTTTTGATCAAACGTCCGGAAATGAACAACAACACCAGTCTATACCATTAATAAAAAATGAAGTGAAGGAAACAACTGAAAAAAAGGTGAAATGAATTTGTTGATAAATTTCTGAATTTAAAAAAATTTCTAATTATTTAGATAAATTCTCAAAAGAAAATTGAGTTTGCTCCAATAGTTTTATTAACGGCTATTTTTGGAGATGACGATATTGAAGATGATGAAACTCAAAACGAAGATGAAGACGAAGAAGATGAGGAGGCACTTATTCATTTACCAAAGAAAAAACAAGAAAAAGAAATTAAAAAAGAAGACGAACAAAAACAAGAAAGGCCAATTATTTCAAAAGAAAGTATTATTACAATTTTGGATATTGTAGAGGATGATAATGTTTATGGACCAGCAATGCCTCCAACTGATTTTTTAGAAGAAAAATGCAATCAAGTATTTATTATTTTCTCAGGCTTTTAATATTTAATAATAAATTTAGGAGAATAATTTTCAATTAGAAATAAAAAATGGTTCTTCTGGTAATGATATTATAACAATTGAAAGTGGAATTGATGAAGATAATAGCGACTATAGTGATGATAGTTCTGATTCGGAAGAAGAAGAGAGAAGAAAACGTAAGAAAGAGAAAAAGAGGAAGAAGAAAATGAAGAAGAAAGAAAAGAAACTTGAACGAAAGAAAAGACGTCTTGAGAAAAGGAAACATTAAAAGAATTTTATTTTTTCAATTTTCATTTTTTTTGGTGTCATTCGACAAGCTCTATGTGTTCTACATTTTTTGTACAGACTGCCATTTTTACATATTTTTAAAAAAATTGACTGGGGGAGGGGGGGGGACTAAAGTACCGATTATTTCTAAGCAATTGAAAGCTTTATTTTTTCCTCTTCACTTTAATAATAGCTAGTTGAATTTTACTAGGACAAGTTTAATTTGTGAGCTTCTCCTTACGAGATAAACCGAGGATGATGGAGGATAATTAGTTCGACAACCATTAGCTATATTAACGTGTTCGAAATATCATATTTATCGAAAATAGGTAAATTAACCTGTAAAATTTTACGCTTATGTACGAAATGAAAATATTTTGACTGTGAACGAAGTGTACTGTGGACGTGTTTCACTTTGGCGAAGTGTGTATTATTTTTCGAAGTATCAATTCGCCAAAGTTATAAAATTGAAGATTCTTCATCGATTATTATTTAAATGAACTTATTTCCATTTTTTGAAAACTCCTTCAAATCAATGTTTCATTTAATGGTTCTTTTAATTATTTTTATTGTATTTTAGCCAATTCTATTTTATTTGAAATGTTCAATCTTATTAAAAAAATTGTTCAAAACAAATCTGCAAAAATGATATATTCATTTGTCATCCGGTATAATCTTTAGTTTTTAAATCTTTAAAAAATTTTTAATTGAAATTTAGTCCAAATGTTTTGGCCAGTCGTCCGTTTCAAAGCAGCGTTTTGCTCTTCTCCTCTTCAAGTCCAACAGTTCCTAACGGGGTTAATTTTCGTGGCCGCGGCTATCCGACTTATCTCCATAAGGTTGTTTCAATTTGAACTCTGATCGTCATTATTATATTCGATTTAATTTTTTAGGGGCCTTCGTCATTGGTTAATTGGTCAACCGTTTTATCTGCTTGGTCGTCATTCATCTTTGTTTCGCTGACAACTTTGGCTCTCGGAGTAACAGGAGGGATATTTTTCTTCAATACCTTTGAGAAGTTGGTTATGAAGGAGGATCTCAAAGAATTAATCAAGGAGGTCAAGCTTGAAAGCTCAGGACTTAAAGAACTTGAGAAGACGACAATGGCAACAAAGGAGGATGTCAAAGAAATTTTAAAAATTTTAGAGACAAAGAATTGAATTGTTGTTGATTTCTAGCATTCACATAATTGATGCTTTTTTTGTTGAAATAAAATTTGTTATCCAATTTTGGATTGATTCATTGGAAGGGTTCTTAAGTTCCGCGTTGATTTGAATTATTCCTTTTTTGGTTATCAGTCCACTAGCACCAATGTGATTGAGTCCTCTTTCTTTCATTGCTCATCAGGAAAAGTGAAATTGATGATAATAATAGCGACTATAGTGATGATAGTTCTGATTCGGAAGAAGAAGAGAGAAGAAAACGTAAGAAAGAGAAAAAGAGGAAGAAGAAAATGAAGAAGAAAGAAAAGAAACTTGAAAAAAAGAAGAGACGTCTTGAGAAAAGGAAACATTAAAAGAATTTTATTTTTTCAATTTTTATTTTAATATTTTATTAAATTATTTAAAAATAGTGGACATAAAAATCAGCCAATTTTTCAGTTATAGGAACTCTTCTTAAATTCAAGCATTCGCCTTTTTTTTATTTTTTTTACTCAAAATATAGCCAGATGCTTGTAAATGCCTTGTTTTTAAGTCTTTTAAAGATAGAAAATCACTTGGAGAACTACTTACATATAACCTTTTCAAAGCTCTTAGAGCACATTTGACGGAAGTAAAAAAAGCGCAATACTTAATATTGATTACAACAATTTTTTATTTAAAAAACGAGAAAAATAGATGAGAGAGTTAGGTAGATATTATTAAAACAAAAGTGGATTTATTTAGAAGTTTAAAGGGTTTAAGAGCGGCTGCTAGAAAAGAAAGAGGGAAAACTGGACTTTAAAATTGGCTTTTTTCTGATTGACTTGCAAGGATATATTATTGTGCTTGATGGGAAAAAATGAAAGGAGAACAGATGAGAAAATTAAAAATAAAAGAAATTGAGTATTTAATTCTTCTCAAGATTATCTTCGAACTGATTCAAGGGACGTCAATTTCTTGCGGGTAATAAATTATGAAAAATGTTAAAAATTATTTTTAAAATATTTTTTAAATTAATTTAAATTTAAAATTAATTTTTATACATCATGTTTATTTAAAATAATTAATTTTTAGTTTATTGAAATTTTTGCAACGCAAAAATGAGAAATTATTTTGATGATAAGCTACTTTTGTTCTGTACATTAATAGTTGTGTTAATGAGCTTTTCAATTAATGCAGGTATTTAATAAGAGAATTTTTAACTAATAATTTTGGTGAATTCTCCTTTATATACTACCTATATTAAAAATCTGTTAATAAATAAGAATAAAAACTAAAATTAAAGAATTCCAATCATTGTTGATTTTTACAACAAGAAATGAAAGGGAAAAAGGTGAAGAATATTCTCCATTATTAGATGATTTAGAATGGCATAAAATGAATTCATTTCAATCAAGCATTAATGGTTAATTAATTTAGAAAAAAAAATAAATTCTAATTATTTTATATAGATTTTGGACATACTTTTTGGAAAATATTTTTATTAAGAGGAGAATCAGAACCTTTATTTGTGGATATACAATCAGCAATTCAATATGATGATCGAACAAAAGTTATTGTTGGTTAGAAAATTAAAAAATAATTTTTAAAAAATTATTTAAAGGGTATACTAGTAATTACCAATTAAAATATTTAATAACAAATCTTGATATTTTCCGAGAGTTATATTGTGATCGGTGATGGAAAGTTTCCAGTTCCTGAACTGGAACCGAGGAAATTCGAAAAACATTTCTAGAACTGGAACCGGTCCCAGAGAAATTTTGAAACTTTTCCATCCCTGATTGTGATGTGAGAATAATGTTTTAAGATAAACTGGATTTGAATTGAATTTGGAATACTAAATAAAAAGAATAAATTAAGGGAGAGACTAAAAATAAAAATTAATTCGTAAAATATTTTAATTAAAAAATAGGTAATTCACAATCACCAAACGGCATAATTGACAGAATATTTTTAAGTCCATTCTGTTGGCGCAAAGGAGAAACAGAAGAACAATTAGCTTTTGTAATGTGCAATAGAAAATTAGATTTTCCTTTAGATGAAAGGGGGTGGCAAATAAATGAAAAAATTGAAGTTGGAAATGTTGAATTGAAAAGAAGATCTGACGCTTTAATGAAAAAAGAAAAAGGGGGAAGTGTTTGGATTGATTTATTTACATTTTCTGGTGTTCCTATGGTTTCTGCTTCAACAATAACATCAAAAAATAATCAAAAGAAAATTATTGAAAAAGAAGAAGCAGAAGAAAATGAAATAATAAAAGAACAGAAAAGGAAGAAAAGTAAAAGGAAAACAAACAAATTAGGCAATGATGAAGAAGTTAGTGAAAGAATTGTTCATGAAGATGTAAGGATTTAATATTTATTTAAGAAGGAAGAGTTTTTAAAAATATTTTTACTTGAAAATAATTTAAATAAAATTTTTTAGGAAAATGAAGAACAAGAAAAAGTAAATAAAAAACGTCAAAGGCGAAGAAGAAAGTATGATAGGGAAGTAAAGGAAGAAAATGAAGAGAACATTGAAGAAGGAAATGACGAAGAAAATTATGAGAAGTTTGAAGGGGGTAAACAGGATTATGAGATAGAAGATATAAATAATGATGAGAAAAAAAGTAATGAAGAGGAGAAGGAGGAAGAAGTTGACAATGAGGAAAAAGAAAATGATGGAGAAGAGATGGATGAAGAAAATGAGGAAGAAGGAGATGAGGAGGATAATGACGAAACAGAAGATAACGAGGATGAGGAAGATAATGAAGGAAATGGAGAAGATGGAAAAGAAAATGAAGACGAGGAGGATGATAATAATGATAAAGATGATAATGAGTTTGATCCTACATTAAGTATTGCAGACAAAAAGAGAATGTGCCGTTATCGTTTATCTTGCTATGCAGATAAGGGAATTGAAATTCCAGGAAAATATGGAGGGAAGGAACAAAAACAAGAAAATGGGGAATATATTCCATCTGGAAAGAGAACACTTGGGGGAACAAAACTTAAAATTGTTGATGTTGAAAAGAAAGCAACATTAAAGGATGCAGCAAAACAAGTAAATAAATATTTAAATGACTTTTTTAAAAATAAATTATTTAGGCAGTCAAAAAAGTTCGTCAACAAGAAGCAGAAGGAGAAGTACTTCGAGAGAAATATGTATATGATGGAGAACGAGTACTTGCTGATTTTTGGGCAGAATTGGAACGTAAAAATCGTTGTAAATATAGAAGAAGTTGCTATTTAAGTGGAAAATTACCAGAAATTAAACAAAGCGAAATTTTACAGTGGTTAGGAAGTTTTGGAAGTAGTGGATTTTGGAAAGGAGAACCAGAAGAGGAGGGAAATAAGGAGAAGAAGAGGGGTGAAGATGGGGAAGACGTTAAATTTGGTTAAATTTTTTTTGAATTATTTAAAAAATATTAAAATTAAACAGAAAATAGGAATGAATATGAAAGAAAATTATTTTGTCGATATAGAAATTCATGCTACAAAAATGGAATTAAACCAAAAATTAATAATAACTCGATAACTACATTTGGAATAAAAGAATGGAATTTTAATAATTTAATTAAAGATTTAAAAGAATGGTGGGGGGTTGGAATGGAAGGAAAACAAAAAATTGATAAAGATGAGCCAAAACAAACAAAATTAGAATGTAAATATAGAAAAAGTTGTTATTCAAGTGGTAAATTACCTGAAGAATTTACAATTGATAAAAATGAAGAGAAACAAACAATGGCAAAAATTTTGGAAGGGAAAAAGGTTAAAATTTAAAAAATATATGTATACATATGTACCAAATTAATTGGTATGTGAAAATTATTTTAATTAAGAATGGAGAATTCTCTTTGAAGTTGAAATTTAATATAAAGAACTTAATAGTTAAACTCTCTCACAGACTTAATAAATTTCGGAAATTATCTGACTAACTTTAGCTTACTGCCAACAACCAAATTGGAAAATTTTCTATACCATAAGCAGGGTAGATTTAGATTTTTGGATTTTGTTGACTCTGATATAAGGGAAATTAGACACAAAGAATGTTTAGGGGAAAGAAAATACCCATAAAAATTTTCAAATTTAGTTGGTGACATAAAGGGATCTACATATGTATTCTAATCTATTTCTTTAAAAAGGTACCAACAAGCGTAAAAGAACTTAAATTATTCTGTAAATATAGAAAAAGTTGTTATGTTGCAAATGCAGCAATTCAACAAACGGAAATTATTGAAAAGGAAAAACAAAATAAAAACATTACTTTAGAGGAGAAGAAATTAATTATTAATAAATCTATGAAAAACAGTTCGCCGCCAAAGGAAGAAAAGAAAAATAAAAAATTACCTAAAAATTCTTCTAAAAGAAAAATAAAAATTGAAAAAGAAGTTGAGGAGGAAAATAAAAAAGAAAAAATTAAAAAGGATTGTTTTGTTGATAAAAAAAGAATTAAAGAAACAATATCTCCCCAAGAAGGATGTAAATTTAATGAAAAAAGAAAGGAAGAAGAAAATAATGAAGGAAATTTAGAAGAAGAAGATAATGAAGTAAAGAAGAGAAAAATGAAGAAATATATATTAAATGAAGAAATTAATGAAATAAAAGAAGAAAAGGGAGAAGTTGAGGAGGGGGAAGTTGAAGAAGAAAAGAAAGTGGAGGAAGAAGAATTGAAGAAAGAAGAAGAAGAGGAGGAAAAGGAAACAAAAAATAAAATAAGAAAAAATAAAAAATATAATGTAGAAACAAAAGAAAATTTAGTTGAAGAGAAAAAACAATGGCAAAGAAGAAAAAGTTTAAATGAAGGTAAGGAGAAATAATGATAAGAGAAAATAATTTTATTTTATAAAGATAAACCTTTATTTGATTGGAGAATATTAAGTAATTTATTATTAACGGGTAGTAAAGAGCCACGTGAATTTGAAATTGAGGAATGGGAGAAAATGAGTGAAAAAGAAAGATTATTTCGTTGCCGGCAAGTTTTGGAAATTAAATTTTTTTTAATTTTAAAAATAATTTAAAAGATATCGATTGAGTTGTTATGATAAAATGAATAAAATTATGGGAGGAAAAAAAGAAAAATTTAAATTAAAAATTACAAAAACAACAAAAATTAAAGAGAAAAAAGAGGAAGAAGGGAATGAGAATGAGGATAATAAATATTTAATAAAATCGAATTTAGATAAAAATATAAAATTAGCTTGTAAATATAGAAAAAGTTGTTATGAAGGAATTGAAAATAATAGAGAGGCAAAAATAATTGGAGGTTTATTTTTAAAAATTAAAAAATTTTAAAATTTTTTAGTAAAAAAAGAAACAATTTTACCAATAAAATCCCCCCTACCACCAATTAATTGGACAACAACAAATCCAGAAAAATGTAACAAATGGAGAATTTCGTGTAGACAAGTACTTGGATTGCCAATAAAGGAAAAAGCACCGATTGGGCCAAATGGGAAGAGATTATGCCGAAAAAAGAAAGAAGAGGAAATTATAATTAAAGGGGGAGGAAAAGCAATTAAATAGAAATTTTTTATGTTAGAAATTCTGAATAATAAAAATATATATTTTATATTTTTTAAAATAAAATCAGTGAGGGGATTCATTGACAAAAATGAAAAAATTAAGAAAAAGAGTCTCAAAGTAGGATTGCCTATTATTGTTGATTTGACTATCCAACAGTAACACTTAACTGCAATCTTCGAAAGACTACAAAATCTACTATAACTTTTTATTTTTTACTTTAAAAATAAAAAAAGAAATATAAAATAATTATTTTCCATTAAAAAACTCAACAATATTTTCCAAATCACATTCCCCCTTCAAAATATCCAGTAATTCTTTAGTTTTATGTTTAACATTTTGTCCAAGCATTTTAAATTTATCAATATATAAATCTGTAATAATTCCAAGTATTCTATCCAAATGTATTTGTTGATTGTCTACTTCTTTATGTAAATCTTCATAATTAGCTAATAACTGTTTTAATTCCGAATTTAAATAACTTAAATCTTCAAGTGTTGCTTCGAGTTCCTTTAAAATTAATTTTTAATTTACAAGTTGTTTCACGGCCGGTTTCAAACCCGAAAATTTTTTATTTTTGCCAAAAATTAGTCGTTTGTACAAAATTAAAAAAACCGAAAACTTCTGAAAATGAGTGATTGTATTAAAAATTCCTTCAAAATTAAACCGGTATTTGTCTAAAACTTAAAATCGAAAGCCAGCCTTTTAAAATTTGGATTAACCGAAAAGGTATACTAGGGTATATCTTTACCCTAGTAAAAATATAATATATTTTTTAAATTAAAATTTCAAAAATAAACAAAAATACACAAAACACAAATATAGGTACTTTACAAATAAAAAAGAGAATTAACATTTACATACAATAAATAATCAAAACACCAAAAATACACACAATTATTTATTTACTCCCTTCCTTTTTACTTCCACTAATTTCTTCTTTCTTCTTCTTCAAACTTCCTTCATTCTTTCGCAAAGAGCTACTAGCAGGCATATTAATTCGTAATGATCCAACAGCCGGAGCAACATCCCCAACAATTGAAGGGGAACCTAAAGAACCACTTCCACTAAAAGTTCCCCCTCCTCCCCCTCCTCCTCCATCCCTCATAGATCCAAGCATTTGAATATTTCCTCCAATTGATTTTTCTGAAGTTTTTGTTGGACGAAATTCCAAGTCTAATGACAGAGAATTTTCACTTTTTGATTCGTTTATGTGGACACCAGAAATTATTTGTGGAGGGCCGCCAACAGTTTTTGATTCAATGTCGATTGAAAGTTCTGGACGGGATTTTGTTGTTTCTAATGGAATATCATTTGCTTCTTCTTTCTTTTCTTCTTTTTTTGGTTTTTCTGCTGTACTTTTACGAGAAATTGAACGTGAACGAGAACGTTTAATTCTTCTTGTTTCCATTGCCAAAAGAAGCGCTTCACGTCTTGCATGAAACCATTTACACAAGCGAACGCAGGAATACTTTAAATGAATTTTTTGTTTAATCATTCTCAAAAAAACTTGCAATTAAAAGACCAAATAAACCCATTCCAATAGCAGGAAAAACAAAAGTAACAATAACATGCCACCAATTAGTTGAAGGATGTCTTTCCCAATCATTCAAAATAGAATCCCACGATTTTGGCAATTTTCGGCTTTCTGCTTTTGGATCAATTAATTGAATGTTTTGTGCAGCCGTTGAAGTATAAAATAATGAAGATAATACATTGAGGAAGAAGAAAATGTGAAGAAATGATTGTTTTTTGATTAATTTAGATAAAAACATTTTTGAGGAACTTTAAAAAAATATTTTTTGAAAAGGAAACAAAATAAAAAATAAACATACAAAAACTAGGCGATGAACAATAAACGAGACCTTTTGATTAACCAAACAAAATAAAGAAAATTTTAGTGTTTTTATAGTGAAACAAACAAACAAACAAACAAAACATAAACAAAATTTCAAATATTTCCAAAAAAATATTTTTTTAAAAATTAACCTTTAACCCTCTCGCTAATTCCAATTGCCTAACTAACCGACTTTGATATTCCAATTTCGGCCAAATTAATTCTAAACATTTTTTAATACTTTCCTCATTAATATCACAAACAATATGTACTTTTATTTGTCCCATAGAAACAATTCTGCTAATAACATCACGTAAAATAACAATTGTGGATAAATTGTCAGAACGATAACTAACTCTCCCTTTACTTTTTGAGGAAAAATTTTTAAAAATAATTTTTTTGTTTTTCTTTTAAAAGACACCTATAATTAGCTTGTAATTGAGTTCCTCCATTAAAGGTTGAACGAAAATTAAAAGTAACAGTCTCTGCCTGTGGACAACGTTCGGGAACTTCAGCTAAACACAGAGCTAACCAAGAATGGGCTTCTGCTATTGAAAATGAGCCTGTCAGAGTTAAAGTATTCATTGGACGATGTTCATCAAAATAGTGGATACGTTCATGGAGGGCAAGTGGTTTTATTGGGTATGAACAAACCTGGAAATTTAAAAACACATACAATTAATTCCTTTAATTAAAAATTCTGTAGAATTAATTTAATTTACTTTCCAATATTTTAAAAAATATTTTTAAACGTGGGAATTATTTAAAATAAAAAGATGAAAAAACATTTTTTGGCAATTTTTGAGATTTCCAAAATTGTTAATTTTAAAAAAAAATGTAAAAGAAATATTAAATTACTTGAATAAAACAATTAAAATAACAAAAAATGACAAATTTTTGAAATAAATTGTCTTAAATTAAATGAGAATAAATGTTTATTTTAAGTATTTTAATTGAAAATTAATTTTATAAATTGACGTTTATTTAAATAAATTGTCCATAAAAATATTAAATAAAATTTCCTTTAAAAAGTCTAAGAAAATGGGCAACATTCCCATTTATTTTTTAAAAACTAAAAACTAATAAATACTTTTTAGTTTGTCCAAAATTAAAAAAAATACTTTTAAAGTTTAAGAAATGCCCTTTTTCTCGAAGTTACTCTTCCATAAATTAAAAATTATTTTTAATTTTTTTTTGAATTTTAAACTCAAAAAAGATTTTATTTCAAATCTCCTAATAACAATTATTTAAATTAATCCAAAATACAATTTTTAAGTAAAAATATTAAAATTAATTATTTAATTAATTTATTTATTTAAATTTCAAGTCAAAGTTTAAAAAATAATTTTCAGACATTTCGTGACTAAATATTATTTAACCTTAAATTCCTAAATTTATTATTTCCCCCACCAAAAAATATATTAAAATCCATTTTTAGAATTTTTTCTTAGTAAATTATTTTACCTAAACAACAACCTCCTCTCCCCCTCCCTCCTCCTCAATTTACTTCTTAAAAATTTAAAAATTTTCTTCCTACTTTCCTCCTACACTTAAATAAACGTTAAAAACTAAACACGCACATTTACACGCTTTTTTGCATTTTAAATAAGTTGAATAAAAATTATTTTGACTTTGAAAACTCAAAAAATATTAGAATTGTTGTTTAATAATTTTTTAGTTTTTTTTCTTAAAAAATAATTTTTTAATTTTATTAAAAAATAAAATATATATCGAATGCGGCAAATTAGGCGCTCGATGCTTTTAGCACAACTTTTATCACAGTATGCCTCAGTTGTTTTGCAGGTTTGTCCTCATTGTCCGTGATCATATTTCCATTACGTGGTACCATCAAATTATTAAAATGTTGCACAAAGCCAAATAAATATCTACACTTTACGATAAAATTGAAGCGACTTAAACTAAAAATAAATCGAGCACCGTACCGTATCCAGTATTATTTTTAAAATTTATTTTCCACAAAAATAATATTAATAAATCTATGTACATATACATATTTCTGTCCTACAATAATAAATGCATATACTATAGAAACGGGATTTATAGAAAGAAAATCTAGAGTTACATTTACGGTACTCGCTTTGAATTACTCGAATTTTAAATATTTAATTTTTTTCTTCTACCACCTTTTCTTTCTCAATTTAACAAATAATTATTTAATTAAAAAAATTTTTTAAAAGAATGCCATTTAATCTTCCCCGACTAAATCCAATTATTCTTCAACTTATTCCAAAAACTAGTAATTCTTCAATAAATTTAAACTCCAGAAATATTCTTCGGCTTCCCAAAAATTTATTTTTAATGTTTTTTATTTTTTCAATAATTAATTGTTATTTTTGTTTAATTTTACAAGTTTCTTCAACTCCAATAGAAGTAAATAAATAATTTATTTTTAAATAAATTAAATAAATAATTTTTAGACAAACGATCAAAGTTTTAAAGAAGAAAAATATTTTTTAAATTTAAATTCTCCTAAATTAATAGAAAATAAAAGAGAAGATGAAGAAGAAATTAATTATTTTAAAAAACAAAAAACAAAATTACCTAATTTTTTATTTTTAAATGAGAAAATAATAAATAATGATTTAACTAATAAAAGAGCAATAAATGGACAAACATTTATTGAAAGAATTATTAAAGGAAATGAACGAAGACGTGAATTATTAAAGGTAAAAAGTTAAATTTAATAAAAATTATTTAAAGAAATTAGTTTTCCCCGTAAAATTTTATTTAATTTTGTTTTAAAAATTTTAAATATTTTCTCCACATAAAAGGGTATTTTGGAAAAGGGTTTTTTAGTTTATTTTTAATTTAAAAAATTATTATAATTAAAGTGGAAAAGAGGAGCAGGAGATTTTTGTGGTTGTAATATGGGCTGTTTTTACCATTCTATGGGATTATGTGCATCTTGCTGTTCTTTGGGACTTTAAAATTTTTAAATAAAATTGGGAAGAATAGAGAAGAAATTTGGTGGAAAAATATTTGATAAAATAATTGGATTTTTAATTAAATAAAGTGCTAAATTAAAACGAGTAAAATAAAAAAATTTGTTTCGATTAATTAAAAGAATTATTAAAATTCAAGTAAAAATATTTTAATCCTTAAGTAACAAAAAAAGGAATTTATTTTTAATAATTTATTTAATACCTTGCATGTAAGGGGAACAAGTCTAGGTACAATATATAAACGTAAAGTGCCAAATTGCCCTTCAATTGATCTGATACGCATTTCCTAAACAAAACTGGATATATTTAAATTAATATATCCCTACCATTCTTGTAATATCAGCCTGACAACGATAAACAGCCAAAAGTGCATTCCCTGACTTAATTAAAAATTATCATCAAAATATTTTCTATACAAATTTACTTCATTTTCTGGTTCAGTAACAGAAATAACTGCAGAATTCCTTTCGACATCCAATAAATCAACTTTAACATCACTCTGTAGCAATACATAATCTATTGGAATTGCTAATTCAACAGACAAATTATAACTTTAAAAAATAAATAAACAAAGGAAAAATCTTCCTTAAAAACCAAGCCAATTCTTTTCTCAATTCAAATCTATCATTAACAGTGAAGGCCATTAAACTTGTATTATTTCCTATTAAATTTCCATTTGTAGGTACTTCACTAGCTATTTGATTTAAACGAGTCATTTCATTATTAAACCGTTCTCTTTCATCTTTTACTTTAATTTCTAATTGTTCTATTTCTAATCTACAAAAAAGAGAAAGAAAGATCTTTCAAGTAAATTAATAGTACCTCATTTGTTGTACTTTAATTTCCATTTCTGGCGCCTCATTTCCTCTTTCATCCAATCCAGAATTTATAGCAAATACAGGCTCTGTTGTTAATCCAAATACCCAACCTTTTTAATTTTAATTTTAAATTTTTCTTTCTCATTTACCTGTATAAGTAGTAACTATCAATTCTGGATGTATTCCATTACCTACTCTCCCTCCTTGTAATCCAGTAATGCTTTCTTCGCATTGATATGATTGACGAAATGTTAACTTTTTTAAAATTTTTTTAAAATAATTTTAAATTAAAAATAATTACATTATTATTTTCATCTACAGAATATAATTCAATAAGTCCATCATCCTTTCCTATCTACAAAAAAATTTTTTAAAGGATTTAATTTAACTTTAATTTAAATAACCAAAACATCTGGTTGTGTATTATTCTCATCTCCCATCATTGGATAACAATGAATTGTAGAAATAGCTAGTACATAATTAATTAATTTAATTTATTTTTCTTTCTTACTTCCAAAAGATTTTGTCTCAAATTGTTGACACATTGTCCAAAAATCTACCCCCAAATCAACTAACCCAATATATCCATTTTTACACCCAAATAATACTTTCTGTTTATTATACCCTCCATCATTACAAAAAAGATGTAAAACTGTTGGGACTTCATTTAATGGAACCTTTTTAAATTTTTTAAAGAAAATTTAAATTTAAAACTTGATAAACAATTCTTGAACCATCCAAAACTTTAATTGTTTTATCAGCACAAGCCTTTAAAAAAAGAATAATTTTCATTTAAACCTTTTTTAAAGGAAAGATTTGAGTAATATAAGGAAGGGGAAGACGTTTAAAGGAGAAGGATTGACCAATATTTTTTAAGCATCTCAGTTCAACAATTTTTAAGAAATTACTTTACAGCCATATATTTTAATAGAAATAATTAACCAAAACAGGTGTTAATCCACGTCCAACCCATCCACCTTCTGTTATAGGTAAACAAAGAATGTCAAGAATATTGTCGCTACAAGAGAAGTGCTAAAAATTAATAAAAAAATATTTTCAAAAAATTTCAAAATATTTCCAACACTTTTCTCAATACAATCGTGAAAATGATAAAAAGAGTTTTTGCTTGCAATTAACATATCAATACCATAAATATATAAAGATTGAATTGATTCTGTTAAATTCGAATTAAATGCCAAAAATTGTTTTCCTTTACGGCTATATCCTCTAACCTTTTTTTAATTAAAAAGAATTTTAAAATTCATTTAATTAATTAAATACTTCTGTTCCACAAGCAATAAATGCTTTATCTTGTATAGAACCTAGAGCACCTCCCATCTAAATTTATTTTTCTTAAAATTAAATTAAAATTAGAATACCATAAGTCTTCGTATTGGAGGACCAGGAGGTGTTTTATAGAGAATCTAAAAATTGGTAAATAAATTTATAAAAAGATTTTTAACGAAAGGAAAGCCTTATAGAAAGAGTTTAACAAAAGTCTAGCCACCGTACAGGATTGGAACCTGCAACCTCCTTGCAGTTATTGCTAGGCGCTTTCGTTCACCGCTTATAGGGCTCTACCACTGAGCTAACGGGCATCGACTAATTCTTTCTCTTTTATTCCTTTAGATCGTTTAACCCCCGCCTAAGCGTTTTAAATGCTCTAGGTGGATCAACCTTACAATATAAATTGTAACAACAATTATTTCAAATAATTTATCAAATTCCTTTTAATCTCTCTTCTTTTTAAATTAAAAATCAACAAACATTTGTATTTCCATCTTTCCTTTCCATACATAACAAAACCCCATTTTGATCTCCAATAATTAATTTATCAGTTTCATTTTCATTTAATTTATTTCTTCTTTTATTACTCCCTTTCCGTTTAATTATCAATTGTTCTCCCCCTCCTCCTCCTCCACCTTCTGTATTATTTTCTAGTTTAATTGTGGAATGTCTTCGAGTACTTAAATGGCCGTCTACAGAAGTTGTGTGAATTACTTTAAGACAGCCTTTTTTAAATAATTTTAAATTTCAATTTTAATTTAATTTAAATATACAATTTGTTGTAGTCCCAACATGTGCATAATCTACTCGATTGAGATTTAATTCCATCTAAATGTTTTTTTTAATTTTAAAAATTTAAAGAAATAGGAAGTAAATGAAAGGATATTTTTTAAAAACATTTTTTGGTTACCTGGCAACCAATTTAATTTGAAAAAATTAAATACATTATACAAAACTTGCTAAAATTCAAAGAAAAATATAAAATTTATGTAAATATTTTAATTCAAAAATTAGATGTGTATTTTAATTCTTAATTTTACGAGAAAAAATTATTATAGATAAAAAATTACAAGAGCCAGTTGTAATTATGTATTGAAGTGTTGTGTTTAAATTTAAATACTTTTTGTTAGAAACAAAAATAAAAAAAAATTAGAAAACAAGAAAAACAAAATTAGAAACAAAAATAAAAAAATGATCTTACCTGTTAAAGCTTATTTAATGCTTATCCATATTGGGGATTAAATTTTTACCTCGCTCTTACTGTATGAAATAGCCAAAACTTAAAATTTTTTAGTTTAACGATTTTTTTATAAAATGATTTTAATTAATATTTATTCCACAAAGTTTAATTGACAAAAAGTTAGTGGAAAAAAGAAAATATGAAAAAATCAAAAAATTATAGAAAGAAAAAGAAAGATTTTTTAAAGGATTTTAGTTATCTAATTATAAGAATTTTTTTAACAAAATTTATATTTTTTAACATCCATTTTTCTTTAAAAATAATTTTTATAAAAAAATTATTTTTTACAATCATCAGTATATTCATAACATTTTCCATTAGCACAATTACCATTGCAGCAATCATCAGTTGTTGTGCATTTATTGAATGAACATTTTTTACATGTTTTTGAATATGCAACACATTTCGTTCCATAACAGCATCCATCTTCCTGAATATCACATGGTTTTCCTTCTTTAATACACACAACATCCGAACATACATAACCACATCCTAAAGGCTTATGTTTACAATAGTCTCGCCCTTTGCAACATCCTTTACTAGCAGAGTTATCACAATGATCCTTATGTGATATATTAATACATTGATTAGTTAATTTAAATAATATTATTGACAGAAATAAACAAATTATTTTTATTGAATAATAAGTCATTTTTTGATTTATCTAATCTAATAATTTAAATTGAAAATATCTAATAATTTAAATCTTTAATAGAGATTAAAAATTTTGGTATTTAGTAAAACTTTAATTTTCGGCAGTCGACTCTTTATATTATTACGGTAAAATCTCACAGAATAGCCTTTGAAGCTTAAATGAACTATACGGAATTACAGGTGTATAGATTAGACAAAATAAACCAAAAAGTTTTTCATTCAGCTTCTCTTTCCAACATTTTGGTGTTCCTGATGAAAAATGGACAATGATCCTTAATGTTTTTAAAAAAATAAAAATTTTTGGGTAAAAATTTTATTATTTTTGTTTTGTTTATTTGAATTAGCCAAATTTTAATTTTATTTATATACACATTTGTTAGCTAGAATATTCTTAAAAATTGTCAATGAACTTTTGTTTGTAGTTTAGAAAAATTCAAAATACAAAGTTTATTTTAAGCTCTAAATGAAAAACAATAAAAACTTTTTTGGAATATTTTTCGAGAATATATTTTCAAAAAAATTTCTTTTTTTGTGTTTTACCGCTTCTTCACACTAAAAATAAACAAAATAAAAATAAAATCCCTTCTAAATAAATAATTCAAGCCTAATGTAGTATGTATTTCAAAATTAATTTTTTTACTCTTTTTTGGATAGTAATGTACGATGGATGAATGTAAATTTGCAAATTAATTTAAAAATCAAAAGAAAATATTATGGATGAATACAAAATTTTGATGTAAATAAAATGAAAGTTTTTATGTAAAACCCGTCTCTATAGGGTGACAATTAAATTACTTTTACGAATCTAAAATTATTAATCCGTATAAATTTAATTTAAAATAGTATAGATAGACAAAAACCCCAAAAGATCTCTTTTATTTTTGTTAATTACTATATAAAATATAATTTAATCTTTAATATATTTAAGGTATTTTCTCTTCTAAATATTCTTAAGCAAAAGTCTTTCCATTATGAGCGAATTTATTTGCATCAGGACCAGTCAATTTCATATAAACTCGACTGCCAGGAACACAAAATGTTCAGTAAAAAGTTTTGTCATTTCTCCAGTTACTTTGTTTGGATCAGTAAATCCCCCAATTGATTGAAGTTCGGCATAAATAAATGGATCGGTAGAACCTCCAAAACAGCCAACATTCCCAGCATTAACTAGAACCTTGGAAAAATTGAATTTAATTTTTTCGGAGGTAGCGAGGGGAGGCTGAAGCCCTCCCTGAAATGGGGGAATATGAAAAATTTTAGGAGGGAAATGATCAAAAAAGTCAGCCCCAAAATTCTCAAAATTATCGCCTATGGCATTAGAAAATATACGCACCGCAAAATTGCGTTTGAAACGCCAAACTTTTGGCGCACAACCCATTTTAGCCCACTTGGAATTGACCCCCTACGTCCTTGAAGGGTAGCAAATCAAATTTAGTGAAATCCAATTAAGGTTAAACAAGAGGTGCCGTAAATATTCTAGTACAAGCCCTGGGCTTATATTTTTCAATGGGTCTCCTCGGATGGGCTTATATCAGAATATTTACGGCATATTATTATAAAATAAATTATTAACCATAACGTAGGATTCTGGCTTCCCAGTTAGAGTTGCAATATTCGCAGAGGCAATTTTTGCAAATTTAGGTGGGACGGATTCTGTTGAAATATTTGTAAAGATTTGCAAAACTGGCATATTTTATTTTTAACTGAAAATAATAAAAATAAATGTCATAAACAAAACAAAATTCGGAAACGTTTTTTAAGTAAAATTAAAATAGAATATACTTATAAAACAAAAATGGAAAACTTAAATACACATTTCTACTAAATAATCACTCAATTAAAAATTATATAAAAACCAAAATTTACCACTACAAAGGACAAAAATAAAAAGCTTATTCAACAAAAAATAGAATTGTCGATTAAACAATTAATTAAAAATATTTAATTGCAAAAATAAATATTGAGCACATTAAATCTTTGAAGATTATCCTTTTAATTTCCCATCACAGGCAATTTGATTTGCATCAGGACCAGTCAATTTCATATAAACTCGACTGCCAGGAACACCAAAATGTTCAGTAAAAAGTTTAGTCATTTCCCCGGTTACTTTGTTTGGATCAGTAAATCCCCCAATTGATTGAAGTTCGGCATAAATAAATGGATCGGTAGAACCTCCAAAACAGCCAACATTCCCAGCATTAACTAGAACCTTGGAAAAATTGAATTCTAGAAATAAAAAAATATTTTCCTACCATTACAGAAGCTTCTTTTTTCCCAGTCAAATTCGCAATAATTTTCGCTGCTTTTGAAAATTCTGATGGAATTGATTTTGAAGCAATATTTGTGAAAACTTGTAAAATTGGCATATTTAAGAACTAGAAAAATTCAATTAAATTTTAAAAAAATAATTGAGAATGATATAAAATAGTAAAAACAACAGAATAAATTATTTAAATAACAAAAAGAAAACAAACTGGTACTTATTTAGTTCCCCCTCCCCCCTTTTTTCGAAAAATATGTAAAAATGGTCAGTCTGAACAACAATTGTAGAACCCATCGAGCTGTGTCGAATGACACCAAAATCAACAAAATCCGACTTGATTGGACCGAAATACAGACCCCTGAAAGTTGAACAACCACCGGGGTGATTTTTCGAAATTAAAAAAATTTAAGCAAATGATAGCTCATTCGAAAGAGCTCGTCGAGCTGAGTCGAATGATACCAAAATCAACGTAATCGGACAAGATTTGACAAAGTTATGACATTATTTAGACCTACCGGAGTCGACAAATTTATGTCATATCATTGTCAAATCAAGTCGGATTACGTCGATTTTGGTGTCATTCGACTCAGCTCGACGAGCTCTTTCGAATGAGCTATCATTTGTATAAATTCCAGTCCCTATGATTTAGCGCCCCGGTGGTTCTGGGGTCTGTATTTCGGTCCAATCAAGTCGGATTTTGTTGATTTTGGTGTCATTCGACACAGCTCGGTGGGTTCTACAATTGTTGTTCAGACTGACCATTTTTACATATTTTTCGAAAAAACTGACTGGGGGGGGGGGGGACTAAATAAGTACCACAAACTTCATTAAACAAAAAATTACTACATAAATATTTTCAATTTTACAAAAACTGATCTAAAAATTCCTCTAATTTTTCTCGGATCTCTTTTGGGGGCGGAATGCAATGTTTTCCTGGATGAGTACAAATTTGAGCATTTTTAAATAATTCTTCAGATAATTCTTCACTTCGTTTGGGTAAAACAATCTTTTTTTAAAAATTTTTTTAAACTAATTTTTATTTAAAAAAATCACCTCATCATTTAATCCCCAAATATGCAAACTTTTAACACAAATTTTAACACAATTAAATTGATTATGAAAACTAGAAAGACTTTTAAAACCAGAAAATAATATCACAAAACGAATATTTAATGAAGGATTTGATGCAAGTAATAAATAAATAAAAGAAGCTCCTTGGCTAAAACCAAGAAAGCCGTCAAATGGTCCCTTAAAAATTTTTTATATAAAATTTTTGCTCCCTATCGATATTTTCATTGAAAAGAGTTATGTAAAATAGTGACCGGCAAAATCGATTTTTCCGGAACCGGATCCGGATTCCGGATTTGCAACTTGAACCGGACCGGATCCGGCCGGATTTTTCCGGATAAATCCGGTCCGGTTTTAATCCGGTAAAAATAATTTCCGGATTCCGGACCGGACTCCGGTTTTTTTCCGGATTTTTCAAAAAAAAATTTTTCATTAATTTTTGTGTTAAAATCTTGTAATATACATACGGTATTTTTCCCAATAGAAGCGCACGTCCCATTTGAAGCGCAGTTACATATGTATAGAAGCGCAGTCTACAGGGAGGTTGAAAAATAGAAGCGTACGCGCTTCTATTGGGAAAAATACGGTATGTGTCTTTTATGTGTTAAAATGTTGTTAGGGGGTATCTAAGGATTTTGGAGGCTATGGGGGATATTTTCTGGATTTTTCGAGATTAAGTTTGGAAAATAAAGTAATTCGTGTTTGGAATTTGACCTGCCAATTTTTGAGCATTCGGAGTCCAAGGAGCAATATTTCCTCCAAGGATTTAAAGGATCCTCTTACTCTCAAATCTCTTCCCTGCGCCGCAGGCGAAAATGTTGAGAATTTTGGAGGTCCTTAAGTCAGAATACGTCCATTTTTTGCGCCGCAGGCGAAAATTTTGAAAAATTTTGAAGGCCATTAAGCCGGATTTCTTCCATTTTTCACCGCCGAAGGCGGTGAAAGTTTCAGTCTCATACTGAAACTCAGTTGAGGTATATCCAATGTGGATTCAGTCGTCCTTACGTCTCCAATTTTGTAAGGCCAATAAAGAAGAATTTTCCCTTTTCAGCGCCGCAGGCGAAAATTTTTCGAATTTCATATAGACAAGGGTCAAAAATCATCCTTTTTTATAAAAAAATACAAGAAAATTGGGTAAATCCAGGAACCGATAAAATCCCAAATCCGGTGCTCGAAATTTGCCGGACCCGGATTCCGGATTTTCATCTAGAGCCGGACCGGATCCGGCCGGATTTCTCCGGATTAATCCGGTCCGGTTTTAATCCGGAAATTTCGAAAAAACCCGGATTTGGGACCCGGACTCCGGAAAAATCCGGCCGGATCCGGTCCGGTGCCGGTCACTAATGTAAAATAAACTAAAAAATAACCCAAATAATTTTCTTTTAAATGACGAAATATTTAGTGGCGAAAAGTTTTTTTTGTCCTTTCACGTTATGTTCTTCCTAAAAGGGAAATTCCATTTTCATGTAAATAATTTAATTTTTATTTTATTTTTTTCAATTTTACAGATTTAGACAAATATTTAGACAAAAATGCTTCCTCATGAAATTCAACAATTTATGGGAAGTGGAGCATTTGCTTCTTCAGATCCATTATTTCACAGTGACACTATTCATCATGTCGAGTTTGATTTTTATGGAAAGAGAGTTGTGACAGTTTCAAGTGACAAATTGGTATGTATTTGGGACAAGGAAGTACATGGAAATTGGAAAAGAAGTGCTTCTTGGAAGGTTTTTTGAATAAATTTTTTTAAATAATTTTATTTTTGTTTAATTGAAAATAAAAATATTGTAAAATTTTTAGAAGCATGGTGGCGCAGTTTGGAAAGCTCGTTTTGCTCACCCAGAATTTGGACAAGTACTTGCAACATGTTCGTTTGATAATACTATACAAATATTTGACAAAGATGGTGAGTTACGAGAGATAATTTTTTTGGGGGAGGGGGGGACTTCGAATGATCAAATTTTCTGGACTAATTTTTAAGCTAATTGCTTGAAATTTAATTATTTTTTTCAATTAAAAAAATCACTTTCTTTTTCAGCCGTAGATGTAATGGATGCTCGCTCTTCAATGAGTGCTTCTGACTTTAGTAATGGATGGGTGTGTCGGACCGTGCTCCGACAAAGGTATTTTAAAGCAAGAAAAATAAAGGAAAATTAAATATTTAGCACATCCAGCATTACCGACATTCAATTTGCTCCTCATTATTTAGGTCTTCAATTAGTTAGTGTTTTTTAATTTTGTTTTCAAATCAAAATTTTACAGGCCGCTTGTACTTCCTCAGGGAGATTAGTAATATATGAAGCGGAAGACATAATGGCTTTGGACAATTGGAATGGTTTAAATGATTTTTAAAGAAAAAATATTTAAATTTATTTTTTAAGTTCTCGTCGACAATGAAATTTGTCAACATCGACTTTGTTCTCTCTCATGGAGTAGAAGTCGTTTTGATCCACCCTATATTGCTTTAGCTTCAGATGATGCCGACGCTCCCGCTGAAGAAAAAGTTTTTCTTTTTAGAGTTGTCAATACCGGGTTTAATTTTTTATTTTTCTTTATTAACTAAAGCTTTTAAAAGAATTTTCCCTGCACGTGTAATTTCTTCCACCAGTTCAACTCCTGTTGAAAAACAACAACAGAAATCCAAAGACTACAAATTTTTATTTGAAGATCCAGTCAGTATGCTTGCATTTGGGCCTTCTTGTGGACTTGGAGTACACAAATTAGCAATTGCTGTTGGAACAAGATTATTAATTTATCAATTACAATTAACAATGACTGAAGACCACAATCAGGAAGGATCAACCGGAAGTGCTAGTGAAGCACCAGAAAATCAATTAGGAGAGAATACAGCAGAACAAACAACAATCCAACAACATTTTGTAATAAAATCTTTGGATGTTTTGGAAGAAGGAAATTCCCAATTAGTTCGATTTGCTTGGAATATACTTGGTGACATTTTAAGTGCTGTTTATGCTGATGGACTTGTACGGATTTGGAGATGTATTTATATTTTATTTATAGCGCCCCTGTAAAAGCATTTTTGAGTTTTTGTGATTACTAAAAGACTAATTGTGAGCCTGAACATCAATCAGAGTTATCTCAAAAACTCAAACTACTGCCATTTTTATTTCCACTAAAGCAATTCTTAAAATAATCTCTAATTCAATTTTAGATACATTTTCAAATCGGTGGTGTTCTGTAAGCACTATTGTTCCACCACCAGAACAAGAAAGAAGTCCAGAAGATGTTTATTATTAAACTCCATTCCATTTATTTTTACTTTTAGAATTTATTTGTTTTCTTTTCACACAATATGTACCAGCACCAAAAATTTTTATAAAATTTAAATTACCTTATTTTTAATAAATTCGAGTGTATATTTAATTGATTCTTCAAAACCATCAGCAATTGTACAAATTTCCCTTGAGGAAAAAGATCTTTGTTCACGATTAGAGAACCACCAGGCGCGGCCTTCTTATTTAAAGGATGGATTTTTAATATATTTGAATGAACTAGAACCCCAAACCTTTCTTTTCTTCCTCTTCTTCCTCTCCGTTTAAATTATTTATTGTAAATGGGGCAGAAATAAATTCTAAAATTTAAAAGGAAAATTCAAATAATTTGCTAAAGACAAATTTAAAAATTACCAAATTTTGCACGACTTTTTAAAGCTTTCCTCAATGCACCAGATTTTCTCTGGAAAATTTCTGCACTTTGACGATAGCCGTGAAAACAGAGAATCTAAAATTGTAATTTTATTTGTGTTTTATTGAGATATAACTCTTAATTGTTTTTGCTCTTCCATTTTTCACAAAATATAAAATCCTGAATTTTGCTGAAAATTAAAATTCTGCTGAAATCAATTATTAAATTTGTCCGTATTGAAATTATTTGTCCTTGTTGACATTTTGTCCATATTTAATGTTATTGGTACTTTGTCCATATTTAGTTATAGGCATTTTATCTGTTATAGATTTTGTAATATAATTTTGTAAATTTTATTTTAGCGTCCCGCGTCATTTCTTGAATCTTCTTACGTTAAGATTTTATTTCCTTAACTTTTTGTTGAAGATTTCATTATCCTCGTGTTTTATTCGTGTTTTTTACCTCCCATATCTCATCTTTTTTTATTATTTTTTTTTAAATTTCAGTTAATTACATTTACTATTTTCGTTTGCGAACCAACTAAATAAAATGACTCAGGAGAGCGACAACATTCCAACATTTAAGCTTGTCCTAGTTGGTGACGGCGGTACAGGCAAGACTACTTTTGTTAAGCGTCATTTAACTGGCGAATTTGAGAAGAAATATATTGGTATTTTTTAAATGTAACTTTTCAAAATTAATCTTTATTTTTCTAGCAACTCTTGGTGTTGAGGTGCATCCGTTGACCTTTCACACAACTCGTGGCCAAATCCGTTTCAATGTTTGGGATACTGCTGGACAAGAAAAGTTTGGAGGACTTCGTGATGGATATTACATTCAAGGTTTGAACTTAGAAAGAAATAAAATAATTTTGTTATTTCAGGACAATGTGCCATAGTTATGTTCGATGTAACCGCACGTGTTACTTATAAGAATGTTCCGAATTGGCATCGTGACTTGGTCCGGGTGTGTGAGAATATACCAATTGTTTTGGTTGGAAATAAGGTTATTGATTATTTGAAGATTTTTGAAACATTTTCTATTTAAAGGTTGATGTAAAGGACAGGAAGGTCAAAGCCAAAAGTATCACTTTCCATCGCAAGAAGAATCTTCAGGTTCTTATTTTGTTTTAAAGTTTTTCTAATCTCATTTTATAGTACTACGATATTTCGGCCAAGAGTAACTACAACTTTGAGAAGCCGTTCCTTTACCTCGCAAGGAAGTTGGTTGGCGATCCTAACCTCGACTTTGTTGCTATGCCAGCTCTTGCACCTCCTGAGGTACATATGGATCCGGCTTTGGCTGCACAATACGAACAAGAAGTGAAAGAGGCTGCAAATGCTGAGCTTCCTGATGACGATGAAGACATTTAAGTATAAGGATTGGAATAACATGGGGAAGTAAAAGGTAAAAGTCTTCCACCAAACATTTTCTCTTTAATTTTTATTGAAAGGGTGAAAATTTAAATCTTATTTAACACACTTCAAAATGATTATTTTAACGCTTTAATAATCTTAAGATTTATTATCTAATCTGGAGAAAATTAATTTTTGGGCAATTAAAAATATTCACCCTGAAAATCTCTAAACATCTACACCACACAAACATATGTTGTTTTTACATTTATTGATTTAATGACAATTTGTTTGACTTTATTTAGACTATCTCAATGTTGCCACGATTTTTCTGAATTTAACGTGAAACGATATATAAAACTTGTTACTCTTGTAAATATTTGATATAATGGTCGATTCCTTTCCAAAGATGGAAAGTCTGCCGCTAAGAAAATAATAGAAATTTTAAAAAATCTTTATTAAATTTTCAATTTACAACTAAAAAAATAAGCAAATAATCTAAAATCCCCTTCTAGCTATTCCTGGTCCCATACAAATTAGAAAAATTAGGGAAAAAGGTAATAAACCTAAATATTTATAAAATCTTTTTTTCCTTTCTTCCTGTTCTAATTTTTCTGATTGTAACCTCAACTTCTCGAATGTAGGCATTGGATGCTCTTCTCGGCGCCTTCTTTCTTCAAATTGTAAATGCAATTGTCTCTCTCGTATTTCACGTTCTCTAGCTAAATTACTTCGGTAATTAGAAGCGGCCTCGTGTTGTGCAGCCCAAAAATTTTCTGAAGTGTTTGTTGCTGAACCATGAAACATCCTCTTCTTTCTAAAAATTAAAAAAAATGTGTAATGTTTTAAGTAATAATCGTAAAGGAGAGGTTAAGTCGAGATATTACTCACACTTCGTTTTCCACATACCTTATCGTTTCTAATTGCCTTTATTCATAACAAAATGTAATAATATTAAAAAAGCAAAACCTGCTCATATTCTGAAAATGTTCAAAATCTTTATAGTCAATATCCAAATCACTCCAATCTTTTTCCCATTTTCTTTGCTGTTTTTCACCTGCTTTTGTTCTTTGATGATGCGTAGCCTTAAATATTTTTGTTGGCATTTCAGCAGTTAATGAGTCATAAGCACGCCTTTTTTCTTTTGAACCCAGAATTTCATAAGCTTCAGAAACCTAAAAATTGTTTTAACATTAAAGGTTTTTAATTATTGAAAAACAAACATTAGTTTATATATTCCATTAAGATCACTCACCTCATGAAAATACTTGGAAGCCTTGTCCTTGTTGTCAGGATTCATATCTGGATGATACTTCTAAAAATTAAAAGATTTAGCTATTAAAAGATTAAGCTTAATTTGCAAATAAATACTTTAAGGATTAAATTATTTATGTATTTTCAAGCCACGAACTTGAAAAACTCAAAATATCAGAAAATTGCCCAACACTTTTAATATTATTTTTGTATTTAATATTATATTATTTAATATTATATTCAAAAAAACCTTTGAAAGTTTATAAAACGCTTCTTTAATTTGTTCAATTGAAGAACTTCTTGGCACCCCAAGAACTTTATAATAATCCTTCCGAGTTTCAGGGGCAGTAGAAAAAAATGCTGTTGTCGTAAAATGCGAGGAGAAATTGTTTTTTGAAGATAAATTTGTGACGAATAAATGACATAAACCAAATTTATTTGTATTTATTGCAATATTCATAATTAAAAACCCTCAAATATTTTAAAGTAAAAAACAAAAAGTAAAAAAATTTAAAGCATGGATTTGTAGTAAAAAATTAGAATAAAAATCTCAAAAATTTATTTTTAAAATTTCCAATAAATTTATCAAGATAGTAGACGAGAAATAAGTTAGTAAATAAAAATGATTCAAAAAAACAAAAATTTATTTTCGATGTTGCTAGAAAATATTGAGAGAATTTTGTATCTTTTAAAATAAAAATATATAATTTTTGTTATTCCCAATTGGGGGAATTTGCTAATCCTAAAACGGAAAAATATTCTCTTTCCACAAAAACTCTTCCAAACCAAAATTCTTTTGTTTTTTATTTAAATTTTATCATTCCAAAATATAAACATCAATACAATCATCATCTTCCAAATCAAGAGTTTCTGCTGTTTCATTGTCACCAACTCTAACAGAATCAAATATAAATTGAACTTTATCCAAGGGAAGACTATTCTCTTGACAAAATATTTCTTTAAGTCGGGCAAATTTGGCAGTCTAAAAATTAAAAAAAATTTAAACAAAAATTTAAAAAACCTTCAAAATTTTTGCAACAATCGGCCTTTTCCCTTTTTGTTGATATTTAATTCGAATAGTTTTTACATCTTCCATTAAATTCAAAGGAACAACGTCTTTATGTTCAAAAGCATCCAATTCAAAACTTTCATCCGAAGTAATTCCCAAAGTCCGTGGAGTGTCCTCTAAAGCACATTGTTTTAATTGTTTTGTAATTAACACAATTCGTTTTGGATCACCATTTACACGTTCAGCATAGTCTTCAATTAAATTTTTAATTGGATCATCCTGAAATTTTTTTGAGAAAATTATTAAGTAATTACTTAATTTATTTAATTTTTTCTGTAGTTGGAATTAGTTAAAAATGTCATAAAATATTTTTAGGAAATTACATTTTCAAAAAATTTGAAAACTTTTGGCCCTAAAATAAAACTATTAAATTAATTTAAAATTTCCAGCCAGGAAAAAAAACAATTTTCATTATTAATAAACTGAGTTTTTCTAAAATTTCTCGAAATTTTTTGTAAAAGGTTTAAAAAATTAAAAAAAAATTAACCAAATCTTGAATAAACATTCGTTTGCCACCATTAGAATGAATAGTAATTGTACAAGTACTTTTAGGTGAAGGAATTATATTCTTAGATTTTTGAGCTTTATAAATTTTGTTAGAACAATTATTTGTCAAAGAAGAGCCAAAGGGTGTAAGATCAATAACTTCAATGGAATTTGAACAAGAAGGAGCTAAATAAATTTTAAAAAATAATAAAAAGTTAAAAAATTACAATTTATTTCAATAACTGCAGGAATAGAAGAATTGTTAGTACAAAAATTTGTTGAAGAGACAAAGTCATCGACACATACAATTTCTTCGCCTGTAAATATAAATATTAAAATTTTTTGGAGTTTGGATCCAACAAAATTAAATTCTTCCCCCAAGCCTCATAAAAATTTTTTTGTTCTGAATATACTTTAAAAAAAATTAAATACATGAAATGACAGAATCAGAAGGGGCATTTTTTCTTGTAAATTTATTTGTGGAAGTTGTAGTTGGTTGTCTACGTTTTTTCTGGCAATGAGCGGCCTTTAATTTTATTTTGTCAAAATTGTCGTAAAAATCATCATCACTACTTGAATCGCTACCCAAAGAAATAACTTCTGGCATCTCAACCTCTGAAAAATAAATTTACAAAAAGTAAATAAGATAAAAATTTTTAGGAAAATTACAGGAGTGGAAAAAATAAAGTTGAGGAATTTTGGGTAGGGGACGATTCAGTATGGCCGATTCAGAATAGCCGATTCAGTATGGCCGATTCAGAATAGCCGATTCAGTATGGCCGATTCAGAATAGCCGATTCAGTATGGCCGATTCAGAATAGCCGATTCAGTATGGCCGATTCAGAATAGCCGATTCAGTATGGCCGATTCAGAATGGCGCCAGTATGGCCGATTCAGAATAGTATGGCCGATTCAGAAAAAAAAATGAATGACAGAATCATTCATTAGCCGATTCAGAATAGCCGATTCAGAATGGCGCCATTCTGAATCGGCCATACTGAATCGGCTAATGAATCGGCTATTCTGAATCGGCCATACTGAAACGACCTGCGTCGTTTCGGTCGCGCCGTTTTGGCCCGCGCCGTTTCGGGCGTGTCCCTTAAAATTCACGTTTTTCCTAACATTTAGTTTTAATCTTTGAACGATTAAAAATGTTTCTTTTTTTATTTTCATGTGGTTTTGTAATTTTTTATTGAAAATTTTTAATTTTAGCCATCGTCGTTAAATTGTTTCCAATTTACATTTTAAATTTGAAAATTAATAATGGGAAAGAAGCGTCTTGAACAAGTAAGGAAATCTTTTAAAATTATTTTATAAAACTTTTTATATTTAGAATGGAGGTAAAACTTTAGAAACTAGTATGGAAATTTATGAGAAAAGTGATTATATTTTAAAATCCTCGAATGAAGAGCCTAAAACACATTCAGAGGATTGGCCTTTGCTTTTAAAGGTTTTTATTTATTTTTTTTAATTTAAATCGGATTTCATCAACGAAGGTCTTTTTAATTTTATAAGAATTAACACAAAGCAGAGCGCGACATATTTTTTATCTTTATAATTAGATCTAACGTAAGACCTTTGTTAAATCCGATTAACTAGATGAGTTAAATTGATTGGAGTTTATCACTCTCCTTTGTAGCATTTATTTAACGCATTAAAATTTAATAAAGGCGTTTTTTCTTATTTTAATTCTTAAAATTTCAGAATTTTGATAAATTGAATATTCGAACTGCACATTATACTCCTCTAGTTGAGGGTTGTTCTCCACTTAAACGTGATATTCGAAATTATGTTTCTGCTGGTTATTTTAATTTGGATAAACCTTGCAATCCATCAAGTCACGAAGTTGTTGCTTGGGTCAAACGAATTCTTCGTGTTCAAAAGACAGGACACAGTGGGACATTAGATCCAAAGGTTTGCAGATTATTTTTATTGTCTTTCATTTTTTATGCTCTTCCTTGATTTTGGGTGTTTATTTTTATCCTATCATTTTAAATTGTTTCTTAAGCTAAAAAATAAAAATATTTTAGGTTTCTGGAGTTCTTGTCGTCTGTATTGATCGTACAACTCGTTTAGCTAAATCACAACAAAATGCTGGAAAAGAATATGTTGCTATTTTTAAATTACATAATGCCGTTGAATCTGAGAAACAAATTCGACAAGCTCTGGATAATGTAAATTCTTTAAATTTTATAAAATTAATAATTAATTCCGTTAAAAACCAATATTTTAAAAAATCAGAAAATTCTCAATTTTTAGTTGACTGGAGCTCTTTTTCAACGTCCACCGCTTATTTCTGCAGTTAAACGTCAATTACGTATTCGAACAATTTATGAATGCAAATTAATTGAATATAATCCTTCACAACAAATGGGTATTTATTGGATGAGTTGTGAGGCTGGAACTTATGTACGAACGCATATTGTTCATTTGGGTCTCATGCTTGGAGGTTTTCTAAATTTAAAAATTTGAAAATTCTTTTGACGATTTTTTAGACTTCTTTCAGATTAAATTAAATTCTTTTTTAACTTAATTTTCAGTTGGGGCACAAATGCAAGAATTAAGACGTGTTCGTTCTGGAGTAACGTCAGAAAACGATCATATTATAACACTTCATGACATTTTGGATGCACAATATATGTATGATAACCAAAAAGATGAAAAATATTTGAGAAGAATTATTCGTCCATTAGAAGCACTTCTTGTTCAACATAAAAGAATTGTTGTTAAGGATAGTTCGGTTTGTTGGGAGTTAGAAAAATATTTTTTTAATTTATCTAAAGATAAATGCAATTTGTTATGGAGCTAAAATTTTACTTCCGGGCGTTCTTCGCTTCGAAAATGGGATTGAATTAAATGAAGAAATTGTTATTGTTAGCACAAAAGGAGAGGCGGTTTGCATAGGTTAAAATATTTTAAATAAATTATTTTAAAAATTTTATTTTTATAGCAATTGCTTTGATGACTACCTCAACAATTTCGGTTACCGATCACGGTGTTGTGGCAAAAATTAAGCGAGTTATAATGGAAAGAGACACATACGCTGTAAATTTATATTCAAAAATTTAAAAAATTAATTTTTTAGCGTAAATGGGGTCTAGGTCCAATTGCATCCAAAAAGAAAATGGGTCTTGTTCAGAAAGCAACGGAAGGAGGAGGCGGTGAATCTTCTTCAATTGCAAAACCTACTCCACAAGTTGAAATGAAGGAAGAAGTTCAGAGCCCAAAAAAGAAAATTGTTGAAATGGATGTTGATAAAAACGTTAAAAAAGAAGAATTGGGGAAAAAGAGAAAGATGGAAGAATCCTCAACATCGTCTGAAGAGGAGGAAGATGATGAAGAAGAGGAGGATGATGATGAAGACGATGAAGAATCATAAATGGAAATATCACTTAGTTTATTTTGACGAGAAAGTCTCTAATAAGGTATTTAGAGGGGGAGGAGGAGGATTCTATTTGATTTTCCCAGTGAAAATTGAAGGGGTTTTTGTTCAAAATTTAAGTTTTTTGTTAATGAAACTGAATTGGGGAAAGAAATCCTTAAAAATCTTTTTAGGTTCTTTTGAATTTTAAACTAAAAATTTAATTAAAAAGTAGATCAAAGATAGACTAGATTTATTTTTGAGTTAATTTTTAAAAAATATTCAATTTAAAAAAGTAATAATATCTCTTAGAGACTGCAAAATTTTTATTTTTCTCTTCAATTTGTTTGATCTTCATTTTTGCTATTTTGTTGTTCCTCTATATTTTTATATTGTTGAAGTTAAATAATATAAATCTCTAGTTTGTTTTTTTCGAAGTTTTTTATATTCCATAAGCATTAGCCCTGTTTAATTTAAAAAATTATTTTGAATTACCAAAGCTTGAAATGCCAAATACCCAAAAGCCCTTAAAATACCAAACTGAAAATTCGGCTATTTATCTATGTACTCTTAACAACGAAGGGTTGTGTTCAATAAGGGATATTGTCCCAACTGAATCTTCGCTGGAAAAAATTTCTGTGCTGCTCCAGAAGATAGGCCGGGCATTGTCTTCACTACATGATGGCCGATCGTTTGCTGTGGCCGTGCTCGCTTCGCTCGCTATGGCCGTAGCGAAGCGGTGGCCGTCGTTCCGATCTATATGCTCGGCCTCCTACGCAGCGGCAAAAACTTATTTTCATAGAAAAACTCACACTTTTCTTGGAACAAGTTTCCCAGTGTTAGAACAACATCTCCCGTTGATGGTATTTTATTTTGTTATTACAAGGTCTTTTGGGTGTTTGGTATTTCAATCGCTTTTGGTAATATAAGACGTTCGGTTTTTAATTTTTTCTTATTTTCAAATACTTTTTCCTCACATATTTGCATCGGCCAGCATATCCTCTAACAACCGAATACGTCGTTCGTGTTGTCTAAGCACCGATTTAATTTTTTCTAATTCTTCCGAATTTACCTCAAATATATTTTTTTAATTAAAAAAAAATTTTTTTTAACCGCTGCTGATGATGAATTACTTCCTCTTCTAGAAATACTTGGAGTAACAGAAGTTGTGCTTGGAGTAGTTGTACTTGTACCTCCACTATTATCTACTAAATGCATTTGTTGTTCCCTTTTAATTCTATCTAATTCTGCGGCTGCCCGTTTTTGTCCAGCAGTTAAAGCACCTCCGCCGGCGGGTGGCTCTCTCGATTTTAATTGAACCTTTTTTAAATTTTTAATTAAAAAAAACAATTTATGTATTTAAATAAACTTGTTGTTTTGGATGTGTTGGATTTGGAGGAGGTGAAGGCTCTCTTGTTTGTCGAACAATTCCTGTATCTTTGTGTGCCATTGGTTGTTGTTGAGGTGGAATTTGACGTTGTTGGGGAGGAGGATGGTTATTTTGTTGTGGAGAAGATTCTTGACTAAAATAAATTTAAAAGAATTTCTTTAATTTAGATAAACTAAAATTAAAAAATCAGAATTTAAAAGCAAAACTTACACAGGCATTTGAGCCAAAATATTTGCCTTCTTTGCCACCTGCACTTTTGGTTTTATAGATGCCGCCTCAGGATTTACAGGCATTAAATTCGGTGGGGCATTTTTTCCTTCAGCAAATTGTTCTGCTGTTAGAGCGGGGACCATACTTCGAGTATCCGGATATAAATCACTCTTTTTTTAAAAAAAAATTTGCTTTTTAATTTTTTCATTAAATTATAAAATACCTGCCAAAGATCAGATTTTCTTGGGACAAAAAATTGTAATACATCAATTACACCTTTTGTTGTTATTTTGTAAATACTGTAGAATGAGAGAGAATTAATATTTTGTGTTTATTTTTATTAAAGAAATTTTTATTGTAAATAAATTATCTAAGATCTTTTTAATTCCCAAATGAGGATGCTAAATCCGAAAAAAAAATTCCCAGATATCCAAAGATTTCCCATATACTTATCCCCAAAATAAACTATAATTTCCCTACCGATTAATTTCATTTTCATTAGAATTAACTCCTCTTTTAGGCATAAATCCAAACCCTCTTTGTGGTTCAGATGTCGTGTGAGTATTTATATAATGCATAAAAGGGGCATCATCATTAATTTCATAATAACGAATTGCACAATCACCTTTCCCAACTAAATAACATAAACCAGAATCTTCATCGTATAAAGGAAAAAGTACTCCATTTGAGGTGTCTAATCTATTAAATTAATTAATAAATAAAAAGTAAAATGTATATAATTATAATTACTAGTTACACCCCTACACTTTAAATTATTTATCTCACAAATGAAATACATATCGGTTTTATTTTAATTTTTGGTTTTATTTTAATTTTTTCCCCAATTAATTTTTTCCCTAACACTAATTAATTTATTTATATTTTTTCAATTACTCCTCTTGAAGTAAAGGTTCCAAAGTATTTGAATCTCTTAAAGCATATATTCTTTCAGAACGTTTACTAAATCCAGTAGTTACAATTCTTCCATCTTTAGTAAATATTGCTCTTTGGGGCTTTACACCTTCATGTCCAATTCCAGATACGAGAACAGAACCTTTAAATTATTAAATAACTTTTTTTAATTTAAAAAGTTTATACCTGTATGTGAATCCAAAACTCGTATTTGTTTGTCTTTACAAGTTGTTACAAATCTATATAGAGAAAAATAATGAAAAAGATTTCTAAGGAAAATATTTTTTCAATTCTTTACCTACTCCCATCATAATTAAAAGCAACACTCCATATTTGGTCTGGATGTCCAGCAATTTCAATTAAAGCTTCCCCTGTTCCAACATTCCAGAGAAGTAATTTATTTTCTCCTCCAGCAGTTAATAAAATACTTAATTTAAAGTTTGTTATTAAATTATTATACATATAATTAAAAATCAGGAGTTGGAATAATATTATAAGAATGAAGTCACTATGTCCTAAACAAACAATATATTTTTAGTTTTACTCAATCAAAATACTCCATTCAAAAACAATTCAAGTAAATTACGAGGAGACCAATATTTACATATTTTTCCTAAACAAAAAATATTTTAAATCTCATTTCATACTTTGCAGCTGTTGGATGCCAAGCCAAAGTATTAACTCTTTTTTGGTGTCCACATAATTCAACTACAGGTTCACTTAAAGTTCTTAATAACCCTAATTCTGGTATCATCCAAACTTTTGCTGTTGTATCTTCTGAACAACTAGCAATTACGTTATCATTAAATGGAGACCATTGAACTTCTAAACAAGCTGCTCTATGGGCATCAACAAATGGAGTATCTTTGTCTATACGACCAGCCTTTTTTTAAAAGGAAAAATTAAAATAATATTTAATTTTTAGAATTATTTTTGAATAAAAAAGCTTAAAAATTCAATAGATGCTTTAAAAAAAAGTATAAGAATTCGGCTTTGGATTTGAAGATTTTATATAATTGATTTTTTAATCATAATTTCCCTAAATCACCTTATTTATTGGAAGTACAACAAAAGGCCCTCCTGCCCCTTTCACAATAACTGCCTTAAATAAATTTAATAATTAAATTTAAATTTCAACAATAAACAAACAATAAATTTAGGATTAACTGCACAAAATTGTGAATCCCAAGAAACTTCTGTTATTCGAACATCTTGAATACATTGTTCTTGTTTAATTGCTTTACAAAAAACCTTCAAATTATTTAAAATTTAATTATCTTGTGAAAATTTAAAATTTTCTTATTTATCAATCTCCGATGCGTTTGCTGATGGACTTTAGGAGAGAAAATACAGTAATATAGGAAGAATTCATTAATTGCTACATATTTTAATTAAAAATTAGGGTAATTCTTACATGTCGAAATTTTGATTGACGAACAATGCTACTCATTTATCAAAAAAATTATTTAAATATTAATTAAAATTTAATTTTTTTAAATTCTATCAATATATTTTAGATGAAAATAAATTTTTTGAGCATGAAAAGTTTTTTTAAAAATAAGCTTTATAATTTTTTTGTTGTCGATTAAATTTTTATTTCTTAATCCCGCCTGTTCTTTCCGTTCATCTTTTTACGTTGAATGGCAAGAAGAAGAGAAATTTAAAGAATAAAAAAGATATATTTTATTGGCAAATTCTTTGAATGAGTTAAAACAAAAATTATTTTCTCTAACATAACAAAAATATTTTAAAGTTAAATCCGATTGATTGAACAGATCGCAAGAATTTTAAAAGAAAAAAAAGAGAGGAAGAAAATCCCTTTATATTTATTTACTATATAGTTAATAACTAAAGAAACAAACAAGGCTTAACTAAACTCTTCAACTCATTAAATGATGGGAGGGAAAGGTGAAGAGGGAAGAGAGGAAGGGGGGATATTGTTTGGATGTCTAACAGATTGAAGTAATTTATAAAAAGTCCCCAAAGTAAAAAAATTTTCCAAACAGTTTATTAACTAAATATTACAAAAAGACTAGTTTAGGAAATCTGCTACTAAATACTAAGAGAGAATTGATTGAGGGTCGAAATTGATATCGAGAAAAATCGATAGATTTCCGATATTTTTGAAAATGGTCTTACTCAACTAAACTCTTCTTTAATTTAAAAATTTTAACTTCTTTTACTTTATGTTAAACAATTGAGAATAATTTTTAGTTGTTTTTGGCTGCCGTTTACTTATTCTACATATTTTTAATAACAATTTAAAAACAAAAAAACCCCCCTTCTTTTTGAATAAATTTTCATTTATTTTTAAATCAAAAAATGTTTTAAAAATTAAATTATAATAATTTTTTATTACCCATTTTTCTCCTCCTTTTTTCTTCCCATTCATCTTCTTCAAATTTCTGTTTATTTAAAGGATGTAATTTTGAATAAATTGATCCAATAATTTCACGTAAATTTCCAAGTTGTCCATTTTGTGCACTAATTGCATGAACAGATTTAAAATTAATTGGAAATTTTGGTTTAATATCTTGAGGAAGGGCTTTTGTCCAATTTGAAGTATTATAAGCTGGGCCAATAAAATGTTCAATTAATTGTTGGGAAATCTGGAAAAATATTTACATAAAAATACAAAATTTCTAATCAGTTAATTCTTGCCTGTGGTGTGGCTCAAATGGAGAATAAAAAGAGCATGAGTCGCCACAGGCAAAAATTAACCGGCCGTGAATAATCACACTGACCATCCTATAAACGATACTTACCCTCAAAAATTTTTAAAAAAAAATTCTAAATCCAAAATATATCAAAATAAAATTTTTTACTAACCTCTTCCCCGTTTTCAACATCAATTTTGTTTAAAAGCAAAACAATTGGTTTACGTATCATTTTACGGTCATATTCTTCCATTTCTCGATTTAATAAAGCAATTGTTTCAATTGGAGTTCTAAAAACAAAATTAAAAAATATAAATATCTAATATTTACATTAATTTATCATTTAATTCAAGTCTAAATCCATGAACATCAACAACCATCAAAATTATTTCGGAATATTCCAAATGTTTTAAACAGCTTAATCCGTTATATAAATTTTGTGAAGCTCCTTTAACAATTCCAGGTAAATCAGCAATTGAAAGAGAAACGTGAAATGGCTTAACTGAATGTTTTTGAGTATTGTCGAGAGGTTGTAAAATTCTCAATTCTTTGGAAGAATTCTTAAAAAATATTTAAATTTTAATAATTAAAAAACCTTTTCTTCTCTTCTTTCTAAACTTGTTTGTTCATAATCAAGAAAACAAACTTGTGGTTTTTCTGTTGTAAATGGATATGAAGCTATTTCAATATTAGGGCCGCTTGGTATTAGAGATTTTAATAATGTTGATTTTCCAGCATTTGGGTAGCCAATTAACCCAATATTTGGACGTAATTTGACATGAATACTTACATCTAAATGTTCACCAATTTTACCTCTAAATAAAAAATAAAGGGTAAGTGAGGTGAATTATGTAGCTAGAATTCGAGTGATTAATAGGAAAGCTTTATTATTGGGTGGTGGTGGTGGTTTTTCTGTTGTATAAAATAAAATTATTTTTAAATTCCTCTAAAATTGATATTTAATTTTAGCCGAGAAAATAAAAATTTTTTTTGTTAAATACCTGTAATCATTATCTGCACAGCCACCCTTTCCACCTCTTGCCAATAAATATCTTTGTTTGTTCCCTGAGCATCGAGCCAAAAGTTTATTGTGTTCTTGATTAATAATTTCCACACCTAATGGCACATCAACAACCAAAAATAATTTTTTTTAATTATTTTTTTCTTTAAAAACTAACAGAATCTTTTCCATTTTTTCCAATTAATTTTGTTTGTTTAGAATGTTGGCCGTGTTCGGCTTTTAATTCTGGACGTTCCTCAAATTTTTCACAAAATTCTTCAAAAGTAACTTTATCATTTGCTCTAACAAAAACTGATCCTCCATTTCCACCAATTCCATTATATCTTTTGGAAAAAGAAAAAATTAAAAAATAATTTAAAGAAAAACCTTAAAATACCATTTCCTCCAGTCCCAGAATGAACAGAAAGTTTTATAAAATCCTTTGTAAGTATATAATCATTAGCTTTTAGTGCACCTCGTATCAATAAAAATAAAGAAAATTTCATTTAAATTTTAGAATTTAGTTTAATTTGAAAAATAAAATTTGTTAGCATTTTTTGACCATTATTGTTTTTGACCGTTTTATAACTTTTCCCGTTGATGGTTTCATCTGGAAAAGTTATAAAACGGTCAAAAACAAAAGGTTCAAAAGGATTCTTTTGTCGTTTATTTTTGCAAATTTTAATTTTCTTTGGTCATTATTAATTTAATTTTTTAATTAATCGAAGCGGTTACAAATGGAAGATTTGGAAAATGACAAAGTTTGTAATAATGACGAAAGTGAAGATGATGAAATGGATATGCCTGGTGAAGACGTGAAGGAAATGGAAAAAATGAATTTTGATTTTGAGGCATTTCCGCCCTCAGAAGAAGATATTGAAGGATTAGAAAATTTGCTTGCTCAGGTAAATTAATTTTTAATTTTCCCAATTTTCGGTAATACCAAGGCTGGTCCCCCCCATTTTTTCCCTATTCCCCTGACCATTTTGAGCTTTTTTGCTTGACATATAATTTACAATATATCATTCGAAAGAGCTGTTCGAGCTGAGTAGAATGATACTATGATCGGTTAGATTTGGCGAATCTGAACAGATTTATGAAGCCAAATCCTCGATGGACGTGCTTTTTGTGATGCTGAAAGGGATTAAAACAAATGCTCATAACTATGTTTATTTAAGTCGGATTTCGATGAATCTAGTACCGTTCGACTCAGCTCGAAGAGCTCTTTCGAATGATATATAATTTGCCATAAAATGTTTAAAAAAACGAAAAAAATAGAAAGGAAAAAAAAGGGGGGGACAATCCTTGGAATTACCCAATTTTCTAAATAAATTATTGTTTAAGATATTTTTACGAGCTGAAATTAATCGGAAAGAATTGGCTGATTCAATAATTAAAATAAGCCCATTTGGTTGTGTTTATAAACCAGCAGAAGAATGCGAGGATGATGAGTCTCAATCTATAGTTTGTGGTGTTCTATCAATTGTTTGTTTGACTGGCACAGAGGTTTTTAATATTTGTATGAGGGCCAATTTTTTATTCAGACTCGTTTAGAAACATTTTGATGATGTTTCCAACTTTGTCCTACAACGAGCAAAGAAATTCGCAACTGGAAGTGTTTTTAAACAATTTGAGAATTTTTTGCGAGTAACTGATGAAGGCATTGGGGATTCACGATTAAAAGCCGGATTTTTGATTAATGAACGTTTATTACAATTTCCAGTTCAGATTTCAGCTCCGGCATTTGCTTCACTTTAGTTAGTATTATTTTGTTAATACTTTTTCTATTTAAGTAATGACTACAATTCTTTACCAAAAAAGGAACGTTATCAAAATTTGTTGATTATTATAAAAATTCGAATTAATAAAGAGGGCTCATCAAAAGACAGGTTTCACAATTAATTTAGAAATTTTAATGATATTTTTAGCGAACATCAAAGTTCTGAAGGGATTCAAACTCAAAACAAGAAGCTCGGAAAGGCTGAACGTCGTAGATTGTCTGCTAACTCTTGTGATATAATTTTTGATAATCCTGAAGAGGAATTGCTTTTTACGGTAATTATTTTTTATAATTAATTTTATGTGATAACTTGAACATAGATTTCTGAAATTGGAAATCAAGAGGAATTTTTGTTCGGATATTTCTCCCAATTTTTCCGTCTACATGTTATAATCGTCAAACACAACTTATTTTCAAAAAATCCTTTTTATTAAGGAAAAACTTTTTAAGTCATCGTTTTTTCATTTAAAATTACATTTTAGATGCAACAACATTTTCCTTATTTCCAATATCCTGTTGAATCTGAAGTAGAAAGTGCATCACGTTTTGGTTGTATTCGACGGAATGGACTAGTGTATAGGCCTTATCGTCGAGCTTGTTTACTTACTGAAGAACAATTTTTACAGTTTGTTCAGCTAGTATCAAATTCTTCGTTTTAGCTTTTTTTTAATTTTATTTACTTTGAGCATATAAATAAAATTTGTTTTTTTTTGGATTTTTTTTTATAAATTTTATTTTTCTTTCCTGTTTGGGAAAGTACATATTATTTCAAGCAGAAGCGTTTTAACTAGACATTGATGTCTGTTTTTTGCATATTAATAAACTTATTTCTAGCATTAACTAAATTGTGAATTTTTATCGTATATGAATCAAAATTCCCTCACGGGCATTGGGGGACCTGGTTCTGGACAACAACACGAAACTTCTGTTCATCATTCATTGGTAAATCATCAACAACAAACGGCGCATTTAATTTCGAGTGGTCATCATCAGGTATTTTTTTCTAAAACTGTGCTGAATTCGGAGAAAATTCAATCCATATTTTTCATTGTGTTGCGGTAGACTTAGTCCGGCTGTAAGTTTGAGCTCAATCGTGGACTTTGAACCAAACTTTATGTTTAGCGAAATCTAACAATAAAGATGTTTGAAGCAATACAATTTTTAGAGTTGATTCTAGTTTCGAGATTTTGCATTTATCTTTAACAGCATCACCATACAACTTTTGTGCCACCTCATTCAATTTCTGGTGTTTATTTAAATCAAGCTTCTAATACTATGGCACAACAAAATTCTGAGCAACATCCTGAAGGAATTTATTTTAATGGAGGACAAGCACGCATCGCAGCAGCCACGCCTGTCAGTGGAAATGCGATTCCAATCCAGCAAACTATGAGAAATAAAGTATTTTTAGAAATTAGTTTTTAATGTTCTGTTGCTTTTTAGAAGCTTCAAGTTGACGATGCACTTTCATATTTAGGTTTTATGGGTTTTCTTAACTTTTTCAATTTTATTTTTAGAACGTGTTCGTCAGCAATTTGAACAAACACCTGCAAAGTATAATGAGTTCTTGGAGGTTATGAAAGAATTTAAATCTCATACGTTAGTTGATTTTTATCACTTTTATTAAAAAATAAGATAATTAAAGGATTGACACACATGGGGTCATTCTACGTGTTACTAAGCTTTTCCGATTCCATCCTGATTTAATTGATGGCTTCAATACTTTTTTGCCTCCAGGATTTGAGGTGCATGTTAGTGGAGATTTTACTCAAATTAGAGAACCTAATGGAACCAACAAGCTGATTAATAATGGTTATTTTTACCACTTTAAAGTTTTTAATTATTTTTAGCGATTGGCCAAGTCATAGAAGTTGGTTCTGCTTCTGCCGGGGCACCTTTTATTCAGCAAATAAATGCAATTCCGTCAGTTGTTTTCTTTATTGTTTTCTCCTTATTTTCCCATTTCTTGATTACTTTTTAAATTAATTTTTATTCAAATTTGCTTTATTTTAAGGTCCGAACATCATTCTCAAGTCCCTATTGTACCAATAAATCGTATACCTGCTTCTATTGTTGTTCGTCATCAGCAAAGTCCGAGCGGTTTATCTGCAGTTTCCTCTCCAACTTTTGAAAGAGTTTCATCACCACAACATCAAATGGTTATTGGAAATGTTGCTAATGCTGCTAAAATTGTACAACAACAATTTCAGGTTTATTTAAATTTATGTTAAAACATTCAATTGAAATATTTAAAGGGTCAACCTGTCTATAACTCCAATATTTCTACTGGAGGATCTCAACAGATTGGTGCATCTTTAATAAGCCCAACAACAGCAGCACAACAATTACAAAGTATTAGTGAACATCAGAATGCTTTGAATGTTACTCATAAATCTCAACAACAGCAACACACCCAATCTCAACAACTTTCTGTAAATGGTCAACAACCCATTCATTTTGACCAAGCATTGGGTTATTTAAATAAAATTAAGGTTCTTTCAATATTAAGGACTATTTAAAAAAAATTTTAGGAACGTTTTGTTAATAGGTCAGAAGTTTATCATCAATTTTTGGCCATTTTGAGTAATTATCAACGTGCAGATGGGCCGCAGGTAGTTTTTATTTTATAAAATTTCTATTACTTGGGATTTTTTAGCGTTTAACAGAGTCGGGTGTTTACCAAGAAGTCGCAAAGCTTTTCCATAACGAAGAAGACTTGATGAGAGATTTCAAATCTTTTCTGCCTGATGCTAGTATTGAATTTCCTGTTGATCAACAAGTTCAACTAGACCACCCACTACCAATAACTGAGCAGCGTTCTATGCAGCAAAATGATATTGAATATGATGAAAATTTCGTCCAAGAGGGATTTGTCGACTTTGTTCAGCTTGAACAAAACAATTCAAACAATAATATAGTCGACTCTAATTTGACAACCAATGCAGCTAAAAAACGTTCGAATACAACTGCACCTTCTGAATATTTGGCACAAAAGGTTTTGGATTTTTCTGTAAATAAAATTATATATGTTTTTTAGAGATTGAAAACTCAAAATAAAATTGTCTACGAAACATCGGTAACCAAAATACTGGAAGAAATCCCACTTAACGAATTTGTCTTTTTTGAAAAGGTTTTTCGAATTTATTTTCTATTTTCTTTATCTTACCTATAGGTACATGATGCACTTCAAAGCGAGCAAATCTTTCAAAATTTTCTCCATCATCTAGCACTTTATACAAAATCTATAGTTTCTAAAGGAGAATTACTTGATTTGGTTACACCGTTTCTTTCGTAAATTTGTTTAATTTTATAGTAAATATTAATTTCGTATCAGTTCTCATCCGGAGCTATTGAAGCAATTCAAAGATATACTCGGTGGTAAAACCGGCATAGCTTGCCAACCAAACAAACAGCTAGCAGTTGAAGATCGTTTACCTTCTGAATCTGCTTATCAAATTGGTGGGTACTTTTAAAATCTTGAATTTTTTATTCAATAAAAATTTTGAAGATTTTACTCATACAAAACAACTTGGTGTCAGTTATCGTTGTATGCCTGCGGATTATGAATACCCCATCTGTTCTGGTCGAACTGAATTATGCAAAGAAGTATTGAATGATCGTTGGGTTTGCTATCCGACATGGTCAAGTGAAGATACCTCATCTGTAACTTTGAGAAAGTCAATTTATGAAGAAGTCATGTGCCGAACAGAGGATGAACGCTTTGAAGTAATATTTTCAGTTCAATCTTAATCAACCAATCTTTAAGGTTGATATTCTTATTGAAACGAATTCAACGGCAATTGATGCATTACAATATGCATTTCGTCGTGTTGAAACAATGAGTAATGAAGAAGCAAAGAAGTGGATGGTTGCTAATGAAAAACGTTTGGGATGTTCTTATACTGTTATTTCTAGAGCTATTAAGAAATTATATGGGTCAATAGAATTTTAATAAATAAAATTATTTAAATATTTTTAGCGAATATGCCAATAAAATATTAACAGCTTTACGCGAAAAACCACTTGTTGCCTTACAGCAAGTCTTAAGTAGAATGAAAGAAAAGGATATAGAATGGCAAGGTGTTCGGGATGAATATAATGTTATATGGCGTGATCAAGTTGAAAAGAATTATTTGAAAAGTTTGGACCATCAAGCACTTACATTTAAAGCTAATGATGTTAAAAATATTAGAAGTCGCGGTATTATAAATCAATTAGAAAGTGCTTATGACGAGGTGAAAAATATTTAGAAATTTATAGGATTTTTAATTTAAAATTTTTTAAATTTAAGAGACGTGAAAAACTCGAAGAAGGCCGACAGGTTGAATGGGGTCCACATTTATGTATTAAATATTCAGCGGCTCGCCAAATTTTTCATGATGCAAATGAACTTTTACTTCATTATGTTAAAAGACATTTGAATTCGCGTGAAAAGAAAGGTTTTCTATAAATTGAGAGAATTTTAAGTTTTATTTTTAACGTTTTAGGCATCGAATCGCTTCTTTTATCAATTATTCCTCATGTTTTCTTGCTTCAAGCGAAATGGGATGATCAACAATTTGGAGTGTCTTCCTCACTATTAGAGAAGACGGCTACTTCAACACCGAGGGATGGGGAATTGGAAGGTAATGAGAAAATAAATTAGAGTATCTTTTGAACATCAGAATTTTAAAAAATAAAAGATGATTTCTTAGTCCTTAATGACATTCTGTTTTAATATTTAAAATTATATATAATTTAAGCAGATTCCGATAAGGATGATAAATTTGGCAGAGGAAATGTGTCAAATATTATTACTAATAACGAATCTCAAGAATCACTTTTGAAAGGCAGAAATGAGGATATTTCCCAAAATGATGAGGTTTGTTGAGGTCTAAAATAATTTTTATTTTCTTCAGCAACAACAAGAGCTCTTATATATTCAATTCTTTGGTACAAATTCTTGGATTTTATTTATTCGTCTACATGCAATTTTATGTGATCGTCTTGCTACCATTAAAAAATGTACAGAAGAATTAGTAGAAGAATATGACGAAGAAATTAAATTTCGTGAAAAACAAAGACGTGTTTACAAAAAATATGGGGATAGTGAAGAATCTCATTTATTAAATGCTGTAGATGTTCATAAAGGATTAAGAGAATTAAAGAAGCCATTGCAAAATCCAGAGAATTTTTATCAAATAATGTTACAGGAAATGAAGAATTTGCTTGATGGGAGTGTAGATGCAGCAAGTTTCGAGGACACTTTAAGGTGATACAAATGGAGGATTTTTAACATTTGATTAATTTTAAATCGGGGAAAGCATTAAACATAACCCTTAGATTTAGAAGGAAATGACTTGTAACAATAAACATATTTTTTTAATTTTTAGAAGTATGTTTGACACTCGTGCTTATATTCTCTTCACAATGGATAAATTGGTTAGTACAATAACAAATCATCTCAAAAGTTACATGTCTGACAACATTAATTTGAAATGTATTGAACTCTTTGAAAATTACTTTAAAAAAAGATTGGAGGGTGCTGAACATGTGGAATGGGCACAAAAAGTTGGTTCAGAATATGAAGCTTTAGCCGAAAAAGTGAACATTATTAATTAAAGTTTTTTAATAAATTATTTTTTAAAGTTATTAATTAATCAAAATTGTTACAAAATGTTCTTTTTCAATCGTGAAAATCCAATTGTGACAATTGAATTGATTGACACTAATGAACCTGGAAGCGGGTCGGATATTGATGATGAGCAAGAGGAAGAAGTAAAGGAAAGTGCTAATGTTGTATCTCTGCTAGCGTGGCCTGAATTTCTTGAAAAACATGTAGTTAATGATGTAAGTGGCTTGAAAGATGTAATTTTAAAAAATAATAATAAAATATAAGGTGATTAAGAAGTTGTTAATTAATTGAATTATGTTTTTATATTGCTTATTTTTATTTCTCTTCTTTATTAAATGTTAAAAATTTTTATTCTTCTTGATATCTTTTTATATTATCTATCTTGCATTTTCTTTCTTCCAAAACAAATTTAGTTAGTTCTCTTATTCACACAAAACATAATTAAAAATATAAGCTTAAATTCAAATAAAAAATATTTTTAATCATTTTTAAAAATTAATTTTATTAATTATAGGATGGATTGGCAACAAAAATAATGGGAATTAGAAAATGCAAGACTTACATTTCTCGAAATTTACGACATCGACGACTAATGTTACTCAAACTTTCCGAACTTAAAAATTTACAAAATAATGAAGCTTCATCAGAAATAAAATCAGAAGAAAAAAATATTACAAAAAAGAAAATACCTCAATTCTTTATTAGTCGAGGCTTTTTTAAATTGTTAAATATTCAAAATCCTTTGAAAGAAATGAAATTTGATATGTTTTACGATGGAGGAACTGAAACAGACATAATTATAAAGAAAGGTGTTTTAGGGAAGGTGACCTGATTATTTTGATTTTAAATTTAATTTCCATCATTTTTAATAGAGTCTTCGCAAAAAAATAGTATTAGATCGAAGAAGGCGTTGGATAACTTGGCTAGACAAGAGACAACGTGATCAAATGATTAGTGCTCGTTGGCTTACTACTGGGTGCACAACAAAAATTGATTCTCATCCAAGATTTAGATATCTTAAATTTACAAGATATTCTTCAAGATAATTTCTCCCATTTTATTTTACATTTTTTCAATTTTATATTTTTGCATTTTAAAAAATATTTTAAAAACAAACATGACCCTTAATTTGTGAAATTTGTATAATCATTATTTTCTCTCTTAATTGTAAATTAATGTTAGCGGCGATCCTCGGTTTTCAGACAAAACTGTTTTAGGAGAATTTTTATTAAATCACCCATTTTCTTAAATTCTGTTTTTAAAACGGTCACCGCCAACATTATTAAACCTTAATAATTCTAAAAAGGCTTAGTTTTCTTTAATTCTTGTCTTATACATAGTAATATTTTCTTTAATTAGTTTTCGAATAAATATTGATAAATGTGTAGTACATATCAAGAAATATTTTAAACTGTTATTCCAGTTTTCTTACCTTTAATTTATTTTACATTTTTATATTAAAAAAAGATTACAATGATTCCAACATGCTCAGACCTTTATCTGAAATGCCTTTTGGTCTTCCATTTTTAATAAACCAAATCCTCATTTCGACTCTTAGCTTAGAAACTCAACAGTCCGTTTCGTTATTATTTTAAGTCATTTGTCAGTAAATTTACACGTCAATTTTTTTGATTAATAATTTAGCCGTGTGCTTTATTAAAATTTTTAAATAAAATTACAAAATGTTTCAGATTAAGTTTAAAAATATTGGTAATCTTTCATTAAAATGAAGTTAGAAACTTGCGCTTATTCTGGTTACAAAATCCATCCTGGACATGGGAAACGTGTGATTCGTTCCGATGGAAAGGTTTATTTTGTTTTCTTTCTTACAAGGTTTATTTTGCTAAATCAATTGTTTGTTTGGTTAGTATAGTTGGTTATGCTCTAGTTTTGGGGAGTTTATTCTATCGTGGTTCGAGTCACCCAAGCAATCTTTCCTAAATGCACAACGCTCAGTCCTTTGATTCTTAAAATGTTTTCAAAGGCATAAAGTTGTGCTAAATAAAATTGTAAAATCCTGTTTGCCGGATATTGGTCTATTCGACCAGTCTCCCTTCCAAATGGTTTACATTTAAAATATATAAATTTTTTAAAGAAATTTTCATTTTAAGGTACAAATTTTCTTGAGTGCCAAATGTCAGAAGGGTTCTGGTTTGAAGCGTAATCCACGAGATGTTCCATGGACTGTACTTTATCGTCGCAAACATAAGAAGGTTTTTAATTATTTTTTAGTAATATTTATTGATCTGTGTAAGTGTTTCATCCAATATTATGTACAAGTTGTGAAATAAGATTTAACTGGGTGAATTAAATTGGGTTTCTATTGGTGTATTTTTGGTATTATAATTGAAAAAGTTTGTTTCTTGTCCCTATTATCATGCAATTTTATATTTAGTTTATCAACTGATAACATTTTTATTCTTTTTGCGCAATGTAGCATTTGATTTACCTAAATTTTTGGTATTATCGAAAGGGTAAAATGCGCTAGATTAATCAAACCTATATTTCCGGGATTTGGCTCTTTATAGCCAATATCTCTTCCAAATGGTTTAACAGTTTCTATTAATTCCTTTTGTAATTTCATTTTCTCATTTTAGGGAATTCACGCCGATGAAGGTCAACAGAAGAAGCGTGTTAAGCGTACTGTTCATGCTACTTCTCGTCCTGTTGCTGATATGACAGTTGAAGCATTATTGGCACAACGTAACCAAAAACCAGAATTTCGAAAGCAACAACGCGAGGCTGCAATTAAGGCGGCTAAAGAAGCTGTTCGCGCTAAGAAGGAAGAAACTAAGCGAAAGGCTGTTAAATTGGTTAATTTCTTTGAAATTTATTTAAGAAACAAGAGGGCATTGTATTATAACGCTTTTGTTGATTTTATAATTTCAATTGCGTGTCGGAACAATGCAAAAATATAATTGAACGAATTTTACAAATTGCAAATTTCTAAAGTGTTTGATATTTGCGGGTAAAATTGAGCAGACAAATTAAAATAATACATAATGGATTGTTTTATATTTTCGATATTTTTGTTTAGTCATTAATCCCTGCTTAATAACCTTCACTTTTACATTTAGTACTCTTTTAAATATTTCAGACTAAAGCCGCTCAGCAACCAAAAGTGAAGACTAGCAAACAACCTAAGGCACCTAAAGCACAAGTTGCTGTGAAACGTTAAGAAATTTGAAAAGAAGAAGAAAAAGTTATTTTTTATGATATCAATTTTATCAAAATTGTGTTGTTGAATTAAAAGTATTGAAAAAGAAAATAAACAAAGTTGTTAAATTCGTTTTATTTTTTAAATTTAACTTTTCTATTTGGGTATTTTAAATATTTTAATAAGTTTTCTTTAAATTTTTTTTCTAATTTTCTTGATGTCTAATTCTTCTTTGCCTTCCTCTCCCGTATTTTTTGGTATAGCAACAGAATTGGGACCTGATGATCTTTACAAACTTGAACGTCAATATTTACCTTTAGGCAAAGTTGGTGGATTTCCTGCGTGGCTAAATCCAGTGACAATTCCTCAAAGTGAAGATTTGGAATGTTTGGTTAGTTTTTTTGAAGGGTTACATTTAAACCTCCACACTAGATCTAGTGGGGGTCTTAAACGCAAAATTTGGCAATCCAGGAGAATTGTGGTCCCTGCGGAAAAAAAGTTTTAAAATAAGAATAAGGATTTTTCTAGGGTAAAAAGATATACTGATTACAAATCTGAACTCAGATTTTGAAAAAGTCGAATCCCGAACCCGAATTCGGAATTTGACCCCGGACATTGTCGGACATTGTACAAAATGGTCAGTCTTTCATATGCGGGTAGAACTCATCGAGCTGCATCGAATGACACCAAATTCGATGAAATCCGACGTGATTGGACCGAGATACAGACCCCGGAATATTGAAAAACCATAGGGGTGATTTTTTGGAGTAAAAAAGTTTAGGCAAATGATACCTCATTCGAAAGAGCTCGTCGAGCTGAGTCGAAATACACCAAAATTACAGTGATTGATCAAGTTTTGTCAAGGTTATGACATAAGTCGCCGACTCACACAGTACTCCCATAGGTTTACTTTATGTCATAACTTTGTCTAAACATATCCAATCACGTTGATTTTGGTGTCATTCGATGCAGCTCGACGAGCTCTTTCGAACGAGCTATCATTTGTATAGTCTAAATTCGGGTTCAGGGTTCGAAATTTGGTTCGGGTTCGGGATTCGACTTTTTCAAAATCTGAGTTCAGATTCGTAATCAGCATATTTTTTTACCCTAGAAAAATCCTTTTTCTTATTTTTAAACTTTTTTTCCGCAGGGACCACAATTCTCCTGGATTGCCCAAAATTTCATTTGGTATAAGCGTTAGTAGGTAATATAAATATGTATTTGATTATACCCCTAAATAAAATATATTCCTATAAAATAATTGACATTTCTAATTATAATCTAAATTTTAACAAAAATTTAGGTATGCCGCTCACCCATGGCTTTTTTATTACAAATATATTGTACAAATTCATCAGAACCTTCACATGCCTTTCATCGTGTTCTTTATTTATTTGCTTGTCGAAAAGGATGTGCAGATGTATTTTTAAATTATTTAATTAAAAAAAATTTTTTTAAGCCAAATGATTCTTCTAATTTTTCTGTTTTTCGTTGTCAATTACCCCGAGACAATCAATTTTATAGTTTTGATGGGCCAACACCTTTGCCTTCCACTTCTTCAGCTTCTTTTGACCCTTTCTTTAATTCTGAGACTTTTCCCAAACTTTGTGTTGTTTGTGGATGTCGTGCTGGGAAGAGATGCTCTAAATGTTCAAAAAGAATGTATTGTTCGAGGAATCATCAAATAATTGTAAGAAAATTTAATTTTTAAATATTGAATTTGAGTGAAAAACTTTAACAATTATTATTTCATACGTTACAAAAAACTTTTCTTTATAACAGTTTGGAAATTAAATAGTATTTCCTTTTTAATGATTTTCTGGTGTTAATTAAATATTTTTTTTATTCTATAGGATTGGCAAACGGGCCATAGAGAAGAATGTGGTGCAGATGATAAAAAAGGTTTTAATTCATTTTTATTTAAAAATTATTTTTAAAAGATTTTTTAACTTGTTCCGAAAAAGCAAAACTTCGAGAAAAACAAGGATTTACTTTTAAAGAATATGGAATTGAAATGGTTGTTGGAGAGGAAGAGGAAATTGATGAAAATAGTGATGATGATGATGAAGATGAAAATAAAATGGAAGATGAGAATGAAGAAGAAGAAAAAAGAAAGAAATTAAAAGAACTTGCGGTATTTTTCTCTTTCATTTTTAAAGTTTTAAGTGTGGATGTTCACGTTCGGTTTTATTATAAAATCGAAAATTTTAATCGTTTTTACTTAATTTAAAAAACCGAAAACTTCTGAAAATGAGTAATTTCATTAAAAAATTCCCCCAAAATAAAACCGGTATTTGTCTAAAACTCAAAACCAAACACGATTTTTAAAATTGGATTAACCAAAAACCGGAGGCACCAGTTAATAACAGTTAGTGAACAACCCTAATTTGAAGGTTTGAATACTTGTTTTTATCCCAGATAAAGAAAATAATTCTCTATAAATCACAATTTCTAACTTTTATTTACCTCAAAAGGGTTACACGATTTGTGATTTAAAACAAAAGAAGACCTTTTTCTTTTCTCATTTTTCTTTTGTTAGGATTTAATGATTGCAAAAGAAAATGAAAATATAAAAAATAAAAATGAAGAAACAATTGAAGATGACATAAATAAAATTGAGGAAGAAATAGAAGATTTAGCATTTAATAATTTTACTAAAATAATTCAACAAGAATCAAAACAAATTTTGCGTTATCAAAGGGGTGGACATTTTATTTTAGCAACAGATTTTTCTTCTTCTCCAAATTTAATACCTAATTGTGAATTGTGTGGAGGGCCTAGACAATTTGAATTTCAATTAATGCCTTATTTACTTTCTTTAATTGATATTGACTCTGTTGGGGGACAAAGTTTAGATTGGGTTTTTAAACAAGTTTTTTTTGAATTGAAAAAAATTATTTTTTTAGGCAACTCTTTTAATATTTACTTGCAAAAATAGTTGTCAAAGTAATGAATATATTAAAGAATTTATATTTAAACAAGATTTTGTTGTTAAAGAAAGCGAAAATGAAAAGAATTAATTGTTGAATATTTGGAACAGAAAAAAATATTGTTATTTTGTTATTATATTTTTAGAAATTTAGATAGGCCTGAAATAAATTTTTTTAATATAAGTAAATAAATTAAAGTTAGTAGTAAATAAAAAAATTAGTATTGTAATATTGAATTGCCATCTAATTTGTATCGGTGCTGGAATTGTGCTAATGCTTTGGTAATTGCTTTGTGTTTTACTATAAAAGCGTTGTCCCTAAACCTAAAATACGTACCAGATTACTCACTCAGTCAACTTACTTCCTTGCTCGTGTCTTCAATTCAACATTGCTCAACGTGCTCAGCCATCTTCGTCTATGGAGGTGTTATCTAATTTGCTTCACGGCCTCGCAGAGGTATGTTTGTTTACTTTTTAAACTTCTCTAAAAATCTTTTTTCAAATTTAGGCAATTCAAGTTGTCTCGCAACAGGTTGATCAAATCGTTGAACGGGAGCGGCGAGCAGAAGCTGAGCGGGAACGACTTGGAGAGGCGGAACGAGATGTGAATCCTACTCCATCTAGTAGCAGCAGTGAAGAGAGCAGAGAGGCGGCAACGGAGGCGGAGGCGGCAAGATCATTGTCATTGACTAGTGACAGTGATACCAATCAAACATCAGAAACCTCATCTGACGTAACTGTGCAAACCGGGACGGATTCTGACAGTACCCATACAGAACTGAGTAGAACTCGAGAAAACGCTGCTAAAGATCAGGAGGTAGGATAAAAGTCTTTTTGAGTAGGTTTGAATAAAAAATTTTCAGTTGGATCCTTACGAGGTTGATCAATTGCTCGAAGCTATGCGAAGTCAAAGCAGACTTTCTGTCCCTGGTCAGTTTTATATTTGACAAAATTAGTTATATTTGACTTAAATCCTTTTCTTTTCAGAGTCAGATGTGATTTCCACACGTTCGGCCCGTGTTCGTTCGCCACCACCGACTGAAGACGAGCAAAGTACTGCAGCTGTGACAAGGACAGTCAGCGCTCTTGAGTGGGATGATGTCTCAACCGCTAGGGTTGCTCCAAGGTGAGAGTCTTTAATTATTAACAGAAAATTCCTAAAATACACATCGTTTTAGCGAAGAAAACTTATTGGCTAGCAGTAATAGTCCTGCTTTGGTTGCTAATCCGGCCGGAACTGTGGTGCCTGAATTGCCTGCTAACAATGACGATATCCCAACGGCAATAGAAGCTGATAAATGAAGGAAGTTAAACGATAACCTAAAAAGAATAACACAATTTATTGTAGTAAAATCCTGTTGTAATAATGTATTTTCTTGTCTTTCTTTTTTTCGAGTAAATTATGTATTGGGGATTTTGTAATTGAATTTGTTTGATAAATTAAATTTAAAAATTTGCATGAAAAAATTAAGGGTTCTTTTGAAAGCATTTTAGAGATGCTGAGACTATTGAATGAAAAAGATTTTTCTAAATCACATAAATTTTGTAAATTTGATCGACATTTTGTTTATTTTCCAATTCAAGAATTCAAAAATTAAATGCTAACACCTCACCTTCCTTCATACTACGTCAACGCAATTTGGTCAGAAAGTTCGGTCAACTCAGTCGGTTCGGTCAATTCGGTTTTTTCTTCAACTTCTTGGGATCGGTTTTTACAAAATTCCAGTCTCAAAAATTTCCAGATGGTTCCCATTTCTATTTTAAACCATTATTAACATTTAAGCTCTTTCTAAACCTAATTTAACAAGACTTCTTTATAAAATTTAAAAATTAATTTATAGAAATATTTAGTAAAAAATATTATTTTCTAAAACGTTTAAACAAGGGATGTCTTTCATCAGCATTTCTTTTGCTAGTTCCTCCAGTTCTTTGTTGTGTTGAATAACTAATAGAATTAGCACCAGAAAATGTAGAAATATCTACATCTTTTCTAATTGCCTTAAAAATAATTTAAAAAAAAATTTTTTTCTAATTTCTTTTCAAAACTCTATTCTGAATTCCATCATTTAATTCATCTTTTGTATCTTCCTCTAATGTTTCAATATCTGATGCTTGTAAAACTTGACTTAAAAGTTTTAATTGTTCATCTTTCGGCCCCAAATCTAAATGTTCTTTTGCCATATCCGGAAATTCATTAACAACTTTATAAGCATATCCTTGGTTAACTAAAAAACGTTGTCTTTTCCGTGAATATGCCATTTCAACGGTATCTTGTGATACGAGAGAATAAAAATAAGCATTAAATAAATCTGCACTAAGCTTTTTGGCACGTAAAATACGTCCAAGTCTCTGGGCTTCTTGTCTTCGACTACCACCATGGGCACTTATTTGGATAAGTACATTAGCTTCTGGTAAGTCAAAGGAAGTATCTGCAACCTAGAAAAGAAAATATTTTTTAAATGTTGTTAATTGAAAGGGAAGGGAAAATATATTAAGAAAAAAATTGGAGAAGAGAAAAATCTGTTAAAAGTATTCCAAATATTTTTTTGAATTTTTCCAAAAATTAATTAAAGAATAAAATTAAATATATCGAAAACTAAAATCCCTCATAAATTAACAATGTTTCTAGACAAAATAATATTAATTTAAAAAAACACCTTAGAAACAAAAATTGTATTAACACGCGGATTGTATTGAAAATTTTGAAGAATTTTCATTCTTTCTTGTTGTGAAGTTTGTCCAAAAAGGAAAGGTTTATTCATTTGAATAGCAAATTTTCTAAGAGCAAAAACATTGTCTGAGAAAACAATTATCTAATTAAAGTTTTTAAATAAAAATAAAAGGCTATTTTTGTGTTTACTTTATCATTCCTTCTTTCATGAAATCTAATTAAATATTGACAAAAACGGAATTTATTTGGATTCATAACTGCTAATAATAATTTTCTATTAATTGCAGATTTTAAATAATAATCAAAAAATTCGGCAGTCATTGGACACCAAACCTAAAAATAATTTTTAAAAATGTTTTTCTGTAACAAAAAAACACCTCGGCACACTGTACTCTAGCAATATGTCCAGCTTTTTGTAATTCCATCCAATTAGCTTCATATATTTTTGGTCCAATCAAAAAATTTAAATCAGTAATTTTATCGTCTTCTCTGACAAGGGTTGCTGTTAACCCTAATTTACAATGGGCTCTAACTATTGTTAATACTCGACGAAACATTTTTGCAGGAATTGTATGGACCTCTTCAAATTAAATTATCTTTTTTTCTAATATATATTTAATTTTTACCATCTAAAAGTAACAATCCCCATTCATTCCCTTCAATATATCTCATTGCTTCTTCAGCCATATAAGCACGCTTTCCTGTATAGGCAACCATTGAATATGTACTTATACAAATTGTTGGTTTAAGAGCATCTGCTCCAGTTGGGACTGAATCACGGGCATCTCGAGTAAATCTATTTATTTATTTTTGAATAAAAAGGAAGGTTTTTTCGTTTAATATCTTATTAATTAAAATTATCAGGAAAAATAATTTTATAAACTTTTAACCTATTTTCTATTCTCATATACTTTTAAAAAAATTAAAAAAAATTTTGTTTTTACCTAATAATTTGATTATCATGAATTGTTGACCAAAGCTATAATAAATATTTTTTAAAAAATTAAAATATAAATATTTATTTATTACCCTAAATTGTGCTCTCCATTGTTCAACACTAACATTACTTGTTGCGAGAACCAAACTTTAAATAAAAATTAATTTAGAAAAATAATTTCTCTCCTTCCTTTTTACCATCGTTTATTTATTGTTGTTGCTGCAGTAACCCCAACAAGTGTTTTGCCAGCCCCACAAGGTAATACAATTACTCCAGAACGTGCTCTACTATTTCCAAACATTTTTCTTAGACTTTTTTCTTGATAAGGTCTATAAAAATATTTTTAAAAAAGAAAATTTTTTAAATTTCTTTAACCTTAAAGTTGTTGCTGGTTTTAAATCAATCTTTAAATTTGGATTGTTTGTATCGTTTCTAAAGTCATATTCAGCAAGTAAAGGGTATTCTAATTCTATACAGCGTTTTTGCACAATTTCAATACATTCTTGACGAACTTTTAAAAAAAATAGAAGGGATTATTTTTACTAAAGTTAAACTGAATTGATATTTTAATATTTAGGTTCGACCCAGTCCACGTGTTAGACTGCAAACGTCGAACTCCACTTATGTAATATAGTTTTTCCTGTATTTTTCAAAAGAAATACAAAATTTTTTTCCAAGAATTATCTTTAATAAATATTTTTTTCCTATTCAATTTTTGTCCATTAAAAATATTTATTTACTTTCAAAAGCCAAAACTTCCAAACTTCTCAAAGCCTCAGTTTCCTCGTCATCCTCCTCTTCAGTTAATTTTCCATAAAAATTATCTTCTTCTTCAATATCCTTTTGTTGTTGTTTATCTTGTAATAATAAATTTGTTTTGTCTTTTTCGTTTGCTTTATTTTCTTCATTTAATTTTGAACTAAAAAATAAAATAAATTTTTATTTAAAATATTTTTACGTTGGAAATTGAATTTGATTTTGTTGTTCATCCAACATATTTATTTTAATCATTTTTTGTGTCACATCCCCACTACTAGACGATTGAGAAACTAATTCTTCTCCAGTATTTATTAAACATTCTTGTATAACCGAATCTTTAAGTAAACGCTGAATAACATCAGAATGTCTAGATTCTACAAAATATTTGTTCTTTTTCAAAACTAATTTTACTTTTCCATAACTTAAAGTACAAGCCTTGAAAATAAAAAAATTTTATTCAAAGAAATTTTTCTTTACTTCAATAAATTTTTTAATTCCTTCAGGTAATGAAGTTTTGCATAATCTGTCCAAATATTTAATAATATCACCAGTTTGTAATCCAATTGAGACAGCAGCATAAAGGGAGTAGGCAGTCAATTGATATTCGTGAATAAATTCTGGACGACAAATTGGCTAAAGAAATAATTTTTTAAAATCTTTTATTGCGTACTTGATAAGAATAAATGTCTTTTAAAGTGAAAAGGAATTTTAAAGATTTCAAAAAAAAAAACCTCAGCAATAGCAATCAAAAAATCGGAGGCGTGTTTATAAACAGGGGAAAAAGACTCCAAAAAAATATGTCCATCAGGGGCTACCCAAAGAGGTCTAGAAGAATGGTCTTTTTTAAGTTGCATTTCATTTCTATAATCATGAGCTCCAAATTCATCTTCATTTTCGATAGCCCCACCACCCCCAAAAGTATCATCTAACCGCCTACTGGCTGCCTTTGGAGCTAAAAAACAAAAAATCAGGATTATTTTAGATCTAATTTTACCAGCTAATCCACTTAAAGATTTTTCTGCTGTAATGGAAGCCATTGAAAAAACAAAAACTAAAAATTAATGAAATATAAAAACTAAAATTTTTACAAATAAAAATCAAATTTAAATAATTGTTTTTAAAAAATATTTTTAATATACTAATATTTATTTAAAGAAATATTAAAGTGAATATAAAAATTTATTTACAAATGACAAGAGATTTAATTTATTGCCTCTATTTACTAATTTAATCTTCTTTTTCAAATTCTGCAGATTCTTTCCCTTCATCCCAAGCTGCATGAATCCACAATCCCAAAACTACATGTACCATTAAAACAGCTGCAATTGCTGAATAAAGCATAGAATCACGACTTTGCATTCCAAAATATCCTAAATTTTAATTAACTACTTTCAAAATACTTTCCTAAATTTATTTTAGCTTCAAAAAATCCTTTCGGATATAATCTAGGGAATGTCTTCCTTAGTTAGTAGGGATGAAAACAACCTTTAATTAAAAATAATTACCTTCAAACACAAAATTTTTAAGCAAAAACATTGAACCCAAAGGAAGTAGCAAAATCAAAAAACTATAAGTAAATAAACTTTTCATTCGTTTCTGTACTACTGGATTTCGAAGGTTTGGAATAACTTCAGATGCCGACATTTTCCCTTTTAATTAATAATTTTAAAAAAATAAAAATTCCAATTTCACTCAAATAATTTTGTAAAAACAAATAAAATATAATTAAAATCTTTTGTCAATCAAATAAATTTATGCATTAAAAGTTTACTACTCGAAGAGAAACAAATTACGAGATGATTCAAGTTAAAAGAAATTGCTTTTTAAAATATAAAAATGATTTTATTTTTGAAATATAAAAATGAAAAAAGCTTTCATTTAAAAATATTTTTTAATTCAATTTTAATTTCCAATATTTCGACAAATCAAAAAAATTTTCTTTAAAATATATTTTCTCTTATATTTTTGGATATGCTTTTTTCCTCAAAGAAAAATTTGTCGTGGAATATTTAATTCTTAAAAAGGGACACAAGTTACATATTTAAGGCGAGACAAAGAGAAATGCGAAATACAATTATAGATAAATAAAAACTTTAAAATCGAAAAAATAATTAACGGAAATAAACACATATTTTTAGAATAACTTTAAGGTTTATAAAGTCAGTTTAAATATAAGAGTATTTCGCAACTTGTTCTGAAAATTATTTAATAAAAACAATAGTGACCGGCACCGGACCGGATCCGGCCGGATTTTTCCGGAGTCCGGGTCCCAAATCCGGGTTTTTTCGAAATTTCCGGATTAAAACCGGACCGGATTAATCCGGAGAAATCCGGCCGGATCCGGTCCGGCTCTAGATGAAAATCCGGAATCCGGATCCGGGTCCGGCAAATTTCGAGCACCGGATTTGGGATTTTATCGGTTCCTGGATTTTCCCAATTTTCTTGTATTTTTTTATAAAAAAGGATGATTTTTGCCCTTTGTCTATATGAAATTCAAAAAATTTTCGCCTGCGGCGCTGAAAAGGGAAATTCTTCTTTATTGGCCTTACAAAATTGGAGACTGAAGAACGACTGAATCCTCATTGGATATACCTGTTACGACCGGAGGTGTCCGAGATTTAACTAATGTTGACGTGCATAAGAATAGCAATTTATCCGGTGTAGAAATAAACAATGTGTAGGCGAAAGGATGGAAGAGCTGGGACAGACGGCGGAGATCAGGGTTCATGGCCTTCAAAATTTTTCATGCCTTCAAAATTTTTCAAAATTTTCGCCTGAGGCGCAAAAAATGGACGAATTCTGATTTAAGGACCTCCAAAATTCTCAACATTTTCGCCTGCGGCGCAGGGAAGGGATTTGAGAGTAAGAGGATCCTTGAAATCCTTGGAGGAAATATTGCTCCTTGGACTCCGAATGCTCAAAAATTGGCAGGTCAAATTCCAAACACGAATTACTTTATTTTCCAAACTTTCTCGAAAAATCCAGAAAATATCTCCCATAGCCTCCAAAATCCTTAGATACCCCCCTAACAACATTTTAACACATAAAAGACACACCGTTTTTTCCCAATAGAAGCGCATGCGTTCTATTTTTCCTCCTCGTAGACTGCGCTTCTATTAGGACGTGCTCTTCTATTGGGAAAAATACGGTATGTATATTACAAGATTTTGACACAAAAATTAATGAAAAAATTTTTTTTTGAAAAATCCGGAAAAAAACCGGAGTCCGGTCCGGAATCCGGATAATTTCTGCCGGACTCCGGAAATTATTTTTACCGGATTAAAACCGGACCGGATTTATCCGGAAAAATCCGGCCGGATCCGGTCCGGTTCAAGTTGCAAATCCGGAATCCGGATCCGGGTCCGGAAAAATCGATTTTGCCGGTCACTAAAAAACAATATATTTTGTTAACTCCCCTATCAATAAAATTTATTTTTAATCAATTTTTTTACTTTCCGCCACGTTTTTAGTTTTATCATCAGTTATTGCTGTTTGTTGTTCATCTTTATAAGCAATCCACGCAAACAACCCCAAAATAACATAAACTAAAGCAGCGGCAACAAGTCCACCATACAAAACAGCCTTGTCACGAGGCAAATGGAAATAATCTTTAAATTAATTTAATAAAAGGATTACTATTAAATTTTTTTGAATTTATTTTTACTATCTTTTTGTCAAAAAAAATTTTAAGAATAAAAAATGTTTAAATACCCGTTACCAAAATAATAAAAATAATCTTTTTATAAAAATTACCAGTAAAAATAAATCGATATGACAAGTACATCGCAGTTAACGGCACTATAATCAAAACCAAACTAAATCCAATAAGTCGAGAAATAGCTCGCCCACGAGCAGCCTCATGTTTCTCATCTAACAGAGAAACTTCATTAGCAGAATCAATTAATTCCACGTCAGTCTCTTGAAGTTCATCACCAGTAGCCAACAATTCTTCGCGCTCTTCCAAGTCAGCATTGTCTAAATTTAAAAATGAGCACACCAAAAAAGGAATTAATTTATAATTTGAATCCCCAATAACCCCCGAGAGAATTTTTGTAGCTACGAAAGGTAACTCATTGGAAAAAAATCGAAGGTAAAAAAAAGAAAGGTAACTCCTACTCACAAAAATCCTAAACGTTTTCAACAATACCCGAATTCCCCTTCCAAATTAACAAACCTTGAACATCTTCATCAGTACTATTTCCAACACTTCGATCATCAGCCGAAGAGCTGACAGAACTAATTGAAACCAATTTATCTTCAGTAACATCCACGCCTCCTTGGGATTTTATTGCCTCATCGCCATCAACAATGCTAATACTTTCACCATTGCTTTGAGAATGTGTACTCATATTCTAATTATAAATTTTTTAAAGAAAATTACATAAAAAATAAATATTCGATTTATGATAAAAATCAATTTAAGAATAAAAAGAATATTTTTCATATTTTAATCAATTAACAAATTGCGACTCAAAAATAAAAAAATTAATTCAATTTGGAATGTATTGATGAAAGACACAAATTTTGAGTAAGTGAATCAAGTAGTTTTGTAGAGATCCTGAGTAAAAGTTGCAACCGGTAAGTAAATGAGACGAACGATTCCTTCACTTATTTGTTTTATTGCTCCAATATATTCTAACTTAAAGAAAAAAATTTAGTGAAGGAATTTTTTACATTTTCAGGACCGGTAAATAGTAAATAGATAATTTGTATTAGAATTCGTGCCGTATGTAAAATAAGAAGGCCCAAAAGTCATTTTTAGGTAAATTTATTTGCAGAAATTTTACAAAAAGAAAACAAAATTAATTACTTGAGCAATAGCGGCCATAAAACGTGCATTTAATTCCATTCCATCTATTTCTGGTGCAAATTCATAAAAATTATCAAAAAGTTTTGTCAATTGAATTGCCGATTTATCAAATCCATGTTGAACTAAAATTCCATAAACTAAACAAATATCTAATTGCTGTTGCTGTTTTTGTCCAACTTTTTCGAATTCATATTTTGAAATCTCTCCTAATTGATAGTCAATTTCAGCAGAAAGTGCTGGACTTAAGGAAGCAGAAAAACAATTATCGGCATCGATAGAATTGTATTCAGCGATAAATTTCCATTTTTGTTGCTAAAAATAAAATTAAAAAAATTAAGCATTTTAAATAAAATTTACCACGCATCTATCCAAAAATAAAGTATTTAAATAATTTAACAATTCATTATATAAAGTGTCTGATAATGGGTTACGTAGTCTTTTTAAATCTTTTTCTCTTTGCAATAAAAAGGTTGAAGTGTTTAGAGATTTTCTGATTGGGAAACGACTTCTCGATAATCGAGGGTTGCCATCATTTTTTGTAGAATTAACTGAAATAAAAATAATTTTAAGATCAATTATGTATGGAATTTTTTTCTGCCCTTTAAGTATTATAAAAATGTTTTTAGGAAAATAAAAAACAAATAGAAAATTTTCAAATACCAATTTCAGAATCAGGTGCATTATTCTCCACTTCTTCGTTCAATTTATTAGAATTTTCTAAACTGTTCATGAGTTGTTTACAATTGACACGTTCTCTTTCAAGTTCTGCTCCTAATTGTTGCATTATTAATAATAATGATTGTAACTTTCCTTTCCAATTATCTTTTGTCCAAATTCTAGAAGATAATTTAAGTTTACTAAAAAATAAAATTTTATTTTTAAATTTCCAAAATAAAATACTCCAATAATATTTTGTAGAATTCCGAGTTATTTTGTAATTTGCAATGTAATGCAGTTTTTCCTCCATTAACACAAAAAATTATAGAAAACCAACCAAGAAGAGAAGAATAAATTTTCATTTGGGTTTGAATAGTAATAAGTTCTTTCTAGAAATAAGGAAAATATAGTGAAAATTTTCACTTATAGGTGGTTTTTAATGCGTGGACGGATATGGACGAATGAGGTGTCATTCGAATCAGCTCGACGAGCTGAGTCGAACTAGGGGTGGGAGAAGTTTGTTCGGTACCTAGGGACCGAGATATAGGGGCTCAAAATGGTCAAAAATCGGAAGCGGCATCATAAATATGCAAATGATAGCTCATTCGAAAGAGCTCGACGAGCTGAGTCGAATGACAACAGAATCATCGTGATTGGACAAGTTTATACAAAGTTACGATAGAAAAACTAAAACCTAATCCTATGGAGCGTCGGCAAGGCGCTTGTGCAAAACCCCGCGCTTCGCGCGGGGTTTTGCGGCACGCGCCTCGCGGGGAGTCAACGGTCGCTGGGTTTTGGGCTCGTAACATAAACCTACTGCTATCTCCCTTGCTCTAGGTACCTGGGGCCTCTGTCAGCAGAAACCTCCACGGCGAGCATAGGTAAGGAGCTAAAACAAATGCTCATAACTTTGTTAAATCAAGTCAGATTTCGTTGATTTTGGTGTCATTCGACTCAGCTCGATGAGCTCTTTCGAATGAGCTATTATTTGCATATTTGAATTTTTCAACCCAAAATGAGCTTACTCCCCCCTTCTCTTTTTGAATTTTCTGAAGTCTGTAACTCGGTACCTAGGTATCGGACAAACTTCTCCCACCCCTAGTTCGACTCAGCTCGGCGAGCTGAATCGAATGACACCTCATTCGTCCATATCCGTCCACGCATTAAAAACCAGCTATAAGTGAAGAGTACCAATATAGTAATTAATGATTGAAAACATTGAAGATGTTTTTGCTGACCTCAAACCCGAAATTTGTTAAAACTGTTAGTTTAAGAAATTGTTAAAAGCAAAATGTACGGAAAACAAATTCCCACAAAATAAAAAAACAAACCTTTGTGGGAGGTTTTCTGTTTAGAGTTGAATAAAAACAGAGAGCCAAAAGTAAAGACTTCCGTACACTATTCAGGGATCGATTATCCATTTCAAAAAGCCGTTGAGTCGGAGCTTTAATTAAAACTCCATTTGAGCGGAGAAAACAAAGTGGAAGAGTTTCCTCAAAAAGTATCCGTAGAAAGGCGTCAAATGGGTGGAATGCAGCATTGGAAAGACGAAGGTGAATTGCAACACGACGGGGCATTTTTTCATAAACTGATGAAAATGAAATTGGAGTGAGAAATATTAAATAAGTTGACACTCTAAGATTAATTTTAACTATATTTTAATAAAAAATTAAAAATAATTAACCTCATTTCCTTAATTTTCTCAATAAATTCCTTGAAAAATAAATAATCAGATCCATCATGTTCCAAAAATAAAATTAACTTGTCTGCTTTAATTTCATCAAAAATTTGACAAATATCAGAAGATTTTGCTTTTTTAATATTAACATTTGGAATTAATTCATTAATTAAACGAATAAAGATTGCCCAATCAAGACAGTGGCCGGAAAGAACCATTGATGGAATCTGTCCTAAAATTTATTCTTATTATGATTAAATTAGAACGTCAATCAAAATTAAATTTCAATCTTTAACCTTCCCGAGGAATTAAATAAACAAATCCTTACCATCACATTGTTTCTCCAACAAAATCTTTATTTTTTCCAAAATATCACGAAAATATCTCTCCACAGCTTTATCAATACAAAAATCCAATTCTCTAACCAAACTAGTTAGCAAGTCAATATTAATTGTGAGCTTTCTCGAGGAAATTCTTTGTTGTTTTTCCACTTTAGGCGGAAAATAACGAATACCAGAATTTGCTGTTCTATTCATTCTGCATTTTAAATATTATCATTAATTTAACAATCCTTAAAGTTCTAAAATATAAATTAGAAAAACAAAAGAATGCTATAATGATGGAAACAGATCTTTAAACAAAATTATAAATATGATTGATCAAAATTTATCAGAACATTTAAAAAAATTAAAAAATAAGTAAAAGCACTGGAAGGGACTGTGAAGGTTTCAAGACTGACATTAAATTATATAAGAAGGTTGCTTTTGGTTCCAAATTGCTAGTTCTTATTAAAGGATTTGCCCTACGACTAAAATAAATTTTAAAATCTTTTCAGAGAAAAAAATCTGTCCGTATTTATTTTCACCAAAATATAACAATTAATGTCAATCAAACCAGTTCGAAAGGGAAAAAGCTTCAGAAAGTAACAAATAAATATATAATCGTTGTGTTAATAGCCATTAGTTAGTCATCAAATACAGACAAAAAAACAAAAAGGCACTTCTTTTTAATCATTTAATTATATTTTAATTTACTTTTAGATTCATTATTTGAATAATATTGGCTGAAATCCCTGCTATAATTGCAAAAAAGCCAAGTAAAATGACAAAAATATTTCTTCCAATATAAAAATATCTTTCTCTTCGAGGTAGATTTAGCTTAAAATAAAAGGAATTTTTAATTTCTCAAATTTTTTTTTAAGTTTACCTTCCAATCCTCCCAAAAAGTAATTATTTGAAAGAATGGTGGATATACTAAAGCACAAAGCGTTCCAGAAGTAACACCAACTAATGGAATTAAAACCGCCAAACGAGGAATAAGCACAGCCATTAAATAAGTAATAAATACCCAAAAGAATCTAAATCCTTTGTCTATTACCTAAAATTATTTATAGAATTTAATAAAAAAATATAGGGATTTGCTCACAAAATCAGAAACAGTTGGAAATCGAATGGTAAACTTTCGTCGAAATCCTTTATAAAACATGTCGAAAACCACATACATTGCAATTGAGTGACCGAGTATTGACTGAACACAGAGAAATACATTCACAACAGAATAAAGACTAAATGAGAAGAGAGGAATTTTAATAAACTTTAACACTCATCTCAATTAGATAGTTAAATTAAAAATTCAAAACTTACCCAGTATGTGGTACATTAATAGTAATAGTTTCAGCAACTTTATCACCAAATGCATTATACCCAAAAAATCCAATTGCCGTCATAAAAAGAGTACAAAGACACATTGTTGTTGGGAGAACACCAAAATTGTCAAGAAAATCATCGGGGTTGTCCAATTTATTTTCAATAGGTAAAATCATTGTTTGGCCTTCAAAAGCATACATAGACATTCCAATAAAAATTATCTAAAGAAAGAAAATATTTTAAGGCTAAAATATATCAATTAACTGTATCTGCAAAATTCGTAGAAGCGGGTAATTCACTCCAATGACTTGGTTGTTGTAAAGTAAAATGCATTATAACACCAGCTCCAAGTAAAAAGAAAACTGAAGAAATCATTGCAAAAAGACTAATCACCCGCATTTCAGTAAACATATTTGTTGCCATTATAAAAATTGTTGCTAAAAAATTAAATTAACAAAAAATAACCCCTTCAAAAACCTATTGTTGCCATAATCGTTGTCGAAGACCCTAACAACCATCCCAATAAATGAATTAAATTTTCAGCAATAAAGAGTATTGCAACTGAACACATTCCTTAAAATATTAAAAAATATTTATTTAAAGAAAATTACAAAAACCGAGCTGGTAAAAAAGAATAGTAATATTAACAATATACCTTAAAATATTTTTTTAAATTAACATTAAACGATAATAAAACAATTTACATTATTCTCTTGCTATTACTCCTCAAAAAAGGTATATCGCTTTTGTCACAAACCCGTTTTGCAAAATGTCCATAATCCAGACTTGGAACACCCGTTCTGAAAAATATAATAAAATGAAGGAATTTTGTAATTTTAAACTTTTTTGCAAGATGTTGTGAAGAACGAACCAATATATGATTCCCGAACCAATTAAAACCAGCAATAACGACAGTGAGAATAAAAGATACCTAAAATGAGTTTAAATAGAAAAGAAAAACGTTTTTAAATCTGGTGGAATTTTGGAAAGAGAGGAATTGATCATTTGCTCTGAATTCACCATATAGGACAATATAGGAATGGGGACCTTCAAAATATAAAAAATACCCATTTTCCTCCAAGCATCCAGGCATAAGGCAATGAAAAACAACCTGCATTAAACATACTTTTCGAAAGAGTAAGTACCGCCCTGTGAGGCCTAAAATTAAATATTAAATTTAAAAAAAAAAAGAAATTTAAAGTTAACGTGATAACATCGCCTTGACGGCATTCTGAACGAATTACCAAAGAGCGCAATTCACCAGAAGAATCTGTTGAATTTGATGTTTGTTCCCCAACTCCATTATTAACTATTACATTATTTGTTGGTTGTTGTTGTTGATATAAATCAGATTCTTGCATTTAATATGCAAATATCTCTTTTATTTATTTCTTTAATTTCCTCTCACTTTCTACAAATGTTTAGCTAAAATATTTTTAAAAAAGTTGACAATTACAAAAACTTTACAATAAAAATTCACAATTAAAAACAAAAAATCAATAAATATTTCTTTGTTTGGTCGCGCAGTATAAAAAGGAACATTTACTAGATAAATAAATGATAAAAAATTTAGATAAAATTTATTTGTTTCATTATTGTAAAAAGGAAAAGTTAAAAAATTACTCAACTCCATCTTTTAACATTTTTATCGTTTTCTCATCTAGTCTCCTTAATTTACCTACTCTTTTACTTTTAAACTAAAAATTCTATCTTTTTTTTTAAATATTATAGTTTTAAAAGAAATGTCTACACACATAAAAAATTAGAAAATCCACATACATGTTTAAGAATAAATTTGATTATTAGCAACTTAACAAACAAAATTTATCTAAAATTTCGAATAATTTTAAAATATTAATAAAAATTTTATTCAAACAAAAAATGCAAAAATAAATTAATTGAGGCTAAAAAACAAAAATTTAATAAAAAAAATTTAAACAAACAAATAAAACATGTAAATGTTTTTTAATACAGGGTGCGTAAAAAGTTCCCGGAATTTTTATAATTTCAATTATTGGGTTTAAACTTTGATTTTTACAGCAAAATTTGTTGATAATCATATTTAGCACTATTTTTTGGTTCAGAAAACGTTTAGTTTACAATTATCTTTCAGAGAATAAAAGTCAAATAGTCCTCTCAAAACTCCCCCAAAAATGTCGTTTCATAAAGCGCTTGGTCGCAGCTGGTCGGCTAAACGGGTGTTGTCTACTTACGTGAAAATTTTTACCGTCCAACGCTTTCGCAATAGCCATAATTGTCGCCAATTAGTCCGAAAGACTAATTGGTGTGCAAAAAAGACTTTTCCCGCAATCTGCGATGGTTCGGGGAGGAATTTGTGCCATTGGAAGATACCGTTGGTGTTTATCGCCAGAAACGTCAAAATGAATGCTTATGTCTATCAAAATGAAATTTTGATGAATGTTTTACTTCCCTGGAAGCATCAACATTTTGGTGAAAATGATTTTATTTTACAACAAGACTTGGTACCAGCACATGGAGCTAAAACAACAATTAACCTCTGTGGAAAGTTGTTTCATGGATTTTGGGGAAACGATATTTGGCCCTGTAACTCACCGATCCTCAATCCAATGGATTTTCAGTCTGGTCTATGTTGGAGCAGAGACTCCTCTGCACACGATACACGTCAATAGAAGCACTTAGGACGGCATTAGAATTTTCCTGGTCATCAAAACAAAAGAGGGGTGCGCGACCATAGAAGGAATTTTTCGGTAGTGCTTGGGTGCGTGTATCTCAGCGGTCGGATCTCATTTTGAAAATTTGTTATGATTATTTATTTACTATATTCTTATGAACGTTTTGTATGTGTAAACTTATTTTTATTTTGATATAAAAGAAAATAAATCCATTTTGATTAATTCCGGGAACTTTTTACGCACCCTGTATAAATTTATATATTAAAAGATAAGAATAACTATGTATGTATTTATATAATAAAGTTATGACATCCCGCTCTGATCTAATTCCATGCTTTGAGTGAACATCTCATAGAAAACTGCATCTGATGCTTCCTAAAAATTATTTTTCAATTTCTCTAGAAAAAAAAACAAAAATATTTATTTATTTACCTCTTCCTCCAATTGTAGCATGTCAGAAATTTTTGAGCAAATTTTAACTAAAATTTATTATACAAAATTTCCAAATTAAAATATTTTAGACTATAATATAGGACATGCGTCCCATGAGCTTTTATACGTCCCATGTTTTATGCGTCCCATGAGGGTATTTGCGTCCCATAATCCCCACAATCTTCTCACATGGACCGCATAAATGCTCATGAGACGTATAAAAGGTCATGGGACGCATGTTCTATTTTAGAGCCACATTTTAAATAAAATACCAATTTCGCCATTATTCGATGTAGTCTTCAATAATTTTAAAGTATTTAAATTATTTTCATGATTAAACCAAAGACTTTTCAAATTTGGCTAAAAAAAGAGAGAATTGCCAAAAATAATTAAATATTTACTTACCTCTCTTTGACACGATTCTTTTATTAATTTTAAAATAGCTAAATACATATCGATATTATTTGAAAAAATATCGAGTAATTTAAATGGTTGGTAATTCTCACTAAAAAAATTTAAAAATTTTTTTAAAAAATTTATTTATTTTTTTACCCCAATAAATGTGTAATAACACTCAAGTGTAATTTACTTTGATCACAAACTAATCCAATTAAAACTTCCACGGCAATTTTTGTTAAATGCTAAAAGAAAATAATTAAAATTTAAAAATAATTAATTCTCTCACAATTTGTGTATTATGACTAAACAAATATTTAAGTAAAGTTTCTGCTAATTTAATTCCACGGCTTTCTATTGGTAAAGAAATACCAGAATTTAAAATTCTTCGCAAACTCTTTAAAAAATTAAAAATTTTAAAAGGAACATTTATATTTATTTATTTACAGTCAAAACACTTTTATGAAATTCAGTTCTATCAAGTCTCAAAATTAATTGATAAAGAAGCATTGCACGTTCATCTTCTGCTAACTTAAAAAAATATTTTTTTTTAATTTTTTTAATAAAATAAAAATTATTTTAAAAATTTCCAACTAAAACCCATTAATTTTATCCAAATAAATTTCCTTTAATTTTCTTTTCTACAAAATTCTTTCAATTTATCCCTCAATTTTTACCTTCCCTCGATTAAATACTTTTTTACCTTTTTCGATGCAAATTTTTGTTCTCTATTATTATTAGCCATTCCATTAATTTTATTACAGTTTTGTCTGTTATTATTATATTCTTTATTTACTAAAGCCAATAAACAAAGACATTCATCCAACATTGTATTTAACATTTGCCTTCTTTTTGCACCAATTTCAACGTGAGATTTTCGAACTTCAGAGCTAATACAGCAAAGCTGTTCAACTAAAAATTAAAAATATTTTTTTAAAATCTTTTTTTTTTGTAAATAATTGGGTGCTCTCCCCAATTTAATAATAATTTTAGAAAATATTTTTCCCCCAAAATAACCATTTGAAGGAGTAGAAGAGGATGTTGTAGTGTTTGTATTTGTTGTTGAAGTTGAAGGGGATGAAGAAGAAGATGAGGGAGATGGCGAACAAAAAAGTAAATCAAAACTTTGTGCTGCCAATTCAACTAAATGAGATATTGTTCTTCCCTCGTCTAATCGAATTAAATAACTCTGAAAAAGATAAAAAATTTAAATAAATTCTACAAAATAATTAAACTAAAATATATTCCCAAAATTTCAAATTTGTGTATTTAAATATAAGGGGAAGGGGAAAAGAGAGAAAATATTACTAATATTCTCAACCTTTTCTTATTTTTTAATTAAAAAACAAAAAAATTTTACTCTAGATTGTTCATTCAAAGCACAAACATTTCTCAAAAAGCCCAAAGAATTAACAATATTTCTCCAAAAAGTATCTACAGCATTTGCAGAAATACAACCCCCAGGTTTAGTTGTTTGGGGAATTGGGGGAGGAAGAGTACCCCGAATAGCTAAATGGACTGCTCTATCCAACTCCATACAAGCCAATTGTGGAATATCGCTGACTAATTTTAAAGTAAGCAATGCTGGATATAAGTCGTCTGAAGAGGGTTGGACAGCATCTATTCGGGTAACTATTAACTAAAAAAAAAGAAGAAAAATTTGGAAATTATTTTAAATTTGTAAAGGAAATAAAGGAAAACAATTTATATTTAATTTTAAAAAAGAATTCTTCAAAAATTACAAACATCAACCCCCGCCAAACGAACAAAATGTTCAGCAAATATTTGTTGCTTAGAATCAATTAATGTAGTCAAAGTACGCAATGCTTGCCGTAGAAGACGAAGATTTTGATTTTCAGAAATTATTTTAAGAATTAATTCTAATCCACGCTGGTCGAGAACAAATTTCTAAAAATAACACAAATTATTTAAAAATCAATTTTTCATTTAAAAACCTTTTAAAATTAAAAAATAAATCCATAATAAAAAAGATTTTTAAAAAACTTTATTTATTTTCATTCTTTCTCTCCCACATAAATAAAAATCTCTTTTTTCTACCTTCAAATGTTCATTTGCATGCATTAAAACTCTGAGAATTCCCATAGAAAAGAATTTAATGTTTGAGCTTTGAATTAACAAAAATTGAAGTAAAGAAGCCATCATTTGTTCAGTTCTAGCTTCGCTTTTGTCAGGAATCTCAGAAAGTGTGTTGTAAAAAATTCTCAATAAATGGGTTATTCTTTGGGTTAAATTTGGAGAAGATGTGGAAGAAGAATAATTTCCGTTTAATTGTTGTAGATATGCTGCATTTCGAATTATTAATTCAACAAAAAGACGCAAAATTTGGATTGGTTGTTCTCTAACTACCTTTAAAGAGAATTATTTTAGATAATTTAAAAAGGTATCTTTATTTTCCAAAAATCTTTTTTTTATTTCTTCAAAAAATTTGGGTTAATTAATTGTTGCTAATTAATTTAAATGTTTTCCATTGCCTTTAGAAAAAACCAAATTTATATAAACTTACAGCTACATAATGTTGAGATGAAGAAATTGAAGCCAAATTATCAAGTAAAGAATTAATCATCTATACAAAAATAATTTTGAAAAAAATTATTATTTAAAAACTAGCCTTATCATCCCTAGCCGTAGCAAGTCTTTTAAGCAATAAACTAAAAAAACAAAATATTTATTTATTTAAAATTAGTTTTCCTGCCTTATAATTTCACGAAAATCCTTCAAATCGCTATTCATTAGCAACCCTTTTTTATTCACAGCTTCAAAAAACAATTTTAAAACTTTTAAAGATCTGTTAAAAATATCCTAAAAATATTAAAAAATTTTTTAATTAAAAAAAATTTCTTTCACCGTATCTTGTCCAGTGAAAATAGTTTTAAAAGTTTCCAAATATTTACTAGCCGTTGGTGCTTCAAAATTTTCAGTTTTTATAATTCTTGAATTGTTGCTCAAATGAGAATTTAAAGTAAGAGTACTTGTGTTGTCAGTAAATAAACTAATTCCAGAAATATCCCCAATTGACGGAGCCTTTAAAGCAAAACAGAAAAAAATAATTTAAAAGCAGGTGAGAAAGGTTAATGAGTAGTTTGGATAGCCAAAAAAAGAAAGAGAAGGGTAATTTCCAAAATTAGAATTAAAAATAAATATTTTGATTTTTGGAAGAAATTAAAGCACAACATAAAAAAGAAAACACAAAAAAATATTAATCAAAACAGAAAAAGGAAAATTTAAAAAAATAAAATCAGAATTACTTTTATTTAATTTAACTTACATTTGAAGGCAAAGGACTCGTATACGGACTTGTATCATTATGTCTAAACCATTGCTGCATTCTTTGTACATCAGCTGTTGATGGGGAATTGGTGTTTGTTGTTGTATTATTATTACAAAAAGGTACTGAACTGTAAAAAGAATGTGGGGATTGTTGTAATTGATTTTGTTGGTTTGTGGAAAGAATTCTTTGAAAATTAAAATTAATTTTTAAAAAGAAATTTGAAAAAATATATTTACAAATTAGCCATTTGCATAGCATGGGCATCTGCTATTGTTGCAATTGATTGTTGTTCTAAATTACTATTAAACATTATTATTTTTTTAAATTAAATTTAATTTTCTGTAAAAGTAAATAAAATATTTTATAAAATTATTTAATATGTAAGTATTAATTAATAAACCATAAAATAATGTAACATTTTTTAAATTTTTTTGTTGCAAAATTTAAAAAAAAACAATTGTTTATTTTGCCGAAATAGCTAATTAAAAAATAATAAAATTAAAGAACGTGGCAAAATAGAATGAGTTAATTATTTTAAAACACCAAAAAAAGTAGAATGTTTTTGTTTAAAATACTAAACATATAAAAATTTTTAGTTTATAAGACATAAATCAAAATATATTCTCTGATTATTAAAAAAAACAAATAAACAAAGTATTAGAAATTGGAGGAAGAATATGTTCATTTATTTACAGAATAATATACTAATTCTCATTCAAAAAATTCTTCCCCCCATTATCAAAAAATATTACTAGGTTGATGAGGAAAGTACATACATCAATTCTTCCTCTATATTTAATCTTTCCTCTCCTATTTTTGTGCCATCAATCTTTATTGTTTCTTTCAATCTATTCAATAAATTGAACAATCTTAGAGAGAGATTTAAATATTTCACTCTTTCAAAAAAAATTTTTTAAACAAAAAAATTAAAATTTTAGGAAATACTAACAAAATAAATTGTCTCATTCAAAATAAAAATTCATACTAAATACTAAATGATTAACATCATAATATGTAAAAGATTTTTAAAACAAATAAAATAATTATTTGCGTGTGCCCTCTTTTATTGAACAGTCTGGGTGGGAGAGGGAAATTTTTGGTAGATTTTGTTTAACTGTCTTTAGAGTAAAGGCTACTTATTGTACTGGAGAGAGACTTTAAGGAAAAAATGGATGAATAGATAAAAAGTGTTTGCCTGGTAAATGGGGGGGGGTAGGTGTAGCCCCTCATCAGAAACAGACAATTCATTCAATTTTGAATGCGCAAATTGGCGTCGCTTCCGTTCCAGGGAAGAAATAAGGAGAACGGGGAAAAGGGAAGGAAGGAAAAATGTTCTAGGAGAGATTTACCCAGGCAAGAACAAGAGAATTTAAAATTTTTGTGTATTAGTGGGCTAAAATCGTAAATTCATTCTTCTCTAAAAAAGAAAACACCTTTAAAAAATAATTATTGTTTTATTTTAAAAAATTGTAAACATAATAAAAACAAAATTTAATTGTCAATTATTTGTTACAATTAAAATAGCAATAAATCCGTGATTGTCTGATGCATCAATAATTAAATTTGGATTTATTGCTAAACGTTCACTATTTACTTCCAACAATGTAGCTTTAAGTCCGGCACGGATTGTATGCTCTCGACTAAAAATTAATCAAAATTTTTTAAAGGAATTTACTAACCCATTAGAATCATTTACAATACAAATTCTAGTATCAGGCATTAATTGAAGACCGCCCTGAAAATTATTTTTAATAAATTTACAACTTTTAAAAAATATTTTTTAAATACCTCCCAACTTTTTTAATTCCTACAATTTACTTTATCACACTGTCTTGTCTCCTATTTCCCCCTAATTTTACCCACAGAACCTCTAGAGCCTTTATGTAACAAAATAAGAGGAACCAATATTTTCCACTTATACTATTTATCAATTTAAAATTCTTTAAAATTCAGGTTCATACTAATAATCTCACATTTTAAAATACCTTTTTCCCTTTTCCATTAACTTCCATTTTACTTCTATCCATTCCTCCTCCACCATTCTTTTTCTTTCCACAAATATTCCAACTAATTGAAACAATTTTTGTTTCTTCTTTTCTTTTAATTAATTCATGATCAGAATTTAATGTTAAAATAATTACTCCTGTTGGATGTTTTAAATAACGAATTCCAGGATTATTTCCAATTGTAAAACTTTTGAAAGTACGTTCAATAAATGAAGGATAAATTGGTGGATTCATTAATTTAAAAAAATCTTTTTTTTTCTAATAAAAATTTATTAAATTAAAAAATATTTCTTAAATTAATAATTAATTAACAAAAAATTAAATAAAAATAATTAATTAATAGTATTGAGCAAGAATAAACAAAATATAAAAATGGATTAAACATTTTATCTTTTTTGTTAACCCTTAGAGAAATCAGAAGGGACCAAAGAATTAAAGGTTGACAACTAATTTTTGACAAAACCTCCTAAGTAAGTAAAAAATATTCAAAATTAAAGGCCGACTCGAACAAATTTTTCTAAAGATTTTTCACAATTAAATAATTGAGCATTCATTTAAAGTTGAAGAGGCAGAATTATTTTCTGAAGTAATTTCTGGTGGTGGAAGGCCATAATTTTGCATTTCAATCCATAAATTAGCTATTAATGTAGCACGCGCTTCTTTTGCAGATTTTGTTTGTTCATTTGATGTTGAGGTAGAAGGCAATGATTCCTCTTCAGCATAAAGTTGTAAAAGACGAGTTAAAATCTTAAAAAAAAATAAAAAAAAGTTTAAATCAATATTTTTTAATTCTTCAAAAGAAAACTTGGGTAACAAACGAAATTAATTACAACATAGTTATAAAATTAGAAAAACAAAACTCATCGTCAGCATTTATAGAAAAGAATGTAAATTCCCAATCATAATAAAAAATTTATTAAAATATTTTTAAAAGAATACCCTAAATTGTTCATTGTAATTTCGTAACAATTCTGGATCAAGAGAATCCTTCTTTGTTTCCAAATATATTCCAAACTTTGAGTGCATCTCCTTTAAATTAATAAAAGAATTGTTTATTCAGAAAATTCTTTTCTTAATAAATCAGAGAATTATTTAATATTTTAAAATTTAAATAAAATTAAAAACCTTTAAAGGAGCATACATAACATCTTTAGAAACAGCTGTTTGAATTAACGATTCCATCAAGTCATTTGTACTTCCCTGATTAAAAGACAAATTTGCAAATGCTTCAACTAATTTTCTATCATCATTTTCCGTTCCATTATTTAATAATAAATCATTAAAAACTGATCTTGTATTTTCCCAATTACTGCTTCCATTTTTTGAATTCCGAATATTAGAGGATGGCGACGTTACTTTATTTTCTGTTTGTATTTTACCAGCCATTTGATTTAACATCTCTTTAAATAACAGAATAAATCTAAAATTAATTTTAAAACCTTCAAATTTTTGTGCAGCTTTTTCTGTTGCTTCATCATCAATTTTTTGCATAAATTCATCCAAATCATCATCTGTTGTTTTTTGTAAAGTTTTAAAGTCTTTTAAAGCATCATCTAACAATTCTACTAACTCATTTTCTTGACTATTTTCTGTCATTTAAAAATTTGGGAAATTTATCTAAAAATATAAATATCTAAATAGAATTTAATTATGTATTTAAATAAGCCTCAAAATATATCAATGGACAAAAAAATCCCTTCTAAACATTTATCAAAGCAATATTCTTTATGGTTTCCAAAAAACTACAAAAGACAATAAAAACTATTTCAAAAAGTCACACAACAACAAATTAAAATGCTCATAAATAACCAATAAATCTAGGATTATTTAAAAAAATAATTTATATTTTAGAATTTATTGACTAGAAAATCTACACTCTAGAAAATTATTTTAATTGCTTATCAAAAATTGCAAAAAAATTATAAAGGAATATAATATGAACAAGCAGTTAAATATTCAATTGGATCTCTAGGCCCTCCAACTCCTTTCAATATATCCAAAAGCAGATCATTTGTGCGTTTATATTCAGGTCTACTAAATGTCCGAATTTCTTCACCAGATACAATTCTTACAGCAATGGCATCAACACGAAGCTTTAAATAAAATAAAATTTTTTTGAAATTAAAAAAAACCTGTTCATTTAAAATAGCCTTTACAAGATTATATGGATTTGAAGAATGGCGATAAAATATTCCTGCAAAAGTAAAATGCCAAGATTCAACAGAATTTGTAGCTCGAGGCATTTGGTCATAAGTTATATCTTTGCTGTTCCACATTGACAACGGAAATCGTGGGGGCATAAAATCCTTTCCAATCCAATTTCTTTCCATATAATTTATAAAAGCAACATGTGGACCTTCCGAATCTCCATTGCCAAAAATTTCAAGAAACCTCTGGGCCAATTGATTGAAAAAAGCGGGGACATTTGCTGAAATTAAAATTTATATAAAGACAACGCAAATCGCTGGATAGAGTTTAAAAGGAAATTTCAATTTGATCGATTTTTTAGATTCATCAGTGATTCAACACATACCTGTATCCACAAAAGTAAGTGCAACAAACATTTTCAAATAATTATGAAGTCCCTCTATTTCTGCTTTTCCCCAACCAAGTTCTTGAATTTTCCGCCATAATGCTTGCTAAAAATATTTTTTTCAAATTTTAAAGAAAAAAAACCTTAAATTGAAAGAAACATCCATGAATTGTTGCAAAAGGTAAAGCTGTTTGCAATGCTTGTTCTTCAGCCTTTTCAAAATCAAAAATAACAGTATGGGGTCTATAACCAGGACTCATTTCATCAATTTTTGCTATTAAAAGTTCTAATGCTCTAAGGTAAGATTCTGTTGTTTTTGAAGGAAGTAAAATATAAACAAAGGGAAGAACTACTGGTTGATAAAATTGCCCAGAAATAATCTAAAATTGAGAGCTATTAAAGAGCTAAATAAATTTTTAAAAATACCCAAAGTTGATAAAATAATTGTTGATCATTTTTGAAAGTTCCATCACAAAGCCAAACATCGGAGGTTGAAAGACGTGCAACATCGGTAGGTGAAGCAAAAATAATTATTCTATTGCAATCATCTGCTCCAGTATCAACCAAAATAAAATCTTCACTAATATTAGTTTTTGTCCTTCTCAAATTCTCAGGAATGTCAATTTCTGATAAAAAACGGGGGACAGGTTGTCCGTCAGCAAAACGTTTTCTTCCAACTGTTTTTTCTAAATTAACCAATTTCGGAAGTTCCGCCTAAAATAATTATTTTAATATGAAAAATTAAAAAAGAGAAACCTTTGCTTGATCACTAATTCCAGCTATCTGATTATTAACAATTTCCCGAGGAGAAAGTGTTGTAGTAACTGCTGCTTGAACTATACGATCCTTTATTTTGGCTAATTCAACACGATTCGGCGACCTTTCATGGTCATGTTGTTTAGTAACAGTAACCATATTCTCTGAATCAGTTACAGCAAAACCATTACATTTATGACTTCTCCAAAATTCACATCTCCAATAACGTTTGTTGTCTGGTCCATTTTTGCATTTAACATAAATAAATCCATCATAAATTAGTTTTTCTCCATTTTTGTTAGATTTTACAAATGATGCCATTCTTGTGATTAGTTGAATAAAAAAATATAAACAAATACCCAATTAATTAGAACAAAAAAATAAAAGATAAGAGGAAATAAAAAACAAAAATTGAGACTCAAATGACACAATTTTTACTCAATCTAACCGTCTAAAATTCTTTCTTATCATTCTATCTAGTTTTTCTCGTGATCTGTCGTCCCTTGATATCACATCCAAATCCCCCGATATTACCTTTGATTTAAGTTTTAAGCGACCTGAAATAAAAGTACCTTCGCGACGAAGTGGCCTGCGACTAAGTGGCCGGCGACTAAGTGGGCCTGCGACTAAGTGGCCGGAGACTAAGTGGCCCGCGACTAAGTGGGCCGTACCCACTTCTTTTATTTTAATAGACTTTCTTATCATTTTTCCTTTAAATATTGATTATAATTAACAAAAATATATTTTTATTTGTATCTTAATTTTTAAATATTTTTTCAGACAAATTTATTTTTTAACACAAATTATTTATTAACATTTTAAAATAAAATGGTAGAAGAGAATTTTTTGACAACCCTGAAAATTTTGACTATTGGTAAATTTTTTATTAAAATAAATTTAAATGTTATTTTATTTTTTTAGGTGAAAGTGGTGTAGGCAAATCGAGGTATTTTATTTAATTAAAAATTATTTTAATTATTTTTAGTTTAATTTCTCGTTTTGTGGACGACAAATTTGACCCAGAAATGGCTGCAACAATTGGAGTAGATTTTCGCATTCGCACAATTACAATTGACGATAAACTTGTTAAATTAGCAATTTGGGATACTGCTGGGCAGGAACGCTTTCGGACATTAACTCCTAGCTATTATAGAGGAGGTTTGGTTTTTTTGGGAATTTTAATTAATCCCTCCGTTACTTTAAAGTTCATATTATCCACCTTACTTTCTAGTTTCGGCCCACGAAATGTTTTGTATAACCAAACATTTAACCTTAAACAAACTTTTTTTCTTTTTAAATTTCTTCAATTTTAAGGTCAAGGTATTATTTTGGTTTATGATGTGTCTAGCCGAGCGTCTTTTGAAAGTCTCGAACATTGGCTTCTAGAAGTTGACACTTATTGCACACGAGCAGATGCTATTAAAATGCTTGTTGGAAATAAAATTGACGAAGTTTGCTTTTAATTTTTAAAATAATTTTGTTAAAATTTAAAAAGGATGTTCGTATTGTAACCAGAGATGAAGGTGCTCAATTTGCTCGTCGGCACAGAATGCTGTTTATTGAGGCAAGTGCTAAGACTCGTGAGGGTGTTCAATGTGCTTTTGAAGAGCTTGTTCAAAAGGTATTTTTTTTAAATTACATTATTTTCAGTCTAATTTTTTGCTTGGTTACATTTTTCGTTTTAAAATTCGAAAGCATATTTGAAGAAAGCAAAATATTGAGAAATTAATTTGTATGGCTATTGCTTTTCTGCTCATTGTCAGAAAATATTTTTTGTAACATAAATACAAAATAATATTTAAATTTTAATCTATTTTTCTTTTTTTTATTTAAAATGTTGATTTAATTGATCTTTTTTAAATTTTAGATTCTTCAATCACCCGGACTTTGGGAATCTAATTTGGCAATGCGGAGGCGACTTCAATTGAAAAATGGGGATTACGAGTCGAGCGGTTGGTGTGGGTGCTAGTAAATATTTTTAAAAAGATTAATCCGTTTTTTCAATAAATAAATACTTCTTCTGCCTTTGCATGATAAAAATTATATTTTATTATAATTTTGCTAATTTTCCTTTGAAAAAATTTCTCTAATTTTTAGAATTTAAAAAAGATTTTTTTTATTTTTTAATTAATAGAAAATAGGAAAATTAGTTTTTATTTTGTATAAAAATTTGCCTGAAAATTCAGCTTTGAAATTTTCTCTGTTCCCCTTCTCCAACTAATTCAATTTAGCAACGACATTTACCTATTTTAAAAATTAAGGATCTAAAAAATTTTATTTTCTGACCAAATATTTGAAAAACAAATTTTTTCATAATTTTTGTGCAAACCAGCTCAAATATAAAAAATTACTTCAGATCCATAATTTAAAAATATTAAAAAATAAAATTAACATAAATATATGTATCTTTGTATTCTTATGATTCTATATTAAAATTGACTCAATTATATTTTAAATATTTTTAAATAAATCTCTCGTCAGTTTAAATAATTTATAAATTAGGAAAAATAATTTTTTATTTTCCAAAAAAGATTTTTTTTGGAAAGCAGATTTAATTTTATCCATTTTTTGAAAAATTGCTATTGATGGTTCAACAATTTTTTTATTATTTTCTTGTATTGTTTGAATGAATAACCAAATAATGGGCGACAATAATAATGATGACCTTTATTTATTTATTATTACACACATCCGCCAATCACTTGCTTTCATAAAGTTATATACTTTTTGAGTAAAAAATTGAGAGAAATTACTCTGAGATTTTATTAAAATTTTCTTTTCTCGACTCTTGGTTTTCGTTCTCTAAAAACAATAACATTTTATTTTTAACATCCCTTAATAGGACTACAAATATCTGGATTATCTTGTTATTGGATTAAAAATTGAAAACATGTCGGATTCACCCTCACGGAATTAACTAAAAATTTAACTAGACTCCTCTAGTCTCTCCCTCCTCTTTATTCCTTTTCCTTCACCACCGTTGCACAGCCACACTTTAATTAATACCTCAACTAATAAATAATAATCCTTCGAGGTGCTCATTAAATGCAAGGGCATTTCCTCCTTTCCTTCCCTCATTGTAATCCTTTCAATATCCATCAAGATTCCTTCTCTATTGTATTATTTTAATGTTAATCTGAACAATAGGAAGAAAAGGGGAAAAAGTCATTTTCTAACAAGAGAGAAAATTTAAACAAAAAAAACTTTTGCAGAAAATGTTTGTGTGCCTTTCTATTAAAATGAAAAAATTGTCAGTAATTTTAGTAATTATAAGTTGACAATTTTGTAGTTTTTCCTTTTAAAAACATGGTACTGCAAAAATAAATTGAATCCATATAGAAATAGAATTCAAAAATCTAATAGAAATTCAGAAATGAAAGAATGTTGTAATTTTTAAAACTTAACTCTTTTTTCTTTTTGTCTTGAAATATTGCGATTTTCCGACAAAAACAAAAATTCTAAAAAAAATATTATTTTCAATTCTCTTTTTTAAGTAAAAATATGTGTAATAAAAAAATGGTTTTTATATTTCCAAATTATTATTATTCCAATACCATATGTAAAATGATGGCTTTATTCAAATAAAATACAAAAATAATAATGCAAGTATTTATTTGTGTCTCCCCCTCTTTTAAATAATGGGAAAATAATTAGCCAATTTTCTTATGGACGAAAAGAATGGGGGGGGGGGGTTTAGGTTTTTATGTCCTTTTTATTTTTCTGTGATTTTTAGGAACAAGGAGGAACCATTGCAGTGTGAAAATGAAAAGGAAAGAAATATTTTGGGAGGCTTTAATAGAAAAAGAAAGAAGGAATATTTTGGCAATTTTAAACACCTTTATTTTCTCTATTCTTTAACCCTAACAATTTTTCTTTTTTTTTGTTAAAATATGAAAATTGGTTTGGTTATTATTTGGTTATTATTAAACAACAAATAAAAAACCGCCAAAAGCCTCCAGCAGTGTGTTGATTGCCCTTCAGCATAGATTTAACTAAATAAATAAAAACTTATATTTGTTTGTAAAAAGATTAAAAAGAGAAGAACATTAAATTACCTCATAAATACTCTAAAATAATTTTTATTTATTTATTTTTATTAATTTAATTATCCTGAAACTAAAAACTCAAAATTTTGTTTGTCATTAAGAGCCTCTCCCTCCTATACTTGACCCTTCTTTTTACATTTTCTCTCATTCCTTTTTTGCCAATTACACAACTCTCAAGTAATATTATTTAATAAAAATATTTTTCTTTTTTGATTAAAATTAAAATCTTTTTTTTAATTTAAAAACAATTTTTATATTAAAAAATAAATATTTTTATATATTAAATTAAATATGTATATTTATTTATTTTTTGTTTGTCTACATATACTTCCCCCTTCCTTTTCTTGATATCCTCAACCAAAAATATTTCCCCAAATTACTAGTAGTATGCCATAAATTTCATTGTTTGCCCTTTAAATGAATGACTGATGAAGCAGACCCCTTTAAAGGCAGGTGAGCTAACACATATTGTAAATTATAAATTTATTTTTTATATTTATTTTAGCTTTTATTTAAATGAAAACCTCCCCCGACATTCTAAAATTATTTTTCTTTTTTCTGATTTTTCAGAATTTTTAGTTAATTAATTTAATATTCTGATTTAATTTATTTAATAAAATTATTTCAACAAATAATGACACAAAAAAATAAAATAAAATATTATTAAATATTATTTCCTTAATCTCTTCATGAAAAAATTTAAAATAAAATCTTTTATTTTTCCATTTTCAACATTATTAATATTTTTACATTATTTGTCTTCTTCTCTTCAACAACAACAACAATCTCAAAAATTTTGCCCTGTTTGGGTTAATACAAGAATTCAACAATGTGTTCAGCCTGTAGCAGATTATGCTAAAGCAGTTAACAATCAACAAAATGAAAAACAAAATTCTGAAAATTATTTGGATTTAAATAAAAAAAATAATAAAAATTATGAAGAAATTCAGGGAATTCAATGGCCAACAAAAGTTATTGGAGGGAAAATATTTCAAGAATTGTGCCTGTTAATTAGGCATTTTGAACGTTGTGTGAGTGGTTATAGAACTAAATGTAGAAGGCATATAACTGTTAGCTTAATTGAAGCATCTTATGGATATCTTTGTAATGAGGGATATGAAAGTATTTTAAATTTTTGTTTTTTTAAATTCTCTGATTTTTTAAATAAAAACAGAATTAATTTTTTAGGGGGTGGGCAATAGTGCCATTTGCCAGAATTCTGGAGCCAACATGTTATTTCCGAGAGAATATATATTTTATCATTTGACAGAATTGGCTTGCCATCTGCCAGATATTTTTCTGGCAACCCTTACTAGAAATTTACGATGGTATTTAAATGGCTGTTATTGAAATACCCCCTTGGAATTGTTTTTGTCTTAAACAAATTTCTAATTAATTTTTAGTTTTTGTCGGGTCTGCAGAATGTTTAATGGAATTAGATCAACAACCTAATGTTAAAGGATGTCACGATAAAACACTTTTAGAAATTGAGGAGGCAAATAATGAACAAAATGGGACTGTTGTAAATAGATTAGAGAGAATGTGCAAGTAAAAAAATATTTTAATTTCAAGAATTTTTATTTATTTTTAGTGCTTTAAATTACTTTTCTGAATGTGTTCGCCCTCCAATTAGGCAAAGCTGTGGAAATGAAGCTTGGAATGTTATATTTCGAGTATTGAAAGATACATCTAGGTTGTTAAAATTTGAAAATAAATTTAAATCTTTTCAGAATTTTAATGCCAATGTGCAACTTTGATAATTATTATAGATCAGGAGAAGAAGAAGGGGAAGAGAATAATGATTATAATAATAATATATTAATTACTTCGACAATTAAAAAAGAATTAATTAAAAATTATTTAATAAATTCTGAAGAAAATAAACAAAATCAGCAATGGAAGGTAATTGAAGAGAAGGAAGGGGAAGAAGGGGAGGAAGAGAATGATGAAAATAAAATAAAAAATAGTGAAGAAGATTGGCAACAATGGAAAAGAAAAACGATAGAGAACGATGAGAATGAAGAAAATGGGGAAGAGAGGGAGGAGGAGGAAGAAATCAAAAATGAGGAAAATAAAGAAGAGGAGGTGGAAGAGGAAGAAGAAGAGAATAATTTTGGTTTTAATTTCTTCTCACATAAAATTCATTATAATAATGAAGAAGAAAGGCAAAGTCGTTTAACTAGTAGTGGAAATATTAAATTAAATAATGTCTCAAATATTATCTTTTTAATTTTTTTAATATTATTTTGTTATGTAATAAATATTTAATTATTTAATTAATAAATAATTATTTTTTGAAGTTGTTATAAGGAAACAATTCGTTTTGTTTTTCAATTTTAAGAACATTTAACACACGGCTTCGATCTCGGATTTTTAGAAATCCACATTTTTGAGCTAAAAAATTCGCAGTTTATATCAGAAATCCACAGAAAACGAAGCCCTAATTTAACAGAAACAAATTATTGGTTCTAAAAAAATCCAAAAATTTAATTTAAATATTTATTGAATATTTTAGAGGATCAAAAATAAAATAATTTAGGGGAAAAAAGACAAAAATCAAAACAAACAAAAATATATTTAAATTAAATTCTTTTAATTTTCAATATTTTCCTTTCAATTGGACTTTGTGTTGTCTTCCAAACTTGTTGACAACTAAAAATTCCTTGTGTTTCTATTAATGATTGAAAAGCAGGGATACTTCCACTTAAACCAAAATAATAATTTTTGGCTGCCAAATAACTTTAAAAGAAAAATTAATTTTTTAATTTAAAAATTCCAAACATTTCCCCTTCGTTATTTAATAATTTATTCATTATTTCAAGTAAATCCAAATAATTTTCTTCATTATAAATTGTTTCTGATGTAAGAATTATATCAAATCTTTAAAAAATAATTTTTTAATTACCGTATTGTCTCTAATAAATAGAAGCCGTGGGCGTCTATTTTTCAGTAACCCTCATTAAGTGGGCTTCTAATAGGGTTTGGACTTCTATTAGAGTAATCTTTTAAATTTATACTTTTTAAATCCTTCCAATTCTAAACAATTTGCCCAATCACATTTTACAAAAGAACATTTTGATAAATCAATTCCGTTTAATTGAAAATTTATTTTTGTGTTAGCCTCCAAAACATAATCATTCTGAAATTATTTTCTTTAAATTTAATTTTTTAACTGCGATTAAAATTTTAAAACTTTATTCCCAAAAATTAATTTTTAAAAAATTTTGGGATCAAATGTCATCAATTAAAAATAAATATTTTAAAATTCACACAAAATCTTGTAATGTCAAAGAAGATGCCCCATTTAAAGCAGCAACAATCGAAGGCAATCCAGCACCACAACCAAGCTAATTATTTATTTAAATTTTTATTTTTTTTCACAAAAAACCTCGAGAACATTAAATCCTTCAAAAGACATTGAATCAATAAAATAACTTAAATCTAAAGAACATTCCCAAATTTTAAGTCCTCCTTTTAAAAGCAAAAATAAATTTAAAAAAAAATTTTTTTTTCTTAAAAAACCTTCATAAACTTTATTTTCCAAATCCGTTAAATTATTTAATTTAATTTGTTTTGAAATTAATTTATTTTCTATAGATTCTTTTGTTGAATAATAAATTTTACGTCCACTTTTTAATTTTAGAATATTTGTTGCCATTTTTATTTTATTGATTTTAAAGTAAAAAATAAAGAATTTTTAATTAAATAATTTTTTTTAATAAAAATTTCAGTAAAACTCAGAATTTAGCGATTAGTATAATCGTATTTGCCGGGTTGGACTTTTCTCAACAATCACAGAATTCCTATTTCTTTAGTGCCAAAAGGGAAAAATAGGAAAAACATTTTTGCGAATATTAAAAGACATTATGCCAACATTTTATAAAATTTCGCAAAATACACGCAGATTTTTTAAAAACAAATAGGAAATGAGGCTTCTGAAACATTTAATTTATAAATAAATAAAAAGAAATATGTACATAAATATGTGTGATTTAAATAAAATAATTGAAAAAATATATAAATTATCAGAAAAATAAAAATATTTGTTTGTTTTAATGGAAGCATCTTTAAATTTAAAAAAATGTTTAAATCTTCTTATATCTCATCAATATCTTGAATTACTTGGCTGTTGTTGATTTAAAAGAATATAAAAATTTACAAAATAATTAAAATGGATATCTTTACATATTTTTATATATTTTTACAAATCTTTTACAAAAAAAACTTCTTTTTACACATCCATATGTACATTCCTTAACTTCTTTTTTACATCTCCAAACATTCCTTAACATTTCCCCTCATACAAAAATTTCTTTACTTCCTCAATATTTTCATACAAAATTCCCTTTACTTCATTTGGGTTTGTTTCCTCAAAATTACAATTTGTAAAATACTCTATCGAATCTTTAATTTCTTTATCCACTAATTTACATTCTAATATAGCAGTACTTCTTTTGTTACGATCTAATCCTTCTTTATAAGGCATAACTTTAAAAAACCCCCCGTAAATGCTCTAATACTATAAAATCCAAGCTCTATTAGAAGCCCATCTCTAATATAAGTTTACCCGAGGAGACTCATAGAAAGCCACTTTCTAATCTCTTTAATAGAAGCCCACCCAAATTAATGTAAAACATTGTTTTTGTCTTTTTATTAAGCATCAAATAAAAATAAATGGTTCGGAAAAATCATTTTCAAATTAGGAAACTGGATTTTGGATAGGGGATATTATTGAATTTGAAGTGATATTATCTGTTCCATATAGACTTAATCCTTCCTCGATATTTCTCATAATCCTTTCTTTTAGTTCGTATTCTTTAAATGCCTTTATATCAATTCGCTTTGAGGGATATCAGGGGTAAAAGGATATCAGGCATATTAGGGATTTGGAGGGTAAAAGGCTATGAAGTTTCTTATATTAGAGCATTTACGGTATCTCTATTGTTTTTTCTAATTTAAATTTAAATTATAGTATTAAATATTCTGATTTTTTTTACATTTTTGAGAAGCAATTAATTCATCACCCCATTCATTATCAAACTATTAAAATTAATAAAATTATTTATATTAAAAAATATTTATTTTTACCTTATCTTTGTTAATTAAATCAGCATTAAGTTCCATAACTCCAAGAAGAAATACAATAAAGGAACTTATAACTTTCTTTTTATTTGCCTTTACTTTATCCCACCATTTAAATATAAATGGCTGTTGTTCATAAACTTCTTGTATTTGTTTTATTTTCTTTTCAATTTGTGTTTTTGTTAGTCTATCTACGAAAATAATGGCTCTGGTCTAGTTTTTAATGAAAGTTTAATTAGTCCATTCAAAATTTATGAGTCCCATGAAAGTTTATGCTCAATAAAAATTTATAAAAAACTTTATATCTTTGATTTTATGTTACTGGAACTGGGAAGTTTAAAGCATTTTTTGTTGGTGAACATTGCTTCATAAGTAATTGGGGCAGAAAATTTTTTTCAAAGGTGGCGGAACATAACCTCCTTAACCGAATGGAGAATTTCCAAAAAGCGGACTTGAAAGTAGTTTCTCAATTAAAATTTGATGGAAGCAGAATGGATTTCCGACGGCGAATGCCGGAAGGTGAATGCCTACATGTTTTTCATACATAGAAGGATGTCACGTGTTATCCGAAACCGATCTGAAAAAGTACGGAGCCGGAGACACACAAAATCTCACTACCAAGCACTGTTTCGGACTTTCAAACTTTCATGAGACTTAAAATCTTCATTGGACTCATAAAATATTAATGGAATAATAAATCTTCATTGGACTAAAAACTATACCAAAGCTCAAAATAAATTTTTTTTTAATTTTAATTTTAAATCTACTTTTAAATTTTTTTGCGTTCATTATTTGATTTACAACATTAGCCATATTTTCTTTAGATTTTTCTCCATTACTATTTTCTTTTTCAATCTCTTGAAGTTCTAAACTTCCTATTTTTTCTAAATTCGTAAACGAATTTTTTTATTTAATTTTCCATTTTGTTTTTTATTTTTTAAATTGTCTAAAAAATATTTAAATTAATTAATTAAAAGTTTTTTTTTCGATTTTGGAATGTCAAAAACTTGAACAAAAATTTTCTTTCATTTAAGAAGAAATTATAAATTTATTTAAATAAAGGAAGATAAAATACCGTATTTATTCTAATAGAATGGCCGGCCATTCTATTTTTCAATCACATTTCAAAGGGCCATTCTATTAGAGACGGCCATTCTAATAGAGAATTTACGGTAATTAAAAATTAATTCATTACTTATAAATTTTTGTGCATTTTTTGTTGTATTTACTAATTGGCAAAATTTCATATTTTCCTCAACTTTGCTTTTTTGAGGCTCTAAATTATTTATAGTTTTTATATCTTCTGTTGATTTAATTATTTCTTCTTAAAATTAAAAATTAAATTTTTTTTAATTAAAAGAAATTAACTTTTTTGTTTAAAAGCGCTAACTGAATTAAGTAAATTTCTTGACTTTTTCCATCTTCTTCCTCTAGTTACTTCCGTCCAATCACCTTCTTCTTTTGGATTTTCTATATTTAAAAAAAGGATTATATTTTTTAAGGATTCCCAAAGAATTTTAATTTTAAAAATTAGAAAATTTTTCTATTTTATTTAAATTTTAGAAATTTTCCTAAAATTAAAAAAAATCCAAAAGATGGGAGACTTTAAACAAAATTAAAAAAAAATATTTATTAATTTATTTTTATTTAAAATTAATTATCTTGTTCTTCCAACTTTTCATTCTTTTCATTTATCAACAAACTTTTTCCTTTTTCTTCATTTTTCTTTGAATTTTCTAAATCTTAATTTAAATAATTATTATTTTTTAATTAAATTAAAAATAAATCCAATTTTTAATTATAAACTTTTCCCCTAACAGATTCCCATTTTAATTAAAATTTAATTTAAATTAATAAGTCTTTTAAATAAATTTTTATTTTTTATATTTAATTATTAAAATTAAATTAAAAATTAATTTATTTGTAAAATAAATTACAAATAAGTAAATAAATATTTTTCTCGATTTTGTTAATTTATAAAAAATAAAAAAATTATTTATTTAAATTACCTCCATTACACCAATTTATTTTTAAAATAAAAATTAATAAAAACAATAATAAAAGGTCAATTCTCATAATTCTCCCAAATTTAGAGAATTAAAATTCTAATTTAAAAAAATATTTTTTATTAAATTAATTTATCAAAGGAAAAATATAAAATTTTAAAAAAATTTAAAATAAATAAAATTATTTAAACAATGGAGCTAAAATTATAGATTGATTTAAGACTTTGCCAATAATGTTAAATGGAGGTAAGATTTTATGTAGGGAAAATTTAAATTATTGATTAAAAAATATCGATTAATATTTTAAAATAAATAAAATATAAATTTAAAATTAAATATTTAATTTTTATCTTGAAAGTTAGAAGCCCACAATCCCCCATAACTTTAATTCAATCCATCCAAATCCCTTTTTGTCGATATAAATCCCTCGATATTAGACTATCGTGAATGAAAATATTATGCAAGGGGGCTACGATGGACATGAAACGTGCCGACTGGAAAGTGCAGACTGAGCTTCTGTCAATCATGTGGCAGATTTTATGTGTGAAAGGGATTCCTGCCGACATAAAAAATAAAGTCACTATTTCAAGAATCATAGGGTAAACGAGACCGTTTAATTCGAGGTTTATTTTTCCCTGTGGCGGACTTTTTCCTTCTCTCTACCCTTTTTGACCCGCCACAGGGAACAATAATCGAGGTTTCTGAACGGTCTCGTGCTACCCTAATTTGTGGTTTAGAGCAGAGGTCGATCGGAAATGAAGAAGGTGCCGGAAATCGGAATTCCGATCGACCTTTGTATTGTATACGTGTTCATGCTGTGGAAAAATTGTGGATGGGAGATGGAATTGAACCATCACGGAAAGGGCCCGAACCGAAAGCACAACCGACTGTGCCACCATCCAACCCGATGTTGGGTTATTTATTTTCATTTATGTTCTTTCTGCAAGTGCTGACACAACACTTTGGTTTAGAGGACCTTTAATATCCAATTCTAATGGTAAAGTAGTCACATGTACATATATTTAGCATAGGTTGAGCATGTGACAGATGTTTTGTTTGTGTACTAACGTACGTTAAATTTTTAAGTTAAGAAATTTAAACAATAAAGCCTTCAACAATAAGTATGTAAATATAGCCAGACTTAAATAATCTATTTTAGTAAAAATAATTTCTCTATTTAAAATAATTTAAATTAAAATGTATTTTAATTAATATACCATACATTTGAATTTTTGACTCAAAAAATTTAATTGTTTTAACCATCGTGTTTTTCAATTTAGAGGTATAATTTTTTAAATATCCCCTATTGAATTCTTGTCGAACCGAATTGGTGATGCACACACCCAACGTCGTTAGATTCAATTGCTCAATCTGGGTACTTATCGCCATAGAGTATGGCAAGTGGTTTACAGCAATTCTTTTCAAAAAAGCAACTGAGGGATTGTAAAAAATATTGGAATTTCTCGATTTTCTCGATCTCGAATTCTCGATTTTCCAAATAATTTCAAATAAGATTTCGGGTTGAAATCGGCAACCCTGTTGAGGTTAAGTTTGATAATATTTAAAATAAAATTTTAATTTTAAACTTAAAATCTAAAGTTAAAATTATTCATATTTGTAAGGAAAAATAAAATAAGCCAGATGCCCTAACTTGCAGTAAAGTCTAAGTGTTTAAAATTAAAGTAAATATTTAATTTTAAACACTTAATTTCTCAGTTAATTAAGTGTTCCTCTAATAATTACAACCATTTCCTCGAGTAACGAGAGGTTGCAACAAAAACAATAATTACCAAGGGTAATTTTCTGAGAAAATGCGGTAGTAGTTAAATTTCTTAAATATAATAGGACTCTCTATTAAAACGGCAGTGAGGAAGTCTTTTAAAATAGAATGGCTGCCATTAAATGCTAATGATTAAAAATCAATATAAATTCCCCAACATCGACCACGTTTTAAATCTTTGGCCATTAAGGAATTCTCCCCTCTTAGACAATTATTCATTTCCTTCCCTCTTCATTTTCCTTCCATTGTCTAAATTTAAAATCCCTCCTGATTATGCCCTCCTCACTCATTACTCTCTTTTAAATTCTTTTCCTCTAAAATTTAATTTTAAAGGTAAAAATTTAAATTAATTTAATTAAAAGTTTGGCTAGAAAGTCCTTATTGAAATATTTAAAAGTATATCGACTGAAGCAATTTCAGCTAGTTTTATCCAAAACTGTGGCTTAATTTTAAAGGGCTAAAAGCCGGAGTTTTTTTTATTTTTATAATAAAGATTTCGGTTTTATCAGAATTGTCTTTCTTTCCTTTTAGTAGTTTTGATGTAGAAAGTTAATAACTTTTAAGGATTTAAAGGAAATGTTATGGAAATGCTTGTTGGTAGTAGTAATTGACAACATTTTGCAAGCAGGGTTGGCAGTTATGGATATCCAGAACAGAAAAAAAGTCCCGATACTTTTGGTTGGATTTCTAAAAATTTGGCCTCCTGGCCTTCCAAAATTCTCAAAATTTTTGCCTGCTGTGCTGAAAAAGGAGAATACTCACAATTATCTACACGGCCCTCCTTTTCTCGATATCCAGTTATTTCCCAAGTTCCTTATTTGCAAGGTGTTGTCTTTTAATATCTAAATATTTTTTAGAAATTATCAAAATGCGACTTTCTAATTTATTTTTCCTTTTTCTTTTACAATATTTTATTATTCAAAATTCATTTTCTGTTACCGATATTTTAACACCAAAATGTCAATTAATTGAAAAAGAAAAAATTTCAATAATTCCAAACAATTACAAATTTATTTATTCAAAATTAGATGAAATTTTGAATGAAATTGATAACAAAATGAGAAAATTTAATAGGGAAGTAGATGATAAATTTACATTACCTTATGAAATTACAAAATTATTTGATAATTTTTATAAAAGTGAAATTTCTGAAAAAATTAAAAATTTGTTAGAAAATAAACAAAATAATTTAAATAAAAATGAAACATTTTATGAAGGAATTAAAAATTTAAATATTTTAACAACAATTGTAAATAAAGCAAATAAGTTTGCAAAAGATGGTAAGAAATAAAATAAATAATTTTTTGGAAATAATTGGAAATTAAATAAAATTTTATTTATTCCCCCCTACCCCTCCACATAAAATAATACTTGAACATTATACTTTTTTACAAATTTAATTTGGAGAAGATTTATTAAAAATTTCTTTAAATTTCCCCCTCAAATTAACAAAATATTCGTTAGGGCGTAAATAGTAAATTCAAAAAATTTCTTTTAAAAATTATTTTTAATTAATTTAATAAAGGTGAAATTAAAGAAAATTTAAAAGAAATATTAACATTTAATCCAAATATTATTACCATAATTGATGAAATTAAAAAAGAAATTATTTATGGAATGTCAATTAATGAATTTAATTCAACTAAAAATTCATTAGAAAAAAATGATTTTTACCTGAAAATTAAGCTTGAAAATTTAACTGAAGAAATAATTTTAAAAGAAAAATCAATTGAAAATTGTTTTAAATTTGTAAGTTTAAAAACAAAAATATATAAAGATAAGTATATCCACTGAAGCACAATTTATGCAGGACTGTTAATCTTTAATTAGGTTTTTTGATATGATTAGACAAATATTGGTGAGTTTAGTCATATAGTAACAAAATCGAGATGTTAAGATTTTTTTCAAATTTATATAGTTGAATCGAGGTATTGTGAACTGAAGATGGATGGTGGTGGTATTAATATTGAGGATCACTCCGCAATTGTTATATTTCGAAATAGTCTTCCACATTTTTAAAAATATTTTAAATAAATACATAAAATTCTTTTACTTAATAGAAAATGGAGAAATTACGTCCAGATTTTGAAAAAATTAAAAAATTAATTAAAGAAATAGAAAAAGATTTAAATATTAAAAATAAATTTTCATCATTAATTCAAAAAATAAAAGCATCTAATGAAGTCGAAGAATTTATGATTATCGCAACAAAAATAGATAATGATGAGGTGATTAAAGTAGATTCTAAAATAATGCCCCTTTCTCTAAAATAATGATGCTCCTTAAAATTTTCTTATAAAAAAGTTAAATTAATTAACAATTTTGGTAACATTTTCGGTTCCTTTCACACTAAGGATGGGATGGAGAGAACAAATCCCGTCTTGAATAGTACTTGAAAAGAACACTTTCCGTTCTGTGTAGGAAAAATAGGAAAGAACATGTTACAATTTTTCTTTTAAATTTTTATTCTTTCGAGCATGTACATATTTTCTAATTAATTTTTAAATTAATTTAAAGAACCAAAATAAACAAGGATTTACTCTAAATGATTTATTATCCTCTTCTTCGTTAAATAATTCAAATAAAAATAAATTACCCATTATTCCACATAAAAAACGAAATTATTTTCCCAAAATTTTCTCTTTGTCAAAAAATAAATCAAATGTAAAAGAGGAAAAGAATTTATTTGAATTAATTGAGAATTTTAATAAAAAATTATTTAATTCTATTGAAGAAATAAATAAAAATATTGTTGAAAATGAAAAGGTTTTTTATTTATTTAAATTTTATTCGACATCAACTAAATGCGGGCCAGGGTCCTCTAAGCGGAAGTTTCGCGGTATCTCTTCCCGTTCACGGGATAGCCATGTTCTCGGGATCGTTTAGGCTGGAAGGAGCCCCCGCAGGGAGAAATGGATAGTTTCCCCAGATGCGCCTGTTCAACAACCGTGAACAATATGGAAGTATCAGGTCAAATCAACTCCCCGGGAGCCTTAATTTTTTTGGTCTGAGTTTAAAAACTATTATACATACCTATATTAAAATAGATAAAAAAAATTCCCTTTTTCTCTCCTCTTTTTAGTTTAAAGAAATAAATGAAGAATTTAAAAAAATTTATGATTATTTAATTATAAACAATATAATTAAACAATTATATGAACAAACAAACAAAATTTTAAATTTTCTTTACGAAAATAAATGGCTTGAAATTGAGGATTCAAAGAAGAAACAAAAAGAATTATTTAAAATTTATTTAAATAAATATTCGAATATTTATTCAATATTTATTCAAAAAATATTTGATTATACTATTTGTGATGAAAATAATAAAGAGGTTTAAATAATTAATTTAACGCGGCCAAAGGTGCAAAGCCATAACTACCTGGAAAATTTCTCGACCTTAACAATTTTGGTACCAATCTCTTTAGATTAATGAGAGGAATCATTTAATTTTAAACTTGAAATGATTAGGCAATCTTGAAGCAAGTTATGGCTTTGCGCCTACTTGGCCGCGCGCCTCTTGAGCTGTATCCTAAAATTATAAGGTTATGAGTTTAAATAAAATTTAAAATTTACATTACAAATTTAATTTAAATAATTTTGAATAATTTCAAAGTTAAAAGAAAGAAAGTTAAATAACTTTAAACATTTTTAAAGGATTTTGAAATGAATGAAATTATCTTGCATTACAAGGAACTTCCAACAGAAATGATTGAAAATATAAAAGATTCAACAAATTCAATTCAGAAAAATGTAATTATTGATACAGCAAAAACTTTGTTAGTTTTTGTTCGTATACAAAAATTTATAAATGTTGAAGAAAATGAGGAAGAAGAAGAAGAAGAAGAGGAGGAAGAGGAAGAGGAAGAGGCAAAAAATGAAGAAGGTAAAAGAGAAAACGAAGAAAAGGAGGAGAAAGACGAGGAAGATAAAATATCAAAAAATTTGAAGAATATTGAGGTATTTAAATAAAAATAAAAATTTATATTTAGAAGAAATTGGGGATACGCCAACTAGTATTCCCTAACATTTATAGTCCTACTTTTTAATTTTTTTTAATTTCCGAGTAATTATAATATGTATACTCTCCGTAAACTGAATTTTGTTTTATTACAGTTTAAACTTAATTTTAAACAATTTCTTAGGGCTTAAAAAGTTTGATATAGTAACTTGAGGGAATTACTTAGGCATATACCCCCCTTGAGCCAATTAAAAAGTATTTAATTAATTATTTAAAGATTCCAAAAGAAATTTATATTTTCGAGAAAATTGCAACAAAAATTTTAAATTCAAAGAAAAATATAAAAAATAAAATGAAATCTAGTTCACTGCGTCATTTTAATGTTAAAATTGTTGCTTTGAAAGAAAACGATAATGGAGGAAGTTTGGAAAAGTATTTAAATGATTTGAAGTAATTTTTGGGAAGAAAAAGTTATTTTTTTGTGATATTTTATATTAAAATTGGGAATTTATTTTAAATTTTATATTTATTTAGAGATCGAAATTTAAAAATTATTGGGTCCTTTTTTTAATTTTAAAAGTAGGGATTAATCTTTAACTTTTTATTTTTGAATAACCTCGTCAAAAAAATTTTAAGTCAAATTTTCATTTTGTCCATCATTTATTTGAGATTGGAAATATTTCGATCTCTAATGTATATTTGGGGAGTTGGGATTTTTATTTTAAAATTATTTAACGAAATTTGTATAAAATTATTTAACGAAATTTGTATCTCACGTTTAAAAAACTAAAAAATTTATATTTAGATCAATATATACAACAATATAACAATGCAGTAATTATAATTTATCATAATCAGATCGTCTTCCTGGGGAATAACGACGAGCTAATTCTACAGCAGAATTTGAGACGTTGCCTAAATATAATTTAAGATAAATTTTATACTAACATACTTTTTAAGTACCCGTTCTTCATTTTAGTACCATATAATCTAAGGGAATATAGAGATCATGCCACCCAGAGTTATCTAAAATGAAGAACCGAGTATTTAAAAAATGTGATTGGGCGCTTTTTACTGACTCGTAAAGGTACCATTGGACGCGTAATCTGGACAAGAGCCATTTATTTTTGAGAATTTTATAAAAACCAAAAAATCACAATAGTCAAGCACAAACTATATTTACTTTCAGCAAATAAAACATTTTTGTAAAATAGCAAAAAAAACAAAGGTTTTTCACAATGAATGATAAATCACATATATCGACAATAATTAATTTTCTAATATTTAGGATTTAATAAACGATCTTTAAATCAAAAACTAAAATTTAATCAAAAACGGAAAAAGCTGACCATGAAAATATTATAAAATTGGATTAAAAAGTATTATCATACATATATTAAACAAACATACATATACTAATCACAAAAATATTTATATAAAAAAGTCAGTGAGAAAACGAACATATACAATTATTATAGAGAAACCAAAAAAACTCTAAAGACAGCACAAAAAATAGAATTACTAAATCACAATAGTCAAGCACAAACTATATTTACTTTCAGCAAATAAAACATTTTTGTAAAATAGCAAAAAAAACAAAGGTTTTTCACAATGAATGATAAATCACATATATCGACAATAATTAATTTTCTAATATTTAGGATTTAATAAACGATCTTTAAATCAAAAACTAAAATTTAATCAAAAACGGAAAAAGCTGACCATGAAAATATTATAAAATTGGATTAAAAAGTATTATCATACATATATTAAACAAACATACATATACTAATCACAAAAATATTTATATAAAAAAGTCAGTGAGAAAACGAACATATACAATTATTATAGAGAAACCAAAAAAACTCTAAAGACAGCACAAAAAATAGAATTACTTAATATCAATTATGTATTTTTAATGTAATTTATAATATATCTTTGGTTCTACTTGACTTTATGAGTCCAATCAAACTTTATGAGTCCAATCAAAAAATAATTGGATTTTTCTTGGTATTGCAAAGTAAGGGTATGGTTCCAAAACATTTCTTCATGTTTGGGACCTACGCCCACTGGGTCTGGGACCGTTCCTTACCCTATCCCTCGAAATTTCTGTAGGTTATAGCCAATTTTTAAAAATTTCCGAAAAACGATTTTAACTTTCAGCAATTTCGAGGGATAGGGTAAGGAACGGTCCCAGACCCAGTGGGCGTAGGTCCCAAACATGAAGAAATGTTTTGGAACCATACCCTTACTTAGCAATACCAAGAAAAATCCAATTATTTTTTGATTGGACTCATAAAGTTTGATTGGACTCATAAAGTCAAGTAGAACCATATCTTTTTTATTTATTAGGAATATATTTTTAAAAATCTATTAAGAATATGGGAGTGCATTAATATTTGATAAAGGTCTATCAGAATTATTTGTCTGTAAAAGAGCAGAGCTACTAATATTCCAATTATTTAAACTATTTAGTCGATTACGCTGATTAACTTGACTTTGATGTAAATTAAGTGCATGTATCGAACCTGGGAGCCAACGTTGACAGCGAGCCTCCTCTCGGCGAAGAACCAAGTTTCGTTGTTCTGGTGGAAATTTACAAACAGTGCAGATGACTTTAGCAAGAGTCTGAAAAATAAAAAAATTTTAATTTACTGAAGATTATAAGCAAAAACATATTTAAATCATAAAAATCCTACCACACTTTCTCTGCCCAAATATTCACGTTCAATCATGTATCGGTAAAGTACATTGCGTAAATATTCAGCCTCTGTAGGTTCAGCAAAATTTAAAAGGTCACTACCGCCCACTTGGAATGAACGATTGCTGTCACGTCTGTTATTTGGCGGGTCTTTCTAAAATTAAATAAAAATTTCTTTTTTTTAATTTTACACATTTATTTCACCTTAACTCCATTTTGTGTCATAGATTTAAGTCTTATTAATTCCTCTTCCTGTTCAATAAATCGACGTTTCAAGTCAACATATTCGTCGAGGTCAACAACTCCATCGTCATCATAAGAACCTTTAGAACGTTGTTTTTGCTGTTGCTGTCCACTTTCAGAATTATTATGGTTATCCAATTCTAATCGTAATTTGTTTAGTTCTTCGCTAAGTTTCTGAAATGAAAAGAAATATTTTTTGACTTTCAGTTAAAAACACACAGAAATGTCAGCATGAGTGGAAGCTAATTCACAATCCTTTTCATTAATGCTATCATACAAATGCTTAATTTCTGACTTCATATCAGCAATTGCTTTCTGTTTTGCCTTCTCAGACTCTTCTAAAATAAAAATTAAAAATGCACAAAACTTAAACAATACTGAGAAACATACTTTTAATTTCTGTAACTTCCTTGAATCTAATTTCTTCAGCCTCAATTAATTTCTTTTTGAGATTTTCAATTTCATTTAGCTTGGCAGATTTAAAAGCAGAAAATTTTTTGTTAGTCTCATCAAACTCAGAAGTTTTGTCTAAATTTTGTTTTTTAATTTATATTAAAAATATTTCAAATTACCATTCAATAGTTTTTCATTTTGTTGTAACTTCCTAAGTTCAAGTTTTGCATTCTTCAATTCTAATTGTAATTGCGATTTCAACTGTTCGCATGAAGAAAGAGCCTCTTTCATTTCACTTATCTAAACAAATTCATTTTTTAATTATCTAAAAATTCAGTTTACTTGAATATCCTGTTTAGACTGAGAATCACTCAATTTAGACCTTTCCTCAAGAAGTTCAGCAGCCAAATGTTCAGATTTTTGATCACTTTCCTTTAAAGTGATTTTTAATTGATTTAGATTTTCAATTGCTTCATTATAATTTAATTCGTTTTGTCCAAATTTAACTTGAAGTACTTCGAGTTTATTTTTGTATTCATTCAATTCTTTATTTAATGAAATAATTTCTTTATTGGAATTTTGGTCGTAAGTCTCCTTCTTTTCCATAAACTCTTTCTTAATTTCTTCAATTCTCTTAGTAACTTCATTTTCTTTCTCAGTCAATTTTGATGCATTTTCTTGGCAAAGTTGTACAATATAAGCTTCAAACTTTCCAATTGTTTTTTGTAATTCATATAATTGTTCTTCCAAGGATTTAATGGTGATTTGTGCAGCTGATTCTGTCTCCTTGTATTTCAAATTTTCCGATTCGATCTTAAAAACAGCGTTATTAGTCGAGCTTATGCGTCCTATGAACTTTTATGCGTCCAATGAAAATTTTATGATCGATTAAAAAATATTTTTATAATACATTTCTTAACGCTATTGACAAATGTTCTCTCTTGTGAAAACTCATAAAAGTATTGGACGCATAAACTAGACCAAAGCCAAAAATTCTTTTTAATTTATTATTAATACAAAAAATTGGTTATTGTGCTTACTTAATAATTCTCACCTTTAAAAGCTTGTTTTGAAGCACGTCATATTCCTTTTCATATTTCTCAGTTAATTCCTTCAACTTCTTATCATTCTCAATCCTAATTTCGGAAATTAAACGTTCCTTCACTTCGATATCGTCCTTCTCAATACTAGCAATCCTTCCAGAGTACTCATCAATAATATTCTTTCTTTCCTCTGCAGACTTATCATCGAAGATTTTCTGTTGCTCTTCAAGTGCGTGTTGTTTAGATTCATTGGCCTCTTTCTCAAGTAAAGAAATCTTTTCCGAATACTCATTAATTAATCGTTTCCTTTCATTGGAAAGTTTTTCTTCAAAAATTTTTTGCTGTATTGAAAGTTCTTTAGCTTCTAAAGTTGAAATCCTTTCCGAATATTCATCGACTATTTGTTTCTTTTCGGTTGCAAGTTGTAGTTCAAAAATTTTTCGTTGTTCGATAAGTGCATCATCCCGATCTTTAAGGCTTTCTTTTTCAATTAGCGCGATCTGTTCTGCATACTCTTCAATAATTTTCTTCTTTTCCTCTTCAAGTTTTTCTTCAAATATTTTTTGTTGTTCGTCAGAATATTCAGGCGTTTCCTCTTTTTTTTGTTCAATCAATTTCTGAAGGCTTCCATTGGTCTAAATCCGTTAAACAATTAGAACTGATGTGAAATCAAAATAAAACCTTTTCCATGCTTTCAATGCGTTCTTTTAAATCACTTTTAATACGCTCATTATCAGCTATTTGTTTTTGTAGAAGGTCATTCTCTTGGACAGAAAGATTTAACTGCTCCTCGAGCTCTTTAAGACGGGCATTCCATTCCTCATCACTTTTACTTTTTTGAGTAGCAAGCAAATCATTATAACGGGTTTCGTCGTTGTCTTTTAGCTAAAATTAAAACATTGATTACTAATTAAAAGAACATAACGTAACCTCATTTTCTTGACGAATTTGTGCAATATCCATTTCTAATTTCTCAATTGTCACTCTAGCTTCACTCAACTGCCCTTCCAATGACTTAATGATACTTTCCGCCTTCTCTTGTTCCTCCTTACTTCTTAGCAATTTTGCCTCGACCTTTAAAAAACAAAATGTGTCTATAATTTATCATTTACCTCTGCAAGTTTTGTTTGCAGGTCAACGCGCTGATTATCATATTTTTCATTCAATTCGTTTAATTTTTTATTATGCTCAAGTTGGAATTCAGAAATTGCAAGTTCTTTATTTTTTAGATTTTCCTTCTCAAGAAGCAAAATTTTTTCTTCGTATTCAGCAACAATCTTCTTCTTCTCTTCAGCAAGGTTGTCGTCAAATATTTTTTGTTGTTGCTGGTCAGAATTATCGTTTGTTACGGTTCTTGCTAAACGACAAAGTTCCTCGGTTTTAGCGTGTAGTTCTTCCTCATGCTCGTGCAATTTAAGTAAAACGCTCGCGTTATTCTAGAATTTTGAATATATTATATAAAAATATATTTTGATTTATGAAAAATATTTAACAGTTACATATAAGATTATATTAAAATAGAAAAACCTTTTCAAGTTCAACAATTCGTTCCTTCAACGAGCTAGTAATACGTTCATGATCAGCATGACTTGTCTTTCGTTGCATATCATTTTCTTCGACAGAAAGTTGCATTTGGTCTTCCATTTCTTTCAGACGAGCACCCCAATCTTCATCCCGTTTTTTAAGCTCGACAGCGAGAGCATCATTGTATCTGCGCTTTTCACTTTCTTTGACCTTGAAAATATTTTATAAAAATAATTTAATAGATAGAAATATTTTTCACACCAGTTTAACTCCTTCTTGTTTCGCTTGAGACAATTTCTGGACCATGTCTGCCTTTTCTTGTTCCAGTGTCAATATTGCTTCTTCTAGACTTGAAAGTTTCTCCTTCAATTGAGTATTTTCCTCCGCATCTAGAAAATAATAATTTTTCCGCCAAAAGAAAAAATCAAACCCTTTTTTTCTAATGCATGAAATTTAGATATCCAATTCTCAAGTTCTTGGTCTTTTTGTTGAAGTGCTGAATGCATTTCAGCTTTTGAAGTAGCAATTGCAATTGTAGCCTTTTCCTCACATTCAGAAATCCTTCGGTTCCACTCCTCTTCTTGACGGTCAAAACGACCTTTCCATTCAGCAGTGACACGTTGAACATTTGAAGAATTCTCTGAGGACAATGTTGAATTTTCTTTTTTCAGATGTTCATTTTCATCATTCAATGAAGTGATACGGCCACGATTTGAGGTTATTTCATCTTTACATTTAATGAGAAGGTCTTGAAGCTTTTTGATTTTCTCACTTTGTTCATCAACCTTAAAAAACAAACATAAGACTTAAATGATCAAACTTAAATCAATTCTTTTTAATTTACATCTACTAAAAACTAAATAATAAACCTTTTCTCCACTCCCAATTGCTTTCAACTTCTCCTGCAATTCACTTCTATCAGTTTTTAGTTTAGCTATACGCTGAGCGGCTTTTTCTTGAGTTACAGAAAGCAAATTCTAATGATTTTAGAGATAAGTAATGTGTTTAAAAAGAAAAACAAACTTTATATTTTTCATTTTCATTCTCAATTTCACGATAGATGCTAGACAATTCCTTGTATTTTTGTCGATAGTTTACTGCACGAGCTTGGAAACGTTGGAATATTGCATTCAACTTGAGAATAAGATAATGTAAAATTACAAAATTTAATAAACCTTATCACGAGGCATTTCATCCAATTGATCAAAATCTGCATTCTCTGCAGCATTGCTTTCTGTATCCGAAGATATGTCATTTAATGGAGAGGCAGACAATCTTATGCTGTTGGGAACAACTTGTGAATTTAAAATGCTTTCGTTGCCACTTTCCAAAGAAGCGTTAGAAAGGCGTCTTAAAGGTTCATTGCCAATTTGTTCCAAAAAGTCTTCGGTTGGCGCAGCATTCTATTGAGAATAAATTTAGAAAAAAGAGAAAATATCTCTAAAATAAAAAAATTTTAAAAACTGATTACATTCTGAAAACATTTATCATCGCAGAATTAATCGAATAATGTATTTACCGAACTACTTGCACGTCCCTCCCTATCAAGTTGCTGAGCACTGTCAAGGAATTTACGAGCCCTTCCACTAATATCACTTCCTGCCTCGCTCTAAATGAAAGAATTAATAAACGTACACGTTAATTTAAATGGTTGGGTTTCTAATTTGAGGGGACGGTTCCGAACACCTATTTAAATTTTGGAAATAGAAGTTTCGAAAAATCAAGTTGCTAATTTAATATCATTTAAAACAAAAACTTTTTCTTCAAAGGTAATTTATTAATTTAAATATATAAAGTAAAATACCGCGCTTGATCGAACTTGATTGGCAATATTCTCTCCGTATTGAGAGACAGTCGACTTTAGACGATTTGCCTCGTCTTCTATTTTAGAACGCAATCCTTTGAACATTGGCTTTCGAAATTGAAAGAATATATAATACATATTTAAATAAAAATAAAATATAAACCGAAAGTGAACGGCCTTTAAATTATCTCATTAAAAAATATTTTTATAAAAATTTTTTTTAAAATAAAAAAATTAAATTAATTAAAGAATATTTAACAATTTATTTTCCCATCTTTCTTTTTTGAATTGTTCTTTTCCTTAATTTTCTTAACAGAATCGATTGGTTGATATTTATAAGCTCCAACAGTCTCCATACAATTTTTAGATAATTGGCACATGTCAAAAACATTATTTGCTGATTTCATTAAAGATTTTTGATCATTTGAAGTTATATTACTTTAAATATTTAGAAAAAAAGTAGTTTCGAACCTTATGTTTTTTCTTCCCAAATTTCCTTTTTTTTCACCTAGGTTAGTAAATAAGTCAAAAGAATTAAAACTCAATTAGGACTCTAACAAAGGAAAAACAGAAAAATAATTGGGAAGACTGTGGATTAGAGAAGAAAGGAAAGAGGCCCCAAAAACCCCAAAATTACTAAAATTTGAGAAACCTAAATTTTAATCAAATACTAAAAATTAGATATAAAATAAAACTAACATAACTAGACAATTTCCTTCTAGATCAAGTTGTAACTTTGATTGACTTCGTTTTGGTAGTTTATCAACAATTAATGTATTGTAGACTTAAAAGAAACTTAAAAGAAAATCAAAAGGCCAAATCTAAACCCGAACATGATTACCTAATTTTTCACAATTCCTCCTTAAAACTAACTCTAAAACAAACTCCTTACAAAAAAAACACAAAAATGCGTATAATTTCATTGGGATGGGAATTTCCAAAAAAATTAATAAAAAAATACCAATATCTGCTTTCCATTTCTCTTCAAGATCCAAACGAATGCGTCTGAAAAAAACAATTATATTTAAATTACAAAATAAAAGAACATAGAATTTGATGATGATTGTCCACGTTCTGTTTCATTTAATGACTCATCAGATGATGAACATTGGGATTCACGGTCAATTTGCATTAACTCTGTAAATTGTGTAGGGTGAGACTCTTCAATAATTTAAAAAGAAAGGAATAACCAAGAATTCACTCGAATTAGTCCCAAACAATAATAAGAAATCTGCTGATTTGTAACTACGATTTCAATTCTTAACTTTACACGAGACAAAATGCGGCCTTTTACTCTATTAGACGTTTTTAGTGTGTGGCGAATTAAGGGAACAGCCAAAACGGCCCATTTAGTCGCGGACCACTTAGTCGCCGGCGAAGGCCCTTTTTTCAGGCCACTTTAAAACTCAAAAAAATTGTCAAATTTGTTGTCGATAAAAATTAGTATTCATTAGAAAGAGCATTCTCTAGTCTATCGTCAAATAGACTGCAATATAAAGACTTCCCGAGTTATACTGTATCAAAAAATATCAAGTGTGCGTAAACTTTTTTAGACAAAACGATAAAAATTATAAAAAGTATGAAAGGAGTTAAATAATTTAGAATATCAATGCAATTATATGGAATAAAGCAATGCAAGTTTAATACATTAACGAAGAAATAACAAAAAATAATAAAAAAAGAATAATAACTTAAAGAAATATACATATCAGGGGTGGGCCGAGTCCCAAAAAATACGAGACACGAGATTCACGAGATACGAGATTCTCAAAAAAATACGAGAACGAGATAAAACGAGATACGAGATCTCTCAAAAAATACGAGATTTCACGAGATACGAGACACAGCCCACCCCTGATACATATGTAATAATATAAAGCTAAAAAATAAATGAACATTTTCAAATTTTGTCTTTTAGTAAACTCAAAATTTAAATATAAAACCCCAAAAAATAAAAAAAAAATTAGTAAAAAGATGGAAAATCGTTTTCAATGATATTGTTTTTTAATGCATGTAGTAGTTAAAATCCTCCATTGGAACCTTTAAACCTTCGCTGACAATTTTTTTTAATTCCATCATAAATTGTTCTAAATTAAAATTATCATTCCCTTTTTTCTTTTCATTTGCCCATTCATCAAAAAAATTTTCAATTTCATCTATAGTATTTTCAGAAACTGTTATTTCATTTTTAATACCATAACTTTTAAAAATATTTATCAATTTATTACAATCGTTGTAGTCGTTTAAAGAATTTCCTTTTAAAAATTTAATTATATCTTTGTCGTTACAAACTTCTTTTATTTTCAAAATATTGACAAAATTGTGTTGATTTAGCAAATATAATATATAATCCAATGCCTAAACAAATTATCAAAATTAATTTTAAATTATTTAAAATCCTTCTTTTTTTTAATTTTCAAAATAAAAATTTATTTAGAATAACATACTTATCTATTTTCTTTTCATTATTTTGAGCATTCTAAACCAAAATATCTACTAAAATAATTTACCTTAAATTCTTCTTCCAATATTTTGTTTAGTTCTTCCATTATTTTGTTTTCTTTTAATTTTATAGTTGCATAAACTTCTTTGAAATGTTCAAATCGTTTAGAATCAACAAAAAATTGTAAAATTTTAGAATTTAACTTCTCAGTTTCTTCCATCAAAAATTTGAAAACATTTATCAATGTTTGATCCTTTACGAATAATTTTAAATCATTGCTTCCCGTCAAAACTTAATAATATAAAATTTAAAAAGTTCCGTCTAATGAGGATTGAATAAACTACTCCCCTGACTATTTTATCCCTATTTCCTCGATTAATTACCACTTCTAGTGAGAGGTTGAAAGAATAATTACTAAGAGTAATATTCAAGTAAATATGGTAGTAAAAACACTAAAATTTTCTCTTTTAGACAGAAAGAATTTTTAATATTTTAAAATAAATCCTAATTTTAAGATCCTAAATATCCTAATTTAAATTAACCATTTTCCATTTTTGATACGGTTGTTGGCGACAACTGAGAACTTTTTAATTTATCAACACCAGAAAATGACTCTTTTTTAACTAATCTTCCTTTAACTTTACTTTTACTCGTGCTTGCTTCATTTCTATTTCCCGAATAAACCAAACTTGCAAATAGCAAAGTTAAAGTAATTTGAAGAATAATCTTCATGTTTTAATTTTTTTAATTTAAATTTCAGGTTTCGAGAGACCGATTAATAAAGAGAGGGGAGATTTAATTGAATAAAATTAATGGCAAAAAATTTAACAAATAGCTCTAGAGAGAATGATGGGGAGGAAGGGGAAGCTTTCCAATAGGGGGCGAGTGTTGAATGGAGTCGTGGATGTATAGGCAATTCAACATTGTCTATTCTATTGACAATGCAAAAAATCAATCTCGGAAATCAAATCTTATAAAAATTTTTTATTAAAAAATCAATTGTCAAAAATTTTGACTGAGTCAGTTTTGGGGTTAAACATGTTTAATTGATTCTCGAATAAAAAACAAAAAAATTAATTATTCAAACAATTACACGCTAAACAGAGATCAAACAAGTAAAATGCAATTAAAGCAATGGCAAGAAATTCGTTTTAAAAATTTGTAAAAAATAGGTACTAAGCGTTTAAAGTACAACACTTCCCTTCTTTTTCAAAAATATTAAAAAATGGTTATATTACAAAATAAGTTACTCATAACCCCTTAATTAGAATGACCTCTCCAAAAGAATGCCCTTTGAAGGATGAATAAACTATAGAATAATCCCTCCATTTGAATAACTCCCTCTAACAGAGGCCTTTGAAGTATGATTGAGAAATAGAATGGCCGGCATTCTATTAGAGATACAACGGTAATTTAATCCTACTTTATCTGCCTTTGACCATTTTGTAATATTTTTGGAAAATAAGAAGCAATGAGAAGAAAAGATGGAGCTGCGTAAACGCCTAATACCAAAAGATACTTTAAGTAATCTACATCGTTTAAAAATTGAAAAAATATATAAATTTTTATTCGTTTGGCTCTTTTGGCGTATTTGCTGTTGAATTTGTTGGTTGAAATAATGAACTAGAACCAATTAAATTACGAATATATTTGCCCAACACAATATTTTCAGAACTTAATTTTAAGCTTTCTTCGCGAACACTTTCTACGCGCTGACTCAAATCTGAAAAGAAAATGATTTTCTAAATCGAAAAAAATTAATTCTTTAAGTTAAAACTAAAAAACGTCTAAAATTAGCCTCACATAAAAGAAAATTCAGTAAAAGTTATATGTGACACTTCTTCTCATTCTGTCATATTCCATGGAAAAATGAGAATGAAGTGTTTTTCAACATTTAGAGATTTACCAGTAGATAATAGTTTTATTTGTTTTGGATGCCTGACCCGAATTTGATCAGGTAGAATTCAAAATTTAATGGATAAACTGACAGCGCGAATTAGGGTCCGGGGTACGAAATAGATAAACTTAATTATCTACTGGTGAATTAAATCTCTATAATATTGAAAGCGCACTTCATTATATTTTTCTGAAGAGATGACAAAATGAGAAAAGGTGACAGATAAATTTAACTTTTACCGAAATTTCCAAATATTTCTTATAAAACCCAAACCTTGAAGAGTATTTTGCAATTCCAAAATTTGTGAAATAAGTCGCGCCTTCTCTTCCCGATCCTCTTGCTCCGGTAAAGGTAAAGCAGGTTTGGCATTCTTCGTTTTTTCAAGTTGGTTAGGCTGTCTTTCTATAAAAAATTAGATTTCTAAATTAATTTTTAATAAATTTCCTCACCATCATCAACCATTGGAATATCGTCCATATTAAAGAAAATTGAAAATAAGTTTAAAAATTATTGTTAGCTAAAAAGAAAATTAAAAGAAGTAAATGATAAAAATAGAAAGAAAAGAAAAAGTTTGATATTTGGTATATTTTTGTCAATACATCTTTTGTAATTAGGTATTTTGTAATTTTATTATTTATTTCTTTCGAAATGTCAACAAGAAGAAAACATTTTAATTTGTTAAACTTCAAAGACTTTTACACATTAACAATTAATTGTTTTTAACTTATTCGTGTCATTTTTGATTATTTTGTTATTTTAATTTTGGTGGATTTTATTTTTTGATTAAATTTAATTTTAGAATTTCTTGACGAATATATTATTATTTATTGACATTGCTGATAAAGTTTAGGAAAATGATTACTGACGTGCAACTTGGTGTAATGGCGGTATTTTTATTTTAAATTTAAAAAACTATTTGTTATTTCACTAAAATTTTTCTTAATTCTTTAACAAAAACCATCAAAAATTTTTAGAATGTTTTGGGTGTTGGAATATTTATTTTGGTTATTCTCTACCATTACATTGTTGCTAATCAAAAGAAGCAAGGTTCAGTCCAGCAATGATTAAGAGTCGAAATTGAAAAGGAAGTTAAAAAGCTCTGTGTATTTATTTTTGTGTGATTATTAAGTTTCTATTTAAATGTTAAAATGTTAATAAAAATTTTAATAACTTTTTTTTAAATTTAATTTTTGTTTTATATCATTTTATTTATTTTTCAAGTTTTATTTTGTATTATAAATCTTTAATTTCAGATTTTTAAAAAATTAGATGAGCACAACTTCGTTCGGAAAAGACAAAGGCTTTGGATATACTAAAGGTTTTGAATATTTTGTTTAATTTTTTAATTATTTATTTTGAGTAAATAACGTTCAATCTCCTTCAACTTCAACTGGAGCTTTTAGAAATAGCAGAGATTATTGGAATACGAGTGGTTATTCTACTCCGGCTTCTTATACTTCTAAATTGTATTGTTGTGAATTCTGGAAATATTTAAATTTTGACTTTTTTACAGTTCCACAACAACAACCGGCGAGGAAGTTGGTTGTTTCTCTTCTGTACGAATGACGGCAGCTGCTAAACTAGGTCGTTATCTTCGTCGTCTTTTTCATGCTCGACAAATGGATTTTGAATTTGCTGCTTGGCAAATGCTTTATTTAATGATTAATCCACAAAAAGTTTACAGGAATTTTATGTACAGGAAAAGTTTGTTTTGAAACTTTTTGTTTTTAAATTGGTCTGGGTCTGGACCAAGGCCTGGGTTTTTTCTGGGCCCTGGTTTTTCCTGTACTACAAGCTCAGGATCCGGTCCAGGTCAATAACTCAAACCCAGAGTCCAGGAACAGGTCCAGGCTTTTCAAAAATTCCGATCTCTATTTCCCTTCATATCACGAATTAATTCCGCATGTAATTCCGAATTTTGATCCAATTTAAAGATGTTTCATTTCCAAAATTTATTTAGAAACAAAAGACCAGTGGGCACGTGATGACCCAGCATTCCTCGTTCTTTTGGCATTTTCGCTTTTTGGCTCAAGCGTTCTTTTTGCCTTTGCTCTTGGATTGTCAATCTCTGCATTCTTAACATTCTTTTTATGGGCAGTTTTTGTTGATTGTATTTGTGTTGGATTAGTTATTGCAACAATTCTTTGGTTTTTTAAAATTTTTTATAAAATAATTCTTTAAAAGGTATATATCAAATCGTTATTTACGTCGAGTTAAGGATCAAGATGTTGAATGGGGGTATTGTTTTGATGTGCACTTGAATGCTTTCTTTCCTTTATTGATTTGTCTTCATGTTATTTTGCCTTTGTTATTTTATGGTTAATTTTCTTTGTAATTAAATTAAAATAAATTTTTTGCAGGTCTAATAGATTATTCAAATTTTGCTGCTCGTGCTTTGGGAAATTCAATTTGGTGCATCGCTGTAATTTACTATATTTATATTACTTTTCTAGGATATACAGGTTAATTTATAAATTGAATAGAAAAAAATTTTTTGGAAGTTTTTTTTAATTTAATAATTCTTTTTATTAAAAATTAAATTTATTTTCAGCTCTTCCAATTTTGAAAAATACCCATTTCTTTCTCTACCCAATTACATTCTTATTTATATTTTTCGTTGCAACAATAAGTGCTGGTTGGAATATAACGCAAACTTTTATGGATTTTTATCATTATAGAGCGACAAATTTACCTAGACGACAACCATAAATATTCAGAAAAATTTTTTAAATTATTTGATGTGATTAAATTAATTTAAAAATTGAAATTTATTTAGGAAGTTTTTTTTTAAATTTAATCACATCATTTAATTGTTTAGACTTAATTCTGCATAAATATGTAATGTATGCAAGTAACGATTCTTAAAATAATAATTGTAATTTTAACGGAAACGTAACTTGTTTTTTAATAATTTAGTCAAGAATATATAAATTATCCTTATTTTTATCATAAAATTTAATATAAATAAAAGTTGGAAATTTTGGGAATTGCTGAAACCCAGACGGACATACGGAACTTTTGGGTAAATAAGTCTATTTTTGGGAAGAGGAAATGTTTGAATGGAATCAAAGTACTGAAAATTCTTTTACTAAAAAGTTCTTTAAAAATTTAATAAAAAAACATTTTTATTTCTTTCGTTCATATGTCCATTTATAAACAGCAGCACTTTCTGCATTTCCGTTCTTAACTTTTTTAGGCTTCAACTCCGACCCTTTTGAAAGTTGTAAATCACGTTTAAGTTCCAATTTTGCCAAAACAACATTTAATTCTCTTACACGTTCAATTCGTTTTCCAAGTTCTGAACAAAGAGAACGACGTTCTTTCTCTGTTTCCTAAAAAATTATTTTAAATAGGGGATAGGAGAGCATTTGATCTGAAGGAATTTCATATTTATAATTAAATTAAAAACCCCAAATAGTAGAAAATATTTATTTTAAAAATATATATAAAAACCTCTAATTTGTCAATATCCAGTTTTATTTTTTGACTTTCAACAGAATTATCTGGATTAATTTTTGGGCGATTAAATGTTTGAGAAATAAATTGTTCAGTTGTATTAAAATGTTTAGCCAAATCAAATGTTTTTGCTTTAAATGAATTTTTTATTTAAAATTATTTAATAAAAAGAGGAGGTCAACCCTGAAGACCTACATCCTCAAGACTTATTGACCAACTAATCAAGTGATCACCCTATCACCTGATAAGGGACTCCTGGTAAAATATTTTGTTTTGGTTTAAATTAATTCTTCAATAAACATTTGTTAATCAAAAGATTGAGATCTTAAAGGTCACTAGGTTTTGAGGGTGTAAGTCTTACAATTAAGGGCCTTACTCAAAAGAAACCTTGTTTTTTATTTTTAACAAAAATTATGTGTTTATTAACAGGAGGAACATTTCTTGATGTAGACCCACTAATATCTTCGTCAATTTCCTTTTCAGCACAAAAATGAAGAACAGATTTGAGTTTTTCGATTTTCTAAAAATTAATAATTTTCTGAAGAAATCGATTAAAAAATCAAACCTTTTTCTCCTTTTGTAAATGAAATTTGACATAATTAATGTCAGTAATATCACTTAAAAGTCGTTGAACTTCAGTCTGTTCTTCATCATCAGATTCCATATCTCTATGTACTCCATCAAGCTTTAAATAAATTATTTTTAATTTATTTTTAATCAATTTAAACAAACCAACCCCAACTTGACTTTTTAACATATGAAAATTAAATTCATCAGAATTCCTTTCTCTAGCTTTTAATTTTAAATTTTTAATTGCATCTGCCTTTTCTCTATAATCTCGAGTTCGGCGAATCCATTCCTTTCTTTTTTCAAGATGGCCATTTTTAATTTTGTTTATTCCAGGCTTTTTTAAAATAAATAAATTTTTTTATAAAAAATAAAAACTAACCATTTATTTTAAATAAAAGATTTGGAAATTAATTTTTAAAATAAATTTTTCAAAAACTTTTACTAAAAAAGAAGGAATGAAACAGCCGGTTTTTAAATTTACTCTCTTTTGTTGCTGACTTTTTACACGTGTACTGTATCTCTCAAATGAATTTCTCTGTCTGTCCTTAGCAAGGCTGCACGCATTTGTGGATTGCGAGTTGCGAAATCTTTTTTTTCAATTGCGTGCAGCACTGAGGACACGAAAATGGAACGAGAATAAAACAATCAAAAATTATTAAATCTGACGGGAATTTTAGATGTTTTAGTAATTTAATAGAGAATTTAAATGCAATATTAATTTAAATAAACATTTATAAAAATGTAAACATTTACAGAACATTCAACAAAAAATAATTATTTAAACTTAAATTAATTAACAATTGTATCTCCGAGTAATTTTAAATTATTTTTCTTATATTAGAAATTTCGAGAAAATAACTGAAAAATGCTACCGGAAATATATTTTATAATAATTTGTTGTTTTGGCGGGATGGGATTATTCTTTAATTTTCTTTTAATTTATTTAATAATTCGTTATACAATGAAAGAAATGGAAGTTTACAGTAAAATACTTTTACAAACTTGTATTGTTGATATTTGTGTGATTATTGTATTTGCTAGTGTTCAGCCGGTATTTTTTTAATTTAAAAGACAATTTTAAAAAATAATAAAAAGGTTTTTTTCTCTGATAATGGAATTGGTACAGGATGGGAATACGGACCTACACATTATTTACCCAATACTTGGCAATGCTTATTTTTTATTTTATTTTCTTTTATGAAAAGATTTACTGCAGTTAATGTTTGTTCACAATTTATTTATCGTTATTTGGTTATTGTTCGGTAATTATTTAAAAAGATACAAAGTTATATATAAATACTCACTATAAATTCAGTGAAAAATTGGGGGTATCTAAATGGACTTGGTAGCCCCAAATTGAAATATTTTATTAGTAATTCTCTTTTTGTAAACCAAACATCGAGAATTTTTATTTACGTCCTTCAACGCGTAAAGTTAATAGACAAATTTCTATTGTTTTATGGTAACAGGTATATTCTAGAATACATTTTAAAATATAATCAAAATATTATAAAAATAATTTTTATAAAAGTGAAGAATAATAGAGTTGGGAAATAAGCGTTTTGACAAAGGGGCATTCAGGCCTAAAACCTTTATTTGTAGTATATATTTTTATATTGCTGTTAAAATGCTTAAGAATTTTTATCATAAATTGTTTAATAATTAAGTTAATAAATTTTATTATTTAATAATTTTGATAAAAGTAATTTTTAAATAAAAAATAAAATATATATCCTTTTTATCTAATTACAAATTTAATTGATTTAAAAAAATTAATTTTTTGTTTAAGGCACTTTTGGCTATTCTTCCATTTTTCTCCCAAACAATAATTAATTTATCAATTTTAAATAATTCAATATTTTCTTTAAAATTTGGTTTTATAATAACTCCATCATTTAATTCTTTAATTGTTGTTTTAAATCCTTTGGTAAATTTATTTTTTATTAAATTAAATTAAAAAAATATTTTAAGGTAACTCTTTTAAGTGTTAGAAATTACAGACAAATTATTTTTAAATTAATTAAATGTAATATTTTGTGTACTAATTCAAATATAATATCACCTAGCAACAATGTTTTGGTAACACAAGAAAATTTGGGTGTAATTAATTAATTAATTAATGTTTGGATGATTTGAGATATATTTATTATATAATGATAATAAAATCTTTTATTTTCTTGAATAATATATTTCTTGATCCTCACTCGAATATACGTCCTCCCTCACTCGCTTAATTACCCTCTCTCTAGAGTAGAGTTGTCGGTTTCAAACCGAACCGAACCGAAAAACCTAAGAATTTGGTGAAACCGACAACCCTACTCCAGAGGTACATATATTTTTCGATTTAATTTTAAAAAATAATCACAAAAAAGACTGGCTCTAAATGGTAATTAAATCAATTGTTTAAAAATTTTAAAAATAAATCTATTTATCAATTTATTAAGAAGATAAAATAATCTAAAAAAATTTAATTTTATCTATTTTTTATGTTTTTATTTGCTCTATTAAATTATTTAAAGCAATTTCTGTGGTTAATGCATATTTTTGTAAATTTTGATAATATTCTGTTTTGCCAGTCAATTTAAATTGATCAAAAGCTTCTGATTTTGCCAATTCAAGTAATTCATTAATTGAAATAAATACTAATTTTGTTATCCTTTGAATCTAAAAAAATAATTTTTATAAAATTAAAAAAAGCAAACCCTTCTTTGACATGCTGGATGGGCCATTATAGAAGTTAATACACGTGAAAGAGCTATTGCCTCACTTAAAATTTTAAAAATATTAGACCTTCCGTTGAAAATAAAATAAGAAAAAAATTATTTAACTAACAAAGAATATTTTCGAACTGGGAGTGAAATTTTCTATTTATTTTAAACCCGTATAGAAAGTCCTGAAGACTTTTGACTTTGAACATACTATTTATTTGTCAATATTTAAATAGAGTAAAGCAGCTGGGCTATAGCTATTTCTCTCCTTCAGCTAATGCAGAAGGTTATTCAGCGGCTGGTTGCGAACCAGCATCTTCAGTAGACAGGACTGATGTGTTATCCATTACACCACCCCGCCTACTGCACAGCCTTAGGAATTAAATAGCTACTATGCTTTACAATACCTTGTATATAATGCTACTCTAGTTGCTGCTTGTATAATATTATCTCTTGGAAAATCTGTTGGTGATCCAGACACATTTTTAGCCCTAAAAAGTCCAATTTAAATTTATTTTCTAATTAATTTTAACTGTAGAACTAATCCAGCAGTTGAATTAGCAACGTTTTGAATAGCCTCATTCAAATTATTAAAAAAATTCTTTTCTTCAATTGCTTCTGTTTCATCCGCATTTAAAGAATTTAATAAAATAAAGACACTTTCCCCTACAAAACTGGCAGTTGAAAGAAATTGGGAACGTTTTTCATTAGAATCAGGATGTAATTTACCTTAAATTTAATTTTAAATTATTTAAAAACCTGGAAGTATATTTACCTAAAAAATTGATGAAAGCCTCATTTAGAGAGTTGATTATTGAAAGTATTTGGGTGGTAAATTGGGGATTTGAATATAAAGAAACTAGCTCTTTTGTGCACTGATTTAGTTCACAAAGATAATCACCCCCTTGATTAATTGCCATACAAGCACGACCATATTTGGGTCCAAAACGCTGAGATTCGGATGTCCATTCAATCGCCTAGATTTAAAATAATAAAACGAGAAAGTTGTAGGTAAGAGTTTAGTTATTAGCAGGAATTTAAATGATAGCCAGAGCCTATTCTAATAATATGAAGTTTCTGATACGACATGATATATCAGAAACCTCATTGAATAGACCCCATGTAGCTTCCTCTCCTTATAAGATAAAAAAGAAGGATTCCTATTACTCTCGCTCAATCCAAAAAAACTAAACCTGCGCTGTGCAGGCTAAGAAAAGGACGGCTTGATGGCGAATTGTATCTTCGCCTAATTTAATGGCTGATGCTCTTTCTTCATTATTTAAATGTGGCAAATTAAAATTAAAAGTTTGTTGACTACAATCAATTAACCGTTTAATTGTTCTTTCGATTACTTCAGTAAATGATTGTAAATTTTTTGTGTTTTCAAAATGTTGCTCGTATGAACGATGCAGAATTCCCTCTTTCTGATAATTTAAAAATAATTTCTGTAGATAATACATAAAAAAACTATTAAAAATTACAGAACAAATTTCATAGGCAATTTGATTGGAGGTAAAAGCTGAAAAATGATGCTGTTCGGATTGTTCTTGAATTAAATCAACTTTTGTGGTGATTGTTTGTGGAGAAGTTGAAGGTTGAAAGGGTTTCTTTTCTTTAAAAATAAAATTCTTATTAAATTTAAAGAATTCTGAGAATATTATTTTTTGCTTGCGGCAAACCTCTAGAATTATCAATAATTTCAACAGAAACAGGTGGCGGTAGTAAGGGTGGTGGGATTTGAATTTGCAGAATATCTGGTGGCTTTGAAAACACTGAAAAATTTTTTTTTAAATAATTATAAGCTTCTTCACGATATTTTTTAATTAAAAATTGCCTGGAACATTTTGTGGTGAAATTTTAGAAGTTTCTTCAAAAATTTGCGGGGGTAATTGTTCGTAACAATCTGTCTGGGTAAAATGAATAGGGGATTGGGGAGTTGTTGTTTGGGTGATGTTTATTAATGGAGGAGCGCTAGGAAGACGTTGATAGCTCCTTGGAAACTCTGCAACCGGAATCGGTACTGTCATTGGGCGGTAATGCTGAAATTAGTTGGGATATATAAATTTTATATTGAATACTAAATATGGATAACCTTGAGGAATAGAATGTGAAAATAATTTCATATAGTATACAAATAATATCCCATTTTATTGTCGAAAATATATCTTACTTCAATTAATTTTTGCTCATCCATTGAGGGCTCAAAGCCTTCTGGAACAACAACTTGTTCATAACGTTCAGGTGGTTCAACAGGTTTTGCTCTTCTTATATCTTTTTCACTTTCCTGTATTTGCTGTAAATCCTCGGCCGATAGAGGAACAGAACGTGCACGATGTACAAAGTCTTCAATCATAATAGCCCCTTCATCCCCCTCAACACCAAAAGGGTCGACTAATTGTTTTTTGATAAGTATTATATCCACAAATTCTGCTATGAGTCTTTTAATCTTTCCTGCCTCTGGCTATTATTTAATTAATTTTACAAAGTAAAATATAACTTTTTTGTCTACCGTCTGAACAGAGTAATATCCATCTTGATAATCACCAAAATCCTAAAAACAAACAAATATTTAATCTCTATTTGAATAATTTAAATACAATATTAAAAGTATTTGGAGAAGCAGCCCATCTCCTAAGTTGTTCCAACGGCCAGGATTTGAGAACAACCTACAAAAAATATTTCACAAAATTTGTGATATTATCTCTTAACCTTATTCTTTTTGTCGACACTCATTACGCATTCTTTATTAACACCAAATAAACGAGGCACCAGTTCTAATAATTATTTACAAATAAATTTTGATTAAATTATTTTTTGATCAAAATATTAAATATTTTATCAGCCAAACCCCAGTCTTTCCATTATTTTTAATAAAATCTAAAAGCTCACTATTTCGGACAGGCTCCTTTACATTGAAAAAAATCATTCCGTATGTTGGAAGGTTCTTACATATATCACAATATTTCCGTTGTGCAGCTATGTCGTTTGGAAAAATTAAATTTCGGTATTGCTAAATAATACTTTAAATCTTTATAAAAAATTTATTTGAGTACTTCAATTATATTTTTTTCATGTTCCCTTGCATGTAAATATTCTTTTGGCAACAAATTGTAAGCACTTAAAGATAATTAAATAAAATGACAAAATACATATAAACTTTTGTTAATTATATTTTGAAAGATCAAGGAGAATTAATTAGTAACTAAACCCAAATTTACTACAAATATACCCACCGAACACTGCTCTGTACTCCATCATAAAAAGATCCATATTGTACAAAACATTGAATTGCAGCAAGTTTAATAGCCGTGTCTCTTGAAACTGGGTGTAATCCTCGAAGTACTTGATCTTTAAATTATTGAGAGAATCGAAAAAATTATAACAATTTGGCTAGTAACCAGTAACCGATAATTTAAATTCAAACTAAGAATTTTTCTATATTAAAATATCAGTTACCAAGACAGAGTTCATAGAGCCCCTTTAATTGTCGAGTATCTGATAAGTCACTGTTAGAAAAAGAAAGTCGCCGTCTCTGACTAGCTGGTACAATATCCAATCCAGGTGGTGATCGTTCATGGAGGGGGCGCTTAGTTCCCATTAATTAAAATGATAACTAAAATAATTAATCTGCAGTTTTTTAAATTTGTGTTTGAAGATTAAAAATAGTATTTTAAATTCCAGAAAATATTTAAAATTAGTTAATATTTAATTAATTTTACATTAAAATTTGTTTTTGTTGATTATTTAAGAATCGAATATAAACAAAAAACGTGGAAATTAATTTTTGATAAACAATTGTTAAAAAAACAACATACAATTGACCTATAAATGTTGGATATAGCATAAAATATTTATTTATTTTTTATTGAATAAGCAGTTGTTTTCACGTAGAATGCTTGTTATAAAATAAACTTGAGTGAACTAACAACGTTCACTTTTTTTCTCTCTTTGTGTAAACAGATCTGTTCAATTTATTAAAGAATGCTGGATTAAGAAAAAACAGCGAAATGAAAATAAAATTTGCAGAATGAAGGAATTGATTAATTTATGTAGTTGGGGATTTGAGATTTTTTTAAAAATAAAATAGCAAATATTTATATTTAAAAATTTAAAATTAGAGATATTTTTAACAAGTTTAAAGTTAATTTTTTCTTCACTTTTTTTCTACCAATTTTGAAAAAAGTCATAGTTCGATTTATCTGATTAGGATATATTTATCCTATCATTTCGTGCCGTTTTATTTTTATTAAATAAATTAATGATTTAGATAATAATTTGAGAAATTAAATATTATAAATTTATTAGTAATTATTAAAAAATAATATAAATATTATATAAATTACAAAATTAATTATTAATTTATTTTTATTATTTTCACTTTTAGAGGCAACTGAATATTGTGTATAATAGGAGAATGGATCACAATCGAGTGAAGAACGGCCTCGAAGAAAAGTTCTGCAAAGTCTGTACTGATTTAATGAACGAGGCCATGCAAACTTGAGAGAAATTTTAAAATTTTGTTACAATTTCTTTTATTTTTTTACCTGAACACAAAGTTCATGAGTACGCAATTCTGGTGTTCTCCATACCGGAAATGTTCCAGTAAACCATCCATCCATAAGCGTTCCATTTCCCAAATGCCTCGAATGCTTTACATAAGCATTCTCTCTCACTTGATAGTCAATAAAGACGGTAACGGGTAATTGACCTGAAGACCAACTTTCGTCTAGCTTTAACAAATAACGAACGGCTTCACAATTTTTCATTCTACCAAAAATTTTTTTTTGATTATTTAAATATTTTTTGTCCACTTACTTAACTCTTAACTGAAGTAATCGTTGAAGCCAATAAAGTTCTGTTCCATTTCTCCAAACTTCCCTATCTGGTTTAAAAACAAAAGTTGTCGAGTGATTTACCCACATTTGTTGGTAAATATTTTTTTCGGTAATTAATATTTCGTATTGAATTGCCGAGCGGAAAGAAAGTTCATACCATTGACCGTCTTTTAATTTACAAGCATTTAATTCCTAACAAAAAATAAATAACAAAAATTTCAAAAAAATTTCCAACTCTAATTGTGCCTGGAAGTGAATGAATTGGGCAATTATTTGTTGTTGAATTTAATAAAGGAATGCTTGTTGGACTTTTACTATCAACAAGAATATCTTTTTCTTTTTCGACTAATTTATCCAAATGTTGAGAAATGGAACGTTGACATGTTTGGTAATAACCTAAATCTGGAGCAAAGCGATAATCCCCTTGATAGCCCTTAAAAATTTGAGAGAATTTTAAATTATTTGGGGAACAAACATAAAAAGATAATTGGCAATGAAGAGAAGAACCAACTGGCCGAATTGAAAGAAAAACTAATGGCCTCAAATGTGTCGTTCTTGCGCGATCGCGTGATAAAGCATTTATTCCTTTGTTTGATTCGATTGAGGCACAAATTTTTAAATCAGAAGGAAAAAACTTTAAATTTTTAAGAATAATTCTCTGTGTTTCTTTTAATATTTTTAATAAAATAAAAACTGACAAGCATTGTATCTAATTGGAAGGGCTCAAGCTGTGAAGTACATGCACGAAGTGCTAACCTAAAAATTATTTTAATTTGTTATTTAAATTTACAAATTCCACCTTAAAGGACGTTCTGCTGTTATATAGGGAGAACGTGAATTAAAATCTTTTTTGTAATATTGCTGTGACGTGAAATTAAAATAATTAAAGAAAATAATAATTAAAAGAATCATTGAATTTTTAACTTATTAAAATAAAACTAAATTTACTACAATAGTTTGGGCTAAATAATAACCGTGTAAATCTGTTTCAATTATATCAGAGCCTTTCAAAATTCGAAAATTGAAAATCGAATAATAAAAATGGAAGGACATTTACATTTTATTAATAACAAAATAAATGGGAACACATGTAAATTTTTTTAGAATTTTTTATTAATTTTTCGAAAATTTTTCTATATATTATTTAAAAAAAAGGAATAAATCTCTTTTTAAAAGGCCCTTTTTCTTTTCATTTAATTCTCCTTTCTCCTCCTACCAGTTGGCGTTTCGCTTCGCGGCATTCTTCTCATCAGATTTGTTTGCCGGCGATAATTTCATCATTTAATGCAAAAAAAGAAATTTTAAAAGAAAATAAAAGGAAATATAGCCAAAAAAACACAAAAATATATTTATTTTGGCACCACCGGCTGAGGAATTTCTCTCCACGTGCCTGCCTATATTTCTTTTTTGAATTTAAAATATATCTTTTTTCGTTAAAGTTTCATCTCTTCCAAATTATTTTGACAGATTTAGCTTTTATTTGGTGCTATTTTTAAATCATTGCAAATTAGATTTTTATCGTTAAAAGAGAAAAGTTGAAAAAAAATTGAAAATTAAATTCTTTTTTTTTTATTTTTATTTAATTTTTATCTTAAATTATTTTTTTATTTTAAATTAATTCCTCTTTTTTTTATTAAAAATAAAATAATTAATTACCAACTTTCAATCTTAAAGCGGCCAATGTAAAGCAGTCATAAGAACGAAAAGACAAAAATTACTTAATATTTGGAATCTTTTGTTGGTCAATAAAAAAATATTAAAAACAATTGAAAAACCGGATATTTAAAAGAGATTAGAAAAATAAAAGAATCTACTTAATTCCTTTATTCTTTTAATTGTAACTGAATAAATAAATAATTCTATTAAGCTAAATACAAATACTCCTCGATTCCTCCAAATTATTTACTTTGCTTGATAAAAATAATTTTATTTTTAATAAATAATTATTTTAACTATTGTTTTTCTTAATTTTTTTATCATTATTATTTCTACTAATTTTTATTTATTTTTTTTAAAGAATAAATAAATCCTTCTTAAAATGAATATTCACTTAATATTTTCCTCATTTATTTTACTTATTTTGGTTCCTTCAAAATCCTTAGGGTGTAACTGTGGTGACAGTGGCCCCCTCTCTTCTACCGATCCTTTCGATGCCTTAGGACCTTGGCATCAACGTCATTTGGATTGCGGGATCCCTCCATTTGCCTATCGACTTCCTCAAGATGCTCAGACAAAAATTCATGCAATTTGGGTTAATTACCAAGCAGGAGACGAATGTGAACAAGAACAGGAGCAAACCCGAGCAATTATAATGGCAATCCCAGAAGAGGTTTCTGAGTTAACAAAATCATCAATTTCAATTAATTTATAGACTCGTATGCAACTTTTCAAAGGTGTTTGTGGACCAGGGTTTCTAAAAAATGAATCGGATGAGGTTAGAGATCGTTTTATGCATGTCTGGTTTAATGATGATATGACAATTGAACAAAAACAGACAGAATTTCGGAAATTGGCACAGGAATTACTCAAAAATGAAGAATCGGTTTGTTATTTATTTCTAGAGGAAATAAAGAATTTTTTAAAATTTATTTTTTTTAGATCGCTCGTTTTGCCAAATTCGATCAGAAACTTTCAGAACAAATTTCTGAACGGCACCAAACAATTCAAAAACTGTCGGTAAATGCAAGAGAAGCTTATAATAAATGGGTTAATTTTAGAAAACAGGTAGAAATGAGAGAAGAAATTTTAAGAAAAATATTAATTTAGGAGCACAATTTCCTTTCATCTTTACCGCCCGAAATACGTGGTGAACTTGGTTTAATGTAAATATTTTTATTTTTTTATAAAAATAATTTTAATTTTTTTTCATATGTAAATGTTGTGGAACATGTAAAACTGGACAGAAAAAATCTGAAACGAAAATAAATAGAGCTAAACGATCAGTTGAGATTAATGCTATAAACTTGGCTGCGGGGCTAATTAATGATGAAGCGATAGCTTTAAAAAGTGCTGCCAATCTTGAATGTTTATTTTAAAGAAATTTTTATAAAAATAAATATTGTATATTATTTTTTATATAAATAATATTTTTTAGATATAAATAGAGGGGTACGGCCCAAGTAGGCGCGCGGCCAAGTAGGCGCAAAGTCATAACCTGCTTCAAGATTTCCGAATTTTTCGAAATTTAGTATTAAACGATTCCTCTCATCGAGCTTAACAGATTGATACCAAAATTGTCAAGGTAAAGAAATTTTCAAGCTGGTTATGGCTTTGTGCCTACTTGGCCGCGCGCCTACTTGGGCGTGTCCCTAAATAGAGCTTTTGTTTTATTCAACAAAATTGTTCAATTATAATTAAAATCCCCCAAAAAATTAAATTTAATAACTCAATCCGTTCCTAAGTTATAAATTTTCAACTAGAAAAGGGTCTAATAAAATTTATTCCCTACTTAGTTCTACACTGCTCTACAAAAGTATAGCGCCACGCCTATTTTTCTCGGTCATAAATTTACCTAATTAACAAAAATTTTGAGCACACTCTAAAATATTTATTTTGGAATTTTTAGGTTGAATCTGGATTTTTAAAAAATTATCATATCGCAGATATGACACGGTTTAATTTGAAAACAGATATAAATGTCAGAGGCAGAATCATCAACATCAGCAATTTCTACAATGTAAAAAATGTTTGTTTTGAAGTAATTGAATGAGAGGTTTGAGAAATTTCGGAAAGTTCTCTCTCCAGATTTCTGGTATCCCATCCCTGTTATCCTAGAACCACCCCTAAACCCATTTCCTAAAACAAAATTCAAAAACACAAATTCAAATACAATATTTATTTAGCAATACATACAACATACACATATTATAATAGAGCGCACAAACAATATACAAATATACATTTCAAGATATGGTATATGTACAAAATAGGGTAGTAGTATAATACTCCCAATGCGCGCAAATATATAGGAAGATATATTATAGGAATACATATTATATGAGGGAAAAATGGAAGAGGAAAATAATTATGGGGATACAATTTAGGTAAATGTTGAATTATTTTAGATATATTATCCTATCACAATTATTCACTTCTCTTCTCTCCCGCTCCTCTCTACTTCTTCGACGTTGCCCCTCCAGCCTTCGATGTCGCTCCTCCCTTCGTTGTCCCCGCAGCTTTCGATGTAGCACCGCCAGCAGTTGTCGCTCCACCGGTTTTGGCTTGCGTCCCTCCAACAGTAGTCATTCCGCCGGTCTTTGCTTGGGTCGCTCCAACGGTCGTCCCACCAACTTTGGTCTTCGTCTTCGTACCTCCAGCACCGGTCATTCCCATTTCCATTCCCTCTTCTTCTTCACCTTTTCCGCGGAGCACGAAGAACCAGACAAGGCCACCAACTACAGCAAGCCTATAATTTTATTTTGAATGTAATTTTGTTAAATAACCCAAATCAAAAATATAAAACTCACAGGACTACAACGGCGATGACAATGCCAATGATGAGACCCATGTTACTGCCGGAGGCTTCAGCTCCACTAGATGGACCAGACGTGGTCGTTTCAGCAATAGGATCAGTGCTTCCATCAGGACCAGTCTGTACAACAGGCGGATCAGAACCAACAGGAGTACTACCACCAAACAGTTTGAACCGGCTACCACTCTAAAATAAATTAGAATTTTGTAAACAATATTTTAAATATATTAAATAAATTTTACCAGTCTGAGGGACATCTCGCATTTTGGACCTTTGTTCCCATCAAGCTTGTTGTTAAGTTCAACTCTTTGTCGATGTGACGAATGCTTGGGTACAATGTGAAGTGGCAGAATGTTCAGCGTGAAGAGATATTTGAAGTCGTCCTTATGCGCCCCGTCTGTGATCTCCCATTGCTCAGCCTTGCGAAGAACCTTTTCAGTGTGACAGTATTTGGCATGCTGATCGTAGTCCAATGCGTTCTGCCCTCCGCAAGCGTGAGCAGACGACACCCGCCATCCTGGAAACGCTTTTGGATCGAAGTTGATTGTGATAGACGCGGTGCTTTTGGCCTTATTTGTTGCAGAAGCGCAGTACCAGATTCTCGGCTCACCAACTAAAAAATTAATTTGATTAATAATCAATGATTGCTTATTTAGATGATCAATGAATTATTTAAAACTTACGGATGTGCACGTTGTAGAGCATCAAGTCACCCCTTCGTCCAAAAGCAACATCGAACTCGGTCGCTACCAGGCATTTTCCGAAACGTTCGTTCACACATGCTGTAGTGCACTCAGCGTCGGCACCTCTTTTAAGCCCATCTTTCACCAAATTTTTGAACCCTTCTTCCGGCAGACTGAAGGTGAACGGAAACCTAAAGAAAAATTGCATCAGGTCAGAAAATTTTAACAATGATAATTCACTCACAAATTCTCGTCGCCGACCCTCTCATCCTTAACGCCAGTTCCATCAGCCACAGCGTCCGTCAAGCATTCCATCAGATTCCCGGTGACGGAGAATTCCAGCTGGATCCCCTCTGGCCCCGTGAGCAGATCAATGGAGCATCCTTTTGTCGCATGTGGCTGTCCCTTTTTGTACTTGATGATCCTGTAAAAATTAAAAACAAAATTTTTAAAATACTTATTTTAAAAAATAAATGTGCTTACATATCCCCGTTTTTCCCCGGTTCAACCTCGCAATCAGTCCCTTTGCCTGTGCCCAGCTTTATGATCTTGTTGTCCTTCCTTTCATGCTTAGCAAATCCAACCAAGTCGCACCAGACAACGCATTCGAGCAGCAACAGAGCGACCGTGAGCAGAAGAAGAGCACGCGAAACCAGAGCCGATGTCGAGGCCATCCCGTTGACGTCTGAAGAGTTGCAGCAGCGCTTCCGCATTGCAGGTACGTCGACGAACGTAGATGAAGAGAATTTGTTGTAGATGATGATAGAAGATTGATAGTTGTGTTGTTAAGGGAGAGGAAATGATGGCGTTTTTATAGTTTTCCTCTCTCTCGAAAAGAGACTTAATTGTGTAATATAAAAGCCAGTCTCAGCATCAGTCTAGTTGGATCAAACTAGCTCGGCTAGTCCCTGGTCTCCCTTCGCGCTCGACTACAAAAGCAACCAGTGCCCGTCAACAGTCGGCAACTAGTGCTCGTCTACAGTCCGGCAACAGATCGTCTACAGGCGTGTTCAGATCGACAACAGTGCAAACTAGTACTTACTAAAGTATTGTGACGAAGTGTAGGGTATTGCTTAATGCAATTCGTGGGGATTTAAGTCCAGTTTGCGAATGTGAAATTATTTGGTCAGAGTATAATGATGAGTGAGATAATTGCATTTTGTTAGGATGAATGCGCTTGGACTATGTTTATTGAAAGATTAGTCCAGTGAAGAAGCACGAGGTCGAGAAGAATAAAAATGAAAGATAGTTGTTAAAAAGAAATTGAGTTTGTAAAATGAACAGATTAAAAAAAATCTGTTTCGGTTATGGAAAAATAAAATTTATTTAATAAAATTTTTTTAAAAACTTTTTTTTCAAAGACTATCACAAACTGTCAGCCAATCATTTTATAACCTATGGGTGGTTTTTTGGTTCGGTTCTGAATATCCGAAGATTTTTCAGGAACTGACGACCCTATTTTTAAAACACTGCTAAGAAAGCCTCTTTTCCTTATACCACTCCCAAAGACTGGCAATTTGAATTGCCATAACGCAGGTAAAAGGTTATTTTGCAAGAAGACTTGGTATCAAAAAAAATCAAATTCAATTTTTAAAATTTAATTAACAATTTTTAATTAAAAAAATAAATAGGTAAATTATTATTTCCATGAATATTTTATTTATTTTTCTTTTTTCGTTGTATGTAGAATTAAAATTCTTCCCGGCTCTAATTTTTTACACCGTTATTAATGAGTTTTTATTAGTACATATATTCTCATAATTTTCTCATCTTCATTTACTTTAACTTTTTTTTATTATTTCGAGGTCGAAGTAATTTTATCCAATGAGAATTTAGAACAACAAAATTTTGGGAAAATAAAAAGAAAATAAATTTTTTTTAAATTTTAGATGATCAAAAAATAAACAAAATATTTTATTTTAAAATTAAAAATTATTAATTCGAGAAGAGAATATTTAATTAGGATGGAACAAAAAATGGAAGGAATAATAATAATTATAGTTTTAAAATAATTATATTTTTTGTGGGTGGTAGTTTTGTGGAGATATATACGCCTATTTTGAGCTTAAATACAAAAAAAGTAAAGGATTAACCTTTGAAAAAGAGAGTAATGACATGAGCTTGAAGGATTACTTTTTACAGGAAGGATTTTTTGAAGAGAAGAAAAACAAGTATATATATATATATGTATTTAAATTATATACAAAAGAATTTATGTAAATGGACAAAAATTGTAAAAAGAAAATAGTTATATTTTAAATTATACCTTTTTTAAAATAAAAATAATTTTAAAAGCTTTAAAAATGGACAAACTTAAAACTTTAAATAAACTTGAAAAAACAAGGAAAATATAATATAGGAAAGAGTGAGGGTATTTAGTAATAAACTTGAAGAAACTTAAGTAAATAAACTTGAAAAGAAAATTAAATGAAAAATATTAAAAGACAAACTTTAAGTATTTTTTACAAACTTGAGTAGATGAAAATTATTTTTATTTTAAATTATTTATTTTATTTTTAAAATTAAAAAAAAATTTTTTTTTAATTTTTTAATTAAAAAACAATTAAAATCTTTATTGTTCCAAAAAAATATTTTTCATTTAAACCCATCTTTTCCTTCCCCACCACTTCCTCTCCTTAAAAAACCCTTTACAGCCTTCATCACTTATTTAAGCGCGCTCAATAATCAAATACTTTCCATCGTCGATTGCGCGATAAGGCGCGATACCCCCAAGATGTGTTAATAGTTGAAAAAAAGGTGGGGGTGATTTAGAAGAAGAAAAAGGCTTTTCGGCGCGCCTGCCGCCCAACAAAAAAAAATAATTTTTTATTTATTTTTAACTAACTTTACCTAAATACCTTCTAAAATTAACCACGTCCGTGTCTCCCCCCCCCCCTCCTTGCTTCTTCTTCTTCTCCCTTTTTTCCCAATTAATTTTTCAATTGCTAAAATAAAAATAATTTTTTTTTTGTCTTTTCTTGTCCGTTTTGTTCTTTTTGTGCCTGCATTTCGGCCGACGACAAATGACTTACTTATTTTCTACCCCCTTTTTTTTAATTTACCCCCTTCCTCCAATTGATGACCCAATTTGCTATTTACTCCTGCCAATCGTCGCTAAAAAATGCGCGGAAATCTAGAGGCGGGGTTGAAGATGGATAAGGTTGGGGATGAAATTGAAGGCGGACAACAAACGCCTTTTTTCTTTATTTATTTTTATTTTTTTCTCAATCTTCCGCCGATCATTCCAAATGTTGTTAAATTGGATTAGATAATTTACACGTCCCGATACGAAATTAGATAGACATTTTATTTTACAAAAATGCTGCAAGTTTTCTTTTAATTGCCCAAGGCCGTCTTTTATTTATTTTTTAATATTATTTTACCTTTAAATTTAAAATAATTATTGTTTAAATTAAATAAAATATTTCTTAATTTTAAATAAAAATTAAATATAAAAATAAATATTATTTTAATTAATTATAATGTGATCAACTAAAAACACGCCAAAACGGCGCAAAGCCATTTTTCCGATAGTATTTAACGATTCCCCTCACCGAGCTAAAGAACCTGGTTTTGCCCTTTTTGATACTGTACCCAACTAAAAATATACAAATTTGTGTAAATATCTTCCCATATATCCTTCATGGTTATCCACAATTAAATACCTTATAAATTCTCTCTCGCTTATTAATTAACTTAAAGTTTTAATTAAATTACAGAGAATTAACAAGAGAAAATTCAACTTTTAATTAAAACATTAATACGTATATTACAAGTATTTAATTTACATTTTATATTATTTACAAATTTTTAAATTTTCATTAAATTCACAAATTTCCCATTATTTAATTTTATATATTTAATTTTGTTATTTTTAGCATTCTCTTCATTATCTGAATCAGAATTTTAATTTTCTTTGTTTAATTTCTAAGAAAATATCTTCTAACTAAAAATGTATTTACTTTAACTAGTAGCTATTTCGTTCAATCCTTTTTTGGATTCAAATCAGTGTCACTTACTTCCATTACTTCTTTTGCCCTTTTTCGCACATTAGAAAAACATTGACGGCCAAAGTTGGGGAAAGGAAAGTGTTTGGGTTGGAGTTGAGGGGGGAGGGGGGTGAGGGAGTAGATGAGAGGGAGGGGGGGGGGGGGGGGAAGGGAGAGGTGAGGGGGAGGGGGGAAGAAGGGGGTATTTTTATATACAACAATTCTTCTCAAAATATTTTTGTTCAACTACGACTGGTGCTGAATAATTTAGGAATTTTTTGGAAGATTTTTGGAGACTATTTTTCTGTTTATTTGTTATTGTAGTTACAATGCCATTTACTTTTCTCACTCCTTACTAAATTTTTTATGAATTTATTCAGTAACTAATAATAATAATAAAGTTTTTTATAATTTTGATTTTTGTTTATTTCCATATTAATAATAAAAATTATTTACATAAATAAAAAATAATTTAATTACTGTATTATTGTAGCTTTTTTATTATATTTTAAATTTTAAGTAAAACATAAATTTTATTAATAATTTTTATTATTTATTAACCTATTTTTATTATTAAATACTTGGGAGAAATTAAAAACTTTTTCTAATTAAAATTTGTTTTACTCGAAATTTAAAATTTATTTTCGAATTATAAATTATATTTTGAAATAACTAATTAATAACATTTACTATTTACCTTTATTTATTACAAAAAAATTTTGTATACCTGAAAATATCTAAAAAATATAATTATTCTCTCCACATAAAAATCTTTCCAGCAATCTAAATAATGGTCATTTTTTTCAAAAATATTTTTGTCACTTATTTCTCACAAATATTTACAGTAATTTTCTCAGCCAACTTTTTTTTCTTTTTCAAATCCAGAGAGATTTATTTTGGGGAAGAAGAGTCCTTCCCCGAATAACTCTTCCTATTTGGTGAAGGAAAAATAATTTATTTTATCCTCGTCTTGATTTGAAACGAGGACTTTAACTTTAATTAATTACAACCTTAATTCAATTTTAAAATTCTCAAAATTTCCTTCCACAATCTTAAAAATACTAAAAAAACTAGATATACCTGCATATAATTGTCATTATTTGTTAAGCTATATTTTCTCAAGTAAAAAGCTTAAAAACAATTATATATATATATATTTAACTCAATCTCCCAACATTTTCGGACATTCTTTAAAAATTTTGTTAAAATTTTAAGAGTAATTTGTATTTAGTAATAAAGTAAAAGTAAAATTCTTCGGACTATTTTGAAGAGGAAGGGCCGAAATCAGAAAAAAAATATTTTAAGCGCTTTAAGTCTTTAAGCGATGAAGGTTTTAAAGCAAAATGATGGGAGAGAGGGAGGGAAGTTTGTTGGGAAGAAAAAAGAAAATATATAAATAAATATATTTATTTAAAGTTGTTGGGTTGTTGAGAGTGGCGGTTGGAGCGATTTTAGTATTTTTAATAGTTAAAGACTTGTGCGCGAACATTTTGTTGTAGAGAAGAGAAGGAAAGGGAGGGGGGGGGGGTAATTGACTGACTGGCCAGTTAAAAAAAAGGAAAAATTTAAGCAGCGGTCAGTTTATTTAATATTTTTTATTTGAAGAGAGAAAAAAAGGAAAAAAATGATGATTGAAAATAATTTTTTTGTAGAAAAAGCTCTTTGTTTTACCCAACAAAATAACTTAGGTAAATCATTTTCTCAGTTATTGTAGCTTTATTTTAAGAAAATAATTTTTTTAAATTAATTTCTTTAAAAATTATTTTATAAAAAATTTTTTTGTCTTTTTGTTGGACTATCAGAATCTGGATATGGCCGTAGGCGCAAAGCTATAACTTGCTTCAAGTTGTCCGAATCTTATCAACTACGATTTCTCTCATTAAGCTAAAGGGATTGGCTCCAAAATTGTTAAGGTCCAGATTCTAGCTAGTTAAGGGGTTGTGTTTACTTGGCCGCGCACCTACTTGGGTGTGAATCTACAGAAGTACAGAAGTTTAGTAAACTAATATAGTATTTAATTTTTTTAATATCTAGGATTGATAAGAGTCAATAATTTATATTTCAATTTGGGAATATTTAATTGATATTTTTTAATATCTCAAATCTAACCTTTTTTTAGTTTTTTTTTCAATTTAAAATTTAATTTGTTAAAGTGATGAAGCCAAAAATATATTTATTTAAATATCCGTAAATACTCCGTAAAATTAAAGTCTCAGCCTCATTGGTGGATTTTTCCGCCTCTTTTTTTCCTTTTACAATTTATTAAAGATAACAACTTTAAGAGGAGATAGAGAAGCCTTTGGTTGGATTTTAAAGAAAATTAAGATTAAGGGAAAGGCGCGAGGAATTTATTTTTTAAAGGCATAATCCTTTCACACAATTTTTTAAAAATTTTCAAGAAAAGGATAGAAATAAAGAGGGAATTATGTAAGGACAATTAGGCTGATTGAAAGCTTATTTTTTGGATTTCCCGCCTTTTTTTTTTTAACAAAACTAAAAAAAATACGTAAATAAGGGAAGCAATGAAGCCATAAAATAAAATAAAAATAATAATAATATTTTTTAAATTATTTTCATAAAATTAATTTAATAAAAATTAATTATTTTAAGTAAATATTTGTGAGTCATAATGAGGAGGTAATAAATAAATTTTGTTTTTAATAATTAAAAAAAAATTTCGAAGCATTTTTTAAAATTAAAGAAGGAATGTTAAAAATTAGGTTTAAAAACAATAAAATTTCCTCCTTTTATTTTAAAAATAACTTTACAAAAATTAATTAATTATTTTGAAGCATTTCGTGCTTTTTATTAAAAACTTGTTTATTAAATAAATTTAAAAGTTTATTTTCTCTCCCCCTTTTTTTAAATAAAAAATAAACTTAACAAAGAAACTTTAAGCATAATTTTTTCTTTTATTTTTTCACTTTTCCAACTTAATTTTTAAAAATTTTGTATAAATTGATTAATGTTATATTTATATTTAACATTTAAATAATTATATATATTTTTGGCTTCTTCTAAAGAAAAGAAACCTTCTCTTCTTCTTTAACTTTTAATGCTTCATTTGTTTAAAGCTTAGTTATTAAATTTGTATTTTATTATTTAGGTTTGTTTCATTTAAATGAGAATATTGAGAGAAAGAAAGGAAAAACTTTTATCTTTCTCTCATTTTATTTATTAAAAAAACTTTTTTTATTCTTGAAAAAAAATAATTGATATATTCATTATTTTATCTCATAAATTCTAAGAAGTTTAAATTTTTCCGGTGCTGCGAACAGATATTTTTAAAGTAATTTTTGTGGTACAACATACCTTAGTATGTTACAAAAATCACTTTAAGTATCCTGAAAGCGAATATTAAACGCGGACAATAATTATTTACAAAATTTTAACAACAGGCTTTACTGTGTATTATTACATCCTTTTTAATCGGAATTAAGGACTATGAACGAAACATTACAAAAAAACAGAAAAATCCGAAAAATCCGGGAATTTTCGTCTGCAATGCAAAAAAGAGGAGTTTTAGCTCTATAGCTTTCTAAAAATTCAGAAAATATTTTTATGGATGGGCTAGATTGCTTTAATCTAAATAATTTATTTATTCGTCATTTTTTCACTTTATAATGATCAAAAAGAATTTTTAAATTATTTCCTTATATTTGTACCATTTAATTCTTCATTACTTTTCATATTTAATTCTCGATTAAAAGCACATAAACTTACTTTTTATTATCACATCAAAACCTTTCTTTTTCTCCATTTATAGGCGCAGACTGATAACAATTTAATTATCGAGAATATATTTAAATACTTTATTTTATTAATTTTTTTAAAATTAAGCGGTCTTAAAATAATTTAAAGTTTTTTTCTAAAATTAATTAATTTATTAAATTTGAATATTTACTAATTAATTTCAACATTTTTCCCTAATTTTAAAATTAATTTTAATTTAATTTCTTAATTCCAAATTATTTTTCTACTCAAAGTTTTGACATTCCTTTCTTTATATTTTTTATTCTTTATTTTCTACAAACTCTAAACAATTTTCTTATCAGTCCGCCTGATGGACTTAATATTTATTTATTAAGTCCCGAGAAATATATATTTATATATTAACAAACTTCCCATTTATTAACAATCATTTTACTTTAAAAAAAGAAAATATTTGGGCATTTCAATGATATTTTCTTTTTTTATTTTTAATTACTTTTTTCCTTTTTTTTATTAAAAAATGCTTTAAATTATTATTTTAGATAAGCATTATATTTAACAAATAAAAATATTTAAAGAAACAAAATAATATTTGAATTTTTACTGTATTTAATAGAAAACATCATCCATTTTTAATTACCTAACTTAAATTTTTGTTATCCGATCTCCCACAAGATATTGATAAAATGTATCTTTAAATCTCTTATTAAGATCCAAATACATATAATTTTTGAGAACACCCTTAACTTTAAATAAGAATAGATAATTAAACAAATTCTGATATAAAAAAATATTTTTTTAATCCATTTTGATAATTCCTCCAAATTTTTACAACATTTTTACAGTAATCCTCTCCTTTACTTCCCGCCTCCTCAAAAGCATTTCCAGGATAGCAATAAAAAACTTTATTATATGCGAATATCCTCTCCCCTTAGCTTTTATTTCTCTTTTCTTATTCTCACATATTCCAAATATATTTTAATTTTAATAATTATTTAATATTAAATCCCTCTCCCAAAAAATCTATTTACTTTTTTGCCAACATGGAGCTAAAGTATTTTTAAAATTAATTAATTAATTGCTCTTATAAAAAATATCTATTCTCTGAAAATACCCAGTAAGAGTATAATTTTGGGATATATGTATGTACCAGGGAAAAAAACAAAGTTCCCGATTTCGGGAATCGGGAATTTTACCTGATATCCCTGATATGTATGTACATATAATATTTAATAAAGCTTTGATTTATTTTCGTTAGCCTTATTAATTTTGACGCTTAGAGATTTGTCTATTCAAAATTAAGTTAAAAGGTTATTAATGAGCTGCTGCCCATAGGCCTTGATTTAAAGTTCTGCTTGATTCGTGGAGTCTTGTGCTCTCACAATCAGTTTATTCCAATATATATCTATTCACAAATATTTTGCTTTTCGACTTGCTGTTGCTGAAATCTTCTATTTTATTTCTTAAGCATCTTAATAAATTAATTATTAAAATAAAAAATATTAATTTAATTAGCTAAAAGCACTTAATATTTTCGCATAAAAATTTTTTAAATAAAAAAGCTAATAAATATATTTTATTAAAATAAACTTTTTTAGTACAACATCTAAAAAAACAGCTAAAAATTATTTATAAATATTTAATAAACATATTACTCATCTTTATTTCCCAATTTTTATTAACTTTAAAATATTTTAGTCGTTGAATTATACAACATTCCTTTTTTTAACTTTTCCAGTGCTGAATATTTTTTTAAATTTAATTTTCTAAACTAGAATATTTTTTTATTTATAATTACTTTTCTCTATTAAAATTTTCACAATTTTAAAAGTAAAATATTTCTGAAAACAAGGCTATAGCGTTTTTGTCTATAAGAAAAGGCTTCTTTTAAAAAAATATTTAAAAATTCACTTAAACTTAAACTTTTAGTTGAAAATATTTTCGAAATCATCAATTTTTAAAAGCATATTCCCACACTTAATAGTTTCTGTTAAAATATAAAAAAGTAATCCTGACATGCTTTAGAATATGACATTTCTAAATTAAGCTACCTCTTGCTACACTTAACAAAAGTTTTACCCATATATTTATCGTTATACATATAACTCTTATAAATAGGTGTTTTCAATAGTTCATAATGTTAAAAATATTCTAAAACTTTTAAATAATATTTTCAATTAAAAATAAAAATAATTTTAAATTATTCTCTCATATTTATTTAAACTAATTTTTCTATTAAAATTCTCATTTTAACCAGCCTTTACCCAAAAAAAAACCAATAAAACCTCATCCTAAACCTCTCCCAAACACTAAACAATGAATGCCGCTATTATTTAGAAAATAAATGGGAAGGATTAACTCGGCATTTTTCCGATTTGCCAAGGCATTATTGCCTAGTTTGATGAACGCCTGCTAGCCAAGCTTAGGCCTTAAGGCAAGCAGGAAGAGAAAAAAGAAGGCAATCGGCAAACTGGCGGATTTACTGAACAGAAATGCATATAAATTTTTATATTATCTACCATTTTGTTAAAAACCCCACCGACTTTTCTCTTTTAATTTTTGCGTTGTTTTGGAGCTTTTTGAGGGGAGAAGATGGCATTTGAGTAGGAGAAAGCTTTGCGGGCCGACTTAATCCCCTGGCGGGAAATGGCCGCTTGGCCGTGAAAGGAAGAATAATAATAAGAAAATTGAAGAAAAAGTGGAGGAAGAAGAAGAAAAGGATGGAAGAAAAAAGTTAGGTTGGCGAGTAAAGTAAAATAAAGTGAAGGGGAGGGATTAGGCCCGCACCAGGCTTTTGGGTCTCTTCACTATATTTTTGTGTAAATGCTAAAGTGGGGTATATAGAGGCGGAAAATGGCACAAAAAGGCAGGAAATGGGGAAAAACTGTTTGAAGGATGCCGGAAAATATTAGCAAAATATTATGGACATTATTTAATGACAATTGGTGTTAAACAAACTAAGTAATATATTTTAAGTGGCATTTAAAGTAAAGAAAAAGTAAATAATATTGTATTCAATGTTAAAGGAAGCACATAATATTGTTTATGATATTTTTAATTTTAAAACTGATAATGACAAAAATAAGTTATTATTCGGTTACCCTATAATGATTAAGAGTAATTTTTGACTAGGTATTAGTACTCACTTTTAAATTAATTTTGTGGAGGCTTTTTTCAAATTTAAGATATATAAGAATTTAAGATATAAGATATATAAGATATAAATATTTGGAAAAACCTCCACTCTTTATCTTCAACAATAATATAGAAGATAAAGAAGATGTAGTCAATTTCACTTAAAATTCATCACGATTTCTCACAATTAATCTCGATTTCTCACAACATTCAACTAATTGTTTTTATAAAATAATTTATAAATAAATTTAGATATTGTAAAAATGAAAAGATATTAAAAATTACAAAACAAAATACATAAACAACAATAAATTCATAAAATTAAAATTTTTTTAAAAATGATTAGTAATAATAATTCAACAGAACCAACACCTTCATCTTCTTCAAGTCAGCATATTTCATTTAAAGATTTGTGTAAAAGCTTAATAAAAGAAGAAACGAATTTTGAGGAAAGTAGTGATAACAATAATAATGGATATTTAATTGAGAGAGAAGGTGAAAAAATATTTTTTGTTGAAAAGACAATTACCGTAAATGTTGAAATAATGTCCCTCTCTCAAATAATTACCCCATCCCTTTTAATTACCCCCTACAGCGAGAGATCGAAAAAATAATTACCCTGGGTAATTATTTTAGCAAAAACAATTAAAGACATTTATTTCGTTCAATTAAAATCACTTTAGGCTCTCCAAATTCAAAACTACAAATAAACGACAATGAACAACCACAACAACTATTTTCTCAACACCTTCCCCAATTCCCAATATCCATATCATCAACTAACCCTTCAGCTGCAGCACTTTTCCCCCTGTCTGCAGCAAGTTTATTTAGTTTATTAGAAAATGGATTTGAAAGAACGCCAAACGGAGAGGAAGAAAACACAACGCCAATTGAAAATTTAAGTAATTCTTCCTTTGAAGTTAGAGAAAGAAATGAATCAGAATTTGTTTTTAACAACAACGAAAGTATTGAAAGTGTTGTTAACAACAACTTTTCTAACAATAATAACAGCAACATTATTAGCATAGCTAATAATGAAGATAATAACCCTTCTAATATTTTTGGTATTCCCCAAAATTCTTTTAATGGAGCGACCCCAATTGATCAACTTTTACAAATTTCTAGACAAATTTTTGGTGATAATATTGCTAAACAACAACATTTAAATAATAATTCTAATAATACTATTATGGGAAGAAAAGGTGGAAATAATGGGTCTAGTAATGGAAGACAAGAGGAAAACAACACAAATACAATGACAGCTTCAGACAGGAAAAGGGTGGGTAATTTCTTTAAAAATTATTCAGACTTGGATTTTGGTTTTAATCGGGGTTTTTAAATTATTTTTTTCTGTTTTCTCGGATTTTTTTGATTAGATCCCCAATTTTTCCGAGATTTCAAAACATTTTTAATTTTTATTATCAAATCCAAGTCAACAAATGATTTTTCGAAAATCATTATTTTTAATTTAAATTTTTAGACATACCCTTATACATTCCAGTTTTGTGTGCTTTGTCAAAAGAATGTGCATAGCAGTGGGTTATTTTAAATAAAAATCTCTCATATTACCTAATATAGAAGTCAAAGACTTATTTAAAAGATCATCCAAAATAAAGAGAAAATTTTTTTATTTTAATGATTACTTTATAAAAACTTGTAAAAATATGCAAAAAGGCAGATAATTAATTTTTTGGATTTACGGCCTTTGCCTTCCTATTTAAAATTTCTACTTAATTTACTTCAATTTTTAGGTAAATTGCCTTGTCATATTCGTCAATGCCACGTGGGTAAACCAATGTTTCAGTGTCCTGTTTGTGATTTTACTTCAACATACTCTAAAAACAACGTCAAAAGCCATATGGTTTCTTTACATGGAATGGCTGTATTTAATTTTGTTTTTTTAATTAAATATTATCATATTTTAGGGCGACCCAATCAGTTTTATGGATGCATATGCTGGTCAAGTTGATGATTTTATGAAAGAATGTTTTCCAAATGTTCGGGGTATTTAATATATTTAAATTATTTTTATCTAAATAAAAAATCTTTGTAGGCCGGGGCCGTCCAGTTCACGGGCGTTTTGGCAGTGCCAGTAATATTAGTGAGCAACCAGCACCTTCAAAAACTTGTCAAAAGAAGCAAGCTTTTAAACAAAATATTTTGGGAAGTCCAGGAGGAGATACTGTAGTCTCCTCCGAGGATGCTGCCAGCATTAGAGATGGTGGTGGTGGTGGAGGAATTATTTCCTCTCCGACAAATACAAATGAATTTTGGGCGTTAAATGATGTGAATTGGTGAGAAATAATAAATTTTTACAAGTAATTAAAAAATAATAAATAAAATTAGGGATTTACTTCCTCTTTTATTGGAGGTACGATATTTTTTTGGTTTTTATCCTTTGGATTTTATTCGTAAATTTATCTCAAAAGCTTATCGTCTTAAAATTCGATTAAAAACTTTTTTTGAAAATTTTTAAAGATTACCCATTTGATATTAAATTTTGGTTGCTTTAAAAAATATTGTATTCTTTTCTTTTTAGTCAAAATTTGGATTCTTCTCCCCCTCCAAATAACAACAACAAAAATATTATTTCCCGTCGTCGTCAAATGGCTAATTCTGCTTTGGTTACTTCCACACAATCTAATAACAATAATAATATTCAACAAAAACAACATCAACATAATTATCGTAACCGTCTTGTTTCAAATGGGCAAAGGTGATTTTTAATGTCAAATAAATTAAAAAAGAGAAAATATTCTTTTAATTATTTTTTTAAATTTTTAGTAATAACACCAACAACAATCCAAATTCTTATTCTTCAACTTCCCGTTTATTTAATCGCCACAATAAACGTCGTTGTACTTCTCCTTCAAACCAAAAAACAACAATTTTAGTTGAACAACAACCAGCCGTTACAACAAATTTATTTAATTCTTCTACGCCTTTATTTGGAAATAATGGAGGTGGAATTGGAATTGCTGGAGGAAATGGAGGAGAGGGAGGAGGAGGAATTAATCTTGGTGGAAATTTAAATATTAATAGCAATGAATTAATGGGAGCTGTTTTGGAGAAAATTGCTTCAACGCCTAATGGGTAAGGCGTAAAAATTAATTAATTGATTAATTAGTCAATTTCAAAGATTTTCATACCCCTTATCTTCAGAGTGGTACAAGTAGGCGCAAAGCCATAACTTGCTTCAAAATTCCCGAATCTTGTCAAATTTAGTGTTAAACGATTCCTCTCATCGAGCTAAAGAGAAAAATTTTTTATTAAGGTCCAGAAATTTCCAGGTATTTATGGCTTTGCGCCTACCAGGCCGCGCGCCTACTTGGGCGTGCCCCTCTTCAGAGTTCCTCAAAATGTTTAATTAATTTTAATTTTCTCAGATTTGGATTCAATCCATTTATTTATTTGCAACAATTAAATGGATTCTTCCCAACATTTCAAAATAATACAAGTCCAAATATTACTTTGTCTAATGTGCAACATGCTATCAGAAATGCAAATGAGAATAATTGTGCTAATTTTAAGGTAAATTAGTACATAATTAAGAATCTGAAAAATTATTTTTTCTTGCTTTTTAAACTAACAAGATGATTATAGATATTTTATTCTGCCTATATTTTTTGATCGCTTTTAAAATAAAAATACTCAAAAAGAAAAATAAAATTAAAAAAATATTTTTAAATTTTTCTCTTTTCTAAAAAATAATATTTTTGTTTACTCTTTAATTATTTTTAGCAAAAGGATTCGAATCGAGAAACTTTTTCTCCATCTTCTATTGGAATTAATACTTCTGAAGGACCTCAATCAATGCTTTTGAAAGAATGCCTTTCAATTAGCCAAAAATTTTTGAAAGAAATTAATGACGGAGAAATGATGTTAAATTTGTCTAAAAATAATTTAAATAAAAATGGACATCAAAGTAATAAAAAGAAGAAAATTGGAGAGGAAGGAGGGCAAATTTATGAGAATTACAATAATTTGGGAAATAACATTAGTGGTATGTATAGTAATTATTTAGGGTTTTAAAAATTTTGGAATATTTTTAAAATTAATTTAATTAAGATAAGGTATTTGTTATCTGTCCCCCAAATTTTGCAGTTTATTTAAATAAAATTTATTTTTTTAAGATAATCCAAATTGCCATTCTTCATCATCAACAACAGCTTCTCCATTACCTACAACAAATTTTCATCATTTAAATACTCTTAACAACAATTTCGACATTCATTCAGAAGAACCTCTTTATTTTCCTCAAAGTCCTGCTTTGTGTAAAATTTTGGAAGGTCCAGGATTGGAAAAAACTGTTTTCAATACTTTTACTTCTTCTAATGAACTTATTGAGGTGTGGAAATTTTTTAATTAAATTTTTGTTTTATTTGAAATTATTTATATTAAAAGGTTGCTTTTCGTATGCTTCCCATCCTATCTTTAAAATTTCCCCCTTTTTGTACGGCTACCCGTTTATCAATTTTTGTCTCCTCGCCCTGCGTATAGGAATTTTAATTTATATATTTTAACATTAACTTTCTGGCATAATTCCTGTCTTGAAGTTGAAGCTCAAATATTCTACATAATTTATAAAATTTACTTTTTTTATTAGAAATTTGACCTCTCAATTTTTGAAAATCTTCTCGAAAAACAGTCGATTGCTTCTGGCTCTTTATTAACTCCAGAACAGAAAACCCAGGTCTCTAATGTTCGTGCTCAACTTGGATTACAATCTTTTGAAGTTATGTTTGCTGTTCACAGGTAAATTTACTAGAATATTGAAGAAATCTTCTTAAAATTTTTAGACTTGATTCAAATATTCTCAAACCTGCCCAAGTCCATTTGGTTGAATGTATTGCTCCAACTAAGTCTGATATTCGTCGTTTTGCCTTATTTGAACAGCAATATTCTAATAATAATAATTCTGGGAATATTTTGTTTGATAAAGATGAACAATTTGTTATTGAGGTAAAAACAATTTTTCTGATTAAATTGAATATAATTTAATTTATTCGACATTTTTAGTTATCCAAAATTGAACGTTTACGTGAGAAACTTGCTGTAATGGCTTTTGTTGGTGAATTTAATGAACGTTTGGCACAATTAAATAAAGTAAGTTTATAAATTTTGATTTTTCGAAATTATAAAAAATACTTTTTCCCTCTTTTTCAGCAGATTCAATGTCTTTCTTCAGCAGCTACTTTACTTTATAATTCACCTCATTTCCACATGCTTTTACATTTATTATTAATTGCAATTAATTTATTAAGTGGTGATTTTACTATTAAATTAATCAAAGCATTTCGTCCATCTAAATTAAAATCAATTTGTTCTTTTATTTTTCCAAATGGTTTTTCTTTATTACAAATTCTTGCAAAAATTGTTGAAAAAAATTATCCTGAATTGGCTAATTTTGTTAGCAACGAAAAGAGTTTGGTTATTGGAGAGGCTGCAAAAGGTGTGTCTGTTAAAATTTTTTAGTTTATAAAGGGGCTGTAGTTATTTTTAATTTTGAAATAAATTTGAAAAATATTTTTAAATATTATTTTCTTTTCAAGTCAATTTTGCTTGTATCTCCAAAGAATTACATTTATTAGAACGTGGACAATCACTTGTTGAAGAAGAATTAATTTATCTTACAGAGGAAACAACTTCTAATAATGGATGTGGAAAAAGTCAACAGCAACAACAATTAGCTGCTTTTTCTGCTCATTTAACTACAGAAATTGTTCACTTAAAAGAGTCTATGCAAAGTTTAAAGGTATGAAAACCTGTTATTTGTGATTTTTTTAATTTTTGCCAAATATATTCATAAATTAACATCCCTTAGGTAGTTAGGAATATTCAGAATTTTTCAATCCTCTCTTACTTTTGAATGAAAATATATTTTTTAATTATCTAATTTTTAGAACCAATTAATTAATACATTAAACTTTTTTGGTGAAATTGAAGAAGAAGATTATGAAAACATTAATAAATATTCTAGTAATAATTTCCAAAAATTTCATCCTGAACGTTTCTTTGAAGTTATTGCTGATTTTTTGGGTGATTTAAATGAAGAATTGAAAAATCATTAAATGGTCAACAATAAATATATTTTTGTGATTATTTTAATTTTATTTGCAATTTGTTTATTTTTTTGATTTCATTTCTCTCTCTCTCTATTGCAATTTTCGAATATTAATTTTTCGTGCAATTTAATCTAATTTTATTTAAAATTTAATTTCCCCCAAAACCTCTAATATATTTTAATCATTGCAACTATTATTGTCTTTAAATTAAGCACACACACACATTCCACTAAATATATTTTATTTTGATTTATTTTTTGTCTTTGAGATTCAATTATGGGCATTTATTTGAAAATAAAGATTTGGTATTTTTTAAATTAAATTTTGATATTGTAAATTTATTTTTGGTTGTTAACTTTTCTGTCTTACATAGTCGGTTATCAGAAAATTAAATAATGTTTTTATTCATTTTATTAATGAAAGCACTAAAAATTAATAAAAAAGTGATTATTAAAAGTAATAAAAAAGCATTTTTAATCAAAATTTTATTTTTTTGCCAACATTTTTAAATTTACCCAAACAATTGAACTCGATTATTTTCCCTGTCAGCAATTGCCAACAAAATTTCCTCATTATTTTCATCATTTTGTAAACAACAAATACCCTCAACACCTTTAAATTGCCCTGGAGAAGGCCCCCAACTTCCAAACTTTTTTATAATTTTATGTCCTCCAGAATATTTAGAGTAAATTTGTACACGACTGTTTCCACTGTCAGCAACTAGAAGGTGACCACTCTTAAATAAAAAATATTTTTAAATTTTAAATTTGTTTAAGATTGTGGGTATTATTCGGAATTATTAAATAGTGCAACTAAATGTAATTTTGTAAATACAAGTATCTATAAAAAAATATCAAAACATTTTACCTTATCTAAAGCAATCCCTCTTGGCAATTTTAACTGTTCAGCATCATCTTCACTCCCTTGAAATTGGAAGACAGGTAATCCATCTGGAGAATAAATACATAATCTATTGTTGGCAGAATCTGATACGTAAAGAAGGCGTTGATTTGGATCAAACATTAAATATAGAGCTAAAAATTAATTTAATTTTAAGTTAATTCAAAAATCTTTCCTTTTTCGAATTAAAACACGAATTTGACTTTTATAAGTCACGCGAATAGACTTCGCGTTTATAACCTAACCTATTACTAACCTAACCTAGATTTCGATCTAGGTTAGGTTAGTAATCTAAGTCACGCGAAGAGACTTCGCGTTTATATGGGATTTAGATACAGTCTTTATTTTCAGTCTTTATTTCTCCTTGTAAAGTTTTTGGCAACTTTTTGTAATCAACACACTAATTCACTTTTTTATACATTTATTTTTTATTCAAAAATTCTAACGGTGATCTAATTGTTTAGGGCCATCACCCTCAGACCCAAAACGTGAAAGGAATGTTCCGTCCTCATTAAACATTTGTACACGATGATTATCCTTATCTGCCACATACACAACACCTAAATGTTCATCAATTGCAATACCCCAACAATGTTGAAATTGTGAAGGTCCAGAACCTCTAACTCCAAATTTTCGAAGAAAACTTTAAAAATAAGAATATTTTTTTAAATTTAATTATTAAATTCCTCTACCGGCCTTTGAGGTCAAAAACTTGAACTCTAAAAATTAATTTACAAATAAGCATTCCTATAATAATTATGTACCTATGGTTATAGCGATCTGCAACAAAAAGTTCTTTACGTTTGTGATGAACACAGACAGAACAACAACCTTTAATAAACTTTAAGTATTAAAATTGGGTTTATTATAAAATTAAGTTAAAAAATAATGACAGCTCTCACTATTCGCTACATGAATTTATTTCAATATCCATTAAGGACATTTATTCCTTTTACCATCAAATTGTCCATCTTCCTTCCCAAAACAACCAAATGAGCGTATCAAAAGTCCATCGGTAGAACTAAAAAGTTGAATTCGATGATTACTGCTATCAGCCACAGCCAAAATTGTTCCAAAATCATCTTCTTCCTCAAAAAGTTCCCTTGGGACAGCACACAAACCTCTAGGCCAGTTTAGCCTTTTAAAATTATTTTTATTTTTTTTAATATTCAGAAAAAACTAACAGTCCTAAAGCTCCTCTCCCGCCTAAAATTAATTTTGGTCTAGGCCTTAAACGTGTGTAAAAATCTTCTTCTTCATTAACACTTTTGTTTATTTTATTTATGTTCTCCAAATTCCTGTTTCCAGAATTATCAAAACGAGATTGCTAAAAAATAATTAAATTTTTAAAAACAAATCTTTTTTATTTTTTTACTCTTAATTGAGAATTTCCCAAAAGTTCAGCTTTTTGTGAAAGAGAAATAAATTTTGGTGCAATTCCATTACTAAATAATTGTGGATTAGATCGAGAACGGCTTAAAAGAAGTCCACAACGTTGTTGCTCCGATATCCATTCTCCTGTGCTTTTTGTTGGGAAGAAAGCCAACAAATTAAGGAAAGAATAAGTATTAATTTCTTTAAAATTAAATTTCTTTAAAATTTTGAAAAAGAAAATCAGAATTTCATTTAAACAAATAAAAATTTTCTATCAAACAATCAGACTTCCACTAAACTTTACATAAAAAGCTTCACAAGTTTGATTTCAAAACAGACTTGCCAAAGATAGAAAAACACTCAATTAGCAATTATAATCCACAACAATATTAGACAATCACAATTTAAATAAACAAATCAGATCATTTATTAAAACATTATCCTAGCAAAATCTCAACTCAAAAAATTCAGGTATTTTGTTAACTTCATATTTAATAAATCTTTTTAATTTAAACAAACAACCAACCACAGGAATAGACTGTCCACCTTCTTCAATAGATGGACGACGAGTTTGGGAGGATGCTGGTCTGCCATGAGATGAAGAACGGCAATGTATTCTTCCTCCCTTTAATTTTTTAAAGGATTTTTTTGTCAAAAAATTTCCTCAAATTTTTATCGTTTTATTTATTTAACAAACAAACAAAAATTAAATCCTTTATTTATTCAAAAATTTAATAATACAAAAAATACGAAAATTTGGATTTCTTATTTTACAAACAAATTTAAATATTTCCAAAAAAAATATTTGCAAAAATTAACAAAAAAATTTTGTATTTATTTTTAATAATTTTCTCGGGAAAAAGAATTATACATATATTTTTGTTTGTTTGTCATATAAATATATAAACGATATTTACAATTTGTTTGTATAATAAGTTTATTTTTAAAAGTTCACTGGGTAAAGAATAAAGAAAAATAAAACAAAAAATATCATAAAATCTCTAATCTTTGGAAGGTATTGAAAAATATGTAGAATGTCCGGGCATTAGAGATTTTTTATTTATTAACCGGGCAAATAAAAAATACTATAGGAGAAAAGAAAAAAATTTTTTAGAAAAAATCACCGAGAATTATTTAAAAACTAAACTGGGATTAAAAAATAAACTCATTAATAATTAATTATTTACTTGCCTGGGGTCACTTTAGTACGTGGGTGCAGGCTTTAATTTACAAATGTTATACCATTCGAAAGAGCTCGTCGAGCTGAGTCGAATGCCACCAAAATTAGATCTAGGAAAAATTTCTGGACCGAGATATAGGTCCCTAAAGTTTGAAAAACCATAGGGGGGACCAAGCACTTTTTTGGGGTGAAAAATTCGAAAATGCAAATTATACCTCGTTCGAAAGAGCTCATCGAGCTGAGTCGAAAGACACCAAAATCAACGAAATCCGACTTGATTGGACCGAGATATAAGCCCCCTAAAAACCTAAGATACAAAGGGGCGATTTTTGGAATAAAAAATTTTTTATACAAATAATACCTCATTCGAAAGAGCTCGACGAGCTGAGTCGAATGAGACCAAAATCACCATGATTAAACAAGATTAGAAAAAGTTATGACACAAAAAAACAGAACCTAAACCTATGGGGCGTCGGCGAGGCGCTTGTGCAAAACCCCGCGCTTCGCGCGGGGTTTTGCGGCACGCGCCTCGCGGGGAGTCTACGGGCGATGGGTCTGGGCTCGTAACATAAACCTATTCTTATCTCCCTTGTTCTGGACGTATTTGGAGCCTCTGTATCAGCAAAAATCTCCACAGATGCCATAGGTAAGGAGCTAAAAGAAAATATCAGAACTTTGTCCAATCAAGTCGGATTTTGTTGATTTTGGTGTCTTTCGACTCAGCTCGATGAGCTCTTTCGAACGAGGTATAATTTGCATTTTCGAATTTTTCACCCCAAAAAAGTGCTTGGTCCCCCCTATGGTTTTTCAAACTTTAGGGACCTATATCTCGGTCCAGAAATTTTTCCTAGATCTAATTTTGGTGGCATTCGACTCAGCTCGACGAGCTCTTTCGAATGGTATAACATTTGTAAATTAAAGCCTGCACCCACGTACTAAAGTACAGCCACTTGCCTTTTGTTGTTTTTTGTTTTCATTATTTTTTAAATTTAGTTGTTGTTCATCTTCTGATTTTTCTAACGAATTTTTTCTGCTATTATTTGAAGCTTTTTTATTTCCTTTTGAAGATTCTTCATTAGATATTTGACGTTGTGTTGTTGGAAGTGGAGGCTTTTGGGAAGTTTTTTTCTGTTGTTGCTGTTGAATGATTGGAGTTGTTATTGTTCCTCCTCCACTTATTCTTCTCTAAATATTTTTTGAGGGAAATTAATTTGTGAGTTTAATAAAAATTATTTTTACCCCTCCTCCACTTGTATTCTGCCCTTGACCACTCGCCATTGTAGTTCCATCACTTATATTACTGTTGCTACCTCCACGACTTGGACCAGTCACCATTAAAAGACGTCCCCGAGAACCAGAAACATTTGTAGCAGAATTTCCAGATTTATTTGTTGTGTTTGTTGTTAGAGCTGGAATACCGCTTTTTTGTATTTGTTGAGTTTGGGGTTTTTGTTGGGATTGTTTAGGGGATGTTTTGGAATCATCCAAAATTGTTGTAGGTGATAAAGCATTTTTTGGAGAATTGTTGTTGGATGGAGAATTTAATGATATTTTTGTTGTATTCAAATTATTATCAACAATTTCTCCTTTTTCCGTCACTTTATTAGATATTGGAGATAAAATTGTGTTTTTTGTGTTTGTCGGTGTTGTTTGAGAAACTGTCGATTTTGAAGATATTCCAACACCTTTCCCTATATTTGTGTCAATTTGAAGTTGGGGCATTGGGGATGCTCTATTAGATGTTGGGTGGGAAGTATTGGATGACCAGGGAGGTGGAGGTGTTAATCCTTCAGCGTGAAGACGATTCCATGCCTTTAGAAAGGTTCACAGTTAATTAATAAAAGTAATTATTTCTACCTCATCCTCCAATTCTTTCCTCCTTCTCCAACGTGTTGCCCCAGCATTTTCGACTTCTAAATTATCTTTTTCTACCCGATAACTTAATTTACTACCTTCTCCTCCCCCTCTCAGTTGTTTTTGGAACCTCATAAAATTATCTGATTCAAGCCCCATTCGAAATGGCCTAGGCAAATATTGTTGTTCTAATGGTAGGTAACGATTTGCAAATTGTGGTAAAGAAACTGAGAGCTAAAAAAATTATTATTTTTTAAATTAAATATTTAAAATAAACTTCGCCAAAATTAGCTATTGCTGTTGGCAACTTTGCTGCATCATCCCCAGGTGAGAATCGCAACTTTTTTGCAAATAATTCATCAGAATCTGGTTGAAATGAACGAAGATAATCAAGTCCTTGTTGAAATTCTAACTAAAAATATTAAAAAAAATTATTTTTAAAAACATTTCAGACACCTTAAATCGTGCCAATTCATCATCCCGAGCCGTTCGTTGACCATTTAAAACAGAATCTACCCAAAGACAAGCATCTTGTAGATTATTCCATTCAACATCTAAGGCATCACGCAATGTTCTTAACAATCTTTCTTCGTTTTGGATAAATACATCTGCCTTAGAAATATTTAATTGTTTGATTCAAGCTTTATGAACAAGCTTTGATCAAAAACCTGTTCAATAAAGTTTTCTTCTCTAATTTTCAATTCTCGCTGATATCTATTAAAGTATTCACGGATTTCTTGTTTTGTTTGTTCCCCATTTGCTAACATATGTTCAAGACCTCGACCTAATCCAGAACTAGCCTCGCGAACACGCGTGGAAAGACGTCGAACCTTTTAAATTTATTTATATAATTTTTCACAATTGTGGATACTAAAAAGTACTTGTCCTAAAAGTCTACTCAAATCTCGTTTAAGCATATCCAAATGAGAGGTTCTACACTCAGAACAGCATTTACGTTCACAATGAACACAAAGCTCTAATTCTGCCTTTTCCTCACAAACTCGGCATCTTTCCATATTGAAACTGAAAAATAAAAGATTTAAATTAAGCCAGGTTTCAATATATTCAACCGTTGAACATAAGCCTGCATTTCTTCGGCATTAGCGGCACTCGCTTCCATATGAATTTCAAGGAATGAAAGCAAAGTAAGGTTAGTTTGTAGCGACTGAACACCCCCATCCAAAGACAATGAATGTTCATTACGGCATTCTGGACACCGAAGACGAGGTCTGCCTCCAGTAGATTCAACATAACTTTCTAAACAAGACAAACAGAAAGTGTGCTGACATGGCAGAAGTTTTGGTTGTTTATATCTGAGAAAGAGAGAATTGAAAAGTAAAAATATTTTTAAATTTTATTTTAACCGGTCAAGGCATATTGGACATGTCAAAAGACGCTCAATCTGTTCGAGTGGATTTGCACATGGCTCCTTAACTGTGCTGACATTTAGAGGCGACTTTTCGCCCTCAACGGCTACAGGAATTTCTTCCATATAATAAATAAACAGATATTTTTAATTTTTTGTTAGCAAATTTTTATAAATATTTTCATTTGAATTTTATTTTATTTTCTCATTTACGAGAAAATAACTGAAAGTATACATACATACAATATAATTATAACCTCACCCCAAATTTTAGTGTTTCTTGATTTCTATTGCATCAATCAGGCTAATTTCTATTTAATATTAATTACGACAGGTAACAATGAAGAAAGGAATTGAAGAAAGGAGATGCCTCAATGAAGAAAAAAGTCGCACTAATGAAAATTTAGTGTGAGGTTATAATTATGTGGAGTACCAGAATTATATATTTAGCTTAAAACACCTTCAATTTGAAGACTTGTATTTGGTGGTATTTATATTATAACAAAAAAGAAATAAAACTAAAACTAAGGCTAACTTTTAATTTAAAATTAATATATCAATAAAATCTTCAACGTTTTTATATTTAAGAATAAAAATCTCGTAAAATGAGGAATTGAAGAAAGGAGATGCCTCAATGAAGAAAAAAGTCGCACTAATGAAAATTTAGTGTGAGGTTATAATTATGTGGAGTACCAGAATTATATATTTAGCTTAAAACACCTTCAATTTGAAGACTTGTATTTGGTGGTATTTATATTATAACAAAAAAGAAATAAAACTAAAACTAAGGCTAACTTTTAATTTAAAATTAATATATCAATAAAATCTTCAACGTTTTTATATTTAAGAATAAAAATCTCGTAAAATGAGGAAAATAAAAGAAAAGTGATTACTAATAAATAAATATGTAGTTCTCTAGTTTAAAGTCAAAGCACACAAAAGTTAGCTGGATAAAATAAAACTAAAATAAATATCGAGGTCTTTTACTCAAATAATATGTAATATTCTTGCATTTTATTTAATTTTGATTATTTATTTTTAAATTTGATTATTTAATTATTAATTTAAATAAAATTGAGGAACTCAAAAATATTAATTTCATAATTATTAATTTTAATAATAATTACATTTTAAATTTCTGTATTTGACTGGTTTTCTCAGAGTTCCTCAATTTTAATTAAATTATTTCTGGAACAACTTTTAGATTCGAGATCAGCTAAATAATTAGTCTATTATTTCGATCAGCGAAATTATAGATGCGTTTATTCAAATCTCGTATTTCTCGAATTTTCTTTTCAGCCTCGTGTCAAAAAAAACTAAAAAATTCTAAACAAAAGAAAAAAGACAGCTGCTGTTTCAAGCCGTGTTAAAGCTTTATTTTACTAAAGTAAAAATTGTGATTTGAGGGGATTTGTTTGTCCTCACATAAATAAATATATTGAATATTTATTTTTATTTATTTATTTCTCTCTCTCTTCCTCCTTTACGTCATCATTTATTTCTTCATTATTCTCTCTAAATTCTCTCCTATATCGAAAATCTCTTTCTTTTATCCCTTACTAATCCAAAAAATTATATAAATGATTTTGATGATTATTTAGTGTTGAACTTACACACGTACGACTCAAGATTTGATCAATCATGAGGTAAGTGAGAGAGAAAAAGTAGACAAAAAAGATTAGTTAATTTTACGAAGAAAAGGATTGTAATTAGATAATAATTTGAGGAAAGCATTACAAAAATAAAATTTAAAATAAAAGAAAGAAAGGATTTAATAGCCAAATTGGAGAAATAAAAATCAAAGAGTTTTTGTTTCTAAAATATTAAATATAGTATTTGTAAAATCCCATTTTTAATAGAATTATCTTTAAATAATTGTTAATTGCCTCATATCAATCTTTTTCCTTTTAAACTGAAACTAAAGTAGTTACACTTTGTGATGGAAATGAATATGTAAATGATCCTCCTTCTGTTATTTTTATATTATCTTGTTGTTGGAAATTTTTGCCTTGAGAAGTAATATATGAACTAAATGAAGATGGTAATGTTCCTCCATTAATTGAAAATTGTTGTGAAATAGGAGAGGATCCCATATTTATTGCAACAATTACTACCTTTAAAAAATAATTAAAAAATAACTGAGAAAGTTTCAGTATAGTATCCCCACCCATCCAATAGTACACTACTATTAAATTTTTTCCTTTAATTAAGACTATTTAATTAATGATTAAATAGATAATAATTAAAAAATCCTGAGTAGGTATTAAAAGACTCAACTAAATTATAATTAATCACCGTTCCATTCCCTGTGTATGCACTCACAAGCAAATTATTATTATTAGAACTGACAGAATTAACTCGAAAATATCCAGGTCTAATAAATTTTGCAAAATGTCCGATAACATAAGCTTTGGGCGTTAATTGCTTATTTTGAAAAGATAAAAGCATCATCTTTGAAGGAACTGGTTCTCTTAACCACCAATGAATATAAGCATTGAATTCAGCGATTGTCAAAGAATTGTGAATTTGTTCGGCTATTTTCATAACACTATTAAAATCGCCAGCATCAATACAATGTTCGGTCATCCAAAATTGCTTTCCAGATTTTTTTACTAAAGGTTGGGGTTTCATAATAAATCCATAACCATGACTTGCAATAATATCAACTGCAGCAGCTGATTGAGGGTCGTTCTTTAATTAAAATTTTTACTTTTAGAATATTTTTTATTTTTAGCCTGCATAATTTAGAGGTTAATAGAGTAATTATTATTAAAGACGGGTATTTAATTAGTATGTATACTTAATTAATCGGGTTTTATTATTATTACCAAAATTGCATCATTCATATCTGTTTTATATCCATAAGATTCGGTTGCCATAATTTTTATATTACTTCCCGATTTAATTCTTTTCGCAAAATTTTTTAAAAAATTTTTCATTTGATCTGTTGTAAAACTCATTGTATTATAAGGTGCTTCTAAAGCAAAATCAGGCTCATTAATTATCGAAATTGCATAGAGAGGTGCACCATTATTTTTGAAATAATCAACAACACTTTTTAAATAATCAGCATAATCGCTATATTGGTTAGAACTGAGAGGGCCAGGTTCATCTTGTTTATTGACTTTCATAATAGCCGGGGCAGACCAAGGAGAGGCAAATACTTTGGCATTAAGTTTTAATGCTTTTTTGGCATTTGATAATTCATCACTCCATTGTTTACTTTCGTCAATTCGAATACGAAGGATTGAATAACCGAGAGTTCCAAATCTATAAATTCAAACAAATTTTTGTATCTATTTCTGCGAGTGTTTATAAATTATTAATAAACAATGTAAAGCATATAGCTATTTAATTCCTAAGGCTATGCAGTAGGCGGCGTGGTGTAATGGCTAACACTCAGTCCTGTCTACTGAAGATGCTGGTTCGCTCCCAGCCGTCGAATAACTTTATGCACTAGCTAAAGGAAGGAAATAGCTATAGCCCAACTGCTTTACTACAATTATATTTTTATATTCGACTCTTCTATTGTCATTTTATTAAATAAAATTCCTTCGAATGTTAAACACTTCCTCTAGTCTTTCTGGCCCTCAGATTATTTAAATTAAAAAATCCCTTACAGTTCATTCATTATCTGATCGGAAACTGCTCCTTGCCAAGCTGTAGATGCACCAAACCCGTCAATAACTTGGCGTTTTTCATTAAGATTAATAGTCACATTTCCATTATTACGGTCAAATTGCGATGAAAAAATTATTAAAAAAATAATTAAAAATATTAAATTATTCATTTTTTAAATTTTGCTTTCTAATAAATAATTGGGAAAGTTTAAACTAAAATTATTATAATTAATGAAATATAACTAAATAAAATTCTTATTTATATTAAATTAAAATACCAAAGATTACGTTAATCTTTGAGAGTTATAATTAAAACTAAATATAAATGGTAAACGTGGTGTTCCTCCATTAATTGAAATTTGTTGCGATATATGTAGGAGAGAATCCCATATTTATCCTCTCCTATATAACAAAAACTAAATATAAATGGTAAACGTGGTTATTTGAAAATTTTAATTTCGCAACAAATTACATAAACCTTTTTTTAAATTAACGAATTAAATTTTAAAAAATAATCTATAAACATTAATGGTTTTTAATATTCTTTTTAAAAATTTGATAGCTGAAAAAACTGAAAGCCTTCCGAGAATATTAAGAGAAAAATTTAAATAAAAAAGTAAAGTTATTTCCAAATTTTTCATTGGCAAGCTAATTAAATAAACCACTCTTCAATAAGAAAAGTTTTTTAGAAACGAAACAAAATTTTTTACCCAATATCCGGTTTTTTCTCTTAAATTAACCCGTGTCGGAGTTTCCAAATTAAAACTTTTTAAATTAAATATTAGAGTTGTTGGCGGTCGGTTAACCGAACCAAAACCGAAAATCGGTGTTTTTGGCCAATAAACCGAAACCGAAAACCGGGGGTCAAAATCCGGCGAAAACCGAAAACCGATGGCCTAAACCGACCGGTTTCGGTTTATAAAATACACCCCTAAAGATGGAATTTTTTGGGAATTTTTTGCCATTTGAATTCCCAAAACACACTTCGCCAAAATAATTCCCTAATTTCTGCTTCAATAAATAAGTTTTTTCACTTTTGAGATAACATTGTGTGTGGTTGAGTGGTTACTTTATGGGTTCACTTAATTTGTTTCTGATATGGGGTTGGGTTCGAGTCCAAATGTGTAAAGTTGACTTATTTTCTTGTTACTTCCAAAAACTAATAAGCTTAAACTTAAGTTTTTATTTCATACTCGAAATTTATTTTTAATATTAAAAAACGAAAAAACAAGTCAAAATTTTCACTGAATTCCTATAATTCTAAAAATTTTCGCCTGCGGCGCAGAAAATGGAAGAAATCTGCTCCTTGGCCTTTGAAAATTCTCAAAATTTTCGCCTGCGGCGCAGAGAGATTTGCAAGGATATCGGAAAAAGCTAAGCCGTGTGACCTCTTTTTTCTCATTTTTCTTACATCCCAAAACTGTAGATGAATCCCCTCCGAATCCCTCAACTTAAATAAATCACTCAAATCTCCGATATCTTCTAATCCTCTTATATAACCAGTGCTGTGTTTTTATGTGTATGGTTTTTATGTGTATTTCAAAAGCTCGGAGCCGGAGACAATTAATGGCCAATACCCAGCACTTAATTTTCACTTGCGACCCTAAATTATAAAATTTTCGTTGGCTGATCTGTAGAATATTTCATTGAAGCATAATAATGGGATAAAATATGAATTAAATATTCTATATGGCAAATTCAGGCATAAACCGGTTTCGGTTAACCAAAAACCGGGGGTCAATCAAAAACCGAAACCGAAAACCGGGGGTCGTAAACCGGCCAAAACCGAAAACCGAGGGTACCGGTTTTTAACCGGTCGCCAACAACCCTATTAAATATCTATTAATATCAGTTTTTGGAAATTTTTTCGAAGTAGTTAAATTAATTAAAGTAGTTAATACAATTAATAAAATTAGGAATTTTGTCATTTTATCTAATGAAAAATGCAGAAACATGTCAACTGAGCAGAAAATAATAATTAAGAAAAATTTTTTTGTATTTTGAAAAAATATTTTTTTCCAAAAATTGGAAAAAATTTTTGAATGAGGAGAAATATTGACGAAATTTTTAAAAAATTGTAAATCTTTTCGAAAAATTTAGAAAATTTGCGTTAAAAAATTGAATTTTTACGAAAAACACCCAAAATAGGTGACAAAAAACACAAAAACTTTAAAATAGGTTACAACCTATTTTAGGTTTCAAAACCCCAAAATAGGTTTGGATAGGTGATAATAAGTCTGCGTAAACGTAAGATATTCAAGAAATAACAACGGATTTGAGCTCAATTCATCATAACTATTTCGAAGAAAAAATAGGTTATAACCTAAAAATCCGAGCCCTAATAATAATATTAAATTTTTATTAATTCTTCTTTTAAACTGAAACTAAAGTAGTTACACTTTGTGATGGAAATGAATATGTAAATGATCCTCCTCCTGTTACTTTTATGTTATTTTGTTGTTGGAAATTTTTGCCTTGAGAAGTAATATATGAACTAAATGAAGATGGTAATGTTCCTCCATTAATTGAAAATTGTTCTGATATAGGAGAGGACCCCATATTTACTGCCACAATTACTACCTTTAAAAAATAATAAAAAATATTTTTAAAAATAACTGAGAAAGTTTCAGTCTAGTATCCCTTCCTTTCCAATAACACAACTATTAAATTATATAATTAATAATCAAATAGCTAATACTAAAAGAAATCCTGAGTATGTATTGAAAGACTCAACTAAATTAATTAATTAATCACCGTTCCATTCCCTGTGTATTCAATTCAATTTATACGCATAAAACGTGACATTCAGATAAAATAAAATAAAACGTGTCGGTAATTTAAATCACCAGTTTAGTATAGGGTCTGGAGACAATTGAATGGAATGTGGCTTTGATAAAATATCGTTTAGGTTAATATTGTTCAGGAGCTTTGGAAACAATTCGATTGACGATTTTTGTAATTCTGTTGGAAGTTTTCTGTAAATGTTTGGGATGTCTATAAAGAATGAGTTTTTTCGAATGGTGCTTGAACAAAAGGGTATAAATAGATTATGCGGATTACCTCTAGTAGTGGTAGGGAGAATGCTATATGTATTATCGTGTTTTAGATTAATTTTACCTAAAATAATATTATGGAAAAGGATAAGATTTGATTTTAAGCGTCTATGCGATAGAGATTCAAGTTTGAATAGGTCAAGGAGTTCCTTGTAATTAGGTAATGTTGGACTGTTATTGTGTTTCATAAAACGTAAGTACATATCTTATTTTTAAGAATTTATGTTGAACATTTTCTAAAGCGTTTATGCCTTTATTTAAATAAGGGTTAATTATAGGAGATCCAAATTCAAGGATAGGTAAGACATATATTTTGAATAGAGTAATTAGGAATTGAGTGTTATTAGTTTTAAGAGATCTGATAAGGGTGTAATAAATTCTAGTTGCTTTATTTGTAGTGATTTTAATGTGAGAATCCCATTTTAAGTTGGATGTAAAATAAATGCCAAGATCACGAATAGGTTCGTTGGGTGGAATAATTGGTATATTAATGTTTCGTAGAGTATATTGGTGGAAGGGATTTTTAGTTCCTATGTGGAATGAACTACATTTGCTGACAGCGATTTTAAGGCCATTTATTTTGCAGTATTTTGTGAATGTTTGGATAAATGTTTGGAGTGGAAAGTAATATTTTTTATTGATTTAATTAATCTAATTTGAGGAAAGCATTACAAAAATAAAATTTAAAATAAAAGAAAGAAAGAATTTAATAGCCAAATTAGAGAAATAAAAATCAAGGCGTCTTCGTTCTATACTAAATATAGCATTCATAAAATCCCATTTTTAATAGAATTATCTTTAATTAATTGTTAATTGCCTCAAATAATACATATTCAATTTTTGTTAATTCTTTTCCTTTTAAACTGAAACTAAAGTAGTTACACTTTGCGATGGAAATGAATATGTAAATGATCGTCCTCCTGTTACTTTTATATTATTTTGTTGTTGGAAATTTTTGCCTTGAGAAGTAATATATGAACTAAATGAAGATGGTAATGTTCCTCCATTAATTGAAAATTGTTCTGATATAGGAGAGGATCCCATATTTATTGCAACAATTACTACCTTTAAAAAATAATTTCAAAATATTTTTAAAAATAACTGAGAAAGTTTCAGTCTAGTATCCCTTCCTTTCCAATAACACAACTATTAAATTATATAATTAATAATCAAATAGCTAATACTAAAAGAAATCCTGAGTAAGTATTGAAAGACTTAACTAAATTATAATTAATTAATCACCTTTCCATTCCCTGTGTATGCACTCACAAGCAAATTATTATTATTAGAACTGACAGAATTAACTCGAAAATACCCAGGTCTAATAAATTTTGCATAATGCCCAATAACATAAGCTTTGGGCGTTAATTGCCAATTTTGATATAAAAGCATCATAGTTATTGAATTTCCTCTTAACCACCAATGAATATAAGCATTAAATTCAGCAATTGTCAAACAATTGTGAATATCTTCAGCTTGTTTCATAACACTATTAAAATCATTTCCATCAATAAAATGTTCGGTCATCCAAAATTGCTTTCCAGATTTTTTTACTAAAGGTTGGGGTTTCATAATAAATCCATAACCATGACTTGCAATAATATCAACTGCAGCAGCTGATTGAGGGTCGTTCTTTAATTAAAAAATTTTTTCTTTTAGAATATTTTTTCTTTTAGAATTATTACAAACGGACATTTAATTAGTATGTATACCTACTTATGGAGTGTTCTTATTAACAATAATTCTTTAAATTAAAAAAACCTACCAAAATTGCATCATTCATATCTGTTCTATATCCATAAGATTCGGGTGCTATAATTTTTATATTACTTCCCGATTTAATTCTTCCCGCAAAATTTTTTAAAAAATTTTTCATTTGATCTGGTGTAAAAGTCATTGGATTATCAGAATAATCAGGCTCATTGATTATAGAAATTGCATAGAGAGGAGCACTATTATTTTTGAAATAATCAACAAAACTTTTTAAATAATCAGCATAATCGCTATATTGGTTTGAACTGAGAGGGCCAGGTTCATCTTGTTTATTAACTTTCATAATAGCTGGGGCAGACCAAGGAGAGGCAAATACTTTGACATTAAGTTTTAATGCTTTTTTGGCATTTGATAATTCATCGGCCCATCGTTTATGTTCGTCAATTCGAATACGAAGGATTGAATAACCGAGAGTTCCAAATCTATAAATTCAAACAAATTTTTGTATCTATTTCTGCGAGTATTTATAAATTATTAATAAATACCGTATTTTCTCTAAAATAGCCCCCTCTAACCCCCCTAAAATAGCCCTCCTCTAGAGGTCGATCGAAAAAAATATTTTAGAGAAAATACAGTAATTATATTTATATATTCAAATCTTATATATATTAAATAAAATTTCTTTGAATGTTAAGCACTTCTAGACGGTACATTACAATTGAGTCCGCACGATAATCCTGCATGCAGAATATGGAATTTTTAAAATTAAATCCACGGGGACTCAATTGAGGTATATACAAGGGGGACTCAATCGTGCCGGGACTCAATCGTGGGGACTCAGTTGAACTGCTCCGACTTCTAGAGTCTTTCAGACAAATAGATTATTTAATAAATAAAAAATCCCTTACAGTTCATTCATTGTTTGATTGGAAACTGCTCCATTCCAAGCTGTAGATGCACCAAACCCGTCAATAACTTGGCGTTTTTCATTAAGATTAATAGTCACATTTCCATTATTACGGTCAAATTGCGACGAAAAAATTATCAAAAAAATAATTAAAAATATTAAATTATTCATTTTTAAAATTTTGTTTTCTAATAAATAATTGGGTAGATTTAATAAAAATTAATTAATTAAATATAGCTAAATAAAATTCTTATTTATATTAAATTAAAATACCAAAGATTACGTTAATCTTTGAGAGTTATAAAAAACTAAATATAAATGGTAAACGTGGTAGACGTAACGTGGTAAACGCTTATTAATTGTATTAACTACTTTAACTAATTTAACTTCTTCGAAAAAATTTCCAAAAAATGATATTAATAGATATTTAATTTAAAAAGTTTTAATTTGGAAACTCTGACACGGGTTAATTTAAGAGAAAAAACCGGATATTGGGTAAAAAATTTTGTTTCGTTTCTAAAAAACTTTTCTTATTGAAAAGTGGTTTATTTAATTAGCTTGCCAATGAAAAATTTGGAAATAACTTTACTTTTTTATTTAAATTTTTCTCTTAATATTCTCGGAAGGCTTTCAGTTTTTTCAGCTATCAAATTTTTAAAGGGAATATTAAAAACCATTAATGTTTATAGATTATTTTTTAAAATTTAATTCGTTAATTTAAAAAAAGGTTTATGTAATTTGTTGAGAAATTGTAAATTTTCAAATAATTTAAAGGTAAAATAACAATTTATCAAATTACTTGGGACAAGATTCGTTTGGAAAATATTTTTTTCAAGGTATATTATTTATATAAAAGTCCAAAAATTTGATTAATTTTTGAGTTAAATAATATAACAAATTATTTAAATGACAATGGGCATTTGTACAGAACAGCCAAAATATTAAATTAATACGGTAAATGTCCAGTTGGCGGTCCACATGTCCGCAAAGAGAATCCGCATTTTTCTTTCCTTTTCTTGCAATTTTGCGTTAGGAAAAGTGCTCGCTCATTTTTCCTTTTCCTTGTTATTATGCCTAATGAAAGAAAAGAATTAATAAAATAACAATAAAATATGCCCGTTTCTTGCCCTACAAATAATACCTCAGTAGAAAAATTCTGGATCCCATTGTTCGACGATCAAACTCTTGATATTGAATCAAAGAAAAAGTCCCAATTGCTAGTTATTGAATATCTACAAGGTTTTCAATTATTGAAGACTGAAATGATCTGCCATAAAAGATGAGATTTTGTTAAGAGGGAAAAGGAAAAATAATAAGGGGCGATTAACAATTGGGAATTTAGAGTTGAAAAAGCAAAAAAGTGATGAGGAAGTAGAAGAAAAAGAAGAAGAAGAAGAAATTGAATATGAGGAATATAGGAATATGAAAAATTATGGAAATAGAGTCGATGGCCCTTGGATTTTTGGGATTTCCTGGTACAAAAGTAATGAATGGAAATTAATTAACCAAAGAGGGTATGTGCTAAGGGAAAACCTGTTATCATATTATTTAGATCTGAAACTCGTTTTTTTTATGTCAATAGAAGGGATAAAGCTACCCTTCATCCACTTATTGAAAGGCACATTGCTAAAGGAACAGAGGTTCATAGCGATGAGTGGCGTGCTTATTCAGGTACATTTATTCAATTAGGCTTTAAAAAGTATCACGTAAAGTTATTTCCAAATTTTTCATTGGCAAGCTAATTAAATAAACCACTTTTCAATAAGAAAAGTTTTTTAGAAACGAAACAAAATTTTTTACCCAATATCCGGTTTTTTCTCTTAAATTAACCCGTGTCGGAGTTTCCAAATTAAAACTTTTTAAATTAAATATCTATTAATATCATTTTTTGGAAATTTTTTCGAAGAAGTTAAATTAGTTAAAGTAGTTAATACAATTAATAAGCGTTTACCACGTTACGTCTACCACGTTTACCATTTATATTTAGTTTTTTATAACTCTCAAAGATTAACGTAATCTTTGGTATTTTAATTTAATATAAATAAGAATTTTATTTAGCTATATTTAATTAATTAATTTTTATTAAATCTACCCAATTATTTATTAGAAAACAAAATTTTAAAAATGAATAATTTAATATTTTTAATTATTTTTTTGATAATTTTTTCGTCGCAATTTGACCGTAATAATGGAAATGTGACTATTAATCTTAATGAAAAACGCCAAGTTATTGACGGGTTTGGTGCATCTACAGCTTGGAATGGAGCAGTTTCCAATCAAACAATGAATGAACTGTAAGGGATTTTTTATTTATTAAATAATCTATTTGTCTGAAAGACTCTAGAAGTCGGAGCAGTTCAACTGAGTCCCCACGATTGAGTCCCGGCACGATTGAGTCCCCCTTGTATATACCTCAATTGAGTCCCCGTGGATTTAATTTTAAAAATTCCATATTCTGCATGCAGGATTATCGTGCGGACTCAATTGTAATGTACCGTCTAGAAGTGCTTAACATTCAAAGAAATTTTATTTAATATATATAAGATTTGAATATATAAATATAATTACTGTATTTTCTCTAAAATATTTTTTTCGATCGACCTCTAGAGGAGGGCTATTTTAGGGGGGGGGGGTTAGAGGGGGGCTATTTTAGAGAAAATACGGTATTTATTAATAATTTATAAATACTCGCAGAAATAGATACAAAAATTTGTTTGAATTTATAGATTTGGAACTCTCGGTTATTCAATCCTTCGTATTCGAATTGACGAACATAAACGATGGGCCGATGAATTATCAAATGCCAAAAAAGCATTAAAACTTAATGTCAAAGTATTTGCCTCTCCTTGGTCTGCCCCAGCTATTATGAAAGTTAATAAACAAGATGAACCTGGCCCTCTCAGTTCAAACCAATATAGCGATTATGCTGATTATTTAAAAAGTTTTGTTGATTATTTCAAAAATAATAGTGCTCCTCTCTATGCAATTTCTATAATCAATGAGCCTGATTATTCTGATAATCCAATGACTTTTACACCAGATCAAATGAAAAATTTTTTAAAAAATTTTGCGGGAAGAATTAAATCGGGAAGTAATATAAAAATTATAGCACCCGAATCTTATGGATATAGAACAGATATGAATGATGCAATTTTGGTAGGTTTTTTTAATTTAAAGAATTATTGTTAATAAGAACACTCCATAAGTAGGTATACATACTAATTAAATGTCCGTTTGTAATAATTCTAAAAGAAAAAATATTCTAAAAGAAAAAATTTTTTAATTAAAGAACGACCCTCAATCAGCTGCTGCAGTTGATATTATTGCAAGTCATGGTTATGGATTTATTATGAAACCCCAACCTTTAGTAAAAAAATCTGGAAAGCAATTTTGGATGACCGAACATTTTATTGATGGAAATGATTTTAATAGTGTTATGAAACAAGCTGAAGATATTCACAATTGTTTGACAATTGCTGAATTTAATGCTTATATTCATTGGTGGTTAAGAGGAAATTCAATAACTATGATGCTTTTATATCAAAATTGGCAATTAACGCCCAAAGCTTATGTTATTGGGCATTATGCAAAATTTATTAGACCTGGGTATTTTCGAGTTAATTCTGTCAGTTCTAATAATAATAATTTGCTTGTGAGTGCATACACAGGGAATGGAAAGGTGATTAATTAATTATAATTTAGTTAAGTCTTTCAATACTTACTCAGGATTTCTTTTAGTATTAGCTATTTGATTATTAATTATATAATTTAATAGTTGTGTTATTGGAAAGGAAGGGATACTAGACTGAAACTTTCTCAGTTATTTTTAAAAATATTTTGAAATTATTTTTTAAAGGTAGTAATTGTTGCAATAAATATGGGATCCTCTCCTATATCAGAACAATTTTCAATTAATGGAGGAACATTACCATCTTCATTTAGTTCATATATTACTTCTCAAGGCAAAAATTTCCAACAACAAAATAACATAAAAGTAACAGGAGGACGATCATTTACATATTCATTTCCATCGCAAAGTGTAACTACTTTAGTTTCAGTTTAAAAGGAAAAGAATTAACAAAAATTGAATATGTATTATTTGAGGCAATTAACAATTAATTAAAGATAATTCTATTAAAAATGGGATTTTATGAATGCTATATTTAGTATAGAACGAAGACGCCTTGATTTTTATTTCTCTAATTTGGCTATTAAATTCTTTCTTTCTTTTATTTTAATTTTTTTTATTTTTGTAATGCTTTCCTCAAATTAGATTAATTAAAAATTTTATTAAAGAAATAACTCTTTAATTTTTGCCTCCCTAATATTTGCTATTTACACTTTAACAATTCTTTACTTTCTACATGTTCTACATATAAACATAAATTTCATAAATTAAAATCCTTTTTGGATTATTAATTCAAAGTAGTAATTAAGTATACATACTAATTAAATGTCCGTCTGAAATAATAATTAATAATTACTCTATTAACCTCTAAATTATTTAATCTAATAATAAATAAAAATATTCTAAAAGAAACATTCACCTAAATGAGTAGTTAATACAATTAAGAAAATTATGAATTTGACATTTATTTAAGGAGAAATGAATTTATTTTTAATTTTAATGTTTAATTATTTAAATTTAAATTGCTTATATATAAATTAAATTTATAAAAAAATAAGTTTATTATAATAAATTTTTAAACAAATAATTACTAATATTTTTTTATTTTTTAAAGGAAGTTAAACTTTATATTATCAAAACAGTCAAAAACAAAGTATTTATTTAAATAAAATATTTTTAATTGTTTTTTAATTAATAAAAATTGTTATTTTTTAATAGAAAAATTTTAAAATCATTATTTAATTCCTTGTTTATTTATTTTTATTGACCAATATCGAATACTATATATAAGCAATTTAAATTTAAATAATTTAAATATTAACTTATACATTAAAATTAAAAATAAATTCATTTCTCTTTAAATAAAATGTCAAAATTCCTAATTTTCTTACTTGTATTAACTACTTTAATTAGTTTAAGTGAATTTCAAAAAGCTCCTAAAAATGTTCCAAAAATGATGTAAATAAATACATATATTTAATTTAAAGATAATTAATGTTCGAACCCTGACCGAGCTTGTGACGGGATCTGGGTTTTAATTTGGAAACCCCTACAGAATTAATTTAAGAGAAAAACCCGGATATTGGGTAAACAATTAGGTATATAAAATTATTTTAGCGTTGTCTTGAACCTAAAGAAGTTGGAATATTTTGTGGATTTGCAGGGGGTCCTCGTTGGTGGTATGTAGCTAAAGAGAAAGTTTGTAAGGTAAAAATAAATTTTTAATTAAATAAAAATAATTTTTAAATTTTAATTTAAAGTCATTCCAATACAAAGGATGTGGGGGCAATAATAATCGTTTCAATAGTGAAAAGTTATGCTTGAAAGCTTGCAAGGTAATCATTTTAATTGAAAATAAATAATTACTGATTCTATTTTTTTTAATTTAATAAAATTTAGGGCCATTAATTATCTGGAGGAAAAAATACAAGAAGAAAATAATTTGATTTGATAAAAATATAATTAAGAATATAATTTTAAGAATATAATTAAAAATGATAATTTTATTTTCTGCTCTCTCTATTAATTTCTTTTTAATAATAAAATAATCACTCAAAAAATGTCTTAAATTAATAATAAAATAATTCACAACTCAAAAAATCTCTAAATACAATCGAGATTCAATATTGTTAATCTCGTAGAAATAAAGCTAAAAACGAAAACTAAACGTGTAATTTTAAAAACTGGAATTATCGTAACAACTGGAAATTCTATTATCATTCGATTTAAAAAGGGTAAATTGTAAAATTTAGTTCGCAACCGATTTTATAAAATAAAGAATCCTTAAATCGTCCAAAATTTAACCAAAATTCAATAGACCTTCTAATTTAAATATTTTTGAAATTTTAATCATCTTGAAAATTTACACAAAGATTTTTCAAAACTCAATGAAACAAACATTTATAGATAAAGTTTAATAATTTAAATTAACAATTAAAATTTAATATTAACATTTTTTTAATTTTAATTATTTCTTTAATTTCTCTTTCTTTTAATAGCAAATCCCTTTAACGTCGTCCCTTAATTTTTTTCAATTTAAAATTAAATTTTTAATTAATTTCTTCAATATATACCTTACAAGCAAATTCACAAGTTTGTTGACTCAAAAAGTTATTACAATTTCCATTACATCCATTAAAATTGAATGACTATAAAATTGTTGGAAATAAATAAAAATTTGATTTTTTATTAATTAAAAAATATTATTTATTTAATACTTTTATGGAGGAGAATATAAAAAAATATTTTAAACTATTCAGGAACTTTAAATAATTATTTAAATATCCTCCCTATTATTTAAATTAATTTAAAACCCAACCCTGCAAGCATTCTCCCTAGCTACAAAAGCCCAGCGAGTTACACTTCTACGACTATTTCCACACAAAGTCCCAACTTGACTTTGTTGAAAACAAAGCTGTGGCTAAAATATTTTTATTTCTTTTTATTTCAAAAATAAAAAAATATTATTTTATTTTACCACACTTCCCCCTTGCCCAAAACTAAATTCGAAAAATACAGAAATTAATATTAAAATAATAATTAATTTTTTCATATTTTTAAGAATTTTTTTAAATAAATTTAAAATAAAATTGGATTAAATATTTTTTAATTTAAATATACATTATATAAAAATCTTTTTTTCTCCATTATTCATCATAATCACTTACTCATTAAATTAAAGTTTTAAATAATAAAAATTGATATTAATAAAAGTATAAATGTCAGAACATTTAAAAATATTTACTAAAAAATTATTGGAAAAATTTTAAATTAATATTTTTAAAGAGTATTTTAATTTTTAATTTCTATATCCTTTTTCTCTCTTCATAAATATTGAAAATACTAAAATTATTCAACAGCGAGATAATTTAAAGTTAAAGAGAAAAAGCTTTTGCATCTCGCTGTATTTGTTTTTAAAAAATTCAAAAAAATTTTGTTTTAAAAGGTTCCCTATTAGTTCGTCAATAATGAGTTCGTCAATGATATATTCGTCAAAATCAGTTCGTCAATGATTATTCCGTCAATAAAATAACGCCAAATTTAAATTGTTTCAGTTCGTCAATGCCAAGACTTTTTAAAAATATATTGTAAAACAGTACTTTTCAGAAAAATACTAATTTTCAGCTAAATGACGATAAATTGTTCGTAGATAACGAACAGAGTCACAGCTCGATTTTAAATTTTGCAACTAAATGACGAAGATTATTATCTTGACGAAGATATAAGCTTATCCCATTTCCAGGTACGTTTCTATAATCTGTTACAATCCTATCCCATCTAGAAAATTCTTTAAGCATTCGCCTAACAAATTTACTAAATAATGGTCTCTGGTCTAGAGGACTGATTCAGGGTTTTCCATTTCGTTACAGAATTATTAGATTCTGTAACGAACATATTAAATTAATCTACATATTAAATTTTTAAAAAATTTTGTTTAAATTATATGTTAAAATGAAGTGATTTAATTTAAAAATTAATAATAAATTTAGACAATAAGATTTCCAGCTGTTTAGTTAATTAACCTTTTTTAATGTCACTTTTTAATGAGTTAAGGGTTTTTGTTAGAAATTTTTCGAGACAATGCCAGGGCCTTTAGTATAAGAACTTGGTTACTGGCAGGTGTTGGAAAACTTAAAAATAATTTTATTTTCAAAAACATCATTTCATTTCCCCACAAAGAATTTTTATCAAAAAAAATTTTTTAATTTTGTTTGTTAAAATGTTTTATTTGTGTTAAATTTGTCATTTCGTTGGCTGACAGGGTAATACAAGCTTTTTTATTGAAAAGAAATTAAAAGCTATTTACAAAGTTTTAAGAAAAACTAAAAATAAATTTTGTTTTATTTTTAAAAAATATATTTAGTAAGTTAATTAATTTATTTATTTATTTACAATTTATTAACAATTTATTATCAATTTATATATATTCAATCCTTCAGTTAATTAATGGCCCTAAATTTAATTAAATATATATTTTCTGACTATTTAATTAATTACTTTGCAAGCTTTCTGGCAACTAGCGAAAGAATCAAAATTGTTTTGATTTCCCCACATCCTTTGTATTGGAATGGCTTTAAAAATAAATTATTTTTAAAAATAATTTTTATTTAATTTTATTTTTACCTTACAAACTTTCTCTTTAGCTACATACCACCAACGAGTACCTCCACAATCCTTTCCCTCTACTTTAGTCTGGTGACAACGCTAAGGATAATTATTTTTAAATTAAATATTTATTTATTTACATCATTTTTTGGACCAATTTTAGGAGGATTTTTAGGGGGATTTTTAGGAGCTTTTTGAAATTCACTTAAACTAATTAAAGTAGTTAATACAAGTAAGAAAATTAGGAATTTTGACATTTTATTTAAAGAGAAATGAATTTATTTTTAATTTTAATGTTTAAGTTAATATTTAAATTATTTACATTTAAATTGCTTATATATAGTAAGGATTGATAAAAATAAACAAGGAATTAAATAATGATATTTAAATTAAAAAGAATAATGAATGTTTTTATAAAAAACCAATTAAAAATATTTTTATTTAAATAAACAAATAACATCTGACATTTAGTTGTTTGTTTTGATAATTTTAAATTTAACTTACTTCAATAAAATAATTTAAAAAAATTATTTTTAGTTTTTTAGTTTTATTTTAAAATTATTATTTTTAGTGATGTTCAAGTATCCCGATTCCCGAATAGACCTCGTGTCAAAAAAAACTAAAAAATTCTAAACAAAAGAAAAAAGACAGCTGCTGTTTCAAGCCGTGTTAAAGCTTTATTTTACTAAAGTAAAAATTGTGATTTGAGGGGATTTGTTTGTCCTCACATAAATAAATATATTGAATATTTATTTTTATTTATTTATTTCTCTCTCTCTTCCTCCTTTACGTCATCATTTATTTCTTCATTATTCTCTCTAAATTCTCTCCTATATCGAAAATCTCTTTCTTTTATCCCTTACTAATCCAAAAAATTATATAAATGATTTTGATGATTATTTAGTGTTGAACTTACACACGTACGACTCAAGATTTGATCAATCATGAGGTAAGTGAGAGAGAAAAAGTAGACAAAAAAGATTAGTTAATTTTACGAAGAAAAGGATTGTAATTAGATAATAATTTGAGGAAAGCATTACAAAAATAAAATTTAAAATAAAAGAAAGAAAGGATTTAATAGCCAAATTGGAGAAATAAAAATCAAAGAGTTTTTGTTTCTAAAATATTAAATATAGTATTTGTAAAATCCCATTTTTAATAGAATTATCTTTAAATAATTGTTAATTGCCTCATATCAATCTTTTTCCTTTTAAACTGAAACTAAAGTAGTTACACTTTGTGATGGAAATGAATATGTAAATGATCCTCCTTCTGTTATTTTTATATTATCTTGTTGTTGGAAATTTTTGCCTTGAGAAGTAATATATGAACTAAATGAAGATGGTAATGTTCCTCCATTAATTGAAAATTGTTGTGAAATAGGAGAGGATCCCATATTTATTGCAACAATTACTACCTTTAAAAAATAATTAAAAAATAACTGAGAAAGTTTCAGTATAGTATCCCCACCCATCCAATAGTACACTACTATTAAATTTTTTCCCTTTAATTAAGACTATTTAATTAATGATTAAATAGATAATAATTAAAAAATCCTGAGTAGGTATTAAAAGACTCAACTAAATTATAATTAATTAATCACCGTTCCATTCCCTGTGTATGCACTCACAAGCAAATTATTATTATTAGAACTGACAGAATTAACTCGAAAATATCCAGGTCTAATAAATTTTGCAAAATGTCCGATAACATAAGCTTTGGGCGTTAATTGCTTATTTTGAAAAGATAAAAGCATCATCTTTGAAGGAACTGGTTCTCTTAACCACCAATGAATATAAGCATTGAATTCAGCGATTGTCAAAGAATTGTGAATTTGTTCGGCTATTTTCATAACACTATTAAAATCGCCAGCATCAATACAATGTTCGGTCATCCAAAATTGCTTTCCAGATTTTTTTACTAAAGGTTGGGGTTTCATAATAAATCCATAACCATGACTCGCATCAATATCAACTACAGCAGCTGATTGAGGGTCGTTCTTTAATTAACTCTCATTTTGATCATTTTGATATTCTTGGAAGTGCTTCAGTTAATTAATGGCCCTAAATTTAATTAAATATATATTTTCTGACTATTTAATTAATTACTTTGCAAGCTTTCTGGCAACTAGCGAATGAATCAAAATTGTTTTGATTTCCCCCACATCCTTTGTATTGGAATGGCTTTAAAAATAAATTATTTTTAAAAATAATTTTTATTTAATTTTATTTTTACCTTACAAACTTTCTCTTTAGCTACATACCACCAACGAGTACCTCCACAATCCTTTCCCTCTACTTTAGTCTGGTGACAACGCTAAAGATAATTATTTTTAAATTAAATATTTATTTATTTACATCATTTTTTGGACCAATTTTAGGAGGATTTTTAGGGGGATTTTTAGGAGCTTTTTGAAATTCACTTAAACTAATTAAAGTAGTTAATACAAGTAAGAAAATTAGGAATTTTGACATTTTATTTAAATAGAAATGAATTTATTTTTAATTTTAATGTTTAAGTTAATATTTAAATTATTTAAATTTAAATTGCTTATATATAGTATTCGATATCTACTTTACATTCACCTAAATGAGTAGTTAATACAATTAAGAAAATTATGAATTTGACATTTATTTAAGGAGAAATGAATTTATTTTTAATTTTAATGTTTAATTATTTAAATTTAAATTGCTTATATATAAATTAAATTTATAAAAAATAAGTTTATTATAATAAATTTTTTAAACAAATAATTACTAATATTTTTTTATTTTTTTAAAGGAAGTTAAACTTTATATTATCAAAACAGTCAAAAACAAAGTATTTATTTAAATAAAATATTTTTAATTGTTTTTTAATTAATAAAAATTGTTATTTTTTAATAGAAAAATTTTAAAATCATTATTTAATTCCTTGTTTATTTATTTTTATTGACCAATATCGAATACTATATATAAGCAATTTAAATGTAAATAATTTAAATATTAACTTAAACATTAAAATTAAAAATAAATTCATTTCTATTTAAATAAAATGTCAAAATTCCTAATTTTCTTACTTGTATTAACTACTTTAATTAGTTTAAGTGAATTTCAAAAAGCTCCTAAAAATCCTCCTAAAAATCCCCCTAAAAATCCTCCTAAAACTGGTCCAAAAAATGATGTAAATAAATAAATATTTAATTTAAAAATAATTATCCTTAGCGTTGTCACCAGACTAAAGTAGAGGGAAAGGATTGTGGAGGTACTCGTTGGTGGTATGTAGCTAAAGAGAAAGTTTGTAAGGTAAAAATAAAATTAAATAAAAATTATTTTTAAAAATAATTTATTTTTAAAGCCATTCCAATACAAAGGATGTGGGGGAAATCAAAACAATTTTGATTCTTTCGCTAGTTGCCAGAAAGCTTGCAAAGTAATTAATTAAATAGTCAGAAAATATATATTTAATTAAATTTAGGGCCATTAATTAACTGAAGGATTGAATATATATAAATTGATAATAAATTGTTAATAAATTGTAAATAAATAAATAAATTAATTAACTTACTAAATATATTTTTTAAAAATAAAACAAAATTTATTTTTAGTTTTTCTTAAAACTTTGTAAACTTCGTTAATCTGCCATTAAATAATAGGTTAAAAAGGTCAGAAAAGATTATGTAGAAAAATTAATATACCTAAATTAAAAACAAAAATTGAGGTTATTAAGCTGTTAAATTAAGCCCTCAAGTAGGTCCCCGGCCTTATCTTTAAATTGAACTTTCTCTCTCAATTTAATGAGGAACCAACTAACAAATTAAATTATTTATTTATTAAAAGTCCAGTTCAAAATAAGGCAAAAAATTAGAAATATGAAAAGCTATTTAGTTATATGAATGATAAAGGGCGGAAGTAAGAAAGGTTAAAATATTTACAATTTAGTAATATAAATGTGGGTTAAGGAAGAGGTTGATAAGAAACTATAAAGGAAATAAATTCAAATAATGTTTTGGGGAAATGTTGTAAAATGATAAAAGGAAAAGAAACATTTGAGATGTTTTGGGGGGAATATTTTAAATAAAAGGGGAAAACATTAAATTAAATAAAAATAACATTTTTAAAAAATAATAATAAATAATCTCAAAATCTCAAAATCCAGCAATGATTATGTAGAAAAATTAATATAAATCAAGAATATTATTTTATTAATTTGTTTAAATTTCCTTATAATAATTTTAAAAAAATTAAAAATAATCTCAAAGAGTTGGAAAAATTAAAGAGAAATTTCCTTTAAATTGTTGAATATCAGCCGCGTCTTTCTTTTTAAGAATTTTAAAATAAATCAAAAAAATTAAAAATCAGATTGACCTAATTTACCGTATTTTCTCTAATCAAAACAAAAAGTCTTTGGGTAATTTTACAACTTCCTTTTCTTTAAAAAATTATAATTAAATTCCTCGGAAAATTTAATTTCAAAATATTTTTTTACTTTTTTCTGGCTGAGAAGGATTTTCTAGGTAATAATTTAATGAATCTATTTTGTTAAAGAAGATGAAAAAAAATTTATTAATAATCAAAAATTATATATTTATTTTGAGCATAAAAATAACTAACAACAATTCCATACAAATAATTTTTGTATGGAAAAAACAACTAGGTATACAATCAAAATATTTAGATATAATCAACAACAATTTTTATATTTCCATCCTTTAATTCTCTCCATTTATTTCTCCACATCATTATTCCCTTCATTCCTACAAAAACAACACCAAAGGAGAACACCAACAACACTAGCAAGCCTTTAAATATATTCAAAAATAATTTGAATAATCTAAAAATTCTTACAAGACAATATTTACAGTAATTAAGGTAGCAGTAATGAATTCATCCCACTCTGAAGATCGTGAAGGTTTGGGTCTTAAATAGTTCCAAGTTTCTTCGACAGGTTCCTCTGTTATTTCCTCTGTTGTTTCCTCAGTTATTGTCTCAGTTGTTTCCTCTTTCTTGTTTACTAAAAGCCTATATTCTTGTGCACTCTTAAATAAATTTTTAATTTGAAAATAATTTTGATTAAACTCACAAATTTAATTTCAATTTTGCAATTGGGTCCATCCAGTGGCGAATTCCTTTTAATATTGTTCTCATCACGCTGGTAAGAAGCCTTTTGTGGGAGAAAGTAGAAAGCAAGCAATTTATCGTAATGGAAACCTCGATGACTTTTATCTTCAATTTTCCAAGTTATCGGTTTAATTAATCCTTTCTCGAATACTATCTCATCAGATGTTCCTAGACACACAAAAGAATGGCATCCTGAGTTAGACAAATAACAATGCCTTCCAACTTTTTCTATTTCGAACCAATAAAAGCCGTCATCAACACGGACATTAATTTCAGACTTTAAATTGTTTACATGATCATCCTTGAGAGGACATTCACAAACAACTGGCTCACCAACTGTAAAATTGATGTGTTAAAAATTTTAAAGAGAAAAATCATTGTCCTTACCCGATTGCATGCTCGCATGAATTTTATCCTGACTATAAGCCCAACCAAACTCTAATCCACCAGGTTTCAAGCATTCTCCGCCACGTTCGCGGCATTCAACCTTCTTATCGCAAGAAATATCCTCTCCCTCGTAAGGTCCTTCCTTCAACTTTTCAAACCGTTCAAAGCCAATGCTATATGCAAAAGGAACCCTTAAATTTAAGTTATTCTTTTGAAAAAATTAATTTTCTAATTTTTTCTCTCACAAATTGGCATTAAACCCATTGTTGGTCATTGGCTGAAGACATTCTTTAATCTCTTTGTTGTCATTACTCAAAATTGCTTTGAATTCAAACTTATCAGTGAAATATGGGTGCAAGAAATCGATGGCACATCCAGTCTCACGAACGGAGTTGTAATTCAGAATGCTTAAAAATACATTTAACTTTAATTCTTAGCTCTCCTTTAAACTTACATATCCCCATTATCATCCAATTTTACATCACAAGCATTCTCCGTTCCTTTGTAATCTTCTAGGTCCTCGTTGTTCTTTGCAACACGTCGTGCTGTGCCAAGTTGCGTGATTTTATTGTCAACCATTGTGTGACGACCATAACCAACAATTGTAGTCTCTTCTGACATAACAGAATTTAGAGAAGTCCAAATAGCCAGAAGAATAACTAGAAGAGAAGTAACGCGAACACAAAGCATTGAGAGAAAAAAAAGTTTTTTTGTCGTAATAGGATTCGAAGAAGATTGATAAAATATTTTAAAATTTTAGGCTTTTTATACAGACTTTATTTAGAATTAAATTAGGACTACATTGTTTCAATGTTGTTCTAAATTATTCATATAAAAATAATGTCTGGTGTCTCGAGCTGGAAACCGTCAGCTTCTTTTAAATTAATTTTGCATGTCTTGACTCAAGCTCAGTTCCGGAGCTTGTTTATTCACTTAGATTCGAGATTAGCATTATACAACCAATTCGTTATTCGAGGCCTAAAACCTGACTACTTACTATCAGTTTTTTTTTCAAAGAAAATCTTAAATTTTTGCAAAATTATATCTATAAATATTCTGTTTGTTGAATGTTCAAATAAATTTTTAAAAAAATATTTAGGCATTTAAAATTACGAAAATTTTTTAGTTTTTTAAATAAAAGTTTATCGGAACATTTAAAATATTTTTTTAAATAAATATTTAAATATTACATCTCTTAATAATTAATAAAATGACTAAAAACTGACTAAAAAAACTAATTTTTAAAACTTTTTTAATGAGTAACATAATTTTACATTTAACAAATTTAAATGTTAAATTTATTTTAAAGTTATTCAAAAAGGTATATAAATAATTTATATTTATTTATTTAAATTATTACCAAATAAAAATTCTAAAAAATAATTTAAAATTAATTTAAAATGCAAAAATTTATTTTTCTTTTAATCGTCCTTTCTGCAATTATTGCCGTTAGTATGGGACAATCTGTAAATTATTTTTTATTAGGAAAAGATTTTGAATTATTTTTATTTTTACATTATTATTGAGCGTATTAAAGTTTAATTTTCCTCTTAATATTGTTGACGCCCTGCCGTGATAATGGCCAAGAATCATAGAAATTTTTAGTCAAGGGCCATCACTAGAAGAAAAGTCCCCCCTTCATTCCATTTGTAAAAATATTTTTCCGTTTACAATTTTTAGTCTTCCTCTCTCCCATTTATACCAAAAATCTACAATTTTAACTATTTTTAAGCGTTGTCAAAAAGATAAGGATGAAGGAAATTCTGACTGTAATAAACCACATCCTACTGATAGTTGGTGGTATGCAAAGGCTGATAAAGAGTGTAAGGTTAATCCAAATTTTGTTTTTAAAAACAAAATAAAATTACTATTTATTTTTTAAAGTCATTCAAATACAAAGGATGTGGTGGAAATAATAATCGTTTTAAATCTAAATCTTTATGCGAGAAAGCTTGCAAGGTATTTTTTATCAATTTAATTTATAAGCAACCACAAAAATGTAAAAATTGGACTAATTACATAAATTAAATAAATTTAAAAATTATGAGAGTTTAAAATAAATTAAAAAGGAAAAGTTGGTCTTATACTTACAAAATTAGGATAAGAGACGACTGATACCTTTTTCGTATAATTACCCCTTTTTATCAAGATGTTGAAAAAATAACTAAAATAATTTTTTTAAATAAATTTCTTTTAAATTTTATAAGATTTTAATTTTTTAATTATAAAATTTTATTTAGAAAAAATAATCTTCCTCCAATATGCTTTGATGAAAGAAAATAAAAGAATTAATACCATTTTGATGAAAGAAAATAAAAGAATTAATTAAAATAAAAAGTTGAGTAAACAATTTAATTGTAATATGTATTATTTAATATTTTAAATAAATAATTATATGTATTCTTTCATTTTATTTAAGGGTACGATTAATTTTAATAAATATTAATTTTAAATTTTTTTCTTTATTTAATATTTTTTTTCAATTCAAATAATTTTCTTAAAATAAATATAAAATTAATTTTTTACTGGGAATTGTAAATATTTAGATGTTTCAGATGGTTTCAGATAAACGGTATACGGTTTTTTCAAACGATCTTTTACTTCCGTCAACTTCTCCTCGCTTCTTATTTGCAGCTTCACCCCTCCCTTCTTCCCTCTTTCGCCGCTCACGCGCTTCTTTCAAAATCATTTCTTCACGCTTTATCTTCTTATCGAAATTCTTAAGCGTGAAGAACTGCAAATAAGAAGCGAGGAGAAGTTGAAGGAAGTAAAAGATCGTCTGAAAAAAGAAAGAGGAGAAGGCTGGTGAAGAAAATAAAAAGAAGGAAGCTGAGGAGGATGCTAAGAAGAAGAAAGAGCCAAAAGGTCCAAAGAAGCAGGAAGAGAATATTTATTAGAAGATTGATTAAGGTAAAAATCAAGAGAATTTAATTAAGCCCACGAAGAAGGTAAATCAAAAATTGGTTGAAGCTTGAAGGCCTGAAAAGGAAGAATTTTATATACTGCTTAATTTAATAGCATTAAAAACTTCGAAAAAGGAATTATTTATCAACTAGCATAGAAATTCGTTTTTTTTATTTTTAAAACCAATACAAAGGCTGCACTTGGTTTCGTCCCACCTTGGGTTCGTCCCCTTTGGTTTCGTCCCCCTTGGTTTCGTCCCCCTGAACAAAAACCTTGGTTTCGTCCCACTGTACAAAAACCTTGGTTTCGTCCCATTGAACAAAAACTTTGGATTCGTCCCACAAAGTTAATAACTGGTAAAAAAGCTCTAATAAACTTAGGATTTGACTAGCGGATATTCTTTATCGCTATTGTCTTTTATTTTTTTCCATTTTTAGATTATTTTCTGCATTTAAAATGATTAGAAGCCGGCTTGAAAAATTAGCACGGGTTAAGAAACGGCAGCGTTTAGAAGATTCCTCGATTAATCAGACTTCGTCCTCGCATCAAAGCAATTTGGAAAACAACGAAAATCAAGTCAACGTAAGCAGCGAATCTGATAATGCTGATTCCAATTCTGAATCTCAACTTATTTATTTTGAGGCTTTATTGACGAATTCGATAAAAATTTTACTTTTTTCTTTGTGTTTTAGATTGTTTGTAGGCTTTTATTAAGGTTTTTAAGTTTTTTAAAGAATGCTCATGTTTTTATTAGGATTCTCCGTTTTTAATTTTTAGTTCGACAAAGTGAGTATTTTTACTCTGTTGGACGTTTTGAGATGGGCCGAAACCAAAGGGGACGAACCCAAGGTTTTTGTACAGTGGGACGAAACCAAGGTTTTTGTTCAGGGGGACGAAACCAAGTGGGACGAAACCAAGGGGGACGAACCCAAGGTTTTTGTACAGTGGGACGAAACCAAGGTTTTTGTTCAGGGGGACGAAACCAAGTGGGACGAAACCACAGTGCGCCAATACAAATATATAACCGTCTTTTCATTTTTCAACATAAGCTCTATTAAAAAAATCTAGCACAAAACTAGCATAAACAATAATGGTTGCTGAAGATTCAAACAATTTTAATATTTATCTGATTTTAACAATTTTGTAGCTTTATTTAAAAAACAAAATTCTCCAAATAAAACTCATCGTATAACAAAAAATAATCCCTCAACATTTCTTCTTTACTTTTACATCTTATTTGGAATAATTCCATCCTTTTGAGCAAGACGTAAAATGCAATCATCAGATTCACCCTAAAATTGTGTGTTAAAATTGAATAATTTATAATCATCTTCTGTTAAATTTTATATTTTGTTCCAGTTTTTTTTTGATTTTTTGATTTGCAAAATTTTGTTTGGTTTATTTTTAACTTTGGGCAAATTTTAATTTCTAAAATTTAGTCGTTGTTTAAATTGATAAAAATTATTTTCAAAAAATCTTAACCATAAAACGAAGCTTTCCACAAATAGCATAACGTGTCACTTCTCCATCAATCATACGTCCAGTAACTGGATCAACACGAACAATATCCAATTGAATAGAAGCATGGTCCTTTGCTGAAATAATCCTTGAAGAGGAAGAGCTAAAATAAAGAAATATTTAAATAGAAAATGATTAATCAAAAGGTCAACATCAAAAGAACAAAGGTATCAGGAGTTTTTGCTTCTTAATCTTCCAAAAATTTCGTATGCGGTACTAAAACAACCAGAAAACAAAGTAACCGCAAAGTAATCTCCCAAAGCCCGATCCCCCGACACACAAATGGAAACCTCCCCAACCTAAACAAAAAGCCCAATATTAACTTAATATTTTCAAAAAAAAAACAAACCACTTTCTCGGAATGTATAGATCAGCAAGTTCTCCAGCGTCGTTTTGCATATTTCTTTTTTCTCAAATTTTTATTTATCTAGGAATTACAAATAAAATTATTTAGAAAATTTAAAAAGTAAAGTTTGTGCACAAACACTCATAAAAAATTCAAAAAAGAGATTTCCAATTCAATATATGATAAAAACAAATAAGGTTAAAAAAAAGGTTTAAAACAATCCTCCCAAAAATTAAAATCATTAAAAAGCCCCTTCAGAAATTCTTCTCTCACTATTTTCTACGCCTATCAGGATCTTCATTTCGCGTCGGTGGTGGTGGAGGTCCTTTGCGATCGAGTAGGTCCAAATATTCATCCAATATGCGTTCACGTTCACTTGGTCGTTCTTTCAAAACCAAATAACGTGTGTCATTCTAAAGAATAAAGACCAATTTAATTACAAACAAACAATTCGTTATATTAAAAAACCTCCAAAACAGCCAAAATATCACGTAAATGCTGCTCATTTTCTGTTATCATCTGTTTAGATTTATATGTGATAATCTTTGTTTCTCGAAGAAGAGCTTCAAAATCATCGAGTGCTTGGCGATGACGACGCTCCATCCACTCACGATATTCATGCTCAAGTTTCTGAAAAAATTTTTAAAATAAAACCAAAAAATCTTCAACATTCGTAAATTCTAATTGATATATACCCGTTCATCAATTTTAAGTTTAGCAACACGATCATCTTCTATAATAGTTTTCCTTGCATTGTGCCATTTTATAGTAAAAGTGATGAGTTGGTGCTCATCGAGAAGCTAAATAAAAGATTTTTTTCGTAATTGTATTTCAAAAAACCTGGAAAAAGACATCTCTTTTCTTTCTTTCCAAATCTCTGATGTGTTCACGAAAAAGTCGTTCTTTAGATTCCTTATCCAACAATTCACAATTTTGATAACGAGAATCTTTTTTCAATAGTTTACGACCATCATGCCAGCTAATATCAGTGCTTCTAACCTAAATTTTTCAAATTTTAGCTTAAACAGGTTTCTTTTAAAAAATGGGAAGAAAATAAAGATAATGAAATGCCCAGCTATACCATAAGATAAAACGAATCCGCAATTTAAAGAAATCTCAACTTCATGGGAACCCCAAACATTTAAAAGCTCTTACCAGATCCGCAAGAAGAGCTTTAAAGTTTTGTTCATGTTCCAATAATTTATGTCGTTCATGTTCACGATTTCTTTCCTTCAAATGTTCTCCTAATTCTTCTTCAACTTGCCGCTTTCTATCTTCTAATGCCTTTTCCTCTGCTGTTTTCTCAACAATTTTTTCACTTTTTTCTTTTTCTTTCTCTCTTCTTCGACTGCTACTAGAATTGTTATTATTGCTGCTACTATTATTTTTCCTTCTCTCTCTATCACGTTCTTCATTTTCATGTTTTTCATTCAATGCTTTTTCTTTTGCTGCATTTGCAGCCTCCAAAGCCTCTTCTTCCAATCTTTTTGCCTCCGCTTCCTCTTCCTATTTTAAATTTTTTAAATGAATAAAAAATGATTAAATTACCTCAGTCGGTTCTGGACAAGTTTTGGCATGCTCATCAAATAATTTTTGCCTCGTTTCGCTATCCAAATTTTTATTTCGATAACGTTCATCTTTATCGATTTTTTTCTTCACTACAGCCCAGACAGAATTTCGTCTTAAATATTCTTGTTCCTTCAAAAGAGCAACAAAACATTCTTTTGCCTATAATGATATTTAAATTCCCAATTATTTTCCGATAATTAAAATCATCTAAAATTAACCTTATCACGTTCTTTTCGCTTTTCCTCCTTTTCTTTTTTGTAAAGTTGTTCGACGAAATCCTTGAAATATGCCTCACGATCACGTACTTTTTCAACGGCCTTAAACCTTGAATCTTTTGCCCACTTACTATTAGTAGAGAAAGATGAAAACGTTGACCTGAATATTTTAATTAAAAACAATAAATTAATAAATTTCCCCACTTTCCATGAAGTTTTGCTTCTTCCAAAAGTTTATAAAATTCAGCTTTAGCTTCCTTTGCCTTCTTTCGCTTTTCTTCTTTTTCAATTTCAGCGCGTTCCCTGCAATAAGCATCGAAGGCTGCTTTACGCTCAACTGCACTCAATAGTAAATAACGTTGATCGAAGACAATCTGTAGTTAGATAACAAATGAGATTTGAAAAATAATTAGCAAAACCTTAGAAAGCTCTTTCTCCCAAGTACTCGTTGCACTGACTTTTTTGTCCTCTAGAAGCTGGCGGAATTGTTTAATACGTTCTTCAAGTGGGACCTAAAGAAAACAAACATAATAAGATTTAAAAGATAATAACCTTATCGCGCTCCTTCTGTGCTTCCAATTCTGCCTGAATCGCTGGATCAATAGGCTTTTCTTGTTGCAAAACAGGCAATGCCAACTTTTGTTGTTTTGGACTTTCTAACTGCATTTTCAGTTCTTCTTCGACTCTAAATTAAATTAGAAATAAAATTATAGCATAGGGAAATCAAACAAGTTTACTTTTTGTCCTTGCGCGATTTCTTTTTTGGTGGATGAGCAGGCATTTTCTTTTGATTTTCTTCATCAGAATTTGATGTATCGGATTCATGAACTTCAATTTCGTCGTCTTCATCCACTTCTTCCTCACTTTCTTCCTTTTGAAGACGTTTTTGGGCTCGATTACTTAATTGTTCCTCTAAAAAATAAAATGTTTATTTAAAAATAAATTTGTTAATGACTTGCTGGAGGCGGCTTAGAGACCAATAAATCAACATCAGGGCGATTATATAGTTCTGGAGGACGTTCCCAAACAGAAGTCCGTGTGCTTGGATTGAAGAAAAATACCTGAAATTATAAACACTCAATTTCAACGGTGTTTAGAAAAATAGTTAAATATATACTAAATCCAGATTTAACTTACTCGATTGTCTCCAGTCCATACGACACACCACGGAGTACCAGCAACCGCATTACTTGTCACTGGACGTGATTTATCCTTTTGCCCACCCTGTGGGTTTGTTAAAGCAGCTTGTGGACCACCAGTTGCAGCTGAGGGACGAAAACCTGCATATCCAATACCCATTGGAGACATAGCGGCTCCACCCATCATAGGAACTCCACCAGGGAATCCAGCCATTTGAAGCGGTACACCTCCGTTCTCTCGAATAGCAGCTAATTAAAATAAAATTTAATACTTTTATAAACTAGAAAACCTTCTTTATCAATCAACGCCTTTGGTTTTGTCCAAGTATTCTCGCGCGTTAGAAAATTGAAGTAATATTTTTTGCCATCTTGAGACGTAAACTCTTGCCAAGCATCATTAGGATTCGTAGGACCACCAGGAAAGCCAGGAGGCATCATAAACGGAGCTAAAAACAGAAAAAATAAGAAGAGTAAGAAGATTGTTAAATCTTAGAAATAAATACTCACGCATTCCACCAGGAGGTCCGGCGCCATGATGTTGCTGCATTTGTTGCTCTGAAAAAATAATAAAATATATACAAATAACCTTCGTACAAAATTTTAAAAATCCTAAAGTTAAAGTATCATAAAAAAAGATTGTTTTTGAAAATAATGGAACTAGTTTTAACAAAATTTAGAAAATGTTAATGTGCTACTAAAATTCTTTTATGATACAAAAACAAAACTTAAATAAATTTTCAAGTATAAGAATAATAAGTCAGGGAAATGATAAAGATGAAGAATATGTTAAATCTCAAAAGGTATTTTTAATTTTCAAAATTATCCCAAAAAAGATAAAATTCTGATTCAAATAATTTAAGAAAAAAATTTTCCTAAAAACTTTAAAAAAAATTTTCATTAAAGCTTAAGTCTACAAAATTCTTTACAGTGCACTATATTACTGTGACTGTGCCGGTGTGAGAAGTAAAAGGCCCATCTCTGGATTTGTTGAGAATGTTAAAAGGACGAAAGAAGCAGATTCGTCCTCCCCTCTTCTTCACCAGCCTATTATCTGTGTTGCAATAAAGATCACCAAAATTAAAGATAAGTAAAAAAAGTAGTAAATTGTCTAATTTAAGCAAAAAATAATTTAAACCTATTTCGAAAAATAATTTTTTAAATTCTATTCCTAGTGAGCTTTATTGTTAAAACTCAATGTTCTTAACATATTTAACTGTTAAATAGGGGTGTTAACCTTACACGTGTTGCGACATGCAGAACAAAGGTAAGCGAAAAGAATACCTAACCTAATTCCTTAAATTATTTTTGCAAAATCTTGGGGTTACCCTGCAATTGTCGCAACATCTACCAAATAACTAATATAATTATACATCAAACATCTTTTTTACTCTAAAAACTTACATTGAAACCTATAATTGATTGAAATTTTATATAAAAAGCATTAATCCCATTCACCCCCGCCCAACTTCATTTAAAAAACATCAAAATAAATTAAACAAGTCAAACAACCAAAAATCTCGTGAATTTTCACTCTTACATATTTATATGCATAAGAAAACTCTTCATCAAAAAACCCAAATTTTGAAAAAGAAATGAAATATCCATCGAGATCCAAGGTTGAATGACTTTTATACCACAAACTATAAAATCCCAACTCCATTTAGTTTACTTAATTCTTATAATTAAAGCAGATTATTCTTAAAATTTTAAATCAGAGTAGCCTTATTAACAAGTCACAAACTATTAACTTTAAAAAATAATAAAAATTTAGATGAAATATAGTTTTTAATTGGTTTAGTAAAGAGGATGACAATAAACATCCAAGATGGAAAAAAAGTTACAAAAAATAACCAACCTTTTTCCTCACGCTGAGATTGATCAACTGCTTTTTGAATCTCATCTTGTTGCATAACAACGGCATTAGAGGCATCAGGACGTTCCCAGACAGTTTGACGAGTTTCAGATTGATAAAAATATGATTTACCTTCAGCTGATTTTGTCTCAATCCAAAGCTCCTTTTCAACAGAAATTCCCAAAATCTGCAAAAAAAAATATTAAAATAATCATTAAGTCATTAGAGAACCTTTTTGAGTCGCTCATTTTGGCTAACGGGTTGTTGCTGCGCTTGTGGTTGTGAAGGCGGTTGACCATTTTGTTGATGTCCATTTTGTGGAGGTTGATGCATCTGTGGTCTCATTCCATAAGGCATCGGCGGCATTCCCATTGGTGGTCTAAAACCAGGCGGCATCGGTCCTCCTGGATAGCCTCCTTGGGGAAACGGCGGCCTGCCACCACCACCCATTGGTGGTCGAGGTGGTCCTCCTTGTCCTGGTCCCATGTTCGGTGGTCCCATATTCTGCGGCGGCCCGCCCACTGAAATTATTAAGAGATTGGTTAATTTTATATTATTTTTTCTATAGACTTTTGCAGACTTTTGCGGACAAAGCTGATATTTTTCAAGAGAAAAATTTGAAAGCGAAAAATTTGTCCACAAAGGTTAGCGAAATTTAGCTAAATATAAGGATAATAAAGAATACTAAACCAAAAACCACCAACACACAAACCTATATTCATTGAAGAAAATGGTGGGTATTGACCATGAACTAAAATTTGTTTTCCAAAAAATTAAATAAATGGATTCCGAAAAGGAAAGAGAAAAAAAGACAAATGGATAGTTTATCTGACATGGGTACGAGAATGCACAAAAACAAAGATATTCAGGACAAAATGACATATCAACTCTAGGTTTCCAACAACAGAATCCAACAAAATTAAAAGAAACCAAAGCACAATAGAAAAGAAAAAAATAAACCAAAAAATAAATAAACAAACATCTCGGCGGTCCTTGATGGCCAAAATAATTATGAGGGGGTCCATCACCATAATGAGGTCCTTGCATTTGATAATTTGGAGGCATCGGTCGGAAATTCGGGTGCGGTGGACGTAACTGGTTGAGCGGCTGATATTGTCCAGGCGGCGGTCCTCCTCCATTCGGTGGCGGGAAAGAATTTCCAGGCATTGGATAACGATGTCTTGGAGGTTGCAAGAATCCAACACGAGGAACAAAATTTGGGCTAAATAAAAAATTAATATTAAAGAAATACTATAGACGAGTCGTAAAAAGAAAAATTATCCAATCAAATTTAAAAATCAATAAATTGTGAATCTAAGAAGAGGTACCCAAATAAAAGAAAAAAACCTCTGTTCAGGTGGCTTTTGCTGTTGTTGTGCTTGCTGAGCATTTGTGTCCTTTTCTAAATTTCCTTGATCTTGATCCTCTTGTTGTTGAGATTGTTCGTCACTCATAATAAATGTTGTATCTATAGCAATATTACTAGAAAAGATTGTAAGATAAATAAAAGTATGAAATTAAATGAATTAAAAAACATAAACGTTGCCAAAACTTCTATTCAAGAATTATTTAATTAGGTCATCCAACACAAAAAATTACCATATCCCCGATTAGGCTAATCAATACTCTCGACTACGGCATAAAATGAAAGACAACGCTTTAGAGCTTCATTAGAGAAAAATGCAAAAGGACTTTTGAGTGCCGTTATTTAATCGATGACAAGTATGTATGGACGTTTGATCTCTATAATTTCAACGGCATGCCCATTTTCTGTACTTTTTGTCGTTATTTTTGAAATTTTTTTGAAAAAGATTTAATAAAAAATTATTAAATTTGTGAAATGATATTTTGTTTTATCCAGTGAAGAGATTGAACGATAAAAAATTGGTGAAAAATTAATGAATCACTTACCGAAATTTTAGAAATTTATGAATATAACAAACACTCAAGTGTTATAAAAATAGGAAAATGAATTTTTAAAAATTCGGATTTAAATATGTATAATACAGGGTGCGGCAAATTCGCGCCACTTTTTCTTTTTGTCATAACTTTCTTCAAAATTAATGAAAATTGACAATTCTTTTTTTGTTTTATTCCCAACACTTTAGGAAACTTGTTGATACCAAATATTAAAAATTTGGTTCACTGTTGGCGAAAATAATCGAGTTCGAAAGTCTGGAAAATTTAAAAACATTTTTTATGCCAAAGTTTAATTGATCATAACTTCGTTCAAAATCGTTCAATACCAATGATTTTGGTACTAAACGACTCATCTCGTTCAGGAGCATCGAAATAGCTTATAATCTCATTTTTGAAAATTTTACACAAAAATTTTATTTTTACCAAAATTATTTTAATTTATCATTCAGAGGACCGTATCTCTTTCGATTTTTGTCGTAGCCCTCTGATTTTTATGTCATTCGAATCAGAATGAAGAGCTGATTCGAATGATATAAATATTTCCAATATCAAAATCTCAGCCTTGAATCTAGGCCAATTTATATCCAAAAAATTTTGCTCAAACTTTGAGGGAAGTTTACTCAGAGTAAACTTAAAATTAAAAAGCAATTTTGGTATCAGCAAGTTTCCTAAAGTGTTGGGAATAAAATAAAAAAAGAATTATCAATTTTCTTTAATTTTGAAGAAAGTTATGACAAAAAGAAAAAATGGCGCGAATTTGCCGCACCCTGTATTTAAATTAATTACATTATACCTATTTATAGGCTTAAAAGAAATAGTTTTTTTTACAATTTCATATTATTAACAATAGGGATACCTAAAAATTAAGTGAAAATGAAAAACAAGAGATAGGAATAGAACATTTTTGATTTTTTTGTATTTTAGAAATATTTGAAAATATTTTAGAAATTATTTTAGAAATTTTGTACCTAATTTTTGACCTAATTTACAACTATAATAAACTTTTTTATATACTTACAATTTTAAAAATTTAATTATTTTTTTAACAATTATTTATTTTACACAATTTATTCTCTTCACATTTTAAAGTAAATATTAAACAAATATAAATTTATTTTTATATAAATCTCGTCATTCTTTCAATTTTTTAACTATATTGCTCATCCAAAATCATTCGATTTATTGAATAAGGACGTTGAAAATGAAGTAAATTAGCTGCTAAAGCGGCAGCAGCTAATGATGAACGTTCTGAGGGCATATTTTGCCTTTAAAAAATTAAAATTTATAAAATATATTAAACAAAAAAGATTACAATATTTTTGAATATCTTGTAAAAGTTTTGTCAAAATTAGAAGAACAATAAAAATTACATATCTTTTTAAGTTTTCATTTTTAATTTTATTTTATTTCTATTTTTAGTATATTTATACATAAATTTAAAAAAGAAGATTTAAAAAAAGAAGGAAATTGAAATAAAAAAGAAAGAAAAACTTTAATGAAGCCAAAAATGAAACTTAAAAACCCATCTCTTTTCAGAAAAAAAGGAAGTATTTAGAAAAATCAAGCTAAAGGTGGGGTAGTAACATACTTAGAATTGCTACAATTTAAAGAACCGAATTTTGGGGGTCGATCGAGAAAAGTAAATCATTGTATATATATTTAGTAAAATCTCGAAAGAATCAAGACTAGGTAGGGGTTATGGATTCCGTTTAGCTTTATGTATCATCCCTGACAATTCTCCAATTATATCAGAATTACTTCTGATCGACCTTCTTAATCCCCACAATATAAAAATTAAATTAAATTTTAGTGTCACTTCTTTTATTTACAAATAAAAAAATATTTTTTTTAAGTTTCATTTTTGGGTTAATCAAAAATACTCTTTCTTTCCTTTTTCTTCTAAATTTGATTACCGTAAAAAGAACTTGTTTCTTATTAAATTTTATTTTGTTTTAGCGTTACTTTTTCTCTCGTTTGAGAATCAAAAGATTATTTCGAAAAATAGTTATTTATAGATTTATTTAGGTATATTTTTTTATTTTTTGTTTCCTTCTAAAAATCATTTTAATTTTCCATTTAAATAAAGTATTCGAATTTTTACCTTTGAAATTTTAATTTTTTTTTAAAATTATCCTAAAATTTCTTAAATTTCCACACTTTCAAATTTTATTTAAAAAACCTTTTTTTCTAATTTAATTCTCTTTAAATTATTTTATTTTGTTTTGCTTAAAATATTTTCACTAACATTCCACGTTTAAGCATATTATTAGGTGTTAATTGTTGTTGATTGTGTTGTTGTTGTTGTTCTGCTAATAAATGCCCAATTAATTCTTCAGCAGAAGCATCACCAGCAGTTAAACCCATATGGCTAAGTGCTCTAGCTGAGGGAATAAGTGATCTTTTTGCTGACATTTCATCCCAAGCATAGAAACGTTTCTTCTAGAAATTTTTGTGAATATTTTTGGGGTATTCTATGCATTTTTATGAACACTTGAGGGCTAAGGTTGGCGGATATCCGGATCCGATACCCGAACCGAAAATTTCGGATATCCGGCCTTTTTCGAATCCGGATCCGCCAACCTTACTCGGGGCTTTATGAAAAGGTTTTTGGTTAAGAAATATATTACTATAAATTCATATTTTAAGTCTTAGCACATTTTCTTAGAAATTCTGTATAATTAAACCTTATCCCTTTGGGGCTGAAAATCGTACCTTATATGGGAGATATCAAATTTATGTCTGCGTTTATTAACCAGATTTAAAGAAACGCATCTTAAATAGAAAATTACCCAACTTTGGAATTATCCGAAGGTGAGGTTCGACTATAAGATCAAGCAGCAATCAAAGAAACCTCCTCCCTTAACATCTTTCCCTGTTGGGAATCTATTCACGGGGGTGGAATTCTCGAGTTTTTCATTATTATTTCCACCCCTTATCCTCGTACATTAAATTTTTTCCCTTAAAATTTTTTATTTTCTTACCATTTGATGTTCTAACTGTTCTCTTTTAAACTTAAAAAGGGCAATATCATCATTATTAGCCAAAAGTAATGGCTGAGCCGAGCATTGACAGATAAAAAAAATTAAAACAAAAATAATTCCCATAAAATATATTAAATTTTGATTAAATGGAATTGAACATCTTTTCGGTGTTTTTGGAGTATTTTTAATAGAAGTTTTGTTTGAGATTTTATTTGAGGCGTTTGGCATAGCTGTGGTGGCAGAAATGTGTAGTTTGAATATTAAAAGCTATAATATATTTTATTTAATTGCAAATTAATAAGGAGAGTATAGCCTTAGAAATACAAATAGAGAAGTTTGGAATTTTTGGAGGGGAAGTTGAAATTTAATTGTGCGGGCGTTCAGATAAATCTTTAGAATTAAGCAATAGATTTGAATGTAAATATTTACTATATCTTTTGCAGCTAAATTTACTAAATCTTTTAATAACTCCGACTATACATATTCCAAAAAACGTTAGATTAGTTCATAAACAGAATTGTCGTTTAGGAAATGAATCTAAAAACTGAAGAAATTTCTTTTGTTCGGTATGTCAGAAAACAGAATTTCAGGCTTCTTGGCCAGAATCATTTTGCCTGCGGCTAACAAATAAAACAAAAATAAGCAAGACGTAAAATTAAGATTTATACTGACGAGAATTTAAATATAGGATTTAAAAAGATTTTTGATTAAAACTTTTTATGTAAAAATTAATTAATTATTCATAAAAATGTTGCAATTAAAAGCATGGAAATAGGCAATCAAAAGGAATATTTTAAATAATTTATTTTTATTTTATTCTTTATTTCTTTGAATTAAATAATCCAAAAATAAAGTCAATCCTCGTCATAAGATATCCAATTTAGGGTTGAAAATTAAGTAGTATATATCTACATAATTTATCAATCGTTCATTATATTTTTAAGCACTTATGGGATAAGTAGTGAATAGGGAGGGAGGGGGGGGGATTGTCGGTTCGGAATCGAACTGAAGAACCGAGATTTTTCGCTTCGGTTCCGGATATCTGAAGATTTTCCAAGAACCGACAACCCTAGTAGTGAATATTGGAAATATGGAAATTAGGGTAGAGAATAATTTAGAAAATTAGAAGAAATAACCGACACGTATAACCGACACGTAACAGTGTCGAGTGTTACGTGTCTTTCTCACAAGGATTTGTGGGGGGGGGGAGCTTTAGACAAATCCAGATAAATATATTTATAATTTAAATATGACTAATTACTATCTTTTTAAAATAAAAGTACATAATACACAAAGTGTTCTTTTTAAAATTTCTTGAGACTTTTTAAAAAAATAAAATAAGGAAATAATAATTTTAAATAAAAGAATTTTCTTTTATTTATTCGCTTGATTTAATAAAATTGCTTTTTGAAAGTTAAAAGCGGCTAGTCATGTGTATTTGCATATTTTTTTATTTATTTTTTGAAAAAAGGGAAGTAAATCGCGCGTAAAAACTTTTTTTGTTTTCTCCGATGGGGGTGTTTTTTTGAAGAAGAAGATGTTACGAATATTTTTTTAAAAAATATTTTTTAATAATAAAATTGTTTTGGGAATTTTTACTTTTATTTTTAAAATGAGAATAAATGGTTGAATACCCCTTTTGTTTTTAAAAGGACATTTTATCCCCTGTTGACATTTTGTCCCATTCTTTGACATTTTCTAGTTAAAAACATCCCTAAAAATATTTACATACATTTCCATAATGGAATTTTTGCGCGAGCTTTAAATAAAAACTCTTTTTTAGAATTATGGCAAATAGCGCTCCAATGAACACAATTGGTTATTTTTTGATAAATAAATATATTATAGTAGTTGGATGGAAAGTTTGTATGTTATGAAAGGAGAGAGAGATATGTATGTAGTAATAATAATGATAGAAATTGTTTTAGAAAATTATTAATAAAATTAGGGAAGATTGGAGAATTTGTCATTACGGTCACCAATATTGGGTTGGCTCCAGGAACTAACTCCGGAGATGGTGCTGAGAATTTTAAAAAGGACAGAGCCATAGCCATAAACTCCCAATACCCTCTACACTGTCATACAAATCTTTTCAATAAATATCCAAAACCTTTCAAGAGATTTCTAATGATGTTTGGTGATAATATTCTCTTTAAAAAATTTTTTTATTAAATAAAATAATATTTTTGGCAGGGATTGCCTAGAAAAATGAATATTTTTAGAAATAACCTACATATTTATTTAGAGATTAAATAGAATTTATTTTTAATAAAGCCTTACAAATTAATAAAAAATTTATTTTTAAAATTTATTTTATACAAAATCTAAATATATTTTTGGTAGAGAAAAAATATTTTTTTCAAAAAATTTTTATGATGTTTTATATTTATTTTATTTAAATACCAAAGTATTTTTAGGTATTTTTAAATAGTCACAATTAAAGCTTTATTTTGTTTTTGAATTGAGAAAGAAATTAAAAGAAGAATTTTTTAAAATATTTTTTTGAAAAATTTTTGGAAAATTCTTTTTTTAATATTCTAAATTATTTAAAAATAAAGGAGGAAGATATTTTGGAAGGAAAAAAATTATTTTTGGTTTTTTATATTTTTAATTAAAAAAAAAAGAAATAAAAAAATAAAAAGAAATGAGGAAATAAATTATAAGTAATAAATATATGTAGGTATTTTTATGATATAATTTTGGAAGGAGAGTCTATAATTTTTAATAAAATACAGTAATATTTTAAATTAATTTTTATGTTAATCTCTTTCCGATTAATTAATTTTGGATTATGTCCCTTTAACATAAATTTTGTGTTTATTTTAAGACTAGTTTAGTCTAATAAAAGTTTAACCGTCAAGGAAAGACAAGATTCTGGCCAAACTAGTCTTGATCTATTTACCACATTTTGTCTGTCAATAAGTTCCTCCTTATTTTAAGATACTCTGTCTTGGAATGTTAGAATTTTTGATTTTTAATATTTATTTTTAGATTTTTTGTAATCTAAAAATAAATTAACAAAACAAAAGAAAGGATAATTTTGTCTGGATTTTTTAATTGTTAAATAACTAATTTAAGTCAATACCTTATCCTAACCCTTTATCTCTTTCTAGGTATACCTATTTTATTTAAAAATTAAACTTTAAAAGAAAATAGAAAAATATTTAAAAATAAGTAAATGGTTATTCTATAACTCTCTAAAAGTTTTCTGTTTTGTTTTTTATTTTTCTTTGTTTTTTGTGTTTTTTGTTTAAGTACAAAAAAATAAAATTATTTAAATTATTTGAATAATTTAAAGAAAAAACAAAAAAGAATTTTCTGCCAAAATAAATAAAAACAAAACAATAATTTGAATAAATAATTGTTTTGTTATTTTAAAGTTATTCTTTAAAAACACAAATATTTTTAAATGTCTGTAATTATTTGGGTGTATTTTGAAATTAAAAAACATAAAAAATTTGCTAAAAAATAAACAAAAATTTTTTTTAATTTAGAAAATTAAAAACTAGTATATTAATTAAATATAAAAATTAGATAATTAACAATTAATTAATTCTTAATTTTTATACATATGCTTTTTGTGTTTATATTTTATGGATGTTTTGTATTTTTGTTTAGTTATTTTTTCTTATATTTACCTAAAAGTATTTTTTTGCAATTTTGAATATTTTTATATTAATCTCGTTCTTAAATATCCCTTTGAAGATCAAAAAATGAATAATATCTTAAATTGAGAGCATCATTTAAAAACTGACTCTCCCCAAATTGTCAAATTAATTTTAAGAAATTTATGTATAATCGAGGAGTATTTAATGTTGAGGGGAGGGTGGGGGTGTATATCAGAGATATTGTTAAATAAGGTTGTCGGATAGTTGGAAATCTTCGGATATCCGGATCCGGATCCGATATCCGAACCGAAAATTTCGGATATCCGGATCCGGATCCGGTATCCGAACCGAAAATTTCGGATATCCGGATCCGGAACCGATATACGAACCGAAAATTTCCGGATATCCGGATCCGGATCCGAAATTTTTATTATCAAAATTTTCGCCTGCGGCGCTGTAGAGTTGAGTCCCAATGGATGATATAGAGGGATTAAGATCAATTATGCATGTATTTGTGGAATTAACAGAGGTGATAGTCGACATCGGGTACATTGATGGATTAAGAGCTTGAGGTTGGTAATTATGAGAGATATAGTCATCGTCTTAATGTCGTCTGACTAAGAAATTGATGTTGTTGGTGTTGAAGAAGAGCAAAGTACGACTAAAAGTTCCCGCGTGAAAAAAACGTATTACCGTATTTACTCTAGTAATTCCCCAGGGGGATTATTGTTTCAACCCATCCTTAGGGTGGGGAATTAACAGAGACTGGGGAAATAATAGACCGACTCCCTCTATTAGACCGGATTAAGGGTGATATAGTAGATGATTTGGTCCCCTATATCCTCTCTAATCCCATCATCCTTGATCTCTCCATGACATCCAAATACATTAACATTTCCTTAAAGTTGTAAACAAGCGCCGCATGTGAGTTTTTACAAATGTTTACAACTCTTTCCCTTTTAGCGCCGCAGGCGAAATTTTTGAGAATTTTGGAGGTCCTTAAGTCAGATTTCTTTCATTTTTCAGCGCCGCAGGCGAAAATTTTGTAATTTTGGAAGGCCCAAAAGCCAGATTTCTTCCTTTTCCTGAGCCGCAGGCGAAAATTTTTGAAGTTTGGAAGGCCAAAGGGTTAGGATTTCTTCCATTTTTCCTAATTTTAGGATCCGAACCGAAAATTTCGGATATCCGGATCCGGATCCGATATCCGAACCGAAAATTTCGGATATCCGGATCCGATATCCGAACCGAAAATTTCGGATATCCGGATCCGGATCCGGTATCCGAACCGAAAATTTCCGGATATCCGGCCTTTTTTCGGATCCGGATATCCGGATCCGACAACCTTATTGTTAAAATAAAAAATAGATTGCATATTTCGGGACGGCAGAGTCCCTATTACCTAATTGTGAATTATGTACCTTAATTTTAAATATTCTTTGTTGTGCCTGTGTTAATTTAAAATAATTTTATTGTTTAATTATTTAGAATCTTTAATTAATTAATAGGTGGTAAACAAAAAAATTATTTTTATTTTTTATCAAAAAGCCGAAAAAAATAAAAACAAAAAAGTATTTTTTTAGTAAATTATTCAAATAAATTATTCTTTATTTATTTATTTATTTATTTATTTAATGTCTAAATATTCTTAAAGTTTCGTGTAAATATTCCTTTTAAAATAAAATCAGAGACAAATTAATTATTCTGACAAAATAAATAAATTAATTCTTCTTCAATAGTGACGCAAATGGAGAAAATCAATAAATATAAATGAAAATAATTGTGTTAAAAGATGGCCAATATTTTGAAAAAGAGGGTATAAATAAAAATTAAATTTTCTGATTTTACAAGGGCAAATTTAGTTTTAAATATTTAAAATAAAATAAAAATTAATTTAAAATATTAATTTGGAGATATACATAGAAGAAAATTAAAATGCTGAATTGTTTAATAGAAGTAGCAATAATAGTGCCTAGTATTTGGTTTCCTTATTTTGATTTATTTAGGGTTTTCACTAAAGATGGAAATTTTTGAAAAAATTTTTTTACTTCTTAAACCAAATATTAAAAATGAATGATAATAAAAGTTTTTGATTTTCTGATTCGTATGGAATTTTTTATAACCTTATATTTTCATAGAATTCTAGCCTTTCTATTATTTGTTTTTAGAAAATAATTAAGAAATAAAGAATACCTTAAAATATTCCATTTAAATGAATTTTTTGAACTTTTGTGTGTCCTTTCTTCACGTGTATTTTATTTCTCCTTCTGCAAAAAAATTAAGTCCGAATTAATTACCATCTTTTACAATTAGACCCAATTCCAGCCAACATTGGTGTGTGTGCCATTACAATCTACAATACGTTCAATGTATTACCAGAATATTTTAAGGGAACGGAGAGCTCTATTCACCCTGAGTTATGGTACACTTTCAAAATACCGGACTATTTATTCCAAAAAGCAGAGCTAGTTACTTATCGCCATAATCTTTTAACATTATGTTACGTAATTCGGGAGTACTTTTTAAAGAAATGAAAATTGAAAGGAGAAACCAAATAAAAATGTGGGTAGATAACACAAAAATACCATATCTTTTTTTAAATTTTATTTTTTAAATTTTTTAAAAAAATCTTTCATTGCCAGAAATAAATATAAAATTTTTTATTTTCTTTTAGCATAATTTTCTTTAAGTAAATTTATAAATTAAATTTTATTTTAAATAATTTTTAGTAAACTTTAAAATTCTTAAAATTAACAAAAAAAAATAAATTTATTTTTAAATTTATTACTTAACAATTTTATTTTGTGTAGAATTTATTGCTTATTTTTTTAACCAATTTCCGGTTTATTTAAATTTATGTGCAAAATTGTTAAACAAAAATAGATATAAATTATTAGGTAGTATTTAATTAACAATTTTTTTATTTATCTAATTCTTTGTTAGATAGGTATATTTGTGTTATATTTATATTTATTTTTGAGCAAAATATATTGGCATATTTATAAAATAAATTTAAAAAAATTATTTTGCAAAAAATCAAAAATATAAATAAATTATTAAATAGAAAAATGCAAAATATGTTGGCATTTATTGTTGCTTTTAAATGTTATTTATATTTTTTAAATATTTTCATAAATTCTGAAGAAAGAAATTAAATAATTAAATATATTTATTTAAATATTATTTTCTTTAAAAACAAATTTTAATTTAATTTTTAAATTTCTAAAATTATTTTTTTTTTAATTTTTTCTTGATTTTTCAAAAATCAACGTCATTTACTATTTAAATCCCCAAAAGGATTGTTTAAAAGAACAGACAAAAACAACCTTGGAACATAATAAATCTTCTTTTTATTTTATAAAAAAAGGCAAAAGATCTTAAAATTTTTCTTTAAAATATTTTATGGCAAAGATTATTACTCTCCAGAGAATTTATTTTTCGACAAGAAAAAATGCCCATTTTATCTATTTATTTATCAATCCAACCCAAAATACTTTTTAAAATATTCAAAAGAATCAAAAAACAATTTTAAGAAAACTCCTCCAAATATCAACTAAATATTTAAAATTAAAGAATAATTAATTAAATTTCGTTCAAACTCCCCCAAAAAGCTTCAAAAAATTTTAAAAGAAAATTTAAAAGACCAAAAGAAAATAATTTTTTAATTAAATTTTAACTTTTGGTCTTTCCTGAAAAAATAAAATTATTTTAAGGAGTCGACGCTTCTACATAAAATTTAATTAGTTTTTTACTTTAGACATTGGATATTGAATTAATTAAAATTCTTGAGTTATTTTATTTTTATTTTCTTTTCAAAATTCATCCTCCTTTTATTCTACTTTATCTTTTATTTTCTTCCTATTCATTTCTATATTTCTTTATATGAAGGGAAGATGAGTTCTTCAGTAAAGCAGCTGGGCTATAGTCCGGTCTAGTGAAGATGATGGGTATTTCATTCCTTCAGCTAATGCAAAAGGTTATTTGGCGGTTGGGAGCGAACCAGCATCTTCAGTAGACCGGACTAGGGTAGCACCCCGTCCGCCGAAACTCCGACCCCGATCCCCGACACATCCGACCCCGAAGGCTCGGGTTGCTACCCTAGACTGGACTAATATGTTATCTTCATTCTCATTTTCTTCCTTTTAACATTTTCTCATCCATTTTTCTTCTTTTAACTCATTCTTCCACTTCATTCCTCCCTTCCGTCTCCTTTACTTCATTTATTTCATTTAATCTTTTTAATCTTCTCCAAAAACATTCCCTCGACAATATCCAGCCAATTTTCTTTTTGTGTGTTCCTTCCCTCTTTTATTTTTTTTGTTTCACTTTTTTTCATTTAGTGAACGTTGTTTCCCCCCTTTAGGCATTACTTGACCAAATAAAATGACTTTATATTTTTTTATTTTCTCCTCCTCCTTCCCCTTCTTCCCTTCCCCCTCAACTTTTTTCCATTCTTTATTTCCTTCCATTTTTCTTTTTTTTAAATATTTAAATAAAAAGTTTTTTTAAAAAAATATTATTTATTTAGAAGAATATGTAGTTTTTAAAGGATTCTTTTGTTTTTTTGAAAAGAATAAAAAGTAAAAACACCTACCTTAGCACCTTTTAAATAATGGAATTTACTTATAATTATGGATTTCAAAGATTACACAAACAAATTGTTTTTGAATAAATAAACTATATTTAGAATAATCTCAGAACTTTTAGAAAAATTTTTATAGATGTACTATTTTTATTTTTTTACTTAATTCTAAAAAATAAGAGTTTCTTGCCGGATCTGTTTTAACGAAATAATTTTTAAAATTAATTTTTTGTAGTCTTTCGAAATTTATTTTAATTATTCTATTAAAAATCGAAATAATTTTTCTAATTTTCTCCTTAAATTTTCAATTGAAATTTTTTAATTTTTAGAGGTGATAAATTTGTTTGAAAACCCTTCTAAGCCCTTTCACCTTTGTAAATTATTTTGTGAGAGAAATTGTTTTATATAAAATTATTTTTTTAGGAAAATAATATTTAAATTTTAAAGAAATGAAGAAAAGAAACTCTTCTTCTTCTTCCTCCTCCTCCTCCTCTTCTTCTCTTTCTTCCTTTACTTCTTCAATTCCTTCAAAAGGACAACAAAATGTAGTCAAACAATTAAGTAATAAATTAGCAGCTACTTGCCAATTGGAATTACGTCGAGTCTCTCTTTTATTGCTTTTAATTGCTGGAACTACTTTTGAACAAGGTAGGGAGGGGGGGGGGATTTTTAAATATATTCATTAAAATAATTAAAGAATTGTGTAGGGTCACTATTCTCATTCCTCTCTTTCATTTCCTACTCCTTTGATTATTTTTTATGTCATCTCTACTAAAATCAAATTGTCAATTTTATCCTAAAATAAATATTTTCTTTAAATAAATATATCCATTTTTGGAAATTTCCAAAATTTATTTTGTAAGGAAATCTTTTTTTGAAGGAACTGATTTTTATATATTTAATAAAAGAAAAGAAGAAACATTTTACGCAATAAATGTATAGACATTTAAAAAATAAAAATATTTTTTATTGAATTTATTTAAATAAAATCAAAAAGGAAATTCGGGAAAAGAGAATTATTTAAAGAATATATTTGATGATGTAAAAATAAAAAATATTTAGAAATCTAAAAAAAGGTTTTTTTAAATTCCTCGTTTACGTAGTGAGGAATAGGGTGGGCGAATCCTAAGAAGTATTCGAATATCAAAACCGGAAATTTCCGGATATTCAGACTTTTCGGATACAGATAGTGAGGAACAAATAAAAATAAAATAATTCTTTAACTAAAAATAAAATTGACGTTTTTAAATTAATTTTTAACTAATTTTTTAATTAATAATATCAGTCTTCCGTTCTGAATAAATATTTTTAACTTTCAAATTTATCTTTTTCTATTTTTTTTTATTTTTTACTAAATATGTATTAATTTATTTTTCTCCAAATTATTTTTAAATACCTAAATTAATTAAAGTCATATATTCTTTTTTGTTTAATTTACATGATAATTTATTATTTTTAACAGAAAAAAACAAAGAATATATAAATAATTAAATTAGAAATTCAGCTAAATTTAGCTTTTATTTATTTAAATAAATCTTTTCTTTATTTATTTTTATGTTAATTTTATTTTAATGTCAAGAGAAAGAGAATGTTTGAAAAAATTCTTTTTTAGTTTTTTTTTAATCAAAAACCATCCATCCCTTTTAAAAGATAATAAATAAATAATGAATTTAATTTAATAAAAAATATAGTAGTTAAAATAGTATTTTAGCCAAAAAATTGTTGGAATTATTGAGTGAGATAAAAATTTTTAAATAAAAAAAGAAGAATGGGAATTTTATTTTTAAATAAATTAATTTTAAAATATTTTTAAAAAATTTTCCCAATCCTAACCTTCAATATATTTTTTAAATCTCTTTGGCCATTGGGTGAGTAAATGGGCATCCCCTGTTTAGCATAAGTCCGGGCAGGATATTCGAACCTGCGCGACCTCCTCGTAGTTATTGGTTAACCCTCGCCTTACAAATAAGCGTTTTTTAAATGTCGCTAGGTGAATCATCCTTACGATACAGCTCTTCATAAAAAAATTTTCCTACACTTAGAATTTATATTGAGGGTTTTAATTTAGATTTTTAAATTAAAAAAATATTTTTTTTCAAATTTTTATGATTTTTAAATTAAAAAAATATTTTTTTCAAATTTTTATGACGTTTCTTCTTTTTATTACATTTAATCTTCTAAATTGGACAAAAACATAAAAAATAAAACAAAAAAATATTTTTAGTATATATATATATTTAAATATTCAATTTAATTAGGCAAAAAACATTTCAAAAATGCCCCTATATATTTTTACTTAAGCAAAAAGTACAAAAATACTCCCTTGGGGGAGTTTGACTAAAAAAAGAGTTTTTTTCTGTTCTAATAAATAAATAAAATATTTTTTTAATTTTAGAAAAAATAAAAAAATAAATAGCAGATAAATTTAATTTTAAAAATGAGAAAAATAAATGGAAATTAAAATAGGAAAAAAATAAATTGGAAGTTTAATAGGTAGAAAAAATTTTTTTTTAATATTAAAAGTTTATTATTATTATTCACTATTGTATTATACTTTTTTATTGTCAGATTAATTAAAGCTTTCTTTTCTTTTTTTGCTTTACTTTTTAATTATTTATTTTATGTATTTATGTAAATTTTAACATATCAAAGCATTACTGCCAATTTTTGGGGTTTAGGGTGGTTGTCGGTTCTAGGAAATTTTTGGGATAGCCAGAACCGATTCAAGGAATCGAATCAAAAAATCCTCGCTTCTTCTGTTCGGGCAACCTTAGTTTTTAGTGGTAAACCAAAGATTTTTTCTGTCTGAATATTCCCTAAAACCATCAATCTTAGTCTCTCTCTAATAATAATTATTAAATTAAAAAGAATATTCACTACCAAGAATCTAACAACTTTTTTAATTAATAATTTTCCAAATTTTCCCTCAATTTATTTCAGCCCCAAGCTGTTTAGCTATTGAAAATGAAGCAATTGACGAATTATTACCAGCTTCTCAATTTTATGAAAGCAGTAATAAACGAGCGGGTGCACGCGCCTTCCAACGCCCTGATTTTGATGATGGAAGTTATGAATTGAAAAGAGGGGGTGCACGAACATTTTTAGTTGGAGAAAAAAGAGGTGGTGATTTTAATTAAAAAAAAGAGATATTAATTTCTAAAAAAATAAAGGTGGGGCTAGAGCATTTGCTAAATTAGAAGAGAAACGTGGGGGAGCGAGGCCTTTCTACGAGGAAAAAAGAGGTGGGGCGAGACCTTTCTATGGATTCTTCGGTGGCGGTGAAGGTACTTGGAAGAGAGGTGGATTTTTTAAGTTTTGATGAGAAAATAAATAAATAAAAATATTTAATTTTTGTAAAATTTTTGCTTCCTTATTTAACAATTTTAATTTAAAAAATTTAAATGACGTCTAGTAAAATTCTGTTGTCAATTTGATTGACAGAACTTCAATTTTCCTGTTTTAAATTTAATTCGAAATTTAAAAGAAAATTAGTACATAAAATTAATAAAAATAAAAATATTTTTTTTTGCAAAAAAAAATAAACAAATTCCCAAAAATTTAGGTGGTGGCCGTTACTTTATCCGACCTTTCGCTGATCAAGGCTTTAGTGGAGTGGGTGCAGGTGGATGGGTTAAAAGGGGTGGTGGTCGACAATTTTCCGCTGATAAACGTGCTGGTGGACGAAGCTTTTTTGGGTTTTTAAATTTTTTTGAAGCTTTTTTCTGATTTTTATTAATTTTTAGCAGTCTCGATTCTGCATTTGATTCAACAAATTATTGGGTCCCACCCAGGTATACACCATTAAACAAGGTCAAAAATAATTAGGTTTCCAGACAATCTATTTCAGTAGGACTTGAATAATTTCAATTAATTCTCACAAAAATTTAATTATTTCGAATTATTATGTTAGGCTTACATAAATGTCTTGCATTTTTCAGAAGAAAATAAGATTTGTAAATGGGGATTACTGAGTTAATTAGCTTTTCTATGAATAAAAATAAATTTAAAAAAGGGACTATTACTGAAATAGTTGGTGGAGACAAAAAATTTTAATCTAACAATATTTTAAATATTTAAGGCAATCATTGCCATAAACGATGATCAAGTAATGAAAAGTGAGACTCCATTTTACAGCCGTAAATTCAATGGATTTAATATTCGAAATAAAAAATGATTACAGAAAAAATATTTTTAGTTTAAAAATGCACAAAAATTTTTTGATCTCCTTTTCTTCCCAGTGAATATATTAAATGAAAAAATATTTTTATTTTTTTAATTAAAAAACAAAAAAAGGTGTGCTCTTGTACAAATACATGGAAAATTTTTAAATCGTTAAAGACCATGTATACAATGCAATTTATTTGTGTCATTAAAAAATAAAATATTCAAAACCCGAAAATTTTGGGAGAATTGTATATTCATTTTTTATTCAATTTCCATTGCTTCGTTAACATTATGAGGCGATAGATGTCCAAAGCCATTTACCGCAGTCCAAGCAGTCTGCTCACGAGCCTGATTAATTTTTGGTAGTGTTACTTTTCAATCTTTTTAAATTTTCTACCTGCATTTCCTTCATTGCAGTTAATTCATTATTTGTATTAATTATATCCCATAAATCTGTCAACTTCTGAGAACGATCACTATTTGGCACACGCTTCAGTGCCAAAACTGTTCGAACTGCAGAACGTTTCAATTCCTCGTGTTTATCACTTTCTTGTTTAACAGCATTTTGTTTTGGACGTGACAAAAGTTGAGGCTTGAAAAAATATTTTTTGAATTTATTTTTCCGTTTTCTTTTTACCTTAATATGTTCACAAAATCCATCCAAACGCTGAGATATTTGTATTGGGCATTTATTAACAAGCCGAGTAAGCATTAAATAGGCAAGAAGTCGAATATCATGAGAATCCTACAAAATAAATTTATTGAAAAATTATATGTTAAAATTACTTTAAGTCCATTTTCCACAAAAGATAAATATTCAGCCAAATTTACACGGTCCAAACATTGATCAGCAAGAGTGTACATGCTTTATTAAAATAATTTTTTAAAGAAAAATTTTCATAAAAGTCCAAGTCTCATAAGAATTAATTAAATCCAATTCTTCAACACCCAAAATATTTTTTAAATTAAATTCCAAATTTTCTCACCATTCAAAAGCAGCTTTTCTCAAATCTAATCCATCATCTACAACATGTTTAAAGGGACCCATTTCAACTTCACGAACCAATTCTTGCTTTACTTTAGTTTCTTCATAAAGTGCTTGTAATAATGAAGGCAAATATTCTTTGATTAATTTAGGCTTGTTATGAACAGCAGAATTTAAAGTAACAATTGCAACACGACGAACATTTAAATCATTGTCACGAATAGCAGCAAAGAATCTTCCAAGGACTGGACGTAAATGTTCATCTACCGAAGTACGAGGCTGTTCTGCAATTAAGAAACGTAAAGCGGTAACAACAGTAGCACGGACGTTGGCTGAAGAGCTATTGACTTGTTGCTGGAATAAAAAGAATTTTTTTCAAAAAATTTCTGGGAAATTTAAGTTTACCAGAATCCAAGATAATATTAATAAAAAAATCTCAACAAAGAAAACTCACAACTAATTCGACCACAAAATGCCCAGGATTGACAGTGCACAAACGACCAATACATTCTGCCACAACATTTCTAATACTTTCTTCATTAGATCCACAATATTTAATTAATAATTCCCAAATTTCAGCAACACCATTTGTAAAAACAACATCAGCTTTCTCCAAAGAACAAGTTGCACCTGTTTGTTCATCAATAACTTCTTTTAATGCATGCAAAAATAAATATTGACGTCTCTCTTCTTTAGAAATTTCCATAAGTAAAAATGGAAGAAATTTTGTTAAATTTCCAGTTGCCAAATTTCCAAGAGCATAACTAGCAGCTGATTTAATCTCCTCAAGTGGAGAACCAAATGATTCGATAATTAATTGTTCAGTGCTGAAAAAAGAATGAAAGAATAACCTTATTATAAAATTCTTTATTGAAATAATCCAAAAATTAACCGGATTTCATTCTTTGCAGCATCAATTGTTTCACTACAAGAATGCCCCAATTCACCCAAAGCAAGTATTGCATAAAGGCGAACAGAATCGCTGCTTTGATTCTTCAAATAATTTCTGAGTGTAGCAACTAATTTAGCTGATTTTTTATTATCAGAAGTTGCTTGCGTCACAGTAGCGACCGCCTTTGCGATTGAACTATAAGCTTGTCGATGTAATAATTGAGCAGAGGCAGAATGGACTGGTTCGGTAAGTTTTGAGATTATTTCCTTAAAAAATAATTTGTTTATTTAATTATCTAAAAAATAACATCAAAGGATGGTTTATTTGGCAGTGGAGAGCGAATCAACGCAGCAATCAATCCCAAAGAGGCAATTAATGTAGAACCTTGAAGCAAGGAACTTTGAACCAAAAGAATAATAGATCTAGAGAAAATTTAAAAAAATTTTCCAAAAAATATAATCCTTTACTTGAAGAGATTATTAAGCGAATCACTTTGAATCTGATCTGGATAAGAATTGACAATATCTACAAAAAATTATATTGAAAAAATCTTTTATAGACTACAAACTTGTAATAAATGTAACAGCAATTTGACTCAATTGAATATCAATTTCACTAATTAAAGCAGGTATTTCCTTGACTACTTTAATTAACCCAGGCCCTTGCAAACCATTTTGATTGAAGCGACGTTTAACAAGAGATTCCAATAAAATAAGTGTGCTCAACTAAATTAAAGGAGAAAATATATAAATAGAATTTAATTTTAAATTTTTATAAAATTTCTAAAAAAAGTAAAAATACATACCCGTAAAGAACGCTGGTTTTTACGCAAAAATTCGGAACAAAGAGTAAGCAAGTCGGGAAGAAAAGGTTGTAGTTCAATCTTTGCATTGCTGTCTACAATTGTGTTGATAGAACGGACAGTAACTAATCGAGTCATTTCATTTCGAAGTCGCTCAAATAAAGCAGAAAGGCAAGCTTGATTCTTAAAATAACTCTTATTCTTTAAATTTAAATAAAATTTTACAATTTCCGGGGTGAGGTCATAACTAAAAAGTGACAGAAGTAAGCCTGTTGTAGAAATAGTCTTCTCTTTTACTTCCTGAAAATTTGAGAGAAATAAAAGATTAAAATAAATATTTAAAAAACCTGATCAATATCATTAACTTTTAATTTTGTAACAATAGCTTGATGTAACGAAAGAACATGCTGTTGCACATTGTTTTTATTTAGCTTCTCTTTCTGACAATTTAAAACATAAAGAGTTAATTGAGTAGTTAATAATGCTTCAGCAGAAGTTTTATAAAATACGTCCTCAATAGATTTAACAAGTAAAGGAACAATTGTATCAACAAAATTATTTAAATCCTTTAAAATTAAAAAAAAAATTATTAAAATTTTAAAGAATACCTCATAAGCATGTGTAGTTAATATTAAAGAAATAAAACGTAAGGCCTCAATTTTAATATTCCCGTCAGTTGATGAATTTTCAGATAATGTAGATTTAATGTTTGTAGCAATTACCTCCAAATATTCTTTTAATATACCTGGATATGCTCTAAAAAGAATAAAAAATTAAACAAAATAGTTTACAAACCTAATCAAATGCGACATTAAATTATAGCAATTTAATCTGGTTGTAATATTCTTTGTTTTAATTTCACGTTGCAAGGCTCTCATCAGCGAAGGCACTTGACGCTTAAGCTTAATGAAAACTTGTCGATTTGAGTTGTCCATTTCTTCATTAAGAATACGTTCAAAATTAGAAGCCGAGAATGACTCGGGTTTGAAGTCAGCTGTGCCATGTAAATTCTGAAGAAATAAAATTAAAATTTAGATTGAAATGTAAATCAAATTTAAAAAAATTTAGATTTTACTTGAGAGTTAAATGCAGCCAATTCTGGACACAACTGCTTTGTAAGTTTCAAAAGTGCAGAATATGCAAAAAGCAAATCATATTTAACATTATCTTCTCGTTCTTTAAAACGATTAATTAACAGAGACCCAAATTTATCATAATTTTCCTCCAAAGCATCATGTCGATAAGTTATCTTTAATAAAAAGAAAAAAATAAATTAATTAAAATATTAAAAATACCAAAGCCTCAATGCATTTTGCGGAAGCTCTTCGAACTTTCCAACTAACATCTAAAAATATAAAAGAAATAAACTAAATAAAAAATTAATAATAAATTAACCATCATCATCCGAATAATTGTCATTTTCCTCGTCAACATCCTCTTCCTCATCTCCAACATTAGTTTCTTCATCCATTTCCATCTCGCACTCATCACCATTACCATAATTATAGTTAGGATCGTATGAAATAAATTCAGTGCAAATAGAACTAATTTCTCCAACATAGTCCTCCATATCATTTGTACATCGAAATATAAAAGATTCAAATGCCTAAAAATTATGAGAAGAAAAAAATATAATTTTTAAAAATTCTAAATTAAAAAGGTTATTCAATCTTTGAATACCAAATGATTATGAAAAATTTTAACAAACCTGCAAACAATTTTCACGCAACTCATCATCATCAACAGTTCGGCATTTTTGTATTAACAAAGGCATAATCTACAAATTATTGAAATTTAAGAAAATAAAATTATTCACTTTAGGAATAAACGGTGTAATTCGAACAGAAGAAACACGGCAAGTAGTAATTGAAGCGAGCACAAAGGTTTTTAATGTTCCCAAGTCCACATTAGATTTTGAAAAAACAGTTAAAATTCTCTTAAAATTGAAGATTTTTTGAAATTTTTGAGACAAATAATTCAAAACAAACCTGCATAATTTTCCCAAATTGCTCATCAGGCACCACGTCCGTAAGATAACCTAAAGCATTCAAAGCGCGCTTTCTAAGTGATGGACGTTCTTTTTCAAGTTGAGCAAAGATAATTGTTTCGACCTAAAAAATATTTTTAGAAGGAAAAATTAAAAAGAAAAACCTGATCAAAATATAAATCGACTGTACGTCCATATCTCATAAGTAAAGAGCCAAGAACATCTAAAACTTCCAATTTTACGGCCGATGAGTCAGTCTCTTAAAAAACAACAAAAATTAAAAAAAATTAATTTCCAAACTAAGTGCTTCCAACAATTTAGGAACAACGCGTTTAACACAATTATAAACAGTTTGCTGAATACCAGTAGTAGGCAATTCATTGAGCACAATCTTTTAAAAATTTTAGAAAATCGAAGATAATGTTAAATACAAACTTTGAGAGCAATTGAACTAACATCACGAAGTGATTCATTAGAAGAGCCTAGATTAACACATAATGCATCGATCATCATTTCAAGTTGTGGCAATTTAAGTTTATGAACCAATGGGCCTATAAAAGAAAATAAAATTTACAGAAGAGCAGTCTTTTCCAATTTCTCCCAAAAACACTGATTTATTGTGTTAGGGAAGGAGAAAAGAAACAATAAAATGGTATATAAATTGCTCTAAAATTGTAAAAGAATCTAACCTAAACAACGACAGGTCAAGTTTTGCACTTCAGCATTCTTATCTTGAATCAGTGTAAGAAGAGAACTAACAATCTCAAGATAAAAAAGATTTTAAAAAATAAAATAAACAATTTACTTTTTTCTCCATATCATCATCTAAAGCAATCGATGATTTACTCAATTCTGCCATTAAATCGTTTACTGCCATATAACGAAAATCCTTAAAAAATTAAAAGTATTGATACTTAATTAGATTTAAACTTTGTCAATATTAGTCATCTTTTCCAAAAGCCCAGAAATTTGAAAAGTCGTGGGCGCAGCCATCTATTATTTTTAACTTTTAACAAAAGAATAAAATTAACTAAAGAAAATAAAAATATTAAAACAAACACGATGAATAAAAAATAAGAAAAATAAAGAATGCTGCAGAAATCGTAAAAATTATGACAAATCCCACAATACGCAAATTGGCACTCAAACTGCTGTAAATAAAGTCAAACGGTTAAATCTCTAATGTCTCTCCTCCCTTAACCACTCTATTTTTCAATATTTACGAATACGGTCAATTCGGGACACGGCCAAAACGGCGCGACCGAAACGGCGCAACCGAAACGGCGCAGGTTCTACCGAATCTGATTCTGCAAGTTGTTCCAGCAACGGTCAAGGTTGTTCCGACATCAGGGGATGTTGTTTCGACAGTTTGCGCATTTCTGGGTTTGCGCCGTTTCCCCGGATCATTTAAGCTCCTTTGTTTTTAATTTTATGTGAATGTTTTAATGACCGGCAAAATTATGTTTTCGAGATCCAGCATGTGAGATTTCTTAATGATTTTGGGGCGAGATCTAGCAAATTAATTCGGCAGGGATCTCGTTACGTGCCGGCATTAATGTATTTATATTTTTTATTTTTAGAATTTATTTTTTGCTAAATGATTTGTTTTATTAATCGTTTTTAGATTTTATAAATCCCAACAGTAATTTCATATTTCTCGACCCCGTAGCCAATGTCACTGAAGGATCATGCCGACAAGATGGTGGTAAGGAAATATATTAATTTAAATTTAAAATTATTTTTATGTTATGTTTTAATTTGTGGAAACTGCCGTTCATTATAACTCCATATTTTATAAATTTAGGGAACTCAGGTTTTTGTTGAAGATGAATATGGCGATATTTTTAAAGGATTACTTAGAGGGTTTTCAGCAGTTGATCAAGTTTGTTTTATCTTTTTTAAATTATTTTTTTTATTCAGCTCGAGGTTGAACTGGTTTCCGTTTATAAAGTGATATTTGTGTCGGAAAGCAAGTTTTCTCTAACTCGTCTTGGAAAAAATGAAACAATGAAAGTAGTAGCTACACGTATATCTGGTGATTCTGAACCTGGGAATGCACGGAGTTTGTTTTTTTGTTCTTCCTTTTGGGGGTTTCAATGAATTAATGGGTTCCTTTTTGCTAGAAACTGAATTATATTGAGGTAAAATTTGGAAGGAAAAATTTGTTCTAACCACCAATTAAAGATCATATAATATTTTTGTTAATCCGTAGTTAATGATGTAGGAAAAAAGTCAGATAGCACTTAATATATAAACATTTAAATTTCAGCGTTTCGAACAGACTCCAAAATAGCCGCAACTAAAAATCTTAATAATGGTGGAAATGAACATTTAGATATGTCGGATACAGAATTAGATCTCCAAGAATGGGAAGATGACGGTTGTGGTGAATATGGTGCTATTGAATCCATAAATTGTGTTGTAGATGAACTTGATAGTTTGGGTGGGTGGTCTGTTACAGATATGTTCCAAGCAAATAAAGATAAGTGTGTTGGAAATGGAACTGTTTTTGATGAATCGGAGTTCTCAAAGCAAGTTTTCTTTTGTTAATTTATTTTTTGATCTTCGTTATTTACAAATTAAAAGGACTGTCGTCTTTAAGAGACTCGTTATTTAGAGACTTTTGTCTCTTAATCGTCTTAACTAGAGAATATCACGAGTCCATATTACATATTTTTATAAATAATTGAATATGAACGATGAATTAACTTATAAATAGGAAAATATTTTGGAAATTGTTTTTTCTTTGCCATTGAGGAAATCATTAAATAAGAAAAATTCTATTGAATTTTAAAATACAAATTCCTCAGTTTTTTAGAACTTTTGAATATATATTTTTTGAATACTTAATGTATCCTTATTGTTTAAACTCACTTCCATTTCTAAACTCTAAAACACTCAAAAAAGGAAATGTTGATTCTCTCCAATTTTCACTTATTTTCTCTAATCTATAGTAGAGTTGGCCGGTATCGGGATTTAGAGAAAAACCCGGGATCGTTATTTCGGAATGGTGATCCCGGATCCCGACACGGGATCGGGATTGGCCGAAATCGGGATTTGGAATGGAGATCCCGGTCCCGAATCGGGACCGGGATTGAAAAATCGGGATCGGGATTTACTAAAAAAATTTTTTTTATTTTAAATTTTTATTTTCTTCACATACGACTCAATATACATAATTCTAAAATTTCCACTGCGGTGATGAAATATTGAGTTTAAGTCTCGTAAACGCACGATTTACTTTCGGTTCAGGGGATTAAGTGTGGATAAGGTAATGGGGGGGGGGATAAATGGGATTGGGCTTCTTCCATTTTAAGCGCCGCGGGCATATTTTTTAATTTTGGAAGGCCAAGGGCATTCAAGTTTAAGCGTTGGAGTCTATACGATTAAGTACGTTACTTTCAAATGTGGACGATTAAAAACTGAGATTGAGGGATTAAGTAGGTAATATATTCATGTTCTCTTCAAATCTAACTTAATCCCTGTAAATCCTCAGATATCCTTCTATACTCCAAATCCACCGATACTCCCCTCAACCCCTCTTGATCGCCACCAAATCACTCAATATTTCGTTAAAGTTTTAAAGACAGCTTTGTTCAAATTTGCTCCTTTTCTGCGCCGCAGGCGAAAATTTTGAGAATTTTGCATGTCAAGAAGCCAAATTTCTTCCCTTTTCTGCGCCGCTGGCGAAAATTTTTCTTACTTTCACGCCTCCCTTCTTGTGTTAACTTTATTTTACAGACTTTAGTCAATTTATAAAGTCGGGATTTGCATCGGGATTTGATGCACATCCCGATCCCGGCTCGGGATCATCCAAAACCGGGATCGGGATTCACCTTTCGGTCTCGGGATCAGAAAAATCGGGATCGGGATTCGAAAAACCCGGGATAATCCCGCCCGGGATCCCGATCCCGGCCAACTCTAATCTATAGGCCACTGTTCTCTTTAAAACTATTCTTTTACAAACTATACAGTCACTTTCTGCAAATATGCGGGAAGTATAAATAAATAAATGATAAAATATTTTTCACGGTTCATAGAACGCGTTTTTCTCTTTCTCTATTTTTTTCCTTTTCTCTTGCAAATTTATATCTTGTAAACGATGTTTTGTTTTTTCATCATACGTGTAACAATATTTTGATCTATGTTTATTTAAATATGGGAGAGTACATACTTGGCAAATCGTTTTATGGATTAATTGATTAAATATTTGTCATTTTCCCATTTTTTGCTTTTAAAAATTTTTTTTGCTTCTAAACATTTATATTGTTGCTTTGTTATTATTTAGGGGAGATGCCTCAAGAAATTCACCTGAAACGGACAAAAATATTGACTTTGTACTCTTAGTACTTTAACTGATGAAACTTAGGTTTTTCTGAGAGCCTTATTTCCAATGATCAACATTTCCTATCTTCCAGAAAATAATTTTCCGTATTTAAATGTAAAGTTGCCTTAAATAATGAGTGACCGATTATCATAAATTTAGTGAATTAATATTCTTAAAACTCAAAAAAACACAAATGGAAGGGGTAGAGAGTATACTCGCTGATACAGTCATTTTTGTTTATTAAACAATAGATATTTTTTCCTAATTTAAATTTCTCTGCTTTCATGATGAGTCATCTTTAAAGACTAAATCTGACAGATCACATTTATATTTTTTAATTTTTCTTTTTTTGTTTTTCAGCGTTGGAATCGGCGAACATAGTAAAGAAGTATTAGAGAAAGCTCAAGCACTTGCACAACAAATTTCAATGAATCCAGCAAGTCGACATAATGCCCAGCTAGAAAATGATGATGAAGAGCGTGATTTGGACGCTGCTACTAAATTTGATGCAAATGAAAAATCGCAACGAGGAGGTGGAAAATTAAATGATGAACGTAAACAACGTCAAGTAATGGATAAAGTTTCACTTTCAGCGACTAAAATGATTGAATATAAAAAGGATGATGGAAAATATGTAAGGAATAATAATATTTTTGGAAGAATAAATTTTGGGGAAAAGATTATTCAAAATGGAAATGGGACCATATAAAAAAATTCTTTTGAGAACCCTTCGCATAGGTTACAGGGGATACATATCAGAGCTGCACGAAAATGAAATTTTGCTCTCAACTAAATAAAAAAATAAATTTCATTTTTACGAAACGAAACGAAAGAAAAACGAAAATAAATTTTAATACGAAACGAAACAAAAATCTCCACTAAAAACAAAACGAAAATTTTCGTGCAGCTCTGATACATATCGATAAATAACATTTCTTTGTCGAAATTTCAGTTTAAAGTTTTACTAAATAACAAATTTTATTTATTTTGGCGTAGTGACAGAAGACCCACAGACAAAAGACCCACAAGGAAAAATTTCTACTAAAGCTTAGAATAACTAGATTGGACAAAGTTACGATATAAAAATCAAACAATATAAAAAATAAATTTCATTTTTACAGTGTCAGCGAGACGTTTGTGCAAAACCCCGCGCTTCGCGCGAGGTCGCTTCGCTCGCAGGTAGTTAACGGTCGCTGGGTTCTGGGCTCGTAAAATAGACCTATTCTTATTATTGCTGCCGTGGGCTTGCTTGACATCCTCCGTATTAGCAAGGACTCTCAAGAAGACCATAGGTAAGGAGCCAATATGAAAGCAGTATGAATAAAAATAAGAAAAATTGTTTTGGGTCTTTTGTCTGTGGGTCTTCTGTCTGTGGGTCTTCTGCGTCGACCCAATTTATTTTAGGAGAAGAAACCTTTTACTTCCGAAAAGAAAATTCATTCTCAAAAAGTAATGACATCAGAATTAAATGACGTTAGAAAAGGTGGAAATAAAAAGTTTGAGAAGGAAAAGAAGGTGGATGCTATAGACGTTTCCCCTCCACCAGAACCTCTACCTCCACAAAATGTAAAAGCTCCTACACCTATACAAAGTCGCAAAAACAGTGGTGGTGGAAGAGCTAGTGTTGATAGGGCAGTATCTGTTCAAAGCAGTGAACAAGGGGATAAAGGAGAAAGGTAGGGGGTTTAAATTTTGATAGAAATTTTTTTTAGCTATTTTATTGAAGGAGTTAGTCGAAAGAAATACTTTTTCACCTTTAACTCATCCTATAGTTAAAAAGCAAATATTAATTAAAATTATTTTTTCTAGAAAATTTAAATTGGACCTAAATGCCCCTTCATTTGTTCCTTCTTCAAAACCATCAACAAAAGTTGCTGAATCTACTACAATTATCAATACAAATAATAACAATAATAATAATGTTTCTTCTGCTCCAACACCAATGATTTCTAATAATAGTTTAGTTGTTTATAATAATAATACTATTGGCACTACAACTTCAACAAACAATTTGGCAACTATAGCTACTAATTTTGGAAATAATTTTATGACAAATCAAGTAGCAACTTTTGTTCCTGTTCCGGCTGCGTCTTTACAACAATTTCAATATGCTCAACTTCCACACGTTTTTTTCATTTTAGACTTTAAAAATTCTCTTTTTAGCAACCACCAATAGCACAAGCACAGATTCCTCTTACCCATCAACCAATGTTGACAAATCATAATCTTTCGCAAAGTCCTTCGGTTCAGCCGCAACAGCAACATGTGCAACAGGGTAACAAAAATATAAAAATAATTAAATAAAAAAATTAATTAAAAAAAATATAAAATATAAAAATGATTAACATCGATTTGAAGTTCAAAGAGGGAGTTGAACACAATTCCTGATAGTATAGTCCTGATAAATCTAAAATGGATTAAAACCATCTTTTGGCTTTTTAAATCCAAAATACCTAACTATAAAATCAGTTTAAATTTTACAAAACTATAAAAAATATTTTCGAATATTTTTAGTGACTATACCAGCAACTGTTCATCAACAGCAACACATATTTCAACAGCAGCAACAAGCGGCTGGATTTTATGCTTCAACGGGTACTGATGCAACTAATCTTTCCGGTTATGTTTTGAATTGGGGTGCTACTGCTGGAAATAATTTTATGGCCAACCAAGTAACAACTTTTGCTCCTGTACCGGCTGCGTCTTTACAGCAATTTCAATATGCTCAACTTCCACACGTTTTTTTATTTTTTACATTTTTTTAATATCTGAAATTTTTAGCAACCGCCAATAGCACAAACACAGCCACCTCCTACCCACCACACAATGCCACCAAATCATACGCTTTCGCGAAGCCCTTCTGTTCAAGCACAACAGCAACATGTCCAACAAGGTAACTCACCTCCAATTTTTAGGTTTCCTTACTTAACGGGTTTGTTTCTCAAACTTCCCAAAAATTCATTAAATCAAGTTTTGGATAGTTAATTATCTTATAATAATAATAGTAGTTATCTAAATCTACTTAATATATAATTATTTTTGAGTATTTTTAGTGACCATACCAGCAACTGTTCATCAACAACACTTATTTCAACAGCAGCAACAAGCAGCTGGATTTTATGCTTCAACGGGTACTGATGCAACTAATCTTTCCGGTTATGTTTTGAATTGGGGTGCTCCTGCTGGAAATAATTTTATGACGAATCAAGTGGCAACATTTGTTCCTATTCCTGCTGCAGCTTTACAACAATTTCAGTATGCTCAACTTCAACATGTGAGTTTACTTGTTTACTTTGATTCACAATAATTTCGATCCTCCACTGGTTACGGGGCTGTCCTCCATTATTTACAAAGTATTTTCATATTTCAGTTCATAAAAGGATTCCTCTAGTCCGAGCCTTATTATTTTCCTAACTCTCCGCATTTATAATTCCCACATCGTTTCTATTTCTTTAACATTTTAGCAGCCTCCAATTCCACATTCACAGCCACCACTTCCACATCAACCCCCACCAACTCATACACTTTCACGAAGTTCTTCAGTTCAGCCGCAACAACATGCTCAACAAAGTAATTAAATTTCTAATTCTTTTTTTTTAAATTTACTTTTCTAGCTAATATGCAAGTGGCAACAGCACATCAACCACAACAACAACAACGCTACTTTCAAATTAAATACCCCAATTAAATTTAATATTAAGAGAACGATTAATATTCAGACATTTAATATTCATATGGGCGCGTTTGTCAGAAACTTTCCATTTTGTTTTGGATGGGAGAGGAAGGAAAATTAATTAGCCGATATATACTTTAAGGATCACAATATTATTTACTGATTTGTAGATTCAATACTACTATAGTTTTTCTTTCCTCCTGCATCCTGAGCGGCTGAACGTAATTCATCCGGTCCTCCATCTGCTATGCCTGACTTTAAAAATAAGATTATTGGAATAAAAAATATTGAATGTAAATTTCTCATTTTTTAAAGCCAAAGAAGTCAAATCACAAATAAAAATAAACACAAAAATTACAGCACATTTATTTAAACAAAATTTTTATTTAAAATTGAGGCAAAAAGTCAATATTTAAAAATTTATGAGTGATTGGCTGCTTGGCTGGGAATTGGGATGAGAATTTATTTGATTATTATTCCTTTTTTGTGTTGTTGATTGTCTAGATAATAAATCTGTAAGCGGTGGCAATATTCCAGAAGCATTTTGAGAATTTGAATTATTTTGTTGTTTTGCTGGTTCCTTTAAAAAGACAAACCACAAAATTTATTTAAAGAACAAAATATTAACTACTCTTAACTACTCTACTTGATGAAAAAAATTAAAAGAAAAAGCAAAAAATATTTTCAAACAAATTTTCTAATAAAATTTTTAAAAATCATTAACTCACCGAACGTGAAGGGTTCGAATGCTAAAATTACAGAGAATTAGATCATTTAAAAAATAAAAATTATATACCTGTGTATATTGTTGATACTGAGGGTGGAAGTTGTGTATGGCTAAAAATTGAAAATAAATTATTTTTTAAAACAATTTTTTAAAAATAATTATACACTAGCAATTATTTAAATTACCATCTTGCATTATGTCACGTGGATTCATTGTTTCCTTCAACGAACTAGAAATACTTTGGAGAGTCATGGCTCGTGGTTCTTCACCAGAATTTACTTTAAAAATTAATAAAGTAAATATTTTTTAAATTTAAAAATAACTTGTATGTGCATCCATATAAGCTGATGCGTCAAAAGCAAACCGTAGAGCAATTGAAGCAAAAAACATCTGTAAAAGATTTTCTACAAAAAAATAAAATTCAGAAAACCTCAACACAAATAAAAAAGTTTTGATATCCAGCTGCAACTGTTCCTCTACTAATTACTTCATTTCCTTCTGAATCATAAATTGGATCAATGGCCGAAGTAGCGCCAAGTACGGCGAGGAGGAACCCTAAAAATAAAAGAAAAAATGCATTTAAATTCGAATAAAATATTTTTGAGAAGTTCAGATTTGCTGATAATATTTGAAGAAATTTGAGAATTAATCAAGTTTCTGCCTTATTGTTAGTTAGAACTTAAAGCAAAATTTTAAGAATTAAGGAGAAAAATAATATGACAAAACTATTAAAAAACTTTAATATGGGAATAAATGAACCTAGAAATAATTTCAATCTTTTCACACCCTTTTTTACAATTTCAAATTAATTTACTAACCTTGCCAAAATGAAAGGAAGATGACAGACTTTACAGTCAAAAATTTTAAAACAGGATTGTATGGATGTAATAAATCCTTTGTGGCAGTGTAGAAAAGAAATAAACCATAAAGCGCCAGAGAAACAGAAATATTATAAACACTTGTAATGTAAATATAGCCTTGGTCAATACTAAAAATTTTTTAAAATTATTTTGGAAATAAATACTTATTATTGAGTACAATAATCAATTAAATGATTATTTTTTAGACTTAAAAAAATTAAAAAAAACCTCCAATTTCCATCCTCATATTTTCTAACCATCATCAACATTAAAGTAAGCACCACCATAATTGGTTTAATTAAACAAAATTGTAAAGTAGCCTTTTTACAAAAACGTAAAAATTCAATTGTATATTGTTTTCCAGCCAAACAACAAGTAAAAGTCCAAATATTTGTTGGTTTAATTGGTTTGCCGCGTATTTCGTTCATTATATTACTTTCGCCACCTAAATATTCGTAACAGAGACTGAGGAAACTGTAGATGACAAAAGCTGAAAATATATGAAAAAATTAAATTTAATAAGACATTTATTTTTGGCGGTTAAAAATGGAATAGAAGAGAAATCTTGGATTTACAAAATTAGATCTCTATTTTATTTATATTTCAAAGAAAAAGCTGACCCGAATTAATTTAAAATTTAATGTTAATTTATTTTGAAGTCCAAACCCCTCTATTATTTCCCAAAGTATTAAAAATGGGCTCGTTGTGATTTACATTCTTCTGAAGACTGGCCATTTTTATACCTTGAGAAAGAAAAAAAGGGGTAAGAACTTCAAAATTACCAAATTTAATAAATAAAAATTAAAAAAAACCTTCATAACAGTCACGAATAGAATTAAAGTAGATATAAACATCATTTGAGAAAAATAAAAGAGACAGCCAAGAATCAAATGCATAAATTGGGACAATAAAAAGACTAAAATAAATTTTTAAAAAATTATGAAAAATTTAAAAAAACATTCGAATAATCCATCTCTGTTCACTGGGACAAGAATACCATCTTAAATGCTGATAAATTTGGTAACTGGTAATTAAAAGTGCCGCCCAAGTACCTTAAAATTTAATTTTTTAATACCTTAAAAATCTTTTTACAAAGGCCAGCAACGCTGTGAGCCAAAGACCCATTAAAAAAGACATTGTTGTCGTGAAGTAAAGATGTATTTGTAATCATTTGTTGTCACATCATTTTTATTAATTTAAAAATATTTAAAAAACTAAAAATTAAGAACGTTATAAGAAAGCAATTTTTATTAAAAGAAAAAGTGCCGCAAAGGAATTTTAGTAGTAGCAATAACAGAAAATGTCGTTACTATAATTAATGGCAATGTTGAAATGCCGGAGGCTTAACAGCATTTTTCTATTAAGGCAAAAAATAAGGGAAGAGAAAGTACACATTTCAAAGAGAAAAACGCAGACAAGAACAGAGAAAATTTTATAAAGTAACTAGTTTACAAACGTTTAAGGAATATTGACAGAAAAAAATGAATAAAGTTTAACTCCGCTGTGAAATAAAAAAAAGCTTAAAACGACAATAAGGAAAAATAATAAAGAATGGTAAACGACAAAATGGCAAATGTATAAAATGCCAAAATTAAAAATCGCCGAAAAAAGAAGAGGGTAAAATTTATTAGAATTACATACAAAATTAATTAATTACTTTGGTTAATTTTTAGTATCAATCAATTTCCTCATAGTCTTATAAATAAATTAATTAAACCAGGTGCACAAATGAAACCCTTTCAAGTTTTTTTATTTTTTAGTCCAAACCGAGGTTTGAGAAAAAAACTTTCCATGCGAGTGACATCTTGCTTGCGCATTTTGTAGGGTACAGCCCGAAAAGGCGCGGGCCGAAAAGGCGCGACCGAAAAGGCGCGACCGAAAAGGCGCCGGCCGAATAGGCGCGCGGCCATATAGGCGCCGGCCGAATAGGCGCCAACATTTTTTATCAAATATTCTGTAAATACTATCTATCTGATTAATTCTTTTAAAAATGCTAATGTCCCATAACGGTTTCAGTTATGTGAAAGATAAAGGAAGTGTCCTCGCCATAACCTCACCAAGGGAATAGGCCAAATATATACCCCTAAGGATTGACTTTTTAGCAGAAATAGAGGAAATTTGGCCGATGTTCCTTCAAAAAATTCTAAAATTTTGCCTGCGGCGTTAAAAAAGGAAGAATTTAGGCTTATTGGCCTTCTAAATTTAAAAGTTTTCTAAATTTAAAAATTAAAATAAATTATTATCAAGGTTTTCTGAAGGTTGTTCAGAAATTTATTTTTACCGAACTAAAACCGGACCGGATTGATCCGGAAAAATCCGGCCGGATCTGGTTCGGTATGAGTTTGAACTTTAAAATCCGGTTTCCGGGCCCGGAAAAATAATTTTGCCGGTCACTAATCAGAATATTTAATTAAAAAGGCTTGGCGCCTATTCGGCCGGCGCCTTTTCGGTCGCGCCTTTTCGGTCGCGCCTTTTTGGCCCGCGCCTTTTCGGGCGTGTCCCCATTTTGTAAAATAATTTCAAAATGTCAACTTATACAAAAAATTGAAAAATGTCATTAACTGCGTACATTATAAAATGGTCAACTACTTTCAAATTCATATATGGGTAATTTATTGAATTTAGCGACGGTTTTTTATTAATTTCACAATTTTCTTATGTAGTTTGCTGTTATTATTCTTATTTTTTTTATTTTCAGATGCGTAAATTAAATATTAATTAATTTATTACTTTTGTCAACCTCAACATTTTTAAATCAATGAACAAAATATTTTTTCTTCTTTTAGCATTTAACTAATTAGGAAATAAATTTGTATATTTACAACAAAAATTAGGAATGGAAATTATATTTCTATTACTCTTCATTATTAGTATTTTGATTGAATTTCCGATCGTCAGGACAAGCTTTCAATCGAGGTTGGGTATTTTTTTAAATTTTTTTTTGATAAATTTAAATAATTAAAAAAATTTTTTGAAGACGTCCATCACTTTATTTACCTTCTAAACAATGTGATAAACCGTGTTTTAATGGTGGAACTTGTTCTGATGGTGTATGCCATTGCCCGTCGGGTTGGAATGGACCTCAATGTGAAAATTGTCATGGAAGGATTTTGTAAGGATTTAAAAAAATTAATTTTTAAAAATAAATAAAGTATATCAACAAATTGGTAATCGTGAAGAATTGGGATCACGAATCCGATAACAGATTTTGTCAAATATGTCATTTTATCTATGATTTTTTATCAAGTACTTGATTTCCAGCTACGACTCTGTTGGTCATAACTTTGTTCAGAATCATTCAATCGAGCTCATTTTGGTGTCATTCGACTCAGCTCGAGGAGCTCTTTCGAATGTGGGGTTATTTGCATAATCGAATTTTTTGACCACAAAATCGACCTTACTTCCCTCTGTGGTTTTTCGATTTTCGGGAGCCTATATATCTGCGAGTTTTTGTCCCCGGCAAAAAATTTTTGCATATTTGAACTCAGCATAGTCGATTACCTATATAAAATAATTTTCAGAAAAAAATAATAATTTTTAAGGTTTTTAAAATTGTATCCCCAATTCTTCACGATTACCAACAAATTTTTTTGATTTATTGTTTAGTGACTTAAATGTATTATAACTCTTTTTAAATTAATATAACACTTCTCTAATCATTTAATTAATTCTCTTTTTCTTTTAAAAAATCCATCTAATTAATTAGATCAAAATTTTCAAAAATTAAAATTATTTTCTTCTATAGAAAAAAACTTTCTTTACATCACCGTAACGGCTCAATTAGTGATGGCCCAAATAGTTATAGCGCTTCTGCTGGATGTATATGGGTATTTGAAAATTCCGATAAAAACCAAAATGGAAGCACTTCTTCATTATTATTTAAATTAGATGATTTCTTTACTGAATGTTGTTGGGATATGCTTTATATTTATGATGGTGATGGGGTTTATGGTGATTTGCTTGGAGTTTTTAGGTTGTTTAAATTTTGTTATAAATTTATTGGGAAATGAGATGAATTGACATGTCTCTTCATTTTTCAATAACCGTTGTCCGCAAATTTTATTCGACTTGCGGATTTCTTTAAAAAACTTAAATTTTATCAGATTTTTAGTTAAAAAATTTTTTTTTATAAATTTCAGTGGAAATTTGCAAGGCCGTGAAGTACTTGCTAAAAGTGGACAAGCAATAGTTTATTTTGCTAGTGATTTAGCTTTTAATTTGCCTGGTTTTAATATAAGTTATTATTTGAATGATGAAAGTGAAAAAGAAAATAGTAATTGTTTATTGAATTGTAGTGGGAATGGGCGTTGTAATGAAAATGGGATTTGCATATGTAATGAAGGGTTTAGTGGGGAAGCTTGTGAACATCAACGTTGTTTGTCAACTATGGATGGACAAATTGGACCTTGTAAAGTGAGTAGAGAAAAATTTTTTGGGAAATTGTTGTTTAAAAATATAAATTAACAATAATTATGACAGCCATTGTTTTTTAAGACGTGAACAATAATTTTTCTTGAACTTGCCTTTCTCAAAATTTAGTGATGGGAAGGTTCCAAATATTCAACGCCATTGTTGTACACCTTAATTTAATTTTAGAAAATAATTTCGGGGTATGATTTTAATTTCCCGCTGAAATTGGGCTTTCTTCAAGAAAACCGCCAATGTCTGATAAATTGGCCTACACATATTCTAACAATAAGCGTTTAATAAAAATTCAATTTAAAAAATTTTCAGAACAAAGCATTCTGTAAACGAAATAAATGTGAGTGTACAAAGCACACCCATGGTGATCGTTGTCAAGAACTTTTATTAAATCCAACATGGGATATTGTTGTGCCTACATCAACAAATATTTCAACGACAATTTTTTCTCCACGTGCTTCTCATAAATCTGTTTTAATTGGAGATGATTTGTGGATTTATGGAGGATTAACTTTAAATCCAACTGATTATTCTTTAGCTGATTTTGTTGTTTACAATGTTAAGAAGCGCTCTTTTCATTCAATTCCTCAAAAAGATGAAAATGGAAATAAAAAGCCTTTACAGAGATATGATCATTCTATTGTACATTATCAGGTTTGGAAAAAAATTTTTTCTTGGCAAATTTGATTCCTATCTCGTTTCTATTGACCATGGGGACTTTCATTCTTTAATTAGCAGACGATCCCCGTAGGCTTTCCATGGCTTTTTCGACTTTCCATGTATCGAAAATTTGATAGTTATCTTATGTATTGTTAGCGATTCGAGTGTTTCCTTATTCAAGTTGTAAAGATTTAGATTTAGGAACGATATAAAATAATTTTAAAAAGATATATTGTTTACCTTTCAGAATAAACTATACATATTTGGTGGAGTAATTAATCAACGAACGGTTACTAATGAATTTTGGGAATATAATCCGAAAAATGGAAAATGGACAGATTTGTCTTCTCATGATGATTCAGTTCAGGCTTTTCCTCTTCCTGTTGCTGGTCACACAGCTCATATAGTTGGCTCGGAAATGCATGTTTTATTTGGATATAACCCTTATGAAGGGTATTTGTATATTCCACAGATTTATTCTTTTGGTTGGTATTACAATTTTTTATTAGAATTGGGGTTGTCGTTTTCGGTTCGGGATGGCGTTTGAAGCACTTTTTAACGTCTAATTATATAATTCTCATTAAGAAACCAAAAAATGGCGTCGAGGCGAAATAGATTCTGCAATTTTGGGTCGCTTTGGACATTCTTCTGTTCTTTTTACTGATCCAAATATTGGAGAAATGATTCTCGTTTATGGCGGTTACAACGCTCCTTTAAGTAGTTATACTTATGCAATAACAGATGAATTGATTCTTTATAATCCAACAAAACAAATTTGGTTTAAAATTAATTTTTCTTTTATTTTTTACCATTTTTCATTTAATAGGACACATTTGGGCAATTATGGTGTCCCTCTTTTTCGACATTCTGCTGTACTTATGGATGATGGTGTAATGTTGTTAGTTGGAGGAAATAGTCACAACGAGTCTTCTACTACACGAAAAAACGATTGTTATTCTGGACAAGTTCATGCTTTTGATACAGGTGGGAATTTTTGAATTTTTTTGAATTAAAAGATTTTTTAGTTTGTAAACGCTGGCTTAAAATCTACACAAACGAATTTACACAAATCTCTCGTTATGGACATGACGCATTTTTGTATAATTCTAATATGTTTGTGATTGGTGGTTTTAACGGGGAAATGCATAATGATGTTATTAAGTTTACTCCAGGTTAGTATTTTTTTAATTGTTAGGTTCTTATTACTAAAGTCTTCTGCTAATTCTGTAATTTTTACAGCAAATTGTGACAGTCAAGCACGTGATGAGGAAGATTGTGAAAGGCTAGCAAATGGTGTTAGATGTATTTTCTTCAATAAAACGTGCTCTAAAACACTTCCAACCACGTCTTTGCGTCATTCCTTTCTTCAATCAATTTTAAAAGGTGACTCAATGTTAAATAGTGTAAACGACGCTGTTCAACAACAAAAATATTGCCCAACTCATATGGATAAGTGAGACTTTGACACATTTATTTTTTTTATAAATATTTTTAAAGAGATTCTTCAACTTTGGATTTAAGACAACAATGTTCACAGATAATAGATTGTTCCAGCTGTTTGTCAGAAAAAGGATGTGGTTGGTGTGAGAGTAGTCAGGTAATTATGAAAATTAAAATAAATATAATTTTTATATCAATTTAAGTCATGCCTCGGTTCTTTCACAAATTGTGTTGATGGTGGACTTTTAACTGATCACGCTCTTTGCCCTCAAAGTATTAAGCAACGAAGGAAGGAGATTACTAAACAATTGCGCCCTTGTAATTTGGCTACTAATTGTTTTGCTTGTTATAGATTAAATCATTGTATTTGGTTTGCAATTGATGGAAAGCAGATTTGCGTGTCTTTGGCTGATCAAGGTGAATTATTTGTTTTTTTTTTTGAAAAACACTTGTTTAAAATATTATTTTTCTTTTAGCTTTATTACTTGAAGAACAAACTCGAATTCAAATGGAAAAGGCAACAACTTCAAATACACAACAACAACAGCCATCTACTTCAATTACAACAATATCACAACCTTCATTACTTTCTTCGCAATCTCTTAGCAGAACAGCAACTCAAGATGTTATAGTTATGCCACAACAATTGAAACATTCAACGTCTGCTCTAATAGAAGGACAAAATCAAAGAAATGGTACTTGTTCTGTTCCTTGCTTTTTGAAAAATAGTTGCCAGAGTTGTATTGAAGCACAATGCATGTAAGGAAATTTTATTTGTTTTGTTCTGATATTATTTTTTCTAACAAAAATAGGTGGTGTCCAAGTAATCACCGCTGTGTTTCAATGGATACTTACATGATAAGCTTTCCTTATGGTCAATGTCAAAGTTGGATGACTGCAGCTAACACAAACTATGCATGTCAAAATAATCCCTTCGCGTGTAAACAACAAAAAACTTGTTCTGATTGTCAGTCTATCGGGCCAAGATGTGGATGGTGTGATGATGGGTAAAGGAATTTTAATTTTTTTCAGAAAATTTGATTATAAATTTTAGTTCTGGAACTGGTCTTGGAACATGTATTGAAGGTTCAGCATCAGGTCCACTGTCCGGAGAAGGTTGCCCAAGTGAGAGATGGTTCTTTACTGGAGAGCCAGGTAATTTTTTGAAAAGATGATATTTTAAATAATTTTCCTTTAAGATTGCCAGTGTAATGGGCATAGCACTTGTACTGAAAATTCAACTCATAAACGTTTTCGTTGTACTCGTTGTAAAGATAAAACTCGTGGTGAACACTGTGAACAATGCGAATCTGGATATTATGGAGATCCTAGGAATGGGGGAGAGTGTAAAGGTTTTTTTAAATTTTATTTTTTTCGTTAGTGAAATATTAATTTTTAGAATGTCAGTGTAATGGACAGGCAACACTTTGCAATCCGGTATATTTTTTAAAATCTCTTATGATAATAATTCAGTCATTTTAAAGACTAATGGAGATTGTTTTTGCTCTACAAAAGGAGTTCTTGGCCCTCGCTGTGATAAATGTGAACCTAAATATATTGGTGATCCAAAAAATGGTGGAACTTGTACATGTAAATAAAATTCTTAAAAAATTTAAATTTTTTACAAATTTAAATAGATGAACTTGCCATTGATTTTATTTTTACTTTTAAATTGGACAGTGATGATATACGTGATAAATATGTTAATCAAATTAATTTCTTCAGTGTGCCATTTAAGGTATTTTTATTTTAAAAATTTTGATGAAAAGTAAAAAAGATTGGGTTGACAATTTTTTGATTGAATAGGATAATTCCTCCCAAGAAAAATGTTTTTTTTCCTATGTGAATCCCCGAGTATCCCCGTTTACTTCACAAGATTTTTTATCGTTTAAACATTTTTTTATTCTAGCGAGATACAGATGTCCAATTTACAGTAACATGTGAAGGAGATTCTGGGGCAAAAGTTACAATTAATTTAACTTCACAACCATTAGAAGGAGGGAATCAACCTTTTCATGTAAAATATTTAATGGCTGGACAATTATGTACAAGTACTGGAATTAAAAGAACTTATAGTTCTTCTGATCCAAGTATGTTTTTTAAAAAATTTAAAAAAATATTTGTGATGTTATTTATTAAACTTTATCATATTTTTTATTAAAAAAATTATTTTTTTAAAGATTTTTCCTATGGTACTGATGCCAACACAACATTTAATGTTAGAATTAGTGATTTTGTTACTCCTATAAAGGTTAGGAAAATTTTATTAAATTTTAAAAATTTTTTTGAAGATTCAAATTTCATTTGCTCAATCTTTACCTATTAATTGGATTCTTTTCTTTGTTATTTTTGCTGCGTAAGTTTTTAAAAAATATTTTTTTTTAATTTTATTTTTATTTAAAAGTTGTTTTATTGTTCTTCTTGTTGTTGCTGGTTTAATTTGGATAATAAAAATGAGAATAGAATGGTATAGAAATATTAGAAGAAGACATGATGAAATTGAAGAAATGGCTTCACGTCCATTTGCTTCTATTCAATTAGATTTGGGTGGAGATTCTATGAAATCGGTACTTGTTATAAAGAAATTTAGATTTGTGATTATTCTTTAATACGCAGTTTAGGATCTGAAAATTAAGATTTATTTTAGAGAGTATAAGTTAAGCGATTTTTAGAAATGATTTGGATCTAATTTCTAAAAAAATTTAAGCATGTGGATCCTTGTGCAGTCGAGCCTTGTTCGAATTATCAAGCGGGTGTTTATACAGTTATTGTTAAATTGCCAACTGGAGGTGAGAGAGGGGGGGGGGAGGGGTATTTTTAAAAAATTAATTTTATTTAAAGGCCAAACATATACACCTTTTGGAACCTCTGGATTAGCAGTAGCATCAGCATTATGTCAACTAACCTCCGCACAACTTGCACTTCTTCAACCACCAAATACTGAGAAAAGGCCAAAAAGAAAATCAAATCTTAAACGTTTTATGCCTTTCATGTCGTGATATTTTTTTTTATTTTTTGCGGCCATTACTTTGCATAATGTTTTGTGTGAATTTTGTATTTTTGTTTGCATTTTTCTATTCAAATATGTGTATTGTGTATATTATTTAATTTTTATTTGTAAATTTTGAAAATTAAAAGAATTGAAATGGTTTCTTACTTTTCTAGATATTATTTTGATATTAGTGTAAAAATGGGATTTTAGAATAATGAGTTTGTTATAATTGGACCCCGAACGAGGTTCAGGTTTATTGTCACGTAATGTCAAGATTACCCTCACCCTTCACGACACCCGCAAATTTCAAAGGGCTTCCAGCTTTCTGTTGGGAGTTATGAGTCTTCGTGCGATAAAGCTTGCGCAGAATTGATACAAAAACTTGGAGGTGGACTGTATTTATTCTTATATTTTTAAGGATTATGGTGTTGCACAACAAGTTCGTCGTAATTGCGACTATAAAAACAATTTTTCCCATTTAGAATACCCCTTCTATCAGCAATATAACAACTACACTTCAAAACATCCGTCGTATTATTGCCCAAGCCTCGTGTTACTCTTGTTCTCATCAGTCACACAATGTTACTTCGCTACCAATGCAACAAGGACAGAACCAGCTCGTTCAGTGAAGTGATGGCTACTGCTCTGATGTTGGTGATGTTGTTTCAGTTGGGTCAGTTTTCCTTTCAATTTTCTTTATTTAACGTTTCTAATTAAAAAATTTCAGCAATCTGTTTGTGTGCAGCTTCTGAAGAGGTCGAGACTACTATGGATGGTTATAACCCGAAATTGAATGACACTACTGTGCCGGACAGAGTGAGTACAAATGAGGTTATTTATTCTCAGGCGGTCCAATCTTAACCGTCTAGAAACTGGAAATGGGCCTTTCGAATAGCTCTGCAAACATTTGTACTTTTCCTTAATTTTCAGGTCAAGCGAAACCCGCCGCCAGCACCCAGTAATAACGACAACTCGAAATGCGTCAAGGATCCTGCACAAATTCATGGTAAAACTTTCGTTAGAGAAAACATCTAAATTTTTTAAATTCAGAAAGTTCGCGTGGACTTGTGGCTTTAGGCTCTATCGTGGCCTGTGTTCTCTGCCTGGGTCTGATGCTCGCGGTTGCGTGTGGATGTATATGCACGGAAACAAAAATGATTGATGTGGAGTGAAGAACAAATAGATGAGAGAATATAAATAAAGATGATTGGAAGTCATAAATGTGAGTGCATATATAATAAAATAGTAATATGTATATTGTGTATTGTATAATTGTATATAATTGTTTGTCCCTAAACCTGAAAAAAATTTTGTATTGTATGTATAAATAGTTTCCGTTTTTTCATGAAAAAAACATTTGAAAACCATAGTTGATCAGTAAGGCTGTGATTTATAGGCAAATGCCTATTTTTTCTGCAAGCTTGGGATGTTGTAATACGTTCAAAAAACGTGTTTTTAGCTTGGTCCGAAGAGTCTAGTATGACTTTTAACTTGCCTATTTTTGCCTATTTCGGACTTTTTGAGCCTTTTTGCCTATTTTGGAATTTTCGGTACTATTTTTGCCTTTTTAGCGATTTTTTCTAAATTTTGCCTAAAAATCAGTGAAAAATCTAAAAAAAATCAGTGTCAACTCCCATTTTTAATTTATATTTCGACAAATTGAGTATTTTTACTCTGTTGGACATTTTGAGATTAGACGTTTTGTTGGCGGGACATTTTGGGGTGGGACGTTTTGTGGGTTGGGCAAGATTTTCTTTTTGTCAATTATCGACATTTTTAAAAAATTGCACCATTTTTGCTCAAAAAATGATTTAAAATGACGAATAAATGGCAAAATTGTCAAAAAACGACGAATAAGCGGTTATTTTACTGTTTTTATCATAATTTTATAGGCTGATAACCTTTTTTATCTGCCTATTTTTGTGCCTTTTTTTTGGCTTTTTGGTGCCTATTTTAGGCGCCTATTTCACTAATTTTACTTGCCTAACTATCACAGCCTTATTGATCAGTAAAGGTCTAGTGAGAAAATGTCTTTTTCAATTTTCAGCACTGAAATGGTTGTCTAATTTAAATTTCCGCGTTTAATTTCACAACGCCAGAAATGAGGCGCCATAGATTTTTTGGCCGTTTGCCATGCAGACAATTCTTTTGTAAAAGCGCATTTGCTGTCTACAGACGTTGCGTAGCTTTTCTGCTCGATTTTCATTGCCTTCCTGCTGATGTGAAGGCAAAATAGTATGTGGTCTGTGTTTGACTTTTTCCACCTTTTTGCTCGCATTTTTGCAAATTTCTTTGTTACGTATTTTCATGCGCACTATAAACTATGTAAAGATCGAAATAATTTTTGAATGTTTATTGGAATTTATTTTTGTTGATTTTTGATCGCTTAAAATCGTCTTTAGGGAAAGATAACTGTTTTCTTATATTTTGTTTATTTTCCTCTTATTTACCATTTTTGCAATTTATGAACTTTCTTCCCATTATTTACTAAATTTTCTTAAAAAGCTTTTAATATTTCAAAGATTGTTTTCTTTTGTTTACCAGATTTTTAATACTTTCCAAGTGTTAAATCTTTGACAGAAAAATTAACTTTTATAAACGAAGAAAAACCCCTTTATCAAAGGGTTTTTGTAAATATTTTCAGTAAATTGGCATAAATTGTCTTATTTTTTTGGACATTTTAAATTAAATTTTAGTTTTTCTTCTTGTTAAAAATGATGAATCACATTTTTTAACAGAAATTTTTAAATAAACATTCCTTTTATGACTCATTGCCTTTTGCAATGCTTTTATTGCACAGTTTATGGAACCGAAGATTTTTTGGGTTTAGTTCCTGATAAATTTAAAAAAACAAATCAATTAATATAAAACATGTCAAAAATTTTATTTGAATTTTTTTAAGGATTAAAAACATTTTCCCAATTAAAAAGGCAATGATTTAAAGGTCAGTAACTTTAATACACTTGAGAAAGAAAGGGAAATATTTAAGGATTAAATATGTTGTGTGGTCGTTGATTCTATTTTTCTAATTTTTTCCTCAGCCTTTTCCCCATCATTTCCTATATTTTTTAATTAACATTTTTTTAATCGTTTATATATTTTTTGTCTTGAAAAAAAAATTTATTTAATGTTTCTAAAAAATTTTTTCAGGGTACCGTTAATAGTTGAAGGTCTGTGGAGTAATATACCACAAGGGTCGTAGAGAACACTTCATTGTGCCGTCTGAGGGAGCCTTCTAAATTTATTCTGCACGCATTTTTTGTATTAATTTTTTGCCGTTTGTGCCTAAAGAAAAGGTTTAAATTTAAATTTTTTGATATTTTTTAAAATTTTTACTTCAGGGAAGAATGTCGTTTATTGATGATTTTATTTATCGTAGAGGCATCCTCCTGAATAGTTTTGTTGATCCAAAAGAGGAGGAGCTTGACACGGATGATCTTGAGGTTTTGTATTTAAAGATAATTTTTGGGTTGACGTGGGGTCTCATAGTTTTAGAAACGATTTTCTGTACGGGCAGTTTCTATCACAACATTTTTACTTTTAACTTTCCTATTTTTGAATTAGAGAGAGAACTTATTTTTCAGATTTAAAATGACCCCCTTTTTTTAAGGTTGCACTGATTAACGAGTCTTTCGAGGAACAAATGAAACAACGTGAGCTTTTCAGTAATAGCGACCTCAAGTCTTTATTCTACAATGGAGAGCAGACTACAACGGCAGCATTTTTAAACAATGAGCAAACGCACTCACAGAAGCACAAGGACTCAACGGATTCTTCTTTACTGATAAAAATATTACCGACTAGTTCTCCAATTCGCTGGCCTCACATTACGCCCCATTCAGGTTTTCTACACTAGTTTTAAATATTTCATAAATTAATTAAAAAGGTCCAAAATTCTCTACTTTATTTCTAGATTTTGATGACTCGGAACGTGGCCGCCAACTAGACATGGAATTGGGACGAATGATGCTTGAAGGGGAGGATGAAGAGGAATCAACATTTATGAGTTCATTTGACGACAGCGGCTGTAAATCAACGTCTTTGACAAAATATTTGGATAAAAGTGCGGATAGAACAAGCGACGATAAGACGGAAGAAGCCGAAACTTATATGGACAATAAAGAAGATATTTCTAAAAAATTACCTTCGTCTTTGAATTCTGCTTCGATACTTGAACAAATGGCTGCTTTTACAACACCGGCAACAAACACACAAAATTACAATATTTCGTCGCTAACCTTTTTGCCATATCATCATATGGCCGGAGGTTTCTTTTCTTCCTCTTCATTCGAATCCGCGACGTCTCAACAGGAAGATGAAGTTATGGCGGCTGCTTGTGCTGATGCTGCGGAAGCTGTTTGTTTTTATTTTTTAAGATTGATGGTTTGGGATAAATGTAGTTTGGAAACGTAGAAAACTATTCTTTACATAGTATGGAACGACTTATAAGGCATTATTATTATGGGTCAAGATTTTTTAAAATTTCTATAGGTATCGGCTGTTAAGTTCCACTTGTAAAGATTTTGCTGTTTTTCTCATCTTCAGAAAATCATTAAAATTTTTAAAATTAATATTTCGAAAAATATTCTTTAATTTAAGATTGCAAATGATGTAGTCCAATCTCTGTTTGCTGATGAGCAATATACTCAATCTGAGTTGGGATTAACTGACGATGAGGCTGAAGATGAAGAAGAAGAAAAAAATAAAAATAATAATTTGGCAATGACTTCAACTGCTATTTCTCTTCATTCAACCTCTCCAAATAGTAATTCTTTTTCGTCATGCTCTTCTTTTTGTGAATTCAACAAAACTAACGAAAATGACTTAAAATTTTAAAAGTAAAAAATTCTCTGAACGAGAAAAAAAGGTAAAAACAATAAAAAGGTAAAAAATATATAAGCAACCCAATCATTCATTCATTAAATATATTTGTTTTCTGATTTGAGAAAAATATAACTTTTCTGAATATATTAATTTTTAATTTTTTGTGAAGTTTATGTGTGTTAGAAAAAAGCCTCATTTCCTTGTTTCTGTTTTTCGATTGGAATATCAATCCTAGGTTAATAAACCTTGTATTTTTGATGGAGAACCATTTATTACAATCTATCTTAAAATAAGTGAAGATTTAAAAAAATTAAATTTTAAGAATTTTTAAGAGAAAAACAAAGCTTCTCAACACACATAAACTTCACTATTCTTGCTTATATTTTCCTTTCTTTTTTTTTATTCGGCACCACCAATACCTTACATATAAATATTTTTTTAAAAGCACAGCACAAAACACAAGTATTCGCTTCGTTCGAATATTTTTCAGTTTCTTGTGTTTTCCTCTCTCTTTTTTCTTTCTCTATTCAAATTTACTTGCTGGACACAATCACCAATCTGCTACTTTTTGGGGAGTTTTTTTAAACTCCCGAATTTTGTGTGTCTCGGCCTTTTTTTTTAAATATATATAACCAACTTTTTAAAACTATTTTTTTTGTAACTACTTGCACTCTGATTTTTTTTATTGCTGCGCAATTAATTTTTAAGAAAATTTCATGCTAATGAGCATGATCTTAAAAAATGACCACAACACACATTTGCGCATTAACTTTCTTTGAAATTATAGAAAAATATTCTTTGGCAAAAGTCTTTTGTTATAATTGGGGTTTTTTAGAATTAAATTTTTTGGATCGTAAGATGGTGAAACTGATATTTTTTGGACCTAAATAATTTTTATTGAAAATATTAAGATTTTTAAAAATTCTAATCAGATTTACTATTTTTGATTTGAATATTTAGTTTTAGAATTTTTGAAATTTAGACCTCAATTATTGACAATTTTATTAAGGATTTGAGAGAATTATTTGTACTCTTCAGCTATTCTTTTAAGGCGAAAAAATTTTTTTGGTGTGCATCGTATTTATAACAACAAAAACATTAATTTTTAAAAAACAATTTTATACGATGCACTGTAATTCAGTTAAAAAATTAAATTTGGGGGTCTTTTATTCAAGTTATTTGTATTTTAAAAAGGCACATCCAGAAGAGTTAAAAAATCAGGGGAGGAAACTATGAAAGAAACTGTTTGAGGGAATTTCTTGGATGTGCCTTAAAATCTGATTGACAATTTATTTTTTTAAATTTTTGTGTCGGTCATTGGAGTTATTTTTAAATTTACTTAAAAAATGTTAAAAATTTTATAAATTGATCAAAATCTTAAAGTCAAAAATTAACTTCAATGACCTTGAACATTTTCTTTATGCGCGAACATATATTACATTCTTAACGCGTCATACTTCGTTACATAACATACGAAAATGATTCAGAAAAATTCAAAAAAACGAATACAAACATTTTGTTTTTTTTCTTCCATTATTTTATTGTTTCCACATTTTTTTCTGTGGTGAATAAATTTTTTTGGAGAATTTGGATTTTATTTTTATTTGTTTTGTGACTAAACAATACATATGAGAATATTTTTAGTTTTTATTTAAATTTTAGGTTTTATTTTGGTGGAAATCTAAATAAATCCCCAGCAGGGGAAGTGTTTTTTCTTGAGCATTTCTTACATTATTATGCTTTTACAGTATTTTTGGGGTACATACTATATATGTATATGTCCCTGGTACACAGCTTGATCTATCCTTGTTATAGATCAACGTTTTTTCTTGTCTTCAATCATAATTTTCACAAAAATCTTTAGAATATATTTCAAAAAAATATTTACTTTCACAGATCAATAGATGAAACATTAAAATTTGTCCTTACAAACGAAAACTCTTCTCTTCTGATCAACATTTGTCCGCTCTCATTTTACTCTCCATTAAGCATTTCTCATGTGTTCTCAAACATAGCTTTAGCTTTAAGATTATATAGGCGAATATGCGTCATTTGTTCTATTTCATATTTTTTGTTAATAAAATTATAAACAGCCTAATACAAAGGCAGGTTATCTTTTTTTAAATTTAATTTTTATTCTTTCATATTTTAATTTTAATCAATTTTTAAATTTCTTAAATAATAGTGAAGTACATTCTCATTAATTCTACTTCCTTTGTGGGTTCTGATTTTCTATTAGGGCTTTTAAAACGTTCCTTATTTAAAAAAAATTATTAATTTTCAAGTCTTGCATTTTCTTATAAAGTGCCTAAAAACCCCATAATCTGCCTTTTTGGCTTTATATTTTCTATATTTTTCCCATATTCTTATTTAAACAACATATTTTTGACTTATAATTTAATATGACATCGGAAAGTGAAGAATATAAACATGGTTATTATTTTTATTTAAAAAGAATTTTTAAAAATAAATTTTATTCAGAATTTACATTGCCTTCACTGCCACGTACTACTAGAGGTTTGCCATTACCTTTGTCAGCTAGTCCAGATGGAAACAAATTTGTATATTGTGCTGGCAATAGTGTATTTATACGAGATTCTAATGTAAGGGATTTTTTGTTCATTTTAATTTGTCAATTTACCTAAATTTAATTGGGACATTATTGTTTGGGTAATTGAGACTTTAAATATTAGTTTTTAGCAAATTTTTGACTGTGATGTCTACACAGAACATTCAACACTTACACAAGTTGCAAAATATGCCCCGTCTGGATTTTACATTGCTAGCGGCGACAAACACGGAAAAATAAGAATTTGGGATACTACACAATCGGTTTGGGGGTTTTAAAAGATTTTTTTAAAAGTTTTCTCTTTATTTTAGACGCATATTCTAAAAGCAGAGTACGCTTTAATTAACGGTCCAATTCGAGATATTGCCTGGTCAGAAGACAGTAAAAGAATGGCTGTTGTTGGGGAAGGAAAAGAAAGGTTTTTAAATATTTTTTAAAGAAAAGAAAAGAATCTTTTTCAAGATTTGGACATGTTTTTCTTTTCGATACCGGTACAAGCAATGGAAATTTATCTGGACAGAGTAAAGCTATGACTGTCAGTATTTCTTCAAATTTTTAAAATTAAAAAAAATTTAGAGTATTGATTTTCGTTGGACTCGTCCCTATCGTCTAGTAAGCAGTTCAGAAGACAATACAGTTGCTATATTTGAAGGACCCCCTTTTAAATTTAAAACGGTTATTTCTTGAAATATGTTTTTTAAATTAAAATTTTTTAAAGCTTTTCCATGAACATACACGTTTTGCTCAATGTATTCGTTATAATAAAGATGGGTCAATTTTTGCAAGTGCTGGGGCTGATGGAAGGGTTTTTATTTTATTTTTGATAATTTTATTTTTTAATATAAAATTTTCTAACATGAATTAATTTAAGCATGATGAAATTATTTTTACTTTTCTTCTTACTCAACTTAAAAATTTCCATAAAATATTTTTTAAGGTAATTCTCTTCGAAGGCACAGAAGGAACCAAGATTGGAGAACTTATTGACAGCAGCGATACTGCCTGTAAAGAAGCTGCTCATGCTGGAGGGGTTTTTGCCTTATGCTGGAATTCTGATGGAAAACGTCTAGTTACTGCCTCTGGTGATAAAACATTAAAAATTTGGAATGTTGCTGATAAAAATATTATTGGGTTAGTTTTTAAAGTTTTTCTGTTAGTGCTCCAAACGATTGCCTTACACAAATAAAAAATTGGCTTCTATCCATTCATTTAATATTTTTAAAATTTATTTTTCTACAAAATTTGTTTTTTTTTTTTTTCAGAAAAATCCGTTTTGGCACAACAGTTGACGATCAACAATTAGGTGTTGTTTGGTTGCGTGACAGAATTGTTTCTTGTTCTCTTTCTGGATTTCTTAATTACGTTGACCCCGAAACTTTAACAATTACAAAAATATTAAAAGGACATAATAAATCAATTACGGCAATGGCTTTGGCTAGTGATGGAGAAAATGTATTTACTGCTGATTTTGAAGGAAATATTAGTTAGTTGTTTTTTCGAGATAATTTTATAATTTATTTAGCTCGTTGGAAGTTGTCTGATGGCTCATCCGAACGTTTAACGCCTACAATTCATAAATCTCAAATTTCTTCTTTAAAATTATTAAATGATGGAACGCTCATTTCTACGGGTTAATATTATTTTTTAATTTTATTTAAATTTTATTTCAAGGTTGGGATGACACAATTGCCTTTACAGAGAAAGCTTTAAATATAACTGGTAAATTAATTTTTTAATTTAAAAAAATTTTTCAATCTCAGATAATGCCCAACCAATTTCACACAAATTAACATCCCAACCGAGAGGTGTTGATTCAACAAAAGATGGCAAAACTGTCGCTGTTGTAACACAACGTGCAATATTAATATTTACAGATAAAAGGCTATTAAAAACAAATGAAATTAAATATGAAGGAATGTGTATTGCAATATCTCCTGAAGGGAATCTTTTGGCAGTTGGAGGAAATGTAAGGAGAAAGAGGGGGAAGGAGGATTAATTAAAGAGGGGGGGATTAATTGTTGAAAATTCTTTTTTTAAGGATGGTAATGTTCATGTTTATGCTCTTTCCACTTCGGACAGTTCTTTAACCGAAAAACAAAAATTATCTCATGGCGGTGCTTTAACTTCTGTAAATTTCAGTCCAGATGGAAAATACCTTGTAGCAACTGATATTGCTAAAAAAGTAAAAATACGGATTAATTTTATATAAATTCTTAAATTTTAGGTTGTCCCATATAATGTAAATAATGGATTTAAAGTTGCTTCCGAAAAATCTTGGTCCTTCCACACAGCGCGTATCAACTGTTCTGCTTGGTCGAGTAATAGGTTGTTAAATCATTTTCCTCATTTAAATATTTTTTCCCACTTATTGTAGTCGTTATATAGTCACCGGTTCTCTTGACACAAATATAATGGTTTGGGATTTGGAACAAAGTGGAGAACATCCTTTACTTATTCGAGGTGCTCATCAAATGTCTGCAATAAATTGTGTTGCTTTTTTGCCAGATGGAAAAAGAATATTAAGTGTTGGACAAGATGCCAATATTCGTATTTGGAATGTTAAATTACCTATAAAACCTTCTTAAAAAAGATTCTCTTTAAAAATAAATACTTATTTTTTAAATGACTAATTAAAAAATTTCTTTAAAATTTTCCCTGTAACCCATATTTGTACGTGAATCTTGTAATGATTATATAAATATTTACTAATTAATATATCTCAAGAAAAAAAATATGCATTTTACTGTGTTTTTTTGTTTATTTGTATGTAAACGTAGTTTTTGCGTTTTTTTATTTTATTAAAAAGAGAATTGAGTAATTTTGAAAAACTTTGATTATGGTATTTATAAAATTATAGAATCAGACTTGGAAAAGTAATGGTTTTTGCGTATTGGCTCGGTCACCGTTTTTTTAATTTTAAAGAAGCTTTTAGGGCAAGAATCCACTTGGTTGTATTTAAGTAAAATAGGCCCAGCTGATACAAATGATTTGTTTGATTGACTAGAAAAGATTAATTTTGGCTTATGAATAAAATACCCGAATCTCAATAATATTTTGGTCCAATTTGTAGAAATGTTTCGAAATTTTTTACATTTTTAAATTTTTTAGTTTTTAGAAATTAATTTTCTTTAAAATGAGTGAAAATTTACAAGGTGATGATGATTTGTTTAGTACTTTATGTTCTTGTTCTACAATTAATTTTGAAGATTCTTTAAATCGTATAAAATTATTGGAGGTAATTAATTAATTAAAATTATTTTTATTTTATTTATTTTTTGTAGGTTGAAAAGGACAAAACAAATTTGGCTTTTCAATTAATTTTGGCTAAACTTGATTTGGTAGGGGGTTTTAAATTAGAGAAAAAAGTATGGTTTATCTCGAAAAATATTTGTAACCGAGATTGAAGAATGGGATCTTGTTTTCGTCATATCCCTGCTTTATATGAAGTAAAAATTATTTAAAAAACTCCTTATTAAGAAAAATTTTTTCTTCACTAAATTACATACCAGATCTCCCTAAAAATTAATTTTTATTTAAATAGTTGACAATTAACTCAACAAAACAGAATGTCTCAACAAATAATCCAACATTTGAAAATCAAGCAATTATTAAACAATTACATGAATTGAATGAGAAAATGAGTGCAAATGTAAAAAATAATTTTTTTAATAATTAAAAAATAATTTTAGCAAGAAATTTTAAATAATTTACAAAAAATGCAATTAGAATATTTTGAAAATAAAAATAAAATGTTAATATCGGAAGAAGAAAGGAATTTAGCTGTGAATCTATTTCTTAAAATTAAAGAAGAATTTGAGAAATTAAATGAGGAAAATAAAAAGATTTTTGAAGAAAAATTGGAATTATTAGAGGAATTGAGAGATGAAAAATTAGAAATGATAAAAATGGAAAAAAGTTGGTTGAAAGTAAACAAAAAATTGGAAGATTCTGAATATCTAATATGTCGACTTGAAAAGGAAATTGAAGAAAATAAAGAGAATTATGAACAGGAAATTAAAGTATAAAACATCTTTAAAATAATTTTTGTACTGTGTGAAACGGTGTGCCTTTTGCCTTTCATGTTTCGCTTTAAAAATCTGTTTCGGCACACCTCTGTAATAAATAATCTAGTTTTCCATTCTTTAGTCTGTCCCAGTTCCTTATTTTGTAATTTCATCTTCCCTATCATTCGGGGTTGAGAAAAAGGCAAGGTTTCGTGCGTCGGATTTTAAGCAAATCTAATTTTTTAGCTTTCATTTAATCTAAAGTAAATGTAAAAAAATTAATTTAAGCAAAAACAGCAAGAAGAGAAGATAAAATATTTAGAATTGGTTAATTTGGAAAATGAAGAGGAAATTAAAATTTTGAAAAAGAAATCGGAAGCAGCTTCGAATAATTTATTTAAATTTAAAAAAGAATTTGGAAAATTAAAAGAGGAAAATGAAAATATTTTAAAAGAATTGGAAGAAAATAAATTAAAAATTGAAAAATATGAAGAAGACAAAAAATTGGAATTAATTAATTTGGCTAAATTGAAAAATGAAAATGAGGGGATTTTTAAAGTTAAAAATAAATTATTGAAAGAATTGGAGGAATATAAAATTAAAATGATAAAAAAGGAAGAAGAAAATAAATTAAATTTAATTAAAATCGAAGAAGAATGTAAAGAATTAAATAAAAAATTGAAGAATTCTGAAAATTTAATATATCAACTTCGACAGGAAATTGGAGGAATTAACTTGGAAAAATCTGAACTTGAAGATGAATTACATGATGCTTTAACTGTATATAAATATGAAACAAGCAAAAATGTTAAAAAATCTTTTTAGAAAATTAATTTTCTTAAATTTAGAATGAAGAACTATTAAAACAAATTAAAGAATTGAATTTGGAAAAGACAAATGTTCTTGTGGAAAATAACAATCTTCTTATTGAGATTCGGGAAAAAGATGAAAAAATTAGTTCTTTAGAATTGCAAGTCAAAACGGTATTTTCGATTTTTTCTTGGTTTTATGATTTAATTTCCAAAAATTTTGTTCTTTTACGGGATAATTAATGGTACGCATTTACTCCTCATGGTACACATTTTACCCCGTCAATTTTTGGTAAATATGTAAAAAATGGTCAGTCTGTCAAAGGTTATAGAACTCGTCGAGCTGAGTCGAATGACCCCAAAATTAAAAAAAAATCTGACTTGATTTTGAAAGAACTGATTTTTGACTTGATTTTTAAGTACCTAAGTAATTAATTCTTGGGAGATTTACTTTAATTTGTGATTTTATTGAACAAAAATATTATTAATTAAAATATTATAATTTAAGTCGGAAAGCACAATTAATTCTCTCAATGTTAAAATTGCTGAATTAACAGCAGAATGGGATAAATTAAATAAAGAAAATGACAAACAACGAGTTGTTTTTGTGAAAAGAACAAATAAAATTAATTCTGTTCAAAATCAAAATTCTTGCTGTGGAAATAAATGTATTAATTCTAATTTATCTGGTGGTTTTTGCAAAAATGAAAATGGATATGTTAATGTTCATGAGAATGGATTAATAAAATATATAAATGCTTGGATGGGGGAAAATAAATGGATTTTTTTAAATGGACAACATCCGTACACTAAAGCTTTGAGTTACCGTCCATATTTTAAAGCTCCGAGTTATAGCAATAATTATTGTTTGTTTTATTTTGAAGTGAAAATGCGTGATGAATTTGGAGCATTGTAATGTTTTTAAAGTTTAATTAGTGTAGATCAAAATTTTTATTTAGTTTTTAATAGAGTTGGCCGGGATCGGGATCGGGCGGGATTAGCCCGGGTTTTTCGAATCCCGATCCCGACTTTTCTTATCCCGAGCCCGAAACATATATCCCGATCCCGATCCCGGCCAATCTCAATCCCGAGCCGGGATCGGGATTGGGATGTGCATCAAATCCCGATGCAAATCCCGACTTTATAAATTGACTAGAAGCCTGTGAAATAAAGTTAACAAAAGAGGGGAGGCATGAAAGTAAGAAAAATTTTCGCCTGCGGCGCAGTAAATGGAAGAAATTTGGCATCTTGACATCCAAAATTCTCAAAATTTTCGCCTGCGGCGCCACAAAAATGAACAAAGCTGTCTTTACAACTTTAATGAAATATTGAGTTATTTGGTGTGATATCGAGGGATCAAAAGGGGTTGAGAGGAGTATCGGTGGATTTGGAGTATAGAAGGGGGGGGGGATTAACTTATACAGGGATTCACTTATACTTGAAGAGAAATCGAGGACTTAAGAGATTTTACTACATGAATATATAACTTAATCCCTCAATCTCAGTTTTTGAACGTAACGCACTTAATCGTATAGACTTGAACGTTTTGACTTGAATGCCCTTGGCCTTCCAAAATTAAAAAATATTGCCTGCGGCGCTTAAAAGGGAGGAAATCTGGCACCTTGGCCTTCCAAATTTTTGCCTGCGGCGCTTAAAATAGAAGAAGCCCAATCCCATTTATTCCCCCATTACCTTATGTCCCCTTAATCCCCTGAAACGGAAAGTAAATTATGCGTCAATGAGACTTAAGCTCAATATTTCAGCACCGCAGTGGCAATTTTAAATTATACTGAGTTGTATGTAAAGAAAATAAAAATTTAAAATTTTTTTAAATTTTTTAGTAAATCCCGATCCCGATTTTTCAATCCCGGTCCCGATTCGGGACCGGGATCGGGATCTCCAGCCCAAATCCCGATCCCGATTTTGTCCAATCCCGATCCCGTGTCGGGATCCGGGATCGGGATCACCATTCCGAAATCCCGATCCCGGGTTTTTCTCTAAATCCCGATACCGGCCAACTCTAGTTTTTAAATAGTAAGAAATTAAAATGATTTTCTATTAGCTAATTTTTTACTTTTAAAAAATAATTTTTTTAGTTGTTATGCGGGTATAGGCTTTGATGTCCAAGATACGAATATATTTTTGTGTAATTATAATTATACTTGGGGAAGTCATCAAGTGTTTACATGGGTCGATGGAGATGTTTTTGGTTGTGGAATTGTTTTTCCCCCAAAAAATGATTTGAAAACAAAGGCTTGTGTATTTTTTACTAAAAATGGAAATAAAATTGGTGAGGAGAAAAAATCAAAATTTTTATAAAATTATAAGTTCGGGCCTCTCTTATGTTTTAGTGTGGAGTGGGGATTATCCGCGGTACGAGATTTAGACTGTATTTAAATTTACTAAGAATTAATTAAAGAAATAATTTATCTGATTCCTGTAATTATAAATTAATATTTCAAAAATCTCAAAGATTAATTTAAAATAAATAATCGATCAAAAGATGTTTTAGTTAATTTTTAGGCAAAAAGATTTTGCTCAAAGAGGATAATGTTAATTTTTATCCATTAATTGGACTTTTGTCATGTTCGGTTGAAACAAATTTTGGAAATGATCTTTTGACAAAGCCTTTTGTTTATAATGTTGACAATTATATTATTTAAAGAATTTCTTTTAAATTTGTTTTTTTTGTCCTTTTAAATTTAATTTTATCTTAATTTAAATTTTGATTTATTAAATTTTTATTTGGATTTTTTATTTTATTTTCCTTAACAATAAATAATTTTTAAAATATTAAAAAAGAATTTTTTTAATTTAGGTATGTTTCTAAAATAATTTTTTATTTAAAAAATCTATCAATTATGGCAAACATTGTATAAATAATATACGCATTATGATATTAATGTTTGGGAGAAAAAAAATTCGGGAAACAGGAGTCGGGATACCGAAAAATACCGTTTTTTTCAAAATTTGACCGGTACGGTTTCGGTATCGGTATACCGGAAAAAAATACCGCGGTATACCGTACCGTGCCGAACACTATTCGTTACATTGCTAACAAAGTTTTTTTTAGCTCTCCGCAGCAATCCCCGATCCCCGACACATCCGACCCCAAATTTTCAGTAGATTATTTTGTTAAATATCTGTATATTAAAAAATTTTTGGCGTTTTGGCGTTTGTCGTCCATTTTTGGCCGATTTAGCGTTATTGCGTGTTTTAAAAATTTGAAAAATTGGCAAAAATTTTGGCGCACACCCCTGCTTCCAATGAAGATTTAGCTTTATAATTTTGTTTAGAACCATAAATCCAACCGATCTTATCCTAATAAACCTCGATATCCTTAGAATCCACCCAAATGCCAGGTTGAAATATTAATCAGTCATTTTCTACCCGGAGCCAATACGGAGTAGCTCTGAATGGGAGAGGGGGGCAAAACAAGAAATGCCACAAAATACGGAACAGAAAAAACATGAAAAGACTAAACTCGGAACTACCAATTATCCAGAGGAATAATTAGTTCTTGTTTGAAAATCAGAATATTTTTAAAAATAAAAATGCAGAAAAGCATAATTTCAAGAAAAAGCAAAAACCCAAGCAAAATTTTAACTTTAATTATAAGATAGACATTAACAAATTGTTTAAAGGCCAACTTTCTTGTCTTCAAAATATAAATAATCCTTTTGAGAAAATATAAATATAATAATCGGAAAAAAATTTGAATTTTGTAAATTAATTATTTGCTGAAGGTGAATTGACGGGAAATTAAGGAGAAGGAAAAAATGAATTAAACCTCATTCCTCCCTATAAATATTAATTTTTTCTAATAAAGAATTAGTTTATTTTGAACAAACTTTTGTGAATTTTAACAAATTTATTAAATACACTCAGTTTTAAAATTATAGCTCCACTTATTTTTTTCTCAAAACTAATACAGATATATAACTAAATTTTCAAGAAAATTCTTTGGATTTTCGATGAGTTTTTAGAAAAAATAGGTGTCGAGCTTAATTTTGAAACAGAGTGGATATATTTACTTTTTAAGTTCTTTACAATTTTTCAAAAATTTTTAGTCTTTTAAAATTAATTTTATTTAAGATGAGCATGAATCTACAAAATTCCAATAATGATTTATCTACCTCTATATGTTCTTGTTCTACTTCAAATTTTGAAGATTCTTTAAATCGTATAAAATTATTGGAGGTAATTAATTAATTAAAATTATTTTTATTTTATTTATTTTTTGTAGGTTGAAAAAGACAAAACAAATTTGGCTTTTCAATTAATTTTGGCTAAACTTGATTTGGTAGGGGGTTTTTTAAATTAGAGAAAAATTGATTAGACAAATGATAATCATCCTACTAATAAATTAATTAAAAATTATATGGCTACTTCTAGTTAATTTAATCACTTGATGATCCTCTATAATAAACTGGAATTTTTGAAAAATGTTCAAACTCCCTTAAAATTAACTAATTAATCTCCTAAAAACAATTTCTTTCATTTAAATAGTTAACAATTAACTCAACAAAACAAAATTTCTCTGCAAATAATGTTTATCCTCGAGAACAAGGACTCTGTCAAGATCAAGCAATAATTAAACAATTACAAGAATTGAATGAGAAAATGAGTGGAAATGTAAAAAATAAATTTAATTTTTTTGAATTTAAAAAATAATTTCAGCAAAAACAACAAGACGAAAAAATAAAATATTTAGAATTGGATAAAGTGGAAAAAGAAGAGGAAATTAAAATCTTAAAAGAAAATTTGGAAGAAAATAAAAATGTTTATGAAAATAAAATTTTAAAATGTGAACAACCTGTAAATGAATTTTTAAAAATTAAAGAAGAGTTTGAAAAATTAAAGGAGGAAAATAAAAATATTTTTAAAGAAAAATTGGAATTATTAGAAAAATTGAAAGATGTATTAGAGGAATTGGGAAATGTCAAATTAGAAATGAGAAATATGGAAAAAAGCTGGTTGCCATTAAACAAAAAATTGGAAATTTCTGAATATTTAATATTCTCACTTCGTCTGGAAATTAAGCTAAATAAGAGGAAATATGAACAAGAAATTAAAGTAAAATTCTGAAATAATTTTCCGTACTGTTTGAAATGCTATTTGGCTAAAGGATATAAAATACAAAAATTTTAATTTTTAGGGAATTAAAGATTTGGCCGAAGATTTAGAAGAAATAAAAATTTTAGATAAGTGTAATTTTACTTTTAGCGAGGCTAGCCACGAAGAAAATGAAAATGTTAGTAATTATTCTAAATAATTTTTAAATTAAATATTTATTTTAGACAAAAGAACTTTTGTCAAAAGATGAACAATTACAATTAGAAATTCAGAAAAAAGAGGAGAAGATTCTTTCATTAGAAATGGAAGTCGAAACGGTATTTAATAAATAATCTAGTTAGTTAGTCCATCTCTTGTCCATCCTAGTTCCTCATTTTAGCAATTTCATCTTCCTTATTAGGGTTGCCAAAATGGCCCGACTCGGACCGAAAGAAGGCGGCGGATCCATCCCTGTCGTACAGGCACGACTCGATAAAGACAAGCTTGAAAAAATGTCTCGACAGTTGGCCCGACTCGAAAACGGCAACCCTATTCCTTATCATTCGGGGTTGAGAAAAGGCAAGGTTTCATGTATCGTGTTTCGGGTAAATTTAATTTTTTACCTTTCATTTAACTAAAAACGAAGGGAAATGTAAGAAATAAATTTCAAGATTTTTATAAAATTTAAAAATTAATTTCAGCAAAAACAACAAGACGAAAAAATAAAATATTTAGACTGGGATAAATTGGAAGAAGAAGAGGAAATTAAAATTTTGAAGGAAAATTTGGAAGCTTTAAATGAATTATTTAAAATTAGAGAAAATTCTGAAAAATTAAAAGAGGAAAATGAAAAGATTTTAAAAGAATTGGAAGAAAATAAATTAAAAATTGAAAAATAAGAAGAAGACAAAAAATTGGAATTAATTAATTTGGCTAAATTGAAAAATGAAAATGAGGGGATTTTTAAAGTTAAAAATAAATTATTGAAAGAATTGGAGGAATATAAAATTAAAATGATAAAAAAGGAAGAAGAAAATAAATTAAATTTAATTAAAATCGAAGAAGAATGTAAAGAATTAAATAAAAAATTGAAGAATTCTGAAAATTTAATATATCAACTTCGACAGGAAATTGGAGGAATTAACTTGGAAAAATCTGAACTTGAAGATGAATTACATGATGCTTTAACTGTATATAAATATGAAACAGAAAAAAATGTTAAAATTTTTTCCTTTTTAAAAAATTAATTTTCTTAAATTTAGAATGAAGAACTATTAAAACAAATTAAAGAATTAAATTTAGAAAAGATTAATGTTCTTGTGGAAAATAATTCTCTTCTTACTGAAATTCGGGAAAAAGATGAGAAAATTAATTCTTTAGGATTCCAAGTCAAAACGGTATTTTTGAATTTTTTTGTTTAAGAAATTTTTTAAAAGAAAATTTTTTGTGGGTATAATTAATTTTGAAGTGACTGTATAATTTGTAATTTTATTAAAATTTAAAAATAATTTAAGTCGGAAAGAACAATTAATTCTCTCAATATTAAAATTGCTGAATTAACAGCAAAATTGGACAAACAACGAATTGTTTATGTGAAAAGAACAAATAAAATAAATTCTGTTAAAGATGAAAATTCTTGTTGTGAAAGTAAATGTATTAATTCTAATTTATCTACTGGTTTCTGTCTAAATGCAAATGGATGTGTTAGAGTTAAAGAAAATGGAGTGATAAAATATATCGATAGTTGGATAGGAGAAAATAAATGGATTTTTTTGAATGGACAACGCCCATATACTAAAGCTTCGAGTTATGACAATAATTATTGTTTATTTTATTTTGAAGTGAAAATGCTTGAAGAATGGGGAGCATTGTAATAATTTTTAATAATTAATTATTAATAGGAAATCATACATTAAAATGAATTTCTCATAGCTAATTTTTACTTTAAAAAAATAATATTATAGAAGTTATGCTGGTATTGGGTTTGATGTTCAAAACACAAATATATTTTTGTGCAATTATAATTATGCTTGGGGAAGTCATCAAGTGTTTACATGGGTAGATGGAGATGTTTTTGGCTGTGGAATTGTTTTTCCTCCAAAGAATGATTTGAAAACAAAGGCTTATGTATTTTTTACTAAAAATGGAGATAAAATTGGTGAGGAGAAAATTTAAATTTTTAAAATTAATTTAAATAAAATATGTATGTACGTAATAAATCAAAAAATGTTTTTTTAACTTTAAGGTAAAAATATTTTTCTTGAAGAAGATAATGTCAATTTTTATCCATTTATTGGACTTTTGTCGTGTTCGGTGGAAACGAATTTTGGAAATGATCTTTTGTCAAAGCCTTTTGTTTATAATATTGCCGATTTTATTATTTAAAGAATTGATTTATGAATTTGTTTTTTTTGTCCTTTTAAATTTAATTTTATCTTAATTTAAATTTTGAGTTCTTTTTAATTTTTATTTGGATTTTTTATTTTATTTTCCTTAACAATAAATAATTTTTAAAATATTAAAAAAGAATTTTTTTAATTAAGGTATGTTTCTAAAATAATTTATAATTTAAAAAATCTATCAATTATGGCAAACATTGTATAAATAATATACGCATTATGATATTAATGTTTGGGAGAAAAAAACTCGGGAAACATGAGTCGGGATACCGAAAAATACCGTTTTTTTCAAAATTTGACCGGTACGGTTTCGGTATCGGTATACCGGAAAAAATACCGCGGTATACCGTACCGTGCCGAACACTATTCGTTACATTGCTAACAAAGTTTTTTAGAAGTTTCTTCCAATCAGTGATGTGCGCCATTGCGTTTTGGCGCTTTTTTGGACGATTTTGGCGCGCCAAAACGCAATTATTTTTACACCCCTAATGATGGAAATTTTTTAAATCAATTAGAAGATAGATAATCAGAAATGTGAGTCAACCCCGAGAGCGACATGCTCTCCCCAGCAATCCCCGACACATCCGACCCCAAATTCTCGGGAAGCTACAGTCCTGCTTAATCGATTTTCAGTAGATTATTTTGTTAAATATTTGTATATTAAAAAATTTTTAGCGTTTTGGCGTTTGTCGTCCATTTTTGGCCGATTTAGCGTTATTGCGTTTGGCGTGTTTTAAAAATTTGAAAAATTGGCAAAAATTTTGGCGCACACCCCTGCTTCCAATGAAGATTTAGCTTTATAATTTTGTTTAGAACCATAAATCCAACCGATCTTATCCTAATAAACCTCGATATCCTTAGAATCCACTCAAATCCTTAGATATTCCTCTTAATCACCCAAATCCCAGGTTGAAATATTAACCAGTGATTTTCTACCCGGAGCCAATTCGGAGTAGCTCTGAATGGGAGAGGGGAGCAAAACAAGGAATGCCACAAAATACGGAACAGAAAAAACATGAAAAGACTAAACACGGAACTACCAAAGCACTACCAGAGGAATAATTAGTTCTTGTTTGAAAATCAGAATATTTTTAAAAATAAAGATGCAGATTCTATCTCTGGACCGTGTTTTTGGTATGGTCTGTATTTTGGTCGTACCGTGTAAGAATAATTTTATCGGCAGATTACTGAGGCTAAATTTCAAGTTTAAGTATAAAATAGACATTAACAAATTGTTTAAAGGCCAACTTTCTTCTCTTCAAAATATAAATAATCCTTTTGAGAAAATATAAATATAATAATCGGAAAAAAATTCGAATTTTGTAAATTAATTATTTGCTGAAGGTGAATTGACGGGAAATTAAGGAGAGGGAAAAATGAATTAAACCTCATTCCTCCCTATAAATATTAATTTTTTCTAATAAAGAATTAGTTTATTTTGAACAAACTTTTGTGAATTTTAACAAATTTATTAAATACACTCAGTTTTAAAATTATAGCTCCACTTATTTTTTTCTCAAAACTAATACAGATATATAACTAAATTTTCAAGAAAATTCTTTGGATTTTCGATGAGTTTTTAGAAAAAATAGGTGTCGAGCTTAATTTTGAAACAGAGTGGATATATTTACTTTTTAAGTTCTTTACAATTTTTCAAAAATTTTTAGTCTTTTAAAATTAATTTTATTTAAGATGAGCATGAATCTACAAAATTCCAATAATGATTTATCTACCTCCATATGTTCTTGTTCTACTTCAAATTTTGAAGATTCTTTAAATCGTATAAAATTATTGGAGGTAATTAATTAATTAAAATTATTTTTATTTTATTTATTTTTTGTAGGTTGAAAAAGACAAAACAAATTTGGCTTTTCAATTAATTTTGGCTAAACTTGATTTGGTAGGGGGTTTTTTAAATTAGAGAAAAATTGATTAGACAAATGATAATCATCCTACTAATAAATTAATTAAAAATTATATGGCTACTTCTAGTTAATTTAATCACTTGATGATCCTCTATAATAAACTGGAATTTTTGAAAAATGTTCAAACTCCCTTAAAATTAACTAATTAATCTCCTAAAAACAATTTCTTTCATTTAAATAGTTAACAATTAACTCAACAAAACAAAATTTCTCTGCAAATAATGTTTATCCTCGAGAACAAGGACTCTGTCAAGATCAAGCAATAATTAAACAATTACAAGAATTGAATGAGAAAATGAGTGGAAATGTAAAAAATAAATTTAATTTTTTTGAATTTAAAAAATAATTTCAGCAAAAACAACAAGACGAAAAAATAAAATATTTAGAATTGGATAAAGTGGAAAAAGAAGAGGAAATTAAAATCTTAAAAGAAAATTTGGAAGAAAATAAAAATGTTTATGAAAATAAAATTTTAAAATGTGAACAACCTGTAAATGAATTTTTAAAAATTAAAGAAGAGTTTGAAAAATTAAAGGAGGAAAATAAAAATATTTTTAAAGAAAAATTGGAATTATTAGAAAAATTGAAAGATGTATTAGAGGAATTGGGAAATGTCAAATTAGAAATGAGAAATATGGAAAAAAGCTGGTTGCCATTAAACAAAAAATTGGAAATTTCTGAATATTTAATATTCTCACTTCGTCTGGAAATTAAGCTAAATAAGAGGAAATATGAACAAGAAATTAAAGTAAAATTCTGAAATAATTTTCCGTACTGTTTGAAATGCTATTTGGCTAAAGGATATAAAATACAAAAATTTTAATTTTTAGGGAATTAAAGATTTGGCCGAAGATTTAGAAGAAATAAAAATTTTAGATAAGTGTAATTTTACTTTTAGCGAGGCTAGCCACGAAGAAAATGAAAATGTTAGTAATTATTCTAAATAATTTTTAAATTAAATATTTATTTTAGACAAAAGAACTTTTGTCAAAAGATGAACAATTACAATTAGAAATTCAGAAAAAAGAGGAGAAGATTCTTTCATTAGAAATGGAAGTCGAAACGGTATTTAATAAATAATCTAGTTAGTTAGTCCATCTCTTGTCCATCCTAGTTCCTCATTTTAGCAATTTCATCTTCCTTATTAGGGTTGCCAAAATGGCCCGACTCGGACCGAAAGAAGGCGGCGGATCCATCCCTGTCGTACAGGCACGACTCGATAAAGACAAGCTTGAAAAAATGTCTCGACAGTTGGCCCGACTCGAAAACGGCAACCCTATTCCTTATCATTCGGGGTTGAGAAAAGGCAAGGTTTCATGTATCGTGTTTCGGGTAAATTTAATTTTTTACCTTTCATTTAACTAAAAACGAAGGGAAATGTAAGAAATAAATTTCAAGATTTTTATAAAATTTAAAAATTAATTTCAGCAAAAACAACAAGACGAAAAAATAAAATATTTAGACTGGGATAAATTGGAAGAAGAAGAGGAAATTAAAATTTTGAAGGAAAATTTGGAAGCTTTAAATGAATTATTTAAAATTAGAGAAAATTCTGAAAAATTAAAAGAGGAAAATGAAAAGATTTTAAAAGAATTGGAAGAAAATAAATTAAAAATTGAAAAATAAGAAGAAGACAAAAAATTGGAATTAATTAATTTGGCTAAATTGAAAAATGAAAATGAGGGGATTTTTAAAGTTAAAAATAAATTATTGAAAGAATTGGAGGAATATAAAATTAAAATGATAAAAAAGGAAGGAGAAAATAAATTAAATTTAATTAAAATCGAAGAAGAATGTAAAGAATTAAATAAAAAATTGAAGAATTCTGAAAATTTAATATATCAACTTCGACAGGAAATTGGGGAAATTTACTTGGAGAAGTCCAAACTTGAAGATGAATTACATGATGCTTTAACTGAAGCAAAATATGAAACAGAAAAAAATGTCAAAATTTTTTCCTTTTTAGAAAATTAATTTTTCTTATTTTAGGAAGAACTTTTAGAACAAATTAAAGAATTAAATTTGGAAAAGACAAATATTTCTATGGAAAATATTTTTCTTCTTGATGTGGAAATTAGGAATAAAGATGTGGAAATTAGGGCATTTAAATTGCAAGTCAAAACGGTATTTTTAAAATTTTTTTGTTGGTTTTATGAATTAATTTCCAAAAATTTTGTTCTTTTGTGGGATAATTAAGTAATTTTTGAAGGATTTACTTTAATTTGTGATTAAAATAAATTAAAACAATTTAAGTTGGAAGGAACTATTAATTCTCTCAATACTAAAATTGATGAATTGACAACAAAATTGGATCAATTAAATAAAGAAAATGACAAAAAAATTGTCTTTATGTGTAGAACATATAAAATAAATTCAATTTCAAATAAAAATTCTTGTTGTGAAAATAAATGTATTAATTCTAATTTATCTACTGGTTATTGTCAAAATGGAAATGGATATGTTAATGTTTACAAAAATGGATTGATAAGATATAGAAATAAAAATATTGATGATTGGACAGGGGAAAATAAATGGATTTGTTTGTCTGCACAATATCCATTCAACAAAGCTTCAAGTTACGACAATATTCCGTCTTTAGTTTATTTTGAAATGAAAATCCATCAAGTACATAATTCAAAAATGTAATGTTTTTTATAAGCTAAGACGTGCTAATTCCATTCTATTATCTATATTATTGTAAGGAAGAGAAAGATACAGCTAGCTAGCATTTAAAACTCTCACTAGGCGGGGGTTTAAGATCTATTAAAAGTTTTTTTTTTTAAGATCTATTTCTCAATATCTATCAGTTTTATAAGCCAATTTTTTTAATAAATAAAAACAATTTTTTTAGTTGTTATGCAAGTATTGGTCTTGATGTTCCGAATGCAAAAATATTTTTGTGTAATAATGCCACTACTTGGGGAGATATTGAAAAGTTTAAATGGGTAGATGGAGATGTTTTTGGTTGTGGAATTGTTTTTCCTCCAAAGAATGATTTGAAAACAAAGGCTTATGTATTTTTTACTAAAAATGGAAATAAAATTGGTGAGTAGAAAATTTACATTTTTAAAATTAATTTAAATAAAATATGTATGTACCAGTGTTGGGCCGAGTCCCAAAAAATACGAGACTCAGCCCACCCCTGGTATGTACGTAATAAATCAAAAAATGTTTTTTAACTTTAAGGTAAAAATATTTTACTTGAAGAAGATAACATTAATTTTTATCCATTTATTGGGCTTTTGTCTTGTTCGGTGGAAACAAATTTTGGAAATGATCTTGAATCAAATCCTTTTGTTTATAATATTGATATATGTTAATGTTCATATTAATTGAGGAATTTTTTAAATTTGTTATATTTTCTTTTTAGATTTAATTTTATCTTAATTTGAATTTTGATTTTTTTTAAATTTTTATTTGGATTTTTTATTTTATTTTCCTTAACAATAAATAATTTTTAAAATATTAAAAAAGAATTTTTTAAATTTATGTCTCTAAAATAATTTATAATTAAAAAAATCTATCAATTATGGCAAACATTGTATAAATAATACACACATTATGATACATCCATGGATTTAAAAATTAAAAAAGATTAAAAATTAATATATATCCTTTAAATTTTTTAAAATAAAAATTTTTCCTTTTTTAAATTTAAATGCTGATTAAACAAAAATTTACTGAAATTTTCCTTTATGGAAGAGATGTTGAGAATTTATTTATTTAATAAAAATTGAATCCAAATTTGGATAATAAACCAAACTACAATTTTATTTATATATTCTTTTAATTTTCAAATTAAAATTGATTAGAATTTAAATATATTTTTAAATTAATTTTATTAATTCACCAAAGAGATAAATAGTTTTAGGTTCAATCAAATATCAGTTGACGTACACAATTAAAAAATTTAAAGTTGATCAACTATTTTAAGCTATACCTTAAATTCTATATATACACCTCTCTCTGTAGGGGGAACTGTCTAAGTAATTCCCCAAATCCCATTCATTTTCCATTCCATAGGGGGATATTTAAAATCTTAATTGAATGTACATAATAAAATTATTTTATTTTAGATATATTTAACGAATTTAGGAATTAAAATAAATTAATTAAAAAATAATGTCATCCAAACTCCAAACCATTTTCTTTTTATTTTCAATTTTTATTTTATTCCAATCTGTCTACAATTACACTAAATGTATTAAAACAGGGCATTTAGAATGTGATAATGAATATTATCCTTGTTGTAGTAAGAATACTGAATGTGTTCGTGTAACGAATGAATCTTTTGGTTATGGGAAATGTGTCAGAAAAAGGTAAAGAAAATGGTTTTTTTCTGAAAATAAAATTAAAAACTAGTGAATATAAATCTTCCCAAGGGGGTTTCACGGTTGTACAACGAACGTTCATGGGCGGATATGATGGGTACGGAATTTTCAATTTTTCGGGGGCTGGGCGGAAAATATTTATGAAGGAGAAAAAAAATTTATTCATTAAATATTTTGTCTAGAGGATTTGTGTAATTAAAAGAAGGGTTCCACGTCGCAGTGCTGGAATTTAAAAAAAAATTAATAAAAGTAAAGGTAGAGGAGAGACAAAAACGTTTGCGAATTAATTATCTAGGCAATAATTATGGGCAATAATTATTAATAAAAAAATATCTAGGCAATAATTATGAGATAGAAACTCCTTACTACTCCCAGTTTTGCTCATTTTTAAAAGCAAAAACAATTTTTAGTATTTTTATTTTAATTTAACAGAGAAACAACTACTAAATTTACCAACACAAAATGTATTAATGATAGCATTACTCGTTGTGATGAGGATTACCACAAATGCTGTCCTAATTTATATTGTAATCGTGATACACATGCTGATATAAAATATGGGAATTGTTTAAGTGAATAAATAAATATTTAAAAATTGGATAAAAAACGAATAAAAATATTGTCAATAAATTTAATTAAATGAACTTTTTTGAATAAAAATAAATAATAAAATTTTGTACATATAATTTTAATTTTTTAGCAATAATTAATTTGGAAAATAAAATAGGTATACATATTAAATATTCTAAATTCCGGTCCAGACAATTTGAAAAGTTCGAACTCTAATTAACAGATTAATATAATAAACAGACCCCGATATCTCAATCAGTAATGAAGCAACAAAAAATAATTGCCTATAGGCCGAAGTTACTATTTGGCATCGGCCAAACATTTACTTTAACTTTTACTATAAAAATCAGATTTTTAGATTTCTATTTGATCGAAAGAATCTAAAAAATTAATTTTCCGTTTTTATTACATTTACTTGAACAGAATTTTACTTTCTTCAAAAAAGTATTTTTCGAATATTGAATACTAATTTTAATATTGTATCATAAATACTTGGCACCATTAATTTGCCCAAAATGTTTCGAGTACAACAAAACAAATAAAATTTTTTTTAGCAAATTTGAGTAAGATTAATGTTGCACCAATCGATTTTTTTTTAATAAGTTCCGATTATTTTAATTAGAAATATATTTTTTATTTAATTGCCCATAATTATAATAGTAAGAAATAAAAGAAAATTGTTAAATTAATATAAAAATTCCTTTCATTTAATATCAGTCACACTTAAGGACAGTTAAATTATTTCTTTTCTTTACAAACTTTCATCTTAGAATCACAAACATGACAACAGAAATCATCTTGTGCAGCTTTCGGATCACAAGATTTTCCTGTTTGTTTACAAGTGTGGCATTCTTGTTTGCCGTTACTCCATTTAAAGCAACGTAAACCTCCACAACAAATTTGCCTTTCACAAATACTACCTTTAGGAATACAATAATAACTGTCACAAAATTGAGACAAAAATACAGTTATAAAAATAAAAAGAAGGCAGAAATTAATTGATGATGACATTTTTTGATTTTTTAATAAAATTAGTATCTTAAAAAAGAAATTTATATTTATTAAATAACTTCAATAAACTCAAAAAAAAATTATAAAATTATTCAATTGAAAAAACACCAGCAGCAGAGCTATCCGCTTTTGTTTTGGCGTTATTTCTGGCCGATTTTAGTGTTATGGCGTGTTCTAAAGATTTGAAAAAAATTTGGCAGACGGTGTAAAAAATGTATATTTTAAAGAAGCAATTCATCTCAAAGTTCCGACAGATTTAAAAAATCTCATAAATTATAAAAATATAAAATTATAAGATTATAAATTATAAAAAATCTTAAAATTTTATAAAATAAAAAATCTTCAACCCTGCTCTATAATACATATAGCTATCTAATTTTATAAAATAAAACCATATTTATACATCTGTAACAGAATTCTCATTTATATAAATTTATTTTGAATTACGTCAATCTTTTTTAGAAATTTTAAAATTTTGAATTTCTACTTCGTGGATTTAATAAAATAAAGAAATATGGTTTAGAATTTAAATTTGGTTTTTAATTTATGAGCCTTTGTCAGCTAGTCCGTGGCTCACAAAATCTCGTTTTTTAATAAAATATGACACTGGCCAATCGTTAGAGCCTCATAAATTTACTCTAGAAAATTTTTGGCTTTTTCCTAGGCTTTTTTTCTTACTACCGGATTTTTGAAATTAAAGGTTCTTTATTGAAATTTAAAAATAAATAATTACATAGAAAATTTAATTTCTTTTTTGTATTTTATTTATTTTTAAATTTCTCAGAAAAAAATGAAAAATGTCTTAAATAAATTAATTAAAAAAAAGAATACATAAATATGTATTGTATATTTAAATAAATTTACTCAAATATTTAGATAAAAATTATTTTTAAACAAATATTAAAAAATAAAATTTAGTCAAAAAAGTTTTCTTTTTCTGCGTTTAAATTTCCTTAAAAGTTTGTTTTAATTCTATCTAATTTGTCCCAGGAAGCTAAGTTTGGGGGAATAAATATAAATATTGTTCAATTTATTTTTATCATTCAAATATAATATTACCTATATTTAAAACATCTTCTCTGCCTATTTAATTAAATTCTGACTTATGTAATTAGTAATACCTATTTGGTTTAAATTGTGCTAGAAAAAGTAATTATAAAAAATGTAAACGTGATGGGGACTTTTGCTTTGGAAGACCAGAGTGTTGTCTTGGAAGTTGTGAAGATAATAAATGTCAGAATTAAGGTTGTTGGTTTAAAACCGAAAAGACCCTAAAATTACAATTAAAATACTTTCAAGTATTTAATTTATTATAATTACTTTTATCTTTTCCTTAATACTTTTAATCTCTTTTCTTTTTTCTGATAATTTCAACTAATTTTTTTAAAATAATTTTTGATGTTAATACATAAATGCTTGCAATATAAATTTATTTAAATTTCTAAAAAAAAATTTTTGGATACTATAAAAATTTATTTTATGGTGTGTAAAGAAATTACTTATACATAACCCCCTTTAATTTTTTGAGTTCCCGTTGTCGGATTTTCCTGAAATTTTTGTAGTAGCGTTGTAATGTTTATTGAATAATATTTACAAATTATCTTCAAGAATTCACAAACTCATACTTTTTTATGGACTTAAGATTAATATAATAAATTCTGATATATGATTAAAGAAACAGCCAAGAGGTAGCAGGGGTAAATGTCCAGCTCGTCCTCCACATGTCCGCAAATGACTTTCAGCAAAAAATGCATTTTGCTGCATTCTTCTCCTTTCCTCTCCCTACCATAGTTTTCCTTAGGTAATTAACTGATAAGTTGACATTTTGGCGCGAATAACAAAGGAGGCAAAAATGTCTATGGATCCATTATATGTTTATTAATCAATTCTTTTAATTAATAACACCTCTTTCGTGCCCAACAAATAATTCTGCAACTGAAAAATTCTGGATTCCGTTTTTTGATGACAAATCGCTTGATATCGAGAATAAGAAGCAATCACAACTAAAGATTATTGAATTTTGCAAGGTTTTAGACTTCTAAAATCTGAAATGGATTGCCCGAGTATATGGCTTTTTACTGGTTTCTATCATTACATTATAACCCAATCAAAGGTTCTTATCCACCTGATTTACTTGAAATATATTTGAGAACTCTATCACAGATTTATATTCTTTAATTTTTATTTATTTATTTGTAAATAAACATTTTTCTTATTTGCCTCTTTTGTTATTCGCGCCAAAATGTCAACCTATCAGTTGATTACTTGAGAAAAATTATGGTAGGGAGAGGAAAGGAGAAGAATGCAGCAAAATGCATTTTTTGCTGAAAGTCATTTGCGGACATGTGGAGGACGAGCTGGACATTTACCGGTAGCAGGTTCTATTTCTGTCCTTTGCAAGTGGAGTTAAAATTAATTTTTCATTTATTTCATTTTTAAATTAACAGAATTTTAATTTCCTCAAAAAATTTTTTAATAAATAATATTTAATTTTATTTAAAATTTCGTTTTATATATCATAAATAGGTATTTGTTACCATTAATTTTTTCAAAATGTTGCTAGTACACAATTTTTGATGTTAATACATAATTCTTTCTCATTCTTAAGTACAAGCTTTATTTTTATAATTAGTACAAAAAAAATAAAAAAAAATTTTTATATCAAATTTGAGGAAAGATAGAAAAAAAAAATTTTCAAAAAAATAAATTCAAAAAAATAAATTACCATATAAATTTATTTTTTTGAAAAAAAGTCCCGATTATTTTAATTAAAAATAGTACATTTTTCTCGTTTAATTGCTCATTATATAGGAAATAAAAGAAAATTGGAAACTTGATAGAAAATCCTCTCTTTTTAAATCCTCCACAAATTCTTTCCCATCTTTAAGTGCAAGCGTTATTTTTATAATCACAAACATTACAACAAAAATCATTCTGTAAAGCTGTCGGATCACAAGGTGTTCCCTTTGTTTTACAAGTGTGGCATTGATGGCCTGTACCCCATTTAAAGCAAAGTAGATCGCCACAACAAAATTTATTCACACAATCACCACCTTTAGGAACACATTGTTGACTGGAGGAACACATTGTTGACTGAATTACTAAAGGTGCAAAAATAAAAAGAAGATAAACTTTAATTGATGGAGACATTTTTGATTTTTTAATAAAAATTATCTTAAAAAATTTATTTATCAAATAAATTCATTCCGGTCATTCTAATTTTTCTGTCAACCTAAAAGGGTTTATCTATTATGTAAAGGTGTCATTCACCTTTACATAATTTTTCGGAGAGGTTGGTGATATCAGTGATTTGCGGGATTAACAAGAGAGATATATGAGATATAATAAGAGACAGTGATTAAATGGATTTGGATGGATTAAGAGTAATATTATTGGATTTGGGGATTAAGGGGGATATCAAGTTTTTTTCCTCCTAATGTTTAACTATATTTAAAATTGTATAAGGGATTAAGCAATGTAGAGGTTTTAAAACTTGCTTAAATATACTAAATATTCCATTTATTTACTCATATAATTTATTTACTTAATTAAAGGATACGCGTGGCAAATTTTAAATTATTTGAAAATTTTAAATTTTTATTATTTAATATCATTTATACATCTGCGAAGTTAAGAATTTACGTCAAAACTCTTAATTGAAAAAATTTGTGTGGCAAATTTTAAATTATTCCCTTTTTTAAAAAACTTTCAAAAAAATCAGTTTAGTTGCTGGCAGTGGAAGCCCCTGATTCTGATCTCTCACCCAGTCCGCTTCCCGGCCTTTATCTATTACTGCCTTAAGAGTAATTTTCGTTTTTCCTTTGTGAAAATTTCTCTTGAATGGAAATTAAGTTTACTTTTTCTTTAGAATTATTTTTAAGAATATTTTTCTCTGACTTATGTCCTATTTGTTTATTTTAATCAAATAAAATCACCGACAGGTCGTAAAAATTTTTAGATATTTATTTGGGGAATTTTCTAAGCACGAGAAAATCAACAAACAAAATTACAACGCTATTCTCACATGAATATGTATGTAATAATAAAAATTAAATTGTACAAATACAAAATATTAAAAAGCACCGAGTAAATACATTAAATTTATTTGGGAGAATTTAAAAGAATTTTTTAATCATCATCATCTTCAGAAGAACGCACAAAAATTTCACTTTCTTCGAGAAAAGAAGCACCAAATTCTGCTGTTTTAGCACCAGCCAACATACTAATTAAAGCCACAATAAAAACTTTAAACAATCCAAAAGTTGAGGAAGGCATTTCTGAAGGAATTGGTGTTAAAAGATTTGAGGTTGATGGAGGTACAAAATTATTTTGTATGGAGGCTGGTGCAGGTGAGGGAGTTGAAAACCTTCTAAAATTGAAAAAAAGATTTTTTATTTCTTTTAAAAGAACAGAAAAAACACCCTACTTTTTAAGCTTTTTAGAGAATCCCTTGTCCCACCAATACTTAATCACCCAAATAAACACAACCCAAGGAGAGTTACCTCTGGTGTAGACAAATCTTGTCCGATTTAAAGAATGAAAAATTTAATTCGATCTATCTAGTATCCCTTTCAAGTCCAAAATTCAAATATTTTAACAAGATTACAACTACATATTACCCCTCATTTACCTTAAACAATTAAAACCCTACCGATTAGCCACCAACCGCTTAACAATTGTTTTATTTCTTGAAAACAAAAACATTAACTAAAATGTTTTTATTAAAATTATACTAAAAATAAAATTTAAAAAAAATAAAAATCGTTAAAAATCGTTTTAATTCAAAAAAATGTTAAATAAAAATATTAAAAAATTTATTCAATTTAAACCCTAATTTGTTACAAATTAAAATTTCTCTTTTTAAAAAATACAAATATATTAAGTTTACAATATTAAAAAGGGATATATAAAAAGACTAGGGGGCCAAATAATATTTAATTTTAATAACAAATAATTGATGTGTTAAAATCGAGTATAAAATAAAAATACATAAGAGAAGCAAAAGGAGGGAATATTTTGAACAAATATGTATAAATTTTTAATTTTTCTAAAAATTGTTTCTTATGCTACGGTTACATAGAAATCGCGCGCGTCTTGCGACAGAAAAGATAATGGAAAAAGAGGGGACAAAATCGCGCGCGATTTTGTCTCTCATCATTTTGCATGCTATTTTCTGTCGCAAAACGCAAAGCGACTTTTATGTAACCACAGCATTAGAGAAAACAGGATATCTTTATTAACACCAAATTGCAAAGAAAATTTGATCATATCTACCGTAAATCCTCCAATTGAACGGCACTCTTTATTAGAGCGGTCCCTTGAAGATGTATTGAAAAATATAGTGAAAACATAGTGATATTGAAAAATATAGTTTACGGTAGTTCGGTAATAGGACTATTGGCAATTATTAAAACATTATTAGAATTTTTGGCATTTTTCTTTTGATATTTTATAAAATTAAAAATTATTTTATTGTATGAAAAAATTATTATTAATCCATACCAGATATCAATAAAGATAAAGGGTAGGGTAGTTTTGACCCAAAAATTTAACGTTAAAACTGGTTTTGAACTACTCAATCAGAGATGTCCTAACAAACCAGATAGTAGTTTCTGAATAATGACTTCATACTCATTTGAATAAAGAATAATTATAAGCCCCATCCCAAAAACCCCATACTCTAAAATTGTAGCAATAATTAAAAATGGCATCCAAATATATATCTTTAATTTAATTAAAAATGCGGATAAAATAATTATCCAAAAATAAAAAAATATTATTATTATGATTAGACCAATTCTAAAAGGTCAGCATCAATTAAATAATTCAAATATAAATTTTAAAGTGAATGACCTAAGATAATATATCCATTATTATTATTTGGCTGATTGTCTCTAACATCCAAAATATCCAGACCCAAACGAGAAAGTAATTCAATTTGTTCATCTCTATCAGATTTAATAATTGTGAAAAAACCTGTAGAACCTGAAAATTTTTATTTTAAATTTTGGAAGAATTCAAACAAAAATTTTTTAACCATTCAAAGCCAAAGAAGCAGAAATACAATGCAAAAGCCTTCGAACAGAAACAGCTTCTGTCGCATCATCAGGCCAACGAATTTCAATTAAACTTTGATATGTAAGAAGAAAATCTTTAGGAAGATGGAGAAGTGTCTGAAGATATGAAAGATGAATATCATCAATAGAATCAGTTCCTTCCATTTCAGAAGAGGAAGATTTCTAAAAAATTGAGTAAAATCAAATATTGTTAAATAAATTTCCAAAATAGAAATTGACAACTTAATTTAAAATAGAATCCCATTATGAATAAATTTAAAAAATAAAAACCCAAAAATATCAGAAATTAATTTTTAATTCAAAAAAATTAATCAACCGTTGTCTGTCCATCATCATCCTTTCCTCCTTGCTCCATGTATTCCTGACCGTTCGTTGTTAGTTCATTTTTCATTTCATTTTTAAATTTATTTTTATTAGAAAAAGAATATTTTCTTTTAAATTCATTAATAAAAACATTATTCATATCATCCAAAATTGTTTGAACATTTAAAATTGCCATTGTAAGGGAGCACATTCCATCTAATAATTTTTTGGAATTATTTTATTAGAATCCTTTATGAATATTAGCTTTTATATTTTTAACAAAAACTAATAGAATATAAACAAACCTTCTTGAATTGAATAACCAGAATCATGACAATCATCTGTACAACCCTCTTTATCTTCCAACAAATTTCCAACTAAATCATTTTCTTGAGCCGATTCAGCAATAAAATTGTGAGCAGGTATGCCATATTTGAGGAAAAGTGCAAATGTTCGATCAAAGAAATATGTTTCGGCAGAAATATCCGGAATGGCTGAAACTATAGTTTCTGCTAAAAGCCTTTCATCTGGGTGTGCAAAAATAGCATAGAGTTTGGACTGAAAAAATTTGAAAATTGAGGAGGGGAGGGATTTCTCTCATAAAAGATGAGTCAAGTAAAAAATACAAATGGTTATCTAGAGAAAAGATACGAAACATGCAAACATTAAAACCCTCACCTTTTTAACATTCAAAAAATCCAACGGCCGAATTCGATAACATGTTAAGCTTAGAGGAATGGGAAATTTTATTGTAAACAATTCTCCAAGTTTGGGAGAAGCAGCAATTAATTTTTGTAAATCAGGTAAAAGACCACCACTTAGAGCCCAAGGTTCCAAATCAAAATCGACTTCAACTGATCCAGTAGAATTAATTGATTCTGAAATTTAAGTATAGTAATTTGTTTAAAAAATTTTTAATAAAAATCTTGTCATACCACTAGGTGATAGAATCAAATTTCCGTTAAGCATCCATTCAAGCAATGCACAAAGAATTGAAAAAAGGCCTTGCGCTTCCCATAAATAGGGGAATATTTCTTGTAAAAGACTCTAAACAAAAATTTAAATATACAAAAATCTACCTTTTAAAAAACCTTATTTGGAGATTTTATTATACATCTATAGAGGTCATTAATTTGTTCAACCGTTGATTGAAAATCTGCATTTCGTCGATGCCATTCTTCTGATTCTGCTTGTTGCCTGGTATTTTGTTGGCCCGTGTCCGTCCGCAAAATCATAGCATTTTCATATAACCATTTAAATTCGCTGAGGATGTTTTGAGCTCTTCTTCCATTTTCAAATGGTAAATAGAAACTGAAAAAAATATTGAAAATTCAAGGAATCAGCGAAAAATTAAATGGATTGGTTCAAAAAATAATAAAGCTTTCAATACAGAAAATCGTTAAATAAAAATATTTGAAAATTCGCTTACATATCAACAAATAGTGCAATGCTATCCAAATCAATTTCACTAAAAATATTAAAATTGTGTATTTAAACAAATTGTAAATTACCCAAATGCTTTCTTTGTTTGTTTTTTCTTTTCTTCTGTTTCGAGAGTGTCTAAATCCATTCGAGCTGTTATCAAATCCTCCTCCTTTTAAAAAATTTGAACTCAAAATTAATTAAAATTCTAAAAAAATAAAAATTACTTTTCCAGGCTCCACAGAAGCTTCAATTGATGTTGCTTCTCCAATAGCATCCATTGGTTCATTATAATCCATTGTGAGCGAATTAACAGTCAGGGCTTCTTTACTTATAATTTTTGGATCTTCGTGCGCTGCTACAACACCCATGATTGCTTCGGATAGAGGAAATGCTTGAATAGTAACAGTAGTTGCTTGACCTATTGGAGAAGTATAAATTGGTGGAGGAAAATCTCCATTGAGCATTTCATTCCCTTAAACATCACAAAACTTCAAAATATTTTTTAGAAATCCAAACCTTCACAAGTTCGTATAGTCGGCGGTGGAACCTCTTCCGAAGAGTGAACTTTATTTGGAGCAATAACTGGAGCAATTGCTTGGATTGATTCTCTTTGAGAAAACGGAGGAATAGCTGGACCAGGTCCACTACCAAAATGAGGTAGCCAACTGTGAATTGCAGCACGAAGAGAGTTGAGTGGATGATAAAGACGCTTCTTTGTTCTTTGAGTACTTTCTTCAACAACACGAACAACTGCATCTTCTACAGTTGGCGCTGTTTCAAGAACTGCGTCCTGATCTCAATAGTGGGAAAGTAAATATTACAAGTTAAAAATAGTTAATTTTAAAATCATAGTCAGGGAGGGGAAATAAATTAAAGTAAAAATCATGAATTAAACCTTTCTCTACATGTGGTGCATCTGAATCGCTTTGAATCCAATCAGAAAGTGTGAAAAGCTGAAAAAATATATAACAAAAAATTTAGAAGACTTTTTGTCCAAAAAAGGATCCTAGTTCAAAGATTTAAAAAAATTTAAAATTCTTCTTGGAGGATTAAATCCTCAAAAATTAACAAATTTTCGCAAAAAATAACGAAACAACTCACTGGAATATAATTAGCCTCATATTTACAATTTGGATTCAATAAAAGGCCAGCAGTCTCTGCACGTATCGAAACTGAACGACCAAGAAATGGACCCATAAAAACTCGTTTAGGATCATAATCATTAGCATGCAGATTATCCCAAATTGTTGGTTTTCGCTTCAAAACAGCCGATACCCTTTGAAGGTGTTCGGCAGTGAGGAGGCGGGAAACAACTCGAGGGCCTAGAAATAGGATTAATATTTTCATTGGAAATTTAAGACAAAATTATTTCAAAATTTGTTCAAATTAAAATGAAATATGCATACCAGTCCATAAAATACGAATATCAGGGTGAAGTTCAGCGCCAAGCACGGTAAGATAACCAGACTCGTCTAAAGTTGGCGATGCGGACGATTCACAATACTCTGAAAAAATAAAAAAAAATGAAAAATATAAAACTAAAGACATCGAAAATCCTCAAATTCTTCAATAACCAGATATAAAAAATGACCAACCTGTTGGGCAGAAAAAGAATAAAGGGCATCCCATATGCTCATATATTTCATTAGCTACAGTTAATTGTGCATGGGCAAAAGATGTAAACTTTCTTCTATCCGCTTCATTCATCCTAGTTTCAATATCATCAAAAAGGAGAGAAAAGGCGTTGCAACCAAGAGAGCGAACCTAAAATATAAAAAAAATAAAATTTAAAAAAATAAGAAATACTTGATTAAGTTTATCTTTAATTGCCTTCATTTCTTTCACACTTGAATATAAAATGTCGATACCAGGTGACAGAGCATATACAAAAGTAATTTCGTTGTCATTGGCTGTTCGAATTAAGGATTCGAGTAAAGCTTAAATTTAAAAAATTAATTAATTAAAAATAAAAATTAAAAACCTGCTTCCTCGCTCGTGTAAAGAATTCTCCATTCTGCTCTATGCTTCAAATCGTCTTTTGGGGCATATAAATAAGTGTTCATTCCAAATTTACGAAGCAATGAAAACAAATGTTTGCGTTGATCCGTTGTCCAAGGACGTCCATAAAATCCTTCAACTACACCAGAAATGTATGCCTTATCAGGAGACATAATTTTTGTATTAGGTATTCGAAAATATTCTTTGCTAAAAATAAAAATGAAAAAAATGTTTTAATAAAATTCTGATAAATTCTGATAGAAAATAAAAAAATATTAGTACACAAAGATAGCCCCAACTTGAACGAGCGAAACTGAAAAATCCCTTTCCGAAATTTCTCACAGACTCAACTGGTATTGAACTAATTCATAATGCCAAAATATTATTTTATTTAAAATGATTTTCGGCAGACCGGATCCGGCCGGATTTTTCCGGATATCTTGTGAATGTTTATTTTATTTTTACTAATTTTTTGTCCATTCAAATTTCCAGTCCTATCATAAGCATGAGCAAAAATTCTATCAATCTGGTTGATGATTCTCTTGAGCTTGACGATCCGCATCCTGACATCCATCAACTTTACATACTTTTTGATCATCAATTTTTCTATGGAAAGCTTAACGAGCGAGCTTGTACTGTTGCTTGGAGCAAAAGGATGACGAGGTTTTAATTGATATTTTAAATTACAAAGTATTTTTGGCACTATATGAAATTAGGTCGGTAATCGTTTTTTTTCATTACTTTTTTCCATTACTTTTTTCCTTCCTTAATTATAAATAATGGTCAGTCTTTTCTTCCTCGTTCAATTCCAATCTTTTTACCTGTGGCATATTCAAATGAGGACAGACAAAAACACACACACGGACAGACAAAACACGAGTGTTTTCTGTTCGTGTCCGTTCGTGCTTGTCTGGTGTTTTGTCTGTCTGTGTCCGTCCGTGTTTGTCTGTCCAAGTCCGTCCGTCTTTTGTACGTCCGTGTTTGTCTGTCCGAGTCCGTGTTTTGTCTGTCCGTGCTCGTCCGTGTTTTGTCTGTCCGAGTTCGTCCGTGTTTTGTCTGTCCGTGCTCGTCCGTGTTTTGTCTGTCCGTGCTCGTCCGTGTTTTGTCTGTCCGTCTTCGTCCGTCTTTCGTCCGGCGTGTATTTTTCTGTCCTCTCATTTGATTATGCGACAGGCAAATTTATTGGAGTTTAACAAGGAGGAAAATGCTGACCATTCTGTCATTTCAAGGAAGGAAAAAAGTAATGGAAAAAAGTAATGAAAAAAAACGATTACCGACCTAATTTCATATAGTGCCGTATTTTTTTATTTCGCAAACGATAATTTAGGGTTGCACCTTTTTTATAGATGAATTTCTACATCATTTTATTATTTTTTTAGTTGTGCAGGCGTTTGCCAATTTTATAGAAAGACTGGTCTTTGCTGTGTTCGTTTAAGCGAGCCTTTACTTAAACTACGTAGACGCAGGGATTTGGTTGAAACCTTACTTGTAAGTTATCTCTTTACTTTTTAGAAATTTATTTAGCATGAAATGATTCACGCTTATTTATTTGTTACTGGCGGTGCTCTATTTATGGACAGAGATGGTTTGTTTTATCCTTGATAGAACTATTCAAATCATTTCAGGACACGGTCCCGAATTTCAATCACATATGAACCGAATTAATTCGCTTGCTGGTACTTCTATAACAATTTTTCATTCCTTTCATGCCGAGGTATAATATTTATATTTTGAAAATTATATTTAAAATTCTTGGCACTTTCATAGTGAAGAAACACTACATTCGTAATTTTTCCTCTATTAAAGCTAAAAGCCCATTATAATACTTATAAATTTGTCTTTACTTTCTTAATATTCAATATTAGGTGATTCACTATAAACAACACTGGTGGAGATGTTCTGGCCCCTGTAAGGAACGCGCTCCTTATTATGGATGGGTTAAAAGAGCAGTTAATCGAAAACCTGGTCCATATGATTATTGGTGGAAACAACATCAAGTGGATTGTGGAGGTTATTTTTTTAAATAAATTTAAAAAAAGTTTATTTTAAAAGGGGATTATGTCAAAGTAAAGGAACCTGAAAAATCTCAGGAAAATACAAAAGAAGATTCTTCTGGAAGAAAAAGGAAAATAGGACTTAAGGTACAAGAAGCAAATGAACAAAATCAACCGAGGATTGATCGAATCTTTTCTGCGGAAAGTGAGAAAATTGTTTTATTTTTTAATCTTATATTAACATATTTACGAGTTTAAACATCAGTTTAATTTTACGAATTTTTTATCTCACGCTATTTTTCGAGTATCAGTTGTTTGGTTTCTCCTATTCTTTCCTATTTGTAATTTTTTTCCAAGCGTGACCCGCTTTTCTATCTCATGTCAATTGGCAATTCTATTTACCTATATCTTATTTTAAAACAATTTATTTTTTATTAAAAATTTTATTTTTTAAAGCTTTAGAAAAAGCCAGCACTGATTTAATTTCTCTTCCTTCATCTTCGTCTAGCAACAATAATAATATTAATTGTTTTGTTTTTGATGATGAAAATGATGAGGATATTTGTGTTATTGGAGAAGTTGTGAAAAGTCCAAAATTGAAAACTTTAAAATCTCCAAAAACTGATGGTGGTGTTAAGCGGATCTTTCCTGGAAAAGGTATTTAATTTTTAAATATGTTAGTTAAATATTACTACAATATATTTATTTAAATTTGCTACTTTCAATTTTTTTAAATTTTTTATTCCAGGCTTTGTGTTGGGCTCAAAGTGATTCACGTTTAAATCGTTCAGCTGTATAAATGAAGATTTCCTGTAGCTCTTATACAATTTAACATTTTATTTTCGTCGATTTTTATTGCTCAATCATTCCATATATCTAGTATAAAGTTCGATCTTCTTTTGTTTTATTAAATAAATTTTTAAAATTAAAATTTATTAATTGTTTAATTTTCAAAAACAATCTTTTAAAATTTTTAAACTTCAAAATTCTTTTGTTTTTTTTCTAAAAGTAACATTTAAAGTCAATGAATAACACTTCTGGAATTATTTTTTTATCAGACGACAGTGGCGGCGAAAATGAGATTGCCTTAACAGACAAACAACAACTTCATATTGAGGAGGTTTTAATTTTTAAATTAATTTTATTAGGATGAACAGGTGTTTGTTATCCGGTTGATAAATTTTAACAGGGATGAGTTTGCTTGAACACCTCATCTGTATTAAAAATTGAATACTCATCGTTTGTATGTTAGGTCGTTAATGCTGGGTATTCTAGGTGCAAGGGTTTATTGTGGAGTGGTGGGGGACTAATAATAGTTTTGCTAAAATAAGCTTTATTTTTCTAAACTAGATCCCTTCACCTTTTAACACAAAACAAAATTCTGACATTTTCAACTTTTCAACAAATCAAAAAACACCAACTACTTACCAATATTTAAATAACAATTCTAATAACGATATTTCTCCTCCCCCACCTTTATATTTTGGAGCAGAAGATGATTTTCTTTATTCAAATGATTCATCTCCAATAAATAATTTACAACCTTCTACTAGTTCTCAAAATAGTAATAATTCTTCAAAACGTTCTTTAATTAATAAAGAGGACAAAAATGAATTTTGGAGTGAAAATTGCGAAGTAAATAATGAAAAAAATGTTGAAGAAGAAGCTCAACCTGCAGCGAAAAAACGAAAGAAGAGGACAAAAGAAGAGATTGAAGCAGAAAAGGTTGAAATAAAAATTTTTATTTAATATTTTTTAAATTAATTTTTAAAGCTTCAAAAAGAAGTTATTCGTGTTCAACGTGAAATGCAATCTGCAAAAAATACAAAATGTGAACAATATTTATTTTGTTATTTCTCTAATAGAATATTAACAATTAATGGTAATTTAAATTTTAAAATTTTTTTTAAATAAATTAAAAAAAAAGATAATTTACGTGAGGAATTAAATACAAGATTTAATGAAAGAGGCATTCCAAATCAATTAATTTATGAAAATAGTACGGGGAATTTAATGAGAATTACTTGGAGGCGTAAACGAATAGAAGCTTGTATTGATCAAGGAAAATTAAATAAATCAGAGAATATGGTGAGGATTTTTAATGAAAATTTTCTTTTATGAAGTTCAATTTAAAATTACTTGGAAGCGTGTCTGTCTAACAGGGATATCATGGGTAGATAAAAAGTCGGGTAGATTTTCGGATAGGTGTTTTGAAAATCTCTCTGATCTGATTTCAGATAACTTGTGTGACATCCTACTGCCTAACTTACCAAAAATTATTTTTATTTCCCTTTTAGGAATTACAATCGTGGTTTTGTTGTGTATTAAGTGCTGAAACTTTCACTGTGTTGGCTAAAACAAAAGAAGGTGTTATTAATTTTATAAAAGAACAAACTGTAGCACATAAAAAGCAGTCTAAAGAAGATATTCGTCTTAAATTAATTGTGTTGGGGAAACATTCAATTAGAGAAAATATTGTGCGTTTTTATTAAAAAGAATTTTTTAGGGGGGTTTTTACAGAAAAAAACTTCTCCTTTTTTCAGCTTTCTTCTTTAATATTCGAGGCATATGAACGTTATCGTGCTCAAATTCGTATGGTTCCCGATGTTTTGGATTTTTCCTTTTTGGTTGTTCAAATGCACAGAGCTTTGGCTAAGGCAGAAAAGAAAAGTGATAAACTGGCTATGGTGAATTTTGTTTATTTTTAAATTAATTTTGGATTTGATTGTGAGGAGAAAATAATCCATTTAAATAGTCGATCCAGGGATGGGTTTACATAATTAGGGTATAACGAAATAAAATTCCTTTAAAAAATTTCCAGGCTGAATTAGTCGGAATTGCTTCAAATCACTTTGCCGTTTCTAAAGGAATATCGGAAGGTCCAGGTATGGTAACCGATTGGTGGACTCGAATGTTGGAGCATGTGCCTAGATTAAGCGAAGAACAACGTCGAGCAATTATAAAAGAACATCCAAATCCAATAAAGTAAAAAAATAATTTCAATTTATAAAAATTTTAATTTTAAAGATTAATGTCTAATTTGATGGATTTAACAAATTCTCCAGGCAATTCAATGTTTAAATTGTCAGAAATTAAAGGAGAAAGTGGTAGAAGATTAGGCCCAGTTATGGCACAAAGAATTTATAAAATTTTGACAAGCATGGAGGGAGAGGAAATTATTGATTTGGGCACTAATTGAGAAGATTCTCTTTTATTTTATGACACTAAATTTTATTTTGCTTTGACGCAATTTACTAATAAAAATTTAAATCTTGGAAAATAATTTTTGTTTAAACAACTAAAACTCAAGGAATTCTTTTAAAAATTATATATTAAATCATTAATCATCAACTATAATTAATTTCAAATAAAAAATAGAAAATGGCAATTTTGTCTACTTCAAGTTTAGTATTCATTCAATTAAAAAAAGTTGCCACATGGCAAGACAAGATAAAAAAATTTTAAATAAAAAACTTTTTTGCTTTTTAGATTAATCCGTTAAAGCGTTTGATATATTAGCTACTTATAATTGGTACATCAACGGAAAAAAATAATTCTAAACTTGAAGTAGACAAAATTGCCATAAACTACTATTTCCTCAAGCAGGAGGTCGAATAGGGTATTTTTCTTATGTAACTTCATTAAAACAAAAATCTATTGTGATTTTTAAAATTTTTAAAAAGAAGATTGCCAGACAATCTATAAATTTTAAAAATTGTTTACTCAGTAAAACTAATTTTATTTTAATTAATGACGATCTCAAACAATTTTAAAATTTAATAAAAAAAAATTTCTTCAACTCCGGTAAATAAAAATTTATAGTTTATGCTAAATTTATATATAAAAATACGATTAGAATATTTAAAAAGCAAGGCTTTAAAAATAGCTTTAATATTTTAAAGAGAAATTTAATTTATAAAAAGTCATTCCTAAATAGAATTTAATTAGAAAAAAATATTTTTTTGGCTAATTTTCTCTTAAAAAATTTAAAATAAATTTGCCAACAAAGCAAAATTAAATTTTATAAATTATTAAATAAAATTTATAAATTATTTTTTATTTCTCTCAATTTTAATTTTTTCCTATCAATTTTCAGTTGGACCTCAATTTTAAATTAAAAAAATTAAAAAAAAATGTTTATTAATTCTTCAATTAAATTTTGTTTTTTAATTATTGTTACAATTTTATTATTTCAATTAAAAACAACTAGCGCTAAATGTATTGGACGTAATACAACAAGTTGTGATAATTATCATAAATTATGTTGCGATGGATTAAAAAAATGTAGTCATACAGGAGATGGTGTCTACAAATGTTCTAAGCGAGATTGTTCTACAGGACCGTGTAAGGCAAATGGTATTGTAAAATACGGAACAGATAGATGTTGTTATGGATTATATTGTGAAGGAGATACATGTAAATCTATTTTGGGTATTCCTGGGAAAAAATAATTACCTAAAAAAATAATTCCCTTTATTTCTTTTAAATTTAAAATTTTAAGCTTTAATCTGTCCTGTCTAATTTAATTTAAGGGTTTGTGAATGAATAAAACATTTTTTTTAAAAAAGTTTATATGTATTAAAAAATTAAAAAAAATTAAACCAGAGACCAGACTTTTTACTCTATCAATAATCCTAGTCTCGATTTCAAAAAAAAATTTGCATCGATGTTTTTCGAGATTGTTAAGAATTTCGAACAATTTAAAATTTAATAAAGTTTGGGCAAATCTTGTTAATAAAAACAAAATTATGCAAAACAACTTATATCGAACTTCTCTTTAAAAAATAATTTAAAAAATTAAAAATCCTTTCATCTAAAATAAATACAAACTTTTTAATAATTTTTAAAATTTTAATTTTTCTTTGGCTATAAAATATAAAAATAAATTATGTATATAAAATGTCAAAAAAAATGTTTGAGAAATTATTTTTTAATAATTCGAGGTGAATCAAAAATTGAAAATTATATTTTTATTTTTACTCTCAGACATTTTTTTTATTTTTAAAAAAATAAAAATTTAGGTATTCTTTTTTCTTAAATTTACTAAAATTATTTATTTACTTCTCCTCAATCTCTCGGAGTTTTCATTTCCTCGTCGTCTTTAACAACAATAACATTTTCCCCTCCTTCAACACTTCCTTCTTTATCTTCCCCAGCCGAACTACTTGCCTGTGAAGGTGTTGTACTTTTACTATTCTTTTCCATCCTTCTAGTATTTGTTACATCAACTAATTTATCGAGACAACCAACAGCACCAAAATAACCCTCATGAATTAAAAACAAAGCTTTTTTTGTCCCCTTAGACCAAAAGTTCATTGCATGGGCCAATAAACGAGCGGCTATTGGATTGACACGGAGAAAATTGCCTAAAATTTTTTTAGAAAAATTTTGAAAAAATTTTTTGATTTTTTTTTGAATTTTTAAGAAAAATTCAAAATTTTTGACATTTCAAATAAATTTCTTTAAAATAGAAATTCTGCCCTACCAGCAAAAACAATTCTTTCAATTCCATGATGATTAGCTATATTCAGCGCAATTGAACCAATATTATTTGCGGTGGTTACCAATGCTGCTGAAGCCAAATCTTCCTTTTTGATGTTTTTAGCATCTTCCTTGTTGAATACTTTGCCAAAACTTAAATATTTTTTAAAAATTTGGAGGATAGAATTTAAAAAAATATTCGCTTTATTTATTAATATTCTGAAGTAAATTTTAAGATAAATTGGGGAGAGAGTAAATTGAATAACTGAAATTTTTAGAAAGATGCTATAAAAAACAAATGTCTTTGAACACCAAAAATAAAAAAAATTTTTTTATAATTTTTAGTGGAGCTAATTTTTTTACTAGGGTAGGGAAAAATTGGGAATAAAATAAGACCTAATCAAAAAATTAAAGAGTTCTTCCTTAGAAACTATTCTATTTAGACCAAAAAAATATTTCCAAACCTCGCAGCAATAACATCACTCGGCAACCCAGCAGCATCATAATCAGTTCCATAAATATCCCCAACCAATTTATCCAATTTCTTGTTGTCTCCTTTAGTTGCCAATTCAATTGCTTCTTCAAAAGTCTCACAACCACAAAGCCAAAAACAAAGTCCTTGGAAAAAGCCGCCGCCAATTGAAGAACCGCTTACACGTTTAAAGTCATTATGGGAACGAACAAGAACAACTGAAACGCCTGAGCCAATATTACAAACAATATAGGGATATTGAAGGCCTGAAAATTTGTTTTAAATATTTTAATATTATTTGAGCTTGTGTGGCAATTTTTCCTATATAATAAAAATTTTCTAAACAAAAAATCAATTTCAAAATCTAATATAATGTTAAAAAATTCAAAAACTAGAAAAGAAAAAAAACTTCCAGAAGGAAGCCAATCGGAATTTTTTTTTGATAAATTTAGAACAACTCATTAAGTTTATGTTAATTTAATTTAAAAATTTAAAAAAACCTTCAGGAGGAGGACATTTTTTGTCATCATGAATATGGTCAGTAGTTGAGCAACGTGCGCTTGACCAACGCCTGAAAACAAGAAAATGAAAAAAAAGAAAATGCCTGAAAACAAGATACACATATTAAAATTTAAAAATGGCAAAAAGAACATTTTTCAATCCCCTAAATATTTTTTTTGAAAATTCTCACAAAAAAACTAACCAAATAACCTTCTTATAATCCTTGCTCAGTGGATTGTCATAATAATAACACTCGTCCAAATTATTTTGAGCAACAAATTCAATCCCTGAAAATATAATTTGTAGCCCAAATAATTTATTTAAAAAAACCTTTAATTAAAGACCTCATTTCTTCTGATTTGTGGAAATACATTCCAAGTTCCTAAATTTATAAATATGCAAATTTTAAAAAAATTAAAAACCTCTTCAGCCACTTTTGCATATTTTTCTGCACCCCCACCAGTTGCACAAACTGTGCTACTCATTTGGGCAAATCCTTTTTCTTTAACTAAACGAACAAAATTCAACATGCGGTCAGTTGGAAAACGAATGAAGTGAATTATGCCTTTACGATCCTAAACAAATTATTTTTTGATAAATTAAAAAAAAACTACAAGAAATGCAAAAATATAAAAAGAAAAATACTTTTCTGGAGAAAGGATTCGAACCTTGAAGGGGTATAGGAGGAAATCAAGAATTTTCCCACTTAACCACAAAATAAACTTTCTTGATTTATAAAAGATCTAGCCGAGGATCTAATCTAAAAATAAGAAAATAAACAACAAACATTAATTCGAACACCAGACAATTCCAAATTAACATCCCTAACTCCAGTTTCTCCATAAGCTTTGTTTGTTGTCAAATATCGATGGATTGTCTTTTCACGAATTTGCTCGTCAGGAGATTCCACATATTCGTCAAGGTCAGTAGGTTCAAAATAAACTAATTTAGTCAAAGTACCACCAATGTCAATACCAAACCAGGGCATTGCTTTAAATTTAGAAATTAATGATAAAATTGTCTAAATTTCTAATAAACGGGGGAGACAAAAAAAACAAAAAAAATATTTTAAAGTTGGGGACGTTCTATATTAAAAACTCGGATTTTTAGGGATCTTTAAAATGGCTAAGAAATCTAAGAAAATAATTCCAACTCCGATCTCCAATTAATAAAAATAATAAATTAATTATAAAAGCTTGTTTAGTTTTATTTTAATTTACAAAAATTTATCCTTTCAAAACTCACGACAATCAAAAAATTTGCAAATCGAAAAAATCCGACGTCTTTTAAATTTTCTTTGTTGTTCAACAACATTACCATTATTATTAGACAATAAAATATTTAAAGAATTGGAAAATGTAGCTTCTGTCCCGTCAATTTCGGGAATAATTAATTGTTTTGATTTCATTTATTGGATGGACAGGAAAAATTTTGAGAGAAACGGAAAGGAATTTTTTAGAAAATTTTGGGAGAATTGTTTTCCAAAAAAAAATATTTTTAGTAGAAATTACTCATTTTTAGAAGAATAAATAACAAAAATATATGTGAACAATAATTTCCTTATGATAACCACGGGAAGGAAAGACGCCAAGAAAAAATGGAAAGAGAGTCGGAAGGCGTTGACAATAAATTATTTAATAATTAAATTGCAAAGATGAGACCATTTTTTGATTAAAAAATAATTTTTGAGATTTTTTTCGAGCAGGATAGATTAAGAAAGAAAAGAGAAAACGAATAGAAGGCCCTGAAAACAACTAGAAAGCTCTAAATTCTAAGAAATTTTACGTCAATTTTTAATAGAAAATAGAGATCGGAGTAACAAAACTCTGCAGAAAACAATTTTCAAAAGGAAAGATTTACCGAAAAATATTTAATAAATTAGAAAACTTACGAGGAACAGAAGTTGAAGGAGTCCTTTTAAGTGGTCGATGCCGTTTTTGAGCAATTCCAGAAGAATCTGAGGTCACTAAAAATTCGAAAAATATTTTTTTAAATAAAAATTGTTTACTTTCAACATCCCCTTTACTTGTTGACATTTGAGCAAATAATTAAGTAGTTAAAAATAAGTAATAAAAACCGGTCAATAAATTAAAGTCAATAAATTAAAAAAATTTTTTTCCAAAATAAAAATTTCCTTAAAAATAAATAAATAATTATAGAAAACAAAACCACAACAATGACTAATAAAAAAATATATTTATAAACTTGTTTTTATTCCTTTCCATTTTATCCAGTTCTCTAATTTGTACAGTTTTTGAATAAGACGTTTGAGTCCCAGCTTCAGAGCCCATACTTTGGGCTAGAGATCGGAACGGGTCCGGGACCCGTTTCCCGGTTTTCGGGTCCCTTTTCCCGGTTTTTTTGAAGCAACCGGGATGAAACCGGGAACGGGAATTCCCGGTTTTCCCGGACCGGGTCCCTCCCGGTCAACTTTCAGATCCCGTTTCCCGGACCCGGTCCCGGCCATTTTTATACCGGGAAACCGGGAAAAATATTTAGTGTATTAAATCTGAAAAATTCTAAAATTTTCGCCTGCGGCGCTGGAAAAGTAAGAAATCTGGCCTCTTGCCTTCAAAATTCGCAAAATTTTCGCCTGCGGCGCTGGAGAAGGGAGAATTATGGCTTCTTTGCCTACGGACACAGTTGAATTTTTTGTATACGAGTTGAATTTGTGTATAAAGGATGTTTTTGGACAAGAGAATCGGCCTTCCATCCCATAAACTGTTACAAGTAAGCAGTGATTATAAATTTCAGATACCTCGTACTTACTCGTACTTAGAAAAAATCCTATAAAATATAATAATATCCCTCTATATATCCTATAATATCCTCCGACAGGATTCTCTTTGCGTTTATAAAGCTGTTTTTACAAAAAGTTTTGTAATTGTAAAATTAGGACGTCATGGAGGTTATTAGACAAACCATCATTATTTTAGGTATAATTGGGGTAATTTGTATGAAAAAATGAAAACTAAATGGGAATAAAAAGAAGATTAAATTAAAAAATATTTATAGGTATTCAAAGAGAAATAATTTAATTGAGAAAACATAAAACAATTTCAAAGAAATTTCGAAGAAATTTCAAAAAATTTTTGAAAAATATTTTTTAGTCAAAATATTTTTTACAAATTATCTTTTAGTCAAAAAAAAAATTGAAAGAGAATACATTTTTTTGAAAATGGATTTTTGGTTTTTAAAAGAAATGTGTATTTTTTGGTAAATGTATGTATATGTTTTGTATTTAATTAAAAAAATGTGTATGCATTCTCGTTCAAAAAAAATAAACACATAAAAAATAAATAGGGGTTTGAGGCAGAAAACAAAAAAAAAATTCCAAAAATTTTTAAAAGATTGAAGAGAATACGTTTTTTATTAATGGGATTTTTTTTATTTTAAAGAAGGGTGTGTATTTTTTGGTTTTGTGGAAAATTTTTTGTATTCTCTTCAAAAAGTCAAAAACACCACTTTTTGAGGCAGTGGAATAATTTAAAGAAAAAAGTATTTTTTATAATAATAATTTTAAATATATAAATGCCTCCTCCCCAAATCATCAAAAAACAAAATCCCTCACCAAAAAAACTTCCAACCATACTTTTAAGTTCACGCATTTTTAAATTTTATTATTCTGGAGAGTGATGCTCATCATCCGATTTTTCCTTTGGCGGCGACTGCGATCGTCCTCGCCGTTTTGGAGTTGATGAACCAGCAAAGTCCTAAATATATTATTAAATAGGATTTTTTTTTAAATCCTATTTAATTTTATTCTAACCAGCGTTTATAAAATTTCAATTTTGTTTGTATTCGTTACCTTTTATAATATGAAAACAAAATCTTGCTGTTAAAATTGTATGCCTCTATTTATTTTCGAAAATTAGCGGAGATGAATCGAGAATCAGCTAGTCGAGCTGTGATTTGAATAACACCTCATACGCCTATACCCGCCCACACATTAAAAACCCGTTATAAGTGAAGAAAACCCATAATTTTCAACTAATAGCTAAACATGACAGGTGAAATTTCTTGTGAGTTATACACCCCTCTAATTTCTCCCGAGTGAATTTTTAAATTAAAAATAAACTTCTTCCGCTTTTCGTTTTGTTGGGCTAGTTTTTGAAGTCGGTAATTTCATCCCGATATACAAACATTTCTGATAACGGCATGGTGGACACTAAAAAGTAATTTATTAATAAGATTAGGAAACATATAATAGGAGTAGTGTTCACCCACCTAACGTCAACACGGGCCCAGCTTCTGAAGCTAGTAATACGGCAAATACTTGGTATTTTTTGAGAGATGAAAAAACGAGAAAAAAGTGGGTGACACAATCTTAACTTTCACTTTAATTTAGCCAACCTTTAAAACTTCAGCACAGTTCCCATCATCATTACACTTTTTATCATCTTTATATCTACGAAAGAAGTCCTGTATTAAATTAAAAATTAACGTTATTATGTTAACATATTTGGTACTTGTGAGTTATCCTCTACCAGTTTTGCGGACCCATTTGAAAGTACAGAATGGTCAGGACCTTCTTTCCTCAAGTTCAGTTTTTTGAGCCATTATTCAATGAGAGGAAATAAAAGGAATATTAGGATCAATAGTTTCATTTTTACATATCTAGTTAAGGCATTGAAAAAGCTGTTATCTATGACGATAGTGCCCTAGTTAGCGTTTTGAACCAATGGCCCGTTACTTTGCGTGTGTGGGATTTAGTAGTTTCTTATTCCCAAAAACTTTTTGGTAATAAGTTGACCTATCACAAATATGAAGAAGTAATGGTACACATCTGGGATCGCGCCGACAGAAAATCAAATTCCCGATTTTCGGGAATCGTGAATTCACGAGTCAAAAATCGTCGGGCAGTCACGTGATCCCTGGTACACACATCCAACATCAGCATGTTTTAAAAACCAGAGCTAATGACTCACGGCAGACTCTCACGGGTGAGAAAGAAAATCAGTTATTTAGTAGTTGCGTGTAATTTGAAATCGGTCATTTATATTTAAAAATAGTCTTTTTTATTGCCTCTCATTGAATAATGCCAAAGGAAAGTGAACCTGAGGAAGGAGGAGCTGACCATTTTGTACTTAAAAATTAGTCCGCAAATATGTCCGCAAGACTGGTCAGGGAAAATAAATGTAGATCCTCAAAGAAAATTTGACAATCCCGGAGAATTGGGGTCCCTGCGAAAAAAGTCTACGCCAAGAGTAGAAAATTAAAAAAAAATCCACCCCCTTTCTACAGTTAGAGAGGTTCCCTTGTAAAAAGTATGAAAAAGCCCCATACTTATTTATACATAAGATTAAATATTTTACCGAGCAAGCTTTACAAACATTTTTAGCACTATAATGAGTACCTAAAATGAAAATGGGGCAAAAATTAATTTCAATTAATAGAAATAACCCAGTTGATCGGAAGAAGCTTTGCAAACGGAACATATTCCAGTTTTTTGCGGAGATTCAGTCACGTTTGTACCAGTCTTTTGTGGAGAGCCGGAACTTGTCTAAATAATAAAAAAACAAAATCAACTTGTTAAAGTAAAGCGAAAATTTTCCAAAATTACAAAACCCAATATTAACCACGAAAAGGCCAGGCCCATAGCCGAAAGATTGGGCGCCCAAATTTTTTTTTAGAAAAATTTTCCCCCTTCTTTTCCTGTCTACGGCCATGCCCCAACCCCATCCCAATATTTTATATAGAAAAACAAACTGGAGATAAACTACACGTTGAAACATCGGACTTTTTGCCAGCCAACATTCCAGCAAAAAACTCTTGTATCTTTTGTAAATCACTCTAAAAAATACTAATGTATAAAGAATAGATTTATGTGGAAAATATACCGTATTTATTCTAATACAATGGCCTCTCCAATTGAATGACCCCTTTTTGGGGGAATCGAAAAATATAATGGCGGCCATTCTATTAGAATAAATACGGTATATTCTTTTACAAAATCCCCAGCCCGGTAACTTCCCGAAAGTATAGATATCAAGGGCGTAGCCAGGGGGGGGGGGGGCTGAAGCCCCCCGAAATGGGAGAAAGGGAAAAATTTGGGGAAGGGTTTGGGTAAAAAAAGTGATTTTTTTGGCCTACGGCCTACGAAATTTAAAAAATTTTCGCCTGCGGCGCTAAAAAAGGATGAAATCTATCTTCTTGAGGTCCAAATTTCAAAAAATTTTCGCCTGCGGCGCTAAAAAAGGATGAAATCTATCTTCTTGAGGTCCAAATTTCAAAAAATTTTCGCCTGCGGCGCTAAAAAAGGATGAAATCTATCTTCTTGAGGTCCAAATTTCAAAAAATTTTCGCCTGCGGCGCTGGAAAAGTGAATTTTTTGGCCTACGGCCTTCTAAAATTTTCAAAATTTTCGCCTGCGGCGCTGAAAAAATAAAAATTTAGTTCAAAAAAATTTGCGTTAAGAACGCCAGAGTAAACGCCAAAATTTTGGCGCACACCCAACTTTAGCCCCCCCTGAAATCGACCCCCTAGCTACGCCCTTGATAGATATCACACAAATTTTCCGCAATAAAACCCGGGCTTGTGGGAGAAAATCCATCCCCATCTAATAAAAATTAAAAAAAACCTCCGCATCAATCTTTTTACGATCAAGCTCAATCAGACGAGATTGCATTTTTTTAATTTCAATCTAAATAATATAACTTTAAAGTGTAAGGTGTGGGGATAGTCCCAAGGTCTTTAAGGAGGTCAATTTCGAACCTCACTTTTCCCTCCTCAAATGTCACAAAATGTCCAACTTCCTTCCCTGCCGATTCCACTCATTTTCCAATGCCCGTCATTTTCTCGAAAATGTTAAAAAATTTTCCTATCTATATGAAACTTCTCTGGAATTTGAATAAAATTTAATCTTTCTTAGCTGTCTGACATTTATGGTTGACATAAGGGAATAAAAAGGAATTGAAAAGGGGAGAAAATCTAAACATTTGGCGACTTTTGAGAACAAAAAAAGCAAGGAAATTCTTGTGAATCAATCCTGAGTAACTTTCAAGTAAACTTAAATAGTTTGTACTACATCCTAAAAGATAAATCATCCCAGAGAATCATCCCGATCCCAAAAATAAATAAAACCATGAAGGATTTTTTTGCTGCCTCAATCTTCAATTTAGACGCTTTCCTCTCTGCTTCAATTTCAGCTTTGAGAATTGCCTCGTTAACTCTCATATGAATAACAATGTCCATGTACTTGTTTATCCAAAAATCTTTCGTTTTATCGTCCTCTAAATTATCGATTACTACACCAGCTAAATATGCCTTCTCTTCATTGTCAAGGTAATCATCTCCTTTACGTTTAAATGTCTCCTCCATTTTAGCCATTTTTGCCTAAATAATAATTTTGCTAAATTCTCCCATCTATATAAAATGACGTGGACCTGGGTTGCAAATTTAAATAATTTAAGCTAAAATCAAGTCTAAAATCATTCTAACCCCCAGGCCCGTAGACAAAAAATCGCGCCGAAAATGCTTTCCCCCACCTGCCAAGACAAAAAATCGCGCCGAAAATGCTTTCCCCCACCTGCCAAGCCCCGAAAACTTTTCCCAACTAAGAATAAACAAACTTGGTCAGCCTTCCTTGCTTTAAAAAGATCGAGAAAGTTTTTTTTCCAATAATTTATATGCTCTTCATTATTACTACTCTCATCATCATCAAACTTAACAGCATCAGCCAAATTGGCTACAAACTCAAAATTCGGTTGTGTTGTCAAATCTTGAACTTCTCCACCCTCAATTGGTGTTTGTTCATTGCCAGAAGACATTTTTTTAACTATTCGCTAAAAAGAAAATTTTAATAAGTTTTTTCGATGTTCCAAAACAGAATCATTCATTCAGTTCCGCCTATTCAGTTACTGATCGTCTGACATAGTACAAAATATAAAAATTTAAAAATTCTCAAATGATAAAAGGTTAAAAAAATTTTTGAAAAATTTATTGATTGCGCTTTCCAGCCAATAATTAACATTAAGAAAAGTTTATTCCTTCATGAGTTAAAAGGTTGGGACTCAAATGAACCAGGGTCATCTGAAGTGCTGAACGGGCGCTATTAAGCTTTAATCGAGTATCTTTTTGATCTTTTCCAGTTGAAAAGTAGAAAACGCTTATCAGGGCCTTCGAATGAAATTCGAAAACAAGATCAATGCTAAAAAAGAGGAACTGAACTGAGCAGGCCTGCGAAACTGATAAGGCGTTGAATCGGTGCGGAATCGTTGACTGCACGGAAACGTGCCAACCTAATTTCTTGCCTACAATCTGTTCAACTGCGAGTCGTCTTACTCTTGATTTAATATGATTATTGTTACGCGTTAGAAATCTTCTTAATTTAAAAACAAGATTAGAAAATTTGTAGGCAAGATTATCGTTAAAGATCTTGGGCAAAATTGAAGTTCGTATACCCCCTCATTTTTCTTTCCTCAAAGTATTAAAACTGGTAAGATGTGGTTCATTTTTGTGTTTGAAAAAGAAAGTCAAGTCAGATCAGTTTTAATACTTTGAAGAACGAAAAATGAGGGGGTATACGAACTTCAATTTTACCAGATCCTATACTATATAAAGAAAAACAAATAAAATTAATCCTTCTTATTGACTGATTGCCAAGTCTATCAACAAGGATAAATGGCAAACAAGTCCTTAGGGAGAACATCCCCCACTTTTACAAGCCTCGGGCGGTAACAATAATGCCTATATAGATTTTTAGTAATATTCTTGTCTATAAATACTTCCAATCTTGATTTTAAATTAAATAGAAACTTCCTCAAATAATACCAAAAAGTACTATCAAGAGTTATTTCGAATAACTCTCAGTTTAATTGCCCAATGTTTTTCTACAGTTCTACTTTTTATTTTTAGGAATTCTATTTATTAATTATTCTCTTATTAATAACCTTGCATTGTCGGAAAGCATTCCCAGCGGTTAAATAGACAATTGATGAAGAAGCCATTAACTTTTCAGCATACATTCTCCATAACCCTTTTAATAATATTTTAATATAAAAGGCATCTGGATCCTTTGATATATCTCTCGACAGTTCATTTGAATAAGTGTTGATGGTTTTGAATATATCAACAAGCAATTCGGGGGGTATGGTTTTTCGTTTTTTAGTTTTTGGTGGGGATAAGATTTGGGTTTGTTGTTCCAATTCCATATTTATTATTGTAGTATATTAGGTGCATATGTTATATTAGGGACATATGTTGGGACCAATTAGGGACAGATCGGCTAAAATATTATGTAAATATTTTTAATTTTAAGGAAAACAATCAAAAGCTACTGTATCATGATTCGAAACAAACGGACAAATTCTATTGTAGTATTACATTCTATTCTAGTTAATAGCTGTATTGGACAAGGAGGATATTTCATTATTCGATTAATCCTAGCAAACTAATTTGTTCAATAGAAAGGCACGTCATCACAAAAAGTGTGTATATAAAAGGGCGTCCTACCGGTTAGTTTCTGACCGTTTTGAACGAAGGGACTCAATCGTTCTCGTTTTGATTTTTCAAAACACCAAACTGCAAATTTACACGAAATACATAAAATTTTTGACTGGTCGTTTCTTTCATTTGCAACTGGAAGTAGAGAAACGAGAGATGCTTACTTATATTGATTTGTTTTTGCCGAAAATAGAAAATCGAATAAACCATTTGAGTCTCGATATTTTAATTTTTTAAATAAAATTTATAAAATGATGGCAAATTATGGGGAATTTAATTTTTTAAATAAATTTTAAATTATATTTTTACAAACTTTACTCTTTCTTAATAATGCCTCTTTCGTGCCCAACAAATAATTCTGCAACTGAAAAATTCTGGATTCCGTTTTTTGATGACAAATCGCTTGAGATCGAGAATAAGAATGGAAAACAAGGTTGATGGGCCCTGGATTTTTGGGATATCATGGTATAGGGATAAAGAATGGAAGAAAGAGCATCAAAGAGGGTTAGAACTATAAATTAATAATTATTTACGTTTCTTTCTTAGATCTGAGACCCGATTTTTTTTTGTAAAGAAGAGAGATAAAGCTCTCAGATGTATATTCTTTAATTTTTATTTATTTATTTGTAAATAAACATTTTTCTTATTTGCCTCCTTTGTTATTCGCGCCAAACTGTCAACTTATCAGTTAATTACCCGAGGAAAATAATGGTAGGGAGAGGAAAGGAGAAGAATACAGCAAAATGCATTTTTTGCTGAAAGTCATTTGCGGACATGTGGGGGACAAGCTGGACATTTACCATTTTTAAACTTCATAATTATGTATTCCAAGGACGGGCAAGTCTTTTTAACAAAGGGAAATTGTTCCAACAATGGAACAAACATCAATCATGATCAATATGTCCAATCAAAGAAGGGTGATCGATCCCCAAGGAGAATCTTGATCGGTCGCTATGGTCAGTTCGATCGAAAACACAATTCCTCGATGTTGGAACATCATTTCCGATCATTGGAATACATAATTATGAAATTAAAAAATTCGATATTTTGGGTAATCGTCATTTTGGGTGCCGATATTTTGGGTCATTCGATATTCTGGGTCGATATTTAGGGTGCGATATTTTGGTTGTCGATATTTAGGGGTGATCCCGTTGAAACACCCTGTATAATTAATCTTTTTGTATTTTATGTTTTTGATTTTATTCAGCAAAAGAAAAAAGTTTTTAAAGAAAAGAATTTAACAGCCAAATTAAGAAAAGGAAAATTTAAAACGTTTTTCGTTTGTAAAATACTGTAACATCGTCAATTCGTAAACATCTTTTTTTCCATTTCATTTACATACATTTCTCATTACCCCTCCCAACCTCAGTTCTACAAGTTGTACCTGGACAGCATTGATCATGATATTTTGGATAACAATACTCATCTTTAGCAATACAACAATTTCCTTTACCACAACTTCCACCGGTACAACATTTTCCATATTTGCCCCCACATTTTCCACCTATGTCAACACATTTACCATCATTTAATTGGAATAATACAAAAATTGAAAGAAAAAATAAACAAATTTTGGTTGGAGATGAAAACATTTTTTTTTATTTTTAAATTTAAATTCTTAAATTATTTAATTTTAGAATTTTTTAATAGTAATTTATTTAAATTTAAAATTAGGAAGCACCCAATATAAAAATCTTCTAAAATTTATTTAGGATATACAGGGTGCGTAAAAAGTTCCCGGAATTAATCAAAATGAATTAATTTTCTTTAAAATCAAAATAAAAATAAGTTTACTCAACCAAAACGTTCAAAAGACTTTTGTAAATAAATATTCATAACAAATTTTCAAAATGAGATCCTCCCGCTGAGATACACGCATCCAAACGCTTCCGAAAATTTCCTACTATGGTCGCGCACCCCTCTTTTGTTTTGATGCCCAGGAATATTCTAATGCCGTCCTAAGTGACTCTGTTGACGTGTATCGCGTGCAGGGGACCCAATAGGTGAAATTTTAAAAATTACGGGAACTTTTTACGCACCCTGTAATTTTGGATTAATATTTTGTTTTAAAATAATAATAAAATCTTTAAAAAATATTTTAAAATAAAAATTTTATTTAATTAAAATGATTTATTAAGCATCTAAACACAACTGTATTTATGTTCTCCAATCTCCAATTTTACTTAAAAATTTCCCAAATAAACATCAAACAAAAGTTTTATTTATTATATTTAATCAACTGGATATTTTGCAGGTAAAAGTTAAGTTTAAAGGATTTATTTTCTATTTTTGTTTTTAAATAACAATTTTAGCTACTCTCTAAAAATTTTATTTTTTGTTTATATTCATATAAAAATTCAAATTTTGATTTTTTATAAAAATATTTTTTTATTTCTATTTTATGCTTTGCACCTTTTATTTTCTATTTTTGTAAATAAATGGGAATTTTAGCTAAAATTTAAATTTTATTTTTTGCTAAAATTTATTATTTTTGTTTATTCATACCAAAAGAGAATTTTGTTCAGAAAAGCTTATGACTTAACAAATGAAAAATGAAAATGATTTTGTTTAATAATTTATTGTAAAATCTTTTGTTTTTCTAAAAAGGCTTATAAAATTACCAAAATTTTCTCCTGCGGCGTAAAAAAGGAAAACTAAAATTACCATAAAATCACAAAAGTTCAACGCGATAAGACGCTAACCCCTATATTTATGGAAGGTTCTTAGAGGTTCTGGAATTGAAAGATCTGAACCTCCGTCTTGGTGTTTAGTTTTGGTCTTGATTTTATAAAAATATATTAGAGAAATATTTAATTTTCATTAAACATATATACAATTAATTACACATTTATTATAAATTAAAAAAAAAGATTTTTTAAATGAAAATTTATTAAATAAATTATTAAAAATTCCAAATTCTTAAATTAATTCTTTAACAAATTTCCTTCACAAACTTTGTTTTCCATTTTTATTTCAATTTCTGTTTTAATTAAATTTACTGAAAAACTATTTTAACAACATTCAACTAAATTTAGTAATTTACATATTTTTAAAATTAATATTTAATTGAATGACTAATTAATAATAAAATAAATAAAAAAATACAATGTACATATTTTAGATATATATTTATTTTTATTTAAAAAATACATGTCGTGTCACAGATTAAATTAATATTTATATTAATTACAGATTATTGGATTTAAAATAAAATTTATTTCTAACAATTTTTTTTCATTTAATTAATTAAAAAATAAAAATATATTAAAAAATGTTTTATTTAAAAGTTCTTATTTTTTTGGGGATTTTTGTTTTGTTTGGGAAGGGAGAGGAATGTATGTAGCAGTTTTAAATTCTTAATTAGTTAATCTAATAAAATCTGTGCTTTACTTAATTTAAATTAAAATAAAAACAAATCATTTCATGCTATTAATTCAAGCTTTAGAAAAGTGGGAGAGAGGAGGGCAAATGACAAGCTAGGTATTATTAACCAGGGATCGTGCCGATTCCCAAAACCAAGGAATTTATTTTTTATGTCGGCAAGTCGCTCCTATATTTGAGAAAACTTTAAATTATACTCAATCTTATAAAGCCAGAAAACAAATAATTTTAACTTTTAGAGGGAATACAAAAAAATTTCTTATAAAAGGATACCAAATAATGAAGGGGATGTACTAATTAATTAAAAGGAATTTTTTATTCCTTTAACAATTTTAAAAATAATTTTTCTAAATTTTAAATTTAAATTTTAAAATTTAAATATTTACCCAAAATTTATAGCAATATATGGAGTATCACCAGTAACCGGAGTTGATTTTAGCCCCTCATGGCTTAACTTATCAAAACCGATGAGAAAAGGACCTCATGCCTATTATGGAAAGGATGGACGTTGTGGAGTGAGAAATTTTTTAGGAATTTTTAATTTACAAAAAAATTTTTTAAAAGTGGTTTAACACAGCTAAAGGAAAATATGAACAGCCAAAATTAAAATATCCAAATGCTTTTAAACCAGCCGATGAAAATCATAATGAATATAAAATGGAGGAACAACGTTTTTGCCTTTTTCAATTCCATCAAGTTGCTATGGTTGAGAGACTTCTCTTTAATTTTTAAATTTAAATTTTATTTAAAGCAGCCCCTCTGTGGAGATGAATGGTATTCACAAATTAAATATTGTGCTATGGTAATTTTAAATTTAAAATTATTTTCAAAATATTTTTTAGGTAGACTTTTACAAAAATCAAAACCCCTATCAAGTCAAAATTGGAGATCCCCCGTCGGGTAAAATATTAAAAAACACTTTTAAATTATAATAAATTAAAAAATATTTATGAAAATCTGATAGACTTGAGACATACCGAAAAATCCAGAGATGTTTTGGACAAAGAATCTCAAATTATTTTATTCGATACTTTTTAAGGATTTTGGGTGCCTTCGCGCCTTCTTTTAACTTTTTGGCACTTGTGTAGTTTATGCCCCATAAGCCCCGCCCTTTTTCTCATCCTTTTATTTCGTGCGTCCTCTTATAAAATGATCATTTGGGTTAATACTTTCATAGACATTTTCTTATAGGGAAAAGAGAACAAAGGGGCAGGGCTTATGGGGTGTAAACTACACAAGTACCCACTTTTTTAAAATTTTTGACATTATTTTGGATTGATTTGTTATTCGAAATATTGATTATTGACAAAAACCCGAATTTTCTGATTAATTAATAAAGAATTATAAATTTCCCAAAAATTATTCAAATCCCTAAATAAATTTAAAGATGTTGTTTTATTAATGATTGATGGATGTGTTTTGTGTACTTCTGATAGCCATCCCACTAATGATAGTGAAATAACAATTAAACTTAAACATGCATGGAAACCAGGGTCAAAATTCACAAGTTGTGATGAAACTAAAAATGTTGCTGGGTTAGTTTAGTAAAATATTTTTGGCTTAAGAGGCAAATTAGTCTGAGCTTAAGACGAGTTTCTATTTGCTTTCCCGTTGTGCTTTCCTTACAAAGACTTAAAAAATTTTTTTTCAGAGAACTTGTTTTAAACTTAACTCAACAAACATTCTACGACGTTCTAGTTTCAACTCAAGATCCTTCAAGTTCGCTAATTGAGGATGTTGGAAATGCTATTAAATACCAAGCATATTTAAATGCATATTCCTCTTCCTTCTCAATTGCGGCTGTTTTGTACCACAGAGTTTGTCAAGGATTATTTTCGTAAATTTTTATTTAAATATTAAAAATTAAAATTATTATTAATTTTGCTGAAAAATTAATTAAAAAATATTAATTTTATTTAAACATTTTCCCCCAAAATTTCCATTATTTTTCTCCTAACAAAATTGAAAAAAAATTATTTTTAAGTATATTTGCAGATTTTTAATATTAAATTTTAGACGCGACCCCGAAGAAGATTATTTTAAAGAAATCGAACTTGAAGTTACACACAAGTTCTCTTTTTTTAATAAATTAATTTATTAAAATTAAAGTTGTGGAGTTAACAAAAAACTTTCCATCCCTTTGAAAGACATTGTGCCAAGCAAGTTCAAGGCATTTAAATTTTTATATCAAAATTAAAAGACAAATTTAATTATTTCTACTAATTATTTTGACACCCGTTAAAAAATTAGAGAGGGGTTTTTATAAGGATTAAAACATGTTATATGTCCATAGGGTTTTTATTAAATTTTAAAATAACCCAAAAATTAAATAAATTTAAGAATAATATGGCTGAATTGCGTGGCTTGATGTTGCTATTGAGTAATTCTGAATGGTCCTTTTAAAATATTTTAAAAAGAAATTTCTGTTAGAATTTAATTCTCCCTATAATATAACAATATAAAAGAAACTTTAATTAACATGATTTTTAAAAAACTCCAAAAATATTTTTTAATTCTCAAAACTTTAAAGGATGCAATACCGCATTGACGGTTTCAAATTTGAGACTCCAGAAGGATTACCTAATGGAAAACCTGTTTATGACAATGTCGCCAAGAATGCTGATGATTGAAAGAAAAAATTAAATTCTTTTTTATTTAAATTTTTTTTTGTTTTTAAAACTTTATTGGGTCTTTTATTTTTATTTAAATAATTTAAAAATAAATATAAATAATATAACATTCATCACATATAAACATTCATCACAATGAATGTTTATATGTAACATTCATCACAATATAACATTCATAGGAGAGGGTAAATATTTGAGCTTTTTTAAAAAAGGCTAATTATAACTATTTTTAAGAGGGGTAATTATTTTTTGATCTCTGGCTGTAGGAAAGGGCGGGGGTAATTATTTGAGAGAGGGACAAGATTTCAGCATTTACGGTATGTAGCCCTTATTTAGTAATTCTCTGTATAAAAAGCTTGAAATTTTAAAATATTTTTATCAAACTTCTTCCAATCTTATTTACGACAAAAAACTTTTCTTCTTGCAATGATTCGTGATCGTGTTGCCGCTCTTCTAATTATTCTCTTGGCTATTTGGGCTTCTCTTAATTGTGTTATGTCAGAAGAGGTTACTTATGTTGGGTATGGTCGTCACACTATGGTCAACAATATAATTACTAAAATTGGCACAGCTCGACGTATTGCAAAAACCAATGAGGACTTAGAAGATTACAAAGGGACGGAAAATGCTTGTGATGTAAAGTTTGATGAAAATGGGGATATGTAAGTTTAAAAAATTGTTAAGAATTAAAGTTGTATTCTTAAGCGTTCTAAATTACAACTCTGTTCGTGAGACTGGATGTGCCATCGATCTTCTGCACCAGTATTTGAATAATAAGTTCGAATTCAACGCGACTTTGAGTAATGACAACAAAGAGATTAAAGAGTGTCTTCATCCAATGACAACCGATGGATTTAATGCCAATATGTGAGTGGAAATGATTTTTTCAAAAGACTAACTTTTAAATTTAGGGTTCCTCTTGCATACAGCATTGGTTTTGAACGTTTTGAAAAGCTAAAGGAAGGACCTTACGAGGGGGAGGATATTTCTTGCGATAAGAAGGATGAGTGCCGCGAACGTGCTGGAGAATGCCTGAAACCTGGTGGATTAGAGTTTGGTTGGGCATATAATGGAGATAAAGTTCATGCGAGTATGCAATCGGGTAAGGACAATAATTTTTCTTTTTAAAATTTTTAACACACTATTTAGTTGGTGAGCCAGTTGTTTGTGAATGTCCTCTCAAGGATGATCATGTAAACAATCTAAAGTCTGAAATTAGTGTCCGTGTTGATGACGGCTTATATTGGTTCAAAATAGAAAAAGTTGGAAGGCATTGTTATTTGTCTAACTCAGGATGCCATTCTTTTGTGTGTCTAGGAACATCTGATGAAATAGTATTCGAGAAAGGATTAATTAAACCGATAACTTGGAAAATTGAAGATAAAAGTCATGGAGATTCTTACTACGATCAATTGCTTGCTTTTTACCTTCTCCCACAAAAGGCTTCTTTCCAACGTGTTGGGAATATTATTAAAAGGAATTCTCCTCTAAATGGACCTAATTGCAAAATTGAAATCAAATTTGTGAGTTTACGTAATTTTATTTTCAAATTCAAAATTTATTTAAGAGTGGACAAGAATACAGGCTTTTAATAAACGAGGAGGAAACGCCAACAGATGAACCGGATTATGTAAGATCTTCGCGAACTTCGACGGATGAATTAATTACTGCTACCTTGATTACTGTAAATATTGTCTTGTAAGAATTTTTAGATTATTCAAATTATTTTTAAATATATTTAAAGGCTTGCTAGTGTTGTTGGTGTTCTCTGTTGGTATTGTTTTTGTAGGAAAGAAGGGAATAATAAGTGGAGAAATAAATGAAGAGAATTAAAGGATGAAAATATAAAAATTAAAATTGTTGTTGATTATATTTAAATATTTTGATTGTAATGTATATTTGTTTTTTTATACAAAGATTATTTTTCTGGAATTGTTATGTTAAGGTAGTAATATCCATTAGATTTAGAATTCAATTAGAATTAGATTAAGATTTAGAATTAATGACAAATTTAATAATAAAATTAAATATATTACTGTTTAATTACAGTTCAATATCACTTATCATTTCATTTTCATTTAACTAAAAAATAAAGGAAATAGTATTTTGAAATTAAATTTTGTGAATAATTTAATTCTAATTAAAAAAGGAAGTTGGAAAATAAATTACCCAACGACTTTTTGTTTAGAACAGGCAAAAAACAAAACAAAACAGTATAAAAATTTTCATTGTTATAGTACATAATTTTGTTACATATTTCTTGTTTACCTAGAATAAACAATTTTTAATATTTTTAAAATAAGTATATTTTAAATTTATTGAAAATATTATATTTAGAATTGATGAAAAATTAAATAATAGAATTAAATAATGTCATTTATTATCGTTCAATTGCTGTTCAATATCAGCCACCATTTCATCATAATCTTCATTTAACTAAAAAATAAGTAAAATATTTTTAAATTAAATTTTAAATTATATTTCTTAGACAATTAACAAACAACCTCCATTTTGGTATTTTGTGTCTTGTTTATTTTCCGGCTTTATTTTTTAACTTTTTCTAACTTGATTTTTGTTTAACTTTATAATTTAATTATTTCAACTCCCCCTTATAATTAAAAATTATTTTGTAATATTCAAATAACCCACATCATTTGTATCAGAATCTCCAAATTGCCTCACATCATTTTCACCATAAGATGCCTCCTTTTCAAATTGTCCCCCCACCTCTTCATCATCATTATTAAATGTCCCCTCTTTTCCATATTGTTTCACTTCATTTTCGCCATCAGATGATGACTCCTTCTCCCCCAAATGTTCATTTTCATAATCAATATAATCTTGTTCATCTTCCTCCTCATCATTTAACGGAATTTCACTTTCATCAAGACATTTACTATATTCTTGTGGATCTTCTTCTTCATTTAAATTTGGAAGTATATCATCCACAAATTTACTATTGTTGTTATCATTGTCAGAAACAGATAATTCTTGATCTTCCCTTAAATATATATTTGATTTTTTAATTAAAAAACACAATACTTTTCTGTTTTTAATTGAGTATAGAAAGAAGTGGAAGCCTCGTTATCATCGTCATCATCTTCAGAAAGAGCACAATCTACCTAAAAATTAGTAGAAAATAATATTAATTTATATTTAATTAGAAAATTAATTAGAATACACCCTCACAACTTTACCTAGAGTTAACTTTAACATAAAACTACTACCTACCTAATTTTTAAAGTACCAAACTTCACATATCTTTTTTTCTATGTTGTCTAACCATGTAATCCGATTTTAAGTGATTCTATAATTATTCGACATATGCAGTTATTACCATAAAAGTGAACGCAAGGTAAAGTATCCGGTCCCCAATTAATTCAAATTTATTTTTTACAAACCCCTCACATTAGAAAATCTCAAAGAATTTCAGAATCAAAAAATACCTCATTTTCCATTTCCTGCAATGCTTTTTTGTCAAGAGTATCCATTTGTGAAAAATGATCCATTTCTGTACTTGAACATAAAGTTTCACTCAAACGTGGCTTTTTTGAATGCAAAGAACCGCCAAATTCTTTTTAAAGAAATTATTTATTAAAAGATTTTTTTCAAAATAATTTCCAACCTGCACAATCTTCTTCACAAAATAAAAAATCCCTTTTATCAAGTTTCTGCCAACGTTCATAACATGCTTCTAACCAACGAACACTGACTACGGGAATTCTTAAACGTTTTGCTTGACGAATTTTTCTAAAAAAATATTTTAATTAATCAAAAAATAAAATTAATTTTAGGTTTACGTTTTAAAATTTAAATAATTTTTAAAAATCAAAGAAGCGAGTAAAAGATTTCTAAGCCCGATAAAAAATTATAAAACGAAAATTTTTCGGCGAAAAATTCAATTTCGTTAACCAAAATTCTCCAATTTATTTTGTCCAAGGGAAGGTCAATGGGGATAATTTATGCGAAGATCTCAATCCTTAAATAGATACTAATCTCTTCGCAAAATTTAAAAAGAAATTTACTCAGTTCCAGCTTTAGCAGCAACCAAAACGGTAGTTTCTCCTTTAACAATTTTTTCTCCAACTTTTGCTCCAAATTGTGTACAAAGTTGATAAATTTCACAAGAATTAATATCAATTCCAAGCGGGACTATTCCAGAAAAGACTATACGTTCACCTTTCAAAACTTGAGAACGAAGCCAGGAGACAATGTGTTTGACGTTTGGAGTTTGCCCTTCACGATCATATTGCTCATAGAATATTGAATGGATCTTAAAATTTAATAAATTTTAGATTATTTAATTTTTATAAATATTTTAATAGGATTCCTAGTTGTCCTACAATATCAAAAAAAAATTTTACATGTGACGCAAAAAATAAAAATATACGTCCAAAAAATTTACGTTCGGAATTCCAAAGCAAACGACTATACAAATTTTTTCCTAATTGAAAAATTTCCAAACAAACCTCTTTCAATATACGTTCAATATATACCAAAGCATTATCATTATCAGATAAAGGAGTAACTGGCTTACTTAATTCATCAGGTAAATCAATTTTTAATTCAGATTTTTTGGTCCTTTCTTCATCTAATTTTTTATTTTCCCCAGATTCTTCAGATTTTTGAAGATCTAAATTTAAATAAAATAATTTTAAAAATTACTTTAGTTTTTTAATCTACAAAAATTCAAAAAAATATTTTAATTAAAAATTAATTCGATTTTTAAACTCCTTCCTAAAAATTAAATTCTAAAATATGAAACTAAAACAATAAAAATACATAGTACATATGTGGATAAAATTTGTGGAAATTCCTTGACTTTTATGAAAAGACTAGGAAAATTTTTTAACTTCTCATACTAACACAATTTAAAAATAAAACTTAAACAACCCTTTTTGATTTAAACTTTCTTCTCCCTTCTCTTCTTTTTCCTTTTTCTCCATTTCCTTCTTTTCAACAATTTTATCATTAATATTCTTCTTATTTTCCTCAGAATCTTTATTTTCCTTTTCCAAAGGATAATTAATATCGCCAACATCCAAAAAGAAACGATAAGGTTTTAACTAAAAATAAGAAAAAATAATTAAAAAATAAATTAGAAAAAACTCTAATTAAAGCATCAGAATGCATCCAAACATCCGGTCTATCATCCAACATTAAAACTAATTGTTCACTACAAGGAAATAAAGCTTTTAAATTTCCAGCTTTGTGAATACTGAAAAAAAGAAAAATTTTTTTTTTGACTAGCTAAAATGGAAATATGCTTAAATACCAAAAAGCTTCAGTAATCTTTAAAAAATTCCGAAAAAAAATAAATTATAGAAAAAATATAAATTCAACAAAAATACCTAATTACTAAAGATAATTTAATAACCTGCTCAACAATTCATCCCTAGATAAAACTCTATAATCAAAATAGATTTTATTTGGATCAAGCAATTCAGCGATTTTGTGCGCATACATACGTTGACCTAAATTAAATTTATGAAATAATTAAAAAAATAAAATTATGGACAAAAATTTTAAAAAATTCAAAATAATTGTTAAATTATTAAAAAGGCTAAAAATAATTTTTAAAAACTATAAAAAACTAACCAAAGGTAACAATATGCAATTCATACAATTTATTAATGTGTTCCAAAAAATGATGAGTATAAGGCCTTATTTTTGTAAAAAAAGTATTTCCAAAAAGTTGATATCCAAATAAATTCTAAATTTAAAATTTAAAAAATTTTACAAAAAAAATTATTAAACTGTTGACGATGCTGCTTCACAAGGCTTTAAAGGCCTATTCGATGTGTGAACTAATGTTTGGTCAAGATCTAACAATAAAATCAATTTGCGTTGGCGAAGAATATTTTCATGATCTCGGGCACCCAATTGACTTGCAACCTTAAACAGAAAAAAATTTTATTAAAAATTTTAAAATAAACCTCATTAGAAACTACAAGCTCTGGGACGTGATGAATCATAGAAATATTTGCTTCAACAGATTCTGTCCGCTCTCCAGAATATCCTCCCTTGCTAAAAAATAAAATTAAAAAGAAGTTGCAAAAATAAATTTTCGACAAAATTTGAATAGAATGTCTATGAAATTCAAATAACAAGACTAATAATAAAATATGGATTTAAAGAAAGAGTAAATATTTTATAATTAAAATTTTTTAAATCAAATGTTAGAAAAATTTAAAAAATCGCTAAAATGTAAATAATGTTTAGTCCGCAAAATTTACGGACGTCCGCAAAAATAATTTTGTCCGCAAAAATAAACAAAACTTTAATTAAAAACTTACATTCTTAAATCCTTTCCACAATTTCCACACATATCTTTTATAATAATTTCATGAGCACAATTTTCTTCTTTTCCAACAATTTCTTCATTTGTTTTTTCTAAATGTTCACAAGTTGGATTGTTTGAAGGTAAAGTTCGTTGGCCTTTGGAAAAGAAAAAACGCTTTTTTGTGGCGGAATTCTGTTTTTGATTTTTTTCGTTATCCTCTTCGCTTTTAATTAAATTACTTGGATTCATTTCATCTGACATCTGAAAATTGTAAAAAAATCGACTAAATTGCAACTTTAAAAAGCGAGACAAAATTAAGCTTAAATACATATATCAATTTTACTCTTTGAGATTGTTGCAGAAACCGGAAAAAACAAATTTTAAAAGTCGAAACCATCGAAACGAAACTCGAAATGGAAAACAAAAATTTCGAGTTGAACTGATAGAAAGAAGGAAAAAGAGAGAGACTGCGAGAGAAACTAAAAATGACATTTAATCCCATTAAAAATATAAACATTTTGACGCAAAATATTGAGAGTAAAAAGCCATTTTGATATCGGAAAATTTTCAATATACGATACCTAAATACTAAGGGTGATTCTAGGCAAAAAATAATTTGTGCACAATTTTCGTTAATAAAAACAAAAATATTTTAAGTGATTTCCGTTTATGTTCATTAAAAAATTATGTTTACAATAAATTTTTTCAAGTCTTTAAATCAATCAACAGTACATTTGATAGGTTTACAAGTCGTCTGGTTTTTAACAAATACAAAATTAATATCAAAGAAAAACAACAAAAACAAATATATACAAACAAACAAATAAAACAAAAAATATATCCAAAATATTTTTATTTAATAATCGTTGATTCATCATCATCTTTATCAACAACTTTATTCGGCGGTTCTTTATACGTCCACATCATTGTTTGGTTTGTTAAAGTTTGGTTATAAGTATAGTCTTCCGTTGACGGAGAATCTGTTTTTGTTAGAGTACTTGGAGGTTTGACAACTTTAATTTTTGCAACATCTTCGTTCGAATCTCTGAATGGAAGTTTATCTGGCCTCGAAACAGTTGTCATCTTTGATTTTTTGAATTTGATCGAGTTTGGATTTGCTTGCATTGGAGGTGGATTTAGTAATTGAATTGGAGGAGGATTTGCTTGAATTGGAGGCGGAATAGGCTTCGAAACGTGAATTTTGGATGGATTTGACCTTCTATGTTTATTCAAATTTGCCTTGGGTTTTTGTTTATTTTTCTTTTTGTATTTGATACAATACACACAGCAACATACTAGAAGGCAACTGAATATTGACACAAAGCTGAAAATTTATGAGTTAAAAAAGTAAATAATTATTTAGTGGGTACTCTTTAAATTTAGATAGACAAAATTGTTGTAGAAAAATTTAAACAAAAAATCTAGCAATACTCCCAAATTTAAGCAGTTTTCTAAAACTTGGTTTGGAAATTATGTAAATTGAGGAAAGACGTCCACAATTCAGGTACCCCTCATTAGAAGCTACGATATTTTCAGACTTAAGGGGGTATCCCAAAGTGATTTTAGACTAAATCTTCATGGGAACCATTAACCCAAATACAATTGCTTGTATCTTTTCACCATTATAAACATTTAACAACAATGTCTACCCAGACTAAGAAGAACACAAAAATTCAATAAACTCACAATATAAGGCAAAACCCAATAATAAATTTAATAAAAGTTTCCTTAGTTATAGATGTTTGTTTAGTCGTTAAAGTTGTTGAAGAATAATTTGTTGTTTTTGAAGTATTCCATCCAAAAGACGTTGTGACTATTTTTGTTGTTGTTGTAGAAGTGATTTTTTGGGTAGTTGAAGTATTTACTGTAGTTGTTGGAATATATGGTACAAGTAATTTGTAATATTTCTTTTCCTAAAAAATTTTTTTGTAAAATTAATAATTGGCAAACAAATTAACTCACAAATTTCACAGATATTTTTGCACATTTTTGCATTTTCTGATTTCCACTGCAGTCAAGTCCGTAATCTTTTTGACAATATACGTCCTTCATCTTATCACGCATTTTAGTTACTGGCAGAATGTGAAAAGTAAAAAGATATTTGAAATCTGTTTCTTTGTAGTAATTATTGTCAACAATTTTCCATCCTTTTGGTTCGCGCCTAGTGTCATTCTTGGAGCACATTGGGTGAAGTTCATTTACTTTATTCCATGTAAAATCATGTTGGCTTCCGAAAAATAGTGGTAGTGACCAAACTTCAGAACTTTCGATTTTTGTAGGTGCAACTATAGGATCGCCAACTAAAATGAATAATAGAGTTGAATACATAATTTTTTAGAGAATTATTTCTTACTTAAATGAAAGAAAAGACCATCCTTGCTCCACCCAACAGCGTAGTCATATACCTCCAAACATTTGACGTTTTTGCAATTGCTTGAAGATTTATTACAGTTTTTGCCATAAATATGCCCATCTTTTTTGAGCTTTTCAAATTCATCCACTTTCAGGCTAAAGGTGAAAAACATCCTGAAATTCAAAACAATATTTAGAACAGTCTGAAAGATAAATTAACTCACATATTGTCAATAGCAAAATTCGTAAGGCAATTGAATAAATTGCTGTCCGAAATGGAAAAACTCAAGTAAAATAAACTATCATTCTTTGTGACCAAATCCAGCGAGCATCCATTATCCTTTAGTTTTTCGTCATACCAAAGCAAGCTTTAAAGGAAGGTGTTTTCAATAAAAGATATCATTAAAATTCCTTACATATTTCCATCCCCGTCCATAGTTACATTGCACGCCCCCTCCAATTTATTGTAAAGTTCAAGGTCTGTCTCGCTTTCAGCCATCTTTGTGTTGTTCTTCAAAGTTATGATCTCCTCGCCATCCAGCTCATGCCTGCCATGCCCAACTAGATCGCAATTGACATCTCCAACCATTAGAAACACAACCGCCACAAAACACGAGAATGAAGAGATTGAAGGCATTTCAGAGGATGTTTGAAGAAATGTAAAGGTGTATTTAGTTACTTCATTAGATTGGTTTTTATACTTTAATTTCAGGCAAATCTAGATTGTTTTTATCAAAGTACAATTAATCAACAAAATTAACTAGAGACCGGACAGAGACGAGATCTCGATCGAAAATCTCGGTTATCGAGATCGAGAATTTTCGAGATCTCGATTCCCGTCTCCGTCCGGTCTCTAAAATTAACAATACATTTAAATAATTTGTTTAATAAATATTTATCTAACAAATTAAATATCTTCTGATAGAATGAAAATAAACAACTTTATAATAATACAATCCAAATTTTTATCAATTCTCGTCAGTTTTATTTCCATTCCTGCTCCTCCCAATCCCATTTTTAATTGAATTCGAATTATTTCTATTTTCAATTGAAGGAGTATATGCGTGCCGGCTTGTTCTTTAATTTTAAAATTAAAAAAATATTTTTGAGTTAGTTTTTAATCTAGGAAAATTAGAATTTGAGCTAATTTGGGTGAAATAAAAAAAACTTTATAAAGGATCTCATTGTAATTGTTTATGAACTTTGCTTAACAACCAAACAGTTGGCATCTATTATGATTAAAGCCACATAACAGAAATTAAAAAAGGGATTCGTTTAATTACTAAATATTCGCTTAAACCCTCAAAAACTATTCAAACTAATCACAATATCTTTATCTTCAACAAACCTTCCAAAAGCAGAAGAAACACTGCTTCTTCTACTTCCTGGCCGACTGCCTACACTCATTGAGCGTTGTGTTTGTATTAATTCTTGTTGCTGAGTTTCTCCCCCATTTTCCATTAATTTTTTTCTCAATGCTGGAACTACTGGGGATTGTTGCCTTCCACGAAAGGAGGAAGGGCGATTGTTGTTACGGGCTGAATCTGCTATTCTCTCTGCATAAATGCTGCCCTTCCTTTCCCACCATTCTTCCTCTATCTGTTAAATTCAAAATTTATTTTTATCTTCAATTTATTAATTTTTTTATTAATCTTTGATAAAACCCTGACCTTTAAGCCTAATTTAATTTTAAAATTAAAAATAATCTCAATAAATTCACCTCATTTTTATTTCTATCAATTTCTTCTCCAATATTTCTACTTTGATTACCAACGGGAATTTGACGACTTATTGGGCGACTACGATCACTGACTGATTCAACTGTTTCCGAGAAATTTGAGCCTAGAAATTTTTTTGAAAATAAATTCTTATCAGAAAAATATCTCCATACCTGACTGTTTCCGCCTTCTTTGAGCTCTAGCCTCAGCCAATCTTTGTGCTTCTTCACGTAGTGCTAGTTCTGTTGCTTTTTGGGCAGCTGCAAGTTTAGCAGCTTTACGTTCCACAGCTAATGCCTTTTCACGTTCTGCACGTTTTTCTGCTTCAATTTCTGCACGCTGACGTTCTCGCCAGCGTTCATCTCTTTAAAAATAATGAAAATTAATTATTTTTGTTCATCAAAAATCGTCAATTTCAAATTAAGCATGAACAGTTTAATTGAAATTTAATTGTGAGTCCGATCACACTTGCTGTCGTTATTTTATTAAGTGTTCTCTCGAAGACTTAGTGGATATTAAAAAGCCCTCTCCCTACTCGTTCAGAATACCAAGCCTAAAAAATACAAGACAAAACCCATAGTTAAATGTTAACTAAAACCTAATTTTTTTCTCATAGTCAGGATCTTCATTGAATGTAAAACTTAAATTTTAAGTCAAATCTCCAAACAATTAAGGCTTTCACAAAAAAAAAAAATTCTAAAATTTATTCACAAAACCTAATTCTTTCCCTTTCTTCCATTTCCCATTCTTTTTGTTTTTCTAAAGCGCGTCTTCTTCTATTTTCCTCTATTTGATGTAACAATTCAAGTCTATGTCTTTCTGTTGCACTTATATTAGATAATGGAGCTATACTAGATGCTGAACGCTGAAAATTTTGTTCTACAATTCCTTCGGGTAATTGGGGTATTGGGGGAGGCCAACTGGCAGTTGAGGATGTTGCTCCAAATGAACGTTCAAAGGCACTTCCATGCTAAGAAAAAATTAAATTTTTTTAAATTTATTAAAAAAATTCATTGGTTTGCGTAACTCTTCTAACAATTTCTTTATCCTTGCAAGGGCAGGATGGGACGTTCTAGTCTATTTCTAAGTAGGGCAACGTGCGAGATTTTTAACTTTTTGGAGCTAAAATCTGAATAATTTTAATTTCTGCTTTTTCCGAGAGAAAATAAAAATAAATAAATAATTTTTTAAAATTTGTTTGAGTATTATCTGGGGAGCGGATTAAGCAATGCTCCTAAGAGTAAAATTAATAAAAATGAGGTTTGACTGTAGTATGAACAAGAATGACATTTAAATAAAATTCAGATTTTCACTTAAAAATTCAAAACAAACTCTTTTTATCATTTCATTTCCTTCCATCCAACTCCGAGAACCTCTCTGTCCACTTTTAGGTTGAGGACATCCCCTTGTCCAAGGAAGAACATTATCATCCCCTAATTCTTCCTCTTTATTATTCTCTCCCTGTACAGTATTATTTAAATTATTATTTTGTTGTAAAGCAGAGTTTTGACGTTCGACAAAATTATTTTTCGAAATTGATTGTAAATTTGTGATATTATGTCCATTATTTGATAATGTTTGAGTAAAATTATTATTTAAAAATTCATCCATTTTATTTCCATTTTGTGTTGAAAAATTATCTGATTGTTCTATTTTATCATTAAAAAAGTGATTTTGTTGGTTAAAATCAGAATTTATTCTTCCATTCCCGTTAATAACAGAAGGCGTTATTTTATGCTCTCCATTATTTTTATTATTCCCGTTTAATGCCAAAACTAAAGCTGCAGATGTTTGTTGATTTTTTTGTTGATTTTGATTAGAAGGTATATCCAAGGGTTGAAAGAAACGTTGCCCGTTAATAAGAATTGATCTAATGCCAAATAAAGTTGTTTGTTCTTCCTAAATCTTGTGAAAATATTTAGGGAATTATTAATGGAAAAAGCGAATTGTCTAGATTCACTCAACCATCCCACTACTTCTAATATTTTTACGTATGTTCACCAAAATATATTCTCAAACCTCAATAACTATTGGAGATTGTTGTTGTTTTTGTTTAAAAGGCACTTCCTCAAAGAAATTATTATTTCCATTCATTTGGGAATAATTTAAATTGAAAGAATTTTGATTATCTTGAAAAGGGATTTGTTGCTGTTGTTGTTCTTTTTTTATTCTCCGCGGAGTATGTCCAGCCGTTATTTGAGCTGATTTTTTAAAAGAATTAAAAGTTAAACTTTGATAAAATTTTAGGTAAATTTAAAAATTATTTTCGAGAAAATAAGAGGTTAGTCCAGAGAAAGCTCACCAATCCCTATATTCCCACCCCCCCCCTCTTCCCTATTTTCATGGTTTTTCCATATGTATCCTTCATTAAAAACCTTTTTCCGTCATTGAACGTAAACTAGTCGAAGCAGATGACAGGGAGGGTAAAGGTGTTATTCCTCTTCCATTCAAAATTATATTACTTTGAGTTGAAGGATTAAATGAATAAGTACGGACCATAAGAATATTTTAAATAAATATCTCGAGGCGTATAAATTAAAAAAATAAATCCAAATTTTCACAGAAAGGAAAGATTAAATTAAACCGTACAAAAAATAAATCCAAAATTTCGTGTAAAATAAAAACCATAAAATTTTATTTATTTAATTTTAAGAGCTCTTTAAATCCAGTTTATATTTTCCTCAAAATTATAGAAAAACAGTTAAAGGGAAGCCTTCCCAGTTTTTTTGCTTTTGTTTGAGAGGGCTTTTTACCTGGCTATATAATAAACAATGGACAAAGAGAGAAGAAAGTAGATATGTTTCCATAACGACTTGAGTAAACGTTTTTTGTATTTTCTAAAAATTTCTTTCTTAAAAATTACCTAATAAAGATATTTTTAAATTTTTAAATTAATTGAGAAAAGCTTTGGATCTCTCTGCTTATCTCCATAATGAAAAATTGTCAACTTACGGCTTTTTAACTTACTTTTCAATTTTCAACTTTAACAGCAGGGGTGGGTACTTCTTGTGGGCACTTTTCATAAAAAATGAATAATAAAAATATTGTACTTTAACAAATATTGAAAATCTGTAGTTCATATTCGAAATACGAGGCTCTGAGTCTTTTCTAAGAGAATATCCAAATGGTGGGTATTCTCTTGCAGTTAATACGTAAATTATATTTTTCATTTAGTTCTTTGCGTTTTTAAAAAATTTATATTTTGTCAGGTTCTGGAAAATCTTCGGATACACGGAACTGATAACCAAAATGAATTCCTTGATAACCGGACTCTTTCAGTTCTGTATTAGAACCGCCAACCCTTATATATCCTGAGTAGAAACGAATTTTATTTTTAATAGACCCGCACTTGTGGAATGCATTTGCTGGTTCGTACTTACAGACTTTCGGGAATCGTGATTCCCGACCCAAAAAACGTTGGGAATTCCCGACTTTCGGGAATTTTGATATTGTAGTTAATTTTGGACATTGAGGTTAGGAAGTGTGTTATTTCTAAACATTAAATTAGAGTCAGTGCAATTAAAGGAAATTGGGGGATTAATAGGGATATCGAGGGATACCGAGGAAATTGCAGGAATTAAGAAGGGTTAATAACAAGATTTCACCTCATTCTTCACCTCATTGCTTTTTGTCCCCAATAGAACAGTTTTATCTCTGGCTTAAATTATAATTTGACCACTACAACATTTGTTGTTGCCACTACATTTAGAACCAAATTTAGAACAAGTATTTTTTATTTGGAATAAAATAAAAATTGAAAGAAAAAACAAATTTCAATTGCAGAAGGAATTTTTTAAATTTTTCTTAAAATTATTAATTAGTTTTAACATCATTTTTTGAAAAATATTTTTTAAATTAAATCTTAAATTCGGTTAATAATTTATCTTTTGTATTGAATTTAGAACCAAAATGAAATATTGCCAAAAATTAGAGAAATATTTTTTATTAAATAGCCTTAAAAATTTGTAAATAAAAAAGAATATAGCCAAAAGTTTTCTCCTTTTTTCTCCCAATTTTTGTCAGTCTTTTTTCAAAAATAAAATTTTATTTACTTTTTTATTATTAAATTAACAAAATTATAGGCATAGTTTTCAAAAAAATAATACAAAAACAACAAAAACAATTTAAATATATAATCCTTTCATTATTTATTTATTCATAACTTTATTTATTGTACTTGGCCTAGGCGATTTATACGTAAATACTTCCCCAGTTTTAGTCATTGTTTGGCTAGAAGTTTTTCCCGTTGATTGGCCTTTAGTTGAAGAAGAAGGCTTCTTCGTGTTTGAAGAAGAAGCTGAGATATTTGTTGTTGTTTTTGGCATTTTTGTTTCTTCAGAGCCTATATTTGTTGTTTCACCTTTTCTTGCCCATTTATCAATTTTTGTTTCAGAAAAAGTTTTTCCAATTTCTCCTTCTTTTTCTTTATTATTTCGATTAAATACTAGCCAATAAATAATTAATGCAACACTAAAAATTAAAAAAAAATTATATAATAAATATAAATACAGACAATCCCCGTTTTTAGATATCCCCCTTTGGATAGAAAAATTTTACATTATAAGGAGGGGTACCTATCAGGGATCGCACCGAAAAAATTCCCGATTCCCGAGAGTCGGAAATTTATTTTTTATGCCGGTCGATCCCTTGTACCTATAATAATTATGGATTTCGCTTACATAGTTCTCTCACCTGTGTATGGACCAAGACTGGGTTTTTCTTGTACTCAGAGTCCAGGCATTTTTTGGCCTTCCTGGGTTTTCCTGGACTACAGGCCCAGGATCCAGTCCAGGCCAATAAATTGAACCCAGAGTTAAAAACAACCAAAATTTAAAAAAAGTATCACAAATAAGTCTAATTTTGGGGGGTAACTAAAAATGAGGTTTGACTCTCAAAAGTTATTTACATTATTATAATAATTAAAATAATTCCAATAATAAAAAATATATTTGTTGTTCCCTCAGAATTACTAATATTTGTTTCTTCTGTTTTTAAAGTTTCGTTTGTATTTAATAAATTATTTGAAGTCGTCTTTCCATTAAAAACACTTGCAGTAGTTTTAGAAATTTCACAATGAATTTTGGGATTTAAATTTTGAGACAAAGATTCTTTACTATATGGAGTGAGCATTTTAACATGATTTTTGTCCTAAAAAAGTAAAAGATTAATCTAAAATTTTTAAAAATACGCCCAACAATTATTAATTTAATCCTTCATCTTTTTAAAATTTTTGGCAGGCTAATGTAAGGATGATTCACCTAGGGCATTTAAAACGCTTAGGCGGGGGTTAAACAATCTAAAAGGATAAAAGAGAAAATATTGGTCGATGCCCCGATAGCTCCTGTATGAGTTGAGTGAAAACGCCTAAGCTATAAGTATGAGGAGGTCGCAGGTTCGAATCCTGCTCGGTGGTTAAACTTTTGTTAAGCTTTCTTTAATAGAGGGGAGAGTTATGCAACAATGTCTCCTATTTATGATACACCTCATTATTTATTTATTTTATTTTATCAGCAACAATTTTTAGCCCCAAGATCATCCCCTTATATCGAAGTAGTTGCTATCAAAAATTAAAATTTTAAACAAGCAAACTCACCAATCTAATAAAAATATCACATTTTGCTTCATTCAACCTTCCTTCCATAATATGGCTAAAAAATATATTGCGTTTTGGAGCTGCTGATAGTGGAAGCAAATAAAGAGTAAATAAATATTTAAATATTTCTTTTTTATAATTTTCATCCACAATTTCCCATTCTTCAGGTTTTCGAATAAATTCTTTTTCAAAACAAGATGTTTCTTTCTTGCCATTAAAGTCCATATTCCCCTCACAATTTTTGCTTAATAAATCAAAACCGCCATTTCTAATTTTTATTTCAAAAGAAGATTGTGGCAAGTAGTCTTTGTCGTCGTGTAAACAAGACCAATATTGAGGCTCTCCAACTAAATTTCAATAAAAATTATTTCAGAAAAAAGGGAGTTAAAGGAGAAAACTAAAAAATATTTTCCAATATATACCGGTTCCGGCTATTTTGGGTTCCGGTTTTGGGAACCGGAACTTAAATTGGTCCGGTCAAAATCTAACACTAATACCTACACTATAATAAAGGGTGCCACATTTTAAATTGACTTCATTCAATGAATTTCCGATCCCTATGGATTTATTTATTCTAGTCTCATCTCATAAATTTCGCGTAAGATGAGTTTACAAAGTAAACTACTAATCACTAGAGAGAGTTTTTTTAGGTTCAAAAAAACCGATAATAGGTACCTAAATAGGTTCGAAAAAAGGCTTAAATAGGTTCAAAAAAGTTCGAAAAGTGGCAAAATAGGTGCGAATTTTTAAAAATAGGTTTGAATTTTTAAGGTTTTTTTTCAATTTTGTGTTTTCAATTTATGGTTTTCAACTTTCACGGCCCGTAATTCAGCCCTATCAAGTCAGATAGCGCTGATTTTGGTGTCAATCAACTCAGATTGAGAAGCTCTTTCAAATGAACTATCATTCAAAAAATCGAATTTTTCACCTCAAAAATTTCTTTTCCCCCGTATAGTTGTTCGATATTTGGGATCATGTAACTAAGCCCTATGAAGTCAGATCGCGTTGATTTTGGTGTTATTCGACTCAGCTTGGCGAGCTCTTTCGAACTAGTCGCACCTTTGAGAAATATTTTGAATAACATAAATATCGATATAAATCGGAGTCTTTGTCTTTAAAGCAATTTTTACAAATAATTGTTTAAAAAAGATAATTAAATATCAAAATTAAAAATTTTTTATAAAAAACCAGAGATTTAGTGAAAAAATAACTCAAATTCTCAAAAATTTGCGAAAATAAAGACAATTTTTAAGATTTTTATCAAAAAACCTAAAATAGGTTCAAAAAAGTCCAAAATAGGTTGCAAATAGGTTTTAGGTCCAAAAAGGCCGAAATAGGTTTTTTAGGTTCGAATAGGTCCAATATAGACTCATTATTTCGACCAAAAACAGTGTTTTTTGTGCATATCTCATCGAAACTAGTTCGCAAAAAAAATAGAGAAAAACCTAAAAAAACTCTCTCTACTAATCACTTACTCGGCTGAACTGCGTATAAAACTAGGTCAGATTTACTTGCCCATCCAATTGAATAATCTGCTTGTTTTAAACACTTTCCCCCACTATTTTTACAAATTTTTTCTTTTGATCCACAATTCTTTCCATATTGAGGATTGGATTTTAATTTTTCAAATTCGGCATCTTTTAAACTGAAGGAGAAAGGAATTCTTAAAAAATAAAAAATAATTTTTAGAAAGATTTGTTAATTTTATTCTCACGTATTCCAATTTGTAGCATCGTGATTTCTTGTTCCTCCTTCGCCTTCCATATTTCCAATTTTAACCAAACAATTAGATAAACCACCAGATTTGGATACACCAAATTGTAAAGGAATTGAGCCTTCATTTTTGGTGACTAGATCGATAGAGCATCCAAATTTCTTTACAATGTCATTTCTGTACCAAATAATTCTGCAAGAGGAAAAAATGAAAATTTTATTAGAAAAATTTTTCAAATTAGAGATCTAATCGAGATCTCATTCAAAAATCTTTAGATTATCTAGATGAGAATTGTCGATATATCTAATCTCGATTAATTCTCAAGTCAGCTAATCCAAAACAAAACTCACATGTCTCCATTCTCAGCAATCTCAACATCACAAGCATCATTACCTCCTTTATATCTCTCCAAATCCGCTTTTTTGCTAGCTATAAACATGTTGCCATTTAATTGAACAATTTTGTCATTGCACAGGAAATGTTTGCCATACCCAACTATATTGCCTGACCAATCCGAAGCAGAGAGAAGAAGCATGGTTGATGTGGAAAACAATAGGGACGAGATAAGAAGATTTATCAAGGAACACATGATGGACGTCAAAAATGTTTTGTTGAAGATTATTGCGCTTTTATATTAATTAATTTTTGTTTCACGTTATGTATAGTTGTTAGAAAGATCATATTTTATTATAATTTATTCATTTTATATCCCATTGTTTTATTCAACAAAATTTTTAAATTTCATATTATTTAAAGATAAGAAAGTTTATAGAAAAGAAATTTAACAGCCAAATCAAGAAAGGAAAGATTAAAAACGTTTTTCGTTTTGTAAAATACTATATAACTCCTTCAGTCCACAAACATCCTTTTTTATCATTTCATTACTCACATACATCTGTAGTCCCTCCCAATTTCACCTGGCGCCGTACATTTTGAACCTGGACAGCATCTTTTATCAGTATCACCGTTACAAAGCCCTCCACCATTAATACAACATTTTCCTTTAACACAACTTCCACCACAACAATTATTTCCACGTCCGCAATTAGCACCATATCCAGCACAAGCATCATTTAATTTAAATAATATAAAAATTGAAAGAAAAAATAAACAAATTTTGGTTGAAGATGAAAACATTCTTTTTAATTTTTAAATTAAAATTCTTAAATTATTAATTTTAATTTTAGATATTTATTATAGAAAAAATATTTTTTCTAATTAATTTAGTTATAATCTCTGTTTTAAAAGTAAAAAAAACTCAATTTTTATTTTTAAAAATACTAAAAAACAAAAAACCTAAAGACGGAAATGTTTTGAATTAATGGGGCCTAAAAACAATCCTTTTTAGGGCCTATAATCATTAATATTCAGGTAGAGGATGAAAAAATGGATCTAAAATTGAGGGTTAAAAACATTTGGGTATATAAATTCGAGGCTTGAAGGTAATAAATGTTTTTAAAAAAATATTTTAAAATAAAAATTAAATTAATTAATTAAAATGATTTATTGCTTAACTCAACCTAACTGTATTTATATTGGCTAATTTGCACTTTTTACTTTAAGAATTCCCAAATAAACATCAAAGAATCCTTCACTTCAAATCTTATCTATAATATTTAAACAACTGGATACTTCAAAGGCAAAAGTTAAGTTTTGCGTTTTTTTCTTCTTTTTTTTTGTTTTTGAAAAACAATTTTTAGCTACTTTCTAAAAATTTATTTTTGTTTATTCATATAAAAAAACCAAATTTGGATTTTTTATAAAAATATTTTTTTATTTCTTTTTTATGCTTTGCTTTTTTTAAATACATACATATTTTCTATTTTTATAAATAAACGGCAATTTTAGCTAAAATTTAAATTTTATTTTTTGCTAAAATTTATTATTTTTGTTTATTCACATTAAAAACAAAATTCACTTTAGAAAACTTCTGATTATCATATGAATGAAAAATGAAAATAATTTTATTTATTGACTATTGTGAAATCAAACTATCTTTTCTAAAAATGGCAAAAAATTATTTTTAATATTTGCTTTGCTATGAGTACCGATTCGAGGAGCCGACAAAATTTTAAAATTGCATTTATTTATCAATATTTTTCTTTAATTTTCAGTTCTGTTCTATTTAACCTTAAATTTTACAGGCAACAGGGTTACATTCTTGGCATCCTTAAGTAACACCAGGGCTCGGATCTCAAATTTTTAAAAATCCGCAATTTTGAGCTAAAAAATCCGCATTTCACTCAAAAATCCGCAAACACTTTTTTGGCGCCTTCAACACCAAAAAATCCAATTTTCTACGCCGCAGGCGAAAATTTTGAGGATTTTGGAAGATCCCTAAGCTAAAAAACGTTCATTTTCATGTCAGGCAAAAAATTTTGTGGATTTTGGGAGATCACGGACACAGATTCCTTCCTTTTCTGCGCCGCAGGCGAAAATTTTGAGGATTTTAGAAGGTCTTAGCAGAAAAATGATGCATTTTATGCTAAAAACCACAAGAAAATATAAAAAATCCTCATAATCTTCAAAGGACCACAAAAATCCGCAAATCCGCATTTTTAAAAATAATCCTCATTGACATAACAAAAAACCAAAATAATATTTTCAGATATTTTAAAATATATAATGGATATATTTACATATTATTTTATATTCAAAACCAGCAATAAAATAAAGTAGAGCCCGGCTCGATACGATTTTTTTCGATATTTATCGAAAAAATACCGACCGAGAAAATTTTGACTTTTTCGATATCCTCCGTCCGGGCTCTCCCTCTCTCATTTAATGAGTAAATAAGGATTTTTAAATTCTATCTACACTTTCCATAAAAACCATTAGAATTTCTTAAAAATAAGATAGAGAGCTTTGAGTAAAATTTTAAATAAATAGTTATTCTAATTAGTTAATCCAAATCCACTTCCAGCGTGTGCAAAAAGGTTGGGTGGAAACATACAAGTACTTGCATCGACAGGGGTTACTGTATTGAGTAATTTACTGAAATAATTTTTAAAAATTTTAGACAATAAGGAGGATTGTTATAAAAATACCTAAAGCCATTAATTACGCCCTTCTGTTCAAGCATTTGCATAACCGCTGTCTCGTAGCGCTAAAATTTAAAAATTTTTTGGATCTGTCTTAATAGTGACAACGGATATATCTCAACGGATCTCTATCTCATCCTCAAACCTCAAAATCTCAACGGATATAAAGACAAATCGGTTATACCCTTATCGGGCATTCCGTTTTGCGTTTTGCGGCAGTCTTGCGAAACGTCTTGCGTTTTGCGGCAAAAATAGCATTGGAAATGAAGAGAGGCGATTTTGTCTCTACTCCTTTTGAATACCATTTCGTGCCGCAAAACGCAAGACGCTTTTTATGGAAGCACAGCATTCGGACTAACGATTATTATCGAAAAACAAAAAAACTTGCTTGTTTATATTCAACAGGTTCCCTTGCAAATACATAAAGGGGATAATTACAATTACTTGAAAGAACAACAAATTCATATTGCCCCTTTGCATTTAAAGGTCCAACAAAAATTACATGAACTACAAAAATATTTTTTAAGAATCATTTTCAAAAATCTCCTAACTGTCTACATCCTCTTGGTGGGCAGTTGTTCTAAAAATTAATTCCCCTTGCTGTTTAAGAATTCCATATCCAGAATTAATTTTTGGTTTACTATAAGGGGTACCATCAGTTGAATACTTTAAATATAAAATTTATTATATAAAATTTTGGAAGGAGGAAGTACCTCAAAAACTTCGAAAATCGACCCAATCCCGCCTCCATTAACATCTGATATTTTTCGATAAGAGACAACAGAACAACCACTTTGAGCTACTAATGGACTGTACACAACCTATTCTATGGAAAAGGATATTAAATGAAGAAATTTAGGTAAATAAGTTTTTGGTTAGCTAAAGTATTTTCTTTAAAATTCAAAATTGGATTGTTTTTCGATACTGTAAAAGGGGAATATTTTAGTGAAGATAGGTAATCTGGATAAACTAATCTAATTATTGTTCATTTTATTAAGAATACAGGTGACCAACATTTAAAATAAATAAGCTAATTTAGAATGACTTGGAAATTCCTGAATTCAGGTCAAAAATGTGTCTAGATAAGAGGCTGATTAAGTTTGGGGTAAATTATGCAAATACTGGACTAATTTATTTTTAAGCAATTAATCCACCTGATACCACTGCCCCATCAATGCGTCCAACAGAAAATCTTGAACAACAACTGGTTTTGGAGAACATAAAGGGCTGCTTGGCTGCACAATTAAATTCTGAATCATTTCTAAATTTTCACCAATTGCTTCTTGCTGTGCTTGAGTTAAAGTTAAGGGTGTAGAAGTATTAAGTTCAGGAGAGGAGAAAAGAGCTGCAGCTGCAGCCGCTAATGGACTGTTTGCTGGTAGCATGGAGGAAAGGCTTGAAAGAGCAGCTGAGGCATTAGCTGGTGTTGAATCGTTGTTTGTTGGAGATTGGACAGAACCAGAAGTTAGTGCCTTATACAAAACCTAAACAGGTAAATAAAAAATATATCATCAATCTTTGCTCCCTCACATTGCTTATCACTTGTTTTCCAGGCAATGGAGAATTGCTTCCACCAAGTAAAGATCCTACAGCTCTTCCAATGCCACTCGCATCTGTCTGAGGTCGTCCATCTTTATTTAATCCAAACAAATCCATTATTGTGCCGATAAGCCCTCCGGGCACAGGCTCATCAATAGAATCGGCAGAAGAGTCACCGTATGAATCTCCTGAAGCACTCGATGTGAGGAAAGAAGAACGTGGTTCTGAAGCAGAAACAGAGTTTGGACGGATTGGGTCTAATGAAGCAGCTAGCCCAAGTCCTCCATCTGGGATCTTAAATTATAAGTTAATTTTATTTATTTTAAGAATTTCACCTCAGGCTTCGAAGCAAATCTGGGCAAGTCATTTAATGGCTGTCTCAATGTTTGAGGCTGTTGCCTTCTGATTTCTGCTGGAAGGGCGCTCATAGGGAACTTTGGCAATTTTGGAAAATCATTGGGAATTCCAGCAATAGAAGAGGGAGAAGTTTGAGGTAATGGAAGTGAAGAAGAATCGGAATCTGTTGAGTGTTTTGCTGATTGAAGTTGGTCATCATCGGATGATTTTTGGGGTGATTGACGAGGGTGATCGTCAACATGCTAAAGAAATAGAATGTTATAATAGATTAATTTTTCCATTTGTTCCATCAATAGTTAAGGAGTTTATTAATTATTTGGCAAAGTAATAAAGTATTGGAAATATTTAAAATGAGGGTAAACTTTAATACTTATGTTCCAAAATTCAAAAAATTTAATCTTACTACAGGATTCGAATTCTCTTGAAAAGCAAGGTTGTTTTTATTAGCTCCACCATTAAAAGAAAATCCCTGGTTGAAGCCAGAAGGCAGTTGGATATCGTTACCATTTGGTTGACCTCCTGATAAAAACTGTTCTACAGCTTTGCCAATTTGTTGTAATTGGTCGGGTGTTTCTGTTGGTGTTGCTGGTGGAGGGCGTGGGTTGGAAATCTTTATATTAATATTAAGATAAATATGATAAAACAGATTAATATAAAAATCCCGTCTTTCTAAGGCCAAAAATAAGGAGATATTAAAGAAAGGATCTGGGGGAAATTTATTTGTTATATTCAACATCTAAGAGAGCATGCTAACATTCTCTTATGCTCAGTTAAGTTTTAAAAAGATTTTCTAGTTTTTCCCAATCTTCCATGTTCAAATCAACTTTTAATCTTTACTGATGGCTTATAATTTGTTACGACGATATACTACTATTTAATGTCCCATAAATATTATTAAAATTTATCGTGTCATAAAAATAGTTGTTTAAACCCCTCTCAATTTTCAAGTTAAAATATCAAAATACCTCATATGTTTTTTCAGGAAAATATCCTCCCGGTCTAGGTGCAATCAACGTATCTACCAATTCCCTAGCATGCCCATCTAATTCAAAATATTTTGCCAAATCTGGGGCTATTGTTGGTTTTGGGGCAAAATTTTGACTGTTAAATAATTCGTGTTGGGCTTTAATTTGTTTTATAAAAATATTCATAGAAATAATAAATGGAATAATTATTCTAAGAGAAATTATTCTCTTTTCTCTTCTTAATGTCCTCCTATTTGTAGCTGTTTGTTTATTAATTAATAATGACATTTGTCTAAATAAATGGGATTTAATGGATAAAATACTTAATTAGTAAATTATCAAATATTGGTTAAAGAAACTTTTTAAAAGCTCATGCACACTTGTACAAGGCAAAAATAATACATACATATGAACAACGGGAAATTTAACAAAAATGACAACAATGTTTTTCAATCTTATTTTATTCGGTTTTCTTTGAGTTTTATAATGAGACTGAAAAATTTGTACTTAAAATCGAGTGAATCAGGTATCGAGGGTAATGTGGGTCAGTAAAGTTGGAAAAATTTAATTAAAATTTAGGTATATACCCAAATAATAAATTAAGGTTTTGACTATAATAAAAAGCTATAATTAATATAAATTTAAATTGGAAACTGATAAATATTTAAGTATTTAATTTTAAAACCATAATTTTTAATTGATTAAATTCTAAAATTTTATTTATTTAAAATTAAAGTGAAAATCGAATTTTCTCAATTTATTTTCTCTAATATATCCTTTAAGCATTGAACAGTCGAAAAACTTTGGCGATAATGCGGGAATAGGATATGGATGGAATTGAATTGATGGATAAAAAAGAGGACAAGTAATCCACAAATATATATATAGCCGTTGGCGATTGACTAAAAATAAATTTTTTTGAGAGAAAGAAAATTACAAAAATAAAAATGAAAACGGAAAAGTGAGAGGAGGATAAATAAAAAAGAGGAGGAAAGAGAAACGCCGTTTTTGGATAGGGATATTTGTGTAAATAGTAGGGGATTTTTTAAAATAAATTTACAATAATATTATAATAAATGTTTGCTGATCATTTCCATGTATTTGTTACAAAAAAATTTTTTCTAAAAAAAATAAAATAACCGGATTGAAAGGAGGAAATCTGATCGTTTTTAATATTTTAAGACTAAAATTAAATAAAAAATCTAATTTTAAACCAATAGGTAATTAAATTAATTTTCCTTAACAGATCTCGATATAAAGAAATCAATGGGACCAAAAAACAAAATTATTATAGAGAGTTTTCAGTGCCTTTTTTGTGTTATTTTATTATAAAAATGGAAAATTATTTTTAATTTTTAACAAAAAGGGAAAAAAATCTAATTTTTTTAAAGTAAAAGATTAAAAAATAAATTAAAAACGCATATTTTTTTGTCTTTCTCACCTTTTCTTTTAAATTTATGTATTTAATATTTCTAAATATCCATCGGCATAAATCATTTAACAAGCTTACATACAATCGAGAATAAAAAACAAAAATCTTTTGTTTTTTGGAAAAAGCTTCGCACATCTTCTCCTCATTTTCACCAAGAAGAGTGTTTGACCTAATTTTTAAAATTTTCTTTTTTCTTTCCATAAAATTATATAAATATTCGCGCAACTTTCAAAAGAGTTGACCTGGATATCCTCTTCCAGAAAAGCAGAAAAATGTGAAAAAAGGATTGATGATTAAATGTTTGTGTTGGAATATGTGTGATTATTTTAAACGAATTAAAATCAATTATTTGAGGACTTTTTATTGATAAAAATAAATTGGACATTTTTTTCATTTTAGCTATAAAATCGTGAATAAATTAGATACTTTAGCTTATTTCTCAGATACCGGCCGGCCATTTATTTTTCAATCACCCTCCAGGGGGCTATTCTATTAGAGGGGACCATTCAAATGGAGACGACCATTTATTAGAGATAATACGGTAAATAAAATAACAAAGAAACAAATTCACATTTAACTAACAAAAAGCATACTTAAATAACACATAAAATAATTGATACAAAATCTAATAATATCACAAAAAAGTCATGTATCAAAAATATATATATTCCTTTACATCCTTCTAATATACATCAATCCATAATACTATCGGGAACTTCAGCACCAGCTTTTACATCAAAATCTAATTGTGTACCAACAACAGAAGATGGATTATTCAACGATTCTGTAGGGTCAATTTGTGTTTCAACAACTGTAGAAGAAGCTCCCTTTGAATGAAATCCTTTCTCTCCAATAGCAAAGTCTTTATTAGTTTCTGTAATAGGTGAATAAGGAGAATTTTCTTCTTCATTTGGCTTATTTTTCTTTTCATCCTTGCCACGGAACACACAAAACACGAAGAATATTAGAATGCCGATGAATATTGTAATACTGAAAATTATTTAAATTCATTATTAATCCTCAATCCGGCAAGACTTTCACTCATCAACACAACAAAAGACATGTTTTCTATTGTAATAAAATGCGCTGAGATAACAAACACTATAAAAGTACTCAAAATGGTGCTACCGTACATTTTTTCCCGGATTTTCAGACACCTGAAAATAGAAAACATAGGGGGGGGGGACAAGCCGATTTTAGGGGCAGAAATTCGAATAAGCAAAGTATACCTATACCTCATTCAATTTTATTACACTAGAAAAACGTGTTTTTTTGTTGTGTTGCTGAGTGAAAGTCTTACCCTCAATCCTCCCAATTTTAACCTACCATATTAAAATTCCAAGAGTAATTAAAACAATAGCAAACGTTCCCAATTCTGAAGCCTTTGGATATTTTGTGAAGCCCCTTCTTGTGGTCACTTCATAGTAATTATCTGTTTCTTCCCCTGTAGTGCTTGTAGATTGAGTCGTTGTACTCTTAAATATTTAAATTCTTCATTTCTTAACTTAAATAGGTAACTTAAACTTACAGTTTGCACAGGAACAAGCATTCTGAAGTATTCTTTGTTCTAAAATATATTTTGTATGGAGAAATGACAAAATTTTACTTACAAATCTCATAAAAATTCTGTCACATTTTTGCATGCTTGCATCCTTATCACATCCTGGATTTTTTGGATTTTCATCACATTTTGCATAAATATCCTGGAAGCTTTGTCGCATCGCCTTTACTGGCATAATATGGAAAGTGAAGAGATGGGTGAAATTTTGATGGTTGGTATCCTTGATGTAATTATTGTCCACAATCTGCCATTCTTCGGCCTTTTGAAGTTTTTCCTTTTTGTAGCAACTATATTTTAGCCGTTTATCTACCGCAGGAAAGCGTAATTCTAGTTCTTTAATTACAAGTTTGAATGTCTCGTCCTTCATACTACCTTCCGCACGTACACTATTTACATCACCAACTAAATTATAAAAAAATAAAACGGTTATACATAGAAATTTTTTGCCTGGATGTAAAAAGTAAGTAAAGTTTTCAATTAAATTTAATTGCAATAAATTTGGCATCCACACAATAGAATAGAAGGCTGTTGAATTCCTGCAAACGCCTCCATTAGCAATGCAGTTATCCTTATCACTACAGTCACTGTCACCTCCCGTTTTAGGGCCATTTTTGAGTTCTTCGAATTCATCTCGCTTCATGCTGTAGGAAAATGATATCCTGAATAAAATAAATTTTATTTTTAATGAAGTTGGTATATCATACATATTGGCTGGGACAAGATTTTGCGTAATACATTCGGATAGATTACCAGAGTGTAAGATACCAAATTCCAATAAGAGTTGACCTTCATTATTTGTAACCAAATCAACAGAACAGCCAAACTCAGTCGTGCTGGAATTTTTGGTGTACGAAAGAATGCTGTTAAATGAGGGGATTTAAATAAATTAATGTAAAAATATTTACATATTTCCATCGTTGTCAAAAGTGACATTACAAGCGCCCTCCAGCTTCCTGTATTGTTCAAGATCCGTGTCGTTTTCGGCAATCCTCGTAGTGACATTGAGCTCGACAATCTCCCCATTAACCAACACATGCTTGCCAAGACCGACTTCTTCACATTGAACAACAAATCCGAAAACCAAAAGAATTGAAATGCACCAAATGATGGAGGAGGCAGAGACCATTTCAAGTGTATTTAAAATGAAAACTCGAATCTCGACTGAACTGACGTTGATTCAGAAGAAAAGAACGTTGATCTATGTAGCAATTGGAGAATGATTTGGTAGAATATTTAGCTTTTATAGTATTCTTACAATGTTCATTAATACGGAATTGAATGTACTTACACATAAGTATTATTTGATGGATACATAAAACAAATTAGAACATTTTCTGCCCAGTAATTCACGTCAGTTTTTGGATTTCTCAAAGACTGACTTTCCTTATCTTACAGACCTAAAACCATTTTAAACCTTTCAGGGTTAAATTTAATAAATTTAACTTTCTAATTATTTTTCTTATGACTTGATCGTTTTATGTCAAGTACACTCCGTAAAGACAGTTTAAGCACCCGCAAATTTTTGATGAAATACTTAGGTCATAAGGGTCAATAGGTCATAATCAATAGGTCATAAGGGCGCGGGGCCATTAGGGCGCCAGCACTAGAAACTGACACTTAGGCGAAACCGAAATTTATGAAAATTTTCTCAAATTTCTTTAACATTATTGACTACCTCCTCCAGAAATTTCAGAATTTTTCATCGAATATTTCTGAAGTTATAGTCGATAAACCGCGAAAAATTAGGGTTTTTTCGGAAAATCAATATTTTTGGCCACAGTTTCCGAAATTCTTGATAAAAAATTCTGAAATTTTTGGAGAACGTAGATAAAGGCATGAGAGTTGCTATTGCAAAATTTTATCTTTTTTGATAAGCAGCTCACTGTTTTATAAGCTCGCGCCCTAATGGCCCCGCGCCCTAATGGCCCAGTCCCATACTTAATCCATAAACATTGTTTTATTTTCTCCCACATTAGTAGCGATCCAAAACATCAATAAAAATGAAGTTTTAGGAAAGTTTATCTATTTAAATATTTTAAAATCGAATTTTTCCGAGACTTATGTGTCAAGAAGGTATAAGCACAAGAGTAAAAGTGTAATTTCTAATTATTTTAAAATTCAACAAAAAATACAGTAAATAAAATTAAAGTAAACCCTAACTTGAACTTTACTAATTAGATGTTCAAATTCTTATATTTTCACCAATATAATCGCGCAAATGAGCTAGTGGTTTGTTCAATAAAAAAACTCTTTAAATTTTTTTTGAATTCGGATCCCTTGTTTTAGCCGTATTCTATTTCAAAACATTCTCTCGGGTAAAATCCAACTTTCTCAACACGATTACACTGCGTTCCAAAATGATACGCACCCCTAGTTTTTTCATCTTTTACGAATTTTCCTTTGTTATTTTAGTCAGGTATTTTATCTAGTGATTTTTCTTGATAAAAGAAATGTTTAAACAAGAAAATTTCGATTTTTAGAGGAGCACATTTTCGCTATTTTTTGCTGCATATTTTAGGAAATTTTGCATATTTTGGGCTTTTTCTGTGCATATTTTGTAAGGCCCTCCCTATTTATAAATAATTTTGATTTTTCTAACAAAAAATTTCAATATTGAAAAGTACAAATACGAAATCCAATAATATCACAAAAAAGTCTTCTATCAAAAAACATATTTATTCCTTTACATCCTTCTAATCAAACTCAATACTATCGGGAACTTCAGCACCAGCTTTGACATCAAAATCTAGTTGTGTACCAACAACTGTGGATGGATTATTTAACGATTCAGCATGGTCAATTTGTGTTTCAACAACTGTAGATGGATCATTTCTCTCTTCAGTAGGGTCACTTTGCGTTTTATCGACGATAGAATCCTCTTTTGAATCCTCTTTCGAATGATCTTCTTTTTCTCCAATGGTAGAGTCCTGATTACTTTTTGTAGTAGTTGAAGGAGGAGGACATTCTTCTTCATCTTTCTTATCTTCCTTTTTGTCTTTGCCATGGAATACAAAGAACCATATTAGAATGCCGATGACTACTGTAACACTGAAAGTTTATTAATTTAATATTGTTCCAATCCCCCATTTTGACTTACAATATTAAAATTCCAAGAATGATTAGAATAATAGTAATCGTTCCCCTTTCTGAAGCCACAGTAGTCTTTGGAGTTATTGTGAGGACTTTTCTTGTGTTTACTTTATACATTGTCGTGGTAGTTTCCGAAGGCCCTGTATTTGGATTTGTGGCATCAGTAGTTGTGCCTATATTTAAAGTTGACTCTTTATCATTTGTAGTGTTTCCATCTTTCGTGGTAGCAGATAAAGTTGTGTTACCCTTAAATATTTAAACTATTTTCTAGTTTAAGTACATATCTCTTAAAACTTACAGTTTGCACACCTGTTGTAATATCAGGAACAAGCATTCTAAAGTACTCCTTGTCCTAAAAATAATTTTTGATTTAAAATCACGTGTTTTGCTTACGAATCTGACAAATATCTTGTCACATTTAAGAAATGTTGCGTGCTCTTTACAGCCAGCCGTCCGACTTTTTCTACACATCGCATAAATGTCCTGCAAACTTTGTCGCATCGCTTCTATTGGCATAATGTTGAAAGTGAATAAATGGGTGAAGTCTTGATTGTTGTAATTACTGTCCACAATCTTCCATTCTTCGGCTTTGCGAAGTTTTTCATTCTTGTAGCACGAATTAGAAAGGCGCCGATGTTCTTTTTTAGGAAAGCTAAATTTTGTTCCTTTAATCGTAAGATTGAATGTCGTATCCTGTACATCCTTCATCTTAAATGTATTCGTAGCTAAATCGCCAACTAAAGTATTAAAGATTTATTTTGTATAAGAACGTATTCGTTTACCTGGCTGCAAAAAATAATAGAAGTTTCCGGTATTAGTCTCTGGCATCCATCCAACAGAGTAGAAGGCTGTTGTGTTTCTGCAAACGCCTCCTTTATTCCTGCAGTCAGTTTCATCACTACAGTCACTGACTTCGCCTTTTTGAGGTCCATTTTTGAGTTCTTCGAATTCATCTCCTTTCATGCTGTAGGAGAATGATATGCTAAATAAAATAAATTTTATCTTACAAATCAAAATTTGTATACCAATTATCCGGGACGGAATTTTCTTTCGTGATACAATCGGCTAGATTGCCAGAGTGTTCGATTCCAAATTCCAATAAGACTTGACCTTTATTCTTTGTGACCAAATCAACAGAGCAGCCAGACTCAGTCGTTTTGGAATTTTTGGTGTACCAAAGAATGCTGTTAAATGAGGGGATTTAAATAAATTAATGTAAAAATATTTACATATTTCCATCGTTGTCCAAAGTGACATCACAAGCGCCCTCCTGCTTCCTGTATTGTTCAAGATCCGTGTCGTTTTCGGCAATCCTCGTATTGTCTTTGAGCTCAATAATTGTCTCGTTAACCAACACATGCCTGCCAAGCCCGACGAATTCTTCACCTTTAACAAATCCGAAACCCAGAAGAATTGAAATGCACAGAATGATGGAGGATGCAAAAGCCATTTCGAGAGTGGTTGAAGTAGAAATTCGCATCCCGACCAAGTTGAGGTTGTCGAATCAAAAGAAAAGAACGTTGAACGGTGTAAGGAGTGGATTTAATGTTGAATAAAGTCATCGAGTTTCGAGCTTTTATATACTCAGTCTCGCTTGTTGCATTAATTCTAATAAATCAAAGCTCTCTTTCCGACTTTTCTGATTTCTAACACCTCTACAAACATGCCTATTTTAGTTAAAAGCATTACAAAAAAATAATCAAACAAAATCCGTTAATTAATATAAGCAATTTTAATAAATTACTAATATTAAACATCCCATTAACAAGCACTGTAATAAACAACATTATTGTCTTGTTTTGAAATTAAATTTCAAAGAATATTTCTTACATTCGTCCCTATATTATTTTAAATACTATAATAATATTTCCTCTCTAATATTTTTAAAAGTATATTTTGTAAAACTAAAAATTTAGAACATTTTTTTCTATTTTTGGCACAGCTGGAATTTCAAGTATATAAAATTTTAATAACAAATTATTTTTTAGGAACACAAAAAATAATTTGTATAAAGGAAATAAAAAGAAACTTAAAGAGAAATTGTTTATTTTTCCACACAAATTTAAATTGAGCAAGCATTCATTGTGATAAATAGAAAATAAAAATTTAATTTTAATAAATCTATATAGTAAATTTCTTCAAAATTTCTACCAATCATGGTAAATGAGAGAATTTTTTATTCAATCCCCCAATATCATTCCAAAAATTTTTTTAAAGAGTTCCTCAATTAAATTCGGAGAGGAAAACGAAGGTAGTGGAATACCTTATTATGGAAGTGGAAGTATTCTCCGAACTTTGGGGACAGAACGTCGAGCAATGCATGGATATGGAAATGGAACACGTGTAATTCAAAATGGGAGAGTACACACTGATGATATTTTGGCAAGAAATAATTTAAAGAATTTATTTAGAAAAAATATTTTTTTTAAATTTAGAATATAAATGTTGGAGGCAAAAAATATACGGTGAAAAACTTTTAAGATATAGTTTATTAATACACATTTGAATATGTAGGAATTAAATTTTATAATAAAAATGCAAATTCACTGTTGTCCTTATAATTGAAAGAAAAATTAATTTTATTCTCGTAAAGTTGAGGAATATGTTGTAAATAAGAGTGCAAAAATATTTTTGGACGAACTAGCTCCAGGAATAAATCTAGCCGATCAATTAAGCATTCCTTGTTTTAAATGCAACATAAACATAATATTTAGGCTAGTCCAATAATGCCCACAAATAATGCTTACAATAAATAGTAAATATACATATGTGGGCATTATATGAAATAAAGCATTCAGAAGAAAAATAAATTTTTGTTAGTGATTTTGTAGGTTCGTAGAAGTGATATGTTGGCAGATCCTAGAAGGTAAATAAGTACTTCTAAAAAGAGAATCCTAAAGAAAAAATTATTTTTTCAAGTAAATTAGCCGATTGGTTTAGACCAGGAGCTGTTCGTTTAATTTCAACAGATAGAGCAGGAAACGTTTTTATTGATTCGGATTCAAAAACTTTTAGACATATTTTGGCTTATTTGAGATTTAAAAAGGAAAGATTTGTTGGGTCTTTAGGTAAAAAGAAATTAATTTTTTCTTTAAAAAATTTAAAAAATCTTCTAAGCACTTCCTTCACTCCCAGATGAATTAGCTAAATTGGTGGGGGAATGTGAAGCTTTAAATTTAGCAGAATTAAAAGAAATTGCTTTAGAAATGTTAAATAAATATTTAAGAATGGAAGAGCAACATTATGTAATTTAAATAGATTTTTTTAGAATTTTTCAAAAAAAATCTATTTTTAGATGGCCTCATATGTTCAAATGACATTGCGTGATTTAGAAGCTTGGCAGTTTGAAAAGGAGCAGGTTCGTGGGATATAAATAATGCCATTTGAATTAAAATAAGACCGCAAGATATACTCAAAAGTTTTCTCCTCACAAAATTAAAAAGAACAAAGTCTGAAAAATATGTATTTAGTATTTCTGCTTGTATTATGTGCGGAAGCAGATTAGCCTTATACAAACAGACTCTCTTAAATTTTAAATTTAATTCAAAATAATTCTAGCAATCAAGTATTTCTGAAAGTAAAAGTCCAATACCACAACAAGAACGGCAACAAATTTTAAATAATAAAAGTGAGAAAAAGGCAGTTAGAGAACATTCATATGATGAATGGGATAATATTTAATTAAATTGATAAAAGAAAATATATATTGGGTTTTAAAGAGTAATAAGATAATTATTTTATTTGGGGTTTCTAAATTTATTATAGATTTTACTCACAAATATCGGCAAATAAAATGTAGATTTTTATTATCTCAAATCTCTATTAAATTTTAATTTTAAATTAAAAAGCTGAGAAAAACTTTAAAATATTTATTCAAATCTTAACTAAAATAAAATATATAAAAATTAATTTGTTTGCATTATCGAGAAAATAATTCTCTTTTAAATTTCATTTTCTTAGTCATTTTCTAACTTTCAAAATCGAGTTAGCCTTTAGGGACAATAACCATCATCACATGTTCCAACACAACAAGGCGTGTTTTTATCACAGTGAGATGCTCCACCAGCACATGTTTGACATTTCCCATTATTACATTTAGAGCCATAGCAACAACTTCCAACATTTTTACCACATTTTCCATTGTAAGTACACGATTTTGAAGAACATACATAATATTTTGGTTTTACATATTCTACGCAATATAATTTCTTTGAGGTTTGACAACATAAATTCCCCTGTTGTTTGTCATTTATACAACTTTTCCCTTCAACAATACATTTATTGTCGACATAATTAAATAATAAAAAAGTTGAAAATATAAAGAGAAATATATTAATTCGAGACATTTTTTAAATTTATTTTAATTCTAAGGAAAAAATATTTTAATTTTAAATAATTTTTAGGTAATCCAATCAATTTTTTAAAAATAGTTGTTATACATATTAGTCTTTCTTTGATCACTTTTTTAGAAAGAGATACAAAATCTCTTATAGGTAGAATAAAAACTCGATATAATAACTAGGGATCGGATTTTTAGGTCGTAAAAACCTCTTGAAAATCTTTTGTTTACGGGGAGTTATTATGACCTAGGTCGTAAAAACCTTAAAATAGGTACCTAAATAGGTTGTATAAAATGCTAAAATAGGTGACAAAAATAGGCAAATAGGTTGTAAAAATAAAGAAATAGGTTGCAAAAAAAGGTCGACATAATGGGCAAGAATGTCAAAAATGCCGAATAATTTCTATTTTAGTTCATAAATTTCAGCCCCAATGCAAAAATGTAATAAAATTCCATTTTTAAAAAAATTTTGATTTTTGAGGATAATATTTTCAAAAAATTGAAAAAAAATTTTGAGCCGATAAAAAAATTGACAAAATTTTTGAAATATTTTCTAATTTTTTTCAAAAATTTTTGAAAATTTTTATTAAAAATCGAAATTTTATGAAAAAAGCCCAAAATAGGTGACATAAAAGTGAAAAAATCACAAAAACATCCAAAATAGGTTACAACCTATTTTAGGTTGCAAAACGCCAAAATAGGTTCAAATAGGTCATAATAACTCCCCGTAAACAAGAGATTTTCAAGAAATAACAACGGATTTGAGCTCCATTCATCAGGACTATTTCGCAGAAAAAATAGGTTATAACCTAAAAATCCGATCCCTAATAATAACTCTTAGTGATATAACTGATTGGGAACTAAAATTTATTTTTGATTAAAACAATATAAAAATAATTCTTTTAAATAGAGTTGTGCCCCGACCCGAACCGCGCCCCGAAGCAATTGGAAAACCCCGTACCCCGACACACCCGCCCCCGAGCGTTCGGGGTCCAACCCAACTTTTAAAGCAAGTTTAAATAAATATACTAGCTAACAAAATTTGTTAAACATAAATAAAATTCTTTTTGTTCGCCATATTCGAAAAAGTTAAGAAAAAACAGTGGACAGGGTTATTTTAAAAATTAAAAAATAGGAGGATTGCTAAATAAAGTTTTGAGTAAAAAATTTAATTAAGCAATTGTATTCAAGCAATTGTAGTTATCTCTTCGAATTGACTCGAATAACACTAAAATATTCATCTTATTTATATTACTATATTTGCCCCTACTAATAATTTTGTCACATTTTTACACGTTTTACATTAAAAATAAATTTTTTTATTTTTTAAACTCAAATCATATGTTAATTTCAAACATACCTAATCGAAATATATTTTCCAACAAAACTTACCAAAATATAATAGAGAGATATTTTTTCAATTATTTCAACAAACTTAGATTTTCGCGCCTTTTAACATACATGACTATTTTGTTGGAGTATTTTGCTTGATAAAGTTATTTAGAAGGGAAGGCTTGAAATTCAATAATTCTTGTCAGAGATTTAAATAAATTAAATAAATTGTCATAAAATAAATATAAAAAGAGCAAAGAATAAATTTTTATAAAAATAATCCACAAAAATTTATAAACTCTAAACACAAAATACGAATATTTATTTCCAATCATGTCCATATTAGTAAAGGTAAAAGATTACATAAAATTATACACAATAAATTCATTACTTCTTTCCTAATATATTTAAATTTATTTTTAAAATTTACTCAAGATATATTAAACTAAACAAAGAAATCTTGTCTTTAGTCTAGAATTTTCTAATATCTTCTTTATTTTATTTCAAAGATAACATACTTGGCTAATTCAAAAAATACCGAATTCGTGGTGACAGTAAAGAATGTTCCCTTGTAAGCCAATACCTAACAGTTATTGACTGGGGAATTGAAGTTTACTATTGGGATGACTCTCCTGCAGTTTTCTTGATGTTACAAAGTTGGGGTATGGTTCCAAAGCATTTCGTCATGTTCAGGACCTGCGCCCACTGGGTCTGGTTTTGCCCGACCAAATACGAATAAAGGATAAGAGTAAGAATTTTGGTTCAAAGGATTGCTAGAGAGTTGTTTATATTAATTAAAGATCAACTCTAATTACACTAAAAATTAATTAGGTAATATTTTTAAAATTTAGAAAAATAAATTTAAAAAATGTCATCATTAACTATTAAAATTCTTCTCTTTATATTTTTAACTTTATTTTTATTTAATTATGTTAATTGTGGATGTGGTAAAGTTTTCTAACTCTAATTTTAAAAAATTTTCTATTTTCAGTTCCTTGTATTTCTAAAGGAATGAAATGTGTTGACACGGTGGCACGACAATTGTACAGTGGGACGATTGTACAGTGAGACAATTGTACAGTAGACAATTGTACAGTGGACAATTGTACAGTATTCAGGGCTTTTTAAAAAGAAATTTAATTTTGCCATAATCGGTAAGAAAGATAATATACACTTGACCCAAAGTATCGAAACCATACAATCAACATTAAATTTTTTAAATTTTATTATACAACACGGGGAAGTTGTTCTATGACAGGGAAGCTTATTTTGATCAAATTTTTCAATTAATCAATGGAGAGAGTGATCGATTGATCAATTAATCTCTAGGGGAATATTGATTGATCACTAAGGTGCTCGATATCTGTGTCGTTTATTGCTCTCGTTTGATCAGTCTTCCGTTTGATGGGGTCACTTTAGTACGTGGGTGCAGGCTTTAAATTACAAATGTTATATCATTTGAAAGAGCTAGTCGAGCTGAGTCGAATGCCACCAAAATTAGCTCTAGGAAAAATTTTTGAACCGAGATACAGGCGATTGAAAATCGAAAAACCATAGGGGGGACCAAACACTTTTTTGGGGTGAAAAATTCGAAAATGCAAATTATACCTCATTCGAAAGAGCTCGTCGAGCTGAGTCGAATAAAACCAAAATCAACGGAATCCGACTTGAATGAACCGAGATATAGACTCCTAAAAATCGAAGGTCCAAAAGGGCGATTTTTGGAATAAAAAATTTTTTATACAAATAATACCTCATTCGAAAGAGCTCGACGAGCTGTGTCGAATGACACCAAAATCACCGTGATTGGACAAGATTAGACAAAGTTATGACACAAAAAATAAACAAAAAACCTAAACCTATGGAGCGTCGGCGAGGCGCTTGTGCAAAACCCCGCGCTTCGCGCGGGGTTTTGCGGCACGCGCCTCGCGGGGAGTCTACGGGCGATGGGTCTGGGTTCGTAACATAAACCTATTCCTATCTCCCTTGCTCTGGACGTATTTGGGGCCTCCGTAGCAGCAAAAATCTCCACAGATGCCATAGGTAAGGAGCTAAAATAAAAGATCATAACTTTGTCTAATCAAGTCGGATTTCGTTGATTTTGGTGTTATTCGACTCAGCTCGAGGAGCTCTTTCGAATGAGGTATCATTTGCATTTTCGAATTTTTCATCCCAAAAAAGTGCTTGGTCCCCCCTATGGTTTTTCGATTTTCAATCGCCTGTATCTCGGTTCAAAAATTTTTCCTAGAGCTAATTTTGATGGCATTCGACTCAGCTCGACTAGCTCTTTCAAATGATATAACATTTGTAATTTAAAGCCTGCACCCACGTACTAAAGTACAGCCCGTTTGATCATCACTCGGTTTTCGATTTCGGTATTTCTCAACCTTTTCTTATTTTCACTTTACAGGTTGATCACTCACCTGATTGATCACTCTTGGTTGATCACTTTCTCAATCAAGAGTACTTTGCTGATCAATTCAACGAATTAAAGTTTGTTCCGTCATTGGAACAACCTCCCCAAGTTGTACAATAATAAAATTTAAAAAATTTAGTGTTGATCACATGTTTCGATAATTTGGGTTAACATTCAATTTTTTAAAAAAGCTCCTAATACTGTACAATTGTCCACTGTACAATTGTCTACTGTACAATTGTCTCACTGTACAATTGTCCCACTGTACAATTGTCATGGAGCCGTTGACACTGGTATTAAAGATCAAAAGTGTTGTCCAGGTTTTAAATGTGACAATTCAGTTTGTGTAAAAGCATAGCACGTCTTGCGACTATAAATTTGTGTTGTGGGGAAAATGTAAAATATAGAAGAAGAGTGCATCCAGCACATTTTGAGTAATTTAGTAATTAATTTTGATAATTTAAAAATTAAAAATACCGATTTTAAACAATTTAGGTATTTTATAATTCATATTATATCTAATTTTATTTTAAATTTAAATAAAGGTAATATAATAAATAAAAATGGTTGGCGCTAATAGAAAAGCATAATAAATTTATCTAAAATGTTTAATTAATTTTTTAATTTTAAAAATGGAAAAAAATATTTTACGTAAATTAATTGAAATAGGAGACTGTAGTTAGAAGCTCGACCAAAATTTTTTCAACTTTTTTTTCAAACTTTTGTACTTTTCTATTTATTACCTTCTTATCATTTTTAAAATGTTATTGTCTTGGTTGTTGTGTTTTTTTATTATTTAAGGAAGAAAATGAAAGTTTTTTAAAGTTTTGGGATTTTATTTGGAATAAAAGCATTATTTCATAAATAAATATTTCGAAATTAAAAACATTGAAAAAATCTCTTTAAATCCTTATCTTATTTTTGTTTTATGTATGTTAGCACCCTAAACAAAAAAATTTGCAAAAGATCATTTTTTGTAAATTATATTTAAATTTTTAAATTAAATATTTTAGAAAAATATTTTGATTTTTCGATTCGATTAATTTTTTCTTAATTTTTAATTTCAAAATTTTGAGAGAATATTTTCAATGTTGATAATTTTTAACTTTTTTTATTTAAGATTTTCGAGGATCTTTTTTTTTCGGAGCAGCTATGTATATACTTTAGTCGTCACTAAACATAAACCAGAAATGTCTACATATTTTTAATTTACTCTTTAAATAAAACAATATTTAATCAAAACCCGAACCGATTTTTAAAAAATTCGTAAACTGAGTGTCCTTTTTTTTGACTGTTTTTGAGTTACTTTATTAACTGCCTCCTACTAACTCTTTCCAATTAAAGCAAATTAAAAAATATTTAATGAAAAACAATTCATGAAAATGTACATAGTACATCTAATAAATAAAGAAAAGTAAAGGAAAATTTAATTTGAAAAGAAAGGAAATAAATTCAATTAAATTTTAAAAATATATCAGTCCCTTCAATGACATTTCATATCATCCATACAATAATTTCCGCAACACTGTGAATCTTTAACACAATCATGTCCTATATCTGGACATTCACATAAATTGTTTTCCCCGCAAAGCAAAGTTCCACAACAATTTTCGTTGTTATCCCCACATTCTTCCCCAACAGCTTTACAATCACCAGATTTACATGTTGTTGTGTTATTAATTGCTATACAGGTAGCATTCTTATTACAGCATTTATACTCGTCCTCATCACAACCTAGAAATCCGGTTTTTCTACATTCACTGTTAATTAATCGAATTATTATTGAAGTTGTTAAGAAAAATAAAAAACAAATTTTGATTGAAAAAGACATTTATGTATAGATTGTATACGAAAATTTTTTGTTATCTAAAATTAAGGAACAAAGAAAACAAATTTTATTGTTTTAAATTTATGTTGCTTTAAAGCTATTTCTAATTATTAGTTTTTCTAGATTAGCTATAATAAACGATGAACGATAAACCGGCACAAAAAACCCATAAACATAAAGAAGAGAGCTAAATTAGACGGTCTTTTCTTACACTAATTCTTTTATATTTTTTCCCAAAAATTATCCAAAATCTTAAGGAATAAAAAATTCTCATAAATTTAGATTTTTAAGAATTGAAGTTCATTTCTGCCTTTTACTACTTAAAATAATACATAATCAACCTTCAGAAAACTATGAAATGAGGAAAGTCCTAATTTAAAAGTAAAAATAGAAAATTAATTTTAAAATAGTACATAGAATATTTTATTTTTAAATAAAATAAATTTGATTTTTAAATTAAGATTTAAAATTATTTAGAAAAAAAAATTTTAAGAAATTTTACAAAATAAAAAAATATTTTATTTAATAAATTTAGGGAATTTATTCATTATTTAAATTTTTTTAAATAAAATAAATCCATAAATGTTTATTTGTTTCATGAAAGTTGTTTTGTGTATGTTTTGCTAAAATAAACAATTCTTTAAATGGCAAAATTTTGTTTATCACCCTTCTAAAATATTTTTAGAAAAGCTCAAAGTTTACCCTCATGATTAGTTGCTAATTTTTTTATTTAAAAAATATTGAATTTTAAATTTTACTAAAAACTAAAAATTATTATTTTTTGTTTAAAGGTATTAACATATTACAAAACATAAAAATTAAAAATTAATTTTTCTAGTGCTTTAAATTATCCTAAATTTATTAAAACTGTATGCCAGGATATGGCTGAATATAAAAATTTTTTAGTGTCTTTCATAGAGATAATCTGTATTTTAAAAATATAAAATAAAATTTTATAAAATAATAAACAAAAATTATTTTTATCAAAAAATCATCAACTTTTGAAAAAAATTTAGTATAAATTTAAATATTTTATTTATTTTGCAAAAAAAATTAAATTTTGCATTTTAAAATTCGTTTAGGTAAATTATAATTTATAATCTTTAAACATTTAAATAAATATCACATGCAATATTTTGGTAAATTTCTTTTAAGTAAGCAAACATAAAATGGGTAGAGTAATCAAATTATGGATTGAGCTTGCTAGAATACTAATAAACAAAAATTGTGAAATAAAAAATTTTTTCTAATTTGTTTTTCGTAGAATTTTATATAATCGCTTTAATTGAAAATTTTGTGTTTCAAAAACGGTTTTAAGTCATCATACTAAGTCCAATAGTAAAAGTATTAATCGAATTTTTTCCATACTTAAAATTACTTAGAACTGTTAGTCGAGCTTTGTTATTATTGGTAAATATTGGGCCGCCAATTTTGGTATCACCTATTAATTTCCTTCAATCATGAAGCATTTTAAAAAGCTTGAGGGGTAGAAAGGATGTATAGTGTTATCAGTGATTTAATGGAATACTGAGACTTTAAAAAATAATCTCCATATATACCTCCAAAAATCGATGTCCTCCTTATTCACTTTTGATATCACGCCCAACTCTCTCGATCTCCCCCTTAATCCCTTCAAATCCACATATATCCAATTTAATTCTTGTTATTTTACCAAATTAAAATTTTAAATTAACCAGCAAAATTAAAACGTCGACAATTTTTATCATTTATAAAGGCCAAGAAGCCAGATTTACACGTTAGGAAACCAGATTTACATTTTTAGCAAAGCAGGCAAAGATTTTGAAATTTTGGGCAAAATTTTCAGCAGAAACAATGCTTTAAAATAATCGGAAATAGGAAATTTTATCAAAATTTTGGAAATCGGAATTTCGACCAACCTCTTATTAAAATTAAGATATCATATGGGGCAGTATCTGAAATTAGGGTGGGAATCGTTTTTTTTCATAACTTTTTTCTTTACTTTTTTCCTCCCCTTACATGACATAATGGTCAGCATTTTCTTCCTTGTTCTATTCCATTTAATTTGCCCGTGGCATAATCAAATGAGTAATGATTAAGAAAGGATTAATTGTTAAATATTTTTTCTTCATTTTCATTCCTAATAGTATTTGTTTATTTTTAACTTTGCAAAATGGCTCCGAAAAAAATAATAAATATCGTTGAACATAATGAGGTTTACGCCACGGGCAAATTAAATGGAATAGAACAAGGAAGAAAATGCTGACCATTATGTCATGTAAGTGGAGGAAAAAAGTAAAGAAAAAAGTTATGAAAAAAAAACGATTCCCACCCTAATTTCAGATAGGGCCTCATATGGTGCTGACTGCTGTCTTTTTATTTTAAAATACAAAGAATGAAATAAGATTTGTAGAAAATATTTTAACGATAACACAGAAAAAATAAAAAAATATGTATGTATATTTAAATATTCAAATCTGTTTTCACTCCTATCTTTTTTCCATGACTGTAGCTAAAATCTAAAAAAAATGTCTCTCTCGAATAATAAAGCAAAAAAATTTATTCTAATAAAATTTACACAATAACCAATGTTGAGATGTTATAAATATAAGAAAAAAATTTATAAAATAATTTTTGCTGCAAAAATAATCTCCAAAGTTTAGAAAAAGTCTTTAGAAAAATATTTTTATATATTAATTTATTCTTAAAAGTGTAAAAAATGACGAAATTACAAGAAAGTCCATCTATATAAATGGAGTAAATAAATATGGAGATTATTACATTCAACTAAAAGTTAATTTAAATACACAGAATGAGCGAGGCAAAAGTTTGCGTTCTCCTGCTAGTTACTGCTTGACGCAGTCGTTCTCCACATACAGGTGCTGCTACCGGGCGCTGCTTTAAACATTCTCCTTTAATAGATCTTAGACCACCGCATATTAAGCGCTTTAGATCACAGCAAGCTGAATTCTTCTCTGCCCTATAATGCTAAAAACATATAATAACTCAAACGGTTCTACAACTGAATTTAATTTAATTTTATTTTACCATACAAAATTCATCGCTTTAATATTTTTAAATAATCTTCTATTATTTACCACTGATTCGTCAAAAAAATTTACTGAATATAAACAATCATTAAATGTCTATTTTTAGAATTAAATAAACAAAAAAAGTTTCCCAAGAAATGTAAAATAGATAATAAAAAATTTTTGCAAAAATACCCCAATAGAAAAGTTTCATTTAAATTTATTATTTTATCCAACAAAAAATATAAAAAAGCTTCATTAAATATATTTAATAATTTATTTAATTAAAATTTAATTTTTTTTTAGGAAATTTATTTCCTTCCCTGTTATTTATATTAATTTTTATATTTAATTTTTACTTTTAATTTATTAAAAATATTATTTTATTTTAGCATATTTTTGTTTTTTTATTATAAATTAAATATATTAAATTTATTCAAAAAATGTCTTCAATAAATATTCTTTTTTTATTTTCATTATTATTATTCCAATATGTTATGTTTAGCGTACAGATTGGCTGCGACAATGACGTGCATGATGGTAACCCATGCAACAAAGGCTATACTTGCAAACAAACCAAAAAAAATACTTATCAATGTGTTAAAAATGGAAAATGTACTCCTGCTGGACCAAAAGACAATGTATGTTCTAATAACGCCGGATGTTGCTACGGAGCTTTCTGTGACGGAACTACTTGTCGCAAATGTGTTGGTGCTGGTGTTACATGTGGTACTTTCCCATGTTGTGGTGGAGATTGTGATGGAGGACAGTGTCCTTAAAATGATTGAAGAATCTTTTGAATTTATAGATAATTAAATACACTTAATATTGCCTTTGAATGTAGCTTTCTGTCAGTTAATATGTTTCTTCCTTTTATTTTTAAATAAATTTTAAAATAATTTATTTTAATTATTTAATTAAAATAAATTTAAACAAAATAATAGTGTTAAAATACAATAAAAGTAATTGAAATAATAATCAAGAAATGCAAAAATGATCCAAAAAATATCACAATGGCAAAAAAATGAACAAAAGTTTTAAAAATAGAAATCGGTAATAGTTCGTTTATTTTCAAGTTTTTTTTTGCATTTTTAGATTCTGTAAAATTTTTTGAGTGGCGGCCGTATATGTATTCTGCGTTATTTGGTTTTGTGGTTTAGTGATTATCAGCGTTGTAATTATTTTTGCCCTTTTTTTAAAGGACAACCCAGGTTAGAAAGAACAACCCTGGTGATTATCCTTTGCGCTTATTCCCATCTTTTGACTTACAGGCTAATGCATAAAAATTTTTTTAAATTTATCAAAATATATATAAAAATTTTAAAATCATTTATCATTTAATATATTATTCAAATATTTTTTCATTTTATGGCGCGCATCGATGTTTAACACAATTTGTCCCATGAAGTATAGCAAGAGGGGCACAATCTTTTTTGTCGTTGCAGTATGGAGCTAAAAAATAAAATTAATTGATAAAATTATTTTATAATTACTATATAATAATTACTATATTTAAATGGAATCGGAACTTATTTTTAGAATATTTATAACCTCAACCTCAACACCTCCATTTAAAATACTTTTTTAAATTTGGTGGCCACAGGATAGGGAAAGTAACTAAACGATACCCTTAATTTTAAGATATCGTCCTCATACCTTACATTTTTTTCAGAAGCGAGATTCGAATTTACCGTATATCCTTTAATAACTACCCTTGGTAATTATTGTTTCGACCTCCCTCTGGAGGGGGTAACTAATAGAGGTGGGGTAATTATTTGAGGGAGGGCAATTAATACAGGTTATACGGTATTCATATTTAAGGAATATTTCCTTCCTTTTTTAAAGAAAATTCAAAAGATATTTAAAATTAATTTTGTTTTGTTAAATTTTAAAATTATAAAAATAATTGAAATTAAAAAATAATTAAAATATTTAACCTCCAATTTCATCAATTATCATCATAATAAAAAACAAAATAATAATTAAACTTATAAAGACTGCTTGTTGTGCTAACATATTTTTATTTTTGTTTAAAAGTTTTAATAAAAATAAATATTTATTTATAGGTTTCTATTTCTTTTTAAATTATTTTAAAATAAAAAAGGGAAGAAATTATTGTTGTAAAATGGTCGTAAAAAGTTTTAAAAAATTTGCCCGTTAATGTAATAGTGTAAGAAAAATAAAAATAATTTTAGAGGAATTAATTGGACTAATATTTTTGGAGTTTACTAAAATAATAAATATTTAATAGAGGTTTTAATTATTATTTTAAATTTATTAAATTTAATTAAATCGACTTTAGTTAGTGGGTAGGGGGCTAAAAAAGTTGGAAATTCTATTTGGAGGAGGAAAGCTTTTATCAAATAAATTTTAAGAACAGATTAGGGCATTTTAACAAAATTTTTAAATAAATTAAAAAATTAAAAACAAAATTTGATTAATAAATAAATGGGAAGATTGCTTTGATTACATCTTTGTTTAATCATATTCAAGCATTTAAAAAATATTTAAAATGTGTTCAACCTCAATTTTAAAATTTTGGATTAAAACGAAAAAAAGAGATTGTTAATTTCATTACAAGTTATCACTCGTTTTGTACTTTTATTCTGCTAAGAAGGGATAAATATATCATAAGCTAATTAATAAAAATTAGATTAGAAATTATCAGTTGATAAATATGTAGGACTTACTATAAAAGCATTTATAATCTAAAGTTCGTATTCTCATAAAACATCATAACATTTTTTCTTCTGAGTCGACAACATCAATTCAAAAGCTCTTGGTATGACTTCAACATCTTCTTTCTTGCGGTTTAGTGCAATTCTTCTTGTATTCGGATTTGTTCAAAGTGAAGAAGTCGGACTTGGCAGGCATGTGTTGGTTAACGAGACAATTATTGAGCTCAAAAACAATACAAAGATTGCCGAAAACGACACGGATCTTGAACAATACAGGAAGCTGGAGGGCGCTTGTGATGTCACTTTTGACAACGATGGAAATATGTAAATATTTTTACATTAATTTATTTAAATCCCCTCATTTAACAGCATTCTTTGGTACTCCAAAAATTCCAGCACGACTGAGTTTGGGTGTTCTGTTGATCTTGTTACAAAGAATGAAGGGCAAATCTTATTGGAATTTGGAATCGAACACTCTGGAAATCTATCTGAGTGTATTATGGAACAGGCGAATGCTGTCCCAGACAATATGTATGTACATATATAACTGCATTCAAAATATAAAAGATTTATTTAGGATATCGTTTGCCTACAGCGTGAATGTGAGTGTATTCAACGAACTCAAGGATGGTCTTAAATCTGGTAATAGCAGTGACTGTAGTGATAAGATAACATGCGAGAGGTATATGAGTAATTGTCTGAAAACAACAACGTTTTACTCTGCTGGATGGGTGTTAAGAAAGAATTCAAAATATCAATACTTCTTTATGCCAGGTAGCAAACTTTTTAACACGTTTTATATTATATGTACATATATTTTAAAATTTAGTTGGGTATACAATATATTATTACATTGTGAAACAGAATGTATCCCCATTCAAGCTTATGATTAACGGGCTAGAATTCCGCTTGTCTTCAGATGAGGATGAATTTAATTTTTCTACTACAAAGTGCTATAAGAAGGAAAAACATCTCACAGCCGAAAAGTGGGAGATTTTGGACAATAATTACCACAACAACAACGATAAGAACTTCACCCATCTCTTCACTTTCAACATTATGCCAATAAAAGCGATGCGTCAAAGTATGCAGAATTCTTGGGCAGGTTGTAAGATAAATGAAACGAAACCAGGATGTGATAAGGAGGCAACAATGTTGAAATGTGACAAAATATTCATTAAATTTGTAAGGGAATTTCCTCTTTTCTCATAAATTAAAAATATTTTAAGGACAAAGAATACTTCAAAATTCTGGTTCCGGATGTTCCTGCGATAAAAAACGGCAATTCAACAGATGGCAACGAAACTTTGGATGTTTCAACAACCCAATCTAGAAAAATCATCACTACAAATGATGTAGATACTACTACTGATGAAGTAGAAGTTACAAGGATCCCAACTTCTACCGAGCCTTCAGGAATGTCTAAAATTATCATTGTTGTGATTATTTGTGGCGTTGTAGTTTTGTGAGTTTTCTCGGATAAAATTCGCATCTAATTTAAATTTTCAGGTGTTTGACAAGTTTTGTTTGCGTTCTGATTTGTATTCTGTTTCGAGGAGAAAAAGAAGAAGAAAAACAAAGTGAAGGCACTAAATACAGTCAAAGCACTAATATACGTTCAACTCAATCAACTACAAATAAACCTACAAAGGACTCCAATGTTGACGTTGAAATGCCTTCCCATGTATCTGGAAAAGAAGAGAAAGAAGAAGAAAAACATTTTAATGATGCTTCCACAGTCGTCGAAACTCAATATCAAGACTTTAACGATGTTAACTCTGTTGTGGCTACACAAATGGAACAGCCGGAAGAAACTTCTAACCTCAAAACTTGTATTGCACTTCCTGATACTTCTGTTGGTACGAAAACTTGTGTTGGAGTTCCTGATACTTTCCTTGACACAAAAACTTGTATTGAAGTAAAGCACGACAACGATTTTTCTGTAAAATCTGACAAGACTGTTCCTGATGCTTTGATTAGCAAAAATACTGTTCGTGAGGACCTCGTTGGGAAAGAAGATACGCTTATTCATAATACACAATCTGACGTTGAAATTACTGATAGTGTTAATGAAGAGTAATAAAGAAGTGGAAGAATAAAATATAAATTAGTAGATAGTATATTTTTGTTGTTGTTCTCTTTTGTTGATATTGTTGCTAATTTGTTGTATTTTATTTAAGCTAAACGTAAATAAATTTTGTAAGTTTGAATTTAGTCATCTCTCTTTTCTTCATTTTGACTTTATTCGCTTATGGCTCCAATCAGTTACAAAATAATTAGCATATGTTTTGTCTCAATTCATTATTAGAATGAATACAATAAGTTACGCTAATGTAAATATGAAAAAGTGTAAAAATCTTTCTAGGTTTTAACACAAATTTTGTATGTGTCTAAGAATGCGAATTTTCGCATTAGAGTCAATAATATAAAGGCACTAATATACGTTCAACTCAATCAACTACAAATAAACCTACAAAAGACTCAAATACTATAAAAGCAAAATATTCTACCAAATCATTCTCCAATTGCTACATAGATCAACGTTCTTTTCTTCTGAATCAACGTCAATTCAGTCGAGATTCGAGTTTTCATTTTAAACACACTTGAAATGGTCTCTGCCTCCTCCATCATTCGGTGCATTTCAATTCTTTTGGTTTTCGGATTTGTTGTTCAATGTGAAGAAGTCGGTCTTGGCAAGCATGTGTTGGTTAACGAGACAATTATTGAGCTTAAAGACAATACAAAGATTGCCGAAAACGACACGGATCTTGAACAATACAGGAAGCTGGAGGGCGCTTGTGATGTCACTTTTGACAACGATGGAAATATGTAAATATTTTTACATTAATTTATTTAAATCCCCTCATTTAACAGCATTCTTTGGTACTCCAAAAATTCCAGCACGACTGAGTTTGGCTGTTCTGTTGATTTGGTTACAAAGAATGAAGGTCAAATCTTATTGGAATTTGGTATCTTGCACTCTGGCAACCTATCCGAATGTGTTACAAAAGACAATCTAGTCCCAGATAATTTGTAAATAGATTTTGATTTACAAAATAAAATTCATTTCATTAAGCATATCGTTCTCTTACAGTAATACAGGAGGTCAATTCGAAGAACTGAAAAATGGCCCTCAAACAAGGAATAATACCAGTGACTGTAACAGTGATGAGGGTGCAAAAATATGCCAAAGGAAAAATTATTGTTGGAATACAACAGCTTTCTACTCCGTTGGATGGATGGACACAAAGTCTGGACAATCAAGAGTTCCTAGTTACTTCATTCAGCTAGATAACAAAATCTCTTAGAATGTTTCTAAATTTAATTTAAACGTAGTTGGTGACGAAAATAGGCAAAATATCATGCAAAATAATAGTCCTAGTATCCAGGAAGCGTCATTCAAGCTTATGATTAGAGGGCAGGAATTCCGCTATGCTTCATTCAGCGAAGAAGAAAATTTTTTTGATTTATCAACAAAGTGCTATAAGAAGGAAAAACTTGGCAAGGCTGAAGAATGGAAGATTTTGGACAATAATTATATCAACAATAATCAAAACTTCACCCATCTCTTCACTTTCCATATTATGCCAATTAAAGCGATGCGACAAAGTTTGCAGAATTCTTGGGCAAGTTGTAAGATAAATGGGACGAAACCAGGATGTAATAAAGAGGCAACATTGTTGAAATGTGACAAGATGTTCATTAAATTTGTAATGAACTTTCTTCTTCTAATAAAATAAAAATCATTTAAGGACAAAGAACACTTCAGAATTCTTGTTCCGGATGTTCTTGAGAGCTCAACACTTGGAAGTTCAACACTTGAGAGCAAAACTTTGGAAGCTGAAACAACCCAAAATATCGACAAAACTAATAATGAAGACACTACAACTGATGATGATGGGGAGATTACAAAGATTCTACCAACTTCTACCGAGCCTTCAAGAATGTCTACAACTACCATTGCTTTAATTATTTGTTGCGTTGTAGTTTTGTGAGTTTTCTTGAGTAGCATTTACCATGTTTACTGTAATAATTTAATAGAATTTTTGCAAGCATTGTTTGCGTTCTGTTTTGTATTTTGTTTCGAAGAGAGGATAAAAAAGAAGAAGAAAACAAACAAATTATGCAAGATGAAAGTCAAGGCAGTTATCTCCATTCAACTCAATCAACTACAAAAAATTCTTTAAAAGACTCCAATGTTGATGTTGAAATGCCCTCTCCTTCTGCTGTTGAAGATGAAGAACAGAAAGAAGAAAAACATTTTAATGATGCTTCTACAGTCGTCGAAACTCAATATCATCAAGACTTCAATGATGTCGACACTGTTATGGATACACAAATCGAACCGGGAGAAGCTTCTAGTTTCAAAATAGGGGTTGCAGTTCCTGATACTGTTGTTCCTGATACCTAAAAGCTATATAAAGATGAATAAAGATTTACTGATAATATCATAGATAAATATATTTTTGTTTTTTGATGATCTGTTTTGTATGAAATCGATAATGCGACAAAATCTGTCGGCAAAATCTCGAATGTTTATTTGATAAAATATTGTTTTTATTTTTGCTATCATATAAAAACGTGTTAAAGATTTTTATTCTCCTTTTTTTCTTCCCTGATTTAACATTAGTTGACTATCACATCCAGACAGCGATAAAACGGGTCTAATTTAATGTTCACCATTCCATTTTACTGCTAAAATGTGCCAAAAGGAGATAATCGTTCAATGTTTAAATGGCTTAAATAGAGTTGTCGTTTTCATTTCGGACAAAGCCCAAGATTTTTTGGCCTGATCAATTTATTTAGGGTTAACTATGATTTCAGTGTAAATATGAAAGGAAAATGTGAAAAATAAGTAAATGATCTTCCTTTTAATTTCAAACTGGTTCTGAGCTAAGAAATATTTTTTTGCTCGTTCCTTATCTCTTTAAATTCCGAAAGAAATTTCGGTTTCATAACTTTACAGCTTTTTTTTATTTGTCTAAAATTGAATTTTTAATCACGCTCGAAAAATATTTAAAAATATCCTTCAATAATTTCCAAATTTAATTATAATTTATTTAAAATAACCTTTCCCTGAACATCTAAACATTTATTACTTTTTTTGAAAAATTTTTATTTTGTGTCACAAATTAAGCATTATATATCCAACAATAATTAGAAAAACTTTTTTTCCTTTTCGTTACCACGGTGACCATTTAAATATGTAAAACTAAAATTATGGCAGAAAGTCATTGTTAGGGACAAATTTTAAAAATTTTACTTTTTCTATCTTAAAATAATTTTTTCTTTTAAAGGTTTTCTTTAATAAAAAAGAAAGGGACAGATTTTTAAAAAATTAATTTCACATAAATTGTCTCAAATAAACTTTTGACACAAAGTATATTTTATTTGTATGTAATTTGTGTTTATTTAAATTAATTTTAATTTAAATTACGTGGAATTATATTATAAATTAAAAAAGTTAATAAATTTAATAATTTTCCTCAACATTTTCGTTATATAAATTCTAAGATTTAATTTAAAAATTTTTTTATTTATTAAAAGAATTTCTTTTATTTTTAAATATCCATTATTCTTTAAATTATTAAAAATCAAAAAATCATCAAAGAAGCCATCAAAAATATATTTTAAATATGCTAATATATTAAATTATATGGATAATTGCCCTTTTATTTTAAATTAAAATTTAATAATAAAAATTGAATACATCGTTTATTGCCAAAAACATATTTTCACAGACATTTAAAAATTAATGTTGAAAAGGGCCCTGCCGAAATTGTAAATCAGTGCTGGGTATAGCTCCGGGAGCTAGCTCCGGAGCTCCACCTAAATCAAAAGATAATCCACCCAAATCCCGCTTAATCCATTGATGACTCTCTTATTCCTCTTATATCACTCGATATCCCCCTTGGGTACAGCCCAATTAGGCGCGCGGCCACATTGTCGCAGAGCCATAACTTGCTTCAAGATTTCCGAATCTTAAAAATTTAGTATTAAACGATTCCTCTCAACGAGCTAAAGAGATTGATACCAAAATTGATAAAGATCAGAAATTTTCAGGGTAGTTATGGCTCTGCGACAATGTGGCCGCGCGCCTACTTGGGCGTGTCCCATTCCCTTTATCTACCCAAATCCCCCCAATGAAAAATAATTCATTGATTTTCCACCCGGAGCCCGGAGCCAACATGGAGCGGCTCCGAAAATCGCCGGCTCCGGAGCCGGAGCTGGAGCCAAGATTTTAAAAGGCCGGAGCCCGGAGCCGGAGCCGGAGCCAAGATTTTTAAACCCCGGAGCCCGGAGCCGGAGCCGGAGCCAAGAATTTGAAAGCCCGGAGCCCGGAGCCGGAGCCAACAAATGGCAAATACCCAGCACTGGTCTAAATTCCAAGGAAAATGATTTTTTGTTTTTGGTCAACAATTCTATTTTAATAAAAATTTTTAAAATAAATTTAAATTAAAATTTCTACATATCAATTACATATTTATTATTTTTAATATTTCTTTTTGTTTATTTCATTATTTATTTTTATTTTAAAATACACACTTCACTATAGAAACGAATAGCGTGTTTAATTCCTCATTTAAAAATAATTAAGGCATCAAAAAATTTGTTATTTAAGTGCCATTCTGTGCCAAGAAAAAATTTTAATTGTTTATTTGAGTTAAAATAAATTTAATAAAATAATTTTTTATTTAATTTTAAATTTAATTTTTTAAGAATTTTAATTTAAAGAGTCTAACAAATCAAGCTGGACAACAAAAATCTATCGGAACTGTCGTTAATCGGAAATGGCTCAAATGGCCTAGGAACTCGGAAATAGGAATCTGCCTAAATTTTCAGAAATTGGAATTCCGATCGACCTCTGGTAGAAAATTTTGACTCCAGTTTATTCTCTATTATTTTTCTTAACAGCCCAGACAAAAGAATATTTTATATTTTGTGTCCATTAATATTTTTTTGTTAATTTATTTAATTTCTCTAGGTGTTATTTAATTGTTAATTTATTTAATTAGCCAGTTAGCCAGTGTCATACATCTTGTCCAAGTCTAAAACAATTTTTTTCGAAAGTACTATTTATTTTGTGCCTTTCATTATTTACCTATTTCTTTTCTCCATTAATACCTATTCCTCATTAATATTTTCTCGTTAATTAATTTTATTTTTTTCTTATTATTTTTTGCCAGATTATGAACGAAAACATAACAACAAATAACAAAATTATTTACTTTAACGATACTTTAAATTCAACTTTAAAAACCGGCTTAGACTTATTAACAGCTTTACCTATTCAATTTGATTTTTATAACACAAATATGGTATCCATTCCAGAGAAGATTTCAACTACCGGGCTTTCTACAGCAATCTCTATTTTAATGGGGATTATTGTTATAGCTTCGTTTTTATTAAATATAGCTGTTTTTGTTACTATTTTGACTTGGTAAATTAATTAATTAAAGAAATAAAAAAGGATGAGTTGTTTATACTAACATCAAAATAAAATAACATCAAAAAGCTCCAGCGATAGGTTGAAACACCTCCAGCGATAGCTTGAAACACTAATTGCCCCCATCAATTTCCCTAAACCACATCCAAAAACCTCATATACTTACGCTCTCTCAATTAATTACTCCCTCCAACGGAAGGTCTTACCCAGGTAGCTAATAAAAGTTTTACGGTATTTTAATCTTCCCCTTCTAATCTGAAAATATTTTTCAGAATGATTTTCCTAATGATTATAGTTTTCCATTGCATTAATATCCACACTTAACTTCCTCCCAAAGTATAACCTTTATTATTAATTAAACGCTTCTTTATCAAATAGAAAACTGATCAAAATACCTATATACATAAAATAAGTTAATATTTGACATTAGAAAAATAAATGGATATTTAATTTAATAATTTATAGTTACAAATTACGATCATCTCTACTTAATTTGATGTTTTGTATGTTATCCTTGTAAGTCTAATGTTTTTGATTTAATTATTTTAAATTTTAGATTAAATTTACTGGATGTTTCCCTCATTTCATTTGTGGCACTCATTTGTGTAGCTAATGGTTAGAAAGAAATTTTTAAATTTTTAATTTCAATATTTTAAACTAGTTTTGATAATTAGTTAAATATTTAAAGGTGGTATTTGGACGTTTGGCAGAACAATTTGCCGCGTGAATGCTTTTGCGCAGCAGGTGTTTATTTTTTGATTAATTTTAAAAAATTTGTTTGACATTTAATATAAGCAGATGGAAAAAGTTTTTAGATAGATCTTGGTTACTAATATTTCTAAAAATAGATGAAAGATCTATAAATCAGAAAAAAATAATGATAAAAGATGTTAAAGGGATCTAAATTATAAAATTATTTTAAATAATATGAACTTTCTGGTATGATGGGAAATTTATGTTAATGTAAGAGTTTGTAGTTGCATTTAGAAAAGGGTTCGTGGGGATATAGATCTTATTATAAAGTTGATCCAACTACTCATACGAGTTTCAATTAAGGTAAATACAGTTGAATAAATCGAACCTTATAACTACACAAGTGACCAAAGAAAACTCTTTCAAAACAAATTGCCCATTAAAACAATATTTTTTCCTAATTTTGAATTTTTTCAGTCCCTATTCCTCGCAAATCTACTTATACTGACACTAATTGCTATGGAGAGAGCTCTAACTCTGATACGCCGACCTTTAGTTACACGCAAAATATTTGGATCTTTAGCCATTCTTTTTATGATAATTCCAATTTGTTTTGCTACTCCTTTGTTGATTCCAGGCTTTCAAGTCTCTGTCTTTCCCTACCGATATTTATGTGCTATTGGAAGGTTTTTTGAAATTTTTTAATATTTGTTAAAAATAATAACGAGATATTAATTGTATCTATACAAATTATAAATAGATATCATAGTATACGCGAGTGCCTGTCGAAACGGATTTAAAAATAAGGAAAACGAAATTAAACTTAAAAAACAAAAGGGTAGAATAAGAAGCTTTTGCATTTTGTTATACAGAGCGACCAGAAAGAGATGGGGCATATAATTTATGCATAACTTTATCCAACTTAGAGATAATGAGATCAAATAACGCTTAAATGATAGAGAACTAAATAGAGAATAAAAATAAATTTTAAAGAATTAGTTAATTTCATATTAATTTTTATTTCCTTTAAATATTTCAGTGGTTCGCCAGTGCTATATTCTCTTGCACAATTGCTTGTATATGGGGTATATTTTAAATAATTTAAATTAAAAGATTTATTAACTCACGTTATAACGCCCTTATTATAAACTTTTCTATATCTTTTTCGCCTCGAGAACTACCAAAAATAATTCTCACCCTCAGGAGCACTTTTTAACAGTTGTTTCTGAAAAATCTACTTTATTTAAAAAGTTGTAAAAAAATTATTTTTAAAGGGTTGCATTTTTGTTCTCCTCATATGTTTTGGATCCATAATTAAACAAAAACGAATTGTTCGTTCACTCCCAGCAAAACCTGAACAATACGGAGCTTTTATTTTGGAAAATCGAATTTTGGATGAACATATGCAATTGAGTAGACTGTTCTTTTGGTTAGTATTTGAATATGCAGTCATTCAGGGACCTTATATTTGTTTGGATTTTTTTGTTCAGGTAGATAAATATAATTGGTTTTTTATAAAGTAAAAGTTGCAAAAATTAATTAAAATTGTTAATCAACAAAATGTTTTAAAAGTTGTCATAAAAACACAATTATTGTTTATTTATGGAATTTAAAATTAAAATAAATACTAATTTTTAAAAATAATTAAAGCAATATCTTCTTAATTTTTGATTATTTATTTTAAAAAATCGGGTACTTATCAAGTCAACGTTTAAAGAAAAATCCTAATAATATAGTCGTTAAAATTAAGGATAATTCAGATACCAAAATCAAAATTTTTCTACACTTAATTGGCCCTCGTTCTCTAATCTTAAATCATCTATTAAGGGAGCTCGGCCGAATTACCGTTCCAAAAATTAGTTTTCTTCTAAATCTTTCATGCTTCCCTGAAATTTATTTATCCTCAAATAAAATAAAAAATATAATTTTATATATTGTACATTAATTTTTTCTTTTCCCTCAATAATTTAAATTTTTCCAGATCCGCAACAGTATTGAAGTTCAACAAAGTTTTGCACAATTTACAGGCTCTACAACCTCCAAAGATGTAGACACCCTTGTTACTATCATTAAAATCTTCCATCCTTTAATTGTGCCGACTATGGTTTTGAAAAACAATTTTTTCTTTTCAAATTTATTTTTCAGATTCTCGTTTCCTGTAATAATATTTGGACACAATTAGTAGATAAAATATGTTGCCGCTTTAATAAATCAGCGGTTGGGGCTTTTAATTCAATGGCTGTTGGAGGGGCGAATAACAACAACCCTTCTTTTGCACAATTATTAATAGGGGCAAATGGAAATGCTAATAATAATGGTCTAGTTATTTTAAATAAATTCTAAAATACGTACATTTGGGGAGAAATAAATAGAAAATTTAGATAAATTGTTTATAATTTACTAATCCCTCCCTTGTATTAGAAAATTTATTTATTCAAGTATGATGATGGTTTTAATTTCTCCATTTTCTACTATTGTAAAGAGTCGACTGCTGTTTCTACAAGTTTTATGGGGTTTTGAAGCTAGAATTTGCGGATCCAATCAAGGTCCTCCCCCGTTCCCCAGGGAATTCCCTTTCTCCAAGCTCGAGATTCTCAAAGTTGACAATGTCGTCTTCTAAACCGCAAACAATGACAAGACCTATTTTTATTTCATCCTCAAGCCTTCATCCGATATCTAATATTTTTATAAAAAAAGAAGCTCTCTTAAACATGTTCTTCTAATTAATCAACAATTTCCCCTCAATTTTCAGACTTTACCAACAATCCCCACGCTATGACTCTTTACGCTACACCAAACGGTGATTTACAGTTGCGCCTACCAAATGCCACAGTAATAACCCAACCACCCGCCCAAATGGTTCAAAGCATTAGAAATAATGAAGAAAATGAAGAATTTAATGAAAGGATTATTTACAGAAAAAATAAAAATATTTTTCAACATCCATCGACACAAATATGCACTGATACAGAATGCTCTAGTAGTGATTGCAACGTATATAATAATGGAAATAATTTGAATAAAAAAGAAAAAAATAATAAAGGGAAAAATTTAAGTTTTGGAAAAATTAATGAAGAGGAGGGGGAAGTTGAAGAAATTAGGAATAAAAAAGTAAAGAATAATGATCAAAAGAAAATTACTTGGAAGAACAAAGAAAATACAACGAAAATTCCAAAAAGGCAACCTTCTGCTCGAAGAAAGCCGTTACAGCAACAAAAGAGAATTGTTGTGACTAAACGACAACAATTGACAAATTATTAAATGCTGTGATAATTTATCATAATTTGAATTTTTATTAAGAAATTTATTTATTTTTGAATTTTCTTTAGTTTTATCAACGAAATGAAAAAAACTTCTGTTCTATAAAAACCATTTCTTGAAACATATTTCTTGATAAATAATTGGATAAGGAAATAAATTCTAAAACAAACAAAAATAGTCTGGCAAATTTAATTTTTTATGTTAAATTCTAAAATTTTGTTTAATTGAAAACTTGTACTTTATTGAGGATAATTATTAAAGATTTGAATTATTGTTTTTATTTCTTTTATAATTTGATTAATTTAGATTGGAATTTTACTGTTTGTGATTGATTGATTGACAGTGAACTTGACAGTAAATAAGATGTTAGTAAAATTTACATTACCAAGTTAAATTGCTAACCAAAAAATATTTTTCTTTAGGGCGAGGTCAAAAAATATAGACGAAAAAATGTACTAAATAGTTGTACTCATTGATGGAAAGGTTCCAGTTCCGGAACTGGAGCCGTGGAACCGGCAAAGGTCCGGAATCCCCGGTTCTGGAATCGGTTCCAAAGATTTAAATTTACCAGATTCTTCTCCTACCCGCTTTTTTGAATACCGCCCCGGGTCCGCAGATTATTTTGTTTTGAGTTGTTTATTTTTCTTGTTTTTATTTATACATATTTCCAAATTCTTTCCAAAATTGTTTTAAATCATTTGCTATTTTTAATATTTTTTCTATAATTTTTAATTTCATGTAAATCCCTCCCTTTAAAAAATATTTTTAAATTTAATAAAAATAAATATCTTTTCTTCCTTTTAATTGTTTCAAGGATTAAAAGACTCCCTATCCCTTCTATTGTGCAATAATCTAAACATTTTTAAATTTTACAAACCTTTTTGGAGTGACCGGTGGTTTTGGAGCTGCTATATTTATATTTCCTTTCTCCAAAGTTGTCATGACGATTGGAAATATTTTAAAGAGAAAAAGAAAATTTTAAAAGGGTGGACAATAATAAGAAGTAGCAACGGCCCTTCCCTTTTTTCTTTCTTTTTGTTTGACCAACAATAGTCACGCCTTTTGAAGGGAAAACAAAAGTAATAAGTGGAGATTATTATAGCTTTAGGTTATATGTTTAAATTTAAACTTTGAAAATTCTCGAGCTTTGCGTTTCTTAATTTTTAATACTTTGAAAAAGCTAGTATTTTCATCAAAAAATATTTTCGTTGAAGGGCAAAAATGTTTTAATCTAATTATTTTTCAAGTTCCGATAATTTGGAAATTCCTTCCAAGCTTAGCTGCACCAAAATTGGACTCGAAAAACAATGATATAAAATTTTTTAGGAAATTTTCGAAAATAGACATTTTGTCCCAGCTCTATTCACTTTATTTATATTTCAATTTTTTCTCCCATAATTACTTTATTTCTTACAAATTTTGTGTCCAATACATAATAAACAGGCTACTTTACCCTCTCAAATGTAAAAAATTACTATGTGAAGGTGTCTAAGACGTTAAAAAAATGAGAAAAGTGCCAATAAAAAATTAAAAGTACACTTTATTACTATTTATTAAATCTGTAAAAATAAAAGGGGATTTTCTGCACGCAAATATTTTAAGCAAAAAATAATTCTCGGTCAGTTTTTCCTTTTTTAAAAACTAATAAAAAAAGAAAATTTGTTATTAGCCAGAAAATATATTTATTTTTAGTAATTGCCAAGATGAATTGAGGTGTTAATTCCTTCCTCCTTTCTTCTCCCTTCCTTTCCTTTTAAATATCCCCGCGCAGGAAAGAACGTATTTTTAGACGTTAAAAGGGCTACTATTATTATCTGGCCTTTTGCACTTTTTGCCTTTCACAGATTTCCTTTCGTTTGTATTCTTTCTGGGTTGATTAAATGGGAATATTTTCAATAAAATATTTTTAAATTAAATTTTTGGAATTTAAAAATATTATTTAGACAATTTAGTATTTAAAAAATGGCAGAATGATAATATGTATTTTTAAATAAATTAGCAGAATTCACATATCAACTCAGATGTTTTGAAAAATTCATATAATATTAGATCGCTTTCCTAAATTTTTGAAATACCAAATTTTATCCTCATGTCATTAACTGAGTTTCATTAAATAATGGCAGATAGTTTCGAAATTAGACTTTCTCTTTCACAGCTTTTTGTTTATTTAGAAACAGCTTAGGATAGTAGAAATGTTTAGGGTGTTAAAAAAATTTTTTTATTGTGAAGTTAACTGTAAAGAGAGTTAATAAATTTAGATGGAATATTAAAAATTTTTCATTTTAATAAGGAGAGTATTAAGCATAAAATTTACTTTTTTTTCATTTTAGGAACTGAATCCAAAGCTTCCTATTTTCAAACTACTCAATAGTTGGCTAATCCAAAAAATGTTTTAGTCATCATTATATCCGTCCAATTGACTGTTTTCTATTAAAAATAAAATAAAAATAATAGAGAATTTACTAAAAATAATAAAAAGGCAATAAAATGTCTATTAAAAACAACAATAAATTCAATTCTTCCCAACAAAAATCAACAAAATATTATTTTCAACAACCTCCTCCCCCTTATTATTTATTTAATAAACAAAAAATTAATTTAAAAAACACCGAAAATTTACAAAATAAAAATTTAATTTTAATTTCAAAAAATATTTTTCCCCAACAATTTTTGGCGTTATGTTTACCTTTATTATTTTCTCTTTTTGTTTTGGCTATATTAATTGGGGCTATTGTTTATTTACAATTATTTAATTCTACAAAAATAAATTCGGTTTTTTTGAAAGAGGAAATTGAAATAAATAAAGGGAAAGATTTTATATTTGATGAGAAACAATTGAAAAGAATGAGGAGACAGACAATACCGGCAGATAATGTTAGGGTAGGTCTGGAAATATTTTTAAAGACAAAGATGGGTTGGAATCAGGAATGGATCCCTTTTTCGAATGAGAGAACTTGAGGAAGTAAAGTCTGAAGCGAAATAACGAAACAGAAAATTGAAGCTTGGTCATGTTTTGAGCATTCCAATAGAAGAATAAAAACTTTAAGTCGCATAAATTGGAGAGTTCAAGAACAGTAAGGGGTAACTAAAGGTTGACAACGGGCGAGAATTTAATCTGTGGTCTCTTTGTGTTAGTATTTTTAGGCTTTCCGGAAAAAGCATGTTTAAATCATAATCATCGCCTTTAAATTCTAGCTAACTATTGATACAATACAAAGATTTGTTAGAATTACCCGTTAGGATATCCTAAAATATATTAGATAATTTTGATTTTTAAATTTATTTGTAGATATATGCAACAAATTCAAATGTTTCCGTTGCTGATAGAATCCAAGTAAATTAAAAAGTATTTATTTAAATTTAATAAATATTTAAAAGGTTCTCTCTGCCGAGTCCCGTATTCAATTAATTGAACCCCACTTAAATGCAACTATTTGGTCTAACGCTTCTTTATTACAAATGCCCCCTAATGGACGGGAAGTGGCTCTAAGTGCTTCTAGGGTGAATTTTGAAATTTTTTAAACGGAAGTTAAAAAAATAAAAATGAGCAAGACATTTGCGGACAGACTAATTTAGTATATCAAGGAATGTTAAACTAAGGACTTCAAGTCTTGGAAAATAGTCCTAAATAATTATCCGATAATTTTTCTATTTTAAAAATAAAAATAGTAAGTTAGAAAGAAAGTATAGAAAAGAAAAAAACTTTAGCAGAAAGTCCGCAAATATCGGTACTTGTGGGTTATCCCTAACCAGTTTTTGCGGACATATTTTGCGGACTCTTTTGTATACACAGAATGGTCAGTCTTCCTCTTTCCTCAATTTCACTCTATTTCACTGTGGCATTATTCAATGAGAGGCAATAAAAAAGGATTATTTTTAAATATAAATGACCGATTTTTAAAGGGGTGAGGGGCAAAACCAGGAATGCCAAAACACGGAACAGACAGAACACGGAACGACAAAACGCGGTCTTACCAAAACACGGAACGACCAAAATACGGACCATACCAAAACGAGGAACAGACAAAACACGGTCTTACCAAAACAAGGAACGGCCAAAAGGCGGAACGACCAAAATACGGTCCAGAGGAAAAATATACCTTTTCAAATTTGCCTATTCAAATTTGCCTATCAAAAAATTATTATAAATCCAACATCTCGTCAAGAAATTAATATTCCAGAAGAAATGAAAAGAACAAGAATTCAAGTGAATGACAATTTTTAAAATATTTTAAATATCAAAAGAATATTTAAAATACTGGTTTTTAAATCAAAAATATTCTTAAAATCAGAATATTTCTTAATATCAGAATTTTTTGAAATCAGGATAATTCTTAAAATCAAATTTTTTTAAATCAGAATATTAATCAAAATCTGAATTTTTTAAAATAGAAATTCTTTAAAAATCAGAAATATTTTAAAAATTGAAAAATTCTGATTTTTAAAAATATTTTGAATTAAAATTTTTATCATTTTGAAATATGCTTCTATTTTTCAATACCCATCATTGAGTGGGCTTCTATTGGGGCATGGGCTTCTATTTTTCAATACCCCTCCTTGAGTGGGCTTCTAATAGGGCATGGCAATGAAATCTTGATGATGATCATTATGGCCAAATTGCTCAAGAAATTGATCAGCAATAAGTTCGAATCTAATACCAAAGGTCATCTTTAATCATTGTTAAATAATAATTTTTTGATAGGCAAATTTGAATAGGCAAAATTGAAAATGTATATTTTTTCCCTGGACCGTATTTTGGTCGTTCCGCCTTTTGGTCGTTCCGTGTTTTGGTAAGACCGTGTTTTGTCTGTTCCTCGTTTTGGTATGGTCCATATTTTGGTCGTTCCGTGTTTTGGTAAGACCGTGTCTTGTCCGACCGTGTTTTGTCGTTCCGTGTCGTGTCCGTTCCGTGTTTTAGCCCGACACGTTTTTAAAGCATGTTTGCCTCTCATTGAATAATGCCATTGAAATAGAGTGAAATTGAGGAAAGAGGAAGGAAGACTGCCCATTCTGTGTATACAAAAGAGTCCGCAAAATATGTCCGCAAAAACGGACAAATCACAGTCTATTAATTCATTAATATATACATATATTTTATCACAAATTATTATACAAATTTTGTCAAATTTTCCTTATTTCTTTAAACCTTCTTCGAAACAGAACTTGAACTACTACTTATTATCTCACGATTAGAATTAAGTGTTATCTTCTTTTCTTTTTCCCCAACAGATCCCCTTCCATATTTACTTCGGGAACTTCCAAAAGATGGCAAACTTCTTTTACTTTTAGAATTCCCAATTGAAATATTTGTTGAAAATTCCCTTGATTTATCTCGAGCTTTTTCAGCTTTGATTTCATTTTTTCCTAAGAACAAAAACGCAATGCCAATTAACACCAAAATCCTATAATTTAAAAATAAGTAGATTGGGAAAAGAAAATTTTTTTGCGGACAACTTTTGCGGACATCCTTTGCGCATTTTTTAAAGTTATAGGTAAATTATCTATGATTTACGCATGAATTGTCCGCAAAAATGTCCAAATAAAAAGATTTCTAGGTCTATAATTAACACTGAGAAGAAACTTACACTACAGTAAAACCAATAATAATTAGTATAATTGTTGAGGTTTTGATCCCCGTCTCTTCTTCACTCTCTTTTTTAATTTTTAAATTGTCGTCAGTTTTGTCTTCATTATTTTCTTCTGTACTAACAAGCATTTTGAAGTTTTCTTTATCCTGAAATTTTAGAGAAATATTTTAAAGGAATTTTTTCCCTTACAAATTCAATAAACATTTTGTCGCATTTTTGAAATTCAGCATCGTCAGCACAAATTCCCTCTTTAGAATCACACGAAGTCCAAAATTTTTGTATGCTTTTTCTCATTGTAGTTAGAGGTAAAATGTGAAAAGTAAAAAGAAAATTAAAGCCAATTTTTGAGTAAGTCTTCTTGTATGTCTCATCCACAATTTCCCACTCTTCCGGCTTTCGAATATTTTCCTTTTTGCTGCAAGACAAAGCAAGTTTTGAATTACAATCTTCAATTCCAAAAATGTTTTCATTGAGCAACAAATCAAAAGATGTTTCTATTGTAGAATGCCTCTCGTTACTAAGACATGGTTTTGTTGCTCCGTCCCCAACTGAAAAATATTGGGGGTTTTTAAAGAAGAAAAAAATATTAGAGATTGGATCTGAGATTCCAAACAAGGCTGTGCGTCATGGCGTTTTGGCGTCCATCTTCGGCCGATTTTTGGCGTTTTGCGACTGGCGTGATTTTAAAATTTGAAAAATTGGCGTTTGGCGCGACCGCGAAAATTTTGGCGCACAGCCCTGATTCTCAATCAATCACTAGTCCAGTCCTTAGAAAATATTCCTTACTTAAAAGAACAAAATTGGACACGTAATCTTTTGTTCTTGCCCAAGCAACAGAATAATCGGCAACCTTCAAGCATTTGCTATCAGTCATTTGGCATACTTTTAAATTTTCGCAATAATCGTTTATACCGTAATTTGGTTCCTTTTTTAAACTGTCAAATTCTTCCTTCTTTAGACTCAAAGAGAAAGGCAACCTGTGAAAATAAAGATTTTAGGATGATTTTTAGGAAGATCTCTCTCACATATTGTTGGCAGCTGCTGTATGATTTTGTGGTTTCCCCATCTTTCCTGTATCTCCCAAACATTCAGTTAGGCCGTTTTTGTGCCAAATACCAAATCTCAAAGAAAGCTGATCGACGTTTTTTGTTACAAAATCTATTGAACATCCTTCTTCTGTTGTAGCTGAATTTTTTTCGTACCAGATTTTACTAGAAAAAGAGGGAAACATTATCATTTAAAATGCTTTCTTACATATTTCCTTCCACCATTTCAACATCACAAGAGCCCTCCAATTCTTTATACAGCTTAAGCTCATCTGGATTTTCGGCAATCTTTGTATTTCCCTTCAACTTTTCAATTTTGTTGTTGATCAGCCAATGCCCTCCATGCCCAACTAAATCACAATTGACCACCATACATCCGACAAACAACAGAAAAATAGAGACAGGAACCATCAAAGAAATATTTGAAGAAGTTTGGTTGTAACGAAACAGCATCCTCTTTTAATTTGAAATTGTTGATTTGAAGACTTGCCGATTTATGTTCGCGATTTGTTGAATTTTTTAAATGTGTTTTAGAAAATACTGTTTCCGTTCCTTTTATACTCTTTTCCAGTGATGGGTATGGCTCCGAGAGCTAGCTCCGGAGCTAAGATTTTAAAAGCCTTGAGCCGGAGCCAAGAAATGTCCACTGTACTTTTCTTAAGTCATTTTAGAATAATTTTTATTTTGATTTTCAAGTCTGTTTACTGAAATTTTTTGGCAATTTTATTACACACAAATATACACCAATGAAATGAAAACCCCAAAACACATAACTAACATCAAAACAAATATACACAAATACATTTAAAATATACATCTTTATCACAATTAATATTTATTTTATCTTCATTACTTTCATCGTTTCTTTCAACTTTCTCCAAAATTAATTTTTAGTCCCAGTCACCCCCGAGGCAGAACCCAGCGTTTTCTTCTTTTCTTGGTCTCCAACATTTCCCCTTCCAAATTTAGTTTGAGGACTGCCAAAAGTTGCCGAAGTTTTTTTATCCGTAGAAGTTCCAACTGAAGTTCCCCCAATATTTGTTGACATTTCTTTCTTTTTATCTACAGCTAGTTCAACCTTTTCTTCGGTAGCTTTTTGTATGAAGTAATATACTAAGCCAATGATCACCAAAATCCTAAAAATTAATTTTAGTTAAGAGATTAATGTAAAATTATATTTGGCACAAGAGAGGGAACTCTTCCAGAGGGGATTCCCGCCCTCTTCATCGGGAACCCCAATCATGAATCCAGATTTCTTAAAGATAAGGGAATCCCGATAATTGTTAGCTAGAAAAGAGCCAGTTCTCTTCAAGTTTTCTTCAGATAACGAAACTTACAATACAATAACCACAATAATGATCACAATGACTATAGAGCTTTTCATCCCCGAAACTTCTGTAGTAATTGTTGTAGTAGGTTCTGTAGTTGTCCCTGTTGTCTCTTGAATTGTTGTTAAATTACCAACCTCTGTGACTTCATTTTTGTCTTCTTTTTTAGCGTCTGGAACAAGCAATTTGATGTTTTCTTTGTCCTAAATTTAAAATTTTGTGTCATAAAAAAGATCATTTTCTCTTACAAATTCAATAAACATTTTGTCACATCTTTGAAATTTTGCATCATCCAAAGGAAGTTTTGATGCCTCCTCTTTATTAGTCTCATCACTACATTCTTTCAAAAATTTTTGTAAGGTTCTTCTCGCAGCATTTAGAGGCAAAAGATGAAAAGTAAAGAGGCTTTTGAATCCATTGTTTTTGTAATTCTCATCCGTAATCTCCCACACTTCTGGTTTTCGAATATTTTCGTTCTTTATGCAATTCAAAACAGATTTTGAAGTACAATCTTTAATAACAAAATTTCCATTAAGAAGCAAATCCAAGGATGTCTGTACAGTAACTTGCTTTTCGTTGTTAGGTGGTTTGTCGACGTTAGCTGAGTTGAGAACTTAAAATTTTTCAAAATTTTTAGACCTATTAAAATAAATTTTTATTACCCATGAGAATGTAGTTTAACAAGTTGTCTTCAGTTTTAATATAAGTGACAATATAATTAGCTAATTTTAAGCAGTCACTTGGTAAAGACGGACAGAGTCTCAAATTTTTGCATTCATTGCTTGTATCTAAAATTGGTTCGTCTTTGATATTGTCTAATTCTTTATCCTTCAGACTGATGGAGAAAGGCAATCTAGATATAATTAAATAATAGTAAATTTTTTTAGAAAATATTTCTCACATATTTTCGGGTAAACATTCAGCTATGTTGCCATTTATGTGCCAAATACCAAATTTCATTGTAAGCTGATCAACGTTTTTTGTTACCAAATCTATTGAACATCCTTTATTTGCTGTAGGTGTATTTTTTTGGTACCAGATTTTACTGAAAAAAGAGGGAACTTTTATAATTTTAATCATTTCCTTACATATTTCCTTCCACCATTTCAACATCACAAGAGCTCTCCAATTCTTTATACAGCTTGAGATCATCTGGATTCTCGGCAAGCTTTGTATTTCCATTCAATTTTACAATTTTGTTGTTGATAAGCCAATGTCCTCCATGCCCAACTAAATTACAATTGACCACCATACATCCAACAAACAACAGAAAAATAGAGACAGGAACCATCAAAGAAATATTTGAATAAGTTTGGTTGTAACGAAACAGCATCCTTTTGTAATTTGTTGATTTTGAAGACTACTTGCCAGAATTTTATTATTTTAGGAATGCAAACTTTTGCTTTTATAGCCTAATATTTTATTTTATTCTTTTAATTAATTTGATAGTTAACTAATTAATAGAAATTTTAAATAAAAACGAACCCTCATTTACCCGTAACCCAAATTTTTCTGATTTTATTTGATGTCCTTCGGTATCATTATGTGCCGTTGACCATTTCTAATTCTTCTGAGAAACGAGAGATAAAAGGAAAAGATATCGTCTGAATTTTTCCGAATTTCCCTTTTTTTTATTTTTCCTACAGTAAATCCCAAATTGACTTACAAAAACTAGTAAAGACTTAAATAAATTATTTAGGCCATATCTTTAAATGTTGAATTATCTGGAGGGGCTCGTGTAGAAGGAATTGGAGATAATTTACAATTAAACGAAAGTAATCGAATTTATGATAATCAAACAGAAATTGATGATGATAATACTTGGCGTGCACATATGGCTGCTGAATTAGCTGGAGATAAAGTTAATTTGAGTTGGTTGGATGCTAATGAGACGTTAAAAATTAGAGGTATTTGAAAATAAAAAGGGGGAGGTTTTGCTGATATTTTGAGTAGAGTTATCGGTTCAAAAAGAACATAACAAATGAATCAAGGAATTTTTGATTCGACTTGCTCTAGAATAACCGAAGATTTTTTTGAAACACAGCTTTAACCATGCTGTATCAAAATCCCAGCACTTTCCGTTTATCCCCAATTAAGCTAAAATAAATTTATACTAAAAATAATCCAAAATTTCTGGTAAAACTTGTAATAATAAAAATAAAAGAAAGAAATTTTAAATAAATTTTCTAACATTTAAATAAAAATTTAAAAAGAATTAAATTAATAAAACCCTAAAATGTAAAATTGAGGAAAAAATAAACTAGGGTAAACAACTCTAATTTAAAAAATTTTTCAAATTAACTTTGTTTAAACCAAAACATGTTTTGAAACCCTCAAAATTTACCATCCCAAAACCAAAAAATTTAAAACAAATAAATTTTCTAATATAAAAATTTAACATATAGTTGATGATTCTTTCTTAAGTTTAAATTTCAGCGCTGCAGGCGAAATTTTTTGTTTTATAGGTGCAGTAAGCGAAATTTTGTGAATTTTGTTTTTTAAATTCAGCAGGCGAAAATTTTGATAATTTTGGAAGATCAAGACGCCAGATTTCTTCCTGCCTAGAATTTAGCAAAAAAGTTCGATCTCTAATAATAAATACTAATTTAAAGGAATTTAGGAAAATATTCGAAAATATCCCACTACCCGAAAATATACCCCCCCCCCCCGAAAATGTCTGTCCAACCTAAAAGATTAAAGATAGCATTTAGAGATTAAAATAGCATTTTGCAAAAAAATTAAAGATAAGAAAGCGAAAACTTTTTAAAACACTCAAAAACCCTGTGTGAAAGAATTTCAAAAAAAAAATTTTCTCAAATATCTGGTATGAGTTCCTTCATCTTTGGATCATATTTGACTTTAGTTGTTTTTTCGGCGGTGTTTATATCCAATGTAATTTGATCATTAGACATTAACTCTTTATTTTCAACGTTGAAACGACTCTAAGAATTTAAATTAAAAATTTTTTCTAGTTTTCTTTCCAACCGCATACAAAACATCGTCCTTCCCAAAAAATATATTTTCACTCCAAACAACAATAAATTGAATATTTTTTATATTCTCCTCAGTTTTAAATTTTTGTTCTTTGCAATCATGTCCAATTTCTTGTGTCCCAACAAAATTTGTGATTCTCTCCGAATGTCCGTCAATGTTGTATTTGATATAAATACAGTATGATAATTTTTTTATATTTGTTACGCCGGGAGTAACACAAATGTTCTTCTTGTGTTTAACCGAACCTTAAATTATTTGTAAGAGTAAGATACATAATGATCATAAAATATTAAAAGAAAATATTCCAAAATTTATTGTGATACTAGGGACGTCCGAGACCGAAAATTTTCCAAGACTCAAGACCAAGACCCAAGACCAAGACTACACCCCAAGACCAAGACCCAAGACCAAGACTACACCCCAAGACCAAGACCCAAGACCAAGACTACACCCCAAGACCAAGACCCAAGACCAAGACTTGACCCCAAGACTCAAGACCAAAAATTATCAAGACTCAAGACAATTTTTAGGTTACATATGTCAAATTTTTGGTTTATTTTTTGTTATTTTGACATGATCACAGTCAAATCCAGCACAATCAGTCAAATCCAGACAAATCCAAATCCAGCACAATCAGTCAAATCCAGTCAAATCCAGCTGCTGATATCCATCCTCGTTTTATCCCTATCGTCTTGCGCCGCAGGCGAAAATTTTTACGATTTGGAGGAATCTTACGCCAAAAATCTTCTCTTCCCATCGCCGCAGGCGAAAATTTTGAAAATTTCGGAAGGCCAAGAAGCCAGAATTCTACCTTTTCCAGCGCCGCAGGTGACTTATTATTGACAGTCAGCGATGGCAGTCCTTAAGAAGGAAGCGAAAGTAAGCGTATTAATTAATTAAAATTAATTAATCAATTATTAAATCTAAAAGTGCTTTAAAAATTAATTAAATTAATTTATAAAATTTTAAATTAAAAATGAGTGGAGTTAATGAATAGTTCAGCATGTTTAGATAAACTTCGGAATATTATACATATAGAAATGAGGAGGAACTTTCATTTTTTGTAAAGATAAGTCGAGACAAAAGCTAAAATAGATTTGCTAAAATTGTAAGGTGCTTCACCTATAGCATTTAAAACGCTTAGGAAAGTTGGAAAGGTGGACATAGAAAAGTTCGCAGTTTGAAATTATAGACTTTAAAGGAAAACTTTGCCATAGGAAAAAGACATTATAACCCAAATCCCTTCGTATCTTATCCCCTTTCAATATCTATCGTTCGTTCAGTAAAAATCGTAGCAAAAATTGGATAAATATACCGGACCGTGCCTTACATAACAATCCTTTCTTCTTTCTTAAAAAATTTTTGCATTTTTTAAAAATATTTTTTAAGCTTTCGACGCTCGAAAAATCGGCTTAATTAGCCTCGATTGGCAAAGACCTAATCAACCAGAAGAAATAAGCATACTTTCTGCGCCGGCTCCAATAAATGGTATTACAGAAAGAGAATTAAGTATTGTAGCTGATTCACCTACATATCAGTAATTTTTTTCTCTTTTCTTGGTTATGAACAGACTTGCACATGGATACGGATTTTGCTATCCGTATCCGGATATATCCGTGGGGTCAATATCCGTATCCGTTTGTATCCGTCCGACTTTTGAGTCATATCCATCCGCGGATATCCGCGGATATCCGTTTTTTCTCAAAATGGTCAGCTGGCTAGAATTTTCAAAATGGTCAAATTTATTTAAATTCGGGTAATGGTTAGACAATGATGTAATAATTGGATGCAGCAAAAGTAACCTTGCTTATGAACATTGGAGGTTCGAAAATCGGAAGGCAGAGATAGGAATTCCGACCCAACGCTGCTTATCAGAAATTATACCGACAAAAAAATTTTGAAAATTTTTGAGAATTTTTGAAAAGTTAAATTCCCGGTTTCGGGCCGAAATGAAAATTTCGGTTAACTGAGATTTTAATTTTAGCGCCGCAGGCGAAAATTTTGAGAATTTTGGGAAACAACGAAGCAAAATATTTTTCATTTTCAGCGCCGCAGGCGAAAATTTTGAGAATTCTAGAAGGGCGTAGGCCAAAAAATCCACTTTTTTGCCAATCCCCTCGGAAAATTTTTCTTTTCCCAATTCGGGAGTGGGTGGGGGAATTCCTCATACCCCTCTGAAAACCTTCGTTTGCTCAGCTAAAAGAGAACGAGCTAATTTTGCTCGTACTCACCAATGAATTTGGCCTGAACTTGTACTTCGTACCTTAAGTGGGTAAGCACATTGGAGCGTCGTAGATGGAAATTTTTAAGCTGGAAGGCAAGAAACGAGTTCGGTTCTACTTGACTTTATGAGTCCAATCAAACTTTATGAGTCCAATCAAAAAATAATTGGATTTTTCTTGGTGTTGCAAAGCAGGGGTATGGTTCCATTTTATTTCTCCATGTTCTGGACCTACGCCCACTGGGTCTGTGACCGTTTCTTACCCTATCCCTCGAAATTTTTGAAAGTTAAAATCGTTTTTCTGAAATTTTTAAAAATTGACTATAACTTTCAAAAATTTCTAGGGATAGGGTAAGAAACGGTCACAGACCCAGTGGGCGTAGGTCCCGAACATGAGAAATGTTTTGGAACCATACCCCTACGTTGCAACACCAAGAAAAATCCAATTATTTTTTGATTGGACTCATAAAGTTTGATTGGACTCATAAAGTCAAGTAGAACCACGAGTTCTTCATTGTAGCGCCGCAGGCGAAAATTTGAGAATTTCAATGATTTAGAAGCCAGATTTCTTTCTTTTTTAGCGCCGCAGGCGAAAATTTTAAAAATTTTGAAAGGCCGAAAGCGAAAAAAATCCACTTTCATTGCACCGCAGGCTGGAATTTTGAGATGGATATCCGCGGATTTGAAGCATCGTATCCGTATCCATCCGTATCCGTCCAATTTTTTAAAAAACACTATCCATATCCGTCCGTATCCGCGGATACCCGCGGATATCCGGATATTATCCGTATCCGTGTGCATGCCTGGTTATGAACACAAAATTCCGCAAACAAAATCTTAAAGTAAAAATATTTCCTTAACACAAGTTAAGTAATTTTAAACAAAAAGATTTTTATTTTATAATAATTATATTAGGTAATTGTTTGCTGAATTAAGGGTAGAGAATCGGACAAATAGTATAGTTGATCGTATAATCTCGAATAATTTTGAATTCTAAATTCATCGACTTCCTTGGTGAAAATCGAATTATTGGCCGGATTTGAATAGATTTCTTCTCCGTGATTTTTAAATTTTTAAAAATTTTTAACAAAAAATTAATAGGATTAAGCGATATTTGGTTTGATGAAGGATATTGAGAACCTGGAATGATTAGGAGGGAGATCGGCGATATTAGGTGATTTGAATGGATAACTAGGGTATCAGGGGATCTTAAGTAATATAAGGAAACATTTTCACTTCAACGATTTTCACAAACCAGATAGTGAGCTTCAGAGTTACGTCATAATCGAACATTTGTTTCGTAATTCGTAATTTTAAAATAAATTTCGGAACGTAATTCGTAATTTTTCCCAATATCTTCGTAATTGTAATTCGTAACTCAAAAAACGCCGTAATTCGTAATTACGACGCAACCCTGGTGAGCTTGAATAGAATAAATAGAGACAAACTGAACAGGAAATGTTTTTCCGTCGATTAGGGAACAACTTACAAGTCTGGGTAATTTAGATTGTTTCTAGAAAGAAATATAGGGATTTAGGTAATATGATTCAAATGATAGCAAAAGATGCAGAATTTTGTGTACCTATCCCAAAGATTTTAAAAAATTAATATCAAATTTAGGCTCCAAATTCGTCTAATCGGTGCTGAGGTAAATTACTTGAAAGAAAAATTCTTACAAAATTTTAATCTTTCAGACGGCTCTCCAATTCCGCGATGCCTTAATCGAGATTCCTTCTCCCCACCACACTTTAACAATTCACTGGCGTGGATGGCGTGTTGATATATATTCTTTACAATCCCCTTTTGAAGTTCGTGCATTGGCTGGAAGTGAAATGTTGCGGATTAATTGTTATCAAGAAGCCTTGACAGTTGATGTTTTTGCTGATAGTATTACTGTAGATGTTAAAAGATTGTCTAGGTGACATTTATTGAATAAGATATTTAATGTATAATTGAGAATTTTTGGAGAGAATTTTCTTGACTACCACCAAATAAGTTAAAATTATATATGGATATTTAAGTGGCCGGCAAAATTATGTTTGCGGGATTTTATTTTTAGCGGGATTCCGAAAACAAAGAAGAGTGGGTATTGAGAGGCAGGATCATGACCCGTGCAGGGCATTCCTACATATATCTGGTGAATTTCAAAAGAAGCCTTACGATTTTGTAAAATCCTCCGCTTTTGAATTATATTTTATCTTTACTATTTTGCCTTTCGCTTTCCAAAATTTAATTTAAAATTTAGGCTTTTAGTCAACCGTTCGTCATCATTTCCCCCATCATTATTAAGAGTTAACGGTGCCCAAATTTCTTCTCCTCAAAATGATAACAATGAAAGTAATAACATAATAGACTTGGCAGAATTACTTTCTAGACAATTACATTTGGCATTAAGTAGAGATGGAAATCAAAATAATTCATCAGCAGCAGTTTTGGCTGATGCAAGAAATTCTCAATTAAAATTGGCTCGGGCTAATCGAACTACTGTAATTTATTTTAAAAAAATAATTACAAGCTAAATTAATTACTAAAATGAAGAAATAAGAAAGAAATAAATAATTGTTAAAATAAATTAAAATATAAAGGCAACATTAACTGCTCTAAGACATTTTGTTGAAATGCTGGGAGGCCAACCCCAATTACAATTATTAGCCGGCAATGTTTCTGTACGTATGAGTGCTGGACATGACGAGGAAATTTTCTTCCTTGATACAAAAATTTTGCCAAGAGAATTGTTAGAGCCTGAAGCAACGTTGGAACAGGATCCTTTTGGAATTGGTTGGTTTTTGGAATTAAGAGGGGATGTTATTAACGGGAAAGGGCATTGGGAGAAGATAAGGAGAGACTAATAAGACATGCTCTCGACTTATTAAATATATAAATTTTTAAAGAGAGTTGGAAGTCATATGAATTAATCAATTTTAAAATTTAAATAAAGCTATCCAATTGTTGATGGATTTTTGTGTTTTTTAATGGTCAAAAGCCAGAATTTTTCTCTTCTAAAATTGTAAATAAGACATAATAAAGAAATAAAATGGCAGTAAGACATAATATAAATAGACAACGCTTCATAACTCAAAAATCGGGAACGATATTGGATAAATATCGAATATGGAAAGGTGCTATATAAATTCGACAGTGACTAAATTCGACAGTGATTAAATTCGACAGTGAAATTCGCCAGTGACTAAACTCGACAGTGACTAAATTCGACAGTGAACTATTTTTTCTTTTTTCACCGTTTTCCTCGATTCTCGACAGTGACTAAACTCGACAGCGACTAAATTCGACAGTAAAGGCTAATTTTTAAAAAGTGAGGATAATTAGAGGAAAAAAGTAGAATATTTTCGCTAATTTAGAAAGATCTCAATAGGCGCTATCATTTTTCCAAATAAAAGATCAAGCCTGATCATTTATTAAAAACTACGAACGATAGGGGCAATAATTTGGTATTTTTCACATTTATCGCGTTATAATTTTTTAATGATTGATCAGACTTGATCAATTCAGTTGGAAAAGATACCGGTTATCGAGGGCTTTCGAATCATATATGATTTATTCGGATTGGATTATGGATTAAAAAGTCATAGTCGACTAAAGCCGGGTGACACTAAGTTAACCGCGCTCTGCTGGCCTGTTACGCAGTCAACATGGGATGCTGAATCGGCGACTTTGAATCTAACTTTGACGAAAATTTTACTTTTTTCTCTAATTATCCGCACTTTTTAAAAATTAGCCTTTACTGTCGAATTTAGTCGCTGTCGAGTTTAGTCACTGTCGAGAATCGAGGAAAACGGTGAAAAAAGAAAAAATAGTTCACTGTCGAATTTAGTCACTGTCGAGTTTAGTCACTGGCGAATTTCACTGTCGAATTTAATCACTGTCGAATTTAGTCACTGTCGAATTTATCAGACACGTATGGAAAGGGTTTGGGAGTTAATTAACTGTGTAAGAGAGAAAGAGAGAGAGAGTTAAAAAATAAAGGCTGCTATAATACATTAACTCCAAGACATTTTGTTGAAGTGCAAGAAGGTCAGCCCAATTAAAACTATTAGCCGTCAATATTTCCATGACGAACATGTTTTCTTTCTTGATAAAAAATTTGCCCAAATCTGGAACATGGTCCTAGGCAAACCCTGGAATAGATCATTTTGTAATTGGTTGATTGTTAAAATTAAAGAGGCTGCTTTTATAAAAGAGGATGTTGTGAGAGGATATAGGAGAGTCTAATAATTTAATTCATTTTCAGGTCCAATTATTCCAACAGTTTGGCCAATAGGACCAGATTGGCAAAACACTGTCTCTACTCCTTCAATATCTTCACCAACACAGCAACGTACACGTACATCACGTAGGCCCATCACTAGCTCATCTAGAACGTAAATTATTTGAAATTTCCTTTCTTTCATTCCCTATTCGGCCTAATAATTTTAACAAAGAAACTTCTTAAAATTCAGACCTTCATCCTCATCAACAACAGAAGAGACAACAACAATTGAAGAGATAGAGGAAGAAGGAGAATCAACAATGCAAATGGCACCACCTAGTGAATTATTTAATTTTAGACATTCATTTCCAACAACAAATACTTCTCTCGAAATTGAAGAAGATAAGACGAATGTAATAAAAAATATAAAAAAATTTTTATTTTTACCCATAGAAATTGAAATAATTTTTTAATTCAGATTTCACAAGATTTGGACAGTTTCCCTTCTCCCCAACAACATTTATTTACATTTTCACCACCGTTTGCAGATTTTCTTGTTGGACAATTTGAAACACCTGGTACTTTGAAATATATAAAATTTCCTATAAAACTTCCTAAACTAGTTACCTTCTCTAAAATAGTTTTCACCTCTAAATTTAAAATATTAGGGAGGGTAGGATATAGTGGAGAATGCATATACTAGAAGAGTTATATCGTAACAAAAAATTCATACAAAGTCAACCACAGAGCTGTTCGACAAAAAATTTTCCAATTCAAAGAAACAACCAAAAGATCTATATAATAGGCTTGTTCCCCGACGGGGAGGGAGGGCCACGGGGAAAATTTTCGGGGAGGCAGCGCCACGGGGGGGGACGGGGACGGGGTACAACCCTACTATATAACATACCTCAAAGACGAAAGTTCGAAACAGAAAACAAGAAAACATAGAAAATCTCTAAAAATCAGAAAATCTTTTAAAAATGTTTTTTTCAATTTACCAGCCCAAAATGCTAATTTAAACAATTCAACAATCCCCTCATCCTCTCAAAACATCAACAACAATTCATTCCCAATTTCTGCAACAATATCAGCATTACAAATTCCTCCAAATTTGGAAGAAAATCAAAAATTAAATGAAGCTGTTTATGAAGATTTTCCGGGTATTAGACGTGAAAATAGACAAAAACCAGAATTTATTTGGAGACCTGAAGAAAATCAAAAAGATGAAAAAATAAATGCCATGGAGGAGGAAGAAGATAATGAAGATTTATTAGAAAATAAAAATGTTTCTTTTAATGAAAAATTGAGAAAAAAGAGAAGAGATGCTAAAACAACAAATTTAGAAATAATTGAAAGAGTGGAGGAAAATAAATTGGAAAATAATAATAATGGTGATTAATTTCTTTAATAAATTAGGATTCAACCTCCAATTGGGAATTGTTTATTTTAAAAATTCTTGGGGAAAGTAATTTCCTAACAAACATCGGTTCATTTAAATGTGTCTAAGAAAATTTCTATTAAACAAAAATTAACAGCTCCAGATAAAAGAATTTTTTAATTTTATTTACTTTTAGCAGACACAACAATATTTAATAATAACAACAATGAAAATAAAAATTTGACAAAATTTTCCCAACAACAATTTGTTCGTTCACCAGCTCTTAAAGCAATAATTACTAATTCACTTCCAATCCTTCCAATTGGACTATTAGCTTTAGGAATTTCATTAGCCATAATGTTAGCTAGTTTACGGCCTTCAAACAACGCTATTAAAGTAAAAAATAATTTTTTTTAATTTTTAGATTTTCTTTTTTAAATAACAAAATTAGGGTTTTAAATCTTAAAATTATATTTTAAAAAATTGTTAGGGTAAAACTTGCTTTTATAAATAAAAGTCTTTTGAAGATTTAGAAATTTTGGAAAAAAGTAAAATATTCCGTCCAATATCTCCCCTAAACTTCTTAATATCCCATGTTTCTCTACCCAAACAATCATAATCCCTGACACCTTTCTTAATCCACACAAATTCCTCATATCCTCACGAAATTTTATATTGATCCTTAAGATGTTCTATTATTAAAATTGATAATGATTTTTTAATAAATTATAGATTAGGAAAGAATAGGGGGTAATTATTAAGGAGGGTAATTATTCGAGCATTTATGCGGATTACTTTTATGTGCAATTACTTTTATGTTACCCTATAAAGAACCTTTTATGTATTCCTTAAATTTCTAAAAACACTTTTTCTCGTGTATTAAAATAAAATTTTATTTTAGGGAGTACGTCGTTGGCTTAAAAACTTAACTAGAAAAAGAAGGCATAATATTTCAACAAATGGAAAAATTCAAAAAATTTGATAAAAAAAATTGGATTTCATATTTTTATTTTTTTAGAATTATATTTACCGTAAATCCTCTAAAATAACCCCCCCCCCTCTAAAATACCCCCCCCCCTCTAAAATAACCCCCCTCTAGAGGTCGATCGAAAAAAATAACCCCCCTCTAAAATAACCCCCCCCCCTCTAAAATAGCCCCCCCTTTCTAAAATATTCAATTTTTCTTGGCATTGTTTTTTTTTCAAAGCAAAGCACTGTTGAATCCCTTATTTTAATAAGATTAGAAATTATTATGGGGATATCGGGGATTTGAGGGGATATAGGTGGATTATGATGGATTAAGTGATAGCGGCGGATTAATATGGATCCGAGGATTTAGAGAGATATTAAATATTAGGAGGTCACATTGACTTTAATACTTCAAAATGCCAAGATAGGCATCCTAATCCAATCCCTCTTAATATAATTAAGCTTTAGGTATTTAACTGAGATATATACAAGTGGGATAATATTCTAAAATAAATTTTTAATTAGGTATTTCGAGCCTAAACGAAGTCTAGGATGAAGAGGAGTACTTGATAGAAGTTTTTGGGCTGGGATTTTCATTAGGAGACTTTTAGTTTGTGATGAATTCTATTAAATTTTAGAAAAATATTATTAAAATTTTGCAAAAAATTTTAATTTTCAAAAAATTTAGACATCGAAAAAAATAACCCCCCCCCCTCTAAAATAACCCCCCTCTAGAGGTCGATCGAAAAAAATAACCCCCGGGGGTTATTTTAGAGGATTTACGGTAGTTGATTTTTAAGGCGCACTGTGGTTTCGTCCCACTTGGTTTCGTCCCCCTGAACAAAAACCTTGGTTTCGTCCCACTGTACAAAAACCTTGGGTTCGTCCCCCTTGGTTTCGTCCCACTTGGTTTCGTCCCCCTGAACAAAAACCTTGGTTTCGTCCCACTGTACAAAAACCTTGGGTTCGTCCCCTTTGGTTTCGTCCCATCTCAAAACGTCCAACAGAGTAAAAATACTCACTTTGTCGAACTAAAAATTAAAAACGGAGAATCCTAATAAAAACATGAGCATTCTTTAAAAAACTTAAAAACCTTAATAAAAGCCTACAAACAATCTAAAACACAAAGAAAAAAGTAAAATTTTTATCGAATTCGTCAAATATAAACAAAAATCAATAAACTAGAATCAAGATCAAAAATAAAATAACAAAAGAACGGCTCCCGGACAATCCGTCAGTGGACAATCCGGCAGTGGAAAATCCGTCAGTGGACAATCCGTCAGTGGCCGGACAATCCGTCAGTGGACAATCCGTCAGAGAACAAATTCGTGATTCCTACCCATACCCAAACTACCGCGTCCAAAATTTTTTATTTTTCCGTGTGGGGGATTATAAGAAAATCGAAAATTTGAAGATTAATTAGGAAATCGGCCGATTTAGCTGGATTAAAAGGATATCAGTGGATTTGGGAGATATTGGGAATTTCAAAGATATTGTGGGATTAAGGGGAACATAAGAGATTTTCAGTATTATGGGGTTATCGAGGAATTTGGGAGATTATGATGAATTTAGGGGATTAAGTGGGATAACAAAGATATAGGCTGATTTAGAGGATTTGGAGATTTGTTCCATGATATCCATCTAAAACCAATTTCTCTTATTTATAGATTTCCCAAACTCCCACAATATTCATCCAAATCCAAAAAAATCCCACCCGCTAATCACTTAGATCTAATCCATCCAAATCCCCGATATCATTCTAAATCCATCGACATTCGCTTAATTCATCCAAATTGCCCAATGTCTCCCAAATTCAATGATCTCCCAAATCCAGCCAAATTTGCCGATTTCCTCATTAGTCTCGAACTTCTCGATATCTCTTATGATCCCCAACACGAAAAAATAAAAAATTTTGGCCACGGTAGGTTTGGTAGAGGTAAGAATTACAAATTTGTTCACTGACGGATTGTCCACTGACGGATTGTCCGGTCACTGACGGATTGTCCACTGACGGATTTTCCACTGCCGGATTGTCCACTGACGGATTGTCCGGTCACGAAAAGAACCGGTAAATAAAATCAAAAAACTAGAAAAATAAAATTAATTGGAAAATTAATCTAAAAATGGAAAAAAATAAAAGACAATAGCGATAAAGAATATCCGCTAGTCAAATCCTAAGTTTATTAGAGCTTTTTTACCAGTTATTAACTTTGTGGGACGAATCCAAAGTTTTTGTTCAATGGGACGAAACCAAAGGGGACGAACCCAAGGTTTTTGTACAGTGGGACGAAACCAAGGTTTTTGTTCAGGGGGACGAAACCAAGGGGGACGAAACCAAGGGGGACGAAACCAAAGGGGACGAACCCAAGGTGGGACGAAACCAAGTGCAGCGGATTTTTAATTTAAATTTAATTTTATCAAAATATAAGAACTCTTTAACCCCATAATTTTAAAAAATACCGGGGTACGGTATTTAAAAATTCTATTAAAATCTAATACCTCAATTCTGTCAAAAATACAGCTAAACTAAATTTATACTTTAAAACTAAAAATTTTAAATAAAAATTGTTATGAAGTAATGAAAATACTACTTTAAAAAGAATTTGGAAAATAAAGCCCTTGAAGACGGAGATATGAGTCTAAATTTTTACAAAATTTATCCATTTTTTGTATTTTTACAGGGCTATTAAACCAGAATGAGTCCTTTTTTTAGCTCCTTAAGCAAAAATTTTGGGAATTTCAGAAAGTCGAGTAAATATTACAAATTCCTTATTTTTTGATTTTGTATTTTTAATTAAAAATCGAACGATTTCAAAGTTTCTGGTAACGTTTAGATTCCGTATAGGGGACTTTTAAAATCTTTTCTGGTTCAGGATTACGAGGATAAATTTCGCATATCACAAATCAAAAAAGTACGTGATAGAGGGAGAATTTAGATTAATTAGTAAACAAATACCTCGAATCAAATAGAAAATAAACTAAATTTAAATAATTCAAAATTTTAAATAAAAATTATGGCAATCCCGGAGAATAGGGGTTTCTTCAAAAAAATTTAAAAAAATAAGAAAAAGGATTTTTTATGGTAAAACATATGCTGATTACGAATCCAACCTCAAATTTTGAAAAAGTCGAACGCCAAACCCGAATTCTGACATTTAACCCCGGACATTGTCTCACATTGTACAAAATAGTCAGTCTTTCAAAAGATTGTAGAACTCATCGAGCTGCATCGATGACACCAAAATTAATGAAATCCAACCTGATTGGACCGAGATACAGACCCCTAAATATTGAAAAACTATAGGGCCGTTTTTTGTAGTAAAGATTTTTTCCCTACATATTCTCCGAGATTGCCAAAATTATAATAAAATAATAACAGAATGAAGTTTAAAATAAATAAAATCTTAAAAAATTGTTTAAATAAAACCTTTAAAAAGTAAAAAATGAGGAATTCGGTTCTTTCCGCTTTTCTTTACGTCTTTTTGCAACAAAACGCCTAACTTTTCCATCACTTTTGTTTGTAGTTAAGAAATTAAAGGTTACAATTTATCCAAAAATACCAATGTTTAAAACCCGAAAATTAAAAAAAAACACTCAGTAGCCCTTGTAAACCAAAAAAAAATTTAAAAATCAAAAAATTCTCTAAAATATCAATTTCTCTTACGGATTACTTTCTTCAATAGACAGTCTCTCTATCATAATCAAGTTTAGTTTTTCCGACGGTGTTTATATCCAATGTAATTGTACCATAATTAACAAAATCTTCATTTTTAACGTTGAAACGACTCTAAAAATTAAAATTAAAAATATTTTCTAGTTTTCTTTCCAACCTCATACAAAACATCGTCCTTCCCAAAAAATATATTTTCACTCCAAACGACAATAAATTGAATATTTTCTATATACCCCTCAGTTTTAAATTTCTGTTCTTTGCAATCATTTAAAGCCCCAATTTCTTGTGTTCCAACAAAATTTGTTTTTCGTGTTAAATCTCCTACAGTGTTGTATTCGATATAAATACAGTATGATAATTCTTTTTTATTTGTTACACCAGGTGTAACACAAATGTTCATCTCGTGTTTAAATGATCCTAAAATTATATTTATAATTACCTAAGTAAAAATAAGAAATAAAGTCACCAAGAGTTTAGCTAGTACCTATATATTGGGAAGTGTAGAAAGGAAATTAAACGATATTTATATTGTGTACACGGATTGGGAACAAAGTCGAATCGAGTTTTGGGACTTGAGCAGTGTTTATAAGCTCGTACCAAAATTCGTACTCGTGCTTTGGTAAAAAGTACGAGCAAAAAATAGTGGTGTTGCGAAGTATTCTCAAAAGATTCACAATTTATGTATTGCATGAACAAATTTTGTATTGTTTCACTTGTCCACCATTTTAAGTAGAGCCCGGACCGTACCGTACTACGGCCGTATTTTTCGGTATTTATCGGTATTCCGTATCGGTAGTACGATACGGAATACCGACCGATAAAATTTTGAAGTTGATCGGTATTTATCGGTATCGGTATTTTTCGGTATTCCGTATCGGTAATACGGTACGGAAAAACTAAAATACCGATACTACCGACCGATAAAAAAATCAAGGAATCTGTGACTTGGTTTACCAAAATTCTTAAAATTTTTGCCTGCGGCGCAAGAAAAAAAAAAGAAATCTGGTGACTGGTATACTAAAATTCCCAAAATTTTCGCCTACTGCGCTGGAAAACAATGAAAGTTGTAGGATGGTCTAACTAAATTCTCAAATCTCTAAATCCATTTTATTCCTCAGGTGTCTTCCAAATCAATCTTATCCTTCCAAATCATTATTAATCCCCGATATCCTTCCTGACATAAGCATCTAACAACTTATCAACATAATAATCATGTCAACAAATCCCCAAAATCCATTTAAATCCACTTAATCCCTCCATATCCACTGATATCACACCAAATCTAGCTTAATCCCTTTAAATCCCTGATTTACCTCTTTATCCATACAAATTTATTTATAAAAATAATTCTTGTTTAATATATTAATTTTTTGAAAATACGGTACGGAATACCGATAAATTTTTACCGGTATTTATCGGTATCGGTATTTTTCGGTATTCCGTATCGGTAATACGGTACGGTAAAATTTTGAGATTCATCGGTATTTATCGGTATCGGTATTATACGGTAGTACGGTACGGAATACGGTACGGTACGAAATTCCGGACTCTAATTTTAAGCCACATAAATTAACTTTTTTGTGCTTTAGAATATGGTGGACAAGTGAAAACAATCCAAAAACAAGTGAAAAAAGTCCGACCTTTATGTAATTATTAGATTTTCCTCTACCAAATTCATTTTAATAATTAAAATGAAATTTATAATTAAGATGAGTACCGGGATTTATTTTGAAAATTAATAAAAAAAAGTCATATCCAACCATTTGTTTTACATGTATGTGGCTGAGTTTCTTCAAAATTATCAAATAATCCCATCATATTCATATAGTCAAACGTCATGTAAGTAATTTTTCCTTTACATTCTTTACTCCGAGCTTTACATCTCAAATTAAAAGTTCTTGTTCTTGATTGATTAGTTGTGTATTTGAAACATTTATAAATCCGAGTTTTGATATAATATACGTGATCACCTGTTATTTCGTGAGTATTATTATTTCGTAATGTATATTTTTGTAATTATAAGTAAATAAAAAAAATTCTAAGAAAATTAATATGTTTTAAAGTAGAGTAAGTCGAGTACCGAGTAATTGGGAAAAAACCGAGCTCGAGTAATCCGAGTTTGAAAAACCCGAGTTCGAGTACGAGTTCAACTTTTTAGGCCGAGTTCGAGTACGAGTAATCGAGTAATTTTTATAAAACAGTATTCTAAAATAATTTTAATAAAAACAATACTTTTACTAAAGACTATTCATCATCAGTGCTGGGTATTGGGCATTTATTGACAGTGGTGCGGGGGATCATCATCCAAATCCCATTTATTTTCTTAATCCACCTATATCCCTCTTAATCCGCCGAAATTCCATGATACGCCCATGATAAATGTTGGCTCCAGGTGGAAAGTCAATGGATAATATTATTTCGGGGGATTTGTGTAGATTATGCGGATATCGAGTGATAAGAGGAATGAGATGGATATTAAGGGATTAAGCGGGATTTGGGCTGATTATCGTGGAATTTGGGTGTATTACGCGCAAAATCTGGGAAATTCGGGAGATTAAGTGATATCGTCGGATTAGGTATATTGTCGAAAGGTGATCAAGAGATCCGTTGCTCTTAATTTTGAGAATTTCTGAAGGCCAAGTAGGAACACCCAAGCTTCGGAAGGCCAAATCTCTTGCTATATCCTTAGATCCCTTGAAATATCCGAAAAAAAATATCACTAAAATCCAGTAACTTCATTCAACGATGTAACTCAAAATCCTCCTTAATCTGTCCAGATCCTCTGATATACCATTCAACTTCCCTTTACAGTGCCGCAAGCAAAACTTTTGGGATTTTGGTGCCAGTTTTTCAGCGCCGCAGGCGAAAATTTTGAGAAATTTGGAAGATCCTTAAGCCAAAAATCTTCCTTTTTGCGCCGCAGATAGGGGCATAAAAATACTCGGTTTTAACCGAGTCTGTCGAGTATGAAGTGTCCGAGTACGAGTAATCCGAGTATTAGGATTCCGAGTTCCGAGCCCGAGTAAAGGCGAAAAAAACCCGAGCGATCGAGTCGAGTATACTCGAACTCGCTCGAACTCGACTTACTCTATTTTAAAGGGTTCAAAGGAAATAATTTTTTTGTTTTTTATCAAGTCTGATTGGGGTCATTGCAACCTTTAAGACCCTCTATAACAAAATTGACACAAAACCTGTAATTTCTTGGGAATTTAACGAAAATCCTTCGTCAATGTTCTCCTCAGAATCCAATTGAATGTTGTTAATTAGTTGTTGCATATTTGGTAGCTCCGCTTGTTGATATTTTATCGCTTTATATCTTTTTTTCTCTAAATATGTCTTTTAAAATTTATATTTAAAAAATCTGTCCTAGAACATACCGTAAATGCTCGAATAATTACCCTATGTAATTATTGTTTTGACTATCCGCTGGAAGGGGTAATTAATTAAGGGAATTAAGGGACTATAGAATGTACTTAAAAATATATTTATTTCAATTTCGTGCGTACGAACATTGAGTTGTAAGTACTGCACTTTCGAAATACTAAGTATGAATCGGAGCCTTGTACAGGATGTTCTGTACCAAAATAACTAAAATGAATAATGACGGAAGTAATGCATACTAGAGACCGGACCGATACGATATATCGATAAAAATATCAATATATCGGTGTCGATATTATCGATAAACGAGACCGATATTATCGATCGATAAATTTTTCAATTTTTTCGATATTTTTCGAGACCGATACCGATATTATCGATCGGTAAATTTTTCAATTTTTTCGATATTTTTCGAGACCGATACCGATATTCTCGATCGATCACTCGAGTCCGGTCTCTAATGCATACGCCCTTTTTTAAACTGACCTTCCTTTCTTTGATTAATCATTTCCTGAGTTACCAAAAGGTATTTTTGATCCTCATTTTCTATTTCACTTGGATTATTTTGTAAATTAGGCATTGAAGAAGATTCACCTTGACTTGGAATTGTCGGAAATTGCGGATAATGATAGTGTGGGGGTTGATGATATATTGGTTGTTGATGAAACGGAGGTTGAGGGTGTTGTTGCGGGATTTGATGAGGAGGGTGTTGATAAGGGATTTGTTGGTTATGTTCCCACAGATTAAAATCATCTAAACATTTAAGTTAAATTTTATTACATTATTCATTAATTACTTAAAAATTTTTAGAATTTAAAAAAATTTAATTACCGAATCCATAGTTAGGATAATTGCTTTCCTTTAATTGTTTTTTTAAATATTTTTATAAAATTCTAAATAAATAAAGTTACGATAAAGTTGAACGTTTCGTTTAATATGTATAAAAACCATAAAATGATAATCATTATAAAAAACTAAAATTTAGAATTTGCGGGTTAACCGCAAATAAGACTTAAGTTAGTTAATAATTGACCTATAATTTTAAATAACAAACCGGAGGATTTACCCATTCTGGACTATTATTTTGACTATAAATTGGTTGATGTTGAAAATCTCTAATACGACGATTAAAATCATCGTCATCAGCGCCACTTCCAAAACATTTAGAAAATAACAAAATAAAAGTTAAAGCATTTAAATAAATCATTTTAAAAATGATTATTTTTACCTAAATTTATAAAATTTTTTGAGAGACTGCTAAAAATTTCCATATTATTCTTATAAATGCAGAAAAACAAATTTAATTTTAATACCAAATGATTCCCGAAAAACGCTTTTTCATTCAAACTACATTTTCCAATGTTTGCCTGCGGGGTTGAATTGTATCGGGTATAAACGACTGACAGAGATTTAAGTTTAGTAAAAAAATTTAAATAATTATTTATTTTTATTAATTATTATAATTACTATAAAATAAGGTAAATAATAATGAAGTCTTGGGGGGGGGGGGGGATACACTTCTCATTTGGCAATATTCAATTGCTTTATTGAATTTTAAAGGGCTGGTAAACATCCTATGATTAACCAGAGTGTTTCGAAATTTCGATTTCCGATTCGAATTTTCGATTTTTTTGAAGTTTGTAAAGACCGGTCACAGATTTCTTTCTTTTTTTACCGCCGAAGGCGAAAATTTTGATAATTTTGGACGCCTTAGGAGAAAAAATTCAATTGTTAAATTTCAACTTCCGATCAACCAAAAGAAAGCTCGGAGAAAATATAAATATTTTTTTTCATTTTTCATATAAAACGTTGATTACTTTAAAAAATGTTGATTACAAATTACGAGAGTTACGAGCCTACTTACTTTTACTCGTACTTGGCCAACTGAGACACAATATAACTCAACCTACAAATTATTTTCGAAACAAGGACAAAGACTTCCAATCCTTCCAATTGGATTATTAGGTTTAGGAATTTCATTAGCCAAATTGTTAGCTAGTTTACGGCCTTCAAACAACGCTATTAAAGTAAAAAATAATTTTTTTTAATTTTTGGTTCTCTCTCTTTTTCAAATAACAAAATTTTAAAAATTGTTTGGTTAAACTTATTAACTATATAAATTTTAAAGAGAGTTGGAAGTCATATGAATTAATCAATTTTAAAAATTTTTGTTTAATGGCCAAAAAGCAAGAATTCTTTTTTTTCTAAAATTGTAAATAAGACATAATAAAGAAATAAAATGGCAATAAGGCAGAATATAAATAGACAACGCTTCCAAACTCAAAAATCGGGAACGATGTTGGATGAATATCGGATATGGAAAGAGTTTGGGATTTAATTAGCTACGTAAGCTTGTTTTTCTTCAGAATTTCAGTGTTTCTCGAGCCGTGACTTTTCCTAATAATATATTTGCTCATTGTTACCAGGGCTGTCGCAATTGAAGTCTGGGGATGTGAGAGGTAATTTGGGGAAATAAGTGGATTAGAGGGATTAAAGGTGGTTTTAAAGTACATCAGTGATTTGGAGAGATAACGAGGGTTAGGGAGTTCATTAATCCTCCATATCTCACTTATCCCTTGATATATCTCGTCCACTTATATCCTCTTAATTAGTTTAATGCAGATGGATTAAGTCCTCAATTTTATAAATCGTGTAAAATACTTTGCGGAATTAAAAAAATTTTTTTGAGGGGCATGCTTCCACAGGAAAAACCTCGCAAAAAATTAGAGATTGGAGATTTATAGATCGTTTGGAAATTTATTAACTCAAATCAATAAGAAATTTTAATTCAGCTAAACTAAATTTATACTAAAAATAATCCAAAATTTTAAATAAAACTTGTTGAAAATTATAGAAAGAAATTTATAAAAATAGTACGAATTTAAAGGAATTAGGTGGCTGTGCCCGAAAATGTCCCAATGAAAAAAAACCCCCGGAAAAGTTTTCGCGGATTATATGAACACTTTGGTATTTCGTAGTTTTAGCAATAGGAAAAATCTAAAAAAATTTCATCAGACATACAGACATATGTATATATATATTCATACTTTTTTAGATTTTTTCTATTGCTAGAACTACGAAAAACCAAAGTGTTCATATAATTTCTTAAAACACCATAAATAAAACCCTTGAAAAATAAAAATTGAGGAATATGGTTCTGGTCAATTTTGATGTATTTTTGCATCTAAAATAAAAAACATTTCCCGCATTTCTGTTTGTATTTAAGAGCTGTTTGAAACCCGAAAATTTGTTGAAAACCCCTAAAATCCCCCCATATAAACCAAAAACTTTAAAAATCAATAAATTCGTTAAAATATCAATTTAGTACGATTTTCTTCAATATGAAGTTTGTCAAATTTAATTTCTTCAATAGACAGTCTCTCTATAATAAACAAGTTTAGTGTTTCCGACATTGTTTATATCCAACATAATTGTACCATTAGGCACAAAATCTTCATTTTTAACGTTGAAACGACTCTAAAAATTAAAATTTTAAATATTTTCTAGTTTTCTTTCCAACCGCATACAAAACATCGTCCTTCCCAAAAAATATATTTTCACTCCAAACAACAATAAATTGAATATTTTTTATATTCTCCTCAGTTTTAAATTTTTGTTCTTTGCAATCATTTAAAGCCCCAATTTCTTGTGTTCCAACAAAATTTGTGATTCTCTCCGAATGTCCGTCAATGTTGTATTTGATATAAATACAGTATGATAATTCTTTTTTATTTGTTACGCCAGGAGTAACACAAATGTTCACCACGCGTTCAAACGAACCTTAAATTATATAAATTACGTAATGAAGATAAAATATTTAAAAAAATTTATTCTGTGATGCGCCCAAAATTTTACTTATATTACTTTACCCCACAATTTATAAGAATTCAAAAATTAGAAATAAGAGGAACTGGGACGGGGAGTTTAGTCCAAAATTCAAATCTATTTTTATCTAGTTCACAAAATTGAATTTATTTTGAAAATTAATAAACAAAAATATTTATCAAACCATTTGTTTTGCATGTATGTTTGTGCTTTTCGTAAAAATTATTTGTTAAATCAAGCGGATTTTTAAAAGTCATTCTTCCCTTGCATTTTTTAGTTTTACATGCCAAATAAAAAGTATCTTTTTGTATTGAATTATACGTGTATTTGAAACATTTGTAACTACGAGTTTTAACATAATATATGTGATCACCTGTTTTTAGTATTTAAATAAAATATATTACCGTATATGCTCTAATAATCACCCTGGGTAATTATTGTTTCAACCTCTGGTTGCAGGGGGTAATTAAAAGAGCATATACGGTATATACATTACTTATATTTTTTATTTAATAAGATTTATCCTCCGATTTACACAACCCTAATGACGGCCATTATTTTTGAAGTTTAACTTCGACGGCCTAATTAGAAAAAATTAGTTGTATATAAAAAACATAAATTATTTTGTTTTCAATATTTATTTTGTTTTTATTTTAAATTTGTAAACTACATACTTAAAAACTACCTGTAATCATTTCAGAATTTAATGAAAATCCCGGATCAATTTTACTTTTATTTAATTGAACTCCAGGATCCAATTGAATGTTGTTAATTAATTGCTTCATATTTATTAATTCCGGTTTTTTGTATTCTATAGCATTATATTCTTCTTTTTCTAAAGAGGTGATTTTTATTATATGTAGATCGGGGATGTTAATATGTAATTTAAATTTTGTTATTATGAAAATAAACCAAATTAATAGTGACCGGCACCGGATCCGGCCGGATTTTTCCGAAGTCCGGGTCCCAAATCCGAGTTTTTTTAGATTTCCGGACTAAAACCGGACCGGATTAGTCCGTAAAAATCCGGATCCGGGTCCGGCAAAATCGATTTTGCCTGTCACAACAAATTAATGACCGAACCCAATTCTAAACTGACCTCCCTTTCTTTGATTAATCATTTCTTGTGTTACCAAAAGGTATTTTTGATTCTCGTTTTCTATTTCATTTAAATTGTTTTGTAAATTAGGCATTGAAGAAGATTCACCTTGACTTGGAATTGTCGGAAATTGCGTATAAGGATAGTGTGGGGGTTGATGATATATTGGTTGTTGATGAAACGGAGGTTGAGGGTGTTGTTGTGGGATTTGATGAGGAGGGTGTTGATAAGGGATTTCTTGAGTACAGTATATGCTCTAATAATTACCCTGGGTAATTATTGTTTCAACCTCTCGCTGAAGGGGGTAATTATTAGAGCGGGGGTAATTATTTGAGCGTTTTTTAAACAGGCTAATTACAACTGTTTTTAAGAGGGGTAATTATTGTTTCGATCTCTCGCTGGAGGGAGTAATTAATAGAGCGGGGGTAATTATTTGAGAGAGGGTAATTAATAGAGCATATACGGTATGTTCCCACAGATTAAAATCATCTAAACATTTAAGTTAAATTTTATTTTATTATTCATTGATGCTTAAAAATTTTTTAGAAATTTTTAAAATTTATTTACCAAATCCATAGTTATGATTATCGCTTTCCTATAATTGATTTATTTAAATATTTTTATAAAATTTTAAACAAAAAAGTTCACAATCGGTGATAAAAACAAAAAAATTGATGTTTTCTGCCACAAAATAAATGTTTCGTTTAATATAAAACCAATAAAATTTGTATTGGTTAAAACTAAAATTTAGAATTCACGGATTAACCGAAAATAAAAGTTACCGTATTTTCTCGATTAATTCCCCTCCCTCGAATAATTCCCCCTCTCGATTAATTCCCCATGCTAGATTTGGGTTGAAACAATAATTCCCCACCCCCAAATACCCTACTGCACGTTTAAATGCCAAAACTCGAATAATTCCCCTCCCCCCGATTAATTCCCTATGCCAAGGGTTGAAAAAATAATTCCCCAGGGGAATTAATCGAGAAAATACGGTAAGTCAGTTAATAACCTGTTGTAACCTATAATTTTAAATAACAAACCGGAGGATTTACCCATTCTGGACTATTATTTCGACTATAAATTGGTTGATGTTGAAGATCTCTAATATGACTATTAAAATCATCATCATCATCCCCACTTCCAAAACATTTAGAAAATAACAAAATAAAAGTTAAAGCATTTAAATAAATCATTTTAATAGCTAAATTAATTATATTTTTTGTCAATTTTGAAAGAATAATTTAAAAAATTTTAATAAATTTTTATGGCTATAATAAAATCTAAAATTGATTTTCTTGTTAATGACAGTCAGCGATGGCAGTCCTTAAGAAGGAAGCGTATTAATTAATTAATCAATTATTAAATTTTAAAATGCTTTAAAAATTACATTACCGTATTTATTTTAATAAACGACATGTCTTTTGAATTTTCAACTCTCTTCTAGGGTGTCGTTATATCAGAGACTGTCATTATATTAGAGACTGTCATTTTATATTTCAACCCTTTTTTATAAAATATTTCGAAAAAATCCACAAAGAATTTGACTATAATTCAATGGATCTATAACTATAAATCCCATCTTCCTCTTCTTCAAGCTCAATTTCTTCTAAAATTCCTCCCCTCTACCCCAAAGTTAACTTTTACCTACTCGACTCATGGATTTTTACCGGTACCGGGAGTACCGAAAATACCGAAGAAAAATTTTCTGAGTACCGGGGTATTTCGATACTAATTATAAAATTACATAATATCCAAGAATATCTTTGTTTTTCATTTTTTATACTAAATGTAATCAGTTAAAAATTTTTAGAATTTAATTTTAGATTATGAGTTTCTTTGTAACATTAATCTTGTTAAGGGATTTGAAGGATATCGGGGATTAATACAGATTAGGGGAATATTAGTGGATTTGGTGAGATTACGTGAGATTCGGAGGATATAGAGGATATAAGGAGTTATAAGAGTACAAAGTGTGCTGAGGATACAAAAATTTTAACCTATGAGGCTCGCAGAAAATGATGACCAAAATTATAAATGTTTGAGAGGTCGAGATCTTTAAGATATTTATTTCAGAAATATTCCAGACTTCCCGAATTAATATTTTTTATATAATGAAATACAATTTAAAATTTTACATATCAAAAAGAACAATATTAGGTATATATATATTTTTATAGGTATTCTTCTTTAACATCTCTATTACTATCCATAGATACTTTCAGGAACTGCAACGCCAGTTCTTGAATTGACAACATTTGGATCATCCTTAACAGTATTTGTACTCCGCAAAGTATCAGGAACTTTGCCAGCTTTTGCACTAAACCCATCAACGTCTCCCTCGCCCATTTTGAATTTAGAAACGTCGCTTGTTCCGATTTGAGTACCCATAACAGTGCCAACTTCATTCAAGTCTTCATCGTATTGAGTTCCAACAACAGTAGAAGAATCTTTCTTCCCTCCAATAGTCGAGCTTTCTTTAGTTGTTGTTGTAGTAGTGGTTGGAGGAGGATATTCTTCTTCCTTTGGCTCGTTTTCCTTTCTATTCTTGCCACGGCACACAAAGAACCATAGTAAAATGCCAATGACTAGTGTAACACTGAAAAAGAAATGTTAAACTTTAATCCACTCCCACAATTTTAACTTACCATAACAAAATGCCAAAAGTGATTAAAACAATAGCAATCGTTCCCAGTCCTGAAGCGACGACAGTAGTTTTTGAATTATTTCCTTCTGTCTCCTCCTCATCATAATCTGATGTCTCTTCTTCCTCCGTGGTCGTTGTAGTCTGAAATTATTTGAATTATTTAAATTCAAAAGTAGATAATTTTGAAACAGGGCCGTGCGCCAAAATTTTCGCGTGGCGCGCCAAACGCCAATTTTTTAAATTTTAAAAACACGCCAAACGCCATGACACACAGCCCTGTTTTAAACTTACAGTTTGTCCGAAAGAAGCGTCAGGAACTAGCATTCGAAAGTATTCTTTGTCCTTAAAAAATACACATTTTTTGGTAATTAAAAGGCAACAATTTTGCTTACAAATTTGATAAATATTTTGTCACATTTTTGCATATGTGCATCCTTATCACAGCTTGATTTTGTTGGCTTGTTCTTACAATCTTCCCAAAGGTTTTGAATCGGTTTTGGTGGCATAATGTTGAAAGTAAAGAGATGATCGAAGTTTTGGTCGTTTTTGTAATTTTTGTCCTCAATCTTCCATTCTTCAACCTTTCCAAGTCTTTCCATCTTGTAGCAATTGAGGGAAAAAGTAAGAAATGATTCACTTTTTGCTTTTAAAAACCGAAATTGGTTCCCTCTAAACATAATCTTAGACGACGCTTTATCCATACCATCAAATTCTATGCTCATAGCCTCACCACGCGTAGTATTATCAAGAACTAAATAATAAAAATATCAAAAAACTTTTTAATTTTGTGACCTGGCAGAAGAATGGCATTATAATCAACTTTATTATTCGTCTCGCTTGCCGTCCATCCAACAGAGTAGAAGGCTGTCGAATTCCAGCAACGCCCTTCACAAGCCGTCACATTGCTACAATCGCTGTTAACACCCAATTTAGGACCATCTTTGAGATCTTCGAATTCACTTCGATTCATGCTGAAGGAAAACGATATCCTAAATAAAATATAAATTTTTCGAATAAGAATTTGTTTATACAAATTAGCAATTTGATTCTTTCCTTTCGGGATACATTCTGCTAGACCGCCCAGACTGACAGGGTGCGTGATACCAAATTCCAATAAGACTTGACCTTTATTCTTTGTAACCAAATCAACAGAGCAGCCAGACTCAGTCGTTTTGGAATTTTTGGTGTACGAAAGAATGCTGTTAAATGAGGGGATTTAAATAAATTAATGTAAAAATATTTACATATTTCCATCGTCCAAAGTGACATCACACGCGCCCTCCAGCTTCCTGTATCGTTCAAGATCCGTGTCGTCTTTGGCAATCCTCGTATTGCCCTTGAGCGCAACAATTTTCCCGTTATCCAAAACATGCTTGCCGAGTCCGACTTCAACACAATGAACACCAAAACCAAGCAGCATAAGAAGAATTACAATGCACCGAAAGACTGAGGAAACAAAAGCCATTCCAAGAGTTGTTGAAGTGAGATTGTAGCAGCTAATAAATATCCGAGCCAAATTGATGTTGTCGATTATTCAGAAGAAAAGAACTTTGTAACAATTGGATTTACTGATGAATGGATGGATTTTACGGAATAGAGGGCTTTTATATATTTAAATCACCCCAATTTACTTCTCTCTAATTGCGAATTCTAATTGACAATGTAAGCAAGAATAAAATGTAACTTTCTCTCTTCCACCACAAAAATTGCTTTCGTACCTTTTGAATTTTTTATTTTTTATGTTGGAGACAGGTATTTGCTCTTGGAAAATCTTCAAAACCCAGACTGACAACCCTATTTGAGACTACAAGGGAATTTTTTTGAAAATACAGTCACGGACAAAAGTTTGGACGCAAACATTTTTCAACTTTTTGACATTCGATATCTCAATGATGGAAGAAGTTACGGACTTCGTTCTTTTTGTTTTTCTATTCTATATCATTGGAAATGTCCACAGAAATTTTTATAGAATTTTTGGAACATTATACTGTAGGATATTTTTTTCTAAAAATTTGCGTCCAAACTTTTGTCCACCCCTTTTTTGGTTAATTAAAAAAAAATTTTTTTTACAGAGTTTATGAATATTTTGTTTATGCATATTAAAAGTTCATAAAAGGAGCATTATTTTACAAAAAATTTGTTTTTTAAATTATTGATTTTAATAAAAATATTTCAAAAAAAAGTTGGAAAAATGTTTGCGTCCAAACTTTTGTCCGTGACTGTATATTTAAAAACATAAATAAATATGTAAACACAATAACAAGCATTTAAAACACAATTCACATGTCTCGATACTATTTCTAGTTTATTGAATTGTGGAATTATAAGATTCTTGTTTTACACGACTTTACTATTGAGACATTTTGCTATAAAAGTAGATACATAATCTAAACTTTCTCTCTTCCACTACAAAAATTATCTTTGTATCGGCAAGTCAAGTTTGTTAAAATGCTAAATTGCGGCAGCAATGCTTCTTCAAACCTTTTCAAAGCTATCTTCATCTTCTTACGATTCTCGGTTTTTGTGTTGCTCTTTGGATGTTGGGTCAATTGTGATTTTGTTGGGCATGGTAAACATGAACTGATTGTCGGAGGGATTAAAAAGTTGATGGTCAATACAATGATTGCCGAAACTCCCGAGGACTTGGAACAATACAAAAAACTTCCAGGCGCTTGTGATGTTGAAATGGACAAGGATGGGAATATGTAGGGAAATTAAAAAAACATCTCTCTAATAACAATTACTTCACTTTAACAGAATTATTTGGTACTTGAAGCATTCCAAAACACATGATGATGGATGTTCTGCTGATTTTGTCGCACATAAGGATGATTTTCTTTTCTTGGAATTTGGAATCTGGCAATTACAAGCTTTCCAATTGTCTAGATTTTGCAGGAACCTTAGCCCAATACAATAAACACAAAGGATTCAAAAATTTTCACGCTATAAACAAAAATATGTATGCGAAAAATTAAATTATAGAAGTTAACCAATTTTCATTTAGGTTGGCTTTCTCCTTCAGTCTAAACGATACCGAATTCGAAAGAATTAAAAAAGGGCCTCGGTATGGGAATATTGAAGATTGTCCAGAAGGGCGCGCAAAACAGTGTCGTGATAAATGTTTGGAAGTTGCCGATTATGCTATTGGATGGGCTCGGATGGATAAAATTGTTCTTAAAACCATTCAACAGAGTAAGGCAATTTTAGAACATTTAAAATGGGTCCACCCCACAAGATCAAAACCCTAGAGATCAAGACTAGGGTAGAGAGCTACAATAAGAATGACTACAAGAAAACAAGACTACAAACTAGAGATCAAGATCCTAGAGATCAAATCCAAAATATCTACATTAAAAATTAAAAGTATGTATGTATATTCCATGTTTGCCTATCCATCTAATTAACCTGTTTAACCAGTATTTCTAGGGTCTTGATCTCTAGGGTCTTGTCCTCTGGGGTCTTGATCTCTGGTGGGGTTCCCTTTAAGATCTAATCAAATTATTTAAGTTGGCGAAGTTTCAATGATATTATGCATTAAGAATGAAACAAAAACCCTTGCGAAAGAGACCAGTGCTACTATAAACTTTTATTTAAAGAAAGACGGGTACCATATTCCTTACTGTGGACAGTTATTTAACACGACTTGTTTCAAAAAGGAAAATATTCGCAAAGCAGAAGCATGGAAAATTGTGGATCCAACTTATACAGATCAAGAATACAAAAATCTTTTCACTTTCCACATACTTCCAGAAACTGCTATGAGAAAAACCATGCAAGAGAAATGGGAAGATTGTGAAGAAAGTTGTGATCCAGAAGCGCCAATGCAAAAGTGTGAGAGAATGTTCGTTAAATTCGTGAGTTTTTTGTCCAATTAAATAAAATCTCCTTTAATTTTAGAATAGTATTGACTTCAAATTACTTGTTCCATATAATCCAAAGACGACTACAACTATGGAACAGACTACCGAAGAGACAGAAACTTTAGAACAGACAACCGAAATCCAAACGTCTGAAACTTCAAAGGAAGTTGATTATGAAGGTGAAACCACCAAAGTTACCATTTCAACGACTGAAGAAGAGAAGGATCCAATAACTAGTACAGAGCTTACTTCTATAAAATCTTCAGAAAAGAGCAAAACAACAACTAAAAATCTAATTATTTTTGGCTCTATAATTACTTTGTAAAGGCTTTTTTTTATTTTTTAAAGTAAAAATAAATTTGTAGGATTGTATTGACTTTTTGCTGTTCTATTTGTTTATTCGTGATCAACAGTTCAAGCGATGAAAAGGATAAGAATGGAACCATGTAGATGTGAAAATAAATATAATAGAATTAATATGTTTAAGTGATATTATTACCTATAAATATATGCTACTTATTCATTCATAATAAATTCATAGTACATATATACTGTCTATTCATATTAGAGACATATTAGAGATCCTGTTAACTAAAAAACAAATTCATAATTTTAGGACAACAATTTTAGGGCAGTAATGTCAGTCATTCAGGACATCCTTTAAAATTCTTTATTTGTTTTGTTTCCAAATTAAATTTAAGCGGAATCCAATCAGAAGGAAAATTATTTCTTTTATAAGTCCCCGGCATTATATGTACATATTTACTTCTAGATTGAACCTCAATTTAATGAGGAAAAAAATTTAAAAAAATTTTTCTAATTAAAAATAATTTCTAACTTTAGTCCCATCAAATTTTAAAATTGATAAAAATTATTTGTCAAGCTCTCAGCAAAATTCAAGAAATTTATTTATTTTTAAATTTAATCGTTGACCCTATTTTCGCGTATTGTATTTTGCTTTTCTGCGTTTTGCGTTAATTTTTCGAATTTACTTATTTTGTTTATTGAAGTTTTTTCACTTTTTTACTCTTTTGCGTTAATTAACTATTTAAATATCCCTTGTTTTATTCAACAAAATTGTTTAATTGTGAAAGTAGAAAGGAATCATATTACATAGAAACCAAAGTTCATAAAACTCCGTTCTCCAAATTTCATAAATCAAAAATTTATTTTTTTAATGTATTAATATTTAATACTTAATATGTATTTATGTATATTTATATATAGACATTCAATATATTTTTAAGGGCATTTTTCCACAGAATATTTAAAATAACCTTTATGGTTTTCTCAACCCTTTGGAGTGTTCATCAATTTTATTTTTTATTAAAGTTAGGCAATAAGGTTGTCGGATCCGGATATCCGGATCCGAAAAAAGGCCGGATATCCGGAAATTTTCGGTTCGGATACCGGATCCGGATCCGGATATCCGAAACTTTCGGTTCGGATATCGGATCCGGATCCGGATATCCGAAAATTTCGGTTCGGATATCGGATCCGGATATCCGAAGATTTCGGTTCGGATCCTAGAATTAGGAAAAATGGACGAAATCCTAACCCTTTGACCTTCAAACTTCAAAAAATTTTGCCTGCGGCGCTGAAAAATGAAAGAAATCTGACTTAAGGACCTCCATAATTCTCAAAATTTTCGCCTGCGGCGCTGAAAAATGAAAGAAATCTGACTTAAGGACCTCCATAATTCTCAAAATTTTCGCCTGCGGCGCTGAAAAATGAAAGAAATCTGGCTTAAGGACCTCCATAATTCTCAAAATTTTCGCCTGCGGCGCTGAAAAATGAAAGAAATCTGACTTAAGGACCTCCATAATTCTCAAAATTTTCGCCTGCGGCGCTGAAAAATGAAAGAAATCTGACCTAAGAACCTCCATAATTCCCAAAATTTTCGCCTGCGGCGCTAAAAGGGAAAGAGTTGTAAACATTTGTAATGACTCACATGCGGAACTTGTTTACAACTTTAAGGAAATGTTAATGTATTGGGTGTCATGGAGAGATCAAGAATGATGGAATTAGAGGGGATATAGGAGATTAATCACTAAATGCTACTATATCTCTCACAATTACCAACCTCAAGCTCTTAATCCATCAATGTATCCGATGTCGACTATTACCTCTGTTAATTCCACAAATACATGCATAATTGATCTTAATCCCTCCATATCATCAATTGGGACTCAAATTTACAGCGCCGCAGGCGAAAATTTTGATAATAAAAATTTCGGTTCCGGATCCGGATATCCGAAAATTTCGGTTCGGATACCGGATCCGGATATCCGAAAATTTCGGTTCGGATACCGGATCCGGATCCGGATATCCGAAAATTTCGGTTCGGATATCGGATCCGGATCCGGATATCCGAAGATTTCCAACTATCCGACAACCTTATTAGGCAATATTATGTATTTATACGGATGGTAAAGATTAGATGAATAAACCAAGATTACTCCAATAATTTAATAATTTCGAGCCCTTAAATTTAGACCACGTTTTCCTCAACTAAGAATTTATTTCAGCATATTTTATTATCAATATAGGACCCCATGTATTTGCTCATAAATAAATAAAATTATTCATTGGACACGCTAACATCAAAACTCTCAAATGAATTAAAGTATTTTAGCTATACATAAAAATATTTTTAGAAAAAAAATTAGAAATTTAATCATTTTACACACAAAATTAGCTCACAAACAACGTGAAAAATATTAAAATTTTTTGATATATAATTATTAAAATTCAAGCTATTTTCTTAATTTAAAAAATAATAAAAAAATATTTATATATAAATTCATTCAAAATTGCCACAGCAAGAATATTTTAGCATTTTTTGGTGGGTTTTCTTTCTCAGATTTTTTGAATTTTTTAGGTCATCAACTTAAAAATTTTTTTTTGTAATTGAAAAAATTAATTTTAAAATTTACCTTCACATAAGAATTGTAATGGCTAACATCACGTTTGAGAATTTCACGCACTGGGCCCATAACGCGCTCTTAAAATATTTTAATATTTAAATAATTTATTAATTATTTTTTAGATTTTTTATTAGGATAAATCGAAACTCGTATATTTTCAAATCTTCAAAAAAATCTTTTTAAAATACTAAAAGGATGATAAAAGAAAAAATAAAAAGGTAGCGCTGTCCGTTTTTTTAATAAGAAAATGTCTGAAGGGTTATCTTATATTCCAAAGGGACTACCTATGAGCAAAAAGATACATATATTTTCAATATCCGGTTAGGTATTTTCGGTAATACCGTAGTAATGCATAAAACCGAATCGTGCTAAGAGGGACTACAAAAAATGGAATTTCAGTTGAAAATTAAGCTAATAATTAATCTCGAGATAAAAAATATTTTCGAATAAAATTTGTTTGAGAATTAAAATATTGTAATAAAATTAACAAAAACATTTTCCAAAATATAAAACTCTAACCGAATCGAGCTCTATCCAACTTTACACACTTAAGGGGCCCTTTAGCCACAACGGTTGCTGCACGTGGATGATCCAATAAAAGAGCAATTTCGCCTTAAAAATTTTTTTATAAAAAATTTTTATTTTCGGCAATCTTTTACCAAAATAATCAGAAGGACCCAATTTGCCAACAACTTCATAAGGAGCATCATCATTCGGCCGTTGTAGCACCTCGGCTTCTCCCTCAACAATTATAAAGAATTCATCTCCGGGTTGGCCTTTAATTAAATTGATATAAAGTTTTTGATAGTCGAAAGGGAACGGCCCTTGGTCAAAAATTAAATGAAAATACACAATCAGTGCATGACCCTCGTTAAGGCAATAGCTATTTGTTCATAAATAATAGGACAGCACAAATACCAATGGAGATTAAGGGGCTAAACTGGCTCATGGCCAGCAAACACTAGAACCGACAGAATAATTAAGGGAGTCCTGCAGAACTCCCGGCCCAAAAATTATCTAATTCCAGTTCTTCCTAAAGTTAAAATAAAATATTTAAATTAAATAAAAAATATATTTAATTTTATATATTAAGCATTTTTTCTTATAATTTTAATTAAAGTTGAAGTCCCCCGTTTACTATACCACCATATCGAGAACACCATAATTTAAAATAAATATTCATTCAAAAAACAAACCCTGTTCAACAATTCTAGTTCCAGGTTCAAATTGGCATTGTTCCAAAGCATCAGCAACATTTGCACGTTCCCACTTGTCAAGATCGGCAAGAATTGAAACTTTCGACAAAAATTCGTCATACATTTTTCTTTTGCGCATTGTAGATCCCATTAAAATAGCTCTATAGGTGAGTCGGTCAATAGCCCAAAGTTTGACTGTTGGGGTCTTTAACAGAAGAAAATGCGAATTTAAATTTGCGAGTAAATGAGGTTTCATTATCCTTCCCCCACTAATTAAAATTTAATTTTGATTTCAATCTCTCGTTTTTTTATGTCTCGGAAAACCTTTGTCTTGGCATCCCACACAACGAGGGTGTAGGTAAAATTTTTTAAGAAACCTTAGCTACAACAGTAGCAGCACGTGGAGTTCCATAAATTAAGGCAAGTTCACCAAAAGAACCCCCTTCCTTAACTGAGAGAACAAATTCCCCATTAACGAAACAATCAACTTCTCCACTTTCGATTACATAAAAATTATCTCCTTCTTCTCCCTTAAATTATTTTGAATTTTTTGAAATTTTTTGAATTTTTATTTTTACCTGTTCAATAATAATTTCTCCCTTTTTCTTCTCTACTGGAAACATTGCATCGAAAATTGCTGAAAAAATAATAAAGATATTTTTAAATTTTTTATTAGGGAAGGAGGGGAATAGAGGATATTTTAAATTTCGCTAGAGTTCAGATAAAGGTAAGAGAATAAAAAACATTTTTTATTTTTCTATAAAAATTACTTAATATGCAAAATTCCATTATATTGTTTAATATATATTTCTAATTTACCTATATTGCTTAATATGATAAATTATATTTATTTTCTCTTAAATCCGATATAATTGTGAACAATCGAAACACGCGCAGGTTGACAATTTAATTTTGAATAAAGGGAAGAATAGAACTCTCTAAAATTAAGGGAAACATATGGGATCATAATCCAGTTGCATGCAAGGGTATAGAAACAAAATAAGTGGACAACCTGTAAATTATCTATAGTTTGTTCTTAACTGTAAATTGTTTGGAGAGATTAACGAGAATCTATAGGAAACCGAACAACAAATAAGAATTATGTTAACTTTGCTATAATGGATCTACATATTTATCTATAATCTCCCTTCTGTTGAATGAACTCTTAAAAATCTTTTGCAAAATAATTTCTAAAGGAAAAAGAAGACATGGAATTTTTTCCCCAAAAAACCTTTTTGTTCGTCAACATCCAAATGTGCAAACAAAACATTTCGGCACATTGCCTGTCTCAAAGCTTTTTGTGTGTCATCATCTTTTGGAATAACTACTCGTTGGTAATTCGCGGCTTCGTTTTCATCTGGAACTTCGGCAGAAACGCCCAATCGGCGGCGATTGCCTTGTGGGAGACGTGGAGGTTCTTCCAGGGTGTCGTCTTCGTCGGGAACTGAATGAACTGTTTCCTGTAAAAGAAAATGAGAGAATAATGATTTTTAAATTTAATTAATGATTAAATAATTGATTTTATTTTTTTAATTTTAGTCATTATTTCTACTCAATAAGCTTTCTTGATTGAAAAAAAGAAAATAGCACTCAAAATTAAAAATAAAATGGAAAAAATTAAAATAAAAAAAATAAAAAAATATTTTTCAAAAATGTTGAAAAACTTTTAAAAATTACAAAAAAATCTGTAATTAAATAAATTTACGGGAATGTGGAGGGGGGTCAGAAAATTTTAATGAGAAATTTTTAATTTTTTTTTCAATTATAAAAATATTTAAATTAATATAAATAATTTTTAAAAGAAAAAAATTAGTTAAATAAATTATTATTAAAAATTATGAAATAAAAAAATTAATCCATTAAATTGATTTTTTAAAGCTTTTAAAGGAATTAAATGAATTTTATTGGATATACATACGTAAAAGCTCTTAACAACCTTAATTCAAATTAATCCCAACTTTTTTTCTAAATTTTATTATTTATTTAAACAACTTTTAATTTTTATAAATGGAAAACGTGTGAGAAAATAAATTAAAAAAAATTTTTTCGAGTAAAAATTGAAAAAAAAATACTAAAATAATTTTTAAAAAACTAAAAGTTGTGAATTAAAATATGTAGTTTTTCAAGAAATTTTTTTAAAATAGTTGAGATATTAAGGAGAATTAAAATTTCATTACATGTAGTAGAGACCGGCAAAATCGTACTTCCGAGATCCCGAGTCGGGATTTATTTTCTTAACCGATGCCGGGACGGGATCCGAGGTTGATCGGTGGTAGGGTAGTAGGAAACTTTAGTGGCCACTACTTAGTGGCTACTACTTCCACTTTAGTGGCTACTACTTAGTGGCTCCACTTTAGTGGCTACTACGAGATTCTAATAAAGGGCAGCAATTGTCAAATATTGAGGAAATTTTTTTTTTAATTTTCAAAAAACATTACACTCCTTCCCGGCAATTTTGACGTTGATTCTTCTTGCTTTATATCTTCTTTAGAGGTTGTAGGTATAGAAGATGGACATTGTTTCTCGACTGTTTTTGTTTCAGAAGCAACACCTCCCTCCTCTTCATTTTTCTTTTTTTGATTTACTTCTGGGGCTGTGGTGGTTGAGGCTGTGGAGGTTATTGACTGGTTTTGATTACGACGAGTTAAACGTCGAAGTGTTTGTCCCATGATTTGTTGAAGCAAAGAAATTATTTGAAATTTTTGAAGTAACAAAAAGAAAATAAATAAACTTGGCAGTTAAATAAAAGTTGCTTCAGAAAAGTAGAAAGAAAATTGCTTCCTAATTTTTGTTGTTATTTTTATTAAAGCAAAAAAGTTGCATTTATATTTAACCAACTTTTTACAATTTGTAAAACTTTCATTTTAAAACTTTATTTAAGCTTTTCAAGTTTGTAAACTTGATTTATTAAGTTGTTTCATGTTTTAAAAAATAAACTTTAATAAAACTTGTTTGTTTCAAGTTTATCTAATGTTGTTGTTTGTTAATGTTTCAATGGATTTTAAAACAAATAAAACATATAAATTCTTATTACTATATAGTGGAATTATTGTTTTTATAAAATATATTTAGCACCGAAGAAAATATTTAATTATTTTTTAATTTAAATATTTTAAAGAATCTAAAAATAAATGGATGATAAAAGCCATGAAAAATATTTAAAAAATTTATGAATTTATAGACTAGGAAATGCAGGTCCGGAGAATTAAATTTAAAGTTTTACCCCAGAAAAAGGTAAAAATATAAAGGGTGAACCTGTTGGCAATATATTTATTGAGTATATAAATTGGTTGATGGATTGATGAGGAAATGTTTTTTTTGTTAAAATATAGAGAGAATTTTTATATAATAGATTAAGCCCCATGAGGGGCTAAAAACGAATATATATCCATTTACAATTAAAAATGTAACAGAGTTTATCATTAAAAAATTGTTGAGAATTCTTTTTTATATCCCAATTAAAATGATAAATTTAGTATTACAAATTAACTAAAATGGGAAATTCTCTCCTGTTGATAATTCCCAATAAAGTATAAACTTTGTAGAGAATTTAAGTCTCTTTAATTAGAATTAATTAAATCTTTTTTTTTATTCCTTATAAACACTTGGAATTTGGACGGACCCGCATGGGGTTTTCTGGGATTCGTCAAAAATCTCGGATTTTTGGGCAGGCATCGAAGTTAACTGAGTTCCGAGGTTTTTGGAATTAATTTAATTGGTAACTTTTTAGAAAACAATCCCGTTATTGAATCTCGAGATTACGATTTTTCATATAAAATTTAAAAAGTCAATTAATTTTTTCTAATTTTTGTTTATTAAATTTTAATCTAAATTAATTAATTAACTCTCGTTCTTATCTACATATGTACATATATGTCATTTACAAAAAAATATAAAAATAAAAGAATCCAAAAAAGAGGTCAAGAGAATAATTATTGGTAAATTTAACAACATTTTTTCTTTCCCCTCATTTGTCCAACTAGCTGCTATTTTCTAAATATTTCTTGCCTAATTGCAAAGCGAAGAAAGGAGAGGATGTTGTCTCGGGAGTTAAAGAAAAAGCTACGAAAATGGCCGAGAAGAATAAAAAAAATATTCTTTTCCTTGTTTTCCTTCCTCTCATGGAGAATGAAAAGCTCTGTGTATTTTTCAGGAATGAATGTTTAGTTGAGAAGAGAGAGGAGAGGGAGGGGGAAGGGAGGGGGAAGGGAGGGGAGGGGAGGGGGGAGGGTTATTTTGGCGCGAATTTTAGAATAAAACATAAAAGGGAAAATGTATTTTTTAAATAAATTTGTAAATTTACTTTTTGGCAACTTTCCTCATCTGTGTTCCATAAAATAAATTGAATGGTACAGTGATTTTATTAATTAAAGGAAAAAATTTTTTAAGCAAAAAAATTTTTATGGGAGAAATTCCCAAAGGAATTCCTTTCAAAGTAGAACAACCCAAAAATAATATCGCTCTAGAGCGTCCCTTTCCGTGTTAAATGATAAAAGAGCTCTATATAAAAATGAGAGATGAGGGAGAGCTCTATATATATAAAAATGAGAGATGAGGGAAAAGAAAAAACTGAGGGGAGTGTAGAGGTTGGTAGTGGAGGGATGCTGGAATGAGCTGTAAAAGTTCGACAGCCGATGGTTTTTGTGTCAGTGGCCAAAGGAATGAGGAGGAATGGGGAAAATAGGCTCTCGACCAAGGCCAAAGAAATGGGGAAATATAGCGGGAAGAAGATAGAAAAAATGTATAAAAAGTGAAGAGAAAAGGGAAGAGACTGTGGGGGATATTAGTGGAGAGATGAGAGAATAAGTTTTAGATATGGGAATGAGTTGGCTTTAAAAAAAGGAAAAAAGGATTTTTGGCTATTGAGGAATGTTGTATAAAGTTTAGTAAAAAGAGAAGAATGAACTATAAAGTGAGGAAAAAATAAAAGCGGAAGGAGAAGCACAGCCAAAGAAATGAGAGAGAATGAGACAACAAGTGTGTGGAGAAAAGTAGAGAAGACTGGCAGGAGTATTGGTGACAGCCGGGAAAATGTGCAAATGTTGTTCTCGAATGTAGCGTGAACATGTAATAATATTTGTATTAATCAAATAGGCACTCACACACATCCATCCACAAAAGTGAGGTATTATAAAAATATTTTCTCTAACATGTCTGGTGTCTCTCTTCATTTTCTATAATATTTCGCCTAAATTCCTCAACCTCGTTTATTTTTAATTTTTATAAAATCCATTTTCTTTTCCTTGTTTTCAGTTGTAATGGGTCGATTTTGATGCATAAAAGAAAATCCTGGATAAGCGTGCTAAACTTTTAATGCACTTTTAGAGTCAGACAAGTGTGGAAAGTATTAAATTAATTTTATAAAGAAGAAAAGAATGTTTTGAAGAAAAAAACAAAAAGAGAAGAATAGGACAAATTAATTTTATTTAGAGGGAAAAAGAAAATTAAAGTTAAAAATGGATATTGATGAAGAGACTGAGAAGATCTAGCACACGATTTCTGCAAAATTTTTGTTCAATCGGATCTCGATTTTACGTAGATATAGATGGAAACATTTTATTTGAGATGTATTTTTAAAAGTTTGTTTAACAAAAGAGTGAGAATTAAGCGATATTTTAAATAATGGATTTATTATACTGTTATAATGTTCCGACTTTCTCTTGTTTAAAGTTAAATTTTGATTAAAGCTGAACGAGAATGATACAGGACAGGGATGGGTCCAGCCACATTTTGGAAACCGGAAGACGGAAGTGGAAATGGACCTATCTCGGATACAAAAGCCTATCGGTCTCTGTTCAGATTTTTGTCAAATTTCCTCCCAATTAAATAGTAATGATCCCTGTCTCCAATTTTGAAAAAAGGGAATATCTCTATATGTAACAATTTTATAAAAGGATTTGGCTTAATACTACAGGATATTTCCTTTTTTCAAAATTGAAGGCATAGGGATCATTACTTTAGCTAAAGTTAAAAATGGATATTGATGAAGAGACTGAGAAGATCTAGCACAAGCCTATAAAAAACATAAAAAATTTTAAATATTTCAAAAATGAGAAAAAAATCACTTTTAAAGGAAACCAACAAAATGGGTACAAATCGGACGAATATTTAATAATATTCAAGTATTTACATAAAAATAAATATATTCTACTACTTATAGTGCTCAGCCAAAAAGCATTAAAAAGGGGACAAAATGATTGATTTTTCGGGAAAATGAGAGCCAGTTGAGAAAATAATAAAAATGTACACTGAATGTAGACTTTGTTGTCGAGTTCGAGAAATATCAAAAAAAAAATAATATTTTTTAAACATTGGGTGACTATAAGAGGGAAGAAATAGAGAGGGGTAAAGCTAGAAAATTCTCAAATAAATCTTTAATGAAAAATATTTACTAACAAAAAGCTGTTTACGATTTTTACTCTCCCTCGTTTGACTAGATTTGATGAGTAATTTAAATTTAAGTTAGAACTCGTTAGTATATGTAGTTTACCTGGGGCTGTAAAATAATACAAAAAACTGATTTGTAAATATTTGTGACTATACGAGGTTAGACATTATTATATGGAATTTTACTATTAATTTTCAATTTAGTGGGTTGAAATTATAATTAAATTCGACTCTACCTATTACACCACCTAGAAAAAATTTTAAAAAAACAGTCAAAAACGGATAGTCAAATCCTAATTTTTTTTTAACTATAATATGTAGACAAATAAGGTTGCCACAAAAATATCTTTAAAGTTTAAAATCTTATGATCAAAAAATATTATTTTAATATAAAAAAAAGATGACTAATCAAAATTTTCATAAAAAGCAAATATATATTTCAAAATCTGTACAAATAATCATTTTTGAGAAAAAATAAAAAATAATTTGAAGAAAAAAATTAAAAATTAAAAAACCTGTGAGAAATTTTGTTGATCGGCTGACAACTGATCAAAGTGGTCACGCAAGAAAACCACCGGATTTTCAGGTTTATGGATGCATAAAGAAACTATGGCATCTTTAACAAGTTGTTGAATATTGTGTTGACGCACATAAGCCTGAAACAATTTTTTCAAGTTTGCTTTTAAAATGTTTCAAGTTTAATATTAAAGCAAGCTTAAGTTTTGATAAATGTTTCATTCCAAGTTTATTTTCATTAAAACACTCCTGCTCTATTCAAGTTTGAAAACTTAATTTATTTTCAAGTTTTTACTATAAACTTGAGTTTACAAGTTTATTTTACTTTTAATTACTCTATAATTTAAAGTTTATTTTAGAATTTTTAAAAGCTTCGAATTTATTAAACTTAATCTAATTTTAAGATTGCAAACTTAAAACCCTCTTCAAGCTGATTAAACTTAATTTACAACACTACAGTAACCTGCTTTAATTAACCTATAATTTCAAAAACCTGGCAAGAAGCAAGTTGTGCCTCATCTGCGCTATGTCCAGACATTTTTCTGTTGTATATTATTTAACAAAAATATTTAAATGTTGTGTTTAAATATTTAAAATGAAGAAACACTTTAAACTGTTTAAATAGCGCCTTCGTAAATAAATAATAAAATTTATTTTATTCGTTATAAAAATCTGAAAAAATAAAAAATATATTTATGATGTAAGGTATTTTTTAAGTTTTAAATATAAAATGATAATTCTTATGATTAATTTAACAAATAAATAAAACGTGAAAATAAATAATAAAAAAAGAATGAAAAGAATGGAAAATATCACAACAAAGTTTTATGAATAATAAGTTGGAAACTTTTATGATGGTAAACTTGAAAACTTAAGTTTGTAAAGTAAGAAACTTGAGGAAGGTTTGAAAAACTTAAGTTTAAGTTCAACGAAGTTTTACATACTCCATGTTTATCTTCCTTTTATTTAAATATATTTTTAAAGTTTATCTCCAAGTTTGAAAAAGTTTAGTAACTTAAGTTTCAAATGTAATTTTAAGTTGAAAACTTTAAGTTATAATTACAAGTTCGTGAAGTTGGAACTTTTAAGATTGTAAAAATATTAACGTCTTATTACCCACAAGGTTTGGGTTAGAGTTTCAAGTTTAGCTTCAGAAATAACAAGCAACTTTTCAAAAGTCAGAGTTTAACCGGTAATTAATAAATTAAATTATTAAAAAAATCTTTCACACCCTCTTTTAAATAAAGAAAAATAATTAAATAAAAATTCTTTAAATTTTTGCAAAAATAAAATTAAAATTATTTCTCAACAATTTTTATTATATTAATAAAAATATTTATTTTATTAAAAATATTTTTGTTGCGAATATTTTTTAATATTAAAAATTTAAAAAAACAAAAAATTTTCTTTTACTAAACAAATAAATATTTATTTATTTATTTGATTAAATGTTCACATGTTTAAATTGTTTTTATTTTTTCTGAACAAAAGTGAGGAAAAATGAATAAAGAAAATATCAAAAAATATCGGGAAAAATAAAAAGGAGTGGGTGGGTGTAAATAATGAATGTTTGGGGTGAAGTTTGGTATACGTGTCTTTGACGCCAGTTATTATTACAATGATGGGACAAACTTTGTCCTCTGAAATTAAATAGAAAAATTAATTATTTTATATTTTTTTTGATAATTTTTGGGTGGTAATTAAAAATTAAAAAAAATAAAATTAAAAAAATGTCAACAAGATTATAGCTAGATAAAAAAATTTTTACAGATAAATTAACAATTTAGAGGACATTTAGTGCAAAAAAATATGTGAAGGACGTTTAGTGCAGAAATTATTTTTTTCTAAAATATAAATTTATTTTTTTGTAAAAATATTTTAATTCGAAAAAAGGATAAAAAAGGGATTTAAGAATAATTAAAGAGACATAAAATATTCATTAAAAATGTTTTAATGATAATTTACGAGGAGAGATTGGACAAATGGATATTTAAAAAGATTGGGATAATAAACCTAATCCTTTGGAAAATAATTTTTAAATATTTTTTTGTTGCAAAAACACTTCCGATTATTTTTAAATTTTGATAAACCTCGTAGTTTAGAGGAAAAGAAAATATGTGGGGATAATAAAGGAATATATAAATTCAACATTGACGAGAACTAAGGGAAATAACAATCAGATAAATCAAAAATTAAATGACTAGAGCAGTTTAAGTCAAAGTTATTAAAGATCTGGAAATTTTGGTGCCGGTTGATAAACACGAGGAAATAAGACATTACCGTTCGGAACATCATCAGACTTTCATAAATTATAAGCCCTGTGTTAGACTAGGTTGTGGTAAATGAGGAGTTTATTAAATAAATAAATTTAGGTATTTAGAGGGCCACGGGCTTTGAAAGTTTAACATATTGAGAGGAAGTTTTTAGGAGTTAAATTTAATAGAAAAATCGGTCTTTGTTCATTTATAAAAATAAAAATAAAATTAATTAATAATCAAAAGATATTGTTTTCAATTAATCAGTAAATAAAAATTAAAAATTAAAAAATAAAAATAATATGATGAAATTAACTGATGCAATTTAATAAGAAAATTTTTTCTTAAGATAAATTAGGTAATTTTTGCAAAAATAAATTAATTTAAGAAAATATAAATTTAAAATTATTATCAACAGAAAATAAAATAAATTTTGAAATTTGGTAGAAAAAAAAAGAATTTTTTATTTTATTTTAAAAGAATAAAAGAGGAATTTTGTTTAAAATAATATTTTACAATAAATCACTTGTCATGCGCAAATCGCGCAAATATTTGTTGTAGAAAAGAATTTTTTTATTCATTTTTTAATTTATTAGAAAATTCAAATAAATAAATTAAATAAATTTTTAGAGGTCAAAAATCAGTATGAAAGTTATTTTTTTTTGAAAATTTTGAATAAATTAATATAAAAAAATGAAGTTTCTAAAAATTTTAATTGTATTTCTAGGGCTGATGAAGAAATAAATTTTTTAGAACTCGAGATCAAAACCAGAACTATGTATATCCAAAGACTGAAAAAGCTTGAAAACAAATAGTAGGTATTTCTAAAATCAGAGGAAACAAGAAAGGTCTAAAAGGACCCGAGCAAATGACAGTCAGTCAGATTCGATCAATTACCGTATTTACTCTAGTAATCCCCCAGTCTTTATTAATTCACCAGTCTCTATTAATTCCCCACCCTGGGGATGGGTTGAAACAATAATCCCCCTCTTTGTACCCCACTCTATTAATTCCCCACCCTAGAGATGGGTTGAAACAATAATCCCCCTGGGGAATTACCAGAGTAAATACGGTATAACATTTTTAGACTTGATCCAATCCAAGTGAATTTTAAATCATTCGAAAGCACTCGATAAGCAGCATACCCCCACATTTTACAAATTATCTTAAAAGATCAAAGATTATAAATGTCCCAGGTCTTATACATATGTATAATATTTATTTCTAAATTAAACTCACTCAATTTAATAAATCTCTACCAAAATAATAAATTAATTTAATTAAAATATTTTAAATTCTTTTGTCAAATTAATTTATTAATTTATATTTAAACAAAATTTAAATAAATAAAATTTAATTATTTTCTTATCAGTAAATAATTTATTATTTACGTTATCTCACAAACTAAAAATTAAAAAAAAATTTTTTCTTTAAAATTTTCATTTTTTGAGTGCAAAAGAACCCAATTAGAACCGGTAAAAATTTTTAAAAAAATTTAAAGAAAAAAAATATTTCTAACCGCGTGACCAAAAAATTGTTTGTATGTAGTAAAGTGACAAGTAGGAACGAATCAAAAAATTGTGAAATAATAAAAAAGAAATTTTATTAGAAAATTGTAATCAATCATTTTATTGTAAAAATGATACGAGAAAAGAGGGAAAAAAATAAAATAAATACTAAACACTAATTCCCTTCCCTTCCCCCTCACAAAATCAATTCAACGCCAACAGGTCGCCTTCAACATATAAAATAAATACTCTTTCTACTTAATATTTAAAATATTATTTAAAATATTCTATTTATTTTAATGTTCTCTCCCACTCAAAAAAGTGTCATAGGACTAGAAAGTTGGGGAAATTAATTAAAACAAATGTTTGGGAAAACTTCAGGTAGTTTAAAGGTTCGAAGGGATTTTTAAAAATTATATTGAAGTAACAAAATGATTGATTGTTGCAAGTCAAGGTTTTTCTTATTTGTTAGTGAAAAATGAATTGTTTCTATTTAGGGAATCTCGGGATTTTAAACTATTTACCAACCAAGTTTCTCCGTTTTTTACCCTTTTAACGAGTAAATAAATTTCTGTGGGCAACGATCATATAAATTGAAAATCTCAAAATACTAGAGAGAAAATTAGTCATAAAAATAAAGAGAAGTTAGAATATTTAATCAAAATATTTTTTAATTTTTTAAAATCAATTTATTAAATTTTTTAAAAAAATTTAATAAAAATCAAAAATGAATAAATTTATTTACATAAATCATTTGAAAAATTAAATATTTTTAAGAAGATGAATAAACTTTTTTTTCTTTTGTTTAAAAAATAAAAAAAAAATTTTTTTGTTGTATACCTAATTGTTAAAAAATTATGAAAAAACATGATAAATAAAAATTGTAAAAATGAAAAATAAAAAAGAAAAAATATTTTTTAAAATAAATAATTAAAGAGAGAAAAATGCTTTTAGTAAAAATTTAAAAAAAAACAGAAAAAAATCTGTTTAGCTGCAAGGGGCAAAATGCAAAGTCCGTTGCAACGACAAATGAACACAGATATTGTAACAAGGAAAAAAAGTTTTAAATTTTTAAAGCAATTTAGCAGTTAGAGAAAGAAAATAAACTTAAAATAAAGATAAAGCAAGTTTATTTAAACAAGTTTAATTAAGTTTTAATAAAACCAACCTTAAATAAACTTGATTAATCACTTTCTACCAAGCCTGAATCAAAATTCATTTTAGAAACTTGCTTCAAGTTTATAAAAGTTTAATAAATCAACATGAATTTTGTTTCAAGTTTGTAAGAAAGTATTAATCAAGTTATTTAAAGCTGGTATGTAAAAATTGAAGTTTATTAAGGGTGAAGTTTATTATTACTTGTTATACGCCCGCAAACTCCTTGGCTGTAATTTAGCTAGTGAAGGGTTCCAGGCTTTCGATTTATGTTTTTCGATTTGCCTCGACTGTGAAAATCGAATGAAACATTGTTTCAAGCATTAATAAGCTTAAGTATATATTTACTTGAAAAGTTTCAAGTTTCATTCCTAAAAATTTCAAGTACATAAAATATTTTACTACAAACTTTCCTCTTAATTTAAAAATTTTATTAAAAGTAAAGAATATTTTTAAATAAAAAAACAAACAAATTAATAAAAATAATCCCCTGATAAGAGAAGCAAGACGGTAAATTTTGATCGCTTTAAAAATTTAAAAGAGTATTAGCACTGAAAGGGGTAAACTTGCATTAAATAAACAGCAATCGAGGACATCTTTCAACATTTTATTAAAAAAATATTTAATCGCCAATCTAGTTTTTCTTTCAATTTTACTTTTATTTTCTGTTACACATTGAAATTAAAATTTGATAAAAATATTTTTAAGTGTAATCTTCAACCATACAATTAAATTGCCTATACTTTTTTAAATAAAAAAAGAATGAATTAGCGAAATAAATAATGATAAAAATAAATATAAATTCAAGATAAAATTTAAATTTCACCCCAAAGAACAAAATAATTCAAGGACAGAGAAAGCTTAAAATTGGGGATAAGAGGGAAAGGGAAAAATGTGTTGAATATTAGATGGATAAATTTCAAAATTCAAGTGCCTGAATGATCTAAAAGTTTTCTATTTTCAAAGAAGTGAAGTCATCACTAGAGTCCAGAATTCTGTACGGTACTATCGATACGGAATACCGATAAATACCGAAAAATACCAAAGGGAGAGCATCTTAGGCATCCGAAGAGATCTGCATCTTTTAATGAGGTTATTTCAAACAAGGGGTATAAATTAAGCAATTTTAATTTTTAAAGTCTCGGTTTATGTATTTAAAGAAGAAATTTAAGAAAATTCAAGCTAAAGAATAATCTTAAAAAATTATTTCCTAGAAAATTGTTTAAATGGAAAGAACAGAAATGAAAAAAAGAGGATTATTGAGAGCAAGAAGATGGTTAAAAAAGAATTATTCAATAACTCTTTTGAAAATCTTTTCCAAAGTTTGTAATATAAAATCTGAAATTTATAAGCACTAGGTAAAAGGCGCGGCATTATAAATTAATGCAGAATCGGTGAAATATGTGAAATTACTTAAGCAAATTATGATTTACGATGCCAAAATTCACGACAAATAAAATTTTTCTATGAGTTAAGTTAAAAACTTAAGAAATTTCTATAATTTCTAAGGCAAATTAAGAAATAATTTTAACCACCGCCGTAAATGCACGGCGCCGAAATAAACAAATAGCTGTCAGATATTAACAAAAATTTAAAGAATCTTATTTTAAAAACTCAATATCTACTAAACTACAAATATTAAAATTTAAAAAATTATTTTATTAAAAAATAAAATGAAGCCAATCTATTCCGTAATTTACTTAATTGACAGCCTCTAACAAACACAGAATTTGAAAAAAGACGAAAAATGAGGGTTGACAGCTATTCTCTCTCTCGCTCTCAACATTTCTTTTTATTGATTTTTGGATTACGTAAATGTATATTGTGTAGATAAAATTCTTTTTTCTACTTGTTTTAGTTAAATGTGTGTAGCCCAGAATATCTACAGCTTTGAGGACAAAACATAAAGATAAACAAATGTTTGGGGGTGTTGATCTTCTGGGTTGCTCAAATTATAGAAGGAAAGAGTATGGGAAAATATAGAGAATTGAAATTAGAGTTTATCGAATATCTAGTAGAAAAAAGTGAGAAAAAGCATGTTATTTTGTTAACACAGAACAATACTTTATATGTAGATATAACCTTGTCTCGACAGGCGGCCTAGGCGGCCTAGGAAATGTTTTAAATGCTATAAAATAATATATAAGTGCCAGAGGCCTACTAGGAATTCTATAAGAGAAGAGAAAACTATAAGAAGAAATCTATGGAAAAAAGACTACGAAAAGCGGGAATTCCTAATAATTTAGTTCGAGAATTCACAATTCCCGAAATCATGTATATTTACCTATTTTTTGTTTCTCGGCTGCTGATAGCAAAGAAAAACGAGTCCGAACATCTGGAAAATTATAGCAACATTTTTCAAGCCGAAGTTTAATTGGTCATAACTTCGTTCAACATCATTCAATCTCTTTAATTTTGCCACAAATCACCTCACTCGTTCAGGCGCACTGAAATTTCGAATTGATAGGCTCCAAATTCCGTCAATTTGCACTATGACACTTTCAAAATTCTATCCATTTTTTGTTCAACTAATAGATAAGTAAAATCTAAAAATTGATTTTAAGCTAAGCTAATATTTAAAAATCATGCGTTTTAGTCATAAAATGGAAACATTCAGTTGAGAGAATTTTTTAAAATAAAATTTTCCTTTTTTGTGTCGACAAAATTTACGATTATCATTCTTCCAGTTTTGTGTTTTTGGTGTCATATAAATAATTTTAGATTTTAATTCTAATCAGTAAATTTTATTTTATTTTTATATATTAAGCATTTTTTAAAATATTTCATTTAATTAAAGAATGGGAAAACCCAGAAAATCAACAACATATAGATCAACTCCCTAGAGAAATCCTAGTGATAGATTGACTCTAAGTCAACTCTAAAATATCAAATTTAAATTTTGTTTTAATTTTTTGTTTTAAAAATTTGTAAGGATTAAGAGGGGCATCGAGGGATTAATAGGGATATATAAGGAAAAAAATACCTTAACTCAAGATCAAGAATATATAGCAAGAATTTAGCGAGATAACGAGGATTAGTTCAGGGAAGTTGACCTTCTGGTTTGGATCCCAAAAATTTTTAAAGCTTATAAATAATTTCTAAAGAATGCCTTCAATAAATATTTTATTAATATCTGTTTACTTTATTTTTGTATTATTTCAAATAACAAATCAACAATGTATTAATCGAGAAGGATTATGCAATGATAATGATTTGAAATGTTGCCGAGGGTTAAATTGTAAAAATTCCAAAATAGGAGATGGAAGATATCAATATCAATGTTTCAAATCTGGATGTGTGCACGAAGGGAATAAATGTGATGATTATGGGTGGAAATGTTGTTATGGATTTAAATGTGTTGAGTCTAAATGTAAAAAATGTACAGTTAATGGTTCTAAATGTAGTACAGCAAGTGACTGTTGCTCTGGAATATGTGGTGGAAGTCTTTCTATCCCAGGCCGTGTGTGCATTTATGATTTTTAAAATTTTATAACAGTGATTTATCTGTTTTTAATTCTTCTGATTTTAATTAATTTTTCTATAATTCTTTTGTGAGCAGGCCAACGTACCGCAGAGCTATAACTTCGTTCAAAATAGTCGAATCCGGAACGCCTTGGTATGGTTCGATGCATCTCGACGAGCTGAGTCGAACCATATCAGGGCGTCCCGGATTCGACCTTTTTGAACGAAGTTATAGCTTTGCGATACGTTAGCCTCGCGGTACGTTGGGGTCAGAGCTGCGTCGAAATAAAAAAATCTTCGAAATTCGGAAATCGAAAATCGAAAGAAACCGGGTTGAGAGACAAGTCAGGTTAGAATAGGATCGTTGTTTCAAGATTTTCATCGTTTCATGACTACTACAAATTATTTTATTTCATGTTCATATACATTTATATTTTGCAAATTGATGAATAATCCTATTCAAATTTTTAAATACTTAGGCGAAACACAATGACATACCAAAGTTATTTAGTCAAAAACTAGAAAAGCGAGGATTAAAAATATTAAATGAAAAATATATTCAATCAAGGAGTTATAATTATTAAAATTTTATCCAATAGAAAATATGTCCAAAATTCAAGTCTAATTTTATAAACTAAAATTCATGAAATTTTTAAAATTTTACACATCTTTTAAAATTTATAGTAATTTAAATTCTCCCCATCAAGTTTTGAATTTATTTAATTTTATTTAATTCATTAATAAGAGAAATAGATTTAGCTTCCATTTTTTCCAAATATTCATTATTAACTTTAATATCTTCTAAATATTTATCAATTCGTTTAATCCCTTCATTATCAACTACCCCATCCTTTACAGAACCTTCATTTTTATAAATATATTTAAAAAAATCTTGTGAATTATTTATGGCTTCAGAGCAAGTTTCCACATGTTTTTGTGCAACATTAATAAGTTCTTTAAATGATTTCTCTAAATTTTATTTAGAAAATTTTGGGAGTAAATTAAGCAGAAAATAAAAAAAGCAAGGACAATTTGTTTATGAAAATGAAAATTAAAAGAAATTTAGTAACCAATCTTAATGTGCTGAGAATTATTTTAAAAGCTATATATAAAAGTCCGAAAATGTACATTTATCAAACTAGGATTTTGTACAGGCCTTTTTTTCTCGTAATCGTAAAGGTCTAGGTAGTTTTTCCTTGTACTCAAAACTAATAAAAGGGTGAATGAGAATTTTTTTACGAGCTTCATAACACTGTTAGTGACTACAAATCCCATTGTGAATTAAACCGAAAGTGAGAAGACTATCAGAAATTAACATATTCTATGTATTAGTATTTATACCGTTAATATTTTTAGTGTAATTAGTGCCCTCAAAATGTTCTCGTTCAATCTGCTTTTGGATTCCCTTAATTTGTTGATTTTTTCCTGTATTTTCGATACCAGTTGCTGAAATATAAATTTAAAAATTAATAAGTCTGTTAGACTATTTGTTTGTAATTGTTTTTGTTTGAGTGTAATGAAATATCTAATATTGAAATATTTTTAAACCAGGTACGATAAGATAGAAATTTTAGACTTGGAAAAGATACAGACCAGGGATGGCGCGAGTGCCATAAAATACGAGACACGAGATTCACGAGATACGAGACACGAGACGAGAGCCACCCCTGATACAGGCCCAATAAATAATTTTCAAATGGAGCATGTCAAGAGGTGAGAAAACATCTGGTCGGTTTCGAATCTGGTTTTCAAAATTTTCTATGGACAGATTTTGGATTTATCGCTTCCGTGATTTCACTGAAAAGGAGTCGAGAAATAACCCTAAGAATAAGAAATTGGATAAACTTTTTATTTTTGTTGACCTTAAATTAAAGTCAAATTTATTTTTGGTTAGATTTCCTACATTTATCAGTAGCATCCTTATTTTTGGTTTCATTAATAAAGCTCTGACTATATGTACTAGCATGTTTCCTCTTATTATTTAATTTTTTATATTTTTCCAGTTCATAATTAATTTCGTTTAGATTTTTTGTCTGTGGATTATTTCTATTCAATTTACATAATGAAGAAATATCTTGACTATTTTCTTCAAGATTTTGAATTGTAATATAATACAGATTTTCTATTTGATTTTCATAGATTGCTTCATCACATTCAATTGGGACTGAAGGCTAAATAAGTTTCATATAAATTGATACCAGGGTTATTTGTAACCCCAACTGCAACCTATTCGGTAACCGTTATAAGGGGGCGGGTTACCGACATTATAAGGTTTAAAAATTTTCAACTCTAAAGTTTTATTTTAGAGGAATATTGTCTAATATAGAAATAGAAAAAGTCCAGACACCAGTAAGGTTGGCGGATCCAGATCCGAAAAAAGGGCAAATATCCGAAGATTTCCAACTATCCGCCAACCTTAGACACCAGATCCGACAAATTCCGCCAATAAATATATTCTTGTCCGGCTTTTAATCTATTAAATCAACCCACAATATTATATTCATTGTCCTCTATAATAAGCAAATATCTATCCGCTGTACAAACACGACGATAATAATATAATGTTGAATAATAATTTGAATCTTCTACTAAATTAAATACAACATCTCGTCTATTCACACAAGTTAAACGCATTTTTAGATTATTTTGAAATTTGTTTACAACAAATTTAAGCACTCTTGTAGGCCTCTCAAAATCCGAAAATTCTCTTTTATCATTATAATTGTGTATTATTCGCTCTTCTGAGGAAATCAAGGGAATTATGATTGCCTTGCCTGTTCCCCCATCAATTTGCACTGGCCCAAGTAAAATCTGTTAAATTAAAAAATTTTAATTTTTAAAATTTAATTGATAATCCGGTTATGCTTTGGATTGTGCCTGTTCCATGAACCTATTCAATTTTCTTTAATATGAATGTTAAATATCGTAGAAACAATCCAATTATATATTAGTTTCTCTAATAACTAGAGATTGAACCGTGTCGAGGAGGCTGCTCTTGTGGCGGAGACTGATCTTGTGGGGGAACGGGGGCTCTGGTGGGAGATCTCCACCAGTTCCCAGTGAACGTTTTTTTTATTCCCAGCCTTCACCGGGGAACGGGTTGAACACTAGAGAGAGATAGATTATCAAGATTTTTCAAGGTGTCGATCTCGAAATACTTTAATCCTAAAACGACTCGAATTCTTAATTCTTTTTGCTATTGAGAAATGAGCTACTATGTATAATTTTCCGCTCTTACCTGTTCATTAAACAAAACCTCCAAAGAATAATTATTTTTTTGAAAAGCTATAGGCGTTTTGTCGTTTGTAGATAATTCATACTTATTAAATTTAGAATAATCATATTTTTCTGTCATTTTTGAATGAACAGTGTATCCATAATTATCAGAATCTGATAATTTCTTTTCCACATAAAGTTTCAATTCAAAACGATTTTTCTCCGTTTGATCAAGTTTATTAAATAATTCAGGAGGCAAACTTTTCTCATATTTTCTCCATTCAATTTTAATATAAAGACTGCTTTCAATTATTTTATAAAATTCAAAACAGAGAATTATTTTAATTAAAGAAAATAATTTATAGTTTATTTGCATATCTAATAAATGTTTAATGATTAATATACTTAATTATAAGAAAATGTACATATAAGAATCTTAAAAATGTGTTGGGTGGGTCTTTTTGAAGCTGCTTAAGCAGTCAGACGAGCCGAGACCTTGTTAAAATATGAGAGGCAGATCTGAGATTTTCGAGATGTCGATCTAAAATCCCTTTCAATCCTCAAATCCGCTTTCTAATTTGAATTAAAAATGATATTTATAAGGTCTGTGGATCTTATATTTATACAATAATTTATAAGATAAAAGATTTTATAGTGAGCTACGAATCTTCATAGAAAGCGGATCAAGTCAGTCGAGAAATAAATAAAGAATCAATTTTGGTAGATTATGGGAAATATTCCCGAGAAAGGAAATTAGTTATTTCACAAGAAAGTGTAATATATAAGCAACTTTAATGAGTAATTATGAATAATTTCATTAATAAATTACAAATCCCATCTAAAAAATAATAAGCCTGTTTGTGAGAATTAAAGTGCATGTGAAGATTATTTTTTTCAAATATTAGGAAATTTGTTCTTTTTAAAGGAATTTTAAATTAGGTAATTGTTGAAGAGGTGGAGGGTGAACATTTTCTTAACCTCGCATAGAAATTATTACTCACCACCTATAGTTTTTGACCATTTTGAGCCCTATATCTCACTCCAATGTTGTCTAATTTTAACTTCACTCGATCTGTATGTACAGAATCTACGATATCCTCTATTTAAGAGACACCTCGTTATAGGTATGTAAAGTAAAAAAAAGAGCTTCAACCCATCTAAAAGGCAGAGCAATAGTCAAAGGCAGGGCAAACTTGACCGGCGAGGGCCAATGGCCCGAAGCAACGCTCGGGCCGAAGGCACGAGCTTCAACCCATCTAATAGGCAGAGCAATAGTCAAAGGCAGGCAAATTTACCGGCGAGGGCCGAAGGCCCGAGCTTCAACCCATCTAAAAGGCAGAGCAATGGTCAAAGGCAGGGCAAGCTTTACTGGCGAGGGCGAAGGAACCTCGTTTACTTTCTTCATAATTCCGACCCACCTCTGCGTAAAGCGCACTAATTTGTAAGACCATAAATTTTTTTTCCAGATTTTAATTAATAGTAATCGAAATATGTAGTCTAATTTATTAGCATTTGCTCAAATCTTTTTTCGATGACTGTTTAAATTTATCACTTTTAATAAATAGAAGGGATGTACAAACATGAATTTTACCAAATTTAGTATGTCTCTATCAAAAAACATTTATTTTATTAAAAAAATCGTCTAAAAATCGTCTTGAGGGTATTTAACCCCCAATTGTTTTCTAATTTCATCCAAAGTCTCAGCCAACAAAATAGAATCATTTAAAGTCATTAAATCACTTTCTTTCTTTCCTTCTCTTAAACAATTACTAACATGATCTATCTGATAAAAAAGTCCAGCAGTTTTGGGGTAATAATAATTAAATAAATTAAATTCTGGTAAGTAATTATTTATTTTTTCTGTTGTTGGTTTAACTGAAAGTACATGAGGAAGTGTTTCTGGGTCTGGATAACGACGAATTATTGCCTCTTCTGGGCACCAAAAGAATTCTGGGATCTGTAAAAATTAATTACAATTAGTATGTGCATATTTATGTATTATTGCGGATAGAATTAATAAAAAAAATTTGTCCGCAAAAATTTTGCGGACAAATTTTTAAAGTTGCGGACAAAAAATTTATATTTTCTGACAGATCTTAGCAAAGCTATCTATTACAACTAAAAGAAATTATTTTAAAATTAAAAAAAATTAAAATTCCTTACCCTAATATTTCCTTTCTCACAATAAATACTTAACCCTCCATCCCCTCGATGCTCCCCAGAATAAAAAATTCTGGCCAATTTATTATCAGAATATTTAATTAAAATATTAGCCCAACAATCTAATCCATTTTCTCTTAATTTTCCATTAACAATAATTTCTAAAGGTTTTTCCGATTTAAATACTAATTGGGCAATCATTAAACAATAACAACCAGAAGCTAACAAATAACCTTCTCCTCCGTCTTTTATTCCAGACATTGCATTTACACGCTTAAATAAAATGTTAGGTTAAATAAGAATACGTATGAGAAGAGCAAAAAAGAGAAAAATTTTATTGGGGAATTTTAAAAATAGTGTCCGCAAAATGTTTGCGGACACATTCTAGGATTTGCGGACAAAAAAAAATTTTTTTAGAAACTTAACCAGTGTTGGGTATGGCTCTGGGAGATAGGAGCCAAGTTTTGAAAAGGTTGGGGCCGGAGCCAACAAATGACAATACCCAGCACTGAACTTAGGTATTTATTCAGTAGTAAAAATAAAAGCGAATAAAATATGTAATTAAAATTTACACTAATTGGACATCCAAATTCGACAGAGAAAAGTTTAGTATTACCCAAACTATTTAAACGATTAGACATAATATCACTCCATAAAGGAAAACATCGAGTCCAATAACCCTTTAAAAATAATTTTTTTTAAATTTTTTCTATCAAAATTTACTTCCATAAGAAAAAGACCCTTTTCTTTTGCTTTTTTAACCATTTGTTCAACTTCTAATTTATTTACTGCTAACGGTTTTTCACACAAAACATTTTTATTGGAATTTAATGCTGCTAGAACAGTCTCCTTATGTTGATGGTTTAAATTGGCTATATAAACAACGTCTTTAAATTAGGAAAATTAATTTTGTATTACTTGTCAAGTTGATAGAAGAAATAGTCTATAAGAGGGTGAGTCGGACTACACGAAACGGAACCCAAGAAAAATCTTTAAATCTCGACTTATCCATCCACAGCAAAATCCTGTTTTCCGTTTACAAAAGTCGAAGTATTTCGTAATGGTTCTCAATGTTGTTAAATTTTTATGGGTTTTTGTCTCCTAAAAGGAAAGTGCTGCCCTTAAATATGTAGAATGGGGTCCCTTCGATTTTTACAATTCCAACTAGAATATATTGTAAGGTTTGAGGATGTCTGGAAATGGTATGATTTTATTGTAGGATTGAGGCCAATTTTATCCAAAAATAGGATAAAAAATAATTCTTAAAAAATTACCAATAAATTCATCATTAAATAATTCTTTATAAGTTCCATAACAGTCAACTTCATTTTTGTCTAATAAATTATTTTCACAAAATTTTTGAGCTCTTTCAAGAGAATCTGAAGAAGCTACAGCTTTAATCTTTAAATTAGTAAAAAAATTTTTTTAATTTTATAATTTATACTTTATTTGGTGTTTGGCAAAGGGTAATAGCATGAACAAAATCACTCGCAATTTTGCCAACACCTAAAAAATTTAAAGAAAAATTTTTTGAACTTATTTTTTGAGCTTTTTTGAATAGCCTTTTTTCGAACTTATTTAGGTACCTATTAACAGTTTTTTGGACTTAAAACTCTAATAATAATGAACAACCCTAGGAAGTAGTCCAAATTCTCCTCCAAAATACCTCTCATTATAACTCATTATAACACCACTTCGAATATAACGAATCAAAATTGGAATTCGATTGGTGTGAGTGTATAATTGGAGTCAAAAATTATTTTAAAATGCAAAAAAGAAAAAAAATTTTCGAAAAATTACCAACAACACCCCACCGAATTTCTCTTAAAATTGGATTTTGTTTTTGATTTTCTAACATTTTGATAACAAAAATAATTAAATTACTACTTAATATTTATTTTATTTTATAAGATTAATTGATTGATAAATTTATATAAATTTTTATGAATTTTATTAAAGATAATTTTTGCAACTAATATTAAATGAAAGTAAAAATAAAAAGAATTTTTGTAATGTTTGTCTAAAAAGGGAAAGAGTATGAGGAGAGGTTAACTTTATCAACGATCTTATAATAACAAAAATGCAAGGTTATGTAAAAAGCAAAAATTATTTTAAGATAAATTATCTACCCACTATATATTTATCTAATTTTTATTAAAAATAATTTTCAAACTTCTCAAATGAAGATTGTTAGTTCTATTGAGGAAATACCGTTTTACATTAAATCTTTATAATTTATTTAAAAAACTATCAATTTAATTAAACTAAAGAAATATTTATTTATTTAATAGTCAATGATTAAAGTCTATCTGTTAAAGTCTATCCGTTAATCTTATTTCAAATAACAAATTACTAGCTATATTTATTTAATAGAATAGTCGAATCCTACTATAAGATTACCCTTCCCTCATACTAGCGGCGGATCGGAATTCCAATTTCCGAAAAGAATTTTGATTTCCGAGTTCCGACTTTTGAGCCAGCTCGATTTCCAGCTCTTCCAATTTCGAAACCTCTGACTGTTCCGACCCGTACCATACCTACATTTACTTACAAAATTTTTTAATGAGTTTTACTATTGTAGCAAAGATGACAGGGGTCAATAAAATTTTAAAAATATGTAGACATAACATAAACTAAAGAATATCTATTCTCAATATCCAAAATTTCAGTTCTATTCATAGAATTTGAAAACGATAAATGAATAAGAGAGATCAGACTGTATTACATTTATAGATAGAATATATATTTATATCACAAATATCACAACAATTCTTTATTTAACAATTCCTTTCTCAACCATTTTATTATCCTCCATTGAACGCGGTGGCCGTACAAATGATAAAGACAGCAATGAATACCATAAGCCTGAAAATTGAAAAAAATTTTTTTTGCCAAAAACATGATTTCCTTACAATATTACAATGCACATGATAATTAGAACACCGGCTGAACTTTTCTTCTCTGAAGCCTTCCTAGTCCAACTGAAGTCGAATGTGACTTTAGGGAATGTTCTGGTGGGAGATGTTGAACGTGTTTGTAGCAGATATCGTCTTAAACGCCAATCAATTTCCCAGGGTGGTTCTACAGTTGACATGGTTGGCATTGTACTCGTATCCGGTTCAATTTCCCAATGATCTGTACTTTCGACACTTTCACTTTTACTAATCTCCGTTATTTTGACTGAATTATCCGGAACAAGCATTTTGAAGGAAATTTTACCCTAAACGATAAGAAAATCTGTTTAATTTTAAACATCCAAACTTACAAATTCCACAAACATTTTGTCACACTGTTGAAATGCCGCATTTTCTCTACAATCCTCCTTATCGGCATCTTTATGACATTTAATCCAAATATTTTGCATACTTGTTTGCATTGAAGATGTTGGCAGAATATGGAAAGTAAAAAGGTTATTGTATTCTTTATTGGTATAGTCCTCATCCATAATTTTCCATAGTTCCGGTTTGCGAATATTTTCTTTCTTGAAGCAACGGAAGGATTTGTTTGAGGTTGAATGACATTCTTGAAACTCAAAATCCTTTCCGTCATAGTCATAATAAAGATAGCTGGATGCCTCAGTATTCTGATTATGCTTGTGGTCACGTTTATTACACGTCCAAAAACGATTCTCACCAACTAGAAATAAAATAATCATTCTGGAGAAAGGTTCCAAAATCAAAAACTCCAAGGCAATTACCTAGCTGAATTGTAGTTTGGACATAATCCTCACTCCTTGCCCATCCAATAGAATAATCAGCCACCTCCAAACATTTCCCTTTACTACTGTGACAAAACGAAGCATTACTGCAAAAGCTTCCATGTTTTTCCGCATATCCTCCTTTCACTCTATCGAATTCGCCGTTCTTCAGACTGAAAGAGAAGGCCAACCTAAAAATTAAATTTTTAACGAATTTTTCACGAAACTCACAAATTAGAAGTCATAGCTGACATATTGCCTGTTCTTGATCCAGCCCGATCATATTTACCGCTGTCTGCCAAGCAATGTTCCAATTTTTTACTGTGTTGAACACCAAATTCTAAGGTGATATCATCTTCATATTTTGAGACTAAGTCAATCGAGCATCCTTCCTTCGTTGTGTTCGAATGTTTAAGGTACCAGAGTATTCTGTTAAATAAGGAAATTGTTTCTGTTTAACTTTATCTGTTCACTTACATATTTCCGTCCTTATCCATTTCAACATCACAGGAGCCCGGCATATTTTTGTACAGTTCAAGATCCTCAGGTTTCTCGGCTATCTTTGTGTTTCCCCGCAGCTTTACAATCTTCCCGTTGACCAGCTCATGCTTGCCATGCCCAACCAAGTCACAATAGACAATGCTGATAGCCAACAACAAGATGGCCACAAACGCACGAAGAAAGAGACAGAAGCCATTCCAGGATCCTTTGAAGAAAATTGAATATAGATTTATGGAGTTTATCCGCTTTTTATACTAACAGATTTGTTGGGATCGGCTATGTGTTGATAAATTTGGAGATGGGTATGATTAAGCTTAAAACACTAGTAGCAATTAGTGTTCGGCACGGTACGGTATACCGCGGTATTTTTTCTGGTATACCGATACCGAATACCGGAAAAGGTCATTTGCCGAACACTAGTAGCAATGTCGCAAGATTGATTATTGCCTCAATGAATCAACTGTCTTAACGGCATTTAAAAATTTATTTTCAAAATACTCTCATATCTGATTTTCTCTTAATCACCTGATATTACTCGATATCCACTTTGATCCACCTAAATTCCCGAAATAATATGGCAAATAGCCAACACTGGTTATATATCCTTCTTGCTTCCAAAACCCTCGATATCCCTATTAATCGCTAAATATTAGTGGATTTAATGGAAAAGTTGGATTTGGAGAGGATACCGGAAGATTAAGTTGCTTGGAAACCTAAATTCCCCACACCGTTACATGTACAGTGGATACAACATCTTATATGAGATCTCTCAAATTCATGTCAAATTATCAATTTTTAATAAATCTTTGACTAAAATAAAATTTTCCATTAAGCTTTAATCGTTTACCTCATCCTTATGCTTGCAAAAAACTTTTTTTAGTTAAATGAAAGAAAAGAATTTCCAAATTTTTGTAAAAAAATTTTTGCTCAATTAATTTAAAATTTAAAAGCATTTATCGCTGTTTAAATAATTAAAAGTCAATTTTAAAAATCCTTAATAAATTTTCTATAATTTTTTTGCATTTTAATGTGCTGCAAGAAACAAAATACTTGCTTTTGCTTAATTAAAATAATTGAAATTTTTAGAATAAACGGCTTTTTTGGGGTTTAAACATCAATAAAAAATTAAATTTAAAAATAAATAAAAAATGAAATAAAAAAAACATTGACGTAAAACATTTTGCAGAAATTTCCAGAAATTATTTTTCCAAGAATTTATTCTTGCCTTTAAAAATAATTTTAATTTAGCCACTTCATTTTTAAATTTTATTTAATAAATTTTTTTTATTTTTAGCTGAAAAATATATACTAAATTATTTAGAGTCAGTAAAATTTAAGTAAAGTAAAATTTAAGTTTAAAATTTAAGTTAATAAAGTAAAATTTAAGTTTAAAGATCTCTATTATTGCTGCCCTAATTAAACGTCTTTCTGGCAGTTATGTCTAGTCGATTTTGCTGACCAATTACTTTCTATTCTACCGACTGAGCTTTTCTTTAAATTAGTAGCCTTGCTCCTATTGAGCGTTTTGTTTGTTGGATTAATTGTCTTAATTTTCCTAACAATTCAGAAAAAATTTAAATTTAAGATTCTGCAAAATTTAAAATAAAAGTTATAAATAAAAACCGGTTTTTCAAAATTATCTTATAAAAAAATTAAATTTATTTTTACATTTTCCATAATTATTATTTAGAACAGATTAAAAAATTATTAAAATTTAGAAGCTTTTTCTAAAAGAAATAATTTTCTAAAAAATAATGCCTTCAATAAATATTTTAATTATTTTTATTTACCTCATTTTTGTATTTCATCAAAGTCAACAATGTATGAAAAGTGGAAATATTTGTGATGATAAATATGCTAAATGTTGTGAAAGTGAAAGTCTAACGTGTAAAAGTGTACAAGTTGTTGGACACTATCAATATAAATGTTCTAAAGGAGATTGTGTTCATGGAAATAATTTTTGTAATGGTAAAGACAGAAAATGTTGTTATCCTTTTAGATGTGTTGGATCTAAATGTATAAAATGTACACCAATTAATTCTGGATGTAATGCCGATAATGAATGTTGCTCTGGACAATGTACTCCAACTTTTTCGTTTCCAAGCTCTGTATGCAAATATTAGTTGAATTTGGGATTTTTGAACTATTTTCTTTTTTCTTTTAAATTCATAAATCTGAATGCTTTAATCATTTTTAATCTGCTAAATTTTCTTTTAGGGTTCTTGAAAGGGAGAATCTTTTGGGGGTTTTTTCAATATTAATTAATACTTTTTCTAAAAATTTATTTAAAAAATTTCTAAAATTATTTTTAATCAATTTATTTAAAACGGATAGATTAAATAAATTTTTTTAAATTACCGTATTTATTCTAATAGAAACACGTCTCTATTTGAACCACGGTCTCTAATATAACCACACCAAATGGAGGAGTTGAAAAATAAAACCACAGTCTCCATTTGAACCACAGTCTCTAATATAACCACATATCTCTCATACTTTTAAATAAGTGAATGGAATACTGATATAGGAATACTGATTTTCTTCTTTCGATAAACTATAATTCTTGTTACTTTAGCAAATCTAGGAAAGCCCATGACATATTAGAAGGAGAGTTAACGACAGCTATGGGTGTCGGGGGATTATGAGGAAAGTGAAATAAAGTGAATTGTGAAGGATTATAAGATTTGGGAGGATTAAGAAGATAAGGAGAATTTGATCAATACGAGGATTTAGGAGATTGAGAATGATTAAGGTGACTTAAGAGGTTGGGAAATTTTCAAAATTAATAGTAATCAATCATATTCTCTTGCTCTACCAGTGTATCAACTCTAATTGTTTAAAACCCATCGATATCATTTCAAATCCTTCTATATCCTTTATAACGCCTCCATCCCAAATTCTATGACTTTAATACAACATAGAGGTTGGAGTATTTGATAAATTTACCCGGTTTTCCTACCAGGAAACCGAGTTGAGCGTTAAGTCTTATTATAGAAAATTGAAATCTAGAGAATTTTGAGTAGAGAAACTAGAGAATTTTGAGTAGAGAAACCACTAAATTGATTAAAAATTAAAGTAATTTTTGGAGAATATGGCAAGAAAATTCCTAATATTTTTCCTATTTTTCAAAAAAAAAAGATTGAAAAATAAAGCCACAGTCTCTATTTGAACCACAGTCTCTAATATAACCACACAAAATTGGAGGGTTGAAAAATAGAACCACTGTGAATCTATTAGAATAAATACGGTAAGTATTTTTAATATTTTTTTGAAATAAAAATTTGTTTATTTAAGTATAAAGATGTAGATAAAATTTTAAATAAAAAACATCAGATCTCACTATAAAATACACACTTCGTGCTTACTGTGGACTAAAGTTGGGGACTTTGTAGGTTCTGTTAAAAGAATTTCGATATATTGTAGATCGGACAGTATCCCGGATTTATTTAATTAAACCTTAAATTCCATTTCTGTAAGCGAATGGTCAAAAAAGCCGAATTATGCGGAAGGTTGAGGCAGTCCTAACAAAAAATGGCTCTCCTTTTATCGAGTCATTTTGGGGAGAAATTTTAGAATTATTTTGAGAGGGTTGTTAACAACTACAATTTATCTAACCAAATACAATATATTACTACAATTTACAAACAGAAAATCCTATATTAAATAACAAATATCACAACAATTCTTATATATTTATCCAACTATCCAGAATCCTTTCCTTTTATTTGCTTTTGCTGACGAATAGACAGATGAGAAGGGCAGTGAACATTAGAAGCCTGAAAATTATAAAAAAAGAATAGTTTTGGCCCAAAAATCCTTCAAAATCCTTACAATATTATAGAGCCGACAATAACGAGAGTAATTTGCAAAGTTTTCTTTGAATCCTTTTTAGTCCCCTCGTCGTAGTAATCATTTGCAAGCGAAGATGGTTTTGTAGTTGACGGTACTCCAGGCAAACTACTTCCATTTTGAGTCTTTATTTCGACAATTTTGGTCGAATTTCCAGATTGTATGATATTGGTAACAGCATTCGGAAAGCCAACAGTAGGACAGCCACTAACACAAGGCGGACAGGTAGCCATCGTTGTTGTTTCTTCTGTAGTCGTTTGTTTGACTGAATTATCTGGAACAAGCATGTTGAAAAGATAACGTGGCTAAATAAGGAAAGAGCAGAATCGATTCAATAAAAAAATTTGCAACTTACAAATTTCACAAACATTTTGTCACACTGTTGGAATGCCGCATTTTCGTTACAATTTTCCTTATCCGCATCCTCATTACATTTAATCCAAATATTTTGCATGCTCATTTGCATAGAAGTTGTTGGAAGGATGTGGAAAGTAAAGAGATGATTGTATAATGTTTCGGTATAGTCCTCATCCGTAATTCTCCATTTTTCTGGTTTACGAACATTTTCTTGTTTGAAACAAAAGTATGTTTTCGGGGATTCTGTACAAAGCCTAAAACCGATTCCATCAAAATAATAAAGAACGACTGCCTCATGCTTATGCTTCGTTATAGGAGTACACGAGGATTCAACTAATTGCAACTCAGGTTCACCAACTAAAAAATAAATATTTACTCAACAAAGACGACTTCCGATACGGAGTGTGTCCGAAAACAATAAAATTCCTCACTTGGATGGATTATGCTTCGGATATACTCTCCAATCCTAGCCCATCCTACAGTATAATCAGCAACATCCAAGCATTTGCCTCCCTTATTATTACATTTCAATACATCGCCGCAATAATTTTTGTGTCTTTCCGGATATCCTCTTTTGACTCCATCAAATTCGCCATTCTTCAGACTGAAAGAGAAGGCCAACCTAAAACTTAATTTTTTAACGAAGATTTTTCAATAAAACTAACAAATTTAAAGCGATATCGGAGTAATTTACGGTCTTGTAAAATATTTTATTATAACTATAAAATGCCAAGCAATCGGTCAGTTCTTTATTGTGCTGGATACCAAAATGCAGGGGTAAATCATGTTCATTTTCTATGACTGTAGGATCCGCAACAACAAAATCTATCGAGCATCCTTCCTTCGTTGTGCTGGAATGTTTAAGGTACCAGAGTATTCTGTTAAATGAAGAAATTATTTCGAATTTAAGAGGAAATTTAAAATGCTTACATATGCCCGTCCTTATCCATCTCAACATCACAGGAGCCCGGCATATTTTTGTAAAGTTCAAGATCCTCAGGTTTTTCAGCTATCTTTGTGTTTCCCCGCAGCTTTACAATCTTCCCGTTGACCAGCTCATGCTTGCCATGCCCAACCAAGTCACAATAGACAATGCTGACAACCAACAACAAGATGGCCACAAACCGCACGAAGAAAGGGACAGAAGCCATTTCGGAAGTTTTCGAAGAAAATTGAATATACTGTGAGTTTTTGCTTTTATATTAAAAATTCTGCCTTGAGTAACACCTTTTCTTAACTCCATCTAGCTTCCTAAAAGCTCAGTATATAATGACAATGATGATGTATGTATTTTACTAAAATTATTTTTTTACTCATTCACTTGGAATTGATAAAAATAAATCCTTCTGCTTTACATAAATTAATTCTATGTACGATTTTTTTATACTTTTTTCTAAAATAAAATTAAGAGAATTTGAAGAAGGATATGCCAAAAAACGCGTGCTCGGTTACTTTTAAAAAATGAGAGGAAGAGAGGAAAATTTAGATTTTAGTCTTCAGTTTATAAATAAAAAAATCATGCCTTCTTTTAATTATGTAGTGTTCTCGTTATGCAAATAAATTTAAATAAAAAAATTCTTTATCAAAATTCATTTTTTATATATTTTGCACAAAAATCTTTAAAATTTAATTTTTTCATTTAATGAATACAATCGTGACTCTCTCCAGGCATTTTAGCCTCCAAATTCCAAGTTCCAATATCCAAAGTTTTGTGAGGGTGTTTGCCACTTGTAATGTAATGATTTGGCTTAAAATTAGAAATTATTTTAAAATTAAAAAATATATCAACCAATTCAAATTTCCATCGACGTTGGCATGGAATAAGTCCGTCATTGCAATCGTGATCTTTAAAAAATGGTAAAAATTATTTTTGGAAAGGAATATTTAATTATAATATTCGCTCTGTTAAAAAGTAAATTTAAGTGTTATAGCAAGGGAAGACTTGTGTTTCACAGGGCTGTAGTGTATTGCGAACTGCGTGAAATCGCATTTTTCTGTCTTGAGCAAGATTGATAACTCGAAAAATAATAGATAAATTTCGTGACCGAGATTATTGAACGTGTTCTCGTCTCGGTTCGATCTCTAATCAAATAACTCTAAATTTTGTGTTCTCTCCTTAGATATAAAGTTTTTAAATCTCCCTAAACTCTCTTCCTTAATGACAAATTATTCTTATATCTTTTTCAAATTCTGCAGATTTTTTCCCAAAATATATAAAAAATTAATTATAGATATAAACTCGAAGGTTCCTCAAAAATAAAATTTATTACACACAAATCTTTAAATGAGGATCAATTGTTGTCAATTCAGTAGTATCTCCACTTAACTGAAAGTTGCCTTGTGTGTCAGTATATCCACTGTCCATATCATCATCTGGGTCTGGGCCAAAATCGTCATCAACCTCAATAAAAAATTTTTCTTTAAATTAATTTCAACTTCAAAAATTCACCAATTTAACTCGGACATTAGCTGCTGGCTGATTTCCACACATTAAACGTCCTTTTACCTTTAAATTTAAAATAAAATTATTTAATTAATTTTATCTCTAATTACTCTATATGACTGTATTCCGCTATGTTGTTCAGGAACTATTGATGCTAATAAAATATTTATTGAAGTTGATATAATTGTTAAATAAATAATTAAATAACGTCCCATTTCTGGTTTTTTCTCTAAACTTTTAAATTTATTTCTAAGAGAGAGAGTCTCTCTAAATGAGTGTCTCTAATTATAGTGAGTATCTCTCTCTTTAATTCCTGCCCTCTCTAGCCTCCCTTAATTTTGGAGTAATTTAGAGATTATAGGAGGAAATGGCCCGTTTAAATTTATTAAAATTAGAGAGTTGTCGGCTGAAAATCTTTGTGTATCCCGAAAATACCTCGAAAAATCCTCAATTCTTCCTAAATACACCCACAGATATGCGTTTTTCAGATGCTTTTCCCTTTTGGTGAATATCGTCAAGTAAGAGGCTAGAGAGAGAGAAAGGCTAGAGAGATTTTCAATTTATACTTTAGCTATAATGACACCAGAAAGGTTTTATTTCTAAATGGCATTATAAACGAATTATAAAATTAAATAAAAATTAAAAAAAATTAATTTGTTAAAAAACAATTAAAATAATTTAAATTTTAAAAATTAAATAAATTTATTAAATTTTAAAGGAAATATAAAAATATTTTTGCAAATTACTGTAATTGTTAATGGATACAATCACGACTTTCGTCTTCCAATTCAACCTGTAAAATAATTATAATTTGACTTTTCTAATAATTTTGGGAAAAATATTTTGACTAAATTATTTTGCTCATTTAAATTTCCGAATAATTCCCATAAATTCCCATCTTTAGGGGGTGTATGTTTTACCCCGACAACGACTCGGGGTTTGCGTCGGGGATTGGGGTTTGTCGGGGTAGAGCCTTCGGGGTTCGGGTCGAGGTTTTTGCCAAAAAATTGTCGGGTACGGGGGACGGGGAGCTACTCAAGATTATAGTATATTTAGTAAACGAGGGACTTAAATATTATTTAAAAATATAAAAAAATGTTTAATATAAAAAATTATATTTTTTATTAGATTTAAATATTTTGTTTTAACCAAATGTTAGCTTTTTTCAAGTGATCGAAGAGGATAATTTTTGGGCCGGGAGTTCTGCAGGACTTTTTTATTTATTCCAAATAAAATTTAGTGGCACAAGAAGCTAAAAAATTGTATGTTAAAATTACATATTTAACTTCACTTATAATGCCTACTGGCCCGTACAGATAGAGAGAATTGCACATTTAGGAAAAATACGGTAGTTGATGAAATTATCCTAATAAACGCCCCTGGCTTTAAATTCACGATTTTCCCGTTAAAAGGGACTTTATTAGAGAGTGGGCGTTCATTAGAATATTTTTTATTTTAAATAAAATTACTTCAAGATTAACAGCACCCAATTCCATAAATCGTTTAGCACTAGTTCCAGGAGAAATATATTTATCTGGAATTCGAATAACCCATTCCCGTTTACAGAGAGGAACGTGCATATTACAATCATGATCTAATTAATTAATTAAAAAAATTAAAAAAAAATTTTTTTAATTTTTCATTACATATTCGCAATTCTGGATCAATGTTTGTCAACTCCATCGTTGATCCACTTAATTCAAAACGCCCTTGGTTGTCTGTGTAGGCACTGTCCAACTCGTCATCGGGATCAGGACCTTTTTTGAAATTTTTAAAAAATAAATAGTTAATCTAGTGTAGCACCCCGAGCCTTCGGGGTCGGAAGTGACGGGGATCGGGGTGCTATCCCCAATTTAAAATAAATATAACTAGCTTTTTACCTCCTATATAAATGCTATCAACTACCGTATTTTCTCTAAAATAGCCCCCTCCCCTCTAAAATAGCCCCCTCTAGAGGTCGATCGAAAAAAATGACCCCCGGGGGCTATTTTAGAGAAAATACGGTATTTTAGGAAGTTTTTTAATATGCTCGGACATAAGATGAACATACTCTTTATTTAAAATTAGTTTTTGGGAAAGCTTTTTCAACTCTTATCAGTAGGTCCTTTCTGAGATCATAATCATAGATATCATAATTTTCCTATCTTAAAAATTACCTAATATCTAAATATCCAAAAAAAATTTTTATTTAATTTGGAGTAAGAATTACAATTCTTATTTGAATTTATATCCTTAGACTATTTTTAATAGAAGGTTCATTAACCCTCCAAAGACCGTTCCTTTTTGATAGCAAGTTCATACGTGAAATTTTTGAATCCGACTTGGTTTTTTCCGATCTGGATTGCCCGAAATTGAATCGGCAAGCCAATAAATCTTAATATCTCAAATTAAAAAAATATAATTATTCACCATCATCCTCGTCAAATAATTTAACAAGCATTCCACTAGCAGGCTTGTTTCCACAAAATAGCACCCCTCTAACGCCTGCTGATTGTCTTCTAAAGGCTTTTGTTGTTGTTAAAAACAAGCAAATGAGGATAAAAATAATTAAATTTTTTGAAATTTGTTTTGGCTGGTGAAAATAATTAGTGGGAAGAAATGTCATCTTTTTGATTATTTTTTATAATAATTATCTTTGGATTCTAATTTAGGTACCGTATTTTCTCTAAAATAAGCCCCGGGGCTTATTTTTTTCGATCGACCTCTAGAGGGGGCTTATTTTAGAGGGGGGGCTTATTTTGGAGGGGGGGCTTATTTTTTTCGATGTCTAAATTTTTCAAAAACTAAAATTTATTACTAAACATTTAGAAAAAATTTTTCTAAAATTCAATAAGATTCATCCTATACTAAGTCTTTTCAAGAAAAATCCTTGTCCAAAAACTTATCAAGTACTCTGTCAATTGATCCTTCAGATTAGATATGCCTTTAAGTCGGAGATATCGGAGGATTATGGTGAATATTGAGACATTTAGAGGGAGCATTTTGTGTTTTTGGAATTAGTAGGGATATCAAGGGATTTTGGAGGATTAAGAGATGTCAGTGGGATAAAGGTTAAAAAGCATTTTCAGAAATTAAAAGGGTTATCAATGGATTTGATGGGATTTAGAGGATATAGCGAAGAATTTCCCAGATATCCGTCTTTATCTTCCGAGATCCATGACTCCACTAATCCTACGATATTCCTACAAATGACCAATATCTCTGATATCCAGCAAATATCAAATATCCCCAGATATCCGTTCAAACCATCTTAATCCAATGAACTCACTATTACTCCCTGAAATTCTGGTTAATCACCGAAATTTCTTAATCTCTTAATCTACATAAATCCCTTTTAATCCTTCCAATATCCTTCATAATCTCCCTTAATCTTCACTATCCATATATATCCCATTAAACCTAAAAGTCCTCCGATATCGCTATTAATCACCTAAAATCCCTCGATATCTATGTACGTTGATCCCTTTATATATCTGTTAATCTTCCAAATACACTTCTAACCACTTCTAATCCTTCTATATCCCTCCTGGAGACTCAACTCTGAAGGGGACACAAAAATTAATCAACAATTAAAAATTTTTTGGGGGAGGGGGCTTATTTTAGGAGGGGGGGCTTATTTTTTTCGATCTACCTCTAGAGGGGGCTTATTTTAGAGGGGGGGCTTATTTTGGAGGGGGGGCTTATTTTAGAGAAAATACGGTATATTAAAATTGTTTCAATTTAGAATGAAAAATAGACTTAAGAATACTTTTTAATTAATAAAATCCCCAAAAATAAAAAAAATATGTGGCTTAAAAAACTTATTAAAATTTAATAAAATAGATTCAGTTGAAAATCATAACTAAAATTAAAATTGGTTTAGAATTGGTTAATTTCTTAAAAGAAAGCACTAGTTTAAACTAATTTTTTTCCTTTTTTATTACTTAATATATAAAAATTCAAATATATTTTTTTAAATTTTAAACAGGAAATTTGTTGTACATAGTTCTTATTCCAAGTCGATAGTATTTTTGGATAGAGGGTTTTCGAACCTTCTAAAATGTTTGAAAAATTTAAGCTGGGATTTGCTTAAGCTGGGATTTGCTTAAAAATACTATAAAAAAACTTTTTTTCTCAAAAAAATAAAAATAAGAGCTCAAAGTCTCATCGTAAATTGATTACTAAAAAACTTAAATAATCGTTGCTGATAGCAAAAAGCTATTAAGAACAGCTGTGAGATAAAATAAAGGGAATTGGTACAAATATTTTTAAGCGAAAATTACCTTGAACTTAGATGTTTAAGTAATTAATTAACAGATTTTGTAAAAAAATTCACAAAAAAAAGGATTTTTTGGAATCAATATTAATACACGTATAAGAATATGTAGGTTTGTAGTTAGACAAAAATTATAACTAGATAAATGGCTAAGTAAAACTCTCGTTAAAGGATAATATTATCTCATTTATTGAAAGATAAATATAGTTAATTTGACCGGTCAGAGAATTATTTTGATTTCTTTCTGGACTAACTTTAGACCTAAAGTTAGCAGATCCCTGCCACAAACTTATTGTACTATCTATGCAAAAATGATTAAACCCGAACCTCATTATCTCTTCCCTTTTTTACTTCACATTAACGGCAGATTTTTTTCTATTTAAAGAGTAACGTGAGATGGGATTTTGACTGTATACAATTAAAAAATAATCGAGAGAAGCTAAATTAAAAATTAGGAATAATTATTAAATTATCCCAACAAACCCAATCAATTTTAATTTTTTAAATAATTATTTTTACAAATCAAATAAAAATAATAATTTATTTACAACAATCTATACAAAACTAATTTCTCAAATTATAATTTCTCAAAAATTTATTTACCCCCAATCAGTCCATTAAATTTATTTACGTCAATACCCCTAACATTTCCCCTTACATTTCCCCCTTCATTTTCCTCATTTATACCAGATAGACTAAAAATATACCTTAATTCTCCACTTTTTTGCTTTATCTTTAATAAAATGTCACAAATATTTATTTTCCTATTTATTGGCATTCTGTCTATTAAAGTAATAAAATCACTAAACTGATAAAAAATAAAAATTCTTATCTTTTCTCTTTGCTTCTGTCAATCTAAACAAATTTATTTACGTCAATAAGTCTTATGTCTTATTTGTTAACAAACTAATTTTACAAATAAAATTGGGAAAATAAAGCGGGATCTTGTAATCTTTCATTTTTGGAGGATATTTAAAAGAGGCTTTCAATTGGTATTAAATAATTTTGGAGCAATTCTTCTGAACGAAAATATCGAAAAATTTCCTATATGGAAGATTGAGTGGGATATCGAGAGATTTTGAGATTAAGATGTATATAGTTGGATTAAGGGGAACAAAAATAAATCAAGTAAACTTATGGTAGTCGGAGAGAGAGTCAATGGTTGATAGGTTTTGTACGCAGTAACATAAGCCTTTTACCGATTTTCAATCATCCTACATTCCTCAGAAACACAACAACATTTTCAGTTTTTTTAATGGTTTATTGTTTGTCATAATCGGAGTATATGTGTGATATGACCGAATTTTATTAGTTATTTATCGATATAGTGAACCTATTTTAAATAGATCCACAGATATCTCCCAAAGAATCCGGATCTCCAAAGATATTCATTTATATCCATCTTAATCTCTCGATACCTCGCTTATTCCCTCAAAATTTATCGATATCTCACTCAATCCCTACATATCCCTTGATATTATTAAAAAAAATTTATTCCTCAAACACGGTCTCCAAATGTCGGTCTCTAAATATCCGTCCCCAAGTGTCGCACTATGATTCGGTACACCTCAATTGAGTCCGCACGATTGAGTCCCCACGATTGAGTCCGCACGATTGAGTCCCCACGATTGAGTCCCGGCACGATTGAGTCCCCACGATTGAGTCCGCACGATTGAGTCCCCCTTGTACTATATACCTCAATTGAGTCCCCCTTGTACTATATACCTCAATTGAGTCCCCTGGATTTAATTATATTAAAAAGGATTAAGAGGGATATCTGGGGAGTTGGGGGGATTAAAGTTAACATCAGGGGATTTGTATGCGACATCGAGGGATCAAGCTGGATATCGGTGAATATCAAGGGATATAAGTAGATTTAAGCGATTAAGGGGGATATCGGTGGATTAAGGTAGATATCAATAAATTTTGAGAGATTAAGATGGATTGTGGATTTGGGGATTAGGAGGGATATCGAGAGTTTTTTGAATGACGGCTTATTAGAAAGAGCTGAGTCGAATGACACCATTGAACAAGTTCTCGCCGAGATATGGGGCTCAAAATGGTCAAATCCATGGGGGGATTTTTGGGGTGAAAAATTCGAATAAACAAAAGATAGCTCGTTCGAAAGGACTCGACGAGCTGAGTTGAATGACACCAAAATCAGCTCGATTGGATGATTTTGAGCAGAATTATGATCAACTGAATCTTCGCTGGAAAACTGTTTTTGTGCTGCTACGGATGTGGGGTGCACAGGTGTGATACAGCAATAACAGGGCAATAACATTATACTTTAAAAATTAGAGATTTTGGAATAATCCTGCATGCAGGATCTGGAATTTTTAAAATTAAATCCACGGGGACTCAGTTGAGGTATATACAAGGGGGACTCAATCGTGCGGACTCAATCGTGGGGACTCAATCGTGTCGGGACTCAATCGTGGGGACTCAATCGTGCGGACTCAATCGTGGGGACTCAATCGTGCGGACTCAGTTGAACTGCTCCGACTATGATTAACAGACTTGCCTTGTATATTTCAGTGTATTAATTATAGCCTTATATTAAAGAAACTTATTACCTAACCCATATAATTTTTTTATATTTTAGACAATATTGTTAAATTTTAAAAATTAAAAAAATTTTTTTTTAATTAAAAAAACTTATATTTTTTTCTCTCAATGAATACAATCAAAAGACTCTCCCTCAATTTCCACCTCAAGATTAACTTCGCCCATATCATAGTAGACTTTGGGAGGAGCACGGCCAGAATATATGTATTTATCTGGGAGATTCAAAATCCATTTACGAGGGCAGGGCTAGAAAAAGGAGTTACTAATATAATATAAACAGGCCTCAATTTTATGTATACCCATGAAACGGACATTCTTAGTTTAAAGTATGTAATCTTTATTAGAAAATTTAATCTTGCCATTTAATTTTCTAATAAAAATTTTCTCGTTTCGTAAGAAATTTTCTAATAAAAATTTAAAAATAAATTTACATTAATCCCTTTATTGCAGTCATGGTATATTTTTAATTGAGGATCAATATTAGTCATTTCCCGTTCATCCCCCGCCAATTGAAAATGGCCGTTTGCATCTGTTCGGGTAGAATCTAATTGATCGTCTGGATCCATTCCTGGAATTTTTAATTTTTTTTTTTAAATATTAAATTTTATATTGATTTTACAAAGAGAAATTACTTAAAAGGAAATAATAAAAAAAAGTAGCCATTATTTTGTTGCAAAATTATTTTTGATTGTTAAACAAACAAAAACTACTTAGGAATAATAAGTGAACAAACAAATTTTTAATAAAAAGAAAAATACAATATGTGGAAATATTATTTAATATGTAAAAATACATATATATTTTTATTTTATTTTAAAGTTACTCTTATTACAAATTTAGGTTTTCTATTTGATATCTGAAGAAGTATTATTATTACTCCTTAAAATCGTTTAGTTAGTTAGTTTTTGTCGTGAAACTAACAAAAATCTAGAAACAGAGTTTTAGTGAAATTTGTTTGAACGAAGAAACGACAATAAGATCAACGTCTCTTAACATAGATTTCAAAGAGGGCATATGTAACTGTTACGTTACTGTTATTGTAAATATCCTAATATATGCCCCATCCTTATAGAAGCTTGCTATAAGTCCATTCAATCAGACCCTTCGAAAAATAGAAGCCAAGGACGTTTATTAAGATATCTACGGTAATTACAGATTAAAATTAATTTGAAAGTGTGTTTATACGGATAATATGAATCCAGTTATAAAAATTTATTAATAAAATCGGTTTACTCATTCTGCAAATATATTCCATTCTTAAAATTTACTTAATATTTAAAATAATATTTATGCTCTTATATATATTTTAATTTTATTTAAAACTTATTCATTGTGTGGGAAATTTTTTATCTTTATTTTTTTTTGTAAGAAGGTTAATCTGAACCTTCTAAAAATGAGAGTAATTAACCCTTAAATTAGTAGAGGCCAAATTAAATAAAAACTTTTGACTAAAAATAAAATTTAAAAATTTGCCTGTATCTTTATCATAAAGTTTAACAAGAACATTAGCTGCTGGTTTACTTCCACACAACAATCTTCCTTTAGCCCCTATAGCTTGTTGACGCATAGAATTTGAATTGGAAATAAAAAAAAGTAAAATGAAGGAAATAAAAAAAGAAGAAAATGTTGCAAGATTGTTAACCATTTTCTTTTAATTTTTAAAAATTTTAAATTGAAATTTCGGTAACTTTTCCCTTAATTAGCTATTGCAAAAGGGGTAGGTTAGGAGTAAATGTAGAAAGTTGGGAAAAGAAATGTCATAAATTGAGATCGAATCGAGACGAGATGTCGAACAAAAATCTTGGTTATCGAGAATCAAGATTTTACGAGTTATCGCGACGTACCTCTCATCAAGTCCGATCTCGGGTCCTAAAATTAAAATTTTCCAAATTATTTTTGTTGATTTAAGTCAAAAACTAAGAAGATTGAAAGAACTTGAAAAGAAAAATATTTTTATTCTTCTTCTATTATTTTTGTTGATTTTTTTTCAGTCAAAATTAATTCCTAAAATCTCATTAAATTTTCAATTATATTGGTACCCTTTTTATTGTTAGAGAGAAAGTCAATAAAGAAATTATTTTTCAATTAAATTACAATCCGAACTAAAAAGCAATAAAAACAATTCTTAAAGCCTTTTAAACTAATTTTCTTTTAATCAAAAAATTTTTTAGATTAAATCAGTTTTCGATTAAAAAATTAAATAAAATTGTAAACAACAACTGTTATGAAAGGAATGATTAATAAAAGCATTGAATAATCGGTAAACGTGTTGAAGGTCGAAATTGTTTAGAATGAATGGATTGTTTTTTTAATTAAACAAAAATAGTGATAGAATATTTTTATTCTGGTAAAATGATAATAAGAAAAGGAAAATTCGGTATAATTAGAAATAAAAAAAAATATAAAAAAAATTTTAGTTTCTATTATTTAAAATCGGATCAATTATAGAGCTGGAAATTCACAAAAAATAACATTGAACTTTGGTCTTGTAATAGAGTTGTTTTTACATTTATCCCAGACCCGAACCACACACCGAAAAAAGTGCAAACCCAGTTCCCCGACTCGAAAAAGTTTCGGGGTATACACACCTTAAAATTAGGGTGGGACACAACCGGTTATTAACCAGTAACCCCGGTTTCCCATTATCGCCGTTTACGACCCCCGGTCTTCGGTATTGATTGACTCTCTATTTACGGTTAAATTACTCATCCAGAATATCCAATTAATATTTTATCCATGTGAAATCTCGTTTTAAAAAAATTATTAAATAATTTAAGAAAAATAAATTTGGATGTTTTTAAATTAATTTTATGAAAAAAAACAAAAATATTTTTTTAATACCCAAAGAGATTCTCCCTTTTAGTTAGTTGAAAAGAAAATTTTGCCAAGTAAACAGTGATTATAAAGCTTGATTCAATAGATGAATTTAAAGCGAAAATAAATTCCAAAAGTAATTCCAGTTATAAAATTAAAAGAAAAATTTTATTTTCATTCATCCCTTTGGCAGATGTGTTGTTTGCTACTACAACTTCCTGAGCAACACTCAGATGCAAAAGTACATTTATCACCATTTTGTGTGCAACTATAGCATATGTGTGTATCGCCATCACACTTTCCTGAGCAACATTTAGATGCAACATCAGATGTTGAACCATCAACTAAGCATCTTTCACATTTAGAAGAACGACTATTACATTTAAAACCATAACAACATTCCCATCCAATATCATTACATTTATTCCCTTCGTGAACACAACCAGAGAGGGAGCATTTATATGCAAATACTGCACCATTACCGATTTTTTTATTTTTACAATTTAGATTACGACAACATTTTTTATCACTCTCATTGCATGGTTCTTCACGTACACTACATTGTTGACTTGTATTGAATTGGAATGATACAAAAATGAAGCAAATAAAAATAATTAAAATATTTATTGAAGACATTATTTTATTTAGAAATTCTTTTTTAAAAAGCTTCTGAATTTAAATAATTTTTTATTTGGTCTATAAAACGTTTAATTAGAAATATAAATGTATAAAAATAAATTTAAAGTTTTCTGTAAAATAATTTTGAAAACTTTTTTATTTATAATTTTTATACTAAATTTTCCAGAAGCTTAATTTTAAATTTTTTTTATTATAAAGAAGGGAGTCCCAGCTAGTTAGCATTTAAACCAGGGCTTCGATATGTGCGGATTTTTCCTGATTTTGTGGTTTTTTGATAGGTCGATAAGGATTATTTTTAAAAATGCGGATTTTTGTGGTCTTTTGAAGATTATGGGGATTTTTATATTTTCTAGTAGTTTTAGACTAAAATGTCATTATTTTTCTGCTAAGACTTACGCTGAAAAAGGAGGATGGGGATTTGGAAGGATTAAAGTGAACATTAATTAAGGAATAAAATTTTCTTTAATTAATAAATTCCCCTAAAAATATTTGGCTCTACTCCAGTTTATGCGTCCAATCGACTTTTATGCGTCCAATGACAGTTTATGCGTCCAATAAACAAAAAATTCGATTTTTCTTGGTGTTGCAAAGTTGGGGTGTGGTTCCAAAACATTTCTTCATGTTCGGGACCTAAGCCCACTGGGTCTGGGACCATTCCTTGCCCTATCCCTCGAAATTTCGGAAAGTTATAGCCAATTTTTTAAAATTTCGGAAAAACGATTATAACTTTCCGAAATTATGAGGGATAGGGCAAGGAATGGTCCGAGACCCAGTGGGCTTAGGTCCCGAACATGAAGAAATGTTTTGGAACCACACCCCAACTTTGGAACACCAAGAAAAATAGAATTTTTTGTTTATTGGACGCATAAACTGTCATTGGACGCATAAAAGTCGATTGGACGCATAAACTGGAGTAGAGCCAAATATTTTTGTAATAAAAATATATTAATAATTAAAAGGAAGATTTAATTAAATAAAATGATTTATTACCTAACTCAACATAACTGTATTTATATTGTCTAATCTGTACTTTTTACTTTAAGAATTCCCTCACAAACACACACAAACATCAAATACAAAATTTTATGATATTTAAACAACTGGGTATTTTTGCCCAAAAAGTTGAGTTTTGAAAGGGTTTATTTTCTATTTTTGTATTTAAAAAAGGCAATTTTGCTTAACTTTTAATTTTTTTTCTAAAAATTGTTAGTATTTTTATTTTTTCATATTAAAACAAATTTTAATTTAGAAAAGCTCATAATTATCATCTTTATGAAAAATTAAAATTAGTAATTTATTTAAGAATTTATTAACTATTATGAAATCTATTAGTTTTTTTTCTAAAGAAAAACAATTTATAATTTTAATTAGATTTGTTTTACAGGCCCGTTAATCTCGTTTAATTAAACTGTTAAACATCTTTCAATTTATTAATAAAATAATTTGTTTTATTTTTAAATTGCCTTGAAAAGGGTAAAAAATTTGTGGATGTGAAAAGGTATTTCTAAATAAAATTCGAATATAAAACAATATGAGAGAAGCAAAAGTTTACCCTCAGACAGGCACACGATCCTGTACATCCTGGCAAAATGCTCTACCGACTTAGATATCGGAGCGCTGCTTCAACTTCTTTTAATTCAATAACCACCAATGCTTAGAACCGAGGATTTAAAGTGAACATAAAAACAGTTAAAAATCTAGCTAACAAGCATTTAATTATTTTTAGCCGTTTAATCAATAAAAAGGCGGTTTAGAGGGGGGGGGGCGCTTCGCGCGGTGTTTTGCAGCACGCGTCTTGCAGGGAGTCAACGGGCGCTGGGTTCTGCACTAGTAACATAGATATCCCGATCCCGAGTACGTTACCGAAATCGGTGAGTGATCAGCCGAGATTGGACAATGTATAAATTAAATGATATCATATGCTTCGATACATACAATTGGACTCAGTTTAGATATATAAATTTTATAAAAATAAAACTTCGATTAATTTTTTCATTTAAAATCAGTGTTTTTTAAAAAATCAAACAATAAAAACAATCCATCATTTAAATAATATAATTAAAATCATATTTAAAAGGATTAGATTCAAGATAATCTCCAAAATTTGTTTCCACCGAACAAGACACAAGTCCAATTAATGGATTTAAATTAATATTATGATTTTCAAGTAAGATTCTTTTGCCTAAAAGTTAAAAAATAAATCAAAATTTTTTAAAAAATATTCAATCAAAGCCTAATTTAAATATAAACATTCACCAATTTTATCTCCATTTTTAGTGAAAAATACATAAGACTTCGTTATCAAATCTTTCTTTGGAGGAAAAACAACTCCACACCCAAAAACATCCCCATCTACCCATTCAAATTTCTGATAATTTTCCCAATTATTGGTATAATTACACAAAAATATTTTTGTAGCGCGAAGATCAAAGCCAATACCCGCACAACAACTGAAAAAAATGTTTTTATTTTTTAGATTCCCATACATCAGAGGTCGATCGGAAATGACGAGGGTGCCGAAATCGAAACTGACGGAAATCGGCCTAAATTTTCGGAAATGGGAATTCCGATCGATCTCTGACATCCATCCCCTTTTTGCTCCTTAGATTAAAGTGTAAATAATTACAATTTTGAATTTAATTCCTTAAATATAGTTACTTCAAAATAAAATAAAGAATAAAGATTTCCAGGCTTAGATGGTTTGGAATATGGAGATTGTCCATATAAACAAATCCATTTATTTTCTTTTTCATCCGATAATTTATTTCTATATTTAATCATTCCATTTTTGTAAACATTAACATATCCATTTCCTTTATTACATTTATTAGCAGATAAATTGGAATTAATACATTTCTTTTCACAACAAGTATCTTTTTTAACTAAATTTATTTTATTTGTTGTTTCCAGAAATACCTGAAAATATTTTAAGAATTTTAATTTAAATAAATAAAGCTTACAACATGTTTAACATTTTCTTTATTTAATTGATCCAATTCTGAAGTTAAATTAACATTTGTTTTTTCTATCTTAAAAATACTAAACTTTATAGTTTCAATTATTATATTTGATAATTCCAAACTTTGCCCCCCCCCCATTTTTTTCCTTAAGAATGTACATAATGGTCAAATTTTCTCCTTTATCAATTTTAACTATATTTCCCTTTGACCTATTCAAACAAGAGACATTGAATTTCTTCATGGAAAACGGGGCTCTTAAATGTGGAGATTGAACAATTAAGGGAAAAAGAACAAAATCAATTATTCGGAAACTGTGTTATTAAAAAAATTAAAAACATTGATTTTGTTCTTTTTTCCCTTAAAGAACAATGTTCAATCTCAACATTTAAGGGTCCGTTTTCCATGAAGTTCAATGTCTCTTGTTTGAATATGTCACAGGGAAATATAGTGAAAATTGAGCAAGGAGAAAATTTGACCATTATGTACATTCTTAAGGAAGAACTGGGAAATGGGGGGAGGGGGGGGGGACAAAGTTTGGAACTACCTTATCTTTTTATTTTACATTTTAAATAGAAGGTAAAAACCCCAAAACCCAGCCTACATTTTTTGTAACTCGAGATATCATCTCTTTATTTGTGAGAGGATAACATTGCTTAGGAATAGGAACTGAATGAAAACAAAAACATACGGTTTTGATTTTCATTTCTAATGAACCAATCTTCTCATCTTTTTTCAGAATTTCCAATAGTAACTGTTCATTACTTGTCAAAATTTCTTTTGTCTAAATAAATAATTTAAAATTTATTTAAACTAATTATTAACATCTTTATTTCTTTCATTTTCAGATTCTTTCAATTTTTTGTAATCTTGTTCATATTTTTCCTTTTGTGAGTTAATTTCTTCCATTTTCCCAATTAATTCAATTCTTTCTTCAAAAATCATTTTATTTTCATTTTTTAAATTTTCAAATTCTTCCTTAATTTTTAAAAAATCGTTCAAAACGTTGTGCAACTTTATCATTTTATTTTCATAATCATTTTTATTTTCTTCCAAATTTTCCTTCAAAATTTTAATTTCCTCTTCTTTTTTCAGTTTATCCAATTCTAAATATTTTATTTTCTCTTCTTGTTGTTTTTGCTAAAATTATTTTTTTTTAATTTATAAAAACCTAAGTAGGTAAATATATAAGTAATTTATTTTAAAAAATAAATTTATTTTTTCATTTCCATTTGTTTTTTAAAAATGAAAGGTAAAAAAATCAGATTATTCACGGGTTACCCGAAACCTTGCTTTTTCTCAATCCCAAATAGCAAGGAGGATGACATTGCTAAAATGAGGAACTCGGACAGACTAGAGAGATGGACTAGATTATTCATTAAATAATCAAAATACACTATAATTCTTAATTACATATTAAAACCCCCTACCAAATCAAGTTTAGCATGAATTAATTGAAGAGCCAAATTTATTTTGTCTTTTTCAACCTAAAAATAAATAAAATAAAATTTAAATTTTAATTTTAATTAATTACCTCCAATAATTTTATACGATTTAAAGAATCTTCAAAATTAGAAGTAGAACAAGAACATAAAGAGGTAGACAAATCATTATTGGAATTTTGTAGATTCCCGCTCATTTTGAAGAAAATTTAATTTTTAAAAACTTAAAATTTGTTGTTAACAATGTAACAACTCTAAGGAGAAATATTTTTCAATTTTGGTAACTTTAACACTGTTTGCTTAAACTATCACGTCTGTAAAATATAACTTACATTAGTTTTTATAATAAGTATAAAAATTAATATATATAAGTATATAAAGGTTAAGGAAAAGGTCGATAAGAAACTATAAAGAGAAATAAATGAAAATAATGTTTTGGGGAAATTAGTGTGCGGCGATTTTCTGTCTAACAGGATTATATGTATGTCTCTCTTCAGGGCGCCTGTGTTGTTGACCACTTTCTCGTTTGGAAAAGACGCAGGCCGCACAGTAGGGCCCTAGTCATTAAAAATAAACAAAAATATTTTAAAAATCAATAATAAAATCTTAAAATCAAGGATCTAACACATCCCTCTAGCAAATAATTCAAATGAGAATTTACAAAATATTTTCTCAAAAGATTATTTTAGGAGAAAATTTTTATTGAGGAGCTATTTTTACTAAAATTTGATATTTTTAGTAAGGTTGAAAGAATCTGAAAATGAAAGAAATAAAGATGTTAATAATTAGTAGTAGTCATAGGTAGAGGCATGTCGCGGGTGACTTTTTGACTTTTAAGCCAAATCCTTTTGATTAGTTTTGACTTAAGGTCAAATCCTTTTGAGCGGCTGGTTGGTCAAAGCTCAAACCTTCAGCGCACGTTAGTGCGGTAAAAGTTGACCTCCCTCTCAAGAGCTAAGTGGGAGAAAAATCAATGTCGCGGCATCATCCTCCTCTTTTTCTTTTCTTCTCTTCCCACTCCTTCCCCACCTCTTCTCACTCCTTTTCTCTTCTTTGGTTAAAATTTTGGAGGAGAGTAGGGAGAAGGGTTGGGGAGGATTAAGACTCAACCAACCTTTTTTATTAACGCGATCTTTTTTTAATACTGTAATTTTATTGAGTTTTTGCTAAGCTCATTAATCATTTTTATTTTTTGTCAATTATTTTAAAAATTTTTTTAAATTTTTGATTTTTAGTTAAATAATTTGTCCAAATCGGTCCAGCCAAAAAACCCCCTATAAGTCACAACATTCCCAAAATGTTTAATTGCACAGAGTGCAACAAGAATTTTACAACTAAATTCAACAGAAATAGGCACTTAAAAACCATACACGTAAAATTTTTTAATATTCTGAAAATTCTTTTATTTTTCTTAAGAAAATTGATTTGGAAGAAGCTGATCGAGAAATTCAACGACCTGTTAAAAATAATAAGAAAAGAAAGATGGAGGAAGCTGAAGTTGAGACGGATTCTGCTGTCAAAAAATCAATTAAGTTTTTTTTGTAATAATTTTAAAAGCTTTTGAATTTTCTCTAGTATAAAGATTCATTTAAAATCAGTGTTTTTTAAAAAATCAAACAATAAAAACAATCCATCATTTAAATAATATAATTAAAATCATAGTTAAAAGGATTAGATTCAAGATCATCTCCAAAATTTGTTTCCACCGAACAAGACACAAGTCCAATTAATGGATTTAAATTAATATTATGATTTTCAAGTATGATTCTTTTGCCTAAAAGTTAAAAAATAAATCAAAATTTTTTAAAAAATATTCAATCAAAGCCTAATTTAAATATAAACATTCACCAATTTTATCTCCATTTTTAGTAAAAAATACATAAGACTTCGTTTTCAAATCATTCTTTGGAGGAAAAACAACTCCACACCCAAAAACATCCCCATCTACCCATTCAAATTTCTGATAATTTTCCCAATTATTGGTATAATAAAATATTTTTGTAGTGAGAAGATCAAAGCCAATACCCGCATAACCTCTAAATTGTTTTTATTAGAAATAAGATTAGTTAAGCGTCCACTATCGCGCTCACCACCTATCAGGGGTGAGCGCGCGAGGGAATCGAAAAAGACGCAAGAACGCAAAATTGGGATTTACCCGCTTTTTGCTTCATTTTTGACCTTTTCTGAAAATGGAAGAAGTTTGGCTTCTTGGCTTTCAAATTTCATAAAATTTTCGCCCGCGACGCTGAAAAATGGGATTACTGAAAAAAGGAGTTACTGGAATAGTGTGCCTCCCCGAAAAAGAAATTGCTAAACAAAAAATAATATATAGATAATAGAGTTTTATCTACACTAATTAAACATTAAAATTATTACACTACTCCCGATTCTTCAAGCATTTTCACTTCAAAATAAAATAAAGAATAATTATTTCCACAACACGAAGCTTTATTGTATGGATGTTGTCCATTTAAAAAAATCCATCCATTTAGTCCATTATAATTATAACTATATATTATCAATCCATCTTCATAAACATTAACAAATCCATTTCCATTTTCACAAACACCAAAAGATAAATTAGAATTAATACATTTATTTTCGTGGTAATATTCAATTTCGTACCCCCCCCCCCCCTTTTTTTAATTTTTCAAGGTGTTAAAAATGGTCAGTCTTGGGAAGAATGTAGAGCCCAACGAGCTGTATCGAATGACACCAAAATCAAAAAAATCCGACTTGATTTGACCGAGATACAGACCCCTGAAAATTGGAAAACCATAGGGGCGAAAAACCATAGGCTTGAGAGTTGCTACAAATGATAGCTCATTTGAGAGAGCTCGTCGAGCTGAGTCGAATGACACCAAAATCAACGTGATTGGACCAGATTTGACAAAATTATGACATAAAGTTGCCGACTCCGGTAGGTCTAGATAATGTCATAATTTTGTCAAATCTGGTCCAATCACGTTGATTTTGGTGTCATTCGATACAGCTCGTTGTGCTCTACATTCTTCCCAAGACTGACCATTTTTAACACCTTGAGAAAATAAAAAAAGGGGGGGGGGGTACGAAATTGAATATTACCATTTTCGTTTTCAAATCAAACATTTATTTTCGTTTTCAATTAATGTATTAATCAAAATTCTTTAAAAATCAGAAATATTGTAAAAATTAGAATTTAAAAAATTCTGATTTTTTAAAGTATTTTGATTTAAAAATTTTTATCATTTTTGTATTCAGAAAATAAGCATTTTTTGATAATATTTAAAATATTTTAAAATTAGAAAATTAGCGCAAATAATCTAACACAGATAACGTTAAACACATTGTCACACCTTTGATTAGAACGAGAGTTTACATTTTTGTATTTTAATTTATGGGCAAAATGGTTGGAGCTTATTGTTAGAATTAACAGTTGTTAATTCTTTTTTTTATTTAACTGGACAGAAAATTTATAAATTGACATAAAATAAATATAAAGAGTACAAAAAATAAATTTTTGGAAAAATTATCCAAAAAAATAATATTTAAACATAAATTAGATATTAATTCCTCTTTTGTAATTTATTCGCCAGATTTTTTTGAAGTGAAGGACATGACTAAATTTTTCCAAAAGGCGAAAAAAAATTCACTTTCTTTGCGTTGTAGCAAAAATTTTGAGATGGAACATCATATCCGTATCCATCCGTATCCGTCCAATTTTTTAATAAACACTATCCATATCCGTCCGTATCCGCGGATACCCGCGGATATCCGGATATTATCCGTATCCATGTGCATGCCTGAGATAGAGTCTACTAGACGATCAGAATAAAACTACTATATTTTAATAGGTCATATACAAGTGTAATATATACGAGAATCGGAAATTTCGAGTATTTTTACCCCTATGCATTATCTTTATCTATTTGTATATTCTTTAAATTTTAGGTAATAAATTGGATCGTGGCTGTACAACTGATGCGAATTTTTGCAAGGGGAAACCTAAAAATTGTAATTTGTGCAGTGATGAGAATTATTGCAATGCTTAAAATTAAAAATAAATAAATGTGAAAACAAAGAAAAATTGATAAAGAACTTTTTAAAAATTTTTATTTCTTTCAAACTATTTGTAAAGCATATAGCTATTTAATTCCTAAGGCTGTGCAGTAGGCGGCGTGGTGTAATGGCTAACACATCAGTCCGGTCTACTGAAGATGCTGGTTCGCTCCCAGCCGCGAATAACCTTTCGCACTAGCTAAAGGAGAGAAATAGCTATAGCCCAGCTGCTTTACTTATTCCTTCGATAATTACTAAAATATATTTTTAATTTTCTTTTAAAAGTTTTGTATAAATAAACAAAAATTATATTTAAATTAAATATAAAATTTAAAAATTTTTATATTTAAAATGTTATAAACAGACATGCTTTTGAATAATAATGTTAAATATATTTTTTTACATATTTCTTCCCTTATCCATCTCAATATCAACGATCCTTCTTTATTTTTGTAAAGTCCAAGATCCTTCCGTTTCTTAGCTATCTTTATGTTTCCCCGTAGCTTTACAATCTTCCCGTATACAAATGCATACAGCTAAAAACACAATAGCCAAAACCCGAACCAAGAAAGTTACCGAAGCCATTCCGGAAGCTTTTGAAGAAGGATGATACAGTTGTAAGTAGTCACTTTTCTTTTTAAACTAAAAGTCTGCAAACTTTATTCGACTTTAAAAGTCTTTACTTCAAATTTTGTTGATCATAATTTCGGTTTCGAGTAAAAAAAAAGTAAAAAAAGTCCTCAAATCTTTCTTTTGTTCTTTCAAAAATTGTAATCTGTGCAGTGATTAAATTCAAAATTTCCTCAAAATTAGTAGCTGCTTAAACAAAAAATTAAGGAAATTATTTTTTTAAATTAACAAATATTGAGGTTTTAAATCGCAGTTAACTTTAATAAATATTTTAATTTTTAACACAAAATCAGAAGAGAAAATTCTTCCTCTAATTTAATAAAAAATTAAAATTTTTTATTAAAATGATCTAAAAAATATTTAAATTTTTGATTCAATTTTTATAAAATTTCCATCGCTTTTTTGTGTCGATAAAATTTAGTTCAATTTTTATTCGAAATTTATGTTTTTGTTTGAATATAAATATTTTTGAAATTTAGATAATATTGAAATTATTTAATTATTAACTTATATTAAAGATTTCATCCACTAATAAAAAAAAAGTTAAGTCAGAAGTTAGGGAAGTATCAGTCAAACATCTGATGTAAATACTAGAAGTCTGAGCGGGGCAGGATGACGCTACGGATTTGCGAGATCCAGCGTCCACAAGTACGCACATTTTTCGATTTACGGGATTTATCTCGCAAAATCCTTTCCCCAAAAATTTTGAAAAAACTAAAAAAAAATCCCGGATCAAGAATTTTTTTTCGAAAAAATCCCCAGATCCGACAAACACGATTTTGCTGACCTATACTAAATACATCCTTGTGAACGAAACTGTATTTACAAAAGAAGTAGGAGATATCGTTTAGGCGACTTCCTAATATTGGCCATTCAAGTGTTAAAAATTGTATTTATTAAATTTATAAAAATTTATTTTTTAAACTTTAAGATTTTCTACACCTACAACAAATACTATTTAAAAAAGCTCCCAAACTTTCAAAAAAATAAATGTCTTCACCAAATATTTTAATTATTATTTACTTTATTTTTGTATTATTTAACTCCGTTAAATGTCAAGATTGTCGTCGAGAACGAGTAGAATGTGATGATAAAAACAACAAATGCTGTCGTGGGCTAAATTGTAAAAATGAAAGAATTGATAAGGCGCTTGGTTTTTCTATATTTAAATGCTACAAAGCTAATTGTATTCGAGACAATAGAAACTGCGACGATAAAGGCCGGATGTGTTGTTATGGTTCTAAATGTGATAATTCTGTGTGCAAAAAATGCACAATTAATTATTTAAAATGTGCTAAGAATAGTGATTGTTGCTCTGGAATATGTAATGGGGGTGTATGTATGTATACCTTATACACCAGGAACAGGAGGCTTTGGCGGCTGAATTATAATGTTTTTGCCCTTCCGCTTCCATTTTTTAAAAATTCGGAAGAGCCTATTGTGATACTATTTTACTTTTCTTCTTTATTTTATAAAAAATTTTTAATAATGGTAAGAATAAAAGCTCTCTGGACTAGAGACCGGACATGGAGAGTCGTACGGAATTGTGATCGATATGTAGAACAAATATCCTGACTTTATGAGTCCAATCAAAAAATAACTACATTTTTCTTGGTATTGTAAAGTAGGAGTATGGTTCCAAAACATTTCTTCATGTTCGGGATCTACGCCCACGGAGTCTTGGACCGTTCCTTAACCTATATAATATAAATAAATTTATATACTTGAAGTATATAGGTATTACAGTTTTCAAAACTTTCTTGATCGATATACTTAATTTTTTAAATTTTACTTAATTTCCCCCAATTTTGGCTCTATAAATTCAAGAATTTTTGCTTGCTGCTATAAAAAACGAATTCTACCAAAATTTGTATTTCTCGATAAACCCGAATAAAAAACTGAAGAAAATTAGGGTTGCAAAATCTTTATTTTTAAAGATAATTTATAAAATTAAAACTAAAATATGACAGGAGAGATACGAAATTAAGACAGAGATGTTACAGGTTACCCAATAACCATAGTTTAAGAACATCTTTGAAAAGCTCCACCATAAATCATATCTTTCCCTCATCCCGTAACATCACCGTCTACAACTAAATGTTAGTGATAGATTTTATTAAATATATTGGGAAATAAAAGAAAATTTGAAAAATTCCGAAACGAACATTTAAAAAACTAGGTATAGATAAAGCTTAAAGGCTGCTTTTATTATTTTAACATCGGTTCACATGTTTCGTCGTGTCAAATTTCATTTTATTGAAAATTAACTCAGTCGTATTATATTCTACATTTTCCAAAAAAAGCCCCTTCCTCTTTTATGCAGCGCCCAAGACAGCAATCATCATCAAGCTCGCAATCGTTATTATTCTCATAACATGTCGAACAGTTACCTTTATCCACACATTTCATTCCATAACAACAATTATCATATTTTCTATCACATGTATCCATTAGGCATTCCCTTTCAAGGCATTGATATCTTGCACGCCCACTTCCAGAGGCAACAGTACGTGTACATTGTAAACCTTCACAACATTTGACATCTTTATTACAACCTTCTCCATAATGGCGAATGCACTGACCATTTGTAAATTTAAATATTAAAAAAGTTGAAAAGACAAAAATAAGGCAATAAATATTAATTGAAGACATTTTTAAAATTTATCTAAAAATTAATTTTAAATATTCTAACTTTATGTAATTTAATTTTATTAGAAATTACTCCATAAATCCAGTTAGTAATATTTAATCTTCTGTTCTGAAATTTTGATAAGTTTTGAAAGATTTGTAATTGAAAAATGAATTAAATTATCCTATTTTTTCTTACCTATCCAGGCGACAGAAATAAGAGGCATCATCAACATATAAATTTCCTCAGTCGCAAAATACCTATATAATTTTGGGTTGTATAAAGTAAAGATTTCAAAGAAAAAATGGCCGTACTATAATTGTGGATACGATTGCGGATGCAACAATTTCGGACGACAATTTCGGACGATAATTGCTCCTCAATTGTCGCCAGAGTCGTCCCCCGATATTCTAGTTAATGTCCTTTAATCTTATTAACTAATAAAACCCTAGTGAAAATTCAACCCCCAATTAAGTTTTCAACGCTGCCGCGAAAATGGAGAATTTTGGAATCCAAGAAGCCATAATTCTTTCATTTAAGTGAAAAGGATAAAAAATCCGGTGTCGAGTAATACGACTTATCACTGTTCAACATGTAACAGAGCTGTGCGCCATTGCATGATGGTTTACTTTTGGACGATTTTGGCGTTTCATGTTGTAAGAATTTAAAATTTGGCGTTTGGCGTGCAGTTGAAAATTTTAGCACACAACTCTGACATCCAAAATTAAACATACTATGAAATATGAATTTATAATGTAATGAAATTTTTAGCACAATTTATATAGACTTGAGTGTAAAAGAGAATTAATACATATCTACCTATTTTATGTTTAGAGATTTTTTTGTTGTTTATTTTTACAAAAATTCATTTTTTGTACTTTTCATATTTATTTTATGTCAATTTATTTGTTATTTATAAAAAGCTATATATAAATTTATCTAAAAAAACTTTATGTCAATTTAAATAATAACACAGAGAATATAATCGAGATATATTTTTACCATAAACATAATCGAGGTACTTTTTTTCCTGAAATATTTTTTGTAAATTATTCTTAACAGAATTTACATTTCTGTTTTAATTTATTAGTTTGGGGGATTGCTAAGATTAAGGTCCTAAAAGACTTCTAACTGTGTTAGATTTTTTGTCGATTTGGGTAAAAATTTATTTTATAGAAAAATAGTAAACAAATTGTCATAAAATAAATATAAAAATTGCAAAAAATAAACTTTTTAGTAAAAATAATTGATTTTGGATTTCTTTATCAAATTCCATAAATCCTTTTGAGATGCTTGCATTTTTATGCTTTCACTTAACATTTGACAGAATTCAAAACGAGCATCATTGTATGTATATTTTCCAAAAATAATTTTTTAATTATTTTATTAAAGTTTGTCAAGCTTTCCATTTTTTTTCCAGTCTCACTTTAAAAAATTATAAAATAAATATGAAAAGTACAAAAAATAAATTTTTGTAAAAATAAACAACAAAAAATTATCTCTAAACATAAAATAAATATTCTTCCACCTTTCCAATTCAGTCCATATAAATTGAGCTAAAAATTTCGTTTACTTATAAATTCATTTAAATAATTCTTTCTTAATATTCTCTACATTAAGTTTTATTTAATTATTTCTAAGGAAATTAGTGAAAATTTTCAAAACTGAAAGACCATATCTATTAAAGCGGCCCTTTGATACAGAGCGTCATTTAAATTCATATCTGGATATAAAAATATTTTTATTAGAGAATAATTTATTTTATAAAGAAATTTTTTTATTATCTTATTTTTATCAAAATAATTTTAGAATTAAATTAAAAATATATGTCTTCAATTAATATTCTTCTCTTCACATTTTCAGCTATATTATTTTTATTCAATTATGTCTATACTGATGACTGCATACCTATGGGTAAAGTTTGCGCAGTAGGCAATATTACTGGCTTTGATCCATGTTGTAAAGGGTTTTGCTCAGAAATAATAAGTAGGAATTTTCTTTATATAAATTTATACAGCTCTAAAATTAACTACCGTATTTGCTCTAATAATTCCCCAGTCTCTAATAGTTCCCCAGGCTCTATTAATTCCCCACCCCACGGATGGGTTGAAGCAATAATCCCCCTCTTTCTACCCCACTCTATTAATTCCCCAGTCTCTATTAATTCCCCACTCTAGAGATGGGTTGAAACAATAATCCCCCTGGGGGATTACTAGAGCAAATACGGTATTCGAATTTTAGCAAAAAAGGAAAATACTTACAAATGTTTGAAAAGTATATGTGTTAAGTAAGGAGGGAAATGTGACAATAAAAACTTCAATTGTTGTTATGATACTCATTGTATAAAGGGGGAATGTAAAGAATGCACTATTTTAACACAAGGGCATTGTAGTAAAGAGAAACCATGTTGTTTCGGAGTTTGTAAAAGTTTGTTTATATTTGGAAACATTTGCCAATCAAAAAAATAATTTGAATAATTAAAAGAAATTATGTTTTCTGATAATTGAAATTAAAATATATTTCATTTTAATTTAAATTTAAGCACTAAATTAAAATTTTTCCATTGAATAAATGTTGTTGCTTTTGATAATTATTATGGTTTCTTTGTTCTTATAATCACATAGAGATAAAGAAAAAGTATAAAACAAAAAAATAAGCCAATTGCTTAAATATATGTGTATTTTAAGGGCAATTTATTCCATCCAATCGCCCCCCCTTTTGCGATACTTTGAACCAGCCTACATTTTATCGTTCGACATATGTATCGACCTTACCCCAAAAATCACGCCAAAACGGAATTTCAATATTTTGATTTTATTACTAAATTTAAATCAAAAAAAATTCTGATTTTTATTTAAATAATAATATCTCAGAATACTTCTCAACTATAATAACTTGTGTATATTTCACATAATAACACAACTACAGCCATTCCAAGCCCGGCAAAAAGAAGGGCAAAAACTCCTTGAAAGTGAATAAGACCGAAAATTCCTCTAAAAAATTTCGAAAGAAATTTTTTTTTAATTTCCAAACCTTTTAAGTCTATCATCATTAATTTCAGAACATCGATGAGAGGTATTTCTCCTCCCAAAAGTTCCAGAATATTCAACCATCCATTTACGAATTAATCCGTTTTGCCAATAAAGAGGAATCCTTTTATTAATATAATTTTTGTAGGGTGAACCTTTTCTGAATGCTATACTTAAATAAGTAGTTAATACACGATTCGGAATTGTTGTTACATTACATCTTAAATAAATAGATGGATTTTTTAAATTAAATTTTGGGGTTTTTTGATACATCTTCATCCCCTTTCACGTATTTTAGTCTTAAAATTAATCCTTTCCTGAGATCTCTTTTCTAATTTGTTAAAAAGAGATAATGGATATAGTTTAGTATACCGGAGTTTTAGTTCCGATATAAGACCCGTACCATTCGATTCGTCTCGGCGAGCTGAGTCGAACGGTACAACTTTCCAGGCGCGGAGATGCCTGTGGGCCGAGATATAGGTCCCCGAAAATCGAAAAACCATAGGGGGGACCAAGCACTTTTTTGGGGTGAAAAATTCGAATATGCAAATTATACATCATTCGAAAGAACTCCTCGAACTGAGTCGAATGACACCAAAATCAGCTCGATATCTTGATTTTGAGCCTACGCCCACTGGGTCTGGGACCGTTCCTTACCCTATCCCTCGAAATTGCTGAAAGTTAAAATCGTTTTTCGGAAATTTTTAAAAATTGGCTATAACCTACAGAAATTTCGAGGGATAGGGTAAGGAACGGTCCCAGACCCAGTGGGCGTAGGTCCCGAACATGAAGAAATGTTTTGGAACCATACCCTTACTTAGCAATACCAAGAAAAATCCAATTATTTTTTGATTGGACTCATAAAGTTTGATTGGACTCATAAAGTCAAGTAGAACCATTAAATCACGGTGATTTTCATGTCATTCGACTCAGCTCGTCGAGCTTTTTCGAATGAGGTATTACTTGTATAAAAAGTTTTTTATTCCAAAAATCGTCCCTTGGAATCTTCGATCTTTAGGGGTCTATATCTCTGTCCAATCAAGTCGGATTTCGTTGATTTTGGTGTCATTCGACTCAGCTCGAGGAGCTCTTTCGAATGAGGTATAATTTGCATATTCGAATTTTTCACCCCAAAAAGGTGCTTGGTCCCCCCTATGGTTTTTCGATTTACGGGGACCTATATCTCGGCCCACAGGCATCTCCGCGCCTGGAGAGTGGTACCGTTCGACTCAGCTCGCTGAGACGAATCGAATGGTACGGGTCTTATATCGGAACTAAAACTCCGGTATACTAAACTACAGCCGAGATAATTTCTCTATGGTCATTCAAAAAAGTAAACAAAGATTAATTTATAAAATTAATTAAGGGCCTTCTATATAAGAACCAGTGGTGTGCCTAAACTTGTTCTAGAAAGCGAGAGACTAATACAAAAGGTATAACTGACATACTTCTGTTAGGCATACTAATTAAATCACCAAAGTCTTGATAAAAAAATTTTAAATAAATCTGCATTAGTAGTACTTTATGAAATTCGTCACGATTCGTTTCTAGTTATCCCTAACAAATTCTTAATTATTCCATTCTATACTAAGAACAAAAAATTATTTTGACGAGGTTTCGAAAATTTCAAAAATTTTGAATTAATCAAGGTCGGAGATCCCCAAATCTATTTTTTACTCTAAAGATGCCAGAACACGTAAACGGCCGGAAGGAGCAATAAAAGCGGCATTTCCCTCATATTGTTTTACTGTCTTAATTCCATCTTCTAAACTATCCACAAGAATAACTAAATTTTTGTCTGTTATAATTTTTGAAAATTCTGGGTCGTCAGTGAAAGCCTTTAAAAAATTTAATATGTAGAAAAATAATTTTAAAAAATCAAAACTTCAATCATCTCAATCCTTCCAGTGCTTTTTATGTCCAAAACGAGTTTATACTCTCCAGATTTAACAAGGCGTACAAGTTCTTCCAAAGCTATGTGAATTAGATGGATGTTTTATTGTTTTGTTGGGGGTTGGGAATTGAAGGTTACCAGTAGGGTTAGTCTCTGATTTCCCATCCCCGCCTAACGATGATTTTTAGTTCATTTTCCGATCTCCGAGATGCTATTCTATTCACTGACGCTCACATACATACACCGAAAAAGTTCTATCCAAGAAGGGGGTCCCATGAAAAAATTATTAGTAAATTCGATTCAAATTGCATAATTAATCTCAGTTATGAGGAGAGAATCTAATTAAATCATTAGTAATTTTACAATGGACCGAGGAGGATATAAGAGTATAACTTCCTCTTGTTTTGCCTAACTAAATTTAAAAAAACAGAATATTCGGTAACCAACTTTCAAAAGGAAGTTTAGAAGCGCCATGTGCAAACAACGCTACTAAATTAGCACCAAAAAAAGCCATTAAAAATAACGAACAAATCCAAACTGTAGCAATAAGTATTCGAGAAGAGAGAGAATGATTAGTGTAAAAAAATTCTTTTGAAAAAAATTTTTGAATTTGAAAAATTTTCGTTTACTTTTTCCTCTAAAGAAAACCAAAGAATGTGCAATTAAAATATTACTAGTTTGTGTAGTTCTTGTAAATCCAAAATTTTGATTTTGTATAAATCTATAGGCAAATCCAGCAAGCACAAAACAACCAATAATAGATAGCCAAATCTTTTTAATAAATTTTTAATAATTTTTGATATTTTTAATTGTAATTTAAACATTTTTAAACACATTGAAAGAAACGCAGGTCAACGGAAAATGGAGAGATTACAGTTAAATGCCTCTCACATAATTAAAAAAATTTTTTCCTAAAATTTTCATTCCCCCATACCTTCCATCCAAATGCATATGCCAACATTTGTGCTACAAAATTTTCTCTTCTTGGCACTTTAATTAATATAGAACTAGATTGGTAACCTATCGGATCGGAAAAATCAAAAGCTTTGTTTCTGTTTGGCGTCATCATTGAACCGCCAGCCAAAATTTCTGCTTTCTATAAAATATATTTTAGAAATCCAAGAAGGAGATAACAAGGGAAAGTAAAGAATTGAATTTTATCTTAATCGTGACTAGACTGGGAGGGTATAATAGAGACTTAAGTTCCACCTCACATCATTCTAATTTAAAGTCATGATCACTTGTTTTTTGGCACAAAATTCGGCTTTTAAAACAAAGGAAAATTTTTTTCGCTCAGGCCTTCCCCTCTTCTACAAATTTCTTTATTCGATAAAATTAAATTTATTCAAAATCCCTCTATTTTACCCCTTCTTTTAAACATCCAAAAGCTCCAGTCCATGTGTCATTCTCGAATCTCTTTCCCCATCCTTCAATCTCAACATTTTCAATTTCATAAGTAAGATTTAAACGATTAGCCATATCACAAAGTATTTCCCAAACAATTCCTAAAAAATTTGGGGGGTTTATTTTGAAAAATTCCTTTCCGAAAAAATTAAGTAGAAAATCTCGATTTTTTAATCTCAGTTACCCGGCCCATACAGCATCGTTCCATCATTACACTGATTGGAATAATTAATTGCATTTAACTACAGAAAAAATAAAAACTTAATTTTAAACAAAAAATATTATTTTTACATAAGGAGGATCAATTCTTGGAACAACAACCTTTAATATTTTATTCGCCATTTCTGTTAAATTTAGTTGCCTCATATTTTTTAAAAAATGAAAGAAAATAAAAATATTTTCTTTATTTATTTTATTTATTTAATATGTAAGCATTTTTCCGTAATAATTTTTAATTAAAAGCAAATAATGCTATTTTTATAAACTTGTTTTCCTTTTTATGTGTCAGTAAGTTGCCAATAAGAAATTTAAGAAAACTTAAAGATAAAGGCAAGAAATAAAGGTAAACACTTGAACTGTATTAGTAGACTCAGAACGGGATGGAGACACGGCTTTTCCTGTACTTTTTGTTGGAGATGCTGTGATTATAGAATCGGGAATTCCTTTTTTAGATCGTGTCTTGGACAAAAAGAAAGTCAAAAACAATTTTAATTAGTGAATGGCTAAAAAACAAATCAGATCTTATGCTCGTTTTTGGAGTATTCAAAAAAGGCCGCGAGATTCACGGACCTAGTCCTGGGCATCCTAAATTTTGGTGGCTCATCAAACCGGTTCTCAAAGCAAAAAAACATTGGTTTATGGCTATAAAATTATGAGTGTTTTTCTTACCTTTCTAGAAAAAATACAAATAGATTTTATAATAGTTCATAAATTCTTAAATAAAATTAATTTTATTTTTCATCATAAGCTTTTCTAATTTAAATTTTGGTTCAAAAATTAATAAAAAAATAATAATTTTTCAAATTTTTGAACCAAAATTTAAATTAGAAAAGCTTATGACTTATCATATTAATGAAAAATAATGAAAATTAAAAAAAAATAAAATTCAGATTTTAGCAAAACTTGCATTAACTAAAGGTAAAGTACACATGAAATAGAAAACAAAAAATCTTTTTTCTAAGAAAAAATTCAAAAATTTACTCATAATATGAAAAAACAAAAATCATACATTTTTAGATAGGTACTAGCTTAAATTTCTATTATCTTCTTAGTACAAAAATAGAGAAGATAAAAGACAAAACTTAACTTTTACCTTAAAAATACCCAGATGCTTAAATATTATTTAAAATTTGAACTAAGAGTATAGTTTGATGCTTATTTGGAAATCTTAAGGTAAAAGAGATATTAGAGTAATATAAATAAAGGCATGGTGATTGAGGATTTTTATTTTAAAATTAATTAATCCTTTAATTAATCTAATTAATCAAAAATTAAATTTAAAATATATTTTAAGGATCTTAGTCCGTTTGTTAGATTTTGTTGATATCAGGTTCTGACTAACTATTAGGTCGGGTCATAATTAGTGTCGCTTTTTTTGTTAAGATATTTATTCCAAAATAACAGTCAAGAATATCATTAAACAATAAAATATTCTTCATGAAGATCGATAACAGATTGCCAACGTGTCTGTCAAGCATTGCTGTATGTATAGAGTAGATATCCCTCGACAATTAAGAAGTAGAAATATCGGGATTTCATCTAAACCGGCCGAGCAGGACCGTTATGTTTAATGACAGCCTTCTCCCTCGACCATGTTTGCTTCTGAGAGTCATACGGCCTTTCTCGTATAGCCTGAACCCTATTTTTTGCTATCTAGCATAGTCAACGATCCCATTGACTAGATCATTAAGATTTTTTGTTTCTTGTTTGCATTTTCGGTAATTTATAATTTATGGTACAAATGCTTGAAAATTTTACTACGAGGTAGTGAAGTTCAAAAAATCATAACTTTAGGAATATCACCCATATATACCTAAACCTGGTATTAAAATGAAGAGCAGATTCAGATCTTTATGTTGGTTAATAAGAAAAAAGAATATTTGTAAAATAACACCCCTAAAAATTTAATCGAAAAAAAGCGACACTAATTATGACCCGACCTAATAAAAATCCGACTACATCAAATTTTAGACATAGTAGCATTATACATTTTTTAAATTGTACAAAATTTTTGCGATTAGGTAACCTATCCGACATGTGTAAGAAAAATTTGACTAATTTACTTCATTTTCCAATTACATCTTTCAAAACTGCTCGAAATTAGAGAGCATAAGGTAAAATATTATTATTTGAATTTAATAATTATTTAATAAAATAAAATTACATAAAGTTAGAATATTTAAAATTAGGTAATTTTTAGATAAATTTAAAAATTAAATACAAGATAATGTCTTCAATTAATGTTTATTGCCTTCTTTTTATCTTCTCTACTATTTTATTACTTGAATTTACACACGGTCAATGCATTAAATATTATGGAGAAGGTTGTAATAATGAAGTCAACTGCTGTGGAAAAAATTTATTTTGTACACGTACCTTTGCCTCTGGAAGTAAACGTGCAAGATATCAATGCCTTCAAAGCTCTTGCGCAAATTTTGCTCATGGATGTATAGCAAAATATGATAATTGTTGTTATCCTCTGAAATGTGGAACTAATGGTAAATGTCAGGCATGTTTAGAAAATAACGACACGTGCGAATTTGATAATGATTGTTGTATTGGGCAATGCAAAAGGGATGTAGGGAAGGTGTATGGAAAATGTGGAATATAATACGACTGAGTTAATTTAAAAAAAATAAATTTGACACGACTAAACATGCGAACCGATGTTAAAATTATGAAAGCAGCCTTTAAGCTATCTATATCTTCACCTAGTTTTTTAAATGTTCGCCCGGAATTTTTTAATTTTTCTTTTATTTTCCAATATTATATTTAATAAAATCTACCACAAACAGTTAGTTGTAGACGGCGATGTTACGGGTTGAGGGAAAATAAGATTTATTGTGGGGCTTTTCAAAGATGGTTATTGTATAACCTGTAACATCTCTATCTTAATTTTGTATCTCTCCTGTCATATTTTAGTTTTAATTTTATAAATTATCTTTAAAAATAAAAATGTTGCAAACTTAATTTTCTTCAACTTTTTATTTGGGTTTAGTGAAAATAATTTATTTACATGTTTAATTATACATATTTTGGTAGAATTCGTTTTTATAGCCGCAAACAAAAATTCTTGAATTTATAGAGCCAAAGGTGGTGGAAATTAAATAAAATTTTAAAAATTGAGGATATCGATCAGGAAAATCTTGAAAACTGTTTGTACGAGAATCCTACGAGATTTTTGAAAAATATCGGGTTTTTGGAATTCTCGGTTCTAGATGCACTCTAATTAATAGAAATACATACATATTACTTTTAAAAAAATTATTAATTTTTTAATAAAGAAAAGATTTTATCGACCACAATTTAAAGAAACTAAATAAATTTTTAAATAAAGTAGATGGAATGTATATCCTTTAAAACCTCTATTAACGTTCCAGAGTAGAGATCGAACAGATACTACATTAAAGCATAAATTCTATTTTATCTAAATAAATATTTGTTCGACATATCGATCACAATTCCGTACCCCTCTCCAAGTCCGGTTTCTAGTCCAGAGCAGGGGTGAGCGCATTGCGTTTTGCGTTATTTGCGTTAAATTTTGGCCTTGCGTTGCGTTTTGCGTAAATTTGGCCCAATTTAACGCAAAAAAACGCAAAAAATATACCCAATCTAAGGGCAAAATTGGAGAAATCTGGCTTCTTGGCTTTCCAAAATTCTGAAAATTTTCGCCTGCGGCGCTGAAAAGGGAAGAAATCTGGCTTAAGGATCTTCCAAAATTCTCAAAATTTTCGCATGCGATGCTAAAAATGAAAAAGGAAAAGGTGGTTAAGGGAAATATCACTTGACCTGAAGGGATAGAAGAAGATTATCGGGCGATTTACTGTGATTAATGTGTAGTTAAAAAGATATATATGGGGATCTCCGCTATCCTTCTGAATCGACAGATATCTCTCTTATCCTTCATAATCTTCAAATTCCCTGACTAGATTAATGTTCCAAAGATAGATTAATATACGTAGATTCGGCAAATTTTCGACCTTTCGGACCGGACCGGGCCGGCAACCCCATACTTTCAAATCCACTATCTTCCAATATCACAAAACTCAGTTGACATCCTCCATAATCTCATGGTATCTTTTTCTTTAACTCTCTTTGATCCTTCAAAATACCATGATATTCTCCGCAATACCCGATATCTCGATACCCGATATACCAAAGAAAAGTTTAAATTTAAAAGAATTCAATATTATGAATAAATTTGTAAAGAATTTTTAAACACAAAATTAGGAACAATAAAGACAAACTTTTGGAAAATTTTTTCATTCAAAAAAGGAAAAAAGCTTATTTAACTAAAATTTTTATTTTTTTATTTATTCATTCACGTGGTTAAATAAGAATATTATTTTATTTACAGATTTTTAAGGCTATTTTTTAATAAAAAAATTTTTTCTTAAGTTTCATAATATATTCTTCGTAAATTTTTCCAAAAGTTTGTTCTAATTGTTCCTAATTTTTGTCAGTAATACACAAAATTTGGGAATATAAAAATACTTGTGGAATATTCATTTAAAAATAATTTTTTAAATGAATATTCTCTGGTATACCTATTAAATTAAAATCAGACTTTAATTTTACATAAGCCCTTGGGGCTGAAACTACTCTATTTGTATAATATAATCTTAATACAGTAGTCAATTATTTGAGTCGGAGGTGAGCGCAATAAATTTAGTGTTATTTTATTGGAAAGTAGCTCTATTGCCCAATATTCATTTAAAAATAATTAATTATTTTTATTACAAAAATATTTTTATAATTTTTTTTCCTCTCTCACCCCCCTATTTGAGGTGGGTGAGAGAGGAAAATTTTCAACATCTAGCTGGAAGGGCAATTATTTGATTAAATACGGTAGGCATTAGTGGTGAGCTGACTCTTCTTTACAAAAAAACATTTTTTCAGTTAAAAGATTCCAATTTAAATTTTTCTAAAAGTATAAATAAATGATGGAGGTTTTTGAGCAGTTAATTATTAATATATTTTTATTACAAAAATATTTTTAGGGGAATTTATTAATTAAAGAAAATTTTAATTAAAGAAAAAAAAATTTTTTTTTATGGAAAGAAAAATTGGTTAAACTTCCCAGCCCTGGACTCGAACCCTCACACTCAAATTCATTATGTGAACGACAGGTCTTCGATCTCAAATTTTTAAAAATCCGCAAAATAATGACATTTTAGTCTAAAACTACTAGAAAATATAAAAATCCCCATAATCTTCAAAACTCCGCAAATCCGCATTTTTAAAAATAATCCTTATCGACCTATCAAAAAACCACAAAATCAGGAAAAATCCGCACATATCGAAGCCCTGGTTTAAATGCTAACTAACTCGAACTCCCTTCCTTATAATAAAAAAATTTAAATTTATTTTTATACATTTATATTTCTAATTAAGCGTTTTTTAGACCAAATAAAAATTATTTAAATTCAGAAGCTTTTTTAAAAAAGAAATTCTAAATAAAATAATGTCTTCAATAAATATTTTAATTGTTTTTATTTACTTCATTTTTGTATTATTCCAATTCAATACAAGTCAACAATGTAGTAAAAATGGAGAAAAATGCAATGGCAGTGATAAAAAATGTTGTCGTGGTCTAAATTGTAAAAATTCAAGAATAAGAAATATACCTGGATTGATATTTGTATATAAATGCTCCAAATCTGGTTGTGTTCACGAAGGGAATAAATGTGATGATAATGGGTGGGAATGTTGTTATGGATTTAAATGTAATAGTCGTTCTTCTAAATGTGCAAAATGCATAGTTGATGGTTCACCATGTGATCGTGCATCTAACTGTTGCTCAGGAGAGTGTGATAGCTCGACACTCAAATGCTATTCAGAGAAGTGAAGATAAAATTTTTCTTTTAATTTTATAACTGGAATTACTTTTGGAATTTATTTTCGCTTTAAATTCATCTATTGAATCAAGCTTTATAATCACTGTTTACTTGGCAAAATTTTCTTTTGAACTAACTAAAAGGGAGAATTTCTTTGGGTATTAAAAAATATCTTTGTTTTTTTTTCATAAAATTAATTTAAAAACATACAAATTTATTTTTCTTAAATTATTTAATAATTTTTCAAAACGGCTACAAATAATTAAATGCTAGTTAGCTAGATTTTTAACTGTTTTTATGTTCACTTTAAATCCCTCGGTTCTAATCATGGGTGGTTATCGAATTAAAAGAGAAGGAGAAGCGTGCTCCGATATCTAAGTCGATAGAGCATTAGAAATGCAAAAATTTTTGGGGGAATACATAGTAAATGCATGTAAAATTTAATCTTTATTTATTCAAAAATAATATTTTATTTATTTTAAAATTTAATAGAATTATACATACATACTCGGTTATAATTTCTGCCACTGTATAACAAATAGTTTATGAAAATAAGACAGTTTTAAGATAAAACCACTTTTGTTAATACAAAAACTAGTGTTGGAGTACATCACGATAATTATTTTTCTGTAAAATCTGACAGGTACAAAAACTATTCATTAAGACCCTGTTGTTGAAGGATTCATTTATTCATAATAAAAATCTGGCGTTGAAGTTTCTGATAATGTTAATGAAGATTAATAAAGAAATAAAAAGAAAATAAATAAATGGGATATATACTTATTGTTGTTGTTGATATGAATGATAAATTTGTTGTAACACCATTTTTGACTTCACTTTTCTAGGCATACATATAATAAAATTATTTTAAAGAGGATAATTATAAAATAAGTGTCAACTGATTAGAATTGTTGTTTTAAGTTTTTTTTCTGGAAAAACATTTTGAGCAGATTCGGACCATTGTGGAATTCTTCTCGTGATTTTATTAATTAATTCAGTTTGTTAAATTTATATATTGGTTAGAAGTATATTATCATGCTTGTAAACATGGAAATTCCTGAGTGTATCGATTCAGATCACTAGTAAAACCATACTCCCACAAAGACGATCGCCTGTTTAGATCCTTGTTTTAATTATGACTTGAATTTCGAGACGGGTTACTTGTAGTTCCGATACTATAATGGTTTCACGTATAGATCCTTGCGATCTCTAATTAATGTTTTAATATGTTAGTTCGATCAATTCTTAGAGATAAATCTTGAGTGAACATTGAATGTTACATTTAATTTTTTAATCAGTCGAATTGTTTTTGAAATTGCTTTTAATAGGTATATTAATTTATAATTCATATATTAAAGAAAAGATTTTATCCATTACAATTTAAAGGGAAATAAATAATTACTTTTCTAAATATAGATTGATAGTGTATATATCATTTAAATCCCCCATAGAAGCTTTTATAAAATAAAGCAGAAAAGTAAGATAGTAGTACAATAGGCTCTTCCATATTCTTAAAAAATGGAAGCGGAAAGGCAAAAACGTCAGAATTCAGCCGCCGAAACCCGGAATCGGAAGACCTCCAGTTCCTGGTGTATAAGGTATACACACACCCCCATTACATATTCCAGAGCAACAATCACCATTCTTGGCACATTTTACTCCATTAATTGTGCATTTTTTGCATACAGAATTATCACATTTAGAGCCATAACAACACATCCGGCCATTATCGTCACAGTTTCTTCCGTCTCGAATACAGTTAGCTTTGAAGCATTTAAATATAGATAAACCAAGTTCCTTATTAATTCTTTCATTTTTACAATTTAGCCCACGACAGCATTTGTTGTTTTTATCATCACATTCTACTCGTTCTCCACGACAATCTTGACTCTTAACGGATTCAATTAATACAAAAATAAAGTAGATAATAATTAAAATATCCATTGAAGACGTAAAGTTTTAGAAATTCTGATAGCTTTTTTAACGTTTGTTGTAGGGGTATATAATCTTAAAAATTTAAAAATAAATTTTAATAAATTTAATAAATCCAATTTCTAGCACTTCAATGCCCCTTGGATAAGGAAAGCCACGCCAAAGTGACTACCCCTTTTGTTGTTTTATAAAGGATAGGATAACCCAAACAAAATTAATGTTAGGCATATTAAGGATAATTAAGGATGCTTATCACGAAATTCGTTTACGAAATAAAAGCATCTGAAAGTTGAAAAATCAAAAGATGAAATCATTAATATAAGTAATTAATTAAATAAATTGAATATTAACTAAATTTCAAGAATATTTATATTCAAACAAAAACATAAATTTCGAATAAAAATTAAACTAAATTTTTGTCGACACAAAAAAGAGATGGAAATTTAGTAAAAATTAATTCTAAAATTAAAAAAAAAATTTCGGACCATTTTAATTAAAAAATTTTAATTTTCTATTAAATTAGAGGAAGAAATTTCTGTTCTGATTTTGTGTTAAAAATTAAAATATTTTTTGAATAACTACGATTTAATATCTCAACATTTGTTAATTTTAAAAATAATTTCCTAAATTCCTTGTTTAAGCAGCTAATAATTTTGAGAAAATTTTGAATTTAATATTTTTATGATTCAAATATATCAACTAAAAACGAAAGAAGGATTTGAAGACTTTTACTTTATTTTATTTACTCGATTTATTCTGCTCTATTGTGACTTGGTTACTGGCTAACTACGAGAAGGAGTATAATAAAATATATAATAAAGCTTAGAACTTTTAATTTACCAAGTTTAAGATTTAATTACCCAAGTTTAAGATTTTTTAAATAAATAAAATTCAAATCCTCTTAATTCACTTCCAAATAAATTTAACTTGGGACAACTAAAGGAAAATATAAAATGTCTTCAAATTTAAATCAACAACAAATAATCGATATTGCAAAAGCCGTTGCTGAAATTTTAAAGCCCACTATTACTGAAATTGTTAAAACAACAATTTCAGAAATTTTTAAACAACAATCTAATTCACCTAATGATTCACCAACAATCAATACTCCTTGGGGCTGCCCTCCTCTTAATATCTACTCTTCCAACCTCTCCTCACAATGCCAAATAGCACAAACAATCAATAATGCTATCATCAATTCTGAAACAATCAAGGCAAAATCTTTGCGTGCTGTTATTGAAAAATTGCCCGAAGTAAATGATGAAGGTATGGTTAGAAGTTTAGTAAAAGAATGTGGACTTGAAGATAAGGTTGATTTTGATAGTATCCATAGACATCCACCTCATAAAAATAACAAAAGCAATAAACCCCGTATTCTAAAAATACCATTTTCTGATACAAAATCTCGTGATATTTTTTTATATTCATTTCGTAAATGTGTCAAATCTCTTCCTATTGTCCCTAAAAACATAACAGCCCGACGCGATATGACCCAATATGAACTAAATATTCTATATAATCTCCGTAAACAAGCTTATGACCTTAATGTTCGTGAAAATTTATTTAAATACTTTGTTGTTGATTTAGAAATTCGTACAATGTCACATCCAAAACAACTTAAGGTAAAAAATGCTTCCGCATAGGGTAATTCGAGTAACCATACTGGTAATTTAAAAACAGCTTTAAACTCTAATGTATTATCCTGTTTGGCTTTTAATGCACGATCTATAAATAATAAAACCTTCGAACTGCAGGAACTTTTAGAAAATAACAAAAATAAAATAATATTAATAAATGAAACTTGGCTTAAAGAAAATAACATTATACACTCAGAATTCTCACTTCAAGGCCAGTTTAATCCAATATTTGCAAATAGAAAACAAGGTCTTGGCGGCGGCTGCCTAATACTAGTTCCCTCTGAAATTCCATACAAATTAAAGTTTACAGGCACAAAATTTAAATGCGAAATCATACATATAAAATTACTTATTCAAAGAGGTATTGAAATTTTTTGTATATACCGACCACCAAAATGTTCATATGATGAAACAAAAAAATTATTAAAATATATTTCATCTATATTAAATCCTAATGTTTTAATCTATGGGGACTTTAACATTCCTAAAATCAATTGGGATTCTATGGATTCAGATAATGAATTAGGACAGTTACTTATTGATTTCTGTTCTCAAAATGAAATTCATCAACATATTAAAGAAAATACAAGAGAAAGTTCAATACTTGATTTAGTCTTTACAAAACCCAAAAATCTTATTGAAAAATATAATATTTCTGCTCCATTCTCAACATCTGATCATAATATGATCTCATTCATTCTAAACGTTAAATTCCATAGAGAATTAAAAAGTAAAAAATATACTAGAAGTTTTAGCCATAAAAACACAGAAAATCTTAGAAAATATACATCATCCATAAATTGGAAATACATACTGGAGACAAAATTCACAACTAATGATAAGTATAATAACATAACACAAAATTTAGTATCTGCTCTTAATTACGCTATCCCTTTACAGACATTAAATTTAATTATTAGGAATAGTTATCCTAAAAAGATTAAAATTTTACAGGCAAGAAAACTTGCTATACATCAAAGCTTAAGAAAGAATCCTATAAATAATAATTTAAAACTTCAATATCGATTTATCTCTAAGGAACTCAAAAAGAATATAGAATCATATAATGAAGAAAAGATAAGTCAAACAATAAATAAAGGAGGTAATGCTATTCATAAATTTATCCGTCAAAAATTTAAACTAAATAACGAAATACCAAATTTAATAAGTGAAGATAACAAAATACATATAAATATAAAAGATAAATGTAAATTACTTGCTAACACATTTAGTAAATATTTTCAACTTAAGGAATTTGACAAAAACTTTACTCCTAGACAAACTACAAGAGAACGTTTAGAAGATATTGAATTCGATATTCTCACAGTTGAAAATATCCTAGAAAATCTTCCAAATAAAAACTCCAATTCACCTGATGATATTCCTTATATATTATTGAAATCATGTTCAAAAATACTTTCTCCGACCATAACAGAAATATTCAGAATCATACTAGATAATAGGACAATCCCAGAAATCTGGAGACAATCCTACATCATTCCTATATTTAAAAAGGGTGAAATAAATGACCCTGTTAATTATAGACCTATTTCTGTTACGTGTACACTTTGCCGCGTATTCGAAAGAATTATCTCAACACAAATCATAAATTTTTTAAATAAAACTAAGTTCTTCTCTGATGAACAATTTGGGTTCTTACAATATAGATCCACTACCACAAATCTTTTATCTATGTTAAATGATTTTTATAAGTCATTGGAAAAAAGAGAAAATATCGATGTTATTTACATTGATTTTGCTAAAGCATTTGACTCTGTTCCTATTGAGCTCTTATTACTCAAAATAAAAGCTTGTGGAATAAATGGAAAATTATATGATTTTATAGAAAACTTTTTAACAAAAAGAAGTTTTAAAGTTAAAATAGAAAAAGAATTCTCTGAAAGCATACAAACAAAATCAGGAGTACCACAAGGAAGTGTATTAGGCCCATTACTATTTCTTATCTTCATAAATGACCTTCCAAACTATCTTCCATCTGATGTAAAAATTAAAATATATGCAGACGATGTAAAATTATATACATATCATCAAAATGACAATAAACGGGACATACTAAAAGAATCACTAATATTACTTAGTAAATGGGCTAAAATTAACGGTTTAGAAATCGCAGAAAATAAATGCTCTGTACTTTACGTTGGAAAAAATAACTCACAAGAAGAATATCATATATCTGAGAATTTAATTCCTAAACTACAAACAGTTAGAGATTTGGGTATCTTAATAGATTCCAAACTCTCATTTTCCGATCATATTAATATAATTATCAAAAGAGCTTACTTAAGTATATATAGACTTTTTAAAGTTATAAGAACTAGAAAACTGGAACAATACATTAATATCTACAAGACATATATTCGGCCACAACTAGAATATGCAAGCGAGGTATGGAATCCTATGAAAAAAGCAAATTGCGAAAGGCTTGAAAAAATTCAAAAATATTTTACAAAAATTGCATTTAAAAAATCTGGATTTATAAAAATAAAATATGAAGAAAGATTAAAAATATGTAACATAGAGAAATTAGACATACGAAGACAAATTAATGATCTTTGTATGATTCAAAAATCCTTTATCAGAATACACACTTAAAACCTGAAAACTTCTTCGCCTTTGCAAAAAAAGCCAAAAGAAAACCCCTACTCCTTCAAAGCCAAAGATATAATTCGAAATCCAGAAATAATTTTTTTATAAGAAATGTAACAAATTGGAATAAACTACCTAATGAAATTATGAGTATAATGCATAAAAAGCCATTCAGGAAATACATTAAAAAATGGATATCAGATAACGGAAACATTTTTCCTTAAGTTTTAATTTATTAAATGTTTGGTGAAATAAAACATAATTTTAACAAAATATACAACAAAACAATTATTTCACCAAACACTCCAAATACATAATTCTATTAAATTAATTAATTTATTTTACAAAAAATTTTTCTTTTCTTTTTTTACATATATTTGTCTTTTTACATATATTTGTCTTTTCTACATATATTTGTCTTTTTTTCACCACTATTAGTGTATTTTTTATACCGTGTGGTTGCTCATAAATAAATAAAAACTTTAATTGAAAATACAAATGAATCGAAGGCTTTATACATACACTCAGTTCCAAAATTATAACCGCACCCCTATTTTTCTCAGTATTTCGTGTCCAAATCAATTTTTCTTTAAAAATTTTTGATAATCATACATATAGGGCCAAGGAATACACATTATTTAATACTGAAATGGATTTTTAAATTTACAGCCTCAGGAGGTCGCAGGTTCGAATACTGCCCGGTGGCTAAAGTTTTGCTAAACTATTTTTTACTGAAATTAATTAAAATTTATTTTTTTAAATTTATTTTGCAATAAATATTTTATTAAAAATTTAAATCAATATTTAAATCTTTATTGCCATTGATTAAAAATCAATTTTAAATAAATAATGGGCATGTGGCAAATTTTTTATATAAAATTTTATAAAAATTTACCCTATCCTTTTTAAAAAAATTTAATATTTATTAAATAAATTTGAAATTCTCCCTAAAATTAAAAAAAAATAAATTAAATATTTTAATAATAAGAGGTAAGCTTCGCGCGCCGCGGTATTTTAAAGTTTTTAAAACCTAGAAATCTGATCCCTAGTTATTATATAAAAAACTTTTTTTATTTATTTTAATTAAATATTTTAAGAAAATGAAATTTAAAAATTATATTTTAATTTTCTTAATTTTTTTTATAAAATTTTCATTTATATTTATGATGGAGAATGATGAAATGGAGGAAGATTTGGTTATTTAATTAAAAATTATTTTAAATAAATTTGAAAAATATTTAGAATTCTACCACAAACGCAATGTCAAATCTTTCATTGGACAGAAATGCTCAACATCAGATTATTCACGATTTAAATCGACGTCTGGTTCAAATCACACATGAAATTGGACAAATTAATTACAAGTTAAGAAAGGATAAAGAGGAATATATTAAGATCCTAGAGCAAGATTCAGAAGAATTTGAAAACGGCGCTACAGAGCAATCGCATTTTCTAGTTGAATACGAACGTCAAATCTCTCACTTAGAACAAAATAAGAAAAATTTAGAAAATGAGAAAGTAAATATTCAAAATCACCTTTTAATATTAAATGATAATGAGTTGTCTAAAAATATGTCCAATTTATCTTTTAATCATAAAAAGGATCGTGGAAGTGGAGGTTCTAGTGGTTCGAGCTCAACACATTTTCACCGAAGAGGATTTTGAAGAGAAATTTTAACTTTTAAGAATTTAACATATTTAAAGAAAGTATTCAAAGAAGGTATTTACTAGAGAACGGGATTTTCAAAAAACATTGACCTTGATCCTTGATCCTGATTTCGGTTGGGTACCTTGACCAGATTCTTGACCTTGACTCAAGGAAAAATAAGGGAACTCTGAAAATGCCTTGATCTGGACTCCAATCCAGGAAAAACAAGGTCTGGATCCAGATCCAGCTCGCTCTCTAGTATTTACCTAGTTTAGTTATACCAGTTAAGAAGAACATATGTAGAAGTAGTTGATATGTTAACCATCTGATTTTTTCTAAAACTTTTGACTTGTTATCTTTCAAATTTCATATTTTCTAAATTTATTTAAAATATTCTTTATATATTTTCACTCCTATTCAAAACCTCTAAATATACATACATATATTTAACTTTATTCTTTAGTAAAGGTATAAAATTGTCGATTTGTTTGAATTTTAATTTTTTACTGGACTCATGACTCAAGACCAAGACTACACCCCGAGCCCAAGACTAAGACCAACCTCAAGACACAAGACAAAATTTATTAGGATTAGAGGTTTGATATTTGCTAGTTCATTGTATTGAATTAGTTTATATCAGTGAGGCATCTTACTATAAAAGTATCTGGATAATCTAAGCCAAAAGATAGAGTGATTAAAAGATATAGAAATTAAAACATTTAGAGGGATAAAAGATTTAGAGGGATTAAAAGGTATAGAGGGGATTAGAAATTATACGGAATATGAATACTGTGTATGTCGAAAGATAGGCAATCACTGATAAGTACAATTTTTATCTGCATAATTTTCAAGAACCACTTTGGAAGTAACCTTTTCTAGGCTCCGTGTTAAATGCGCATTTGGCGCATTCAATCCAGTGCGCGGAGCGCACTGGTTAGTAAATAAAAATAAATTTTAAAAATTAAATAAAAAAATTTATTTTAATTGACTAGAAGTAATTTATTATTAAAATTATAAATTAATTAAAACAAAAAAAAATAATTTAATAAAAATTAACACAAAGCAATATTTTCTGTGGATTTATTTAAATGTTTCTCTTCCCCTGAATTTTCCATTAAAAACATTGAATTTCCTCTTATTTGTTGTTTTGATGTTAATTTTGATTTTCTTTTTATTTTGGACAATTTATTTATTGAACTTTTTTTGTTTAAACTTTCCGAGTCTGTTTCGGTTATTAAGGATGTTTTGTTTAGTGTTGCCGAATTTGAATCAAAAAATGTTTCGTTAGGGTGAGTTTGTGTACCTTAAATTAATTAATAAATTTGATTTATTGAGAAAACATGTAAATAAACATGTTTAAATAATATTCCGAACATGTTTTAAAATAATCTGAACATGTTTTATTAATTATTTGAACATGTTTTAAGCTAATCTGAACATGTTTTAAAAATATTCCGAACATGTTTTAAGATAATCTGAACATGTTTTAAAATAATCTGAACATGTTTAAATAATAATCTGAACATGTTTTATTAAGGTTCTAAACAATGTTTTAAAGAATGTTTTGAAACATGTTTTATTCATGTTTTATAAATGAAATGCACATTTTATTAATTTTGCTTTGAACTTGTTTATGATGCTTGTAAAACATGTTTTATTTGAAATTTAAATGTTTTGTTCGTTTAATAATTTGTTTAGATTAATTTTGTTTCTACCTGAATTATGACCATTATTTATCCCGTTTGAATTCGTTGTTGTAGGTAATGGAAGGGAAGATGAATGTGAAAGAAAACTTTGTCCGCTCATGCTTTGATTCATTCGGGCACTTTAAAAGATATACTTTTTTAAATAAAATTTTTAAAATAATCACCGCATCTTCGCATCGTGCCATATATAAAAATGCATATAAATTGCACGGAAACAGAAAAGAAAGCAACAAATAAAAATTAAAACACAAAAAATAACAATAGTTGTTGGACTAAGTGAGGACCTTTAAAATTAATTTTTTTAATTTTTAAATATTTAAAATTAATTTTCTACCAAAATCCCATTTGTTCCAAAGTTTTAACATCGATACAACTCTTGTATAATAATTTAGCAGATGAATCTATGTTGGTATTGTGTACATCATTATTTGCTTCAATAGAGCGTAAACTGTAGACCAGGCAAATTGTGTAGTTCTGAAAATGAGTGATATTTGGATGTTTAAAGATGTTTTGAAGAATGTTTGAATTTAATGATTAAAACAAAATTGAATTGTTTATGAATATGTTTTGAAATTAACGAAACATGTTTCAATATAAGTTGTACTAATTTATGTTTAGATTGGAAAATGTTTAGATAATGATTTAATAAAGAAAGGTTTTTGTTAAATAGTTCCAAAACATGTTCTAATGCGAACATGTTTAGTGATTGTTTAATAGTAAGTTTTGAAATATTTTTATTAATGTTTGGGCGTTCAATAAACATTTCTAAAAAATGTTTTTCAACTAACAGTAAGTGGACGAAGTCTAACAACATTGTAGCTATGCCAAGGATTGTAAAGAGATAGCTGTGTGATTCTACCGGTTTGACCAGTAATTGAATCTCTAATTTGAAGAGATAACTGAACCCTTTCCAAAGCGCGTATCTAAATAAATTTTTTGAATTTTTAAAGATTAATTCCCAACTTTTAAAGAATCATTCCACACTAACGCAACATAATGGGAACCAATCTCAACAGGTTTAATTTGAATCGAAGGTGAATGAACAGATAAATTGAGCTTAGCTTCAACACCATCCACAATACACATATATTCTCCAGCATCCTTTTAATTTTTTAATTTATTTTTTAAATTAATTTTTGAAGGCACCTCAAGCATTATTACTTCAAATCTAAGCTGTTCATCTGTGACTTGAACTCTTTCTCGTTGGTGTTGGTGATTATGTATGTTTCTCAAACGGTCAGAATTTGTTGGAGTATCGAATCGTGGATTGCGTTGCCTCTTAAAAAATTTAAAAAAAAATAGAAATGCATATTCGCAAACTTAAGTTTATAGGTTTTAAAGAATGTTTTTACTCACAATGTTCATGTTTATTTAATTTTAATTAAACATTAGCCAACGTTTTTTAAGTTTATAAAAACATCTCGTTTTTAAGTTTTATTGTTCGTTTCAAACAAGTTTTTAAGATCGTAAAAATTCACCTGCTTATGAAAAGGTATCCATGTTGACGTCCCATCTTTTGTAAAAGATTGAATAATTGTAGGTATATTAAATACAACAGTATCTTTTATTTGTTCATCTGATTGAACAAAGGTTCCATTAGGAAGCTTCCAACTCAACGAAATCTTTTCATTCAACCGTCTTGGAGCGCAGTAAAGAGAAAAGTATTCCCCAACATTAGCATTCAAGTAATTACCAAAAGGCAAAATTAAAGGGTTGTTTGAACATTTTTGGTTTAATTTAAAAGAAGATTTAATTATTGTAGTTAGAAGAAGAGTAGAGGTTGAGCTTTGATTAGCAACACTGAAAAAAGAATTTTTGAAAATAGCCATAAATTAATTAACCTTTTTCTGGCTTTACAAGTCGCTTCTTTAAAATCTACAATTTTATGAGTAAAATTTGTAAAAGTTTCTTCAACACAACTACAATCTAAAGGATTTCCACTTATGAACAAGCGAGTAGGTTGTTCGAATATTTTATTGTTTATAGTCTCCAATGAATTGTTTGAAATTACAAGTCTGTTAAGTTTGTAATTAGGTAAATTAAAAATAATTAGGTTCGTTTTGAAAACATAATTGCAAACTTAAGTTTGTAAGTTGATATAAGAATGTTTTTAATTCTAGCAAGTTTAATTAATATTGCTTCAAGTTTATTTAATTTAATTAAACTTGTTTCAAGTTTTAGAAAACCAGCATGTTTTAATTCAAGTTTTAACTCAAGTTTATTTGTTTTTAATAATTCATTTCGAGTTTATTAAACTTACTCGTATAATAAACTGTTTTGGAATGCATATGGAGAGATATATTGTAATTGTGAATTATTAGCCAATTTGAGAAATTGTAAAACAGGCGTAAATGAAAATGTTCGTTGTTCAATTAGACGTAAATTTGGGCAATTAGAAATATCCAAATTCTTTTTTTAAAATTATTTTTTTAATTAAAATTAAAAAAATTCTTTTTTAATTACTTGTAGCATTGGTTGAACAATTTCTCCTTCACAAATTTTACTTATCGGATTTCCACTAAAATTTAACATTCTTAGGGCAACAAATTGTCTCAGATCAGCGGGGATTGTACTAAAATTGTTGTAAGAAAGATCCAATGATTCTAACTTTAAATATTAATTTTTTTTAAATTAATTTTTAAAATTAAAAAAAACCTGAAATAAAGGGGAAAAAGAATCATAATCAAAACGATGAAGACGATTATGAGATAAATTTAAAAATTTTAATTTTTGTGCAGCGAAGAATGAGGAACTCTAAAAAAATTTTTAATTTGTAAATTTTATAAAAAAAAATTTTTTTTAATTTACCTGAGCAACAGACAATAAATTATAGCTTAAATCAAGCTCTTCAATTGCTGGACTGTCTCTCAACATGTGTTCATTTATTGTCTTTAAAAATTAAATTTTTTATTAAATTTATAAAAATTAGTTTAATATCTACAGAAAAATATTTTTTTTAAAGTTTAAATAAAATTAAAGAAAAAAATTTTTTACAAGCAAATAATTTCCTCTCAAAATTAATTTCTTCAATTTTAGAAGTCGGAAAGCTTCCCATTCTACACTGACAATTCTATTCTGATTTAGATTAATTTCTTCAATATTTGGAAATGAAATAAAATCGCTTCTAGAGATGCTCTGTATAAATTTAAATTTAATTAAAAATTAATTTATTTTAAAATAAAATTTACAGTAATTTTATTTTCACTCAAATCCAGACTAATTAATGAAGGAAATTGTGAACGAATTGTCTCGCCTGATGGTTCTCTTCAAGAAATAAATAATTAAAAAAATTTTTTATAAAATATTTGACCAAATTAAAAATTCTAAGAAATGATTTCTTAAAACGCCATTCATTGCGCACATCAATAAGATAGACGCAACAAGTTTATTTATTTTTGTTGCATGTTTGTCAAGTTTATTTAAACAAAATTGCATGTTTATATAGACATTATTTTTTTCATATTTCAAGTTTATATTCAGGTTTGTTTTTTCCAAGTTTATTTATAACAACTTTATTTTTAATCAAGTTTATTTAAATTCAGGTTTTTAAAACAAGTTTTTTTATTAATTTTTTTAAAGTTTATTTTTACCAGCTTTATTACAAACAAGTTTATTTACTTAAAACTTTATTCTAAACAAGTTTTATTTTTTTCTTTACCTAAGACTTTTCTCATCCATTCCAACATGCTCTAAATTATTACCAAGCAAATTAAGCACTAATAATCTCTCCATTCTAGGAAAAATTCCCATATTTTCAATTTCACTATTTATAATGCTCAAATTTTGTAAAGAAGCTGAAAATTGTGTTGGGAATGCACCTCCTTTAAATTATTAATTTTTAATAAATTTTTTTAATTTTTTAAAACAACCAGAAATAAATAGATGGCGTACTTCTGTTCTAGACAGATTTGAGCAGTAAAGAAAAAATAATTCTGGAAAAAATATTTTTTTGAAATTAAATTGTGTTACAATACATATTTTCATAAAAAAAATTAAAATTATTTTACTTTTATTTTATTAAAAAATTTTTTAAATTAATTTTTGTATTAATTTTTATATGTACTTAATAATTTTGAATTTCAGAGTCCTCGACTTTAAATTTAAAAATAAAAAAAAATTTCAGAAAAAAAGAAAATAAATTTACATGTTGTATTTTTAGAAAAATACATGTACCTAATTTCTCAAAAAAATCTTTAAAATTAATTTAAAAAAAAAATAATTTTTCCTACCTTCATTACAAAAACACTTTAACGGACAGATTGCCGTGTCGCTTTTTAATATTAAATTTTGATGGGATATTAAAACAAAAAATTTAATTATTAAAATAATTAATATTAGTGTGTTAATTAACATTTTATTTTATGCTATAAAGGTAAAATAATTTTAAGTAAAATAAAACATTATAAAGTATTTCACTCAATTTTTGTTCCAACAAAAATCCCCCTGTGAAATTTATTTAAAAAAAAATTTTTTTTTCATTTTAAAAACAATAAAAAAGAAAAAAAAATAAGAACAGCAACAAAAGAAAAAAAATTAAATATGCGTGCCATTAACTTCAAAAAAATTTTTTTGGCCAAAAAAATTTGTCAACAGTTAAACAAAAAAAAATTTTTTTTGTTTTTTGTTATTTTTTTTTACTTTTTTGAAGTTCTGTCGTTAACAGAAAAAAATATTTTTTTAATTTTTAAGGTATGCGCATAAGTAAATAATGCAGAAAATTTAGTATAGGGGAAAAAGGATAATGGGAAATGAGTGAAAATGTTTAGAAAAAAATTGAAAAAAGTAAAAATACTTGTGTAAATATTTATTTAAAATAATTTTAAAAAATAAAAAGAGAGTTCTTTTAAAAATTATTTTTGAAATTAAAGACTATTAAATTTGACGATTTTTAAAATTATTTTTCTGTAATACAGTCAGTCTTTATTGTAAATATGTATGCATTTTAATTAAAAAATCGAAAATGTGTAAATAAAATATGTAGAGGTTAATTCAAAATTAAGGGTATAGTTAAGCAGCAGGGCTGGATTTTCTTCCGCTTCCGTCTTCCGCCGAATTCCGTCTTTTTTGACCTTCCGTCTTTCGTCTTCCGTTTTTTTATTTTCTTCCGTTTCTTCCGCCTTCCGTCTTCCGCTTTTTAAAATTCAAAATTCTCCAGCCCTGTTAAGCAGATGACCCTCTTTCCCCACCCATCTAAAGCCAAATTTAAAAATATAATTTAAAGCGTATCCAATTTTAGGTCCAATCGAGATCCAATAATTAAAATTATTTGAATTAAATTAAAAATATTTTTATAAATATTTTTTGAAAATATTTTTAATAATTATTGAAGAAATAATAATAAATAATTAAATAAAAATAAAATAATATATATATTCTCATTATTTTTTAACTAAAAACAATTTATATTCTCGTGTCAATTGTATTAAAATAGAAATTAAATAGAAGAATAATGGCCAATTATTATAAGGATTAGAGAGGTTCGTAACTCTAAATTATTTTAAAAATTTTTCTAATTTATATTGAATTTTAAAGATTAATTTAAATTTAATTTTTAAAAAATTTAAAGGAACTTTGAATAAAAAAGAAAGAAAGATTTTGACCAAAAATGTGTGTAATGGACCGAAAATAATTTTTTATAAAAATATTTTTATGCCAAAATATTATTAGAAAATGAAAAGGAAATATTGCCAATTCATGGCAAGGATTTATTGAAGCGATAAAAATAAATATATAGATTGATAAAATAGAAGATAGACGAGAACATTTATACATATTAAATAAATTATATAAAAAATAATTTTAAATAATTAAAAAAAAATAATGGAAAATTCTGATTGAGACGATCAAATGTTATTTAAAAAAGGGCTAGCTAAATTTATAGGTAACGACAGCCCCCCTTCCTATGTAGCAGATAATGAAAATCGCATACAAAAGTTAGACCGGACTGGAAGTGTCATACGAGAAAAAAATTGAGAATTAATTTGAGATCAAGATTGAGATCGCGATCTCGATAAATCTCGATTCTCGATAAATCTCAAAAATTTTTCGTACGAGAATTGAGATCTCGAAAAATTCTCAATCTCGATAACCGTGATTTTCGATCCAGATCTCGTCTAGGTCAGGTATCTATTCCACATATTTAATTTTAAAATAAAATTTTTTTGTAGATTATTAGTTTTTAATTAATAAAGCTAGAAAGTAAATAAATAATTACAGTTTTTCAAAAGAAAAAAAAACTAGGTTTTAAAAGAAAATTAAAATTGGAAAAAATAAAAAATAAATGTATTTCCCAATAAAAAATAAAATTAATCTCAATATTTACTTATTTAATACACAACTAATTAAATGTACAAATGTGTGGAATGCTTAAAATTATATTGAAATAAATAAAGGCAGCTGTATTTAAAAATAATAAACTTGAACTGAAAATTAAATGAGAGAAAAAAGAAATAAAATGTAGACGATAAAGAAATAAAAATAAACTTTAAATTAGAACTTGGAAAAAAGTTTGAATAAATAAACTTGAAATCTAACCTAAAAATAATTCTGAACAAAATAAACCTGAAAGACATAAAACTTGAAATATGTAAAAAAAATAAACTTAGAAAAATAAACCTAGAAAAATAAAACTTGTAATAATTGAACACTTGAATAAAATAAAACTTGAATTTAAAAAAATAAACTTGGAAAACAAAAACTTGTTTATTTCTATAAACAAGTGTGCGCAATAGAACTGTTGAGTTTAGGTAGACTCTATATTTATAAAATAAATTCTCAAAAAATATTTTATAGAAATTAATCTTCAAAACTTTTTAGTTAATCTTAACCTAAAAAATATTTTTTAATATTTTTTAATAATTATGATAGCTGTGGGAAATTTATGGCCAATCCTCGAGTCTTTTTAATAATTTTTTTCCTTTTTTAGGCCAATGGTCAGTTATATTTGAATATAATAAATTCTTTTCCTGCCTTTTTTCACTCATTTTTACTTCAATTGTCCACATTTAAAAAAGAAAAAAATTCTTTAGAAAATAAGAGACAGCCCGGGTAATTCAAGCTTTTTTACTTTAAAAATCTTTTTAAATTGCCACACATTTTAATGGCCACAAAGAAATTTTTAAACGTTTTGATGGACAACATAAGTTATTTTTAAATATAAAAGTGACCATCAAATTTGTAAAATTTAAGTAAATGATTGGCAATTGAAGATTTTTGGGGTTTGACGTTTTAGGAGTAATTTTTTAAATTTATTTGTGACATGTGACAACTGTGATGGGTAAAATAAATAATTTTTAATAGTAAATAAAACAATTTGGAATTTTATAAAAATAAATAGAAATAATTACCGTATTTTTTCGATTAATTCCCCTCACTCGAATACCTAATTCCTTCGACTCGATTAATTCCCAAGGCTAGAGTTGGGTTGAAACAATACATAATTCCACACCAGCAAATACCCTACTGCACGTTCAAATGCCAAAACTCGAATAATTCCCCTCTCTCAATTAATTCCCCATGCCAAGGAAGGGTTGAAAAAATAATTCCCCAGAGGAATTAATCGAGAAAATACGGTAATTATTTTTGATAATTTTGTTTAAAAGTAGCAAAATGATCAAATTAAATATTATAATCGTAAAATATCAACAAGAACGGCATAATTTAGATATTAGGTGATTTTTATTTTATACGGCTTTAAATTTTTTTGATAGAATTACAAGAATAGGCAGAAGACAGTAGATTGACAATTACTCCGTCAAGCTCACGGATAGACAAGAGCTTGACGGAAACTTAATCACTAAGACGGGAGCTTGACCATTACTTATCCATTAATCTATGTATAACGTAAATTAATTTTTTGGTAATATTGGATTATTTCACTCATCCTCCATTTCGTCTGCCTCTTCAAAACCCTCGAGATGTTTTAATATATATTTTCAAAAATTATTTTTCGGTCTCTAAAGATTAAAATTTTCAAAAAAGAAAAATAAGCAAGAAAAGTACAGCTTAAAATTGTCTAAAGCATTCGTTGAGTAAATTGGATTATATTTTAGGAAAATAGGAAAAGGAGAAAATTAGGCGATAAATAAAGGGACGGAAGAAGTTTAGTAGAAGAATAAAGTCACACAAATGGCCACAAATTGGCTAAAACTCTAAAAATGGAGAAAGAGAAGGAAGTCTTTTCGCGTGATGAGTAGAGCAACAAACAAACACTTTAAAGCCTTTAGGGGAAATTAAGAGAAAATAAATAAATTTTGGAGAAAATTAGTTGAATTTGTGTGGATGTTATTTTATAAACAAAAAATTAAATTTTTAACAAAATTTAATTGAAATTATTTTTAAATTTAATGGTGTTATATTTTAAATACAGGGAGGGTGCGGCAAGTCCTTGGAAGCAATTGCCTATGATTTTGTCTGTTGTGAAAGACGGGCCTGGGATTCAATTATTGTGGATGAGTGCGCGACCATATTGGGCAAATTCAGTAAGCGTTTGACGCGTATATCTTGGCGGAGGGATACAATTTCTGCCTTCTGATTTAGAATTTCTAGAAAGGTTTTCTTCCAATTTTCGAAAAATTTTTTAAATTTCCGATTTCCGAAAGGTGAACGAGAACCTGCTTCCATACCTAATTCCGATCGGGATTAAATTTGATTTTTGGTAGAACTAATATTAAATTAAAAACAAAATCAGAATTCTGGGAATAAATGGGGGATTTTAAAATAATTAGGATTTTAACTTAAAAATAAATTACAAAATAAAAATAAATACAAACTAGTTCCAATCTCTGTTTGCGAAAATTAAGAGTGTCAAATAAATAAATAGTAAATTGTTGGTGCTATTTGCCAGACAGAAAATTAACGCAAATTGAATTTACTCGTTTTATTGTTTGTTTAGTTCAATAAAAAATAACAAAAATAAAAATTTTTATTTGGATAAAGCTTTTAATTATTTTTTATTATACATATTTTTTAAATTAGTTCCAAACAATGATTAATTCAGTTTTGTTTGATAGCTTTTATTATTTTTTTGATAATTTATTTCTGAAGTTCCCCCAAACATTCTTACGATTGTTAGAACAATTCTTACGATTGTTGTCGTTATGGCGTTAGAAAATGGAATAGGTCCGAAGAATCTGGTCTGAAGAATCTCCAACTTTACTGATATACCACTTAATCCATTTGCCTTATACTAATTATGAGTGATATTGGTAGACGGGATATCAGGGTTATCAAGGACTAAGTATGATTTCGGAGGTCTGGAAGTAATGCGAAATGTTCTAATTAGTATTTTAATTTATTTCTTTTATTTTTTCCCACTTTTATTTAAAAATTTTTTTCCTTTATTATTTTTTATTACTAATCTATTCTATAAAGTATTTTCACTAAAATAATCGCAAAAAAGCAGCTTTTCCTCTCCTCAACGTCTATATATTTTTTTCTTTCATTTTTTTCTCGATAATACCTCCCCTATAAAAATAAATAAATACAAGATTTTCACCTTTTTTTCTTTTTTTATTTGTATAAATATTTTACCTTTATTTTTGCCCTTTTTCAATGATTCTTTATTTTTTTTTATTTTTACAAAAACAAATAAATGAATGATGTTTTAGTGTGAGACATGTAAAGAAGTGGAGAAAAAAGTGTTTCTTTCTCCGTTATTTTTTAAATTTTTTTTATTACAAGAAATTAATATTTATTTTTTAAATCATAACTAAAATCATTAGCTAATATATATGTACATATATTTATTGAATTAAAAGAAAAAATTAAAATTTCAACAATTATTTGTATTTTTTAGTACATAATTAGGTAATTGAAAGGTCGTTCCGAAATTCAAAACCTTGGATCGGTATAAAAACTAAAAAAAACTAAAAAAATCTAGCTCCATTTTAAATTCTAACATTTTTACCTAAAAAATATTTTTTTCGCTTAAAACAAAATTTTTATTTTTTCCTTCTTAAAATCATTAAAATATTTTTAATAATTTATTGTAATTACAAATAGAGATCGGAATCTGGTACAAAAATTTTGGTTATCGAATACTGAAATTTTGCGCCTTCTAGTCCATTCTCTCATTAAAACAACTCAAGTACAAATAAATTTGAAAAATGACTTTTTTAAATTTATTTTTAAAATTAATTTTTAATATTAGATCATACAAATTCCAGAAATACATTCTATTTAAAATTAAAAATGTCTGAAATTTCTGCTGATAAAGAAATTCAAGAAATCCTAAAAAGCATTCAACGAGTACGCTATTTAATACAAAAAATAATTAGAGGAACGGAAAATATAACTGTAAAAATGGAACCGGCACTTAATGAAGCTGAAACTGTTTTGATTGATGCTAGAGAGGCTGTGGCTAATGCAAGCAATGTTTTTGTGGAATTTTCTAATTATAATGTAAATGAATTAATTTTTAAAATTTTTTAAAATAGGTAGTTATTGAACAATATTTTCTGGAGAAATCATTGAGAATGAAGGAAAAAATCTATTAATTTCAACAATATATGGGTTTCCGTGTCGACGCAGAAGACCCACAGACAGAAGACCCACAGACAAAAGACCCAAAACCATTTTTCTTATTTGTATTCTATTGTGCTTTCATATTGGCTCCTTATCTTTGGTCTCCGTGGAAGTTTTGATGCTGAGGAGGATGCCAGGCATGCCCACTGCAGCGATATTAGGAATAGGTATATGTTACGAGCCCAGAACCCAGCGACTGTTGACTCCCTGCGAGACGCGTGCGGGGTTTTGCACAAGCGTCTTGCCGACGCCCATAGGTTCACGTTGATTGTTTTTTGTATCTTAACTTTGTTCAATCTTGTTCTTTTAATCTTTTATTAGAAATTTTTCTTTGTGGGTCTTTTGTCCGTGGGTCTTCTGTCTGTGGGTCTTCTGTCCTTGCGTTTTCTGTCTGTGGGTCTTCTGTCACTACGCCATGGGTTTCCATTAATTATTTAAGCGGAGGGTCAAAATCCGACGAAACCTTTGACACATTTTGGGTGTACGAGCTAATCCAATAGATATTGGAATAAACTCGTACTTATTTAAATTTGGCATTGTAATAATTTCAATAATAAAAAAAATTTTAAAACAAAATATTTATTTTTTAATCTATTTAAATTTAATTTAAAAAAATAAATTTATTTTTATGTCCAGTTTGGTAGTCACTTAGTTTGCAAAATTACCACAAGGAACATGGGAGGGTTCAGCCCCGCAATTTTTTTTACTTTTTAAAATCTCTTATCATTTTTAGATCAAAATTAATTTAAAAAGTTAAATTTTTTCAGTTCCCTAAACATCAAACATACATTGCCTTTGTATTTTTAATTGAATTAATAGCTATTGGAATTATTTTATTTCTTATCTACAAAATTACCCAAAATGTGAGGAAATTATTTAATCAAATAAATGAGGAAATTAGTGAAGAAAAAATTGAATTAAATAAATCGACAAATTTGAAAGAATCAGAAATTCCGTTATTATTAAATAATGAACAGAAATAAATTTTAATCAGAACAGTAAATTGTTTATATTAATTAAAGGAGATCAGAACAAATAATTAAATACATTTTTAATTATCAGAATTAATTTTAAAAAGGGATAAAAAATCAGAAACAGAAATAAGAAAAATCAGAATTATGAAATTAACATAGGTAATTTAAATCAGAATTTAAATAATAAATAAAATCAGAATTCGATTTCAGAATTAAAATAGAAGAAAATTAAATCAGAATAAATTATAATATAGGAATCAGAATTTAAAAATCAGAATTTTAAATAAAAATCAGAATTTAAATTAAATCAGAATTAAAAATATAAATTAATCAAACCAGAATTTTTTACAAGTAATTAATTTAAAAAAATCAGAATTTTAAATAAAAATCAAAATTAAAATTTAAAAACTTGAAATAAAATCAGAATTTTATTTTTTCACAAGTTTAAACTAGAAACAGGCGGAAATATTGCAGAACGCGACCCAAAAGAATATTCTAACGCTGCTATTCTAGCCATACAAACACATTCCCCTTGTTTTTGAAAAAGTTGTTGTTCTTCTATTAAATTATTTATTTTAAATATTTCTGAAGAAGATTCTTCGTCAGAAGGTAATTTAATTGGTGAAAATTGAGGGGATGTATTTGTTATTGTTGTTGGTTCTTTTGTTGGTAAATTATTTGGAGTTGTTGTTATTGGAATTGGTGGGAGAGGATTCCAAGAATATATTCCATAGGCTAAAAATTAAGAAAAAATTTTTGGTCAAATATCATAAATTTAATTTATGAAGAACAGAATTCTGAACCATTAAAAATCAGAATTTAATTCAAAATTCTAATTTTCGAAATAAAAAGAATTTTATATTAAAGATCAGAATCTAAATTTTTTAGGGTAAAATTATAAATCAGAGATATTTTATAAAACCAGAATAATTGAACTGAAAAACCCCAGAATTATCTAAACAGAAAGGCAGAACTTTTAGTAAAAATCAGAATTATATAACAGAAATCAGAATTCTTTAAAAACAAGAGTGTAAAACAGAATTATTAAATCAGAAAATTAATAAAACAGAATTTAAACACAGCAGAATTTTTAAATAAAATCAGAATTTTTTTAAAAATCAGAATAGGTAATTGAATTTATTATTTAAAAGCTTAGCTAAGCAATAATTAAAAAATAAAATATAATTTATAGTTAAATTATTTAAATTTACCTGTACAATATTGCATACAATCCTCATTGTTAGGAAGGTTAACTTTTACGGAAGCAGTGCCGCCATGGATTTTTATATTTTTTAAAAACGCTCCGAGGCCTTAAAAAATTATTTGAATTTTTCTTAATTTCCCCTTAATTACCGTGGTGTGTATTAGCTTTCAATCCAGAAGTCATTCCAGTATTTTTAAAAGAATTTGAAATTGCTGATTTCATAAAACAACGATGATTTTCCTCATCGAATGTATATCTAATTTTTAAAAATTAAAAAAATCATTTAAAAATAATTTACGCTATGCAACAAGGATCTCTAGCACAAGCGATACAACACTGCTTAATTTCGGGAGCATTAAATTCGTCATAGGTACCGCCGTTTAATGCAATGCTGGGAAGATAGAAGCAATTTGATGCTGAAATTGGGAAAGTTAAATTTTCTGATTTTTTTTAAATTAAAAGAAAATTTCAAAAAAATTTTTTATTAACTTTAAAATAATTTTTTAAACATAAAAATCAAAAATTAATAAAAAAAATAATTATTTTTTAATATTAAAAAATAATTATTAAATAAAAACAAACATTTAGCATTAATTAAGGTCAACAATAATAAGAAAATAATTGTGAAGGTTAACAGCCTTCTGAAGAAAATATTGCAGAATATCATAATTTATTTGTATTTTTGTCTTAAGTAAATAGGAAATCAGAATTTTTGTAAAAATACAAAATAAATACTCAATTCAGAATTACTTAAAAATCAGAATTTTTGGAAAAAATACAAATCAGAATATTTTTATTCGAAATTCAGATCAGAATTCTTCTTCAATAAAATAATCAGAATTATTCTGATAATATTATTCTGATTTTTAATTTTGGTTTTATAATTCTGTTTTTAATTCAGGGTAAATAATTCTGATTTTTAAAAAGAATTATTTTAAAACAACAAATAATTCTGAATATTTAATTAATCAGAATCTTAGTTTATAATAAAAGAAAGCCAAAAATCGAAAAAAATTAAAGAAATAAAAATCAGAAATAAAGCAATAAAAATACGTAAATATTTTTGGGTCAAAGTCTATTTATTTATTCAATTTATTTTAGTAAAATAAATTTATTATTTAAGGAAACAATAAAATAAAGAGAAAAACGATCATTACCGAAACGTGTTGTTTCCGCTACAGAAATTCTAAAAAGAGAGAGAGAATGAAGGAAAGGATTGACTGATTGGGCGGAAGTAATGCGCAATTTTGTTTTTAATTGCTGGTGGTAATGAAGAAAATTAGAGGAAAAATAAATTTTTATTTTAAAGATAATAAAGAAATTAAATTGGAATAATTATTAAAATTAATTTTTAATTATTTTAAAAATCATAAAAAATATTTCCACTCATAACATTAAACAAAAAATTATAAAAAATTTACATTTTTATAATTAGAATAGAATTGAGTAATTTAGAAAAAACTGGTTTTTATCATCAACCTGTTTACTCTTTGGTTCATTACACATAGGTACTTCCCAAAAATAGTACTCCTTTATTTAAATGAACACAAAATCAGAATTATTTCAGAATTAATTTCAGAATTACCTAATTTCAGAATTATAATTATATTTTAAATCAGAATTATTAAGTTTAAAATTCTGATTTTAGATAATCAGAAAAATATGCGTTTAAAAATAAATTCTGATAAATATTTAAAAATCAGAATTTAATAATTCTGATTTTTAATTTATTTTAATTTCCTTTATTACTTCTTCACTATAAATTTTCTTTTTTTCTCTAACTTCCGGTAAATATTAATTAATTATTTAGTTGTGTGCTTGTTTATGCGCGAATCTTCCCCGCAATTTAACTAAAGTTTTTGCAAGACATTTTGCTCTCATTAATAGTGCAAAAAATCGAGTTTTTGTTTGTAAATTTATTTGTGAGAATAAATATGTAAAAATTAATTTTTGTTTTTTTAAATTTTTGTTTATATTTAAAAAAAGAAGTAGATTGACAAGTTAAATATTTTACCGTAGATTTGAAAATAAAAATATTTACAAAATTCTAGAAAGGTTTTGAATTTATTATTAACAAAAATATTTTAATTAAAAAAAACTTAAGAAAAATTAAATTGTTTTATAAAAAACACATTTTCAGTTAATGAAAACAATTATGCCTTTCTCCAATCATTCTCGCTCCAAATTCCAAGTTCCATATTCAAAGATTTTGTGATGGTGTTTGCGTCAAAAATTTAGATTTTTTTTTAAATAGAAAATTTAATTTTAATCTGCGTTCTGTTAATAATGATATTTTTAGAAAAATTTGTCACAAAGTTAATTAAGTGTTTTACCAAATCTTTAAAATTAGAAAATTAGTTTGATGATTTTGAAACGATTTATATTTTATATCTTATATCCTGATATACAACAAATCACTCACTTTCATAAAATTCACAACATTCCTGCTAATTTATCATAAACCTATATCGGCTGGTAAATCTCAGCTGAATGCTATAAAGTAATGAATATTCGTATTCATTCTAAGCATATCCCCTTGTTTTATTCAAAAACATTTTTAAATTTTCAAAGAAATTTAGATTATCAAAAAATTCTTTATTATTTGGTCGTCCAATGTTATTTGATCGTTTATGTGATACAAAATTAGATTTAAATTTATTAAATCTATCATCATTAGTTTTATGACGAATTTAAATATAAAAACATGTTTTATGAGAAAAAGGTATAATAAACAAATAAATGTTTTTTTTTCGAAAAAACATGTGATAATTAAAATAATTTTTAACAAGAAAGGAATATAAATAAATATTTAATTTAATAAAAAAATTGAAATAAATTGATAAAATTGATAAATTTATTATACCTATTTTCTCATAAAACATGTTTTTATAATTAAATTCGTCATAAAACTAAAATAACCAACTATCAAAGTTTTTAATGTTTATTAAAATTTAAACAATACATTGAACATAAAAACATGTTTTTTGTTTATTTTATTTTTTGACATTGTTTTAATTACTTCCTCAATATAGTAATATTATAAATTGAGAATTTTATTACTTAATATCATTTAACTTTAAAATAAATATTTAAAAATAAATATATATTTAAATTAAAAATTAAACTAAAAATGAATAAATTATTTCTATTATTTACTTTATTTATTGTTATTATTGTAGCTATTGAATGTGCTGTCAAGCCGCCTGCCTGTAAGAAGCCCCCCTGTAAACCACCACCTAAACCTCCTGCCTGTAAGAAGCCCCCCTGTAAACCACCACCTAAACCTCCTGCCTGTAAGAAGCCCCCCTGTAAACCACCACCTAAACCTCCTGCCTGTAAGAAGCCTCCATGTAAACCACCACCTAAACCTCCTGCCTGTAAGAAGCCTCCATGTAAACCACCACCTAAACCTCCTGCCTGTAAGAAGCCTCCATGTAAACCACCACCTAAACCTCCTGCCTGTAAGAAGCCTCCATGTAAACCACCACCTAAACCTCCTGCCTGTAAGAAGCCTCCATGTAAACCACCACCTAAACCTCCTGCCTGTAAGAAGCCTCCATGTAAACCACCAATCAGTTCATGTGATGTATTTGACTGTAAAAATGCTTGCCGACTAAAATGCAAAAAATTGGATAAAATTTGTTTGGCCAAACTTGGAGCATGTTTAACAAGAAATTGTTGTAAAGTTGGTTAAGATTGGGTAATTAAATTTTTTAATTTTTAAATTAATTAAATTAATATTTAGGTAAGGATTTTACATAAATGCTATGACTATTGACAGTAAATTAAAAAAAAAAAGAATTGTTGAAATAAAGGAAAATAAACATATTATTATAAATATGTACATATGTAAATTATCAATAAAATAAGCCTATTAATTTGCTTTTTGTATTATCATAGAGATTTATATAAAAATATTATCTTAAATAATCACCCTCTGAGTGGGATCAAGGTGGATTCTAAGATAAATCCCCAATCCGCTGATATTTAATCCCCAATGGATATTTAATCTATCCAATTCCACCATAATCGCTGTAATTCGGCTGTGTCAAAGTAGAGATCGTGATTCGATATTTTACCGGGATTTTACCAAACTTATACTTTTACCAAACTTTTACCGGGTTCAAAAAACCATTAGTACAAATTAAGTACAACTCTGAGACTCAAAATAGGGAGGGTGTGGTTTATCCATAAAGTACCTTCTACTGGATCAGACCTAAGGAATAGGATAGTACTTTCCCAGACCAAAAAGCCCCAGACCAACAAGCCGAACCGTAGGTAGACTTCGCTCATTGGAAATTGTCAGAAATTGAGAAATACCTACAATTTATAAATGAATTTGTGAAAAAAAAACCTCAGGCCCGGTTCTTGGGGTTTTAACAAGTTTTAGAGGGAGACCGGCCAGTTAATTACTGAGTCTACCATCCGGAATTTGAGAATTTGAGAATACCCAACATTAGGTGTTCTTTAGAATTAGCATTAGATCGCTAAATAGTCAATAAATCCTTAAAAATAAAATTTATTTTTCCTTAGTATAGCAAGTCATGAACTTTTTCAAATTAATTTTTGGTTTTAATTGAATAAACAAAAAATATTAAATTTTAGCAAAAAATAAAAATTTAAATTTTAGCCAAAATTGCCATAAAATACAAAAATAGAAATAAACCCTTTCAAAACTCAACTTTTTGTGCAAAAATACCCAGTTGTTTAAACAGGTGAAACAGCTTGTTTCACCCTATGGTTTTTTTGATTTTTAAGTATCTATATCTCGGCTCGTAGGCATTTCCACAGAATTGTGAGTGAAACCATTCGACTCAGCTTGCCAAGACGAATCGAATGGTATACATATCGAAGGGTTTCGGAGTAGGCCACCGGTTAAAGTACAGCTGGAAAACAATAGATTTCACAATGGTCAATAAATTCATATATAGAGGATGACCAGTATATAATTGCACACGATAGTTATAACAAAACTGTATTAATATTAAAGAAAATGAGAACAAATAAAGGTAATATGATAGAGAATTAAATAAGGAACAAATATAATCAAGAATTTCAGAAGTACTCATCTTGCTTGGATACAAAGTCGAAGAATTTTGGACAATAGTTCGCAACACCTTGGCGGAGATTTTCTCTCATTCTCGAACGAGTGATGGCAGAAGTGACTCCAAACTTTTGGGCTATTAAGCAGAGACCCTTCAATCCTAAAAGAAATCCTTAAAAACCATCAATAAATCCTTAAAAATAAATAAATTTTTATTTCTATTAATATGTCAAGTCATGAGCTTTTCTAAATTAAATTTTGCTTTTAATTAAATAAACAAAAATAATAAATTTTGGCCAAAAAATAAATTTAAATTTTAGCCAAAATTGCCATAAAATACAAAAATAGAAATAAACCCTTTCAAACTCAACTTTTTGGGCAAAAATACCCAGGTGTTTAAATATCATAGATAAAATTTTGAAAATAATGGTTGTGTGGGAATTCTTAACGAAAAAGTGCAGATTAGACAATATAAATACATTTGTGTTGAGTTAGTAATAAATCATCTTAATTAAATCTTCCTTTAAATTATTAATATATATTTTTATTATAAAAATATTTTTAGATAAATTTTATTCGGGTACACCCCAGTTTACCGCAGCCCAATTTACCGCCGCCCAGTTTACCGCGCCCAGTTTACCGCCGCCCAGTTTACCGCGAGCCCAATTTACCGCGGGCCCAATTTACCGCTGCCCAATTTACCGCAGCCCAGTTTACCGCGAGCCCAGTTTACCGCGGGCCCAATTTACCGCCGCGAAAATTTTTATTATTATTGCGGGGGAAGTTGTTCCAAAAATGTTGTATGTTGTTTCAATGACGGGTACTTCCCCCGTTGTCGGACCAACTTTCCCCGCTCTTTGAACAACTTTCCCCGTCCACGGAACAACTCCCCCCATTGAGGAACAACTTCTCCCGCTGACTGACCAACTCCCCCCGTTGAAGGGACAACTTCTCCCTGTGACTGACCAACTTTCCCCGTTGCGGGACAACCTCTCCCGCGGATTGACCAACTTCCCCCGTTGACGGGACAACTCCCCCGCACTTTGAACAACTCCTCCCGCACTTTAAACAACTCCCCCGCACTTTGAACAACTTTCCCCTTTGAAGGATCAGCTTCCCCTGCCATAATAATAAAAAGTTTCGCGGCGGTAAATTGGGCTCGCGGTAAACTGGGCTCGCGGTAAACTGGGCTGCGGTAAATTGGGCGGCGGTAAATTGGGCCCGCGGTAAATTGGGCTCGCGGTAAACTGGGCGGCGGTAAACTGGGCGCGGTAAACTGGGCGGCGGTAAATTGGGCTGCGGTAAACTGGCCTGCTCCCATTTTATTCTTTAATTAACAAAATATTAGGCAGACTTTTACATTTTTTTCTCAATTCATAGGATTGCCGTTACCGATTCTGACCTATTGTGCTTTTTTCAATTCATATCGGGCTAGGTTTTCCTATAAACTGTTTGAGTTGTTCGGGTTAATTATTCCCTAAAAATTAAAAAAAAGTAAAGACAAACTATATAAAGTTAAACCAGAAATCTTAAATTAATTTAGGAATATACAGATCTATCATAAATTGGTAGGGATTTTGATCATTTTCAGTTTTTGATCACTTCGCTCATTAGAAATTGTCAGAAATTGAGAAATACAATTTAGGTATAAATGAATTTTTGAAAAAAATCCCGGGTCCGGTTTTTGGGATCCCTCGCTACAACTTTTTTATTAATTTAATTATATTTTATGTAATAATTTAAGAAGTTAAATAAAAAATGTTTTCCTCATCAACTACTATTTGTTTGTTTTCTCTTTCAATTTTTATATTATTCCAATTAACCAATGGTCAAGGTTCTTATCATAACTGTCTTGGTGATATTTGTGATGCTGGACGTCCATGTTGTGACAATTTAATTTGTAGAGAAAGTGAATTTTGATATATGACTAAAAATAATGACTTCGCTACGGTCGCCGCGAGCGAAGCTAGTGGCGACCGTTTTTTTACCCAAAAATCGAGCTCACTCCCTCCTATTGTTTTTCGATTTTCAATCCCCTGTATCTCTGCAAGTTTTCGTCTACGAAAATTCTTGCATATTTGAACTCAGCTCGGCGAGGCGAATCGAATGGTATATATTATGAGTTTCAATCTCGGTGTAGCTATACTAAAGTACAGCCATGTCTTGAAACGAGATGTCATTATACTTATATTTTTTAGATCAATGTTCTGATTGCCCTCCGTTAGGAGCATCTTGTATTACGAATAGTGAATGTTGTGCAGGCACTAGCTGTCAACGTAAATTTTGCATTCTTAAAATAATGAATTAAAGGAAAATAATGTAATACTGATCGGTTCATTTTAAATAAGTATTTATCCGCATTTCTATCGGTTAGGTATAAAAAACCGGGCTTTTGTAAGTTATAGAATATAAATATATTTTTTAGTGTCTCAATGCCATACCTGTTATGGTAAAGGGCATGTATGTGATCCGAAGAAGAATAATTGTTGTGGCGGTCTTAAGTGTGGTCGAGGTAATAAATGCCACTGAATGTGAAAATGAGAAAATGTTGTGAAATTATAGTATTTTCCAAACGAAAAACGTTTTTTACTTTCTATTTCAAAATTTGGCTGTTAAATTCTTTTCTTTTTCTTTAAAAACTATTTTCTTTAATGCTTTATTATATTAAGTAATTTAAATGAATTTTGTTAAATAAAACATTGGGTATTAAGCGATTTTTTTAAATTGTAAGTATGTCAGATTTTTAATACTACATATAATAAATAGATCCTGATAGCTCAACATGTGAAGCGAATAGAAATAAATTATTTCTATACGTTTCGTTACTGGTTGGCTATTAACCTGTGATCTTTTAATAATTATTTCAAGTAATTATTAAAGGAGCACAGGTTTCAGTAAGGGGCTAAACATTTACCGTATTTACTCAAATGGGTAATTATTGTTTCGATCTCTCGCTGGAGGTATCTGCAAGTGTTGTGTCTACAAAAGTCCTCCGGTTTCATAGCCATCTTTGTGTTTCCCCGCAGCTTAACAATCTTCCCGTTGAACAGCTCATGCTTGCATGTCCAACCAAGTCACAATAGACAACGCATACAACCAACAACATGATAGCAACAAACCGAACGAAGAAAGTGACAGAAGCCATCCCAGGAGCATTTGAAGATTATTGAATAAAATTAATTTTATTTTTCATTAATATGATAATCATGAGCCTTTCTAAATTAAATTTTGTTTTTAATTGAATAAACAAAAATAATAAATTTTGGCCAGAAAATAAAATGCAAATTTACACAAAACTTTTATTTTATACAAAAATGGAAAAATAAAAACTCATCTTATTTTTTCCCTTAAAAATACCCAGTTGTTTAAATATTAAATATTGGAGAAAAGAAAAATTGGCGGTAAATAGCTTTATGTTTATTTGCTAGATTAAGGATTAAGGGTACTAAAAGGTATAAAAAAGTTTATAAAGGTGCAGAAGTAAAGTTCAATTAATTGAATATAAATACAGTTTTGAAGAGTTGAGTAATAATCATTCTTAATTAATTAAATCTTCCCTTTCAATTCTTCATAGCTCTTTAAAATTTTTTAGAGGAATTTATTAATTATACATAGGAAATATTTATTAATTATATTTATTAATTATAGGATTGATTTTGATCATTTTTGTATTTTCGTTGTTCTGGATTAGTTTATGGAAAGCCTTAGATTGCATATTTATTATCAAGGGTTGAATATTTATTATTTTATTATCAAGGGTTATTTATTATCAAAAGTTGCATATTTACATATTATTTTACTTACGATTAAAAAAATTTTTTAGATAAAAAATTAGTATTTTTAAATTTTTATTTTATTTGATTTAGAAATAAAAATTTTTTCTCAAACATCCCTATTACTACTTTTTTATTAATTTATTTATATATTTTAATTAACAATTTAAGAATTTAAATAAAAAAATGTTTTCCTCTTCAACCAAAATTTGTTTATTTTTTCTTTCAATTTTTATATTATTCCAATTAAACAATGGAAATAATTGTACTGATGAAATTTGTTCTGATAAACAGCGTTGTATGAAGGAAAATGATTCTTGTGATTCGCCTAGTGAGACCTGTTGTCCAGGTTTAATCTGTACAGGTGAATTTTATAGATAATTAATTACCATATATGCTCGAATAATTACCTGGGTAATTATTGTTTCAACCTCTCGCTAGTGGGGTAATTAATTGAGAGGGGGCAATTATTTGAGAGAGGGTAATTATTCGGGCTCGATCTTAGGACATGCGTCCCATGAACATTTATGCGTCCCATGAAAGTTTATGCGTCCCATGAACTTTTATGAGTCCCAAAAATTGTATATGCGTCCCATGAATGTATATGCGTCCCAAAAATAGTATAAGCGTCCTTTCAAAGTATATGCGTCCCAAAATTAATAGAAGCGTAAAACAATTGTAAAAACATTTTGTAATTTTATTAATGACAATTAATTATTTTATTCTATGTTTCCTTGCTCAAAGGACAACGAGCATTAAATTAATATTTAACATTCATATGGGTAACTTCCTAGATCAACCATCATTAGCGATGGCTGGGCAACGTATGGAGGTTTAAACAACCTTCAGCAACAATAAAATCATCGTTGGGTTAACCATCGAATACATTTTGTAAACCCAAACGATCCAATAGTGCCTCAACACAAGGAATTGAGGCAACTTGGGGGCTCTTAAAACTGGGAGCAGGCCAGTTTACCGCAGCCAATTTACTGCCGTTAAATTTTTTTATTGTAAATTCCCGACTCCCGTTTCCCGAGTTTTTTCTTCTCCCGAACATCACTAGCGCTTATATTATTTTGGGACGCATATGCAATTTTTGGGACGTATATACATTCATGGGACGCATATACTATTTTTGGGACGCATAAACTTTCATGGGACGCATGTCCTAAGATAGAGCCATTATTCGAGCATATACGGTAGAATTATTGAAAAAAATGTCGTGAAAATAGATTTAATTATTTTTAGATACACTTTGTCAATATCCACCCTGTAGTGGTCTTGGAGCAAAATGTGATAAGCATACAAAATGTTGTGTACACTTAAGCTGTCAAAGTAAATTTTGTATATATGAAAATAATTTAATTAAAAATAGAGAGAAAAATGTAGAGAAAAGAACTGTCTTTTCTATTATTATTTTAAATTCTGTTTCAAAAGAAGATCGCACACCTATAGTAAATACATATATTTTTTAGGTTCTCAGTGTCATACCTGTTTTAGTCTAGGGGTACAATGTGATCCGAAAAATAATAGATGTTGTGACACTTTACATTGTGATAAAACAAATAAAATTTGTATGCACAACTGAATGTGAGAATGGATAAAATGTTGTGAAGTCAAGAAATGTTTATAGTATTTTCCAAACGAAAAATGTTTTTTACTTTCTATTTCAAAATTTGGCTGTTAAATTCTTTTCTTTTTCTTTAAAAACTATTTTCTTTAATGCTTTATTATATTAAGTAATTTAAATGAATTTTGTTAAATAAAACATTGGGTATTAAGCGATTTTTTTAAATTGTAAGTATGTCAGATTTTTAATACTACATATAATAAATAGATCCTGATAGCTCAACATGTGAAGCGAATAGAAATAAATTATTTCTATACGTTTCGTTACTGGTTGGCTATTAACCTGTGATCTTTTAATAATTATTTCAAGTAATTATTAAAGGAGCACAGGTTTCAGTAAGGGGCTAAACATTTACCGTATTTACTCAAATGGGTAATTATTGTTTCGATCTCTCGCTGGAGGTATCTGCAAGTGTTGTGTCTACAAAAGTCCTCCGGTTTCATAGCCATCTTTGTGTTTCCCCGCAGCTTAACAATCTTCCCGTTGAACAGCTCATGCTTGCATGTCCAACCAAGTCACAATAGACAACGCATACAACCAACAACATGATAGCAACAAACCGAACGAAGAAAGTGACAGAAGCCATCCCAGGAGCATTTGAAGATTATTGAATAAAATTAATTTTATTTTTCATTAATATGATAATCATGAGCCTTTCTAAATTAAATTTTGTTTTTAATTGAATAAACAAAAATAATAAATTTTGGCCAGAAAATAAAATGCAAATTTACACAAAACTTTTATTTTATACAAAAATGGAAAAATAAAAACTCATCTTATTTTTTCCCTTAAAAATACCCAGTTGTTTAAATATTAAATATTGGAGAAAAGAAAAATTGGCGGTAAATAGCTTTATGTTTATTTGCTAGATTAAGGATTAAGGGTACTAAAAGGTATAAAAAAGTTTATAAAGGTGCAGAAGTAAAGTTCAATTAATTGAATATAAATACAGTTTTGAAGAGTTGAGTAATAATCATTCTTAATTAATTAAATCTTCCCTTTCAATTCTTCATAGCTCTTTAAAATTTTTTAGAGGAATTTATTAATTATACATAGGAAATATTTATTAATTATATTTATTAATTATAGGATTGATTTTGATCATTTTTGTATTTTCGTTGTTCTGGATTAGTTTATGGAAAGCCTTAGATTGCATATTTATTATCAAGGGTTGAATATTTATTATTTTATTATCAAGGGTTACTTATTCTCAAAAGTTGCATATTTACATATTATTTTACTTACGATTAAAAAAATTTTTTAGATAAAAAATTAGTATTTTTAAATTTTTATTTTATTTGATTTAGAAATAAAAATTTTTTCTCAAACATCCCTATTACTACTTTCTTATTATTTTATTTATATATTTTAATTAACAATTTAAGAATTTAAATAAAAAAATGTTTTCCTCTTCAACCAAAATTTGTTTATTTTTTCTTTCAATTTTTATATTATTCCAATTAAACAATGGAAATAATTGTACTGATGAAATTTGTTCTGATAAACAGCGTTGTATGAAGGAAAATGATTCTTGTGATTCGCCTAGTGAGACCTGTTGTCCAGGTTTAATCTGTACAGGTGAATTTTATAGATAATTAATTACCATATATGCTCGAATAATTACCTGGGTAATTATTGTTTCAACCTCTCGCTAGTGGGGTAATTAATTGAGAGGGGGCAATTATTTGAGAGAGGGTAATTATTCGGGCTCGATCTTAGGACATGCGTCCCATGAACATTTATGCGTCCCATGAAAGTTTATGCGTCCCATGAACTTTTATGAGTCCCAAAAATTGTATATGCGTCCCATGAATGTATATGCGTCCCAAAAATAGTATAAGCGTCCTTTCAAAGTATATGCGTCCCAAAATTAATAGAAGCGTAAAACAATTGTAAAAACATTTTGTAATTTTATTAATGACAATTAATTATTTTATTCTATGTTTCCTTGCTCAAAGGACAACGAGCATTAAATTAATATTTAACATTCATATGGGTAACTTCCTAGATCAACCATCATTAGCGATGGCTGGGCAACGTATGGAGGTTTAAACAACCTTCAGCAACAATAAAATCATCGTTGGGTTAACCATCGAATACATTTTGTAAACCCAAACGATCCAATAGTGCCTCAACACAAGGAATTGAGGCAACTTGGGGGCTCTTAAAACTGGGAGCAGGCCAGTTTACCGCAGCCCAATTTACTGCCGTTAAATTTTTTTATTGTAAATTCCCGACTCCCGTTTCCCGAGTTTTTTCTTCTCCCGAACATCACTAGCGCTTATATTATTTTGGGACGCATATGCAATTTTTGGGACGTATATACATTCATGGGACGCATATACTATTTTTGGGACGCATAAACTTTCATGGGACGCATGTCCTAAGATAGAGCCATTATTCGAGCATATACGGTAGAATTATTGAAAAAAATGTCGTGAAAATAGATTTAATTATTTTTAGATACACTTTGTCAATATCCACCCTGTAGTGGTCTTGGAGCAAAATGTGATAAGCATACAAAATGTTGTGTACACTTAAGCTGTCAAAGTAAATTTTGTATATATGAAAATAATTTAATTAAAAATAGAGAGAAAAATGTAGAGAAAAGAACTGTCTTTTCTATTATTATTTTAAATTCTGTTTCAAAAGAAGATCGCACACCTATAGTAAATACATATATTTTTTAGGTTCTCAGTGTCATACCTGTTTTAGTCTAGGGGTACAATGTGATCCGAAAAATAATAGATGTTGTGACACTTTACATTGTGATAAAACAAATAAAATTTGTATGCACAACTGAATGTGAGAATGGATAAAATGTTGTGAAGTCAAGAAATGTTTATAGTATTTTCCAAACGAAGAACGTTTTTTACTTTCTATTTCATCATTTGGCTGTTAAATTCTTTTCTTTTTCTTTAAAAACTATTTTCTTTAATGCTTTATCTATTTATTATATTAATTTAAAAAATTTTGTTAAATAAAACAAGGGATATATAATGAATAAAAAATTTCTTAAATAAATGTAATTTAGTTCAAATTTTTAATATGTATTAATCTATTTTTAATAAAATAGATCCCGATAGCTCAACAAGCAACAAAGCGAATAAAAATAATTTTCAAAGTGTCGCAATAATTTTCAAAGTGCCGTGGCTAAACTTTTAGCTCTTACTATAAAAATATTTTTTGGATTTCCATTTGAATGTTGAGTGGTGTTAAAATTTGAGTTTAATTTGAATATATGATTTGGCGAATATTTGAAAAATTTTAGAAATTTAATTACGTTGTGAATATTGTAAATTTTTTGAAAACCTCGTCTATCGTCGGACAAAGACTTTGTCGACATTTTCCCCTCAACCTTTATCTCAGCTTTTCTAGCCTCGGCAATTCTCGGACTAAATTTTTTCAAAGAATTGGCTCATGATACTCTCCATAAAAGTAGCTCATTAAAAGCAATTGGTATAAAAAACCGATAAAGCTCAAAAATTTTGACGGTAATTTTAAAATGAATCTAAATTAAATTATTTTTGCTTTATTCACTGTATTTTTCTTTGATTTTCATAACAAATTTAGTGATCTCATTGTATTTTCCTCAATTTATTTAAAAATAAAATCATTTCTGTACTTCACTTTCATAACAATCTTTCAAAAACGGTTTTAAGCATTAGCAACATGTATTCCACAAGTTATTGGGTACTAATAAAGTTTGGCTGAAGGTTTAACAAAACTTCCAAATTTAATAAAATCATAAAAATTATTTTGATTGTAAAGTTCATTGTCATACAAAAGTTTAACATTTTTAAATATTTTTGTATCTCCAGTTATTTCAAACCAGTCTTCTTTTGAAGTGTATATCCCAAAATCTTGGTTACATTTTTTTAAAGTGGTAATCATTTCCTGAAAATTTTTTGAAATATTTTTTAGAAAGATTTCTTAAGGTCCTAAATAATGTTGAATTCAGAGTCGGACCATTTTTTAGATAATAGATACACCTCAATTTGTGATACGCTTTTAAAATTCGGTTGATTACAAGTAAGGTTGTCGGATAGTTGAATATTTTCGGATATCCGGATCCGATATCCGAACCGAAAAGTTCCGGATATCCTGCCTTTTTTCGGATCCGGATATCCGAATCCGACAACTTTAGTTTACAAGTTGGGAAAGCTAACTAGACGATATCCTCTATTTAAGTGACACCTCATATAAAGTAAAAAATTTTGGCTTAGAGGGTGTTTGATAGCGATGTCCCCTCTATTTAGTTTATTATTTGATATATGAGACATTAAATAAACTTGAAACGAAAATATAATTCACAATTAGATACTAATTTTAGACCTTTCGTTTACGTTAAAAAATAAAATTTACCTCAATAAATTCAATATTTTTTGCTACATTATAGTCATACCAACCAATAGAATTAGCATGAACACCCAACTTACGTATTGCCAACTGTCGCGTTTGCGACGAGAAAAAGAATATTAAAAAATTATGAATCACATTTAAATTATTTTGTTTGATTCATATTTAAAAATTTTATTTCGATTTCATTTTTTGTTCCACCCCCAAAATAATCATTATAAAAGACAAAAGCCTATACCAAACACATTCATTCAACATTCATTCTTTTCAACATTCAACTTAATTTCCCTCTTCTAAATCTATAGGCTTTTGTGCTCCCCTTTAAAAGAATTTGAAGAATAAAAGAAATTGGAAAAACTTGTGTTTATTTTTTATATTTAGGTGTTCAGGTTATTTAATTTTTGCCTATTCAATTTATATTGAATAGAAGACAAAAAAGTTAGGAAAAAAGACATCTCTTTTTTGTACATGGTGCCACGACCGACTTAGGATCGGAAAAATTTTAATTTTATTTTAGTTACCGATATTGGATCGGAACTTTTTAAATTTGGAAATTTACTTGAAGAAATTTGGAGTGAAAATTTTTTTTGGTAGATTAATTTACTTGTATTGGAGTGATTTAAACTTGGATTGAAAAATTTTTTTTTGGGAAATTTATTTAAAGGAAATATTTAGAAATGTCTGTCGTTTTAAGGTCGACAATGAAACCTGCGATTAAAAGGTTAATTGAGTATTTGGGCGAGTTGCGTCCGTTAGTAGATGCCCAGGAAAGAACCCAAGAAGGGATTGATAAATTAAGGGCTGATATAGTTAAAATTAAACGTGTTTTATCATTTCTGGATTTAAAAATTGATCATTGGCAGAAGATTATTAAGGGGTTACCAGCTGACGAAAGGGCAGCTGAGGAACAAATTTTTAATAATTTCTCACAAGGAGAAAGACATATTGCCGAATGGATCGATTCAGGCAGAGAAATTGCAGATGAAATTGACATTCTGCTGGCAGATGCTATTGAAGATAGCACGGCTTACTCAGAGGAATTGCTTACTCAGAGGAATCCAATGTTTAAAGGGGAGAGCACATAGAGCAGTTTTAGGCTATAGGCCAATTTCGGAACATTATGCGCCATTGAAAGAAGCGCTAATTAGACAATTTGGAAATCAAAAAGCCATTAGGGAGACATTACATGCAGAATTAATTGGTTTACCGATGGCCAATGAATCGGTAGGATCTTTACGTGCATACCTTGAAGAGGTAGAGCGAATTTGTCGATCATTAAATGCCATGGGGCATTTGGAAGATAAGGAAATTGTATTAATGGCAATTAAGAATAAACTACCAAGGGGTGTAGTATTAGAATTATTAAGAATGGAAAAGGCGGATAAAGTTGAATGGAATGTCGAAATGTTAAGAAAAGGATTATCGGAACTTGTAGAGTTAAAAGAAGAAGCACAGAGGTGCACACAGACTCTCAGTTCACGTATGGGCCTGCAGAGAGGCAATAATTGGAATAATCAAAGGAATTTTAATCCAGGAAAATTTAATAAGGATTTTGGCAGTCGAGCAGAACAAGCAAGAGTGTTCTCGGTTCAGACTGGTAATAATGGAAATAAATTTAAAAGACAAGGATTATCGTGTTGGTTTTGTCAGAAACCACATTTAGCAAGTAATTGTGAGCAGATAAAGTCTCCGTTCCAAAGGATGAAAATTTTATCGGAGCAGAATAGGTGTTTATCGTGTCTAAAAAGGGGCCACACTAAAATGAATTGTCGGCAAAAAATGAAGTGTAATAATTGTGGAATTAGTGGCCATAATAAGATTGTATGCACAAAAGGATTTGAAAAGACTAGGAAAGAGGAAAATAAAAATCGTTATTTGGATGAAGAAAGAGTCCAAAAAGTTGATCAAGTACTTTCATTAGGGAAAGTAGAAGATAATATTTTATTAATGAAAGCAGATGTTAACATTTCCTCAGGCACAGAAAAGGTTGTTAGTGCTAGGGCACTCTTTGATTCAGGGTCAACCGTCAGCTTTATTACTGAGGATAAAGCGGATGAATTGCAATTAAAAAAGGCTCATAAGACAGATCTGGACGTTTTACCATTTCTCCATAATGACCCAATCAGAATAAAAACATCAAGGTTTTTGATTCAAATCAAGTTGGATGATGGAAGTTTTGAGGAAATTATGGTACACAAGATTGCTAGAGGCATGATGCCAAGGATTAAATGTGCCGAGCTGACGACAGGAAAGATCAGCGTCGGAAATATTGTGCCAGATATTTTGATTAGTATGAAACATTTCTGGCGATTTTTCAGGCAACTTGTTCCAATTTCCAAATTTTTATTTAAAGTGGAGACCACGGTCGGTCCGGTGATTTGTGGAGAAATGGAGCAGAATAAACTTGTGGAATTTAAAAGTAAAGGACTTCCAGTTGCTGTTATAGGAGTAAACAATCAAAGAGAAGAGGATTCTTTGAGTAATTTCTGGAGCCTTGAGGCAATTGGAGTTAGAGATGACCCTGGAACAAAGGATGATGAAGTAGCTATGAAAGCATTTAAAAATACTGTAAAAATGGGAAATAATAGCAGATATATTGTGAGTTGGCCATGGAAATCTGAAAAGGAAAGTTTACCTTCTAATTTTAAATTGGCATATAAAAGATTTATTGGACTGGTAGAAAAATTAAAGAAAAATCCCGAACTTTTAAAGGAATATACTAGAATAATCCAGGATGATATTAATAGAGGTGTACTGGAAATAGCCTCAAAAACTGACGGGATTGAACATTTTTTACCCCACCACCCAGTCATTTCTCCGAAAAAGGTTAGGATCGTTTACGATGCTTCGGCTCGAATTAGAGGAGGAACAAGCCTAAACGATCATCTATATCGTGGACCGATAATAATGCCGGATTTAGCAGGACTATTGATTAGGTTCAGGATCCCAAAAATTGCATTATGGTCGGATATAGAAAAAGCTTTTCATTGTCTTGAACTAAATGAGGAAGACAGGGAAGTGGTTAAATTAATTTGGTTAAAAGATGTAAATGCTCCTATTTCGGTTGACAATGTCCAATATATGCGGTTTAGTAGAGTACCGTTTGGAGTCATCTCAAGTCCATTTTTACTGGCGGCAACTGTGAAACATCATCTGGAAAGTTGGGATGATCCCTTAGCTGATATCGTAAAAAATAATTCTTATGTCGATAATATACTGGTAGGAACTGAAACAACAGGAGAAGCTTGGGAAGCTTATAAAAAATTAAAAAATGTATTTAAATTGGCAGATATGAATTTAAGGGAATTTATAAGCAATGACCCGAAATTAAACAATCAATTCCCTGAAGAAGATAAGCTGGGAAAAGAAAAGCCAAAAATACTTGGAATCCCTTGGAATATTGAAATGGATGAAATCTATATTGACTTTTCGGTTGAGAATAAACAAGAAAAAATTACTAAAAGGAATGTGCTTAGGCAAATGGCAAGTATATTTGATCCCTTAGGTTTAGCTGTCCCTAGTTTATTGGATGCCAAATTATTTTTCCAATCATTATGGGAGGCTAAAAAAGGTTGGGATGAGTCATTAGAAGCAGGAGAAATAGAAAAATGGCAAGAAATAACAAAAGTATGGGAAATCCCTCCGATTGAAATAGAAAGAAGGATTACCATTAGTGGTGGAATTTACCAATTACATGTTTTTTCAGATGCTTCTAAAAATGCATACGCAGCTTGTGTTTACCTCAGGACTGAATTTAATGACAAAATAATGTCATTTTTGGTATATGCTAGGAGCAGACTTAGACCCAAGAAGATGCCCATTAGTATTCCAAGGATGGAACTTTTAGGTGTATTAATAGGAACTAGAGCAATTAAATTTGTTGAAGAACAAATTAGGATTGTAATTTCGGAAAAATATTTATGGTGTGACTCTAAACCCGTATTATTTTGGATTAAAACAGGAAAAATAGATGAAAAATTTGTTGAAAATAGGGTTAGAGAAATTAAGAAAAATACTGGATTAAAAATTGGATATATACAGACGGAAGATAATCCAGCAGATTTAGGTACCAGAGGTTGCACCCCAGAGGATCTTAGAAATTCTACAAAATGGTGGAATGGTCCTGGCTGGATTAAGGAACCTCCAGAATATTGGCCAAACGAATTAAACTTCGTTAATGAACCCGATTTAATAGATGAAGATAAACCCTCAGAAACCGTTCTCCTTACCGAAGTTAAGGATAGAGATGAGTTTATTGAATTTTCACACTGGAATAATTGGCATAAATTAGTACTATGTATTTCATTAGTAATAAAGTTTACTAAAATCTGGATGAGTAAGTGTAACTTTAAAAATTCAGGAGAATTATTGGAATTATTTGATACTAAATTAATAATACGTCCTCAGGAAACTAAAAGGACCGAAAAATTTATTTATAAATTGGCTCAATTGTCTTGGAAACAGGAAATTGATAAGAACTTACAATTGGAAAAGGACTCAGATGGAGTATGGCATGTTAGGACACGCATAGGTAATTGCGATGTTTATGGTGACTTTTCACATCCAATTTGGCTTCCTAAAGGATCTCCATTGGTAAAAATACTTATCCGGAAGGAACACGAGGATTTAATGCATTCTGGAGTTGATACAACATTAGCTAATTTTCTAGGTAAATTTTGGTCACCTTGTGCTAGAAGGGAAACTAAAAAGGTTATAAAGGATTGTAAAAAATGCCAAAAGATGGAAGGACCCAAATTTGCATTACCGGAGATGCCAGAACTTCCCAGTGAAAGAGTAAAAAGATCTAGGAGTTTTGAGTTTATAGGTGTTGACTATCTTGGTCCATCTATCTGTAAAATTAATGTAGAAAAGATGAAATTCTGGATTGTTATTTTTACATGTTTGGCAACAAGAGCGGTGCATTTGGAAATTTCTTTAGACCTTTCGGCCTCGTCATTTTTACACATTTTCAGGAGATTTATAGCCTTAAGAGGATGCCCAAAGAAAATTTTGTCGGATAACGGTACACAATTTAAGGCTGTTGCAGATATATTAGGTGCAACAATTAAAGGAAAGTGGAATGAAAAATCGATTAGAAAGGATGAATTTAGGCTTAACAAATTTCTATTAAATAAAGGAATTGACTGGAAATTTATCCCCGCGCTCAGCCCCTGGCAAGGAGGTGTATATGAGCGTTTGGTAAAACTGGTGAAAGATGCCTTTAAGCGATCATTAGGAAGCTCGATTTTAAATTTGGAAGAATTAAAAACATTTATAAAGGAAGTAGAGAATGCTATTAATTGTCGTCCAATTACCCACGTTTCGACAGAAACAGACGGAATTTTGGCAATCAGACCTATTGACTTTTTAATACCCGAACTTGAAATTAACTCGTATTCACTCGAAGATAGTGATTCGGAGGAATTTTTAATAGGTAAAATTAGTACAGCCAAACAATTACAGGACAGGTGGAAAGCAACTCAAAAAGCTTTCGATAAATTCTGGAATAATTGGGTAAAATATTATTTAACTATTTTAAGAGACAGATCTGGTTGGAACCATCAAAAAGGAAAATCTGTAATAAATAGGCAACCTCAAGTAGGGGAAATTGTGATTATCCAACAGGAAGGCCAACCTAGAAACACTTGGCCTCTAGGCAAAATAATCGAATTAGACGGAAACCCAGCGAGGAGCGCAAAAATCCAACTTGGAAAGAAAACATGGATAAGGCCCATTAATAAATTGTTCCCATTAGAGGCAGAATTTGAAAAAATTGAATTAAATAAAGACAATAATCTGGAAGAGGAGAAACAGGAAAAGACCGAAATAAAGAAAAAGGTACAAACACATCCAATGATTACCCGTTCAAAGGCAGTTGCATTAACTATTATACAATTAATCGGATTATTTACTTTTGGATTTTGTGTAAGAGATAATCCACCCAGAAATTGTAGGGATTGTAAATTATCTTGTACTGAATTCGGAGTTATGGCTCAGGCTAACCCATGGATTAGGAAAATCGAAATTTGCTGTATGCAAAGTTGCCTTGTAAATTCTGAAGGAACAAGGAGTTTACATTTCCAATTGGCCAAAGAGAGAACGACCTATAATTATTCCTGTACTTCAAACTATTGGGAAAGAGATAGAAAATATTTTGACTGGATAAATTGCCCTCCAATAAATCCATGTAAAAGAGTTTCTGGAATCCGTGAAAGGATTATTAATATCCATTGTGAATCGACAGAAGCTTTAGTAATATTTGGAATTGGTATTGGATTTTTATTGAGTATATTTATTAGTATTTGTATGTTTATCTGTAAAATTGCATTTATATTGGGAAAATTATTTGCAATAATTTGGTGGATTTTAAAATCAATATTTAATCTATTTAAAAGGAAACCTATAAAAAAGGATGACACTAAAAAATCATTTTTGCCACATTCTGGAAGAGATTTTAAAAATAATAATAGAAAAAGGAATAGACGTTTGCATAGGCTAGGGTTATTGGCAATTATTTACTATTTAGTACCATTAATCAAAGCGGATATAGAAGTTGTCTCCGTACAAGCAAAAGCAGAAGATTGTTTCAGGAAATCTGGAAATTCCTTCTGTAAAATAAGTACAGTAAATACCATAACCCTTTTACCGGATGGACAAACCGCCTCTTTTACAATAAAAAACAATAATGGAATAATAATAGGAGAACTTGAATTTATAATGAAAGGTCTTTCTATAACTTGTAATCAGGAAGTTTTGAGCTATTTGCGCTCATATGAAACGAAAATAGAGTCGGTTAAAAGGTGTCCGACTGAAGGGACTTGTAAGGCTCAAAAATGTGGCAATATTAAAACAAACGAGGTAGTTCAGGAATTAGAAGAATGGTCTAAAAACCCAGGTAATGCGTTCTGTATGGAAGGACAAGCCCTATGGGGCTACAAATGTGGCCTCCCTGGAACTACGTGTTATTTTTATCAAATCTTTGCCGTACCTAAATCCAACGAAGTATATGAACTGGTAACATGCCCGACGTGGGATTACGTCATAGAAGTAGAGATGGCTCTTATATTTAATGGACACAAGGAAAAAACAAAATTTTCTCTTTATCCAGGAGTAACAGTACACTGGAAGGATTTAAAAATTACTTTATGGGATTTAACACCGCCACTAGCCCCAATATTAAATAGTCAATTTATTGTTGGAAATTCAGGAGTGGCGTTAGTTGAAAATTTTAAATCATTTCTTGATTGTGGGAAAGAAGCCAGGAATTTTTCTAATTGTAAACTTGACACATCTGTTTGTAAAGAGTGTTGGGAAGATAGTGAGTTAGAAAGAGTATCTTGTTCTTGTAGTGATTTATCGATAGAAGAGATTATGAAGGACCCACAAAAATCTTTACCTCTAGATATTAAAAGGATAAAATTACGTAATAATGGAAGGAAAATTCTAAGTGAAACCCATTATTTGCCAATACAAGTAATGGTCAGGATTCAAAATTGGACTATTGCATCAAATGTTGATATAACTAAGTGTAGAGTAAATCCCATTAAACTATCAGGCTGTTACAATTGCCGAGGGGCAATTTTCAGGTTTAACTGTATATCCGATATGGGTGATATTTTGGCCGAAATAAAATGTAAAGGAAATATATTTACAGGTCATTGCTCAAAGAGAGGAGTTGAGCAATACGTAGTACTCTCTTTTGATAGAGCCGATATTGACGAGAATTGCGAAGTCATCTGCCCAGCAGGTATAACAAGATTTTCGATGAGAGGAAAACTGGAGTTCTTTCTAGCGGAAAGAATAAAGGTTGTAGTGAAAAATGGAACCCCCTCTATATATACAAACAAAGGTGATGGTAGTAAATGGATTATAGATCTTTTAGGAAATTTAAAGTTAATTGATTTTAATGAGATAATTTGGCAAATAATTAATTGGAAAATTATATTTATTATATTTTTATCCTTTATTTTACTTTATTCTCTCATCCGATTATTCATAAAACTTTCCCCCATTTTTTTAGGTTACAAAAAGGTTTCAACCTTTCTTGCCCTATTTTTATTTTTTGGCTTAGGAGGATGTGTATGCACACAGGAGAGAGAAAAAAGATTACATAATCTTGAAGGACAAAGTATATTATTAATGAATAATCATTCTTATAAAAATTTGGTTTTTAAAGGAAAGGAAACCATCCCATTCTATTCACTTTCAACATTTTCCATAAAAATTATAAAAATAATGCCCAACATTGCCTTTTCCAAATTTTGTTCAAAAATACTAGGATGTGATGAAGATCAGGTGGGAATAATGCTTTATTCGTCGACGGAAGCAAGGCTTAAAATTTCTCGGGCTATCACTCAGGTAGAAGGAGAAAATCAAGGATTAGGAGCTTGGATAGGAGCACCTACTGATAAAGGAATGACAACCCCTATTTCAGGTGTAGGAGAGTGGATTTTAGTTAGGGATATGCCCGTAGATTCAATTAAACCAATTAATATCGAACCCCCATGGTTTGCAGCTTATTCAGCCTATACTAAGGAATCAATAAACTCTCCTCAATTTCAGGAGCAAATTGATCTTTTGACAGGACCAGGAATTTTACCAGATCACCCTTGGCGTGATTTTGAGGAATTCTATCCACTGTCTTGTTTAGTGATTGAAAAGGATGAAGAAATTCAGGTTAGTGAAATGATCGTACCAGAAATTAGTACTGAAGAAATTGTGAATAATTTAAATATTCAGGAAAATGTGCAGGCTTCTGATGAACCAAAGGAACAGGAAATTAAAATAAAAATGGATGTTAATTCTGGAACTGGTAAAGAAGTAAGTCTTAAATTTTCTGAGGAGAAAAAAATTTGATACTAAATGTTAAGGTGGAACCGGAAATTCATGAATGTTCTACTGGAAAGACATTAACTGTGACTGATTTTCATGTCAGGATTGAGATTAAAAAGAATTTACTGGTTGGAATGTTAATGTTTTGTCTATTTGGTGTTTTAATGGCAGCCCCAGGAAAGTATTCTCCTCTTTCTACTTTACCTGAAGATCAATGGGACAGTCTTTTGGATGAAATTGAGGCTTTTGAACCCCAAATGGTATTTGAAAATATAGGAATTCAACCCACAAATCTTTCTAATCCCCAAATTCAGGTAGAAAATGTAGGAGAAGAAAATTTTAGTCAAAATATTCAGGAAGGTCCAAGAACCCCGCCGGAAAACAATCAGGAAGAAAGGGAAGCCAAAAGGGCTAAATTGGAATCCCTTTTTGAAAGTTGGTTAGCAAACCGTCCCACGACTGGTTCAAATGTTTGTTCTACATCGGCACTCGGGGGACAAACAACACATATTTCTGGACCATCATCAACATCAACAAATACATTTATTCCATCAGCCACTTCAGCAATTGGAACAACGTCTACAATACAATTTGCCTCGACTCCAAGTTTAACAACACCCCGTCCGTTAGCAAGTTATAAAATTCCTAAAATTAGAAAAGAAGAGATTGGTGGATCTCCAAATTGTTATAATAAACGACCACACACCAATTATGTAAAAAGTTGTTTTTTATGTGGCAATAAACAACATCTGGCTAAAAATTGCCCTTTAGCCAATTGTGGTCAACAAAATAATGAAATAGCGCCTTCTCATCAAAATAACAGCATTCCACCAAATGCTGCTGAAAACTTAGCAAGAGATTTAACTGAACTTGCACAACGACACCCAGCGCCTTTAGCAACACTTCTTTTTCAACTCGCTCGTGTTCTTCTTCTTACAACACAAGCAGCACGACAACAATAAATTTTGGCGCCCCGAGTGTCGCGTTTGCGACGAGAAAAAGAATATTAAAAAATTATGAATCACATTTAAATTATTTTGTTTGATTCATATTTAAAAATTTTATTTCGATTTCATTTTTTGTTCCACCCCCAAAATAATCATTATAAAAGACAAAAGCCTATACCAAACACATTCATTCAACATTCATTCTTTTCAACATTCAACTTAATTTCCCTCTTCTAAATCTATAGGCTTTTGTGCTCCCCTTTAAAAGAATTTGAAGAATAAAAGAAATTGGAAAAACTTGTGTTTATTTTTTATATTTAGGTGTTCAGGTTATTTAATTTTTGCCTATTCAATTTATATTGAATAGAAGACAAAAAAGTTAGGAAAAAAGACATCTCTTTTTTGTACACCAACCAAACCCTTCCAACCTTTAAATTATTGCTTTTTAAATAATTGATGGTGCTGTCTATTGTATTACTAAAGTAAAAAATTTTAGAAAAATAAAAAGGCAATAAATTGAATTAAAAAATAAATATTATTATTCATTTTAATTTAAAAGAAAATTTGTTAAAATATACCTCTAAACATTTTCTTTAAATACAGACTTAAATTTTGATAAATATTGTGACAAAAAATTTTTCCCCCAAATTTTATTAAAAACAAGGAAGAATATTTACATAAATATACTCAACAATACAAAAAAAGCCTTCATAAAATTTTAATAAAATTTAAAAATAAATTTTATTTTTATATTCTGTTAAAAAATCCAACGACAAACAAGGAAGTATTTATTATACGATAAATTCAACACAAAATACTTTAGACTAGTAGGCTTTGAAAAAAATTCAAAAAAATTTTTCATGTAGACATTGTTAAAAATCATAAACAAGGAGGAATATATTTATTTAAAAAATTTTAAAAGCTGTTAAAATTAAAAGAAAATTTTTTTATTTAAAAAAACGAATTCTTTGGTTCATTTCATTTTATATTTTAAAATTTTTATTTTGTTTTTAAAATTTATTTGTTTTTAAGACAATATTCATGTATAAATAATAAAAAAATATTTATTCCATGCTTTTAAATAATTAAAAATCAAGATAATATTTTAAACACATTTATTATTATCCCATCATGAAGTAAACAAAAATCTTACCGACACTATTGTTATAAATCATATATAAAAAAATTGCCTATGATATTATGGATAAGTCCAGCAAGTCTATGATCTCCGCCTTATTTCCACCTATCTTCTGTGTAGTCGTGGAATGGACTGTTGGGGAATTTGAGCTGGGGACCAACACAAATTTAAGTGCTCCTCAAATTTATAACATTATTGAGACTTTAAAAATACATAAATTATTTTATTAACAAATTATTGTATTAACATTTTATATATATTTTCTTTAATTATTCTTCTGTTCACAAAATTCCCTTAATATTTTGTACATCCAATTTGTTCGGCACAAAATATCCTTTACAGCTCTTATTCAGCAATGCTTTCTTAATTACTGCACATCCATTACAACTGACTGCTGCTGCTTTCATATAATCTGTTCCACAACCAAATACTTGGCCAGATTTAGGTGTGTACAATTTTTTAGGGTTGCTCTCCAATTGAAGAGCCCCTTTGAAAAGTTCGAAGTAAACATGAGGGCCTGAAATTTAAAATTTTTCAGCTTTTGTAAATTTAGAATTGATTGCTTCAATCTGTTTAAAATAATTTATTTTCTAGCCAAACAGTAACACACTACACATCTTTGACAGATATGAGGTATATGTAGATCGGCCTGTAAATCCAATCCTTTCCTGATTTTGTCTGAACTTCGGGTCAGAATCAAAACACTTATAAGGATTCTTGACTTTTTCTTTACTCAGATCAGGGAAACTTTTCGCAAAAAAACTATGTAAATAGTGGATAGGGCTTGGTCCTAAAGCTTTCCTATTTATGGTATTTAATCGCTCAACCATCCCCCTTGCCCACCTACTGAACGTTTTCTTTTTACTTTATCTGCTAGGCTAGGAGAATTTAATTCCGCTTTTTCCAAGTGATTAGCCTATTTATTTTACCCGCATATTGATCACAATAAGGCGCCAGTTCAGCATATTGTGGAAGATTATTCTTTACAGGTACATAACAATTACCATCTTCATTACAAACACAGAAATTCTTCATTCCACTTTTACGACACAAAACTCGGATTGCCTTAAAATTTAATTTTATGTCTTTAATTTTTTGAATTTTACTTCCGGTTCGTAAATTCCTGGGCCTTTTTGGCTGTTATAAAATACATCTACCAATGTTAATTTTGTTGGAGTTGGATTACAGTTGATAAATCCTTTAATTTTTTAAGAATCATTAAAGTACCTTATTGTTAAATTTTAATTTAATTACTCTCGTTTATCTCCCCATTCCCCTCTATTTTAATTAGTCTATCAAAGGATGTTACTTTAATAAAGACATTTAAATTTAAAATAAATAAGCGATAATAGATATCTTCTAATAGATTTACAACTACCGCCAGCGTTTTAAATGCTGGCAAATCATTTTTTCCTTGCCACGTAGAAATAAAATATATTTAGGTATACATATTTAATTAAACAATTTCACCATTAGCAGGGCGGCCTCTCTGATAATCAGAAGTAGGCAAACTCAAACTATAATCACTATTCTCCAATCCTTCAACCAAAAAATTAATTCCATTACAAACTTTAAAAATTTATAATTTTTAAAAATTAAAAAAAATTTTTAAGGACCATATTTGCAATTATATTTAGGTTTGCCTGAACATTGTTGTGAATTACTTGAATAAATTAAAGATAAAATAATTAATAATAATAGTTGATAAAACATCTTCTTAATTTTACTATTAATAGTCTAATAATTATTTTTTAAAATATTTCTGGTTAATAGCCAGCGATTTAAAATAAGATTCAATAGCTGTATTGACCCTTTTATCAGTTTATACAGAACTTTTTCAGGCTTTTTGGATATACCGGAAATAAGCCTGTAACGAGAATATTGGCCCCTTCTTATCAGTTTAATTTCTAATGTTCTTGATCTGCATAGGATCTGAAGTGTTTCTATTAAGGAGTTGGAAATAATTAGATGGAAAACTGTAAAAGAGCGGAAGAATAGGTATTCAATGGGCTTTTACCGTGGTTCAGTGGGTTGATCAGTTTAATTGTAAAGCATCAGATTTATTTGGATTGTAATGGAATAACTTTGAAATGAACAAATTTTTATAGGGCCAGGAATTAATTTCCGGAACCAATAATACTTCCTTGTTTTTTGAGATTCTACAAGTTTAGGGAATAAACAAAATTTTAAATATGTTGCTCTAAAATGGATATTGAATTAGCTTTTGACACGTATGTAATACGTAAATAAATTTGTTGGAATTTTTTATATAGACGTTGAAGCAAAATTTTAAAGAAAATATTTTATCTAAATTCAATAAAAACAAGAAAATTTGTCAAACAAAACACGCTAAAAGATGTAAAATTACCAACAAACAATTTTCAAATTTTAAAAGGAAATTTATTTTATACAAAATAAACAAACGATATTTTATCAGATATTATGACTCAAATAAATAAATTTAAGTCGGTCTCGATTAAATAATTTATCAGACGTGGCGTAGAGGGATCATACAGAATTTAATTAGATATCGGAATTTTCCAGATTTTGCTCTTAATATACACAAATCTCACTATAATCAGCCCAAATTCCGCTTAATCCCTTCATATCCATCTATTCCTCTTATCACTCGATATCCCCTTAATCTACACAAATCCCCGAAATAATATTATCCATTGATTTTTCATCTGGAGCCCGGAGTCAATATGGATCGTGGGCGATATCATGGAATTTCGGCGGATTAAAAAAATAATTTGGATTTGGATGATAATCCACCGCATTACTGCAAACAAATGCCCAATACCCAGCACTGATGATGAATAATTTTATGTAAAAGTATTTTTTCTATTAGAATTTTTTTAAATGACTGTTTTATAATAACTACTCGACTACTCGACTACTCGAACTCGACATAAAAAGTTGAGCTCGAACTCGGGATTTTCAAACTCGTATTACTCGAGCTCGGTTTTTTCCCAATTTCTCGGTACTCGACGTACTCTACTCTAAATAAAATTATCATTTTCTAACAATTTATTATTTAATTGAAAATTTCAAAAAGAATTTTTTAAATTATTTATTATCTAATTTTTGTTTATATTTAATTAAATAAAATTAAACAAAATAAATTTTAAAATTAAAAATAAAAGAAGCATCCTTACTATTACAGTGTGGCAAATAAGTAACCGGTCACATTATTTATCACATAACATTATTCAGATAAAAGATAATGAGATAAAATAAAGCCTAAATCATATAGAATTAAACATTGAACAAATAAATAAAGAATTTTTTAAGTGTAAAGTTGATAGAGCGTGGAATAATTTTGAGTTCGCACGACCTCGGGTGAGATAAACGAAGTGCCTTCAAAATAGCAAAAGGATCCATCACAACTATCGTCACACAATGCTTTTTTAATTACTTTACATCCATTACAACTAACTGCTGCTACTTTCATATAATCCGTTCCACAACCAAATACTGGGCTAAATCCTTGATTGTACAATTTGCTTGAGTCACCCTCCAATTGAAGAGCTCCTCTATAAAGTTCCAAGTAAACATGAGGGCCTGAAATTTAAAATTCTTAATTTTCGAATTGATGAATTATTTATCATCAAATCTGTTTAAGAGAGAGAGATTGGCATGGATTTGGATCTAGATACAAATCCAAGCCAATCTCAAATCCAGGACAGCCTTTACCTTGATTTTTCCTTCACAAAGGTTAGAATCAGGACATCTTTCAGCAGATATTTAGGATCCCTTGATTTTCCCATGATACAAGATCAAGAATATTATCTAACTTATTTTTAACTGCATATCAATGGTAAAGATTTTCAGATCTCTAAACTCAAGTTAGACTCCCACCAGATATATGTATTCATTTCAACTTTTAATCCACATTTTTTAAACTGATTAGTTAGGAAAAATTTAAAATACTACTAATATTACCCGCATATTGATCACAATAAGGCGCAAGTTCAGCATAAACGGGAACATTATTCGGTACAGGAACATAACACTTATTATCTTCATCACAAACACAAAAATTCTTCATTCCTCCACTTTTATAACAAAGAACCCGAATTGCCTTCAAATTTATTTAAATTTTTTTTTATTTTTTGATTTTACTTCAGTTTCATATATGTTTCCAGTTTTCTGGCTTTCATAAAATACATTTACCAATGTTGGTTTCTTTTGCTTTGAGTTGCAGTTGATAAATCCTTTAATTTTTTAAAACTTTTAGTAAGAGGGAAAATCGGAAGAGCCGGAAATCGGAACTGGCTCAAAAGTTGGAACTCGGAAATCAAAATTTTTTACGGAGATCGGAATTCCGACCCACCTCTGCTGCGGACCTCCATAAAGTGTACTTCTAACCTTATGTATAAAATACCTTCAATATACAATATTTTAACCTCAAAAGGTGAAAAAGAGATTCCACTCCATTATTTAAAAAATGAGTAAAGACCGGACCGAGATCTCGAACAGAAAACTCGGTTATCGAGAATCTAGATTTTTCGAGATCACTATCTCGATTCTCGTACGACCCTCCCAGTCTGTCTCTAATAATGATTCTCTTGATAGAAGCAATATTAGAAAAATGTGATAATTTTACTGCAAATTTATTTGCTAGATGTAATTTATTTGCTAGATATGTTGAGGTGTCGGAAATTTTTCTTTGAGTGTTACATATACATATATAATCAAATTTTATTTAAAGAAGCAATTTTTCCTTTGAAAACAATTTAAAAATAAAAGAAAATTATTTTATTATTTACATTAATTATTAAAATTATTAACAATTTTATACATTCAATTTTTTGTATGATTAATTATTCAAAATTCCCTTAATATCTTGTACATCCAATTTATTTGGTACAAAATATCCTTCACAATCCTTCTTACACAATGCTTTTTTAATTACTCCACATCCATTACAACTGACTCCTCCTATTTTCATATACTCTGTTCCACAACCAAATACTGGGCTAAATTTTGGTGTGTACAATATGTTAGGGTTATTCTCCAAAGAAAGGGACCCTCTGTAAAGTTCCAAGTAAACATGAGGGCCTGAAATTTTAAATTGTTAATCTTTGCAAGACTCGATTGATGGATCTGTTTTAAAATCCTTTTAAAAATTTATTTTCTTTAAAATTGTTCTAATCCAATCTAAGATTAATTAATTTTCTAATCAAACAGTAAGACACTACACTATGTTAGATACCTATGAGTAGGATTCTCGGTTCTTGGAAAATCTTCTGATATCCGGAACCGTACTGATATCCGAACCGAAAAATCATCGGTTCTTTGGTTCAGTCCAGAACCGACAACCTTACCTATGAGTGAGAGATCGACCCGGATCTTAAGGAAAACCTTCACTTTGATTTTTTCTAAACTATAAATCAGGATCACGACATTCTTAAGATCTTTTTGATTTCTTTGAATCAAGGTCAACGGTCAAGATTTTATATATTTCCGATCTCCAGTATAAGGCTATTCCACCTATTTCTTAGGGTGAAAGGGAACTTGACCGGCCTTTCATCAATTTCTAATTCTCATTTTTCCAAGTGATTAGCCTATTTATTTTACCCGCATATTGATCACAATAAGGCGCCAGTTCAGCATAAACGGGAACATTATTCTTTACAGGTACAAAACAATTACCATCTTCATTACAAACACAAAAATTCTTCATTCCTCCACTTTTACCACAAAGAACCCGAATTGCCTTTAAATTTAATTTTAAATGTCTTTAATTTTTTTAAAATTTTACTTCAGGTTCGTAAATTCCTGGTTTTTTCTGGCTGTCATAAAATACATTTACCAATGTTGGTTTTGTTGAATTTGGATTGCAATTGATAAATCCTTTAATTTTTTAAAGTTTTTTTTTTATTCTTTTCTCCCCTTTGCCCTCTTTATTAATTACCTAGATCCCCATGGCAGATATTGCTAGGCGCTTTTGCTTAACACCTACAGGTTTTCCATTCAGCTATCGGGAACCTTCCCTTTTAATAAATCCTAAGCCTTTCTTAATAGGCATTCCAGATGCTAGCCAGCTGGATCCCCTTTCTTCTTTACATCAGGATAAATATGAAAATTAAAATAAAAAATTTCACCATTAGCAGGACGGCTTCTCTGATAATCAGAAGTTTTTAAACTCAATCCATAATCACTATTCTCCAATCCTTCAACCAAAAAATTAATTCCATTACAAACTTAGTAAAAAATTTTATAATTTTTTAAATTAAAAAAATATTTTAGAGAACCATATTTGCAATTATATTTAGGTTTGCCTGAACATTGTTGTGAATTACTTGAATAAATTAAAGATAAAATAATAAATAATAATAGTTGATAAAACATTTTTTAAATTTTCTAAAGTCAATTAAAATTTTAATAATTTTATTTTCAAATATTTTTAAAGCAAAAGGAGTTGATGTCGTTACTGGTCTCTCCCGTTATTGGTCTCTAGCTTTTATTGGTCTCTCTATAATCTTTCCGGCTTTATTGAAAATGTCGAGGAGAAACCCTGGAAATTTTTTTTCCGGGGTTTTTTTTTCCGAAATTTCCGGCTCTCTTGTTATCTAACATTTTTATTGCGCATTCTCTCCTTCAGCAAGTTTGACCTACTTTGAATTGTTTCTATTATTGTAGGTCCCTCAAACCCCCTTAATCCAACCAAAGGCTCTTTAATCGGCCGATATCAGTCCCCATATACCACCACCTAACCACTTATTATTCGAAAAAAATTTTCGTTTCGATTAACCGAAAGATTTGGTTCTACCCAGTTTCAATTCTAAAAAATCGAAAGAAAGAAAAGCGGAAGAAAGAATACGGAAGAGGCAACTTTAACGTTCTCTAGAATGGTTTAAATGGGTTGATAAGTTCATTATAAACCCTCACATTTACTTGAATTTTTAAATAATAATTTTTAGTAAAGATGTTGCTAAAATATATATTGAATAAGAGTTTTTGACACGTATAAATTTGTTGGTATTTTTTATATAAAATGATGTTAAATCAAAATTTAAAGAAAAATATATTTTTTTAAATTTTTCCTCTGAATTTATAAAAACATCCAAGTTGAATACACGTCAAAAGGATGTACATAAAATCAACAGCAACAAACAATTTGCAATATTTTAGATGGAAAATTATTTTCTATAGAAAAATTAACAATCTATTATCAAACATGATCTAGACAAGGTATACAGTTGGATCTCATTCTTATATAACCTCAGAGATGTGATTGAGAAAATTTTAAGTGTAAGAACAAAAAGTTTAATTCAAAAGTACTATATAGGGTGAAATTTTCCAATTATAAATACGCTATAAAAAATTTTCATAGACTAGTTTTGGGACGAAGGCGCCAAAAAATTCATTTTTTAGCATCAGGCGCAAATTTTCAAAATATTGGAGGTCCTTAAGACAGATTTCTTCATTTCCAAATTCCATTTATAAGGACGTACTTACAAATAATTAAATTTTTAATTTCATAAGTACGAGTGTCCTTTAAAGTACTGTACTTCCAAAATAAGCACAAATAACATCTTGTATAGCCTCAATATTAAATGCCAGGTGCATCTGCCAACGTTCTAACTCAAATCCTACATATGTATATATCCTTAGTTTTTAAATACGATTCCTTCATCACCGAGAGGTATAGAAGAACGAAAAGATTGTATTATTAATAAAAAAAGAATTTTAATAAAATTAAAAATTTTAAATTTTAAATTTGGAAATAGATGCAAGTAATTTAAAAATTTAAATTAAATTTAAATTTAGACAAATTTATTAAAAAAACACTCTTGACTAGCAACAATTATTCTCTCAATATTTCCTTTTATTAACAAAAAATTTTTCTCATTTAAATATAATATTCTCCCTAATATTTTAAAATAAACATTAAATATTTATTTTTTTTCTATAAAATATTAGAATTAATTAAAGGTTGTATATTAACTTTTAAGGCCCCTCTTTTGTATAAAAATTCGGTTAATGAACTCATTATTTTTAATACATGATTTTCTTTGTTTCTTTCAGCTATTTCTGCTTCAGTTTGGAAATTTGCGTCAGTTTTATATTTTGCTTCATAGTGTGATTTTGTTTCAACTTTTGCTTCAGTTTCCATCTTTGCTTCAGTTTCACTTTTTGCTTCTGCTTCAAGTTCTGATCCTTCTTCAACTTTTGCTTCTGTTTCAGTTTCCGTTTTTGCTTCAGTTCCCATTTTTGCTTCAATTTCCCTTTTTGCTTCAACTTCCGATTTTGCTTCATTTTCCATTACTACTTCATTTTCAACTTTTGCTTCAGCTTTTATTTTTGCTTCATTTTCTTTCATGAACGAACAATCAACTATTTGGATATGCACAAATGCTTCAAAACTCGTTTTGTTTGGCCATTTTCGATAAATATGTAATTGACGACATTGAATTTGTTTAAACTGAAACATTTTGCTTCAAGTTTATTTTAACTAATTTCAATAACCTCTTTCTCAATTTCGTCTTTTAACTCGTTAGCATCAATTCCTTCAGGGGAATCACACAAAAGAAATGGAAGATTTTTTCGAACTAGAAAAAAATTTTTTTTTAAATTTTTTTGAAAATTTTTGAAATTTTTTGAAAATTTTTTTGAAAATTTTTGAAATTTTTTGAAAATTTTTTTTTAATTTTTCTTAATTTTCTAAATTTTCTTAATTTCAAGAATTTCCATCCCCTCTCCCAATAAAAATAAAAACAAACAAATTTTGAAGGTAGCAACAGACATCAACAAACAAAACAAAGCCCCAAAATATCTATCCCATTTACTAATTAATTCATTATCTTTATAAGTAAATAACCAATTAAAGTAAAACAGAATTAACATAATTATTGAAGAAGCAAAATGAATTGTCATTTTATTTATTTTTGACAAATCTTTTATTGAAAATTTTGAAGAAAATAAAATTAATAAAATTAATTTAAATAAAATATTTATTACAACCATTGTAATAAATTGTTGGGAGTAAAGGGAACTTGAAAAAAAAATAAATTAAGAAAACCCCTCTACTTTAAATTCTATAATAATCAAATATTATTTTCTTCAGATTTCCAAGTTCCGAAAATTTTTTAAATTCAATTTCCGAATACCGATATTTGGACTAGTTCCGAATCCCAAATATTCCAAGTTCCGACATCTCAGTTATTTCGGACTATTCTACTCTGGAACTATTCTACCCTTATTTTAGCAAAACCAGATTTTTCTTAATTTTTAAAACAAAAAAAATTTTTTGGAATTAAAAAATTAAAAATTTACGTAGAATCATCACAAAATATCGCTTCAATAGCATGCGTAAAATTAACAAAAAGTAATGCTTGAAACACAACAACTCCAATGATTTGAAGTAGAGGAACTGATTCGCGGCCTATTCGTGTTAATATTTCCTTAAATTCTTTTTTAAATTAAAAAAAATTTTTTGAGAGTAATTAAATTAACAAACATAAATATTATTTGATTATTTAAAAAAACATGCAACAAGTTCAACAACATAAAAAATAACAATCAAAAAATCTGTCGTATTAACTAATTAAACTATCTACCTTAGATGTCCTTATAGAAGCCCTGGGCTTCCATATTTCAATACCCCTCATCGAGTGGCTTCTAATAAGGCATAAGCTTCTATTAGGTGATTTACGGTATATTTAAAAAAATATCTTGAATCAGCATTAACAATTTAAATTGTAACAAAAATAAGGTATGATTTGTTACTTGAATCTGGTAGGAGTAATAGAATCTAGGAATGTTTGGTCAATATAAAATGCCAGTTCGTGTATTTTATAAATCCTTCAAATCAAAAAACTACCTCTTTAGAACAATCACCAAACAACCAACTTAGAAACGGATATCTTGGATCAGCATTAACAATTAAAAGAAAGGCAGTATCCCACAATACTAGACCTCCCAAATGGCTATGATTTTGTATATAAACAATTAATTGGTAAATAAATAATAAATTAATTAAAAAATAAATTGAGGGATTTATAAATGATGATAAATTATTTTTAATATTTTGATTATTATTTTGAGGGTTGTTAATTAATTTTTCAGTATTTTTTGATGATTGTAGCATTTTAAGGATTTATTTAAAAAATAGCTAGAATAAATACCGTAAAAACTGTATTAATTACCCTGGGTAATTATTGTTTCGATCTCTCGCTGGAGGGGGTAATAAAAGCAGGTGGGGTAATTATTTGAGGGAGGGCAATTATTATTTCGACCTATAAATTTTTTATTTTATCATAGAGATATGAACAGTAATATACAATATGTTACCGAATGTAGAGATAAATATTTAATTTTTACAGTTATTTTATATTCCCTTAATATATTCACATATTTTGCACCCCAAGATGGTGCAATAACACCAATGCTTCCATCCTGGGAAATATAAAGACGATGAGCATGTATACAACTTGATTTCTATTTAGGGAATATACTCTACATTCTCTAAATATCTTTTATATAATGTGCCTAAAAGTGGTGCCATACCAACAATAATTCCGTTTTGGGATATATAAAATCTCCTAGTCAATCGCAAATTATGAGTTAGAGGCTCCCCTCTTGACTCAAATCCCTCTTGACTCAAACAAATCTCCCGATATATTCCCCAAATCCTTTTAATCTCCCGATTCTTTTCTACCTATATTATCCTTAAAATTTATAACGATTTTTTAACAATTTCTTTTAATTAGTGTATGAAAAAATAGGGGGCAATTATTTGAGGGAGGGCAATTATTGTTTAGATCTCCCTCTACATGGGGTATTTAATACAGGTGGGGTAATTAATTCAGGGAGGGACATTAATACAGTTTTTACGGTAGGCTAAAACAATTATTTTAATAATTTGTATGGCAATTTTAAGGAACCAATCCGAATCCGACCTAACTTTTTCTCAACCTGTCCTTCCCTAACCTGTCGTGGCTAGCGACATCTTCAAGCAATAACTGCTGGTTAACTCTTAAATGGGAGGGCAGAAACAAGGAGGATAGAAACGTGGTGGAAGTATACGTATATCCCTATGCTATTAATTTTATTTTAAATTTATACAAAAGATTATTATAATTTTAGTTAGAAAATATTTTTTGAATTAAATTTCAAACTTAAAATATTAAATAAGTAAAATAAAAAAATATGTAAAATGTGCAAATTCTAGGTAAAAAAAATAATAATTTGTTTGTTCTTTCTTATTCACTAGATGTGTTAATTGATTCTCGTTTTTAATTGTTTACTTAATAAAAACCTTGGAAATATACACAATATATATTTTTTTATTTATAATTCGTCATATATGTACATAAATTATTAAAGAAAATTCATTTAAAAATTTAACCTAAAAATTAATTTTGAGAACAAAAATTATTCTTTAATTTAAAGAAAAATTGAACACTTTTAAATTATTTGATTTACATTTTTGGTTTAATAAAACACATGTTTTCTTCCTTATTATTACCTGTAATTAAGGAGATCAATAAAATATGTGGGTAATTAATAAATGATAATTAGACGACATTTTTGTTATCTTTTAATAATTATTTTAAAAATAATTTTGCATTAAAATTAGATAAAATTACAAGAGAAAAATCTCAAAGAAAATGGAAAATCAGTAGAAAATATTAGATTTATTAATATTTTAAAAACAGCTAAAAGGTTAGCTCAGAGAGATACTAGCCTAGATAGAAAATTTTGTAGAAAATAAATTAGGGAGGAAGCGTCATTTATGCGGACATTTTATGTGAATAAAATTTTAAAAAATTTCTACAAAAAATTTTTTACAAGGGAAAATGCTTAATATATAAAATTATATTTTTTATTCATTTAAACATTATTTTTTAGTAAAAGTATCTAGTTCTTAGGCGTCTATTTCTGATAATTTTTGGGACGGGGAGTTCTGCAGGACTCCCTTAATCATCTTCTGTAGAATTGTACGTACAAAGTCCAGTATGTGACTTGTACTGATATTTTTAACTAATGCACCATTGAAATTAATTTAGTAAGGGCATCAACTGCTTTTTAATTTACATTTTCATCAAAATAATCTTATTCATTTGAAATTCCATACAATTTAATGGCTCCCGGACAATCCGTCAGTGGACAATCCGGCAGTGGAAAATCCGTCAGTGGGCAATCCGTCAGTGCTCGGACAATCCGTCAGTGAACAAATTCGTAATTCCTACAAATGCCAAACTACTTGGCCAAAAATTTTCATTTTATCGTGTGTGGGATTATAAGAGATATTAAAAAATGGGGATTAATGATCAATTCGGCAGATTTAGCTTGATTAACAGGATCTGGGATTCAAAGATATAGTGGGATTAAGGAAAATATAAGAGATTTGTAGTATTATGTTGGTTATTTATATGTTGGTTATTAAGATGGATTTCGGGGATTAAGTGGGATATCAAAGGATATAGGCGGATTAAGAGGATTTGGAGGTTGTTCCATGATATCCATCTAAAAACAATCTCTCTTATTCATAGATTTCTCACAATCCCACGATATTCATCCAAATCCAATATAATCCCACACGTTAATCATGTAAATCTAATCCATCCAAATCCCTCCCCTATATCCTTCTAAATCCATCGACATTCGCTTAATTCAAACAAATTGTCTAATACATATCTTTCAAATCCACTGATATCCTTTTGATCCAGCCAAATCTGCAAATTTACTTAGTACTCTCCAAATTTTCGATATTTCTTATCCTCACACGAAAAAAAATGAAAATTTTTGGATGCAGTAGTTTGGGTATGGGTAGGAATTACGAATTTGTTCACTGACGGATTGTCCACTGACGGATTGTCCGACCACTGACGGATTGTCCACTGACGGATTGTCCGGTCACGCAATTTAATTTCATTAATAAATTTTTCTGTTTTTTTGTATAAATTAGAAAGGAAGCGTCATTTATGCGAACAGTTTTTGTGAATAAAATTTTAAAAAATTTCTACAAAAAATTTTTTAAAAGTGAAAATGCTTAATATATAAAATTATATTTTTTATTCAATTTAAACATTATTTTTTTGCCAAAAGTAGGCCGTTTTCCGGCGCCAAATGCTAATAATTTTTGGGACGGGGAGTTCTGCAGGACTCCCTTAATTATTTTATGTAGAATTGCTCGTAAAGAGGCTCGTATTTGACATGTAAATTTATTTTAACTAAATGACAACTTTTGGGATCGTTGGATAATCCGCAAAAAATAATCTGAAAGAAACCACGCTAACATTCTTCAGTATGCCTCATAATTTAATTTCAATCTTTTTAAATCTCAAAAATATCCCAAAAAATATCACTCCCCTCTCCATAATCCCAATAACCACAAACATAATTATGAGTGTGCCATTTGATTCAGATTCTTCTTTTCAACTTTGTTATCAACAACAACATTATCATCTTCTTCTATGCCCATCATTAAAAGTTTGTAGTCTTTACCCCTCTAAAAATTTTTAATTTGAAGAGGTCTAAAATTCAGATTCTTTATAAAGAAATTGAAGTATCCTCGATTGCAAAGGTACGCAAAAAATTTACGGACGCGATATAAACGTCCGCAAAAAAATTTAGAATGTTCCTGCCTTTTTTTCAATTTAAAAAAATTAAAATATATTTAAATAAAAATTAAATACACCATTGAAATAAATTTAACAAAAAAAAAAACAAAATAAATTTCATTAATAAATCTTTCGGTTGAACAAAAATATTTTTCAGGAAGAAATTTTGGAAATAAATTGATAATAAATAAAAGATTTAAAAAATTTAAAAAATGTGTTCTAGCTGTGAAAATAAATATACCAATGTAATTCAGCATGAATATCAAAACATTTTGAAAATTTTCTTTCCAAAAAGATTTTGCTAAATTTAATTTACAGCTACATATTTGTAAAGCAATCTCGTGTTGTCCGTTTAAATTTAAAAATTTTAAATTATCTCAAAGTTTATTTTGTGTACCTATTTAATTTCCAAGCTTATGTATCATTTTCCTTCTTCCAATGTTTAACATAAAAACTTTATTCAAATTAATTTTTTGCATAAAAACTGAAGGGTTTATCAAACTATTTCTATACAATTAGTAATATTGCTAAAATATGTATGGTGAATGATAAACTAGAAAAATAATATTAAAAAATAAAATATAAGAATTGTTTTTCTCTTAAAATAAAATAGAGATTATACTCATAAAATCAACAAAAAAATTTCAACCTCCTAATAAATTACGTGTTATGTACTAATTTTTTATTTTTTAATAAATATGTGAATATAAATGGAAAAAATTATAAAAATTTTTTTTTATTTTTTTAATATTGGAGGAACGAAGGAAAATTCAGCTTACTACTCTTAGATTTAGGATCTTTTATTAAATGATAAGATGAAAGCATCTCCCCTCAGTCCGTAGAACACCTGTACGTAGTGAGCGAAAGCGCCTAGCTTCGCTACTAAGAGTGTGTAAGATCGATGCTTATGGAACTAAAAGTTGTTTTGAGACTTGTTAATTTTTGGTCTCGAGGTCTTGCTCTTGAAGTCTAATTTAGGGCTCGAGTCTTAGAAATTTTTTGGTCTTGGATAGCTTAAGTGATTACTATAAAAAGGAAAATAAACCAGATAATGTAACACACCTGTAATCTACGTATCTTCATTTTTCTTCGAAAGCTCCTGGGATGGCTTCTGTCTCTTTCTTCGTGCGTTTTGTGGCTATCTTGTTGTTGGTTGTATGCAATGTCTGTTATGATTGGGTTGAGTGGGTTGGGCATGGCAAGCATAAGCTGGAAAATGGGAAGCTTGTGAAGCTGTTTGGAAACACAAAGATGGCTGAGAAACCTGAGGATCTTGGACTTTACAAAATGATGCCGGGTTCTTGTGATGCTGAGATGGATAAGGACGGAAATATGTAAGTGAACAGATAACGTTAATCGAAAATACTTTCATTTAACAGAACAATCTGGTACCTTAAAAATTCCATCACAGCAAAGGAAGGATGCTCGATTGATTTTGTCATGGCAGATTTAAGACGCAGTGACAAGTTCTTCATTGAGTTTGGCATCCAACACGATAAGGGACTGACCGATTGCTTGGCGGATATGTCTTTTACTAAATGGTTATCCCTCAATCCTGCGGCTATGACTTCTAATTCGTTCGTTTTTTATAAAAAAAAATTACGTTAAAAAATTCATTTTTAGGCTGGCCATCGCTTTCGGTCTGAAGAATGGTGAATTTGAAGGAGTAAAAAGAGGATATCCGGAAAGACACAAAAATTATTGTGGGAATTTGTCCAAATGTCATGATAAAGGAGGCAGATGCTTGGATGTTGCTGATTATACTATTGGATGGGCTCGAGATGGAGATAAGGTCAAAAGTACACATCATCCAAGTGAGGAATTTTAATTTTTTTTCTACACAGTAGGAACTTACTAGTACCACACTTCAATCCTAGGACACCCTCTAACGTCAGATTTTCCTGCCATAAGGCACATCCTACTGTACCATTCCGATCCAATTTAAATTTATTTATTTTTAGTTGGCGAGACTAATTATGGGTATTGTGATATTAGAGAAGATATGAGTAATAAGCATAAGGCAGCAGGTCTTCATGTTTATGATAAGGAATTTAGAGGTTGTGGTAATTCCACGCCAACCTACTCTTGCTTCAAACAAGAAAATGTTCGCAACCCAAAAAGATGGAGAATTACGGATAGGGACCATACCGATGGAATCTACAATTATTTCTTTTCCTTCCACATTCTTCCAACAACTTCTATGCAAATGAGCATGCAAAATATTTGGATTGAATGTGATAAAGATGCGAATAAGGAAAATTGTAATGAAAATGCGGCATTCCAACAGTGTGACAAAATGTTTGTGAAATTTGTAAGTTGGGAATTTTTTGTTAAATCAGTTTCAAAAAACTCTTAATTAAGTACAATTTCATCTACAAAGTGCTCGTTCCTGATAATTCTGTCAAACAAACGACTACAGAAGAAACGACAACGATGGCTACCTGTCCGCCTGTTGTTCCTTGCCCTGATGCTGGTAATTGTCCGCCTGTTGTTGAATGTCGGCCTTGTGGTACTGGCTGTCCGGTTGTTGGATTACCGAAGGCTGTTTCCAATATCATACAACCAGAAAATTCAACCGCAAAAGTCGAGATAAAGCCTCAAAATGGAAGTATTTTGCCTGGAGTGCCGTCAACTACAAAACCATCTAAAAGTGATTGCTACAACGAGGAGACTAAAAAGGATTCAAAGAAAACTTTGCAAATTACTCTCGTTATTGTCGGCTCTATAATATTGTAAGGATTTTAGAAGGATTTTTGGACAAAAAAATTATTTTTTTAATTTTTAGGCTTCTAATGTTCACTGCTCTTCTCATCTGTCTATTCGTCAGCAAAAGCAAATAAAAGGAAAGGATTCTGAATTGTTGGATAAATATATAGGGATTGTTGTGATATTTGTTATTTAATATTGGCTGTATTATAATATTGTAGTTGTGTAGAATAAATTGTAGTTTTTAACAAAACCTATCAAAATGACTTCGAACTTTCGCCGGTTTCTGACTAAAATTTCTCTCTAAATGCTTGGCCTGTTTCGATCTAGTCATAACTTTATTCCAATATTTTAGTTTGTATCTATGAATTTTTATGTCGTTATACATAGGTGTAAAAACCTAAAAATTATTTTTTAAATTTTTGGATAGGAGTTAGGAGGGAAAAATATTTTTTTTTGATAAAATGATTTAAATCGGCAATTTGCCAATAATTCAAATGCTAGTCAATTTCATTGAAAAAATAAATGCGCATGCCCAAGTACTTCCCTATGACTTATGTTTAATCAAGTGCTTTCACTAGACAGTCATTACTATATTCCATTCACATCCTCAAAACATCCGCTTCCCCCCCCCCCTATGACTTGGTCATGTTATAATTTCGGGAGGGAAACACAAAAGTGATTCTTTTCCGGTTAACAAATAAAATAAAGTGAATGAATTAATTTAATAGCTAGTTTTGTTGTGGTTGCCAGACGAGAGGTTAGAGAAAAATATTCCAGAAATATTCAGGCAATATAAATACATTCCGGAAAATACATAAATACATTATCAGGAAAACAATAAATACACACAATTCTGGAAACAACAAAAATACAATTATTTCCGGAAAACACAATTATTCTTTAAAAACATTTCCGGAAAACAATTACGGAAAAATACAAAATTAAAACAAAAAATACAAAATATATAACGGGAAAAATACAAGTGATGTTCACGTGTATTTCTATAATATTTAAGCAGCCCTTACAAGTGCAACAATGCGCAACTCAATTTTCATTGAAATACATGTCGGAAAACCCTCAAGATTTGCTAGACGTCTCATGAAAAAGGTCAACCCATGCTTATGGCCATAAAATTAAATATTTTTTTGCCTTTCCCGCCCAACCAAGGCGCGTATATATATTTACTTGATTATCAGTTAATCAATCAAATTAATTTAAATCAAAAAACTTCTCTCAAAAAATCTACTACATACTCTCCTAAATCCTCCTCACTCAAACAAGAGAAAATAAAATTATAAATAATGTTAATTACCTCATCAATCCCCTTTAATATATTTGCCATACTGTTAATTTTCTTTGTTCAACAAATCTCAGGGATTCTAGTTCATTCTAGTGCCGGAACAGGAATCTTGCCCAAGCCCTTAAAAATGGAATCTCAAACCATTTTTGCCTCAAAGTATTTTTCTTAAAATTTTTTTTAATTCCTGAGGGTCATAAAAAAATTTTAATAAAAATTCTTTTAATAAAGATCTGCCCCATTTTCAAACTTGTCGATGCGGAAAATGAATAAAAATTTGAAAATAATGGCTACCTCAGCCGACAGCAATAAACCGGTTATCGAAACGACAACTAGTACAGGTATACATTTTAATAAAAAATCCCAAAATTAAAAAATTTTTGTTTAGAAAAAGTTTCGGTTGATAATAAAGCTTTTGAACCAAAATACATTAATGGATTTGTAAGGGAACCGGTTGATACTAGAAAGGAAACACTTCAAGTTGAAAAGCTTAATGTTGAGGGAGGTGTTAAACAAGAAAAATTAAGCGTTCCAAGTGAAGAGAAATTTACTGAATTTAATGAAACATTAAATTTGGGAGGAAATTTGGGGGGAGGAGATGAAGATTTAATGAAAGAGGAAGAAATGATTAATAAAAATGAGGAGGAAAAGTTAAAGAAGAAGCAACATCATTTGAGGAAGGAACAAGAAGAAGGGAATGGAGTGAAGGGAGGAAAGTCTGGAGAGAAGGGAGGAAAGTCTGGAGAGCAGGGAGTGGATGAGGGAGATTACAAAAATTATATAACCAAAGAAGTAAAAAAATTGACTAAAAAATTTTTTGGTTCTGAAACTACTACCTCCACCAAAACTGAAGAAAATATTTCATTCGTAACAGATTTATTGATGAATATCCCTCAAGGTCCAGAACGCGAAAATTTTAAAACAACAGCAGCAGAAATAGCTTTTGTTTTAAATCTTTCTGATAATAATACTCCACAAAAGCTTTGGTCACTTGTTGGAGTTGAGAAAGGAAATGTAAGTTGAAGTATATGCTTGAATAATTGGATAATTATTCTTGCCCTTCGTTGGAGCGGTAATAGTAGAGATAGGGAGTGGGGTGGATCCCGATTAAATTTATTTATTTTTTTAACATTAAATTTTTAAAACGTTCCATTAATTAAGGTTGATAAAGATTCTTCACTTATTTTTAAATTAGTTTGGGAAAATAAAGGGGGGAATTATTGGAGATAGTGACTATTTGAGCATACCGTATACTATGCTTAATTATTTACCTTCTCTCAAATAATTAACCACGTTCTATTAAGTACCCTCTCCAACAGCAGGTGGAAACAATAATTACCCAGGGTAATTATTCGAGCATATACGGAGTACAGTAATTATAGAATATTTTTAAATAAACCCCCTTATTTCTCTAATTCAGAAAGAAGAAAATTATAATCAATTTGAGAAGACATTTAAACGACTCTTTGGTTTTGTGGGTAAAGCAAGTTGGTCACTTATTTACAATTTTATGGAAAAACAATCTGAAGCTGAAAAAATGCGCAAAAAGGCGGAAGAAGCAAAAGAGACAATGGAATCAAACATTAAATGTTTTTGAATTTTTAAAATTAAAAATTACATAAATTTTATTTTTTCAGTATTTAATGCTTTAATATTAATCTTGAATAAAACCAAAAACAACAAAACCTATCAAGACTGGCAGGTTTACTACAATGAATATAAAAAAGAGGAAAATTAATCAAGCAAAAGAAAATGGGGAAAAGAGAGGAGATTGAAGGAACAAAGAAAATTTTTTTAATAAATTTAAATTTCGTAGAAAGTAGTCAAAAAAAGTTAATTAAAAAAAAGTACTCCTTTAAAAGGATGGAAAATTTACAAATAATTAAATATTTATTATGTACAACTGTATAAATATGTATGATAATTGTTTGAAACTTTAAAAATAAAGGTTCGAACAATGAGAGTTCGAAACCTTGTCCCAATTTTTAGGGGGATTTTGCAGTCAGGGCTCTTATCCACCCTTAACTAAGTTCAATTCTGTTATGTCTCTGATTTGAATATTTTAATTTAATTTTCGTTTTATCTATTTTGCCCCCATTTGTTAATATTCAAATTTCCCCATCCGTCTTATTTTTAGCCTTTCACCTTTACTCTCTAAACCCTGTACTTTAAACATTTTCTTTACGTTTTTATCATCTACCCGCCCTTTCTAGTCTTTATAAATATACTTATTCCCAGGGGGCCAGGGTCCAACTTTTAGTCTAAAATTAAAAATATTTATTTTGACTAAAATATTTTAATCAAAGATTAAAGTTTTTCACTTTTTATGACTAACTAAACAAAAAATTTTGCCAAATAAATAGCCAAATAAATAAATAATTTTTATTTTAGAAATCAATATTCAATATAAAATTAGCTTTCACTTAAATAAAAAATTCTTTCCAATTTTTCTATTCAACACTCTTAAATTTTTAGAAAAATTTTTAAAAAATGTCTTCTAATTTTCCCCAAAATATTTTCCAATTTTTTACTCAAATTTTCTTTTTTTATTCCCTCATTTCAATAAATTCAATAAAATCTATGGAAGGAATTGATTTATTTGCTTTAACAACTCTCGACGATTTTAATTGTTTAAAAGAAAAATTATCGGCTAAATTTGTAATTATTCGTGGTGGACGTTCTGTTGGTTTAGTCGATTCTAATTTAATTAAAAATATTAAAAATGCTAGAGGAGCAGGATTTGAGGATGTTGATATTTATATTTTTCCTTGTGTTAAACCCAAATTAATTAAAAATAAAAATGTTACGTGTGGAAATGCTAGGTAAATTTTAAAATAAAAAGATTTTTAATTAATTTTAATTAATAATTTAATTTTTGTTGAATTTTTTAATTTTTTTGAAACTAACAAAAAAGGAACAGAAACAGGATTCTGGAAGGATTCGGAAGAGGGTTCCAGAAAACTTAGCTATTTTAACTCAATTTGTGTCGGTTATGTTCTGGATTGAGCCTATATTCATATCCTCTTTTTATCGAAATGAATTTTTATACTTGATAAGAATAATAATCGAATCTGGAGTTTTAAATATTTTGTAGATCAAAATTTGATTTGATTTTTGGGAGCATTCTTGTCCATGAAAAATATTTAAAAAATATTTTAATATTTTCCTTAATTTTTAGCGAAACAATAACTTCAGTTCTTAATGAATTAAATTGTAATAATGTAAAAATTGGCAGAGTTTGGTTGGATATTGAAGGCGAACCTGGGGAAAATAATAAAAATCAAACTTATTATTGGTATGAAGACAAGGAAAAGAATATTGAATTTATTGATGTAAGAGGGGATTTTTAAAATATATCCGGACCGTACTATCACAATTAGGCTGGAAACCCGTATTGAACAATGAGGGATATTTCTGGAGTTATCTTAAAGTCCACTACCATTCTGAGCATTGGTCCTGAATGGAGACGTGTGCACGAAACCCAGTTAGCGTAAATTCTCTAAATGTGCTTCTATTTTTCACTCCTCTCGTAGGGTGTGCCTATATTAGAGGACGTCTATTGGAGCGTGTGCTTCTATTAGAGAATTTTCGGTAATTCTAAATAAGGCTGAAGGCTTTTTTTAAAGAAATTTCTCTAATTTTTCCTCCCTTTTTTCCTTTTGATGAAAGGAAAGAATTCTAGAGCCACTTCCTCTCCCTCTAAACCCACTTTATTTCCTCTTCAAAATTATTTTGATTCAAAAAAATTTATTTTTAAAGGGAATGATTACCACTTTAAACAAAAACAATCAACTTTTTGGTATTTATGCATCAAAATATTTTTGGACAAAAATTACTGGGAATGAACAAAAATATTCCTCCTCAACAAAAAACATTCCTTTGTGGTATGCACATTATGATGGAATAAATAATTTTAATGATTTTTATTCAAAATATTCTTTTGGTGGTTGGAATAAACCTTTTATGAAACAATATTCTGATGAAAATTCTGAGAAACAAAAAATTTGTAATTTAAGTGTTGATTATAATTGGAGACCTTTTTAGAGAAAAGAAATAAATTGTGAAAAATTGAAAAAAAATTTTTTCAAGTGACAAAAAATTAATTTAATTTTTTGAATAAAAATGGAAAGCATTATAAAAAAATTTTATAGGAAACAAGGAAAATTAAGCTTGTTGATGTTGATTAAGTATCATTAAATAATTTAGAGCATATAACTATTTAATTCGTAAGGCTGTGCAGTAGGTCCGGTCTACTGAAGATTATGGTCCGTCCCAGCCGCCTAATAATCTTTTGCAATATCTTAAGGAGAGAAATAGCTATAGCCCAGTTGCTTTATATATTAATGGTTATAGGTCCTAAAAAGGGTTGTAATTTAAAAAATCGTTCGGAACAGGTCGGGGGATTATTGTTTTTAAATCTACTATTTTTAAAAATAAAGATTGAGCTTCCACTATCATCAGCTCCAAACCGCAATATAATTATTAAGCGTATTGTGGCAGGAAGGTTGAATGAATACAAATTCCTCGTATCCCTCGATATTCATATAAATCCCCCAAATTCCCTCTTATCCTTTAATTGCACTGACTCTACCTTAATGTTTAGAAATAACACCCTTCTTGGCCTTAATGTCCAAAATCAACAACAATATTAACATTCGCGAAAATCAAGAAAATTACTGAAAGTCCGTCAGTACAAACCAGCAAATGTCGGTTAGCATTCGGATCCACAAAAGTCGGCTGAACGTTTGTAAGAGCTCTGCAGAACTCCCGTCCCAAAAATTTTCCTTCATAAATATCTCTTCTGCAGCTCTTAATTAGGGTAATTTCTTTATACTCAATTAAAAAGAAAAATATTATTTTATATATTATGCATTTATTTTTATCATTTTTCCACCAAAAAAAAAATTTTAATTTCCAGTTTTATATAATTTAAATTTCCCCTAGTCTGAATTCTTTTGAAGAATAAAGGTCTGTTTTTACAGATTTTAAAGATGAAATAGAGAAAATTAAAATTTAAAGTAAGAGGATTTCTTGTGGTTATTTAACCAAAAATTGATTAATATGTACTAGTTGATTTATGAATTTGTATAAGATAAACAATAAATCTCTTAATTTAAAAGTAAATTTATTTATTGTATATAGAACTGGAAAAATTATAAAAAAATTTTCATATAAAAATTTTTTAATACGAATTGTAGGAAATGTGGAAAATTAAGCTTGGAGAGGTTACATACATAAGTATCATTGAATAATTTGGAGTGTTTAATTTAATTTCTATGCTGTTACGCGCGCGCCCTGGTTAATGGATAATACGTCAGTACGGTCTACTGAAGATTAGTTCGCCACAGCCGCCGAATAACCTTTGCACTAGCTGAAGGAGAAATAGCTATAGCCTAGCTATTCCCTGTAGCTCAGTCTGAAGTGCACCTGACTGAGGATAGATCAGCTGGTCTAAAAAACCAAAATATCACATTAGCAAATCTATATGCAAAGATAGGTTTTTATCGAGCTATGATAATTTTTAGTATAAAAAGCAGATAAACCAGATAATGTAACAACCTGTAATCTACGTATCTTCATTTTTCTTCGAAAGCTCTTGGAATGGCTTCTGTCACTTTCTTCGTTCGGTTCGTGGCTATTGTGTTATTGGTTGTCAGCATTGTCTATTGTGACTTGGTTGGGCATGGCAGGCATGAGCTGGTCAACGGGAAGATTGTAAAGCTGCGGGGAAACACAAAGATAGCCGAGAAACCTGAGGATCTTGAACTTTACAAAAGTAAAGAGGGCTCCTGTGATGTTGAGATGGATAGGGACGGAAATATGTAAGTGAACAGATATAAAGTTTAAAGACAATTTCCTCATTTAACAGAACAATCTGGTACCTCAAAAATTCCATCACAGCAAAAGAAGGATGCTCGATTGATTTTGCCATTACAGAATACTCTATCCAGGAAAGTGAGTTCTTCATGGAGTTTGGCATCCAACACGATAAGGAACTGACCGATTGCTTGACGGATATGGCATCTAGTAACTTTAGATCATTCAATCCTGCGGCTATGACTTCTAATTCGTTCGTTTTTTATAAAAAAAATTACGTTAAAAAATTCATTTTTAGGCTGGCCATCGCTTTCGGTCTGAAGAATGGTGAATTTGAAGGAATCAAAAGAGGATATCCGGAAAGACACAAAAATTATTGTGGGAATTTGTCCGAATGTCATGATAAAGGAGGCAGATGCTTGGATGTCGCTGATTATACTATTGGATGGGCTCGAGATGGAGATAAGTTGGTCCATAGTACATATCATCCAAGTGAGGAATTTTAATTTTTTTCTACAGTCGGAATTTACCACACTCCACTCCCCCTGCCGATTCATAAAGAAAAACTCGAGATATGACTAAATTTACCCAATTTAAATTTATTTATTTTTAGTTGGCGACACTAATTATGGGTATTGTGATATTAAAAAAGAGAAGTATAATAAGCATAAGGCAGCAGTCCTTCATTTTTATGATAAGGGATTTAGAGGTTGTGGTAATTCCACGCCAGCCTATTTTTGTGTCAAAAATGAGAATGTTCGCAACCCAAAAAAATGGAGAATTATGGATAGGGACTACACCCATTCATACTTTAATTATCTCTTTTCCTTCCACATTCTTCCAACAACTTCTATGCAAATGAGCATGCAAAATATTTGGATTAAATGTAATGAGGATGCGAATAAGGAAAATTGTAATGAAAATGCGGCATTCCAACAGTGTGACAAAATGTATATTAAATTTGTAAGTTGGGAATTTTTTGTCAAATCAGTTTCAAAAAACTCTTAATTAAGTATTATTTCATCTACAAAGTGCTCGTTCCTGATAATTCTGTCAAACAAACGACTACAGAAGAAACGACAACGATGGCTACCTGTCCACCTGTTGTTCCTTGCCCGGATGCTGGTAATTATCCTGATGTTGTTGAATGTCCGCCTTGTGGTACTGGCTTTCCGACTGTTGTTTCCAATATCTTGCAACCACAAAATTCAACCAAAATTGTCGAAATAAAGCCTACAAATGGACGTAATTTGCCTTCACCTGCAAATGATTGCTACAACGAGGAGACTAAAAAGGATTCAAAGAAAACTTTGCAAATTACTCTCGTTATTGTTGGCTCTATAATATTGTAAGGATTTTAGAAGGATTTTTGGACAAAAAATATTTTTTTTAATTTTTAGGCTTCTAATGTTCACTGCCCTTCTCATCTGTCTATTCGTCAGCAAAAGCAAATAAAAGGAAAGGATTCTGAATTGTTGGATAAATATATAATAATTGTTGTGATATTTGTTATTTAATATTGGGTGTTCTATTTGTAAATTGTAGTATATTGTATTGTAGTTGATATTGTAGTTGTGTCGAATAAATTGTAGTTTTTAACTAATCTCACGAAATGACGTAAAACTTTTATCGGACACTGACTAAAATTTTTCCCAAATTTGAATTTCGATTTAACGAGATCTTAATAAACATAACTTGAAATTACTGATATTACTTGTATACAGTAATGCAATTTAAAAAATTTATTTTCGTTCAATCTTTATATTCTTATTCCAAATGAGTCTTTTTAAACACATAAGGTTTAAGGTCAAATTTAATTTAATAACAAAAAGTCTAAAAGTAAGTACATACTCACAAATAACTACATTTCCAATTTTGTATTATACTTCCAAAATAAATACGAGAAGGAGCCCTTGTTAACTCCCTCCCAACAAACAGACATTTTGACAATAAATTGTTATGTTCAATAACATTTTGATTTAAAATGTTATTTATATTTTTGTAAATAAAAATAAATTAAATTTTTATGTAAAAATTATTTCAAATAAATTAATTAATTAAAGAACTCACAAATAACTACATTTCCGTTGATTGAAAAACCGTTGATTGAAAAAATGAATTTTATAAAATGAATTTTATACTAAAATAAAGAAATTTTAGAAAATTTTACAGAAAAAAGATTAAAGTTTGATAGAAAAGAAGAATTTATAAATTTAAATATCCACATTATAAAATTAAAAAGAAATTTCAAGGTTGACCACAAACTTTACCAGGTTGACCAGGTATACCAGGAGAATCACTTTTATATAATTGAAGTATTTCGTTACATATTCCAGAGCAACAGTCATTTTTTTCCACCATTTTTCCACTATATTTCTCAAATATTTTTTGTTATTTTTCATCAATTTGGTGGCTATAAAGGTGAATTTCTGGCCTATGAACACCATAAAATTAAAAATTTTCGCCTGCGGCGAAAACCACTTCTGGTCATGATCAAGGTATTTTTCATTAATCTTGGTTTTCTTTCACTCAAGTTCAATAATCAGGTCAAGGCCCTCAACCAAATTAAGGTTTTTTTTAATTTCCGATCTCTCTATGAGTAATCTAACATTATATTCGAGCTAATTTTATGCGAAATTTGACGAAGAAGATTATTAGGCGTAAATTCAAAATTTCAGCTCGGAAATTTTTGAAGGACCAGTAAAACAGGGGATTAACATTTAAGAGAATTTGTGGAACTAAAGTCGCTAAAGTATTGAAAATTTGAAATTTTTGAAGAGATTGGTGAAGAATTGTTAGTTATTTAAATATATATTTTGTAGTTTAGAAAAGATAAATAAAAAATTTTTTTAATTTTTACCAGAGATAAATTTTTTCTATTTGCTATTTTTCACAATTATGTACATTAATTCTTCTCAAAATTTTCCCAAAAACAAGTGTTTAATAACTAAATATAATAATAACCCACTTTATTTAAAAAATAACCCACTTTCACATAAATGCAGCATCAGGAAAAATCCTCAAGAACTGCAACAAACAAAAAAAAGTTGGCCAGTATCGATATTCCGACATAAAATTGGTATCAGTACTATTTTGGAAAAATGATACCGATACTTTCTGAGCTCAAAATCTATGGAGATGGGAGGAAGAATTATTAGAATAATTTAAATTTTTAGGATGAATTATAATATATCTGAGACTCGAAAATTATGCAACTCGCCACTAAGGTTTTTCGGTATTCGGGGACTCACGTGGAGGGCATTTACTTTGGGAAAGTTGAAGATAGACTAGTATTATACCTATTTCAAAAATAGATGTTAATCAATCAAGCAATCATTTACTCATCTAAATATTTTCATTGCTACAAGTTGTAATTCATATTAGAAAATAAACACCTCCTCCAAATTGCTGTTAATAATAAAATAATAAATATTATATCGGTTCAAAATTGAACTGCAAATTCAGACGTTTTTCGGTTCTGTTCTCGGTCTGATTTAATTATGGAATTTTCTGATTTCATGCATTATTTGTTGCTTATATTCGAGTCCATTTTATTTTTTACAATTTTTAAAAATGTCGTTTGGATGGAAGTTTTATTTTTTCTATTTAATTTTGTAAAACTTTGTACTTTAGCGTTACAACAAGTAAAAATCTACTTTGTTTTTATTTGTAAAAAAAGTAAAACTAAAAAGAATTCAGAATGAGCAATATTCATTTGTTGCTTATATTCAAGTCCATTTTATTTTTTACAATTTTTAAAATTGTCGAGACAAGTGAAGGAGTTAACATATGGGGAACTTGGCATAGGTAACGAGTATTTTTATATATTCCTTGAGAATTACTCGATTTTAATTAAAATATTTAGAGTTTCAACATTTAAATGTTTAAAAGAAGATTCAAAAGAATTTGTTATTGTTGAGGCTAATAATTATGATACAGGAGAAGTTGATTCTAATGCAGAATTAAATATAATAAATGCTAGAGCAGCAGGTTTTGAAAATGTAGATATTTCTATTGCTCCGTGTGTTAAGCCCTCTTCTGAGTACAAATTATGTGGAGATGCTAGGTAAATTTGTAAATATATATTAGTGATGTCGGGAAACGGGAGTCGGGATCGGGAGGCCAAAAACTCGGGAACTTTTCCCGAGGCGAGAGTCGGGATACCCGAACATCACTAGTATATATCAGGGGTGTGCCATTTCGCCTTCCGTCTTTCGCTTTTTCGGCCAAAATTTTCAAAATCTTATATCCCCTATATCCATCCAATATAATAGTGATTGTAACACTCAAATGATGCTTTGATTTGCAACCAAAACTTTGATTTGACCGATCATAGCGGAGAAATTTAAAAAAAATTTCGCCTTTCGTCGCCTTTCGCCAAAATTCCGTCTTCTTTTGGACTCCGAGTTAGTCCAAATTACGTTTTAATTAGAGTAAGTCGAGTACCGAGTAATTGGGAAAAAACCGAGCTCGAGTAATCCGAGTTTGAAAACCCCGATTTCGAGCTCGAGCTCAACTTTTTAGGCCGAGTTCGAGTTCGAGCAGGCGAAAATTTTGAGAATTTTGGAAGATCCTTAAGCTAAAAATCTTCCTTTCTGCGCCGAAGATAGGGGCATAAAAATACTCGGTTTTAACCGAGTACGTCGAGTAGGAAATTTCCGAGCTCGAGTAATCCGAGTATCATGATCCCGAGTTCCGAGTCGAGTAATTACGCAAAAAACCCGAGCGGTCGAGTCGAGTAACTCGAACTCGCTCGAACTCGACTTGCTCTAGTTTTAATACGAAATTACGTTTTAATTTTAATTGTTCTATTTATTTTAGCGAATCTATTAGACACATCCTCGGTCATTTAGATAAAAATAATGCAAAAGTTGGAAGGGTTTGGCTAGTTATTTATGGTTTAACTGGCTGTGTAAAATTCAGTGGATGGAATAAAGACAACAAAACTGAAAATATTGAGTTTATTGATGTAAGGATTTTTTAAAATTTATTTAATAAATGAACCAGAACTCGAATTCGCTCCGTAGGTAGTAGTTGCCTCAGTAGTCTCTCTTAAAAAATCCCGGCTCTAAGCCTACTCTGGAAAATCCAACAGAAAAATAAAAAAACATGTTCTCTTTATTGCACACCCATGTATTTTTTAAAACTGTCTTTCCTTAAAATCTGTACTTCCGATAAAACGGGCGAGGGGCAAAACACGGAACGGCCAAAATGCGGAACAAGCGAAACACGGTTCATGGAAATAATAATTCTTTATGATTTTAAAATATTTTAGGCTCTTGTCCAGTTCATGCGTCCCATGAGAATTTATGAGTCCCATAAAAATTTATGCGTCCCATGAAATGAATTGAAAAAATATTCAAAAATTAAAAAATAACATTTAACATTTATAGTATATTTGATTAACAAAAAAGTAATCAACAGGGGTACGGTTCTATGTACTTGTTTTCCCATTTGAGTTAAATAAAAATAAAGAATTTTTATCTAACCATTACGAGAGGGGAGCAGGCCAACATACCGCGAGTCCAACGTACCGCAGAGATCATATGTTCAATGTTCAGTATTCTCTTATTAAAATAAAAATTTTATTAACAATTTTTAAGAAAATGGTCAACACTCTAAAAGAAAGAAACCAGCCATTTGGATTTTTCACACATAAATATAATTGGCACGAAATTACAGGAAATACTAGAAAATATAACGATACTCCGCTAATTTACTTCCATTTGGATGGGCAAAACAATTTTGAAGATTATAATGAATATGGTTATCCTTTTGGTGGTTGGGAAAAGCCTACAATGAAGGGATATGAAAATAAAGAAGCTTGTGATATAAAAGTTGTTACTATATATGCTGATACAAAATGAAAAAGAAAAATTTTTATATGTACATATAAATTGATAAAATCGAGTAGGATTTTTTTTAAATTTCAGATCGGGTTAAAAATGTCCGGGTATCAGTTTATGTCATTTAAAAGATTTGAATTGAGAATATGCGGATGTTCAATATTCATCTAACCAGACTATATGAGTTTCATTTCAGGCAGGAATTCTTAGATCGGCATTAAGAAAGTGCGTTTTTAATTAATAATTATACAAACTACGTTTTCCTAGCTTGGACTAAAATCGGGATTTGGAATAATGATCCCATTGAAAAATAGACGCCCAGGGCTTTAATTAGAGCATTTACGGTATTTATATTGAAAATATTCAAAAAATTTTGGAATTATTATAGAAACCTTTCTTCTTTTGGTATCACGACTTTTGCGCCGGGTGACTTTTGCGCCGCGACTCTTGCGCTGCGACTTTTGCGCCGGGTTACTTTTGCGCCGCGACTCTTGCGCTGCGACTTTTGCGCCGGGCGACTTATGAGCCGCGACATTTGCGCCGCCATTATTTTAAAAAATCCGGATCCGAAAAATGCCGGATATCCGAAAATTTCGGTTCGGATACCGGATCCGGATATCCGAAGATTTCCAACTATCCGACAACCCTACTAAAGTTAGGTCCGGCTGTAGTTATTGATATATTTTTAATGATAGTGGCGGCGCAAAAGTCGCCCGGCGCAAAAGTCGCGGCGCAAAGGTTCCCCGGCGCAAAAGTCACTCGGCGCATAAGTCGCGGCGCAAAAGTCGCGGCGCAAAAGTCGCGGCGCAAATGTTCTCGGCGCAAAAGTCACGGAACCCTTCTTTTTAGGCTTTATTTACCTATTTATTCTAATTGAATGGCGTTTTTATCTACTAAAATCTTTTCAATTTTTAGAAAATATGTACATACATATGTTTATTCAAAAATTCAATGAATTTTTTAATTATTATTTTTCAGTGAATTTTTTATCGTTTTTTTTTGCACGTAAATTTTTGAACGGAAAAAGAAATTATTCGGAATTTCTGTCTTTTTTGCCTCATATGTACCTTTTTTCATCCTATTTCTCCATCTTTGTCGGCTATTTACCATTTTAAATAGAATAGTGCGAAATCAGTCTTTTTGCAAATTTGAACCCGAAACCGAGGTCGAGGACAGAGGATAACCGAGATTTAAAAAAAACTTTATAACCAGGTGAGTTTTTTTAGGTTTTTACCTATTTTTTGCGAACTAGTTAAAAAATTTTTATTTTTTTCTTTGAATCTGAAGACATATTGACCTAGAAGACCTACAACTTTTGAAAGGACATATTAAAAGGGAATATCGAGGGATTTGGAGGGATTAAGGGGATATGGATGAATGCGTTATTGAAGTGGATAAAGAGATATCGGGGGATTAAGATCAACTCATACAGAGTTCTGGTACACACTGGATATTTCTCTCCATAGAGTTGGACCCTTTAATCCCTATAAATCACTCTGCTCTTTCACAATATAATCAAATTTATTAAGATTTATCAACTTTTCACTAAATCGTCATCAAATTCATATTCGCTAGGTAAATCCCAAACATCAGCTTATCCATTTTTGCCCTTACTACTAGAATTATTTCACTATTTCTCAGGAAAGCCTGAGTCAAAAAATTGTTATAAAATTACATACATATGTATATACCTATTTCTTAAAGTAATTTCAAAGAGGTTTCGAGGGTGTCGATTCGGAATTGCCCGGATATCCGTGGGCTTTTCTGTTTCATTCTTCCGTCTGTCCACAGGAATTTTTAGAACCTAACATTCTACTCAAATGTTTTTATGATGGATTTTAACAATTAATAATCAAGGAATTTCCTGGCTATAGTTAGTTTTTAATACCCCTCTCTATGTTAAAAATTAATTGAATAAAGATGGATTTTACTCTCCTCTTATTTCATTGCGGTTTTAGTCCGCTACCTGTTTTTGGTAAAAGAATTAAAAATAAATAAATAATAAATTAAGCGATAACAGAAGTAAAAATATATTTTTGTTTTTATTTATAAAAAATAAAATAAAGATTAGTATGGGCAATATTTCCTTTATCCTTTTATTCGTGTCCATTTTATTTTTAACAATTTTTAAAAATGTCAAGACAAGTGAAGGGGTTTTTCTGTGGGAAACTATGTATAGGTAAAAATTATTTTTTTTTATTCCTTTTAAAAAATATTTAGAGTTTCATCATTCAAATGTTTAAAAGAAAAATATTCAAAAGAATTTGTTATAATTAATTCTAATTATTACAACACAGGAAAAATTGATACCAATGCAGAAATAAATATAATAAATGCTAGAGCAGCAGGGATTGAAAATATAGATATTTATTTTTCTCCTTGTGTTAAGCCTTCTTCTGCTTCCGAATTAATATGTGGAGATGCTAGGTTAAGTTTATATTCATAAAAGCTTTGCGCAACTTGAGGGATTTTTGATTCAGATTTTTGTAAAAAGTTACGGCTCCGACATCTCTTTTTATTAGATTTGAGATTTTCTACGTCCATAAAAATTGCCTTTTTCCTTACAGAGAAGTAATGAAAAAATAATGTGTATGGAAATCGAATAAAGCCTTCAGTCTTTTAAGTCCAAATAAGGCTGTCGGATCCTGGGGGGATTACTTTTATTAAAATAGTAAATATGTCTTGTGGCATACAGGGTCTCGGTAGTTATTTTCAGGCGGTAAAGCCATTGTATTGCAAAAATTTTGAAAAGTTAGAAAGGCAGAGAGAATAATTATACATATTACATAAAATACTATTATAGAAAATATAAGTAAAGGAATGTCCTTGAAATGCTTGGCATTGGTAAGATCTGAACCGAAAATTTAGAATATCCAGTCTTTTTTTGACCCGGAAATTCCGCAAACTATTTTAGAGAAAATACTGTTCATTTAAATTAATTTATTTTAGAGAATCTATTATTTTCGTCCTCGATCATTTAAATAAAAATAATGCAAAATTTGGAAGGGTTTGGTTATATATTTATGGTTTAACTGACTGTAACCAATATGAAGGATGGAATAAAAATAACAAAACTAAAAATATTGAGTATATTGATGTACGGATTTTTTAATTAACTAATTTAGTTTCTATTTTGACGTTTCCTGGGGCCAAGAGAACATTGACATTGGGCGTAGGTGCGTATAGGCACTGGGCTCATCCTCGCAATTAGATACATATCCAAAAAATATTTAGCTTGTTTAATCAATCAGGATCCGCCTACCTTAGCCTCTTCTACTTTTTATTAACTCACCAAAATTTTATTATTTTGGATTAATAATTAATCTAGAAATTTTCGTTCATGCAGTAAAATAATAATTTAATTAATTAAATTTAAGGAAATGGTCAATACTTTAAAAGAAAGAAACCAAACTTTTGGATTTTTCACAAATAAATATAATTGGCACGAAATTACAGGAAATACTAGAAAATATAACAATACTCCTCTTTTGTATTATAATGTCGATCAAAAAGACAATTTTGAAGATTATAATGAATATGGCTATCCTTTTGGTGGTTGGGAAAAGCCTACAATGAAGGAATATAATTTTACGACAATTTGCGATATTGATGTGGCTAATCTATTAAAAATTTAAAAATTTTTGGAATAAAAAGATAAAAAAATTGAAAAGATAAAAAAAATTGCTTTAGTTATTTTTCATTAACAAATATCAACTCTTAAGGGGAATTGACTAGTTTAAGGAAAGAAAACATGATGAAAAAAAAGAATCCTCCCTTTTTTGATGGGGCCAAATTTTTTCGATATTTATCCAATGTACATCTTTTAAATTTGGCATGTCTACATTTATAACTAATCTACGAACAACGACACAAGTTTTTACAGCGAGAATTGAACTTATAATTTTGTTCAGAATCTAACTATCTTGGTCGAAGATCTCTCTAATAATACTTGAAAATATATATGTAGATATTTGTCGAGTAAAAATTGGATATTTTTGAGTGAAAAGAGAAAATAAAATTATACAAAAAATTTTTTTAAATATAAAACTATCATTTTTTTGTGTTTGCCCTATTTACAAAAATACAAAAAATTAATTCATGTCTTTAATAAAAGGATTATCTACAAATTTTATTTACTCTTATTTAATCTTTATTCAAATTTTTACCAAACAGGCATCACTCATTTTTGCCTCCTGCAATTCTTTAACATTTTGAATGAATTAAGAAGGCAATTTTTTTTATTAAGCTAAGCAACTAAAAAACTCCTCCCTCATTTTTAAGGTCATACATTTAAATATAAAATAAAAATTTTTCTTAATATTCATTCATTTTGTGTTTTAATTTTCAAAAAATTAATAACTTTCATTTTCATATACTATTAGACCTGTCTTGTAAAATCGGTGTAAATTGTTTAATTAAGGTTTTTCCAAATTTTTGGCTTCCCTTAAATTTTTAAATAAATTATTCCATAGATACAAAAAGTTATAAAAAAAATTTTTAATTTAGATAGCAATAACATTTAGTTTTCTAAAAACAACAAATTTTTATACATTTGATAAATATGGCTGACGATAAAGGAGAGGAGGCTGCAAAAACTTTTGTACGTATATTTAAGGTTAGCCGACTTTTGCGGACCCGCACTTGCGGACCGACATTTGCGGATTCGCACTTGCGGACCGACACTTGCGGACCAGCACTTGCGGACCGACACTTACGGAACGACTTTTGCGGACCGACACTTGCGGACCGACATTTGCGGACCCGAAATGAATTTTTAAAAAAAGTTATTGTAAAAGACCACTTCCTACAAATTTTTTATATCGGATTCGGGACCTAATATTGTTTCGAAAAAAGATCCTTCACGAGTCCAGCCCCCAACAAAGAGACAGGTAGATACAAAGGCCGGGAGAAACTTTACAGATTATCATATCAAGATAGACATCAGGACGAACATTTCAGGATTTATTTTGAAGAAAATAAAAAAATAGAAAAAAATTTCTTTCAATCGCCCTTAAATGAGCGAGTTGTCAGGCTTCACCCAAGACGTTGTTACCTGGTCAGAGGACAAGGAATTTACATATTTTTCTTTCCGAAAAAACTTATATTCTATAAGTTTAATTTTATCCTTCGACCACTAATTTTTTTGACCACTAAAAACTGAATTTTTTCGCCCACGGCCTCCCGAAATTTTCAAAATTTTCGCTTGCGGCGCTGGGAAAGGAAGAGATCTGGTGGCTTATTTCTCCAAAATCTTAAAATTTTCGCCTCCGGCAGTGAAAAGGGAAGAAATCTGGCTTAAGGACCTCCAAAATTCTCAAAATTTTTGCCTGCGGCGCAGAAAGGGATATGAGATTACGAGAGATATCAGGAGATTTAAATGTGAAAAAGTTCGTTGAAAAAGGTATAAAGTTCCATGGAAAAAGATGAAAAATGGATGAAAAAACCTGGGTTTCGGGTAACAACCTGGAGGAAATATTGCTCCTTACACTCCAAAATGCTCAAAAATTTTGCTTGCGGCGCAGAAAATGGATGAAATTGGAGGATTTATGGCCTCAAAGCCTTCCAAGATTCAAAAATTAGCGCATAAAACGCTTACATCGGCATCATGTCAAAATAATGACCCATTAGTTTTCTTCAAGTAGCATCAATCTTTGCCTTAAGTTTACCTAAATATGTATTCCACATAATAAAAGTTTTTTTTATAATGTCGCCTATTTTATTTAATTTGAAAAATTTTTTTTCGTTTCGGGTCCGCAAATGTCGGGTCCGCAAGTGTCGGTCCGCATATGTCGGTCCGCAAGAGTCGGTCCGCAAATGTCGGTCCGCAAGAGCGAATCCGCAAAAGTCGGTCCGCAAGTGTCGGTCCGCAAGTGCGGGTCCGCAAGTGTCGTTTAGCCATATTTAAAATCATTTTGTTTAAGTAAAAATTTTGGTACTCCTGTGTTATCTCCCCCCCCTTTTTTTCTTCTCCTTACCTTTCCCTTCTCCATAAAAACACATGAATCTGATTAATATACTTTTAAAAATTATGGCAATAGGTACTCAGCTTTGATTTTAAGGATTAATCCCGTTATTGTGCTTGAGTATGGTAACTCTGGATAAACAGGGCCCTCTGTTCCTCTAAAATGAACGGGGAAGAAAAATAAAATAGGGAGAGATAACACAACGGTGCCAAAATTTTATATAAATAAAAATTATCGTCAAACTGTCCGTTCTATTTTTATTAACCGATTATTTTCAATAAATAATTTTTTCCCAAAATTCTTAACTTAAAATTTTAATTCAAGCTTGCAAGTGTGGGAACTGCAGCTGCGGGTGGAGCAACTGCAGGACTTGGATTTGGAGGGCCTCCGGGAGCAGTTGCGGGGGCAGTTGCTGGAGTAGCAACTGGTATGGTTGTTGGATTGTTTCGACTTATTTTTGATTGATGAAAAGAAAAGAATTAATTTTTGATTTTATTATTTTAAAATTTGTTCTTTTGAAGATTTAAAAAAAAATTTTTTTAATCTTTTCAATTTTTAATTTTTTTTTGTAAAAATAAATCGTCAGAAATTTTAGTTTTATAACTTTTATATACATATTTTAATAGATTTACATATTAGGAAGCTGTTAAATCTTGAAAAAAGACATTTTTGACGGCACATGTACAGTTTTTTGCAATTTTTGGGTTAATAATTGAGACATAAAATTAGGATCCAGATCGGAATCCTGATACTGCCTAATCCTAATATTAGCATATACATACATTCCAAAAATTCCACCAACAACATTAAGTTTCATTATTTTCATACTCCTTCATTGAAGGCGATTTTGTTCTCTTAAAAGATTTTTTTGTTTATTGTTTTGAAGATAAAAAAATTTTTATATTGTTAAATTGGTTACTCGAAATGGTGTTGAACATAACTTAAATGAAGGGGAAAAAGAAGTTTTTAATTTCAAAAAATTTTAAGCTTAAGAATAGGTTGTAAATAAGTTTAAAAGTTCTTAAAGATTCGGTGAACTAATATGTTTTCGACCAACTTAAATTCTCAGGCCCTACAAAGTTAACTTTATCGCTATAATTTCGTTTAAATTTTGTAGTGTTTTATAGATATTAAGTTGTTTTTATGCCCACAAAAAAAATTTTTAAAATTTTTTAAAAATAATCCCAACTCTTTGTTCACTGTATTACTTTCTTCAATTTTTATCTGCTTAGATTCTACTGCTTTTGTATTCCCTAAATCGACTGCAAGTACGAACTCGACGACGCGAGACAACCCAAAGTTATAAAGGATTTTTGACCAAAAAATTACATATGTAGGTATTAGAGCCTATAATAGAGGGAATTAAATATCGCATTTATGATTTCTCATTAAACTATCAAAAAATTCTTAAAGAAAACATTTTATAAATTAGCCTTCAATGAAGGAGTATGAAAATAATTAAACTTAATGTTGTTGGTGGAATTTTTGGAATGTATGTATATGCTAATATTAGGATTAGGCAGTATCAGGATTCCGATCTGGATCCTAATTTTATGTCGAAATCCCGATACCGCCCAACTCTATTTGATACATTTACAATGAAAGAAAGAAGTTTTTTGTTGATTAAGAATTTTTTTTTACAAATGTAATATGATAAAATTTATTTTGATATATAGTAGAGTTTTTGAGGGAATCTTTCGATGGAAAGTAACACTTGAACGTTTCGCGTGAAATCTGTTATCAGTACCGAGCCAGAGAACCAAAAAAAATAATTGTCAGCTCTTCATTTCATTTAGAAATACTAAACGAATGAATATTCTTTGTTAATGATTGAATGTTGGAATAATTTACTAATACCTAATAATTTATTTAAAGAATATTTTTTTTCAATTTGTCATCTTTAATTCTAAAATTGCCCTTTTCTTTATAATGCTCATCCTCTAACCTTTTAAATTCATTCTTAAAAATTTATCATTTCATTCAAAAACAATGATGTAATCTTCAATTATTTAAGCTATCACAATTTTCGCAGATCATCTTTTTTCCTTCTATTTCGATTAAAATTTAATACACCCCAAATTATATTTTTGCATTACCCCCCCCCCCTCTCCCCCATCATTTCCTGAAATTTTATAAAAAGAAAGTTTAGTTAATTGGTGAGTTCAGACTCTCGAATTGAGGATATAACTTGGGGGCAAACCTCGCCTTAGCTATCACAATTTTCGCAGTAATGAAACTTAATGTTATTGTTGTAATATGAAACTTAATTGCTGTCACCCTCGTTTGAGGAGAATTAATTGGAATAATGATAATTTTAATAATTAAATTTTTCATCGCGGTTTTAGTGCGCTGTTTTTTGGATAAAAGCATTTATTAAACTTAAGAAATTATTTTTATTTATAAAAAATAAAATAAATTGAATAATGGGCAATATTTATTTTTTTCTTTTATTCTTGTCCATTTTATTTTCAACAATTTTTAAAAATGTCAAGGCAAGTGAAGGAGTTCTTGTATGGAAAAATTGGCATAGGTAAAAAAAAATAATTTTATTAACGAGAATTACTCGATTTTAATTAAAATATTAAGAATTTCAACATTTAAATGCTTAAAGGAAAATTCAAAGGAATTTGTTATTATTAACTCTAATTATTATGATACAGGAGAAGTTGATTTAAATGCCAGAGGTGGGTCGGAATTCCGACTTCCGATTTCCGATTTCCGACGTTTTTTTCCTTCCGATTTCCGATTTCCGATTTCCGAAAAAAATTTTGATTTCCGATTTCCGAGTTCCGACTTTTGAGCTATTTCCGATTTCCGGCAGTTCCGATTTCCGACACCTCTGGCTGTTCCGACCCACCTCTGTTAAATGCAGAATTAAATATAATAAATGCTAGAGCAGCAGGGATTGAAAATGTAGATATTTATATTGCTCCTTGTGTTAAGCCTTCTTCTAAATATTCGTGGATGACGCTAGATAAATGTGGAAATGCTAGGTAATATATTCAGAAAAGTTTTGCAGAACCTTCAGGCTTCTCCGGTTTTTTTCTGTTTCTGTTTCAGTTAAAAATTGGATCTGAGCTTTTCTAAGCTCCAAAGATTGCTTGTTCCTTACAGGAAAAAAAGAAAGATAAATAGAGCTACCTGTTAGGTGTTAAACTATTTTAATGAAATAATTTGTAGAATTTAATTAATTTTAGAAAAGCTGTTACAACCGTTCTCGATCATTTAAATGAAAATAATGCAAAATTTGGAAGGGTTTGGTTAAGTATTTATGGTTTAATTCATTTTGGATGGAATAAATATAACAAAACTAAGAATATTGAGTTTATTGATGTACGGATTTTTAAGATAATAATGGCAGTTCCTTAAAATCGACCTCGGGTCGGGTTTCGGGTCGAAAAAAGTCCGGGTTTCGGGTATCGCAAGTAACCTGAGACATCCCTAATGCATATGTATTGCCCAGAAAATTTCTTTCTCTTAATAAAAATAAATAATTAATTAAATTTAAGGAGATGGTCACCACTTTAAAAGAAAGAAACCAGACATTTGGATTTTATACAAATAAATATAATTGGCACGAAATTACTGGAAATACTAGAAAATATAACGATACTCCGCTTTTGTATTATCGTTCTGATGGTAAAAATAATTTTAATGATTATAATCATTTTGGTGGTTGGGAAAAGCCTACAATGAAGGAATATAATGCTTATACGAAAATTTGTGGAATTGAAGTTTCTAATGTTTTGAAAAATTGAGATTTGTTGAAAAAAAAGATAAAGAACGATGATAAAAATTTAACTGATAAATAATAAAGATATCATAAAAATGATAAAGATTTAACTATCTGATATTGATAATCCAAAAACCTAAATTTACTCTAATACTTTAGGAGGCAAGCCAAGAGCTTTAAGACATTCAGATTTCGGTTAATAAGTTGATTAATTATGGCTCGTTAACTATCGGATAATTATGATGTTTTTTAATTTGGATAGTTGATTGGTGTTGTTTAAGCAGATTTTTTTCTTAAATAAAAATTTTTTTCTTAAATACACTTAGGAAAAATTACCTAAATTGACATCAAATGTTGGTCAGAATTCCGATTTCAGACTTCTGATTTCCGACACCTTCGTCATTTCCGACCAAACTCTCATCGGTCTATCTCAATAAAAATGCGTTTGAATGAAATGATTCTTTTCCCCATTATTAAGTCAAAAAGTACTTCTATTAAACTTAAATTTTAAAAATAATTTCCAATACTTCTTTAGATATTCTCGTGTCTCTCAAAATGATTCGTTATTTGTCCTTGCAAAAGTTTCTCTCTATACTTAACAAAAATTAGAGTTTGTATTGAAAAACATCCGTGATCAACCCCCTCCCGGTTTAGTATAGTATTTTTGTTTTTTAAATTAATTAACTCAAAGCCTTATATTTTTTACAAAGCTTTTTGTACATTTAAGTAAATGTATTTTTTATTTATAAAAATTACAGATTTGAATTTGTACACTATTTTGATATTTAAAATAATTTTCTCTAAATTTTTACATTAATAAATTTTAGTTAATTATGACAGAAATTATTTTATTTTTCTTATTAATGAATTCAAATTCTTATATGTTTTACAAAAAAACTTGTTTACTCCTTTTTAAAATAAAAACAAAAAAACATTTAAATCTCTCCCTTTCTTTTTTTATGGGCGTGTCTTGTTTATTCATATTTTACAAAACTGAAAAAAAAAATTTTTTTTAGAATCAAAATCCTTTGTTTCTTTCTTATTTTAAATTCTTTCATTCAAAATTTCAAATAAATTATTTTGACTTTTATTCGTCTTTTTTAAATTTTTTACTGTTTGACTTTTATTGTTTCGTAAAAAACAAACAAATTCAATTCCACTTCCATCTTTTAGCACATAGGGAGGGATTAAGGCTGTCGGCTAGTTGGAATATTCTGATATCCTAACCGAAAATTTCCGGAGATCCGGTCTTTTTCGGATCCCGATCCGAAACCTTAATAGGGATGTGTCAAGTTGAAAAAGCCTGGGTTTCATTTCGAATAATTCGTCACAACCCTTGTAAAACTTACCAATCAGATTTTTAAATTTAGATTTAAAAAACATATTTTTCTAAAAAGAAGAAATTTATTTTGTTATGGCTACAGAGAAGGAAACTGTAAAATTTTAAATTAAATTTCATTTAAAAACTAGTGATCGGCCGTATTTTTCGGTATTCCGTATCGGTATTATCGATTCGGAATACTATACTGAAAATTTTTTCCCTGCCGTAATACGGTACCAATAAAAAATTTCTCGGCATTCATCAGCATTGTCGGCAATACGGTACGGAATTCCGATCACTATAAACTTTCAAAATTTCTATAACCTTTAAAACTATAGACTTTCAAAATTTTATTTTTTACTAATTATTTTTAACTTTTACGGAAACTTTTAAATTACTCGTTTAAAAAATTTTTTAAATTTTTATTAAAGGTTGACAATGTTGCGACTGGAATTATGAGCGGGGCGGCAACAGGAACTGTAGTTGCTGGTCCTGTTGGCGCAGCTGTAGGAGCAGGAATAGGAGCGGCAATCGGTATTATTCGAAGTTTGTTTTGAGTGATGTAAAGAGAAAAAAAAATTTTTTTTTAATATTTTAAACAAAATTTGTTTTTAATTTCCCAAATTTATTGTTGTACAATATTTTATTTATTGTTAAAAAAATAAAAAAATTTTACGTTATTGAATTTTCAGTAGTCAATTTTTATCTTTTTTTTGCCTTTTATTGTGTACGTATTCTATTAATATTATTTTTAGTGTTTCACCGGAACCGAAATTTTGGCCGGAACCGGATCCAATTTGAGTTCCGGATCCCGGAACCAAAAAAACGTCGAGCTTACCGGAACTTTCGGTGAAACTAATTATTTTTGAGCAATTCTCTACATTTTATTCTGTGGAGTAAAAAAAAGAACAAAATACATATGCCTTTCTTTGTACTCAAAGCTCAAAAAATTTTTGACAATTTTTTAAAAAAATTCTTTTTAACGCTCTAACGGGGCCAATCCCAACTTTTTCCTCATTGCATTACTTTCTTCAATTTCCCTTTCTTGATTTGCATAACTTCTACTGCTGTTGTGTTCTCTAGATCGACTACGAGTACGGCTTCGACGACGCGAGACAATCTAAAAAATTTTTTAATTTAATTGTCTTTTAAAAAATATAAGAATTATTTTTTGAATAATTCAAACCGAATTAGGTAACATAATGAGAATAATTAAGGGGAAAAATTTTTCTAGGCAAGAAAAATTAGCAAAAAATAGCCAAAAAATGATCCTTAAAAATTTTGGTTTTTGTCCTTCCCTATTTGATTGTGAGTCTCAGATTGCTTTTGTTTTTTTAGATATTTATAATAGAATCTAGAAAAACAAAAACAAGTTTTTATAGGTACTAATAAATGAACGGATTAAAAAATTATTTATGCCAAGTTGAAAAAATTGACATGAAAAATGTAATCCGACTCTAATAGGAAGGGAGTGGGACATAAAAAAGATTCCAAAATTTTTAATATTTTTAAGATTTAAAAAACTAACGCTTGGCCTGGATCGCCTACGACGGTCACGCTCGTCTTCAGAATCCTCAGAAGATGAAAGTCTTTCCAAATCTTCATCCAAAGCGGATTGATAAACTTCTAATTGGTCTGTTTCTTCTAATGCTTGTCTTTTCTGTTTAAAAAATAAAAAAATATTTTTAAAGTTTTTAAAAGAAACCTGTAAACGAGGTAATTGAATATCGCAATAATGATCTTCTCTCATTAAATTATCAATAAAATCGTCCATATAGAGAAGTTCAAATTCTAAAAAGAGAAAATTTAAAAATTCTAATTTCTAAAAAATTAAAGATAAATATTTTAAAAAATGTTGGGGAAATGAATAAAATTTAGATTTCGCAAAAACAAAGTCTCGGATTATTGAACAAATAAAAAACAGAGATAAAAGATAAGTATTCAAATTTTGGCATAGAAAAAAATTTGATTGCCAAAATTTGTGTTTTATTTTTGCCCACATTTCTATTCTAATTAAAAATCAGTTTAAAAAATTCAAAATTATTTTAAATTTAAAAAAATAGAATTCAAAAAAACTAACTTCCCATTCTATTCATATATCTCAATTTTCTGTAATCATTGTAAAGTGGTTCCAAATATTTATAGACTTCCACAGAATTAAAAGTTAGACGAATATACATTGCTCCCAAAGCTCGAATATATCTACAAAAAATTATTTTGGGAATTAAAAAATCCTTTAAAAAATTTTTTGAAAATTTCTAAAAATTTTCTAAAAATTTTTAAAAAAAATACTTAAAATCATCCTGTCTAATAAATTCAATAACAATATCTTTTTCAGGTTGTAATTGTAACAATTTGAGTGTTAAACAAAGAAAAGGTGCTGAAATTGGTAAAATACATATTAGCTTTATTTAAAAAATATAACAAACATGGTTTAATATTGCCCCCATAAATGCCTCCAATAAAGCGAAGTTCCATGCCTTTATCGATAATTGTTTCGGCTAGAAAAAAGAAAAAATATCTTGGACTTAAAGGAATTTGGAAGGCCTGTAATTGTGAAATAGACAAAAAACCTAAATAACTACAGAAGACTAGAAGGGAATTTTGAACTTCCAAAGCCGTCCTTATATTCTCTCCAAATTTTCCTTTATAACGACGTTGGCAACCATAGGAACCAAAAACAATTACAGAATAAAAGAGCCATACGTAAATGCCAAACAAGAGATAAAATTATCGGAGAGTCTAGAGATCGAGCTGGGTGGGTTTCTCCAAGGCCTGGGTTTTTCATGGACTACAGGCCCAGATCATTAAATCAAACCCTGAGTCCAGGAACATGCCCAGGCTTTTCAAAAATCTCGATCCCTATAGGCCTATAATTTTTAAATCCACTGACATGATCGAGAGAAACTAATAGCCCTACCCCGATTAAATACTACAAAATATTTTCCAAAAAAAAATCCTTAAAAATATAAAAAAAAAACCTGAAAGCCCAAAGCATTGTTCCTTCCAATAAATAGAATCATAAATACGAGTTCTTATAATTTTTTCAATTAAATATTGAGGATTTGTTCCTTTAACTGTATGAGCATCACGAGATGTACGATTAGCCATTCTTTAACAAAAAAAAATTAATTTAATTTAAAAAAACAGGTAAAACATTTTAGGCCGAAAAGGAAAGAAAACTGGCATTATTGATTTTACCTAATTTTCAATTTTCCAATTTAAAATATTTTTGTAATTTTCAAAATGTAAACATAAGCGAAAATTTACAAAATACCAACATTTATTCACTAAAATTATTTTCTCTTTTTCTTTCCCAGTCTCTCAAAAATACACACACTTTTTGTAAATTTTGTCACCATGGCAAAATTGTTAATTGGCTGTAAAATAAATTTCGAAAGTCTCTAGAATCACATGGAGTTTTTTGAAACGTGGTTTTTAGAATAAATTATTGAAATTTTGTCTTTGTCTTTAATTTTTTTTATTCATTTTAACTCAACATTAGACAGCTTTTTAACCGTTATTTAATTTTTAACTGACATTTTTTTATTATAATTTATTTTAAACAGAAAATTTAAACTCTTTATCTTCTCTTTAATTTACTAAAAATGGCAGCAAATTTGGCACTTGCATTGGACGAAATTATTAGTCAAAGCAAACCGACAAAACGAAGTGGAGTTCGAGCTGGACGTGTAACACGTGCTGGAGCTGTTCAAGCAGCTGTTGGTGAAGGGCCGCGTACTAGTGCTAGGACTCGTTTCCCACAGAGAGGATTTGTTTCTGGAGTAAGCTTTCCCTTTAAAAACGTTTTCTAACAAAATTTCTTTTTAAAGGAAGTCCCAGCTGGCCGTTGGAAGCATGACAAATATTTTGAGACTTATGGAGCCAAAAAAGGAGCAGCTAAAGCTCTAGGACTTTTGAGTGGAAAGAAACGTCAACAAATCCCTCGTCTTGCTTCTATTCGCAGCAACAAACCTGGGGGTGGAATTGGTGCTCGTTTAGCTCGTAAAGCTGTTGGAAGCGGTCAGAGTGGAATGGTTAAAATGCAGATTTTGAGTTTGCCTGAGAGTGTTATTACTTCGGATTTGGAGGTTTCTTTCTTTTCTTGGTACTTGTGGTTTATCCTAGACTAGTTTTTGCGAACATATTTCTGCGGACTTATGCTTAGAATGTTCTGACTCCATTAATTTCACTCCAGTTCCCGGTTAACTAGGGTTTTACAATTGTTTAAAACGTAACAAATGATCTTCTCTTTATTAATGTCTCATAGAATAGGCCACAGGGCAATAGAGTCAAATGAAAGTGACCGTCCTGGACATATAAATGAATCCGCAAGAATGGGTTTGGGAAACCCATAAGTACTTCTTTTTAGGAAATCTGAATTTATTATTCAATTTTCAGGTTGGCTCAACTGACTTTTTCTAACCCTCCGACGTCCGAATTTTCATTCCTGGATAAATTACAAGCAAAAAATAGCAAAAGACAAAATCATGAAAGATTAGAAACCCTACTCAAATTTTCACAACGTTCTCTCTCCTAATGACTTTTTGGGGTTGCTGTTCACAAAATTTGTGTTTTATGATTTTGCAGTAATTTATTGTTTCATCGACTTGTGTTTAATTAAGAAGCCCACAGAATTTTCAAAGGATTTCTTTCAATTATTAAAAACTAAAAGCCTTATATTTAAGGAGCTTTTTCAAGAATACAATTGTTATGGAGTTACTGTTCATTATGATGAAATGGGAAATCATTTGGGAACAGCCGATTTATTCACTGATCAAAAAACTGCTGCGGAAATTATTCGAGAATTTAAGGATATTGCTATTGACGGTTATTTTTTTATAATGAAAGGGGATTGTGGAGTGTACAGGGATTTTTAATGGAATTCTAGGAGGCCTAAGTAATTTCCGCTGCACCATCGATTTTACGTGTTATTCGATATCCGGACTTAACACGAAACTCGGCCTGCCTTGCACAATCCGTGACAACTCTGCCCTACATACCAAATGTGGTAAAACATATTTGCAGGCCCGTAACTAGGTTTTTTCGGGGGAGAGGGGCCAAGGGGAGAATTTTTTCTGCGTCATTAGCTATATGTAAATAGGTATGTTGTTTCAATAGGAATACATTAAGCCGGGAAATTAGTTAATTTTTAATGATACATTCCATGTACAATAATAATTTTGAAATCAGTCTTTCCTTTCCCTAAAAATCTTTCATTTTTAAATTTATATTAAAACACTTCTTTAATTAGGTCAAGAAATCAAATTTTGCATTGTTTCTGAAAGCGGAGCATCTGCTACAGCAGCTTCTTTGGCTGGTGGAAAACCAAGTATTCGTGACCGTCTTCGCCGTGTTTCAGGAAATTCAATACGCCGTAAAGGCGTAAAGAAGGTTATTGGTGTTAGAGCTGGGGCTGCTGGACGTAAAGGTTTTGATTCTTTTGACTAGTATTGATTTTTGGGGCTAACCCTTGGGGACGTGCCTGACAAGCATGCCCGTAACCAGAATTTTTTCAGGGGGCTCCCCTGGCTACGGATCTGCTGACCGGAATAATAAATAAAAAACAAAATTAAAAATATATTTCAGCACGACTTGGCAAAAAACTTGCTGAATCAACAACAAAATTGCGCACAAAAACTGCTGAAGAATTGGATATGGAATTGGAATCATATATGCAAAAGAAATGATCGCAAAAATGAAGAAGAAAAATTGAGGAGTTAAAAATGATTGAAAAGAAAGAATTCAAAAAGGGCACTTTTTTTAAAATTTTATTTTCAAAAAATGTCAACTTTTCTTTATTTAAAAAATTTAAAAAATCTCTACCAAAAAAAGATTTATTTACTCATTTTTTTATTTTTCTGTATTAAAAAGGATTTTTCTGGTTAACAAAAATTTATTTTTTAAAATCAACTTTAGAATTTGAGTTTGGCCTGTCTAAATCAATTTTTCTTGGATTTTGACTGGGGGTGAAGAAACGTGGTTAAATTATGATTAGAATCAAGAATTTTTAATTTATATTTTTGATATCCTTATTGCCAAAGTTTTCATTGTGATTGTCTTTTTTTTCAATAATTTTATTTGTAGACAAATTTGGTTGTTTAATTGAAGAATTTTTTTCTCTTGAAGAAGTAAAAATATTTTTTCTAAAATTTATTTTCTAAAAATTTCCAATTCCCTCCAGTTTTTTACCAATAGATAGAGAAGAGTGTTTTACATGTAAAAATCAGAACTTTAGATTAACTTTACTGAAAGTAATAAAATTTAAAAGACGCTTAATTGAAAAAATATTCCTTTTTTCTCTCAAAAATGGGACACTTTACGCGAGAGCTTACATTAAATTTATAAATTAACAAAAATTCACGAAACTTATAAAATAGAGCACACTCTAATCTATCAAAAAATATTTATTTAGGAATTTTTAGGTTGAATTTGAATTTTTGAAAATTTTTTTGAAATGCATGTATTCACATAAAATCGCATACATTAGCATATTATTTTTGCTAGGAGGTTGACACGTTTAATTTGAAAACAGATGTAAATATCAGGGGAAAATCATCGACGTCAACAATTTTTACTACTTTGAAAAAAGATTTTTTTGAAGAAATTAAAGAAGTTTTGGGAAATTTCTCAAATCGGGTTTCAGATCGAGAAGTCAAGATTTCTGGTACCCCATCCCATCCCAGTTTTCCAAACCCCTTTCACTATCTTAAATCCATCCTAAAACTACCCCTAAAACAAAATTCAAAAACACAAATTCAAAAACAATATTTATTTAGCAATACATACAACATACATATATTATAATAGAGCGCACAAACAATATACAAATATACATTTCAAGATATGGTATATATACAAAATAGGGTAGTAGTATAATACTCCCAATGCGCGCAAATATATAGGAAGATATATTATAGGAATACATATTATATGAGGGAAAAATGGATGAGGAAAATAATTATGGGGATACAATTTAGGTAAATGTTGAATTATTTTAGATATATTATCCTATCACAATTATTCACTTCTCTTCTTCTCTCCCGCTCCTCTCTACTTCTTCGACGTTGCCCCTCCAGCCTTCGATGTCGCTCCTCCCTTCGTTGTCCCCGCAGCTTTCGATGTAGCACCGCCAGCAGTTGTCGCTCCACCGGTTTTGGCTTGTGTCCCTCCAACAGTAGTCATTCCGCCGGTCTTTGCTTGGGTCGCTCCAACGGTCGTCCCACCAACTTTGGTCTTCGTCTTCGTACCTCCAGCACCGGTCATTCCCATTTCCATTCCCTCTTCTTCTTCACCTTTTCCGCGGAGCACGAAGAACCAGACAAGGCCACCAACTACCGCAAGCCTATAATTTTATTTTGAATGTAATTTTGTTAAATAACCCAAATCAAAAATATAAAACTCACAGGACTACAACGGCGATGACAATGCCAATGATGAGACCCATGTTACTGCCGGAAGCTTCAGATGGTGGTGCAGTAGATGTATCAACAGGACCAGTAACTATAACAGCAGGACCAGTGCTTCCATCGGGACCAGGAGTTCCAGACGGCTGCGGACCAGGAGGAGCACCAAACAATTTGAACCGGTTACCACTCTAAAAAATAATTTTGTAAACAAAATATTTTAAATTTATATAAAAAAATAAAAAACCTTACCAGTCTGAGGGTCAGCTCGCACTTTGGAAATTTGTTCCCATCAATCCTTTTGGTGTAGTCAACTGATTGCGGCTTGGCAATAGCGGGGGGCACAACCTTCAGTGGCAGAATGTTCAGCGTGAAGAGATATTTGAAGTCCGTGTCCTTATGCGCCTCGTCTTTGATCTCCCACTCCTCAGCCTTGCGAAGAACCTTAGGATCGGCGCAGTAGATGTCCTTTTGTGGTATTTTGTCGTAGTCCAATCCTTTCTGTCCCGCTGTGTTGCAGTCGTGGCCAGACACCTGCCATCCTTTGATCTTTTTTTCGAAGTTGACTTTGAGAGACGCGACGCTTTCGGGCTTATCTACTGCGGAATAGCAGTACCAGAGTCTCGGCTCACCAACTGAAAAAATTAATTTGATTAGATAAAAATATTTTTGTTTATTTATTCAAATTACTCACGAATGCGCGTGTGGTAGAACATCCAGTCTCCCCTTCGGCCAAAACCAACAGCGAACTCGGTCGAAAGCAGGCATTTTCCGTGACGGCCCTTTTTTCCTCCACTCACACATTCTCCAGAACACTCAGAGGCGGCTCCTGTTTTAGGCCCATCTTTCAGCAAACTGTCAAGGCTTCCTTCCTGCAGACTGAAGGTGTACGGAAACCTAAACAAAAATTTCATCAAATTAAACCACTTAAACAAGGATAATTCGCTCACAAATTATCGTCGCCGGCCCTCTCATCATGCACCTCATTCGTGCCTACTACTCCAGCGTCCGTCAAGCATTCCATCAGATTCCCGGTGACGCTGAATTCCAGCTGGATCCCTTGGTTCCTCGTGAGCAGATCAATGGAGCATCCTTTTGTCGCATGTTTATCGCCCTTTTTGTACTTGATGATGCTGTTAAAAAATTAACAATAAAAAGTTTAAAAAATTTATTAAAAAATAAATGTGCTTACATATCCCCGTTAGTCCCCTTGTCATACTCGCAATCAGTCGCCTCGCCGGTGCCCAGCTTTACGATCTTGTTGTTGTTATCCTTCTCGTGCTTAGCAAATCCAACAATATCGCACCAGACAACGCATTCGAGCAGCAACAGAGCGACCGTGAGCAGAAGAAGAGCACGCGAAACCAGAGCCGATGTCGAGGCCATCCAGTTGACGCCTGAAGAGTTGCAGCAGCGCTTCCGCATTACAGGTACGTCGACGAACGTAGATGAAGAGAATTTGTTGTTGATGATGATAGAAGATGTTGTTGATGATGATAGAAGTGTTGTTAAGGGTGAAGAAATGATGGCGCTTTTATAGTATTCCTCTCTCTCAAAAAAAGAAATAAACTTAATTGTGTAATATAAAAGCCAGTCTCAACATAGCTGGATCATACTAGTCCAGCTAGTCCCTGATCCCCAGTGCTCGTCAACAGTCCGGTAACCAGTGCTCGTCAACTGTCCGACAACCAGTGCTCGCTCGTCAACAGTCCAGAAACAGATCGTCTACAGTCGGGTTCAGATCGACAACAGCAACACTGGAGACTAGTACTTAGTGAAGTATTGTGACGAAGTGTAGTGAATTGCTTGATGTGAGTTAGAGATTGGATTGTAATTGTAGGAACATCGTAGTTAGTGAGAGGCATGAGTCGAAATTGAGTTGTTAGTGCGCAATGAACCTTCTGTGATAGTAAGTGATAAAGGACTGAGTGTGAGTGCCAATGGCCTAAAGTTAGAGGATGACTTAGTGGACCTATTGGTTGATGAAAAGTTGATGAGACAGAGTTTTCTATTGGATACGTCCCATGGACAAAAACCATGGATTCGTCCCCGCGGATTCGTCCCAATGTACAAAAACCGCGGATTCTTAACTTTCGGATTCGACCCATTTCAAAATGTCCAGCAGAGTAAAAATACTCACTTTGTCGAACTAAAAATTAAAAAGGGTAAATTATACCTGAACATAAGTTCGTCAGATAATAATATTAAAAATATCTCATCAAAACATCTTTAGGAGCTTAAAAACTTACAACAAAACTAAATTATAAATAGTACATACCAGGGTTGTATAATTTCGAATTTTTAAAGGTGGAAGCGGAAAAAACATACGTAAAAAAAGTATTTATAAATAATATAATTAATTTTCGCAACAAGCAACCCCCATTTTAAAATCCAAAATTTTATCAAGTTGTTCTTTTCTTCTAACGGAAGACTTTGATTTTCTTCTAGGATGATCAACATGGAAATGAGGAATAAATCCTTTATCTAAAATAAATTTAAAAAGAAATATAAAGAAATAAATAAAATTTAAAAACACTGACATTTTTGTTCATTTGCTTAGGGAAACATTTATTAAGACTTTCTTGACACCTTATTTTCAAATTCAAAGACCCATTAAATGTTAAGTATCAAATTCTTTACCTATTAGGGAACGTTGATATTCACTATTAACATTAAGAATGTTCATTACACTTTGATCAAATCGATGGCAGGTTCCAATTGTTGTTCTAGGTGATTTACAATATAATTCAGAACCATCAGGTTGAATACATTGTTTAGTTGCCGCGCAAAGAAGAGCCCTGAAATTAGTATCGCGATGAAAACCTCCAAAATATTCACATATTTTTATTTTGCGTTTTCATAAAGTAACAATTTGGCACTATATGAAATGAGGTCGATAATCGTCTTTTTCATAACTTTTTCTATTACTTTTTTCCTTCCTTGATATGACAGAATGGTCAGCATTTTCTTCCTTATTTAGTTCAATTGAATTTGCCCGTGGCATAATCAAATGAGTAATGATAAAGAAAAGGATTGATTTTTAAATATTTTTTCCTTATTTTCATTCCTGATAGTCCGAGTTTCGTCCGTGTTTTGTCTGTCCGTGTTCGTCCGTGTTTTGTCTGTCAGTGTTCGTCCGTGTGTTGTCTGTCAGTGTTTTGTCTGCCACACGGACGCACGGACAGACAAAGCACGGACGGACTCGGACAAACAAAGCACGGACGTACACGGACAGACAACACACGGACGAACACTGACAGACAAAACACGGACGAAACTCGGACTATCAGGAATGAAAATAAGGAAAAAATATTTAAAAATCAATCCTTTTCTTTATCATCACTCATTTGATTATGCCACAGGCAAATTTAATGGAATTGAACAAGGAAGAAAATGCTGACCATTCTGTCATATCAAGGAAGGAAAAAAGTAATAGAAAAAGTTATGAAAAAAAACGATTATCGACCTCATTTCATATAGTGCCAACAATTTTATTTGCCTGACCATTAGGTTGGGGGTCCGGTCCGGTCCGAAAGATCGAGTCGGGCATCGAATTTTGGCACGAAAAAGATAAAATGAAGCCCGAAAAAATGACTCGATCGTCGGCCGACTCGAAACCCCCAACCCTACTGACCATATTATGTAACGTGTCTGGTGAAAACGGCAGTGGTGATTTGGGCAGTGAGTGATATGGGCATTGAGTGATTTGGGCAGTAAACGTTTTTAAAAAAATAATTTTACACACAAAAACAATTTGAGTAACACTAGAAAAATAATTTTGAGTGATTTGGGCAGTAATTTAAAATTTTTAAAATTATTTAGAATTGATAAAAAAATTTCGAAAATTTTTATTTACCTTAAGTAAATCCAAAATTTGAACATATTTCTCCTAAACTATTTTGGCCTTTTTCAGATATTTTTGACCTATTTTGAGACCTAAAAACTTTAAATAGGAACTTATTTCTCAATTTTTCGTATCTTAAATCTACTTATCAGTTAGGGAAACGTCAGAAACGGGTCCAAAATGATTACGACAAAGGGTAATGTTGTTCCCACAACGGTGAAGGTTGGTAAATGATAAAATTTGGACACGGTTCCTTGATTTTTTGTTGTAATTTTAAAAATTTTAAGTTACTGCCCAAATCACTCAAAATTATTTTTCTAGTGTTACTCAAATTGTTTTTGTGTGTAAAATTATTTTTTTAAAAACGTTTACTGCCCAAATCACTCACTGCCCAAATCACCACTGCCCAAATCACACGGCACCATTATGTAATCCTTGCCATTTTTATCTTTAAGAGAGGAGAGAAAGAAAGGAAAAACGGTCTGTTTTTTAGTGGCGGTCCGTTTTTTATTCGCAAAATTATTTGTTTTTAAATTTACCATTTAAGAAAATTCCTTGTATACTCGCTTTTATGTACTATAATGAAATTTGCTTCATACATTTCAGTATCCCATTTTTTATTTTCAATTTTTATCCAATCTGTAATAATCGGTAAGTAGGTAAACATTCCTTTATATGAATTTAAAAATTTTTTTTATAAAGCAAAGTATTCTTACTCAAATTAGTCGCATAATGAATACTATGTCTAGCACCTTAAAAATTATAAAACAATTTTTTTATAATTTTCTTTCTTAAGAATAAAAGCTAACAAGAAACCATCGTTTACTGTAATTGCGAATTTGATATACCGTATTTTTTGATACCATTCGATAGTGGGCCCCTGACTTCCTATGTGAAGTGATGTTCGAATTCTTGCAAAATGACCTTTGGACCGAATTATGGCCAGTCAACGTTGGACCGCTAGTTCCCCATTCTTATCATCAGAAACCCCGCCTGCCGACGTTTTTCTTTCCTTCTTCGACCATTCTTTTCTCACCTTTTTAAATAAGGTTGCTAGTTAAGAACCGGACCGAAGACCGAGGGTTTTTAGGTTTCCAGGAACTGACGACCCTATTTTTAAAACAATGCAAAGAAAGCCCCCTTTTACTTATACCACTCCCAAAGATTTAAATTGCCATAACTCGACCCAAAGTCATTTTGCAAAAAGACGGGGTATCGAAAAAAAATCATATTCGCAGTCACTGTGACGTTGACACCTTGTAAGCAAGCTATGAGTACATCCAGCTCTGGATAAAATTTAAAAAAAAAGACCAAATAAAATTTTTAAAAAGATACAAGTTGTCAAATATAATTTAATTAAAAAAAATACCTCCCGGAAAAACAATTTCAGAAATTTTTCCATATTCGATACCCTCAAATATCGGGTCCAAATATTTTTTATTTTCTAAATTAATTGAAGTATCCATCCACATAAATGTATCAAATTGTGTAAATATTTGCTTAAATTTAATTAAAAAAATTTTTTTCAAATAATTTTTAGACAAACAGCTAAAATATAAATTTTCCATGAATATACTTTTGGGGAATGGACATCTTCTGGCATAATACTCCAATTAAATTTTCTCCATTCTAGTTCACAAACAGAGTTTATTTCCTCCATCTTTTTGAAAGTAAAAAATTAATATTATTCAAATACTAACAAGAGAATTTTTATTTTCGTGTTGGTCCTTAATCCAAAATATCTTTCGAAATTAGCCTCTAACTCAACCAATATTCCAGTTAAACCCGCCAAATCCCAGTTACAAATTTTTTCTTTGGACGGTATTTTTGTCGGACAGTTTTGTCGATCTAAGTTTGTCTGGACTAGGTTTTGCCCTGAACGATATTTTCCACACTAAATTTAATTTTGTTTGACTGGTTGACAATGCTTAGGGAGAGAAGTAAAGAGAGGAAAATTTGTCCGCAAAAAAAGTCCGCAAAAAAAACGTGGGGATAACGGAGTATTTCATAATTACCATATATTTATCTTCACTAATTCCTCCAAGATCATAACAAATAATTTTTTGAGAACAACCAAAGTGTTGCTTCAATGAATATAACAGTTTTCTTAAAGTTGGAAAATAATCAAAAGAAGCGGCGGTAACAATTGTAAATTTTTTGTCACCCGGCCTTTTTACCTTTAATTTTTGAAAAAAATATTTTTTTTCAAAAAAAATAAAACTAACAGGTATTTTTTGTTTAATTTTGTATTTATCAGCAATTTTATATTTATTTAAAATTTGTAAATGTTCACAATCAAAACTAGCTCCACTAACCAAATTCTCAACATTTGTTTGTAGAATAAATGAATATGACATCTTTTCTCCACAACATTCTAATCCCCAATTTTTTATTAAATTTTTATTTAAACTTTTGGTTGTCCATTTTTGGAATAAAAAATATAGACAAAAAATAAAAGTTAAAAAGAATATCCAAAATATTTTTGAAAGGCGAAATTTAAAAAAAACTTCTAAGTACCTATTTGAACAAATAATTTTTCCATTTAATAAATTATACATTTTAATCTCTTAATTATTTAAATATAGTTAATTAAAGCAAAGGGAAAAAAATTTTCTCCAAAGGGAAAATTATCCAAATTTTATACCCTTGATCCTTCTAAACCCCACAAAATTTTTTGAATTTTTGTGGGTTTCGCGCCGGAACGGAATAGAAAATTTTTTTATCCTAAGCTAAAAATAAATGTAGATTTAACGAGAGGTGCTTCTTTTTTGGCAGGTAAAGAGGAGAAGAATTGGAGGAGAGAGGGAGGAGTATTTATCTGAATTATTTAAAGATATGTATGTATATATTCAATTTGATGAAAATTTAGATTTTAAGAATTTTTGATTTTTGGGGTTGTTTGTTGTTAAAAACTTAATCTTTTGTCGTGCCGAAAAAGAAATAGTATTATATTTCCTCTCGTTTCTCTCACCCTTATTTTGACCTCATAAAATATTCCCCCTTCCCATATATTGTAAACCCCTCCCCATTCAATATTTGGTTGTTGTTAATTTATTTTGTTTATTTGAAAGAGAAAGTAAAGGTTTTATTTGTGTGTTTGTAAAATTGATTTAAGAAAAGGGTTCCGGACTTAACCTTTCCCTAAAAGTCCTACACTTTAAAAAGTGTGTATTCCCCCTTCAAAGAGAATTTTATGCCAAAGTTGAAGTTAATTTTTAAAAAATTTCTAAAATTTTAAACGATTGATGGGGATGCAATAAAAATATAGAAAATTTATGATTCATAATTTTCTTTTTAATATAAATTCCTATTTAATGTAAAACAAAAGGTTAATCATCTTCTTTTATTTTTTAATCGAAATGTTTCCTTCTTGTTTTACAACAATCCTAAGGTTGCATCCTGAACGAACAGGGGCGTGGGTGTCAGGGTAGGGGTTTTTTATAAAATTAGTATTTGAAATGTTTCCTGAGTCGAAAAAAGGGGTTTCGGATACCTGTTCCATCCCATATTCTTATAGGTTTTTAAAAAATTTTTTTTGATCGGGACCTCTAAACCATGGAGATCTTCCTTCTTTAGATGCACAGTTCGAAAAGTCTTATTGTTCGAACTTTTATATTATTTGTATTTGTATTATTTGTATTTAATAATTTAATATTTAAAACTAATGAAAATATTGGAGAGCAGAATTTAAAAGTATTTGAGAAAAATGTGCGGAATTTTTAATTGAAATTTTTAAAATTATTTTTCAGATTTTTTTAAAAATAAAAGAAAATAATATCTCTAAAAGTAAATTTATTTTTTTCATTCTTATTTTTTCCAACCAAATAATTTTTTCAGGAAAAGATGTTGATGATAAATTACCTGGAATTGTAAAAATTAATTTAAAATAAAATTAAAAAAATATTTTTAAGAGTGTTCCAGTTAAAAGGCCTTCTCCAACTATTCTTATGTGGAATAAAATGTTTGGTGCTTCTCTAACAGAAAGTTTGCTACAATATGATAATGAATGTTCGTATATTTTGCTTTTGAAAATTCTGTTTGTGTTGAAAATTCTGTTTTGAAAATTCTGTTTGTGTTAATTATGTAACAGAAAAATTTTGGAAACTTAAAAAATTAATTGTGCCTGTAGTTTTGTCAAGAAAAATATTTGAAGGATTAAATATTCCAACTGATTCATTTATTGCAGCAGATGATTTTGAAAGTCCAAAAGATTTGGCATCTTTTTTAGAAAAATTAGCAGCAGACAAGAAACGATATAAAAGGTGAATGAGGATTAAAAAAAATTAATTTCATAAATATTTCTTCAGTTATTTTCGTTGGACAAAAAAATATAAAAAAACAGAAAATACAAACAGTATTTCCAATCCTCTTTGTAATCTTTGTAAAATGGCACATATACACAAGAAAGAATTAAAAATAAAAAATATTTATGATTTTTGGAATGGAGGGGGGAAATGTCAACAAGGATTTGCTTTAAATATTTTGCTCAGTTAATTTTAGTAGTAATTCCGAGAATCTCCCAAATGAGGAAGAAGAGCTTTTTCTGTATTTTTGAGACATATTTTTTAATAAAAAAAACTATGTACAAAAATAAGCATTAAAATATTTAAGTGTATTTATTAATAAAGAGACCATAATAAAAAATATTATTAAATTTTAATTTATTCCCGCATCATTCGAATAAATTCCTCAAAAGAAATTCTCCCGTCTTGATCCTTTTAAAATTATTTAAAAATTTTAAATTAATTTCTCTCATACTTGGTCAATTGTTTCAAATAAAACTTCAACAGCATTTTCGTCTTTCAAGTCTGCTGTTTTTGCTAAAATGTGACTTAGATCTTCTAAATTTAATTTTTAAAATAAAAAATAAAATTTTTGTGTTACCCTTTGTAATAGAACCGTCCCCATTCCATGCAATCTCTTTAAATTGGTTACGAAGTTCTTTAACTGTTATACGGTTGATTAGAGGGCAACGAAGATAGGTTACTGTAATAAAATTATTTTACCCCTTTAGGACCTTATGAGGTGTATCTTAAATAGAAGATTTGTCCTCCTCAGACTTTTATCTTCCAGACAAAGGCCAACCAGGTACTCAAAAGAAACGTCTTTTAAATAGAGGTGTATAAAGTATTGTGAATATCTTATAGCGAGGATACTTCTCTATACTAGATACTCCTCTATCTACTATACGTATCCTAAAATTGACTAGCTACTGATCGGGAGAGCTGCCTATTCTAAACCTCTATTTAAGATAGCCTCATTATAAGGTAATTTTTTAATTCAAAGGGTGTAAATTAGAATAAGGTTTAACTGTTATTTACCTACCAAATGATTCCTTGTCGATTTTTCCGGAATCTAAAGAGAAAAAATACTGAGAAAATTCAAAATAAAATTACTTTCATGGTCCATTTCACTAAACAAAAAATCCAATTCTTTCCTTGTTGGTTCTATTTTAGCCGAAGATCTCAATAAAGCTGCAATCTCATTTCGACTTAATCTTCCATCCTTGTCCAAATCGAGTAGATCAAAAGTGTCGGATAATTCTAATGAATTAATTAGGGGATTTTTATTGAGATTTTGAAATATTTTGAGAAAATTAGACATTTTGAAAAACTCGGAATTCACTTGATGTGAACCGAGGATTGGCTAGGTAAATGTCCAGCTCGTCGTCCCTATGTAAAGGTCGAGGGCACTCTGCAAAAGCCATTTTTATGCATTTTACTCATATTGCCTCTTTACTTCAGGGCTCATATAATATTTGTGGATTTTTCCTCATTTTGTGGATTTTATTATGTCGAGGACACTTACAATTCAATTTCGACTCATGCCGCTCACTAACTACTATGTTCTTATCCTACAATCCAATCTCTACCTCACATCAAGCAATTCACTACACTTTGTCATAATACTTCACTAAGTACTAGTCTCCTCTGTTGCTGTTGTTGATCTGAACGTGCCTGTAGACGAATGTTACTGGACTGTTGACGAGCACTAGTTGTCGGACTGTTGACGAGCACTAGTTGTCGGACTGTTGACGAGCACTAGTTGTCGGACTGTTGACGAGCACTAGTTGTCGGACTGTTGACGAGCACTGGGGATCAGGGACTAGCTGGGCTAGTATGCTCCAACTAGACTGGTGTTGAGACTGACTTTTATATTACACAACAAAGTCTCTTTTTTCGAGAGAGGAAAACACTATAAAAACGCCGTCATTTCTTCTCCCTTAACAACACAACTATCAATCTTCTATCATCATCTACAAATTCTCTTCATCTACGTTCGTCGACGTACCTGTAATGCGGAAGCGCTGCTGCAACTCTTCAGGCGTCAACGGGATGGCCTCGACATCGGCTCTGGTTTCGCGTGCTCTTCTTCTGCTCACGGTCGCTCTGTTGCTGCACGAATGCGTTGTCTGGTGCGATATTGTTGGATTTGCTAAGCACAAGAAGGATAACAACAACAAGATCGTAAAGCTGGGCACCGGCAAGGCGACTGATTGCGAGTATGACGAGGGGACTAACGGGGATATGTAAGCACATTTATTTTTTAATAAATTTTTTAAACTTTTTATTGTTAATTTTTTAACAGCATCATCAAGTACAAAAAGGGCGATAAACATGCGACAAAAGGATGCTCCATTGATCTGCTCACGAGGAACCAAGGGATCCAGCTGGAATTCAGCGTCACCGGGAATCTGATGGAATGCTTGACGGACGCTGGAGTAGTAGGCACGAATGAGGTGCATGATGAGAGGGCCGGCGACGATAATTTGTGAGCGAATTATCCTTGTTTAAGTGGTTTAATTTGATGAAATTTTTGTTTAGGTTTCCGTACACCTTCAGTCTGCAGGAAGGAAGCCTTGACAGTTTGCTGAAAGATGGGCCTAAAACAGGAGCCGCCTCTGAGTGTTCTGGAGAATGTGTGAGTGGAGGAAAAAAGGGCCGTCACGGAAAATGCCTGCTTTCGACCGAGTTCGCTGTTGGTTTTGGCCGAAGGGGAGACTGGATGTTCTACCACACGCGCATTCGTGAGTAATTTGAATAAATAAACAAACATACTTTTATCTAATCAAATTAATTTTTTATAGTTGGTGAGCCGAGACTCTGGTACTGCTATTCCGCAGTAGATAAGCCCGAAAGCGTCGCGTCTCTCAAAGTCAACTTCGAAAAAAAGATCAAAGGATGGCAGGTGTCTGGCCACGACTGCAACACAGCGGGACAGAAAGGATTGGACTACGACAAAATACCAAAAAAGGACATCTACTGCGCCGATCCTAAGGTTCTTCGCAAGGCTGAGGAGTGGGAGATCAAAGACGAGGCGCATAAGGACACGGACTTCAAATATCTCTTCACGCTGAACGTTCTGCCACTGAAGGTTGTGCCCCCCGCTATTGCCAAGCCGCAATCAGTTGACTACACCAAAAGGATTGATGGGAACAAATTTCCAAAGTGCGAGCTGACCCTCAGACTGGTAAGGTTTTTTATTTTTTTATATAAATTTAAAATATTTTGTTTACAAAATTATTTTTTAGAGTGGTAACCGGTTCAAATTGTTTGGTGCTCCTCCTGGTCCGCAGCCGTCTGAAACTCCTGGTCCCGATGGAAGCACTGGTCCTGCTGTTAAAGTTACTGGTCCTGTTGATACATCTACTGCACCACCATCAGAAGCTTCCGGCAGTAACATGGGTCTCATCATTGGCATTGTCATCGCCGTTGTAGTCCTGTGAGTTTTATATTTTTGATTTGGGTTATTTAACAAAATTACATTCAAAATAAAATTATAGGCTTGCTGTAGTTGGTGGCCTTGTCTGGTTCTTCGTGCTCCGCGGAAAAGGTGAAGAAGAAGAGGGAATGGAAATGGGAATGACCGGTGCTGGAGGTACGAAGACGAAGACCAAAGTTGGTGGGACGACCGTTGGAGCGACCCAAGCAAAGACCGGCGGAATGACTACTGTTGGAGGGACGCAAGCCAAAACCGGTGGAGCGACAACTGCTTGCGGTGCTACATCGAAAGCTGCGGGGACAACGAAGGGAGGAGCGACATCGAAGGCTGGAGGGGCAACGTCGAAGAAGTAGAGAGGAGCGGGAGAGAAGAAGAGAAGTGAATAATTGTGATAGGATAATATATCTAAAATAATTCAACATTTACCTAAATTGTATCCCCATAATTATTTTCCTCTTCCATTTTTCCCTCATATAATATGTATTCCTATAATATGTCTTCCTATATATTTGCGCGCATTGGGAGTATTATACTACTACCCTATTTTGTATATATACCATATCTTGAAATGTATATTTGTATATTGTTTGTGCGCTCTATTATAATATATGTATGTTGTATGTATTGCTAAATAAATATTGTATTTGAATTTGTGTTTTTGATTTTTGTTTTGGGGATGGGTTTAGGGGTAGTTTTAGGAAAGCTTTTTTTGTTTTGGTGATGGGCATAGGGAATGGTTTTGGGATTTGGAATTAAAAGAAAGGTCTTTTGCAGAATGCCCTTTACGGTCAAAGTGATGTCGAAGGACATTTACCAATAGACTCGATTTCATTTCGATTCTCTCTAAGACTAAATAAGAACTTCAAAATCCATCTTTTTTCCCAGTTTTGGAGTAAAGGAAGGGAATTCTAGATTTTTTTGCCGGTTTGGGCCCTGAACGGACAATTTTCAACTTCCTGTTCCCCGCCTAGGTTATCTTCAAAATTCTAATAATTTCTTAAAAATTTCTCGATAAATTTGAAAATTCCACAGAATTTTAACAATCAACCCTTACCATCATCGTTTAGCAGATACCGCCTGCAAATAAATTGCTGCGCAACTGCAGTCATTTGTAATTGTTGTTGGCAAGCAATTTTTAAAGATTTTTAAAGAAATAAAAATTACAGAAAAATGAAATGTTGTTTTCTTCAAATATTATTTTTTGAACAGTTGGAAAATTATCTAAAAGGGAAGTAAATAAAAATATTTTTTATAAAAAATTTTTTTAAAAAGTAAACACTCTAAATTTAAAAATTTTCTTTCCCTTCAATTTCTTCAAAACACAATAATTTTAAACTAGGCAATAAAAATATTGCTTTATCAATTCCTTAAAATCTCCTCTCATTTTAAACCAAAACACATCCAAAAAAATTATTTTCCAAACAAAACCCACAAAGACAAAAATTTAAAAGAAAAGACCATAAAAGACAGAAGACTATAAAAGCCTTTGTTTTCGAACACTTCCGGAAAAGTTAATTAAAACACAATTTCTCTCTCACTCTATGCTTTCCGGAAAGAGTGAATAAAATAAATATCATTTCCGGAAACTTTTCTTTTATTCTTTCTTTTCTTCTTTAGAATAAAGGGAATAATATTTAAAAGATTATTAAATATAAAATTGTATATGGAGTAAAAAAAATTTTTTTCTTCAAAAAAAATTTTTTGTTAAAAAAATATAATTGACTTAAAAATATTAACAAATAAACTAGACAAATTAAAAAATAAAAGAGTAAAAAAAAATTTAATTTTTTCAATTAAATATATAAAATAGAAAGAATAAAAGGACACAAAAGCTTGTAAATATGTTATAGTGTTTAGCATTTTTTAACAAAAAGAAAAAAAGGATGGCAAATGACAGCAGTTTTTAGTTTCTAAAGGCTAACAAAAAAAACTCTAAATAACAAAACAACAAAGAGAGGAAACAAGGGGAATATTTAGAGAGATGTTTGGGCGCGGGAAACTTTTGGGCGCAGAACGTGTTATAAGATACCCCCAATACTAGACACCCCTATATTTAAGAGACGTTTTTTAATTTGGTTAATTGCTGAGGTGGGGAGCAATTTTATATTAAATAATAGAAGGCATCGCCCAAGCGATGCCTTCTATTTAAGATACACTTCATTATAAGGTACGATACCATCAACCACAAGGGTCTATCTTATAGTGAGGTCTGTCTGTAATAAGCTTAGTTATCTTATTTAATTATTTTGAAAATTTCAGAGTATTTGGAAACAATTTTTAGGGGTTTTAAAGATCATTTTTTTTATCTAAAAATTTCATTTCTCCGGCTGACTCGAACTAATGATATCTAACATCAAATGGAATAATTTAAAAAATTATTTAAAGTTCCTATTGCCTCTACTGGACAAGGCCATATTAAATTCCAGTCAGAGGTCGGCCAGAAATGGCGAAGAGCTGGAAAGCAGAATTGGTGTAAATCGAAAATTGTTTAAAAGTCAAAATTTGAAACTCGGAAATCATTAGAAATTTAAGGAAATCTGGGAAGTAGAAGAAGAAACGTCGAAACTCGTAATTCTGACGCCCGCCCTTTGCTAGTTATAAATTAAAAAATATTTTCTAAATCCCCTCCCATAAATTACTCAAAGATTTCCACGCCCAACCAGCCCTATATAAATGCCAGAAAAATAAAATGGATGACGAAAAGAAGAAAAAAGAGACGAAGCAAAAAAAAAATAAAAAAACGCTTAAAAGCTTAGACAGCCTTTAGTAAAAGAGGTTTTTTATTTTTAACATTTTTGAGGAAAAATAAAGTAGAAAAATGTTTTTTTGATGTGTTTTGGTTAAAAAACTAAAAAAAAAAGATTAAAAGGATTTGATATAAAATATTTTTGGTGACGCATTAAATACGCTCTTGGATATGTGACCAAGCATGTGAGAAATGGGGGAAATTGAAAAGAAGGAAGGGGGGGGTTAAAAGAGGAAAAGTTTTTATGGATGACTAGAAAATTAATTTTTTGAACATTCTTTTAATTAAAGAAAAGACAAATTAAAGAACAAACTTTTTTTTCTATTAATTTTAAAATAGTTTGGTGAAAAGAAAAAAATTATTTAAAAAAAATGTTTAGTTAAATAACACTCATTCCTTTCTCTCGTGAATATCTCAAGTTAAAGATAATGACATTTTAAGTAAATGTTGTACTAACCTAAAAATAATTAGTTATTTTTAATTGTTTAAAAAATTCTTTCAAATAAACGTCTCATAGTCTAGCAATGTGTATTGGGTGTCTTTTAAAATAGTAAAGCTAACTGATATAATGTTTTTTTCAAAAAAATTTTTAAAGATTTTCCTTGAAACTTTAATAAACAATCAACCCCCCAAAATTTATATGCCCCTTAATTTATTTTATTTTCTAAAACGGAGCCTCTTCGGAAATAATTTTCACTACCTTCCAAATTATGGTAGTTTTTAAATATCAGAGAGATCAACGTCTCCAACAAAATTTGAAGGCGTCTCAAAACACGCGAGTTTGTATGTATGAGTTTTTAAGGTCTGGTTAGTCAAAAATGGGAGTGAGCTGCCTAGCGATTCGCAGCTCACAAGGAAATATATACCTAGATTAGAGGAACGGTTGGATTTCATTTTAACTTCTAGAAAAAGGGAAACTTTAAAACTTAAGTTTATGCTTAGTTGATAATAAAAAAACTACTAATATATTTTATAAATTTAAAATTTAAAAAAAATAAATTTTCACAAATTTCCATTTTTGTCAAAAAATTCCCCAAAGTCAGGCAACGCGTCTATCTAGTCCTTTTTTAAAAAACTAAAAAGTCTAAAATTGATGGAATATTTTAAAATATTTAAAAACTGATAAACGAACGAATGATTGACAAAATGTGTAAGGGAAGAGCAAATGTAGCCTTAAAATAACCCTTTGGGAATGGATAAAAGGGGGTTGAAAGAACGAGAAAAGAAAATATTTTTTTAATATTTTAAAAATGTATTTAGTAAAAGGAATATTAAAATTTCAACAAAAAAAAGAACTGAAAAAAAGTTTGAAAGAATATTAAGAGAGTTTATAGAATACATATTTATGCGGTTAAGGACGATTCAGTATCCGCCGATTCAGTATATGGCCATAACTTTCCTGATATTCGACTGATTTGAATAATTCTCATATCATTCGAAAGGTCTTGAGATTCGACATCTTTTTCATAACTGGCCCTATCTGATCTGATCATCACAAAAAAAGTTAGCGTGAAAACCTATTTTTTATGCCTGTGACGTCATTTATCAGTGATAACTTTTTGTAGAGTGATCAGATCAGGTCAGTCCAATTATGAAAAAGATGCAGCACCCCGAGACCTATCAAATCATATATAATAATTCCTACAATATTGATCCCCATAACAACAATTATCATATTTTGCAACACATTTATTAGTTGAGCAAAAGCTTTGAAGGCTATATCTTGCACGTTTACTTCCTCTTCCTATGGCAAAATTACGTGTACAAGTACGTTTATTTTCATTGTACATTTTGTACATTGTACTTATTTTCATTTAGGGCCGCACATTTAATCTTTAGTAAATTTACAAAAAAAATTATAAAACTTTATCAAGTCGAGAATAATTATTAAGTATTTAAAAAAACAGAGTGGCAATATAATTTTTGGAATAAATTCTATAATAATTTTTATTCTTCTTTTATTTATAATTTGTATTATTATTAAATTTTCTGGCCAAACTCTCAATTAATTTGTGCCCTCCCCTTGTTAAAATTCCTTGTATTCCTTTTTGCATTTGCTCACCAGAATAGCTAACTAAAGGAGATTCTGGTAATTGTTCACTTCCTTCAGGCGCTTTTTTGGCCAATTTGGATTTTATTTTTTCTGACCATTTTGACTCTCCAGCATTTAAATATTCTAAAATTATGATAATTGTTAAAATGATTTAAATCATTCGTCCAATCAAAATTTATTTTTCATAAAAGTCCTTGTTAATTACAGGATTATAATTACCCTCCTACTAGACTAATATCATGGATCAACATAGGGCCGGGTATGTTGTATATGGGTTAGCGATCTACATAAAAGAGATGGGTCGTGTTATCGAAATCCGAAACCCGGACAATTTTTCGATCCGGAATTCAATACCGGATCCACGAAAGTTTCGAGAACCATAACGAAATTCTACCCGAATTTTCTTTCTACCCTATGTATCTTTGGTACATACTCAAGTGATTGAGGCAATATTTTATGTGGTCTTTATAGCACTAATAAAGCGCAGAAACATAAATATGATTAGACTTATAATCAAGCTAAATAAATAAACCAATTAAGGGTCCTTCAGGGATAGCAGGTTTTATTTGATCAACTTTCTTGATTGTTGTTGTTGTTGACCTATCTGGATAATTATTCCCCCATTCTCTTCCACCTTTTCTATTAAAAAGATGGTTGTTTGGGGAAAGTAAAGATTTTGAAGAAGAAAGCAAAACAGGGGGGCCATGTGGAAGTGGGTAATGGTGGGCATTTTTTGCAGAAGCTTGGTGTCTTCCAATAATTGCCTTTTGAAAGTTGGGGTCATGTCGGAGATAACTCAGAAATTCTCGATTTTGAATTAACAAGGCAATTTTTTCGTCATCTGCACATGGGTCTCTATTAGAGTGTTGTCCGTGTTCAGCTCTAAAAAAATTTTTTAAAGGAACACACTTGCGGGTATCATAGATGCCAGCTATTGCTAGGCGCTTTCGCTCACCACATACAGGAGCTCTACCATTGAGCTTCCTGGGCGATTACTAATGCTTTCTTTTATCCCTTTAGATCGTTTAACCCCCGCCTAAGCGTTTTAAATGCTCTAGGTGAATCATCCTTACATCATTTTTAAGTACGATCTTTTCAACCCTAAGGTGTGCCTACAAGTGAAATTCGACTATATTTCAAAAGATCAAAACCTGCTTGGCTCATTTGCAATTTCATTTCTCTTTGAGACTTTATCACTACCAGAGGTACTGGCTGTTGTACAACTTAATTCTAACAATTTTTCTATAGTTTCTTCAACATTTCCATCATTTGTTCTAAGAACGGATTCAATCAATTGATTATCCAAGTCTGGAAACATGGCAGAAAATTGTGACATTGCCTCAAATTAATGTGGGGTTATTGAAAGAATTTGTGTTTTTCAGCAGGTTTTTAGACAAAAAATTAATGTTTAAAAACCTTTTCAAAGTTAAGCACATTATCGCCATCCTTACTCATTTGACTTTATAGTTAATTAGAATCAGTATTAAGCTGCATAAATTTACAGTGATTTATAAATACAGGAAAATAGAGTGTTTTATTGGGCCTGGGTCCGTTAGAAAATTTTTTTAAGTAAAATGGTCAGAGCACAAAATGGTCAAATTTTTATAACATTTCTAACAATTTTGAAAGATCAGTAGTCACAAGTAAAAGGGACGAAAGAAAGGAAGAATCAATAAACACAAGGTAGAAAAAAAGGCAATCTTACATGTCAATCTTGTATGTCATTTCAGTTAAAAAACATGCATTTAACAATCTTTTTTTGTATAATTACTTCACAAGTAATATGTGTATGTATTTAATTTTCTTAATAAAATCTAGATAAAAATTTTTTAATTAAATTACATGTTACTTGAATTATATTTTTAAAAGTTTTGTAAAATAAAAATTTATTCAAAAAAATTTAAATAAAAATCTGCTACTATATAACAATTATAAATAAAAGGAAGAAAAGCGGACCACCTAAAAAATCATTAAATGGTCAACAAATTTTGACCTAGAAGTGTACACTTGATATTAATAATAAATTACTGTCAAACTTAAATATAAGGTACCACACAAAATTAGATAAACTCATAACCAAGATTCGATTTTTTAACCACTAATTTGAGATCCTCTCCTATTTAAGGTAAGTCCCAATTTAGTAAGTTTTTATAACAAAAAAAGGTATTCTAACAACGAGAAGACACAACAAAATAATTGTCTAATAAATCCAAATTATTAGTTAATTTAATAGCTAATTCCTCTTCCTCCCCCTCTTCTTCTTCAATTTCATTATTATTTTTAATTAAATATACTTCCAATTCTTTATTTAATTTTATAAATTCTTCCTTTGATTCAATTAAAATTTTAAATTGTTCAAGTAAAGCAAATCCTTTTAATGAAATACTTAATAAAGGTAATGGACGTTTAAATGAATTTGTTAATAAAGAAATACGTAAATAACCACACAAAATAATTTTACGAATTATTTTTTCATAATTTATCTGAAAAAAAAAGAAAATTTTTTTAATAAAAAATCGGATAGTTTGTGGCCAGGGATCTAGCCAACAAATGGTGGAAAAATTACCGAAAATCCCCAATTTTTCAGAAAAATTTTGGGAACAGGAATTCTCGACAATTTTAATTTCCGATTTCGGGGAATTGGTATACAGACCCAAAAAACGTCAGGAATTCTCGATTTTCGGGAAATCGGGTCGGGTTGGCTAAATCACTAAGACATACACCCCCTAGTTTTACGCACACTTCAATTCCATCGGTATACGTCAATCAAGATTTCATTTTATTTAACTTAAAAATTCAAAAAACAATATCAATGTGTGGGAAAATATAAAATCAAATCCCCCTTGTTTGACTTAAAAATTGAAAAACTATCAAGAAAAAATATAGGAAAACGAAAAATCAAATTCCCCCCTTTTAGAATTAAAAATAAATTCTCCACAAACCTCATTATAATAATTTTGTTGTTCAAAAAATTGAAATAAATTTTTCAGCTTAACATTTCCAATTTGATCAATTTTCTCCAATATAATACAGATAATATTAATTTCTTTTTCATTAAAAGGTTCGATTAAATTTTTAATTTTTGCAAAACGATTTGGAGGTAAAATTGAAGAATTTTTGTTGTAGTCATCACAATATTTTTCACAATAATTTAATACTTTTAAAAGATTGTTTAATTTTATTTGTTTGAAAGACGTTGATTCAAATCCTTCTAAAAAATTTTTCTAATTTTAAAAAGATTCAATCAAAATGATCCCATCCACTTCCGAAAATTCTCCCGAGCTATGTGGCTAACCAGAACTCATAAAATACAGCATATACAAAATACGCCCCCTAATTCTAAATTTTAAGATGATGGAAGGAGTTTCTAGGGGAGGAGTTGTCAAGCGCTACCCCCAATTTAAGACATACCTCATTCACTAAGGGAGTTTGAGGTTCGATTGAATTTAGAAAAATTTATTTAAAAAAACCTTTTATTTCTCGTAAAATTCTAAATTGATCATTAAAATCGTATAGAAGAACACATTCAGAAGGCTCTCCGTCTCTTCCAGCACGACCACTCTCTTGAGTAAAATCCATCAAAGAACGCGGAATTGAGTAATGAACAACAAAACGAACATTTTCTTTATCAATACCCATTCCAAAAGCTAAATGCATAATTTATAATTTAAATTAGCTATTCGTGAAATCGAAAATTTGTTGAATCGGAGGTGGATAAGACAAGGATTTTAGGATAGAATTGTTTAAAGTATTCTTTCCTGACCATTAGGTTATTTCCCCGTCTCCAAAAGTTGGGGAATCTGTGACGTTTTTTTAGACTTTCTGTCCCTGTCCTCCTCCACATGGAGCTGCCTCCTCGAAAATTTTCTCGAAACCCCCCCCCCTCTCCCGACGGGGAATAAACCTACTGATCTATTACTAAATAAAATTTTGAAGAAAAGACCCATGCTTTTAAAACCCCGAATTATAATTAAAAAACAAGAATTAATTCTATGAAAATGCCATTTTAAAAATCCTCAAAAAATTTCTATAAGCTACAACTAAATAAAAAAACCTGTAGTAGCACAAAGAAGTCTTATTTTTCCATTCATCCATTTATCCTGATTTATTTGCCTTCTTTTTTCTGACATTTTAGCATAATAGGGACGAGCCAGATCTCCAAATAATTTTGCCAATTTGACACATTCTAACCTTAAAATTAATTTAAAAAATTTTTTTCAATTAAAAAAACCTTGTTAAACAATAAATTATTCCAACACCAGAAGGATACTTTTCAAAAAAATAATTAATTAATTCTTCCACATTTACTTTTCTTTTGTCTAAAACCTGATATTGAAGATTTTTACGTTGTTTTATGCTTTTGAATCTGTTAAAAATATAAAATTAAAAAATAACTTTTCAAATACCCAAAATTCGTCAGTTAAGCATTTCTACGTCTACGAGCCGTGATTTGAGCCTATCTATTTTTCTGTGGATCAAAGCACGGATTTCAGGGCTAAAATAAAACTTAGGAACCCGGAACATTGATTCTCTTACATATGCAAGGTCTAAAAAATCCCTGACCTAACCAGGTCCTAGCCCACCCTCTAGTGGAAACTCCCAATAACCAAAAAAACTCACAAAAGTTGTCTTGAACAGTCCTTGTCCATTCCAAGAATTTTATTTATTTTCCCCCGTTCATCTCTAGAATCACAAGCAGTTAGGGCCATAATTGGTATTTTTGTGGTGTTTGAACGTTCTTGAGTTTGTCTAAATCTTTTTATTAATTCCGCTAAATTTAAATAATCTGGACGAAAAGAATTGCCCCACGAGTGAACACAATGGGCCTAAAAGGGGAAATATAGAGATAAAAAATAAAATTCTAAAAGAAAAAATTTTTAAAATATTTTTTGGTTATCTTCTGCTTTATTAGTCCCTTGAAAAAAATAAGCAAGAAATACTCTTTCATATTTGCGAGGTTTTGTTTTCCAACAGGTAATCGAGTGTTGGGTCAGAATATAAGTTCAATTTCATTTATTTCGAATCCCGGAAATATTTCAAAATCGAAAGTCTAGGCCGAATCTCGAATTCGCTCAGTTCGAGTTCGGTCTAGAAATTAAAATTCTAGGTCTGATAGTCTATTCAAGATGAATGATTCTTCTTACTTATTTTTTTTCTAGTGACAAATAAGGCGGAAAGTAACCAAATTCCTTAAAAAATAAAAAAAAACCTCATCAAAAACAAATCTGGACAACAACTTTCTTTGATCCAAATTATAGAGTAAAGGCATAAACAAGCTATTCTTTACTGCCTAAAATTAAAAAAATAAATTTAAAAATAAAATTAAATAAGAAAAAACCTTTTCTGGAGTAACAAAAAGTAAATTAAAATCAGGTTGAGAATTTGTTCGTAAAATTTTATTAATTTCGTCTAAATCAAAGCCCATACAGCGAATTTTGTACTAAAATTATTAAAAAAAATTAATTATTTTGGAAAAATTAATTTTTTATTTAAAAAATTTCGAGCGACTTTACTAAAATAATTTTAAAGTTTTTTAATTTATTAACTATAAAAATAATGAGAAAATAATGTCCCAAAAAATTTAGATGAAAATTTTTTGTTTTAGAAATAGTATTCACTACGTATCGAGCGGACCTGGACCAAGGCCTGGGTTTTTCCTGTACCCAGAGTCCAGGCATTTTTTGACCTTCCTGGGGGTTTCCTGGGCCTGGGTTTTTCGTGGACTACAGGCCCAGGATCTAGCCCAGGTCAATAAATAAAACCCAGAGTGCAGAAACAGGTCCAGGCTTTTCAAAAATCTCAATCTCTAGTATTCACTCCACCTAACAATAATTTTTGAAATTTTCAGAAAAAAAATAAACGGCTAATCAAATAAAAAATTTACTTTAAAGATATTTACTCACATCAACTCCTTGCAATTTCACCATCTGATCTCTAATTAAAGACAATAAAGGAGAAAAAACAATAGTAACACCTTCATCCAATAGAGAAGTAAGTTGATAACACAAACTTTTCCCACTACCTAAAAAACGCAAAAATCAAAAAAAAATCTTTAAAAAAACCTGTAGGCATTTGAATAAAAGTATCATATCCTTGTAATGCTGTAATTATTGCAGATTTTTGTTTTTCTTTAATTTTGTATTTTTGAGGGAAATTTTCTTTTACTGCTTTATGGATCATTGTAGTAAGTACTTCTTTGGACAAATTCCCAAATCTTTGAATCATTTCCCTTAAAAGGATTTTAAATGCTATAAGGATTTAGAAAATATTTTTTAGAAACTTAAATAAAAAAGAAACAAGTTAACGAACATATCCCGAATCCTGAATAGAGACCGGTGCGGGACGGGACCCCGTACGGGATTTTACGGGATCCTTTTTTGATTTTCGTGATCTTTCAGTGATCCGAGATTTTTTCGGAATTTATCCCTCAGGATCCCGTCCCGGCATCGGTTAAGAAAAAACCCGCATGCGGGATCCAGGAAGTGCGATTTTGCCGACCCCTAATCTTGAATCATAAATATTCCGTTTTAAATCTACTAAATATTTTATAAGTTTGGCATAATGTTTTTTTAAAAATAAAAATGACAATTAATCCCCGATAAAAAATTCTGAGGGAATTTCTTAAAAAACGAGGCCGTTTTCGGCTAAAAATCCTTGTAAAAATCTAGAACAAAGTGTAGAGTAAACGACTTCCCTAAAATTGTTAAAAAATCTGTTTTATAAAAAACGTGTTTTTTAAGCTTTCTAGGTCCAAATGTCTGATCCTGGCAATTTTTCTGAAGATGATTTTGTTTTGAATAATGACTCGGTTGATGAGAATGAATTTAATTTGCCAGAGGTTGTATTTAGTATTTTATAAATTAATTTATTTAATAATTTTTAGATGCCTCCATCAGGAAAACGTAAAAAGAAGAAAATAAAGAAGAAAAGAAAATCCACAAAGAAGTCTGGGAAAAAGAAGTCTTTAAAGAAGAAATTAACAAAAGGAAAGTCTACAATAAAGAAATCTGTGAAAAAGTCAAAAAAGAAATCTACAAGAAAATCGGTTAAAATAAAAAAAGTAAAGAGCAAAAAGAAGAGAAAAGGAGTTGTTAAAAGACCAACAATTTCTGGCAAAGAAAGCAAGAAATTAAAGGTTCTTATAAATAAATATAGAGACTGAAATTATTAATGGATCCGAGCCTGGACAATTTTCGAATCCACTAATTCTCTGGAAACTCAAAAATGGGCTTGAACAATTTTTGAATTCACTAAATTTTGACTGAAGTTCAGTAAAAACCATCTGGAAACTTAAAAACTTCCAAGCTCTGGTTATAGGGAAACCCCAAACCTTGTACAGCCCCAACTCGTTCTCTACCATATTACCTTTAAATTTGTACCCCAAGAAATTAAAAAATTTTTTTTAGAATTTTGCTCTGCCTGTAAGCAATTCTCCAAAAATTCCACTTCGTCTTGGCGAAAAGATTAGAGGATTGGACCTTTTAGAGTTTGTTTTTTATTGACCTTAAATATTTTCTAATTTATTTTTAAAGATTTTCTGATGAATTACCAACTAAACATATTGAGGAATACAAAGAAAAGGTGGCAGAAAAGCCTTCAACTTCAGTTGATTTGGATATTATAATGCGTGGTCAAGAAGATTTATTCACTTGCAAGGACCAGAAGAGGACCTGCAAAGTTTGGAATTTTGTAAAAAATGTGGGGGGGGGGGGGGGGAATTTAGTAGGGATCAGGGATGACCGAAGAATTTCTGAGCAAAACAAATAAAAAAATCTTTGTTCCTGCCACCCCTGGTAAGAAATTTCAGCTATAACTGAAAATTAATTCTCGGCTACCTACATTATTGTTTTTAAAAATTTCGGCCATCTCTGATTCCTTTTTAAAATTGCCGAAAATTAAAATGCGCGTCTTCCAATTTCCAAAAAATTTCTCATCTTTTTCTTTCGCATTTCATCATTTTTTTGTTTTCTGCAATTCCTTACCAATCTCCTTTTAAAAATTCTCAATTATTTTCAGATTTTCAAAATTTAAAAAATGTTAAATTAAATTTATTAACTTCCAAAAATGTCTACAACAATTAAGGATACCAACAACGATAACCATAATGTCACCCCAGATGATCCCAAAATTTTGCCTAATAATTTTTTGCCTTCAGCAGAAAATTTAGCGGCAGCATTTTTGAATTTCCCTCCGCCTCCTCTTCCATCTGACAGAGCTTCTCATAATCAACTTGTTAATTTTCCATTGCCACCACCCGGATTTGTTGGTGGAATTAATGCTAGGCCGCCTACGGGTAATTTTTTTAGAAAAAATTTCAATACGACAAAATGCCACGTTTCAAAATGTTAAAAAGACAAAATGTCACTGTCTCAAAATGCCCAATACATTAATCCTCTCATTTCAGGTTTTATGCCGTTTCTCCCAGTCTTTGCACCTCCTTTCATCAATCCAGCTTTAAACGATGCTACAGCAGCACTTTATCGTCCACAAAATCCTCATCAAAACCGACAGCATTTATTAAATCAACGAGGAGTAATTAATAGTTTTTTAAATAGGGGAAATTTAGCTGATTTACAACACAATTTATTACAACAAAATCAGAATTTATTACATCAGAATTTGCTTCAGAATTTAAACCAGAATAATTTTGAGAACCAGAATTTACTTCAAACCCAGAATTCTGTTTTGTCCGCTACCCATAATCCTCGTGAAATTTTACAACTACAAGCTAATGACATTCAACAACAACAACAACAAAGCTTACTTCCCTCATCTTCTCTTCAACAACAAAAAAATAATTTTGAACAATCCCAACAACGACAACAAGAGATAATTATTGATGATTCAGACAATTCTTCTTTAGACACAAATTCTCCTTTACCCGTTCCTTTACCAACATTACCCCCTCCAACAATTCCTCCTCCTCCCCCACCACCGCCTCCCCCTCCACCGCCGCTACCTAATCCGTTAAATACTGAAGAGCAACGACATCAAGAACATGTTAATAATGATGCTGATTTGTTGATACCGCCTCCTCCACCGCCGCTTAACGTAAAATTTTTTTTAAATTTTTTGTGAAGATGTTTAGGTTATTAATTGTTCCGGAAGGAGTTAATGAGGTTTCCTCTCATTTTTAGTCTAGTGAAATTGGCCAGTTTGAGTTGAAATATCTGTTGGATAACAGTAACAAGCTTGAAGCTAAGAGAATAAGACACTCAATATAAAAACACAGTAGAGGTCCACAACATGAATGAACACTGCCTCATTAAAGTCGAAAAAAAAATAAAAAATGGAACCTGAAGGGCCAAAAAGCACGGAAGAAGGCGAAAATGGAAGCGGAATAAATCCCATTCCTTATCCACGCTATTAAATAAAAAAATTCCGATTGACCCACAATAAAACATTTACGTGTCCTTTTCTGGCAGTGTCTATCTCCGACCCTGATCTTTTTTGCTGTTTTCATCGGGAAGAGTTTAGCCTCTTTACTCAACTATTTTTAAAAATCCAAAATTAATTTTTAACAGTCAAGCAGTCATTTCGGAGCTGATTCACCTATGGATATTGAAGATGAAACAATAAATGAGAGACTATCAACTTCTGGAGGAGGAGTTAATTTAAATAATATTTCACCAGAAAAGAAGAAAAACAACAACACTTCAACAACCCCAACAAAAAAGCGTAGCAAAAGTGTTCAGGCTGCGGATGCTTTAATGAAGCAATCCTTGAAGCCTTATTTTGCGTTAGTTTTTAAGAGATACAAAAAATTTTTTTGGAAAGATAGTCGGAGTTGAGAGCAACTCCTATTTCATACTTAGTACCGCAGGCAAAAATTTTGAGAATTTTGGAGTCCAAGTAATCATATTTCCTTCAAGGACGGGTTACATGATACCCGGTATTTTTTCAATCCGAACCTCCGACTTGTGAAATTCTCCAAAATATAAAAATATGCGAGACTTTTTTTAAAATTCTCCAGTATTATTCGACTGGAACTTTTATAAATAAAAAATCAGGGATTTTATATAAACTTTGTTTTGATAAGTTTTTTGATAAGAAATTTTCCAACATAAAGGGAGAAACAGTCTAAAGCATTTTTTAAGAAAAAGAAAAATCACCAAAGACGAATATAAAGAAATTATGAAAAGAGGAGTTGCTAAACTAAGCAAACGTGAATCTTTGAAACCTGAAAAAGTGGAAAAGTTTGTACAAAAATTTGTTCATTCAATGAGAAAGCAGAGAAAGAATAACAACAACAACATTTTTGCTTTATAAAAAATTTTTAGGGGGTTATTAAGGACATGCGATTTTTACCAGACATTTACAAACCAAAAAAAAATTTTTGGAAAATTAAAAAAAAATTTTCTTTATCCCATGGACCTTTAGAATAAGATAATTTCAAACCCTACTACAACGTTTAGCTTAGCTTATTTTACACAAATTTTTTTTGATTTTACACAGTCGGACATCACTATAAGATATTCCCTTGAAGCTTTTTCCTATTTTACTCGAATTAAAAAAATTTTTTCCACCTTGAAGCTTAAATTATCCGTGAGGAGTATATAATTCTGGAATATTTTATAGTGAAGCCCGACAATAAAATTATAGTGGTTTGAGAAAAATCCAAGGATAGGGTTGTCTGTTCGGAACCAAACTGAAGATTTTTCGGTTTCGAACATTCGAAATTTTTCCAAGAACCAACAACCCTTTTTTATATATTTTTGACAAAAATTTCTGGTCAGTTTTCTTATTTTTCTGATTTTTTTTTATTCAATTTTTGTAATTTTAAAATTCTCTAAAGCTATTTTCATAATATTGTGAACACATTTTTCCTATTTTACTCAATTAAATTTAGAAACTACTCTCTCCCCCAGACTTGGTAATGGACATGGATTTTGGTATCAGTATCCGGATATTTACGGCGGATACAGACGGATATCCGTAAGCATTTTGGACTTATCCGTACCATATCCATTACTAAGCCCGGCTTTCCACAATTCTCTTTTCTTGTAATTCTCTTTTTTTTAAATTTATTTTTAGTAGTTTTCATATGTAAATATTTGTATTATTTATTGTACTAATTAAAATAGTCTAGAAATAAAAACTGTAAGGTTGCGAAATATTTATGAATGCAGACAAAATAAATTTTTAAAACTGGGAGAGTATAAGTAGATGAAACTAAAAATTTGATTTCCTGAGGGGTCTGAATAGCAAAAAAATCTAAAAATATGATATCAAAAACAGAAAAAAATATAGAGAGAATAAATTGAAAATTCTAAAAAATAATTATGAGGAAATGGATGACTTTTAAGTGATTTTTAAATCTGAAGAGTATGATTCATTTAAGCAAAAAGTTATAATTTTGGTTTACAGGACGGGGAAAGAGCTGTCTAAAATTAGATCTTAACACAAAAATATTTTTTTTCTAACTTTCACTAAATTTGATTTTCATCCACAACACTAATTAATCCTATGTAGGTCTTTAATTAAAATCTTAATCATAGTCCTATACAGCTCTATATTAATATAAATTTTGGTCCTGATTTTTTACAATTTTTGATCTTAGACAGCTCTACAATTTTGATTCGTAAAATATAGGTACTTTAAGGAATCTTGGGGTTATGAAAAAATATAAATATCTAAATTTTCACTAAATTTGATTTTCCCCCACAACATTAATTAATATTTGATGCAATTTTTGTGCATTCTCCAAAAGTTCATCATTACTATTATTCTCTCCTTTTATAGATGCCAATGAAACTATACGTTCGGAGAGAGATTGTAACTGAACAATGTTGTCTTGAAGTTTTGTTAGCGATTGAAGGGGAGGACTTGGCTCTTTTGTTTCAAATCTTGTTTTAATTTCCTGAAATTAAGTAAAAATGTACAAAATGTCCAAGAGTATAAAATGGACATTTTGTCCCATTTTCAATTCGTCAAACTTCAATTGGTCCATATTCCAAAACGTCCAATTTCAAAATGCCCATATTTGTCCCTGCCTAGATTTTTCAGGATATTTTTATAAAAGAACCTGCCTGACAGGAAGAGCACATCCATGTTGATGGACCATCCTTATTTGCTTCAAACTCCATTTGTTGTTGTTGATGTTCATCGTTGTTGTTTCCATTGCTTCCCCCACTGCTTGTTTGTGAATCGGAAACTGCAGGCGATGGTTGGCTAGTTACAGAACCATTATTGTTCTACAAAAAATTGAATTTTAAAGAGAAAAAAAAAGTTTTTCTCAAAACCTCATTAGAAGCAGAAGCAACATTTACAAGCTTCTTTTCATTAATCAAAGCTGCAGCAACTTCTGCAGCACGCGCAGGAGTACGCATTTTTCGTTTATTTCGTCTTTCAGAGGCTGAAGAAGACTCTCCTCCATTATTTCCATCATAATCATCACCAACTGGACTGTGTTCCTGTTTAATATTGTTGTTATTGTTGTTTCCCCCTTTGATTGCTAACAGATTGGTAATTAAAGAATTTAGTTTGCCCATTGAGGGGGAGAGACTTTCACAACGATTTGGAGGGACTTCTTGATTTGCTTCATTATTAGCCGACGTCTTCTTAGTCTTTGCCCCTCTATCATTCTGTCCTTTCTGCAATATTTGTAAACTTAAATCCATTGTAGGCATTGTTGTTGTTGTAGCAGAATTTTTATTTTTAATTATAGCATTGTTTAAAGACGATTTTCTCTTCTCTCCTCGTCTTTTCTTTTGTGGAGGTTGAAGCTTTTGTTTTTTATGTTTAATATTCTCCATTAATAAAGGCTGTTTTGAAACTGAAGAAGAACAATTCGTTGCTGAAGCAGAATTCGATATTGAAGCAGAATTCGATGTTGAAGCAACCGCTGAAGCAGCTGAAGCAACTGCTGCATAAAGTGATTGAAGCACATTAGTGTTAGCAAATTGTGGAGAAATATTTGCAGCAATGGGTAAATGATTAGGAGGAGGATGGGGAAAATGATGATTGGGATGTTGTAAAATTATATTTTTAAAATCATTATTTGATGAAACAGAAGCAGAAGATGACGGTGATGGTGAGGAAGCAGCTGCAAGAAGATAGGGATTGTTAGCAATTAAGTGAAGCAACTGATGTTGTTGAGGTGTTTGGTGGGAATTCTGATGTTGCTGAAAATAATTCTGATTTACTTTTAAAATTCTGATTTCAATTTAGGTAATTAAAAATTCTGAAACAAAATGTTTTTTATTTTCAGAATTCTGATTTTAATAAAATTCTGGTTTCAGTTAAAATTCTGATTTTAGCTACAATTCTGATTTACCGCAAATGTAGCTAGCAAAGTCTGTGCAGCAGTAGGCGGTGTATTATTCTGAAGCAAATTGTGTTGTTGTAATTGTTTCTCTTCATTATTAATAAATCCTCCAAGTTTTGATAAAAGCATTTCTGCTGCACTAAAATTAGGGGGACCAAAATTGTTTTGTCGTTGTTGTTGTTGTTGATTTTGGGGAGGTGGGAAAATTCCTGTTGTTGTTTGAATATTTGAATGAAGATTATTATTATTTTGTTGTGGTAAAGGAGAAGGCAACAAAAAATCTTTTTTATTTTCGTCAAAACCAAAATTATTATTAATTAATTGATGTTGAGATGTTCGTTGTGTTTGTTCTCTAATATTGTTATTTTCTTCTAATTTTTGAAGGTGTTGTTGTTCTTCTAATTCACTTATTTCTCCCTAAAATTTAAAATTTTTTCACGAGAAAATTTTTCTTATTTTCTCTACCGTCTCTTCAGGAAAAAGTTGATGATCATCTTCTGGACAAGAATTTGTTGTTGAACCATCACTGTCTGGAAAGGCCAATTTAACTTGAAAAATAAAAAAAAAATATTTAAAGGAGAATTTTAAAATATTTACCATCTGGATCTAGTGAACTTCTCGCAAGTACAGAAACGTCACCCGGCTTCCCACTTTTTTGCATGCTTTGCATATGAATGTGAAGACTAGTCTGTTAAAGAGAAAAAAAATTAATAATGTTCTGATTTTATTAATTTTTTATAAAACAAAAACCAGAAACTATAAAAATACAAAAATCAGAAAAATAGAAACAAAAATACAAAACAAGAGAATCTAATAAAATAGAACCAGAATATGAAAATACAACAGAAAAGCAAAGCAAAACAGAAATTCAAAAAAACACAAATACAGAAAATGGACATAAAACAATAAAACACAAAACCAGAATACAAAATTATATAAAGCAACAAAACACAGAAATTCAAAAAAAGAAATACAAAAATCAGAACAAGAAAATACAAAAAATAAAGAAAAACACAATAAAAATACATATAATATAACACTTTTATTTAAACTACCTTATCAGGAAATGCCCAATTACAACACCTACACATAAACATTCTATGTATTTGATGACACCGATACATGTGTGAACGGAGATTTTCACTGTCTTTAAAAAATTTTTAATTTTTAAATTTTACTTTTTTATTTTCTCACTATGAATATCTTGATTACATTGAGTACAAGTATAACTTTTGTAATGTGCCTGCATTCTAAAAATATATTTAATTTTAAATTAAATAAGGAAAATTAAATTAATTTTCACCTATGTCTGCTTAAAGAGGATGAATGACAAAATATTTTGTTGCAAACAGAACATGGAAATTGCCCTGTAAAATTTTTAAGGATTACAGTTAACTACTGATGTAATTAATGAAGATTTGACAAACTTCTCGATATAACAAAAATTTCCCCTCATCTTTTTGAGTTCGTTATATCGAGAGTTAATTTTATATACTATCAGATTTAAAAAAAATATTATTTAGATTTAGTTGCCAATGCAGAATCAAAGCAGTCTCAGATTTTTCCTGTGTTTAGACACACAATCCGGGCCTCCTTTTTACAATCTCCGGATTATTTTAGAACTGGATAAATTCAGAAACCAAGAGACCAAGCAGTTTTAATTCCAAATCCAAAATCCGAAAAAATATCAAAATGGATCACTAATTAAAATTTTTTTTGATATTATTGCCATTTTAACAATTCTCTCGTATTTAAGTTCATAATAGATCAAGATTTATTTGACCAAATTAATTGGGTTTTAATATCCCAAAAATTTAAAAATTTCTCACCCTTCAAGTCAGGCCTCTTCAAATCACTAAAAAAACAAATTTTAAAAATATAAATTTAAAAAGTATTTTTATTACGTTCTATAAGGCATTTTAAGTGATGAAGGTTCAGACAGGGGAGGGGACGAAGGAAGAAGCTGCTTAACTTTATGAGTCGTCGTTTTTGCGTTGTTTAGAATTTTTTGAAGGAAATTTTTTCTTGATTCTCTAATTATTTTCTATTTTAGTTTATTTTCACAAAAATTATTTTATTTCAATTTTTAAGCAAAAAAGCCTTTTGATTTTTTAAAATTTATCAACTAAAAATGAAATTTAATTAAATTAAAAGGAATTCAGAAAATAAGAATACAGTCAGACATCTTTATATGTCTGACTTCCAAATCCAAAATCCGAAAAAATATCAAAATGGATCACTAATTAAAATTTTTTTTGATATTATTGCCATTTTAACAATTCTCTCGTATTTAAGTTCATAATCTCGTATTAAGTTCACACACTCTTGATGCTGAAAACTTTTTTAAAAATAGATACTTAATAGAGGGCTTCGCTCCCAAAGCCAAAAGATAGCCAGATATTAAAGCAAGTATCCAAAGATGAGGCGTACCCAGTTTTGGGAGAATATGAGGTCCGACTATATGTGAGGTCCGACTGGATAATATGTATATCCCAAAATTTTTAAAATTTGTTTAGCATCCGAGTGACCAATCATTCCCTCTATTTAATACACCCCATTATAAGGTATTCAATTTTTCAATTTCAAATTCCAAGGGTATTAGAGCTTCGCCGGAAGTTCCGGTTCCGGTTCCGGTAGGCCGGAAGTTCCGGGATTTTTTGGTTCCGGTTCCGGTTCCGGTCCTTCAGTTCCGGTCCGGTTCCGGTTCCGGCCCTCCAGTTCCGGCTAAACCGGAACTTTTTAACACCCCTAAGGATTTAAATTTAGTTATAAATATTACATTTTAAATTACTTTGACAAAATGCCAAATAATTATTTTTCATTTTGTATAATTTTTCATTTTGTATAATCATTTAGTATAATGAATAATTGCTAAAAATTCTTATTTTTCCTTTAATAAATTTTAGTAATTTATTAGCAATGGATAATCAAGAAGAAATTGATAATGAAAATATTGAATCAGATTTGTCTGAAGGTGAAGGAATACATGTTACGGAAAAACAAGCAAAAATATCAATAAATTTAAATGAGCCCGAGGATTCATTATGGAGATTTTTTGAAAGGCCAACTTCATCCTCACAAATTAAAATCAAATGTTTGTTGTGCAAAAAGTCTCTGTCTCGTGGAACAGATCAGTCAACATCTGCATTACACAAACATTTAAAATCAAGTCACCCAGGTTAAAATAAACTATTATATTTTAAAAATTTGCAATATTAAGGTAATTACAAAGTATACAAAAAAGCTGCTGATGAAACGAAAAATAAGAAAAGAACAGTTGAAAAAAATTTTCCCATCAAATTAGGACAAACAAGCCAGTCATCTTTGTTTCAGCCTGTGGTAAACTTATTTGTAAACTAATATTTGTGATCATAATCCTTAGGTACAATCGAAACTCCCTAATGATAATAAAAAGTCACTTGAAATGGATGAAAAGATTTTAAAATATATGTGCTGGAATTGTGAACCTTTGTCATTGACCGAACGTCCTGGTTTTAAGGAAATGATAAATTATAGTTTTCCCAATTACCAAGTGAAAGGTCGAGATTTTATGACTGATTTGCTTAACAAAAAATATACTGATTGTTTTAATAAACTAAAAAATCGATTGGAAAATAAAGAAATATCAATTACAATTGATACTTGGTCTAATAAAAATGGTGACAAAAGTTTTCTGAGGTTAGCTTAACTAAATTTAAATAAATTTAGCATTTTAGTATTACGGTTCACTGGATATCAGATGAGTATACAAGAGAATTTGCACTTGGAAGTGCAACGCCATTAGACATATTTGAATCTCACACCGGGGAATATCTTAAGACTAGCCTCAAAGGATTGCATATTTGCTACAACAATAAATGATGGATTAAAAGCAAGAATGAACAAGTTTTTAAACGAAAAGTTGTTTAAATTTTTTAATTATTATTGTTTAAAATTTTAAGATTTTTGATTATTGCTACACTATTAGATCCTCGATATAAGTTACGTGGTTTTCCAACAGAAACTGATAGAAAAATTGCCAAAACATTGCTTGAGAGTGAAATGGAAGAAAAAAATTCTGATATTCAACCAATAAAAAAAAGGAAAATATCAACAAGTGCGTTGGATCCTATTGGACAATTTTTGGGTGATTTCGAAATCAACTCATCGAATGAAACAACAATATCACAATTTGAGCTTGTGAGACTTTAAAATATTTTTATATCAATTGATCAATTTTTAAGGAAATTAATCAATATCTTATGGATAGTCATATTGCTCGTGATTCAGATCCACTTGTTTATTGGAGGAATAAAACTTTATGGCCAAATCTTCAACAAATGGCAAAAATATATTTAGCAGCTCCGCCAAGTTCGGTAGAATCGGAACGTGTCTTTTCTACGTTGGGAGGAATCTATAAACCAAAAAGAACGAGTCTTAAAGAAGAAAATGCAAAGAAACAATTATTTTTGCACCATCATTTATAATTATAATGAATGATTTAAAGTAAAAATTTTTATTGAAACTTTTTTAACAAAGTTCCGGTTCCGGTTCCGGTTCCGGCCGGAACCAAAAAAGTTCCGGTTCCGGTTCCGGTCAAAATTTCAGTTCCGGTTCCGGTTCCGGCCAAATTGCGGTTCCGGCGAAGCTCTAAAGGGTATACCCTACAATGAAGTCAGACTGCTTTGATAAATGAGCTATCAAATTAATTAATTTATTTAAAAAACAGAAGCGCTTATCATTTTATAAAATAAAAAATACAAAAAAAGAGAAGCACAATCTTTGATTAGCAAAAAGCCCTGTCTCCCCCCGTTTACTTTTTTTGCTTAAACTAAAATATAAATAGAAAAAGTATATATATATTTAGGGGGCCATTTACTTTCTTTTCTCCCAAAACTCTAGATAAGGATGTAAAAAATGAAAGAAAAAAGATCCACTAAAAATCAATGGCCCGTGTGTTGGAGGAAGGTTTTTTTAGTATGGAGGATGTGAAAAAAGGAACAGTAGCAGATAAACAAGGACACGAACTGCAACAGAGCATTCATCAGTATCACACAACGGAATCAACAAGGGAAAGGGGGGAAAGCTTTTAATGGGAGGGGAAAATAATAGAAATAATGAGGGGAAGAGGAGTAAATGAAGGACAAAATGAAGAGAAGACTGGAAAGTTTTTGTGACAAAAAAAGGAAAAGCGAATAAATATATGAAGTGAAATGAGCGGAATGGACGCTTTTCATTGTTTTAGCAATCCTGTGGCCATTTGGAGAAAATGTGAGGAGAAATGGAATCTGAGAGGGGGCTATTAATTTGGATATTTCTTTTGGCTTGGTTGTGTTGGCACTTGAAAAGATGGAAATCTTCAATCGAGGAAAATTAGGAAGGGCAAATGATCGCATCAAGGTGGGAAGATGGAAGAAGGGCTGAAGAAGGGATCATGTTTAGGTACAATTGAAGGATCCTTGTAATCTAGGGATCATTGTCTAGTAATCCTTGTAGGTGCTGTAAGGATCCCTAGACTAGGAATCCTTCAAGGATTCCAAGATTTAAATGATAGACTGAAAATAAGCCCTTGTTATACTTCTTTCTATTTTAAAAGCTGTTCGGTTGCGCCAAAAATTTTTCCAGGAAAAAAGGAAAAATGATAGTAGAGAGAAATCAAAGAAGGGCAAAAATGAGCAGTACAATGACCAGGAATCACAAAAAGCTTTATATATTTATTTATTTGATAGTAAAAGCTAAGAGAAGAAGCGTTGGGGGAAAGGAAGAAATATATATTTTGGCCGTTGTTTGACAATAAATGGGAGCAAAAAAATTAAAAAAGAGAAAATGAGACAAAGCGCCATTGAAAAGAAAAATGTTGTGTGATTTTGAAAGAATTGGAAGGGGAAAGTTTAGGATAGGATGGAGCTTGGATGAATAAATAAAATAGGAAAGAAGAAGGTTTTAGAAGATCTCGGGGATTCATTGTAATTAAAAAATATTATTGATAGAAAACCTTTTTTAGGTCTAAACAAGAAATTTCTTCCTAAAACAAACCCCTTGAATTTGCTTTAAGTAATTGAGATTAAATATATTATATTTTAAAATAACCTATCGTAGAGGTAAAAACAAATTTCTAAAATTTACAGAGAAATATTGAGTGGGTCGTGTTGAGAAAAAAGTCGGGTTGGGGTTTTAAAAATTTCTTTGGATCGGGTTTAAAGTCGAAAAAAAGTCAGGATTTCGGGTAACCCCCGACCCATCCTTGGTAAGAATCGAGGTTTGTCTCGAAGAGCCGAGCGGTTGGTACTAAATTCTATGAGATATTATATTTTATTAAAGAAAAGGTCGTGTATTTGTGGTAGGTTGGGGATTGCTCTTTTAAACAGTCTATATAAATTAGAGTAAGTCGAGTACGAGCGAGTTCGAGTATACTCGACTCGATCGCTCGGGTTTTTTAAGCATTTACTCGGGCTCGGAACTCGGAATCCTAATACTCGGATTACTCGTACTCGGACACTTCATACTCGGCTGACTCGGTTAGAACCGAGTATTTTTATGCCCCTATCTGTGGCGCAAAAAGGAAGAATTTTGGCTTAAGGATCTTCGAAATTTCTCAAAATTTTCGCCTGCGGCGCAGAAAAAGGAAGATTTTTGGATTCTTAGTCTCTAAAATTCCAAAAATTTGCGCCTGCGGCGCTGAAAAAGGAAGAAATTTAGTGGGTTAACCTTCCAAAATTCTCAAGATTTTTGCCTGCAGCGCTGAAAAGGGAAGAAATTTTGCTGCTTGGCCTTTCAAAATTCACAATTCTTGCCTGCGGCGCTGAAAGGAAGACTTATGTGTATATCGTAGGATTTGAACGGAGCTAGGTGGATTTTAGTGACTTGGCCTTCAGAAACTTGGTCTTCAGAAATTATCAAAATTTAATATAGATCAACAGATCTCGTGATCACCTTTCGAAAATATGCCTAATCCGACTATAGCCCAATTAATCTCCCGAATTTTCCAGATTTTGCTTTTAATACACCCAAATCCCACGATAATCAGCCCAAATCCCGCTTAATCCCTTGATATCCATTTCATTCATCTGTTATCACTCGATATCCGCATAACCTACACAAATCCCCCGAAATAATATTATCCATGATTTTCCACCCGGAGCCCGGAGCCAGCATTGATCAAGGGCGTATCATGGAATTTCTTTGGATTTAGAGGGATATAGGCGGATTTAGAAAATAAATGGTATTTGAATGATGATCACCTGCATCATTGTCAACAAATGCCCAATACCCAGCACTGATAATAAGTAGTATTGTTTTTGGTAAATAATTTTAGAATACTGTTTTTTTTAAATTACTCGATTTACTCGTACTCGAACTCGGGTTTTCAAACTCGGCATTACTCGAACTCGGCTTTTCCCCAATTACTCGGTACTCGACTTACTCTAATATAAATTAATTTTAAATAAAATGCCCCAAAAATATAGGGAACTAGCTAAGGCATATTTAAAATAAAGCAAAGTATTAGCATAAAAATTAAAAAATACTTTACTCTAATACTTCATACGACTAAAGATTATACAAAAAATTAATTCTTTTTAAAAAATATGAGAACACAATGAATGACACAAGTTTTTCCCTCAAAAGTTGTGTTGTCTTTTCTCTTCCCTGAAATTTTATTCTATTCAATTCCTACTCGATCAAGCGAAAGCTTACAATTTGGGCAAAATCGAATAAATAGAAAGGTCAGGAAAAAATTTTTTTGGCTTGGAAAAGAGAATAAAGGTATATAAAGATGATGACCTTCAAATGTAAGCACTTACCGAAAAAGGTTTTATTACTATAAAAGGGCCTTTGTTGTTGGGTAAAATTCTCTTTTTATCCCCTTCTTTTAAGGAATGCTTTTATCCCAGAAAAGTAAGTGTAGATAGAGAATATACCGGAACATACAAAAAGCAACATAAAAAGAAAAAAAACTATTTTTTACTTTATTTTTGGGTGCCATCCATCACCTTTACAAAAATCATGCCTAAGCTTAAAACATAAAAGAGAAGAGTTTTTTTTATTATTTTTTTTTGTGTTCATCAAAGCGCGCTGGTCTGCTTTTAAATTATAAAAAGAGGAGAAAAAGTAATGAATAGACTGACTTTGAATGAATAAATGAGAGACTTTTGGCTTGTCCATGAGACAAAAAAAGAGGCGGCATTAATGAGAGTAAAGGTATTTAGTTTTTATTTAGTAGACAGTCAAGCTTTGAATGAAAAATAAGTGAATAGGTAGGGAGACAAGCAATTTAAATTAAAGAATAACAACTACAAATAAAATCAGAATTAAAATATAAAAAGCAGAATAACAATTACTAAAAATTAGAATGAAATCAGAACAACAAATTTAGAAAAACAATAAAAAAATCAGAATTTTATCAGAATAACGTTTGGAAAAAATCAGAATTAAACCAGAACTAGATCGGAATAACAAAAATTATTAAACCAGAACAATAAAAAAATCAGAATTGAATAAAAAAATCAGAATACCAGGTAGAAGTCACAACAAATGCAAGATACAAATCAGAATAAAAAATCAAAATAAAAGAGATAATGGAATAAATAAAAAAAATTGCAACCTTAATAAATAATTTACCTAATAAATTATTAAACATATCCAAATAAATATTTGAGGCCAAACAAACAAAAATCTTAAGAATAATAAAATACAATGCTCGGATGTTTAGGAGGAACAATACAAAAAGTTTTTGTATATATTTGGCTATTCGGGAAGCTTGTTTTTACTTGTGAGGCCACAATTGTTCTCTCGCGCATAAAATAAATATTACAATAAATAAATATTAATATGTATATAAGTGGAATTTTGTATATTATAGAAGAAAATTGTATGCCAAGAGCAGGTTAAGGAATAAATAAACACAATTAATTGTTGGGGAAAAAGCAAAATTTTTATAGCGAAAAAGAACATTTGGGAATTTTTAAGGTATATTTTGGAAAGCCATAATCCGTAGGTATAAACAATTATTAACTTCGGAAAGTAATTCATAACTTCGGGAACTTAATGAGTAATGCATTAATTCCGAAAATCTATTTAACAATTAAAAATTCCTGAGAAAAATACAAAATTAAATAATGGGGGAAACTAGAGCTGTCAGTTTCTGTAGATTCTTCGAATATCCGAAAGCGATCTGAACCGAAAAATAATCGGCTTCGGTTCATTTCGGCCCAGAACCGACAACCCTACAGGAAACTATCGAAACTATTAATTTATCAATTATTACTTCCGGAAAGTTTATTTAATAAACAAATTCCGGAGAAAAATAAAAAGGAGAGACTATAAATAATATTTTAGGAATAAAAATTTAGAAAATATTTTTTTTCAAAAATATATTTATAAGCTGAGCTAATATAAAAATGTAAAAGCCTTAAATAAAGCATTTATGGCCAATAGTATTAACAACCTACTGTAAAGAAAAAAATAAAAATGCTTTAGAGGATTAGCTACAAGTAAAAATGGGGGTTGGTTGATATTTTGTGAGAGCTCTTTTCTCTTATTTTCTGGTTGCTTTGGCCGTGTAAATGGCTTTATTGTTGATGGCTTTGCCTCTCGCGGGAAAAAATTGTAAAAAAAAGAGGCGTTGACAATGACGATTGGGCCAATTTGGCGAAAAGGAAGGGGGAAAGAATTAAAAAAAGAGGGAGAAAATTGGTGAAAAAGTTGAGGGGAAAATTGGGAGAAAAACTCTTTTTTGTTGAATTTTAAGCCTATTTGGAAATAAATATGTAGACTAAATTTAGAAATAAAGCTATAATATATTTTTATGTTAAATTTAATATTGGGCCTTTTATTGGAATTTTTATTGAAATTCCTTAAATTAAAATTACAGAGTGAAGTAGAACCCAATTTGACGATTGGGCCAATTTTGAATTTTTTAATACTTATAAGGGAAATAAACACAGTTATTGCTAGAGAACAGACCGAGACTAGATCTCGAACAAAAATCTCGTTTATCGAGAATCGAGATTTTTCGAAATATCGATCTCGATTCTCGTACAACACTCCCAGTCAGGCCTTACACCGTAAAGTAGAACCCTATTTGACGATTGAGCCAATTTTGGGACCCCTCTCTAAGGCAGATAAGAACACTTTACTATGGAGAACAAAAAAAATCTCGGTTATCGAGAAGAGAGAGAGAAGAGAGAAAAAAAATCTCGGTTATCGAGAATCGAGATTTTTCAAGATATTGATCTCGATACTCGTATATTTTCTCGTATTCCCAGTCCAGTCTCTAGTTACCAGTCTTCAACAAAGAGAGAAAAGATGTCTTAAGAGATCGAACCCTGTCTCATCCTTCTACCAATAGTTAAAAATATATATTTTTGCCAGAATTCATTCTTTCAACTATTAGTACACAAAAAAGAGACATTTCATCCCTTTTCGGATAATTGAGTTAACTCGCCGAATTTCACCGCAGGGAGTATAACAAACAACAAAGGATGCGCGAAAGAAAGAGGAAAAAAAGATGCCGTTAACTGACAAAAAATTTTTTTGGCTACATTCCTTTTTTGGATAAATAAAGAACAAAGAAAATGTTAAAAAAGAGAAAAGACAAAAGCTGGCAATGATTGGGGCCAGTTGCGAATGGAGGGGGGAAAGGAACAATGTTTTTTTTATTTTATAATGGCAATGAGAAATAAAATGAATGGTAGTAAAATGTGAAAAAGATGTATGGGGGTAGGAACGAAAAAAAGTATATAAAAAGGAAATAAAAAAAAAAGAAAGTAAAATAAAATTGGAGAATATTGAAATTTAAGTGAAGTTGAGAAATTTAAAGGGAAATATAGGCTGTTTTAAGTTAAAGTTTATTAAAGTTTGTGTTAAGTTCGTTCTAGATGTTTAAAGTTTATTTAAGTCCGTTTAAGTTTGTTCTAGATGTTTTAAGTTTGTTTCAAGTTTAATTAAATGTTTCTCTAAATAAGCTTATTTGTTTAAGCTTATCTAAACTGCTTCATGTTTGTCTCAAGTATTTTTGCGTTGGTTGTTTCATTTGCCTTGTTTCATTATTTTCATGTTTAAATAAATGCTTCAAGGGAAATAAAACAATTTAAGATGCTTCGGGCTTGTCCAAGAAATGCTCCAAGTTTTCAGTTTCCGCTATTTCCTCGTATTGCTTCAGAAAACGAACTAATAAGATGTCTCTTAAAGTTTATGCCTTCTAAAGTCGTATTATCTAAAACAAAGTTTAAACTTGTTTTTCGCAAACTTGTTTTAAAAACTTTAAAATAAAGCAACAAGTTTAACAGTACTGTTAAATAAAAGTAAAATAAACTATAAAAGGCTGGCTAGACTAAAAATATAAAAATAAATTGTTTAGAGGATAATCACCAAATAGCTTAAATATTGTGTTGCTTCTGTTGTTTTAATAGACCGCGCATTTTAAATCGCTCATTTTCAATCTGCGCAAGTATTTATATGGAAATTCTTTAAAACTATTTTTATAGAAAGGCAGAGTTATTGAGAGGATTGCACAACTTGAAGAAGCAAAAAGGAAGGAGAAGGAAGCTACGCACAAACGACCCCCAAAAATGGGAAAAGGATGGCAGCAAAAGCAGTTAAGCAAGCAATATATATTTATTTGGAAAAAGGGGTTAAAGACAAATTTTTTGGTAGGGGGGGGGGTGAGTTTTGACAAGTTTGGAACGAGCAAGAAGCGAAAAATAAAATTAAAAGAAGAATAAATGAGGGGGGGGGGGAAGATAGCGAAAGCACTTTAAATTATATTATTTTTATGCAAAACTATTTAAATATGTTGAGTATTTAGCTTAAATTAGGATATTATAGGGTATAATATCAAGCAAGGTTAAATGAATATATTTATGTATTATTTTGTTATTTCTAATTGGGTTGTTGTTCGAGCAAAATAATTTTGAGAAGGGCTAGACAGATGCTCGAGGTAATTCTCAGGCCAAATCTTGAAGAACGGTTGAACTGAACACTAATTTAAGGACCTATTGGGAGTAGTTTCTAAACCAGTTGACAAGGATATTCCAAGCTAAACAATTATTTTGTTATTTTTAGTTGGGGTGTTGTTCGAGCAAGGCAATTTTTAGGGGAGCCGGACAGACGCTTGTTCAAAGTTTCCAGAATAAACCTTGGACAGCCATTGCTGAACCCTAATTTAAAGACCTATCGAGAGTTGTTTCAACAACAATGCGCGTTATTGGTAAGAAAAATGTATTGTTGATTGTTTTGTGTTCAAAACACATTTAAAATGTTCCTCTATTTTTCAAGGGCATTTGATTGAAACTTTAGGCTTAAGAATTTTATTAGATAAAAAATAAAGAAAAAAGATCATCAAGGACATGAAAATAGAAATGGTTAAAGAGTTGCGATTTAAATTTAAAGAAAAATTTAGAAAAAAGTTGAAAGTAGAAACATAAATTTAGAAATTATTTAATTAGGATATAGTATAGTATACCGGTGGACCACGAGTTTGGAACGAGGTCCATGAAATTCTAAATGAAATCCCATTCCATGTAGAGGATGGAAATAGGATGGGAATATCTGAAATATCCGAGGGAGACTAAATAATCATTGAGGATTCCATCCCTTTGGATTATAAAAAAGAGTCTACTTGAATAAAATTTAATTGTAAGATAAAAAAAAGTAAAATTTTATGATCAAATCAAACAATTCCCAAAAACGAACAGGTTAAAAATCTTTAAAACTAAAAAAGAAGAAACTGCCTTCATTGTTGATTGATGATAAACATTTAATGAGTCATTTAGTTTAAAAAATAGTATTGGGCCAACAATTCTTCTTCCCTTTTTTTCATCCAATTTGACAAAAAGAAAGTTGTGTAATAGAATTATTGTTATTTTAAAGCTCAAGCTAGAAAAATGAGAGGCGCTCAAGAAGAAAAAAAGAAAAGAAAAAAAAGTCGTTGCCGCTTAAAAATATTTTTTTTAATGCGCGTGATTTTTGAGAACAAAGTCTGTGTCCATATTTTCTCGATTACCAAAAATCTGTCAAAATGAACAGCAGCATTTTTTACTTATTTTCTATTACTAACAAAAAGAAGAGAATAGCTCCTCTTACTTGAATGAGGCTGTAAAGTTTTGTTGTTTGGCTTGTTCAGCCAAAAAAGGCTCTGACAACCAACCGAGTAACTATTGCTCTAACGACGACAATAGTCTTGTCGGCTGGCTCTTCCATTTACGTATATATATTTTGTGGCCCCTTTTCCTTTTTCCTCTTCAGCCACCAATCATTCGGCCAACTTGCTACTTATACTCTAGTCAGTGTCGCTCTCGTAGCATTACAACAACAACAACATACACAAGCATGGCAGAGTCATCACCAGGCTTTGCCGGTTACCAAAAAAATTTAAGAATTGAAATGAATGAGCGCTTTTTTTTTGTTGTGCGCAACACTGCTGGAGAGAAAAGAAGAAAGGTAGGTAGGAAAAGGAATATTTACTAGAAGCGTTGTTTTCCTGTCTAATATAAAAATGTTTATTTGTGAACGTACAATGATTTGTTAAAAAAAAGTTTGAGCACAGCGCGAGATTGTGATTGTGCTTGAAAATGTGAACAAAGTCGAGAATAGGAGGAAAAACATAAATAGAAAGCAATAAATAAAAATAACAACAACAATAAATATAATAATGTAATAATGATGTGTTGTTTTGTACTAAAGAAAAGATTGTTTTTTAAGTTTATTTTTAAGTTTGTTGTTGATTTTAATTTTTCAAGTTTATGCTTAAGTTTTTGTTTGTTTTTTAGGTTTATTTTTAAGTTTGTTGTTGTTTTTAAGTTTTCAAGTTTGTGCTTAAGTTTTTGTTTGTTTTTAAGCTTGTTTCTTTTTTTCTAAGTTTGTTTCTAAACTTGTTCTTAAGTTTGCGTTTTAAGTCTTTTGTTTTTCTTAGTTTGTTTCCATGTTTTTGTTAAGGGTTTAAGTTTTATTAGTTATATCAGATTTCGTGTTTACAACTTTGTTTCCAAGTTTTTCGTTTGTCAATGTTTTAGTTTTATTTGAACATTATTAATTGTTTAAGGTTTAAGCTTAAATGTTTTTTTCAAGTTTCTCTCCAAATTTATTCTTGTATGTTTTAATTATTTAATTATCAAGTTTTAATAATTAAAATAATTTATTTGCAACATTAAAAGCTTCTTTATTACTTTTATTTACTATATTAAGTAAAAATAAAATCTTCCGCCGATTTTCTAAAATTATTACAATTTCCTTTATTTTATTTTTATTATACTACTCTTCCATCAATTCCCAATTTCCGTCCCAATCAACTCCCGGCCATTACGCCTCTTATTGCGCATGATTTGCTTGAACAAGAGCAATAATAGAAAGCAGGTTGTGTTGTTGCTTCACATTGAGAGCGAGTCTGTCGGCTGCTTTACTTTGCTGTGTTATTCTTTTTGGTTTTCCCCCGTTCTTTTATTTCTTTACAGTCGGCTGGATGGATAGTCGTCTCCCTTTCATTTTTTCCTCTTCTTTTTTTCCATCCGCTCTCGAATGAACACGCCGGCTCTTCTCTTTTTTCTACTTGTAATAAAATGGAAGGGGACAAAAGGAACAACAATTGGCGCAAGTTTGGCTCTAGAGGAGGTGTTGAGCACACGGAAAATGCGCGATGTGAGATTGGGGGTTGATGATAGAAGGATGGAAGTGAAGGGGTAAATGGGGGAAGGGGGGGGTAAGCAGGAAAGAGAGACAAGCACACACTCTTCAACGGCAAGGTTGAGGGGGTAAAGGGTTGTGAAATAGGTAAAAAAAATTTGATGGTAAGTTGGCAATTTGCTATTTTTTTTGGTGCTTTAGTTGACAAAAACCGGAATTTTTAAGGCAGCCAATACCTAGTGGCAAATGGCAAGAGATGAGTAAAGGGAAGGAAGGAATTAAATAGCTGCTGCCTGGCCCCAAATACAAAACAACAAAAGCAAAAAAGCGTCTTTTCTCTCTCTAGTTTTGTATAGTAAGCAAGAGCATTCTAAGGCAAGAAAAAGGAATCGCTTCTTTTTTTAAACACAGGAAAGTGGAAATTTTAGGAATTAAAAAAATAAATTGTTGTGCGCATGGTTGAGCGTTTTTAGGCTAAAAAAACCTTGTCCCCTCTTTAAGGCCCTTTTTTCAAATTTTATGAGAAAATGACATGACGGGATCAGCCGTAAATGGAGGGAAAGAAAAATGTGAAAGGGAGAGAAAATGGGAAACAAGTACCTCTACTTAAATAAAGCTTAAAAAGAAAAAGAAGGTTTTTTCCTCATCTTTTAAGTTTTAAATAATTTTTTGAGTAAATTTGAAATATTTAAAACAATGTATATTATAATAGAGTTTAAATTGAATACATGTGTTCTACTACGTAATGCAAAAATAAAAAGATTTATTAAAAATGCTTTATATATAAAATTACATTTTATATTAAACTTAAGTTTATATTTCCTCGCACAGACAGCTCCGACCGTAAAATTTACGTCTATGAATTTTTGGGAAGGGAGTTTTACTAGTGAACTCCTGTATTTGTGTTCAAGGATTGTGTTGGATTTTAGTGCCAACTGTCATTGAGGATTTGGATACGAGAGTGTTATAAAATTTAAAAAATTTCAATATCGACAACGAAAACCATTGAATGGGATCTAATCCCTGTCATCTCGAAAATTTGAAAGAATTTGAAACTATGTATATGAAAACAAAAGGAAAATTTTAATTACAAAAAACTACAAAAATCCAGATTTAGGAAGCTACGAAGTTAAAATTAAATATATTTAATGGCTTGGTTTTTCAATATTTTTTCGGGACTATGAATAAATAAAGTATTTAAAAGGCAATACAGTTACTAAAATTTATATAAAATATAAGGGAAGCGTGCTTTTTTTAGTTGAAAGTATTTTGAATGGAAGCAAAGCATCCCCTATTCACTCATCTCTCCGATATAACTATTAAAGCATTTTTATTCTAAATAGTGGCACAAGTAGCAAAAGACCCCCAAAAAATTTTTTACTATTATTTTAGCATTTGCATTCCAACAAATAAATAATTTCATTCCCCCCTTCCTTTTTTTCATTCATTCAACATAACTGTGTTTGGTAAGGCTTGCCTATTTTAGACTAATATATTCATGCTCGTTCATTCCTATGCCCCCAACCTTGCGCCGAATTCTTTTCATCGCTTAATCCGGCTGATGTGCTACTGTTATATTTTATTGTAAAAAGGGAAGAGTAAAAGCAACAGCAACAACGAGAATGGGGGACGAAAGAAGCGGAAGGGAAATTGGTCGAAGAGAGGGGGGAGAGAAATGGGGGGGGGCTTGTGATTAAATTTCAATAACAGATCTGAAGGGGGATACCCCAATTAAAGAGGTAATTAAATAGGCTTTTTGTAAATATTGCAGGATCTGAATTTCCAGCTCCCCAGTCAAATCATGGCCTTTCTTCTTTCAAAATTTCAAGCTCTTAACTTAATACTGTAAAATGGATGAGTCATATAGTATTTAAAATTTTCCAAATTTTCAAACAAATTCTTAAGTAATTAATGAAAGAAATACTAAGAAATATTATAACTAGAATGAATATGTATTTGGGTATCTTTCGATGAAAATTAATGTTGTTAAAAAAAATTAAAGAATTGCAACATATGCCAAATTTGAATTCTTTTATTTAGTGATTAAGAATAGAACAGTCGACACTTCTAAATATTTCCAAACGTTAATTTTTGGAACGCGAGTTTGTTTAGAACTCCCTTATTTTGTTTAGTTTTTAAAGTTTTTTTGGATTTCGATGTTTTTCATAAAGTTGTACATTGAAAGGCACTGTAATTAAAAAATCCGTCTATTACTCTTGCTTTATGGCCTATAATTAAGATTGTGTCTTATAATGAGTAAATCTTAATTAGAGCGGCTCCCAAAAAGTTAAAAAACTGACAAAAAAGAGAGATTATATAAGAGATGTTTATGGATTATTGACAATTTTAAACGAGGAAAAATGGATGAGAGCAAAATAATTTTCTAGGTCAATGCTTGAAGTCCACAGCTTGCGCTGAATTTTTTGTATTTTGCTTGTTTTCAACAAGAAAATTAATAGAAGCACAAGCATTTATCCTTCCTTTAATTTTTTTTCTTCCCCCAATTCAACTCCCTTCCCATAGCCATAAACATCGACGCCCTTCAGCTTATGAGCATCGCTTGTTTAAAAAAAAGGTAATACTTAGCTCAACTATCTATTTTTATATAAAGCACAACAGGACGGCAATTTTTATTTGAAAGTATGCAGCAAACGGCCTTGGATGTGAAAATTTTTGGAAGGCCGATGAATGATTGCTCTATTGTATGATTGAATGAATTAATAAAAGAATTGAATGGCAGACAGTCCATTGCTTTTTTTACTATTTTTAAAAAGCTGCTAATTTTGTTTTGAGGTACTCATAATGCGTAGAAGCTTTTTACGAGGGTGCCTCGATAAAAAATGAAAATAAATTAGAAAGAATACATTAAAACTTTAACTTTAATTGAGAGATAAACATGTCTCAATTAATGATGAAAGTCAGATTGATGTGCCCATCACGGAGGGCAGTTCGTTTGAAGCTAACACAATAGGCGATGATGCTGTCAAAGAATTCCATGGACTCACTCCTCACGAGTTCATGATGTTCATCGCCCTTTTGAAAAGTTCAGTATCCAGATGAACTTGGTTGAGTACTTGGTCGACTAATTAACAAAATAAGCTTAAAAACAATAAGAAAAACACCCAAAATAAAGGTAAAAGTCCACCAGCTCGCTATCTATATGTCCGCAAAAGGCATTTCTGCAAAAAAGCATTTTTGCTGCTTTCTCCTCCTTACCGTTTCTTTTCTTTGATTGGTTGACATCTTGGCGCATCTACTTTGTGGAGTAAGTCATGAAAAAAAGTTTAAGTACAGATAATTAAATAAAAATCTAAAGAATATAAATTTGTGAAAAATTGTTTTTAAAAAAAATTTCTGAAAAATAAAGAATACGAATTTATTAATAAACAATTAATAGAAACAAAAACGTTTTTTAATTAAAAAATGTCACTTTTCAACACCTACATTTATTACTTTTAAAATTTTATTAAAATTTAAAAGACAATTATTTTTAAAGGAATTGTTTAAAAAATTAGAGGGTTTAATTTTTTTATTAAGGGTTTTAATTTTTATTTATAAAATAAAATTTTATAAAATATTTGCAAATTATCTGTACTTAAACATTTTTTATGACTTACTCCACAAAGTAGATGCGCCAAGATGTCAACCAATCAAAGAAAAGAAACGGTAAGGAGGAGAAAGCAGCAAAAATGCTTTTTTGCAGAAATGCCTTTTGCGGACATATAGATAGCGAGCTGGACTTTTACCAAAATAAACAAAAACAACAAGCAAAAATTTTCCTGACAAAAGTACTATCCCCTAATTAATATGTATATAATCACCTTATTATTTTTTTTAATTTTAAAAACTCAATATCTAAATTATCATCATTTTTTTCATTATTAAACACAAAATCTTTAAAAATCCCATCGACTAGTGATCATTTTTGATCACTTAATTAGAAACAAAAAAATTAAGAAATTGAGCAAAGAAACACCAAAAATACTAAAAAAAACCCCAACAAAAGCTATTTAGTTTTTGAGTGCTAACGGCGATTAGGGGAAAAGATGAGAGGAGAAGAGTCATATGTTGTGATTTTTAGTACAAAATCAACTAAAAAACTATCGACCTAGTTGATGATTTTACTCGTGTTTTGCATTACTCAATATATATTTATATATATTAATTATTTTTACGTTTCTTAGTCTTAAAAAATCCTTTAATTTTTCTATAAATTAAAGCTAAAAGACTTTAAGTTTTTGAAAAAAGGCTTTAAGTTTTGGGGTAAATTTGGGGGAGACAAAACATCAATTCGCCTCTGATTACTATAATCTTTTGGGGGGTATTTTTTATTTATGACATCATTCATTCGTTTTTTTTTGCTTAAATTTGATGGTCATCCTCGCTAGTTTATCTTTATGAATTTTCGATATTTTTTAAAAGTCTTTGATCGTTAAGAAAAAATTTTTTTCCTTTGTTGGATAGAAAACGGTCAGTCGATTAACTCAACGCAAAGAAACACCAAAAATTCAAATAAACTTCAAAGCCGAAAAAGGGTTAAATGAGGAATCTCTCAAGTTTAGGAAAACTTCGTCAATTTTAGGGCAGCTTCAATTTAAATTTACACTTTAACCAAAATTTTCAAGTTTTTAAAAGAAAGTGATCGGCTGTCGTTGAAAAAACAATTCTCTTTTACTTTACCTATTGATTTAACTTGAACGTAGAAGTCAGGTTTTGCTGACCAAAAAAAACAGAAAAACAAATAGAGAAAACAAGGAAAAAATCAGAATTTTTAAAATTAATTTTAATAACCAACACAAAAGATTAATTCTTCTTTAACCTAAGAAGCCCCCTTTCTCTCTTCTCTTAAACCTTCACTGAACCAATTATAATTGACCCAAACGATTTTTACCACTTTGAAATTTTTATTTGTTTATTCTTCTTCGCTAAATAAAAAACTTTCCGCATTTAACGATTTCAGCTGTCAATAATTTTGTTTTTAGATAAATTAATTAAATTAATTTATAAAAATATGGGGAATGCAGAATGTCGACAAAATACTGGGAGGATTTGTTCTGAAGGTTTTTTTAATTTTTTTTTTAAATTTTTAAAAATTTTCTAAAATTCAGACGACTCTCCTGCCCTTTCTTTTGATGATAATTTTCCAAATTTTAATGAAACTACAATTAATAGAGGAACTATTGTCAGTCCTAAACCTCAGTTGAAGTGAGTGATTTTTAGTTAAGAAAATGTTTCTCGGGGTGTTGTTAATTTCGCCTTCTTCTAAACCGTTTGATTATTTTGTGTTTGTTTTTGGAAAGGTTTTTATTTTTGGGGAAGACTAAAGCTCTTAGATTTTGTTTTTTCGCCTCGATACCCGAACGTTGGATATGTTTTTGAGTTTAAACAAAAGCTTAGGTCCTGTTTAAGTTGTTTAATAATGTGTTTATTTCCATCAGTTAATTTTGAGACATCCCGAGAGTCCAAGTAAATTTGAAGAGAAAAAAAAATTTTTTGAGTCCAAATATAAGAAGTTTGAGACATTTTAGTGTGACATTATAGGTTGTAATACACAAGCAAGTTTTTACTAGTTCAATTTTCAAAAATTTCTAGATGGTCTTGGGTCATTTAAAATTTCATTCTCTTTTAATTTTTTTTTGAAAAAAATCAATTTTTTAAAGATTCCATTCAATTTGTGGGACCAACATAGTTTTACTTCGAGATGGAAGAGTTGCTAAACGTCGGGAATCGTTCTGCAAAGGTTTAGCTTTCAGTAATAGACCCATTGGTATTGGAGAAATTGTTTGTATTCGTTTATGCGAAGTTGGGAATAATTGGTCGGGAGTTATGAGGTTTATATTTTTTTAATTTAAAAAAATTTTTCTAAAATTTTTATTAAAATATTATTCCAAAATATTGGAGGGGGGGGGGGCGGGGGTTTTGACAACTTGAATTTTGCGGACCTTGGGTTTCTGACTTTATTTTTTTCTATCCTTTTTGCTAAAGGAAAACTGAAATATATTCTTAATATTCTTTGTCTTTATTTTCTATCAGGACTCTTCGCAGTCGAAAAAATCGTTGTCCACATGTGCAAAAAAAAATTTAAAAAATTTTAAAGAATATTTAACTCAGAATTTCTGAGATTTTTTGGATCCAAAAACAAGTAAAAAATTGTTTATTAAAATTCAAAAATTTTGTAAAGTTCATTGTTTGGTTTAGAAATGGTTCATTTAGGTTTGGTGTAACGAACGTTGATCCTGCAAGTTTTCGAGATATTGAACTTCCAAAGTTGTATTTTATTTTTAATTTTTTATTTAATTTTATTTAAAATCCTTCAAAAAATTTAAATTTTATTTAAAAAATTTTTTCAGATTTGCCTGCCCCGATTTAACTTCAAAAGGCGGTTATTGGGCTAAATCACTTGCTGAGAGATGTAAAATTTTATTTTTAATTTAAAATTAATTTTTATTTTTCTAGTCTCCGTCCAAGGCTTAATTCTTCATTTTTTCATTAATGACAGTGGAGAAATGCATTATGGAGTAAATGGAGTACATAAAGGGCTTTTCTTGAGTGGAATAAATGTAAATTCTCCATTGTGGACAATTGTTGATATTTATGGAAATTCTGTAGCTGTTGAATTTGTTGGTATGAATTTTTTTTTTGTTTTTATTATTTTTTAATGAAGGGGATTGATTTTTAAATTGGGGAGCTTCTGGTTACTCATTAAATTCTTGTTAAAAAATTTTTTGGGGTGTTGGTCCAGTATTAATTTAATTTTTATAGTAGGAATTAGGGATGTTATAGGTTATTTGAAATCCGAACCCGAAAATCCTAAATCCGGAAAATTTTTCGGTCCGATACCCGATTTTTTCTACCCGTGACATTTCTGTTTGGAAGAAACTTTCTTATCTAAAATAAAATAAATTTAAATTGAAAAATTCACAAAGTTCAACATTTTTAAGCGGTTACCCTATTTTTTATTAAAAATTTTCTTTTTGCATTTATTTTTTAAAATTTTGGACCCTGCCGAGGTCCACCTTGAACGGAGAGCACTTCTCCCTTCTTCTCCTACACCTCTCCATGCTTGTTGTTCACTTACTTCACCAACTCCTAATCCTGTAAATTCATCAAATACAGAGGCAATGACTAGTTCGAGATCAACACAAAATTTGAGAAATGTGGGAAATTCAACGACTTCTCGTTCTACTGCTTCTAGCACACCGCCAACAAATAATAATAATAATAGAGGTATTTTTTGTCAATTTAAAAATACAATTAAAATTCTGATTTTTGTGTTTTCCTGTATTTTCTCTCCTCCCGTGGTTAAGGATTTAAAAAAACCAGAATTAATAATTTTTTGTAATTTTCAGAATTGTGTTAAAATGTGTTTCATTTTTAAATTTCAGAATTTAAGTATATAATCAGAATTTACAAATCAGAATTTTTGTGTTTTAGCTTTATTTATTGATCTAATAAATTATGATTTTTATTATTAAATATATTGCAATTCTGATTAATTTTTTAAATCAGAATTGTAATTATATTTAATTAAAAAAATCAGAATTATAAAAATTAGAGTAATCAGAATTTATTAGAATAGTCGGAATAATTAATCAGAATTATTATTAATATATTTATTTAATAAATCAGAATTTATTTATCAAAATTGTTTTTAAAATTAAAAAAAAGTTTATTTTTTCTTTAAGATGCAAGACTTCGTTTTCATTCTGTTAAAGGCAACAATGTTGTTATACAAAATAATGGAACAACTGCAGTCCGAAAACATGGAGAATATGTAAAGAATATTTTTTTTCTACTTAAAAAATATTTTTTTTTAAGTATTTGGGTTATGTCTTCACTGAACGCCCTATTCGAATTGGAGAAAAAATTGTTATTTTAGTCAGTATGACAGAAGATGCTTTTTCTGGCAGTTTAGCTTTTGGATTAACTAGCTGGTTATTTTGAATATTTTTTTAAAAAATAAAAAAAATTTTTTTAAAGTGATCCTGACCAAGTCCCCGCTTCTTGTCTTCCTGCTGATAGCGATGAATTACTCGAACGCCCTGAATATTGGGTTTGTATTAAAGATGTTGGGGCAAGCCCTCAAGTTGGTACTACACTTAATTTTAAAGTGGATTGTACAGGTTTCTTTTTAAATTTTATTTTACAGATTTTAATTTGATTTTGTAGGCCGTGTTCTTTTCTCTAAAAATGATGCCCCTTTTAGAGTGATAATGCATGTTGATGTAAGTATTCCACTTTGGGCTTTCTTTGATCTGTATGGAAGCACAAGAAAAATTCAAATTTTGGGTAGGTTTATTAATAGTTGTCAGAGTTTTGAAAAAATTTTTTGCTTGGGAGCCTTTGACTAGGACTAGAGGGGTGTACAAGAATCGATTTCTTGATTTCGTGTTTTTTGTTTGACCATTTTCATAAGAAGTTAACAAAAAAGATTTATGATGATTGATTTTTTAAAAATACTAGCGAACGAAATCTATTTAAATACATATTTAAAAATCAACACCAAAAATCGGATTTAGAATTTTTAAGTCTAAAAGGAATGTACTTGGTTTTTAAATTTATTTTTTTAAGATCTCGATCAACCTTTGAGTCCAGCAGAGTATATAGCAATGCGGGGACATCGTGCTTCATCTGAAGGTGCAGCCTCTGCACATGGTGATTCCAATGACACTTCCTTATACATTTCACCTACAACGCGTTTAAGTAGGCCATCTTCTGCACAATGGAATATGGTTTCTATATGTTAAAATTTAATTTAGATAGACTCAAAACTTATCCGGACATATGTGCATGGAGGGCGGGGAGATTTTGGAGGTGGTCTCTTGGGAATAGTCTTGGGATATCCGGAACCAACCGAAGAATAAACCAAAAAACCTCGGTTCTTTGGTTCGGTTCCGAACCAACAACTCTACTCGGGAAGTAATTAATCCAAATGTCCACTGCCCCTACGTTCGGGATCCACTCAAAATTCAATTTTTAGGAATCTCTACGTGTAGCACTTCCTGAACCCCTAAGCATTACTCCACCTACCCAATCAGCAGTTTCAACAACAACAAATTCAACATCAGCATTATCAGAAACTACAACATCTACCCCATCATTTTCAGCTCCTTCCTATTCTTTACACGAACCTAGAGATTTAACAAATTTACGTGTAGCAAATACTTTACGTCGTCTTAATCAACAACAAGCTGATTTATTGGCAGAAGCAAATTCTTCAATAAATTTAGCTTCAACAACAACAACAACAGCAGCAATCTCTTCCTCAACAAATTCTCCCTCAGCCTATTCTACTCCTTTATTTTCTTCACCATTCACTTCAACATTATTAGGAGCAGGAAATAATCCGAATAATTCTGAATCTTCATCTCAAGCAGTAAATGATTTTATCAACAATTTTAGACAAATACAGAGGGAAAGAATGCAAAATCATTCACGTTCACCTGTTAGACCAATTAATAATCAAAGAGGAAATAATAACAGTAATTTTGCTGCAGCTAATTTATTTGAATTTCCTAATGCTTCAACAACTACTACTAATTCGGGTGCTTCAATTACGGTGAATTGAATTTTTTTAATTATTTTTTTAGCGAAACATTTTGTGAGATCTTAAAGTAGTCGGACTAGGCTATAAAACACTCTAGAGACGCAAATGATTATATTTTATGACGGGGGATATTTTTAATTTAAGATGAAGATTTTCGTTTAGGCACCTCACCAATAGCCAACCAACATTTAAAGACTTCTTGAGTTGTGTTGTAGCAAATATTGCGTGATTATTAATAAGCGTTGCTGACATAAAAAATAGATTTACGATCTAGGGAACCTGGATTTTAGTTCTCGATTTTTCAGTCAATCCCGCACAATCCGAGACGGCACAAATTGATCTATATCTAAACCCAATTTACATAAAAAGAATTTTTTTTTCTTTAAAAGGTTCCATTACTTCCTGCCCCACTTTTCTCTTCTTTAAACGTTCCATCCAACGAACAACAAAATTTAAGAAATCGTGCAGCTGAATTTGAAGCAGCTTTGTCTTCAAGTTTATCAAGCGATCATTCACCAAATCGACGGCCTTTTAATGAAGGAAATCGTCAAAGTAGTGGTGAAGGTGGAACAACAACAATAAATGCTGTAAATAATAATAATGATGCTGATGCTGCAATACAACTTGAAGATGGAGATCGTAATAATGAATGTACAATTTGTATGACAAATCGTGTTAATGCGGTACAAATTTTTGAATTGAATTGAGAAATTTTTTAGATGAGAAAACTAATAATTAAAAAATATCAGAATTTCAATTGTAAAAATTAAATAAAAATCAGAATCTTTTTAATGATTCAGGATAACAATTCATATAAAAACCAGAATTAATAATTAAAAACTCAGAATTCTATTTAAAATTCACAATTAAAAAATGCAAAATTACACTTTGAAAAGAAACCAGAATTAAGTGCCCATTCGATAAGAATCCTTTTGTAAAAAATTTTTTTTCTAGGTTATTTATCGATGCGGGCATATGTGCATGTAAGTTAATTTTTATTTGGAAAAAATTTTTTGAATAGGAAAAATAAAATTTGTAATAAAAATTTAATTTTTTTTAAATATTTAGGTGCTTTCCCTGTGCTAAAGAAACACATCGTCGTTCTGGAGATTGTCCTATTTGTCGCACTCCTATAAGTAAAAAATTTATTTTTTAATTATAAAAATTTTTTTTAATTTTTAAAGTTGATGTAATCCGTTGCTATCCAGTTTAAATTTTAAAAATACAAATGCCTTTTTATTTAAAAGAATTAATGTGTTCTTTCACTTTTTTGTGTGTGTGACCAGTGTTCTTTAAACAAAATATTAATTAACGCTTTATTTAAAAATTATAATTCTGTGTGATTGAGTGCCTTTTGAACTTTATGAAAATGTAAAAAAATTTTTTTGAGAAGATTCAAATTATTTTTAGTTTATTAAAAAATGGTGCTCAATCCTGATTCTGCTCAAATTTTCTCTTTTACTTACAAAAATATGTATAATTTACCAACCTACAAATTTCCTTATTTTGTGACATAATAACTTGAATTTTTTTGTTTAATTTCTGGGTAAATATTTTTGCTGCTAATTTTCTTTAAACAGTCCAGAAAAAACAGTCCAGTTTTTAATAAAAAAATTTTTTTGAATTTTTTTTATTAATTAAAATTTTTTAATCCATTCAGAAGTGAAACTGGTCCGTTCATGGAATCCTGCCGACGCAAATTTTGTTTCTCGAAAATTGTGAATAGAGAGATTTCTGTTCTGTCGGCAGGATCCCTGTTTTTGTTTCTTGACTTCATTTCATGGTCCTATATTTAATGACTACAATATTGTGTGATTTTTTTGTATAATTATAATTGAAATATATTGGATTGGGAATAAATATCATTAAATTTAAATTTGGAATTTTAAAAAAAATTTAAAGCATATATGTACTAGGTATTGGTAGCTAATTAATTCCAAAGGCTCTGAGAAGGTTTAGGCATCATGTGATGAATGGATAACGCATTAGTCAACCGAAGACCTTTTGCATTAACTTGCTTACCCAGTTTAGCTTTATTAAAATTTAAATGTCTTTACTTCAAAAATAAAAGTAGGCTTTATTTAAATTGCCAAGTTTAAAGACAATTTTGCTGCCTATAAAAACCCCCAAAAATAATTAATTTCACTTAAGCAAACTGCCAATTATTCACATCATTTGTTCTACTTTTCAATGCTTCGTAGCCACAGTGCTATTCTTTTTATCCTCGTACTTCTTTGTTTTGTACCCTTCTGTGTCGAGTCCAAAACTGTTGGGTATGGTGAACACGTTTTGAAGGACGATAGTATTACCAAAATGGGCAAAGCTCGGAGGATGGCAAAAACCAATAAGGATATTAGGGAGGATTATGGAGGTGATTGTGAAGTGACTATTGACGAGAAGACTGGCGATATGTGAGTTTAAAATTTCAGGAAAATTAAAAAAAATTTGAATTTATTTTTAAAGCACTCTGAACTACAATAAGGTCAAAAAAGAAGGATGTTTTGTGGATTTGTTAATATAAGTATATAAAATTGTGAAAAAATAACTGGCTCAGACTGGACCAATGGCTCAGTTTTCCGTTTTTTTCACATTCCTCCTTCGAAGTTACCACAGAAAGGCGTTAACCAGCAAACCAGCACTTTAACCGATTAACCATCATTGCCATCATTCTGAAATTTAAAAAATTAATATACATATATATTATAAAAAACAGGCATTTGAATGAAAGGAAAATGACTAGAGTTTATAAATAAATTTATAAATATTTAATTTGTCGGGCGCTGTGGCTCAGTTGGTAGTCAGTTAGTTTGAAATGTTACCACAGAAAGGCGTGCATGGTTCGGCCCCGCTATATTTTTTTTTAATTTTTTGACTAAAAAATTATGAGAAAATAAACTTTTAAAGATTTTAGATGAATTTTTGTTAAGCTGTGTATTTTTTAAATTAACAATTATATCTTTAGAAAGTTAATAAATATTAATAATTAATACATATAATTGACTTCATTTAAAATCAAAAATACTTTCTTGTTTTTATAATGTTCCAAATAACTTGTTTAGGAAACATAACAGAGCTGTGTTGGATTATAAAAATTATTTTTGAAGGAAACAGATTTAGAGATTTTGAAGTAGTCGAATTTGGCTATAAACCACTCCAGAGGTGCAAATAATTATATTTTATACAATACAAATAAACTTATTTACAACATGTTTTACAAGTATGTGTATATTAAAACGATAAAACACAATTTAATAATAAACTTGAGAAACACATTAAATTAATTTTAAACAATAAAACAAACCTGACAAAATGTACACATGGGAAAACACATTAATTAAATAAACTTGCGAAAAACACGAACACATTAAAGTTGTAATTAAACTAGCTAAAATACATTAAAAATACAAATATTTGTTTTGTGTTTTTATAATATTTATTTTAATTTATAAATAAAAATAAGCTCTATAATTAATAATGGGATAAATCAAATAAAAGCTTAAATGAGAAATTTCTTTTATTTTTCTACAAATCAATTTTATAGTTTAATAGCTCTGTTGACCTAAAATTAATTAAAATTTAATTTAACAATTTTTTAAATTTTAGAACTTGCCTATAAGCCTCGATTAAAGGCCTTCTTTGTTCTTCAATTAATTTATTACCCATTTTATTAATATTAATGTTCTGTCCTTTATTAATTAAAGGATTATTCATTTCATTAAAATTCAGTTGATTATTAAACATTCTTGGATTATTATAATTTACTGATATAGGTAGAGGGGAACCGGAAGCTGAAAATTGAAGATGTTTTGAATTTATTTTAATTGTGTTTTGATTGTGTTTTTGTGTTTTGAAATTGTTTTGTTTATGTTTCTTATTAGAAACATGTTTGTAAACTTAAAACTTGGAAACAAATTTGAATGTTTTTGTTGTTTTTTGTTCGTTGTTTTTATAAATGTTTTATACAAGTTTTAAGTTTGTTTCCAAGTTCGATTCTTTTATTTTTCTAGTTCGATTCTTTTATTGTTTTTAATGAAAAAGTTTTGATTCAAGTTTAAAATGTTTTAACAAGTTTTAAACTTTTTTATTTTATTAGAAACATTTGTTTTTGTTTTTCTCAACATACCATAAATATGACTGCTAATTTTACTCATTTCTTCATCTGCCCTAGTTCTATGCAACATTTGAGGTTTATTCATTCTAACATATCTTTCTAAAGTTGAAGCCTGCATTGGTAAAGATGAGGGCCAATTTGCAGCAGTTGAATTATTAACAGGTAAAATAGGCGGAGGAATACGTGGTGGGGGAGGTAGAAAGCAATTATTATTAAAATAAGGGTCAGTTGAAAATGTTGGGATTAAATTCTGATTGTTGTTTGTGTTTATATTGCTAATTTTTGTGTTGTTGTTGCTATTAGTTGCTGAGGTTGAAGAAGACGAAGTTAAAGTATTTGGTAGTTGATTTAAACTTTCTTTTTTATTTTTCCCATCAGAAAATTTTTCTTTATATTTTTGTTGTTTCTTTCCATTGTTATATATTCTAACACAAAAAAGCCAGCCAATTAAAGGAATAAATCCAATTATAAACAAGCCTAACAGACAAAGAGTTAAAGCTCTAAAAAGTGGCGATTGAGACAAGTAAAGATTCAATAAAGCATGGGTTGAAGGAATTAATGAATTGGAGTCAACAACAGAAATGTTTATTGAACGGTAAACAAATTGGCCAGCAGGATTTGTTACAACACAGAAATAACGGCCAGAATCCTTAAAAAATGTTTTTTCATGTTTTAATGTTTTAGCATGTTTTGCTAGTGAAAAATCAGAATAATAGGGATATAACATGTTTGTCAGAATTTTATTTGAACATAAAGGAAAGTCAGAATTTAATCCGAACATGAACTACATATGTTTTAATATGTTTAGGATGTTTTTATTAACCAAGTTTTAATGTTTTTAATGCTTCAAATGTTTTTATGTTTTTAAAAATGTTTAATGCATCTAAAACATGTTTTAATATGCATAAACAAGCTGCCCAAGTTTTATTTGTTTTCCAATGTTTTCCGTGTTTTGTAATTATTTTTCAAAACTTGCCGCTTTCTGCATGTTTGTAATTCTCAATTCATTTAAAAAATGTTTTTGCCCATCATTTTCCGATTTTTCCAAACGAACAGGTTCTTCCTCCTGTTCAATCATTAACAATGTAATTTGTCCAAGTTTTAAAAGACTAGAATTGGGTGCTTTTGCTTTAACAGCATTTACATCAGAATTGTCTAATTGACGAAGCCACTGAAAAAAATTTCTTTTTTCCCTTATTTTTGACTTCCTCCACAAAAAACTCCTTACTCTTATCACAGTTTTGTCCCTTTCCCCTCTCCATTCAACACGGCATTGTAATTCTGCAGTATTCCCTACATGCAATTTTTGTTGTCCGTGAAGTACATCAATTCTTGGAGTTGATGGGGGAACAACATTTGAAGCTGCAGCTCTCATATGTGAAGGTATTGAAGAGGAAATACTTCCTCTAGAAGGCAAATTTTGTGTTTTTTCTTCATTATTTTCAACAAATATTTTTTCTTCGCTTTCTTCTTGTTCAACTATTTGAAGGGAAAAATCTGCTCTAATCGCTCCTAGATTATTTTCTAAACGACAGGCATAGATTCCGGCGTCTTGAGGGCGAACACGGTCAAATGAGAGATGTGACATTTGGCCTAGCTCTGTTAAAAATTGAATGTTATTTTTCGTTGTACTGCTTGAACTTGACGGGGTAATATAAAATTCAAGCAATTTGGTTTTAAATTTTTGGGTGTACTGCTTGAACTTGATGGTAATAAAAATGGGGATTTCTGTTAAAAATTTTGGTTGTACTGCTTGAACTTGATGAGTAAAAGAAAATTCAATTTAGATTTTAATTTCTTTTCACACCTTGTTCAGAATGTCCTGTCAGCCTTAACCAAGTCATTCTAGGCAAAGGATTTCCATGTGCTGTAGGGCATTTTAATTGAATGTGTTTGCCTTTGTTTACACGTATTTGGATTGGAAGAGGGCCTAATTTTCATAAATTAATTTTTTCATTAAATTTATATTTATACCTATAGGTTCATTCCATGATGGAGCAGATACTTTAAATAATTATTAAAAATTAAAAAATATTTTTTTTTGAAATATTTACTTTCACTAGATCTAACAACATCAGCTACTGTATTTGATGGATCAAACACTTGTAATCGAAATTCTACACTTTGATGGCCCCATTCGTTAATGGCCTAGGATTTAATTTTATAATTCTTGGGTACTTTTAAATATGGCATTTTGAAATTGAATTTTGGCACTTTTAAATTTTAAAAATTCCAAATTTGGACATTTTGAGAATTTCAAAATTTATTCCGTCTAAAAATCACCGTGCATCGATAGAGTCCACTATCTTCACTCCTTGCCAGTAAAATCCACAAATCCCTATTTCCATTAGCCATATTATAATGCCCATTATTTCCAGTCTCCAAAGCCCTCCCATCTCTACTCCATTTAATAATTAATTCATTTTCTAAATTAGTCTCTTCGTTAATTTGATGATTATTATGTCCCCATTCCTCTTCTGAACTTGTCCTAACTGGACAGCTCAATTTAAATCCTTTGGTGCCCAAAGCAATACGAATTGGAGATTGTTGGCCTTCCAAAGGGAGAAGTTGGGGAGGCGCTGGAAGAATTTTTATTAAAAAAATTTTTTCTTTTATTTTTTTAAATTTTTATCTTATTATTATCCAGTCCCTCTACCTTCTTAAAAAAATTTTTTTCTTCAATTTAAATAATATATCCCTCAAACAATTTTTGGCTTGGTTTTCCTTATGTCATCTCATACATATATAGGTAAATATACTTAGATATACTTTAATAGTGCCAATAGCCCCAAATATTACATTTAGACAAATAAACTGGGGGTCTATTTGTTTAATTGAGAGACTATGGCAACCAAAAAATAAAAGGAGATTTACTTAAAAAAGGTTGAGAAAAGGAGTATATTATAATATATTTTGTTGACCGGAAGTAGGTCACAAAGCAATATCACAATGGGAAAATATATAACTAACAAAAGAAAATCAGAATTTGTGTTTTTAAATTTTTTTAAAAGACCAGAATGTGTATTTTACAAGTTTTATTTCAGAATTAAAAAAAATCAGAATCCTATTTCAGAATTAAAAGAATCAGAATTTATTTCAGAACCTATTAAAAATGATAATTTAAAAATCAGAATATATTTCAGAATTTATTAAAAAATCAGAATTTATTTAAAATCAGAATTTTCTTCTGAATTAACAAAAAATCAGAATTTATTCAGAATTTATTAAGAATCAGAATTTAAAAATCAGAATCTATGTATTTCAGAAAAAACACAAATAAAACACACTCATAAAACTTGAATTAAAAAGCAGAATTTATGTATTTTAATTAACAAATATTAAATACAAATGTATTTTCCTAAATCAGAATTTCTGAATAAATAATTACAAGCCTTTTTGTATGTTTCTATTTTAATCTTTCATTTACCAAATTTTTTTAATAAAAGCACAGAATTAAAAAATAAAAAAAAAAGAAAAAAAGCAGATGGCACTCGGAAAGACCACCAACGATGCGTAAAAATAATGAAAAAAATAAAAAAGAGAAAATTTTTTTCATAATAAGGCATTGTTAGCAGGCAATTTTGTTGTCCGCGCACCCTTCAAATGTAGCAATTCGAGTATATAAATTTAAATGGAAATAAATTTGCATTTTTAGTGTTTAATTAGTAGGGTTAATTAGTTTTTTTTAGAATTTTTTTCAGAAATTGGTTTTTTCAAAATTTATCGAATTAGAAAGTTTCAGAATTTTTTTCAGAATATTTTAAGAATCTTCTGATTTTTTTCAGAATTTTTGAAAATTAGAAGTTTTCAGATTTTTTTCAGAACATTCGGAATTTTCAGAATTCTTATTTCAGAATTTAATATCAGAATTTATATTTTTCATGCTGTATTTTATAATTATTTTCAGAATTAATTTTATTTATTTTTCATCTTTTCTTCTATTTAAATTTTCCATGTCAAACAATTTATTAAATTAAAAACACATTATTAACCCTTAAATCATCAAATAAAATTTTAACAATAAATTTAAGCATTATTTTTACATTTTTTCAATTATTTCCCATTCCTTTATTTTCTATTTATTTTTGATAAATTTATTTTTCTTAGCTCTAATTTTCCAATTTTGCCCCTAAAAATCCTTCAAAATTGTGTCAATCTTTGGCCGACAATTTGCGCAATTTTAAAATTTATGCACTACAAAACGTTCTTTTTCTTTTTAAATCCTCTAGAGGATATATTTTGGTAAATAAAAGAAGTAAATTTGGAAAAAAAGAAATAAAATTTGAAAAGGAAGAAGCAAAAATAAATAGAGTGACCATTAAAGAGTTGGATATTTGAAAAGAGAATTTTAATAAAAAAATTTTTTTTTAATTTAAAGACAAAAATAGTGACAAGATCGAGGAGTGACGAGCAAAGCAAGAATTCAAAAAAATAATTAAAAGCAGGATAGAAATGCCTAGAGAAATATATTAACTATTAGTGCTGTCGGGTCCTCAACTTGTAGGACTAGGTATCCAGTTTTCCTTTTAAAACTGACCCGGGACATAAGAAAAAAATTCTGATTCCTCCACCCAATCCCGACACGGATTCGAACTCTAATATTAACTAGTATACCAGTTTCGGTTTTTTCCTATTGCTTCGCTTTTTGTCTTTCGTCTTTAAAAATCTGTTTCAGCACCCTCTCGGCTACCACAAAAAGAATATTTTCTTTATTTTTTTTCTGTTTATTTTGCGCGTAATTTACAATTTTCCTTTTTAAAAAAAGAAAAAATTGTTGCAAAATTACTAATATAGAATTTTAAAATTATTTTTAAAATTACCATTTCTAGCCCCTTCAATATTTTGTTGTCCCATAAATATTATAAAACTAAATAAATAAATAAATCTTTTAGATAAACAAAATATTTTGGCTGTTGTTTTTAATTCTGATAAGGGGGACAAGTGTGAAGAAGAAGATAATGATGATGACATAACTTAGAGGGGAAAGAACTTGGTTGTTATCTAAAAATTAATTTTTTTTTCGAAAATTATTTGTTTATTAAGAACGTATTAATTGATAACCATGCCTAAATTTTGAGTTAATTTTGAACGTTATAACTAGGGGTGTCAATTATATGGATATAAAACCCTCTAACTGACCATAACTGACCACTGCCTTTTTTATTTCAACTCATCACTCATTCAATCAGACATGCAGAATTTATGAAGTAATTAGACAAAATTGGCGGGAAACTTTCTTAAAAATAGGGGGAAAATGGGAGGAGTTTCCCGCCAATTTTGTCTAATTACTTCATAAATTCTGCATGTCTGATTGAATGAGTGATGAGTTGAAATAAAAAAGGCAGTGGTCAGTTATGGTCAGTTAGAGGGTTTTATATCCATATAATTGACACCCCTAGTTATAACTAGGAATGGGGGTTTTTTAGGAACTTCCCAAGGTGGTTAAAGAGGTTTATAATAATCCTATCATTCGCCTTATTAATTTCCTTTTTCATTAATTTTATTTGATAACCAAATAATTCAAAAAATAAAAGTTTTGCGGAATTGGGACCAAATGTCACCTTTTTTTGAAAGTTCTCTTAAAGCCCTTATTTGTAGCCTAAATCAATTTCTAAAAAATAATAACTAAGACAAGCATCTAGAAGGGAGATTAAGAGGTAAATTAAGAGGGTATGGGTGTCCCAATTAAACAAAAAACACAAATAAAAAACAATTAATTGTTATAAATAAATTAATTAAATTAATCAGGATTTATTAGTATAATAAATATTTAAAATATATGAGGTATTAAAAGGATTGGTATGAAAAAAGGAGAGGAAAAAAAGAAGAAAAATTGATTGACCCAAGTGATGAGAGAAGATTTACCGCTTTTTAAATAAGGCAGATGACGCTTACTTGGATGAGTGGATTATTATTTATTATAGGGAATTTATATTTATTTATTTAGAGGAAATGGGAGAGGAAAAAGTATTTTTTAAAATATTTTTTTTTGAAAAATTAGGGGAATTATCAATTTGTGGAGGGAGGGGAAGGTATTAAGGAAGTAATTAAGGGAAAGAATAACTATGGGGGATTATCAAAATATACTGGAGAACCCTTCCTCGGTAATAGTTTGGAATTCGCCCCCTTCTTTTTCCGTTTCCCTGACCATTTTGAACTCTTTTTGAATGATATATAATTTGCCATAGAATGATAAGAAACTAGGAAAAAATATAAAGGAAAAAAGAGGGGGGGGGAGTTCCAAACTATTACCCTTTCCTCAGACGCTATCGAAAGTTGGGTAATTTATACATCAACTCCCTTCAATTTTTTATCCATGGGATTTTTATTTAAAGGAGGAGAGGTGGGGTTTCTACGTGGTAAAATCCCGAAAAGATAAACTAATTTATTTTTTTATTGCCTCAAAAGCCGCATCCGAAAAGAGGTTTACTGTCGATAGATTGTTAAGGGGGCTTCTTGAATGATCAAAAAACTTGAACAATATTTACCCTCAAATTCTTTCAATATTTCAAGTAATTTTAAAATATTTGCATAAATTTGACCAATAACAAAACACTTTAAATTTATTTTAGTGACCCCCTTCACTTTTTCCCCTTACTTCCCCCTCTTCTACAAATATATACCTCAGTCAAATAATAACCCTCAATGTTTACGCCTAAACTATATTTTTATTTTTATTTATTTTTGAGGACTTGAATGTGAGGGAGGATTTTTGTTTATTGTGAGGTTTGGAAGGGAGGCAAAATTGAGAAAAGATTTTTTGACAATGAGCGAACAAGGGCAAAATATTTTTAGCAGAAGAAAGTTGAGGGGGAAAGAGGTTAAAATAAAAAGTAGTTTGTAGTGAATAAAGGTTATTTGCCCTGAGGCGATTTTAATGGGACCTAAAACAACTTGCCTTTGTGTTAGCTGAACAATGAAAGCTTTTATGGAAAATTTTGCATTTTTTAGAAATTATAATAAAGGAAAAAAATAATTATGAATAGATGGAGGAATAAAAGTTGGAGAGAAAATTAGAAAAAAAAATTTTTTTTTGCCAAAACTTGCTTTAAAAAAGCTGTCAAATGAAGCGAGGAATAAAAAATAATAAAAAAAATAATTTGTGAAAAAAATGTTTCTCTAAGTTTAATGACCATAATGGGGAGAAATTTGGGAAGAAAATTCTAAAAATATTTTGGGGAAATTAAAAATAATTTTAAAATTATTTTTATTTCTAAAGTGTTCAAGGTTATAATTTTAATAAATAGTAATTTTTCAGGTGAGTAGGGGAAGATTAAATAAAAATATTAGCAAATTAACACCTGGAAAGAACTATTAATCAGTAGAAACTTGTTAGCGCTTAAATGCTTCCGGAAAGTTTAATTCTGAAATAATAATCCTGGTATAGAAAATTCTGAAAATAATTCTGAAAAAAAAATTTAGAAAAATATTCTGTAAATAAATTCTGAAAAAAATTCTGAAAATAATTCTGAAAAAAATTGAGAAAAATATTCTGTAAATAAATTCTGAAAAAAAATCTGAAAATAATTCTGAAAAAAATTTAGAAAAATATTCTGTAAATAAATTCTGAAAAAAAATTCTGAAAATAATTCTGAAAAAAAAATTTAGAAAAATATTCTGTAAATAAATTCTGAAAAAAATTCTGAAAATAATTCTGAAGAAATAATTCTGTAAGAATTCTGAAAAAAATTATTCTGAAAATAAATTCTGAAAAAATAATTCTGAAATAACTAATTCAAAAATTCTGAAATTATAATTTATTTAAATAATTCCGGAAAGAATTCTGAAAATAATAAATAAAATAAACTTTCCGGAAAGACCAGAATTAATTAATTAAAACTTGTAATCTTTAAATAGCAAGCAAGTTTATGATTTTAACAAGTTGTTCGCAACCTTTAAAACAATTTTAATTTCCCTACAAAAAATTAGCAACATTTTCCCCCTCCCTTTCTTTAAAAAGCCATAAATCTGCCATCATCACACACACAAATCACTTAAAAAGTAATAAATTTAGAGAGGAAGGGGGATTTTCTAAAAACAGTAGTTGTATGTAGTAATAAATAATAAAAAAATTTATGGTTGGGCGGAAAATGATGGAAAGGAGGGGGGGGGAAGGGAGAGGGGAAGGGACGGCGCTTGATTGAGTGCCCTTGTCATTTTTGTGAGGGGAGGGGCTAAACGAGTAGCCACTTCTTCTAAATACTCTCCTTTCTAAATAGTGGACATTAGGGAAGGAGAAAGGGTTTTTGGTCAGTAAAGTGAGTGAATAAAGCCCCCAAATATTAAAGGGTCATCTGGGGGGCATTCCGGCGCGAACTTAAATATATGGAGGGTGAATGAATAGAAAAATAATTGGTCAAAGACTACTTACGAGAACAATCGTCGAAAGTGGAACATAGTATATACATAAATCCATCTGTTCAATCAACAAAACAATTGAACTGGCAAATAATTATTTGGAATTTTCGGGTAGGCGAGTAATGATTTTGTTTTGAAAAAACGAGGTTATTAATTTAATAATACATACTCTAATAGGTCTAGATAAAAAAATTAATTCTCTATATTAACCGACTAAAAAAATATTTTTCCTAAATTTTTGAACTTATCTCTTTAGGCAGTAATAAGTGACAGTTTAAATTCCTCTATAAGTACTTGACTATTTTGAGACATTTTCCCCTTTGCTTTAAAATCATGATATTTTATACACTTCGTCACGGGTTCAATTAGTCACACCAAACATAATAATACCTAAAATTTTGTATTTTATGATTTTTATGATAGTCTGGAGTTTTAATATTTTTTGCCATCAAAATGCCTATTTTTTGCTAATTGTGTCATATTTCTTGCTTTAACTTGCAAAAAATTTTTTTTAAGTTTCTCTTTGCATTTAAAGTTATTTTTAATATTTTTTTCAAAAAATATTCTGTAATTTAAAGCCATTATTTAAAAACATTTTCATTCATTTTAAAGCTTATTACCTTATTTTTGTTAAATACCAACTGTCACATTTTTTACACTTTAAAGTTTTTCTTTCAAAAATATTTAAGGGCCAATCGCTGCCTAAAATTTTTTAAGGAAATCGAGAAAAATAGTAAAAAAAGGGAAAGATGCTTATCTGTCATTTTCTACAGAAAATAGAGGGGAAGGGAAGGAAGAATTTGACAAGCAAAAAAAAAGTAGAAAACGTCAAGAAAATGAAACTGTGCGCCAATGAGTGACGTTGTGTTTGGGAAAGATTTTCTTATTAAGTATTTTTAGTAGGGGATCAGGACTGTCAGAAAAATTGAAATTTTTTCTAATAAAAAAAAACTACAAAAAACTGCATATTGAAAAAGCATTATTTATTAATTGGATATTGATAAGTCTATACAAAAGTAAGAAAATTCCTTCTTATCCGAGAATAGGAAGGAAAAAATCGACGACATGTATTGGATGGGCATTTATAAAATAAACTACCTACCCTCGTCTTTAACAAATTATTTCATCTTAATCAGTGTTTCATTTTCCAAAAAATCCTTGCGTTTTGATTTTTTGGCGCACAGTAAAGAAAATAAAGCTCTTCCTTCCCCTTACATTTCCCCCTTATTTTTTCTTCAATACTTTGACGAGTTTTGAGTTGACGAGTAGAGAACTACTACCTTCTCTACTACTTTTTTTATTTGGTTGGGTGCACAAATCCCGCGAGGAATGCCACCTAGTATTTTACTTATATTATATGTAGTTGATGGAGTGTAAAAAAGCAAAAAAAAAATCGAAAAAATGATAAAAACATATGTGGACAGGTAAATTGGGAGGATTGGGATTTTTAAATAATATTCATAATTATTCTCATTATATGTAATGTCAAAAAAATTTAAAATTTTTTTTCTAATATTTGACCTAATAAACGAAAAGAAACGACGTTCAAATTTTATATACTTCTCTGGCTAAAAATTTGATATAATGAGGTGTATCTTTTATTGAGGGCTCCCTGCCCAGGGACTTCCAAAGGGCTCCCTGCCCAGGGACTTCCAAAGGGCTCCCTGCCCAGTGACTTCCAAAGGGCTCCCTGCCCAGGGACTTCCAAATGGCTCCCTGCCCAGGGACTTCCAAAGGGCTCCCTGCCCAGGGACTTCCAAAGGGCTCCCTGCCCAGGGACTTCCAAAGGGCTCCCTGCCCAGGGACTTCCAAATGGCTCCCTGCCCAGGGACTTCCAAATGGCTCCCTGCCCAGGGACTTCCAAAGGGCTCCCTGCCCAGGGACTTCCAAATGGCTCCCTGCCCAGGGACTTCCAAATGGCTCCCTGCCCAGGGACTTCCAAAGGGCTCCCTGCCCATGGACTTCCAAAGGGCTCCCTGCCCAGGGACTTCCAAAGGGCTCCCTGCCCAGGGACTTCCAAATGGCTCCCTGCCCAGGGACTTCCAAAGGGCTCCCTGCCCAGGGACTTCCAAAGGGCTCCCTGCCCAGGGACTTCCAAATGGCTCCCTGCCCAGGGACTTCCAAAGGGCTCCCTGCCCAGGGACTTCCAAAGGGCTCCCTGCCCAGGGACTTCCAAAGGGCTCCCTGCCCAGGGACTTCCAAAGGGCTCCCTGCCCAGGGACTTCCAAATTTTAATAGACGTCTCTTAAATAGAAAGGTATATCTAGTATTATATAGGTCTATCCTATAATCATTTTTTTATAGAGGTGTATCTTAGATAGAGGATCCTTAAGCAGCTCCCGACCCCAGAAATAGAGGTGTATCTTGTAGTAAATTATTTTAAATAATTTATTTAAATTACCTGACTCTCTCTATTTTTAATAAATCCGAATATAATTTTAAAATTAAAAAACACATTATTTGGGTATACCAAAAATGTGGTCTGGCACTTAATTTTATTAAAATCGAACAAGTTTTTTTAAAAATTAAATTTAAAAATTTAAACTTGAACGATTTGCCACACCAACATTTCAGATATACCCTCAAATGGTTATTTTATTATTAATATTTTTTTGAAATTAAAAATCTCGTTATAACAGCATTTATAAAGGAGCAAGTTAGTACAATACTAACGAAAAAAGATCGAAATTTCGACACTATTGTTATCAAAATGTGATGTTATGGGGAAGAACGATACTATCTACATATATTAGGATTAGCGAATCCAGATCAGAAAAAAGACAGGATCTCCTAAACTTTCGGATCGGATCCTTCAAGGATTTGCCAGGATCAGCCAACTATACTCAACATAACGACATAATATTGTTCCTGAATGGAGGGGTCTTAAAAATATAATTAGGTATAATGTCTTTCTCGTTAAGGTGACATAAGAAGCTTATTGTGATGTTATATCAAGATTCATTAAATAAAAGAAACTCCTAAAAGAATAAATTAAATATTATGATTAAATTATGGTAATTTTTTTAATTTTTGATTTGAAAGGCATTTTTTAATTAAAAAATTTTCTTGAAAATTTTATTATATCCAAAAAAATTTTTATTTTTAGAAATAAATTTATTAAAAAAATAAATCCAATAAAAATATTAACTGATCCTTCTCTTCTTTTATTTTTTAAGCAGCAAGTCCTTTAGGCCACACAATAAAAAAAAGATTCTTTCTTAAAGCTTGAAAAATAAGTAAATTGAGTAGAAGAAAAAATTATTTTTTGATTTTGTGTTATTTGTGATTACAACAAAAAGAAAAATTTTTTAAAGCTTTTTTGTAATTTGATATAGGTAGTGATTTATTTAAAAGAAAAAATTAAAAGGGATAAGATTTTTTGTAAAAATATTGCTAAAAACTAGTTAAGAAGAGAGGGAGGGAGGATGAAAAAGCTAAAATAATCTTTCCAGCTACTTTCTGAATTTTAACATGTTAAAGATTCTTAATTTGAATTCCCAAATTTGTAGTTAGTAGAGTGGGTCGGTATCGTGATCCCGACCGATATCGGTATTAGCAAAAAATCAGAAATCCTGATACCGGTTTTGGCCAATCTATATATCGAGGCTGGTATCGGGATTGGTACCATCATTCCAAAAAATACCGATACCGACAAAATACCGATACCGATTTTGTGTCGGGATCCAGATACGGCCAACTTTAGTAGTTTAATTCACTAAGATTCTTTTTTAAAGATTTTCAATCCCTTGGGAGAGGCTATGAATAAGTAGAAGCTAATTTTTGGAATTCTCTGTGATTTTCAAAAGGGAATTAATTTGTCTAATAGATATTTTTTCGAGATTCATTAAAAAATATACCGACCGACCCTTTCGGTCGATCTCTACTTTCTACCTTAACTATGTATAGTAAAAATATTAAAAAAAATTTTTTACTTTTCATTTTAGCAAAAAAACCTCAAAATTGATTGGAGAGAAAAATAAAAATAAAATATATATTTATTTATGATTGAGTTATTTTTAGTAATAATAAAAAGGGATTGAACGGAGAGACTTACAAAGTTATGATTTAGAGAGTTTAACGTCGTAGCAACAGATTTGTGAAGATCGGAGAAAGGAATGGAAGAGGTTTTTAAGTATTTAAAGAATTATGGGGAAAGAGAATAAAAATGCTCAAAATTAAAAATATCCAATAGACAAAATGCCCAAAGTCCGAAAATCTAATACTGATAATTTTCTCTAATAGAAGCACGCGTGCTTCTATTTTTCTATCTTCTCATAGGGTGTGCTTCTATTAGTCAAATCAAATTTTATTAAATAAAAAAGTTTAATAACCAAAAAATTTTTTTTAATTTCTTTTTTCAATTCCCAATAATTCCAAACTTTATTTTTCTAGTTTACATAATTGCCTACTTAGTATTAAATTAATTTGAAAGAATACCGTAAATCCTCTAAAATAACCCCCGGGGGTTATTTTTTTCGATCGACCTCTAGAGGGGGGTTATTTTAGAGGGGGGGGGGGGTTATTTTTTTCGATGTCTAAATTTTTTGAAAATTAAAATTTTTTGCAAAATTGTGAATAATATTTTTCTAAAATTTAATAGAATTCATCACAAACTAAAAGTCTCCTAACGAAAATCCCAGCCCAAAAACTTCCATCAAGTACTCCTCTTCATCCTAGACTTCGTTTAGGCTCGAAATACCTAATTAAAAATTTATTTTAGAATATTATCCCACTTGTATATATCTCAGTTAAATACCTAACGCTTAATTATATTAAGAGGGATTGGATTAGGATGCCTATCTTGGCATTTTGAAGTATTAAAGTCAATGTGACATGACATTAATCCTTCGAGAGATCAAGTCTAAATCCTCGGATCCATATTAATCCGCCGCTATCACTTAATCCATCATAATCCACTTATATCCCCTCAAATCCCCGATATCCCCATAATAATTTCTAATCTTATTAAAATAAGGGATTCAACAGTGCTTTGCTTTGAAAAAAAACAATGCCAAGAAAAATTGAATATTTTAGAAGGGGGGGCTATTTTAGAGGGGGGGTTATTTTAGAGGGGGGGGGGTTATTTTTTTCGATCGATCTCTAGAGGGGGGTTAGTTTAGAGGGGGGGGGGGTTATTTTAGAGGGGGGGGGTTATTTTAGAGGGGGGGGGGGTTATTTTAGAGGATTTACGGTATATAGGTTAACACTAGAGTTCGAACTTTTCAAAATGCCGGGCCCGGGACCCGGTTTTTTTTCTCTAAATCGCACCCGGACCGGTTTTTCCGGATAAAACCGGAAAAACCGGTTAGCACGGAAAAACCGGATTTTTTCAGACCCGGGCCCGGTTTTTTCTAAAGTTCTAAATAAATAAAAAAAAATTATCACATACTACAAAGGATCGGAAAACATACTAGTGATGCTCGGGAGAAGAAAAAACCCGGGAATTTGAAGGGATTCATAGAGAACTCATGAGATTTGTAAGGATATTAAGGGATATCAGATGATTAAGCCCTCTATATACTTTTTAATCCCATTAATTTTTCTTCCCTTTTTAAAAATTTTGAGAATTTTAGAAGGACAAGGGGCCAGATTTCTTCCTTTTTTACCGCCGGAGGCGAAAATTCCGACTCTATATGAAATCCGACTCTATATGAAATGCGTGCCGTCCTGTAATGATGTTCGGGAGTTAAAAAAAGTCGAGACCGAAACCGAGAGTCGAGAACGAGACAAATTTGGTTATTTCGGAAGTTTTAGTTTACTAGTTTATATCATATAGAAATATACAGCCGATTTAATTGATATGAGTTTATGGTTTTTTGCCCTAGACGAAAACTCGCAGAGATACAGGCCCCTAAAAAATCAACGCAATCTGACTTCATAGAGCTGAGTTACAGGCCTCGGAAATTTTACAGGCCGCCGGAAATTACTGAAATTAGACAAATTTTTGAAAAAATTTTCAAAAAACTAAAATAAAATCAAGATTTATTTCAATATTTCATCCATATTTAGCCAATTTTTCCATATTTTCATCCATATTTTAGGATTTTTTCCATACATATTTTTCAAATTTTTTTCCATATTTCGCGATTTGTCGTCCATATAATTTCGCCCCTTAATTATAAGGATAACTGAGTCCCCTCGTTTAAAACGACTCAGAAACTAACCGTTAGGACTCAAACATCCCCCTTTTATTTACATACTTTTTGTGATGACGTGCCTTTATATTTAACAAATATATATAGTCAGCAAAGTCCTAGATATATAGATTAATCGAATAATGAAATATCCACCCTTGCTATATATCACTATTAACTAGAATGTAACACTACAACAATAGAATCTGTCTATTTCGAATCATGATACAGTCAGTAGCTTTTCATTGTTTTCCTTAAATTAATAATATTATTACATAATATTTCAGTTAATTTGTCCCTGATATATTTATTGTCCCCAACATATGCCCCTAATATACCACAATCATAAACATTATGAAATTGGAACAACAAACCCAAATCTTAACCCCAACTAAACTTAAAAAACAAAGAACTATTCCCCCCGAATTGCTTGTTGATATATTCAAAACCATCAACACTTATCCATATGAACTGTCGAGAGGTAGATTAAAGGATCCAGACGCCTTTTATATTAAAATATTATTAAAAGGATTATGGATAATGTATGCTAAAAAGCTGATGACTTCTTCATCGATAGTCTATTTATCTGCTGGAAATGCTTTCCGACAATGCAAGGTTGAGTATTATAAGAATACTTTATAGATAGAATTTCTAAAAATAAAAATAGAAGAGTGAAAAATATTGGTAATTATATTGGCTCGTACGGAATGTATCGAGCATGAAAAAATTAACCAAGGCCGGAGCACCACGATCGAGCACCACAAAAGGCGCGAACATAAGGGCGCCCACGATAGGGCGCAGCAAATGGGCGCGAACGTTTGGGCGCACGTTGAGAACTTTTTCTCAAAATTTTTAAAATTAAATAAAAACTTTTTTAAATAAAAAAAAACTATTTAGGTGTATGTATTTAAAGCGGTTGGGGTCAGTTGAGACCCGCCAGTTGAGCCCCGCCAGTTGAGCCCGGGCCAGTTGAGCGCGGCCAGTGAATTTACGACTGCTCATGAAACAACTTCACCGTTGTCAGAACAAGCTTTTCCATCGTTGTCGGAACAATCTTCTCCCGTTGTTGGAACAACATAGCACCGTTGTCGGACCAACTCCCCTATTGTTGGAACAACATCCCCCGTTGTTAGAACAACTTGACTTTACGAATTTTGATTTCTTGTAAACAACTGGCCGCGCTCAACTGGCCCGGGCTCAACTGGCCTCGGTCTCAATCGGCCCGGGCTCAACTGCCCGGTCTCAACTGGCGGGGCTCAACTGGCGGGGCTCAACTGGCCCGTTCCGTATTTAAAGGAAGTTTAAAAATTAAAAATATCTAATTAAAAAATTAAAAAAAAAGTTTAAAGTTAGTAAAATGCCGAATCCGGCTTCCGTATTTCTATTTTTCTATCGGATCGCATTAGGGCGATATAGAGAGATTTAGAGGGATGATGATTTGCGGGATTAGGAGGATTGAGACAAAACCCTCAGTTCGGCCTACCCCCCTGTTCGTGCCACAGTGCAAAATCCATCTATTCGGCCATTTGGAACACTGGAACACTCTGGAACGCCTTGGCAAAAACGGAGTTGCCTCGGCACAATTTTGTATGTCAATATCGTTCTTTATAAATATTAGATAACGGCCATACTCAACTGATCCCTACCAATCGGAGCAGGACTAATAGGCGCGGCCGAATAGGCGTAGAGACAAATAGGCGCGAGACTTTTGCGCGCCCAAAGTTATTTTTTTCCTAGGAAATTTTTTTCTTCTTGATTTTTTTTCTGATTTTTTCTTCTGATTTTTCTTCCTTCTTTCTTGAAATACCAGATCCCCAAAATCTGTTTTCCGGGAAGTTTTATTTGGGTTTTATAAAATTTTTCCACGATTAGTATCTCAATATCCTCGAAAAAAATTACGGAAGCCATTTTCCGGAATGACATTTCAGGCCTTTGACATTATAAAACGTGCCATCTATTTCTTTAACTTCCAATTTAAGAAAAAAATAACGAAAAAAAAAGAAAAAATCAGAAAAAAAATTTTCTAGGAAAAAAATAACTTCGGGCGCCCAAAAGTCTCGCGCCTATTCGTTTCTCGCCTATTCGGCCGCGCCTATTAGTCGTGTTTGGTATTAGTTTTTATTAGTTATTTTATTTTTTTTATTACATTTTTTATTTTTTTTATTTCCTATTAGTCATTTCGGGGTAAAGCCCAAAACTGCGCGGGCCAAAACTGCGCAAAACTATTTATTTAGCATTGCGCAAAAAAGTTAGGAGCAATTATTCTATTTTTTATTCTGATTTTTCTGATTTCTTCCAATTTTTTGTTCTGACAAGAAAAAATCAGACCAATCAGAATAAAAGAATCAGAAGAAGCAAATCAGAACAGAAAATTAAATAGTTGCGCAATTTTGACCTGCGCAGTTTTGGGCGTGCCCCCCATTTTCGAAAATTCAAAAATATACATATGTACCTAATTAAAAACGTCGACTATATGATTCAAACAAATTTAACTCTCCTTTTCTAAAATGTTTTTTTCAGAAATCTTTAAAAAATAAATTGATTTATCTAAAAATGTCTGGTGAAAATATCGATGATTTCTCGTTATGTGAAGAGGCTATGTGAATCAGAATAATTGCTCTTAACTTTTCTGCGCAATGCTAAAAAAACAGTTTTGCGGGTAATTCCGAGCTTTGTCCCTCCCCCCTTTTTTTATCATTTTTTCCTTCCTTATGAATGACATAATGGTCAATTTTTCTTATTTCCTCAATTTCTATCTAGTTCCCTGTGGCAAGTTCAAATCAGACATTCCTCTCAAAATAAGAGGCATTAACAAAGAAAGGATTAATTCTTTATTCATTACGTTCACAAGGATAAAATAGTTTTTTACCACAGGTCCGTTTCCCATGAAGAAGTCCAAGTTCTTCGAGCCATGCATCGAAATCGTTGTCGCTTAATCGTAGTTTTTCATGAAGATGCGAAGATTTAAAATTTTTCAGTTGTTCCATATTTTTTGATTTAAATAAGAATGTGATGTTTTCATAACATTCTAATGTTATTACCAATTTTATCGATTCATAAATTAATCCTTTCTTTGTTAATGCCTCTTATTTTGAGAGGAATGTCTGATTTGAACTTGCCACAGGGAACTAGATAGAAATTGAGGAAATAAGAAAAATTGACCATTATGTCATTCATAAGGAAGGAAAAAATGATAAAAAAAGGGGGGAGGGACAAAGCTCGGAATTACCCGCAAAACTGTTTTTTTAGCATTGCGCAGAAAAGTTAAAAGCAATTATTCTGATTTTTTATTCTGATTTTCCTGACATTTTCTTCCGATTTTTTTATTCTGACAATAAAAAATCAGAACGAGAAATTAAATAGTTATGCGCAGTTTTGGCCTGCGCAGTTTCGGTCGCACAGTTTCGGGCGTGCCCCACACCCAAACCCTCCCCCCCCCCCATTTTCGATATAAATTCAAAGATATACATATGTACCTAGTTAAAAACGTCGACTATATGATTCAAATAAATTTAACTATCCCTTTCTAAAATGTTTTTTTTCAGAAATCTTTAAAAAATAAATTGATTTATCTAAAAATGTCTGGTGAAAATATCGATGAATTCTCGTTATGTGAAGAGGATGCCAACAAAATCTTACTTAATGGGCAATCTGAGGACAAGAATGATAAAGAATTTTGGGCTGAGCTATTCTTGCGTTTGTTGGCTAAGAAAAGAATGTTGGATTCTGACAATAAAAGGGCTAAAGGATTTTTGGAAAGTGCTTTGGATTCTCGCACGGTTTTTTTTTAATTTTTTGGGATGGGAAATTTTCCATAGGAATTTAACTGAATACTAAACAAAGATAGGGATAATATGTCAGTCGAAAGTGCTCGGCTATCTAATTTGAGTGAAATGTGCGTTTATAAATAAATGAATAAATAAACCAAAATTGCGATTGGGATAACACTGCGTTGAGGTATAGACTCTTAAAAATCGAAAAACCCTAGGGGGTACCCAAAAATTAAATTATACAAATGATAGCTCATTCTAAAAAGCTCAGCAAACTGAATCCTTGTCTTGTATTTCTCAAATTTCCCTTTGTTTCTCAATTCTTGGGAGTTTATGTCTAACAATAAGTGTGCACTCAAATTAGCTCTATGCGCCATTTCGAATGACATAACTGTCCTAATCGGATAATATTTGTCCAAATCGGATTGGTGTTTTCTCTCCAAATCATGGGAAAAGAATTAATAAACTCGTTTATTATTATTCAGGAAGAAGTAATTAATTTACAATTTGAAAATAATCGTCTCAAGTTTCTCAACAAAAATTTGACTGATGGTGCTAAAGAAGGAATGGAGACTTCCAGTGTTATTAGTGGCAGTCCTGATAAGTCTTCTTCTGTTACTCCAGTTTGCTTTTATTTATAAAATGGATGGGAAAGGGTCTTTCTTATTTGATAACCTTGGGTTTCTTTGGGCGGTTTTTCTATTTATTTTCATAAGTTTCGTATGTTTAATCAATTAATATTCAGAAGAAATCTGGTGCTACAACTATGCCTAAAGGTATATGCTCGGTGTGTGCAGGTGCTCTCGATCTGTTTTGTCCAGCCTGTCAAGTAAGACATTTTCTGTTCTTTTTTCATTCTCTTCTTTCCTCTCATTGTTCCTTGCACACGGATATATGAAAAACGCTAAATCCTTTGCAGACTTTAATTTCCAAATTTTTGAATATTTAATTAATAAATTTTATTTTCAAACAGGCTTTTGCTAAGAAACATGGTGAGCCACCTAAAAAGCCGTGTGGTAAAACTGGGACGTGTACTGACGCTGCAGTATTAAGTTGCGCTGCATGCCGATACAAGAAAATTAAAGAGTTTGGTTATCAGAAATCTCCGAAGAAGCCGTCAAAGAAACGTGAAAACGAGGTTTTTGATAAAATTTTATTGATAAAAAATTAATAAATTATTCTGAATTTGTTACCCTATTGTCAAATAATTTGATAATAATTAGATTTTAATTTATGAAAATTTGGGGGGGGGGGGGGGGGGAACAATAACTTGTCGAGATTTCTAAAAAATTAAACCTTTCCCCCAATTTTTTTGGATTTTCCTTTTTTTTTATTAAATATGTAGAATGAAATGAGTAATATTTAAAAAGCTTTATTTAACAACATTTTAGGACAAAACTGAGACAACAGGACGAAAAATTGCCAAATTGCAAGATCAGTCGTCGCCACATAATTCTGATGAAGATATGCAACGTGATGATACTACAAAGGCAACTTGTTCTACACGGGAGCAGAATTAGAAGATTTTTTTGGTTAGAAGGTTTTGCTTTTGGAAGGTTTTTTTTGGGTTGGTGTTCTCTTATAAGGCTGATTTTTGAAAGATTTTGTTAAGGAAAATTTTTGACACATTAATTTATTATTTATTTGAGGCTCTTCAATTTATTTTTTTTCTATATATTCATGAAGGTTTTTGTTTTGTTGTTTGTTCTAAATTCGATTCGAGAGAATTCCACTGCCTCTACATATTTTTGACAATATTTCTTTCTTTTTTTGAAGTGAATGCATGTTTTTTTTAAATCTCTTTTACCAAAAAAATACATACAATTTTTAGAAACTTTAAAAAATACATTTATATATAAAAATATGCATTCTTTCAAATTTATTATTTTTTAAGAAAAATAATTTGTATTAAAAATATTTTTGACCATAAAGTTTCAAAAAAAAATTTTTTTTTCTGAAATCTTTTCACATAATCTCAGATTTTAAAAAATTTTCAAAAGTTTCAAAAAAAAATTTTTTTTGAAATCTTTTTATGTTTCTCAATTAATTTATTTTCTTGGAATTTCAATGAATATTTTTAAAATAAAAAGAATTATCCCTCTCATTTAACTTTACAAACTAATTTACCGTATACATTGAGCTTATGTTAATCTGAATTAGTGACCGGCAAAATCATTTTTTCGGGCCGGGAAACCGGATTTTGGATTTCACACTCATGCCGGACCTGATCCGACCAGATTAAAACCGGCCGGTTTTAATCCGGCAAAAATAATTTCTTGAGTTCGGCAGAATTTACCCGGATTTCGGACCGGATCCGGGGTTTTTTCGGATTTTTCAAAATATTTTTTTATTCGATTTTGTGTTAAAATGTTGTTAGTGGGGACGTCTAAGGATTTTGGAGGATTATGAAGGATGCTTGGTGGATTTGTGGATATTATAAGGAAATTGACAAAATTAATTCTAAATAATTCCAGTCTTTGTTTTTCTAGTTTCCACAATTGGCTACTTTTTATTAAATTAATTTGAAAGAGTATAAAGTTTAATACTTGAAAATTTTAATTTGAAAATATTTCTTCGGTTTGACAAAATTTTATTTAAAAGGCGTAGTTTATTTATATTTTCCTAAAATATGCAAGATTTTTGTGTATGCATTTACTAAGATATGTATAGTAAAAAATGTTGATTATACAAAAAATAACTAGTTTTTTTTTGAGTTTTTCAACCATAACTTGAAAAAAACTTTTTTTTTTCAATTTTTGTTTAAGTTAGTTAGTTAAAGATCTACGAGAAATTTAGGAAAATGTTCAATAATTTAGGGTTCGGCTATTTGTCAATTTAAACTGAGTTTTTATTGTTATTGTAAAGCATATAGCTATTTAATTCCTAAGGATGTGCAGTAGGCGGCGTGGTGTAATGGCTAACACATCAGTCCGGTCTACTGAAGATGCTGGTTCGCTCCCAGCCGCCGAATAACCTTTTGCACTAGCTAAAGGAGAGAAATAGCTATAGCCCAGCTGCTTTACTTTATTATTCACGAAAAACGAGTTTGGCATTAATGCCAGCTTTTTAAAAAAGGGCTGATAAAAATACAAAATCGAGTTTTATTTTCACTAAAATGGATGTTGAAAAATTCTAAATCCACCTGACAAAATTTTGTTTTTAATATTACATATGACTGAAAATTTTTATAAAAATTTCTAAAGATATCAAGTAAAAAAGTAAAAAGAACAAAGTCTATAAATAAAAATTTTCATCGAGATCTCGGATTTAGAAAATTAACGGTCTTCGTTCTTTTTGTTTCTCTACTCATTATTAATAGAAATGCTCAAAGTGCCCGCTCTCTAGTGGCAGCACTCTAGTGGCGGCACTCTAGTGGCCCGTTCCGATATTTAAGTATTAATTATTCTTTACTTTATTAAATAATTTTAATTAAATTGATAAAAAAGGATTAATTAATTTGTTAAATAAAACTATGTAAAAAGCATTGTAATTCCTAAAATAATATTTTTTCTAAAATTTTAAAGTTTATTTTCTCATTATTTTATAGTTCAATGTACATTATAAAAAATGAAAAAATTGCAAACGAAATACTATAAGCCACAGAAAACTAAGCCACAGAGCCCGCAACGTCTCTCTACTCACGATTTATCATTCAAATTAAAGAAGATCTTATTGTGATTTTATTGTGTCCGTACTTGCAGAAGGAACATATGTAAATGAAAATAAATAACTCATAATCGGTTAAATACCCCATCATCGGAGCATCGGCTTGGATGGTGGGACAGTCTGTTGTGCTTCGAACTCATTCCGTGATGGTTCAATTCCATCCAATGAATTTTTCCACAAAATGAATAACGTTATAATATGTAGCTTTCGCATTTTTTAAAATGAAAAGCATTAAGGTGCCTGTGTTTATAAGGTCTATATATAATGATTACCAGTAACCGGGTTGAGAGAGTCGTACAGAATTGAGATCTCGAAATATATCAATCATGATATCTAAGTGAAATTAGTACAGTTTAACTAATTGTTAGTCTTCGAATGCTGCAGAAATTGTATTTAGGAAACGAAAGGGAACTTACCTTAAATCTTCTAATAGAATCACATGTGTTTTTATTTTTTTAATCCCCCTTTTTAATCCCCTCTTAGTGTGCTTATATTAGGGAGTATGCTTCTACTAGAGAGTTTGCTTTTATTTTTCGATCATCCCATAGGATGTGGTTATATTGGAGAGTGTGCTTATTTCGGAGTGGGGTTCTATTAGAAGATTTACGGTATTAGAAGATTTACCTCGTTTAAAACGACTCAGAAACTAACCGTTAGGACTCAAACATCCCCCTTTTATTTACATACTTTTTGTGATGACGTGCCTTTATATTTAACAAATATATATAGTCAGCAAAGTCCTAGATATATAGATTAATCGAATAATGAAATATCCACCCTTGCTATATATCACTATTAACTAGAATGTAACACTACAACAATAGAATCTGTCTATTTCGAATCATGATACAGTCAGTAGCTTTTCATTGTTTTCCTTAAATTAATAATATTATTACATAATATTTCAGTTAATTTGTCCCTAATATATTTATTGTCCCCAACATATGCCCCTAATATACCACAATCATAAACATTATGAAATTGGAACAACAAACCCAAATCTTAACCCCAACTAAACTTAAAAAACAAAGAACTATTCCCCCCGAATTGCTTGTTGATATATTCAAAACCATCAACACTTATCCATATGAACTGTCGAGAGGTAGATTAAAGGAGCCAGACGCCTTTTATATTAAAATATTATTAAAAGGATTATGGATAATGTATGCTAAAAAGCTGATGACTTCTTCATCGATAGTCTATTTATCTGCTGGAAATGCTTTCCGACAATGCAAGGTTGAGTATTATAAGAATACATTATAGATAGAATTCCTAAAAATAAAAATAGAAGAGTGAAAAATATTGGTAATTATATTGGCTCGTACGGAATGTATCGAGCATGAAAAAATTAACCAAGGCCGGAGCACCACGATCGAGCACCACATAAGGCGCGAACATAAGGGCGCCCACGATCGAGCACCACAAAAGGCGCGAACATAAGGGCGCCCACGATCGAGCACCACAAAAGGGCACGAACGCTTGGGCGCACGTTGAGAAATTTTTCTCAAAATTTTTAAAATAAAATAAAAACTTAAATTAAAAAACTATTTAGGTGTATTTAAAGAAAGTTTCAAAATTAAAAATATTTAATTAAAAAATTAAAAAAAAGTTTAAAGTTAGTAAAATGCCGAATCCGGCTTCCGTATTTCTATTTTTCTATCGGATCGCATTAGGGCGATATAGAGAGATTTAGAGGGATGATGATTTGCGGGATTAGGAGGATTGAGACACAAAACCCTCAGTTCGGCCTACACCCCTGTTCGTGCCACAGTGCAAAATCCATCTATTCGGCCATTTGGAACACTGGAACACTTTGGAACACTCTGGAACACCTTGGCAAAAACGGGGTTGCCTCGGCACAAATTGCCTCGGCAAAAAAAAATTGCCTCGGCACAATTTTGTATATCAATATCGTTCTTTATATTAAATAAAATTTGGGGATTAACTGGTATATAAAGGTATTTACTCCCCCCTCCCTCAGTCAATTTTTTGGAAAATATCCCGCGGGATCCCGTCCCGCAGACGTTTTTAGTAGTTACTCGCTTGATTGATCACTCGATCGATGACTTGATTACATTATCAGATGAATCAACTCTTGATTGATTGAGTCATCTCCACTTAGGATTTAATTGAGTCATTTCCACGAATTTTTCAAATTTAGAAAAATCCCGCAATCCCGCGCGGGATCCCGCAAATTAAAAATGCGGAATTTTGTGGGAATGCGGGACTTTGTGGTATTATTCCCGCTGCTCCCGTCCCGCAGACATTTTTAAAAGTTACTCCCGCATGCGGAATCCCGCAAAAGCAATTTTTCCGATCTCTACTGGTCACACTAACCCGGCCATACTCAACTGATCCCTACCTATCAGAGCAGGACTAATAGGCGCGGCCGAATAGGCGTGGTGACAAATAGGCGCGAGACTTTTGCGCGCCCAAAGTTATTTTTTTCATAGTAAATTTCTTTGTTCTGGTTTTCTCTTCTGATTTTTTCTGATTTTTTCTTGATTTTTTCTTCTTGATTTTTTGTTCTGATTTTTTCTTCTTTCTTGAAATACCAGATCCCCAGAATCTGTTTTCCGGGAAGTTTTATTTGGGTTTTATAAAATTTTTCCACGATTAGTATCTCAACAGCCTCGAAAAAAATTACGGAAGCCATTTTCCGGAATGACATTTCAGGCTTTTGACATTATAAAACGTGCCATCTATTTCTTTAACTTCTAATTTAAGAAAAAAATAACGAAAAAAAAGAAAAAATCTGAAAAAAAATTTTCTAGGAAAAAAATAATTTAGGGCGCCCAAAAGTCTCGCGCCTATTTGTCTCCGCGCCTATTTGTCTCCGCGCCTATTTGTCTCCGCGCCTATTCGGCCGCGCCTATTAGTCGTGTATTAGTACTAGTTTTTATTAGTTGTTTTATTTTTTTATTACATATTTAATTTTTATTTTTTAAATTTCCTATTAGTCATTTCAGGGTACAGCCCAAAACTGCGCGGGCCAAAACTGCGCAAAACTATTTTTTAGCATTGCGCATAAAAGTTAAGAGCAATTATTCTGATTTTTTATTCTGATTTTCCTGACATTTTATTCTGATTTTGTTGTTCTGATTTTTCTGATTTTCTTCCGATTTTTTTATTCTGACAATAAAAAATCAGAACGAGAAATTAAATAGTTATGCGCAGTTTTGGCCTGCGCAGTTTCGGTCGCACAGATTTGGGCGTGCCCCACCCCCCCCCCCCCCCCCCCCCAAATTCAAAGATATACATATGTACCTAGTTAAAAACGTCGACTATATGATTCAAATAAATTTAACTATCCCTTTCTAAAATGTTTTTTTTCAGAAATCTTTAAAAAATAAATTGATTTATCTAAAAATGTCTGGTGAAAATATCGATGAATTCTCGTTATGTGAAGAGGATGCCAACAAAATCTTACTTAATGGGCAATCTGAGGACAAGAATGATAAAGAATTTTGGGCTGAGCTATTCTTGCGTTTGTTGGCTAAGAAAAGAATGTTGGATTCTGACAACAAAAGGGCTTTGGCTGCTCGCACGGTTTTTTTTAATTTTCTGGGATGGGAAATTTTCCATGGGAATTTAACTGAATACTAAACAGAGATAGGGATAATATGTCAGTCGAAAGTGCTCGGCTATCTAATTTGAATGAAATGTTCGTTTATAAATAAATGAATAAATAAACCAAAATTGCGATTGGGATAACACTGCGTTGAGGTATAGACTCTTAAAAATCGAAAAACCCTAGGGGGTACCCAAAAATTAAATTATACAAATGATAGCTCATTCTAAAAAGCTCAGCAAACTGAATCCTTGTCTTGTATTTCTCAAACTTCCCTTTGTTTCTCAATTCTTGGGAGTTTATGTCTAACAATAAGTGTGCACTCAAATTAGCTCGATGCGCCATTTCGAATGACATGACTGTCCTAATCGGACAATACTTGTCCAAATCGGGTTGGTGTTTTCTCTCCAAATCATGGGAAACGAACTTAATAAACTCGTTTATTATATTATTCAGGAAGAAGTAATTAATTTACAATTTGAAAATAATCGTCTCAAGTTTCTCAACAAAAATTTGACTGATGGTGCAAAAGAAGGAATGGAGACTGCCAGCGTTATTAGTTCACCATTTAGTTCTCCTGATAAGGCTTCTTCTGTTACTCCAGTTTGCTTTTATTTATAAAATGGATGGGAAAGGGTCTTTCTTATTTGATAACCTTGGGTTTCTTTGGGCGGTTTTTCTATTTATTTTCATAAGTTTCGTATGTTTAATCAATTAATATTCAGAAGAAACCTGGTGCTACAACTATGCCTAAAGGTATATGCTCGGTGTGTGCAGGTGCTCTCGATCTGTTTTGTCCAGCCTGTCAAGTAAGACATTTTCTGTTCTTTTTTCATTCTCTTCTTTCCTCTCATTGTTCCTTGCACACGGATATATGAAAACGCTAAATCCTTTGCAGACTTTAATTTCCAAATTTTTGAATATTTAATTAATAAATTTTATTTTCAAACAGGCTTTTGCTAAGAAACATGGTGAGCCACCTAAAAAGCCGTGTGGTAAAACTGGGACGTGTACTGGCGCTGCAGTATTAAGTTGCGCTGCATGCCGATACAAGACAATTAAAGAGTTTGGTTATCAGAAATCTCCGAAGAAGCCGTCAAAGAAACGTGAAAACGAGGTTTTTGATAAAATTTTATTGATAAAAAATTAATAAATTATTCTGAATTTGTTACGTCAAATAATTTGATAATAATTAGATTTTAATTTATGAGAATTTGGGGGGGGGGGAGAACAATAACTTGTCGAGATTTCTAAAAAATTAAACCTTTCCCCCAATTTTTTGGATTTTCCTTTTTTTATTAAATATGTAGAATGAAATGAGTAATATTTAAAAAAAACTTTATTTAACAACATTTTAGGACGAAACTGAGACAACAGCATCAAAAATTGCCAAATTGCAAGATCAGTCGTCGCCACATAATTCTGATGAAGATATGCAAGGTGATACTACAAAGGCAACTTGTTCTACAGGGGAGCAGAATTAGAAGATTTTTTTGGTTAGAAGGTTTTGCTTTTGGAAGATTTTTTTTTGGTTTGGTGTTCTCTTATAAGGCTGATTTTTGAAAGATTTTGTTAAGGAAAATTTTTGACACATTAATTTATTATTTATTTGAGGCTCTTCAATTTGTTTTTTATCTATATATTTATGAATCGATTTTTTGTTTTGTTGTTTGTTCTAAATTCGATTCGAGTTAATTCCACTGCCTCTACATATTTTTGACAATCTTTCTTTCTTTTTTTGAAGTGAATGCATGTTTTTTTTAAATCTCTTTTACCAAAAAAATACATACAATTTTTAGAAACTTTAAAAAATACATTTATATATAAAAATATGCATTCTTTCAAATTTATTATTTTTTAAGAAAAATAATTTGTATTAAAAATATTTTTGACCATAAAGTTTCAAAAAAAAATTTTTTTTTGAAATCTTTTTATGTTTTTTCTCAATTAATTTATTTTCTTGGAATTTCAATGAATATTTTTAAAATAAAAAGAATTATCCCTCTCATTTAACTTTACAAGCTAATTTACCGTATACATTGAGCTTATGTTAATCTGAATTAGTGACCGGCAAAATCATTTTTCCGGGCCGGGAAACCGGATTTTGGATTTCACACTCATGCCGGACCTGATCCGACCAGATTAAAACCGGCCGGTTTTAATCCGGCAAAAATAATTTCTTGAGTTCGGCAGAATTTACCCGGATTTCGGACCGGATCCGGGGTTTTTTCGGATTTTTCAAAATATTTTTTTATTCGATTTTGTGTTAAAATGTTGTAAGAGATGTTTTGTTTATGTGTTAAGATGTTGTTAGTGGGGACATCTAAGGATTTTGGAGGATTATGAAGGATGCTTGGTGGATTTGTGGATATTATAAGGAAATTGACAAAATTAATTCTAAATAATTCCAGTCTTTGTTTTTCTAGTTTCCACAATTGGCTACTTTTTATTAAATTAATTTGAAAGAGTATAAAGTTTAATACTTGAAAATTTTAATTTGAAAATATTTCTTCGGTTTGACAAAATTTTATTTAAAAGGCGTAGTTTATTTATATTTTCCTAAAATATGCAAGATTTTTGTGTATGCATTTACTAAGATATAGTAAAAAATGTTGATTCTACAAAAAATAACTAGTTTTTTTTTTGAGTTTTTCAACCATAACTTGAAAAAAATTTTTTTATTTTTTTTTTCAATTTTTGTTTAAGTTAGTTAAAGATCTACGAGAAATTTAGGAAAATGTTCAATAATTTAGGGTTCGGCTATTTGTCAATTTAAACTGAGTTTTTATTGTTATTGTAAAGCATATAGCTATTTAATTCCTAAGGATGTGCAGTAGGCGGCGTGGTGTAATGGCTAACACATCAGTCCGGTCTACTGAAGATGCTGGTTCGCTCCCAGCCGCCGAATAACCTTTTGCACTAGCTAAAGGAGAGAAATAGCTATAGCCCAGCTGCTTTACTTTATTATTCACGAAAAACGAGTTTGGCATTAATGCCAGCTTTTTAAAAAAGGGCTGATAAAAATACAAAATCGAGTTTTATTTTCACTAAAATGGATGTTGAAAAATTCTAAATCCACCTGACAAAATTTTGTTTTTAATATTACATATGACTGAAAATTTTTATAAAAATTTCTAAAGATATCAAGTAAAAAAGTAAAAAGAACAAAGTCTATAAATAAAAATTTTCATCGAGATCTCGGATTTAGAAAATTAACGGTCTTCGTTCTTTTTGTTTCTCTACTCATTATTAATAGAAATGCTCAAAGTGCCCGCTCTCTAGTGGCAGCACTCTAGTGGCGGCACTCTAGTGGCCCGTTCCGATATTTAAGTATTAATTATTCTTTACTTTATTAAATAATTTTAATTAAATTGATAAAAAAGGATTAATTAATTTGTTAAATAAAACTATGTAAAAAGCATTGTAATTCCTAAAATAATATTTTTTCTAAAATTTTAAAGTTTATTTTCTCATTATTTTATAGTTCAATGTACATTATAAAAAATGAAAAAATTGCAAACGAAATACTATAAGCCACAGAAAACTAAGCCACAGAGCCCGCAACGTCTCTCTACTCACGATTTATCATTCAAATTAAAGAAGATCTTATTGTGATTTTATTGTGTCCGTACTTGCAGAAGGAACATATGTAAATGAAAATAAATAACTCATAATCGGTTAAATACCCCATCATCGGAGCATCGGCTTGGATGGTGGGACAGTCTGTTGTGCTTCGAACTCATTCCGTGATGGTTCAATTCCATCCAATGAATTTTTCCACAAAATGAATAACGTTATAATATGTAGCTTTCGCATTTTTTAAAATGAAAAGCATTAAGGTGCCTGTGTTTATAAGGTCTATATATAATGATTACCAGTAACCGGGTTGAGAGAGTCGTACAGAATTGAGATCTCGAAATATATCAATCATGATATCTAAGTGAAATTAGTACAGTTTAACTAATTGTTAGTCTTCGAATGCTGCAGAAATTGTATTTAGGAAACGAAAGGGAACTTACCTTAAATCTTCTAATAGAATCACATGTGTTTTTATTTTTTTAATCCCCCTTTTTAATCCCCTCTTAGTGTGCTTATATTAGGGAGTATGCTTCTACTAGAGAGTTTGCTTTTATTTTTCGATCATCCCATAGGATGTGGTTATATTGGAGAGTGTGCTTATTTCGGAGTGGGGTTCTATTAGAAGATTTACGGTATTAGAAGATTTACCTCGTTTAAAACGACTCAGAAACTAACCGTTAGGACTCAAACATCCCCCTTTTATTTACATACTTTTTGTGATGACGTGCCTTTATATTTAACAAATATATATAGTCAGCAAAGTCCTAGATATATAGATTAATCGAATAATGAAATATCCACCCTTGCTATATATCACTATTAACTAGAATGTAACACTACAACAATAGAATCTGTCTATTTCGAATCATGATACAGTCAGTAGCTTTTCATTGTTTTCCTTAAATTAATAATATTATTACATAATATTTCAGTTAATTTGTCCCTAATATATTTATTGTCCCCAACATATGCCCCTAATATACCACAATCATAAACATTATGAAATTGGAACAACAAACCCAAATCTTAACCCCAACTAAACTTAAAAAACAAAGAACTATTCCCCCCGAATTGCTTGTTGATATATTCAAAACCATCAACACTTATCCATATGAACTGTCGAGAGGTAGATTAAAGGAGCCAGACGCCTTTTATATTAAAATATTATTAAAAGGATTATGGATAATGTATGCTAAAAAGCTGATGACTTCTTCATCGATAGTCTATTTATCTGCTGGAAATGCTTTCCGACAATGCAAGGTTGAGTATTATAAGAATACATTATAGATAGAATTCCTAAAAATAAAAATAGAAGAGTGAAAAATATTGGTAATTATATTGGCTCGTTCGGAATGTATCGAGCATGAAAAAATTAACCAAGGCCGGAGCACCACGATTGGGCGCGACCGGAGCACCACAAAAGGGCGCCCACTATTGGGCGCGGCACAAAAGGGCACGAACGCTTGGGCGCACGTTGAGAAATTTTTCTCAAAATTTTTAAAATAAAATAAAAACTTTTTTAAATAAAAAAAACTATTTAGGTGTATGTATTTAAAGGAAGTTTAAAAATTAAAAATATTTAATTAAAAAATTAAAAAAAAAGTTTAAAGTTAGTAAAATGCCGAATCCGGCTTCCGTATTTTTTTTCTATCGGATCGCATTAGGGCGATATAGATAGATTTAGAGGGATGATGATTTGCGGGATTAGGAGGATTGAGACACAAAACCCTCAGTTCGGCCTACCCCCCTGTTCGTGCCACAGTGCAAAATCCATCTATTCGGCCATTTGGAACACTGGAACACTCTGGAACGCCTTGGCAAAAACGGGGTTGCCTCGGCACAATTTTGTATGTCAATATCGTTCTTTATAAATATTAGATAACGGCCATACTCAACTGATCCCTACCAATCGGAGCAGGACTAATAGGCGCGGCCGAATAGGCGTGGTGACAAATAGGCGCGAGACTTTTGCGCGCCCAAAGTTATTTTTTTCCTAGGAAATTTTTTTCTTCTTGATTTTTTTTCTGATTTTTTCTTCTGATTTTTCTTCCTTCTTTCTTGAAATACCAGATCCCCAAAATCTGTTTTCCGGAAAGTTTTATTTGGGTTTTATAAAATTTTTCCACGATTAGTATCTCAACAGCCTCGAAAAAAATTACGGAAGCTATTTTCCGGAATGACATTTCAGGCCTTTGACATTATAAAACGTGCCATCTATTTCTTTAACTTCCAATTTAAGAAAAAAATAACGAAAAAAAAGAAAAAATCAGAAAAAAAATTTTCTAGGAAAAAAATAACTTCGGGCGCCCAAAAGTCTCGCGCCTATTCGTTTCTCGCCTATTCGGCCGCGCCTATTAGTCGTGTTTGGTATTAGTTTTTATTAGTTATTTTATTTTTTTATTACATATTTTATTTTTATTTTTTTATTTCCTATTAGTCATTTCGGGGTAAAGCCCAAAACTGCGCGGGCCAAAACTGCGCAAAACTATTTAGCATTGCGCAAAAAAGTTAGGAACAATTATTCTGATTTTTTATTCTGATTTTCCTGACATTTTATTCTGATTTTGTTGTTCTGATTTTTCTGATTTTCTTCCGATTTTTTTATTCTGACAATAAAAAATCAGAACGAGAAATTAAATAGTTATGGCGCAGTTTTGGGCGTGCCCCCCACCCAAACCCCCCCCCCCCCCCCCATTTTCGAAAATTCAAAGATATACATATGTACCTAGTTAAAAACGTCGACTATATGATTCAAACAAATTTAACTCTCCTTTTCTAAAATGTTTTTTTCAGAAATCTTTAAAAAATAAATTGATTTATCTAAAAATGTCTGGTGAAAATATCGATGAATTCTCGTTATGTGAAGAGGATGCCAACAAAATCTTACTTAATGGGCAATCTGAGGACAAGAATGATAAAGAATTTTGGGCTGAGCTATTCTTGCGTTTGTTGGCTAAGAAAAGAATGTTGGATTCTGACAATAAAAGTGCTAAAGGATTTTTGGAAAGTGCTTTGGCTGCTCGCACGGTTTTTTTAAATTTTTCTGGGATGGGAAATTTTCCATGGGAATTTAACTGAATACTAAACAGAGATAGGGATAATATGTCAGTCGAAAGTGCTAGTCGATCTAATTTGAATGAAATGTTCGTTTATAAATAAATGAATAAATAAACCAAAATTGCGATTGGGATAACACTGCGTTGAGGTATAGACTCTTAAAAATCGAAAAACCCTAGGGGGTACCCAAAAATTAAATTATACAAATGATAGCTCATTCTAAAGAGCTCGCCAATCTGAATCCTTGTCTTTTATTTCTCAAACTTCCCTTTGTTTCTCAATTCTTGGGAGTTTATGTCTAACAATAAGTGTGCACTCAAATTAGCTCGATGCGCCATTTCGAATGACATAACTGTCCTAATCGGACAATACTTGTCCAAATCGGGTTGGTGTTTTCTCTCCAAATCATGGGAAACGAACTTAATAAACTCGTTTATTATTACTTAGAAAGAAGTATCTGATTTGAAATTGAAGTATTCTCTTCTCGAGTATCGCTACAAAAATTTGACTTCTGGTGCTAAAGAAGAAATGGAGACTTCCAGTGTTATTAGTCCGACCAGATCCGACCAGATTAAAACCGGCCGGTTTTAATCCGGCAAAAATAATTTCTTGAGTTCGGCAGAATTTACCCGGATTTCGGACCGGATCCGGGGTTTTTTCGGATTTTTCAAAATATTTTTTTATTCGATTTTGTGTTAAAATGTTGTTAGTGGGGACGTCTAAGGATTTTGGAGGATTATGAAGGATGCTTGGTGGATTTGTGGATATTATAAGGAAATTGACAAAATTAATTCTAAATAATTCCAGTCTTTGTTTTTCTAGTTTCCACAATTGGCTACTTTTTATTAAATTAATTTGAAAGAGTATAAAGTTTAATACTTGAAAATTTTAATTTGAAAATATTTCTTCGGTTTGACAAAATTTTATTTAAAAGGCGTAGTTTATTTATATTTTCCTAAAATATGCAAGATTTTTGTGTATGCATTTACTAAGATATGTATAGTAAAAAATGTTGATTATACAAAAAATAACTAGTTTTTTTTGAGTTTTTCAACCATAACTTGAAAAAAACTTTTTTTTTTCAATTTTTGTTTAAGTTAGTTAGTTAAAGATCTACGAGAAATTTAGGAAAATGTTCAATAATTTAGGGTTCGGCTATTTGTCAATTTAAACTGAGTTTTTATTGTTATTGTAAAGCATATAGCTATTTAATTCCTAAGGATGTGCAGTAGGCGGCGTGGTGTAATGGCTAACACATCAGTCCGGTCTACTGAAGATGCTGGTTCGCTCCCAGCCGCCGAATAACCTTTTGCACTAGCTAAAGGAGAGAAATAGCTATAGCCCAGCTGCTTTACTTTATTATTCACGAAAAACGAGTTTGGCATTAATGCCAGCTTTTTAAAAAAGGGCTGATAAAAATACAAAATCGAGTTTTATTTTCACTAAAATGGATGTTGAAAAATTCTAAATCCACCTGACAAAATTTTGTTTTTAATATTACATATGACTGAAAATTTTTATAAAAATTTCTAAAGATATCAAGTAAAAAAGTAAAAAGAACAAAGTCTATAAATAAAAATTTTCATCGAGATCTCGGATTTAGAAAATTAACGGTCTTCGTTCTTTTTGTTTCTCTACTCATTATTAGAGCTAGGAATTTTGAAAAAACCGGGACCGGGTCCGGGAAACGGGTTCTGAAAAATGGACCGGGCGGGAACCGGGTCCGGGAAACCGGGAAAACCCGTTCCCGGTTTCATCCCGGTCGCTTCAAAAAAACCGAGAAAAAGGACCCGGAAACCGGGAAACGGGTCCGGGTCCCGGACCCGTTCCTAACTCTACTCATTATTAATAGAAATGCTCAAAGTGCCCGCTCTCTAGTGGCAGCACTCTAGTGGCGGCACTCTAGTGGCCCGTTCCGATATTTAAGTATTAATTATTCTTTACTTTATTAAATAATTTTAATTAAATTAATAAAAAAGGATTAATTAATTTGTTAAATAAAACTATGTAAAAAGCATTGTAATTCCTAAAATAATATTTTTTCTAAAATTTTAAAGTTTATTTTCTCATTATTTTATAGTTCAATGTACATTATAAAAAATGAAAAAATTGCAAACGAAATACTATAAGCCACAGAAAACTAAGCCACAGAGCCCGCAACGTCTCTCTACTCACGATTTATCATTCAAATTAAAGAAGATCTTATTGTGATTTTATTGTGTCCGTACTTGCAGAAGGAACATATGTAAATGAAAATAAATAACTCATAATCGGTTAAATACCCCATCATCGGAGCATCGGCTTGGATGGTGGGACAGTCTGTTGTGCTTCGAACTCATTCCGTGATGGTTCAATTCCATCCAATGAATTTTTCCACAAAATGAATAACGTTATAATATGTAGCTTTCGCATTTTTTAAAATGAAAAGCATTAAGGTGCCTGTGTTTATAAGGTCTATATATAATGATTACCAGTAACCGGGTTGAGAGAGTCGTACAGAATTGAGATCTCGAAATATATCAATCATGATATCTAAGTGAAATTAGTACAGTTTAACTAATTGTTAGTCTTCGAATGCTGCAGAAATTGTATTTAGGAAACGAAAGGGAACTTACCTTAAATCTTCTAATAGAATCACATGTGTTTTTATTTTTTTAATCCCCCCTTTTTAATCCCCTCTTAGTGTGCTTATATTAGGGAGTATGCTTCTACTAGAGAGTTTGCTTTTATTTTTCGATCATCCCATAGGATGTGGTTATATTGGAGAGTGTGCTTATTTCGGAGTGGGGTTCTATTAGAAGATTTACGGTATTAGAAGATTTACCTCGTTTAAAACGACTCAGAAACTAACCGTTAGGACTCAAACATCCCCCTTTTATTTACATACTTTTTGTGATGACGTGCCTTTATATTTAACAAATATATATAGTCAGCAAAGTCCTAGATATATAGATTAATCGAATAATGAAATATCCACCCTTGCTATATATCACTATTAACTAGAATGTAACACTACAACAATAGAATCTGTCTATTTCGAATCATGATACAGTCAGTAGCTTTTCATTGTTTTCCTTAAATTAATAATATTATTACATAATATTTCAGTTAATTTGTCCCTAATATATTTATTGTCCCCAACATATGCCCCTAATATACCACAATCATAAACATTATGAAATTGGAACAACAAACCCAAATCTTAACCCCAACTAAACTTAAAAAACAAAGAACTATTCCCCCCGAATTGCTTGTTGATATATTCAAAACCATCAACACTTATCCATATGAACTGTCGAGAGGTAGATTAAAGGAGCCAGACGCCTTTTATATTAAAATATTATTAAAAGGATTATGGATAATGTATGCTAAAAAGCTGATGACTTCTTCATCGATAGTCTATTTATCTGCTGGAAATGCTTTCCGACAATGCAAGGTTGAGTATTATAAGAATACATTATAGATAGAATTCCTAAAAATAAAAATAGAAGAGTGAAAAATATTGGTAATTATATTGGCTCGTTCGGAATGTATCGAGCATGAAAAAATTAACCAAGGCCGGAGCACCACGATTGGGCGCGACCGGAGCACCACAAAAGGGCGCCCACTATTGGGCGCGGCACAAAAGGGCACGAACGCTTGGGCGCACGTTGAGAAATTTTTCTCAAAATTTTTAAAATAAAATAAAAACTTTTTTAAATAAAAAAAACTATTTAGGTGTATGTATTTAAAGGAAGTTTAAAAATTAAAAATATTTAATTAAAAAATTAAAAAAAAAAGTTTAAAGTTAGTAAAATGCCGAATCCGGCTTCCGTATTTTTTTTCTATCGGATCGCATTAGGGCGATATAGATAGATTTAGAGGTTCGGCCTACCCCTGTTCGTGCCACAGTGCAAAATCCATCTATTCGGCCATTTGGAACACTGGAACACTTTGGAACACTCTGGAACACCTTGGCAAAAACGGGGTTGCCTCGGCACAAATTGCCTCGGCAAAAAAAAATTGCCTCGGCACAATTTTGTATATCAATATCGTTCTTTATATTAAATAAAATTTGGGGATTAACTGGTATATAAAGGTATTTACTCCCCCCTCCCTCAGTCAATTTTTTGGAAAATATCCCGCGGGATCCCGTCCCGCAGACGTTTTTAGTAGTTACTCGCTTGATTGATCACTCGATCGATGACTTGATTACATTATCAGATGAATCAACTCTTGATTGATTGAGTCATCTCCACTTAGGATTTAATTGAGTCATTTCCACGAATTTTTCAAATTTAGAAAAATCCCGCAATCCCGCGCGGGATCCCGCAAATTAAAAATGCGGAATTTTGTGGGAATGCGGGACTTTGTGGTATTATTCCCGCTGCTCCCGTCCCGCAGACATTTTTAAAAGTTACTCCCGCATGCGGAATCCCGCAAAAGCAATTTTTCCGATCTCTACTGGTCACACTAACCCGGCCATACTCAACTGATCCCTACCTATCAGAGCAGGACAAATAGGCGCGAGACTTTTGCGCGCCCAAAGTTATTTTTTTCATAGTAAATTTCTTTGTTCTGGTTTTCTCTTCTGATTTTTTCTGATTTTTTCTTGATTTTTTCTTCTTGATTTTTTGTTCTGATTTTTTCTTCTTTCTTGAAATACCAGATCCCCAGAATCTGTTTTCCGGGAAGTTTTATTTGGGTTTTATAAAATTTTTCCACGATTAGTATCTCAACAGCCTCGAAAAAAATTACGGAAGCCATTTTCCGGAATGACATTTCAGGCTTTTGACATTATAAAACGTGCCATCTATTTCTTTAACTTCTAATTTAAGAAAAAAATAACGAAAAAAAAGAAAAAATCTGAAAAAAAATTTTCTAGGAAAAAAATAATTTAGGGCGCCCAAAAGTCTCGCGCCTATTTGTCTCCGCGCCTATTTGTCTCCGCGCCTATTTGTCTCCGCGCCTATTCGGCCGCGCCTATTAGTCGTGTATTAGTACTAGTTTTTATTAGTTGTTTTATTTTTTTATTACATATTTAATTTTTATTTTTTTAAATTTCCTATTAGTCATTTCAGGGTACAGCCCAAAACTGCGCGGGCCAAAACTGCGCAAAACTATTTTTTAGCATTGCGCATAAAAGTTAAGAGCAATTATTCTGATTTTTTATTCTGATTTTCCTGACATTTTATTCTGATTTTGTTGTTCTGATTTTTCTGATTTTCTTCCGATTTTTTTATTCTGACAATAAAAAATCAGAACGAGAAATTAAATAGTTATGCGCAGTTTTGGCCTGCGCAGTTTCGGTCGCACAGATTTGGGCGTGCCCCACCCCCACCCCCCCCCCCCCCCAAATTCAAAGATATACATATGTACCTAGTTAAAAACGTCGACTATATGATTCAAATAAATTTAACTATCCCTTTCTAAAATGTTTTTTTTCAGAAATCTTTAAAAAATAAATTGATTTATCTAAAAATGTCTGGTGAAAATATCGATGAATTCTCGTTATGTGAAGAGGATGCCAACAAAATCTTACTTAATGGGCAATCTGAGGACAAGAATGATAAAGAATTTTGGGCTGAGCTATTCTTGCGTTTGTTGGCTAAGAAAAGAATGTTGGATTCTGACAACAAAAGGGCTTTGGATTATCGCACGGTTTTTTTTAATTTTCTGGGATGGGAAATTTTCCATGGGAATTTAACTGAATACTAAACAGAGATAGGGATAATATGTCAGTCGAAAGTGCTCGGCTATCTAATTTGAATGAAATGTTCGTTTATAAATAAATGAATAAATAAACCAAAATTGCGATTGGGATAACACTGCGTTGAGGTATAGACTCTTAAAAATCGAAAAACCCTAGGGGGTACCCAAAAATTAAATTATACAAATGATAGCTCATTCTAAAAAGCTCAGCAAACTGAATCCTTGTCTTGTATTTCTCAAACTTCCCTTTGTTTCTCAATTCTTGGGAGTTTATGTCTAACAATAAGTGTGCACTCAAATTAGCTCTATGCGCCATTTCGAATGACATAACTGTCCTAATCGGATAATATTTGTCCAAATCGGATTGGTGTTTTCTCTCCAAATCATGGGAAACGAACTTAATAAACTCGTTTATTATATTATTCAGGAAGAAGTAATTAATTTACAATTTGAAAATAATCGTCTCAAGTTTCTCAACAAAAATTTGACTGATGGTGCAAAAGAAGGAATGGAGACTTCCAGCGTTATTAGTTCACCATTTAGTTCTCCTGATAAGGCTTCTTCTGTTACTCCAGTTTGCTTTTATTTATAAAATGGATGGGAAAGGGTCTTTCTTATTTGATAACCTTGGGTTTCTTTGGGCGGTTTTTCTATTTATTTTCATAAGTTTCGTATGTTTAATCAATTAATATTCAGAAGAAACCTGGTGCTACAACTATGCCTAAAGGTATATGCTCGGTGTGTGCAGGTGCTCTCGATCTGTTTTGTCCAGCCTGTCAAGTAAGACATTTTCTGTTCTTTTTTCATTCTCTTCTTTCCTCTCATTGTTCCTTGCACACGGATATATGAAAACGCTAAATCCTTTGCAGACTTTAATTTCCAAATTTTTGAATATTTAATTAATAAATTTTATTTTCAAACAGGCTTTTGCTAAGAAACATGGTGAGCCACCTAAAAAGCCGTGTGGTAAAACTGGGACGTGTACTGGCGCTGCAGTATTAAGTTGCGCTGCATGCCGATACAAGACAATTAAAGAGTTTGGTTATCAGAAATCTCCGAAGAAGCCGTCAAAGAAACGTGAAAACGAGGTTTTTGATAAAATTTTATTGATAAAAAATTAATAAATTATTCTGAATTTGTTACGTCAAATAATTTGATAATAATTAGATTTTAATTTATGAGAATTTGGGGGGGGGGGAGAACAATAACTTGTCGAGATTTCTAAAAAATTAAACCTTTCCCCCAATTTTTTGGATTTTCCTTTTTTTATTAAATATGTAGAATGAAATGAGTAATATTTAAAAAAAACTTTATTTAACAACATTTTAGGACGAAACTGAGACAACAGCATCAAAAATTGCCAAATTGCAAGATCAGTCGTCGCCACATAATTCTGATGAAGATATGCAGGGTGATGATACTACAAAGCCAACTTGTTCTACAGGGGAGCAGAATTAGAAGATTTTTTTGGTTAGAAGGTTTTGCTTTTGGAAGATTTTTTTTTGGTTTGGTGTTCTCTTATAAGGCTGATTTTTGAAAGATTTTGTTAAGGAAAATTTTTGACACATTAATTTATTATTTATTTGAGGCTCTTCAATTTGTTTTTTTTCTATATATTTATGAATCGATTTTTTGTTTTGTTGTTTGTTCTAAATTCGATTCGAGTTAATTCCACTGCCTCTACATATTTTTGACAATCTTTCTTTCTTTTTTTGAAGTGAATGCATGTTTTTTTTAAATCTCTTTTACCAAAAAAAATACATACAATTTTTAGAAACTTTAAAAATACATTTATATATAAAAATATGCATTCTTTCAAATTTATTATTTTTTAAGAAAAATAATTTGTATTAAAAATATTTTGACCATAAAGTTTCAAAAAAAATTTTTTTTCTGAAATCTTTTCACATAATCTCAGATTTTAAAAAATTTTCAAAAATTTCAAAAAAAAATTTTTTTTGAAATCTTTTTATGTTTCTCAATTAATTTATTTTCTTGGAATTTCAATGAATATTTTTAAAATAAAAAGAATTATCCCTCTCATTTAACTTTACAAACTAATTTACCGTATACATTGAGCTTATGTTAATCTGAATTAGTGACCGGCAAAATCATTTTTTCGGGCCGGGAAACCGGATTTTGGATTTCACACTCATGCCGGACCTGATCCGACCAGATTAAAACCGGCCGGTTTTAATCCGGCAAAAATAATTTCTTGAGTTCGGCAGAATTTACCCGGATTTCGGACCGGATCCGGGGTTTTTTCGGATTTTTCAAAATATTTTTTTATTCGATTTTGTGTTAAAATGTTGTTAGTGGGGACGTCTAAGGATTTTGGAGGATTATGAAGGATGCTTGGTGGATTTGTGGATATTATAAGGAAATTGACAAAATTAATTCTAAATAATTCCAGTCTTTGTTTTTCTAGTTTCCACAATTGGCTACTTTTTATTAAATTAATTTGAAAGAGTATAAAGTTTAATACTTGAAAATTTTAATTTGAAAATATTTCTTCGGTTTGACAAAATTTTATTTAAAAGGCGTAGTTTATTTATATTTTCCTAAAATATGCAAGATTTTTGTGTATGCATTTACTAAGATATAGTAAAAAATGTTGATTATACAAAAAATAACTAGTTTTTTTTGAGTTTTTCAACCATAACTTGAAAAAAACTTTTTTTTTTCAATTTTTGTTTAAGTTAGTTAGTTAAAGATCTACGAGAAATTTAGGAAAATGTTCAATAATTTAGGGTTCGGCTATTTGTCAATTTAAACTGAGTTTTTATTGTTATTGTAAAGCATATAGCTATTTAATTCCTAAGGATGTGCAGTAGGCGGCGTGGTGTAATGGCTAACACATCAGTCCGGTCTACTGAAGATGCTGGTTCGCTCCCAGCCGCCGAATAACCTTTTGCACTAGCTAAAGGAGAGAAATAGCTATAGCCCAGCTGCTTTACTTTATTATTCACGAAAAACGAGTTTGGCATTAATGCCAGCTTTTTAAAAAAAGGGCTGATAAAAATACAAAATCGAGTTTTATTTTCACTAAAATGGATGTTGAAAAATTCTAAATCCACCTGACAAAATTTTGTTTTTAATATTACATATGACTGAAAATTTTTATAAAAATTTCTAAAGATATCAAGTAAAAAAGTAAAAAGAACAAAGTCTATAAATAAAAATTTTCATCGAGATCTCGGATTTAGAAAATTAACGGTCTTCGTTCTTTTTGTTTCTCTACTCATTATTAGAGCTAGGAATTTTGAAAAAACCGGGACCGGGTCCGGGAAACGGGTTCTGAAAAATGGACCGGGCGGGAACCGGGTCCGGGAAACCGGGAAAACCCGTTCCCGGTTTCATCCCGGTCGCTTCAAAAAAACCGAGAAAAAGGACCCGGAAACCGGGAAACGGGTCCGGGTCCCGGACCCGTTCCTAACTCTACTCATTATTAATAGAAATGCTCAAAGTGCCCGCTCTCTAGTGGCAGCACTCTAGTGGCGGCACTCTAGTGGCCCGTTCCGATATTTAAGTATTAATTATTCTTTACTTTATTAAATAATTTTAATTAAATTAATAAAAAAGGATTAATTAATTTGTTAAATAAAACTATGTAAAAAGCATTGTAATTCCTAAAATAATATTTTTTCTAAAATTTTAAAGTTTATTTTCTCATTATTTTATAGTTCAATGTACATTATAAAAAATGAAAAAATTGCAAACGAAATACTATAAGCCACAGAAAACTAAGCCACAGAGCCCGCAACGTCTCTCTACTCACGATTTATCATTCAAATTAAAGAAGATCTTATTGTGATTTTATTGTGTCCGTACTTGCAGAAGGAACATATGTAAATGAAAATAAATAACTCATAATCGGTTAAATACCCCATCATCGGAGCATCGGCTTGGATGGTGGGACAGTCTGTTGTGCTTCGAACTCATTCCGTGATGGTTCAATTCCATCCAATGAATTTTTCCACAAAATGAATAACGTTATAATATGTAGCTTTCGCATTTTTTAAAATGAAAAGCATTAAGGTGCCTGTGTTTATAAGGTCTATATATAATGATTACCAGTAACCGGGTTGAGAGAGTCGTACAGAATTGAGATCTCGAAATATATCAATCATGATATCTAAGTGAAATTAGTACAGTTTAACTAATTGTTAGTCTTCGAATGCTGCAGAAATTGTATTTAGGAAACGAAAGGGAACTTACCTTAAATCTTCTAATAGAATCACATGTGTTTTTATTTTGTTAATCCCCCTTTTTAATCCCCTCTTAGTGTGCTTATATTAGGGAGTATGCTTCTACTAGAGAGTTTGCTTTTATTTTTCGATCATCCCATAGGATGTGGTTATATTGGAGAGTGTGCTTATTTCGGAGTGGGGTTCTATTAGAAGATTTACGGTATTAGAAGATTTACCTCGTTTAAAACGACTCAGAAACTAACCGTTAGGACTCAAACATCCCCCTTTTATTTACATACTTTTTGTGATGACGTGCCTTTATATTTAACAAATATATATAGTCAGCAAAGTCCTAGATATATAGATTAATCGAATAATGAAATATCCACCCTTGCTATATATCACTATTAACTAGAATGTAACACTACAACAATAGAATCTGTCTATTTCGAATCATGATACAGTCAGTAGCTTTTCATTGTTTTCCTTAAATTAATAATATTATTACATAATATTTCAGTTAATTTGTCCCTAATATATTTATTGTCCCCAACATATGCCCCTAATATACCACAATCATAAACATTATGAAATTGGAACAACAAACCCAAATCTTAACCCCAACTAAACTTAAAAAACAAAGAACTATTCCCCCCGAATTGCTTGTTGATATATTCAAAACCATCAACACTTATCCATATGAACTGTCGAGAGGTAGATTAAAGGATCCAGACGCCTTTTATATTAAAATATTATTAAAAGGATTATGGATAATGTATGCTAAAAAGCTGATGACTTCTTCATCGATAGTCTATTTATCTGCAGGAAATGCTTTCCGACAATGCAAGGTTGAGTATTATAAGAATACATTATAGATAGAATTCCTAAAAATAAAAATAGAAGAGTGAAAAATATTGGTAATTATATTGGCTCGTTCGGAATGTATCGAGCATGAAAAAATTAACCAAGGCCGGAGCACCACGATTGGGCGCGACCGGAGCACCACAAAAGGGCGCCCACTATTGGGCGCGGCACAAAAGGGCACGAACGCTTGGGCGCACGTTGAGAAATTTTTCTCAAAATTTTTAAAATAAAATAAAAACTTTTTTAAATAAAAAAAAACTATTTAGGTGTATGTATTTAAAGGAAGTTTAAAAATTAAAAATATTTAATTAAAAAATTAAAAAAAAAAGTTTAAAGTTAGTAAAATGCCGAATCCGGCTTCCGTATTTTTTTTCTATCGGATCGCATTAGGGCGATATAGATAGATTTAGAGGTTCGGCCTACCCCTGTTCGTGCCACAGTGCAAAATCCATCTATTCGGCCATTTGGAACACTGGAACACTTTGGAACACTCTGGAACACCTTGGCAAAAACGGGGTTGCCTCGGCACAAATTGCCTCGGCAAAAAAAAATTGCCTCGGCACAATTTTGTATATCAATATCGTTCTTTATATTAAATAAAATTTGGGGATTAACTGGTATATAAAGGTATTTACTCCCCCCTCCCTCAGTCAATTTTTTGGAAAATATCCCGCGGGATCCCGTCCCGCAGACGTTTTTAGTAGTTACTCGCTTGATTGATCACTCGATCGATGACTTGATTACATTATCAGATGAATCAACTCTTGATTGATTGAGTCATCTCCACTTAGGATTTAATTGAGTCATTTCCACGAATTTTTCAAATTTAGAAAAATCCCGCAATCCCGCGCGGGATCCCGCAAATTAAAAATGCGGAATTTTGTGGGAATGCGGGACTTTGTGGTATTATTCCCGCTGCTCCCGTCCCGCAGACATTTTTAAAAGTTACTCCCGCATGCGGAATCCCGCAAAAGCAATTTTTCCGATCTCTACTGGTCACACTAACCCGGCCATACTCAACTGATCCCTACCTATCAGAGCAGGACAAATAGGCGCGAGACTTTTGCGCGCCCAAAGTTATTTTTTTCATAGTAAATTTCTTTGTTCTGGTTTTCTCTTCTGATTTTTTCTGATTTTTTCTTGATTTTTTCTTCTTGATTTTTTGTTCTGATTTTTTCTTCTTTCTTGAAATACCAGATCCCCAGAATCTGTTTTCCGGGAAGTTTTATTTGGGTTTTATAAAATTTTTCCACGATTAGTATCTCAACAGCCTCGAAAAAAATTACGGAAGCCATTTTCCGGAATGACATTTCAGGCTTTTGACATTATAAAACGTGCCATCTATTTCTTTAACTTCTAATTTAAGAAAAAAATAACGAAAAAAAAGAAAAAATCTGAAAAAAAATTTTCTAGGAAAAAATAATTTAGGGCGCCCAAAAGTCTCGCGCCTATTTGTCTCCGCGCCTATTTGTCTCCGCGCCTATTTGTCTCCGCGCCTATTCGGCCGCGCCTATTAGTCGTGTATTAGTACTAGTTTTTATTAGTTGTTTTATTTTTTTATTACATATTTAATTTTTATTTTTTTAAATTTCCTATTAGTCATTTCAGGGTACAGCCCAAAACTGCGCGGGCCAAAACTGCGCAAAACTATTTTTTAGCATTGCGCATAAAAGTTAAGAGCAATTATTCTGATTTTTTATTCTGATTTTCCTGACATTTTATTCTGATTTTGTTGTTCTGATTTTTCTGATTTTCTTCCGATTTTTTTATTCTGACAATAAAAAATCAGAACGAGAAATTAAATAGTTATGCGCAGTTTTGGCCTGCGCAGTTTCGGTCGCACAGATTTGGGCGTGCCCCACACCCAACCCCCCCCCCCCCAAATTCAAAGATATACATATGTACCTAGTTAAAAACGTCGACTATATGATTCAAATAAATTTAACTATCCCTTTCTAAAATGTTTTTTTTCAGAAATCTTTAAAAAATAAATTGATTTATCTAAAAATGTCTGGTGAAAATATCGATGAATTCTCGTTATGTGAAGAGGATGCCAACAAAATCTTACTTAATGGGCAATCTGAGGACAAGAATGATAAAGAATTTTGGGCTGAGCTATTCTTGCGTTTGTTGGCTAAGAAAAGAATGTTGGATTCTGACAACAAAAGGGCTTTGGATTATCGCACGGTTTTTTTTAATTTTCTGGGATGGGAAATTTTCCATGGGAATTTAACTGAATACTAAACAGAGATAGGGATAATATGTCAGTCGAAAGTGCTCGGCTATCTAATTTGAATGAAATGTTCGTTTATAAATAAATGAATAAATAAACCAAAATTGCGATTGGGATAACACTGCGTTGAGGTATAGACTCTTAAAAATCGAAAAACCCTAGGGGGTACCCAAAAATTAAATTATACAAATGATAGCTCATTCTAAAAAGCTCAGCAAACTGAATCCTTGTCTTGTATTTCTCAAACTTCCCTTTGTTTCTCAATTCTTGGGAGTTTATGTCTAACAATAAGTGTGCACTCAAATTAGCTCTATGCGCCATTTCGAATGACATAACTGTCCTAATCGGATAATATTTGTCCAAATCGGATTGGTGTTTTCTCTCCAAATCATGGGAAACGAACTTAATAAACTCGTTTATTATATTATTCAGGAAGAAGTAATTAATTTACAATTTGAAAATAATCGTCTCAAGTTTCTCAACAAAAATTTGACTGATGGTGCAAAAGAAGGAATGGAGACTTCCAGCGTTATTAGTTCACCATTTAGTTCTCCTGATAAGGCTTCTTCTGTTACTCCAGTTTGCTTTTATTTATAAAATGGATGGGAAAGGGTCTTTCTTATTTGATAACCTTGGGTTTCTTTGGGCGGTTTTTCTATTTATTTTCATAAGTTTCGTATGTTTAATCAATTAATATTCAGAAGAAACCTGGTGCTACAACTATGCCTAAAGGTATATGCTCGGTGTGTGCAGGTGCTCTCGATCTGTTTTGTCCAGCCTGTCAAGTAAGACATTTTCTGTTCTTTTTTCATTCTCTTCTTTCCTCTCATTGTTCCTTGCACACGGATATATGAAAACGCTAAATCCTTTGCAGACTTTAATTTCCAAATTTTTGAATATTTAATTAATAAATTTTATTTTCAAACAGGCTTTTGCTAAGAAACATGGTGAGCCACCTAAAAAGCCGTGTGGTAAAACTGGGACGTGTACTGGCGCTGCAGTATTAAGTTGCGCTGCATGCCGATACAAGACAATTAAAGAGTTTGGTTATCAGAAATCTCCGAAGAAGCCGTCAAAGAAACGTGAAAACGAGGTTTTTGATAAAATTTTATTGATAAAAAATTAATAAATTATTCTGAATTTGTTACCCTATTGTCAAATAATTTGATAATAATTAGATTTTAATTTATGAAAATTCGGGGGGGCGGGGAGAACAATAACTTGTCGAGATTTCTAAAAAATTAAACCTTTCCCCCAATTTTTTTGGATTTTCCTTTTTTTTTATTAAATATGTAGAATGAAATGAGTAATATTTAAAAAAAACTTTATTTAACAACATTTTAGGACAAAACTGAGACAACAGGATCAAAAATTGCCAAATTGCAAGATCAGTCGTCGCCACATAATTCTGATGAAGATATGCAAGGTGATACTACAAAGGCAACTTGTTCTACAGGGGAGCAGAATTAGAAGATTTTTTTTGGTTAGAAGGTTTTGCTTTTGGAAGGTTTTTTTTGGTTTGGTGTTCTCTTATAAGGCTGATTTTTGAAAGATTTTGTTAAGGAAAATTTTTGACACATTAATTTATTATTTATTTGAGGCTCTTCAATTTATTTTTTTTCTATATATTCATGAAGGTTTTTGTTTTGTTGTTTGTTCTAAATTCGATTCGAGAGAATTCCACTGCCTCTACATATTTTTGACAATCTTTCTTTTTTTGAAGTGAATGCATGTTTTTTTTAAATCTCTTTTACCAAAAAAATACATACAATTTTTAGAAACTTTAAAAAATACATTTATATATAAAAATATGCATTCTTTCAAATTTATTGTTTTTTAAGAAAAATAATTTGTATTAAAAATATTTTGACTATAAAGTTTCAAAAAAAAAATTTTTTTTCTGAAATCTTTTCACATAATCTCAGATTTTAAAAAATTTTCAAAAATTTCAAAAAAAAATTTTTTTTGAAATCTTTTTATGTTTTTTCTCAATTAATTTATTTTCTTGAAATTTCAATGAATATTTTTAAAATAAAAAGAATTATCTCTCTCATTTAACTTTACACCCTAATTTACCGTATACATTGAGCTTATGTTAATCTGAATTAGTGACCGGCAAAATCATTTTTCCGGGCCGGGAAACCGGATTTTGGATTTCACACTCATGCCGGACCTGATCCGACCAGATTAAAACCGGCCGGTTTTAATCCGGCAAAAATAATTTCTTGAGTTCGGCAGAATTTACCCGGATTTCGGACCGGATCCGGGGTTTTTTCGGATTTTTCAAAATATTTTTTTATTCGATTTTGTGTTAAAATGTTGTAAGAGATGTTTTGTTTATGTGTTAAGATGTAATACCTGATGTATATTAAATAATTACTTTAGCGAATTAACGTCAATACGACTAAAAATCGAATAATTAAACAAAATTTTTCTTTAATTTTATCTAAAATATGCAGATGAACAAACAGAAATTAAATTTAAAAAATCATTTTGAAAGGAATTAAAATTTAGAATATTGACTTTAAAATTAATTTTAAGCGTTTTTAGTATTTTAATTTGCTTTTTATTTAAAAATAATTATTTCCAATCTAATAATACTTCCAAACTTCATTGTAGAATACACCCTTATTTGTTAGGGGTGAAGTAATCGTATACAATCGACCCAAACTTTAACATACTTCTCGATATTAAATACGTTTTGGTAAAACTTGGTAGGCCAGTGAGCGGGGGAACTGTCTAACCCGCAATTCAAAATACGCCTCATTATAAGATAAGATTTTTTGGTAATACTTTGGAAGCCGCCCACGCCTTTTTGACCTTCCTATTTTTTCTATAAAATCTGACTTAAATGAAATAATACATCTAGGTAAGTAGTTGTGAACACTTATTTTAATCCCTTGCAGCGGCATAAAAAAGCTTTTCCAACGAGGATCCAGTGTCATAATTTTGTTCAGATTCATCAAATCTAATCGATCATGATATCATTCGACTCGGCTTGAAGAGCTGGGTCGAATGATAAATAGTAACCTAGACTTCCAAAGTATTAAGATTTTCTTATAATATAGTAGAATTGGTGTATTATAATTTTCTGCCCTATACTTAATTTAAGAGTTCCCATCAAATTATCAGAAATAAAAATCCATGAAATGACCCTCGCTATTTTTGTGCACCCACTCCATTAAACTTATAAGGAGTCCTCCTTTTGATCCGAAGGAGAATAAATGAGCCATTCCGTATCGACTGTATATACTTAGAATTCCTGATTTTGATGAGATTTTTTGGTAATACTTTGGAATGGCCTTATAGTTAGTACTTACCCAGTCAAAATCTTACAAGGGATCGAGTTCCTACTACATTTCTTTTTTCATTGCCCGATTAAATTGGAAGAAATATACTAATTTTAGAAAATTTTCGAATTTTTTCAGACAATTTTTCAATAAAAAATGAATTATTCATCAACTACTTTAATTATATCCATTTTTTCAATAATTCTATTTATTGAATACTTAAATAGCCAAAAGTGTATAAAACAAGGGAAGGATTGTTGTGATAAGAGAACCTGTACCAAGGGTTGTTGTGGCAATTTAACTTGCCAAAGTTTACCAAAATATGAAAGTGGAAATGTTTATATTGGCCTACGAAATATATGTGGGAAAGGTAATTTGAAATAGAAATTATTAAACTGAAGAACCTATCTTCCATTTCATTCTCCTTGATAAATTCGAGGTGGTTCATATTAGAGATATTTCCCTGGATTAATAAAAAATAAGCAAATGTTCTAGCCCATCTCTGATAATTAACCCCCTCCCGCGAAAGATTGAAGCAATAATTATCCAAGGTAATCATTTAAGCTTAAAATATGCTTAAAATCATTTAAGCTTAAAAAAGCTTAAAATATGCACTAAAATAAAAATGCTGTCTAAATATGCAATAAATGTCAGATACTCTTTTTTTCAATGGGTCTTTTTCAATGGGTCTCCTCGGATGGGCTTATATTAGAGGTGGCTTCTAATAGAGGTGGGCTTATATTAGAGGTGGCTTCTAATAGAGGTGGGCTTATATTAGAGGTGGCTTCTAATAGAGGTGGGCTTATATTAGAGGTGGCTTCTAATAGAGGTGGGCTTATATTAGAGGTGGCTTCTAATAGAGGTGGGCTTATATTAGAGGTGGCTTCTAATAGAGGTGGGCTTATATTAGAATGTTTATGGTATATCAGATACTCTTTTTTCTTTATATTTAAAAAAATTGTGTTTATTTTTAATTTTTCAGGTAAATGTATTCCAGAAAACGGAACATGCAGTCAAGATAAAATTAATTGTTGTGAAGGAACAGCCTGTATAGTTCCCTATTTTACTTGTATGAAATGTCTGTTTACTGGTGATTATTGTGATGGAGATAATAGCCTTAAAAGTTGTTGCTCTGGAGATTGTAAACCAAAGGGGAACACAACACGTTCGACTTGTCAGAAATGAATGAAGATATTTTAATTATTAAAAATTGGGTTTTCGGGTTATAATGACAGGGCTTTTTAAACAAAATATGCTTTTTAATATACAGAGGTTGGGTCGGAACAGTCAGAGGTGTCGGAATTTTTTTTAACTTTCGGAAATCGGAAGAGCCGGAAATCGGAACTGGCTCAAAAATCGGAAATCGGAAATAAAGTTTTTTTTCGGAAATCGGAAGGAAAAAAACGTCGGAATTCCGACCCACCTCTGCTAATATTCAAAACGTGCCCCTCTAATTTACGGCACTCTTTCATAAAAACGTCAGCTAACTTTAGTCTTAAGGGTGCTGTCTTATCGAGATTGAACTGTTTTCAGCCTTCTTTCTTTTCCTAATAAATATTATTTTCTATTTTCTTCTAATTTTCTTTTGATAATTTTATTCAAACACTAATTTATACGTTTAAAAATTATTTAAATAAATTATATCTTCAATTATTGAATAAAATAAAAAAAAGGTGTAAATCAACTCATAAGCAAGAGAATAAAAATATTTTTTTTAATAAAATTAAAAAAAATAAAATTTTTAGCTTTCTGATTTGCAAAATTCAATAAAATATAGTATTTTATATTTTGTTAAAGTTGAGAAGAAAAGTTTGATTAAAATCTTTAAGAAAAGCAGACCGTAGATTCGAAATTTTGATTTTCGAGGTTTTTTGTTTCGACTCCCACCAGAAAAAACCTAGGCATTGGCGATTCGGAAACCGTGTGAAACGATTCGGAAACCGTCAGAGGTCGGACCCTGACAGGCGGGACTAGAAAATAGAATCTCATTTCATCAATCTTAAAAATTTTTTAAGAATTTTAAATCCGCAATTTTTTCATCCTAAATTGTCGTCCGCATTTATCCTTCGGAACACCATACAAACAAACAAACAAAAAACCATATTTTTATTTATTTATTTATCACAACAAATCACTATATATTTTTATTTCGAATCTTTCATATCCCCCTTCATCTTATCCATATTTTGTTTCGTTTTCACAACCATATAGACTATGAACCAGATACAGGCAAAAATAAGAACGCTGAAAATTAAAATTTTCTTTCAAATTTCAAAAACAATTTTTTACCATATTCCAGCCACAATTATAAGTTTTTCTTTAAGACTCAATTTATTTTCTATCAAAAGCTTGTATTTGCTACTCTTACTCTGAAATTAGAAAAATAAACTTAAAAAATTTCAATTTACAGAGTCAGATTTCAATTGTAAATACACCCAGGGTGATTGAATAATCCTATCTTATAATGAGGTGTAGATTAAATAGAGGGTATCTAGTATTGGGTGCATGTTATAATGAGGGTTTTAATAGAGGGATACATTAAATAGAGGTTGTGGTTTAGGAAACCCCCGCCAAAAGAGGTCTGCCAATTGTACAAAACGTCTCCTAAATAGAGGTGTATCTAGTATTGGGTGCACTATTGAGGGTTTTTTTAGAAAACGTCTCTTAAATAGAGGTGTTCTAGTATTGGGTGTCTCTACAAAAGAGGTCCGACTGCTAATATTTTTAAACTTACAATCCTAAGTTGAATATTACACTTTGGTCCATTTGGCGCTTTCCTTGTAATATTTTTCCCTCCTTGGTGTTGGAAAGCTGCTTTTTGTGGCAGCAAATATAAAGAAAGCAGACGGTAGTAGGTAAGATCTCCATCCTTGTATCTGATCTCCCAAGTCATTGGATTTAACCCGTAAATTTTACTCTGCTTGACACTGTTGCAGACAAAAGGCGGGTTACAAGAAGCGAAAGAAACACTACATTGATCGTCTGTTGGACCCAACCTAAACCAGATAATGTGGTCATCAACCTGCACGTCGATTGAGGACCATTTATTGTTGATTCCATCGAATTTTTGAGGACATTCACACAAAATGGGCTCTCCAACTAGAAAAAAATTTGTTTGATTAGAAAGCTTCCTTCCAAAAATCTCACCCTGTTGCATGCTCACATGGACTCTATCTCCTTTATAGCCCCAACCTATCTCCAATCCTTCAGGCTTCAAGCACTCCCCACCTCCACTGACGCAAGCAGCCTGGTTATCACAAAAAGCATGCTCATTGTATGGTCCTTTTTTGAGCTTCTCAAAACATTCCAAATCAATGCTGTGGGCGAATGGAACCCTGAAAACGTATACAAGGTTTTGAATTAAAAACTGTTGCCTACAGATTGGCATTAATTCCATCAGGCATTTCTTCAAGACATTCTTTTATTTCCTTGTCGTCGTTGCTCAGAGTGGCTGTGAACTCAAGCTTAAAAGCAAGATATCTATGCATTAGATCCATAACACATCCCGTCTCCCGAACACTGTTGTAGTTGAGAACACTTGAAATTAAAAATTTTTAGATTTTTGCGGACAAAATTTTGCGGATTAAATTTGCGGACATAATTCTTACGGACAAAAATCCCCCTCAAAAGTCTTACGGACAAAAATCCCCCTTTCAAACACTTACATATCTCCATTGTCCTCAAATTTAACATCACAAGCATTCTCAGTTCCAACGTAATCCTTGAGGTCATCATTGTTTTCCGCGATTCTGAACTTGCGCTCTGATATTGTTATTTTGTTCCCAACCAATGTATGTCGACCATAACCAACAACAGTATCAGCCACAGAACATTTAAGCGATGTCCAAACAGCCAACAAAACAATGGGAAGAAAAGCGGCACGAAGCATTTTTGGAAGAACAATTGTTTCTTGGGATAATAGAACAATTGAATAAATTTCTAGGCTTTTATAGTAGCTAATACATTCTATTGTTCAAGTATCTGTTCCATTTTTTGAGAATTAAGAGATAAATTTGGAATTTTGTTAATAATACTAGATACACCTCCCTATACTAGATACACCGCTATTTAAGAGAGGTCCTTTAAATTTGTTTCATCGCGTAATGGAGGATATGCCTAGGTGGCATGGAGGATATGCCTAGGTATCCTCTATGTAAGACACACATATGCCTAGGTGGCATGGAGGATATGCCTAGGTATCCTCTATGTAAGACACACATCATTATAAGATATAAATTTTCAGCCCCAAGGGGGTATTTTATAATACTCCAAGGGTAGTATTTTTAAATGTGATTTTTTTGGCGGTACGACAATTGCGGATACGCACGTGCGGATGCGACAATTGCGGATATAAAATTTTTAAAAGGTTTAAGATTTTTTAATGTTTTCAGTGCCACATCTGTTTAAAATGATTCGGAAACCGTCAGAAGTCTGAAGCTGACAGCCGGGACATAAAAACGGAATATCATTTCAATCATTGTTAAAATTAAAAAAATTTTTAATCCGCAATTGTCGCGTCCGCACGTGCGTATCCGCAATTGTCGTAACACCATTTTTTTGATAAGAATTTTGATTAAATTCAATATGACTTTTGATACATTCATAAAAATTTTCTTTTTAATTTTAAACCAAATTTGTTTGGTTTTCCTCGCCTTTTTTTAATTCTAATTGAACCACAATGCTTATTTGAACTAAAGTTTCCAAGTTTTTCAGAAGAGATTTTATTAAATTAATTAAAAATAAGTTCAAAAAATTTAAAAATTTTCCTTTCTACTCTTTTTAAAATTAGTTGAACAAACAAAATCTTTGAAAAGATTTAAATATATATAAATCCTGACTTGAAAACTAAACATTATCAGTTTTACAATTTAATTCTACTTAAAATTGTTTAGATTCACTTACTAAAGACCAGTGATGCGGGGGTTCCGGTTCCGGTTCCGGAAGTGTAACCGGTAAAAGTCCGGAACCGGTTTGGAAGCGGAACCGCGGAACCGGCAAAGGTCCGGAACCGGTTTAGAACCGGTTCCGGAACCGCTTCCGGCGACATTTTGGAATTTCTGCATCACTGCTAAAGACTAAGCACTTTAGTTAAGCTGGGATAAAACCTAAACATTCCATCCATTGTTGGTTTAAATTTACCTCGCTAAAATTACGAGTAGTATGCGTTTTCCGCCCCCCTTTTTTTCTTCTTTAAGAATGTACATAATGGTCAGACATTTTCATCCCTCAATTTAAATCCATTTCGCTGAGGTATCTTCAAAAAGATACTGACATTAGGAATAAAATGAAATCTTAAAAAAATAAATGAAATTTAGACGGATGTTATTTTCTTGAGGTAAGCTAGAACTATATTAGAACTTTATAAATAAATACTCACATATAATTAGAGATAGGATTTTAGGCAAAATGCCTGTTTTTTCGGATTTAGGTGCCTATTTTGGCAGTTTTTAGTGCCTATTTTTGAAGCTTTTAGTGCCTATATAGGCGCCTATTTTTAACTTTATCGTGCCTAAAAATCCTAGAACTACAGAAAGATTTTTTTCTGGAAGTACGAAGGTTTAAACTGTAGCGTGATTCGAACGTAATGATTTACCAAAATTTTCTTTAATTATTTTTCAGATTTTTCTTCTTTTTAATTTAAAGAAAAAATTAAATTTTAAAAAATGTTTTATTTAACCAAATTCCTGATTATTTCAATTTTTATTTTATTTATTTTATTTCAATTAATTTATTGCTGCAGCAAATATGGCCAGTCTTGCGATAAAGGTTGCTGCCCAAAATTAAGTTGTTCTGACGCTTATGATGTTGATGGAAATGTTGTGGGGCGAGCTTGTTTTGATTAAAGTGAAAAAAATTTTCTTTTCATTTCCTCTATTTTTGAAAATTTTGGTTACTTTCTTTATTTTTCTTACTTTAAATTTAAAATGAATTGTGGATAAAACATGTGTTTGGGAAAAATTTTTTTATTAATCGGATCTAAAAAAAAGAGGAGGATAAGATGAGACGAAATATGATTTGAAATGATGAGAAATATAAATAGTTTTTCGGTGAATAAAATTTTCCTTTGTATAGGTTGTTAAGGGGGGGATAAAAGTGAATGATATATCCAATGTAAATATTCACTTTTGTAAGGATGATTCACCTAGAGCAGTTAAAACGCTTAGGCGGGGGTTAAACGATCTAAAAGGATAAAGGGTCGTCCCGGTAGCTCAGTGGTAGAGCCTGCATTTGTTTGAGCAAGGCCGAGAGAGAGAGCATTTTCAGCGTTATCGGAGGTCCTGCCCGGTGGCTAAACTTTTGCTAAACTCTTTCTCTTTTGGGGGTATCGCTCAGATATCTCCCCCTAGTTTACAAGCAAATTAAAAATTTATTTACAGCGATGGTTCATTTAATATTGGGACTATCTACAAGTTCTACATGAATTTTGATATTTAAAAGTTCGCTTTTGCCAATAAAAAATTCTGAAACTTCTATTGACCTCACAAAAACCTCAAAAACAAAAAACTAATTTATAAAAAATTTTTGCTTCCTCATTCTCTTTATTTTCCCCCCTATTTTATCACTCAACAACAACAATAAATTAATATAAACAAAAAATTTTTCTTCCTTTTTTATAAATTGCATGACTTTTTTTTATCATCTTTGCGTGTGTTCCTTTGTAAAATTAAAAATAGAGGAAACGGTCAACTAAAAATGGTTTTAGGCTTTGTCTTTTTAATGCTTTTTGCCTTATTCTTGACTTTTTTTTCCTTCTAAATGCTCTTCCTTTATTGTTAGGGGCAGGGTAAATTTGGGCACAATGTCAATTGGGCGCGCGCTTTTAAAATGATTTAAAGAGCACCTAAAATTTTAAAAATTTGCACAGATATCGTTGATACTGTTTTCTAATAACTCTGAAAATTACATGATTTTTGGTTCATTATTTCTAAAATTATGGTCAATTATTACAAAATTTTAGTTAAAATTTTTCAGTTTTCTCACTACTTTCTTTCATAACTTTTGAAATACTTAACCCAAAATTCTAAAATTTTTAGAAGACCTAGATAATACTTTTAGCTATATCTATGCAAAATTTCAGAAAATTTGGTCCCCTTCCCTTTGAGATATATGGCTCGGCGCCTTTACTCTCCCGCGTCGAAACAACCCCTTCTTCCTCTTTTTATTGTTCTCCCCCTCAAAAAATAATTTTTTACATCTTTTCCATTTCCGTTGATCCCCTAGGGATTTTTGGGGCATTTTTACTTTCCGTCCCATTTTTCTTTTGTTTTTTCCTCAACTCAGTTTTAAAAAAGGCTTAAAGAAAATGCCAATAAAATACATATAACAATTCCCTCCTTCTTTTAATGTATATCCATCAAAAAATAATTTTTTTAAAAGGGAAAGTTTGTATATTTTTTTACTTTTTTCTTAAAAATGTTCCCAAAATAATTTTTAAAAAATTTAAAAAATTAAATTAAAATACTTTTCGGTTATCTCCACAAATTTTACTTTTCTTCTCCTTCATTTTCTCCTTTTCTTCTTTTTCATGAAATGTACAAAATGGTCAAAGTCAACCAAGTGAAGTCACAAGCTTCTGCAATTCGAACGCTCTATTTGCATGAGGGGTCTTCTCACTCTAAATCTAAGCCTTGCTTAATTATATTTGACTCTTTCCATTTTTAAATGAGGGCTAAAAAGGATGGAGAAGGTTATAACTGAAAAGGTACTAAATTTATTTTTTTTGTGTATTGTTTGTTAATTTAAATCAAGCATTAACTCTTAAATTTCTTTTTTATTCAATACATTTCCCCCCGTAATTTTACACATAATTTTGCTCTTTTACTTTTTTTTTACACACAACAATTTTTCTCTTCACTGAATCCAAAAATAAATTTATATAAATAATCATGTAGCATATATTTTTTGTTAGAACGTCATTAGCACATTAACACAAAAAACAACATTTTTAAGTGCAGAAATGAGCGAGAATTTATACTTTTATTTTTTGAAAATAAAAACTTGCCAAGCGAATTAATTCTAGGAAAAAATTGTAGTTAGGTAGTTGGGTAGAAATTTGTTGTTACTAGTAAATGTATTTATGGGGGAATTCCACCCCCCTCTAAAAAATAAATTTATATTTTGGTAAACTATTTGCAAAGGAGTGTTAAAATTAGAGGAGGGGTGAGATAATTACTTAGGTTATGCTGTGGAAATATTCATTGGATGGGAGCAGAGGTCGAGCGGAATTTCGATCTCCTACTTCCGATTTCAAAAAATTTGAGCTGATTTCTGATTTCCAAGTTCCGACTTTCGAGCCATTTCCAATTTCCGACAGTTCCGATTCCCGACACCTTCGTCATTTCTGATTGATCTATGGATGGGAGATGGAATTGGCCATCGCGGAAAGGGCCAACCCGGAGCACTACCGACTGTGCTACCTCCAACTTAATGCTGAGGGTTATTTTCATTTATATTCCTTCTTCTGGACACAACACTAATTTTAAAAATCGTATAAGTACGGTTCAACTTTAATTTTAAAAAACTTTAATAATATTTTTCTAAAAATAAATTTAATTACGTCTTTTTTAAAAGAATTTATTTCCTCTTTTTATAATTAATTAATTTAATATTCCCCCAAATTTTTTTGAAAATTTTTTATTTATTAATATTCTAAAATAGTCAGTTGTTTAATAAATCAAAAAAATATTTTTAATATATTTTAAAAGTTTAACTTTATACCAAAAAAAGAAGGACAACTGTTTTTGTCTACCCAAAAAAAAATTTTGAAAAAAACATTTTTATGTACTCTAATTAATATCCCTAATTTAAAAAAATCTTTTTTTAATTTTTACAATGTGGACATACGAAACCGAAAGCTTTCCAATGCTCGAGGTCTAAATTGCACCAAGGATGGGCCGGTTTGAGAAAAAAGTCGGGTCGGGTTCAGGGCGTAAATTGCGCGTTTTTTACTTGCGGACGACTTGGCTGGATGGGGTTCGAGCCCAGCCAAGTCGGGTGGACACGAAGCCCGGGTTACGGGTATCATGTTTAGTGTAAGCCGGTCCAAGACTGAACTGCACCCAACCCTGAACTGCACCCATGGAACTAAAGCTTAGGCCAATATGTGCCACTAGAATCAGCTTCTATAACCAGATTTTATTTTCAGGCTCGATTCTAGTAGAAGCAGCCTCCTTGAACTCAACCAGCCTTAAAAAATTTTTTTTTAACTTATAATCTTTCTTTCTCTTTTTCTACTCAATTTTCACTTTAATTATATTTTATTAAGTTTACACAAATTAATCAATTTATACCTTATTTTTTACGCCCCCTTTCTTAAAAATTCTTTTGACTAAAACAGCTGTTTTCTCAACTTAGCCTCTTTTCTTTTAAATTTTTTTTGTTGGCAATTCAAGAACTATTAACAAGAAAAAAAAATTTTTTTTTCAATTTTTTCTATATTTTCTGCCCTTTCTAAAATATACTTATGAATTTATTAAATATTTAGGGGGAAGAGGGAGAAAACCTTCCCCCCCCCCCCCAATGTTTTGTTTTGTCGTTTCTCCCTGTTTTTGTCTCTTTATTCCCCCCATATTTACTTTTATTTTTACCATTAATTCAATTGCAAATAATCCCCATAAATTCCCCATAAATCCCCAATAAAATTAAGGACAAAATTGGGGTAAGGGAATTTTTTTCTAATTTTTTTTTTCAATTTTTTAGAGAAATATAACTAAATTAATGAGTAAATTACCATAAAATAAAATAAAAATTGAGTAATAAAAAAGGGAGAGAATTTTAAATTTATTTTTATGAGTAAATTGAAATGTTTATTTACTTGGTTATGATGCACTCTTAAAGTTTTTTAGTTGGAAAATCAATTAAATTAATTTTAAGTTTTGTTTTAAATTTTATTATGTAGTATCCCAATTTTTTCGACTTTTTTCGAGTTGGAATTGTTCAATATTTATTTTTTATGTGTCATATTGTAGCCTAGAATCTGCTCTATCTTTTGACATTTCAATTGAATTTGAGTCTCTTTTTGAAGTAAAGTTATGTGGGTTTAAATGACCTATATTGAATAACAAATATCATGACCAGGCTCAAACAAAAATTTATATAATTTTGTATTTTTGGCCTAAAAACTTCTTTCTTGGCTATTTTATAGCCCTGATTCTCCTCTATTTTTTGATATAACGTTCAGATTATTTCAAAATTTTTAAGGCCGAGTTATTTATTTTTAAAACCCTCTTTACCTGTGTTGAGACATCCTGTCCAAGTTTCTTTAAAAATCCACAACATTTTTGAACTTTAACTTTTCTGGCTAATTTTAAGCTTATTTTGTAGCCCAGATTCTCTGCTATTTTTTGATATAAAATTTTGATTTATTGATAAACTTAACCGCTAATTATGGACCTAATAATTCCTTATACTCGTATTTTAAAATTAATAATTATTTTCCCCTTTTTTATTCTCTCAAAAATTTTTAACTATTTAATTACCGACTTTTTAATATTTTCTATATTTAAATTTACCTAACAACCATTTAAATTTATTTAAAAAAAGAGTGGGAGTCCCAAACAAAAAATATGTTTTCATCCATGCTTCATCCATAAGCATCCATAAATTTTCACTCAGTTTATGTACTTATTTTTCCATTCATATTTTATTGCACCCATAGCCCACATAATTTTATTTTTTTAAAGTTGCAATGCTCTTTTCATTTTTATCAATATTATTCAAATTTTAAAAAATATGAGAAAAAAATTTTCAAAATTTTTCAAAAAAAAAATCAAAAATTTTCGAAAATATTCTTAAAAAATTTTAAAAATTTTCAAAAAAAAATTTCAGAAAAATTTCAAAAAATTCCTACCCCTTTTAACGCTTTTCTAAATATTTTTAAAAAATTTTCAAAATTTTTCAAAATATTTTTTCGATTTTTTAAATTAATTTTTCCACTATTTCCAGTCAAAATCTCTCGTCATTTTTCCCTTATGTATATTTTAGCTATATTTAAAATGTACTAATAAATTATTTAATTTAATTAAGGCTTTAAATCTTTTTATTTATTTAATTTATTTTCCCTTCCAATTTACACCATTTATCCAATTTCCGTTTTTAACTGGCTTTTGGGGGAAAATAAAAATAAAATTCTGTCCTTTTACTGTCATCATGGAGAGATTTCCCTTTTCCTCTTTCTCCCTCTTTTTTTATTTTTTAATTTAATTTTGGCAGATTTTTTATTTTTTTGCTGTAGGGCAAACATGCGTTTTTATTTTTTTCAGATTTACTTCCTTCTCTTTTTTAACAGCGAGACTTCTGAAGCTTCGAAAATATATCAGAATCGAAGATAAAACGTCTTGAAATTCGAAATTTCTAAACAACACTGGACTTGGTGGATCCTTTCCTTTATTTCCTCAAAAAATCCGCAAGTTTAATCCGCAAGTTTACTTTTACTAGAGACCTGGCTTTTTTGTTCTACCAAAAATCTAGATACCGATAACCAAAATATTTCTCTTTTAACGAGCCTTTTGAGCCACTTTTTCAGTAATTTTTACTTGCGGACAAAATTTGCGGATTAAACTTGCGGATTTTTTTATTCTTTCCTTATTAGGAAAATCTAAAATTAATTTTATAATTTTTTAAATAATATCTAAATTTAAAAAATTTATTTTTATTTCTTTCTATAAATAAAATTTAATTAATATATTTTCCCCAAAAAAAAACTCTTTAAATTTTTTCTTTTTAATCCCCCCTCCATTTTATCGCGTGGTAAAACTAAATTTTTCTTTCTTTTAAAAATTTTTTTCTTTTGTCATTTTTATTATTTTTCTTTTTTACATAATTCTTGTCCTTTCTATAAACAAAATTAAAATTTGCAGACAAAATTGGATTCAGAAATTTATTCCCCACAACACACAAACCTAATTTGGGGGTCACACTTAGGGTCACACTTAGGGTCACAAATTAAGTTGTCGGATCTGGATATCAGGATCCGAAAAAAAAATCCGGATATCCGAAGACTTCCAACTATCTGACAACCTTAAACACGAAACTTTTAAAAATCCCTTGTTTAGTTCTACTCGATGCCCAAACTTTTCTTTAACTTCTACTTAACCTAAACCTACTTTTTAATAAATCTTGGCAGATATCCTTCTCCTTTAAGAGAATAAAATAGCTATATAATTATGTATATTAAAGAGATATTAATTTTTAATACTTGGGAAAAAGGTCCTTTTCCCTCCCCTTTCTATTTATGAAAATTAAAAAAAAAAGTTGGAAAAAAGTTTTTGGTGAATTAATTATTTTTATTGCACATTTACACCTTTTATATTTCCCTTTTATTAAAAAAACTTTTTTTATTTTAATAATTAGCTTTAAATAACCAACCTAATAATTATTCCACCTGCCACCCTTTTATTTTCTATTTTTATTTCACCTCATTTAAATTGAAATAAATTTTTTATATTTTTTTAGAGTAATTGTTTAATAATTAGAAAGGTATAAATTCTTAAAAACGTAATTTCCATATTTCCTCAATTAGAATGCCATGGCATTCTATTTTTCCTTTATTTTCAAAGGTGGCGTTCTACTAGAGGGTGGCATTCTATTTTTAATCACCTTCCAATTGGGGGTACGGCCCAAGTAGGCGCGCGGCCAAGTAGGCGCAAAGTCATAACTTGCTTCAAAATTTCCGAATCTTATCAAATTTGGTATTAAACGATTCCTCTCATCGAGCTAAAGAGATTGGTACCAAAATTGCTAAGGTCCATAAAATTTTCAGGTAGTTATGGCTTTGCGCCTACTTGGCCGCGCGCCTACTTGGGCGTGTCCCTCCAATTGGCATTCTATTAAAGGGCGGCATTCAAATAGAGGAAATAGGTATCATAAATATTTTCGAACGAAATCTCGAAGTATCTCATCAATCCCTTGAAGACAGCTAGATTTTTTCTTTCTCTCTCCATACTTTAAAATTTGAAAAAGCGCAAAATCCTTCCGTTTTTTCTTAAATAATCAAGTCCAATACCTCAAGAACCAGACCACTCAGAAATCAGAGGATTTTGATTTGATACCAAAGCGACGTTAGAATTAAAGTGACATTAGATTGGGGCTCAATCTAGACTAAAACACATACCTCGGGACCGATTTGAGATTACCTCTGAAGGAAATTGGCGTGGGATTGGCGTGGGATTATATCGAGATTTCAATGTTTTTACTTTCCTTTTAAATTTAATTATTTTTACACTTTTTTAAAAAAATAAACAACATAAAGGAAGGTAGGATCCTTCTCCATAAACACAATAATTGTTTATTTTCAAGTCACTAAAAATATATTATTTTTTCTTCAAAATTTTCTTTTTTTAAATTACGTCAATTTCTTAGAAATATATTTATTTTTTTTTATTTTTTTAAAAATTATATTTCCCTTAAAATTAATTTTGTAAAAAATTTTGGTAATATTAGACGTTATTCCCCCCCCCCCCTTCCCCTGAATCCCTGACCATTTTGAGCTCATTTGCTTGATACATTGAGGTGTATTTTCTATGAAAAGTATTGCTTACGTAGCTTCCTCGTCCCCCCCCCCCCCAACCTAATTTTTAAAACGGACATTAAATGGAGGTGGATCTCTAATATTGAGTGTGCTTAAAAAAGGAGGGTTTCTATTAAGAAAATATACTCCAAAAAAATTTTTTTTCTGCAATTGCCAATATTTAAAAATAAAAATTTATTCCCTCAATTATCGATGGAATATAAATCTTTCAAAAAAAGAGACACGTTTCCGCCCTTTTTTGACAAATTAGTGTCCTCTAATTCTTTTTTTTTGCATTTTTATTTTCTTTTTTATTTTCCCCCCAATTTACATTTTTTTTGAAAAATTTATTTTTAAAAATTCCAATAATTTGGGAAGAAATTGTTTTTAAAAATAGGTTTAAGTACAGAAAAATTTTTTTTCATAAATTAAAAACAAAAAAGAAAACGTAATTTGATCTTATTTTTTATTTTTTTTTTTAAATTAATTTTTTTACTTCCTTTTTTTATTTGATTATTTCTTTTAAAAAAATGATCCTTAACGTCACTTTTAGATATCCTCTTTAAGCTTGAAAAATCGTATCTTATTACTTGAGGTTCTTTAATACAGATTAGGGTTGTGCCGAAACAGATTTTAAAAAGCGGAATGCGAAACACGAAAGTCATTTCGAAAAAGCGACACGCGAAACGCGAAAGTCCAGAGAACGCAAAAATTCGCTAAAGGCGAAACGCGAAACTGTCACACCCCTGATAGGGAGGTACCTTAAATTGATTAAAAACCCTTGGACACCCCCCCCCCACACACACACACAATGGCCAACCAAATTTTTAAACGTTCCTTAAATAAAGACGTATCAATATCGAGATATTTAGAAAGGATCTTTTGGCTGTAATCATCCGAATTTAATTTGCAGAAAATCCGCATTTGTTCTAGAGAATCCGCAACTTTTAAAATTAATTTATTTTTCAACTTTGACTTGTTGGCATTCTGTTAATTAAATTAAATTTATTTAGTTATACCTCACTTCAACTAATTTAAAAAATGACTCTAAGTGAGAGTGCCACTTGTTTTAAAATTAAAGATTTACTTAATAATTACAATATTTTTAATACACCACTAAATACAGCAGAAAATGAATTGACAGATGAGGGGGAAGAAAGGTATTCTTTTGAAGTTAAATGGAAGTCCAAATATGGCATATTTCCTGGCGTTCTGTCAGTTTCAAAAAAATTTTTGGCATTCTGCTATTTAAAAATTTTTTTTTGGCATTTTGTCTTTTTGACATTTTTAAATATTTTTGTTCTTTTGGCATTTTTAAAAATTTTTGGCATTCTGTTTTTTGGCGTTTTTCTTTTTTATAAATTTTTTCTTTATATTAGCGAGTTCAACTACTTAGTTCAACAGCAGTCATCTTTGTGTGAACCTGACTTTGATAGAAGGTACAATTTCTAAAAAGAAAACATTTTATCCCATTAAAAATCATTTCAAGTCTTTGTTGGTATAATGTCTCTCTTGGCTCCATCGGCCAACGGCCTTGCCCCTTTCAATTTTGCAAATCTTTGCCTGAATGTGAATTTATGGATCAAACATATACAGCTAGCCGTTATTGTTTTGAAAATGGAACTTGGGGAGATAGGTGAGGGAGATTGAAGAAAAAATTTTTAGAAGAGAAATTATTCTAATAATTCCTGAGATAATCTTGAATGTCATTAAAAAAACATTTCGCCAAACATTATTTTGGCGGAGTCCTTTAATTTAAAATTAAACTGTTTTGTTGAAAATTACTCTCTTTAGTAAGAGAGGAGGTAAATTTAACCATTGATCCTACGACCAGAGGTGGGTCGGAACAATCAGAGGTGTCGGAAATCGGAAGAGTCGGAAATCGGAACTGGCTCAAAAGTCGGAACTCGGAAATCAAAATTTTTTTCGGAAATAGGAAGGAAAAAAACGTCTGAAATCGGAATTTCGACCCACTTCTGCCTACGACCTCCTAGGCATTGATTGGCCTAACGCTGGAGTTACTAGAAACTGCTTTCACCTTTTTAGTTTTCTTAAGCACTAGCCTAATATACATTATTAAATGCAATCCAACTTTAATTTAAAAAATTTACCTATATTTAGTATGTACGGGCAGTGCATTCAACTTCTTAAGGTTTATCCTCAATGTGTTGCTGGTTATTGCAGAACGGTGAATATTAAAAGAATTTTAATTGAAATTTAAAATAAAAAAATTTTTTTAGTGTCCCGACCTTTTACGTGACACAGTTATAAGGGTAATTTTATTAGATCCTCAATCCCTTAAAAATTTTTATTTTTTAAAGGTTTCTTTATCACTTTCTGTTGTTTCCGTTTGTGTTTTACTTGCTGCTCTAGTTCTTTTTTCTGCTTTTGATTCCGTCCAATGTCGACGCCTCTCTATACATAAAGTAAATTTGTTTGAAAAAATATTTTTTCATTAAAAGTACAAATTTAAAAAATGTTAGGAGCCTAAAGGATTCGAACCTTCATAAGGTAAAAACGGTAGTCTCGGCACACTACCACTACGCCACAGATTGGATCGTAAGGGTTCTAAAAGAAAATTAAATAAAAAGAAGGGGAATAAGTAGGCCACAATTGGGGCAATCTTTGAAGGTCATAGACTTGGACTTTTTTCTGTATTTTGAAGCTAGAAAATCTTTAAAAAAAATAAACAAATATTTTTTCCTATAAAAATATTTAACAGAATCTAGCAGCTGCCTTCGTCCTCCGTTTTGCCATACTTGCCCTTTGGACGTTTTTAAATACTCGAAATGCATTTCAAGATTGTTCACAATTTGCGCCTTTACATGTAAAAAAATAATTTATATTTTTAATTAAATTTTTCTCAAGTTGAGACAATGGGAATGGTTATGCAAATCCCTACTTTTTGGTCTTATTTATTTTCAAGTTGCTTCAGTTATGTGGATGTTGATAGAAGGGGTTTATTTATACAGCAGGTAATGAAGACTCTTCTGTCCCTCGTTTTTAAATACCCTCCCAATAATAGCACCTCAATTTAATATACTCTTTCTTATTCGGTTATGAAAGCTAGACCCTCTATTTAATCTACCCCTCGTTATAAGAGACGATTTTTAAACCCTATGGGGGTATCTAAAAGTGACATTAGAGTCTGGCACTGATAAAAATTAAATTTTAAACTGATTAAATTTTCTTTTTAGATTCACAGTTTTTGCAATGAGAAGATCAGAAGCTCCCTATTTTGTTTATCTTTTCACTGGATGGGTACTTCCTTTCATAGTTGTAGCTTCATGGGCAACGATACACGAAAGACAATCTGAGAGCCGTTCATTTTGCTGGTTGCCATATGCTAAAGGACCTCATTTGTGGATTTTGGCGGGTACTATGGGAATGGTGAGTACGAAATAAGAAAGTTTTATTCTCAGACTCAAGTGTCTAGAGTGAGGGGAGGACTGCGGGGAGTGAGAGGAGAGGAGGGGACACTAGAGTCTGGAACAAATTTCGATCTAAAAATTTGCTTAATTTTGTAAGGCATTAATTTTGAATGTTTTCCTATTGCTTCTTATTATAATCATTTTGGTGCGCAAACTTCGGCATGAAAGCTCAGCCGAGTCTAGGCAAATATGGTAATCCTTTAATAATTTTTAATTGGAAAAAAAAATTTTTTTTATGCGGACGGTTAAAGCCACAATGTTATTAGTACCTCTACTTGGAGTCTCAAATGTAAGCTTTGGTTAAGAAAGAATATTTTTAAATTAAATTTAAGGTCCCACTATTCTACGAACCACCCCAACCAAGTGCCTTTTACATGCTAGGCTCTGCTATTTTACAACATTCTCAGGTGGGAAAATAGGGGAATTTAAATAAAAATATCTGCTCTATTTTCATAAAATAATCCATCAACACAACTTGGGGTCACTCGAGTTGAATCAGGGCTAAACAGATTGGAACAATGTTAAAAAAAAGTTATAGCCAATCAACCTCTAGTGGCCCTCTCCTTTTAAGACATGGCCCGGAACAAATTTCACATAATGCCTCTCCTAGGGGCTCTTGTATATCAAAACGAGCCTTATTTTGGAAGAAATACAGTAATCCGTCATACATTTACCATTTAGAAATTTACCATTTTGAATTTTTAACTTCCACTATTTTATTTTTTTAATTCTCACGTCAAATTTTTCAGGGTATTTTCATCGCTGTGGTATATTTTCAGTTTCTTTAAATTATTTAAATAAATTAATAATTCAATTATTATATATTGTGTAAATTATTTTAAATTTTAATTAAATTTTACAGTTATATTGTTTTTTAAATGCCGAAATCCAAAATGCATTAAAACGCCAACTAAGCAAAGTTCCCCTCCTTCGAGCTATTCTGTCTGGGGGAAGTAGAGAGAGTCGTCGACAATTTGAAACTGAACGTACATTTATCCCAGCAGGACAGACTGACGAAGATTTGCAAATGAGTGATTTACCTATGAGATGTAAAAATGGGACAGTGAGAGGGCCAAGGTGGGAATAATTCTGATTTTTTGTATGAAGAATTCTGATTGAAAATTCTGATTTTAAATTCTGATTTTTGTTCTGATTTTAAATCGAAAATTCTGATATTTTGCGGGCAGTCTGTTTTTTATTCTGATTTTTTATTCTGATCTAGAAATTCTGGTTTTGATTTTAATAGAAAATTCTGATTTTTGTTCTAATTTTAAAATGACAATTCTGATTTTTTTCTGGGGGTCTGATTTTTATTCTGTTTTGAAATTCTGATTTTTGTTCTGATTTTAAATCGAAAATTCTAATTTTTAAAAATTCTGATTTTTATTCTGAATTTATTTGAAAATTCTGATTTCATTTCATATTTTTTATACATAATTTCTCTTTAATTTTCAGAATTAACGGCAAAACCAAACAAAGTAACTCTATGAATGCTGGAATTAATTGGCATGCAAATAATAACAACAATAATAATAATTGTAAATTAGAAGAAAATGCGGAAGTAAAATTTGAAAAGGATTATTCTGATTTTATGTCAACTTCTTTTTTGTCTGGCACAAATTTAATTAATTTGGATGAAAATTTAAATGAAAGGCGAGAGGGGGAAAATAAAAAAAATGAGGAGGAAATTGAAAGGAGAAGGGCAGAAAGTACTGGATCTAAATTAAGATTTACTTAAATATATTTTTGTGAATTATGCAGTCGAACCTCATTTTTAGAAACTCCCCCTAGTGTTGTAAGAGACGTGTCCTTATAACGAGGTATACCTTAAATTTGGAGTGTCGCTTAGACTGGTGGGATCCTTACACCTTAGTGGTGTATCATTCCACCTAGTATCCTTCCATCCTTCCACCCTAGTTGTCTAGTTAAGAGACGTTTTTAAAAGCCGCCTCTTAAATAGGTAGATAGTCTCTAGTATTGAGCGTGTCTTATAATGAGGGTCTTTTAATGAGGTTCGACTATATTCGTGTATTTAAACAATTCTCGGTGATTTTGGAAGATATTAGAGTCTGTTTGAATTTTTTAGAATTTATTTAAGAAGGGAAAATGGACTGAAAAGATCCTGAAAGTCTTCCTTCATAAATGCTGGAAGATCTAAATAAAGGGTTGATTAAGAGGGATAGCCTTCTTTTTTGAAAAATAATTCTTCCATTCTAAGACTCTAATATACCTACCCATAACGTGCAATTTTTGTAAAATTTTTGTAAAATTATAAAATAAAATAAATAAAAAATTATTTTTTGAGAAGATTAAAAAAATATTTGCGGATAAAAAAAAGTTGCGGACTTTAGGTAATAAACGAACATTAAATTTGAAAATTTTCTGATTACTGTATACAGTACATTACTTCTCTTCTGAATCAAATTTAAAATCCAATTTAAATTCCCAATCTTTAAATTTTGAATTTTTACCCCTTACGGACTTTCTAAACTTTGATCGTCTATTCTGGAACCAAACCTGAAAATAATTTAAAAAATATTAATTTACTGTAGAAATTACCACAATCCGATCCTTTGTTATATTTAAACGACGGGCAATTTCTTAAAAAGTTTATTTTAGTTTTAGATAAATGGCAAAATTAGTTTAAAATAGGGATCAGAAATCTTGGCTATTAGGAACAGGATTCTTGTGTACGATCTATCATTAAACCCGGTTTTATCGTACTTATGACGTCGGACAGACGTTCGTAGTAATTTTTCTTTTAAACAAGCCGTCTGACATTTTCTAGTTTTATTTTTACCTAGTCGGGTTATGTAGGTTTTTTACTCGATCATCGGACTAGATTAATGAAAGGGAGCGTCCATGTATTCTGACATTTTAAGTAGGGTTGTACCCCGTCCCTCAAAGAAAAAAAATCTCCGCAAGAAGATTTTTATAATGGGGAATACTTAATATATAAAATTATATTTCTTATTTAATTAAAATAAATTTTTTTCCAAAAGATTATCATTCAACCAGAATGCTGATCATTGAATTTTTGGGCCGGGGAGTTCTGCAGGACTCCCTTAATTATTTTGAATAAAATTTGGAGTATAAAAAATTATCAAACTCGGGCAGTGCTTTGTGGACATATGTAGTGTTCGATAAAAGGATTTTTTCAATACCAATACCGGGAGTAAAAAAAAGTACCAAGTCAATACTTTTGGGATTACTGCTGTAGTATTGAACCGTGTCGAACACTAATTCAGACCGGGATTGGGTATTTTGGCACTTATTTATAACACATCCAAATCATCCATAAATAGGTTATGATAGCGATCGGACTATGTTGTCATACGTGGATCGGTATCTCAAAAACATCTATAACCGAGATTCTGTTCGAGTTCTCATTTCTTTTGTGTCCGCACTTGCAGAAAGAACCATCATCGAGTTGGATGGTGGCACAGTTGGTTGTGCTTCGGTTTGGGCCCTTTCCATGATGGTTCAATTCCATATCCCATCCAATAAATTTTTCCACAACATGAACATTATAATATCGTTCCGATCTCTAGTTTATATAAGTATTCGTTTTTAAAATCCTTCACCTTCCCTTTGATAGATATCCGGATAATGAGAAGTATTTCCAAAAAAATCTTCCAAATAACAAATCTGTTCCTCGCTAAAATTCATTCGAGTACGTCGTTTTGACTTTGTTTCTTCTTCCTGTGAATTCATTTCTGAAGCTTTTCTATTTATTTTAAAATTTTTAGATTGAATAATTTTTTTATTTAATTTTTTGTTGTTCTTTTTAGAGCGTCTTCGTGCCATTTCTGTCTTTTAATTATTTAGATTCAGCCAACTCGTGCTATAACCTTTCCCTAAGGGTATGACAGATCAACTGTTTTGAGGTTTAAGCAAAGTTTTGGTGAAAATTCTGAATGATATAAAATGGGAGGAAGCAGTTTGTTCAAAAGGTTGACGGAATGGGTCCCATTGTATTAGTAATTTATCTCAATTCACTGTATGGATAAATATCTCATGTATCTATATTTCTACTGGATCCACTTGTACTAATCCAGACAATCCTAAAAATTTTAAAAATCTGGGATTTTGAGAAGGGATTCTGAAAAATCCCGAACTTAATCCCGTCCTATGTGAACCTATAATAAAGTAATAACAAGGGGGTAACAACAAGGGTTACAACGGGGAAACTTTAAATAATTTAAAGAAAATTAAATAACAATTTTGAAAAAATTCTCGACAAAAGGACAGAATATTTACTTAAAACTTGAAGGAAAAATTTTGCCAAAATAAAAATTTTTCAAAAGAAAGAATAAAGTAGAGCAAGTTGGTAGTCGTAAATAAAATATAATAAATAAATTGAAGGCCAGACCTCGAAAACGATTCTTTTTCCTCTCATTTTATTGCTTTGAAAGGATCTCCCAAAAATAAATATTTTAGTTTACTGTGACAAAATATATACATAAATTTAATTATAGTCGAGAGAAGGCGTAGAGGTCGAGAAAAAACACATTTTTAAACAAAAAGAAGAAAATTTTTCTGAAAAAATTTTAAAAATAAATTGAACATAAAGACAATTCATTTTGAAAATGCGGATTAAAAAAAATCTGCGGATAAAAAGTTGCGGACTTTAGGGGGACAATAAATAGTAGGTAAACTTTCATAATTATTTTAATCACTTTAATGAGGCATTCTTAATTTTTCTTCTGTTCCTTTTTTTCTTTCCAAATGAAGCAAGTTTGGCGTAAATTTTGGGGTAAAAAATTATCGTATTTTAATAGTTCTTAATTTTAATTCTTTTTTAATCCAAATTTCTTTGTTGAGCCTTAGAAAAATTCTTTCCGCTCTTTACTCGCCTATTACGGAACCATACCTTTTAAAATTATCGATAATTAAATTACTTTAAGTTTACCGAAATCCGATCCACTGTTATATTTAAATGACGGGTCATTTCTAAAAAAAATGTTATTTTAATTTTGAGACATCTTACATTAAGGCTTATCTTAAATTGAAGGTATCGCTTAAACAGCTCCCCTATCCAGTTGTCAACAGAGCTCGCTCGCTCTGACGAATTGAATATTCGATTGAATAATTCTCGGCTTCTTCAGATTCGAAATTTAAACGATAATTTTTGTAAAATCGAATAATTTTCGAATTCAAATTCGATTTTTGCATTTTTCCGACATCTAGTAGTCAATCAAAGTAAAAAATTTACCTTAGATTGAGGTTAACTAATTTTGGGGGTATCTAGAAATGAGGTTCAACTATACTATCATGAATAAAAAAGTTTCCCTCTTTTCAAAAATATGAAAAAAAAACTCTCTGTCTCACCTTCCTTCATGGAATTACTTGGATAAGGACATATTGAATAATGTCTTTCTAAATAACAAATTTGATCCTTAGAAAAACTCTTTCGAACATTACGTTGTCTTGATTTTAATTTTGATTCTTTTGAACCAATTTTTGAGGATTTTTTATTTGTTTTCAATTTTTTAGAGGGAGTAATTTTTGTTGGCAATTTTTTGTTGTTCTTTTTAGAGCGTAGTCGAGGCATTTGTTTGTTTGTCTTAACTAAATTTAGTCAACTCACTTTATAACTTGATTCTATAAGAATTACAGAGGATTATAAAAGATATGTCTGGGTATGTTTTGGTTAAGAAATGAAGTTAATAATCGTCCAAAAGTCCCCAAAATTTATCCACTTGTTAGGCCATATTTAAAAATTTATGAATTTGCATTTTCTGCCAGGACAAATTTAGGTATATATGTCGGCGTCCAAATTAGATTCCAGCCCAAATTGGATTTGGCCGTTAAAAAAAGGTTAAATGCCAAAATAAATTTTTAAAAAAATGTAGGGCAAGCAAGCGAATCGTAAAAATATAAAATGGACGACAGACCTTGAAACAATTCTCTTTCCTTTTTGCTTTAAAAGAATTGCTCAAATAATATATACCGTATTATCTCTATTAGAATGGCCGTCTCTATTTGAATGGCCGTCTCTAATAGAATGGCCCCTTGGAGGATGATCGAAAAATAGAATGGCCGTCTCCATTTGAATGGCCGTCTCTAATAGAATGGCCCCCCTTTTTTACTGAAATTTTTCTAAATAAAAAAAGATATTACTATTTATATTTAAAACGTTTACTACATATTCACTTTTAATTATTTTTCTTGCCATTTTTTGAACTATTATTTAAACAACATGAAAATTATTTTTAATTCTTATCTTCTTCGAATCTTTTATTTTAGCGAAATGACTGATTCAGACGTTGATGTATTAAATATAAGTGATTCTGATAATGAGCCTGTTCCAAGTAAACCCAAAAAATGTCGACGTTCCTATTCATTAAAATTAAAACTTGATGCAATTGAATTTTCTAAGTATAATTCAATACATTCAGCAAGTCGAAAATTTGGAGTTCTAAGAGGTTCATTACAGAATTGGATCAAACAGGAGAAAGATTAATAGATGGCCATTAATAGATGGCTGATGTTTGTTGGAATGCGCCATTTAAAGCAAAAATCAGACAGTCGTATGAGGATTGGATGCTTCACGGAGAAAAAGAAACAACGTCAAAAGGAAATGTAAAAGCACCACCAATGCTAGTATATTTGAGCTGGATTGCAGAAGCATGGGAGAATTTATCAGAAGAAATGATAGCAAATTCATTTAAAATTTGTGGAATCTCGAACAATGTTGATGGTTCAGAAGACGATAAAATACATGTTTTTAAGCCGACCGGTCCCATTCCATCCGGAGCTGAACTGATGAGGAAAGAAAGACAAGAAAATGAATTTAATGAGTTAACTGAATTATTTGAAGAGGTTGATTTAATGCAGGATGAGGAAAATGGAATTTTAAGCGATAATTCATTGGAACTGTAAAAAATTTTAATTTTGTTTGCTGCAAATTATTTTAGAAAATTATAAACTTTTGATAAAAAATTTAAAATTATCATCCAAAAATAGAATGGCCGTCTCCATTTGAATGGCCGTCTCTAATAGAATGGCCCTTTGGAAGGTGATTGAAAAATAGAATGGCCGGCCATTCTATTAGAGATAATACGGTAATTCCTGCTTGCAGTAAAGTCGAGAATAGAGAAAAGGAAAAACAAAAATTAACCAAAAAGATTTAAAAATAGAAATTAAAACAACGTCCATTAAATTTAAATTGTTCTTTAAAAATTCTTTTAATTAAAAAAATGAAAGGAGTGGAATCAAATTAAAAAAGGATAGAAGAAGCGGAAGGGTAAAAAAAGAAGGAATTTTGAGGAAGGCAGAAGAATGGGGTCCATTGCCTTCTGATATCCAATCATGGCTGCACGCAGTTGCGGATTTCGTGGTTTTTTGACTAGCGGATTGCGGCTGCGTAAATTTTTTTCATTTGCGTGCACCCCTGAAAAAGCTACCGCTCGAAGTACAGACTCGTATATGATTCCGATCGAGGCAAAGAAAAAATTGAGGCTAAAGAAGATACTTATGACGATACACCAACAAAAGTTACACATGCTACAGACCTTCAAGTAAAGAAATATGTTTCGAGCACAAATATTGGTGAGGGAACGACTGTTGTAGGCAAACAAACTGTTAACGATACACTGGATGATAAAAGGATGTCAACCAAATTTGAAGAGAGATCCAAGGGTGAAACTACCTTTGAATAAAATTTTGTTTGGATTTTTGTTGTAAAATTATTTGTTTTGTGTATTTTAATAATAAATCGAACAATTCTATTAATCTAATAGAAAATTAGCTCATTTTACCATGTATTTTTAATATTTCTTAAAAACCTATTAGTAACGTAATGTGTTTTATATTTGAATAGGATTTAAAAGGAACTTTATCAAAGCATTAAAGTGTAGGCTCAGTGGTCTAGTGGTATGATTCTCGCTTTGGGTGCGAGAGGTCCCGGTTTCGATCACCGGCTGAGCCCGTCATTTTTGTTTTTGATCAGAATCGTTAAAAAATTCTATATGGGAAATTGTCTGTTTTTTTAAACGAAACAAAATCCAGAAAACTCCTAACCAGTAAATTAATTTCTTTTCTCAACATTTTTTTTATAATATTAATAATCTACAAGAATGAGAATATATTAGAGTTGCTTCATCCAATCACAACTAAGGCCAGGAAACTTGAGCGGGAAACTGGCATTTTAAGGAAGGACATTTTCAGGGGTTTTGTTCTATTGGAGATTTTTTGAAATGGACATTCCTTTATTGAGAGTTTCGGATTCATCTATATACCTACCTATTAATAATTATGACCAAAAGTTAAATGACCATTTTTTCGCTTAAAGGATATTTTGTCATTTTATGCTGTCGCGTATTTTTTCATTTCAAATTATAATACCTTTTATTGGCTTGCCTTTTCCTTCGATTTTTTTAGAAATTAGGTTGATAATTTTGATGCTTGTTTTCTGCTTATTGAATTTATTTTTATATAAAAATAGTCAAATAATTTTCAGTTATATTAACAAACATAAGATTCATTCTAATTAATGTCAGCTACTAAATCCAGAGATAATTCTGTTAAAAGGAAAAATGTTCAAGTTGTTGTTAGAGTCAGGTTTTCGTTTCCTTTCATTTTTTTCTTTTTGGGAATTTTTTTAAATATAAATTCTTTTTTTAAGACCGTTAAGCGAGTCTGAACGTTCGTTGGGCAACAAAAACATTGTTTCGTGTGACTTTGGAGGAAAGACTGTTTCACTCAAGAATGTCAATGCTTCTGATTCTTTACGCTTTATTCAAGGACAAAAATGTTTTGGATCTTATGATAAAGTTTGTTGTGTTTTTTGAGTGTTTCGAATATTTTTTTAGGTTTTTGGCCCAGAATCCACCCAAATTGAAGTTTATGAGGGTGTTCTAGCTCCTCTCATGAAAGAAGTACTTAATGGTTATAATTGCACAGTTTTTGCTTATGGCCAAACCGGCAGTGGAAAAACGTTTACAATGGAAGGACGGCATGATGACTCTAACGACTACACGTGGAATACTGATCCAACAGCCGGAATCATTCCTAGAGCCCTTCAACAAATCTTTTCTGAACTTGGAGTGGATATTGATTACACCGTCCGTGTCAGTTTTGTAGAGCTCTATAATGAACAAATTTTTGATTTGCTCAATCGAAACGAAAACTCGCAGTTGGAATCGTTGAGAATTTTTGATGATAAAGAAAAGGTTTATTTTTAAATTAAAAAATTGAAACTTGTGTAAATTTTAAGGGAGTGTCAATCATTGGTGCTGAAGAAGTTATAGTCCTCTCACTTAAAGAAGTTTACAATTTGCTTAGACGTGGAGCTGAAAAGCGCCGTACAGCTACAACACTTATGAACATGACTTCTAGGTTTTCTTTATCTTTTGATTCTTATTTAGTAATATATTTTGTTAATTTATAGTCGCTCTCACTCAGTTTTCACTATTTCTGTTATGGTGTGGTTTTTTTCTAGAAATTAAAAAAAATAAAATTTAGATTCGTGAACCTGGACTTGTAGATGGCGAAGAGTTGCTTCGGCAAGGAAAACTTAATTTGGTGGATCTTGCAGGCTCTGAAAATATTGGACGTTCTGGGGCTACAGATATACGAGCTAGAGAAGCGGGTATATTTATTGATTAAAACTCACTTATAGACACCTCATGAAAGTTACAAGTCAGGGAAGGGTCGGTTTCCCGAAAAAAAAATTTCGAGCCTAAACAAATCCGAAAAAAATTTTTGGAAGACCGATCCAAAACCCAGACGCGACTTTTTTCTCGACCCGGTCCATCCCTTGTACAAATTTTCAGCCTCAAGGGTGTACCTACAAGTTGATCCGACTAGTTACATTTTATATTATTAAAAATTAGGAAATATCAACACAAGTTTATTAGCACTTGGACGTGTAATCAATGCCTTGACTATGAGTGCTTCACATATTCCTTATCGTGAAAGTAAACTGACGAGAATTTTACAAGATTCTTTGGGAGGTAAAACAATTACAACAATTATTGCAACAATATCTCCAGCTTCATCAAATTTTGAGGTTAATTTAACTTAAAAAATCTTGAGTTTTAAAATTTTTTTTAGGAATCTGTTAACACTTTGGATTATGCTCAGAGAGCTAAAAACATCAAAAACAACCCAGAAGTCAACTTGCGGATTACTCGAAAAGGTCTTCTTAAAGAATACAAAGATGAAATTGATCGACTTCGCCGTGATCTTCTAGCTGCTAGAGAGGAAAAAAGAGCCTTTCTGGAAAAGGAAAAATCCTGTTCTGCTGTTCAAGTGGAACATGAATTCTCTTCTGAAAAATTACCTGAACCTTCCACCTCAAAGATTTCTGATGCAATTAAGGAAGTGAATGTAGCTGAAATACGTGAAAAATTTGTATGATATTTATTTTTTAATTTTAAAGAGGGTTTTTGTAACGAACCTCTGAATTACTTTTTTCTGAGAAAATTGCGGATTTGCAAATTTTTGCATATTTTCGTAAATTTTTTTCGAAGATTATAATAGTAATAATTATGTTGTCGGAGAGAGATTCGAATAGTTTTTGGCTGCTCAAAAAATTTGATGAGACCGAAAACCAGACAATTCAAATGAAGACTCTTAAAATAATAATCCCTCTTCGAAAATAATTTTTTTAATTTAATTTTTTAGCAAAATGGAGCCCAATCTGCTGACGATATTCGCTCTTTAGAACAACAATTAAATCAAATGAAGGAATTACAAACATCTACACAATTAGAACTTGAAGAAATTCGAAAACGTGAATTGGCTTTAATAAATGAAAATACTTTGTTAAGACAAAATTTTGCGGAATGTTTACAAAAGGCAGAAAATGGCGAAAAGAAGGTATAAAATTAAAATTTTGACAATTTGGATGGAGTAAGAATTTTTCTATTTAGGTGGAAGAAATCAAACAAAACCATCTCGAAAATAATAAATTTGTTATGGAAGATTTGAGAAAGAAATTGGGTGCAACAGAATGTCAGCGAGATATTTTAAATAAAGAAAATACCAGATTAAGAGAACAACTTGACAATATCAATAAAAATTGTGAAGAGAAGGTTAGTAAAAAATTTTAAAAAATAAAAGAAACGAAGAGAAAAAATGAAAAAAATTTCCTAAAAATTTTTTTCTTCCAGGTCGAACAAATCAAACAAGTTCAACGTAAAAGTGAGTCATGTGACAAACTACAATTAGATCGTTTACAATTTGAATTGGATTTAATCAATAAAAAATATGAAGAAGCAAAAGCAACTCTTGTAGATTTGGATGCACAATGTGAAAGATTAATGGTATAAATTTTATTTTGTTAAATTTTAGATTAAGAGACTCTTAAACTGACGGGAGTGAATTATTTTATTCTGTTGTTTGGAGAATGGTTTAGCTCTGAGATTTTAAAGTTCTATAGAGATTCAAACCTTCCTAAAGACCAGCTTTTTTTGAAAATTTTTAAAATTTCTTTAAGTGATTTCAAAATTAGATTTTCAATAGGGATGTTCGCGATAATCTACGCCACTTCAGACGGAAATTAATCGGATTAATCTACCGTGAACAAACATGGTTTCCATCAATTTTTAACATGATAAAATACATAAAAAAATTTTTTGAAAAATTTTACTCCCTGTTTGAGAGTTTTTTTATTAAAATAAAAAGATAATTTTTCAGCAAAAACTTCGTAAATGTGAATTTGAACGTAATTCTTATAAAAACGATTATGAGCAATTGAGAGCAGAAAGTGGAAAATTACGTTCAGAAAATTCAGAATTCCGTAAATTACAAAGTGAAAATTTGTCGTTAAAAAGTAATGAAAAATTTTTGGAAAGAAAAATTGTTGTTTTGGAGGTTTTTTTTAATTTACTAAAATTTTTTGAAAAAATAATTTTTATTAGCTTGAACTTAAAAAATCACGTTCTACCGTGCAAAACGAACCTGAAATTTTGTCTTGTGAAAAATTACAGGAACCTTCCACCTCACAATTTGATGCAATTAAAAAGGGAAAAGTAGCCGAAATACGTGAAAAATTGGTATGATATTTTTAATTTTTAAGGATTTTCTAATTTTATGTAAAGAATTTTTTAATTTATTATAAGTTTCCAAGAAAATTCAGGATCTGTAAATATTTGTAGATTTTCAAAAAAAAATTTTTGAAGGTTTTCTGGTAAGAATGATATCTATATGTAATAATTAGGGTTGCGTTTTCAGCCCTTACCGAAAATTTAAGGATCGTTTTTAGTTAACCGAAGAATATGATTAAACCGACAATACTATTAATAAATAATAATCCCTCTTCTAAAAAATTTTTTTAATTTAATTTTTTAGCAAAAAGGAGCCCAATCTGCTGACGATATTCGCTCTTTAGAACAACAATTAAATCAAATGAAAGAATTACAAACATCTACACAATTAGAACTTGAAGAAATTCGAAAACGTGAATTGGCTTTAATAAATGAAAATACTTTGTTAAGACAAAATTTTGCGGAATGTTTACAAAAGGCAGAGAATTTTAGAGATCAATTTAAAGCTTCAAATGAAGAAAATGACAAATTAAAATTAGAATTCAAAATTGCGGAAGAAAAGAAGGTTTGGAAAAGGATTTTTTATTTGAATAGGGAGGTATAGATTTAAGAATTGGACAAATATACTTTATTGGGTTTTCTAGTAGTGTTGAACTAGAGATTGAATTATTGTATCTAGGGTTGAACTGTTGTATCTTCCTTTTCCTCACATACTTTAAACTTCCCATTTAACCTTTAATATATAATTTTAATTTTTTCAGGTTTCTTTGGAAGATAAACTTCAAGAAGCATTAACCGATTTGGAACAGAAATCTAAACTTGTTGCTTATTTACAAAGTGTTATGCAACCAAAACAAATGCAAAAATTGCCTCGTCCACGGCCTTCATTATTGTCTTCTGAATCTGATTATATTTCGGTTTGTTTATTTCCATGGGTGAATTATTACGTTTCAAAAATCAGAAATTACCAAAACTTTGAATACCTATTTGTATTTTATTAAGTATACCGAGACTCCACCCGCATAGTTAAAATAAATTTTGGCCGTCCTATTATCGTCATTTTTTGTCTTGACATCGAACCATATTAGAGCAGTGTAAATTCTGTTGTTGATTTACACTACTCTAATAATTATGTAAATACTGGCCTTTAAAAGATAAAGAATATCTTTGGGACTAACAATAAAAAATAATTTTAAAATTAAAAAAAATTTTTTTAAGGAAATTGAATCAGAATACAAACAATGTCAACAATTAGAACAACAGCGTGATGAATTGAAAAATGATTTAGAAATGAAAAGAAGAGGTTTTTAGGTTTATTTTTAACTAATTTTTTTAATTTTTAAAGTTTTGGCCGAGACACAGAATGATCAAAAAATTGAAGACAACGAAATTGTTCCATTAATTAATGTAAGACGTTCAATTAGAGACCAACAAAGTTGTGAAACTTTGAGGTTTTTTATTTTTCAAATTTTTCTAAAAAAAATTTCAAGTCAAACAACTTCCGAATCTTTAACTTTGAGAACATTTGTGACTGGAACACATTCTAATATAACACCTGGAAAAATGCGTCATGATATTCCACATCGTTGGAAGAGACAATTTGTTACAATGGCTTCGGTAAGGAATTTTAAAAGGGAAATTATTCTAATAAGTCGGACTTCAGTTAGGATACATCCTGAATTAAGTACTTAAACACTCCTTTTTCAATTTAGTTGGGGGAGCTCTCAATTTGGTAAGCTACTGTCAAGTGGAAAAGCTTACTAAGCGATACCCTATATTAACGATATGCCTCATTATATAAGAGAGCTTTTAAAATTTGGTTTGTTATTGAGTGGGGGTACTGATTAGCAATAAGCAATTCGCTCTATCTAACACATAAGATACAATTTTCTAGCCTCAAGGTGGTGGGGAGGGCAGTATCTTAAACCAGGTCTGGCTGTATTGAATCAATAAGAATTTTTTTCCTTTTTTCTAGAATCGTTGCCAATTCTGTTTTGAAGGATTTCCCTATTTTACTTATGTATATCGTTGTCGTGATTGTAACATGGTTGTTCACAAACATTGTAAGGTTTCTGTTGTAAATACTTGTGGATTACCCTATGAATGTGCTGATTTTTATTTGGATGCTTATAGTGGATTAAATGGAGGACAAATGACTGGATGGATAAAATTGTTAGTTTTACCTGCTTCAACACCTAGCGGTGCAACAAGATTTTCTACTTCTTCGCCAGTTACTTTTGCAATAACTGAAAAATGGCAAAATGCTTGGGCTATGATAGAAAAACATTCGCTAAATTTTTATGAAAGTGATCAATTGGCATTACAAAGAAATGGACCTCCATTTATTAATATTAATTTGGATTATGAACAATGGAGAATTTATAATCAAACAACTGAAAAACCGTTGGGTGGTGTAAAAGAGAATGATATGTCTATGCTTATTGAATTGAGAATGCCAAAGTATGAATTTTTTAATTTTATTTTTTAAAGTTATTAGAAAATTTTTTGTGTAGACTGACATGCCTTTCATTTAATACAAGTTTTTGGGTTCTTTTTTATCCCAAAATCAGTTTATTAAATAGATATCTCACTGATTGATGTGAGTGGATACTTTACTAAATTTGTCCTACCCTTTTTATGATTCTATTAAAATAGAATAGTTCCTCTTTTTGGGGAGATTGTTAATTGTAAGAATTGGGTTATTTTCTTGGTTTCTCAAGAATGAGGATTTTATAAAATTTGGGGTAAATTTTGTTTTATTTGAGAAGTCCACTCTCTTGGAATAAGTCCACTCTCGTTGAACTTTTCTTAAATTGTAACCTCTCACCTCATGAATAAATATTTATTAAAATTTTTAGTCGTACATTATTAATGTTAACCCCAACATCACAAGCAAAACAACGTTGGGTTCAAGCATTACAACAAGCTACAAATCGTCGTATTTTTATTCAAAGGCGACCATCTTCAACAATTGTATCAAATCAACTTTTACTTTCATTGGAAAAACCTCGTAATTTATGTATAAATTGTACTCAATGGTTACCTTATAATAATGGAAATGAATATTTACTTATTGGAGCACAAGAAGGTTTATTTGCAGCAGCAATAACACAAAATCGTGCACCTTTTCAAATTGCTGGAATATTTAAAGTATTTTTTTGCTATTAAAAATACTGCAATGGACCTAGATACATACCTCCTTTGATTTGAGACCGGGGGCATCAGGACTTTATAATTATGAGTGTCTTAAATTGATAGGGTTGGCAAATCCGATCAGAAAAAGTCCGGATATCCGGAAAACTTCAACTCGGATATAAGATCAGGATATCGGGGATTTCCCTGGATTCGCCAGCTTTACCCCGTAGTCAGCCAAAATTTAAAAATCACTTATTTTAAATCGATGTGCCTAATTGGGACTATGTTATAGCGAGGTTTGACTAATATATTTTATAAATTTTTAAAGGTTTTCTGGATGGAATTTCTTCCTGAATTTGATATGCTTCTTGCCATTTGCGATTCAAGTCGTCGCCTTGGAGCTGTACATTCTCAACAATTAAATCGTGCCCTTCGTGCAGATCAACAACCAAGTGTTTATGTTACCACGGCTGCTCCAAATATTGAACAATGTCATATTGCTGTTGTTAGTAAAGTGGAGCATAATCGTGGACAACGGTTTGTCTGGGAAATATTTTTTGTGAATTAGGTTTTTGGAGATAAATTCTCTTATAGCCACTCGTTGCATTTGTTTCTGTTTTCATAAATGGTTTTTATAAATCCCCGTCCCAAATTTGATGAGAAATCGATCCCTAAGCCCCGAAAATTTAAAAAATTGTTAACTGCGTGTATGGGAATCCCGCATTGGGATCTGTACAGATCTCTAAACCCTTAAGACTTTAATAACTTCATGAGTATTTTTCTCATCTTTTTATACGTACTTTACGATATTTTCACAATATATGGGAGAATTCCTTATTTTTATACTATTCAAAAACTTTCCTTTTTTTCTAGTTTTGTTTATGTAGCAACAATCGACTCAATTTATATTCTTCAATATGTTGTTAAACTTGGAATATTTTCAACAATTAGACAGATATTAACAGAAGAACCGCCTATAGCTATATGTTCAACACAAAATGGATTTATTTTTGGTGCAGATAATTTCCGTTTTCTTTCAAATGAAAATAATTTTGGTGGAGATGATATGCAATTGGCTGTAGATAATTGTCCTTATGACTTTCCTGTGGCAGTTGTTGAAATTTTTGACAATGAATTTCTTTTGGCTTTTCATAGTTTGCTTTTTTTTTGAAAATATTTTTTATCTAAAATAATAATATAATTAGACCCACGCTATAGGAGTGGGAACAGTCTGAATTGGGACGGGAAAATCTTATAATAAGGAGGGTGTCTTTTACCCACTCACCCGGGATCGTCTTGTCTTCTGTGATTGTGAATTTGATATATCAACAGGAAGTCGGGCGGAACTCTCTGTCGAATGTTACAAAAAAATATATCAAATTCACAGTCACAATAAGAACATGTTCTTTTGTCAGTAGCAAACTAAATTTAGAAAAAACGTAGCTTAAATAGATTATTTAATTTTTGTTTATCTTGTAGAGATTTGATTGTATTTGAAAATTTCGTTTTTTAGGAAAAAAATTTTCTTAACATTTAATTTTTTCAAGATTTTGGACTTTTTGTCAATTCAAAAGGAAAGAGGACTCGAAGCAGAAATATTGAATGGGAAAAAGTGCCACTTGAATTTGGTTATTTTTTATAAAAATTTTAATATATTTTAAATTTTATCTTTCAGTTTACACAGCTCCACATCTTTATATTGTTTATTGTGAATTTTTGGAAGTTGTTCGTGTTGCCCCACACACAGGGATGGGATCAAGGTTTTTTAAAAATGTTTTTTGAATTAAAATCCTTTTTTTAAAGTTTATTAACCGACGACAGAAATATTTTTAAATGTCGGTCTGCTCATCATACAGGTTTTGGACCGCGTCCGTATGATGTATTATTTGCTGTTTCGAGTGTTGATATTGTTGAACTTCATTCTTTTAGCAGGACAGATGAGGAACAACAAGTAAGGGAATTTTAAAGCTTAAAAAATTTTTTTTGAAAAACTGATGAGACAAATTTTTTAGCCTTCTGTAAAATCAATTTTAAAACGAAAATTAAATGAACCGACAGCTTCTAATGAAAAAAGAAAATATTGATTCAAAAAAATGCCATCTTGTATTTAAATATTGATCTTTTAATTTTATTTTTGCATTTACTATTTTGTGTAATCGAGAAAATAAAATAATGTAAAAAATATTAACAAGGAAATATTTTTCAGAATTTTTCAAAAAAATTTTTTTTAATTTTTATAAATTTATTCTTGCGTTCTTGAGAGGAACTAGAAGAACACAAAAATTTTTAAAATATCGTAAAAATTTTTTGTGCGATTTTTTTATTAAAATTAGTGAGCGGCAAAATCATTTTTCCGGGCCCGGAAACCGGATTTTGGATTTCACACTCGTGCCGGACCGAATCCGGCCGGACTTTTCTGGATTAAGCGGGTCCGGAAATAATCCGGAGATTGCGAAAAAACCCGGATTTGGGATTCGGAAAAATCATGCCGGATCCGGTCGGTGCCGCTCACTAATTAAAAGTATTGAAAGGGGAAAGAGAGAGAGAACAACAAATATACAGAATGAATAGAGATGTTTAAAGAAAAAAAAATTATTTATGACTTGAAAATTACCATTTTAATGAGTATTTTTAGATGAAAATTTACCTTTATCTCTTTTGCGAATGGACGATAACCTTTGCCAATTTCTGGCTTTTTTGCCCTATCCCCCAAATTGAAGAGAGATAGGGCTTCAAAGTTTTCGACTTTTGGGAGCGGTCATAAAAGAGATAAAAGCAAATTTTTACAAAATTTGAAATTAAAAAAATTTTTTAATGTAAAAAATACAATTTTTGAGCAAAAAATCTGCGCTTTAAAAAAATCAGTCTGGCACTGACAATGGAATTTTGGCCAAAGTTTCAATCAGTAGCACATATTCAGTTAAATTTTCGGTATTTTCAACAGGCCTGCGAGATAATTTCCAATTAAAACCTTTAAAAGGAAGGGAATTATTTTTTTTAATAATTTAAAAATTAAACCTAATTTATTATAAAGTAATTGATTTTCTTGTTCAAGTGTTTCTTTGACTGCTGAAATTGTCTGTAATGAAAAAAAAATTAAAATAAATAACAAGTTAACAATCACGGCCGTTCCAAAATTTATATTTTTTTCTTTCGATTTTCAAAGATTTTTGTTTTGACAAGAAATCCACTCAAAGAAATGATTGAGTTATTTATAGCCCACAACTATTGAATATAGATTCAGGCGCTGTGTTACCTTGGGTTTCCATCACAACCTGAATTTCTGGTTTCGCCCTTACAAATGGAGAAATATAAACAAGAGAATCCACCAAAAATTAGGAAATTTCTACGTGATTTCAAAACAGATAAAAGTTTCGTGCCCCAATTTAATTTTATAGATTTGCCAAAGATTCCCCCAAACAGAGATTTCTCCTATTTACCAGATAAAAATCGATACTTACTCCTTTATTTAAATAAATCACCGGCCACAAAGAAATACCCATACTACAACAACAAAAAATTAAACCACAAATTAGCCAACGCAAATGTGAATGAATGTTCCTTTGCAAAACAAAATTAATTCGATCCATTGTGTCCTATAAAAGAATTTAAATATAAAATTAATATTTTAAAAATTCAACCTGAAATTCTTCTGGAGCCAATTTTCCTTTTAGTGAACAAGGAAATTCTGAAGAGAAACGTGAATTGAGTCCGAACCTTTAATAATAACAAAAAAATACTTTTTGACATTTTTGGGAGACTAAAAATTTTAAGAATTTAATAATATTCCCCCACCACAAAAAAATAATTTGCCTGGGCGGGATACCGACGACGAACCAAACACTTTCCCACTAAACCAACAAATAAAGAATTTTTCTTACAAAGTTAAATTTCCTATTCCTCTAATAACAATTGGATCGGGAGTAATTTGCCAACTCTGACATGGAAGAAAATTGGAATCCTCCTCTTCTACACGATCAATCTCTTCAACCATAACTGTTAATTAAAAATAAAATTTTAAAAAATTAAAAAAAGAAAAAAGGAAAAATAAGCTTTAAAAAATCCTAACAGCTGTTTACTCTTAGAAAAAAATTTCTTGGCATAATGTTTATATAAATTGTGCCATAAAGCGGTTATTTAAATTGTTATATTATTTCTTTTCGAATTTCCCCCCCCCCCCTACCATTCAATGAAAAGGGTAATAGAGGGCCGGGTTCTAATTCCATCCTTGGTTTTAGAGTCTGAAATTTGTTTCTTACTTTACCTTCTTTTTCTAATTTTCTCCAACCTCAACACAATTAATTATTAAAATTTACACCTTTTTTCGAACATTCTCTTTTCTCATTGATTATCCCCTTTTTTACTTTAAATAAAAAAGACTTCTGCCATTCGCGTGTGGGAATAAGCCGCTGTCCAACTTTTTTTAAAGTTGTACTCTCACTAATTTAGTTATGCGTGAGCGGCAGGCTTAAGAGCCACCTTTTTCTTTTTTTATTTACTTCTTCATTTCAGTGTAAAAGCTGCTTTTATTATGTTTATTTTTTAACATATTTTTCTTTCTAATTTTTTAAGTAAATGAAAGGAAATGTAAATTATGAGCACACTAAATAATTGTAAATTTTCACCAAATTCGTTGACCTCTACAACACCTAGAAGAAGACCACCTTTGGCGGTATATTTTTTATTTTATTGATTTTTAAAAATTTCTGCATATTTTCTCCTCAATTTGTTTTTTAAAACTTGCGGACAAAGGCTGCGGATTTTAGCAAAATTTTGCGGACTTCCAAATTTGCGGACAAATCTTTTGCATTTTTTCTTAAAATTATTAAATATTTTTTCAGTTGCTTAAAAGAGGAACAAGTATATCTCCTTCTCCAGAACTCAATTCAGCATCTTCAAGTCGAGAAAATGCATTCTCTTTTCATCAAAATCCAAGGACTTGTATTCTTTTTGCGAAAAATAATATTTCTGTATATTTTGGAGGAAGAGAACAACAAGGTTTTTGAATTAAAATTGGGGGATTTTTGACACATTTTCATTTATTTATAGTGATTTATAGGGGAAATGGGAAAAGAAGAAAAATAGGCGATAAAACCTGATTGTGAGTATTAAAAAGGTTTGCGGACTTTATTAAAATTAACGAGTATTTACCAAAAAAAATTTTTTGTTCATAAATAAACTGTTTTCCAGGTTATCTTACACTTCAACAAGACATTAATGGAATTTTAACGCTTAAATGGGCGCCAAATGCTTTACTTCATTCTGACACAAAGTTTATTTTTTTATTTTTAAAAAATTTAAAAAATTCTTTTAAAGCCAACACAACTCTTTTACATCAAAAACTTCTTTTGAACTCACTTCTCATAATCATCAAACTCCTTTTTCAATAAGAATGGAGACGATTACACACATTCATTTACATCAAAGTATTTTCTTTAAAATATTAATTTTCCTCCAAAATTTTCAGAAAAAGAATCAATTTCTTTCTATGTTGTTGTTTTGGTTGATTCTGATGGTGTAGAGCAAATATCATTTCGTTTTGGACATAAACGGCAATGTTTAACTTTTTTGTTTGCAGTGGAAAATGGGTTGGCGCCGCTTTTTCGTATTCAGCCTCCGCTGGAGACGATTAAAGGAATTGAAGGTTTTTCTTTTAATTTTTAATATAGAATAGGCTGAAAGTTCCCTCAAAAAAATTTTAAAAACGTTTCTAATTTTTTTGAAAATTTTTAAATTAATTTTTAGACGAGTCTTCCACTAATATCAAAAATACAATGGAAAATAAATCTAATTGTAAAGAAACTAGTGTTGGTCTAATTTTTAGTATCGTTTCTTTTGCTTCTACAATAGGTCCAGCAATTGTTGTTCCTTCGTTTAATTTGACTAAAGCACCTTTTAAAATGACGAGGTTTTTTGTAGGGGTTTTATTTTTTATAATTTAATTTTAAATTAGTGAGAGATCCACGAGTAGAGAAAATTCAAAAGATGATGATGGACAGGCTGTTAGGTATTTTTTTAATTTTTAATCGGACCTTGCCTAGCCTCTTTCCTTTGAATTCTATTTTGTTTGTCGGGGGCCACAAAGGCGTCTTTTATATAATCATCAGGGATCGCGCCGAAAAATTCCCGATTCGCGAAATCGGAAATTTTGTTTTTATGTCGGTGCGATTCCTGATGAGCATACGTATGTATCATTAAACAATTCCCCCACCTATTAGCCAATCAGATTTTATTTATTAATAGTTAGATCCAACCTTTAAATTTTATTTAAATCAAAAAAAAAATTTTTTTATAAAGATCATCTTTGGTTAACGCAACAAAAGCAATGAAAACACAAATTTTAAGTCGAGCATTTAATGGTTGGTTATCTTATTGTAGACATATGAGAATAATTTCAACTCGTTTGGCAAATATTGTATATGGAATTGAAAATGATGGAAATGAAGAAGAAGAAAATGGAATTGGTTGTGAATTAATGCCTGTAACTGAAACATTTTGGAAATTATGTAGAATGGAGAAATCGGTATATTTATTTAAATAAATTTTTGTTTAAAATAGGCTAGCACCTCGAGCCTTCGGGGGCGGAATGTCGGGTCTCAGTTTTGCCGGGGTAGAGCCTTAAGGGGCCGAGGGTTTGCCTAAAAATTCGTAGGGGGACGGGGTGCTACCCTAGTTTAAAGTATTATTTTTAATGGGTGAACTTTGTAAGGATTTTTGAGTTGGTTAAATTTTATTATTATTAAAAGTGAAGAGTTTTGTTGTTTTTTTTTATTAGACCTGATGAGTTTTTGATCTCTTGCGTTAAACTTTGTGGTTTTTTCTTGTATTTTCGAATTTTTAAATAAAAATGCGAGTTGCGGCTATGAAAAAAAATTTTTTCGACTACCTGGGGTCTTGTTAATTGTATAGTTTTATTTTTTTGTTTGTTTATATTACATATATTTCACCAATTTTAATCGACTTTTAATAGGAGAACTCGTTGTAAAAGTATTTATTGGATTGCTTTTCTAGTTATCCTAATTATCCGAAGATGTTCGAATCCTCACCGAGTTTATTATTATTTTTTTGTTTTTTAAATTATTCAAAAAAATTTTTTTTAATTTTCCGTACAGATTCCTCTTTACAAACAATTTTTGACTCGTGTTTATTTTTGTGGAATAGAAAATGATTTTCTTCGTGCTCAATCTTGGCCTTATTTATTAAGAATTGTTGAATGGCATGAAGATTTGGATAAAAATAAAATTGATTTTTTAAAAAAAGAATATGAAAAAGATTCGAATGAATGGATGGAAATTGAAAAAAATTTTCTTTCAAATTCTTTACAAAAAAATGGTTTGGAATTTTAATTTTTTTTTCCTTTATGTTCATAGAAGTGCGCAAAATTTAATCTGAAATTTGCAAAGAAAAATTTTTTTACAAGATTTTTTTCAAGAAAAAATTTTTTTAATGAGTATGACTTGCTGCTAAAATGGGAAGATTTTTTTGGGAAGTATAATAAAAGGAGGGAACCTAAAAAATTTCATTAGATTTATCCCTAGAAATTTTTTTTTTAATTTTATAATTCTTTTTCTCAAATCATCAATAAAAAAATTTATTTTTTCCAGAATATTCTCGTCAAAATTCAGAAATTATAACAACAACTACAACAGAATTTTCAATTCAAAAAGATTATTTTCCTTCTTCAACACGTTCAGAATCAACAAATTCTGATGTTTTTGAGGATTTGGATGTTGTTGATTTTGATGAAAATGAATTGACTAATTCAGAAAACGTTTTTATTTTTTTTTAATTTAAATTTTTAATTTAAAGTTATTGGCAAAAGAATTAATGGCAAATTTAATTCGTGTTCAAAAGGTTTGTTTCAATTTCAGAAAATTTTTTTTCAATTTAATTTTTTTCCTGTAAATTGATTTTTTTCTAATGGGGGTTTTTTGCCATCTTTTTTCATTTCTAAGGGCTAATTAAATTCAAAAAATAAATTTCTTTATTTTAAGGGATTTTTTTGAATTTTTCTTCTGTTTTTTTAACAAAAAATTGGGATTCCTTAACACGACTAATTTTCAAAGATCGAATGTAACGGGACTCGCGCTGTATTAACCCCGTCCTAGTAATCTCGGTAATCGCTTGAAACTTTGAATCCCATAACGGGATGTCAATCACTGCCTTTTTTTAAATATTTTTTTAGAATTTGTCTGGAAAACTTCAAAAAAAATTTTTTTAAATTTTTTAGGATGTTGATCGTTGTGATAGAATTACTCGTTTTTATTCAAAAATGGAAAATTTAATTATTTTGCATAAAATAATGGTTACTTACATTTATCGACGTTTAAAAATTGATATAAACGATGGTTATGTTCAAGGAATGTGCGATGTTCTGGCCCCTTTATTAGCTTTATTTGTTGATGAATCTTTAACTCTTGCTTGTTTTGAACGTTTAATGTTGAGAAGAATGGCTAAAAATTTTCCTCAATGCAAACATAATAATGAAATGGATGAAAATTTGAATCATTTTGTAAATTTCAAAATTTTTTTCTTTAGTGTAGTGGGTTAATAGTTGGTCAGATGGGAAGGGGGTCATGGGTTCGAAACCCGATGAGGCCGAAAATTTGTTTTTCTTGATGTTTTGGTTGGAGGTCAAAGAATTCGAAGGTCATGGGTTCGAATCCTGATGGACCAAAAATTTGTTCTTCTTTGTGTAGTGGTTTGGTCAGCGTATGATGGGACACGGGTTCGAATCTCGATGGTGCCAAAAAATTTTCAAGGTGTAAAAAAATATTTTGACGACATTTTAGTCCAAAATTTCATTTTAAAAAACATGTCAAAATATAAAATTTCATAGAATTGTCAAAAACCTGAAAGGTGACGAGAGATATATCGAAATGTTAATTTTGGGGAGGGATCGAAAATGATTTGTGAAAAAAAATAAAATTATTTTTTTTCAGCGTTATTTAGTAGAAGTTATGGATCCAGAATTGTATTCTCAATTAATGCGAAATGTCGATTATTCTTTTGTTGTTTTTTATCGGTGGCTTTTACTTGATTTTAAGAGAGGTTTTTTCTTAAGTTTTAAGAGAAAAGGAAAGAAAAATTTTTTAGAATTACAATATTCTGATGTTTTTCAACTTTGGGAAGTAATTTGGTCTGCAGAAGTTCTTTGTTCTCGCCATTTTGGTTTATTTTTTGGTTTAGCCTTGTTAACGCAATACAGGGAAATTTTAATTGAAAATGATATGGATTTTACTGATGTTATAAAGTTTGTTGAATTTATTGTTTTTAATTGAGTCATTTGTAGTTAAGGAAGTTTTGGAGAGAGAGGGGGTCATTTTTAATTAAAAATGTATTCGTCAGTGCTACGAATCCCCGGTGGTGTTTTTTTAGTTTTCATTGTGTCCTTCGTGGTGTAGTGGTTTGGTGTTGAGTTTAGAGGAGAATGTTGTGGGTTCGAGTGGTTTTTGCTTAATTATTTTTACCTTTTTTCAAGAGAAATTAGCTTTTTTAAGGTTTTTCAATGAGATGGCTGAGAGACACAATGTCCAAGAGCTTTTAACCATATCACGTGAAAAATTAAGATCATTCCAAGAAATTATAAGAGATCTCAACAAATTTAATGAAACTACTTAAAATGCAGGTTTTTTAGAGAGAAATGGAAACATTTTTTAATTTTTGAAGTTTAGTTAAAAGAGCAAAAGGTGCTTTTGCTTATTTAGATTTTTATTTTATTGTAGATTGTCTAAATTTCTCCTCTAAAATTTTCAATTTTTTATCTTTCCCTAAAATTTATTTTTTAATCATTTTTAGAAGCTTATTAGAGCTTGAACTTTAAATTTTAATTTTTCATCAATTTCCGGGTGGTTCTTTTTCGATGAAAGTAATTTCAGGATCATGGAAAAGTTGTCCGACTTTCCCCACAATAAAGACAAAATTTTTTGTTCAAACTCTAAAAATCCCCCAGACATTCCACATTATTTTAAAAGAATCTCACAGCCATTTTTATTTTTAATATCAAATTTTATTTTTTAAACATATCTCTAAGTCTAAATTTTTTTATTTTCTTTGAAATTTTTATTCAAAATAAAAAAAGCTAAAATGTATTTTCGAGTGTTTAAGACATCAATATAATAATAACCAATAAGATCCAAGATCTATACAATAAAAACAGGAGGAGAATTATTTTAAAAAATAATATATAAAATTAAGTTGTTGCAAGTTTACCAATTAATTTTTGAATCCTAAAAAAATTGTTTGGGATGTCCAAAAATTAAAAAGAAAATTCCTTGTTTGGGAGTTTCTTTAAATTAATTTCTCTAAAAATAGGCTAATTTTACACATTAATTGGTATACTAATATAAACCAGTCTTTTTCAACCCTACAAAAATCAGAAAACGGTCCCAAAAAATTATTTTTTAAAAGAAAGATGAAATTTTAGTTATTTTTAGTAACTTCAGGATCATAAAAAATTTTTGACTTTCTGGTTAAGTGGAGATTTTTGATGTTTTTAGGGGGAAGGTTCGAATCCTTTCGGCTCCAAAAAATTTTTGAGACCGTTATCTTCTATAAATAATTGAGAAAAAAAAAGAAAATGCATTACGTAAACTAAGCTTCTTAATGATCTTCATTTGACTGACTTTGTTGTGTGGTATATTCATCTACAATCATTCCTTCTAGACAAGATTTCTTCCTTTTTGCTGTATTTTTCTCCAGAGAACCAGGACGACGGTGCATTTTAGATTTTTGTTTATTTGCAAAAAGCATCTCTCTCGTATGGAAAAAGCCTATGTTTAAACCTGAGACTTGTTTAAAATTGAAAAAACGGCTTAAAAATATTCTTTTCCAGAAAAAATGACTTGGTGGGTAAGTGGGGGGTTTTTTCCTTATTAATAGGGGTGAGATCGAACCCTTTCAGGGTTAAAACACATTTTTTTACTAAAAAATCCATCTTAAGTTAAATTGGTTATGGTTAAAATTTTCTATTTGAGTGGAGATTTGTTAAGTTTTAAGAGGGTGAAAGGTTCGAATTCGGGTCCAAATATTTTTTAGTTAATAAAAATATCCATTTTTAATTTTTGTTGGGCTCAAAAATTTTAAAATAAATAATAAAAAATTTTTCCGACAACTCACTTCTACTTCTATATGGACGTGGACGCGTCTCTTCTGAAAAAAATTTTTTTTCATTAAAATTTTTTATTTAAACCTCCTTCATCCAATTTTGTTGTAGATTTAGAATTTGTCATTCTGACCAAAAATCTTTAAAGAAAAATTTTTTGAAATAAAAATTTTAAATTTTTAATTTAAAAAACCTAATAGAATGTTGAGCAATTCTAAATATTCTCCTTGGATCCCATTTACTAATTGAAGGATTTTCTCCATCTGCTGTAGATAACATCCATTGATGTTTTAAACTTTCAGAACTGAGTATTCTTTTTGAGACTGGGACAGTTAAAAGGCGTTGAATCTTGAAAAAAAAGACAAAATAAAAAAATTTTTTTCACAAAATTATAATAAATTTTCACTTAATAAAAATAGCTCCAAAATAATGTTTTTTATCTCCAAAAAATTCAAAACCCCAAACATCACTACAAAAATGCTCAAAAATATTTACTCTGCTATTATAAAGTAATTTTTAAAATAAAATTCCCGACCCCACATTTGTATGTTTTTTGAGCATTTTTAAGCTCAAAAAAGTCAAAACCCCCCAAATATCATATAAAAATGCTCAAACCTTTTAGTCTAACCATATAATAAAAAATTAATTTCCCCAAACGGTATCGAACCCCCGACCTCTAATTTACACATTTTTCAAGTGTGGAATCATAAAAATTTTCTTTTCTTAATTAAAAAAATTCCATACGAGATCCTTAGCTCCATCAGAAATATGTTCCCACACTTCCTTTTTAAATTCATATTTTCCTTCCTGTATCATTCTCATCATTCTAAGTTGTTGTCTATGATAAAAAGGTGCATGCCCAGATAACATTGTATACATTATTACTCCTAATGCCCAATTATCCACTTCTAATGAATAACCTTTAAAAAAATTTTTTTTTGATTCAAGAGAAAATAAGAAAAACCTTTAGCATCCTCATTCATTTGACACCGTAAAGTTTCTGGTGCCAAATAGCCTGGCGTGCCAACAAGATCTAAAATTAATTTAGTTGATGAAAAATCTTTTGTAAGTAAAACAATAAAATACCAAAAAAAAATTTTGTAGTACTCCTTAACAGGGATGGACCGGATTACCTAAAACTTGATATATTCAGTCTTTTTTCGACTCAAAACCCGATCAGAAGAAAATCTTGAAAACCCCGAAACAACATTTTTTCAACCCTATTTATTATCCAAGTTACATATACTCAATTCTTAAGGAAAAATGAACAAAAAAATCAATTTTTTTTGTTAGGTTCCTAAAAGCAAAAAGATTTTGTAGAGTGCCATTCACTTATAATCCCTTTTTTATGAAAAGTTACACAAAGTTAAAAATAACCTCTAATTTAAAAATTTTTTTATTAATGAAAACCTTTTAATAATTGCCCTTCTTTTAATTGCTTTGCAAAACCAAAATCACTAATAACCACACGATCACCATTAATAACCAAAATATTTTCTAATTTTAAGTCACGATGAACAATCATTTTTTCGTGAATAAAGCAAATACCCTCAAACCTGGAAAAGAAAATTTTTTGAAAAATTTTTCAGGGAATTTTTCCAAAAAATTAAAAAAAATTTGAAATTTAAATTTTTTTGAAATTTTCAGAAGATTTTTTTAGTTTTTTAGAAAAAAAGAAAATCCCCTACAGTTGTTGCATTATGTGACGAGTTTTCTTTTCACCAAATTTAACTGCACGATTTAATTTATCAAATAATTCTTCACTTGCAAATTCAAAGATTATAAATAAAAAAGTTGGTGTTGGGAAAAAGTCGTGAAGTTTTACTGAAAATTGAGAATTTAAAAATAATTAAACTTCAATTGAAGGACAGGAAAAAAACTGAAAGAATTGACAAAAGATTTCATAAAATAAATAAATTAGGGGAAATTGTCATCCACAATGGTCATTAACTCTTTTCTCCTCCACAAAATACCCTAACACACATTTTTGTTAGTCATTAAGGCCACTACATTGGTATATGTTCCTGAACCTTAGAAAAGTTAAGGAACACAAATACAAACTAATCTTTTAATGAATTGAAACAAAACAAAAATGGGGAAAATTTTGAGAAGGAAAGATTTTTTTTAATTTCCAAACCTATCGAAGGATGTCCAGAAAGTTTTTTCAACAGTTTAACTTCAGAAAGAGCTTCTTCTAGTGCCAACTTTGCCTCCTTCTCAGATTGTCGTTCAGTAGTTACATCAACAATTTTGACAGCATAAGGATGTTTAGTCTCTTTAAAATAAAAAAATTTTTTTGAATTTAAATTATCAAAAATTTTACCAGTCGCCAAACATTTTCGTACAACAGAAGCTATGCCTTGACCGATTATCTGAAAAAATTAAAGTGATTTAAACGCTTTTTGAAAAATTTAACATCAAAGCCGTCTTCTAAAATCGAAAATATTTTAAATAGAAATCAAACCCCGAAAGTCGAAATTTTGAAACGGCTATGTTCGGTACTCAAAGAATTTTTTTTGATAACGGGATTTTGAGTTTCAAACCCAATTTAAGTGCAAAAAACCTCTTGTAGCTCGTAAGCTTTATAAAAGCCAGATTCAGTGCTATACAATAAATCGAATGGCGTTTTGTCTCCTAAAAATAAAAAAAATTTAAAATGAAGTTTAGTTGAATTTATTAAAATTTTTAAAGAATGTGAATGACACTTAGAGAAACCACTAATTTGAGTGACAATTAGGTCTAGAGACGGCCCACCTAATTGAGACTATGATATACTATAAAAAGGCCAAGGGAACCTTTCAAATTCTATTTTTTGACTCAACGCCTGGAATATAGTCAACATCCTTAAATTATTCCCTAATTTGTTCTAAAAATCCTATAAAACATTCTGAATCTGGTTCAGACATTCAAGATCAAAAATCAGATTTTTGAAAGTCACGTGAAATACACGTGATTTTCATTCGTCTCTATGAGCTCATATCCAGATTAAACCGTAAATTCGACTAAAACGATTTACCTAAAATAAAAATAAACAAAAAAAAAACAATTTTTTACCTTGCAAATTTTCCAAATTTTGTTCAACTGCCATATTTTCATTACTATTAATGCTTAAAATCATTTCATTCTCTCTGTAAAAGAAAAAAATTGACACACAATAAATAGTGTTTAAATTTATTGTCACAAATAGTCACAAAGTATACAAAGTCAATCAATAAATTGGGTAGACTGATCAATGTTTAAGATTTTTTAAAAGTTACTTTGTACATTTTTGTTAATTGACAAATTGAAATATTTTCGCTTCGAAAAATTTTAATTGGCATTCTGTTTTTAGGCGTGTTTTTAAACTGAAATTTTTATTTTAAAATAACTTTTTTGATTCTTAAAGGGGTTTTTTATTTTTAGTTAGTCTTTAATGAATACTTTTTGCTTATACATACTTGTTTCTATCAAAAAAAACTTTTTTAATTACTATACAAATTTTTAGTTGTTACTCTTATTTATCTCTTACTTTTTCTTCTTGACAGTCCTTACCTTAAAATCCTCTTATTTTTAACATAATCTAACGATTAAAAAAATGACAAACGCGTTCATCAGCAGTGGAAGTCAAGTTTTGCCTTCAAAGGAATTGGCACTCTTTCGGAAGATTTTGGTTTCTTTGTTTTTATATTTTTTAATATTCTCTTTTTAGAAATGTTATGAACAAAAGCAATACAAAGTTGGGTTGAGATGTGCAAAACAAATACTTTCAAATCCAAATTTTTGTGAGCATGGAGGTTTCTTTTTAAATTTTTGAATAAAATGCTTTCTAAATTGATTTTTAGAAACGCTTGCTATGAAAGGCTTAATTTTGAATTGTATGGGAAAGCATGAGGAAGCTTTGGAAATTGTGAAGAAAGGTTTGGCTGCTGATTTGAAATCGCATGTTTGTTGGCATGTATTTGGTCTAGGTTTGTTTTCCAATGTAAAAAATTCATGGAAATAGCCTAAAATCAGTTTTGGGTAGCCAGAGATATTTCGTCAGTTTTGTGCTATTTGGAGTTTTTTAGTTCGGTCAGAGCGATCAACATTTACCCAACTTTAAGACCTCGCATCTATTCGATCGTAACCAAAAAAGCCAAAAATTGACGTTAAGTTATCAGCTGCTCTGTCAAATGATACCAAAAAATATACTATTAATACTCACATTTCAATAGTCAATAGTTTTCCTTGTCAGCTTAACTTGAATTTACTTGACTTTTCACATAACAATTATATTTTTCAGTTCAACGTTCCGATAAACGCTACGATGAGGCTATTAAAGCTTATAAAATGGCTCTTCGAATTGAAAAAGAAAATGTGCAAATTCTTAGAGATTTGTCACTTTTACAAATTCAATTGCGTGATTTGGAAGGATATCGAGTTTGTTTTTTTTTGTTTAGAAATTTTTTATTTAAAGGATTCTCGTTATCAATTACTCGTTTTAAAACCTTCAAAAATGAGTTGGATTGGTTATGCTTCTGCTTATCATTTGTTGAAAGAATATGATGTTGCTTTATATATTCTTGGTGAATTCAAGAAGAATAATAGGGTAATTTCAAAAGGGAATTTTGATATTTTTGAATATGTTCCGGTCATATGCCTTACCCGGCATAGTCATGTCCTGAGTTCATGGGGTTCCTGAACCAGGCATTTTTTAATCTTTGGCGTTTTTCGGGCGCTCCTGTATTTTTCCCTGATAAGGATGTGTTATTGGATTCGAAAAAAGTCATGACCGACCCACGATCAAACTTTTTAAAATCTCGATCTCTTCTTTGGACACAATATACAATTTTTCATATTTTCTGAATTTCAGGCTCCTGCAAAAATCGATATTGAAAGCAGCGAGATTATTCTCTATGAAATTATGATACTTACAGAAGCTGGACGTTTTGGAGAAGCTTTGGCGCGTTTAGAAGAAAATTCTACTTCTATATTGGATCGACTTGCTTATTTTGAAATTAGAGGTTTTTTAAATAAGTTTAATTGAAAAAAGTTTTTAATTTTAGCGTCTTTATTAATAAATTTGGAACGTTTTGAGGATGCTGAAAGAGTTTATTGGACGTTAATTGATAGGAATCCTGATAATATTTTTTATTATAAACAAATTGAGAAATGTCGAAAATTGGGTAATTTTTAATTTTTTTTGGAGTTCTTCTATATGGTTCCTTCAATTTTCTGTTTGATAGTACACACGATGAGTCCAGCCGAATAAAAAATAAATTCACAATTCGAGAATCGGCTCGGCTAGATGCCTAGTACAGAGGTTTTTTAAAAGAAACCCAGGTGGTCTTTCGCAGGCTTCTAGACCCGGCTCATGCTGGTGAATGTCTAATCTAGACAATTTTTGTACGATCAAATTTTGTACGACCTAGTTTCTTATACACAATGAGTCTCCCAACATGTTAAAATTCATATCTCCTTTTCTAATATTTTAAAACCAAAAATATTTTTCTTCAATATTTACAGATAATACCCAACAAAACAACCAAGACCTCATTACTTTATATGATACAATAATTCTTCAACGACCTAAAGCTTCTCTTCCAAAATTAATTTATTTGTTATATGTTGATGGTTTGCTTAAATTTTTATTTTAAAAATTTTTTCCTATTAAAGGTCCAATTTTTGAGGAGAAGGTTCGTACTTATCTGATTACTTGTTTTCGTAAAGGAATTCCTTCGCTTTTTAAAAATCTTTTGACGCTTTATGATAATCAACAAAAGGTTTCCTTTTAATTTTTAAATATTCTTTAAAATTATTTTTAGGTCAAAACTATCGAAAGGATTCTTTTGGATTTTGTTTATAAATTTGAAGAAAACGGGTATAATCGATTCTCTTTGGATGGTAATTTTTAAAAAGATTTTTTTAAATTTAAATTTCGTTAATTATAATGGTCTTATCGGTTTAGGTCTGTCAATTTTTTTACTTTGTTTTCGGTAAAAAATAGTCATGCCTTTTAGCCATCAATTAATAGTATTTTTTCGTTTAACCAATTTTTACTAAAACCAAAAAAGACTAGGATAGTCAATTTGTAATATTTTTCGTTGAACCCATTTTTACTTATGTGAGAGCATGGGAAGACTCAAAATGGTCAATTGAAATTAATTTTCCATTTTTCTTCAATCAAAAAAATTTGTCGGACCTAAACTCGACAAATACCTTTATGATTTTTAAATTAGTCAGAAAATCATCTTTTTAATATTTAAATTTTAAAAGGCTCAAATCTTCCTGAATGTCCAACAACCGTTTTGTGGACTTATTACTATTTGGCTCAACATTTTGATAGATTGAAAAATTACCAGAGAGCGCTCAAATATATTGATGAAGCTTTAAAACATACTCCAACATTAATTGAATTATATATGGCTAAAGCTAAAATTTTTAAGGTTTTTTTGAAAATTTTTAGAGGGGTTTGGATATGTTTTTTTAATTTTTAAGCATTCCGGTGATTATACTGCTGCAGCCGATTTAATGTTATCTGCACAAGAATTGGATACTGCAGATCGTTATTTAAATAGTAAATGTGCCAAATATTTGTTGAGAGACTGTCGTATTAAAGAAGCTGAAGAAATGTGTTCAAAATTTACTCGTGAGGGAATGAGCGCAAATGATAATATGATAGAAATGCAGTAAGCATGAAAATTGTCTTTATGTTCCCAAAAGTCTGCAAAAACTTGTAAAGTTTTCGGTTCAGAAACAAACTGAAGAACCGATGATTTTTTGGTTCGGTTCCGAATATCCAAAAAATTTTCAAGAACCGACAACCTTTTTAATTCGGAGCATAAAAGAAGAGAATCCTGATAGAGGGTTTTAATTATTTATTTTTAGATGTCTTTGGTATGAATATGAAGCCGCTTTGGCATATTTTCGTTTAGCTAAATATGGTGAATCTCTCCAAAAATGTCATCAAATTGAACAGGTTTTTGACTTTATAATTTAAGTTTATCTCTATTTGAAAACTTTATTTTTGGTTCTTTTTTTGTGATTCTTTTTTTTCTAAATATATATTTTTTAGCATTTTGTTAACTTTTATGAGGATCAGTATGACTTTCATGGATGTGAGAAAAAATTTTTTTTTTATTAATTTGATAAAAATATTTTAGATTGTCTTCGTAAAATGACTCTTTCAACATATATAAAATTTCTTCGTTTCGAAGATGTTTTAAATTCTCAACAATTTTATGTTAAAGCAACAAAATTGGCTGTTTCGGTATTTAAAAAAATATTTTTTTTTAATTTAAAATTTTTAATAGATATATATTGATATGGTTGAAAATCCTCAAAAATTTGTTGAAAAACAGACACAAGATAATTCTGCTTTAACTCCTGCTGAACTTAGAAAACTTAAACGAAAGGCAAATAAAGCTAAAGCTGAAAAGGATAAACAAAATGCTGAACAAGCTGCTAAACAATCAACGGTTTTTTTGGATTTTTTCTTGAGAAATTTTTTTGAAATTTTTTTTTTCGAACTTACGAAACTTTCGAAAAAAAAACTTTCAAAATTTTTTTGAAAAATTTTTTAAAATTCATTTTTTTCAGTCCAAGCAAAGAATGGATGGAGAATTTGATGTTTTCGATCCAGAACCTTTTGATACACAAAAGTTGCTGAAACCTGAAAATCCTATTGAGGAAGCTTGCAAATTTATTAAGCCAATACTTCAAATGCCTTGTGAAGATGTTGATTTTTGGGTTATTGCTTTTCGGGTATATAGCTACAAGGACAAGGTTTTTTTGTCCAATAATGGACCGTAAATTCTCGTTCTTATAAGGAACAATTGTTTGCTTCTCCGAAAATTAGCGGTCCAATTTTTACTGGCCATAATTTAGCCCAAAGTGTCATTTAGCAAAGATGTCACTTCGCTATAGGAAATAAGGGGGGGGGTCCTCTATCGAATAGTACAAAAAAATATATTATCAAATTCCCAATAACTGTAAACAATTATTCTTTACCATTTCAAGCCCGACTTTTTCGGAAAAAAAATTAAATAATTTAAAATTTGTAAATAAAAACCATTTTAAGCTGTTAATTATGCTCAAATGTTTGTACAAAATTTTCAATTTGGATCCAACAAATAAACAATTATTGAATGAATTATTTGCAAAATATAAGGAGAAATGTTTGTTTATTTTTTAATTTTTCAAAAAAAATTTTTTTTTCTTTTAAAGTTGAACAATCTGAAGCTTCCAAAATAAAGAAAACCACAAATTTATTGGTTGATTTGACAAAAGCATTGGAAATTAAATTAGGAATTAATGAGGGAAATGTGTCTACATTGGCTAGGGATGATTAGGAGAAGAGAGTTGAATAAATTTTAAAAAATAAAATTAATAATAAAAAGAGTATAGTTTTATTATTTTTGTTGTTTTGTTTTTTTTTAATATAATACGAATATTATATTTTTTCTTTCTTTTAATAATCAACCCCCATATACATAAAAAGTTTAAAATTGATTTTAAAAAATTTTTTTGAAGTTTCTTTTGTGCTCTTATATTTTTTGATTGTATGTTTTTATCCGTATCAGTGATGGGTCGGCGAAAGCTCTTGATATAAGGATTATTTTATTTAACAGGATTGATCTGATCATATCAACATACAAAAAGTTACAGCCTAATAAAGATCAAAAATAGATGTAACTTTTTGTAGCATGATCTGATCAAATCAATCTAGTCCTATTTTCCTTTTTCTTTTCTGTCGCAAAGTGTGCACGATCTCTATTTAAGATTTTACTCAAGCGACAAAGATGCGGGGTTTTATGAACTTCAAAATTTTTCTACTAATTTTTAGTTGTTAATCTTGTCTATCTCTTATCTTTTTTTTTGACAGTCCTTACCTTAAAATCCTCTTATTTTTAACATAATTTGACGATAAAGGACAAACGCATTCGTTAACAGTGGAAGTCAAGTTTTGCCTTCAAAACAATTGGCACTCTTTCTTTACTCAACGGGTTCATTCTTAACTGACGAGACTATAATGTCCCCTACCTAAATTTTAATAAATAGAATGATGATCTTTTGAAAAACGTTGATTTAACGTCTAAAATCCGGCGCGCTGCTAAAATGTCCTACCCCCAAAATGTCCTATTGAACAAAAACCCCCAAAATGTCCTTATGAATAAAAACCCCCAAAATGTCCTCCCCCAAAATGTCCTACCCTGGAAATGTCCTAATGAACAAAAATCCTCAAAATGTCCTAATTAATAAAAACCTCCAAAATGTCCTCCTTCAAAATGTCCTACCCTGGAAATGTCCTAATGAACAAAAATCCTCAAAATGTCCTAATTAATAAAAACTCTAAAAATGGCCTGCCCTAAAATCCTACTATAACCACCAGAATCTTCGCTGGAAAAACTGTTTTTGTGCTGCTACGGAGGGTAGGCCGGGCATGGTCTTCGCTACACGATGGCCGTGCTTCGCTGCGGTCGTGCTCGCTTCGCTCGCGGCGACCGTAGCGAAGCGGCGGCCGTCGTTCCGCTCGACATGCCCGGCTTCCTCCGCAGCGGCAAAAACTTTTTTCCGCGAAGGTAGAGATTTTAAGGAATAGCGATTTTAAGGACAAACGATCATAACTTTGTCAAATCAAGTCAGCTCTTTCGAATGACATAAATTGTTCAAATCTAAAAAAGGTAGGACATTTTGGTAGGACATTTTGGGGGAGGACATTTTGGGGGTTTTTATTCATAAGGACATTTTGGGGGTTTTTGTTCAATAGGACATTTTGGGGGAGGACATTTTAGGAGAGGACATTTTAGGGGTAGGACATTTTGGGGCGCAGCCCTAAAATCCAATTAACGTTCTTTGCGGCTGAAAAAGTTTGGGCTTTATTAAATTTTTACTTATTTGTCTCTTTAAAATGTATTTTTGATTTTTAGCTTTCTAAATATATTTACAAAAATGGAATGGTTTATTGGAACAGTTGATGATGCTTTGACTGAATACCAACAAAAGGAAGGAATTTTGATTGTTTTTGTTTATGCAGAAAATGGTTTTCTTTTTTCTTTAAATTTTTTTTTGAATTTTTCTCTTTAAAAATTTAGATGAAAATTCCACAAAACTTGATGACCTTCTAAGCTCGTTGGACGTTTCTGTTTTTGAAAATATTCCTTACGTTGCTATTCGTATAGTTAAGGAATCTGAAAATGCCAGGCAATTTGCCCAGTTCTTTCCTACACTTACTGTTCCAGTTTGTTATATTCTGGGTATGAATGCTCAACCTTTGGAGGTTTTTTTTAAATTAGATTTTCTGAAAAGGGACCTTTTAAATTTATTGTGTCATATTTCTTCAGAATTTTTATACATTATCAACTATAATCCTAAAAAGATTGATTTTGGGGAGAAAATTGGAAGGGAGGTCGTTCCGTATGTTCTGCGTTTTAGCCTGAAACGAAAATTCCCTTCTTAAGGTTTTCTTTTTAGGTGATTACAGGATTATCGGGGGTCACTTCGGACAAATTGTTGGGTGAATTTAAGAAGGCTGTTTTGGTATATTTTGTTAACTTCTTGGATTTGTTCATACTTTTTATTTTAGTTATTTAAAGAACAAATTGGTGAAGTGAAGAAAAATGTTGACATTCCTGAAGTCAAATTAGAGGATCGAATTGAGGATAAAAAGGAAGAGACTGTTGTTGTGGAGAAAGAGGAGGCTGCTCCTGGAGATGCAGGAGCTTCTGCTGATACGACAACCAGTCAGGAGAAATTGGAATAGTAATTTTTTTAAATATGTTTTATCAATGGGTGTAATAGAGGATTTCTCCGGATTTTTCCCTATGGGTTCCGACTATAGAACCAGATTTCGATTTAAAGACAGAATAACATCAAATTTTTGCCTTTTTTAAATATATTTTTACCCTTGGGGATCTGTCGTTTTCTACCAATAGTTTGGTGAGAATTACTGACTAAGAGAGTTAATTGAGTTTTCCTGATTATACCAAAAAAAAATTTTTCAGTTATCGCAAATTGCTTGAAGAGAAGAAAAAATCTGATGCTAAAAAAGAAGAGGAGGAAAAACATAAAAAAGAAATGGAACGTCGAATGGATGGTTTGCTTTTCTTTTTTATCATTAGAAAATTTCAAAAATTTAAAGGTAAAGCTATGGCTGAACTTCGTGAAAAACAAAGGGAAAGAGAATTGAAAGAAGCAGCAGAAGAGCGTCGTCGTCAAAAAGCGGAAGATGCTCAGGCATTGCAACGATTAAGAGACCAAATTAAATTGGATAAAGAAGAACGTGCTGCTGCGGCTGCTTCCAAAAATGGAACTGCTGGAGGAGGAGAAGAAAATGTTAAAAAGGCAGAAAAGAAAGTGGAGGCTGTGGAAATGAATAAACCTGTTAATAGGTTTTTTAGATATTTAAATAATTCTTAAAAATATTTTCTAGTGATGAATGCCGCATTCAGTGCCGTTTTCCTGATGGTCAAACTTTAATTAAAGTTTTTCCGTCTAAGGAACCTCTTCAAGTTGTCTATGATGCTGTTAATGAGGTTTTGATTAAATTTTAAGTAAAATCTCTAGAAGATCAAAGTATTTTTGGGTTGTAAAAAATAGGTAGTTTTTTGTTGGTGTATTTTGAACCTGGAACGGAGTTTTGAATAACTTTAATACTTCTATATGTATTACTGGGTTGGATTTAGAAAAAATTGGATTAGGTTTTGTGTCGAGGGTTTTCTTTCAGAAAACGTTTGGATATCGGTTTTCGATTAACCCGACCCATCTCTCCTGCATATCTTGTAAATTATTAAAAATTTGTTAGCAAGTTTCTGCTTTTAATTTAACGAATGATTATTATTATTATTTTTTTGTTTTTTCTTGGATGATTGGAAATTTCTTTATAAAATCTTTCGTTTAATAAATAAAATCAATAAATAATAATTTTTTAGGATGCTCGCAAACCTCCAAGTTTCTTTCTGATGCAAACTTATCCTCGTAAGAAGTTGACTGATATGAATAAATCTTTACTGGTAATTTTTATTTGTATTTTTTTAGTAAAAAAAATTTTTTAAGGAGTTGGGTCTTACTCCTTCTGCTGTTTTGCTTGTTGTTTCGGTTAGTTTTTTTAATTTTTTTAAAATTTAGTTTGGTACGTAAAAAGGAGGGTTTTAGGACATTCTGAAGGCTTAAACTGACCAAATTTATTTTTTCCAACATTCACTTTGAACAATTTTTAATTCTTTTTTAAATTTCCTTTCTCTCTTAGGATTTTATTTAAATAAGTCTCTCATCCATGCTCTGATATACACACACACGTGCTCATATTAAATTATATATATATATAAAAATGATGCATCATCATTGAGAGGAAATGTGAATGAATTTTTTTTTTCTTTTATGAATACGAAATTTCCTAAATGAAACTTGTGGACTTATAAAAGATTTTTATGTACAATATATTAAGGATGTGGTGGGTTATCCGAAACTTGTCCTCCATCCCGAGTTTTTTTTCCTTAACCCTTGCCATTTTTGCAATATACAGCTAAAACATTAACAGGATACATATGATACTCATATAGCCTCCTTCCTAATTAAATTAGACTTTTTCTTAATTTAATAGATTGGTGTTTCGGTCCGCAAGTTTTGGAGTTCCATTTATTCATATTTTTTTTTGGAAAGTGTGTGTTTATGTTGATTTTAATTTTTTTTTTCAGATTTTTTTTTTGACTTTTTTTTTGTTAAAATACAAATAAACACACACCTTATACACTAAAAAAATTATTGCAATTATTTCTTTGTTTTTGGTTAATATGATAATTTTCTGAGTATTTTTTTAAAACTTTTTTTTTGTTAAAAATTGTTCCAAGTGAAAAGCTTGCTCAATATATGTACATATATATTTATTTAAATGTGAAAAATTTAAAATATTGGGGGAGATTTTTTTTGGATTTTTTTAGAAATATTTATCTTTTTTCGGTTGTTAATGGTTGTGTTTTTTGCCCTAAACATTTCCGGAAAATTTTTTATTTTTAAAAAGTCAAAAAGCCCTTTTGTATAGACCAAAATTATTAAAAAAAAATTTTTTAGTCAAAAGATGGAGATGAAAATAATCGTGGAAATGGATCAATACTCCCAACATATGGATATTTTGAAATGTTTATTGGATTCTTTTTTATTCCATTTTCGGCAATATGGCGATTTTTAAATTCTTTTTGGAATAATGGAGGGGCAACAAATCAAAGAGGAGAAGCAACAATAAATACTTTGAGTGAAAATAATGACAAAAATGATAGCAACAAGAATTCTTCCAAAAAGAAAAATGATAAAGGAGAATCAACTGTAAAGGTTTTTAATTTTTTTTTGGAAATTTTATCAAAATAGCCTTAATAACTTTTTCGGTTTCGAGCGATTTCTCAGTTGTTGAATGGAATTTTCTGAAGGAAATGGGGTTTTTATGTTTCCGAATAGAACTTTAGGTTCCTGTCTTCAAGTTCAGTTTTTTAAATAATCCTGTCCCAATTTATTTTTTAACTTTTTAAAGGATTTTCTCTTATTTTTACTAAAAATTAGGATTAGGTTAGACCCTTATTTTTTTTTGTTAGACAGATTGTTGTGGCTTTGTTTATAAAGCCCTCTCCAAAAATTTTTTCTATTTATTTTTTGTCCAAAATTATGTCATTTTAAATAATAAATTTGTAATATTAATATTTTTTAGGATGGAAATATACGACGATTTAAAGAAGATGCAGATGATCATTCCGATTCTGAAGCTATGTGGAATGGAAATTCAACACAACAGTTGTAAAAAATTTTGTGTGATTTAAAATTGTTTAAAAAAAATTTTTTTTGGAATTTATGTTGGGTATGCTTTTTAATTATTTTTCTGCAATCTAAGAGAGGGTGCAAAAAATTCGGATTAGATGTTTTTTGCGCTCACTCCTGATTCGAAGCATCTTTAAAAAAAAGTAAAATAAAACTAACAGCCTATTTAACAGCTGCTGAAAGAATAATAAAAAAAATTTTTCTTTAATCAAAAGACTCAACAGATTGTATATTTATTTTTTTACTTTTTTTACCACCTGTCCTTTATTAAAAAAAAATAACACAGCTGATAGAAAAGGCCACCCTAGTATTTTTAAAACAATATTTTTTTCCTTCGGTAGGGCGACTAAAATAAATGAAAAAAAATGAATTTAGAAGAAAAAAGATTTTTTTTGCACTGGCACCTTTTTGATTTTTAATCTTTCCAAAAAAAAATTTTTCAACACATTTTTGTTTACAAAAAAAAATATTTTACATAAAATATTTTTATAATTTTTTTTCTTGCTTGTTACAACGCGTTGTTGTTTCTCAGCTGTGTTCTCATCTCTAAAGTAAACCCAGAAGATCACCCTTCTTGATCCCAGACCTTTTATCTTTTCCTTGGTGTTGTGTTTATTTTTTTAGAGTTGATCTTTAGGGTGTTACCCAGTTTTGATCATAATACATTTTTCAGATGATTACTTTTTTACAGCCAAAAAATTAAAAAAATTTTTTGTGGGTTGCACAGCCAAAAAATTTAACTAAAAAAGGAGAGGGGAATGTGGTGTTGTATTTATTAAACACCTGAAAAAGAAATTATTTTTTGGGTATTTTATTAGTTTTATCAAAAAAAGATTTCTTTGGGTTTTATTGTAATGTAATACTACACCTTTTTTTAGTTTAGTTACTTTTCCTGTTGTGTTCTGAGCAAGAAAAAATAAATAAAAAAGGAAACAGAACACACTTGAGAGAGCAAAAATGCAATATCGAAAAGAATAAAAATTTTACAGCCGTAGCGCAATGTGACGGACAGTTTTTCTTTTCTTTTTTTACTTGAACACTTTTCTTCTTTATTACCGACATCAGTTGCAAACCCCGTGTATTCACATATGTATATTTTTTATTACAAAAGAGAAAGTGTTTTCTTAGTCGTTTAAATGTCTCTCTCCCTAAAAAGGGTTAAAAGACAGCTAATGTGTTCGTCCTTTACTTTCTTTAAAGGATGATATTTGTTGATAAATGTTAAGTGTCTGTTAAAGACGTCTTTGACTTTTTTTATTCCATATAAAATTAAGAAAGTAATTTATTTTTACTTCTACATTTTGTCCAACTTTACCCGTGTTGACATTTTTATTTTAGACCTTTTGTTCTTTTTCTCTTACCAGATAAAAAGTCACTTTTCCTATTTTTCCATTTTATCTCTACGTTTTGTACAAATTTGCCCCCTAGGACATTTTATATTTTAGGCATTCTGTTCTTTTTCTCTCTTTTAGATATTTTTATATTCGACATTTAGACATTTCTTCTTTCTTAAAAACATTTTAACATTTGTCTGTCTGACCTTTACTAAACACACTTTTTTCTTTCTTTTCTCTGTCTGCACCAAACATTCTTTGTACTACAACAAGACAGGGTACGGCCCAAGTAGGCGCGCGGCCAAGTAGGCGCAAAGTCATAACCTGCTTCAAGATTTTCGAATTTTTCGAAATTTAGTATTAAACGATTCCTCTCATCGAGCTTAACAGATTGATACCAAAATTGTCAAGGTAAAGAGATTTTCAAGCTGGTTATGGCTTTGCGCCTACTTGGCCGCGCGCCTACTTGGGCGTGTCCCAACAAGACAGGCAACCTGTCAGTTAAGCTATTTATTAGTTGTTGCCAGCCGCTTTTCTCAATTTTATGGCAGCTTTCCCTTCAATTTTTCTTTTGCAGTTTGGACGTCGTATGATGTGTTTTATGTGTGTGTGCTGACTAACTTTTCCCCCTTTTCTTTAAAATGTCTATCATCCGGCCAAAAAGCAAAGAAAAAAAAACAGCCGACTGGTTAATTTAGAGCACAGTGATTCTTTGTAATTTTCCCCCTTTTATTTTTGGTTAGATTATTATAGGGACCACTTTGCATTTCAACCACTTTACATTTTAACAAATAGGTTGTGGTATTTTCCTTTTATAATTAATTTAGTCATCCTTTGTTGTATTCGGTTAGTTTCCGATCTCAGCTTTCTGAGCTTTAAAAATTTTTTTACCCACTTCAGCAGCATTCCCTTTTATTTCTTTTTGTATTCTACACGCTACCTAATAAACTGATCAAATGCATTTCATTCTTTCTTTTTCTTCTACATGTATCCATAATGTTGACAGGCTAATGAATTATTTTTGTTGGCTAATAAGCTGATTATCCATGTTACTTAATTTTAACTTTTATCATTTTTTTAATCTTTCTATTTAGTAAATTTCTTTTTTCCTTTTCTTCTCCTCAATATTTGTTCTTTTTTTTCAACATTTTCTTTTTTTCTGTTAATTTCTTTAATTTTTTCTTTTTACTTTTAAGAGAGAAAAAATTTTTTTATTTTTTCCAAAGAATTAAAATCTGCTCAATTTCAAAATGGTCAAAACAGATGATTATATGGATAATGGATTGACAACACAAACACAAAAATTTGAAGAACACTTGTTAAATGAGGAAATTAGAAAAAATGAAAATGTGCATAACCATGATTGGTTAACCTCTCCAAGAAGGTTTCTAAACATTTCAAATAAAAATTGTTCCTCCGCTTAATAAAATGACTAAAATTGGAATTATGAGTTATTTAAGTGCCTAAACTGCGATCATTAACCTTTCTCTATGGGAGCAGGCGAGTATACCGCCGAGCTATAACTTCGTTCAAAATTGTCGAATCCGGGACGCCCTGGTAGGTTTCGATTCAGCTCGTTGAGGCGCATCGAACCATAACAGGGCCTCCCGGATTCGACAATTTTGAACAAAGTTATAGCTCGGCGGTATACTGGGCTCGCGGTATAACGGGGTGTACCCTTCTTTATAACCCTGGATAGGAAATTTTGAAAAATTATTAAACTGGATTCACTTCATTCAAAAATTAAATTTTTTCTTAAATTTTAAGTAAATCCACTGGACTAGCTGAATATGAATCTGACGAAAATCAACAAAAGATGGCATCTCTTGACAGTGGAAGTCATGACGATCGACGTATTAGACGCCAAATTGCAAATTGTAATGAGAGACGGAGAATGCAGGTTTTTTCAAGATAAATTGATAAGAATCTAAATTTTGGATTTTTAGTCAATAAATGCTGGGTTTCAATCATTACGACAACTTTTACCTTGCAAAGATGGGGACAAAATGTCCAAAGCCTCCATTTTGGCGGCCACAGCAGATTTTATCCAAAATTTGTTACTGGAACGAGATAAATTGTTGGAAGAAAATGCTGAAAGTGCTGCAAAGAGGCGAAAAATGAATTTTGGAGGTTTTTTAATTTTTTATATTTGGAAATTAAAGGTTGGGGTTAAGTAAATGCATGATTCCCGTGGGAGCTCCGGTTTTCTCACCAGAAAATTTTTATCATTGTTTCTGGATGAGGAAATGCTGCAAAAATTTGTATACATCGTAGAAAATAACTATTGCGTCCATTTTTGTGACACATATAGTACTTTTATGGGAGTATTAGACAAGAGTTGTAATTTTTAAGAAATTTCGTTAAATTAAAAGATTTTTTTAGAACAAAATGGAGCACCAACATTAGATGAATGTATCAAAACAATAGAAGAATTGCGTATTTTATTACAAAATGAGACTTATTTAAGAATGGTTTTTAAACTAATTTTTTAAATAAAAATAAAATTTTTATTTAAAGAAATACGAAAAAGAATTGTTTGAATCAAAAGGAAAAACATCAGAAAATAATTTAAATGAAAGGACTTCCCCTTCTTCAAAAGGAACAATTTCTACTAGTACAAATTTATTTTGTCAACAACAACCAGTGATTAATAATGCTAATAATAATTTTGTTGGCATGGGAAATGTTTCTCCTCAAAATGATGCTGTTAGGTTGGTTGAAAAGAAATTTTTCTAATTTTTGGTTTGTTGAAACTTGTTTAGTTAATTTATTTAATGGGGCATTAAATACTTGTTGAAGATAAATTTATATAACAACCTGAAGAGTTCATTGTGGTGTATTGGGTTACGGATAAGTTTCTAAGGGTAAAGTCAAAGGTTCGAAGCCGTATGTGGGTTTTCTCTTTTTTTCCTCATAAAAAAAATTTTTTTTTCGTTTTTAAAAATTTTTATTCAATAGAATGACCAATATTCTCTCTTCTCCACTTTTTTCTATCGCCTCAACAGCCGGGGTTTCTAATGCTGTTGCTGCACAACAATTAATTAAAGCTGTTGTAGCTGTTGGAAAAGGAATTAATGAGAATAATAATTATAATAATAATCCAACTTCTCATTTAATTTTGGAGCAGCAAAAACACCAACAAATTCTAAACAATTCTCCACAATTATTAATTTCTCCAAATATCAAAAATGATCAACAAACTGGAGTAGCAAATAATTTATTAGATGTTACAAGTCCGAATAGTAGTGGTGGTGGAGGATTAAATGCATCACTTTCTATTTCTCAGAGAAATCTTCAGGTTTTATTTTTTTTTTGAGAGATTTAAGGTACGGGTATGCCGGAACGGCCTTTAATTTTTGGGCGGTTTTTATATCGACATCTAGATCTACGCTCGATTAAATTTTTAATTCAAAAACTAACCGACCCTTCTGGTGCCGGGTTCTATGATAATACTTGACAAATATTAAAAATAATTTTTTTTTTAATTTTTAAGTCTCTTGTATTGGCCATTCGACATCTTGAAGGCTCCACTTAGGAATTTACTAGATATATTCGAGGACAAAAAATTAGAATTTTTGATTTAAAACAGAAAAGTTTGTTTTGTTGTTGTTGTTAATTTTTATTAATTCCTTTTTTTTTCTTCTACATGCCTCTTCTTCAATTTTTGTTTTTGGCCTATTTATATATTGTTGTTTTTTAACCCGGTTTTTGTTGTTCTTTTTTTTTGTTTATTTGTTTGTCATAAAAGAAGTTAATAAAAATTTAAGAAATATTTAATAAAAATTTAAAAAAAATTTTTTTTGTGACTGACAAAGATTTATTTAAAAATTCCTTTTGTTTTAATGAGCACATTTTTTTATTCAGACATTCTCGCAAATAATATTCTTTTGTATTCCTCATTTATATTTTGTTTGTAAATTTGGTTAATCACGTTAAATGTTAATTTCAAAGAATATTCCATCTAAAAAAAGAAATAAAAATGAAAATTTTTTTTTGATTAACCAAAAAGAATTTTTGTTTTCTTTGATAAAATATCAAAGAAAAACCACTGCCAAATTGTTCTCTCATTTTATCAGTTGAAAAAAAAAGAAAAGTGTTTTTTTTCAAAGATTTTTCTACCAAATTTTAGAGAATCTTGGTTTGTAATATTTTGGTAGATAAAATCTAAGTTGTCTGTTAAATTATATAAGTTTACAAGAAAAAGATATTTTGTCTTACTTTTTTTTTTGATCTTTTTTTTTGTGTAAAACACAAATTTTAAATTTGGCTCATTTTTTATAAAATAATTTGTTGATAATTTTTATATTTTTGAATGGATTATAATATTTTTGGTTATTATTTGAAATATTTTGAAGTTGAAAATTTTAGAATTTTCAAACGTGAAGATAGTGAAAGGTGAAAGAGCGCCACAGCTTGGAAAACATGAGAAGGTCATGAGGGGTTGAGAGCTAATACTGGTATTGGGAAAATTGATTGAGATACTATGTTTTAGTATCTGACTCTTAGCGAAAATCAGGATTCAGAAAAATCCTGAGAGATAAGATTAAGATTAGTTCCCCCAACAGCTTCTCCTTATTTATATATGTAGGATTTAAAAGGAACTTTATCAAATACTACAATGTAGGCTCAGTGGTCTAGTGGTATGATTCTCGCTTTGGGTGCGAGAGGTCCCGGTTTCGATCACCGGCTGAGCCCGTCATTTTTGTTTTTGATTTAAATTGTCAAAAATATTTTTACAAATATTTGGGAAAATTCAGAAGTTTTTTAAAATTTTATTTTGAATAAATAAAATTTTTTTTTACCAAAAACACAACAAAAAATAATTTTTTCACCTCAATTCTCCTCTTCCTCTCCCAACATTTTCTTCTTTTTCTCCCCCAATTTTTCTTCTTTTCTAGTTTTATAATCTTCCAAATTTTTTCCATTTAAAGGAATTTTATATAATGAATTTAAAGGTAATTGGTCTTCAATCAAATTTAATTCATTTAATAAAGAATTGTTTAAAGGTGGAGAAAATTGGAGCAATTTTAGTTCTGATATTCCTGTAGAAGACAAATTAATAGTTGTTGGTTGGAAATAATAAATTCCTTGTCTTTAAATAAAAAAGAATTAAATTTTAAATATTTTTTGGAATTTTTTAGAGAAAAAATTGAAGAAAATATTTTTTAACTGAAAAAAAATTTTTTAAAGAAAATTCCAAAAAAAAGTTTAAAAATTGGTAAGAGACCAAAATGGTCAAATTTAAATTTTTCTGATATTAAAAGATAAAAGTATCTTTAAAATGAGCATCTTTTAATTTTTCGAACTTGCATAGAACACTAGGAAAGTACTATTATGAGCTATGACCTATTCTAGTGCTATTTTTAACCTATTAGCCCTATTCTATTCTAGTGGCTAACAATTTTGTTAAAATTCAGAAAAATTTTTTCGAATTAGAAAATAAAAAAAAACTAACTTTCCAACACATAAAACTGTTTTTCTAGCCATATCCATAGCAAAATCAAAAATATATTCATTTTGAATTGAACAATTAAAGGAACACAATTTTGTCATTTGTAGTTGGTCATTTAAAGAAAATAATAAAATTGAACTACTTTGGTCTGGTAAACAAATAATTCCTTCTTTTGACGTTTCTCCCTTTAGATTAAAAAAAAATTAATTAAAAAAATTTTAACTAAAAAATTGTTTTCGCAAAATGCTCAAAATGGTCAGAGATTGAAAAATTTTGACATTATTAAAAAAATTTTTTCAAAAAAAACCTCCAAAATTTCAACAATTCCAAGTTTTCTAATTGCCGTCTCAGAAACTTTACAGCTTGTAGAAATACATTTAAATAAATTTAAGTCCCATAAATAAATTATTGAATCGCCTCCTATAAATAAATTAATTTAAATTTAATTAAAATTAAAAAAACCTCCACTAATTAATTTATTGTCGTCAATAAAAGCAATTGATTTAACAAATGAAGAGTGTCCAAAACCTTGAAAAAAATTTCTAATTAAAAATGCCAATATTTCAAAATGGTAAAAATAGAAAAAATTCCAAAAGGTTAAAATGGTAAATCCCCGAAATGCCAAATATTAAAATTAAATATTAAAAAAAATAAAAATTTGCGGACAACATTTGCGGACAAAAAAGTAAATAATAAAAAAAGTTATTAATAAAAATAAATACCCACAAAATCCTTCAATAACATAAGTTTGAGGCAAACGAGAAATACGAACTGAAAAATAAATTAAAATTTTAATTAAATTTTAAAAAATAAAAAAAAACTTTTTTCATCTCTATCCGCTGTCAAAACAAATTTTCTATTTGGAGAAATACAAAAATCCAAAAGCTGGAAAAAGGAAGAATGTTAGAATGAAAATTATAATTTAAAAAACCATAGAAAAATGCCCAAGCAATTCAACTCCTTCAGATATTTTGGATTCTATAAAATTTAAAAAAGGTTTCAAAATGGTAAAAAATATATTTATAAAGGGTTAAATGAATCATGGGACCGAAAATTAATTTTTGAAACGAAGAGAAGACTATTACAAAAATTAAATTCTAAATTGCTGAAAATTGTTTTTAAGACAGCCCTTACTTCAAAAATTCGAAAAAAAATTCAAAAAAAATTTTAAAAAAATTGCGGACTACATTTGCGGACAAACAGAGATTTTAATAAAATTACCAGAAATTTCAAATTTGAAAAGAGACCCAAACCTATTGGATACCAACACACTCTCATTATTTAAAAAACAAATCTAAAAAATCGTTTAAATTTAAAAATAAAAGTCAAAAAAACCTTAGTTGGCGCTTTAATTAATTCACAATAAAATGGTTGGGATAATTCTTTATTTTCATTCAAATTAAAAATTAAAAGTAATTTGGAGGTTGTTCCAATAGCTAAATATTTTGAATTGTTGGAAAGGGACGAACAAAGGATCTGAAAAAATTTAAAAATAATTAAAAACATTTTTGCGGACTTTTTTACGGATTTAATTTGCGGACATTATTTGCGGACTATTTATTTGCGGACATTTTTTGCGGACCTTTTTCTATGCATTGCCAGTAATTGCGGACAAAACGTTCGAATTTTGATCGAATAATCAAAAGCCCCAAAAAAATAAAAAAATAAACCTTATCTTGATCAGTTTTCTTCTTCTTATTCCCTTTTAAAGTAACTTCTATTGTTGTAATATCAATTGATGTCAAAAAGTCATAATTTAACAAAGAATCTTGTCGTTCAAATAAATTAATATGTTGACTGGAACAGATTTCAAGTAAATTTTCTGTTAAATTAATTGAAGCCATTTTTTGCTTGAAAATTTTAAATTTTTACAAGATTACCCAACATTGAACTAGTAGCACTGAAACGTCACTTTTTAAAATTAGAAAGGGACGTTTCATCGCTGCAAATTCAGTGTCTAGAGTATGAGACAGCAAGATTTGATCGGCTATAACTTTTTTGGTATTGATCCAATCTGAATAAATCTCATATCATTTGAAAGCCCATGATTGGAGCATCTTTTTTCCAAATAGTTGAATCAAGTCTGATCAGTCATCAAAAAGTTATAAGCTTATAACTGTGAAGAACGCCAAATAATTGCACTTATTGTGCTGTAACTTTTTAGGGAGTGATCAGACTTGATCCGAGCAGTTGGAAAAAAGATAGCGCTTATTGAGAGCTTTTGAATGATACAAGATTTATTGAAATTGGAAAAGGACAAATAAAGTTATAGTCGAATAAAGATGGCTGGTTGGCACTCTATTGGCGGTACTCTAGTGTCCCCAAACTGTTTCATTGCCATTAATTCAGTGGCTGGGGACTTTAAAAATTTTTTTTAACATTTTTATAAATTTTAGATACATTTTTTGAATTTTCTTTTAAATTTTATAATTAATAAATGTTGTTAAAACCTACAAGATGTCATCAAATGTCGATAAAAGAACTTTGTGAAAATGACGGTTTTTCTTTAAATTTTTTAAATTTCTCTGTTTATTTCAAGATATGTGTACTGCTTTGTTTGTGGATTCTGTTATGGGATTTGTAACACATAAAATGGATATAAGGTTTTTTGAACTCTTTTTTTAATGTCTTTAGGTTGGATCTATCTGAGAAGCATAGAATTGAAAATATTTTTGCTTGCAATCCATTCGACGTGGGATTGGTTCCCAATCCTTAGGGCCCGAAAATTCGGGATCTTGTGTTGTAGTGGTTACATGTGTCAAGATCGGTTCGACAAAATCGGGGCTGGGATTGGCATCTTCGTGATTGGAGTTTTGCCTAAAAGAAAGCTGTTCTTGTTCTGTTCTTTACCCTCTTAGCGGCTGTTTTTTTTTATTTTATAAAATTTAATTTTTATTCTGACCCAATTTTCTTTTCAAAAAATTTTTCTCTTTTTTTAGACACAAACCTCTACCAGAACATGAAAGAAGAAACCTAATTAATTTACTTTGTGAATTTGTACATAATACAGATTTTGATACAACTTTAAATTCAATTTCTTCATTAAATATTGTTAAAGAATTTTTACATTCAAAAACAGCTTTTGAAAAAGAAAATTTTGAGGGACACGTAAATTTATTTTCTGAAAATTTTTTTGGATTTAATTTTTTTTAATTTTAAGATATTGCGGTTTCTGTTGATGTTTTATCCTCCTTCTGGATTTACTATAACACAATGTTTTCGATATAGTGGAGAAAATAGGATGGGAGGAAAATTAGGTTTTTATTTTGATTTAAATTTACTTTTTACTGAAATTGGATTAAATGTGGCTATTTTTATGAATTGGGGAACAGTTATGGATTTCTACTACTCCCACTAGTTTGCAACCCAGAGCTCTTGAGATTTTCCTGGACTATTGGCCAGGATGCCCCAGGCCAATAAACCTCTTTGATTCACAACTTGGCTGACAATAATGTCCTTTCCCCCCACTTTCCTTTGGATTTAATAGGCAGGGTGGATTTAATAGGCACTTCATTTATTTTAAACTATTTCATAGAAATGTCTTTGAGCCAGTGTTCTCCCATTTCCAAAAAATTGTATTTTGATTAACCGATTTGTGTTGGGTTTGAAATTTTGGCAGTTCTACTGTTCCTTGAATCGTTTCCCGAACCACTAAAACACTTCTTCTTTGAGACCATACGTGTTTTCCTTCTATAAACAATGTTAGAAGTTGCCCGCAAATTTTCAAAAATAATTTTTAAAAAATTATTTTTTATCAGTTGCAACAAAATTTTGGAAACAAGGGAGTATAATAGAAAATTTAATTGGAGTTATTGGAGAATTGTCAAAACAAGAAGAAGCAAAAATATTGCAAAGAGGAGTCAATGATTTTTCTGTAATGTTTAGTGTTAGAAAGAAAAGAGCTCAACTTTGGCTTGGGCCCGCAGCTTATATTAATCATGATTGTAATGCAAATTGTAAATTTATTCCTGGATCACAAGAACATACAGCGATAATTAAAGGTTTTTTTTTGAAAAATATTTTTGAGGTTTTTTTAAATTTGGGGGAGGGCATTAGTAGTAGGATTATTCCTGTAACCAATGGGAAAGGATAGGGAAATTCTTCTCTCCCCTGTAAATTTTTTCTAGTTTTTACGGAAATTTTCTGAGGATTTTTTTTTGAGAATTTTTCAGCAATTGCTTTAGGTTGCTATTTTTGAACTCAACACAAAGTCCGCAAATTATCCTCGAGAACAAGAGCCTAAATTGCCAAATTTGAGAAAATACTCTTTGAATTTTTTTTAATTTTTTGCTTAATTTTCTTGGGATCCTCACAAAAACTATGGGAAAAATTTTTCATAAGTAATATTCCTAGACAAAAAATTTAAAAAATTTATTTTCACAGTTTTGCGTGATATCCAAACTGGAGATGAAATTACTTGTTATTATGGAGCAAATTTTTTTGGAGACGGAAATTTGCGTTGTGAATGTTCTACTTGTGAAAGGTTTTTTTTCGAAATTTTGGGGAATTAAAAAAAATTATTTAAGGGAAGGAACAGGATTATTTTCATTTCGTCAAAATGCAAATATTGAGGAGGAGGAAGAAGAAAAACAGTCAAATTCTGAAGAAAAAAATGAAGAAGAAAAAAATAAATATAAATTAAGAGATACTGATTATCGAACATTTAGAGCTAAAGCAACGGCAGAAAAAGGAAATAACAACAATAATGAACCTCTAATTTCATCATATTTTAGCCATAGAGGAATTAGCGCGTTAACAAATTTTTCTGCTGTTCCAACAATTGAAGAGAGAAGAGAAGCTCAAAAATGTTTGTTTAAAAATTTTTTTTGAAAGAAAATATTTTTATTTTGAACAAGAAAATTATTTTAAAGTTAATTTTTCATAAGAAAAAATATTTTTTTCCCGAGCGGGTTCGAACCTCCGCCTATTTTTGAAGACTAACACAGATGCACTTAACTAAGGAACTCGATTTTTGTGGAATATGTTCTCTGAGGATTTTTAAGAAATATTTTCGCTTAAGTTTATTTTTTAATAAGAAAAAAATGAATTTTCCCCGAGCGGATTCGAACCTTCCCCGATTTTTACTAGGAGATTAGCGCTATTCCACTTAACTAACCAACTCGATTTTTATGTTTTTAGGTGAATATATTCCCTAGCGATTTTAAAAATATTTTCTTGTTATTAAAAAATAATTTCCTAAAAAAATTTTTTTGGAAATTTCTAGAAAATTTTTTTTCCTTTTAGACTTGATCGAAATGTTAAATCGTAGAAGTCTTCGAACATCATCTTTAACACCAACAAAATGGGCAAATACACCTCCGTTATCAATTCAAAAAACCTGTAATACTTCTCCCGAATCATTTTCTAAATTAACAAGAAATGGAAATTTACCTGTTTGGAGAAGACCACAAATTCAAAGAGAGCAAGCTGTACATAATCGTTTTAAGTAAGGTTTTTTATAGTTTATTTGATTGATTTTTAATAAGAAAAAAATTTTTTTGAAAGAAAATTTTATTTAAGAAATTGAAAAAATTTGTTTCTTACAAAATTTTTTAAGAAAAAATTGTTTTACCTTAAGCGGATTCGAACTCTCATCTATTTTCTGTGGGAGTCTAACACAAATGCATTTAACCAAAAAAAATTTTTTAAGAAAAATTTTGTTTAAAAATTAGGAATTTGTTCTCAAATTAATTTTATTAAGAAAAAATAATTTTTAGCCTGGACGGGTTCGAACCTTCACCCCTATTCTCGTTGATAGCCTAACACAATTGCACTTAACCAAAAAAATTTTTTTTATTTTTTAGTTTATTAAAGAGAACATTCACTGATGCTGCCAAAAATCAAAAGTCAATAATAACAACAAGAATAACCAGAGGAAAAAGATTGCAAATTACGGAAGAGAAAACCTTACAAAGAGAAGAACCTTCATTTAAAATTAATGAAATTCAGCTTGATTTACATTTGGATGACATTTTGATTCAAATTAATGAAGAGAAGAGAAAGGTGGAAGAAGAAGGAAGAAGGGAAATTTTGAAAGATGAAGGCAAAAATTGTGAAGAGAAGGAAAAAGAAAAGAGTATTTTGAAAGAGAATGAGGAAGAAAATAAAATCCGTGAAGAGAAGAATAAAAGAAAAATTGTTTGGTTTGAAGAAGAGGCTGAGGAAGATGAGCAATTTGTTAATACTGGAGGGGAGGATGAAGAAGAGCAAATAATTATATTGGAAGAAAAGGAAAGGAAGGTGATTGATACTTTGGAAGAGGAAGAGAAGAGTGGCGATGAAGAGGAGGAGGAAAAAGATGAAGAGGAGGGAGTGGAAGACGAGGAAGAGAAGGTTGTGAATGAAGAGGAAGAAAAGAAAAAAGGATATGAAGAGAATGAAAGGAAGTGTGTTACGGAAGAAGGGGAAGAGGAGATTGTTGTTGATGAAGATAATAACGTAATTGAAGAAAACATCCTCAAGGAACTGTTAACTCTTTTGGAGGATGAAGAAAGCAATGAAGAGCAATATATATTGTATGATTTGGAGGAAGAAGAAGAGGAGGAGAGGGATGATTTAAAAGAAGAAGATGAAGGAGAAATCGAAAAATGTTTTCTTCAACAAGATGGTGATAAAGAAGAAGAGGATGAAGAGAAGAATTTTATAGAAGAAGAGAGGGAAGAGGAAGAAATGTCAAAAGAAGAGGAAGAAGAGGAAAGCTCTTCAAAAGAAGATGACATTTCTTCAACTTTTTCTTTTAACAAAAAATCATCATCCTTAAATGCTTCGTTTGGCGAAATTGAACTTGGAATAGAAATTGCTTTAATTGAACCTTTAGAAAATCAGATTTGTTGTTTTAATTCTGTTAAAGAAGAAACGAATGTTGTTGTAAATTCAAAGGAGAAAGAAGTTTATAAACGGGTTATTACTGCCGAAGATTTTGTTAGAAGATCGGGAAGAAGGAGGGGAATAGAGCCTGAATTTGGTAGAAATTTTTTTAATTAGTCCTTATAGCGAGGTCCCTCTGTATAATTAAAAATTGTACCAGTTATAGGCTTAGTGGGCCGTTTTGGGAATTTTTGTTAATTGTGCCGAATTGGGAGTTGGACATTGTGGGTTATTTGTTCTGTGGGACGTTTTGGGGTTTTTTGTTCAGTGGGACATATTGGGGTTTTTTGTTCAGTGGGACGTTTTGAGGTTTTTTGTTCAGTGGGACGTTCTGGGGTTTTTTGTTCAGTGGGACATATTGGGGTTTTTTGTTCAGTGGGACGTTTTGAGGTTTTTTGTTCAGTGGGACAAATTGGGGTTTTTTGTTCAGTGGGACGAATTGGGGTTTTTGTTCAGTGGGCCGAACTGGGGTTTTTTGTTCAGTGGGCCGAATTGGGACCTACCTTTTCATTTTGTCATTTTGAAAATATTCCCCAAATAGATTAAATGAGAGTATAATTTAATATCATTTAATCATTTTTTACAGATATAAACGACACGGTGTATGACGAATATCGAAAAAAATTTGGCAGCAAAATCAAAAGAGAATCCTTTAATTATTAAAAATTAGTTTCTTTCCCTACATTCTTTCCTTTTTTTCTGATCTCCTTTCTGTCTTTGCCAAAATAGTTTTAGGGAAAATTTATTGTTAGACTTGCAATTTAATCTTTTTTAATTTTTTAATGTTGCAATCATTTCTTTAATCGCTAAATATTTTAAAGCATTTTATTTTAATGTAATGATGGATACATATAAATGTAATTATAATTGGCGTTTTTAAGGTTATCTTTTGAAAAGCGTTGGAGAATTGGTATCTGAGGGAATATTTAAAATTTAAAAATCCGCGAAGATTTTGGCATAATGCCTAATTTTAAAATAAATGAATAATAAATGACATTTGATCCCTTTAAAATAAATGACATTTGATCCCTGAATTTAGAGAAAATAATTTTAAAAATAGTGTGGTCAGAGAAACCAGTTGAAATTTTCAAAATGTCAACTAAACCAAAAAATGTTAAAATGTCAACAAAAGGAAAAATTTTGAAATGTCAACTAGTTGAAAATTAAAAATATCAATTGGTCAAAAATTTCGAACAAACAGCTATCCAATTTATTATTAGAAATTTAAATAAATACAGGTAGAGAAGGGAAAAAGGATTAGGTCTACTTTGTGTGAATAAAAGTTTAAGAAAAATAAAAGAAAAAATTAAAAAAAAAGTCTTTAACTAAGACAATTATTTTCTTCACCAAGTGAACATTTACAATCACAACCAGAAGAAGCACAAACTGAATGTTCGTTGAACCAATCACGAATGTGGGATAAATGGCCGCCTAAAAAAGGAGAAAAAATTTTTCAAAATGTCAATGTCAATATGTAAAAATTTTTTCCTTTCCTTACCATGAGAACACAGAGCACACCACACAAACCAATGATCAATCATTGAACCCTTTTCTTTAATATTACTGCTATTCATCAATTCCATTTCGGCTTCAGGCTCTGCTTGGCTACCCAAACTTCGTCTACAAATGATACATTTTGGTAAAGGCTTTCGACAAATACAAGAAAGGGTTCTTGTTCTAGCAGAATGTGAGGCCCCCATTCGTCGATTAAAAGTACTGCTGCTTATGACTTTTGGAGTTCGTAAGTTTTCGATACGTCCAGCTATTGAAGGGTATATTGGAGCTCCACAAAAGTTGCAGGCGATAACTGCCTTAAAAAATTTTTTAAAATGTACCTAAATGCCAAAATGGCAATTATCCTTAAATATCTCAGAATGTCAACTAGTCGAAAAATCTCAAAATGGTCAACTCTCTAAATAACTTCAAAATGTCAAGGGCCTAAAATTATTTCAAAATGTCAACTATCCAAAAATAACCAACAAAAAATACAAAAATTTACCTGAATATTAGCAACATTCGGCCTCACATCCGCTTCATCATAATGAGTATCTGGACGAAGAAAAGTACAAAGAAAAGTTTTTTGTAGCCATAGTTTCCATTGATTTAGCAATTCCATATAATCTCTAAAACACAATAAACTTTTTCTTCTTAAATTGTTTATGTCCTCAGAATCTCTAAAAAATTTTATTAAAAAATTAATTCTTTCAAACAAACATTGCTCTTTCTAACAATTCTGATGATTTTATTCCAATAAGGGAAGTATCGTTAATAAATCGACAGCCTTGAAAACAATTTCCAATTGATAAAAGAAGTGTTGTTGTTTGAATATCAAATGACATATCCAAATAACTTTAAATTAAAAAAAAATTTTCTTGAGTAACCACAAATAAATTGAAAAAAAATTTTTTTTCAAAAATTTCCGAGTTTCAAGTATGGCTAGTTCTAAGTTCCTACATTCCCTATTGTTTCGACCCTCTTTTTACTAATTAATTTTCCCAAAATTTCCTTTTTTTAAATTCAACGGGATTAAAAAATCTTCAAGAAATAAAAAAAATAAACCGATGTAAAACCATATGAGAAACTGGATCATCTTTTAATCCAACAATAAATAAAGCACTTAAAGGGCATAATGACAAAAGTTCATTTGTAAGTTTATCCAATGCAGAATTTAAAAAATCGTCATCCATGTGAAGTACAGCAAATGCTAATTTATCTTCTAACCGAATATTCTTTAAAAATTAAAAAAGAAAATTATTTAAGACAGATAAAAAAATAGGGAGCAAAGATTTTTTAAAAAACAATTAGCATCAATATCCAGTTCGTAAATTATATCTGAAGGTATCGCGTAATTAATTTTAAAAAACCGTTTTAGTTACAAAAATTAAACAATTTGCCGAACAGATATTCACTCTTTTTTTTTAATTAAAATAGGTAGTCAGGATCCCTGATCTCATTTTAGAGAAAAAATAAGATTAAATAACCCCAACTAATAAATTTTTTTTTGAAAAATATTTTAAAAAAAACTTACACTCTCAAATATTTCATTATAAATTTTATTGTAAATTTTGTCACGTCTAGCAAGAAACTTTTCAAGAAAAAAAAATTTGAAAATTAGAAAAAAATTTAAATATAACCAACTTTAACAATAGCAAGCAAGTAAACATCATCACTCAATTCTTCACAAACATTTTCATAATTTGGTACTCTAACACCATCATAACGTTGAAATATATTTAAAATAATATCTTTAAAAAATTTATTTATTCAAAAAAAAAAATTTTACCAGCCATTTTTTGATAGGAATTTACAATTTCCGGTTCTCGATTTTCAATAAATTCGGGAGAGTTTACACGCTCATTAAATTCTTTTAGGTACTAAAAAAGGAATTTTTATAGGGGTTTTTTTAATTTTATAATAAAATAGAAAATTTCGAACCTCACTATAAGACACCCCACTGGTCTTGAAAAAATAGAATTACATATAATTGGGAGTTTCCCATATGTTAGTCAGCTCTGTCACCCATTGATCTACCAAATTCTAAAAAACCGTCTCTTAAATAGAGGTGTATACAATATTGAGTGTATCTTATAGTGAGGTTTTTAACATAGGTGTATCTCAAATAGAAGGTATCGCTCTCCCCAACGCGTGCTCAAATTTTACAAAAAACGTCTCTTAAACAGTAGGGGTATCTAATATTCGGTGTGCCTTATAATGATGTCCCCGTTTTATATATTTTAATTCGAAAAAAAACCTCCAAACAAAGCATTCCCTGCACACAAAATAAAGCTATAGCAGCAACCCTAGCAATTTCTTCAACATGTCCACATGCTGATAAATCATCCAATACAACTTTACATTCTTCTCTGTCACTATAATTTGGCCAATTACACATTCGAAGAACTTTAAGGCGAGAATCGTTAATAAATAACTTTAAAAAAAATTTTTTTTAAAGAATTTTTAAAATAAAAAAATACACGATTTCTAAATGTAATTTCATCATGTTTAATAGTTGAGGTTGCTTTAGCGCCTGTGAGTATATGCCTAACACCAACAAAACTTTAAAAAATAATTTTTTGAAAAAATTAAAAAACAATAACTGAAAAAATTCAAGAAAATTTCAAAAAAAATTTTTAATAAAAAAAATCCTCATCCCCTCTTACATAGTTCCATAATTTTTATGCATTTCACCAGCATCAGGAGAATTAAACATTGAATATATCCAATGCCAACAAAAACGTAAATCATCATCCGCAAATTTATCTTTTTCAATAATTTTGAGAGAAGAGTCGATTAAAGCTTTAAAAATATTTTTAATTAAATCTTTAATTTTTTTCTTACTTTGTGTACAACTTAAAGTATTTCCATAACCATATCCATCTATAGCCCTTTGTTTTAAAATTTTAACTTTGTCTTCATATAAAGGAATATTTTGAAATCCATTTTCGAATTTTAATCGTCTACCAGTAATTAAAGCAAATTCGTTGTCGCAAGCAATGGCTGTAGAAACATCTTCTCGATGCTAAAAAAATTTTTTTTAGAAAAAAATTTTTTAAAGAAACCTTAATTATCGCGAGATCCTTCGTTAATTCAGCCATATTAAATTTAGAAGAAAGAAAAACAATAGAATCAGCAATATGTGGATGCCAATCGAATGAACCTAATTTTGGAATACCTGGAACCTGTAAAAATTAATCTAAAAAATAAAATTAAAAAAAGAAAAAATTTATTAAAAAATTGTTTTAACTTAAAGGATTCGAACCTTAAAGAATTTAATTAAATTACTAGACAAAATCAAGAATTGTTGCACTTAACCAATGCGACAACAACTACCTTGCATAAATTAAAACGTTAAATCATTTCTCGAAACATTTTTTACAAATTGTAAAACAGGCGGAATTATTTTTACAATTCCCCTTTAATTGTTTAAACTCTCTAGTTAAGTGCAAACTTTCTATCTTTTATTTTTTAATTTTATAAAAATCATCAAGGTTCGAATCCTTTCGTTTCAAAAATGTTTCTTTCAAGTCTATTTTAATTTTCTTTAACAAAAAATTTTTTCTAAAACATTGGGTAAATTAAATTTTTTTCTAAGGTGAAAGAGTTCGAACTTTGGGATGGTTTTCCGAAAAAATTTTTAAAATTAAAATGGGGGAGGGGGGGGGGGGTCTCCATCCCATTTTTAAAATTAAAAAAATTTTTTTTTAATTTTCTTACATAAAATAGTTTACTTCCATAAGCATATCCAGCCATTTCACTTCTCGGACTATTATTATTATTATTATTGCTGTTATTATTATTATTATTCTTTTGTGGTTGTTCATTAATTATTTCACATTTTTCTTGTTGTATAAAAGCATTTTTTGAAATAGAAAAACTATAAAAATTTCCAGAATCTTTTGCAATTAAAGAAATATTAAAACTTCTTTTTGGATGCCAACTAATTTTATTTATTATTTTATTTGATGACTAGAAAAAAAATTGAAAAAAAAATTAATTTTTTCACCTAAACATAAAAAACATACGCAAGCTTCAATTGCATGTACTGGAGAATAATTTAAATATCTTCTATCATAAATATATAAATAATTTCTTGAATGACATGCAAAAAGGTGTCCAGCTGTTGGTTCACTACAAACACCCATCTTATATTTAAAAATAAAAATTTTGTATTAAAAAATTTTTTGCGGATTAAGATTTGCGGACAAAAAATTTTAGAACTAAAAAAAGTTGCGGACAAACCCATAAAAGCATGCCAAACATCAAGGAATGCCAAGACGCCTTGTAAAGAGAAAAAAAAACAAAAAAATAAAAATTCTGTCCGCAAAAAGTTTGTTTGTCCGCAAAAATTTTTTATCCGCAAATTTTGGAAAATAACATAAAATACAAACCAATGAAGTTTGAACGCCCAAAACACTTTGAAAATTTCCATGTTCACGAATATCTGCAATTCTTAGTCCTCTACTTCCACTAATTAATAATAAATTTGGTTCATCCCTTTAAAAAATACTTTAGAAAATAAAAATTAAATTTCAAAAAAAAAACTTTAGCCAAGAAATTCCAGCAATTTTTTCAGCCAAATTTAATTCAAAAATAGAAACGCATTGCTCTCTTGGGTGTTGTCTCAATAATTTGTGCAAATCGTATACAATGACAGAATAATCTGCCCCTCTACCACTAAAATAAAAAAATTATTTAAAGCAGCATTTCATTATAAAATGCATCCCAATATTAGATACACCTCAATTTAAGAGACTTTTTTCCTAAAATAGAGTTTTCCACAAAGTGGAGTTGTCTAAACGACACCCTCTATTTAATGTAACCCTCTATCTATATTTTCTAGATTTTGGGGCACTCCCTTAAGTCGGGGAGTTGTCTAACAATAAGACCTTCTATTGACATGAGTATGCCCCCATCATTATAAAGAGGCCATCTTGAGTCAACCCCAAGGAGTATCTCATATGTAGGAAGGTTATCTTTAAAAAATTTAAAAAATTATTATTTTAAATAACCGTTCATAAGCAACACAAATTTTATTTATATCCACATAGCTCCATTGCATACAAGAAATACTTTTGGATGTATCATTAAAGTCTTTTGCACGCCTTTAAAATAATTTAATTAAAATTTAAAAATAAATTTTAACTTCAATGTTTGATCATTTTCTGCAGAAAATATACTTATTCTTCCAGTAGAATAACCCAAAGCCAAATAAGAATCAGGTGAGTGGTCCAACGCAAAAGTGCGGAGAGTGTCCTTTAAAAAAGATATTAAGGGAATATTTTATTAGGAAAAAATCAAAATAAGAATGTTGTAGGAAGGATATGACGGCCCCGAGGAGGGTAAAGAAGGATGTGGAAGGATCTAGAGAATCCAAGAAAGGACCCGAATCCAAGAAAAGTTTAAACTGAAAAAATTTATTTTTGCTGTTTATTAGATCGCTGGAAGCATTTTTTTCTGTTTATTAGACATTAAAATATTTTTCACATTCGAACACCTTTTCTAATTCCAATAGACACTTGTAGCTAAAAAATCAAAAACAAGGGACCCACAGAGTTGGAGAATTCTAACCCCGAGATTAAATAAATTAACATAAGGACAGTTAAAAATAGAGTTATTGCCAGGCCATTGAAAAAAAATAAAAATTTTTCGGTTAACAAAAATTCAAAAATAAATTTAAAAAACCTGTTCTTGTTTAGTCACTGCACAAGTATTTAATAGTTTAATAGTATTTAATTTATTATTTATATCGCCACTATTAAATTCATTTTTGTCTTCAACAACACGGCAAAGGCTAAACATTTCTTGGTCAATAACAAACAATTTGTTTGAATTTGAATTTAGCCATTTGACTGCTGGAAGCATTTCTTTCTTTTACTTGAGAAATTTTTAAGAAAAAATTTTACGAAAATTTTTAATAAAAAAATTCAAATATTGAATAGTAAATAAACAAAAATATTTGTTAAAAAAATTTAAAATTATTTTTAAAAATTTATTTTGACAAAAAAACATTAAAATAATTATTAAATAACAAAAATATTTAAAGAAAAAATTTTTTGAAAGACCCAACTAACGTATATTATTTACTTCAATCCAAGCACTAAATGACATTCAAAGTAAAATTTTTCTATTTAAATTAAATAAAACCTCCGTAAATAATTTTTTTCTCATTTCAACAGATTCTACAATAATTAAATATCTCTACTAAAAACAATGAAAAAATATTTGGGAAAGAACAAATCCTTCAATCGAAAAATTAAAATCCCACATGAATATGCTCTTATCCGTCCTGGCCTTTTCATGAATATAACAATTATTGTTGATGTGAGCCAATTTTAAATTTCCTAACGACCGATAATCAAAAAATCTAATTAAAGAAGTCAATAAGCAATAGTTCGAGACAGCACAATATTATTCAATTCGAGATCTACCAATTAATTACAATAGGTTTTAATTTTTTAATATATTGATCGTTAATATAATCGGTCGTTTGGAAGTTAAAAATCGGCTCCTCAACGATTGCTATATACATAAAGAGATTTGGACGAACAATCGAGTGTTTGCGTTGTTGTTGTTGCTGCTGTGTAAGTTTAATTTTTCGTATTGGGATAAGGGCCAGGGGGCGCAACGATCATACGTAAATTTCGCAAAAAATAATAAAGCGTTACAAGACCGGACATTAGGCCAAACGCCCGCCGGTTTTTACATTTTTAAAATACCTAATATTTTTAGTGCTGGTGTGGGCGTTAGCAAACTCGAAGAGCTGCAAAAACTAAAAAGAAGACAGGAGAGACGTCCACCTGCCGCAGCCCAACCTATCAATTCGTTCCTGATGCACCTCCTCTTCTAACTCAATCTCGCCCATCAACCTCAAAACCGAAAGAAGAGAGAAAAAGGAAGTGGAGAAGAAAGAAAAGAAACCGGAAAAGGAAAAGCCACTTCCTTTTTCTTTGGCTTTTCTTGTGGCTTTTCCTTTTCCGGTTTCTTTTCTTTCTTCTCCACTTCCTTTTTCTTTTCTTCTTTCGGGTTGATGGGCGAGATTGAGTTAGAAGAGGAGGTGCATCAGGAACGAATTGATAGGTTGGACTGCGGCAAGTGGACGTCTCTCCTGTCTTCTTTTTAGTTTTTGCAGCTCTTCGAGTTTGTCTAACGCCCACACCAGCACTAAAAATATTAGGTATTTTAAAAATGTAAAAACCGGCGGGCGTTTGGCCTAAAGTCCGGTCTTGTAACGCTTTATTATTTTTTGCGAAATTTACGTATGATCGTTGCCCCCCCTGGCCCTTATCCCAATACGAAAAATTAAACTTACACAGCAGCAACAACAACAACGCAAACACTCGATTGTTCGTCCAAATCTCTTTATGTATATAGCAATCGTTGAGGAGCCGATTTTTAACTTCCAAACGACCGATTATATTAACGATCAATATATTAAAAAATTAAAACCTATTGTAATTAATTGGTAGATCTCGAATTGAATAATATTGTGCTGTCTCGAACTATTGCTTATTGACTTCTTTAATTAGATTTTTTGATTATCGGTCGTTAGGAAATTTAAAATTGGCTCACATCAACAATAATTGTTATATTCATGAAAAGGCCAGGACGGATAAGAGCATATTCATGTGGGATTTTAATTTTTCGATTCAAGGATTTGTTCTTTCCCAAATATTTTTTCATTGTTTTTAGTAGAGATATTTAATTATTGTAGAATCTGTTGAAATGAGAAAAAAATTATTTACGGGGGTTTATTTAATTTAAATAGAAAAATGTTACTTTAAATGTCATTTATTGCTTGGATTGACACAAATAAGAGTACTTAATTAATATCCTACCCCCACCCACCCCTCTCCCCCTCCACCCCTTTTTGAGTTTCAAATTAATTTTCCGTTTATTATCATTTCTGCCTAGGAATGAAAAAACTACAATTTTCTATAAATCTTGTCGTTGCCATCTATTTTTCCTTTCCTAGTTTTAGCTTAATTAACTTGCTTTTTTACTTTAAATGCTTAAGGAAAATAAATGATCGACAAAAAATCAAAATTATAGTCTTATTAGACTCAAATAGAGGAGGGGTAGGATATTAAATAAATACCCATTTACGTCCAGAACAAGAACTTTCAAAAAACATAATTCGGAAAAATTTTCATGAAAGACTGGTCATTGAACTTTTTAAAACAGTTTCAGGCAAATAATTATCAAAAAAACTTTGGCAAACTTCTGTCATCAATTGTGTCGCAGAAAGTATCCATTCACCAACAACTCTAGCTGGATTGCCCTCGACAATTGAAAATCTACAGAAATAAAAATTTTAAGAAAATTTAAAAAAATTAGAAATAAAATGTTATCGTCCCATCTGATTTTTTACTTTCACCTATTCTTGTTTGTGATTACTTTTAACTTTCCGTTAAAGTTTGATTTAGCAACCTGAAACACTAGTAATTTCTTTGGTTATACGAAGAAAAAAAATTTTTTCTACCCAAAAAATTTTTTTTTTGAATTTTTAAAAATCAAGAGATTCATGTGACAGCCCAAAAAAGCACCAAAAAATCTTAAACAATGTTACAAAATTTAAAAATAACCCCTAAATCCAAAAATTAGACTCCACTAATCTCATAAATTATTTTATAAAAATTAAAAAAATTACGGTGGAATGATTGTATCAGGAGAAATAACACTATTAGCTTTTATGTAGCAGCAGTCCTTGACCACGCAACTTTGTCCAATAATACAGCCTTCTCCAATGTGGATATAATGGCCAATATAAACTGCTTCAATTACACAATTCTGAAAAATTAGAAAAATTTTATTAAAAGGGGAAATTGTTAAATTAAATAAAGGACGTATTTAGGTAGCTAATAACGGTGGAATAATATCCCTACAAGAGGTGAATAAAATGTTCGAAAGGCTAATCGAAAATTAATGAAAACAAACACCACTTCCCCTAAAAAACCTATCCCTAACCTAAAAAATTTTTGAAAATACGCCTTTCCACGAATTATAAATTTAAAAAATCCAGCAAGAAATCTATCACAAAAATTCTAAAAAATTATAATAAAAATTAAAACCTTTTCAATAAATACATAATCACCAAAATGTACAGGGAAGAAAACAAGTCCATTACTTGAAATTAAAAGAAATTAAATTTTATTAAAAACTAAAAAAACCTGAAGCATTTACTTGGAGGCCTAACAATAGTTCCCTAAAAATTAAAATTTTTTTAAAAACATTTTTTGATTAGAATAACCTCTTGAAGAACACAATATTTTCCATAACGTATTTGAGCTTAAAAATAATTTTAAAATTAAAAAATAATTTTAACAGAGTCGAACTCAAAGTACAACCCTTGGGATTAAAAATCGAAACATATGAAATGTATTTTAAATAGAGGGTATAGTCTAAAAAATTCCCCACCTAGTGGTCAACCCAATTTCAAAGGAACACGTATCTTAAGTTGACCGGATTTTATGGGTTTGGTATTTCGGCGGTTTTTGTGAGGTCTGTTATTCACATTACGACACGTTCCCATATAGTCACTTCTAACCCATTGTTCTAGCAAATCTTATAGTAAAACGTGCCTTAAATAGAGGTGTATCTAATGTCAGTCTTAAATTGAGGTCCGACTATATAATTAAAAGAAACCTAAATCTCCTCTCAGCAACACATCCCTCATCACAATTGTCTAAATTTAAACAAAATTTAAAAAAAAATTCAAAATAACCCACATATCCACTCAATCTAATATTTTGTGTTCCATAAGTTTTTGCTTTTCTGCTAATTTTGTTGCCTTGACTTGTTATTACAATTTCTGATTGATCATATAAAACAACTCCAAGTTCCATCTTTTCTTTTACAAAAATTAGAACTGAAAATGACCAAAGAAAAGTAAAAAAATTTCAAAAATTAAATAAAAAATAAATTGTACAAAACAATATTAGCAAATTTACAGACGACAAAATCGCTAATTTGTTTTTGGCATTATTCATATTAAAAAAAACGGAAAAACAATTCGGCAGAATAAAAAAATATATTAAATAACTTATTAGAAATATTAATAAACATTTTTAAGCAACTGAACCAAAAATATCATTATAACGAACACAACTTGCGCCTCTTTCCATATATTCAGCTTTCGTATGGGCAGCATTGTAAAATTCAGGCTAATTTAAATAAATTTTGAAAAAATATAAAATTTTATAAAATTAATTACCAATGCAGCATACATAGAACCACCAAACCAAACAGCATAACGTTGTCGCTTGTGTGAAATAACTTGGACATCAATATTTTTTGGCTGAAAAAGATAAAAATATTAAAATCTTTCAAAGGGAGCGCCAAACGCCGAAATACCAAACAAAAACGTGGAAGATTGATAACAATCAAAATTTTGGTATTTCGGCATGTCATTTGAGGGAGTTATCTCGGCGTTCAATTTTCAATATTCTTTAAAAAAAATAAAAACCACCTTAACTTTACCACCAGACAATTGCTCACTTAACATTAAACGCTGGTCTGTTGCTTTCTTTAAATCTCTTTGAAGACGACGCCCAAAGTCCTTCAAAAATAAAAATAATCACTATCATTTTCAAAAGAAAACCTTAAACATTGTAGAACCTCCAGACAAAACAATATTTTCATATAAACCACGTCTAACATCAATTGGGCATTGCTGGATTACTTGGTCAACAGACTCAGAAATTGAAGTTACATAGTCCGAGCTAACAAACTACAAAAAAAAATTTAATCAAAAATAGAATAGTTATTAGAGCTGGGAAAAACATGAAAAGTTGGTAGTTTGAATCCCTAGTTGGTAATGCGCGTTGCTCCTTCCAACACGAAGAAAATAAATGCCCGCCAGGATACAAGATGAAAAAGGAAAGAAAAGGAATAAACTAGAACTTTGCTTATTTTTCCAAGCTATAATAATAAATATAAAAAATACTTCAGGATGAAAGAAAATTTCAGGCCCAAGAAATCGTTCATGTCCAACATCAATAGTAAAAGGTTTTTTAGTTATATTATTAAGACCATGATAACATTGAACAAATTTATCTGGTTCTGTGTCATATTTAACAAATTCTTTCTGTATGTTTGGACAAACATAGCAATATCTTTCCTAAAAAATTCAAATTTCAAAGATAAATAAAAAACCAACCTTTATAGCTTTGGCAACTTCATAAGATTGTTCACTTGGAATTCCAGCCTCTCGTTCACGTTGCAACTTTATAGTAAAAAATAAAAATGGTATTCCTGCCGTTAAAGGGGGCCGTCGTTCTCTGACCATTATAAATATATATATTAAATAGGAGCAAAGGATTAATTTTGATAGATAGAAAAGAGGGAATAAAAAACACTGGTCCCATAATGGTCAGACCTGTGGAGACTCCCTAAACGGCAGAAGTGCCCAACAGAGTTGCGTCGTAATCGAAAATTTTCTCAAAAAACGCCGTAATTCGTAATTACGAAGCAACCCTGGTGCCCAATTCACATTCTATCAAAAATTAAAGAAAACCTGTTGAATAAAATAAGTAATATCCCTCCCAGCAATCGGAACGTGTTTTATACAGGAGCCAATAACAAAACCTTCAGCAATTGGTATACAATGAGTAACACCATCTCCACTATCAATTACCTTAAATTTTTATTTTTTAATGGAGAAATATTTTTAACAACCAATCCAGTTAAAGATCGTCCATCAATCGGTTTTTCTTGCCAAGAAGCAGAAAGTGCCAAAACGGCTTGTACAGCTATAAGTAGACCAGGAACATTGAAGGATTCAAACATTACTTCTGCTGTATATTCTCTATTTTCTGGGGTATTTAATGGAGGTTCTGTCTAAAAATTGAGTAAATTTTACTTAGAAAAATCAAAAAATAACCATAAGAAAATAATGATCTTCTGGTTCTGCTCTCAAATATTTAAATATACACTGCTCCCAAAAACGTTCCATCAAGTCCCAATCGTCAACCATTCCATGTCTTATAGGGTGCTAAAATTTCTATTTTAATAATATCTTTATGAAAATAATAAAAATGCCAGATAATAATCTCGGGTTCTTTCTTTAGAGAAAAAAGTGAAGTCAGTAAAAATTGTCAGCAAAATAGGCCCGCAATTCCGACAAATATAGCCAATCTCCCTTTAAGCACATATTAACCACATATTTCCCTTTAACCACATACTTAAACTTAAGGACTCTAGTCAAAACTACTATTCAAAAAATAAAATGAAAAACCTTAACAAAATAGTTTGCAGCAGCAGGAGATAAAGCCTCATCTCCAATGAAAAAATCTAAATCATCAATTTTCCCCATTCCACCACCACTACTCTTTGCAGTCACCGCATCTCTAATAGCAATAGTTGAGGGAATAATAAATTGGGGTTCACTATTTCCGGCATACCCAAGTTTTGTGTAACTAAAAATAAGGAAAATTAAATTTAGATAACATTGCCTTTGACCATTAAAAGAAAAATTTTTATTCAAAAATGGCTGTTAAGCATTTTGCAGTCATTTCATGACTGGAGTACTTAATAAAACGAGAATGAACGTCCTAATACATAACAACATAATGGTTATTTTATATACCAGTGATGTGCCGAAACAGAGTTTAAAAAACGAAAGATGGAAGGTGAAAGTCCAAAAAATGCGGAATTTTAGCGGAAGGGGAAATGGCACACCCCTGCTATGTACAAACAAATAATTTCGTTTGACTTTCCCAAAAATTCTAAAGAAATTAAAAATACCCTGTCCCACAATCAATTACCACAGGAGGTAAATGCATTTATGAGGTTGTTATTCCTGTCAAAATTCAAAAAATTGATAAATTAGAGTAGGGAATAAAAATTTTTTTGGTAAATTAACCAATATAAAATCAAACAAAAAATGATTATAAGAATATCTTTAAATGAGAAAAAAAAATATTTAAATAAACAAACGAATTTTAAACAAAAAATTATTTATCTTTTAATTTCTGGCTTTACATGTTGATATACTGCGCTTGTTGAAGGTTTACTTGGACTTGCAGTTGTTGCTGACGTTTTGGGCTAAAATTTATTTAAAGTTTACAAGAAAATCTCAAAAAAACCTGAATTCCTTTTCCAAGACAAACAGCTTTAACCAATTTCATCGTTTCTTCATGCGACGATTGTTGAAATTCTTTGCGGTCCAAGACGTGTAGACGACTAAATTCGCTTAATTTACTGCAAAGCATGTCAACATGTGCATTAATTGATTTTATCTGCAAAAACTTTAAATTTTAGAACAGTTTACGTCATTAAGTTCATGTGGAAACCAGGGCTGGACGACGCAACTGCGGAAACCAGGCTGGAATCCGCAGTTGCATCCAGCTCTTGAGGAAACACTCCCCAGTAAGGTTGTCGATCGGGAACCGGACCAAACTATTTTTTCTGTTGGTTCCAGATAGTAAAAGTGAAGGTGCGGGGCCGATGTTCCCTTCGGTTGAATCGCTGAAAAAGGGGTTGTAAAAAATTGATATAATGATAAATTATCATTATATTAGAATATTTATTAATATTATTAAATATTATTAAATATTAATTTTTTATAAATTTATTTTTAATCTTTAACCTTTAATTTTATTTTTATTTATAGAATTTTAGTTTCTTCTTTATCGGTTTTGTTCTGCACCTGCCAGGCGCGATTTAAAGAACAAAAGAAAAGAAGGAAAAATAAATTTTTATATTTTTTCTTCGTTTTATATAATTTTTAATTCATTCTCTTATAATTTCTTTAAAAATAAAAATTGTTTTTTGTTTAAATTAAATTTAAAAAATAAATATTTTTATTTATTTTATTTTTAATTTTATTTCGAATCTTTGGAAAAAGTCTAATTAAATTTAGACTTATTAACTACTTATTTTTTGTATTTTGCGGCCCCCCTTTTTTCTTTAGTGGCGACCAACGCTAAAAGAAAGAACGCTGTGGTCTTCTATTGGACTGATTTTTGGATAATTTCATCAACCCTGCTATTAAGCAGCCGCAGTTGGTCAGATAAGTGAAAAAATTGTTTAACTAAAATTTGTATATAAAAAATAAATAACTTTAAGACAAATATTAATTTGAAAATTTTTTTCCTAAATAGGTTTAGAAGAAGGGCTTTATTTAATTTTAAAATTTTCGATTTTAAACATAAATTAAATTTCTTTTAAATTAATTTATTCATTTTAGACTTGATAACAGAAAAAGTCCCCATTTTCATTTCTTGGGGGAAACCCCTCAGATTTTCTCACAATCCAATTTAAATTTTACTTAGTTTTTTTATTCTAAACCGAAAAATTTATTAAAATTTTCATTTCGTTCTTGTGGAATATTTTTTGTACCCCCGCCCTTTATTTTTTTTTGATTAAAATGTCAGTTCATAGGAATTTATTAAAATTCTAATTTTTTCAAGAAAGATGGAAAGAATTGTAGTAAAATATCGCGATAGACAAATAAAGTATAGGGGAAGAGGTTATAATCCGGAAACCCCAAGTCAAATAGTCGAATATTCATTTAATGAGTTCCAAACCGAAGAATCATTTGATTTTAGGCATCTATTAGGAGGTTGTAATGACCAGAATATAAAGGAAATAGACCAAACAGATAATGCTCTTATTAAAGAGTCTGTACTGTTTCCTTTAAACGTTATATCAAAAGTAATTAATAAAGGTAAAATAAAATCCAGAGTGATTAAGTCGAAAGAGATAAAAGAAAAAATCTCCTATTTAGGAGAAAAAGCTGAAAACGAGAGAAAAAAGGAGAGTATAGAATGTTCACCGAAAAATGAAACCAAAATTGATGAAAATAAACAAATTGAAAAAATTGATCGCGACAACAAACTTCCTATTAAGGAAGAAAATTTAAACGATCTAGCAAAAAAGGACAAAACTATTGAGTTTTTGCCAAAATCGGAGCTAGCACAGGAATTTCATAAAAAACCAGAACTGAATGGTGAAACATTTAAAGAAAAGAAACATGAATTATTTATCATGGATGATAGTTTTCCTATTAAGGAAAAATTTCCCATAGATACTCAAATAAGAATCAGATTACATCAAAAAATTTATATGCAATTTTCAAAAATATCCCATATAAAGACGGAACTATGCAAGACGTTTAGAAAATCCCTTGGAACCCCCGAGCTTAAAAGAGCTTCATCGAAGGGGGGAGGGTTGCATCTCGAATTACTAGATAAGGCTCCTATTAAGGAAGTATTTCACTCAGATACCCGGACAGAGATTAAGCTGTCCAGTAATATAGAGATGCAATTCTTAAAACACATTGAAACTCGTTATACCCCCAAGCATAAAGCTCCATCTAAGAGGGAAGGGTTGCATCTCGGATTACTAGATAGAGTCGAAAAGTGGTTCAATTTAATGAGAGTCAGAGCTAAAAGAATAATAAGAAAACATGTAAAATTTAAGAAAAAAGATTAAGACAGATTTTGAAAATGGAACTCGGAATAAGGAACTAGAAACGGCAAAACAACAATTTGATATTAATGTATAAGATTAACGATCAAGAATTAAAATTTCCTATTGAGGAATAAAGATAAAAATAAATTTCACTATTTCGCAGAGAATGTTAACATCCTTTGTTGGTGTGGAATGTAAAAAATTGATATAATGATAAATTATCATTATATTAGAATATTTATTAATATTATTAAATATTATTAAATATTAATTTTTTATAAATTTATTTTTAATCTTTAACCTTTAATTTTATTTTTATTTATAGAATTTTAGTTTCTTCTTTATCGGTTTTGTTCTGCACCTGCCAGGCGCGATTTAAAGAACAAAAGAAAAGAAGGAAAAATAAATTTTTATATTTTTTCTTCGTTTTATATAATTTTTAATTCATTCTCTTATAATTTCTTTAAAAATAAAAATTGTTTTTTGTTTAAATTAAATTTAAAAAATAAATATTTTTATTTATTTTATTTTTAATTTTATTTCGAATCTTTGGAAAAAGTCTAATTAAATTTAGACTTATTAACTACTTATTTTTTGTATTTTGCGGCCCCCTTTTTTCTTTAGGGTCGAGTGGTTAATGTGTCGAAGAATTCGCAAGCACCGACAATATTATTCCACAGAATCTCTAGTTTTACATAAAAAAACTTACTTGTTTATTAACATCAATTTGTTTGGACAGTCTATCTCTATCAATACTAAGCTCTTCATCTTCAACATCAGGTTTCAATTTAGTCCTCAACAGAATTGGAACAATATTGTGATCAAAAGTAGAAAGACGTCCTTCTGTTATTTCCTTAAACATCAAATATACCCATTATTCCTCCTTAAAAATAAAATATAAACCTGTAAAGTATTGTCATGTTCAAGTGAAACAATTTGAGGAACAAGTTGAGTCATTTTCAACAATTTAGCATTATCATCAAAATCAATTCCTGGTTTGCGTAAAATTTGTTCCAATTTAGAAAATGTGCTGGAAAGAGAACAAAATTTTTGAACAATATCAGACCAATCACATTTCCCTCCTTGTTCTTGAAGATCTAGGGAATATAAAAGATCACAAACTGTAGCGTTGACTTGTTGAATTTTTCCTTCAATTTCTGTTGTCAAATCTTTGATTTTTTGTTGAGCAATACTTTGGTCCATTTCTTAAAATTAAAAAGTAAGACAAAAACATTAAAAAGCATCAAAAAAGAAAAAAAATTAAAAAAAAATTCAACCGAAAATGAATCATTCAATGTTTCGAAAATTCGCAAATAAAATATTTTCTTCTTGGCATTCTGTTTAAAAATAAATTAAAAATGACTCTATGTCCTATTAAATAAATTTTAGGCTCCATGACAATTGTACAGTGGGACAATTGTACAGTGAGACAATTGTACAGTAGACAATTGTACAGTGGACAATTGTACAGTATTAAGAGCTTTTTTAAAGAAATTTAATGTTAACCCAAAGTATCGAAACATATGATCAACACTAAATTTTTTAAATTTTATTATACAACATGGGGAGGTTGTTCCAATGACGGACAAACTTCAATTCGTTGAGTGATCAATCGTGTGAGTGATCAACCTCGAAAGGGATCAACCAAGAGTGATCAATCAGGTGAGTGATCAACCTGGAAAATGAAAATCGGAAATGTTGAGAAATATAGAAATCGGAAACCGAGTGTTGATCAAACGGAAGAGTGAAAACGAGAGCGATAAACGACACAGATATCGATCAACTTAGTTATCAATCAAGATTCCCTTTAGAGATTAATTGATCCAACGCTGCAGGCGAAAATTTCGAAAATTTTAGAAGGCCAAGAAGCCAGAATTCTCCTTTTCCTGGTTCCAAGACCAAGAGTCTCGCACATCTCTAGTATATATATTTCTTACCGATTATCGCAAAATTATAAATTTCTTTTTAAAAATCTCTGAATACTGTATAATTGTCCACTGTACAATTGTCTACTGTACAATTGTCTCACTGTACAATCGTCCCACTGTACAATTGCCGGTCCACCTAAATTTTACTGACGAGAGAACAAATTAGAGAAAAAGAGAGACTTAGACATTTTATTAATTTGTTTTTTAATCTGTTTGTTCGAAAATTTTTTCATTCAACGTCTTTTTTAAGGGTACGGCCTAAATAGGCGCGCGGCGATAACGGCGCAGAGCCGTAACTTGCTTTAAGATTTCCGAATCTTACCAAATTTAGTATTAAACGATTCCTCTCATCGAGCTAAAGAGATTGGTACCGAAATTGATATGGCCGCGCGTCTACTTGAGCGTGTCACTTTTTTCTACTTGAGCGTGTCACTTTTTTCCGCGCGTCTACTTGAGCGTGTCACTTTTTTAATTTTTTTGTTTTTATTTTAAATTTTAGGCAGCATTTTTATTGTTTTACTTCTTATATTCGCTTCTTCAATTAAAAAATAATTTATTTAAAACCCTAAAATGTCCAAAAATCCTACTTCTGTTACCACCAACAATAATCACGTTGAAGATGACGATGTTGACAATGTCAAAAAAGTGCCCAAAGAAGATGCTCAGGCTGATAAACAGGCTGCTGCGGATTTGGAAAAGGTTTAATTTATTTTTTTTTAATTTTTTTAAAAATCTTTAATTAAAAAGGTCACCGACTTCCACGAAGATAGAGAAGCGGTCAGTGAAATTTCCAGAGAGTCTTTGGGAAATTTGAAGATGGCACAACCTGAGCAGAAAAATTTTACTATTAAGAGGGACGATATTCAACTTATTGTTTGTATTTTTTTAAATTTTTTTTTCAATTAAAAATTTCTCTTTTTTAGATGCAAGAATTGGAAGTTCCTAGAATTGTTGCCGAAGCAAAATTGATTCAATATGAGGGGGATTTGAGAGCGGCAATTTTGGATTTGATTGATTGCAATTCTTTGTTGAAATAGAAAAATTATATTTTTTTTTGATTTTAAGGTATTATTTTTAGTATTATTTCTACATTAGATTAGATGTTGCTGACTAAATTACTGACAAATAGAAAAATATATTTTTTTTTGGAGGGAGGAAGTTATTTTTAGAATAATAAAAATTTTTATTCCATTCTTTTAGAGGCAGTAAAAATAATTTTATTTTATAATCTAATTTAGATTAATCTATTTTTGTTTTTTATAAATATATAGAAATTTTGTGGAGTAAAAAATGAATATATTTTTTACAATTTTTTGGTAATTAACCAAGTTTTGTCTCCCCATCCTTCTCCCCTGCCCCTATTTTTCATTTTTTTCTTGCTGTTCCTTTAAGTCTAAAAGGAATAAAATGAAAATAAATTTGGGAAGCGAAACTGGTTATTACCACGTTTTTAGGTAAAAAAATTTTATTAAAAAATTTAAATAAAAAAACAAAAATATTTTTTATTCACTGAACATATTTTTCTTATTTTCCTCATCAACTTGAAAATTGTTAGTTATTGTTAAGGGGGAAGGTTGATTAAATAAAATAGGCAATGGGAACCATTGACGCCTGTATAACAATTAAATTGAAAATTCTGATTTTATTTTTTTTTAATTTTACAATTATTTTTTAACTAACAAAAATTCTGATTTTTAAAAAATTCTGATGAGTAATTTACAATGGTAAATTCTGATTTTTTTTTAAAAATTCTGATTTTTAAAAAATTCTGATGAGTAATTTACAATGGTAAATTCTGATTTTTTTTTAAAAATTCTGATTTTTAAATAAATTCTGATTTTTTATTCTGGTTTCTTTCAAAAATTCTGAATTTTCTAAAAAATTCTGATTTTAATAATTAATTAATCCCTCACCTATTTAAATAAGCCCTTTCCCTCGCAATCGAAGCAAAATCGCTAATCCAACGGACAGAGCGCCAACATTTATCCAAATTTTTTTGAAATTGTCCAAGAATTTTTAATTGTTCCGAATATAAAAATGCTGTAGTTTGGTCTAAACAAGCACGTTGTTCATATTGTAATAACATTAAAAAATGATCCAAAAATACGGAAAGGTGACAATATGTTGATAAAAGTTTTGGTTGGTATGCGAACATGTTAACTTTAATTTTAATTAAATTATTCTGATATTTTTACAATTTGTAATTCTGATTTGAAAATTTATTTATATTATGATATTCTGATTTTTACTTAATTACAATTGCAATTCTGGTAATTAATTCTGATTTCCTTTTTAAACAATAATTCTGATTTATAATAATTTTTAAACAAAAATTCTGGTTTAAAAAATCAGAATAAAATATTCTGATTTAAATACAATTAATTTTGTTTTATTCTGATTTAATAATTCTGGTTTTTATTACTACACTATAATTCTGATTTTGTAATTCTGATTTATTTACTACAATTGTAATTCTGGTAATAATTCTGGTTTTAATTTTGTTTTTATTTTATTCTAAATAAAATTACAATTTGTAATTCTGATTTTTTATACTACAATAATTCTGGTTTTGTATTTTTCTCTCTATAATATTCCCAACTTTACAATTCCCCTCTTTTTTACCTATTTGAAAAACAGAAACAGGCATAGACAAACATCCTCTAAATTGTTGTTGTTGTTGTAGAGAACAATTATTTATATTTTCATTTTTTAAATTTAACAAATTATTTGTCCAATTATTATTTCCATTATTTATTCCTCTAATAGGTGTATTTGAAGAATAATTATTTATTATTGGACAAACTTCTTCAGGTCTAGGCATTGCTAATATTAACAAAACTTGATTGTTTAGACGAACTAGACGGTGAAAGAATATTCTGGTTGTGGATATTTGGTTTTTATTTAAATCCAAGTCGATTGTTAACTTGAAAAAAAATTTTTTTTAATTAAAATAAAATCCCATTATAAGGTACTTTTTTAGTATTAAATATTGTATCTTATAACGAGGTGTATCTTAAATGGAGGATATCGCTCAGGTAGCTCCTCAAAAGTCGGATAGCCATTGGAATTCGAAATATGACAGAGTCAGACCTCATTATAAGCACCTTCTTGGAAATCAAAAAATAGTCTCTTATAATGGGGGTACGTAGAAGAGAGGATATCTTATAACAAGGTAACGAAGAGTACATTAAATAGAGGGTATAACCCAGACAGCTCCCCCACCCAATGGCCAACCATTTTAAAAAACCCCGTCTATTAAATGGAGGTGTGTCTAATATTGGGGGTATTTAATAAAGAGGTTCGACCGTCTATTAGAATTATTTTTAAAATTAAAGAAGAAAAAACATTTTTGGCAGCACTAGCCAATTGTTTTTGAAAATTAATTTGTTCTTCAGTAAATATTTGTTGTTGTTCTGATTTTTCTTTTTTAATAATAATTCCGTTATTGTTACAATTTAAGGATTGTAAAAACATCCATTCTTGTTGAGTTAAAAAATTATTTGATCGAATTTCTTAAAAAATTTTTTGAAAAAATAAAATAATTTTTTTTCTTACTAGCAAACGGCAAAATTGAAGTAAAATTTTCTGGAATTAATACATTAACACAATTTAGTGAAGATTGTAATTTTAAATAAGCTAAATAAAGGCCGGGTTTAAGGCTAATTAAAGATGATTCGTAAAAATTGAGTATTGGAAGCATTTCGTGTTTTAATGACTAAAATTTAATAATTGTAAAATTGTTTTACAAATTGTAAAAAAAGTTTGAAATTTCAAGTTGGTTATTTTTACGAATCCAAGTTTATTTCTAGAAAAGCTTCAAGTAAAACTTGAAGAAAGATAAAATTGTAAAACTTGTTTTAAAATTGTAAAAAGTTTAAAATAAAACTTGAATTTATAAAACTTTTTTACAAATTGTAAAATAAATTCTGAAATTAAAAATGCTCAGAATTAAACTTGCTCACAACCAGATTACAATTTGTAAAATTAATTTCAGAATTTATTTTACGAGTTGTAAAATTATTTAAGTTTACTTGTATTATTCATATGCTACTATTAAATAATTTAAACATACTTCCATCACAGAACAACCTTGCCTTCTAATTAAAAATTTTGACAAACGCATCCACCTCAAAGCTAAACCCTGAGCTGCTAAAACAACATCATTATCTTTAGTAAGGAGTAGACGGACAGTTACTAAAATATGAGTACCAGGACGGGGTTGTAAAGGGACATAATGAAGTCTGCCTATATCTAAAAAATTATTTTTAAAAAATATTTTTTCAAAAAAATCCCCCACCTTTAACCCCCAATGCATTATGCATCGCTGCTACTGCCTCTAACAGTCTTATTCTAATGCTGCAATTTGCTGAAGCTGTATTACAATTTAACAAAGCATTTTGTAATTGTTTTAGTTGATTCCAACAAAGAGACAGCTTTAAATTAAGTTAGAAATAAATCAACTTTTTTACAAATTGTAAACTAAGTTTTACAATTTCAAGTTTTATTTTACCACAAAACTTGTTCAGAATTAAATAAACTTGGATTTTAAAAATAATTATATAACCAACTTGAAATTTCGAACTTTTTACAATTTGTAAAAAAAGTTTTACAATTTCACTCTCTCTTAAAACTTGCTCAGAATAAATAAACTTGAATTTGTAAAGGACTTTACCTTCAATAACCAATGAAATTCATCTGGATTAAGCCCATTTCCTGTAAAATTTTCATCCACACAAATTACTGGAAGACAATCATCTACCTTTAAATTTTAATAAATTTTATTTTTTTAATAGTCTAAAAATTAAAAAAATTTTATTAATTAAACACACAGTGCAAAGAATTCTCCCATTTTCAGTGTAAAATAAGGTTGCTAAATAAAGGCCTCTAGAAAAAATTTTATTTATTAAAAATGATTTCTCCTTCACCTCTGCACATTTTTAATTAATTTAGCCCCAGCAGAGAATAATTGTCTTAAACCCGCGGTTGTATTATTCCCATTAATATTTCCATTTTTGCTTCGTTTATTGCTAGCATTTGAGGTTGATGGAAACACTTTTTTGGGGAAAATAAAAATTCAATTAATTTTTAATATTTTTAAAATTACAATTCTGCCAGTCACTTCCAAGTTTGTGAATTTCAACTTTTTCTAATAAATCAGTTAATTCTGAAAATTATAAGAATAAACTTTTTACAAATTGTAAAAACAAGTTTTACAATTATCAGAATTTTTTAAAACTTGTTTATTCTGATATTATTTTTATTCTGATTTGTAAAACTTAATTCGTAATTGTAAATATTCTGAATTGTAAATAAAATCAGAATTTTATTTGTAAATTCTGAAATTTCAGAATATTTACAATTTGTAAAAAAAGTTTTACAAATCAGAATTATTAATTTTTATTTTTCTGTGTTTACCTTGAGGATCTAACCATCCAGTAATTTTAGATTCATTTTCATCATTCCTCTCCCTTTTCTCTTCTAATAATTTTTCAGAATCTTCTTCTTCATTAACATTATTTGTTTTTTCGTTTTTTATTGAATTAACAGCAAATTTATGAGCCTTGGAAGAATAAATTTCTTTCTGTAATTGTTGGTAAGGTGAAGGCATTTGAAGAAATGATTCTAGAGAGGAAAAAAATTTTTTCAGAAGAAAAATCAGAAAAAAAAATCAGAAAAAAATTTTCAGAAAAAATCGAATTATTTTTTAAATCAGAAGAAAATCAGAAAATTTCTACCAAATTCACTATTAGCCTCTTCCACTTCTCCTTCATCAAAATTATTTAAAGGCTGAGGAGAAGGTGAAATTGGTGCTGGATATATTGTAGAAGGAGCACTGTTTCGATGTTGTGATTGTCGTAAAAGTTCGTGGCGAGGGCGACGACTGGATTCGCATCTTAAAAATTGGGGGAGAAAATAAATAAAAAATTCTGATTTAAAAATCAGAATTTGCAAACTTTTACAAATCAGAATATTTAATAAAAATAATTACAACTTAGAAATAAACTTTTTCAGGGATTTTAAATAATTGTAATCAGAATTATTTTACAATTACTAAGCTTTTATTCTAAACAAGTTTTAAAATAAAATAAACTTGAAATTGTAAAACTTGTTTTACAAATCTAAAGTTTATTTTAATAATTTTATTAATATCAGAATATTAGATAAACAATTGCCATCAGAATAAATAATTTCACAAATCAGAATTTCACAAATCAGAATATTTAGTTTAATTAAAATATTTTCCACTCCCCCACCTAGTTAAAGGAGGACGATCTTTCAATTTATTAGGAGAACATCCCCCACCACCACTATTTTGCCTCAACATTGCAGCCGTTTTTGCTAATGCTCCCATTCTTCTTCTAGTAGTTCTACGTCTATGAGCGCTTTGTACATCCCTTCTTAACCGGACAATAAACAAAATTGCGCGGATTAAATGTCTGCCACGTTTTGCTGTCATTTTTCTTCTGAAAAATTTTTAAAAAAATTCTCAAAAATTTTCAAAAAATTTCAAAAAAAAATTTCATAAAAATTTCAAAAATTTTTCAAAAATTTTCAAAAAAAATTTTTTTCAAAAAAATTATTTTCGCCAAAAAATTAATTTTATTGGTGAATTTACTAACAAAAAAAAATTTTTTTGGAAAAACAAGTAAACAAAAAATGGACTAAAACAAATAAATACTACTTGGAATGGACTAATAAATAAATAACATATACCCTACCCATATTAGTTCCCCCCTTATCTTCCCATAATTTTTCCTAAAAAGCACTAAAAATCTAGTAATTTTCCAAGTAATTTTTTCAACACATCTTCTCTCTACTTTATTCATTCAAGTCCCCCCCCCCTATTTCCCCCTTATTTCCCCTATTTTAGGCAATGTCAACCCCTTATAAATTCCCACGCATTAATATGCAAATCCCCCTCAAACTTCACTTTAAATGAACATCAAAAGATGGAAAAGTGTGAAGAGATTTTTTTGAAGAAGCTTTGACAGGAAATGCTTTTACTGAAAAAAAACAATTGAATTTATTAAAGGGGATGATGAGTAAAAATGAGTTTTACAAATTTCTAAACGTCAGAAAATAAAAATAAATGTCAGAATTAATAATTATTTAATATAACAGAAAATGATACAAATATGTAAAATAAAATTAATTATTTATTTAATATGAAAAAACATATAGTTAAGCAAAATAATACCAGAAAAAAAAATACCAGAACTGCTTCAAAACTGATTTAAAAGGATGAAAGGTAAAAATACGAAAATGAATGGAAAACGAGAGGCGAAACATCAAAAAAGTCGAAATTCGGCGAAAGAAAAAAAATTTGGCAAAAGACGAAATTAGCACACCCCAACCAAACACCTCATAAATATTACACAAAGAACAAATCAGAATTACAATTTGTAATTTTTTTACAATTATTAAATACCCACAATTATTCTGATTTTTCCCCTACCCAAACCTGACGAAATTATTTAATCAAAAAAATAAAAAAAAATTTATTTAATAATTTTTCGTGAATCAATTTGTGAAAGATATGTTTTTCTAATATCCATATTCTCTACTTGTTTGTCTGTTCGATTAAAAGCAGTCCAAACCGGATCGCCTTTGAATAGGCGAATAACGTGTATAAAATCCTGCAATAAATTAAAAAAATTAATAACTTTTTTTCTATTGAAGATAGAAATTAAATTTTTATACCGTTAAATAGAGGAGAGTCTGAGCTATAAATCAGTCAAAAAATAGAGAGAAAATATTGAGTTTAAAAATTGTTATGAATTTTTAAACAAGCTTAGGTCGGCTTTTGAAGAAAACTAAGGGTCATTTTGGCGTCATTTTTATTTTTAAATTTTCTTAATTTTCGACTTACATCCTTTGTAAGAGTAAAACGATGGAATATCCCAGCTGGAAGAATTAAAAGATCACCAGGCTCGCAAAGTATTCTAATCCATTTCTCATCTGTATTGCGCACATCAAAGTAACCATAACCATTTATAACATAGCGAATTTCATCCTGTAAGGGAAAAATAAATTTTATTTTAGTGAAATGGGGGCAAATGATTTATTTAAATTTCAATAATAATTTTTTTTAATTGGGAAATTTCATTTTTTCCGAAATTTCGTATTTTCTCGAAATTTCGTTTTTTCAATATTTCTAATTTCCCAAAAATTTTCGATTTTTTTCTGAATTATTTTTAATTTCTACTAATTAAAAAAATTTTTTAAATTACATCCAAATGTAAATGTTCCTCAAAAAATCGTTTCACACAATTTTCATAATTTTGAAGCAATTTATCACGAGAAACAATAATTTCGTCTTTATAATTATATCCCCTTTTAATTGATATTTCCTCAATTTCATTATTATTGTTTGTTGGAACATAAAAGTATTCAACCCCAATATTAGCCAATTCATCGAGGGTTAAATAGACAGGAGGGTTTTGATGACATTCTTCCCGTTGATCAATTATTGTGTCATTTAAGAGCCAACATTTGACCATTTTTTGAATTTTTTCAATTTATTTTGACTAGAATTTTAATTTTAAAAAATTTATTTAATTTTTCAAAACTTTGATTAATTAAATGCACTTTTAAAAGTAAAAAAAAATAATTAATTTTAATGCGCGTCTGCCTGTTGTGTTTAAACGAGGAAATAAATTTTTGCAGGCTAAATAAAACACAAAACAAGTTTTAAAAATAAAAGTTGAATTGAACAAGTTTTACAAGTTGTAAAAGAGAAGTTTTTAAAAGTTGAAACTTTTTTACAATTGTAAAAATAAATGATATTTTAAAATAAACTTGGAATAAATAAACTTGAAATAAATGTTTTACAATTTAAACAATGTATTTTTACAATTGTAGAAACAAGTAAATATTAACACTCCTCTAAAACTTGTTTTACAATTTAATTTTAAAATTGTAATTATTTTTACAAATTGTAAAACAAGTTTTATTTAAATTGTAATACGTTTACAAATCCAAGTTTATTTAAAATGATATTTGTTTTTACAATTGTAAAACTTATTCTACTAAAACTTATTTAAAACATATTTAACAAGTTTTACAATTTTAAAGTTTTTACAATTTGTGAAAATAAATAATATTTTAAATAAACTTGAATTTGTAAAAAGTTTTACAATTTAATAAAATAAAACTTAATAATATTTAAATAAACTTGAATTTGTAAAAGTTTTACAATTTAAATAAAACTTTTTTACAATTTGTAAAAATAATATAACACTAAAACTTGATTATTTAACAAGTTTTACAATTCAAGTTTATTTACAATTGTAAAACATTAAACTTATTTTAAATAAACTTGGATTTGTTTTTAAATGTTTTTACAATTTAAATATGTTTTTACAATTATAAAAAATATTAATAATATTTAAAAATTATTAAATTCCCTTTTTGTTATCTTATCTTTAATTTTTTAACATTCTTCCCGAATTAATTACTCTAGACTGAATGGAACAATTTTTATGATTTATATACCATTCGATAGAGAATTAAATGTGCTACAAAATACATATTAAAATAAAATTTTATATTAAAAAAATAAATTTGTTGTAATTTAAAAACTAATTGGGGGTAATGAATAAATTACAATTGTAAAACAAACTTGAAACAAAATAAACTTTGTTTTTAATAAAAATATTGATCAAGTAATGTCAATAAGTTTGCAAAAAATATTAACGGCGATGGGGGACACTTGTTTGGGGAGTTGTTTTTGTTTTTTTTCCTTCAGTCATAAGATTAATTAATCAGAAGAATATTTACTTTGGAGATAAAAAATGATTTTCGTTCTCACTTTGTATTTATGTAAATAAACGGGAATACACTATTCAACTTTAAATTGAGGAAAAAAATTTTTTTTATTTAGAAATCTAAAAAATATTTATTTAATAATTACAAAAAATAATGAAATTTTTTTTGTTTTAGACAAATTAAGTGAACGTATTTTTCAATTGTTATCGACCAAATAAATTTTATTTTTAATTTCTTCCAGAATTTTTTTTAATAAATTGTAGTCAACACTTCTTGATTAGTATATTTATTTAATTTTGTCAAATAATTTTTTCGAATTTCCATTCTTTCGGTTTTTGGGTCTTTTCTATTATGAGCTACCCATTTAGGGTCTCCTTTAAACATTCGAATTGCTTTTATATAACCCTACAAAAAAAAATTTTTTTTAATTCAAAAATCTTTCAAAAATTGCCTTCTTTGTGACTGTAAAACGATGAAATATTCCTGCAGGGATTATTAATAAATCCCCAGGCTCGCCAAGTATTCGAATCCATCTATCTTCTGGTGTTCGGACATCAAAATAGCCATTACCTTCAACTACATAGCGAATTGCATCCTTAAAAATAAGTTATATTAAATCAAACCTCTATTTTAGGCACCCCTTAGGGCTGAAATAACTAGTCTCTTATAATGAGGTGTATATTAAATAGAGGGTATCGCTTAGACAACTTCCTCACCTACCAGCTAACGCGGACAGTCCTCAATAATAGAAGGTCATCTTGATAAATTAAAAAAGTATCATATAAGGAAATACCCTCTTTCTTAATATAGGGTATCAGTAAACAGTTCTCTCCCCCAACAGTAACCAACTAAGCCTTAAACAAGGGTATCTTAAACAGAGTTGCAATTAATTCACGCTCACTAATAGTGGAACAACAAGGGTAATTTTAAAAAATTAATTTTCTCACTCACTTCAGGATGAAAATGTTCTTCAAAAAAACGTTTCAACCACTCATCATAATCGGCCATCGTTTCTCTCGTAATAACAACTTCATCTTTATAATCATATCCTCTACTCATTGCTACACTAGACAATCCCTTTTCTGAGTTTTCTACAGGGATCTATTTAAAGAAATAATTTTTTTAAAATACCCTCTCCCCTTCCAAGGCTGTTTCGAAACAAAAAATTTAAAAATCGAAATTTCGAAAAAATCGAAATTAAAAAGACGAAATTTCGAAATCGAAATTTTGCAACGATACGCGAAATTTCGAAATTTTCCAACGAAAGACGAAATTTCGAAAACGAAATTTTGCAGGTAAACGAAATTTCAAAATTAAAAAGACGAAATTTCGAAACAACCCCCTTCACCCTCCTCCCTTCTTTATAAAAAAAATAACATAAAAATATTGTATTCCAAGTTTATGCAAAGCTCTAGGCCCAACAAAAACAGGCGGGTTTCTATGACATTTTTCGTGCTTATCAACAATTCCATCTGCCATTAACCAACACATTACCATTTTTAGAAAAATAATTGAATCGTAAAGAATATTTTTTTGGAATACTAAAAAATTATCAAAATTAAAAATGACAAGAAACTTTGGAAGGAAAACACAATATTTATTGGGAATTTATTTTTGGGGGTTAAAAATGAGAGAAATTATTCCTAATTAATAGAGGCTCTTTATAATTTTTTTTGTTTTTTATATAATTAAAAGACTACCTAAAAATAGTATTTAGAAAATTTAATTTTTTTATTAAATTTATGAGCAAAAAAAAAAGTCAAAAAAAAAAATTAAAAAAAAGAGACGAAAAAAAAGAAAATACATACAGTCTCACAAAAATAAAAAAAATTTTTTTTTTCTGAGGATTTATATTAAATTTTGTCTAGAATTTTTGAATTAAAAAAAAAATTTTTTTTGTTTTAAAATTTCCTCCATAAAAAAAAAATTTTTTTTGTTTTAAAATTTCCTCCATAAAAAAAAAATTTTTTTTTTAATGGGGAAAAAGTAAAGAATAAAGAAAAAATGAAGAGAAAAAATTTTTTGAATTCATTTTCTTTAAAAATTTTTTTCATGTTAAAAAAAAATAAAATTAAACTTCCTTCTTTTTCATGAAGAAAAATTTTTTTTTTCGTGTGCCTAATATTAAAAAAAATATGATTTTTTGTGTAGTTTGACTTTATATTGTTTCATTTTTTTATGTTCCTTCCTTTAAAAATTCTCTATTATTCTTCTTCTTCACAAAGATCACTAATAAACTGATTGAAACCCGATTCTTGTTGACTGAAGGTGTCCAACTATTAGAAAAAAAAGAATAATTTTTTTTGACAAACTAAAAAAAAATGTTAATCTTTTAAAAAAAAAAGAATCTCAAATTACACCAAGAATTTTTTAAGAATTTAACAGAAAAATATATTTTTTTTTTAATTAAATTTTTAAAAAATATTTTGATTTAAATTTTATTTTTTGTTTTGATTCTTTATGATAATTTAATAATTTATAGTAAATATTTACATATTTTTTCAACTTAAAAAAAATAATAAATAAATAAATAAATAAAAGGTTGTTAATTTCAACCGAACAGAAAATTTCAATCTTTCCGTTGGTTTAGATTACCCGAAAATTTTAGTTAAAAAAAGAATATTATAATTGTGTACCGAATCTCAGAATTTAAAAATGAGAAAGACAATGAAAAAGGCGAAAATCTACTCAAAAAATATTTTAAACATCTTTTAGAAAAAATTTTGTTTTAATTCCCCCACCTGGTCTTTCAATTCTACAGCACTTTCAGATGTACACAAAGATGTCAATTTATCAGGTGCAAATCTAACTTCTTTAAAAAATTCACTTAATTCTGTTCCCAATTCAGAATTAGACCCGTTTGTAGAAGCAAAAGCAATTACTTTAACATAAGAATTATCACTTGAACAACAACCACCTTCTTCCTCGTTTTCTTCTTCTTCTTCCTCCTCCTCCTCCTCGTCTTCCTCCTTTTCATTATTTTCTAATTTTATATTATTTTGTTGTTGTTCATTAATTGGTGATGTTGATGTTGTTGACGTTTTTGAAGAAGAAAATTCTGAAAAAATAATTTTTAAAAATATACATATATTTGTATTTTTCTAATTTAATTTGTTGTATTTTTCAAATTTTGTATTTCCGTTTTTAATAAACAATTAATTTGTATTTTTAATTCTGATTTTATTTATTTTTTAAAATTCTGATATTTTCAATTTTACAATTTGTGAATTCTGATTTTCAAAATTACAAATTCTGATTTTTAAATATTTTCAAGTTCTGCTTTTTTTATTTAATAATTCTGATTTATATTTTTACAAATTCTGATTTTCTATTTACAATTTGTAATTTACAAATTCTGATTTCATGTATTTACATACTCTGTTATTTTAAACTTTACAATTTGTAAATTCTGATTTTTTAAATAAAATTACAAATTCTGATTTTATATAATTTATTTATATTACTTGATGTTTGTTGTTTATTATTCTTTTCTTCTTCTTTAGAAGTTTCATTAATTGTAAACGCTACAAATTCTTCTGTACATGCAGAGGAGTTTCTTCTAACATCTTCTTTATTACTAACAAGAGTTTTATCATTATCGAGAGATATGTTGCTTCCATGTGGATTATTAGTTAAATTTGTTGTGTTTAAAGCATCTTTAAAAATGAAAATTTTTTTATTAAAAATTTTCTGTGATTTTTAAAAAGATTTTTTAGAAAAAATTTCAAAAAAAAAATTTAAAATTTTGGGAAAAATTTTTTATAAAAAAAAATAAAATAATTTTTTACCATCTTCAGGAACATTTGGTAAAATTTTTAATTGATCAGAAGAACTTCTAGAATATAACAAAAGTGAAGAAAATGGAAAAGAATTGTTTCTAACACGCAACTAAAATTTTAAAAATTTAATTTAAAAAAATATTTTGTTTACTTTTTGGTGTGGTGTTGAATTTCTTTCAGGAAAACTATTTGAAGTTGGTGGAGATTCTGCTCTACTTCTCATTGTTGTTGTTGGATCAGATTTTGTACCAGAAGTTGTTGTTGCTACAGCACTTGGAATAGCTCCAACTGATGAAAATGAATGTCCTCCACTTCCAACAATAAATTTTGGGGAAGCACGGAATTGTAAATCCTTTGAAAAATTTAAAAATTTAATTACAAGAATATTTGATAATTAAAAAAAAAATTTTTTTTAGTAAAATTACTTTTAAAATTTAATTTGACTAATTTATATCCCTATAAAATTATATGATTTTTGTGCTCATTAAATTTATATTACGAAATATTAGATTTCGCAAATTCTAATTTTGTAACAAACAAGTTTTATAATTTACAAATTCTGGTTTCTGTTTTCACAAATTCTGATTTTTAATTTACAAATTCTGGTTTCTGTTTTTACAAATTCTGATTTTTAATTTACAAATTCTGGTTTCTGTTTTTACAAATTCTGATTTTTAATTTACAAATTCTGGTTTCTGTTTTTACAAATTCTGATTTTTAATTTACAAATTCTGATTTTCTTATTTTCGCAAATTCTGGTTTTCTAATTCAAATTTAATTTCTGTAAATTCTTTTACAATTTGTTCCCAATTTTACAAATTCTGATTTCTATTATTACTAAACTCCTAGTTATGTAATTTACAAATTTTCGTTTTTTTATTTTTCACAAATTCTGATTTTCTCTATTATTTTCCCCCTATTATCAAACCTGACTAACAGGACTTGTGCTAAACAAATTAATATTGTCCAAAGAAGTAGGGCTAACCGGAACAATTCTACTTCCTTCATTTGGTATTGCTATTCCAATATTTTTTGTTGAAGATTTTTGTTCTTCCAAAATTTCTTCTTCTGGAACAAAAGGTTGTGGTTGAATTTCCATTTTTGTTCGAAAATATAATTCGACTGAAATTGCTCCAAAAGGGGAAGGTAAATAGCCTAAACGTCTATATTTTGTTTCTTCTCCAAGAATTGATAAATCTGGTTCTCCATCAAATACCTTTAAATAAAAATAAAGAGGGGAAAATAAAAAAAATATTTTTTAAATAAATTGTGATTTTTTAAAAATTTATTTCTGACTTGTGTTTTTAAAATTTAGCAATAGTTAAAAAAAAGTATTTAAAACACAAGAATACAGATCAGCATTTTTTCAATCAGAGAAAATAGGCTTGGACCCAGATCACGCCTAATCCAGGTCCATAACCCCAAATACAAGTTTAAAACCCGGAACCCTAAAAACCCGCCCCGAAACTTTTCTAGCCTCAAAGGACCAAGATACAACCATGAGAGAAGGAAATAAAAAAATAAAAGGCTAAATATTCTTAAAAATCTAAAAGTTTTCCTTACTTTATAACAAAAAATAAAAGTATCAGGTCCTTGATTGCGTACATAATGTCTATATGCTGGAGTGAACCTTGAGGCAACAATTATTGATTTTAATAAAGTTGACATTTGTTGATATAAAGTAGTTCTGATATTTACAAATTTGTCTGCGCATTCTTTATCTAATCTGACAAGCCTAAAAATTAATTTGAAAAAATTTAGTAGAAAATTTTTTTTAAGATTCGGTTCTTTTCTAGCCTCCACAAGGAGCAGAGTCCGGAAGTCATTTTAGATTAAAAAAATAAATATTATGAGATAGAAGTTGCAACTTTTTAACCCCACCTAGCACCCAACCCGAAAAAATCCTGGTTACGGGTCTGGTTAAAGTCTATTTGAATTTTTGTAAAAAATTTAAATCTCTCAATTTTATTAACAAAAAATTTTTAAAAATTTTTTACCAGGTCTCTAAAGGTAATTTGTCTCCATCAGCCGTCAAAAGAATAAATTCCAACGAAAAAACAGAACAATCTGGTGGATAACTAAAAAAATAAGTTGACTGTCATTCAAAAAATTTTAACAAAAAAATTCACAAACTTTCTTCCAATAGTCGACTTCAAATAAGCAGCAACTTCCCCAATTTCATCCATAACTAAATTAAACCAAATCATTTGATCCGAAGCTTGGACACACGGAGAAGGATGCATTTTCCCCATTCGAGCTTGGACTACTGCTTGTACCATTCTTGTGCAAAAAAAGCGCATATAATTTGAAATGTCTTTTTCGTCCGAATTTCTTTAAAATTAAAAAAAAAATAAAAAAATTTTTCTAAAGACTTACGTCATGTTGAAAGATCTGATGAATAAATTATACAAAAATTAAAGAAAAATTAAAGTAGAAAAAAAGTCAAAGGCATAAGTAAAATCACAAGAAACTGAAAATTAATTTGCAGGCTACTTGAATATCAACTTTTCTAAAACGACATTTAGCCATGGGACAAGATGTCAATTTTAAAAATACACAAAATTGCTTGATTAAAAATCGAAGCAAAATTTCTACAGTGCCACACAATAGCTACAGCCAGAAATAATTTTTATCTTATCAGTCATGTACTTAACACCGGAAAAAATGCCAACAGGACAAAATCTGGCAGGACAAAATGTCACCCTTTGGGACAAAGTGTCATCTCTAAATACTTTTCTAATAATGCTCTTAATCAAATTATCTTTCACCTATATCTTGATAAAAGTTCCATATCCTATCCAGATTACTATAAAAAATCTACAGTACAATAAAAAAAACTATAATTGACCTACTACACTTCAAAATAAACAAAAATAAGCGAAAGAAAAATAAAAAGGAAAATAGTGTTTAAAATGGAGAGATTATTTCTCTACCTAACAGACAACAAAAATTGTCTCTAAATATCTCACATCTATACAATTTATTGATTTTGTCGGGGGTTGTCTTTTCTTTTACAATTTTTCAGTATATTCTCTCCCTTTACCAGCACAAACAAATGAAGAATTTTTTGAGGGTTTGTTGGGGGACTTTCTCTTAAATGTGTGTAAAATATATTTTTTTTTGCTTTTTTTCTTAAATAAATTTTAGTACTTTTTTTATTGAAAAATCTTTTTTTTAACAAAATTTCAGCAAAAAAGTCTAGAAAAAATAATGAACGTCTAAAAATGGAACCAAAAAATAATCTTCATTTGACAACTCAAAACAACAGTAATACTGGCGGCCCCTTTTTGGCTAATTCTGCTGTTAGTGGAGGAGGTGGATTTTTTAATTTTTTTAAAATTATTTTATGTTTTATTTATTTTAAAATATACAAGAGAAATTGTTTCAGCTTTAAAAAATTTTTTGAAGAGAAAAAAGTTCCAAAAATTTTTTTGGGCATTACGCCAAAAAAATTAATTGTATTACGGTAATTTATTTTACAATTCAAACTCTATCCATAAAATTGTTTTTTGTAAAGGTTGGTAAAATTGCAATCCCTGAGTCCCGTGACGGGATTTTTTAAACATGTTATACGGGACAGGATCCCAGGGAATTAATCCCAGGGAATTAATCCTGTAAATCCAGGTAATCCCGTTTGGCGCTTAAAAACTGGGATTATTTGTCGGGATTCCATCCCTTGTGGACCTTATTTTTCTGTATTTCACAAGCAAAATCAAAAAATTAAACTTTTATTTTAGCCTCGGATTCAAATAATGCCGATATATTCTCTACTTTATGCAATTTGGCAACTACAACAAATAATTCTGGATTTAATTCACAATCTCAACTGTTATTCCCAAATATACAAAATGAATGGAATAATAATTCTAATAATTGGTTTGATCAGGTAATTGATTTTTAAAATGCTAAAATATTTTTTTTGTATTTTTTTAAGGCAAAGCTTTCATTATTTCCAATGTATGGACTTTTACAGGCAAACAACAATACAAAGTTTGTTTAGAAATACAGTCGGACCTCGCCTTAAGATACCCCCAATACTCGATACCCATCAATTTGAGATATTTTCTCTTAAAATTTGGTTGGCCACTGGATAGTTAAGCTATCTAGGTGATACCTTCTATTTAGTATGCGCTAGAGGTGTGCCAGTTTCGTCCTTTCACCTTTTTTGTAGTTTTGCACTTCAGCTTTCGCTTTTTAAAATCAGTTTCTGATAAACTAATTTTTAGGCCTTAAGGGAGTATATTATTATGAGGTCCGATTGTTCGTTGATCCTAGATTAAAAGAAATTTTTTTTTCCTAGTGAATTCTCCCACAACTCTATGGGGACAGATCGCAATTTGCATCATCAAACGTCAAATAATTTTATTCAATCAGCGCCTCCTTTCAATCTTGTGGAGAATTTACAATCCTCTTTTGGACTTTTATACAATAATAATACAATAACTAATACAACTTTGGCAAATCCGCTTCAATCGCCTCCTCCAGGAATTATGCAACAACACTTAATGCATCAACAATCACCGCTTAAACACGTGAGAAAAATAATTAAAATAATATAAATCAGAATTATGAAAAATACAAAATTGTGTTTTATTAAAATACAATCAGAATAATTTTTAGAATTCTTGAAATAAAGAAAACCAGAATTTAAATTTATTTTAATAATCAGAATTTAAAAATTAAAATCAGAACAACCGAAAATACAACAAAACTTTAAAAAATCAGAATGAAAAAATATAAAAATCAGAATAAATCTGAAATACATTGAAACAATCAGAATCATAATTTAAAAAATCAGAATTAAAAATACAATAAAATACAAAAATCAGAATAAATGTAAAACACATTAAAACTAAATCAGAATTAAAAAATCAGAACAACAAATACATAAAAATACAAAAATCAGAATAAATGTAAAACACATTAAAACTTTATTTTAAAAATCAGAAACTTAAGATTACAAACTTGAAACAAAAATATAAATTTATTATTATTTTTAAGAATATAAGCAATTATTCTCATTCTACTGCTAGCGATTCTGATTGTACTCCACATTCAAACCCTCCATCTTCCAATTTAAGTCATCAATTAATTATTTCACCAACACAGCCTTCATCAATTATTGAAGACCATCAACTTAATAACCTCCATTCTTCTCAAGTTGAGCCTTTAGATGAATTTATGTTTGATTTACAAGATTTTGAAGAATTTTTTATGGAAACACCTTCAACTTCATATCAACAACAACACCCTATGGACCCTTCAACTCCTTTTTCTCAACATTCTGATTGTCCAATGTCTAATAAACCGACAGATAATATTGCTACAACATGTGGAACTTTAAACAATTCAATTTGTAATAAATTTTGTCAGGAAGAATTGGCTAATGCTGACAAAGAAGTGGATAGATTGGTAATTTTTTAATGAATAAATAATTTTTGGGGAAAACTTTTTAACGTTTTTTTTGGAAAAATGAATCGATTTAATAAAAAAAGCTCACTGATTATGTCCGCACCGAATAGTTTCGTCGAGCTCTAAGGGTTATGCATATTTGAATGTTTGACCCAACAAAATGGTCTTTGTCCTCCTATAACTTTTTAACTTCTGGGAACCTACATATATCTCGGCCCAAAGCAATTTCCGAAGCACAATGAGACTAATCGAAGGATATATAAATTGATCCTACCATATTTTTTGGCGGACCCTTGCCTAAACTACAGCCAAATTTTCTTTATTTTCTTCTAGGTTTCAATGGTTGCCCACAAAAATAATATTCAAAAGGATAGAGAAGCTATTACAACTACAAATAATTCTTCTGGTTTTCAACAGCACAGTATTGCTTCTTTGTTTAGTTTGAATTGTTCTCCTTCGACTAGCTCTTCTGTTTTACCTCAAATTCCGAAAACTGAAGCTTCATTGGAAATGCCTCATGTATTTTTTTAAATTTTTTTTAAGGAAGTAAGGTGGATACTATTTAAAACTGTCACTAGAGGGAGGTGATTGTTTTAGTATCTATTAAAAAGGAAAATGAAATCATCATCCCGATAGCTCCACATTAGTTAGGAGAACGTCTGTAAGAGGTTTACAAAAGCTCCTTGCGGTAACTGCTAAATAAGAGGTCACCGGATCAATGCATATCTGGGGCTAAACTTCTACTTTTCTATTTATTTCTTATCTCAATTTTCTCTCATTTTTTTTCAGTTTACTCCTCCCGATTCACCTTCACCAACATCAACAACAATTGCCTTTGATGACCATTCAATTTTTAATTCTTCCTTAAATAACAACCAACAACCTTCTCAACAATTAACAACAACTTCAACTTCCTTTAATAATCAAAATAAACAACAATTTGGAACTTCACGTCACAGTTCTTTTGGTTCGTCTACAAGTAGTAACAATGCTGCTGCTTTACTACCTTCTTTCAGTTCTCCCCCAAAAACAACACTTAAAAAGTCCCCTCTTTCTTTTATTCCAACAAATTCAACACCTCAAAATCAATTAATAGATTCTTTAAAATTAAATCATTTGGCAATGTCTCGAAGTAAAAACAACGATAAACGAATTCCTATTTATAAAAGAAATAATGCTACAACAACAAATATTGGAGGGGGTCGATCTTTATCATTTATTGAATCATTTATGAAAAGTGAGACTGGAACAAAGAAAGGTTTGTGAACCGTTTTTTAATTCTGATTTTCTGTTCATGTCAGAAAAATAATGCTTAATTATTTAAAAAAATATTTTCTCTTCCGTTTGCCCCCAAAATTTTTTTTTTGGCTATAACTCTACCCAAAGTCATTTTACAATAAAAAGAAAGTAACTTTGTAATAGTAAGTTTTGACTAATTTATCGAATGGTACCAAGAATAATACCAAATTTCTGTATACAGACAATCCCCTGTCAAAAATAATTTCTGATTTGGAAATCATGTAAAATAAAAAAATTTTTCTTTTCAGATTCTACTCAAATAGCTGAAGACGCCTTTAATTTTGATGAGGATTTTGACGACAAAACTGATAATAATGAAATTATACCTCTAAAAAGTCCACAAAAGACGATACATTCACAAACAGATAAACAACGATTGGGTGAACAAGAAAAGGTTTTTTTTAAAAAATTTAAAAATATTTTGGAATTTAAATTTTTAAAGATTAAACGAAAATATACAAAAAGAAAGGGGATTATAGAAGACTCATATACTAGTAATAATATTTCAAGAGAAGTTGAACATAAACAACAGCTTAAAGGTTTACTTTTTTGATAATTTGAATTTTTATAAATTTTTTCTCTTTTTCAGCCAGACCTCTATTAGCCGAACAAATTAAAATGCGTAGACCTGTTGGAACTTTTTTAAATTCTGAAATTGCTAAAGACAATAATGCAGCAATTTGTGAAGCTGTTCCAGCGGCTGTTTGTACTTTGAAAAATGTTGAGACGAGGTTGGAAAAATTTTTTTTGAAATTAAAAATTTTCTAATTTTTAATTTCGAGTCATTTTTCAAAATTAAAAAAAAATTATTTGAATTTTTTAAATTAAAAAAATTTTTTTTTCTCGATTTTTCAAGTTGTTCAAATAACGACACAGACTTTAAACCTTTACCAAAATTAGTTATTCGAATTTTACGACGAACAGAATCTTCAACAACAACAGAACCTCCTCTATTACATACACCAACAGAATTAAATGAAGTTAACAACAATAATTTTCAACAACAACAACAACAAAAACATAAAAAGAAAAAACATCACCATAAAAAAAATAAAAAAGAAAAAGATGTTGATTGGACAGAAACTGATGAATGTTTAAAATCTATTAGTAAAAAGAATAAAAAACATAGAGAACATCACAAATCAAAAAGAAGGGATTCTAAAGGATCTATTGGGTAAATAAATTTAATTAATTTTTTTCTCTTAATTGTTCGAAATTAGGGTTATCTTTGGGTATTTTAACCGAATAGAACTGAAGCTTAAATCCTTAAATTCTTTTTCTATTTATTTTTTTTTCTATTTGGTTTTCTATTTTCTTATTTCTGTTCCCATTCAAAACTTTATTTTTTTTTCTAAAATTTATTTTTAAATATTTTTGTTTCTTGTCTACTCGAATTTAAATCTGGGAAACCAGAAAAAGCCTTTATAATCAGAAAATGGTAGTTGGGATTATTTGGTGAAGCGTTGAAATTAATTTTCAATTTTCTTACATATTATAGTAAAATTAATCATTAAAAAAATTTATTTTTTCAGTAGCCTTGACTTTAACGAAACAGAAAATAATAATATTGTATCACCAGAATATACCCCAACACAACAAATAAACAATAATAATCGAAGAGATTCATTTTCTCCAGAAATTTATCCAGGCATTCCAACAACAACCGCAACAACGTGTTTACAAAAATCAGAAGAAAAACAAATAAATAATTGTGATTTTTCTTCAAATTTTTGTGAACGTTTAAATTTTATTGAACGTCCAACAGAAAATCCAAAGAAAGGAACTTTTTTATTATCTAAAGAAGATTTATTTAAATTGGAAGAAAATAGTGTAGCATTGTGGAGAATTGATAATCAAAATTTGTTACAAAAATATATACCTTTTGTTGTAGAAGAAGATGGGGAATATAAAGGAGAAATACATTATAAAAATAGTCAAACGGTGAAAGAGAATTTTTTAAATTCTGAAATTTTAAATTCTTTACAAAATTTTAAATTCTGATTTTTGTATTTTTACAAATTCTGATTTAAAAAATCAGAATATTAAATATTACAAAAATATTCAAATGGTGTTAATTAAAATAAATAATTTTTTTTCTTATTTTTTAGTATTCTGGATGGAGCCCAGATTTTGTTGATTATCATATTGTTGTTAGAGGTGAACAAATAATTTTTTTTAATTTTTTCATAAAAATTTTTTAAATTCATTTTTTTAGTTGAATATATAAAGAAAAGTCGTTCTGATAATATTGTTCGTCCTTTGCTTCCATTACAAGATTTATTTCCTGTTGTATGTTCATCTATAAATGGGGCTGAGGGTAAATTTCGAAAAAAAAATATTTCAAAAATTTAATTAAAAAAATATTTTTTAGATAAAAGTATTGTTAAAGTTTCACAGCCTGAACCTTTAAAACAATTAAATGTGAAAGAAACCCAATTAATTGAACACTTAAAAGTATTTGTTGAAATTATGCTTAAACATGCTATAACACTGCAATTTGTACAAAACATTAGGGAGAATAATGGTAAAATTCTGATTTTTTTAAAATTAAATTCTTATTTCTTAAGTAAATTCTGATTTTTTTATTTTTTTAATAATTATGATTTTTACGTTGTGTTTTTCCTTTTAATTCTGATTTTATTGCAATCAGAATTTTAAAAAGAATCAGAATTTTTAAAACTTGACAAGTCTGTAATTTGAATCAGAATTTATTTTTATAATAATTCTGGTTTTAAATAATTTAACTAAAAATTCTGATTTTTTAATTATTATCAAGTTAATTCTGAATTTTTAAAAATTTTTAGACTGGAATTATTTATGTTCAATGACTGAAATAGAAACAAAAATAAAAAATTGTTTACAAAATATTTGTTCAGAAAATGATCGCTGGTTGCCATCTTTTTTAGAAGCATTAAACAATTTTCCAAATATTTTTTTTCTTCGGGATTTCGATGATCATAGTGATGAACAACAATCTTGTCAGGTAAAATTGAAATTTTTTTTCAAAAAAATTTTTTCTGATTTTTTTCTGAAATTTTTGGAAAATTATTTTTCTGAAAAAACAGTCAGGAAAATTTTTTGAAATTTTTAAAATTTTTCTTTCAATTTTTATGCTTGTTTACTTAAATGTCTTGATGTAAACCAAGCAATTCAACTCTATACAGAAGAAGTTTATGACACAGAAACAATTGTCCCAAAAATGTTAACTAATTGTGAAAATACTGTTTGCAATATTGATTTTTATTTATGCAACAAATGTGCAGATGCAGCTCTAAAATATCATAAAATTTATCATTTGAGATATTCTATATTTAAAGCTTCAGAAATGAAGGTAAAAAGTTGTTGTTGTGTTTTTATTTAAATTTAAAAAAATAATTCTGATTTTCTATTTTGTAATTCTGATTTTTAATTTTATTTTTATTTCTGATTTTTAATTCTGGTGTGTTTCTGTTTTGTAATTCTGATTTTGTAATTTCGATTTTCTATTATTAACTCTGAATTGTAATTCTGATTTTTTTAGATCATATTCTAATTATTATTATTTTCTTTTCTGATTTTTTTATTTTTACAATTTGTAATTCTGATTTCTTAATTTTCAAGTTTTATTAATTTTATTCTGATTTTTATTATTTTTTTCCAGTTGGAATTAACAAGTACAGAGAATCCAGAATATTCTGTAGAGCAAGTAATTGAGCAATGCAAAAATGATACTGAATGGGTTGAAAATGTAAATATGTATATTATATTTTAGTCATTAGAAAAATCAAATTTTTATTTCTGAGTCTTTCCTTATTAAAATTTAATTTAGAAATTTTCTCGGAATTTAGTAAAAAAAATTTTTAAAAAATGGAATATATATAATTTTTAATTTATCTCAGCTTTGCATTGAAGGTGCTAATGTTATTCTATCAAACTAAATAAAATAGTATATTGTGCCATTTTTAATATGAAAATAAAAAAAGGAATGCGGGTATATTCAACAATATTTTAAACACTGCCTACAGACAAATAATGATAAAAATTTAAATTAAAAAATTTTTTTTTGACCGGTTGTATATTACATCTTTTATGACATAAAATTTAAAGGAGGGAGAGAAAGTTTTATTTTTCTAGGACCAATAAGTTTTCAAAATTTTTATTAAAATTCCGATTTTTTACAACAACAAAATTTCTCTCTTAAATTCTCTCTTGAAAAGTCTTTCAATTAAAAAGGGCAACAATACTAACAACAACTGGTCAAAACATTTGTTGATTTTTATTTTCTTTTTAACCTCTTACAGTTACCCATAAAATATATATTTTATTTTTAAAATTACTTAAAAAATTTATTTTTCCTTTAAAAATACTTTAATTATATATACTATTGTTTTACTATTTTTATCAGAATTTTATGAATAAAATTATATTTTTAAAAATTTTTTTTCCAATAAAAGAGCTGATATTTCTTAATATTTTTATAATATTAAATTTTAATTTGTTTTTCTAGGCCGCGCAAATGTGACGCTAGAGCTTAATTACAATTTTTAAGAATAACTAGATTCTCTAAAATTCCTTAAAAATTCACAAAAATTCGTTAAAAATATTTAAAAATATATATTATGGAAGGCTTTATTAAAATTTTTTATAAATTTTTAATTATTTTATATTTAAATAGAAACTGATGTGATGAGCCAGTCACAAAACAAGTTTTAAATGGTCAATTAATGCCGATGCAGGGTATAGAGGTAAAACCCCACATTTTGCCCCCTTCCAAAAAGCGCGTTTGACGGCGCGGTTGGTGGTGCCTGAGGCTACCAAGCCTTTGAGACAGATTTTTGATGGGGGCACGTTCCCGGCATAAGTGCAAGACCGGGTCGATGCGTGGTTCAGGGATGGAAGCCCCCTTACCCCACATTCCAAAAACTTGACTTAACTCACGGGTTTTAAGCCGCAAGAGAAGCCTGGATTCGGCGCCATTCAGCGGCCCTGGCGAGAGCTACTTGGCGCCGTCTCCGGCGGTTTCTTGCCCTCCGAGAAGGCCAGGTTTGTCGACGCTGGAGCTTCCAACGGCGTCGCCTGGCCCATCTTTGGACGTTACCGCAAAGAGCGCAAACAATGTTGAAAATATATTCAATCATTTGGGGAGTGACCGAATTCCTATGCAAATTAATTAAATATACAACTATTTTTTTCTAGTCATAGTTAGACAGGATGAATACAAAAGCAATTTTGTAATGTAAGTTACACACTATTTTCTCTAATTTTTTGTATGTAATATCAATGAAAGTTCAGAAAAATATGCATACAATAATTTTCTATAACTGTCTAGTTTTGCGATTTTGAATTTTACATTTACGGCAAAAAACGATTTCCCATCAAAATTAATTATGGGAGATATAAATTTTTTTGATTGCCGAAATTGGCGCTTTTAAAAATTATTCCTTTAATTAACTCGAATCTTGAATTAAAATCAAGCTGACAAATTAAGCTTAAAATTAAATTAAGCTCCTATTTAAATATATTTAATTTAAAAATAAAATAAAAAATTTTTTTAATTCAGTGCCATCACCCTCTACAAAAATAGATGAGGTACTAAATAAAAAATATTTTTTTTTTGTTTTAAAGCCTTCCATAATTTTTAATTTTAAAATTTAAAAGTCATTTTAAAAATTTTTTATATTTAATTTTAATGCAATTTTCTGATTATATCCACAATATTTAAATCTTTCCAACAATTATTATTTTTTAATAAATTTTCAATAAATCTGAAAATAAATTAAACAATGAATTAATGCCTGTTGATTGCGACCAGGCGTCGTCTCCGGCGGTTTCGAGTTAACAGTAAAAGCTGAAGCCGTAGGAGACGTCGTTAGGTTGCCTTCTCAGAGACTTGCTACAACAACTATTACTTTTATTTGATGTTATTTCTAAAAAATTAACTTGGCGATTAGCCTACAAGCGATTAGCCTATAAGAAAATTGGAGGAAATGCCTACAGGAAAAATCAGTTTTTACAACTATATCTACACTTTACAAATTCTGATTTATTTTTAAAATTTTACAATTGTAATTTTAAAAAGATACATTGTTCTGATTTTACAAGATTTAAAATTCTGGTTTTTTAAACTCGAATTTTCTCCCTATTCTGATAAATATTCTAAAACACAGAAAAATACAGTAAAACTTTCCGGAAAGGAATAAAATAAACTTTATTAAAGCCTTTAATAAACTTTTGTATTTTTACAAAATACATTTTTAATTTCCAACTTTTTTACTGCACAAAACAAAAATACAATATTTTTATTTTAAATCATTTTCTGGATCAACTATCACGTTATAAACCGTTGTTACAGTAAAGTAAATCAATAAGTATTGCTGATAGACAAGTAAAGAACGTGTATTTTCGCCTTGCTATGCAGGTTTGTCTACAAAGCTAGACAGCTAGTGTGTCCTGACAATGAAAGAAAAAGCGTTTCAAAATGGTCAATGGACAAATGCCCAAATGACAAAACGCCAGCGGACAAAAATGCCCATAATTCAACAATCTCTTGTTTTTTATTGTCGACTTTTAGATTTTTTGTCATCATTTTGTCCACTTTTGTCCTCCTGAACCTTTTAACATTTAGATATTTTATAATAAAAAAGTAGAGAGAAAAGAACAAAAAGAGGGCAACTTTAGAAAAAAAAAATAAAATAAAAGTATAATATTTTTCTTCGTTCTCTCCAACGAGCTACACACAAACACATCCAAACATACATCACTTCTCTCCGTGGTAGCTCTGATGATTTTATATATTTTTAGAAGAATATTTGGAAGGAGAAAGAGAGAGAGAGTTTTTAGTTGTGGGGGAGTAATTGGGGGAAAGAAAGAGGAAGAAAAAAGGGTATAGAAGAAAGGGGAGCAGTAGCGAAAACGAAGAGAGAAAATTTCTTTTTTTAATATATTTTCTCGAAAAAATGTGTGTGTACTGCAATGAATGATGAGCACTGGTTGGTAGCGGCAAACAACTGCATTTATAATAATGTTTGTGTATACAAATTGTGTTTTGCAAGTTTACTTGTGTGTTTTTGCGAATGTTCAGATGTGTGTTTTTATATTTATTCAAACTTTCCGGAAAGAAAACACAAAAAAGAAAATACAAGAAAATACAACTTTTTCTTGCTGCAACTTTTCCGGAAAATAGAATATATTAAACTTTTCCGGAATGCAAAATAGAATATTTAAAACTTTCCGGAAAACATACATAGAATACAAAATTCCGGAAAATATAATAAAAATAGAACTTTCCGGAAAATATATTTAATTTCGAAATAAACGAAAGAGGCCGAATTTTTTCAGTTTGATGCCGAATTTTTTTAATGTTTTTTGACTAAAATATTAATCAGAATTTCTTCTATCAGCTCAACGGATAAAAAAATTTGTGGTCGGATTTTCCCCGAGACTCTCTTTCTTCCCACAATTTTCCGGAAAATAAAATAGAATATATAAAACTTTTCCGGAAAATATAGAATATATTCCGTAAATTGTGAAATATTAATCGATTATTTATAGATCTTTCCGGAAATTGATAAGCACTTTTTCTATACTTTTCGTCCGTTATTTCTTATTGGACGTTTGATCTGTTGTCATTTTGTCGTTTTTATATTATGTGGACATTTTTTGATTTTTTATTTCTCAAGTCTGATCGTCTGCTTTTTTCGATTAAAAATTAAAAAATTTTTAGAATATTCTTTTTTTGTATTTTTTATATTTTTAGACTTTAAATTTATACATTATTGACCAGAAAAGTGTGCTTCTACAAAAATTTATTTAAAAGCGCCTAAAAATGACAACTAATCAATCTGGGGACACGTCACCCGGCGGAAGCAATTCCATCTCAAACTCATCTGTTAGAACGACGAGAACTAGTGAGGACGAAGAAGGACAAGTTGCTCCACATAATGCCTTTCATTTGGGTTGCTGTTCTAGTCCGGAACCTCAGGAACAAGGTTTTTATTTTAACTGAGGTCTTTTAGACTAAATTCTCAATTTTTAGATGAGGATAGTGATGGACAATGTTGCGATGAAGAAGAAGCTCTTTCTAGACTTGCTGTAGCTTCTGGATTGTAATTTAGTTTTTTGGGGTTTTGAGGGTTAAGAGGGGTGATTAGGAAGGATTGAATCTTTCAGAAAACCAGCCCAAAAAGGCCCATAGATCCCTTAATCGGTACAATAAAGGCTGACTGAGAGTATTCAAACGTTGGCCTGGACCGAGGAATAAACCGTCTTACATCCTCAAAAAATTGATGTATTTACTTAAATCTATACAGATAAGCTCGAAAAGGTTACTCAAACGTTAGCCTTAACCGAAAACGGCAATCTTGTTCTTAAGTGTTTTTAGTCTCTCCAAGTCTACCTTTCTAAACAAAACTTAAAGATTTAGGCGTGATCCATCTGTCGGCGTCCAAACTGAATACAACGATGAATTTCCTCCTCTAAGATTCCTTCGCGCTCTAGGCGAAGATCCTTCAGGATTTATTCAACAGCAACAGGCATTTTACTTTACTGGCAGCTCAGATGTTGTGCCTGCCTCATTATTACATCTTCAACAACCTTCTCAACAGAACAATAATAATAATCATCCTCTTCCTTCTCAACTGCCAATACCTACACTCTCTGCTGCAGCAAATCAGCAAACGACAAATACTGCTTCAAATACTGCGATAAATGCGGCATCAGCTGCGTCTGTGACAATGGACGCGAGTTCAAGTTGTTCTGATGGAACGTTACAACTAGTAATCCAAAATTTTCGTCACATGTCTGATACTGTAAGAGGGCCGTGCAAATATATACAGACAGTGCCTTGGTTTGCTTGCTTATTTTTAAAGTTTTTAAATTTAATTTGAAGGCGCATTATGGTGATGCCGCGACAACATGTAGTGCAGAAGAAGGGAACTCAAAAGTGCCTTGGATTTTTTCTTCAATGTTGTCCTGATGCATATTCTGAGTATGTGATTATTTATAAAATTATAATTTTTCGAATGGTTATTGACATTAAAATCGTCTTGCTACCTAAAATAGCATTGAGAATGGCGGAGGCGTTTTTCTCCCTTCTTATGTTGTTTTTGGTTGCAAGACGTTTTTTTATGTAAACGAGGCCTAATTGAAGTTAAAAAAACATTTTCTAGATCATGGTCTTGTCAAGCGTCGGCAGAGTTAAGGCTCATATCTCAAAAAGCTGGCATTCCAAATTTCATCAGGAAAACAAATCATGTTTATACCGCAAAGGAAAATGATTGGGGATATTCTTGTTTTATGACTTGGGCGGTGAGTATTTTCAAACTAATAATTTATATTTAAATTTGTTAAGGACATTTTGGATGAGTCTCAGGGCTATATAAAAGACGACAAAGTTACCTTAGAAGTTCAAGTCAAAGCTGATCCTCCTAAAAATATTTTGTAAAAATTTTTTTAAAAGTTTTGTCTAAATCCCTTTAAAATGTTTTTTAGAACGCACTCAGAGTTTAAAAAGAAAATTCAAGATTATAAGCGATTAGCAGACTTACAATGTCAACGTGGACTAATAGACAAAGCAATTGATTGTAACACTCAAGCGTTAAAATTTTGTAAAGATAAAGACCCTCAATGCAAAATTGAATTGGAAACACAAAAAGCACATTTGATAGATATGAAATTGAAACAATCAATTCAACGAATTGAAAAAGGTTTATTTAATTTTAAATATGTGTTAGGAAGTTGAGATCCGGCGGGCTAGTTTTTGTTGCTTAGATTGAATCTGCTGGGGGTTTAGGAGACAACTAGGTTTTAGAATCTATTTATAATGCATGGGTAACATATTTAACTCGCGCGAGTCTTGCGTCAGAAAAGATAACGGGAATAGAAGAGAGAAAAGTCATGTGCGATTTTGGTTCACCTTGGGAATGTTATTTTATGTCGCAAGACGCAAATCGAACTTTTATGTGATTTACACCACAAAAGAGAAAGAATTATCACCATTGTAAGGCCAAAAAGTCGCAAGTTTGAATCCTGCACGAGGGCTAAACTCACTAAACTTTTACTAAATTCTATATAATAATTTTTTTATATTAAAAGGTGGAGATTTATCAAAAATTGACGATGATTCTACAACAAATTTAAATGCATTAAGACAAGCTATGGGTACAACAACACGTTGTAGTGGTGGTGGTGCATCATCAAAAGCAACAAAAAATAAATCAACAAATACAAAAGATACAACAACAATAACAACAAATAATTCTACTAATGTTGATAATGGAATAATTACAGATAAAAAACAGCAGGAGAAACAACAACGTGGTGGAACACCTCCATTTACTTCACCAAATAAAGAAGAAAAATTACAAACAACACCAAATAAAAAAATTGATAAAACTTCAAAATCTGTTGAACCGAATAATGAGGAGAACAATAAAAAGAATATTTGTAAACAAGATGGAAAACAAGGAGGAGGAGGAGGAACTAAAAAACGTCTTTATAAGTCTGCGTCAACAAATGAATTGGGGGCTGTAGGAGCAATTTGTAAAGGTTAATAAATACTTTTTTTGTAGATTTGAAACGCCTGAGGTGGTCGGGGTTTGGTGCCTGTTTAAAAAAGAGAAGTAAAAGTCGAGCCCCGATAGTTTTAGTCGATAGCTCCTGACTAGAGCTAAATTAACCTCTATTACTTTTTGCTGCACCTTTTTATATATGATTATCAGTTTGGACAGGGGAGGGTTAAAGAATAAAACTTTCGTTAATTTTTTGTTCAAACAACATAATAAATAATTGTTCTGAAATCTGTTATTTTATTTCTTGCTTTTTTAGAAGAATTTGACTTTATCAAGGACCGTTATCAAGAGGAAGAGGACCTTTTGCCTGATCAAATTAAACATTTTCTTAAACATGTAAATAAATTTAACCTTATTTTTTTTAAATTTAATTTTTTTTCTTTAGCTTTCTGAAGGAGACAAGGACTCTAATCGTTTAAAAGAGCAAATTGCCAAACTTGAATTAATTGCTTCACCTTTTGAGAAGCCAGATCCTCTCTTGGTTTATTTTTTATTTTGATTTTAGTTTTGAATATTTTTTTTAATTTTTCAGTTGGAAGGAATTATGAAACTTAGTCCGGAGGAGGCGGATGTAATATTTTTTTGAAAAAATTCAAGCAGCTATTATTATAAGATACATGTCTGGCATTGATGGGGCCCGATCTGAGGAAACAAAAGATAGGGCTTCGGGTCGAAAGCCCCCCCCCCCGAAATTGGGAAAAGGGAAAAGTTTGAGGAGGGGATTGAGCAAAAATGTGAAAGGCGAAATCTCCCTGAACTCGATTTCCCAGCTACGCCCTTGGTTACGGAGAACCCCATCCTTGCTTCTTGTCCTTTGCTTCCTGGTGCTGAAAAATTGTATCTTATAATGATCTGTACTTTAAAATTGGAAACCTCTCACTTTAATTTTTATTTAAGAAATTTTTACAGAAAGCGCTTGTTAAAGCTATCACATTTTACGCACTTGAACGTGAAAATGATCGTGATCGTGGATCTATTAATGACTCAAATCAATTGGATCGTTTAGAAACTGTAATTCGAAATAAATTCTGTGAATCTTGTCTTCATGAGGGGCATTTACAAATTGGAAAACGTGAAACATCTGAATCTGGATGTCAAACTGAATTTGCACGCAGAATTCCTAGAGAAGGTTTGTGTCTTTTAATTTCTAAACCTCTATTTTGGGTAAATATTGCATAAGATGGCAAAATATGGCCATAAAAATTTGCGGAATATTGACAAAAAAGAGTCAAAAATTGGTGAAATATTAAACTTTTGAAAAAAAAGCGTCAAATATTGAAAATAACGGGAAAATTGGCAAAATATTTAAAAAATAAATTGGAATTTAACATTGTCGAATTTTCAAAAATCATTTCAATTAAATTGATTTTTCTAATAATAAAGAATGATGGGGATTCAGTCGCACCAAAAAATACCAAATCTTGAAGACCCCCATAAACTTTTATTTATTTTGGGGTTAAAGCCAAAAAAGTAGGAACTTGCCAATAGTAAACCATCGCTCGACACAATGGTGTTTGTGATAATTGAAAAATGTTTTGATATAGGTTTGGCGTATTCCCTTGTATCCTTTTAATGCGTTGATTTTAGGGTTCATTAGGATGATTTTTTTTCTCTTATATAATTTTACTTTTTTTTCTAATTCCTTTTCATGACCTTTAATGATTTTAAACTACTCTAAAAATTGTAAAAAAAACAATTTTTTTTTGTAAAGCAATTCCTGCTGATGACGCAACACTTCGTATTATGCAACAACTTCAACAACAACAGCAACATTTACTTGGACAACATGCTACAAATGAAGAATATATAAATGCTTTAAAAACACAAGCATTTGCTGCTGTTCAACAGCAACAACAACAACAAGCAGTTCAGCAACAACAAAATCAACAGCAACAACCAGTTGTTAATGTACCAACACGTAGAAAAAAGGCAGCAGCCAAAAAAGGATTGCAGCAACAACAAAAACAGCAGCAACAACAAATGGCAGAATTTCAACAAAAACAGCAAAATTTAATACAGCAACAACAGCAACTTCAACAGCAATTTATTCAAGTAATAAAAAGTTTTTTGAATTTGAATTTGGAGGTTTTTTGGGTTGCTACTTCTCTTGGAAGTTCCTGACATGTTCCGAACCAAAATATTGAATTCTTTTTTGTAGGAACGTCATAGATAGAGAAAAAATTTAGATAGGATTTTCGAATCGGGTTTCTGGATATTTCTCGGATTTTGTTTCTAAAAGTTCCCCGGATATCGGATTTCGAATCGAAAGAGTGTGCTCAGGTTTTGGATTCTTGTCAAACTTTCATTTGGGGTTTATTTCCAACCATTGTTTTTTTTCTTTGTACAATCCCTTCTTTCTATTTTTTACTCATTTTCATTTTATTTTAAAGGTTGCTAATGCTCGTTCAGTTCAACAGCAACAAATGGCTGATTGTACAAATCAATCAACTGTTGGTCTTGTTGATGCTATGAATTTAGATTTGAATAATCCTCAAATGGGTGGTCTTTTTGCAAATTCAAAGCCTTTGTTAAATACTTCTGGGATTGATATGAATTTGGCTGCTTTGACAAATTTGGATTTGAGCAAGGTTTAAAAATTATTTTTTATCATTTTATCATCTTTTATCCTTTTCAGATTCAATTTTCTTCATCTGACCCAGTTACCATGTCTGAAACAAATGCTGTAAATGCTCAAAGCAATAACAACAATACAGTCTTTTCCCGCCAGTACATTGAAGAATGGCTTCGTTACAATACTCGTCACTTGTTAAAAGCTAATTTTGATGATAAACAGCAACAACAGCCATCTGTTGCTTCCTCAATTTCTGCTAGTTCAATGCCTGGAGGTTCTAATTCTGATGCTGCTATGGCATCGCTTGCAAATCAAATTTATTCTGTTGATCCGCAAGATGTAAGTATGGGAATTATTTGTGGAGGGAGAGGGGGGGGGGTTATTGGGAGAATTATTGAAGGAATTATTGACCTTCACTACAAGATACACTCAATACCAGAACACCCTGATTTAAGATAAATTTTTTTTAATTTGGTTGGGCATTGAATATATAATCTGTTAAAGTGGTTTTTTTCTATTTCGGATGGACCTTATTATATCGGAGTATTTTTGGTCATTTATTTAAAAAAAATTTTTTTTTCAATAGATTTTATAGTTATAAATTTATATTTAGGTAACAGCAACACAAGCAGCATTATTTCAATTACATTGCTTAAATGCAAAAAATATACAAAATAAAGTTGATGAATTTGTTCAAACACTGGAAACACATGCTAATTTGTATTTTTTTATTTATTTTAGAATTTTTTTTTTGTAAAAAAATTTTTTTTTATAAAATTTTTCTGTTTTCTAGTCGTGATTTACGCAATTGTATAGATCGTTTGTTAACTTTATGTGCTGATGATGAAAATTTTACTAGTGCTGACGATACTGTTTCAGTTATAAGTGTTAGTGAATGTTCTGGAAGAGGTTTTTTAATTAAAAAAAATTTTTTAGAAAATTTTTCTCAAAGATTTTGATGCAAACAAAGAAGCAGCAATAATTCAAGATTATTCAGCATTGCAGCATCCTTTTATTGAAGAAGACCCACATGATTATATTTTGTTGCGTGAACTTAAACAACAAGAAATTATGCTTTCGACACGTTTAAATTCAATTTTGTATCAATTACATCAAGCTAGGTTTGTGTTTTTTTTTTGAGAAGAAAATGGTTTATTTGTTTTTTAACAATAATCTATGATTTCTAATTCAAAAATTTTTATTGGAATATCCCCGAAATACTCCTTACTAGCTTTCATTTTACCGAAGGGCATATAAACTTTGTTCACGGATAGACTAGTCTAGAATTTGGTATTTTAAGGAAGAAGGTATACACTAGCATTTGAAACGGTTAATAAGCTTGGGTTTAAGTTTTTATTATAAAAAGAAGGTTAAAATATCGTTTTGTTAGCTAGTCAGTACCTAGAAAACCTTTGTATTATGTGAACGAAACCCACCTATAATAATTTTTAGAGACTTTCTCCCATTTCTTTTTAATTTTTATTCAAAAAAAAATTTTTTTTTTAAAGTATTTCTGATATTGTTGATCGAATTGAAGCAAAAGTTAAAGTTTTGGATGAAAAATTAAAAATTTCAAAGAATGAATGTGCAACATTAAAAGCTAATGACAAAAAAATTAATGATCAATTGGCTTTAGTTCAAAAAGAATTTTCTGGGATAAATGGAAAATATGAGAAATTAATTCAGCAATTGAAAGATCGTAAAAATGAAATTAAAAAATTGGAAAAGAAGGCAAAATCTGAAGCGTAAATTTTTTCGAATTTTTATTTAAAATTAATTTTAATTAAAAAAATTTTTATATCCTTGTTGTTAGGCCGGAAACGATCGTGGAAAAAAATATTTTTTGAGGGGAGAGAATGGGTGAGGGGATAAGGAAAGAAAGGAAGGGGGCGTTTTGGCACGTAAGTGATGGCATTATTCTTCCTCCCTGCAAAAATTTTCACAACTATTAAAACTAAATAAATAGGAGGAATGCCTAGGTGGAATTGTTTATGTCGGCAGCAAATTTAAAAAATTTCAGGCAATTTTTTAAATTTGTCGATTATATTTAAAAAGTTATAGTGTATGACAGCCACCTAAAATAATTTTTTGTTTTTTTTCATTTTTTAATTTGCCTGAAATTTTAAAATTTGCTGCCGACATATACATAAGCGAGATTCGACTGTATTAAATTAAAAAAAAATTTTTTTCCTTTTATAGTTTCATGCAAGAACGCTTAGATGAATTACAAGAACGTTTTGACACGACAAAAAAAGAATTGATAGCAACACAAAGACAATTAGCTGAAGAACAGTCAAAATATAAAAGAGATACACAATCTTTAGCAGATTCTAAAAAACATTTAAATGCTGAATTAAATTCAAAATATAGTGAAGTACAAAAATTAAATACAAATTTGGATGAAAAAACTACAGCATTGAAAAAACTTGAATCGCAATTGGCTAATGTAAGTTTTGTGTTATTGTTTTTAATTGTTAATTGAAAGAATTCTGATTTTTTTTTGTATTTTTTCTATAATTCTGATTTTAAGTTTACAATTCTTTGAATTCTGATTTAAGTTTTAGGTTTAAGATAATTCTGATTTTTATAATTTTTAAGTTTTCAGGTTTACAATTCGTTAAAATTCTGATTTTAAGTTTTGTAATAATTCCGATTTTTGTTTTCAATTTTACAATTCTCTAAATTCTGATTCGAGTTTTAGTTAATTCTTAATTTATAAACTTAAGTTTATAAATTTATAATTTCTAAAATTCTGTTCTTAAGTTTTTTGTGGTATTTCTAATTTTTGTTTTCAAGTTTTAAGTTGTTATTTCTTTAAATTCTGATTTTTTGAGTTTTTAAGTTGGCTATTTTTTTACAATTCTGATTTTTAACTTGTCTGATTTATTTCTTTTTTCTGATTTTTTTAACTTGTAGGAACGTAAAAGTAACACTCAAACAATTTCAACTCTTACTGAGCGTGCTAAACGTGCAGAAATTAATTTATTGGAGCATAAATTGGATGATGGACTTCGAATATTAGAACGTGCAAAGGATGATTGTAGTGCTCAAATTAAAGTATTGGAAGTTGATAAACAAAAACGGTACTTGAAAATTCTTTTTTCTTCATAAATATTTTCAAAAAAAATTTTATTTTTTTTAAAGTTCTTTACAATCTGAAATTGATGTTATTAAATGGAATATTGGAGAATGGGAAAGTAAACGTGAAGAGGTGGCCTCTCTAATTTCTCAAGCAAAAACAGAATTTGCTGCGCATATTCAAGCTGTTAAATCAGGCAAACAGTTGATGCAATTGCCTAAATTACAAGTACCTAAACCACCTCCATGTCCACGTATTCATCCAATGCCTCAAATAGCAACAACACCTCAACAAATAACGTCTTCTGCTATTCCATCAACTCCAAATTCTTCTGTTATTGGAAATATTCAACAACATCAACAACAATCGCAACAAAATCAAGTTCCTCCATCACCTTTGTCGTTAGATCGTAAAGTAATTACTCCACCTGGAAAGACACGAACTGGAGGAGGAGATAATAATATTATTGTGACACCTCAGCAACAATCTGGTAAATTAAAAAAATTTTGTTTTTTAATTTCTAACTAGGGTAGGACGAGACTGTTTAATTTCTCGCTTATTTTTCCCTGTGGCGGACTTTTCATTTCTCTTCTTGACCCGCCAAGGGGTTAAAAGGTCTCGTTTTAAACGGTCTCGTCCTACCCTATTTTTAACCTTGAAAAAAATTCCCTTTGTTTTAGCTCAACAACCACATTCTACTCCGCTTTCTTCAACTTCAAGTATTACATCAATGACTACTCCAGTTAAAGCTCCAGGTAAATTTATTTTTCAAAAAATGATTTAAGAAAAGTTTCCTGTCTTCAGGTGCTTTGGGTACTGCTGTTGCTTTTCAATCATTATCAACTAGTCGAGGAATTGGTTCATCCTTACAGCAACCTCCACCACCACAACCACCATCACATTTACCTCCACCAATAGCTCCAATAGGTGTTAGACCAACAAATTATCAAAATGGAATTTCTGTTCCACCTCCACCAGTTGGACAACCACCATCAGCTAGCGGTTAGTTTATAAATAATTTTGGTGAAACGAGTTTAAGAGATTTGGTGAAACGAGTTTAAGAAGAGAAGCTGAAAAAAAATACAATCAAAATCCACTAAAATAATTAAATTTATCACTTTTACGAGATCTAATACGGGTGGACGGTGAAAAAGAAAGTGTAGTTAATTGATCTGACATTTGCATATCCACCGATTGAGCTTCTTCAGAGTTAAAGGATAATGTTGAAGAAATTTTACGCGGGAAAACAGAAGACGTGGAAGGCATTTGTGAACTTAGGAGAACAGTAGAAAAATGTTCAAATAGTGACTACAAAATCGTCTAAAAATGGGTCTCGGGTTCGAACCTTTTCATGGTCTTCTCCATAAAAGTCTCTCCTCTCCATAAAATTGACGGATAAAAAATGAGATAGGAATTTTTAGAAAACCAATTACAATTTTTAAACCGACCTAAATAAAATCAGAATTAAATTAAAACAATCAGAATTTATAATTAAAAATCAGAATAATTAAAAATCAGAATAAATATAATTAAACAAACAAATTTAAATTACTAACTAACACAAGAAAAAAAAGTTATACGAGAGATAAGAAAAAGAAAAAAAGAAAAAAATGCCAGAGGCCATTTTTATATCGATTTTTAAATTTAAGCTGTTGCACATCATAAATTTGCTACAGCTGTTGCACAACAAATTGGACAACAATTACCACCATCACAACAACAACAACAAGCATCAACGCAACGTCATTCACCTAAATTAGGAGCAAATTCTACTCCAACACAATTTATTTTACCTTCGCAATCTAATGCAGCAGCAAATTTTCAACAGCAACAAAATTTTCATGCTAATAGTCAAGTAAAAAAAAATTTTTTTTAGATAATTAATAATAATTTTTGGGAGTAGAAAGGGAGAATCTTAACCCTATCATGTAACATTCCAATGTACCCAGATGAAATACGTATTGAATCATGCTACAAAATTGTCTAGAAAAAGGGTGTAGGTTAGAATTTCCGCCTTCCATTTTTCCGTCATTCTCCCGATTTTCAAAAAAAAAATTTTTTTTAATGTTTACGAGTTCCGCAGTTTGAATAGTCTCTATTTTTGATACTTCCGTCTGTTCTCGAACCACATTGGGTGGATCTAGGAGTTCTCTAATAATTTTTCTAAGATGTGGACGTACATATTGATTAAATTATTGGTTTTTACAGCCTCATCAGACACTTTCTTCATCTTCATTACGTCATCAACAACCGCCACCACCACCACCTACACAACAACAAGGAGGAGGAGGAAATTTAATAGTACGTCCATCACCATCTTTTCAATCATGGAATGGTGGTTGGAGTGATCAATTGAATCATTTAAATAATATTAGTGATATTTTTGGACAAGGACGTTCTTTTGGTCCTTTAGGAAGTGATTTTGGTGGAAATAATAATAGTAATAATACAAGTGGTGGAAGTATTGGAGGGAGTGGAGGAGGAGGAGGGAATAGTGGAGTAGTGAGTGGAAGTGGAGGAGTGAGTGGAGTAATTGGTAGTAATGTGGTAGGGGGTGGAGGTGCTTTTCGTTCTGCAAGTGTTACAAATCAACTTCAACAACAACAACAAATTAGTGGTCCAGGAATTATTTCATCTCCTTCTAATAATACAAATAATCCTCCTCCAGCAATAGGAAGTAATAATAATAATAATACACCAGCATCTCAACCTATTGGTAAAAAAAATTTTTTTTTAAATTTTTTTTTGTATAAGGGGAAGTCTTAATCCGATAGCAGTTGAGGCGCCGTATTGCCTTTTGTAGCGATTTTTGGGTTTGATGGTTCGATTCCTGTCTAGTGGGTGTAGGGTTGTGACAGTTTGTAACCGAGCCGATGATGTTTTTCAGTTCGTTTCTCCGGTTCGGATATCGAATATTTTCCATGAATCGACAAGCCTATCTTAGTGTTTGTTAAATTATTGCTAACCTGAAACTTGTCGGGTTTTAAAATTAATAAAAAAATAAATATAAAATATTTTTTACAAAGGTGCTGGAAGAAATCTTCAAAATATTTCACCTTCACAATCACAACAACTTCAACAACAACAACAACAACGTAATGGTTGGTCTGCATTTACAGCTGATACATGGAATCCGTCTGCTATTTCTAGTAAAATTTCAAAAAAAAAATTTTTAAAAAATTAAAGAATATTCACAAATTTAATAAAATAAATAATTTCTTTTAGGACGACAAAATTAAATTGTCTCACAACAAAAATTCAAAAAAAAAATTGAAAGGACAAAAAATGAAAATTGAAAATGACTGCACTTCCTCTCTCTTTTCTCTCCTCTATTTTGCTTCTCCTTTTTACAAAAAACACGCAACAAAATAAATATGCTACAATTTTTTATTATTTTTGTTTTTCTGAGAGATTATGTTGAGCGCCTTTTGTGTTTTTGCATTAAAAAATAATGTTTGTTTTTTTTTCAATTTGAAAGGAAGAAAAAGTTTGAGATTGAGTAAAATGGGAAAATACATTATGTTTTAGACGTTAATAAATATAGTTTATGTAGTAGAGACCTATTGAAAATATATAAAACTTGGAATTAAAATCAGAAATTGTAAAAAATATTAAGACTTGAAAAATCAGAATTCTGATTAATTTTTGATTAAATAAATTAATAAAATTCTGATTCCAAGTTTTAATATTTTTACAAATTCTGATGTCAAATTAAAACTTAAAAATCAGAATTTGTAAAAATAAGTTTTACAAATTCTGATTTTTATGATTTAAGTTGACATTACAATTTGTAAAAACTTAAAATCAGAATTTGTAAAATATTAAAACTTGAAATCAGAATTTTATTTAAAAATTAAAACTTTAAATAAAATCAGAATTTTTCTTTGGTCTCTACTCTACATACAAAATACATTTATAATTATATTATGTTTTATTAATATATGCTAAAAGTGCTGCCCTTTTTTTAAAAAAAAGAAGGTTTGTTAAAAAATTGTTTTCTTGCTTTTCCGCTCTATTTTGCTTTTTTTACAATTTTGTGCATCACCTACATTATATATTTACCGTTTATTATTGCATCCCCTACACAATTTCCACCACAAAAACACACATATTTTTTAGACTTTTTTTTTGTTTTTTTGTTGTTTTAAATATTTTTGTCAAATTATATAAAAATTATTTTGGGAGGATTTTTTTTATTTTTTAATAAAATGTTTTCGATTTAATAAACTTGAAAAAAATTTTTCTTTCGTTTCTATTCATCTATAAAATATATTTTTTTTATTATTTTACCAACAATAAAGCGCTGCTACTATTTTATTCTAATTAATCTTCTAATTAAAAATTTAATTATATCCAAAAATATAAGATCCAAAAAATACACATTTTGTTTCCTCATATATATTTTTCTGTATTTTGCCTTTATTTTTATTTTATTTTCTCAAATAATTAAAAACATAAATTAAATTTTAAGTCAAATATAAAATACCACAAACTAATCAAATAATTAATTAATCTTCAATTTTTATTTTATAAGCTAAAAAATATTTGTGAAAAATGAGAGCAAATTATGTTGATATTCTGTTAAATATTCTGATTTTTAGAAAATATTTTCTGATTTTTAAATTCTGATTTTTTTTTAAAAATTCTGATTTAAGAAAATTCTGATTTTTTTGAAAAAATTCTGATTTTTTTGAAAAAATTCTGATTTAAGAAAATTCTGATTTTTTTGAAAAAATTCTGATTTTTTAAATTCTGATTTAAGAAAATTCTGATTTTTTTTAAATTCTGAATTTTTTTAAAATTCTGATTTTACAAATAAACATCAAGTTTTTATTCTGATTTTTTTCTTTCTTCCCTTTTGCTCTCATTTTTTCTTATCAGAATTGTGTTTTAATTTTCATTATCATTGCTCCTTTCAAACACTTTTTTGTGTTTTTTTTTCTTCAATAATCATCAGATAATTTTTACCGCTTAAAAAATCTTTTATAATGTTGAGAAAGGTGTTGAATTGCTTATTATTTTATTTTTTTAAGGGGATTTTTTTTTGTAATGAAAAAATAATCCCGTGAATAAAAGTTTTGGATTTTGTTTGAAAAAATTTTTTTTATTTAAATTTAATTTTTTTAAATTTAATTTTAGTACAATTTATATATTTATTTTTTATTAATTACGGGGCAGCAATATATTTTAAGAGGAAAGTCGAACCTCTCTCAGATACACCCTCAGGGCTTATGAGTCTATATTAAGGATATCACTTGGACCTCCATCCAGTGGACATCCAAATAGAGGTTTATCCAATATTAGGCATGTCATATATATGTGGCTTATAATGAGTGTACCTGGGGGTATCCCCTAAGTCAGATTAGGGGACACTCGCGTCATTTCCGATTCACCTCTGGTGCTCTCCCACCATCAAGTGGCCAACCAAATTTTTAAATAAACTTGTGTCTTAATTGGATGTATACCTATCATTGGGTACCCTCTTAATAGAGAGGTCCGACGTATCAAATAGCAATTTAAAATAAAAATAAAAAATGGGGATATGCCCTAACAAAAAAAAATTTTTTTCAACGGAAAGCATCATTTTCAATAATATAATTTTAGAGAAAAAAATATTCGAAAGAATGATAAAATAAAAAAAATTAGTGAGGAAAAAATATTAAATTGAGATCACACAGAATTGTTGACTTAGAAAATGGGGAGAAAATAAAAATTGTTTTCCGGAAAACTTTCCGGAAAGGTGGCAATAAATGGTTGGTGTATGTACTGGGCAAAATAGAATGAAAAGGCAGTGATTTTATAGTGTATTTATTGGGGGAAGAAAAATATTTTTGAAAAAATTAAAAAAAATATTTTTTTTTGAAAATTCTGAGGGGTATTAAAATTAAAAATTAAAAAAAAAATTAAAAAAAAAATTTTTTTTTCTTAATTTTCCTATTTTTAAAAAATAGCCTAATTTGTGGGTGAATAAATCATGACAAGAAATACAACAAAAAAATTCAAAAAAAATTAAAGAAGATAGACTCAGCACCGTCATTCTCCATTTGTTTTTATTGTATTCTCTTTATTCGGGTATTTTTAAATATTTTTTTAAAGTCTCAAGGTTCACACAAAAGTGAAATAGCCGTCTGATTTGCGCCGCTTTCGAGCACCTCCCCTTGTTGGGTTTGCGCTGTCGAAGGCAGGTTTTCTATAAAATTTTAAAACAAATTATTTTTTAAAATAAATCTATATGTACTGCTTTAACCAATTTTTTCAATAATACAAAGTTCAACAAGTTCAAGCAGTACATGTAGATGAACAACAAAAAAACTAATTTTGTGCAAGGAAATGTGCAAAGTTTTATGCCTCATCACACACCGGATATTGATAAAATTGGATTTTATAAAAAAAATTTTCCTTGGAATTTTACAGATTTTTCAAAAATTTTAAATTTTGGGTAGGTGTGTGTCTGTGCATTCATTCTCCCTTTTCTCCCCCCTCCCTTCTCTCCTCTAAAAATTTAAAAATAAAAAAAAAACTAAAAATAAACAGACATTTTAAACATAAAAAAGATAAAGTGAAAAGATAAAAGTGTGTTATAAACAAAAAATAATTATGGACAAGTACATGTACTGCTTGAAAAACTTTTAACACTTAAACCGCATCATATTCCCCCCAAAACAATACAAGACACGCAGACATTTAAAATAAACTTGAAAATAAAGTTTTAAGCTTGTTATTTTTAATCAAGTTTGCAAACTTGTTTTTAACTTATTTTAAAGTTTATTTTCTCCGAGATTATTTATAAGTTTGCGAACTTGTTGTTTTAAAGTTTATTTTTTCCAACTTTAAAATAAACTTGAAAACAAAGTTTTATTTTATTGGAAACTTGTTTTTCCAACTTGTTTTAAAGTTTATTTTTTCCAACTTTGTTTTCAAGTTTACAAACTTGTTTGTGTTTAAAGTGTGTTTTGATGTTTTTCAATGTTTGTTTTATTTCAAAGTTTGTGATGTTTTTATAAAAGTTTAAAGTTTGAAAGAAAAATATGTTTTTCCAACTTTTTACAAATTGTAAAATGTTAATTCCATTTGTAAAACTTAATTAAATTTAAAAATAAATAAACTTAGGAATAAGAAGGGAAAAATAGGAGAGAAAAGGAAAGGAGACTTTAAAAAAAACAAAGAGAGAGAGAATGAATGAACAACACCCACCATAATTCTTTCAAAGATCCCGGTGGTGATGATGGCTAGCATGAAAAGCAGCGGCGTGATGGGCAGCAGTTCCAACAAGACTTCCCCCGCTAGTTCCTCCATACCTATTCCCGCTGTGATTTTGTCCTAGAAGCCAACTTTTGAAAGAAGCTTCCATTTTTGAGGGGGATTGAGAGACTCCTCCCTCAAACATTTCTATTGGTGATTTTCTAACTCTGTCATTAAATGAATGCCATAATTCAACAATAAGCTCTGTGGCCATAATATCACCAGCATGGGCTAGAAATTTTTAAATTTTTTTTTGGGAAAAATTTTTTTGAAGAAATTACCACTAATCATTCTCATACAGAAAACACCATCTGCACCAAGAAATTTGTGTACAAACTTTTTGACCGATTGCCTGTCGGTTGCTAAATCTGTTGCTCTGAGGTATCTCCTGACGAATTTCATATGCTAGGGAAAAAAATTAAACTTGAATTACAATTATTTAAAACTTTTTAAAATTAAAGTTGGTAAACTTAAAACTTGAATTAATTAAACTTGAATTAAGTGCTTAAACCTAAATTACAATTGTTTATACGTTATAAAATAAAACTTTAATTTATTGCAAACTTAAAACTTGGGTTGTAATTCAGGTTTAATTACAACCCAACAATATTAAAACTTGAAATATTAATTAAACTTGAATTAAAACCTGAAATAATAAATAAACTTGAATTACAATTTGTTAGTCTGTAATATAAGTTTGCAATATTTAAAACTTGAATTTAATAATTAAACTTGAACAAAGTAATTAAAACTTAAACTTTAAACTTGAAACTTTTACAATTCTTAAAACTTTAAGTTTACAATTCTCTTTTTATATTTCTTATTACCTGGCCAGGCATAAAAGACATGAGTATCCAATGGCACATTGAAAAGAAAGTGATCTATAAAAATTAATTTTTTTTTAAAATTATTTTTTGAATTATGCTTACAATAGAGACCATAAAAAACCAGAACCAAAGGAAGAGAAATATTTTTTCGTTAAACATATTTATCATTAGCACACATTGCACCTTTAATTAAACAAATATTTCCCCCAAAAAATAATTTAAAACACACCGTATGATGGTGGACATTACCTAGAACCCTAACTTCAAAGTCACACATTGTTACTAAAAAATAAAAATTTTTAAGGAACACACAAGAGAAACCTCTAGGAAAGTTTCCACTAGTTTCCCATTCCCTGCCATGCAATAAATCTTTAAGAATGTGAAAGCCATAAAATAGATTGTCCGTACTATTAGAATAAAAATTAAATTTTAATTTTAAAATTTTAAAAACCCCAAGAAAAGATTTAAAAGGAAAATTTGGAGCACAACATTGGCCAAATAAAGCATTTTTATAAAAACGTAAAGGCAAGTCACATAGGCGCCCCACCGCCTTCCAAGACAAAAATTGGTGGCATCAGATATCTTTGATATTGTTTAGTTAATTAATTTAATTTTTAATTACTTCACGCTGTAATTCTAAGGTATCCTCCATATGTCCAGAAATGGTACGGACAGTAGCGTGACGAGCGTCAACCTTAAAGAAGTTAAATTTAGGATTGTAAAAATAATTAAAACTTGGAATACAAATTGTGATTCTGAAGAATTAATTCAGAATTAAAAACGTTTTACAAATTGTAATTTCTGACTTAAAACTTTTTTACAAATTGTAAAATGTTTATTAAAACTTTTTTTACAAATTGTAATTTCAGAATTAAAACTTTTTTACAAATTGTAAAAAAATAATTAAACTTTTTACAAATTGTAAAATAATTATTAAAAGTTTTCTTTTACAAATTGTAATTTCAGAATTAAATTTCAGAACTTTTTTACAAATTGTAAAAATAATTATTTCAGAATTAAAACTTTCTTTTTAATATTTCAGAATAAGTTTATTTATTAATAATTAAATTACACACATCCATCATCCGCGCATCACACGCCATTTGTGTTAAACTCTGAACATTAATGCCTAAATTAAAGAGATAAATATTAATTAAAATTACAATTTTAATATCACCACTATGCCAATGTAACAAGCCCCGCCACATAATACAAGGAATGTAAAACATCAATGCCTCCAAGGCCAGTACAAAAGGCACCCATTGATAGTAGGAAACTTGACGGGCCCTGTACCTTGAAAATTTATGGGAGAATAAAAAAATCTTTTTTCTTTTTAATTTTTACCAGAAAACAGATAGAAAATAAATAAATCAAACAAGAATAAATATATAAACTCACCGCCTGTCACCATAGTCGAGAGGAAACGCATTGGTAAGAGGTAAATAGTATGTCTATAAAATATAAAAAATTAATTCTGATTAGTTAAATTACTTTTTAATTTAAATTCTGATTTTTAAAATAAAATATAAGAGAAAATAAAATACATTTTCCACCCAACAATAATTTTCTGTATATTGCTCCCAAGCATCAGTAAACTGCGCGGGTACCCAACATTGGATGGGATAACCTAAAAATTAAACAGAACTTGTTTTCTGATTAAATAGAGAAAAACAAATAGTAAAACTTACCAACATACTGTTTTGCTGATACTATTATAGCGAAGGCAAAAATAATGGCAGAAGTGTAGTGATAATTGAGTTTGTCGACTAAAATAGTTCTGATTTTAAAATTCTGATTTTTTAAATTTTAATTTGTAAATTCTGATTTGTAATTCTGTTTAAACTTGAATTTGTAATTCTGATTTTTAATTTCAAGTTTAATTCTAATTTACAAATCAGAATTTGTAAAATTCAAGTTTTAGACAAATAAAAAATCAGTAAAATCAGAATTTGTAATTTCTGGTTTATTTTTAATTTACAAATTCTGATTTTTTAAATTTAATTCTGGTTTTTAATATTTTTTTATATTTACAATTGTAATTCTGATTTTAATTTCTTAAATTAATTCTGACTTCTAATTCTGATTTTGATTTCTAAATTTATTTTTTATTTGTATATTCTGATTTTTTATTCTTAATTTTACAAATTCTGATTTTTATTTGCAAGTTTAATTTACAAATTCTGATTTTATTATTGTATTTTCCTCGTATATTCTAATTTAATTCTGGCTTTTAATCTTTTTTATATTTACAATTGTAATTCTGATTTAAATTAAAAGGTAATAGAAGCCATAAATTAAAAATATTTTTAATCTACCAAAATCGTCATCAACACGCGGGTGAAGGCCTTTAAAAATTGCAGCCAAGTAGTAAAGGAGCATGCCGACCGATAGTGCCGCCTGACAGATTCAAAAGGTGAAAATGAATTAAAAATAGGATGGAATGTTGAAAAATAATATTCATTCAAAAAAGGATATCCTCCTCCCATTGAATAAAAATATTTGTGGCAAATAAATGGACATTCGCAATGGATGATGGTGAAAAGAGAAGAGATTTTTGAGAGATAAACGAGTAGAAAGACTAACCAATTTATTTTTTTTGTCTAATTTTTTTGACTAAAAATTAAAAAAAAAATTTTTTTTGAACTATATCGAATAAATAGGTAATTATTATTAATTACCCAAGAATAATTAATTTTTAATTGAAAATAAAATTTTCTGACCTTCATTTAAAAAATCGGAAAAAATTTTTAAAATTGATGCAATATTTAAAATAAACTTGTACAAAATGGGAAATAATTGGGTTATCAAAAACAAGTTTTATTAATTTTCAAGTTATTTTTTAAGTTTTTTCTTATTTTGATTATTGAAATTTTTTTTTTTAAATTTGATTTTTAATTATGATAAAACCCAAGTGATTTTATATAATAAATCTGTGGGGGCGGTTGTCTAATGTTCAATCAAAATATTTAAAAAAATATTTTTTTTTAATTTTTTTAAAAAAGGTAGACAACAAAAGAAAATTAAATTTAAAAAAAAGGCTCAATTTATTATTGAAGAAAATTTAAAAAATAATTAAAAAATAAAAATGAGGCCAGTCATTTAACGAAAAAAGAAAATTAATTGAAGAGACTTAAGGAAATCAACAAAAAAAAACACGCAAAAACAAAGAGTAATCTACCCCCAAAAACAACTACATACTTTAAAAGGTCGTTCTCCCTTCTAAATATTTTTTTTATAAAAAATAAATTTTATTTCTGTGCCGAAATATGAGCTATTTAAGGGGAGGGGGGGGGAAAGCCTCTAAGAAAAAAAAATTTTTTTTTAAGGATAAAATCGGGTAAGAGGGAGAAGAAAAAAATAAAAGGGAGGAGATCTATTTAGAAATAAATAAAAAAATATATTTTTAGGCGCAGGAAGAACTAAAAAAGGGAGGGAAAGGAGGATTGGAGAGTGCTTCTTCGGCACACGCACAAAGTGGATTTGGCCGGGCGGAAAGCGAAAAAAGGACGTAGAAAAAAGTGTCCTTTTTCTTTTCTTATTTTTTTCTTCATTCAATCGCTTCTTCTCTCGACTTGTAAAAAAAAAGGGGGGGGGGGACTCTAAGTATATATTTTTTTGTTGAAATGGCACAGCTCGTTTATGCGTAACACGCCCTTTTCTCCCCCCATTAGTCTTCCCCCCCCCCCCCCCCCCCCGTTATAAAATTGTAAGGAATTGAAAAAAAGGAAAAGCAAATGAGAAAAATAGGGGAAAGGGGGATATGTCTCGACTGCGCTACTTAGACTTTTTTAAAGAAATTTTCTGTTGTATAAAATTTGCTAAAAATGAAACTAAATGAACATGAAAGGAAGAAAGAGAAAAGGCAAAAATGTGTATAAAAATGTTTTTAGATGTTTTCCGGAAAAAGTTTATTTTTATTAAAAACAAGTTTATTTTTGAGTAAAACAAGTTGGAAAAACAAGTTGAATATTTTTTCCGGAAAAAGTTTATTAAATAAAAACAAGTTTATTTTTATATATATTTTCCGGAAAACAAGTTTTACAAACATGTTTAAATAAAATATTATAAAATTAAATTGTTTTCCGGAAAATTATTTAATTTTCCGGAAAACAAGTTTATTTATTTTAAAGGGTTTTTAAGTTTATTTAAAATGTTTCTATTAGAAGCAAAGTTGGAGTAATACAGTAACCCAACAAATTGTTTCAAGAAAGCTTATGAATTTAAGAAATATGAAGCAATATTGCAATATTGTATGAATAAAAATCAAAGAAAATTTTCTTTAGAAATTAAATTAAGCTAAAAATTGTTAAAAATATATATTTTTTGCTTCCTTTTCTTAAGGACTTTTAACAAAAATAATTTTCAACAAATTGAGTTTTGGCTTTTGCCGTTAAAATAAGAGTTTGTTTAGTTTGTTTTGCATTAAAAATAAAATTTTTTGCAAAGGAAAGGGTCAAAGTTGCCCATAATTTAATCAAAAAATTTTATATGTACTTTAAGGAAATTGATTTTGCTGTCCCAAGAGAGGACAAATTTTATTATTATTTTTATTTTAAAGAGAGGATTGGCTACTAGATTAAAGAAAAATCCTTCCATCGAATGTCCATTTAAATACCGTCTGAGTACCCAAAAAATTACTAATTACCAACCTTCTTCTGCTTTCCCAAATATCCACCACCTCCGCCTCTTGTAGTTCCTCCTAGCCTATGTTCGTTTTGTTTTAAATGTTGATGGTGACGAAGACGAGGGTCCAAAAATGGGAAACGGTCGCATTTTCTATAATGCTAAAATTGAAATAAAAACATGAGAAAAACAAAGGTAAAACAAAAAATGTTTTTCCGGAACACGCGATAATGTAACGAACAAAAAATTATGGGAATGTTTTTCTGGAAACAAAGTTTAATTAAAAATGTTTTCAGCTAAGTTTAATTTAATTTAAAGCAATTTCCCGGAAACTTTTAATAAACGAAAATGTTTTTCCTGAAACATAAACTTTCCGGAAAAACTAAATAGAGAAACATGTTTTTCCGGAAAACTTTTGTTTTAAAAGAACAACAAAAACTTTCCGGAAAAACTTCTAAGCAATGTTTTCCGGAAAGTTTAGTTATGTTTATGAGGAAAAGTTGAATTAAAAATGTTTTCCGGAAAACTTGAAAAAATAAACAAAGAGAAAAACAATGTTTTTAGGTTTATTGGAAAAATAATAAAGTTGTGGAAAAAACATAGAAAATCTAACCAAATTAACATGCCAAAATAAACGTTAATTTTCATTTCCCGTCATTCATTTCCCGTTTTTTTCGTTTTCATTTCCTTACAGAAAAAATACTATATAAATATATTACTTTTTTAAGGTAATAAAGTAAATAAAGATGGACATGAATAACGGGGACTCTAGCCCAATCCCTAAGGCATATTAGGTTTTATTGAATTTAAAAAAAGGTAAAAGGAGGAGGATTTATGAGGAAAATGATACTAGGCGTTGACGAAAAAAAAGAAGATGTGAAATGAGAGAAACTTGACGCCAATTGAAAATGATGGAATAATAAATAATATAGTAGGATTACTTCAAGTTTATTTAATTAAGGAAAACATTGAAAAAACAAGTTTATTTAAAAATATTAAAAAAAGTTTTCCGGAAATGAGATGTTTGAAGGAATAATAGAAGAATAATGGAAGCCTTTAGAAGTTTTCCGGAAAACACGCTTATTTAAATTATTTACTGGAAACATTCAAGTTTTCCGGAAAATAAATTTCCGGAAAAACATGTTTGTCTCTAGAAAAAATTCAGTTATGAGCTTTCCGGAATACCTTCCGGAAAGTTTCTTTCTCAACAAAAACATATTTACTCTATTAAAGTTTTCCGGAAAACAAGTTTATTTAAAACAAATTGGAATGTTGCGAAAGAATTATATTTATAAAAATCAATGTTTAAAATTTCCTATTGTTTTTCCGGAAGATAGAAAAAATACCGGAAACAAATTAGCAATTTGTTTGTTGGAGGATTATGTCTTTTATTTTAAAGAGAAATTTTTTTTGCTTTTAGAATTTTTTTATTTATTTTTTTTACTTGGCCAAATCGCTAATTGCGCGTTTTGTGTTCTACAAAGGATTTTACTTATTTATTTTGCAAACAAAAAATTTTTTTTTCATTTTTTGCTTGTATTAGCCTTAAAAAATGAGAAAACGGGAAGGAAATCGACCGTCACAACAAACAGATTGTGTGGCAGCGCCGCTGGTGCATAAAGTGTGGGCAATGGAGCAACTAAAAATAAATATATAAAAATACTTTAAGATTGAACGAAAAAAATAAAATTTAAAAAAAAATAATTTTTTGGTAAATAAATAAAGGAATAAATATAAAAATATATTAAATAAACATGTTTTCCGGAAAAGTTTAATAAAACATATATGTTTTTCCGGAACATTTCGGAAAGTATATAAAACAAATTTTCCTGAAAAGTGAATATAAAATGTTTTCCGGAAATATATAAACTTTCCGGTTTTTCAGATAATTATAGCAAAACAAACATGTTTTTCCGGAAACATTATATTTTCCGGAAAATATAGAGAATAAACTTTCCGGTAAAGTTAAATAACACAACTATGTTTTTCCGGAATGTTTTTCCGGAATGTTTTTCCGGAAATTTCGAATAGAATAAACTTTCCTGAAAACATTAAAAACATCAAAACATCAACAATATAAAAATACAAAACAAGTTGGAATTAAAAAATAAAATGATTCGAACATTAGTGTCTAGAAATAAGACGACATACCTATATTCTTCTCTTAAATGCATAAAAATAAACAAATAAATTTAAAAAAAGTAAAAAATCTCTGTAAAATAATAAATGAAGGAAAACTACTTTTTTAGCTTTTTTAGCATTCATTTATTTACTAAAAAAATTTTTTTGGCTTTGCAGTTGGCTTAATATACCTTCTAAAATATTTGTGGATTAATAGGGCAAAAAAAGAAGAATCGTTTTTGGGGGACAGAAGAAGGGAATGGGGGCACATATGGAAGGCTTTTTTAACTTTTTGGATGAACACAGGAAGAAGAAAAAATTTTTTAAAAAGAAACTGCACAGTTGTGTGTTTCTATAAAATAAATAAAGGAACTTTTAGCAAAAAAAAAGAGGACAGAAATAAATATATATATAGGAAATAAATTTATATAAAGAGTTTGGAGGATCAGAAAATGGATTATTGAGGTTAGTAGATGAAGCTGAAAAAATAAATAAAAAATAGACAGGAGAAGAAGAAACTTTTAAAAGTAGAAGAGAAAAATAAATTTAATTTAAATTAATCTAAATGTTTTTCCGGAAAAAACAAGTTTGTTTAGATTATGTTTCCGGAAAAATAAAATTGATAAAATGTTTCCGGAACATAGACAAAATATAATATTCTTTCCGGAACACAAGTTTATTTCAAAAAATAATTTTCCAAAAACAAGTTCATCGCTACAAATGTTTTTCCGGAAAAATGTTTTCCGGAAAAACATTTGTTTAAACATCTTCCGGAAAAATAAACATGATAAATGTTTTTCCGGAAAACAAACAAAACAAAATGTTCGTTTAAAAATAAAATAACATTTTCCGGAAAACAAGTTTATTTATAATCTTCTATTTTTAATTAAACTTGTTTGGAACAACAAAATAAAACTTAAGTTTATAAGCTTAAAACTTGATAATAATAAACAGAACAAAATTAAATAAAGAAAAATAAAATATATGTAAAGCTGAAGAAGATATATAAAAAATTTTTTTAGGATATTATTTTTTAAATCAATTGGGAGCGCGGCATCCCTAATATATTATTGAAGAAAAATATCCCATAGCAACAACTACATAAAAGATTATTAAGAAGAAATAAAAAGGTTGTTGGTTACTTTTAGTACTTTTTGAGGCTCTAAATTAGCTGAAAACTGGACTAAATTAAAAACAAAAATAAATTTTTTATTTATTTTTATTTAGGTCATTTTTATAATTAGCTGCATTTTAAATTACTACTAATTTTAATTGTCAAATAAAAGTAAAAAAAAATTTTTTAACGAGCTATTAACTACAAAATTATTTTTTATTGTCATTATTACCCTTAAAATAATTTTATTTTATTAAATAAAAATATTAATTATTCTATGTAGTATTTTATGGATTTACTACTACTCTTATTTTTAATATTATTATATGCGCAAATAATTTATTCAGAATCGGAAAGGGTAACAAGAAGCAATCCCTCTTCTGAATTTATTATTCGATTTGGCAAGTTTATTAAAAAATTGGAAATTAATTTTTTTTTCTGAATTTTCAAGAAATTGCAAGTATGCCAATACAACAACCTATATTATTAAATGATTTAAATTTGTCAAAAAGATTGGAAACTATATGTGCATTGGCGTTAGAGAGGTCTTTAGCTAAACATCTTTTTGGGTAAGTTTAAATATTAAAACATTGTTTTTAAAAGAATTTACAAATTTAAAAAATTGTAAAACATTTGATACAATAAATAAAACTTGAATTACAATTTTTATAAAACTTAAAACTTGAAAAGAAAAATTGTAAAACAAGTTTAATAAATAAACTTAGGATTGTAAAACTTGAATTAGTTAAAACTTGAATTTTTTAAAACTTGAATTTTTTTAAAACTTGAATTACAATTTGCGAAAGTTAAAACTTGAATTTTTTAAAAACTTAAAACTTGAAAAGAAAAATTGTAAAAACATGCTTAATAAATAAAACTTGAACTCCTTAAAACTTGAATTTTCAAGTTTATAAACTTGAAAACTTGAATTTATAATAAAATTTCAAAAATTTTCAAAAATAAATTCCCAAAAAAATTATTTTACGGAACTCTTTATACATTTATTATAAAAAAATAAAAATGTCTAGAAATGACGAAAAATTGGATGCTGTGGAAGCATTAAATGACTGGAGGTGGTGGTGGTCATCGACAACGCTCGCTGGCAATAATAAAACAACAACAAATATTAGAGAAAATGAGGAAAACGAACAAAAAAATAGTGAAGACAAAGCTTTAGAAAATTCTAAAACTAAATTGGAAATGGCAGCAGAATCTTCCCTTGGTACGCGCCAATTCCGTGTTAGGGTAAGAGAGAAAGGAAAAAAAATAAAAAGCCCCGGAGGGGAAAGGAGAAAGAAACAAATAAAATAATGCAAAAAAACATTCGAGAGGGAATGAGCTAAATAAAAAATAATAAAAAATAGGGGAATTGCAATGCTTTACATATTAAACAAAAATGGATTATTTTTTGAGTAATATGTAACATGGAATTTGGTTGAAAATTTTTAATAATAAATAAAATAAATAATTTTTGGAGGTTAGAAGAAAAAGTACAAAATGAGTGTAATAAAATTAAAATTTAGAAATTACAATTTGTAAAATAAAAACGTTGATTAAAAATTGTAAAACTTGTATTTTAAATATCAAACTTGTTTTACAAATTGCAAAATGTGTAAAACTTTAATTAGAATTGTAAAACTTGAAATAAACTTGAAATAAACTAAAACTTTAATTACAATTACAAATTCAAGTTTAATTAAACTTGAATTTGTAAAAATTGTTTAAGGTTGCAAAATAAAATTTTACAATTTGTAAAACTTATAATTATAATTCAAGTTTAATTTCAAGTTTGTTTTCAAGTTTATTTTACAATTTGTAAAAACAAGCTGGGGTTTAATTCAAGTTTTACAATTTGTAATTTGCAAAACTTTTTCTTTTTTATGCTTAAATTATTTATACTATTTTTAGCTGTTAGGAATAGATCGACCTAAGCCGTGGCGCCGTTCATTTATTTTAGCTTTTGCCGTTTTTATATTAGAAAGAGCAATTCCTGCTGAGGTAAGAAATATTCTTGAATAATTGTAAAATTTAAATAAAGGTAATGGTTCAAGATTTATCATTACTTTCACTTGCCGAAATTTCTGCACATTTACAATTAGCAGTTTTACGTATTGACGGTAAAAATTAAAATCTTGAAAAATAATTTTAAAAAATTTTTAAAAAATTAATTTCAGCCTTAGTAAAAAATGAAATGATTGAACAAACACAATGGTGGTTAATAGGTTTAAGAAGAAAAAATAAAAATTAATTCCAAAAAAATTCAGGAATAATTATTGGCACGGGTATTTTAATTATTGGATGTTGCTGGGCAATACTTTTCTTTTGGTTAAATATTTGTGTAAGAAAGGAAAATTTCCCTCAAGTTGATAGGGTGGAAGCAAAAGAGGAGAATATGAGATTAGAAGAGGTAAATACAACAATTTCAGAATTAAAATTTAAAAAAAAGTTTTACAAATTGCAAATTGTAAAACTTGAATTAAAAATAAACTTGTTTTTACAAATTGTAAAATAGACAAGACTTTAATTACAAATTGTAATATAAAACTTGAAGCTACTCCTATAAAAATTAAATAATTGTAAAACTAAAATTACAATTCTATTGTAATATTTAAAATACAGAGAAATTTAACTAATATTTTTTAAAAAATAGTAAAAATGTTAAAAATAATATAATAGGTAGTGGAACGGCAGACTTCTCCTACTGCTCCACCATTAAATTTGTCTCAAAAAGTGGATGAAACAGAAAATATTTCTACTACAATTAGCAGTCATTTAAGCGGGTAAGTAAAGCAATTTGAGATTAAAAAATTTTATTTTAAGATAAATAAATGTTCATAATAAAGCTCAGATTTAAAGATAACTATTACATGAACGCGCACATTTTCTAGGAAAATTAGAATGAAAAATTAAAAAAAAATTTTTTTTAATTAATTAAACTCATATTTCATCCCAAAAAACATTTTACTAATAAATAAATAAAAAATTTAATTTAAATTTTCCTACCGATGAGCCGTGTCGCATTACAGTCCCGGCTGTGCCGCTTCCATTTTTAGACTTTTTTGCCCACCCATAAAAATGTTGTTAAATATTTTATTTTTGCATTGTGAAAATAGTAGAATTAAATAGAGAAAAATTCATAAATTAAATTAAAATCTGAAAAATTAATTTAAAAACAAATTAAAATTAATTTTTTGAAAATTTAATTAGAACTTTAATTTAAACTTGAATTACAATTTGTAAAATAAATGAAAACTTAATTAAAACTTTAATTAAATAAAACCTTTTTACAAATTACAATTTGTAAAAATAAATAAACTTGAAGTAGAACTTTAAATAAGCTTGAATTACAATTAATTTTTAGGTTTATTTAATTTACAAATTGTGATTGTTGAAAACTACAATTTGTAAAATATAAAAACATTAAATAAAACTTTAAATAAAACTTTAATTAAAACTTGACGTTTACAAATTGCAATTTGTAAAATTAAATAAACTTGAATTTAAATTTATTTAATTTTCAGAAAACAAAATGTTTGTGAAGACGATTTACCCGCTAAAACCTCTTTAAAATCAAAACAAAATTTACAAGAAAAAAAGAGAAATGTATTTAAAGATACCAGCAATACAATAATAACAAAAAGAAGATTACCAAAAATTTTATTAAAAAGAAAATCTTTGCCGAAAAGTTGGAAATCTTCACAGAAAAGAAAAATTGTAAAGATTCCAGAAGAAAAAGGTAAGAAAAAAAATATTTAAAAAATAAAAAAAAATATTGGAAATAAAAAAGCAAGCGAGCCGGAAAAGGTTAAATACCGGATGTCGATTGGCACGAAAATACAAAAAAAAACATTTATATATTTTTTGGGGGAAATAAATATATAAAATAAGTTGCAAGAGGAAATGATATGTGAAAAAAGTTTATTTTATAATGCTCAAGTTTATTTAAAAATAGCCCCAGCATTTTTATAAAAGAAAACAAGTTTGAGTCTGTAAAACCAGTTTATTTTTAAAATAAAACAAAGTTTGTTTTGTAAAACTTGTTCTACAAATTGTAAAACAAGTTTATTTTTGTAAAAAAGGTTTATTTTGTAGTGCAAGTTTTACAATTTGTAAAACAAGTTTATTTTTGTTTACAATTTGTAAAAAAAGTTTATTTTTGAAAAACAAGTTTATTTTTGCAGAACAAGTTTTACAATTTGTAAAACAAGTTTTATTTTAAATTTACTATTTAAAAATTAAATAAAAGGAGAAAGAAAAATAAGTTTGCAATATTTATATTATTGAAAGATAAATTTCTATAAATTGTGAGGATTAAAGTTTAACATAAAAAAGATCAGATTTCAAAGCATCATAATTTTAGAAAAAAAAATAATTTTATTTTTATTAAAGAGATTATTAAAGATTGTAATGTTGCCATTCTCAAATTATTTTTAAAATAATTTGTAGGTTATTTGAGACCAATTTTTATTTTTTTGATATTTTCAAATAAAGATCAAAAAATTAGGAAAAATATTAAAATTAATTTTTAGCAAAATTATATTTAAAATATTATTTTTTTAAATCAACAAAATATTAAAAGAATAAAACTTGTTTTACAATATGTTTTTACAAATTGTAAAATATTCCAACTTGGCCAGGCGGGATTAATATCATTTATTAAAATTCAAGTTTATTTTTACAAATTCCGGAAACAATTAATCATCAAAAAATAAACCTGTTTTACAAATTGTAAAATAACAAACTTGAATTTCAAGTTTATTTAAAACTTGTTTTACAATTTGTTTTTACAAATTGTAAAGACAAACTTGGCCAGGCGGGATTAATTTGTGATAAAATAAACTTCAAGTTTATTTTTACAAATTCCGGAAACACTAATCATTAAAAAAAATAAACTTGTTTTACAATTTGTAATTATATATTAAACTAAAACTTGTTTTATACTATTCCTTTCTTTTGGGATAAATAAATTTTATTTTGTTAGTTGTTAATGTTAGCCGGAAAGAAGTCGTAATGGGAAGGGTTTGGGGCTCATTACAGTTTTATGTGTTTAAGAAAATTGGGGAGGAAGGGAAGAAGAAATTGGTTTAAAGAAGAAGAAAAAAATATTTTTTTCTTCTATTCTTTGTTTTTTTATAAAATTCTTCCCCCTTGGGGCCATTGAATTATTTAGAGGGAAAACAATGAAAATAGCTCCAGTCTTTTTTGGTTAGTAAATCTTTTTTTCTCGCCTTCCAAAAAAAATCGAAAAGGAAAATAGGGAAGAAGAACAGAAAAGAATAATTAAGATTTAATAAAAGTCTTTTACTGACAGAAAAAAATATAGAAAAATTTATTTTTGTTTTCCGGTTTGGAGGAAAAAAATTTTTGTTGACATGCTATTGTTTTGTTAGTTTTGAATTTTAGGAATTGAATGGGAAAATAAGCAGAAAATTGGGGGAGAAAAGCAATTTTTTAGAGTTTTTGTTGCATGACAGGAAGAAGAGTTGAAATAAAAGTTTTTTTACAATTTTATAAAGTTGAAAATATGTTGAACATAAATTGTAAAAAAATTAGAGGAAATTGTAAAAATGTTGGATAAATTGTAAAACAAGTTGGAATTTGTAAATGTTTGTAAACTTAGAAAAATAAATATAAACTTGGAATGTAAAAACTTGAAAATAAACATTTTTTACAATTGTAAATTAAATTTGTAAAAAAAGTTTTAATATTTTATTTATTTTTAAGTTGTAAATATCGAGCAACAAAAAATTAAAGAAAATAAAAAGGGGGAAGAAGCAAAGCAAACAGAAATTGAAGCACCTCTTACTACACTTCCTCCTCCTGTTGAACTTGAAGAAGCTTTGGGTTAATAATAAATATATTAAATATTAAATTAGAAATTGAGGAAAAAATATAAGGGAAATTTTATGAAATTTAAAAAATTAAAAACGAAACGAAATTTTTTCGAAACACGAAACCAGAACGTTAGAAAAATTTTTTTCTATGAAAATATTAATTCATTCAAAAATTAATTAAAAAATTAACCAAGAAAATTAAAAATTAAAAATAAAATCAAAAAAAAATTTTTAGAAAAAATAAATAAAAACAACCAACAAATACCAACAACAGATTGGCACAATTTTCAATTAAATATTCAAAATTACAATTATCAACAACAATACAAAATTAATAATCGTTTAAAGCCCTATTGGGTAGCTGATAAATTAGAAAATATTTTTGGTATTTATGGTTCTAGTAAAAAAGAAAATCCGAGACCGGCACCTCCTTCTGAGTATGGAGAAGTGAGGATTGTTGGTGGGGGTATTTGAAGGGTATTTGAATAAAATTTTAATTAATTTTTTTGTGTGATTTTATGTATTTTTAAATGTAAAATTGATAAAAAAATAAGGAGGAAAAATTTTTTAATTTAAAAAAAAGGACAAAAATAAGGACAAAAAATAAGGATAAAAATCAACTAATTATTGACTACCCTCAAAAAAATTCCAATTTTTTTAGTTGGTTAAATAATTATTTTTCAAATTCAAAGATCATATAAATATAGACAAAAATTAATAATAATAAAAAACCAAAGAAAGGCATTCTTTAGAATTGCCTTCATTTCCGGTAAAAATAAAAATAATTTAATAATGCTATTAACAATTAATTGGTGGAAAATGTTAGAAAACAATTGGAGAAAGACAAAAACTTAAAATTTGAAAGACGGAAAAATACAAAAGGAAAAACACAAAACAAACAAAACCAGAAAAACCATGAAAAAAAACCCAGAATTATTATTAAAAAGAAAATACAACTGTGTTAAAAATCAGAATTATTTTTAAACAAAACACAAAGAAAATACAACTCTCCTAAAGGCCAGAATTATTTTAAAAAATCAGAATTATTTTAAAAACCAGAATTATTAAAAATCAGAAAATCAGAATTATTTTTAAAGAAAACACAAAAATACAACTTTCCTAAAGACCAGAATTATTATCAAAATCAGAATTATTTCTAAGAGAAAATACAACTTTTAGAAATCAGAATTTTTATTATTATTAAAAATCAGAATTATTTTTAAAAAACAAAAATACAAAGAAAATACAACTTTGTTTTTGTTTTGTTTATTAAAAAGAAAATTAAAATGCGCATTTCTAATAACAAACAAGCAAAAATAAATTTGGCTAATTTTGGTAGACATTTAAAGTAATTACTAAAATTGTGTGCCATATAAAATAAAACATTTGTTAAGTATAAAAATATTTTTCTTTCTTAGAGTCATTTCCTCCCAAAGACACAATTATTTAAATATCCTTTCCTAGTAAAAATTAAATAAATTTTTTTGTTTTATATAAATTTTGTTTAAAAAATAAAAATTGATATCATCCGTGAAAGAATGAATTATTTATTATCCTCAAGTTTTGTATTTTGGTTGACGATTGGTCTAATTCTGGGAGAGAATTTAGCTTATGCTGCGGTAAGTTTAATTAATAAAAAGAAGAATGTTAAATTACAAACTTGAAAAGTACAAACTTAAATAATAAACTTGAAAAAAACCTGAATAATAAAAATCAGAATTTATAGAAACACAAACAGGCGGAATTTCTGATTTTTAAATAAACCAGAATTTTTACAAGAGAAAACAGGCGGAATTTCTGATTTAAAGGTTAATTGCAAACTTGAATATAATAAACTTGAATTACAAACTTGAAAATAACTTAAAATTGAACAAATCAGAATCTGATAAATAAACTTGAATTAAATCAGAAACAAACTTGAAATAAATAAACTTGAATTAAATAAAATTAGAAACACACCTAAATAAACTTAAAGCAAAATCGAATAAAAACTTGAAACAAAATATTAACCCTATCTAAATAATAAAATTCAAGCCATTTGACCCCTACGAGTTTGAAATTCAATCAGTACCAATTTACCGACGTTCTTTTATTAACAATTTGCCTATGTTGTCTCCTCAAATAGTTGCTCGTCGCAGTGTTCACCCATGTAGATGGAAGTTGTGTGGTGCTTATAGCAATTATAATACTTTGGGATAATTTTTGACAAAATAAAAATACAATCAGAATTTAAATAAGGAAATATTATGGTTAATCTTTTGAATTAATCTTTTTACATCTCTTTGATTTCACAAATAATAATTTTTGTAAGAAAAAAAATTTTTTTTTGAATGAAGAATGGGGGAGGGAATGGACACTCTTTAATGAAGAGAGAGACGGAATTTTTGATTTAAAATCAAAACTTTTACAAAACATTTTACATTTCTGATTAAAATCAAGTCACATATTCAAATAATAAAAAAAAAGTTTATTACACACCAAACATAATTAATATACAACACCATACAAATACAATACAACAAAAATTATGACACAAACAAATGAATATAATATTCGAAAAGGGTAAATATATTTAGGAGGCTTACAACAACAAGTTTATATATATAGTTAGGGATAAGGGTGAATATTTTTTTCTCAAAATTAGAGTATCACACACAACATTTATTCTTCTCTCATTATTCACACACTTCAGTTCTTCCTCTTCCTTCCTTTCCGCCCGTTCAAGTTTCGTTTTTACTTGTATCGAAGCCCATTGAAGATTTGTCGTTGTAGGATAGGATTTGGGTGCCACCAACCGTCGTCCCCCCTCCAACAGTCGTCGACATTCCGCTCTTTGCTTGTGTACTGCCCACACTACTCTTCCCAGTCTTTGTCTTCGTTGAAGTCCCTCCAGAAGTCCCCTTAGCGCCAGTAGTTCCCACCGTCGTTCCAAAATAGTCAACTTCTACTGGTTGTTGCTCCTCTTCCTTCTTTTCTTCTTTTTTGCGGAATACCAAGAACCAGAGAAGACCGCCAATGATGCTGAGAACACTGAAAATTGAGAAGAAAATTTTTTTGAAATTTTTTTTTCTCAAACTCACATCAAAAAGACGACGACAGTGATGATGACAACAACGACCACATTCGAACTTGAAGCTGGGGAAGGCTCTTCTTCCTCCTCTTCTGGTGTTTCCGTTGTCATTTTCCTTTTCGGCTTCGTTGTTTTTTTCATGTCTACTCCATTTCTTGTCATTGGAGGTCCGGTTGGCTTCTCTGGAGGAACGAGCAATTTGAACTGTTTGGTACTCTAAAAGAATTGAAAAAATTAAAGTCAAGGTTTAGATTAAACGGTTAAAGCTCACCAATTTAATGTACATAAAGTCACAGTTTGGCCCATCCAGCATTTCGTCTGTAATACTCTTTAAGTCCTCTGTCCTGCTCCGTGCCGCTTTCTGTGGTAGCAAGTAGAGTGTGAAGAGATATTTGAAGCCTTCATTGTCTGTGTACTCCTTATCGGTGATCTCCCATTGTTTAATGTCTCTGAGAGTTTGTTTGTCATTCTTGTAGCAGAACGGACCTTTTGTCCAAACGTTCAACCCTTTGTCGCCTACATCAGTTTCCCAGTCCTCACTGACGTTGTAGATGACGAGCTTGAAAACAAAGTCTGTACAAGACGTATCAAGTTTACAGAGTTTCTTCTTTTCTCCGCCATCCAAAATGGTGCCATCCAAAGTGGTGTTCCATACCACAGGCTCGTCAACTGAAAGTTTGGAAAAAATATATTTTTAGCATTAAAGGAAATGAGTTCCCACCTAGCGTCAATAGAGGCATCAAATATTCTCTGTCCCTGCCAAATCCCACCATAAAGTCAGCGACCTTCAAGCAATGGCCTTTACGATTCAAGCACTCTGTTTCATTCCAGCAGTCACTCTTTTCCCCTCTTCGAGCTTGATTCTTGCCATCTTTGAGCTCCTCAAATTGACCTTCGCCAAGGCTGTACGTGAACGGTAACCTGAACAAAAAATTGAGAAAGTGTTTAGCGTTAACCACAGTAAACTCACATATTGTGAGTGGCCAAACACTCAGAATTAGAGTATTTGATGCCAATATACACATCGAGATTTTTGTTCTCAGTAGCAACCAGATCCAAGACGCATCCTTCTTTAGCCGCTCCGTCCTTCTTGTACAAGACCTTTCTGAAAAATAAAATCAAAATTAATCCAGGTTCAAGTAAGCGTTTAAGGCTCACATCCAGTCTGCGCCATCCCACTCCACATCATGGCACGCCTCTGGCAGATTCCCCAGTGCCGACAAGTCCGATCCTTCTTTGACCATCACCATGTTGCTGCCCAGCTTTGCGATCTTCCCCTTCTCGTCCAATTCATGCTTGCCGGCACCGACCTTTGCGCATTGAACCAAGCCTCCAAATAGAAGAAGAGCAGCAACCAAGTGAAGAGAACACGAAAGCAGCGACGACGACAAAGGCAACCAAGTGCAGCGACAGAGCTTTGGCACCATCCTGAGCAAGTTTTGAAGTGAAGAGAAGAAAATGTTGTTGTTCTGGTCCGAGTTGAAGAATGAGGTAAAGAATTGTAGATCAGAATGCTTTTATAGTATGATTGGCCGGTATCGGGATCGGAGACAGTATTATCTTGACTATGGCTAATACGAATTCCTCCTATTTTCGCTGAGACTGATATTGAGACATAAAGATCCTGATGCTCTTTTCAACTCGATGGCCTTCTCAGGTTCCAAGCAGAGCTGCGTCGAAATAAATAAATCTTCGAAATTCGGAAATCGAAAATCGAAATTTCGACGCAGCTCTGGTTCCAAGCCGTTTTTTTAATTCTGTTTCAGCTTCCTCCACCTTCAGCCCTCATGATAAGGATATCAAAGGATAGTATAAGTTAAAGATTACATTCTAAAAAAATCTCGGACAATACCCAAAAATATCCAAAATATGAAAATCAACAACAAATTTTTTATATAAGAAATAAACTCTCATTAATCTCCCTTCCAGCAGCTGCTGTTTCAGGCAATAGAGAAAAGTCGAGGAAAGAATATTTATTAATCATTCTACTGCAGATAAAAAATATTTAACGAGGGAAAGGCATTTTTAAACGTTATTCTTCAAGTCAAAATTAGACAAAAAAAGACACACACAAAAAATCCACACACGGCTTCGAACCCTAACCCTCCTCCATTCAAAAGCTCGGAATTATCCCACTACACCACACTAAACTTGTCGATAATCTATAAATTCATCCTTTCGAAAACCTAGGAAGCACAGACATTTTTAAGTCATACATAAATTTAACCAAAAATTTAAGGCAAGTTTATTACACACCAAACATAATTAATATACAACACCATACAAATACAATACAACAAAAATTATGACACAAACAAATGAATATAATACTCGAAAAGGGTAAATATATTTAGGAGGCTTACAACAACAAGTTTATATATATAGTTAGGGATAAGGGTGAATATTTTTTTTCTCAAAATTAGAGTATCACACACAACATTTATTCTTCTCTCATTATTCACACACTTCAGTTCTTCTTCGTTGTCGACGCCGCTGAAGTTTTGCCGCCATATTTGGACTTGATTTGAGTGCCACCAACAGTCTTAGTCGTCCCCCCTCCAACAGTCGTCGACATTCCGCTCTTTGCTTGTGTACCGCCCACAGTACTCATCCCAGTCTTTGTCTTCGTTGCAGTCCCTCCAGCAGTCCCTCCAGCGCCAGCAGTTTTCGACGTACCAAAATAGTCCTCTAATGGTTGTTCTTCCTCCTCCACTTTTTTGCGGAATACCAAGAACCAGAGAAGACCGCCAATGATGCTGAGAACACTGAAAATTGAGAAGAAAATTTTATTTTTGAAAAAATTTTTTTATCTCAAACTCACAGCAAAAAGACGATGACAGTGATGATGACGACAACAACCGCATTCGAACTTGAAGCTGGGGAAGGCTCTTCTTTTGGTGCTGTTGTTGTTGTTGTTGTCCTTCTAGGCTTTGTCGTTCCCTCAGGTTCTGGTGTCGGGGGAGGTTCGGTCGGCTTTTCTCCAGGAACGAGCAATTTGAAGTTTTTGGTACTCTTAAAAAGAATTGAAAATTAAAGTCAAATTTGAGCTTCAAACTTTTATAAAACTCACCAATTTGACGTACAAAGAGTTGCAGTTTGGCCCATCCAGCGTTTTGTCCAAAAGCCTTCTAATGTTCAAATTACCCTTGCCGCCTGTATCGTCTGTCCAACTGCTCCGTGCCGCTTTCTGTGGTAGCAAGTAGAAGGTGAAGAGATGTTTGAATTCCTTGTCTGTGTGGCTCTCATCGGTGATCTCCCATTGTTTGATGTCTCTGAGCCGTTTAGATGTCTTCTTGAAGCAGACTGGATCTTCTTGTGAAGAGTCCAACCGTTTGTCGCCAACATCCGTTTGCCATACCTTCTCGTTGTTGTCGATGGTGAGCTTGAAACTATAATCCACAAAATCATCAATTTTTTGGGCAGGCTTTCCATTTGTTCCGTCCAAACTGCTGTACCATATCATGGGCTCGTCAACTGAAAATTTTGGGAAAAATTTTTTTGGGTTAAAAATGAGAGTTTATACCTAGCGTCAACATGGGCATCAAAGAACTCCCGGCTCTGGCGAATCCAACCATGAAGTCAGCGACCTTCAAGCAATAGTGAGCTTTACGAGCACGGCATTGACCCACATCGCAGTCCTTGTTCGGGTCTTCTCGTGCCTTCGCGATTTCATCCTTGTCACCCTTGAGCTTCTCAAATTCACCCTCTCCAAGGCTGTACGTGAACGGCAACCTGAACAGAAATTTTAGAAGCATATATTTAGAGCGTTTACAAGAAACTCACATGTTGTTTGGAGTGTACTCAAAATCATTGGGCTGCCCTCCCAGACACACAAAATCAGAGTACTTGATGCCAATGTTCACAGAGAGCTTCGTGTCCTTCTTAGCAACCAGATCCAAGACGCATCCTTCTTTAGCCGCTCCGTCCTTCTTGTACAAGATCTTTCTGAAAAAATAAAATAAAAATTAGCCAACTAAGCTTTAAGTAAGCGTTTAAAGAAAACTCACATAAAGTCGGTGCCATCCCACTCCACATCCTTACACGCCTCTGACAGATTCTTCAATGGAGACAAGTCCGCCTTCTCACTGACCATCACCATGTTACTGCCCAGCTTTGTGATCTTCCCCTTCTCGTCCAATTCATGCTTGCCGGCACCGACCTTTGCGCATTGAACCAAGCCTCCAAATAGAAGAAGAGCAGCAACCAAGTGAAGAGAACACGAGAGCAGCGACGACGACGAAGGAAACCAAGTGCAGCGACAGAGCTTTGGCACCATCCTGAGCAAGTTTTGAAGTGAAGAGAAGAAAATGTTGTTGTTTAGGTCCGAGTTGAAGAATGAGGTAAAGAATTGTAAATTAAAGAGAGCTTTTATAGTAGAGTGATCAGTCATTTTATTATCCCACTTTTGAACCCCTTATTGTTTGCTGAAACCGATACCGAGATAAAATACATACAACGAATATTCCCACTATCTGTATTAGATCACAAAGCCCGATGGCCTCATGTTTCAAAAAAAAAAAAGAGAAAGAAGGCCGTTAATAAGACGGCCAGAAATTTAAGTGGTTATGTTTAAATTTTAAAAAAATTAAAAAAAATCTGTCGGTTGCCTAATTTTATTAATTAAATAAAAAAATAATTTTCTTCTTTAATTTTCACACAAATAATAATTTTTGTAAGAAAAAAAATTTTTTTTGAATGAGGAATGGAAATTTATATTAGAGATAAAACTTTAATTAACGAGAGACGGGTGAATTTCTGATTTTTTAAAATTAGGTATAATCAGAATTTTTACAAAAGAAAACAGAGGCGGAATTTCTGATATTTATTTATAATCAGAATAATTAAAATCAGAAGAACCTTTACCTAACAGGCGAAATTTCTGATTTAAAAAAATAAAAAATTCTGATTTTTATTAATTATAAAATTCTGATTAATGTTTTGAATCTCTAATATATAGTAATAGACACAACCATATTTTAAAAATATATAAGTATTATTATAATAATTTTTTAAAAGAAAGCCTAAACAAATGAAATATCTCCTACATATTACCACAAATTTTAATTTTTCTCCTTTCAACTTCAACTTTTTGTAAAAAATTTCTATTAATTCAGAATATTTGTGTTTTGATTTTAGTCTTCTAAATTTCGGAATGCCGTCTGAAAAAAAAATTAAAAAAAAATTTTTTCTTTAATTTTAAATTTAATAATTAAATTATCCACCTGCATACGTTCATAAAGATCATCAAAATCTTTTTTTATTTTTTCCTCTCCATCAACTACAGGATCCTTTAAATTTTTTTTTAAATTTAATTTTTCTAAAAATAATTTAAAAAAAAACACCTTAAATTTCATAGAAGACAATTCATAAATTAATTCATTCATATGATCACGAATAATTGCCCAAGTAATTTTATTGTCAGATTGTGCAGTAGATTCAACTGCATGACGGGCAAAGTCATAGAAAGCAATCCTTTAGTTAATTTGTATTTTGTTAGAAAATAAAGAGAAAACAAAGCAAAAAACACTAGCAAAAACAAAATTAAAATCAGAACAGAACAAAACAAAAACACGCACAAAATCAGAAATTCAGAAAAACAAAAACACAAAATTAAATCAGAACAAAACAAAAACACACAAACAAAAACAAACAATAAAATCAGAACAAAGCAAAAACACACCAACAAAAACAAACAATAAAATCAGAACAAAACAAAAACACATCAACAAACAAACAATTAAAATCAGAACAAAACAAAAACACACCAACAAAAACACATAATAAAAATCAGAACAAACACTTACATATTTTTCATCATTCCAACAGTTTTGTAAAACGGACAAAAACGATCATAAGGTGCATAACCATTTTGTTGGAGGAAATCGTCTTTAATAATTTTTGCAACTTCAAGTGTAATTTTGTCAGATTCAGCTAATGAAGCTTTGCCTACAAGTTGGACAATTTCAGAAAGATCTTCTTCCTCCTAAAAATAATTAAAATTCTGATTTAAAAATAATTCTGATTTTCAAAAATTCTGACTTATGAAAAATTTTTTGAAATTATTCTGATATAATTCTGATTTTTTTATAAAATAAAAATTCTGATTTTTGTATTTTTCTATAAATTCTGAGTTTGTTTGAAAGAAAAATTCTGATTTTTGTATTTTCCAAAACTTCTGATTTTTGTATTTTTATAATTAGTTCTGGTATGTGTTTTATTTAAATTAAAAAACCCAAATAAATTATTTACCTGTAAAATTTCTTTGTATTTTGTACGAAGAGGGACAAATTCAGGGAAATTCTTTTCATAATAATCATCTAATGCTCTCATATAATTACTGAAAAAAAATTTATTTATTTATTTTATTTCTCCCCTTATATTTATTTTAATTAAATTTAATTAAAAAAATTTTTAAAAAGGCGTTAACTTGAAAAAAAAATTTTCTTTTAAAATTAGAAATGATCAAAAATCAACTCGTTAATTTTCTAAAATTATTATAAGGTACATACTATTTTGTGTTTTCGTAAAAGAAACTTTGTTTTACTTATATGCTAAAACTAGAAACATTATATAGAAATAAATTTAATCATGTAACAGTTAAAAAATATTTTTTAGAAGAAGAGAGAGGAAATAAATTAATGTACAACCTATTTTAAGGAAAAAATCAGAAAAAAAGATGATTTTTTATTATAATAATTTTTTAAATTAATTACTATTAAAAAAAATTTTTTCCGTCCTAAAATTGAATGATAACAAATTTTATATTTTATTTAAAAAAAATAATTTTTTTCCTTCCAAAATACTTATATTTTAAAAAAAAACATTTTTATTTAAAAAGTTTTTCCTCAAAAATAATTTTCCTACAAAATATCCAAAATTTAAAAGATAAAAAAACCAAAAAAAAAATTTTTTTTTAATCACAAAAAAAAGTCTCAGGTGTCTCAAATTAAATTTTTCTTCCAAAATTAAAAATCTAAATTTTTTATTTTAAAAACAGACACTCCCCTAAAAAATATGTCATTTACCCCTTCACAACTAGCCTATAATAGGACTCTAAAAAAATTCTTATACAATATAAAATTATTTTTTTTATTTTTTTATGTTGTCAATAGTAACGCATCTTTTAAAAGAATGGCATTATATTTTTATATATATATTATTGGCCAAAAAAATTCTCTCACACACAATTTAAACACCTCTACCTATATTTATTTATTTATTTATTTATAGCCAAAAGTTTTTTTTATCTCTCCTTCTTCTTACCCACTTAAAAAAAAATTTTTTTTTACCTAACTGTTGCTATAAATTAATTTTATATTTAATCACCTTGGAAACCCAATTATTTCATTTTAAATTAATTTAAAAAAAAATTTTTTTTTAACTCCAAACAAATTAAATATATTGTGTGTGTATTTTAAAATGATTAAATGAAAACTTTAATGAATGAAAAAAAAACTTTTAAAAAAATTAAAATTAAAAAATTATTTAAATATTAAAAATAAAAGGAAGGGCCGGTTGCATTAAAAAAATTTTTAATTAAGCCAGGTCTCACAATTAACTAATAACACAAATTTAATTGAAAAAAGGATCTTTAATTTATTAAAGAGCTTAAAATTAAATACCTACATAACCAAATTTAAAATTAAAAAAAAATTTTTTTTTAATTTTAGAAAAAAAAATAATTTGTAAAATTAGCTATTAACAATAAATTTAAATAAGTAAAAGACACTAGGAAATGATAACACTTTTATTATTATTTTTTTTTCTTCCATATTTTAAAAATTTTTTAATTATGTGTAATCCAAAATATTTAAAAAATTTCCCCTTTTATTTTTTATTTATTTATTTAAATAAGTCAACCGCTTAACACACTCTTTCCCTCCCTTCCTTTTTTCTCGCGCACACAACAAAAATTATAATTTGAATAAAACAAAAATGTCTTATGAATTTCCCTCGTTTTTAGAAATAAAAAAAAGAACAGTCAAGAAAGAAAAAAGTAACAAAAAACCTCAAAGATACACCTATAAGGCTAACGAGAACAACGCCTACTTACTTAACTAACTCCTCAATTCTATGCGCTATATTAACCGTTCCTATGGCAAAAATGCCATCACTACCGCCTCCTCCAACACAAAACCTCACACAATTGTCAAGAGCTACCACTAATTCTATTGTCAACAGATTATAATTATTTTAAACAAGCTACCGATATCTTTTCATTTCTAAATAAAAATTGCGACGAATAAAAACGATATTGAGTCAAGTGAAGAAGAAACGTTATCAACTTGTAGCAGTGAGGAAGAATTTGATTTAGAAAAAGAGGAAAAGGAAGAGGAACAACAAAGAAGTACTTCACATAAAGGTGAAGAATATAAATTAGACGAGAAAAAGGAGGAAGAAAAGGAAGAAGACAAGATTTACAGCCAATTAAGTGAGGAAGAGGAAAAGGAGGAAAAAGAAGAGGAAGAAACTAATTTTGAAGAAAAAACGGAAGAGATTGTAAATCTCTTTGAAGATAAGGAAGTAGATACTATTAGTAATCCTTTCAATCAGTTAAGTGAAGAAAAGAAAGAAGAAAATAAGAAAGAAGAGTATTCCAATTCGACTGAAGTTGAAAACCAACAGGATAGGTTATTTAAAGAAGAGGAAGAAGACAAATTAAGTGAAGAGAAGAATAACAAGGAAGAAACCTCCAAAGACCAACAAGAAGAGCAAACCATCCAAGAAGCCCCTCATAAGGAGGAGCAACAAGAAGACACACAAAAAGAAGAAAAACTCTTCCAAGAAACCCCTCCTAAAGAAGATTTGAAAGAAGAAACCTCCTCCCAGGAATCCACAAAAAATAACAAAACTAATTTTTCATTCCCCTCAACTTCACCCTCTCCTCCTTCAACATCCTCATCTCCATCCTCAACAAGAAAAGCATTATCCCAAAAAACATATCATAAATATTCTTCAGCCTCCACATTAGGACAAGAAGAATTTTATTCCTCAGAATTATATTTTGATTCAATAACAGAAAAGTGGAAACAACAATTATTTTTTGAAGAAAAAAACGAGAAGAGTTATTATTATCCTTTAGATTTTGAATTTGAACAAAAACAAGGAGGAGGACAATCACTACAAAGACAACAACAAGAACAGGAAGAACCCCCTCCTTATTATAAAGAAACTTTTGAAGAATTTATTAATAATACAGCAGAATATCCATTACAACAACAACACTCGTCTAATAGACACTCTGAAATACCTTTTGGAATTTTTGATTTTGATAGTGAAGAAGAAGAACAAGAATTTAATTGTATTAATACTGCAGAAAGAGGGTAAACAAATTAAGAAAATTTTTTTGAGAGAAAAATTCCTGAAAAAAATAGAGAAGAGGATATTTTAGTAACAAGAATTTAAGTGCTGAAGCAGGAAAAAAGTATGTATCTAGACAATTTTCTTAAACCAATAAAAATAAATTTTGGTAAACGAATTGAATTAAAAAATTTCTAAAATATATATGAAATACTTAATTATAGACATTCCCAAAAAATCTAAATATTAAAAAGTTGTTAAAAAATTTGTTTAAAGAAAAAAATTCTTTAACATAACGAGAAGCCAACCCAAACAGAAGCATTAAGAGAATACAATATTCCTAGAAAAAAATTTAAACAATTATAGACATTCCCAAAAAATCTAAATATTTTTAAGAAAATTGTCTAGATACATATTAATAATGAGAAAAATCGTGGGAAACCAAAAGCGAAAAAAGTCGCTGAAAAATTTAATTAACAAAAAAGTAGTTCAAAATTAACAAAAAAAAATTCTCATCTCAAACAAAAGAAAAATTTTTCATTTTTTTCAAGCCAAATAATGGGAAACAATTTTCCTCCACAAACATTAGAAACTATTGCAAGTGTTCAACAACAACAACGTCAACTTAACAACCGAGAAAATACTTCTACAACAAATAATAATTTTGAACATCGAGGAGTAAAAGGAATTTTTGGTGTTACAGCACGTTTAACTGGACTAGTTAGTTTGGCTATACAAACAATTGTTTTAATTTTGGGTTGTTTATTAATTGGAATATTGTTTGTACATTGTGGAGGAACCAAATATTTTAATAATAATAATCATGAAGAAAAAAATTTTGTTCAAAATCAAAGAGAGGAAAGAGGGGGACATATTGTTGGAGATGAACCCTTTTTATTTATAAAATCAGTAAATGATACAGAAGAAACAAATTTAAATGAAACAACATTAGCAGAAGCATTAATATCAGAAGAAAATCAGAATTTAAATAAAACATTAGAAGAAACAAATCAGAATTTAAATAAAACATTGGAAAAAATAACAGAAAAACAAGTTGGAAACAAAGTTGGAAATGTTTGGTTAAATAATTTAACAAAACCAGAAGAAATGTTTGATGAATTAAATGAAACAAACATTGAAACAAACATGAATGAAACTGTAGCAGACACAAAAGAAATATTGAACAATGATATAAATAATAAAGAGAATCAAGTAAAAATTAATTTTAAAAAATTGTCAAAAATAAAAAAAATTTTTTTTTACAATCTAGGCCTCAGAAAATTTGAAAAAATTAGTTCAAAATAATACCAAAAATATACAAAAAAATAGCCTATTTTTCGTCAAAAATAGGCTAAAAACGCTAAAAAATACTTTAAAAAAACAAAAAAATTATTTTTCCCTCAAAATTTCAGACATTCAATCTTGCCGAAGTAGAAATAATAGGAAATGAAATAATTAATCCAAACAAAACTCAAGAAGGTGACTATACAGACTCAGAAACTGAAGCAACCACAAACCTATTAAATTCAATATCAACACAACAACCAGAAGAAGAATCAGAAAATTTAACAAAAAATCAAACAAATAATCTTCAACACCAAGAAGAAACCAGAAACAAAAAACAAACATTTTTTGAACAAATAAAGCCAATAAAAATAAATTTTGGTAAACGAATTGAATTAGATTTGCTTACAATGGTTAGGGCATTATGTGGAATATATGGAATTGGATGTATTTTATGGTTAATTTCTTTAATTGGATTAACAATTTCATTAAAATTGGAAATTGCCGATTTAGTTTATTTAAATACTTTTATGTTAGCTAATATTACACTACTTTTGTTAATTAATATTGTTGCTGTTGGGGTTATCATTGTTTTACAGGTAAATTCTGAAATAAATTCTGAAATATGTTAAAGAATTCTGATTTGTGAAAAATACAAAAAGAAAAATACAAATTCTGATATTGAAAATAAAAGAAATTCTGAAATATTAAAAAATTCTGATTTAAAATAAATTCTGAAATACATATTTTAGTGAAAATACAAAAATAAATTCTGATATTTAAAATAAAAAGCAGAAATATCTAAAAACACAAAGTCTGAAAACAAATTCTGAATTAAAAAAATACTAAATTCTGATAAAACACGCACAAATGAAAATCAGAATTATGTATTAAAATAAACAAAGAAAACCCCACCTATTTAATTAAAATTTAGACTGAATATCATTGGAAAATGTTAATTACAATTGGTGTTATTGAAGGGGGATTAATTTTGTGTTTTATTTTTAATGTTTTAGCAATTGTATTTATTGTAATTTGGTATCGTTATATTGATTATATGAATGGAGATGATAAATCGGTAAATCTAAATAACACAAAAAATCAGAAAAAATATAAGAAAAAATAAACAAAAATACAATTAGAACCAGAAAATACAAAAAATATTAAAACCGGAATTAAGGAAAAATACAAAATACAAAAATCAGAATAACAACAAAATAAAATTGAAAAACCAGAATTAAGAAATACAAAAAAAACACAAAAATCAGAATTAAAAAAATCAGAATTTAACTAAAATTTTAAAGTGTCTCTGTTTGTCTGCAATTACTGGGTGTATTAAAGGACGTAATAATAATCAAAGACAATCACAACAACAACAACAACGTCAACACCCTCCCCAAGCTAATTATACAATTCCGGAAGCTACAAGACATCCCCAATTACCTTATATTGATGATTCCCCTCCAATACAACAATTTAGTAATTTTTGATTGAAAAAAAGAGAAGAGAGGGCGAGAACGATTTTTAAAAAAGAATATATGAAGAAAATGACAGAAAATAAAAAAATATAAATACCCCAAAATATTAAAAAAAATTCAAAAAAATTTTAAAAAATATTAGCCACTCAAAAATATTTAAAAAAAAAATTTTTCTTTAAAAATTCACAAAAATTTAGTGACCTATAATCATTTCCTTTCCCTTGTGATCATTTATTAATTAATATACTATATTTAAATTATATACCTAATCAACTTAAATATTTTTTAAAAAAATATTTAAACCTATCAAATTATATTCTATTTCATTCCCTATTTTCCAAAAAATTTTTTTTTCCTTTTACCTATTACTATTTATATGATTTTGTTATTTAATTATATATCCATATTTTACAAACTAATTTTAAATTTTTTGAATAAATTTTTTAAATTAAAAAATTTAAATTTACCTGTAAGATATAAGCCAATTAATTGAAGGAAAATGTTTTCGTTGAGCCAATTTTTTGTCTAAACCCCAAAATACTTGAACAATTCCTAATGTTGCTGTAGTTACTGGATCAGCAAAATCACCTCCTGGAGGTGAAACACTGAAAAAAAAATTTTTTTTTAATTTTTATAAAAAAATTTTTGTGCAAAAAATTAGCTAATTTTGAAGCATATTTCAAGAAAAAAAATTTCTTATTTTAATTTAAAAAAAAACTTACGCCCCAACAATAGTAACAGATCCATCTCTATCAGGCGATCCACGACATTTAACTTTCCCAGCCCTTTCATAAAACGAAGCTAATCTAGCAGCTAAATAGGCTGGATAACCAGAATCTGCAGGCATTTCTCCTAAACGTCCAGAAATTTCTCTTAAAGCTTCTGCCCAACGAGAAGTTGAATCTGCCATCATTGCAACATTTAAACCCATATCACGAAAATATTCAGCCAAAGTAATTCCTATTAAAAACAATATGTTTTTGTTTTAAATAAAAACATTCCGAAAAAACATTTAAATTCTCTTATTTAACCATTCAGGCCCGTAGCCAGGGTGTAGGGGGAATCCCCCCTCCCCCGAAATGGGGAAAAGGAAAAAAGTTAGGGAAGTGATTGAGCAATTTTTGGGGGCCCACGGCCTTCTAAAATTCTCAAAACTTTCACCTGCGGCGCTAAAAATCAAAATTTTTGGCGACTTAGGCGCCGTTAAGCCGTTAATTCGGGACAAAAAAATGTTCCCCCCTTGCCCCCCCCCCCCGAAAAAATTCTGGCTACGGACCTGTAACGCATTTTCTGGAAAACAAGTCGAACAATATGTTTTTGGTAAAAATGTTTAAACCATTTCATTTATTTTAATGTTTTCCGGAAGTTTAAAAAATTAATTTTCTACCTGTATAAATACTAGCTTCTCTAGCAGCCACAGGCATATTAGAAGTATTAGCTACCAAAGCTGTTCTTTCCATAATTGAGGTTGTTTTTCCATCTACTTCCATTGTTAATTCTGGGAAATCACGTAATACTTCAGACATTTCATTTCCACGTTCTCCACAGCCAACATAAATAATTGCGTCAGAATTGCTGTATTTTGACAATGATTGGGAAATTACTGTTTTTCCACAACCAAAAGCTCCTTTAAAAATTAAAATGTTTTTTTATTAAATTTAAGAGTACAAAAACGGCGCGCGGCCATAACGGCGCAAATCCATAACTTGCTGGAAAATTTCTGGCCCTGAATAATTTTAATATCAATCTCTTTAGCTCGATGAGTGGAATCGTTTAATACTAAATTTGGTAAAGTTCGGAAATCTTAAAGCAAGTTACGGCTTTGCGCCGTTATGGCCGCGCGCCGTTTTGGGCGTCTCCCTAAATTTAATTAAAAAAACCTACCAGGTATAGCAGTCGTCCCTCCTTGAACACAAGGGAATAGGGCATCCAAAACTCTTTGACCACACAAAAGTGGATAATTAGCAGCCAATTTTTCGGCGACTGGGCGGGGCTGTCTGACAGGCCAAACTTGAAGCATAGAATATTTTTGAACGTCTCCAGAAAATTCGATTTCAAGGATTTTTTCCTTAAAATTGGAAAAATATGGAGGGGACTCAAATATCAATTTTCGCGATATTAGAGTCACAGGAAATTTCCTGAAAAACCCCAAGGAAAGTGCCAACAAAATCCAAAAAATAGCAACAAACCGTAACATTATAGCTCCCTTTAGGTGCCAGAAACTTCAAAGTTCCACAAGCATTTGGAGGCACCATAATTGAGTGTTTAACCAGAGCACTCTCATAAACAATCCCCACAATATCACCACCAGTAACATGATCCCCTGGACGAAGACTTTGTTTTGGAATAAATTCCCATTGTTTTGTGCGACTGAGGGCGTTTGTATTGATTCCTTTAAACAAAGAATTTTTTAAGTTTTTTCAAAAATCTACAAAAGAAACCTTTGGGTATATAAATAGATTGGGTCATCTGAAAATCAATTGAAAAGTTTTTTTGTGAAATTATAATAAACCTGTGCAATATCGTGTAGAGGACGCTGAATTCCGTCAAAAATGGAACCCATAATGCCTGGACCTAATTCCACGGAAAGTGGCTTTCCTGTACGCAAAACTGGATCTCCAATTGTTACAGCAGCTGAAAGAATATTTTTTAAAATTTCTGTCCGCAAGTTTTGTCCGCAAAAATAATTTTAGGTCAAAAAAGGTTATAGACAAAATAAATTCAAGAAAAAATTTAAAAAATAAACAAACATGTTTCCTCGTAGACTTGTATAGTTGCATAATCCCCTTCCAAACGAATGATTTCACCAACAAGTTCATTATGTCCAACACGGACTAATTCGTACATGGCAGCACCAGACATCTTTTCGGCCGTTACGACTTTAAAAAAATTTTTAGAAAATTAAAAATAAAAAAACCAGGCCCAGAAACACCATAAACATATCCATATTGGGCTTCTTTAACTTCACGAGTAGATGGAGGCATTCCACTTTTTGTTAAAGGTCGAAGAAATAAACGTGTTTTTGGTCTCTAAAATAATTTTAAAAATGAATTGAGAACATTAAAAAATAATAGAATTGATAAAAAGACAAGCAAAAGTCAGGAAATAATTTAAAAATGACTAAAAAACAAAAAAAAAGTCAAGTTAACCCTGAAGGGGTTCGAACCTTCGACCTAAAAGTATCTAAAAACATGACGTTCCCACTTAACCACAAATTAACTATTAAATTGCAAATTATTTTTAACTCGGTTTTACACGACTAACTAGCAATTAAATGGAAGAACAATGGAATTAATCATCGAAAAATAACAATAAAAATAAAATTTACCACCAAATTTAGTAAAATAATGACGAGAACAATGTTAGAGATTAAAAACCAAAGATATTAATTTCTACAGAAATTCGTTTCGAAAAATTAATTAAAATTTAATTTAATAGAAAAATACAGAATACAGGCAAGAACAAGGGTTAGTTTTTGTTTAATAACTTTTGAATGGATGAATGGATTTTTTTAAGTTTGGTATCATTTTGTAGAAAATTTATTCCTCTACAAAATACAATAAAAAATAAAATTTTTGGAATTTTTTAAAGCAAGTTATTGCCGAAAACCCTTCAAAATGGCAGTTTTCTCGAGTTTTTGGGCCATAATTTTTTTCATTATTTCTTGAATAAAATTTATTTTTACACTTTTTGATAGTTAATTTAATTGTCTATTTAATAACATTAAAAATTTGAAAAACTATTTTAATTTCTCTCAAGTTAAAATTATTTGTCTTGGTCTATGTCTATTAACTTTCAGGGTGGTCTCTTCCACCAAAAAAATTTTTTTTTATTTAAAAAATTTTTTTTTATTTTTAAAATTTTTTTAAAATTAATCATTTTTTTTAAATTAAAATTTTATTTTTAAATTTCTTTTTTATTTTTAAAATTTTTTTTAAATTAAATCAACCTACTTTTGTGCTTCCTTCTGATAATTCTCCTTTTTTGGATTGTTTTGAATTTGTTTTTGAAGAATGACTTGTAAATTTTGCTTCTTTTGCTTCTTTTTTCGCACCTTTTTCTTCTGGCATAGAAAATTAATTTAAAATTAATTTAACACAAAAATTATTATTTTTAAACAAAATTTACTTAAAATTACACACTTTTACAATTTATTTATAAATTATTTTCCATTTTATTTTTTTTACCCATTTTATGGCGTTAGCTAAAAAAGGACAATCACCCCTCTTTATTTTACCACACGTTCACTATTCTTCCACAAAAAACGAATTTCCTTTTTTTTTATAAATTTTTTTTTTAAAATTTTTGGTAGTTATGGAAACGCAACATTGTATTATTCTCAATAAAAAATTATTTTTTTTTTATTTTATAAATTTTTATTAATTAAATAGCTATTGAAAACCTTAGGGACGTCTTTTATTGCTAGCCAAGTTTATTTTTTATTTGAAAAAATTATATTTTATAAATAAAAAATTAACAAAATTCCTTTTTAAGTTTCCAGACATTTTTAAAAAAATTTTAATATTTTATTTACTCACTTAAATTTATTTTTAAATGGATGCTGAAGATATTAGAGAGGAGCTGCTTCAAGTTAAAAAAGTAATTAAAACTTGTTTTGATAAAAATATAAAAACACTGAAACACAAACAAATATCAGAACTAATTAAACTTGTTTAAAAAACAATTTAAAATAAACTTGTTTTACAACAAGTTTTAATATTAATTAAACTTGTTTTAAATATAAACTTGAGCCTACAATAAAAAATAAACTTGTTTTATTTAAAAATAAACTTGTTTTTACAACAAGTTGAGAAACAAGTTTTACAATATCAGAATTTTAATTAAACTTGTTTTGCATTAAAAAATAAACTTGTTCAAAATATTCTGAATGATAATTAATTTAAATTAATTTTTCGGCACACTCCGCCATTCTACGCGAAAATAGCCAATATAGAACCCGGTTAAGAATAGCTGAGCGTGAACGGAATCGACGTGAAGAAGAACTTAAACGGCTTTTAACTCTCCCTCAACAACAAACAAAATCTTTAAATAATAATAAATTGTCTTACTCAACATTATCTGAAAATCGGATAGAAATGATGGCCTTAAAAAGAAAAATTTTACTTTATGAGAGATTACTTAAAGAAAAAACAAGAGAAAACACGTATGTTTATCTTTAAGTTTTTAAGATTCTCAAGTTTTTAAGGCTAAACTTAAAAATAAACTTGTTGTTGTTTTTGAGTTTGAACTTGAATATTCAAGTTTATTTTCAAGTTCGTTAAGTTTTCAAGTTTCAGAAAATTATTGGAAGACAAAAAAATTGTAGAAGCATCAGAAACACGTAAATTAACAGAAAAACTGGAAAATGAATGTCAAAGGTTACGAGTACATTTAGCACAATCTGTTCCGGAAACAGAATTTCTAAAAGAAAAGGATCAGTATTTAACAATAATAAATAGATTAATTGATGAAAATATGCATTTACGTCAAGTTGTTGGGAAGTTTGAACACAAGAGAAAAGGTGGGAATTTTTAAAGAAATAATTCTGATTTTTAAAAAATAAAATTCTGATTTTCAAGTTTTGTTTTATAGTTTTAGTTATCCTAATAATTCTGATTTCTGTTTTTAAATTCTGATTCAAGTTTTATTTTGATAATTCTGATTTAAAAAATAAAATTCTGATTTTCAAGTTTATTTATTTTAATAATTCTGATTTTAGGTAATAATTCTGATTCAAGTTTTAGTTATTTATTCTGATCTTAAAGTTTTATTTTTAAACTAATTCTGATTTCAAGTTTATTTTGATAATTCTGATCTTAGGATTTATTTAAAATCAATTCTGATTTCTAAGTTTTATCAGAATTTTTTCAAGTTTATTTATCAGAATTAATCAGAATTTAATAATTCTGCTTCAAGTTTTATTTTTAAAATTAATTTTTAGAATCAGAAAAGTTGCTAACAGAATTAGGTGGTGGAGAAGCGTTGGTTAGACAATTTAGAACTATGAGTATAAACACTAGGTAAATTTAATAAAAGAATTAATTCTTGTTAAATAATTGCTAAAATATTTTTAAATTAATTAAAAATTTTTAAATTTATTTTTAAAAATATTTTCGAATTTTTTTCAGATTTTTTAGATAAAATATTTTTTTAATTATTAAAATTAATTTTAAAAAAAATTCAAAAAAAAATCAAAAAAAAATTTTTTTAATCTAAAAATAATTTTAGAAAACAGGCAAACTTCTATAAAAAAGCTTTAAATAATTTAATGACAAAAGGCAAGCAATCGCTACAGAGCAATCGCCGTCGCCCTACTTTAGCTTCCACAACTTCTTCACTCTCCGGAAAATTAAAAAATCAAAATCAAAATTTAAATAAATCCCAATCTTCTTTAAATAATTTTAATTTAAGGTAAATTAATAATTTAATTAAAAAAATATTTTTAAAAATTTTAATAGAAAAGACATTTCTTCACAACTTAATTTAAAAAATCCCAAACGTCGTGCTTCTTCATTGGAAAATTCTAAAGCTTCCAAGTCTGTCAATAGTGTACAGAGAAACCTGAAAAATGAAGGAAATGAAAGTTTGGGAATTTTGTTGGATTGTGAAGGTGACTAAAAAAATTTTTTAATTCAAGAAAATTTTTTAAAGGTCACCCTTCCATCAATAATACAAATTTCAATGAAAAATCCCCTTCAACTCAGCCAACTCCCCAATCCAATCGTTCATTAATTACTTGTGTTAGACGCACACAACGATCAACTTCCGAATCCTCAAAAATAGGGTTTCCAAAGAAGGAAGAGTTTGAAGAACAAGATGTGGAGGAAGAAGAAGAAAATGAGAAGAAATCTTATGAGGATTTGGATTTTAAACATTTTGAAGATTCTGAGGAAGAAGGGGAAGTTGAAGAAGAAGAGAAGGAAGGGAAAGAAAAAGTCGAGGAGGGGGAAGAAGAGGAGGACGATGAAGGGAATGAAGAGAGTATTCATCATGTATCTGAAGAGTCGGACGAAAAGGAGATTGAAGACATGGTTGGGGACGGGTATAAATTGAATAAAAATGGGGGGGATTGAGAGAGAAGGGGAGAGTGGAGGGGGGGGGGGTTATTGAAAGGAATTTGTGAAAAATTAATTTTTTGAAAATTTTTTTAAATTAGAAAAATTTTTTTAATTTTGTAAGGAAAACGAAGAGACCCATTTAAATGCCCTCTACAGACTTATATCCTCACACATATTACGCCAACAAATGTGTAAAGTGAGAGAAGAACGTGATCCCTACAGTAAACAAATGGTCGTTGGAATATTACAACAAGAACAACAAAATTATTATTGGTGATTTATTTCAAGTTTTTAATTTTACAAATTGTAATTTAGCTTTATACAATCCAAGTTTATTTTTAAAGAGTTTTTACAATTTGTAAAATAAATAAATAAACTTTTTTTTATTTATTACAAATTGTAAGGTTTATTTATTTTAAATTACAAATTGTAAAACTTTCTTTATTTAAATAAACTTGGATTGTAAATTTTTACAATTTGTAATTTAAATCTAAAAAGTTTATTTGAGCAAAAAGTTTTATTTACAAATTGTAGAGTTTATTTAAAGTTTTACAATCCAAGTTTATTTAAATAAAAAGGTTTTACAATTTGTGGTTTACCTTAAATAAAGTTTTACAATTCAAGTTTAAACATATTTTTACAATTTGTAATTAAACAAGTTTTCACACTTCCTGCTTTTTTACAAATTGTAGTTTATATTAAACAAAAAATTTTACAATTTGTACTTTAATAAAAAGTTTTTTTTAACTATTTTTATTTATTTTATAATATTTACCCCCACTAACTTTAATAAATGTTAAAAATACTAAAAATATTAAATGTCCATCACTGATAATTTTATTTTAATTTAACTGATAAATTGCTTATTCTCGAAAAAAAATTGCAAAAACTATTATGATTATTTTAGTTACTAACCACCACACATTTACCTGTTAAACCACACATTTAACAGCAATTAATGTGGTCATTCTATAATTAAATTATTTAAAAATATTTAAAAAATTATGAAATTATTTTTAACAAAATTTACAACAATTTTAATTTTATTATTTATTAATGAATCCTCCTCTAGTGCAATACGTAATTTGCGTTCTCACTATGATGCTGCAACCGATACAATATTGGTTGATTGGGAGTGGGATGAGCTAAGTGGAGAATTGGGCAGGCAACTACTTGAAGGTAGTAGAGAGGGAATTCTGATTTTAAGTTCTGATTTTATTCTGATATTTTATTTCAATATTCTGATTAATAATTCCGATTTTCTGTCAATTCTGATACAAAATTCTGATTTTTCTGGTATTTTTCTGATAAAATTATGATTTTAAATTCTGATTTTATTCTGATATTTAATTCTGATTTTATTTCTGGTTAATTCTGATACAAAATTCTGGTTTTTCTGGTATTTTTCTGTTTATAATTTCTGGTATTTTTCTGATTAAATTCTGATTTTAATTCTGATATTTAACTGATTTCTCTTAATAATTCTGATGCAGTTCTGATTTTAAATTCTAATTTTTCCTAACCTTTCTGATTTTTAAAAATTTAAATTTTGATTTTAATTCTGATAATTTTATACCAGACTACGAAATATTTGTACGCTACAAAGTTTCAAGGCAAGGCCAAAATGAAGATGAATGGAGACGCGTTGAAGCAGAAGAGGATGGACATGGTGCTCGCATTCCTCTTGGAAGATTATCGTTGAGTGATGGGGACGAGGTGATGACTCAGGTATTCTGTAACTTTCTGATTTCTAAAAATTCTGATTTTTATTCTGATTTTATTAAATTCTGATTTCTAAAATTCTGATTTTATTTCTGCTTTTTTAACCAAAATTTCTGATTTTATTTTAATTCTGATTTTAAAAAATATTTCAAATTTATGCAAGGCTGATTCCCTTTCCAGCTTTTTATTGCGGTTCAGGTACTAGCAGAGCCACTAACTCCTCCTGAAACTGGAAGCAGCGCTTCACTAAAGCAGCACAGTGAACCTCTTGTTGTTTGGATTGGTAGGCGTCAGAGTAATTCTGATGGAAATTCTGACGGATATTCTGAAAATAATTTTGATGGGAATTCTGGTGGAACAAATTCTGGTGGAAATTCTGATTTTTCTTCAAATTCTGAAACAAATTCTGAAAATAATTCTGATCAAAATTCCGATTTTCCTTCAAATTCTGATTTTGAACTTCCCAAAAATCCTCCACCTATAGCAGAAGAAATTCTCCCTCCCTACAACTTTACTGCAAATATTCTTGGCCCTACACAAGTAAAATTAGAGTGGAAAACACCTCCAAGATCTTCAGATACAACAGAGCCTTATTACTTTTATATTATTAATGTTAGGCAAATAAGTGCAAATGATCGTAGTGGAAGGAAGTTTGCTCCACTGCAGGTAGACTTCAAGTTATTTGGCATAACTCAAGAAGTAATTGACCGTTTCAAAAGATCTTGGTTTTGATGGATAGAGAATTAAATTTGCTACAAAATAAAATTTATTGGAAAAATATTTAAACAGAATCCTTCGAGAAAATCATTAAAATCTTCAAATTCTATAAAAAATGTTAGTTTTTTGACCATAATTTTTTACCAGAATTGTCAAAAATTCTGATTTTTTCAACTTTTGTAGAGAATTTAATTCTCTATCGATTGATAACAAGATCATTTCAAACGGGCAATTAGTTCTTGAGTTATAAGCCGAGATGTCACTCAATATCGACACCTCCAAAAACCAAAAAATATTCTTAAAAAATTAATTTTCAAGATTCGTGTGGACAAAACAAATTTCCTATTAGGCCATTTAGTACCAGGAGAGAGATATGAAATTACTCTCAGGAGTGCAACAAGTTCAGATCGTATTTCCTCTGCTGCTGCAATTGTTGAAATTGCCTTGCCAAAGGGTAGCAATTTAAAAAATGAACAAGTTTTACTTAAAAATTAATTTTTTAAGAGGATGAGGGTGCTTTAATGGACGTTGGAAATTTATTGGTGACTTCAAGATTTATGCATGATGGTCGAGGAGTTGTTAATCTTACATGGGAAGTGCCTCCACAATTAATAGGGAAAATAAAATGTGAGGGAAGGAGATTTTTCAAAGAAATTTTTCTAAAAATTTTTTCTTAGCCTATGAAATGCGTTATATAGAAGCTAGTAATGCCCAGAGCGGAATAGAACGTTGGGAACATCTCCATTTTCCCGGAGAAGCACCACATGCTCAACTTTATAGCATGAAACCGTTGGTTGTTTGAATAAAAAATTCAAAAAAAAATTATTCAGAGACACAGAATATTTAATAAGGATTCGAACTTTATTAATTTCTGGTTTGCAAGTGGAAAGCGGCGAGTTTCGGATTCATACACCACGCATAAAAGAGCCTAATCCTCTGGCAAGGCTTGATGTTTTGTATTCGAGTGAGCAACCTACTGTGCGTTTACAATGGACGTTAGCCCCGTATGCTCTATAATTAGATTTCAATTTAATTGAGAAATTGTAGAAACTTGGAAAAGAAAGAAAAATAAACTTGAAAATATGCAAACTGAAATTAAATAGACTTGATAAGTTTTCGAGTTTTACACAGGTTGGGGAAATAAATAAAATCCGAGGGGATAGAATTGTAGAGTTTTAAATAGAATTGTAAAATAAGCTGGAAATTTAAAAAGGGAAAAGTAAACTTGAATTACAATTGTGAAATAAATAAACTTGAATTGTAAAAATCTGCAAAGAAAAACAAACTTGAAATACAAGTGTAAAATAAAATAAACTTGAAAATATATAAATTTAATTATTTATTTATTTAAAAAATAGACATATTCACTCATCAGAAATTACCGGATACGATTTGAGAATAACCGACCGTTATGATTTACCAGAAAGCGAGGTAGAATTAATCTGCTATAAATTAAAATTAATTAAAATTTCCCTAGTGGCGCCATCACCGAGTTAGTGGCTATTCCCCGCAATTTGCCTTGGATAACCTGCGGCCCTACACAACTTATTTTGTTCATGTAGACATTCGTAAAAATAATGGGGATGTTTTAAAAGGAAATACAATTTATCGTTTTACAACTTTGGGTAGGCTTTTTAATGGGATTGTAAAATAAACTTGGAATTGTAAGGGGAAAATAAATAAACTTGAATTTTAAAAACAAACTTGAATTACAAATTGTAAAATAAAATAAACTTGTAAAATAAAATAAAAGAAAATAAATAAACTTGAATTTTAAAAAATAAACTTGAACTTGTAATTGTAAAATAAATAAACTTGAATTTTAATAAATAAACTTGAAATTGTAAAAAATAAATAAACTTGAATTTTAAAAATTTAAAAGTAATAAACTTGAGATTGTAATTGTAAAAAATAAATAAACTTGAATTTTAAAAATTTAAAAGTAATAAACTTGAGATTGTAATTGTAAAATGAATAAACTTGAATTTAATTAAAAATAAAACAAACTTAATATTACAACTGTAAATATATTAACTTTTAATTTTTTAGCCAATTTACCAGTCATTCCAAACGAAAACTTTGTAGACAAAGGCAATGAAGTACAGCCTTTAGCATTTGAACAAATTGACCGTGGACGAGTTAAAATAATTTGGGAATTTCCCAGCACTGTTGTAAATGCTGCTAAAGGCTATTTAAAATTAATTTAATTAAGTTAAAAAATTATTTTTAGGTGTTACTATTTATTTTAGGTATTTCTTTAATTTTATTTTCTAATTTTCAATTTACTAGTAATAATCCTAATGTTCCTATGGAAAGGTGGCAACGAGTTTTAGTTGAAAATATTGAGTCTGTGAGTTAAAAATAATTTTAAAAATTTATTTAATAATCAAAAACAGCGTTCTACAATATTGGCAGGCCTTCAAGAAAATATTTTGTATAATATCCAAATAGTCCCGAACAGTAGAGAAGATGGTAGACCAATGTGGGAACATTCTAAAAGAATGCAAATCAGGTCGACTTCAACTTTGAGAAATAAACTTGAAAAAGAAGGAAAGGAAAATAGTGAGGAAAAAATAGAGGAGGATGATATTTAATAAATCGTAAAATAAAATAAACATGAAAAATACAATTGTAAAAATAAATAAACTTGGATTATATTTGTAAAAAGAAAATAAACTTTAAATTTAAATTAAAAAATAAACTTGGATTTGTAAAAACTTGAAAGAAATAAACTTGAATTGTAAAAAATAAATAAACTTGAAATACAATTGTAAAAATAAAACTTGGTATAATTTGAAAAATAAAATAAACTTGATTTGTAAAAAATAAATAAACTTGAAATTGTAAAACATTTTAAACTAAATAAACTTGGATTTGTTAAAATGAATAAACTTGAATTACAATTGTAAAAAAAAATAAACTTGGAATATAACTTAAAAAATAAACTTGAATTTGTAAAGCGAAAAATAAACTTGAAATATGATATTAAAAATAAATACAATCCCTTATCCCTTTGTTAAAATAAAAACAATGAAATAAACATTGTGTTTAAGAAGATGAATAATAAAGGGAAAGTTGATTGTAATATTTGTTTATAAAATAAAGATGAATAACTAAAATATATTATTTTTTTGTTTGTGATTCTTCAATATTCCAAACATTTTTAATATTTTCTCGTTTCAATTGTAATTTTAAAAATATTCCCCCAATTTAATTGTAAACACATAGTTTATCAATTTAATTTATCAATAATATAATTGTTTATGCTAAAAATTTATTTATTATTAACCTCAAAATTAATTAAAATCAGCAAGAACAATTTTACTGATATGGCATTTTAAGTGCTTATATGTAGCGAATAAAAGAGGAGTTTCCCCACAAAGCATATGACAAGGGAAAATAATAAAATGATAAAATAAAAATAATTTTAGTAAATATTTATGATCAAAAATTAAAAAGAAAAAATTAAATTTTAAATTAATTAATAATTTTAAAATTAAAAAATTAAATGGGATTAATTGAATTACCCGCAGAAATAATTGTTGAGATTTACCAATATTTAAATGATTGGGAAGATGTTTTAGCAAACCAACATGTTTGTAAATTTATTAAAAATGTGCTAAGTGAAAATGGTTTGTTGTAATTCAAGTTTATTTGTTTAGTGTTGTGAACTTGTTTGTTTTTAGCTTCAAAACTTGCGCGTCCACCTATTAAAATGTTTATTGAAAATAAAACAGGCGGAATAAGTTTTAATAATTCAAGTTGTAATTCAAGTTTTAATATTGATGGTTTAAACATCTCTTTACAAAAATACAACAATTATTCCAACTTTTTACAAATTGTAAAACAAGTTTAATTTAATTTACAAATTGTAAAACAAGTTTAATTTAATTTACAAATTGTATTCTAAGTTTTCTCTTAACTAAAACTTGCTTGAAATAAATAAACTTAGATTTGTAAAGATAACAAACTTTAAAATCCCAACATTTTTTACAATTTGTAAAACAAGTTTTACAAATTCAGGTTTATTTTCAAGTTTATTTTACATTTTTCAGAATTCTCCTTTTAATCGTTTACAAATATCGTCTCTAAACATCAACGGTCCTCTAACAGAAAACCAACTTTATTTAATTGCTGATCATTTAAAAATTGGAAAACAACAAAAAATAAAATCTATATGCTTGGAAAATGTAAAAATTTAATTTAAAAAATATTTTAAAAATTTTTTTAGATTTATTTTGAACCTTCCCCAGCCACAAATTATTTATTTTCTCAATTATTCCAACAACAAAAATTTCAAAAAATAAAAATAAAAAATTGTTTTTATTCAAATAAAATATTAAATAAATTTTTTGATGATTTTAGTCAATTAAAAATTAATTTGGACGAATTTAATAATAAAAATAATAAATTTATTGAATTTTCTGTTTTTTCACTACAAAAGTTAGCTTTGGATTTGCGTTACAAAATGAAGAGAAATTTACAACCTTTTGTTTGGGAAGGGGGGTTGCCTTTGAATTTACAACTTTACAATACTTTTGTGGAAACTTTGTGTCTCTTTATTGAGGTTTTAAAAAATTATTTAAAAAATTTTTCTAAATGTCAAAATGTCAAAAATTTCGAAATGTCGAAAAAATTTCGAAAAAAATTTTTTTCAACAGAATTGGCTCTATAACAACGAAACCACGCCTAATTTTCATATTAAAATTAAAAATTGTTCGGAACAATTTACCCTAGATTTTAACAATTGTTGCGCACAAAGAAGACTTTTATACGCTTCCGATTTTAGATTTTACTCAAAAACTCAACATTTAGCTTATATTCAAGGAAAATTCAATTTTGTATGTTTTGATGTTTTTAAGCTTGTTTTTAATGTTTTTATTAGGAAAAACATGTTTTTGAACTTTTTCCGGAAAGAAGTTTGCAACAACTTTATCAGGTTACAGTATGCCGAACATTTCCTTCTGCAATATCTTTTGCTCGTTTTTATCGCGATGTTTTCTGATAAATAAACTTTAAATTATTAAAACTTGTTTTATTAAAACTTGAACATATTAAAACTTAGAAAAACAAGTTTGTCTTAAATACAACTTGTTTTATTAAAACTTGTTTTGTTAAAACTTGTTTTGCTAAAACTTATTAAAACTTGGGAAAACAAGTGTATTTTAAATAAAACTTGTTTTAAATAAACTTAGGTTTATTGTTTTAAATAAACTTAAGTTTATTTATTAAAACTTAGACGAACATATTAGAAAAACTTAAGCAAACAAGTTTATTCACTTAACTGGGGGGGGGGGGAGAGTTATAGACAAACTACCATTCAATAACTATAATTGAGAAAGAATCTGGGTGTTTCCCATTTTTTACTGCAGCTTTTTAAACCAACCGGATTGTCTGAGTGTTTAAAAAGCTGTTTTTACTTAAGAAAGTTTTCTTTGTTAAAAAATTAGGATTTTACTGGAGAGTAATGGAATATTATTATTTTAGGTTGTTAATTTGTATGAAAAATCGAGAAGAAAAAGTTGGTTCAATTAAAATATTTATTGAAATTCAAATGCAAATAAATTAATTGAGAGAAAACATAAAAAAAGATTTCAGAAATTTTTTGAAATTTTAGGAAATTTATTTGTTAGAATCGTGAAATTTTTTGAAGAAATTTCAAAAAAAAATTGAACATCTTTTTTTAAATTGGTCAAAATATTTTTTTGTAAATTATTTTTTAAAAGCAAAAAAAAATTGAAAAAAAAGAATACATATTTTTTTTAATGTATTAAATTAGGAATTTTTTTAGGCATCAACAAGTTTGTGTGTGTATTTTTTTTTATAAAAGAGGTGTGTGTGTATGTATTTAGGTAATTTAAAAAAATATGTATTCTGTTTCAAAAAAAAAGAAAGATTGTCAAAAAGCAGAGGCAGTGGAATTAACTCGAATCGAATTTAGAACAACAAAACAAAAAAACATCGATTCATAAAAATAATAAATAGGTAGATGAAGAGCCTCAAATAATAAAAGGAGATGAATATTTTATTTTTTTTTGTAATTTTAATATGTCAAAATTTTTTAACTCTCCTTAATAAGATTTTTAAAAGCAGCCAACGAGAACACCAAAACAAAAAAACCTTCCAAAGCAACACCTTCTCTAACCAAAAAAAGTCTTCTACTCTGTAGAATCACCACCACCACGTTGCTTATCTGGCGACTGAACAACTTCCAAGCGAGCAATTTTTGTTGGAATCTCAGTTTCACCCTAAAATATTAAATAAAGTTTTTTTAAGATGACTCATTTCATTCTACATATTTAAGAGGGGGAAATCCAAAAAATTGGGGGAAAAGTTTGATTTTTTAGAAACGGACAAGTTATTGTTCTTCCATCCCCACCTTATCCCCAAAATGAAAATTTTTATATAAAAATCATCAAATTATTTGACAATAGGGTATTTGACAATTTATTTTATAATAGGAAAACAAAATTCAGATTCCGAATAATTTTCCCATTTTTCGAAAAAAATTTATTGAAAAAAAAATACCTGAGGATGTTCACGCTTCTTCGGAGAACCCTTCTTTGGACTATTTTTGCGCATTTTAAGTGATTTACATTTTTTCAGATGACAATCTCCACACTAAAATAAAAAATAAGTAATTTAAAATGAATTGGAATCACTTTAAAAATAGCACTTCCAGTGCAGTTTCCTCCTTTGTCACACGGCTGGAATTCCTTATCAGAGTTCTTTTTGAAGAAACTCTAGAAATAAAAATTTTTACTATTTAAAAAAACCTTCCCCAAGAGTCTCATGTAAGAAAAAAGACTAAAATAAACTATAGAATACTTACAGAACATTTATCACAAGTCCAAGCATTATAGCTTTTGTGTGCTAAAAATGAAATAAGTAAAAAAAATTTAAAATAGAGAAACTAACCACCCTCATGATATACACAGACAGCACACAAAGGATTAACACCAGATGGAGCCGGTTTCTGCCCAAAACTACCACCAGATGAAGCCAGTTTCTGAATAATAAAGTTTATTAAAAATAAGACAAAAAATAAATTGAAACAACCCCCCCCCCCCCCAAATAACAAAATCCCAAGATTATCAATTAAAATACCCTATCCCAAACATATAAATAAACAAACGGATGGTGAAACTGTTGGAGAAATAACAGCTCGCTGTTGCTGTTGTAACATTGTCTCACTAGCCTTACCAGTCTTCAAGAATTCCTTCTTTAAGTTGTTGAAGCGATATTGGAGATGAAAATTTTCATTTTGGAGTTGAAAATTTTTACGCGTCAATTCAGCAACTTGATCAGCAACTTGATCAGACATTTGTTTCTAAATAATATACCATTATACACCAAATAAGGGAAAAAGTATAGAGTATGGAACACTCGGGAATATGGAAAAATTAATCGAAAGAGCACGTCGATCTGACAATGGGTTGAATAACCAAAACTATAAGGGACTCACGATTTCAGAGTGAGATAGACTCAACTATGGATAGACTCAAGATAGATATACTCAACAAAGATAGACTCAACAAGGCCAAAACGGTCAAAGACCCACGAATAAATTGCATGTTCGACTTTTACTTACATTAATCAGATCGATCGCCCCATGATTTTCAGGATTTCTCTAGGCCCGTATAAATATCTCAGTCCTAAAGTTTTTTACCATTCAACTAATACCGATGAACTATTTCGAAATTCGACTGACTAGTTTGCTCTATCAGTTTGTTATGTCAAACGAATCATGCCAAAAATACAGAGATTTGTTAAAAACTTCGGAGAATATTGGTGAAAAAACTCAAGGACTATTCTCAGCAACACCCGTGTCGTTTAACTTAATAAGCTTAAACACCTGTAAGGGGATCCCCCTTCCCAAAAAATTTAAAAAAACCTCATATAATTTTTTCATATCCATAGCCTGCAAAAAATTCCGTATCCAATATACTTTGTCATTTGGGTCATCATCACCAACATTCACTTCCTCCTTTAAAATATTTTCGGCCAAAGTCTCTTCCTCAATCAAATCACGTTGACCAACCGCTGGTTTACTTGCATCAGACATTTTATTGTTTAATAAACAAATGAATTTGTGTTTCTGAAAAAAAATTTTTTTAGAACAAAAAACATAACGTCAACTCTATCTCTCACAAGTATAGACTCGCGAAAATCAATAAATGGTGCCATTCAAAAGATAGATGCACCAAAAGATCGTTAGGGGAAAATCTATAAAAATATAGACTCGTATAAAATTGGTTAAAAATAGAGGTCGGTAAAATCACATTTGCAGGATTCTAACAGGATTGGGTTTTAAAATTTCGAACAGGACCGGATCCTGCAGGATTAATCCTGACAATCCTGAAGACTGAAAAAAAGGCAGGATCCTGTCCTGCGCCGAACTTTAATTAAAATATCGATTAAAGTTCGGAGGCCAGTTGAGCACTAACTGTTGAGTGCGTAAGTTTAATGGTTTTGTTACGTTTTTTCTTCCGTTTTTTGTTCGGATTTTTACTATTTTGATCGATTTTGGCCTTCTTTTAGTGCATCTATCTTTTGTATAGGTGCCCCGAAACTGTTTCCTTTGTTGTGGGCACCCAGTTGTACGCGCCTAATTGTGGCGTACTTTTTTCCGTCGAACCGGTTTAGAGCGGGCCCTCGACTAAACTATATCCGCCTGGCCTTCCAAAATTTTCGAATTTTCGCCTGCGGCGCTGGAAAAGTAAGAAATTTGGCTGCTTTGTCGTACTCTGAATCGGCGACTCTGAGTCGACCTTTTCCCAATCGCTCTCTACTTTTTTGAATTTCGAATATTTTTTTATCCAACATTAATATATTTTATTTCCAAACTTGGCGTTAATATTTTCCTAGGTTTCTATTTATTTTTCACTATTCTACTTTTAATTTATTTTTAGGAATTCTATTTACTATTAGGTAATTATTCTCTTTTATTAATCAACCTTGACTTGTCGGAAAATATTTCCAGCAGATGAATAGACTATCGATGAAGAAGTCATCAGCTTTTTAGCATATCTGGTCCAAAACTCTTTTAATAATATTTTATCAAAATATTCGTTTGAATCCTTTGATCTATCTCTCGACAGTACATTTGAAAAAGTGTTGATGGTTTTGAATATATCCACAAGCAATTCAGGGGGGATAGTTTTTTGTTTTTTAATTTTAGTTGGGGTTAGGATTAGACTTTGTTGTTCCAATTCCATATTTATTATTGTAGTATATTAGGGACATACGTTGGGGCCAATAAATATATTAGGGACAGATCGCCTAAAATATTATTTAATTATTTTTATTTAAGGAAAACTATGAAAAGCTACTGTATCATGATTCGAAATGAACGGACAGATTCTATTCTATCTTACTTGTTGTTACAAGGATGGATACTTCATTATTCGATTAATCTATATACTAGAGCTCAGCAAACTATAACTGATTGTTATATTTGTTCAATGAAAGGGCACGTCACCACAAAAAGTATGTATATAAAAGGGGGATGGTTGAGTCCCTCGGTTTAGTTTCTGGGTCGCTTTTAATGATGAGACTCTATCCTCTTCTTATTAAATTTTTTCAAAACATCAACTTGTAGGTAGAAATACGAAATGCATAAAATATCTGACTAGTTCTTTCATTTGCAACTGGAAATAGAGAAACGAGAGATGCTTACTTATATTGATTTGTTTTTGCCGAAAATAGAGAATCGAATAAATTCATTCCAGTCTCAATATTTCACTTTGAAAATAATTATTTTTTTGAATAAAATTTAAAAATGTTGGCAAACTATAGGGAGATTTTTTCACAAGTTTGTCTTAAATACAACTTGTTTTGTTAAAACTTATTAAAACTTGGGAAAACAAGTTTATTTTAAATAAAACTTGTTTTAAATAAACTTAAGTTTATTTATTAAAACTTAAGCGAACATATTAGAAAAACTTAAGCAAACAAGTTTATTCAATTTTTTAAAACTTAGAGCTTTTTGAACCCACAAATTTTCTGCTTGTTTAAAAAGCTACTATTTATATGTTTATTTAAAACAAATTTAAAAAATAATAAATTGTAAAATGCAATAAATGAGAGAGTTTAAAACAAATATAAACGGTGTAAATAATTTTATTATTTTATTCTAATAAATTAATTTTTTAATTTCACTGCTTGCGAATTTCCCCTTCAACTTGCTTTAGAGAACCACCATGTTTTTCTTTAGCTAATTTATCAATAAATTTCTAAAAATTAAAAAAATTAATTCTTAAATTAAATTAAAATTTGTTTTTACCTGAACAACTTGCCCATGTGACCATGCTGTTGGGTGGAATCGAAAACGCGGGCGTCTTTAAAAATTAATTAATTTTTAGATATCTCTAATAAAAAATTAGCGTTTTCTTACCCTTCAGCGTCGATTAGGAATTTCTGAAATAATTAAATTAATTTTAAATTATTGGAAAAATAAGACGAGTTGTTTACCTCAAAATTCCAAGTAACATCATTAACCTAAAAAATTAATTTTTTAAAAATTATCTATAAATGTTCAACAAGTTTAAATTTAAAGGACGCACCTTGATTGGGTTATACATAAGTTCTTCACGTTTTCCAATCTGTGTGACTGTTTGAGGACACGAATCCTTCAAAGAATTTAAATTAGTTTTTATGGATATTGGAAGGATTAAAGGGAATCCAGCTAGCATTCCTAGCATTCTATTAAAGAGGGGTGCCTATTAAAAGAGAGAAGGTTGTTGTGTAGTGGTGACACTACTATAAAAGCCACTGTAAGCGTCAGTCTAATTGGATCATACTAGCCCGGCTAGTCCCTGATCTCCTTCGTCTGTTCCATCTCAATCCCTTCGCCTACATATTGTCATTTCTCTTTTGGATAAACTGTTAACCAATTGCACGTCGACATTCGTATACCCTCGGACATAACAAGTGGCGCGGTCGACAACGGCAGCTCGTCAACAAGAACATCTACTGGAGCGTCAACAGAACGACAACAGCTACAGTGGAGGCGAGTATTGAAAGAGAGTAGGCGAAGTGGAAAAAATTGCTTGAAGCAATTATTGAAAAGGATTAATTGAATTGTGAGTGAACAGACGTCGTAAATTGTCGGCATTGAAAATTAAATTGTTAGTGCGTGCTGGACCTATGAATTGAAAGGTTAAATTCCTTAAATTGAAAGCTAAAATGCTTAAATTATTAGTCCTGAAGCACAACAAAAAAACAGAAAGCCGACAAATTTCCGAATTGAAGAAAAATATTGCTACATTGAAGAATTGTAAAAAATTGTAAAAATACTATTGTAGGAGATTATTGAAGAAAAATATTGAAGAAAAAAATAGTATTGAAAAAATTGTAGCATTCGGAAATTGAAAAATCAAGAAAGAAAAAATTGTTGGCGTTCATATGCATGTAAGTCCAAAAAATTCCAAGAAAAAGAAAAATTATTCGAAATTGCAAAATTGTAGAAATGGAAAAATTATTTGGCGTTCAGAGAATGTAAGACCAAAAATTGCAATTTCAAAAATTCCAAAGAAAAGAATATTATTCGAAATTGCAAATTGTAGAAATGGGAAAAAATTATTTGGCGTTCAGAGAATGTAAGTCCAAAAATTGCAATTTCAAAATTCCAGGAAAGAATTCAATTGTCACGAAACACTATGGAAAGTGTACGTGACATACTTCTGGATAAACAGCGACCAACAAGTGGAACATCAACCAGGACGTGCGATTGCCGTGTTTGGATTCTTGTGTGCGCTGTCGAACTCTACTACCAGAAGAGAAGAAGAAAAACAAAAAGATGTGGATTAAGATGACAAACTGTGATATTTGTAAATTCTTGTAATGTAATTTAAATGTTGTTTTTCCCCAAAATTGTCATCCCACATGTTTTTATTGTTGTGAGTATTAGTAGAGACTGAAACGCTGTGGCTATAATTGTTGATTGTATTGATAGCTTTAAGCTATATTGAAATGGTTATTAAAACCTCTAGTCAAAAGAGGAGGCATTGAAAATTGTGAAATTGAAAATTGTAATGCCTAAACAATCAACCTAAACCTTTCAAAGGGGAAGGTGTTGTGTAGTGGTGACACTACTATAAAAGCCACTGTAAGCGTCAGTCTAATTGGATCATACTAGCCCGGCTAGTCCCTGATCTCCTTCGTCTGTTCCATCTCAATCCCTTCGCCTACATATTGTCATTTCTCTTTTGGATAAACTGTTAACCAATTGCACGTCGACATTCGTATACCCTCGGACATAACAAAGGTGAAGCACCGTTGTATCTCGGTAGCTCCTAGTATGAAAGCTTCTAGCAATAACTGCCAAAAAAGGTAACTAGATTTTAGAGTTTCACCGGAAGTTTCGATTCAGGTTCCGGACCGGAACTTAGAAAAGTTCTGGTTCCGGGATCGGGTCTCAAATTGGATCCGGTTCCGGTGAAGCACTACTGGATTAATGCCTGCCACGGATTTAAGCTTAACCCCTCCCTCTTCCTAAACTAAAATTTATTTTTTTTTTTACTTTAAGAAATTCATATAGAGGGTGTTGATTAGCTCCATTAACTTCCAATTTTCCATAAATATGTAAATTTTTGTGAGGTTTCCAACCATTTCCTGGACGGACGTATTTAATACCTTTAAAAATTATTTAAATTCTGCTAAAATTTTATTTTCCACCATTCATTATTTCGTGGTTTTCAGCAGGTTCTTGAAGGTAAAATTGATTGCAAGGAAATGCCAAAATTGTAAATTGTCCTCCATTTGCCAAATTTTTTTCGATTAAAGGGTTGAAGTCGATATACTGCTGGGTATAGGCTGGGGAATTGAGAAAAAAATTTTTTTTTATTTTTTTAAGAAAGGAAAAAAATTTTTTAAAAAAATTGCGCGGGCCGCGCTGATTTTCTGTGGTAACATTTTTTCGTAGTCTAAGAGACTACCGTTGAGCTATATTAGCCCGCATAACGTTTACTTATAAATTCCTCTATAAACTACTAGGTATATTTCTTTCTTTATAGTAACTTAAGGTAACTCTTCCTTATCTTCCTTATTTTCTTATTCTTCCTTATTTTAAAAAGCGAGAGATTAAGGGTGAAACAAAGTAAACCAATACATATAAACAGTAGAGGATGAACACAAAAGGACAAGGGTCAAAATCCTTCTGTTTTTTTCAAAAAAATTTTTTCTGTTCTGATTGCCCATTATTAAAAAAATATTTTTTTTCTAAATTCTCCAATAAAATCTATACCACAAAATGTGGCGACATTAACAACAAGAAGAGGTTGGCCTTTGTAGGCACTTAAATCTTTAAATTCCCCTTCCAATGTCTCCACCTAAAAATTAATTTAAAAATAATTTTTAAAAAATATTTTTCCACCTCAAAATCATAAATTGATAAATTTTGATAGTCAGGAATACATTTACTCCAACGAGTAGTTTCGTCAATTAATTTAGGGCCAGGTTGGTATTTTTCCTTTTTTGTGGGTGAAATTTGCTTATTTGCACTTATAGCACAACAAGTTGTAATTATAGCAATAAATGTTAAATAGGTGAGCATTTTTGTGGGGAAAAAGTTTTACAATTTCTGAAAAAATAAAAAGAATTGTAAAAACAAGTTTATTTATTGTAAAATTGTAAATAAAGTTTATTTATTTAATTTTCAGGTTTATTTATTTACAAATAGGTTTATTTTTGTTAAATTGTAGAAAATATTATATAATTGTAAAAAAGGTTGTAAAAACGCTTTAGAACTTTTTACAATTCCCCAAGTTTTATTTTTAAGGTTTATTTTTAATAAAATTTTATTTAACTAAAAATAAAAGTTTGATATAAAATAACAATTTTTATACAAAAATAGTCTTGCGTCAACACAGAGAACACAAAAAATTTTGTTTTTATTTCTTGATTAAAATTTCTTTTCGAGAAAAATTTTTACACATTAAAAAATGAATTAAAAATAAAAGTAAAAAATAGTAAACAATAAAAAATATTGGAGACTGAAAATAAAAACAAGAAAAAATTTTATTTTAAAGATTTAAAGATTAAAGTTTAAAATTTAGAAAATATTAGGGGTTTTTTAAGAAAAATAGTAAAATAAGAATAATACTGGAAACTTTAAAAATATTTTTATTATGGAGAATATAAATTACAATTGTAATAAATTTTTTAATAAAATTAAAACTTGAAACAAGTCAAAATAAAAAAATAAACTTATTTTACATTCAAACAATGTTTTTGTTAATTGTAAAAACAAGTTTATTTTTATCATTTAAAACCTATTTTACAATTAAAACTAAAATAAACTTGTTTTTACAATTCTTACTTAAATAAACCTATTTTTACAATTCTGAATAAAACAAACTTTTTACAACTCAAACTTAAATAAACTTTTTCTATCCACTAAAAATACAAAAGAAAAACACTTGTTAGTCAAAAACAAAATTGTAAAAAGAAAAATAAACTTTCACGCATTTTTAGTCCTCTTTTAACTAAAAATAAACTTATTGCGCATCCTAAACAAATAAATACAAAAAATGTATTTTTTTGTTGTATTTTTTTGTATTCTTAATTTAAAAAAAAATTTTTTTTCAATTAAAACTAGAATTAATAAATTTAGTTAAAAAAATATTATTTTATTTTTTAATTGTAGTGTGAGCGATACTTGAAGATTTCTTTTATTTTTATATCCCTTTAAAAGTGTTTTTTTCTTAATTTGAGTGATTCTCAAAATTATTTTCTTTTAAATAAATTATTAAAAAAAGAATAAAGAATGGATTTAATATTCTATTTGGGATTTTGGGGGATTTATTCAGGGAGAGAAAATAAATTATTAAAGGAGGGAAATTCTCTTCTAAATTTCACTGTTAATTTTTTTTTCAATTCTCAGCTGCAGAAGAGCGTTTAAAATAAATTTTAATAAAAAAATTAATTTAAATTTTATTGTATTTTTTTCTTATTTTATAGTTGTTCAATCTAAATTGCCTTTTTTCAATTTTTGACTCCTGATCAAACAAATTTTATTTATTTTTCCTTTTCTTGGCCTTGGAATTAAACAATATTTGCAACTTTCTTTGGAAAATATCAATTATAAAAAAGAGAAATGATCAATCAAAGATTAAAAATTAAATGTTAAAATACACAAATATTAAAATAAATAATTAAATAAAAAATTAAAAATAGGGCTAGATTTAATTTTATGTTAAAAGAGATCGTGTTTGGCGAAAAATTATAACTTTGGGAAAAATTGACAGATTGATCTAATTTTGGTATCATTCGATAGAGAATTAAATTTAACACAAAATACTAAAAAATCAAAAATTCAGATGAAGGAACAAAAAAGTTATGATCAGAAAACTAACTTTTTTTGCGAAGAAAATGCGCATTTTCCCAAGTTTTTCTATCACAACTTTTTCTATTTATCAAATAAAATTAAAATTTAGTTTCCACTAAATGTAAAATTTAATTCTGAATAAAATGATACTAAAAATGATTAAATTCGTTAAATTATTTAAATAGTTATGGGCCAAAAACTAACACCAACTCCTCGTTTTCCGTTAAAGAAAAAGTTAAATTAAACTCTTTTAAATAAACAATGGGCAAGTTTAATTAAATAAAGTTTGTTTAAAACAAAGTTGGGTTTAATAAAACTTTGTTTAAAACAAGTTTGAAAAAGTTTATTTAAAACAAGTTTATTTAAATAAACAGTTTGTTTGAAACAAGGTTGGTTTAATAAAATGTTTGAATTAATAAAACTTTGTTTTAAATTAAATAAACTTTGTTTTAAATAAACTTGTTTGTTGTAAAAAAGTTTCCGAACAAGTTTATTTAAATACTAAATAAAATAAACTTTGTTTTAAACATTTTAATAAACAGGTTTATTAAAACAAAGTTCTAAACAATTTGTTTTTGTTTAATTAAATTAATGTTTGTTTAAAACAAAGTTTTATTTTTTCATAAACTTGTATTGTTTCAATAAATATTAAACAAATTATAAACAATGGAGAAAATATATTCTTATAACAAATTTGACAAAAAATATTTTTAAGCAACCCTAGAAGGAAAATAAATTTATTAAAGAAATGACGATCAGCCGAGAATGTGTGTTTGTGATTGATAGAAGATGGCGGCATTTCAAGTTTTGTGGGAGGAACAAAATGAAAAGGGGAGACGAGAACGCATACAACAACTACGAGAATTCGATTGAGAACTGCGAGAATTAAATAAATTTATTTAAAAAAATAGTATGTGTATAAATTAATTAAAAAGAGAAATTTGTATTGAACAGTTTTTACAATTAATTTTTTACAATTCTGAACTTTTTGTAAAAACAGCTTTTTAAACGTATAGATAAACCTACTAGTTCGAAGAGCTGTAAAAAATAGAGTTAAAAGGGAGACCCCAAAAAGATGATATTTAAATAAGTACAAACTTGTTTTTATAAATAGTACAACCTTTTTACAATTACAAATAAGCTTTTTAAACACATAGATAATCCTACTGGTTTGGAGAGCTGTAAACAAGAGTAATAAAGGAGGAATCAGGAAACGAATACTTTAAACTTTTTTTACAATTATCAGCTTTTTAACCCCATTGAAAATCCTGTTGGTTTGCAGAGCTGTAAGAGGAAAAAAGAAAATTTAGTTGTTATAACTCAGTTGTTATTAACTAATTTTTAATGACTCGTTTGTATGAAGGTTCAGGTCAAAAAAAATCGGGTTTTTGGTAACTGCGGCCCATCTCTTTTACATAATGACTTTTGTAAAAAATTTTTTTCGATATTATGATACTTTAACAAATTTTTTCTTTTTTAAACAAAATTTAATTGACGAAATTGATAAAATTTTGAATGTAATATACAAAAAATTAGAGACTGGATGAAAGAAAAATGCCTTTTCAAGAATTTTAAAAATTATTTTTTGAAGTATTGAAATTTTTTTGTTTTATATTAAAGTCCGGTCTCTAATATAAACAAACATTTTGATTTAATATTGGGGGATAAAAAAAACCATCTTTTTTTTTAATAAAAAGATTTATGTTTCTAATAAATTTTTTATTATTGCCATCTTTTTATTGCGCGATTAAGAAACGTAAATATATTTTTGTTTAAACACGAGAATTATAACAAAAAATTAATTTATCGCTCTGTCGGATAAAAGAAAACAACAAAATTGTTTTTATATATTTTAATAAAAATATAAACTATTTAAAATTGTTTGTTTGTACTTTATTATTAAACAAATTTGTCAAATATTATTTTTAAGTGATAATTTAATTAAATTTCCTTTGACATCTTACTAATATTAATTTAATAGACATTGAAGAAAATTAATAAATAACAGAAATTTATGGATCATACAAAACTTCTTTAATAAAAAAACATTTTTAAAATTTAATAGACCAAGAAAATCAAGTGAATCTTTAAATAAAAATTTGTGCTTCTCTCAGTCTTACAAATGAGTTCAATTTTCAGTTTTTAGAGCCTAATCTTTATCATCAAGAAAATCCAATTCATGAGCAATAATATTTAGAGCATCGTCCGCTAAAAAACAGAACTAAGATTAAAGTTTATAAATAAAAATATATATTTAAAAATTTATTAGAAAAATATGAAAAAATCTCCCTATATTAGTTTAACAACATTATTTAATTTTTATTCAAAAAAATAATTATTTTCAAAGTGAAATATTTAAGTCTCATGAGTTTATTCGATTTTCTATTTTCGGCAAAACAAATCAATATAAGTAAGCATCTCTCGTTTCTCTACTTCCAGTTGCAAATGAAAGAACGACCAGTCAGAGATTTTATGCATTCCGTATTTCTACCTACACGTTTATGTTTTGAAAAAAAATTTAATAAGAAGAGGATAGAGTCTCTCATCATCCAAAGTGCCCAAAACTAATCTAAGGGACTCAACTATCCCCCTTTTATATACATACTTTTTGTGGTGACGTGCCCTTTCATTGAACAAATATAACAATCAGTTATAGTTTGCTGAGCTCTGTTTAGATTAATCGAATAATGAAATATCCATCCTGGTAACAAACAGTAAGATAGAACAATAGAATCAGTCCGTTTATTTCGAATCATGATACAGTAGCTTTTCATAGTTTTCCTTAAATAAAAATAATTAAATAATATTTTAGGCGATCTGTCCCTAATATATTTATTGGCCCCAACGTATGTCCCTAATATGCATACAACAATAATAAATATGGAATTGGAACAACAACCCCAAATCTTACTCCCAACTAACATTAAAAAACGAAAAACTATACCCCCCGAATTGATTGTGGATATATTCAAAACCATCGGAGCAGATAAATATATACTCACAGCCATCGAAACAGATGATTATATTGTTGAATTACTATTAAAAGATTTGTGGAGCAAATTTGCTATAAAACTGTTGACTTGTTCATCGATAGTCCATTTAACTGCTGGGAATATTTTGCGACAATTAAAGGTTAATTAAAATAAGTGAATAAATAATAAATAGGATTCCTAAAAATAAATCAACAATAGAGAATATTCAGAAACTTAAAAAATATGTATAAACTTTTAAGTTTGGTAATAAAATATTTTAATGTTAGATTGGAAAAAGAGAAGAATAGAATTCAAGTAGGAATATCGGGGTATTTATATATAGTTCTACTTCTTTACTGGTCCCTAAAAATCCCGCAGTTATAGTTCTAAAATTTCCTCATAATGTTTGGCAAACGCTGATTTTGTAGAATTAATGTAAAAATTTAACAGCGGCGCTGAAACGGCAATAAAAAAGAACGTTTCAGTATAATAGATTCAGAGTTGGCTAATTCAGTATTGCGGTTTTTAGGCTAGAACTTCTTTGTTTCACAAATTACGAAATTTTTTTATAAATAAATCGAAAGGCTCGAGATGCTTTATAATTGGACAGATCTGATCTGAACATTCTGCAAAAATACATGCGGAAAAAACAGTTTTCAGGCAGTAACTTTTTATAGAATGTTCAGATAAGATCATACAATTATGAAGATTATGTTTCGTCTGAAAATCTTTCGAATGATAGGACAATTATTCAAGTTAGGCGAAAACAAAGAAAGTAGGGCCCTAAATATTCTGAATCTGACAATTCAAAATTGGCTAATATAATTTTTCCATTTCGACATTATCTCCTTGACAAATTTCAATACACATAATTTCAAATTGCCAAACTTTTTTTATGCAATAAAAAGTAGAGGTCGGTAAAATCGCATTTGCAGGTTTCCGACCTCTAATATTTCTTCCTTTTTCAGCGCCGCAGGCGAAAATTTTGAGGATTTTGGAAGGCCAGGAAGACAAAAATGGTCCTTTTTCAGCGCCGCAGACTACAAAATAAAATCCTGAACCGTGAAAATTATTCAGGACGGAGCCTGTATCAGGATTGGGTTTTAAAATTTCGAACAGGACAGGATCCTGCAGGATTAATCCTGAAAACTGAAAAAAAGGCAGGATTTCGGACAGGATCCTGAAAAATCCTGTGCAGGATCCTGTCCTGCGCCGACCTCTAATAAAAAGTAAACTAACATTCATTTATTGATTTAACGATTACTGACGGAATAAATGACGTCATCTTTGTTTTAAAACAATTTTTTTCAGAAACAAAAGGAAATTACTTATTTGACTAAAATGACTGCTGCTAATAATCCTGATGCGGACAAGCAAGTTGCAATTCTATTGGTTCAAGCTACAGGTAAAGCTAAACAACTTCTTTTGGATGAGGAAAATTTGCAAGACTCTGACACGGTTGACTACTGGGTTAATGTGTTTAAACTTGCTATGGAGAAGAAGCAACGTGCGGAAGAGATGTTTCATTCTAACACAAAATTTTATATGGTTTTTTTTAGATTTTTCCTAGCAGTAATTGACCTTTTATCCCTCAATATTTTTCGGAGGCTTGGCATTAAGCCGTCGAAATTTCGAAAAACCGATTAATCTCCGATTAGAGCGAACTATTTGTCAACGAAATCGCTCTTGACCTGAATAGACTGGTAAATAGTTAAATATTCGTCCGGACTCGTACGGACCACAATAACGGAGGTTAAGCGTTGATTTTCAATTGTATCTAGGCCCACACAAAAAATTTTCAAGGTCAGCTCGACGAGCTTTTAACGTGTAACCCAGTTTCGTTCCATTTAGAATATATTATAACATTTGTACTACATATATATTTATTATTTAGAATGAAATTGATGTCTATAAAGCACAACTTGCCAATTTATCATCTTCACAAACTTCTAAAGTTTGTTTAATTTAATTTTTGTGGGTTAGGGAAGTTGGAATTTCTTCAAGCTTGGGGGGTTTGTGGACAATTTATGGCTAACTTTAAAGGTTTCCCCATTTCGGGGGGGGGGGGGTATGAGGGGGGGGCTTCAGCCCTACGCTCTTGGTTTAAGGGCGCCCTTAAACCAAAAAAATAATTAACTTTTTATTTAGATTGGTTTGGATTTATTGACTTCAGCTTCAACTCTATTGAACGAGGGAATCGCAAAATTAAATGAGGCAAGGGATGCTTTCGGAGGCGGTGGTGAACCTGTTATTGGTTCACCAACAATTGCTTCTAAGAATCTTTGTACATCAACGAGTTCTAAAACGATTGGTACTCCAAAGTGTCCGTCTAAAAATCTTGGTTCACCGTCTCCAGTTCGTTTTAATTTTTATTGTATAATCTTGGGGTTGATATTGGGTTAAAAACTTGTAGGGTTTCTTTGGTAATCTTAACATTTTTGTTAATTGGGGGATGGGTTCCTATTTACCATAAGTGTATTAGTAATTATTTTATTTAAGAAATCGACTACATCCACTTCTCCAACGAAACGTAATGTTCCTCTAGGACCTTGTCCAGTCTGTAAACTGAGAGATAAGGGTTTGTTTTTTATTGATTATCTTTTGTGTTTATGCCATGTCCAAACAGTGGATGTGACATGAGTAAAACCCCCAGTTTTGGAAAATTTTAAATTTTTTTTATTTTTAGAAGTGCCTGCCTATAGGATTTTTACTTGTTGCTTGTGTAAGGTAAGTTTCCAAACATTTAAAATTTTTGTGGATAATACAAATGGATTTTATTTTACAGGAATTTTTCAAACGTGTCATCGGCCGTAAATATCTGCCCAGCGTTGGATGTGGTAAAAATTGTTCTGGAAAGGAGTTGTTAGATGTTTGTTTAAGTCAAATTAATAAATAAATTATTTATTTTTAGTGTGAAGCTTGCTGGTACTCTAACTGTCTCAAAGCGGGTATGGAGACAAGCCAACAGTCGACGCTCAAACGCAAGCTCTCTATGGTATTTTTTTGGTTAAATTAAAGTTCCCCCTCCTCTTTTCCTTAATATGTATATAATTGTCCAAAAACAATTTTATGGGTCCAAAAAGTATTTGATGATTAATTTATAAAAATGTTTTGGGTGGGAAGAAAAACGTGCTGATTTATGAAAAATTAAACTTTTTCGGAATAGAATGACAAAAAAATTTTTAAAAATCTTATTAAGCAATTTATTTAGGACGAGTCGGAGAAGTTGCCAAAGACGATGAAAATGGCCGAGTCGGAACGTAAATCTTCTGATGACGAGGCAGTTAGTGGTGAAACATTTTCCCAGCAGTAAATTGTTAAAAAGCTATTTATGTAAGAATCTTAATTATATTTGGTTTATGAATTGTTTTGTTGTTTTTTGATTGAATTATTTTTGATTTTGATATTTGATTCAAAATCTGCCTCAAAATCTATTTAATTTTGACTTTTATTTGAAACTGAATACATATATTTTTTTAAATTACCTAAATACATACACACACACACCTCCTTCTATAAAAAAATAAACAAACTTGTTGATGCCTAAAAAATTCCTAATTTCATACATTAAAAAAATATATGTATTCTTTTTTTCAATATTTTTGCTTTTAAAAAATAATTCACAAAAAAAAATATTTTGACCAATTTAAAAAAAGATGTTCATTTTTTTTGAAATTTCCTCAAAAAAATTCACGTTTCCAAAAACTTAATTGCCTGGAATTTCAAAAAATTTCTCAAATCTTTTTTTTTTGTTTTCTCTCAATTAATTTATTTGCCTTTGAATTTCAATAAATATTTTAATTGAACCAACTTTTTCTTCTCGATTTTTCATACAAATTAACAACAAAAATACCTAAAATAATAATATTCCATAACTTTCCCAGTAAAATCCTAATTTTTTAACAAAGAAAACTTTCTTAAGTAAAAACAGCTTTTTAAACACTCAGACAATCCGGTTGGTTTAAAAAGCTGCAGTAAAAAATGGGAAACACCCAGATTCTTTCTCAATTATAGTTATTGATTGGCTCTGTAACTCTCCCACGTGAAGTCCTAATTTTCCCAGAAATTATGTTTATCGAAATATTGTTGTTGCTTCTAACGTTTTTTAACTAACCTTTTTTGCCTATTTTTAAATTTGCCTAAAAATAATTTGTAAAAAATATATTTTGACTAAAAAATATTTTTTTTAAATCTTTGAAATTTCTTCAAAAAATTTCATTTCTAAAAATTCCAGTTTTCAGAAATTTCAAAAAATTTTTTAAATCGTTTTTTGTTTTTTCTCAATTACATATTTATGTAATTTATTTTTGAATTCCAATAAATATTTTTTTAATTTAAACATCTTTCCCTGCCATTTAATTTTTCATTTTTTCATACAAATCAACCCCAATTACACCTAAAATAATGATGATTTGTCTAATAACCCCCATGTTGGCCTAATTTTACAATTACAAATTTTTCTTAAAAACAGCTTTTTAAACGCATAGGCAATCCTGTTGATTTGGAGAGCTGTAAAAAAGTAGAAAATAAGGATGGGTGTGTGTACACCCCTATTGTGTACCCCCAAAAATACACCCCCTATTGACGGTCAGGGCCCGGATTTTTAGGTTGTAGCCAATGCTGGGTATTGGGCATTTGTTAGCTACGGCTTTCAAAATCTTAGCTCCGGCTTCGGCACTTGAAATAATTATGTATACATATAAGTCCTCTGTTTATAGAAACATTCTTTTAATATCCATATAATTCAGGATGACAGGTTTTTTGATTAAGGATTTTTTTAAGTTTAGGGCTTAAAAAATTTGACAAGTCTTCATTTTTCCGATTTAAACTGGGAAAAGACTACAAAAATGTTTTTTCCTCCTTTTTCCCCGATAAAATTCGGGGCTTTGCCATTTATTCGACGACGCATTAATATTATGATTTAAATAGATAAGGAAAAAATTGTTATTTTTTACGAGTTTTAAAAAAATAATATGCCCCTTTATTGTAAAAATTTTTTTAAACTTAAAAAAATTAACAGAAAAACACATTTTTGAGCACAAAAATAAATAGAAAATAATACATAAATTATACATATAAAAAATAAAAAAAACTTTGGATTTTGTTTTTAAGTATTTTTTTCTTCTCAATCTTTTTTAATGTAAAAAGCTCTCCTTTTAAGTCTTTTCTTAAAAAAGTTGTCCCACATTTTTTAAAGAATTTTGGGAGGAGGAGGTGGCGGGGGAAGCAAAGAAGCAGAAGAAAAATCTTCTTCCTCCTCTTCATTTATATCCATATTATTATTATTAGCTGCCATAATACAAATTTTAGAGGGAGGTGGTTGTGGCGGTGATAAAAATGTTGGTGGAGGTGGTGGAGGCAAAAGAAGAAAAGTAGTGGGAGAAGGAGAAGGATTTTGTTGTTTTTGTTGAGGTCTGTAAAAATGTTTTTTTTATAATTTTTAGAGGAGGATATTCTTTTAGAGAAGGAAATATTTAAAAAAAAATTATTAGCAATTTTTGAGCTATGTTTAGGGACAGTCAAAACATGAAAATGCATGTTTTGTGTGTGGATATGCCCTGAAGTGGAAAGCTTAAAATGGTGTTTTTGCATAGGTCCGAGCATATTAGGGCTCGATTCTTAATCATATTTTTGCAAATTTTGTAAAAAAAATTTTTTTGGAGAATTTAAACCGAGAAGAAAAATCAAAAAATACTTTTCATACCTTTTTTGTTGTTGATGATGTTGCTGTCTATTTAAATAACCATTTAAAGGTGGTGGTGAAGGAAAGAAAATACTACTTGAAGGCGTTGTTGTTGCTGTTGTTTGTGGCGGCATTATTAATATTTGTTTATTATTATTTGCCAAAAAATTATTTTTATTATTATTAAAAGGTTTTGGAATTGTTGAATTATTAAAAAATTGAAGTTTATTATTATTATTAAAATATTGATGATGACATGTTGGTGTTGATGATGTAAATTGTTGTTGTTGAAAAGAAGGTGGTAAACGCCTTTTTCGATTATTAACAAAATTGAGAGGAGTAGAAGAATTATTCTTTAAAAAGGAAAAAATCTTTAAACGTTTTTTAAACATTTTTTAAAAATAAAAAAAAATACATGTTCCCTTCACCCTATACATAGTGCGAAGGGAACACGATTTTTATGAAAAACTTAAAAAAGAGAACATGTCTCTTTCACACTATACATAGTACGAAGGGAACATATATTTTTAGAAAAAGAAAAAAAATTGTTTACATGTTCCCCACACACTACACATAGTGCGAAGGGAACATGTCAAAAAATTTTTTAGGAAAAAAATTTTTTAGAAAGATGCGAAAAATTTTTTCTCACTCTCCTCCTTTCCCTAAAAGTCAAAACTACAATTTATTTTTTATAATTCACCTTATTATTGCTTGTTATATAATTTTCAATTTGATTTCCACCTCCACCTCCACAACTTGATTTATTTTCAAAAATATCTTTATTATTATTTTCGTTGATATATCCATTTGATTTAAATAAATTTGCATTTTCAATTAAAGCATTTTCTGCAGCCTAAAATTATAAAAAAAAAATTTTTTTTAATTTTTTCATATATTTAAATTTCACCTTCATTTGTGCAAGATGCATACTTGCACCAGTACCGACAGCTAAACGTTTATTTCTGAAAAAAAAATAAGAGAAAATACAAAATTCTGGTTTTTATAATGAAAAACACAATTATTAATATAATCAGAAAAATCAGAATTTTATTTTTAAAATCATAATTAAAAAATCAAATCAGAATTTTTGAAAATCAGAAGTTTAGAATTTTGATTTAAAATATTTCTGATTTTTCTAAATAAAATTCTGATTTTTTGATTGTATCAGAATTGTATTTTTCATTAAAAAATACCAGAATTCTGCTTTTAATAAATCAGAATTTCGGATTATTTCTAGAAATCAGAATTTTCAAAAATTCTGATATAAAAATAATTATGATTCTTTAAAAATACAAAATTCTGATTTTTAAAAAATATTCTGAATTAATCAGAATATTTTTCCATCTCCTCACCTAAAATAGACAGCTACTCTATATATTCTTGTATTTGTAGGTCCTTCAATTCCAATAGTTTTGTATTCTGGAATATCAGGTTCTGAAGAAGCAAAATTTCTAAGGGTTAAACAGGACTGTTGTAATTGGGATTTTGGGTCATTCCAACGTTGACTTAGAATAAAATACTTGAAAAAAAAATTATTTTTAATTTTTGTGAAAAAAGGAAACCTTTAATCTTGGAAAAAAGCAAACACGACAAAAATGACGACAATATAATAAACCTCTATCTACATAAAGAGCACCTAAAAATGCTTCCACCTAAAATAAAATTTAGAATTAAAATTAAATTTTAAAAATAAAAAAATTTTTTTAGGAGGGAAGTCATGTTCTCTACACTCTATAAATAGTGTGAAGGGAAAAAAAAATTTTTTAGTGTGAAGGCACATGTTCCCTACGCACTACACATAGAGCGAAGGGAAGATCTAAATTCTTAAGAAAAAAATTTTTCCTTTACCAAATCAGCCTTGTCTTTAGTTCGAAGATTTGGTTGAGGGCATTTTCTTAATAAAGCCTTAAAAAATTATTTTATTTAAAAAATTTTTAAATTAACAAAAAAAACCTGTGGAATAACCAAATATTTAACCATTGCTAAATCATCACAAACAACAGCTTGAGTAGTTGCTTGAACTAAACAAGTTCGTAAAAGTGATAAATGTCCTTCTTGGTGATATGGAAATTGTTTGTAAAGGTATTCACTTGTTAACAACTTTTGAAGAAAAGAAAAAATTTTTAATAAAATTTTTCAAAAAAAAACCTGTAAAATAGTATCACCCAAAAATTCTAAACGTTGATTATGTCCACTAAAAAAAGAATTTAATTAATCAATTTTTAGAAAGAAAATTTTTTTGGTATTTTATTTGTATAGTTGAGACAACCCTCTCTTGGGTCTGTCAAAAATCTTACAAGAAGGGGTACACATTACAAGGATGGACCAGTTTGAGAAAAAAAGACTGTCAGGGCCCGGAACGCGGTTTTCAAAAATTTTCTTTGGATTGGGTTTCAGGTGAATATCGCTTAAGTAGCCTCTTCCCTTCCATACTCACACAATGGCTAACCGAAAATTTTTTAAAACCAATTGAGGTGAGTGTCTTCCCATTTTTAGGAATATCCAAAAATGAGAGGCTATTTTTTGAGTGTATAAAGTGAGCCCATCCATTTAAAAATTAAAAAAAAAAATAAAAATTTACAGTGTCAAAAAATTGTAAGGAACATTTCTTCTAGTAAAAGCTTTAGCAAGTAATCTAATATGTTTAAATGTTATTCCAATACAACGTTCAAATTCAACAAGTAATTTAAGACAAGGCACAGAAGAAATTAAATGTCTATCACCATAAGGAGTGTCTTTCTAAATTAAAAAATTGAAATAAAAAAAAATTTTTTTAAGAAGAAAAGAATACTTTTAAAGGATGTTCAGGTAAATTTGTCCAAATCTGAAGTAAATTTGATTCATTAACAAATAATGCATTTGCAAAGATTCTAAAAATAATAGGGAAAATTATTTTTATAAAAAATTTTTAAAGTTAGTAAGAAAAATTTTTTCTAATAGATCGATGTGGGTTTCTAAACCAGGGAGGGGCCCTTCCACGTTTTAATAGTGGAATAAAGACGGAAAAAGCGGAAGAGATCCCATCCGCGCTTCAATTCTTAATTTTGCCTTATCCAAAACCTTTTTTAAAGTTATTTTGATTTTTCTTGACTAAAGGTCTGAAATCTGAATTTCAGGAACTGAAATTCAGCTACTCCCAAAGTTTTTACTGCCCAATTGACCATTTACTCCTCAAGTTTCTCTCCTTAAGCCTCAAATTTTTGTAAAAAATTCTTTATTCTCTCAAAAAAAAACTCCTTACTTATCACATTGTTCAAGACCAGAATCAAGAAAAACGGCAGCCATTAAAGCCTCAAATGTATTAGCCATTGCATGACGTAAATCGGCAGAATGGCACAAATCGGGACCGTGTGCATAAACCATAAAATGTTGTAAACCTAAACGATCACCAAGAGTTGCCAAATGACGGTTTTGAACCTTTAAAAGAATTCTTGAAAAAAAATAAAAATTAAAAAAAAATACTAAAGCAGATCGAAATGTAGCCAAACCACCTTCATCCAATTCAGTAAATAAAAAAAATAAATGTATAGTTGTTAAAAATTCAACAACAGCATCTCCAAGAAATTCTAATCTATAAAGGGGAAAAAGTAAAATAATAAAGTTATTCTTTAAATAAAAAAAAAAGCTTAAAAAGTCTTAAGTTTAAAAAAATCCTTGGAGTAATTTGACCAGGGAGTAGTCCCATCTCTGTCACAAGAACACTACGCCGCACTTTATTAAGAATTTTCGAATCCTAAACGCCTTGGATTAAAGAGATTGTATAGTTCGAACATCTCAAAAGCTGAGGTACCGTACTCTCTAGTAAATGTTTATGCTGTGGAAAAATTCATCATTGGATGGGAGATGGAATTAAACCATCATGGAAAAAGAAGAAGATGCTTCGGTCTTCTTAGACCGAAGCACAGCCGACCGTGCCACCATCCAACCCTATGGGGGGTTTTATTTCCATTTATATTCCTTCTACAAGTACGGACACAACAGTAACTAGTTAGGAGTATATATCCCCCATAAAGTCCCCAAAAAATAAAATTATTTAAACACAAACCTTTCATTATGTTTAACAATAGATTCATTAATACGATTAACAATTCTTCCATCATCACCTCCATTATTTTCTTTCATTTTATTATTACCAGAAGAAGATAAACGTTGCATAGACATAATTTCCATTAAAACATTAATTCCTCTTCTTCTACCAGTTTTTTGAATTAATTGTTGTTTAGTTAATAATTCTAAATTATTTTCTGTTGTTACATTTTTTAATGGTGATGAAGAAGAATTTAAATTTTGTTGTTGTGGAGAAGAAGGAATTAATGGAGATTTTGAAGTTGTTGTTGTTTTTGTGATAGTAGTTAATCCAATTCTTAAACCACAATTATTCAAAACATTTTTTGCATGATCAGAATTTGTTCCATAATTTGCACGAAATGAAGGATGAATTAATGCAAGTTCCAAAAGAGAACGATTCTGAAAAAACAAAAAATTTTTTTAATAAAATTTCAATCTTTTGTATTCTTCTGTATTTTCCTAAAATTTCGATAATTCTGATTTTTTAAAATGTTTTTCTACAAATTATTCTTTTTTTTAAATTTTTTTGAGGGGTCCTCGGGTCCTCAAAATGTATTTTTCCCAAAATTTTAATTTTGTATTTTTATGAAATTCTGACTTTTATATTTTATTGCAATTCTGATTTTTTTCTATCCCCTTAAATTCTGATTTTTCTGTATTTTTTAACAATTATTCTGAATTTTTCAAAATTTATTTTCTGTTCTTCAAGCCTCCTCTCAACATTTCTTTTTAATATTTTTTAAAATTTTAATAAAATTAATTCCAAACTTTAAATGTATAAGCCAATCGCTCCTCCAAAAAATTTAAAGAACAGTGAAAACGAACATGTTGACAAGCCAAAACAAGTAAAATTGAATGTAAAACCTTTTGGAAAAATTGGAAAAAAAATTTTTTTAATTAAAAATACCATATCAGAACAAATTCCAGTTGAATAAAAATCCCTTAAAATAATTTTTTTTTAATCAAAACCCAATTTAAAAAAAAAATATTTTTACCTTGAGCTAATGTGGACAATTGTATTTCTTTTGGATTTGCTTTTAAAAAAATTTAATTAAATTCTCAAAAAAATTTTTTTCTTTACCATTCCCTTTTAAGAGCATTTAAATGTGCTTCACTTTTTCTTAATAACCATTTTTCTTCAAAAGTTATTGAAGGTTTTGAAGACAAATGTTTACGTAATTGTAAGTGTTTGTATAAGGCATCTTGCATTCTAAATAGAAGGAAAAAAATTTTTTATAGAGGAGCAAAGCAATAATAGGTCGATCCGAATAGTATTTTTCAGTTAAAAAAAGGGACATAAAACCCAAGAAAAATTGAAATCGAAAATTTCTAAAAATAGAGGAGACAAGCAGAAAAACTAAAGGTCGGTCCTTTAAGTCAAGCTTTCTCTTTTTTAATTTTAAAATTAAAAAAAAATTAATTTACTGTGGTCTAGCCAAAAAAGCATAAGCATTAGGTTTTATACCAAAATGTGTAATTATTGGATAAAATTCATTATTATCTGCAGATTTTTCTAACAAATCCAAACGTATTGCCAAAGGTTTCTTTTAAAATTAATTTTAAAAAATAAAAAAAATTTAAAACCTTTTTAGGATTTATACAAATTTCTCCCTTCTTTTGACAAGCAAAATCAACCAATGCCAAAGGGTTAATGTGAAAATATTGAGCTAATCTGTCATCTACCAAAGGCGTAAAATTTGTAATAAAATGAGAAAGAATTGAAGAAAGTGGTAAAAGCTCTTTTCCGTTATCTATAAATTAAGAAAAAATTTCAAATTTAATTTCTTAAAAATAAATAGAATTTCGAGAAACGAAAAAGAATAATAAAAATTTAGAATTAAAAGCAAAAAATGGAAGAAAATAAAAATTAAATAAATTAAAATAATAGTGAGGTGAAAATGCCTATGTTAGCCCCGAGCAGGCACTACTCCTGTAATTTCCTGGCGCTTTATTCACTCACTATACATAGTAGACAAATGTTATACTGCCATTGTTAATGGCAAGTCGCGCTTAAATCCTCCTCCTAGTAATCGTTTTCCCCCCTTCCCCCAATTTTTATATAATTTTACCTAGAGCCTAATTCTTTCCTATTTTTATCTAATTTCTTTTTTTTTGTTCTAATAAACCTGGTAAAGATCTAGCAAATCTTGGCAAACAATGATAAAATGGACAGGATGAATTAATTTCCTCTTTTGGAATATTTAATTGTCTGTTTAAATCGTAAAGTTCCAAAATTTGTTCAAAAAGAAAAGAATGAAATAATTCGAGATCTGCAACTGTAAAACTCTAGAAAAAATTAGAAAAAAAAATTTTTAAATTGTAGGAAAACACAAAAGAAAAAACCTCTGGAGCATTTTCATGTAAAAATCTAACTTGAAAATGTTGTGTCCATTGATTTATTGGACGTTGAGGGAAACGTTCAGGCAAAGGTTTGTGAAAGAAAACAGAAAAACCTTTTAAAATAAGAAAAATTTTTTTAATATAAAAAAAACCATCAAATTTGTAGCAATGACCATCAATTTGAATTTGTGTTGGAAGACGTGAAAGTGATGCAGGATTGGGCTTTAAATTAATTAAAAAAAATTTTTTTTTTAATTTACAAGGGATTTTCTCAAACTCTGAGTATTAATTTTGTACGTTTTTGATATCATTAAAAATAAGGCACAGATGTGTTATTGACTATAATTTCTGTTTAATGTCACCAAAAGATCACAAAATTAATACACGCATAATTAGAATTAAAAAACCTCAACATGAAGAACATAATGATATAAACGTTCAATATTACTTTAAAAGAATTTTTTTAATTAAAAATCTTAAAAAGAAAAAAACCTCGAATTCCAATCACAACGAGGAAAAGCTTTTTCTCCAGCAAATTTTCCATGTCTAACTCCAGTTTGTTTTGCAGCCCAAGAACATTTGCATAGAGGGCCGTCGTTAAGTTGGCCTGATTCGTTGAATCCAATATCGGGGTGTAAAGCAGCTGGATGTGAACGTTTACGTAAAATCTAGTGAGAAAAATTTTTTTCGAAAATTTCTTGAGGTTTGAAAAAATTTTCAAAATTTTAGAAAAATTTTGAAAAAATTCCAGAAATTAATTTGGAGTTAAATTTTCCAAAAAAGATCTTCAAAAATTTTTTTCTAAACCTCTTCACGCGCAAAAGATTTTATTTGTTGACGTTTTTGTCTTCGTCGCCCAAATCGTTTTTTAAAAGGAGATGAATTGTTGGAGTCACCACCACCAGAATTATTTCGACCATTTTTAGAAGTGTTATGTGCTTAAAATAAAATTTATTTCCTCGTTTTGTTAAACTTACAAGAAATTGAAGAACTAGAAGAATTATCAGAATTTTCTCCTCCATTGTCAGAATCACTGTCACTTCCAGCCACATGTTTTGCTAGAAAATTTTTAAAATCTCCTTTCTAAAATATTTTTAATACAATCGGGGACATACCTTCCACAAGCCTTTCAACTCCGAGAATGCACCCGTACTTTTTTTTAATGTGATCGGCCACTGGGTAAGAGCAATAACCCCTACAAAGGAATATCACTCACTGAATACAAAAATTTGGTATTGTTCTTGGTACCATTCGATAAAGGACCCCCAACTTTTTATTACAAAATGACTTAGGAACAGGTTATGGTCAGTCAAAGTTGAACTGCTCTTTTGTCTGAAGATACCAAAAACAATAAAAATTCTTATATTAAACTATGTTCCCTCGTCAGTATAATTGAACAGTTTTTCAGCCCCAAAAATAAACTCAACATCCTAGGTGAAATCCGACTATAAAAAAGACTAACAGCAATTATTAGCAGCATCACAATTATGAGAAGAACAATTATTTAATTTTGTTGGAGGAGGAGGATCACATTTTGGTTGTGTTGCTAAACCTTCTTTAATTGTTTGAATAATACAAGTTTCAAATTGGCGTTGAAGAGAAAGTAATGCTGGAGTTGCTGTTTGACCACCTCCACGAGCCTCAATTTTTTAAAAATTTTTTAATAAATTTTTTTGTGTTTTTATGTGGACGATTGGCACCGATCTAATTTATGAATCCATTCAACATAGATATATTATTGGAATGATAAACTAGACCAGAGTCAAAAATTTTTGTACCAAAAAGTTTTTTAAATTTTCAATAAATTTAAAAAGTCAATTTTTAATATCAAAAAATAAAAATTAACGATAAGGGTTGCAATGGATGAAAGCAAACCAAATCACCGAGAGTACGTTTTTAAAAATTAATTTTAAACTCTCCGTACAAAAAGGTCACTCACATCCATATGTCAACCTTTTGAATTATTTTAAAGGTTAAAGAACTCTATTAAATATTTATCGAAATAGTCTACTCTCGAAAAATACAATTAAGCTTAAAGTCAGGTGGTTATGGAATGATTCAAAAAGTACCTAAATGACTTTCTATTTTTTGCAGTAGACTGGAAGATGATAGTCAGGGAACTGAAGCCACCCGCACCCCGAAATGGGAGAAATTAGGGAGAGGAAATGATTAAAAACGTGAAGAGAAAAATTTTTTCGCCTACGACCGTCCGAATTCAAACATTTGGCCTAGTTTTGTGATGATCGAAAACGTAAAATCAGCCCCCTGGCTACGCCCTTGTTAGACTGACCTACCTCTCAAACCTCAATTTAAAGGAAAAACAAAAATAACTTACCCGATTGTAATATTTACCAGGAGCAATAGACTGTGTCCAAAAAGGTGAAGTACGTATTCCATTTAAACTTTCATCTTCAATTAATTGCTCATTTTCTCCACCCTCATCATCATGCAGTTCTTGTTCATCCCAAATTTGTGAAGTTGTAAAAGTTGATTTTTGAGGTGATTCTTCATTTGATTTTGTGCTCTTAAAAATTTTATAAAATTTGAAAGAGAAGAAATTCCAAAATTAAATTTAAAAAAAAATCAAAAATGAAATTCAAATTAAATTCCAAAAATCAAAATTTTCGAGATTCTTTCTTACGATCACCGCCACATTTTTACGAGTTTCTAAAACAGGAGCCATTCATATACAAAATTCTTTTAAAACGTCAAGAAGGCCGGGAAACTTGCAAAATAATCTTTAAAAATAAAACCTTATCCTCCACATCCTTTGAAACTGAATCAAATTCTTTTCCCTCATCACCAACCAATTGACAACTTCTCACATCGCCATATTCTCCTTCCTCATCAGATGAGATCTTTAAAAAATTTTAAATTTAATCAGACAAATTAAAAAACCTTTTCCATTAAATATTTGACGTCCTCCATCAATGTCAATTTTCAAAAAACATCAAAAAAAAATTTAAAAAAAAAAATTCAAAACCTTTCAAAAAATATTAGAAATAACCAAATACATTATTTAAAAATATTCAAAATTTTAGACAAATTTTTTATCCACACAAATATTTCCATTTTAGAAGAAAAAACAAAAAATGGTTACAATTCAAATCAAAGAATAATAATAAAAGGAATTAAATAAATTCTTTTCCGTTTTGTTCCCCATAATTTTCCATTAGAGAAAAAAACACTCAAATTTTTTTAAAATCCGATTTCAAACAAATGTTCATTCAAGTTTGACGCGTGGATGCTAAAAACCGAAAAAAAATAAAAATTAGGAAAAAAAACTCCAAAAAAACCTTCATTCCATTCATATAAGCTTCTAATTCCCTATCTAATTCAGCTGCAGTTTTTACTTGATTTGTAGTGTTACGACCAACACGACGCGGTTTAGAGACACCACCGCCAGTAGCTCGACCGATTGGAGAACGAGATCTAAATGAAACAAGATTTTAAAGTAAGAGGAGGATCAGGGATGTCAAGAGTTACATGAAACAAGACCTGGACTTTTCCAACAGCAAACCGATTCGAAAAACATAAAAAAAATTTTTCTCAACCCGGGACGTCGCTAATGAGGAAAGAAATAAGGAATCTGAAACCACTGACCTAGTGATCAAGGAATAATTAAAGACAGGAACAGGATCCAACGCGATTTCACTCAAAAAATTTCCCCAATATTCTATTAGACACCCACAAAACCCACCCACTATAAATCATGAAAAAATTTTTAAACCTAGAATATGTACGAGACGATTGCCCACTATCAGAACGAATACGGCGACCTCCTCCACCACTAGCACCTCCTCCCCCTCCTCGACGTCCACCACCACCACCAGCAGCATTTCCACGTCGACGCCCTCCTCTCAAATTGTCTCGCCTTTGTTGATTTTGAAATTGAGGTGTAGCAGCAGCTTGTTCATTAACTATTGCAAAACGAATCTTTTGACCTTTAAACAGAAAAAATTTTTCAAAACAAAGAAAACAAAAAAACCGTCAATGGCAATATTTGCATATTCACGTAAAATAGCCTTTGCAGAGCGTCCATCTACAAATAAATCAGCCGTGCCCATGTGCTGACCAAATTCGTCATAATGAACTCCAACACCAAGGAGATTAAATTCTTGGAATAGTTCCTTAAAATTTAATAAGAATTTTGAATGAAACCAAGGGGTATTTTGCCCGAGAAAAGAAAGAATTATTTGCTATATACACTAGGGAACGGCCTAGATCCAAGACTAACTTTCTCTGTATCAAATTTGATTTTGACTGGCCAAGGTCCAGGCATTTTTTTAGTGTTCTCGATTCATCCTTTACTAAAAATCAAGAGGTCATGACCCTTAACCAAAATCAAGGTTCTCTAAAATGTTTTATCTCTAATATACACTACCCCAGATGCCCCTAAAACAAAAAAATGAGAAACCTGAAGATCTCCAGTAAGAACAGTATCAGGCAAATTTGAAATATTTATCCAAACAACATCTTCACCAGAAGTATTATTAGTCCTTCGCCCTCCACCACCTCCAAATTGCCGTCTAGGTCCAACATTTCCGAATCCACTATTTCCAAACCCGGAATTTCCAAATCCAGAGTTGCCAAAACTACCAGAATTCGTTCCAAAGCTCTGGTTTCCAAATCCACTATTTCCAAAGCCAGCATTGCCAAAACCTCCTCCCCCACCACCACTATTACGACGTCGCTGATTTCGTCTACCTCCTCCTCTTCCTAAAGGTAGAGGCTCATCAATTCGAGGTGCTGCACGTTTGCCAACACGTCGTTTAGAAATTATATCGTCCTACAAATTAATTGAGATTTTATACAATTAAAACTAATCAAACAAACCAAAGCCGCGTTTACGTCCACAATGCTGTCAGATATCATGTCAATGTAAACAGGTAAAAATACAAATTTTATATTACTGACTCTTAAAAATTAAAGAAATTTAATTAACAAACGCAACAATAAGCTTTTCCAAATCCCGTCCTAAAGCCGCAGGCGTTTTAGAAATAAAGCCTCCATTGTTGGCATTTTGTCAATTTGGTATTTTAAAAAGTTGACATTTTGAAGTTTCGCTTTAAAATTCGGTTAAGGAAGATTCAGTATCGCCAATTCAGTATCCGCCGATTCAGTATATGGCCATAACCTTCCTGATATTCGACTGATTTGAATAATTCTCATATCATTCGAAAGGTCTCGAGATTCGACATCTTTTTCATAACTGGCCCTATCTGATCTGATCATCACAAAAAAAGTTACAGCGTGAAAACCGATTTTTTATGCCTGTAACGTCGTTTATCAGTGATAACTTTTTGTAGAGTGATCAGATCAGTCAGTCCAATTATGAAAAAGATGCAGCACCCCGAGACCTATCAAATCATATATAATAATTCCTACAATATTGATCGAGCAAAAAGTTATGGCCAAAAAGCCCGAATACTGAATCGGCCAATACTGAATTGGCGATACTGAATCGTCCCCTACCCTTTAAAATTGGCGCGGATTTGAGTTAAAAATTTTTAAAAAATTTTGGCTTGAGGTTTTGCTATTTTTTCGGAATTTTTTAGTTTTTTAAGCTTAATTTAGAGATAATTCAATAAATTAATGGCCGACGATATTAATGAAGATATTGACCAAGACGAGGAGATGGATTATAGTGACGACCAGGTTTTCTTTAAAAATCAAAAAAAAATTTTCTCAAGATTTTTAAGGATGATAGGGAAATGTTAAATCGACTTAAACTTGATCTTGTAAAAAAAGTTGTTCAATGTGTCATGTCCTGGTTTTCAATTTTTTAAATAAATTTTTAAATAAATTTCTTAGTTGTACTAAACGAGGTTATTGCAGAGATGGGGACATTGCCGATGTGTTTACTGACAGAAAAGAGCGCAGATTGAAGGATAAAGTTTTAAAAATAGTTAAAGAGGAATTTATGAATGTTTTTGGAATGAAGGTTAATTTTGGAATTTAAAAATTTTTTGCGGATTAAATTTGCGGATTCTAATCAACGAGAGGAGAGAGATTGACGTTAAAGGCTATTTTTCCCTCAAATATATAAAATATTTTAATGAGTCGTTTAGATTAGTTGTGGTGCAGTGCAGGGCTGGAGAATTTTGAATTTTAAAAAGCGGAAGACGGAAGGCGGAAGAAACGGAAGAAAATAAAAAAACGGAAGACGAAAGACGGAAGCGGAAGACCCAAAAAAGACGGAAGTAGGCGGAAGACGGAAGACGGAAGCGGAAGAAAAATAAAAAATTTTATTCATAATCAAAATTAAAAATTTTCATATTATGATGTAGAAATAATAATTTTTCAACATTTTCAACCTTTAAACTTTTTCGTAGATTACTGACGATCAAACCAGTAGTGCTAAAAACACGTTCACTTTCTGAAGATGATGCTGGAGCAGATAATAATTTTGTTGAGAGCTTAGATAACATCGGCCATTTGATTGCATTTTGACTAAACCAATACGAAAATGGATCAGCACCAAGCGGCAATTTTTTTGTATGCAAATAATCATTCACTTCAACCTGGATAATATTAAGTTAAAATAACAGGAGACATAAATAAACCTCTGCTCGCTGCCTAACATTCAATTCAGATGGAGATGGAAGAGGTGCAACAAGAAGTGATTCAACTGAAGAAGCCATATTTTCTTCAAATTCTGCAGCAAGACTTTCCATTCCTTGAGGCGCATCTAATTCTTGTTCAACATTTTCTTCATCCAATTGTTGATCCTAAATTTGGAAATAAGAAAATTCTATAAAAGTCAATCTAACTCTTATTCCGCTAACTTTCTCTGCTTCTTCAATCAACCAATTGGTATATTCAAGATGTCTTTCATTTGGAAGATAGGGAGATAATTTAAAACGAGGATCAATAATAGTTGACAAAACTAATTCTCTATTATCTTCCCATGCTAGTCGCTTCCCATGCTAGTCGCTTATTTTTTTTTAATTTATGGGCGAAGCAGTCTATCGATTTGAAACCCAAATCATTTGCTACTTTAATCATGACTTCAGCAGAATCTCTCACAATCAAAAATATCTTTTCCTCAATCTCAAAATTATTTAATACAAATCTAAGCAATTCCTTTAGTTCAGCTGCAGTATGCCTACCTGAATTTAATATTTATTTAATATTTAAATTTTGAATACCTTTAATTGGCTTAGCACCTAACACAATAAATTTTGCAATACCATCTATAATATAATGACCAGTAACTGACAGAAGAGAATGAGCCCCATCTCGAGAAGACCAAGTATCGCATGTAATAGATACAAAATTTGCAATATTCAATTCTTTCTTAACTCTAGCCTAAATAACTTAACTGTTGAAATATAAAAAACAAACCTCCACTTTTTCATAAATTTTTGGCAACATATTATTTGTAAAAAAGAATCTACTTGGTAGATTATATTTGGGTAAAGCAATGGTCATTAACCTTTAAAACCAAAATATTTGCTTAGAATTTATTTTTAATATCGAACCTTTTAAAACCAATATTATCAACAACCGAAAGTGGCTGTATGTCAGCACATATAAATTCAATAATCGATTTATTAATTTGTTGTGTCTTCTCTCCATCTGATTCCCATGGACCTTAAATTTAATTCAATACTAACAATATATTCTAAATAATTACTTTTTGCTCGTAAAGAAGTAATGATATCTGTCATTTTTCTGTTATTAATATCATCATCACTTAAAAGATTTTCATCAATTGTTGCAACTGTTGATGATGACGATTGTTCCATTGTTAAAAATGCACTAAAAATAAAAAAAATTTTTTTGCTAAATTTACCGCTTTATTGATCTCTGACAATTTTCCTCATTTTGTTTCCGTTTCTTTGCATATTCTTTGTATTTTTCCCCATGTTTATGTTGAATGTGCCAAATCAAAGTATTTGTAGATGATTTTGGAGGGTAATCTTTCTTGTATTCACAACCTTCTTCTTTGCAAAATGCTACTCTACCAGAAAGCTTGAAATAATTCCAAATTGCAGACATAATTTTGAATGTGTAAAAATATTAAAATAATAAATTTCTTTTACTAATAATAAACATTATCTTTAAAATATAAATTAAAATAAACACAACGCCAAAAAATTTCACGAAAAAATCAAGGTCAACAAAATCAACAACTTGCCAAAAATTTTACCGGAATTAGGGGTGTATTTTTGGCGGAAGAGGGTGAAAAAGCGGAAGACGGAAGGCGGAAGCGGAAGGGTCAAAAAAGACGGAATTCGGCGGAAGACGGAAGCGGAAGAAAATCCAGCCCTGGTGCAGTGGTAGTGTCTCTGACTTCACTTTTCTCTCATCAAGGTTCGATCCTTCATAGTGCCTTGCATTTTATTTTCTCTTCTAACCTAATTAATTTGTCCTTACATTTAAAAATTTTCATTTTTTTAAATCTTTTTTATTTTAATTCAGTTGAAACGCGATGATGATAGTAAACGATATTATCTATATAATGGACTTGGAAGCAATCTTGCAATGGACGTTTCTCAAGTTTTATTTTCATTTTTAATTTTTCATCTTAAAATTAGTGGTACGATAAAAGATGTGGACCTCTTTCCAAATCTTTGGCTTCAGAAGTGCGCAGTCTAAACAGTAATAGTACAAACAATAATGCTTCTGATGATGAAGATCAAGAAAATGAAAAATTAGTGGTATTTTTTTAAAATTAATTTTAGTTGGAGTTTAAGTTGAAGCTTTCTTGACCCTTGTTACTGATCCAGGCATTTCTATTTTTTTTAGGATTTTCTAGACTGATGCCTAGTTTGTCCGCAAATATGAGCCAAATTAATTTATAATTATTCAAATTCTTTTTTATAGGAAAACAGAGACTTTAAACGCTGGTTGCTTACCTCAACTTTAATGTTTATTTTTATGTCAAAACGGCATCAAAGTAAAGGCAATGCGAACGAAAAAGGAATTGATTTTTTGTTGATTAAAGAATTTTTGGTATTATTTTAATTTTCCTTTTTTTTGGACATTTTTTATTCTCCAAAAATGCCCGCAGGTTTTATCCGCAAGTCATGCTATTTAATTTTTTCATCAAAAAAGTAACTAAACTTGGATTGATTTCTTGTTTCTCTTAAGTTTCTTCGCTTACGCCAATCATTTTTTGGGGAAAAAATAGATAGTATGACTTTGCGGATAAAATTTGCGGACATTTTTTGGAGAAGAAATAACCTAAATCTAAAAAATCTCTTTTTTCAGAATAAAATGTTTGATAAATTTAACACTGAACACTTGACAGACAAACAATATATGGATATTTTTGGCCCTTCAAAATCAGCGGAATTTATTTCACAGGTTTTTTAAAATTAAATTTTATTTTAAAAATTTTTTAAGGGTTGGCTTAAATGTAATATACAATTTGATCAAGCATCAGGAGCAGATGACATTTTTTATCATTGGGGACCACGTGCAGAAACTGTTGTCAGTAAAAAGGTTAAAAAATTTTTTTATTTTTGGGGGATTTTTTTCAAAATTTTCTGACTGACATTTATCCCATTTTACCTTCCTTTCGACATTTTGTCCAAAAATTTCCGTTTCGTTTTCTGATTTTTATAAAAACCAGGCTTTATTAGAAAATACTTTTCCAAGAACCAGACACCTCTAATCATAATTAATTTAAAATATTAGGAGATACTCGAAGAATTTGTAAGGATTTATGGTGGAACAATCAATGATTGGCCTAATCATGCAAAAGCAGCTGGTGTTAGAATTTAAAAGAATTAAATTCTTTATATTCTTTACTTTTTTTCAAGTATTTTGTTTAACCCAGAAAATTAGTCACGATTTCCTTCAAAATATTTTTAATTTTACTAAACTAGGGTTGTTGGCGACCGATTTTATTAAGCTGTTATCCTCGATTTTTCGGTTACTCCAAAATCTTAAAAACTCAATTTTAGGTTTTGAACTTTTCAGTTAAATAACTGCTTTATTTTTGGGGAATTTAAAACTTACGCTCACTTTAGAAATTTTTCAGTTTTAAAACCGGTCACCAACTATCCTGTTTACTACTTTTAAAAAGTGGGATAAAATGTCATTTGTACAGAAAAATTTTTTATTTGCTTAAAATAAATTACAATAGGTAGGATTCCAAAGACCCAGTGAAAGGAAACATGTAAAGTAGCTGTCCGTATATTGAAATATCCCGAGCAGAGATGACTCTCTCTCCCGAGATATTCTTGATCCCGATATGTCTGGCCCCATTAGAAAATACTGAGATTTACTTCCCCTCAAAAAATATTTTTTTAAAGTCATTTCAAATATTTAAAGAAGCCTTCCTCATCTTGTAAATTTGTTCCTCACGAATAGGTTCTTTGATTTCCTTCAACATAGAATTAAGACGATCAATTCTACCCTTAAGGTTTTCACTCTTTTCACGTTCCTGATGACATTCTAGAAAGAAAACATTTTTATCTATCAATATGTATAGGCTGATATGTATAGGCCCTTCAGAAAACCCGGTCTCGTTTGATTAAACTTTATAAAAAATTTATTTATTTACCTTCATCAATTTTTTTGACTTTATGTTTATATTCGCCAACAAGTTTACGTTTACCTGAATTTTTTTTTTCAAAAATATTTTAAAAAAATTAAAAAAAACCTTCATCATTTAAAATATTTTGCAATTTATCACGGTGTCCTTGAAGCATTTTATTAACCTATAAAAAATTTTTCTCAGTACTTTTTGGATATTCCACCCTTCCGTTGTTTATTAGTTATTCTTTTCTTCATATTTTGTCAAGCAATAAACATTGACTTCAAAAAAAATTTTTAAAAAAAAAACTAAACAAGGGAAAAGGGGGAGAAAGTGGGTATCCAGAAAGCATATCAAATTTTTTAAATTAAAAAAACCTTTTTTTCAAATTCGCGATCATCAAAATCAACAGATTCAAAATCTTCAATTTGTTTGTTTATTAAAATTGTAATTTGCTCCCTTCGAGTAGTCAAAGCTCCATTAACATCAAATTTGGGTTTTGTAGTAGAAAATATGGAAAGACGAGAGAAAGCGGGAATTTGATCCATTTTGAGAAGAAAAAAAATTTTTTTTTAATATTCCTAAAAATTAATTAAAATTTTTTGAAAAAATTGAAAATATATTTTAATTGAAAATAACAAGAAAAAAAATTTCATTTTTAAATAAAAAATTTAATTGATAGTAAATATAAAGCATTAATTTTTAAATAGATCAAAAATATAGGCGGAAAGAATAGTTGTTCTAAACAGTTATTATAATTAGACTAGAGAAATATCATTAAAAAACAGGAAAAGAAAAAATATCTTTGGTATATTTTTCCGGAAAATACATTTAAAATTAATAGATTCCGGAAAATACAAAAATATATTTATATAAAATTCCGGAAATAAAAACAAACATTTCTTCAGGAAAATACATTTTATTTTTTCTTTTGCATTTCTTCCAGAAAATACAAACATTAAAAGAAATAGAAATTCCGGAAAATATAAAATATATTTAAATATATATTTCCGGAAAAAGAATTATAATTAATTATTATTTGGTTATACTATACACATATATAAATGGAATGGCACATAGAATATATTGTTTTAATAATTATATATGGCTAGATATTTTTAATTTGTTAACTTTTATTTAGAAGAGGTAGTCTTATTATTATTATTACAATTATCATTATCCAAGCAAACAATATGGTAGAGAGGGGCCTAAAAATAAAAAATTTTTTTAAAAATATTTCTAAAAAAAGATTTTTTTACTTTTAAATTAAAAAAACCCTCTTAAAATTAACCAAAGACTTCTAAAAAATTTTTTCCCTCCCAGACTAACCATATTTCCATCACTTCCATTAATTTCTCCTCCATTTTGTTCATGCCCATCTCCCCCATTTTTTCCATTAATTTTATTTTTCTCTTCGTTCTTCATTTTCTCCCAAGCTTTAAAAGCAGAGATTTCCTTCTTTTCTTTTTTCTTGTTTCGCTGTTCAAATTCCAAACTTGAAAAAAATTTTCCAATTAAAAAAAAATTTTTTTTCATTTATTCAGAAAAACCTGTTTTTAATAATTCTTTCAATAATTAAATTTGTAGTCATTTCATTACCAGAATCTACTTCCATAAAAATTCCCATACGTTTTGGAAAACTTAAAAATTATTTTTTAATATTTTAAATAAAAAATCTACATACTCATATCGATCAATTCCATCAATATTGGCATGAGAAGATTTTATTTTTCCACGAATGACCAAATCGATTTTGAAACGTTTTATTAGCTCTTCATTCACACACAAAGGAGCACCAATAATAACTTCAGAAACTGGCTGGAAAAAAAATATTTTTTCTTAGAAAAAATTCAAAAAATAGGCTATAGTCCAATTTATAAGTCGAGTATAAAATTATCAAAAAAAAATTTTCATTGGACTCGTAAACTAGACCAGAGCCAAAAAATTTTCAAAAAAAAACCTTGTAAGCCAAAACACTCAAAACCCTTTCGTGTAAAGTCATTATTGGATAATTCCTTCCCTTGTAAACATTCACATCTTGATCTGTATATAAACCAACAATAAGATAGTCTCCATGAAGTCTGGCTTGCTCCAAAAAACATAAATGGCCAATATGGAAGAGATCGAAAGATCCACAAACGTAAACCTTTAATAAAAAATAAATAAATTATTTAAAATCGGGGCGAGACACTGAGGGCCAAACAATAAAGTAAAATTTAAATGCCAAACAAGCCGATCCTTGATTGGGGCCTGGAACCGAGTTATATTTACATTGCACCCTCTAAAATATGCCTTAGGGCCGACCCGTAGTTCTCCACCTTCCCTCTAGCTACACGTTTAGGACTTCTACATTAGCGACTGGGACCCCAAGTACCTCCCCTCACAGAACTCAACTAAAAAATGAAAAAATAACAAACAATTTTATCTCCAGGCGCAGGTTGATGACCTTCCGCAAACTGCATAATTGTCTGAGTAGAAGGAAGAAAACGGGAAATACATGTCCACGGAGACCGAGCTTCTTGATCTGTGCTTAATTTTCTAGCATGATCACGTTCTGCTTCATCAAGGTCATTTTCATGGTTTATATGGTGGGTCTTTGTCAAAAGAAGCATACGACCGACAAGATCCTTTAAATTAAAGTAAATATTTAAATCCACAAAAAATCGAAAAAATCCACAAAAAATTAAAAAAAATCCGCAAAATCCCCCAAAAATCCGCAAAAATAGTATTGAATAAAAATTTACTGTTGTCGAAATCCCAGCAGTCCTAGAACATTCCTTATATCTCCCAGCAGCCTTAACCTCAGCATAAGTATCCTTCCCGTCAGCAGTGAGGGTTATATCATCTCCATGAACACAAAAATCACAATTGTAGCGGTCTAAAGTAGCGACTGTTGTGACATAAGGAGCCCCCTCCACAACCTTTTTGGATTTAAAATTTAAAGAAATTTAAAGAAAAATAAAACCTCATCAACCCATTTAATGCCTTTAACCATTTTATAACGTTCTTGTTCTGTAAAGACAGGAGGGCCTTTGTGTAAAGAAATTTCTTCATCTGTGTGGACCTTAATAATAGAAGTTGGAGGAAATTGACTAAAAAGTAAAATTTCTTGTAAGAATTATTTTAAAAAATTTTTAAAGAAAATCCAGACTATTTTAAGGTGGTAAAATTGGGTACACCCCGATGTACCGCGAGCCCAATGTACCGCCGAGTTATAACTTTGTCAAAAATTGTCGGATCCGTGGCGCCCTGGTATGGTTCGATTCAGAATGTCGAAACGCATCGAACCATACCAGGGCGCCACGGATTCGACCATTTTGGACAAAGTTATAGCTCGGCGGTACATTGGGCTTGCGGTACACTGGCCTGCTCCCGGTAAAATTAAATAAAGATAGTTTACAACAACTTTAAAAATGATTGGACCCCATTAGGTATCGAACCCGCACCCCCACATTGGGAAAAGTCTAGGACACTAACCACTCTACTAAATAAAATATTCTTCATTCAATGGAGAATAAGCCGATTTTCAACAAAAAATAGAAAACATATTAAAATAGGGTAGACTCATCAGGTATCGAACCCGCACCCTCAAATCGTGAAACTCAAGGACACTAACCACTCTACCAACTCCAACTCTTTTCTAGCCCCATTTTAAAGAAAAAATAATTTCAAATAAAATTCCCAACCCCAACAACCAAACAAGTAGCCATCTGCTTTGCCTGTCTTAATTGATTAGCATGTCCAAAATGAACCATATCATAACTAAAAAAAGAAAATTAATTTTATAAAAATATTTAAAAATTACCATCCATCACACCAAGCCCTAATTTCTTTTTTAGTCTCTACGCCTTGCTGCGCTGGAGAAATAAAAAGAGAAGAAATATTGTTAGCCTTCCCTTCCATTATGGAGATTTTTTTATTAAACAAAGCCTTTATTTAATATTTTGACTTTATTTTAGGTATTAGATTAAATAAAAAATGAGAGAAATTAAAATTAGACAAAATGAAAGAAAATGGACAGAATGCCAAAAATTAGCTATTAATTAATTTTAAAAATTATTTTGGAAATTAGTGAGGGAGACTGGGTAAAAATAAAATTTTTAATAAACTTCGAGAGTATTTTTAAAATTATTTTTATAAATAAAATAATTTTTGATTATGGAATGATAAGAAAAAAAATATATTTTTAAGGAGGAAAAGTCGTCTTTTTTTTAATCATAAGATGATAAAATTAAATAATAATTATTAATTTATTGTTTGTCAATTATCAATATTAAAGTGTCTATTAAAAAGAAATATTTAATATTATTATAATTAATTTTGTAAAAATAAATTATTGATATATGGGTGTTTTGATATGGGTGTTTTAAAGTATTAAAAATTCTGATAATTATTAATTGTAAAAGGAAAAACAAGTATCAGAATTTACAAATCAGAATTAAAAACAAACAAGTTTATTTAAAACAAGTTTTAAATAAATCAGAATTTACAACTTTAAAATAATTAAAATGTGTTTTTGTCAAGTTTATTTACAAAGTTGTTGTATTTATATTCTGACTATGTTTTTCTGAACAAGTTTGTATTTTGCTTGCATGTTTTTATTTAATTCTGGTTTTGTGTTTTTGTTTTTCTTATTTGTGTTTTTGTTTTGTATTTTCTTCTTTGTTTCTTGTTTGTTTTTATGTTTTGATGTTTTTCTGATATTCTGAGTTTTTATTGTTTATATTTAATTCTGGTTTTGTTTTATAACAAAAATGAATAATATTATATATTTGCCTAAATTTGTTCAACTTTTTTCTCCTTTATTTTGCGCTCTTCAGAAATCACCCTCCCTTTAATTCTTTTTTCTCGGCCAAGTATTGATGTGAAAACAAATATTTGAAAAAACCTTTTTATGTTATACAAACATTCTTATAAATATTTAAAGGTGTGAGAGAACCTTCTTTTTAAAGGTCTTGACCGAGGTCAGGTTGAAAAAAAATTATTGGACACAAATAAATATTTATTTGAAATAATTAAATAAAAAAAATTTTTTCCTTTGTTATGTGATCAACAGAAACAAGAAACAACAAACAAAAATCAGAATTTGTAAAAGGAAGCAAAAGATTTTTTTCCTTTTTTTTCTAAGATATGTCCAAAAATTTGAGTTTTTATATTTTTTACTTTTTTTTTAAAAAAATATTTTCTTTAAAAAAATTTTTTTGGCCAAAAATAGACCATTGTCCATCACTTTTAACTCTCCTTCTGTCTTTTGTTTTCCTTAAAATGCCGATTTTTTGTTTTTAAATCCTTTGGGGAAAACTTGAAGATTTTTGTTGCTTTTAAATTGAAGAGCATTATTTTATATGTACAACTTGTTTAAATTTGGACTTATAAATATTACAATTAAACTTGAAGTATTTAAATCCATTAGAAAATATTTAGCCATATTTAAACTGTTAAATGCCTATTAATAATAAAAACTGAATTTAACCAGAAATTACAAATCAGAATTTAAAAACGAGTTTTATTAAATCAGAATTATTTAAACTTTATTTTATAACTTGTTTTAAATATATTCTGATTTAAATAAATTTGTTGTAAACAAAATCAGAATTTAAAAAATCATAATTTACAAACCAGAATTTATTTTAAAACAAGGTTTAATCACCAGAAATTAAACTTGAAATTAAATTCAGAATCAGAATTTAAAATCAGAATTTAACATATTTTTAAATCAGAATTTAAAACAAACAAGTTTATTTAAAACAAGTTTTAAACAAACCAGAATTTGTATATCAGAATTACAATTAGTTAACTAATTAAAATCAGAATTTTACAATTGTAATTTTTAAATACTACAATTCGTAATTATTCTTGTATTTATTAAAATTAAACTTATTTTTTAAATTATTCTTCTCATTAATTTAAATTAAATATTATTTTTTGAAAAATGAACGCCAAATCCTTTCATTATTTATTTTCACACCTCCATTTGTGTATATAAACAAACCACCAACAAAAAAATATTCCCAAAAATTCTTCCATTTAAATATTTTCTTACCTCAACCACCACTCAACCAACAACAATAACAAAACCAACACCTTGTATGGGTGCGTGGAAAGGAACAAACAAGGAAGAATAAAAAAAGATTTTTTTTGGATATTTTTTTTGGATCGTTGCTCTTCCAGCAAATTTACATTTTTTCCTCACTCCTTTCCCATCGCTTACCATTTAAAAAATTAAAAAAAATAAAGGATTTTTACCCTTTTCTGTAAATGTCCTTTTTAGGAAGCGCGTTAATTTTTTTGTAAATTTTTGTGACCAGTCAAATTATGCAATTATTTTTTTACAATTTTAAAAAAATTCTGATTTTTACAAATTCTGACTGCTTGTTTGAAATACATATTTTTAAATTCTGAAATTAATTCAAGTTTAAATTCTGAAAATTAAAACTTTTTACAATTTACAAATTCTGATTTTATTAAATTAAACTTGTTTGTAAAATAATAATTCTGATTTTTACTGTGTTTGGTACTTTTATTAATTCCAGATTAAATCAGAATTTGTTTTAAACAAATTCTGATATTTATTAAATTAATTCTGATTTTTTTCTTTTATCTATTCCTCAACAAACAATAACTGCCATTTCGCTTGACTGCGCCCAAATAAAAAAAAATAAAATAAAAAAGAGCGCCGTCTTTTTTCCTCATCCCCCCGCGCACTGATCGGCCCTAATCTCTTCTTTTTTTAAAAATGCGGGCCGTCCATTTTTAAATGCCTATGAAACCAAATACAAACATTGGACAATTTTGGACAGTTATGGCTTTTAGTGGTTGCTTTTTCCCGTTCAAAAAATATTTTATTTAAATAAATATCATCACTCCCCCTCTATCTAGCCATCTAAAAATGGGAAGAGCGACATTTTTATACGGAAGAGATTTTCATTTTTGCATTAATGCTAATATGGCTTACTCATCTCTTTAACTGTGACCAAGTTAAATTTTAATGGTGATTTTTATTTTTTGTTTCTACATTATTAATGGATTGGCAAACAAATTTTTGGGGAATTTTTATTAATATTTTTATATGTATTGTTTTTCTTATTTTACTCGCTGTGTTTTTGTTGCTTGATTTTATTTAATTAATTTAACAAGTTTTATATTTATTCTGATTTTGTGTTTCTTTATAATTCTGATTTTCGAGTTCATTTGTGTTTTTGTTTCAGGTTTTTGTTTGTTTGTGTTTCTTTTTTTTATTATTTATTCTGATTTTCAAGTTTTGTATTTTTATGTTTTTCTGATTGTGTTTTTCTGTTTATTTATTCTCTATTCAAGTTTTTCTGTTTGTGTTTTTTCCATGTTTTATATTTATTCTGATTTTCATGTTTTGTATTTCTTCTGTTTTGTATTTTCTATAATTCTGATTTTCAAGTTTATTTTTTTGTGTTTTTCCAAGTTTTGTATTTATTCTGATTTTTATTCTTTACATTTCTGTATTTTCATGTTTCTCCTTGTGTTTTTATGTTCTTCACAAATGTTTTTACCTTTTTTGCCTTCAAACTTTTTTCTACCAAATAAAAACACATAAATCGCCAATTTGCACCTTTTATTTTATGCTCATTTTTATTTTTATTTTATATCCTCCCTTAATTCACGTCTATTTAAAATTGCCCTTTTAAAAATAAAAAATATCTTTTTTGATTTCTTTACTAGAAACATAAATTTTCTTCCCCCTTTTAAATTCCCTCATAAATTTTATTATTTTATTTTTTATTTTCAGGGCAATTAATATGTCGTAAATTATTTTAATAAACATTTTTTTACTTAATAAGAAAAATAATTATTTTTTTAAATTTTAATAATTATTTTAATTTTGCTAATGTAAATAAAAATAAATATTTTCTTTCTCTTTCCCTCTTCGTTATCAATCCATTTACATATTTATTTATTCATACCTCGAGAATTGCAAAATTTTTGCAAGGGTTTGCCCTTATATTGAATACTAAATAATTAGTAAATAGATTAGCACTATTATTTCTAGCTAGGTAGTGTCTTTTAATTTTTCTTATCTTTTTTATTTTATTTCTACCCCAAATAATTATTATTTTATTTAAATTCTGATCTAAATAATTATTTAATTCTGAAATTTATTAAATTCTGAAATACTACATTTTCTGATTTATTAAAAACTTTTTTGTATTTTTTGTATTTATTCTGATTTTCAAGTTTTATTTATACTGTTTGTGTTTTTTCAAGTTTATTTGTGTTTCTGTTTTTGTATTTTATATAATTCTGATTTTCAAGTTTATTTATTTTGTATTTTTTTTGTATTTTACTTTTCAAGTTTGTATTTTTTTTCAAGTTTTGGAATTATTCTGGTTTTCAAGTTTATTGTTTTTAAATCAGAAAATGTTTCTTTTTTTAAAGTTTAATTTATTTAAAAAAGAAAAAAAAGTTTCAAAACTTGCTAATAAAAACACACACACAACTTTATGATCTTTCCACCCTTTTATTACAGGTGAAATCCGACCCAGAAAAAAATATAAATTGTTTTTTGTAGGTTAAAACTTTAAATCCTCTTTTCTCATGAGGGAAAAGAGGTGGAAAGGGATACTTTAAATAAAATGATGTATTTATTTTATTTACCCCCAAAGGCCATCCTCAAAAAATATTGCCTTAAGCATGTACTATAAAGCTTGGGAAAGATTTTTGGTCTTAATAAAACTTGAAGCATGTTTTTACAAAAATAAACTTTTTTTACAATTTTGTATTTACAAATTCTGATTTTTCTTTTGTGAAATTCTGATTTTAAGTTTATTTTTGCTTTTTACAAATGCTATTGTTTAAGTTTTTAAATTTACAATTGTTTTAATTTCACAATTCCACAATGTTTCATAAACCTTTTATTTTTAAAATAACCTTTTATTTATTTAATTACCTCCATTAAATAATTAATTATCATTTTTCTATTAAAAATAAAAATATTAAAAACAAACAATTGGCCACCCATCGATTTTGAGTGACCAAATGATTTTTTGCTTAATACCAGAAGGTGTTAAACTTCAACACTCAGATATATTCCAAATAGCTAAACAATTGGCTATTATTACACAAAATAAATAAAAATAAATATATTATTTTCTTTAAAGCATTTTAAAATAGAGTTGCTTAAGAAATTTAATTAAAACAAACTTTGTTTGCTAAAAATTCTGATTTAATTTCAAGTTTATTTTTCTATAATTGTAAAATGTTTTTAGAAAATTCTGATTTCTACAAATTCTGATAAACAAGTTTATTTCCAAGTTCAATTTAGGCGTATTTACATGTTTTTAAAAAATTCTGATTTTACTTTATAAATTCTGATTTATGTATTTCCAAGTTTATTTTTCTAGAATTGTAAAATGTCTTTAAAAAATTCTGATTTCAAGTTTTTACAAATTCTGATTTTCCCAGTTATTTTTAAGTTTATTTTATAATTCTGATTTCCAGGTTTATTTTTTCCAAGTTTAATTTAAATGAAACACATTTCACCGAAAATACAATTAACTGTTGTAAATAGACCAACAATTTCATCAACTAATTCCCCCTCAAAAAAATTAAAAATACCTAATATTAATTCAATTAAATATTTAATTAATTTAATATTTTTTATTTTATTAATTCCATCTTCCCAACAAAATTTTATTAATTTTGAAAAAAATAATAAATTTTCTTTAAATTCGCGTTGGAGGAGATCTATTGAAATAGAAGGAACAGAAGATGTCTTAAATTTATCAGAACAAAAAATAAATAATTTTGAGGAGAATGTACAGCAAAAACGTGTTGCTGTTGGAAGTAGAAAGTGAAAAATTGACAAAAAATATTTTTATAAAATTTATTTTTTATTCTAGTAGACGCCCAGAGATATTCCAAGCGCCCACTGACGTAATTTCTTTAAATAAATTTATTTAAAGAATTTATTTTTCAAATTAAATAAAAAATTCAATTTTGTTTCTAGAGGATTTCCGTTGTTCGATCTCAATTCAGATTGAAATTATCCCGTTATAGCAACCCTGCCCGCCGGATGCAGAATTTGACTACCTGCGCATGCCCCCAACAAGATGTAATTTATAAAAAATTTTTTCAATTTAAAAATTAATTTTTATTTAAATAAAAATAAAAATTAAATTTTTTGAAATTAAAAAAAAATTTTTTAGCCCTCAAATTGTGGTAGAGATATTGGTGGAAATCGCTCTCCTTGCTACTTTTCTTTTGTTATTGTAGCTAGTAGTTCAGAGTAAGTTGTAAACTTTAATTCAAGTTTATTTTACAATTAAATAAACCTATTTTACAATTTGTAATTTAATTAAACTTATTTTACAATTTTCAGTCAAACAGTCAATTTCCGTTCTACACCTTTTGTAGTAATTGGAGATACAGGTAAACAAGTTTATTTTTTTTAATATTTACAATTTGTAAAATGTTTTACAATTCAAGTTTATTTTACAATTTGTAGGTGTTATTGAAGCAAGTTTAGAACCAGAATGGGGATCAGAATTGCAACTTGATTTTTCAACAAAACCGGTGTTTTATTAAATCAGAATTTTTATCAGAATTTTTTTCAGAATTTCTTTACAAAATTCTGATTTTTTATTTTTACAACCTTTTTTAACCCCTCTAATTTTCACAGCGTTTTGTTGACATTTATGCTTACAATCTCGGCCCCGTTTTTAGTTTATTGGATGGAAGAATTATAAGCTGGTCAGAGACTTTGTGGCCTGTAGATGCTTGGTCTCTGGATTTAACAAATGTATTACCTCACAGTTTTTACGAATCTGGGCCTTTTTATGAGCAAAGGGAATTGTTTGGAAGATATGACACAAATAGCGCGTTAAATTTGGAATTTTCTGTTAAATGTATTGGCGATTCAATGGGACCAGAATGTGATTTAAATTGTAAAAGGAGAGAAGGAGATAATGAGATGAAGACAAATCAGATTGAGAAGCCTAATAGTGATTTGCATAAAAATGTTGGCGCACAGCCGGGATGGACGGTAAAAATTAATATAAGAAAATCAGAATTTTAATCAGAATTAAAATAGGCGCATTAAATATTAAAATCAGAATTAAAATAACAGAAAAATAAAACTTTAAAATCAGAATTAAAAAAATCAGAATTTTAATTCAGAATCTAGTTACATACAAAGTTTATTAAATTTAGAACATGAAACATGAAACCAGAATTTTAAAATAAAATCAGAATTTACAATTGTAAAAAAGTTGATTTATTAGAAATTAAAACTTGAAAATTGAAGTTAAAAAATCAGAATTTAAATCAGAATTTACAATTGTAATTAAATTAAAACTTGGAAAATCAGAATTATAAAATAAAACAGAATTTGTATTTACAATTGTAAATTCTGGTTCTTAAGTTTATTTTCTATCAAACTTGAAATTAAAACTTGAAAATCAGAATTAAAAAACAGAATTTTAAATCAGAATTAAATACCTTAAAATTAAACCTAAAAATCAGAATTTAAAATAAAATTACAAATTAAAAATCAGAATTTACAAATTGTAAAAAAAGTTTATTTAAATTTAATATTATAAAAAAGATTTGTGAATCTGAACAGAGACGTTTTTTCGCCTGTCGTTTTCACGATGCTAACAGACTACAAGTTGATAATTGTCGTTTTTGTGAATATGGGGTTATTAATGAAACTATTTGTGTACATGATCCTGTACAGTGGAAACAAGAACCTGTTTGGGAATTTTTTTAAAGAATTTTTTAAAAATATTTTTTATAGGAGAATGTATTTTACAAATCTTGGACTATTGTTCTTGGGGTGCTCCTTATAGTTACCTTAATTCTTTTGATATTGACTTGCTTTTTATGTTGGATGTAAGTACATAATAATTCTGATTAATAAAAAATCAGAATTATTATTAGAATTCTAAAATCAGAATTTAAACCAGAATCGTGAATATTTTTATAAATCAGAATTAAATAACAGAATTCAGAACCAGAATCTTAAAATCAAAAAATCAGAATTAAGAATCAGAATTTTTAAAAATCAGACCTGAATTCTAGATCAGAATTAACTACCAGAATAGAAAATCAGAATTTTAAAATCAGAATAAAATATCAGAATTTTTGAAACTCGAAATTTGAATCAGAATTTTTAAACATCAGAATTATTATCAGAATTCAATTAATTCCAGACTCCTTCTTCGCCGATTCTCTTCCAAATCAAAGCGTGAATCTGCTCTAGCCGGCACTTACAGACGTGGAGGTGTCCCCTACAGTATCAGCGGAAACGACTTCGGAGCCGCCTCTCGGTTAGGGGATTCTCTAATGCTCCACAAACCTCTCCTTCTTGGCAATGGAATAAAAACAAAATTGACAAAGTATTTAAATAAAAATCAGAATTTTTCAGAAATTTTCAGAAAAAAATCAGAAAAATTCCCCTCGGTCCTTTTTAAATTTTTCTAATAAAAATTTAATTTTTTAAAGTGGGAGGGAATCAACTGACTGGACATCAAAACAATCAAAACCCCCAATTTCTGTTAGACAACAACAACAACAATTCCCGATAATGGGCGCCTCCCGATCCCCATCTGCTTCTCAACATTGGATGGCTGCTGCTGTTGGTAGTGTTGGTGAAATGGGAGGAAGTGGGCCGATAATTACACATACACAAAATAGTCCTGATACTAGCGAAAGTGTGGGTATTTTTAAATAAATCAGAATTTAAAAGATAAAATCAGAATTTAATTAAACTTGAAAATGTGAATTTAATTAGAATATAGAATCAGAATTTCAGTTTTTAAAAAACTTGAAAATCAGAATTTAATCAGAATTTCTAGACAAAACCAAAAAAAATTAGAAGACCAGAATTTAAATTAAAACTTAAGATCAGAATTAAATTAAAACAAAATCAGAATTTAATTAAAACTTAAAAATCAGAATAACAGGATTTTAATAAATTTAAAAACCAGAATTTAATCAGAATTTAACTATAAAAAATCAGAATTTAATTTTTAAAAATCAGAATTATTATTAGAATTAAATATTTCAATTAAAAATTTCAAAATTTTTTCAGAAATTTAATTTTTTTACAGGATTATCGACCAAGCCCATTTACAACTCCAAGAAGAGAAGCACTTGTATAATACAGAAATCAACCGTTTTTACAATTTTACAATTCAAGAATCTTTTAAAATATCTAACAGCTTTCTATATTATTTTCCCGCACAAATCTTTCAATTCTTTAATTTTTTCTTAAATTTTATTTAAATTTAAATCTTAAACATTCCATAATTTAATTTTATTATTATTTTTTTAGAATTTAATTCCGTGCAATTTTGTAATTATTTTATAAAAGCTTTAACGGTAATATTGTAATTTATAGACCCCCTTTTCTTCTAATTTTTTACTTAAAATGTACATAATGGTCAGACATCCTTGATAATCTCTATTAATGTATTTAATTTTTTTTAATAAGTAATAAAATTTTTTTTACTCATTGAAGTTGCTACAAGAAATTAGAATGAAATCGAAGAAGAAAAAAGTCTGACCATTCTGTACATTTTAAGTAAAAAATTGAGGAGAAAAAAAGGGGGTCTATAAACTTCGATATTACCAATTTTTGAATTTTGTTTTTATTAGAGCTTTTATTTAATATTTTTCATTAAAGAAATTTTTTGTTTGCCATATTTAATTATATTTAAATAAAAATTAATATAAGATTAAAGTAAATAAATTTTTTTTTATTTTTTAAAAAAAATCGTCTTGATTCGATTTCTTTCTTGGATGACTATGCCAAAAATATTTAAGTCAATTTTATTCACCTCAACGGAATCACCGTTACAACAGAAAGTTTATAAAATATTTAAAAAAAATATAAATTTGTAATAAAACTCAAAATATTGAGCAGTAAATAATAAAGTAAAGGTCAAACAAATATAAAAAACTATAAAAATTATTTATTTAATAATTCCAATTTCCACAAAAAACTTTTAGCTAAAATAAAAATATATTCGAACCTCGCTAAGACTCACATTCAGGACTGAATTAAACTGAGCTCTCCCTTATACTGACGCAATAAAGGGAAGGAAGTAATATCGAGATTCGATTAGATTTTTAAAAAGCTAGAAGGAAAATAATTTTTTTCTGAGATAAATCTCCATTTTAATATACACCAGAAAAATACCAAAAAATAATACTTTTCTAATTTATTTTAATTCATGGAAATTTGAAATTATTTAAATTGTTTTTAAAAAAATATAAAGACTTTAAAATGCACAAAGGAATGAATTAATATGAAGAAAATTTAAACTAAAAAATATTTCACCTTTTTTAAAAAATAATATAAAATACTCGATACGAGATGCCTTGATTATGGGGTAAAAAAAAACAAAGGAAAGAAAAATAAATATATATTTCAAAAATACTATTTTTCAAGAAACCTATGTAAGGTTTTTTAAGGTTTATTTGCATTATTCAAAAAATTAAATAAAAGTTTTTCCGGAAATGATATATTTTAATATAATATAGAGATTTCCGGATAAAAGTATACATGTATTTTTTTAAAAATGTAAAAATACATCCGGAAAATAAAATTATAAACGGAAAAAATCCGGAAAATACAGTTAACTTAATTTCCGGAAAAGTATATATTATTAAGCAGGTCTATGTAAAAATACATCCGGAAAAATAAAATAAAAAATACAACGACATCCGGAAAATACAGTTAAATGAAAAATAGTAGTATTTATTTTAATATTTAAAGAAAAATTAAAAAAAAAATATTTTTTAAAGGATCAGGGGGAATGAATGACCCGTTGGCAAAACAGAAAAATATATATATTTATTTTTAATTTCTAAAATTTATTATTCTCTCTCATTTTTCAAAAGATTTGTGTCGATTACGCGTCCAACTTTGTTGTTGTTGTTTTTCCAAATCCATAGAATGTTGAGCACTTAAAGTATTTGAACGAGGAACGAAACCATCAGCTAAAAACGCTTTTTTTGCTTTATTGATACTGTTACTTAAACTATTCCCTGTACTAGAATTTCCATTTCCTTTTCTTTTTTTATTTGTTGTATCAACAGATTTTGTAGCTGAAGGTAAATCTGTATCAGAGCCTTTCTGAAAGAGATATGTATGGGGGTTAGTTAAATGGGTATAACTTTTTTTATTGAAAAGATAAAAATTTAATTTAAAAAGTAAAAAATAGAGGAGAAAGAGGGCTACAAAATAGTTGAAAAAAGAAATTTTTTTTAGAATTAAAATTGGCAAAGTTAAAATTAATTTTGAAGCATTTCTCCTCTACTCACCCCTATTTTTTAAATAAAAAATTAAAAAAATTTTTTTTTGCCTTTTGCATTTGACTTTGAGCATATTTATGTTTAGGAGGGGCATTTCCACTGTGCCATGTATGGTGTTGGTTATTATATGGTAATTGATGATAATCAAAATCATGGGATTGATGTTTGTGTTTGCTTGAAACTGGGGCTGAACCGCCACCAATATGACTAAAAAATAGAAAATAAATTAAAGATAAAATACAAACTAAAAAAAAAATATACAATTTTCCGGAAATCCGGAAATATTAAATAGAAATCCGGAAATATATTATATATTAAATGAAATACAAAATAAAAAAAAACCGGAAAACACCTATTAATAAATCCGGAAAACACACAAAAATATATATAAAATACAAAAACACCACCTACCCATTCCTCCCCATATTACGCCCATTCTTTCCAATATTTCTAAGCTCAGCTGCATTGGCAGATTCTAAAATACGATTAAACGACATCTCGCTTCTAAGCATATAAGTAGTTGAAGCTGTTGCTCCAAGACATTTTGAGGCCTTTAAAAATTAAATTTTTAATCTTATTTAAATTAATCAATCAATTTATTACCACAGGTATGTCAGCTTCAACACTCCAAATTCTAAATTTCCTAACAAACCAAATAAAAGGGACAGGGGCCATTGCAATTACAACAAGGCCTATAATTTAAAGGAAAAATAATATTCAAGGAAAAAAAATTTTTTTAATAAAGAAATATACCAAAAGCAATAAAAAGAGCCCAGGTTGGATAAGGCTCTAAATGTTGATGAGTCTGGGAAAAAAAAAATTTTTTTTTAAGTTTCAAAAAATTTTATTTCTTTCAAATTACCGTAGAGGCATCATAAGCAGAATATTCAGGCACTTTAGTGAATGATTTGAAGATTGAAGCAACAAAAATAACAAACATAATAACTGGGGAAATAAAACGCCAAGTAATTTTCTTAGAAGAAAAATAATTTTTTTTTAAATTAAATTCCCTTCTAAAAATACCCAAAAATTCCCAATTTGTTCATCACACATATATTGAAGATCTCTTACAAAATTATCACATCCATAAACATAAATTACAGCAACTACTTCAAAAAAGGCAACACACATTAATGCATAAGTTCCCGCAAAGTGATCGAACATTGATACCCAATACTTGAAATAAAAAATACATAGTAATAATTGAAACTTTCCGGGGAAAATACTATCAAATTCCGGAAACTTAAATTGACAATAATACTATGTATTTTCCGATTTAACAATAAAACATTCCGAAAACCAACTCCGGAAAATATATGCTACTTTCCGGAAACTGAATACAAAATTCCGGAAACTAATATAAATTTTCCGGAAAAGAAGTATACATTCTCCGGAAAATAATTATAAATTTAAGAAAATACTTGTAACCTTCCAGAAAATAATTTTAATTATCCGGAATTTTTTTTTCACTGAAACTTCTCTAGCTTTCCGGAAATTAATTAAAACATTCCGGAAATTGTAATAAAATAATAATAGCATTATTTTCCGGAAAAATATATTTAATAATAAAATATTCCGGAAAGAATCTTACTTGTCCAGCTTGTGTAGTAAATACAAGTCCAATAAGACAGGAAGATGCACAAATTAATAACTGAACAAAAAAAAATTTTTTTAAATTTAAAAGAAATTTTTTTTAATTACAGAAAGCATAGGTTGACTAAGTTTAATCATTTTAGCATCATTAAGTGAGGTGATTACTCCTTCTAATGTGCCAAACATAGAGCCTAGACCAAGCATCATAAGCATCTAAAAAATTATTTTAATTAATTTTAAGTAAAAAAAAATATTTTTTTTTCACCAAAAAGAACAAAATAGCCCAAAATGGTGGAAATGGAAATTGACTAATTGCTTCGGTAAATACAACAAAAGCCAATCCTGTGCCTTCCGCTGCCTGTAGAAAATTAATTAAAAATAAAAAAAAAATTTTTTTTTTTAAAGTACTTCAGAAATAATGTCTCCAAGTTCACATTTTTTATAAGATGGATGGTTAATAATTTCAGAAAATTTACTGTCACGGAAATCAAATTGCATGTAAGAGGTGAATCTGTGAGGGAAATAAAATTAGTAAATTAATAAAATACAGATCCGGAAAATACAATATTCCGGAAAATAAAATAAATTTTCCGGAAAATACAAAATATTAATAACATTCCGGAAAAGTTCAGAAATAAAAAAGATTCCGGAAAAAGATGTGAATATAAAAATTATTTCCGGAAAAACATAATTTAAAATAAATCTTTCCGGAAAATACATGAGATAATAATAAAATTTCGGAAAACATGAGTAATAAAAAATCCGGAAAATGAAATAATAATTCCGGAAAAACACACTTATTGTAAAATAAATACTTTCCGGAAAAGGTAGTCAAAAATAATAAATTTTCCGGAAAACACAAGCAAATAAAAATATCAAATGTGCTTCTTACTCTTCCATTGTAATATTTCCATTAATTTCTTCCATATTTTTATAAAGTCCAGGAGCAACTTTAAGAATTAAAGACATATCTTTTTCAATACAGGAATTAAAATTTTTTCTTCCCATATATCCCAAAACACAAAAAATAACAAAAGCGGTGTAGAGAGAAGTTAGAAGGTTGGCTAAAGACATTTTGAGGACATCCTTTTTACAATTATTTTTGACTGGATTGTAGGAAGCAAAAGCTATTAATCCTTTAAAAATTTGAATAATTTAATTATTTTTTTTTTGAAATTAAACACCTCCAAATCCAAGACCCATAGAATAAAAAATTTGTGTAGCAGCATCTAACCATACATCAGGTTCCCATAAACGTGAAAGCTAAAGGGAGGGGAAAAGAAAATTAGAATTTTAAAAAATTTTTTTGACGAAATCCAAGCTAGCAGGGAGAGAAATAAAAAGGAAGGATAAAATACCGCAGTGCTAGATTTAAAAACTTTTCTTACAAAAAATTTGAAATAGAGCTTTTTAAAAAAAATATATCCGAAAACGCATTAAAATAAAATTAAATTTAAAAAAAAATAATTTGGAGAGGACTTAATCTAAAAAATAAATTTAATTAATTAAAAAATATTCTTTAGTTAATTAAAAAAAATAAATCCAAAAATAAAAATATTAAAAAAAAATAAAAATGCACCAAAAATATCTTTTAAAAATCGCAACGCAATAAATAAAAAAATTTTTTTTAAATACCTGAACGTGTTCAATCCAAAAATGAGAGAGAGAATTTTAAAATATCTCTCCGGGTCAGTCAATTTGTGTTTTTGTTTTATAAAAATAATTTTTGAAATATCCAAAAAATGACCCGAAGAAACGCGCATTGTGACCACTTTGGCATTTAAAATAAGAACAAAAAGGGGAATAAATATTTACAATTAAATGAGGGGAAAAAAGAGAAGCTGGAATAATTTTGGACAAATAACAAAATTATAAAAATAATAATTTAAAAAAAAAAACAATATATAGGCAATATATAGGCAATATATAGGCATAGGGGTAAAAATTGAGGATTTTAGAAAAAGCACATGAAGAAGCTGAGACTTAAGCTAGGATAAATAAAGGATAAATAATTTAAAAAAAAAGAAAAACAATTTACAATTAAACGTAAAATAAACAAAAATTGTAAACTTGAAAAAGAAAATCAGAAATTTTAATAATTTTGTAAGACTTGAGTTTGTAAAATTAAAACTTGAGAGGGTAATCAGAGTTTGTAAGAACAAAAAAAAATTGTAAATTAAGAATAAATAAATATAAAAAAAAACGATAAATAAACAGCCAAAAAATTAAAATAATAAATTGAAAAAATATATTATTGAGATTCTAGGTTGAAAAAAGGAGAGAAAATTTAAATAATAATCAAGTATATTTAAAAAAATAACTGGACTTTTAATTTAATTTAAAAAAATACTACAATGTATTAGATTCAATAATTTTTAATTTAAAAAATAATTTTCTAAAATATCCAATTATTTTTAAAAATAAAAAGGAAAAATAAAGCAAAAACAATTAGGGGGAGAAATTAAAGAATGGCCAAAGTGGAAGAGTTGGTTGATTCAAACAACAAACAATTTGGCGCGGCCTTTTTTTTTAATGGCCAAAAATTGCTCTAAAAATACTACAATTTTCTAGATTTTTTTTTATTAAAAAGAATTTTGAGTTTTTGAAAATAAAACCGAAAAATGTCAAAAAATTTTTTTTGAAAATTTTTGAAAATTTTTTTTTTGAAATTTTTTAAAAAATCCCTAATAAAAAATAATAAGAAAAATCTAATAAAAAATAAAAAAAATCCCTAATATCCTCTAAATATCAAAAGAAAACTCACATCCGGCGTTATCATATATCTAAGACCGTCAGTAGCCCCAGGCAATAAAATTGAGCGGAACATAAATGCAGTGAGCACAAAATAAGGAAAAGTAGCGGTTAAGTACATTACCTGAAAATTTGTGAAATTAAATCAGAATTTGTGGAAAAGGAAAAATTGAAAACATAAAACTTGAAAAAATAAAATCAGAATCTGTAGACTTAAAATTTGGTATCGGAATTTGAGATTGTAAAATTAAATCAGAAATTGTAAAATAAACTTGAAACTAGATGGGGAATCAGAATTAAGTTTTAAAAAATCAGAATTTGTAAAATCTGTGTGTAAAATGTTAAACCAGAATTTGTAAAACAAATAAATCAGAATTTAATTTTGTAAACTTAAAACTTGATATCAGAATTTAAGATTGTAAAATTAAATCAGAATTTGTAAAATAAACCTAACCAGAATTTAAGTTTTATAAAAAAGTTTGTAAAATCAGAATTTGCAAATTAGTTTGTAAACTTAAAGCTTGGAAGAAAATCAGAATTTAATTTTTACAAAACCAGAATTTTAAATTGTACTTCCCAATAAAAATAAAAATAATCCGCTCACTTTTCCACTACTTTTAATACCACGCATTACACACAGGTAAATTACAGACCAAGCAAAAATAAGACAGAAAGTCATATGCCAAGTAAATCCACCAAAATCACCAATAGAACTTTAAAAAATATTTTTTTAAATTAATTTTATTTAAAAAATCTTCCAAACTCAGAAGTATTTATAGCTTCTCTATTCCAAAAATAATTTGCTGGGGTAGAAGACTGAACACATTCTGTTATATTAGAACCATTTGCTAATTTTGGGCAATTCTTTAAAAATTAAAAAAAATTTTTTTCCCTCCCAAAAAAACTCACAATCCAAGGCAGTTCAAAACTAAAAGATTTAAACAGGTAGTAGAATACCCAAGTTAAAATAACATTGTAGTAAAGAGAAACTAAGTAGGAAACTATTGCTGCTGAGACACCAACACCTTTAAAAATTATTATTTTTTGTAAACTTGAATTTGTAAAATATTTAGTGTAAAATCAGAATTTGTAAATTAAAAGTTTTATATTTTTAAGTTTAAACTTGATACCAGAATTAAAGTTTGTAAAAATTAGAATATCAGAATGTGTAAAACAAACTTAAAACTTGAAAGAAAACCAGAATTAAATTTTATGAAAATCAGAATTTATAAACTTAAAATTTAATTAAAAAATCAGAATTTGAGATTGTAAAGTTAATCAGAAATTGTAAAATAAACTTAAAACTTGATAGGAATTAAGCTTTAAAAAATCAGAATTTGTAAACTTAAAATTTAATTTAAAAATCAGAATTTGTAAAATTTGGTTAAATCAGAAATTGTAATATCGTTAACTAAATATAATTTTTAAAGTTTACCCCCAAGATATGGATGTATAGCATTCCAAACGCCCACAGGTCCTGTTCTCAATTTTTGACCAATTCCAAGTTCAATAAGGAAAAGAGGAACGCCTTCAATTACCATCATCTTAAACAATAAATAATTAAGTATTTTATTTAAACACCCCTACAATAAGATAAGGTATTAAAAAGGCGCCGCCTCCATTCTTTTGTAGCAAAAAAGGAAAGCGCCAAACATTTCCTGAAAAAATAAAAAAATTTTTAAAAATAAAATTAAATAGTATTATTTTACCAAATCCAACAGCATAGGATATCACCCCCATGAAAAATTGCATTTTATTATCCCACCCTTCCCGACCATCATCATCAGAAATATCCTAAAAAATCAGAATTTATTTGAAAACTTAAAAAAAAATCAGAATTTATTCTGAAATTAAAATCAGAAAAAATCAGAATTCAGAATAAAATCAGATAAAAAACATTATTTTCCTCACCATCATATCACTACTAGATCCATTAGTTAAACCATTCTCCCCTTCTTCCAAGAGATTTGGCCGTAAAGAATTGCTGTTATTATTGCTAAACATTACTCTACTTCCATTTGTTTTTAGTTTTCCAACTCGAAGATCACCAATCTCATCTTCTTCCTCTTCAGCGTCCTCATCATCTTCATCATCATTATTTATATCAGGTGAAGGGGAACTGCTCCTATTTCGCCGACGACCATTTGTCTAAAATACAAGTTTATTAAAACAGAGAAGAAATACAAGAAAATACATTCCGGAAACGGAATTATAACTAAAATACAAAAGTTTCCGGAAAACTAAAAACAAATACTAAACATGATTTCTGAAAATATACAACATCAAAATAATTTCCGGATAAATTAAAATTCCGGATTAGAAATATAGATTTCCGGAAAATACTAAAATACAAATCCGGAAAATACAAAATACAAATATTTCCGGAAAATAAAAGACAAATAGATAGTTCCGGAAAACTAATAATATGTGTAGAAATGTTTCCGAAAAATACAAAAAAAAAATCCGGAAGATAAAACACAAACACATAAATAAAATAAAAGTTGAGGAAAATACAAAACTGTATGTATTTTTCAGTTTACCTTTAAATGCTGTTCATTAGCCAAAAGCCTTCTGTGACTGCTTTGTTCATCTGGGAGTTTAAGAAAGCCTGTATTAGAATTATTAAATGTGCTGGCAATGTTGTTATCGTTGTTGATATTTCCTCCCACAACTTTTGACTTTTTTGAGGAGGCTGGTGGAGCAGGGATTTTTGACATTAAAAAATAATTTTTTTTTGAATCTATAAAAAATTTAAAATTTAATTAAAAAATAATAAAGTGATAAAGCACAAAAAATTTAAAAAAATAAAGAAAAACACAAAAAAAAAGAAAGTCATAAAAATTAAATAACTGATAAGCGTAGAGAGCAGAACATGTGGCATAAACAAAAAAATAAGTGAATATAAACAAGATCAAAAACAAGGAAATAAAAATTAAAGTAAAAATATTTGTTTTATGTTAACAACAAAGTTTCCGGAAAACAAAAAAAATTATGAAATGAAGGAATTTCCGGAAAAAGTTTATATTTTCAAAGTTTCCGGAAAATACAAAAATACAAAAATACAATTCTCCGGAAAAATAAACATAAACTTTCCGGAAAATACATTATAGTAAATTAATAAATTTCCGGAAAATACGCTAAAATACATGGGTATATATTGCAGGGCTGGAGAATTTTGAATTTTAAAAAGCGGAAGACGGAAGGCGGAAGAAACGGAAGAAGATAAAAAAAACGGAAGACGAAAGACGGAAGCGGAAGGGTCAAAAAGACGGAATTCGGCGGAAGACGGAAGACGGAAGCGGAAGAAAATCCAGCCCTGGTATATTGCCTTTGTATTAATTTTAAAAATACAAATCCGGAAAATACAATTTAATAAATAATGAAATACATGAGGGGAAAATACATTTAAAAACATTTATAGGTATTTTTAATTAATAACTAGACAAAAATATATTTAAAAATAGATAAATTTGGTTAATAAAAAATTTTTTAAAATTTTTCATTGAAATAAAATAACAATACTATTTAGATAAAGAACATAAAAATATTGTTGTTAATTATTTTTTGGACGATACATTTTAAATTATATTTTATTTTATTTTTATCAATTTTTGGGGTCATAGTAGGCAGTCTTTTTTAATAGGCGGCGTAGGTGGAAGACGACAACACGCATATGACTTGAAAATGAGTTTTTCTTTTGACTTTGTTTAGTTTATTAATATTTTTTATGTTTTATTACGGATCAAAATATATGTATATATATAGGTATATAATAGAAGTAATAAAAAAAATTTTTTTTTAATTTTTTTATTACTTCTATTATATATATGTACAGGGTGCGGCAAATTCGCGCAACTTTTTATTTTTAACATAACTTTCTTCATTCTTATCGAAAATTGATAATTCTTTTTTTATTTTACACCTAACACTTTAGGAAATTTATTGGTACCAAATAATAAACATTTTGTTTTCGGATAGCAGAGAAAAACGAGCCCAAACATAAAAACGGCTAAAAATGCAATTTTTTTTGTAAAAGTTTAATTGATCATAACTTTGTTCAAGATCATCCAATCCCAATAATTTTGGTACCAATCGACTTATCTCGTTCAGGCGTATCGAAATAGCTTATAATCTCATTTTCGAAAATTTCACACAAAAAATTCATATTTGCCAAAATTTGTTTAATTTATCACTCGGTGAGCCGTATCTCGGTTCATATATGTGATAGCGGAATGATTTTTACGTCATTCGAATCGGATTTCGGAGCTGATTCGAATGATATATAAATTTTACATATCGAAATCATACCCTCGACTCCAGGCCAATTTTTATCAAAAAAATTTTGCCTAAACTTTAACGGGAAATTAATCATACTGAATTGTAAAATTCAAAAGCGATTTTGGTACCAATAAATTTCCTAAAGTGTTAGGTGTAAAATAAAAAAAGAATTATCAATTTTCGATAAGAATGAAGAAAGTTATGTTAAAAACAAAAAGTTGCGCGAATTTGCCGCACCCTGTATATATATATATAATAGAAGTAATAAAAAAATTAAAAAAAAATTTTTTTTTGACAAATAATTCGAGAAAGGAAGAGTCTAATAGGCATAAACGGATATGGGGCAATTTTTAAAGGTAAAATTAAATTTTTAATTTTTTGAATATTTCCTTTCAATACAAAAATCAACCTAAAATAGTGGAAAATGTTAAGTTCGAGGAAGCTATGATTTTTTGAGAATTAATGTCACGTTTTGCAAAGGACAGAAAATTTAAAAAAAAAGTTTTAAAAAATTAATTTTTCAATCTAAAATTTTTTTTTATTAATTTTAATACTCAAGAAAGGATGACTCTCAAAAATGGATTAAAATAAATTTTTAAAGTAAACAAAGTTTGAAGGGGAATTTATTTTAGAGCTTTAAAGATGAATCACTTAAAGAAAAAGAACAAATATCACACACAACTCAAGAATTTAATTAAAAATTTTTTTCAAAAATCGCAAAAAAATATTTTAAAGGGAGCAAAATAATAATAAAAAAAAAAACAGAATTTTAATTAAAAAAAAATTTTTTTTATTAAAAATAAACGTTTCTAAAGCAGAAAAATGAGCGATTTATGCAAGTTTTTTGCCTACAACTTTTTTTACAACAAATCAAAATTAATGAGTAATATTTTATTTTAAAGACAATTTAATTCTCTATCGAATGATATATAGAGTTTGTCAAACAGTTAATTAATTCATGAGTTATGTAATTAAAAACAAGTTCAACTTGAAGGCGCAAAGAGAACAAAAAAAACGTCATAAAAGTGTTGGGTAAATTAATTTCTGGAAAAATAAAAATTATATAAAATACAAAAAAATACAAAAAAAATACAAAAAAAATACAAAAAAAAATACAAAAAATTATTTTCTGATTAGAAAATAATTTTTCTAAGGAGGTATTAAGATTCAAAATAAATATATAAAATAAATAAAAAATAAAAGTCAAATGAAAATTAAAAATAGGATGATGAAAAGTGAAGTAGGTAGAGCAAAAGTATTTGAAAAGAAAAATTAAAAGTAGTCTTGAAATGTGCCCAAAAAAAGAAGCGATAGCGCAAATATTCTTAAGCAATAATTTAAAAATTTTTCGTCATCTTTATGACATCTGATTCCCAAACTATTTTTTTTCTGTTTCAAAATTTTTGGGAAATAAGATATTTTAATAAAAAAAATTTTTTTTGGCAAAATTTGAAGGTATACTTGAGTCTATAAAGAATAAAAAATGAATAATTGAACATATTTAGACAAGTTTGGTGTCATTGGAAAGAGGAGAAAATAGGCTACAAAATAAGATGAAAAGGTAAAATTAAGTTTAAAAAATAGAATAAATAAGAATTTTTATTAATTTCCGTATTCATTCAATAACATCCACAAGGTAATTCTTGCTTTGACCTTCCGCTGGAGGGATTAATTAATAGGAGGGCAATTTGTCCGAGATTTTAAATTAGAACGTGTAGTTGGGCATTTGATGAGGGCCCGATTGCTTCGATTCATTGTTAGCAGAAGTGGGTTGGAATTCCGATTTCCGAAAAAAAATTTGATTCCCGATTTCCGAATTCCGACTTTTGAGCCAGTTCCGATTTTTCCGACACCTCTGACTGTTCCGACCCACCCCTGATCGTTAGAGGGGGTATCAATAAAAATGGGGTAATCATTTAGGGAGGACAAATTAATATATAAGGTAACTTCCGGTTCCGTCTAAAATTTTAAAAAAGAAAAGCTCCTCACTTAAAATATAATTGACAATAATAATCCTCCCTTTTTACTCTTCATTTTTGTTTTGACTTACAAAAAAAAAGAGGAAGATTGATAGATTAATATAATAAAAATGAAGAAAAGCTCTTCAAGTCAATATAAAAAAAGAAAAATCGAAAAAAAGAAACGTCTGAAAAAAAAATTTTTTTTTGGCGGATGTGGATCAATTTCCAAAACGCGTCGGAAGTGAAACAAAAAGGAAAAAAAAGTATTAAAAATATATAAGGGCGAGAACAAAAAAATGTGTAGAAAAATAAAAATGAGAGGAAAAGCTATAATGGAAGGAGGAGGGAAATTTTACTCTTAAAACATATAAGCTTTCATAATGATGGATTTTTTTAATTTTGTTTGTGTTTTAAAGGAAAAATGAGAGAGAAGAGGCTTTTTACGTAGCATAGAAGACTGGAAAAAAAATTCTAAAAAAAGAGATTTTAAAAAGATTTTTTTAGAAGGGATGGGAAAAAGGATTTTAAAGAGAAAATGGAAATAAAATTAAATAAATTAAAAAAAAATTTTTTTAAGTAAATAAAAAATGAAGGAATTTGTGTCTGGTAAAGTATAAAGACTAAAATAAAGAGATTAACTAAAAAGTGTGCTTCAAGTTGGAAAAATAAAGTTGAAAAATTAAATAGAAACAGAAGAGAATACAATTTTAATTAGACTACAACTCGTAAAAAAGACTGAAACTTGTTTCACAATTGTAAAATTTGTTTCAAGTTTTGCTTCAAGTTTTATTTCAAGTTTTGTTTGAGGTTTTGTTTTTTTTTCAAGTTTTGTTTTCAAGTTTTTTTCAAGTTTCAAGTTTTGTTTTTAATAAGTTGGTAAATGAAACAAAACATGAAACAAAAAATAAAACTCGAAAAACGCTAACAATTTTAATTCTTGCTTCAAATATGAATTAACAGAAGCAAATTATAAAAAATTATAATAAAAAGCAGCTAGAAACTAATAAGAAAATTGCAAACATTTAAACACGTTTTTTACTTAACAGACAATTAAGATGAAATTAAGAGGAAATATCAGTCTAGATGGCTTTAAAGTCAGGGGTGGGAGATATCCCGTGAGAAGAAAGGAAAGGAAAAGTCCTAAAGCAAGCTTGAGGAAACTTGTGATTTAAAAATGGATAAATAATAAATGATAGAAGAAAGCACAGAGACCGTGAAAACACAATTACAATTATAGGCAAGCTAATGATAGAAAAAATAAACTTGAAATTATAATAAATAAACTTGTTTCAAAACAAAGTTTTAAAAATAAAATAAACTTGAAGCAATTACAAATTGTAATTAAAGTTTTATTATCTCCCCTATTTATTCTTTAAAAAAGAGAAAATATAAAACTTGTTGACTATTACAATTTGTAATTGCTTCAAGTTTATTTATATTTAAAACCTGCGAACATTTTCCTTATAAAATAAAAACAACGAAGCTTTTTAAAAACAAAAGAGCTTCTCTCCCCCCATTTTCTTTAAAAATAAAAAGGAAAAAAAATTTATTTAAGCGCGTCTGTCAGAAAATTTTTTTTCCTTTTCTCTCTGGCAATTTGTAAAAAGGGGTAGAGAGAAATTTTATATAAAAAAAGTCGATGGATGTAAAATAAAAATTTTTTTCTTTGTGTGCCCATCTGGCAGAATAGCTGCTATAGGCTTTATATAAAATTGTTTTAGTAGTTTAATGGCAAGAAAATGTAAAAAGGAAAGGGAAGGGGGAATATAAAATATATTTATATTTTGTATAAACGGCTGTCACCCTCTAAAAAAGAAAAAAAAAGTTTTGAGAAGGCAAAGAAGCCAGAAAACTTAGGGGGTAGATTAAACAAAGTTTTTGAGAGGTTTGAGAGTCAATAAGAGAAAATTTAAAATTAATTTGATTGGGAAAATGATGAGATATTAATAAGGATTAGTCAAAAACTCAAAGCTGAAGCAAAAAATGAAAGTTGAAGCAAAAAATGAAAGTTGAAGCAAAAAATGAAAGTTGAAGCAAGTTCAAAAATTAATCAGAAAATAAGAACTGAAACATAAAAACCCTAAAAATGAAGCAAAAAAGGAAAAAAGAAAGAAAATTAAAAATTGAAGCAAAAAACCCAAAGCTGAAGCAAAATTAAATTAAAAGCGAGGAATTATGGTAACGAGTAAAAAAAATAAAAACATTTTTAATTTAATGTTAAAAATTTTTTTTTAATTTTTTTAACGTCTGCTGATTAATACATATGTATAAAAAGAAAAATCAATCATTAAATATTTAAAAAGTGTAACAAAAAAAATTTTTAGCTGCTTATTTGTGAAAATGTTTAGTCTATAACATTAAACATTAAAATACTAAAAAAATAAAAAGCTAGTATTTATTAATCACAACTATTTGCAGACAAAAAATAGCAGACAAATGATTGGAAAAATGCTTCAAGTTTGTAAAATGCTTCAAGTTTACTGACTTAAGTTACGTCAAGTTTTAAGCTTAGTTAAAAACAAGTTGTAAGTTTTTACAAGTTTCAAGTTTTATTTTCATTTATTACAAATAAGTTTTAAGATTGAACTTAAAAAAGTTGTAAGGTAAAATAAGTTTTAAGATTGAACTTTAAACAAGTTTTAAATTTAACCTTCTTTTTCTAAGTTTGTCCGCAACTTATATTTGCGGATTAAAAATGTTTTATTTTTATAAAAACAAATATTAAATTAATCAGCTAAAAAATCAGTTATTATTTTAGAAAATAGTGTAGCACAGTTGAACAACATAAAAAATGAATGATTAAACATTAAAAAATATATATTTGTATTTTGATATTAAGATAAGATGGAAGAGTAAATAAATAAACTGTAAATAAAGTAAAAATTGAAAAAAAAATTTTTTTTTTAATAGGAAAAATTTTTATATATTTTTTTCCCTTATAGAAACAATAAAAAATAATTTATAGACAGTTTTGTAATAAAAAAATAAATAATTACCTATTTATTTATTTTTTAATCATTTTAAGGTAATTTATTAGTCAAGTGATTAGCTACGTTTTGGAGAGAAAAAATTAAAAAAAAGATTAAAATGTTAAAAAAATTAAGAAAATATATGTTAAAAAATAAAAAGAAGAAATAATTGAAAAATTCAAAAAAAAATAATTTTAAATAGAATTTATATTTAATTTTATGGGTATTTGCCTAGAAACCACTTTTAACGCCAATTGAAAAAAAATCTAATAATTCCCAAACTTTTAATTTAATTTTTGTATAATTAAATAAAGCAGAAAATAAGCTATAAAATAAGAAGAAAAGTTTAATTTTTAATAAAGAAGAAAAAAAAAGTTTTAGTCGAAAAACTATATGTGTGCAACTGAAAAATGCTCGATGTCTGTTAGTTTTTTGAAGATAACTTTTTTCCCAATAAAGATAAAATTAAAATTTAAACTCTATTTTGAAGCAAATTTTCTCCTCTATCGAATGGTACAAAGAAAATTCAGAAAGGATTATTCATTCAAAAGTTATTGGAGTTGGCAATAACTCGGTCGGTGTGTTTAATTTACGGGTATTTAAATAAAAAAATAAAAATAAGTGGAAATAAGGAAGTTTTTTTTAAAATTGAATTTCAGTAAAAACTAAATTAATAGAAAAATGGAAATAAAGTACATTTAAAATTTTAAATGCATTAAAAGTGTGCACAGCTTTATTAAAACCCGCTTGAATGGGTTGAGGCACAAGGAAACGTTTTTTTTAAAAAATAGAAAAAACTTAGCACTTTTATGAGTGAATTGGTGCGTAAGAATGGCGTGTGTTATTTATTTTATGATGTTTTTATGAAATAAAAAAAGTTTGACAAATTTAAAAAAAATTCAAAATTTTGCGGACAAAAATATTTTTTGCGGACAAACTTTGCGGATTTTTCTAAGGAAAAAATTAAAATAAAAAAAAGTTTCAAATTGGAAAATTGAATTTAGATTTCTGAAACATTTACTTTTTCGATTTAATATTTTAAAAGAAAAAATAGAAAAAAATGGAAGAAATTTAAAATGACTTGAGTAAACAATTGGTTAAGCAGATTCAAAAATCAGAGAAAAATTTTAATTAAAGAAAATCAAACAAATTGGATTATTTATTGAAAAGATTAAAGCTAAAAATAGAAAAAAAGGAAAAAGAAAATTTTTTGAGTAAAATACAAATAAAAATTATGGGGGAGAAGGAGGGGGGATAAATTACTTGGAAAAATTAAAATATTAAGGAAAGTAAATAAAATTTTTAAATTATTAAAATAATTGAATTAACGGATTTATTGAAGAAATAAAAAAAGGAAATCAAAAAATATAAATTACAGGAATTAAAAAATTCGGAAAAAATTTTTGAAAAGGAAAAATTCTGTGGAAAAAAATTATTTAGAAGCATCATGCGCGTTAAATAAAACTAGAAGCATTATTAAAACTTGAAGCTAAAAACATTAATAAAACTTGGAAAAGTTTTAATAGAATTAACAAGTTTGAAAACATAAAACTTGAAAACACGTTTTTACATAACAAGTTTATTTTTTTACAAATTGTAAAAATCCATAAACTTATTTTTACAATTTGTAACTACCATAAAATATTCCCCTTTCAGCTGCACAAAGTTAATTTATGTAAAAAGCAAAATTAAATAAAAAAAAGGATTTTTAAAGGCCAAAGAATTTAAATAAATATTAGCAAGCTGTTCTATCTTCATTTTTACAAAATAAAATTTTTTTAAGAAAGGAATTTTTAAAATGCTGCGCTAAAGAAAAAAAAAGTTTAGAAATGACTGGACACAAAGAAAGGTCGGAAAATAAATAAAAAAGCAAAAAAAAATAAAAAAAATGTAAATAGAAAAAAGTGTAAATTGGGGGGAGCGCGCCGTCGAAGGATGATGAATGGGGAGAAAAAAAGGGGAAAATAGGATGAATGTGTTGGATGGACAAAGAAAATTTTTTGGTGATCTATTAAAAGGCATTCGAAATATTTTTACAATTTGTTGTTAACACATTTTGAAATTTATTTTAAAGTTTGGTTGGTGAGTTTGTCAAATAAAAATATAAATCAAAAAGTTGAAAACAAAGTTTTAAGGTTTACAATTATATTTAAAATTAATTACAATTGTAAACAAAAAATAAACTTTTTTTTCCAAAACAAAGTTTAGGGTAAATACCTTAAAACCTTGTTTTGAAAAAAGTTTAAATAAATATAAACAAGTTTTACAATTACTAAATTACAATTGTGGTGACCAAAAATAAACTTAAAGTGTTACAAAACAAGTTTTACAATTATCAAAGAATATTAGTTACAATTGTAAAGTAGACGAAAAATAAACTTTTTTCAAAACAAAGTTTTAGGTTTAAACAAGTTTTACAATTAGTAAATTAATTGTAAAACTTATTTTGCTATTAATTTAATTAAAATAAACTTTTCTCAAAACAAGTTTTAAAACAAGTTTTACAATTATTTAATAATAATTACAATTGTAAAATAAATAAACTTTTTTCTTCAACATAGTGTAAAGAGCAAAGACTAAAAAAAAAGAGGGAGTAAACAAATAATTAAAAAAAAGTTTTATAATACTTTTGTATTTCAACATTTTCCCAAACTTTTATTTAAATAAAACACGTGAACATTCCTTTGTGTTTTTAATAAAAACAAAAGTTTAAACAAAATTAAATAAAATAAGTGAACAAAGTTTAGATGAAAAAAAAGAAGTTTTAATATTTTACAATTGTAGAAATACAAAAATTCTGATTTTTAAATTTTTTCAGAATAATTAGAAAAATAAATTAAATAGAAAATCAGAAAATAAAAATAAAAATTAATTTAAATAAAAGTGTTTATGAGGGGATAAAAGAAATAAATAAATACGGAAGCCATTTTTAATATTAAAACATATATGTAGAAGCCGATTAGAGGATTTTTCAAAATTTCTTGAAAATTAATTTTTTTTTTAAAATTTTTTTTTTTAATTTTATTTAAAGAAGAGAAATCCTTTAAAATGTAGAGAGTGTTAGCTAAAATATTTGGATTGAGAAATAATAAAAGAGAGAGGAGGATAGAGGGGATATAGACACACGTCCTCCTTTTCTACAAGCATCCGGCAAAAGTAGCAAAATAAAAAAATGCAAACAAGGCAAAAATAAAAGAATAAATTTTGCCTTTATTTCAAGTTCGTCTGCCTGTTAAGAAGAAAGTTTTTAGAAAATTTTTTCCAAAAATGTGTGAAAAGGCTGGAAACTTTACTGTTGAATAGTAAAAAAAGTCGATTTAAAATCAGAATAAGTTGGTCGGGTCAGAAAAAATTTTGAGGTTTCTTGGTATCAGTTTTGGATAACCCGATTCACCCCTCGTCTAAATTGTCTTATTTAAGAAAATAATAACGGGCATGGGATAAATAAAAATTATTAGTTTTAATAAAAAAAAATTTTCAAAAAATTATTTGAATATCATTTTTGGTTATTTTTCTAGTAAAATAATACTCATAAAAACACTATAAGAATAATATTAATAATTTGTTTGCGTTCCATTAAAAAACTGGCTAACTGCCCAAAAAGTTAGAGCGAAACAAAAAATGTTTTTCACGTGAGAGGGAAAAGAGTATTGTGTGGTGTTTTTGAGGGAACGGCGGCTGCCACTAGGCAACCAAATAAACGAAAAAGGCGCCAATTTATTTGAATATTTTATATAAAAATATTGTTTGTACTTGTATTTGGGTAAAGAATAAAAAGCTTTAGGAAAAAAGGGAATGACTCGACGGCTTAAAAAATGGCGGAGAAATAATTTAAAAATAAAAAAAAATAAAAGTATTACTCATAAATCAGTTATCAGTTCATAAATCAGTTATCAGTTAAAGACAAAACACATAATTTCAAAATTTAAAAATGCCACGTTTTCATAGAGCCATGCTCCAAATTGTCAAATTAAAAAATGTCAATAATATTAAAAACTCTATTAATTACCCTAGGTAAATATTGTTTCGACCTCTCTCTGGAGAGGGTAATTGCTAGGGGCGGGGTAATTAATAGAGGTTATTTTAGGAAGGCTTTTTATAACTATTTTTAAGTGGGTAATTATTGAAGGGGGTAACTAATAGAGGCGGGTAATTATTTGAGTGAGGTAGAGTATATACGGTATATTAATTTTAAAATTATCAGAATTTTATAATTTTGTTTTTTTTAAAATTTTTTCTTTTCTTATCACGACGTTTACATATTTTATTAAATTATGTCACACATACACGTGCAACTTCTTCATACAATTATTAAAGTTAATTTTTTTTAATAGAAATTTTTTAAATTTTTAAATTATTTATTTACTCTATTCAAAATAAACCTGATTTTAATTCAAAAACGTCAATACGTTGATCATGCGCAATAAAAATTCTTTAAAGAGTTTTGTCCGCAAATTTTGTCCGCAAATATTTGCGGACAGGAAAACTACAAAAAATTAGTGTCCGCAATTATTTATCGAATAATCACAATTTCTCTCTCTTTTATTTATCACCAAAGAAGATTAATTACTTTTTAGTATTTTTAACATCGCACAAAAATTTTTTTCTTTTACCTTTTCTCTTTCAAACCTCTAAAAAAATTTAAAAATCGAAGCATTGTTGGGTGACACTCACTGTTGTTTTATTGCCAAACGGTTGGACAGTTTAAGATGCTTTTTTAAATTTTTTTTTGATAGAGAATTGAATTTAGTATAAAATTTTATTTAAAATGAATAATCCACCAAAGAAAATTTTAATCGGTGAAGGAAACAATGCTACAACTAGTAATACTTTTGTTGCCCAACAACAAGTGAATCAAACAGTTGAGTTATATTTTGTATGTTAAGTTTTCCGGATTATTATTTCCTGATTATATTTTATACTTTTTTTTCCTGATATGATTTATAAATATTCCGGAAATATTTTTGAGGATTAGGTATTTAATTTATAAATTCCGGAAAATAATAAATTACGGAAAAATACATATTTAATTTTCAAGTTGCAGGAAATGTGGATTCTGAAAAAATAGTATTATTAGTATTTTATTCGTTTCCGGAATCCTTCCGAAAATAATAATTGTTCAGGAATTTATTTCTCAGATTTCCGGAAGTGAATATTCTCATCAAGAAATTATTTTAAAATTTCCGGAAATGAATATTATTTTCCGGAAAACTTTCCGGAAACGAGTATTATTTTCCGGAATTTATTATTCAATTTTCCGGAAACGAATATTCCTTGCAGGAATTTATTCTTAATTTTCCGGAAATTAATTTACATTTCCGGATACCTTCCGGAACTTATACTTATATTTTCTTTAATAATTCTACATTTTCCGGAAAACTTTTTATTTTCATTTAAAGTTTCCTACAGGGTCTCCTACTAATTAATAAACTTGGAAGCCTTGAATTACACGAATTTCTGGGTGATCAACATTCAAGTGCAGTACAACGCCTTATTGTTGCTACTATTGTTATTGTTTTAATCTCTGCTATGCTTGTAAAATTAAAAAAAATTTTTTTAAAATAAAATTAAGGTAGCAACGGTCATTCTCTTTCGTTGTTATATGCTTTATTGTCAAGATCATTTAAATATTCGTCATTATCAAAGACCCCCGATTGAAGAGGAATTAAAGGGGGAAGGGTCTAAATGTGGTAATTTGTCCCTATTAAATTTAAAAAATGAAAAAGAAGAAAAAGGGCTATTTAACCCTATAAAGAAGACAACAACCACCTTTGAAAATTTGGAAAAAAATTTGTTAAAAAATGAAAATGGAGGAGTTAAACGTTATTATAATAACAATAATAAATGTATTTCAAGTAAATATTCTTTTAAAAATATTTTTGACGATGATTAATTAAATAAATATTTTATTCTAATTATTTATAGTGTGTTCTCTAGTAGAGGATGTGGTTCGTCCCCAGATACTATCCCTCCTTTTCCGATACTCTCCCTCCTTAGAGGAAGGAGACGAACGACTACTCTACTTGTTTCAGACCTACGGCCATTGGGGTTTTGGATAGAACCAACGTAAATACGCAAAAAGTTATTTTTGTCCGCGAAATCCCGATATGTCTCCTAACCCCTTAGAGGGTTTATTGAGGGATTAAACCAATAAATAGTAAATATTTTTTATTTAAAACTGACATATATTTTTTGGTTTAAATTTTTGCATTTTTAATCCTATTTAAAATTAAAAAATATTTATTTTTTATTGAAAAAAAATATATTTTTTTTTGGAATGGAAAAGTGAAAAGGAAAGAGAACTGACCAACGAACATTTTAATAATTTTTGAAAAATTGAAAGAGAAAAAGAGATCTAGAAAATTTTATTTATTTATCCATACTCTTTTACACTCATTTTTGAATAACTAATATTATTAAATAAAAAAGTATATTGACCTGATAACACGGATTTAATATCTGGCGGCTTCTCACAGTTGTTGTTTGTCTGTTTTGATTTTTATTTTCTTCCTTTTTTCAGTCAAGAATGGTTTGCTAATAAAAATTGACATTTAAGAGTCGAGAAAATATTTATTTTCTATCCTTAAATTGATCTTTTGGATATTTACTTCTTCAAGAGATCCTCCCAAAAACTATCCATAAATTCCTCCACTGCTTATAAACAAAGAACAAAGGCTAAAAATATAAAATAATTTTATAGAAAAGGGATGATGCTTTTGTTACACTTTTTTTATTTTTTATATAATTTAGGCAGCACAATATTAGATTTAATAAATTGATGAGCGCGAACATTAAAATATTTTTAAATTAATTTATATATTTAAATAATGTTTTTGTATATGCTTTGCTTCAAGTTTTGTATTTTACATGTTTTTATTTCTATTTATGTGTTTCAAGTTTTATTTCCAAGTTTTATTTAATTTTAAAATTCAAGTTTATTTTATTCAAGTTTTTATTTTAAATTGTAAAACATGTTTTGCTTCAAGTTTAATTTAAAGTTTAATATAATGTTTTATTCTATTCAAGTTTATTTAAATAATATAAATATTCAAGTTTGTAAAATAAACTTTAAATTAATTTTCAAGTTTACAAATTTTACCTCAAAACCTACTCTTTATCTTTAAAGTATTTTTACAACCTGTAAAACTTTTATTCTTTAAATACAATTAAAAATCTCAAGCAGGTTTTATTCTAGTTTTAAATTGTTTTTTATTTTATCGGTAATCCCTTCCATTCGTTTTTTATCGTTTTCTTTAAATTGTTCCACTGATTATGCTATTTTTACAAGATTAATTAACCAAAGGGAATATGAATCTAATGAGTTGGAAAATTCGGGAATGAAGGGAAAAAACAGAAAAAAACACTTTCATCTGTCTAAAACAGCGGGAAATTGCGCCGTGTGAATACCCAGAGAATTCACTCCTGGATCATTAATATTTCTTTTAAAAAATTTATTTATTTCTAATCAATTTTATAGGTAAAACAATTAAATAATTAGATGATTAACCAATTTATTCGAATATTTTTGTTTCCCCTTTTAATTTTATTTTTTGAATTTATTAAAATTGAATCACTTGCTTCAGTCTTAATATCCTCCCCCTTTGACAATTTTCGTATAGAATGCCCACAGACTTCAGGTGCCCAAAGATTAGCAATACGAATGGTGGAGTCACAAGGGCAAAAGAGACAAGATACCGTTTTTGTTTTGAGTTGTCAACAAATTGGGGAGGTTAATAAATTTTTTAAATTAAAAATACAAGGGTTGAAGCAAAAATTCTTAGAAGGCAAAAGTTGAAGCAAAAATTTTGCTTCAAAAAATATAAAGCAGAAATTCTGAGAAAAATCCAAAATTAAATTTTAAAGTTATATCCATGGCTAGAAATACCAGAAGAATTGGCAGATCAAGAACATGAAGAATGCCACTATACACAACAATTTGATATTTTGCTGGACAAGCAAATGAATTGGACGTGCTCAGAAAGAGAATACCTTGCTGGAATAGCACGCTTATCCGATACAAGGCAAAAATTCTGATTTTTAATTAATTAAACTTGATAGTTAATATTCTTACAAATTCTGGTTCTAAGTTAGAATAATAATTCTGATTTGTAAAATATTAAAATTATTTTACAAATTCTGATTATTAAGGCTTGATATTTTCACAAATTCTGATTTGTAAATTGTAATCCTGAATGATTATTATATCAGAATTCTGAAATTTAAATTATAAATTCTGATTTTTCAATTTAAAAAATAATAAAATAAATCTGTTATTTTCAGAATACAATTAGAATGTTGCAAATTGCGAACTAGAAATGAGGGAAATTGTGTCGAGTACGACTATGAAAAACCGGCGGGGAGTGGGGCGCGTGTTGAGATTGAATACCAAGGAAAATTAATTAATGCTTTGGCCGTCTATGGAGATTTAATTCGTGTACGTTTCTGTGATTTGTCGCCAAGACCTATTGGTAGGGGATTATTCAAAATTCAAAAAATTAAAAATTTAATTAGATGATATAATGGCTGAAACAACAAAAACAACCCCCACAATAGCCATTGCTCACGCAGTGACTAGCAATGGAAATTCTGGATTTCCTTTAAGACCGCCAACTAATTCTGTTGGGTTTAGCCAAAGAATTGAAGTTCCTTCTCTTCTTAACGACCCTCGAACAGTTGCTAAGCAACGTGCAACAGCAATAGCTCTTCAAAATCAACTAAGTAGTAGTTCGAATGTTCCACCCTCGATAAATGAAGAATTGCCCTCAGCAAACATAGCCGATGGAGTGGATGAAGCATTTTCGATAGATGGGGCGCAACAACACAGCGAGAGGGAAAAACTTAACCAAGAAATAAAGCAAAATATTGAAAGTCAAAACAATGCCCAAGTTGTAGAACAACATGTTGAAGCTGTTAAACAACAAGTTCAAGATGTACATACTCAAACTGTTGAACCCATTCAAAGTCAAGTCCAAACAGTTACTCAGGAAGCTAAAATAAATAATGAAGAAGTTCAAAAAGAACGGCATCAAGTTCAAGCAGTTCAGGAACAAAGTCATACTGCTTATCCTGAAGCTGATCAACAAAGAACAGAAATAAAGGTTCAAGATAAAAATATAAGAGATAAGGATATAGAACAGCAAACGACGTCAAAGCCTGTAATAAACGTAGAATCAATGTTAGAAATGTCACCAATAAACGTTAAAAAATCAGCAAAACCAGAACAGCCGTCAATAACTTCTGAAGGACAAGAACAACAAAATACAGAAAGAAACAAAAATGCAGAAATACCTTCCCCTAGAATTAAAGTATATGGACACAATCCATTCAAAACAATTCAATTTGGTCGTATTTTACAAGCAGTTGGTGAACGCAAAAAGGAATTGGCAGTGAAAATTTTGAGGCATCATAAAAACCCACCAGATCATGTTCAAAGTTTGGAATATGGAAGAGAACAAAAACATGATGACAAAACATTGTATGAAAGACCGAAACAAGAGCAACAAAAACTAGTAGAAAAACAACAAACACAGAAGGAACAATCACAACAAGGAAAAATACAAAATGAAAAACAAGTGATAGAGCAAGAAAAACAACGTAACAAACAACAAACATTAATAGAACAATCAAAACATAAAGTAGAAAAACAATATGAAAAACAACAAACACAACAAGAAAATGAGAAAACACAACAAGAGAACCAACAAAACAACAATGAACAAACAAACGAAGAACCTAAACAACAACACTCTCAACAACAAGACGAACAAAAACAAGGGGAAAAACATGAGGAAAAACAAGAACAACATCTAGAAACGCAACAAATTAATGAAGAGGAACAAAACAAGAAAGAAAAACAAACACCCCAACATTTAGAAAACTCAATATCAAAAGCCTTAGCTGCAAAAAAGCAAATATACGAACCAATAAAATCCAATTTACTCTTACGGCGTAAGGGAATGCGTGAACATACTTTTACGTTAACCCCGCCACGACCTGTTGATGTTTCTGCTGGAATTAGTAACGGAGTTGAAGATAGAGAAAGGGCTGAGCTGACAATTCAACGAAGAGTTGACGCTATTAGAGCTGTTGAAAAACGGCTCCAAGTAAAAACTATTCAGATTCCTAGAGAGGAAGGTGTGGAAATGGAAAGAATTTCACATGCAGATGCAGGTTAATTCATAAAATAATTTGTTTGGATAATATTAAAACAATTAAATGTTTTGCTTTTTGAATGTTTCCGGAAAATAATTTAAAGTTTGAATGTTTTCAAGAAAATAATTGAATGTTCGGATGAGTGTTTTCCGGAAAATATTTCAATGATGTTTTTTAAAACAATGTTTTGATCATTGTTTAGTAAACTGTTTATATGTTTTTATGAAAACATTTAAAACGATAAAAACATTGTTTTTGTTTTAAGCTGACTCAAACACAACTGAAAATATCATCGCAGCCAAACAAAGCGATTGGGAGAACAATTCTGAAACAACGGATCAAATTTCCCCGAAAATCTCAAATGGTGATTCAGGGGATGGGGAAGCTATGCATCGAATATTATTTGGAGAACCTGTTCAAATTACACCAAAAAGTGTTTCGAGTAAATTTAAAGAAGCAAATGTTTCTCAAGCTTTGGAACAAGTAAAAACTCTGGAACAAGATCCAAACAAAATAGAGAATAAACAACCAAAGACAGAAATAATTAATTTATCCAGCCTCCCAAATGTATTAGAAACAACTCAATCTCCCGCAGCAATATGGTGGGAGCCAATGGTTGTTAATACTGAACAAAAACAACAAAATCAAAAAGCCTTTTTACCAACAGAGAATAGACCGAATAATAACAGAAAACAAGTTAATGATCAACTCGATTTTGCTACAGTTACAGCATCTGCTTCTTTGGATAATGAAGCAAACGAAACAACCCCGCTACCATTCACTATACCAGCAGATGGACCCGTAGCACAAGAAGTTAGAGAGAATGCATTGTTAGTACAAAAACGTGTTGAAGCTTTACCGAAAAATAAATTGAGAATTTTCTCAATAAATTATGGCAATCCGGGATGGAGGAAACTTATTTCAGAAATTTCTAATGAAGGGAAAATGGAGGAATCTGATAATGAAAATAATGTTGCTAATACAACGTTATCAGAAAATATGAATGAAACGAACACCTCAACAAGCGGTAGGATAAAATTAAAAATAATGTTTTTCCGGAACGATTTAAAAGTTAAATAATGTTTTTTCGGGGTGAAATTGAATAAAATGTTTTTCCGGAAATAAATAAAATAAATTAAAGAAGTTTTTCCGGAAATAAACAAAAAAATAAACATGTTTTTCAGGAAATAAAAAATAAAATAAACATGTTTTTCCGGAAATAACAATAAATTAAATATGTATAAATAAAACAAGTTTAGTTGAAATTTTATAGAAATTAATGAGCATAATTCTGAAGCAAATTTAAATAAAGAGAATACAACTAACGAAGTTTTATCGCTCCGGAAATCGTTGCCAATATATACATTAGAATGGGAAAAAGACAATAAACAACATCAACAACATAGAAATATCCAGCTCGCATTATCAGATAACAAAACGGTTTCACCAGCACAACAATCCGTTGAAACATTGTTTCCAACACAGTTAGAAAGTGGGAATATTGATAATTTGGTAGATTTTACATTTTTAAAATAAATAAAACGATTTTAAAAATTCAGAGTTTAAATGAGAGTAAATCTGGTGAAACCACGAGATCTAATAGTAGCAAGTCTAATAGCAAGGATAAAAACAAGAAGCTTCCTCCACCTCCAACAAGTGAAGAGTTTGCTGATGTAATGTTAAGGTAAGGGTTTCCGGAAATATATAAAGATAATAAACATGTTTTTAAGAGAAATAGAAGATCAGGAAAAAGTTCCATTTTCATTCTCTCTCCATAATGCAACAAATACAACAACTATTCCCCAATTAAACTTTCCCCGACAATTTGATGATGCAAAAACATCAAAACGTAAAGCACACGTTGAAGAAAATAATGATGGAAATTTTGCTGATTATTATATTGATGAAATAAATTCCGACAATATTACACATGCTTTTGTAATTAGAGAGAGAAAAAATTTCAGAAAAATAAATTTTTATTTTTAGCTTTCTCGTCGATCAACAACAACAACAGAAACAGAAAACCAAATTTTAGTAGATGGAGTAAAAATTTTCAAAAATGAAACAACTGGAGAAATAAACGAAAAACAAGGCGAAAAGAAGAAGCGTAAATCGAGAAAGAAGAAGAAATTAATTGAGGGAATTGAAGAAAATAATAGACTTATTCCTCCTACAACATCCCTAGCAACATCGGAAAAACTCCCTCCATTGGATGCCTTTCCATCTCCTCCACCTTTAGACTCTAGAGGGAAACTTGCAATTTTGGCAGCAGCTTCATCTAAACAATTTGCACAGTTACCCCCTTCACCTCCCCAAACATTAATTAAACAACAACAAAAAAAAAAGTTTCAAAACATTGACTACAAAAGAGAATTAGAACAAAGATTAGGATCTGAACATAAAACAGCTGAAGCATTGGCAATAGAATTAGCAAAAGCATCAGAAGATTCCTCAAACAATCAAGAACATCCAACATTAAATACTCCTGAAGAAAACAACAATAAAAAGAATGTTTCCAAGAAACACAAAAACAGAAGAAAACAACAAGTGAAACAACAAGAAAACAAACATGAAGAAAGGGAAGAGAATGTAGAACAAAAACATGAGAGTCAACAACAACATAAACAAATAAAGGAATACAGAAGCCAACAAGTTTGTGTTTTTCCAAAAATGTTTTCCCAAACAAAACATTTTAGAATGTTAAAGTTTGTGTCTTTCCAAACTTTCGTCTAAACAAAACATTTTAAATGTTTTTATTAATTTTGTGTGTTCCCAACTTCTTTTCCCAACAAAACATTTAAAAATGTTTTTATAAAGTTCGTGTTTTCCCAACTTCCTTCCCCACAAACATTTCAATCAAAATGTTTCTATCAATGTTTAATTATTTTTGTTAAGTTCGCAGCGTTAATCGCAACAACTTCTCGTCCTATGCGCATGGGGGTCGATTACGAGGTTGCTGATGATGAAGGGAATGTTGAGAGAGAAATAACCAATTACCATACTACTATTACTCAATTTCCAAAAACTAGAACAACAAGACTTCCTTTGTTTAAGCGCCGGCAATTAGATAGAATAGCTTTGGAGGTTTTTGGACCTTCAGCTTTTGACCCATCCATTGAACATCCTCAAATTGATGTTGCTTTGCTTTCAAGACGTCCATTAAATCAACAATTTCGACATAAACGGCCTCCTACACGTTTGGAAGGACCTGTGGAAACATCAACAGGAATGATGGGGTTGCCTGACGAAGAAACTGATATTTCTCCTTTTGATGCTGAACGTGCACAACTTTTGGAAAGGCTTAGGCATAATCATAAAAATGTAGAGAAACAAATAATTGTTTTAAAATAATTTATTTTTAGAGGCAAGAGGAACATATAGAGACGTTTGACGATACTGAAACAACTCAACATGAAGCTGGTAAAATATAGACTTTTAAATTAATAAAATATCCTTTCCGGAATTTTCTAATTAATTTAAGAAATTTACCGGAAGCTTTTAGAGTTATTTTCCGGAAGTTTTTATGGTTATATATTTTCCGGAAATACTTAATTTAGTAATTGCTTCCGGAAAGAATATATTTCCAGAGTTATATGTTTTCCGGAATTATTTACTTTTACATATTAATTATTAGTTAACAAGCATTACAACACTAGAAAAGACGAAAACTTGAATAGAAACACTAAAGAAAACCAGCACCAAAATAATTTCGAAAATTCTTTTAATCAGGAAACAACAATTTCTTTGCCCAATTTTGAAAATAAAAACCAAAATTTTATCCAAAAGAATTTTGGCAATCACGGACATTTTGAAAGGGTAGAATCTCGTTTTGAGAAAGCTAGTCCTTTTGATGATCGCCACGAAGAAGAGCATTTTGAAGACGTGGAAGAACCGCGCACTATGGCTTCTAAAAATGCTGAAATTAGGAGAAAACCGAGTAATTCAAAAATTCTTCAATTTTTGATTATTAAAAAATATTAGGCCTTACTTCTGTATCTTTTATCCCACCAACTACAAATTTTAAAGACGAAGAGATTTCTTCAATAAATAATGAAGCAGCCGTAAAACGCTCAATAGCTTCTCTTCAAGTTAAAAAAGATGGAAGTCCTTTGTTTTCCCCTAAAGATAATAAACCTATGATGAAAATGCCTTCTGAAAATATTGAAAAAATGATACAAATTGATGAGAGAAATGATATTAGCAGTTAATTATTTGAAAATATTTTTTTAAATTAAATTTATTATCTTTTAGTAAGTGAAACACAAAGTTTGGAAGATATACTAGTTCCAATGGGTATGATTTATTTTTTGATGGTGTTTCCGGAAAATGTTTAATTTTTGTTTTTAAATGTTTTCCGGAAAAATTTATTGTTCGCTTGTTTTAAAAATGTTTTCCGGTTTCCGGAAATATTTGCTTGTTTGTTTTTAAAATGTTTTCCGGAAAAGATTCAATTGTTTGTTTTAAATATGTTTTCCGGTAATATTTATTTGTTTGTTTTAAATGTTTTTCGGAAAATGTTTTGATCTTTTAAGATAACAACGAAACAACAAAAAATTATTTAGAAAAAACAACACAACCGCCAACAGAAACAACAGAACAAACAACAAAACAAAAAGAAAAACAAAATAAAAGTTTAAACAAACACAAAAACAAACAAAACATAAATACAGAAGGCAGTGGAAATAATTACTGGCGGTTTTTTGCTGAACCAAACATTTATAGAACAACAACAGAATTTCCAATGGAACAACAACGAGAAGAGGAAACACAATTTTACAATGCTGACAAATACTTCCATTTGCCAAACAGGCGGCAAAACAACAAACAAAGGGAGAATGAAAATGGTCAGTAGAATTTATTGTTGTTTTTGTTTCGGGACTTTATTGTTTTTGGGATGTTTCTTAAGAATATGTTTATTCATTTTTAAATGAAACTTCCGGAATTTCTAATTGTTTTCCGGAAAACATTATTTTTAAACATTTTTATGACAAACATTTTCTTTATTTTCCGGAAAATGTTCTCTTCAAAAAATTCTTCCGGAAGATGTTTTCCGAAGATGTTTTTCCGGAAAAGTTTAAATAAATATTATTGTTGTAGTGCTCACTTTCTGTACAAAAGCATCAGCAATCCGTGACTCTTCCAACCTTCCTATTGCTTGCGCGGGGGAAGACGGACAAATATGGCAACCACAAGTAAGTAAACCTCATATATTTATGAAGTCAGTAAGTAAGCGAATGTTAAAATTAGGGGGGTCAAACAAACAATTTTTAAACCGACCTAATTACAATAGCGATGTCCACCAGGTACAGGATGTATGCCAGCAGCTGATTCCGCTTTCCATATTTGCTGTCCAGTTGGTATTGCTTCTATAAGCAGGAGATGATAAGCTTAAAATTTGATAGAATTTTAACAATAAAATATGCCATTTATTTCAATATTTCCTCTAATAATTAAAAAATTTGGATAGTATTATTTTAGCAAATTAGAGGAAATACTTTGCCTTTATTTATTTTTTATTTATTATTTTTTGTTTTTTAATTTATATAAAAACACCCTTTTCAGGAGAGTTTTCAATTAAGGGGCGTTTATAGAATCTTTATAGTACATTTCTGTTTGAGAAAAGTATTTTAAAAGTATCTTCTCCCCATTAGCTTAACGGAATAGCCGTAAATTTATTTTACCCACTAAAAATCATAAAAACAACAACACAATTCCACTAAACACATCTGATCGTAAAACATAATTTTGACAAGATTTGCGGTAAAATGTTGCAAAAATAAAAAGGAAGGAGCTATAAAATTAAGGGCGGGAGATAAAAAAAAAGATTTTTAATTTTTAAGTATACTATACGGTTCTTGGATTATTTTAAACTAAAACTTGTATTTTTTAAATAAATTATGAGCGTCTGTCGTGACTCCTTAAAAAGCTTCACTATTGAATCTATTCTCTCTAATAAGCATAATAATGTTAAAGTTGCTTTGAACAAAAATTATGTTCGTTGTTTTAAAAGTATACAACAAAACATCATGTTGACACCTACACCATGTTTTGCAAGAATAATTTCAATGTATATATAATAATTTTAAAGTTTAAATGTTTTTGTATGTTTTCCGGAAAGAGTTTATTTAGACAGTTGATGTTTCCGGAATATTATTAATATTCATTTATATTCCGGAAAGTCTAGACAATGCTCAGGAATTTTAATTTTAAAATTTATAATTCCGGAATTTGAGTTAATATTTCCGGAAAGCTTAGTAGATGTTCAGGAATATTTATTATAAATCCAATGACTCTCCGGAATGTTTCATAAGTAAACATTAGAGTTAATATAATTTATATTTAACTTCCGGAATAATTAATTATTATTTTCTCAGGCCGCTCCATTCTTTCCGTATTTTTCCAAGTTTGTCTCTAACAAGCAAACATTCCGGAAAGTATAATTATCATCGTTCTAAAGAAAACAAGGGAAATCAGAAAAAAAATCAGAATACTATCAAGTGTAAGGCTCGAAGGCAATCATTGTAAGTGGAAGGAATGTTTACTAAATCCGACTTGAAAACATTTTATTTTTCAGTAATATTTTGCAAACTACATTTTTAGAAAAGCAATTCACAAAACAAAGGTATCCGTAAACACTATTTAATTTTAAATAAATATTTTAATATAAAGATATATTAATACAGAGCAACGAAATAAATTTTCAACTATACTCGGCTTGACACCTCAACAAGTTTTTAACACAAATTTGAATACTTTAAAAATTTATCTTTATAATTTTAAGGTGAAAATATGGTATCAGAATAGGCGCTACAAGGAGAAGATTGGGATAAAGAAAAGCTTTAAATAATATTAAATAAATCTTAACGGTCATTAAAATATACAAAGAAATGTACAAAATAATAAGGGGGAAAATAGTCAAAAAATACAAATTAAAAAAAAAGCAAAAAATTTTTCTATCTTCTAAATTTTTCTTCTCGATAAAACATAGTAATTCAATCCATAGACATCCCCTCCTCAAACAATAACAATCGTTGCGCATCATTCATACTCTTTTTACGATTCTTCTTTTCTTTGTCAGAATTGGTATTTGTACTGTTAGTCGTTAAATCAACAGAAGTAGAATTAGAAGAATTTCCAGCTTTTTTAATGCTGCCCCCAACCATGTCAGTTATTTTTGCCTATAATAGTAGAAATGTTATTTCCGGAAAATATATATAGGTATTTTTACGAAAATTATCCAAGTTTCCGGAAAATTATTTATTTATTTTCCGGATAATATTTTTTGTTTTCCGGAAAATATAATGTTCCGGAAATATCTAGTATTTAATTTCCGGAAATGTATTTAATTTCCGGAAATGTTTCCAAAGATTTATCTTTCCGGAAAAATAATATATATATTTCCTGAAAACATTAATTAATAAAGTTTTCCGGAAAGTTTTATAAACTAATTATAAAAACACACATGTTTTCTAAATTGTTTAACAAGCAAAGTTGGTGCAGACGAAGTAGTAGTAATTACATTGTGGGAAGTTTCAATATTAAAGCTTTGTTCTGCAGCAAATTTTTTGCTTCCAGGAAGTTTTCCACGAACCTACAAATATTTTTTTCATTAATTTTAATATTTTAAATTAATTACCCGTTGTAACGCCCGTGCCGGCAAATTTTCATTTTTTGGACTTGGAGAATTCTTCTCCTCATTTTTGTTACAGAGTCGTTCACGGTCACTATCAATTAAAATTACACAGTCCTCTTCATAATCCAAATTTTGAGATTTTAATATATTTAAAGCTTCATTTTTGTTTGAAATTTCCAAATTCAAATTTGGCTCGGAAGCAGAAACATTTAAAAGATTATTCTGGGTATTTTGCTTTCCCGTCCTATTAAAAACAAATAAATATTATTTTCTTAAAGAAGAAATTTTACTTTTTTGAATTTTTAATGCTACTAGTTTTAACATCTCCAAAATTATTTTTGCAACATTTCCAGGGCAATTTAACCATTTTACAACTTTTTTGCTTTTTTTGATCGTCAATTAATTTGTTTTGTGGAGGAAGACGTTCAAAACCGGAAGAAATACCGTTAGTACGGGTAATTAGTCTGTTTAAAACATCCATTATTTATTAGTCTATTTTGGAATTTAAAATAGAATTTAATTTGTTGTAAGACTCCGTCTGTAATTAAATATAATTAATTCCGGAATGTAATAAAACATTTTCCGGAAAAATGTATTATATACATTTTCCGGAAAATATTAAAATAAACTGCAAAAATAAATTTTCCGGAAAAAATAATTATTGAAAAAAAATTCCGGAAAATATTTAGTATCTCTCATTTCCGGAAAATAGAAACTTTTCCGGAAAAATAATTACTGAAAAATCCGAAAAACACTCCCTTTTCCGGAAAATAGAAACCTTTCCGGAAAAAATAATTATTGAAAAAAAATTCCGGAAAACATTAAGTATCTTCCATTTCCGGAAAATGAATAGAAACTTTTCCGGAAAAAATATTTATACCTTGCTCTAATAGTTTTTTTGAAGGATTATTTATTTAAAGCTTAAATTTATTAAACTCTTAATTGGAAAAAAATATTTTTAAGATAAAAATCTTTTGTAAATTAATCCCTTCTAATAAATAATAAGATTAGGATCGATTTATATTTAATGTATTTAATGTATTAGGTTTGGAATGGTTGCGCTTATGAATTAAGGGGATAAGAAAATAATAAACCTAAAATTATAATTTTTTGTGGGATAAAATTAATTAATAAATAAATAAATTTATTAATATCCTATAAAATACAAAAAAAAGAATTTTTTTAAAGTTTTGTCAAAAAATATAGTTTAATGTCCAGTTTATTAGTCAATCTCTCACATGACTGTCATCACCCTCCTATCCAGTTTTTGAATATTTAAATATGATTTACATTTTTTTTACTTTTTTTCTTGCTTTTCCACGTATTAAGCGATTAACTATATTAAAATAAACTGGTGTTGATTGTATTAAAAAAATTCTGTTAGTCGTAAATGTAAAAAATAAAAAAATAGAAATATTCTTTTTACTTTTCCAGTTTTGTAAATGTAAAAAGATTAGTCATTTTTGGTTGTAAAATGGCTGTAAAGGTGTGATAATGAAGTGAAAATGTTTTTAAAAAATTTTTAAATAAAAATGAAAATAATAAAAAGTGTTAAAAATAAAAAAAGAATTTAATAAAATGGAGAGATAATACTAATAATATTTGTAAAAAAATTGTTGAAGAAAAAAATATGTAGATAATTGAGTAAGATAAAAATAGAAAAGTTTTAAAAAATGGATATTACAATAGTTATAATAAAATATACAAAAAGAATATGGTTAAAGCATAAAGCATCTTCCGGAAAATATATTTTCCGGAAAATAATAATATAAAATGTAAAATGATAAAATAAGTTTCCGGAAAAAAATAAATAATTCCGGAAAAAGTATCTATTGAAATTAGTAACTTTTCCGGAAAATAGAAAACATTCCGGAAAACATATACAATCTGCAAAAGTTTGAAATAAATATGTTAGTTTGTAGAAAATTTGCAAAGTTAAATTAAGTTTGTAAAAAAAGTTTGTAAGAAAGTTTGTTAAAAGTTCGTTAAAAGTTTAATTATTAAATTACAAATACTATTATTTTTACAATTCAAGCTTTAATATTGTAAAATATACCTAACTTGTACAAATTATTTTTACAATTTATTAAAATAAACTTTTTTTACAATTTCCCTAAAACTTTACAATTTACAAAAATTAAACAATTGAGGGATGTCTGATCAGAATTTCCTTCTCTAAAAATAAATAAATAAAAATATATATATTTATATCCTTCTCATTCGCGCTTTTATTGTAAAAATTTGTTTGTGTGTGTGACTGTGTAAAGTGCTTTTCTTCTCCCAATATTGTGCGCAGCTAGAGTGGGGCGCAATAATTGAGAAAAAGCTTTTTTTACACAGATGGTTGTAATTATGAGTGATTTATTGATTAAAAAATTTTTTGAATAAAAAACAAAGTCTATATTATTTTTGTTTTTTTTAATTAAAAAAATTTTTTGTTTAAAAAATAGAAGAATTGGGAGAGAAATTAATATTGACAGCATTACGTCAAATAAAAATAAATTGATAATAAAAATAAAAATATTAAAATATGGAGGTTCAAACGAAAATAAATTATTTAAATGAATTTAAAAATTTTAAATATTTTATAAATTGGTCTAATTATTAAATAAAAATTGGGCCATAATAAAATATAATTTTTGGTTTCTGCAAAAGTTAAATTTATTGTTTAAATTATTGTTTAAAAATAATGAAGGAAGAGGGAGAAAATTACAATTTTACAAAAACAAAACTTGAAATTGCAATTATGTACATAAATAGGTCCAATTTAATTCCTTTTTTATAGAAATAAATATTTTCTAAAGACAAGTAATTGGTTAAAAAATAAAACTTTTGATCGAAAGCTATGCTTTGCTTCCGTCTTTAAACAAAAGTAAAGACAAAACATTATTCTTAAAATAAATATAAGCCAATTCATTAAATCGATTGTTTGGAAGGTAGAGCTGGTTTTAAGTTTGCTAACTTAAATTAATCTTTTCTAAAAATAAAATTTTTTTGAAAACACTTCTGGAATTCTCTCAAAATTTTAAAAAATGTCGTTTATTTTCCCCCACAATCCTCTTCCATCGCCAGGAACAAAGATTATTGCAATTAAAGGTTAAAAAGTTTCAAGTTTTAATGCTTCAAGTTTTTATAATTTACTCTAATAAAACTTAACATAATAAAACTTTTAATAAAACTTTTTACAATTTGTAAAAAGTTTAAAAAAGTTTATTTTATTTGCTAAGCAAGATTACAAATTGTAAAATACAACTTAAAACTTTTTTACAATTTGTAATTTTTTACAAATTATTACAAACTTTTTTACAATTTTTATAAAGTTTTTACAATTTGTAAAAAGTTTATTTTACTTTCTAAATAAATTCTTAATTAATAAAAGTTTAAATTTACAATTTAGAATAAATATTCCAAGTTTTAGAACGTTCTTCTCTCGCACCATGCATTGGAGAGAAAAAAGTAATAGCAAAAAAGGCTTATTCCATGGGAGATAAAAATTATGTTGTGGTAATATTTTCTAATTTTTTAATAATTAAAAAAATATTTTTAAGCTTCCACCACGCGTTCGTGCAATACCTATAAGCGATTTGACTATATTTGGGGGAAGTAGTGGTACTCGGCGTTATTATAAAGGCAAAGAAAATTTATTAAAATTAAAAAAATATTAATTATAGCAGAAAAATATGAAATACCGGAATTTGTAGGACGACTAGAAGACCAAACATATTTAAATGGGGACAATTTTGTTTTGCGAATTGGATATAAAGGATGTCCTGAACCTTTAGTTCAGTGGTAAAAATATTTATTTTTGAAGGAAGATCAAAATAAAAAAATATTTAAAGGTATAAAGGACAACAACCTATTATGTCTGATCCAGATTCTACAAAAATTGTTATTACAGCTGATTCTGCTTATGCTCAAGTAGAAAATTTTAATAAAAATTAAATTACAACTTTTTACAATTTGTAAATAAAATACGAAATGTATTAATCCTACCTATCTTATTTTACAAATTGTAAATTTTAATAAAACTTGAATTAAAACTTTTTACAATTTGTAATTTTTTACAAATTATTACAACTTTTTTGAAAACTTTTTTGCAACCTTTTTACAATTTGTAAACTAAGTTTATTTTGTTTTTACAATTTGTAAATACAAAATATATCAAGTTTATTTGATTGTAAAACTATTATACAATTTGTAAAAAAGTTTAATTTCACTTCCCTTAAAATTCTTTAATTAACTAAAAAAGTTGTTTAAAGTTAGCACTTTTCAATGCACAACGTGAAGACGGAGGTTTTTACAATTGCAGAATAGAAAATGCAAATGGTGTGCGTGAAACTGGCTGTCATATATTCATAACAAATGACGGTCCTGGGGGTCCCCGTGGAATGCAACGGTGAATAAAAATTTTTTTCAATAATTTAATAAATATTTTAGCAGCTATCGTTCTGTTTTGTATACACCTTCACAACGATATAGTCGATATTAGTATCTTAAATGCTTCAAAATACAGTCTAACTTCGATATACGAACCCCTAGTTCTTCAATTTAATTTAAGATCGTTTTTAAAATTTAATTTTTAAAATTTCTTTTAAAATTTGATTGACCACTGGCGGGGGAAGTTGCCTAAAGGAGTACCTTAATTTAAAGACCCTTTATTATAAGATATATCTTCAAGAGGGCAGATTTCGTCTTCAAGAGGGCACCTTAAATTGAGGTTCGACTGTATAATAGTTGTTAAAATATGTCTTTCTCAAAACAAAAAATTGAGATTGTAACTTCAAAATATTAAAAATAAATTTCAGTTTATAATTGTAAAAATAACTAAAATATAATAAAATATAAAAATAACTAAATTAAATACAAATTGTAAAAGATATCCAAATAATTGTAGTTAATACCCGCTTTATTTCAAACAAAAATTGAAATTCTTTTAAACAGACAGCACCATATTTGTGCTACGTTTGTGATGCCCAAACAGTCCACCTGCTTGCCCACTAGGCAAATTTCCCCCTTGTGCACCTCCTTGCCAATCATTGGCACCCCCAGCATAGCCTTTTTTAAATTAATTATTAATTAATTTAAAGAAAATTAATTAATTTACTATTTAATCCCCCACTCCTTTTGTGTTGTTTTCTAAAGGAAAGGAGACAAAAGGGGGAAGAGGATGAAGTTGAGGAAGATCCAATACCGAAAGCATTCCGTCGAATAATTAGCCAGTCGAGAAGGAGGAAAAGGAGCACCTTAAAATTAGTTTTTCTCTTCAACAAAATTTCCAAAAAAATCTTCCAAACCAAAATCAAAGAGCCAAAAAACGTCCACCATGCCCATTCAGGCACATTCATCAATTCATTTCCCTGTTTAGTCGATTCTATTAAATTTTCAGTTGTGGAAATAGAAATGCTGCTAGATGCCAAAACGTTATGTTGACTATTGCTACTCATATTTTTTTAAATAAATATTTGTTAATTCATTCTAAAATTAAAAAAATTAATTTAAAAAATATTAAATGAAACAATTAAATATTAAAATAATAAAATAAAAAATTAATTGTAAAATATTGTAAGGAGCAATTAAGTTTTACAACCGATTGTTAAAATAATGTGTATAAATTGTAAATAATTAGAGATGAGTTGTAAATTGATAAAACATTTTTTTACAATTATTAAAATTAAATTGTAAATTAATTAAACTTATTTTACAATTTTAAAAATAAATTGTAAAACCTAGAAACTTATTTTACAAATATCAGAATTAAATTGTAAATTTAATTAAACTTGTTTTACAATATCAGAAATTGTAAAAACTTTAAAACTTTTTACAATTATCAAAATTAAATTGTAAATTTAATTAAACTTATTTTACAATTATTAGAAATAAGTTGTAAATTTAATTAAACTTATTTTACAATTATTAGAAATAAGTTGTAAATTTAATTAAGCTTGTTTTACAAATGTTAAAAATTAAATTGTAAATTAATTAAACTTATTTTACAATTATTAGAAATAAGTTGTAAATTTAATTAAGCTTGTTTTACAAATGTTAAAAATTAAATTGTAAATTAATTAAACTTATTTTACAATTATTAAAAATTAATTGTAAATTAATTAAGCCTATTTTACAATTCTAAAAATAAATTGTAAAACTTTAAAACTTTGTAGTTATAAACTAATAAAAATGCAAATAGTTAACGGATGCAATAAATTACATACATATTAAAAAATAATATAATAAAATAAAATATTTAATTACAAAAGATTAGTATAACCAAAAATAGTATTTAGATAATCTACCATTAGATTTTTGATTTTATAAAAATTTTTTAAAATAAAATTTATTGCCACTTTATTGACATGAGGGATTAATAGGAGAAATGTTTAAGGGAAAATTAGAAGCATCTCCTATTTAAATAAAAAAAATAGTAGAAAGAAGAGATAGTTGAGGGATTAAATTGAGAGAAGGCATATTTTCTCATTAGTAAGCTTACTTTCCAAGTTTTATTGAAAAATGTTTGCCAAGCAAGTAAAAGGGTTGTAATTTAAATATATAAGGTTGCATTAAATATTTGTAAAAAGTTTACAATTTGTAAAAAGGTTGTAGGGTTGTAATTTTAAAATGGTAGTAAGGCAGAAGTGTGACGAGACAATTTTGAAAGCGAAAAACAAAAAAGCAAAAAGGCGAAGCCCCAAAAAAAACGAAAATTCGGCGAAAGTAAAATATTAAAATATTTTAAGGATGATTCACCTAGAGCATTTAAAACGCTTATTTGTTAGGTAGGGGTTAAACGAGCTCAGTGGTAGAGCTCCCGTATGTGGTGAGCGAAAGCGCCTAGGAATAACTTAAAGCACATCCCTTTGTTGTAATGCTCTAGCTAAGGTTCTAGTTGTAAGGTTTTAATTTTAAAATTTTCTATAGAGCTTGAAAAACCAAAGTAAGGCTGAAATATTGTTGACTTTATAATATTATTTGTTTCCAAAAAACACTTCCAAAAAATATATAGTAGACATTTCCAAACAAATAATTTTCCATTAATATATAAAATAAGTGCAGCGCGCCACGGCATTTTTTCTTTTTTTTTCGAATGAACCAGGAAATTGGAAGAGGCAGCTAGCCTGTATACAAAGCTAGAAAATATATATATTTATTTCTTTTTGTCGGGTATTGAGGGTAAAAAAGCAGGGGACATTTTTTTAAAGGAAGTAAAGGGGAGAAATAGTAAAGAGTAAATTTTATAATGGCAAAAATTTTTTTTCTTTTTTTTTGAAATTGGAGAAGTTAAAAAAGCAAATAAATTAAAAAGAGAGCCTAGGAGCATTTAAAAAATAATTTAGAAAAAATTTTAGAAAAAAATTTAAATTAACGAGAAAATTTTTTTCAGACGGATATAATGTAACGTCAACTGAATTTAATGGAAAAATCAAAAATTAAAAAAAAATAGAAATGAGAAAATTTATTTTTGAGTTAACCATAAAACCGGAAAACATCTGAGAAAGCTAGAAAAAAAAGAAAAAAAAATTTTTTTACTTCCATAAATTGACGTTTTCTTGTACTTGGAAAACACAAATGAAGCATAATTAGTGCAATTTAACGCCTAGGAATGTGTAAATAAAAAAGGGAAGTAAAAAAAATGTGTGGATAAAGGATTTGTTTTGTTTTTGTGTTATTTTATATTAATAAACGGAAGCAAAAAAAAAGTAAAAAAACTTGTTTCGGAATACTTCAAAAATTATCACTGATTTTAAAATAAACTTGAAACATTTTTGAAAATTCTGAAATGAAACAGAACGAGAGGAAAATAATTCTTTGGAAAATAATATTCTGATTTTTCGGAATTTTTCTGTATTCAAAATTATTCTGATTCTGTTTCAAAATATTTTCAGCATATTTTGAAAAATTATTATAAGTAATATTAACTCTGTTAGGATTGCCGGCCCGGTTCGATATATCGAACCAGGCAACGAATTTTGGCCCGAAAGAGGCCCGAACGGAGCACGAAAAAACGACTCGAACGTCGGTCAAGGTTCGAAAACGGCAACCCTAAATAAATACTATGGATAATATTCTGCTTTTTTACTTGAATAAAAAAGCAGCTAACCATACTAGAATTAAAAATATTATAATAAAATTGAAAGCATTGGCCAAAATAACAAAGAATCAAAAAAAAATTTTTGCAGCAATTTGCTTTTCTTATATTTCTTTCTCGCAAACAATAAAAACCCAGAAAATGGGATTTTGAACAAAAAAATTTTTTTCCGTTGGGAAAATACAAATAAAAAAGAGAAGAATGGCATTACTTAGAGCTCTGTTGGGTATCCCTCTCTTTCCCTTATTTTTTTTTATTTTTGCCTTTTTTGCCGATAATCCACAACAAATGCCGAATTTGCCGCCTCTCCGGTTTCATTCTTTTTTTCATTTTTTTTTCTGTTGGAAATAAATATCTTCTTAATATATTGAATTTTATTATTTAAAAATTTTTTTTCGGAATAACTCCAAGTCTGTGTCTCTTACTCATAATTTTTTTGTTTCTCCTAAGGGAATTTTTAAGAGAATTTTTGTAAAAAATAAAAAAAAATTATTATTCATAATAATAATGAAATATAGTCTAAAAAAGGAAAAAACTGAGAGAAAATGAAGGGAATAAATTTAAATTTTTAAATCTAATTTTTAAACAAAAAAAAGTTTGTCCAAAGAACGAAGCATGTAAAAATTGCCATGTTTTCCTGTGTAAAATATGAGTGGAAAAGGCAAAATACTGAGGAAGATTGAATTAACAAAAAAAATATTTTGATGAATATTATTTTAAAAAAATTTTTTAAAATACTAGAAAAATTTCTAAAATTAAAAAAAAAATTTTTTTTAATTTTTAAAAATTCCAAAAAAATTTACAAACAAAATAAAACTCATAAGTAAACTCGAAAAACAATTTTTAAAAGTACTTTTCTCTACCCATTTATTTTTACTGGCATTTTAAGGGCTTTTTTGAACTTTAAAAAGCCGTCTATTAAATAGATTAGTATTGACATTTAAATAAATTTTTTTTGATAAAAAAACAAGTGCAAAAAAACTTAAAAAAATTTTTAAAAATATTTTATTTACATCAAAAAAATTTGATTAATTATTGCATTCCCCAATAAAAGTGTTATTTACATGAATATATTTTGACAAATCTAGTGATGGATATGGCAATATATTATTTTCAATGTCTGAGATTTGATTGAATCGAAGGTCCCAAAAACAGCCTATAAAATTGAAAAAAATATTTTTTTTAAATTTGTTGGAGATTTGAGAAAAATTTAATTTTAAAAATATTTTTACCAATAATGCTGGAAGCATCAGAAATTATAAAATGAACAAGCGCCCTACGCCCCAAATCTGCTGGGACACCTAAAAATAAATTAAAAAAAAAATTTTTTTTAAATTTATCTACCTCCAAAATATATTTGTAAAAATTCATTAGGAAAAAAATTTAGAGGTCCTGTATTTATTGCAAATTGTGTTGGAAAGTCATCAACGGTTAAATAAAATTTTTGTCCATATATTCCGATAACTAACCAATGAGATTTTGAATCAGAAACTTAAAAAACATTTTTTACAAATTGTAAAATTATTTTAAAACTTATTTTACAAATTGTAAAATAAGTTTAAAACTTGTTTTTACAAATTGTAAAATTAGTTTACAAAGTGTAAAATTATTTTAAGCTTATTTTACAAATTGTAAAATTATTTTAAGCTTATTTCACAAATTGTAAAATTATTTTAAAACTTATTTTACAAATTGTAAAATAAGTTTAAACCTTATTTTTACAAATTGTAAAAATAATTTTAAACTTTTTTCACAAATTGTAAAATTATTTTAAGCTTATTTTACAAATTGTAAAACATTTTAAACTTATTTTACAAATTGTAAAAATATTTTAAACTTTTTTTACAAATTGTAAAACATTTTAAACTTATTTTACAAATTGTAAAAATATTTTAAACTTTTTTTACAAATTGTAAAACATTCTAAACTTATTTTACAAATTGCAAAATTTTTTAAAACTTTTTTTAAAAATTGTAAAATAATTTTAAAACTTTTTTACAAATTGTAAAATAATTTAAACTTATTTTACAAATTGTAAAATCATTTTCCGGTTGAATATTAAACTTCCGGAAAAATATTAATCTACCAATATTCATAGAATATAATTGTGAATAAGGCTCGTGTCCTTTTCCTAGTTGAACAGCTGCACGTAAACGCCCGCGCACTAATTCAAGAAGTATAAATGAATCATCGTCTTTATCACCTAACCAAAACATTGTTCCATCACTAGAAAAAATAAAATTAATTTTCTTTTAAATTAAAAAAAAATTTTTTCACCTCTGATTTGTTGCAAAATGAAAAGATATTTCTCCATTTATTACAGAATTATTAAAATTATTGACAGGCCATTGGCCAACAGATAAAAATGTGTTGGTTGTCTTGATCGCTATAGCCCTTCTACGATTACATTTTGGAGGGTCGGCATAATTGAAAGGACAAAAATTCCGTTTGGAAACCTAGAAAAGATTCTTATTTTTTTTTCTTATTTTCTCCTTCCTGAAAGGAAGGAAGATAAATTATTTTCACCCTTTTCCCATCATTATTTGCTCTCTCCATTCTACTAATACTTAAAAATGATGATTTAACATTATCCTCTTTAGAACAATTATTGTTTTGAGACAAAGTATCACACAAATTAAATTCACAATAATTACCAATCCACCCTTTTGGACATTCACAACGATAACCATTAAGCTTAATTAAATTTTCAAAAATATTTTTTGATTATCGAACCTGGTCAAGACATTTCCCTCCATTTAAACAACGCTCTATACCTCCCTTTTCTACACATTCATTAATTTGTCTCTCACATCTATTTAATTATTTTTTAATTTTTTAAAATTATTCCCAACCTTTCCCCAGCAAATCCACGTAAACAAATACATTTAAACCTTCCTTCATACATTAATTTATTTTCTCCCAATTTAACTATACATTTCCCCCCATTTCTGCAAGGATTTCCAAAGCAGGAATCTACTTGTTGTTCACAATGTTTTCCGTAAAAACCGGGCGAACAAATACATTTAAATTGAAAGGGAACTAGAACAAATAATTTATTTAAAATTAAAATATTCCGGAAAAGGTAAAACATTTTCCGGGAAGGTGGAATGTTTATCGAAATACTAATTTCCGGAAACTATATTACCTATATGTTATATTCAGAAAACATTAAAATATTTTCCGGAAATTCCGGAAGATAATTATTCATGGAAATATTTAAATACATTCCGGAGAGACAATATATTTTCCGGAAACTGTATATTATATTCCGGAAATGTTTTCAGGAAATATTTTTTCCGCTGTATATTATACATTTCCGGAAAAATTATGATAAATTCAGGAAAGAAGTAAACATAATTATTTCCTGAAAAGTCATACTTTCCGGAAATCTTTTTTAAAATATATTCCGGAAAGCTTCCGAAAAAAAATAAAACACATTATTTCTATTACATTTTTCTCCATTTTCCTCATCCACCACACAATGTCCTCCATTTAAACACTTTTCTGGAGAACAAAAATTACACAAATCCTCATTAATATTTGTATTATTTAAGGTTGGGCAAGGCGCATAGGGTTGCACACTTAATAAAAGTTGATGCCGTCTTTCAGGAGGGTCAGAACATCGGGCAATACCTTAAAATAAATTTAAAATTTTTTTTTAAAAAAATTTATGTAACCAGGCTCCAGAAATTTAGATCTCAACCATTTAATAGCCCAATTCATTCCACAATCACACAATAAAGGGTTATCCCCCAAGGATACATGGCTAAGTGTTTGTTGAGTTTCCAATATAAATTTGGAAAATATAATTTCTTGTAATTTGAAAATTAGATTTGATTGAAGCGATAAAATCTGAGAATAAAAATTTTATTGAAAATTAAATTTATTAAACTCTTAAAAGTCCAAATCCATCAAATGCTCCTTTTGAGAGACAACTTATACGGTTGTGTGAGAGCATTAAAGCATTCAAAGATTTTAGTGGGGAGAAGACATTAGAAGGTATATGTTCAATCAAATTATGAGAGAGATCTCTAAATAAAATATATTTTTTTTAAATTTTTATTTAATTATTTAACACTTGAACAATAACTATCTATCCATTTAAGCTTGTAGTCCCCTCTATAAAATAGAGGAAAATACAACAGAAATTCCGGAAACATTTAACACCTTTTCCGGAATTGAAATTTCTTGTTAAATATATTTCCGGAAAAATTATATAAATTTCAGGAAAAATAATACAAACTTTCCGGAAAAAATATAGGAATATAGGCTATGGAATAGTTTCCGGATTAGTAATACAAACTTTTCCGTAACTAATTAAAAAGGGGTCTACAAACTTGAGTATTACCTTATTTTTTTAAAAATATTTTTAATAAAAATTATTTTAAATAATTTTTACAATTTTTTAAGATGTTCAAGTCCATTAAAATTCTCTAATTTAATATTTTTAATTTTATTATTATCAAGTAATAATTCCTCCGTATTTTGAGGCAAAGGCCACGGAATATTCACTAAGGAAGCATTCGAACATTTTACGATAACTGAATTTTGTTTTCTTCTAAAATTATCTTCTTCTCTCCTATGTCTAAATAAAAGTCTCCTTTTTCTATGCCTAAATCTGTGATTATTTAGATTTTTAGATTGTTGTTCAAAATAATTATTTATTAAGGAAGTACATTCACAGCCAAACGGGCACAGTATTCCTTCCTCAGAACAAGTATATTCTCCTTGATTAAAAAAATTTTTTTAAATAAATTTTTTCATCATTTACCAGAACATTTAACATTTTTAAACTGTTCTAAAGCCATTCCTCTTAAATTTTCTGGCCCTCCACATTTCGGTTCTTGCCTCCAACTTATTCCGCCTTCTTTTAGTAAGCCTTGCAAATTACAATCGCAAAGTAATTGGCCACTTGAATCAATTTCGATATTTAAAGTTAATTTATTTTTTGTATCCTTCAGGAATTAAAGATTTTTAAAAATTCAATATTTTTTTTATTTTTACTTTATTCAATATTATTGAATGTAAGCTCGGATTCTGTGTAATAGTTAATCTTTTAAGGGTATTAGGCATATATTCAAGTGAAACACAACTAAATTCATTGCCATCCAAATGTCTTAAAATTAGGTACCGTATTTTCCTAATAGTGCGACTGTCTCTATTAGACCGACCCTTTCTAATAAACCGACCCTCTAGAGAATGGTTGAAAAATAAACCGACCGGTCGCACTATTAGGAAAAATACGGTATATAGAAAATTGTTGTAGTAAAATGGTCAGATTTCAAAATGGCCAGCAATAAACTAGACATACAATATCTCAAGAGAGTGATCTCTCTCATGTTCCAAATCCTCAATTTTATCAGTCCCATTATCATTTGATAGAGCCTCTAGAACATTCAGCCTACTTAACGAATTGTTGCGCAGATCCAGAACTCTCAGGTTCTCAATACCGGCAAGAGAATTGCGTGCCAAAAAATTAAGATTATTGTTACTCAGATTGCTTTAAAGAGAGAATAAGCTTAAATTAAATATAGAAAAAAATTTACAGAGTGTGTAGATTAGTTAATTTATTTATCCCCACTCCAAAGGCAAAAGGTTCTAGTTTTGTGATTTTGTTGTTTGATAGTAGGAGGGAAGTTGTAAAGTTGGGAATTGATGTTGGGGGTGATAACAAGTTGAGATTGCTTTAAATAAAATTAAAAATATGTAGGTTGACACAGAAGGATCTCATTATAAAAGCACACCAGTGGCCTTGGAAAAAATTGTCTCCTAACGGGAGGTATCCTAAATAAGGGGCATCACAGATTAGTTAATTCCTCTTATCCTCAAGGTGTTCTAATCCTTAATGTTAATTCGAAAAATGAGATCTTACTGTAGTTAAGGATGTCAACTATTCAAAATGTCCACCAACCTACAATCAACCACAGTCCCGTTACATTTACAGGGCTCTGGACATTCATTGTCCAGCAAACACTTTCCGGCACCTGCAGTAACTAGACTTTCAATACCCAAACATTTAAATTGTTCTACAGATGAAGTAACAACTCGACGACGCTCCATTCTTGTAGGAGAAGCACAGCGCGCCCCGCTAGTTTCTAGTGGCCGGGAACGAAGAAGTTTGACTAGCCATTGAAGATTACAGTCACAAATGAGTGGATTCTTTGCCAGATGTAGTATCTAGAGACAAAATTGAGTAAACTTTATTTCATCAAGTTCAAGCAGTTCATTGGTTCAACTGATGTACTGCTTGAATATACTGCTTGAACTCTATGAAACGAAGTTTATCAGGTTCAAATAATACTGTAAGGTGTTTTGGAAGTAAAGTGACAAGTTTTAAAAGTATTTTCAATGAGTACTGCCTGGAGTTCACGAAACGAATTTCATCAAGTTCAAGCAGTACATGTAGAAGAAATTGAAATTTAGTCTTAAATTGACCTGAAGTGAATTTTTTAAAGGAGAGAAAGTTGCTTCAGTAATCGACTTTATATTGTTGTCATAAAGAGATAAAAGCCTTAAATGTCCAAGTCCCACAAAAATTCCATCCCGAAGGCATTTAAGCTTATTTCCATTAAGTAAAAGTACTTGGAGTGAATTTAGGTCTTTAAAAAGTTGATCGCCCATATCTGTTAAATTGTTGGAATAAAGCATTCTGAAAATTCAAAAGATTTTTTGTAAATTTTTTTTCTTAATTTACAAGGAATTAAGCTGTTTCAATCCTTTAAACGTTTCTGGATGCGCAGAAATTATATTATTCTTGCTGAGATCTAGACGTACAAGTTTAGGCATATGAGAGAAGGAGTTTGCATCTAATTGTGTTATTCTATTTTGCTCAAGTCTTCTAAAAAATTAACGAGGAAAATATTTTATTATACTATTTTATTAATTATGAACATATGCAAAAGGCCCAATTTGTAAAAAATAACAATAGTTTTTGGAGAAAAATAGAAGGAAAAATTACCGAAACTTCCCAATTTTTCAGAAAAATTTCCCGAGAAAAAATAAGGAGAAAAAATAAAATAATAATATAACGGGAATTTCCGAGAAAAAATAAATTCCCGATTTTTGAATTGGGAATCCGATGAAATCTTGATCCATGATTTCGGCCCCCCTGATCAATACACATAAGGTGTATCTTATAATAAGGGGTTCTACAGTATAAAAATTCAAACAAACAATTCAACAGTATTTTGAGGCAATCCAACAGGGACAGAACGTAATTGTCTATCATGGCAATCAACAACTACATCTACCCCATTATTTATATCGGACACATTCCCTCCAACTTGAGTGCATGTACAGACTGAAGGACATCCATCCATTTGACGGCATGTTCGTTTTGAACCTGTTACTCCTCTCTTTTCTAATCCGGAGCATTTTAGTTGTTTTAGGCTAACTTTATCAAGGGAACGGCTAAACAGATAGGAAGGTCTATAGCAACGAATCTGAAATTTAATAAAATATTGAATGGGGCGTTTTGATAATTCTACTTGGTTTGCCACTTTTAGCCGTTTTAGCCAACGCATACGACAGTCGCAATTCCATGGGTTATCCCCCAACTTTCTGAAATTCTCAATATTTTTTTCAATTTAAATAAAAAATCTAACAAAGTGCGCAGCTTTGGCAGCGAAGCAAGGTCAAGTTCTGATAGGGAAGTAAGTGCTAGAAAAATCAGAATTTTTAAAAATCAGAATTAAAAATCAGAAGAATTTAAAAACCATTGGAACTAAGAGTAAGTTGCTCCAACGAAGGCCAATGATTCAATGAAAGCGAATCTAAACAATGTAATTGGTTTCTGTCCAAATTTAGTGTAACCAATTCTGTTGGACCAATTATTTGTTCTGTTGAAATTGTCCAAAGCTCATTTTGGGAGAGATCTCTTTAAAAAAATAAAAATCAGAATTTAATGTTTTATTCCGATTAAAAGTAAAAAAATCAGAATTATTAAAAATCAGAATTATTTAAAAATCAGAATTATCAGAATCAGAATTATTTAAAAATCACAATTGTTAAAAATCAGAATATTATTAGAAAATCAGAATTATTTAAAAATCAGAAATTTAAAAATCAGAATTATTTAAAAATCAGTATTAAAAATCAGAATTATCAGAATTTTTGTGAGAACTAAGCATTAAATAATATATCAGAATCAAAATCAGAATTTGTAAAGTACTCTTATTGTTTCAGAATTTGTAATTTTCTTTTCAGAATTTGTAAAATTAATATAAGAATTATTAAGTAGCTTTTTACATTAATAAATTAGGCTTAAATGTAAACACATATTTTAATTATTCTTTATTTTTTTCCCACGATATATTGTTTTTATTCATCCCAAAAATATTAAATTAAATTATTGTTCTCATTAAATATTAATCCTTCAAATAATCCTTTTTTTCCTCAATAATTTTAATTTTTTTTTTAAATTTTTATTTTTTAAAAATAAATCTCCCTTAATTTATAATTTACTAACTTTTAAAAATATTTTAAAAATTCTACTCTTTTTTCAACTTTTCAATTTTATTATTTATTTTTCAACATTTATTATTCCCCTTCAAACAATAACAAAAATATTCACTATTAAATATTCGGAGTTGACGCCGCAAACAATTGGCCACAAATCAAACGCTAAACAAACTTTAGGAGAGAGAGAGAGAAACACCTTTCCTCCCCGATCTCCTCTCTTCCCTCTCTTTTAGATATCTGATCGAATAATTTTTAAGCTGGCCGATTTATCGCTTTTTTCCTCCATTTCACAATAATAATCGTCAAATAGCTATTAAGGGGAACTTGCGACACGAGAGAGTCTAAGCAATATAACTCTATAATAAATTAACCTTTCAAAAAAGATTTTGGTATCATTCGATAGAGAATTGAATTGGCTATAAAATAAAAATTAAATTAGAATTTTATATTAAAAGGCAAAAAAGTTGTGGTCAAAAAACTGCCATTTTTAAGGTAATTTTGCTGGTTTTCGTTGATTTTTGTTTCATAACTTTTTTGTTACTCAACCTAGAATTAAATTTTCTTGTGCTTTAATAGCAAATTTAATTCTTTATCGAATGGTACCAAAATCATTTCGAAAGGGTCACCCTTTATTGAGTTATAGGGCTAAGACTCAACATGCTTCGGAGTCCCTTTATCTCTCTCATCCGCGAAGCACTAAATACGAGGATTTGAAGTGAATTGAAGAGAAATAAAATAAAATAGCAGATTTGACCATTTGACGACATTTGGGGTTAAAAAGTATTTAAAATTAGAAAGGACGGTGAAAATCTTTTTTTTTGAAAAACGGTTGCTGCATTTTAAGAGCAATAAAAGATAAAGAAGATAATTAAAAGTAAAGAGCTTTGAAGAATTTTTAAAACAAACAAAACATTAATTTTACGAAGAATTAAATAGGAGAAGTAATAAAATTTATAAAATTACCCTTAAAAATTTTTGTGTATTGGTGTTACTTTAGTATAGAACACAGTGTTATCGTCGGTAGCAGAGGTGGGTCCGGAAATCGGGACTTTCGGAAATCGGAACTGTCGGAAATCGGAAATAGCTCAAAAGTCGGAACTCGGACCTACTAACCCGACTAATCCCTGATTCATGCACTAACCCGGCTAATACATACTAACTCAGCTAATCCCTGATCCCTTTTTTCTTTCCACCAGGGCTGGACGCAACTGCGGATTGCGGCTGCGGATTTTAAAATCAAAATTGCGGATTGCGGCTGCGGATTTTTAAGATTTTTACGCAATTTTCACGCAATTTTATTTTTCAATTTGTCGAATATTTTTTGTAAAACTAGTTGGAATATAATTTTAAATTAAGGTCGATAACTATTTAAATTTATTTCTTAAAATATTAATGTCATTGAATCCTGGTAATTGGTGGTATTGCGGCTGCGGATTTTAAAATGTAAATTGCGGACTGCGGATTGCGGCTGCGGAAAATTTTTTTTCAGTTGCGTCCAGCCCTGCTTTCCACTCTGTAACTTTCTACCTTGGATAGGCGTTAATCTTGTACTCGTCGACTTGTGCAAATCTCGGACAACTTCTAAAGATAACAAAAAGTAAAATAAAATTACCCTTAAAAATATTTTTTTCTTAATTTTTAATTGAATAATAAGGTAGGTAAATTAATGTGTTGCTCCAATAACTTTTTTCTCATAACATTGCCCACATACCTTCCAATAATTTTTATATAATTTAATAACCAAAAATAAATATTTTTATTTTTATGAGACAGAAACATCCGTCAATCTACTACTTAATAATTAGCGTAACTAAAAGTCTTTTGACAATTAATGGGGGTTAAGTCCAAAATAGTCTTTTCTTGCTAGATCTTCAACCTTTGCCTCCCCCCTCCTTAGTCCATTATTTCTCTTTTATTTTTTTAAAGATTCTTTCATCAGATTTTCTTCTTTATCCTTTAATTTCCTCCTTTTCCCATTCCTTTTTTACTTTTTTTTATTATCAAGACAAATCGCTGACGATTTACGCGTGCCCCATTGCCTTCCCCTCCAATTAGCCTTTATGGGGAAATCAAAAATGTGGAAGAAATTTGTAAAAAAAAAGTAAAAAATCAAAGAAAATAAAAAAAGAAATAAAAAAAATAATTTTTTGAGTAAAAACAAACAAAGCATTAGAGCATAAAAATAAATAAAAAAATAAATCCGCGCAGTGATTTTTAGAAGAAATAAGAAAAAGAGAGAAATTATAATGATTTAAAATGAGAAATAAAAAGGTTGAAATTTACTTGGAATTTTATTCTTTCAGAATTACAAATTGTAATTCTGGTATTAATTTTACAAATTCTGAAATTTTAATAATAATTACGATATCAGAATTATGACAATAATATCAGAATTCTGATTTTAATAATTATTACAATATCAGAATAATATCAGAATTAAATCATAATTATGATTTTTTAATAATTGTAATACCAGAATAATATCAGAATTCTGATTTTAATAATTATTACAATACCAGAATAATATCAGAATTAAATAAAAATTCTGATTTTTTAATAATTATTAAACTACCAGAATTAGCCCCATATATTATCCTACTAATACAAATAAAAAAATAATGCCTGTTGATTTAAGAGGGCTTTTTATTTTATTAAAGTGCCACTGAGTATATTCATTTACTAAATTATGACTGGAGTGCTTAAAAAATCTTTTTTTTTGTTTGTGGTTTTAATGAAAGGACAGCTAAAAATTATTTTTTTTTATAAAATAGGGACGAGAAATATTTATTTAAAAAATAAAATTAAAAAAAACTTACAATCTTCTCAATAATTTATTAAATTTAAACAATCCATTAGCAGGCAAAGAACGTAAACGATTCTTGTCTAGTCTGAGGCGCTCCAAAGCTTGTAAATCTTCAAAAACATTATTTTCTATTTCTTGAATTAAATTGTCCCCTAATAAACTTAAAAAATTTTTTTTAGTAAATTAAATTAAATTTAAAATACTCAACAGTGTGCGCAAGTCAGTCAAACCGATAAAATCATCAAAATAAAGTTTTGTAATTCGATTGCCTTGTAAATCTCTTAAATATTTATAATTGAAAAATAATATTCTGATTTTTATTTTGAAAAATTCAATTGTAATTTTTTTACAAATTCTGATTTTTAATTTTTACAAATTCTGATTTTTAATTTTTACAAATTCTGATTTATAATTTTTACAAATTCTGATTTTTAATTTTTACAAATTCTGATTTTTAATTATTAAAAATTCTGATATTTATCTATTTTGATATTTTTTACAAATTCTGATATTTATTTTCAAAATTCTGATTTGTATTTTCAAAATTTTGAAAATAACAGAATATAAAATATCAGAAGTTGTAAAAATTACAAATCAGAATTCAATTTTTATTTTTACAAATTCTGATATTTAATTCTGATTTTTAAAATTTTATTATTCACTTACAATTTAGTAGTATCATTAGGTATTGTTTTGGGTACGCGTTCTAAACCCAAACCTTTGCAAATAACAGTAGAATGGGCACAGAAACAATTTTTGGGACATGAAAATTTTTGTTTTTGATTAATTTGAGAACTAAAAAATTTTTACAAATTAATTTAAAAAATAAAAATTTTATTTTTCACCCAAAAATTGACGAATTTCCACCTCTATTAACTTGCTCGGATTTTCTACTATTAATTAATAAAGGTATAATTAAAGCAGCTGACGCCAAACTGAACAAAAACATTAGAAAAAATAATAATTTTGCTGGAAAAATAATTTGCAGGCCTTTAGGCATCTGCTTCTTTTTGCCAATATTTTTGGAAGAAATTTTGTTGAAATTTTTTGTTTTTTTATTATTGAATATTTATTTATATATTTAATAGATTTATTAAATGGATCATGCCTAAACATTACCCAAAAAACTGGAAAAAATTTAATATATAATTAATTAAAAAATATTTTTTAAATAATGGGAAGATTCTTAATTATAAACGTGTACAGTTCCACAACTAAATGTGTATTTAGTCTGATATTTAGCATGCTATACCTACATTATTTATCCCGAATACCTTACAACTTTTAGATCAACGCAGATTTTTACTTCATTATGTCCTTACAATTCTTATCGAGGATATAGAGGATTTAGAAATACTTGGAGAAAATATCAAAAGATTAAGAGGGAGATAGGGGATTCCACGTGAATCCAACCTAACCACACTCCAAATTTGTGTTGATCTAAATCCAGAGCCGTTAGGCATTTAACGTGTAGGTATTCAGTGATGGCCCCACGCTGGCCATTTAAAAGGTTAATATACTCAAGAGTAATCTCATCCAGGAAAATATTTTTTAATTAGAAAAATCCACTAATACCCCGACGTAACCCTTCAATCCATTGTTGTGTTGATCTAAATTAAGGGCCGATAGGCATTCAGCGTGTAGGTTGGCCATTTTTCCCACGTTGGCAATTTAAAGGATTAATATACTAAAGAGTAATCAAACACAATAAAATGATTTTTAATTAGAAATAAATAGATAACTGGGTAAATTAAGTAATTAGTCTAATTTTTAACATTATAATTAAACAAAAAATTAAAATAATTAATAAAAATTCTGATAAGCCCAAAAATAGAGACAAAAAAATAATCGGAAATAAAAATACAAATTTGTTGAATAGATAATGGTCATCAAAAAATAATAAATAAATTGAGTGGGTCAGTAATAATAATTGGGGGCACAAAAAATTCTTTTCTCTCTCAAGTAGACGAATCTCTTCTTTATTCTCTCCATCATCTTCAAATAAATAAAAATAAAAAATATTTTTTTTCCTCAACTGGCCGTCTTCCCCCTATTCAACAATGGTGAAGCCACGCCCCTTTTTAACTCATAAAATTTATAAATTAATAAAATTAAATTAAAAAACTCAAAAGTTATAATGCCTAAACTAATACCCCTACATTCGATACAGCATTAAAAACTGTATATAAAAAATTTACGGCAAAAACGGGAGGTTTACTTTGTTCAAAAGTTATAGGGGGTACCCCTCCATTTGGGGTATATATTTTAGTTAATATTGGGGTAAAACAAAATTCTTTCGAAAAATCTTGAAGGATATAGACATACGATAGCTCATATTAAACAGCATTAAATACTGTATCTAAAAATGGTGTACCGAATTAATAGACTTCCATTAGTCCAAATTTTAAAATAAATATAGTTAATTTAGGCGTTTATTTATTATTTCACTACATATTAGGTATATATACATATTTTTAATTTGTTTACTTCCCATATTTAAAAATTATTTGTTATTAAATTTTCGCACATAAAGAAAAAATTGGATATGTAAATATTTACAAAAGTAATTTTTTAGTTCATTTTTTTATGATTTTGTATTTTTTTTCAATAATTATGCATACCTTTCTTCCTTCGAGCTCCTTTCCTCTCCCCATTCTTTAAACAACAAAAAGACTTTTCTTAAAATAAAGTTGTGTGTTGTCATGGTATTTTAATAATAAAAAATAATTTTTTAAATATATTTTTTAAATGTTCTCTTTCTCTCAAAGATTGTTAATTTACTTGGAAACCTTTTCAAGTCTTAATTTTCACAGAGCTATGTAGTACACCTAATATTTTATTTAGCCTAAATTTGTCATTTTATTTAATTTTTATTTAATTTACATTTTATTTAGTTTTAAAAATTTATATAAAGTTAAAATTATATTGCTAAAATTAATTTTAAAAAATAATTTTTTCAATAAAAATGCCTCCGACAGACGGAGCGGGTGGAAGCACAAAACTTTCAGTTTCTATTTATTTTTAATATTTTAATAAAATTATTAGTCTTTTAAAAAAATTATTCTCCAAAAAATATTATTTTTTAAATAAAAAAATTATTTATTTAAAATAAAGGTCTTTGTACGTGTTCGACCTCTCGATTTGAATAATCGAAATAAGGGAGAATTTGAATGTATTAGTGTTGTTGATAATAAGGTGCCTCTTTAATTAATTCAAAATTATTCTCAACTTTAAAGAGACTTCTCCTCGTCGACCCCGACAAATTTTCTGCAGACCCTTTAAGACAAAATAGAGCCCAAGAAAGATCGTTTAATTTTGATAGAGTTTTTGGCCCTACTTCTTCTGAAATTGATGTCCAAGAGGAAATGAGAAGCAGTCAAGGATTAATTGACAATCTTGTTCAGTTTGGAAGGAATGGGACTGTGCTAGCTTATGGACCTACAGGTTTTTCGGTTTTGCTTCGAGTTTCGTCTTTTTTAGTGTTTCACCGATTTTTTAATCCGACAAAAAATTTCCTCAGAAATTAATTTTTAAATTCAGGAACAGGAAAAACCCACACAATGGTTGGAACAAGAGAAAGGCCTGGTTTAATGACGCAAATGACTCGGGCGCTATATGCGCGACTGGGAGAGATGGGAGACCGTGAAACGAGAGTTTTTATTTCTTTTATGGTACGTGGGGAGGAAAAAATTTTTCAAAACTAAATTCAAAAATAATTTATTAAAGGAATTATACAACGAAAATATCCGTGATTTGCTAACACCAAAAGGCGGACCTCACTTGGACTTGCTAGAGGTAAGTAAAAATAAACTTGTTTTATAAAATCGCAAACTTAAAAGGACAATCATGGAAATGTTCAAGTTCCAAGTTTGAGTAGAGTTCGCGCACCCAATAGCAACAGAATATTACAACTGTTACAAGAAGGGAATAGTAGGAGAACACAAGAAGCGACAGGGGCAAATGCGTAAGATTATTTTTAAATAAACTTGAAATAGAAAAATAAACCTGAAAAAATACAAACTTGAAATATAAATAAGAGAATAAAAAAATAAAAAAAATAAAAAATAAACTTGAATTGTAATTAAAGAATTGTAAAAAAATAAACTTTAAAAGAATTTGTAAAATAAACTTGAAATACAAAAATAATACAAAAGACAATTGTAAAATAAAAAATAAACTTGAATTGTAATTACAGAATTGTAAAAAAATAAACTTGGACAGAATTTGTAAAATAAACTTAAAATGTAAAAATAATGACCTTGAAATAGAAAAATAAACTTGGAAAACACAAACTTGAAATATAAATAATAGAATTGTAAAATAAACTTGAAATACAAAAATAATACAAAAGAGAATTGTAAAATAAAAAATAAACTTGAATTGTAATTAAAGAATTGTAAAAAAAATTGAAAAGAATTTGTAAAATAAACTTGAAATTGTAAAAATAAATAAACTTGAAAATACAAAAACACAAATAATTAACAGAACTTCTTCCCGTTCGCACGCCCTTTTACAAATTTCTCTGATGCGTAATGAGCGGGAACGAGGAAAATTATTTTTAATTGATCTTGCCGGTTCTGAGAGAGCTGCACATACTCAAGTTTTTAATTTTTAATTTATTTTTAATTTTTAAAAAATTTAAAAAGAATCAAGGACAACGTTTAAAAGAAGGCGCAGCCATTAACCGTTCACTTTTAGCACTTGGCAACGTAATTAATGCTTTAAGTGCTGCTCAGAATGGAAGGGGGCGGGCTACTTTTGTTAATTATCGAGATTCTAAATTAACAAGATTGCTAAAGGATTCGTTGGCAGGGGGAGCTGATGGGGCAAAAACTGTCCTTATTGCACATGTTACTCCTTCATCTGTTCATTATGATGAAACTTTTAATACCTTAACGTAAGGAAATAATTGGAAGGTAAAGGAATCTTAGTGTAAATAAGAGAAAATTTTTAAAATTTTTTAAAGAAAAATTTTTTTCTCTCAGATATGCTACTCGCGCATTAAGCATCGACTTGAGGGTATTTGTCTTACAATTAGAATAAAAAATTAGAATAAAATATTGATTTAGCAATCACGCCCTCGACGTCCAGCATCTGCTGATCGGTCCTATTCTGATGCGTCAGCAACTCTCCGAGCTGAAGCACAAAAGGCTGGAAGACTCGAATTAGGAGGAGGACATAATGCTTACAATTCTACTGGACATTGTTCTCTCATATTTTTATTTTTTTAAATTAATTTAGTAATTATTTAAGTAGCCGATGATTATGTGCAAAGCCCCAAAAGGAGAGGAAATGTCCCCAATAGTTATGATAATAATAGAAGAAGAAATACTTCCCCTCCCTCTAATTTACCCCTAGTAATCCCTCCACTAGCTCTACACAATACAAATTCTACAAACACAACAACAAACAAAAGAAACACAAATACACAACAACAAGCTGTAAAACTACCAAGAATTGGGGGAACATTGTTCGATTCGTTGAGAGAGCAACATTTGGCGAGTGCTGAAAGACAACAGCGATTAAGGCAAAAAATTAAACTTGTTTGTAAAAGCACAGAAAAATAAACTTGTTTAGGAAAAATACAAGGAAATAAACTTGTTTTGCGAAAATACAAAAAAATACAACTTGTTTTAGAAACAGAAATAAACTTGTTTTAGAAAATACAAAAAAAAGTTTGTAAAAACACAGAAAAATAAACTTGTTTAGGAAAAATACAAGAAAAATAAACATGTTTTGCAAAATTACAATTTGTAAAAATACAACTTGTTTATAAACAAAAATAAACTTGTTTCTGAAAAAATACAAAAATAATGTTTGTAAAACACAGAAAAATACAACTTGTTTGTTAGAAACTCAGAAAAATACAACTTGTTTTACAAACACACAAAAATAAACTTGTTTGAAAAAATACAAAAAAATACAATTTGTGAAAACAAGTTGATTTACAAAAACATTAAAAAACACATTGTTTTATTTAGGGAAAGATTGTTGCGTGCAAATACAGAAGCATTTGAACTTGAAACACAAAAACAGGCACGTATCTCAATTCTAGAGGCATATGAAGGCCAAAAGGATGAAAACGAGGAGAGGGAAGATAATCAAATAATTAATTCTGGTGAACGTTTACAAAAGGCCGTAGAAAAAATGCGTACAGAACTGGGGGAAATTGAGCGTCGACATTCTGTGTTAATGGAAAATCGGCATAAGTTGGAAGCAGCTTTGCGTAAGGGAGAACAAAACATGCGTTCTATTGAAACAAGAATGAGGTAACTTAGCCTATTAAAAATGAACTTTGTAAAAAAATTACAATTTGTAAAATACGATTTATTACCAGTTTTGCTTAATTTGGTTTAATTTAAGAGTTCAGGCTAAAGAGCCACAACAAATACAAGTAATTGAATTGCTCAGTGTTTTGGCTAAACAACAGGCAGAAAGTTTAATAAAATTTAAATTTTATTATTAAAAAAATTTTCTATCAAAGGAGCAGCAATTCACTCTGATTTTGCCATTCAAAGTCGTCGACTACGACGACAGGAAAGTGCATTTAAACAGCTTAGACGTTATGAACGTGTTGCAGATTTATTAATAGGTGTTGGAGGAGAGAAGGTTGATGGAGGTAGTAAATGGGAGGATGAATTCTAAAATTCTTAAAAAAATTTTAGACGAAGAACGTTCCCAACTTTTTCGAGAATATCGCATATTAAGAAGTCAATTAAGCAAATTACTCGAACAAAATTCAATTAATAATGGTATACCCTCTTGGAATGCCCAAATACTTGAAAGATTAAATAATGGGGAAAGAAATATAATTAATAATACAAGTAAAACTGTTAATAATGGAAAGAGAAGAGATAGTGAATCACCTCCGACTATGAGGTAGGTAAATTACAACTTGTAATAATTTTAAGTTCATTAAAACTTTAAAAATTACAATTTGTAAAACACTTTACGATTTACCAACCTTAATGTTTTTATTTTCTCTAGCAATTTCGGTGAGACATTTATAGTTTCAAAACAAAACAATAATCAAAGAAATGATATTGAATAAACACAACTTTAATATTAAAACTTTTACAATTTGTAAAAATTATTATATTTAATTGTAAATACAACTTTATTAATAAAACTTTTTTACAATTATAATTTTGAAAATACAGAAAAATAAACTTGTTTGTATTTAATTGTAAAATACAAGTTTAATATTTAAACTTTTTTTACAATTTGTAAAATATTATTAATTCAAGTTGCATATTCAAGTTGCATACAAAAAAGTTTTACAATTTGTACATTTTACAAAACCTGTTTTACAATTTGTAAAACGTTGCTTCTTGTTTTGTAAAATATCATTCCAACTTTAATTTTCGTAATAAAACTTTTTTTACAATTTGTAAAATTTATTTTTCTATTAATAATTGTAAAATAATACATAGTATTATGAAACTTTTCCTTAACTGTCTGGAAATTAAAAAAAGAAGAGCTTATTCATACTTTACAATTGTATTTTTAATATTTATTACACTCACATTCCTTCCTTTTTTTAATAAATAAAAATAAAAATTCTTTTTCAATAATTTCCCATATTTATAAAAATGTTTTTTAGTCATTTTATTTTTTAATTTTACTTCAACTTTGCTTTTAATATATTAGCTTTGGAAAATTGCGATGTAAAAAATAAATCAATTTCTTTTGTTGATTTGACAATACTTATGGGCTATACTTAAGTATTTGTAAATAGGGCAAAATAAATTTATATTATTTAATGTTTGCGATTTGCGTATTTTTTGCTTTGCGCAATTTATTGTAAATTAAAATATTATAAAATTAAAAATTTTAATTTTTTATAATTATTAAATAGATGAAGATTTCTTATATTAATTACAATCGGCGGTTTAATTATTTTATCTTTATTTATTTATTTCATTTACAATTACATTCATTTTCTTTATTTTCAATTTTTTTACAAAGTAAGATAATAAATATAACAAGTTTTACCATTTGTATTAAAAACAAGTTTTACAATTTGTATTAACAATAAGTTTTAAAAAACAAGTTTTACAATTTACATTAAGAACAAGTTTTACAAAACCTGTTTTTCAATTTGTAAATTTTAAAAAACTTGTTTTACAATCTGTACAATTTTAAAAGCAAGTTTCACAATTTGTAAAATATTGCTTCTTGTTTTATAAAAAAGTTTGCAACTTAATTCAAGTTGTATTTGTAAACAGCCTAAACTTGTTTATTTAAAGTTGTAAAAATAATTTAAGGTTGTAAAACAAGTTTGTTTGTAAAACAAGTTTTAAATCCTGAAACAAACATTAATATAAACAGTTATATTTTCAATAGGAGTTGAAGCAACTGAAGAAAATCACGAATATCTCCGTCCATGTTACTTTACAAATTGGGCCCAATATCGTCAAGGGAGGGCCAAATACCTACCCGAACATTATATTCCTGGTCTGTGTACACACATTCTTTATGCTTTTGGTTGGATAAATGAAGACGGGACAGCTAGGTATTTTTAAAATTTAAATAAACTCAGAAATTATTTTCCCATTAGAGCGTATGATCCTGCAGATTTACCTAGCGATTGGCAACCTAAAGGGATGTATGCGCGTGTAAACGACTTGAAGGTGGACTTGATTTTTTAAGAAAAAATATTTTTAATTTTTCTCTTTCAAAGAAATCCGATCCAACATTAAAAACACTTCTTTCATTCGGCGGCTGGTCCTTTGGTACTCGTCTCTTCCAACAAATTACATCCTCGTAATAAAAATATAAATTTATACATATAAAATTAAAATTCCAGTCAACAAAATCGTCAAAAATTTATCAATTCTGCTATTGCTTTTGTTCGTTTACACAATTTTGATGGAGTTGATATAGATTGGGAATATCCTAAAGGAGAAACAGACAAGCTCAACTTGAATTATTTTTTAAAGGTGGGGGTTTTATTTTACAATTGTAAAACTAAAACAAGTTGAGAAACATTCCTATTTTACCAAACAAGTTTATTTGTGTTTTAAGTTTAATTTCAAGTTGTAAAACAAGTAAAACAAGTTGTAGAATATTTGTTGCGATCAAAACAAGTTTATTATTTAAAAACAAGTTTAATTGTGTTTTTAAGTTGTTTTTAAGTTTGTGTTTTTTCAACTTGTTTTACAACTTGAGCTTTATAATATTATTAAACCTAAAAACAAGTTGTAAAACAAGTTGGACTATTTTACAATTTGTTTTTATTAAACTTGTTTGTTGCAAAACATTTCTATTATTAAAACAAGTTTATTTTTGTGTATGTTTTAAGGTTTTTAATTATTCTGTGTAATTGTAGAACAAGTTGGATTTGTAAAATAATAAAATAAAATTTGTAACATTAAGGAATTCAAAGATGCAATTTCCTCTGAGAGCGTAACCAGTTACCAACCAAAATTACTTTTAACCGCTGCAGTAGCAGCCGGAACAGAAAATATAGATGGTGGATATGATATTCCAACAATTTCAAAGTCCTTTTTTTTTATTAAAAAATTTTTAGATAATTTTATTAGGTATTTGGATTTTATTCTTTTAATGAGTTATGACTTTCATGGGGCGTGGGAGCAGAAAACTGGGATGAACGCTCCTCTCTATGGAAGCGCTAATGACCCGCCCGAATTAAAAAATTGGCATGTAGTGAGTCTAAAAAATCATTTTTGGTCAATAAACAACTCAACTTATGTTAGTCCGGTACCGCAAATTATTGGTTTCTCAAAGGAATGCCTAAAAATAAAATTATTGTTGGAATTCCAACATATGGTAGAGGATGGACTTTAACTCATCCACAAGACCAGCGAGGATTTGATGCTCCAGGGAGTGCTGCTAAACCAACAAAGTTTGTTCAGACGGCGGGTACTGCTGCCTACTATGAGGTGGATTTATTCTTGTATTTACTATATTATTCCTTTTTGTATTTTTAAAGTTTTATGTTTTTTTACAATTGTAAAATTAAAATATACTATTCAAGTTTTGCGAAATGTTGGCTAACGGAGCTGAGCATCATTTCAATAAAGAAATGCAAGTTCCCTATTTAATTTCTGATAAAGACCAATGGTTTAGCTATGAAGATGTTAATAGTATTCGATTAAAAGTTTAAAATTAATTAAATTAAATTTACAAATAGTATATAATTTTAAAAGATTAATTGGATTAAACAAAACCAATTTGGCGGAGCTTTTGTGTGGACGCTTGACTTTGACGATTTTAATGGGTTATGTCCAGATGCCCAACACCTTGGCAAATACCCCTTAATTGGTGCTATAGCTAGTGAATTAACCAACAAAACGATTAATACTAAATTAATACAACCTTCAATTCTCCCCTCTCCTTCCACAATTGCACCTACAACAACAACTTCAATTTCTCCAATATCTAATTGTAGCAATATAAAACCTGTAAAAATATTTTTAAAAATTAAATAACAATTAATTTTAAGCCTTCTAATAATAATAATAATTTTTGTGTTGGCAAAAAAGATGGATTTATGCAACTACCTCAACAGTCTCTTTTTTTACCAGAAGAATTTTTGCTTTGCCTTTCTGGTAATATAAACTTTACAATTGTAATTATTAAAGTTTGTTAAATCAAGCTTAATTTGTAAAACAAGTTGGAATTTATTTCCAAGTTTAATTCAAGTTGGATTCTAAAATAAGTTGTAAAACAAGTTTTAGAATAATTATTTTGTTAATTAAACTTGGATTGCATTTCTAAGTTTTAATTCAAGCTTAATTGTAAAACAAGTTGGAATTTAGTTTCAAGTTTAATTAAAGTTGTATTGTAGAATAGGTTGTAAAACAAGTTTACAATGTTTTAATTCAAGTTGTAAAAATTATTTATCTTGTGTTGCATTTTCAAGTTGTAAAACAAGTTTTAAAACAAGTTTATTTTGTTAATTAAACTTGGATGGTATTTCTAAGTTATAATTCAAGTTTAATTTGTAAAACAAGTTTTATAATAATTAATGTTTAATTCAAGTTGGAAGTTAATTCCAATTTTAATTGTGTTTTTTAATATTTTTAAATTCAAAAACACAGGCAATGCTTTTCCAATGTGGTGTCCTAAAGGATTACATTTTAATAGCAATTATGGATTTTGTACATTTGTAATTATTAAAAAATCTTGTGAATTTATATTAAATTCTTATTTAGCCTCTACACACTTCTTCACCCCCACCAAACTTTCCATTTCCCGAGCATCATTCAAAACGAACTTTAATAAATACACAACCTTCTAACAAAAAAAGTTTAAAAATTATTTTTAATTTTAATTTAATGTTTAAAGAATTTGTCTGCATTTCTGATGGATTTTTTGCTGATCCTAATAGTTGTGTGCATTTTTATCGTTGTGTTGGTACAACTGCTTACAGGTAAATGTTTAACAAAGTTGTGTGTTTTATTGGAAATTTTTGTGTTTTTGTAATTTATTGGGTGAATATGAGAGTTGTAAAACAAGTTGTAATATTTTTATGAAAACCAAGTTGTATTTCAAGTTGCAAAACAAGTTGGAATATAATTTTACAATTTGTAATAATACTTGGATTTTATTTAACTTTAATTTTACAAATTGTAAATAGACTAGAAGGTATTACAATTAGGTTTTTAATCAAGTTTTACAATTTGTAAATTAATTAGAGGGTATCAATAAAGTTTTACAAATAAGTTTTACAATTTGTAAATTGTAAAAATAAACTTGGAAAAGATAAACCTGGCAAGTTTAATATATTGCCAGGTTTTACAATTAAGTATAAAAATTTTTTACAATTTGTAATATTTAAGTTAAATTGTAATATTTTAATTTAACTAGATTTGATTGCCCTCCCGGTCTTTTATTTAACAAAAAGCTTCTTTTATGTGACCGTCCAAATGATGTGGTCTCTGATGGTGATTATTATGACTGTGTTTGAATAAAATAAATTTTTTATCCTGTGATCTCTTGAAAAAAAATTTTTTTTGAATTTTTTTTAAATTTTTTAAATTTAAAATAATGATTTTATTAATTAAATATTTTTAGTTTTGTTAATATTAGCTTCCCTTATATATTAAAAAATTTTTTTTTCTAGTGCTTCATTTAATTTTCTACTAATGCCAGACACAATTTAGAGTCACAAGATTTAATTATTAGCTCTCTAAATAATTTTAAAGGTCGAGACAGTTTTCCCCCTGTTTTTTAATGTCTAAAAGCTCCTTTTTTCTTTCAAAACTAAAAAATTTTCCCCCATTTCCCCCCACCAATTCGTGCCAATTTTCTTTTAATTTTTACCTTCTCTCTTCGCGCATCAAGTCTTTTATTGCCAGTAAAGCAATTAAAATAAAAATATGCACTCTGTAATACTGGGAAAATGAACCGCGCAGCTGCTAATATTTATTAAGCTTTCTCTAAGCCTTAAAAACAAATTTTTATATATTATATTTATTCGCATGATTTATTTATTTTTATATTTATGTCTGGGATATGAGAGAATATTTTTAGGTATAAATATGTTTTTGTTTTATGTCTAAGAGGAACAAAACTAATAATTATAAACCAAAACAAAAATAAATTTTTATTTTTAAATATCCGCCTTGTTATTCATAAAACACTTGTGAAACTAAGAAATTTTTTTAACTATGAGTTGTAAATAATTTTTGGAAGTATTACCTAGAGAGATTAATTTAGGTCCCTATAAATGGACTATTTTACTAATTTTTTGCTTTTTTACCAGAATTGGGGTGGAATTTCGATTTCCGCCTTCCAAAAAGAAATTTTATTTCCGATTTCCGAGTTCCAACTTTTGAGCCAGTTCCGATTTCCGATACCTCTGACTGATCCGATCCACCTCTGCTTTATACTCAGAAACTTCCTTAGACTCAGTAAATTGTAAAAAGAGTTTTATTTTTTCTGCTATTTTTCCAACCTTTCTACAACCTTCTTAACCTTTTGTAGTATTTGTAAAACAGAAAAGTCACGCACAACTACAAAAAAATACGCCTTCTTAAATATAAACAACTTAATTTTTTTATTTAAATAATAAAAAAATTTTTTATTAAATATCAGACTTAAATATTATTGAAGAAAAAATTTAATTAAAAATGCCCTCAAAAACAAGCTCCCCCTCAACTACTAATAAAGATGAATTGCCTTCAATAAATTGGTTTTTAGACTTGTCAAAGTCTAATTTATTTAATTCAAATATTAATAATAATATTAAAAACAATTTTAGAGTAAGTCGAATTTAAATTAATAAATTATAATTAAAAATTATTTTTTAGACCAAAAAAGGCAGCTTAAACTTGAAGAAACACAACAAATTTACTAAAATAAACTCAGAAATTAAAGAAAATAAAAACAATGAGAATAATTAAAAAAGATGTATTAAAAATAAAAATATTAAAGAGAAAATGTCAAATAATAATATTTTGTTATCTCAAGAACAAAATTTGAACCAAAATAGCCAACAAATTAATCAAGTTTATGGTTATATTTTTAATTTAAAAAATTAAAAAAATATATAATTTTAAAGATAATAATGCTTTGGAACAGGAAAACAAACAAAAATTTTTAAATGATTTTAATAATCAGAATAATTTAATTAATGTAAACCAAGCAAGTGAAAATTATGATTTTCAGACGTATTCGTTTTATGACCAGTCAATATATGGAATTGACAATTTTACAATTACAAATACCCAATTTGTAAGTTTTAAAACTTTTTGTAAAACTTAATATAAGTTTATTTTACAATTTGTAAAAATGTTTTTCAATAATTGTAAAACTTGAAAATATAATAAACATTCCAAGTTTAATTTACAATTTATAAAAACAATATAATAAACTTTAAAGTTTATTTTTTTACAATTCTAAGTTTATTTCCAGGTTTATTTTCTAAGTTTTGTTTTTTTACAATTTGTAAAAGCTTATTGTAAAACTTGACATTATAATAAATAAACTTACCAAGTTTATTTTGCAATTTGTAAAAACAACTTTCAAGTTTATTTTTTTTACAATTCCAAGTTTATATTTTGAGTTTATTTTTAAAGTTTATTTTTTACAAATGGTAAAACCTTATTGTAAAACTTGACCATAAAATTTTAATAAACCTTTTGTATATTAAAATATTGTAAAACTTGACAATATAAACAAACTTTCCATTTTTTTTACAATTGTAAAATTTAATTTCAAAACTTAATTGTAAAACTTTAATACACCTAATTTATTTTTGCAATTTGTAAACTATATTCTTTAATTAAGGATTATTTAAATGCTGGATTTAATACACCTTCTATTAACTGTTTTGGAAGCAACTTTATTACACAGGAATGGGACGACGAATTATTTCAGAATTCTGGAAACTTGTTTTAAAAAGTTTTCAAGTTAGCTAAAAGTTGTAAGGTGCTTAGAATACATACAACATACTATTTTGATTCAAGCTATTTTTTTAAAAATATTTTTTATTTAATTAATTTAATTAAAATAAAATTTTTTCTTTTAATTTTCACATTTTTTTAAATTCTTTAATTTAATATTAAAAAAAAATAAAAATAATTAAACAATGAAATATTATATCACCCATATTTTCTTTCATTAAAAATGGAACTGAATTGAAACAAAAAAATAATTGAAGCAGGAAAACGAATCAAAAAATAAAAATCTAGGTGGATTGACCTAGTTTAGATTATAATTTATTTTTATGGATGAATGGCGGTTTAAAATGAAATAAATCTCATTTTTAGGTTATTTTTATTCTCTAAAATGTACTTTATTTTTGATTATTCCCAAAAATAATTTTATAAATATTTTTTTAATTAAATAAAAATAATTTTTTAAAAATATTAGAAGAAAAATGAAACAATTTTCTTTAATAATAATTTCATTTTACTTTCTGTTTTTCTTAAATATTGTATTTGATCGAACCCATGGCAAGCCGAACATGTCCAAGACTAAAATGAAAGAGTCTATGTTGATGAATGGGTTCTTAAATTTTCAAAAAAAATTTTTAAAATTTAATTAAAGGCCAGTAAGACTCCAGCGAAAGCCCAGAGTTCCCGTTGCCGCCATGTACAGAGGTGTTGTACACACTGGGGAAGTAACCCGCCTTAGGGTAAATTTAAAAATTTAAATAAAAATTAATTTTCCTAATTTAAAAAAGCGCCAACTAATAAATATTGGTGTGCCTACGCCTCCTCCAGTTCCTCGTATTCCTGTGCCCTATCCATACCGTTCAAAATCTGAAACAATTATTGATAGTGTAAATGATCGCTTACCTTCGTCTAATCGTATAAGGGTAATTTTTAAAAATTTTTTGATAATTAAATTAATTTTTAAGCGTCAAATCGTTATTCGTGCACCGACTCCTCCTCCAATACCTTCAATCCCTGGCGTTGGCGTAAATCGACGAAAGGTCTAATTATTTCTATGCATCTTTCCAGACATTTTTAGATTCCAAAATAATTTTTTAAATTTATTTAAAGAGCCGTTCTCTCACTCCAAGTGATCATTCTGCAATTACAGGCTCCGACCAGATGCAAATGATCTACCATAAATACGCTTATATTGTTCATAATTCTAAACAAGCTGGATTTTAATAAATGAGAGAATATTAGAATTTTAAAAAATATTTTAAAATAAATTTTCACTCTTAATTTATTCCTCCATAAAAAAGAAATAAATTTAAAAATTCATAGAAAGCGCATTTTAATTAAAAAAATTTCTTTATTTAAAAATAAAATTAGAAAACCACACACAAGGTTAATTATTAAAAATATAATTATCTCATTAATAATAAATTTTGAAAGACATTTTTATTTATTAAAAAGGGAGGAGGCATTTTAATAAAATAGCGAAGATAAAATAAAATTAAGAAAAAAAAGATAGCAAAATAAAATGAAATTTTTAAAATTAATTTAAAATCAGAATATGTATATTCAGGTTTACAAACTAGTATATTCATTTAAGAATAAGAACAAATCGAGTTCTAGCTACTAAGGTAATTTCTGATTTGTAAAACTTGGAATCTAACTATTAAAGTAGGAGAAAACATAATTAAAAATCAAAAAAATCAGAATATCAGGTTTTACAAATCAGAATACTTAATATTATTTTTATAAACTTAAATTACAACTTGGATTACAAATTTGAATTCAAGCTTGAATATTACAAACTTGAAAATTCTAACTTAAATATTAATTGTAAATCAAAATACGTATATCAAACTTGAATTACAATTACAAACTTGAAAATTACAGTCTTAATAAAATCAGAAAAAATCAAGTTTTACAAATCAGAATATGTATTATTCATTTAATAAACTTGAATATTACAAACTTGAATACTACTCGCAAATCAGAACATTCCAAGTTTTACAGATCAGAAATATTTAAAAAAAAAAATTCCTTCACTAAATATTTTGCTATATTTTTTATAAGCATCTAAACTTTAGAATAATTTACTAATATAAAAATTGGAGTATTTTTCAATAGAAACAATTTTTTGAAAAAAGCTTATTAATAGAATAAAAACATTTTTATAAAAAAATTATTTTGGGTGATAATTTTCTTCTCCTCTTTCTTCTGCTTCTTCATCATAAATTCCAGTTCGTGAGGATATTTTTAATTCCCTGAGGTTCTCTAGACTTTTACAATTATATGAAATAATTGTAATTTTACAAACTTGAAATAGGAAAATTGTAGAAAAATTAAAGAGAATATGTGGATATAAGCAAAGTCAAAATTTAATTAAAATTTATTTTCTGGCGAGATAAAGTTTCAAACTTCCTGAGGTGTTATGATTTTTGCGCGCAAGTATTTGTGCAATGTAATAACAGGAATAGGACGGGTTGAAAGAAAAGATCGGTTAGAGGGTCGGGTTTTTGGATTGGGTTCTGAGTTAGGAAGAAAGTCCGGATTTCAAATTTTTCTTCGGATAGGGTTTCGAGTTTCGAGTCGGCAAGAAAGTCCGGACTTTGTGTAACCCATTCTATCCCTGTTATGTATGAATTATAAGAAAAACAATTTTAGAAGAAAATCGTTTTTAAGTCAAAAAAATAAAAATAAAGGAATCGGCATTTATAATGGGTTGTCCATAAATATTGAAAATTCTATCTTTAATGCCAACCCATTATTTAAAAAATGAGAGAATCGTTAAAATATATTTTTGAATGTATATTTATAAAAGTATTGAAAGACGTGGTAATTAAGAAAAGAAAAATATTAATGGAAGAAGCAAAATTTTTAAATTATTTTTGCTAATTTTACAAAAAGGAATGCAAAAACATGTAGAATATTAAACCTCTCTTTATCACAAACTTAAAAACTTGAAATCTTAAGTATTGACCAGCTAAGTTTTAGCAACCTTAAAATTCTACAAATTTGAGATACAAGTTTAAAACTTTACAAACTTAAAATTAAAAGAAGGACTTCAATGTTTCTTTACATGTATTAATAGCAGAGATGTTTCGAAGCAAAAAAATCTTCGAAAATCGGAAATCGAAATTTCGAAACAACTTTGATTAATAGGTCTATAAGAGAGAGATTTAATTAAATTAACAAAAAAAGTTTTTTTTAAATTTCCTGAGAGGAATAAAAAGTTATGACGAGAATTGCCGCTGCATTTAAATTAGAAAATGTGTTTATAGAGTATTTAAAAATAGTAAAAAAAATTATTTTTTACAAATATATAAGTAGAAATATTGAAATATTTAGCAAAATATTAAGGAATTAAGAATAAATATGGAAGTTAATAATGTGGAATTAAATATGGAATTAATAGGAAAGGGATTATTTACACCTGGACCGGGGAGGAATTCATTGAATTTAAGGAGTTTAGGATATTTTTAAATTATTTTTTGCGATATTTTAGGAGAAAGGATAAAGAGTCGAATCTTGATTTTACATATACACACTGGGCACTGAGAGCACTGGGAGAGCCGTATGAGAATCGAGTTAGGTATCACGAAGATAATCGAGGTTTTTGATCGGGATTTGGTCTCGGTCCGATCTCTACTTGAAGGAATGTATCCATCATTATTGGGGACAACTCGTAGGAGTTAGCTCCTCACCACCCTTATTGATCAACTAAATTCAAAAAAATATAATTTTAATTAGAGGGTATATGTAAAATCGAGTTTAGACTGCATACTACATATGTAGAATTATTAAAAAATAAGAAAAAAATATACTATATTTTATATAAATCAAGAGGTATTTAATTCATGCAGCTAAATAAAAATTAAAAAAAAATTAAATTTTGTAGCAAAATATGCCAAAATTTAGGCAATTTGAAATATATATAAAAGTACACAATTTAAATTATTGTTTAAGCTAAGGGTTTAAAAAATTCAAAAATTTAAATAAAAATTGTTTTTAAGCTTAAACAATATTAATAAATGACGATTAAAAAATGTACAGTTATATATGTTGTGGTAATTTTGGGGAGTGATATTTAAACGAAGACTTGAAATTTTTAAGAATTATTTCTTTTGTTAAATAAGGGAAGGCGAAAGGTATTTTTTAAAATTAAAAATAAATTACTAAAAATTGGTGGAAATTTAAAAAAAATAATTTAAAAGCAAGGAGAAGATGAAGAAGCATCCATTGGTTGAGAAGACAAAAGAGAATTATTTGAAGTATTTTTTTGATTATTTATTGGAGATAATTGTTGTTTGATATTTACAATTGTTGTTGGTTTTGATATTTCTGATGGTTGCTATTTAGTTTAATAAATTAGTAAGAATTGTAAATCAGAAATTGTGAAAAATTAGAAATTGTAAAAACCAGAATTCTTAAGTCAGAATTTGTAAAAATCATTTTAAAAATCAGAATTTTACTTATAAATCAGAACCAAAAATCAGAATCTGTAAAAACCAGAAATTTAGAAATCAGAAATTGTAAAAATCAGAAATTTTAAAAATCAGAATTTGTAAAAACCAGAAGTTTAGGTACCAGAAAATTTTCTGTATTTATAATTTAAATTACAAATCAGAAATATTCTCAGAAAAGGAAATTGTAAAAAACCAGAAATCTGTAACTCATTAAATTCAGAATTAAAAAATCAGAATTATTTAAATCATTCCTAAAAATTAATTTTCTTAAATTAAAGAATATTTTTTAAAAAAATTTTAATTTACATCATTTGTATCAATACTATCCCTGTCAGCATCCTCAGGACTTTGTTGATGTGTAATTGAAGCCTCTCCAGTTGATTGAGAAGATATTGTAGGAGAAGAAAGTGGGCAACAGCCCAAATCTTCGTCCAATAATTCTTCATCCATTAATTCCCTCTCAACACTATTAATTTCCTCCTTTAAAGGACCGTTATCCTCAGATATCTTAAAATAAATATCAGAAAAAATTTTTTTCGAGAAATCACCTCCATCTTCTCTACATTTGATGGCTGTGAAGTAATGCAAACAGTATTCTCTAACGTAGCCCCTAGGGGTGAATGACTACAACCATTTCCTGTAGCAACGTCGGAAATTCGAGAAGCATATTCTGTTGCAGCGAGATTATTCTTTAAAAAATCAGAATTAATGATTTTAAATATTCTATGAAAAATCAGAATTATACAATCGAAAATAATTTTACAATTGAAATTAAAAGTCAGAATTACAATTCTGATAAATGGTATAATCAGAATTATTAATTGTAAACCCACATAAACTTTTTACAATCTAGAATAATATTCTGATTTTTACAAATTTTACAAATTCTGATTGTAAAAATTTTGCAAATTCTGATTTTACAATTTTTACAAATTCTGATTTTACAATTTTTACAAATTCTGATTTTACAATTTTTACAAATTCTGATTTTACAATTTTACAAATATCTATTTTACATATCAGAATAATTACTTACATACATCATATAATTAAAAATCAGAATTATTAAATTGTAAAACTTATTTTTGAGTTCGCAAACCAGAATATTAATTTTAAAGTTTTACAATTCTCTTTTACAAACTTCTAGAAATATTACCTCAAAATTTCCCAAAGCTGAATTTAATGAAAATTTCTGTTGTTGTTGTTGATGAAATTGTTGTTGTCTATTTGCTAATTCAACTAAAGCATTTATTGTTGCTGCATCACAAACAGAATCATGTGTTCCATGTGAATTATTTCCGCATTGAGTAAATGCCGATGTTGGTTGACTGCCTAACATTAACGAAGGGTTATCTAAGCCTCCACTAGAAACAGCAATGCCATGCCTGGAGTTATGATTTTTTCGAGCATGTCGAACACGACGGCATCTTAGAAGTATTATAAACAAATGGATTTATGTATTTTTGTTAGAATGTTCCCCAACCCTGATTCCACGGGCAGTCTATTCCCCTCCGTTTCACGAAAAAATTTACCCTGACAGGTAGGGGACCAACTCTAATTTATGGTTCAGTTAAATTAATTTTTATCACCTAGCAGCCAATTTACGCATTGCATCACGGAAACACTCTTTAAACTCTTCTTCTTTCTCAACACGTTTAAAAAGCACTTTTCGGCAAACATCTAAGAGAAATTTTATTAAAAATCCAAATTCTATAAAAATTACAATAAATATAAATGATGCCAGGCAACGGCAAATTACTATAACTCGAATGATTTGGAGCTGCTACAGTTGTTTTAGACATTAAACGAGAACCAAAAACACGCTTTTCTGCCAACTTTTTGCACAACTGTGCCATTGTTTCAGCAACACTTTGATTCTCGTATTTTTTATTTTGTAAGACTTGTTGGATAACCTGTTGTTCAGTAAGAGGGCGAAAATCTTTAAAAACAAATTGGGGGATTGTAAAAAAATTTTTTACAAATTGTAAAACTTGGATCGCAAGCGTGTGCTTCAGGTACGGGTATTTGTATTTGTTGAATATACTCTTCAGTATATTTTTGTGAGCATATACTTTGAATATAGTCATCGCTAGCTGCTCTACGACGCTCAACAACAACAACACGTTCATGTTGGGAAGAATGGTGGTGTTGAAGTAATTGGTGGTGGTTGGAAGAATCGTGATGACGCTGTTGTGGGGTTTGGTGATGTTGAGGTAAATTTCGAGGAAAGGTGGATGGGACGGGGACTGCTGGAGCAGAATGATGATGTTGATGGAGGAGGTGTTGATTTCCTAATAAAAAATTAATTTTAGATTGAAAAAATAATTTTTTAATTATACAAAACGGAAATGAAATTTTTACAAGCTCAGTAAGAGAGAAGTAAAAGTGTAGCCCCTATCAGGCATCGATCCTACAACTCTTGATAGTTATTGATATCTCACCACATATAGGTGCTCTACCACTAAGTTCGCCTTCCTTACGTTTCGAACCAGAACTTTTATTACTACTTAACGTTTACCAATTTCGAAATTTCGAAAAAAATTGACATATTTTTAATCCAAAAAAGTTTTACTAGGAGTAAAATGTTGCTGTTGTTGCTGATGTGCTGCTACAGCAGAAACTGATAAAGGAATATTATCACGTGTTGGAGACTGTTGTTGCAAAACAAATTTATTTGGAGCAGCAAAATGATGTTGCTGATTTTTGGCATTTGAAATAACTGCTGTTTGATGCTGCTGTTGCTGTATGCGTTGATGTAAAGCCAGTTGTTGTGGTTGTTGTTGCTGCTGTTGTAATGAGACTAATAAAGTTTGGAGTGTAGCTAATTTAGCGGCCATGGGAGTATTAGAAAGTGTAGTATTGCCTTAAAATTTCAAGTTTTACAATTTGTAGAAAAAAGTTTTAAGTTTTACAATTTGTAGCAAAAAGTTTTAATTAAGTTTTACAATTTGTAAAAAAAGCTTTTATGTTTTACAATTTGTAGGAAAAAGTTTTAATTAAGTTTTACAATTTGTAAAAAAAGCTTTTATGTTTTACAATTTGTAGGAAAAAAGTTTTAAGTTTTACAATTATATAGAGTAGAAAAAAGTTTCAATTTTACAATTTGTAAAAAAGTTTTAATTTTATAAATACAATTTTAATTATTTTCAGAAATTGTAAAAAACTTTTACAATTGGAATTTTATTTAAAACTACAGTACATTGTTGCTGCTGTTGTTGAATAACATTAGTTTCTCCTCCATGTGCCGGTGAAAGCAAATGAGAGGTAACAGCAGCATTTGTACGTGAAATTGCAGCGCTAATCAAATCCAACTGATTATTTCGATTATTAGGGTTTATCAAGTTCTGTTGCTGATTTTGTTGGTGATGCTGCTGTTGTTGTTGAATTTGATTAACATTAACTATTTGTTGTTGTTGTTGTTGTAATTGTTGAAGTAGAGCAGCAGGTTTTGAGTCTAACAGTAATTGTGGAGAAGTTTGCAGCATAACCTTAATTTATTACAAATTGTAAAATGATAAGTTGGAATTTTACAAATTGTAAATTAAACTTGGAAATTTTACAAATTCAAGTTTTAAAAATTCAAGTTTTACAAATTCAAGCCTTATAAATTCAAGTTTTACAATTCTAACTTAAAATTTCAAGTTTTACAATAAAATTGTAATATTTATTTTCAGCTAAAAAATAAATTTAAATCCACACCTGTGCATTTGTAGAGGAAGAAGATGAAGATGTTTCACTAACATCCATATTTGAGGGATCATAAAAGACTGATTCTTTAAAAAAAATAAAATTATTATCATTCTAATCGTTTATTCACACCTCCACTCTGAATACTATTATTCCGAGTACTAGCCCCGCTTCCTTGTTGTTGCGATGCTTGTCCATTAATTTGTTGAATTTGTGCAGCCTGTTGAAGCATCTGAATCGTAGAGACTAAAAGTTGTTGTTGCTGCTTTTCTGTGCTTTGTTGGGCAGTTGGATTGCTTCCATTCCCTTGCAGTGTAGCAATATCAAGTTGCTGTCCAATTTGTTCAAGTATTCGATTAACACCTGGGGCTGTTGCTGGATTGGTAGCAGATGTTGAGGAAGAGGAAGCGGAACTCATCTATAAAAAGAAAACTGTTTAAAAAATTATCAGAATAAACCGGCACTGGAGGGTGAGATAAATTTTGAGAATGCTGAGAATGCTGCTGCTGATTTGCTGATGCTTGAGAAAGAAAGAGTTGGAGCACATGTGAATTATCTGAATTTATTAATAATTAAAATTAAAAATCAGAATTTGTAAATTATTTTCTATGTTTTAAATAACTTCAGAATCAGAATTTGTAATTTTTTACATTTCAGAATTTGTAATTCTCTTAAAAATCAGAATTTGTAGTTTTTTTACAAATCAGAATTAGTATTTTTTACATTTTAGAATTTGTAATTCCCTTATAAATCAGAATTTGTAATTCTCTTATAAATCAGAATTTGTAATTCTCTTATAAATCAGAATTTGTAATTCTCTTATAAATCAGAATTTGTAATTCTCTTATAAATCAGAATTTGTAATTCTCTTATAAATCAGAATTTGTAATTTTCAGAATTTGTAAAACTTGACTGTAAAATGTTTGTTAAAATATTAATCAGAATTTAATATTTATAATTTCAGAATTTATTTATTAAATTACAATTGTTTGCATTTCCTGAGTGTTGAAATTGAAATTGTTGTTGAGCCTGGCCCTGAGAATTGCTATTATTAATTGCAGCCTGGTTTTGTAAAAGCAAAGCTTGTCTCAATTGTTGATTTGTTGTTGATTGAAATGTTTGTTGTAGTACTGGCTAAAAATTTTTTTTAATTTAATTTTAAATTAAATTTTTCTTCACTTGAGGAATGGAAGGATGGGGAGGTGAAGGAGGACTTTGGGGTTTTTGTATATGTTGTGGATGTTGTTGGCGAAAGCGACTTGCAGCTGATGTTGGGGAGAAAGCAGAGCTTTCATTTTGCATTTGGAAAAGCATTTGGCGTAGTTCTTCTACTTCTCTAAAAATTTAAAAAATAAAGTAAAAATAAAAATATTAAAAATTCTGAGCTTTGACATTATTAGGTAAAAACTAATTTAATAAAAATAAAAATAGTCTTGCTAAAAAGGTTCGTTTAATAATTAAATAAATATAATATAATTAGCCTTTGTTCTTTAATCCTTTGTTCTAAATTAAGCTTTTGTAAAACACAATCAAAACACAAGTTTTTACAATTACAAAAAAATAAAGAAATATAGGATATTGTAAAAACAAGTTTGTAAAACAAGTTTTGCAAAAACATGTTTGTAAACAAGTTTTAGACAAGTTGCAAAACAAGTTTTGCAAGCAAACAGTAAAAACAAATTTGTGACATGTTTTTTAAATATGTTTGTAACAAAGTTTTGGTAAAAACAAGTTTTAAAAACATAAATAAACTCCTTTGTTATGTTTGTAACAAGTTTTAAATATGTTCGTAATAAAGCTGCAAAACAAGTTTTACAAAAACACGGCTGTAAAAAAGTTTTAGATAATTTGTAAAAACAAGTTTGAAGCAAGTTGTAAAAACATGCTCGTAACAAGTTTTTTTAAACATGTTTGCAGCAAAGTTTTGGTAAAAACAAGTTTTACAACCAAGTTTATAATTGTAAAAACAAATTAGAAACAAGTTTATTAATTCTAAAGTTTATTTTCTCAAGTTTGCAATTTATAATAAACTTGAATAAGTTTGCAATTATTATTGTGCTAATATAAAGTTCAATACCGGAAAAATATTATAATAATTTATTTAAAAGCGTGAGAAGTTTTCTTAAAAAGCAAATTTTTTGCTACAAATCTTTCTATTAATTAATGTGTTTTATTTATTTTTTATTTTGCCGTTTATGATATTTAAAGTTTTATTATACTTTTGTTTGAGAATTGCAAATTGCAAAAATATTTATTTTTTTATAAAAAAATTTTTTTACAAACTTAAGAAAACTTAAAAAGTTTATAGGTTTTTACAAACTTAAGCAAGGTGTACCTTGCTAAAAACAAGTTTATTTAATTAAGTTTTTTTCCTTTTGTATTTTGACATTAAAAATGTGTTGATTAAGTTAAGTTCTAAACTTGGATGTATTTTTACCATTTTTAGAGGAGAATTAAAGAAAAAAATTAATTAAAAAATAATTGTATATAGGTATCTTGAAAAAATAAAAGAAAAAAATAATATTTTTATTAAAAAAGCTAAAAATTATTTTAACCTTTAAAATATAAGAAAAAAATATTAAATGCGTGACAGTTTAATTTTCTATAGCATAGAGAATTTTAATAGAGAATTTTAAGCTTTAATCTGTAGCTAATTTTTGTGTTTTAATATTAAGATTAAAGAATAATAGTTAAATATTTTTAAAGGTGTTTTGGTTGTAAAAATAAAATTTTTATTTCTGATTTATTTTTAAAAAATCAGAATTTAATTTTTAAAACATCAGAATTTTTAATAAAAAAATATTTCCTCACCGTCTCAACTCCACACAACCTCCACACGGCCCCGTTCCTCCTTCTGCTACAGAAAGGTTGTTTCCATTCCCCGTAGGTTCAGCTTGAGGCCGTCTATTGGGGAAATTGGTTTCTGAAGGTTGTGGACGTTGTTGATGTTCAAGTTTGGATTCGATTGGAGATTGTTGATGATTATCACCTATTAAAAAAATTTTTTTTACAATTTTTATCAGCTTTTATCAGTAATAATCAGTCAGTAACTCTTCTTATTATCAGTGTCAGTAACGCTTATTAATCCGTACCACTCTAACCAGTAATGCTCATATCAGTAACGTTTTTATCAGCTTATATCCTTTTAGTAGTCTTATACAGACCTTCTCATGGATACAGATATGAATACAGATAAATCAAAATGCCTGCGGATATCCGTCTGTATCCGCCGTAAATATGTGGATACGGATACCAAAATCAGTATCCGTGAGCAGGTCTGGTCTTATATCAATAATGCTCTTATCACTCTATCAAACTATCAATATACAAAATCAGACCCTCACTATTCTTATTCCCAACAGAAGCTACACCAGAAGTTTGCGATTGCATTAGTTTTTGTTGCTTTTGTAATTGTAATAAATTATTTGCTGTATTTTTAATCAAAAATTGGTCTTCCTCCTCTTTTTGAATTAAACAATTATTTTTTTGTTTTTTCAAAATTTGTTGTTTTTGTTGGAAAGCTGCATTATTAACGGTACTAGAATTGCTGCCGCCTGGGGCAGCACCTTTGATTTGCTAAAATTGAACGGACAAATATTTGTTAAATATTTTTTAATTATTTTTTGGAAGAAAATACTTTAATTTTCTATAAATTTTTGGATTAAAAAATTTTTTTGAAAAATTATTTTTTGAAGGAATATTAAATTTATGGGAAGATTAAAGTCTGCAGAAAGGTGCCAGGTAGGCCACAGGTCTTCCGGCTGATTTAAAAAAAAATATAAAAAAATATAAATTACAAGCTCTCAAGTGATGGATTGAGAAGTATTTTTCACTTAATTTAATGAACAAAAATTTTTTCTTAATTAAAAAAAGAGATTGTTAATAGCCATTGGCCAGCTGTCCTTTAAATTTTATTTTTAATGAAAATATTTGTACTTTTATTTTTTTTAATTCCGGAGTGTAATATTTGTCCTTTTCAATATTTCAAAAATTTTAAATTTATTTGCCCTCTTATATTTTTAGAGTTAAGGACTGGAGATCGCGCTGGCTCTGGACAAGGCCTGGGGGTTTTCCTGTGCCCAGAGTACAGGCCAGGCATTTTTTGACCTTCCTGGATTTTTCCTGGGCCTGGGTTTTCCTGGATTACCACACTTTCTTCAAAACAGGCCCATGATCCGGCCCAGGTCAATTAATCAAACCCGGAACCCAGGAAAAGGCCCAGGCTTTTCAAAAATTTCGAACTCTAGTAAAGACCAGAAACATTCTTAAATACCCCTAATTTGTAAAATTAACCAATTAATCTTTCGACATTCTAATTCTAGCCGATCTCAATTTTAAATCTTCCTTAGACGTTTCTTTCGACTTTAAATTCACAAATTTTCAAGACTATCCAGGTAAACTCCGAGATATTTTAAATTTAAGTATCCCCTTTCCCCTCACTTTTCTCGTTTTCTTCAAAAATTTTTAAAGTCTTCAATTCTATTGTTCCCCCTCTTCTTTTTTAAATCTGAAAGGGAAAATACAAAGAGTGGAAGGATAAAGAATGAAAAAAATTTTTTTTGATGGACATTTAAAGTAGAAAATCTCTCTTTTTCAACGTTTACCCAAAGAAAACTATATTTAGTAACAGCTGGAGTAACCGACCACACAGCAAATATTTGAGAAAGAGCCAGTCGGAAATGAAAAGAAAAATAAAGTGAATTTATGAAAAGGAAAAAAAAAGTTAAAAAGCAAATTTAGATGTCCGAGAGTTAAAAATGAGTCAATTTCGGGAGAATGGATGGAGGACAGATTAAATGACGTCAACGTGTCCAACTAAAATAAAATGAATTGAAAGAAGATTGAGGGGTAGAAAGGAGAAGATTTAGATGGAAGAGTGGATGAAGAGAAGAAAGAGAGAATGAAGAAAATGGAGAGAATGAAAAGAAGGACGGGAAGGAAGTGAATGGAGGTAACGAAGAGTATGAAGAGAAGGAGGAGAAGGTAAGGAACAGGCTGTGCGCCATGGCATTCTGGCGCCTGGCGTAAATTTGACATTATGGCGTGTTGTAAGAATTTGAAAAAGCGCCACGCGAAAATTTTGGCGCACAGCCCTGGTAAGGAAGGGAAAGGAGGACGAGAATGAAGAATATTAAAAGAAGGAAGAGAATGAATAAAATGAAGAGAATGAAGAGTGAATAAGGAGAAAAAACGGAAGAGAAGGAAGAAGAAAAATTATATAGTAGATGGAGTGTCCCTTCCACCCCTAAGCACAGACTCTGAGAGGGACACTCACTGCAATGGACGTCCGAAAAGAAATTTTTGCCGGAAAGGACGGATGACGAATTGACATATTTACACACAAAGGCTAAAAGTACAACACACATTTCACTTGAAAAAAGCCCTATTCTTTTTTCTCTTTTAAATTTCCCACTCTCTTCTAGTTTTAAGTCGACTGACCGGTCACTCTCTCAAATTACATAAGCGCTCGGCTGTCAGTTAAATATAAGGGGAGAATAAAGAATAGGTATATAAATGTGTGTACTTGTGTCTGTTCTCACGGAATAATGACAAAAATGTGCTATTTTAGAGTACGGATTTTTTGGATTTTTATTTTTCATTATGAAGACTAGATTGAATTTTAGTAGCCAAATGATCCTTTTAACAAAAAGCACAGTTTAGTATCTTAATGATTAAAAATAAAATATTGTCATAAATTCAAGCTAGAGGAGCTAGAGGAATTCAAGCTAGAGGTTTACCCAAAACCCGAACGTCTTCAAACCCCAACTCCGATTCGAAGAAAATTTCGAACCCCCGACCTAATCGAAACCCCGACCTAATAGAAACCCCGACCTAACTAGTCCCTCGACCCGACCCATCCCGAAGATGGAATATGAAATTAAAATGCCAATTAATATATACGGCTGTCATTAAGAAAAGAATAGAAATTCAGATTAATTCGAAACCAGAATTTTCAGAAAAATATACAAAATAAAATCACAAAAATTAATAAAAATACAAAAATAAAATAAAAGAAAAATTCTGTCAAAAAATTCCACCAAAAATTTAAAGAACGAGAATTGCACAAATTCAAGAAAATGATTGTAATAAAAGAGAAAATAAAATAAATATAAAAATTTCAACGGGAAGAAAAAGAAACTTTTAGTAGAAAAAAGGGCGAGAGGAAATTGCACAATTTTCCCTTCTTTTTTCTTTTGAAAAAGGTCAGTTTTCAGTGGCTGGCAGCGTCCGCTGGCTGGACGGAATAGAAATGAGAGACTGTCAAGTCTTCAAAATGACCGATGGTCTCTCGCCAAACAGCTGTGTGGGTGGGCAGAAATGCAAACATTTTTAGTATATTTTTAGCTGTTAAAACTCTGCTGGGGGTGTGTGCAGAAACTTTTGCAAGAGGGGAGGGGGAAAACGTAAATTGGTGTGTCGGGGATAAAAAATCTGACAATGAAAGCAAAGTGAAAATTTTTGGAAGGGAGAGGTTAACGATATTGGGGAATAAAATTAAATTAATAAATAAAATAGAATGGAATTTGTTGTAAAAAAAATATTGTAAATTGTAAAAAAAATATTGTAAAATTGTAAGAAAAATTGTCTAAAAGAACTCTAATAATTTACAAATCAAGTTTTACACTTTATAAGAAAGTTTAAGAAATAATTCTGAAATATTTGTAATTATAAGAAGCATTAAAAATCAGAATTTAAATTTTACAATTCGAAATTGTAATTGTAAAAATCAGAATATTAATAGATTTTACAATTCAGAAAATAAGTTTTTAAAATCAGAATTAAAGGTTTACAATTCAGAATTTTTATTTTAAAAATCAGAATTTAAGTGCCTTCGTGCAGGGGGCAACCCAAGTCCCCCTGCCTTCGTGCAAGGGGCAACTCAAGTCCCCCTGCCTTCGTGCAGGGGGCAACTCAAGTCCCCCTGCCTTCGTGCAGAGGGCACAAATTTTGGAGTGTCCGTGTGCCGTTTTGTACATTGGACCGTCCCCTGCTTCGGAGGGGCATTTTATCTTCTGTTTTCTGATGCGAGCATTTTAAGTGTGCTAAGATAGTGAAGTATTAACCAAGACTTAATCTCTCTTGCTGTCTAATACAAGAATATTTAATAGCAATTGTAGCTGCTTTAGCCTAAAAATTATTGGTCCAAAAACAATGCCCTCACTTAACTATTTTTTAGCAAAATAAATCACTGCCCTCACGCGAAATCCACCCCTCAAGTATGTGTAGATTTTGCGGTCTCGATCCGGTCTCTAATACATAGATACTTTATTTTTAATTTAAGCTAATCCTCTATAAAAATTTTTTCCTTTATAAAATCTAAAATGTGATCGGAAACATTTATAATAATAACATATGTACACTCTAAACATATGTATATAAAAATACAAATCACGCATTGCCGCTCTTTACAACTTGTACTTTTAAATAAAAATTGGCCTCATTCTGATGAATGGCCGAATGGAAAAAAGGGAATGGACGGCTAAAAGTAAAAAAAAAGAATGAAAAAGGGAATGTAAAGCTGCAAGTGTGTGTGAGTAAAAATAAGGGAGGGAGGGGAGGGGGGGGGGTAGCTGGCAGCAATGAAATAAAATTGTGGACGGGAGGGAGGGTGGAAATGAGTAGAAAGGAATGGACGATGAAATTCTCTCAAATAGGAAAAAAAGAAAAATGGACCCGAGGAAAAAGAATATAAAAATGAAAATGGACGGAGAGAGGGGGGCATTTGTCGAGAGTAGAGAAAGAAAATCTAAAAAAAATATTCAAAAAGTAGGGGGAATTCAATATGAGCAGGGAGGAATAATTACAGATGAAAACCCCTAAGGGGAAAGAAAAGTTAAAAAAATAGAAGGTTGAAATTCAGTCAGGAATAACTAAAATTATTTTGAATTGCTGCTCATTGCTGCCAGCTACAAGTTACTTTCGTAAGCATTTACCAGAAAAAATTCCAAGGATCTTTTAAGAGACATGGACATGTTTTTTTCTAAGAATCAAAATTAGAAGGGATAAGAGTCGGCTCAACTACTCAGAGTTTATAAATCACATAAGTATATATTAGGGTTGGACACATCCGGTTATTAACTGGTACCCCCGGTTTTCAGTTAATTCAAATTCAAGGGCCCGATAGCCCGATTTTCGATTTTGGGGTTGAGTCAAATACCTGTTTTATTTTGGGGGAATTTTTAAAGAAATCATCCCCTCCCTCCCCCCCCCTCAACGTCCAACATCCCATTAATTTTTTCCAACTTCCAAAAAAGAGTATATACTCTCAAAAATAACTCGAGTCTCTCGACTTATGTCCACAGGGTAAGTAAAAGTACAAATGTACGATTACGGAAGAAATGAAGGAGGAAGTGAAAAAAAAGTAAAGAATTTTAGTGAAAAAGTGTGAAAGAGATAAGAAGAACATTCACTGGAACATGAGAACATAGAATGAGTGGACATTGGGCGCTATATATATAACGGACCCCCTTCCTTCTCTCTCTTCCGCCTCTTCGCTTTAAAAGATGAAAGGAAGTGTGTGGTAAATTTTGTTCTCAAAAAAGATATAGAGGGGGTTGTTAAAAGTATATAAAACATGCACACACACATGACAGCCGGTTGGCGCATTATGAGAAAAATGTGCACAAAAGTATTGGCCAGTTTTCTCTCATTTTCCCCTTAGAGTTTTACTAAAAATTGAGGGGAATAAACGAACGGGCGAAATGAGAGAGAAAAGAAGGAAGAAAAAAAATATATTTTTGAGAGAATGGACGAAAAAGAAAAAAATGGACGGACATTAGCTGGGTGGTCACATATTTTTCAGCTGTACTTTTGTTGAAAAAAAGCAACAAAAAAACTTTGAAAAATATATATTTTTTGGCGGAAAATGGTAATAATAAAATATTTGCGGACATGCTTTTGCGGATAGGGCTTGATTAAAATGGTTCTAAAGCAGTATTGAAGCTGCCAACCTTTTTTTAAAAGTAGGGTGAAGTTGTAGCAGGCTTTTGAAGGAATTGAAAACTTTGTTTCAACTTTAGAAACCCAACTGAACGAGTCGCAAAACTTTTCTTGAAGCAAATTCTCGCAGCAAGTTTCAGCAGCAAGCAACTTTCTACAATATTCTGAAGCAACTTTCTGAAGCAACTTTCTGCTGCAAGTTTCTGCTACAACTACCTGTCGCGTAAATATGAGAGAAGGAATCAATATCTTGAGAAATGGAAGCAAGTTGCTGCTGCAACTTTCTGCTTCGAGTTTTACAAATTATAAAGATCCATTCCATCCGCAAAATTAAATTCCGCAATTAAATCAAAGCAGAAAATGACTAGTAGTATTAAAAATCCAAAGGAATGATTGTTCGCTCGGATGTTTTTTGCGTATAGTTGTTCAGTGTTTGCCTTTGTGGAATGCGCCGGCGGCTATGTTATAGAAGAAAAAAATATTTTTTTGAAGAGAGAGATGGATGATCACAAAAATATATTTAGTCTTCGTACTAACAGCCGAATTATTTTTTATTTATTTATAAAAATAAAAGTACAGCTCTAAATAAAAATTACAAAGGAACCACCCACAAAGGAGGAAGAAGCAAAAAAAATCTCTCCGATTGGGAGCGGAAAAAATAAATAAATAAATGAGAGAAAGATATCGCGCGAACAACGAACGCGCAGCGATATAACGAACATTTTTTTGTACATAGATATTTATTCATCTAAAAATATATACAAAAATAGATTATATAGAAGTATATGTACTTGTAGAAATGATTTTTTAAGGTTAGATAATTTTTTGGGATTTACTGTCAGAATTATTAAATAATTTTTGAGAGAAATCAAGTTTAGAACGGAGGAGCAACAACAAGATCATTACCGTATATGCTCAAATAATTACCTTGGGTAAGTATTTGTTATTTAAGCCTCTCGATAGAGGGAGTAATTAATCTATGGGGGCAATTATTTGAGAGAGGGTAATTATTCGAGGATATATGTTAAGTGCTTGTTACTCGAGGCAATTGAGAATATATGGAAATCCAGACTAGGACATGGATACGGATATGGGTACAGATATTATAAAATGCCTGCGGATATCCATCTGTATCCGCCGTAAATATCCGGATACGGATACCAAAATCAGTATCCGTGTCCTAGTCTGTGGAAATCCATATAAACCCCATCCTTACTTTTTAATTTTAAGTTTTCTTTTTTTTATTATAAAATTTTAATATATTTTATTAGCGCAATTTTATTTTCAAGTTTTTAAAAGTTGCGACTGGAAGGATCTGTATAGAGAAAACAAAATTTGCATTTTTTTCGTTAAAAAAGAATCTAATATATCCAAAAATATAAATTTTGGGATTTAAAATATATTTGAAAGGTTGCGCAGCATTAAATTGCTCAATAGAAAAAAAGAGAAAGCGACGAGTGGGAAAAGTGTGTTTTTAGAGGGAAACTTTTTGGAACCAGTTCTAAATAAAATAAATAAAAAGGGAAATATTTGAGGGAAAATTGAAAAAAGAGGGGATTTTGAAAAAGAAAAATTTGTGTAAAATTTAAATTGATGGATCGCCTTTAGGGAGATCGCCAACAAGAATAAATGGACATTCCCCTCACCTTTTTATGTAGATTTTTGAAAAGAGAATTTTTGGAAGAAGAGGAAAGGAGGGAAAGTGCAGTATAGGGAAGAGAACAGAGAATTGAAAAATAAAACCGGATTTGAAGGAGAAAAAGGGAGAAAATTGTTGCGAAAAAATTTTAGATTTATCCGGACTGAATAGAAGGTAAGTAAAGGAAGGGAGAGATCGGAGTGGTTGGTTGTAGGGAACAGCCGGAGGAGAGATATTGAGAGAGAGAATTCATTTATATTTAAAAATAAATTATAAAAAAGAAAAAAAAAAGATTTTACAATCATTTGCGCATTACGAGTTTTAATTTTGAAAAAAAATTTTTTATAAGCCAGTCGACCTTTTTAAAAATAATTTTCACTTTTACGATCCCTAAAACAAGTTAAATAAATGGAAGAGACTCTCATTAATTTTGCGCAATTTTCCTTTCAAAAATCCCATTCAGTTTTGTAAAATTCAAAATTTGAACAAAGGGATAATAAAATATAAATTATGTACATATAATAAATTCAGAATATTTAAAAAGCTTGTATTTAATATATTTAAAAATTTTTTAAAAATATTTTAATGGCTTACAACCATGGAGGAATAGAAAATATACCTATTCTGAGATAATTAATTGTAAAATATATCAGAATTAAGTTTACAATTAAATTCTGATAATTTAAAATACTACAATTTGTTTCAGAATGTGTTTATAAATTTAATTCTGGTCAATTACAATTATCAGAATTTAATTAAAAACAATTATAAATTACCAGAATTAAGTTTACAATTAAATTCTGATAATTTACAATTCTGATTTTTTATAATTCTGATCGTTTACAAATTGTAAAATATCAGAATTCTGGTTAGATTACAATTGAGGTTTACTAAGTTATCAGAATTTGTAATTATTACCTTTGTATTTTACAATTTGTGATTCTTCTGAAATTAAATTAAAAACATAATATCAGAAGTTTTAGAAACAAATTCTGGTAATTTACAAATTCTGAAAATTTACAATTTTTATATTTTACAAATTCTGATAATTTATGATTTCTGGTAATTTACATCTGGTAATTTACAAATTCTGGTATTTTACAAATTATGGTAATTTACAAATAAAAGAACACAATTGTAAAAAGTATCAGAAATGAATTTACAACTCAGAATTTCCTAGAAAATAAATATTTTAATAAATCAGAATATAATTTAGAGTACTCTAAATGATAACAGTAAAGAAATTTAAAAAAATAAATAAATTAAATAAAATTATATTATTATGCAAATTTTATTCTGACAGCGGCGATCAGAAAAAAGTATGAATAGATGAATGAAAATGCTTTGTATTTTTGTGAAAATAAAGAAAATTGTACAAAAAAGCATTGGTCATTTTCGGACCAATTGTATTTAGCAATAAATAAATAAAAATGTAACAAATAAGAATGCATATGTGTGTGTGTGATTTGGAAGGGTTGTGAAAATATTAAAATAATGAAACAAATAAAATAATAATAAGAAATATTAAAAATTAAAATACGTAAATTTTATTTTGATCAGAAACACTGAAGAATTATTTATAGACGAGATTATAATTGTAAATGATTAAGACTCGATTTCAAAAAAATAGAAAGAGAATTAAATGCCATAAGAAATTTAAAATTGAATTTAGCTGTAAACCGGGGACTGGGGGGGGGTCTTTGCCACAGGGATCACAGGGATGGGGTCTTTTGCGCTTCCGCCTTCCGTCCTAAATTTTTAAAAAATTAAGATGCTTAGATTGTAAAATTACAATAAAAACTTGAAAAATTCTAAAAATACATATATCCTTTTCTTTATTTTTATTTTAATAATACGTATGTTCTAAACATCGTTAATCATTAATTTTATCCAAATAAAAATACACAAATTTACTTAAATAACAGTAAACATATTTATATTTAATTTCACTTAAATAAATATTTCCTTATTTATATAAATATCTTTAAAAAAATATTTTTAATCCTTTAATACATCTAAGTGGAAAAAATAGGATATTTTTCGAATGGTCATTCACATATTTTTTTTAAATAAAAAATGTTAGAATGAAAAACTTCACATGGTAATACTTCCGGTTCTAATTGAAGGTTTATTTCCTTAATTTAGCTAAAACAAATTTCTATTTTTACAATTCTAGTCGGTACTTCCTACAATGAACTTTGTTTTTTACGATTCCAATATCCACCATTTGCCTGATTCCAATACTTTCCAATTGCCAAAATTGGTCTGTCATATAGAAAATTTTTTTGGCATGATAACGTACATGCCCATAAATTGCTGGTAGCAAATGGGGATATTGGAATATCCCCAAATTAGACTTGCAACTATTCTCGGGACTTCCGAATATCCCTGGACTTTTTCCAGTTCCAGATTCTTGTCCAGCTCGAAAACTCAATCTTGTGTTTCTTTTATTTATAACTGAGATTTGTCGTTTTACAATTAAATTTTGGGTAATTTACAATTAAGTTTTAATATTTACAATTTTAAAAAAATTATTGAAGTATTGTGGTTACTCACAAAGAATTTTGGACAGACATTTTTTAAAAAAAAAGTAGAAAATAAATCTAACAAATAAATTTAAAAAGATGAAAAGTCATTTTATTTGAAGGAGACAAAAACACAAAAACGAAAAACAATTTTTTCACAATTGTGTTCGTCCGCGAACAGACACGGCTGGCAAAAATATAGTTGAAGGAAAAAAATTTTTTTGCAGCAAATGGACATTAAATATATATTATTGGACATTTTTAATTCCAATTGTTTTTTTAATCGTTCGTCTAAATATATTTTTATTTGATTAATTTTTGTTCTTTTTAAACGAAAAAATAAAAAAAAATAAAATATTTGGATGAGAGACTGTGTAATTGTGAGAGACGGTTAGAGAAACGAGAGTGGAGAGAAAAGGTATAAGGTGATCAAAACTGATTTTAAAAATTAAAATTAATTAAAAATAAATTGTTTTTAGATAATTAAGCAAAAAAAAATTTTTTTTAATTTTTACCCACCTTTTGTATCAACTCTAGTAACATTCTGTGTTGTTGCGTAGTTCCTTGAGTTGACGTTGGAGGGTGTTTCAAACCTATAGGTGTTGAAGTAGATGAAGTAGAATAATTGCCGCATTGTTGCAATGAATTTTGATTGCTAATTGAAGAGTCTAAAAGCATAAAAAATTTTTTAATTTTTTGGGAGGAGAAAAATTGGAATTAATAGAAAGACTCCTTGACCATAAAAAAATTTTCTAAAAATTTTTTTAATTAAGCTGAAATTTTTTCCTTTATATATCAGAAAATAGAGCAGATTCTGTTCTATATAAATACCAAAAATCATATTTTTCTATTAAAATTTCAAAAAGTTATCAATTCCTAAATAATATCAACTAGGCTATTGGGAAGACACTAGCATGCAAAAAAATCCCAATAATTTTAGATTAAACCATCAAAAAAATTTTAAATTTAATTTTAAAAGGAAAAGCATATTCACAACTACAAAATTCCCAAAAATCATTTTTTTATCACCCAAACTCGAAAAGTTGTCAATTTTTAAAGAAGTTAATTTTCATGTTTCTCTCAATCTTCCCTTACCTATTCCTGTATTAATTCCCCTCCCAACACGATTAAAAGCAGAAGGGTGTTGATCTAAATTTAGAGTGGATTCTGGTGTTAATATAGGTGCTGTTGATATATTTATTAATGTTGGAGGTTGTTGTGTTGGTTGTTTTGATTGTTGTGATTGAGACTGTGTCTCAATCACCATTTAAAAAATTTTTATTTTTTAATTAATTTAAATAAACATTTTTTTGCTAATTAATTGCTAATCTATTAATTATAGAAAAGAGATAAATTGGAATAATCTTATAATTTATAAAAATATCATTCACTTGTTAAAGGTCTCATTTTAATGAAGGAAGGGTTTGTTGGGGGAACGGGAGATCTAACAATTTGGGGTAGAGCGCCACGCCTAAACTAAGCTTGATTTTAAGAGAAGGGTAGAAGTTGTTCAAAGCTTAGAGCTACGATTCAAGATTCGAATGTTTAAACTCCACGTTCCTCACCCCCCCCCCCTCATCTTTGGTCACCAAGGCGGCTAATATCACCTCCAACCACATTGCTAACTTCCTCCATATGTAAGAGAATTTTATAGGAGTCAGCTTTTTACCTTTATCCCCTCCAAGATAAACAACCTTTCCTGTTCTACTCCCCCAATAACAATATAAAAAACAACCCCATCCCTTTCCTAGCTAGCTATGAAAATTCCAAGGATGGACCCGGACTTTGACTTGTAACTTTAATCTTATTATTCTCCCTAACTAAAAAATTGAACTAATAAAAAAAATGCACCTAAAAAGGAGTAAAAATAAATTCAAAAAAAAAACAAGTAATTAAAAAAGAGTTCTCAGAAAATTATTTTTTATTTTTTTCCTTATTTTTACATGCAAGCAAAAAATATTAGAGAAAGGTTTTTACTTTTATTTTGAAAAAAAAAGAGTCGAAAGGCTGTCAAGAAATGGCCGATAGCTAGCAAAATTTTGTTGTACTTTTTATATTTTATATTTTTGACAAGCAAAAGAAAAAAAGAAAAAATACTAGTGGACTTTGGGGTAGAAAATGGACGTTTATAAGGCAAAAATAAAGGCAAAAATGGACATTGAAAGCGAGAGAAAATTGAAAAAATAAGAGAGAATGAAATTTACTAGCTGGAAATAAATAAATATATTTTTTATTCTAAGCATTGGCATGTGCCCGTATATTTTTTTTGGAATATGGTAAAGGCTTCAATGAAGCTTTATGGCTTGTAATGCCTTTATTTGTGGAGGGACTTTGGAAAGCTTTTTAAATATATTCGTAAAAATTCGATACGGAATCATACGGGTGGTCTTTCCGGGGAATAAACCAGCAGGATTAAACAAGGGGGTTCGTGATTTATCACAGCTTGGGGGTGATCCTTTATATCTAAGAACATTCAGATCGAGGAAGAGACATTACGGAATAAACTCAGAATTCTCGGGATCTTTCCCAAATTGGGTACTAGGACTATGGATCACCTTCAAATCACAAAAAAATTGATTCCTTTTTGGTTTATTCCCGAGACTTCCGACTGTCTCAGATCGTGAATCCTGCAATAGATTATGGTTCTAGGAGATGAAACTAAAACTAAAACATGACCACAAGTTCCTATCAGAAGCTCTAGACCTAGTCTATCTCTAAGAACAAAAAAACTGAGCAAATTTTAATTACCAGTAGAGGGCATTCAATAGCTGTCTAAATAGAACAGCCTCAGGGCAAAGAATTTAAAAAATGGGGGAAAAATAAAATGTGTAAAGAAGAGCTTTGTGTTAAAAAATGGATTGGGCAATGTCCATGCACAGAATGGCCAAAGGATGATAATACTCATGCTTAGAATAAATGTGTTTGTGTCGGGTGGAAGAAGACGGCTATAAAATTAAAATTAATTTTCGAAAAAATATTTTTTAGAGGTAAAATTTAATGAAATATAGCTCCTTTAGAAAAGAAATATTTTTAATTTTAAATCGTTTGTCTTTTAAAAAAAGTTTTTATAAAATCTCAAGAAAGCAGAAGCTTTTTTAAAATAAATTTTCTTCCTCCTCTCTTAAAGCCACAAATTATTGCCCAACTCGAATGGCACACGGACGGACGGAAAATCAGTTTAGTAGTTCCCACTGTCCACCCCCTTTTTATTTTAAAAGAAAAGCTCTCTTAGCGTGGGCATTGGCTAGTGGCAGCTGTCACTAAGGCCAACGGTCAGTGCCAACGTTAAAAGTTTGAGATAGGAGGGCGGTTGAGTAAATGACCTCTAACTTGTGATTGAATGAACCGATCGAGGAGATTTTGGTATCATTCGATAGAGAATTAAATTTTGTATAAAATGAATCTTAAATGGAAATTTTAAAGTTTACCGAAGAAAAAAATAGTCATTTAATTGACATTCTCAAGCATTTCTTATAGTTTTTTGACCATAACTTTTTTATTTCCTTACCTAAAATTTTGATTTTCTCCAATCTTATAGTCCATTTAATTCTCTATCGAATGATATAAAAATCATTCAGATCGGTCCATCCATTCCAGAGATATAAATTAAAGACTGGAGTGTACTCTTGCCAATTCCCCCAACCTTTTGCACTTTTTGCTCCTTTTTTCAATTCTTTTTGCTTTATTTCCTCAATTTCTGTGAGTTCTCTTATTTTCTTTCTTTTTTACATTCTTTTTCAAAGAATTACATGTCCAAACGTTTTTGTTGGATTTGGCACAAACTCAAAAATACCAACGGACGGCGTCAGTTCGTGCCAGCCGCAACTATAAAAGGACGATTAAAGTGCAAAAGAAAAGTGCAAGTTTTTGAAAAAATATTGGGGGAAGGAGAGGGTGGACGGGAGCGTGTGACCAATGTCCACTCACTGCCACCCAGTTGTTACTATGTCCGTTATATAAAAACTATTGCCATAGCTGCCAGCCGCATTTTTCAAGTAAAAGAATTGGAGAGTGGAGAATAGAAGAGAGGGATGGTTAGAATACAATTTTGAAGGTATAAGATGAGAAAATGGAAGGATTGAGGAAGATATTGAAGAGGACATAAAGGGAAATATTGCGTAAGATGGGAAGGTGGGAGGATGATAGACGAAAAGGGGAGAGGGAAAAGAAGAAAATGATAGAAGGGGCGATAAACGATTAAGCGGATCATGAAGAGGATTAGGCGGAAGAATGTTATGGATAAGTGAAATTAGGAAAGGAGGATAAAATAACTGAAGAACTAGGAGGAAGAGGAACAGGGATAGGAAGACTTGAGGAAGTAAAGTGTCCCTTATTAAATCTGATGGGCATTTTGACTAATGGACATTTTGTACATTTAGATAGATAAATATATTATTGTTTTAAATGGGTGGTAAACGAGAGAAAAAAATTTTTTTGTAGGACAAAACGTTTAAACCAGCCGATAATGAAAAGGTGACAACCATCAACGACTGGAAGGACGCCAACATAAAAACGTTTTTGGTGACTATTAACGGGAGAAAATATGTTAATATTGAAATGTTATATATTTTTATGTTTGTTTTAACGGCCAAATAAAATGACCGATATAATCGAGAATAATAAAATATACCTTTAAGAAAAGTGCAAAATATTGAAAAATATACTAAAATAAAAAATTTAAAAAATTTTTTATTTTACAGTTAGAATGGAAGGAAGAACTCTTCTTGTAACTACAAAAATTTTTTAATTTGTTTTCTGTATATAGGGGAGCTTCCCAAGCGAAACCCTCTATTTAATAAACAGCTTTATATAAGATAATCGGGTTGGTTGATAGCACATGCCTCGGTCTGCTATTATTCCTAGATGAATCTATCTCCCAAAATTCCATCTCATGAATTATATAGACTGATGAGATTTAATGACTGATTAATTAATAAAAATATTTAATGTCATATTTCTTCTTGTTTTGTGTTTTCCGGTTATCCCAATTTCTAAAAATTACATATTTGGCAACAAAATCTCGTGGCACTCCTCCAAAGTATATATTCTTATAATTTTTAATTTTATTTACTTTTAAAATACTTTTAAAATAGAAACACCCTTGTGTTCAGCTAAAGTATAAAAAACATCAAAAATTTACGTAAAAAAAAATATTTTTTAAAACAAAATTTGGAAAATCAATTTATTAAATAAAAATATTTTTAAATTAATTTTTTGTTTGTTTAAAAAAAATTTTTTTCGTCCTTCACTCCAACTATTTTTAATTTTGGCCGTGAATCATAAAAGTTATTTTCTCGTTGCGCGCACTACCAACAACCTCTTATTTTAAAAAAGAATTTTCCAGTATTTTTACTTTATTTAAACATTTCCGATTTACTAAAAAATTCACAACTCATTGAGTTTTTAATTTAAAAATAAAATATTTTGAAGTTTTATAGAGCGGAGTCTCCTCTATTTTTTGACATAAAATTTATATTTTTAGCTTTGTTTAATCAAAAGTTATTAAGACTAAAAGACATCAAGGACCTCATCTCCACGTCCATTTTTTGTTAAGGATGTATAAAACGGTCAGAAAGTCGTTAGATCGGAAAAGCTCGTCGAGTGAGCAAAATGAAACCAAAATTTGCCTATAGAATTTTTGAGAGAGCTTCAGAGGTTCAAAAATATCAAAAATTACAGGTTACAGGGGGTCAAAATGGTCAAACTTTAAACCCCTTTTTAAACCTTTTTTTACAATTTATTTTTACTAATAAAAATTATCATTTTCTTCAAATTTTTAGTTTAAATAAGAAAAGTCATAAATAGTAACTCCCATGACTCTTCTTCTAATATTTTTGTTGTTATTTTCTTTTTTTTTAAATTATTCTCGAAAATTCTCAAATATTCTCTTTAACTTCTTTTCAGCTGTTCTCTTATCCCTTTATTTTTTCTTTCTTTTTTAACTGTTTAAAAATAGAGAGAAACTAAAAGAATTTTCTAAAACTTTCCGGAAGGTTCCGGAAAGTTCTAGAAAAAGAAACAAAATAAATAAAAGGCAAAGGGAGAGGGGGAGACTGTCAATAAACACACAAACAACTGAGTGAGTGAGAGATTATTTTTATTTATTTATTCTTTGTGCTTATTTAAATATATTTATTTTATTTTATTTTTCCAATGATTTTTTTTCTCGTTTAATTTTATTAAAAAAATTTTTCCAATTTTTCAGCTATACTTTAAAAAAATCTTTTTTTCTCTTCTATCTAAAAACACCCAAAAATTATTTTATTATGGCTTCCTGCAAAGCTATAGGAATTGATTTAGGCACAACTTACAGTTGTGTTGGTGTTTATCAACATGGAAAGGCATGCCATTTTGCTTGTTATTTTAAAATTAATTAAAAATTAAAGGTGGAGATTATCGCTAATGATCAGGGCAACAAGACCACTCCTTCGGTTGTTGCGTTTACGGACACTGAACGTTTGATTGGGGATCCTGCAAAGGACCAGATGGGTCTGTTTTTTGAATTTATTGGAGCTGTCCAAGATCGAAACTTCTCCAAGACCAATACTTCAGTCCGAGGGAGGACCGAAAACCCCCAAAAAAATCTTGAGACCTTGGACCTTGGAGAGGGGAGTTAGAGAGACCCTAAGCCCATAAGCAACTCTAAGTTTACTCTAAGCCCAATAATGAAAAAAGCCAGAAAAGTCTCGAGAGCTTTGAGATATGGGGATGTTAGGAGATCTTGGGATGGGGATCTTGGGATGAGATTTGGCGTGGGATTTTGGCCAGCCGTGGACTCAAGACCTTGGACAGCTCTAGAAAAATCATTTTTCACAATAATTTTTGTTTTCAGCTCGAAATCCTCAAAACACCATTTTCGATGCTAAACGTTTAATAGGCCGTAAATGGGATGATCCGACAGTTCAAAAGGATATGTTACATTGGCCGTTTAAATTGCTCAACAAAACTGGACGTCCAACAATTGAGGTGAGAGAGAAAGAGAGAATTTCTTTGTAAATTTAATTTTTATAATTTTCAGGTTGAGTTTCAAGGAGAAAAGAAGACCTTTCTTCCTGAAGAAATTTCTTCAATGGTTCTTACAAAAATGTGAGCTTTTATTTTTTTAAGTTTTACAATTTTTAAGTTTAACAAAAACTAAGAGACAGCAGAAGGATTTTTGAGAGGATTAAGTGTCGAGGGAGTAAAAGAGACACTGGGAATTTCTTACGTGCAAGTCCGGGGGATTAAAAGATACCTGAAATTGGGGGCTTAAATAGGTACCTTAATTAGGGATATTGAGGGATTTGAGAAGCTATATGTATTTGGGGACCTTAACTCTGATGGGACGCTGCCCTAAGGTAGAGCCTCTAAGTTTGTGTAGTTTTGGATTAATGTTGAAAATTTAAATTTTTTCTTTCATTTTCTAAAGGAAGCAAACAGCCGAAGCTTATCTTGGTCATCCAGTTCGAGATGCAGTAGTCACAGTCCCAGCCTATTTTAACGACGGACAGCGTCAAGCAACTAAAGATGCTGGTCAGATTGCTGGACTTAACGTTTTGCGAATTATAAATGAACCGACAGCTGCTGCTTTGGCTTATGGATTGGATAAGAAAATGAGGGGGGATCAGGTTGAGAAAATTTCAAAAAAAATTTCAAAAAAAATTTTCAACTTCAGAATATTCTCATTTTCGACCTTGGCGGTGGTACTTTCGATGTTTCCGTGTTGTCTATTGCTGAGGGTTCCTTGTTTGAAGTTAAATCAACCGCTGGCGATACACATTTGGGAGGGGAGGATTTTGATAATTTGCTTGTTGAGCACTTTAGACAAGTGATTAAAAGAGATTTTTAACCTAGAAAAATTTTTTCCTTTTAGGAATTCAAGCGTAAGCAAGGTCGTGACATTAGCAACAACCCCCGTGCTCTTCGCCGTTTGAGAACGGCAGCGGAACGTGCCAAGCGCACTTTGAGCAGTTCGACTGAGGCTACTGTATGTCTATAGAAAATTTTAAAAAATTTCAAAAAAAAATTTCTTCAGTTGGAAGTTGACTCTCTTTTTGAAGGCATTGATTTTCACACAAAAATTAGCCGAGCCCGCTTTGAGGAGCTTTGCACTCCGTTGTTTAAAAAGACTTTGGAGCCTGTTGAGCAAGCTTTGAGGTAATTGAGGGTACCTAAAAATGCCTCCAATTCAAAAAAATTTTAGAGATGCCCGTCTTGATAAGAGCAAAATTGATGAGATTGTAATGGTTGGGGGTTCTACACGTATTCCCAAAGTTCAAAAATTGTTGCGGGAATTCTTCCACGATAGAGAGTTGAACCTTTCTATTAACCCTGATGAGGCAGTTGCTTATGGGGCTGCTGTACAGGCTGCTATTTTGTCTGGGGTTCGGGATGAGACAACAAAGGATGTGCTTCTCGTTGATGTTACTCCACTTTCTTTGGGTATAGAAACGGCTGGGGGTGTGATGACCAAGCTTGTTGAACGCAACGCTACGATTCCTCATAAAACTTCCCAAACATTTACTACTTATTCGGATAATCAGCCTGCTGTTACTATACAAGTTTATGAAGGAGAAAGAGCTTTGACTAAGGTGAATAAAAATTATAATTTTTAAAATTAGAACGGTCCGATTAGAGGACTATAAGACTCACTATAAGACCACTATCAGATAGCCTCGATGTAAGATAATCTCTTTCTAAAACACCCTTAAAATATATAAACCTCCATTTAAACATTTTTAAAATTTATTTGGCACTTGATACGGCCTATTTAGGCTACACCCCATTATAAGATAGTTCAACCTCGAGGGTGTATTTTATAGCGAAATCTACCTACCTATGCTAATTTTTGTGCCATCGAAAAATTTCAAATTTTAAAGGACAACAACCTTTTGGGACGTTTCGATCTTTACGGCATCCCACCAGCCCCTCGAGGCGTTCCTCAAATTGAAGTTACATTTGATTTGGATGTTAATGGAATTTTGCATGTTTCTGCATTGGACAAATCAACAGGGAAATCTAATCGTATCCAAATTAAAAATGAAAAGGGGCGGCTTAGCCAATCAGAAATTCAACGAATGCTGGATGAGGCAAAGCGTTTTGAGGCTGAGGACTTGAAACAACGGGAAAGGGTTGATTCACGCAATAAATTGGAGCAATATTTGTATCAGGTAGCTGGCTATGAGTCTCCTCTTCCTTCAAAAAAATTTTCTTTAGGTCAAAAATAGTTTGGAGGATTATGGGGACAAACTTCCTCAGGCTGATCGTGATCAAGCCAAGGAAGTGGTTGATAAGACTTTGCGTTGGTTAGATTCTAATCAGACGGCGGAAAAGGACGAGTATGACGATCAATTGAAAGAATCACAACGAGTTTTGTCCAAAATTATGGCCAAGCTTCATCAAGGAGGGGGTAAACAGAAATTTAAATTAAATTTGGGAGGGGTCCAGGAATGAAAATTTTCCAAAATAAGACTCTGGCCAAGTCTTTTTCCTCTAGACTTGACCAAAAATAATCTCTTGGACCTCTCAATTAAGCAATAAAAAGTCAGAAATTTACCTTAAAATTTAAAGGTGGTGGAGCTCCTCAAGGAGGTGGAGGTGCAAACTACGGCAATTATGCAAATGCTGGGGGTCCTAAAGTTGAGGAAGTTGATTGAATTTTTATGAAGATTATTTAATAAATTTTTGCCGTTATTTTTTTTTGTCTCAAGGCAATGAATAAATTTAACATAGTATATTTAAAGAAAATTCCATAACTATTTAGTATTCATTGCCTTATAATTTATGATTTACATTATACAATTTTAATCCAAATTGGACGATTTATCGATTGTATTCTATTCATCTTCAGTATTATATAAAAAAAAAATTTTTTTTTAAATTAGTATCTTTAAAAAATAAGAAATATTACCTTTTTAAAATAGAAAAATTAATTTAGATATTTAAAATAATCCTTAAATTTGGTAATTTTCAGATAAGTTTAAACAAAATTATGGGTAAAAATAGTTGCCAACATAACCTAAGTCTCGATTTTTCCCAGAAGTTATATTTAAAAAAAGTCAAAGAAAAGTCAATATTTTTTTTAAAAATGAAAAAAAAAAGAAAAAAATCTAGAAATTTATTTTAACAATTTTTTACGAATTTTACTTAGAAATAAAAATGATTGACCCCGGAGGGATTTGAACCCCCAACCTTCTGATCTGGAGTCAGACGCGCTACCGTTGCGCCACGGAGTCCACATACGAGTAATTTTTATCATCCCTTTTGTCCTTTCATTTTAAGTGTTTTTCTATGCTTGTCTTTCCTTTAAATAATTTTTTAACGGTCTCTCGTTATGTCTGGCCTGTTATTAAGTATGCAATTATTTAGTAGTTTATTACAATTTTAATAAAAAATTATATTTTTAATTTATTTTTAACTTGTTTTCACAATTTTTTAATTTATTATTTTTTTCATGTTCCACAAAAAAGACATAAAACATTGCTAAATATGCGCTAATCTTTTGATTACCTAATGTTTTGTTGTTGTTGTTATTTTTATAGTAGACAGCCGCTTTTAATGAGCGCATAACTTTTATTGGACCTGTTTTTAATGTTACAATTGTCACTTTTTAGTTTTTGAATTTTTTGTTTATTTTAAGCAAAAAACATCAAAAATTATGCCTAAAATATGGCTAGATTTGCCTTTAAAAATTCATAAATTTTCTAAACAATTTATTCAAAAATTTATTTTTCAGTTTTTTGTAGTATAGAATCTCCTCTTTCTTTTGCTTTTTATTTTAGATTTTTATCTTTATTTATTCAAAAGTTATAGAATTTCTAGTTACCCATATTACATGTTTTTCTGCCTACGAGCTTTTTGGCCGCGTGCAGAGTATATAAAGTTAAAAAAGTTGCAAAATAAATGTGTTTTTTTTTATTTTTATTTTTTCTTTTGTGTTTTCAAGTTTATTTTGACATAAAATACAAAAGTTTTATTATCCCCTAAAAAATTTTTTCCTTCACCCTTCCCCCAGAATTTTACTTATTATTCATTTATGTACATATTATGCATAAATTTTGCGCAACAAAATGTTGAAATAAAAATCAGATGATACTAAATAAATATAAAAAAATGTTTAATTTAATGTTTTATTAAAGATAAAAGAAATTTTTCTTTTATTTTATTGTCAAAATAAATTTATTAAGATACACTATACAATCAAGTTTACGCATATGTTTGTACACATACCGACTGTATACATATTTTTTAAATATTTTTCCCCCAAAATATTTAAATATTTTTAAAACATCTCTAGAAACGAGTAAAATCTGACAAAATTAATTAACTTTAAAAATTCCTAATTAAAACCAAACTTAAATTTTCTCTTCGCTATACCAAAGGGTGACTTTATTCATTCAAAAATTCATATCTCTGTTCATATATTTTCTAAAACTCTAAAATTTTGCATTTTTATTCTCTAATATGTTAACTAATTAATCTCAAAATTTCATCTTTATTGTATTAAAATACCCAAAGTTATTGTGGATAGAGTTAGGACTGGTTGATGCTTGCGAAAAAGTGAAAATTAATAGGCGGCTTTTTTCCTTTTGATCAGAAAATTTGAAAAAAATTTTATTTTTAATTTTTGATTATAATTTATTCACAAAAACTCACCAATTTTTAAATATTAAAAAACGAGAAAAAAATATTTTTTTATTTCTCATAATTAAAAGGCCCAAAACGTTCTGCTGCGCTTCTTTTATTGACCAAAAAAGATAAAATAATTAGCTATAATTTTGTCCATTTATTTTATTTTTTTTTCTTTTTTATTTTTAAAATAAATCATTTTTTAAACGGGATTTCATTCAAAAAATTCCACACCTGTTACCTCTAAAAAATATTAATAATCGAATCTCAATTGTAAATTATCTTGTTTGGAAACGAGAGGTATCCTCTCTCTCAAATGAGATTTTAAAATTAATTTTAAAAAATTTTTTCTAGTTTTTCCAATAATTCTTTTTTTTTTTGGCATACAAAATAAGCTTTCCCTTCAAAATATTCATTCTTTCAAACGTTCTCAATCTTGGCCTTGAACATGCTAAGAAAAAGAGCACCGCGACCTCACACAAGGCGAGAACACAAATTTGAGTGGTTACAATTGTTTGGGTCCCCTCTTTTGTCATCCGTCTTTTGTCATCCCCGCCCATCTGGCGCTTTTTTTTGGATTTTTTTATGTTTTTGGAGGTCATTTGTCTTTTTGGGAAATTATTTGGTGTTAGTGAGGTATTAGGTCTTTGTTAGGGTCTGGGGCAGTTCTGTTAGGGTCTAAAGCAGTTCTAAGCATATCTTCGATAGCTAGCTCCGGATGAGAGAGAGAGACAGGGTTCCAGCACTCTCTGATTCACATTGGAGCCTGAGTTAAGATTTTGAATTGTCCGGAGCTGGAGCCTTGAAATTAAAATGGCCGGAGAGAGTCTGGAACTTGGAAATTGTCTCCTTAATGTCTTTTTTATGCTGGAATGTCCAAGATCCCATTTTCAAATAAGATTTTTCATTTTCCTTAAGAAGGCATTTTATCCCAAAATCCCCCTTTCTCTCCAAAATAAATATTTCCCTCTACCTCAAACAAATCCTTCCTTTTATTTACTTGCCAACCCAAACAATAAAAATGTTTTCTATTAAAAATTTTCAAAATATTTGTTAAGGTCACAAAACCATCAATCCTTTTCTTCAGATTTTGGCCTTTTTAAAAGGATTTTTGTGTGAAAATGTTTGCCAATTGCGCGGAGAAGGAGGGGGATTATTGGGCTCCCTGTTCATTATATATTTTTAATATTTATACATTTTTAATGTATTAATGGTTATTCATCAAAAAAATTTTTTTTCTTTAATGTTTACATTTTTAGAGGCAAAAATAAATTTTATTTAGAATACAGTTGAAGCTCTCTATAGGAATAATATCCTTCCTGGGCTAGGGAGAATTATAAATCTTTTAAGGAGGTATTTTTAAATTGGGGGTATAAATTAGGAAAAAACCCTCTACAGGGGTCAGCCTAATTTTTAAAAATCTGAAAAAAATTTTACAAAAAATCAATTTCAATTTATTTTTCTTCTTTTTGAATATTTATTTTGTTGTTTTTGCGGATGTACTTAAGCCCATCTGTCAGCTATATTTAAATAGATACTTGTCTCTACTATCTGTCAACTTTAGGGCAATTCAATTTCTCTCATTTCTATCCAATCCATTTATTTTCTGTTTCTTCCACTTCATTTTTTCTCCTTCCTTCCTCTCATCATATTCCTTCCTTATCTTCCTCCTTTATTTCTAAAATCTCTTCTCCTTTCATCTCCTCTCAACCTCTTCATCTCCCTCTTCCTCTTCATTCATCTTCCTTTTCGTTTCTTTCTTCTCCTCTTCTTCATTCCTTCTTCTTTCTTCTTTTTTCTTCATCTTTTAACATTCCAAAAATTACTTCATGGCATTTTTAGAATTTTTGACTTTATGAAAAGTACATACATATATCGACACTTTGTTAGAAAATAAATAAATCGTTCTCTTCCCTCATTCTCCATCCTTCTCCTCCCTCATAATACAAGTTGCGACTGAAACCCGTTATCTTGCGCGAAATCTTCTCATTTTCCTCTCCTCTTTCCTCTCTCATTTTTCACCCAAAAGTTCCCCTCCCTCCTCCCCCTAAAGTGCTTTCCTCAATGAGAATAGCTCCTCATTCAAATATATTCACAACTCGATAAACGAAGATTTTTTGCCTTTTATTCTTTTCTTCAATTAAGAGAGAATTATTTAAGAGCAGTAAATGGTTCCGTGACCACTTGATTAGCCATTACTTTTAGGTTAGAAATTGATATTTTTTAAGAGTAAAGTGAAATTTTGAGATAAGTGAAAATATTTTTTAACGTTCTGGTCCCTGGATTTTTTAATTTTGGCACAAATGGTTATCCTTAGGAAATTCGGATTTTTGGGATAGACTGTATTTTTCTTGAAAGATTTTTTGAATAAAAATTTTTTTATTTCTTCTAATTTTATTACCCATTTTTTTCTTTATCAGAACCGGACATTTATCATTTTTAACCAATTTATTATTTATCCCTTTTTTGCTTCTAAAACTTTTATATCCCCAAAAATGATTTAAACAAGCCATGCGTAAAATATTATAACCGTCTTTTTACCCAATTTTCAACTAAATTGCGCGTCTCAATGGGAGAGAAAATCCGTTAAATTATATAGAGAGGATTTTACTCATCCTACAATTTTTTATATATTTAGTTTAGGTCATTATTTACAGCCGATATTTTCCCCTTTTAACATTTTTAAAATACAATTATATGTATTTTTGTAAATAATATGTGTTTTTCCGGTAACATTGTAATATGATTCCGGAAATATATATTCTCTCTGTATTTTTGTATTTTTACTTTTATTTATATTTCCGGAAAATATTTCCGGAAAATACACTCTCTATTCCCCCTATAAATATTCTGTATTTTTATTCCGGAATACCTTGTTCTCTTTATTTTATATCCTTCCGGAATACCAATATATATTTCCGGAATCTATTCATCTATATTTTTTTATTTATACTTATTTATTTTTCCGGAAAATACACTCTTCCGTAATTTTATATTTTTCCGGGAAACTCTGTTCTCCTTTTCTTCTATTTTCCGGAAAACTCAATACTTCTGGAATTTATTTATCTATCCGTTTGTATTTTTTATAATAATATATTTTTTCCGGAAAACACGAATTTTATTTTATTTAAAATTTTGAACTGACAATTAATTACTTTCAACGATTTGAATGGGTGTCCAATAACAATGAAAAACAAGTAAAACGAGTATATATTTAGAAGGACAATTGTAAGCTAGATTTTATGTAAAATAAATAATTGCTCGTCCCGCATCTAAGCCATTCTTCTTCTTCTTCTTTCCACCCCTCAAAAATTTCCATGCAAAAATGATGACCATTTTTGGGGGAGGGCATTTATGGGGTGAATGTCCTATAACTGTTATGGTTATTTTACATATAAATTTTCTTTTTTTTAATAAATTTAAAAAATTATTTAGATATCTTAATTTTTTAATTTTAATCTTAATTTCAATCTTTACTCCCAAAAAAAATAATTTTTTTTTAATTCGAGTGCACTTTTTAGTTTCCCCTCAATATATCCACAAATTTTCTATTATTATTTTGATTGTCCACTTTATACATTTTTAACTCATAATTAAATTATTTTATTTTTTCTTCCATATTTTCATCATCAAAAATTTTTTTTTAGAATTTTGAGGGCATCTTAGTCTATTATTAATCGACACTTAAATTGAGTTTAAAACAATGGAAAATAATTTTAGAAATTATCCATTAATATACCCTTCTCAGAATGCCTTCCCAAAATTTACTCCCTCTTCGAGAACTATTATTATTTTACTCCTCGATAAAGGTCAATAATGTAGAAAAAAACAATGGAGAGACTAGAAAATAATTGGCAATTATTCGTTAATTTATTTTAATTCTTCCCATTATTTTTTACTCTTACTATTTTTAGGCAATTATTTTTAAGTATCTCCATCTCTAAAATCGAAAAAAAAATTTTTAAAAATCAAATCCAACTGAATTCTAGTTATTTTTTTATTTCTTCACAGTCTACTGCATGTATTGACTGATCAGATATCTTGACGTCTTGAATGCCGATTCCTAAAAATTGTGAATTTATTTTTATGTAGGTAGCATCCCGCTTCATTACTAATAAGGAGAGAAATAAATTTTCTAAATGCCATCTTATATTTTTTCAAAAAAAAATTTTTTTTTCTCTCAATACAAAAATAATTTTTATTTTTCTTCAATTTCCAAATAGGCAATAACGTAAAATTTAATTTTGTGTGTTTTGTGTGACAAATTAGTTTTATTCGTCTTATTCATCTTTTAATAATATTCTTATTTTTTTTATTCGTCCTTCAAAATAAATAAAAAATTTTTTTAATAATTTTTTTGCAATTTTTAATAAACTTTATTATGTTCATTCTTTAAATTTATTTTTATTTATTTTCTCAAAGACCAAAAAAACTTTTTTTTTAATTCGACAACCGCAACCTTGCTATATAACCTTGAATTTTGTTTATTACCTTTTTTAATTTATTTAAAAAAATTAATTAATTAATTAAAAGCCATTTTTTATAATCTATTTTTATTGCTAATTAAGGCTAATCCTTTTTCAGTTATTATTTAATTATTTATATTTGCTCAGGATGAACTGAAAGGTGGAATTTTAGTCTTGTAAAGCAAAAATGAAAAGACTGTGAAATTCCTAGGATGGGAAGCTATCAGAATCAAATTCCTCCAATCTTTTACTACATATAACATCCGAACCCATCAGAAAATAGCAAAAGGTTAGATGGGGCTTGATTCTGAGATATTTTCGATGTAAGGTCGTTAACCCGTTCGACCATCACCTACTTACTGATCGTTTTCATTTTTTGCTTTGATTTTTAGACTAGGAGGGCACCTCGTTGGCCTTACACTAGTTAAGTCAGTCCCCCCAGAGCTTGCTTTAATTCGCAGTTGTTTTTTTATTGAAATACTTATCCATATTTAAAAAAATTTTTTTTTCATTTTTTAAAAATCCAAAACTAGACAAATAAAAACTGAAACTTTAAAGAAACAAAAAAAAAATTTGTGGGGGTTATTTTCACAGTTTTTTTTCTGTTTTGTATTTATTGCCGTCGATCGACGTTCATTCATTCACCCCAACACAAAAACCGCGATCACCACCAACAACATTCCAAACAAATAAAATACAAAAGTCTTCTTTTTACTCAACTTTTCTTCTCTTCATTTCTTCAATTTCCTGCTCATTCTCTCTCTCTCTCCATTTTATTTTTACAAATTTATTTTTAATTTCTTATTGCGCGTTTCAACGTTTTTATTTAGGGCGTAAAATTTGAAGAGAAAAAGCGTTGCATTAGACTGCTAATTTTTTAAAAAATATTTTTATAATTGTTTTAGAAGAGGATTTTGATGTTTGAAATTTTTGAATTTAAAATTTCAAAAATTTTAAATTCGAAAAATTTTTAAATTTTTGGTTTATATAAGGAATGGGAAGGAGGACCCTGATCTGATTAGAATTCTGAAAACCCCGAGATCCGACTTGTTTCTCAACACGTCCCACTCCGTCCCACTCCTACTATTATTTTATTATTTAATTTAATTTTAAGAATTTTCAGAAGAAAATTTTTTATCAAAAAAATTAAACTATTAATTGCAAAAAATATGCAAACTTCTTCATCCTTACTATTTTTTACTCAACTTTTTTGTTTTATTTTATTTACATCACTTATTAGAAATCAAGGTAAATAATATATTTTACATAATACTTTCCGGAAATTACTTTAATTCTGTTACCTTTTCCGGAAAACAAAAAAAAAGAAAAAATACAAGAAAATACAAAAATAAATCAGAATTTAAAAAATACAGAATAATCAGAATATTTATAACTGAGAAAATACAAAAAAAAATTGAAATACATTAAATTAAGTAGGAGAAAAGGGAAGATTAATAAGTACAAAAATACAAAGATGACCCAATTTTTAAAGAAAATTACCTAATTTTTACCTTTTTTGGTTCACGTAATTTTATGAGATTATTTATTATTATATTATTAATCCTTTTAAATTAAAAAAAAAATTTTTTTTAATTTAAATTCAAGTCAATGCCCAACCCCCACAACCCCAACAACAACAATTAAACAACAAACAAACATTTACAATAAATACATATTCACCAGATTTTGGTGTGTATATTGGACCAATAATTAATTCTGACAGCCATAAAAACAATAATAATTTTATGGGACATGTTTTTGCTATAAATGAATCTGCCATTCAATTAGTTAATTTTACTTTTGATGGAAATATTCCTGGTAACTTTTAAAAAAAAATTTTTTTTTATTTTTTTGGAAATTTTTAGAATTTTTTTAGGCATTTTTGAGAATTTTTTAAAAATATTTTTGAAACTTTTTTGAAAAATTTTAAAAAATTTTTGTAACCTTTTCTGATTATTTTCAATGTTTATTCTCCTTATAATTTTATTTTTGTTAATTAAAATTATTTTTTAAATTTAATTTTCCGTCTTTGTCAATTTTATTATATCCTTCCCAATTTTTTTTTATTATTTTTTTTTCTGCGCGTGCCCTATATTTATTTTCTTTTGTTATTTTTTAATTACAAAAGGAGGGAAATTTTGTAGAAAATATTAGGTTTAATTGTTTGTTCTGAAAATTAAATGAACAGAAAAATACAAAAAAGAAAACACAACTTTTCTTTATTGTTTATTAAATTAAAAATACAAAAGAAAACACAAAAAGAAAGAAATAATTAGTAAACGGAATTATTAGTTCCGGAAACATTTTCCGGAGAATATTAACTTAAAAATACAATTTGTAAAATACATATTTTCCGGAAAACATTTTCCGGAAAATATTGCTTTGAAAATACATTATATTAAAAATACATATTTTCCGGAAATTGTTTTCCGGAAAATATTGCTTTGAAAATACATTATATTAAAAATACATATTTTCCGGAAATTGTTTTCCGGAAAATACTTCTTTAAAAATACACTTTTCCGGAAAATCTTTTCTACTGTATTTCTTCAATAAAACACATTTTAAACAATAAATAGAGACCGGTAGGAAGCGTCGGTAGGTAATTCTCGACTAAATTACAGAAAAAATCTAATCGAGTCGCTCTCATAATTTCTAACAAATAAATCCTTAAAAGACCAAAAAATACTTAAAATTAATTGTTTAAACGGATTTTAATCTTTAAATACTCCATGCCATTTTTATTTTTTTAATTGAATAGACATTTGTCAATGGCTATTGAATTTTATTTTTTTTCTTTGTAAAATGCCGTCAAAAAAGAGAAAAAAGATGCGCAAATCCAATCCATTTTCTTTTTATCTATTTTTTTCTTTTTTTTTTAATTTTTTTTTAATTTAATAGTGGACTAGAAGTGTATAATTGAGGTTTATGTAAATGGTTGAATTGAGGAGAAAAAAATTTAAAAAAGGGAAAATCCGACAAAAAGGAAATTTTCCAGATTTTTTAAAAATTCTAAAAAATTAATTGTAAATAGCCTAAAATTAATAAAATTAATTTTAAAATAGTTAAATTATTAAAAAAAAAATTTTTTAAAGACACTTTCTTCTGGCTTGATCGCAGTCAAGTACCCACACGTGATGGTATAAGGCTTTCAACTTTTGAATATGGGTAATTAAATAAATAAAAGTATTTTTTAAAATAATTTTCAAAGTCTTTCACCTCTGGGAACTTTAAATCCAAATTCTCCAGTAATACTAATTTTGCCTGAATACGAACTTGAAGATGAACAACAGGAAGAATTAATTGAGCGTATAGAACAATTAAGAATTGGGCAATTTAAAAGTTTAAGTCTTTTCTCTTTAAATGGCGATGTGCCTATTGGAAGTGTGGTAGGTTGTTTATTATAGGAAAAAAATTTTTTAATCTTAAAAAATTCTGAAAATTTTCTGGAAAATTCTAAAGTGTACTTGATTCAAACGCCCATAACTTTAGATTAAATTAGGTTAAAATTATAAAATTTATATCGTTGGATAGAGCACATTTTAAGCTATAAAAATGCCAAAAATTAATTTTTTAGCTTAACTAAGCGTAAAGATATGAATTTTTAAGTAAATCATACTTTTCATCATTTCTCTTAAAACTTGAATTAATTTTCAGAAAATACCAGAAAATTTAATTGTACCAAAAACACAATTAATACAAGACGAATTGAGAGGAACTCGTTATGATGTTCAATCTGGACCTATACAAATATTGGATACCAAAACAATTAAAATATTTGGATTTATATTTCAAGGAGACAAAGCGCCAGGTGATTTGGTGTATTTTTTGAAAATTCTGAAAAAAAAATTTGAAATAATTCTCAAAATTTTTTTGGAAGTTTATTAATCATTGTGTAAGTCATTAAAACATTTCTCAAACTGATACCTAATTTAAAAAAGAGAGACAAAGTTAGAGAGCCCAGAGTAAGTTACTCTACTCTTGTCAATCACTTGACTGAGGCATATATTAATTAAGCTTATTTGAGTCTTGACTCTATAAACATATAGTGGATTAACTGGTTTATATTTTCTTTTTCTTAATTTTATGGGCATGAAATAATAGATAAAAATTTTTTTAGCAACTTTTTCCAACTTTCTACCAAACTTTTTCAAAACAAATTATTAAAAAAAAAAATTAATTTTTAAATTAAGACGGATATTTCTATGTTGGCCGCGGTCTTAACATAACAAAAGAATCTGGGGTTAAAGCTGCAATTCGAGGGAGAGATACTTTTGACTCGTATAAAATTCCGAAAAAAATAATTTAAAATTAAAAACATTTTAAGAATAACCCCAATAAATGAGAGATATACTGGAGGGAAAGATATTTATGTTGAATTGCCTGATGGGTATGATGTTCAACATATTGACTGGATTTCTGTAGGGGGATTTAATTTATTTTTATAAATTATTTTTATAAATTTTGAAGGTTTATTGTTTACGTTTTGAAGTGGATTATGGACATGTGTTTATTAGAAATATATCTCCAATGATACCCCCACATGTTCAAATACCTAAAGGGGTGAGTTGAAGATTTAGAATTTTTATTTTGAATTTTTTTGCTTTGTTTTTCTGCTTCACTTTTTAATATTTTTGCTTCACTTGCTTAATTCTGCTTCATTTTCTGAATTCTGTTTGATTTTCTGACTTATGCTTCACTTTTCTGAATCTGCTTCATTCATTGAATTCTGCTTCACTTTTTCAAGTCTGCTTTATTTTCTAACTCCTGCTTCACTTTTAATATTTTTGTTTCACTTTCTCAATACTGCTTCACGTTGTATATTTCTGCTTCACTTTTAATATTCCCCATAATTTTATCCAGGCTGACGACATTTTTAAAGACAACAAACAACTTACTTGGCATGTTAGTAACCTTCTTGGGACTGATTCTCAACTTAACTTTACCTTTCAATTAGGCCCTCCTGGAGGAATGAAAGGCCATAAAGTAATTAATTTAATTTAAAAATAAAAATTTTTTAAACATTTCTAGTCGATGAGACAAGTACCTAAACCTCCCCCTTATGTTTGGTATGTTAATGGATATTTGGCTGATCTTTACCTAAAAAGAGGAATTACTTATACATTTATGTAAATTAAATTAATTTAATTTTTAAGTAAAAAATTAAAAATTAATTTTTAGAGTTGAGGGAGGTCAAAATTCATCAGTACCTCAACTTTACAATCCTCTTTATTTGACTGACAGTATTTATGGAGGTTACTCAAAATTGAGCAATTCAGAAAAGAAAGTAAATTAATTTTGTAGTCTTATTTAATTAATTTTACAATTATTCTGAGTACAATTCTAAATTACAATTGTTAATCACAACTGCGAAAATAATAAAACTTGACGTGTCTATTAATTGTGAAATTACAATTGTAATTACAACAGGCGTCAAGTTTTATTATTTTTTGAACTAAATTCTGATTAAAATTCTGATTTTTATTACAAATTCTGATTTTTATTTTTCTGATTAAATTCTGAATTTATCTTTTTCTTTAAGCATTCAATAAAATATACACAAGAAGAATCTGGTCGACTCTGTCGATGGATAGAAGAGGAACCCTTTGGAGAATTATCAGCAGATAAATATTCCTCTTTTGTTGATTTCAGAGAAACTTTGAGGTGGGCATTTACCTGGATTTTTTTATTTTTCTTTGAATATTTTATTATCTTCTTCATTTTTTAAAGGCTAGAATGTGACGAATCAGATGAACCTGGCATTTTAACATTCACGCCGAGTAAAGATACACCCAATATTTTATATTATGCGGTGAGGATATATTTAATTTTTAAAAATATCCAACCTTTATTTAGAGCTATTCAAATTATCAAATGGGTGGAAGAATACAAGTTGTTGATGAATTCCCTGCTGATCTCAAATATATTGTTGTTGAGGTAATAATTATTTTTATTTAATTTTATAGGGTTTTGTTAGAGTTTAATAAGCCTTTTACAAATTGTAAAAAAGGTTGGAATTAATTTAATAAAAATTACAAATTGTAAAATGAGGAATAAACTTATTACAAATTGTAAAAAGTTGTAATTAATTTTGTAAAAAATTTACAAATTGTAATAAGTTTGTAAAGAGTTGTGAAAAGTTTTACAAATTGTAAAATAAAGCCTTAATCAAGTTTTAACAAATTTTCAATTTGGAGTCAAATTAAAAGAAATCTTTACAAATTGTAAATTAAAGCTTCAATTTAAATTTAAAATTATTTAAATATAGCCATATCGTTACGACGCAAAACGGCATCAAGAAAGGATGGTACTGGCTAGGGAAAGTAATGGAAATGAGAGAAATACTGTAAAAATTCTAACTTCTGGCATTTTATTTATTTTAACTTTTTTATTTTTGTAAAATTTATTTAAAAAAATTTTTTTTATTTATTCTTTAAAATCATGTAAAAATAAATTTATAGTAAATGAAGCTGAGTAAAAATCTCCTTTTTATTAATCCTTTTTGCCTAACAAATAATTTATTTAAACTCCTGACATGTCCCTTTACTATTCAAATTTGATGGTTTGCAACGTTCACCGCGTTCATTTTCATTAACCTTATTCCACGTTTAAATATTTAAAATAACAAAGTTCTGGTTATTCTACTTGCTCTAAGGAAGATGACCAACATTGTGGATGGAAGGAATACATATTTACCTCTTCCCATCAAATAAACGTTTCATTATCAAAACAACGTTCACATACCTCCCCAACTTTGACTTGGATGGCATTCATTTTTTCAGTCTTTCATTGATTCATTTAACTAAACTTTTACCTTAAATAAATTTAAAAAATGAAGCCTTTTTGTTTTAAGATTTGTAATGCTTCTTTTAAGTTTTTACAAATTGTAAAATAAAAATTTAATAAGTTGAAAATATATTTTACAATTTGCTGTAAAATTAAAATAAACTTTTTACAATTTGTAAAAATTAAATCAGAATTTTTTACAAATTGTAAAAATTAGATTAAATCAGAATTTTAACATATTTACAATTTGTAGAAATTAAATCAGAATTTTTACAAATTGTAAAAAATCAAGTTTATTTATTTGTTCTGATTTTAGCTATTATAAATTAAGCATTAATTTAAATAAAATTTAAAAATAAAATGGAGGAGGAAACTGACCAAGTTGAACAACAATTAAATAAAAATGAAAATAAATCTTCTACAAAAACAACACGAAAAAATAAAGAAAATAATTCAGAAAAAATTAAAGAATCAAAGGAATTGTCACCAAAAATTGAAAAAAAGAAGAGTTTAGACAACCCAAAAAATTCGTCCTTTAATTCTTCCTTTGTACAACAACAACCAACACCTCAATTATTACCTGCTCCCCAACCTATTTATTGTTTTTATGGGGGATATCCACAAAATTCTTTGCCTTATTTTGGGGGAAATAATTATTCTCAATTTCCTCCCGGTTATTTTTGGCCGCCTACCGGAAATCCTAATTTATGGCAAAATGGAGTATTGAATTCTTCGGGAAATAAAGAAAATGACGAAGATGAAGAAACTGAAGAGAATACAACAAAAAAGCAAAAGTTGCAGCATCCGCCAACTTTACCTGTAAGCTATAAAAATTGGGAAGTTTCTCCGGTAAAAATTGTGAAAAAAGTTGTGGGTTTTACAACTTTACAAATTGTAATAAGTTTTAAGTTTCAATCAGTTTACAGTTTGAAGTGAATTGAGGAAGGAATAGGGAAAGAAGTTGTAATTTTTACAAATTGTAAAAAGGTTTTTGTAAATTGTAAAAAAATTACAAATTGTAAAAAATTAATTTGTAAGAGATTTACAAATTGTAAATAAGAGTTAATCAAGTTTTAAAAACTTTTTGCAAATTGTAAAAAGCTTATTTTTTAAAGTTTCACCCATCTCCATCAACTTTTCCTCCTCAATTTTCTCCTTTTCAACATTTTTATTCTGGTAACAGCAATGGAAGTATTATGGGTGGTTTCTATCCTTCTCCAGCAGCACCCACTCCAACAGCAATGCCTTTGTTTAATCCTTCAAGTGGATATTTTTATCCACCACCCTATTATTTTCAAAATAATGCTGCTGTGTTTTTTAATCAAAATAATTTGAAAATAAAAGAGGAAGTGGAGGAAGAAGAAGAAAATGAGGAGAAGGATGTGGAAGAAGATAAAGGGAAGGAGGAGAAGGAAGGGGAAAATAAAGAAACTAATGAATTGAGAGAAGAAATTAAAATAAAAGAGAATTTAAATAAAAAAGAACAAAAGGATAATGAAGGAAAAATTAAAATGGTGGTTGGGGGAAGGAAACGTGAGATTGATGAAAACTCTTTTACAAAATTTCTGGAAGAATTAAAAGTTCCAAAAAATGTGATTTTGATAATTTAGAATATTAAAATCAAAATTTATCCTATTAAACTTAAGTTTAAAGTTTATTTAACTTAAACTTAAGTTTGATAAAACTTTACGTAAAAACTTAGGTTCACCTCTTTGCTCTCAAGTTTTAATAAACTTTATTTACAATTGTAAATATTAAATTAAATATAATTCAGAAATCTGATGAAAATAATAACCCCTTTGTTCTGCCTGATCATATTAAGAATAATAAGGACAAAGATGAATTAAATGAGGGTGATACGGAAAGATTTGCCTGTCTAATTTGTGGAGATGTTGCTGGTAAATTATAAAAATTTTTTTAAATATTTTTTTAATTTTTAGGTAGACATTATGGTGTTATTTCTTGTGAGGGGTGCAAAGTGAATTTTTTTTGAATATTTTTTTAATTTAAGAATTAATTTTTTTAAAGGGATTCTTTCGTCGTACAGTGACTTTAGGCATTGATTTAAAGGCTAATTTTAAATGTAGCACTGGATTGGAGAAGTGCAAAATGACTAAAGAAACTCGAAACAATGTCTGAACATTTTAACTTCCCAATTTACCAGAAAATTAAAAATTTCAAAATTATTTTAGTGCCCTTTCTGCCGCTTTAATGCATGTATTCGTATAGGTATGGATCGCGTTGCGCTGCTTAAAAGAGTCAAAAAAATGTACAAATTGGATATATCTTTAAATAGTCAAGATAAGGTAATTTGAAAATATTAAAAAATTTTTAATATTTTTTTAAATATTTTAGGGGGGCAAGGGTCTTACAAAGGAGCGTGTATCACTTGAATTAGTCAATAAAATTTGGTAGAAAAATTATTTTTTAAAAATAAAAAAAAATTCATTTTTTTAGTCTTTCATTCAAAAATAATTATTTACATCGTCGAAATACTTCAATAAACAACTTGGAAGACTTTAAAAATTATTTATTTTTATTTTTTACACAAAGCATTGAAATTATTACAAGTGATACTGAAAATAAAGAAACAAATCTAAAAAATAAAGAAATTGAAAAATCAGAAGAGAAAACGAGGTTTTTAATTGAAACAAATTTGGATGCTTTTCTGGTAAGTTTATAAATTAATTATTAAATTAATATCAGAATTTTACAACTCAGAATTTGTAAAATTCAAAGTTTATTTCTGTCAGAATTGTAAACTTGAAATTAAAGCTTTATTTTTACAAATCAGAATTTCTGAGATTAAGTTTCGAAAAGGATTAAATTAAAGGTTATTCGACACGTTTTTATTGACGATTTACCTTTATTGAAACAATTTTGTAGCAACCCGGAAAATGAAAGCGATGAAAACATTGAAGCAAAAATCACTGAGGATAATGTACTAGCAAAATTAATGACAAAAGTAATTTCTGAGTTTTATAAATTTGTAAAAAATTTTGTAAAGGTCGATAAGTTTCGTAAAGGATTGAGTGCAGATGTGCTTCAACCGGAGGAACATGCACTTGTTTCAGCTTTAGGATTTTGTTTTCTTCTTGACTCTTGTGGTAATTTTAATTGGAATTTTATTCAGAATCAGAATTTTTTTGAAAATCAGAATTTTTTGAAAATCAGAATTATTTTAAAAATCAGAATTTTTTTTATTTTAAGATGGCAGAATTTTACGTTCAAAAGAAAAGAAATCTGCTTCAGTCTCAAAATCAGAACGAGCATATTATGACCAACTTCGAGATTGTTTGTATACACAAATGTCAATTCGTGACCCGAGCAGATTTAATCATAAGGCTTATAATGCATTGTGCCGTAATTTAAATAATTTAATTGAAACGACTGACTAATTTAATTTAAAATTAATTTTAATTTAATAGAAGAAAATGACAATTTTTTATATTTATTTTTTAAACAAATTAAAAATAAAATTTAATTTAAAAATATATTTATTTTTCAATTTTTTCGTTACTTTAACTCAAAATTCCACCAGTTTCCCTTCTATTAGAAGGCAATAAACTATTTGTATTTGTACTAGTAGTTGTTTTGCAGTGCTTTTGGTTAGTATTTTTGTTATTATTTTTATCTCCCCCTTTTTGTGCAGCTGTGAAGGAGAATATACAAAGCACTGAATAGCATATTTGATCAGCCTAAAAAATTGTTATTTTTTAAAAATTATTCCATTTTTTATTCAGGACAAGACAAATAAAATATATAAAAATATTTGTTCTCTCAAATATCAAATTCCTCGACAATTCTAAATCCCTTGCTTAAATTTTAGTCCCTTTCTGGAAGAATAGACTCTGATGAGGATCGGTATCTTCGAGATATCGATCTAGATTTTCATATAACCTTGTAATAGAAAACCTAAAGTTCCCGGATCCTTTTTAATAACTTATGAAAACTGGAATTTTAAATTAATTTTAATTTTTAAAAAGTGCAGATAATATATTTATTTAAAAAATAAAATCACAAACATACACAAATTGTAAAATTAAAATTTACAAAAATAAAAACTAATAAAGTGCTACTAAAAACCACTAAAATAAAAATTTAAAAATTAAATCTCCATAGGAAGTAATATTTGCCCCTCAAATTTTTTTATTCGCAATCCTCCATTTTCTGCTTCACCTCCATAAGAAAATGAATTTGAACGTTGTGAAGACCGTTGATTTTGAATTTGAAGGAAGTTGTCTTTGTTTAAAGGGAATTTATTGTTTAAGGCTTGACTTTTGTTATTGGCTTAATTAAGGATTTAATAAGGGAGAGGTTAGTTTAAAAAAAATTTTTTTACTCGGCAAATTTTTTTCTTCTTCCTCCGAAGGCACTCTTAAAGGCAAAACAGCTCTGTGTTCATTTTCCTGCCGTGGAGACTTGTAAACTGTTAAGGCATTTTGATCAAAAGTTTTTTTGTTGTTTTGTGTAGGAGGGCAATCTCCCAAAGCTATGTGAATAGAAAAAACACGATGCATACACCAGGCAATTGTTGTTGCCTGTAGAGTGAAACAAAAGGTTAAAACAAAACAGAGAAAAACAAAACAACACAAAAACAAGCTCAATAAAACAAACGGAAAATACAAAACAAAAACACAACAAAACACAAACAGAACAAAAACAAAAACACAACAGTAAATATTCCGCAAGTGTTTATATTATATTCCGGAAAAACACAAAAAAACACAAAACAGAGAAACAAAACAAAACAAGCAAAAGCGTGCATATAACAACTTTTAATTTTTAAATAAGAAGGGGATACTTACCGCAGTGGAAATATAGCGTCTTTGGATTAGTCGACCACGTTTTCTGTCTATAAATTTATTTAATAATTTAATATTTTTAATTGTAAAATTACCATATTCTTCAATTACAAACATGTTTCCACCTTTAATAAAAAATATTATTTATTAAAAATATTAAAATTTAGACCAAGAGTATTGCATTTCTTTATGTTAGAAAGTTCTATCAATTCCTGAAAATAAATTTTTTCTGAGTAAAAAAATTTAATTTTAATCAAATTACTTGAGAATTAACAAATTGTATTTGAATTCCATCAATTCTAACTTTCAGCAATCCCCCCTCATTTCTCTCAACATCGTGTATTGGAAATTCTCCTCCCAAATCACGCCCAGCAGTTTGGTATTTTCCTCTAGAAGCAGCACGTTCCATTGCTGATTTCATGGCGTTGTAAAGCTGACGGCACTGAACAGAGAAAATACATAAGTAAATTTTAATTGTATGTTCCGGAAGAATAAATAAAATTCCGGAAAAGCCTAAAGTAAAATACAAAACCTAAGTTTCCGGAAAAAAATATTAAAGAATGAGAAAATAAATATTCCGTAAGTGTTTAAATTAATAAATTCCGGAAACTGAAATACTTATGCTTATGAAAAGAATAATATTCCGGAAGAGCTTATATTACAAGATAATTTCCGGAAATATAAATATAAAATGTTCCAGAAAAAATAATACATAATTGTAAATATTCCAGGAAAGGCTTAGTTTAATTTATATCCCTTGCCTTTTTAGTATGAAATTTGTGCATATGAACTTGATCATCATGCCGCTGCCATAAACAAAGAACACGCGCTTTCTAATGAGTAAATTAATTACAGAATTTTTTTTAACAATTTACAGGTGAATAAGTCATGTTCACCATCCTTTCATACCACCAACGCTCTTGTATTGCACCATTACAGGCACGTAAAATAATAGCATCATCACAAATCTTTAGGGAAATATTTATTTATTTTTTTCTAATATTTTTTATTCACCTCTAAAAAACATAAAGGAGCCTCGGCATTTGAACCTTCATGAACGGCAAATACTTGTTTTTGAATAAGCCTGCTTACAAGCGGTTTTAAGGGGATTTTTCCGGTTGGAGGCTACAAATATTAATTTAATTGATGAGGAAATTCTGGTAAAAATTAATTACCAAGGTAATAAGCTCATCCAATAATTGGTTAATACGCTTGGAGTAAATTAAGCCAATGTGTGCCTTTCCAAGCATACGCCTAACTTTTTGTTGGATAGTGCGTACAGGGACGTGACATAAATGCATCTGAGGAACAAAATTTTCTTTGAAAAAATATTTTTTCTACCATAGCAGTCATATTATGCAATAATGTAGCCAATATTCTATCCTCTTCAAGCTCCAACCTTTTACGGTCTGCTTCACTTAGTTGGGAATAACGATCAATCATTTCTGCAGGTTCCTCATCCATCTTTATTTAAAAATATTTTTTAAATTTAAAGAAAAAATTTAAAATATTACCCCTATTTTATCTCTTTCTTGCGCAACCATATCTAAGAAAGCAGTCTCCCAAAAAGGCATTCGCAACCACAACATTGCGCTACTTGCTGAAGAGACGTTTGAAGAAGTAGGAAGGCTTCCAAGCAAATCCTATTAATAAAATGTTTTCCGGAAAATATATTGGAGTCAAAAATATTCGGAAAATAAAATATGAATGATTTCCGGAATGTGTATTAATAAATAGAATATTCCGGAAATAATAATTAACTGGAAAACAGGGTTCCTTATTCAAAAGGAATGCATTTTCCGGAAAATACAAATATATGTTTCCGGAAATGTTTTAATTAAAAATAAGGAAAATAGAATTAAAGAGGATGTATTTTCCGGAAAATACAAATAAATACATTTTTCCGGAAATGTCTTATTATTCTTATTCCGAAGAATACAATTTGTTAGTGTAAAAGAAAGTATTTTCCGGAAAATAAAATATACGCTACTACAATACCTGATAAAGAAAATTTCTAGGTGGTTGTACATCATTAATAGTAGACAATGAAGTATTATTACCAGAATTATTATGCAACTCCTCCAATGTTTTTAGATTTAATGTTGTTGGAGGATTTAATGTTTTTTCTTTTGTTTGTTCGTTTATTTTTTCCTCAACAACATTTTTAACATTTTCTTTCTGTTTATTTTCAATGTGAACTGCATCTTTAACTTTAATTTCATGTGTAGAATTATTTAATAAATTAATTGTTGATAAGGAAATTTTTTCTTCATTTTTTATATCTTGTATCATCTCTCTATTGTCTTTTCTATCATTTTGTGTTTCACTTGTTGCACTTCTTGGACGTTCCGGAAGTGGTGGAGGCGATTGTGTAGAGGGAGGAGGATGATGAGGAGGAGGGTGGTCATCTTTGGATTTTTCAGAGGAGGAAGACGCCGATTCTAACGTGCTTGTTAAAGGTACATTTCGTGGTGGAAGAGGCTGAATTTAAAAAAAAAGACTTAAAAAATTTTTTATTTCAACTTACAGGCGCTCTCATAGGCAACGGAGGCGGCGGAAATTTTGGAGGGGGGATTGTATATACAGTTGAGAGGGATTCTTGCCTTACTTGAGTTGTTTGAGGCAAATGACTAATTGGGGGTGGGGGAGGATTAGAAGGAAGGGGTGGGGGAGGAGGATAAGCATTTTGATGATTCTGTTGGCTATACAAATTTTCTGTAGAAATTTGCCCGTTCTGTTCCTCTTGGCAAATTAATGTTTCGTTGGGGATTGGACTAATATTCTCTTGTAAGGGAGTAATTTTCTCACAATAAGAGCCAGATGAGGGAGTACTCATAGCTGCCAAATTGGTGGAAGAGGCTGAGGGGCTGGTTAACTTAAAAAAATTTTTATTTTGATAAAATTGATAAAGTAAAGTTGAGGAAACTAGCTTTAGCTAACCAAGCTTTTTATTCCGTCTGTAACACTGTTAAGAGTTCCTCCTCCACTAGGCGTTTGCGATTGTTGTAAAGGTGTCCAATAATGGGTATGGGCAATTTCAAGAACGTGGAAAGCTGAGGCTAGGCCTAGTTGGGAGTCTGCCATGTTGAAATTACTAGAAAAAATTTTAAAAATTTTTTAAAAATTAAAAAAGATTTTAAGCCCAGAAAATTCCAAAATTAAAATTAAAATCACCTTTCTAGCCCAATAATACAAGCTTGTAACAATTTGAGATATCCACGATATTGAGCTCGACTAAGTTGCTAAATAATTTTTTTAATCTTTAAAATTCTTTAAAAAATCCTCACCACATCTTGTAAAAATTCATCTTCAGCATAATTAACTTCCAATCCCATATTTAACTTTGAACAAACCAATTCCCTCAAACTTTCATCCTCCAATAATCTTTTTACTTTTGATCCAGAAAATACACCTATTCCTTGTCCAGATATTACTTGTTCACAAATTTCTAATATTTGTTGTTGACTTTTTCTTAAATTTAGAAATAAAAAAATTTTTGATTAATTTTAAGAAAAGGTTAAGGGGTTCTATTAGAAGTTCAGCCATCGGGCAGGAAAGGTGTCAGCTCTGGCAATTCAACAGGTATACCTCTATCTACCAAAGGAAAACTTAGACCTCTAAAACTTACACCTCTAAAACTTACACCTCTAAAACTTACACCTCTTACACCTTCTATCTACCACAGGAAAACTTCCTTTCTATTGTTTTAATCCCACCTTTGTTGTTGTGCAGCAGCAGCATTTTCACGTTCCCTCAATTTCCTCAACCTTTCCATAGCTTCATTATTAATTGACATTGAATCATTAATGTATTCATTACTATGTTTAGCTGCTGTTCTATTTAATAGTCCTCTTCCTTCTTCCATTACTCTGTTGCTGACAGCTTCAGCAAGAGGGAGAGCTTTTGCCTTTAAGGTGGATAAAAAAAATTTCAAAAAATTTTCAAAAAAATTTTTCCAAATTTTTTCAAAATTTAAAGGTTCTCAGAGTGAAAAAAAACATTAATTTCTTTCATTACCATAGCTTTTGCAGCCTTAGGAGCCCCTTTCTTCATCATCTGGTCAAATACCCCTTGTCCACTATTTAATGCTTTATTCATTATTGCAAGTGGACGATTATTTTTTAAATTATTTTTTGTGGTTGAAGATGAAGAGCTTAAATTAGATTGTGATCCATTTAAAGGCAAAGATGTTGTTGAATCATTTGTTAAAATTGAAGAGGAATTTTCACATACAGTCGTCGTCTCTTCGTCTGTGGCGTGACCAGAATTTGCAAATGTGAAGTCACCCTTATTTTTAAATTTGAATTTTATTTTTGAAATACCTACTTTTTTTTGAAAAATAAATAAGAAAATAATATCCAAAAAATTTGAGAAATTAAAAAAAATTTTTTAATAAGTTTAGAATTTTTTTTAATTTTCAAAGAATTTTCAAAAAATTCCAAAAAAAATTTTCTTACTTTAGCATTTCTTTTTAAAGCCAAGTTTTGAGCTAATCGAGCAAAATCTGCTTCAGAATCAACTACTGAAAGGGGCGATGAACGACAACTACTGGAAATAATTTTTTTTAATTATTAAAAAAATATTTTTAAAGCACCTAATATCTGAACTGTCTATACTCATTTTGCTTTCACTTTTGGGTAATTCCAAACGATTGGGGGCTTGATAAATATCACAAGCATCAGAGAGAGGTTTAGAAATGTCCAAATTTAAAGGAGAACGACTTCCAAAAGGGGACCAAGCACCTCCCGTTTCAACAGAGCCAACAGACTCTAAGTCGCTTGAAGTTGCTGTTGTAGCGAATTCGCTTTCAGCATCGTCATCTCTGAGAAATAAAAAAATTTTTTTTTGAAAATTAGAAAAATTTCTAAGGGAAAATCTCACATATTTTCGGAATTATTCCTTTCAAGTAAATTTTCACTTTTATCAATTCGAGATAAAAAGATTGCCTCAGAAAGTGTTGAGCCATAAGGATATGCCTTCAAAAATACTATTTTATTTTAATTAAAAATTTAAAAATTTTACATTAAAGTGTACAGGCATTAACGAATCAGAAAACCATTTTGCTTTATCGCCTATTTGTTCTGGGCTTATTACTCCTGTTTGTATACGCACATAAGTTTCGTTTGGAGGGCAGAGGGAACATTCAGCAAAATATCTGTTGAAAAATTAAGAATCAGAATTTTTTATTAAAAATAAAATCAGAATAAAGGAGTTTCCAAATCAGAACTAATATTACAAATTAAAACTCACGAGTTTTGAATTTCAGAATTTAAATTTAGGATCCAGAAACTCAAGTTTATAAATCAGAATATTGATTTTAAATATCAGAATATTAGTTCTAAGAATCAGAAACTTAAGATTAAAAACCAGAATACTAAATTTGAAAGTCATAACTTAAGTTTAAATATCAGAATTTCAAATTTTAAAAACCAGAAATCCCAAATTAAAAATCAGAATTTCAAGTTTTAAAAATCAGAATAACTAGGTATTTTAATAATTCACTTACTCGACTGCTTGTGTTTTGCACAATTCTGAAATAAATTCATTGTTCTGTCCACGACTGCGGAGAAAAGAATCTACTTGAAGGGCTACCACAGGTCTAGGATATAAACGGATAGTTCGAGTGTGCTATAAAATTTATTTATTTTTTTTCAATAAAAATTCAATTTTCTACCTCGCTAAAATTAGCAAAAACATTGGGGCCGCTATAAAAATGTATCATAGCAACTCGACATTTTACATCAATTTCGTCCCCATCAATTGTCGAATTAACAATTCCATTTTCTAATAATTCATGTCCTTCTGTTGGGTGTTTTCCCATAGCTCTAAGAAATTCTTCTCTGAGTATGGAGGCCTCATACTCTGGGAATTGGGGAATACGCACAGATTGATCACTCGGCATTATAAGCTGATTTGTGTCCAAATCAGCAAGTAAAACATCGCTAGGTATTTGAATGCCTTTAAAGTGAAAGAACGAGGCTGGCAGTCCAATAACTTTGAAAAAAAAATTTTTTTTTTAATTAAAAGGGAAATTATTTATTTACTAAAAGGCGTTGGTGCGAGTAATAATTGTTCGGCAGAAGGCATAAATGCCGGTAATAATGGAATAACCGGAAACATATATTCTAGTGGATATAACATTGCTACTAAAGCCATAACACACATGCTTAAAAATTAATTAAATTAATTATTTCAAAAATCATATCTACCTAACAGCGTTGTAGTTACGAGATTGGAGAACAACCTTAATAAATTTTAAAAAATGAAAATACAAAAACGTTTGTGTTTTATTTTCCGAAATGTTTCCGGAAACTTTTCTAAAATATTTCCGGAAAGTTTATTATTTTTAAAACAAAAATACAAAAATGTATTTTTTCCCATCATTTTCCGGAACATTCACATTAAATTATATAATGTAATAAAATTAGTTAATAATAACAGTACACACAACATATTTTTCCTTATGGGAAAAATCCAAAAATAGGTATTATATTTTTTGGATTATCCAACATTTAAACAAAATTTTATTTTCTAAAACCTTATATTCAAGCATTATTGCAGCTAGAATTTGCATAACAGCCTCCACCCCCAACAATTCAAGCGGTAAATGCAACGGGAAATCTACCAAAGAAAATCTGGTATAATCCGGAAGGGCAAATTCTAACGGAGTGGGCATCATATCTGATGGAAGAACCTGTTTATTAAATTTATTTTTTAAAAATAAATATTGTGTATTTTAAACTTCAAGTAATAATTTTGTATTTCCAGGCACGGGAACAGGCGAACTTAGCAAAGTAAACAGCCAAGTTTCCAATTGGCGTAATTCTTGCATTACCTTTAAAAATAATATAAAAATTAAGAGTTTAGCTGGCATATCAGAGAAGATGATATCTCAAAGAGGGACATATATCAGTCTAAAACACACCCTTAGAGACCGACTTGAGGCGACGTTAAAAGGAAAGTAATGTTGGAATAAAAAATCCTACAGGCATAGGAATGCTCATTCCCTGAGGCCAATGTCCTGCCAACACAGTCCACACAGCATCCCGAGGCAAAGATTCGTCCAAGTTGGCACGATAATTGCAACAATCGGCAAGATGTCGAAAAAGGTGCATAAGGTCGCGAAATGCAGAAAGAAAGGGGTGATGACTTAACTAAAAATTAAGATAATAAAATTTATTTTAGAAATATTTATTAACCAAACATAGCGATATTAAATGAGCAGAACCGCTAGATGAATGTTTGTGGTGTTGACGTTGTTTTTGTTGTTCTATTGTAGTGTTGTTTGGAATGACTGTAGGGGAATTAGGTTGTTGTTGTTCTTTTTGTTTTGCGCCTGTGTTTTCCGGAAGTTATTTACGGAAAATGATTTAATATTTTATTTTTCCGGAAAAATAGTGGATGAATAGATGTTTCCGGAATTCGTTTAAGGAAAGTTTCCGGAAAATAAATTATTCAATATGTATTTTATGTTTCAGGAAAATACAATAAATAGAAGTAAATAGAAGTTTCCGGAAAATACTTATGAGTAATATACATAATTATAATAGCTTTCCGGAAAGTATATTTACCTTTAATTAATATAATTAAATAGCTTTCCGGAAAGTGTATAAAAATAAATATTATTATTATTACCGAGGCTAAGAAAGAAGCTCAAAGTTACTCCATAGCGTACTTTAGCAGTATCTTTTTCAGTTAACATAAAAACAAAAGAAGTTGCCTCGTTAAATAAATTTCTAAAAAAAAAATTTTTATTAATTTAAGAAAAAATTATTTTTCCACCTTTTTCTTAATTGATGAAAGCCAGATCCTGTGTAAGACACAGCACCCTCTGGCTGACAAAAATAAACAACATCTCTAGGTAATTCAAAATCTCTATGATTTTCATTTGGGTATCTTTAAATTAAAAAATAAAAAATAAAATAATCCTCATAAATTCTAAAACCTTCTTAATAATTCTGGATTGCTAATTAGTCCCCCTGGAGGTGCATTGTTGAATAAACCGCCCTCGGCTGAAGCAACACCATTTTGAGTTGGAATACGGCGACGTTTGGAAGATGTAGAAGGGCGTGAACCAACAATTACAATATCTAATTAATTTTTAAAGAATTATAATTAAATAGTTTTCCGGTTAATTTTTATTAATTTTCCGGAAAATAATTTATTACCTGTATTTTCCGGAAAGTATTAAATTTAATAGATTTTCTTCCGGAAGGTATTAAATTTAATAGTTTTTTCCGGAAAATAATTAACTTTAATAAAAATTCCGGAAACAATAAATTTAAAGTATTTTCCGGAAAGTTTAATTTAAAACCAAATAAAAAATACAATCAATTAGCCGTGGACATATTGAGTTAGCAACACAAGTCTTTCCGGGTTGAAAAAGCCGTTGACTGCCGGGTTCCATTTTTAATAAAAAACAATAATTAAATTGCAAATAATATTATCATGCTTTAAAAAATATTTTTTTAATTAATAAATACAATTTTTAAATTAAATAATAAATTGTTTATAATTAAGTATTAAATTAGCAAAAATAAAAATAATTATTTTAACATATAAATCCTCAACAAAATTAATTTAAAAAATTTTAGAATATTTTTCTAAATTCAAAAATATTTTTTAATAAATTATTCTTCAACAAAATAAATAAAAATATTTTTAAAAGGCTTAATAAAACAGTATAAAAATAATAAAAAAAAGATTCAAGCTTAAAGGAAAGAACGGCCAGCTTCTTGCCATTAAAGGGTAAGCATAGGAGGAAAAAGAAAAATATAAAATAAAAATATAGGTAAAGCTTAAGCATTTTTTGCAGTTTTTCTTTTACCATTTGGACGTAAAAAAAACAAGAAACAAAAAAGCGGGTGGCACTAGTAGGGCATTATTGATTCCCTTCCCTCCCCCTTCCCTTACTCTCGCTCAATTCTCGTTCGTCCATACAGTCGAGACTTCCCCCCCCCCCATCCATTTTCCCCCCTTTCATTTACCCTTAGTATTATAGTCTCCCTATTCCCGTCACACGCACACCACCCAATGAAATGTGAATGAGGGGCTAGCTAGTAGCTGCTTTTCTCTCTTTTTTTTTGCGGTTTTAAGGGGGAAAGATGAAATGTGAGTGTAAAAAAAGTATGGCCAAAAAGCTGTGCCTATTAAGGAAGGAAAATAAGGGTAAAAATGAAAGGCGGCGGAAGAAATGACAGAAATTGAGTTTGAAAGAATTTATGGCGAGGGGAGACTAATGAAAGAGCTTTAACAATAAAATTAAAAAAAAATAAAAAAAAGGACAATTGAAAGAGTAAAATGTGAAAATAAAGGAAAAAATAAGGGGGTAAATAGTTAATTTTTAATTCTTTTTGGGGTAGATCAAAATGCAAAATAGCAAGTAATTATTTCAGGGAGTTAGAAGGATTATTAGAGGGAGGATTATTGAGGGGATTATTTTTGAGAATGGTATTTTTTTAATTTTGATCTTTATTCATACTGAGGACGTGCGCGAGAGTCAGTTTCCAAAAACACCCCCGCCCGCCCCTGATTCCTACTAAATATTAAATAATCTCAAATAAAAAAATTTAAAAAAAAATTTTTTTTGGAAAAACAAAAGGAATTTTTTATTTATTGTCTGAGGCAACTAAAAAGCCATATAAAATAACCTATAATTTTGGCAATTAATTTTATTTTTAAAAAAGATAAAAAATTATTTTATTTATTACACAATCATCCTTCCTATTTTTTACGACTTTTCCTTTCCTCTTTCTTAATTTTTCATCTTACCTTATAATTATTTTAAAATTTTCTAGGGACTAAATAACATGGAAGATGCTTTTAGAAAAAAATTTTTTTTTGTTTAATAATTTAAAAAAATATAAAGGGATTAATATTGCCTTGTCTAACACCGCCTTTTAAGCATTAAAGAACAAAGGAAAAATTAATTAGTTTTTTTTTCTGATACAGTAAAGTTTTAGAAAAATACAATGAAGAAATGAGGAAGTTAATTAAAATGTTTGTTATATTTTTTATTTACAACACTAATAAAACCCTTTTGTTTACACAAATGTTTAATTACGTATACACAGGGGAATACATTTATGTATTTTCCGGAAAAGTATTTTTAAATTTAAAAAGGTTTCCGGAAAATTGTTTTTAACTAAAAGACTTTCGGAAATAATTCAAACTTTCCGGAAACCTATTTTTAAAAGACTTCCGGAAACTATATATTTAAACTTTCCGGAAAGCATAAATAAATTATTACAATTAACACAAAAGAATTATTTAGTATTTTATTTTACTCCTTTTTTTTGTCAAAAAAAGTTTTTAGACTAATTTCTACAAATTTTATTTTAAATAGTAAAAAAGTTTTTTTCTTCAAGCTTCTTCTCCTTCCTTTTCCCCCTCTTTATTATTTTCCTCCTCCTTTGTAGCTTCATTGTAGTATTCCTCCCAGTCAAGAAGGTTGTTGGTTTCGTACAAAACAACTTGTAAAGCATTGAACACTAAAAAAATAAAATTTAAAAAATTCAAAAAAATTCCAGACATCTTTTAGTCAATTCCAATTTCTTTTGTGCCTCTTCTTTCAGTTTGTACAGCTCCTTATTTTCATTAGTAAGATCAAAAAGAAGGTAATGACTTCCTTGACGTAACAAATTTGAGAGGCGTTCAAACGTGCTCACAACATATTGATAATAATTTTCTTGTTTCTGTAAAAAAAGGAGTACTTATGGGGTATCCGAATCCATTATGAGACAATTATGATTATAAGTCTGACCATTATGAGCCCCCAAGATCTTTGTTTAGGAAACCCACAAATACTGGGATGTCTGAAAAAATGTATTCTGATCAACTTACATATCCATTTTGAACTCCAAGAAGTGCCCAAAGCTTCGGGATTAAGTTAAGCTCTCTAACAAAAGTGCCAAAATCTGGCTGTGGATTGGCATGCTTTCCTAGTATGACCTCAGAAACTTCAACAAATCCTCTCTCTTCAATAAACTTTTCACAAACATTTAAAACGAAAGCTAATTCTGCTGCTTTAGTTTTGTAATTCTCTCTCTTTGTTTGAGGAATGTTCATTAGCAAATCAGTTGCGAGCAAAACATTTTCCTCATTTTTATCGGTTTTAGTGGTAGGGGTAGTTTCATAAACAAAAATTTCTTTAGTCAATTTTGCTACTTTTTTGGTTATATAATTTCTGTAATATTCCACTCCCTTCTCCTCGCTCTTCTCTCCCGACTTTCCTCCCTTCTCTCCAGACTTTCCTTCCTTTCCTTCCTGTTGCTTCCCCAAATGGTGTTGCTTCTTCTTCAACTTTTCCTCCTCATTTTTATTAATCATTTCTTTCTCTTCCAGTAATTTTCCATCTACTCCCAAATTTCCTCCCAAATTACTTCCATTCAATTCAGTAAATTTATCTTCACTTGAAACACCTAACTTTAACTGTTTAACACCTCCCTCCACATTAAGCTTTTCAGCTTGAAGAGTTTCCTTTTTAGTATCAAACGATTTCTTCGCAAATCCATTAATATGTTTTGGCTCTAAAGCCTTATTATCAACCGAAACTTTTTCTAAAAATTTTTTTTAATTTCTAGGACCCTTTAGTATATATACCTTTAGTAGTTGTCGTATCGATGACTGGTTTTTGGCTGCCGGTTGAAGTAGCCATTATTTTCGGATTTCTATTCATTTTCCGCATCGGCAAGTTTGAGAATGGGGCAGATCTATTATTTTGATTAAAAATTGTTTCATTAAAAAATTTTAGGATCCTTAGGAACCTTTAGGAATTAAAAAAAATTTTTTTATTAAGAAAAATACCCTGAGGCAAAAATGGGATGAGATTCCATTTTTAAAAGCTTGGGCAAAATTCCTGTTCCGGCACTCGAAGGAACAACCATCCCTGAGATTTGTTGAACATAAAAAATTAACAGTATGGCAATTATATTAAAGGGTATTGTTGAGGTAATTAACATTATTTTCTAATTTTATTTTCTCTTGTTTGAGTGATGAAATGAGGGAGATTTAAAGAGAGTAGTGTATTTTTTGAGAGGGATTTTTTGATTTAAATCAATTTGATTGATAGACTGATAATCACGTAAATATATATACGGGCCTTGGATAGGCGGTAAAGCAAAAAAAAATCATTTAATTGTGTGACCATTAGCATGGGTTGACCTTTTTCATGAGACGTCTAGCAAATCTTGAGTTAAATATTATTTTTTCTTTTCCCTTTTCAACATGTATTTCAATGAAAATTGAGTTGCGCATTGTTGCACTTATAAATATTATTGAAATACACGTGAACATCACTTGTATTTTCTCCGTTATATGTTTTGTATTTTTTGTTTTAATTTTGTATTTTTCCGTAATTGGGTTCCGGAAAAGTTTTTAAAGAATCATTGTGTTTTCCGGTAATAATTGTGTTTTTGTTGTTTCCGGAAATAAGTGTATTTATTTTTTTCCTGAAAATGTATTTATTTTCCGGATTGTATTTATATTTCCTGAATATTTCTGGAATATTTTTCTCTAACCTCTTCTAGCAAACACAATAAATCTAGCCTTAAATTAATGTATTTTCACTTTATTTTATTTGTTAACCGGAAGAGAATCCCTCTTTTATTTTTCCTTCCCGAAAAACATGACCAAGTCATAGGAAGGAAAAGCGGATGTTTTGAGGATGTAAATGACTGTCTAGTGAATGCACTTGATTAAGCACAAGTCATAGGGACTTGGGCATGCGCATTCATTTTTTAATGAAATTGGCTAGCCTTTGAATTATTGGCAAATTGCCGATTTAAATCATTTTATGCAAAAAAAATTTTTTTTCTTCTAATTCCCAAAATTCTAAAAGATTATATAACAATTTTATTTTTTTATTAATTAACAATTTAATAATTTGTATTTTCTCGATTTCCTCCTCCTCTGCTTCAATTGCCATTCTCCCTCATTTTCATCTTCTTCCTTCACTTCTTCATTCTTCTCTTCTTTAACTTCCTCTTTTTTATCCTCTTCCTTATCTAAACTAATTTTTAATTTTATCACTTCTTCCTTCTTGTCTTCAGATTTATCCAAGAATATTAAAGCAGTTGTAGCAAATCCCCCCACCTTTATGAAGCAATCCTCCTCTTCCTCCTGCTTCTTCTTCCCTTCCATAGCGGTTGTAGCAGATTCCCTCAAGGAATCCCCCTTCTCCCCTTTCTTCTCCTTCTTCCCAGATTCCTCCACCCTTATAGGCGAATCTTCCTTCTTCTCCTCTTTTCCATCTTCAATTTCCTTATTTCCCTCCTTATTTCCTCCCCAAACATTATTACAATACATTGGAGTACTTGCTCTAGGGACCGATTTCTTTTGCAATAATTTTTTCTTTACACCGCCCCCATCTTTAACAGTATTATTAAGGCAATAACGGCATTCTTCCTGCTCCTTTTCATTATTATTATAATCATTTTTATCTACTTTTTTGTCTTCAGTTTCAATTAAAATTATTTGAGGAGCTTCAACTTTTAATAATGCTTGTTTATTCTTTGCTTCTATTTTTGATATTTCATAATTTAATTTTTCTGTGTTTGCTTCAGAATTTAATTCTTCTTTATCATAACAATTATCTCTTGTAATAATATTTAGTTTATTTTTATTCTGACGCTTTTTTCTCTTCTTCCCTTTATTTTTAACTGCTTCAATTTCTTCTATTATTGCTTCAGTTTCTAGTTTTGCTTCACCTTCTTGGTTTGCTTCAGTTTTTATTTTTACTTCATTTTCTTCCTTCTTTCCACCTTCTTCATTATCTTCTCCCCTTTTGCTTGCCTTTTCAACTTCCAATACCTTTTTACCTTCATTTCCAGTCTTCCTAATATCCTTCCCTTCGTTCCCCTCTTCAGGCAATTCCTTCTTTACCTCTTCAATTATTTCTTCAGTAATTTTATAAAGTGAATGTCCTTCCCCCATTACAAATTTAAACATCCCCAAAGCCTCTCCCAAATAATTCAAAGCCTTCTGGCGTTGTCCCAATTTTTTCGCAAAAATTCCAATATTTCTAAGGTGAAAAGCTAAAGCTGGATGATTGTGAGGATAACATAGCCTTAAACAATTTTCTACATTTAAATGTAATTCTAATAGAAGAGTTGAGTTGTTTGGGTCAATGAAAGGTAGTAGGGCCTGAAAATTATTTTTTGAATTTATTTTATGGATTAACGACGTTTGCGGACCGAAATTTGCGGATAAATCTAAGCCCTATTGAGATTGGAACAAAGGGCCACTAGGTTTTGTCCAGTACCTTCAGCACTACCGTATACCCCTTCTAATCAGAGATTGCCACTTCTGGCCAGATGTTGAAAAATAATTACTCAGGGTAATTATCTGCATATTTTAGTGGTATGGTATATTTTAAAGGTATTTTAGTGGTATGGTATCACAGTTCTTTATAAGAGCTATAAACTCAAAAGTCCACTGGGTATCCGCAAATGTCGCTTTACCCTTCTTAGAAATACTACCTGAACAATTTTACACATATACACGTTGATTGGGGGAAGTATTTTTTGATGCCTAGATAATAAATCTTGAAGAAATTTCTGAGCATTAATTTCCCCCATTTCTTGAAAATTTGTTTGTTCAATTACCTTAAAAATTTAAAAATGTTAATATTTCAAAATATCCAAAATTACATCGCTAATGAAACACATGGCTGAAATAGCCTCCAAAACCTGCCCTTTTTCCAGCATTTTATTACAACTTGGGCAGGTAATTAATTGTGTTTCAGAATTTTTATATTCTGATTTTCCAAAGATGCATAGAGAATATTCACAATTTGGGCATAACATTGAAGATAGTATTTGCTCTGACTCATCCTGACAACGAGAGCATTCACAGGTGAAATACCATGTGTCTGTATTTTTTTATATTTTATTGTGTTTTTGTGTGTTTTTTGTATTTTTGCATTTTTGCATTTTTTTTGTGTATACCTTTAAGTAATTTTCGTCTGTCCTGTTTCGCACAAAGCAAGTCAATATAAGAATAAAATGTTGAGGAATAATCCAAAATATTGACCTTTTGAAAATTTTGACATTATTTTGGAATTTTTATTTTAAAAATTTTTCGGCCTCGAGGGCTCGAAACCTTTTAAATTTATTTTTAAAAATACCTTAGAATCTAGCGATCTCAAGGTAGCTATAAATGAGTGACAACTGTATACTGTATTTGGGCGACAACTTTTGAAAGAAAATTAATTTTTTAATTAACTTTTTTCAAATTTACCTATGGTCATAAGCACACAAATCCAAATAAAGACCCTTTCCAATTTCCTACTTGATTTGTATTTTAATTTTTAAATTTTTTCAGTTTAATTTTTACCCTCAAATAGTGTTTGTCGCTTATAGCGTGTCGGTTGATAAAATCACGGCAATGAAGTTCAAACATTATTTGTTTGTTAAGCATTGCTTTAGGGTCATAGAAGCGACATAAACGTTCATAAATGCCTAGAAAATTTATTTTAAATATTCTTTCGAGTTTTCGACATTTTGAAATATTTTTGATTACTTGACATTTTGAAAAAAAATTTTCCTAAAAAATACCTTCAAATTTCCTCATTGCATATTCATCATTTTTAATCCTCTCAGTATGCGCCCAAATCTCCATAATTTTACGTTTGGATTGTCTATTTTTATAAAAATCTGGGTCTTTTTTGTCTAGTCCACAAAGGATAGCCTTTAAAAAAATTTTTTTTAATTTTTCCAAAAAATTTCCTTTACTTTATGTCTGCTCACAATACGTCCAAGCAATCTAACTTCAATATCCGGGACTTGTCCTTTGTTTAATTTAATTCCTTTACATTCAAATTTGTGGTCTTTCCAACCCAGACTTTGACAATTTTTGTCACAAAACATTGCGTTTTGACAGCCTGTACATCTTCTATTTTGTTTAAAAAAATTTTATTAAGTAATATGTGTAGGGATCGAACCAAGACAGGGTGGGTCTTTTTTGAAAATATAACAAAAATCTAGGTTATCCTAGATCGAGATTTTTCGAGATATCGAACTCAATTCTCGTACGACCTCCCAAGTCTGGTCTCTTATTAATAGCCGTTTTTAAGGTGGACACCCCCTTTCAGCATTTTTTAATGAAGACAGGGGCAATTCTAGAGGGGATTTTGTAGACTTAAGATTTACCTAGAGGTATTTTAAGTTGAAACCAACTTTAATTTTTTCTCATCATCCAAGCAATACCAACAATGTTTTTCTAAGCATTCATCAAACAGAGCATAGGCAAATGGATAAAAATCGAGTTTTGTTGAAGTTGAAGAGGTTTCCATTAATTTTTAGAGGGTTAATTTTTCTCAAAATTTACTAGAAAATTAATAATCTTTCAACAAAATTTTCGAAGGAAAGGAATGCTCATTCCTCTTTACCTTTTTGCTTGTTTTTGTTGAGAAAAGTGGCTTGGAAATCGAAGAAAAGGAAGCTTTTTCATATTTGCTAGGTAGATACTAGCAGCTGCTTATATTTTTTTAACATTTTTTAACTGAATAATTTTTTGTTTTCTCTGATTTTTTTTATTATTTTAGTAGGGAGACAAATGTTTTTGTGTAGGTATAAAATAGTGGTGGTGATTTTCACACTATGTTTTGTGGATTGAATAGTCTCGTATCTTGATTTTACATTCACTCTTAGGGTTGTAAAAGCGTAAAATTGAGGGTATAAAATCTGGGTTTATCTCATTACAGAATCAAAATCCGACTGTATATATCAAACAGAATTTTAACATAAATCGAGATTCTAAGATTGTAAAATTTAGTTCTAGTTTCCTTAGATAGTCACATGTACCTATAAAATCTATTCTTAAATTATAAAAGATTTTCCGGAATTTATATTTTCCGGAATATGAAAATATTTTGCGGGGCGGTAGGTCCTTGTATTTCTTTCAATTTCGGTCTAATCTTCATCTTTTAATTTTTTAAACATAAACACCTTTTACAAATTTAAATGTTTAATCGACTAGACAAATTATTAAACAAAAAAATTTTTAATACTATTTTTAAATGTTAAAAATTAATTAAATTTTGTTGCGGGGCGGTCGGAAACACTGCAAATCAAAACTGAAGATTTTTTTAAATTTTTTATATAAATTTTTAAGGGGAATGGACAAGAATGTTTTTATTAAATGTTAATCCGGCTGCCTCCGTTACATATTATTCAGAAGCCTAAACTAAAAATTTTTTCAGAAAAAATTATTATTCACATTGAGCAATTAATCAGGGTGTTTTAAATTTAATTTTTGTTTGTGTGAAGAAAAAATAAAATTGAAAAAAAAATTTTTGGGGAAGAAAATTTTTTTAATAAATTTGCTATTTTTGTTATTATCAGAGAAGAAAATTTTGCGCCACAAAAAAAAAAGAATTTTAAATATTTTTAAAAATAATCGAATTTTAATTAATTAGCTTCATGGCGCTAAGATTTATATTTTTAGGCATTCATTTTTGTAAGTTCCTCAGCAGCGCCAGTACATATTTGGTGTGCAAATGCTTTATAGTCACATTTACCTGTAAAAATTTATTTCTTATTTGTTAGATTCCAAACGATTTTCCGGAATTTATTGTGTTTTCCGGAATATAAAAATATTTTATTTTAGTATAAACTCTTTCCGGAATTTATATTTGTATTTTCCGGAAATATAAAAATATTCTTTTGTTTATAAAAGTTTTCCGGAATTTCTATACATATTATCCGGAAAGTTATAAAAATATTTGTTTTTAATATAATTTTCCGGAAAATATATTCCGGATTATCTAAAAATACAAATATTCCGAAAAAACACATTCTTGTATTTTACTTTTATATTTTAATTTTAAAACTTGCCTCCGCTAATCGGAGGGTTGCCCTTGTACATTGACTGAACTTCGTCCTCACTGAGAGGCTCGCCTCTTTTATTTTTCAAAATTTTCATTAAAGCTTCTTCCGTGATGAAACCAGACTATAAAAAAATAATTTATATTTTCAAAAACTTTAAAAAAATTTTCCTCAACTTACGTCAGACTTATCCCACATTTGAAAAGCTCCGATAATTGTTGCTTCTGGGTCAGTTCCTTTAATAATTAAAATTTATTTTTATCCAAAAAAGGCAAATATTTAAATTTACCAGTCAGTCTTTCACCAAACAAAGTCAAAAACACCGTAAAGTTAATTGGCCCTGGAGCTTCTTTCAACATTGCATCAATTTGTGATTCACTTGCAATACTTCCCAAAGTTGCATACAAATCTTTTAAATCCCCTTTGCTTATAACTCCATCTTTGTCTTGATCCATTATTGCAAAAGCTTCTTTAAATTCTTGAATTGTCTTTTGGTCAAAAGAGCTAGCTTCTGATCCGGTTCTAGACTTCTTTTTAACCTTCTTTACTTTCTTCTCTGACTGAAAGAAAAATGATAAATGTAATGGTGTTTTCCGAGAAATATAAAAGTATTTTACAAAACACACCTAGAGAATAGACATTTCCGGAAAATACTTAAAACAAGTAATTTCTGTTTTCCGGTTTCTATTTCAAGGAAAATACATTCCGGAAGAATATAAAACACAAATAACAGATAATATACATTTTCCGGAAAACACATAAAACAACTATAATAATTCCTGTTTTCCGGAATGTATACCCGTGCTTTTACACAGCACAAATAGAGGTATATACATTTCCGTAAAATCTATTTACATAGATTCCGGAAAATACAAATAGAGAATATAAACATTCCGAGGAGACTCATTTAATTATTTAAATTTAATTTAAAAATAAATAAAATTGCTTACCATTTTTGCTGTTTAGTAGAAAACTTGAAGCCAAAAAGTTTTAATAAAACTAAGGATATGAAACAAGTGGAATGCTATAAAGCCTTGGCAGTTGTGGGAGTTAGTTTGCTTTAACAAAAAAATATTTTATAGTTGGAAATTCTTTAAGCTAAAAACTAGTTAAAGCTATGAGAGATAAGGAGCACTTTAAAAATCTGTTGTTTCTCTAAAGGTAGAGAACAAAACAAAAACGATGGAGAGAAAATCCTGACAGATCACTAACGGACTTTTCTTTTTCTAACTTTAGTAAATCAACAACAGACTAGTATCAATGTAATAAATAGGCATTTCCGGAAACACAAATATTTCCGTAATTATTAAAATAAGTTTTGTATTTTCCGGAAAATACATAATTTTAAAATACTCTTCTATTTTATTATAATAAAATTTCTGGAAAATACATACATCTTTTTAATTGTTAATTTATGTATTTAAATAGGAGTATAAATTTTCCGGAAACATTTTTGAGGTGATTCTCCCGGAAATAGTAAAGCTACAATATTGTATTTTCCGGAAAGCTATATTCTAGTTCTAGAGTAATTCTCCTTTTTAGTTCCCTATTGTTTTTATTTCCATTGTATTAAATCATAAGTAGACTGTTACACTCTCTCTTTTCTCAGGCAAAACATTAAACAGCCTTTCCTCGAATAAGCTTAGAAAACAACGACAGGTTTGAGAAACTGATATGAGTGAAGAGAAAAAAAAGGAAAAAAAGCGGGGGCGGATCAAGCAACTAAATAAAATTGAAAAGATTTTTAAGTACTAGAAAATAGAAGGAAAGCAAAGTCGACAACTGGCAAATAAGTCTCTTTGGAACAAAATTCTTTGTGAACAAAAAGTAGAAACATAGCTAAGCTGAGAGAAGATGTTTAATAAAAGCGAGAGATCAGGCAAATAATGAGGCATCTCTCTTATTCTAGCTATCGATCAGTTATTCTCGTTAATTAAAGATTTAGAGTAAAGTGACATTTGGAGAACAAAATAATATAGAGGTCTGTAACTCGGTTTCAAGGAGGAGGATGTTGTGGAAATACCAGACTTGCACACGGATACGGATACAAATAATATCAAAATGCCTGCGGATATCCGTCTGTATCCGCCCGTATCCGCCGTAAATATCCGGATACGGATACCAAGATCAGTATCCGTGTGCAAGTCTGGGAAATACTGGCACTTCAACTACTTTAAATTAACAATTAATTAAATTTAATTAATATAAAATACCTTGTTTGATTCTTCATTTGCTCGATTTCTACCACCTCTTTGAAACATAATTCTCGAATTTAATTCACTACAAATACTCAAACTTCTTTCGCTGATGTTTGAAGACCTTCCATTGGAAATCGAATTCTCTTTTAAAGAAGTGACAGAAAATCCACATATTTTGAAGTCTGGATCACGTATTAAATTATTTAATATAAATTATTTAATAACCTCAAGACTAATAGCCAATGAATTGTTTTGTCCCTGTGGATGAAGTAGATTCACTACAAAGATTTCCATAAGTATTTTGTTCCGCAACAGAAGTGTGCCGAGTTCCGCTAGTGTGGGCTGTTGAAATTGATTGTGAAGTTGATCTTAAATTAGTAAATGTTTAAAATAAATAGTCTAGTATGATTATCAAGCAAAAATATCGGAAAAATTTTCATAATTCACAAACCTAGTCTCAGTAGGATCATCAACACAATTTTCTGCATTTCCCTTTAATCTTCTTTCCCCATTATCAATTCGAGCAGTAGAACTAATGGAAGAGCTAAAAGAGAATTTACTAAATATGAAAACCACAAATTAGATTTATAAAATGAAAAAAATTGTCAAAGAAACTAAAAGGTTTGGAATTTATGTTGGTTACAAAACTCCAAGTTTGGAAATCTTTCAGAGTGAGGTTACTTATTGTTTAAATTTGGGCTAAACATAAACTTTTACAAAAATAAAAACCTTGATACAGGAAGGAACCGAACCTTCAACTCAGAAAAAGGAAAACCAGGAAACTCTCAATAATTCGTTTTTAAATTTAGGTTATACTTTTTAGAAGATAATATAAAACCAAAACAACATAAGTTCCAACCTAAGAAATTTAAAGTAAAATAAAAACCTTTTTCATCGTCTCAGATGACCAATTCAGCGGCTATAAACTCAATAAGACCTCCAAAATGCCGAAAACATTTTTTATTCGGCACCAAAGTCTGCATTGTCTTCAGTAAAGCTCTATAATTTTCTTAATTAATAAAAAATAACTCAAAAATAAATTGAACGATTGGTCCTGAATTAGTAGTTTTGCCAATTCAATCATTACATCTTGTTATTTCTCGCTTATTGTTGACGATCATCTCGTGTGCTATGGAAGAGAAACCTCCTTTCAAAGGTGGGAAACAGGGAAAACAAGGATCTCCCGGTGGGATTGGGTGGGTCAGGATAATTCAACGCCCATGACATTTTCGGACAAAACCTGCGACATATAAAAATATAAAACAAACTGTTGTTGAGTTGAAGTTGTTGTTGAATGAAGATGTTGCTGAGTTGAAGTTGTTGTTGAACGAAGATGCTGTTGAGTTGAAGTGGTTGAGGTTGATGCTGTTGAGTTGAAGATGTTGTTGAGTTGATGCTGTTGAGTTGAAGATGTTGTTGAGTTGATGCTCCACTGCCACAACATAAAATTTAGCCAGGAGGTGCTTGGACAATGCCACAACATAAAATTTAGCCAGGAAGAGTCTTGACACTGCCACAACATAAAATTTAGCCAGGAAGAGTTTTGACACCGCCACAACATAAAATTTAGCCAGGAGGTGCTTGGACAATGCCACAACATAAAATTTAGCCAGGAAGAGTCTTGACACTGCCACAACATAAAATTTAGCCAGGAAGAGTTTTGACACCGCCACAACATAAAATTTAGCCAGGAGGTGCTTGGACAATGCCACAACATAAAATTTAGCCAGGAAGAGTCTTGACACTGCCACAACATAAAATTTAGCCAGGAAGAGTTTTGACACCGCCACAACATAAAATTTAGCCAGGAGGTGCTTGGACAATGCCACAACATAAATTTTAGCCAGGAAGTGAATTAACACCGCCACAACATAAAATTTAGCCAGGAAGAGTCTTGACACCGCCACAACATAAATTTTAGCCAGGAAGAGTCTTGACACCGCCACAACATAAATTTTAGCCAGGAAGAGTCTTGACACCGCCACAACATAAATTTTAGCCAGGAAGTGAAGCATGTTGAGAAGATGTTGACGAAGTACTGAAAAACATTATTTAAAAGGACTGTAAGGTTAAATAAGTGGCAGGTTTTGTCCGAAATTATTCCCATCCCCAAAGGTTAGGAAAGAGAATGGGGAAATATTGTTGAGTTGAAGTTGGTTGAGTTGAAGTAGAGAAGCCAAACAACTTTAAGTAGAGAAGCCAAACAAGTAGAGAAGCCTTTAAGTAGAGAAGCCAAACAACTTTAAAAATAATAAATTTTTACTTAAAATTTGAGGAATATCAAAATCTTGAAGACATAGTAACCTGAGAGATAAAAAAGTAACCTGGGAGATTTGTAGGTCTCCTGAAAACCTACAAATTTTTAAAGGGAATATCGAAGGATAGGTAGGATAAATACCTAACGTTATGGAGATAAGTAGCCAGTTCTGCATTTTAGAACCTATGGTGCGGTATTGTGATTGTGTATCTGATGTTGACTCTAGGGGGGTAACGATCCATATCCCCTTCAAACACAACAATCCTTCGATATCCCTTTCAAAAGTTGTAGGTCTTCAGAGTCAATAGGTCTTTAAAGTGATTAGAGAGTGTAGGTTTCAGAGGGATGGAAGTTTTTTGGCAACAACGGAGCTCAAAACCCTCCTACCAGAACTGATCAATCAAAATATAAAATTAAAAACCTTATAATAACGTCAAGAGAGCTTTGTTGTTTGTCTCATTTGCTTCACTTCAACATCTTCAAACAATTCAGAAAGTGAATCTATTATGTTTTTAAAGGTATGTATAAATCAACTTTATTTGAATGTTAAGGTAGAAATCTAAAAATTAAAAAAAAATTTTTAACAAAATATAGAGGGTAAATTATAGACTAAAAATCAGGTTGAAAATAATCGATAAAAACACATCAACTTAAAGATGATTCATCAACTTCCGTTAGAAAAAAACAGCTAGTGTAATAAAAAAAAAGGTGCTTTAGAGTCTGGGAATATTTATAGATTTAATGAAGCTTAAGTTGATTTATTCATGCTGAATAAGAGAAGAATATTGAAGTGAAAATTTAAAAGATAATTCTATTGTTAAAAAACAATATTCAAAAAATACAGAAATTAAAGCAAATTTTATTCGTCAAAATAATATAAAAATTTATTTAAAAACAGAAAAAAATAAATTAAAAATGCACTGGAAATTTTATATAAACTAAAAAGACCGGAACGAGATCTCGAACAAAAATCTCGGTTATCGAGGTTGAGATTTTTCGAGATATTTCTTACGACCCTCCCAATCCGGTCTCTAATAATAAAGACTCCTCTCCCCCTCGAACAAATTTTCATTGGTAGCGGAAGCAAACCAAAATAAATAGAAATATTTTAGGGTTTGTATAAGTGGAATGACAAACCCCTAGAGGTCGAATTCTACTTATTAAGGGAAAGTGTTGCGGGGAGTGAGAGGTCTGTAACTCGGTACCTGTACGTCAGACCGGTTCTCCCCCACCACTCGATCGTCGCTCGACGAGCTTTCTCAAATGATGTTCATTACTTATTGACAAGGGAAGCTGAACAAAAGGTGACAAGGATAAGATGAACAAAATATCGATAGATCAAAACAGGAAAAAAAAAACTTTAAGGGATTTCGCGTGCGCAATCCTGGACATTTTCTTGAAATTTGTGAAATTTCTTCCGCAAATTTTTATCACTCAAAATTTTTAGATAAGAAAAATGTAATTTTTAAAATGTAATTTTAAAAATTAAAATGTAATTTTCAATTAAAATTATGTAAATATTTAGGTATATAAAATTTATTATATATATGGGATATCTTTAAAATATTAATATAAATGAGAAGAGGGCCGATAAATTATTAAATTTCAAATAATTTGAAAAAATAGTAAATCCTCTCTAAAAATTAATTTAAAAAAATTTTCTTCTAATTTATCGGCCCAAAATAATATTATTTTTAATTTTATAGGAAATAGAGAAAAAAATAAGGAATTTATATGCCTGAAAATAAATTGATATATTATCAAAAATTTCTAATTCTTAAAAGAGACAAAATTTGTTTAAAAAAGAAAAAGAGGAAAATTAAAATTTAGAGAAAATTTTCTATAGGAAAAAATTTTTAAAGGCAAATAAAAATTTTTTTAAATAAAATAGGAGGCAACGGGAATTTTTTTGTGATTTGTTGTTTTGTTGAGGTAACGGGGAAATTATTAAATATTATATATACTTTTTTTTTTGGTTTTAAATAAAATTCTTTAAAAGATTTTTTTGTTACACAAACTATTCTTTTGGAGACTCTTCCTCCTTCTTACGTTGTTTTTCTTCCTCCTCTTCATTTTTATTTTTTTCTTCTTCCCCCTTACCTTCTTCTTTTATCTCCTCCTCATTCTTCTCTTCTTCTTCTTCCTCCTTCTCTTCCTGTTTTTCAAATATTTTTCGTACTTTTGCCAATTTTTCTGTTGAAGGCACTTTTGTTGGATGTGTATTTAATTCACACAAGCGATGATCTCTTGGATCACTCCAACCTCCATTAGGTTTTGAAGGCTTTAACATTCTTTTTCCAACTTGATTTAAGGTTAATTGAGCAGGGAAAAATGAAGAATTGTGTTGAAGAAAAAGATTTCTAAGAAAATTAAAAAAAAATTTTCTAATTAAAACCCCCTAGAAAACACTTACAAAGCAACATTAACAGCTTTATCAACTTCACAATTATGTGTATGTACACCACAATCACCAATATGTATTACACGTGGAGCTTCAGAATAAATTACCCGTAATTTACTTGGAAGACATTTTACACTTAATTGCATTAATGTCCAATCCCAATTATAATCATCATAATTACAGAAAAACTGGAAAAAAAATTTTTAATTTAAAAAAAAATTTTAGTCGTTAATATAAACGAGAGATAATTTCCGGAATAGAAATAGAATATTAATGTTTTCCGGAAAATTTAAATAAAAATACATGAATATAGTTTCCGGAAAAACACCAATATAAGTTTTCCGGAATGAAAATACAACAATATAAAGTTATCCGGAATTGTTGTAAGGAAATAACCGATAGCATATCCTTTCCGGAATTTAAATAGGAAAATACAAGAATATATTAATTTCCGGAAAACCAAAATTGTATTTTTCCGTAAATTATATAAATAGAAGAAAAGAAATACAACAATTTCCGGAAAAATACTTCGAGAATAAAAAATACATGTATTTTCCGGAATGTATTTTCCTTTACTTTTATGCTCACCCCAAAAGCTATGCTCCCCCCCCCCCCAAGAGGCCTTTTGGTAATATAATAAAAGGAATAATTTTAAATAATTTAACCTCCTTACATTTGAACAATTTGTGCTTCTAATTTTTTCCCATAAATTCTTTCCAAATATTAACCCCATATTAAATTTGCTGCTAAACCAAAATTCTGCTCCCAATTTATCCAAATTATTTCCATAAGTATTAAATGATTTTGGGTAAGTTCCGAGACATAAAAGTTCACAATCAGGGAAAACTCTGAGAAAAAAATAAATTTTTTTGAAATTTAAAAATTTTTTACTTTGCTCTTTTCTTTTCCATTAAATTCAAAACATGAATAAAATCAGGTGCAACCAAATGATCTTCTTCCAATAAAATAAGCAATTTTTCTTCTAAACCATATGCTGGCAAAACAGAATCAAAGAGAAAATTCATCTGAAAAAAATTTTTTTGTATTTTTTTAAATTTTCCCAGCCCCCTCCTCAAAAAAATAACACACCAAGATTCAAAAATTAAATTTAAAAAATTCCTCCAAACCTTCCACCACCAATGATGTTTAATTTGTGTTAATTTTGGATTTCTATAATGACCACCAACATCAGAAAATTCTTCACCCAAACAATTAGTTCCTTTTGCTCTTAAAAACATAATTTAAAAAATTAACATTAAAAAATACTTTTCTTTATTTGTAGTTGAAGGGCAATCTTCTGGACTTTCGCCTGGGAAAACATTTGGGAAAAGTTGAAAAGTATATGGAAAGAATAATTGAATTACCTGGAAAATAATAAATAATTTTTACCAAAAAAGGACAAAATGTCAAAAATAAAGAATGGACATTTTGTCCCAAATCTAAAAATGGACAATTTTCCCAAAAATTAAAAAAATTTGAATAAAACGTTCAAGATAAAAAAACTGGACAAATGTACAGAATAAAAAATTGGACATTTTGTCCAAAATAGAAAAATTTGACAAAATGCCCTTAAAAAATAAAATTTCCCTCAAAAATAAAATTTCAAAAAATCCAAACCCTGCAAAAATTAATTGATTGAATAATAGCATTAATAGGTGCAGATATCATATCATGAGTAAAAACCAAAAGTGTTTGTTCTATTCCTTTTGCTCTAGATAAACTTCCAATTAAATATTTGAGGTAATCTATTCGATTATGGACCTGCAATTAAAAAAATTTTGAAAACAAAAAATTATTCAAAAAAACCTGTACAACAACAACATATTTAATGGTAGCGGAATTTAAAGGGCCAAAAAGTTGAGCGTTAAGTACTTCGTGGTTTTCGTTTAAAAACTTAAAAAAATTTGAAAATTTTGAATAAATTTTAAGAGGAAAATATTGAGAGATTTTAAAAATGTAGGAGTCTAGTTAAAAAAGAAAAATGAGTGAACCATTTTTCCATATCCCGAAACTATGAACTACAGGAACGTATTCTGAGGTATGTTTCAGTCAGGCTATAAGGTAGGTATACGTCAAAATGCTGCTGTTCACTCAAATTTTTTTAGATTTTTCCTGTACCCTTTTCGGGAGTAACCGCTTGGATATGTCCTTGATGGGCTGTTGATTTCTCTGAATCGGGGAGGCACTGAATCCTTTAGATAGCCAGAAAACACCAAAACAGGATAATCAAAGGAAATCCATGATTCTATATTTTTCGGCTATCTACGACTCTGTTTCTCCAGTTCCAAAAAACAGGCTATAATTTTTGTGGATGAAAAAACACCAGCCCCCAACTCAATCAATTTCAGGTACAGAAAACCCTCTTCACCATGACAAAAATCTAATAGTTTTCCCCATTTTAAAGTCGATAAAAATTTAAAAAATCTCTGAAAAAGAAACCTGAATCGAATTTAATGCTTTATTTGGATCCACAATCGAAAACTTATGAAAAATAGCATCGGCATTTTCTATTTGAGATTTTGAAGAAGGCAATGTCCAACTTGCATTATGCAAAAATTCTTCTCTTTCCAAACTTTTTCTCCTTTCTTCTAAATTCTCCAAATTTTTGTAGGGAGTTCCACGTGGTTGGAACCTCTCATTAATCGTTAGCCTTTGCGAGAGTGAAATATACAGAAGTGAAAAGACAAACAAAAGGATCTAAAAAGGGAAAAAAATTTTTTTTGAATATTTTTTATTTAAAAAAATTGAAAAATTAGAAAAAGAAATTGATTTTTGATTTAATTTATTACAATAGATTTTACTACATATATTTACATTAAAAATGCAAATATTAAACAAACATTCGACTAAAAATGTCGTAAAAGTTTTTTTCTTAAAAGTAAAGTTTAATGGTAAAAATGTTGTGTTTTATAGGCGGTTTTTTTTGTTTCTGAACCGATTTTGACAAATAAAAAGTTATTTAAAAAAGCTTCGAAAAATAAGATGAACTAGTATGGGAAAATGAAACAGACAAACTAGTTTGTCATCGATTGATTCCCCCTACAATTGGGGATCAATCGAAGACTTGTTTCCCAGCTAGCTAGACTCTCCTTTTTCAAAGTCTTTCGAATCGCCTAACATTTGTCAAAATCAGTTCCGGATAAAAACACTTAAAATACCAAATCACAAAGGAATTCATAATAAAATGGGGGCCTCATTTTTTAAAAAATTCAAAGAAAATTTTTTTGGCTTAAAAAAAATATGAAAATCGCTATTTTCCAAACACAAAAAAGACCAAAAAATAAAGAATAAACAAAACAAACCGAAGAAGCAAAAATAGCACCAGATGCACGTCGTAAATATCGACGCAATTTGACAATAAAACTCATCTTTTTTTTTTATTCAAAAAATTTTTTTGTAGACAAATAAATAATAAAAATTTTGTTGTTTTTTAGAAGAAGAAATAAAGGTAGAAGAAGGAAAAAAATATTCTTTTTGCAATTTCTTTTTAAAAGTTTAAAATAATTTTTAAAAAAATAAATTCTTCACATGTTGTACATTTTGCTGAAGGAAAAGGAAAATTTTTTCTAAAAAATTTTTCTTAATAAAATTGGGTTTAAAATTAATTAAGTTATCTTAAAAAATAAAATTTATTTTTAAAAATTAAAAAAAATATATATAAACTACAAAATACCCTATCAAAATTACCCAAATATTTATTTAGAAAATTTAACGTGGCAAATAAAAAGATTAAAATTAAAAAAATAAAAGAGCGTATCGAAAAAAAGAGAAACAAAAAGAAAACAAAAAAACTTTTTCAAAATATCTAAAAATAAAAAAATTTTCTCAAAATTCCCAAAAAAAATTTTTTTTAAGCTTAAAATTTCTAATAGAATGTTCTGGCATTCTATTTTTCAATCACCTCTAAAGGGCCGTTTTATTAGAGAGGGGTATTCTATTAGAAAGATCATTCTATTAGAGAGGATCATTCAACTTCCAAAGGGGCGTTCTATTAGAGAGGGGTGTTTAATTAAAGAGTGGGCACTCTTTTAAAGATTTAAGGTAGCTCAAAACGTTTTTTTGTTTTAATAAAAAAAATAATAAAATTCTCCAAATAAAAAGCATTCAAAAAATATAAATCGTTCATATTTGTGTATATTCATAAAATATTAATAATAAAATTGCTCACTGTGCAAACATTTTTTAAAAAAAATTCTTTTTATAGAAGAATTATTTTTGGAATTTAAAAAAACGTTTTTTTTCTCGTAAAGCAAACAAACTGTTTAATTTTGTGACGTTTTGGGTCTGTGGCAAAATGTCCACATGACGAGAAATTTTATTAAAATTGGAAGAGATTGTCTCTCCTTCTTTTGTGTAGTCTCTAACCGATGATTTTTTATTTTTGTCACAGCTTTTAATTTTTTCCAATTTTCAGATTTAATTTGTCAATTTACTTCTATTTATTCATTCTTCTACTTGAAAATGTCAACACCTTCTAGACGTCGTTTAATGCGAGATTTTAAAAAATTACAGGTTCCTCCCAAAAAAAATTTAAGAAAAATTAACATTTTAATTTAAAGGATGACCCTCCTGCTGGTGTTAGCGGTGCGCCTACAGAGGTTTTTCTAATAAAAATAATTATTCAATCAACTTTTAGGAGTCCATAATGCATTGGGAAGCTGTCATTTTTGGACCACAAGATACTCCTTTTGAGGATGGCACTTTTAAACTTTCGCTTGAATTTTCTGAAGAATACCCAAATAAACCGCCACAAGTCAAGTTTGTTTCAAAAATGTTTCATCCTAATGTATATGCTGATGGAAGTATTTGTCTGGATATTTTACAGGTTCTTTTAATTTGAGGGAAATTAAAGGGAGAAAAGCTTTTTCTACTTCAAACTGCTCCAACTCTCCTCTTGCAGTAAATATTAATTTTCCATTAAGCATATTTATTTTTAATCTAATAATCAACGATAAGGTGCCTGACAAGGGCGTAGCCAGGGGGGCTGGGGGGGCTGAAGCCACCCCCCCCCGAAATGGGAGAAAGGGAAAAATTTGGGGAAGGGTTTGGGTAAAAAAAGTGATTTTTTTGCCTACGGCCTTCGAAATTTAAAAAATTTTCGCCTGCGGCGCTAAAAAAGGATGAAATCTATCTTCTTGAGGTCCAAATTTCAAAAAATTTTCGCCTGCGGCGCTGAAAAAATAAAAATTTAGTTCAAAAAAAATTTGCGTTAAGAACGCCAGAGTAAACGCCAAAATTTTGGCGCACACCCAACTTTAGCCCCCCTGAAATCGACCCCCTAGCTACGCCCTTGGTGCCTGAAGTCTTTATTGTTCTTTTTTCGATATTTCAAAAAATTTTACCCTGAGAAGGTTCGAACCTTCTACCCCATTTTCCCAGAACTCCACTTAACCAAAAAATCAATTTTTTAATTTGCAGAACCAATGGTCACCAACTTACGACGTTGCTGCAATACTTACTTCAATTCAATCACTACTTGATGAACCGAATCCAAATAGTCCTGCAAATTCACAGGCTGCCCAGCTTTATAGAGAGAATCGTAGAGAATATGAAAAACGTGTTCATGCGATTGTTGAACAGGTTAATTTAATTTTTGGGCATTCCGCCCCTCTCTAGTTTGGGTCTCAGAGTTTTCCTTAATGTGTACATAATGGTCATTCGAAATTGCCTCAGGGAAATTGAGTGGGATTGTGGAAGGAAGTCTGGGGTAATAGTGCTGTTTACAGACCCTACTTTAACCTCACTGAGTTTTTTCCTATTGTACAAAATGATCAGACTTCCTTTCTTCCAAATTGCCTTTTTATACCTCAAACTAGAGGGAGGAGGTGCAAAAAGTTCCTTAAATTTTATTTAAAAATTAAATTTTTTTTTTCAGTCTTGGATGACTTTTTCAAATGACGATTCAGACGAAGCTGCAGACCAACTAGAAACTGCACGTGAAGATAACGACTCTCCACACACAGCAGCTGAATATGAAGTTGATGGGGAAGAAGAAGAAGGAGTTTTGAATGTAACACAAAGTTCATTTCATGAAGAAGAAAATGATGAGGATGAGGAAGAAGAAGGGGAATTGAGAAATAATGAAACTGATAATTCTGTGGAACAAGACTGAGTTTGGAGTATTTTGGTATTTTTTTAAATTTTGTGTATATGAGAGAGGGGTTGTGGGACTTTTTGAGAATTAAATATTTTTTTAGAAAAACTTTTTTTCTAATTATTAGTCCTTTACTCGACCGTTCTAAAAATTCCTGTACGTTTTTTTGAAAATCATTTTTTTATTTTTACAATAATTTGTAAGTCTTTAAAAAAGACGGGAAGCTTCCCCTTTAAACCCCCATCTTCCTGATTTAAGTAAATAAATGATTTTTGGAAAAAAATTTTTTTCGTCTTGACAGCAACAACAAATTTTAATTTAATTTCTTTTGACAAAAAAACTTTTTCTGATTTATTAAAAATAAAAATAAATATTATAAAATAAAATAACAAAAATTAAAAATAATCTAAAAAATAAAATATTTAAATAATTAAATATTTTTGTATTTCCATTAAATTGATATAAAAAATCTGCTGGCCAAAAAGGAATTGAATTGGCTGATTTATTGTAATATTTCTCTTCTTCTACAAATTGTTCTGAAAATTAAAAAAAAATAAAATTAGAATTTGTAAAACTTTAATTAATTTGCGTTTTGAATTTTTAAGTTTATTTTTTACAATTTGTAAATTCCTAAGTAAACCTGAAAAAATAAACTTGGAAAATTAAGCTTATTTTTTACAAACTTAAAAGTTGTATTTTTAAGGTTGTAATATTCCGGATTCTATTCCATTCCGGAATTTATTGTATTTTTCTTTTTATTTCTTAACTTCCGGAAAAACACGAAATATATTTTCCGGAAACTACACATTCATGTATTTTTCCTGTGTCTTTAAGGTTGTAATTTTACTTATGAAAAAATGAACTATTTTTACAAACTTTAAGCTTTAATAGCTATGTATTACCTTTTTTCCACATTTTTAATTCCTGCTGTTCAACTTGTCGCCTAAGCGGTGTTCCTTCTATTCTAGTTGTGTGTTTTTGTTTATTTCTTTTTACTACAAAATTGGAAATTTTTAAAAAATATTTTTAAGTTTTACATTTTTGTGTAGATATTTTTGTAAAAGTTTTGTCTTCTTCATTAATTAATTTATTTACTTTCTGGGGGACACGCCCACATTGTCGCGGGCCACATTGTCGCGACCACTTTGTCGCAAGCCCACTTTGTCGCAGGCCACTTTGTCGCAGGTTTCCTTTGATTTTTATTTTAAAATTGGCCTAAATTTTGCTCGCCACGTGCCGTACTTCATCCCACAGCTACAACGATGGGAAATTTGAAGAGGTTTAGAATATTTATTATGTTTTTTAAGTTTTTATTTCTTTTTTTTTTTAATTTTTTTTGATAAAATTTTAGGTGTTTTTTCCTTTTATTATTTTCTTTTATCCGGGTAGGTTCTGCCGGAATTTTTAACGGCGTAAAACCAAACCAGATTACTCCAGAAAACTCCGATCGTGCCCAGAAGGCCTTTTTCCTACCCCCCATAGCAGCATAGAAATTTTTCCAACGAAAAAGACCTTTGCGACAAAGTGGCCTGCGACAAAGTGGGCCTGCGACAAAGTGGCCTGCGACAAAGTGGTCGCGACAAAGTGGTCGCGACAAAGTGGCCTGCGACAAAGTGGGCCGTACCCACTTTCTGGGTAATATCTTGAAGATTTTTGCCCAAATCTTCCTTATTTGAATTTTGATGGTTGTCTGCTAAAAAGATTTAAAATTTTCAAATCTCTTGAGGGTGAAAAATTTTATCTTATAATGAGTATCGTAGATAGAGGGTATCGTTTATAATAAGAGATATGAGAGAGTCGCTTGTAATGAGAGGTACATTAAATGGAGGGTATCGCTTGGGCCAGCTTCCCACACCCAATGGGCATCCAAATTTTAGAAGTCGATCTGTACAATTCACCAAAATCCCCCCATAAAATTTTCTTACCCCCAATCCTCTCAATTTCTTCAAAAATTGTTGGCTGTTTCCTTTCATAAATACAATCAGGACATTTACACTCCTGAGCCCTATCAAATGTACATCGATATTGAGTATCATGTGGAATTTGTGCCAATTCAGAAATCAAAGTTTGGTTGTTTAATAAATTTGAATGCGAAATACAACGGGTGGATCTGTTGATTTTTTGTTAATTTTTAGAAAAAAATATTTTTTCTCCCCACCTTTTCAACAAAGCTTCCCTTCCCCAATACTGCTCGTCACGACTTAAACAATAAATTAATGAATCTGGTTCCCATTCAGCACAATCCCTGGGGTCTTGAGAACAACTTTGAGTCAAGCCACGTATCTGAACACAGTAGGAGCACTTCTAGAAAAATAAAAATAATTATGATTTTGTAAAGAAAAATTTTTTTATTTTTTATTTAAAAAAAAATAAAAAAAGAACTGTTAATTTTTGTTGGTTCTTTTTTTTTTATCTCGTTTATAGATACCCTTCTGGGACTGAAATCGTGCCTTATGAGGGATACTTTAAAGTGAGGGGTATTTAGAGGGTATTTATTACCTACATACTTACAGTGACGGAAATTTACTTAAGAGTAAGTTTACTCAACAGCCAAGAGACTATTTGATATTTCTATAAAGTGTGAGAAAAAGTAAGGTTATCAATCGGTCTTAAGTAAATTTTCTCTTCCCATCCAATAGACAACTAAATTAAAGAACTAATCTTAAATTGTCTTTTGGAGGTATCTTATAAAGAGATCCAAATGTTTTTTAAAGCTCCTCTCACCCAACAGCCAACCTAATTAAAAAAAATTACCTGAATGTCTGGAGAAGGCCTGAAATCCAAAGATATTGCCAATAAACAAAGCAACGAGCACGGGGTTGTCATTTAAATATTTTTATTTTTTTTTGCAAAAAGCAATTTGATGGATGAATGAGCGGAAGCAAAAAAAGAGAATTTGTAGAAAAGGAAGAAATGTCAAAAAAATTTAACTATTATGTAAAATGCGCAGCAAAATTTTAAAAGCAATTATTCAATAGAAATGGGCGAAAATTTCAAAAAATAAAAGTTGGTCAAAATGATGCTCAAAATCATCTCTCTTCCTTTATTTTTTTAAATTGACTAAAATTGCTGAATCTTTTGTATTTTTTAAATAGAAATGTGCTTCTTTAAAGAATCTTTTTTAGGTCAGATTTTAATTAAAATTCTGATTTAATAAATTCCTTTAAGAAAATTCTGTTTTTATTTTCAAAGTTTCTTTAAACAAAAATAATGATTTTGGATAATTCTGAAAGTTATAAAATTATTCCGGAATATACATATTATTTTTTCCGGAAACTTTTCCGGAATTTCTTTTACGGAATTTCTTTTGTAGTCTTTCCAATAATCCTTTCCGGAATGTATTTTCTTTATAATATTTCTTTCCGAAAAACATTTAGTATAATTATTAGTTAAATTGAGTAACTCATTTTTAAATTAAAATACCGGAAACAGTTAAAAGAATTAAAAATGGGGAAAATTCTCTTTGAGGTCAAATTTTTAGTACAAGTTAAATAAATGATGGACGTGTAGTTAATCTCCCATCCTTTCTAATAAATTAATCCCCCATTTTTACACACAATTTGTCGTTATTTTTACAGCGGAAAAAGAATTTAAGGAAAATACCCCCAAACATAATTATTTACGTATATTTTTGATTGTTTTGCTTTAAAGGCAGATGAAAATAGGAAGATAAAAATAAAAAAATTTAAAGGAGAAAAAAATTTTTTGTGAATTTTTTGGTGGAAATTTTTTGGGGTTTGTTGGGTCTAATTTTGAAGGAAATTTTTTCTGGAAAAATTTTGTTTTTAAATTCAAACTTGAATTTAAAATTTTTTTTAGCTAATTATAATTCTTCCTTCCCCTCTCCATACCCTATTGTTTGCACTTGCCTTTAAGCTTCTTGTTTTTTTATTAAATTTATTACACTATAATATTTTTGGTCAAATTACATATATATTTTTTCTTATTGTTAGAAAAACAAAAAAATATACCAATTACTCTCTTAATAAATCAAATTGTAAAAATAAACTTAGAAAAAAAAGAAAATTAGTCACACGTTAAAAATTGAGAAAAAAACTTTAAATTATTTTAAAAATAAATAAAATAAAGACTTTCTTTAAAAAAATATTTTTCCTTTAAAATTTAATAATTTTGGACACAATCTCCTTAACATCTCAAAAAAATATTAAAAGAAAAATGTAAACAGCTTTTTTATTAATTTGTGGATGATTTTTTAGACAATGTCTTTAAGAGAAAAAATATGTAAATATTTTTAGTAAATAGAATAAAAAGACAGCTGGCGCGCACAATAATAATAAAAATTATTTTCCCCAATTTTTTTAGAAATTTTAGATACCCAGAAAAAAAATGAAAAAGAAAAGAAAACAAATTGGGGATCAAAGCCACACGAAATTTCAAAAGAATATTTTTGCAGATAAAACGAAACGTTTGTTTTTTAGGTTTGATTAGGATTTAATAAAAAATATTATTTTCTTTTAATTAAAAAAAAATAAAAATATATCTCTTAAAATCCCAATAATATTTTAAAAGTTTTTCTGTTAAATTACACAGACACACATACACACGTGTTAAATAATTATTTTTATTTTACACGCCGCGGGAATCCTTTTTTCCACTAACATAAATATTTTTTTCATAAATATTTTTATTTGTTTTACCCAAAAAATAAATGGAGAAGTTCTCGTGTTCCTTTTTGAATCCTTTTTTAAAAAATAATTGGTTTTAAAGATTATGGAAGTTAAAAAAATTTTTTTCAAAAGAACTCAAAAGATTTTGACTTTAAAAAAACTCAAAAAATTATTTTATGGACTAAATTGGCAAAAAACGTTGTATATATTATCAAAATGAAAAAAATTATTGGATAGAGAGGAATGTCTTGACAAAGTCTTTGGGAACATTAAATATATTTAATCTTATAATTAATGCATGGATGAAGTTTTGAGAGGGAAAAAAAATAATTTTTTTTTGAAAATTAGATGAGGAATATTGAATGACTATTCAAAAAGTTTTTAAATAGATACAAGTCTCTCAAAAAAATTTTTTTCCTTCAAAAAATTTCAACCAGAAAATACTCAAAAGTTTCATGTTTTTAATTAAATAACCCTAATACCTATTTTTAAAATTATATTATTAAAATATATATCACCTCATTTTCTCTTGAAATTATGTCTCATCTTTTCACACAATCAAAAAAAAATTTCTTCTTAACCCTCTTAGCAACGTGTCTCATAAAGTCCAGATCTTCCAATATAACGAACCCATTTAACAACTTCATGGTCGGAATAACCCAATTTTGGTTCAAACACTTTCAAATAGCGAACTTTCAAACCAGACGGAGCAAATGGAACCTTTAAAAAATTTTTTTTATAATTTCCACAAAATTAAAAAAAAATTTTCAAAACCTCAAAATTCATAGAAACAGGTGGTCGATTCCACTTTTTCTTTTCGGCAGTTCCAGTGTTGAGTAAATCAATTTCAGCAGAAATTTGTGATTCTTTCATTCCTCCCATTCGTTTTATCCTAAAAAAATTAAGAAAAAATTTTTTTGAAATTTTTTCAAAATCTCCAAATTTCAAAAGGTCCCAATCTTCAAAAATTTTAAAAATATCTAAAAAAAATTTCTTACTTCCAGCAAATACAGTTCTCTCCAGCTTTATATTTAGCCTTTCCTTTCATGCAAATAAGTTGAACTCCACTTGTATTTGGCGGCGTTGGGATACGAACTTCAATTTTTTGGGCAAGTAAAGAAGGTTTAAAGTTGGATTTAATGACTACCTAAAAATGGGAAAAAATAATTTTTTTGAAAATAATTTGAAAAAAAACCTTCACTTCCATTTTATTACGAGAAACTTCTCTTACAAGAGGAATAACTCGAAAAGGTAATTGAATGTCTTTTGTAGTTCGATATCTTAAATTTTGGATTGAAAATTAATTTTTGAATCATATGTTCTAATAGAAGCCCAACTCCGCTAGAAATTGGGCTAATGGGACCCATTGAAAAATAAGTCCAAACATTCTATTACAACATTTTTAGAAAATTAAAAACCTCATCAATTCATATTCCCCATCTGGCGGTATAAAACTTATTGCATGTTCTGTATCAAATTTGGTCAGTTTAACACACTGGTGAAATTGACAATCATCTATTGCTACTGAAGAACGATTTCTGAAAATTTTGTCGAAGTAAAAATGCTCTACTCCATTTTTTGCCTCCTTTGGTTAAGTGGTATATTTGTAAAACTAGGAGACGGGGTTCGAACACTTTCGGGGTAGAATAATTTCTTTTTGCAAATCTAATACAAATACAAGGCTCTTAATCATAGGAAGGCTTTTAAAATGAAAAAGAATAATTTTTAAAAATATTTCCCCTACTTAAATTAAAACAAACGATTTATTAGGTTCTTCACTTCCAGCTCGTCCCTTCCCTTCAATCGTCAACTTGTCATTAATTCCAAATTTACATTCAGGCATTCCACTCAAATAAGATTTCATTGCTACTTTGCCAGCAACATGTGCAGAAAGGACTTGGCCTGAAAATTACATTTGAAATATTTTACATCCTTTGGTTAAGTGGTATTTTCATAAAATATATGACGGAGGTTCGAACCCCTTTGGGGTAAAATAATTTTTCTTCAAAAAATCTTTCAAATTTGAACAAAAAATGAAATTTAAAAACCTTGTTGACTCATCAACAAATTTACATATTCAATAACATCCAAAAACAATTCATTTCTTCTATATTTAATGCCTTCACGTCGCCACCCAATTTGCCCAGTAACTTGAGACGTTATTTGAGCTTGTTCTTCTTTTGTCTGAAAAAAAAAATTTTAGAAAATTTATTTTAGAAAATCTTTACCGCTGTTCGCACTCCTTGTTGTGTAATAAATGTTTTGAGAACGCCAGGGTCTGTATTTTGGGGGTAGCCAAAGTCAAGTATTTCTGAAAAAGATATTAATCATTTAAAGTTAAAGTAAGGGAGAGGTAAAAGTCTAGGCCAGAGCAGGCATCGATCCTACAACCTCCTGGGAATTATTGCTAGTCGCTTCCGTCAACCATTACGCTCTAAATCTTTCAAATTTGAACAAAAACCATTACAAAAACCATCAACCATTACGCTCTACCACTGAGCTATCGCAGGAATGCTTCACCTCCTTTAATGGAAGGTGAAAACCTTTTAGCTGGATCCTTCTCTTCCCTACATTAATTTTTAAATCTAAAAAATTCAAACCGTCCAGCAATTCATAGATCAACACAAAATTGTTTTTAACATTTTCCTCATTCAATTTTCCAAAGTATGACTGCATTGTATCTGCAAACCTATTCATAAATTCAAAAACCATTGAAGCACAAATATTGTGTCGAGTAACAGCACAGATCCAAACATTTCCTCGTTTAATATGGAAAAAGGAAGTGCGCGCCAAATTTGTGACTGGACTACGAATCTATCAAAAGGAAAGAAATTCAAAAATCTTCAATTGAAAAAAACCTGTTGTCTTGCATGAATGACAGAAACTCTAAAAGCATCAACAGCATTTCGATTGACATCATCTCGGTAAATACGAGAGATAAGGACTTCTCCTTTGTGATTATAGACGAACAATCCACCAATCATTTTAAGTAACTGAGGATGATTTAAATAATACGAGAATATAAAAAATGAGAAGAAAAAGCTTTAAATGCTTAAATCAAAATAAGAATTAATTTAGAGAAGTAAATAAATTATAAGGCTCAAAATTTATTTATAAAAAAATTATTTTGTTTGAATATAAAAAGAGCTCTTTAATGAAAAAAAAATAATAAATTAGAACACAGCAGACCAACTTGTTACTTTTATCCGTTTCGGTGGTATTGAAGAAAAAAAGAAAGTCGCATTTTTGATGTGCCAACTTAGAGAGGCTTAATCTCGAAAAAATCCTTTGAAATAAAAAGGCTATCTTAAAATTATGAAACAAAGTCTTAGCTTTGTTTTAAAACTGAATTTGTAGATTTTAAAGGGCCAAAATAACAGCTTTATAAAATGAAAAACTAAGAGAAAAATTCAGTTCAAAAAATTTATTTTAATTAAAAATGGCATTAAATGTTAAGTAGAAGAGATATGTTGGAATTTTCATTCGATAGAACTCATTTTCATTGTAAGGGTTCGAACCTCGATCTTATTTTGCTTTAGAGAGGGCGGTCTAACCAACCTCACTAAAAGACGACTAACAGCCTATACCTATTTTGATCTGCTGTGTAAAAAACATTTGAAATTTATTAAAAAAAATTTTCTGTAGTTAGTACAGGAACAGCATCAAAATTGTCCTTCATTTTTATTGATCAAGACTCATCAACTCAAATTCTTTAAGGTTTCTCCTGAGAAGAGCCAGGATGTAACTTCATAGTTCCAACGTCCAAATCCTAAATAATTAAAAATAAAATTCTTATTTAAAAATAAAATTATTACTTAGAAATCTTACCCTATTTTTAATAAAAATAACCCAAAAAATTTATTTTTCTTAAAACAATTAGAATTACTCCACCCTCCCCCTGACAACAAAAATTTATACCTCAGCAGCGGGTCGCTTAGTTCCACGTTCACCAACGTCCTCCATTCTCATTCCTTCGTTAAGGCACTTGACCCATCTACAGGAAGTGCACTAAAATAAAAAGAAATGCTTTAAATTTTCATTAATAGCGACCATTCTAATTGCTCCAGGTTCCAAAGCTGCACACTGACCATGTTGGTAACGACAACGTTTTGATACGCCACCCAGCCTAGTATTTGCACGGAAAAACCCCTGGAAAAAAATAAAACTTTAATACCCAAAAATTTTCTAAATTTTAATGAGATTTCACAAAAAAACAATGATAAAAAATCAAAACTAATTACCAAATAAATATACTTACAATACATGACTTGCAAGAAAGTACTTTCTTACCAAAGAGACCTAAAATGGATAATTATATAAAAAACAAAATTTAAGAAATACCACAATTCTCGAGGAGATGGCAAATACGGCACTCACGTGGAGGGTTTGAAGTAGACAAAGTTGTTTTTTTACATTTACAATTCAAAAGCAATTGCTTGGCTTCAGCTAAAAAATAATTCGGTTTACGGAAATCTCCTTCTCCTCCTCCCCCTCCAGCCTGTTTTGCTTTCTAATCGTCTTTTTTATGGCTGATTATAAATCCGACTCATCTCCTAGAGCCGAGTCAAATGTCACTAAAAACAACGAAATTTGATTTACCCAAAGAATTTTCCAATGCAGAAATCCTCCCTTCCAATGCAGAAATCATGTTCTAAATATAAAGTTAAATGTAATTAGTTGCGGACTTTTTTTGCGGACAGATTTTTCCCTCTTTACTATTATCCCTGTATCATTGTCAACCAATCAAACATATAGTTTTTAAATTTTCAGAACTCTGAAACTCGGCCCCGGAATGTCGGATCAAATTCTCCCACCCCAAATTCGACTCAAGTTTTCGAGCTGACAATGAGTCGAATACACCTAATATTTCGAAATCCTTCAACGCATTTAAACATCCGTTCACGCATTAAAATAAGTAAAGAAAGTCTCGAAATCTTATATTCAAGGAACTAATCTAGGAATCTCATACCAAATTTTTTCAATTATATAAAAATATTTTAAGAAAACCTGGCATTTTGGGTCAGTACAAACTTCCTCCGAACCACAAGCCAAAGCAGATGTTCCAACGCTGTCCTGGTTAGTGGAAGACATGAATATTATTTATTTAAAGGAAATAAATTAGGTCTTAAATATTCTAAAAAATTTTAAACTAAAGTAAATAACATGAAACCACGAATGATTATCTTTCCCTAAAGAGTAAAGAGAAATGTGACTGGGACAAGAACCTAATTTGTTTTTGAGTACTAATCGATAATAGAAATCCGCAAGCTTATTCTCAAAACAATCCCTTAGTCAATAAATTAATAATACTATGTATGACAAGGAATCTTTAATAAGCTATTTAGTCAAAAACAATTAAACTCGTCATGGAAGCCCAATTTAATTGCATATTAAAATTAAAAAAGGAAGAAAAGTGGAAAAGTGATGCATAGAGAAAAATTAATAAAACTAAAACTTAAAAAGATAACCGCGGCCGGAACAGGATCATTGAGTACTGCCGTTTGGGTACCGCCGTTTGTGTACCTGGCCGGTTGTGCACCGCCGGTTGAGTCCCCACCTAAATGGGACCTAAATGGTGACGCATTTTTTGTAAAGATCCAATTTTCTTTATTTTTTAACAAATCTTGCCTTATAATTGGTCGAGTCCATCCGGACACATGATTTTTCAGTATCGAAAGGAACGGGAGCGGTGGCATCGGCAGAAGAACATCGCCAACAAACCTAGACTCCCCTTGTACTGCCACAGATTTAATCGCAAACGCGGCACACAAATGGCAGTAGTCCTCCTACCAGATAACCAGTTTATTTTTTTCAAATAACGCCAAGGTTTGGCGTTATGTCTTTTTGGGGAATCTTCAAGTTTATCATTGATTTTTTAATTTCAGAATTCCATTTTCAAATTCTGTATTAATTTTTCCCGATGTTTCACAAATTCTAGAACTGGGATTGATAATTGAATCCATAACCCTCGATATCTCCAAAAAGGCTTTGGGAATTTAATAGTTCTTACGCATATTTGTTTTTAGACAACTGACGTAATGTTTTTGAATTTAAAAAATCCAAATTCAACTATTTTCTACCAAATTTACTTTTATGATTTTTTATTAACAACCTTTGCTCGACGGAAGACCTCTCCTATGAATGAATAGACTATCAAAGAAGAAGTCATCAACTTTTTAGCATATTTGCTCCACAACTCTTGTTGTTTTGCTTTAATTATAGCGATATCCGTATCCAGAGCCAAATCTGTTGGAAATCCATCTGAATAAGTGTTGATGGTTCTGAATACATCAACAAGTAATTCAAGAGGTAAAGTAGTTCTGCCTTGTTTTGGTTTTTTAATTTTAGGTGAGGATGAGATTTGAGTTTGTTGTACCAATTTCATAATTTGATTTAGTATATTAGGGACGTATATTAGGGATAATGATGAGTAGGTATATTGTTAGGGGCAATCAATTAGTGGGGACAATCAACTAAAATTTTATTTAATTATATTTATAATTCAGGAGACACACGGGAAAAGATTCGACAACATACAATCATCCCATGTTGGGATTTTCGTGGGTATAAAGTGATAAGGGACAAGGATTCTTATTATTCTATTAATCTACGAGCTCTCACAAGCTATTATCCAACAGTATTGCCATTGTAAGAGCGCCATTATAAATGTATTATGAAATGGGGATGGTTGAGTCCCACTCTATTAGTCTCAGATCTGCCCTGAATGATTAGACTCAATTGTCCTTATTTTCAAAATACCAAATTTTAGAATCTAACAAAATATCAAATTTTGTCTGTTTGTTTTTCTCTCTCTTTTTTACGGCTGTATTTTTTTTACAAGCTGTAAATAATATATCGATTTGTTTGCCGTAAATGAATAATCGAATATGTCATTTGAGTTTTTTTGTTGAAGTGATTAAAATTTTTAGAAAATTTTTTTAAGGTTTTTTGGCCTTAAAATTGATTTTTAAACAAATTTAATTTTCTAAATTTCAGTTTTTATTCTTTTTACTAAAAGAAACGAATGCATAGTTTCTGGCGCTTATTAAACAAACCTCGTATTGATGACTGGAGCCCTTTAGCCAAATTTTTCTATGCAGACGATGCTCTAAATATTATTGCTCAAGAATTGGACTCTTTTGATGGTAGGCGAGATCCTGAACGTTGTAGTCAATTAGTCAGTAAATTAAGACAAGCACAAGACAGAGTTCTTCATATAATATGTTTGTTTTTTCTTAAAATTTTTTAGAAAATTTATTTTGAAATTTTTTAGCAGAAATGGTTTTAATTTGTTTTCCGCATGAAAATGAAAGGACGGGTCGAGATTATCGAGTAAAATTTCCTGATGAGATAGTTCATGATAATTTGCCTGGACAATTGTGGTTTGGGGCTGAATGTTTGGCCGCTGGATCTAATATTGTATTTATTTTATATTTTTAACCCGGCAGGTAGTGGCCAGTCTGTCGGAATGCGATTTTCCGATATTTTCGGTAACTGGCACCTTTGACATTTTTGACCTATCTCTGCTCATGTCAGCAGCTCTTTGTGGGGAAAATTTTCAAAGTTTATTTATTGATAAAGTGATTCTTCTCACTGATCATGTTCTTTAAATACCAAAATTTAATCCTTTTTGATTGTTTTTAGGCAAAATATAGAAAGGCAATTGTGAGGGAATTAAAGAAAAGGTCTGGGAAAGAAATATCTGGGAAATATCTGGGAAAGAACTTGGGGAGGAAAAAGGAGGTCTATTACCCTAAAATCTTCATTTTTTCCTTCAGGTTGACCGCGAAGCTGAAAGCGAATCAATTCGTCCTATGGCTAAAACATTTGTTCGTCACCTTGAAAAATTGAGAGATCAATTAAAGGAGCAAGCAATTCGAGATCCTAGCCACTACCCCGACTCTATAAGAACTCAATTACAAGTTTTTGACCGTTTATTTGCTGAATTTGAATTTGCGTATGTTTTTTTAAATTTAGTGAAAAACTTGAAAGATTTTCTTTTTAAGCTATGTAAGCGCCATGGTGCCTGTTAAGTCTGTTCGAGAATATGATCGACAGCTTGATGTTGCCGTCCTTTTTTCTGATTGTCTTACGAGGTTTTTTGACTAGTTTAAGATTTGTTTTCGATGATTGTGGCAAACGCAGCGATGTTGTGGCAAAAGAGCCATCTCAATCTTTATATCTGTCAGAAAACCTTCAAAATATTTTTAAACAAAAGCGCATCCAAAGAGCATATTTTCGGACAAAAAATGTTGGTTTGGCGCGCCCCTTTTTACCCTTTCTAAAATCCAACCTTTTGATACGCCTTTATTTTAAATTATTTAACATTTTAGAGCAATCAAAGTTGGATATATCAACAGGGAACAAATTGATGACTGTGATCCAAATGTTATTATTGCATTGCCAAGACTTGCTATTGTTTGGTATGTTTATAATATAATTTCTAAATTCATTTAAAATTTTATTTTAGGGGCCTTCTTTATTACCCTGATGGAGCTTTGGACGTTAAAAAAGACAAGGACGCCTTTTCTGAAATGTTCCGTCATTTTCATAAATTACTTATAATTGTGAGGAATTTGTTATTGACACTTTCGGCCGAGGAACTTTGTCAATTGGAACTTAAATTGGTTAGTGGAAGTGATGAATATACCCCTCCAGCTTCGATTAGAACACTTGAACAACAATTTGGTTTGTTTTTATTTTTGTTATAAATTTATATTTTCGAGTGGATTTTAGCAAAGAAACACAGAAAAAGTAGAATGAAAGGGGTTATTTCTTTCTTTACAAAGAAATGATTTGGGTAGAAGAAAGTTGTGTGACTTGCGTTTATATTTGTGTGACTTTCGGGTTGGTTGTGACCGGTTAATTTTTGCCTGTGATGGGTTAATTAGGGGAATATGTATGGATCTTTTAGCCGCCACTTGCGAAGATTTACTTGCCGCCCACAAACTTTCTAATTAAAAAATGTCCTATTTTACTATAACAGAAATTTTTTAAATTATTTTGGGACAATATACCTATTTTAATATTCCATCTTTTTTTAAAGAATGTGACAGTATAATAAACAGCCCAAAAATTGAAATGGACCAACACAAATTAATTGAGCGTAATTCAAATGAATACGATCCAAGAGATGATTTTCCTGAACCAGGAATAGGTTATGTAATGAGAAATCCGAGATGTTCTCAACTTATTCCTTTGAATGCAGAAAAGTTTATTTTTAAATTTTATTTTTCTTTTAATCTTAAAGATCTGAATGTTGTGACCGTTCACTTTATGGAAATTCTGATAGTTTAATTCATCGCCTATTTGTTTGTGTTGCTGGTATTGCTGATCAATTACAAACAAATTATTCGTCTGAAGTAAGAAAAGTGTTAAAAATGGTTTTGCAGCCAGTTGAATCTGTGCCCGTCTATGAGGTGAGTCAAAAGGTGAATTTGAAAAAAATATATAAAAGGGAACAAAGTATTTTTAGATTTTTTTAGGAAAAATTTTCAATCAAAAAATTCGAGAAAAGAAATTTTCAAAATTTTGTTTTTAAAGATTAGTGGAAAAACTGCCCCAATTCCTGAAAATGAAGAGGAGACAGGTGTGGAAGTAAGAGAAACTTTACCTTTACCTACTTTTGTTGGTGTTCGTTGGGTTCCTGATTCTGAATGTGAACAATGTACAGCTTGCTCAAGGTTTTTTTTGAAAATTTTTGTAAAATATTTCTTTTTTTAGTTTATTCACTCTAGTTCGTCGTCGACATCATTGCCGAAATTGTGGACGGATATTTTGGTATTTTCGTTACTGAATTATAACTTTTTATTTTCAATTTTTCTTTATAGTGGTAATTGCTCAACCAACCAAATTGCTATTCCGGAATTGGGTTATGACAAAAAGGTATACAAAATTAATTTTAAAATTTTATAGAAATGTATATACTGTTGGGTGGGTAGGGGGTGCTTGCTCAGGGTTTTTTTTAAATTTCTGATTTTTTTTTCAACGGTTTTTATTATAAGTGAGATCCGGCTATATTATCAAAATAATAAAAATGTAATTTCCAGCCAAAAATTATTTATTGAATAATTTCTCTAAAGATTAAAAATTAAATATAGGTAGCCTCCTCAATATTTTTAAACTTTCCCTTTCTTCTAAAGGTTCGTGTATGTGACTTATGTTTTGATTCTCGTATTGATCAATCATCATCACCACAACATTTAGAATTATCTCCTCAAAATTCCATTCATTCTTCACTTTCATCACCAATAGAAACAAATAATAATAATTTACAACAACAACAACAAATAGTAAATATTGAAAATTCTTCCCCTCCTTCCTCTTCTTCCTCCTCATCTTCTGCTGCTGCCTTTCCTTCTACAACAACACTTTTTTCTTCTTCTTCTTCTGCTCAACAAACACAACAACAACAACCAGCACAAGCATCAAATTGTTGATAATTATAAATTAATGACTGAAATAAAATTTTTACTACAAAGAAAAACAAAATTTAAAAGAAAAAACTAAAGATTAATTTTGTGTGAATAATACATATATATTATTTTTTAAAGAAGGGAAAAAGAAAAAAAGGTCGTTTATATATTTTTTTCTTTTTAATAAAATGAATAGAAATTTCCGGATAAAGAATAGAACTTTCCGGAAAATAATTTTAATAATAAAATTTCCGGATAAGAATTATAATTTCCGGAAACTAATTCAATAAAAATTTCCGGATAAGAAATAGAGATTAAATATAAATAATAGAAAATTTTCCGGAAACTATAGATATACTATAGACTGTTCTGAAATTAAATAGAAATTTCCGGTTTGAAAATATAATTCCGGAAAGAAAAAATAAAATTTACAAATTAAATAAAAAAATTTCCGGAATAATGGGATAAACGACATATCTTTTTTTTAATTATATATTTTACAGGGCCTGTCTATCGCTTTTTTTTTTTCGTTTTTTATATTTAATTTTTGGGTTTTTTAGTAAATATTTAATATATTTTTTTATTTTTAATATATTAGGGATTGACCCTATCGTTTAAGTCAATATAAAGAAAGCAGAGAGAGTTAAGAGATGGATATGTAGTTGTTCGCTCATCTTCTTTCTTTTCCTTAAACTCAACCACTCCTAAATACTCAAATTTTGACGGGTCATAACTCGGCCCAAACTAATTTTGCAAGAGCACATAACAATAGTAAATCGATGGTCCTCTATCGATTGGTACCAAAAAATACCCAAATTTTTGTAAACAGTATCCGATGTTCCCTTGTTAGAAAAATATAGAGTTGATAGATCTTATGAACGGACACGACGACTGTATTGGTTTGTTTATACAAGAATACATTTGAAATAAAAATTTTTTTATCAGGTGGAGTTGTTCTTTCAACAGAGGCAACAGGTGAAAGAGGAAGACAATGGCAAAAGATGATTCAAAAGCCTGGGAAGAATTCGCAATATTGGCATAAATTGGATGTTGATGAATGAAAAATAGTTTTTATTTGTTTTTTATTAATTTGGTATTTTTTTAGTATTTTTTATGTTAGTTTTTAGACCCAAGGCCCTCACTCTCCGCAACACTTTCCCTTAATAAGTAGAATTTGGCCTCTGGGGGATGTTGTCATAGAGAGATTCCACTTATACAAACCCCTAAAATATTTGTATTAATTTTGGTTTGCTTTCGCTTCCAATGAAAATTTGTTCGTGGGAGAGAGAAGGGTCTTTATTAGAGACCGGATTGGGAGGGTCGTACGAGATATCTCGAAAAATCTCAACTCGATAACCGAGATTTTTGTTCGAGATCTCGTTCCGGTCTTTTTAGTCTTTATAAAATTTCCAGTGCATTTTTAATTTATTTTTTTTGTTTTTAAATAAATTTTTATATTATTTTGAAGAATAAAATTTGCTTTAATTTCTGTATTTTTTGAATATTGTTTTTTAACAATAGAATTATCTTTTAAATTTTCACTTCAATATTCTTCTCTCATTCAGCATGTATAAATCAACTTAAGCTTTATTAAATCTGTAAATATTCCCGGACTCTAAAGCACCTTTTTTTTATTACACTAGCTGTTTTTTCTAACGGAAGTTGATGAGTCATCTTTAAGTTGATGTGTTTTTATCGATTATTTTCAACCTGATTTTTAGTCTATAATTTCTTTATATTTTCTTTAAAAAAGTTTTTTTATAATTTTTAGATTTCTTCCTTAACCTTCACATAACCTTTAAAAACAACAGATTTGTTTCCTGAATTGTCTGACGATGTTGAAATGAAGCAAATGAGACAAACAGCAAAGCTCTCTGGACGTTATTATAAGGTTTTTAATTTCATATTTTGATTGATCAGTTCGGGTAGGAGGGTTTTTTGCCAAAAAACTTACATCCCTCTGAAACCTACACTCTAGACCACCCTATTGAAAAATACCGCAATAGGTCTATTTGACAATACCGCACAATGGTTCTAAAATGGGAACATTCGTCTGTACAGTTGTTGCAATACAATGGGCAATGGGTGGGTTTTTACGAGAAAGGGGTGTGGCGTGGGAGGGAAACTACACTAACTGAGATTTTATTTTATTATTAGACTGACAATATCATAAGGAACACTCAATGCTAGCTTGAGATTTTAAAAAATTTTCTTTTAATTTTTTAGCCTACTGGAACGAACAAACCAATAAAATGAGAAATGTCACTAAACGGCCTCGTATCGGTTTATTTGCTGGGGACAGTTGTTCTAGACCTAAAGAAGCTATTTCTCAATCATTGAGTTTTCTCGATGCTGTTGGGTTTCATGATCCAACTGAATGCTTGCTTAACAATAAGGAGGCTTTGAGGAAGAGGAGTGAAGTTCCAAGACATTGGTAAATAAATTTTCGAAAATTTTGGCGAAATGTGTTTTTGACATTTTGAATTTTTGACATTTTGAAAATTTTTTTCAAATTTTAATTTTTCCAGCTGTTCTCTCACCAAAGGATTCAGAATCAGCCAATTCTGTTGCCCAAGCACTTAAACCTTACAATCTACCAATTGCAGCATTCAGCTCCTCTTCAGCACAAGCTTTGTTAGATCAAGGAGTTACTGGGTTTATTAGCACAGCTCCTTTTTTATTTGTTTATGTCCAGACGTTGGTTGAGCTGCTTAAATTAATTGGAAATTCTAATTTGGTAAATTTTTAAATTTTTTCAAAAAAATTTTTATTTCAGGTATCAATAGTTGACAACAACGAGGATTCTTCAATTACCGATAAATTTATAGAAATAATTAGACAATTAAATATATCAATATCAGAAATAATTAGTGTTGATCATCCAAATATTATATATTAAATCATAGTGATGCACAAATTATAGTGAGGAATTTCTTTTTAATTTTAGGAGAAAATTGGGGATAAAAAGAAAAGATTTTTGAAGACAGCAAATTAGGAAGAGGAGGTGGGATCAAATGTCACCTCTTTCTATTTTTTTGTTTTGCAGAGGTTTTCTCGTTTCTTTTAATTTTTAGAAAAATCATAGGTCACTAAACTTCCCTAAATTTTGCTAAAATATTCTTTAAAAAGGCTACGTTAAATCAAAAAATGAAGTTGGGATCAAATGTCACCTCACTTTTTAATTTTCTTTTTTAAAGGTTTCTTTGGTCAACAAAGATATTTTGGCAACTATTTTTAATTTAAATAAAGAATTTAATTCAATTGCAAAACTTTGGGTTAGTATAGATTGGCCTACTAATAATAATGGAGAAGGAGAAGACGAGGAAACTTGATTTTATTAACCAACAAAATGCCAATTTTGTTTTTGATAATTCTAAATCTAAATTAAAGGTTTTATTTTTTAATATTTTTATTTTTAATGTTGACTCGAAAAATCTAGAAAAAATTTTTTTTCAAAAAGAAATTTATAAAATTTTCATTTCGTCACTGAGTACAAATAATGTCCTGTTTCAGTTTCGTGTAGCCCGTGACATCCCTTTTAGACAATTACCCGTTCTCGAATGAAGTTCAAAAATATTATTTTCTAGGTGACATGTGATACAATGGAGTAGCAACTAATTCATCTTCAACTCAACCAACTTCAACTCAACATTATATAACCAATTCTCTTTCCTAACCTTTGGGGATGGGAGTAATTTCGGACAAAACTTGCCAATTATTTAACCTTATAGTCCTTTTAAATAATGTTTTTCAGTACTTCGTCAACATCTTCTCAACATGCTTCACTTCCTGGCTAAATTTTATGCCGTGGCGGTTTCAAGACTCTTCCTGGCTAAATTTTATGCCGTGGCGGTTTCAAGACTCTTCCTGGCTAAATTTTATGCCGTGGCGGTTTCAAGACTCTTCCTGGCTAAATTTTATGCCGTGGCGGTTTCAAGACTCTTCCTGGCTAAATTTTATGCCGTGGCGGTTTCAAGACTCTTCCTGGCTAAATTTTATGCCGTGGCGGTTTCAAGACTCTTCCTGGCTAAATTTTATGCCGTGGCGGTGTTAATTCACTTCCTGGCTAAATTTTATGCCGTGGCGGTTTCAAGACTCTTCCTGGCTAAATTTTATGCCGTGGCGGTTTCAAGACTCTTCCTGGCTAAATTTTATGCCGTGGCGGTTTCAAGACTCTTCCTGGCTAAATTTTATGCCGTGGCGGTTTCAAGACTCTTCCTGGCTAAATTTTATGCCGTGGCGGTTTCAAGACTCTTCCTGGCTAAATTTTATGCCGTGGCGGTTTCAAGACTCTTCCTGGCTAAATTTTATGCCGTGGAAGTGGAGCATCAACTCAACAACATCTCCAACTCAGCAACATTAACCAACTTCTTCAACTCAACAGCATCAACTCAACCAACTTCAACTCAACAGCATCAACTCAACCAACTTCAACTCAACAGCATCAACTCAACCAACTACTTCAACTCAGCAACATCTTCATTCAACAACAACTTCAACTCAACAACAGTTTGTTTTATATTTTTATATGTCGCAAGTTTTGTCCGAAATGTCATGGGCGTTGAATTATCCTGACCCACCCAATCCCACCGGGAGATCCTTGTTTTCCCTGTTTCCCACCTTTGAAAGAAGGTTTCTCTTCCATAGCACACGAGATGATCGTCAACAATAAGCGAGAAATAACAAGATGTAATGATTGAATTGGCAAAACTACTAATTCAGGACCAATCGTTCAATTTATTTTTGAGTTATTTTTTATTAATTAAGAAAATTATAGAGCTTTACTGAAGACAATGCAGACTTTGGTGCCGAATAAAAAATGTTTTCGGCATTTTGGAGGTCTTATTGAGTTTATAGCCGCTGAATTGGTCATCTGAGACGATGAAAAAGGTTTTTATTTTACTTTAAATTTCTTAGGTTGGAACTTATGTTGTTTTGGTTTTATATTATTTTCTAAAAAGTAGAACCTAAATTTAAATACGAATTATTGAGAGTTTCTTGGTTTTCCTTTTTCTGAGTTGAAGGTTCGGTTCCTTCCTGTATCAAGGTTTTTATTTTTGTAAAAGTTTATGTTTAGCCCAAATTTAAGCAATAAGTAACCTCACTCTGAAAGATTTTCAAACTTGGAGTTTTGTAACCAACATAAATTCCAAACCTTTTAGTTTCTTTGACAATTTTTTTCATTTTATAAATCTAATTTGTGGTTTTCATATTTAGTAAATTCTCTTTTAGCTCTTCCATTAGTTCTACTGCTCGAATTGATAATGGGGAAAGAAGATTAAAGGGAAATGCAGAAAATTGTGTTGATGATCCTACTGAGACTAGGTTTGTGAATTATGAAAATTTTTCCGATATTTTTGCTTGATAATCATACTAGACTATTTATTTTAAACATTTACTAATTTAAGATCAACTTCACAATCAATTTCAACAGCCCACACTAGCGGAACTCGGCACACTTCTGTTGCGGAACAAAATACTTATGGAAATCTTTGTAGTGAATCTACTTCATCCACAGGGACAAAACAATTCATTGGCTATTAGTCTTGAGGTTATTAAATAATTTATATTAAATAATTTAATACGTGATCCAGACTTCAAAATATGTGGATTTTCTGTCACTTCTTTAAAGGAGAATTCGATTTCCAATGGAAGGTCTTCAAACATCAGCGAAAGAAGTTTGAGTATTTGTAGTGAATTAAATTCGAGAATTATGTTTCAAAGAGGTGGTAGAAATCGAGCAAATGAAGAATCAAACAAGGTATTTTATATTAATTAAATTTAATTAATTGTTAATTTAAAGTAGTTGGAGTGCCAGTATTTCCACAACATCCTCCTCCTCTTCTTCCACGTAAAATCTCATCTCAGGTACTAACCATCTTTTAATTTTTTAAATAATTTTTTAGCCGTGCATGCCGAAACCTTTGCAACTTTTGTCAAAATTTGATGGTAAATTCTTTGATTGTTAAAGTCCAATTTTTTGTATTTTAGGCGATTATGCAGACATTGACGAACTAATATGAATGAGAAGAATGCCCCTTCTGATGATGTTTTATTGCACAATATAATTTGTGGTTTTTATAGTAAATATTTAATATATTTTTTTATTTTTAATATTAGGGGCCTGAGTTATTTTTTAAAAATCAATTTGTGGTTAAAAAAATTGTTTTTGAATTTTAAATTCATTTAATAATTTCTTGGCCCTTTCCGCGAAGCTGTTCGGCTAACTACATGAGCAACACTTTTTAGGTCTCCAGGGCTAACATTAGGGTGAGAGTTAGTATTGTTTTGTGTTTGTTGTGGAACAGGTTGTTGAGGAGATTGGTTGTTGTTGTTAGTCTCTTCTGGTACAACCTTAAAAAATATATAGAGTTGATAGATCTTTCTATGTTAATTACCTGGATTTGTCCTCCTTGATTTACATCTACTATTTGTGTAGGAGATTCTGTTGACTGTTGTATTTCTTAAATTTTCCGGAAAGATTAAAATAAGTTTTCCGGAAAATACAAAAGAAATAGTAGGTTAAGAATAAAGTTTCCGGAATTTACATAAATAATAACAGTTTCCGGAATGTGAATAATAATAGTTTCTTCCGGAAAATACATATTAATCTACCTACCTTCATGTTCCTCTGTTGTTTCTTCTGTATTTTGTATAATCTCCTGTTCCTCCATTTTCTCAACAATAATACCATCACCTTCCCCAAATGAATTATTATCAATGTTATTTTCTGCCATATCATATTTTTTGTGTAAAGCATCATCCAATTCTGGAGGTATTCGAAATTCATTTAAAACTTCTTTTTTCACCATAAAATCACATCTGAGATTTTTTTTAAATTGAAAAAGATTTTTCTTTAAAAATTAACTGATGTGGTAAGAATGCCCCCATAAATGGAGCAATACTTCCATAACTTAAAAATTCCTGTGCTTGAGATATAGGTCTAACAAAAGCTTCAGAAAGTAATGTTCCGGCAGAACCTCCACATTTTGCGTCAAATTTTACTCGAATACTTGAAGGAAAAAAAAATTTTTTTTTGGAATTTTTTTAATACCAAATTAGCTGACAACGGGCAAGTTCACACCCATCTTGAACTACAGCCTTTAATTTTGTTAAAAAATTTTCTAATTAAAAAATCCTCTTCCTTACACGCATAAAATCAGGCGATAATCGTTTTACCAACGGTGGTCTATTAATCAAATTTTTATTAAATCCCCCAATCTTGGATTGTTCTTTAACTGCTTCCCCTGCTTCTCCAAGAGGTAATGACTGCTTTGAGGCAACTGCTTTAGCAGCCATTCTTATTCCTTTTGCTGTTGCTTCAGCTGCTGCTCTTTTAGCACCTTCTAGCACAGAGTTTAACATCTAAGAATTTTGAAATTTTCTAAATTTCTCGTTTTTTATTCACCTCTGCATTCCTATGAAGTCCATTCCCACTTAATATCCCCAACCCTTGATCCTGCCGCCCAAGCATTTTTGTAGCAAAAGCTTCACCATTAGCCAAGCTACTAAGGGCACCTTTCATAAAACTGTCTAAAATTCCTGATTGAATTGCCCAGTGTGCCATTCTTTCCTTTACATGACATACACCTTCACATTCTTAAAAAATTTTTTTTTGAAATTTTTAAATAATTTCTTGCCAACCCTTTTCAACTTGATCAGTCTGAGCATCAATACATTCTATAACGGCTTCAAATGCCTTTCTTTGCTCTATACAAATATAACGCAATCCTTAAGGATTTTTATTGGAGAATTTCTTAATAATAATTTTACCGCTTGTAATAACGTGAAAAGTTTCTTGATTTGTACAGAGCTCACCTTCCAATTTGTCCATACAATGGACGGTGTTATTATAGTTGCTATAATTAATTAATATAGCCTTCCGGAATGTAATAAATAATTCCGGAAATTCTTTCCGGAAACTAGTAATAAAATAATGACTTTCCGGAAACCTTCAAAACTTTTCCGGAAATTAAATTCTTTCCGGAAACTAGCAATAAATAAATTCCGGAAACTTTCAAAAATTCCGGAAAGTATAAAGAAGTTCCGGAAGGAAAATACAGAAAGAGTACACATACAGACAAACACCCCTATAACGTTCAAAATTGCTACTCGACTGTATAGCTGCTTTTGCTGCCTCACTAAATTTGCCTAAACATTCTCTTTGGCATAAAGGTAATGTATTAGATGAAGAACTTGTTTCACTTTAAAATAAATAAAATATTTTTTAATTAATTAAATTAATACCCATTATTATTATTTTCAACATCAACAAAATCTTCCTCATTGTTTGGCAACTTCTCTCCACTTTCATAATAATAATCAGGAGGAAAACCTTCATCCAAAGGACTTCTATATCCCTCGAGTAGACGAACTTCGGGTTGACGTGCTCGAGAAAGACGGTAACTTGAATAAGTAGGAATAATGGTAAATGGAGTAATTTTCCGGAAAACTTTTCCGGACAAACTTTATGAAAAAACAATTATAAAACTTTTTCCGGAAGTTTATTTATATTTTCCGGAAACTTTCCCTCTTACCTTTTAGAGCCTATACTTGATTGTAGATAAATTAGAAAATAAAAAATAAAGTTTACAATCTTACAAAAGTTTTTCATTCTCTTAAAGCTTGGTTAAATGACAAAAGAAGAAACAATTCCAATTGTTTAAAGCCTTTTTTAAAAAATTTCTTTTATTTATTAATCATCTATTAATGTTCTTTTCTTTCTCTCAATCGTTTCTTCCTTCCTTAATTTTCTTGATTTTATGAATAATCTTTTTTTTAATGATACACATTTTTTGCAAATATATTTTTAAAAATCAATTAAAAAATATATTTTTTTAATTTTTCCTATTTTTTAAATTTAATCAAAATCCTCTCCTTTCCTTTTCCCACCTTCCCCCAAAATATAAGTGGAACAAGAGAAGCACAAATAAAATAATACAAATATACTACATCGACCGTGACTACGCTTTTTTAAGCTAAAATATTTAAATCGGTGGAAATCCTGTAAAATATATTTTAGTTAATAAATACTTGTTTTTATTAAATGAACTGGTTGGTCTTCTTCCATTTTTAAAAAATATTTTTTCTTTAAAAAAAGAAAAAAAATTTGAAAAAATTTTTAAAAATCGTTAAAAATCATTTTTAAAAAATTCAAAAATTTTTAAAAATTTTTTAAAATGTTTTTCAAAAAATTTCAAAAAATTATTTTTCAATTATAAAAATATTTTCCTCTAAAACTTTCATAGGATACTCTTTCATTTTCAATTTTATTACCATCCATCACCAATTTCTCCCCCCTCAATTTTATCCAGTTAAAAAATATTAAAAAGCCGTCCATTTTTGTAGCATTCTCGATTATTTTGTGCGCGTTAGCTTTTTGATATTTTTTTGTAAAAAAGGAAATTAAATATTTTTTACAATGCGCAATAGATTAAATTTATTTTTTTTGGGAAAATGTGAGGGAAAATAAAATTATTTTAATAAATAGATTTTACAAGCGAGAAAGTAACCAAAAATAAATATTATTTAAAAAATAAAATCAAATCCAAAAAAGAATTTTTATTTAAATTTTATACCTAGAGAACCTCTATTTATTTTATAAAAATTTTTAAACCTCAAAAAATTCTTTAAAAATTTTTTTCTTTAAAAAATTATGTTCAATCAACATCTACAAAGACTTGGAAGAATATTTATAATTTTAAAAATTTCTCTAATTTTAATTATTAATTTTTTGGTTTTAATTGTTGCGACGGAAGTTGATAAAGGTTGGAAAAAAGTTTTTTTATCTAGAAACATTCCAAAAAATTTATTTAATTTTTAAATTTTTTCTTAATTCTCCAATCCTTTCACTATCATTTTTTGAAATAAAAAATTCCAAAAAAAAATTTTTTTAATATTTATGTCTCTCAATCCTCCCTCTAACCTCTCCAAAATTTCCTACAGTTCTAGAAATTTTTTAATTCCAGTCCAGACCGAAAATAAATATTTGGATCAATCACAAAATGAGAAGAATAATCAACATCAAAATTCAAATATTTTATTACCATTTTCATTATATGAAAAAATGTTATTAGCAAAAGCATTGGATGAACACAGAGCTGTTGAATTAGATGAAGAAAATTTTAATAAATTAAAAGAAAATAAAAAAGAATTTCCGAAAGAAGAAAATAATGAGGAAATAAATAAAACAAAAATAATTATTTACCTTCCCCCACCCCCTTCAAAATACCACCAAGTGTTGGAGAAGACTTTGAGAAAGAAGGGGGAGAAAGGTGAGGGTAGTAATAAAGAAGGTTTGGAACAACAAAGAAGACGAAGACCTAATCCTCAATTAATGCTTTTTAAGTAGGCTTTCTCTCCTTTAATCTCTCCCTTGCTGAATTCTCGCTTTGGCAATAACTCTCCAAATTAATGAAAAATAATTTTTCTGGGTATATTCTAATGAATAGAAAGAACAGGAAGGCATTTAAAATTCTGAGTAATTTAAAATTAATTGCCCTATCTAACCATAGGCATTTTTAACATTTTTAACTATTTTAAGTTACTAACTCTCCAAAAAATTAAAAAAAAATCATGTTTGTATAGAGGAAGATTTGGGTCGAGCATATACAAATGTTTATAAACAAGCAAACAAATCCATCTTTTACATGTACAATAAAAAATAATCCAATTTTTGATCATAAGTATATACTAGATTAAAAGGGGATTTTTGCGTTTTTGGATATTGAATAAAAAAATAATTTTAAAAATTTGAATAAAACAATTTTCTTTTAAAGAAGCCACTCTTCAGAACAATATGCTTGGAAAACCAAAAATAATAAAAATGAAGAGAAACATGAGAAATTAAGCAATAATAATAGACAAATAAACACAACAAAAACCCCAAACAAAAACAAAAAAGAAAAAGGAACATTTTCAATGTCTTCTGATGAACATTATACAATTAATAGGCCGATAACGTTGTTTTTACCCCCACCAATTAGAAGGAATAAAAATCAGAATCAGAACGAGGATTATAAGAGAGAAAGTGGGCGCCCAGTAAAAGCAAGTTTAATTAGTTGGGGAATTAAATCAGAATTTATTCAAAACATGAAGTTAAAACAGAATCTAAAACCAGAATTTAACTAAGATCAGAATTTTATACTAATCAGAATTAAATTAAAACATCAATTTAATTAAAATCGGAATTAAATTTAAACTTGTATTTAATCGAAATCAGAATTAAAACCAGAATTCTATTGAAACCAGAATTATTGTCCCCTATAAACATTAACAAATATGAATTTGTAATAAACAAAAACAAAAATTAGAATTATAATAAGATCAGAATTTTTAAGAGAATACTCAACCCTCCACCCATAACAACAACAAATAATTTAAACAAAGGAATTGCATTAACTAAACAAATGATTCCTTTTGCTGCAGAACCACATCCACCTCCAATAATTGCTAGCAATAACTTGGAAAATATGAGAGGGTTTTTGAATTAATTTAAAATAAAAAAAAATTATTTTTTATAAAGAAGCCAAGTCCCTTTTATTGTACCAAATGATGTTAATAATCAGAATGATTTTGCTTCAAAATTACTGGGACAATTATTTCCCTTGAATGGTGGAGGAGAGAACAATAATAAGCCTATTTCTGTAAGCTTTTTAAGAGAAAATTCTTTAAAAAACGAATTTTCTCTTTAAAGCCACGCATGGCCGCTGCCCCTCTTGCTGGTTCACCCTTCGATTTATTCAGCAATGGAGGAGGATTATCAGCAGCAGGTCAATCAGCTACCCCAAATCCTCTCCTTCAAATGCTCACTCAGGGGTCTACATTAGAACAGATAACCACTTTAACAAGAAATTTGCTTCAAATGTCAAATGGAAATAAAGAAATTCTGTCAACTTTAATGAATGCAATAACTGGGGGAGGAGGAAGCCAAGCTTCAAAATTAACAAGTTCAGCATTAGCTACAGCCTCTCTACAAAAACAACCACAATTACAAAATAATGCGATCTCTGCATTTTTGGCTGGAAATAAATCTTTAATACCCTCGGCAGTTGTAATTGAGGATGAAAAAATTTTGGGGTTAAATAGAAGCAGTAGTGGGAGGTTTTTGGAAAGAGAAGAAATTAGGGAAAATGCTTCTAATGGTAAAATATTAAAATTTTTAAAATTTAATTTAAAATAAAGGAACAATTACGTCATTTAATGGATTTACGCCTGAACAAAGAAAATTGCTAGCAGCTGCAGTACTTAACGGTGAATTGGACCCTGAACAGGCAGTAAGGTAGAAAAAATGGACGTAACTTAAATTGCTTCACTTAAATAAATTAAATATAAACTTTCTTAACATAAGAAAACTTAAGTTTACAAATTGAAAATAAACTTGTTTTTACAATTGTAAAGCAAGATTTTTAAACAAATAAACCTTTACCTCCTACGATAAAAATAAACTTGTTTTTAAACAAGTTTATTTAAAAACAAACTTCTTTCTCTAACTTAAAAATAAACTTGTTTTACAACTAGGCTATTAACTTCTGAAAACATTACAACTGCTAATGAAACAATTTCTGAACTTAACAAAACAAATATAGACAATTCTCTTTTTGACTATGAAGAACAACAACACCAAACATTTTTTGGGACAAAACAAAAACAAAATCAACATTTAATTAATGCAGAGAGTAAATTAATTGAATGGATACAACAAAACAGGCCAAGACATTCTTCAGAAAATTTGAATGAAGTAATAAATAAGAATGTAACAACATCATCCTCTCCTCTAACAAGTCCTCCAAGCCATGATTGGAATAATAATAATTTTGTTGCTTCAGAAAGGCTTCCTTATTATGGGAAATATTGTGGTAGTTTTGTAGAACAGGTAATAAATGTTATTTATAGTTTAAGATTAAACCTAAGTTTATATTCTTAAAAACTTAATACATTTAACTAACAAGTTTATTTATAATAAAGTTTAAACTTAAAAACAAGTTTGTTTAATACAAACTTAATTAAGTTTATTTAATAAAATTACAAACTTAAAAACTTTAAAAACAAACTTAAAAAAAGGTTTATTTAATACAAGACTTAATTAAACTTAAATACAAGTTTATTTTAAATAAGTTTATTTAATATACAAATAGAAGCAAGTTTCAAGTTTATTATTAGACAGATAGCGCTGCTTCGCATAACATAGCTGGTGCACTATGGGCAGTGGATGAAAGGCGTTTATTGATAACCAAATTTAATTTTATACCATTGTCACAATCTGGTAATGATTTTTAGAATTTTTATTTTTATATTTAAATTAAAGAAAATATAACATTTTGGGCTGGGCCTGCAAAACCCACAGGAAATGCTGCTTTAGATTTATTTCCTTCCAGAAATGGATTTATTGTTGAAGCAATTCCGATTGAATTAAATATATTTAATGGAAAAATTATTGAAGTAATTAATTAAAAATATTTTTGAATAAAATTATTAAAATGTTTTAGATTGAAGCAAAGATATTTTCTAATACTTTACAATCTGAAACTCTTGATAAAAATAAAAATGGAAGCGAAAAAGTTTCTGAAATCAGAAATAAAAATCAAAATTCTAATTTATTAGCAGAACGTGAAGAAGATGAGGAGGAGGATGAAAAAATAATAATTGGAGGTAGGGGAAAATAGACAAACTTGAAGCATAAACTTGAAACTTGAATAAATTGATAAACTTAAAAATATAAGTAGTGAAATAATAAACTTGAAACATTTGTAAATAAACTTGAATCAAGTTTGTAGACTTAAAGTAAAATAAATAAACTTGAATCAAATTTTCTTAAAACTTTTTTAGCCAACATAACCTCAAATAACACAAAAAGGGATAGAAGGAATTTATATAATGAAATTTTTGATAATATAACTGAGGAAGATAATGATAATTTTACAAGATTAGTTAGTTATAATACTCAACAAGATGACATAGAATTTAAAGAAAATAAATTAGAAGAGAAAATAATGAATAATTCAGCAAGCTTGCCCATTAATTTAGAAGCAAAAAATGGAAGCTTTGAAAATGAAAGTTTTTCTTCAATTTTTATTAAAAATGACAACGTTGCTTCACCAAATGAAGAAAAAATAATAATAAAAAATCTAAAATCAACTCAATACCAGCAAACTCTACTTTTAACATTACCTCCAGAGCGGTTAACAAAATTATTAGATTGGTTAGCTGTTTGGGAGCACGAAGAAAATAAAGAAGCACTAGCTGTTGTTTTGATACCCAAAGGGCTTCAAATACCTTCAATTGTTCAGATTAGAGCATTCCCTTCTCCAGCTATTGGAATTAATGGAGTTAAAATGTTACAGTCTGGACCGATTAAGGTAAATAAAATTAATTCTGATTTTTGTTCTGGTTTGTTTTTTTCAGTTCTAAAATAACCTTCAAAATAAACATTCAAACTTGTTCAAGTTTATTTGTAAAAATAAATCAGAATAGAAATCAGAATTATTTTCAAGTTTATTTTACAATTATAAAACTTGAATACAACTTTTTTTAAAACTTGACGAAACTTAAGTACTAAGTTTATCTAATTAATTAACTCAAGTTTACAAGTTTATTTAGAACAAGTTTATTTGTATTTTCCCTAAAAATAAAACACAAAATAAATATTTTCAAGTTTATTTATTTTATACAGGTATTGGATACAAAAACAATAGAAGTAACTGAATTTACCTTTCTTTCTGATAATCTTCCAGCTTGGTTTATGGTTGGGAAAGAAATTATGCCTAATGCTAAGGGACATATTGTTCCTATATTTGACAAGTTTGTAAAATATTTAAAAAATTATTTTTTCTAATTTTTTAGAATAAATAAAAGCTTCAATTGCGATTCTTTAAGAGAATATCACAACGAAACCGTAAAATTAAAATAATTTTGATTAAAAAATAAAAATATAAGGTAACTTTACGACTTCCTGATCCTTTTGATATTAAAGACGTGTTTTGGTTTGCTGTAAGTTTTTTGATTTTTTTTTCTGATTTTTTTATTAAAATATTAAACTTTAGTTGAATTAAAACTTTGATTTAAAAAAATAAATAAAAAATTTTTCAGATTTTCTCCATTCCCAGAAATATTCCACTTTCGCACATTTATTTACCTTATGTAATTTTTATTATTTTTTAAATTAGAAATATTTCAACAACTTATTTTTTTAATAGAATGATATGCAACTTCCGCCAGATTTGGTTAATTTACAGGTAATTAAAATAATTTTAAAATAAGATAAATAATTAATTTAGACACCTCAGTGTATTTGGAGAAGAAATATTGCCTAAATATTTAAATAAATACAAAAATACAAAGAGTTTTCCGGAAAACACACAAGAAATAAATATTTTTATACCTTCCGGAAAACTTATACTTTCCGGAAATAATTATACAAAGGAAAAATTCTGACTTTTCCGGAAAGTTTATTTATTTTTATTTTCCAAAAATACCAAATTATTTATTTTTAGCTAAAATACCCAAAACAAATTCAATTTTCAAGACCCCAAATTTGTTTAAAAAAAATATAGAATGAAACAAAAATTTATTTTAATTTTTATTTTTCCATACATTTTCAATTTTCTTCTTCTACTAAACTAAATGCTTTCATCAACATAGTCTTCTTCTTTTTATTTTCATTTAAATAGCGCATTTTCTTTTTAAATTGTTTTTACTCACAAAATTAGCTACTAAAACGATACTAGTAATTTACTTGACAAATTTGTATTTTTTCTTTTTCTTCTAGAATTTATTTTAATTTTTACTTGTGTTTTTACTTAAATTTGTTGGGTAAACTAAAATAAAAAAATACATAAAGTTTTCCGGAAAACACAAACAAAAATAAATATTCTGATTTTTCCGGAAATAAATATTCTATTCAAAAAATTTCTGGAAAATTTCCGGAAAATTTTTTTAAGAAATATTTAATTTCCGGAAAGCTTATAAATATAAAAATACATAAAGTTTCCGGAAAACACAAACAAAAATACATAATTATTCTAACTAAAACCTTCTGGAACTAATTGTACAAAGGGAAAACTCTGATTTTTCCGGAATGTTTAATTGCAAAGGAAGGAAGGTTAGAGAACATAGATTAAGTTGCGCTACTCATGTTATTACATTTGATTTTTGGGCATATGTCAGTTGAAAGTATTAATTTATTCTAATAAAATTTTATTTTCTTTGCTGATATAAAAATATTTTTAAAAAACCTCAACTCTTTTAAACCCAATATTTAAGCTTTTTTCTTCAATAAAAACTCAATAAATGAATGAAATTTGAGCCAATTGTATCTTTTTTTTGAAAAATATAAATAATAATAAATCTCTCTTTTAAACCACACATTTTGTGCAAAAATGAAGGAATCCTTAGTGTGATTGATCTTCAACTTTTTTTTTCTACTTTCAAAAATATTTAATCAAAAATAGAGGGATTTTTATGAGGATTTTTAATTTAATTTTTAGTTCCAAGAAACAAAAATTTTTTTTCACATTTTTGGACAACAATAAAACCGAAACAAAGTCAAAAAACCTTTTGTTATTATTTTTTTGTTTTTTTAGAAAAAAATGAAAAAAAGCTGCAGTTAACCTCATATATACCTTTGGGAATTTGTTGGGGCAAAAATAGCATAAAATATAAAAAAAAGAAAAAGGGGGAAACTGAAGCAGGCGGAAATTTACTTTTTAGTGAAATAAACTAAAAATTCGCAACTTTATTGAAATAAACTTTCTTTAAATTAAATAAACTTGATCAAAAAATAAACTTGAAGCAGGCAAAATTTAATTATTTTAATTTAAGTTTAATTAATTACAAACTTGATTTTAATTAAACTTGAAAAAAGTTTCAAGCTTCCAATTGCATTTTTCCAACTACATTTTTCGACCACATTTTTTAAAAATTAAAATCTTCTTGAAAATAGCTGGTAAAAATCTTACTTTTAATTAATTTTATAGAACACATTCTCCTCTATCTTTTGACATAAAAATAAAAGTTATAGCTTTATTTAATCAAAAGATATAAAAAATTCAAGTCAGTTGCGATTATATGGTTAACCCCTCCCCTTTTTCAATAAATTCTGCCGTCACTGACGCGACCCTCACATTCAAAAAAATTCTTTTTTCAAGTCTGTCAGTCCTCAATAAGTTCCTTTTACCTCTTGAACCTTCCATCCACATAATATATTCCTTTTTTCAACTTTTTTTTATTTTCTCCTTTTTTTCCTTTCCTTAGGGAAAATATGCCAGCCACACACCCAAAAACACACATAAATAACCTAAACTTTTTTTACAAATTTATCCGCTGTCATTTATCGAATTTTGTCCTCTTATAAAAATAAAAGCTTTTTTAATGAATTTTTATAAAAATAAAAAAATATTTATTTGACAATATTTGCCGTCATTTTCATATATATTTGCCGTCATTTTCATAAACTTAAAAATATTTTATTTTTTCTTTAAAAAATATTTTATGCTTTGTCAAGCATTAGAAAAGGAGTATTTATTATTACTTGTTTAAACCTTTTATTTCATGGATTTTTTAAAATTACAAATTGTAAAATAAATTTTAGACAAACAACCTGTTTAATAAAAGTACACATTGTAAAAACTTGTTAAAACTTTATTATAAATATGCTTAATTAAAAATCGCAAACTTAAAAATAAACTTTACCAACTTGAAGAGAAAAAATAAACTTTACAAGATTGCAAACTTAAACAATGCTTAATTTAAAAAATAAACTTGTTCGTTGCAAATATAAAAATAAGCTTGAAGCAAAATAAATCAACTTTTTTAGAATTTTTCTATACCTAAATTTTTTCTCAAAAAAATTTATAAAAATAAAATCCTCCTAATTTTTCATTTCCTTATATAAATTCCAATATTTTCTACATATTATTATTATTAAAAAATTTCTTTTTTTTTGTGTGTGGGATTTTCTAATGACCAACTTCAACCAACCAACCCTCCCCAACTTGGGAAAGCGTGAGAGAAGAGGAGTACTATATTATTATTATTATTATTAAAAATACCCACAAACAAATAGCTAATAATAATAACAATTTTCTATATACTTTAAAAAATCTCGCGACTATATACCCAAACAAGGCTGCAATTAAAAAAGGTTTTTTTTCTCTGCAGGGGCTTTTTAAAAAATATTGTCCTCAACGGAAAAGGGAAAAAAAGTTTTATTTATTTTTGCTTCAAGTTGGATATTTTTAATTTCAAGTTTGTACTTTTAATAAACAAATTAAGCATTTTTTACAAACTTGAATTTATTTTACAATTTGTAACTTTCTAATAAAACTTGTTTTACAACTTGTAATTTCACATAAAACTTATTTTACAATATGTAATTTTTTCTAAACTTGTTTTACAATTTGTAATTTTTAAGGTTTATATTTTAATTTTATTTTTTTCTCTTGCATAGTCTTAAACAAATACTTGAAATATTGAATACTTTCTACTATTTTTGGCCTATACTTTCACTTAAATATTATGCTTTCTAGTTACCTCTTTTAGCCCGCTTTATCTTGTAATTTCCTTAAAAATGTTTTTAAACGATTTCTGAATTTTTTCTTCATTTAACTAAAACTTAATTATTAGTTCCCCCCTCTCTAATTTACTTTCTCATGAACTAAAATTAAAGAAAAGACTGATCTCTTCAAAAATCCATCATTTATTAACTAGCTAATTTCACTTTCCTTCCAATCCTTCCATTTATTTTCACGTTTGTTATAATGGCCACCCTTCATATAGCCTTTACGTCGATGGCCAAAGGCTTGTTTCCCCTTTAGCTCTTCCACTTCCTGGACAAAGGTACCTCCAAAGCCTCCAAAGTCTTTTGCTATATCCTCAACAAAAGATATGCCTTTCATTGCTTTTCCTTCCCTTTTTTCACTTTCCAAACATTTTTTGCCTGGTTTCCTGTCCCTTGCACTTGGCGATTTTGTTGTTTCTCCTTTTTGCTATTTTTTAGTTATTCCCTTGCTGCTCTTTATATTTATCCATCTCCACAAATGCACACATCCATCGCTCAAATGCCCTCCCATTATTCCATCGTTCGGTCAAGAGCAGCAATATACATATAGCATGCCTTAACATCCCTTCCCTACCATCTGTTTAAATATGTTGTACTTATAGAATAGATCCTAAAATAATAAACCTTAAAAAATAAACTTGAAGCAAACTTAACTTAATAGATTAAACTTGAAAACTTAATAAACTTGAATTATTCCATAAGTTTTAAGTTTCTAAACAAGTTGTAATTTTTAAAACTTTTTTTTTCAAGTTTGTAGCCTTAGCCAAGTTTTAATTAAAGTTTATTTATTTTTCAAGTTTGTAATCTTGTAAAATCATTTAAGTTTCTAAACAAGTTGGAATTTTTAAAACTTGTTTTTGGTGACAAACAATTTGTTTCAAGTTTGTAATCTTTACTTTAATTTAAGTTTATTAATTTTTTAAAGTTTGTAATCTTTTAATTAATGTATTTTATAGTTTGCTTATTTTATTAAATAAAAGAAATAGCATTATTAATTACTAAAAACATTTATATTTTCTGCACGCAAATAAAAAATAAAAATTTATTAAAAAAAGATCATACTATGAGGCACAAACCATTATTATTATAACAACCTTTCTTGTTTATTTTGAAATAAAACCTGCCTAAAAATAATTTTTAAATGTGAGTTTTGACGCAAAAATTGAGTAAAAAATAATCTTTTTTAAAGGTCTTTCCCAAATAAATATTTTTGTTTAAATAAAAATCTAATATAAATATAACAAGCAACACTGGCGAAAGGAGCTCGGAGTGGCATGCTTCTCTATTATTTTGCTAGTGCTGTAAAATCTATACAATTTCATGTTGATGATGATATTATTGATAAGCTCAATTATTATTATACAACTGCTATAATTATTGGCAAGTTTATTTTTAAAAAACAAGTTTATTTAAAACAAGTTTCATATAAGTTTCTAAAACAAGTTTTAAAACAAGTTTTTTTGTTTAAAGTTTATTTTTAAATTGTTTCAAGTTTTTAATAAATCAAGTTTTAATAAATATTTAATTTGTAATCTTGAACTAAGCCTTAATTCTTAAGTTTTTGCAATTCTGGTCTCAACAAAGGAATACCTCGGTGCCCCTATTCAATGCTGGGTCCCTGCTACTTTTACAGAACCCATGGAGCAATATACAGAAAATTATTGTTTTGTTCAGGTAAATTAAATATTTTTTTTAAATTAAATTTATTTTTAAAATTATTCTTTTAGAGCACCTATTTTTTGCCGTTAAACGACTACATTCCAAAAATACTTTCAGAACGGGAGCAACGTCAAATTGGCTATTACCAATGGGTATGGGAAAAAAATCTGATTTTTCTGACAAATTCTGATTTTTTTCTGATTTTAGGTCCCCTTTGTATTAGCTCTAAAAGCCCTTCTTTTCTACGTCCCAACAATAGTTTGGAGGCTTTTAAGTTGGCAATCTGGTATTCACGTCCAATCTCTTGTCCAGATGGCATGTGATTCGAGGCTGTTGGATGCTGAGAGTCGCCAGAGAGCAATGCAAACAATTGCTACAAATGTAGAGGAAGCATTACATGTAAAACATCAAGTGGGAAAATTTAAAAATTTTCTAAAAATTTTCTAAAAAAATATTTTTAAGCTTGGAGGTAGTCGTATGAGAATGTTAAATTTAATTATTTGTACGAGGAGTAGTGGGGCCGCTGTCACTTTTCTTTATATTTCTGTTAAAATACTTTACACGGCAAGTCGAAATTGAATTTTTTTGAAAAATTTTCTAACAAAAATTTATTTTTTAAGGTAAATATTGTTGGCCAAATTTTTCTGCTCAACACATTTTTGGGTAACAGAAGTCGTTGGTATGGTCTGCACGTTTTACAAGATTTAATGAATGGGCATGAATGGGAGGAAAGTGGACATTTCCCTCGTGTCACACTTTGCGATTTTGAAGTTAAAGTTTTGGGGAATGTACATAGGCATACTGTTCAGTGTGTTTTGATGATTAATATGTTTGTTATTTTAGTTTAAATATTTTTTGGGGAAAATTTGAGAAGAAAATCTGCGAAATATTAAATACAGGGAACCCTATAATAATATGTAGTGTAAAGGGGGATACAAGCCAAACTTTTAAAATTCCATAACTTTCCTTAACTTTCAAATAAAAATCTAATTTTTATATCAAAAGATAGAGGAGGATGTAAGCTTTAAAATCACACAAAAATTAAATTTTAAGACCCAACTTAAAAAAGTTATGAATTTTTAAGTGTGCCCAATCATTCCTCCTAATTAACACAGCTTAACATTAAGCACCACAACTCTTTCTTTTATTTTAATAAAAATCTGATTTAAATGTCCAAAGATAGAGGAGAATGTAAGCTTTGAAATCTCACAAAAATTAAATTTTAAGACCTAGGTTAAACGGAGTTATGGAATTTCAAGTGTACCGAATCATCGCTTATATCAAATATGGAGCAATTAAAAATAAACTCAAAATTCCAATAAATAAAAAATTTTCTGGACATTTAAAAAACAAAAAAAACATTATTTTTCAAATTTAGGTTCAACGAGAAAATCTTTTTATTTCTCTGGTTTTGGTATTTTTTATTAGCAGCAGCAACATTTTGTTCCCTACTTTATTGGCTCTTTATTTCAATAATGCCTAGTCGACAATTAAATTTTGTTGGGAAATATTTGACGGGGATAGAAGGATATAAAATGGTTGATTCCCAATCTTTGAGACGCTTTGTCTTTCATTTTTTACGGCAAGACGGAGTTTTTCTTTTGCGTATGGTTGCAACACACGCGGGGGAATTAGCTTGTTATGAACTGGCAAAAAGATTATGGGACAATTTTATGGGAGGATCTCAAGAAAGAGGGACTAAAATGCATGATGTTTAAATTAAAATAAAAATTAATTTAAAATTCAAAGAGCTTTCATTTAATTTTTTCAGGCAAATCTTCTTTCCATCCATTCCCTTACATAATTTTTTCTTTAAATTTTTTCAATTGAAAAAAAATAAAAAAAATTTTTAATAATTTTATTTTTTAATTGAAGAAAAAAATATATTTAAATTAATGACTGGGTAATAAATAAAATTAGATGGACGTGAAAATGCGCGAGGAAAATGCCACAAACATTTTATTGTTTTACAATGTTTGTAAACTATTTTAAGAACAAAAGAAATCAAAATAGTTGCTTCAAGTTTTAATTAAAAGCAAACAAGTTGAGTTTACGAAATAATAGAAAAATAAACTTGAATTATTAAACTTGTTCAATTAATAAATAAACTTGAATCTAAACAAGTTTATTTTTAGGATTAAAACAAATAATTTAAAACTTAATAAACTTGAACTTAAAACCTGAAAATAAACTTGAAAATAAACTTGATTAATTATAAAGTTTTTAAGCTTAATCTTAAATAAAATGATTGAGGAAACGAGGTAATATAAAACAAATTTTCCCTAGTAGTAAAAATTGAAAAAAAGAAGTACTTAACGAAATAAAAATTTTATTCCCAAATTTATCAAAAAAATATATTTTATCGTATTTATTCTAATAGAAGGCCTTTTGAATTTTTCTTACAAAAAATTTTTTTCTTCCATTCTAGGAGAAATTATCCAAAAATTAAAAGCTCCTCTATTATAAATAATTTAAAAAATAATAAAAAAAGATAAAAAGTAGTCAAGAAAAAAAATTATAAAGAAATATTTAAAATGGTTGATGTGTCAACTGTTGGAATGTTTGTTGGTTTAACGGATTCAACAAAAACCGCAAATTAATTGCTTGCTGCAGCTGTGCTGCTAAAGGAGGTGTTGAGGCATTTGATGAGGAAGATTCACTTTCATAACATTTATTTAAATTCCCTTCTTTTTTTACATTACTTGAGCTGGCAGACTCATTTTCAACCTCATGTTGGGTTGTTGTACTTGAGGTAGAGGAACAACCTTTTCCTTTCATTAAACTTTTGTATTCAGTTATTCGAACCTGCAAAATAATATTTACAATTAAAATTTCAGAATAAATCAGAATTTTGTTTAAAAATCAGAATCTAGAGAAAACCAGATTAAATACAAGATTTAAAATCAGAATTTTCATTTTAAAATCAGAAAATATTTATTCACCTTTTTCCCATCAACAATACAAGTTCTTTTAGGCCTCGGCCTGTAACGATAATCTGGATGTTGTTCCATATGTTGTTTAGAAAGACGAGATTGTTCATCATAATAAGGCTGTTTTTCTCCATTAGACATAGCCTTCCAACGAGAACCCAGAATTTTTGAAATGTTGCTATTGTGCATGTCTGGGTTTTTCTTTAAAATTTTTCGGCGCTCGTCTCTAGCCCAAACCTTTAAAAAAATTTGAAAATAGTTAAAAAAAATAAAAGATTTTGAATTAAAAATTAGGTTTAAAAATATAAAAAGTTTCAGCATTTTTAAATAATCATAATTTTATCAAAATATTAGAATCAGAATTTTTGAAAAATTCTGAAAACTTTCTGATTTTTAATATTAGGGTTTTTTCAATTTCTGATTCACATAAAATTCTGATTTTTACTAAACTCAGAATTTCTGAAAAAAATTTAAAAATCAGAATTATTTAGAAACCAAAATTTTCGAAAAAAATCAGAATTTCACAAAAACCAGAATTCTTTTCTAAAAACCAGAATTTTATTTAAAAAATCAGAATTTCCCCTTACCATAAAAGCATTCATTGGCCTCTTAATATGATTTGAAGATTTAGGCCCTCCATCCATTCCAAATTTACCCACACCATTTAGATTATTATTTGGAGATGTTGCCCCATCATTTAAATAATGTTTTGAAGAACGTTTAGTTTTATTATAAGTTTTTGTAATTTTAAAATTATTTGTCAAATTTTCTTCCTTCTCGTCTTCCTCCATTTTTGGTGAAATTAAATGGCCGTTATTTTGTAAATTATTTTCTTCTTTTAATTCAGTCATTTCAATATTTAAACTAGGCGATTTTATTATATTTTCATTTGAATCTTCAGCCATTTTTGTATTATTTGGAATTTGTTGAGGAAGAAATGAATTGTTGTTGTTGGTCTGAAATAAGGAAAAAAATAATTTTTTAAAAATTCTCAAAAAACCCCTCAGATGTTAGAAAAACTCTATACCTTAGAAGGAGAAGAAGGAGAAGAATTTGTTGTTGACAAAGTTGTAGCAGTAGCATTTAAAGATGTCTGAGAAGGAAAATTATTATTAATTTGTTGTTGTTGTTGTTGATCAACAAATTTATTTGTAAAAAATGGAAGAGGAGTCTGTGGATATGCTAACAAAAAGGCTTTGATCGCTGCAGGCAAAAATAAATTAGAAGCTGCAAAAACATTTGTTGCATTGTTGTTGTTATTAATTGTTGTTGTTGTTGGTGGTGTGTCAAAAGCCGTGGAAGTGGGCGGAGAGTTAACTAGAAAACATTGTTTTTTAAACTTTAAACTTTGTTTTAGTAAATGAAAACATGGAAGAGAGAATAAGTTGGTAAGCTTGTTTCTGTTATTCTTCAAAGTTTAAGTTTGAAACTTGAAAATAAGTTTTTTAAGTTTGAAACTTGAAAATAAGTTTTTTAAGTTTGAAACTTGAAAATAAGTTTTTTAAGTTTGAAACTTGAAAATAAGTTTTCTAAGTTTGAAACTTGAAAATAAGTTTTTTAAGTTTGAAACTTGAAAATAAGTTTTTTAAGTTTGAAACTTGAAAATAAGTTTTTTAAGTTTGAAACTTGAAAATAAGTTTTTTAAGTTTGAAACTTGAAAATAAGTTTTTTAAGTTTGAAACTTGAAAATAAGTTTTCTAAGTTTGAAACTTGAAAATAAGTTTTTTAAGTTTGAAACTTGAAAATAAGTTTTTTAAGTTTGAAACTTGAAAATAAGTTTTTTAAGTTTGAAACTTGAAAATAAGTTTTTTAAGTTTGAAACTTGAAAATAAGTTTAAAACCTAGAATATAAGTTAAAGTTTCAAAAACAAGTTTATTAAAAACAAGTTAATTAAAAACTAGTTTAATAAAAACAAAACAAGTTTATTTTAATTATAAACACACCTTCATTTCCATTCCCCCCAAAACCAAAATTGTCAAAAACATTGGGAAGCATTGAATTTGGAATTGTAGAAGCGCCATTGCATAACCGGCTAAGATTTAGAGGTGTTTCTTGTTGTATTGTTGGCTGTTGTTTTTGAATATATGGATTTCTATTTAAATAAAAACAATTTTATTTAATTAGATTTATTTCCTTACATATTCGAAAATTGTTCTTCTTGTTGGATTTGGTTATTAGATTCTTTAATCTGTTTAATTTCTTTCTCCAATTGAATATTTCTTTGCTTCAAGTATTCATTTTTTACCTAAAAATATTATTTTAAATTTTCAAAAATTTTTTTCTTTCAAAACCCACATCAGCCTCATTTTTCGCTGTCAACAATTCCAAACATTTTTTAATCCAAAAATCCTTAGTTTCAGGATTCTCCAAATTTTCTCTAATTAAAAATGCAGAAGATCTAGCCAATTCTGCAACCATTGAAAAATTGTTTTGACAAAAATTTAGAGGAGAAATTTGTTGTTGTGGTAAATTTAAATCATAATTTTGAGGTAAAATTGGAGGTGTTGATGATGAGGAGGCTTTTGATTGGGAATTCATTTGTGTTGTTGTTTGGTCAAAAAATCTGAAATTTTTTTTGAATTTAATCTTTAAAAATAAAATGTCTTTTTAATTAAGGTTGTCGATTTCAAATTGAAATGAACAGGAAAAACGCGAATATTTCGGTGTCGGTTTCGTTTAACCAAAGAATTTGGGGAAACCGATATCAGCTTGTTTTTATGAAATTAACGTACAATGTATTAATTTTTTTATAAAAAAAAATTAAATTTTACACAAAAGAAAATAATAATAATAACCCATAAAATGAAACAAATGATCTTAATGAATTGATAAGAAACAAGACACAAATACAAATAAATATCGGTAATGGTTTGGGAAAGGGAGATGTTGTTAATTGTTTTGTGGAAAATAAGGGGGGGGGGGAAGTAAGCTGAGAGACAGTTAAAAATAAATTTTTTATAGTTTAAAAGTATTTAAAAATAAAATTGATAAAGGGGGAATCTTTTTATTGTTAAAATGAATTGAAAAATAGATGGAAATGATTGGAAAAACGATGGATTAAAAAATAATATTTATTATAGAAATTTTAGGGGTATAATCAGGTAAGAAATCTTAAAAATAAGCAGAAGGGATATTCAAAGAAACTTGGCATAACTCTCTTACGTGGGTCCAGGGATAGGCCCGTCCGAATTTTAAAAGAAGATGGAAGTGATCTCATCCTCTGTCCATACGGATCAGGGATTATTAGATCAGGATTATCCCTGGTCCATACGGATCACAGATCCTGCAACGACGGATATATTTATTAACTCTATCGCAAATTAATTTTTTAAGCCGGCAAGATTCCTAATATGGACATGTTTGTTTATTTTAGGGAAACAACAAGGATTTTGGTAGGACAGTCTACTTATTTGTATTTTTTTATCAAACACAGTAAAAAGGATAGAACACTAAAATAATGGGCAAAGTAATAATGGGTAGAGGTAATTGACCATGCGTAAATTGGGAAATTAATATTATAAATATATACTAACAATTGGAAGAAGGGTCACATAATAAATAATTTTGGGGAAACGATAGGAGAGAAGGGGGGAGGGAAGGGGGTGCTAAAGGTGTATTTATTTGTATGTGCGGGCAAAAAATTTTTGGGGAAGAATCTCTCAAGGCAAGAGACAAAGGTAAACGATAATAAATGGAAAAAGAATGAGTGACCATAAAATGACCCATCCAAACCCCCAAATATTGAGACATCACGCAAACAAAAATTAAATAATATTTTTTATTGCTCGGCCAATTAATCGAGAGATTGTTATTTCAAGCATAAACAATTATTATTTATTTAGCAAAATATTAGTAGAGAATTAATTAATAATTAATTTTGAAGAAATTCTCTAAATTTTGAAGCAGATTTCTATTAGGGTTTTTCGCGATTTTTTGGCGATTTTGAATTTTTTGGCGTTCTATTTTTAAATGAAATTTTTGGTGCAGTACCAATGGAAGGATATAAAAACTTAGAGGAATTAGAAACGGATTTCTGAAGATATTGGGGAGATTAAGAGAGATATAGAGGATTCGGGAGGATTACTTTATCAGTTACTCTTCTTCTCTCCCCTCTACCTTTTCTTTAAACTCTTTTTACTTAAAAAAAATAACAGAATGCCAAACAAAAGGAAAAATTAATCGTTTAAAAAGTGTTAAACTGATCATTCCAAAAATGGAAGTATATGTATACTGATCTCATCTACTAAATTATATTTAAATGAAAAAAAAATAAATTTGCTTAAAATGCAAATAAACGGAAAACTGATAGAAAATCATCAAAAAAAACAAAATGTTTTAAAAAAATCGGTGAGTGGGCGATTGTCGGTTTTAATAAAAATGAATTTAAAAAAGGATGAAATAAAAAAAAGGAAAAGCATTGGACAGAATAAATAAATAGAAAAATTATTCAAAAAACTTCCAACCATTTTTGATCAGTTTATTATTTTTAGGTAGGTGGAATAATAAAAAAAGGGGGAATGAGATAAAAATAAATTAACAATAAAAAATTATTCTAAAAGTTTTGGGGTTTATTTTAATAAAAAAAAACAATGGAGCAGGATAAGAGGACCCCCAGTTTTTGATTAATCCATATTTTAGAAACTCGGTTTTCGGTTTTGAGTTTTAGACAAATACCGGTTTTATTTTGGGAGTATTTTTTAAAAAATCACCTATTTTCGTCAAAACAGTTAATTTTTGGTAAACAATCAAAATTTTCGGTTTTAAGACCGGTTGTTAACAACCCTACTTATAACAATTATAAGAAACCCGTATCGAGAGAATTATGAAAATATAAATCCCAGGTTCTGATAATTAAAATCCTATTGAACAAAATAAAATGACAATTTCGAAATTTTGTCAATTGTTATAAAATTTAATAAAATTTCTTTATAAATTTAAAAAACAAATTAACAAATCAATTTTTTAACAAAACAACTTCTAACTTTATATTCCCCTATATTTTCCATTTTTTTATTTAAATAAAAAAAGTGATTCAAAAAATGTTTACTATTTTATTATTTAAATACTGCATTGTTTAAAGAACCTTTAAAGTTTTTTCCCTAAATTTATGTCACATGTATTGTTAAAAATTAAATAATAAAGAATTGTTTTTCTTAAAAAAGACTTGAATTTATTAAAAAAAATTTTTGCTGAAATTTCAATTTTTTTTTGTTATTTTTGGGGTTCCTTTGCTGATAAAAAAATATTCCCTATTTTTAGTTTTATTATCTTTTTTTCTATTTTTAGTGATCAAAAAAATAAAAAATAAATATTTTTTGGAGGAATACTAAGGTCTGATATTGGTCCTAAAAATAAGTTTATCATATAATCATATGTATTATTAAAAAAATATTTTTTTAAATTCAAGCCAAGTCTAATTTAAACAAAAAATAATAGAAGCACATAACAACAAAAAATTAAAAGAAAAATATTTTTTTAGAGAGAATGATTTTTAAATTTGGGAAGCTGTTTATTATTTAACTGATAAGTAAGGAATCAAGGAACGGCGCCATTTTGGTAGAAAAAGGGAGGAGAATTGGAAATTAATATTCTAAAAAAGGGAAAAGAAAACAAAGGCGGGCAGATGACCAAGGCAAAACAAAAAAAACATCAAAAAAAGAAAAAAAAATAATTTTAGAATGACTGCCAAAATAAGGGAAAGGGATCATGAGTTTAAAATAAATTAATAAGAAATAAATTTAAATATTTTCTGTAGGCATAATTGAGCGGCATTTTTGTCTTTTTATTTAAAAAAGGCTTAAATAAAGGTGTAATATACTCGTAAAAATTTGAATGGTAAGTAAAGGTTTTTGATTTTTAAAAATTCAAAAGAATTATAATTTTTCTTTTGAGAAATGCCGTCTTGCCTAATTAATTTTTAAATTGTTTTTTAGGGGCAAAAAATATTAATTTAAAAAATAATTATTGTGGGAAAATAAAATAAAATTTTTTAAAAATAATTCTAAATGCTTAAAATACCCTTAATTTTAAATAAATAAAATTTTTGTTTATTATTTACCTAAAAAATATTTTAATAAACAAAATTTGACGTAAAAGTCTATAAAAGTAAAAAAAGATCGGTTTTATGTGAACAATTGTATAAACAATATATATTTAACTAAATAAGTTCAAACTTAAACACCTACGCTAAGTTTGTTTAAAATACAAAAAAGGACTTAAAGTTTTGTATTTTATAAACTTGAAATATTAAAATAAATATTCCGGAAAACACATTATGAAAATAGAAAAATACAATGAAGAACGCAATCCGGAAAAAGCAAAAATACATTCCGGAAAAGATAGAAAATATAGAGAAAACACATTCCGGAAAAATACAACGAAAAATACAATCCGGAAAATTCCGGGAAAATCGAAATAGTTAAATAAAAATGTTTTTGAAGCATGTTTAAAATTTTATGGGTGTTAAAAACAATGTTTTTAGGTTTAGAAACTTAAATTATCAAGTTAAGTTATTCCCAATTATCAAAAACACAAAAATAAATGTTCTCTCAACATCAACACATTTTTGCCCATCTCAATCATTTCAAAAAAAGGTGTAATATAAACCTCTCAAACAAAAACAAATAATTTGGGCAATGGCTTGAGGGGAGAGGAGAAATAGAGAAAGGTGATTTGTTTAGATAAAAGCGCGGCAATTTATTTTATTGCATTTTGGGGTTATTTTTTGAGTGTTTTTGTATGTATATTTTAGACGTTGTCCAAACTTTGTCCAGACAATAATAAAAAAATAAAGAAAAATAAATTATTATTTGTTTTTTAATAATTAATAAAGAGGTTGGGAAGTACTGTAGAACGATTTCTATATAAGCTGATAAAAATTAGTTTATCAGATTATCAGTTTTTATGAAAATTAGACCAAATTAAATAGAGAAAATGAGGTTTTATGCCAGTTATTTGGGGTAATTAGCACTTAAAAACTTAAATCTCAAGAACAGATATACGAATGGACTTGAAAGTTGTGGATGGGTCCTACCATCTATTTGAGACACATTCAGGAAAATTATTAAATTGGCACCATTTTTTAGAAAGCATTCGAATCTAAGTGTTATAAAAATAAACACTAATTGATGCTATTAGTCTCGATAAAACTAGAGCCAAACATAAACAACAAAAGAAACATGTAGCATAATGCGAGGGATAAATAGAGGCGGGGTTTGAGAGAAAAGAATGGGCGGGATATTACTGTAGTGAGTGCGCGACTATAAAAAATGTTTTTAATGCAAAATTTATGTAAATGTTAAGTTAAAAATTTCAAAAAAATTTTTCTTAATTTTCAAAAATTTTTTTAAAAATTTCGAAAAATTTTTTTCTAAGCCCCCACCTTTCATTTTCATGTTTCAAATTTTCTCCATTAACAACAACAACATTGTTTGTCCTATTCAAAACAAGTTTATTATTATTTTCAAGTTTGTTTTCGTCAAATGTTTCTTCCAAAACATCTTGTTGTTGTTCATTTAAATAAACTTTGTTGTTGTTTTGTTTGTAATTTAAAGTTTGTTTTTGTGGTGTTTGAATGTTGGGATCAGTAAATGTTTGGTGTTTTGCGATACAATTATTATGGGGTAATGTTGAGGGGGAAAATGTTGTTGTTGATAATTGCTGGTGTTGAAACTGTGAAAATTAAAGGGAAATTAATTAAAAAAATTTTCTTAGAAATTTAGAATTTTTTTTTGGAAAATTAAAAAATTTTTTTAAAGTTTTTAATTTTAATTTCTTTTTAATTTTTCTATCTTCCAAATTAAAATTTTTTTTAAATAAAAGCCTACAGGCTTATTTAATAATTGTTGATCTCCTAGTTTTGTATTCATGAGATCTTCCTTTTCCTCTTTTTCTTCTTCCTTAACAAAATTTCCTTTAACATCATGACAGTAACTAGTCGAAGCTATTTGGGGATCGACAGCCAAATTTTTATTCTTTCTTTTTATTGTCGAAATTTCTTCTTCCTCTTCCTTATATTCATCCCTTTCCTCCCCCTTCTCCTCTTCTTCCTCATCTTTATTTTCTTCCATTTCTTCATCCGTTTCTTCTTCCCCCTCTTCCATTTTCCCTTCATTTCCTTCCATATTTCCCTCTTCTTTCACATTAGAGTCAATTTCTTCCTCTTCCCTTCCTTCATTTAAAGCATTTTCTTCTATTTCCTCCCTCAATCTCGAAGATGAAGGATTACTTGCAGAAATAGAACAAGTCAAATCCATAATATTATAATTATTTTTATTGCTTTTAATTAATAAATTATTTGATTGCTCTTTTTGGCCAATTATTTGGTTAATATTGCTAATTTTTTCGTTAAGACGAGGATCAGAAATTTTGGAATTATTAATTAATTTTGAAGAAGCTAATTGTTGCTGTTGTTGAAGAAGAGCGTTTTGACTAGGTAATCGACGTATTGGAGCAGCCTTTCGGCGACTTGACATTCTACAAATAAATTTCTAGAAATAAAAAAAATTTTTGACGTACGGAGCGGAGATCTAGCCGGCACGGTTCTTGAAAGTCGGGAATTGAAAAAAGTTAGGGTATTTCGACTTCCAAAAGCGTGAATTTAATTTTTAAGCCAGTTAGATCTCTGGAATGGAGCGAAAAAAAATACGAAAAGAATTTTCGGAAAATACAAGAGGCGAGGACAGAATGCCTTGAAAAAAATAGGTGATCAATGAGGGGTAAATCATACAAAAATTATTTAAATATCGGACGAGATTTTTTTAAATAATTAAAAAAAGATATAAAACAAAACAAAAGTAGCAATCTGAAGAATGGATGGGGATTATATTAAAAAATCTTTTTAAATTTCGTATTAAATATAATAATTATTATAAGACAAAAACAAGGTAAAGAAAAAGCACTCTATTAAATTAAAAAATAAATAAAACAAAAAAAGATTTAAAAATGGGAAGATGCTTTTTATTATTAAAGATTTCCGATCAACTTCTGGCTGCAGTTAAAACCACCTAGGCGGGGTATATCCTATCCCATTATTTCATTTATATTATGGTTATGCCATCAGGTATTGCTTCCATAAACATGGAGATCTATGAGAGAGGACAATTTGGGCTCAATTAATCTTTTTGAAAACGCGGACAAGCTTGGAAAGAACCTTACTATAAGCCTTGATATTTAAATTAACAAGCAAATTTATTTTAGAATTAAATCCTTTCTTAAAGCTTAATGTATTTCCTCTTTATTTTAAATTAAAAATAATTGTTTCTTGTGCGCAATAAAAATAAAATTTTTATTTTAAAAACAAAAAAAGAGTTTTTAGGAAAGATGTAAAAATTATTAAAAAGGTGTTATTGTGAAAGAGGCACTTAAAAGATTAAAATAAAAAAATTTTGTAGTTAAAAGGGTATTGTAAATATTAAAAAGATTTAATGAAAATGGGAGGGGAGAGATTTGTGCCAATTTAGCCTGTGAATGAGGATAGGCCCGGTAATAATTATTAAGTCATTAAAAAAGAAGAAAGGTTGGATAATAAATAAATAAAATAAAATAATTTTGTTTATTTTTAATTTTTAAAGTGCCGGAAATTGTAAGAAAAATAAAAAGAATTGCGCAAATTAAAGGGACATGAGTGAGGTAAAGTCCATTAATTCTTATGACCTTATAATTAATTTTATAAAATTTTTTTTGATATTTTTAAATAGAGAATTAAATCTGCTATAAAATAGAAAACAAAGCAAAAATTATAGAAAAATGGAAAAAATAAAAGTTAATGGGGAAACAAGCAAACTTGGATTTCTTCGATTTTCCCCTGTTTTAAGGACAATCTAAAAAGATTCTTTTTTAATTTCTCGATCGAAGATAGAATTATAATTTAATCTAGATTAAGTTTTAGAACCCCTTATCCACCAATTTCCAAAAAAATATTTTTTAAAAAGCCTCATTAATCTAAAGGCACAAAGGTGTAACCAAGGTATACGATAAATTGTTGAAAATAAAATAAAAATGAAGGAATGAAAATAATGGATGGAGATTTAATGGAAAAAGGGAGAATATAAACCAATTCTTAGTTTTTAAAGATAATGCCAAACTCACTCCTCTTCTTGGCAAAAATTATTATTATAAAGTTTTTTTAATGTCCATTATCTCCCCCCCCCCCCTCCCTTACATTATCCCATATTAAAAAGCCAAGGGCGGAGAGAGGCTCTAATGATTTTTGTCAACAAATGATCCCCTTTTACATATTCACGCGCTTAAAAATCCTTGTAAATTGTGTAAAAGAAAGGTAGAAAAATAATATTAAAAAAGATGGCACGCAATCCTTTCACTATTGGATGGATAAAAGGAGGAAGATTGCGCGAATAGGGAGTTAATTGCGCGAAAAAGATAAAATGTTGAAAAATAAGAAAATTTATGGAAATTAAAAATAATTTTTGGAAGGTTTATAAATTATTAAAATTGAGATCCTTCCTACAAAAATAAAAAAAATACAGTGCAGGGATGGGGCGGGTTGAGGAAAAATTCGAGCTTAATTCGTAACAGGATTTCAAAAAAATTTTAGTATAAGGTTTCGGCTTTCTAGTCAAAAAAAAGAACGGGTTTCGTGTTTCGGGTAACCCGTCCTATCCCTAATACAGATATGAGAATAGTTGACATGAGAAGGAGAAGGGTTAATTGAATAACAAACATTGCCTTAGTTTAGGCCTTATAACTATAGAGGCTTTCAACAATTTGTAATAAGAATTGAATTCTCTATTTAAACACATTAAAATTTTTGATTTTAAAATTCAAAAGCTGTCAGAAAGGAAACATTTTTAACCAATTAAAATGCCTAAAAAAGCTCGTTTTTCTTATACATCTATTTTAGTTTGGAATAAAAATTTTTTTCAATTTTCTATGTTTTATAGAGAATTTAATCCTCTATCGAATGATACCAAAAGCTTCTTAAAGGGTACATTTATTCGAGAGATATTAAAGAAAAAGTGAGGTGCACTCACTATATTAGATATTAAATAAAGCAAAAATTCTTTTTAAAAATTAATTTGACATTAAATTTATTAGAAGATAAGAGATTAATTTTGCAGCATTTTTTAACCTTTCTAATAAATAAAAAAATTTTTTTTTGTAATAAACTTGGGTAAAAAATAAGAATAAAATTAACTACATAAAAGACAATAATTAAGCCCACCAAACTTTCTTTTAAAAATAAACCTTTTCACCTTTATTTTAAAAATAAATAAACCTTTTCTCTACAATAATCTCTTAAAATAAAATACAAATTCCGGAAAAGACTTTTTGATATTTTCATTTTTTAATTGTTTTTTGACTTTTTTTAGTCTTTAACTGCGCGACATTAAAAAAATAAATTTTCTTTAGTTTGTAAAATTAGCGTAAAAAGAGAATAGAAAAATAAATACAAGACACAATTTTGAGTATTTTTTGGCATTTTATTTTGAATAATTATAAGAAATCCTAAATATAGAAGTAATGTACTTATTAATGCTGCTAATTAAATAGGTTATAAACAATAAAACCTGAAGCATGATTAAATAATAAAACATGAAACGTAATAAAATATTAAAACTTGAAATTAAAACTTGGAACATTAAAAATAAATAAAACATGAAGCTTGAACTTAAATATTAAAACACGGAGTCAAAACTTGAATTAAATAAAAATACAAGTTTACAATTTAAATAAACTTGAAGCATTAAAAATAAAACTTGAAATAAAATTTTAAGCTTGAACTTGAATAAATAAAGTTGAAAGCTTAAAAAACTTGGACTTAAAACTTGAAATATTTTTTAATAAACTTGAAGCATTTCTAAAATTAAAATTTTAAGGTACAATTAAAAGGCTATATAATTTTAAATGGAATTAATTTAAAAAATTAAAAATTAAATTTAAAAAAATAATTTGAATAATTTATTAATTTATTTAACTAAATAACTCAATTTTCTAGTAAAAAATATTTTTTTAAAAATTAAAAAAATATTTATTAGTCAATAAAGAGATAAAAAGGTTAGCGCTCAATAAGCATTTTTACAAGAAAATGGAGGGGAAAACAAAGCTTGTTATATATTTTTTTCTCTTCAATTTTTTCTTCTAAATTGGCATAGAAAACAAAAAAAAATAATTTTTGAGTAAAAAAAAATAAAAACAATAGGAATAACTAGAAAAGACACAATTTTGTAAATAACAATAACTCCAAAAAAAGAGTAAAAGCAGCTGGTGCTGCGCTCATTAAATTTACTTTGAGGGGGAAAAGAGGGTAGTTATTTGCAGATTGGACATAAAAAAGGAAAAAAATAGAGGACGGCATATATGTATATTTCATAATCAGTTTGAAATTTAATTTTAAAAATAAAGTTTAAAAAATTTTTTAAATATTTTTTAGTAAATGAATTTAGGAACAATGACTACCCCAATAGCTAGGCACAATGGCCGGCATGGAAACAAATTTTAATTGTTTTCTTAGCCCCAAGGGGGTGCGACAAATAAAAAGATTATTTTTAAATAAGTTTTAAGGCCAAAAATTAATTTTATTTTAAAAAATAACAACAAATCCATATCTCCTCATTGTTTTAAAAAATTCTTTGATCTTTTTTCTCTCATCCAGAAAAAAATAATGGGGGAAAGGAGAATTGGCCAAATTTGGGAAGCTATTTTATGATATACAACTCTTTCACTAACCCTAAAAACAAAAATTTTTATTGCTCTTTGAACAATAAAAAAATAGAAATAAGAGGATAACAATAAATTATAAAATATATTAATGGAAATTAAAAAGTTGGAAAATTAAGAAGAAAATTTTTTTTGGAGAATTCGGATGCCTCTCCTTTTGAATAGGATTTTTTGAGAAAATGGGTGATTTAAAATAAAGGTATGGATTAAAATAAAGTTAAATTTTAAAATTTATTTTTTTAATTATCTGACCTAGAACTTTAAAAATAAACATTTAAATGCCGTCTTATAGTAAAATAAATAAAATAAAAAACAGAAATGTTGCTACTAAAAACAATAATAAAAAATCTTTAAAAAGCGCTAATTTATTTAAAGCTAACGTTGAAAATGCTTAAAAACTTTAAAAATAAAATAAAAAGAAAACTTTTGAAGAGTCGCGCGGGTAAAAAATAAAAGAGGAGGAAAATTTATTTTTGAGGGAAAAAGAGGATCAGTTAGTTAGTTGTTTGTTAGTTAGTTTTAACCCCCCAAAAAATTTTTAGGACAAAATTGAGGGAAGAACAAATAAAAAATTTACAAAATAAACAAAAGCACTCGGGAACAAAAGCAAAAAAAAAAGAAAATAAAAAATTTAAGAGTTGAAAGGTAAAGATAAAATAAAAAAATTAGAGGAGAAAGAGAAAACTTTTTTTAATCGAAAATAAAATTTTAGAAAAAATTGTCTAGAAAAATAAATAAATAATTTAATTAATTAATTAATTATTTAATTAAAATGCTTCAAGTTTTATTAAAATTCTGTTTCAAGTTTGTAGAAAATATTTTAAAGTGCAAGAATATTAAAAATAAAGTTGAATAAACAAAGTTGAATTTAATGCTTACAGGTTTTACAAACTTGAATAACAAACTTAGATTTATTTAAATAATAAAATTGTTTAAGCTTAATTAAGTTTTCAGATATATTTAAAAATAAACTTGAATTACAAACTTAAATATTTCAAGTTTGTAATTAAATTTTTATTCAAGTTTGTAAACTTGGATAATTTAAATAATAAAACTTGCTTCAAGTTTATTTAAAAATAAACTTGAAACAGGTTTAATAAAGTTTATTTCAAGTTTATTTAAATAATATAGAACTTGCTTCAAGTTTATATTCTTTTATTTTAAAATTTAAAACACAAAATATACTAAGCTAATCGTTCCCTAAAAATATTTTTATTTATTTTTATTTTTTCTTTTGTTTTTAATTTTTTTCTTTTTTACTTATTCCGCTTTTAACCTTTTGTTTGTCATCTTTGCCGCACCCAAAAAAATTTTTTAGCCAAAGTAAAAATATAAAGTTTTTTTTGGGGTGGAGAGAGTTAGTAATCAAAGTAGAGTGAACACAACAAACAATCATTTCATTTTCCTCTTCTCATCAAAATCAGTCAAACAAAGACAATTTTTTTCTTTTAAAATTTTTTTCCAAAATCTTTAGAAATGTTAAAGAAAAAAAATAAAATAATGAAAGAAGATTAAAAAAATTTTTTTCCTAAGGAAAAGCTTAGGAATGCTTTTCTTGCGCATATCAGCCTAGGATACTTGCTTCAGGTTTAAATAATTAATTGTTAAAATTATTTAAAAATTCGTAAATGGTCTTAATAATATAAAAAACATTGGAAAAATTTTTTAGAAAATTTTTGTTCCAATAAAAATAATTTTTAAAATTAAGGCATTTTAATAAGAATAAATACCCCGAATATAAAATTAAAATAAAAATTTTTTAAAAACAAAAAATTTTTTTTCAAAACAAAAATGAACTAAAAACAAACAGAAAAGTCTGCTAAGTGTAAAAATAAAATTTATTTTCTCTCTCCCTTGCTAAATATTTTTTATCAGCAAAATATTACAAACAATATACAGAGTAACCTAAAAGAGTCCCTCTACGATTTATAACTTTTGAAAAAATTAATAAAATTTAGATTAAATTGATAATAAATAGAGAATTAAATTAGCTACAAAATAAAAAAGAAATTATAAATTTATGTAAAGAAATAAAAAAGTTATGAGAGAAAAAGTGAATAAACGTTTCGGCTTTAGTTGAAGGGTTTTTGCAACTTTTTTAGCCAGAACTTTTTTTTCAAAATTTTAAAGATATTGAAATAAATTTCAACTTGTAGAGAATTTAATTCTCAATTTAATGATATAAAAATCTTCCAAATCGGTTTATCCATTCCCAAGTTATAGAAGAAAATATTGCTTAGACTCTTTTTTTCAAAAAATTTTATTTAAAGTACTTTAAAATTATTTTTGATAATTTAAAAAAAACAACAAAAGTAGCGTTCAAAAGCTTGAACAGATATACAAATAAAAATAATTTTTAAAAAAAAATTTTGTATGTAAAATTTTAATTAAAATTAATTTAAATTTTAATATTTTCCCTCAGCATTATTAGGTATTATAATTAAGAGAAGCGCGAGCTAATTAAATTTGACGATTGAGAGATTATTACGGTATGAGAGAAAATAAAAGATAAGAACATTTCGAATTTTAAGTTATGAAATTTTTAAAAATAATTTAAAAATTAAAATAACAAAAAATAATTACAATAAAATTAAAAATAGCATCAACAAAACGAAGCAGAATTTAAAAATAAAAGAGAGATTAAAATCTCTAAATAAATAAAATATAGTGTAAACTTTAAATAAAAACAATCGCCGCCATTTTGCTTCAATTGTTATAAATTTTCTTTAAAAAAATTTTTTTTCTTTTATTTTTTTAAAAATTTGCTCGTTTTGTGTATTGTTTTTATTTTTACAATTAGAATAAAAAAATAAAAAAAATTTTTTTGGAAAAAGTAAAAAATAAGAAAATTAAAAGCAGCTGCTATTTAACTATTAAAATATTTACTACTCCCTCCTTTAAATCTTTTGCCGCTTATTCTAGTAACGCGCATAAAACTCGCATCTTTTTAGAAAAAAAAACATAAAAAGCATAAGAAAACAATGGGCAAATGGCAGAGGGAAAAATAAGGAAAATTAAGGAAAATAGAGAAAAATAAGCAAAAATGGTAACCCCCCTCCCTACAGCTAAATCCCCAAAATCTTTATGAGACTCTAAAATATATAACCGGATATAAGGGATTAAGAGATAGAACAATAGATATGAATCATGGATGTCTTCTGCTTCCGCCTTCGGTAAAATTTTGCCTTCCTAGGCCTTCCTAATTTTGCCTTCTTCCTCTATGTATAGCTATCTAAAGAGCGTCAAAGCCTACCCATGCTAAACCTTTTCTTCCCCCAAAAAATTTTTTTTCTGAGACTCCAAAATATCCGGATATTATAAAACAATATGCCTGATTGAGAATAAAAAATAAAAAAAAATTTCGTTGCAATTTAATCGGCAACAGATGTTTGTGGGGCTATAATAGGCCCGGCAAAAGTAATCTTTTCTAGCCTACGCGGAAAAACAAAAAGAAAAAAATTTTTTTGAAAACAGAAGGAGAAAATAAAATAAATTTTATTAAAATAGGGTAATTCTTAAACAATTAAATATTGTTTTCATCATTGTTATTCAATAAAGAAATTGAGAGATCCTAATCTAGGTAGAGGTAATCCCGAGGTATACGACATTTGCGAAGGCGACACTTGCGGAGATAGACTTTTTGTTTGCAAAAAAAATTTTCTTGAAAATTTTCTCAAGAACTTTATATTAAAAATTCAAAAAAATTCAAGAAAATAAATAAAAATATTAAAAAAAATAAAATAAAAATAGAAAATATTAAAACGATAAAACATTTAATTACTAATATTTAAAAAAATGTTTATTTAATTATTTTATGTTCTAAAATTTAAATATATATATATATATATATATAAATTTTATTTTTAGAAAATAAAATGCGTAATTAAATAAATAATTAATTGATATATTTATTTTTATTATTTGTTTTTAAATGTTTAATTAACTACATAGAATTTTTAATTAAAATAACAATAATGAATTTTAAATTAATTTTTAATTAATTTAATTTTGCAAAAAAAATTTTTTTAAATTAAAACTTAAAATAAATTAAATTTAAAATAAACTTAAAAAATTAAAATTTAAAAAAAAACAATGTATAATTGATTTTGCTACTACTATTATTGTTTAACCTAGCGCGTGCCTTCTTAAAAATTTTCTTTTTAGCCCTCTCGCCCCCTCCTTCCCCCTATATTTTTTATCAAATCAAAACACAAATTTTTAATAATAAATTAATTAAATAAAAAAAGGATTTCTAATACAGGTAGAACCTCCTTAATAACGCTCAATCTTTCAGTATGGAGTAGCTTATAACGAGAGTGACATCAAAATATTTTTTACGTAATTTTAACAATATTTTTTGGAATTTTTAAAAATTCCAAAAAATAAAAAAAAAGAAAATATTTTGTGTATTAAATAATTTAATTAATTTTTTGATTGATTATTTAATTAATCTTGAATTAATTCATTAAAAATTAAACAGAAACGCCTGATTAAAATATATAAATCAACTACTGTTAATTGTGTTTTGATCAGACAAAGTATTAATTAAATTTAAAAAATATTATAAAGGAGTGTAGTGGACGGTGCACCTTTCTCGTTTTGTGTAAAGAGGGAGAAGAACCTCGTCCTGTTGAAATCCTTCCTTTGTAAGGTTTTTTAAGGGCGAGAGGCTACAGACTAGGGATCGGACTGGAAGGATAGTACGAGAATCGAGATCTTGAAAAAATTTCTATCGCGATAACCGAGATTTACGATCGAGATCTCATCTTGTTCCTCTACTACAGACGCTGTATTTTTCCAAAAAAATTATTATTCTTCATATATTTTTGGTAAATTTAAAGAAAAAAGTTAGAAATATCGAAAGATGAGATTAAAAAAATTAAAAAAATATAAAAAATAATAATAGAAGAACAAAAATGTTTTGTTAATATATGCATTGTTATGAAGGCCGTTTACTAAAATAATAAAAGGGAGATGATTTTACTCCTCCAAACTGTCACAGACAGTTTGGAGTAAATAAAATTGGGAGTTTATTGAATTTTAATTTTTATTTTTGAAGTTAAAGAGGAGAAGAAATTCTTCGTTCATTTTCTTGTCTAAAACACAATAGGGTTCAATCCTCTGGAAAAAATCACAGGAAGGGGTTGTTTATTCTTAGGAAATTTCGGATATCCGGAAACGGTCTAAATAATCGAAAAAAAATCCTCGGTGTTTTGGTTCAGTTCAGAACCGACAATCCTAACCAGAGGCATTAACACACTCTCAACAGCGTCAAAAATCCCGTCATGTTCCCTTCCCACTCACACACCCTTTAAAAAATAAAAATGTAAAAATATCAAAAATAATATAAAGATTAAAATTTACAATACCCAAGACAACCCCTCAAGACAAAGATTAGAGAATAAAGACGTTTTATTTGAAACAAAACTAGAAAGGAAATAAAAGGGGAGGGTGTGTGGTTGGAATGCGCAAAAAAGATTAATTAGAGTGGCAAAATAATTTTTTGTAAAATTTAATAAAAATAATGAAATAAAGTGATTTGCTATTGTGTCAGTCTCTAATTTAATTAAAAAATATTTTAAAAAATATTACGTTATGATTAGATAATAAAATAATTATGGGAGTAGAACGGAAATGAAAAGTGAGCCTGCGATGCGTAAATTATATATGGACAGCAATTAAATCTGATTTTATTTGAAGTAAATAAAATATCTGATTAAACAAGAGAGGGGGGTGTGTTCGTTTGGACAGTTAAAATTTTCAATAATTAGCGAAAGAATTTGTTTATCAGTGATAAAATCTAATCTATATATAGGGATATATTAAGGATAAGGGGACGGCGGCTATTAGAAGGGCCATAACTTTTTAAGAAAAAAAGATAAAAAGATAATTTAAATTTTATCAGAAAGAGGAGAATCTCTTCTACAAAATCTCCAAAAATTAAAATTTTTGAATAAAAATTTAAAAAGTTATGAATTTTTAAATGAATTAAATCAGACATTAAAAACGTTCCTTTTTCACTTATTCAATCATCAAAAATTATTTTTTATTCAAAACGTTAATTAAAAATTCTCTCTCGCTTTCGTCTCTCTTAATCAAAACTTTTAATAAGAATAAAAAATAATATTTCAAGAATTTTAATGCCGAATTAATTTAAAAAAAGGTATTTATTACAACACACAAAAATATTCTTTTCATTGTTGATGACGAAAGCAACAAAAAAAAATTTTTTCAAGTGTTAAGAGCAAAGAAAGGAAAAAACAGTAAAATTAAGAGTAATATGTTTGTTTGTGTGTGTGTTGTGTTGTTTTAATAGAAAAAAGGTTTGGGGTGATTGTTTCTGTTGTTGTTGAACGTGGATGTGTGACCGTTCGAGAAGAGAGAGTAAAAATCAGTGAAAAATCACCCCCAAAAATTTTTTTGTTTAAAATCTTGATAAATAAAAATATTTTTATTAAAAATTGAAGATCATCTTTTTTATATTTTTTATTTTTTAATTTTTGGAATTTTAAAGTAATTACTCTTATACCTATAAAAAAGACAAATTTCCATTTTAAAAATTCATTTCGGCCGGCCGAAGGCCGGACGCTCGACAGAAGTGTGACATCTTGGGGGCAACTTTTTATCGCGCATCTGGGAAAACTATAGACTTGGCGCCACGACTTTCCCTTTGCGCCGAAACGACCCCCCTGAAGTGGCTATCTCCTGAACGAGAAGTCGGAGCGGAAAGGTCCCGCTTGGAGGGCACTAGAGCACGATTAGTAGATATCAATTAAAAAAAAAATTTCGAAATTCGGTGAAGTCTAAATACCGAAGTGCCGTGCTAACCCTTTTTAAATGTTGGCAAAATGTGGTGCCATTGGGTGTTGGCAAAACGTGGTTTTGCTATATCTCGGGAACGGCTCGGCCGAATTGGATAGCACCTGGGGGGTTATAGGTAAGTGGCTATGGGAAATTTTTTGGGATGGGTCGTTTTGGTGCCGCACTTGAGTGTGGCGCCGAAATGGCCGGATGAAAATTTCAATGCGTTATAACGCGTTTTTGAGAAGGTGGGGGTCTTCGGGCCTGGGAGTGATGTTGTAGGGCTGGATGTTGGTAAAATATTTGGTGTTGGACATTAGAGTCTCGGGTGAACTTTTGGGGGTGATATGGTCCAAAGTGTCGGGGTCGAAAAGTCGACTTTTTGCAAAGTGAATTCTAACCCGTTTTCGATAGCCAGATCGAAAGAGCGTCCCCTGGCGGTCAGAAAAAGGTATCATATGTTGGGGGTCCACTTGAGTCTCAAAAAGTTATAGCGGATGTTCGCAAATGTCGCGAATGTTTTTGAGACTCTAACTCCATAGGGAAATTTTTTAAAAATTTTCTGAGGCCGGATTTGGACTCAGCGCATGTCAATGCACCATATAAGCCGTTTTTGGGGTCAAAATTCGAAAATTTTGTCCCACCCTCTATTTCCAAAGGGGTACTACCCCTTTTGTGGAAATTTCGGGATTTTTTGGGGGACCATAACTTTTTTGGGGTGGAAGGATTTGGATGGGGTTTCTTTCTAAATATAGTACTAAAAATTAGAAATTTTTGAAGCCGAAAAAATTTCGAAAAAAGTCGAAATTGAACCCGTAGGGGTCGAATTTCGAAAAACCCAAAAATTTTCGGTTTTTCGAAAAAATTTTCGGATTTTTGCCGGCGGTTCGAGCCGAGGGTATTTTTCCTGGATAGAGCTTATTTTTCTCCATAGAATGAGCTTTTAAAATTTCCAAAAAAGGTTAACTTTGTGAAAGTTATGATTTTTTGAAAATTTGGTCGATTTTTTCGGCCAAAATTTTCGGCAAAAAAATTAATTTTAAAAAATGGCCATAAATAGGCCAAATGTCATATCAATCGAAAGCTCTCATTGAGCTGAGCTCAAAAATATTTTTGTAAAATTTTCTGACCATTTTGTACAAAGTTACAAAAGGTCGAAATTTTGGATGAGGGGGTTTGGGGGCCTAAGGCCCCCAAACTGGCGGCCGGAGGCCCGCCGTGGGATGGCCAAGGCCGAGGAAGTTGGCGAGGGCAGAAGGCACGAGCTTTCAACCCATCTAAAAGGCAGAGCAATGATTCGCCGAGGCCGAAGGCCGAGAAGTTGGCGGGCCGAAGGCCCGCCATAGGCGAGGGCCGAAGGCCCGTCTAAAACGCAGAGCCCATCTAAAACGCAGAGCAATGATCCACCGAGGCCGAAGGCCGAGGAAGCGAGGGCCGAAGGCCCGAGCGATCATTACATCTAAAAGGCAGAGCAATTGTCAAAGGCAGAGCATAGATCCTCCGAGGCCGAAGGCCGAGGAAGCGAGGGCCGAAGGCCCGAGCATTCATTACATCTAAAAGGCAGAGCAATAGTCTAAGGCATTGCATAGATTTTCCGAGGCCGAAGGCCGAGGAAGCGAAGGCCGAAGGCCCGAGCATTCATTACATCTAAAAGGCAGATCAATTGTCAAAGGCAGAGCATAGATCCTCCGAGGCCGAAGGCCGAGGAAGGCCCGAAGCAATGAAAAGGCATGGCTAATCTTTGCCGGCGAGGGCCGAAGGCCCGAAGCAATGAAAAGGCAGGGCTAATCTTTGCCGGCGAGGGCCGAAGGCCCGAAGCAATGAAAAGGCAGGGCTAATCTTTGCCGGCGAGGGCCGAAGGCCCGAAGCAATGAAAAGGCAGGGCTAATCTTTGCCGGCGAGGGCCGAAGGCCCGAAGCAATGAAAAGGCATGGCTAATCTTTGCCGGCGAGGGCCGAAGGCCCGAAGCAATGAAAAGGCATGGCTAATCTTTGCCGGCGAGGGCCGAAGGCCCGAAGCAATGAAAAGGCAGGGCTAATCTTTGCCGGCGAGGGCCGAAGGCCCGAAGCAATGAAAAGGCAGGGCTAATCTTTACCGGCGAGGGCCGAAGGCCCGAAGCAATGAAAAGGCAGGGCTAATCTTTGCCGGGGGAAGGAGATCTTGTACCCCCGTATGGGGAGAATGTGGGGCACCAAGACGCGGGGGAGAACAAATACGCGTCTTGATGCCTCACTTGTGCGGAGGGGTCATGCCAAAATTTTTTTTAATTTAAATAAACTTACTTTTTTACAATATTTTTATTTTCAGTGTTTCTCAACTTACTGCTCCCTTAGTTCAATATACTTGGTTGGTGGTCTTTGTTTTGAGTGAGTTTATTGTTGAAAAAATTTTAAATATGTTTTTAACTAAACTTTTATTGAAAAATATTTTTTTGGGAAAATTCTTAAACATTTTCGCAATTTTTGGGGAAAAACTTTAAATAGTTAAACATTTTTCCAAAAAATTTTTGATAAATATTTTTGAAATTTCATATCTAAAATTTTAATTTTCAATTTTTTTTTGTTTTATCCGTTTTTGCGAAGGGTTTACTTCCGTTCACATTAAAAGGGGACTATGCATGACCTCTTCTGCACTAGAAACACAGAGAGGCATGCAAGTTCCCCTTGTGCCCCATTCCGTGGAAAAACCTGTATCACAAGGTTTCGGGTCCTCGCCTTGAAGGCCCACGGGATGGGATGAGAACGTGGAGCAACAATACTTGGGGGAAGAATAACTCCTTGTATTGATGCTTCACTGTGCCGACGGGTCATGCCAAAATTTTTCAAAAATCAAAAAAACTAAAATTTTTTAATTTTTACATTTATCATTTTAGTGTCAACACTTGCTCTATCTTTGAATCAACTTTTGGTGGTTTGCTTTTGGTTTCGTAATATTTTTGTTTTTAATCTTTTCGGCTTTTTCGGAAAAATTTTTTTAAACTAAATTTGCTAAATTCTTTAAAAATTTAGAAATTTTCGATACTTTTCGATATTTTTTTCAGAATTCAAAATTTTAATTTTATTATTGACCCCTGAGAGACGGCTGCACTAACGTTGCAGTACGACTCAGCCTTTTAAAAATGGCTTTGCGTGGTGGGCCAATTACACACCACGTGAAAAATATCCTTTACAGATGGGGATGCCACACATCTGTCCCCAAATTAAAAATGGCCTCTGGTGGGCTTGATGCACCAGGAAAAATAGTCTGCTGGCGGACTCTTCAACTGTTCTCAGCCTGACCAGCTGTTAATGGTTGGGACACCAGTACCCATTTTGCACTTTTTTGGTCGTAGAGTGAAAGCCGTGTTCAACACGGTGGGCAACTCTACTTTTTGTTAAATTAATTCATCTTATTTTTTTTATTATTTTGTTGCCTTTAATTCGTTTTCTTTTTTGCCTTGATCCGTCGCGTTATTATTTTCATTAGTGTTTTTAATTTTTGATTGAAACTTTATCGCGTTTTGTCGTTTTACATTGTTTTCGCATTTTTCGTTTTTTTTCGAGTTACACTTAATTTATTTTCTTTTTTTCAGATATTTTAAATAATTTATTTATTTTCTTTATTTTAAATGCCTTCAAGACAGCAAAACAACCGGAGGAAACGTAAGTTAAGTTATTTGGCTGAAGGTACGTTTGGTAGTGATGCAACTAATAGTTGCGATGTTGAAGGTGTTTCCAATGATGGTAAATCTTTGAATGTTAATTCACCCGGGGTTAGTTTTGGTGATGGTATTTTAGATAGTGTATCAATGGTTGATGGTGTTGAATTACATTCAGAAAATGTTTTGGTTGAATGTGGGAGTAGTGCTTTAAATAGTGTGGTTGAAGGTACGAATGATAGGGTTTTAATGGGTGATGGTTCTGAAATTAGGGGTTCTAATGTTGATGGTTCGTTACCTGGGAGTTCTTTGGGTGATGGTGTTATTTTTGAAAATATTTTGGTTGATAGTTTTTTGGTCTTTTAGATGGGTTGAAAGCTCGGGCCTTCGGCCCTCGCCAGCAAAGTTTTGCCCTGCTTTTTAATTCGTCGTGCTGCCTTTTAGATGGGTTGAAAGCTCGGGCCTTCGGCCCTCGTAGGTAAAGTATAGCCCTGCTTTTAATTCGTTGCTCTGCCTTTTAGATGGGTTGAAAGCTCGGGCCTTCGGCCCTCGCCGGCAAAAGCAGGACAAACTTTATCGGCGAGGGCCGAAGGCCCGAAGCAACGCTCGGGCCGAAGGCCCGAGCTTTCAACCCATCTAAAAGGCAGCACAACGAATTAAAAAGCAGGGCTAAACTTTGCCGGCGAGGGCCGAAGGCCCGAGCTTTCAACCCATCTAAAAGGCAGAGCAACGAATTAAAAGCAGGGCTATACTTTGCCGGCGAGGGCCGAAGGCCCGAGCTTTCAACCCATCTAAAAAGCAGAGCAACGAATTAAAAGCAGGGCTATACTTTGCCGGCGAGGGCCGAAGGCCCGAGCTTTCAACCCATCTAAAAGGCAGAGCAACGAATTAAAAGCAGGGCTATACTTTACCTACGAGGGCCGAAGGCCCGAGCTTTCAACCCATCTAAAAGGCAGCACGACGAATTAAAAAGCAGGGCAAAACTTTGCTGGCGAGGGCCGAAGGCCCGAACAACGAATTAAAAAGCAGGGCTAAACTTTGCCGGCGAGGGCCGAAGGCCCGAGCTTTCAACTCATCTAAAAGGCAGAGCAACGAATTAAAAGCAGGGCTATACTTTGCCGGCGAGGGCCGAAGGCCCGAGCTTTCAACCCATCTAAAAGGCAGCACAACGAATTAAAAAGCAGGGCTATACTTTGCCGGCGAGGGCATAAGGCCCGAGCTTTCAACCCATCTAAAAAGCAGAGCAACGAATTAAAAGGCAGGGCACAACTTTACCGGCGAGGGCCGAAGGCCCGAGCTTTCAACCCATCTAAAAGACAGAGCAATGAATTAAAAGGCAGGGCACAACTTTACCGGCGAGGCCGAGCTTTCAACCCATCTAAACGGCAGAGCAACGAATTAAAAGGATGGGCAAACTTTACCGGCGAGGGCCGAAGGCCCAAGCTTTCAACCCATCTAAACGGCAGAGTAACGAATTAAAAGGATGGGCAAACTTTACCGGCGAGGGCCGAAGGCCCGAGCTTTCAACCCATCTAAAAGACAGAACAATGAATGAATATGCAGGGCTTAACTTTACAGGCGAGGGCCGAAGGCCCGAGCTTTCAACCCATCTCTGAAGGCAGGGCTAAACTTTACCAGCGAGGGCCGAAGGCCCGAGCTTTCAACCCATCTGAAAAGCAGAGCAATAGTAAAAGGCAGAGAAAACAACTGGCGAGGGCCGAAGGCCCGAGCTTAAAACCCATCCCGCAACGAATAGCGAGGGCCGCAGGCCCGAAGCAATGAAAAGGCGGGGAAAAACTTACCGGCGAGGGCCGAAGGCCCGAAGCAATGAAAAGGCTGGGCGAAAACATCCATTTTTCAAAAAAATTTTAAAGGTGGCCAAATGATATATCAAATGAAAGCTCTCAGTGAGCTGAGTCAAAAAATAATATCAGAAAAATTTTCTGACCATTTTGTACAAAGTTATTCTTGGGCAAAACTTCGACCATCGCAAATAAACATTCTAGCAGCGCGCGAAGCGCGCCCCAAAGCCGTTAGGCTTTCCAACGGGCACCCCAAACTAAACAGCCAGAGTATCCTAATAGGAATTGCATACGTAAGTTACCGCCATCGCATACGTAACCCAGAGCTAGTTTTTGAAAAAAAAAATTTGGGAAAAAATTAATTTATGAACAATTAATTTAAAAATAAAATTAGTAAGTGACAAGAATTTAAAGTCTAATAACTTTATGATAAATGAAGATAGAAAAACGATCTCTATTTTATTAGATAGAGAATAAGTTGAATAAAATTAACAAAAAAGTTTTTAATTTTGTAAAAGGTTCAAATAAGGTTTTAAATTTTCGAAGTGAATTAAGTTAAGATTTAAAGTAGGAGACGACAGGTATTTATATGACCATATCTTTTTAATAAAAAAAAGATAAAAAGAAAATTTAAATTTTATTAGAAAGAGGAGAACCTCTTCTACAAAATGACAGAAAATTAAAATTTTTGAAGAAAAATTTTAAAGGTTATGAATTTTTAAATGAATTAAATCAGACAACACTCGTTGGATAAGAAACGACGTCTGTTTAAATGACCATATCTTTTCAGTAAAAAGAGATAAAAAGATGAATTAAATTTCATTAGAAAGAGGAGAATCTCTTCTACAAAATATCCGAAAATTAAAAATTTTGAAGCAAAATTAAAAAAGTTATAAATTTTCAAGTGAATCAGGATAAACATCTTGCCAGATTTCTAGAAAGGAAAAACAAATTTTAAAAAAATAAATTGATTAAATAAATAAAAAATATATTTAGCTAATTATGCGCATTTGCATCTTCTATTAAAAATAAATAAAAAAATATTTGTTTTTGTTTTTTTATATTCTCACGAAAAAAATTTTATACCTAAACATATGTATTAAAAAAAGTAAAAATAATGGTTGTAAAAAATATTCGCCAGCTTGAATTAATAGCAGAAAAAATAGCAAAAAAATTTAGATAAAAAATATTTGGTGAGATCGAACAGTTCTGACTTTTAAAAGTATTTAAAAAAATTATCATTTAACTCTTAACAAAAAATCAAAGTAAAGGATACTGTAAAATGAGAGAAATAAAAAGCTAACGACATTTGCGAACAAAACTAAAAACTGGACATTAGGACAGATGGACATTACCCGCAAGTATCATCCCCTAATAAAAATAATTTTTTCCTGATGAACCTATTAAATTGTTATTTACCTAATTATTTTTTATATTTTTTTCTAAATTTATTCCCTTCATCAAAAATACTTTATTTTTATTTAATTTATTTTTTTTATTGTAATTCATTTGATGGGTAGAGGATGATTGTGCTAAATGTGCATTCATTATTCAACAATATTTAGCCAAAAAAAAACATTCAAAAACTGTTCTTTTCTAGCCTTCAATAAATATTTTTTCTCCCCTTTTTTGTGTTTTTTGAGAAATAAAAAAATTTTTAGTCAAAGGTAAAAACAAAAAAAAAAGAACATATGTGGGGGAGGGTGTTTTGAATAAATTAAACAATAAAAGGGCCCTCTTATTTTTTTAAACAAGATTTTTTTGGTAGCTAGATCAATTACAAAAAAAGCCCTAAAAAAGACCTCAGATAGAAAAATGCAAAAAGAATTTTTTGGACACGCGTTCTCTTCCTTCTCTTAGGTTAGAAGAGGTTTTGGGACAAAATGCCCCCTTATTTCTATTTTCCCTATTTATTAACCAAATAAATTCACCAAACAAAAAACATTTTGTCGGGATTCTCAAAACAACTATCAATTAAAAAACAATAAAAATTAAAATAATATCCGACCCATTAGCTTATACTAAACAGGCCAAACCAATCATTACTTACACCCAATTCTCTTCAGGATTGGATGCCGCAGATGGCCGGTTGTTTTTAATTAGGTTATGTATATAATTTAATTTTTGATTAAACAAATATTAGATATTTTAAAAATTATGCAGGGTCAGCCTTTTTTTAAACGTTTTTAAAAACCCGACCAAAACACGACACAACTTTTTTCTCAACTCTTTTTTTTTCTAATATTTATTGCAACCGGGAAATCCTTATTAAGAATAAAAAATACAGATAATAAAAATCTTAAAAATCAGAAAAATATCTTGGCGGAAATTAATTTAAAAAATTAAAAAAGAAGGCGCTTAAGTGCTTATAAAATAAATAAAAAATAATTAATAAGGCAATTTTCTTTTAAAAAAGACTTTTTAATTTCCTAACAAAAATAAAAATTTTCTTTGTAAATTTTAAGGAAATTCGCTTTATGTTTTGTATGATTGGTAGTTTAATGATGAAATAAATTTAGAGAGTCTTTTATTTTTAGAAAGCTACCGAGGGCATTGAAAATAAAAGAAAGGCAGATTGGGGAAAAAAGAAGAAAAAAGGGCCAATTATGCTGAATAAAGGACAGAAAAAGTTTACGGTAGCTTAAAAAGAGGATAAAGCTTTTGAAAAATAAACAATTAAAAAATTTGGAGAGAAATTAAAACTTAAATAAAATTAAATTTTATTTTTTATAAAATTTAAAAATAAAAAATTGAAAAATAATTAAATAAAATATAAATTAAAATAAAAAGAATATATTTATTGCTTCTTCAAGTGTTAATCACATAGAGGAAAAGCGCTTGCTTAAGGATTATTATAAAGGATTATCCTTCCTTAAAAATATTTTTTTATTATTATTTTTGAGAATTGGGGTAATAAATAAATTTAATTTAATTTAAATAAAGGAAAAAAATATTTTTTGGACAACAAAAAAAATAAAAATTCAAAGAAAGTTTATGAAATTAACTGCAAGGGTATCAGACGGGTCAAGAAAATAAAATAATAGAAAAAAAGGGTAATCTTGAAGAAATTTTTAAAAACTTTAAGAAAAAATTAAAATAAAAAATTTTAATAATTAAAAAAAAATTAATAAACAAAGCAAGAAAATAAATAAATAATAGACAGGCATCGCGCGGATGTGGAGAAGGGGAGGGGGGATAATATAATAATTTGGCCTTTTCCTATTATCTCCCCAAAAGTGTGTTTTGATTAGCGCTTGTGTGAGAAGCTAGTGAGAGGAAAAAATATTTTTTAATTTTAAAATTAAATTTAAATTTATTAAAAGGTTTCAAGAGAAGGTTGGGTTAGAAGGTTGAGTTGAGCTAGAAGGTTGGATATATAAAAATTTGAAATTATTGATAAACTAAATTTAAAAAAAAATATTTTTTGAGAAAATAATTTTAAATAAAAATAAAAAATAATAATTAAAAATGTCTAATAAATAAGAAAAATTAATTTCGCAATTTTTTGTGTTTTGATAGAAAAATTAATTATTGTTGCTTAACAGACAAGTGCAAGTCGGGAATTTACAAGGAGGAGAAAGAAAAAATTTTTTTTTATTTTTTATTTTGCCTAGCCATTATCCTATGATTGATTATAGCCAAATTAATGCGCATGTGTTTATTGCCTGATAAAAATAACAATAATGCACTTTTTCTTTTAATCTTTTTTCTTTATTTAGACGCTTTGTGTTTTGAATTGCTTTTTAATTTTTAATGTCTTAATTATTTGTGTTTTAATATTTTAATTTGTGTTTTGTTGTGTTTTGAAATTAAGTTTAAATCTTAAAACTTAACAGGAAGAAAAGAAACCGCGGAAACAAAAATACAGAAAATACATAATTCTTTCCGGAAAAGAAATGTGTTAATTTCCTACCGGAAAACACAAAACAACTTGATTGTATTTTTTTTTATTTTTCCAACCGGAAAGATAACAAATAATAATTTCAAGTAACCGGAAGACACATTAAAAATAAAATATGGGCTTTTCAACAAAAATATAAAAGTTGCCAAAAAAAGTAGGTGCATGTACTATTTAAAATAAATTAAAAATGAAAGTAAAAAAAATTTTTATAAGCTTATATTAGCCTTAAGTCAAAGCTTCTTCTTTCATATATCCCCCAACTTTTTAACTAAAAATTCTTTGTTCTCCTTTTTTCTAATAAATAAATTCGCCGTCTTCTCTTCAAATCCAATTGGCACAAGAAGACTTTTTGTTATTTAGTATATAAAAAGTATATAAAGAAAGCATCAATGGCAAAAACCGTCACAACGGATGCGGATAATTGAAATTGGAGACGATAGATTTTGGACAGGGCAGATGAGTTTTAAAAGAAAGAAAGGGAGGGCTAAAAGCATTATAGTAAGTAGTGACTTGAAGGAAGAAGCGGCTTTATTTTAACAAAAAGAGGAGGAAGATTTTATTTATAAAAAAAGAAGAATGGAAAAATTTTTAAGGATTTTTTGTTTTTATCCAAGATGAGGATAAATTTTTCTCTTAGTTTCCCTCTGGCAGAGGAAGACAAAAAAAGTTGTAGGCGTGGCAAAGGTAAAAGGGATTGAAAGAATGAACAATTGGGATTGAAATGAGGCTGATTGTCTTAATATTGAGGGGATAAAAAGGAATTTTTTGAAGAAATTGAGATAAAGGGAATTGAAAAAAATTGAGAATTTCGAATAAATAAAATTAAATAAAACAATTAATTGTTAATTATAAAACAAATAAAATTGTTCTCTAGTTCTGCACATTAGAGAACGGACCGAGAAGAGATTTTGAAGTTATCGAGAAGCGAAATCTTTTGAGATTTCGTATGACTTTCTACACCCAAGTCCGGTCTATATTCCATATTACCAAGAAAAATTCTCTCAACTAATTTTCAACAAATAATGTCAACAAGCCTGACATAATGCGCTTAAATTGGCATACAAATACACAATGGGATATACTACATAAAATTGGGCATTTAATTTAATAATGTTAAAACTAAATTGATAGGTTTAAAGGGGGAGATATTTGGAAGGATAAAAAGGAAGAGTTTATTTACGCAATTAAATTTTGTTATTCAAAATAAATAGAGTGCTTATTGTGTGTCAGTTAAAGCTACAATTCTTCAATTGTCCCAAAGATAGAAAATAAAAAAAAAGTAAAATTAAATAGATGGATGTTTATATACTTAGAAAGGGGATGTCATTGTCTGTTAATTTTAATTTTGTTTTTATTGAATTGGCACAAGTTTTGTGTGTGTTTTAAATAAGGAAATGATAGTTAATTTTATAAAATGTAGATAGAGAGATTTTTTTATAAAAATTTAAAAAGTATAAAGACTAGAGATTGGACCGAGAAAGAATATTAAACAAAAATTCTCGGTTATCGAGTCGATATTTTTCGAGATATCACTCCCGAATCTTGCATGACTCTCCCAGTACGGTCTCTAATAAAAACTCAAGAAAAAAAAATCAAGAAAATAATTTTTTAAAAGAAATCGGAACAAAGTAAATAAAAGAAAAGGATTAGATTGAAAAATGTGGGTAAGAAAGGAGATATATTATTCACAAAGAATGTACGCCCACATCTGCCGAGATTTGGAACTACAATGGTTATAGAAGAATTAAATACTAAATTCGTTCCATTGTTTGGTGCTGGGGTGGGTATATTTATTGCGCAGATCTAAGCTTTATAGGTGGAAAAATATTGAAGGACGTGATAAGATTATTAATCACTCCTGATAGGATATATTGATAATATACTGATATAACCATAAACTAGATCAAGAGCGTATTATTGGGGGAATAATTCAGGTTTTTGTCCTTACTCCTTCAAGCCACGCTTATCTCAATTATTTCCCTAATAATGCGTTGTAAAAATAAATTAAAATTAAAGTTTACTAATCACATCAAAAATTCCACACAAAAATATCAAATTATAACAAGAAAAAAAATTTTTCAGGATTTTATTTTCTCGTAATAAAAAGCTCATAAATATGAGTATCACTAGAGGTAAAATGTATATAATAGTGTTAGAAAATGGAAGAAAAATAAAAGCAGCACAGCAACGCCAACAAAACAATGGGTGCACAATTAATTGGCATCGTTTTGGGGTTTATAGAGGGCGCCTTTTTTTGTTTTGTTTTGAGCGCGAATTGTGATGTGATGAATAAAAATGAGCAAATAAAGCGCGCAAAGGAAGCAAGAAAAGCATTAAACAATGGAAACAATAAAATGGTTTTTGGAGGGGGTGGCTGCCACTTTGTGCGGTCATTTCTCATTAAGGGATTGTGTATGTGTGTGTGCTCTCACCGTTTTGTTATTAAACAATAAATTGTTAATTTGTAAAAGGAATAAGGTTAAATTTAAAAAATTTTCATTCTTAAAATATATGTGAAAATTCTTTCAAAAATTGTTAATAGTATAGGATAAAAAAGGCGTAGTTACTGGTATGCCACGATCTAACAAAGCAACCCAGTTTAGCGCATGGCTAGTAATGATTGTTAGATTATAGTCAAATTTGATAGAATTCTATGTTTCTCCTCGAAATGAGTCTGATACTAAAATGAGAGACCCTCTACTTTAGTTATGGTCTTGCGATAGACTGACAAGCTCCGTGGCGTTACTAGATGAAGCAAGAAAACAATAAAAATTAGATATTGTCCTTTAGTTAATAAAACAAAATTTTTACATAATTTTGTTTATAAAAATTCCCGATAAAAAAGAGGAAGAAGCCTTAACAAACTTTCAAAATGTCAGAAATTATTAAATAAATTTAGTAAAAAATATTAATAAATTGACATTAACTTTAATAAATAAATTTAATTTTTTAATCGGTTATTTCGTCAATTGTCAATTGTTTATTACAAAACAAAAGAAAAAAATTTTTTTTAAGATTTTAAAAATTAAGAAAAAAATAATAAATTATTTATTAAAGGAAGTGCTTGCTTATGAAACAATTCTTTTGAAAAAAATTTTAAGTTTTCCCATAGTATCTTTTTTTGTTATTCCCATATTGAAATAAAGGCTTGGATTTATTTTATTATTGTTTTGAAATTATAAATACCGTGAATGCTCTCATTAAAGCCATGGACTTCTATTTTTCAGTTCAAGTATATACTAGAAAATGGGCTTTTATAAGAGAGGGTCCTCTATTTTTCAATAGGTTCCTTGGGGAGGTTTTGTAGTAGATATGGGCCTCTAATAGAGACGGGCTTTAATTAAAGCATTTACTGTATAAGAATTATTCAAAAAAATTTTTTTGAGCAATTATGGATAAGGAAATATTTATTAAAAAGTACACAAATTTATTGTTTCCAATTGTATTTAATCTTTAAGAAAATTAACAATATCAGAAAAACTAATAAAAAGCAAGGGGTTAATGTTAGAAAAAAGCGGCTGGCATTTATTTTTAAATAAATAAAAAATAAAAATATGGTTGAATGGGTAAAGTGCTTTTATATTGTTCAGAAAACTACAAAAACATTTTTAAATATAAAAATAAATAAATTTGTTTTTAAATAGAAAACAAAGAAAATGAAATTTTAAATATTTAAGGCTTTAATAGACTGTAAGGAGAAGAAATAAATAAAATGGTTGAATCATTTTGAAAGCAAGAAAACACAAATTATTGCAAAATAAAAATTTTTAGTAAAATGGGTAAAAATAAAGGAAAATACAAAAATACATATAGTAAAAAATACAACTCGTAAAGGAAAATACAATTCCGGAAAGATTCCGGAAAGTAAAAAATTAACAGAAAAACACAAAAATACAAAGCTTAAGGAAATATAAAGGGTATAAGGCTTCCGGAAAAATAAAATATAATTTCCGGAAAATACACAAAAATACATAAAAATACATTAAAACAAATAAAATACAATAGTTTGCCTATTTAAAAACAAAAATAGTCATCTTCAAATTATTATAATAAAACAAAAAAAAATTATTTTTACAATAAAAAATATTTTTTAATAGTCTGAGAAATCATAAATAAATATTCTAAAATACCCCAAACATTGGTTAATCAACAATAATATAAATTCTTTTACATTTTTCCGCTCTTCTTTAAAACCCCCAAATTATATACTTAAAAATCTCCAAATTTTTTTCGTTCCCATCTTAAAAATATTCCAATATTTCTCCCAAAAACAATCTGATAAGAAACCTATCTTTCACCTTTAATAAGAAAAATTCTTTTTTATGTCGGTCTCCGTTCTTTAACCTTGCCAAGGCCGTTGAGATCTCCCTACAAAACAATTACCCCAAAAATAATAAAAACAACAATCGTTTTTGGGATATAACAAAAGCTAAATTTTTATTTTCGAGAAAATGGAATAAAATGAACAAAATATTTTAGGGGTTTAGGTTCTTTAAGATTTTAGAAAATTAATTTTCTAGGAACGTTTTATACGAGGGATGTCACTGGCTATCCGAGATCTAATCCAAAGAAAATTTCAAATCCCGATCCGAAACTCAACACTTTTTTCTCTACATTTGACATCCTTGTTGTAATACCTAGATAACTTAATACTTCTTAAATATCCCCCCGTTATTCCTTAAAAACAAAAACAATACAATTAAATGCTCATATTTTTGCTATTAAACCAAAAAAAACGTTTTGAAGGTCGTTGAGCATTTTTAAAAAATTGTCGGCATAAAAGAATAAAAAAGGCGGTATAAGTTATAAATTTAATCACATAATAGCTCACTTCTGGATAAAAAAGGTAGATAAAAGAAAAGGGAAGAGGAAAATATAGAGAAGGAAATGTTGGTAAAAATTGTGATTTTTAGTAGGATTACAAAAATCATGCCAATAAACCTGACAAACATATTGGGCTATCTTGTCCAGATTAGGCGTCCAAACTTAATGGGTCCAATCAAAATTTTATGCGTCTAATCTGCATCACAAAAATGTGACGACAAAATGACAAGAGCCAGAATATGATATATCCTTAGAAATAAATAGAATATTCCATTAAATTCACCAAAATTCCCCCAAAATTCCGAAACAAAAATCTTTTTTGCCGACAATTTTATATCACATAATTGTTTTGGATTAGTAACAAAAAATAAAAGAAAAATATATTCAAATATCTTCAAAAATATCGCGCGATGCTTATTACGCCATAAACTGTAGCAGGCATTTTTCTTTAGAAAAAATATCAAAGCTCAAAATTAAGAAACAAAAATGAAGATTAAGAAATAAAATTGAGGACGAAAAAAATTAAAAAATTAAAAAAATTGATTAAGTTTCAAATGATAATAGAAAATGATAAAATAGTTTTAGATAATGTTTGAAGCATAAAAATAGAAGCAATAAAACTTTAATTAAATATACAATATTTAAATTTTATTTTATTCAATAAATTAAAATAAAACTTATTGTTTAAGTATCCACGTTTCATTAATTAATTTAAAAAAAGTTTTATTAATTTCTAATCCAAGTTTTATTATTTATTTTTAGCTTTCCAAGTTTTATTTAAAATAAGCTTCAAATATCAAATATTAAAACTTTAGATTTACAACTTGGATTCTCAAGTTTTCAAGCTTAAAAGCTTAAATTTATTCTAAACTTAAGTTTACAAGTTTACAATTTAAAATTTTTATCATAAAACTTGGATTCTAAAGTTTTCAAGTTTGAAACTTAAATGTAATATACCTTAAACTTAAGTTTACATTGTAAGCTAAAACTTTATACCTATCTTAAACTTAAGTTCCCATGTTTTCAATTTCATTTCTATTTTTATTTATCTATTTTTGATACTTCTTTCAATCCTTTTGTACTATTAACCAAGAATTTTAACTAGTTTTTAATAATTATTATTTTATTATTTTATTATATCCATTTCCCGATATCTTTTTTTCATTATTTATTGCCTTTGTGTTGCAAAAATATTTTTTCGAGTTCTTTTCACTTTTTCCCTTTTTTTATTAAAAAAATCTCTTTAAAGGGGAAGAATCGGGGCCTGAATTGAGGTCAATTGTATTTGGAGCAAGATTTTCTTATTTATTTCATTCTTGGCCCAATTTTCTTTCAAGAATGGTATTTATTATAAATTCGCGCAATTTTTCTTGTCCATATTTGGTGGTCAAATTATAAAAAAACTAGATTTTTTGTTGCAAAAAATACAAAAAGTTTCGTAAGGAAAGGAAAATATGTAGGTAGAAAATAAGGCATGAAATAAATAAGTTTAAAAAAATTGTTAAAAAAACAGAAGCAAATGACCTCATTATAAGATAATACTTAAGGCAGGAAAGAAATATCTAAAAAATTTTTGTAAAAGTAGCTTAGAGTAGGGGGAATCGGTTAGGCAGTCTCCATCTCCTCCATCTCAGCAAGAGGCCAACCAAAATTTAAAAAAAGAGTATCTTTGTTAAAATTGGAATTTATCTGATAAGGGATTTATCTTATAGTGAGGTCAGACTTTATTAAAATTAATATATTTAATTAATAAAAAATAAGGCAATTTTTAAATCTAAATTTTAGCTGTTTTTATTATTTTACGTAATCTTAAATTTTTATTTCATTTTTAAATTTAAAAAATATTTTTTTTTATTTTTAAAGTAAACCCACCATTGTCTTCAAAGGCAATTCAGTCAGAAATTCTACAAATAATCAATTTAAATTTAAATAATTTGGAGTTTCCAATATTTATTAGAATAAATTTGAAGGATGTTGTTGTTCTTGTTGTTGTTGTTGGATTCTTGTTGTTCTTTACAAAATTAATTAATTTAATAATTTAATAATAATTTTTAAAAATAATCTGAACTTTAAAAAAGATATTAAAAAAATAAATTGTTAGAAATATTTAAGAAAATTTTTTCGGAACGAAAAGATGAAAAAAAGGAAATGGGCGGGATTTGTAGAGGAGAATGTTGCGCTTTTTAAGTTTTTAAATGGACAGGAAAGAATATTTATTTATTTTTTAAGTTCATTCTCATTATAATTTGACCCAAGATTTAAGACAATTTTTTGGTATAATATAAAAAAGAAAGTCAAAACTGAGGTCTACTTAGACTGCATCCGGTCATACGTCTCAAAATTCACGAATCGAATTTTTAAGCATTTCTTCGTTCCTTCTTATTTTTCTTAATAGTATATGAAAAGTAAACAAAATCGCCAGAGAAATAAATAAATTAATCCTTTTACAAATTTTTGCCTTACGACAAACATCAAATATAAAGGAAAGTCTAAAGAAGTAAGGGAAAAACTCAACTAGGCACTCCTTTCAGATAGGGTCAAAACTTTTTTATTTTTAAACTTTTTAAATTCAAAATAAAATTGAGGGCATTCTTTAATAATTTTCTTTAAAATAAAACCCTCATCCTTTTAATTTCTATCGAAAACAAAGAAAAATTTTCAAAAATTATTTTAAGTGCCGTAAAATAAAAATATATTTAATTGTCTGCGCTTGACCCCAATTTTGAAGTAAATGCGCAATATTTTTAAATAGCTAAAATTCTTTTATTTTATTGTTTCTTTTGTAGTTTTAATAAAAATAAATAAAAAGTCAAAATCCTTAGAAAAAATTTTTCTTTAAATTTTTAATGACGCGCACTCTACAGAATTTTAGGAAAATGGTCATTTGTAAATTTAAAAATTAAAAAAAAATTTTTTTATAAAAATTATTTACCTATTTTGTCCTTTTATTTTCCAAAGCAAAAGAAAATTGAGAGGAAAACGTTAGCCAATTTTGTTAGCTAAAAATAGAGACAGATCTTTGTTGTTTACAAAAAGGGAAACAATTTATAGCATTATTATTGTATAAATGTTTTGTATATATTTTTATATATTTGGCCGAATGTAGAAAAAAATAAAAATGAGGAAAATAAAAGGAAAATGAGGGAAAAAGGCTAATAAAACAAGCAGCGTAAGGAATGTCCAGTGATTTTTATGGAGGGAAATTTTATCAGTTTCTCTCTTCTTTGCTTTTTCTATTGTTTAAAAGGACACCTTCCCATTTTTGTTGTTAATTTCTTCGAGTTTAATCAGATCACCAGAGCTTCTGTTAATTACATAAATTGAGGGACAACTTCCTTTAATTAATTTATTAGCTATTAAATATTTATTCATTTTTTGTCTTAATTTTCTCGAAGGACAAACAAAGAAAGAAGGAATAAATGGTCAGCCGGATGACCAAAAATAAACTGGCTTTATTGTCCTAATATTTTTATTTATTTTTTCCTAAAAAGGAAAAATAATAAAAAAATAAAAAATAAAATTATTATAATTTCCTTAAATTTTCTTCAAAAAAAATTTAAAAATAAAATTTTTATAAAACAAAAAAGACAAAAATAAAATGTACTTTTAAATAGTATAATAGTCATTATTTTTTTCCATTTTTGTGTTTTACCTTTTAACCTTTTTTATTTAATTTTCCAAATCTCTCCCCATTCATTTAATTTTTTTTCTTTTATTTTCACCTTTCCCTTTCTTCACAAAAATAATTAGAAGACTAAAAAATCAGTACAAATCCTGTTTGGAAGTCTTTTTCACGTAAAGCGCATATGGGCCATTTATTTAGGCCAGTGGCGAATAAAGGGAAAAGGAAAAGCCTTTTTTAATTTATGAAAGGGAAAAGACTTTTCTCCAAATGATGAAGATGAACGAAAATTATTTGATCACTTTATAGATGGATATGAAAAGAGTAAAAGAAAAGTGTATCGGCGAATAAAAAAAAAGTAAAACCTTTTGAAGAAAAAATTTTTGAATGTGTGTGTGGTTATTTTTTTAGAATTAAAGTTGAATTGAAATTGAATTGAAAGTAGGTTGGACAACCGGTAATTAACTGGTACCTCCGAGTTTATGCCGTTCGACGCGATCGACTCAGCTCGCCTAGCTCTTTCGAATGACACCTCATTTGTTGATAAGCCACAACATTCCTTCAGTTTTTTGTCACTGTTCATTGTTCCTTTTTAGACATTTTTCTAGTTTTGGTCTATCGGTATTTTGTTCAGCTTCCCCTTTTCACCTTATCCGTTCTCACGTTTAGGCATTTTGTCCAATTTTTCCATTAATTTACTTAATTTTCTTTCGTTTTTAGTACTTACTACACAAGCCTATTTATCAACTTCAACAACAAAAATTCCAGGCCTTTTTGTTTCTTTGAACATTGAGATCGAATATTTTTTTGGTATTTATTTTTAGTTTTCATTTATTCTTCAATTATTTTTTAAAACTAATTTTACTTTCCCCTACAAACTTTTTTGTCCCTTTATTTAGTAATGTGAGGGTGGAAAATAAAAAAAATAATTTCTGAAGCATTGGCAAACCTCTGTTTTTTTGCAAAAAGAAAAAAACCCGGCACAAATATATATACAACTAAAAAAGTGCCTCAGGGCATTTTTATTTTACGCTCAAGTGCTGCATTATTTTGCTACAAAATATAACTCAAGTACTATTTTTTACTAAAATAAAAAAGTATTGAGAGAGGAAAAAGCTAATATAGTTTTGCTGGGTGGTTCTTCTTTTTTTTCTTGTCTACTAAACAAAAAAGCTTTTTCTTTTTTTTTAATATGTAAAGTCTGCAAAAAAAAAAGAAAAGCTTTATTATTTCCTTTTAGACACGATATTTATAGTGCTATTTAAAAAAGTACTTTTATTTTCACATTTTATTATTATTTATTTGTTTACTTGTGCCAATGTGGGAATTTTATTAAATACACGAGAAATCTCAAACAAAATCTCGTTAAAAACATCTCTTATTTTTTAATATAAAATTGTTTGTGAATCCTTTTTTTACTAAAAATAAAAATTTAAATAAAGGTTTGCACTTTTTTTTATTTTCTTAATAATGGCAACTTCCGTTTAATGTTGTTTTTGAGGTTTTATTTTTTAGGAAATCTTTTTGGAAAAAATTAATATTGACAGTAAATTCTGCCTATTCTTCTAATTTCCTCATGTTAATCTAGACATTTTAAATTAATTTAGGTATCTTAAAAATTCTTCAAAATTTTAAACTTCATTTTAATTTCTTTAGAAATTTATTTTCAATTTTACTTCAAGCAAATGCCATTTTCTCCATTTGTATTAAAATAAAAGCAAAAATATCTAATCAAACTTCATGCCCTAGTGTGAAAAAGGACGACTATTTTAATGACAAAATTAAAAAATTACAAAAGTTCCCTCAAAATATTTTACAAAAATTCTTTTACTATTTTTAATAAAACTTGCCATTTAGACTTTTGCAAATAAAATAGTAATTAATTGACATTTATATCTATTTATTTATTTATTTATTTATTTATTAAACTTTTCTTTAATCAACATGCAATTAAGTATATTTAAATGTTACTATTTTAAACAAAAATAAACAAGAATAAAGTTTATTTTATTTTTAATAAAAATAATTACAAAATTAAACTTGTTTACTCTTTTATATTTATTTAAGAATATTCAACTTTGTGTTTTAAGGGAATAAAAGAAATATAACTTATCAACATAACAAAGTTTTATTTGTTTGTAAAACACAAAAACATGTAAACTTTAATATTTTTGTTTTCTTCTGTTGTCAAGTTTAGTTTTCCCTCTTAAAGTTTATTTGAACAAAACAATGATAAAAACTTGTTTTTGTGTTTCCAAACAAGTTTTATGATGTTTCTCTGTTTCTCTACAAACATGTTGCTAAAAAAAGTTTTTATTAATTTTTTTAATTTTAATTAAATTTCCTCTATTATTCTCTCCCTTCACGATTTTTAAAATATTCAAAAAATTCTCACAAATTATTTGTTTTTATTTTATTTCATATTTTTTCTCGTCTTTATTTTTTTCCTATTTTATTAAATTTTTTCAACTCGTTTTGGAACGCTTTTTTGTTTAATTATATAAGCATTCTTTCCCTATTTTGCCTCATTTTCACGTCATTTTTAACTCAAAAATGGGTGGTATATTTGAGTAAAACCTAATAATTTATTAATTAATATTTTTTTTAAATGTTCGGAATATTTTTAAAAAATTTTTTAAAAATATTTTTAAATTAAAAAAAATTTTTTTTTTAATTTTTAAAGAAATTCAAATTTTAATTATAAATTTAAATTTATTTTTTTATTTGATTTTAAAACTCAAATTTACTCCAAATTATTAATTTATATTTTTAATATATTCATGAGAACACTTGCTATGTATTTGTATACATAGATTTATTTTTGGTAACACTCTTCGCTAATTTATTTATTATTAAAAAATTTTTGAATCAAAAAAAATATACATCATTTTACATATTAAAAAATAATTATTTAACGAATCTAATTTGAATTTTTATTTTTTTTATTTTTATTAAATTTAAAAAATAAAAAAATCGGAAACAAAAATAATTTGAGGAACAATTTTTTGCTAAAAAAGTTGCTAAAAATATTTAAACGTAGCTAATAAAAAATTTATTTTGTGATCAAAAAACATTATTGTTTTGACGTTTAACATCCGCAAATATATTTTTAGCTTTATCCCTAAAAATGGAAAGGAACTTAAAAACAGTTTTAGCATAAATCTATTTTTCTTCCTCTTCCGTTACTTTTTTTAAAAATTTTTTGACGCAAAAATTTTTGCTTTTCTTATATTTTAGGTTTCAAAAATAATTTTTTTTTCTAACAAATTTATCCCATATTTTTAACTTTTGACTTTTTTTCTTAATTTGGCAAATTAAAATTTTATTAGTTAAACAATATAAATAGAGAAAAATTTTTTAAATAGAAAATAGGTATAGGATTATTTACACACTTTATTAAGTAACGTGTATACCAGGGCTGGATTTTCTTCCGCTTCCGTCTTTCGTCTTCCGTTTTTTTATTTTCTTCCTTTTCTTCCGCCTTCCTTCTTCCGCTTTTTAAAATCAAAATTCTCCAGCCCTGGTATTAATTATCTTATATAATTATTATTTATACACCTTGCCTAGCAAGGTGGTAATTATCAGAGGCACTGTACTTATTTTAGGGAGGGTAAGTAGCTTATTATGAGTAATTATTATGAGTAATTTATTAAGAAAAAATAAATAAATTGGCTAATAAAAGCAATAAAAAATATTTATTTTAATTGCACATTTAAATTTTTAATTTTTATTTTCTTCCAATTTTTTTATTCCCTTTTTTAGTTATTCTGACCTATATGTATGTACATCCACCTACTTTTTCTTTTTCCTTTTTTAATTCACTCTTTGGCCACTTTTTTTTATTCCAATGCCCCCAAATAGCTTAATATAACCCTCATTCTTCATCCTTTATTCTTTTTAATGTTGACATCAGCACATCTGTTTTAGGACAAAAAATTGAAAAGCAGAAAAAGACTGGAGGAGACTAAACAACTCCACCCCCACACACATCATCCAAGCCGTCATTCTTTTATTTTTTCTTTAAAAAAAATTTTTTTTCATGCCAGCTTCTCATCATCAGCCAACGTCTTTGGCATCATCAGCATTACTCCAGGGACATTTTCTAATGGAACACATATTGTAATGATTCTTTTTGGGTTTTTAAGGAGTAAATGAGCGAAAAAAAACAAAGAGGGGATTTATATGCCATTTTTGGGAATCGCCCACAAAAGATAATTTTTTATCCAATAAAATTTTGGGAAAATTTTAAGGAAAAAAATTAAAAACAAAATCATTAAAAAGATTTTACGTCAAGCATCATAAAAATATTAAATAGAGGGAAATATGACATATTTTACGTATTTTTAAAATTAAATTTCCTAATATATATTTTGGCACACCTTAAGCTTATATTTAAATAATTATTATATGTATTTATTAAAAAATAAAAAAACGGTTCAGAACTTTTTAATTCTACGAATTTTATATTTTTTTTTTAAATAATTTTTATTTCTGAAATTATATTTTATTTTTGTATTTTACATATAGCTTTAACTAAAAATGATTCAAATAAATTTATTGTATTTTTAAGTTAAAAATTTAAACTCTCAAGGCCTACTTTATTTCTTTTCAGAATTTACTTCAACTAATTTTCATTCATTTTTTCAGATTCATTTTCATTCTTTAATTTATTTTTCAGAAATTTACTTTAAAATATTTGACATTTAGTTTCTGACATTATCCAAAGAATCAAAGAATTTTCTCTCATTTTTCTCAAAATCGAGATTTTATATTTATTCTGACAGACATTATATACATATTTTTCATCAACTCTAATTAATTTGATTCAATTATGATTTTTAATAAAATATCCACATGTCATTTTCTATTAATTTTTATATTCAGGATATTTATTTTTAACATAATCCTAGTAAAATAAAATTTATTAGAAAATTTTTCTTTTTAAATAAATTATTTCTTTATAATACTTCTACATGCTTTCTAATAATTTTTTTGCTTCTATTTTTTAAACTATTTTTTTATAATTTTCAAGTCATTAAGATTGTTGTCATTGTCATTATTTTTTGATTAAAAATACAAATTATAAAAAAAATTAGTTGAAAAAAAATTAGTAGCTCTTCCTTTTTTTTTATAAAATTTAATTTCATGACCTTTCTCTTTTCCTTTTTTTTTGCATTTAATTTCCCTCTTTTGCAGCAGAATTTTAGCTTCTTCTTCAAGTCATTTTTAATGAATAGTTCATTTTATTTTTTTCCGGAAACAGCAAAATATTTATTTCTTTCTCCAGTTGTTGTTTTATTTGTTCAGTATTTTTGTCTTTTATTCAAATTTACCAAACAAGTTTCTTCTAGAAATCAACGTAAAAACAGGGTTAAGTCTCTTCAAAAAATATTTTCGACCTCTTATGGATTGTTTTGAATTTCGATTTTGGGCTCATTCGAAAGCCCACGAAATTTGCTCCAAGATAGCCAATACCCTTATTTTTTAGAAAAATCCGATGGAAACACAAAAAATAATTTTATTGCCCTTATGTTCCCTTTTTAGTTCCGATAAAGTTTTATAATTATTGTGTATTTTTAAGAAGGCTTTTACAGTATTTTTACATTAATTAACTAGCATTTTCACAAACTATAAAATATATTACAGCAATGTTTTTAATAATTTATTTATTTATTTTTACAAAATAAATTTAAAAAACAAGCTTTTAATACATGCGCGTGGGAGGGGAAGTGTTTTAAAATAAACATAAACTGACGCAGTTTATTAATAATAAATAAGGGTTTTTGAAGATAAACAAAATTAATATTATTTTTAATTTACATACTTCCTTTTTTTAAAAATCTGAAAAAAATATTTTTAAATTTTTAAATTAAATATAAATTGAAAAAAAAAATAAAAACAAAAAATTTTAACACTTTTTTGGTTTGGAAAATTAGTTTAAAGAAGAAATGTGTGGATTTGGACTTTGCACCTATTTTTTGAATAATGAACTTTATAGTCCAAAAACATTTTCTAAATTTTTAGGAGAGATGAAAATTTTTTATAACTTTTTGTTGTTAAGATGGGATCCCGGGATCCGAGTGAGATCTCGAAGAAAAATCTTGGTCATGGAGAGAAAGAGGGATAACGATCTTAATTCTCCTACGACACTCTAGCCTCGCCTCCAGCTAAGGTAAATATTACCATTCGTATCGAAATAAAAAATAAATTCCTGATTTCAAAAATCAGCACGGCACGTTTCCTAATAGGTACATATATTTTCTCTTCTCAAACCCCCAATATTTAAATACCCCTATCTCATAGCACGTTTTTTGTCTCAATTTTTATTTACGTCAGTTTATTTTCTTAAATTATTATTTATTAAAAAAATATTTTTTTGTTATAAATATAAATTTAATTTGTCTTATTATTTACACCAATTTAAAAGGATTCTCTCTCTTTTTTTACTTAAATTAAATAACAATCATTAGTAGCAATAACAATAAGGCTTTGACGCAGAACAGAGCTTCTTCCATTTTGACGCATTTGCACAATTTGTGGAGGTTATTTTGTTTGGAAGAATGGCTAAAAAATTGAAAAAAAAATTTTTTTGCTATAGATACTCTCCTTTTTCTGCTTTTTCAGCTCCTTCCGGCCCTTCCCTAGTATCCTTCCCCTCCCTATTTTTCTTTAAATATTTTCTACTTCTTTTGGCCTTTCTTTTCTAATCTTTTTTTTAAAATTCCAGACAAATAACTAAATAAATCCTCCTTTTATCTTTTTAATTTTACTAAAATACGAGTCATTTTAATTCGTTTTTATCCTTATATCTTTTAATTTGAGTCAATTTTGAGCAAATAAATGTTGATTAGGACACGAGAAAAATTAAAAAAAAATGTGTCGCCATCCAAAACAGAATTATCCTTATTGTTTTATGATGTTTTTTATTCTAAGATAATTAAAAAATATTTAATTTTAAATATAATTTATGCAAGAGAAGCCTTTCTTAAAAAATTATTTTGCTAATAATTAATTTCAGAAACTTAAAGGCTTCTCAGTTCTTTAAATATAAATATAGTTTATTGTTACTTTATTAGCTTTTATTTTATTATTTGGACTTTTAAAATTTATTAAAGCTATTATTAGTTTTACAACCATTAATGTCTTAAAATTTCTCATAGAATGCCCGGGCATTCGTTTTCTCAATCACCTTCAAAGAGGGCATTCTATTATAGGGGAGGCGGATCGGAGAGGCATTCTATATACTAGAGGGGCGTTCAATTTTTAAATCACCTTCAAATGGGGTAAGAGGCATTCTATTAGAGAGGGCATTCAACTGAAAGGAGTGAATGCCATTCTTTAGAGATTTAACGGCATTAAAAAATTTTTCTAATTCTTTGTTTAATTTCTTGATATTTTCCTCATTTATTTTTTTAAATACCCAATAATTTTAAGTAAAAAATTCTTTTATTGAAAAACAATACTTTTTTTGAAAAAAATAATTTAATGTCAACGGAAATAGGAGTAAATGAAGGTGTTTAAAATGGTATTAAATAGTATATAAAAATGTTTCTATTATTTACACACCTTTCTCAGACAAATAATTTTATATATTTTTGGTGTTTAATTTAAATAAAATTAATTTATTTAATTAAATTTTTATTTTTAAAATTTAAAAAATTTTTTAAACGGAAACTTTATTTTAAAATTAATGTTTTATTTCCCCTTTTTATCAATTAAACATTTCTCTTATATTCGTGCCATAAATTATATAATATTTCTAACAATAAGTGGGAGAGTTTAATAAATTATTTAAAACAAAATTTTCTTTTTTTTCCCAGTGTCATCTTTGCTTTTTATTTATTAATGTACATTAATTTTTTTCCAGATTCATTAATGGAAGCTTTTAGATGGCCATTAAGCTTTTTCTTTAATTTATTATCACATCATTTTATTTTTAAATGTAATTTTATTCATCTTGAAGATTTTGATATTTTTTTATTAGTATTACCCAAAGTAGATTTCCTAAATTACCGCATAACCTGTATTAATTGCCCTGTCTTAAATAATTACTTCCACTTTAATTATTACCCCACCTTAATTAATAATTACCCCTCCCACCCTCTCAGATGCCCTACTACACGTTTAAACTTCAACCTCGAATAATTCCTCTTCCTCGATTAGTTCCTCTTCTTTTCTCCTTCGAAAATTCCTTTTCTTCGAAACTTGAAAAATATTTACAAAATATTTAAAACTCACTCGAGCAGGAGCTCGAAGCATTAATTACCCGGGGTAGTTTTCAAGGTGACACATTATCCTAACTTCCAATTTTGTCTGTTCAAGTTTATTGCAAATAAATAGGAATTAGCCTTGCTTCTATCTATTTCTAAATATTTTCACTACAAAAATATTGAAGCCCTAACAATTTTTTTTAATTTTCAAATAAATAATTTAAACAAATTAATCCCCAACTTCCTTATATAAAAATATATTTTTTTGCCATATTTAGAGAGCGCATAAATGAACACATTTTATTCCCTACTAAATATAGAATATTAAGCTTTAATTTACGTATTTAATGTATTTATTAATTAAGATGCACTAAATTTACCGTTTCTAGAAACTTAAAAAATATGAGAAAATATTTTTGAAAAAATATTTTTTAACGAAAAATTTACTCGAATTAATTTAGAAATTTATTTTTGGATTATTTTTAGCTTTTAAATTTAGAAAACTCTTTATTTTTGTCAAAAAAATATTTTTTAATTTTATTCCTCGTTAAAATAATTTGGAAACATTTTTTAAGGAATCATTCCAAAAAACAATTTTAAAATAAAAAAATTCTCCATTTTCTCTCTACCAAAAAATATGGCTGCCACAACAGCTAACAATACAATTAATCTCTCATCAAATTCGCATCATTCAACCTCTTCCCCTTCAAGACCCTTAATTGCAACATCAACCTCCTCTTCTCGTCGAGGAATTTCCTCTCCTCCTTCTCTACTTAATGCCCGTTTATTTGCACGTTTTTCTACCAGTGCAATTTATGGAAATCATCAACAAAATCAAGAACAAAAAATGGCGGAGCTTCGAGCGGCTTATGCTTCTCCTCAAATACAGAACCCTCTTACAAATGGGTGGGTCTGAAAAAAATATTTTGAGACGTTAGCTAAAAGATTTTTTTAATTTATTTGCTTAAACCCCTTCAAAAAATCAATCAAAAATTCATTTTATTTAGCAGCCTAACTTCAACCCGCAATGGTAGGAATGGTGGTCGCCCATCTCGAGCTTCACTCCCTATGGCTGCTTTAACTTTATCTAATGATGTTGTAGAAGTAGCACAAAATGGGAAGTGTAATGGTGGAGTTGTTGAACCTGCAACGCCTACAAAGACTGGTGAGTTTTTAAATTTTTTGTCAAAAATTTTGAATTTAACAAAAATTTTAAAAATATATAATTAGATATTTTATTTTTGCTTATTCTTCCCTTGCAAACTATTTTATATTTTATAAAAAATATTTTCTTAATTTATATTTTTAAAAAATTTTATATATTTTTATTTTTGTATTTTTTTAATTTTTGCTTGCGTAAAAATAAAAATAGAGAAATTTTTGTATTTAAAAATTTGACTTTTAAAATTCGTGTTATCTCGTTTAATAAACAAAAATTTAACCTAACCGGAAGTCCCTTTTGTTTTAAACTGCCTCTTTTATTTTATTTTAATTTTGTGCCATGGGAACGGCGGAAATGAGGTAAAACAAAAAAAAATAATTTTTTTAATTTCGTCATAGAAAAAAGAATAAAATTGCAATGAGAGGGAAAAGCTTCAAAGGGAAAATGGGGTTTTTTTTTAATTTTTAAAATTAAATATAGTAGTTTCGCGCACGTAAAAGTATGCGCGTTCTTTTTCACTCATTTTCACCTTTATTTAAAGGTACAATTAAATTTTTAAAAAAGCATTAATAACACAGTATTTTAATTATAAAAATAGATATATGCTAATTATTATGTGTTTAATTTTAGTTATTTTTAGGGAAATATTTTTTTCTTCTTCTCATTGTCTGTTTTAGTTAAAAAAATTTTTATGGAGAGAAAATTTATTTTAAAAATATTTTTTTAATATTCTATTTTTATTTTATTTTTAAAAATACATTTTTGATTTTAATTTATTCTTGATTTTTTTATTATTTTTATTTTGTAAAAATTTATTTCTATTTAATCTTTTAGAGTTTTTGACGTTTTTTTCCTTCCGATTTTCAAATTTTTAACCATTTCCGACCTACTCCTGGTTAGAATTTGAAAAATTTTCTCTCTATTAGAATGACACCTCCAATTCAATGACAAATTTCACGGACTATGAAATATAGGATGACTGTCCTTCTATTAGAGAGATAACGGCAATTATCTTATCTTCCGTGATTTTTCCAACTTTTTTTATCTCCCTTGAGGAAATAAATTTAAAATTCTCTCAATTTTTTAATAAATAAATTGAGTAATTAAATAACAAAAGAATTTTTTTTAAATGTCAAAATCTAATTTTTTTCCCGCGCACCTTGCACTTTATAACTTAAATAATAAAAACAATAATGTCTAACTAAATGTTTACTATAAATATTTGTTAAAAATAATTAAATTTATTTTTAATAATTTTTATGAAAATTTTTATTTGCTTTTGTTTAAAAAAATATTTTTTTCCATTTTATTAATTCTTTTATTGAGGAATAATCGTTGGTGTTTTATCACGCATTTTACATTAAAAAAAATTTTTTTTTCTTTGTACATTTTTTGAAAATTTTTTCTTCAAAAATACATTTTCCTTTTAATTTTTAAAAATTAAACAAAAAAAATTTTCATTCTTAAAGGTCTTTTATTACTCCAACACAGCAAAGGCACTGCTTTAAGTACAACTTCATTATTACCAACAAATACTGGAAGCCGCCGTGGAAGTGCTGTTGCTAATTGTTTACCAACTCCTTCAATAATGGAATTAGCTGCAGCTGCTGGGTTGTTGTCCCTTTCACCTAGTGGTATGCACGAAATTATAAAAAAATTTAAATTGAGGGCCCTTTTTTCCGTGTTCATAAGAATGCCAAGCTAGGTTTTCCTTAGACTGTTCTCCGGCAAAAAATTATCCATATTCTTACTCAACTCAAGAGGAACGAATTAGAATATTAAAGCGACTTATTAGTTTATTTTCGCCTTTATTGGCAATTTTACAAATTGTTCCATATTAGCGAAATGAGTGTTTTTACCCTTATTGGCAAAATTGGCGTTTTTAGCCTATTGGCAATTTGTCGGGCAACCCTTTTTTCATATCCTTTTTGTTTCTGAAAGGAAGATTAACTTTGAGACTCAAATAGACGTCGGATATGAAAAAAGTGCCGACTTAAGGATTTAAAATTTTTTATTTTTCAGATCTCGTTTTTGAATCCTCTGTTCTTGGAATTGCTTACTACGACTTTGTTCTTTCTGTTTCAGAAGTTTCTGGAGGCAGCAATTCATCAAATAAATCAACAAAAACAAAAGAAGAAACTAAAATATTAACAACAAATCCTTCAATTTCTTCAGATTCCTCTTCCTCCTCCTCTCACACTTTAATTCAACGTCAAATTGGATCACCTAAAGCCAAAATCTGTAAACATGGAAGTGAACCAAGTCCTTCTAGAGGCTTTGACAAATCTGCTTGTAGTATAGTTTCATCATCCCTTTTTTCAAAAAATTCTGGAAAACAACAACAGAGGTTGGGTGCTGAACGAAAAACTTCTTCACAATCTGCTAGACATGTAAGAAAAATATTTTTTGTATGATTAAAGCAATCACAAGGGGAAGGAGGAGGGTTACCCACGGGTTCTAGATAGGGACTATACCGCTAGGCATCAAGCCTGGGTCTCCCGTTTCGTGCAAATCGGGTGTTTTATTTTTAGAATTATTTCTAATTTAAAAAAATTTATTTAAAGGAAAAACCGGAGCCTATACCTCAACGTAAATGTTCGTCTCCACCTCCAACATCAACTATTCTTGAACAAGAAACATTACAAAGAAACAACACAAATAGCAATGCTTATTCTAATTGTAACTATAGGCTATTTCTTGCTAAATTGGATACTCACACAAATGTTGAGTGGTTTGAGAGTGTTGTTGTGCCTGGGGTAAATTTCAAAAAATTCTTAGAAAAATTTTTCAAAAAAATTTTTTTCAGGATCTACTTGAACGTAATCTCATTCCCGTCAATGAACTTTCTCTTTTAACCATGGGAATTTTGGTTTGGCGTTCAAGACTAGCAAATTCTCGATTACTTTGTTTAGCAAATGGACAACTTGGTGAAGATTCAACGACTGCTTTGGAAGTAAAATTTAAATTTTTCTTTAATTATTCAATTTATTTTTAAGGCCCTAAAAAGAGCAGCAGCTAAATATCGTTGTAACCATCACGTTTTAACAATCGGTCAAAGGCGTCAATCGGCATCGAGTACTCATAGTTCTTGTTCCAGCTCAAGTTTTAGGTTAATTAATTCTTTATTTTTTACTTTATCATTTTTTGTTTAGATCCTCAAGTTCTTCTGGATCTAATGGACAGTCTTCTCAACAGGATGCGGGCATGAAACTTCGTGTTTTGGTTAGAGAAAATTTTTTTATTTTAAATTCCCCTCAATTTTTTTTTAGATGTGTCAATCTCGCAGTGAATTACCAGAATTACCCTCACAAGCTTTACGTGATGCAAAATTCCTCTTGGCTCCAAGTTCAAATCCTTTGCTTTGTTTATGTTTTCCATTGACTTGAAAAATAGAAAAAAAAATTTGTTTTTAAATGAAGTTATTATTTTAATATATAGCCCAGTCTTTTTTTAATTAATAAAAACATTTCACAAATGTTAATAGTAATTAATAATTTTAATTTGTATAAAATTGTTTAATTTTTTGTACTATTTATTGAAATTTTTTGGTATTATTCCACTTAAGCCTTTAGGCATTATTTTGACTTTATCAATATCGCTTGTTCATCTTGCATTTCTAGTTCACAAAATGAAGACAAATTGATGGATGATTCACCGAGGTTTTATTGTGTCCGTGTCATGGGAAGATTCCTTAGAAACCACAGCAAAGCGAGAGCCAAGACCAAGACACAACCGATTTGTATTCTTCAATTACGGACAACACAGCAAGATCAGTTGATTTATTGAACAGTTGGATATAGTACTTCCTCACTCAAACGTTTTCAGGTTCAATTAAGTTCAATAAATTAATTCTAGTTCTTTTTTGTTGATTTGCCAAAAATCTCAAATTTCCTAAAAGACTAAATATTTGAATAATAAAATTTCAGACATTAAAATAAAAAAAAGAAAGTAAAAAAGTCAACAGGGACAGAACGGGATTTTAAAAACTGGTTTCACTTTTTATTAGAAGAATAACAAATTCTTTGTCAATTTAAGCTCTAAAATCGGGTCATTGGCGGAAGCATTCCTCTCAATATTTAATTTTTATTGCTTGCTTGTTTATCATTTTGCTCATCAATTCACACCTCTATCTGAGTTAAAACCATTTTAAGTAATGAAAATCCATTTAATAAATTCTTTCTGATAATTAGATGGACTGTGGTAAAATTAGTCATTGGCAAAGACATTTTTTCTGGATTAATCCGGTACGGAAAAATCCAGAGATCGTGAAAAATCCCGGATTTGGGACCCTGGCTCCAAGAAAATCCTGCCGGATCTGGTCTGCTATAAGAACATTTAAAACAATCCCTAGTCTTGTGGGTGTTTCCATGTTATACAACTGAATTTCTTCATTAATAACGTCCTTTTTGCTCGAAATTTTATTCTTGCACATTTTTCTATTTATTCTTCAAATAATTACTAGGAGGCTTGAATAATATTTAATAATAATAGAACAAACCATTTTTGAAGGTGAAAATCAAAAATCGATCTCATTTTCTCTTTTTCACTATAAAATCTTCCTTCAAAAATCGCAGCACAACCCCAACAATTATTTATATATCCCCCTTATTGACAGTCACAATTCATTTTCTTTACTTTTTTCCTACTTCTCTTAAAGCGCGAATGACAAATCTTGCTTATTAATGGTTTTTAGCTCTCTCCAAGATTTTTCTTTGGTTATTTGTATATTTTTATTGCAGAAAAAACTATTAAAAACAATTTTTTAATCCCCCCCCCCCCCCCCGCGTCCCCCGTTATTTTAAATAATTTTTTTTAATTTTCTAGAAGTCATCACAAAAACAACAACAATTTACCTCCAACGAGCTACCAAAATAATTTTTTCTAAAAATATGATTTAATAAACAAATATCGCTCAAAGTATCGCTCAAATGGAACAACAACAACAAAATGGAACAACCAAAAATATTATTGCCCCTCATTATTATGCTTATGCTGCTTCCTCTAGCAAAACTGCTATTTCGTCTCCAGCAACTTCATTGTCACGTCATTTACATCTCCATTCTTTACCTTCTTGTCCTTCATCACCAAGAAGTATAGTTTCAAAAATTAATGAGAATGAGAAAAGGAAACATTTAAAAGGTTGGTTAATACAGAATTATCGTATCTTCTTGATTAATTCACCTCACCTGAATATTCTCACATTTCACGGACAGTTTTAATTCCCCTGAGAATTAATCGAAAAAATTCTGTAGATGAAAAAATAGTTTAAAAGGAAATTGCTTTAAATAAAATATTTAAATTCTTAATTAAACCTTTTACAGCTCTAAACAATAAAAACACAAAAATCCAAGAGGAAAATATTAAAGAAAACGGAAAGAATGGAATTAAATGTAGTAATACCTCCAAAAATATAAAAGTTCCAAAAAATGCGAATGAAAACCAAGAGATTAAAGAAGCTGCAAATTTTGTTGAAGACGATAATGAAGATATTGCTTATTTAAATATACCGTTAATTTGGTTGGAAATTTTTTAAAGTTTTTTTGAAATTTAAAAACTAATTCCAGGCCAATTGCTGGATTCTCTGCATTTTCTTTTATATTTTTTGTTGCCGCATTTGCATTTATGGAATTAATAGAACATTTGTCTTTTGAACGGTTTGCGCTAAACCAATTATTATATACTTATGGAAAAACGCTAGGATTTTGCAATGTTTGTTTGCTTCTTTTAAATTTTAAAAATAAAAAAAATTTTCAGAACACAGTTCCATATGAAAGGGGGATGTGGCCATCATTTTTAAGACAAGTAGAATTGAAGGTTTTAAGTAATGTGTGTTTCAGAGTTTCTGTTTGTGTCCCTATGGCTGTGAGAATTTTTGTTTCTTTTATTATTAGGTTGGAATTTTTTAATTTTTTTGTCCTTGAAAATTCTCTTTAAAGAAATTCATATCGAGATTATCAATTAGTGCTCAGCAATCCTCTCATGCAATGGATGAATGAACTTAGTGCCCCTATTGCTATAGTTGAAGTTTTTAGTTTGGGACTATTTTCAATTATTACTATTCGTTTTGATTATCCATGTAAGTTTTTTAATCTTTTTTAAACAGATTTGGGCACGGATTTTATCCGGCAGGCCCGTAGTTATTATTATTATTAAGTATTATTGACCCAAGTTCAAAACCTAGTCCTCAACCAAAGAATTTTTTTAATTTCCGTTTTCCGTGTCCAAGTCTGTTTTTAATTCCTAAAAAATTTTTTCTCTCCTCAGATTTGCACGAATCAATGTTTGGAACCTTCATTTTTTCTTCAACTATGCATATGTTTGTTCGGACAATTCTTACTTTTTGTAAAGATCATTTGGAACAAATAGATTTATGTGCTGGTACAGGCCGTTTACTTTGTTGTTTGTTGTATGCTTGGACTAGTTCACAATTATTTCAGACACATCAAATGTTTATTCATATGCCTGGATGTCATGGATATGGTAATGAATTTTGGCAATTTTTGAAAATATTTAGGGTGGGAAACAGTTTGAGCAAATAATCTTATTTCGCTTTCTAAAAAACTTTTTTTCAGTTCGCCCTAGCGAAGCTATAACTGAATATATTGCAATATTTTCCTATGGATTATTCTCACTTTTACAACTTGTGGATATTCGTAATGTAAGTATTACAGAAAATTACAAAATTTATTTTTTATTTAAAGGTTCGTTTTATTTGTTACCCACGTACTTGTTCTGGTGAATGTGAACCTCTAAAAGCTGAAAATTTTAATGTTCCAGGAGGAAAATATCAATATTGTCGAGCATTTGAATGGGTTCAAACAAAGGATTTGAAGGAAAATGAAGAGGAAAATATCATTAAAAATGGAAGGAATTTTAAGAATGGTGAAATTAAAAAACAATCTTCCCCCGTAAAAATTTGTAAAAATGGGAAAAATACTATTTAAAAAGAAGGAAGATTATAAGTTATTTTTATTTTAGAAAATAAGCTCAATAAAAATTGCTTCATTTGAAAGACAATTTTTAGTTTAAAAAGAAAAATAAAAATTTTATATCGTGAAAGTTTTTTATAGAAAAATAGGTAATTTTATATAAATATACCTTTCTGTTATTACCATAATTTTGTCTATGAAATATCCTTTCTCTTTTAAAAGGCTACGTTTTATAAAAAAATTTTTGAGAAAACAGAAAAGTATCTCAAGAATAAAAATCAAACAGAATTATGGAAATACATTAAAAATAAAAGTCAAAAAGAAGTTTTTTTAAAGGAATCCCGAGTCTCATCCCTTTTTTTAAATTTTCAGAAATTTTTAAATAATATATCCCTGGCGTTTATGTACTCGTTTATTTATGAAAGAAATTAAAATCAATTTGCCTTTTCAACAGGATTTTCGTTAGATGATGTGGTAGCATCAGCAGAAGCGGCAGCAGACGTATTCGTCGTCGTTGTTGTCGTAGTGTTATTACTGGTAGCCTCAAGTTCGTCCAAACGTGTTTGCATTCGACGCTTTTCTGCTTCCAGCGAGTCCATCCTTTTTAAAAATATTTTTCTAAAAATCAATTTTGCAAGAAAACCTTTTTCCTAAAGTATTAAACAATGCCTCCTGTTCATGTTCTAACGAATTTTCCAGATCTACCTTCTCGCGGCGCAATTGCTCCAAAGACTAGAAAAGGAATAAATTAAAAATAATTCAGGAATCAAGTACTATAAAGGAACTTTAAAATATAAGTAATAATAAAAGCCAGGAAAATTTTTCAGAGGGGTGAGCTGTGTAGAGGCACTAGATAGAGTCCCATGTAGTTCTTCCCAAAAACTCACACAAAATATATTATACAAACCTTATGATTACTCTGAATTTCAGCTTCAAGTTTACGAATTTTCTGCAACAAATTTGCCACCATCCAACTCTGATCTTTGCTCAGACGACTGGCTAATTCATCACGTTCACCTTCCAATTGAGTAAGTTTACGCATCAAATCATTAATGAGAAACTCCTCTTCTTGTTCATATTTGAGCGCGAGTTGTTCTTTATCAGTTTTGAGCTTTTGAATACGTTTAAGAAGCCTATAAAAGGATGTCAAAATTATTTAAGGAAGAAAGATACTAGCAATTAAAAGGCTTACTAGGCTAGGGTTTAAGATCTATTAGGGTCTCAGTCGGTAGAGCACCCATGAGTGGAGGCGCCTAGCAATAAATGCAATAATAGCAACCCCACCCCCCTCCCTTACTAATATTTTAAATAAAATATTTACATATTAGAAATATATTCCTCTTCTTGTTCAACACGCACTTGCATACGCACTTTGGACTCACGAATTTGCCTATTTTCTAATTCCAATTCAGCATTCCTTTGTTTTAAACGTTCTATTTTAACCTTAAAAATTCCAAAATTTTAAAAAATTATAAAAAACAAACAAACATCAGAAGCATTTTTTGCAGCAACAAGATCCAGGCACTGTTTAACCCAATAATCTTTAGTTGCAGGATTCTCAATATTTTCCTTAATCAAAGAAGACGAAGAACTGGCCAACTCCTCAAGCATTTGGAAATTATCTCGAGGCGGTTGACGACGAATGCCACGTGGAGATGGAGATGGTCTTGGAGACGGTCGAGGAGAAGGTCGTGGAGAAGGACGTGGCGATGGTGACATTGACATTCTTGAATTGCGCGAATTTGCTGGCGAATGCATTTTTAAAAATTTCCTTTATTTTTTCTGAAAAATAAGAAGGAAAAAGCTTGAAAAATAAACAAAATTCTAAATCTATAACCTGCAAAAAATAGAAAAACAACGACAAAAAATACACACTCCACTTTGTCGCAAATTAGTTTAGGTTCATTATAGTTTTGGTTATTAAGGAAGAGAATAAAGACTCTAATGGAACTTTTTACGTACTGTGGTGGGCAGAGAAACAAAAATAATGAAAAAGAAATACTGAGGTGAGCAGATTTGCCTGTCCGTACAAAAGATCGTTAATAAATAGTCGACTTGGGCAAATTGCGACAAAACGAGACAACGAGAAAATCTCATCGGCCTTTTGTCATTTGCATAAAAAACGACCTTCTGATCCATTTTGCTGTGTCGATCTTTTAATAAATCGACGTTTTGTTTTCTTCAAAAAATTTGACACGGACAATGGATTCGCTCATTTTGCCCTTCGATCTTTTAATGAATCACTCCTTTTACAAAAGCCATAAATTCGCGGAGGCGTCTCTTTCCCTTTTCCACTGCTGAATGAATTTAGTTAGCTACAGTTAATAATCCAATTTTTTGTTTAGTCATACTATAATTTTTTCGTGTTAATTATTCAATATTGAACCCCAACTTTCAATACTTAATTTTCCATTTTTGCAGATAATTAAATTATTTTTTAAAATATTTTTAAAATGGTTCAAACTTATCAAAGTCCAGTACGTGTCTACAAATTTCCTTTTGAGTTGGTTATGGCTGCTTATCACAAGGTTAATTTTTTGTAAAATTTTTAAAAATCTTTTTTAGAGATTTCCAACATGCCCACAAATTCCTATTTTTGTCGGTTCTGAGATTACTTATGAATGGAAAGCTGAAGATGGTGGGGAAGAAATTATAGAACGTAAATGTCAACTTAATGTAGAAGCTCCTTATCTTGTCAAAAAGGTCTTTTATTTTTCATTTATATTATTAACCAACAATTTTTTAAAGATTGCTGGTGTTGATTATGTTTATTTTAAACAAAGAAATCATTTAAATTTGCGTGCCCGAACTTTGCTTATTGAGGCTTCAAACATTTCTTTTGCTAATCGTATTGTGGTTATTGAAAATTGCCGATATTATGTTTGATTTTTTGTTATTTTAAGCTAATTTTTAAAAATATATAGGTTCACACAGAAAATCCAGAATGGACATGCTTTGAACAAAATTCAAGCCTTGATGTAAAATCATTTTTTGGATTGGAATCGGCAATTGAAAAGCTTGCTGTTAAACAATATAGTGCTAATATTGCGAAGGTTTTAATTAAGAATTTTTTATAAAAAAATTATTATTTCTTATAGGGAAAAGAGGTACTTGAATTTTTTATTGACGAGTTGATTAAAAATGGAGTTACGCATGTACCGATATGGAAAGGGGAAGAGAAAGGTTGGGATTTTTATGGATTATTTCCTATCTAGAATTTCGTTTCTTTTTAGATGACGCAAATGCCGATAATCCAGTTGATGAAAATGGGAAAATTGATTTAGTGAAAACCCCTGACAAGTATGTTTGAACTAAATACTAATCACATTTTATTTTTCCAGAAGTTCTCCGCCGACAACACCTCCAGCCAGCAGTAGTGGTTTTGGCGGCTCTTGTTCAACTACATTGACTGCAAATGCTGTTATAAACGAACTAAATTCTGAACCTTTATCAGGCACAGCAGAAGAGAAACTTTCACGTGAGGAACTAAAACGGAGGCGTTCAAGTGGATTAGGAGGAAGTGGAAAACGTAAAAATTTTTGATTAATGTTGAATTTCTTCGAATCTTTTTTTTTCAGAAAAATCTTCTGGGACAGCAAATGGTATTTTATCCTCTGCTTCTGTTACACAACAATTGGGAAAACTACGTGGTGCTTCTGCTCAACCTGATACTGCAGGTCGGGCTACTAGTTTTGATGATTGTAAGAAGTTTTCATCCGTACAATATTTTTTTTCAAATTTAGTGGATTCTAAATTGGAAGGTGAATATATTCAACGCTTTTTGGGACAACTCACACCTTTGGAAGAAAGCCGTCTTTGTGAGTTGTATGTCCTACAATCAGCACATAAAGGAAAAATACCAAATGATGCACATTTGTTGCGTTTTCTACGTGCACGTGATTTTGATGTTCAGAAAGCTAATCATATGGTTTTTTAAATTTTAATATGAATTTATTTTTAATCAATTTTTAGATCGTAAATTCTCTCCTTTGGCGTAAACAGCATAATGTTGACAAAATTTTACACGATTTTGTTCCTCCACCATTGTTGATTAAATATTTCCCAGGTGGTTGGCATTATAGTGATAATCAAGGAAGACCTCTTTTTATTTTGCGTTTAGGACAAATGGATATAAAGGTTTTCTTCAATTATTTTTGAATTGATAGGTTAACTATTTTATAGGGTCTTTTGCGTTCTGTTGGTCTTGAATCAATAGTTAAATTTACTCTTTCAATTTGTGAGGAAGGACTTTTAAAAACTGCTGAGGCCACGAAACGTTTGGAAAAACCAATAAGGTTTATATTTTTATTTTTCTTTCCTCTCTTTAATTTAAAATTACAGTGCTTGGACGCTTCTAGTTGATCTTGAGGGGTTGAGTATGCGGCATTTATGGCGTCCTGGAGTTCAATGCCTTTTACGAATAATTGAAATGCTTGAGGCCCACTATCCAGAATGTTTAGGAATGGTTTTAATTATACGGGCGCCTCGTGTTTTCCCAACTTTATGGACTTTAATATCTCCTTTTATTGATGAAAATACCCGACAGAAATTTGTGCTATATGCAAGCGATCAATTACTACAAGAATTGCAACGGTTCTAGTTTTTTAATTATAAATTATTTTTAAATTTTTAAAATTCAGTTACATACCTGAAGATTATTTACCTGATTTTCTTGGTGGAAAATGTAAATTTGACTGCGCTGCAATAACAGAACCTCCATGGATGGTTCCAAAATCAGAATATTTGCCAATTCCTGGTGGAGAATTGCTACGCGAAACAGATGATATTCTTACAAATACTTATACACAAGTTGTGGTTAATCGAGGTTCTCCATATGAGGTAAAAAATAAAAATTTTTAATAAAATTCTCTTGACGTTTTTAATTTAATTAGGTTTGTGTTTGGGTACAGCAAGCTGGTTCTGTGCTTACTTGGGACTTTGACATTATTAAAGGCGAATGTGAATTTGTTATTTACTACTCTGAAAAGGTTTCCTCTATTTTTTGCTTAAATTAAACCTCAAAAATATTTTAGAAAATTTCTTCAAAAACTCCTCTCTCTGGCCATTCATCTACAGCAGCAGGAGCAGTTTCATCAGCGCCAACAACAACTGCTACTACTCCTGGTCCATTGGATCGTGTTGTTGACACTGTTACAAGTGAATTGTCTAATTTACTTTCTCCTTCTACTACAATTCCACATTTTCATGTATTCAAAAATTTTTTAATTTTTTATTTAATCTCCTACTTTTGAGGCAATTGAATGTGAACCAGAATTTCGTGTTGGTACTGAACTTACAATTATTGGGAATCCATTAGATTTTAAAGAAACGGATTCAATGCAAGTATGTTTACAAGAAATTTGACTTTTTATATTTAAACAATTTAGGGCACAACTTATTGTGATAAAGGAGGTACTTATATTCTTCAATGGCGACATCCTGGCGAATTTGTAACAGCTACAGAAACTAGCAGCAAAAAAGAATCTTCACATATAGGTTTTATTAAATTTAAATTTATTTAATGAATGTTTGTTTAGGAGACAGTTCAAGTTCTCATGCTCCATCTACAACTCATCAACAACAACAAAAAACTTCCACTTCTGGACCAACACATAAATGTCGTCTTATGGTATATTATGAACTGCTGAACTCTAAGGATTTTAAGTATTTTTTAAATTTTTCTATAATATTTGAAGAATTAATTTTTCAGAGGAAGTGTTGCCTCTTTAGAATCTTGCCGTTCTTCTTTTAATTCACTCGTTGCTGCTGCTGCTATTTCTACTGATATTACTGCTGCTACCTCTTCATCTTCACCACCACTTCATAATTCTGAACTTAAATTGAAACAAGAACAACAACAAAACAAGAAAGATTCCAATGCTTCTATTGAAGAAGATTATTCAACTGCAACTGAAAAAACTCCAAAAAGTTGAATTTATCTCCCAAAAATTTAAATTTGAAGACACACTGAAGAAAAGGATATATTTTTGTTTTTTTGCTTGTGTTGTGAATTTAAGGTTTAATTCTTTTTTTTAATTAATTTTTTTATCAGTTGCCTTTTAAGTCCTTCCTTAATAATTTTTTTCTCCAAAGTTCCTAAAAAATCCAAAGTTCAAAAAGCATTATATATTTATAACCAAATATATTTTTGAAAATATCCTTCAATAATCTTTTTTATTTTACTTATCTATAATTCTTGTGTATTGTTTAATGATTTATTTTTTTGTAAATATCGACAAGTCGAGATTTTTTACGACTATTTTTAAGATTTTTATAAAAAATTTATCTTTAATTGAAAGACTAATTAAGTAATAGAAAAAGTTCGTAAAATTTCTGACGTAATTTCGTGATTTTTTTAATGTTACAAAATTTATTTCCACGTCTAAATCCTTTTAAATATATTGGTTGTATTTTTATTTTGTCTGATGTTTTATCTTGGAGTTGTTTTTTTGTTTTGGGATCTCGAAATAATTTCCTCTAGGTTCCCTTTTTAAATTAGAAAAAGAATATTTCTAGCTGAGGAAAATCCCACGTTTTTTTGTAAAGAAAATTGTTCGATTGTTAAAATCGTTCGATTATTCCTTTGCTTTTTTTCAAAAACTTGGTGTAAATGTTAGGTGTACATTTGGGTTGTGCCGTCCCCTCCTAAATGTATAATCGAATTTTCCCCCATAAAAATCCCCAATATCAGTTTATCTAGAGTTAGTGGCTTTTGGAATTTCTAATCTTTAGATTCATCTCATATAATTTTTTAAATTTTCATTTTTAATTAGTAAAATATCAGGGCTAGTATTCTTCTAATAATTGTTAATAAACTTTTCATATTTGGGGTTTTTCTGACAGTTTTTACGCTTGAATAAATCTTAATCATGCGACGGCTGTCTTTTAATGTCCCTTCCCACAATTTTTTCTTTTGAAATTAATTTTCGTAAATATGCATCTCTCATAAATTCTAATGACAGCCATCCTGCTTTATTTATAGATCTGTCTTGCCTAAAACACCAATTTGTGGGATACGGACTGACATAAGGTTTTCTTCGAAAATTTTGTTTGAAATTTAATTTTTTCTTGGAATATTTAAAATTCCTTATTGCCACTATCATGGATAATAATGCTTTCTATATCTCTAATAGCAACGACACTACAAGTTCCTCCTATTACCATAATTCCTCTTCGGATTATTCGTGTTTCTATTCCCCCGTTCCTTCGAGATTCATTTTCCAAATTATCCCGATATGGTTGAGGAAAAGTCAGAAGGAATTAAACAACAGAAACATTTTAATTATCAAACAGAAGGTTTAGTTGAGAATAACGAGCCTTGTGTTAACAATAATGTTGTAAAAAATGACTTTGCTAAGTCTGTTACATCAAAAAATGAACGTCGTCGAATCAGTGGTGGAATAAATGGAGCTTTTGCCGTATTTATTTTTCAGTTTTTAATAAATCGGATTAATAAACTTCAGGCACTTCGAAGTCTGATTCCAACTTTTCCATATGAAAAGCGTTTATCCAAAATTGACACACTTAATTTAGCGGTAAGTTCTCTAAAAAATTTTTGCAATAATTCTCTATTTCAGTGTGCTTATATAAACATGCTTGAGGTACAATGATTTTTAATAGTCCTGAAATTTTATTTTTAAGGCAATAATTGCTAGTGACGATGAACCTTTCCGATTTTTAGAACGAACAATTAGGGAGGCAAAATTAAACAATAAATCATTGGAGTATTCAAGTACAATATGGGGCACTAGTGGTGAGAAAAAGGGAAATTATAAAGTTCTTAATTATTGTGTAGATCTGCTTGCCCGACTACATTGGATTAACTGGGCAGCAATGGGACTTGTAACGCCTTTGGCTGAATGAATTGAAAGTAATCGCCTTTGGCTGAATGAATTGAAAGTAAAATATCAGGGCTAGTATTCTTCTAATAATTGTTAATAAACTTTTCATACTTGGGGTTTTTCTGACAGTTTCTCGAAAAATCTCAACCTCGATAACCGAGATTTTTGTTCGAGATCTCGTTCCGGTCCTTTTAGTTTATATAAAATTTCCGGTGCATTTTTAATTTATTTTTTTCTGTTTTTAAATAAATTTTTATATTATTTTGACGAATAAAATTTGCTTTAATTTCTGTATTTTTTGAATATTGTTTTTTAACAATAGAATTATCTTTTAAATTTTCACTTTAATATTCTTCTCTTATTCAGCATGAATAAATCAACTTAAGCTTCAATAAATCTATAAATATTCCCAGACTCTAAAGCACCTTTTTTTTATTACACTAGCTGTTTTTTTTAACGGAAGTTGATGAATCATCTTTAAGTTGATGTGTTTTTATCGATTATTTTCAACCTGATTTTTAGTCTATAATTTACCCTCTATATTTTGTTAAAAAAATTTTTTTAAATAATTTTTAGATTTCTACCTTAACATTCAAATAAAGTTGATTTATACATACCTTTAAAAACATAATAGATTCACTTTCTGAATTGTTTGAAGATGTTGAAGTGAAGCAAATGAGACAAACAACAAAGCTCTCTTGACGTTATTATAAGGTTTTTAATTTTATATTTTGATTGATCAGTTCTGGTAGGAGGGTTTTGAGCTCCGTTGTTGCCAAAAAACTTCCATCCCTCTGAAACCTACACTCTCTAATCACTTTAAAGACCTATTGACTCTGAAGACCTACAACTTTTGAAAGGGATATCGAAGGATTGTTGTGTTTGAAGGGGATATGGATCGTTACCCCCCTAGAGTCAACATCAGATACACAATCACAATACCGCACCATAGGTTCTAAAATGCAGAACTGGCTACTTATCTCCATAACGCTAGGTATTTATCCTACTTATCCTTCGATATTCCCTTTAAAAATTTTTAGGTTTTCAGGAGACCTACAAATCTCCCAGGTTACTTTTTTATCTCTCAGGTTACTATGTCTTCAAGATTTTGATATTCCTCAAATTTTAAGTAAAAATTTATTATTTTTAAAGTTGTTTGGCTTCTCTACTTAAAGGCTTCTCTACTTGTTTGGCTTCTCTACTTCAACTCAACCAACTTCAACTCAACAATATTTCCCCATTCTCTTTCCTAACCTTTGGGGATGGGAATAATTTCGGACAAAACCTGCCACTTATTTAACCTTACAGTCCTTTTAAATAATGTTTTTCAGTACTTCGTCAACATCTTCTCAACATGCTTCACTTCCTGGCTAAATTTTATGCCGTGGCGGTTTCAAGACTCTTCCTGGCTAAATTTTATGCCGTGGCGGTGTCAAGAGTCTTCCTGGCTAAATTTTATGCCGTGGCGGTTTCAAGACTCTTCCTGGCTAAATTTTATGCCGTGGCGGTGTTAATTCACTTCCTGGCTAAATTTTATGCCGTGGCGGTGTTAATTCACTTCCTGGCTAAATTTTATGCCGTGGCGGTGTTAATTCACTTCCTGGCTAAATTTTATGCCGTGGCGGTTTCAAGACTCTTCCTGGCTAAATTTTATGCCGTGGCGGTTTCAAGACTCTTCCTGGCTAAATTTTATGCCGTGGCGGTTTCAAGACTCTTCCTGGCTAAATTTTATGCCGTGGCGGTTTCAAGACTCTTCCTGGCTAAATTTTATGCCGTGGCGGTTTCAAGACTCTTCCTGGCTAAATTTTATGCCGTGGAAGTGGAGCATCAACTCAACAACATCTCCAACTCAGCAACATTAACCAACTTCTTCAACTCAACAGCATCAACTCAACCAACTTCAACTCAACAGCATCAACTCAACCAACTTCAACTCAACAGCATCAACTCAACCAACTTCAACTCAACAGCATCAACTCAACCAACTACTTCAACTCAGCAACATCTTCATTCAACAACAACTTCAACTCAACAACAGTTTGTTTTATATTTTTATATGTCGCAAGTTTTGTCCGAAATGTCATGGGCGTTGAATTATCCTGACCCACCCAATCCCACCGGGAGATCCTTGTTTTCCCTGTTTCCCACCTTTGAAAGGAGGTTTCTCTTCCATAGCACACGAGATGATCGTCAACAATAAGCGAGAAATAACAAGATGTAATGATTGAATTGGCAAAACTACTAATTCAGGACCAATCGTTCAATTTATTTTTGAGTTATTTTTTATTAATTAAGAAAATTATAGAGCTTTACTGAAGACAATGCAGACTTTGGTGCCGAATAAAAAATGTTTTCGGCATTTTGGAGGTCTTATTGAGTTTATAGCCGCTGAATTGGTCATCTGAGACGATGAAAAAGGTTTTTATTTTACTTTAAATTTCTTAGGTTTGGAACTTATGTTGTTTTGGTTTTATATTATTTTCTAAAAAGTAGAACCTAAATTTAAATACGAATTATTGAGAGTTTCTTGGTTTTCCTTTTTCTGAGTTGAAGGTTCGGTTCCTTCCTGTATCAAGGTTTTTATTTTTGTAAAAGTTTATGTTTAGCCCAAATTTAAACAATAAGTAACCTCACTCTGAAAGATTTCCAAACTTGGAGTTTTGTAACCAACATAAATTCCAAACCTTTCAGTTTCTTTGACAATTTTTTTCATTTTATAAATCTAATTTGTGGTTTTCATATTTAGTAAATTCTCTTTTAGTCTTTTGACTCTTCCATTAGTTCTACTGCTCGAATTGATAATGGGGAAAGATGGTGGGGAAGATAATGGGGAAAGATTGGTATTGCTAAGTAAGGGTATGGTTCCAAAAGATTTCTTCATGTTTGGGACCTACGCCCACTGGGTCTGGGACCGTTCCTTACCCTATCCCTCGAAATTGCTGAAAGTTAAAATCGTTTTTCGGAAATTTTTAAAAATTGGCTATAACCTACAGAAATTTCGAGGGATAGGGTAAGGAACGGTCCCAGACCCAGTGGGCGTAGGTCCCAAACAATCCTCTCAATTCTATCAGAGATGTCCCCTCCCACATCTGAAGCAGTTCCTCTACTTGGCCTTTTCTTTTCTTCCTGCATGGTTTTTAATTTTATTTAAATTTCTTAAAAATATTTTATATTCTTTTAGTTGATAGTTACTGCATCTACTGTGTTTACTGTTTATGTAAATTTATTTAAAATTTATCTGTTTAAAATTTATTTTCAGGTTCTAAATTTGCATTACCGAACGCCAGAAACACATGAAATGGGCAAAACAGTAATTCTCAAGTTTTGATTTTTTTATTTTATTTCTAAGGCTCGCACTCTTCTTCTCTATTGGCTGCCGTGGATGTTGCGCATGGAAAGGCCCGGGATAATTCTTAGCTGGGTTTGCTTTTAAGTTATCGTAATTCATCTAAAACCTTTTCCATTTAGGAAACACTCCCTTCATTGTTGCCCTGCTCTAGACCAAAAAATCAAAGTCAGTCATTAATTCGGAATGTTAAAGACAACGAAACTGGCTCAAGGTTTGAGTATTTAATTTAAAAAATTAAAATTTATTAATTTATTTTAAGAGCTTCATTGGAAATTGATCATCGAGTCCATCAATTGCTTTATGGAAATGGTGATTGTGGTCGAAGAAAAAACCTGTTGTTACAAAGAGGAGCTACTATAGACAATGAAAGCAGCAGAGTGGATTCAAATAGAGAACATCAGGCCCTACTTTTGACATTACAAAGAATTGCTAGAGAATTGAGGGTATTTTTTTTGAATAATTTGTTTTTAATGGGGTAAACTGAAGACCTGTTTGGCTTTAAGACCTGCAACTTTTGAGAGGGAATAATCGAGGGATTAAGGTGGATGTATTCAGCTTTACAGAGATAAACAGTTCTATATTCTAGAACGTATGGTCCGGTATTGTGATTGTGGACCATAACTCTGGGGGAATAAAGCTCTCTATCCCCTCCATCAATATTACCTCAATTCCTCCAAATCCTAAGATATTCCCTTTTAAAAATTGTAGGTCTTCAGGGTGTAGGTCAAGGTTGACTCCACGTTAATAATTGCTTCTAATATTTTTTTTTTATTTTTAAGTTAATCACTCGAAGAATGACAGAAGCAGACCGAGAAGGCGAACAATCTAGCAATTGGGTATTCTAAAAATATTTTTTCAACATTACACATTTTTCTGTAGAAATTTGCGGCAATGGTGGTTGATCGTCTCTGCCTATATATTTTTTCGTTTTTGATGATTGGAACCGTGGTTGGAGTTTGTGTTTCAGCACCATATATTATTGCATAATATTGATAATTATACAGAGAGAGAGTATCGACACACAGAGAGTATCGAACCCGTGCCCTATTCACATATAATCAGCAACGGTACCAAATTAACCAACCGTCATTACTAAAGCCTTTCACATTTTTTCTCTATATACAAACGTAAATTTTGCATTTAGGGGATCTAATTCTAGTTATTAAACCCAAAAGCCCCGAAAAGAAATTAAAAACCTTTCAAACTTCATAATTTGCACATGTACAAGCCAAATAAATGCAACCAAGCAATTGTCTTCTTGTTGAAGCGAATCCAAAAAATTGGGCAAGTGTCCTCTGTGTTGTGGAATGCTGTGATTCAACCGTTCAGCCATTCCCTGAAAAAAAAACAAAATATCATCTCATCCAGACAAACAAGAAAAACCTGAATGAACTCTGCAGCTTCTCTTCTATATTTAAGTTAAGCAGCTGAATCCATAGACATCCTAGATGGAACCATTTTGGTTTCCTTCCAAGTTGACGGATACTGGTGATGACGGATACTGGTGCTAGATGACGGAACTGGTTCTGTCATCCTTCAAGATCCATACTGAAAGCTCTAAAAATGTTTAAGACCCCTTCCCTTTACCAGAAGATTGCTAAACACAATTTATAATCGAATTCGGAAAAGGGGATTAATAACGGATAACTCAGGGATTGTTTGCGGACAAAACTTGCTTGTGTAAAAAAGGGCAAAAAACAAACCTTTTAATTTTTAAAAAGATTCCAGGACGTCCAAAGTGCTTTGATGATTTTATTGCTTCTTCTTTGTTTCTTGTTCTATTTGTTGATTTTTTAGATTTTTGTTCTTCTTCTGTTGAGTTTTGGTTCTTCTTTTTGCTGATTTCTTCTTTGTTCTTTTTGATTTGTTGTTCTTCTTTTTGTTGATTTTTGAGTTTCTTCTTCTTTTGTGTTTCTTCTTTGTTTGTTGCTGCTGGACAATTCTTAGAGGCATGGCACTAAATAAGTTAAATGAGTTTGTTTGGGCAAAGTTATAAACTAACCATAAAGCTGATGAGCAGTTATCAAAGTACCATAGAAGCAACAAGTCCCATGAAAATGCCAGCCAGACCTCGCAACCCCAAACAGAAGGAAGAACTCCAAGCAGATGCCAGGAGAATTCCATACACCTGCCGTTAGAACTCCAACAAAGACAGACTCCAAACAAATGCCAGAAGAACTCCTACAAATGCCGAAGCAAATGCTAGAACATTCCCCCAACATCTGACGGAACGTTCCGCTCATTGTCGCAAGAATCTTTCGCCAGGTGCTGGGTTATTCCCCCGCACATTAGCCGGAACATTCCCCCACATAAACAGATGAAGAACTCCAAGCACTGCCAGGAGAATTCCATACACCTGCCGTTAGAACTCCAACAAAGACAGACTCCAAACAAATGCCAGAAGAACTCCTACAAATGCCGAAGCAAATGCTAGAACATTCCCCCAACATCTGACGGAACGTTCCGCTCATTGTCGCAAGAATCTTTCGCCAGGTGCTGGGTTATTCCCCCGCACATTGCCGGAACATTCCTCCACGCAACTAAAACCCACGCAACACGCCTAAAGGACGCACGCAACATGCCAAAGGGGACTTGTGCTTTTGATGTTGGAGAAGAGAGCTCCACATCCGCCTCTACTGCTAAAAATAAGATTTCATTTCTAAAGTAAAAGAAAAGCGAAACTAACGTTTTAAAACAAAACCAGATTGATGAAGTCCAGATGCAGCAGCTTCTTTGGTTGCAAAGCATACAAAGCACTGAATGAAAAAAATAAAGAATGTTGTTGGATTAAAACAGCAAGCTTTGTCCGCAAAATGGGAAGAGGGGGGGGGGGGGGGGGAAAGGCAACTGAAATTGCCCCAAATACAAGCCAATTGTGTTTGAAGAGACCATCATCATCATCGGTCATCTAACAGTTCTAAAAAAGAAAAATAAATAGGAGGCAAATTAATTAGTTGAATAAAAATTTAGGGAATTTTTCATCCGTAGCGTAACTGGCAGAGCGTTAGGGTGGGTTCGAACTCGAACGGAAAACCAAAGCAATAATCGAAAATTTTTCTCGTACCCGAGAGAAAGGGGAGCTTTGAGCACTAGATATGCCCTTTTAAAAATTTCAGTTAAGTGCGTGGCCCTGCTGACTTCCACGAGCTCTTTCGAAAGAGCTATCAGTTGCATATTTGAATTTTTCACCCCCAAAAAAGTGCTTGGTCCCTCCTATGGTTTTTCAATGTTTGAGGGCCTATATCTCGGTCCATAAGTGAGACCGCCAGTTGATTTTGGTGTCATTCAACTCCTCTCGCCGAGCTCTTTCAAATGACATATAATTTGTCCATATTTGTGAGTGGTACGTATTCTGGACTTTTACCTTTTCTTCTCCACTTCTTTTTTATTTGAAACTTGCTGCTTGGAGCAAACCGACGATGGTGCATATTCAATTTGACAAAGTTACCTCCATTTTGTTTTTTGGCGGTTGTTCTTTTCTTTGTTGGATATTTTTTGATTGAATTCGAAGTTGTTTTTAGAGTGCTGTTCTCTTCTTTCAATTTTTCTTCCCCTTCCTCATCATCGTCTACTTCTTCATTTTCGTTGTCTTCATCAAATTCTTCTTCTTCCTCATCGATTCTTTTTCTAAAAAAATTAAAAAGATAAATTTAGTATTTAAAAAGAATTTAGAAACAGGAAGGGAAACAAGAACTAATCCAAGAACTTCAGTGGACTAGAACCTTATTCCTTCCTGGCCATATTTGTTAAATTTTTTAAAAATGGAACAGGGGTGGACCTGGTCGAGAAAATGCAGGATCGGGTTTGGCTAACACGATTAATCCCTGAAATGAACTCCCAAATTAACCCTCAATTAATAACTCCAAGCTTAAGTTTAACTGTTGAAAATAAGTTAAACAAGGGTTTCAAAAACAAGGGATTTTTAAAAGGTAATGAATGAGAAAGTCTCTAAAATAAAGAGATCCCTTCCTAAATGACTCCCAAAAAATTTAAAGAAAAACAAAGCAAACCTGGAGTCATCAGCAACAAATTTCCAATATTTTTACAAATAACAGATTGCTTCATCATTCGGGCTGGTGAAGGCGTTTTTAACCAATTTTTGTTGACATCAGTTGAAGAATTTGAAGAAGACAAGAAGCCTTTCCATTGTTGTTTTAATGGAGAAATGAAGGATTCATCAATTGGAGGGCGTTGAAATAAAAATTTGTTTGTTGATGAAGAACTTGATGTTGTTGAAGAACTTTGATGAAATAATTCTTCATCAATTTTTGAATTGCTTGTTGACTAAAAAAAAAGAATAAATTAATTGCTCATCTTTGGACTCGGTCAACAAAAATGTTTCTAAAAAAGTAGTAAACAAACAAAGAAAGGTTATTGAATGAACAAAAGACGCAAACAAATCAATAACCCTTTTCCCTTATGCAAAACAAAAAAGTAAACTAACGTCTCTCATGTTTTTCCATTATCCCTCTTGTTTTATTGATTTTCTTCTCTGACCATTGCTTAGACAACAAAATCGAGTACTGGTCAGAGAAGTCATATTTATTTTTTCCAACGGTAAGGTGAGGGAAAATAAAATTTGACTTCTCTAACCACTTCACGATTTTGCTTGTCTAAGCAATGGTCAGAGAAAAAAATCAATAATTAAGGAGAGAGATTGCAACAACAAGAGAAAATGGCGGTTGGTGTAGTTCTCTCAGTTCCTTAAACGTAAATGGGACAGTTGAGTCTTGCTTAAGTTCAGATCGAAGTCGAATACGGTTGCTTCGAACTCTTCTTCAATTTCCTTATAATTCAAAAAACTTTCAAAATTACCTTCATTTTGTTGTTGGTGGTTGTTCTCTTCTTCCTTCAATTTTTCTTCATCTTCCTCATCATCTCCAATTTCTTCTTCATTTTTGTCGTCTTCATCAAATTCTTCTTCGTCTTTAGAATCGTTTTCTACAAAAATTTAAAAATAAAGTTTTATTTGGAAAAATATGTTGGAGGAGAGGGGGCTACCCCATAAATTTAGCCACAACTTTTTTTCTAGTAACAGTACACATTAAAAAAGAATAGATGGAAGGCTCAACCAATTTCCACTAAATTATGGTCATTCTTGTTCTAATAATTTAAGTTCTAATAATTTAAGCGAATTTTATTATCAATTAGGGCTGGAAAAATCGTACTCTACAATGAATTTGGGGTATCGTTTAGGCAGCTCCCACCACCCAATAACCAATTTAATTTTAACAAATAACTTAAATTGACTATAATAAATAGAAACAAATTTACCGGAATATTCAACCATTTTCCAGAGTAGACAACTTTAAGTCGAACACGTGGCGGAAAAGGTCTGCTAGGTTCACGCTCAATCTCTGCCGATTCCAGCATTTGCTCAATTTTATCTTCTATAAGCTGTTCATCCTTTAAAAAAAGTATTAATTTTTAAAAACTATTTTTTATATTAAACCTTCATATTTTTTTGTCGAATAGTTGTTTTTGCAATTTTTGCGGAAGGTTCAGCTTCATTTAAATCAAGTTCATCAATTATTAATTGCCTAACAGTCTTCATTTCAATCTTTTTTAATTTAAATTGTTTTCTATGTACTGACCTATTTTTAAATAAATATTCAAAAAAGAGATGATTTAAAAATTAAAAAAATGTATAGAATAATTTTAAAAAATTTTTCGGCTAACTACATGAGCAACGTCTGAGCATCAATACATTCTATAACGGCTTCAAATGCTTTTCTTTGCTCTATACAAATATAACGCAATCCTTAAGGATTTTTATTGGGGAATTGTGTTTAATAATAATATTACCGCTTGTAATAACGTGAAAAGTTTCTTGATTTGTACAGAGCTCACCTTCCAGGGGGGGGGAATGCAGGGAATTCGGAAATTGAATTTTATTGACTGATTTAAACGAGTTTTAAACATTCTTATAATAATTTAATAACAAACCTTCTTTTTAACCAAAACATTTGAAGTAGTTAAGTCACCATGAATAAGATCAGCTGAATGCATATTTTGAATTATTGAGCCAAGTTTATGTCCAAATTGTGTCCAATTTTAAATTTTTTTATTGATTCATCAAAAATTGAAAAATTTGAAATTTTTCTAAAAAATAACAACGACAAAAATTCAATAAAATTCGAACAATAAGAATTAATTGATTTTCAAAAAAACAATAAAAATAATTAACTCTTCTTTAGTTATTAAATTTTATTCAAAAAGGCACAAGAAAAAGTGAAAAAATAAAATGCTTGAAGCAAAAATATATAATGTCCAGGGCACACTATTGCAAGAATTATATATCTGACGATAGGGCCCGAAAAATATTAAAGATGGAATATTCACGTTTTAGTGTGCACCCTGTATTTTTTATAACTACATAAAATTAAGGCAAGAAAAAAAATATAAAATTTCTTTAAACTTGATAAAATCTATAAATTCTCAAGTAAAACCTCTTAAAATGAGTTTTTAAAAAAATATCCGAGAGTGAGAGATTTTATAAAAAACTATAATATAAATTAATAATAAACTTTGATGTCTTTAAAGTGCTGTGATGAAGAAATTAACAAAGGAAATGGTTCATCTGGAGTGAGCACAAAATTATGGCCATCATTAGAATCCCAATATTCAGTATTATTTGCTTTGTAGCAAATACAAAACTCAATACGTGAATCCTGAAAAAGGAATAGAAATTTATAAAGTTTAAAGAAAGTTTTAAAGTCAGGGAAACTCCAAAACCGTTATTCGAAATGAGGAAAAAATTTTTTGGCACTCCTGCAGTTTAAAGGGGACGCGTTTTCTTACCATTATATTTTTGTGAAATAAGTTGCAAAATGCATACCGATTTATCATTTCGAGGAATGTCAAAATCAAATCGAAAGGTGTCAAAAGCTTTGGAAGGCGAACATTGGTACTTAGCAGGCCGGTCTCGAAATGTACTCCAACGGTCGTCACTAATGCGCACAAAGACACTCTTCTCATAAGCAATGTTGGCAACCTTAAAATTTTTAAAAAATTATCTTAAAATTAAAAAAAAATTTCTGAACCTTAATCGTTCCATTCATTCGCCCCAAATCATTACGAAGCATAACATTTTCTAATGCAACCTTCAATCTGTCAAGCGTATCACGAAATTTGAGATATTCACTAGCTGGTTGCTTAAAACAGAGCTTCCAAGAAGAGCGGCGATGAATTCGTTTGATTTCATCAAAACCATCAAATTCTTCGTAGTCATTATCACCAGAATCTTCTTCCTCATCCTCTGAGTTAGTCCACCCGTCGGATTTAGCTTTATTCGAGTCAATAAGTTCACTTTGCATTGCTGCACGTTTTATCCGACGAAGAACAGCTAAAAGAAAATTTAATCTAACAAAATTTAAAAATGGAAAAGATTTGCAAAAGGAAAATAAATTATAAAACCAGCGATGCCACAGATTGAAGAAAAGTTGGATTGGGTATTCAAAATTTTCTTCGGATCGGGTCAAGTCAGTTCGAGGTATTAAGATCCAGGTATTAAGAGGGAAAGAAAAAATCAAGTTGGGTTTTGGAAATTTCTTGGATCGGCTTTTTTGCTTTCGGATAGTAAAAAATCCTGACTTCTGATATCCGTGACATCGTGACATAAACCCTCTTATAATTATATTACTTAAACCCAAAAGAATTTAAAATAACCTGGACTAATTTTAGGCGGATAATCGCTAGGCTCAGTCATTATTCGCACAGTAGACAGTCTAAATCCACATTCATCAGCAAATCGCACATTACGCAATTTTCTTCTTGATGTTTGTGGTGGAGGTAAAATAAAATCATATTCTTCATCATCCTCTTCATTCAAGGAGGGCGCAACATCAACTGAAGGTTGAATAAATTGTTTTGTTGTTTCATTCTTGGTCAGAAGACTACAAATTGAATCAACACTTGCCTTTAAAAATAATTTTTGAAAAAGTTTGTGTAGACTCAAACATACAAATGGAGAAGTGAATGGAATATATTTCGGTCTAAGTTTTTCTACAACTAAATCTAATGCAGCAGAGTCGGATTTTGAGCGAACCTGAAAAAATTAAATTGGGGTGTGAAAATTTTTTAAATGTGATGTAGGACCTCGCTGTAAAATACACAATTGGAGCTAGGAAATGTCTCTTATAATGAGGTGTAATTTAAATAGGGGGTATGGATCATGAAGTCTCCTTTACTTACCTATTGGCCAACAAACTCTAAAAACGTAGTTAGCAAGGATGGGCTCTCCTACAGTTTAAAAAGCGGAACGCAAAAGGGTGAAAAAAACGGACTCTATGGAAGACAGAAGCGGAAGACGCTAATCTTTGTAACTAGTTGCATTGGGTAATTTATAGCGAGGTCCGAATGTGTTATAAAAATAAGCTCAAAAATATTTAAAAACATACAAAATTTCGGCTTCCATTGTTATTCCTATTACAATCATTTTTATCTACAAAACTATTTATTGATGAAGGAATTAAATGAAGAGCACAAAAATGTTCCAAAAATCCGCTTGTCAAAGGTGTCGAAAAAGAATGAAATAAATTATTTTGTTGTTGATTGTTGTTATTTCTTCCTCCTTGAGCAATAGGTATTGAGTTTGTTGTTATTGTTGGTGAATTTATATCATGTTTAAAAGGTTCGATTAATGGTCGATAATTGATTAATTGAGTGCTGCGAGGCGACATTTCCATTTATTTTTACACAAGACGTACAAAGACGCTATAAAATAATAAAAGGTTTTAGGTTGATAAAAGATTATTTTGAAAATTATTTTGTTGCAGAATTTAGCAACAAATCAAAACAAAAATAAAACAACATTAAAATAAAAATTTAGGTTCTCTTCCAAAAATAGAAGAAGGACATGGGCGGAAAGGGAAGGTAATCTATATGATATTTTAGCAAAAAAACCTTAGAAAAGGTTAATGTAAGAAAAAAATAAATTTTAAAATTTAGTTGCCTAAACCTGACGTAAACCTTTAAAAATTTAATAAAGTTTGAGGATTTAGACAAACAGGGTTTTAAAAATAGTATCGCAAGTCTAATCGAATCTTTCTAAAAATAATAAAAATGAGGAAAATTTCGTAATAAATTTTTGAATGTATTTTTACTATGGATGAGACATGTTGTTGGCCAATAAAAAAATAAATATAGACATGTATAATTTATGTGAGAAGCAAAAAATAAAAAAAGAGAAAATGAGGAAAAAATGAGTAATGCGCGCCTTAACTTTTACCTAAATTCGGTCTAAACTTTTTCTTTTCCAAAGCCATAAATATTTTTTTCTTAAAATATTTTGCAGAAAACATAACCAAAACAAATTCTTCAAATAAATTTCTTATCAAAAATATTTTCAAATTTTTTTATATTCAAAAACATTTCAATTTGGTAAAAAAGTAGCGCCGTCAGAGTACAGTTTAAAAATAAAAATTTCTTCCCTCTGTTTACAATAAATGGGCCTATCTAATTCGTGTTTATGAACAGAAAAAAAATATCAAAAATTATCAGTATTAACAAAACAAAAATATTTTTCGATTCTTAACAGAGAGAGAAAAGAGGAATTTTTAAGACATGTGATAAAAATATGGGAAACACGACTTGCTTGCTGAATTTAGAATATTAAAAACAAGTTTTTGAGAAAAAATATTTAAATTATTTTCTAATTTAGAGGTTAAAACTTTAAAGGGAAAGACAAAAAAAGCGATAAAGACGCATATCTGGACGGAGATAACGGGAATGTGGTGACAAAAATGACCTTTTGCATGTTTATGTTGGTTTTAGAACTTAAAAACTCTTTTCTTTAATAGGGCATTGCAAGACCCCGTGGCCGTGATCATATTTTTCCAGTAGGGCAAATGCTCGTACATTGAAATAACTACAGCCTTATATGTCTTGCTCTCATAAAGGCATTTTTAGTATTTTTAAAGCTGGTAAAGACTGTTGATATGGATATTTTCTGAAATGTGTCTGGTTAAATATTAATTTTATATAAGAGAAACACATGTTTTTATATAGAAATTAAAATTTTTTAGTTTTCCCCAAGTATTGTTGCCAAAAATTAATTAAAAATAAACAGGAATAAATGAATTAGTCATAAAATATCAAAACTTAAAATAAATTTTAATTTAAAACATATGGGGAATTATAAAAAATAAACAAAAAGAATAGAATAACAACAATAACAACTGAAAAATTTTTAATTTTTTAAGGAAAGTCAAAAAAACCAAAAACCAAAAGATTTAAAAAAAGCCAAGATATGAAGATAAAAAAACTGTAAAGGAATAAAACAAAAGTGATAATAAATTATTAAAAGTATTTAATTAAAAAAGGAAGTATATTTGAGAGTTTAAATGTAGAACATTAAAAAAATGGGGAACTAATTAAACTGTGAACAATTGGTTTTCTTATAAAGGTAATTAATAAAAACTCCCAAGAAAAAAAGATTAGGATTGTGTCAAAGACTTTTTCCTGTACTTTTTTTGATAAAAAATTAAACAAAAAACCTCATTAAATTCACGTGGAAAAGTTAAGTTAAATAGAAAGAAGAAAAAAAGTTGTAGTAATAAATTTTGTCCCAACCATAATCGACTAGTGAACGCACAAACACACCCGGCAGTAATGGTGTGGAGAATTTAATGAAGAAAAACCAACCGTTGGTCGAAAAGCAAAATAGAATAATTTATATTTTTTGTGAAGCAAAAATAGTATCAAAAAGGTGTTTAGAAGATTTAATGTTGGGAAATTAATAGCAAGAACGAAGCTAGATTTAAATAATTTATTTTTTAATTTAGGAATTTTCAAGCTTAAGGTTATGCAATTAGTGAAAGCTCAAGAACACTGGGTCTTGGATAGTACTTTGCCTTATTGAAGAAAAGAAATTGATGAGGTTATTTATCTCAAGAAATTGATGAGGTTATTTATCTCAAGAACACGATGAGGTTATTTATCTCAAAGCAATCCCGATATGTCTGCGCAGCCTTCAAACTACATAGATTTAATTAAATAGTTTATTTTCGACACAATTTTTGCTAAAAATAATTTAATTGCTCAAATCAAACTGAAATTAAATAGAAATATACAAGCATTTATATCTTCCCAAATTATTTTAGCAAAATAAATGTTTAAGGTCTTGTGCTGAAAATAAACTAATTTAGATTGATAAAAAAATAAAAATTGCATTAACATCAATAAAAGAGAGGTTACGAGAGAGAAATTAACATGTTTGGTGAAAAATACGTGAAAAAATCATGACTTTTAGTTGTTGAAAGGGGTGGAGACTAAATAAAAAAATTTTATTTTTTACTCCAATAAAAATATTTTTTCTTTTTAACTAAAATATTTTTTAGGTAGTCTCTTAAAGATAAACAAAGTTAACAGTCTCGAGACAAATAAAAAAATAAATTTATAAAAAATGACCGATTAGAAAGAAGATAAAAAATTTTGTAAATGAATTTGACCGATTAGAAGCAAATTAGTAAAATAAAAGAAAGAAATAAATAAAATGGAGAAATTAAAGAGATATTTGATAAAATAAAAATAAAAAATTTTTAATTGCTAATCTAAAAATTAATTAAAAAAATCATTTTTAAAAGAAATAGAAAAACGAAAATCTTCCATTTATTAAAAGCATTGATGTGAGATAAAAATAAAATTTATTCAGAAAAATTATTAGATCTTAACCAATCATTTATTTGTCTGCGCATCAATTGTTTTATTAATTCGCACGATATATGATTTTTTCCATTATTAAAAGTCGTAAGGGTTTGCGTACATTCACGGACATTTTTAGAGCTATTTAAAAAATTCATGTTTGGGGAGGCAGTGATTTTGATAATAATAACAAAAATTATTGAAAATAATGTGTTGTTGATTATTATTATTTTTGTTTAAGGCCGCGCCTCTGATTATTTTATTTTTATGATTGGTCATTTTTATAATTCAAATTGACAGGAGCAACAACACAAAATATTTTCTCTTTTTAATATCCCCGCTATTTGTCCCCCATCCAACGCGATCATTTTTCTACCAAATTTAACCCATCAATAATAGAAAACCCACAATAACGCGCGGAGGAGAAAGACAAAAGTCTATCGTCTTTAAAAATATAAAAAAATATTAGATGGATGAAGGATAAAAAAAAGTCTTGTGATATCTCAGAAAATAAAAATAAAGTTTAAAAATTTTTGTATTTAAACTGAGAGTATCATAAAAAGCGTTTTAATAAATCAGACAAGAAATAGATGGAGGACAACTACATAAATAAAAATACTAGATCAAAATTACAACTCCGTTTTTTATTAACCGAAAAAATTATAGTCGAGAGAGAAAGTTTGGCCGGGCAGATTTTTATGACTTTTTTTATTTAAATAATTAATAAAAAGGGGGTTATATGGCCCAATCTTATATATCAACTACAAAATTTATTATTAAAGATAAGGAAGTATACCTAATAAAAATTAAAAATTAATGTTCCAAATTTAATAAATATAGGAATTCTAAATGAAACTTGGAATTAAATAAATGATTTATTAAAATTTAAAGAAATTAAATATCAGAATGCAGAAATGATACGTGTAAAAATTAATTAAATAATTTAAAAAAATTAAAAAAAAAATAAAAGATAAACACAACAAAAATATTTACATTATTTATAAATAAACAAACAGGAAGTATTTTTAAAAAAATATGTATATCAATTGTTATAGTGTAAAATAAACAAAATCAACTAAAACATCAAAAATTATGTATTCGCGTAAACAAAAAATAAAGTGCTTATTAAATGATACTAATCTAATTAAATATAAGAATCCAACAGCTTTCTAATTAAAACAGGAATAAAAAAAATAAATATCCGCTTAGAAATAAAAAAATAGAAAAAAGAACGCGTTCTTGTTATTTGCACTACTTGCACCAAAATATTTATAAAAAACAAAACAACCACTTTTTTTACTAATAAGCACATCAATGAGCAGCTGTCCCCGTGAGCAACAACCGATTCTCTTTTTTTATTTATCAACAATTCTTTTTCTTTCGAAAATACCCAAAAAATATATAAACAGTAAACAAAAAAAGATAAAAAAATTTATATATTGCTGCTGCATTCTTTTTTAAGAACCCCTGTCCGTTCCTTTTAACGTTATTTTGGCAGATTAAAATAGTCGGTCGAGGTGCAAAAAAGATTCATAGCGTATCGCATGTTATTTTTTGCACCAGAAAAAGTAGAGAACACGTGAATAAACACATACACATTTACAGTAAAAAAATTTTAGGGAGAGAATTTTTTAAACTAATTTAATCGCCGCCATTTATCAAAAAAATGACGAATTAACGAATTATGTGTGTAAAAATATTGACCACATATTTTAATTATGTATTCAAAAATTCATTTAAAATATTCAAAAATTAAATACTAGAGCAAATTTTCTTTTCTTCAAAAATTCCTAAATTTCTCTCCAATTTAATACCCCCAAATATTTTTATAATTTTTAGTGCATGTTTTGAATTTTCTTATTTTTTAATGCATTTCGCGAAAATATATCAGATATATCACACGGAAAAATATATCACGCGGGAAAATTAATTTATTTTACCAATTACTTTTTGATAATAATAATTATTATTAAATGAGTAATTAATAGCAAAAATATAAACATTAAAAGAAAAATGAGGAAAGCCTAAATATTGAAATAGTATAGGTATATCTGAGGAAAGCTGTGTAAACGTCCTTGGCGAGAAATAAATATATATTTAAGGGAATGCTTGAAGAATTTTAAACACCTACGTGTGAAAGGAAATTAATTTAAAAATTATACATGAGTAAAAATGCGCATTCTGTGATAGTCGAAGGATAAAAAATGAGAACGGATAAAAAAATTAAGACATTAAAGCTTAAGACTAACATACTCCAGGGAGAATTTTTGCAAGTTCGTCTCTAAATATTTAGACGGAAGGAGAACAAAAACTATAACTTTTTTTCTCAAGGCTATTAAATAGATGATTTTATCATTTTTATATTGGATTTTGCCTATACAAAAACATTGACACCGAGTTTGGTGCAGAAAGAACCCAACATTATATAAAAAAGAATTATGAAGGACAAAAATAAATATTAAATAAAATAAAAAGAAAATAGTAGAATGGCAAGGTGAATGAATATAAGAGAAAATATGAGGAAAATGGAAGGGTTGGTCATTTCATTCATCATCTAATAGTAACGGTTAGCACAAAAATGAATGCCGACATTTATCTTATGAAATCAATGTTCATGTGTTGATAAAAAAATTATCGTAGCAGTTCAGTCCGGCTCAGTTTAGTCCCGACCCTATAACTCTTGAAGAGATGGCCACTTCTTCATATTCCATTGGATAATGAATTAAAAGGTCTGCAAATCAAACTATTTTTTAACAATTATTTGAAAATTTTGATTTTTTGGTATATTGTAGTGTATTTAATTCTCGATCCAATGATATCAAGAACACTACATATCCAACTCTTTATAGTTATAGTGGACTGAACTGAGGTGTACCCAAAAATTATAAAATAATTCTCAAAAAAGTAGAAAAAGCATGGAATGAAGAAAAGATTTGTGGACAAACTTGAGAAAAAATATTAAATTTAAAATTAAAGAATGAATAAATAAACGAATAGCACTAATATTTATAAATGCTATTAAAACACGCCCTCTTAAGAAAAAAAGGTGGAATGATTTGCATGCAATGGGTGCATGCAAATCAGGTGCATTAATATGTACTTGGAACTTGTTGAATTTCAGTATATTACCAACAAAAAAGATTAATCGATGAAAAATTAACTAGGAAACAAAATTTTTAAAAATTAGAATAAAAGTATTTCCGAAAAACCAGGAACAAAGATTTTAACACTTTTATTTGTTCAGTCTATAACTCAAAAGTCACGTGTCTAGAAATTCTTTTTAATAATTTTTTAACCAAAGTATTTAGTTTCTAAACTACTTATAATAAAATTTTAAAAAAATCCGGAGAAGGCACAGCCTGTCACTAAAAGAAAATTAATGTCCTGAAAATTCATTAAAAATCAGTCGAGAAACGGAGAAAGGAGGCAAGCAAAAAATTAAAAAGACTGATAAAAAATTGTTTTGACTGACTTTTTAAAAATTTCAACAGAATAGAGATAAAAGCTTTTTTGCTTACAAAAAAAAAAACAAAGAGAAAAAGCGGAAAGGTTGTCAACTACTTATTTTAAAAGATCACATGTTGAAAAAAAGCTTTATTTTTTCAATGATTTGCACTTTTGCTTTGTTTATTTCTCCGGATGCTTGCCCCCAGAAAGTATAAATTATAAAAGTATTCATTGAACAGAAGAATTAAAGTACTGAAGGGAAATGAATAGTATAAGTCGGTCGGTCTAGTCCCCAAGACCAATTTTATAAATCCTATTAACGAATTTATAACAGTTGTGTTTAAAGCTTATTTTACTAGTATAAAATAGACCTCAGAGAGTGAAAACAATGAGGATTTTCTGTCTGAAATGATTTTAGTTTTTAGAAAAGAAAAGAAGTATCAGGACAACAGCTAAAAATTTAAAAAAAGAATCAATAAAAACGGAAATATATTAATGCTTTTGGATATCTTGAAGGATGAGATTAACGTTAAATATAACAAGAATTAGGAAGAAAAGGAAAAAAGTTTAAGAAGAAAAAAAGGTTATACATTTAAAATTCATAGCCATTCAAAGATTTACAAAAATTTTTTAATGAAAAATAAAAAATAAATGAAATTCCTGTTTCTAGCCTTTGCATATTTGGTAAGGGGTTTGGAAAAAAGACGATCGAGCGTCAAATATACAAAAATAAAATTTACTATTTAATTAGGAAATAAAATGATAAAAAGATTACACAAAAAACAATTAATTTATGTGTTAATATTTTTAGAATAGAAACACTTTGATAAAAAAGATTTCATAAAAACTATCAATCTACTAAAATATTATTCAATTTATTCTCACCAATTATTCCCCCCAAAGTTCTAACAAAATTTGTTAAAAAATAAAAGGTTAAAGACTAGAAGGATAAAAATGAGAATGATGGTTTTGTTCCATATCATAAATATTTTTATTTCCCAAACAGCAAACCAGATGCTTAAAAAGAGGAAGGAAGAGTTCTTGAATCAGCAAAAATAATAATAAATATTTATGAAGTTAGTGCGCGCTAATAGAAATTATTTTAAAGAAAAATGTCGAGAAAAATATAATTTAAAAAATTGGAAAAAATCTTCAATAAGATGGATTAAAGTAAGAAACAAGAAAAAAACGATAGAAAAAAATATATTCAGCAAGGCCATGGGTGTGTGTGTGTGTGTGTAGAGCAGAAGTCAAAAAGCCAACTTTTAAGCACCACACATTTTAATCACGAGACAAAATACTTTACTTTTTTCTTTTTCGTTTCTAATATTTAGTGTATACTTGATTAGCAAACTCGATCAAAATGTAAAATAATATCTTCCTATATCAGATCTACACAAGAGAAAAATGAAAAGTTTAATTCAATTAATAACAATTAAATGAATTAAATGATTAAAAAGAACGGCAAATAAATATTTTAGATTAAAAACTAAAAATATGAAATTTTAATTCTTGGGAAAAAACAAAATAAATAGAATGCAAGAAATAAATTCGAAATCCGCTTCCGTTATATGTAAAGCCCTCCAAATTCTCTCCCCTAACTACATAGCATTCGTTTTTTCATTGCATTACTATTTGTTGTTTTTATACTAAAAGCTAAAAATTTCGAAAAGAAAAAAGCACAAAAATAAATAACCACATGATAGTAAATAAGCTTTTCAAACTCTAGTTAGTAAATATGTTTTTAGCTTTTTTATAAAATATTTTGGTTAAAGTAAATGTATAAAAAATAGCTGCTCTTCAAGCCTACGAACCTCCCATGTAAAACACTTTTTAATAAGCAAACACAAAACGAATTAATTTAAAACCTAAGTTTAGTTAGCTTTGTTTGTTTTTAAAATATTAAACTTAAAAGCGGTTTTAAAATGAAAACTAAAAATGGTAGGTTGCTTAAAAAATAATTTTGGCCAAATAATTTTCTAAAAATAAGATGTTCAAAAATAAAGGGCAAAAAATACCAATTTCCTTCATTTTGTGTTTGCATCAGCATTATAGAAAGATGATAAATTAAACAAAAATAATCAGTAAAAATAAAATATATAAATAGAAAAATATAAAAAAAGGTGAATGAAAACAAAAAAAAATATTTTTTAAATGAGGGTAGCATTTTCGAAGGTTTTATTTGGACTTTGAAAAATAAACAAAAAAATTGCTAGAAAGAGCGAATGCTTAATCAGCAGTTTATTTATCCTTTTTTGTTGATTAGGTTAGCATTTTTTAAGAGCATGGAAAAGATACTTTAATAATTTTATTAGTTAAAAGATGCCTAAAAAAATAATAATCAGAATATGTTTCAAAACTTAAACTTCGAAAAATTCAAAAAATTTGTGTGGGCTTTAAAAGGAATGAAAATAAATAAGTTAAGAAATCAATGATTCAATATATAAAAAATATTTTTGGTATATGGAATGATTAAAAATGGTTAGAAGAAATTGCTGACAAAGAGAATGGCACTGATTGGTTTTGGCGGGAATTTTTTTCAAGAACACAAGAATTTAGAGGTGATAAATAGGCCAAGAACCACGAAAAGAGAAGAATGTTATTTTGAATTTTTATGAGCAATGAATGGAAAAGATTATAAAAATGGAAATTGAGTAAATTTAAAAAATACAAAGGAATTTCTATAGATTCTATAGAAAAAACAGAAAAAAATAATAATATTTGGAAATTTTTCTTATCAAAATAATTAGTGGAAAAAATTAGAAGCTAAAAACGAAGGTAAAAGAAAATAACAGCGAAGGAAGTGAAAAGCCTTCTTTTTTAATGATATGCAGGATAGGTGGATTTGGCATGAAATGTGTGCGTTCTTTATTTTCTATTCAAAAAATGCTGCCAAGACTAAAAGTAGAAAGCGTAGAAAGCACACATGACATAAGAGAGTACTCTGCGCTATTCTATGTTAGCTTTTTAAAAATAAGTGGAACAAAAGCTTTGAGTTAGAAAATATTTAGCGAAAGCTGGATTTATAAAATTGGGGCTTATGTTCCAATCTTTTAAAAAAAATAAAATTAAAAAAATACCCACCTCGCGATCCCCATAAGAACAATTGCCATTGCACTCGTCTTGAATCCACATTTGTATATTTTGCATTGCCATATTGAACACAAATTTTATGCTAAACTGAAGAAATTAATTTAATGAAAATTTAAACATAAATAAGAAAATAAAATTCTTTAATATAAAAAGATATTTAAATACATATTTATAAAAAACATAAAATATTTATATGTTTAAAATATAAGATACATTATATCTTGGTGGAAAAACAACAACAGAAGACAGAACGATTCTACAATATTTTATTTATTTTTTAGGAATGGTCAAGAAATATAATCCCTGGTAAATATAAAAAAATTGGATATTGTGATACAAATATGGAGACAACAAATTGTAACAAATATAAGGTGGGGAGGATAAATTTAGAACATCGAATCATCAGTTAAAGGCAAAAAAACTATCAATTAAATAAGTATTAGAGATCAGAATAGGTCTACTACTTATCAGGGATGTCATGAGTATCCGATACCCGAAATCTTTCTGGCCCGATACACAAAACACGATCCGAGAAATTTTTCAAACTCGGCCTGCATTCTTTCACAACCCTTGACACCCCTGCTACTTATATCAAAACTCTGAGGTCAGTCATTATTTCTAGGTTTAAAGATATGATCTCTATTAAATATTTCATTAAAATCGCAGAGAAATACTTAATATTAACACAAATTATTTCCTCTATTATTTGCTGAAGCAGCAGAGACCAGCGATTTCAGCATTGTTCCAAGCAAATTCTGAACCTACATATTAAAAATTATTTTTTAATTCAAATTTTAGTTTTCGCATACTTCTCCAGTCACAGGAGAACAAGATTCCTCTTCCTCCTCCTCCACATTTTTATGTCCTTCTCCATTTGAATTGTTGTTATTTTGGAAAGAATATTGAAAATTCTGTTGTTGTAGTTGAACACCTCCCGAGGCATCTGTTGATGCAGTCAAAATAGGTGGTAACCGTAGCAGTCCGTGCTGCTTTTTACTCTTTATACGCATAAGATTACGTTCCTTTACCTAAATATAATTTTTAAAAAGGAATACTACCACAAATAAACCTTATATTCAAGTGTAGAATGAGGCACACCAAAATGTGAACCTGCACGGTGAACAGACATTTCACCATTACGTACGGCTGTTACAGCCCTATCTAATGCATCCTTGTTGTATTTACTAAATTTATTAATTAGAAAGATAAAAGATAAATTTAAAAATTAACCGGTATTGTCCACGTTTTTGACGCTTTCCTTTACATTTTGGATCAAACTCCTGATACTTTTCTAAGTCAAAATCACATTGGGGTTCTGTAGGGATACAATTAGCAAGTTGTTCAATATTATTAGACTGTCCAACAAATTGACCAAGTTGGCTAGTAAGTTCTTTGAAAAGAGTTTCGGCAGTTATTGCTATACGGAAAATTAATTTTTGACAAAAAAACAGAAAAATAGAAACCTGGTACTGACGTCCCATTTGTTAATGAGGTCGAAGCACCTGGAATTAAAACATCCAATTGTTGTTGTTGCTGTTTAATTGCTAATGAAGTCTCCAAATATTCACCCGAGTCTTTCTCTTTTGCCTTTAGATTCTCGCCTTTTTTATGTATCATTGCATAATTCTTCTCAATATTAGACCTATTGTTAAGATCTATTCCTTCATCGGCTTCCTGCTGTTTTTCTTTCTTCAATCTTGGCGAGGAAGATACTGACGTTGACGCACCTCTAAGATTTAAAAATAAAATATGAAACAAAGAATATAAAAAAATACCGTTTACGTTCTTTTTTATTTAAAGCAACGGCAGCTAGACGTTTGTGTCGACTATTATTATTATTAGTGCTACAATCCAAACCACCAGTCATAAGTTCATCTGCAGCCTCAAGCTTGTAAATTTTGTTGCGCAATGTTGAACGAGGTATACCATATACTACTGAGGCACGACGAGTGCCTAAACGTCCGAGGCGAATGTCCTAAAAAGAAAATTTTTTAAAGCGGAAAAATTAAAAAATTACCAGAACAGCAGCATCCAAATCCGCTTGGGAATACTTTTTCACGCCTAATAATTTGGGAGTTTCCGCTTCACTACCGTCTTCTAGCAAATTTGAATTGGAGTTGATTGCACCAAGTACAACACCATTATTTGTATTTCCACTTTCGTTAAGATCAATTTCCTCGTCCAAGTCATGAGATTCTCTGTAAGTTGAGATAATTAAAGAGGAAATTTTTAATTTTTAAATACCGAATTTGTTGCGATAAAATCCCCTTAATTAAATGTGGAGAACAAACATCATCAGAAATGTTTATTTTTAAACGAGAAGGGCAAGAAGTTTTACCAATCGTATTTTTTAAGGCACTTGGTTTGGCTGAAAATATTTAGTTTATTGGGGAGCAGGCCAATGTACCGCGAGCTCAATGTACCGCCGGCTATAACCTTGTTTAAAATTATCGAATCGTGGAAGCTAGGTTTGGTTCGACCAACTCGACGAGCTTAATTCAACTTTACCGGCGCATCTCGGATTCGATAATTTTGAAAGAAATTATAGCCCGGCGGTACATTGGGGTCACCCGTTTATTACTAGCTTAAAAATTACCAGAAAGATCCAATGGCTGTTCATCTCCAATTTTTTGACTAGGAATATCACTTTTATTACTCCCTTCAATACTACCCGTCGAGAGAAATGTTTGATTTGAAGTTGGCGGAGAATACTTTCTTTGCTGCAATCTTTGTCCAAAAAGTAAAGAAAATGCTTCGTCATCAGAAGAAGCAGATGAAAGTAATTGTTGATGCTGTTGATCAAAATTTAATGGAAGAGGAGGAAAGATAAATCCATTTTGTTGTTGTTGCTGCTGCATGTTATTGAGAAATCTGAGAGCAAGTAATTGCGAATGCCAAGTCATTGCTAATTGTTGCTGTTGTACTAAAGTTTAAAATAGAAAGGATTACAAATTTTTAACGAATTATTAGCTAAATACGGAATTGTGAGTATGAGCCAGTTACGTACCAGCAGTGAGGGAACAGTCATGATTTGAGCCATATAGAATTAAGGTTAGCGATCCTAGAAAATCCCCGGATCCTAGAAATATCCTGACTTTTCGGATCAGGATCCGCCAATTCTACAGAATCTTAAACCGACTCCAAACAAGCGAAATTGTTTATAAAAATATTAAATTTTAAAAGTAAACTAACAATCAAGAGAAGATTGAGTATTAAATTGTGGTGGAAGAGACAACGGAAATGTTGGAGAGACTGCTGTTGATAAATTGGGTTTTGAACTGACCATTATTTTGGGAAATCCAGCTGGAATTATTGATGGTGATTGTAAAGCTACTGATGGGTTTGTTTTTTGTAGAAGAGATGAAAATGCTGAAGGCAATGGTGGCAAATAAGTTTGGGGATATTCTGTAGCGCCTATTTTGAATTTTTGAGGAAATAGAGAATTAATCAAATTTTACCGTGATTGAATAATGAAGCAAGGAACGCCATAGATGATTGAATGCCAAGAAAGTGTTGCTGCTGGGATCCAGAATTATTATTATTATTAGCAGAGGCCGATGATTCCATCATAAATTGTAAAGACGCAGCTGAAAGAGATGATCTATCAGATGATTCGTCATTAAGAGTCGAAGAGGATTGGAAATTTGCTGCTGAGCATTTATTAAAATTTCTACTATTTGTTGAGATTGTGGAAGCTTGAGGTGATGCATTATTAGTAGAGGATGAGGAAGACGCTGCTAAAGTAGAGCAGCTAAAGGAAGCAGAATCATCACCAATAAGTTCCTCATTCATTGTTGGACAAGACTAAAAAATTAAAGAAAATTTTTTCATAAATTTATAAAGTTAGTATACATCATAACCAGTTGCAGCCATTCTAGAATTAAGGCACCAATCACAAAGTAACTCTTCAATAAAACAAAAATCCCTAGGATTTGCGATGGATGCTAGAAAAAAGTTAGAATTGTAATTTAAAACTAAAATTAAAGGAAAAAAATTTAAGAATTTAGAAATTAAATAAAGGAGAGATATTAGAGAAGAAAGCTTTTTTACAATTTCCATTGAGAAATTTAAACATTAAACAAGTCTCTCAACTTTTAATAAACTTTAGCTTCGTTTACACAAAAATCTCTTTAAAAAATTAATAATCAAAAATATTCTTCTACTTAAAAAATATTTATTCCCGCCCCATTCAACAAATCATAATTTTTCTTCACAACCAATATAATCTTAAAGAAAAGAGGAGAGTAATATGGTAAAGCAAACATTTCCTTTTAAATCAACCACTTTTTTGATGCCCTAGCCTACTTACATAACTGTACTTCCAAACATTCCTTCCAAGCTCTAAAAAATTATTTCTCTCATTCTACTTAAATTTTATATAATCTTTTTTAATTTTTGATGAACATTGCCCCTACATTCTCATTCTTCTTACACACCTTTATTCTTTCAACAAAAATATAGCGGTTAAATCTTTGTGGAAAAAAACTAATTCTCAAAGTTTAAAAATCTTCGATTATTAAGGACGGGCAAGCTATTAAAAAATCTTTTGGTTTAATCATAGGAAAAAATTAAGATTCGTTGAGAGAAAAGAGGCTGACGATAAAAACGACAATTATTTAACAAATAAAACATTAATGTAAAGTTATCTTAAGCCTTGATCTTCCTTAAAAGTTTTTTTTTCATTTTTCCCTTGACAAAAATAAAATGCAAAATATAAATAAGAGATAAAAAATCAGAGGATTTTGGTATTGCAAATATTAGGATTTAAAAAATTTAAGCCCAGGTTAAAGAAATTATAGCCCAGGTTTAAAACGTTTAGGGAATGAATGGATGGTGAATTTCCAGCCAAATATTTTTGATCTCAGCCACGCCCCTCAAAAAACAAATTAAAAATATTTGCAATACCTTGTTAAACCCAAACACTAATCGACAGGTGAAATGAATTAGAAAATGAATGTTGTGAGGACCGTTGGATCATCAACAAAAGCAAATGTCAATTGGTGGTAGATACCTAGTCATTTCTACACATTAATGTGGGGGGGGGGGGTTGAAAGAAGAATGAATGCTAAGTTTGGCCGTTTTAGTGGTGTTGTTTGCTTTTAAAAATATATAAATGAAAACGAAATGAAAAAATAAAGAGAAAAATACATACAAAATAAATGACAAAATACAGCTTAATTTACAAAAATAAATTAATGATTGAGCAGAAAATGGGTTAATATGGGGGGATAGATAGACCAACAAAATAAAAAAAACACAAAAATGTCAGTCGGGCAGCAGCCGGGCGGACATCTCTAAATGTGCACACCCGGCCAATGGGGGAATAGAAAAAGCATTGCGGAGGTGGTGTGGTGGAAAGCAGTCCTATGAACCTCCAATTTTAATAGGGCCGCCCGAATGGTTGCTGCATAAGCATTTAATATGTATATGTGAAGAAAGTGCACACCCAAAATGCTTATGTTAAAAAAGTCATATGGTAATGGTTAAAAAATTTTAGAGCAAAAAATTAAAGAAAAAGTCCTGCTTAAAGAAAATCACAGCAGAATTAAGGAAAAAACAATAGCTTTGTTCTGCTGACTCTTTGATAAATTCTATTGTCTTATCGCATGCCAATCAAAAACATAAAATAAGCAAAGAAAACTAAAATATTCAAAGGATAAACTTTTGAACCTGACAGGTTTCTTTCTTCGCCGACATTCCCATACTACAATTATAAAAAAACTACTTATGTTCAAATAATAATCCACAAAAACATAAATAAACATGACATTCGTTCCTAAAAAAATCTAAAAATTTTTCTCATTTTTCATGTACACAATCATTGTTACCTCAATATTAAAAAAAGAAAATGAGTAGGTGGTTTTTAGATAAGACTGTATGTAGGTGGGTGAGGATTATTTAAAGGAATGAGAATAAATAAACAAAATGATTTTGAGCAATTTCTTAAATTAAAATTTCTAAAAAAACCAAAATATCTAATGACGTCAAGAAAAACCAAAATATTCAAAAAATTAACAAGCACAATAGGTTATAACAGTTCAAATTGGAGTAAAAATTTAAAATAATAAAAGGTCAAACGGCAATCCTATGAAAAATGAAACAATGAAAATGTGCGTAAAAAAGAATAGAAAGAATAAATGAGTTAAATAGCTATCAGCTTGTGAACTTTTTGTCCTTTTTTTATGTCGCCGAAACTACAAGCAAAATAGAGTGGTTGCAGAAAAAAGGGATCCTACCATGATTTTTAAACAAGATAGAAAAAAAAGAAGTGGTAAAAAAGAGAAATGGCGTTTGAAAAAGAGTCAGTAATTCTTGAATGTCATTTTAAAAAGTTAAAACGAAATTTAAAAAATTAAGTGGAGAATTGATCAAAAATCCTAATGGGGTTTTCTTAAAGAACTGAAATAATACAATTGACTAAAATATAACAAAATGCGCGAAAATTTTTGTAAGCTGCCACCTGCTCAATCTTTTTAGACTAGGGTTAAAAACGAATCTAAAAATGCGGTCAATTTAGAAAAAACAAAAATAAGGAAAGTGACAAACTTTGTTACTTTTGTCTTTTTGCTCCCCTTTTCAAAATAAAATTGCTTCTGATTTTGTAGATGGCTGGCGGCAAAAGTTCACAAAACAAACAAATTTACTAAAAAAAACTTATTTCCCTACTACTATATAACAAAACCAAAAATTTTTCCCAACTGACAGCTTAGGGCGAATAACCATAGCAAGTGCGGAGATAGGCTTCAAAAATGAAGTAGAGAATATAAAGCCTGCCGCACATTTTTATTCACAATTTGTTGGTAAATTAACCTTTCTTTACCAACTAAGATACATAAAAAGACAAAAAACTTTTGTTAAATTACGAAAAAATGCTTAAAAACGAAGACAGAATTACATAGAAAAGATTTTGGGTGAGTAAAACTAGATTTTGGAAGATAAAATATTTAGTAGAAAGATTATAAAATAAAATCAGGATAATCAAAAAATAAAAGACAGATGGACCACCCAACATATTATAGGGATAAAAAAGAATTATTTATATAGCCAGAACGGCCACCACTAATAAAAATTGGCCACCATCACTAATAAAACTTAAATATTATTTCAATGAAGCGTGCTGGTTATTTTTCATATTGCTCAATATAAAAATAACCCTAGGCAATTTTACTCTCGCTATTTATTTTTTTAATAAATCCCTTCTCATCAAGTTTTTAAAAAAAGCTCCGGAAAAAAGGAAACACAAAAACAAAACCCACCCACCTTTAACAGCTTTGCAGTATTTGCGCCATTGAAGTGGTCCAAGCGCACGTTGAAATACATTTTCGAGACCTAAAATAGCAGTGTTAAGTTAATCTTTTTTAAATGATTTATTAAAATTAATTCAAAAAAATTAAGTTGATTTAAAAAAATGGTTGTTTTTGATGAATAAAATGATATTAGAGAGAACTAATTTAATTTTTAAAATTAAAGATATAACAAAAGAAAAATAACAATTGAACTAGAAAATTGTTCTCTTATTCCTCATTTAACTACTGTATATAAAAATTTAGCCCGGGCCAATCCTCACAAACCAAAAGACGCCCAACACTCATTCTATAACATAAATGGAAAGCGTTTGTGTGAGAGCATTATTTCAAAATACATATTTCCTAATATAATTTTTAGAAAACTGAAATATATAGAATGGCTATTTCTAATTCTAGAATTTTAAAAAATTTCCAAAAACATGCATAATTTATTTGGCAAATGATCCTAATTATTTTGAGTGAGCAAAAAAAAAGGTTAAAAGGATGGGGCGCGTTTGAAGGATTAAATAAAAAAAGGAAGCGTTGATAGAGCGGTGATGAAAAAAGAATAAACATTACTTATATGAGAGTTTCCTAGCCATGGCCAAATGATGGCCAAGGAAGTCGCGCTTTGGTTAGAAACCACCGGAAGTTGGATGAGGATGGGCTGTTTGTAGTGAAAACATAAAAAGAAAGCGAAATAAATAATTACTATTTTCCTGGCCACCGAATTTCAAATTTTGTTAGGGAAGGGAAGATAAAGAATATAAATGGGAAAAATTTGAAAGAATATAAATGGGAAAAATTTGCCTAGAAAATCACAGATGAGTGAAGAGAGAACAAAAAGATTATTTCAAATTTTAGGGTTTAAAGATCCCGAAATTAAGGACCTCTGGGCGGCATTCTGCGTTTATTTTAACATTATACACGAAACCAAAAAATTTTAAGTTCAGACAAATTTTAAAACAAATTATTGAATAAATTAATCTTTGTTTTTAGGCTGGCGAAAGGTGTGACTATAATTTTTTAGATTGTCTAAGAGAAGCGCTCAACATTTTTACTAAAGAACAAAGAAATGAAATAAAATGTTGGTTAAAAATAATGCTAATGTAAAGGGTGGTGGAATTAAAGTTTTCACATAAATATAAAAAATATACATAAATTAATTAATAATTTAGAAAAAGAGGAAGATTTTTATAAAAATGTAAATAATTTTAAAATTCTCATTAAGAAATCTCAAAAAATTTAAAATTCTGTTTAACAAAAAAAAATCGGGTTATGTTTATCGGATGCATTTTTACTTTGAAATTTGAGCGCAATAAATGGAGTATTTACAGCTCGAGGCGTGAAATGAAACGAAGTAAGAAAAGTGGATGGCAAAGGGAAAATGACAATATATGAAAGAAATTCCCATCACCCATACAAAATATCCAGCATTTTCGTCTCATTTTTATTCAAAAAATTTGAAAGAGAAGACGAGAATATTGCCACATTTAGACAGCCATGTCTGTTTCAGAGGTTCTCTTGCATACTGCTAATTAATTCGGGCAAAGGGTGGTTTTCCTTATTATTTCTTCCCTTTTTCACAAATCCAACTCATCTTATATTCACTCTTTGCCACTTGTATCCATCTTCACACCAATTTATTTATTTTATCTAAGCATTTGGCACAAAGAATTTCATTTCCATTTGATACTTTTAGAGTAAAATTTGAATATTTTCCTAGATTTTAAATAACTGAGATTTTAATACGTTCGAATTTATAGTTTATATTGGTTGCCAAATACTACCTCTCTTCTCTTACTATTTAGTAAATCGTATTCTCTGCATCCCAATTATATTCCCGCAGAAATTGCAGGTTATTTACCGCGCACTAACATTAAAAATATTAATCTATGCATGTGCGCCATGGACAATTTTTAAATTTTTATTAATAACCAGCTAAAAAGTAATTTTCATTTTGTTTTGCATTTTCTGCGTATTTTGTCGCCCTTCAAAATAATCTTGCACTTCCCATCTTCTTCACTGACGTTTCCATCGCTACACTTTTGCGCCAATTCGTAGTGTGAAATGAAAATGAGACTCACTTAGGAAGCCGGTGTTTAGCACAAATTTAGCCCGGGCATAAAAATTAATTAAGTGCGCCAAAGAATTGCACTTGAGGCAAATGCCGTTTATATATGAATGCGCTATATGTAGTGAATGTGTAAAAAGCAATTGAAAAATTTTGGCCAAAAACATTGTAAGGAAGATAAAGGATGCTTAAATGGAAGATAAGGAAAAAGATAAAAACGAATAAAAGGTAAAGTTAGTAAGTAGATATTTATGAGAAGAAATGAGAGTCAATTTCATAAGTTAATTAATTAAAATTTATAATTAGCATCCCAAAAATCTTAAGATAAATTTATCTTATTTTTATCATTCTCCTTATTTTTACTTTATATTATTTTCATCAAATTAATAAATTTCCCCTTTTTCCTATTCCTGCTTATTTCCTAAAACAAATTGGCATCCAGACTCACAAGGATTTAGGGAATGGGGATCGCTGTCACACACAATAAATAGGCCACTAACCAAAATGCTAACATTAAATGGTGCCGTGACAACCACCATGGAAACCACAGAATCACCAAAATATATGTTTATAAGCTTGTGTATGAGCCAATCCCCAATAACTATTAGAAAATATTTTTGTCAGAAAATGCTTTCTAAATTAATGATGTCCAAATGTAGGGAAAATTTGTCAAAAATAACGGCAAAAACAAAATATAAAAATATAAACGATTTCAAAAGGTTCAAGCTTAAAGTGAAAAAACATAAATTAATACCAATTTATTAATTTTTTGTACTTTTGAAAATGTTTAAAATTTATTGGACACATCCCCCGGGCAACCATACATCTCAATTTTACTTATTCTCATTAGCTTCAACACTTTTACCAGATAAAAAAAGTTCGGCATCGTTAAAAGCTGTCTTTATTACGATTTTGGGATGCTAATGTCGTTAGTCCAATGGAGAATTCAAAAAAAATTTCTGAATTAATAATATTTACATAAACCTTTACATTATTTCATTCTAAAGAAGCTAATCGAAAACTATGATCTTTCTGACAACCTTAAACACAAACCAAAAAAAACATTAGAAACGAGAAAGAAGTTAAGTGGCAATGGTATACATATGTCCGTCAGAAAAGTTTAAAAAAAGAATAAACGAAAAGCTAAACATCCCAGTAAAAAAACTTGAGAATAGTAAAAAGATGGAAGAAAGAAAAAAATCTAAGAGAAGCGTGTAAGAATTTAGAAGCTTCAATTAATTTACTCGAAATTAAAAAATTAAACCCACCAACAATTGTCATAAGCATTGGCTTTCCCCATTTACCAAGTTCCCTGCAATGAACACGACGTTCGGCAAAACATCGACCATCACAAGTTTTTGTAGTTTGTTCACTTGTTTTGAATGTTTGACGTGGCATTTGTAGATCAACAATTTGGGGCTGCATATTATTACCTTCAAAAAAACAAATGTTCAATTTCCAGATTTTAATACAGTAAGATAATTTTAATTACCGGTTTTATCTGTTGTGCAATTTATCTTAATAATCTCTTCTGTTGGTTCAGCATGATAAGCTCTATTTTGTATTGATGGACACGAAGGTGAATTAAATAAATCTTGTTGTTGCATAATTCTGTTATTAAGAATTTAAATTTATTACAGACGTAAATTAAATTTCGAAAATATGGAATAAAATTCCAAATCAGAACAATGATATCATGAAGACAAGAATTGTAATCAAGAATTTACAATTGTTGATCCCCAAGCATCTCCAAGGAAAATAAAAGACATGGATTGCTAAAAGCTAATGTGTCCATAAATAAATGGAAAGGAACGTTATAAAATGTTGTTTAATCGCCTTTTCGTTTATGTTCTCATTAGCTCTTCAATTCTTAAGAGCGGTTGGTAAAGCAAGGACCCAAACTTTGGAATTAATAAGGGAATCAATGAAATTAGTAAGGGAATCAATCAAGACAATAGAGAATTTAAAAGTACAGAACAAAAATAAAAAAGTTAACGTTTTTGGTTGGCCCACTAAAATGTCAAAGTCCTTAACATAAACTGTTGTCAACGCGCAGATATTGAAGTTAGAAATGTAAAATAGGGGCATGAAAATGGAGCCAACCAACTAATAGCGGAGGAACCAACTAAGAGGCCCAACCAACAAACGGGCGGACCCTAACAAATAAGATGTGTAAAAAGAAAAAAACTGAGGACCAAAGAGGAAACTCTAAGTGAGGAGGCCAGCAACCACAAAAGCGTAGAGGTGCAAATGGGAGTTAGTTGGGGGGGCCTAACAAACATCGAAAGTAAGAGAAGTAAATGAGACAAAATGAATGTTGAGGAAAGTGGTGCTAGCTGTTAATAAATATGGGCAAGAATTTGAGGAGACAAAAAGCAGTCGAGAACGTGATGCAAGCAATTTTGGATTGAGTAATTAAGGTAGTTTTGCAATTAAGGATTGGAAAAAATTTATTCGACCGCCTGAAAAAAAAGGAACCGCATATGGGGGCCGACAATAAACAAGCACAGAAATTCCTCTTAATCGCATTAATAAGAGTAATCACTTTTGAAAAGCTTACGTAGTAGGACATTGCCCATGAGGAAGTATTGAGGAGATTAATGGATTTTGGCCAAAGGCATAAATATACAAGCGGAGCCTCCACTAGTTATTTTTATTCCACTAATTCGCACCTCAATAGACTTTTGTGGTGCTAATAAGAGTGCCACTCAATAAAAGTGTAAGTTTACATTTTAAATGTCTTTTGCTCAAATATTTGTTATATTTCATAAAAATAGCCAATTTAGTTACAAATAAATACTGTTTAACTCTTAATTTATAGTTTTAATAGTGAGTCAAAAAATGATTAACAAAGAAATAAAAGATACCTAATATAAAATTCAAAAACAAGTATAAGTCTTAAAGAAATCCTAAACTGACAAATTTTTCCTATGCGAATAAGTATGTGCAATCTCTTCATATTTTCCACAAAATCCATGAGAAGGAAATGTAAAACCAAGCACGAAGCGATGATACCGGAAAATTTTAAATACAATTGGTTTGAAATTATAAAATAAAAGTTAAAAATTGTTTTCGCTTCCCCTCTATTTTATAATATCTATTAAAAAATTCTTACCATGAAATAACAAAAGGTTGGAGCCAATGTAAAACTGTACGATAAGCAAACAACCACTGCATCGAGTTAGCAACAGCATGACGTCGCTGAAGGCGAAGGAACACGCCTGCCGTCAGCATAGGATGTTCAACAGAAACGGAACCACGAATAAGTTGCATTAGAAAGATCTGTTAAATTTTAAAAATACAAATTTATAACAAAGGTGACCTCAATTAGAGCTAAAGTTCCAGATTTACCACACCCATCATTACACACCAAAACTGTCGGTTTTTTAGAGTTACGTGATCTGAAAAAAGCAACATTCAAAATGATATTAAATTAAAAAAGTTAACCGAAAAAGTAATCGGAAAGGCCAGTAAAAATCTGTGTAGTTTCGCCAATTCCATTGCCAAAGTTGTAGACGTAATTTTGCCGTCACACCCTGGTGAAAATTTTCTTCCATCGTTGTCATCCAAATATCCAAATTGAAAATAGTAAAAAGAGGGTCTGTAGCCATGTCAACACCAACATTTCGTACGTGTAAACACCCGAAGTTTAACTCATCGTCCTCAAGTCTACAAAATGTAATTGATAAAAATAGAAGTATTGAAGCGAAACATGAACCTTGGCCAAAAGAATGGGCAATGAGTGTGGGAAAGCCGCTCAAGAATTGCGCCCCTAGCACCAATAGGAAGACATTACATTCAACTAACGGAACAACACTTGCTTCTGATAACATAAAAATATATTCACTTCGCTCATGCCAAACCTTAATCGAATTTTAAAAAACTCTAGAAAGTGCGGATTAAATTGGGAAAATTTAAAAAATTAATAAATAACAAACCATCTTCCAAAAGTCAAAAATGGTGTGATTTCGAGGAGATTGAGCGAGAATAAAAGTATTTAAAAGAGGACCGCCAAACACACAACTTGCATTAATATCATTTTGAACAGAAGTCGATGAATAAGTTTGCCCTGTAGATAATTCCTCAGTAGTTAACCCAACCTTGTCAAAGAAACTCTCGAGCACATCAAATTCAGCATAGAAACGCTATAAATGTTCATTCAATTTTATTTCAAAAAACATACCGATAAATCTGTTCTCGGACGTCCTGGTTCAATAAGCATAGACCATGTGATTTGTTGTGTTATTGTTGCTGCAAAATTCTGAATGCGCGCTAATATAGCACCTGAAATGTCACGCCGTCCACGGAAACAACCCATGAGCTGATCACCAAGTAACTATAAGGAAGCTGATTTATTTTTCAAAGCGAACTAGAAGACTTACAGTTACAAGCATGTCGTCAACACCATCTTGAAGGGCAATGTGCAGCTGTGGTATTTCTCGCAAAAATTCAAACGATCTCGAAATTGAAAGTTTAATGGGAACTAAAGGCTGTGTTGGCAATTTTTTCGGCTTATTGGTTTTCTCATGCCGCTCCATATACACAGTGTAAATTGAAATCCATTCAGCCATTTTTTGTCTGTAATAAAAAGAATTTATAAATATATTGATCTAAAATACCCATATTTCCGTCGCATCGCTATAGCCCAAGGATCAGTTCCACGAAGAAGCTGTTTTGTTTGTTCACAAAGCAAATGTCCACTTAATTCCACTTTTGTACGTTCATCAAAAAAAGCGGTTAAGACTCGTGCAAATCTCTGAGCAATGAAAGTGAGACGCTCCTCCTTGTCGTAATGTGTCTTAAGAAAAATGAAATAAATAGAAAATAAAAGCAAAAAACCAATCGTGCATTTATTACTCGTTCATTCCACCAACGCCATAACGTGCTCACCCATGATTCTGTAACATGTTCTCCATCGCCGACTGAAACAATAAAGGCATTGTCTGTCGCACTCCTTCTGGTACTAATAGGACTTTCAGCAACAGAATCCATGAGCAACTAGAATGTAGTAAATAAACTTAAATTCCTTTTAACTATTATTTAATTCCTTAATAATAAATTAACAAAAGCAATAAATATATACAACAAAAGCAATAATAATAAAGACAGTTGGTCAAAGGGCATTGGAACAAGGAAAATAGACGGAAAACGCGGCATATTACATGGAATTTTACAAAAACGGGAAGAAATACTGGGAAACTTGTCCGGAACCCGATATTTATTCTGATCCTAGACTGAAGAATCACATTACAAAATTTAAAATTTCTATATTTGGCATAATAAATTTTTTGTCATTTTATATTTTCTAATTGTTATTTTACATTTCGTCACTTGATCTTTTGCCAATAAACTTACCTGTTTTATCTATGCGACGTGTGTTATCATTTGCGTGCTTAATCTTACGAGTTTCATTTAATACGTGCCAAAAAGTCTTATGTTAGGTGGCTGCCTTAGGGCGCGAAGACGTCTATTTGCGGGGGAACATTCAGTCGCAAAACAATAGATGCTCCATTTTCAGGAGTCAAAACAATAGACTCCTGAAAATGGAAACCCTACTAATCTTATGATTATTTGATCAGTTTTTTTCTTTTAGACATATTTAGAACCTAAATATATTATATTGAAATTAAAAGATGAATCCCGAAAAAATAAAGAAGCTTCAACAGAACGCTGAACATGTGCGCACTGGTGGCAAGGTTTTGTTTTATCATGCTATAAAAATGAAAAAAATTGAACTTTATCGATAAGGAAGACTTAGAAAATTTTCTTGTCAAGTAAGAGTTTTAATGTTTAGGGTACTGCCCGAAGAAAGAAGAAAGTTGTGCATAAAACGACAGCGCTGGATGACAAAAAGCTTCAGAGCAACCTTAAGAAACTTTCTGTAACGAACATTCCTGGCATCGAAGAAGTTAATATGATTAAGGAGGATGGGACTGTTATTCATTTCAACAATCCGAAGGTGCAAGCTTCAGTGCCTGCTAAGTTTGTTCATTTTATATATTAATTAATCTACAATCTTTATTTACTTTAGTACTTTTTCGATCACTGGGACTGCGGAGAACAAGCGTTCGTCTTTTCTGACAAGTTTTTTCATAAAAATTGATTTTAGGTATAACTGACATGTTGCCGGGCATTCTAAACCAGCTTGGAGCTGAATCGCTTGCGCACTTGAAGGTTTTATTTTTGGTTTTTGAAAACTAATTTAAATGTATAATTTTAAGAAATTGGCCAACAATGTGACTACGCAATATAAGCCATCGGATGATGATGTTCCAGGTTTTGTTTTTAAAATAGAGAAACATGGATTTTTATAACGGATACTCCTGAAAATATCAAAACGATTTAACATAGTTTGTTAAACGTTTACTTTGGTTTAGTGGTTAACGTTTAGGTTGCGTGTTTTCTATATGGTCATGTTCTGTAACATGTCCATTTTCATAACACGCAAAATTATATCTAGTTGGATTTTTCGCTAGCACCCGTCTAGGATTTTGTCGGGAGTTTGATAGTAGCATCCTGCATATATTCTTACAATTTTTTTGTGTTATAGTAGCGAAAACTTTTCATTAGGAATTATGGGCTATATTCAGTGTTATAAATTGATGTTTTAATTTTAAGAGTTGGTTGGTGATTTCGAGGAAGCGTCAAAGAACGAGACTAAAGAAGTTCAACCGCAACAACATCACATAGGAGGAGAATCCTAAAATATATGTCACATCGCAATGTTAAATGCCTATTGTTTTGAAATTTTATTGGAAATTACTTGGTTATTTTTATCGACATTGTTTTCCGTCTGATTCTTTAGCTCAATCAGAATATTTAAATTGTCGAATAAATTTTTTTAAATATAAAGAATATATTTTTCGCGATTTGTTAAATCCATACTTCTGGCGTCGAAAGTGTCAAAAAATTCAAAAAAATTTTAAAAAATTCGATTTCTCGCTCCGCAGGCAAAAATTGTTAGAATTTTAGCGGCTTAGGTTCCAAACAACCTGATAATGAAATAGGATAAGCCTCATAGTTGAATTATCGAGATTAGATTGATTTAGGGATGTGTTCAGTATTAAAAATTTGATATTAAAAGTTTTAATTTGTTATTGGACAACATACCAGAAAATAAGACGTGATCGCTTAACTGATCCGGTTAAATTCATGACTAACAATAAGTTGACCATTTTTATACCGTACGATAAATATTTAATTGAAAGAACCCAAAAAATCGTATTCAAATGTTCATCACTTTCGGTTGTAACAGTTTAAATTTATAAGAATTTTATCCATTTGGAAAATTACAAAACCAAGGCAAAGGTTAGTTAGGAAAAATGTTAAACGTTACAACCTCATATGTATAAAAGTCAATAAATAATTCTGATATTCATCATCAAATCTTACTCATCAATCTGGTCAACATGCCAAAAAATATTGTATTGTGAGTCTCCTTCGAGTGTCCTTTCAATCCAAACTGTCAACTGCTGGTTAGCACACGTCTCATCAAAAAGGCCTTTACTATCGATAACCTAAATATACAGGGTAAAAAACACTGTGAATTAAAAAAACCTTAACAAAATCAGTCTCAACTATGGGAACGAACGTTGACATACGCGGGTACCATCTCTTCGGAACATATGCATTGAGCTTGATCTAAAAATTTTCTAACAAAGAAATTTTCGTTTAAATCATACCTTAATAGTATTTCCACATGCTTTAGTCTCAAAAGGCGGTGTTTTCTCTACTTCAAAATCCGTAGTGGTGATCTTTTCACCCATAATAGTTCTAAACATTAGATGTTCATAGTCAAAAGAGTGAAGAAGCTAAATGAACTTACGCATTGAACTTGACCCAACTCCCAACACGCAAATCGCCACACAAGGACACAGGGACAGAAATCTCACCTTCCGGAAAAACGGGTGAATAACTAGAAATTAAATTTGAGGTCCTTTATTAGGTTTAAGTATTGTTAAACAACAAACATTATTATTCCATTTTTGCTGCGATTATTGCTGGTTTTTTGCGACGACGACACCGCTCAAGTTCCTCTTCTCGATTCCGCCAGAACGTTTGTTGCATTGATCCAGGAATGTGCCATTATGGCGTGATGATATAAGTGAAGATCGTTGTTGAGTTGCCTTGCCTTCGTGTCGAGAATGAGGTCTCTGTAAAAATAAACTCAGGATTTTCAACAAATGAAATTAAATACCGAAGGTGGGTCGGGTGAAGCGCGTGAAAATTCTGGTCGAGGCTTTGCACCACGTCGGCTACCACCAAAAGATCCCCTAGTAGCATTAACGGTGGTTCGTGGCTGGGCCACATCATGTGTCATATCATTCTCTTTAGCTCCCTCACTTATATTTGATTGTGAACTAAAAACCCAAAAATATTTTCATTTTTATTATATTTACAGTTCCTACATATCAATTAACAAAAAATAATTACCGTTCATTGTCCACCAAATGTTCATTGTTAACCAAGGGACGTGAAACCTGACCCGCTGGACGAGAATTATGTCGTGAACGTCCAAAACCACCATCAGTTGGAGGCACTTTCTTTTTGTCATCCAACAAATCCCCAAAATCGTTCACGTTCTTATTAGCAGTTGAAACTTTTGGTGTTGGCGAAACAAAAGGAATATTTGTAGAACGATTCGATTGGTCAAACCCTCCTGTCAAGATCGGTGCAGCTGGAAGAATTAGGATAAAACTAGAAACCAAGAATTCATACTTGATTCCGGAACCTCTATTTCATTCTCCTTTACTTCGACGCCTTCCTCATCTACATCGCCAGACTCATGATCCATTACTTCCTGTGCTGGTGCTACACGGATCGGTGAGCCAGTGCGTCCATCAAAGTCCCGGAGCACCCAATTATAAACATCATTAAGTTCTACAATAAGTCGAGGAGCAAAATTTGGACGCGATTGTCGAGCACGGCGCAGTGAAGTATTAAACTCTCTCCCTGATTGAAGAACACCAAGCCAATCCGGCACACGAACTTTAAGAAAAAAGATAACGGTAAAAACGTTTGAAATATTAACCAATATAAACAGCTGGGTCCTGATCCAGATTGTAAAGAGCGTGTGAAATTCGTAACTAAAAATCGAGTAAATTTAAATTAAAAATTAAAGTGATGAATATACAAGAAAAAATAAAAGTTAAATGCAATACGAAAACTGAAAATAAGCTCGTTTTCAGTAGTAAACTTTTCTAATAAATTCACGCCCTATCTAGTGTTAGGATAGAAAAGATAGAGAAAAGGGTGAAGAAACTAGAGCAAAAATAAATGCAAAACCAGCTCAAATATTGATTTTGAAAGGATGAACCCACCCACGAGACAAATAGAAATAAATACCCTTAAGGGATTCCGTCCGATAACACTCATTCCCTTTGGCGCCTGTACTGCAAATGGACTGACCGCAACACCAGTGTTCGACCAGTTAGCACTGAAATGATTTTGCTGTAAAAGTTAGAAATTTGTTCAATCAACTCACGCTGGCATGAATTTAAACCAGTGTCCAATGAGGAAATCCAACTTCGTATGAGCAGTCTCGTCATACTTGTATTTACAAATCGAGTGAAGCCAAGGTGTCCAAAACTGATAAAATAGACATTATAACACAAAATACAAATCAAAATTACCGTGACAATCTTGAAATTGTGATGCTCTTCGTCGCCATTTTCTTGATTATCGTTGCCACTATCGGAACCACTGGAAACATTGAAACCATCAAGCTTGATGACAATTCCATTGACAAGGCTTAATTGAATGCATGATGCCGAAGCAGATAACTGAAGGATAAACGATCAATTTAAAAAAACTAGCTTATCTAAAAGATTCATTGTTTTCTACAGCCCCGACATCCTTTTAACCAGACTTGGGCAAGGACAAGAATTCTGGTATTCGTATGCGGATATATCGATATTATCCATGCACAATTTTGCTTATAAACTAATCTTAAGTTAAACGTACAATTTCGGGAAAAAACAAGTCGTGGTTTGTAAGGAAACTAACATAATCAATCGCTATTCATACATATTTAAAAATGTAACCATCTCATTGGTGCTAAATGGCTGATCCAGATAAGTAAGCAACCATTGGACATCGAAAGTGTTCATTAGCTTCAATAAATTTGGATCACGATAGAGACCAAAACTAAAATTATTTTAAATTAAAATAGTTTGATTAAAATAATACAATGCAATCCATGCATGATAGAGGCAATCCATTTTCAGATTAGCATCTTGCTTAAAGAACGACCCAACACGCCCAAAGCCAGGGGCATATGCGACAATCTGGTTAAAGACCCTGTCCGAAAAAAAGACGAGAGGAACACGGATCTAAATGTAAATGATGCAAAAATATTATAATATTAATAGGAAAAAGAACCTCGACAAAAACATCCCGCTGTAATGACTCAGTCCGATAGAGACGGGTTTCATAAGGCGGCATACCTTCCAGTGGTCGAACAATAATATCGTTCCAGTGGTCGAACAATAACCACTGTCCTAGTTGAAAAAGCGCTAAACCAGTTTGGCAATGTTTTTGACGACAATCCGAAGGAAACCATAGCAGTCCTGTATCCCCATTACTTGCTTTGAATACCAACACTCCAGAAATATATGATGTCATTTAAAAACAAATCTCAGAAAATCTCAAAATTTTTATTTTTTGTGAAAATAAATAAAATGCAAACAATTACAAAAATCAATGAGCAAGAAAAACAGCGTCAAAAAAACACAAACCATTAAAAAGCAAACAATAAAAAGAAATGGTCATTAACGGAGAAAAATATAAAATGGTCACAAACAATAAAATAGAAAAATGGTCAAAAGGGCGAAAGGGCGAAAGACATAAAGGTAAGCCTACTTTTGGTCAAAGATGTTTTGTCCAGAAGGTGTTCTGTCGGAAGGTGTTTTGTACCTACCCGAATCGAGTGCTTTCTTTAAATTTACTTGTTTTTTTTTAATTATCGCTCATTTCCGCACATTGTGCTTACCTTTTTAATAAATTTGCCATAGGGAGAATCTTACAAAGGGTTAAGTTAAAGGAGAATATTTTTTAGGCAGATGTCCTTGACAATTGAGCCACCTTGAGCTATGTTTTTTATTGTAATCGTGGTTAACAATGCATTTTGATTTAGTTTGCGTAAAAGAAGAAAGTGAAAAACAACAAAGGAAACAATTGAGCTGGTAAATTTGCTTTGCATCAAACAAAAAATATTAAAAAGAATAAGGACTCAAGGTCAATTCTGATGGATTCATTGTCTAATGCTTTAGATGAATCACGTAAATGGTAATTTTAGTTATTTTTGTGTTAATATAATTTTGCGCTGACGTAAAGCGGTTAACAAATGTCTAAAATATTACATATCGTCCTTCGTTATAAAAGGAAATCGAGGTGAGGATTTGAGGTTCTCATGAAAAATATTATTCAATGACTGGTTTAGCAAAAGGTTTAACAAATTTATTATATTATTAAAGATTATACTAAAAAATCAAAATCAAATAAAAAAAAGAAACATTTTTTTCACTCTAATCTGAAAGAAAACAATTTCTTTTTACATTTTTCATCTTCATTTTACATTAACACACCTTTCCCCTCAACCTTTTTTACTTTCTTAAGAGGAATATTAGAACAGGTATTCGCTAAAGGCTATAATTCCCATCATCAACAAGGAATTTTACTAGGATTTTTCGTCCAAACGTGCAAACATCAAAACGCGTTTCATTTCTACCTATCGCTTTCTTTTTCTGACTACCTCATTCACATTCTGCATTATCCCCAATAATACTGGTAAAATTAATCCTTCGTGCCTATCGTCTGTCTTCTTAAACTAAATTTTTGCCTTTCAACAAATTTTTAGTTGCTTCAGATGATCAGAAAACATTTCCCTACACTCATACTAATTTATTAATTTGCATGTTTCTTTCAATTTTTCATTTTACTTTTTACACATTAATACTTTCTTACGTACAAACGCGAATAACAGGATAAATTCATAACCATTTTCTCGTCAAAACCGATTACTAATATTAATATCCTTTTTGATTCATCCTTTCAATTTTCTTTACATTGTCCTCTAACAACACCGGTCATTTCTTCTTTTATTCACAATTTTTATATTTCCAACCGGTAGAAACAACAAACCAAAAAAGCAACATACAAGTGTAAATTTAATTTTCATCTTAAATCATACTGATGTTTAATCGTAACAAATAGAAACTCAACAAAACCATGCAAGCATGACTGCCTGGAATTAATACAAACATACAAAAAAAACTTTTTCTTCGTCCAACCTTATCCTTTTTGACCAATTTTCTGACCACAAACGCCACCAACAGTTAAATACACGCCCATAGAGACTGGCAATAGACGATTATAAATTTGGTAATGTAAAAGGAAATTGCGCGCATAAAATATATTAGCCGAAAAGCTATTTCAAAAGGCAATAGGAATTTTTTCCGTTTCTTAACACCCGATTCCTAATGTTTCTGGCTTATTTCTATTAAATTCTTAATTATGGCAAATTCCTCCCTAAAATCCAATTAATAAAAATTTTTCTATTCTTTTTTTAAAATTTATCATTAGATACAATATCGTTTCCATGGTTTTTAGCTTTAATATGGATTTTTAAAAAGGGACAAACAAATCAATTTTCCTAAAGTTAAAAAAGATAAAAATTTTATTGAATGAAACATGACCGGTTTCAAACACATATTTCAAAATGCTTTTCAACACATTTTTAATCTAATAATAAGCCGCTTTTTTTATTCCATCATCTATTAACTTGTCTGCACTTTCCAAATATAACCAATTTCAAAACGCTATTTAAGCTTCTTCCTTTTTTAACGTTAGAAAAAGTGATTCCTTATTTAGAATTGAAAATATGTACAATGAGAGAGAAGAGGGATTAGTAGAGAGAATTTGTGAAGTCATGAAATATCACTCACTCTGGACACTGTCCACTCCCAGGGATTAGACTAATCTGTTGAAATACAAATTTAAAAGAAATTTATACATACCTATTTTCTTTTATAACCAGAAAATAGAAAATATGTTTCATAAAATTGTATTTCATACAATTTAGGGATATGTATTTAGGGAAACGTGAAGACTCAATCGATTTAGAAGATTAAAAGAATTTACCTATGCCAGAAATATTTTTTTAATTTCGTGAATAGTTGCCAAAAGAAATAGTGCAAAATTGGAATTAGGCGACGTTAGATAGCGCGATTCCATAACTGCGCGGCTTAACTTAAATTCTAGATTTCATACAGCCGGCCTAATTTTCCAAAGCCGGATGGCCAGCATTATTTTTTGGGAGAAAATTGGTCGCGCATTGAATGGCCAGTTGCTATCCTTTTATTGTCGTCCATCATCTATCGTGCAACGATTATATTTTTTCATTGAGGATTTATTATAAATTTTGCATTTTATTTTTTAATAGAAAAACTCCAATCTCAACTTTATTCTAAATTTACTAAAAAACTACAATGCCTAAAACTACAATTACAACAAAATTTACATACTTTACTCGACTATTTATTTACTCATTCATGATACTTTTATTCCTCAATCATAACCATTTGAGTGACGCTTGTTTTGCTTCAGGAATATGTGGCGGAGGAGGTAATTAGAAAAATAAAAAGCAATTAAAAATTAAATAAAAAATAATCTGTTAGTTAAAAAAACTATTTATGTTCAGTTGGATGTTTGCCACCACCACCACCTCCATGTATACCATCACAGTGTGGAGTCGGATATGGTATGAAATTCTGGACACACTAAGAATTTACTCATTTCATTAATTTCTTTTAAGGTTGTGGCCAGTACGGATGTTATCGACTTAGAGCGAGGGTTGCATCTTCTAGGACACTGAAGATCAACTCAAAAGATTTGGAAGGCTTTGAAGTAATATTATTTAATAATTTGTTCAGTTAAAACTATAAAAACTGTAGTTTTTAATATGTCAATATTAACCAAAATTAAAATTTTGTATCTGCAGGGTGGCGAAGAAGAGCATGAAAACAGGCCATTAGACAGCCCAGACGCACGCTTTATGGCTTGTTGTCAGGCGCGACAATTGGTAAAACACGAGTAAAATAATTATATTTTGTAAATATTTTTAAAGCCTGACCAATGTCTCAGCAAATGCTCATTCGTCTCTTTTACTCGTCAAGCGCTTCAGGTATTTTTATTTTAAAAATATAAAGCCATGATGATTATTAAAATTTATTTAATTTAGAACATGTACTTCCGTATGGATTCATGCCCAATGCAAGTAAGTAATTTTTGGGGTTTCAAAGCTAAATTTCAGGTCTTAAGGATCTACGGATTTATCTTTTAATTAAATGCACTTATTTAGGCAGCAGCAGACATGCAATTTTGTGCGGCACAGGGTCGAGATCATCGAGAATGTTGTGCACGTAATGGTAAGCATATATATATCATACTTCCATTTTGAAATGCTGTTTCTATCGGTTATTGGGGTAAAATACACTTCACTATAATACAAAAAAGACATTAGCTTAAATAAATCTTTTAGGTGTTGCTAACACTATGGCTGGCGAAAAGTTTGTTTTTATTTAATTTATTTCACCTTTATTAAATTTATATTTTTTATTATTAGATGCTTGACATTTTGTAATCAGATACCCGGAAATGTCACTCAATTGGATATGACATATCTGAGCTGTTATGATCGTTTTGAGGCACTTTTAACAAAAAATTAATTTTTCCTCATAAATAAATACTTTCAGAACATGAAGGGTTGCTTTTGGCATGATTTGAAACGCCGACTTGAACAGCGCTATCACACACAGAAGAACGCATAAAATTTCTCGTAGGAACGTAGCTTCATTATTTTGTAGCACAACGTGCATCTTTATTATTATATTTTAATTGTGCCTCTATTTTTAACCATTTTATCTATTACGCATGATTATTACAATTATAATTTCTTAACAATATAAGCTTTATCATTGAATAAAATTTCATTCAAATTTTTCTTAAAATTTTAATTTAGTTTTTATTGATAGTTTATTAGTGTATTAGTTTTACATCATTTAGTAGCTTATAGCTTTTATTGAATTTGGTTGGTGGCGTATGTATTTATCTGAGAATTTTTTCGGATTTTCTCAAAAGGAATGTCCAACCAATTTAGATTATGGATCTGTAAGGCGATTAAAGATATACTTGAATAAATATTTAAGAGGTGAAAATGCATTTCTATTTTAAACTGTATCTTTCAATATACCCATTTAAATTTTGTTTCTTTCCCTTTTGAGCAATACTCAGGTTCGGTAACCTCAGTTCATTACTGGCACGTATAACTTATGAGGGAGTCTTTACGAGATAAAAATACCCAATTAAAGCGTAATTGTAATTTTAGATATTTTTGACTATTAAACAACCAAAGCATGTTTAAAGACAAATTAGCAGTTTTTGTAGGATTTGTTTTTGGAAATTAAGGCAGCTGACTAAAGCCAACCGCTGGATGTCAATCATTAAAAAACATTAGTACGCTTGTACATTAAAAGCATCTGCAGTTTAATGGTTTTAGGAAGATGAACATAAAAATAAAGGATAAAAAAATGGGCGAATTAATTCTATTTTACTCATAAAGAATTGGCCTTTTTTGTACATGCATTTACATTCCTTATCGTGTACATATATAACGATTTAAAAAATAAGAAATTTGTGTTTTTTTCTTTTTTGTGATTACTTCCCTGACTATCATAAATATTAAACTACTTTCCTTTTAAATGTCAATAGCATAAGCATGTGAACGCTTAAATGAAGACGCAAGCATTAATTGTTTTCTTGTAATTGTTTTCCTTATAAATTAAAAAAATTAACAACGTCGACAGATAGAAAACAAATACAATTACATTAAAACAAATTGCATGCTTATGTGAAAAGTGCCAATTATTTTAATTGTTGTACTGAATAATAAACAAATTTTCTTAGCGGCCACAGGTTAGCTTAGAGAATCTGGCACAAAAAATGATCAACTAGCGGAAGAAAAACAAAACAAAAAGATGTTGACAACTTCTTCCTCGTTCCTTCCTCATCCGCTTCTTAAAAAATTAAATAACAAGGTTAATGCACATTCATTGAGCATGACTTTAATTGTTTATCATCAAACGCATGAATTAACTTTAAAGTCAAGTGTGTCTTTAAGTCACGCTGTTTTGTTTTCAAAATTAAGTAAAAAATATTTTCTTCGACTTAATAGTTTACAAGATTTTCTTGAGTCATTTTTATGCTCTAAGTCTTTTTTTAATTTACAGAATTTACAAATAAAAAATGACCAATAAAAGCCAAATAATTAATGAATATTTGATAAGATATAATTAAAAAATCCAAATTTTGGCAAGAATTTTCTTAATAATTTAAGAGTTTCATTTGCAAAATAAATCCTTTATAATTTTTAATTCGTTTGTATATAATTCCCATTTATTCTAAGCAGAGTTTTGGGTGGCTACATTAAAAATCCTTTTTCCCTTTGTTCCTAAAAAGTTATACAAGATTCATTATCTATTATTAAATAAATAAAGAATAATTCTTTTTATCCTTTGTTGGATAAAATAAGAAAATAAACTAGCAATATTTCATTACTTTTAGAGCTTTTAAACATATGTTTTGACTGAAAATTTTCTAAAAATAACAGTGATCACTTGACATTTTGCACCATCGAAATGCCAAACCCTACATCATATCTATCAAAAATTTCGAGGTATTCTAGCTTCGAATTTTCTCCAATTCTGGTTATTCATTTACTAACGCCTTATAAGTTAAAATAAAATTATATCCAATAATAGTTCAAAGTTCCCGCTCATGCCTTTTCTCAAGCCGCCTAAATCCTATTCTTGTCTTTAATTATACATAACATCAGTATTTCTTAATTTTAAAAAATTATCTTCCCTATTTTATCCTTTTGTGTATTTAACAATAGTTTATATTTTTTGAACTTTTTTTGTTCTTAAAAGCATTTGGCCCCCGAATCTTGAAGGTTATACATTAGCGAACATTTATGCCCTTCTTTATCCTTCCATTTATTAAATATTCTTTAGACCCTACTCTTAAATTAATGAGCATCCGGATGATCGGCACTGTATTTTATTATTCTTTAAATTCTTTATTCATATTCTCGGGAATCTGCAATTACTTATGCAGATTTTTGCGTTCACTCATCAAAGGTATCAAATTTCATTACTAAAAATATTTCTAGATTTTTTGGAATTAATTAGTATAAGTTATTTAAAAACTTAAAAATTCATTCTTTTATTAAATGTTATTTACCATGCACGAATAAAATTTGTTTTTATCTTATGTCTTTTTTTTTATTATCTTCCCCAGAATTATTCATAATGCACTTTTATTAATAATCCAGAGATAAAATACTAACTTATTTTTCCAGCCTTTCTAACAAATTAGATTTAGTTATGAGAGTGAATTCAAAATTAATTACCAAAAGTTGTTTCCGTCCTTATGAATAAAAATGTGTAAGAATGAAATGTCAAAAATTGAGTCGCGCCTAAATAAGATTTAATATACGGATGTCATTTATTTATTGCTTACTTGTCCCTTTGCTAGAAATTGGCATGCTTAAAAAATAATGCTGTTGCTTGGTCCTGTCCTATTTAATTTTGGAAAATTTTTTCACCGTTTCCTCTCATTTTATTCTTAATTCTATTTCAATCTAATCCTATCCTTGTCAATTTTTCAACATTTAAAGTTATGATTCCTTGTAAGAGATGGTTTTATTTAAGTGAATGCGGAAAGTGCCAATTAATTTGAAAATTTTCTTATTATTTAATTTAACCCTTTTGGATTGCTTGAGCGCTTAGAACGAGTTGCTGCAATGTATGCCTAAGTAAAATAAATTATTGTATGATCCTAGGATTAAATCCAAAACGTGCCCTAATGTATAGTACAAAAAATGTAAATTTGAATTCAATCTTTTATTTTTTGCATCCTTTATTAATTTTTAATTTAAAGATTAAAAAATTATGTGTCTTGACATTATTATACTTGAGTTATAAAATTATATCATTTCAATGCCTTTGGATTCTGGATTTTCATAGACTCCGCCCCAATTTGTACTACGCATGTAAAAAAATTTAGGCAGCCAACCAATTACGCGAAGATGAAAAAAATAAAGTAATTGATGGGGATCGGGCGGGCCAAAATTAACTAAACACAATTTGTCTTATATTTTACCATTCCTAATTTATTGCCCATTTTACCAAATAAGTAATAAACCTGTCCTGAATTTTTCAATTTTTTCCTTCCTAATTTTAATTATGGATACTTAAAATATTTTTTAGGTATAACAATCTTTGAAAACATTTCAATCTTCATTAAACATTATTTAAGTAAATTAATGACAGTATACTTTTCCACTTGTAAGCATTCGCCTATTAGACACAATTGTTTTACTTTAAGCTTTACACGTACTCATATTTAATTGCAAGTTTGTGCCTTTCTCGATTGACATGTTTTTCATTTTTGAATATATATTTTCTCAAACATACGTTTATCCTACTTTGTATAATTTTCTTAATATTTTCTTTGTTATTTTTTGTGAAAACTAATTACTGAATTGTGAATTTTAATAGAAAGGGAAATTTATTTCTTTCATTTTTTGAGATAATATGTATAAGATGTTGGAAATAATTTAGGCGCAAAAATTTGAAAGTTAGGGTATTTATTCTATTTTGTTTTGAGCGGAATGGAAAAAACTGTCGGAACTAAGTGTGGCGGATCCTGGGAATTTCCCGGATATCGCGATCATATATCCGAACCGAAAATTTCTGGATAGCGGTCTTTTTCGAATCAGGATCCACCAACCTTAGTCGGAACTTAGCTAAGATTGTTTATATCCTATTAGATATATGGGAATAAATATTTAAAAAAATATATAAAAAATTTTAACATCCGATTACTGTAAACAACAAGTATTTAAAATAAAACTTTGCTGAAATTAATTGATTAAATCTTAATCAAAGACTACCAACTTTCTTAAGGTATTTTACATAGATTTATCGCGAAATCTCTTAAATAAAAAGTTTATTTTCATTAATTGTTTACGCGGCGTTAAAAACGAATTCTCCTTAATTTGTTAATGGACTCATTAACAATCATAACGAAAAATTATCAATTTGTGCCTTCTCTCCCGTTAAAACAAGCAATAAACTTAGTTATTTTAACAATCCTAAGTGCTTTTCGTATTGCGCATTTAAAGTACGACCTTCAAATGCGCTGATTTTCACGCTTGTCCGTAAGAAAGCAAATTCATTATTATAAAGTAAAACTAATTTAGATTAAAAATTTTTCTGATTTGTAGATAAAACATAAAACATTAATTAACTCGTGGATTAAATTTTTATATCCTTTGTGAAGTTTAATTAAATATTTTATGATTTTTAACTGCCCAATTCCGATAATTTATAAGTAGATCAACTTTATTCCTCTAAATAATATTTAGATATATGGCGATATTGTCTATTGGGCATCTTTGTTTTCCTTTCAAGGGGTAAAAATAATTTTTGTCTAAATTAGAAAACCTACATGTAAGGCGGTTCATCAATTTCAAATGGGATTAAAAATATGTTACTAATTGGATTATTGTTATGTAATTAATGGCCCGACTTTGCATAGGAAATTGACATGCATGACAAGAATATTACTATAAGTATAGTATTATGTATGTTATATGAATTATAGGATATATTAGGAAAATTTAATGATAATTTTTACTGTTATGTACCATAATTATTAATTATATACCGACTTTTGAGCCAGTTCCGATTTCCGGCTCTTCCGATTTCCGACACCTCTGACTGTTCCAACCCACCTCTGATCCTGTCGAAATATAATTTTTATTTAAAATAGTCAATACTTTATCATATGTATAAAATGTCAAGCCCTAATAGTAAGGATGGTGTACAAAATTCTTCAAAAGCAGTGACAAATGGTTCTGTAGCATTACAAAATAAACATGAACCTAACTTTGATGGAGACGAAGAAGAACAGCGAACTTCCTCCAAAAAAGCATTTTCGATAGTAGTAAGTTGATTTGGTATTCAAAAGTATTTTTCTTAAATTTAATATTGGAATTGTTTTAAATTGGGAATATTCAATTTTAGGAGTTGTTAACCGCTTCTCGACCATCATGTAGTACCTACAGGCGCCGTTCAGCTACTGCCATCTCTTCTAAAACATCCAAGGAAATAAAAGAATTTTATGAGCCCCCAATAAAAAAAATTTTAAAAAGTGAAAGTTATGACGTTAATGAGGAAAATCATCATAACGTAGAACTCAATGATTCATCGTTATGTATGCCTAAAATAGAGAAATTGTAAGTCGAAAGATTCAAATTAAAATACAAATACGCTTGTAAAAATGGAGAGGGGGGGGTAATTATCTGAAGATTAAAAAATTCGAATTTAGCACATTTAATAGATTTTTTGGTATTACTTTGGTTTGGACCCCTTCTTTCCTGTCCAAAAAGTTTTTCCAGCAAGGATTCACTTCAAAATTTTGTTCAAATTCATTAGAGCTAACCGATGATGTTGTCATTTGACAAGCTTGAAGAGCTGGGTCGAATAATATGAAAAATTATAGATCAAGCAAAAAATCTCAAAATGGATAGGAACAGGAAAATGGGGATCTAAACCAAAGTATTACTGATTTTAATCAAATTTTAGTTCAAATTCTAACTCGCCTGATGCCATGCTTTTACGGAATCACCAACAATTCTCTCAAAATCAATACCAACAACATAGATTAATTGCCAAATATGACGAGGTGCCAACAAATACATTTCCAATACCAACATCAGTTTGCCAACAACAATTAAATTTGATTGCCACCTATTTTATGCAACAACAGTCGCAGCAGGTTAAAGAATTAGATTTTTATTAGCAATTATATGTATCTAAACAGAAATTTATAGCTTTAACAATTAATTTATGTAATTTAGCAGGAACTTGGAGGATCGGCAACTTTAGATCGTATGTTGGCTAGAGGGCGTGAAACAATGACAGCGATTCCCTCGGTTGCTGGGCAATTGGAAGGTAATCAAATAATAAATTTAACTTCTGATATTCTTTGTTTCTCCGATCAATCTTATTGAAGAAATTATTTTAATTTCCGCTATAATTTTTTAATAATATAATGGAAACCACTCGAAAAATTAAATATAAAATATTCCCATTTTTACACATTCTTCTACTATTTTTTCCTATTATTTATTGTACATTTTCTTATTAATTTATTGTATTATACCGCTTCCGCTTCTTTTTAACCATAAGTACTATCGAGTTGTATATTTTTGTAACACTTCCCTTTCTCATCACTGTAATATGAATTTTGAGGTTTCCTATTCATTATTAGTTTTATACAATAGATTTGTGCAATGTTTGTCCAAAACTTAATTAGGTATCTTCTTTTGAGTTGAGTTTCAATAACAAAAACTATGTTTACTTTTCTCATCAATTGCCATTAAAAAGAGAAAACTATTTTGAGGGGTGACACTAATTAATGAGAAAAATATTTTAAATGGGGAGATATTTTAAAATAGGCCATTAAATAAAATATTAATTTACTTTTTAATTTATTTTAATTTCATATTTCAAATTTTCCTCTTTTAATTTTATTCTAATATGATAATTAACTCTCATATCAGAATGCCCTCTTATTATTCCATATACTGTATTTTACAATTTATTTTTCGATAATATGTCCGTTTATTGTTAGGAGTATGATAATTTAATTTGGCGCCTCCTAACAAAATTAGCCGCCTAAATGAAAATATTAAACTTTGTTTTGAGGGTGTCAAGAAGTAATCGCAAAAATGCCCTCGGGATATAAGCTGACTATAAATAATTAGGGGGAATTTTTATTAAAAAGTGTAGATGAGGAAGTGCAATATTGTAATAGATTACGATACATAACAATATGATAAAATTTATTTGAAAACAAATTTCCTTTGCTAAAAGCAAACCTCAACTACTATTCGTTTAAGAATATTTTTTAAATATTGGGCAGATTCCAGTACATTAATTTTAATGAAACAGGTAGATAAACGTCGTTACGAAATTAACTTAAAACGAGTAATTTCGGGTAAATTTTTAATGTTTATTTAACTATCTTTTAACTTAATCTAAAACAATTAAGGATTACCATTCGGAGAATACTTAGGTATGTAAAAATTATTGTATGTATATAAAAGAATTTTCGCTCCCCGCTGTGTTTAAAACATTAAAGGGAATTTTTGTTGAACGGTTAACTTACTCTTTATTGTTCTCTCTTTTTAATAGGCCTGATATGTGCGCATTTATAAATGGATTTAAAAAAGTGGCCCAATAGAAACTCATTAAAATTAATAATTAAATAATTGTTCACCTACTGTGTTATTTTTACTTTATTGTTTTTTCTCTTGGCTTTTTCATCCATCTTTTTTAATCACCACAGACGATGCGCAAACGATGCGCAATCGTTTCTCTGTTTTTGTTCGAGTGGTTTTCATGAACAAAGGAGCGGCGTTCAAAGCTTTTTTGTTATTTTTTGGATAATTTTCGGGCATTCTTAAAAGGCACAAAATTATTAATGCGCGGCGTATTGGGCAACAATAATAAAAACGATTATTACATCTGATTAAACTCTTTAAAAAGAATACTGAATTTTTTCTTTATTTTCAAGCGCTTCTTTATAAAATATAAAAATTAATTTTGAATTTTAGAATTAAAAAAGAAAATGGCTGCTTCTGCTGCAATTTTGCCGCAATTTCATCTTATAATGGATGCACAACAACATCATCAGGTTGGCAGATGCTTAGTATAATAGGGTTGGACTGGTTAAAGTATAATAGGGTTGCTTAGTATAATAGGGTTGGACTGGTTTTATTTACATTTATTAAACTTTATATGTCACTCACTTTCTCCTTTGTTTTAGCAAAATTTCAGCAGAAGGATTTACATTCTGGAGATTTCCATTTGTCTGCGAATATTCGCCATTAGTAGAGATAACCAACGGTTGCTTATTGCTAGAATGCTTATGTCCATTATCTGATGCAATAAAAGGAGAAGTAGCGCCTCCAAATGCTATTTGACGACAGAATGAACTCCTGTTGGAACCAAATACTGGAGTGTTCTTTAGTGGCAAAAGAAAATTTTTATGTTAACTAATAAAATTAGGCAGGATGTATCGAAAACTTGGTTTGACGTAAGCCAATCCTATTTTTTGTAAATTTTTAACGATTTTTTTAGAACTCTTTATCGCTGTTTTGTTAGATTTACAAAGAGATTATGCCCTAGTACTGAAATAGGCAAAGAAAAAAGCATTAACGCAACACAAAGCAACGAAAACAAAGAATTAGGTACGTTACCATTTGAAAATGAAGCAAATCAGCACCTCCAACAAACGATCCAAGGGGTTCCAAAAAAAATAACGGAAGAAAGTTCTCCATCTTGATGGAAAGATGGAGAATCAAAAGAGGAATTCGATTCCAGAATTAAAACCACTTGAAAGTTTATGGATAAATTATTCAATCCTGCTTAGGCTTTCAAATGGATTTATAAATTAATCTGAAGGATACTTAATCTCTAGCATTTAATCTCAATTATTCATAGTTATCGTTATTTTTTAAATTTAATTTTATAATGAATTTCTGAAAGATTCATATTTATTTTTTAATAAATAACGGGTAAGAAGTATTTTGAAAGAAATTTAATAGAAATGCTGGGGTTTTCTTGTTAATTGGACAAGACTGGTCTCAAAACCTCAAATTTTGATATTTCTTTCCAAAAATTAAATTGGATTAACCGAATAACCTCGGTCGTGTCCATCCCTAGTATAAATGATTAATATATTTTAAGGGGTGGTAAAATGTTCGGGAATAAAAGAAGCAGGTGGAAGAGTTGAAGGGATATCGGATTTAAAATCTTTTGAGTCATTTTCTTTTCCTCCTTCAATAAAAGATGGTGACAGGACCGAAGACACAGGTGTGGCAATCGCTGGTTGTGAAGGAGCCGAAGTGAGAAAGGAAAGCAGGAGACGCTGGGCCTGTTGAAGCATAATTGTTGGTGTTTGCTGCTGTGTTGGTGGTTGCTAAATTTTTATTCGTTACACAAATTTTTGTTAAATACAGGGTGCGGCAAATTGGGCGCACTTTTTCTTTGGGCCATAACTTTCTTCAATCTTATCGAAAATTGATAATTCTTTTTTTATTTTAACCCCAAGACTTTGAGAAATTTTTTGATACTAAAATATCCTTAGAATTTTATAATTTAGTTTACTAAATCTTTTCTCAAAGTTTGAGCAAGATTTTTTAGTAAAAATTGGCCTAGATTCAAGAATAAGATTTTGATATAGGAAATCTTTATATCATTCGAATCAGCTCTGTAATCCAGTTCGAATGACGTAAAAATCAAGCAGCTTCGACGAAAATGAACCGATATATGGAGCTCTGAATGATAAATTCAAATTATTTTGGCAAATATAAATTTTTTGAGTAAAATTTACAAAAATTGAATTATAAGATATTTCGATGCGCCTGAATGAGATGAGTCGATTGGTACCAAAATCTTTTGGATTGGATGATTTTGAACAAAGTTATCATCAATTAAACTTTGGGATTAAAAATGTTTTTTTGACGCGTCTGGATGTTTCGGAGCGTTTATCTTTATTATCTTTGAATTAAATTTCCATTGTTTGGTATCAAAAAATTTCTCAAAGTCTTGGGGTTAAAATAAAAAAAGAATTATCAATTTTCGATAAGATTGAAGAAAGTTATGGCCCAAAGAAAAAGTGCGCCCAATTTGCCGCACCCTGTAGTATTAAATTAGGGTTGTTGGCGATTGGTTTTAATCCCGGAAATTTTTATATGTATTTATTGCCAAAAATTAACCGTTTTTATGAACTTTTTAAAACCGAAAATTTTTGAAAATGAGCGATTTAAAAAAATTCCCCATAAATAAAACCGATATTTAATAAAACTCAAAAACGAAAATCTGGTTTTTGAAATTCGGGTTAACCGGAAACCGCGGATACCTGTTAATAACCGATCAACAACAACCCTAATTTAAATAAATAATTTACATTTATTGAAGAGGACTGCTCATAATGATCATTCACTCCAGCAAGAGGGAAATTTGAGACAGCAAATTGCTCAATACTTTGATGTTGGAGTGCTGGTAGAGCTGGTCGAAAAGATAAATTGTTATTATGGTTGTCAGTTGGTTCGTTACAATCCATGGTTCCAATTATTCTTTTCCTGAAAATTAGAAAATTTTACAGTGGCAGACAAAAGTGAGAATCCCTAGGTTTGAAAATTGTTAAAAAATCATTCTTTTTCATTTTTAGAAGTTAGATGTTCAACTTCAAACCTCACAATGTAAAGATACTTTTCATACCCAGAAATCATTACTTTTGACGGGTTAAGAATTATTTTTTTAAAACACAGACCACTTATTTCTACGATTCTGAAACCATATCTTCACTTGAGTTTCAGTAAGACTCAGTGTTCTAGCTAAATCTGTACGTTGCTGACTGTTGAGATATCGATGTGCGTTGAATGCTGATTCCAACAGACTGACCTTAAAAATTGAAATATTCTATGTACTAATAGAGAGGACACGAGAATCGTACGAGATATCTCAATAAATCTCGAAAACTACAATTTTTGTCATATGAAACTCGAAAAATCTCGATCTTGATAACCGAGATTTTTATTCAAGATTTTGTCCCGATCCGGTTTCAAGTACTAATAATTAAGCGTTTTGTTACCTGGCCTCTGGAGAATACAGTACGCGTTTTTTTCTTTCGTATTCCTGTAGCTGATTCACTTTTTGATGAGTAAAATGATTTAGTAGAAGGCATAACTCCAGAACTAGAAGGAGGTTCTTCATCGCTAGCCTAAATTTATTCGCAATAAGAAAATAAATTTTTAAAAAACACCTCACGGGAATCATCACCCTCATCGGATTCATCGCCCACTGGGCTTTCTTCATTTAAAGAGTTTTGCCTAAAAGCAGTAGGAATGTCGTCCTCATTATTATCTTTTACTCCTGTCATAAACGAGAGGAAGTTCTAAAATTATGAATGGCTGATTAAATAAGGTTATTTAAAGTACAAACTAAGGTTGGACATAACCGGGTTTAAAACCGAGAATTTTGATATTTCTTGCCAGAAATTACTCATTTTTATTAAATCTAAAAACCAAAAATTTTTAAAAATGAGTGATTTCTTTAAAAATCTCCCAAAATAAAACTGATATTTAACTAAAACTCAAAATAAAAATCGGGTTTTTAAATTTGTATTAACCGAGAACAGGAATACTGGTCATTAACCAGTCCAACCCTATTATACTAAGCATCTGCCAACCTGATGATGTTGTTGTGCATCCATTATAAGATGAAATTGCGGCAAAATTGCAGCAGAAGCAGCCATTTTCTTTTTTAATTCTAAAATTCAAAATTAATTTTTATATTTTATAAAGAAGCGCTTGAAAATAAAGAAAAAATTCAGTATTCTTTTTAAAGAGTTTAATCAGATGTAATAATCGTTTTTATTATTGTTGCCCAATACGCCGCGCATTAATAATTTTGTGCCTTTTAAGAATGCCCGAAAATTATCCAAAAAATAACAAAAAAGCTTTGAACGCCGCTCCTTTGTTCATGAAAACCACTCGAACAAAAACAGAGAAACGATTGCGCATCGTTTGCGCATCGTCTGTGGTGATTAAAAAAGATGGATGAAAAAGCCAAGAGAAAAAACAATAAAGTAAAAATAACACAGTAGGTGAACAATTATTTAATTATTAATTTTAATGAGTTTCTATTGGGCCACTTTTTTAAATCCATTTATAAATGCGCACATATCAGGCCTATTAAAAAGAGAGAACAATAAAGAGTAAGTTAACCGTTCAACAAAAATTCCCTTTAATGTTTTAAACACAGCGGGGAGCGAAAATTCTTTTATATACATACAATAATTTTTACATACCTAAGTATTCTCCGAATGGTAATCCTTAATTGTTTTAGATTAAGTTAAAAGATAGTTAAATAAACATTAAAAATTTACCCGAAATTACTCGTTTTAAGTTAATTTCGTAACGACGTTTATCTACCTGTTTCATTAAAATTAATGTACTGGAATCTGCCCAATATTTAAAAAAATATTCTTAAACGAATAGTAGTTGAGGTTTGCTTTTAGCAAAGGAAATTTGTTTTCAAATAAATTTTATCATATTGTTATGTATCGTAATCTATTACAATATTGCACTTCCTCATCTACACTTTTTAATAAAAATTCCCCCTAATTATTTATAGTCAGCTTATATCCCGAGGGCATTTTTGCGATTACTTCTTGACACCCTCAAAACAAAGTTTAATATTTTCATTTAGGCGGCTAATTTTGTTAGGAGGCGCCAAATTAAATTATCATACTCCTAACAATAAACGGACATATTATCGAAAAATAAATTGTAAAATACAGTATATGGAATAATAAGAGGGCATTCTGATATGAGAGTTAATTATCATATTAGAATAAAATTAAAAGAGGAAAATTTGAAATATGAAATTAAAATAAATTAAAAAGTAAATTAATATTTTATTTAATGGCCTATTTTAAAATATCTCCCCCATTTAAAATATTTTTCTCATTAATTAGTGTCACCCCTCAAAATAGTTTTCTCTTTTTAATGGCAATTGATGAGAAAAGTAAACATAGTTTTTGTTATTGAAACTCAACTCAAAAGAAGATACCTAATTAAGTTTTGGACAAACATTGCACAAATCTATTGTATAAAACTAATAATGAATAGGAAACCTCAAAATTCATATTACAGTGATGAGAAAGGGAAGTGTTACAAAAATATACAACTCGATAGTACTTATGGTTAAAAAGAAGCGGAAGCGGTATAATACAATAAATTAATAAGAAAATGTACAATAAATAATAGGAAAAAATAGTAGAAGAATGTGTAAAAATGGGAATATTTTATATTTAATTTTTCGAGTGGTTTCCATTATATTATTAAAAAATTATAGCGGAAATTAAAATAATTTCTTCAATAAGATTGATCGGAGAAACAAAGAATATCAGAAGTTAAATTTATTATTTGATTACCTTCCAATTGCCCAGCAACCGAGGGAATCGCTGTCATTGTTTCACGCCCTCTAGCCAACATACGATCTAAAGTTGCCGATCCTCCAAGTTCCTGCTAAATTACATAAATTAATTGTTAAAGCTATAAATTTCTGTTTAGATACATATAATTGCTAATAAAAATCTAATTCTTTAACCTGCTGCGACTGTTGTTGCATAAAATAGGTGGCAATCAAATTTAATTGTTGTTGGCAAACTGATGTTGGTATTGGAAATGTATTTGTTGGCACCTCGTCATATTTGGCAATTAATCTATGTTGTTGGTATTGATTTTGAGAGAATTGTTGGTGATTCCGTAAAAGCATGGCATCAGGCGAGTTAGAATTTGAACTAAAATTTGATTAAAATCAGTAATACTTTGGTTTAGATCCCCATTTTCCTGTTCCTATCCATTTTGAGATTTTTTGCTTGATCTATAATTTTTCATATTATTCGACCCAGCTCTTCAAGCTTGTCAAATGACAACATCATCGGTTAGCTCTAATGAATTTGAACAAAATTTTGAAGTGAATCCTTGCTGGAAAAACTTTTTGGACAGGAAAGAAGGGGTCCAAACCAAAGTAATACCAAAAAAATCTATTAAATGTGCTAAATTCGAATTTTTTAATCTTCAGATAATTACCCCCCTCTCCATTTTTACAAGCGTATTTGTATTTTAATTTGAATCTTTCGACTTACAATTTCTCTATTTTAGGCATACATAACGATGAATCATTGAGTTCTACGTTATGATGATTTTCCTCATTAACGTCATAACTTTCACTTTTTAAAATTTTTTTATTGGGGGCTCATAAAATTCTTTTATTTCCTTGGATGTTTTAGAAGAGATGGCAGTAGCTGAACGGCGCCTGTAGGTACTACATGATGGTCGAGAAGCGGTTAACAACTCCTAAAATTGAATATTCCCAATTTAAAACAATTCCAATATTAAATTTAAGAAAAATACTTTTGAATACCAAATCAACTTACTACTATCGAAAATGCTTTTTTGGAGGAAGTTCGCTGTTCTTCTTCGTCTCCATCAAAGTTAGGTTCATGTTTATTTTGTAATGCTACAGAACCATTTGTCACTGCTTTTGAAGAATTTTGTACACCATCCTTACTATTAGGGCTTGACATTTTATACATATGATAAAGTATTGACTATTTTAAATAAAAATTATATTTCGACAGGATCAGAGGTGGGTTGGAACAGTCAGAGGTGTCGGAAATCGGAAGAGCCGGAAATCGGAACTGGCTCAAAAGTCGGTATATAATTAATAATTATGGTACATAACAGTAAAAATTATCATTAAATTTTCCTAATATATCCTATAATTCATATAACATACATAATACTATACTTATAGTAATATTCTTGTCATGCATGTCAATTTCCTATGCAAAGTCGGGCCATTAATTACATAACAATAATCCAATTAGTAACATATTTTTAATCCCATTTGAAATTGATGAACCGCCTTACATGTAGGTTTTCTAATTTAGACAAAAATTATTTTTACCCCTTGAAAGGAAAACAAAGATGCCCAATAGACAATATCGCCATATATCTAAATATTATTTAGAGGAATAAAGTTGATCTACTTATAAATTATCGGAATTGGGCAGTTAAAAATCATAAAATATTTAATTAAACTTCACAAAGGATATAAAAATTTAATCCACGAGTTAATTAATGTTTTATGTTTTATCTACAAATCAGAAAAATTTTTAATCTAAATTAGTTTTACTTTATAATAATGAATTTGCTTTCTTACGGACAAGCGTGAAAATCAGCGCATTTGAAGGTCGTACTTTAAATGCGCAATACGAAAAGCACTTAGGATTGTTAAAATAACTAAGTTTATTGCTTGTTTTAACGGGAGAGAAGGCACAAATTGATAATTTTTCGTTATGATTGTTAATGAGTCCATTAACAAATTAAGGAGAATTCGTTTTTAACGCCGCGTAAACAATTAATGAAAATAAACTTTTTATTTAAGAGATTTCGCGATAAATCTATGTAAAATACCTTAAGAAAGTTGGTAGTCTTTGATTAAGATTTAATCAATTAATTTCAGCAAAGTTTTATTTTAAATACTTGTTGTTTACAGTAATCGGATGTTAAAATTTTTTATATATTTTTTTAAATATTTATTCCCATATATCTAATAGGATATAAACAATCTTAGCTAAGTTCCGACTAAGGTTGGTGGATCCTGATTCGAAAAAGACCGCTATCCAGAAATTTTCGGTTCGGATATATGATCGCGATATCCGGGAAATTCCCAGGATCCGCCACACTTAGTTCCGACAGTTTTTTCCATTCCGCTCAAAACAAAATAGAATAAATACCCTAACTTTCAAATTTTTGCGCCTAAATTATTTCCAACATCTTATACATATTATCTCAAAAAATGAAAGAAATAAATTTCCCTTTCTATTAAAATTCACAATTCAGTAATTAGTTTTCACAAAAAATAACAAAGAAAATATTAAGAAAATTATACAAAGTAGGATAAACGTATGTTTGAGAAAATATATATTCAAAAATGAAAAACATGTCAATCGAGAAAGGCACAAACTTGCAATTAAATATGAGTACGTGTAAAGCTTAAAGTAAAACAATTGTGTCTAATAGGCGAATGCTTACAAGTGGAAAAGTATACTGTCATTAATTTACTTAAATAATGTTTAATGAAGATTGAAATGTTTTCAAAGATTGTTATACCTAAAAATATTTTAAGTATCCATAATTAAAATTAGGAAGGAAAAAATTGAAAAATTCAGGACAGGTTTATTACTTATTTGGTAAAATGGGCAATAAATTAGGAATGGTAAAATATAAGACAAATTGTGTTTAGTTAATTTTGGCCCGCCCGATCCCCATCAATTACTTTATTTTTTTCATCTTCGCGTAATTGGTTGGCTGCCTAAATTTTTTTACATGCGTAGTACAAATTGGGGCGGAGTCTATGAAAATCCAGAATCCAAAGGCATTGAAATGATATAATTTTATAACTCAAGTATAATAATGTCAAGACACATAATTTTTTAATCTTTAAATTAAAAATTAATAAAGGATGCAAAAAATAAAAGATTGAATTCAAATTTACATTTTTTGTACTATACATTAGGGCACGTTTTGGATTTAATCCTAGGATCATACAATAATTTATTTTACTTAGGCATACATTGCAGCAACTCGTTCTAAGCGCTCAAGCAATCCAAAAGGGTTAAATTAAATAATAAGAAAATTTTCAAATTAATTGGCACTTTCCGCATTCACTTAAATAAAACCATCTCTTACAAGGAATCATAACTTTAAATGTTGAAAAATTGACAAGGATAGGATTAGATTGAAATAGAATTAAGAATAAAATGAGAGGAAACGGTGAAAAAATTTTCCAAAATTAAATAGGACAGGACCAAGCAACAGCATTATTTTTTAAGCATGCCAATTTCTAGCAAAGGGACAAGTAAGCAATAAATAAATGACATCCGTATATTAAATCTTATTTAGGCGCGACTCAATTTTTGACATTTCATTCTTACACATTTTTATTCATAAGGACGGAAACAACTTTTGGTAATTAATTTTGAATTCACTCTCATAACTAAATCTAATTTGTTAGAAAGGCTGGAAAAATAAGTTAGTATTTTATCTCTGGATTATTAATAAAAGTGCATTATGAATAATTCTGGGGAAGATAATAAAAAAAAAAGACATAAGATAAAAACAAATTTTATTCGTGCATGGTAAATAACATTTAATAAAAGAATGAATTTTTAAGTTTTTAAATAACTTATACTAATTAATTCCAAAAAAATCTAGAAATATTTTTAGTAATGAAATTTGATACCTTTGATGAGTGAACGCAAAAATCTGCATAAGTAATTGCAGATTCCCGAGAATATGAATAAAGAATTTAAAGAATAATAAAATACAGTGCCGATCATCCGGATGCTCATTAATTTAAGAGTAGGGTCTAAAGAATATTTAATAAATGGAAGGATAAAGAAGGGCATAAATGTTCGCTAATGTATAACCTTCAAGATTCGGGGGCCAAATGCTTTTAAGAACAAAAAAAGTTCAAAAAATATAAACTATTGTTAAATACACAAAAGGATAAAATAGGGAAGATAATTTTTTAAAATTAAGAAATACTGATGTTATGTATAATTAAAGACAAGAATAGGATTTAGGCGGCTTGAGAAAAGGCATGAGCGGGAACTTTGAACTATTATTGGATATAATTTTATTTTAACTTATAAGGCGTTAGTAAATGAATAACCAGAATTGGAGAAAATTCGAAGCTAGAATACCTCGAAATTTTTGATAGATATGATGTAGGGTTTGGCATTTCGATGGTGCAAAATGTCAAGTGATCACTGTTATTTTTAGAAAATTTTCAGTCAAAACATATGTTTAAAAGCTCTAAAAGTAATGAAATATTGCTAGTTTATTTTCTTATTTTATCCAACAAAGGATAAAAAGAATTATTCTTTATTTATTTAATAATAGATAATGAATCTTGTATAACTTTTTAGGAACAAAGGGAAAAAGGATTTTTAATGTAGCCACCCAAAACTCTGCTTAGAATAAATGGGAATTATATACAAACGAATTAAAAATTATAAAGGATTTATTTTGCAAATGAAACTCTTAAATTATTAAGAAAATTCTTGCCAAAATTTGGATTTTTTAATTATATCTTATCAAATATTCATTAATTATTTGGCTTTTATTGGTCATTTTTTATTTGTAAATTCTGTAAATTAAAAAAAGACTTAGAGCATAAAAATGACTCAAGAAAATCTTGTAAACTATTAAGTCGAAGAAAATATTTTTTACTTAATTTTGAAAACAAAACAGCGTGACTTAAAGACACACTTGACTTTAAAGTTAATTCATGCGTTTGATGATAAACAATTAAAGTCATGCTCAATGAATGTGCATTAACCTTGTTATTTAATTTTTTAAGAAGCGGATGAGGAAGGAACGAGGAAGAAGTTGTCAACATCTTTTTGTTTTGTTTTTCTTCCGCTAGTTGATCATTTTTTGTGCCAGATTCTCTAAGCTAACCTGTGGCCGCTAAGAAAATTTGTTTATTATTCAGTACAACAATTAAAATAATTGGCACTTTTCACATAAGCATGCAATTTGTTTTAATGTAATTGTATTTGTTTTCTATCTGTCGACGTTGTTAATTTTTTTAATTTATAAGGAAAACAATTACAAGAAAACAATTAATGCTTGCGTCTTCATTTAAGCGTTCACATGCTTATGCTATTGACATTTAAAAGGAAAGTAGTTTAATATTTATGATAGTCAGGGAAGTAATCACAAAAAAGAAAAAAACACAAATTTCTTATTTTTTAAATCGTTATATATGTACACGATAAGGAATGTAAAAGCGTAATTGAAAGCGTAATTGTAATTTAAAGCGTAATTGTAATTAAAGCGTAATTGTAATTTTAGATATTTTTGACTATTAAACAACCAAAGCATGTTTAAAGACAAATTAGCAGTTTTTGTAGGATTTGTTTTTGGAAATTAAGGCAGCTGACTAAAGCCAACCGCTGGATGTCAATCATTAAAAAACATTAGTACGCTTGTACATTAAAAGCATCTGCAGTTTAATGGTTTTAGGAAGATGAACATAAAAATAAAGGATAAAAAAATGGGCGAATTAATTCTATTTTACTCATAAAGAATTGGCCTTTTTTGTACATGCATTTACATTCCTTATCGTGTACATATATAACGATTTAAAAAATAAGAAATTTGTGTTTTTTTCTTTTTTGTGATTACTTCCCTGACTATCATAAATATTAAACTACTTTCCTTTTAAATGTCAATAGCATAAGCATGTGAACGCTTAAATGAAGACGCAAGCATTAATTGTTTTCTTGTAATTGTTTTCCTTATAAATTAAAAAAATTAACAACGTCGACAGATAGAAAACAAATACAATTACATTAAAACAAATTGCATGCTTATGTGAAAAGTGCCAATTATTTTAATTGTTGTACTGAATAATAAACAAATTTTCTTAGCGGCCACAGGTTAGCTTAGAGAATCTGGCACAAAAAATGATCAACTAGCGGAAGAAAAACAAAACAAAAAGATGTTGACAACTTCTTCCTCGTTCCTTCCTCATCCGCTTCTTAAAAAATTAAATAACAAGGTTAATGCACATTCATTGAGCATGACTTTAATTGTTTATCATCAAACGCATGAATTAACTTTAAAGTCAAGTGTGTCTTTAAGTCACGCTGTTTTGTTTTCAAAATTAAGTAAAAAATATTTTCTTCGACTTAATAGTTTACAAGATTTTCTTGAGTCATTTTTATGCTCTAAGTCTTTTTTTAATTTACAGAATTTACAAATAAAAAATGACCAATAAAAGCCAAATAATTAATGAATATTTGATAAGATATAATTAAAAAATCCAAATTTTGGCAAGAATTTTCTTAATAATTTAAGAGTTTCATTTGCAAAATAAATCCTTTATAATTTTTAATTCGTTTGTATATAATTCCCATTTATTCTAAGCAGAGTTTTGGGTGGCTACATTAAAAATCCTTTTTCCCTTTGTTCCTAAAAAGTTATACAAGATTCATTATCTATTATTAAATAAATAAAGAATAATTCTTTTTATCCTTTGTTGGATAAAATAAGAAAATAAACTAGCAATATTTCATTACTTTTAGAGCTTTTAAACATATGTTTTGACTGAAAATTTTCTAAAAATAACAGTGATCACTTGACATTTTGCACCATCGAAATGCCAAACCCTACATCATATCTATCAAAAATTTCGAGGTATTCTAGCTTCGAATTTTCTCCAATTCTGGTTATTCATTTACTAACGCCTTATAAGTTAAAATAAAATTATATCCAATAATAGTTCAAAGTTCCCGCTCATGCCTTTTCTCAAGCCGCCTAAATCCTATTCTTGTCTTTAATTATACATAACATCAGTATTTCTTAATTTTAAAAAATTATCTTCCCTATTTTATCCTTTTGTGTATTTAACAATAGTTTATATTTTTTGAACTTTTTTTGTTCTTAAAAGCATTTGGCCCCGAATCTTGAAGGTTATACATTAGCGAACATTTATGCCCTTCTTTATCCTTCCATTTATTAAATATTCTTTAGACCCTACTCTTAAATTAATGAGCATCCGGATGATCGGCACTGTATTTTATTATTCTTTAAATTCTTTATTCATATTCTCGGGAATCTGCAATTACTTATGCAGATTTTTGCGTTCACTCATCAAAGGTATCAAATTTCATTACTAAAAATATTTCTAGATTTTTTTGGAATTAATTAGTATAAGTTATTTAAAAACTTAAAAATTCATTCTTTTATTAAATGTTATTTACCATGCACGAATAAAATTTGTTTTTATCTTATGTCTTTTTTTTATTATCTTCCCCAGAATTATTCATAATGCACTTTTATTAATAATCCAGAGATAAAATACTAACTTATTTTTCCAGCCTTTCTAACAAATTAGATTTAGTTATGAGAGTGAATTCAAAATTAATTACCAAAAGTTGTTTCCGTCCTTATGAATAAAAATGTGTAAGAATGAAATGTCAAAAATTGAGTCGCGCCTAAATAAGATTTAATATACGGATGTCATTTATTTATTGCTTACTTGTCCCTTTGCTAGAAATTGGCATGCTTAAAAAATAATGCTGTTGCTTGGTCCTGTCCTATTTAATTTTGGAAAATTTTTTCACCGTTTCCTCTCATTTTATTCTTAATTCTATTTCAATCTAATCCTATCCTTGTCAATTTTTCAACATTTAAAGTTATGATTCCTTGTAAGAGATGGTTTTATTTAAGTGAATGCGGAAAGTGCCAATTAATTTGAAAATTTTCTTATTATTTAATTTAACCCTTTTGGATTGCTTGAGCGCTTAGAACGAGTTGCTGCAATGTATGCCTAAGTAAAATAAATTATTGTATGATCCTAGGATTAAATCCAAAACGTGCCCTAATGTATAGTACAAAAAATGTAAATTTGAATTCAATCTTTTATTTTTTGCATCCTTTATTAATTTTTAATTTAAAGATTAAAAAATTATGTGTCTTGACATTATTATACTTGAGTTATAAAATTATATCATTTCAATGCCTTTGGATTCTGGATTTTCATAGACTCCGCCCCAATTTGTACTACGCATGTAAAAAAATTTAGGCAGCCAACCAATTACGCGAAGATGAAAAAAATAAAGTAATTGATGGGGATCGGGCGGGCCAAAATTAACTAAACACAATTTGTCTTATATTTTACCATTCCTAATTTATTGCCCATTTTACCAAATAAGTAATAAACCTGTCCTGAATTTTTCAATTTTTTCCTTCCTAATTTTAATTATGGATACTTAAAATATTTTTTAGGTATAACAATCTTTGAAAACATTTCAATCTTCATTAAACATTATTTAAGTAAATTAATGACAGTATACTTTTCCACTTGTAAGCATTCGCCTATTAGACACAATTGTTTTACTTTAAGCTTTACACGTACTCATATTTAATTGCAAGTTTGTGCCTTTCTCGATTGACATGTTTTTCATTTTTGAATATATATTTTCTCAAACATACGTTTATCCTACTTTGTATAATTTTCTTAATATTTTCTTTGTTATTTTTTGTGAAAACTAATTACTGAATTGTGAATTTTAATAGAAAGGGAAATTTATTTCTTTCATTTTTTGAGATAATATGTATAAGATGTTGGAAATAATTTAGGCGCAAAAATTTGAAAGTTAGGGTATTTATTCTATTTTGTTTTGAGCGGAATGGAAAAAACTGTCGGAACTAAGTGTGGCGGATCCTGGGAATTTCCCGGATATCGCGATCATATATCCGAACCGAAAATTTCTGGATAGCGGTCTTTTTCGAATCAGGATCCACCAACCTTAGTCGGAACTTAGCTAAGATTGTTTATATCCTATTAGATATATGGGAATAAATATTTAAAAAAATATATAAAAAATTTTAACATCCGATTACTGTAAACAACAAGTATTTAAAATAAAACTTTGCTGAAATTAATTGATTAAATCTTAATCAAAGACTACCAACTTTCTTAAGGTATTTTACATAGATTTATCGCGAAATCTCTTAAATAAAAAGTTTATTTTCATTAATTGTTTACGCGGCGTTAAAAACGAATTCTCCTTAATTTGTTAATGGACTCATTAACAATCATAACGAAAAATTATCAATTTGTGCCTTCTCTCCCGTTAAAACAAGCAATAAACTTAGTTATTTTAACAATCCTAAGTGCTTTTCGTATTGCGCATTTAAAGTACGACCTTCAAATGCGCTGATTTTCACGCTTGTCCGTAAGAAAGCAAATTCATTATTATAAAGTAAAACTAATTTAGATTAAAAATTTTTCTGATTTGTAGATAAAACATAAAACATTAATTAACTCGTGGATTAAATTTTTATATCCTTTGTGAAGTTTAATTAAATATTTTATGATTTTTAACTGCCCAATTCCGATAATTTATAAGTAGATCAACTTTATTCCTCTAAATAATATTTAGATATATGGCGATATTGTCTATTGGGCATCTTTGTTTTCCTTTCAAGGGGTAAAAATAATTTTTGTCTAAATTAGAAAACCTACATGTAAGGCGGTTCATCAATTTCAAATGGGATTAAAAATATGTTACTAATTGGATTATTGTTATGTAATTAATGGCCCGACTTTGCATAGGAAATTGACATGCATGACAAGAATATTACTATAAGTATAGTATTATGTATGTTATATGAATTATAGGATATATTAGGAAAATTTAATGATAATTTTTACTGTTATGTACCATAATTATTAATTATATACCGACTTTTGAGCCAGTTCCGATTTCCGGCTCTTCCGATTTCCGACACCTCTGACTGTTCCAACCCACCTCTGATCCTGTCGAAATATAATTTTTATTTAAAATAGTCAATACTTTATCATATGTATAAAATGTCAAGCCCTAATAGTAAGGATGGTGTACAAAATTCTTCAAAAGCAGTGACAAATGGTTCTGTAGCATTACAAAATAAACATGAACCTAACTTTGATGGAGACGAAGAAGAACAGCGAACTTCCTCCAAAAAAGCATTTTCGATAGTAGTAAGTTGATTTGGTATTCAAAAGTATTTTTCTTAAATTTAATATTGGAATTGTTTTAAATTGGGAATATTCAATTTTAGGAGTTGTTAACCGCTTCTCGACCATCATGTAGTACCTACAGGCGCCGTTCAGCTACTGCCATCTCTTCTAAAACATCCAAGGAAATAAAAGAATTTTATGAGCCCCCAATAAAAAAAATTTTAAAAAGTGAAAGTTATGACGTTAATGAGGAAAATCATCATAACGTAGAACTCAATGATTCATCGTTATGTATGCCTAAAATAGAGAAATTGTAAGTCGAAAGATTCAAATTAAAATACAAATACGCTTGTAAAAATGGAGAGGGGGGGGTAATTATCTGAAGATTAAAAAAATTCGAATTTAGCACATTTAATAGATTTTTTTGGTATTACTTTGGTTTGGACCCCTTCTTTCCTGTCCAAAAAGTTTTTCCAGCAAGGATTCACTTCAAAATTTTGTTCAAATTCATTAGAGCTAACCGATGATGTTGTCATTTGACAAGCTTGAAGAGCTGGGTCGAATAATATGAAAAATTATAGATCAAGCAAAAAATCTCAAAATGGATAGGAACAGGAAAATGGGGATCTAAACCAAAGTATTACTGATTTTAATCAAATTTTAGTTCAAATTCTAACTCGCCTGATGCCATGCTTTTACGGAATCACCAACAATTCTCTCAAAATCAATACCAACAACATAGATTAATTGCCAAATATGACGAGGTGCCAACAAATACATTTCCAATACCAACATCAGTTTGCCAACAACAATTAAATTTGATTGCCACCTATTTTATGCAACAACAGTCGCAGCAGGTTAAAGAATTAGATTTTTATTAGCAATTATATGTATCTAAACAGAAATTTATAGCTTTAACAATTAATTTATGTAATTTAGCAGGAACTTGGAGGATCGGCAACTTTAGATCGTATGTTGGCTAGAGGGCGTGAAACAATGACAGCGATTCCCTCGGTTGCTGGGCAATTGGAAGGTAATCAAATAATAAATTTAACTTCTGATATTCTTTGTTTCTCCGATCAATCTTATTGAAGAAATTATTTTAATTTCCGCTATAATTTTTTAATAATATAATGGAAACCACTCGAAAAATTAAATATAAAATATTCCCATTTTTACACATTCTTCTACTATTTTTTCCTATTATTTATTGTACATTTTCTTATTAATTTATTGTATTATACCGCTTCCGCTTCTTTTTAACCATAAGTACTATCGAGTTGTATATTTTTGTAACACTTCCCTTTCTCATCACTGTAATATGAATTTTGAGGTTTCCTATTCATTATTAGTTTTATACAATAGATTTGTGCAATGTTTGTCCAAAACTTAATTAGGTATCTTCTTTTGAGTTGAGTTTCAATAACAAAAACTATGTTTACTTTTCTCATCAATTGCCATTAAAAAGAGAAAACTATTTTGAGGGGTGACACTAATTAATGAGAAAAATATTTTAAATGGGGGAGATATTTTAAAATAGGCCATTAAATAAAATATTAATTTACTTTTTAATTTATTTTAATTTCATATTTCAAATTTTCCTCTTTTAATTTTATTCTAATATGATAATTAACTCTCATATCAGAATGCCCTCTTATTATTCCATATACTGTATTTTACAATTTATTTTTCGATAATATGTCCGTTTATTGTTAGGAGTATGATAATTTAATTTGGCGCCTCCTAACAAAATTAGCCGCCTAAATGAAAATATTAAACTTTGTTTTGAGGGTGTCAAGAAGTAATCGCAAAAATGCCCTCGGGATATAAGCTGACTATAAATAATTAGGGGGAATTTTTATTAAAAAGTGTAGATGAGGAAGTGCAATATTGTAATAGATTACGATACATAACAATATGATAAAATTTATTTGAAAACAAATTTCCTTTGCTAAAAGCAAACCTCAACTACTATTCGTTTAAGAATATTTTTTAAATATTGGGCAGATTCCAGTACATTAATTTTAATGAAACAGGTAGATAAACGTCGTTACGAAATTAACTTAAAACGAGTAATTTCGGGTAAATTTTTAATGTTTATTTAACTATCTTTTAACTTAATCTAAAACAATTAAGGATTACCATTCGGAGAATACTTAGGTATGTAAAAATTATTGTATGTATATAAAAGAATTTTCGCTCCCCGCTGTGTTTAAAACATTAAAGGGAATTTTTGTTGAACGGTTAACTTACTCTTTATTGTTCTCTCTTTTTAATAGGCCTGATATGTGCGCATTTATAAATGGATTTAAAAAAGTGGCCCAATAGAAACTCATTAAAATTAATAATTAAATAATTGTTCACCTACTGTGTTATTTTTACTTTATTGTTTTTTCTCTTGGCTTTTTCATCCATCTTTTTTAATCACCACAGACGATGCGCAAACGATGCGCAATCGTTTCTCTGTTTTTGTTCGAGTGGTTTTCATGAACAAAGGAGCGGCGTTCAAAGCTTTTTTGTTATTTTTTGGATAATTTTCGGGCATTCTTAAAAGGCACAAAATTATTAATGCGCGGCGTATTGGGCAACAATAATAAAAACGATTATTACATCTGATTAAACTCTTTAAAAAGAATACTGAATTTTTTCTTTATTTTCAAGCGCTTCTTTATAAAATATAAAAATTAATTTTGAATTTTAGAATTAAAAAAGAAAATGGCTGCTTCTGCTGCAATTTTGCCGCAATTTCATCTTATAATGGATGCACAACAACATCATCAGGTTGGCAGATGCTTAGTATAATAGGGTTGGACTGGTTAATGACCAGTATTCCTGTTCTCGGTTAATACAAATTTAAAAACCCGATTTTTATTTTGAGTTTTAGTTAAATATCAGTTTTATTTTGGGAGATTTTTAAAGAAATCACTCATTTTTAAAAATTTTTGGTTTTTAGATTTAATAAAAATGAGTAATTTCTGGCAAGAAATATCAAAATTCTCGGTTTTAAACCCGGTTATGTCCAACCTTAGTTTGTACTTTAAATAACCTTATTTAATCAGCCATTCATAATTTTAGAACTTCCTCTCGTTTATGACAGGAGTAAAAGATAATAATGAGGACGACATTCCTACTGCTTTTAGGCAAAACTCTTTAAATGAAGAAAGCCCAGTGGGCGATGAATCCGATGAGGGTGATGATTCCCGTGAGGTGTTTTTTAAAAATTTATTTTCTTATTGCGAATAAATTTAGGCTAGCGATGAAGAACCTCCTTCTAGTTCTGGAGTTATGCCTTCTACTAAATCATTTTACTCATCAAAAAGTGAATCAGCTACAGGAATACGAAAGAAAAAAACGCGTACTGTATTCTCCAGAGGCCAGGTAACAAAACGCTTAATTATTAGTACTTGAAACCGGATCGGGACAAAATCTTGAATAAAAATCTCGGTTATCAAGATCGAGATTTTTCGAGTTTCATATGACAAAAATTGTAGTTTTCGAGATTTATTGAGATATCTCGTACGATTCTCGTGTCCTCTCTATTAGTACATAGAATATTTCAATTTTTAAGGTCAGTCTGTTGGAATCAGCATTCAACGCACATCGATATCTCAACAGTCAGCAACGTACAGATTTAGCTAGAACACTGAGTCTTACTGAAACTCAAGTGAAGATATGGTTTCAGAATCGTAGAAATAAGTGGTCTGTGTTTTAAAAAAATAATTCTTAACCCGTCAAAAGTAATGATTTCTGGGTATGAAAAGTATCTTTACATTGTGAGGTTTGAAGTTGAACATCTAACTTCTAAAAATGAAAAAGAATGATTTTTTAACAATTTTCAAACCTAGGGATTCTCACTTTTGTCTGCCACTGTAAAATTTTCTAATTTTCAGGAAAAGAATAATTGGAACCATGGATTGTAACGAACCAACTGACAACCATAATAACAATTTATCTTTTCGACCAGCTCTACCAGCACTCCAACATCAAAGTATTGAGCAATTTGCTGTCTCAAATTTCCCTCTTGCTGGAGTGAATGATCATTATGAGCAGTCCTCTTCAATAAATGTAAATTATTTATTTAAATTAGGGTTGTTGTTGATCGGTTATTAACAGGTATCCGCGGTTTCCGGTTAACCCGAATTTCAAAAACCAGATTTTCGTTTTTGAGTTTTATTAAATATCGGTTTTATTTATGGGGAATTTTTTTAAATCGCTCATTTTCAAAAATTTTCGGTTTTAAAAAGTTCATAAAAACGGTTAATTTTTGGCAATAAATACATATAAAAATTTCCGGGATTAAAACCAATCGCCAACAACCCTAATTTAATACTACAGGGTGCGGCAAATTGGGCGCACTTTTTCTTTGGGCCATAACTTTCTTCAATCTTATCGAAAATTGATAATTCTTTTTTTATTTTAACCCCAAGACTTTGAGAAATTTTTTGATACCAAACAATGGAAATTTAATTCAAAGATAATAAAGATAAACGCTCCGAAACATCCAGACGCGTCAAAAAAACATTTTTAATCCCAAAGTTTAATTGATGATAACTTTGTTCAAAATCATCCAATCCAAAAGATTTTGGTACCAATCGACTCATCTCATTCAGGCGCATCGAAATATCTTATAATTCAATTTTTGTAAATTTTACTCAAAAAATTTATATTTGCCAAAATAATTTGAATTTATCATTCAGAGCTCCATATATCGGTTCATTTTCGTCGAAGCTGCTTGATTTTTACGTCATTCGAACTGGATTACAGAGCTGATTCGAATGATATAAAGATTTCCTATATCAAAATCTTATTCTTGAATCTAGGCCAATTTTTACTAAAAAATCTTGCTCAAACTTTGAGAAAAGATTTAGTAAACTAAATTATAAAATTCTAAGGATATTTTAGTATCAAAAAATTTCTCAAAGTCTTGGGGTTAAAATAAAAAAAGAATTATCAATTTTCGATAAGATTGAAGAAAGTTATGGCCCAAAGAAAAAGTGCGCCCAATTTGCCGCACCCTGTATTTAACAAAAATTTGTGTAACGAATAAAAATTTAGCAACCACCAACACAGCAGCAAACACCAACAATTATGCTTCAACAGGCCCAGCGTCTCCTGCTTTCCTTTCTCACTTCGGCTCCTTCACAACCAGCGATTGCCACACCTGTGTCTTCGGTCCTGTCACCATCTTTTATTGAAGGAGGAAAAGAAAATGACTCAAAAGATTTTAAATCCGATATCCCTTCAACTCTTCCACCTGCTTCTTTTATTCCCGAACATTTTACCACCCCTTAAAATATATTAATCATTTATACTAGGGATGGACACGACCGAGGTTATTCGGTTAATCCAATTTAATTTTTGGAAAGAAATATCAAAATTTGAGGTTTTGAGACCAGTCTTGTCCAATTAACAAGAAAACCCCAGCATTTCTATTAAATTTCTTTCAAAATACTTCTTACCCGTTATTTATTAAAAAATAAATATGAATCTTTCAGAAATTCATTATAAAATTAAATTTAAAAAATAACGATAACTATGAATAATTGAGATTAAATGCTAGAGATTAAGTATCCTTCAGATTAATTTATAAATCCATTTGAAAGCCTAAGCAGGATTGAATAATTTATCCATAAACTTTCAAGTGGTTTTAATTCTGGAATCGAATTCCTCTTTTGATTCTCCATCTTTCCATCAAGATGGAGAACTTTCTTCCGTTATTTTTTTTGGAACCCCTTGGATCGTTTGTTGGAGGTGCTGATTTGCTTCATTTTCAAATGGTAACGTACCTAATTTATTGTATTATACCGCTTCCGCTTCTTTTTAACCATAAGTACTATCGAGTTGTATATTTTTGTAACACTTCCCTTTCTCATCACTGTAATATGAATTTTGAGGTTTCCTATTCATTATTAGTTTTATACAATAGATTTGTGCAATGTTTGTCCAAAACTTAATTAGGTATCTTCTTTTGAGTTGAGTTTCAATAACAAAAACTATGTTTACTTTTCTCATCAATTGCCATTAAAAAGAGAAAACTATTTTGAGGGGTGACACTAATTAATGAGAAAAATATTTTAAATGGGGGAGATATTTTAAAATAGGCCATTAAATAAAATATTAATTTACTTTTTAATTTATTTTAATTTCATATTTCAAATTTTCCTCTTTTAATTTTATTCTAATATGATAATTAACTCTCATATCAGAATGCCCTCTTATTATTCCATATACTGTATTTTACAATTTATTTTTCGATAATATGTCCGTTTATTGTTAGGAGTATGATAATTTAATTTGGCGCCTCCTAACAAAATTAGCCGCCTAAATGAAAATATTAAACTTTGTTTTGAGGGTGTCAAGAAGTAATCGCAAAAATGCCCTCGGGATATAAGCTGACTATAAATAATTAGGGGGAATTTTTATTAAAAAGTGTAGATGAGGAAGTGCAATATTGTAATAGATTACGATACATAACAATATGATAAAATTTATTTGAAAACAAATTTCCTTTGCTAAAAGCAAACCTCAACTACTATTCGTTTAAGAATATTTTTTTAAATATTGGGCAGATTCCAGTACATTAATTTTAATGAAACAGGTAGATAAACGTCGTTACGAAATTAACTTAAAACGAGTAATTTCGGGTAAATTTTTAATGTTTATTTAACTATCTTTTAACTTAATCTAAAACAATTAAGGATTACCATTCGGAGAATACTTAGGTATGTAAAAATTATTGTATGTATATAAAAGAATTTTCGCTCCCCGCTGTGTTTAAAACATTAAAGGGAATTTTTGTTGAACGGTTAACTTACTCTTTATTGTTCTCTCTTTTTAATAGGCCTGATATGTGCGCATTTATAAATGGATTTAAAAAAGTGGCCCAATAGAAACTCATTAAAATTAATAATTAAATAATTGTTCACCTACTGTGTTATTTTTACTTTATTGTTTTTTCTCTTGGCTTTTTCATCCATCTTTTTTAATCACCACAGACGATGCGCAAACGATGCGCAATCGTTTCTCTGTTTTTGTTCGAGTGGTTTTCATGAACAAAGGAGCGGCGTTCAAAGCTTTTTTGTTATTTTTTGGATAATTTTCGGGCATTCTTAAAAGGCACAAAATTATTAATGCGCGGCGTATTGGGCAACAATAATAAAAACGATTATTACATCTGATTAAACTCTTTAAAAAGAATACTGAATTTTTTCTTTATTTTCAAGCGCTTCTTTATAAAATATAAAAATTAATTTTGAATTTTAGAATTAAAAAAGAAAATGGCTGCTTCTGCTGCAATTTTGCCGCAATTTCATCTTATAATGGATGCACAACAACATCATCAGGTTGGCAGATGCTTAGTATAATAGGGTTGGACTGGTTAATGACCAGTATTCCTGTTCTCGGTTAATACAAATTTAAAAACCCGATTTTTATTTTGAGTTTTAGTTAAATATCAGTTTTATTTTGGGAGATTTTTAAAGAAATCACTCATTTTTAAAAATTTTTGGTTTTTAGATTTAATAAAAATGAGTAATTTCTGGCAAGAAATATCAAAATTCTCGGTTTTAAACCCGGTTATGTCCAACCTTAGTTTGTACTTTAAATAACCTTATTTAATCAGCCATTCATAATTTTAGAACTTCCTCTCGTTTATGACAGGAGTAAAAGATAATAATGAGGACGACATTCCTACTGCTTTTAGGCAAAACTCTTTAAATGAAGAAAGCCCAGTGGGCGATGAATCCGATGAGGGTGATGATTCCCGTGAGGTGTTTTTTAAAAATTTATTTTCTTATTGCGAATAAATTTAGGCTAGCGATGAAGAACCTCCTTCTAGTTCTGGAGTTATGCCTTCTACTAAATCATTTTACTCATCAAAAAGTGAATCAGCTACAGGAATACGAAAGAAAAAAACGCGTACTGTATTCTCCAGAGGCCAGGTAACAAAACGCTTAATTATTAGTACTTGAAACCGGATCGGGACAAAATCTTGAATAAAAATCTCGGTTATCAAGATCGAGATTTTTCGAGTTTCATATGACAAAAATTGTAGTTTTCGAGATTTATTGAGATATCTCGTACGATTCTCGTGTCCTCTCTATTAGTACATAGAATATTTCAATTTTTAAGGTCAGTCTGTTGGAATCAGCATTCAACGCACATCGATATCTCAACAGTCAGCAACGTACAGATTTAGCTAGAATTGGGCATCTTTGTTCTATTGGGCATCTTTGTTTTCCTTTCAAGGGGTAAAAATAATTTTTGTCTAAATTAGAAAACCTACATGTAAGGCGGTTCATCAATTTCAAATGGGATTAAAAATATGTTACTAATTGGATTATTGTTATGTAATTAATGGCCCGACTTTGCATAGGAAATTGACATGCATGACAAGAATATTACTATAAGTATAGTATTATGTATGTTATATGAATTATAGGATATATTAGGAAAATTTAATGATAATTTTTACTGTTATGTACCATAATTATTAATTATATACCGACTTTTGAGCCAGTTCCGATTTCCGGCTCTTCCGATTTCCGACACCTCTGACTGTTCCAACCCACCTCTGATCCTGTCGAAATATAATTTTTATTTAAAATAGTCAATACTTTATCATATGTATAAAATGTCAAGCCCTAATAGTAAGGATGGTGTACAAAATTCTTCAAAAGCAGTGACAAATGGTTCTGTAGCATTACAAAATAAACATGAACCTAACTTTGATGGAGACGAAGAAGAACAGCGAACTTCCTCCAAAAAAGCATTTTCGATAGTAGTAAGTTGATTTGGTATTCAAAAGTATTTTTCTTAAATTTAATATTGGAATTGTTTTAAATTGGGAATATTCAATTTTAGGAGTTGTTAACCGCTTCTCGACCATCATGTAGTACCTACAGGCGCCGTTCAGCTACTGCCATCTCTTCTAAAACATCCAAGGAAATAAAAGAATTTTATGAGCCCCCAATAAAAAAAATTTTAAAAAGTGAAAGTTATGACGTTAATGAGGAAAATCATCATAACGTAGAACTCAATGATTCATCGTTATGTATGCCTAAAATAGAGAAATTGTAAGTCGAAAGATTCAAATTAAAATACAAATACGCTTGTAAAAATGGAGAGGGGGGGGGTAATTATCTGAAGATTAAAAAAATTCGAATTTAGCACATTTAATAGATTTTTTTGGTATTACTTTGGTTTGGACCCCTTCTTTCCTGTCCAAAAAGTTTTTCCAGCAAGGATTCACTTCAAAATTTTGTTCAAATTCATTAGAGCTAACCGATGATGTTGTCATTTGACAAGCTTGAAGAGCTGGGTCGAATAATATGAAAAATTATAGATCAAGCAAAAAATCTCAAAATGGATAGGAACAGGAAAATGGGGATCTAAACCAAAGTATTACTGATTTTAATCAAATTTTAGTTCAAATTCTAACTCGCCTGATGCCATGCTTTTACGGAATCACCAACAATTCTCTCAAAATCAATACCAACAACATAGATTAATTGCCAAATATGACGAGGTGCCAACAAATACATTTCCAATACCAACATCAGTTTGCCAACAACAATTAAATTTGATTGCCACCTATTTTATGCAACAACAGTCGCAGCAGGTTAAAGAATTAGATTTTTATTAGCAATTATATGTATCTAAACAGAAATTTATAGCTTTAACAATTAATTTATGTAATTTAGCAGGAACTTGGAGGATCGGCAACTTTAGATCGTATGTTGGCTAGAGGGCGTGAAACAATGACAGCGATTCCCTCGGTTGCTGGGCAATTGGAAGGTAATCAAATAATAAATTTAACTTCTGATATTCTTTGTTTCTCCGATCAATCTTATTGAAGAAATTATTTTAATTTCCGCTATAATTTTTTAATAATATAATGGAAACCACTCGAAAAATTAAATATAAAATATTCCCATTTTTACACATTCTTCTACTATTTTTTCCTATTATTTATTGTACATTTTCTTATTAATTTATTGTATTATACCGCTTCCGCTTCTTTTTAACCATAAGTACTATCGAGTTGTATATTTTTGTAACACTTCCCTTTCTCATCACTGTAATATGAATTTTGAGGTTTCCTATTCATTATTAGTTTTATACAATAGATTTGTGCAATGTTTGTCCAAAACTTAATTAGGTATCTTCTTTTGAGTTGAGTTTCAATAACAAAAACTATGTTTACTTTTCTCATCAATTGCCATTAAAAAGAGAAAACTATTTTGAGGGGTGACACTAATTAATGAGAAAAATATTTTAAATGGGGGAGATATTTTAAAATAGGCCATTAAATAAAATATTAATTTACTTTTTAATTTATTTTAATTTCATATTTCAAATTTTCCTCTTTTAATTTTATTCTAATATGATAATTAACTCTCATATCAGAATGCCCTCTTATTATTCCATATACTGTATTTTACAATTTATTTTTCGATAATATGTCCGTTTATTGTTAGGAGTATGATAATTTAATTTGGCGCCTCCTAACAAAATTAGCCGCCTAAATGAAAATATTAAACTTTGTTTTGAGGGTGTCAAGAAGTAATCGCAAAAATGCCCTCGGGATATAAGCTGACTATAAATAATTAGGGGGAATTTTTATTAAAAAGTGTAGATGAGGAAGTGCAATATTGTAATAGATTACGATACATAACAATATGATAAAATTTATTTGAAAACAAATTTCCTTTGCTAAAAGCAAACCTCAACTACTATTCGTTTAAGAATATTTTTTTAAATATTGGGCAGATTCCAGTACATTAATTTTAATGAAACAGGTAGATAAACGTCGTTACGAAATTAACTTAAAACGAGTAATTTCGGGTAAATTTTTAATGTTTATTTAACTATCTTTTAACTTAATCTAAAACAATTAAGGATTACCATTCGGAGAATACTTAGGTATGTAAAAATTATTGTATGTATATAAAAGAATTTTCGCTCCCCGCTGTGTTTAAAACATTAAAGGGAATTTTTGTTGAACGGTTAACTTACTCTTTATTGTTCTCTCTTTTTAATAGGCCTGATATGTGCGCATTTATAAATGGATTTAAAAAAGTGGCCCAATAGAAACTCATTAAAATTAATAATTAAATAATTGTTCACCTACTGTGTTATTTTTACTTTATTGTTTTTTCTCTTGGCTTTTTCATCCATCTTTTTTAATCACCACAGACGATGCGCAAACGATGCGCAATCGTTTCTCTGTTTTTGTTCGAGTGGTTTTCATGAACAAAGGAGCGGCGTTCAAAGCTTTTTTGTTATTTTTTGGATAATTTTCGGGCATTCTTAAAAGGCACAAAATTATTAATGCGCGGCGTATTGGGCAACAATAATAAAAACGATTATTACATCTGATTAAACTCTTTAAAAAGAATACTGAATTTTTTCTTTATTTTCAAGCGCTTCTTTATAAAATATAAAAATTAATTTTGAATTTTAGAATTAAAAAAGAAAATGGCTGCTTCTGCTGCAATTTTGCCGCAATTTCATCTTATAATGGATGCACAACAACATCATCAGGTTGGCAGATGCTTAGTATAATAGGGTTGGACTGGTTAAAGTATAATAGGGTTGCTTAGTATAATAGGGTTGGACTGGTTTTATTTACATTTATTAAACTTTATATGTCACTCACTTTCTCCTTTGTTTTAGCAAAATTTCAGCAGAAGGATTTACATTCTGGAGATTTCCATTTGTCTGCGAATATTCGCCATTAGTAGAGATAACCAACGGTTGCTTATTGCTAGAATGCTTATGTCCATTATCTGATGCAATAAAAGGAGAAGTAGCGCCTCCAAATGCTATTTGACGACAGAATGAACTCCTGTTGGAACCAAATACTGGAGTGTTCTTTAGTGGCAAAAGAAAATTTTTATGTTAACTAATAAAATTAGGCAGGATGTATCGAAAACTTGGTTTGACGTAAGCCAATCCTATTTTTTGTAAATTTTTAACGATTTTTTTAGAACTCTTTATCGCTGTTTTGTTAGATTTACAAAGAGATTATGCCCTAGTACTGAAATAGGCAAAGAAAAAAGCATTAACGCAACACAAAGCAACGAAAACAAAGAATTAGGTACGTTACCATTTGAAAATGAAGCAAATCAGCACCTCCAACAAACGATCCAAGGGGTTCCAAAAAAAATAACGGAAGAAAGTTCTCCATCTTGATGGAAAGATGGAGAATCAAAAGAGGAATTCGATTCCAGAATTAAAACCACTTGAAAGTTTATGGATAAATTATTCAATCCTGCTTAGGCTTTCAAATGGATTTATAAATTAATCTGAAGGATACTTAATCTCTAGCATTTAATCTCAATTATTCATAGTTATCGTTATTTTTTAAATTTAATTTTATAATGAATTTCTGAAAGATTCATATTTATTTTTTAATAAATAACGGGTAAGAAGTATTTTGAAAGAAATTTAATAGAAATGCTGGGGTTTTCTTGTTAATTGGACAAGACTGGTCTCAAAACCTCAAATTTTGATATTTCTTTCCAAAAATTAAATTGGATTAACCGAATAACCTCGGTCGTGTCCATCCCTAGTATAAATGATTAATATATTTTAAGGGGTGGTAAAATGTTCGGGAATAAAAGAAGCAGGTGGAAGAGTTGAAGGGATATCGGATTTAAAATCTTTTGAGTCATTTTCTTTTCCTCCTTCAATAAAAGATGGTGACAGGACCGAAGACACAGGTGTGGCAATCGCTGGTTGTGAAGGAGCCGAAGTGAGAAAGGAAAGCAGGAGACGCTGGGCCTGTTGAAGCATAATTGTTGGTGTTTGCTGCTGTGTTGGTGGTTGCTAAATTTTTATTCGTTACACAAATTTTTGTTAAATACAGGGTGCGGCAAATTGGGCGCACTTTTTCTTTGGGCCATAACTTTCTTCAATCTTATCGAAAATTGATAATTCTTTTTTTATTTTAACCCCAAGACTTTGAGAAATTTTTTGATACTAAAATATCCTTAGAATTTTATAATTTAGTTTACTAAATCTTTTCTCAAAGTTTGAGCAAGATTTTTTAGTAAAAATTGGCCTAGATTCAAGAATAAGATTTTGATATAGGAAATCTTTATATCATTCGAATCAGCTCTGTAATCCAGTTCGAATGACGTAAAAATCAAGCAGCTTCGACGAAAATGAACCGATATATGGAGCTCTGAATGATAAATTCAAATTATTTTGGCAAATATAAATTTTTTGAGTAAAATTTACAAAAATTGAATTATAAGATATTTCGATGCGCCTGAATGAGATGAGTCGATTGGTACCAAAATCTTTTGGATTGGATGATTTTGAACAAAGTTATCATCAATTAAACTTTGGGATTAAAAATGTTTTTTTGACGCGTCTGGATGTTTCGGAGCGTTTATCTTTATTATCTTTGAATTAAATTTCCATTGTTTGGTATCAAAAAATTTCTCAAAGTCTTGGGGTTAAAATAAAAAAAGAATTATCAATTTTCGATAAGATTGAAGAAAGTTATGGCCCAAAGAAAAAGTGCGCCCAATTTGCCGCACCCTGTAGTATTAAATTAGGGTTGTTGGCGATTGGTTTTAATCCCGGAAATTTTTATATGTATTTATTGCCAAAAATTAACCGTTTTTATGAACTTTTTAAAACCGAAAATTTTTGAAAATGAGCGATTTAAAAAAATTCCCCATAAATAAAACCGATATTTAATAAAACTCAAAAACGAAAATCTGGTTTTTGAAATTCGGGTTAACCGGAAACCGCGGATACCTGTTAATAACCGATCAACAACAACCCTAATTTAAATAAATAATTTACATTTATTGAAGAGGACTGCTCATAATGATCATTCACTCCAGCAAGAGGGAAATTTGAGACAGCAAATTGCTCAATACTTTGATGTTGGAGTGCTGGTAGAGCTGGTCGAAAAGATAAATTGTTATTATGGTTGTCAGTTGGTTCGTTACAATCCATGGTTCCAATTATTCTTTTCCTGAAAATTAGAAAATTTTACAGTGGCAGACAAAAGTGAGAATCCCTAGGTTTGAAAATTGTTAAAAAATCATTCTTTTTCATTTTTAGAAGTTAGATGTTCAACTTCAAACCTCACAATGTAAAGATACTTTTCATACCCAGAAATCATTACTTTTGACGGGTTAAGAATTATTTTTTTAAAACACAGACCACTTATTTCTACGATTCTGAAACCATATCTTCACTTGAGTTTCAGTAAGACTCAGTGTTCTAGCTAAATCTGTACGTTGCTGACTGTTGAGATATCGATGTGCGTTGAATGCTGATTCCAACAGACTGACCTTAAAAATTGAAATATTCTATGTACTAATAGAGAGGACACGAGAATCGTACGAGATATCTCAATAAATCTCGAAAACTACAATTTTTGTCATATGAAACTCGAAAAATCTCGATCTTGATAACCGAGATTTTTATTCAAGATTTTGTCCCGATCCGGTTTCAAGTACTAATAATTAAGCGTTTTGTTACCTGGCCTCTGGAGAATACAGTACGCGTTTTTTTCTTTCGTATTCCTGTAGCTGATTCACTTTTTGATGAGTAAAATGATTTAGTAGAAGGCATAACTCCAGAACTAGAAGGAGGTTCTTCATCGCTAGCCTAAATTTATTCGCAATAAGAAAATAAATTTTTAAAAAACACCTCACGGGAATCATCACCCTCATCGGATTCATCGCCCACTGGGCTTTCTTCATTTAAAGAGTTTTGCCTAAAAGCAGTAGGAATGTCGTCCTCATTATTATCTTTTACTCCTGTCATAAACGAGAGGAAGTTCTAAAATTATGAATGGCTGATTAAATAAGGTTATTTAAAGTACAAACTAAGGTTGGACATAACCGGGTTTAAAACCGAGAATTTTGATATTTCTTGCCAGAAATTACTCATTTTTATTAAATCTAAAAACCAAAAATTTTTAAAAATGAGTGATTTCTTTAAAAATCTCCCAAAATAAAACTGATATTTAACTAAAACTCAAAATAAAAATCGGGTTTTTAAATTTGTATTAACCGAGAACAGGAATACTGGTCATTAACCAGTCCAACCCTATTATACTAAGCATCTGCCAACCTGATGATGTTGTTGTGCATCCATTATAAGATGAAATTGCGGCAAAATTGCAGCAGAAGCAGCCATTTTCTTTTTTAATTCTAAAATTCAAAATTAATTTTTATATTTTATAAAGAAGCGCTTGAAAATAAAGAAAAATTCAGTATTCTTTTTAAAGAGTTTAATCAGATGTAATAATCGTTTTTATTATTGTTGCCCAATACGCCGCGCATTAATAATTTTGTGCCTTTTAAGAATGCCCGAAAATTATCCAAAAAATAACAAAAAAGCTTTGAACGCCGCTCCTTTGTTCATGAAAACCACTCGAACAAAAACAGAGAAACGATTGCGCATCGTTTGCGCATCGTCTGTGGTGATTAAAAAAGATGGATGAAAAAGCCAAGAGAAAAAACAATAAAGTAAAAATAACACAGTAGGTGAACAATTATTTAATTATTAATTTTAATGAGTTTCTATTGGGCCACTTTTTTAAATCCATTTATAAATGCGCACATATCAGGCCTATTAAAAAGAGAGAACAATAAAGAGTAAGTTAACCGTTCAACAAAAATTCCCTTTAATGTTTTAAACACAGCGGGGAGCGAAAATTCTTTTATATACATACAATAATTTTTACATACCTAAGTATTCTCCGAATGGTAATCCTTAATTGTTTTAGATTAAGTTAAAAGATAGTTAAATAAACATTAAAAATTTACCCGAAATTACTCGTTTTAAGTTAATTTCGTAACGACGTTTATCTACCTGTTTCATTAAAATTAATGTACTGGAATCTGCCCAATATTTAAAAAAATATTCTTAAACGAATAGTAGTTGAGGTTTGCTTTTAGCAAAGGAAATTTGTTTTCAAATAAATTTTATCATATTGTTATGTATCGTAATCTATTACAATATTGCACTTCCTCATCTACACTTTTTAATAAAAATTCCCCCTAATTATTTATAGTCAGCTTATATCCCGAGGGCATTTTTGCGATTACTTCTTGACACCCTCAAAACAAAGTTTAATATTTTCATTTAGGCGGCTAATTTTGTTAGGAGGCGCCAAATTAAATTATCATACTCCTAACAATAAACGGACATATTATCGAAAAATAAATTGTAAAATACAGTATATGGAATAATAAGAGGGCATTCTGATATGAGAGTTAATTATCATATTAGAATAAAATTAAAAGAGGAAAATTTGAAATATGAAATTAAAATAAATTAAAAAGTAAATTAATATTTTATTTAATGGCCTATTTTAAAATATCTCCCCCATTTAAAATATTTTTCTCATTAATTAGTGTCACCCCTCAAAATAGTTTTCTCTTTTTAATGGCAATTGATGAGAAAAGTAAACATAGTTTTTGTTATTGAAACTCAACTCAAAAGAAGATACCTAATTAAGTTTTGGACAAACATTGCACAAATCTATTGTATAAAACTAATAATGAATAGGAAACCTCAAAATTCATATTACAGTGATGAGAAAGGGAAGTGTTACAAAAATATACAACTCGATAGTACTTATGGTTAAAAAGAAGCGGAAGCGGTATAATACAATAAATTAATAAGAAAATGTACAATAAATAATAGGAAAAAATAGTAGAAGAATGTGTAAAAATGGGAATATTTTATATTTAATTTTTCGAGTGGTTTCCATTATATTATTAAAAAATTATAGCGGAAATTAAAATAATTTCTTCAATAAGATTGATCGGAGAAACAAAGAATATCAGAAGTTAAATTTATTATTTGATTACCTTCCAATTGCCCAGCAACCGAGGGAATCGCTGTCATTGTTTCACGCCCTCTAGCCAACATACGATCTAAAGTTGCCGATCCTCCAAGTTCCTGCTAAATTACATAAATTAATTGTTAAAGCTATAAATTTCTGTTTAGATACATATAATTGCTAATAAAAATCTAATTCTTTAACCTGCTGCGACTGTTGTTGCATAAAATAGGTGGCAATCAAATTTAATTGTTGTTGGCAAACTGATGTTGGTATTGGAAATGTATTTGTTGGCACCTCGTCATATTTGGCAATTAATCTATGTTGTTGGTATTGATTTTGAGAGAATTGTTGGTGATTCCGTAAAAGCATGGCATCAGGCGAGTTAGAATTTGAACTAAAATTTGATTAAAATCAGTAATACTTTGGTTTAGATCCCCATTTTCCTGTTCCTATCCATTTTGAGATTTTTTGCTTGATCTATAATTTTTCATATTATTCGACCCAGCTCTTCAAGCTTGTCAAATGACAACATCATCGGTTAGCTCTAATGAATTTGAACAAAATTTTGAAGTGAATCCTTGCTGGAAAAACTTTTTGGACAGGAAAGAAGGGGTCCAAACCAAAGTAATACCAAAAAATCTATTAAATGTGCTAAATTCGAATTTTTTTAATCTTCAGATAATTACCCCCCCCCCTCTCCATTTTTACAAGCGTATTTGTATTTTAATTTGAATCTTTCGACTTACAATTTCTCTATTTTAGGCATACATAACGATGAATCATTGAGTTCTACGTTATGATGATTTTCCTCATTAACGTCATAACTTTCACTTTTTAAAATTTTTTTTATTGGGGGCTCATAAAATTCTTTTATTTCCTTGGATGTTTTAGAAGAGATGGCAGTAGCTGAACGGCGCCTGTAGGTACTACATGATGGTCGAGAAGCGGTTAACAACTCCTAAAATTGAATATTCCCAATTTAAAACAATTCCAATATTAAATTTAAGAAAAATACTTTTGAATACCAAATCAACTTACTACTATCGAAAATGCTTTTTTGGAGGAAGTTCGCTGTTCTTCTTCGTCTCCATCAAAGTTAGGTTCATGTTTATTTTGTAATGCTACAGAACCATTTGTCACTGCTTTTGAAGAATTTTGTACACCATCCTTACTATTAGGGCTTGACATTTTATACATATGATAAAGTATTGACTATTTTAAATAAAAATTATATTTCGACAGGATCAGAGGTGGGTTGGAACAGTCAGAGGTGTCGGAAATCGGAAGAGCCGGAAATCGGAACTGGCTCAAAAGTCGGTATATAATTAATAATTATGGTACATAACAGTAAAAATTATCATTAAATTTTCCTAATATATCCTATAATTCATATAACATACATAATACTATACTTATAGTAATATTCTTGTCATGCATGTCAATTTCCTATGCAAAGTCGGGCCATTAATTACATAACAATAATCCAATTAGTAACATATTTTTAATCCCATTTGAAATTGATGAACCGCCTTACATGTAGGTTTTCTAATTTAGACAAAAATTATTTTTACCCCTTGAAAGGAAAACAAAGATGCCCAATAGACAATATCGCCATATATCTAAATATTATTTAGAGGAATAAAGTTGATCTACTTATAAATTATCGGAATTGGGCAGTTAAAAATCATAAAATATTTAATTAAACTTCACAAAGGATATAAAAATTTAATCCACGAGTTAATTAATGTTTTATGTTTTATCTACAAATCAGAAAAATTTTTAATCTAAATTAGTTTTACTTTATAATAATGAATTTGCTTTCTTACGGACAAGCGTGAAAATCAGCGCATTTGAAGGTCGTACTTTAAATGCGCAATACGAAAAGCACTTAGGATTGTTAAAATAACTAAGTTTATTGCTTGTTTTAACGGGAGAGAAGGCACAAATTGATAATTTTTCGTTATGATTGTTAATGAGTCCATTAACAAATTAAGGAGAATTCGTTTTTAACGCCGCGTAAACAATTAATGAAAATAAACTTTTTATTTAAGAGATTTCGCGATAAATCTATGTAAAATACCTTAAGAAAGTTGGTAGTCTTTGATTAAGATTTAATCAATTAATTTCAGCAAAGTTTTATTTTAAATACTTGTTGTTTACAGTAATCGGATGTTAAAATTTTTTATATATTTTTTTAAATATTTATTCCCATATATCTAATAGGATATAAACAATCTTAGCTAAGTTCCGACTAAGGTTGGTGGATCCTGATTCGAAAAAGACCGCTATCCAGAAATTTTCGGTTCGGATATATGATCGCGATATCCGGGAAATTCCCAGGATCCGCCACACTTAGTTCCGACAGTTTTTTCCATTCCGCTCAAAACAAAATAGAATAAATACCCTAACTTTCAAATTTTTGCGCCTAAATTATTTCCAACATCTTATACATATTATCTCAAAAAATGAAAGAAATAAATTTCCCTTTCTATTAAAATTCACAATTCAGTAATTAGTTTTCACAAAAAATAACAAAGAAAATATTAAGAAAATTATACAAAGTAGGATAAACGTATGTTTGAGAAAATATATATTCAAAAATGAAAAACATGTCAATCGAGAAAGGCACAAACTTGCAATTAAATATGAGTACGTGTAAAGCTTAAAGTAAAACAATTGTGTCTAATAGGCGAATGCTTACAAGTGGAAAAGTATACTGTCATTAATTTACTTAAATAATGTTTAATGAAGATTGAAATGTTTTCAAAGATTGTTATACCTAAAAATATTTTAAGTATCCATAATTAAAATTAGGAAGGAAAAAATTGAAAAATTCAGGACAGGTTTATTACTTATTTGGTAAAATGGGCAATAAATTAGGAATGGTAAAATATAAGACAAATTGTGTTTAGTTAATTTTGGCCCGCCCGATCCCCATCAATTACTTTATTTTTTTCATCTTCGCGTAATTGGTTGGCTGCCTAAATTTTTTTACATGCGTAGTACAAATTGGGGCGGAGTCTATGAAAATCCAGAATCCAAAGGCATTGAAATGATATAATTTTATAACTCAAGTATAATAATGTCAAGACACATAATTTTTTAATCTTTAAATTAAAAATTAATAAAGGATGCAAAAAATAAAAGATTGAATTCAAATTTACATTTTTTGTACTATACATTAGGGCACGTTTTGGATTTAATCCTAGGATCATACAATAATTTATTTTACTTAGGCATACATTGCAGCAACTCGTTCTAAGCGCTCAAGCAATCCAAAAGGGTTAAATTAAATAATAAGAAAATTTTCAAATTAATTGGCACTTTCCGCATTCACTTAAATAAAACCATCTCTTACAAGGAATCATAACTTTAAATGTTGAAAAATTGACAAGGATAGGATTAGATTGAAATAGAATTAAGAATAAAATGAGAGGAAACGGTGAAAAAATTTTCCAAAATTAAATAGGACAGGACCAAGCAACAGCATTATTTTTTAAGCATGCCAATTTCTAGCAAAGGGACAAGTAAGCAATAAATAAATGACATCCGTATATTAAATCTTATTTAGGCGCGACTCAATTTTTGACATTTCATTCTTACACATTTTTATTCATAAGGACGGAAACAACTTTTGGTAATTAATTTTGAATTCACTCTCATAACTAAATCTAATTTGTTAGAAAGGCTGGAAAAATAAGTTAGTATTTTATCTCTGGATTATTAATAAAAGTGCATTATGAATAATTCTGGGGAAGATAATAAAAAAAAAGACATAAGATAAAAACAAATTTTATTCGTGCATGGTAAATAACATTTAATAAAAGAATGAATTTTTAAGTTTTTAAATAACTTATACTAATTAATTCCAAAAAAATCTAGAAATATTTTTAGTAATGAAATTTGATACCTTTGATGAGTGAACGCAAAAATCTGCATAAGTAATTGCAGATTCCCGAGAATATGAATAAAGAATTTAAAGAATAATAAAATACAGTGCCGATCATCCGGATGCTCATTAATTTAAGAGTAGGGTCTAAAGAATATTTAATAAATGGAAGGATAAAGAAGGGCATAAATGTTCGCTAATGTATAACCTTCAAGATTCGGGGGCCAAATGCTTTTAAGAACAAAAAAGTTCAAAAAATATAAACTATTGTTAAATACACAAAAGGATAAAATAGGGAAGATAATTTTTTAAAATTAAGAAATACTGATGTTATGTATAATTAAAGACAAGAATAGGATTTAGGCGGCTTGAGAAAAGGCATGAGCGGGAACTTTGAACTATTATTGGATATAATTTTATTTTAACTTATAAGGCGTTAGTAAATGAATAACCAGAATTGGAGAAAATTCGAAGCTAGAATACCTCGAAATTTTTGATAGATATGATGTAGGGTTTGGCATTTCGATGGTGCAAAATGTCAAGTGATCACTGTTATTTTTAGAAAATTTTCAGTCAAAACATATGTTTAAAAGCTCTAAAAGTAATGAAATATTGCTAGTTTATTTTCTTATTTTATCCAACAAAGGATAAAAAGAATTATTCTTTATTTATTTAATAATAGATAATGAATCTTGTATAACTTTTTAGGAACAAAGGGAAAAAGGATTTTTAATGTAGCCACCCAAAACTCTGCTTAGAATAAATGGGAATTATATACAAACGAATTAAAAATTATAAAGGATTTATTTTGCAAATGAAACTCTTAAATTATTAAGAAAATTCTTGCCAAAATTTGGATTTTTTAATTATATCTTATCAAATATTCATTAATTATTTGGCTTTTATTGGTCATTTTTTATTTGTAAATTCTGTAAATTAAAAAAAGACTTAGAGCATAAAAATGACTCAAGAAAATCTTGTAAACTATTAAGTCGAAGAAAATATTTTTTACTTAATTTTGAAAACAAAACAGCGTGACTTAAAGACACACTTGACTTTAAAGTTAATTCATGCGTTTGATGATAAACAATTAAAGTCATGCTCAATGAATGTGCATTAACCTTGTTATTTAATTTTTTAAGAAGCGGATGAGGAAGGAACGAGGAAGAAGTTGTCAACATCTTTTTGTTTTGTTTTTCTTCCGCTAGTTGATCATTTTTTGTGCCAGATTCTCTAAGCTAACCTGTGGCCGCTAAGAAAATTTGTTTATTATTCAGTACAACAATTAAAATAATTGGCACTTTTCACATAAGCATGCAATTTGTTTTAATGTAATTGTATTTGTTTTCTATCTGTCGACGTTGTTAATTTTTTTAATTTATAAGGAAAACAATTACAAGAAAACAATTAATGCTTGCGTCTTCATTTAAGCGTTCACATGCTTATGCTATTGACATTTAAAAGGAAAGTAGTTTAATATTTATGATAGTCAGGGAAGTAATCACAAAAAAGAAAAAAACACAAATTTCTTATTTTTTAAATCGTTATATATGTACACGATAAGGAATGTAAAAGCGTAATTGAAAGCGTAATTGTAATTTAAAGCGTAATTGTAATTAAAGCGTAATTGTAATTTTAGATATTTTTGACTATTAAACAACCAAAGCATGTTTAAAGACAAATTAGCAGTTTTTGTAGGATTTGTTTTTGGAAATTAAGGCAGCTGACTAAAGCCAACCGCTGGATGTCAATCATTAAAAAACATTAGTACGCTTGTACATTAAAAGCATCTGCAGTTTAATGGTTTTAGGAAGATGAACATAAAAATAAAGGATAAAAAAATGGGCGAATTAATTCTATTTTACTCATAAAGAATTGGCCTTTTTTGTACATGCATTTACATTCCTTATCGTGTACATATATAACGATTTAAAAAATAAGAAATTTGTGTTTTTTTCTTTTTTGTGATTACTTCCCTGACTATCATAAATATTAAACTACTTTCCTTTTAAATGTCAATAGCATAAGCATGTGAACGCTTAAATGAAGACGCAAGCATTAATTGTTTTCTTGTAATTGTTTTCCTTATAAATTAAAAAAATTAACAACGTCGACAGATAGAAAACAAATACAATTACATTAAAACAAATTGCATGCTTATGTGAAAAGTGCCAATTATTTTAATTGTTGTACTGAATAATAAACAAATTTTCTTAGCGGCCACAGGTTAGCTTAGAGAATCTGGCACAAAAAATGATCAACTAGCGGAAGAAAAACAAAACAAAAAGATGTTGACAACTTCTTCCTCGTTCCTTCCTCATCCGCTTCTTAAAAAATTAAATAACAAGGTTAATGCACATTCATTGAGCATGACTTTAATTGTTTATCATCAAACGCATGAATTAACTTTAAAGTCAAGTGTGTCTTTAAGTCACGCTGTTTTGTTTTCAAAATTAAGTAAAAAATATTTTCTTCGACTTAATAGTTTACAAGATTTTCTTGAGTCATTTTTATGCTCTAAGTCTTTTTTTAATTTACAGAATTTACAAATAAAAAATGACCAATAAAAGCCAAATAATTAATGAATATTTGATAAGATATAATTAAAAAATCCAAATTTTGGCAAGAATTTTCTTAATAATTTAAGAGTTTCATTTGCAAAATAAATCCTTTATAATTTTTAATTCGTTTGTATATAATTCCCATTTATTCTAAGCAGAGTTTTGGGTGGCTACATTAAAAATCCTTTTTCCCTTTGTTCCTAAAAAGTTATACAAGATTCATTATCTATTATTAAATAAATAAAGAATAATTCTTTTTATCCTTTGTTGGATAAAATAAGAAAATAAACTAGCAATATTTCATTACTTTTAGAGCTTTTAAACATATGTTTTGACTGAAAATTTTCTAAAAATAACAGTGATCACTTGACATTTTGCACCATCGAAATGCCAAACCCTACATCATATCTATCAAAAATTTCGAGGTATTCTAGCTTCGAATTTTCTCCAATTCTGGTTATTCATTTACTAACGCCTTATAAGTTAAAATAAAATTATATCCAATAATAGTTCAAAGTTCCCGCTCATGCCTTTTCTCAAGCCGCCTAAATCCTATTCTTGTCTTTAATTATACATAACATCAGTATTTCTTAATTTTAAAAAATTATCTTCCCTATTTTATCCTTTTGTGTATTTAACAATAGTTTATATTTTTTGAACTTTTTTGTTCTTAAAAGCATTTGGCCCCCGAATCTTGAAGGTTATACATTAGCGAACATTTATGCCCTTCTTTATCCTTCCATTTATTAAATATTCTTTAGACCCTACTCTTAAATTAATGAGCATCCGGATGATCGGCACTGTATTTTATTATTCTTTAAATTCTTTATTCATATTCTCGGGAATCTGCAATTACTTATGCAGATTTTTGCGTTCACTCATCAAAGGTATCAAATTTCATTACTAAAAATATTTCTAGATTTTTTTGGAATTAATTAGTATAAGTTATTTAAAAACTTAAAAATTCATTCTTTTATTAAATGTTATTTACCATGCACGAATAAAATTTGTTTTTATCTTATGTCTTTTTTTTATTATCTTCCCCAGAATTATTCATAATGCACTTTTATTAATAATCCAGAGATAAAATACTAACTTATTTTTCCAGCCTTTCTAACAAATTAGATTTAGTTATGAGAGTGAATTCAAAATTAATTACCAAAAGTTGTTTCCGTCCTTATGAATAAAAATGTGTAAGAATGAAATGTCAAAAATTGAGTCGCGCCTAAATAAGATTTAATATACGGATGTCATTTATTTATTGCTTACTTGTCCCTTTGCTAGAAATTGGCATGCTTAAAAAATAATGCTGTTGCTTGGTCCTGTCCTATTTAATTTTGGAAAATTTTTTCACCGTTTCCTCTCATTTTATTCTTAATTCTATTTCAATCTAATCCTATCCTTGTCAATTTTTCAACATTTAAAGTTATGATTCCTTGTAAGAGATGGTTTTATTTAAGTGAATGCGGAAAGTGCCAATTAATTTGAAAATTTTCTTATTATTTAATTTAACCCTTTTGGATTGCTTGAGCGCTTAGAACGAGTTGCTGCAATGTATGCCTAAGTAAAATAAATTATTGTATGATCCTAGGATTAAATCCAAAACGTGCCCTAATGTATAGTACAAAAAATGTAAATTTGAATTCAATCTTTTATTTTTTGCATCCTTTATTAATTTTTAATTTAAAGATTAAAAAATTATGTGTCTTGACATTATTATACTTGAGTTATAAAATTATATCATTTCAATGCCTTTGGATTCTGGATTTTCATAGACTCCGCCCCAATTTGTACTACGCATGTAAAAAAATTTAGGCAGCCAACCAATTACGCGAAGATGAAAAAAATAAAGTAATTGATGGGGATCGGGCGGGCCAAAATTAACTAAACACAATTTGTCTTATATTTTACCATTCCTAATTTATTGCCCATTTTACCAAATAAGTAATAAACCTGTCCTGAATTTTTCAATTTTTTCCTTCCTAATTTTAATTATGGATACTTAAAATATTTTTTAGGTATAACAATCTTTGAAAACATTTCAATCTTCATTAAACATTATTTAAGTAAATTAATGACAGTATACTTTTCCACTTGTAAGCATTCGCCTATTAGACACAATTGTTTTACTTTAAGCTTTACACGTACTCATATTTAATTGCAAGTTTGTGCCTTTCTCGATTGACATGTTTTTCATTTTTGAATATATATTTTCTCAAACATACGTTTATCCTACTTTGTATAATTTTCTTAATATTTTCTTTGTTATTTTTTGTGAAAACTAATTACTGAATTGTGAATTTTAATAGAAAGGGAAATTTATTTCTTTCATTTTTTGAGATAATATGTATAAGATGTTGGAAATAATTTAGGCGCAAAAATTTGAAAGTTAGGGTATTTATTCTATTTTGTTTTGAGCGGAATGGAAAAAACTGTCGGAACTAAGTGTGGCGGATCCTGGGAATTTCCCGGATATCGCGATCATATATCCGAACCGAAAATTTCTGGATAGCGGTCTTTTTCGAATCAGGATCCACCAACCTTAGTCGGAACTTAGCTAAGATTGTTTATATCCTATTAGATATATGGGAATAAATATTTAAAAAAATATATAAAAAATTTTAACATCCGATTACTGTAAACAACAAGTATTTAAAATAAAACTTTGCTGAAATTAATTGATTAAATCTTAATCAAAGACTACCAACTTTCTTAAGGTATTTTACATAGATTTATCGCGAAATCTCTTAAATAAAAAGTTTATTTTCATTAATTGTTTACGCGGCGTTAAAAACGAATTCTCCTTAATTTGTTAATGGACTCATTAACAATCATAACGAAAAATTATCAATTTGTGCCTTCTCTCCCGTTAAAACAAGCAATAAACTTAGTTATTTTAACAATCCTAAGTGCTTTTCGTATTGCGCATTTAAAGTACGACCTTCAAATGCGCTGATTTTCACGCTTGTCCGTAAGAAAGCAAATTCATTATTATAAAGTAAAACTAATTTAGATTAAAAATTTTTCTGATTTGTAGATAAAACATAAAACATTAATTAACTCGTGGATTAAATTTTTATATCCTTTGTGAAGTTTAATTAAATATTTTATGATTTTTAACTGCCCAATTCCGATAATTTATAAGTAGATCAACTTTATTCCTCTAAATAATATTTAGATATATGGCGATATTGTCTATTGGGCATCTTTGTTTTCCTTTCAAGGGGTAAAAATAATTTTTGTCTAAATTAGAAAACCTACATGTAAGGCGGTTCATCAATTTCAAATGGGATTAAAAATATGTTACTAATTGGATTATTGTTATGTAATTAATGGCCCGACTTTGCATAGGAAATTGACATGCATGACAAGAATATTACTATAAGTATAGTATTATGTATGTTATATGAATTATAGGATATATTAGGAAAATTTAATGATAATTTTTACTGTTATGTACCATAATTATTAATTATATACCGACTTTTGAGCCAGTTCCGATTTCCGGCTCTTCCGATTTCCGACACCTCTGACTGTTCCAACCCACCTCTGATCCTGTCGAAATATAATTTTTATTTAAAATAGTCAATACTTTATCATATGTATAAAATGTCAAGCCCTAATAGTAAGGATGGTGTACAAAATTCTTCAAAAGCAGTGACAAATGGTTCTGTAGCATTACAAAATAAACATGAACCTAACTTTGATGGAGACGAAGAAGAACAGCGAACTTCCTCCAAAAAAGCATTTTCGATAGTAGTAAGTTGATTTGGTATTCAAAAGTATTTTTCTTAAATTTAATATTGGAATTGTTTTAAATTGGGAATATTCAATTTTAGGAGTTGTTAACCGCTTCTCGACCATCATGTAGTACCTACAGGCGCCGTTCAGCTACTGCCATCTCTTCTAAAACATCCAAGGAAATAAAAGAATTTTATGAGCCCCCAATAAAAAAAATTTTAAAAAGTGAAAGTTATGACGTTAATGAGGAAAATCATCATAACGTAGAACTCAATGATTCATCGTTATGTATGCCTAAAATAGAGAAATTGTAAGTCGAAAGATTCAAATTAAAATACAAATACGCTTGTAAAAATGGAGAGGGGGGGTAATTATCTGAAGATTAAAAAATTCGAATTTAGCACATTTAATAGATTTTTTGGTATTACTTTGGTTTGGACCCCTTCTTTCCTGTCCAAAAAGTTTTTCCAGCAAGGATTCACTTCAAAATTTTGTTCAAATTCATTAGAGCTAACCGATGATGTTGTCATTTGACAAGCTTGAAGAGCTGGGTCGAATAATATGAAAAATTATAGATCAAGCAAAAAATCTCAAAATGGATAGGAACAGGAAAATGGGGATCTAAACCAAAGTATTACTGATTTTAATCAAATTTTAGTTCAAATTCTAACTCGCCTGATGCCATGCTTTTACGGAATCACCAACAATTCTCTCAAAATCAATACCAACAACATAGATTAATTGCCAAATATGACGAGGTGCCAACAAATACATTTCCAATACCAACATCAGTTTGCCAACAACAATTAAATTTGATTGCCACCTATTTTATGCAACAACAGTCGCAGCAGGTTAAAGAATTAGATTTTTATTAGCAATTATATGTATCTAAACAGAAATTTATAGCTTTAACAATTAATTTATGTAATTTAGCAGGAACTTGGAGGATCGGCAACTTTAGATCGTATGTTGGCTAGAGGGCGTGAAACAATGACAGCGATTCCCTCGGTTGCTGGGCAATTGGAAGGTAATCAAATAATAAATTTAACTTCTGATATTCTTTGTTTCTCCGATCAATCTTATTGAAGAAATTATTTTAATTTCCGCTATAATTTTTTAATAATATAATGGAAACCACTCGAAAAATTAAATATAAAATATTCCCATTTTTACACATTCTTCTACTATTTTTTCCTATTATTTATTGTACATTTTCTTATTAATTTATTGTATTATACCGCTTCCGCTTCTTTTTAACCATAAGTACTATCGAGTTGTATATTTTTGTAACACTTCCCTTTCTCATCACTGTAATATGAATTTTGAGGTTTCCTATTCATTATTAGTTTTATACAATAGATTTGTGCAATGTTTGTCCAAAACTTAATTAGGTATCTTCTTTTGAGTTGAGTTTCAATAACAAAAACTATGTTTACTTTTCTCATCAATTGCCATTAAAAAGAGAAAACTATTTTGAGGGGTGACACTAATTAATGAGAAAAATATTTTAAATGGGGGAGATATTTTAAAATAGGCCATTAAATAAAATATTAATTTACTTTTTAATTTATTTTAATTTCATATTTCAAATTTTCCTCTTTTAATTTTATTCTAATATGATAATTAACTCTCATATCAGAATGCCCTCTTATTATTCCATATACTGTATTTTACAATTTATTTTTCGATAATATGTCCGTTTATTGTTAGGAGTATGATAATTTAATTTGGCGCCTCCTAACAAAATTAGCCGCCTAAATGAAAATATTAAACTTTGTTTTGAGGGTGTCAAGAAGTAATCGCAAAAATGCCCTCGGGATATAAGCTGACTATAAATAATTAGGGGGAATTTTTATTAAAAAGTGTAGATGAGGAAGTGCAATATTGTAATAGATTACGATACATAACAATATGATAAAATTTATTTGAAAACAAATTTCCTTTGCTAAAAGCAAACCTCAACTACTATTCGTTTAAGAATATTTTTTTAAATATTGGGCAGATTCCAGTACATTAATTTTAATGAAACAGGTAGATAAACGTCGTTACGAAATTAACTTAAAACGAGTAATTTCGGGTAAATTTTTAATGTTTATTTAACTATCTTTTAACTTAATCTAAAACAATTAAGGATTACCATTCGGAGAATACTTAGGTATGTAAAAATTATTGTATGTATATAAAAGAATTTTCGCTCCCCGCTGTGTTTAAAACATTAAAGGGAATTTTTGTTGAACGGTTAACTTACTCTTTATTGTTCTCTCTTTTTAATAGGCCTGATATGTGCGCATTTATAAATGGATTTAAAAAAGTGGCCCAATAGAAACTCATTAAAATTAATAATTAAATAATTGTTCACCTACTGTGTTATTTTTACTTTATTGTTTTTTCTCTTGGCTTTTTCATCCATCTTTTTTAATCACCACAGACGATGCGCAAACGATGCGCAATCGTTTCTCTGTTTTTGTTCGAGTGGTTTTCATGAACAAAGGAGCGGCGTTCAAAGCTTTTTTGTTATTTTTTGGATAATTTTCGGGCATTCTTAAAAGGCACAAAATTATTAATGCGCGGCGTATTGGGCAACAATAATAAAAACGATTATTACATCTGATTAAACTCTTTAAAAAGAATACTGAATTTTTTCTTTATTTTCAAGCGCTTCTTTATAAAATATAAAAATTAATTTTGAATTTTAGAATTAAAAAAGAAAATGGCTGCTTCTGCTGCAATTTTGCCGCAATTTCATCTTATAATGGATGCACAACAACATCATCAGGTTGGCAGATGCTTAGTATAATAGGGTTGGACTGGTTAATGACCAGTATTCCTGTTCTCGGTTAATACAAATTTAAAAACCCGATTTTTATTTTGAGTTTTAGTTAAATATCAGTTTTATTTTGGGAGATTTTTAAAGAAATCACTCATTTTTAAAAATTTTTGGTTTTTAGATTTAATAAAAATGAGTAATTTCTGGCAAGAAATATCAAAATTCTCGGTTTTAAACCCGGTTATGTCCAACCTTAGTTTGTACTTTAAATAACCTTATTTAATCAGCCATTCATAATTTTAGAACTTCCTCTCGTTTATGACAGGAGTAAAAGATAATAATGAGGACGACATTCCTACTGCTTTTAGGCAAAACTCTTTAAATGAAGAAAGCCCAGTGGGCGATGAATCCGATGAGGGTGATGATTCCCGTGAGGTGTTTTTTAAAAATTTATTTTCTTATTGCGAATAAATTTAGGCTAGCGATGAAGAACCTCCTTCTAGTTCTGGAGTTATGCCTTCTACTAAATCATTTTACTCATCAAAAAGTGAATCAGCTACAGGAATACGAAAGAAAAAAACGCGTACTGTATTCTCCAGAGGCCAGGTAACAAAACGCTTAATTATTAGTACTTGAAACCGGATCGGGACAAAATCTTGAATAAAAATCTCGGTTATCAAGATCGAGATTTTTCGAGTTTCATATGACAAAAATTGTAGTTTTCGAGATTTATTGAGATATCTCGTACGATTCTCGTGTCCTCTCTATTAGTACATAGAATATTTCAATTTTTAAGGTCAGTCTGTTGGAATCAGCATTCAACGCACATCGATATCTCAACAGTCAGCAACGTACAGATTTAGCTAGAACACTGAGTCTTACTGAAACTCAAGTGAAGATATGGTTTCAGAATCGTAGAAATAAGTGGTCTGTGTTTTAAAAAAATAATTCTTAACCCGTCAAAAGTAATGATTTCTGGGTATGAAAAGTATCTTTACATTGTGAGGTTTGAAGTTGAACATCTAACTTCTAAAAATGAAAAAGAATGATTTTTTAACAATTTTCAAACCTAGGGATTCTCACTTTTGTCTGCCACTGTAAAATTTTCTAATTTTCAGGAAAAGAATAATTGGAACCATGGATTGTAACGAACCAACTGACAACCATAATAACAATTTATCTTTTCGACCAGCTCTACCAGCACTCCAACATCAAAGTATTGAGCAATTTGCTGTCTCAAATTTCCCTCTTGCTGGAGTGAATGATCATTATGAGCAGTCCTCTTCAATAAATGTAAATTATTTATTTAAATTAGGGTTGTTGTTGATCGGTTATTAACAGGTATCCGCGGTTTCCGGTTAACCCGAATTTCAAAAACCAGATTTTCGTTTTTGAGTTTTATTAAATATCGGTTTTATTTATGGGGAATTTTTTTAAATCGCTCATTTTCAAAAATTTTCGGTTTTAAAAAGTTCATAAAAACGGTTAATTTTTGGCAATAAATACATATAAAAATTTCCGGGATTAAAACCAATCGCCAACAACCCTAATTTAATACTACAGGGTGCGGCAAATTGGGCGCACTTTTTCTTTGGGCCATAACTTTCTTCAATCTTATCGAAAATTGATAATTCTTTTTTTATTTTAACCCCAAGACTTTGAGAAATTTTTTGATACCAAACAATGGAAATTTAATTCAAAGATAATAAAGATAAACGCTCCGAAACATCCAGACGCGTCAAAAAAACATTTTTAATCCCAAAGTTTAATTGATGATAACTTTGTTCAAAATCATCCAATCCAAAAGATTTTGGTACCAATCGACTCATCTCATTCAGGCGCATCGAAATATCTTATAATTCAATTTTTGTAAATTTTACTCAAAAAATTTATATTTGCCAAAATAATTTGAATTTATCATTCAGAGCTCCATATATCGGTTCATTTTCGTCGAAGCTGCTTGATTTTTACGTCATTCGAACTGGATTACAGAGCTGATTCGAATGATATAAAGATTTCCTATATCAAAATCTTATTCTTGAATCTAGGCCAATTTTTACTAAAAAATCTTGCTCAAACTTTGAGAAAAGATTTAGTAAACTAAATTATAAAATTCTAAGGATATTTTAGTATCAAAAAATTTCTCAAAGTCTTGGGGTTAAAATAAAAAAAGAATTATCAATTTTCGATAAGATTGAAGAAAGTTATGGCCCAAAGAAAAAGTGCGCCCAATTTGCCGCACCCTGTATTTAACAAAAATTTGTGTAACGAATAAAAATTTAGCAACCACCAACACAGCAGCAAACACCAACAATTATGCTTCAACAGGCCCAGCGTCTCCTGCTTTCCTTTCTCACTTCGGCTCCTTCACAACCAGCGATTGCCACACCTGTGTCTTCGGTCCTGTCACCATCTTTTATTGAAGGAGGAAAAGAAAATGACTCAAAAGATTTTAAATCCGATATCCCTTCAACTCTTCCACCTGCTTCTTTTATTCCCGAACATTTTACCACCCCTTAAAATATATTAATCATTTATACTAGGGATGGACACGACCGAGGTTATTCGGTTAATCCAATTTAATTTTTGGAAAGAAATATCAAAATTTGAGGTTTTGAGACCAGTCTTGTCCAATTAACAAGAAAACCCCAGCATTTCTATTAAATTTCTTTCAAAATACTTCTTACCCGTTATTTATTAAAAAATAAATATGAATCTTTCAGAAATTCATTATAAAATTAAATTTAAAAAATAACGATAACTATGAATAATTGAGATTAAATGCTAGAGATTAAGTATCCTTCAGATTAATTTATAAATCCATTTGAAAGCCTAAGCAGGATTGAATAATTTATCCATAAACTTTCAAGTGGTTTTAATTCTGGAATCGAATTCCTCTTTTGATTCTCCATCTTTCCATCAAGATGGAGAACTTTCTTCCGTTATTTTTTTTGGAACCCCTTGGATCGTTTGTTGGAGGTGCTGATTTGCTTCATTTTCAAATGGTAACGTACCTAATTCTTTGTTTTCGTTGCTTTGTGTTGCGTTAATGCTTTTTTCTTTGCCTATTTCAGTACTAGGGCATAATCTCTTTGTAAATCTAACAAAACAGCGATAAAGAGTTCTAAAAAAATCGTTAAAAATTTACAAAAAATAGGATTGGCTTACGTCAAACCAAGTTTTCGATACATCCTGCCTAATTTTATTAGTTAACATAAAAATTTTCTTTTGCCACTAAAGAACACTCCAGTATTTGGTTCCAACAGGAGTTCATTCTGTCGTCAAATAGCATTTGGAGGCGCTACTTCTCCTTTTATTGCATCAGATAATGGACATAAGCATTCTAGCAATAAGCAACCGTTGGTTATCTCTACTAATGGCGAATATTCGCAGACAAATGGAAATCTCCAGAATGTAAATCCTTCTGCTGAAATTTTGCTAAAACAAAGGAGAAAGTGAGTGACATATAAAGTTTAATAAATGTAAATAAAACCAGTCCAACCCTATTATACTAAGCAACCCTATTATACTTTAACCAGTCCAACCCTATTATACTAAGCATCTGCCAACCTGATGATGTTGTTGTGCATCCATTATAAGATGAAATTGCGGCAAAATTGCAGCAGAAGCAGCCATTTTCTTTTTTAATTCTAAAATTCAAAATTAATTTTTATATTTTATAAAGAAGCGCTTGAAAATAAAGAAAAATTCAGTATTCTTTTTAAAGAGTTTAATCAGATGTAATAATCGTTTTTATTATTGTTGCCCAATACGCCGCGCATTAATAATTTTGTGCCTTTTAAGAATGCCCGAAAATTATCCAAAAAATAACAAAAAAGCTTTGAACGCCGCTCCTTTGTTCATGAAAACCACTCGAACAAAAACAGAGAAACGATTGCGCATCGTTTGCGCATCGTCTGTGGTGATTAAAAAAGATGGATGAAAAAGCCAAGAGAAAAAACAATAAAGTAAAAATAACACAGTAGGTGAACAATTATTTAATTATTAATTTTAATGAGTTTCTATTGGGCCACTTTTTTAAATCCATTTATAAATGCGCACATATCAGGCCTATTAAAAAGAGAGAACAATAAAGAGTAAGTTAACCGTTCAACAAAAATTCCCTTTAATGTTTTAAACACAGCGGGGAGCGAAAATTCTTTTATATACATACAATAATTTTTACATACCTAAGTATTCTCCGAATGGTAATCCTTAATTGTTTTAGATTAAGTTAAAAGATAGTTAAATAAACATTAAAAATTTACCCGAAATTACTCGTTTTAAGTTAATTTCGTAACGACGTTTATCTACCTGTTTCATTAAAATTAATGTACTGGAATCTGCCCAATATTTAAAAAATATTCTTAAACGAATAGTAGTTGAGGTTTGCTTTTAGCAAAGGAAATTTGTTTTCAAATAAATTTTATCATATTGTTATGTATCGTAATCTATTACAATATTGCACTTCCTCATCTACACTTTTTAATAAAAATTCCCCCTAATTATTTATAGTCAGCTTATATCCCGAGGGCATTTTTGCGATTACTTCTTGACACCCTCAAAACAAAGTTTAATATTTTCATTTAGGCGGCTAATTTTGTTAGGAGGCGCCAAATTAAATTATCATACTCCTAACAATAAACGGACATATTATCGAAAAATAAATTGTAAAATACAGTATATGGAATAATAAGAGGGCATTCTGATATGAGAGTTAATTATCATATTAGAATAAAATTAAAAGAGGAAAATTTGAAATATGAAATTAAAATAAATTAAAAAGTAAATTAATATTTTATTTAATGGCCTATTTTAAAATATCTCCCCCATTTAAAATATTTTTCTCATTAATTAGTGTCACCCCTCAAAATAGTTTTCTCTTTTTAATGGCAATTGATGAGAAAAGTAAACATAGTTTTTGTTATTGAAACTCAACTCAAAAGAAGATACCTAATTAAGTTTTGGACAAACATTGCACAAATCTATTGTATAAAACTAATAATGAATAGGAAACCTCAAAATTCATATTACAGTGATGAGAAAGGGAAGTGTTACAAAAATATACAACTCGATAGTACTTATGGTTAAAAAGAAGCGGAAGCGGTATAATACAATAAATTAATAAGAAAATGTACAATAAATAATAGGAAAAAATAGTAGAAGAATGTGTAAAAATGGGAATATTTTATATTTAATTTTTCGAGTGGTTTCCATTATATTATTAAAAAATTATAGCGGAAATTAAAATAATTTCTTCAATAAGATTGATCGGAGAAACAAAGAATATCAGAAGTTAAATTTATTATTTGATTACCTTCCAATTGCCCAGCAACCGAGGGAATCGCTGTCATTGTTTCACGCCCTCTAGCCAACATACGATCTAAAGTTGCCGATCCTCCAAGTTCCTGCTAAATTACATAAATTAATTGTTAAAGCTATAAATTTCTGTTTAGATACATATAATTGCTAATAAAAATCTAATTCTTTAACCTGCTGCGACTGTTGTTGCATAAAATAGGTGGCAATCAAATTTAATTGTTGTTGGCAAACTGATGTTGGTATTGGAAATGTATTTGTTGGCACCTCGTCATATTTGGCAATTAATCTATGTTGTTGGTATTGATTTTGAGAGAATTGTTGGTGATTCCGTAAAAGCATGGCATCAGGCGAGTTAGAATTTGAACTAAAATTTGATTAAAATCAGTAATACTTTGGTTTAGATCCCCATTTTCCTGTTCCTATCCATTTTGAGATTTTTTGCTTGATCTATAATTTTTCATATTATTCGACCCAGCTCTTCAAGCTTGTCAAATGACAACATCATCGGTTAGCTCTAATGAATTTGAACAAAATTTTGAAGTGAATCCTTGCTGGAAAAACTTTTTGGACAGGAAAGAAGGGGTCCAAACCAAAGTAATACCAAAAAAATCTATTAAATGTGCTAAATTCGAATTTTTTTAATCTTCAGATAATTACCCCCCCCCCTCTCCATTTTTACAAGCGTATTTGTATTTTAATTTGAATCTTTCGACTTACAATTTCTCTATTTTAGGCATACATAACGATGAATCATTGAGTTCTACGTTATGATGATTTTCCTCATTAACGTCATAACTTTCACTTTTTAAAATTTTTTTTATTGGGGGCTCATAAAATTCTTTTATTTCCTTGGATGTTTTAGAAGAGATGGCAGTAGCTGAACGGCGCCTGTAGGTACTACATGATGGTCGAGAAGCGGTTAACAACTCCTAAAATTGAATATTCCCAATTTAAAACAATTCCAATATTAAATTTAAGAAAAATACTTTTGAATACCAAATCAACTTACTACTATCGAAAATGCTTTTTTGGAGGAAGTTCGCTGTTCTTCTTCGTCTCCATCAAAGTTAGGTTCATGTTTATTTTGTAATGCTACAGAACCATTTGTCACTGCTTTTGAAGAATTTTGTACACCATCCTTACTATTAGGGCTTGACATTTTATACATATGATAAAGTATTGACTATTTTAAATAAAAATTATATTTCGACAGGATCAGAGGTGGGTTGGAACAGTCAGAGGTGTCGGAAATCGGAAGAGCCGGAAATCGGAACTGGCTCAAAAGTCGGTATATAATTAATAATTATGGTACATAACAGTAAAAATTATCATTAAATTTTCCTAATATATCCTATAATTCATATAACATACATAATACTATACTTATAGTAATATTCTTGTCATGCATGTCAATTTCCTATGCAAAGTCGGGCCATTAATTACATAACAATAATCCAATTAGTAACATATTTTTAATCCCATTTGAAATTGATGAACCGCCTTACATGTAGGTTTTCTAATTTAGACAAAAATTATTTTTACCCCTTGAAAGGAAAACAAAGATGCCCAATAGACAATATCGCCATATATCTAAATATTATTTAGAGGAATAAAGTTGATCTACTTATAAATTATCGGAATTGGGCAGTTAAAAATCATAAAATATTTAATTAAACTTCACAAAGGATATAAAAATTTAATCCACGAGTTAATTAATGTTTTATGTTTTATCTACAAATCAGAAAAATTTTTAATCTAAATTAGTTTTACTTTATAATAATGAATTTGCTTTCTTACGGACAAGCGTGAAAATCAGCGCATTTGAAGGTCGTACTTTAAATGCGCAATACGAAAAGCACTTAGGATTGTTAAAATAACTAAGTTTATTGCTTGTTTTAACGGGAGAGAAGGCACAAATTGATAATTTTTCGTTATGATTGTTAATGAGTCCATTAACAAATTAAGGAGAATTCGTTTTTAACGCCGCGTAAACAATTAATGAAAATAAACTTTTTATTTAAGAGATTTCGCGATAAATCTATGTAAAATACCTTAAGAAAGTTGGTAGTCTTTGATTAAGATTTAATCAATTAATTTCAGCAAAGTTTTATTTTAAATACTTGTTGTTTACAGTAATCGGATGTTAAAATTTTTTATATATTTTTTTAAATATTTATTCCCATATATCTAATAGGATATAAACAATCTTAGCTAAGTTCCGACTAAGGTTGGTGGATCCTGATTCGAAAAAGACCGCTATCCAGAAATTTTCGGTTCGGATATATGATCGCGATATCCGGGAAATTCCCAGGATCCGCCACACTTAGTTCCGACAGTTTTTTCCATTCCGCTCAAAACAAAATAGAATAAATACCCTAACTTTCAAATTTTTGCGCCTAAATTATTTCCAACATCTTATACATATTATCTCAAAAAATGAAAGAAATAAATTTCCCTTTCTATTAAAATTCACAATTCAGTAATTAGTTTTCACAAAAAATAACAAAGAAAATATTAAGAAAATTATACAAAGTAGGATAAACGTATGTTTGAGAAAATATATATTCAAAAATGAAAAACATGTCAATCGAGAAAGGCACAAACTTGCAATTAAATATGAGTACGTGTAAAGCTTAAAGTAAAACAATTGTGTCTAATAGGCGAATGCTTACAAGTGGAAAAGTATACTGTCATTAATTTACTTAAATAATGTTTAATGAAGATTGAAATGTTTTCAAAGATTGTTATACCTAAAAATATTTTAAGTATCCATAATTAAAATTAGGAAGGAAAAAATTGAAAAATTCAGGACAGGTTTATTACTTATTTGGTAAAATGGGCAATAAATTAGGAATGGTAAAATATAAGACAAATTGTGTTTAGTTAATTTTGGCCCGCCCGATCCCCATCAATTACTTTATTTTTTTCATCTTCGCGTAATTGGTTGGCTGCCTAAATTTTTTTACATGCGTAGTACAAATTGGGGCGGAGTCTATGAAAATCCAGAATCCAAAGGCATTGAAATGATATAATTTTATAACTCAAGTATAATAATGTCAAGACACATAATTTTTTAATCTTTAAATTAAAAATTAATAAAGGATGCAAAAAAAAAGCTTGAGCGCTTAGAACGAGTTGCTGCAATGTATGCCTAAGTAAAATAAATTATTGTATGATCCTAGGATTAAATCCAAAACGTGCCCTAATGTATAGTACAAAAAATGTAAATTTGAATTCAATCTTTTATTTTTTGCATCCTTTATTAATTTTTAATTTAAAGATTAAAAAATTATGTGTCTTGACATTATTATACTTGAGTTATAAAATTATATCATTTCAATGCCTTTGGATTCTGGATTTTCATAGACTCCGCCCCAATTTGTACTACGCATGTAAAAAAATTTAGGCAGCCAACCAATTACGCGAAGATGAAAAAAATAAAGTAATTGATGGGGATCGGGCGGGCCAAAATTAACTAAACACAATTTGTCTTATATTTTACCATTCCTAATTTATTGCCCATTTTACCAAATAAGTAATAAACCTGTCCTGAATTTTTCAATTTTTTCCTTCCTAATTTTAATTATGGATACTTAAAATATTTTTTAGGTATAACAATCTTTGAAAACATTTCAATCTTCATTAAACATTATTTAAGTAAATTAATGACAGTATACTTTTCCACTTGTAAGCATTCGCCTATTAGACACAATTGTTTTACTTTAAGCTTTACACGTACTCATATTTAATTGCAAGTTTGTGCCTTTCTCGATTGACATGTTTTTCATTTTTGAATATATATTTTCTCAAACATACGTTTATCCTACTTTGTATAATTTTCTTAATATTTTCTTTGTTATTTTTTGTGAAAACTAATTACTGAATTGTGAATTTTAATAGAAAGGGAAATTTATTTCTTTCATTTTTTGAGATAATATGTATAAGATGTTGGAAATAATTTAGGCGCAAAAATTTGAAAGTTAGGGTATTTATTCTATTTTGTTTTGAGCGGAATGGAAAAAACTGTCGGAACTAAGTGTGGCGGATCCTGGGAATTTCCCGGATATCGCGATCATATATCCGAACCGAAAATTTCTGGATAGCGGTCTTTTTCGAATCAGGATCCACCAACCTTAGTCGGAACTTAGCTAAGATTGTTTATATCCTATTAGATATATGGGAATAAATATTTAAAAAAATATATAAAAAATTTTAACATCCGATTACTGTAAACAACAAGTATTTAAAATAAAACTTTGCTGAAATTAATTGATTAAATCTTAATCAAAGACTACCAACTTTCTTAAGGTATTTTACATAGATTTATCGCGAAATCTCTTAAATAAAAAGTTTATTTTCATTAATTGTTTACGCGGCGTTAAAAACGAATTCTCCTTAATTTGTTAATGGACTCATTAACAATCATAACGAAAAATTATCAATTTGTGCCTTCTCTCCCGTTAAAACAAGCAATAAACTTAGTTATTTTAACAATCCTAAGTGCTTTTCGTATTGCGCATTTAAAGTACGACCTTCAAATGCGCTGATTTTCACGCTTGTCCGTAAGAAAGCAAATTCATTATTATAAAGTAAAACTAATTTAGATTAAAAATTTTTCTGATTTGTAGATAAAACATAAAACATTAATTAACTCGTGGATTAAATTTTTATATCCTTTGTGAAGTTTAATTAAATATTTTATGATTTTTAACTGCCCAATTCCGATAATTTATAAGTAGATCAACTTTATTCCTCTAAATAATATTTAGATATATGGCGATATTGTCTATTGGGCATCTTTGTTTTCCTTTCAAGGGGTAAAAATAATTTTTGTCTAAATTAGAAAACCTACATGTAAGGCGGTTCATCAATTTCAAATGGGATTAAAAATATGTTACTAATTGGATTATTGTTATGTAATTAATGGCCCGACTTTGCATAGGAAATTGACATGCATGACAAGAATATTACTATAAGTATAGTATTATGTATGTTATATGAATTATAGGATATATTAGGAAAATTTAATGATAATTTTTACTGTTATGTACCATAATTATTAATTATATACCGACTTTTGAGCCAGTTCCGATTTCCGGCTCTTCCGATTTCCGACACCTCTGACTGTTCCAACCCACCTCTGATCCTGTCGAAATATAATTTTTATTTAAAATAGTCAATACTTTATCATATGTATAAAATGTCAAGCCCTAATAGTAAGGATGGTGTACAAAATTCTTCAAAAGCAGTGACAAATGGTTCTGTAGCATTACAAAATAAACATGAACCTAACTTTGATGGAGACGAAGAAGAACAGCGAACTTCCTCCAAAAAAGCATTTTCGATAGTAGTAAGTTGATTTGGTATTCAAAAGTATTTTTCTTAAATTTAATATTGGAATTGTTTTAAATTGGGAATATTCAATTTTAGGAGTTGTTAACCGCTTCTCGACCATCATGTAGTACCTACAGGCGCCGTTCAGCTACTGCCATCTCTTCTAAAACATCCAAGGAAATAAAAGAATTTTATGAGCCCCCAATAAAAAAAATTTTAAAAAGTGAAAGTTATGACGTTAATGAGGAAAATCATCATAACGTAGAACTCAATGATTCATCGTTATGTATGCCTAAAATAGAGAAATTGTAAGTCGAAAGATTCAAATTAAAATACAAATACGCTTGTAAAAATGGAGAGGGGGGTAATTATCTGAAGATTAAAAAATTCGAATTTAGCACATTTAATAGATTTTTTTGGTATTACTTTGGTTTGGACCCCTTCTTTCCTGTCCAAAAAGTTTTTCCAGCAAGGATTCACTTCAAAATTTTGTTCAAATTCATTAGAGCTAACCGATGATGTTGTCATTTGACAAGCTTGAAGAGCTGGGTCGAATAATATGAAAAATTATAGATCAAGCAAAAAATCTCAAAATGGATAGGAACAGGAAAATGGGGATCTAAACCAAAGTATTACTGATTTTAATCAAATTTTAGTTCAAATTCTAACTCGCCTGATGCCATGCTTTTACGGAATCACCAACAATTCTCTCAAAATCAATACCAACAACATAGATTAATTGCCAAATATGACGAGGTGCCAACAAATACATTTCCAATACCAACATCAGTTTGCCAACAACAATTAAATTTGATTGCCACCTATTTTATGCAACAACAGTCGCAGCAGGTTAAAGAATTAGATTTTTATTAGCAATTATATGTATCTAAACAGAAATTTATAGCTTTAACAATTAATTTATGTAATTTAGCAGGAACTTGGAGGATCGGCAACTTTAGATCGTATGTTGGCTAGAGGGCGTGAAACAATGACAGCGATTCCCTCGGTTGCTGGGCAATTGGAAGGTAATCAAATAATAAATTTAACTTCTGATATTCTTTGTTTCTCCGATCAATCTTATTGAAGAAATTATTTTAATTTCCGCTATAATTTTTTAATAATATAATGGAAACCACTCGAAAAATTAAATATAAAATATTCCCATTTTTACACATTCTTCTACTATTTTTTCCTATTATTTATTGTACATTTTCTTATTAATTTATTGTATTATACCGCTTCCGCTTCTTTTTAACCATAAGTACTATCGAGTTGTATATTTTTGTAACACTTCCCTTTCTCATCACTGTAATATGAATTTTGAGGTTTCCTATTCATTATTAGTTTTATACAATAGATTTGTGCAATGTTTGTCCAAAACTTAATTAGGTATCTTCTTTTGAGTTGAGTTTCAATAACAAAAACTATGTTTACTTTTCTCATCAATTGCCATTAAAAAGAGAAAACTATTTTGAGGGGTGACACTAATTAATGAGAAAAATATTTTAAATGGGGGAGATATTTTAAAATAGGCCATTAAATAAAATATTAATTTACTTTTTAATTTATTTTAATTTCATATTTCAAATTTTCCTCTTTTAATTTTATTCTAATATGATAATTAACTCTCATATCAGAATGCCCTCTTATTATTCCATATACTGTATTTTACAATTTATTTTTCGATAATATGTCCGTTTATTGTTAGGAGTATGATAATTTAATTTGGCGCCTCCTAACAAAATTAGCCGCCTAAATGAAAATATTAAACTTTGTTTTGAGGGTGTCAAGAAGTAATCGCAAAAATGCCCTCGGGATATAAGCTGACTATAAATAATTAGGGGGAATTTTTATTAAAAAGTGTAGATGAGGAAGTGCAATATTGTAATAGATTACGATACATAACAATATGATAAAATTTATTTGAAAACAAATTTCCTTTGCTAAAAGCAAACCTCAACTACTATTCGTTTAAGAATATTTTTTTAAATATTGGGCAGATTCCAGTACATTAATTTTAATGAAACAGGTAGATAAACGTCGTTACGAAATTAACTTAAAACGAGTAATTTCGGGTAAATTTTTAATGTTTATTTAACTATCTTTTAACTTAATCTAAAACAATTAAGGATTACCATTCGGAGAATACTTAGGTATGTAAAAATTATTGTATGTATATAAAAGAATTTTCGCTCCCCGCTGTGTTTAAAACATTAAAGGGAATTTTTGTTGAACGGTTAACTTACTCTTTATTGTTCTCTCTTTTTAATAGGCCTGATATGTGCGCATTTATAAATGGATTTAAAAAAGTGGCCCAATAGAAACTCATTAAAATTAATAATTAAATAATTGTTCACCTACTGTGTTATTTTTACTTTATTGTTTTTTCTCTTGGCTTTTTCATCCATCTTTTTTAATCACCACAGACGATGCGCAAACGATGCGCAATCGTTTCTCTGTTTTTGTTCGAGTGGTTTTCATGAACAAAGGAGCGGCGTTCAAAGCTTTTTTGTTATTTTTTGGATAATTTTCGGGCATTCTTAAAAGGCACAAAATTATTAATGCGCGGCGTATTGGGCAACAATAATAAAAACGATTATTACATCTGATTAAACTCTTTAAAAAGAATACTGAATTTTTTCTTTATTTTCAAGCGCTTCTTTATAAAATATAAAAATTAATTTTGAATTTTAGAATTAAAAAAGAAAATGGCTGCTTCTGCTGCAATTTTGCCGCAATTTCATCTTATAATGGATGCACAACAACATCATCAGGTTGGCAGATGCTTAGTATAATAGGGTTGGACTGGTTAAAGTATAATAGGGTTGCTTAGTATAATAGGGTTGGACTGGTTTTATTTACATTTATTAAACTTTATATGTCACTCACTTTCTCCTTTGTTTTAGCAAAATTTCAGCAGAAGGATTTACATTCTGGAGATTTCCATTTGTCTGCGAATATTCGCCATTAGTAGAGATAACCAACGGTTGCTTATTGCTAGAATGCTTATGTCCATTATCTGATGCAATAAAAGGAGAAGTAGCGCCTCCAAATGCTATTTGACGACAGAATGAACTCCTGTTGGAACCAAATACTGGAGTGTTCTTTAGTGGCAAAAGAAAATTTTTATGTTAACTAATAAAATTAGGCAGGATGTATCGAAAACTTGGTTTGACGTAAGCCAATCCTATTTTTTGTAAATTTTTAACGATTTTTTTAGAACTCTTTATCGCTGTTTTGTTAGATTTACAAAGAGATTATGCCCTAGTACTGAAATAGGCAAAGAAAAAAGCATTAACGCAACACAAAGCAACGAAAACAAAGAATTAGGTACGTTACCATTTGAAAATGAAGCAAATCAGCACCTCCAACAAACGATCCAAGGGGTTCCAAAAAAAATAACGGAAGAAAGTTCTCCATCTTGATGGAAAGATGGAGAATCAAAAGAGGAATTCGATTCCAGAATTAAAACCACTTGAAAGTTTATGGATAAATTATTCAATCCTGCTTAGGCTTTCAAATGGATTTATAAATTAATCTGAAGGATACTTAATCTCTAGCATTTAATCTCAATTATTCATAGTTATCGTTATTTTTTAAATTTAATTTTATAATGAATTTCTGAAAGATTCATATTTATTTTTTAATAAATAACGGGTAAGAAGTATTTTGAAAGAAATTTAATAGAAATGCTGGGGTTTTCTTGTTAATTGGACAAGACTGGTCTCAAAACCTCAAATTTTGATATTTCTTTCCAAAAATTAAATTGGATTAACCGAATAACCTCGGTCGTGTCCATCCCTAGTATAAATGATTAATATATTTTAAGGGGTGGTAAAATGTTCGGGAATAAAAGAAGCAGGTGGAAGAGTTGAAGGGATATCGGATTTAAAATCTTTTGAGTCATTTTCTTTTCCTCCTTCAATAAAAGATGGTGACAGGACCGAAGACACAGGTGTGGCAATCGCTGGTTGTGAAGGAGCCGAAGTGAGAAAGGAAAGCAGGAGACGCTGGGCCTGTTGAAGCATAATTGTTGGTGTTTGCTGCTGTGTTGGTGGTTGCTAAATTTTTATTCGTTACACAAATTTTTGTTAAATACAGGGTGCGGCAAATTGGGCGCACTTTTTCTTTGGGCCATAACTTTCTTCAATCTTATCGAAAATTGATAATTCTTTTTTTATTTTAACCCCAAGACTTTGAGAAATTTTTTGATACTAAAATATCCTTAGAATTTTATAATTTAGTTTACTAAATCTTTTCTCAAAGTTTGAGCAAGATTTTTTAGTAAAAATTGGCCTAGATTCAAGAATAAGATTTTGATATAGGAAATCTTTATATCATTCGAATCAGCTCTGTAATCCAGTTCGAATGACGTAAAAATCAAGCAGCTTCGACGAAAATGAACCGATATATGGAGCTCTGAATGATAAATTCAAATTATTTTGGCAAATATAAATTTTTTGAGTAAAATTTACAAAAATTGAATTATAAGATATTTCGATGCGCCTGAATGAGATGAGTCGATTGGTACCAAAATCTTTTGGATTGGATGATTTTGAACAAAGTTATCATCAATTAAACTTTGGGATTAAAAATGTTTTTTTGACGCGTCTGGATGTTTCGGAGCGTTTATCTTTATTATCTTTGAATTAAATTTCCATTGTTTGGTATCAAAAAATTTCTCAAAGTCTTGGGGTTAAAATAAAAAAAGAATTATCAATTTTCGATAAGATTGAAGAAAGTTATGGCCCAAAGAAAAAGTGCGCCCAATTTGCCGCACCCTGTAGTATTAAATTAGGGTTGTTGGCGATTGGTTTTAATCCCGGAAATTTTTATATGTATTTATTGCCAAAAATTAACCGTTTTTATGAACTTTTTAAAACCGAAAATTTTTGAAAATGAGCGATTTAAAAAAATTCCCCATAAATAAAACCGATATTTAATAAAACTCAAAAACGAAAATCTGGTTTTTGAAATTCGGGTTAACCGGAAACCGCGGATACCTGTTAATAACCGATCAACAACAACCCTAATTTAAATAAATAATTTACATTTATTGAAGAGGACTGCTCATAATGATCATTCACTCCAGCAAGAGGGAAATTTGAGACAGCAAATTGCTCAATACTTTGATGTTGGAGTGCTGGTAGAGCTGGTCGAAAAGATAAATTGTTATTATGGTTGTCAGTTGGTTCGTTACAATCCATGGTTCCAATTATTCTTTTCCTGAAAATTAGAAAATTTTACAGTGGCAGACAAAAGTGAGAATCCCTAGGTTTGAAAATTGTTAAAAAATCATTCTTTTTCATTTTTAGAAGTTAGATGTTCAACTTCAAACCTCACAATGTAAAGATACTTTTCATACCCAGAAATCATTACTTTTGACGGGTTAAGAATTATTTTTTTAAAACACAGACCACTTATTTCTACGATTCTGAAACCATATCTTCACTTGAGTTTCAGTAAGACTCAGTGTTCTAGCTAAATCTGTACGTTGCTGACTGTTGAGATATCGATGTGCGTTGAATGCTGATTCCAACAGACTGACCTTAAAAATTGAAATATTCTATGTACTAATAGAGAGGACACGAGAATCGTACGAGATATCTCAATAAATCTCGAAAACTACAATTTTTGTCATATGAAACTCGAAAAATCTCGATCTTGATAACCGAGATTTTTATTCAAGATTTTGTCCCGATCCGGTTTCAAGTACTAATAATTAAGCGTTTTGTTACCTGGCCTCTGGAGAATACAGTACGCGTTTTTTTCTTTCGTATTCCTGTAGCTGATTCACTTTTTGATGAGTAAAATGATTTAGTAGAAGGCATAACTCCAGAACTAGAAGGAGGTTCTTCATCGCTAGCCTAAATTTATTCGCAATAAGAAAATAAATTTTTAAAAAACACCTCACGGGAATCATCACCCTCATCGGATTCATCGCCCACTGGGCTTTCTTCATTTAAAGAGTTTTGCCTAAAAGCAGTAGGAATGTCGTCCTCATTATTATCTTTTACTCCTGTCATAAACGAGAGGAAGTTCTAAAATTATGAATGGCTGATTAAATAAGGTTATTTAAAGTACAAACTAAGGTTGGACATAACCGGGTTTAAAACCGAGAATTTTGATATTTCTTGCCAGAAATTACTCATTTTTATTAAATCTAAAAACCAAAAATTTTTAAAAATGAGTGATTTCTTTAAAAATCTCCCAAAATAAAACTGATATTTAACTAAAACTCAAAATAAAAATCGGGTTTTTAAATTTGTATTAACCGAGAACAGGAATACTGGTCATTAACCAGTCCAACCCTATTATACTAAGCATCTGCCAACCTGATGATGTTGTTGTGCATCCATTATAAGATGAAATTGCGGCAAAATTGCAGCAGAAGCAGCCATTTTCTTTTTTAATTCTAAAATTCAAAATTAATTTTTATATTTTATAAAGAAGCGCTTGAAAATAAAGAAAAATTCAGTATTCTTTTTAAAGAGTTTAATCAGATGTAATAATCGTTTTTATTATTGTTGCCCAATACGCCGCGCATTAATAATTTTGTGCCTTTTAAGAATGCCCGAAAATTATCCAAAAAATAACAAAAAAGCTTTGAACGCCGCTCCTTTGTTCATGAAAACCACTCGAACAAAAACAGAGAAACGATTGCGCATCGTTTGCGCATCGTCTGTGGTGATTAAAAAAGATGGATGAAAAAGCCAAGAGAAAAAACAATAAAGTAAAAATAACACAGTAGGTGAACAATTATTTAATTATTAATTTTAATGAGTTTCTATTGGGCCACTTTTTTAAATCCATTTATAAATGCGCACATATCAGGCCTATTAAAAAGAGAGAACAATAAAGAGTAAGTTAACCGTTCAACAAAAATTCCCTTTAATGTTTTAAACACAGCGGGGAGCGAAAATTCTTTTATATACATACAATAATTTTTACATACCTAAGTATTCTCCGAATGGTAATCCTTAATTGTTTTAGATTAAGTTAAAAGATAGTTAAATAAACATTAAAAATTTACCCGAAATTACTCGTTTTAAGTTAATTTCGTAACGACGTTTATCTACCTGTTTCATTAAAATTAATGTACTGGAATCTGCCCAATATTTAAAAAAATATTCTTAAACGAATAGTAGTTGAGGTTTGCTTTTAGCAAAGGAAATTTGTTTTCAAATAAATTTTATCATATTGTTATGTATCGTAATCTATTACAATATTGCACTTCCTCATCTACACTTTTTAATAAAAATTCCCCCTAATTATTTATAGTCAGCTTATATCCCGAGGGCATTTTTGCGATTACTTCTTGACACCCTCAAAACAAAGTTTAATATTTTCATTTAGGCGGCTAATTTTGTTAGGAGGCGCCAAATTAAATTATCATACTCCTAACAATAAACGGACATATTATCGAAAAATAAATTGTAAAATACAGTATATGGAATAATAAGAGGGCATTCTGATATGAGAGTTAATTATCATATTAGAATAAAATTAAAAGAGGAAAATTTGAAATATGAAATTAAAATAAATTAAAAAGTAAATTAATATTTTATTTAATGGCCTATTTTAAAATATCTCCCCCATTTAAAATATTTTTCTCATTAATTAGTGTCACCCCTCAAAATAGTTTTCTCTTTTTAATGGCAATTGATGAGAAAAGTAAACATAGTTTTTGTTATTGAAACTCAACTCAAAAGAAGATACCTAATTAAGTTTTGGACAAACATTGCACAAATCTATTGTATAAAACTAATAATGAATAGGAAACCTCAAAATTCATATTACAGTGATGAGAAAGGGAAGTGTTACAAAAATATACAACTCGATAGTACTTATGGTTAAAAAGAAGCGGAAGCGGTATAATACAATAAATTAATAAGAAAATGTACAATAAATAATAGGAAAAAATAGTAGAAGAATGTGTAAAAATGGGAATATTTTATATTTAATTTTTCGAGTGGTTTCCATTATATTATTAAAAAATTATAGCGGAAATTAAAATAATTTCTTCAATAAGATTGATCGGAGAAACAAAGAATATCAGAAGTTAAATTTATTATTTGATTACCTTCCAATTGCCCAGCAACCGAGGGAATCGCTGTCATTGTTTCACGCCCTCTAGCCAACATACGATCTAAAGTTGCCGATCCTCCAAGTTCCTGCTAAATTACATAAATTAATTGTTAAAGCTATAAATTTCTGTTTAGATACATATAATTGCTAATAAAAATCTAATTCTTTAACCTGCTGCGACTGTTGTTGCATAAAATAGGTGGCAATCAAATTTAATTGTTGTTGGCAAACTGATGTTGGTATTGGAAATGTATTTGTTGGCACCTCGTCATATTTGGCAATTAATCTATGTTGTTGGTATTGATTTTGAGAGAATTGTTGGTGATTCCGTAAAAGCATGGCATCAGGCGAGTTAGAATTTGAACTAAAATTTGATTAAAATCAGTAATACTTTGGTTTAGATCCCCATTTTCCTGTTCCTATCCATTTTGAGATTTTTTGCTTGATCTATAATTTTTCATATTATTCGACCCAGCTCTTCAAGCTTGTCAAATGACAACATCATCGGTTAGCTCTAATGAATTTGAACAAAATTTTGAAGTGAATCCTTGCTGGAAAAACTTTTTGGACAGGAAAGAAGGGGTCCAAACCAAAGTAATACCAAAAAAATCTATTAAATGTGCTAAATTCGAATTTTTTAATCTTCAGATAATTACCCCCTCTCCATTTTTACAAGCGTATTTGTATTTTAATTTGAATCTTTCGACTTACAATTTCTCTATTTTAGGCATACATAACGATGAATCATTGAGTTCTACGTTATGATGATTTTCCTCATTAACGTCATAACTTTCACTTTTTAAAATTTTTTTTATTGGGGGCTCATAAAATTCTTTTATTTCCTTGGATGTTTTAGAAGAGATGGCAGTAGCTGAACGGCGCCTGTAGGTACTACATGATGGTCGAGAAGCGGTTAACAACTCCTAAAATTGAATATTCCCAATTTAAAACAATTCCAATATTAAATTTAAGAAAAATACTTTTGAATACCAAATCAACTTACTACTATCGAAAATGCTTTTTTGGAGGAAGTTCGCTGTTCTTCTTCGTCTCCATCAAAGTTAGGTTCATGTTTATTTTGTAATGCTACAGAACCATTTGTCACTGCTTTTGAAGAATTTTGTACACCATCCTTACTATTAGGGCTTGACATTTTATACATATGATAAAGTATTGACTATTTTAAATAAAAATTATATTTCGACAGGATCAGAGGTGGGTTGGAACAGTCAGAGGTGTCGGAAATCGGAAGAGCCGGAAATCGGAACTGGCTCAAAAGTCGGTATATAATTAATAATTATGGTACATAACAGTAAAAATTATCATTAAATTTTCCTAATATATCCTATAATTCATATAACATACATAATACTATACTTATAGTAATATTCTTGTCATGCATGTCAATTTCCTATGCAAAGTCGGGCCATTAATTACATAACAATAATCCAATTAGTAACATATTTTTAATCCCATTTGAAATTGATGAACCGCCTTACATGTAGGTTTTCTAATTTAGACAAAAATTATTTTTACCCCTTGAAAGGAAAACAAAGATGCCCAATAGACAATATCGCCATATATCTAAATATTATTTAGAGGAATAAAGTTGATCTACTTATAAATTATCGGAATTGGGCAGTTAAAAATCATAAAATATTTAATTAAACTTCACAAAGGATATAAAAATTTAATCCACGAGTTAATTAATGTTTTATGTTTTATCTACAAATCAGAAAAATTTTTAATCTAAATTAGTTTTACTTTATAATAATGAATTTGCTTTCTTACGGACAAGCGTGAAAATCAGCGCATTTGAAGGTCGTACTTTAAATGCGCAATACGAAAAGCACTTAGGATTGTTAAAATAACTAAGTTTATTGCTTGTTTTAACGGGAGAGAAGGCACAAATTGATAATTTTTCGTTATGATTGTTAATGAGTCCATTAACAAATTAAGGAGAATTCGTTTTTAACGCCGCGTAAACAATTAATGAAAATAAACTTTTTATTTAAGAGATTTCGCGATAAATCTATGTAAAATACCTTAAGAAAGTTGGTAGTCTTTGATTAAGATTTAATCAATTAATTTCAGCAAAGTTTTATTTTAAATACTTGTTGTTTACAGTAATCGGATGTTAAAATTTTTTATATATTTTTTTAAATATTTATTCCCATATATCTAATAGGATATAAACAATCTTAGCTAAGTTCCGACTAAGGTTGGTGGATCCTGATTCGAAAAAGACCGCTATCCAGAAATTTTCGGTTCGGATATATGATCGCGATATCCGGGAAATTCCCAGGATCCGCCACACTTAGTTCCGACAGTTTTTTCCATTCCGCTCAAAACAAAATAGAATAAATACCCTAACTTTCAAATTTTTGCGCCTAAATTATTTCCAACATCTTATACATATTATCTCAAAAAATGAAAGAAATAAATTTCCCTTTCTATTAAAATTCACAATTCAGTAATTAGTTTTCACAAAAAATAACAAAGAAAATATTAAGAAAATTATACAAAGTAGGATAAACGTATGTTTGAGAAAATATATATTCAAAAATGAAAAACATGTCAATCGAGAAAGGCACAAACTTGCAATTAAATATGAGTACGTGTAAAGCTTAAAGTAAAACAATTGTGTCTAATAGGCGAATGCTTACAAGTGGAAAAGTATACTGTCATTAATTTACTTAAATAATGTTTAATGAAGATTGAAATGTTTTCAAAGATTGTTATACCTAAAAATATTTTAAGTATCCATAATTAAAATTAGGAAGGAAAAAATTGAAAAATTCAGGACAGGTTTATTACTTATTTGGTAAAATGGGCAATAAATTAGGAATGGTAAAATATAAGACAAATTGTGTTTAGTTAATTTTGGCCCGCCCGATCCCCATCAATTACTTTATTTTTTTCATCTTCGCGTAATTGGTTGGCTGCCTAAATTTTTTTACATGCGTAGTACAAATTGGGGCGGAGTCTATGAAAATCCAGAATCCAAAGGCATTGAAATGATATAATTTTATAACTCAAGTATAATAATGTCAAGACACATAATTTTTTAATCTTTAAATTAAAAATTAATAAAGGATGCAAAAAATAAAAGATTGAATTCAAATTTACATTTTTTGTACTATACATTAGGGCACGTTTTGGATTTAATCCTAGGGATGCAAAAAATAAAAGATTGAATTCAAATTTACATTCTATTTCAATCTAATCCTATCCTTGTCAATTTTTCAACATTTAAAGTTATGATTCCTTGTAAGAGATGGTTTTATTTAAGTGAATGCGGAAAGTGCCAATTAATTTGAAAATTTTCTTATTATTTAATTTAACCCTTTTGGATTGCTTGAGCGCTTAGAACGAGTTGCTGCAATGTATGCCTAAGTAAAATAAATTATTGTATGATCCTAGGATTAAATCCAAAACGTGCCCTAATGTATAGTACAAAAAATGTAAATTTGAATTCAATCTTTTATTTTTTGCATCCTTTATTAATTTTTAATTTAAAGATTAAAAAATTATGTGTCTTGACATTATTATACTTGAGTTATAAAATTATATCATTTCAATGCCTTTGGATTCTGGATTTTCATAGACTCCGCCCCAATTTGTACTACGCATGTAAAAAAATTTAGGCAGCCAACCAATTACGCGAAGATGAAAAAAATAAAGTAATTGATGGGGATCGGGCGGGCCAAAATTAACTAAACACAATTTGTCTTATATTTTACCATTCCTAATTTATTGCCCATTTTACCAAATAAGTAATAAACCTGTCCTGAATTTTTCAATTTTTTCCTTCCTAATTTTAATTATGGATACTTAAAATATTTTTTAGGTATAACAATCTTTGAAAACATTTCAATCTTCATTAAACATTATTTAAGTAAATTAATGACAGTATACTTTTCCACTTGTAAGCATTCGCCTATTAGACACAATTGTTTTACTTTAAGCTTTACACGTACTCATATTTAATTGCAAGTTTGTGCCTTTCTCGATTGACATGTTTTTCATTTTTGAATATATATTTTCTCAAACATACGTTTATCCTACTTTGTATAATTTTCTTAATATTTTCTTTGTTATTTTTTGTGAAAACTAATTACTGAATTGTGAATTTTAATAGAAAGGGAAATTTATTTCTTTCATTTTTTGAGATAATATGTATAAGATGTTGGAAATAATTTAGGCGCAAAAATTTGAAAGTTAGGGTATTTATTCTATTTTGTTTTGAGCGGAATGGAAAAAACTGTCGGAACTAAGTGTGGCGGATCCTGGGAATTTCCCGGATATCGCGATCATATATCCGAACCGAAAATTTCTGGATAGCGGTCTTTTTCGAATCAGGATCCACCAACCTTAGTCGGAACTTAGCTAAGATTGTTTATATCCTATTAGATATATGGGAATAAATATTTAAAAAAATATATAAAAAATTTTAACATCCGATTACTGTAAACAACAAGTATTTAAAATAAAACTTTGCTGAAATTAATTGATTAAATCTTAATCAAAGACTACCAACTTTCTTAAGGTATTTTACATAGATTTATCGCGAAATCTCTTAAATAAAAAGTTTATTTTCATTAATTGTTTACGCGGCGTTAAAAACGAATTCTCCTTAATTTGTTAATGGACTCATTAACAATCATAACGAAAAATTATCAATTTGTGCCTTCTCTCCCGTTAAAACAAGCAATAAACTTAGTTATTTTAACAATCCTAAGTGCTTTTCGTATTGCGCATTTAAAGTACGACCTTCAAATGCGCTGATTTTCACGCTTGTCCGTAAGAAAGCAAATTCATTATTATAAAGTAAAACTAATTTAGATTAAAAATTTTTCTGATTTGTAGATAAAACATAAAACATTAATTAACTCGTGGATTAAATTTTTATATCCTTTGTGAAGTTTAATTAAATATTTTATGATTTTTAACTGCCCAATTCCGATAATTTATAAGTAGATCAACTTTATTCCTCTAAATAATATTTAGATATATGGCGATATTGTCTATTGGGCATCTTTGTTTTCCTTTCAAGGGGTAAAAATAATTTTTGTCTAAATTAGAAAACCTACATGTAAGGCGGTTCATCAATTTCAAATGGGATTAAAAATATGTTACTAATTGGATTATTGTTATGTAATTAATGGCCCGACTTTGCATAGGAAATTGACATGCATGACAAGAATATTACTATAAGTATAGTATTATGTATGTTATATGAATTATAGGATATATTAGGAAAATTTAATGATAATTTTTACTGTTATGTACCATAATTATTAATTATATACCGACTTTTGAGCCAGTTCCGATTTCCGGCTCTTCCGATTTCCGACACCTCTGACTGTTCCAACCCACCTCTGATCCTGTCGAAATATAATTTTTATTTAAAATAGTCAATACTTTATCATATGTATAAAATGTCAAGCCCTAATAGTAAGGATGGTGTACAAAATTCTTCAAAAGCAGTGACAAATGGTTCTGTAGCATTACAAAATAAACATGAACCTAACTTTGATGGAGACGAAGAAGAACAGCGAACTTCCTCCAAAAAAGCATTTTCGATAGTAGTAAGTTGATTTGGTATTCAAAAGTATTTTTCTTAAATTTAATATTGGAATTGTTTTAAATTGGGAATATTCAATTTTAGGAGTTGTTAACCGCTTCTCGACCATCATGTAGTACCTACAGGCGCCGTTCAGCTACTGCCATCTCTTCTAAAACATCCAAGGAAATAAAAGAATTTTATGAGCCCCCAATAAAAAAATTTTAAAAAGTGAAAGTTATGACGTTAATGAGGAAAATCATCATAACGTAGAACTCAATGATTCATCGTTATGTATGCCTAAAATAGAGAAATTGTAAGTCGAAAGATTCAAATTAAAATACAAATACGCTTGTAAAAATGGAGAGGGGGGTAATTATCTGAAGATTAAAAAAATTCGAATTTAGCACATTTAATAGATTTTTTGGTATTACTTTGGTTTGGACCCCTTCTTTCCTGTCCAAAAAGTTTTTCCAGCAAGGATTCACTTCAAAATTTTGTTCAAATTCATTAGAGCTAACCGATGATGTTGTCATTTGACAAGCTTGAAGAGCTGGGTCGAATAATATGAAAAATTATAGATCAAGCAAAAAATCTCAAAATGGATAGGAACAGGAAAATGGGGATCTAAACCAAAGTATTACTGATTTTAATCAAATTTTAGTTCAAATTCTAACTCGCCTGATGCCATGCTTTTACGGAATCACCAACAATTCTCTCAAAATCAATACCAACAACATAGATTAATTGCCAAATATGACGAGGTGCCAACAAATACATTTCCAATACCAACATCAGTTTGCCAACAACAATTAAATTTGATTGCCACCTATTTTATGCAACAACAGTCGCAGCAGGTTAAAGAATTAGATTTTTATTAGCAATTATATGTATCTAAACAGAAATTTATAGCTTTAACAATTAATTTATGTAATTTAGCAGGAACTTGGAGGATCGGCAACTTTAGATCGTATGTTGGCTAGAGGGCGTGAAACAATGACAGCGATTCCCTCGGTTGCTGGGCAATTGGAAGGTAATCAAATAATAAATTTAACTTCTGATATTCTTTGTTTCTCCGATCAATCTTATTGAAGAAATTATTTTAATTTCCGCTATAATTTTTTAATAATATAATGGAAACCACTCGAAAAATTAAATATAAAATATTCCCATTTTTACACATTCTTCTACTATTTTTTCCTATTATTTATTGTACATTTTCTTATTAATTTATTGTATTATACCGCTTCCGCTTCTTTTTAACCATAAGTACTATCGAGTTGTATATTTTTGTAACACTTCCCTTTCTCATCACTGTAATATGAATTTTGAGGTTTCCTATTCATTATTAGTTTTATACAATAGATTTGTGCAATGTTTGTCCAAAACTTAATTAGGTATCTTCTTTTGAGTTGAGTTTCAATAACAAAAACTATGTTTACTTTTCTCATCAATTGCCATTAAAAAGAGAAAACTATTTTGAGGGGTGACACTAATTAATGAGAAAAATATTTTAAATGGGGGAGATATTTTAAAATAGGCCATTAAATAAAATATTAATTTACTTTTTAATTTATTTTAATTTCATATTTCAAATTTTCCTCTTTTAATTTTATTCTAATATGATAATTAACTCTCATATCAGAATGCCCTCTTATTATTCCATATACTGTATTTTACAATTTATTTTTCGATAATATGTCCGTTTATTGTTAGGAGTATGATAATTTAATTTGGCGCCTCCTAACAAAATTAGCCGCCTAAATGAAAATATTAAACTTTGTTTTGAGGGTGTCAAGAAGTAATCGCAAAAATGCCCTCGGGATATAAGCTGACTATAAATAATTAGGGGGAATTTTTATTAAAAAGTGTAGATGAGGAAGTGCAATATTGTAATAGATTACGATACATAACAATATGATAAAATTTATTTGAAAACAAATTTCCTTTGCTAAAAGCAAACCTCAACTACTATTCGTTTAAGAATATTTTTTTAAATATTGGGCAGATTCCAGTACATTAATTTTAATGAAACAGGTAGATAAACGTCGTTACGAAATTAACTTAAAACGAGTAATTTCGGGTAAATTTTTAATGTTTATTTAACTATCTTTTAACTTAATCTAAAACAATTAAGGATTACCATTCGGAGAATACTTAGGTATGTAAAAATTATTGTATGTATATAAAAGAATTTTCGCTCCCCGCTGTGTTTAAAACATTAAAGGGAATTTTTGTTGAACGGTTAACTTACTCTTTATTGTTCTCTCTTTTTAATAGGCCTGATATGTGCGCATTTATAAATGGATTTAAAAAAGTGGCCCAATAGAAACTCATTAAAATTAATAATTAAATAATTGTTCACCTACTGTGTTATTTTTACTTTATTGTTTTTTCTCTTGGCTTTTTCATCCATCTTTTTTAATCACCACAGACGATGCGCAAACGATGCGCAATCGTTTCTCTGTTTTTGTTCGAGTGGTTTTCATGAACAAAGGAGCGGCGTTCAAAGCTTTTTTGTTATTTTTTGGATAATTTTCGGGCATTCTTAAAAGGCACAAAATTATTAATGCGCGGCGTATTGGGCAACAATAATAAAAACGATTATTACATCTGATTAAACTCTTTAAAAAGAATACTGAATTTTTTCTTTATTTTCAAGCGCTTCTTTATAAAATATAAAAATTAATTTTGAATTTTAGAATTAAAAAAGAAAATGGCTGCTTCTGCTGCAATTTTGCCGCAATTTCATCTTATAATGGATGCACAACAACATCATCAGGTTGGCAGATGCTTAGTATAATAGGGTTGGACTGGTTAATGACCAGTATTCCTGTTCTCGGTTAATACAAATTTAAAAACCCGATTTTTATTTTGAGTTTTAGTTAAATATCAGTTTTATTTTGGGAGATTTTTAAAGAAATCACTCATTTTTAAAAATTTTTGGTTTTTAGATTTAATAAAAAATGAGTAATTTCTGGCAAGAAATATCAAAATTCTCGGTTTTAAACCCGGTTATGTCCAACCTTAGTTTGTACTTTAAATAACCTTATTTAATCAGCCATTCATAATTTTAGAACTTCCTCTCGTTTATGACAGGAGTAAAAGATAATAATGAGGACGACATTCCTACTGCTTTTAGGCAAAACTCTTTAAATGAAGAAAGCCCAGTGGGCGATGAATCCGATGAGGGTGATGATTCCCGTGAGGTGTTTTTTAAAAATTTATTTTCTTATTGCGAATAAATTTAGGCTAGCGATGAAGAACCTCCTTCTAGTTCTGGAGTTATGCCTTCTACTAAATCATTTTACTCATCAAAAAGTGAATCAGCTACAGGAATACGAAAGAAAAAAACGCGTACTGTATTCTCCAGAGGCCAGGTAACAAAACGCTTAATTATTAGTACTTGAAACCGGATCGGGACAAAATCTTGAATAAAAATCTCGGTTATCAAGATCGAGATTTTTCGAGTTTCATATGACAAAAATTGTAGTTTTCGAGATTTATTGAGATATCTCGTACGATTCTCGTGTCCTCTCTATTAGTACATAGAATATTTCAATTTTTAAGGTCAGTCTGTTGGAATCAGCATTCAACGCACATCGATATCTCAACAGTCAGCAACGTACAGATTTAGCTAGAACACTGAGTCTTACTGAAACTCAAGTGAAGATATGGTTTCAGAATCGTAGAAATAAGTGGTCTGTGTTTTAAAAAAATAATTCTTAACCCGTCAAAAGTAATGATTTCTGGGTATGAAAAGTATCTTTACATTGTGAGGTTTGAAGTTGAACATCTAACTTCTAAAAATGAAAAAGAATGATTTTTTAACAATTTTCAAACCTAGGGATTCTCACTTTTGTCTGCCACTGTAAAATTTTCTAATTTTCAGGAAAAGAATAATTGGAACCATGGATTGTAACGAACCAACTGACAACCATAATAACAATTTATCTTTTCGACCAGCTCTACCAGCACTCCAACATCAAAGTATTGAGCAATTTGCTGTCTCAAATTTCCCTCTTGCTGGAGTGAATGATCATTATGAGCAGTCCTCTTCAATAAATGTAAATTATTTATTTAAATTAGGGTTGTTGTTGATCGGTTATTAACAGGTATCCGCGGTTTCCGGTTAACCCGAATTTCAAAAACCAGATTTTCGTTTTTGAGTTTTATTAAATATCGGTTTTATTTATGGGGAATTTTTTTAAATCGCTCATTTTCAAAAATTTTCGGTTTTAAAAAGTTCATAAAAACGGTTAATTTTTGGCAATAAATACATATAAAAATTTCCGGGATTAAAACCAATCGCCAACAACCCTAATTTAATACTACAGGGTGCGGCAAATTGGGCGCACTTTTTCTTTGGGCCATAACTTTCTTCAATCTTATCGAAAATTGATAATTCTTTTTTTATTTTAACCCCAAGACTTTGAGAAATTTTTTGATACCAAACAATGGAAATTTAATTCAAAGATAATAAAGATAAACGCTCCGAAACATCCAGACGCGTCAAAAAAACATTTTTAATCCCAAAGTTTAATTGATGATAACTTTGTTCAAAATCATCCAATCCAAAAGATTTTGGTACCAATCGACTCATCTCATTCAGGCGCATCGAAATATCTTATAATTCAATTTTTGTAAATTTTACTCAAAAAATTTATATTTGCCAAAATAATTTGAATTTATCATTCAGAGCTCCATATATCGGTTCATTTTCGTCGAAGCTGCTTGATTTTTACGTCATTCGAACTGGATTACAGAGCTGATTCGAATGATATAAAGATTTCCTATATCAAAATCTTATTCTTGAATCTAGGCCAATTTTTACTAAAAAAATCTTGCTCAAACTTTGAGAAAAGATTTAGTAAACTAAATTATAAAATTCTAAGGATATTTTAGTATCAAAAAATTTCTCAAAGTCTTGGGGTTAAAATAAAAAAAGAATTATCAATTTTCGATAAGATTGAAGAAAGTTATGGCCCAAAGAAAAAGTGCGCCCAATTTGCCGCACCCTGTATTTAACAAAAATTTGTGTAACGAATAAAAATTTAGCAACCACCAACACAGCAGCAAACACCAACAATTATGCTTCAACAGGCCCAGCGTCTCCTGCTTTCCTTTCTCACTTCGGCTCCTTCACAACCAGCGATTGCCACACCTGTGTCTTCGGTCCTGTCACCATCTTTTATTGAAGGAGGAAAAGAAAATGACTCAAAAGATTTTAAATCCGATATCCCTTCAACTCTTCCACCTGCTTCTTTTATTCCCGAACATTTTACCACCCCTTAAAATATATTAATCATTTATACTAGGGATGGACACGACCGAGGTTATTCGGTTAATCCAATTTAATTTTTGGAAAGAAATATCAAAATTTGAGGTTTTGAGACCAGTCTTGTCCAATTAACAAGAAAACCCCAGCATTTCTATTAAATTTCTTTCAAAATACTTCTTACCCGTTATTTATTAAAAAATAAATATGAATCTTTCAGAAATTCATTATAAAATTAAATTTAAAAAATAACGATAACTATGAATAATTGAGATTAAATGCTAGAGATTAAGTATCCTTCAGATTAATTTATAAATCCATTTGAAAGCCTAAGCAGGATTGAATAATTTATCCATAAACTTTCAAGTGGTTTTAATTCTGGAATCGAATTCCTCTTTTGATTCTCCATCTTTCCATCAAGATGGAGAACTTTCTTCCGTTATTTTTTTTGGAACCCCTTGGATCGTTTGTTGGAGGTGCTGATTTGCTTCATTTTCAAATGGTAACGTACCTAATTCTTTGTTTTCGTTGCTTTGTGTTGCGTTAATGCTTTTTTCTTTGCCTATTTCAGTACTAGGGCATAATCTCTTTGTAAATCTAACAAAACAGCGATAAAGAGTTCTAAAAAAATCGTTAAAAATTTACAAAAAATAGGATTGGCTTACGTCAAACCAAGTTTTCGATACATCCTGCCTAATTTTATTAGTTAACATAAAAATTTTCTTTTGCCACTAAAGAACACTCCAGTATTTGGTTCCAACAGGAGTTCATTCTGTCGTCAAATAGCATTTGGAGGCGCTACTTCTCCTTTTATTGCATCAGATAATGGACATAAGCATTCTAGCAATAAGCAACCGTTGGTTATCTCTACTAATGGCGAATATTCGCAGACAAATGGAAATCTCCAGAATGTAAATCCTTCTGCTGAAATTTTGCTAAAACAAAGGAGAAAGTGAGTGACATATAAAGTTTAATAAATGTAAATAAAACCAGTCCAACCCTATTATACTAAGCAACCCTATTATACTTTAACCAGTCCAACCCTATTATACTAAGCATCTGCCAACCTGATGATGTTGTTGTGCATCCATTATAAGATGAAATTGCGGCAAAATTGCAGCAGAAGCAGCCATTTTCTTTTTTAATTCTAAAATTCAAAATTAATTTTTATATTTTATAAAGAAGCGCTTGAAAATAAAGAAAAATTCAGTATTCTTTTTAAAGAGTTTAATCAGATGTAATAATCGTTTTTATTATTGTTGCCCAATACGCCGCGCATTAATAATTTTGTGCCTTTTAAGAATGCCCGAAAATTATCCAAAAAATAACAAAAAGCTTTGAACGCCGCTCCTTTGTTCATGAAAACCACTCGAACAAAAACAGAGAAACGATTGCGCATCGTTTGCGCATCGTCTGTGGTGATTAAAAAAGATGGATGAAAAAGCCAAGAGAAAAAACAATAAAGTAAAAATAACACAGTAGGTGAACAATTATTTAATTATTAATTTTAATGAGTTTCTATTGGGCCACTTTTTTAAATCCATTTATAAATGCGCACATATCAGGCCTATTAAAAAGAGAGAACAATAAAGAGTAAGTTAACCGTTCAACAAAAATTCCCTTTAATGTTTTAAACACAGCGGGGAGCGAAAATTCTTTTATATACATACAATAATTTTTACATACCTAAGTATTCTCCGAATGGTAATCCTTAATTGTTTTAGATTAAGTTAAAAGATAGTTAAATAAACATTAAAAATTTACCCGAAATTACTCGTTTTAAGTTAATTTCGTAACGACGTTTATCTACCTGTTTCATTAAAATTAATGTACTGGAATCTGCCCAATATTTAAAAAAATATTCTTAAACGAATAGTAGTTGAGGTTTGCTTTTAGCAAAGGAAATTTGTTTTCAAATAAATTTTATCATATTGTTATGTATCGTAATCTATTACAATATTGCACTTCCTCATCTACACTTTTTAATAAAAATTCCCCCTAATTATTTATAGTCAGCTTATATCCCGAGGGCATTTTTGCGATTACTTCTTGACACCCTCAAAACAAAGTTTAATATTTTCATTTAGGCGGCTAATTTTGTTAGGAGGCGCCAAATTAAATTATCATACTCCTAACAATAAACGGACATATTATCGAAAAATAAATTGTAAAATACAGTATATGGAATAATAAGAGGGCATTCTGATATGAGAGTTAATTATCATATTAGAATAAAATTAAAAGAGGAAAATTTGAAATATGAAATTAAAATAAATTAAAAAGTAAATTAATATTTTATTTAATGGCCTATTTTAAAATATCTCCCCATTTAAAATATTTTTCTCATTAATTAGTGTCACCCCTCAAAATAGTTTTCTCTTTTTAATGGCAATTGATGAGAAAAGTAAACATAGTTTTTGTTATTGAAACTCAACTCAAAAGAAGATACCTAATTAAGTTTTGGACAAACATTGCACAAATCTATTGTATAAAACTAATAATGAATAGGAAACCTCAAAATTCATATTACAGTGATGAGAAAGGGAAGTGTTACAAAAATATACAACTCGATAGTACTTATGGTTAAAAAGAAGCGGAAGCGGTATAATACAATAAATTAATAAGAAAATGTACAATAAATAATAGGAAAAAATAGTAGAAGAATGTGTAAAAATGGGAATATTTTATATTTAATTTTTCGAGTGGTTTCCATTATATTATTAAAAAATTATAGCGGAAATTAAAATAATTTCTTCAATAAGATTGATCGGAGAAACAAAGAATATCAGAAGTTAAATTTATTATTTGATTACCTTCCAATTGCCCAGCAACCGAGGGAATCGCTGTCATTGTTTCACGCCCTCTAGCCAACATACGATCTAAAGTTGCCGATCCTCCAAGTTCCTGCTAAATTACATAAATTAATTGTTAAAGCTATAAATTTCTGTTTAGATACATATAATTGCTAATAAAAATCTAATTCTTTAACCTGCTGCGACTGTTGTTGCATAAAATAGGTGGCAATCAAATTTAATTGTTGTTGGCAAACTGATGTTGGTATTGGAAATGTATTTGTTGGCACCTCGTCATATTTGGCAATTAATCTATGTTGTTGGTATTGATTTTGAGAGAATTGTTGGTGATTCCGTAAAAGCATGGCATCAGGCGAGTTAGAATTTGAACTAAAATTTGATTAAAATCAGTAATACTTTGGTTTAGATCCCCATTTTCCTGTTCCTATCCATTTTGAGATTTTTTGCTTGATCTATAATTTTTCATATTATTCGACCCAGCTCTTCAAGCTTGTCAAATGACAACATCATCGGTTAGCTCTAATGAATTTGAACAAAATTTTGAAGTGAATCCTTGCTGGAAAAACTTTTTGGACAGGAAAGAAGGGGTCCAAACCAAAGTAATACCAAAAAATCTATTAAATGTGCTAAATTCGAATTTTTTAATCTTCAGATAATTACCCCCCTCTCCATTTTTACAAGCGTATTTGTATTTTAATTTGAATCTTTCGACTTACAATTTCTCTATTTTAGGCATACATAACGATGAATCATTGAGTTCTACGTTATGATGATTTTCCTCATTAACGTCATAACTTTCACTTTTTAAAATTTTTTTTATTGGGGGCTCATAAAATTCTTTTATTTCCTTGGATGTTTTAGAAGAGATGGCAGTAGCTGAACGGCGCCTGTAGGTACTACATGATGGTCGAGAAGCGGTTAACAACTCCTAAAATTGAATATTCCCAATTTAAAACAATTCCAATATTAAATTTAAGAAAAATACTTTTGAATACCAAATCAACTTACTACTATCGAAAATGCTTTTTTGGAGGAAGTTCGCTGTTCTTCTTCGTCTCCATCAAAGTTAGGTTCATGTTTATTTTGTAATGCTACAGAACCATTTGTCACTGCTTTTGAAGAATTTTGTACACCATCCTTACTATTAGGGCTTGACATTTTATACATATGATAAAGTATTGACTATTTTAAATAAAAATTATATTTCGACAGGATCAGAGGTGGGTTGGAACAGTCAGAGGTGTCGGAAATCGGAAGAGCCGGAAATCGGAACTGGCTCAAAAGTCGGTATATAATTAATAATTATGGTACATAACAGTAAAAATTATCATTAAATTTTCCTAATATATCCTATAATTCATATAACATACATAATACTATACTTATAGTAATATTCTTGTCATGCATGTCAATTTCCTATGCAAAGTCGGGCCATTAATTACATAACAATAATCCAATTAGTAACATATTTTTAATCCCATTTGAAATTGATGAACCGCCTTACATGTAGGTTTTCTAATTTAGACAAAAATTATTTTTACCCCTTGAAAGGAAAACAAAGATGCCCAATAGACAATATCGCCATATATCTAAATATTATTTAGAGGAATAAAGTTGATCTACTTATAAATTATCGGAATTGGGCAGTTAAAAATCATAAAATATTTAATTAAACTTCACAAAGGATATAAAAATTTAATCCACGAGTTAATTAATGTTTTATGTTTTATCTACAAATCAGAAAAATTTTTAATCTAAATTAGTTTTACTTTATAATAATGAATTTGCTTTCTTACGGACAAGCGTGAAAATCAGCGCATTTGAAGGTCGTACTTTAAATGCGCAATACGAAAAGCACTTAGGATTGTTAAAATAACTAAGTTTATTGCTTGTTTTAACGGGAGAGAAGGCACAAATTGATAATTTTTCGTTATGATTGTTAATGAGTCCATTAACAAATTAAGGAGAATTCGTTTTTAACGCCGCGTAAACAATTAATGAAAATAAACTTTTTATTTAAGAGATTTCGCGATAAATCTATGTAAAATACCTTAAGAAAGTTGGTAGTCTTTGATTAAGATTTAATCAATTAATTTCAGCAAAGTTTTATTTTAAATACTTGTTGTTTACAGTAATCGGATGTTAAAATTTTTTATATATTTTTTTAAATATTTATTCCCATATATCTAATAGGATATAAACAATCTTAGCTAAGTTCCGACTAAGGTTGGTGGATCCTGATTCGAAAAAGACCGCTATCCAGAAATTTTCGGTTCGGATATATGATCGCGATATCCGGGAAATTCCCAGGATCCGCCACACTTAGTTCCGACAGTTTTTTCCATTCCGCTCAAAACAAAATAGAATAAATACCCTAACTTTCAAATTTTTGCGCCTAAATTATTTCCAACATCTTATACATATTATCTCAAAAAATGAAAGAAATAAATTTCCCTTTCTATTAAAATTCACAATTCAGTAATTAGTTTTCACAAAAAATAACAAAGAAAATATTAAGAAAATTATACAAAGTAGGATAAACGTATGTTTGAGAAAATATATATTCAAAAATGAAAAACATGTCAATCGAGAAAGGCACAAACTTGCAATTAAATATGAGTACGTGTAAAGCTTAAAGTAAAACAATTGTGTCTAATAGGCGAATGCTTACAAGTGGAAAAGTATACTGTCATTAATTTACTTAAATAATGTTTAATGAAGATTGAAATGTTTTCAAAGATTGTTATACCTAAAAAATATTTTAAGTATCCATAATTAAAATTAGGAAGGAAAAAATTGAAAAATTCAGGACAGGTTTATTACTTATTTGGTAAAATGGGCAATAAATTAGGAATGGTAAAATATAAGACAAATTGTGTTTAGTTAATTTTGGCCCGCCCGATCCCCATCAATTACTTTATTTTTTTCATCTTCGCGTAATTGGTTGGCTGCCTAAATTTTTTTACATGCGTAGTACAAATTGGGGCGGAGTCTATGAAAATCCAGAATCCAAAGGCATTGAAATGATATAATTTTATAACTCAAGTATAATAATGTCAAGACACATAATTTTTTAATCTTTAAATTAAAAATTAATAAAGGATGCAAAAAATAAAAGATTGAATTCAAATTTACATTTTTTGTACTATACATTAGGGCACGTTTTGGATTTAATCCTAGGATCATACAATAATTTATTTTACTTAGGCATACATTGCAGCAACTCGTTCTAAGCGCTCAAGCTTTTTTTTTTTTGCATCCTTTATTAATTTTTAATTTAAAGATTAAAAAATTATGTGTCTTGACATTATTATACTTGAGTTATAAAATTATATCATTTCAATGCCTTTGGATTCTGGATTTTCATAGACTCCGCCCCAATTTGTACTACGCATGTAAAAAAATTTAGGCAGCCAACCAATTACGCGAAGATGAAAAAAATAAAGTAATTGATGGGGATCGGGCGGGCCAAAATTAACTAAACACAATTTGTCTTATATTTTACCATTCCTAATTTATTGCCCATTTTACCAAATAAGTAATAAACCTGTCCTGAATTTTTCAATTTTTTCCTTCCTAATTTTAATTATGGATACTTAAAATATTTTTTAGGTATAACAATCTTTGAAAACATTTCAATCTTCATTAAACATTATTTAAGTAAATTAATGACAGTATACTTTTCCACTTGTAAGCATTCGCCTATTAGACACAATTGTTTTACTTTAAGCTTTACACGTACTCATATTTAATTGCAAGTTTGTGCCTTTCTCGATTGACATGTTTTTCATTTTTGAATATATATTTTCTCAAACATACGTTTATCCTACTTTGTATAATTTTCTTAATATTTTCTTTGTTATTTTTTGTGAAAACTAATTACTGAATTGTGAATTTTAATAGAAAGGGAAATTTATTTCTTTCATTTTTTGAGATAATATGTATAAGATGTTGGAAATAATTTAGGCGCAAAAATTTGAAAGTTAGGGTATTTATTCTATTTTGTTTTGAGCGGAATGGAAAAAACTGTCGGAACTAAGTGTGGCGGATCCTGGGAATTTCCCGGATATCGCGATCATATATCCGAACCGAAAATTTCTGGATAGCGGTCTTTTTCGAATCAGGATCCACCAACCTTAGTCGGAACTTAGCTAAGATTGTTTATATCCTATTAGATATATGGGAATAAATATTTAAAAAAATATATAAAAAATTTTAACATCCGATTACTGTAAACAACAAGTATTTAAAATAAAACTTTGCTGAAATTAATTGATTAAATCTTAATCAAAGACTACCAACTTTCTTAAGGTATTTTACATAGATTTATCGCGAAATCTCTTAAATAAAAAGTTTATTTTCATTAATTGTTTACGCGGCGTTAAAAACGAATTCTCCTTAATTTGTTAATGGACTCATTAACAATCATAACGAAAAATTATCAATTTGTGCCTTCTCTCCCGTTAAAACAAGCAATAAACTTAGTTATTTTAACAATCCTAAGTGCTTTTCGTATTGCGCATTTAAAGTACGACCTTCAAATGCGCTGATTTTCACGCTTGTCCGTAAGAAAGCAAATTCATTATTATAAAGTAAAACTAATTTAGATTAAAAATTTTTCTGATTTGTAGATAAAACATAAAACATTAATTAACTCGTGGATTAAATTTTTATATCCTTTGTGAAGTTTAATTAAATATTTTATGATTTTTAACTGCCCAATTCCGATAATTTATAAGTAGATCAACTTTATTCCTCTAAATAATATTTAGATATATGGCGATATTGTCTATTGGGCATCTTTGTTTTCCTTTCAAGGGGTAAAAATAATTTTTGTCTAAATTAGAAAACCTACATGTAAGGCGGTTCATCAATTTCAAATGGGATTAAAAATATGTTACTAATTGGATTATTGTTATGTAATTAATGGCCCGACTTTGCATAGGAAATTGACATGCATGACAAGAATATTACTATAAGTATAGTATTATGTATGTTATATGAATTATAGGATATATTAGGAAAATTTAATGATAATTTTTACTGTTATGTACCATAATTATTAATTATATACCGACTTTTGAGCCAGTTCCGATTTCCGGCTCTTCCGATTTCCGACACCTCTGACTGTTCCAACCCACCTCTGATCCTGTCGAAATATAATTTTTATTTAAAATAGTCAATACTTTATCATATGTATAAAATGTCAAGCCCTAATAGTAAGGATGGTGTACAAAATTCTTCAAAAGCAGTGACAAATGGTTCTGTAGCATTACAAAATAAACATGAACCTAACTTTGATGGAGACGAAGAAGAACAGCGAACTTCCTCCAAAAAAGCATTTTCGATAGTAGTAAGTTGATTTGGTATTCAAAAGTATTTTTCTTAAATTTAATATTGGAATTGTTTTAAATTGGGAATATTCAATTTTAGGAGTTGTTAACCGCTTCTCGACCATCATGTAGTACCTACAGGCGCCGTTCAGCTACTGCCATCTCTTCTAAAACATCCAAGGAAATAAAAGAATTTTATGAGCCCCCAATAAAAAAAATTTTAAAAAGTGAAAGTTATGACGTTAATGAGGAAAATCATCATAACGTAGAACTCAATGATTCATCGTTATGTATGCCTAAAATAGAGAAATTGTAAGTCGAAAGATTCAAATTAAAATACAAATACGCTTGTAAAAATGGAGAGGGGGGGTAATTATCTGAAGATTAAAAAATTCGAATTTAGCACATTTAATAGATTTTTTGGTATTACTTTGGTTTGGACCCCTTCTTTCCTGTCCAAAAAGTTTTTCCAGCAAGGATTCACTTCAAAATTTTGTTCAAATTCATTAGAGCTAACCGATGATGTTGTCATTTGACAAGCTTGAAGAGCTGGGTCGAATAATATGAAAAATTATAGATCAAGCAAAAAATCTCAAAATGGATAGGAACAGGAAAATGGGGATCTAAACCAAAGTATTACTGATTTTAATCAAATTTTAGTTCAAATTCTAACTCGCCTGATGCCATGCTTTTACGGAATCACCAACAATTCTCTCAAAATCAATACCAACAACATAGATTAATTGCCAAATATGACGAGGTGCCAACAAATACATTTCCAATACCAACATCAGTTTGCCAACAACAATTAAATTTGATTGCCACCTATTTTATGCAACAACAGTCGCAGCAGGTTAAAGAATTAGATTTTTATTAGCAATTATATGTATCTAAACAGAAATTTATAGCTTTAACAATTAATTTATGTAATTTAGCAGGAACTTGGAGGATCGGCAACTTTAGATCGTATGTTGGCTAGAGGGCGTGAAACAATGACAGCGATTCCCTCGGTTGCTGGGCAATTGGAAGGTAATCAAATAATAAATTTAACTTCTGATATTCTTTGTTTCTCCGATCAATCTTATTGAAGAAATTATTTTAATTTCCGCTATAATTTTTTAATAATATAATGGAAACCACTCGAAAAATTAAATATAAAATATTCCCATTTTTACACATTCTTCTACTATTTTTTCCTATTATTTATTGTACATTTTCTTATTAATTTATTGTATTATACCGCTTCCGCTTCTTTTTAACCATAAGTACTATCGAGTTGTATATTTTTGTAACACTTCCCTTTCTCATCACTGTAATATGAATTTTGAGGTTTCCTATTCATTATTAGTTTTATACAATAGATTTGTGCAATGTTTGTCCAAAACTTAATTAGGTATCTTCTTTTGAGTTGAGTTTCAATAACAAAAACTATGTTTACTTTTCTCATCAATTGCCATTAAAAAGAGAAAACTATTTTGAGGGGTGACACTAATTAATGAGAAAAATATTTTAAATGGGGGAGATATTTTAAAATAGGCCATTAAATAAAATATTAATTTACTTTTTAATTTATTTTAATTTCATATTTCAAATTTTCCTCTTTTAATTTTATTCTAATATGATAATTAACTCTCATATCAGAATGCCCTCTTATTATTCCATATACTGTATTTTACAATTTATTTTTCGATAATATGTCCGTTTATTGTTAGGAGTATGATAATTTAATTTGGCGCCTCCTAACAAAATTAGCCGCCTAAATGAAAATATTAAACTTTGTTTTGAGGGTGTCAAGAAGTAATCGCAAAAATGCCCTCGGGATATAAGCTGACTATAAATAATTAGGGGGAATTTTTATTAAAAAGTGTAGATGAGGAAGTGCAATATTGTAATAGATTACGATACATAACAATATGATAAAATTTATTTGAAAACAAATTTCCTTTGCTAAAAGCAAACCTCAACTACTATTCGTTTAAGAATATTTTTTTAAATATTGGGCAGATTCCAGTACATTAATTTTAATGAAACAGGTAGATAAACGTCGTTACGAAATTAACTTAAAACGAGTAATTTCGGGTAAATTTTTAATGTTTATTTAACTATCTTTTAACTTAATCTAAAACAATTAAGGATTACCATTCGGAGAATACTTAGGTATGTAAAAATTATTGTATGTATATAAAAGAATTTTCGCTCCCCGCTGTGTTTAAAACATTAAAGGGAATTTTTGTTGAACGGTTAACTTACTCTTTATTGTTCTCTCTTTTTAATAGGCCTGATATGTGCGCATTTATAAATGGATTTAAAAAAGTGGCCCAATAGAAACTCATTAAAATTAATAATTAAATAATTGTTCACCTACTGTGTTATTTTTACTTTATTGTTTTTTCTCTTGGCTTTTTCATCCATCTTTTTTAATCACCACAGACGATGCGCAAACGATGCGCAATCGTTTCTCTGTTTTTGTTCGAGTGGTTTTCATGAACAAAGGAGCGGCGTTCAAAGCTTTTTTGTTATTTTTTGGATAATTTTCGGGCATTCTTAAAAGGCACAAAATTATTAATGCGCGGCGTATTGGGCAACAATAATAAAAACGATTATTACATCTGATTAAACTCTTTAAAAAGAATACTGAATTTTTTCTTTATTTTCAAGCGCTTCTTTATAAAATATAAAAATTAATTTTGAATTTTAGAATTAAAAAAGAAAATGGCTGCTTCTGCTGCAATTTTGCCGCAATTTCATCTTATAATGGATGCACAACAACATCATCAGGTTGGCAGATGCTTAGTATAATAGGGTTGGACTGGTTAAAGTATAATAGGGTTGCTTAGTATAATAGGGTTGGACTGGTTTTATTTACATTTATTAAACTTTATATGTCACTCACTTTCTCCTTTGTTTTAGCAAAATTTCAGCAGAAGGATTTACATTCTGGAGATTTCCATTTGTCTGCGAATATTCGCCATTAGTAGAGATAACCAACGGTTGCTTATTGCTAGAATGCTTATGTCCATTATCTGATGCAATAAAAGGAGAAGTAGCGCCTCCAAATGCTATTTGACGACAGAATGAACTCCTGTTGGAACCAAATACTGGAGTGTTCTTTAGTGGCAAAAGAAAATTTTTATGTTAACTAATAAAATTAGGCAGGATGTATCGAAAACTTGGTTTGACGTAAGCCAATCCTATTTTTTGTAAATTTTTAACGATTTTTTTAGAACTCTTTATCGCTGTTTTGTTAGATTTACAAAGAGATTATGCCCTAGTACTGAAATAGGCAAAGAAAAAAGCATTAACGCAACACAAAGCAACGAAAACAAAGAATTAGGTACGTTACCATTTGAAAATGAAGCAAATCAGCACCTCCAACAAACGATCCAAGGGGTTCCAAAAAAAATAACGGAAGAAAGTTCTCCATCTTGATGGAAAGATGGAGAATCAAAAGAGGAATTCGATTCCAGAATTAAAACCACTTGAAAGTTTATGGATAAATTATTCAATCCTGCTTAGGCTTTCAAATGGATTTATAAATTAATCTGAAGGATACTTAATCTCTAGCATTTAATCTCAATTATTCATAGTTATCGTTATTTTTTAAATTTAATTTTATAATGAATTTCTGAAAGATTCATATTTATTTTTTAATAAATAACGGGTAAGAAGTATTTTGAAAGAAATTTAATAGAAATGCTGGGGTTTTCTTGTTAATTGGACAAGACTGGTCTCAAAACCTCAAATTTTGATATTTCTTTCCAAAAATTAAATTGGATTAACCGAATAACCTCGGTCGTGTCCATCCCTAGTATAAATGATTAATATATTTTAAGGGGTGGTAAAATGTTCGGGAATAAAAGAAGCAGGTGGAAGAGTTGAAGGGATATCGGATTTAAAATCTTTTGAGTCATTTTCTTTTCCTCCTTCAATAAAAGATGGTGACAGGACCGAAGACACAGGTGTGGCAATCGCTGGTTGTGAAGGAGCCGAAGTGAGAAAGGAAAGCAGGAGACGCTGGGCCTGTTGAAGCATAATTGTTGGTGTTTGCTGCTGTGTTGGTGGTTGCTAAATTTTTATTCGTTACACAAATTTTTGTTAAATACAGGGTGCGGCAAATTGGGCGCACTTTTTCTTTGGGCCATAACTTTCTTCAATCTTATCGAAAATTGATAATTCTTTTTTTATTTTAACCCCAAGACTTTGAGAAATTTTTTGATACTAAAATATCCTTAGAATTTTATAATTTAGTTTACTAAATCTTTTCTCAAAGTTTGAGCAAGATTTTTTAGTAAAAATTGGCCTAGATTCAAGAATAAGATTTTGATATAGGAAATCTTTATATCATTCGAATCAGCTCTGTAATCCAGTTCGAATGACGTAAAAATCAAGCAGCTTCGACGAAAATGAACCGATATATGGAGCTCTGAATGATAAATTCAAATTATTTTGGCAAATATAAATTTTTTGAGTAAAATTTACAAAAATTGAATTATAAGATATTTCGATGCGCCTGAATGAGATGAGTCGATTGGTACCAAAATCTTTTGGATTGGATGATTTTGAACAAAGTTATCATCAATTAAACTTTGGGATTAAAAATGTTTTTTTGACGCGTCTGGATGTTTCGGAGCGTTTATCTTTATTATCTTTGAATTAAATTTCCATTGTTTGGTATCAAAAAATTTCTCAAAGTCTTGGGGTTAAAATAAAAAAAGAATTATCAATTTTCGATAAGATTGAAGAAAGTTATGGCCCAAAGAAAAAGTGCGCCCAATTTGCCGCACCCTGTAGTATTAAATTAGGGTTGTTGGCGATTGGTTTTAATCCCGGAAATTTTTATATGTATTTATTGCCAAAAATTAACCGTTTTTATGAACTTTTTAAAACCGAAAATTTTTGAAAATGAGCGATTTAAAAAAATTCCCCATAAATAAAACCGATATTTAATAAAACTCAAAAACGAAAATCTGGTTTTTGAAATTCGGGTTAACCGGAAACCGCGGATACCTGTTAATAACCGATCAACAACAACCCTAATTTAAATAAATAATTTACATTTATTGAAGAGGACTGCTCATAATGATCATTCACTCCAGCAAGAGGGAAATTTGAGACAGCAAATTGCTCAATACTTTGATGTTGGAGTGCTGGTAGAGCTGGTCGAAAAGATAAATTGTTATTATGGTTGTCAGTTGGTTCGTTACAATCCATGGTTCCAATTATTCTTTTCCTGAAAATTAGAAAATTTTACAGTGGCAGACAAAAGTGAGAATCCCTAGGTTTGAAAATTGTTAAAAAATCATTCTTTTTCATTTTTAGAAGTTAGATGTTCAACTTCAAACCTCACAATGTAAAGATACTTTTCATACCCAGAAATCATTACTTTTGACGGGTTAAGAATTATTTTTTTAAAACACAGACCACTTATTTCTACGATTCTGAAACCATATCTTCACTTGAGTTTCAGTAAGACTCAGTGTTCTAGCTAAATCTGTACGTTGCTGACTGTTGAGATATCGATGTGCGTTGAATGCTGATTCCAACAGACTGACCTTAAAAATTGAAATATTCTATGTACTAATAGAGAGGACACGAGAATCGTACGAGATATCTCAATAAATCTCGAAAACTACAATTTTTGTCATATGAAACTCGAAAAATCTCGATCTTGATAACCGAGATTTTTATTCAAGATTTTGTCCCGATCCGGTTTCAAGTACTAATAATTAAGCGTTTTGTTACCTGGCCTCTGGAGAATACAGTACGCGTTTTTTCTTTCGTATTCCTGTAGCTGATTCACTTTTTGATGAGTAAAATGATTTAGTAGAAGGCATAACTCCAGAACTAGAAGGAGGTTCTTCATCGCTAGCCTAAATTTATTCGCAATAAGAAAATAAATTTTTAAAAAACACCTCACGGGAATCATCACCCTCATCGGATTCATCGCCCACTGGGCTTTCTTCATTTAAAGAGTTTTGCCTAAAAGCAGTAGGAATGTCGTCCTCATTATTATCTTTTACTCCTGTCATAAACGAGAGGAAGTTCTAAAATTATGAATGGCTGATTAAATAAGGTTATTTAAAGTACAAACTAAGGTTGGACATAACCGGGTTTAAAACCGAGAATTTTGATATTTCTTGCCAGAAATTACTCATTTTTATTAAATCTAAAAACCAAAAATTTTTAAAAATGAGTGATTTCTTTAAAAATCTCCCAAAATAAAACTGATATTTAACTAAAACTCAAAATAAAAATCGGGTTTTTAAATTTGTATTAACCGAGAACAGGAATACTGGTCATTAACCAGTCCAACCCTATTATACTAAGCATCTGCCAACCTGATGATGTTGTTGTGCATCCATTATAAGATGAAATTGCGGCAAAATTGCAGCAGAAGCAGCCATTTTCTTTTTTAATTCTAAAATTCAAAATTAATTTTTATATTTTATAAAGAAGCGCTTGAAAATAAAGAAAAAATTCAGTATTCTTTTTAAAGAGTTTAATCAGATGTAATAATCGTTTTTATTATTGTTGCCCAATACGCCGCGCATTAATAATTTTGTGCCTTTTAAGAATGCCCGAAAATTATCCAAAAAATAACAAAAAAGCTTTGAACGCCGCTCCTTTGTTCATGAAAACCACTCGAACAAAAACAGAGAAACGATTGCGCATCGTTTGCGCATCGTCTGTGGTGATTAAAAAAGATGGATGAAAAAGCCAAGAGAAAAAACAATAAAGTAAAAATAACACAGTAGGTGAACAATTATTTAATTATTAATTTTAATGAGTTTCTATTGGGCCACTTTTTTAAATCCATTTATAAATGCGCACATATCAGGCCTATTAAAAAGAGAGAACAATAAAGAGTAAGTTAACCGTTCAACAAAAATTCCCTTTAATGTTTTAAACACAGCGGGGAGCGAAAATTCTTTTATATACATACAATAATTTTTACATACCTAAGTATTCTCCGAATGGTAATCCTTAATTGTTTTAGATTAAGTTAAAAGATAGTTAAATAAACATTAAAAATTTACCCGAAATTACTCGTTTTAAGTTAATTTCGTAACGACGTTTATCTACCTGTTTCATTAAAATTAATGTACTGGAATCTGCCCAATATTTAAAAAAATATTCTTAAACGAATAGTAGTTGAGGTTTGCTTTTAGCAAAGGAAATTTGTTTTCAAATAAATTTTATCATATTGTTATGTATCGTAATCTATTACAATATTGCACTTCCTCATCTACACTTTTTAATAAAAATTCCCCCTAATTATTTATAGTCAGCTTATATCCCGAGGGCATTTTTGCGATTACTTCTTGACACCCTCAAAACAAAGTTTAATATTTTCATTTAGGCGGCTAATTTTGTTAGGAGGCGCCAAATTAAATTATCATACTCCTAACAATAAACGGACATATTATCGAAAAATAAATTGTAAAATACAGTATATGGAATAATAAGAGGGCATTCTGATATGAGAGTTAATTATCATATTAGAATAAAATTAAAAGAGGAAAATTTGAAATATGAAATTAAAATAAATTAAAAAGTAAATTAATATTTTATTTAATGGCCTATTTTAAAATATCTCCCCCATTTAAAATATTTTTCTCATTAATTAGTGTCACCCCTCAAAATAGTTTTCTCTTTTTAATGGCAATTGATGAGAAAAGTAAACATAGTTTTTGTTATTGAAACTCAACTCAAAAGAAGATACCTAATTAAGTTTTGGACAAACATTGCACAAATCTATTGTATAAAACTAATAATGAATAGGAAACCTCAAAATTCATATTACAGTGATGAGAAAGGGAAGTGTTACAAAAATATACAACTCGATAGTACTTATGGTTAAAAAGAAGCGGAAGCGGTATAATACAATAAATTAATAAGAAAATGTACAATAAATAATAGGAAAAAATAGTAGAAGAATGTGTAAAAATGGGAATATTTTATATTTAATTTTTCGAGTGGTTTCCATTATATTATTAAAAAATTATAGCGGAAATTAAAATAATTTCTTCAATAAGATTGATCGGAGAAACAAAGAATATCAGAAGTTAAATTTATTATTTGATTACCTTCCAATTGCCCAGCAACCGAGGGAATCGCTGTCATTGTTTCACGCCCTCTAGCCAACATACGATCTAAAGTTGCCGATCCTCCAAGTTCCTGCTAAATTACATAAATTAATTGTTAAAGCTATAAATTTCTGTTTAGATACATATAATTGCTAATAAAAATCTAATTCTTTAACCTGCTGCGACTGTTGTTGCATAAAATAGGTGGCAATCAAATTTAATTGTTGTTGGCAAACTGATGTTGGTATTGGAAATGTATTTGTTGGCACCTCGTCATATTTGGCAATTAATCTATGTTGTTGGTATTGATTTTGAGAGAATTGTTGGTGATTCCGTAAAAGCATGGCATCAGGCGAGTTAGAATTTGAACTAAAATTTGATTAAAATCAGTAATACTTTGGTTTAGATCCCCATTTTCCTGTTCCTATCCATTTTGAGATTTTTTGCTTGATCTATAATTTTTCATATTATTCGACCCAGCTCTTCAAGCTTGTCAAATGACAACATCATCGGTTAGCTCTAATGAATTTGAACAAAATTTTGAAGTGAATCCTTGCTGGAAAAACTTTTTGGACAGGAAAGAAGGGGTCCAAACCAAAGTAATACCAAAAAAATCTATTAAATGTGCTAAATTCGAATTTTTTTAATCTTCAGATAATTACCCCCCCCCCTCTCCATTTTTACAAGCGTATTTGTATTTTAATTTGAATCTTTCGACTTACAATTTCTCTATTTTAGGCATACATAACGATGAATCATTGAGTTCTACGTTATGATGATTTTCCTCATTAACGTCATAACTTTCACTTTTTAAAATTTTTTTTATTGGGGGCTCATAAAATTCTTTTATTTCCTTGGATGTTTTAGAAGAGATGGCAGTAGCTGAACGGCGCCTGTAGGTACTACATGATGGTCGAGAAGCGGTTAACAACTCCTAAAATTGAATATTCCCAATTTAAAACAATTCCAATATTAAATTTAAGAAAAATACTTTTGAATACCAAATCAACTTACTACTATCGAAAATGCTTTTTTGGAGGAAGTTCGCTGTTCTTCTTCGTCTCCATCAAAGTTAGGTTCATGTTTATTTTGTAATGCTACAGAACCATTTGTCACTGCTTTTGAAGAATTTTGTACACCATCCTTACTATTAGGGCTTGACATTTTATACATATGATAAAGTATTGACTATTTTAAATAAAAATTATATTTCGACAGGATCAGAGGTGGGTTGGAACAGTCAGAGGTGTCGGAAATCGGAAGAGCCGGAAATCGGAACTGGCTCAAAAGTCGGTATATAATTAATAATTATGGTACATAACAGTAAAAATTATCATTAAATTTTCCTAATATATCCTATAATTCATATAACATACATAATACTATACTTATAGTAATATTCTTGTCATGCATGTCAATTTCCTATGCAAAGTCGGGCCATTAATTACATAACAATAATCCAATTAGTAACATATTTTTAATCCCATTTGAAATTGATGAACCGCCTTACATGTAGGTTTTCTAATTTAGACAAAAATTATTTTTACCCCTTGAAAGGAAAACAAAGATGCCCAATAGACAATATCGCCATATATCTAAATATTATTTAGAGGAATAAAGTTGATCTACTTATAAATTATCGGAATTGGGCAGTTAAAAATCATAAAATATTTAATTAAACTTCACAAAGGATATAAAAATTTAATCCACGAGTTAATTAATGTTTTATGTTTTATCTACAAATCAGAAAAATTTTTAATCTAAATTAGTTTTACTTTATAATAATGAATTTGCTTTCTTACGGACAAGCGTGAAAATCAGCGCATTTGAAGGTCGTACTTTAAATGCGCAATACGAAAAGCACTTAGGATTGTTAAAATAACTAAGTTTATTGCTTGTTTTAACGGGAGAGAAGGCACAAATTGATAATTTTTCGTTATGATTGTTAATGAGTCCATTAACAAATTAAGGAGAATTCGTTTTTAACGCCGCGTAAACAATTAATGAAAATAAACTTTTTATTTAAGAGATTTCGCGATAAATCTATGTAAAATACCTTAAGAAAGTTGGTAGTCTTTGATTAAGATTTAATCAATTAATTTCAGCAAAGTTTTATTTTAAATACTTGTTGTTTACAGTAATCGGATGTTAAAATTTTTTATATATTTTTTTAAATATTTATTCCCATATATCTAATAGGATATAAACAATCTTAGCTAAGTTCCGACTAAGGTTGGTGGATCCTGATTCGAAAAAGACCGCTATCCAGAAATTTTCGGTTCGGATATATGATCGCGATATCCGGGAAATTCCCAGGATCCGCCACACTTAGTTCCGACAGTTTTTTCCATTCCGCTCAAAACAAAATAGAATAAATACCCTAACTTTCAAATTTTTTGCGCCTAAATTATTTCCAACATCTTATACATATTATCTCAAAAAATGAAAGAAATAAATTTCCCTTTCTATTAAAATTCACAATTCAGTAATTAGTTTTCACAAAAAATAACAAAGAAAATATTAAGAAAATTATACAAAGTAGGATAAACGTATGTTTGAGAAAATATATATTCAAAAATGAAAAACATGTCAATCGAGAAAGGCACAAACTTGCAATTAAATATGAGTACGTGTAAAGCTTAAAGTAAAACAATTGTGTCTAATAGGCGAATGCTTACAAGTGGAAAAGTATACTGTCATTAATTTACTTAAATAATGTTTAATGAAGATTGAAATGTTTTCAAAGATTGTTATACCTAAAAAATATTTTAAGTATCCATAATTAAAATTAGGAAGGAAAAAATTGAAAAATTCAGGACAGGTTTATTACTTATTTGGTAAAATGGGCAATAAATTAGGAATGGTAAAATATAAGACAAATTGTGTTTAGTTAATTTTGGCCCGCCCGATCCCCATCAATTACTTTATTTTTTTCATCTTCGCGTAATTGGTTGGCTGCCTAAATTTTTTTACATGCGTAGTACAAATTGGGGCGGAGTCTATGAAAATCCAGAATCCAAAGGCATTGAAATGATATAATTTTATAACTCAAGTATAATAATGTCAAGACACATAATTTTTTAATCTTTAAATTAAAAATTAATAAAGGATGCAAAAAATAAAAGATTGAATTCAAATTTACATTTTTTGTACTATACATTAGGGCACGTTTTGGATTTAATCCTAGGATCATACAATAATTTATTTTACTTAGGCATACATTGCAGCAACTCGTTCTAAGCGCTCAAGCAATCCAAAAGGGTTAAATTAAATAATAAGAAAATTTTCAAATTAATTGGCACTTTCCGCATTCACTTAAATAAAACCATCTCTTACAAGGAATCATAACTTTAAATGTTGAAAAATTGACAAGGATAGGATTAGATTGAAATAGAATTAAGAATAAAATGAGAGGAAACGGTGAAAAAATTTTCCAAAATTAAATAGGACAGGACCAAGCAACAGCATTATTTTTTAAGCATGCCAATTTCTAGCAAAGGGACAAGTAAGCAATAAATAAATGACATCCGTATATTAAATCTTATTTAGGCGCGACTCAATTTTTGACATTTCATTCTTACACATTTTTATTCATAAGGACGGAAACAACTTTTGGTAATTAATTTTGAATTCACTCTCATAACTAAATCTAATTTGTTAGAAAGGCTGGAAAAATAAGTTAGTATTTTATCTCTGGATTATTAATAAAAGTGCATTATGAATAATTCTGGGGAAGATAATAAAAAAAAGACATAAGATAAAAACAAATTTTATTCGTGCATGGTAAATAACATTTAATAAAAGAATGAATTTTTAAGTTTTTAAATAACTTATACTAATTAATTCCAAAAAAATCTAGAAATATTTTTAGTAATGAAATTTGATACCTTTGATGAGTGAACGCAAAAATCTGCATAAGTAATTGCAGATTCCCGAGAATATGAATAAAGAATTTAAAGAATAATAAAATACAGTGCCGATCATCCGGATGCTCATTAATTTAAGAGTAGGGTCTAAAGAATATTTAATAAATGGAAGGATAAAGAAGGGCATAAATGTTCGCTAATGTATAACCTTCAAGATTCGGGGGCCAAATGCTTTTAAGAACAAAAAAGTTCAAAAAATATAAACTATTGTTAAATACACAAAAGGATAAAATAGGGAAGATAATTTTTTAAAATTAAGAAATACTGATGTTATGTATAATTAAAGACAAGAATAGGATTTAGGCGGCTTGAGAAAAGGCATGAGCGGGAACTTTGAACTATTATTGGATATAATTTTATTTTAACTTATAAGGCGTTAGTAAATGAATAACCAGAATTGGAGAAAATTCGAAGCTAGAATACCTCGAAATTTTTGATAGATATGATGTAGGGTTTGGCATTTCGATGGTGCAAAATGTCAAGTGATCACTGTTATTTTTAGAAAATTTTCAGTCAAAACATATGTTTAAAAGCTCTAAAAGTAATGAAATATTGCTAGTTTATTTTCTTATTTTATCCAACAAAGGATAAAAAGAATTATTCTTTATTTATTTAATAATAGATAATGAATCTTGTATAACTTTTTAGGAACAAAGGGAAAAAGGATTTTTAATGTAGCCACCCAAAACTCTGCTTAGAATAAATGGGAATTATATACAAACGAATTAAAAATTATAAAGGATTTATTTTGCAAATGAAACTCTTAAATTATTAAGAAAATTCTTGCCAAAATTTGGATTTTTTAATTATATCTTATCAAATATTCATTAATTATTTGGCTTTTATTGGTCATTTTTTATTTGTAAATTCTGTAAATTAAAAAAAGACTTAGAGCATAAAAATGACTCAAGAAAATCTTGTAAACTATTAAGTCGAAGAAAATATTTTTTACTTAATTTTGAAAACAAAACAGCGTGACTTAAAGACACACTTGACTTTAAAGTTAATTCATGCGTTTGATGATAAACAATTAAAGTCATGCTCAATGAATGTGCATTAACCTTGTTATTTAATTTTTTAAGAAGCGGATGAGGAAGGAACGAGGAAGAAGTTGTCAACATCTTTTTGTTTTGTTTTTCTTCCGCTAGTTGATCATTTTTTGTGCCAGATTCTCTAAGCTAACCTGTGGCCGCTAAGAAAATTTGTTTATTATTCAGTACAACAATTAAAATAATTGGCACTTTTCACATAAGCATGCAATTTGTTTTAATGTAATTGTATTTGTTTTCTATCTGTCGACGTTGTTAATTTTTTTAATTTATAAGGAAAACAATTACAAGAAAACAATTAATGCTTGCGTCTTCATTTAAGCGTTCACATGCTTATGCTATTGACATTTAAAAGGAAAGTAGTTTAATATTTATGATAGTCAGGGAAGTAATCACAAAAAAGAAAAAAACACAAATTTCTTATTTTTTAAATCGTTATATATGTACACGATAAGGAATGTAAATGCATGTACAAAAAAGGCCAATTCTTTATGAGTAAAATAGAATTAATTCGCCCATTTTTTTATCCTTTATTTTTATGTTCATCTTCCTAAAACCATTAAACTGCAGATGCTTTTAATGTACAAGCGTACTAATGTTTTTTAATGATTGACATCCAGCGGTTGGCTTTAGTCAGCTGCCTTAATTTCCAAAAACAAATCCTACAAAAACTGCTAATTTGTCTTTAAACATGCTTTGGTTGTTTAATAGTCAAAAATATCTAAAATTACAATTACGCTTTAATTGGGTATTTTTATCTCGTAAAGACTCCCTCATAAGTTATACGTGCCAGTAATGAACTGAGGTTACCGAACCTGAGTATTGCTCAAAAGGGAAAGAAACAAAATTTAAATGGGTATATTGAAAGATACAGTTTAAAATAGAAATGCATTTTCACCTCTTAAATATTTATTCAAGTATATCTTTAATCGCCTTACAGATCCATAATCTAAATTGGTTGGACATTCCTTTTGAGAAAATCCGAAAAAATTCTCAGATAAATACATACGCCACCAACCAAATTCAATAAAAGCTATAAGCTACTAAATGATGTAAAACTAATACACTAATAAACTATCAATAAAAACTAAATTAAAATTTTAAGAAAAATTTGAATGAAATTTTATTCAATGATAAAGCTTATATTGTTAAGAAATTATAATTGTAATAATCATGCGTAATAGATAAAATGGTTAAAAATAGAGGCACAATTAAAATATAATAATAAAGATGCACGTTGTGCTACAAAATAATGAAGCTACGTTCCTACGAGAAATTTTATGCGTTCTTCTGTGTGTGATAGCGCTGTTCAAGTCGGCGTTTCAAATCATGCCAAAAGCAACCCTTCATGTTCTGAAAGTATTTATTTATGAGGAAAAATTAATTTTTTGTTAAAAGTGCCTCAAAACGATCATAACAGCTCAGATATGTCATATCCAATTGAGTGACATTTCCGGGTATCTGATTACAAAATGTCAAGCATCTAATAATAAAAAATATAAATTTAATAAAGGTGAAATAAATTAAATAAAAACAAACTTTTCGCCAGCCATAGTGTTAGCAACACCTAAAAGATTTATTTAAGCTAATGTCTTTTTTGTATTATAGTGAAGTGTATTTTACCCCAATAACCGATAGAAACAGCATTTCAAAATGGAAGTATGATATATATATGCTTACCATTACGTGCACAACATTCTCGATGATCTCGACCCTGTGCCGCACAAAATTGCATGTCTGCTGCTGCCTAAATAAGTGCATTTAATTAAAAGATAAATCCGTAGATCCTTAAGACCTGAAATTTAGCTTTGAAACCCCAAAAATTACTTACTTGCATTGGGCATGAATCCATACGGAAGTACATGTTCTAAATTAAATAAATTTTAATAATCATCATGGCTTTATATTTTTAAAATAAAAATACCTGAAGCGCTTGACGAGTAAAAGAGACGAATGAGCATTTGCTGAGACATTGGTCAGGCTTTAAAAATATTTACAAAATATAATTATTTTACTCGTGTTTTACCAATTGTCGCGCCTGACAACAAGCCATAAAGCGTGCGTCTGGGCTGTCTAATGGCCTGTTTTCATGCTCTTCTTCGCCACCCTGCAGATACAAAATTTTAATTTTGGTTAATATTGACATATTAAAAACTACAGTTTTTATAGTTTTAACTGAACAAATTATTAAATAATATTACTTCAAAGCCTTCCAAATCTTTTGAGTTGATCTTCAGTGTCCTAGAAGATGCAACCCTCGCTCTAAGTCGATAACATCCGTACTGGCCACAACCTTAAAAGAAATTAATGAAATGAGTAAATTCTTAGTGTGTCCAGAATTTCATACCATATCCGACTCCACACTGTGATGGTATACATGGAGGTGGTGGTGGTGGCAAACATCCAACTGAACATAAATAGTTTTTTTAACTAACAGATTATTTTTTATTTAATTTTTAATTGCTTTTTATTTTTCTAATTACCTCCTCCGCCACATATTCCTGAAGCAAAACAAGCGTCACTCAAATGGTTATGATTGAGGAATAAAAGTATCATGAATGAGTAAATAAATAGTCGAGTAAAGTATGTAAATTTTGTTGTAATTGTAGTTTTAGGCATTGTAGTTTTTTAGTAAATTTAGAATAAAGTTGAGATTGGAGTTTTTCTATTAAAAAATAAAATGCAAAATTTATAATAAATCCTCAATGAAAAAATATAATCGTTGCACGATAGATGATGGACGACAATAAAAGGATAGCAACTGGCCATTCAATGCGCGACCAATTTTCTCCCAAAAAATAATGCTGGCCATCCGGCTTTGGAAAATTAGGCCGGCTGTATGAAATCTAGAATTTAAGTTAAGCCGCGCAGTTATGGAATCGCGCTATCTAACGTCGCCTAATTCCAATTTTGCACTATTTCTTTTGGCAACTATTCACGAAATTAAAAAAAATATTTCTGGCATAGGTAAATTCTTTTAATCTTCTAAATCGATTGAGTCTTCACGTTTCCCTAAATACATATCCCTAAATTGTATGAAATACAATTTTATGAAACATATTTTCTATTTTCTGGTTATAAAAGAAAATAGGTATGTATAAATTTCTTTTAAATTTGTATTTCAACAGATTAGTCTAATCCCTGGGAGTGGACAGTGTCCAGAGTGAGTGATATTTCATGACTTCACAAATTCTCTCTACTAATCCCTCTTCTCTCTCATTGTACATATTTTCAATTCTAAATAAGGAATCACTTTTTCTAACGTTAAAAAAGGAAGAAGCTTAAATAGCGTTTTGAAATTGGTTATATTTGGAAAGTGCAGACAAGTTAATAGATGATGGAATAAAAAAAGCGGCTTATTATTAGATTAAAAATGTGTTGAAAAGCATTTTGAAATATGTGTTTGAAACCGGTCATGTTTCATTCAATAAAATTTTTATCTTTTTTAACTTTAGGAAAATTGATTTGTTTGTCCCTTTTTAAAAATCCATATTAAAGCTAAAAACCATGGAAACGATATTGTATCTAATGATAAATTTTAAAAAAAGAATAGAAAAATTTTTATTAATTGGATTTTAGGGAGGAATTTGCCATAATTAAGAATTTAATAGAAATAAGCCAGAAACATTAGGAATCGGGTGTTAAGAAACGGAAAAAATTCCTATTGCCTTTTGAAATAGCTTTTCGGCTAATATATTTTATGCGCGCAATTTCCTTTTACATTACCAAATTTATAATCGTCTATTGCCAGTCTCTATGGGCGTGTATTTAACTGTTGGTGGCGTTTGTGGTCAGAAAATTGGTCAAAAAGGATAAGGTTGGACGAAGAAAAAGTTTTTTTTGTATGTTTGTATTAATTCCAGGCAGTCATGCTTGCATGGTTTTGTTGAGTTTCTATTTGTTACGATTAAACATCAGTATGATTTAAGATGAAAATTAAATTTACACTTGTATGTTGCTTTTTTGGTTTGTTGTTTCTACCGGTTGGAAATATAAAAATTGTGAATAAAAGAAGAAATGACCGGTGTTGTTAGAGGACAATGTAAAGAAAATTGAAAGGATGAATCAAAAAGGATATTAATATTAGTAATCGGTTTTGACGAGAAAATGGTTATGAATTTATCCTGTTATTCGCGTTTGTACGTAAGAAAGTATTAATGTGTAAAAAGTAAAATGAAAAATTGAAAGAAACATGCAAATTAATAAATTAGTATGAGTGTAGGGAAATGTTTTCTGATCATCTGAAGCAACTAAAAATTTGTTGAAAGGCAAAAATTTAGTTTAAGAAGACAGACGATAGGCACGAAGGATTAATTTTACCAGTATTATTGGGGATAATGCAGAATGTGAATGAGGTAGTCAGAAAAAGAAAGCGATAGGTAGAAATGAAACGCGTTTTGATGTTTGCACGTTTGGACGAAAAATCCTAGTAAAATTCCTTGTTGATGATGGGAATTATAGCCTTTAGCGAATACCTGTTCTAATATTCCTCTTAAGAAAGTAAAAAAGGTTGAGGGGAAAGGTGTGTTAATGTAAAATGAAGATGAAAAATGTAAAAAGAAATTGTTTTCTTTCAGATTAGAGTGAAAAAAATGTTTCTTTTTTTTATTTGATTTTGATTTTTTAGTATAATCTTTAATAATATAATAAATTTGTTAAACCTTTTGCTAAACCAGTCATTGAATAATATTTTTCATGAGAACCTCAAATCCTCACCTCGATTTCCTTTTATAACGAAGGACGATATGTAATATTTTAGACATTTGTTAACCGCTTTACGTCAGCGCAAAATTATATTAACACAAAAATAACTAAAATTACCATTTACGTGATTCATCTAAAGCATTAGACAATGAATCCATCAGAATTGACCTTGAGTCCTTATTCTTTTTAATATTTTTTGTTTGATGCAAAGCAAATTTACCAGCTCAATTGTTTCCTTTGTTGTTTTTCACTTTCTTCTTTTACGCAAACTAAATCAAAATGCATTGTTAACCACGATTACAATAAAAAACATAGCTCAAGGTGGCTCAATTGTCAAGGACATCTGCCTAAAAAATATTCTCCTTTAACTTAACCCTTTGTAAGATTCTCCCTATGGCAAATTTATTAAAAAGGTAAGCACAATGTGCGGAAATGAGCGATAATTAAAAAAAAACAAGTAAATTTAAAGAAAGCACTCGATTCGGGTAGGTACAAAACACCTTCCGACAGAACACCTTCTGGACAAAACATCTTTGACCAAAAGTAGGCTTACCTTTATGTCTTTCGCCCTTTCGCCCTTTTGACCATTTTTCTATTTTATTGTTTGTGACCATTTTATATTTTTCTCCGTTAATGACCATTTCTTTTTATTGTTTGCTTTTTAATGGTTTGTGTTTTTTTGACGCTGTTTTTCTTGCTCATTGATTTTTGTAATTGTTTGCATTTTATTTATTTTCACAAAAAATAAAAATTTTGAGATTTTCTGAGATTTGTTTTTAAATGACATCATATATTTCTGGAGTGTTGGTATTCAAAGCAAGTAATGGGGATACAGGACTGCTATGGTTTCCTTCGGATTGTCGTCAAAAACATTGCCAAACTGGTTTAGCGCTTTTTCAACTAGGACAGTGGTTATTGTTCGACCACTGGAACGATATTATTGTTCGACCACTGGAAGGTATGCCGCCTTATGAAACCCGTCTCTATCGGACTGAGTCATTACAGCGGGATGTTTTTGTCGAGGTTCTTTTTCCTATTAATATTATAATATTTTTGCATCATTTACATTTAGATCCGTGTTCCTCTCGTCTTTTTTTCGGACAGGGTCTTTAACCAGATTGTCGCATATGCCCCTGGCTTTGGGCGTGTTGGGTCGTTCTTTAAGCAAGATGCTAATCTGAAAATGGATTGCCTCTATCATGCATGGATTGCATTGTATTATTTTAATCAAACTATTTTAATTTAAAATAATTTTAGTTTTGGTCTCTATCGTGATCCAAATTTATTGAAGCTAATGAACACTTTCGATGTCCAATGGTTGCTTACTTATCTGGATCAGCCATTTAGCACCAATGAGATGGTTACATTTTTAAATATGTATGAATAGCGATTGATTATGTTAGTTTCCTTACAAACCACGACTTGTTTTTTCCCGAAATTGTACGTTTAACTTAAGATTAGTTTATAAGCAAAATTGTGCATGGATAATATCGATATATCCGCATACGAATACCAGAATTCTTGTCCTTGCCCAAGTCTGGTTAAAAGGATGTCGGGGCTGTAGAAAACAATGAATCTTTTAGATAAGCTAGTTTTTTTAAATTGATCGTTTATCCTTCAGTTATCTGCTTCGGCATCATGCATTCAATTAAGCCTTGTCAATGGAATTGTCATCAAGCTTGATGGTTTCAATGTTTCCAGTGGTTCCGATAGTGGCAACGATAATCAAGAAAATGGCGACGAAGAGCATCACAATTTCAAGATTGTCACGGTAATTTTGATTTGTATTTTGTGTTATAATGTCTATTTTATCAGTTTTGGACACCTTGGCTTCACTCGATTTGTAAATACAAGTATGACGAGACTGCTCATACGAAGTTGGATTTCCTCATTGGACACTGGTTTAAATTCATGCCAGCGTGAGTTGATTGAACAAATTTCTAACTTTTACAGCAAAATCATTTCAGTGCTAACTGGTCGAACACTGGTGTTGCGGTCAGTCCATTTGCAGTACAGGCGCCAAAGGGAATGAGTGTTATCGGACGGAATCCCTTAAGGGTATTTATTTCTATTTGTCTCGTGGGTGGGTTCATCCTTTCAAAATCAATATTTGAGCTGGTTTTGCATTTATTTTTGCTCTAGTTTCTTCACCCTTTTCTCTATCTTTTCTATCCTAACACTAGATAGGGCGTGAATTTATTAGAAAAGTTTACTACTGAAAACGAGCTTATTTTCAGTTTTCGTATTGCATTTAACTTTTATTTTTTCTTGTATATTCATCACTTTAATTTTTAATTTAAATTTACTCGATTTTTAGTTACGAATTTCACACGCTCTTTACAATCTGGATCAGGACCCAGCTGTTTATATTGGTTAATATTTCAAACGTTTTTACCGTTATCTTTTTTCTTAAAGTTCGTGTGCCGGATTGGCTTGGTGTTCTTCAATCAGGGAGAGAGTTTAATACTTCACTGCGCCGTGCTCGACAATCGCGTCCAAATTTTGCTCCTCGACTTATTGTAGAACTTAATGATGTTTATAATTGGGTGCTCCGGGACTTTGATGGACGCACTGGCTCACCGATCCGTGTAGCACCAGCACAGGAAGTAATGGATCATGAGTCTGGCGATGTAGATGAGGAAGGCGTCGAAGTAAAGGAGAATGAAATAGAGGTTCCGGAATCAAGTATGAATTCTTGGTTTCTAGTTTTATCCTAATTCTTCCAGCTGCACCGATCTTGACAGGAGGGTTTGACCAATCGAATCGTTCTACAAATATTCCTTTTGTTTCGCCAACACCAAAAGTTTCAACTGCTAATAAGAACGTGAACGATTTTGGGGATTTGTTGGATGACAAAAAGAAAGTGCCTCCAACTGATGGTGGTTTTGGACGTTCACGACATAATTCTCGTCCAGCGGGTCAGGTTTCACGTCCCTTGGTTAACAATGAACATTTGGTGGACAATGAACGGTAATTATTTTTTGTTAATTGATATGTAGGAACTGTAAATATAATAAAAATGAAAATATTTTTGGGTTTTTAGTTCACAATCAAATATAAGTGAGGGAGCTAAAGAGAATGATATGACACATGATGTGGCCCAGCCACGAACCACCGTTAATGCTACTAGGGGATCTTTTGGTGGTAGCCGACGTGGTGCAAAGCCTCGACCAGAATTTTCACGCGCTTCACCCGACCCACCTTCGGTATTTAATTTCATTTGTTGAAAATCCTGAGTTTATTTTTACAGAGACCTCATTCTCGACACGAAGGCAAGGCAACTCAACAACGATCTTCACTTATATCATCACGCCATAATGGCACATTCCTGGATCAATGCAACAAACGTTCTGGCGGAATCGAGAAGAGGAACTTGAGCGGTGTCGTCGTCGCAAAAAAAACCAGCAATAATCGCAGCAAAAATGGAATAATAATGTTTGTTGTTTAACAATACTTAAACCTAATAAAGGACCTCAAATTTAATTTCTAGTTATTCACCCGTTTTTCCGGAAGGTGAGATTTCTGTCCCTGTGTCCTTGTGTGGCGATTTGCGTGTTGGGAGTTGGGTCAAGTTCAATGCGTAAGTTCATTTAGCTTCTTCACTCTTTTGACTATGAACATCTAATGTTTAGAACTATTATGGGTGAAAAGATCACCACTACGGATTTTGAAGTAGAGAAAACACCGCCTTTTGAGACTAAAGCATGTGGAAATACTATTAAGGTATGATTTAAACGAAAATTTCTTTGTTAGAAAATTTTTAGATCAAGCTCAATGCATATGTTCCGAAGAGATGGTACCCGCGTATGTCAACGTTCGTTCCCATAGTTGAGACTGATTTTGTTAAGGTTTTTTTAATTCACAGTGTTTTTTACCCTGTATATTTAGGTTATCGATAGTAAAGGCCTTTTTGATGAGACGTGTGCTAACCAGCAGTTGACAGTTTGGATTGAAAGGACACTCGAAGGAGACTCACAATACAATATTTTTTGGCATGTTGACCAGATTGATGAGTAAGATTTGATGATGAATATCAGAATTATTTATTGACTTTTATACATATGAGGTTGTAACGTTTAACATTTTTCCTAACTAACCTTTGCCTTGGTTTTGTAATTTTCCAAATGGATAAAATTCTTATAAATTTAAACTGTTACAACCGAAAGTGATGAACATTTGAATACGATTTTTTGGGTTCTTTCAATTAAATATTTATCGTACGGTATAAAAATGGTCAACTTATTGTTAGTCATGAATTTAACCGGATCAGTTAAGCGATCACGTCTTATTTTCTGGTATGTTGTCCAATAACAAATTAAAACTTTTAATATCAAATTTTTAATACTGAACACATCCCTAAATCAATCTAATCTCGATAATTCAACTATGAGGCTTATCCTATTTCATTATCAGGTTGTTTGGAACCTAAGCCGCTAAAATTCTAACAATTTTTGCCTGCGGAGCGAGAAATCGAATTTTTTAAAATTTTTTGAATTTTTTGACACTTTCGACGCCAGAAGTATGGATTTAACAAATCGCGAAAAATATATTCTTTATATTTAAAAAAATTTATTCGACAATTTAAATATTCTGATTGAGCTAAAGAATCAGACGGAAAACAATGTCGATAAAAATAACCAAGTAATTTCCAATAAAATTTCAAAACAATAGGCATTTAACATTGCGATGTGACATATATTTTAGGATTCTCCTCCTATGTGATGTTGTTGCGGTTGAACTTCTTTAGTCTCGTTCTTTGACGCTTCCTCGAAATCACCAACCAACTCTTAAAATTAAAACATCAATTTATAACACTGAATATAGCCCATAATTCCTAATGAAAAGTTTTCGCTACTATAACACAAAAAAATTGTAAGAATATATGCAGGATGCTACTATCAAACTCCCGACAAAATCCTAGACGGGTGCTAGCGAAAAATCCAACTAGATATAATTTTGCGTGTTATGAAAATGGACATGTTACAGAACATGACCATATAGAAAACACGCAACCTAAACGTTAACCACTAAACCAAAGTAAACGTTTAACAAACTATGTTAAATCGTTTTGATATTTTCAGGAGTATCCGTTATAAAAATCCATGTTTCTCTATTTTAAAAACAAAACCTGGAACATCATCATCCGATGGCTTATATTGCGTAGTCACATTGTTGGCCAATTTCTTAAAATTATACATTTAAATTAGTTTTCAAAAACCAAAAATAAAACCTTCAAGTGCGCAAGCGATTCAGCTCCAAGCTGGTTTAGAATGCCCGGCAACATGTCAGTTATACCTAAAATCAATTTTTATGAAAAAACTTGTCAGAAAAGACGAACGCTTGTTCTCCGCAGTCCCAGTGATCGAAAAAGTACTAAAGTAAATAAAGATTGTAGATTAATTAATATATAAAATGAACAAACTTAGCAGGCACTGAAGCTTGCACCTTCGGATTGTTGAAATGAATAACAGTCCCATCCTCCTTAATCATATTAACTTCTTCGATGCCAGGAATGTTCGTTACAGAAAGTTTCTTAAGGTTGCTCTGAAGCTTTTTGTCATCCAGCGCTGTCGTTTTATGCACAACTTTCTTCTTTCTTCGGGCAGTACCCTAAACATTAAAACTCTTACTTGACAAGAAAATTTTCTAAGTCTTCCTTATCGATAAAGTTCAATTTTTTTCATTTTTATAGCATGATAAAACAAAACCTTGCCACCAGTGCGCACATGTTCAGCGTTCTGTTGAAGCTTCTTTATTTTTTCGGGATTCATCTTTTAATTTCAATATAATATATTTAGGTTCTAAATATGTCTAAAAGAAAAAAACTGATCAAATAATCATAAGATTAGTAGGGTTTCCATTTTCAGGAGTCTATTGTTTTGACTCCTGAAAATGGAGCATCTATTGTTTTGCGACTGAATGTTCCCCCGCAAATAGACGTCTTCGCGCCCTAAGGCAGCCACCTAACATAAGACTTTTTGGCACGTATTAAATGAAACTCGTAAGATTAAGCACGCAAATGATAACACACGTCGCATAGATAAAACAGGTAAGTTTATTGGCAAAAGATCAAGTGACGAAATGTAAAATAACAATTAGAAAATATAAAATGACAAAAAATTTATTATGCCAAATATAGAAATTTTAAATTTTGTAATGTGATTCTTCAGTCTAGGATCAGAATAAATATCGGGTTCCGGACAAGTTTCCCAGTATTTCTTCCCGTTTTTGTAAAATTCCATGTAATATGCCGCGTTTTCCGTCTATTTTCCTTGTTCCAATGCCCTTTGACCAACTGTCTTTATTATTATTGCTTTTGTTGTATATATTTATTGCTTTTGTTAATTTATTATTAAGGAATTAAATAATAGTTAAAAGGAATTTAAGTTTATTTACTACATTCTAGTTGCTCATGGATTCTGTTGCTGAAAGTCCTATTAGTACCAGAAGGAGTGCGACAGACAATGCCTTTATTGTTTCAGTCGGCGATGGAGAACATGTTACAGAATCATGGGTGAGCACGTTATGGCGTTGGTGGAATGAACGAGTAATAAATGCACGATTGGTTTTTTGCTTTTATTTTCTATTTATTTCATTTTTCTTAAGACACATTACGACAAGGAGGAGCGTCTCACTTTCATTGCTCAGAGATTTGCACGAGTCTTAACCGCTTTTTTTGATGAACGTACAAAAGTGGAATTAAGTGGACATTTGCTTTGTGAACAAACAAAACAGCTTCTTCGTGGAACTGATCCTTGGGCTATAGCGATGCGACGGAAATATGGGTATTTTAGATCAATATATTTATAAATTCTTTTTATTACAGACAAAAAATGGCTGAATGGATTTCAATTTACACTGTGTATATGGAGCGGCATGAGAAAACCAATAAGCCGAAAAAATTGCCAACACAGCCTTTAGTTCCCATTAAACTTTCAATTTCGAGATCGTTTGAATTTTTGCGAGAAATACCACAGCTGCACATTGCCCTTCAAGATGGTGTTGACGACATGCTTGTAACTGTAAGTCTTCTAGTTCGCTTTGAAAAATAAATCAGCTTCCTTATAGTTACTTGGTGATCAGCTCATGGGTTGTTTCCGTGGACGGCGTGACATTTCAGGTGCTATATTAGCGCGCATTCAGAATTTTGCAGCAACAATAACACAACAAATCACATGGTCTATGCTTATTGAACCAGGACGTCCGAGAACAGATTTATCGGTATGTTTTTTGAAATAAAATTGAATGAACATTTATAGCGTTTCTATGCTGAATTTGATGTGCTCGAGAGTTTCTTTGACAAGGTTGGGTTAACTACTGAGGAATTATCTACAGGGCAAACTTATTCATCGACTTCTGTTCAAAATGATATTAATGCAAGTTGTGTGTTTGGCGGTCCTCTTTTAAATACTTTTATTCTCGCTCAATCTCCTCGAAATCACACCATTTTTGACTTTTGGAAGATGGTTTGTTATTTATTAATTTTTTAAATTTTCCCAATTTAATCCGCACTTTCTAGAGTTTTTTAAAATTCGATTAAGGTTTGGCATGAGCGAAGTGAATATATTTTTATGTTATCAGAAGCAAGTGTTGTTCCGTTAGTTGAATGTAATGTCTTCCTATTGGTGCTAGGGGCGCAATTCTTGAGCGGCTTTCCCACACTCATTGCCCATTCTTTTGGCCAAGGTTCATGTTTCGCTTCAATACTTCTATTTTTATCAATTACATTTTGTAGACTTGAGGACGATGAGTTAAACTTCGGGTGTTTACACGTACGAAATGTTGGTGTTGACATGGCTACAGACCCTCTTTTTACTATTTTCAATTTGGATATTTGGATGACAACGATGGAAGAAAATTTTCACCAGGGTGTGACGGCAAAATTACGTCTACAACTTTGGCAATGGAATTGGCGAAACTACACAGATTTTTACTGGCCTTTCCGATTACTTTTTCGGTTAACTTTTTTAATTTAATATCATTTTGAATGTTGCTTTTTTCAGATCACGTAACTCTAAAAAACCGACAGTTTTGGTGTGTAATGATGGGTGTGGTAAATCTGGAACTTTAGCTCTAATTGAGGTCACCTTTGTTATAAATTTGTATTTTTAAAATTTAACAGATCTTTCTAATGCAACTTATTCGTGGTTCCGTTTCTGTTGAACATCCTATGCTGACGGCAGGCGTGTTCCTTCGCCTTCAGCGACGTCATGCTGTTGCTAACTCGATGCAGTGGTTGTTTGCTTATCGTACAGTTTTACATTGGCTCCAACCTTTTGTTATTTCATGGTAAGAATTTTTTAATAGATATTATAAAATAGAGGGGAAGCGAAAACAATTTTTAACTTTTATTTTATAATTTCAAACCAATTGTATTTAAAATTTTCCGGTATCATCGCTTCGTGCTTGGTTTTACATTTCCTTCTCATGGATTTTGTGGAAAATATGAAGAGATTGCACATACTTATTCGCATAGGAAAAATTTGTCAGTTTAGGATTTCTTTAAGACTTATACTTGTTTTTGAATTTTATATTAGGTATCTTTTATTTCTTTGTTAATCATTTTTTGACTCACTATTAAAACTATAAATTAAGAGTTAAACAGTATTTATTTGTAACTAAATTGGCTATTTTTATGAAATATAACAAATATTTGAGCAAAAGACATTTAAAATGTAAACTTACACTTTTATTGAGTGGCACTCTTATTAGCACCACAAAAGTCTATTGAGGTGCGAATTAGTGGAATAAAAATAACTAGTGGAGGCTCCGCTTGTATATTTATGCCTTTGGCCAAAATCCATTAATCTCCTCAATACTTCCTCATGGGCAATGTCCTACTACGTAAGCTTTTCAAAAGTGATTACTCTTATTAATGCGATTAAGAGGAATTTCTGTGCTTGTTTATTGTCGGCCCCCATATGCGGTTCCTTTTTTTTCAGGCGGTCGAATAAATTTTTTCCAATCCTTAATTGCAAAACTACCTTAATTACTCAATCCAAAATTGCTTGCATCACGTTCTCGACTGCTTTTTGTCTCCTCAAATTCTTGCCCATATTTATTAACAGCTAGCACCACTTTCCTCAACATTCATTTTGTCTCATTTACTTCTCTTACTTTCGATGTTTGTTAGGCCCCCAACTAACTCCCATTTGCACCTCTACGCTTTTGTGGTTGCTGGCCTCCTCACTTAGAGTTTCCTCTTTGGTCCTCAGTTTTTTTCTTTTTACACATCTTATTTGTTAGGGTCCGCCCGTTTGTTGGTTGGGCCTCTTAGTTGGTTCCTCCGCTATTAGTTGGTTGGCTCCATTTTCATGCCCCTATTTTACATTTCTAACTTCAATATCTGCGCGTTGACAACAGTTTATGTTAAGGACTTTGACATTTTAGTGGGCCAACCAAAAACGTTAACTTTTTTATTTTTGTTCTGTACTTTTAAATTCTCTATTGTCTTGATTGATTCCCTTACTAATTTCATTGATTCCCTTATTAATTCCAAAGTTTGGGTCCTTGCTTTACCAACCGCTCTTAAGAATTGAAGAGCTAATGAGAACATAAACGAAAAGGCGATTAAACAACATTTTATAACGTTCCTTTCCATTTATTTATGGACACATTAGCTTTTAGCAATCCATGTCTTTTATTTTCCTTGGAGATGCTTGGGGATCAACAATTGTAAATTCTTGATTACAATTCTTGTCTTCATGATATCATTGTTCTGATTTGGAATTTTATTCCATATTTTCGAAATTTAATTTACGTCTGTAATAAATTTAAATTCTTAATAACAGAATTATGCAACAACAAGATTTATTTAATTCACCTTCGTGTCCATCAATACAAAATAGAGCTTATCATGCTGAACCAACAGAAGAGATTATTAAGATAAATTGCACAACAGATAAAACCGGTAATTAAAATTATCTTACTGTATTAAAATCTGGAAATTGAACATTTGTTTTTTTGAAGGTAATAATATGCAGCCCCAAATTGTTGATCTACAAATGCCACGTCAAACATTCAAAACAAGTGAACAAACTACAAAAACTTGTGATGGTCGATGTTTTGCCGAACGTCGTGTTCATTGCAGGGAACTTGGTAAATGGGGAAAGCCAATGCTTATGACAATTGTTGGTGGGTTTAATTTTTTAATTTCGAGTAAATTAATTGAAGCTTCTAAATTCTTACACGCTTCTCTTAGATTTTTTTCTTTCTTCCATCTTTTTACTATTCTCAAGTTTTTTTACTGGGATGTTTAGCTTTTCGTTTATTCTTTTTTTAAACTTTTCTGACGGACATATGTATACCATTGCCACTTAACTTCTTTCTCGTTTCTAATGTTTTTTTTGGTTTGTGTTTAAGGTTGTCAGAAAGATCATAGTTTTCGATTAGCTTCTTTAGAATGAAATAATGTAAAGGTTTATGTAAATATTATTAATTCAGAAATTTTTTTTGAATTCTCCATTGGACTAACGACATTAGCATCCCAAAATCGTAATAAAGACAGCTTTTAACGATGCCGAACTTTTTTTATCTGGTAAAAGTGTTGAAGCTAATGAGAATAAGTAAAATTGAGATGTATGGTTGCCCGGGGGATGTGTCCAATAAATTTTAAACATTTTCAAAAGTACAAAAAATTAATAAATTGGTATTAATTTATGTTTTTTCACTTTAAGCTTGAACCTTTTGAAATCGTTTATATTTTTATATTTTGTTTTTGCCGTTATTTTTGACAAATTTTCCCTACATTTGGACATCATTAATTTAGAAAGCATTTTCTGACAAAAATATTTTCTAATAGTTATTGGGGATTGGCTCATACACAAGCTTATAAACATATATTTTGGTGATTCTGTGGTTTCCATGGTGGTTGTCACGGCACCATTTAATGTTAGCATTTTGGTTAGTGGCCTATTTATTGTGTGTGACAGCGATCCCCATTCCCTAAATCCTTGTGAGTCTGGATGCCAATTTGTTTTAGGAAATAAGCAGGAATAGGAAAAAGGGGAAATTTATTAATTTGATGAAAATAATATAAAGTAAAAATAAGGAGAATGATAAAAATAAGATAAATTTATCTTAAGATTTTTGGGATGCTAATTATAAATTTTAATTAATTAACTTATGAAATTGACTCTCATTTCTTCTCATAAATATCTACTTACTAACTTTACCTTTTATTCGTTTTTATCTTTTTCCTTATCTTCCATTTAAGCATCCTTTATCTTCCTTACAATGTTTTTGGCCAAAATTTTTCAATTGCTTTTTACACATTCACTACATATAGCGCATTCATATATAAACGGCATTTGCCTCAAGTGCAATTCTTTGGCGCACTTAATTAATTTTTATGCCCGGGCTAAATTTGTGCTAAACACCGGCTTCCTAAGTGAGTCTCATTTTCATTTCACACTACGAATTGGCGCAAAAGTGTAGCGATGGAAACGTCAGTGAAGAAGATGGGAAGTGCAAGATTATTTTGAAGGGCGACAAAATACGCAGAAAATGCAAAACAAAATGAAAATTACTTTTTAGCTGGTTATTAATAAAAATTTAAAAATTGTCCATGGCGCACATGCATAGATTAATATTTTTAATGTTAGTGCGCGGTAAATAACCTGCAATTTCTGCGGGAATATAATTGGGATGCAGAGAATACGATTTACTAAATAGTAAGAGAAGAGAGGTAGTATTTGGCAACCAATATAAACTATAAATTCGAACGTATTAAAATCTCAGTTATTTAAAATCTAGGAAAATATTCAAATTTTACTCTAAAAGTATCAAATGGAAATGAAATTCTTTGTGCCAAATGCTTAGATAAAATAAATAAATTGGTGTGAAGATGGATACAAGTGGCAAAGAGTGAATATAAGATGAGTTGGATTTGTGAAAAAGGGAAGAAATAATAAGGAAAACCACCCTTTGCCCGAATTAATTAGCAGTATGCAAGAGAACCTCTGAAACAGACATGGCTGTCTAAATGTGGCAATATTCTCGTCTTCTCTTTCAAATTTTTTGAATAAAAATGAGACGAAAATGCTGGATATTTTGTATGGGTGATGGGAATTTCTTTCATATATTGTCATTTTCCCTTTGCCATCCACTTTTCTTACTTCGTTTCATTTCACGCCTCGAGCTGTAAATACTCCATTTATTGCGCTCAAATTTCAAAGTAAAAATGCATCCGATAAACATAACCCGATTTTTTTTTGTTAAACAGAATTTTAAATTTTTTGAGATTTCTTAATGAGAATTTTAAAATTATTTACATTTTTATAAAAATCTTCCTCTTTTTCTAAATTATTAATTAATTTATGTATATTTTTTATATTTATGTGAAAACTTTAATTCCACCACCCTTTACATTAGCATTATTTTTAACCAACATTTTATTTCATTTCTTTGTTCTTTAGTAAAAATGTTGAGCGCTTCTCTTAGACAATCTAAAAAATTATAGTCACACCTTTCGCCAGCCTAAAAACAAAGATTAATTTATTCAATAATTTGTTTTAAAATTTGTCTGAACTTAAAATTTTTTGGTTTCGTGTATAATGTTAAAATAAACGCAGAATGCCGCCCAGAGGTCCTTAATTTCGGGATCTTTAAACCCTAAAATTTGAAATAATCTTTTTGTTCTCTCTTCACTCATCTGTGATTTTCTAGGCAAATTTTTCCCATTTATATTCTTTCAAATTTTTCCCATTTATATTCTTTATCTTCCCTTCCCTAACAAAATTTGAAATTCGGTGGCCAGGAAAATAGTAATTATTTATTTCGCTTTCTTTTTATGTTTTCACTACAAACAGCCCATCCTCATCCAACTTCCGGTGGTTTCTAACCAAAGCGCGACTTCCTTGGCCATCATTTGGCCATGGCTAGGAAACTCTCATATAAGTAATGTTTATTCTTTTTTCATCACCGCTCTATCAACGCTTCCTTTTTTTATTTAATCCTTCAAACGCGCCCCATCCTTTTAACCTTTTTTTTTGCTCACTCAAAATAATTAGGATCATTTGCCAAATAAATTATGCATGTTTTTGGAAATTTTTTAAAATTCTAGAATTAGAAATAGCCATTCTATATATTTCAGTTTTCTAAAAATTATATTAGGAAATATGTATTTTGAAATAATGCTCTCACACAAACGCTTTCCATTTATGTTATAGAATGAGTGTTGGGCGTCTTTTGGTTTGTGAGGATTGGCCCGGGCTAAATTTTTATATACAGTAGTTAAATGAGGAATAAGAGAACAATTTTCTAGTTCAATTGTTATTTTTCTTTTGTTATATCTTTAATTTTAAAAATTAAATTAGTTCTCTCTAATATCATTTTATTCATCAAAAACAACCATTTTTTTAAATCAACTTAATTTTTTTGAATTAATTTTAATAAATCATTTAAAAAAGATTAACTTAACACTGCTATTTTAGGTCTCGAAAATGTATTTCAACGTGCGCTTGGACCACTTCAATGGCGCAAATACTGCAAAGCTGTTAAAGGTGGGTGGGTTTTGTTTTTGTGTTTCCTTTTTTCCGGAGCTTTTTTTAAAAACTTGATGAGAAGGGATTTATTAAGAAAATAAATAGCGAGAGTAAAATTGCCTAGGGTTATTTTTATATTGAGCAATATGAAAAATAACCAGCACGCTTCATTGAAATAATATTTAAGTTTTATTAGTGATGGTGGCCAATTTTTATTAGTGGTGGCCGTTCTGGCTATATAAATAATTCTTTTTTATCCCTATAATATGTTGGGTGGTCCATCTGTCTTTTATTTTTTGATTATCCTGATTTTATTTTATAATCTTTCTACTAAATATTTTATCTTCCAAAATCTAGTTTTACTCACCCAAAATCTTTTCTATGTAATTCTGTCTTCGTTTTTAAGCATTTTTTCGTAATTTAACAAAAGTTTTTTGTCTTTTTATGTATCTTAGTTGGTAAAGAAAGGTTAATTTACCAACAAATTGTGAATAAAAATGTGCGGCAGGCTTTATATTCTCTACTTCATTTTTGAAGCCTATCTCCGCACTTGCTATGGTTATTCGCCCTAAGCTGTCAGTTGGGAAAAATTTTTGGTTTTGTTATATAGTAGTAGGGAAATAAGTTTTTTTTAGTAAATTTGTTTGTTTTGTGAACTTTTGCCGCCAGCCATCTACAAAATCAGAAGCAATTTTATTTTGAAAAGGGGAGCAAAAAGACAAAAGTAACAAAGTTTGTCACTTTCCTTATTTTTGTTTTTTCTAAATTGACCGCATTTTTAGATTCGTTTTTAACCCTAGTCTAAAAAGATTGAGCAGGTGGCAGCTTACAAAAATTTTCGCGCATTTTGTTATATTTTAGTCAATTGTATTATTTCAGTTCTTTAAGAAAACCCCATTAGGATTTTTGATCAATTCTCCACTTAATTTTTTAAATTTCGTTTTAACTTTTTAAAATGACATTCAAGAATTACTGACTCTTTTTCAAACGCCATTTCTCTTTTTTACCACTTCTTTTTTTTCTATCTTGTTTAAAAATCATGGTAGGATCCCTTTTTTCTGCAACCACTCTATTTTGCTTGTAGTTTCGGCGACATAAAAAAAGGACAAAAAGTTCACAAGCTGATAGCTATTTAACTCATTTATTCTTTCTATTCTTTTTTACGCACATTTTCATTGTTTCATTTTTCATAGGATTGCCGTTTGACCTTTTATTATTTTAAATTTTTACTCCAATTTGAACTGTTATAACCTATTGTGCTTGTTAATTTTTTGAATATTTTGGTTTTTCTTGACGTCATTAGATATTTTGGTTTTTTTAGAAATTTTAATTTAAGAAATTGCTCAAAATCATTTTGTTTATTTATTCTCATTCCTTTAAATAATCCTCACCCACCTACATACAGTCTTATCTAAAAACCACCTACTCATTTTCTTTTTTTAATATTGAGGTAACAATGATTGTGTACATGAAAAATGAGAAAAATTTTTAGATTTTTTTAGGAACGAATGTCATGTTTATTTATGTTTTTGTGGATTATTATTTGAACATAAGTAGTTTTTTTATAATTGTAGTATGGGAATGTCGGCGAAGAAAGAAACCTGTCAGGTTCAAAAGTTTATCCTTTGAATATTTTAGTTTTCTTTGCTTATTTTATGTTTTTGATTGGCATGCGATAAGACAATAGAATTTATCAAAGAGTCAGCAGAACAAAGCTATTGTTTTTTCCTTAATTCTGCTGTGATTTTCTTTAAGCAGGACTTTTTCTTTAATTTTTTGCTCTAAAATTTTTTAACCATTACCATATGACTTTTTTAACATAAGCATTTTGGGTGTGCACTTTCTTCACATATACATATTAAATGCTTATGCAGCAACCATTCGGGCGGCCCTATTAAAATTGGAGGTTCATAGGACTGCTTTCCACCACACCACCTCCGCAATGCTTTTTCTATTCCCCCATTGGCCGGGTGTGCACATTTAGAGATGTCCGCCCGGCTGCTGCCCGACTGACATTTTTGTGTTTTTTTTATTTTGTTGGTCTATCTATCCCCCCATATTAACCCATTTTCTGCTCAATCATTAATTTATTTTTGTAAATTAAGCTGTATTTTGTCATTTATTTTGTATGTATTTTTCTCTTTATTTTTTCATTTCGTTTTCATTTATATATTTTTAAAAGCAAACAACACCACTAAAACGGCCAAACTTAGCATTCATTCTTCTTTCAACCCCCCCCCCCCCCCCCCCCACATTAATGTGTAGAAATGACTAGGTATCTACCACCAATTGACATTTGCTTTTGTTGATGATCCAACGGTCCTCACAACATTCATTTTCTAATTCATTTCACCTGTCGATTAGTGTTTGGGTTTAACAAGGTATTGCAAATATTTTTAATTTGTTTTTTGAGGGGCGTGGCTGAGATCAAAAATATTTGGCTGGAAATTCACCATCCATTCATTCCCTAAACGTTTTAAACCTGGGCTATAATTTCTTTAACCTGGGCTTAAATTTTTTAAATCCTAATATTTGCAATACCAAAATCCTCTGATTTTTTATCTCTTATTTATATTTTGCATTTTATTTTTGTCAAGGGAAAAATGAAAAAAAAACTTTTAAGGAAGATCAAGGCTTAAGATAACTTTACATTAATGTTTTATTTGTTAAATAATTGTCGTTTTTATCGTCAGCCTCTTTTCTCTCAACGAATCTTAATTTTTTCCTATGATTAAACCAAAAGATTTTTTAATAGCTTGCCCGTCCTTAATAATCGAAGATTTTTAAACTTTGAGAATTAGTTTTTTTCCACAAAGATTTAACCGCTATATTTTTGTTGAAAGAATAAAGGTGTGTAAGAAGAATGAGAATGTAGGGGCAATGTTCATCAAAAATTAAAAAAGATTATATAAAATTTAAGTAGAATGAGAGAAATAATTTTTTAGAGCTTGGAAGGAATGTTTGGAAGTACAGTTATGTAAGTAGGCTAGGGCATCAAAAAAGTGGTTGATTTAAAAGGAAATGTTTGCTTTACCATATTACTCTCCTCTTTTCTTTAAGATTATATTGGTTGTGAAGAAAAATTATGATTTGTTGAATGGGGCGGGAATAAATATTTTTTAAGTAGAAGAATATTTTTGATTATTAATTTTTTAAAGAGATTTTTGTGTAAACGAAGCTAAAGTTTATTAAAAGTTGAGAGACTTGTTTAATGTTTAAATTTCTCAATGGAAATTGTAAAAAAGCTTTCTTCTCTAATATCTCTCCTTTATTTAATTTCTAAATTCTTAAATTTTTTTCCTTTAATTTTAGTTTTAAATTACAATTCTAACTTTTTTTCTAGCATCCATCGCAAATCCTAGGGATTTTTGTTTTATTGAAGAGTTACTTTGTGATTGGTGCCTTAATTCTAGAATGGCTGCAACTGGTTATGATGTATACTAACTTTATAAATTTATGAAAAAATTTTCTTTAATTTTTTAGTCTTGTCCAACAATGAATGAGGAACTTATTGGTGATGATTCTGCTTCCTTTAGCTGCTCTACTTTAGCAGCGTCTTCCTCATCCTCTACTAATAATGCATCACCTCAAGCTTCCACAATCTCAACAAATAGTAGAAATTTTAATAAATGCTCAGCAGCAAATTTCCAATCCTCTTCGACTCTTAATGACGAATCATCTGATAGATCATCTCTTTCAGCTGCGTCTTTACAATTTATGATGGAATCATCGGCCTCTGCTAATAATAATAATAATTCTGGATCCCAGCAGCAACACTTTCTTGGCATTCAATCATCTATGGCGTTCCTTGCTTCATTATTCAATCACGGTAAAATTTGATTAATTCTCTATTTCCTCAAAAATTCAAAATAGGCGCTACAGAATATCCCCAAACTTATTTGCCACCATTGCCTTCAGCATTTTCATCTCTTCTACAAAAAACAAACCCATCAGTAGCTTTACAATCACCATCAATAATTCCAGCTGGATTTCCCAAAATAATGGTCAGTTCAAAACCCAATTTATCAACAGCAGTCTCTCCAACATTTCCGTTGTCTCTTCCACCACAATTTAATACTCAATCTTCTCTTGATTGTTAGTTTACTTTTAAAATTTAATATTTTTATAAACAATTTCGCTTGTTTGGAGTCGGTTTAAGATTCTGTAGAATTGGCGGATCCTGATCCGAAAAGTCAGGATATTTCTAGGATCCGGGGATTTTCTAGGATCGCTAACCTTAATTCTATATGGCTCAAATCATGACTGTTCCCTCACTGCTGGTACGTAACTGGCTCATACTCACAATTCCGTATTTAGCTAATAATTCGTTAAAAATTTGTAATCCTTTCTATTTTAAACTTTAGTACAACAGCAACAATTAGCAATGACTTGGCATTCGCAATTACTTGCTCTCAGATTTCTCAATAAACATGCAGCAGCAACAACAACAAAATGGATTTATCTTTCCTCCTCTTCCATTAAATTTTGATCAACAGCATCAACAATTACTTTCATCTGCTTCTTCTGATGACGAAGCATTTTCTTTACTTTTTGGACAAAGATTGCAGCAAAGAAAGTATTCTCCGCCAACTTCAAATCAAACATTTCTCTCGACGGGTAGTATTGAAGGGAGTAATAAAAGTGATATTCCTAGTCAAAAAATTGGAGATGAACAGCCATTGGATCTTTCTGGTAATTTTTAAGCTAGTAATAAACGGGTGACCCCAATGTACCGCCGGGCTATAATTTCTTTCAAAATTATCGAATCCGAGATGCGCCGGTAAAGTTGAATTAAGCTCGTCGAGTTGGTCGAACCAAACCTAGCTTCCACGATTCGATAATTTTAAACAAGGTTATAGCCGGCGGTACATTGAGCTCGCGGTACATTGGCCTGCTCCCCAATAAACTAAATATTTTCAGCCAAACCAAGTGCCTTAAAAAATACGATTGGTAAAACTTCTTGCCCTTCTCGTTTAAAAATAAACATTTCTGATGATGTTTGTTCTCCACATTTAATTAAGGGGATTTTATCGCAACAAATTCGGTATTTAAAAATTAAAAATTTCCTCTTTAATTATCTCAACTTACAGAGAATCTCATGACTTGGACGAGGAAATTGATCTTAACGAAAGTGGAAATACAAATAATGGTGTTGTACTTGGTGCAATCAACTCCAATTCAAATTTGCTAGAAGACGGTAGTGAAGCGGAAACTCCCAAATTATTAGGCGTGAAAAAGTATTCCCAAGCGGATTTGGATGCTGCTGTTCTGGTAATTTTTTAATTTTTCCGCTTTAAAAAATTTTCTTTTTAGGACATTCGCCTCGGACGTTTAGGCACTCGTCGTGCCTCAGTAGTATATGGTATACCTCGTTCAACATTGCGCAACAAAATTTACAAGCTTGAGGCTGCAGATGAACTTATGACTGGTGGTTTGGATTGTAGCACTAATAATAATAATAGTCGACACAAACGTCTAGCTGCCGTTGCTTTAAATAAAAAAGAACGTAAACGGTATTTTTTTATATTCTTTGTTTCATATTTTATTTTTAAATCTTAGAGGTGCGTCAACGTCAGTATCTTCCTCGCCAAGATTGAAGAAAGAAAAACAGCAGGAAGCCGATGAAGGAATAGATCTTAACAATAGGTCTAATATTGAGAAGAATTATGCAATGATACATAAAAAAGGCGAGAATCTAAAGGCAAAAGAGAAAGACTCGGGTGAATATTTGGAGACTTCATTAGCAATTAAACAGCAACAACAACAATTGGATGTTTTAATTCCAGGTGCTTCGACCTCATTAACAAATGGGACGTCAGTACCAGGTTTCTATTTTTCTGTTTTTTTGTCAAAAATTAATTTTCCGTATAGCAATAACTGCCGAAACTCTTTTCAAAGAACTTACTAGCCAACTTGGTCAATTTGTTGGACAGTCTAATAATATTGAACAACTTGCTAATTGTATCCCTACAGAACCCCAATGTGATTTTGACTTAGAAAAGTATCAGGAGTTTGATCCAAAATGTAAAGGAAAGCGTCAAAAACGTGGACAATACCGGTTAATTTTTAAATTTATCTTTTATCTTTCTAATTAATAAATTTAGTAAATACAACAAGGATGCATTAGATAGGGCTGTAACAGCCGTACGTAATGGTGAAATGTCTGTTCACCGTGCAGGTTCACATTTTGGTGTGCCTCATTCTACACTTGAATATAAGGTTTATTTGTGGTAGTATTCCTTTTTAAAAATTATATTTAGGTAAAGGAACGTAATCTTATGCGTATAAAGAGTAAAAAGCAGCACGGACTGCTACGGTTACCACCTATTTTGACTGCATCAACAGATGCCTCGGGAGGTGTTCAACTACAACAACAGAATTCTCAATATTCTTTCCAAAATAACAACAATTCAAATGGAGAAGGACATAAAAATGTGGAGGAGGAGGAAGAGGAATCTTGTTCTCCTGTGACTGGAGAAGTATGCGAAAACTAAAATTTGAATTAAAAAATAATTTTTAATATGTAGGTTCAGAATTTGCTTGGAACAATGCTGAAATCGCTGGTCTCTGCTGCTTCAGCAAATAATAGAGGAAATAATTTGTGTTAATATTAAGTATTTCTCTGCGATTTTAATGAAATATTTAATAGAGATCATATCTTTAAACCTAGAAATAATGACTGACCTCAGAGTTTTGATATAAGTAGCAGGGGTGTCAAGGGTTGTGAAAGAATGCAGGCCGAGTTTGAAAAATTTCTCGGATCGTGTTTTGTGTATCGGGCCAGAAAGATTTCGGGTATCGGATACTCATGACATCCCTGATAAGTAGTAGACCTATTCTGATCTCTAATACTTATTTAATTGATAGTTTTTTTGCCTTTAACTGATGATTCGATGTTCTAAATTTATCCTCCCCACCTTATATTTGTTACAATTTGTTGTCTCCATATTTGTATCACAATATCCAATTTTTTTATATTTACCAGGGATTATATTTCTTGACCATTCCTAAAAAATAAATAAAATATTGTAGAATCGTTCTGTCTTCTGTTGTTGTTTTTCCACCAAGATATAATGTATCTTATATTTTAAACATATAAATATTTTATGTTTTTTATAAATATGTATTTAAATATCTTTTTATATTAAAGAATTTTATTTTCTTATTTATGTTTAAATTTTCATTAAATTAATTTCTTCAGTTTAGCATAAAATTTGTGTTCAATATGGCAATGCAAAATATACAAATGTGGATTCAAGACGAGTGCAATGGCAATTGTTCTTATGGGGATCGCGAGGTGGGTATTTTTTTAATTTTATTTTTTTTAAAAGATTGGAACATAAGCCCCAATTTTATAAATCCAGCTTTCGCTAAATATTTTCTAACTCAAAGCTTTTGTTCCACTTATTTTTAAAAAGCTAACATAGAATAGCGCAGAGTACTCTCTTATGTCATGTGTGCTTTCTACGCTTTCTACTTTTAGTCTTGGCAGCATTTTTTGAATAGAAAATAAAGAACGCACACATTTCATGCCAAATCCACCTATCCTGCATATCATTAAAAAAGAAGGCTTTTCACTTCCTTCGCTGTTATTTTCTTTTACCTTCGTTTTTAGCTTCTAATTTTTTCCACTAATTATTTTGATAAGAAAAATTTCCAAATATTATTATTTTTTTCTGTTTTTTCTATAGAATCTATAGAAATTCCTTTGTATTTTTTAAATTTACTCAATTTCCATTTTTATAATCTTTTCCATTCATTGCTCATAAAAATTCAAAATAACATTCTTCTCTTTTCGTGGTTCTTGGCCTATTTATCACCTCTAAATTCTTGTGTTCTTGAAAAAAATTCCCGCCAAAACCAATCAGTGCCATTCTCTTTGTCAGCAATTTCTTCTAACCATTTTTAATCATTCCATATACCAAAAATATTTTTTATATATTGAATCATTGATTTCTTAACTTATTTATTTTCATTCCTTTTAAAGCCCACACAAATTTTTTGAATTTTTCGAAGTTTAAGTTTTGAAACATATTCTGATTATTATTTTTTTAGGCATCTTTTAACTAATAAAATTATTAAAGTATCTTTTCCATGCTCTTAAAAAATGCTAACCTAATCAACAAAAAAGGATAAATAAACTGCTGATTAAGCATTCGCTCTTTCTAGCAATTTTTTTGTTTATTTTTCAAAGTCCAAATAAAACCTTCGAAAATGCTACCCTCATTTAAAAAATATTTTTTTTTGTTTTCATTCACCTTTTTTTATATTTTTCTATTTATATATTTTATTTTTACTGATTATTTTTGTTTAATTTATCATCTTTCTATAATGCTGATGCAAACACAAAATGAAGGAAATTGGTATTTTTTGCCCTTTATTTTTGAACATCTTATTTTTAGAAAATTATTTGGCCAAAATTATTTTTTAAGCAACCTACCATTTTTAGTTTTCATTTTAAAACCGCTTTTAAGTTTAATATTTTAAAAACAAACAAAGCTAACTAAACTTAGGTTTTAAATTAATTCGTTTTGTGTTTGCTTATTAAAAAGTGTTTTACATGGGAGGTTCGTAGGCTTGAAGAGCAGCTATTTTTTATACATTTACTTTAACCAAAATATTTTATAAAAAAGCTAAAAACATATTTACTAACTAGAGTTTGAAAAGCTTATTTACTATCATGTGGTTATTTATTTTTGTGCTTTTTTCTTTTCGAAATTTTTAGCTTTTAGTATAAAAACAACAAATAGTAATGCAATGAAAAAACGAATGCTATGTAGTTAGGGGAGAGAATTTGGAGGGCTTTACATATAACGGAAGCGGATTTCGAATTTATTTCTTGCATTCTATTTATTTTGTTTTTTCCCAAGAATTAAAATTTCATATTTTTAGTTTTTAATCTAAAATATTTATTTGCCGTTCTTTTTAATCATTTAATTCATTTAATTGTTATTAATTGAATTAAACTTTTCATTTTTCTCTTGTGTAGATCTGATATAGGAAGATATTATTTTACATTTTGATCGAGTTTGCTAATCAAGTATACACTAAATATTAGAAACGAAAAAGAAAAAAGTAAAGTATTTTGTCTCGTGATTAAAATGTGTGGTGCTTAAAAGTTGGCTTTTTGACTTCTGCTCTACACACACACACACACACCCATGGCCTTGCTGAATATATTTTTTTCTATCGTTTTTTTCTTGTTTCTTACTTTAATCCATCTTATTGAAGATTTTTTCCAATTTTTTAAATTATATTTTTCTCGACATTTTTCTTTAAAATAATTTCTATTAGCGCGCACTAACTTCATAAATATTTATTATTATTTTTGCTGATTCAAGAACTCTTCCTTCCTCTTTTTAAGCATCTGGTTTGCTGTTTGGGAAATAAAAATATTTATGATATGGAACAAAACCATCATTCTCATTTTTATCCTTCTAGTCTTTAACCTTTTATTTTTTAACAAATTTTGTTAGAACTTTGGGGGGAATAATTGGTGAGAATAAATTGAATAATATTTTAGTAGATTGATAGTTTTTATGAAATCTTTTTTATCAAAGTGTTTCTATTCTAAAAATATTAACACATAAATTAATTGTTTTTTGTGTAATCTTTTTATCATTTTATTTCCTAATTAAATAGTAAATTTTATTTTTGTATATTTGACGCTCGATCGTCTTTTTTCCAAACCCCTTACCAAATATGCAAAGGCTAGAAACAGGAATTTCATTTATTTTTTATTTTTCATTAAAAAATTTTTGTAAATCTTTGAATGGCTATGAATTTTAAATGTATAACCTTTTTTCTTCTTAAACTTTTTTCCTTTTCTTCCTAATTCTTGTTATATTTAACGTTAATCTCATCCTTCAAGATATCCAAAAGCATTAATATATTTCCGTTTTTATTGATTCTTTTTTTAAATTTTTAGCTGTTGTCCTGATACTTCTTTTCTTTTCTAAAAACTAAAATCATTTCAGACAGAAAATCCTCATTGTTTTCACTCTCTGAGGTCTATTTTATACTAGTAAAATAAGCTTTAAACACAACTGTTATAAATTCGTTAATAGGATTTATAAAATTGGTCTTGGGGACTAGACCGACCGACTTATACTATTCATTTCCCTTCAGTACTTTAATTCTTCTGTTCAATGAATACTTTTATAATTTATACTTTCTGGGGGCAAGCATCCGGAGAAATAAACAAAGCAAAAGTGCAAATCATTGAAAAAATAAAGCTTTTTTTCAACATGTGATCTTTTAAAATAAGTAGTTGACAACCTTTCCGCTTTTTCTCTTTGTTTTTTTTTTGTAAGCAAAAAAGCTTTTATCTCTATTCTGTTGAAATTTTTAAAAAGTCAGTCAAAACAATTTTTTATCAGTCTTTTTAATTTTTTGCTTGCCTCCTTTCTCCGTTTCTCGACTGATTTTTAATGAATTTTCAGGACATTAATTTTCTTTTAGTGACAGGCTGTGCCTTCTCCGGATTTTTTTAAAATTTTATTATAAGTAGTTTAGAAACTAAATACTTTGGTTAAAAAATTATTAAAAAGAATTTCTAGACACGTGACTTTTGAGTTATAGACTGAACAAATAAAAGTGTTAAAATCTTTGTTCCTGGTTTTTCGGAAATACTTTTATTCTAATTTTTAAAAATTTTGTTTCCTAGTTAATTTTTCATCGATTAATCTTTTTTGTTGGTAATATACTGAAATTCAACAAGTTCCAAGTACATATTAATGCACCTGATTTGCATGCACCCATTGCATGCAAATCATTCCACCTTTTTTTCTTAAGAGGGCGTGTTTTAATAGCATTTATAAATATTAGTGCTATTCGTTTATTTATTCATTCTTTAATTTTAAATTTAATATTTTTTCTCAAGTTTGTCCACAAATCTTTTCTTCATTCCATGCTTTTTCTACTTTTTTGAGAATTATTTTATAATTTTTGGGTACACCTCAGTTCAGTCCACTATAACTATAAAGAGTTGGATATGTAGTGTTCTTGATATCATTGGATCGAGAATTAAATACACTACAATATACCAAAAAATCAAAATTTTCAAATAATTGTTAAAAAATAGTTTGATTTGCAGACCTTTTAATTCATTATCCAATGGAATATGAAGAAGTGGCCATCTCTTCAAGAGTTATAGGGTCGGGACTAAACTGAGCCGGACTGAACTGCTACGATAATTTTTTTATCAACACATGAACATTGATTTCATAAGATAAATGTCGGCATTCATTTTTGTGCTAACCGTTACTATTAGATGATGAATGAAATGACCAACCCTTCCATTTTCCTCATATTTTCTCTTATATTCATTCACCTTGCCATTCTACTATTTTCTTTTTTATTTTATTTAATATTTATTTTTGTCCTTCATAATTCTTTTTTATATAATGTTGGGTTCTTTCTGCACCAAACTCGGTGTCAATGTTTTTGTATAGGCAAAATCCAATATAAAAATGATAAAATCATCTATTTAATAGCCTTGAGAAAAAAGTTATAGTTTTTGTTCTCCTTCCGTCTAAATATTTAGAGACGAACTTGCAAAAATTCTCCCTGGAGTATGTTAGTCTTAAGCTTTAATGTCTTAATTTTTTTATCCGTTCTCATTTTTTATCCTTCGACTATCACAGAATGCGCATTTTTACTCATGTATAATTTTTAAATTAATTTCCTTTCACACGTAGGTGTTTAAAATTCTTCAAGCATTCCCTTAAATATATATTTATTTCTCGCCAAGGACGTTTACACAGCTTTCCTCAGATATACCTATACTATTTCAATATTTAGGCTTTCCTCATTTTTCTTTTAATGTTTATATTTTTGCTATTAATTACTCATTTAATAATAATTATTATTATCAAAAAGTAATTGGTAAAATAAATTAATTTTCCCGCGTGATATATTTTTCCGTGTGATATATCTGATATATTTTCGCGAAATGCATTAAAAAATAAGAAAATTCAAAACATGCACTAAAAATTATAAAAATATTTGGGGGTATTAAATTGGAGAGAAATTTAGGAATTTTTGAAGAAAAGAAAATTTGCTCTAGTATTTAATTTTTGAATATTTTAAATGAATTTTTGAATACATAATTAAAATATGTGGTCAATATTTTTACACACATAATTCGTTAATTCGTCATTTTTTTGATAAATGGCGGCGATTAAATTAGTTTAAAAAATTCTCTCCCTAAAATTTTTTTACTGTAAATGTGTATGTGTTTATTCACGTGTTCTCTACTTTTTCTGGTGCAAAAAATAACATGCGATACGCTATGAATCTTTTTTTGCACCTCGACCGGCTATTTTAATCTGCCAAAATAACGTTAAAAGGAACGGACAGGGGTTCTTAAAAAAGAATGCAGCAGCAATATATAAATTTTTTTATCTTTTTTTGTTTACTGTTTATATATTTTTTGGGTATTTTCGAAAGAAAAAGAATTGTTGATAAATAAAAAAAGAGAATCGGTTGTTGCTCACGGGGACAGCTGCTCATTGATGTGCTTATTAGTAAAAAAAGTGGTTGTTTTGTTTTTTATAAATATTTTGGTGCAAGTAGTGCAAATAACAAGAACGCGTTCTTTTTTCTATTTTTTTATTTCTAAGCGGATATTTATTTTTTTTATTCCTGTTTTAATTAGAAAGCTGTTGGATTCTTATATTTAATTAGATTAGTATCATTTAATAAGCACTTTATTTTTTGTTTACGCGAATACATAATTTTTGATGTTTTAGTTGATTTTGTTTATTTTACACTATAACAATTGATATACATATTTTTTTAAAAATACTTCCTGTTTGTTTATTTATAAATAATGTAAATATTTTTGTTGTGTTTATCTTTTATTTTTTTTTTAATTTTTTTAAATTATTTAATTAATTTTTACACGTATCATTTCTGCATTCTGATATTTAATTTCTTTAAATTTTAATAAATCATTTATTTAATTCCAAGTTTCATTTAGAATTCCTATATTTATTAAATTTGGAACATTAATTTTTAATTTTTATTAGGTATACTTCCTTATCTTTAATAATAAATTTTGTAGTTGATATATAAGATTGGGCCATATAACCCCCTTTTTATTAATTATTTAAATAAAAAAGTCATAAAAATCTGCCCGGCCAAACTTTCTCTCTCGACTATAATTTTTTCGGTTAATAAAAAACGGAGTTGTAATTTTGATCTAGTATTTTTATTTATGTAGTTGTCCTCCATCTATTTCTTGTCTGATTTATTAAAACGCTTTTTATGATACTCTCAGTTTAAATACAAAAATTTTTAAACTTTATTTTTATTTTCTGAGATATCACAAGACTTTTTTTTATCCTTCATCCATCTAATATTTTTTTATATTTTTAAAGACGATAGACTTTTGTCTTTCTCCTCCGCGCGTTATTGTGGGTTTTCTATTATTGATGGGTTAAATTTGGTAGAAAAATGATCGCGTTGGATGGGGGACAAATAGCGGGGATATTAAAAAGAGAAAATATTTTGTGTTGTTGCTCCTGTCAATTTGAATTATAAAAATGACCAATCATAAAAATAAAATAATCAGAGGCGCGGCCTTAAACAAAAATAATAATAATCAACAACACATTATTTTCAATAATTTTTGTTATTATTATCAAAATCACTGCCTCCCCAAACATGAATTTTTTTTAAATAGCTCTAAAAATGTCCGTGAATGTACGCAAACCCTTACGACTTTTAATAATGGAAAAAATCATATATCGTGCGAATTAATAAAACAATTGATGCGCAGACAAATAAATGATTGGTTAAGATCTAATAATTTTTCTGAATAAATTTTATTTTTATCTCACATCAATGCTTTTAATAAATGGAAGATTTTCGTTTTTCTATTTCTTTTAAAAATGATTTTTTTAATTAATTTTTAGATTAGCAATTAAAAATTTTTTATTTTTATTTTATCAAATATCTCTTTAATTTCTCCATTTTATTTATTTCTTTCTTTTATTTTACTAATTTGCTTCTAATCGGTCAAATTCATTTACAAAATTTTTTATCTTCTTTCTAATCGGTCATTTTTTATAAATTTATTTTTTTATTTGTCTCGAGACTGTTAACTTTGTTTATCTTTAAGAGACTACCTAAAAAATATTTTAGTTAAAAAGAAAAAATATTTTTATTGGAGTAAAAAATAAAATTTTTTTATTTAGTCTCCACCCCTTTCAACAACTAAAAGTCATGATTTTTTCACGTATTTTTCACCAAACATGTTAATTTCTCTCTCGTAACCTCTCTTTTATTGATGTTAATGCAATTTTTATTTTTTTATCAATCTAAATTAGTTTATTTTCAGCACAAGACCTTAAACATTTATTTTGCTAAAATAATTTGGGAAGATATAAATGCTTGTATATTTCTATTTAATTTCAGTTTGATTTGAGCAATTAAATTATTTTTAGCAAAAATTGTGTCGAAAATAAACTATTTAATTAAATCTATGTAGTTTGAAGGCTGCGCAGACATATCGGGATTGCTTTGAGATAAATAACCTCATCGTGTTCTTGAGATAAATAACCTCATCAATTTCTTGAGATAAATAACCTCATCAATTTCTTTTCTTCAATAAGGCAAAGTACTATCCAAGACCCAGTGTTCTTGAGCTTTCACTAATTGCATAACCTTAAGCTTGAAAATTCCTAAATTAAAAAATAAATTATTTAAATCTAGCTTCGTTCTTGCTATTAATTTCCCAACATTAAATCTTCTAAACACCTTTTTGATACTATTTTTGCTTCACAAAAAATATAAATTATTCTATTTTGCTTTTCGACCAACGGTTGGTTTTTCTTCATTAAATTCTCCACACCATTACTGCCGGGTGTGTTTGTGCGTTCACTAGTCGATTATGGTTGGGACAAAATTTATTACTACAACTTTTTTTCTTCTTTCTATTTAACTTAACTTTTCCACGTGAATTTAATGAGGTTTTTTGTTTAATTTTTTATCAAAAAAAAAGTACAGGAAAAAAGTCTTTGACACAATCCTAATCTTTTTTTCTTGGGAGTTTTTATTAATTACCTTTATAAGAAAACCAATTGTTCACAGTTTAATTAGTTCCCCATTTTTTTAATGTTCTACATTTAAACTCTCAAATATACTTCCTTTTTTAATTAAATACTTTTAATAATTTATTATCACTTTTGTTTTATTCCTTTACAGTTTTTTTATCTTCATATCTTGGCTTTTTTTAAATCTTTTGGTTTTTGGTTTTTTTGACTTTCCTTAAAAAATTAAAAATTTTTCAGTTGTTATTGTTGTTATTCTATTCTTTTTGTTTATTTTTTATAATTCCCCATATGTTTTAAATTAAAATTTATTTTAAGTTTTGATATTTTATGACTAATTCATTTATTCCTGTTTATTTTTAATTAATTTTTGGCAACAATACTTGGGGAAAACTAAAAAATTTTAATTTCTATATAAAAACATGTGTTTCTCTTATATAAAATTAATATTTAACCAGACACATTTCAGAAAATATCCATATCAACAGTCTTTACCAGCTTTAAAAATACTAAAAATGCCTTTATGAGAGCAAGACATATAAGGCTGTAGTTATTTCAATGTACGAGCATTTGCCCTACTGGAAAAATATGATCACGGCCACGGGGTCTTGCAATGCCCTATTAAAGAAAAGAGTTTTTAAGTTCTAAAACCAACATAAACATGCAAAAGGTCATTTTTGTCACCACATTCCCGTTATCTCCGTCCAGATATGCGTCTTTATCGCTTTTTTTGTCTTTCCCTTTAAAGTTTTAACCTCTAAATTAGAAAATAATTTAAATATTTTTTCTCAAAAACTTGTTTTTAATATTCTAAATTCAGCAAGCAAGTCGTGTTTCCCATATTTTTATCACATGTCTTAAAAATTCCTCTTTTCTCTCTCTGTTAAGAATCGAAAAATATTTTTGTTTTGTTAATACTGATAATTTTTGATATTTTTTTTCTGTTCATAAACACGAATTAGATAGGCCCATTTATTGTAAACAGAGGGAAGAAATTTTTATTTTTAAACTGTACTCTGACGGCGCTACTTTTTTACCAAATTGAAATGTTTTTGAATATAAAAAAATTTGAAAATATTTTTGATAAGAAATTTATTTGAAGAATTTGTTTTGGTTATGTTTTCTGCAAAATATTTTAAGAAAAAAATATTTATGGCTTTGGAAAAGAAAAAGTTTAGACCGAATTTAGGTAAAAGTTAAGGCGCGCATTACTCATTTTTTCCTCATTTTCTCTTTTTTTATTTTTTGCTTCTCACATAAATTATACATGTCTATATTTATTTTTTTATTGGCCAACAACATGTCTCATCCATAGTAAAAATACATTCAAAAATTTATTACGAAATTTTCCTCATTTTTATTATTTTTAGAAAGATTCGATTAGACTTGCGATACTATTTTTAAAACCCTGTTTGTCTAAATCCTCAAACTTTATTAAATTTTTAAAGGTTTACGTCAGGTTTAGGCAACTAAATTTTAAAATTTATTTTTTCTTACATTAACCTTTTCTAAGGTTTTTTTGCTAAAATATCATATAGATTACCTTCCCTTTCCGCCCATGTCCTTCTTCTATTTTTGGAAGAGAACCTAAATTTTTATTTTAATGTTGTTTTATTTTTGTTTTGATTTGTTGCTAAATTCTGCAACAAAATAATTTTCAAAATAATCTTTTATCAACCTAAAACCTTTTATTATTTTATAGCGTCTTTGTACGTCTTGTGTAAAAATAAATGGAAATGTCGCCTCGCAGCACTCAATTAATCAATTATCGACCATTAATCGAACCTTTTAAACATGATTTAAATTCACCAACAATAACAACAAACTCAATACCTATTGCTCAAGGAGGAAGAAATAACAACAATCAACAACAAAATAATTTATTTCATTCTTTTTCGACACCTTTGACAAGCGGATTTTTGGAACATTTTTGTGCTCTTCATTTAATTCCTTCATCAATAAATAGTTTTGTAGATAAAAATGATTGTAATAGGAATAACAATGGAAGCCGAAATTTTGTATGTTTTTAAATATTTTTGAGCTTATTTTTATAACACATTCGGACCTCGCTATAAATTACCCAATGCAACTAGTTACAAAGATTAGCGTCTTCCGCTTCTGTCTTCCATAGAGTCCGTTTTTTTCACCCTTTTGCGTTCCGCTTTTTAAACTGTAGGAGAGCCCATCCTTGCTAACTACGTTTTTAGAGTTTGTTGGCCAATAGGTAAGTAAAGGAGACTTCATGATCCATACCCCCTATTTAAATTACACCTCATTATAAGAGACATTTCCTAGCTCCAATTGTGTATTTTACAGCGAGGTCCTACATCACATTTAAAAAATTTTCACACCCCAATTTAATTTTTTTTCAGGTTCGCTCAAAATCCGACTCTGCTGCATTAGATTTAGTTGTAGAAAAACTTAGACCGAAATATATTCCATTCACTTCTCCATTTGTATGTTTGAGTCTACACAAACTTTTTCAAAAATTATTTTTAAAGGCAAGTGTTGATTCAATTTGTAGTCTTCTGACCAAGAATGAAACAACAAAACAATTTATTCAACCTTCAGTTGATGTTGCGCCCTCCTTGAATGAAGAGGATGATGAAGAATATGATTTTATTTTACCTCCACCACAAACATCAAGAAGAAAATTGCGTAATGTGCGATTTGCTGATGAATGTGGATTTAGACTGTCTACTGTGCGAATAATGACTGAGCCTAGCGATTATCCGCCTAAAATTAGTCCAGGTTATTTTAAATTCTTTTGGGTTTAAGTAATATAATTATAAGAGGGTTTATGTCACGATGTCACGGATATCAGAAGTCAGGATTTTTTACTATCCGAAAGCAAAAAAGCCGATCCAAGAAATTTCCAAAACCCAACTTGATTTTTTTCTTTCCCTCTTAATACCTGGATCTTAATACCTCGAACTGACTTGACCCGATCCGAAGAAAATTTTGAATACCCAATCCAACTTTTCTTCAATCTGTGGCATCGCTGGTTTTATAATTTATTTTCCTTTTGCAAATCTTTTCCATTTTTAAATTTTGTTAGATTAAATTTTCTTTTAGCTGTTCTTCGTCGGATAAAACGTGCAGCAATGCAAAGTGAACTTATTGACTCGAATAAAGCTAAATCCGACGGGTGGACTAACTCAGAGGATGAGGAAGAAGATTCTGGTGATAATGACTACGAAGAATTTGATGGTTTTGATGAAATCAAACGAATTCATCGCCGCTCTTCTTGGAAGCTCTGTTTTAAGCAACCAGCTAGTGAATATCTCAAATTTCGTGATACGCTTGACAGATTGAAGGTTGCATTAGAAAATGTTATGCTTCGTAATGATTTGGGGCGAATGAATGGAACGATTAAGGTTCAGAAATTTTTTTTTAATTTTAAGATAATTTTTTAAAAATTTTAAGGTTGCCAACATTGCTTATGAGAAGAGTGTCTTTGTGCGCATTAGTGACGACCGTTGGAGTACATTTCGAGACCGGCCTGCTAAGTACCAATGTTCGCCTTCCAAAGCTTTTGACACCTTTCGATTTGATTTTGACATTCCTCGAAATGATAAATCGGTATGCATTTTGCAACTTATTTCACAAAAATATAATGGTAAGAAAACGCGTCCCCTTTAAACTGCAGGAGTGCCAAAAAATTTTTTCCTCATTTCGAATAACGGTTTTGGAGTTTCCTGACTTTAAAACTTTCTTTAAACTTTATAAATTTCTATTCCTTTTTCAGGATTCACGTATTGAGTTTTGTATTTGCTACAAAGCAAATAATACTGAATATTGGGATTCTAATGATGGCCATAATTTTGTGCTCACTCCAGATGAACCATTTCCTTTGTTAATTTCTTCATCACAGCACTTTAAAGACATCAAAGTTTATTATTAATTTATATTATAGTTTTTTATAAAATCTCTCACTCTCGGATATTTTTTTAAAAACTCATTTTAAGAGGTTTTACTTGAGAATTTATAGATTTTATCAAGTTTAAAGAAATTTTATATTTTTTTTCTTGCCTTAATTTTATGTAGTTATAAAAAATACAGGGTGCACACTAAAACGTGAATATTCCATCTTTAATATTTTTCGGGCCCTATCGTCAGATATATAATTCTTGCAATAGTGTGCCCTGGACATTATATATTTTTGCTTCAAGCATTTTATTTTTTCACTTTTTCTTGTGCCTTTTTGAATAAAATTTAATAACTAAAGAAGAGTTAATTATTTTTATTGTTTTTTTGAAAATCAATTAATTCTTATTGTTCGAATTTTATTGAATTTTTGTCGTTGTTATTTTTTAGAAAAATTTCAAATTTTTCAATTTTTGATGAATCAATAAAAAAATTTAAAATTGGACACAATTTGGACATAAACTTGGCTCAATAATTCAAAATATGCATTCAGCTGATCTTATTCATGGTGACTTAACTACTTCAAATGTTTTGGTTAAAAAGAAGGTTTGTTATTAAATTATTATAAGAATGTTTAAAACTCGTTTAAATCAGTCAATAAAATTCAATTTCCGAATTCCCTGCATTCCCCCCCCCTGGAAGGTGAGCTCTGTACAAATCAAGAAACTTTTCACGTTATTACAAGCGGTAATATTATTATTAAACACAATTCCCCAATAAAAATCCTTAAGGATTGCGTTATATTTGTATAGAGCAAAGAAAAGCATTTGAAGCCGTTATAGAATGTATTGATGCTCAGACGTTGCTCATGTAGTTAGCCGAAAAATTTTTTAAAATTATTCTATACATTTTTTTAATTTTTAAATCATCTCTTTTTTGAATATTTATTTAAAAATAGGTCAGTACATAGAAAACAATTTAAATTAAAAAAGATTGAAATGAAGACTGTTAGGCAATTAATAATTGATGAACTTGATTTAAATGAAGCTGAACCTTCCGCAAAAATTGCAAAAACAACTATTCGACAAAAAAATATGAAGGTTTAATATAAAAAATAGTTTTTAAAAATTAATACTTTTTTTAAAGGATGAACAGCTTATAGAAGATAAAATTGAGCAAATGCTGGAATCGGCAGAGATTGAGCGTGAACCTAGCAGACCTTTTCCGCCACGTGTTCGACTTAAAGTTGTCTACTCTGGAAAATGGTTGAATATTCCGGTAAATTTGTTTCTATTTATTATAGTCAATTTAAGTTATTTGTTAAAATTAAATTGGTTATTGGGTGGTGGGAGCTGCCTAAACGATACCCCAAATTCATTGTAGAGTACGATTTTTCCAGCCCTAATTGATAATAAAATTCGCTTAAATTATTAGAACTTAAATTATTAGAACAAGAATGACCATAATTTAGTGGAAATTGGTTGAGCCTTCCATCTATTCTTTTTTAATGTGTACTGTTACTAGAAAAAAGTTGTGGCTAAATTTATGGGGTAGCCCCTCTCCTCCAACATATTTTTCCAAATAAAACTTTATTTTTAAATTTTTGTAGAAAACGATTCTAAAGACGAAGAAGAATTTGATGAAGACGACAAAAATGAAGAAGAAATTGGAGATGATGAGGAAGATGAAGAAAAATTGAAGGAAGAAGAGAACAACCACCAACAACAAAATGAAGGTAATTTTGAAAGTTTTTTGAATTATAAGGAAATTGAAGAAGAGTTCGAAGCAACCGTATTCGACTTCGATCTGAACTTAAGCAAGACTCAACTGTCCCATTTACGTTTAAGGAACTGAGAGAACTACACCAACCGCCATTTTCTCTTGTTGTTGCAATCTCTCTCCTTAATTATTGATTTTTCTCTGACCATTGCTTAGACAAGCAAAATCGTGAAGTGGTTAGAGAAGTCAAATTTTATTTTCCCTCACCTTACCGTTGGAAAAAATAAATATGACTTCTCTGACCAGTACTCGATTTTGTTGTCTAAGCAATGGTCAGAGAAGAAAATCAATAAAACAAGAGGGATAATGGAAAAACATGAGAGACGTTAGTTTACTTTTTTGTTTTGCATAAGGGAAAAGGGTTATTGATTTGTTTGCGTCTTTTGTTCATTCAATAACCTTTCTTTGTTTGTTTACTACTTTTTTAGAAACATTTTTGTTGACCGAGTCCAAAGATGAGCAATTAATTTATTCTTTTTTTTTAGTCAACAAGCAATTCAAAAATTGATGAAGAATTATTTCATCAAAGTTCTTCAACAACATCAAGTTCTTCATCAACAAACAAATTTTTATTTCAACGCCCTCCAATTGATGAATCCTTCATTTCTCCATTAAAACAACAATGGAAAGGCTTCTTGTCTTCTTCAAATTCTTCAACTGATGTCAACAAAAATTGGTTAAAAACGCCTTCACCAGCCCGAATGATGAAGCAATCTGTTATTTGTAAAAATATTGGAAATTTGTTGCTGATGACTCCAGGTTTGCTTTGTTTTTCTTTAAATTTTTTGGGAGTCATTTAGGAAGGGATCTCTTTATTTTAGAGACTTTCTCATTCATTACCTTTTAAAAATCCCTTGTTTTTGAAACCCTTGTTTAACTTATTTTCAACAGTTAAACTTAAGCTTGGAGTTATTAATTGAGGGTTAATTTGGGAGTTCATTTCAGGGATTAATCGTGTTAGCCAAACCCGATCCTGCATTTTCTCGACCAGGTCCACCCCTGTTCCATTTTTAAAAAATTTAACAAATATGGCCAGGAAGGAATAAGGTTCTAGTCCACTGAAGTTCTTGGATTAGTTCTTGTTTCCCTTCCTGTTTCTAAATTCTTTTTAAATACTAAATTTATCTTTTTAATTTTTTTAGAAAAAGAATCGATGAGGAAGAAGAAGAATTTGATGAAGACAACGAAAATGAAGAAGTAGACGATGATGAGGAAGGGGAAGAAAAATTGAAAGAAGAGAACAGCACTCTAAAAACAACTTCGAATTCAATCAAAAAATATCCAACAAAGAAAAGAACAACCGCCAAAAAACAAAATGGAGGTAACTTTGTCAAATTGAATATGCACCATCGTCGGTTTGCTCCAAGCAGCAAGTTTCAAATAAAAAAGAAGTGGAGAAGAAAAGGTAAAAGTCCAGAATACGTACCACTCACAAATATGGACAAATTATATGTCATTTGAAAGAGCTCGGCGAGAGGAGTTGAATGACACCAAAATCAACTGGCGGTCTCACTTATGGACCGAGATATAGGCCCTCAAACATTGAAAAACCATAGGAGGGACCAAGCACTTTTTTGGGGGTGAAAAATTCAAATATGCAACTGATAGCTCTTTCGAAAGAGCTCGTGGAAGTCAGCAGGGCCACGCACTTAACTGAAATTTTTAAAAGGGCATATCTAGTGCTCAAAGCTCCCCTTTCTCTCGGGTACGAGAAAAATTTTCGATTATTGCTTTGGTTTTCCGTTCGAGTTCGAACCCACCCTAACGCTCTGCCAGTTACGCTACGGATGAAAAATTCCCTAAATTTTTATTCAACTAATTAATTTGCCTCCTATTTATTTTTCTTTTTTAGAACTGTTAGATGACCGATGATGATGATGGTCTCTTCAAACACAATTGGCTTGTATTTGGGGCAATTTCAGTTGCCTTTCACTGCCCCCTCTTCCCATTTTGCGGACAAAGCTTGCTGTTTTAATCCAACAACATTCTTTATTTTTTTCATTCAGTGCTTTGTATGCTTTGCAACCAAAGAAGCTGCTGCATCTGGACTTCATCAATCTGGTTTTGTTTTAAAACGTTAGTTTCGCTTTTCTTTTACTTTAGAAATGAAATCTTATTTTTAGCAGTAGAGGCGGATGTGGAGCTCTCTTCTCCAACATCAAAAGCACAAGTCCCCTTTGGCATGTTGCGTGCGTCCTTTAGGCGTGTTGCGTGGGTTTTAGTTGCGTGGAGGAATGTTCCGGCAATGTGCGGGGGAATAACCCAGCACCTGGCGAAAGATTCTTGCGACAATGAGCGGAACGTTCCGTCAGATGTTGGGGGAATGTTCTAGCATTTGCTTCGGCATTTGTAGGAGTTCTTCTGGCATTTGTTTGGAGTCTGTCTTTGTTGGAGTTCTAACGGCAGGTGTATGGAATTCTCCTGGCATCTGCTTGGAGTTCTTCCTTCTGTTTGGGGTTGCGAGGTCTGGCTGGCATTTTCATGGGACTTGTTGCTTCTATGGTACTTTGATAACTGCTCATCAGCTTTATGGTTAGTTTATAACTTTGCCCAAACAAACTCATTTAACTTATTTAGTGCCATGCCTCTAAGAATTGTCCAGCAGCAACAAACAAAGAAGAAACACAAAAGAAGAAGAAACTCAAAAATCAACAAAAAGAAGAACAACAAATCAAAAAGAACAAAGAAGAAATCAGCAAAAAGAAGAACCAAAACTCAACAGAAGAAGAACAAAAATCTAAAAAATCAACAAATAGAACAAGAAACAAAGAAGAAGCAATAAAATCATCAAAGCACTTTGGACGTCCTGGAATCTTTTTAAAAATTAAAAGGTTTGTTTTTTGCCCTTTTTTACACAAGCAAGTTTTGTCCGCAAACAATCCCTGAGTTATCCGTTATTAATCCCCTTTTCCGAATTCGATTATAAATTGTGTTTAGCAATCTTCTGGTAAAGGGAAGGGGTCTTAAACATTTTTAGAGCTTTCAGTATGGATCTTGAAGGATGACAGAACCAGTTCCGTCATCTAGCACCAGTATCCGTCATCACCAGTATCCGTCAACTTGGAAGGAAACCAAAATGGTTCCATCTAGGATGTCTATGGATTCAGCTGCTTAACTTAAATATAGAAGAGAAGCTGCAGAGTTCATTCAGGTTTTTCTTGTTTGTCTGGATGAGATGATATTTTGTTTTTTTTTCAGGGAATGGCTGAACGGTTGAATCACAGCATTCCACAACACAGAGGACACTTGCCCAATTTTTTGGATTCGCTTCAACAAGAAGACAATTGCTTGGTTGCATTTATTTGGCTTGTACATGTGCAAATTATGAAGTTTGAAAGGTTTTTAATTTCTTTTCGGGGCTTTTGGGTTTAATAACTAGAATTAGATCCCCTAAATGCAAAATTTACGTTTGTATATAGAGAAAAAATGTGAAAGGCTTTAGTAATGACGGTTGGTTAATTTGGTACCGTTGCTGATTATATGTGAATAGGGCACGGGTTCGATACTCTCTGTGTGTTTTCTTTTTTATTTTTCATTAAATAATTATTTTCTTTAAGATTTGTGAGCCTTATCCCGATTTAACATTTTATTTACATATGAGACGTCGTACTCTTTATTATGGATTTAATTTCATTATGCCGTGTCTTCTAACAACGATGATGTCTCTTCTTGGTTTTACTCTTCCACCAGAAGCTGGAGAAAAAATTACTCTACGTTAGTTCTGAAAATTATTTTTTGGGGGTTTGTTAGTGTGTTATTTGCCATTGTCTTTTCCAAGACGGAGATCCGGTTCCCTTTGACTTAATTCCTTTCAATTGTAATAAGGGTCTCTCTGACTGATTGTGAGTTACTTGTACGCTTAGGGTTTGACTTAACTGACCTTTTAAAGACGAGTGTTGGATTCCCTTCGACGTGCTTCCTTTTTTAATCAAATTTTTCTCTTAAAAAATTTTTTTACAGTTTTTAAAAAAAATTTTTTAAATTCACTAAATTATTTTTAACATTTCCAGAAATCACTGTCCTCCTGTCCATCTGCTTTTTCCTCTCAATTCTATCAGAGATGTCCCCTCCCACATCTGAAGCAGTTCCTCTACTTGGCCTTTTCTTTTCTTCCTGCATGGTTTTTAATTTTATTTAAATTTCTTAAAAATATTTTATATTCTTTTAGTTGATAGTTACTGCATCTACTGTGTTTACTGTTTATGTAAATTTATTTAAAATTTATCTGTTTAAAATTTATTTTCAGGTTCTAAATTTGCATTACCGAACGCCAGAAACACATGAAATGGGCAAAACAGTAATTTTCAAGTTTTGATTTTTTTATTTTATTTCTAAGGCTCGCACTCTTCTTCTCTATTGGCTGCCGTGGATGTTGCGCATGGAAAGGCCCGGGATAATTCTTAGCTGGGTTTGCTTTTAAGTTATCGTAATTCATCTAAAACCTTTTCCATTTAGGAAACACTCCCTTCATTGTTGCCCTGCTCTAGACCAAAAAATCAAAGTCAGTCATTAATTCGGAATGTTAAAGACAACGAAACTGGCTCAAGGTTTGAGTATTTAATTTAAAAAATTAAAATTTATTAATTTATTTTAAGAGCTTCATTGGAAATTAATCATCGAGTCCATCAATTGCTTTATGGAAATGGTGATTGTGGTCGAAGAAAAAACCTGTTGTTACAAAGAGGAGCTACTATAGACAATGAAAGCAGCAGAGTGGATTCAAATAGAGAACATCAGGCCCTACTTTTGACATTACAAAGAATTGCTAGAGAATTGAGGGTATTTTTTTTGAATAATTTGTTTTTAATGGGGTAAACTGAAGACCTGTTTGGCTTTAAGACCTGCAACTTTTGAGAGGGAATAATCGAGGGATTAAGGTGGATGTATTCAGCTTTACAGAGATAAACAGTTCTATATTCTAGAACGTATGGTCCGGTATTGTGATTGTGGACCATAACTCTGGGGGAATAAAGCTCTCTATCCCCTCCATCAATATTACCTCAATTCCTCCAAATCCTAAGATATTCCCTTTTAAAAATTGTAGGTCTTCAGGGTGTAGGTCAAGGTTGACTCCACGTTAATAATTGCTTCTAATATTTTTTTTTTATTTTTAAGTTAATCACTCGAAGAATGACAGAAGCAGACCGAGAAGGCGAACAATCTAGCAATTGGGTATTCTAAAAATATTTTTTCAACATTACACATTTTTCTGTAGAAATTTGCGGCAATGGTGGTTGATCGTCTCTGCCTATATATTTTTTCGTTTTTGATGATTGGAACCGTGGTTGGAGTTTGTGTTTCAGCACCATATATTATTGCATAATATTGATAATTATAAAAATTCGATTTTTATTACCTTATATTTTATTTTTTTACCTTATATTTTATTTTTTTTTGTGAGAAATACTCAAAAATTACACAGTTCTGTCTTTATTTCTTATTTATGTAAAGTTGGTAACTTATTCATCTTACATAAATGTTGGTAGACTTACATACATAAATGTTGGTATATATCATGGTCAATTTTCACGTAACCAGGACTCAAGTAATCCTTTTTTCGAAACTGCTCTGTCTCCCTTTTTAAGAAGATGGGATGTAGTAGGTAGAGAAAGAAAATGTTTGAGATAGTTAAGATGCAGTGATGTAATATTAAAAATAAATGACATTTTGTCCCTTAACTTAGAGAAAATATAAAAGAGAAATAGTGTAGTTAGATGAAAAATAATTATCAGTGTTTGGTCGTTTCAGTGCTAAATACTGAGTGTGAAAAACTACTGTATTTGAAAAATTTTAGGTAATAATTTCGTTGAATTTGATGTTTTGGAAGGTGATCATTTATTTGAAAATGGAATTTGATGTTTTGGAAGGTGATCTATAGGGTTCCATATTTGAAAATGGAATTTGATGTTTTGGAAGGTGATCTATAGGGTATCCATATTTGAAAATGAATTTGATGTTTCGGAAGGTGATCTATAGGGTATCCATATTTGAAAATGTAATTTGATGTTTTGGAAGGTGATTATAGGGTATCCATATTTGAAAATGTAATTTGATGTTTTGGAAGGTGATTATAGGGTATCCATATTTGAAAATGGAATTTGATGTTTTGGAAGGTGATCTATAGGGTATCTATATTTGAAAATGGAATTTGATCTTTTGGAAGGTGATCTATAGGGTATCCATATTGAAAATGGAATTTGATGTTTTGGGAGATTTCTGAGATTTTTGGATTTTGCGGATCTAAGAAATTTGCGGACTGCCAGTAGAGTATTGGACTTAGGACATTTCAAAAAGCATAGGGCGTCAATTGGGATGAATTTGGGGGGGTCACCGAAAAAGAAAATTTTAGTTTTTCTTTTCTTTACTCAAATATCGGTCCTCAAACTTTGGGTCCGCAAAAATGATTATATATTGATATTAATTTAGTAATTGTGATCCAAAAAGTTAAAGGTTATTGATTATAACTTATTTTTATCCATATTATTACCTAAAAATTTTCAAATACAGTAGTTTTTCACTCTATGAATATAGCACTGAAACGACCAAACACTTGATAATTATTTTTTATCTAACTACACTATTTCTTTTTTATATTTTCTCTAAATTAAGGGACAAAATGTCATTTCTTTTAATATTACATCACGGCATATTAACTATCTCAAACATTTTCTTTCTCTTCTTCCTACATTCCACCTTGCTTAAAAATGCGAGACAGTGAAACAAAAGGATTACTTGAGTCTTGGTAACAAAAAACTAGCCTCCTCGAACTTCCTGTTGGGTATTCAAGTAGAATCCGTCATATTTTTAAAGGTCTATTTGAATTTTAATGAAAAAACTTTACATAAATAACTTTACATAAATAAGTTATTTATGTAAGTTACCAACATTTATGTATGTAAGTCTACCAACATTTATGTAAGATGAATAAGTTACCAACTTTACATAAATAAGAAATAAAGACAGAACTGTGTAATTTTTGAGTATTTCTCACAAAAAAAAATAAAATATAAGGTAAAAAAATAAAATATAAGGTAATAAAAATCGAATTTTTATAATTATCAATATTATGCAATAATATATGGTGCTGAAACACAAACTCCAACCACGGTTCCAATCATCAAAAACGAAAAAATATATAGGCAGAGACGATCAACCACCATTGCCGCAAATTTCTACAGAAAAATGTGTAATGTTGAAAAAATATTTTTAGAATACCCAATTGCTAGATTGTTCGCCTTCTCGGTCTGCTTCTGTCATTCTTCGAGTGATTAACTTAAAAATAAAAAAAAAATATTAGAAGCAATTATTAACGTGGAGTCAACCTTGACCTACACCCTGAAGACCTACAATTTTTAAAAGGGAATATCTTAGGATTTGGAGGAATTGAGGTAATATTGATGGAGGGGATAGAGAGCTTTATTCCCCCAGAGTTATGGTCCACAATCACAATACCGGACCATACGTTCTAGAATATAGAACTGTTTATCTCTGTAAAGCTGAATACATCCACCTTAATCCCTCGATTATTCCCTCTCAAAAGTTGCAGGTCTTAAAGCCAAACAGGTCTTCAGTTTACCCCATTAAAAACAAATTATTCAAAAAAAATACCCTCAATTCTCTAGCAATTCTTTGTAATGTCAAAAGTAGGGCCTGATGTTCTCTATTTGAATCCACTCTGCTGCTTTCATTGTCTATAGTAGCTCCTCTTTGTAACAACAGGTTTTTCTTCGACCACAATCACCATTTCCATAAAGCAATTGATGGACTCGATGATTAATTTCCAATGAAGCTCTTAAAATAAATTAATAAATTTTAATTTTTTAAATTAAATACTCAAACCTTGAGCCAGTTTCGTTGTCTTTAACATTCCGAATTAATGACTGACTTTGATTTTTTGGTCTAGAGCAGGGCAACAATGAAGGGAGTGTTTCCTAAATGGAAAAGGTTTTAGATGAATTACGATAACTTAAAAGCAAACCCAGCTAAGAATTATCCCGGGCCTTTCCATGCGCAACATCCACGGCAGCCAATAGAGAAGAAGAGTGCGAGCCTTAGAAATAAAATAAAAAAATCAAAACTTGAGAATTACTGTTTTGCCCATTTCATGTGTTTCTGGCGTTCGGTAATGCAAATTTAGAACCTGAAAATAAATTTTAAACAGATAAATTTTAAATAAATTTACATAAACAGTAAACACAGTAGATGCAGTAACTATCAACTAAAAGAATATAAAATATTTTTAAGAAATTTAAATAAAATTAAAAACCATGCAGGAAGAAAAGAAAAGGCCAAGTAGAGGAACTGCTTCAGATGTGGGAGGGGACATCTCTGATAGAATTGAGAGGATTGTTTGGGACCTACGCCCACTGGGTCTGGGACCGTTCCTTACCCTATCCCTCGAAATTTCTGTAGGTTATAGCCAATTTTTAAAAATTTCCGAAAAACGATTTTAACTTTCAGCAATTTCGAGGGATAGGGTAAGGAACGGTCCCAGACCCAGTGGGCGTAGGTCCCAAACATGAAGAAATCTTTTGGAACCATACCCTTACTTAGCAATACCAATCTTTCCCCATTATCTTCCCCACCATCTTTCCCCATTATCAATTCGAGCAGTAGAACTAATGGAAGAGTCAAAAGACTAAAAGAGAATTTACTAAATATGAAAACCACAAATTAGATTTATAAAATGAAAAAAATTGTCAAAGAAACTGAAAGGTTTGGAATTTATGTTGGTTACAAAACTCCAAGTTTGGAAATCTTTCAGAGTGAGGTTACTTATTGTTTAAATTTGGGCTAAACATAAACTTTTACAAAAATAAAAACCTTGATACAGGAAGGAACCGAACCTTCAACTCAGAAAAAGGAAAACCAAGAAACTCTCAATAATTCGTATTTAAATTTAGGTTCTACTTTTTAGAAAATAATATAAAACCAAAACAACATAAGTTCCAAACCTAAGAAATTTAAAGTAAAATAAAAACCTTTTTCATCGTCTCAGATGACCAATTCAGCGGCTATAAACTCAATAAGACCTCCAAAATGCCGAAAACATTTTTTATTCGGCACCAAAGTCTGCATTGTCTTCAGTAAAGCTCTATAATTTTCTTAATTAATAAAAAATAACTCAAAAATAAATTGAACGATTGGTCCTGAATTAGTAGTTTTGCCAATTCAATCATTACATCTTGTTATTTCTCGCTTATTGTTGACGATCATCTCGTGTGCTATGGAAGAGAAACCTCCTTTCAAAGGTGGGAAACAGGGAAAACAAGGATCTCCCGGTGGGATTGGGTGGGTCAGGATAATTCAACGCCCATGACATTTCGGACAAAACTTGCGACATATAAAAATATAAAACAAACTGTTGTTGAGTTGAAGTTGTTGTTGAATGAAGATGTTGCTGAGTTGAAGTAGTTGGTTGAGTTGATGCTGTTGAGTTGAAGTTGGTTGAGTTGATGCTGTTGAGTTGAAGTTGGTTGAGTTGATGCTGTTGAGTTGAAGTTGGTTGAGTTGATGCTGTTGAGTTGAAGAAGTTGGTTAATGTTGCTGAGTTGGAGATGTTGTTGAGTTGATGCTCCACTTCCACGGCATAAAATTTAGCCAGGAAGAGTCTTGAAACCGCCACGGCATAAAATTTAGCCAGGAAGAGTCTTGAAACCGCCACGGCATAAAATTTAGCCAGGAAGAGTCTTGAAACCGCCACGGCATAAAATTTAGCCAGGAAGAGTCTTGAAACCGCCACGGCATAAAATTTAGCCAGGAAGAGTCTTGAAACCGCCACGGCATAAAATTTAGCCAGGAAGTGAATTAACACCGCCACGGCATAAAATTTAGCCAGGAAGTGAATTAACACCGCCACGGCATAAAATTTAGCCAGGAAGTGAATTAACACCGCCACGGCATAAAATTTAGCCAGGAAGAGTCTTGAAACCGCCACGGCATAAAATTTAGCCAGGAAGACTCTTGACACCGCCACGGCATAAAATTTAGCCAGGAAGAGTCTTGAAACCGCCACGGCATAAAATTTAGCCAGGAAGTGAAGCATGTTGAGAAGATGTTGACGAAGTACTGAAAAACATTATTTAAAAGGACTGTAAGGTTAAATAAGTGGCAGGTTTTGTCCGAAATTATTCCCATCCCCAAAGGTTAGGAAAGAGAATGGGGAAATATTGTTGAGTTGAAGTTGGTTGAGTTGAAGTAGAGAAGCCAAACAAGTAGAGAAGCCTTTAAGTAGAGAAGCCAAACAACTTTAAAAATAATAAATTTTTACTTAAAATTTGAGGAATATCAAAATCTTGAAGACATAGTAACCTGAGAGATAAAAAAGTAACCTGGGAGATTTGTAGGTCTCCTGAAAACCTAAAAATTTTTAAAGGGAATATCGAAGGATAAGTAGGATAAATACCTAGCGTTATGGAGATAAGTAGCCAGTTCTGCATTTTAGAACCTATGGTGCGGTATTGTGATTGTGTATCTGATGTTGACTCTAGGGGGGTAACGATCCATATCCCCTTCAAACACAACAATCCTTCGATATCCCTTTCAAAAGTTGTAGGTCTTCAGAGTCAATAGGTCTTTAAAGTGATTAGAGAGTGTAGGTTTCAGAGGGATGGAAGTTTTTTGGCAACAACGGAGCTCAAAACCCTCCTACCAGAACTGATCAATCAAAATATAAAATTAAAAACCTTATAATAACGTCAAGAGAGCTTTGTTGTTTGTCTCATTTGCTTCACTTCAACATCTTCAAACAATTCAGAAAGTGAATCTATTATGTTTTTAAAGGTATGTATAAATCAACTTTATTTGAATGTTAAGGTAGAAATCTAAAAATTATTTAAAAAAATTTTTTTAACAAAATATAGAGGGTAAATTATAGACTAAAAATCAGGTTGAAAATAATCGATAAAAACACATCAACTTAAAGATGATTCATCAACTTCCGTTAAAAAAAACAGCTAGTGTAATAAAAAAAAGGTGCTTTAGAGTCTGGGAATATTTATAGATTTATTGAAGCTTAAGTTGATTTATTCATGCTGAATAAGAGAAGAATATTAAAGTGAAAATTTAAAAGATAATTCTATTGTTAAAAAACAATATTCAAAAAATACAGAAATTAAAGCAAATTTTATTCGTCAAAATAATATAAAAATTTATTTAAAAACAGAAAAAAATAAATTAAAAATGCACCGGAAATTTTATATAAACTAAAAGGACCGGAACGAGATCTCGAACAAAAATCTCGGTTATCGAGGTTGAGATTTTTCGAGAAACTGTCAGAAAAACCCCAAGTATGAAAAGTTTATTAACAATTATTAGAAGAATACTAGCCCTGATATTTTACTTTCAATTCATTCAGCCAAAGGCGATTACTTTCAATTCATTCAGCCAAAGGCGTTACAAGTCCCATTGCTGCCCAGTTAATCCAATGTAGTCGGGCAAGCAGATCTACACAATAATTAAGAACTTTATAATTTCCCTTTTTCTCACCACTAGTGCCCCATATTGTACTTGAATACTCCAATGATTTATTGTTTAATTTTGCCTCCCTAATTGTTCGTTCTAAAAATCGGAAAGGTTCATCGTCACTAGCAATTATTGCCTTAAAAATAAAATTTCAGGACTATTAAAAATCATTGTACCTCAAGCATGTTTATATAAGCACACTGAAATAGAGAATTATTGCAAAAATTTTTTAGAGAACTTACCGCTAAATTAAGTGTGTCAATTTTGGATAAACGCTTTTCATATGGAAAAGTTGGAATCAGACTTCGAAGTGCCTGAAGTTTATTAATCCGATTTATTAAAAACTGAAAAATAAATACGGCAAAAGCTCCATTTATTCCACCACTGATTCGACGACGTTCATTTTTTGATGTAACAGACTTAGCAAAGTCATTTTTTACAACATTATTGTTAACACAAGGCTCGTTATTCTCAACTAAACCTTCTGTTTGATAATTAAAATGTTTCTGTTGTTTAATTCCTTCTGACTTTTCCTCAACCATATCGGGATAATTTGGAAAATGAATCTCGAAGGAACGGGGGAATAGAAACACGAATAATCCGAAGAGGAATTATGGTAATAGGAGGAACTTGTAGTGTCGTTGCTATTAGAGATATAGAAAGCATTATTATCCATGATAGTGGCAATAAGGAATTTTAAATATTCCAAGAAAAAATTAAATTTCAAACAAAATTTTCGAAGAAAACCTTATGTCAGTCCGTATCCCACAAATTGGTGTTTTAGGCAAGACAGATCTATAAATAAAGCAGGATGGCTGTCATTAGAATTTATGAGAGATGCATATTTACGAAAATTAATTTCAAAAGAAAAAATTGTGGGAAGGGACATTAAAAGACAGCCGTCGCATGATTAAGATTTATTCAAGCGTAAAAACTGTCAGAAAAACCCCAAATATGAAAAGTTTATTAACAATTATTAGAAGAATACTAGCCCTGATATTTTACTAATTAAAAATGAAAATTTAAAAAATTATATGAGATGAATCTAAAGATTAGAAATTCCAAAAGCCACTAACTCTAGATAAACTGATATTGGGGATTTTTATGGGGGAAAATTCGATTATACATTTAGGAGGGGACGGCACAACCCAAATGTACACCTAACATTTACACCAAGTTTTTGAAAAAAAGCAAAGGAATAATCGAACGATTTTAACAATCGAACAATTTTCTTTACAAAAAAACGTGGGATTTTCCTCAGCTAGAAATATTCTTTTTCTAATTTAAAAAGGGAACCTAGAGGAAATTATTTCGAGATCCCAAAACAAAAAAACAACTCCAAGATAAAACATCAGACAAAATAAAAATACAACCAATATATTTAAAAGGATTTAGACGTGGAAATAAATTTTGTAACATTAAAAAAATCACGAAATTACGTCAGAAATTTTACGAACTTTTTTCTATTACTTAATTAGTCTTTCAATTAAAGATAAATTTTTTATAAAAATCTTAAAAATAGTCGTAAAAAATCTCGACTTGTCGATATTTACAAAAAAATAAATCATTAAACAATACACAAGAATTATAGATAAGTAAAATAAAAAAGATTATTGAAGGATATTTTCAAAAATATATTTGGTTATAAATATATAATGCTTTTTGAACTTTGGATTTTTTAGGAACTTTGGAGAAAAAAATTATTAAGGAAGGACTTAAAAGGCAACTGATAAAAAAATTAATTAAAAAAAAGAATTAAACCTTAAATTCACAACACAAGCAAAAAAACAAAAATATATCCTTTTCTTCAGTGTGTCTTCAAATTTAAATTTTTGGGAGATAAATTCAACTTTTTGGAGTTTTTTCAGTTGCAGTTGAATAATCTTCTTCAATAGAAGCATTGGAATCTTTCTTGTTTTGTTGTTGTTCTTGTTTCAATTTAAGTTCAGAATTATGAAGTGGTGGTGAAGATGAAGAGGTAGCAGCAGTAATATCAGTAGAAATAGCAGCAGCAGCAACGAGTGAATTAAAAGAAGAACGGCAAGATTCTAAAGAGGCAACACTTCCTCTGAAAAATTAATTCTTCAAATATTATAGAAAAATTTAAAAAATACTTAAAATCCTTAGAGTTCAGCAGTTCATAATATACCATAAGACGACATTTATGTGTTGGTCCAGAAGTGGAAGTTTTTTGTTGTTGTTGATGAGTTGTAGATGGAGCATGAGAACTTGAACTGTCTCCTAAACAAACATTCATTAAATAAATTTAAATTTAATAAAACCTATATGTGAAGATTCTTTTTTGCTGCTAGTTTCTGTAGCTGTTACAAATTCGCCAGGATGTCGCCATTGAAGAATATAAGTACCTCCTTTATCACAATAAGTTGTGCCCTAAATTGTTTAAATATAAAAAGTCAAATTTCTTGTAAACATACTTGCATTGAATCCGTTTCTTTAAAATCTAATGGATTCCCAATAATTGTAAGTATTTTCTTTTACCTTCGTTTTTAGCTTCTAATTTTTTCCACTAATTATTCTGATCTCTAATACTTATTTAATTGATAGTTTTTTTGCCTTTAACTGATGATTCGATGTTCTAAATTTATCCTCCCCACCTTATATTTGTTACAATTTGTTGTCTCCATATTTGTATCACAATATCCAATTTTTTTATATTTACCAGGGATTATATTTCTTGACCATTCCTAAAAAATAAATAAAATATTGTAGAATCGTTCTGTCTTCTGTTGTTGTTTTTCCACCAAGATATAATGTATCTTATATTTTAAACATATAAATATTTTATGTTTTTTATAAATATGTATTTAAATATCTTTTTATATTAAAGAATTTTATTTTCTTATTTATGTTTAAATTTTCATTAAATTAATTTCTTCAGTTTAGCATAAAATTTGTGTTCAATATGGCAATGCAAAATATACAAATGTGGATTCAAGACGAGTGCAATGGCAATTGTTCTTATGGGGATCGCGAGGTGGGTATTTTTTTAATTTTATTTTTTTTAAAAGATTGGAACATAAGCCCCAATTTTATAAATCCAGCTTTCGCTAAATATTTTCTAACTCAAAGCTTTTGTTCCACTTATTTTTAAAAAGCTAACATAGAATAGCGCAGAGTACTCTCTTATGTCATGTGTGCTTTCTACGCTTTCTACTTTTAGTCTTGGCAGCATTTTTTGAATAGAAAATAAAGAACGCACACATTTCATGCCAAATCCACCTATCCTGCATATCATTAAAAAAGAAGGCTTTTCACTTCCTTCGCTGTTATTTTCTTTTACCTTCGTTTTTAGCTTCTAATTTTTTCCACTAATTATTTTGATAAGAAAAATTTCCAAATATTATTATTTTTTTCTGTTTTTTCTATAGAATCTATAGAAATTCCTTTGTATTTTTTAAATTTACTCAATTTCCATTTTTATAATCTTTTCCATTCATTGCTCATAAAAATTCAAAATAACATTCTTCTCTTTTCGTGGTTCTTGGCCTATTTATCACCTCTAAATTCTTGTGTTCTTGAAAAAAATTCCCGCCAAAACCAATCAGTGCCATTCTCTTTGTCAGCAATTTCTTCTAACCATTTTTAATCATTCCATATACCAAAAATATTTTTTATATATTGAATCATTGATTTCTTAACTTATTTATTTTCATTCCTTTTAAAGCCCACACAAATTTTTTGAATTTTTCGAAGTTTAAGTTTTGAAACATATTCTGATTATTATTTTTTTAGGCATCTTTTAACTAATAAAATTATTAAAGTATCTTTTCCATGCTCTTAAAAAATGCTAACCTAATCAACAAAAAAGGATAAATAAACTGCTGATTAAGCATTCGCTCTTTCTAGCAATTTTTTTGTTTATTTTTCAAAGTCCAAATAAAACCTTCGAAAATGCTACCCTCATTTAAAAAATATTTTTTTTTGTTTTCATTCACCTTTTTTTATATTTTTCTATTTATATATTTTATTTTTACTGATTATTTTTGTTTAATTTATCATCTTTCTATAATGCTGATGCAAACACAAAATGAAGGAAATTGGTATTTTTTGCCCTTTATTTTTGAACATCTTATTTTTAGAAAATTATTTGGCCAAAATTATTTTTTAAGCAACCTACCATTTTTAGTTTTCATTTTAAAACCGCTTTTAAGTTTAATATTTTAAAAACAAACAAAGCTAACTAAACTTAGGTTTTAAATTAATTCGTTTTGTGTTTGCTTATTAAAAAGTGTTTTACATGGGAGGTTCGTAGGCTTGAAGAGCAGCTATTTTTTATACATTTACTTTAACCAAAATATTTTATAAAAAAGCTAAAAACATATTTACTAACTAGAGTTTGAAAAGCTTATTTACTATCATGTGGTTATTTATTTTTGTGCTTTTTTCTTTTCGAAATTTTTAGCTTTTAGTATAAAAACAACAAATAGTAATGCAATGAAAAAACGAATGCTATGTAGTTAGGGGAGAGAATTTGGAGGGCTTTACATATAACGGAAGCGGATTTCGAATTTATTTCTTGCATTCTATTTATTTTGTTTTTTCCCAAGAATTAAAATTTCATATTTTTAGTTTTTAATCTAAAATATTTATTTGCCGTTCTTTTTAATCATTTAATTCATTTAATTGTTATTAATTGAATTAAACTTTTCATTTTTCTCTTGTGTAGATCTGATATAGGAAGATATTATTTTACATTTTGATCGAGTTTGCTAATCAAGTATACACTAAATATTAGAAACGAAAAAGAAAAAAGTAAAGTATTTTGTCTCGTGATTAAAATGTGTGGTGCTTAAAAGTTGGCTTTTTGACTTCTGCTCTACACACACACACACACACCCATGGCCTTGCTGAATATATTTTTTTCTATCGTTTTTTTCTTGTTTCTTACTTTAATCCATCTTATTGAAGATTTTTTCCAATTTTTTAAATTATATTTTTCTCGACATTTTTCTTTAAAATAATTTCTATTAGCGCGCACTAACTTCATAAATATTTATTATTATTTTTGCTGATTCAAGAACTCTTCCTTCCTCTTTTTAAGCATCTGGTTTGCTGTTTGGGAAATAAAAATATTTATGATATGGAACAAAACCATCATTCTCATTTTTATCCTTCTAGTCTTTAACCTTTTATTTTTTAACAAATTTTGTTAGAACTTTGGGGGGAATAATTGGTGAGAATAAATTGAATAATATTTTAGTAGATTGATAGTTTTTATGAAATCTTTTTTATCAAAGTGTTTCTATTCTAAAAATATTAACACATAAATTAATTGTTTTTTGTGTAATCTTTTTATCATTTTATTTCCTAATTAAATAGTAAATTTTATTTTTGTATATTTGACGCTCGATCGTCTTTTTTCCAAACCCCTTACCAAATATGCAAAGGCTAGAAACAGGAATTTCATTTATTTTTTATTTTTCATTAAAAAATTTTTGTAAATCTTTGAATGGCTATGAATTTTAAATGTATAACCTTTTTTCTTCTTAAACTTTTTTCCTTTTCTTCCTAATTCTTGTTATATTTAACGTTAATCTCATCCTTCAAGATATCCAAAAGCATTAATATATTTCCGTTTTTATTGATTCTTTTTTTAAATTTTTAGCTGTTGTCCTGATACTTCTTTTCTTTTCTAAAAACTAAAATCATTTCAGACAGAAAATCCTCATTGTTTTCACTCTCTGAGGTCTATTTTATACTAGTAAAATAAGCTTTAAACACAACTGTTATAAATTCGTTAATAGGATTTATAAAATTGGTCTTGGGGACTAGACCGACCGACTTATACTATTCATTTCCCTTCAGTACTTTAATTCTTCTGTTCAATGAATACTTTTATAATTTATACTTTCTGGGGGCAAGCATCCGGAGAAATAAACAAAGCAAAAGTGCAAATCATTGAAAAAATAAAGCTTTTTTTCAACATGTGATCTTTTAAAATAAGTAGTTGACAACCTTTCCGCTTTTTCTCTTTGTTTTTTTTTTTGTAAGCAAAAAAGCTTTTATCTCTATTCTGTTGAAATTTTTAAAAAGTCAGTCAAAACAATTTTTTATCAGTCTTTTTAATTTTTTGCTTGCCTCCTTTCTCCGTTTCTCGACTGATTTTTAATGAATTTTCAGGACATTAATTTTCTTTTAGTGACAGGCTGTGCCTTCTCCGGATTTTTTTAAAATTTTATTATAAGTAGTTTAGAAACTAAATACTTTGGTTAAAAAATTATTAAAAAGAATTTCTAGACACGTGACTTTTGAGTTATAGACTGAACAAATAAAAGTGTTAAAATCTTTGTTCCTGGTTTTTCGGAAATACTTTTATTCTAATTTTTAAAAATTTTGTTTCCTAGTTAATTTTTCATCGATTAATCTTTTTTGTTGGTAATATACTGAAATTCAACAAGTTCCAAGTACATATTAATGCACCTGATTTGCATGCACCCATTGCATGCAAATCATTCCACCTTTTTTTCTTAAGAGGGCGTGTTTTAATAGCATTTATAAATATTAGTGCTATTCGTTTATTTATTCATTCTTTAATTTTAAATTTAATATTTTTTCTCAAGTTTGTCCACAAATCTTTTCTTCATTCCATGCTTTTTCTACTTTTTTGAGAATTATTTTATAATTTTTGGGTACACCTCAGTTCAGTCCACTATAACTATAAAGAGTTGGATATGTAGTGTTCTTGATATCATTGGATCGAGAATTAAATACACTACAATATACCAAAAAATCAAAATTTTCAAATAATTGTTAAAAAATAGTTTGATTTGCAGACCTTTTAATTCATTATCCAATGGAATATGAAGAAGTGGCCATCTCTTCAAGAGTTATAGGGTCGGGACTAAACTGAGCCGGACTGAACTGCTACGATAATTTTTTTATCAACACATGAACATTGATTTCATAAGATAAATGTCGGCATTCATTTTTGTGCTAACCGTTACTATTAGATGATGAATGAAATGACCAACCCTTCCATTTTCCTCATATTTTCTCTTATATTCATTCACCTTGCCATTCTACTATTTTCTTTTTATTTTATTTAATATTTATTTTTGTCCTTCATAATTCTTTTTTATATAATGTTGGGTTCTTTCTGCACCAAACTCGGTGTCAATGTTTTTGTATAGGCAAAATCCAATATAAAAATGATAAAATCATCTATTTAATAGCCTTGAGAAAAAAGTTATAGTTTTTGTTCTCCTTCCGTCTAAATATTTAGAGACGAACTTGCAAAAATTCTCCCTGGAGTATGTTAGTCTTAAGCTTTAATGTCTTAATTTTTTTATCCGTTCTCATTTTTTATCCTTCGACTATCACAGAATGCGCATTTTTACTCATGTATAATTTTTAAATTAATTTCCTTTCACACGTAGGTGTTTAAAATTCTTCAAGCATTCCCTTAAATATATATTTATTTCTCGCCAAGGACGTTTACACAGCTTTCCTCAGATATACCTATACTATTTCAATATTTAGGCTTTCCTCATTTTTCTTTTAATGTTTATATTTTTGCTATTAATTACTCATTTAATAATAATTATTATTATCAAAAAGTAATTGGTAAAATAAATTAATTTTCCCGCGTGATATATTTTTCCGTGTGATATATCTGATATATTTTCGCGAAATGCATTAAAAAATAAGAAAATTCAAAACATGCACTAAAAATTATAAAAATATTTGGGGGTATTAAATTGGAGAGAAATTTAGGAATTTTTGAAGAAAAGAAAATTTGCTCTAGTATTTAATTTTTGAATATTTTAAATGAATTTTTGAATACATAATTAAAATATGTGGTCAATATTTTTACACACATAATTCGTTAATTCGTCATTTTTTTGATAAATGGCGGCGATTAAATTAGTTTAAAAAATTCTCTCCCTAAAATTTTTTTACTGTAAATGTGTATGTGTTTATTCACGTGTTCTCTACTTTTTCTGGTGCAAAAAATAACATGCGATACGCTATGAATCTTTTTTTGCACCTCGACCGACTATTTTAATCTGCCAAAATAACGTTAAAAGGAACGGACAGGGGTTCTTAAAAAAGAATGCAGCAGCAATATATAAATTTTTTTATCTTTTTTTGTTTACTGTTTATATATTTTTTGGGTATTTTCGAAAGAAAAAGAATTGTTGATAAATAAAAAAAGAGAATCGGTTGTTGCTGAACCGAACCTTCAACTCAGAAAAAGGAAAACCAAGAAACTCTCAATAATTCGTATTTAAATTTAGGTTCTACTTTTTAGAAAATAATATAAAACCAAAACAACATAAGTTCCAAACCTAAGAAATTTAAAGTAAAATAAAAACCTTTTTCATCGTCTCAGATGACCAATTCAGCGGCTATAAACTCAATAAGACCTCCAAAATGCCGAAAACATTTTTTATTCGGCACCAAAGTCTGCATTGTCTTCAGTAAAGCTCTATAATTTTCTTAATTAATAAAAAATAACTCAAAAATAAATTGAACGATTGGTCCTGAATTAGTAGTTTTGCCAATTCAATCATTACATCTTGTTATTTCTCGCTTATTGTTGACGATCATCTCGTGTGCTATGGAAGAGAAACCTCCTTTCAAAGGTGGGAAACAGGGAAAACAAGGATCTCCCGGTGGGATTGGGTGGGTCAGGATAATTCAACGCCCATGACATTTCGGACAAAACTTGCGACATATAAAAATATAAAACAAACTGTTGTTGAGTTGAAGTTGTTGTTGAATGAAGATGTTGCTGAGTTGAAGTAGTTGGTTGAGTTGATGCTGTTGAGTTGAAGTTGGTTGAGTTGATGCTGTTGAGTTGAAGTTGGTTGAGTTGATGCTGTTGAGTTGAAGTTGGTTGAGTTGATGCTGTTGAGTTGAAGAAGTTGGTTAATGTTGCTGAGTTGGAGATGTTGTTGAGTTGATGCTCCACTTCCACGGCATAAAATTTAGCCAGGAAGAGTCTTGAAACCGCCACGGCATAAAATTTAGCCAGGAAGAGTCTTGAAACCGCCACGGCATAAAATTTAGCCAGGAAGAGTCTTGAAACCGCCACGGCATAAAATTTAGCCAGGAAGAGTCTTGAAACCGCCACGGCATAAAATTTAGCCAGGAAGAGTCTTGAAACCGCCACGGCATAAAATTTAGCCAGGAAGTGAATTAACACCGCCACGGCATAAAATTTAGCCAGGAAGTGAATTAACACCGCCACGGCATAAAATTTAGCCAGGAAGTGAATTAACACCGCCACGGCATAAAATTTAGCCAGGAAGAGTCTTGAAACCGCCACGGCATAAAATTTAGCCAGGAAGACTCTTGACACCGCCGCGGCATAAAATTTAGCCAGGAAGAGTCTTGAAACCGCCACGGCATAAAATTTAGCCAGGAAGTGAAGCATGTTGAGAAGATGTTGACGAAGTACTGAAAAACATTATTTAAAAGGACTGTAAGGTTAAATAAGTGGCAGGTTTTGTCCGAAATTATTCCCATCCCCAAAGGTTAGGAAAGAGAATGGGGAAATATTGTTGAGTTGAAGTTGGTTGAGTTGAAGTAGAGAAGCCAAACAAGTAGAGAAGCCTTTAAGTAGAGAAGCCAAACAACTTTAAAAATAATAAATTTTTACTTAAAATTTGAGGAATATCAAAATCTTGAAGACATAGTAACCTGAGAGATAAAAAAGTAACCTGGGAGATTTGTAGGTCTCCTGAAAACCTAAAAATTTTTAAAGGGAATATCGAAGGATAAGTAGGATAAATACCTAGCGTTATGGAGATAAGTAGCCAGTTCTGCATTTTAGAACCTATGGTGCGGTATTGTGATTGTGTATCTGATGTTGACTCTAGGGGGGTAACGATCCATATCCCCTTCAAACACAACAATCCTTCGATATCCCTTTCAAAAGTTGTAGGTCTTCAGAGTCAATAGGTCTTTAAAGTGATTAGAGAGTGTAGGTTTCAGAGGGATGGAAGTTTTTTGGCAACAACGGAGCTCAAAACCCTCCTACCAGAACTGATCAATCAAAATATAAAATTAAAAACCTTATAATAACGTCAAGAGAGCTTTGTTGTTTGTCTCATTTGCTTCACTTCAACATCTTCAAACAATTCAGAAAGTGAATCTATTATGTTTTTAAAGGTATGTATAAATCAACTTTATTTGAATGTTAAGGTAGAAATCTAAAAATTATTTAAAAAAATTTTTTTAACAAAATATAGAGGGTAAATTATAGACTAAAAATCAGGTTGAAAATAATCGATAAAAACACATCAACTTAAAGATGATTCATCAACTTCCGTTAAAAAAAACAGCTAGTGTAATAAAAAAAAGGTGCTTTAGAGTCTGGGAATATTTATAGATTTATTGAAGCTTAAGTTGATTTATTCATGCTGAATAAGAGAAGAATATTAAAGTGAAAATTTAAAAGATAATTCTATTGTTAAAAAACAATATTCAAAAAATACAGAAATTAAAGCAAATTTTATTCGTCAAAATAATATAAAAATTTATTTAAAAACAGAAAAAAATAAATTAAAAATGCACCGGAAATTTTATATAAACTAAAAGGACCGGAACGAGATCTCGAACAAAAATCTCGGTTATCGAGGTTGAGATTTTTCGAGAAACTGTCAGAAAAACCCCAAGTATGAAAAGTTTATTAACAATTATTAGAAGAATACTAGCCCTGATATTTTACTTTCAATTCATTCAGCCAAAGGCGATTACTTTCAATTCATTCAGCCAAAGGCGTTACAAGTCCCATTGCTGCCCAGTTAATCCAATGTAGTCGGGCAAGCAGATCTACACAATAATTAAGAACTTTATAATTTCCCTTTTTCTCACCACTAGTGCCCCATATTGTACTTGAATACTCCAATGATTTATTGTTTAATTTTGCCTCCCTAATTGTTCGTTCTAAAAATCGGAAAGGTTCATCGTCACTAGCAATTATTGCCTTAAAAATAAAATTTCAGGACTATTAAAAATCATTGTACCTCAAGCATGTTTATATAAGCACACTGAAATAGAGAATTATTGCAAAAATTTTTTAGAGAACTTACCGCTAAATTAAGTGTGTCAATTTTGGATAAACGCTTTTCATATGGAAAAGTTGGAATCAGACTTCGAAGTGCCTGAAGTTTATTAATCCGATTTATTAAAAACTGAAAAATAAATACGGCAAAAGCTCCATTTATTCCACCACTGATTCGACGACGTTCATTTTTTGATGTAACAGACTTAGCAAAGTCATTTTTTACAACATTATTGTTAACACAAGGCTCGTTATTCTCAACTAAACCTTCTGTTTGATAATTAAAATGTTTCTGTTGTTTAATTCCTTCTGACTTTTCCTCAACCATATCGGGATAATTTGGAAAATGAATCTCGAAGGAACGGGGGGAATAGAAACACGAATAATCCGAAGAGGAATTATGGTAATAGGAGGAACTTGTAGTGTCGTTGCTATTAGAGATATAGAAAGCATTATTATCCATGATAGTGGCAATAAGGAATTTTAAATATTCCAAGAAAAAATTAAATTTCAAACAAAATTTTCGAAGAAAACCTTATGTCAGTCCGTATCCCACAAATTGGTGTTTTAGGCAAGACAGATCTATAAATAAAGCAGGATGGCTGTCATTAGAATTTATGAGAGATGCATATTTACGAAAATTAATTTCAAAAGAAAAAATTGTGGGAAGGGACATTAAAAGACAGCCGTCGCATGATTAAGATTTATTCAAGCGTAAAAACTGTCAGAAAAACCCCAAATATGAAAAGTTTATTAACAATTATTAGAAGAATACTAGCCCTGATATTTTACTAATTAAAAATGAAAATTTAAAAAATTATATGAGATGAATCTAAAGATTAGAAATTCCAAAAGCCACTAACTCTAGATAAACTGATATTGGGGATTTTTATGGGGGAAAATTCGATTATACATTTAGGAGGGGACGGCACAACCCAAATGTACACCTAACATTTACACCAAGTTTTTGAAAAAAAGCAAAGGAATAATCGAACGATTTTAACAATCGAACAATTTTCTTTACAAAAAAACGTGGGATTTTCCTCAGCTAGAAATATTCTTTTTCTAATTTAAAAAGGGAACCTAGAGGAAATTATTTCGAGATCCCAAAACAAAAAAACAACTCCAAGATAAAACATCAGACAAAATAAAAATACAACCAATATATTTAAAAGGATTTAGACGTGGAAATAAATTTTGTAACATTAAAAAAATCACGAAATTACGTCAGAAATTTTACGAACTTTTTTCTATTACTTAATTAGTCTTTCAATTAAAGATAAATTTTTTATAAAAATCTTAAAAATAGTCGTAAAAAATCTCGACTTGTCGATATTTACAAAAAAATAAATCATTAAACAATACACAAGAATTATAGATAAGTAAAATAAAAAAGATTATTGAAGGATATTTTCAAAAATATATTTGGTTATAAATATATAATGCTTTTTGAACTTTGGATTTTTTAGGAACTTTGGAGAAAAAAATTATTAAGGAAGGACTTAAAAGGCAACTGATAAAAAAATTAATTAAAAAAAAAGAATTAAACCTTAAATTCACAACACAAGCAAAAAAACAAAAATATATCCTTTTCTTCAGTGTGTCTTCAAATTTAAATTTTTGGGAGATAAATTCAACTTTTTGGAGTTTTTTCAGTTGCAGTTGAATAATCTTCTTCAATAGAAGCATTGGAATCTTTCTTGTTTTGTTGTTGTTCTTGTTTCAATTTAAGTTCAGAATTATGAAGTGGTGGTGAAGATGAAGAGGTAGCAGCAGTAATATCAGTAGAAATAGCAGCAGCAGCAACGAGTGAATTAAAAGAAGAACGGCAAGATTCTAAAGAGGCAACACTTCCTCTGAAAAATTAATTCTTCAAATATTATAGAAAAATTTAAAAAATACTTAAAATCCTTAGAGTTCAGCAGTTCATAATATACCATAAGACGACATTTATGTGTTGGTCCAGAAGTGGAAGTTTTTTGTTGTTGTTGATGAGTTGTAGATGGAGCATGAGAACTTGAACTGTCTCCTAAACAAACATTCATTAAATAAATTTAAATTTAATAAAACCTATATGTGAAGATTCTTTTTTGCTGCTAGTTTCTGTAGCTGTTACAAATTCGCCAGGATGTCGCCATTGAAGAATATAAGTACCTCCTTTATCACAATAAGTTGTGCCCTAAATTGTTTAAATATAAAAAGTCAAATTTCTTGTAAACATACTTGCATTGAATCCGTTTCTTTAAAATCTAATGGATTCCCAATAATTGTAAGTATTTTCTTTTACCTTCGTTTTTAGCTTCTAATTTTTTCCACTAATTATTCTGATCTCTAATACTTATTTAATTGATAGTTTTTTTGCCTTTAACTGATGATTCGATGTTCTAAATTTATCCTCCCCACCTTATATTTGTTACAATTTGTTGTCTCCATATTTGTATCACAATATCCAATTTTTTTATATTTACCAGGGATTATATTTCTTGACCATTCCTAAAAAATAAATAAAATATTGTAGAATCGTTCTGTCTTCTGTTGTTGTTTTTCCACCAAGATATAATGTATCTTATATTTTAAACATATAAATATTTTATGTTTTTTATAAATATGTATTTAAATATCTTTTTATATTAAAGAATTTTATTTTCTTATTTATGTTTAAATTTTCATTAAATTAATTTCTTCAGTTTAGCATAAAATTTGTGTTCAATATGGCAATGCAAAATATACAAATGTGGATTCAAGACGAGTGCAATGGCAATTGTTCTTATGGGGATCGCGAGGTGGGTATTTTTTTAATTTTATTTTTTTTAAAAGATTGGAACATAAGCCCCAATTTTATAAATCCAGCTTTCGCTAAATATTTTCTAACTCAAAGCTTTTGTTCCACTTATTTTTAAAAAGCTAACATAGAATAGCGCAGAGTACTCTCTTATGTCATGTGTGCTTTCTACGCTTTCTACTTTTAGTCTTGGCAGCATTTTTTGAATAGAAAATAAAGAACGCACACATTTCATGCCAAATCCACCTATCCTGCATATCATTAAAAAAGAAGGCTTTTCACTTCCTTCGCTGTTATTTTCTTTTACCTTCGTTTTTAGCTTCTAATTTTTTCCACTAATTATTTTGATAAGAAAAATTTCCAAATATTATTATTTTTTTCTGTTTTTTCTATAGAATCTATAGAAATTCCTTTGTATTTTTTAAATTTACTCAATTTCCATTTTTATAATCTTTTCCATTCATTGCTCATAAAAATTCAAAATAACATTCTTCTCTTTTCGTGGTTCTTGGCCTATTTATCACCTCTAAATTCTTGTGTTCTTGAAAAAAATTCCCGCCAAAACCAATCAGTGCCATTCTCTTTGTCAGCAATTTCTTCTAACCATTTTTAATCATTCCATATACCAAAAATATTTTTTATATATTGAATCATTGATTTCTTAACTTATTTATTTTCATTCCTTTTAAAGCCCACACAAATTTTTTGAATTTTTCGAAGTTTAAGTTTTGAAACATATTCTGATTATTATTTTTTTAGGCATCTTTTAACTAATAAAATTATTAAAGTATCTTTTCCATGCTCTTAAAAAATGCTAACCTAATCAACAAAAAAGGATAAATAAACTGCTGATTAAGCATTCGCTCTTTCTAGCAATTTTTTTGTTTATTTTTCAAAGTCCAAATAAAACCTTCGAAAATGCTACCCTCATTTAAAAAATATTTTTTTTTGTTTTCATTCACCTTTTTTTATATTTTTCTATTTATATATTTTATTTTTACTGATTATTTTTGTTTAATTTATCATCTTTCTATAATGCTGATGCAAACACAAAATGAAGGAAATTGGTATTTTTTGCCCTTTATTTTTGAACATCTTATTTTTAGAAAATTATTTGGCCAAAATTATTTTTTAAGCAACCTACCATTTTTAGTTTTCATTTTAAAACCGCTTTTAAGTTTAATATTTTAAAAACAAACAAAGCTAACTAAACTTAGGTTTTAAATTAATTCGTTTTGTGTTTGCTTATTAAAAAGTGTTTTACATGGGAGGTTCGTAGGCTTGAAGAGCAGCTATTTTTTATACATTTACTTTAACCAAAATATTTTATAAAAAAGCTAAAAACATATTTACTAACTAGAGTTTGAAAAGCTTATTTACTATCATGTGGTTATTTATTTTTGTGCTTTTTTCTTTTCGAAATTTTTAGCTTTTAGTATAAAAACAACAAATAGTAATGCAATGAAAAAACGAATGCTATGTAGTTAGGGGAGAGAATTTGGAGGGCTTTACATATAACGGAAGCGGATTTCGAATTTATTTCTTGCATTCTATTTATTTTGTTTTTTCCCAAGAATTAAAATTTCATATTTTTAGTTTTTAATCTAAAATATTTATTTGCCGTTCTTTTTAATCATTTAATTCATTTAATTGTTATTAATTGAATTAAACTTTTCATTTTTCTCTTGTGTAGATCTGATATAGGAAGATATTATTTTACATTTTGATCGAGTTTGCTAATCAAGTATACACTAAATATTAGAAACGAAAAAGAAAAAAGTAAAGTATTTTGTCTCGTGATTAAAATGTGTGGTGCTTAAAAGTTGGCTTTTTGACTTCTGCTCTACACACACACACACACACCCATGGCCTTGCTGAATATATTTTTTTCTATCGTTTTTTTCTTGTTTCTTACTTTAATCCATCTTATTGAAGATTTTTTCCAATTTTTTAAATTATATTTTTCTCGACATTTTTCTTTAAAATAATTTCTATTAGCGCGCACTAACTTCATAAATATTTATTATTATTTTTGCTGATTCAAGAACTCTTCCTTCCTCTTTTTAAGCATCTGGTTTGCTGTTTGGGAAATAAAAATATTTATGATATGGAACAAAACCATCATTCTCATTTTTATCCTTCTAGTCTTTAACCTTTTATTTTTTAACAAATTTTGTTAGAACTTTGGGGGGAATAATTGGTGAGAATAAATTGAATAATATTTTAGTAGATTGATAGTTTTTATGAAATCTTTTTTATCAAAGTGTTTCTATTCTAAAAATATTAACACATAAATTAATTGTTTTTTGTGTAATCTTTTTATCATTTTATTTCCTAATTAAATAGTAAATTTTATTTTTGTATATTTGACGCTCGATCGTCTTTTTTCCAAACCCCTTACCAAATATGCAAAGGCTAGAAACAGGAATTTCATTTATTTTTTATTTTTCATTAAAAAATTTTTGTAAATCTTTGAATGGCTATGAATTTTAAATGTATAACCTTTTTTCTTCTTAAACTTTTTTCCTTTTCTTCCTAATTCTTGTTATATTTAACGTTAATCTCATCCTTCAAGATATCCAAAAGCATTAATATATTTCCGTTTTTATTGATTCTTTTTTTAAATTTTTAGCTGTTGTCCTGATACTTCTTTTCTTTTCTAAAAACTAAAATCATTTCAGACAGAAAATCCTCATTGTTTTCACTCTCTGAGGTCTATTTTATACTAGTAAAATAAGCTTTAAACACAACTGTTATAAATTCGTTAATAGGATTTATAAAATTGGTCTTGGGGACTAGACCGACCGACTTATACTATTCATTTCCCTTCAGTACTTTAATTCTTCTGTTCAATGAATACTTTTATAATTTATACTTTCTGGGGGCAAGCATCCGGAGAAATAAACAAAGCAAAAGTGCAAATCATTGAAAAAATAAAGCTTTTTTTCAACATGTGATCTTTTAAAATAAGTAGTTGACAACCTTTCCGCTTTTTCTCTTTGTTTTTTTTTTTGTAAGCAAAAAAGCTTTTTATCTCTATTCTGTTGAAATTTTTAAAAAGTCAGTCAAAACAATTTTTTATCAGTCTTTTTAATTTTTTGCTTGCCTCCTTTCTCCGTTTCTCGACTGATTTTTAATGAATTTTCAGGACATTAATTTTCTTTTAGTGACAGGCTGTGCCTTCTCCGGATTTTTTAAAATTTTATTATAAGTAGTTTAGAAACTAAATACTTTGGTTAAAAAATTATTAAAAAGAATTTCTAGACACGTGACTTTTGAGTTATAGACTGAACAAATAAAAGTGTTAAAATCTTTGTTCCTGGTTTTTCGGAAATACTTTTATTCTAATTTTTAAAAATTTTGTTTCCTAGTTAATTTTTCATCGATTAATCTTTTTTGTTGGTAATATACTGAAATTCAACAAGTTCCAAGTACATATTAATGCACCTGATTTGCATGCACCCATTGCATGCAAATCATTCCACCTTTTTTCTTAAGAGGGCGTGTTTTAATAGCATTTATAAATATTAGTGCTATTCGTTTATTTATTCATTCTTTAATTTTAAATTTAATATTTTTTCTCAAGTTTGTCCACAAATCTTTTCTTCATTCCATGCTTTTTCTACTTTTTTGAGAATTATTTTATAATTTTTGGGTACACCTCAGTTCAGTCCACTATAACTATAAAGAGTTGGATATGTAGTGTTCTTGATATCATTGGATCGAGAATTAAATACACTACAATATACCAAAAAATCAAAATTTTCAAATAATTGTTAAAAAATAGTTTGATTTGCAGACCTTTTAATTCATTATCCAATGGAATATGAAGAAGTGGCCATCTCTTCAAGAGTTATAGGGTCGGGACTAAACTGAGCCGGACTGAACTGCTACGATAATTTTTTTATCAACACATGAACATTGATTTCATAAGATAAATGTCGGCATTCATTTTTGTGCTAACCGTTACTATTAGATGATGAATGAAATGACCAACCCTTCCATTTTCCTCATATTTTCTCTTATATTCATTCACCTTGCCATTCTACTATTTTCTTTTTATTTTATTTAATATTTATTTTTGTCCTTCATAATTCTTTTTTATATAATGTTGGGTTCTTTCTGCACCAAACTCGGTGTCAATGTTTTTGTATAGGCAAAATCCAATATAAAAATGATAAAATCATCTATTTAATAGCCTTGAGAAAAAAAGTTATAGTTTTTGTTCTCCTTCCGTCTAAATATTTAGAGACGAACTTGCAAAAATTCTCCCTGGAGTATGTTAGTCTTAAGCTTTAATGTCTTAATTTTTTTATCCGTTCTCATTTTTTATCCTTCGACTATCACAGAATGCGCATTTTTACTCATGTATAATTTTTAAATTAATTTCCTTTCACACGTAGGTGTTTAAAATTCTTCAAGCATTCCCTTAAATATATATTTATTTCTCGCCAAGGACGTTTACACAGCTTTCCTCAGATATACCTATACTATTTCAATATTTAGGCTTTCCTCATTTTTCTTTTAATGTTTATATTTTTGCTATTAATTACTCATTTAATAATAATTATTATTATCAAAAAGTAATTGGTAAAATAAATTAATTTTCCCGCGTGATATATTTTTCCGTGTGATATATCTGATATATTTTCGCGAAATGCATTAAAAAATAAGAAAATTCAAAACATGCACTAAAAATTATAAAAATATTTGGGGGTATTAAATTGGAGAGAAATTTAGGAATTTTTGAAGAAAAGAAAATTTGCTCTAGTATTTAATTTTTGAATATTTTAAATGAATTTTTGAATACATAATTAAAATATGTGGTCAATATTTTTACACACATAATTCGTTAATTCGTCATTTTTTTGATAAATGGCGGCGATTAAATTAGTTTAAAAAATTCTCTCCCTAAAATTTTTTTACTGTAAATGTGTATGTGTTTATTCACGTGTTCTCTACTTTTTCTGGTGCAAAAAATAACATGCGATACGCTATGAATCTTTTTTTGCACCTCGACCGACTATTTTAATCTGCCAAAATAACGTTAAAAGGAACGGACAGGGGTTCTTAAAAAAGAATGCAGCAGCAATATATAAATTTTTTTATCTTTTTTTGTTTACTGTTTATATATTTTTTGGGTATTTTCGAAAGAAAAAGAATTGTTGATAAATAAAAAAAGAGAATCGGTTGTTGCTCACGGGGACAGCTGCTCATTGATGTGCTTATTAGTAAAAAAAGTGGTTGTTTTGTTTTTTATAAATATTTTGGTGCAAGTAGTGCAAATAACAAGAACGCGTTCTTTTTTCTATTTTTTTATTTCTAAGCGGATATTTATTTTTTTTATTCCTGTTTTAATTAGAAAGCTGTTGGATTCTTATATTTAATTAGATTAGTATCATTTAATAAGCACTTTATTTTTTGTTTACGCGAATACATAATTTTTGATGTTTTAGTTGATTTTGTTTATTTTACACTATAACAATTGATATACATATTTTTTTAAAAATACTTCCTGTTTGTTTATTTATAAATAATGTAAATATTTTTGTTGTGTTTATCTTTTATTTTTTTTAATTTTTTTAAATTATTTAATTAATTTTTACACGTATCATTTCTGCATTCTGATATTTAATTTCTTTAAATTTTAATAAATCATTTATTTAATTCCAAGTTTCATTTAGAATTCCTATATTTATTAAATTTGGAACATTAATTTTTAATTTTTATTAGGTATACTTCCTTATCTTTAATAATAAATTTTGTAGTTGATATATAAGATTGGGCCATATAACCCCCTTTTTATTAATTATTTAAATAATTTTTAGAGCTATTTAAAAAAAATTCATGTTTGGGGAGGCAGTGATTTTGATAATAATAACAAAAATTATTGAAAATAATGTGTTGTTGATTATTATTATTTTTGTTTAAGGCCGCGCCTCTGATTATTTTATTTTTATGATTGGTCATTTTTATAATTCAAATTGACAGGAGCAACAACACAAAATATTTTCTCTTTTTAATATCCCCGCTATTTGTCCCCCATCCAACGCGATCATTTTTCTACCAAATTTAACCCATCAATAATAGAAAACCCACAATAACGCGCGGAGGAGAAAGACAAAAGTCTATCGTCTTTAAAAATATAAAAAAATATTAGATGGATGAAGGATAAAAAAAAGTCTTGTGATATCTCAGAAAATAAAAATAAAGTTTAAAAATTTTTGTATTTAAACTGAGAGTATCATAAAAAGCGTTTTAATAAATCAGACAAGAAATAGATGGAGGACAACTACATAAATAAAAATACTAGATCAAAATTACAACTCCGTTTTTTATTAACCGAAAAAATTATATTCGAGAGAGAAAGTTTGGCCGGGCAGATTTTTATGACTTTTTTTATTTAAATAATTAATAAAAAGGGGGTTATATGGCCCAATCTTATATATCAACTACAAAATTTATTATTAAAGATAAGGAAGTATACCTAATAAAAATTAAAAATTAATGTTCCAAATTTAATAAATATAGGAATTCTAAATGAAACTTGGAATTAAATAAATGATTTATTAAAATTTAAAGAAATTAAATATCAGAATGCAGAAATGATACGTGTAAAAATTAATTAAATAATTTAAAAAAATTAAAAAAAAAATAAAAGATAAACACAACGAAAATATTTACATTATTTATAAATAAACAAGCAGGAAGTATTTTTAAAAAAATATGTAGATCAATTGTTATAGTGTAAAATAAACAAAATCAACTAAAACATCAAAAATTATGTATTCGCGTAAACAAAAAATAAAGTGCTTATTAAATGATACTAATCTAATTAAATATAAGAATCCAACAGCTTTCTAATTAAAACAGGAATAAAAAAATAAATATCCGCTTAGAAATAAAAAAATAGAAAAAAGAACGCGTTCTTGTTATTTGCACTACTTGCACCAAAATATTTATAAAAAACAAAACAACCACTTTTTTTACTAATAAGCACATCAATGAGCAGCTGTCCCCGTGAGCAACAACCGATTCTCTTTTTTTATTTATCAACAATTCTTTTTCTTTCGAAAATACCCAAAAAATATATAAACAGTAAACAAAAAAAGATAAAAAAATTTATATATTGCTGCTGCATTCTTTTTTAAGAACCCCTGTCCGTTCCTTTTAACGTTATTTTGGCAGATTAAAATAGTCGGTCGAGGTGCAAAAAAAGATTCATAGCGTATCGCATGTTATTTTTTGCACCAGAAAAAGTAGAGAACACGTGAATAAACACATACACATTTACAGTAAAAAAATTTTAGGGAGAGAATTTTTTAAACTAATTTAATCGCCGCCATTTATCAAAAAAATGACGAATTAACGAATTATGTGTGTAAAAATATTGACCACATATTTTAATTATGTATTCAAAAATTCATTTAAAATATTCAAAAATTAAATACTAGAGCAAATTTTCTTTTCTTCAAAAATTCCTAAATTTCTCTCCAATTTAATACCCCCAAATATTTTTATAATTTTTAGTGCATGTTTTGAATTTTCTTATTTTTTAATGCATTTCGCGAAAATATATCAGATATATCACACGGAAAAATATATCACGCGGGAAAATTAATTTATTTTACCAATTACTTTTTGATAATAATAATTATTATTAAATGAGTAATTAATAGCAAAAATATAAACATTAAAAGAAAAATGAGGAAAGCCTAAATATTGAAATAGTATAGGTATATCTGAGGAAAGCTGTGTAAACGTCCTTGGCGAGAAATAAATATATATTTAAGGGAATGCTTGAAGAATTTTAAACACCTACGTGTGAAAGGAAATTAATTTAAAAATTATACATGAGTAAAAATGCGCATTCTGTGATAGTCGAAGGATAAAAAATGAGAACGGATAAAAAAATTAAGACATTAAAGCTTAAGACTAACATACTCCAGGGAGAGATAACTCAATTAGATAACTCAATTATGTACCAACTTTGCGTGTTTTAGACAGCCCTAGTTTTATTAGGTCGAGGTTGTGAACATTTTTTCGCATCTACTCTGGTTAGGAATGAGAAAACGAACTAATATAGTTTATTTCATTTGTTGACTAAATTTTGTTCGAATCTTTGTTTTATTATTTAGGAAGAATTCTCTATTTATTATATCATTTAATTTTCAAAATATTTTTAGTGAATATTCAATAACTGGTTCTACTTACGAGCCTCTAGGTCAAATTCCCCACAATGGCATTCAAATTAATCGTGCCTCTGATGATCACAAAGCTTTAACTGAATTGGCAACAATTTGCTCAATGTGTAATAATTCTTCTGTTGATTATAATGAGGTTTTTTCTAGTTATTTTATTCAAAGAGAGAGTTAGTTAGAGAGATTGGTCAATTTGACTTATAACTTTTTCAAATGATTATCGGATTTTTGATTTTCCTTAAAAATTTTGATTCCTTTATACTCTATTTTGGCCCCCTACCCCCATCTATTAAAAATTTTTTTAAAAATTTTATAGACCAAACATGCTTACGAAAAAGTTGGAGAAGCAACCGAAACAGCTTTAGTCGTTCTGGTTGAAAAAATTTTTTCACCTCGTGACATTGGAAATGTTTGCAATCGAGTAATTCAACAAAAATGGCAAAAGGAATTTACTTTGGAATTTTCTCGTGACAGGGAATCAATGGCTGTCTTTTGTGTTCCAACAGTTTCTAATTCTGGTGCTCGAATGTTTGTTAAGTTTTTTTTTAATTTTTAAGGATTTTTAAATCCTTTTTCGACAGAGCGCTCCCGAAGGCGTTCTTTCCCGTTGTACTAATGTTCGAATTGGTGACCAAAAAGTTCCACTTAACCCTGCAATTACTAAAATAATTGTTCAACATTGTGTTAAATACGGAACTGGTCAAGATACTTTACGTTGTTTAGCTCTTGGAATAGTAAATAAGGTTGGACCAAAAATGATGTCGATGCCAAATTGTTTATGGAATGCTCAGTTCCGAATTCGTAATTCTCGGGTATTGTTCTAACTATTAGATAGCAGGTACAATGACCTGATTGAGAGTTGCCATCTTCGTGAAAGGTCAAGAGATGGTGAATGCATTTGAAATGAAATTTCAGGCTTTTTTATCCTTTTAATTCTTATAATAACAAACATTTTCATTTCGAAAAATCCATAGGATATGAAAATGTTTGTTATTATAAGAATTAAAAGGATAAAAAAGCCTGAAATTTCATTTCAAATGCATTCACCATCTCTTGACCTTTCACGAAGATGGCAACTCTCAATCAGGTCATTGTACCTGCTATCTAATAGTTAGAACAATACCCGAGAATTACGAATTCGGAACTGAGCATTCCATAAACAATTTGGCATCGACATCATTTTTGGTCCAACCTTATTTACTATTCCAAGAGCTAAACAACGTAAAGTATCTTGACCAGTTCCGTATTTAACACAATGTTGAACAATTATTTTAGTAATTGCAGGGTTAAGTGGAACTTTTTGGTCACCAATTCGAACATTAGTACAACGGGAAAGAACGCCTTCGGGAGCGCTCTGTCGAAAAAAGGATTTAAAAATCCTTAAAAATTAAAAAAAAACTTAACAAACATTCGAGCACCAGAATTAGAAACTGTTGGAACACAAAAGACAGCCATTGATTCCCTGTCACGAGAAAATTCCAAAGTAAATTCCTTTTGCCATTTTTGTTGAATTACTCGATTGCAAACATTTCCAATGTCACGAGGTGAAAAAATTTTTTCAACCAGAACGACTAAAGCTGTTTCGGTTGCTTCTCCAACTTTTTCGTAAGCATGTTTGGTCTATAAAATTTTTAAAAAATTTTTAATAGATGGGGGTAGGGGGCCAAAATAGAGTATAAAGGAATCAAAATTTTTAAGGAAAATCAAAAATCCGATAATCATTTGAAAAAGTTATAAGTCAAATTGACCAATCTCTCTAACTAACTCTCTCTTTGAATAAAATAACTAGAAAAAACCTCATTATAATCAACAGAAGAATTATTACACATTGAGCAAATTGTTGCCAATTCAGTTAAAGCTTTGTGATCATCAGAGGCACGATTAATTTGAATGCCATTGTGGGGAATTTGACCTAGAGGCTCGTAAGTAGAACCAGTTATTGAATATTCACTAAAAATATTTTGAAAATTAAATGATATAATAAATAGAGAATTCTTCCTAAATAATAAAACAAAGATTCGAACAAAATTTAGTCAACAAATGAAATAAACTATATTAGTTCGTTTTCTCATTCCTAACCAGAGTAGATGCGAAAAAATGTTCACAACCTCGACCTAATAAAACTAGGGCTGTCTAAAACACGCAAAGTTGGTACATAATTGAGTTATCTAGAACATGTATTCCTCCTCATGTCTTGCTCATTTCTTGCAAAGGGAAAAGGAAAGGGACTGAACACCAATTTTTCATTCTTCGTACAACCCTCATAAAAACTTTGAAAAAACCTGAAGCTAATCTGATCTCCACGTTCTCCCTCAACAATAAACATTTTTGACACCGACATTTGATTTGTTGTCAAAGTTCCAGTTTTATCAGAACAAATAACCGATGTGCAACCCAAAGTTTCGACAGAAGGAAGTGAACGAACAATTGCATTCTTTTTAGCCATTCTACGAGTTCCTAAGGCTAAACAAGTTGTAATTACTGCTGGAAGGCCTTCTGGGATAGCTGCAACGGCGAGAGCAACAGCAATTTTGAAGTAATAAATTGCTCCTTTTAACCAAGAACCACCATGCGCTTGGTCATTGAAATGTCCAATATTGATAGCCCAGACAACAATACAAATTATTGAAATGACCTTTAAATTAAAAATTTTTTGAATATAATTAAACGATAAAGAAATGTTTAAAGGAAATCTCAACTTAAATTAATCGGAAACCCCACAAAAATATTTTAAATAAAAAATTAGGAATAATAAAGAAAATTTTATAAGCTAACAGCAGAAAAGAAATCAAGTCTCCGTTCAGTCCTCTAACTAAAGAAATTAAAGTTCTTTTGATTTCAAGGGCGTATCCAGGGGAACTAGCGGGAAAACCTGCAATCGACACACTGGTTATGTCCTTGATAAATCTTGAGGAGGAGAAAAAACATCTTACACTCATTATGTCCAGCTCCATACTTATAAAATTTAATGACAAACCTTAGAAAGTTGTACCCCAAATTCATCCAACTTTTGCTGTAAAGGAGTCTTATCAGATTCCGTTTCAGTTATTTCCGTCCTAATTTTGCCAATTTCTGTATTTAAGCCAGTTCCAAAAACAATTCCACGAGCCTTACCAGAAGCAACGTTTGTACCCTAAAAGTAAACTTTTTTTGTTTAAAAATTTAAATTCAAACCGAAAACAGGCAATTTTTCTTGTCCTGATTTACAGCTCTCGGATCATGTACAGTGTCCAAATTTTTAATAACAGAAACTGATTCTCCAGTAAGAATAGATTGGTCAATTCTAATTGTTGTAGAATAAATTTTGACGAAGCGAAGATCTGCTGGGATTTTGTCTCCAACTAAAAAATATTGAAAAATAATAAACAGCCCCGTTTAATCCAATAAAAATTTTTTTTTCAAAATTTAAAACCTGAAACTTCAACAACATCCCCAGGAACAAGTTCTTTAGCTCGAATCATTTGAATTCCATGCTTCTCAGAACGAATTACTTTAGCCATTTCGGGTTCATATTCTTTAAGTGCTTTAATTGCACTTTCAGCATTCCTTTCCTTAAAAAATAAAATTGTGAAAAATATAAAATAAAAGATTTTTAAGAATATTTATTGAAAAAAAACATCATCAAAAATTAAGTTTGAAAAAAAGAAATGGGAAGAAACTAAAAATAAACTGAAATTGGAAAAAATTTTAGTCTTAAAAATCCCAAAGTTGTGATTAAGTTTACGAGTAGGAATTATTGAAAGAAGGAATAAAATACAGATAAAACCGAGAATTGAATTTGTCCACCAGCAAACACCCACCCTAACAAATAGAGATTTGCCTGGAACTGGATCCAGACCACTTTGTCCAGATCAAATTCCGGATGCAGAATCGAGATCAGGGTATTTTTCGGTGTTCGTTAATATTTCCTTGACTCAAGGTCAAGAACCTGCTCAAAATCCCTACTTAAAGGTTCTAAACAATAATCAAGCTTTTTATAGTAAAATCTCCTATCTCAACTAAAAAAATAATAATTAACCTGCCAACCCCCAACAGTCGCATTTGCAATCAAAATGAGCAAAATAACAAAAGGTTCCACAAAAGCAAAAGGTTCCACAAAACCCCATCATAATCATTATATTTTTCATGGAAAAACAAATTTAGAATGAATCCAGTCTAAAAAAGTTCGATATATTTCGAAAGGTTTACAAGGAATTTTGAATTTTCTAGGCATGTTCATTACTTCCTTATTCCCTTTTTTATATAAGTGATTAATTTAAAGTTGTTCTAAAAAAGTTTGGCCCTATCCCAAAAGAAGCTCTAAATTTATCATCCAAAGTCAAAGCCTTTGATTAATTTAGGTACCAAAAACAAGGGAAAATAGGGTCATAGAATTTCAAAATTCCAGTCAAGAAACCCAAAACCTCTTCATAAAAAATTAAAAATAAACCATTATATCCATATTTATCCCTCAGCTCTTCCACTTGATTTCAGAAAGTCCATCAGGTCCAGTGCCAAAAAATTGAAACAATTCTTCCGAAGTTTTGGCATGAGCGTTCTCCATTCGCTTAAATAAAACCAATTAAAATAAATGTGTGTCTTTGTTGTTTTCTAATAGGAATCCTTGTGGCATGTTTAATGAGAGAACGACAAAGAAAAGATTAATTTTTCTTTCAATGTAAAAATAAGAATTCGAATGTTAATTTCTATTTAGGTGACATTGAAAGAAAAATTAATCTTTTCTTTGTCATTCTCTCATTAAACATGCCACAAGGAAAATTGAGTAAAATTAAGGAAAGGGAAAGTCTGACCATTCTTTACAAAAATGCGTGAAAGGAAAATTTATTTATGACCATTTGTGACCTTCTAAAATGCGGGCACCCCCTTCTTTACAAGTGCAGAAACCTGCTTAAACAAAGAAACTTAAGCTCGAGCAAAGTAAAATAAAAAAACCTCAGGGAATCACGCCTTCATTTTTCCTTTAACCTCCACTTGGATTTTTGGACGAGCACCTTCTCCTTGGATAACCTTGAACAGCCAATGCTTCACATCCAACTGGACTGTAGGATCGTTAAATCTACGACCAGTCAAGCGTTTGGCGTCTGAAAATTATTTTTTAGTTGTTTAGCAAAAAAAAGAAAATACCAAAAACGGTGTTCTACGGATTCATCGCAACTTGATTCTTAGCAGCATCACCAATCAGACGTTCGGTGCCTCGTGCAGACTCCACGACAACAAAACCACTGACTGTGTAAATAAAACGGGAGTTCCCAGTCCGTTAACCTAAGTTTCTTATTTAGAAATAAGAATGGCTCAGAGAATGCTTATAGTCATAGAGAACAAGAGATTTTGTTTTATAATTAGTATAAGATATTTTCATCATTGCCATTTAAAGATTATTCGGTGTTGCTATGTACATATGTACACCAACAGTTAATGCTAGTATTTTCGGCATTAATGCTAGTAAATGTACATCTTCCTCCCAACAGTTAATGCTTACTTTTCCCAACACTAATGCTAGTAAAACTCCCAACAGTTAATGCTAGTATTTTCAGCACTACTGCTAGTAAATGTACATCTTACTACCAACAGTTAATGCCTACTTTTCCCAACACTAATGCTAGTATATGTACATATGTACCCCTACAGTTAATGCTAGTATATGTACAGATGTACACCAACAGTTAATGCTAGTATGTTCTGCATTAATGCTAGTAAATGTACATCTTCCTCCCAACAGTTAATGCTTACTTTTCCCAACACTAATGCTAGTAAAACTCCCAACAGTTAATGCTAGTATTTTCAGCACTACTGCTAGTAAATGTACATCTTACTACCAACAGTTAATGCTTACTCTCCCAACACTAATGCTAGTATATGTACATCTGTACCCCAACAGTTAATGTGAGTTAGCAAACACCTATTACCCATCTAAAAAATAAAGCATTTTTGATAAAAAAAATAATACAATATAAAAGTCCGAATTTAAAATCAGAATTAAAAAATAAACTCGAGGAAACTTAATCTTTTTATTCTCTTAAAGATCTTTAAAAAAATTGAATATTTTATAAAAAAAAAAGAATTGAAGAGCATCTGGATGTAGGCGTCTAACCAAGAGAGCTTTTCCTGACATCTGTCCAAAACCTTCTTATCGTCCTCGCTAATCTTATCCTTGAGCTGAAAAATTTTTGAAAAATTATACAGTCTCCTATAAGAGAGTGGAGCCTGCCAGATTCAAAAAACGAGAAAAAGGTCAAAAAAGGAAGGCGGAAGACCACTTATCCCTATCACCAGCCCATCTCCCCCAACAAGACATCTCATCCCTGCCCCAAGCCCATCCACCGTTAGAGCCAATCCCTTCCCCCGATAAGCCTTATCCATCCTTTCTCCCAGACCATTCCACAAACCAGACAACTTATCCCATCCCTCAAACACTAAAGCCCACCCCCAAAACACCCAAGCCCAACTTTATCCCTCAAAATCAAACCTTATCATCCTCCATGTCTGCTTGATGTTAAAGCAGTATGATTCAAGTCCATTCTTTTAGCCGAAACACGATCACGCTGAATTTCATCCTCGCCGCGATATTTCTCAGCCTCTTGAACCATACGCTCAATCTCATCTTTGGCCCAAAAATTCCTCAACCGTTTCCTTTATCTTAGTCAAGACCATTGCCGAAACTTCCTTAAAACCAAAAGTTAAGCTCAAAGTTAAAATCCAAATCAAACCTCGGGGAAGAACGCCTTCATTTCTCCTTTAACTTCCACTTGGATTTTTGGACGAGCACCTTCTCCTTGATAACTTTGAACGGCCAATGCTTCATGTCGGATTGAACAGCTGGATCGTCGAACTTGCGTCCAATCAAGCGTTTCGCGTCTGAAAATGATTTTTGAACTTGTTAACCAAAAAATAAAAGAAAATACCAAAAACAGTGTTCGACGGGTTCATTGCCACTTGATTTTTAGCAGCGTCGCCAGAACCGTCGCTATTGAAACCTACAGTGCTGACTTGAAAGAAAAAATTAAAATCTTTTTTGAACAAAAAATAAAATTTACTAGGGTCAGAATGGCAGGCAATAAACGGACACAGGTGCTTGAACGAACATACCAAATTCGAACCTATAAATTAAAAAAAACATAATCAGAAGAAAGTTTTTGCGGACAAAATCTGCAGACACCTAATAAACGATTTTTGGTGGTGGTCTAACAGAAAATTCCTGTCCGGAATTTTCTGTTAGAATATTGGTTTCGGGTATACAAAGATTACCCAGCAGAAACAAAACAAGTTTTTTGGAATTCCAAGTAAATACTGGGGTATTTTGTCAACAAAATCAATCGTAGGTCAAGGGGATAGCTCAAAATAATGGGATTATATAGTGGAATTTATTAAAATTTTCAAACCGTTCCATCAAACGAGCCAGAAACCAGAAGAGTTGATCGCGGATTAAAATTACAACAAAAAACATAACTTTGATGGCCACGGAACGTTTTGATCAATTTTCCCTTAAAAAATAAATTTGAAAAAATTCAATTTAATTTAAAAAAAACCTGTGTAATATCAGTAACAATATGCTGACTTAAAGCAACGATTCCCTTCTTTATTTCAGACAAAATGCCTCCGCAACGATCGTGTACAATTAGCCAACCAAGCCTCCACCCAGGGACAAGATATCTTTTCCCAACACCATCACAAGTTATTATTGGGACAAGAGGACTTGATGTTGTCATTGGACGAAAACGGGCACCTTCACCATATACCAAATCACCATAGATTTCATCGGCAATTATATGAACCTGAGAATGCAAAAATTAGGACAAAATAAGATATTCTTCTAGATTTTAAGCTCATTTTAAATCAATCAAAACTTGCCTTATATTTTTGTGCTAATTCCAAAATTTGTTCAAAATGTTCCTCTGGGAAAACCACTCCAGTCGGGTTTAAAGGATTGTTAACTATTATAGCTCCTAAAAAAGTTAGTTTATCATAAAATTATTTTATCTATTTCTTACGCATTTGTGAGACAATTAAGCTTTCCAAATGGGACAAATCAATTAATCCTCTATCATCCATTTCCAGTCTATATTGCCTAGATTCAATTTCATTCGGTTGGCACAATGTTGAATACAAAGGAAAGCCAGGCCTCGGAACGAGAGTATTTTGTCCTACATAATCAGCAGTAAATGGAGCTTCAGGTGTTGAAAATTTCTACAACAATTAAGATTAATTCTAATTCCAATCTACTAAGAGTAGAACCTCAACAATTGCTGCCCAAGCAGAAAGAGTTCTAACAGCAGGCCCATAACCATCAAATTTGTGCGAATCCACTGCATTCTTAATTGCATTTATTGCTGCAGGTGGTAAACATCCGTCAGTGTTGGATCACCAAGATTTAATCATATAATTTTCTAAAATAAAATTGAGACATATTAAGTTTGCCTAGAAACGATAAATAAATAATAATAAAATAATAAAAATAAAACAAAACGCAATTAAACGGGTTCGATCATTCAACCGAAACTCAGGCGAACATTAAACATAAAAAAGAAATTAATTGTATGTGTTTTGCAGTGTTGCAATAATTTTGCTCAGCAGAGAACAATCAATTTTACGGAATGTCTCTAACCCACAAACAAACTGGAAAATGAAAAGAGTAAAAATCAATAAAAAGAAGGTCTGAGAAATCGATTAAATCAAAGAACAATAGAGAGTTTGGTCGTTTTTGGTCGTTTCCTTTGAGATGATTTCTCCGCTGTGACGTTTCGACTACGTGATAAATGAATAAGTCGCTAATCATATATGGGATTAGTAAAATTTATAATTGAAAAAAAAACAAAAATTTTTCCCTGAAAAAAAGCTGACCCTCAGGGACAAAGATAGATACCAAAAATTAAAGCCAAAATTTTTACCGAAAATTCCTCACAAAATCAATTTGGAATTCCAAATTGGTGAATGTTAAAGTGACAACTAATTATAATTATTTCAAGACAAATACTTTAGCTACGGAAGTTTGTTTTTCGACTATTGGAATGGTCTTGAAGTTTTCGGGATCTTTTTCATTTTCTGTATATATACTATAACCCCAGAGATTTGTATATATACTATATATATACATTTCACAGCACTAATATGAAAAATTCCAAAACAAACAATTAGTTCAATTAAACTCTTTCAAAGAAAATGACAAAAAGAAAGAAACGAGTGAATCGGTCAAAAGTTGTGGTAGAAGAGTAAGAAAATGTAGTCTTTCCCGTTCATTTCACTCCTAGCAGAAACTACCACACGAAAGGAATTTATATTGGTAGGAAGAAAATAGGACAAAAAGAGAGAAAATATTTTCTCTCTCTTATATATTAGAAAATACTTTAAGGAAAGTAAAAAAGAGCAAAAAAAAATTTAAAAAACTTTCCGGAAGTGTGATGATTAATAATGAGAAAAAAAATAAGCGAGTAAAAATCTCAGGAAAAATAAACGAGAAAAAATCTCGAGAAAAATAAAGAGAAAATAAACGAAAAATAGAGAGAAGAAACGAAAAAACCCAGAGGAATTTTTAGTTTAAAAATTTTTTTTATTTTTTTATCTTTTGTTCACCTAATATTATATTATTAAAAAATAATAAATTACAAAAATATTATAAACCTGTTAAAACTCAGCAAAAAACAAACCCCATCACCAAACACAAAAATTTAGAGAAGAATAGTAAAACCATCACCACAGCAAAATTTTATTTTTGATTATTTTTTGTTTTTCCCACCACCAAATATTTATTTATTTTATTTTTGTCTTCACCCATCATCATCATTTTTTTTAGTTTCTCTTCACTCTTCCATCTTCATTAAATTTTCCAATTTCTTCTCAAAAAAGTCTACAATTTCTTTACAATTTTTTTCTTCTTGAAAATTCTTCTTCAATTCTTCAAAACTTTTCTGTTGAGGAAACTCGACAAAATTTATTCCAAATTCACTACAAACTTGTTTAAGAAGCCAAGGAGAAAACAAATTTGAACAAATATTGTTTTTTAAAGTTGATGGGCCACCACCTCCTTCCAAAAAATTTTCTTCTTCGTTTTCTAAAATTAGAAAAAAATGAATCCTGTTTCCTTTCTAAATTTAAATTAAAATTGGACCCGAATCCTGAGGGCAAGTTTTTCGGGGAGCGTTGGAGGATGACTGACAGAATAATACTCACAATTTATTGTCAGTCATCCTCCAACGCTCCCCGAAAAAATTGCCCTCAGAATTCGGGGTCCAACCCTAATTTAAAAAAATCTAAACCTTTCTCCTTTTGAAAAAATATTAAATGACTCGGCCAATTTTCAAAAATTTCTTTTTCAATTTTATCATCATTAATCTCTTCAGAAGACATTTTAGACCAAGCACATTTTGTATTTTCATTTAAAACGAAAAAATCATTTTGAAGAAAAGACATCGATTGAATTGCTTGTTGTTTTTGTTGTTCTTCCAATTTAACATTTGAAAATAAAAGTAAACGAGTAAAATTAAAAATCTGAAAAAATAAAATTCTTTATTAAAATGTTCCAAAAAAAGCTCGGCTATACTTTAGCCAGTGTGGACAGTTCCAAAAAATAAACTATTTCTCTTATGAAAAAAATCATACCCTTCGCTTTATTTGAATTTCTGACTCGCAAAAATGAGCTTATTGTTAGTCCCCCTATAGTTTTGCGACGTTAAAAGGCCTGTGTCACGATCCACAGACAATTCCGTCATTAGAGAGTGATACCAGTCGTCTCCTAAAATTTAGCTTGGCCCCCTGTAGTTCTGCGACTTTCAAAGAAGAGAGTGGTAGCAGTCGACTCAGTCATCTTGCCGAGACGAAGGATAAATAAAGCGAAAGATTTTGGAACCACCAACCGGGCAAAGTAGACCAAAAAAAAAAAGAAAAAAAAGAAAAAAAAATAAATAAAAACCTCTTCATCCCCTCCAATTCTTCCAATTTCAAAAAAATTTATTTCCGCCTTTTCTTCACTTTTAAGACTTGCCAAAGCTTCAAACTCAAAAAACACATGCTGATTACAAATTAATTCAATTGTCTCCATAACAAGTCCGATTTGTATATTCATCTTGTAGCTAACAGCAAAAGCATGACATAAAGCGTAAAGAGAAGAAAAACGAGCAGATTTTTCAGTTTTACATTGAACAATTGGGTGAAGAGGTAGACAAATATCTGCAACAAAAATTAGTTAAAAATTGAATATAAAAATAGTTTAAGAAAAATAATAACACTTAAAAGGATTTGAACCTTCAGCCTATAAGGAGAAATGTTGTGAGGAAGGGGGGGGGGGATTGGAAAATTGCCCAAATAAACCAAAAGACACTCAACATCCAAAATTGGAAGAAATAAGTTCCTGAACCTGTTTAGACAGTTTAAAACGAGACTTTCAGACCACTGTGGCAGGTCAAAAAAAGAAGAGAGAAGGGAAAAATAAACGAGGAATTAAACGGTCTCGTCCTACCCTACTGTTAACCCTAAAAATCAACGGCTTCACATCAGCTAAAGAATTTCATCAGAAAGGATAATGAACAATAATAAATTAACCCTATTCCCTACAGTCTTCCCACAAGCCACTGCAAAAGGTAAGGAATAAATTTGGACGAATTGGAAAGAATAGAGAGATGGTGCTCTTTATAAAATAATAAAAATACCAAGATGCGGAAGAAGAAACTCCTCTTTCACAGTACCAAAAGAATGGAAAAGAACAACAATTGAAGGAATTACATTAGTTTGCCTAAGACAGTCAAGTAGTGAACACAACGATGTTAGGAATAAACGAGTCTTTGAGGCGAGGCCTTGGTTGGTTTCCTCGTCAGGAATGTTGCTTTCCTCGTCTATTATGACAAAAACTGAGCGAATCTGCAAAAATAGTATAAGTCTGATTAAGATGAATAAAGGAACAAGTAAAGCTAATCAACTAAAGTAAAGCTCTTGAAGCTATCTCACAGAGAAACCCCACAGAAGACAAACGGACCAATTACGGACCCTGAAGTACCTGGTCTTGAACTTTATCTCACAGAGAAACAAGAGAAGACAAACGAGCCAATTCCGGAACCTGAAGTACACGGTCTTGAATCATATCTCAAATAGAAACCAGAGAAGACAAACAGGGCCGTCCCCGGAATCTGAAGCAATAAGGCCTTGAATCCTATGGGATAAGGCTAACCAAAGACAAACAGGGCAATCCCAGAACCTGAATCAAGCAGGATTCAAGACAGTGAAGTAACACAGTCTTTAATTTCATGTCATAAGACTAACCAGAGACACACGGGCCAATCCCGGAACATGAAGTACACGGTCTTAAATCCTGTGTCATAAGGCTAGCCAGAGACAAAGAGGGTAATCCCGGACAGGTTTATGGACCTTTGACAATATCAAACTTAAATCACAAACCTCATTAACCTCAACAACTCTCTTAACAATCTTTTGAGAATTAGCAGAGCCAAACAAAATATTGAGTTGACCTCCCTCAAGATAAGGTTCCAACGATTTTGAAATCTTCGTTCCTTCTTTAGGCGAAACCAAAGCAAAAAGTTGTCTCTTATATGATCGACCAGATTTCAGTAAATGAAGAGCAAAACTGGTAGCAAGTAGATTAGTTGAATTTAAAGTTGGAGTAATTAGAAGAGTAGTCATTTTAGTAGTTAAAGATAGTTAATGTTAAAATCTGAAAAGTATTTAATTAAAAATGCGCAACATTAAAAATCAATCAAAATCTGTTGAAAAAGAAGGAAATACGCGCAAATTAAAGAAAAATGATCTCGATCGGAGTAAAAAATGGGTCAAAGTAAACGAAGCTAAAGTTGTTGAGGATGAATATGTGTAAGACTCAAATGGACAAAATTTAAATGGGATGAATTGACATTAAACAGAATGCCAAAAATAAAATCGATAAAAACACAGAGAGCGATAAAGTAACGAAAATCAATAAACACCCCTCTACCCTCCCATGGTTTTCCCCGTAAACCCCCTCCCCTTCCCCAATGAACAAAACCTCCAAAAACTGATTTCATCCATTTGAAGCACATTCTGTCCATACCATCCACCACTGGTTGAGCTAGAACTTTCAAAAATTTCTTGAAAGAAAACTCGTAATCTCCGGAGATTAACAAAATCTGTGAAAATCCAGATTTCAGAAAAGTGACGCCAAATAAATTTGAACTGGAAAATAACGCAATTCATTATGTTAATTTTTAATTTGGAAAATGTCAAAGTGTAAACTAGTTGATATTTTGTCGATAACTCAAAAAAAGCGAAGAAAATTCGAAATTTCAAAGCCTATGGGATTAAAAAAATTTTGGCTTGGAAAAAAAATGAAGAAAAATTTTTTCCGGACGATATACCATCAAGAATGCTTGGAAAACTTGGAAAAATCCTCAAGTTCCCACCCAAGGTTTTCAAAGGGTCCCCAATCCCATTTTGTCTAAAAAAAGTTCCCCCAAAAATTCCCACTCACATCAGTCAGAATTTAAGCTTGAATTTGCTCAGCTTATTACAACGCTTTTTTAAAAAGTTTTATTTATTTAAAAATCAAAAATTTATGAAACAATTTCCAAAAAAATCAAAATTATCTCAAAAGAATCTTCGTTCTAAAAATGTACATCTTCTTGGTCTTGCCGGAAACAACTTTCCTTGCTTGTCAGGTTTGTCTAGTGCCAATTGCAAATGTCGAGGTGTTAAAGGTTCAGAGGATGTTGAAGCGTCTTTGTTGGTTTCACGCTCAGCTTTTTGGATGTCTAGTGCTGAGAATAAAGAGATTTTTTTATCTGAAAAAAATTCCTATGACCAAGACAAGGTTCCCCAGAGAACGTTCTGATACCAGATCATTTCCAGAAAGTTAGAGGAAACATCCCAGAAAATCTGCTAGATCTTTTCCCAGAAAATGCCTTCTAATTGTAAGAATGGGATTTAGAAAATACTAGAAAGATATCCAAGAACCCACACCCGTTCGTTTTTTCATTCGAAGGACGAAGGCCCACTAATCCCCAATCCTATTTTGTCTAAAAAAAGTTCGACGAGACTGGCGGAACCCAATGACCCACTGGAAAGTAGAAACCCTTCTAATGACCCACTTGAAAAGTTCGATGAGATTGGGGGGACCCAAAAATAACACCAAAAAATAAAAATAACCTTCTTCAATCAACTCTCCAGTGAACACCTTCGCCATACCGGCAATCGCAATAACCACGTTTTGACCAACAGAAACACCAGCAAATTGACTAATCAACTAAAATATTTAATTTAAAATTAAAAAAATAAAGAAACACGTCGAATCGCCGATTTTGGAAAACTGGCACGTCTCATCGTTTCATAACGTTCAAGTTGTTCTTGGGTAAAATTGGCGAGAAGGATTCTAAAAAAAAAAGAGGAAGAATTTTAAGATAAAGAACGAGACCCTTTGAAAACCTATTACACCCTGAAGACTTACACCCTCAATGTCTATTGACTCTGAAGATTTAACTTTTGAAAGGGAATATCGAGAGGATTGGAAGGATTGAAGAGGAGAAAATAACCTTGAATATCCCTCTCCAATTTTCCATCACTACAGACCAAATCCAAACAGTCTTGTCAGCACTGGTTGAAGCCAAAACTTGTCCGTCTGCGGAAAACTTGACTGACGCGATACCTTTTGTGTGTCCTTGAAGCAAAAATTGTTGGGAATAATTAGGAGACTAAAAATTTAAAATGATATTTTTGGAGGAATTAGAAGGGATTTGTAGGGGGTGCAAATTCCTGAGGAAACAATCCATCAAAATATCCCAAAAATTTAAAAGAAAATCAGCAAAAAAGTCCGCAACAAGTCTGCAAAAAAATCTTCAGTAACTTATCCGCAAAAAAATGGCAGGAAAAATGTACACCAGAAAAAGTTCGAAAAAATTTTTCCACAAGTCCGTTAAAATAATTGTAAAAAACGTCGCAGAAAAGTACGCAAAAAACACTCACAGAAAAGGTCCGCAAAAAGTGTCCGCAAAAAATATCCACCAAAATGTCCTCAAAAAAGTCCCCAATAAATCCCAGGGAATGCACCCTTATTCCTACAGATGCCCACACAAAAAATAAAAACAAACTTATTTACATCTCTTCGTTGCTGTGGATTATTAGAAAAAGTGGAAGCAGTTGAAGAACTCATTGGAGTTGTTGAAAGCTTTTGACTTGGAATATTTGAAGTTGTTGAATAGGAAAATGATGACATATAAACTTCTTAAAATTGAAAAGTTGGTTTAACTATTTTTATTCCTTTAAAATTAAAATCAATTTAAACAACAACCCTAAATTAACTACGAAACGTGTGGTAAATTAAGGGAAAATTATAATGTCATGCCCTCTACATATTTTGCAAAACCATGTTTTGCCAATAAGGCTAGAAATACTAGCGGGCAGAATATTGAAAAAAACGGAAACGGGAAATTAGCAAAAGAAACCCGGTCGGGACCCGGAACAGGGAAAACCGGGATTTCCCGGTTTCAATTTTTCCCGGTGAAAAAATGACCGGGTCTAGACCAGAAAACCGGGAAATTAAAAAAATTTTGATTCATAAAAAGGCTCCTGGACAATGCGTCAGTGGACTTAGGTCAGTGGACAATGTGTCAGTAGACAATCGGTCAGTGAAATGGCCCCCGGACAATCCGTCAGTGGACAATCCGTCAGTGGGCAATCCGTCAGTGAACAAATCCGTAATTCATACCTCTACCCAACCCTCCGCGACCAAAAATTTTCATTTCTTCGTGTGGGGATTATAAGTGATATCGAAAATTTGGAGATTAGTGAGGAAATCGGCAAATTTGACTGGATTATAAGAGATCAGGAGTGGGCAATTTGAATGAATGGATTTAGAAATATCGATGGATTTAGAAAGATATCGGTGATTTTGGTGGATTAGATTTACGCGATTAACGGGGGGTGGAATTATTGTTGAATTTGGAGTATATCCGGAGATTTAAAGGGATTAAGGTGGCCTTCCATAAAATCACATCCCTACTTTTTGCTTTTTTTTTAAATTCAATTGGCTGTATATTTTCGAAATTTAATAATAAATATCTGCTAACTATATGTTTTAACTTTAAATGAAGCATGTAAATTGAATTTATTCAACACACTTTCTTTTCCACATTTTCAAATCTTTCTTTTTCTGCACATTCGTTTAATTTAAAGAAATGTTTATTGGATTTGCCATTTACATTATTTAGGACAGTGCATTTATATTTATTTGTTTTTATCCATTTCTAAATTTTTTTCCTTTTTTAAATATTATTTTTATTATTATATTTCATTTTAACTTCTAAATATAATATTTTTCAATTTTGTTTATAATACGAGCATACACATCTTCCTTGTTCATCCTTATCTATGGATCTATTCCTTAGCAACATATAGTGGGCCTTAAGAAAAGTTTAAATTATTAATAAGTTTCTTAAATATTCATTCTTTTATTATTTACTCGAAAATATTAATTTTAAACATGCCGCCCTCTAATAATGATTTATTCTTGGAATCAATTATTTGAAATTTTACTTAACAAGACGGATTTGCCATAAACTTCGTTATTATTACTATTATCTCTGTCATTATCTATATTATTTTTGTAAACTTTTTTATCTAGCACATGGGACATCCTTCATGGATGATTGTTTCCTTCCTAACAGAACTTCTTAGTTCATACGGCGGTTTTGGGAAGTTGCCACCAAGCCACAATCTACTTAATCTCCGACCATCTTGTGCTAATGATACCGAGGTGATTGATAATCTTCTCAAGGATTCTTATAATAAGGTATTTTCACTTTCTTGATCCTTTACCTTTTTCAACTCAGTCAATTCTTCATCTAATATTTTTACTTTTTATATTCATTTTTCAGCATTATATTCCTTCATATCCTGTACATGTCCGTGTTGATATGTGGGTACAAGAAGTAACTGCTGTGAGTGAACTAACACAAGACTTTGAGATTGATTTATACATAAACGAATTTTGGTCAATATTTGACTAACTACAAATTTCACTTTATTTAGTTTTAGGGAGGATCCTGCTCTTGTTTTTGACTACATGGTAATTTATTGTACAAATTTTTTGTTACGAAAATAAGATAAACTACACTAGTAAATTTACACAAATGACTTTTTCCACTTATTAACATTTTACCTTTTATAACGTTGATTATTCAGAATCCCTGTAAAAACAACATTTCGTTCGACGACAAGGTGCTTCAAAGATTATGGATACCGAACACATGTATGCAAATTAATCATTTATCCTCACTGTGTTTCTAATCTAATTTCATCTCACTCTTGTTTAGCTAGTATGGATAGAATTAGTTATTAGTATAATCGAAGTGAAATTTCTTAAGATTAAACTATTCAGTTTTATGTAATTTTATTCTAAAAATAAACATTTTTCTAAGGCTTTATTAATTCAAAAATGGCTGCCATTCACGAAAGCCCATTTAGGCAAGTCTATAACTGATTTTATTATTAAGAAAAACATTTGATTAAAATTAAAATATATTTTAATTAAGAAATATTTTTCTTATGATTTTTTCTAATTCAACTGTTTGGACAAATTATCGAATGAAGGTCACAGGTCCTTGTGATATGAACTTAAAGCGGTTTGATTATGGTTATAGATAACCTTTTAATGTTTAAGCTTCCCTTTTGATCAGCAAAAATGTTTTCTTACATTCGAATCGTTAGTGTTCCTCAATTGTTTTTTTAATAATTTAATAAATTTTAATTAATTCAGCTTCAATTACAACATAGGTGAAGTACGTATGGAATGGAAAGATTCATATCCGGGTCAGACATTTAGTCAAAATAACTAATTTTAGGAAATCCATGTTTATGATTGTATTGAAAGAGTAATAATAATATCCTCGATTTTCTCTCTAATATTTGCTTTTGTATTTTTGCTTATTTTAGTCATGTTGCTCAAATCAATAGAATTGCCTGATTTTGTGCTGATTAATTTTAGTGTGATTGCGATTGAACAGGTAGGTGATAGCTAATTGTAATTGTTGTCCGTTGACAGCCTCTTTTTTAATTATTGACAATTATTAGATATACCCTGCTGGCTGGTGGGATGAACTTACTGTTGCCTTTGTTTTCAAACGCCGTTATGGTTGGTACATACTTCAAGGTAAGTCAATAATATTTTTCATGGAATTTTTATTCTCAAAAAGCTTATTAATCTATCTAATTTACATTTAATAACAGGATATGTTCCAACGTCAGTTTAATTTGCATTTTCATGTTGAGTTATATTTTACAGTTATGTTACTATATTTATATCATGGATTTCGTTTTATCTTGGATCACGGTATTCGATTGAAAAAGTTAAAATTTATTTTAAAATTTAATATTTATTTTAGTGCTATTCCTGCTCGCACAATGTTAGGCGTTAATGCCTTATTGGGTTGTTTTATAAAAATTTATTTAACTATTCTTATCTCAGCCATGACTTTTCAATTCGGCAACATTATTCGGCATTTTAATTGTAATTAATTAAATAAATTTAATAATTTCAGTAATCTACCTCGGGTATCCTATATCAAGGTAGCTTTCCATAATTATGAATTTTATTAGTGCAAAATAATTTTTGAATTATTCCTTAATTAATTTTACTTGACTAAACGCAACACTTTAGGCTATTGATGTTTGGATGCTTTCAGGGTTTTTCAATGTTTTAAGCATAATATCCCAATTTTTAGAATGATGTTTATATTTTTGTCGCTTTTGGAACTGGCAGTTGTTGGTTTTATGTCTCGTAATGAAGGGGGCGGAATAGTTTTGGGATCTCAATTAGACAGTAGAGGCCGACGTAATATTACATCGAACAATATTACGGAAATTTCAGCGTGGAAAGATATGCCAAGTCCAAAGATTGGTCTTAAGCAGGCATGTTTGTAATATAAGATTAGCTTAAGATAATCTATTTCAGTTTTGGGTTGACAAGCATTATTCTTCTTTGCAAAAATGCAAAGGAAGTAATGAAGCCAGTTTGGTTAACGTATGTTACACTGATTTTTTAATCTTGTTTTAATCTTGTCTACCAATTTTCATTTCTACAATAGAAAAAAGAAGATAATATGCTAGATTATGGCGGTGCTCCTACTTCTTTTATGATTCCATCATTTCAAGCGCCAAATCATTTGCTTGATTCTCAAATGTCATCTGTTGAAAAAACTTCAACAGGAAGCTTCTCTGGAGCTCCACTTTTCAATCTCAGGATGACATCACAAACTTATTCACGGGAGGGTCATAAACAAAATAAATTCTTAAAAAATGAAGGTCCATCATGCTGTATTAAAAGATTATGGCATAGGGTGCGTCAAATAACACCAGAACAGGTTGATAAATACAGGTGTTGACGTCTTTATTTACAATCTCATTAGCATACTTTTTATTTAAGTGCCATCTTTTTTCCAACCGCCTACTTTATTTTCAATTTTGGGTACGTTCATACTTTTATTATTTTGAATTATATTTTTTAACTTAATCAGATATTGGGGCTACTACCTGAGCGGTATTATAGATTTAGTTACACGTATATTCAATTATTTTCAGAGTTGAGTTCTGTTGAAGAAGTTACTATCACTTAAAATGAGATATCTTTATTTTAAATTTGCGATTTCTTTAGCAATCTTTCATTTATATAATTTATAATTTTTGTCTTTATGTGAAAAATTGAAAACTGGAATCTTTTAAATATTTGATATTTATGAATTTAAAAATTGTATTAGGTAACTTTCATTCCTTTAGTTTCCTCTTAAAGGATTTTTCGTTCATTTCACACTCCGCCTTCTTCCGTGTCTTGATCGGCTTACAATTATCCTATTCCTGCTTCGACTAGGCTGGCCATTACCATAAAGATACTTTTGCTGTTCTACGATTCTCATGCATGCAAACTTGTAGACTTTATGTCGCAAATCGTGTTCGACAAAAAGACACTCGTGAGTAGCTGGACATCTACACCTGTGTAGTATAAAGAAAATTAATCATTCTAATAGTGTATTTAATCGCACCAAGATTTAATCCAATCAAAGTGTATATTCCCGTTTAGGGATATATCGAAAAACCCGCATGGTTCACCTTCAACTTGACAAAACGGTGCATTGTCCTCAGAAATCTTTATCTGTAAATTAACTTTTATTCGAAATTAATTCTCAACTAACTAAACCGAATAAGTTTCTGGAGGAAAACTAAGAGGCGATAGCATTGAGTCGCTACTGTTTGTTTGGATAAAAAGAATAAATAAAAGCAAAAATATAATAAGGGCAACAGAATTTATCGCCGTTATTGAAAAAGTAATTCGCATGGGAATTAAAATTGATGTGTAAAATCACAAATTAAATTATGAAAAATAAAAATAATTTATAGAATTAATGGAATTTTTAAAAGTTATTGTCAAACCTTAAAATTATAATTTGGGATTTGAAGCTTTAATTTGATTACTTAAAGCATTCAATATTAATTTCTTTAAAGGATAAATGGAGGAAAAGTAAAAAGTTAATGGCTTTTCATTAATAAATGCAAAAATACGTTTGAACTAGCGTAGGCAAAAATAAGTATTATATGCAAAGATGAAAATGAAACTTTAATGGTCCATGCAAAAAAATAATATAATGCAGATGTATGTATTATAATTAAAGCTATAACAAAAGTAATTACTCCTGAAACTAAATATCACAAACTCTATTAAACATACACTATAATTAAATTATTAAAATACAGGCATTATAAATTAACTTTACATAAATTATAATAATTTATGCAATATCGGCATTGTTATCAATAGGATTTAAAAACATTTTTAGCATTGAAACTGATGGATAAATCTGTCCGTTAAGATCACTGTTATGGCTTTGTGTTTGTGCATCATTAAGTAAAGGTTTTGGAGTTTGGATTCGTTGACTCTTCATGAATCTATATGTTTGTGTCTGAAAGATAATGTTTTGAGATAAATCTGGTAGTTCTTTAAATAATTTTAATAAAATCATTAAAAATCACAGACATCCTTTTCGTAGAGGTCGACCAACTCGAAAGGTATCCAAGTCTGAATTTCTTGATCTCCAGTGAAGTGATTCTTATCAGTTTGTGATTTTGCATTCTAAATTTCCAAATACATTTTATAAGGAATTAAAATGTTCAAAAAGAAAAAACAATTGCCGAAATAAGATTACCATTATCTGTCCTAAAGCTTTTGTTGTCATTGTTTCAGCATCACTTCGTCTTGAACGTATTTGGAGCTTTTTAAATGACAACCGCAAACGATCGGTCTGTATAGCAGCATCGACCATCATTGCATCTTTGTCATTATGCTTCTTCTGTTTAGCTAAATCCTCTTGCAACATAGTAGTCTGTACGCTTTTAACTTCAGTAGATGGATTGATTTGGACGCAGCTAAAAAGAGATGATTTATTTTATTTTTATGTATCACCTTTCACGAATTTGAGTTCCATATGTTTGTGTACAACTTTCCAATTTCTTTCGAATATTGTGGTATGTTAAATTTTGAGTGGATTCAGTATCTTTATGTTGTTCTCTTAATGAAGGTTCTTGTTTAAGAATTCCATTAATGACTATTACTGGCGTATCCTCATAAATATCAGAAAAATCCTTGAATAAATTTTGAATTGTATTTTATAAAGAATTAATTCATATTAATAATTAAATTACTTTTTTGTCGTCAAATATGATTTGATCAACAGTATTATGATTTTTCAAAGATGGCGGTAATTTTATGCCAGATTCGCGAGCCTCCTCCTCAACTTCTTCTAGAACATGTCTCTTGGTACTCTAAAATATTCTATTGTATTAATAGGAGATGAATTTAAGTTCTCCTATGTTTCTCTAAGGATTCCTCAACTCTGATATGCACTAATCTGTTATTATTATACCTGTGGCACCATTTGAAAGATACATCTCTTCATAGGAATTAGATATTTGCCTTTTCCATTATTTTTAATTATACTGCCCATTGATGACCTCCTTTGATTTTTACCTCTCTCTATTTTTATTTGATAGTCTGTCACTACTTTGACAATCATTCTCTTGTAAAAATCCTGTTTCATTAAAAGTTTAATTTATTGAAGAAATTTAAATATTAGAATATTTTTAAATTTAGTAAATTATACCTCTAGTGAAAGCTGAATAACCATTATGCACATCTAAAATGATGAAATAAACACTTAACGCATATTAATCTTGTTACCGAGACTAGAGAAAGGCCAATCATTACAAAAATGAAGCATAACATCATCTTAATAGTCATTTTGAATAATTTTTTAAATCAAAATGTAATTTGTAATACAAAAACAATCAGCTTACTAAATCACGTCTTTGAACATTAACGTCTCCAAGTCCAATTGTTAGCAGCGAAATAAACATAAAATAAAGTGAATCCCAATAGCTCCATTCCTATGCATATTTTATTTAATAATTGAATTATTAAAATATTTTCAACCTCCCATAATTGAAAGAGGCCAGCACAGAGGAAGATCCATGAGAAGGTGCATGCAATAGCAACCTTTGTTGATTAGATTATACATAAATTAGTAAATACATAATCGAAAGTTATCATTGTTTTTATTGTAACTTATATAAATTTTCGAGGGAACCTTAAAAATAAATTGCAAAAATTGTACCAATACGTGCATCCTTGGCGCATCAGGCGGATTTTGATCTAAATCCTCTTCAGACATGTCGCTTGTATCAGAATTTTTACTGCTAGTATCAGATTCGATAGATACTTCTTGTTTTTCGACATCATCTTTTGTCTCAACCACACTCTCTTCACTCAGTTGCCGATCGCTTGAACTATCATTTTCTGAATGCTCAAAACCATTTTCAGGGTTGATTTCGCTTCCTTCATTGCATTTTTGAACATTATTCCGCAATTTAATACAATCAGCTGCTTGTAGCATTTGCATGGACAACTTGAAGCTAACTGCTTTTACTTGTTCTAGCTGTCTTAATGAGCTATTATCGTCACTTCCGCGATCTTTTGAACTATCCGATCCTTGGGATTCCCTCATATTGCCTTTTTTAATTATTCTCAAACAACATAAACCAGATATTTTTTGGAGTATCTTGTAGAATAAACTGTGCAAAAAATCTTTGAATTTAATCCAGTTTTTACCAAGTATGACAATAAATTCATTAATTGATTTGTAAAGGAATTTTCCCATCTCATTCCATGTAGTCTTAATTAATGTGGGTATTTAATTACACTCTTATATTAGACTAATAAATACAAACTAGCATCAATGGGATTCCAAATAAAGCATAGAGTACTGTAGCAAGTCGGCCCATGGAAGTTGTACATGCCACATCTCCATATCCAATTGTTGTGAAAATAGTGCCGGAAAAATACCTTAGTATTCACGAAAATATTTTAATTTTTTCATAAATAACCATCAAACTCACAATGATGTTGGGATAGACCATTCTGATTTTTTAGATGCTAATTCATAACTAAGACGCCAACTTAAGTGATCAATTGCTTCTTCCATAAATTCCTGTCTTTTATTACGATCACGTGCAACAAGATCAACTACTAACTCTTCCATTCTTTTTACAAAAAGTGATCTTTCTTTCACGTATTCGTCATTTCTGAAATAATATGATTAATAATACATACTTTTCTTTAATTTGTATTAATGACTTTGCCATAATTTTTTCATTTTCTGCATTTGCTTCCAGGTAATAAAAAAATATTGATCCTATGATCATGTAAAAAAATACAAAAAATAATGGAATTAAGTGTTTTAGATGTCTTCGGTTGTAAATGTATTTGGCCAACTGAAACACAAGTTTTGGATCCTGTAAATTCCTTTTTAACAAAGTAATTTTAAAATATATTTCTTTAATCACACACCCTCAAATATTTTCGCAATGAAGAGCCGGTTTCTTTGATACGATAGATTGAACGCCCAGCCCGAATACTATGTCTTCTAAGGGCACGGATGCCATGCATTCCAGCGCGAAATTGTCTTCCATCTGTTAAGCGAACTGAAAGTCGCCTTATTGCAGTTGGTGCCGCGTGCAACAAGCGTCTGAAAATTAATGAATTTAACCTTTTAGGCTTCATTAAGGGAACAAAGAACTAAATATCCCAGTGATTGTGCCAACTAAAACTTAAGCTATATAAATTACACCTTCGAGGTTTTCTCCTCTGTGACAGATCCGGCTTATGCCGCTTAGTATTAAATCGTTGTTGCTTGAAGATTATTGGCATGATACAGGTTCAAAAATTATTTTGGGAATATTTGAATAATTTTATTTTACTCAAATTTACAATAGTATACCTAAGTGACAAATAAAATAAAATTTCAAAATATTAAAATAGATATTTAAATAAAAACTATGGATATATAATAAAATGTAGCAAATTTATCTGTTAAATTTATTGCTGAATTACTAAATTAACTTCAAAATCCCCTCTCAAACAATGACGTCCATAGAACATTTAAACCGGTGATGTTCTTGCCGTAAATTTAAACGCCTTTTTTCTGTTCGAATTGCACACAGAGTGAATTAAACAACTGTTCATCTAGGCAACATTTTAATGATTTAAAAAAAATTCAATAAGATTAAAACCTCTTGCACATTGTAATTTTTAAAAAATGAAATAATAGTTTATAGATCACATTAAAGAGTGTGAATAGTGTGATAATTTTAAGTGTTAATATCCAGTGATTTGTATTATTGTGGTTTCATTAACGAGCGGACGGGCATTTTTCATTTTTTTTTGTATTATTGTGGTTTCATTAACGAGCGGACGGGCATTTTTCAAAAGATTGCATATTAATCTGAAACATAATCAAGCTATATAAAATGATATATTATCATATTAGTAGTTATTCTACAGAATACTACAAGAAGAGACAAAGAAGATGCGATAAGCGAAATCCATTTCTGACTGATAACAGATCTTAAATTCTGATTTGGCATTATACAGACTACTAAAATTATTATATTTGTTCAGTTACATAGTTTAGTTTTATTTTTATTGACTTCTAGTAAAACGGTTTTAATTCCACTGTTGACTCTCGTTATAGGTTCATGATACTTATGTAAGTATTTCCATTACCTCTTGTTCCTAAAGGGTAATTCTTCAAATAACCTTAAAAATAAAAAGCAAAAATAACGTTAAGAGGTACTCTCATGCATATATTGCATTCTCCATTTATAATCCTCAAACGCCAGCCTTAAGGAATATATTTTACCACACTATTTCTTTTAACTTGCCAAATGCTTATCCTCTTTTTACGACTGTCTCCAAAGGCTGCAAACCACTACACATTTCCTCCATCGAGAAGCATTGATTGCCCATAGTATTGCTCAATTTTCTTGCCTACTACTACATACATACATATGTGCATAACCTACATATTTTTATTTAATGTTTATTCTTTCGCTTTGGATATACAACTGAGTCAATCCATAAGATTTACTGGCATTATGCCATTCATAACAATCGCACACAAATTCTAAGATTTTATTCAATTTTAGGCTAGAAGAATCAAACTGAGACATTTTTTCATCCTTTCGAAAAATATTCTTTCTGATTTCGTTAGATAAAGTAATGAAATTGCCTTCTTCCAGAAAATGAACGTTCAAGAAAATATAGGTTTGTCAAAAAAACAATTGGATTTTTGCATAAATTTTTATAACCTAAGATAAAAAATATTTTAAAAATTAACTTAAAATTTTATTCATTATCATTTTTCTTTGCAGCTTGTGACAAAATCATCAACATTGTTGAGAAGCGTAATTATTGCTTTTTGAAAAACTTTTGTATTCTTATTGAAACCCTTATTACCTCTCAATTAATCACACTTTCGCCTTCATTAAATTTACTAGCATCGATGGTGAACGATGCGCGTTCTTTCACTATATGATAAAAATCAAACGACAGAAACTCCAGCAACTTCATTCATTTACCATTTATACGGTCATTGTTACGTCTCCGGATTCTGTGCTTATTCTAACTTGCATTTTTTAGATTCACAGTTATTTGTTTATTATCCAGCGAGCTTGCAAAAGCCGGTTCTCCTAACAACAATATCTAACTCAACAAATTACTTTGTTGCTTGCCTGCTTCTAATGTGTTTTCTTGCCTCAACAGTTATCCGTCCTTGTAACGCTACAAAAGAAGAGAATAGACTATTTGAGGATATTTTAGCTGATTATAACAAATTAGTTAGACCTGTAGATGAGAATAATGCAACGCTTGTAGTTAGATTTAAATTGAAACTTAGCCAGCTTCTGGATGTAGTGAGTGATATCAATCTTTATTAGCATATTTCGGGATCAGGCCATGGTGCCGCGGAGCTATAACTTTGTTCAAAATTGCCGGATCCGGGCGCCCTGGTTCGATGCACCTCGACGAGCTGAATCGAACATACCAGGGCGTCTCGGGTTCGACAATTTTGAACGAAGTTATAGCTCCTCGGTACCTATGTAGGCGTTGCGGTACCTGGGGGCGACCATCATATTTCATTTCCTTCTAATGAACATTCTATTACGATATAAATGTATGTGAAAAATAATTTAAGACAGTATTAGCGGGATTAGTTTTAATATCTCCATGAGGATTTTATATATTATATTTACTAGCATGAGAAACAGCAAATCATGACAACTAATGTTTGGCTTCAACACGTAAAATTTTTTTTGAATTTAATTAAATTAACTTATTCGCAGATTTGGACAGACAGTAAATTATGTTGGAATCCAAAAGATTATGGTAAATTGAAGATCATTACATTTAAATTAGCCAAAATCTTTCAGGTGGTGTTGAGGTTCTTTATGTTCCATCTGAGTTAATTTGGCTACCTGATATTGTCCTTTATAATAATGCTGATGGAAATTATCAGGTTTCTTGTTTCTATTAGATCCATTTTATCCTTCATAGGTTACAATAATGAATAAAGCAAAGCTAAGCTATAATGGGACTGTTGAATGGACTCCACCAGCGATCTATAAGAGGTAATTCTCATCCTTTTTATAACTTTTCAGTGAGTTTTAGTATGTGCCAAATCGATGTTGAATGGTTTCCTTTCGATGCTCAAACTTGTGAAATGAAATTTGGTTATTTATTTTTACCCGTTATTTAAAGTTATTCTTTCTAGGCTCATGGACCTACGGTGGTTTAGAAGTGGATCTTAAAGTAAAATAAAATATTTTTTAAATTGATATCAATAAAAAAATACTTTTAATAAAATAATTAAGCATAAAAACGAGCAGATGCAGCATGAGGAACAAGAATTAACAGTTGGACCAGATGGGGAGAACCAATGGGAAACGGTTTTTAGAAGAAAATATGTATAGTCACATATCAGAGTTTTCAGGTCTGGGTTGTTGATGATGGAATCGATCTAAATGATTACTATCCGAGTGTAGAGTGGGATATTCTGCGTGTGCCTGGAAAGCGGCATCAGAAAAAGTTTTTAAATTAAATTGAAATAATTTTAATAATATAATATAGATATCCTTGCTGTATTTCTCCCTTCATTGATCTTACTTATGAGATACATCTGCGTCGAAAAACGCTCTTTTACACCGTAAAATATCCTCTCTGAACTGATAATTAAATAAAATTTTAGGTCAACTTAATGGTCAGTTTTGAGAATAAAGCGATTTATGATTTTTTATGAGATGCTTTTTAAGATTCCATGTGTAGGTATTAGTTTTTTGACAGCTCTTGTATTCTATTTGCCATCAGCCGGAGGCGAAAAAGTTAAATTTAATTATTTCGGCAATCATTCAATTATTTCAGATATCGCTCTGTATTTCAATTCTCATTTCATTGACAGTCTTCTTTTTACTTCTAGTCGAGATCATTCCTTCTACTTCGCTTGTTATTCCTTTAATAGGCAAATACCTTCTTTTTACAATGGTCCTAGTTACACTTTCGGTATCATATGTCCTTATCCAGCTATTAAAATATTTAATAATTTACAGGTCATTACCACTTGTTTAACTTTAAATGTTCACTACCGGAACCCATCAACGCATAAAGTTAATTATCAATTACAGTATAATTACTATTAAAATTATCAGATGTCGCCCTGGATCCGCAAATTATTTATAGAAATTTTACCCTATTATCTACTTATGAGAAGGCCAATTCAAAAAAGTAAAAAATCGAGAAAAACAAAAGAAGATTTAGGCACTTCAATTATGGTTATTTAAAGAATTTATTGCAAATAATCATGATCTAACTTAAGCTACATTTATTGCCTAACGCTGTCTTAAGAAAACAAAAGGAGCGTGAGGCTTTAAGCCAAAGGCGGTTGACTCTACAGCGGCAATCTATTCTCGAACAGGTTTATGATCAATGAAATTTTGTTGATCATTTCTTAAACGAATAATATAATAATGACTATTTTAATATAGATGGAGATACATACAGCTCCTAGCTCTGCAGAAGCTATAAAAAGAATAGCTGGGCATGGCCGTGAAAGCTCCGGACTTATAGCACATTTCGCGAGTACTTCTAGAGAAAGAGAGCAAAACGGCAGTTTATATAGAGAGCAAAGTCCGCTTAAAAGTGCCGTTGATAGTGTAGCCTTCATTGCTGAACATTTTCAACGTGAAGAGGATGATCAAAGAGTGAGTTAATATTTTTATCATTTGAGTTATGCAAGAACCGGTGGTTTGTAGCGTGAATATTTCATCCATTTTTAATACCGTATCATAGGTATATCCGCCTTCAAATTTAGCTGAGCCTAGTTATGATACATACAATAATTTTAAAGAATGATAATTTAATGTGATTTTAAAGATTTCAAACGACTGGACGTTTGTGGCGATGGTTTTGGATAGAATTTTCTTAATAACTTTTACTGTTATTTGTTTTTTCGGCTGTGTACTCATCATTTTCCGCGCTCCAACTATTTGGAGTGCGGAACCTGCACTTGGAAACGCATGACTGTTTTAATTTAATTTTAGGGTTGGACAAAGTCTGATATATCATACCATTTTTCGGCTAATATGCTTTCAGTTCTATCTTGATTAAATGCTTGTGTCCAACCCTATTCTACAAACGGGTATATTCATCTTCCTACAATAATTTTTTGCCAATAAAAAAGAATTATAATTGTATAAATTTAAATTACGTAATAAAATATTTGTTTTTTTTGTGATTTGGATAAAAGATGTAAATTTTATAATTATTATTGGAATATCCTGCTAGCTAATACTCAGTTATATTAGTCAGCTAGTTTAAGCCTATGATAATTTGAATATATTTTAATAGAATTAAAAACTTGATAGGAAATAAAGACAAATTTCACTACATTAGTTTGATGGATTGTCAATTTTTTACGCTTATTCTTTTTGATATATGTTGTTGCAAAACGTTTGTTCATTTTATCCCACTATGTTGAACACACCTGTTGTCGATCTAAAACTTAGCTCTTAATACCACATTTATTTTCCATTTCCGATAAATCTGAATCAATTTTTCAATCCCTTTTATTTACTGGTATGTTAATTCCTTCCATGTTATTCAGATAGCTTCCATGTTATTCAAATAGCAATGCTAGTAATAATAAGAAAAAGTTAATTAGCTCTAGGCCTAATATCCCATTTAACGAACCACGAAAATCTATGGAGACTGAGTTCCGACCTAGGAAGAAGTTAATTCCTGAAAAAAGAAAAACGGTTAAACTGGAGATGGGCTCCATGAGAGATGAAAATCGATATGATGCCTTCAGACGTAATCCAAGATCAATGATAAGAAGACTTTCAAGGGCAGCATCCTTCAAAAATGCTTGTAAGTTTATTGCCAAATTTGATTTATTTTTTATTGTTTCCAGCCTATTCTTTGGATTTGCAAGGAATACTTAATCAATTCGAGAAGGTACATTCATTCAATTAGGAATAGGATAAAGCACATCTTTCAAGCATTCCACAATACATGGCATTTGTCATGCGGGTCTTGCTCCGAATATGAAATGGAGACGTTTCTGGCTTGGTGTAAGGAGAATAATTATATGTAAATTAGTACTTAAAATTTTTTAATAGGTTTTCACAGTTTGTTTTACAATTTTGATAGTTCAAACTATTTATCTTGTTGTTAAATTCTTTGAATATCCTAAGAATGTTGATCTTGATGTGAGAATACAAATTGAAAAGTATTAATAATTTAAAGTTTTAGCTCAAATTTGAAATGACTGAATTCCCTGCGGTATGTTATTTAGAGCAAATTAAATCTAAAACAGATTTTGGACAGCTAAAAACTATTTAGGTAACCATATGTAATCTAAATCCATACAAAGCGTCAGCAATCTTCAATGATATTGGAGCACAAGCAACTGTAATATTTTAAATATTTCCGTTCTTAAATTAGTAAATTAGTGATTGAGATTAAAGATTAGATTATAAATAGACTAAATTAGCTAAATTAGTTAGATGCAATGCAAAATGCACTCCATGAATCTTCTGTAGAGGATATTTCTTTATCGAAAGGTAAAAATCTTACTGACAATAAGAATTAGTTTTATCGAATTTGATAATTTTATATTGTATTAGAAGATAAACAGAGATATAAAAGGGAAGCAAGACTACGGCAAAGTAACGTAAAAAACTCGAAAGTAGCCACTTCTAAGAAGAATGACCGACGTTATTTGCAAGGTACTATAAGTAATTCAAATTATTAACGAGAATTTTGTACTAAAGTATATGCACAATGTTATTGCGAAATGAATCGTCTCTCATCTGTCCGCAAAAGGGGCAGCTGCTATGCTCATTATAAAGTTAGGCGATGACTTTTTTAATGTAAAGCGCGATTCTATTTAAAGCGCCGAGCTTCATTTCTTTATCAACCTGGACAAAAGCTACTAATTTTCTATCAAACAAAATGCCTGTGCCAATTGGATACATTTGCCAGGGCACTATGGCGATGTTTTCCATGTAGGAAAATATTGACAGATTCCTTCTTATAAACATTACTTATAGACAATACATGGAAAGAGCATATTTGTTCTGATTGCGTAGATCAAGCTGGTCATTGTCCTATGCGTTTTCTTAATAACTCAGGGAATGGCTACAGTAATGATTTTCAAAATCGAGCCATTCATCAATACGACAAAGATAATGGAGTCGATGTTTGTCTTTGCCATCGAGAGTAATTATGGATAATATTAGAATAAAAATTACTCAATTTCAAGTTACAACCATTGCATACAAAACAATGTTAATGGTGATATCCCCGAAATTCAACCCGAGGAAGACATTGATACTTTGAATTTTACAAGGCAATTTTATAAAAATATGAATCTTATCTGAACTGATACTCATAATATTTACATAATTGAAGTGTGAAGCTTTTCGATCATTATTGTTTTTCAGACAATTTGGTGCCAGCCTATTTTGGAATACATCATCAAGCTCGAAAGGAGTTCACAAACCTATAGATAAGAAACAGGACAAGATTCCTCTTGCTCAAAAACAAGAATCACAGAAGATAGTTTTGGGATTCAAGGTTAAGAACTATAAAAAAGTATTAACTTTTGTATAATTTGGAACATTTTAGAATTTAACTGATGAAATATCCATTAAAAGTCAAGCTAGACAAAATCTAATTTATTCAATGGTTTTTTAAATAATCCTTTATATTAATCTTCAATAATCTAGGGAGAAAAATCTGAAAAAGAACGTATTCAGCTTTCATATAGAATGGATGAGCTCATCTTAAAGTGCTCATTCAATCAGTTAGTAAATAAAGGATTAAAATATTGAATATTATACTAATCTATTTCAGGCATGATTGCGATATTACAAGGTTAAATTAATTTTTTAGCTCTAAATTGACAAGTATATTCCGTCAATCTTTAGTGATTTCAAGCTTCATAACACAGCACAATATGGAAACTGTTATACATTTAATTGGAATCGAGATTCTCAAATAACAGCTCATCGCGCAGGAGCTAATTTTGGTAGAACCATTAGTTTATCTCAAGATTAATTTATATAAGAAAAATTTTGCCTTGTAAAAATTTTAATTTCAAGGATTACGCGTGCTTGTTTATGCGAATGTCTCAGAGTATTTGCCGACGACCGAAGCCATAGGTTTTAGGTAAATTATTTATGCAAAATTAAATTTTTTGGAAAATATTTTTCTAAATTACTATGTATCAAACACTTAATAGAATAACCGTTCATGATAAATGGACTGTGCCATTTGTGGATGCCTTTGGTAAATTTTGTAGTGCTTCTTAGAACAAATAAATTTAGGTGAGAATGCGCCCACGGGTATGCTATCTTCATATGGAGTTAGAATGGTATGAACGATTTTAGGATTTAAGATTTAATTTTTCATTTAGAAAAAATTCTTTCGTCTTGAACATCCATATGGGCATTGCCGAACTGGTATATCTGCTTATGTATAATATTTTCCTACCTGTATTAAACTCAGATTGTTTAACCATAACCGTTTTTCCCGAGAATTATCTTAATCCAAGCCTGTATTTTTTGATAGACTATTTCTTATGTACCAGATTAACGGATTAATATTTAGTAGCATTATATTACACTAGGTATTAACATTAATAATCCTCAGGTAATCAGATGCCCGAAGGATATATTTACACTGGCTACAACTATTCAGTATATTGAATATTTTATTCAAATCTTATTCATAAATTTAGGTGGAGGGCTGCCATCGCAGTTGCCTACAGCAAGAAGTATTAGTTATAATTTGAGTATACCCATAGTACTTTAAATAAGATTTCCTAAATTATAATAAAATTTGTGTGAAAATAATTATCACAATTATTCCTAAGATACTAAGAATTTGTGGTTGTGCAGATCCAACTCTACCAATCCCTTCGGGATCTCGGCAGTGCGGGATGGAGGAACAAAAAGCTCGCGAATGTATACGAACAATACAAGATCAAAAAGTCGTGGTTGAGGAACGATTAGATAAATGCAAATGTCCACTACCCTGCCAGTTCGTTTTATCGTTCTTATATTTTGCAAATATTTACAAGAAGCTATTGAATAACCCACAATATTTAGCGAAATTGGTTATGAACTCACATATTCTGCCGCTCGCTGGCCTTCCGGTACGGCAAGGATAATGGAATGTGCTAGGTTATTTACAAATTATGATTGCCAAAAATTAAAAACTATTTAGTTCTGATGAGCTTTGTTTGGAGCAGTATCGCATTAACGCTGTTAGTAGATATAATACTTATACTAAAGATCCCACAATTAAATTATTATCTAATTAGGCTCTTATCCAAGTATTTTACGAGGAGTTCAATTATCAAACGCTGACTGAAAGTGCTGCATATAGCGTAACATTTGTAGATTATTGGAAATTTTAATTCTAATCATTTAGATGACGAGTTTGATTGCCGATCTGGGCGGTCTTTCTGGACTCTGGATTGGCATTTCTATTGTTAGCATTTTAGAAGTTGTGCAGCTTATATGGTACAATAATAAATTTTAACTTTTAAAAATTTTTTAAAGGTTTTGCATGGAATATATTCACAAAAAGAAGTAAGATACCCCTAATATTATCTCTTATTAACAAAGTTAGAGTTGCACGTGATCGTCGAGAACATTCTTCCGATGATCACTCTGAGCCGAGTGGAAAGACTGGTTCGACACCATCTATTGGTCAAAGAACATCTTCTGGAGGTGCTAAATCTCTTAAATCCCTAAAATCAATGCGTTCTTATGTTCAATCTGCTACCGGAGAGATTTATCCTCCAAATATGCGTATTAGAGGTGTAAGTGACAATTACTTATGAATTTATTATTTCCCATTTTTATTAATTTTATTTTATCTGATTTCAGGAGATTGTGCACTCTCAAAGCTGTTCTGGCACAAGGTTAAAAATTAATTTAAATCGTTCTATCTACATTTTATATATAGTACACCTTATTTGGCACCTAACGTTGAATTGCCATGCACATGCCTCTTTGGTGCACGTGGACAGATCGTTTTCATGAAGCCTCTCTGTCCAGTTCACGGGTAACATTAAAAAAGGATCAAAATGCTTTTATCTGTTTAATAAGAATTCTAATCTTTATGATAGTTGAGGGTGCAGAAAAGCCTGTATATAATTTAAAATTCAAGTTACATGGTTCGCCGTATGATGCATCATAAGGAGAGCAGTAGTGAGGATGAGGAAGATGAAGACGAATCTGAAGTAGAAGGTCCTCTTTTAACAGTAGATGAGGTGGAAGCTTTGCAAAGAGAAACCGAACTGGAAAAGGAACATCAAAATCTGCTAGATAGTAGAATCCAAGAGTTGGACGAAAAGCCTGATGAAGACGATAATTTCGAAAATTCCTCAACAAGTGGGTCAGAAAAAGAAGACGATGTATTATTAATGCACAAGAGATAAATTTTATGTTTATAATATCTGTAAAAAAACAAAAAAACAATCTATGATTTCTATTGAAATGGTTTTGAAATTCGGAATGATCAAAAACTACCGGGCATATATAAAGCTGTTGTTTATAAAATGAATATTTCGTTTGCGCATGCGTTGATCACAATCAGCGGTTGCATAGAATAAAATTAAAAGATTTGGAATAAGATAACAGGCTTCAAAAATCTATAAATATGCATGTAGAATTTATAAGTGGGTTGTCTTGTTTCAAAGGGGAAAAGGGCGCCAAAGACGTTGTTGTTGTGTTTGCGGCTTCAAGATTGGTTGCGGCGAACTAATTTCATTGTCTTTGTTCTTGCCGTTTGCAGTTGTTTTATTGTTGACCTCATCGTTTACAGCTAGTTTGGATCTCTTGACCATCTCTTTGTTAGTTTCATCCTTTTGCCAACCGTTGACATCCGACGAGGCTGTGCCATTATATCTTCTTTTACGAATACTTGGTTTACTGAAAAAACAGAGATTATTTTTAGTTAAGAAATTTAAAGCTCAAAAATACTGGCCTTTCATTAATTACATCCTCGCCTTCTGGATGAGCTGTAAGAGAATTCTCAGATTTATTAGTTATGGATGTTGGTTGAAGCATATTTGCATTATTGTTGTTGTTTTTGAACAATGTTTGCCATGAAGAAATTGAAGGAAAAGATTGTATTGGAATGAATTGAGATGGAGAAGGAAAAGTAGTTGAACAATAAGAAGGAATTAGCAACTTTGAGAAATTATTCTTAAACTATTTTATTATTTAGGGAAAAATCGCTGATTAAGATTTCAAAAATTAGATTTTAGCACAGATTTTAGGCAAAAAATCGAACATTAGGATCATAAACAAAGCAAGTACTCACCATTTGTGAATTAATTTTTTGTTGTTCGTTTCTAATTGTTTCATTTAATGTTGCCATTTGATGCGTTGATGCCCCGCTAACCGAACGTTGTATTATATTATCAAGATTTATGTTGGTATTGAGTCTAAAATTGTTTTCAATGCCAAATTTATTCCTTGCTTCGGCTGCCAAATTTTCAAAATATAGACGTGGATTGATTAATCCACCCATTAATGTAGCAGCCGTTTGTGTGTTGAATCTCAATCTATTTTGGGGTAGTAAAAAAGGGAAATTTTGCTGTTGTTGAGTTAAAATAGATGAAGTAATACATTTAGATTCTTTTAGGATAGGTTGGTACATTTTAGCATCTAAAACGTTTTTAGTATATGCTTTAGCAGCATCTAAATCTTTGTTGTAATTATCAATTTGTTGTTGATAAATCTTTGGTTGTCCATCATATAGCCGAAATTTTTTTGGGAAGGATAGATGCTGGTCTCAAAAATATGAATAGTTGATTAAAGGTCAAAATACCAATAAAGAAATCTTTATCTCGTAGATAAAAATATCTCGTGGCTACAAATTTTAAAACCAACCACTTGTGCATTTAGACGATGTGGTTCGCGTTTCTCTTGGTCCATCTACCGTTACTAAACATTTAAAAAATGGACTAGAATATTTTAAAAATTATCCTCACCCTTTAAAATATTAGGAACAATTACCACCTTAAATTAATGGTTCAAAAATTTACTGTATAAATTCATGCCTGTGTATAAGGGATAGTAAATATGGTTATGCTGAGGTTGAAATTTTTTCCGCGACCACTTTTTCCAACAAAACGAAGATCGCTAAACCTCGCCATTTGTCCGGTGAATTCCGCAGTATTATTTTTTACATCGGCACAGAAATTCTCATCATTGCCAGCAGAAACACAGACCCTAGTTCCTGTTAAGTATCCTATATAATTGATGAATACCTATATTAAAACTTGCCATCTGGAACAGGACAAAGTGCCAAAATTACGAATGGGGTGGGCAGCGATTTGTTCGAGCTATAAGCAAACTTTAAATATAGAGAAAGAAAATAATTGCTACCGCCAATGAGCTGGCAGTCTGGAACAAAATATGTCCGAATGGCACGTTCTCTGTAATCGGCACTGACCAGAAATTCTTCGTAATGCCTCCTCAACATTGTCAAACACTGATTCCATATCTTCAATAAATCCTTTTTCAGCATTCATTTATTTTTTATTCTTTTTGTAGAAGAAAAATTAATAGCAAAAATTATTTAAAAAATATTAAATCGGATTTGATATTAGTTTTTTGAGCATAAATATATGGAATAATAAATGTGGGCGGAGATAACATATTCTCCACAAAACCTCATAGATACTAAACCAGCCGCAAGCCGCGCAAAAAGAGAATGTGTCTTTGCCTCTATAATGATTGGCGGCCGCAGCTGAACGTCTACCAATTTAAAAAACTTGCTATTACGGTAGCAATTGAGTTCTAACATTTAAAAAAAGGCTGAATTCGAAATAAGAAATCACTTAAAAAATAATTTTAGACCATAATTTAAAAGTTTTTCAATATAGTATGCTTTTGATACTCTAAAGTTTTATCATACAATATTCGAAAATTTTGTCTAAAAAATTAAATTTGGTTTGTTCACTAAAAAAATTCAGTTACATCTATTTTTGAACCAACACGCAAGCGGACGCCAGCGGCTTGGTGGTGTACGTATGTTGAACATAGTGGCTGGTAAATGGTAGATTGGAGGAATTGATAAAGAAAGTGAGCAGGGACATATTAATACTTGTTTTATTTAGAGTATGAAAAATTGGAAAATCGCGCAAAAAATTTGCTTTAATTAATGAATTTTTATTAGGTGGAAATTTTTGAACCTAAAGAACATACGCCTACATATTTTGAAACTAACAGATTAAAAACATTAGCAAAACATTAAAATGGCGCATCTGCTTTCTTCTCTCTTTATTCATTATACGGCTCATTTTTTCATTTAATAATGTTTTGGCCAAAATCTGCGATGTAGGGTTTGAATTATTATGCTATTGTCAACTATAAGAACATTAAACAAGCAGCCCCTCTTCGATCATCTTTTTCGGCTGTCACAAAAGGCCACTCTTTGTAGTTTATTTAAAAACTTTTCACACTATGTCTTAAATTCCTAACTTGGTCTTTCTAGGAATATAACCAAAAATTAATAATATAATTCCTTAATATTCACGTAAAAATATAACTACTCTGTTATACATTATGTCAAAAATATTTTTAATAGAATTTGTCTCATAAAGAAAGAGATATTTTTCAGATATCAAGGCCAAACTATCAAATAGCATGTCGATAGTGGCCTTTAATTTTTAAAAATTGGAAAGACTCTCCTCTCGAATCGCGTTTTTCCCTCTAAAATATCTTTACTTTGGACATATCCCCATTAATTTTCTCGATATTCCGCCTTAAATGTACCTCAGTTAACAACCGCACAAATGACACCACAACGTTACCGATATTTATCTACATTTTATTTGACAACCCTGCGTTGTTGAACGATCGCGCAAACGAAAATTTATGTAATTTAAAAGTAGATTGATGTATTTTGCTAAGAAATACCTATGTACCTCTCATTAGAACATTATAAAAAGAGGAAAGTTTCAAGTAAAATATACAGATTAGTAGATAGATTAAAGGAACAAATATAGAATTTTCTAATATATTTTGAGGAATGGGTTGAAATAATCAAAAGTTTTGAGTTAGTTTTTATTCGCTTATAAAATTTATTAGTTATAATTATTGCCAGCCCCTAAGGGGGTAGATTGTATCATTTTAATTATTGAAGGCAACTGACTTTTATTATTTACACAGTGGTTAAATTTGTGGCAGCCCCCAGATTAATGAACAAAGCGATTAAACCCAAATATTTTTATAATAGTAAAGATTGCCTCCTGGTTTTTTATATAAAAATTGGTTTATAATGAAAAATCAGAGGAATTTATTGTTGCCAATAGGTTTTATTCGAGAGATTTAGGCGATAATGGTGGCTGATTAACGCACTTCCTTTGTTTGCTATGTTGGGGGATGTGGTATTGGATCAAATAAATCCTGTGGTGTTGGGAATAGTCACAGCTCAAGTTGATTAATTAGTGCTCACACTCTTCTTTTTTACGAAAATTGCGATCTGAAAGTCAGCTTTTTAAGTGGCTTTTTATCCTAAGGATTAGAGGTAAGCACTGACGCAACTATATACCCTAACAGATAATCTTGAGCATTTCGGCCACAAAAATTGGATGGCAAAATGATGGATTATCGCCATAATTTTTTTATTTTTATATAAATATCCAACAACTATGTATTATAAAAAGTATGTTAGTATTACTTATTGAAATTCTTATTTTAAAAATATATAATTAGGGATGGGCCCACCCGAATTTTAAAAAGCTGCAGGTGGAAGAAGACGGAGGAAAATAAAAAGTTGAAGAAGGAAGCGGAAGAGCAGAGAGATGGAAGCGAAAGAGTTCCCATCCCTGATCTACCTATATCTAGTTCATAAAAAATTTTTTGACCTTAAAATTCTACTTTTCAGCTCTAAAGATTTCGTTCATGGTCAATTTATCAATCGTGTTAATTTATAATAGTTTGAAGATGAATCATAAAAAAGAGATTGTGTAGTTCAATTTTAAATTTATAGAGAAAACCGGAGATGAACGCCTATCCCATTAATGTTGGTGGCTTTTGTTCTTTGATTGATGATCAATTCATTAGGATCTCTTATCACCTCTCATTTATTAATGACCCATTTGCAAATATTTCTTGAAAGAAAGCGCTTACGCGAAAGATTTACTAATGTTATTTTTTATTGTTATGCATAACAGCTTGATAAAATTGTCTTGTATAATTGGATAAAATCTGGTTTTATTAATAATATTGTGTAATCCAGTCCCAGACAATATATAATTAAAACAAGATAACTAACAAAATTATAAGCGATATGTACATGCATAATCAGTCCACACGCAGCGCAGATAAAAGAAAATAGAATTAATAAATCGAAATAACCCGCAGCATTTGCCTGTGATCCTAGTCATAATCTTGCCTGTAATCTTGCTTTTAATCTAAATTAAAATCCATTTTTGTGGTATATCTTTTTGGAAATTAAGATCTATAGCCCAAAAATGATCCGTTTGCCAATAAGTTCCAATAAATTTCCAAAAAATTATTGATCAAAATCAATAGTATTTGGTATAATTTTCAAATTTGCTGCAATGAAATGACTAGTATATACTCTTTATTTTCACATTTTGTGTAATTTTGCCCTAGGATTATACCCATGCTAATTGAAGAAATTTTTATTAATACATATTTGCATGAGTCACTCTTAATTTTGGTTACTTTTTAGCCTTATAGAGCGTGTGACTCATCATTAAAAAATGGCGGCTGCCTCTAACAAAAGGCCACCAGACGAGCAACAATTACCTACTTACAAACTGGTTGTTATTGGAGAAGGTGGTGTTGGCAAATCTTCATTAACCATTCAGTTTTTCCAGGTTCATAATTTTTTTAAATCCCACATTTATGTGATTATCCAGAAACAATTTTTGGATTATTATGACCCGACAATTGAAGATCAGTACATACAGGTTCTAATTTTTATAATTTATTTATAAATGGTGTTTATTTTAGCATTGTGAAATTGACGGACAATGGGTTATTTTAGATGGTTAGTTTTATGTTGCCATGACTTGAGGATAATTGACATTAAATTAATCATAAAGTCAATGATAGAATGATATACAAAAAGATTGAATTTTATGAAATCAAGCTAATAATTTTCTATAGTATGATATAAGGTTTGGAAAAATATACAAATAAATTAAAGTTATGGCCTAAGAGCGAGGGAAATTTGGCCAGAAACCTATTAATAACCATAACTTTCTTAAAAATTCCCAAATTTTGATGTTCTTAGCTTCTAAATAAGCTATTTTTTTAGCTTAACTCTGAAATAAAAATAGCTTTTTACTTTCATACCTGGAAAAGTTATGTTTAATGTCCTCAAGTATCGGATCTTTCCATATAGATCTTTTCAAAAATCTTTTCATTAATTATCATGAATAAAGGTTTCAGTATTGGATACAGCTGGACAAGAGGAATTTTCTGCAATGCGTGAACAGTAATTTCTTTCTTGGAATTTTACGTTACACAATCCATTTGTTAGATATATGCGGAGTGGAAGAGGTTTTCTGTTAGTCTACTCAGTTACAGATGAGCAAAGCTTTCACGAAGCTAAAAAACTTTATCAGGTTTTTAACTAAATTATGAAAGTATATTCTTCATATTATTCTAAGCAAGTACTTCGTGTTAAAGATCGTCCAGAATATCCAGTGCTTCTTGTCGCGAATAAGGTTTTTTGATTGAATTTTAATTGAGTTTGATAATGCGTTTACAGGTTGATCTACTTAGTCAGAGGAAGGTTAGTGAACAGCAAGGTCGGGAACTGGCTTGTGAACTGAACAACATCCCATATATTGAGTAACTATAGCTTAGGGATATGAAATAATGATAATATTTAACCTAGAACATCTGCTAAAGATCCGCCTGTTAATGTTGACTCTGCTTTTCACGAATTGGTTTATAATACATTAGTTATGTTTCTCTAAAAATATATTTAGGTTCGAATTGTCAAGAGCTTTCCTGCTGAAGAGAATGCTCAGAATGTAGGATTTTTATTAAAAATCATTTGAGGCTTTGTATTTTTATCTTTTAGCTTAAAGATATTCAAGGTCGGCCTTTTAAAGGGAAAAAAGGAGGTGGCAAACAGAAATGCATAATAACATGAATTTTCATACATTTTGGTCATTAACTTAAAATTTCGTGCCTTTATATTATTTTAATTATTTTACTTATATTTTGCATTTTATCATTAAACCTCTGGAAAGGGAACCTTGCCATTTTTAATTTTATTTTTAACTATAGGGACGTAATTTAAATCTGTATTTTTACATCTGATCAACGATTACGTTCCTGTTCTTTATTGTTATCTTGCCTTTACATATATTTAACTATTATTTTTTAACCAGTCAGTGATTTATTTATATGACAGCCTCAATCTTTAATAATCTGAATAAAATTTGAAAGATATGTATGTTTTATGCATTAAAAGTTAAGTAGCATGCTAGGAATTAAATAATGTGTATTTATTTATAACTAGGGTTGCCGTTTTTGAGTAGGGCCAACGGTCCAGGCATTTTTTCGGGTCAAATTTGGGGTCCGGCTTGATCTTCTAGACCGAGTCTGTCCATTTTGGCAAGCAATCTATACACATGAGCCCTAAAAACAATAATAGCCACATTTGTTTGTTTCAATTTCTATTTTTAGCGACATCAATTTGCTTTCATTTTATTGTTATTTTTAGCTGGCTTTGTTTAAAGGGGTGTTGTATTTCTAAACTGAAATACATAATGAAATCCATTTTACAAAAATTTAGTAATTTTTTCAAAAATAATGTTTGAAAAATACGCTTACAATCAAGTTTTATTAGCTTTATTCATGATCCGATTACTAGCAGCAGAGCTTAGTAATTTTGATAATTTTCAACGTAGTGATGTTCCAGCTATTGAGCAACGCTCTATAAGCTTTGATAATCCTAGTTTGACAAGGTTCGGCAGAAAAGAGACGGGAATGATGTTCCAGGCTGCACTTCGAAATAATGGAAGAAGCCCATTTGGAGCCTTAATTTCTCGAAATTATGCTAACTTAATTAGTAAGTTCATGACTATTTTTTGAATAATCTTACGTAAGATATGCAACGGCTACAACAACGGATATCAGATGAACAAAAACTGAAGAATGCATTGCTTCGGGCTTCTGGAAGGAATGGAGATGATTCACCGATGTCCTTCAAAACACCTTTAATAAAGCCCTTACTTTCTCGTCTACAAAATCTTGGAAAATTTCAAGTAATTTCAAATTTTTCTACTAATTTTTCATATTTAAATAAAGGCTACTGAAAGTAGAAATATAGGCATTTTTGGTAAAACAACAAACGAAGCTCTCAGTCAGCAATTCTCATTAAAACAAATTTTGGAACAAGAAAAGATCATCCTGGAATTGCTAGAGCGTGATTCTCAACGTAAACAACTACTAAGGAGTAATCGACTTGATCTAAAAGACTTGCAAGAAAAACAACAGCGTATTTTAAATTTGCTTATTCAGCAGCAACAAAATAATGATGATCAAATAGACCCTTCCATTGGCACTTCTGGCAAAAGCTTTTATAACCCTGACGAGACACCAACAGCAGAACAATTCATTTTAAGTTCAGCAGAAGATTTCGGCTTTAAGAAACCGTTCCAAGGGGGAAAAATCCAGAATCCAACATCAGAGCAGCCCGTTGGAAGAGTTTCTCCAAGAGAAGACCAGTTGCAGCTCTTGCAGATTTCTCCGTACATACTTGGGAAAAATCTGTTGAACAATGTTGGGTCAACTTTTCAAGTTCTTAAAGTGCCTGGCAATGTAATTAAATCCTTAGAGGATAAAGATGCCTTGATGCTAATCCAACAGAATGGACAACAGACAGCTGAGATTTACGGAAATGAGGAGACTGCTGTTGAACAGAAAATGAATCCTCAAATTAGGGATTTAAGTAATGATAATGATAGTTACGAATATACTGTTGGTTTTGAGGAAAATGATGTTTTGAATACTACAACCCCTTCCGAATAAGATTCTTTTATTACTCTATATCCAATTATGTTTTTGATAACTAAATAAATTATAAAGATTTAAAATCATTCAACCTTTTAATCCACCATGCTCGCCCGTTGAACACCCACTCAATCACTTAGATCGGGATTTGCAATTTTTGCTTTATCTTATATTTTATTTTCTACATTCTTATATCCAAACGAATAAAAACAAATAAACAACACTATTTATCAATCCAAGAATGCTTGTTTTTCTTTAAACGTGTAAACAGCTGTTGCATAATTAGAGCAAGATTGCGTTTTTGCATGAAAAATACGAAACAATTGTGGCTATTTTTTAAACTCATCGTTCAACTCAATAGCTCAAGGAACCAACTCATTCTAACCGCTAAATAATTAAGAAAATCCTCCAGTCGAGAGCTTAATCACAAAAAATGTAACTATCCACACTTAAAAATTATCTACAAAAGCCTTGTTTTGTATTTACATGTTTTACTTTAAATCATCTAATTTTATTCCATTGTTTTTGCCTATAATCATTATCTGTGTTGCTGAACTGCATGAAAAAAACTATTCAAGACTTAAAGTTGATCAATGTTCTAATCGTTGTAATCGGATTCTCAAACGCTCGATGAATGCTGTAAAGGAACATCCTGAAAATGCTGCAAATATTCTTATGATATTACGTAAATCTCGGCATAAAAACCAAATTCTGCAGAATGAAAACTTTGATATAAATCCAATTTGTTGGTTAGCTAATCTGGCTTTATCATTATATGATTTCAAAGTTTAGGAAATTTTTCGACTATGATCATTGCCAAAAACAATGTAATAAGTTGCTCAGCTCTAAAGCAAGCATGAAACAAAATCATTGGCGTGAATTCTGGTTACAAACAAAAATGTTATGGATTTCAAATCGTATAGATTCTGACGTGTGTGATAATCTTCCATCCGATCAGCATTGTTTGCACAAACACCGCAACCATATAGAGAAAAGTTGCTCAAAAGATCAGCGGAGAGTAGCGAAAATGCGCATGATTGGCTTCCAATTGGAACAAATAAAAAATGAATATATGAGATTAAATGGCATAAAACAGTTTAACAAGCTAAGAAACTTTATTGAGCAAGTAAATTTAATTGAAATTATTTAGGTTATTAATAAATTTTAGGACATATGTCGTTTACTGAATACGCAAATTTCTTGCATAATTAGCTCTGGCCAAAACTTATGCTCTGATCAGGAAAGAAAAAGGAAAATTCTGAAGCTCGATTTCTCCTTTATTCGAGAATATTTTCTTTCTACTTTATTACCATCTGGTCGGGTTATTGACAAATACAAAACCAGAAGTTTTACTATGATTCCTCTTGAACTGGACCAACTTCTGCCCGAAGTTCTCCTGGACCGTTGTCAAAAATCCAACTTTTATAAGTATAGTTTATTACTAAGATGTATTAAGAACAAAAATAATTTCGAAAATCTAAGGAATGTTGATGGCGATCGTCTCCAACGAGCTCTTATTGATGAAAATGTTTATGGAGAGGAAGGTGAAGAAGTTACCATTGGCCCCAACATTCGGCGATTATTTTCATCAGAAGAGGATTTGGAGGATATGCCACCAAATTTCTTTTACTCGACAGCAAGGCTGACAAATGACTTCAATTCTAGATATTCCGTCCAGTGGGGAGATCAAAATAACATTGTTAGGACTATTAACAACAAGGTTACAGTACCAAATGTTTTGACGAACGACCAAGTTCCTATAGTCGACGGGCAAGAAGAATTTCATGATATACTAAATAATAAACATGAAAACAATATAGATCTAGGCAAGAATGTAAAAGAACAAATAAATAATAACATTGAAGAATATGAGGAAGAATGGGTATATGAAGATGATTCTTCCGAACCATTTGATGATGATGAGGAGTTTAAAACGGAAGAAGTGCCAAACATTCCCACAACGCCAACCTCTTCCGTTGAGGCATTGATAGATGGAATCGAAGGAGTTCGTCAAGAAAATCATAAGAGTGATCCTATTGTATGTTAAGACCTCACTTTCTTTGTTAAATAATTTTTCGATTTAGTTACAAACGAATCATAACAATGAAGGTGAAAATCGGCAGAGATATTTCTCGACAACAAATGATTTTATCAGTGACAAAAGTAATGGCGAAGCGAGCTCCCAACCAATGCTACAAGATACGCACATATACTTTTCAAAAATTCTCGAATTTGACGAGGATCATGAAATTGAGTATCGAAATAAATGGCCTAATGAAGGTAGTTTTATTATATTTAGAAGATAATTAAATATATTTATCTTTTAGTAAAATCCACTTTTGATGTTGTGCAAACCAATGTTGATTCTATAGAAAATATACAAGAACCAATATTGAAGAACTCAGAATTACCTGTCAAGTTAAATGGTGAACAAAATCATGAGGCAAATGACGAGAAGAATCATCATTATGAAAACAACAGTCCATTTGTTATCTTACCAGCTGATATAAGCGAATACTATGCTAATGAGATTCCATTGAAAAAAGAACATTTGGTACTAAGAAAGCATCTTATAAAGGATGGCAAGAATCAACGAATATCAACAAATGATCAGCGCCAAAAGATCCTCGTCTCCACCGAACCAGTGCCTACAAAAGGATCAGAAACTCTTCTAGTTCTACTCGGTGTTTACTTGGCCTTCTTTGCATTGGCCGCTTTTTTCTTATTTTGTTTAGTATTAGCCTGGCTGGAAAGGCGCAGCCGACGTCATACAAGCTATTTAACGGATCATGAAATCAAAGAAAATAAAAGTTTATTTTTGTATATGAATCCAAATAAAGGCACTATGAAATATATTGCTTGATCTTTATCACTTTATTGTATAAATTAAAAAAAATTTTTGAATATCTACCCACAAAACCAACTCTCAGCGCAATAAACGCCAACTCTGGCCCCTATCCAAGGCTGTAAATCTTCCTTTACTTTAATATCCATTACTCCTTTGCCATCAAATTTAACCATTGCCTCCTTTGCTAATTCTAAAGTGCCTTCTGGATTTCGTTTAAATGTTTCCATTTTCCAGGGTTTAACTGAACAGTCATCTTCTTTGATCTAATTAATTAAAAATCCTTGGGATATTTTCAATTTAATTACCAGTAATTCTTTTTGTTCATCTTTTCCATTAAACACAAGATTCTCTTTCATTTCAAACCCAACAATATCTGGCCGGGACAGTTTAAATTCGAATGGAGTTTCTGCCAATGATTTTACCTGAAATGATATTTAATCATATTTATATAGATGTATCAAACCATTGATCGAATTTCACAACATTCGATACCCAAAATAAATCCACAAAACAAAAGATAAGTCAACATAATGTATAAATAAACGAAAATCCAGATTAAATCTTATAACAATCTATTTATGTATGTTTTCCTTTTACTAATTCCTTCCCCTTTCCTCTTCAAATCATTACTACCTAGACTGATTACCCTTAATTCTCGCTAAAATAATTAATCACTTTTTAAATCTTGCTGATATCTATAATGTAATTAAAATAAAATAAGCGGGGCAAATCCAATTTTATTGCTGAACAGCTTTAAAATTTAATATAGATACTATAAAGTTTGTACATTTTCATATGAGCATGGATAAATGTCAAATATCATAATTAAATCCAGCGGGGATTTGTGCTTTTAGTTGATAGTCAATATAGACACAACCATTAAGTACAGTGACAGTCCTGCCTTCAGCCTTAGCTTTGCGCATTTGAGACCGAAGATTATCCAGATCAATTAAATTTGGAGTTGGTGCGCAACCTAAGATAAGTGACAATATATATAAATGATTTGGTATGTTTTCTAAATTAACATACCAGCCAGCATTCCAGCCTGATGCATCATCATCTTGAAAAATTTATAAAAATTTTTGAGTTACTATTGGATTTATATATTCAAACCGATATTCCTAGACCAACACCTTTGGAACTGGGAGTGGATCTAAATAAAACGATTAGAAACTTAATAAATTCCTTCTTACTTTATAGCTGACTGTTGATTTTGACGTTCTACGTTGCTTGTGTGATTCTTTTCATTTTCGTGCCGATAAAGGCAGTTACCCATTTTAGCTGGCATGCAAATTTAGTTCAGTTTTTAAATTTTATAATGTAGTCTCACCAATATTAACATATTGAATTAAGCATGTTAAATAATTTTTATATTTTTGTTTATGTTATCCTAAAATAGTCCCTGTTGAAAGATAAGCATAAGGAAATAAGGCTACTTAGCACGTTCCTAATAAAAAGAAAAAGCCGGAAACTTTAAAATTGGATACAATAAAATTCCAAATTTGGATATAGCTCAGCAGCTTAAAGGAATTGATTTTCTTGAGAGCTTTTACGAAACTTGGTAGCTCTGAGTTCTTTTGGGATAACTAAAAATCCCTTTTTGGAATAACCAAAATTAGCATTTCTAGTAATTAAAACTGTGCGTGGGTGAAAGTTTTTTGCTTAACACCCTTAATTGGAAAAATATTTGTGCCTTTTATTGACAATGAATATTGAAGGCATGAGGATTGCTATAAATTTTTCTATAAAAATATGAGAGGATAAAGCCGGCAATGCGAAAAGATGAAGGGTAAACAGCCGAATAAAATGCTAATATAGCATTGGTTTGCCAGTTCCCTCCCTCTCCAAACATCAATGTGAAGAATGGGAAAATATAAATTTGGCCGTTATGTTACTAAAAACTTGATGAAAATAATATGTATGCATAAGCTTATTGTTAATCTGAATTACTATTCAATGGAAAAGGGAAAATGAAATAGTATTTGAAATTTTTTAGAAGCAAGATATGCATAAGCCTAATAATAAGCAACATCTTTTTTATGTTATTTCTCGTGTAATTTGAATTACATGAAGCATAAGACCAAAGAATCTTTTCTATTATTGTTTTTGAAATGCCATTTCATAGCAGCAATGGAGAGATGGCTGTCTCTTCAAGCGATCTTTTGGGTTTTATGTAAGCAAACAAATTGTCAAGAAGGCGAAAATTTTCAAGGCATTTGGCAAAGAAATTTATCCTTTCCATTTCTCCTAAATTTGTTTTCCTCGTCGCGTTTTCATGCCAATTTGTTTTGCACTAACATTCTTGAAGAATCTAATTTACGAGTGAGAATTTGGCAAGGAAGTTTTCGAGGATATGAAAAAAATAAGTCGATGATGATAATTTAATAAAACATTTTTATTTAGAGTGAAATAAATAATATGTATATTTTGCTACGGTATGATGGCACCAAAACCCAAAAAAACATTAGAAGTCATCTACGGTATACTGGCACAAAAAAATACTGCCCTTTTGTACGTATTGCTAGTCGGCAAAATCGCATTCCCGCGATCCCGTAACGAGATTGAGTTGCAAAAGATTGAACGTGGTGAATTCTGCGGTATTAATCCCGTAAATCCCGTTGTGGGGTAATCCTCTTAAAACCCAGGATTTCGTGGCTATCTAATTTACGAGTGAGAGTATAGTCAATCATACTTCAAAATTATTAAATTTATCATTATTAAATTTAGTCAAACAAATAAAAGAAATAATAAAAAAATAAAGTAACAATCTGGGCCTCAAAAAATATGTATAATTTTAATGTCATGTCCTGTTGGAAAGGTAGACAATCTGCAAAAACTACGAAATTCCTTAAAATTGTTCACAGCATTGTCAGCTTCTACAACAATACGAGCGAATATCTTCTATAAAATGATTAAAATAATTGCTATATATTTTGATATACCATCTGTGCATCGCTTTTCGCAGCACATTTGTGTCAGACGTTCTCGAGATGCTTTAAAAAAATTTTATATTTTTTCAAATAATTTTCGAATTTTAGACTCACCAACTGATTTATCCGCCTTTTTATCCATTAATTCAACCCTCTGCATGTTTGCTGGACCACATCTGAAATTAAATTTATATGATTAGGGATCAAGCAGGGTAAAAATAGTCAACTTACTCGCCACACAGTTCCCTGGTTCTATTCGTTAATTTTATTCCACATAATCGTCGAGGCACTGTTGACTTTAAAATTAATTTTTTCCATATTGGATTTAAAAGTAAAAATTTTTTTTAATTGAACGTACAAACTCAACGGCAGTGAGTAGAGATCCATCTTCCCTTGAATTGACAGATGGGACAAATCGTCTTCTATGCCATCTAGTGACGTAATAGCGCTTTTTCCAAGGAAATGAACTACCAGTCTTAAAAGGAAATTTATGGAATTTGTAATTATGACATTTTTGAATTAAATCTAGGAAATTAGAATTTAAAATTTCACACTTCAGCACTTGCTGAAATCAATCGGAGATCAGTGCTTCTTCTCATCCGGTGTCTGTTTATATTAGTCAAATCGAAAATTCTTGTAATCTCCTCGTTGCTGTATCTTCTTAACCCGTTTGTTTCCGCATTTGTTCCGTCTTTAGAAAATGAAATGTTGCCTTTGACATGATTAATAAAGAAGATTAGGATAGTAAAAGATTGAAAAATTTGAAGAACATATTTACAACAATGGTGTTTTATTCTTATTTTATTTTGTTGTATCCTTGACATTTTATACACTTTCTAGTTAAATCTGTCAATAATTTATTTAAAAATAAACAATTGTTTAATTATGTTATTTACAAAAACTAAATGTTCTTTGAGGATTTTAAGTTTTATGTAACAGGAAAAATCATATGTTCATTTTAAAATGCCGGAGAAAGGAAAGAGTACCAAATTAGAATTTTCTCGCGCATATTTTTTATTGAAGAAAAATTTTGAATTTTTGCAATACCAAATCTGTCATATATTTTTGTGTGATAACAAATTTAATACAGCTAAAAGAGACTTCGAGTATTTTAAAGGATTTTTGAGCGTAGGCGTTAGAAAAATTTCTACGTGAATAAAAAATATGTAGAATGAATGTTCACAGAACAAGACAAAAATTTTGGGGCGTACGTATTGTTAAAATTTATTTTTTTAATTTAATTTTGTTGTAAACAAGCGAAATTTTATAATATTTCGTGACGTTATTTTCTTTGTGTCCCGTTTTAAGTTAAATGAGAATTTTAATATAAATAATTATTTTGTATTTACGTCGAGAATATGTTTGATTTACGGATAGAAAAATTTTGCAAAATTATTTTACAAAAAAATAATTGTAATTGCCAGACTTCAAATCCGCGGATATCCTTCTCAAGATCCTTGCCTTTGCGCCTACGGCCTATCTCTCTCTCAAGATCCTTGCCTTTGCGCCTACGGCCTATAACAGCGGATACCAGCGGATGGATAAGAGTCAAAAGTTACAAGAATATGAATGGATATTGACCTCACAGATATATGTACCTGGATAAGGATACCAAAATCCGTTTCCATGGGTAAGTCTGGTATTTACATAGTAAATAACTGAAATATGCGCGAAATCTTATGATTAATGGCTAAATAGTACTGTTATTATTTTTCATTTACATAGGTGACAATCTTCCATTTTTTCCCATATCTTAGACGATTATTTTGAAAAAAAAATGCCCTTTAAGTCTATATCTTTCCCACAATTTGTTCAAAAAACAAAATTTGAAATGCCGCCGCGCGTAAATCGTAAATATTGTTTTCCTCCTTATAAACACATTTTTTGCCTAGACAATTATTAGTATTTAGGCATATAGGGAAATAAAATAAAAATATATTGGATAAAATTTTTTTGAATAAAATTGCTAATGTCTCCTAATTGCGGGTTCTATTTTTAACAAGAAATTAACGCTCACGTGTTTAATAAAATATTTTTTTGAAAATAATTTTAATTCAGTAATAATCGGACTAACTTGGAAATAATATGAAAAATTTTATTTTAATGCTACAAACTATTATGCCATTTATAGAACCTTTTTTATTGTTTAATATCGAACACAAATAAATAAACACAAATAAATTCGTTACTCATAAATTAGGGATTTCTGTGATTAATATATTGTCTAAAAATTTTTTAAATTGAGGAATAGAAAATTAAGCTTGATAGATTTCTTTAATTCCCGGAATATTTGTGGTAATCATTGAATAAGTTTACAGCTCCTGGGAGATCTAAGGATATCCGGAACCTAAAAATTCTGATCCTGACCGGCTAAGGATATCCGGAATTGCTAAATATATTAATGAATAATAAATAGAAAAATAAGTATAAAAATATAATTGCTATAAAAATAAGTATAAGATATAGTGCCAAAAATAGTTTTTTCCTTTTATTTTAGTATTTCCGGCATTACTTTTAATATGCGCAACAATAAACATGCGCAGGGGTAAATGTCCAGCTCAGCGTACACATGTCCGCAAAGGGAATTCTGCAAAAATGATTTTTTGCTGCATTCTTCTCCTCTCCTTCTCTCTACCATAATTTTCCTCAGGTTATCAAATGATAAGTGACAGTTTGGCGTCGCTTCTGTGTTTATTCTTTCTTTTAAATATCAGTATTCTTTCTCTTAAATACCAATATTCTTTTTTTAATTATTAATATTTTGTATTTTAATTATCAATAATGCCTCTTTCGTGTCCAACAAATAATTCGGCAAGAGAACAGTTTTGGATTCCTTTTTTTGATCACAAATCGCTTGACATCGCAAAAAGTAAACAATCCCAACTTCTTATTATTGAATATCTGCAAGAGTTTTTTTGATCCAAAGTTTTTTTGATCCAATTTTCGTTGATCTCTACTTCCTTTATTGTCTACGCCAAACTGTCACCTATCATTTAATAAGCTGCGGAGAATTATGGTAGAGAGAAGGAGAGGAGAAGAATGCAGCAAAAAATCATTTTTGCAGAATTCCCTTTGCGGACATGTGTACGCTGAGCTGGACATTTACCATGCGCAGGTTTATTTTGTAACTTTTTATAAATAATATAATGGGTTTGAAATTGTATTTTTTAAATTAAACTTAAAGGAACGCTAATACATTTTAAAGGTTTATAAGAAGAAATAAATGATATTTTTGGAAATTTTATAGCAAGTCCTCAATTTTGGAATTTTAGACAAATAAGACGTAATGTAGACGGATTAAGTCTCAGATTTTTGCGTGCCAAAGGTGCGAGCTTTTTGCCCTTTTAAAATTTATTTGTTCAAACACAAATAAATTTAGGCATTTTCTAAGATAACCCCATCAAATTTCATTTTAATTACGTACCCATATAAAGAAATGGAATCTGGCCGCGTAAAACCACTTTAAAAAGGCAATTTTCTGACGAATGTTTTTTTGAAAAAATTTATTGCTCATTCTCAATTAAAAATATTTTTACAAAGATATTTACGTGAATTTTCAAATAAACAAATAAAATGTTTAAAAATGACGCTGTTCGCCAATTTATTAGATAAATAGAAATTTTTTGCGTTCACGTATTCCCTAAATTACCTATAAAGATAAAATTAAAATTAATTAACGTGAAAGTGTTTATAACAATTTTGATGTTTGTAAGATAAGTTAATGAATGAATTTGCAAAAAAAAATATAAAATTTTGTTGATAATTTACTTTTTTTATCTAAAATTTAAAGTCGTTAAAGATTGCAAATAAAAAAAATCGCAAACAAAATTATTAAAACAATAAAGATTATTATTCAGAAAAATAATGGGGGAATTAAACTAATTTTAATAAGGTCTGAGAATTTTCTGGTATTTAATGTTCTAAATAGTTTTTTATTATTTTTTTAGTTTAACTAAGGCTGCGCATAAACAGTAAAACACGCATTCATTCGAACTGAAAAAATACCTACGAGGAAAACTCGTGAACACAGTCATGGAATTTTTGAGATAAAAACAAGGAGAGAAAATGTGTAAAAAATATTTTCGATCAGCTGGTTACCTAATAATTTTTTAAATGTTTTTGTATAATTGCCAGGTCACATGTATGTACTTCCTTTTTCAAAATAAAAAATTAATGAATTAGAATTGGAAAAACGCTACACATTGGTTGAGTCCCGTGCCCTATAACTTAAGAAGGGGAGGATAAATTTTCTTGAACATAGTACCAATGAATAGAGAATTAAATTCACTACAAAATGCCAAAAATTCAAAATTTTAGTTTTTATGCTATAACTTCCTTATACATAAGCCAAAAGTTTTTATTTTTTGGTGTCATGTAGAGGCCTTAATCCTCTATTCAATCGTACCAAGAATACTAAAAATGATCCATCCCTTTATGATTTATAGGGTTTTGGCCAACTGAACCGCTCCGTTAGCCTTAAACATTTGTAGTGGGAGAAAAAATGTTAAATGGATAAATAAAAGTTACAGGGATAAATAATTATAATTTTATTTATTTCCAGACTGGGGCACGCATATGTATTTGCTAATATGCAAATGTAGTATTTAACTTGAGAATACTCACGGGAAACCGGGCAAGTGTGAAATGTCATGCTGCAAACTTTATTCAAGTTTGCTTTATCGAAAAGAATTTTACAAGTAAAATATGCTTATAATAATTAAGAGAAAATAAATTTAGAGAATTATGACATTTAAACTTAAACCTAACCATTAAATGGCATTTCCGTTTTCAATGTGAGAAGCATTACGTGTGAATATTTTTTAACTCAATGTGTGAGGTAAACAGAAAATAATGCTTTAATAATTTTATAAAAACCAATAGATTTTATCAGATTAATTGAATAAATTTTGATTAAAATTGAAAAAAGATAATACATAATTGAAAGGAAATGGATTTCTCGGGCAAAATAATCTAGGGCTCTTGTCTAAATCAATCAAACCTTATACGACGTCCTATGATCAATACGATAAGTACCTGGTTCTGTCCTTTAGTACCACAAAATCTATGGGAATAGATTCTATGGGGCATCCAGAGTACACATGCACAATACCGGACCATTGGTCTGAAACGCAGAACCAGGTTATATGTATACCGCATAAAAAATGTGATTGGACTTATATGTATAAATAAAGGTTGATTGGACGTTTACCTGGATAACTACCTAATCTAGTAGATTAACCTAGGGATTACCACATAGAGAAGGATTAAGACCAAAATTAAGGGCGTTTTTCAATGCTATCTTTAAATTTTATATTTTCAATGAAATTAAAAAGAAAAAATAGCTTAATGATAAGAAACGGCGGGACAAATAATCACAAGAAATTTAATGTTCTTGAATTTTGTATTAGATGTAAACAATTTTTTATCGGCCACGGGGAGTCACTAGCGATCATGAAAATAATAATATTGGTGTTTTGAATGAAGTAGTCGCAACATTTAGGGGAAAAATAAAAAAGTGATTAACGTGCGTTGTTAATTGTAACTGTATGTAATTCAAATGTTCCATCTACTTCTAATGTTTCAATATCTAAATTCTGAGAACGATGCACAAATTTACAAAACTTTTTGCCGTTAAATAAGATTAGAAAGTTTGCTTGCTCGTTAATTATTGTTAGGTCGAAACTGAAAATATTTTAGAAGTCTGAAGTAATAAGAAACAAGTTACATTTCATTTTTGGCCAATGGAAGACTCCCTTCAATTTCCTGATCCCCCCATTGATTTGATATCATTGAATTGCGAACAATAATGCCTTCGGAGTAACGTATAGAAATATGCAAAGCTATGTCGTTGTTTGTCTTGTACAGGTTGAAATTAACACGATTGCCTTTAATTTTAAGAAGCCTATTAGCTAAAGGGTGAGATATTCCTACCTAATGGCATGGCAGATATATCAAGACGCATTCCTTAATATTCGAAATAACTATATAGTCCAGAAAATCTTTCAACGTACCAGGCAAAAGTTTGGCAATAGCATTATAGGGATTCGGGAATTTAGTTCCTCCGTAGTGGAAAACTCGTAAACTCTTTAAATCTCCAAGTAACGATACGTGATTAACCTTTATTAAGATATAATGAAGTAATATTTAAAGTTTTAATTTTATACTCCATATAAAGGGATGCGTTGATCGAAGATTCCTATCTCGATACGATTACCAAAGACCTAATAAAAATATTAGTAGATATTTAATTAAATTAGAGGATGCCTGAAATTTTCCTGGCAAAATTCGGACCCGAATATCAAATTCATCATCTGGTTTGAATGGACTTTGAACACGCTCTTCCGGCTCTGACCAATTTTTATTGACAAGGGTATTAAACACCACATTTCCCTTAAACAAGCCTTCATCAAATCTGACTGAAAGATGTAAAGGCATATCATCATCCTCGTTCCCACCTTTATAGAAATTTAAATCCACCCTGTAAAGATATTCAATTTAACTTGAAAAACACTCAAGATTAACCTTTTTGGGTCAGCATTAACCTTTCCTACGGCGTGCACCGTTTGATACTCTCTGAAAGGCTCACTGATGCGTGTTTTGAAAGGAATATGCTACAAGGACTAAGGGTATAATTAGCTTATTTCCGTTTAATTACATAATTCTGCTCGTTCACATATTGTTGGTATCGTGGCTTTTCGTCTGGATCTTCTTCATTTCCCTGATCTGCATCAAACTGGGGGACGGACAAGAAGAAAATAAGCAGTAAAGAAATAAGTTTATTAGCCATACTAAACTTTGAGATTTCAAAATGTAAAAAATGGATTGGAAAATATTAGGGAAAAATAAACAAATTATCAGAGAAACACCATTAATATGCTTGCCAAGATGTTCTGTTAAAGCATGTTTGTTATTTTTGAAAAATTGAAAACAACTGTTGGCGGATGGATAAAACAACAAACTTTTTATTACTTCGTCAATTCTTTCAGTTGTGTGAAAAATAAACGAGAAAAGCCATGTGTTTATAAATGAAGGAATGTTTGAAAATTCACGTACTATGCTTATAAATTATTTTAAAATTTACATTAATCCATGGAATTTATTTAAATATCCATATTTAGAGAGTGAATAGTGGGAGCTATAACTTTTTATTAGGTGACAAACTTAGTCCATTCAGTTGGAAAAATGATAGCACCTTTCGAGGGCTTTCGAATGATACAGGATTTATTCGATCCTAAGTACTTTTTACCAGTTATTAGCTTAGTGGGACCAATTGAGAGATTTGCACTGTGGGACGAATTAAGGTGGGCCGAATTGGGTTTGGGGCTTCTTTTAAATCAAACAAGCGCTATACAGTAATCAAACTGCAAAAATTTCAGAACGCCAAAAGCGTACATAATGTTAGAGAAGAGAAAATAATCGGCTGGTAATTGGATTTGTGACGCTATGTCTAACTTTTTAATTTATTTCATTTAAAGATTAGTTTCATTGTCTAATTTTAAAGCTTTTTTAATTAATTAAACTTTTAGAGAATGGGAATTGAAGCAAAAAGAGCGGCTTTGAGCCGAAAAAAGAGCCCCCCAATATTTTCCCATGAATTTATTATACAAAATCATGGTGACATTATTTCGTATGTTTTTATCAGGTTTTTTTAAAATTTTCTTTGAAACATTTAAGATGTGTAATTATGTTTATTATGCTTGGTTTTATGTTTAATGCAACAACTTCGCTCGCTCAGGTTTTCATTGTTCCCCAATACAACGACACGTTGACATTGCCAAATGAAACAGGTTTTTTTCTTGTAAATGTGTAGTTTATTGGCTCATAGAAAAACGCTGGAGTAAGTGCTTTTTCGATATTTTTCCGGCTCCCCAGTTGATAATCGAGTGCTGATTGCGAATCTGAGTTTAGAATTATTCTATCAGGTCTGCGACAATGTGGCCGCGCGACAAAGTGGGCCGTACCCACCTTTCTATAATATTTTCTAAAAATTATTTTTTATTTAAGAATCAAGGATCCTTTACAGGAATGGGGTTCGTGATTTGTTTACAATTTTCTTCTATACTCTTGTTTGGATTGCTGTTCACTGTGCACTTCAGGAATATATTTTTGATAAAGTTCAACGTCGTCTTCATTTATCAAAAACACGTCAAGTTAAATTCAACGAGAGCGGTCACACGGCAGTTTTTAGCATTTACTCTATTTGCCACGCTATTAGCATTTTAAATGAAATGGAAATTCACAAAGATTTGGTAACTTTTGACTTTAAACTTCTTAAAATTTTTATTATTTTAGACACGAATTTGGACTGGTTATCCAGAACTTCATCGGCATTTTTCCCTCTCTACCAAACTTTACTACATCTTTCAGGTTTTTAATTTCATTTTAAATATTAGGGGTTGGGTATGAACGAAGTAACCTTTTTTATCTTAAGATAACATTTTGGCTTCATCAAATTCCAGAATTTTATTTTCAAAAATTGAAACGCGAGGAAATCTTCAATAGACTTGTTTACCTCACAATTTTCATAATGGCTTCTTGTTTCTTTTATTTTGCAAAGTTTGTTCTTTAAACATTTTTTATTTCAATTTTTTTAGTTTTACTCGTCTTGGACTCGTTTTATTATCTTTTGAATACCTGTCTCAAGGAATTTTCCATACAAGCCGTCTTCTTTATTTTTCTGGAAAAGTTCTACCTGCTTCTACTGCGTATTTTTTTAAATATTTATTTTTATTTTAATTAAAAACGTTTAGATTCAAGCCATGGAATTTTGTTTTTCTGATTACTCGTCTTGGTAAATTTTTAAAATATTTATTAGAATTTATCGGTCCATCCCAAAAGGTTCAACATCCATCTACCGCATTAGCGACCTATTGATCAAATGAATCAAATCCCTGAAGGTTAACTCCAAATATTTGGACGGATAAAAGCGGCTCAAGAATACGTTTTCCTGTTCCCTTTTGTTTACCTGACAGTTTCTCGGGTGAAATTCCGTTTTATGCCTCATAATCCCAACAAATCCTTTATCAGCCCAATATTTGGAGTTGCCCTCTGGGTGGCCTTCTGGGAGTTGATCAAGTTTCAGGCGGATCTTCTGTGTTAACTTTCTGTGTTGATCCCGAAATTTATAATCAAATCATTTTTTTAGTTTCGATTGTGCTTGGTGTGATTGCTCTCTGGTATGGACACAGACAAAGCGAAGTTGTTTTTATTGATTTTGAAGCAGGAAACTTTAACACAAAAATTATTCGGTTTGAAAATTAATTTTAATTTATTTAATATTTTTTATTAATTTTTAAGCATAAATAGTTTAATTGCAATTGTATTAATTCAACTTTGGATGTTATTTAATTTCTCGACCTTCCACATTGGTCGATGGCGCGAAAAGGGCCGTGAACAGGCTGCTCATTCTGCTGGAAAGAAGAAAAGCAGTGGATTTGGTTTCAAGAACAAAAAGGCTGCGAAAACGAGTTCTGGCAGTGACGTTAGTTTTTTCGAGCCCGTATATTTGGGGAATGGACACTTGAGAATTTGGGCATTAGACACAATTGTTGATAAAGTCACCCACCTGCCGGACGCAACGAGTTAGGAATAGGGCTATGTTTTTGGGTCTGGCAACCTTTGATTCCAGCGATGTGTGGCAAAAAGCAAAACTCTGATGCTCGGGGTTTTGCACAAGCATCTCGGCCATCCAATAGATTTACAAAATTGTGTTTCCTGTCCAATTACCCGCTTACTTTTTATGTGCCCACTCCCTAAAATTTCCGGGAGCCGTTTTTATGTTCAAAATTTAGTAAAAAATATTTTTTTCAGAAAGACAAGTGAAATTCATTGCTTTGGTTGACGTTTGGACTTTATCAATCAAGTTATTTTCTGACTCATTTCTTCAATGGATTAGGTACTCTTTTTCAAAGTTTGGCATATTCTTTATCTTTCTCTGTATTTTGGTATTTTTTAATTTAAAAATATTATTCTTGTTTTTAAAGTACCAAAACTCACCTTTTTTTAATGTTTTTCAATGATATTAGCATATTATCACTTTTTTTCTTTCTCCCGTGGCTGCCAAATAAAATTTTCGGAATGAATCCAATAGAGATCGGTCTGTATTTGAATTCAGTCCTTGATTTTTCCTTGCCTTTGATGTCAAAAATCTAGTCAATGCCCTCAACCAAAATAAGGATTTCTTAATTTCTGCTTCCCTAGAATCCTGTGATGCCTCTAATCTTATTTTTGATTGTTTTTGTATGGCAGTCACTTTCTTCATTTACATACTTTATCCTTTATTTATTAAGTATGGACATAGTTTCCGATATAATATCAAACGTAATTTTTAGCTAATTTATTAAGCGCATTCCGGCTTATTTAGTTCCGCTGTGATTTATCCCAATTTTACCAAAAAAAATCGTTTTATTTAAATATTTAGACTTTTTAGTAAGAAATTAGAGGATGGAGTCCTTTTAGATTTCAAGAGGTTTCACTGATATTTAGATACCTTTTTAGAGTTTAAGACATTTTTTGGACTCCATTTTCAGTGTTTATTACAACCTCCTCTAAATGTATAATTGTGTCAATTTTCTGGAACATCTTTTTATACAAAATTTCCGTTTGTTTTGTTATTTTTTTTATTTCAAAGAGAAAATTGCTCGAATAAAGTCTTTTAATTATTTAATTCTGGAACACACATGATGTGTTCGGTGTTGGGAAGTGCCTAAGGGACTTGATCTCCCCTTGTAATCCTATAATAACTGGGAAAGGTTCAATGGCTTCGTCGCATAGTTCATTAGCAGAAGAGGGTATATTTTAAGTTACATTCTTGATTCAATTTAATTCTCAGGCTCGTGTTAATTTTAAATAGTCTGTACTACAATTTGAGAAAAAGATTCAAGACAAACAATAATTTTAATTTTCCTTATCTTTTGATAAAGTGCATTTTTATATGATTTTAATTAGTAGTGACCAACCAGCAAGATTATTTCATTAAACGATATTTAGCAGTATTTTATAAATGACCTTACTATTATTACCTCCAAAAATATTTTCACATCGACTTTATATAATATTTGCTTCATTGATTTCCCACGCATTTTCATCGTTGTCGATCGCTGCGCTCGCTTTTCACTACTAGTACTAGCTGTTTGCCTTCTAGCAGAGCCACTTTTGCTTCACTTCTACCAAACCCTTTATTCAACGGGCAAAAGTGGTCGTCCGGTCGATGGAATGCGGAGCAGTCAACAACCATAAGTATTACCATGTTTGTAGATGATTGTGCTGTGAAGCGCTGCGGCTATGTGAATTTAGGAATGCGCTATATGATGGGGTAAACTATTTGAGAGAAAGGGAATGTGAGGGGTTATGGAATTTTTGTCTTTTTCCCCTCTGTCGTTTAGTTAAATATATTCGATTGCTACAACTGAAAATAAATTTTTTGTTTGTTGATTGTCGCAAAGTTATTTTAAGCTTTCAGAAGCTAGCGAAGCTATGCGCAATTTATTAGAAAAATGAAATTTTTTTTATCTAGTTTTATTATATTTACTGCCAAATATTCTTCCCCAATTTGTGTTCATCTTTTAGGAATTTATATTTTTTCTTTTTCTTATCTTTTGCATGTTTTTATGAATTTCTCTTTTCCGTAAATATTTTTGCTCTAATTCCCCTCTGGAATTTACCAACCAATTTTACTCAATCAACTAAAAATATTCTTATAATTTAAAATGTCTTCTAAAATTAGTAACATTAAAAAATTAAAAATGTACGGCAATAAAATTTAGAGGATTAATTTCAATTACTGTAAGTTTTCCTTCAAATATTCTGTTTAAAACGTCCTTTTATCTCACCGGCTGGTTATTATTATTAGGCATTTTATCCTTTTTAATGCGGCCCTCCCTGAGGACCTAACTCCGAAGACCCATACCATGAAGACCTATGGACCCTGAAAACTTTTAAAAGGGAATATTGAGAGATTCAGGGTCAATAGGTGACAGGGTCAATAGGTATGCTGTCAAGAAATTTCATCAATTTTTTTATAAAAATTTGATTTAATTTTTTAGATATTAGGAATTTAACCAGGAATTTTATCCATTCATTGCCACTAATTTTTTAAAAATATTTGTGTGTGTGTTTAACATATTTTAAACTTATTGTTAAATATTTTTATTTACATTCCTATGATTATATTTAATGTTTGCGTGTCATTTTTACATCTCATAGAAATGATCATCATTCATTAATTGCCCCGTCCCTTGCTCCTCTTTTTTTTTATTTCACATTATTTGTATAAATTGCAATGAGAGAGTTATATATCAGCATTGATCAACGCGTTTTTATAAACATTTTGACGTTCAGCTATCCAATTTTTTAGTTATTGGAATGAGGATAAATTATTAAATTTGAATAATGCTTCGGATGCCTTTGAAATTAAAGTTGGGACGATCTAGTGGACGATATGAACTTAGCGAGGATATTTATGTAAAAATTAAGAAAGATTTTTAAAAAGCTATAAGTCGAATAACGACCATATAGAGATTCACCATGCCGTATTTACTCCATTAATTCCCTGCTCTCGATTAATTCCTTATGCTAGAGATGGGCTGAAACAATAACTCCCCTCACAAAGAGCTTTACTACACGTTTAAATTTCAAAACTCGAATAATTCCCATATTAATTCCAGAGGAGTTAATCGAAAAAATACTTTAATTAAAAAATTTATCCCTACAGATTCTTACTGTCTTCATCGGCGATTTTCCTATGGCACAGGTTATAAATTTCGACAGTTAAAATATTATAGAGATTTGATCAAATCTTGATCAAAAGATATAGGCTTTGATCTTAGAAATAATTGTACATTTTGTTTACAGTGTACCCTAAACAGTGCATCAACATCTGCTGACGTTTTTCGTTATCTTGGAGAAAAGACTGGATTAGGACAGGCAAAATATTGCTAAAAATTTAATTAAATATACTAAAACTTTAGCCAAAAATTTTCGGCCTTCAATATCAAATGAAGGCAACGGATACTGAGAAAAGGATGATGAGGTGGATTGAGCCAGGCAGGCCAATCCGACGACAGCTTGAGCGTTGGGCATGTCGCAGGGGCCAAAAATGGGCAGTAAATCTAGCGATACTTCATGCATGTTCCAATGTGAGCTCTAGATTTATTAGAATAATTAAAGCTTAACCTTTTGGAATGTTTAAGGTTTTCACTCTTCATGACTCGGTTTCTAGGCAAGTCGGATCTAATGAAACGTTAACTTTTGCTAAATATCTTTCAGATCTATTTATTACACATTACTTAAGTGGGATGTGCTTCAAGGCGAACGTTTTTCAGTTGATTTGGATAAGTGCATAAATCTTGGTTTGCTTTCATTGACCTTAGAATAATTTCTCGTTGATTTTAACTATTTCAGCAGCTTATCAGCTCCAAATCGAGTTTCCCGATTTTAGACCAACTGTTCAGCATCTCAAAATGCTCAGTCTGTTGCCTCAGGTAGATACAAATTATTATTTTATAAATAAAATATAATATAGAGTATGTGCCGAAATCCTAAGATTAATAACGACGAGACATACTTGCGCATTTTAACGGCAAGTCTAATTAATTTAAACATAACTAAAAGTCCTGACTTTAGACATATGAAAAGCTTCATACAATGCAGCCAGCTTACGCTGCCCTTCTCTATATTGTGGGTTTAGTTTATGAATAATTCAGGGTTAATTGTCTAAATCCATAGGTGGAAGTTCAACAATGCGAGGGTTACGGTGAAGAAACTTTCTTTTGTAAAGTGAGTAAAGCCTTAAAGCCCTTGCTGAAATTACCTTAAATTATTAGGATGGAAATTCGCTCGAAGAAATTACGCTTGGTTGTTCACTTGATTGGATTTTTGTTATTCGTAGACCGAGTGGTACAACACAAAAATTTAGGTTACAAGGAATATTCAAAATCATTAGCTTTCATTATGAATTTCAGATGGGAAGAAGTTCGCGAGCTTGTAGCAAATAAACGCAAATTATCAATAAAATGTGGGGAGAATTTAGTAACATCTGTCTTCTATTTTGTGAGTTTTCTCGAGCTTAATCCGTAATTACACCTTTTAATTTTTAGGAGGACAATGAAATGGTGCTTATTTTTCTATTTTTTGTTAATTATCAAGAAATTTAATAATTATAAAAATTTAGTGTAATTATGTTTCTACTGTACTTAGTTGGAAGTGGAGACATGCACGTACAGACGCTCTACAACAAAGAAGTGCCAGATTAAGCGTTCAGAATTTGCAGGGTGCCCTTCCCTCATTCAGCCAAGCACCAGGCTCATTTACCCGTCGATCCAATACAAATGTATTACCAAAAATACTTTTGAAAATCCAAAATATATTAAGGTTAATTCCGTACGTCCAAATTCTGAAATGATTGTAGGTTCTGAATTTACAGCTGCTGGTGCTTCACAGTTTATACCACCCCAACCTTCAACACCTCAGTTAACCATTCGTACAGATCAGAATAGCCAATCTACTATTAATTCTATACAATCCTGCAATCCTATACGACCTCCTCAGACTAATTGTAAAAATATTTGGTATTTCTGTATTACATTTGTAATTTTTTAGCTGCCCTTTCTGCATCACGTTCAATCTCTATAGGCAAAATATTGCCTCCAGCTTCATCTGATTTTATGGCTGGTGGATCAACCAGTTCCTCAGCTCTTCCATTCATTCGCACACAGCTTACTAATGTTACTGATAAGGTTTCGCCTCCAGTCGCTGGCACATGTTCAAGCAGTGCATCAACATTCTATGTGCCAGCAGTTCCTCTACAATTCCCTGGTACAGCAGTCCAGCAACAAAAAACTTCAAATGGAAGTCAAGAGGATTGGTTACGTCATGAACAACATGAAGTGCTTAAACGAATGCTGACTGAAAGACGTCGACTTAATAAAGTAAAAATTGTCTTGATTTTCAAACCTCCTTTCCTTTTTTTAGATTGGTTCTAGTCCTGAAATTAATACTTTGGGTAAAAGTGTTTCAGCAGCATCTGGAGCTAAGTGCAAAAAACATCAAACTGGAGGGGCAATGAATGCTAACAATTTCGTTGCGGATGTCAATAATTTCTCGCTAACGCGCAAGATATTTACATCTACACCAGATCTACATTCTGCACGGTTAAATCAGCAACAACAACTTGCAAGCTTTCAATTATTACAGCAACAACAACCTCAATCACAGCCTCAAACACCTTTACTTCCATCCTCTCAAATGAATGGCTCTGGAGGTCATCGAATTGTTCCAGGCCAAACTTCACTTTCTTCCGTTGTTTATCCACCTCCAATCGCTGGAAATGTTAATTTGTTGCCCCCTTATTGCCCATCTTCATCTACTACCACATCTCATCACAATATTAATCCAGACGTTGGAAGCAGTAGCAATACATCCTTCTATCTACAAAACAGTCCAATCGCTTTGAGGAATGGGACCTTCTCTCAGGGACAAGTAATCGACGAGAATGGTCAGCAACAAACTATTATCTATCCAATACCGCCAGATGCTGCTTCGTATGTCCAGCCGCCACCCTCTTCTACATCAATTATGGAACAAATACTGCAGCAATCACCGGGACATGTATCAGCTCTTCAAATCCCACCTCAACTTACCGTACAGGGTTACCCCCCAACAACAAACTCACCACCTTCACCTGCAGCTATCCCTTTACAAGAGGAAAGTCGGCGATCTAGTCCAAAATCGAATGCAACTTCGTCCCATTCAGAAACGCAAATGGTCTATATCCTAAACTATTTTAAATAATATTTTTTTAATTTAGACAAATAATGGTGTCAATAACAGCGTTGATCAATCAAAATCTTTGCCTGAGTTTGCAGAAATTGAATTTTCCGGAATTCCAGCAAAGAGTTTATCAGCTGACTATTCAATCGCTGTCCGTTCGCACAATTTGGTTAGAAACAGAGGAAGCAAAATCTATCCATATAATGAAAATAGATTAAAATTGGCTGTTACAAATTCGAACCCAGATGGTCTGAATTTCCTAGATCTTGAGTTAATAATCAAACTTAAGGTTACATTAATGCTTCAGAGGTTCTAGTTCCCATCGGTAGGAACATACAATTGCGTTATGTTATCTCTCAAGCACCCATACAGAAAACTATTGAGGATTTCTGGCAGATGGTTTGGCAAACTGGAGCAAGATTAATTGGTTTCTAGCTTAATATTGAGTTAATTAATATAAATTTTAGTAATGCTAGTCAATCCTCACCAGGTCAACAAAAACGACACAATTCCCAGCTATATTCCTAGCCAGGCTAAAGCTAAATTAACTGTTGGAGATTTTTTCCTCCGGCTTAAAAATGTTAGCCAGCCAGCTCAAATGCAGATGTTTCAACAAACAACTACATTTACTCTTGCCAGACATGGCGAGCGTCGTACAATTTATCATTTATATTGTGCTGATTTTACTGAACAAGGAGTTCCATCATCTATGGTACATAATCTTAAAGGGGTTTTTGAATAGAAATTATTGGCACTTGTAAGAGGGAGCCTTGTTTCATCAGTTTTCTCAAATTTTCTTTGTTTAGGATACCTTTATTGGACTTATTGATGCAGCCTCGTGTCTTAAAAGACATATTCAAAATGAGATTAAAACAAAAGAGGATCACAACAAGGATTTAAATGATGCAAAAGGGACACCATCCTCTGTTGTTGTCAGCAAATCTAACTCTAATACATCTAAAGACAGCCGGGTTGGAAACTAAAATTTGATTTTTTTAAATTAACTCATTTTTAAAGTCAAGTGACGCTTCTCGCTGTGAACGTGCTCAATCCTCTGAGAGTGGTGGCTGGGCCAGAAAGAAGCTTCGTTTTGATCAAAATGGGTCTTCAAGCAAACAAGCATCTAACGCATCACCTAAACTTCAACAGCAAAGCATTGATGTTCAACAGCAAAATGCTAGGTTCCATCAAGTTTAATAAACGTTAATGTTTTTTATATTTAAGCCAGGGACCTCTAACTATTATCCAATGTACCGATGGCGGTAGCGATAGTGGACTGTAAGGATGATTTTAAATTTTTGAAATTATTCCCCTATTTATCCTGATTTTAAGTTATTTGCTCTCTGAAGTGTTAATCCGTAGCATGGAAAATAATATTGTGAGTTTAAAAATACATTGATAATTTATGTATTATTGTTCAGACATTGGAGGTTGCACAACTTCTTAGAGACTTGAGATATCAACGGATGTTTGTCTTTACTTTTAATTATTTAATTTTTTTTTAATTTTAAGGTCACTTGTCAAAAATCCCCAACAATACAAATTTATTTATGATCTTGTTGCATTTTATGAACGTAAAAATAGACTTGTTTGAAAGCCATATAACTACATTTATTGCTCATTCTCTCCCCTAAGACTAAGGTGGGCGGTTCATGAGAAATCTCCGGATATCTGGAATTGATATCCGAAAACTTCCCAGATATCTGGGGGATTTTCGGTTCCGGATAACCCTCCCAAGATTAACTTAATCACAAATCTGTCTTTTATTCCTAAAACTATGTAAAAGCAATCTATCCACATTTACGCTCACTTAAATAACAGCTAATATCTTCACTTATAATCTTTTAATGTGCCATTAATTAATTATTTAAAAATTCCATTTTAATTATTTAAAGATTTAAATATATTATTTTCCAATTTGATTGTATTTATTGTAGTTGAACTCCTTAAAGGCTTTCGAATTCGATTCTAGCACTAAAATTAAACTTCAACTACAAATATTTATATTTTATAGCAGTTTTCATTAGAGCTTGAGCTGTCAAATAAAATTCTATTGAGATACTTTAACAACTTTCTATCAATTATTTCTAAGTATGAGACACCCTTCTTGACCACGTAAAAAGCGAAGATATTGAATGAGCTGATTGTTGTAATCTTTGATAGATTGGCGAACAATAACGTAGGGCAATCTATCAAGTTTTAAATAAATCAAAATGGGTTATAATTTAAAATTGCCTCATATGGTGGTGGAGGTTCCCCATCCTGAGGTGGTTGCTCATTTATTTCCATTGTTAAATGTTGTTGTAAAAGAGGTGTTCTGTCCGAACATTCTCCAATATTTGGTTGTTCGTTAGATAGACTGTTATATCTTGGACCTATTCCTTCTGAAAATGTTATAGAACGTGGAAATTGGATTTGACGTCTGTCAAATAATGTTGATGGACGAGGAAGATGTCTACGCGTTGCAGTGTTAGGTACTTGTATTTTTTCATTAGAACTGAAACAAGCTATGGTTGCGCTGCGTGAGGGTCTCAGTGGTTTTGGTGAACCTTCTCCATAAGCCCTCCTTAACATGAAGTGTTGTCCTGTTGACCCATATTGACCTTGTCTAACTTGCTGTTGAGCTGCTAATGACCTATGGGGCGAAGAAAATAACTGGCGTAGCAGTGAAGTTGGATTAAACTAAATGAAAATTCACATATTTGTACATTCCTAGTCACCTGGGATCTTCCAGAATTAGGCAATTGAGCGCTGTTATATGGGTCAAGCAATATCGCTTCACTATAGCTTGGAACAACAACATAGTTCTGACGGTTTGCCATGCTCAACTCATGACTATCCATCGTGGACGTGCGAGTTAATGGACCAGTATAATTGATGCTAGAAGGGCTAAATAAAATATGGAATTAGGAACAAATTATAATATGAATGTAGCTGCCTCAAATAGTTTGTGCCGAATAATTTGCACACTTGGAGGTGTACATAACCAGTTTTATATTCAGCTAGCATCTAGAAATATTGAAATAAGTATTAAATAATGCTTTACTAAGATAATACTCGTAATGGCCAACTAAGAAGAAAAATACTTGCTGGCCAGAACGCCCATGGTGACAGCCACCAAGGGCCCCTTAATGATGAGGTGCGAGGTGAAAGTAATGTGTGTTGCTCCTCTTGTTGTTCTTGGCCATGAGTGGGATTTAAAACATCTGGCGCTCTTGTCAAATTATTGTTATTATTATTCAGAATCTGAGCTTTTCGTCGACGTTGCTGTCTCCGGTCATTAGTTAAATCATGAATAACTAATACCCTCTCGAGGAATGGCAAGTTGGCCAAATCAAGTCCTTCTCGGACCTTAATTTTAGAATGTTTTCAATATTACTGATACAATTACTAGCCTCCATATATTCATCAAGCATTTCATTCTCCGTAAAAAAGCGTGTACGTTGTTCCTCAAATTCATTAGCTGCTTCTACTGATGCAAATAAAAACCCTTTGGTAAAGCGCATGCGTACGACAGCAAAATCTTCAAGACCATCTAATTCTTTAGTTAGATCCTTAAGGGATATGTTGATAAATTAAGCTTTAATCCACCTTGCCTTATGCCCACATTGTTCAGAAAGGAAAACATTGCCTGACTGGTGCGAGTTTACTCTTTCATAATAAACTTGGATTCGAGTGGTTGCATCACCATTACGGTAGCTGGATATAACGAATTCATTGATATGTTAATTAATTATTTTAACCGAATTACTCGTCGAGTTCTACGTAGATAGTGATAGCTTGTACTTTTCCACCAAACAATTGGGACGGCATCTCTCATTGCTGATGCGAGATCCTTAGCTTGACTGGCACCCATCCGAGGTATAATCCCCAAAAGCGTTCGGTAATGCCTATTTTGGTATAATTCTGATAATATTAAAGGTCAGAATAATTTCAAACCAGCATTCGCTAAGATAAATTGCATACAGTAATCCAGCTAATGCCATTGGAATCAGATCATATCCATGTGAGCAGGGTCCAGGAGCTGATTGACTTAATTCATATTAAAATCTCATTTAGAAATACGAGTCAACGTGGCATACATATATGTATACCTCATTAAGTCTTGAATACCCTTAGGCCCATAAATCTGGCAATAACTAATGTGAATAGTACAAAAGCTTATCAACAAGGAGCAAATAAGGCATTTCCTGTAATTTTTGAAACTAGACAAGTAATTTTTAAAAATTTATAAACCAATGGAAATGGGCAAGCAATAGTCGACGAATGTCGAGTTTTCTTGGTCTAAGCTGTAAATTAAGGAATAGATTAAGCTAAACTAAGAAACTCACTAAACAAGGAAGTTCGGCACTTTGTATCATTTAAATTTTAAATTATTTAAAAACTGTCAAGAGAAATATGGAGAAATTTAAATGTTCGATATACTATGTAACATAACCCATCTGTTTTTAAAAAAGCAAACTTTGGTATTAAAGTGAATGCCTTGTTAAACAAAAATTTCAGTTATTTCTGGTGTTGTTTTTTTGGTTTCGAATATATTTTTGCGTGAAAAAGAAAGGGCAAAGGGTTTGGCAGCTGCTCGACACTTTTTCATTTCCAAAAAAACACTTTCTTTTCTTTATTTTGCCCATTTTTCGCATCCATCTCCGTCGGGAGCAGTTTTTCAAAGCATAAAAAAGGATTGATTGTTCAAAATGGCAGACGGAAATGCACTTGTCTTTCCTTCAAAAAGGGCAAAGGAAAGAAAGGCAAAACGTTGGTCATTTAAAGAATGTAAACGTTACTTTTCTTATTGACAGCCGGTTAGGTTATTAAGAGTTCTAGGTCAATTGTAAGGAGGGGAACTTTTAAAAAACAAGCTTAGTTGACGAGAAAAAAAATAAAATTCATCAAAATAATAAAAACCGAGAATTTTAATAAAGTGAAAATATTATTATTTAAAACTTCCAGAGTATCCTTAATCCCTCATCGAGGACAGCAATGAGCAAAAATTTCCTTTTCAACACAACTCGAATTAACCGGACAAAAGTTATCAGTGCACTTTTTGCCTGAATCTCAATTTTTAAGAGTATAATGCCTTTTTCTTGCCTATTAAGTTTGCTGGAGTCCCTCCAGCTTCCATTAATAAGGGATGCTTTCCATTGACACATGAAGGTCGGTAGTTTCGTTCATAAAGATCTTAAACAAGGTTCAAAAGTAGAAAATGAAGATAAAGGTATTAGCGCACCTTGAGTAGCTGAATGGCAACAAACACTACACAAAATTTAATTTAAAGTAATATTTGAAAAATATCTATAATAAACCCCATAAACGCAAGCATTGTACAACGATAACCAGCCGGACAGCTTTGTATAGGGGCACTTCCTGCTTCCATACTAGAACATACAATTGTATGTCCATGAGAATTTGTTGCAGGAAGTGTCATTCCTGCACATCCGGCCATATCCGCTAAGAATATTTAAATATGCCTTAATTTTAAAATTTTCGTTCTACCTAGTTTACACTGATCCCAGCATTCAGTCACTGAATCAAACCGATTTTTATTTCCACCACACCCGTTATAATTAAAGGCTAAACATTCAAATGTATCAACATCAAAATACCACTGTATTAAAATATTTTAGGAATTTTTCTTTCATCTACCTTTACTCCTTTTCCTTTACCATTGCATCGGTTTTCACCCGAGTCTTTAGGCAATTTGCAAAGAGGATGTTCAATGGTTATACCACTTGGTAATTTCTCACTCTTGGTAAGCATTCCTCCGCTAATTGAAAAATCAAAATGCCCCTTTAAGATGAAATTTAAGAGGGATTTGAGGTTGATTAAGAGAGATTACATCTTCACAAATAGTCTGAGAATTTGGTTTTTCTTCCTTGCTTAATTTGAGGCCATTAAGTACATTCACACAGAAACCTGTATTTACAGAAAATACTAGATAACTACGGATGGCACTCACAATGTTTATCATCTTTGCACTGCTTGGGGAGATAGTTACCTGGAGAAAATTAATTTTTAGTCCTTCTACAGTTTAGTACCAGTCTTTGGATCACACAATGGACGGAACAGAAAATCATCGCTGTCCTTATAATAACGAGCTAATGATCTGTAACATCTACCACATTCTGGATTTATTCGATTTGATAAAGTTTTTGTAGAAGTTGCTTCCGCACCTTTTATTTTTAAGTATTAAATCATTATCATTAGTGGGAGATCATCCGTATACGTTCATTAGTTTTTCAAATTACCTGTGCTTGGATCCACACAAACGCAATAATCCGAAAAGCATTGTATCAACTCGAAATATCCTTCAATTTGCAGATTTTGTTAGATTTTTAAGACAATTAATTTCCTGATTTTTAAAAATTAATCACCTTTATCAGTACATTTTAGCCTAGGATTTGTTCCGGGCAATTTTGGAAGTGAGATTTGTAGTAATCCATCAATTCCAGAATTTATAGTGCAAGGCCCCACAGGCGAAGGTACAGCATAGACTTGAAAATATTCAAGTAAATTGATAAATAAAATAAATATTTTAATTAAATATTTAGAACGGCGAACCATTATTTTGAAATTCTGGAACACCCACACATGTGAAGATAAATAATAATACCGAAAAATACAATTTTGGAATAGCAGATTTAGTTTTTGTCGCTCTAAATTTATTTTCAGATAATGCAGTTTCTTCTTTTGGTGTCAACGTTCTCGGCTGTCGATAGCTAATTTTAGTAGCGATCACTGCGCCAGCCTTTTCCTGTGATGAGGGCATTGATCTTGTGTTGATTACTGGTTGATTTGAGTGAGGGAGGACCAAAAACACAGCGAGTTTTGATGTGAGCGCGCAAACCAACGAAAGCCTCCCAAGACGTGCGAGAACGTTCTCCCCTCCTATGACGATGCGTTCCCATCGGCTGTCACCTTTTCCCCCTATTTTTGAATTCACCAAATTCTCTTTTTAATTTAAAAAAATGGCCCCCTAATTGAGTGAAGATGAAAAATATGTGCGCAAGAAATAATGAGATTTTGAATGTTCTAAAGTGCAAGAATGAATTTTTTTTCAAAAGATGGAGGATTTTAAAAATTAAAAAAATATTAACCAAAAATAAATTTAGAAGGTGTAACGAAAATTGAAAAAAAATAATTAAAAAATAACAAAAAATAAATTTAGCAAGCTTTTGCATCATGCTCAGACACCAAAGAATTAATTAAATTTTTATTATTTGATTTTATTCTTATCAGTTTTTTTACAAATTTTATCAACCATTTTATATTTCATTCTCATACCTATCAAAATTGATTTTTCTTCCAATTCATTGAATAATTTGATAAAATATTTTTTGATCCTGATTTTTTAAATTTGAATTTTACTAATTTTCTAAAATGAATCTTTGGAAACGAGATGAGCCAAAGATTGATGAAAAATCATGGTTATTTGACTCATCCTCATCTTTATCGAAATTATCGCCAATTTCTAAAAAAAATCCTAGTGCCTATGGAACATGTCGTGATGGGATGTTAAATGATCAAGAAGTTGATAAAGGTGCTAGAATTTTTTTATTTATTGATATTCTGGATTATGTAGGGATGATTCTAAATAATAAGGATAAAGGAGAAAGCATTAGTCATCGCCCCGGTATCTAAGTGGCGGAACACCTGTATGTGGTGAGGATGCCGCGGAAATGTCCCGGGTTACTCGAAACGCGATCCGGGAATTCCAAAATTCGACCCGAACCCCAATCCAACCTATTCTCAACCTGTGACATCCCTGTTGTGCTGGACGATCAAGATTTTATTTTTATATTTTCTTAATCCTTTTTAAGTTTAAGATCTTCCAAAGACCCTCTTAAATTTCCTGTTGCTATCCTCTTAAAATTTTCCTTTACATTTTTCAATTACAATATTTTTTAAAATTTTAAATTGAATGATTAAATTTTCAATCTTTGGTTAAAAATTGCTTTGTTTTTGTGCAATTTTAAAATTTTTTAAATTATTTTTTTGTTTGTTTTGTAAAAAGAGTGTGTGGGTAAGTTCCGCTGAGAGATCAAGTGCGCCCAAAATTTATTGGATTTCGGGAGGGAGAGAAAGAAAACTGGTTATTTGCATTACGTGGGCCCTTTTTCAATTACTAAAAAAAAATTTTTTTATTTGTTTGTCTTTTCCAGGAAGAGGTACAAAAAAGAAGGGTGGCGTGAATAACGGAGATCAGAAGCGATCGCAATTGTTATTAACAGTCCAACCAACTATTAGAATTAAACAAACAAATGACCAGCAACACAAAATAGGTAGAATATTTTTATTAAATTTTCTTAGAACTTTGTTTTAATTGAAATCTTCTTCTTTAATCCTTTCTTTATGAGTAATCGCGAAATAATCACTAGCACTTTTCCCTTTATTTCTCAGTAAAAATGAAAAGAATTTTTGTTATTTTTTTATTTAAACTTTACAAATACCCAGTATTGACATTTCTTAACTAACTATGACTAGGACTAAACATTCCTTTCTTCAAAAATAAAAAAAAATAAATTAAATTGTGTAACGTGGATTATGTTAATATTATTTAGATAATTTAGTAAATATTTCATTTTTGGCCCTTATTAAAATCGTAAAAAATATTTTTTTCCTAAACATTTAATATTTTAATGGAATGATAAAGATAACAATTGAACTAAAATTGTTCACTTAAGATTATTTGGTACCCGACAATCAAACTAACTTTTAAAATTGATAAATTTTAATTGATACATTTAATATTTTTATATAAAAATAGATGCTTATTTGTTCAAAGATTACAGTTATAATTCCCTTATAGGATAATACTGACAATTTGTTATAATTTTATCAATGATATTGATCAAAATTACTTGATTTTAGGGATCATCATTTTAAAATATTAAAAAATTATTTTTCTATTTTAGTTGGCGTTCTGATTTTTTTGATTTTTAAAATTTTTAATTTTGAGCATGATTCGTTTTTTATAAATTTTTTCTTGGAAAAATTTTTTTTTTATTTGTTTTAGTTTTTTAATTGTTTATCTGCAACATTCTTAATAATAGGATAATCAATTTGCTTTCTTATCAAATTGTTTCCAATAAAGTTAGGAACGTTTTTTCCTCTCTTTCCTCCGTTCCACCTTAAATATTTTAATTTTTTCTACAAATTTTTTCTACATTTTTTTTTTAATTTTTTAAACAAGAAAATTTAAATTCTGTGCCTTTTGACATCAAAAAAACTCTGCTAAAAATGACTGGGATAAATAATAACCAACAAGAATTGTCCGAATCGCAAACAAAAAATAAAAGAGAACAACAACAAGATATGGAAAATGAAAGGACTGAATCTATTTGCACAGAGGAGGAAGCTTTGGATTATATGGTGGCTATTCCGGAAACTGATGGAGAGGTGAAAATTTAAATTTTGGTTTTAAAATATTGTTTCTGTTTTTTAGTCAATTTTTAGTTTGAGGAAACTTTGGGCTTTGTATGTAGTTTTCAATTTTTTTGAAAATTTTTGAAAATTTATTTTAAAGTACTGGCCCTGGTTTTTTGATGAGCATTGCTTATTTGGATCCAGGTTTGTTTTTTGCGGGGTTTTGGGTTTGATTTTTGGGTTCATGCGGCCCTCCTTTCTTTCCTCAAATTCTTTCCTATTAATGTGCAGAATGGTCAGACTTTCCTTTCTTCCTTCTGAAGCATTAGAAATTTAATCATTTTTGATTTTTTGTAGGCAAATTACAAAAAGTAAGGGGAATTGGGGATCGGAAAGTTTGACCATTCCGTATATTAATAGGAAAGAACTTGGGTAGGAAAAAAGGGCCGTAAACGACATTTCTAACATTTCTTGTTATACGTTTTATTTTTTTAGGAAATATTGAGTCAGATTTGCAGTCTGGAACTGTTGCTAGATATAAAGCATGAAAAAATTTTTTAATAAAAATTAATTTATAAAAAAATTTACAGCTTCTTTGGGTACTTCTGATGGCTCACATACTTGGTTTCTTTTTGCAACGATTATCGGCTCGTTTGGGTGTCGTTTCAGGAAAAAATATGGCGGTATATTTTTTTATAATTTTTATTACTTATTGACCGTTTTGGGGTTCGAAATTTGGATTCTTGGGGATTTTCTTTGTAAAAATAAATTTTCGATTTTCTTTTCGCTAAAAAATTTAGTTTAAAATTTTTAGTTATTTTTTAAATAAAAAATTATTTTCTTATAAATTTAAATTCAGGAAATGGCCTACGAATTCTATCCAAAATTTCCACGTCTCCTTCTTTGGTCAATGATTGAAATTGCAATTATTTGTTTGTTTTTTAACTTTTTTTCAAAATTATTTTTAATTTTCTAGGCAGCGACATGCAAGAAGTTATAGGTACTGCAATTGCTTTTTCTTTGCTTTCTAATGGAAGGTTTTCTTTAAAAAAAATTTTTTAAATTTATTTTTATTAGAATTCCTCTATTTGTTGGTGTTTTAATCACGATGGTTGACACCTTCACTTTTTTACTTATTGACCGTTACGGGTTTCGAAAATTGGAATTTATTTTTGCTCTTTTAATTGCTACAATGGCTGTAACTTTTGGATTCGAGGTTTTCTAAATTTAAATTTAATTTAAAAAAATTTTTAAAAAGTTTTTTGTTGTAAAACCAGACATTGTTGATTTAATTTCTGGCACTTTACTCCCTTATTGCCCCGATTGTGGCAGAAAAGAATTTTTACAAGCAATAAGTGTTGTTGGAGCAGTCATAATGCCTCATAATCTTTATTTGTAAGTTTTGAAAAATTTTTGAAAAATTTTAAAAATTAAATTTAGGCATTCTGCTCTAGTAAAAAGTCGAAAAATTGATAGAAGTCAACGCAGAAATATTTCAGAAGCAAATCTTTACTATTTTATTGAATGTGTAATAGCTCTAACTTGCAGTTTCTTTATCAATCTTTTTGTTGTTTCTGTTTTTGCTCATGGACTTTATGGAAAAACGAATGCAGATATTGTGGGTTGGCAAGCAATTTCTTAAATTAAAATAATTTTTTAAATTTAATTTTAATTCTTAAATTCAAAAAATTTTTTCTTTTTTAAGTTCAAAAGCTGCGAAGGTCAAAGCACAATTCCTGATAGACAACTTTTTCCGAATAATACTTACCCTGTAGAGGCAGATATTTACAAAGGAGGAATTTTTCTGGGGTGTCAGTTTGGATTAACTGCTCTATATGTTTGGGGTGTTGGAATTATGGCTGCTGGTCAGAGTAGTACAATGACAGGTTTTTTTATTATTTTTAATAGGGGCAGACTGGCAAACTTGAAGGTAAGGGGAGTGGGTTTTTTTGGAGATTTAGGACCAGATTGGAAAAATTTGAAAGTAGTGGTTTTTGGGAGTCTCCTTTAATGCTCTTACTCCAGACACCCTTTTATTTAATAATTTACCTAATTTTTAGGCACCTACGCGGGTCAATTCACCATGGAAGGCTTTTTACAAATCAAATGGCCTCGTTGGAGGAGAGTTCTATTTACCCGTTCAATAGCAATTGTGCCAACATTATCACTTGCCTTAAAAACCCAAGGAGTACAAAATTTAACGGGTATGAATGACTTGTTAAATTGTGTACAAATGATTCAATTACCTTTTGCTTTATTACCAATAATTACATTTACTGCACATCGAAAAATAATGTTTGATTTTTGTACAACATTAACTGGACAAGTTTGAAAAAATTTTTTTAATATGATTTAAAATTTATTTTTCTAGGTATTTGCATTTTTTACTTCACTTTTAGTAATTGCAATTAATTTATATTTTTCTTTTGATTATATAATGGCTGAATTAGAAGGAACTTGGATGGCTTGGATAATGTTAATTGGCCCTGGAAGTATTTATATAACATTTGTTTTGTATTTGATTATTACGGTTTGTTTAAATTTTTTTGTTTCTAAAAAATATTTTTTTTCAAGTGCCTTCAATCAATGTCTCTATTATCTTTAAATTTATTTGACTCAATTCCATTTTTAAAAAGAGAAGATTCACAATTTACAATTAGTGCTCCGTGGGTTAAAATAACAAACTTTTCTGAACAAATTGGAAGTAGTCGTGATCCGATTGATGCAACAAGTAGTCAAACATTTCGGTAATGAAAGAAGAAGGTTGGATGTTTTTAAATGAGACAATTTGAATAATTTAATGTATAAGCTTTTTTATATTTTTTTTATTTTTCTCAAACATTTTTAAAAATAATTTCACTTATTTTTAAGAGTAAAAAAGAATTTTATAATTATTTTTCATTAATTTTTTGTCACATTGAATTCTTGTGTTTCGATTATTACCTTTTTATAATTTACCATCTTGAGAACATTTTATGTTTTTCGATCGTTTCATCAAATTCCATAAAATTATCAAAAAAATTTTTAATATTCTATTTTGCATATCTTTAAGCCGATCTGATGAGAGAAGATAAAAGTGAGCGCAATTCCAAAAGGAGTCGAAATCCTCAACTTTCTGAACGAGACAGAAAAACAGCTGTTCGACGTTCGTCTTCCAGAACTCGTGAATTACGCAGTAAGCAAACGTCGCGTCATGAGGATGAGCGGTTTGTTTAAATTCTATTTTATGTATATCTAAGCAATTTTTAGTAAACGAGTAGTAAGTGGCAGAGGCACCCATGGTTTGCATGAAAAAGAAATCGGTCGCGATAGCACACGCAACAGACAAGATGGTAGACGGAAACGAAGCTCAAGTCCTAACGTGACATCTACTCGTGGTGGAAGAACGCGTGTTGATAACAATGGACGTTCTAAGGTTGTATGTTTTAATTAATAGTTCCCTTTGAAATTAGAATTTTTAGCGTGACGCTCCTGAGGCAAAGAAAGAGCGAAAAGAAGCTGAAAAACAAGAAGTGGTTCGTGGTACGAATTCGTCGCAATTTGCTTTTGGTGGTAATGAAGTTCAGCAATATGATAGTGCAATAGCAAATGGAGGGTTTGGTAGTATTGACTTTCAATCGGGCTTTGCAAATTCGGGGTTTTCAAATACAAATTTCGCGGATTCAGGATTTCGTAAAAATGCTGGAATGGATGAATTTAACCGAAGTGGCAATCAATGTAAGGGTTTTTTCACAAGATTCAAATATTGTTATTTTATAGCCAAGCCCAGAATACTTGCTCCAAATAATGGTGGAAGAGAAGGCAATAAAGAAATTCCTGCAGATGCTCCTAAGTTTACTGTCAACGAGCTCTCAGCCGAATCTATTAAACGAGGTTTTTATTTTTGAAGTTTTTAAGAATATTTTTGCCCATTTAAAAATGGTTGTTCACGGTTAGTTAACCGAACCGAAAACCAGTATTTTTACGAATTACTTGGAACCAAAACCAGGGGGTCTATGGCGCTGAACAACCTTATTTTCTATACTCCACTTAATTTCATGTAGTATTTTTAATAAATTTATTTTTCAGAACTTACGCAGAAAGGCACAAATCAAAGAGTATGGACCTTATCTTTTTAAATCTTAATTCTCATCCAATGATTTCTATCTACAGCGATTTTTACCTAATCATGGCACTTTTGGAATGAAACGTCAATATGTTGGTATAAGAGGCGGCGCTGCATTTACTGGGTCAGTTCATACACTCCCCTCATCTGAACAAACGAGCTGCTGAAATTTTTTTACTATTTTTACGGCGTATTTTTTGCTACTTAATTCATTTGTAGTGCACCGAGAATGCAACAACAAAAACATGGTCGTATGTTTGGTAATTTTTTTTAGTTTAAAATTAAAAATTATAATAATTAGATGGTTCCAATCCTACTGCTAGAACTATTCAACCTACTGAAAAGGTGGAAAGAAGCAAATCCGAAACTGAACAGGCTCTTGTGCCTCGTGGAAGGAATTACTTCATTGTATGTTTAAATGAAAATTATTGAAGTATTTCATTTAATATTTAGCATGATCATCGTGATACAGCGTTTGTCAATCAACGTAATCAAAACAATATTCGCTTTGGACAACAAGGTTTGACTTAATAATGGGACCGTCCAAAACATGCAAGGTTGGGAGTTGGAGTCCCTTTCTTTTCTCATGGTGCGTCCTTAAACATCATGAAGAAAGTAAATGCCGAGGAAAGGGCAAGAAAAATGAAAGTCTCCAACTCTTAAGCTTGGATGTATTGGACAGCCTTTCAGATTTCAGTTTCAGACTCGCAAGACGAAGTAAAATACCATTTTAATTTTTTTAGGAAGAGGAAGAACAGCTCCAACTGGATGGCGCAATTTTGGTGGCAGAGAAGGAAATGTTGACGAGGTTAGGGATTTTTAAACATTTCATAAATACATTGATTATAAATTTAGGCTAGTTTTGCAATTCAAAGTTATGGGAGAGGTGGTGGGGGTGTCGGAATATCTGCTCGTGGAGGCTTTTCCAAAGGAGGTTTTGGCAATTGGCGTTCCAAGGCTGATGAAGATTTAATATGGAAACATGATAAATACGTAGAGGTATCTCAAGACGAAGCCAACACAAAATTGGAATTGGTCGATGAAGTTGGTATTGAACCACAAGAAGAAATCTTTAATAAGAAGCGACCGCAAGAAGGTGAGAGCCGACATCGCTACCAAGATGAAGGTTTTGATTATGAAGTTGAAGAGCTTGCAGTTTATGATTAATTTGTGTACGATGTTTAAGTGAGATATTTTAACTTTACATTGAAACTAAATTCCATTATATTTAAATTAACTTGATATTTAGTAAATTTTCACACATTTCTAGCACTCCTTTTTCAATAAGGTTTTAATTTGACTAATTAAGAAAGCTTTAAATTTGGCAAATTTATTAGGAAAATTTACGGGGACATTTATAGAAATAAGGGGGGAGGGCACAGAAGAAAAGTGTTATTGGAAGAAATTTTTTTTAACATTCCTTTTTATTGATCTAAAAATTTTATTGTTTCTACGGAGCAGAAGTTCCTATTTGATCCGAAATTGTTGTTGCTGCAAGTGTCGGAGGGGGTAAAACAAATGCAACTTGTAATGGTGTTCCTTGTTTCTGTAAAAGATTTTGCATCTCATCAGAAAAATGTTTCTGACAATTTATGTTGCTTTGTTTTGTCAACGGTAGTGGTGGATGGGTAAATGGATTGTGTTGTTGTATTACAGCAGCTTGTTGATTTTGTATCAATGCATTTGTTGGAACTCCAAAGGGAATTGTTGTTGTCCTTGATCCAGCAGCAGAAGCAGTAAATTGCGCTATCGTTGGTGCTTTTAATGGTGATATCGGCAATAATGCTGCAGCGGATGGAGAAATAATTTGAATTGCAGGATGGATTCCAGATGGTTGTGTAAATAATAATTGTTGTTCCGCGTTAATTGGAAGGGTCCAACTAAATCAAAGTTTAATTAACTTTACAACATACTTAACAAAAAAATTTACCTAAATTTATTTTCATATTGAAATCTCCTCTCAGGATTACTTTCACGAGCATTTTGCCAACACATTCTTCGTTGTTCTGGCGGTAATGTAGACGATCTTTTAAATTGTCTTCCTCCTCCAACAAAATTATAATCATTTCCCAAATCAGTTTGTAAAGCTGTATCAACCCTTTGTTGAGGCTTTTTCTGTTTTAAATGATAAATTTGTTGGTCTTTCACTCGTTTTTGTTGTTGCTGTTGGTGGGTTTGATCTCGAAGACGGCGACATTTTCTACAGACCTAAAAACTTAATTTTGAATAAATTAAAAAATCATTAACCTGATGTTGTTCTTGTTGTGTTGGTTGTGAATCTTCATCATCGGCAGTTCCAGTCCCACTTCGTATAGTTGGTCTGCTACGAGAAACACGCCCACTTGGATCCAATTCATTTTCAGAACAACTTGTAGTTGTTGTAGCAGCTCCGCCAAGTTCGTCATAATCGCTGCTGACAGCATTAGTATTTTCTACAGCAGTTGTAGTAATAGCAAAATTTTGCATAGATTGTGCCATTGCGGACATTGTTTCATCACTTGTAGTTGTTACAGACATCTTAATAATTTTTGTATAAAAATACTGAAAAATCGAAAACGGGCAAAATCCAACGTACCGCAAGCCCAATGTACTGCCGAGTTATTATTTGTTAAGCTATAATTATAACTCGTTAAAATTAACAAATCCCCTAGTATGGTTCGATAACTCGTCGAGACGCATCGAACCATACGGCAAAAAACAAAAAGAATTCGATAATTTTGAATGTAGATGGGCTCGAGATTCGTTGGTCTGCTCCCAATACTAAAAAACAAAAAGAAAACCTTTTCATCAAAATCACTTCGTCTTCTATCATTTTCTTTTTCAAACTGTTCCAATTGTTGTACATTTTGCTTTTCAAAATCTTCAGTATCATCTTGTCCAAAATTTACTTGAGTCGTTTTTTCCGCAGTCTTTAGTGTTTGACAACACAACGCTTTTGTTGATGCCTTCGATTTTGTAGAAACATCACCAGTAGAACATTCAACAATTTTGCAAACTGGAAGAGAAGGAGCAGGAAACACTGACAATTCCGGGATTAGAACGGATTGTAACATGTCAAGTAATTTATCATAATTAGGCTAAAAATTAGTTTAATGTTAAGAACCTTATTATTAAACATAACCTCATCTCCAAAATGAATTTCACGGCAATAACGAATAAATTTTGCCAAACAAGGACAAAATTCTTCCCAACTTGTTTGTTCTTTTAATTGCCGAATTCTTTGGCTAGCTTGATGTCTTGTAGTTGCATTTCTTTTTGAAATATTCTTTAAAATAAAAATTAAAAAAAATTCAAAATTATTTAAAATTCAAACCTTCCAAGGCAAATGGCCATTAACAAGTTCTATGAGAACATAGGCCAAACTTTCAAGGTCATCCCTTCGACTCAATTCAATATTTTTGTGACTGTTTAAACTTGCATATTTTGCTGTGCCAATAAAACTACGACCACGACGAAAAGGAATATGAGTCAATGTTCTGTTCTCACCTTCACGAAATCTAAAATAAGGGAGGTAATTAAATTAACTGAAGGTACAGTGAGAACAAAGGACAAAGAATAGACCAGAAAAGGAAGAATACAGTTCAGACTCTTGATATGAAATTCAATAAATTAATTATAAGTTAGAGAGCGGGAATTTACTAAAGAACTTGACGATTTTGGCTGAAAATCTTGATCAGACCACGAGTCAAAGATAAGTCAAGGTCAAGTAAAAATTAAGATCTGGGCCAAGATACAGGCCGATCTACCGTCAATAGGGGCTTTAAACAAAATAAGTAAACATACCGATATCTTCTCGCCAACCCGAAGTCGATTAAATAAAGCGTGCTTTCTTTGCCAGGAGGCAATCCCATCAGAAAATTCTCTAAAATTAAGAGGAATTAATGCATAATTATTTTTGATAAACCTGGTTTAATATCTCGATGGATAAATCCGCGTTGGTGTAAATGCCTTATTCTGTGAATCATCTGCTCACCAAGTGATACAATCGTCTAAAAACTCAAATAATTAAAATGAGAAATAAAAGAAAAAACCTGTCTAGCAAATCTTCGATTGCAAAAAGCAAATAAAGAGGCAACCGGCGCTCCCAAAAGTTCCATAACCATTATCTTAAATTAAAAAAAATTTTTTTGAAATGGTTTTGAAAAGTTACGTTGTGCCCAAATTCGTGGTCATAACAATAAACCTGAGGAAATCCTTCCACTTTTCCATTTCCATCTTCATACAGAACGGATTTGTAAACCTGCAAAAGATTTTTGATTAAAAAATAAAATTAAATGAAATACCAAATATTCATAGCGCAAATGGTTATCACGACAAGCTGATTAAAAAATAAATAGTAGAAGAAATAAATAAAATTAAAAAAGAAACCTCCATCAAATTTAACAGCAACTCTTTGTTTTTTAGCTCCAGGACTGTGCAAATCCTCTGCTGCAAAGATTTCACCATAAGAACCAGATGCAATACTTTGCATAATTCGGAAACGATTGTTAACGAGTAATCCAATTTTGTTTTTTATCATTGCTGCTTGTTCCCATCCTTAATAAAAAATCGTGAAAAATAAGACAGATAAAAATGAGTCCACCACGAAGAGTCAAATCCAAATATTTAGTGGCTAAAGAGGGACTCAAAATCAAGAATACGTTGCATGCTCATTGCCTTATCTGACATTAGAAGATCCCGTCTAAATTCCCTTAATCCCAAATCTATCGATACCCGCTTAATACTACATATACGTCTTAACACAAATCCTTTTCCTCCAAATATTTGGATTTGACCTTCTGGATAATTTAACATTGTGAGTCTTAGGGTCTTGACACCCTACCTTCTAGGTTTATTAAATAAAAAATAACCTGTAACAGCAGTAGTCCAATCTCCAGCGCCATCTAATGACGGAGGCCGACATTTTTTATTTGGTGTAGTAACAATATGTTGTTGATGGTGATGAACAGCCATGACAGGATGGGCTAATTTATGCAAAACTGCAGCGGCCGTTGACGGGGGCAAAAACGTTTGGGGTAGAAAATTTGAATGTGCTGTTGAAGCTGAGGGCGGTTGAATAAAAATATTTGGTGGAGGAGGAGGTAGAGGGGGCAACTGACTAAAAGTTTGTGGTAAGGGAAGACAATCATTAATTCCCTTAAAAGAAAAAATAATGAAGAAAAATAGCAAAAAATCAACCAGAAAAGTAGGCGGATTTGGCCCATGTGGATGGCTGTGTTGACCAGAATGAATCAAATTCGCGGGAACAAAAGCAGCCGCAAAAGTAGAAGAGCCTGGTTGGCATGAATTTGAATCCAAAAATTTTGCTCCATTATCAATTACAGGCCTAAACGATATCAAATGTAGCTGGCCTGAAGAAGGAATAGATTGCTGTTGATTAGCCATTGCCGTAGTCGAGTGACAATTGGGCATTAGTTGAACAACAGCAGAGCATTTTAAATTGTGTTGAGGGGATAGTGTTGTTGTCTGAAAATGTGTAGTAGAAGCAGAAGATTGTGGTAATTGAAAAGAGTGAAAATTTGTAGAAGTTGTTAAATTATTTGGTTGATGCATTTTTGTTAGTATTTTAATTTCTTTGCAACTTGAAAAAATAAAAAAATTATAATAAAACATTAAATCAAAAGGTAAAGTAATGTTCAATAAATAAACAAAATGTTTAGCAAAATAAATAAAAAAGAAGGGAAGAGAAAGGTACAGCCGGTAACGAGATGCGTTTGCACAAGGTTAGTACCAGCTCAAAACAAAAAAAAAGTGTTGAGGCGTTCTCGCAATAACAATTGCACCATTTTTACAAATGAGTACACACTGACTTTGTATATTTCTCTAATTTACTTTCTCTCGTCTATTTTTCACTCGTGATCACTGAAAAATGACGGTAAAGCCTGTTTCAAAGTAGGCGTTTCAGAGTAGCCGGTTCAAAGTACGGCCAAAGGACGTTTCAGAGTACGAAGGGTAAATTACCCTTAAAATCGACATTTTCTTAAAACAATTGATTTATTTTTTTGTTTTTTTTTCTTTTTACTTCTTTTATGTTGTTCTAGGGCGGATATAAAAAACCGGCTCTCTGAAACGGCCTACTCCGAATAGTATTTACTCTGAAACGGCTACTCTGAAAGGTCCCCTACCCCAAAAATCTAACGTACCTATTTTAGGGTAGGGGACGATTCAGTATCGCCGATTCAGTATCGCCAATTCAGTATCGCCGATTCAGTATTGGCCGATTCAGTATTTGGGCTTTTTGGCCATAACTTTTTGCTCGATCAATATTGTAGGAATTATTATATATGATCTGATAGGTCTCGGGGTGCTGCATCTTTTTCATAATTGAACTGACCTGATCTGATCACTCTACAAAAAGTTATCACTGATAAACGACGTCACAGGCATAAAAAATCGGTTTTCACGCTGTAACTTTTTCTGTGATCATCAGATCAGATCGGGCCAATTATGAAAAAGATGTCGTATCTCGAGACCTTTCGAATGATATGGGAATTATTCAAATCGGTCGAATATCAGAAAAGTTATGGCCATATACTGAATCGGCGGATACTGAATCGGCTATACTGAATCGGCGATACTGAATCGTCCTTAACCGCCTATTTTACCATTTTGTCGCAAACCATTTTTTTGTTTTTGTCTTTGTGTTATTTTGTCAGGGCTCATTTTATTGAATTTTCGATTTTCTTAATTTTTTTTTCATTTAAGTTTACTCAGTATTCTTTAAAATTTAAAAATGTACAACAACGTTAGTTTGTCAACAGCTTGTGGTTCCGGTACAAATGCTTATGTTCAGTCAAATGTTGCTAATCTTAGCTTTTAATGGGTATTTTTTAGTTATCCTTTTCCTCAAAATTTTCTTCGTTTTCTTTTAGAATAAAATCGTTTACAATGCTGAAGAGGATATTGCTCGTGCCGAAGCAGAAGTAAATAGAGCACCAAACTTGGAGTTGTTGGACGAAGCAATATGCGGTGGGCATTAGGTGGATGCTTCTTTTTTGATGGATCTTCAATGGAGAAGTAAGAAATTAATTAATTAATGGACACATTCGGTTGGGAGAAAGACATATCGGGATATTTCAATGTCCGAGCAACTATTCTAGTTTTAGGGGGCTACTAGGTCTTGAATAGTCTTATTGAAGGAAAGAGTTTCTATGTTTTAGATCCAATGTAAATACGGAAAAAGTTATTTTTGTCACAGCAATCCCTACATGTCCGTCTCTATATTTCTCCTTTGGTTCATCCTTTGGTTTTCAGATTCAATCCTTTGGTCAAGATGGCTAATTTTTTAAATTTTTTTGTCGAATAAAAATTTATAAAAAACTTTTTTAGACCTAAGAAAGCAAGTACAACAATACTCAAAGAAGCAAATTTTATCAAGATAAAGCTGCACTTGAAAAGGAAATGGAAAAATCTATGATGGAAAAGCTTTTGGAAAAAATCAAGAAGTGTGAACAGAAGAAGGAAATTAAAAAGATGAAGCGGGCAATGCGTAAAAAGATGAAAGCGACGATTTTTCTATCTGATTCAGATTCATCAGGTCAGATGAGGCTTTTTATTTTTAATAACTGGACAACAGTGATGTCACGGGTTGAGAAAAAAGCCAGATCGGGTCTCCAAAATTTTCTTGGGAAATTTTATATAAAAAGAAGGATGGTCTTCTGATCGGGTAAAAGCCGGATTTTGGAAAATTTCTCTGATCTGGAAACGGTTCGAAATAATGTCTTGTTTCAGTTTCGTGTAGCCCATGACATCACTTTTAGACTATTTCCCGTTCTCGAATAAAGTTCAAAAAAAATAATTTTCTAGATGACATGTGGCGCAATGGAGTAGCATCTAATTCGTCTTCAACGCACAAACTTCAACTCAACATATACCCAATTCTCTTTCCTAACCTTATTCCCGGCTCTAAAGCACCCTTTTTTCATTACACTTTATTATATGCAATCGATTCATTTTTTGACTCTTCCTGGCTAAATTTTTCTAACGGAACCTTCCATTCTCTTTCCTAACCTTTGGGGATGGGAGTAATTTCGGACAAAACTTGCCAATTATTTAACCTTATAGTCCTTTTAAATAATGTTTTTCAGTACTTCGTCAACATCTTCTCAACATGCTTCACTTCCTGGCTAAATTTTATGCCGTGGCGGTTTCAAGACTCTTCCTGGCTAAATTTTATGCCGTGGCGGTTTCAAGACTCTTCCTGGCTAAATTTTATGCCGTGGCGGTTTCAAGACTCTTCCTGGCTAAATTTTATGCCGTGGCGGTTTCAAGACTCTTCCTGGCTAAATTTTATGCCGTGGCGGTTTCAAGACTCTTCCTGGCTAAATTTTATGCCGTGGCGGTGTTAATTCACTTCCTGGCTAAATTTTATGCCGTGGCGGTTTCAAGACTCTTCCTGGCTAAATTTTATGCCGTGGCGGTTTCAAGACTCTTCCTGGCTAAATTTTATGCCGTGGCGGTTTCAAGACTCTTCCTGGCTAAATTTTATGCCGTGGCGGTTTCATGACTCTTCCTGGCTAAATTTTATGCCGTGGCGGTTTCAAGACTCTTCCTGGCTAAATTTTATGCCGTGGCAGTGGAGCATCAACTCAACAACATCTCCAACTCAGCAACATTAACCAACTTCTTCAACTCAACAGCATCAACTCAACCAACTTCAACTCAACCAACTTCAACTCAACAGCATCAACTCAACCAACTTCAACTCAACAGCATCAACTCAACCAACTTCAACTCAACAGCATCAACTCAACCAACTACTTCAACTCAGCAACATCTTCATTCAACAACAACTTCAACTCAACAACAGTTTGTTTTATATTTTTATATGTCGCAAGTTTTGTCCGAAAATGTCATGGGCGTTGAATTATCCTGACCCACCCAATCCCACCGTGAGACTCTTTGTTTTCCTTGTTTCCCACTTTTGAAAGGAGGTTTCTCTTCCATAGCACACTAGATGATCATCAACAATAAGCGAAAAATAACAAGATGTAATGATTGAATTGGCAAAACTACGAATTGAACATCAGGACCAATCGTTCAATTTATTTTTGAATTATTATTTTATTAATTAAAGAAATTATAGAGAAGACAATGCAGACTTTGGAGCCGAACAGAAAATGTTTTCGGCATTTTGGAGATGTCTTATTGCTGCTGAATTGGTCATCATTTTAGCTGAGACGCCAACCAGAGAAGGAACTATAAAAATGCGATTGATGGGCTTATTAGAATGAGCAAGGTTTTTAAATAAAATTTTTTGTTTGATTTTTTTGGTCATTCATGGACAAATCGCCATAACCTCTTTTTTGTTCACCCCAAAAAATTCCCAAAATTTCCTGAAAGGTTGTAGCAAGCAAATACCAGGGGCAAATACAAGCCTTAATCGAATCTTGTCTCCATCTTATTTTCCAGAACTTTAGGCAATCCAATCTAGATTTCGGCTTGTATTTGGATCTTTTATTTGTTTTCCTTTTCGATTTTATTTAGAATATTTCAAAAAAAAACTTTTAAGGAAGGAGTCGCTAAACTATTCAATGGGTGTACAATGGCAACTGGAAGAGCTATTTTGATGACTATTGGACAATTGTCTTTTTATGATCAAATTAAACAGGTTTTTGCTTTCAGATTTTTGTGGGAGAAAATCTCTCTAAAAATCTAAAAAAATTTTCTCTTCCATTTTTAGATGCTAATCAAAGCAAATTTGGAAAAGGACAATATCTACACCCATTTGTTTTCTTTCCTAGCGGCTTCTGGTGCGACTGTTCTTATCCAGCCTATGGATGTTTGTTTAAATTTAATTAAAAGGACGAACCTATAAGATGCTTCCAAGTTTCCACTTGATAAAAGCTATCCGCCCTTTTTTTTTGACTGGTTAGCCATTGAGTAGGGAGCTAAGATCTGAGTAGGAATGCTAAACTGAGTTTGAGTATACCCTTCAATTAAATGTACTTTATTATAAGAAGGTAGGACCTTTTTCAGCACCAAGGCTCATAAAATGAAAATTTTCTTTTTTTTTAGGTATTAAGAACGCGTTTAATGAATGCGCCACCTGGTCAATTTAAAGGTTTATTGGATTGCTTTTTGTATACAGCAAAATTGGGGCCGCTTGGATTCTTTAAAGGCTTGGACTTGCTCCACACACAATTTTGGTTTATTATTTAAATTTACTTCTAAAAATTAAAAAAATCTTTTTAGCTTTTTGTCTTCTTCGAACAATTTAGAATGCGGTTGGGATATATTCCTGAAGAGAAGCTAAAGTCTATAGAGGAAGAGGAAATGGAATTTTTAATTTGTTTTTTAATTTCTATTTTTATTTATTTATAATTTATAATAATATAATTTTATAAATTAATAATTTTTTTTATTTTTTACCAAAAATAATACAAAATTTTGACTCACAGTTTGGTATGTCTCCTTGTAAATATAATATTGAAAATCATATTAAAAACGTAAATTTATGATAACATTTTATCATTAAAAAATAGAAACAACAGATAATACAAAATCTAGAATGTTCTGTAATTTATTAACATTCAGCTGAAACAATTCGCTGTCTTGGTAGCCCATTGTTCTGGGATGTTGAAGATCTGTTTATTTCAGGCCGTCTATTCTGACTAAACGCAGTTCCATTCTCAGCTTTGTCCAACTGCCTTTCATTCCCTCCAACTCCATTTCGTGCAAACTGACATTGGTGTTGAAGTCGACGTTTTGCTGTACGTATAAGCCGATAGGAGCCATACTTTATGTTTTCACGCCGGCGAACCATTGCCTGGTCTGATGCTAACCAACGATGTGAAAGAGCTTCGTCTGTACGCATTCTACGCCTGTTTAAATTTAAAAAATTAACGCAGGAAGTATTTTTATACGATGGATGTTTTTTCAAAGCCCAGAAAACGAATTTGAGTGCTTCTTCGCTTGCCTGTACTGGAATCTAAAGAGGAGATAATTTTAAAATGCTTAAAAAATTTTTTACAAGGTTCGGATCACAACGTTGTTCAAGCACATTGCGCCGTACTTCTTGAGATGTGTCCGTTTCATCAGCAAATGGATGAAAACCAGCAAGTCTGAAAACTCCGGGTTTAGGTTATCCAATCACTCAAGGCCAAACTTACAGGCAAAAAGTAATTAAGCCAAGACCCCACATATCACTTTGCTGATTAGCCAGTATACTTTGATCTTCGTTATTTTTGGCGGAATTATTTTCCAATCCATTAGACGTCTTTTTAGATGTTAATAATAGAACTTCTGGTGCAGTCCATTCTTCAAGCAACTGTCCATCACCTGCTAATCCATTGCGTGAACCTATAAGACGAGCTCTCCCAAAATCAATTAATTTAACATGCCAAGCTCGCTTTGTTGTGAACATAACGTTTGTAGGTTCAACATCACCATGAACAAATCTGTTAATGTTTTGAGGGGGTTGAGGGTATCTTAGAGGTAAACTCACCCACAAAAGTGGATCCATCGAAGAGCACCAACAATTTGACGGACGACAAAAGCTATTTGTTCCTATGAGTAATATTAATAGAGAGGATTATTCGAAGGATAACAACCTCAGAATATGTCTCTAGTCTCACAAATCTTTGAAAAATATCTTCATAAAGACGCTCCATGAAAAGAAGTTGGAAAGCATTGTCAGAACAATAAGCAGCCAAAAGTTGAACGATATTTTCATGTTGACATTCTGATAGTGTTTCATATTCAATTAATGCAGCTTTCATACGTTCTGCTGGTGTTGCAAACATTAATGAACCGTGAGTAGGGGAGGCACGTATTTTAACTGAACAAAATGCTTCTTAAAATTTTTCCATGAAAGTACCTATACAATGGGAACTTGTTTTAGAGTCAATGGCATAGCGTATAACGCTAAACTGGCCACGGAAAAGTTCAGTTTCCAGCTGTAAATTAGATAGGATTTAGAAAGGTAATGGTCTGCAGTACCTGAAACCGTTTAAGCGGATCTTCACTAGTATTTAACTGAACTTTCTTTGAAAACCCATTTCCGTTCCCATTAACAGATCCATTCCTTAAAGAATCTTTCCTAGTATTTTCATCATTTTGTATCTCAATTCCTTCCTCGTCTTCTTCCTCTTCCCTTTCAGCCAATTCCTCTTGAATTTCGGTAAGCCCTGGGCCTTTACTTTTTTGTGGCATAATAACTACAGTAAAGCGACGCCCTTCTTTGCGTAATACATCCAAATTAAATTTTGGAACACCTAAAAATCAAATAAAATATTTCTGAGCATGTGTTTGACCTCGAGGATGTGTCCGAATAATTCTTGAATGTATTGAAGGCTCTCCCCATCCAAATTCATTTTTAGCTGTTACACGAAATTGGTAAATGCCTTGAGGCTAAAAGATCAAATAGTAAATTGAATCTCCTTCAATAACTCTACCAATAAGTGCTTAATCACCACAGCTTCTTCCTCAACACAATTACTTAAACATGTCCAAGCAGCAAAAGCATCACGTTCACCTGCGGGTCTACATTCAATCCGATAAGTAGTTCCGTTGAGCTAATATAGTTTTTCTCCAATAAAATTCAAAAAATCCTACCGTAACCGGCAACCTTTCAGGTGCTTCCCAACTGACATAAACTTCCGTATCCGCAGATAATTCAACTTCTGGACGGGAAGGACGATTTGGGGGTTCTTTATTCGGGATTTATTATAAAATTCAAATTTTATCTTTTACCTCCCCCAATACATTTACAAATACACTTATCTCGTCCCAATTCGTTTGTAGCAACACATGAGTATTCTCCCGTGTCTACACCGGGCAGAGGTTTTAAAATGATTAATCTGATAAAATTGAGTGAATATTAATTTTTGTAGGAGTAATCTGATCACCTCCATATATTATTCCCTAAACGAGTAATTTGATGCCGACCATCCTCGAATAGTGCACTTTCATGATGGAAGAAGGTAACCTCAGGCGAAGGGTTACCTAAAATAATTTTCGATTTTATACTGAGAAATAATAATCTTCAAATATTAACCGATAGGTTGACATTCCATATAGACCGAAGGAGAATTCTCAGAAAAATAACCATCACGTAGACGCGAACGGAAAATGGGTGCAAATTCTTTAAAGAATAATTTTTTAATTTTATTTGAAAGTTCCGTACTTTTATCACCACCATTCTGTGACTTTTCGGGAGAATTCTCTCCATGGGCTTCAATTTCATCCCCATTAGTTACCCGTCGTTGTGCACCTTCATGGGTTTGGAGTAAACCTTCAAGCACGTTATCTACTGATTTTGCAACAAGTGGTTCTTCTAAAAAATGAGAGGGATATGGAGGGAGATTTACAGATTTTAAGGAGGATCTATTGGGATTAATCCCGAAAATTGAAAAATACGGTATCTCAGTTTGATTCCTAAAATTACCCTCTCAAATACCTCTTATTAAATCAGTATATCTACGCCTTTCTCTAACAGTCACATCTGTATTTCTTGCTCCAAGTTCTCCAGAAAAAACATAGGCAGCTGAATCACCCCAAATTCCACGCCTATAATCTCTAACTCGAGCATTAAAACGAGCTCCAAAAGTTGGAACCAATAAAGTTTCTGGCCCAATTTGGTAATTTGATTCCCAGGCAAAATCCTCATCTCCACTAAGATTTTTAAGCGTTTGTAAACTTTTTACTTCACGTTCATATTCGGCATAAGCTGAATATGGTCTATAACTTTCTAGGTCCTTTTCTTCTTGTTTAAGTAGAGCTGGCGTTTGCTCCTTTATTAAATTATAATTAAATTAGTATTCAAAATTCATCTCGTACAGATTTTCGTTTGTCTTGATCACGCTTAACTCTATCAACGGCATCCATTAGTAAGTCAAATTCTGTATCAGGCAAGTGACGGAAAGGGGAAGGTTTTTGGACTGTTGAATCATTTGGCGATAGGGCCTCTTTCTTCGGCACAATCTGAACACTCATAGTATGTTCCCCGCGAGGTGAAAGTTGTACGGGTGATTTTATACCAAAATCTGGGATTTGAAGGGGAAGATGTTTGCTAGTAAAATGCTGTTCTGCTTCATCAAGTATTTCAGGTGGGGAAGAAATATCATCTGGAAGTTTCTGAAATTTTAGAAAAAAATTTTTTTAATTGGCAAAAATCTATTTTTATTTAATGACCTCTGATGGGAAAAAATGTTGTAATTGTTGATTAAGTGGAGGAGGAGATTCGGCCATAAATGCGGGAGAGGCTAAAGGAGTTACCGTACTAGAGGAAGGACCTTCATGTTCAGCTGTTGTTGTTGTACTCCCTTCCCCGTCAGCATCCATAGCATCTATTGGGGTTGTTGTTCTTCGAGGAACCTAATTAATTTTGTTATTTTTAGTGTGTTTTAACCAAAGATTAATTAAACATAAAGGATTAATCCAATCTTTGTCAACACCTGTTTTTGCGGCCGAGGAGTAGTTGTACCAGAGGAACGTTCACTGTTTTGGGTGGCTGAGCTATTCGAATCACCCCCACCGCTTTCCTCGGAAATATCGGAAAGAACACGATTAGCAAGCTGTGAAATTAAATAAAAAATTTTTAGCTGAGAGAGGGTAAACTAATGAGCACCTCCTCTTGAATCTGGCGACGCTCTCCTCTAATTAATTTCATAAGGGCTGATTGAGGGTTCTTTGAAAAATAATTATTTTCTTGATTTATTTTTGTACAAAAATTACTTTTAAATCCTCTAATTTTAATTCAGTGATTCCAAATTGCTTAGCCAAATCAGCAAGGAATTCGGTCTCTTCAGGTGTCAATTTCTGTTGCTGTTGTTGTGGTTGTTTTTGTTTCTTTGCCGCAGCTGCAGCCATCTATGAATTAATTTTTGTAAAATTTTTAAAAATAACCCCGTACCTCCTCAATCTTCTTTGAAATTCCTGCAGGCAAAGGTGCAAATTGTGGTGGTCCAGTTTGCTGTTGATGTCCCCCACCAGGGGCTGATCGTTCCGATGAGCCACTTCTGCTACGAGGAGGTAAGGGTGGTGGGGCTCCCTGACCTTTTGGTTGAAATTCTGGAGGCAAATAAAATCCTCCTCCATAAGGGTCCCATCGCAAATGTTCTTTTTTAACGCCTGGGGGCAATTGAGAGACAATCCAGTCTGGAATGGGTGGAGGTTCTGTTGTAAATCTAGGCGTTCCAGGGGATGGACTTCGTTTATTTGAAGGAGGTATGGGGAACGGAGGTTGTTGTTGTTGTCCTCCTCTATCTCCAAAGTGTTGGCCACCAAAATTATTTTGGCCTCTAGGTGTTGGAGATTCACGCATTGGCAACGGTGAAAGACCCTTTTGTCTTTGAGATTGAATTTGTTGGGCAAAATGGGGCTGTTTTGCTGCTTGTTCTTCAGCTCGAATATGTAAATAATCATATACAGCTAAAGGTTCCCTTCTAGAAATTTCTGAAGGCGTAGCAGGCTCCGCTGTAGGCCTTTTACTGCTCGCAGTGCACAAAGCTCGAGGTGCTTCTACCATTTGTGTTAATTGCTCTGAGGGAGTTTGTTGTACAAAAACTCGACGTTCTAGCCATTGATGTCGATATTTAAATTCACGCAAGCAATCAGTTGAAAGCTTAGCATCGTCTAAGGAAGGGTCGGATAACCAATCTTGAGTTAATGCTTGTTGAACATCGATACGTCCACTTAAATATTTAATATTCTTAATTTTACTTTGAAAAAACGAAACTGTGGATCTCTAACTAAAAGCTTTTTAACAAATTCACGAGCGTTTGAAGAAATTTGTTGGTTTGTGTCATCAAACTGAAACTCCCCTTTCAATACATTTTGCAAAGTTTCTTCATCATTATCACCAAGAAATGGTGATTGACCAAAGAGGAGAACGTCTTTAAATTATTAAAATTTGTAAGATATTTTTCGAAATTGTTTAATTACAAGTAAGAGCTCCAACACTCCACATATCTGCTGCTAAAGTGACTGGTTCTGTTCCAGCTACTACTTCGGGAGAAACAAATTCTGGGTTAGATTTAATTGAACCACCCATCAATTTTCCATTAATTAAGCGTCTATAAGTTCAAAATTAATTATTACTTTGACTGACAAATCACCTGCTCTGACCAAAATCGGCAAGTCGAAGATGATCATCTTGCAGTAAAATAACTTCGGGTCTCAAATCCAAATGAACAATCCCTCGACTATGCATATAAGCTAGAGCTGTTAGTAGTTGTTTTACAAAAATCTGGAAATTCTTGAAGTCTCAAAAAAGAGAGATCCCTTTTTTCTACCTGTACTTGTTCTTCCCTGGCTCCAGAAGGACGGGGTGCTGCTTCCCCAACTTGACATGTAGAAGGAGATCTTGAATGTGAACGTCTAGATGGTGGAGGTAGTAGAGAGTCAAGGAAGGAGCGATCTGCGCTAAAAGGGAAATAAAACCTGATTTTAATATTATAAGATATACACAATTTTAGAGGACTTAAGGAACGCTTTCCTGGTAATATTGAAGGAAAAGAGGTAATTGAATCGGTTGAAGATGCCATTAATTAATTAAATAATTTAGGAAATTTAATTTTTAAGAGAGGATTTAAGAGGAATAATACGGCTATTTTCCAATATTTTTTATAAAGCTTGCGTGTTTTGGATCAAGAGCTATTGAGTTGGTATATCGGAAAAAAATATTATTTTTGTTTGCGCAGTTATTTGAGTTACTCACTCATTTATTTGTCGATATTATCAATAATTTTACCAATAAATCCACTCATATAAAGCTCTCTTAATTCTTAGAAATTTCAACGCAATTCAATTCGAAAAATTCAATTTTTGATTTAATTATTGCAAAAATCCACAAACTTTCCATAAACTATCACAGCTTCACCATCCTCTACCAAAACTTGGTGTAATTGAGCAAGATCAGGCGATTCACGTAGAACATTATGCATTTGAATATCCCTTTCCAATTCTTCATCTAAAGGCTTTCTTTGCGCCAAGAATCGTCTGCCAGTAGAGCGTTCAACAACATTGAAGCAAGGAGAAATACTCCTTGGAGTTGATGAAGCAGACGACATTTTTTAACTTAACTGGGGGATAGATTTTTAAAAATATGGGTATATCGGAACAAGGACTGCAAGTCCTTGATTGAATCTACAATTAGATTCAGGTTTCTTTATGGTTTCTAAAATATTGTTGAATCGCCCTTCAACCAGAAACGAAATTTTAAAAAGTAGAACTACGGGAAAAATATGGGTATATCTGAATATGGACTGTCAGTCCTTCATTGAATCGACTAAAATTTTTAAAAATATTTCAAGGTAACTCTTAATAATAATTTTTATTTTAATTTGCAAGAGTGTACATACATATGCACAAACATTTATCCACAGAGCAACTGTTATTTAAAGCTTTATTTTAAATATTTACAGCCTTAAAGCTTGGAATAATGCAGGATTTTAGTGCTATTTTTATTTACTAATAAAAAAGTTGGAAGAAATTTTAACGCCTTGAAATGCTGGGGAAAACCAGATCGATTTAAAAGTACCAGATGTGTGAGGATAAAAGTGAATGGATAAGAAGAGTAAATAAAATTTTAAGAGTGTTGACTAACGTTGTATCCATGTGTGTTTGATAAAGTGGGGGGGGGGGATATGATGCGTTATTATATTATTATATCAGTGGGATATTGAGGGAGTCTTACTTAGTCGGAAACAGTAGGAGAGAGAGTCTAAAAGGGAGTCAACCTTACTGAGATTATTACTTATAAAAACCGCATAAATTAGATTAAATATTGGCTTAAATTTGGTCAAAAACAATTTAATTTTAAATTTAACATAAATATTTAATTTACCAGCTTTATTATCAAATCCTCAAAATGGCAAGAAGCAACGTGACAAACATTCAATTATTGCCAGAATTTTTTAAAATTAATTAATTTCTAAATAAATTAGTAAGATGAAGCTATAATATTTTTAGATAAAGCAAATAAGGCCATAAGAATTTAAAAATTAAAAGAAATTTGCTTCTGAATATTTATCAAACATTAAAAACATTTTTTAAAAATGGCGAGCTTTTTGGCCGTAAATTGGGGGATCAACAAAGAATGTGGGAAAGAATAAATACGTTCCATTAATTTTTAATTTTTTTTTCGAATTTTAAGGAAAATTTTTTAAGAAAATTCTTTAAAAATTAAAAATGGAACGTTTAGGGACTAGAATAAAAATTTTATAAAATTAGTCTAATTACTACATATAATTATTTAACAGATTCTGTTGCAATAGAATATTCTTCTTCTACAGCTTCTTGAATATCATAAATATCTCGAAGAGGTCCGCGCTCCAATTTTATAGATTTTCGGAAATCTTTTAGTTTGAAGTCTTTCAAAAAGTCATTTTCTACTGTTAAATAAATTAAATTAATTTTAAAAAATTATTTGGATAACCTTCTACAGTAATAGTACAGGAAGTAACTGCTTGACCTGCGTCATTGAAGGCAGTACAGCTGTAAATATTTAGGTAGATTATTTTTCTACAGGACGCTGTCTCTATCAGAGAGTAGGGTTGGAAGTTCTAAGGTATCGGTTCCGAATATACAGAAATTTTCGGTTGGATATCCGGAGATTTCCCAGGAACAAATAACCTTATTAGAGAGGTCCAAAAAGGAGGGCACAAAAGCGACAGGGGCTCCTATTTTTCGTGAATAAATTATTTAAATATTTACGTATAAATGCCGGAATCACTCCAAATGGGTTGATCAATAAGTAATGTACGCAAATTCGAATCTTCTTGAATCAGATGAACACGTGAAGATTCGGCAACGGGCCGCCAATCCTTTGATAAAAAATTGAAAATTTAGGGAGATAAAACATTTATTTATGCACCTTAAGCCATTTAACTTCTGGCACAGGATTGCCTTCAACACGAACATTTAGCCTCAAAGGCTTATCAGAAGTGTAATCCCGATTGGATAAAGGTTGAGTGAATTTTGGGCGGGCTATAAAAATTCAAATGATGAAGCTTATCATTATCTTAAACTCACTAGCAACATCAACAAGTAAATTTTGTTCAGCTTTGCCATACTGGTTCTCAGCCACACAGGTATATTGCCCAGCATTTGACTTTTGGAAGCCTAGGAATGTGATGGTAGTCTCAGCACCAGCATGTGAGGTAATACTGATAATAAATTCAGGAATATTATTTTCAAGCTAAAACTCACCGAATGTTTGAGGTTGGCCCGGAGGCATCAATATCCCAACCTCTATGTTTCCATGTAATTTTTGGATCAGGATATCCTGCATAATGTAAAGTAATTGAGAGATGGTCAGTTTCTGCAACGAAATGCCTTTCTTTTACGCCTGGCGCGAACCTAAAAATATTTTTCACTCAAAATTTCTTTAAAAAATTTCCGGCACCAAGGAGTGCAGGCATATTGTTCAGCATGTGCTTGATCTAAAGCTCGCTCCATATAAGGGTCAAGAAGAGGTATAACTCGTCGGAACTTGTCCAAAACTGGTGGAGGTCTTGCCATTAGCCTCGATGGAGGTGATGGGGGAGATGGATCACTAATTCCATAAATATTTTCGGCACGAACACGGAACTGGTAGCTTTTGCCTAGTTCAAGATTTCGAACTTTGCAGACAGGCTCTGGAATATTGTAGTCAAGTAGTTGCCAGTCTTTATCAGGCAATTCACGAAATTCAATAACATAGGTAACTTGAGGGTATCTTGGAGGACTTCTCTTTGTTGGGATCCAAGAAAGGGTTAAATAATGGCCGGTAACTTCTCTACAAAAATAAGAGATTAAGGATAAGTTAAAATTTTATTCTTCACTTTATGAAAGGCCCTCTATCAGGGGGTGTTGGAATTGATTTCCTTTGCCTTCTGAATCCGTATTCTTCCTATAAATAAAATCTTCTTAGTAGACTTTTTTATTGCAACGGACCGTTAAATATGGTGTAACATCTTCAGAGCCGTCAAATTTAATTTTGTCCATGAACGGAACCGTCACATCCAAAATGGCAGAGCTTTGTGCCTGCCCATGACAGTTACGCGCAATAGCAACATATTCGCCTGCATCTTCAGTACAGACATCTTGAATTAGAAGGGCATGGGAGCCACCACCAGCAACCTGGATCTTGTGGCGTGGGCCGGGACAAATCTTTTTTCCATTGTGATACCTAACAAAATTTCGAAAATAAGAAGAACCCTTCGATATACCAATCAACATCTGGCGGAGGATATCCAACCACAAGACAGTCAAATATTGCAGGCATTTTAACAAATACATGCTTGTTTTTGAGTTGTCTAATAAAGCCAGGCGGGAATGGCATAGCTCCACGGCCTTCCTCTTCTCCTCCTTCAACAACACGAGGTCTAATCACACTTAAAGAGCCCGTGGAGACAGCCTCTCCAAGTGGATTTTTTGCAACAACAGAATAATCTCCAGCATCGTCTGGTTGAACATTTACAATTACCTGAAGAGAGTTAATTGTTAGGGGAATCGGTATAAGTTCCCACCAAATGATGAAGGCCTCGTTCATCTTGGAAAATACTTATTCTCGAGTCAGGTGCGCCAGCCGCTTCTGCTAAAGGTTTACCATCCTTAAGCCATTCAACACTTGGTGTAGGCACACCCAGAACGGCAACTTGCCATTCAAGAGGGCTTCCTTGATGTATGCTTTGATTATGTAGACCACTAAAACTAAGTTTAAGTAAAGAACTTTAAGGAATCCTTACGGCCTAATTCTTGGTTTCTGCTCTGCAGGAGGACCTTCTTCCTCCACCCTCCTCGCGGGCAAACGGTCACCAATCATTTTAAGCTCTGCTTTGGTGCTGGCTGTGCCATACTATAATATTATAGGACTTTAATAATTAAAATCTATTGTATCCTACTTCATTATTAGCCACACATCGATAAAATCCTTCAGAGGGAAAGTCTACATTTGTAAGTGTTAGTCTTTGTGTTCCATCTGGCAATGCTTCAATAGTAATTCCTTCACCAGGCTTAATTTCAATCCCGTCCTTAAGCCATTTTATATCAGGGAACGGCTGTCCATAAGGAAGGCATTCGAAAACAACTGTCTCTGTAGGCTTTGCACGTTTCATAGTCAGTGGGATAGTAAAGCCTGGAGCGCGACCAATATCCTGAAAATTGACTTATAAAATTTAAGGATTGCTAGGTTACTTTTAATTGATCTTTCAAACGTTCTTCGAATGGTTTTCGAGCTTCTTTTGATACTTGAACTTCTCCAACAGTTCGAGCAGTACCAAAAGGATTCTCTGCTATACAACGATAATTTCCGGAATCAGACCGCATTGATTCGGGGATTTCTAATTCACACCACCCATCATCATCAATTTCTGGAATGGCAACGTGATCATAAGGAAAGAGACGATCACCATCCTTATACCTATTAAATTACAACATCTTAAGAATTTAGACTTTCTTCGAACCATTTAATGGTAGGCTTTGGATCACCACTACGCCATCCAAACCGGCATCGCATTTTTATTGGTTCTTTTTCCATTACTTTAGCATTCTGTAAAGGTTCAAGTAGTTTTGGAGCTCTATTTGCATCAAATTCATCAGAAACACCCTCAGGCTTTTCCAATTTTGGACGTTCTTCTTCCGCTTTTTTAACCGATACTGTACATTTGTCGTAAGCTGAACCATGAGGATTTGTAGCAATCACTCGATAAACCCCGTCATCATCAATAGTGCATGAGGGAATAATTAATCTTCCATCTCCAGTCAGAGGGTCACGTTCTAAACGGCATCGTTCTGAGGGTCGAATCTGTTCTCCATCCTTGTACCAAACCAACTCAGGTGTTGGATCACCTTCAACGCGGCAATGGAGTGTTAGAGGCTGACCTTCAGTTACTCGCTGATCTGCTAGTCGTACACTGATTAATGGAGGTTTTCCTTCGGCAGTTGGAGGTGCTCCCTTCTTAAAATTTGAGTTTACTTATTTATCTAGAAATCATTTACCCCTAGCTCATCTTCAACCCGTACAGTCGCCCTTGTACTTGCTTGCCCACTTTCATTTGTAGCAACACAGCGATAAGTTCCTTCATCGTGGGCGGTCGCATCACGTATGCGCAATCGGTAAAAACCTTCATCTGGCCGACTCTCGCTCCAATCGAAACGAGCATCTTCCGCCAAAGGATGACCATCTTTTGTCCATTTTACCGTGGGTAATGGTTTTCCAGTTACTTTGCATTCTAATTCAATAGGAGAGCCAGTAAATACGGTAGAATCAGAAAGGGGAATAATGAAGCGTGGTGCTTCTCCTTCTTCAGATGGCGGAGGCTTTTCTGCTTTCAGTTTCACTAAAAATAAAGAAAGTTTTTCACTCTGTATACTAAAAACACTCACTATCCACATGCCCTGTAGCTTGCGTTTTAGCAGTTCCAAAAGCATTGGACGCCTCACAACGATAAATACCCTCATCTGCAATTGAGCAATCACTTATAGTAAGACGGCATTCTCCATTTGGAAGACGTTCAATCTCAATTCGGCCATCAGCAGGAGAAAGTAGTTTACCATCCCTATACCATTTGATCTCGTCTGGTGTTCCACCACCCAAAATACAGCTAAAGACCATTTTGTCACCACGGTCAATGTACTGATCAACAAGGCCACGGACAAATTGTGGAGGTTCACCAGCAGCCTCTTCAGCGACAGATGGAGCTCGTTTTTTAACTCCAACTTGACATGCTGTGTTGGCGCTGCCATGAATGTTCTGGGCAACACAGCGATAAGCTCCTAATTAAGGAAAATTAGGTATTTTTAATATTTTAAAGATAAAGCACCTTCATCATTAGTTAAACAATCATCAATTGTTAGCAAACATTCACCACTTTCCTCATTATAATTTATACGAATCCTGTCACCCGGTCTAATAGGTACACCATCCTTGTAAAACGTAATACTTGCTGGTGGTTGAGCCTCTACTCGGCAACGTAGCAAAATTTGTTTGCCCTCCTCAAAGGCACAATCTTCCAATCCGGGATTGAATCTAGGGGCTTTTGCAAGCTCTTCTTTAGGTGCTTCTTTTTCTGATATCGGTTCAACGTTGTAGTTTGCGCGGGTGTCAGCAACTCCAAATGGATTTGTTGCTTGGCAGCGGTATTCACCTGCTCCCGCGTCAGCACGGAAATCTTTAATGCGTACCCGGCAGGCTCCATCTGGCGTATTTCTAATTTCAACGCGTCCATCGCCAGTGTCCTTGAGTGGTTCACCATTGTAAAACCTTAATTATTTTTATACTTAACATAGATTCATAAAACCCCCCACCATTCAATATCTGCTGCAGGCTTCGCATCTACATGACATTCAATTGATAAAGGTTGCCCTTCAGGTATTCTTCGGTCCCAAAGAGGTACATTAAATTTAGGAGCATAACCACTTGGTTCAGATGGAACAATTGAAGGTTTCCTTTCAGAAGGCTCAAACTGTGCCTCACATTGATCCTGTCCAAGTGGATTGCTTGCAACACACTTTAGTGTTCCAAAATCTTCTTGCCGTATGTCAGCAATGGTTAAGGACCAATTTCCATCAGATAAATCTTCAAGCTTGAAACGTGGCTCCCCAATGATTGGTTTTCCATTTAGTGTCCATTCAAGTGTTGGAGAAGGAACTCCTCTCACTTTAACACGGAATTCAACATTTGAACCAGGAGCTCCTTCAGTCTTTTTCAATGGGATTACGAATTTCGGTGCTTCTCCCTTCTCGGCACCTCCAATTGTTACTTTAACTTGGCAACTTGTTTCAGCCTGTCCTGCTTCATTTTTAGCGACTGCTCGGAACTGGCCAGCTTCAGAACGTTTTACATCTCTAATGCGAAGCATGGCATTTCCATCCAAGCCCAAACGAATGGCTATACGATCACCATCTGGTTGGAGTTGTTCTTCTGCAGTGGCACCCTCTGTTTTGCGATACCATATAACCTTTTGATAATTTTCATATATGAGGAAAAAGGGGTAAATTACCTCTTCAGGCAATGGCTGTCCTCCAACCGTGCACTTTAATGTAAGAACTTCACCCTCTGGCAATTCTACGTCCGAAAGTGGACTTAGGAATACTGCTGGACTTGTTTCTATTGATGGTTTACGCGAGCGAACATGAGCAACAGATCCAGAAGAAACTTCTCCTCCAGCAGGATTGGCAAAAACTACACGATAAGCCCCTCCATCAGAGGTAGCTGCTGAAGGAATGAGCAATGAATAAATACCAGTTTCAGGATTGGAAATCTTTAAAAGAATGAATTTTGTTCTTTTACAAATTCTAAATTCATACAATTTTTAGCCTTTCTCCATCAGGTTTTACTTCCACACCATTTTTTAGCCATATAACACTTGCAGGCTGTCCATCTAATTCGGCAACAAGTTCAAGAGGTTCACCCTCGTTAATGGTAACATCATTCAGACCTTTACGTAATTTGAATTGGGCAGGCTTGCGCACTTTCAAATCAGCTTGAGATTCACATTGACCAGCTCGATTGGACAGAATGACCTGAATTTTTAATGATTGCCTTAATAACCGTATTTCCACCTTATAGGCTGCACCATCCTCAAGTTTTGCATCAGTTAATTCAAGCTCATACTTTTTAGGCGAAATATCTTTGAGACGGAAACGAGCACCAGCGGGTGCCGTAATTTCCTGACCATCTTTGAACCATTTTACTGTAGAAATTTTTAAATAATTTTGCATCATTTTCAAAAATATTTACCAGTTCGAATAGGTGCTGAAGCCTCAACACGGAATAGATGTTCATCTCCTTCAAGTATATCTCCTGGAAGGAGTCCTTGGACAATCCTAGGTGCTTGATCAACTTCGGCACGGGCAGTAGATGATGCCTTGCCTGCAGCATTGATAGCTTGAACTTCGAATTCGCCAGCATCTGAGAGAACAGCAGCTGGGATTGTTAGCCGATAACTAAAAATAGAAAGCGTAAATTTAAAATTTAAATTCTTCCACAAACGTTTGATCATCAACCTTCTGCACTTGAATTCGGGCATCTTTCCCAACAGGAAATTCATCTTTTAACCATTTAATTTCATCAACATCTCCCTGTATTTGCACCTCAAATGTTAATGGTTCTCCTTCAGCTACGATCTGATCAAGTAGGGCTTTTACAATTTTAGGTGGCTCTAATTTCTTGAGAGGACGGACAGACAATTGTGCAGAACTTTCAGCTTTTCCAGCAGTATTTTCTAGCTGAATTTTGTATGTTCCAATATCTTCCTTTATGGCTGATTTGATAATTAATTTGAAGATGCCAGTATTCGGTTCAGAGATTATTTGGATTCTATCATCAGCAAAAATCTCATTTCCATTCTTAAACCATTTAACAATACGTGGCAAGCTTCTTAGGTTAGTTTCACACATAAACTCTGCCACTGCACCTTCATCAACTTCCAAATCCTTGAGTGGTTTAATAAATTCTGGGAAAGGTTCAACTGTTTGTTTGGCTTCACATTTAGCCTTTCCAGCATCATTTTCAATCTCGACGGAATAAAGTCCAGAATCATCAGCTAAAGCAGATGGAATGATAAGACGGAAGTGATCAGGGCCTAACTGTTCCATTCGAATGCGGTCTGATGGCAATAATTCTTGACCATTTTTGAACCTAAATCAGGCAATATATTTCTTTCCAACCAACCCTTTTCTTACCATTTGACCAAGGTTGGCTTTCCAGTAGTCTTAACCTCTAAAACAAGCTGATCTTTCTCAGGAATTGTTTGTTCACGATGGGGTTGTTCAAATCCTGGTACTTGTGCTAAGGATCGCACACTTAGCTGAGCAGAACTTTCTGCCATTCCAGCAGTGTTTTCTAATAGAATTTTGTATGTTCCTATATCTTCTTTTATGGCAGATTTAATAATTAATTTAAATATTCCAGTTGTAGGTTCAGAAATAATTTGTATTCTATCATCAGCAAAAATTTCATTTCCATTTTTAAACCATTTAACAATTCGTGGCAAGCTTCTCAAATTAGTTTCACACATAAATTCTGCTATTGAACCTTCATCAACCTCCAAATCCTTGAGAGGTTTAATAAATTCTGGGAAGGGTTCAACAGTTTGTTTAGCTTCACATTTAGCCTTCCCAGCTTCATTCTCAATCTCTACAGAATAAAGACCAGAATCATCCCTTAGAGCAGAAGGAATAGTAAGACGGAAATGATCAGGTCCTAATTGCTCAATTTTGGTTCGATTCGATGTAGAAACTTCTTGTCCATTTTTAAACCATTTAACAATGTGAGGCTTCCCAATAGTTTCAACTTCAAGTAATAATTCATCCTCTTCTGGAATTGTTTGTTCTCGCAAAGGTCTTTTAAAATCTGGCTTCTCAGCTGGAAGTAAAACTCTAAGTTGGCAACTAGAATCGGCACCCGGTTCGTCTTCTTTGTCAAAGACTTTGACCTTAAAATAATTTTTTATAAAATTATTACTGAAGGATAACCACACCGAATAATTAGCTGCATCAATTTCATCGGCATCAGGAATCTCTAGTTTAAATTTAGTATCAGATATCTGTTTTGGCTGTGCTTTAACTTGTCCGGGCTTTAATTCTTCACCATTTTTATACCATTTTACTATTTTAGGAGCTCTGTTAGTCTCAATTTCGAGGACTGCAGTTTGACCTTTTGGCACTTGTTGATCAGTTAGAGGACGAACAAAGCCTAAAGGAGGAAGTGCAGGAGGAAGTACTGTAAGTGGAGCAGAAGAATCAGCCTCTCCGGCATTGTTGGATAATACAACCTGGAAAATCATATTTTAAGTATATAAACTCAAGTGATTTCCTGCCTTATAATCCCCTTGATCATCTTCATTGGCTGCTGGTATAATTAAACGATAAATTCCAGCAGCTTTATCTTCTTCAACCACAGGATTTTCCAACTCCTTTCCGTTCTTGTACCATCTAACAGTTCTAACAGGTCCACGAGCTTGGACTTCGAATTTAGCAGGTTCACCAGATCGAACGCTTACAGGCAATAGACCTTTGACGATTTCTGGTTTTGATTCTGAAAGATTGTTTTTACTTAAATATTTTTACAATAATTAATTCATGCTAATAATTATTATTCGTTTTATATTAAGAGAAGAAAAAAAGCTGCGCGACTAGTTTAGAAGCAATTAGAACCAAGCGAAATGGCACATTTAATAATGATCAGTATAAAAATAATTAGAAAAACAATAAAATCGTGATTAGATTGCGCAATAATTTTGATGGTTAATGAGGGTAATATGTAGCAGATATAATAAAAATATATTTAATGGGACTATAATTAAAATAAATTCAATATAAAAATACAAAGAATTGTATTTCATTTTTCATTAAGGCACTAAGTAAAACTAAAAAATGGCAAATATTATTTCCATTGTTTTGTTAGAATTAATAATGGCACAATTTTTGATGATCAGTATCTATGGATCAGGCAAGTTTTGAGTGATTTTTAGCCAATATCCTTCCTATAACAGAGGACTATCATCATGGATATGGTCATCACCAACCCTATGGGTACGGACATGGATATGGGCAAAGATATGGCAATGACTATGGATATGGAAGGCATAACCCTTCGGAACATCATGGAGATTATGGGTAGAAATAATGAAATAAAATGTTGAATCAAATCCTTTTAAAGCTATGGACATCATGATGACCATCATAATCCACACCAACAATATGGCTATGGAAATCCGGGGGGCTACGGTGGAGACTATGGAGGAAAATACGGAGGATACGGACATTATGGAGGAAATGGAAGTCCATTTCCCTACGCAAAGTATATGTGAATAAAAGAATAATAAATAGAGAAGAGGAGGAATTTATTGATAAAAAGTGATTAGATTGATAAAAAGATACTTAGATTGATAAGTGATATTTTTGTAATTAGATATAAAGCCTTTTAACAATAATATAAAACCCCCACCAGCTTCAGTAACAGCAGCGGAGCTGTCGGCCGAACCAGCTCCGTTTGAAACTTGTACAGAATACTTGCCAAAATCACCTTCATCTTTGAGTTCGGGTACCATTAAACGATAATTCCCATTGCCCAAATCTTCACCAGGGCCTAGAGGGCGCCCATCTTTGAACCATTGAACATTTGTGGGTTTTCCATCGACTTCTACGTCCAAAACCAGAGGAGAGCCCTTAGGAAGGTTCTGATCTTGTAGGCCACGTTTGAACGTTGGAGGTGTCTCTTTGACCGATGCTAAATGAGTATATTAATTGAACTATTCTTATAAACGTACGAGTAACAGTTAGTGGCGCTCCAGACCTAGCAGACCCTGCTGGATTTGTTGCTACACATTCGTAATAATTTCCATCGTCGTTGGGACCGACTGGAGGTAAATGAAGGCGTTGTGTGCCGTCTGGTAATGATTCAATTTTCCCATCATCGGGTCCAAGTTCTCGGCCATTTTTGTACCACTTAACATCGGGTTTCGGGGTTCCATGTATTTTACATTCAAAGAAGGGTTCCTCTCCTTCTTTAGCCTGTACAGGTTTAAGTTGTTCAACAAATTCTGGCACCATCTCCTTCGGAATTTCAGGCATTTTTTCTGCTAAAACTACACGGAGAGGAGCTTCCGTTGAAGCTTTCCCAGAAGGATTAGTTGCTTCACAACGGAATTGTCCAGCATCGGTAATACGTGCCGCAGGAAGTGTTAAGCGTGCTGTACCATCAGGGAAGAGAGTTTGTTTGAAATGAACATCCCCAGCATCAATTGGTTCACCATCCTAAAACAAACAATAGAAAAATAGAATCATCGACATAGCAGAACTTGCCTTAAACCATTTAAGTGTAGGCAAAGGTTCACCTTTTACAACACATTCCAACTCAGCAGGTGCACCCTCTTGAGCATGAACCTCCTGTAGGGGTTTAACGAATGAGGGTGCAGTTGGACCTTGCATTTCAGAAACTTCAGGGGTGTGGGCTATAAGACAGATTTTCTTGTAATTGCAATAATAACGGAATAGCCCACTTGAAACAGTTAATGTCACATCGCTCCAGACATCTCCGTATTTATTACTGGCTTCACAGCGATAATCATCCATATCCCCAAGCTGTGCATCACTGATAATTAGACGTTGTGTTCCATCAGGATGAGCCTCAATACGGTATCGGGGATTTGCCCCTTGAACAAGAAGCTGATCACCCTTATACCATTTGATTTCTGGGAAGGGAAGTCCAGTAACTTTGCCTTCAAGAATTCCAGTGCCGCCTGGGAGATAGGGAGAATAATCAAAATATTTTTCAAATTATGGATCATACCAACACGGACAGTTATAGGACGTATTGGCTCAGTAAAATCAGGTGCCTCTCCATCAATAGGCAGACTACCCTCTGCAGCAACAATTATCGGACCCTAATAATTAAATAATAGACCAGAATATTCTGATTTTTAAACATTCTACCTCAGTCCAAGCAGTCCCATACTCATTTTCAGCATCACAGCGATATTCGCCAGTATCCTCCATTTCGGCATTTTTAATCGTTAAAATAATTGTTCCATCATCATGATATTCCATGCTTATACGATCTGTTGCTGTCACAGGGCCATAGCCTTGTCTACTCCAAGTAATTGTAGGCCGAGGAAATCCTTTCACTTTACAACGAAGTACAACAGTTCCTCCTATCGTTGTTGTTGCAGATTTGAGAAGTTCAACAAATTCGGGTGGTCCGGGTGCCATCTCGCCTCCCTCGGCTGGCGCTAAAATTATTTTATTTAATAAAGTTTGGGGGAGAAACGAAGGAAATAACGTAAAATATCTAACACACCAATAACTCCAAGTCTAGCTTCAGTCCAAATTTGATTGCCATTAACATCTGTAGCAACACATCGATAAACGCCAATGTGATCAAATTGAGCACATTCGAAAATTAATCGCTGGGTAAACCCATCTGGGCTTTGCTCAATTCGTAGAGCATATTGCAATAATTTATTAGCTAAAATTGCACCATCCTTGAGCCAGTCAAAGCTTTAAATTTAATAGATTAACAAATTAGTGTTGGGAGGGAGAGAAATTACCGTATTCCTCTAGCCGCAGTAGGTGCCAATTCACACTCGAAAACGACGTTTGTTGTACCTTTTTGAACTTGTTGATCTTGAAGTTGTCGACGCCAAGAAAGAAATGTTTCTTCCATCGGTTGTTCAATCGCAACTTGTTGGGCATATCGAAGAGGAGCGCTTGTTTCAGCCTTCCCAACAGGATTGACAGCTTCACAACGATACTCTCCAACATTATCTTTTGTGGCATGAAGAATTCGCAAACGCAAAGTGCCATCTGAAGATTGCTCCATTTGAATATTTGGTGAAGCTTGTGGGAAGATTTGTCGGCCGTCATGGAACCATTGAATTTCTGGTTTTGATTCAGTTGCGTTAACCTTATAAGGAAATATTGGGATTTTCAATGATTCTTAAGTAAAGCTTACTTGACAACTCATCTCCACGCTTTCACCCTCTTGAACTGTTTGTGGTTCTAATTTTCGTGAAAATATTGGTTGAGCTTGTCCTTCCTTCATTGGTTCAACTACATGTTCTGTTGGGAATTTTAAAGGAGCACTCGTTTCATCCCTTCCAGCTTTGTTAATAGCTTCACATTTATAAACTCCAGCATCTTCTTTTTGTGCATTTGAGATAGTTAAAGTGTGATGTCCCTTATCATCCTTTTTAGCAATAGCGTGGACTCCATCCATATATATTGGTTCTCCATTTCGAGTCCAACAGACTTGAGGTTCTGGTTTTCCTTGTACTGTACACTCAAGATTGGCAACATTTTGTCCAGGTTCAACTGTAAGCTCTTTAAGTGGTTCTGTAAATCTTGGAGCCTCAACATCTTCGATAACTCCAAATTTGGCCTGAGTCTCAGCTTGTCCTGCTTTATTCACTGCCTTACAAGTGTAAGTCCCAGCATCAGCAATATTTGCATCTTTTACTGTTAAACTATGTCGGCCCTTCCCTTCATCCTTAGCAATTGTGTGGACATTATCAACTTGAACAGGCCATCCATCTTTGTTCCATTGGACTTCTGGTTCAGGTTTTCCAGTTACTTCAACTGACATTTTTGCTGTTTCTCCTTCTTTTACTTCAACAGGTTTAAGTCCATCAACAAACTTTGGAGCTTCCATTTCTTCTATAACTGCGAAATTGGTTCGAGTTTCGGCAGAGCCAGCCTTATTTGTTGCTTTACAACTATATGTTCCAGCATCAGAATTCTTCGCATCTTTAATTATTAGTTCGTGTTTTCCATGTCCATCATCTATAGCAACTACATGAATTCCATCAATTTGAACTGGTTGTCCATCCTTAAACCATTGGACTTGTGTTATTGGTTTGCCCTTCACTTCAACAGACATTTTTGCTGTTTCCCCTTCTTTTACTTCAACAGGGGTTAATCCTTTAGTAAATTCTGGCGCCTCCAAATCTTCTATAACCCCAAATTTGGCCTGTGTTTCAGCCATTCCAACTTTATTAGTTGCTTTGCACGAATAGGTTCCAGCATCTGCTGTATTGGCATCTTTTACGGTTAAGCTATGCTGGCCCTTCCCTTCATCCTTAACAATAATGTGGACATTATCAACTTGAATAGGCCATCCATCTTTGTTCCATTGAACTTCTGGTTCAGGTTTTCCAGTTACTTCAACTGACATTTTGGCTGTCTCTCCTTCTTTTACTTCAACAGGCTTAAGTCCATCAACAAATTTGGGTGCTTCCAATTCTTCAATAACAGCAAACTTTGCTTGGGATTCGGCTTCTCCAACTTTATTAGATGCCTTACAAGTATAAGTTCCAGCATCATTATTTTTGGCATCTTTAATTATTAATTCGTGCCTTCCATGTCCATCGTCTGTAGCAACTATATGAACACCATCAACATTAACGGGTTGTCCGTCTTTAAACCACTGAACTTTAGGTGCCGGTTTACTATCCACCTGGACAGACATTTTGGCAGTTTCACCTTCCTTTACCTCGATTGGTTTTAAGCCATCAACAAATTTAGGGGCTTCTAGTTGTTCTATTACTCCAAGTTGTGCTTGTGTTACGCATTGGCCAGCTTTGTTTTTTGCTTGGCAAGTATATGTACCGGCATCGCGAAGGGTGGCATTTTGAACGGTCAAGCTATGTTGATTATCCGAATCACGTCGGATTATGTGCTGCCCATCAATTTCAACTGGTGATCCATCCTTGTACCTAAATTTGAATAAACTTTAATTAATTATCCTCTGATTTTTCCTACCAAAATACTTCTGGAGTGGGTACTCCACTAACCATCACTGACATTGTTGCTGAATCACCTTCACGTACTTCTACTGGTCGCAATCCTTCCGTAAATTTAGGAGTTTCCAACAGTTCCTCCACAGTAACACGACTCTCAGTTTTGGCTTGCCCAGCTTTATTTGTTGCCTGGCAACTGTAAAGTCCAGTATCGGTGATCAAAGCATCTTTTAGCTGAACAACATAATGACCTCGCTGTTCATCAATCTCTTGTTGAACAATTCGAGTATCGAATTGAATCGTTTGACTATCCTTAAGCCATTGAATTTGTGGTGTTGGTCTTCCTTCTACAGTAACCGAAAATGTTACTGTTTCACGTTCACGAATCTGTATATCACGCAAAAGCTCTGTAAAAACAGGAGGGGTCAAATCCTCACGAACTGTTAAACGTCCACGTGTCTCAGCTTCCCCTGCTGGATTGACTGCTTTACAAGTATAAAGGCCAGATTCTGAAGGTGTTGAAGTAGTAATAGTAACAGAATGTCGTTCTTGAATCTCATCTACTGTTTCACTAATAATTCTGATACGTTGCCCATCATCACTTACAGGCTTCCCATCACAACTCCATTGAGCTTGTGGTTTTGGTTCGCCAGAAACTGTGCATGTTAAGACAACTGTTTCAGTCTCACGAATGGATACATCTCGTAATGGCTGAGTAAATTCTGGTGCTTTTTGTAATTCTTCCTTTTTATCAACAGCTAATTGTGCATGGCTACTGTCTTTACCAGCTTGATTGCTAATTTGAATTCCGTAGTCTCCAGCATCTTCCATACGCGCATCTTCTATAATAAGTTTAAACTCTCCACTATCTCTATATTCAACTAGTCGAACACGTTGATCTGCAGGTACCAGAGGTGTTCCATTTTTGAACCATTCAACTTCTAACGGCATTCCTGGCCGACCACCAGCTACTCGAACACCCATTTCGACTGTTTCACCCTCACGGACTCGAGAACGTTTTAGAGGTTCAATAATGCGAGGACGTTCCAAGCTAGTCTCTTGTTCAACAATTTTAGCTTCACATTGAACTTGCCCAATTTCATTACGAGCAACTGCTCGATAAGTGCGGAAATCACCTTGCTGCATTTCTTTAATAACCATTCTCCATTGTATATTGGTAGCATCATGTTGAATACTAACTCGAGTGCCAGTCTGAATGCGGAAGTTGTCATGTGCTGAGTAAAATTCGACTGTTGGCTGTGGAATTCCCTTAACATGGCACTCTAAAACTGCTTGACCACCTAATTGTGTTTGCAGATCGGTTGGGGGACGAGTAAATACGGGTGCCATTGCTGAAAATTTTATATTTTATCGGGTTTTATACTTAAATCTTTACTTTCAACACGGAGATTTGCTGATGTTTCAGCCTTTCCAATTACATTTTCAGCAGAGCAAGTATAACAAGCTTCATGGATTCTCTCCACACTTTCAATTATTAAACGCTGGATGCCCTTATCGCTTTCAGTGCGCACTCCAGGCAAAGAATCCAAAGGTTTTCCATCTTGAAGCCATCCAATTTGTGGCTCGGGTAATCCAGTAACTTTGCACTGAAATTTTATTGAAAACTCTAATCATTTACCACACGTTTATTACCTCAAATGTAACCCTTTCTGTGAGAGGAACAGATTTATCCTGTAATTTGATGCTAAAATCGGGTGGCATCTGGACAGGCTTGTCCATTGTTTCTAGTAAATAATTATTTATATCAATCATGCTGATCATCTACTTACCAACAACAGTCAATTCAGCCTCACATTGTGCCCTCCCAGCTTCATTCTCCACAATAACTGTATATTTCCCAGCATCTTCAGGTTCTACTGCATCAATAACTAATTCTGAAGTTGTAAATCCTTCAATAGTTTGTACTTGAACTCTAATTCTAGCAATTAATTCAATCTCCATTCCATCATGTAACCATTTACAACAAACACCCTTAGTATCAGGAACAACACATTCAAATATTGCTTGATGTCCACGTTGAATTCTAGTATCCTTTATTTTTGTAATAAAGGCTGGGGCCATAATGGGAGTAGAAGTTCTCATGGTTTCCATCAAATCCTCTTCCAAACGTTCCTCAACTTGGGAACCGCTTTCTGATTCAGTAAACATATCGGAAGTATAGGTCTATAAGGAAAGTAGGGATATTTTAGCAATAGAAGTTATAAGCTTACAGCCATATTTGCTGTACAAGATACTTCTCCAGCATCATTTTCAGCCTTACAAATAATTTCTCCAACATGCCTTTCGGGATTAAACGAACGTATAGTTAAGGTTGAAGTGTTTTCAGTTGTTGTAATAATTATCTCTTCAGTACTGCTAACAATTTCTTGATTATTAATGAACCAGCTAATAGATGGACGAGGTTCTCCAGTGTAAACGACTTTGTGAATAACCTAAAAATTATAAAAATTTTCCTTAAGAATGCGATAGCACCTCGGATCCTTGACGTGCCCTCACATTGCTAAGCCATTCAATAAAATCGGGAGGTTCACCTCGAGGCAAAACTCTCAATGTTGCTTGTGAGGAGGCCTTTCCAAACTCATTAACAGCCTCACAAACAACACTACCCGCATAGTCTTGTGTAATATTTCTAATTAGAACAGTGTATGTTGTTCCAATTGTTGTGATTTTACAGTTTTGGCTTTCCACCAATTTATTCCCATTAATAAACCAAGAAACTTCGGGCATTGGTTCTCCGAGTAGAACAGCTTTAAGTCTAAGCGTATCACCCTCACGACAGGTTGCGTCGCACAAACCAGTCTTCAAAAAAATTTTTTAGTTAAGAATAAATCTAAAAATCACTTCAAACTCCACAGGTACTGGAGCAACCACTACCAGTTTTCCCTCAATAATAGCCTCTCCCATTTTATTACCAGCAACACAACGAATTGTGCCAGTCATATCGCGTGTACATCCATGGATTTTAAGTGTGTAAACGCCTGATTCGTGTACCATTTCTGTGTCTTCTGTTTGGTAGACCATCTGATTGTTGATGTACCTATAGAGGATAAAAAGGGGGAAGTAAAAGAGGATAAATTCCAAGTTTTCTACCCACCATTTAGTGTAAGGTGTAGGATCTCCGCTTATAATCACCTTGGCATTTAGCCTGATAATTATTCAATTTTTTAAATTTTAATAAATTTAAAATACGTATCGCCTTCTGTAACAGTAATAGGACCCAGTTCAGAGAGAAATTGGGGCTTCCTTAAAGACTGACGCCTTTGGATACCAACATTGGCGGTACATTCTATGATTAAAATTTCATTTAAAAAATTCTCTTAACAGTTACCGCATTTGCCGAATTGGTTTTCTGCTTGTATAGTAATTCGGCCTTTGTCTGCCATTTCAATCCGTAAAATCCTGAATTTTAATTAAATATACCCCTTATCTTATCGCAAATTTCTAGCCAAACTCACGTCATTCTGTAAACCCTATGGTCAATATCTCCCTCCTCAACAAGTTTAACACGTTCACTAGATTGTAGTTCAACACCATCTCGGAACCATTTAACTGTTGGTTCAGGTCTGACACCCGAGGCTAATTGGGCTTCTAAAACCAATATTTGTTGATCATCCATAAGACGATCCTTTAATAAATAAAAATATTTTTATATAAGATCTCTAAGCTACTTCCAAATTTCGAGCAAATGTAGGTGGTACTCCAACTTCTTTAACAGTCAATTGTGAATTCTGACGCTTAGTTCCAGCAGAATTTTTTGCAATACAAGCACACTCTCCTGCTTGTTCTTTTTTAACGTTAGTAATTTCGAGAATGTGATTATTGCCTTCCTTGGTAATTCGAATATTGCTTAATACAGCATATTTTATTATAAATTTCCGGGTGTTCACTTACTCTCCGTTACTCAACGGTTTTCCATTTAAAGTCCATTGCACCTCAGCCGGAGGCACAGTTTCTTCAATACGAACAATAAATTTTATATCCGCTCCTTCAGGAACCAGTTTATCATCCATATCAGTAAGAAAACGAGGCAGATCAGCCTTTGGTTGAACCAAAAGATTAGCAAAAGCTTCAGTAGCCCCATGAATATTCTCAGCAAGAACACGTATTTCACCCGTGTGTGTATCAGCGCGAGGGTGGAATATTCTGATTGAAGTTTTCCCAGTACTTGTGTCATGCCTTATTCTCAGTTGATCACTGGCAGTGAGAACTTGTCCTTTCAAGGACCTGTTAAATTTTTTAGTTTTGGAGATTCAATTATAGCCTACCAAGTCACCGTCGGAACAGGCTCTCCATGCACAATAGCACTAAATTTGACTGATTCTACATCATCATATACATCATGATCCTGAGGTTGTCTACTAAAGTATGGAGGGCCAGGAACACGTGCATGAACGTGGATATTAGCCTCGGATTGTACTCCATCCCCTTGCCCATCTTGAGTAGCTCGTAAAACAACTCTAGCTCCATTATGAGCCGAAATATTTGTTCTTGGTATTCGAAGGGTGTGTTCAGTTTGATCTCCAGTTTGACGACTGGTTATTTGAATATTCTCATCTCCTCCTTCAACTGGAGTACCATTGAGAAGCCAACGAATATTAGGTGTTGGGGTGCCAATGACTGATGCGCGAAACTCGGCAGTGTCATTCTCGATTACCTTTAATATTTATTTAAGAATTTAGCGGGAAAGATCCAATAACCGTTATATCAGTTAATGGCTTCCGTATCTGTACCGGCACGTTAGCCGTTGAGCCTTGACCATTCTCAACTAATATTCTAACTTGTCCATTACTCTCAGATTTTCCATTTTCATTTTCTGCTTCAACCTTTAATTGTCCATTTTGGCCTATTTGAATATTTGGAATGATAAGTCGGCTACGACCAGGCGATTGTTCTATACGAATTCCTTCTTTTCCATCCTAATTTAATTTTTAAAATATTCACAAAAATCGCTCTTTAAAAAATCTTTAAACCTCAAGAGGTATATTATTCTTAAACCATTTAATAGTCTGTGCATCAGACACCTCAACCTCTGCAATTAGATTATCACCGGGGCGGCATTCTAAAACAGCTCCTTCAAGTCCTTTGGTAAAAGTAGGCTTTAAACCACCATAAAATTGAACTAAAATTAGGGGAAGATTAATGCATTCATTTCTCATTTAGATTCTATTCAGTTCACCTTCCATTGGTTCTCCTTCTGTCGCCAAAACTTTCTGATCCCCAACAACAATTGTAACAGGAGGGATATTCTCAACTTTAGTTATCAAACTACTAGCTTCAGATTCTTCCTCAGCACCATCAAAACGGCCTTTCTTTGTCGGCGGTCCTACAGTAACACTAAATTTGGAAGAGGTGGAAGTTTCGCCCTCAGTATTAACAGCAATACACTCAATAATGCCACCATCCTCCACACTGTTTTTAAGAAAAATTGAAGTTAAAAAATTCTTTTTTCAAAGGCTCACCGGCATTTATTAAATTCCAAACGGCCAATTCCTCCATCAGCCTGGCTCAAAAGTATTCTCCCTTCTCTATCACCATTATTCAATTCAACCCCATTCAATCGCCAAATAAATTTATTAACCAAAGATTCAGGATCAACACAAACTTCAAAAACTGCAGAATCCCCTTCATTTTCTGTTTTATCAGTAAGTGGTTTGCGAAAGACGGGTGGTTGTTTTCGTCGTTCAGGGGGTAGAACAATTAATCTTGCTTTTGTTTCGAAACGTCCAATTGCATTCTCAGCTCTTTAATTTAGGGAATATTACAATAGAAATTTGGGTTACCTGCACAAAATAGTGCCAGCCCAATGTGCTGAATCTAAAGTTATTTTCTGTCCAGTTCCCTCCCCGGTAGATTCGATGGAAATTACTCCTTGAGTTTGAGCATCCAATTTATTACCGTTGATGAACCAACTGAGAACAGGGAGTGGAGAACCGCGGGCAATAGCTTCAAATATAGCGTGTTCACCGTGTTTAACAGTCTAAAATTATAAGGTTCATACGCGTTTATCACCTAAAAACTCTGCCTGATCTTCAAGTTCCTTAACAAAAGTAGGGGCACTCCTGCTTTCTTCCTCCTCTGGTTCAACAGTTAATCTGGCACGACTTTCTGCCTGCCCGTGGTCATTTTGCGCCCGACAGAGCAACTCTCCATCGTGTGAGTCGATTTTACAATCAGGGATTGTTAGGCGATAGTTGCCCTCAAGCTGTCTAATTTCTACTCCTCCAACTCCGTCAATTAATGGACGGCCCTTTAAGAGGAATTCTACTTTTGGCTGAAATGGGAAATAATTAGAATAAAAATATTTTGAGGGAAATAACCTCGGGATATCCAACAACATCCAATTCAAACATAACAGCTCCATTCTCAGTAATCATTCTGTCCTCTAAGGGACGTTCAAAGTATGGAGGGAGAGGTGGCACTCGAACCCTCAGTCTTGCTTCACAACTGCTTGAACCAAGACGATTCTTTCCTTGACAAGTAACAGTCCCATCTTGATGGCGATTTACGTCTTTAACAGTCAATATACAAATGCCATCTTCGCTAATGAATTGAATCTTGGGGAAAAGGAGGTGAATAGTGTTCATAAACTTATTCGATACCTTTTCTGATTGAGTAAGAGGAATTCCATTAATGTACCAAATCACTTCGGGATTTGGATCTCCAGTAAGAATTGCTTTAAATTTGACAGTATCCCCTTCATTACAGTCTGCATCTTCGAGAACAGCCTTTAAATTTATTAGAAATGAGACAGAGGATCGTGAGGAAACTGACTTGAAACTCTGGAGAAACATGGTTTCTATCTGGATCAGACTGAACCTCTAGCCGACATCGTGTTTCTGCCACACCATAATCATTTGTAATGCGTACTGTATATGTGCCAGTATCATCCGGTTGAGCGTCGCGGATTTGTAATGTTCCTCGTTGGCCATCATACTGAATTCGGAAATCATGGGAGGGCCTTAATGGCTGTCCATCCATTAGCCAAAGAAGTTCAGGTTCAGGCCATCCACTAACTTGGCATTCAAAATCAACAACATCCCCCTCTTTACAACTCCTATCCGATGGTTCCAACATTTTAACAAAATCAGGAGATGCTGATTCTTTTTCTACTTTTAAAACTCGAAAGAAAGCTGAAGTGCTAGCTTGTCCATATTCATTAGTAGCTACACAAGTATATCTTCCAGTATCACCTGTTTGAACTGGATCTATCGTTAAAGCGAAGAATCCATCTTCATCGGCATAAAATGTATGGCGGTCGTCTTCTCGAACCAGAACATTGTCTTTGTACCTATAAAATTTTTTTGCGAAACTCATTTTTGGGTAGGCTCCAGAAACTTGCCATGTAATATCAGGCAAGGGATATCCAGTCACTTTGAGACACATTTTTGCAGAAGATTCTTGTAATGTACGGAAACCATATTGAGTTCGTGTGACTTTAGTTCCTTGCATTTCCAAAGCTGTACCTGTTGTTTGCCATTCAAGTTGGCTACTTCCCCCACTGTATAATGATGTAGATGAACCAGTTGGAGAGATGACTGGAGGTGATTTTACTTTACGGCGTGGGGGGCCTTCCTCTGGACCTTTAATATAATGGAGATTTATAAAAATTTGGGAGGATTTTATTTATTCTTACACCAAGAGGGGTCAACTAGCTCGATGCCGCCTTCTTCAGCCTCCATCAATTCAATCACGTACATGACTCGAAGAACCATTCTTGTTGTTTAGTGTTATTTAATAATGCTATTTTATTATTTTAGTGTTTTAAAAGACGCTTTGCGCGTCTGGATTTAGTGGATTTTTTTGGATTTTTAATGTAAATGGGGCGTGGAGCCTGAAATAATTTGTATAAATTTTGAATTTTGATCAATACCGATAAATAATTTAAGCTTTAAATGAAATATTTTACACCAAAATAAATAAAAATGTCTCTAAAACCACCCATAACTCTCTAAAACCACCCATGATTACGTAAAATATATCCTCAATCCCACCAACGTAAACAATTTACCAGTCGGGGGAGAGACCCCAAAAATGTACAAAAAATGTTGGAAATGAAGCAAATGTTAAAAACAATTGTTTGAATGTGGTAAAAAATTTTATGAAAATTCCAAGGAAAAATTTTTTAGTTTTGCAGCAGATCACTTAGAATAGCAATACGAAAAAGATCAAACGATCTCCAATGAAGGAGAGCTCTTTAAGATGATCTTATGTGTCAATCAACGCACCAGCCTTGAAATTAAAACTTAGCGGCTGTTAACCAACAAATAAATAAACATTAAAGTTGGTCAATAAAAGCTAGAGAAATGAAAGTATTTAATTTAGAAGCTTAATGGGGGAGATCAAGTTTGCTGAAAAAAATCGACATAAAAGTAACAATTGTTTACCAGCCGGAAGCTGTAAAAAGTTAAATGCTTAAGAAATCCATTCGATAGCTGGAAGAGAAAGAATCGATTGGAATAAGCTTAACGAAAGCGAGCAGCTTTTCCAACATGCTTGAAAAGAATGCGTGTGGGAGAGATTGGCCGGGGAGGAATATGAGCTGATCTTAAGCTATGTTTTTACTTAAGATACAAACATAATAAAAGTTTACAATTTATAATAAAATGGAAATTTACATCAGTTAAATTTACAAACTTAAAACAAGTTTACAAGGTTAAATTTACTAAAGCATGTTCTGAGAAAAATGGTTTGGGTTTGTCGTTTTCGGTTCGGAACCAAACGAACCGAAGAACAGATAATTTTTCAGTTGGGTTCTACGATTCGATCCCGGATAACCAGAAAGTTCGTCTAATTGGTTAGGTCCTGGATTTCCGAGGCTTTTCCAAGAAGCCTAGAAAGTTGATTGAAACTTGTTTTAAACATTCAAGAGGTTGAAAAACACACTCCAAAACATGCTTCAATTATATTTATTAATAAAGTAAACCCATTAATTTTTTGAAAATATTTGATCTGAGGGATATAAACATTTTTACAAACATAGAAAAAATAATAAATATGCGGCTGTTGCAACATCTGTTGAAGTTTGCAGCTTTATGTTAGCTTTTTGGTTATTTTATGGAAACGATTTAATAAAAAAGAATGTTTACAAATAATAATATAATTTTTAATATTTATTTTAATATAATTTCTTTAAAATTTAAAAAAATATTCCCGGAGGAGCATTATTATCTTTTTCAAAATAATATGTACAATATATACAATAAATTTCTACATAATTGTAGTATACTCATATTATTTTTTCAATCAGCCTTTTATTAGAGAGCTAGAAGAACCCTCTTGGTATATTTACATAAATATCCTTCTCCCCTTCAAATCCCATTTACTACCCACCAAAAGCCTTCTGCATTGAGCAAATATCGTTGATCCAAACACGCCATACAATCTCCGATTCCTCAGCATTATCACGACGAATTCGAAGCAAATAAGTAGGCAAATTCTTGTTTGAATCGTTTGGTGCTACAACAAGAGTTGAAGCTTCTGTTGAGTGTTGTCTAACGGGACTGTACTCGCTCAACTTTATGATTAGAAAAAATTCTTTAATTTTAAAAATTAGTAGAAATTTTACATTAATAGTAGCATAATGCTTAAACAATATTTCTCCATTAGCTTCCTCCTTATCCGTGATCAGAAGTGTATTGTTTAATAAAAATACATATTTATCGCCACAATCTTTATTATTTGCACCATCCTCCCAAACTTGGAATAATTCCTAAATTATTTAGGTTAAATTAATTTTTCAAAAGCTCCATTACATTTCTATAAACACGTCCAATATCACCCGAATACCCAACTATTTTTTCAGTAAAATCTGGCTCCTTAGCTCGTTGTTCCAATAAATGAATAAAATTTAAGGATGACTTCATCTCCTCAGTACAGTTTTCATTTTTATTAATTAATTCCTTTAAATTAGGCATTAAAGATAGTCATCAAAGAATAATTTTTTACCTTAAAGAAATCTTCATAGTATCTCATCCTGATAGGGATTAACTGTAAATAATCAGCATATGATTTTAACTTGGTTTGCTTTGCACGAATCTCCTTTAAATAAATTTAATTTAATTTAAAAAAATTTTTTAACACCTCCAAAAATTTATTAATATTATCAACATGTAGGCATAGCCTTAGAGCATTATCCAATTCTCTCAAGAAGGTTAGATGTATTTCCTCAAAATCTTTTGATAGAGAACTAAAATTTCTGGCAAAAATGGCTGGATCATCAGAGGATTCTTCAATTGAGTTGAGAAGTTTACTGGAATTAATAAGAGGATTTATTAGAATTTATTAATAATATGGTAATTGGGGTTGTCGGTTCGGAACTGAACCAAGCCGAAAAATCGACGATTTCCTTTCGGTTCTTCGGTTTGGTTCCGGATATAAAAGGATTTTCCAGGAACCGACAACCCTAGTGTTAATAATTAAATAAAAATTATATTTGAGAAAAAATTTCCAAAAATCCCACTTTGAATGAAAATCATGGAGAGACTCCAAGTTTGATACCAGCAATTCTTTAGATCTCTCTTTTACTGCTTGTAGAACTTCTGATGACTCATTACTTCCATTATCCTCCAACCCTTTACCATAATAATCCAAAGCCGATTTTAATTCTCCAATAAACTCTTCTTCAGTCTTCAACAATTTGGCTACGCTACACGCTTCCCGCTGTAAAGCATAATATTTGGTAGGGGATGCAAAGTAAGATCCAGGAACGAATCCGATAGAAGGAGGCTTAGTCTAAAATGTATTCTTTTTGTTCAAAAAAATTTTTTTGTTCGAAAATTCCCTCAATTATACCTTTGTTCTAACCAACCAAACATCCGGATTAGCATTATCCAGCACCTCAACACACTGTCCCTCATCCAAACCAAAAGGTTCGTCTTCATCCCCCTCTTCCTCATCCGCCAAATAATCACTCAAAGTAATCACTATCTGATAAGTGCGAGGAACATTTTCCACTTTATTATCATTATTATCAGATTGTTTCTGATTTGATGTCGTTGATTTAGTTAGTTCACTTTTTTCTTCAATTTTTTCTGTTCCATTAGAAGCTGCTGTTGCTGGTTTTTTAATAATTTTCTTTTTAATTATTTTTGTTTTTGGTTTGATAGTTTCTGAAGCTTTTTCTTCCTCAGACTTATTCAAACTCTCCTCAGGTTTGCTACTTGCACTGCTTCCGTTCTCAGTATTTTTCAAACTTTCATCAGTTCTACTGCTTGTTTTACTGCTTGAACTACTTCCATTCTCACTGCTGCTGATACCATTTGTGGATGTTTTTAACGTTGTTTTGGTAACGGGGCGAATGTGGGGAGAGGACTTGTATTTATCCTCTTCAGCTCCGAAACGTCTTAAAATTAGTTTTATAAATTTTATTTTATGTAGTAAGATCTTGAGATATAGGACTAGGTGGGAGTCGTACGAGATGGAGTCGTCGTTTCTCGATATAGAATTAGATTCGCAAAAATCCCGAGAACAAGAAAATTTATTATGAGAGAATCGGACAAGATATCTCAAGAAATATCGAAATCGGTAACCCGAATTTTTGTTCGGTATCGCGGTTCGGTCTAATCTTTATAGTAAAAGTGTCCGCTCTCTAGTAAAATTTTAATAAAAAAAAATATTTTTACTTTAAATTTTCAACTTTTCTTTCAATCTGTCGCTGCTTACGTGAGATCTTGTCCATTATGAATTCTATTCAAAATTTAAATTATTTAATTAACAAAACAGAGAAAAATATTTAGAAAACAAAAAATGAGCCTTTCTAATAATTTTTCTCCATCTTTAAAGCCTTAACACATTTTTAAGCTTTAACACATTTGGACAAAAAATAGACATAAATTGGGAACATATGGGGGTGGAACAAGGAAATAGTTTGACAAATAAATTCTTAAAATAATTTTTAAAAAATTGAAAATCTTCAAAATTAGCTCTTAAAAAGTAATTTGTCATTTACGTCAAACGCCGACTTATGCCCTCAAATAGCCTTAGGGCATGATCAATGTCCTCAAAGAGGGATCGCGATAATTCTAGTTTGACGGGATTTTATTTAAAAAAATTTTTTTATTAATCGACGTTAATCTCTATTTTAATTTTAAATACATTTTTGTGTTCAAGAATGCATGTGTTCAAAAAATTTTTAATTTAATCCTGACAGATGCTCCATGTATTTTTTACCTCTTTTTTGATTTTTAATATGACACCTGTTAACACGAGAAAAAAAACTAGTGTTAGGAATCTTTATATATACTATACTTATTTAATTTAATAATTTAATTAAAATGAATTAAGGCTAGGCTTTAAATTATTTTAAGGAAAAGCATGTTTGTAAGGAGGGGATACCCCCAAAAGTATCGTAAAGCCTTGGAGTACATTAGTCAGCTCCTTTGGGAGGGCATTTTTAAAATTTCTTAAATAAATTTTCCTAATGGATATTTCTTCGGCGACGTCTTCTACATCCATATCCTGTGCCTAATTTAAAAGAAAATTATTAAAAATTAAACAAATTTTATTCTCACAGCCTGTGCAAGTAGGGCAACATCTACAGCAGCAAGAAGGTCGTACACAAATATTTAATCCACAACCACAGCAACAGGGGCGGCCTGGGAAAAGATTTTTTTAATTTTTTGAGCTAATGAGAGGCCTTATAGAATAATTTTTAAAATTAATTTTAAGCAAAAACCCACAGCAACAACAACCTCCTCCACCCCCACAACAGCCGCAACAACAAGGCTGGCCTAATTAATAATTTACTGGATATATAAAAGTTAACTTACAGCAACACGGCTGGCAGCAACAACAACAATTACGCCTTGCCCTTTTAATGTCAAACAAGGCAGAATTATTGTCTACAGAACTTTGAATAGGGCAAGGATTTGTAGGGGCGCAACCAAGTTCTGGAGGGACCGGCAATATTGGTGAAAGTGCTGGAATGATTTTAGGCTATTTAAAAGTCTTGTAAGATACCCAAGAGGGCAGCAGGGAATTTTAAACTTCTTCCAGTTTGTTGAGGAGGAAAACAGGTTGATTGACAATTAGGTAGAGATAATAATTGTTTGCCTATATTTTGTGAAGCGATAAGAAAACCACTAGAAGGTTGGGGCGTTTGACTGAGTTGAACAATTTGAACAGGAAATGCTCTTCCAAATCCATTGAAAAATTCAATTTTGTAAAGGAAAATGAGCAGGATTTGGATAAATTTGAATAAAAAATAGGACATTGTTATCTTGGAAGAAATTTTCCTAAAAAATTTCTTGATTAATAAATAGGGCTGTCCAAATTATGCACTAAAATAGTCAATCTTGTGCATGTATAATTATCGAGAAAGCTTAAAATAGGGCCTAAATATGGCCTAAATACCGTATCCTGAAAGGTTCGAACCTATGTAAAACACCTTTTTTGAGCTTCTCACTTCAAGGACTTCATGCATTTGCATGCTTTGGACAATCCTAGAAATAAATGTATTATAATTAAAAATTTATTTAACTTGTAAATAAATTAAAAAGTGTGTCAATAATATCGGTTCTCAAATATTTTTAAATGAAAATTTTATTTAGACATCCTTAAATTAATGCCAACCAATCCTTTATTTTCCCTTGGTTATTCTTCTTTGTGTGTTTATTAATTGTTTTAATTTCTGCGCACCAAAATTTGTTTTTGTTTATTGTTAAAAAGAGAAAGAGAATTTACAAAAAAATACAAAAGTCTTTATAATAAAGAAAGTAAATTATTAGGACAATTGGTGTTTTTGTTTCTAAACATCGATAAAAAAAATTTTTTTATTAATCCGTATATAAAGAATTACAAATTTTAAACAGGAATGATGCGAATTTCTTGATTATCTCTCTAGAGAATTCCTCGGTGTTGGTTGCAAAAAATTATCAAAGAGTAAGAATAAGGAAATAATTAAACAAGTATCTTTTCATATGTGGTACTCGAAGTCGTCTATTATGATAAATTCAAAACCGATTTGGATGATTTAAAGCTCATTCGAAAGGGCACCGTTTACTGAATAAAAAAGTTGCTTAAAGTTGCTCAGTTCTCTCAGCGCAAAGCCTACTTAAAAATTGCAATGCATGAACTAAATAAGAGGGGTATTAGTGTGTGTCAAAGTGAAATAGGTATCTGACAAATGAGAATAATATGTGTCAATCGAAAGAGCATTATTTACTATATCTAAAACCGTTGCGCAGAAGTGGATGGCACAGCTTAATCTCAGAAGTTGTAATGCCTGAACAAGATAAGAGGCATTATTCAGTGATTGCCCACTCAAGTTCTTTGGCAATCAATGGTACTAGATGTCGTCGAAAGAGTATTAGAAAAAACCTTCGACCGGTTGCCTTGGAATTTTCAATCGAATTTTTAAAATTTTAATTCAAAATTTTATCACAATAAGAATATTTAAATTTTATTTTATAATTTATTTAATAATTTAAAATATAAATTTTATTTAATTCTTTAAAAAATATTTCATTGTCCTTTCATCTTCATTAAAATTGGAGGTGTTGGAAGAGCATCTACCATCTTCACTGTTGTAGCATTGCAACCATTGCGTCGATGACGTTTACAACCGCAACAGTCTTGAGTAATAAAAAATTCTCAGTAAAAATTTAAAAACAAACTGCAGCAACAACAAGGCCTGCAACAGCAGCAGCAACATGGTCTGCAGCAACAGCAGCAAGGCCTGCAGCAACAACAACAGCAGGGTTTGCAACAGCAACAGCAGCAAGGTTTACAACAACAGCAACAACACGGCCTCAAAAATGAATTTAAATTGAAAGGAGTCTAATTAAAAATACCTGCAGCAACAACAATCACAGCAACAACAACGTTCACCTCTTCCTTTCAAAGCTCCAGTTATTGGCTTTGCGATAGCGTTATTGGCTTAATTTGAAAAGTGATTTTTAAATCCAGGAGGATTCAAGATTAGCCCCCACCTGTACAATTTCCAATTTGTGGAGGGCAACGTAATTTTGATACGAGGGCCTTATTTGTATCACTTAAGAAAGTATCCTTTGGACAAGGAGGACATTTTTGTAGTTTTTGTGTTGAAATAACGGTGTTGATATTATGAGGTGTTGAAGGAGGAGAATATGCAACTACAGGTGAAGGAGCACATTGTGAAACCGTTACAAGTTGAGAGAATAAAAAATATATGGAGAGAGTTGTATAAATAATGCTGGAGGTCACCATTGCTACAACACTCCTCTTGTACTAAATATATGTATTAAGATAAAGGTTTCCGGAAAAGTATTAAGTCTTAAGATTTGTAATTGTTCCTGAAAACTTAACTATTATTTATACACAAACTTAAGCTTCCGGAAAACTTGAGTTGCTGCGTTTGTAGTATTTCCGGAAACTTAATCGCAAACTTACTTTTCCGGAAAATTTGAGTTGTTCGTTTGTAATGTTTCCGGAAACTTAATTATTATTCACAGACTTACTTTTCCGGAAGACTTAATATACTTGTATAATTTCTAGTGTTTCCAGAAACTTAAAATATTATTCTCACTAAAAAATAAAAATGATTTTAAGATTTAAACATCAAATGAGAATATAGTCCAAAATTGAGGATTTAAATGATTTATTTCAATGTTTGTTCTTTAAAACAATTACCAAATAAACGTGCAACTTCCAGAACTGGGTCGTCTTCACGTTGTTTTTGTTTCATTGTTTAAATAAAGTTTTGTTGTTATCCTTTTACAATGATTTTTGTTTGTTGTTTTTGTTCTGATTTTTATATAAATTAATTAAAAATGGCAAAAAAATTCAGCAAAAATTCTCGTCATCTTCCTTGTCTTGACAACTTCGAGAATATGTATTAATTAACAATCCCCTAAAGTTATATAAAAAAATTTCCCACATTTTCTTTATTAGAATATTTTTTGTTGTTCATTGTTCTTGAATATTACGCTAAGTAAATAAATACTTGACGAGAAAATATTATAAATAAAATTTTACAAATAATTGAATTTCCGGAAATTAAGTTTGTAATCTTTCCGGAAAACTTCTAAGTTTAAACTTAAAATGTAAGTTTTCCGGAAAACCTGTTTAAACTTAAGTTTAAGCTTAAGGTTGAAAACACTTTATTAACTTAAGCTTAAACTTAAACTTAAACATTTGTTTAGTTTACAAACTTGACAAGGAACTAAGTTATTTTTAATAAAATTTCAAGTTTGTAAAAATAAGTTTACAAACATGTCGGTTTTTAAATTCAAGATTAAGCTTTAAAATAATTATTTTATCTTTTGTTGTTGTTAAACAAATCAAAAAAGGGCGAACCTGCATATCGATGTTTTGCGATAACATAAAAACACCGATGTGCAAACGATTCGTCCTTTGTTTGACTGTTGCAAGATTTTTTAAATTTTTTCAAAAATATTTTTTAACCATTTAATAAATTATAAAATTTTTTCTAAAAAAATAATTTTAAAAATAAATAATAATTGTTAAGGGGCAATAAATTAGTCTATAATATTTTTCTTCTTTAATATTCTGATCTTTGCGCAGCTGTCATTTAAATAATAAAGACATACTCATTTTTAAAAAAATTAATGTAAAATGCAGAAAATATTAGAAAAAAATCATTTTTAATTTTAATTATTCATATTTTCCTACATTTTTTGATTTTTTATGTTCATTCTAAATGGAAATAAAATACCTAATCTAAGGCTATTTATGCAAATTTTCAAGTGAATAGGAGGGTAGAAGTGTTAGAGGAAGGTGAATAAAATAGTGCTAGGGATTTTTAAGAATCTGTCTAGGAAATTGGAATTTAAAGGAAAATTTTTTGTAAAATTTAAACCTTTAAAAAAGGGACTAATAAATAGTTAATATAAAGGGGCTATTCGGGCTAGTGTTGTTTCCCTCCCTCCCCTCCTAGACTGGTGCTGCTGCTAAAAAAATTTTTTAAGAAGAAAAAAAGGAAGAGGACAACAACAACCATTTTATATTATAAAATATACTAATACACACATTAATTTCGAAATGATTCCAAAATGGTTTTATTGTCAAAAGGAAAGAAAAATGTGCAATTTGGGGTGCGCGGGATATGAGGCATTTGAACTGAAGGAAAAAATTTTTGGAAAGAAAATTGGAGGACGCTTTTAAGAGGAAAGTAGGGGGAAGGAGAGGATTTTGGAGTGAATGAGAGAGAAAACGGAACGTTTTTGAAGAGGGGAAATGATCTTTCTTTTTTTTATTCTTTTTGACCCTCTCCATTTTTTATTTGAAAGAAGCAAACCAACACCTTTTTAAAAAAAAATTTTTGAAAAGAGTAATGGCCGTTGTTTTTGTTTTTGTTGTTTTTGGTGTTCAATTGAAAGGAGGAATTTGAAAAATAAAAAATTTTTGAGGGAAATAACTCCAACTGGTTCGCTGTTTAAATTGAGAGTTTGAAAAATGGAAGAATTTCAGGCCTAGTGTTGTTTCCCTCCCAGCCCCTCCTTTCCCACATTAAAAGCTCTAGTTCAATAGGTTCACTGTATTCCTAAAACTATCAAAGTTATGGTTACACATATACAATCCCGGACTTTGGTTCTAACAGTCAACACTGGGTTCTTATATGCCATGGCACAAGAACTGAATTTCGAAGTTCAGCATTTAGGGCTTTAATTATTCTCGAAAATATTTTCTTGAATTTTTTTCCGATTTTTGGATATGCGAGGGATGATTTTCTAATAAAAGAAGATACTAACTACATAGATAAATAGCATAAATATATAAAATAAAAAGGGCATAAACCAAAAAAGAGAGAAAAGGGGTAAATAACAACATTTAAGAACAACGAAACAACAACAAAAAGTGTCAATTTTATTCTCAACTAAAGGAATGACCAAATGATTGATGTTGGGGAGGATATATCTGTTCTTGTCTCTTTTTTAGTCTCTCGTGGGGGTTTCTTAATGTTTTGTTGTTGTCGCTATAAATGTGAGAAGAACGCGCAGGGAAAGGTTAATAATGCTCTCTTGTTGTCTCAGAAATCTTATGTTATGTATCTCTTTTAAGGGCCGGATTTATGCGGAAGAATATTATTAGAGATTAATCTTGAAAGGTTACTTTGAGAAAAAAAATCTCTCAAAAAAACTTGAAACACAGAAATTTTAACCTTATACTTGACGGGGTAATTAATCGTGAATTATTTGAGAGAGGGTAATTATCCGAGCATATCGATAAATTCTTCGATTTTCGATAACTATGGAATGATGCTCAACATTTCAGCATTTTTAACGTCCATTTAGAATGCAACATTTTATACCCCAAACACCTTTAAAGGGATTAAACGTTGCGGATTTACTTAATAAATAATTCCCTTCAAAACCAAAGATCAAGGTCATTTAAAATTTACCTCAACTTCAACTCCAAATATAGAACACTCATTTATTATATATTTTATTCAAAAAAATTTTTCCAATAGAATTTTTTAAAAATATTTTACAAATTACTATATCAACAAAGAAAATAATTAAAACCTAATATTAGTTTTTAAAATTTTTAATTAGTATTTTAAAAGAATTATTACTTAACAAAGGACCAAATTAGATAGGAACTTAACTAATAAACATTATTATATAATTAAGCTGAATAGGGCTACTAGCTATTTCTCCTTCGGCTAATGCAAAAGGTGAGCATATCGTCTACATAATTTGACCGGAAGATGTGTGATTACCTAGGACCCATTACATCATGTCACCTCCTGCATAATCTTAGGAATTAAATAGCTATACATATGCTTTGCAATATATACATAGGTTAACAAAGTTTATTAAAACCCCCAAAAAGAATTATAACATTAATTTATTAATTTATTTATTTGGATTGTTGATGAACCACTTGAAGACGTTTAACAGGGGCAACAATAGGGAAAGAAGTAGCCCGATTTTGAGAAGCGCAGGAAGCTGCTGTAGGTAACGGCAATCTTTGATGGTAAAATTCTTCGGCTTTGAAATGTTTGGAATAACAATAATAATGCCAAACTAAGCTTTGGCCCATCCAATGAATGCATAAAAGTAAGAGGAGGGCTAATTCTAATTGACGAATTTCTGAGTTTGTTAAATTGTAGTAGGAGAGAGTTGAAGAAAATTGGGGGTATTCTTCTTTCTTGATAAAGCCATTGAACAGTTGTGGTCGGATATCTAATAATAAAACTGTACAGAAGAAGATGGCCAGAGCGATAATCGTAACACCCTTAATTAGTAAAATGAATGTTAGTATTGAAAGTGGATTTTTAATTGAATTTTTGGAATGGAATGGGTTCGGAAATGGATTGGTTTCGAAGAGGGGTGTGCCGAAACTGGTTTTAAAAGGCGAAAGATGAGAGGCGAAACCCCAAAAAACGAAAATCGGCGAAAGACGAAACTGCCACCCTGCTCCTTATTGGCGATGGTACGAGTCCCGAAACCCCAATCCGAATAAATGCCGAAACCCGACTTAACTTTTTATCGATCCGTCCATTCCTATTCCGAACCTATTGGGTACCAATGTCAGGGTTCCATTTAATTTCTAAATAAAATGTTATAAATTTTACGTTAATAACAAGGTAAATCAAACAATAAGAAGGCTTTCCAGCCAAATTTGAATAAAAAAGTGCCAAAGCTGCAAATATATGAAAAAATGCAGGAGTACCAAAACTCCAAAATTGATCAAAAGATAAAGATATAATAAACAAAAACATATTTATTAACAAAAGTCCAAAAGCAAAACTAAGTGCAAAACGCTTTAAAAATTTTTTTGTAAGTTTTTTTTTATTTTTAAAACCTCGGTTCGTGCAGTAAAGCAGCCAAGGGAATAAAGCTTCAAATAAAAATAAATAAAAACTTTAAGTTTATAATATTTAAACCTCATAATATTTAAATTGTGCCATTGTATAAGTTAATTTCACTTGTGAATTATTTGTTTGTAGCCTTTAAAAATATCTTAGATTGTAAAATTATAATTAAATTTATATAGTTTCCGGAAAATAAATAAGATAATTTTCGTAAAGTAATTAAGTTTATAATTTAATAAATTTAAAACTTAAGTTATCAATTTCCGGAAGGAATATTAAGGATATTAAATAGTTTCCGGAAACTTAATAAATAACAATTCCGGGAGGAATATTACTTAAGTTTCCGGAAGATAAGACACCTTCCGGAAAATTTAAGTTTGTGGTTTCCGGAAAGAATATTAAGCATATTAAATAGTTTTCCGGAAAACTTGTAAACTTGCTCTTAAGTTTAGACTTAAGATCAAGCTCACAAGTTCCGGGGGGAATATCACTTAGGTAAGTTTCCGGAAAATAAGACACCTTCCGGAAAATTTAAGTTTGTGGTTTCCGGAGAAATTCAAGTTTGCAATTTCCGGAAGGAATATTAAATTTATTAAATTACAAATTAATTCAAGTTTATTTTAAAATTGTAAATTTGAAAAAAGGTTTGAACTTTAAGAGTGAAACCGAACAAAAAGTAAAAATACAATTTAAAGTATAAACTTGAAATTACGAGATATATAATAAAATTAAGCCTAGACACACACACCTACATATTTTAACGTCCTTTTGCTTCCACGTACGCGCCTTCCGTTCGCTTTTCCCTCCCTCAAAAAATATAATAAAATAATATAAATTAATATGAGAAACAATTATATTTTATTTCGAAGGCTTTTTTCCTTTCCGCTTTATGTAAAGACTTGAAGGGAGCGCTTAAAAATTTTTCTGTTGAATCACACAGCTATGTAAACCTAAAAAGGGAGGGAAAAGCAAGAACGTTATTTAATGAGGAAAATGGCTTGAAAAGAGGATGATGAATTAAATTTTTTGATGGATTTTGGGATGAAATAGTATATAATTATTTTTATCATAAATATTATTTAACAAATATTATTGACAAATATGTAAATATTATCGATAATAATAAACACTTTAAATAAATATTTTCTGGAATGACGTTAAAGTATGTAGCTATGGAATAACTTTAGCGGATCCTAGAAGATCTCCAGATCAGTTATCGAAACCGAAATTTTCGGAGATATTTGTTTCTGAAATTTTCGAATATCCGAACTTTTCCCTGCCAGTTTGCAGGGCGAACCTAGCACACATCAAACACCCGAAACTATTTCTTATTTCCAGATACATAAGAGAATGTCACTACTAAGAATAATTTTTCAAGCTATATGAAAGCTTAGACCATGCTCCGAAATAATCGAATTGTTTCATATATGCTCTTCCTTTCGAGAGATTAATAGGCTTAAAGAGGCCCTTTGACTGACCCAAAAATCCTTTTAAAATTATTAAAATACAAAAAACTTTAAATTTTATTTTAATTTATCATGTCAATTTATAAATACAGATATATATAAAATTAAATATATAAAAATTAAAAGGTTTTTAACATTATAAAATGAATAAATTCAAACAAGAAAAACGTAGGTATATAAACATTAATATAGTTGACTCATTGCACTTTAAATTTTTTAAATCATGAATGAATGACTTTATAAAAAATATTTTATAAAGTGCTTTAAATTAAAAAATAATTTTCTACAAAATTTATAAAAATTTAGAAAATTTTTTTAAATATTTATAGGTATATTAATTTAATTTTGCATGTTTTTAGTGTATTTTTTGACCATACCTTTTTGTCCTTACAATTAGAATTTTTAAAATTTTCAATTTTTTGTAGCTAATTTAATCCTCTATCGAATGATACTAAATTCGCTTAAAAATGTTCAGGGATTCGAGAGTTATCAAATAAAAACTAAGGTGTGTCCAAGAGTCAACCATGTTGAACATGAGTAAATTCAAATTAATTTTAAATTAGAAAAAAAGATCAGAACTTTGGATAAATAATTAAAATATTAAAAAATTAATAGGAAAACATTTAAAATATTAAATAAAAAAATTTTTTTTAAATATTTCCCTAAACATGATATCCCCCTCCACCACCTCCATGTTGCCGCTCTCTCAATAGTCTTTCCCTCAGCATAAAACTTGAAGCATTATACACCACCAATTCAAACCAAATATTTAAAACTTGAATAACCAGCATTATACAAGCTATAATCCCTGTGACTACTCGAGGGTATTCTAAAATTTTTTTAAAAATTTTTTTTTAAAAATTTTCGACAAGCTTACGATGTGTAGTTTCATGAAATTTATAGTCAGTTAATTCGTTAACTTGTCTTTCCCAAAATTCTGGATTTACTAAAAGCATTGTGAACAATACCAAAATATAAATGGATCCAATACCTACTGCAATACCCTATTAATTTTAATAATTTAAAATTTTTAATTCAAGGACTCTCTCGATAAATATCCCCTCCCTTTTTCTCCATTTCAGTAGGGTTGTCTAAGTGTATGTCTTGGGATTTGAGTTGAAAGGATAAAAGGGTTGGTGGATCAGGGAAGGCCGAGAAGGAGAAAGTCGGGTCAAGTTTCACGTCGTGTTTTCAGGTTTCGAGTTCGTATGGGTTTTGAGTATTGTAGTGTTTTGGGTAACGCAGCCTATCCCTCGATCGGGTAATTCCTATCAGAAACTCAGTTTCAAAGTAAAAAAGGAAAGACCTAGAGGACCTGAAAGAATAGACTTCAGAGACCTTATTTGTATAACCTAAAGGTCAGGTTCCGAAATCATAAAAATAAACAGACATTAGTGATTAAAAAAGGCCAATAAATCTTTGCATTCCGGCTATAAAAAGCATAAAAAATAGATGCATATGCAAAACAAAAAATTACAGGCAAAACAATTAAACCCCAACGGCCATATAATAAACAAATAATAAAAAAACAAAGGGAGAGAAAAACACCAATTCCTCCGATAATATTTGCGCCCATCTAAAAATTTTTTTTTAACTTTTTGAATTTATTTTCAATCTAAATCGAACCGCCACATGAATAGCACAACAACAACGATTTCTGGGGTCCTCGTAAAGCATAATAGGTGCTATACCGTTTTTACGATTTATTGTTGACACTGGTATTTTTTAGTATATTTTAATCTAGAAATTTTATTAAAAATTATTTTTTAAATTAAAAAAATAAAAAATAATTAAATAAAAAATATAATATTAAGTAAAAATTGGGTGTATAAAAATAGAAATATAATTATAATAAAAAAATTTTTTTCTTTCCAATTTTTCTCAAAAGGGCTATAAAATGACAGCAACTTGAGAAAATTAAAATAAAATTATAAAGAAAATGCCATAAGGTTTTTAAAACTTTTTGAGAAAAACTAAAAATAGGCTTATGCTCCAGCAACTATGTGTAGTTAGTTTTTCAACCATAGCTTTTTTAATTTTCAATCGAATTTTTTCATTTAATATCCATTTTGTAGCTAATTAAATTCTCTATACAAAAATTTTTAAATTATCTTTAAAGCTTTATTGGTTCAGAAGATATGAATTTTAGCAGTAGGTTCTAAAATAGACTTTTGCCCAGTAGACTATAGTTTTTTGACCATAACTTTTTTTATTTTCTAATCAAATTTTTTCATTTAAAATTCAACTTGTAGCTAATTAAATTCTCTATCAGATTCTTTTTAAATTATTTATACATCTTTATTGGTTCTAAAGTTATGAATTTTAAAAGGAAGCTGGTTCTGCTACCCATTGTCGATTTTTATAAAATGTACCATTTAAATTGTCGCTTAGGGAATAAGCAAAATATTAGTAGGATAAAAAAGAATAACAATAATAAATATAAAATAAACTTACTAGAAAGAGAAGGATATTTTTTCAAGCATTTTATTTATTTTTTACGGGTCGTCTGACAACAAAAAGCAAGTAAACAGAGACAAAAAAGGAGATGGCACGAGTTAAAAGGGAGGAAAAACAAATAATATCGAGAATAAATAAAAGAAAATTTTAATAGAATTAAATTTCTTAAATTAATTAGTTTAAAAATAAATGAGGCAAATTAAAGGGGCAAAACGTGGAGAATGAGAGAATACCGTAATCTTTGTAGGAAGAGAGGAATTAACTGGTGGCCTAGTGGGTTAGTGTTCGGGCACGGATTTTTTAAGTCGTGGGTTCGAACCCCGGTCGGGTCATTAGTTGTTTTTGGCCTTTTTAAAATAAAATCTCGTCATCTATTGTCATTTAAAAGCATATCTTGATAAAAAAAATTTTTTGGAAGGTAAGCAATGACCTAAAATGTTATAAATTGACTAGAATAGTACATACCTAAATGTGGGCACGGAATAAGGATTTATTTTTTGTGGACGTTGGCTGTCTTTAGTAATATTTTCTAGTGTAGTAAAAGCACTCAATGGCCGCTTCTTCTCAAGAATGGAAGAGAATAAATATATTTTATTTAGAAAATATCTAAATGTTCCAAAGGCATGGGACAACGTTGTCTCTAACGTTTTTAAGGGAGTAAATAAGAGAATTTAAACTTTTAAAGTTTCAAAATTTGAAAAGAATGAAATTGGCTTGTGATAAAGTTTTGGGAGAACATTAAAAAAAACTCCTATTTGGCTACTAAAAAATATTTTTTGGCCAATTTTTAAAAAGAAAAATTTTAAAAAAGAGAAAAATGGACAAATGCGTCAGCTGTTGAAAAAAATGCTTTTTTCTATAAGAGAGCCAGGAAAAAACGTTTGGATGTGAGATAAGGATAGAGAGAGGGAGATAAATTTTTTGGAAGGATAAGAAAAAAATATGAAGGAAAAAAAGGAAAATAAGGAAATGGAAAAAATGGGGAGAAAAAATAAAGTGAATAGAGAACATGATTGAGAGTCCCCGACTAAGGGTGGATTAAAGCCCATAATTCATTTAAAAAGCCATATTTTCTAAAGATGTTGATTTTATTTGATAGAGAATTAAATTTTTTATAAAATAATTGAGGAAATAAAATTTTAGAAAAATAAACAGGAAGGAAATAATTTAAAAATTAATTAAGGGATTAAAGCTTAGTGATATAATGGGTCTAGTTTTTTGGCCCTAGCTTCTTTTTTTGTAAATAAAATTTTTTTCTTTTTTCCAAATTTTGTAGCAAATTTAATTCTCTATCAAACAAAGCAAAAATGACATCAAAAGGTTAATCCAACCATGAGTTATGACTGAAAGACTCGAGTGTATCTACATAGTCTTGAGCAGCTTCTTATGGGTATACTGTATTTAAATTTAAAAAATTCTCTCCATTGTTTCATTCTTATTAAATTATTTAAAGCCTTTTTCTAATGAATTTTTGCTTTTAATTGTTAAAAAATAATATTTTTATTAACCTTATCATACCATATAAATATAACATGCTAACACAAGCCTCACCACGTGTATTTCTTATTCCCCTACAAAGTCAATAGTTTATATTTTATTTATTATTTACCTTTATTTATGTTATTTATTATTTATTTTATGTTCTTTGAATTTAGAATTTTAATTTTTTAAATCAAGCTTTATCTGGATCAAATCAGATAGAATCCTTTAAGTAGGCTTCTAGTCAATTTATTATCTCCCTTTTCTGTTAAAATAATTAAAAGCCTAGCTATTTACTGTAAAAGAACCATTATTAAACTTTGCATGACCTAGACTCAACTGGTCCTCAGAAAATAAGATGGGTTGCAAAATTGATTAGAGAGCAAAACTTCCCATTCTCTCTCATCTTATAATTTCTGTTATTTAATGCTAGTATGCCGTCATATATTTCGAAAGCTGCTGTAATATTGGAAAAGCACAGTCATTTTCGCGTAGCTATATCCCCCTTTTCCTTTAAAAAAATTTATTTTATTTTATTTAGCCTTATTTTGAGAATTGTAGTGTCTGCCTTTTCATTTTTACTATATTTTATACAAACTCAGCTTTCTTTTTTATCAATATTCACCAAGAAAAAAATTTTTTTTCAGAAACAAACCTAATAAATAAAGCCTTGAAACAAGCCAAAATCTTTGTTCTTTTTTATTGACAGACGGGCTATTTGAGTCCTGAGATTTTTTAATTTAAAAAATTTCCTTGTCATTTTTGGTATTACTAGAGCCCAAACTGAGAGTGTGGCATGAAAGTCGTACGGGATATGTCGAAAAATCTCCATCTCGATCATCAAGATTTTCTTCGAGATTTGGTCTTAATTCAGGCTCTAGTCTTTTATTTTTAATTTGCTGTTAAATATTTTTGGTTAGTTTTCATCACATTATTACCCTCTTATTTATCACATGCTACCAATTAATTAATTTATTTATTTATTTATTTTTTACCCTTAACTTTTCCTTCCTTTTTTAATTTAATTAATCTAGCAGAAATTTTTTACTGGAAATAAATTTTCAAAAAAATTATTTTTCAAAAATTGACTAAAAATCGTAAATCGATTTTATTATTTACCCATTCTTCAGCAAAAAGAAAAAAATTTTTTTTTAATTTTTATTTTGTTAAGGCAATAAATAAACATTGAAAAAAGACAACAGAAAGGGAGAGGGGGGGGATTATCTCTCTTTCTCCCCATATAACTTTTTTTCTCTTTTTTCAATCCCCATTCTCTCTCCCTTTTTTCAATTCTTTTGTCACATTTTTCTCTGCTTTTAATTTAAACATCCTTGACATTTGACTACATTTATATGCTTTTCCCATCATTTTTTTCATTTTTTGTTTTTAAATGTTTAGATTAATAAAAGAGATTATTTGATGAAGTTATCGAAAATTAAACACAAATTCCCTTTATTTTTTACAAAGGATCTTGTGTGTTTGCTAACGAGTCACGTTGATTTTTAAGCTCGATATACCCTTATCTCTTCCAATATTTACATAAAAATTCTTGAAGATATTTTATTTTTAACAATAATCTTTTATTTCAAGATTTCAACTTAAATCGAAGCGAGTTTAAAAATAAACTACTTTTTAAATATCTAAAGCCACTTAAGAATTTTTAGTAAGCTTTTCCTTAAACTTAAGTTTTATTTATTTAAGTAATAATTTAAAAAGTCTTGTTTAATTAAATTACAAGGTTTGCGCACTTAAGTTCAATCTCTTACTCATTTTAATTTTCTCAAATTGTAATTTGTAAAAATAGAACTTTAAGTAAACAATTCCAACTTTAAGTTTGTACTTTCCTTATTTGACAATTTTTTTTTAAGTTTGTAACCTGGTACTACCACCCTTACAAATTAATTTATAAATTATTTATTTGGTAAAGTGCAAGGTTGTAATGTTCGGCTAAAGATTATTAAATATGTAATATAAATTCTTAGGCGTATTTTTAATTGAAAAAAATTTTTTTCTTTACACAAATCCTTTATATAAACAATAATAATTCTTTTCTCCTATTGTCTTTATATTTAATTTAAAAAAATGTTTCAAGTATTTTTTTAAATTTTATTAGTCTCGTCTATTTAATCAACTAAAACTTCCCTCCCCTTCTCCCTTTCTCTTATTTAATTAATTTAATTCTTAATTCCTTCAATATTTTATTACCAACAAAATTTAAAAATTTTTACTTGCGTAATTTTTTGTTTATTTTAATTTTATTATAGTGATTGATTGAAAGAACGTGCTCTCTTAATGTCGAGAGTCTAGTTTGAACCCTTTTAATTGCAATAAATAAAAAATTTAGAAAAATATAATATAGACAGTTGGCTCTTTAACAAACTTTAGTTTAAACAAAAAAAACTTAGAAACTTAAGTTTTTAACTTAAAAACAAGTTTTAACAATAAAACTTAAGTTTTATTAAGTTCAAGTTGATAAATTTAAGTGTTGATAATTTGAGCGTTGCAAGACTTAAGTTTCAAGTCTTTTTGTTAAGTTTGCAAACTTAAGTTTTTAATAAGACTTAAAAACAAGTTTTATTAACCTGAACCTCACAAAACTTAAGTTTTTATTTTTCAAGTTTTTAAACTTGTTTTATGTGTTTTTTCATAAATGACTATAAAACACATATTTTGTATTTTTGATACTACAAAAACACAAACCAAACACAAAACATTAATTACAATACTTTCAACTTTATATTTTACAATTGTACATTTTATATAACCCCAAAAAAAATATTTTTTTAGTAGTCGGCTGTCTCAAGTAAACAGCCGTCTGCACGTTAAAATCAAAAGTCTAACGCTAAATTTTGATAAATTTAAAGTACATACATTTATAAGACGTAAATATTTTTTAATGAATTATTATTTTTTAAATTTATTATTCTTTTAATTTTTAGAAAATTAAAAATTTTTAATTTTGAATGTTCACACTCCATTTCTCCGTTTCTGTTCCTTTCCCCATATTTGACGACCAATTTGTTTTTGTGACTGGTTCGCATGAAAGCCTTGGATCATGGGATACTCGTAGAGCTTTACGTTTGGAGAAAGACGATGAAAAGTGAGAAAATTAATTTTTAAAAATTAAATTTTAAATTTTTTCTAGTCATTGGACTGGTATAACAAATTTGAGCGTGGATACAGTCAAATTCCGGTATTTTATTGGCAATTATCTTCAGTCAGATGCAACGAAGGACCCAGTACTGGTTATTTCTAAATGGGAGGCGCATTTTACACCTGTGAGCTTTTTAAAATAATAAAAAAGATTGCAAACTTGATAACAAATAAAGTTTCAAAGCTTAAGTTTATACATATTTTTTAAATATCTTCAAGTTTTAAAGCTTAAGGAGTTAAGTTTGCACCCTTAAAAACTTAAGTTTTTATTATAACTTAGGTCTTAAGTTTAAGCTGTTTATAGTTTCCGGAAACTTAAGTTTATATATTCTAAGTATAGTAAGTTTTAAAACTTAAGTTGTTAAGTTTCCGGAAACCTATAAACTTAAGTTTATAAAAATTATGTTTTCTTATAAACTTAAGTTTAGACTAACCCCTAAAACTTACCTAATCATACTTTGCAAACTCAAAAATAACCCTAACAAACTTGATAATAATTATTTAGCGGTGTGTAATGCCACCGGTTGAAGCAAGCAAAAGTGGCGTTTGCCGTGCCAATTTACGCGATGTTTTTGGGTACAATTCGGGGAGTGAACAGATTAGTGACAGCTTTGTTTTGGGTGATGATGTACATCATATTGCTTTAACTGTTTCTGGTGCTGCTCTAAAATTTTATAAAAAGAAGCATGAGCAACAAAATTATCGGGTCAAAATTGTGCCTTTTGACCTCAGGAATAAATTTGTGAGGATCTTTTTTTGGAATTTGGGGGTTGGATAGGGGAAACTTTGGGTGGGGATTAGTTTTTCTTGTTTTAGAGGGGTTCCCTTGCTTTTGTTTTATTTTGGGCCTGATTATCTTCCAGCAGTTTCGAAAACTGTTCAGGATGGTCCCTTCTTATCTCCTCGCTGGGATTTTTCCTCTTTGGGCCCCTTGAATTTTCCCCCTTTTCCTCTGGCTAACCTTCGAAGATAATATATCCTTTAGGACATGACCAACCTCGACGACGATGAAGAACTCAATGCTGAAGATGAAACTCCGTTGCCGTCATTGCCTAGCCATTCCTGCACAGAGATTGCCGTAAGACCTAAACAACATCAGAGAATGGCGCCTTCTCTTATTCATTTTTAGGCCCAAAATTTCTCTCATTTTCTTCTATTTTTATCATTTTTTAAAATTATTATCTTTCTATTTCTCTCTCTTATCTAAAAAGTAGAAGCTCTGTAGAATAGACAAAAGCTTGTTCAATAAACGGATATGAATCCCCTGTTAATCTAATGCTCAGAGTGACGAGGGTGAACGAGGAAAAAGCACGATGTTTCATCACGTATTAAGGTGAAGCTTGTTGTTTTATTTCCCTTTTACACACTTGAAACTTCTAATTGAAATAAATTGCAAGTTTGTTTGCTTATTTCATAACTCTCGGCTTCAGAAAAAGCTTCTTACTCTTAAGTTTTAGTTTTCGAGATTGCAATTCAAACTTAAGTTTTACAATTCTAAGTTTTAATTCTAAAATACGCTTACTTTTTAATCAAGTTTGAACTTGCAAACTTAAATTCTTTAAAACTGGAATTTTTACAAACTTGAGTCTTTCAAACTTGAATTTTGTAAATTTGAACCTTACAAACTTGAGCCAGCTTTTCTATTTCAATTTTCACTACTTAAGTTTTACAATCTAGTATTTATTACAATCATTAAACGAAGCTTATTGAAGCCTAGAGTTTTCTTATCATTCAAAAAATTATTTAAGCTTCAAACAAAATTATTAAGCGGCAAGCACAATTTATATTTGTTGTTTTGCGCCTTGCCCGCCGCCTCTCTCACCGCTGTTATTTTTTGTTGATCAGCGGCGTCTGGACGGTTTCTCCAAACTTTTCGCGCAGTTGTTTTGCGCCGTAATTTTATCATTAAATTAGTTTTTTAGTAGCTTTTTTATTCATTTATTTAATTCTTGCTACCTCTTAAAATTTATTTTCTACTTTTAAAATTCTATTTTTAAAGTCTTTAAAATTTCCTTTTCATCATTTATTTCAAAAATCATTTTTTTCCTTCTTTCAGGCATTGACACAAGCCTGCCCAAAATTTAAAGCTCAGAAAGAGTTTGGCGAACTTTTTCAAAATTCTATTGACTACCACACTTTTCGAACTTACTCTGTTGCTGTCGAATTTTTGGTTAATTTTAAAAGAGAAATTTTCTAAAATTCCTCTCAATTTTCAGAGCTTTCGTATCGAAGTTTACTCCAACCAAAACAATGATTTGATAGCTCAGGGTTATGCTTTGCCTTCCTCCCTTCACGATACTTATGGGAAGACTTCCGTTCCTTTGCTCACAAAACGAGGGGTGCCTACGGGGAAGATTTACTGTGAGAGAAATTTTTGAAAATAAAAATTTAAAAAATTTTTATTTAAATAGTCAGTTATCTGTTCATTCGGCCTATCCGTTTACCACATCCACGCCCTATCATGCACAATTGTTATGCCAAATATTGGAAGAAACGAGTAACCTTGGAAGTTGGACATAGAGGAATGGGCGAGTCCTATACAAAGTAGGGAGGAAAATTTTTAAAAAGGCGAAATTTCGGAATTCATTCGGAATCAATTTCGAAATCAAAATTTTTCAGAATTCGAATCGAAATTTTCAGAAAATTTCTAAAAGAAATTTTCAAAAAAATTTTCAAAATTTTTCAGAAAAATTTTTAAAAAAATTTTGAAAATTTCAAAAAATAATTGTTTTAATAGGTTCGCCGTCGCCCGCGAAAACACACTTCATTCGCTCAATTCAGCAGCCAAAAGGGGTGCAGATTTCGTAGAATTTGATGTTCATTTAACCAAAGATTTAATCCCCATTGTATATCACGATTTCCACGTAATGGTTTCCGTCGCCAAAAAACGAACAAATACAGAAAGCAGCAATAGTAGCAGTATAGATTCTGATGGGAGAATTAAAAGCAATAATGGGTCGGTTTCTCCCCCTAATTCAACAACAACAACAACGAATTCCCCGTCTGTAGATTTTTATCAATTGGCAGTTAAAGATTTAAATTTGAATCAGTTGAGACTGTTACATCTTGATCATGTTAAACATAAAGAGGTGGAGAATTTATCTTGATTTTTATATAATTTCGAAATCGAGGGGATTTCGAAATTTCTTAAATTTTCGAAATTTTGTAAATTATCGAAATTTTACGAAATTTCGTGTATTTTTCGATTTCGAAATGGAAAATCTTCTAAAAAATAATTTAAAGTCAAACAATGTTGACCAAACAATAAATGGTACTTCAACACAAAAATACAGTTCTCATCATGTTACGGGTGAACATGACGAAGCTGAGGAACACAGGCCTTTTCCAACATTGTTGGAGGCGTTAAAGAATGTTTCACATGATGTTGGGTTTAATATTGAGGTTTGGATATTTTTAGAATATTTTTAGTAAGAGTTGAGGGAATATTTCGAAATTACAGAAATAATCGAAATTTTGCGAAGTTTGCGAAGTTTCGGAAATTTTAAAATTTTTGCGAAATCTCGCGTTGCCTTTGAATTAACTCAAAATTAAGAATTCATTATAATTTTTCGAAATTTAATAAATTTATTTCAGATAAAATACCCCCAATTAATTGTTTCTGGAGAGAATGAAGTTGAAGGTGGATATATTGAACGCAACGAATTTCTGGATATTATCCTCTCTGAAATTTTAAACAATGCGGATAATAATAGACATATAGTTTTCTCGTCGTTTGATGCTGATATGTGCAAAATGTATTTTTTATCGAAATTTTACGAAATTAAAAAAAAATTTCTTTTAAAGGATTTCTGAAAAACAAAAGAAATATCCAGTGCTATTTTTATGCCTTGGCAAGCAAACACGTTACCCAGATTATGAAGATGAGAGAACACGTTCGTCATTGACTGCTGTTAAATTTACTTATTCTTGCGGGCTGATGGTTAAAATTTTTTTTGAATTTTTTAAATTTTTTTCGAGATTTTTGAAAATTTCGAATTAACACGAAATTTCGTTTTCATGATAACCTATCGAAATTAACAAAAAAAATTTTAATTTTTGTAGGGCGTCAATTTCCACAGCGAAGATCTTCTACTCGACCCAACACCAGTTTCTAAAGCTAAAGAGCTTGGACTAATCTCCTTCGTTTGGGGAGATGAATTGGTCGAGAGGAAATATTTGGACTATTTTAAATACAAAGTTGGGGTTGAAGGAATTATTTATGATCGGTTTGAAGGGGAATTTATTTAAAAATAATTTTTTTTAAATTAAAGTATTGGAGAAGGAGAGTCAAGAAAAAATGTTTTTACGTTAGAAAAGGCAATGAGAGCCCAACTTTTCTCTTCCAAAAAATCTTCCTTTGGAAAGAAGAGTTCTTCCCCTCCAAGATGTTTTTCACACAACCAATTGAATAGTCAAGCAATTTCTTCTTTTGGTCCTGGGAATAGAACTAGAGGAATGAGTGCTTCTGTTTGGTCAAATGAGTTCGTTGACCAGAAGTTTGTATTTTTCAGAATTTAATTGTCAGAATTTTTTTCTTATTTTTTAGAATCAGAATTTCTGAAGTTTTTTTCAGAATTTTTTTCAAATCAGAATTTTCCAGAATTATTTCAGAATTTTTTTTCCGATTTTTAGGATCAGAATTATGACCAGAATTTTTTCATGATCAGAATTTATTTTCGGAATTTAAAAATCAGAATTATTTCAAAATCAGAAATTTTTACGATCAGAATTTATTTTAATTATTCAAGTTTCGGCCGTAGCAGCATCGATGGAAGCCCCGCAATGTTTTCTATAGGCGAAACAGACATTGAACAACAACAAATCCAACAAGACCACCACCAACAACATTTTCCAATCATTCGCCGTCACAATTCTTCCCAAGCCCAAGGAACTTTTGGTTTTTTGCCAGTCCTTCCCGAAGCTTTGAAAACACAAACAAATGGAGGCAATATAAACAACAACACTAGTATCAGTAGCAATAACAGCAGTACAACAATAAGTAGTGAATCAAATGAAACATTTAATAATAATGACATTGAAATGGTTACAATGAATAATAATAATAAAAGATTTGTGGCTGCTAGTGAAATTTGAAGAAGAAAAAAATTAAATTTTTTAAGAAGGTGCAAAAATTGAAGAAAATTTTTAAATATAAAAAAATAAAATAATAAATTAAATACCCCAGAGAACTTATATAAATAAATTAAAATAATTTTTGTAAAATCATTTTTGTATACTATTATTAAATAAATATTGTAATACTTGTATTGAATTTACAAATTAAAAAAAAATAATGGTAATCGTGTTGCTTGACGAAATGGTTGTAGTGCTTTCTACATACAATTTTTTGTATAAAATAAATTTTTATACAGCGTGAAATATAAATCTTTCTATTTTTATTTAAAAAACCCAGTCATAAAACAAAAAAAAATATTTAAAATTCTTGGGTCGTGTTTCGGGTCGAAAAAAGTTCGGGTTTAGGGTATTAAGTTTCGAGTAACCCGTCCCATCCCTGGTGTACATAAAAATTAAATTTTTAAAAGTCTCTTCGACAATTTACAAAAATTTCCTTTTTTGACCATTTTTAAATACGACGCGCTGTAGATATTTTGTTTATCTTAAGCAGTCAGTTATTATGAAAAATTATAAAAACTAGTAAAGGTAAGGAGAGAAGAAATTAAAGGAGAGAGAGTAATGGAGAGAGAAGAAAAGTAAAGGAGAGAGAGTAAAAGAGAGAAGAAAAGAAAAGGAGAGAAGACGAAAAAGAGAAAGGGAAATAATTAAAAAATGCAAGAATAATTAGTGGTCTCTATAGCCTTTCTATTAACCATCTAAGAATTACTTATGCTCAAATCTTTTATTTTTGGTTATTCTCCCACACTCTGTCCATGGGTCGCTTCGGCGAACCATCTTCAGTAGAAGAAAGCTGGTTGTTAGAGCGCTTCGGTGTCTGCGACCAGTGGACACTACTGGCAGATGGATACAAAGTGGCTGTGCGTTCTGGCAGACACCATTGGTTAGTGCGCTTCGAGCGGCTGTCCGATAGTGTTTTGAGCGGAGGCAGTCGCTTCGTGACCATGGACGATTTTTGGAGTGTCCATGTGCAGTTTTGTACATGGGACCGGTCCCCTGCTTAGGGGGCATTTAATGGTTGGAAATGTTGGTTTATCATTGCAAAATATTCCCAGAGTCCATTAGCAGTCTAAGGGCGCAAAACAGGTGACATATCATCCCAAAAAATAATTTTTGTCTTTTTAAAGTAAAATACTAGATCACTTAAATAAAAATAAAATTTATTTAAATTAAGTAGGAAAAAAATTTTTTTGGTTCCAAAACAAGACGAAAAAAACTACAAATTTTTTATAAATATTTCCATTGATAATGAATTGAAAAAGAGAGCTTAACAATAAACTTTTAGCACTGAAACGTTCTCGTCTCTATTTTCACGGTGGACTTCAAAATGTAAACTCTGGCTATTTCAAAATGTAAATTATATTAAAAATGGAAACAAGGGAAATATTTTCAGAATCTTCCTTGTTTTGAGGTTTTCCGGTTGATTCGTTTATCCGGCTGTCAATAATCTTTCTGTTTTTTTTATCTTAAATAATTGTTTAGAGTGTTTTTATATTTTTACAGGAAATAATGCTTCAAAACAAACAATTTACTCATTTTTTCTCCAAAAATGCTCTTCTACTTTCTCGTCATTAGTAAGCAAAACTTTAAAATTTTAAAAGTAATTTTCAAGTTCTTGGTTTTCTAATGTTGAAATGGGACCGCCAGATGCAATTTTGGGTGTTACCGAAGCTTATAAAAAGGATACAAATCCAAACAAGGTAAATTTGGGAGCTGGAACTTATCGAGACGATCAAGGAAAGCCTTTTGTTTTGCCGAGTGTGAGAGAGGCTGAGGCACAAATTATCGCTGCTAAATTGGATAAAGAATATGCGGGAATTGCTGGGTATTTTTTAATGATTTTAAATTTGTTTAAAAATATTTTTGGCGGATTTTGACACTTAAGGACTTTTTTTTCACATTTGCGGATTGTCTCAAATATTTGCGGACTTTTAAAGATCCGCAAATTTTGTCCACAAATAAAATTTTAGCATCTTTTGACTAAAATTTTCTTGTGTTTTCTTTCTAAAAAGTATTTTTTAGAATCCCCGATTTTACTTCAAAAGCAATCCAATTAGCATTGGGAGATGATTCTTCTGTGTTAAAAGAGAAGAGGAATGCAACTGTTCAATCAGTATCAGGCACTGGCGCTTTACGAACCGGATCGGAATTTTTGGTTTGTTTATTTTTTAAAAAAGGATATCAAAATTATTTAAATTTTAAATTACTTTAGGGTAACTTGCCTTCTGGGTCGGGCCTCAAGTCTTAAAGATCTTTCTTGGATCCAGAGTCATGGTCACGGGAGAGATGAATCTCAGATTTAGGGTTAAGTATCCAGTCAAGGACATCACTTAAATTCGGGGATCAACGTCTTCTAAATTTTAATCCCTATTCGTCCAGCCCAAAAATTTTTTAAATTTCTTTTCTGCAAACTTATTTTAATATTTTCAAGGCCAAATGGTTTTCCTCTTCCAAAGTTGTTTATCAACCAACACCAACTTGGGGCAATCATTTACCTGTCTTCAAATTTGCTGGAATGGAAATTAAGCGTTATCGTTATTACGATCCAAAAACTTGTGGATTTGATGAAAATGGCTGCTTGGAGGATATTTTGGCTATACCTAAAGGTTCTGTGATTCTTTTACATGCATGTGCCCATAATCCAACAGGAGTTGATCCTAATGTTTGTTTTTCATTTTTTTAATTGATAGGTATGGGCTAAACAAGCAAAATTGTTTTTGAGTCCTTTTCCTCTCATTCTTCCCCATAGGATTTTTTATAATTTTTGATTTTTGTAGTAAATGTTTTTCGATGAAGAGTTGATCAAATATTTAACTGGCATCTTCTAATTCTTTTTGTAGAGAATGGGTTTAAAGATTCAGAGGGAATCATAGGATACACGGAATAGTAACAAATATCCGACCCTATAATTTTCTGATTTTTGGACTTGTTTCCGCTTCACAGCAAACAGCCAACTCTGTTTTTAAATATTTTGTCCTCCTCCCTTTCCTTTACTTCTAAGAAATTTTTTCTTTAAGCCAGAACAATGGATAAAAATATCAGAAGCTTGTAAACAACGCCAACTTTTTTGTTTCTTTGATATGGCATATCAAGGCTTTGCTTCTGGTGATGTAAACAGAGATGCCCATGCTGTTAGATATTTTGTGGAATCTGGACATAATATTTGTTTGGCACAATCTTTTGCTAAAAATATGGGACTTTACGGTTTTTTCTTTAATTATACTTGTTGAACTTCTCTTTAAGATATTTCCAAAATTAAGGGCTCTAGTCTAGTTTATGAGCCCATTGAACCTTTCTCGGTTCCAAAAAAATTTATTGATTTTTGCTGTACGTTCACCCTCCCTTTTTTAGTGAGGATCAACCGATATTTTAGTTAAAAAATTTTTTTAAAGGTGAACGTGTCGGTACATTTTCAATAATTTGTGAAAACGAGGAAGAAGCTAGCCGTGTACTTTCTCAATTAAAAATTATTGTTAGACCAATGATTTCAAATCCACCAATTCATGGTGCACGCATTGCTGCAAAAATACTTGGAGATCCTGTTTTGAGAGCACAATGGTATGTACATATGAGAGAGGTTTTCTGGAATAATTTTTTTCAGATAAAAATTTTTTGTCAAAAATTTTTTTTTAATTTTTAAAGGCTTGTAGACGTAAAAGGAATGGCAAATCGTATAATTACAATGCGTGATCAACTCAAAGAACTTTTAATACGTGCAGGTTCTCAACGTAATTGGGACCATATAGTTAATCAAATTGGAATGTTTTGTTATACTGGAATAAGTCCTGAACAGGTTTATTAAAATTACACAGAGTTTTTCTGAGATTTTTGAAAAATTTTCGGACGTCCGCAACATTTTGCAGACAAAAAAATTTTCGGATTTTTTTTATTTTTTTCTTATTTTCAGGTTGATCGTTTAACCAAAGAGTTTAGCATTTATTTAACTCGAGATGGACGTATTTCTGTAGCTGGAATATCTTCAAAAAATATTGAATATTTGGCTAATGCTTTACATCAAGTTACTAAATGAATGCGAGTAATTATAATTATTTTTTAGAGGGAAAAATTAATTTTAGAGAAAAATTCTGAAAGAGGAAAATTAATTTGAAATTTTTTAAGCTTTAGGCACTTGAAATTTTTGCATTTTGACATAATATTTGTAGTATTAGACAATTATTATTTTTTGTGATTTTAAATTAAATTTAAACTGGTTTTTTTATTAGAAAATAAAAAGGTGCATTTAAAAAAAAATTTTTTTTTTGAAAAAATATAAAATTTCCTTTACAGATTAAAGTTGGTAAAGACTTTGAGGGAAGTCTGCGAGTTTTTAAAAAGCCTGCAAATTTTTGCGGATCAAAAATCCAACTAATTTTTATCATCTTTTTTAAGAGCCCGCAAGCTTTTTTGGGGGGTCCGTAAAAAGATGCGAACTTTTTTGGGGAGTTGGTACACTTTTTTGAAAAATAAAAAAAATATTTAATATAATTTTTGGGTAAAATTTATTTAATAAATTCTAAATATAATTGTAAAAAAATTTTTTGAAAATTTTTTCAAATTTCAGTAGACGCAACACTTTGAATAAATTTTAAATTAATTTTTTTATTAATCTGTTGTTGTTTTTGATCATCATTATCTTCTTCTTCATCCTCATAATTTTGTGGCATTGTAGAATAACGTCTTTTTTCTAATAAATTTTGTTTTTGTTGTCCTTCCAATTGTTCCTTTCCATCAATAAATAAAAAAGAAGAATTGTCATCATTACATAAATTAGTTATTGTTCTTCTTCTTGTATTATTTGAAGAATTTTTGGTTAAAAATAATAAATTGTTATTTAAATTTGTTTCATGATTAGCTGCTTCTATTAATATTTTTAATTGTTCTTGAGTCCGTTTTTGGTCATTCTCTTGTTGTTGCTGATTTAAATTGTTATTGTCGTTATGTCGTTGATGAAGGTTCCTAATTGAAGATTGTTGCTCTGGTTCTTCCTCTTCGTTTGATGAACTTTCTATATCTACTGTTTCTGCTACATATCCTCCGTTAAGTAAAAGTTGGGTATCTTTAAGAAAAAATTTGTTTTTGAGGGAATTTTTAAAGCCTTTTTAAATAGGCTTAAATATGTCTGAAGGGTCTTAAAAATATTTTTTGTAAACAGAAAATTTTCTAAAATTTTTTGTTTAGTGTTCCTTTTGTAGCCCAAATTCTCCTCTATCAATTGATATATAAATCAGAATTTATGGATGATTCAAAGAAAAGTTATAGGGTTTAAAAGAGTCGTGATTAGGGACCACAAACAGGACCAAGGTGCTTGTAAAAATCAGAATTTTTCTGAAAGTTCTGATTTTTTCAAAATTTTTATGCTAATTTATATCCCACATTCTCCTCTATTTTCCCAATTTAAATTTAAATTTTATCCTCTACCTCTTTGTTTACTTTGTTGATGCTTAAATGGGCATTCACGCGAGGAAGAGTCAAATCCAGCTCTTAATTGGTCTACAAGACAAGCTGTTAAAACAACCCATGCCTGACTAGCACCAGGTAAATCGCGAACAGCTTCTTGATTTCTTAAAAAAATATTTTTGGAAATATAGAATAAGAAACTAACACAACAATATCAATAACTGCCTCTCCAAACGCTTCCCACAAAGCACTAGTAAACCTAAATGAGAGAAAATACAGTATACCAACTAATTCCCCTTTTTAATTAGGAATGTCAATTAGTTAAAAATGACAAACCCGTAAGGCCGAAGATATCCATGTGCTTGTCCAAGAAGTTTAGGATCGAACCCGCCTTTAATTTTTTTGATTGTTCAAAAATGAATTTGAGTAAACCCACTATCAGTGTCAGTCCTTTTGTTCTGCTCAACATCCAAATTTTTAATTGCAGCTTCAAACATTTTAACTATAAGGCGAGCCTTGAAAATAATATCTTTTGAATATTAATTTTTTTTTTTAATTTTCAAGTGGAACCTCGCTATAAGATATACCGAAGCTATACAAATGCTCAGTTTTTTAACGTCCACTAGGTTCACTGGGTATTGGAGGCGAGTGTCTAGCGATACCTCTTTATAAGATACCCTCTATTCAAGACACTTCGTTATAAGAGACTATAAGATACAACCTCTACCTTAAGGAGGCGAGGTTCTACTTTATTTTTTCTCTTACATGATCTCTAGGACTAGCAATTTCGCATCTAGACATTGCAGATATAAACGTTCTTGTATTAAACATTTCTCTCATTATTGGGATTTTATCTATAAAATTTTCATTTTAATTAAAGAATATTTTGAAAAAAACTAAACGCATCATTCTTTCAAATACTTCCTCAAATACAGTTTCGATTCTTTTCCCTCCATTTCTGGTTAATAAACGTTGCCATGTAAATCGCAAAGCTCTTTTGTGGAGTTTTGTAAAACGATCCTCGTAATTGTAATGACGAATTGTTGAGGCTCGAAACCCTTAATTTTGGAGGATTTGCTAGTAAAATGTCCATATTTAAAAATGCTCAATTCCGCATTTTTCGAAATGTAAATATTTCAAAATGCCCAATTTCCAAAATGCCCAGATTCCAAAATGCCGATATTTCAGAACGTCCATTTTTAAAAATGCCCAGCTTTTTAATGTCAACCAAAACCCCTATTACCTCTTCTCAAACAACAATTGCCAGAACTGTGATGGAACAATTGGTGTTGGCGTTGCTGCCTTTGATGAGCGAGCATAAGCAAATGTTGTTCTGATTCAACGATTGAAGGCATCGAACTCGTACGTCGCATAGCCGCTGCTTTGCTTCCATAGCCAGCTGGTGATGGCTCGTTTCTTTCAATTTCGTCTGAAGGCAACGATGCATCTGTCCGTTGGCGAACTGCGCACCTTTAAAGGAAAAATTGATTTAAAAATGTCAATTATTGGAAAATATTTCAAAATGTCAAAAAAATCATTTCGACACGCCTAACCCATTATCTTGTTGTTTATTAGCTCCGTTAGTCGAAAGCATGGCCAAGTCGTTGAAGGACCGTCTGAAAGTTCGAGCTGCATTCCATCCAATACCCGAGAGTAAAACAGAATGGACGGCTGTAGAGACTAATTGACAAGAAAGGCGTCGAGTTGATTGACGTCGGGATAAGTGGAATCGTTTTGGGGGTAATGGAGAAGAACGTCCAGAAGAAGATTCTCGGGAATGTGTTATACAAGAGGAGAGACGACGGGCAACTAGTGAAGAACGACGTCTAATATTAGACATATAGAATAGTTATAGACTAAAATATATTAGAGAGTAATTAGAGTTAAAATCAGAAAATCAGCATTTTCAGGATCTTTATTTAAAAGTTGAGCTATAATTTGTAACCTAAGAATAATTAATAAACTTAAGCATAAACTTCGTGTTGAATAAACCTAAATAAACCTAAAAAATAAACCTAAAAATAAACCTAAATAAACCTAAACCTTCCGGAAACATCTAATGAATTTTCTACGTCTTTAAGTTTGTAAACATCTTAAGTCTACAAACTTGACAAAAACTTAAGGTTATTAATAAACTTAATCTTGATCTTGTACAAACACAAGTTTTAAGGTTGAAAAAAAAAGTTTTAAGTTTAAACTTAAAACTTTACAACTTTAAATACTATAATTTAACTATCCGCCTACTTTATTGAGTTAAAATATATTTTTTTATTTATTTTATTACAAGAGAATTGTGTTCACTTCAAGCGAGACTTGGAAATTGAATTTTCTACGTCTTTAAGAGGTTGCAATATAAAATGAGAAGAATTTGTGTGTTGATTAAATTTTATTTTTATTTTTAGTTTCATAGAAAGGCTTTTATGGATTATCTAATTTTAGAAAATGGAACGGGGTCATGGATGAGAAATTTTTGAATAAATATAGTGTGTTGATAATTAGAATATTTTTAAAAATTATTTAAAAATAGAAAATTACTTTTTCGGTTTTTGAAGTCGATCAATTTGTTGGTGCTGTATTTGGTTGTCCAATATGAAAGCAGAAGTTGGGGAGGTTTTCTATAAATGATATGATGGAATAAGTCATCATTCCGGAAATAAAGCTAATGTTTATTAGAGTTTATAAACTTTCCGGAGAATATACAAATTATAATGTAGTCGTTAAACTTTCCGGAAATACATCTAAAGTCTACAAACTTAAAAGTTTCCGGAAAGTATGATTATTTCCTTCCGGAAACATCTAATGTCTATATTAAACTTAAGATTTTCCGGAAAATATACGAATATTATATAGGTTTATTAAACCTTCCGGAAAACCATCTAAGGTCTATAAACTTAAGTTTATAAACTTAACATTATAAAATTAAAATGTAGCCTAATGAACTTAAGTTTACAAACTTAAAAATAATTATTTTTAAGTAAACCTCTCTAATATCAACATCTCCATTTCCTCCCCCACCCTCATTAATACTTTTTGGAGAAAATTCAACTAATTCAATAACAGCCAAATCATCATCAACCTCTGCATTATTTGCTTTTATTTTTAAATTTTGTTTTAAAGTTCCAGTTCTGACTGGACAATTTAATGTTGTGGTGGCAACAGCAATACTTTCAACCCCACTAACGCCTCTAGAAAGTTTTTCCCGTTGTTCGTGTTGTTTAGCTGCTGCTTTTGCTTTTTCTTCTTGTTGTTCTAATTGGTGAAGAAGACGACGGCCTCGAACAATTTTTGCAATTAAAAACATTTTTTAAAATTGTTTTTTAAAGCTAAAAAAAGAGGAAGATTATGTGGTTGAAATGGGCGTCCGAATTATTTTAAAAAATCACAACTTTTTGAAATTTTAACCAAAAAATTTTAATTTTTGGGCAATTTATAGCTTAATGTCTCCTTTATATTTTGGTTTTTAGGTTGCAATTATTGGGTGAGTTAATCAAAAGTTATAGGCTTTTAAGTAAGTCGAGGTCAGCTTAAGCAAAGCGGGACAAAAGGCTTTTAAAAATTCAAAACTTTTTTAAACTTTAACCAAAAATTTTTATTTTTGGGTGTTTTATAGATCAAAATCTCCTTTATAAGTCGAGATGAGAATCAAAATTAGGGAGCAATTAGGAAAAAAAGTTAGGGGCTTTAAAGTGAGGTTAGGCGCCTCAATTATATTCCCTTTTAAAGAAATTATTTCTTTTAAAGGAATTTATTTTTTAAAAATCAGAACAAATTAAAAGATTAAATTTCAGAGGGTTTAAATTGAAAAAAAATTTTCAATTTAAAATGTCAACAGATTTAACAAGAAAAAATATTTTCCAGGAAAATTTTTTTAGTAAAAGCTTTTAATTTTCTCCATATTTTTAAAAAAGGAGGAACAAAAAAGGGTAAAATGAGGGAAATTTTTTGTCATCAATTTAAAAAAACATTAAAAATAATGAAAAAATAGGGGAATTAATGGAAGGGATGGAAGCATAAAAATAAAAAAAATAAAAAAAAATTTTGTGAGAGAAAATATTTATTTGTAGTATTGTTTTTCTTCCTATTTTTCCACTTCATTTAAATAAATAAATAATTTTTAGTTAAGCCGATATTTTGGATTTTAAAAATTTTTTTTATTTTTTATTTTTTGTTTTCCCATGAAGAATACATTTTTTAACATAGGGAAAGTCTGGGAATTTTTTAAAATATATTTTTTTTTATTTTTTTATGTTGAAATATATTAAAAACAATTTTTATATTTCTTGAAACTAAAGCCATAAAAGAAAATTAAAAAAGTGGATTAAATGACATGAAGATATATTTTTTAATTAATTGGAGAAAGAAAATCCCCTTAGATTAAAATATTTTACTATTTTTAATTTAAACGATTTTTAAAGATTTTATGGAGTAAGCCCAGTAAATCTTTTTTTATTTAAATTTATAAATAAATTGGGTATTTTAGAAAATATTTTTTTATAATTTTAGAAATTTAAAAAAATTTCAATTTTTGATTAATTTATAGCTTAAAGTCCCCTCTATTTTTTTATTTTTAAATTGTAATTACTGAATAATCTAATCAAAGGTTATAGGATTTTGAGTAGGTCAAGGTCAGCTTAAGAAGCGCACGAGCAAAGTTTTTTTTAAATTCATAACCAAGAAATTTTTTTTAATTTTGGAAATAGGGCTAGCTAAGAATTCACAAAATATAGTCTATATTTTCGCCTTTTTACATAAACTTTTTTAATGGAAAAAATATTTTAATATATCCATTTCTAAGAAAAACTTTAAGTCAAGTTCGTGACTACAACCAATATTTCAAAAATTCAAAAAAACTTTTTCACAAATTTATTAAGTGTATTTATTCTTTCTGATTTCTTTTTTAACTTTTAATTAATTTTTCATGCTTTTTTGAGTTTTAAACTTTGGTTTTTGTGTGTTTTGTTGGACCGTTTGGCTAAAAGTTAAGCCTTTGGAAAGTTAAGCCTTTGGCGCAAGTTAGTAACATTTGAATGAACACAACTAAGGGTTGAATTAACCGATTAGGGTGATTTTGTTATTTTTGGATAGAGAATCGAATGGGCTATAGACTGATAAAAAGATAAAATTTTTATGTGGGAAGGAAAAGAAGTTATGGTCAAAAGATCGTGAAAAAATGGAATTTTTGTCATTAAATGGATTTTAAGGCGTGTATTAATTTCCTAGTTTGCTTAACTAAATATTAATCTATCCTTTATTTAGCTTTAAAAAAGAATTTTTCAAATAAAAAAATTTTAGATAAAAAAAGATTTTTTAAACACTAATTTTATATAAAAATAAATGGATGTAAGTATTGCATTTATTTATATTTTTCGGTTTATTTACATTGGCTTTATGCCTAAAATAAAAAAAGAAAAAATTTTTTATTCAAAAAAATTAATCAAAAATTCTCTTACCTATAAAGTAATTTAATATTTTAGTTAAAAATATATACTAGTTAATAACTGGTAGTCACGCTTATTTTTTGATGCTTGTGATTTTTAATAAATCATGAAAAGAAGTTTTTAGAAAGAATAAAAAAGGTTGTAATAATTATAAAATAATAATAAACTTGAAATTAAGTTTACAAACTTGTGGGAATTCGGAAAAAACTTGAATTATTCAGAAAAAGACTATCCGGAAAGTTTTAATGGAAATCAAATTTACAAACCTGAGTTTGTAGAATAAGTTTTAGCTTAAAGTTTTATAAAGGAAAGTTCAAGTTTTACAAAACTTAAAACTTTCCTTCTAGAGTCAGGTATAATCAAGTCTACAAAACTTGAAACCTTTTAAGTTTGTAAACTTCATTTCAAGTTTATTATTATTTTTACAATTATCACAACTTTTCTTAAAACTTTTTAAAGTTTTAAGAGTGAGGTAAAACCAAGTTTTACAAACTTAAGGGCAAACTTAAAGCTGGAAAATAATTTTAAGAAACCAGGAACAAGAAAATTTTTTTAATATTTGGAAATAAAAAATAAATTTTTTGAATAATTTTTATAAATTTACTGGACCATAATAAGACAAAAAAATAAAGGTAAAAAACACGAAAACCCTCAAATATTTTCAATCTGTTCTGCCAACCATAAATTTAATGGAAAGGGCAAAGTGTGTATAGAAAAAGATTAATGGATTATTGTTATGTAAATAAAAATGAAAAAATGAAAAAAAAATAAAGGAAAAGGGAAGAAAAAAAGATTAATTAATGCTAATATTAAAAAATAGGAAAAAAACTAGGAAGCAAAATTAGAAGGAAAATTTATTTAAAAAAGGAAAAGCTTATAAGCATTTGAATATTACATATTTAAGCCTGTCATTACCAGAAAAAAAATAATTTATTCTGAAATTAAAATTGGCAATTTTTAAATTATTATTGAAGGAATTTTTCTAATAAAAAAGGAAGAAGAATTTAATCAGAATTTTTAATTAAATCAGAATTTTAATTATTTTACAATTGTAAAATAAATGAGACATTAAAAAATATAATCCGGAAAGTAATAATGAATAAATATATTGCTTCCGGGAAAAGAATAGCTTCCGGAAAAAATAATATTTATGAGAGTATTGTATTTATTTATTAAGAGAATTGCAAATATCAGAACGAATAAGCAATAGGGAAAATTTAAATAAACCAAAATTACAAATATTTATGATAGCATATTTACCACTAATTTTTTATCAATACTTTTTTAAAGCAAAAAATTCTTAGATGAATTGAATTTTATAAAAAAGGATTTTAAATAAAATAAAATTTTTGTGGAAGGTAGTGACAGTGTGGGAGAAAAAGCATTTAAAGTAGTTTTTTTACTAATTGCTAATTATCAATATTAAATGATGTGAAGGAAATTGGGTGTAAAAAGGACAGAAAATTTAAAGATAGAAAAAGTATTTAATATGTTTGTTGAAGACTTTTAAACAGATTTTTAAGGACATTTTTGTGGTGAAAAAAGAGAGGAAGGGTAAATTCAGGTTTATTTTTAAGGTAACTAATCTTAAAGTTTTATTTTGAATGGAAAAATGCTTTAATGAGAAAAATAAACTTTTTCCGGAAAGTTGTAATTATTTATTTTTTCTTTACAAAGTTTATTTAAATATTCTGTTTATTCTGAAAAAAGTTTTATTATTCATTTTATTTCACGGACAAGTTTATTTTTAATAAGAATCATTATTGCTTCAAGTTTTATTTTTCTTCAATTTAAATATATTTCAAGTTTTATTTCTTACGGCCAACAGGAATATTCAACGGACCTTCCTTTCCTTCCAAGAAAAATGTAGTGCATTCCCCTTTCCCCTTAAAAAATTTTTTTAAATATTTTTCTAAAATAATACTAATATTTCACCTTAACATCAACTTTTCCACGTTCTACAACAATAAATTGGTGATAGAAACAACGAAGTAAATTGCAGGAGGACTCACTTATCTTCAAAGTATTTTTAAAATTAATTAAGGATTCAATGTAAAAATACTTGGATTTTATTAGAAACACCACTAGACTCCTAAAAATTTTATAAAATTATTTTTGGAAGCAAAAAATTATTTCTGAGACCATTCGAGATGCCATGTTAACAGTGTCGCCGAAAAGACAATAGCGAGGGGCGGCTATTCCGACCTGTTTTGGAAATAATTTTTAAAAGAAATTCTGAAAAAATAAATAAGCTTACAACTCCAGCAGCAACAGAACCGCTATGGAATCCGATACGTACCTTTATAAGAAAAACAAGTTTTAGAAAAAATCCGGTAAGTTTATTTTTTGTATTTTCCGGAAATTTGTTTTTAATTAATTAAAGTTTTATATTTAATAAACTTGAATTTAATAAACTTGAATTAAAATTACAAATTTAAAATTACAAACTTGAAAAAAGAATTCAAGTTTTATTTAATATAAACTTGAATTAAAAATAAAATAACTTTAATTGCAACTTGAATATTTATTTAATTCAAGTTTTCAAGTTCAAACTTGAATTCAAGTTTATCTATTTTATTCAAGTTTAAACTTGTTTTTTAAAGTTCAAACTTGAATTAAAGTACCAGAATTAAATCAGAATTATTTTAATTACAACTTACCATCATTATTTCTTCTGGTCGGTGTGCAACTTTAAAGTTTGCTACAAACTTAATATACAATTGTAAAATATTAGAATAAGTTTAATTTAATATTATAAAATAAATATTAAACTAACAGAGCGCATTTTTAATGCAATATCTGCTATATGTTGAACGTGAGCGTTACCATTTTCACGGGGAACGCCAGAAACAATCATATAAGCATCCCCAATCTTTTTTAATGATTTTATTTTGAATAACTATATTTCATTTACCGTCTCGACTTTATAAGCATCATGTTTTGCAATTATCGAATCAAATCCAGAAAATAAATCATTGAGAAAATTGACTACTTGGAGGGGTGTTGAATTGCTAGCCATTCGAGTAAATCCACGAATATCAGAAAAAAGTACTGTAGCGTTCAAATAGAGTTGGGGAGGGACTGCTCGTCCGGCTTTGAGATCATCGGCAATTGTGCTTTATTAAAAATTAAATTTTTTTTGGATTTTTTGAGGGATTTATTTTTGAATTTATGGAGGAAATTAAATTTATTTTTGAATTTATGGAGAAAATTAAAAAAAATTTTTTTACGAGGGTAACATATTTTTCAACAATCTGTCAGCTTGTTGTTGAGCTTCTTCAAGTAATTGAGTCCGTTCTTTAACTAATATTTCCAAATTAGTAGTATAATCTTCCATCATTTTCATCATTTGGTCGACTAGAGATCCGCTTCCGGTAGATTTCAAATTTGAGTTTACAATAGCTTTAATTCTTTTTATATTTGGACGCATTTCTGGTAATTCTAACCAACAGGCTTCTAGTGCCTTTAAAAAAGAAAGTTTACAAACTTAAAAAAGTTTATTTTTTAATTCTGAGTTGCTTGTAAATTCAAGTTTGTAAACTTGAAAGCAAGTTTATTTTAATTCGGATTTTATTTGTAATTGTAAACTTAAACTTTTTAAACTTTAATTTAATTATTCTGATTTACCGAAAGCAATTGTAAATTATATGCTTCCTCATTTGCTGCAATTTGTTGTTGATTTGGAAATGTTGGGCGTATAATTTGATCATCTTCATTAGCTAGAGCTATTTTCTGAAGAATTTCTGAAATTTAAAAATAAAATAATTTTTAAAATTTTCAATTACTCGAAGGAGGCAAATTTCGTTCATAGAAAGGTTCCAATTTAAACAAAATTTGGTATAGAACCATTCCAAGTCCGTACATATCGGAAGCAGGCGACCCTTGTGGAATGTGTTTTGAAGAAATAAATTCTCTAATTATTTCTGGTGCTTGTTGAATAAATTCTGAAAATTAAAGAAAAAACGTTTATTTCTCTTTGAAAAATTTTATTCAAGTTTCTGATTTAATTATAAATTAAATTCTGATTTTGTAAACTTGAAAACAAGTTTATTTTTGATAGTGTAATTCTGATTTGTATTTAATTGTAAATTTAATTCAGAATTTGTACTCTTAGTTTAAGCATTTTATTAGACTTAAATTAAGTTCGAACTTAAGACTTTAAATTAATTTCTTAATCATTTTCTCCCTACTTTTAGTAGTATTCTTCTCCCTCATTCTAACATTAGCCAAATCTTCCTCTTCACTTCCTTTACTTTCCGATTCTGTATTATTATTTTCCCTTCGTTTTTCTGTTCGTTTTCTTCCTCCACCTCCTCTTCTTCCACCACCCCCAACTCCTTCTTCACCTCCTTCATCTCCTACACCTCCTCCCACATCTTCATTGTTACCTCCACCTTTTTTTGGCCTTTCCTTTTCCCGAATTCTATCCCTTTCTTTTTTCATTCTCATTAATTCACTTTCACTTATATATTTTAGTTCATTATGCCGCAATTTATCTCCAATAATCTCTTCAGTAACAAAATTGGTTAATTTAATATTCCAGTTGGAATCGACGAGGCAATTTTGTAGACATAAAAAGCCGTGATATTTAAGTGCTGAAGTGTGGAGGAAGAAGAGCCCCTTTGAATTTTAAATTTTTGTAATTTTTTTGTCCTTAAATTCGACGAGACAATTATTTTTTTCTTATTTTTTAAAATATTTTTATGTTACCTTAACAACATCTTTTACAAAAGAAACTTGAAAATTTCGGCTGATTTTTAATTCTTCGTTGAATAGAACATCCTGTGAATTGTTTTTAATTAATTTTTATTTCTTTTCCGGAAAACACTTCCGGAATTTTATTAATAAAAATCTCTCTCACTTCCAAACTCCCTCGCTGGCAGAGTAACCAAAGCACAATAAATTCGTTTTGTTGATTGAAAGAAATTCCATAGAACTTTAAAAATGATTTTTGATATGATTATTATACTGTTAGCCCTCTCTATAAGATAAACTTTTAAACATCCATATCATAGTCCCTTGGTAGTAATATTATCTTATAATCTATGTTAAATTAAGGGTATCGCTTGGGGCCCCTGGAACCTTGGGGTCTCGCTAATATTGAGGCTAATATTGATTCTCTATTAGTAAGACCCTCATAACCTCCTCCCCCATCTTCATTGTTACCTCCAATTTTTTTGTTCCGTTTCGTTTCGCTCTTTCGTGCCCTTTTAATCGATACTCTAAAGTGGTATACTCCAAAGTGAATTTGGATATATAGCGGGATTTTAATAGGATATCGGAGGATTAAGGCGGATATCTATCGATTTAAAGGGATTAACTGTGGATATCGGAAGATTTGTGCTCCCTGCCCTAATAACCTTTTCTCCCTACCTTATTCAAATTTTCATTTTCCATAACTTTCAACTCCTTCAAACGAGCCAGATCGTGTTTATTAAAGGTTACAGAACGTGTTTGTGCATATCTCTTGTAGGAGCACTTAACCCCGTTAGCTACAGCTTGTTTAGCTGATAGACGGCTGTTAGCTCTAGATCCTATACTTCCTTGAAGGGAGGAACTATCATGAGACAAAGTTTTGCTGTGGGCTGAGGTAGAGCCAGACTTCCTTGAACGTTCTTCCAGTAGACGAACTTGTTCTCGAGGAATACGCCAGGTCATGTCGTAAAGCATTCTTTCCTTCCTAGGAGAAAATAAGGGGAAATGGAGTTTAACAAGACTTTAAATTAAACAAAACTCTTTCACATAGAGGAGATAACCAAGTGGAATAATTACTGAAATTTGAAATTCTCTTAGTAATTAGTTAATTATCTCTAATACCCCCAAGAAAGATGAGTATACCAACAACCATATAAACAGATGTATAGTCACAGAGACCGCCGTCAAATCCACATTTTGGCATGTCTTGAGGCATAAATCCGTCATAACTTTAATTTAAAAAATATTTTTTATTTTTCTTAAGAATGTCCTTATATTTTCTAAATCCACACACACCTGCTCCAGTAATGACTCATTACTTCGTGAGCAACCTTAATTAATTTTTAATTAATAAGATTTATTTTAATATATTTATTACATGCTCGCTACAATCATTTTCTGACATTGCACATTTATGCTTATCCCCAAGTCGCGCAGTTAATTCTACAACAATTCTCATTGTTCCGTTTTTAACGTGATAGGTTGCTACAAAAATGAGTTTATTTATTTAATTCTTTCCGGAATTTTTTAAATTAAATTTTATTTTAATTTAAAGTTTCCGGAAAATTCTTTCCGGAAAAGTCTTATATTCTTCCACTTGTTATTTCAAGTTTATTTTATTTTTTAAGTTTGTAAATTCAAGTTTATGTTTGTGTATTACCATAGCTAGGCACCCTGATAGCCTTATTGTTCATCAATACTTGTCCTGTAACTCCAATAAATTGTCGAGCTGTCATCTATATTTTATTTTGCATTATTTTTTAATTTTAATTTACTTCTACCTTCTTCCATATAAAAGATCCATCCATAAATCTGTGGAAGTAAAAAAAATTTTTATTTAATTTCCATAAAGTTTTACAGTACATTGACTGATTTTTTGTCTCCTCATAAGCATCGCGAACTGCAAGTCCGTATAGGAAAAGCGCATCGTAGAGGGACATATAGCTAAGTGTTGCATACTGAAAAATTAATATTCTTTTTGTACATATTTCAACTTTCCGGAAAACTTTAATTCAAATATTTAAGATTGTAATTTATATTTATGGTAGAATCATAAACTTATAATTATATTGTTTCCGGAAATATATTAAAGTTTGTAATTACAAATAATAAACTTTCCGGAAAACTTGAATTTAAAGCAGAGTTCAGAATAATTTACAAACTTCCGGAAAATATAGGAAAAACGCATCCGGAAAGATCAAACTTAAGATATTAAATACAAACTTGAAATATAAAAATTCCGGAAAACTTTTCCGGAAAGAATTCCGGAAAAACTTTTTGCAATCTCAAACTAATATATTGTTGTTTCCGGAAATATTTTCAAGTTTGCAATCTATATTAAATAAATTTTTAATATTACATAGCTGCTGATAATTCCCGTCATTTTATTAAATCGTTGCTCAAAGTCTTCAATAAACTTCTTGTCGTAACCGTGAGCAGTGATTACAACGGCATCATCGAAGGCTGTTTTAGTTTCTTGTTTTTCTACGTTGCTAGCTTCCCATGGGTAATGGTCGTGCATCTGAAGAATTATTTTTTAAATTATTTTATTATTTATTTACGTGAGCGAGCCACGGAATGATATAGACATACTCTAAATTTTATTATAAATTTTAAATATATTTTTGAAACAACCAGAAGTTTTCATGTGTGATCGGTGAGCAGCAATCATCATATTTTTTGAGCTATGCAAATCCATACCCATTTCAACAATAATTACTTAAATTGGGATTGTAATTTATTTAGTTATTTTTAAATTTACTTCTAGCCCGATTTCTTAATTGTTTTAATTTTCCTGTAGCGATAATTTCATCTGGTGTCATCTGTGGAATTATAAGTTTATATTTGTTAAGCTTGTAATTTATTTTTACAATTTCAAATTTGTTTTAATAATTGTAAACTTACATAAGGGTCCAATTCTATTTCAACATTAATTTCAATTTGAGCATCCTTCAAATAGCTTTTTAAAGAATGTAGAGAAAGACGTTCAAAATTAACACTTGCTTTGACTAGTCCAACCTGATAAATTTAAAAATTAAGATTCCTCATTTTTAGTTTTAATTATTTGCCTGTTTCCACCCATAAAGTTGAATATATGTTTGGGTTGCTCTAGCCATTTCAGTTGCCGAGGTTAGCGCTACCGAGCCGAGAGTGTCAAATACTATGTTTTTTGCATTTTTTAATTTTATTTTCATTATTTACCTGTCCGATCAGAAAGAGCGTCGTCTCCAGAAAGGTGGGCAATAATTGGAACTTGATAATAAAAGTTTTTTGTAAATTTTTTTCTAACAAGTTACCATTCCAACGAGAAGCGAGGCGTCCAATAACAAGCATTTCTTAAGGGTATTAAAGGTTTTAAGACTCTTAAAGTTCTTAAGTTTAACCATTATTGCATCCAGGACCGAAGTAAACACTAGCATTTCGCATATAATGAAGAAAAGCGGCGTGCTCTACTCCACTTAGACGATTACATGATTCCATTGTAATCACCTTTAAGTGTGCAAATTTAACTTTCATTAAAATACTCAAAAATAATTTGCCTGGAAATTGATGGAGGGAGGCAAAATGGCCCTTTCTTTCATGTCGGTATGACACATAGCTAGAACTTGGGGCTTAAAAAATTTTTTGGTGAAGATTAGACTTGAATAAACTACAAAATTACCTCATTTATTATGTTTGGATTATTAGGCTGTAAATGGGCTACTTTAATTACATTAGTCGTTATACTTATTTTTATAAGGGCGATAAAAATTAATAAGTTTAATAGAGTTAAACTCATTCCGGTTGAAGCAAGTTGCATTATTAAATAGTGAAATTAAATTTTTTCCGGAAAGTTTTCGAATATTACTAGAATACTCCTTCAGGTTTTAATTAAATATAAACTTATAGAAAATGTTTCCGGAAAGTTGAAAGAAAATAAAACTTAACAACCTAAATATACAGTAAACAAATTTTAAATTAATTCCGCCTGCTTACAATTAACTGATATTTTTAAATAAACCTGCCCAGCATATTCCGGAAAGTTTTAGAATATTACTAGTTTAAAGTTTTAGAATATACTTCAAGTTTTAATTAAATATAAACTTATAGAAATGTTTCCGGAAAGTTCAAGAATAAATACAACTTTCCGGAAATATATTCAAGTTTTAAATATATTCAACTTAGCTATACTGTAGTATACAAAGTTTTTAAATAATTCCGCCTGCTTCACTAACATTTAAATAAACTTTTTTCCAACATATTCCGGAAAGTTTTATTTTAAAAAATACAGTCTATCGTTATAAATAAAATGCTGTAATTCTGATAGAATATATAAAACTTTAATTCTGAAATAGATAAAGTGGGGTATTTAAGTAATATAAAAATAAGAAGAGGAATTAAATGGATGATTTGACATTTTTAGGATTATGCCCAAAGAAATGCGCGAGATTTTTAAGTTTGTGACGCTAATGACTTTTTAATGGATATTTTAATACTTTCTAATATTTTTTAAATTTGTAATACTAATAGAAAATAATTAAAAATAAATTTATTTTTTAAAATAAAATTTTTTTGACGTCAAAAATAAAAATAACTTTTTTGGAATATTTTGGACGTCTGAGACAATAAAAATTAATTAGAAATATTAAAAAAATATTTTTTGTTATCAACAATGTCACGTCTTGTTTCATTAAATCAAAGAAGCTTTTTAGCATTCCTCCAGTAAAGGATTCTGCATATCACGAAAGGCGTCAACAAGCTTGCGCACAGTTTGGCGCTAAAATAATTATTTTAAAAATAAATTTTAATTGTTTCCGGAAAATGTTTAAATTTTTCCGGAAAGTATCAGAAGAATTTTTATAAAGTTTCCCGAAGCGTCTATTTTCCGGAATTATTATATTAACCTATAAAAAGAGTGAATATTTTCAGGAATTTAAATTCCGGAAAATTCAGGGAAAACAAAAAGTTTCCGGAAAACATTTGTAGAAGTTTCCGGAAAATATAAATGTTTCCAGAAGCATTTATATTTTTCAGAAACTTTTCCGGAAACAATTATATTTTCCGGAATTTTTACAAATTGTGAATAAATTTTCCGGAATTAATAAGCATAATAAAATAAGATATTTATATATTTTCCGGAAAGTATACATTCCGGAATTCTTAATATACAATAAACTTTAATATGTTTCAAGTCTAAAGTTTATACAATACATCAAACACCGTAATCTACCAAATGACGAAACAAAAATATTTTTAGTGTATTAAAACAGGAATTTAATAAATAATACTTAAACCTAAGCGTCAACTTAATCCCAACATTAAAATGTCATTTTTAGAAATTATGCTTCCTCGTTTTATTTTGATTACGTAAATAGACTACTAAAGCCTTTTAAAAAAATTTTTTAAAAAAATTTTCAGAAATTTCTCAAAAAATTTCAAATTCACCTGCACATTAGAACTACTAAAAACACTTTCCACCATTCCATTAGGTTCATCCTTTTTAGGTCCACTATTATTTCTAACTTCATCCACTACTTGTTGTAGCCACCTTTCTGCCTGTTTTAACACAGATTCTCTTTTAGCCCAAAAATGTCTTTTGATTATATCCCGAAAATAAATTGGGCCATTTTTCCATTGTTCGTATATTGCATAGACTAGAGTAGCATTCTCAATGTGTAAATTGTATTTTCGAGAATTTTCGTCTCCTTTTGTTGTTCCTTGACCTTTTTCAAATCCTGGCTCGTTGAAATAGGGTTGGTGGACAAATATGAGTCCCTAAAATTTGTTTGTAATAAATTACAGGGAAAGCAAAAAGTTTCCGGAAAACATTTGTAAAAGTTTCCGGAAAATATAAATATTTCCAGAAGCATTTATATTTTTCAGAAACCTTTCCGGAAACAATTATATTTTCCGGAAATTTTACAAATGCTTCCGGAAAAATAAGTCTTTAAGAAAAACATTTGTAAATGCTTCCGGAAACTTTTCAAATGTTTTCCGGAAAATATAAATATTTTCAAGTTTATTCACCTGAATAGAAATTAAAACTTGAAGAAGGGAACATAGAGGACTCCATTTCTCTTCTGGCCTTCCTTCCCAAGTGCCTAGAATTGAAAGACAAATTTTGCCGTCGTTGTACAAATTTGGGTTGAAACTGAGGAGAAAATTGGAAGAATAAAATTATTTAAAAAATTAATTACTTACCGAACATTACCAGAGCCAGTAGTAAGAAATGAGCATTTTGGAGGTTGTTGTGGGTAATTTACAGGGAAAAACACGTCAAATTCGAACAGTCCATTCTGGTAGGGAGTATCATCCGGACCACTTATTAATACCTTAAGGGTTAATTTTTGATAGGAAAATATTTTTAAATTATTGCCTTTAACATATCACATCTAGTTTCGTCCATACAAATAAAAATGGCGTTTGAAGCATTTAAAGGAAGGGAATTGTGCATTGAAGAAAGTTCCCTATAAAGTTGAATTGTTTGAAATGTTTCCGGAAAATAAACTTGTTTTGTAAAGATATCTGTAAATTTTCCGGAAAACATTTTAGATTCTTTTGGATAATAAAGATGCTTCAGGAAAATATAAAAAAGTTTCCGAAACATATACACGTTCACAAAAACATTTGTAATTGTTTCCGGAAAATGTTTGTAAAAGTTTCCGGAAAGTTATTGTTTCCGGAAAATAAAAATGCTTCCGGAAAATATTCGTAAAAGTTCCGGAAATATTAATATTCTCGCAATACAATTATAAATGTTTCCGGAAAACATTTGTAAGTTTCCGGAAAAATTATTATTTGTTTCCGGAAAAGTTTCTTAAGCCTGCTTCCTTACTTTGCAATCCTTTTAGTTCTATCCTTGTGTGTAGGCGAGAAAGGATTGACGGAACGGAGTTCTTTTTTGAAGCTAAATCCATAGACTGGTTTACCCGCGTCATTAATCAATCTAGGAAAAATTTCCATTTTTACTTTAAAATTTTATTCTTTTTATTACTTCCAAGTGCTCATTTGTAATTCTCTCAGCAATTCCTTATATTGTTGTATAGGTGATTGGGCATCAATTCTGGCAATTTCTTCTCTATCCATGTGTCTAGTCATAGGTCTAATGCCTCTACTAGATTTTAATCTGGCCGAATGAAAATCTCCTCCTCCCCCTCCACCTCCATTTCTCCCCACACCCTCAGACAGTCCTGTATGGGAAGCAGTTTTGTGTAAAGGGGATGATGGAGAGGATTCTTCAGAATTGTCATTATTTGATTTTCCAAGTTCAGCAATATTTGCAAAAGAATTAGCATTACGCTCTACTATTGTTGTATTTGTTGCTAAATTTGAAGGAAATAGAGAACGCCGACGACGCTGAAAAGCTGCGGCGTTTTGTTGCCCATTCTTTACTCTTAAAAAATGGCGGGGAGCACAGGAAGTTTTTACTCGTTTTTCTGTTGGAATTTGTTTTTCGTATTGGCGAGACATTCGAAGAATTACCTTTTGGGGAAAAATATTTTTAATGATTAGGAATACAAGTTTCCAGCAGAAGTCATTTGTAAAAGTTTCCGGAAAATATAAATTTCCGGAAAATATAAATTTCCGGAAAATATAAATTTCCGGAAAATACAAGTTTCCGGAAGTCATTTGTAAATGTATAGATATTTCCGGAAAGTATAAACATTTACGGAAAGTTTTTCCGGAAACTTGTATTTAATAGTTTCCGGAATATACATATAAACATTTCCGGAAATCATATATAAAGGTTTCCGGAAAATAATTTGACGTTCCTAATAATTTAGAGGTAAATATTTCTTTAAAACTACCTCAGAGAAATCATTAACTTTTCTTATAAAATCCATAAAAGAAATATCTGCTTCCGTTATTCCGCGCACAAGCATTGGGTAATTGTTCATATTATCCCGAAATTGGGGAATTAATTCTTTGGCGATAGATTTCCCATTAGATTTTTCTTGTTGTTTGACTAAATGGGGTAATATTGCTGGGATTCCTGCCAGTCCTGCGGTTAACTCGAAGAGAACCTGAGAATAAACTTGGATTTAATAAAAATTATTTTCTTTGCCTGGTATAACGGGATATGTTGAGAGACGTCTAAAACAGAATCATTGCTTAAATGATGTGCTAGCAACGGAATAACTGCGGATTGTAATATTTGTTCTGCCAAAATTTCATCCTCCAAATGTGCAGGCATTTCTCCATAAAACATTGAAGGGACAGAACGTCGTCGTTCACCGCCTTTATAACCTAGAGACATTTCCCAATCGCAAACTTTCTCTAAAAGACGATCCCCCCACAAATAGGCAATTAAAGCAGATAAAAGCCAAATTAAATGTTCTTCTTGTATTGCACGTTCTTCAACTGTTCTTTCCATGCTTTAAGGGAAAAAATATTTTCTAAATATTTTTTAAATTAAATATACTCACTTCCACTTTGATTTTGTAGATCCTCTTCCATACCCAATACCTCTAAGTTTATTTGGTTCTGCACTACCTGGCCTAAATTTTAATTAAAAATATTATTAGGGGTTTATTTGCAGACTTAGAACTTAAAAACAATAAACTTAGAATTAATTAAACTTAAAAAATATATCAGAATTACAATTTGCGATTTAATTACAATTTATGACCAGAAATTTAATTCAAGTTTATTTAATCAAGTTTATTTTGTACTTCTGGTTATTCCAAGTTTATTTTACTTTCTGATTTATTTTTTCAAGTTTGTAATCTCAAGTTTAATTTTAAAAGTTCATTTATTTCAAGTTTATTTCAAGTTTATTTTTAATTACCTTTTTCTGGGGGGTTGTTTAACATCTTTTAATGCTCCCTTTGCCTGTTGTGTACTACTCCTACGACCTCCAGTCTTTCCAGCTTTATTACCTCCAACAATAAATTTTTTCCGACTTTCCCTTTCTTCTTCAGTTTCTTCAGTTTTTAGTTTTTGTTGATTTTTGTCAATTAAATTTAAATTGTTTTCAACCCCAGAAACGTCAACACTGTGACGTTGATGTTGTTGAGAAGAATCAAAAATTGGGCTAGATGGAGGAGGTAAATCAAGATTACAATGTTCGTTGATTAATAGGCAAATACGTCTGAGAACGCCACATTGAAGCATTTGTTCTTTTTCTTCACTGGTAGCGGAAGCAAGAAGCTAAGAGAAGAAATTCTGATTTTAAAGTTTTAATTCTGATTGTAATTTAAATAATTCTGAGTTTGTAATTCAAGTTTTAGTTCTGAAACTTTTTATATTCTGATTTTTATTAGCAATTCAAGTTTATTTTATTCTATTCAAGTTTAATAAATCCAAGTTTACATATTCAAGTTTATTTATTCAAGTTTGTTAAACTCAAGTTTATAAACAAGTTTATAGACTCAAGTTTATTAAAAATTCAAGTTTATTTTATTTATTTCAAGTTTATTATATTCTATTCAAGTTTATTTTTTTAAAAATTCTGATTTTTCTTACTTGTACTGCCCTTTGCATTCCATAATTATTTTTCATGGGTTTCCGACCAACCAACTTTAATATTCTGTTAATTGTTTCATCTAAAGTAGGTTGTTGTTGCTCATGGAAGTGACTGCGAGGGGAAGAGCAAGGTGAACTGGAGGGGGATGTACAAGAAGACGAATGGACTGTTCCCATTATATTTTTAAATAAGCGATCTAATATTCGACCAAGAGAATTTGGGCAGACTAAAAATTGAAAACTTTTTTTTGGAAATTTTATATAAAATTGGGATTTCTGATTTTTCTTAAGAGAAAAAAAAATTAAAAATTAGGTTGTTGTTGCTCATGGAATTTTTTTCTTAAGTGAAAAAAAATTTTTTAAGAACAGGTGGTTTTTAACTGTACTTAAAATAAATAAAATTTATTACCAAACAATTACCATTTTTTAATAATATTTAATTAAAACCTACCCATTTTTTGTCTCAAAAAAATTTTTTTATGAAAGGTGGTAATTTAATTTTTATAAAAGGGGAAAAATAATTTAATCAGAAAAAAATAATTTTAAAGTTTTTAAAGAAAAATTTAAGGGAAAATATTTTAATATAAACCTACTAATTATTAAAGTTGGTAAATAAGTTTTAAAAATACAAACTTTAAAAAAATAAGCAATGTCGTCAATACTTATTAGTGAGAAAATAAAGGGAAAGGCGGATAAACAAGATATATAAAAAATATTTTTATTATATTTTTTTTAAATTAATAAGAGAAAGAAAAGAGGGGGGATACTATTTGTTTTAATAATTAATTTATTTTTTATTTTTATTTATGGTATATTTATATTCTAAATAATTTTTTCCAGAAACATCAGAAACATTTACAAATGACTTCCGGAAACTTGCATTTTCCAGAAACTTATATTTAAGGTTGTAAAGTTGGTAAACAAGTTTTAAGTTTAAATAAGTTTCACAATCACAACTTGAAAACTTAGTGAAAATAAAACTTTAAAACATATTTACAATTGTAATTTGTTCATAATAAAGTTGAAAACCAAGTTTTGAAAATACAAACTTGAAACTTACTTTTAAACTTATTTATAATAAACTTAAGCTTATTTTCTATGTATAAACTTAAGTTTACCCTTAAGCTTATTTACAATTATTTAAAAGTTTTATTTACAATTGTAATTTTATTCATAATTCTATAATTGTAAAACTTGACTATTATTCTAGTTTGTAAAACATTTATATTTACATATTTAATTAATTGTTTGGGTAAAGCAGACAGGTGAAACATATAAAAATATTTTTAAGAAAAACGTTCTAATAGTTGCCACTATAAATATTGCGAAAAATTAAATATTTATATATAAATATTAAAGTAAAACGCGATTTCGTGCCACTTAATATTATTTAATTATATATTTATTTAATGCCAAGATTGAAAGGCAAATGAGAGAATGGCAAGAATTGTTAAAGAGAAAAATGGTTTGGCTAACTACAAATTTGAGAGGGAGTCTTTTGGAGAGAAAATTAATTTTTTAAATAAATAATATTCGTAGGCTTGGTTACCTTAAAAATAAATTTTTTTGTCCCTGTATAAATATCCTTAGCTCAAAAAATAAAATTATATTATCTGGGAAAAATAGATATATTTTTTGAAAGATATACTAAAGATTGGGATGGGTGAAAAAAAAGTTTTTTGTGCTTAACTCGCAAAATTTAATTTAAAAAATATTCTCAATTTTACAGAAAGTTTAAAGATGAAATTTAAAAAGAAAAAATTTTTTTAATGAGAAATTTTAATGAAGGAAATAAAAATTAAAAAGTAAAAGAAATACTTTGATGCAAATTAACAAGAGTCTTATTACTTTTCTCTCAAGTTAAACTACAAATTGTAAAACATTAAAATTTATAGATAAGAGGAATACAGGCTATGAAATATTAGAAAGGAGAGAGCGATATATTAAAACTTGATTAAAACTTTTTTTGACTAGTAAAAATTTTTTACAATTTGTAAAACTTATTTAGAGTTGTAAAATTAATTCAAGTTTATTAAAACTTGTTTAAAACTTTTTTTGATTGGTAAAAACTTTTTACAAATTGTAAAACCTAATTCAAGTTGTAAGCTTATTTTCTATTGTAATAAGCTAAAAATACTAAAAATAATTAAAATAAAATTTTTGTACAATTTGTAAATTGTTGGCAAGTCAAATTAAAATTAAGAAAGAAGAATTTTTTAATTTTAATCTATTATAATAATATGTATTAATCCCTTTACAAATCTGTAAATAGCTTATTTAAATAAATTATTTCTAAAAGAATAAATTTTAGTATTTATTAATAGAGTTATTGACGTTGTTAATTTTTATTTTAAATTTAGAAAAAAATATTATTTTTGTAAAATTTAAAAGTTAGGTATATTTTTAATTAAAAAATATTAAAAAATAAAAATTTTTAAAAATTTCAAAAATATTTTTTAACAGAAAAAAAATTTTTTCATTGATGCTATTAAAAATTCTCATTATTTATAAAATTCTTAGAATTAAAAAAATTCTTTTTTTTCATTTCGATAAATAGAGACACTAATTGATAAAGCTAAAAATAATTTAAAAAAAAGGAAAAGAAAGTTGAGGACAATTATTGACAAAAAATTGTAAAAGGAAACATTCAAGTGTGTAAAATTTGCATAAAAGAGAGTAAAGTTTAAAAAAGCTTAAAATATCTCTTCCGTTTTTTTAATAATTAATTTACAAATTGTAATTTATAATTTGTAAAAATTAAAACTTTAAATAAAACTTAAGTGTGCAATAAAAAACTTATCCGTAAACTTAAGTTTATAATTAAACTTTAAATAAAACTTAATTATAAAATTTAAGCGAAAACCTAAACTTTATTTTAAATTTAAGCGTATAAACTTAAGTTTACTTTAAATAAAATATAAATAAACTTTTTCCTTACTCATTTAATGTTGAAAAGTCCTTACGGAAAGTTTTAATTATTCTGATGATTTTTAAAAATTCTGATATTTAGGCAGCAATATTAAACAAACAGAAAATAAATTTAGTTGTTTATCGAAATAAATTAGAATTAAAAAATATTCAAGTGTATTTGTAATTAAAATATTTTTAATAAGTATAAATCAATTTAATAAATAAAAGACTTTTCGTTTGTTTAAAAATTAACGTAATTCTGAGGACAGGTGAAAATTTTTCTTTAAAAAAATAATTTTTTAAGAAAATAAGAAAATCTGTTTATATTATAATTTAATCAAAAATTAAAATAAGTGGGAGCGCCACTTTTTTATCCCATGACTACCAACAAATCTGCGCATATATACAGAAAATTGCTGGGTAGAACACAGACTCCGTTAATAAATACTTAAATATATTTAAATGTCATGTATGCATAAGAATTAAAACTTTTCAGAAATATTAAAACTTTCCGGAAGTATACATATTACTATAGTAATAATTTTCCGGAATATATATCAGTTATAAATTTCAGGGAATATACGAATAACTTTCCGGAAAAAAACTTTCCGGAAATGCATAGGTATAATAATAACCTTCCGGAATTTTCCGGAAGTAAATATTAATAGTACCTTTCCGGAAACAAAAATATAAAAATTTCCGGAAGTATTTATATAAGCTATAATTTTCCGAAAAAATCACATAAATATATTACAACTTTCCGGAAATAAAAATATAAAACTCACCTTAAACAAAACTTTCGGAAACAATAAATCAGAATTTTTTCTTCATTCCAACTTTTTATTATTCTTTTTCTCTCTTCTTTCTCTTAAATAATTCTTAAATTGAACAAATGCAAACAACAGGAAAATAAACAAAGGTTGAAGTAGAGGGACAAGTAACGGGAAAAACAATGGCACATAAACTCCTTAAATTATAAAAATATTTTTTAAATTTATTTTTTATTTTTTACCATATTTTTGATCAGACGGGAAATTTAATAATTCAAGTAGAGAATGGTGTGTATTTGCTAATTCAGCAAAATAACGTGCTTTTGAAGCAGATTTGAAATCTTTTTTTAAATAAATTTTTTTAATTAATTAATTTTCTTAATTTATTCACCAATTTCTGCTTCATTTTGAGTCAATTGTTTATAACTCTTTAAAAAATAAAATTTTGCTGAAGCAGCATAACTTGCAACTTCATCAGAAATTACTAGATCCTCTATTTTAGAAGCTACTAAAAAATAAAATAAACTTGTTTTTAAATAAACTATAAAATAGGTAAACTTAAACTTAATACAGAAATATTAAAACTTTCCGGAAGCTTCAAGCTTTAATAAATTAACGTTTTCAAGTTTTGCTTCAAGTTCCGGAAAGAGCACATTGCAATATTAAAACTTTTCCGGAAACGAAAATAAAACTTGAATAAAATAAACTTTAAAATAAATAAACTTTTTTCCGGAAAATGTTTCAAAAAAGTTTGCAACTTCCGTAAAATGTTTCAGTAATGTTAAAATATTTTCCCTTATTTATTTCACTTATTTTTTCAAGTTTTTTTAAAATAAACTTTTTAAAAATAAACTTACATTCATTTAAAGCATTTAAGGAATTCAAAGTTTGTAATAAATTATAAATTGTTAATCTTTTTTGATGTTGCTTCAATGTTTCAATTAAATTTGAATTATTAACTGGAGGGATAGATAATTGTTTAAAAATAATTCCCATTATTGAATTTAATAAAATTGCTTCATCTGCTTCATTTTGGTGAAAACAAACACCTCCCCAACTAGCTATTGCTAGACTAGTTGATAAAGTCTAAAATTAAATGAAAAATGCTTCAAAATTTAATAAAAGAATTTCAAGTTTTAAAACAAAGTTTTGCTTCAAGTTTTAAATAAAATAAAACATTCCGGAAGAAGCATATTAATATTTTAAAACTTTCCGGAAAATAATAAATTCAAGTTTTCAAAATTCAAGTTTAGATAAATTAAACTTTAATAAATTCAAGTTTTGTTTCAAGTTTTAATAAAAAGAATTCAAGTTTTAATTTTGTTAGAGATTGTAGAAAAAGTTTTGCTTCAAGTTGTCATTTTAAATAAAAAAAACTACAATTCAGGAAATGTTTCAGGAAAGTTGGTAAATTAATAAATATTAAATTTCAAGTTTAAACTTAAATTAAAATTCTCAAGTTTTTGCTTCAAGTTTTAAAAATTATAATTCAAACCCCTACCCCTTCATCATCAACCATTTTAATTGTAGGCGCTTCCTTTCCATTTTCTCCACCTTTTGCTTGTTTTTCATTTTCAAAAAATATAGCAATTTTTAGTAAAGGTTCCGGCCCCAATGGCTGTAATATATAACGATCTAAAGCTGTTGCTAGTTTTGCAGATAATTGTTGATCATTTAATTTTTTATTTTTAGAAATTATTTTTTTCAAAGAAAAATCCCATAAATGTTCTGAACTGAGGTTTACTTGAAGGAAAAAAATTTTTTTTAACCAGAAAAATCTTCCTCACTTTCAACGCCTCCATTAACTGCCAAAATCTTCTTTGTAAACAAATCAATTTTGCTTAAAACATTTTTTGATAAATTAACAAATTTTTCTGGTTGAGGGTGAATAAAAACTAGATGAACATTGTATAGGGAATGTAACTGTAAATTATTCCAAACATTGTTGTCTTCATCATTTTCTATTTTATTGGGAGAAAATTGAAGCAATCTCTGAAGAAAAAGTTGTAAGAAAAGTTTTGCTTCAAGTTTTAAGTTTAAATAAATAAATTCCGGAAAAAGTTTCCGGAAAGTTGTAATATCCCTAAGTAGTTTTATTTAGCTTTCCGGAAAAATAGAATGTATCCGGTAAGTTTAAATAAATTTTCCTGCTTCTCTATTTTAATAACAATCTTTACGGAAGGTTGGAATAATTTTGTAATTTTTATAAAAAATTTTCTATTATACATAAATTCCAACCTTTTCCAAATCAGAAGTAAAATCAACTTGAAAATAGGGCAGTGAAGCTCTGTATGGTGTTGTTGTTATCCACCTTAAAAGGGAAAGTTTTATTTTACAAAAATAATTCCGGAATAGTTTCCCGAAACTTAAAATATTTCAGAAAAGTTTAAATAAGTTCCCCTGCTTCTCTTATTAATAACAGGTGTTCCGGAAATGTTGGCATTGTTTCCGGAAAGTTTAAACAATTTCCTTTTAATTTTTAATAAAAACCTCCCTACCAAACAGGCAAACCAATAACAACAACAACAAATAAAAAAGCAAAATACGAAATTCTTCTAAAATAAATTTCTTTCTTCTCTTTTTCAGTAAATTCTACCTTTAAAATTAATTTTTTTTTAAATATTTTTAAATAAAAAAAAACATTATTTGTCAGGTAAAGTTGAAATTTATGCAAAAAATGAGCAAAGCGTCCACTTGGTCCAGTTGACATTTTTTCAAAAAAAAATTTTTTTTGAATTCCTTTATAATTTTAAAATTAATTTTAGACAATTCTAATTTAATTTCTAAATTAGAAAAAAAAATTTTAAATTAAAAAAAAATTTTTTTAATTTAAATAAAAATATTTAAATATTTATTTTTCTCAATAATTAATTGATATATCCTACCAAAAAAAATTTTAAAAAATAATTTAGAAAAAAATTTTATTATTGATACTCTTCTTAAAAAATACATTATATGTATAAGTAAAATATAATGAAAGGCAATAGAAAATTAAAAATTAAAATAAAAAAGAATTTAAGGTAGATACAAATTTAAAAATAAATTTCAATAAGTGTATTCGAGTCAAAGCTTGAAAGAGAGAAAAAAAATTATTTTCAAAATCTTGTTGTGAAAAAATTTTTCCTATTTTTTCTATCAAGCTTAAACTCTTCAACACACTAAAATAAATTCATAAAAAAAAATTAAAAAAAAATATACAAATATATAAAAGCAATAAAAAGAAAAGGCTCCTGAATTTTTGCGAAAAAATAGAAAGGACAAGAAAGCATATAAGTAATTTAAAAATAAAAAGAAAGCGCTTCAGAAAATATATTTTTGAAAAAATATTTAAAAAAAAAAGGGTCGATCCCTCTTTAAAAAAATTTAAAAAAATTTCGACCCAGGAATGTTTTAAAGAAAATACTGGCAGTATTTTAAAAATATTGATAAAATGTAAAAAATAAACTTTTTGTTGTCTCCAAAATCCCGTCAATTTTTTTCAAGTTCGTCTAGTCCATTTTGCTCGTTGAGCAAAAATATCACTACGCAAGTCTTGTGCAAAACAGATTCCGAGAAACTAAAATAAAAATTTTTAAATGATAAATTAAAAAAATAAATTTTTGTCAAGTTGGGGGAATTTCGGAATTGGATTTGTATTTTTCTTTCGTAAAAGAAAAAAATAATTATTATTTAAAATTTTTGAAAAAAAAATCTCCGAAAAATTATGGTTTTTTAAAAAATTTAAGTTCTTTCCCCAGCTTTCCAGAATTTTTTAAATAACAAAATAATTAATTTAAAAATAAAAACCTGTACAACAGCAACAACAAAAACAGCAGCCCCCACATAAAGAAAATTGTTGTTTAGCCAAGACTGAAGTTTAGGTAAACAACCTTCAATGTGTATATTGCTATGATAAAATTGTTTAGGACCCTTTTTGAAAAAAAAATTTTTTTTTAATTTTTAAATTTAAAAAATAAAAAAACTACGTTGTCAGAATGGCTAACACGTGTCTGGAAAAATAAAAAAAATTCAAAGAAAATTCAAAATTAAATTGAAAATTTTTCAATAAAAAATTATTTTCCCCAGCTTTCGGAATTAAGAAAATTTTTTTCTTAATTCTTTGAAAAGTTTAAAAATCAAAAAATAATCTGTTTAATAGATTTAATAAAAAAATTTAAAAGCTAACCGCATATCCACAGGCATAATTAATAAAAGTTTTGTCTACATTTTTACAACAGGAGTAGGGAACGCCACCAGCCTTTAAAATTTAATTTTAAAAAAATTTCAGAAAAAAATTAAAAATACTTCAGGGGATTTTAAGGCTTTAGCAGAAGCATTAAAATAAATATTTTTGTCCCAATCATCAGGATCGCTTATTCCACAACATTGAAAATCATTTTGCATCCAGTCAATAATTGTTTGTAAATCTGGGTCATCACGGTAATGGACAATCTTTTGAATTTTTAGAATTAATATAAAAAATTTTTCTGGACAATAAGAAATTTGTAAAGATAAGGTGAAATTCCGTGGACCTTTTTTGACTTTTATTCTATTTATTTTTTGCCTAATTAATTGACCAATACAAATGAGTGAATGTCTAAAACAAGGATGGAACGGAATTGAGAAAAAATCCGAGGCGAACCTCAAGTCGAGTTTTCAAACTCCCCTTCGGTAGGGATTCGAGTAAAAAAAGGCATGGGTGCCGTAATAAATCACATCCCAATCCGGACCTGGAGAAAAGTCATTAAATATCCCGAGAGAAATTAGAAGAAAAGTCAACAGGAATTTACCCTTTTAATAACTGGACAAAATCCAAAAAATCCTCCAAAAAAGGTTAAAACCCTAAAAACAAACCATGCTATCCAATCGATTCCCCAAATCATTTTCAACAAAATCTTTAGCAACAAAAGCTAGCACAACAATTAAGGCTTCTGTGAGTAATAACAAACCAAGAATGGAGGAGTAAATAGCCAAGAAACAAGTATTTTCGCGTAGAGCGCCAACACATCCTTTTTAAAATTAAATTGAAAATTAGGGGAAATTTTTAAAAAATTTTTAGAGAAAAACCAGAAAATCCAATTGACCAAATAATTGCTCCAACAATAATCAAAACCCATGCTGGATCCAAATAAAATAGGGCTAATTGACTGTACAGATTGTTCTTTTCAAGGCGCGACCATAAACCGATGCCTAACAGGAGAAAGCCGAGAGCCCAGAAAACAACGTTAAAACTGGATAAAAAATTTAAAATTAGTTTGAATTAGAATGGGTTTGGAAAGAAATAAAGGGAATACTGAGTTAACGCCCCCTTTCTCCTTAATTTTTTCCTTGACCATTTTTTTTGCTTTTCTTCTCTAGATAACCTAGAGTGTCGACGAGTCCCAACCTAACCCATGAATACCTTACTTTTGTACGTCAGAATAATGTCTAATTTGGGTGTGTATTAAGAGTTGATATTTGCTTCAAGAATTAGGGAAATAGAGAGGTGGGAAAAAAATAAAAATGGTCAAGAAAAAGTGGAGGAAAAGGGAGGGATGTCAACCAAAAAGTATTTCCCCCATAAATTAATTTTAAAAAATCTAAAAATAAAAAAAACCAACCCAAAAACTGTATATTTAACACAAAAACTAATTTCTGATCGATTCCTAGCTCGACTAATTACATTACGTCGTCTAGATACTGATCTGCCCTTAAAAAATAAGAATAAATAAAATAAAAATTAATTTTAAAAAATACTCCAAGATGATGTACAACATGCCCACGATGAACGCCTGTGTGATGCTGATGAGTAGTGTTGTTGTTAGTACGCCTACTTGCCATTGTAAAAGTTGATTTCCATTTAAATAAAATACAAATAAAAATACAAGTCAGTCTAAAATGTCTAAAAGAAGTAGAGAAAAATAAATAAACTTTCCGGAAAGAAAATAAAATAAATTAAAATTTTAAATAACCTTTCCGGAAAAAATTACAATTGTAAATAGACAATTGTAAAGGATGAATAAATTTTAATAAACTTTCCGGAAGGAAATTAAAAAATACACTTCTATCCTTTCCGGAAAAGAATTTAAAAAATATATTTACAATTGTAAATAGAAAGAGAAGTAAAAAACCTTTCCGGAAAAAATTACAATTGTAAATAGACTTTCCGGAATGGATTAAAAACAAAGAAGTAAAAAAACTTTCCGGAAAGAATTTAAAAAATATATTTACAATTGTAAATAGATAATTGTAAAAACAAATTGTAACCCCTTCCCAAAGCAAAAAATCAATAATGCCCGCATTTTTTTAATTAAATAAAATAAATATTTTTCGAAACGATTTTCTTCAAAAATAAATTGGCAACTTTCCAATTTGGCTTTCCATTTATTGTGTCTAGTTGCCAATCGCCCCCTCCTTCCGTGCTTATAGGCGGGAGAATTTTTTATTTCAGTCCACTCATTTCTTCATTATTTCAAATTTTGTTGCTGTCTGCCTCAACATTATATAATGTCTGCTGACCAAATCACACTTTTATTTTCTTTCTTACCCTCTGTGTTGACGACTGTTGCTCTCATGATTTTTTGTTTGCAGACATACAAACAAACATTTTTGCTCACGAGTCTAAATATTCATACACAAGTGGTATGACTATTCGCGTTTTTACTCACTTCTTTTCCTATTTTTTCCTCGGCTACACATTTTGCCAAATCCATATTTCGCCAATAAGGCTAAAAACTCACATTTTGTCAATAAGTTTGTTGACAAAATGTAAGTTTTTCACTTTATTGGCAAAATGTGGTGACACGCTTCTTTTTTCGCGTCTGTCTCTTCTTACATTTTTATATATCCCTTCTCTTTCCCCTTTTTTCTTGAAACAAAAAAACTCTTGACTCTCTCTCTTTCTCAATCTTTTTTTTGCATTCTTTAACTAGTCTAAGTCTCCGTCAGCCGCACTTATACATTTATGTGTGTGTTTGACTTGGATAACCAAGTGTTGCAAGCGGTGGCTGGCTGATTTTTTATTTTGGCAGCTCGCCAAAACATTTTCTCTCCCCCTTTTTCCCAAAAGAGACACACGGCTTCCACACACACACAAATATATATACACTACCACACACTGGCGGCATCCAAAAATTTTTTCTCCTCCAACCAAAAACAAAAAAAGATGCATGCCGGCAACTCTCTAATTTTTTAGTATATCATCATTGTTCCTTTCTGAACTCATTTAGTATATTTTTGTGTGTGCTTTAAGAGCCAAACAGAGCTTTTCCTCCTCTTCCTACCCCTTCCAAAAAAAAAATAAATAAAAAAATATATAATTTTTCTCTTCCTTTATTTTTATTTTTTTTTACTACCTAGTACCACCTGCCAACTCTCTTAAGAAAAATTTTTTTCTAAAAAAATACTCGGCAAACAGAAACAACAAAACTAAAAATGTTTTTTCATTTTATTAGTCCTCTCCTCCCTTTTCCTCTTTTAAGGCAACACAGACATTTTTTTTCTATTTATTTTTTGTTAAACCCCATGACTAGTTATGTTTGTCTATAGCGCGCGATGTGTGTATTTGTTGCACTTTTCTATATAAACATTTATTTTTATTTAAACCTCCAAAAAACTTTTCTTGATTATTGTACAAAGTACAAAAATTAGAAATTGATTGTGTGTACTATTTAAACGTTTCTCCTCCTTTCTGCCCTATTTTTTAACTGTCTATACTATATCAATATCAAAACACAAATATCTGTCCTATGTAGTTTATTTTTAACTGACATGAATATAGGTTTGTCTGGAATGACCTGAAGCTTCAGTTTCTATGTTTCCGTTTAAAATTTTGCTTCAGCTTCAGGTTGGTAGAGAGGGTTGTTTATGGGAAGATCATTTTTGAGTCTGGCCTCTGCTCGAATTTGAAGCTTCAGTTAACTGAGACCCCCAGTTAAAGCTGAAGTTTAAATGAAGCTTTAGCTACGTCTAAGTCAACTTGAAACTTCAAATTCGAGAAGAATGTCGACTCGTATTTAAAGCCTGTGTTACTTAGACCCATCCACTTGAATCTGAAGCTTGATTGAAGTTTCAGGCTTTAATTCCAGCTCAATGAAAGTTTCAACTTTCCTTTAATTTCTTTATTTTCTTTGGAATTTAACTTTAAAATTCCAGCTGAATCATCCAAAGTTTAAGCCAAAAAATCATTAAAAAACCATAAAAATTCCAAAAATGTGTTTCAAAATTTTTTTCCTTCTAAAATTATCAAAAAAAAGAATTATATATTTCGGTGAATTGGCTGCCTTTTCGTAGGAGAAGAAAAAGAAAAGAAATGATTAGTTTGATCTCTCACCCACGAAAAAATATTTTTTAAAGTATTTTTCTCTTCAAAAAACGTTCAGTTTTGTTGTGTGTGTTTTCTTCTCCCCCCTCTATTCTCATCCAAAAAATTTAAAAAAAATATTTTTTTTCTTCCCCTCCCATCTTTGTTTCTTGTTGGCTCTCATATTCTTCGTCTCCTCCTCCTCCCCTTTTCTAATTCTTCCCCCTAAAAAATTTTTTTTCTTCTTCCTCCCCCCATTTTTTTTTCTTCTCCCCCCTATTCTCCTCCTCTTCTCCCCCCATTTTTCTCCTCCTCTCATTTTTATATTAAATATTTTTTTTATTTTTCAATTTTCCCTCCTCTTTTTTTTAAATGCCACCACTGCGCTGTCTGCTTTTTTTTGTTTGTTTGGTCAGTTGCCAATCACGTGAATGTCGCTTACGGCAAAATAACAAAACAAAAACATATATAGTGCCAAATAATAATCCTTTTCTCTCCTTCGTGTGGCATTTTTTTTAAAAAAAAAGTCTTTTTAAAGCTTCTTAGTAGGAGGAAAGTACACCCGCTCATATAAGCTTTATTCCCGCCCTTTCCCTCAAAATATACCGTCCGACCAGAATACCGTCCACCCCTTTAGAGTAAGACTTTCCAGATTAAACAAATTTTAAAATAAAATTTTTAGGTGTAGGAGTAGAAACAGAACCTGCTCATGGACACTCCGGGTCCATCTGTATCTACAGAATGGTCAGACTTTTTCCTTTATTCCGTCCAAATTGCCCTTCTATATTTTGCCTACAAACAATCAAAAGAAATTAATTTTTATTCCCCTTTGGATGGAAGTAAGGAAAATTGAAGGAAGAAGTCTGACCTTTCTTCAAATATAGGAAGAAACTTGGGAAGAAAAAATGGGGTCTGTCAGGTTTAATATTACCGCCTTAGGGTCTAATCAACATAAATCGAATTCATTATCTTATAAACGGACAATGTTATTACTCTACTATCTAGACGGTATTTTGTCCGGACGTTGATTTGCCCCTTGCTTGTTTCTGTTTTTTTTAAATGCTCTAATATAGAAGTAGCTACATTTTTATTATACTCTACTTTTCTATCATTTTCTTTCTCTCTTTTTCTCCTTTTAAATAAATAAAATATCCAGAAAACTTTTCAGTCAGTCATTCATTCATTTTACACGTCGTTGTGTCGTTTTGTTCTTTTGCCTTTTTTTAGGTTCCCTCCCAACCACCCCCCTTCCCCCTTTCTTTCCCTTCATTCATATCTTTTTCCCCTTTTTATGTTTTTAATCACTTTTTTAAACTGCCAATAAATATATATATATACTTTTTAACCTTTTTTTAAGATTAATTTGTGCTATTATTTTATCTTTTCTTTTTTTTTCATTTGATGAAAATTTGCTTCAATTGGATAATAAGACTAAAAATAACTAGTAGTGTGTTTATGCTTCTTCTTCAATGCATGATTTAAGTCCAAATTTTATTAATCAACAACAGCAACAACAACAACGAATGGACAACAACAATAATAATATGGACAATTTTTGGTGGGGTTTTGATTTTTCTATTAAAAAAATTTTATTAATTTAAAATTTGGGAGGGTGCCCAATAAATAAATGTTTAGGGTGAAGCAAGTTTTTGAAGCATACATAAGTTTGTTTCAAGTTTTAGGCATGTTTTTGAATAAAGTTGAGTTTGTGTTAGTTTAAGCGGGTTTTTATTTTTGTTAAGTTTGTGAGATGTTTGTAAGATTATAAATGTTTTAGTCAAATGTTTTTGTGTTTTTAATATATTCTGGTAATTAGAATTTGTTGGAATGTTTGGGAAACATGTTTTGTTAATTCTGATTTTTTCCCTTTATGTTTTTAGTAAATTCTGGTTTTTTCTTTTCATGTTTTTAGTTAATTCTGATTTGTTCTCTTCGTGTTTTTATTTAATTCTGATTTTTTCCTTTATGTTTTTTAGTAAATTCTGTTTTTTTTCTCAGGTTTTTAATTAATTCTGATATTTATAATGTTTAGCAACATGTTTTGTTAGTTTATTCTTATTTTTCTCTTCATGTTTTTAAATGTTTTTATGTTTTACATAGACTTTTAAAATATAAAAACTTAGTAAGTCTGATTTATTATTAATCATTATTTTACTAATATGTTGTGTTTGTGTTTTATTTCCAACTTTATTTTTTTCGCCAAACACACTAAACTTAAGTTTTATTTAATGACTTCCTTGTTTTTTTTAAATTATTTCTATGTTCGCCAAACTTTTTTAAAGTTTGTAAACTTTTGTTTTAAGAAAAGAAGGTGAATGTTTAGAGTTGGTGTTTTTGAGTCTTGTGAGGGTGTTTTGCTTGGGAGACTTTTTTTGCTTTTGTCAAATGTTTTTGTAATTTTGGTAGTTAAAATGTTTTTGTTGAAATGTTTGGGAAACATGTTTTCCTAGTTTATTCTGATTTTTCTCTTCATGTTTCTAATTAATTCTGAAACCTAAAATGTTTAGGGTGTTTTTGAGTCTTGGGAGAGTTTTGCTTGTGTAATTGTTATATTTTTGTGTTTAAAAAATTCTGAAAAAAATTTTTTTAAGCCTTTATGTCTCTCTAGTTACTTTTTATTTTAAACTTGATAGTAAAAATACACTTTTATTGGGGGGGATTTACATAATTTTTATTTTTAATTCTCTAATAAAAGAATATTTTTTTGATATTGTTTTTGAAAAATAAAAATATTATTATTACTTTTTTTTTAAATTAAAAACAAAAAATTTTTTTTTATTCGAGAAAATATTTTTGAAAAAAATTTACATAATTAAACTTTTAAATAATTTTTTTGTGTTTCAAAAAAATATTTTTTTGAATATTTTTTTAATTTTATTTTATTTTTTTTAATTTTTCAAAATGTTTATTTCTTTCAATTTTTTTTCAAAATATCTAATTTTCCCAGAAGAATTTAATTTTTATTTATTTTTTCTATTTATTTTTAATTTAATTTTTACTCTTATATTTTTATTTTATTTATTTTTTTCCTGGCGTCTGTCTTTTTTTTTATTTTTGCAAAGATTTATTAACGTGGATATATTTTTTAAATCGATTTTATTGCTAATAACTATTAAACACTCCTTTCACATTCCTTTACTTCCTTTTTTCCCCTATCGAAAAAAAATAATAAATAATTATAGTTGGGGGTGACTGATTAATTTTTGAGTGGATTTCCGGCTTGCCTTTTTTTCCTAGGGAGACCAATGATTGAGGGAGGGGGTGGAATTTTTATATTTTTGACGCCAAAAATTTAAAATAGAGGAAATAAATAAATTTATTGATTTTTTAATTTTAAATTAAAAATTTTTTTTTATTAAATTAAGAATTAAAAATTAAATAAATTTTGGGAATGTTTACATGTTGAAACAAAAAAAAATTTTTTTTTATTTTTAAAATACTTCCTTATTTTATTTTTAAATAATTTTTATAGGGGGGGGGGAAGGAAGGAAGGGAGAACTTCCCTCCTCGTTGAAATTTTTTTAAAATTAAATAGAAAAAATTTTTTTAAGCAAAGTCATTTCCTTTTGGGGGTGTTAATGTTTTAAATAATAATAGGAAACTCTCTCTCTCTTGATATTTTTTAAATTTTTTTTCAACAAAATTTCAGTTCCTCTTTTTTGGGTTAATATACATAATGTGAGTGATTTTAATGTGATTGAGATTTTGATAATTTTAATATTGAAAAAAAAAATTAATATTTTTTTATTATCACCCCAAAATTTTTGATTGTACATGTGTAAAAGAAGTGTTGTGTCTTCCCTCACTGTTTTTTAACTCCTCTGTTAACTATACTCTGCTCAATATGGTCCTCCCAAAATTTTTTTAATTGTTAAAAAAAAGGAAGAAGTTTCCCTGTTAACTTCTCTGTTTTTGGTGTTCTTATTTTCTCTCCTTTTTCCCTGAGAGACCCTAAGATGTGATAATAATAAATTTTTAAAACAAAAAAAAATTATTTTTTTTTGTGATAGCGCGACGTATTTCCTCAAAAATGTGTGTGTGTGTGTGTGTGTGTATTTGTTGTGGCGGTGGTTAAAAATGGTGGAACACTGAGAAAGAGAAAAAATATTTTTTTTTTGAAAAAAAATAAAATAAAGAAAATAATCACTTCCTCTACTAAAACTAAGACGACTGTTAATATCAATAATTTATTATTTTTTAATTTTTTGATTGGAATTTTTTTGAAAAAAAATTTTTTTTGAAAAATTTTTTGGGGGAAGACGACGAAAAGGAGAGTTGTAGAGAAAGACGTAGAGAGAGGAAGAGGGGAGCGTAGAGAGGGCCACCTGCTAAAATATTATTTAAAAAAACAAAAAAAAAATAAATAAATATTTTAGTAATTATTTATATAATAAAGCCCTTGAAAAGTGCAAATTACTCTTTTATTTATTTTTGTGTTGAATGCATGGAAAGAGAGGTAGAGAGTGTTTGATTGAAGGGAAAATAATAAAATGTTTGAAATATTCGAGAAATTTGGTTTAGAAAAAAAATAAATAAATAAAAATTAATAAAGTTTAAAAAAAATTAAACGGAAATTTCGTAGAAGTAAAAAGAATTTTGTATATTTATTAGAGGGAAAAATAGACTAATAAAAAAAACTAGAATTTTTTTGTGGAAAAAATTCTTTAGGTAGTAAAGAATTAATGTTTGAGGTGTGTGTGTGTGTGTGGGATTGCTGCAAATGTTGTTTTTTTTTTTAAATTTATTTTTTTGATTAAATATCATAAAAAATTTTTATCTTCAAAAGTTTTTTTTTTAATTTTTTTAACATTTTGATATATTTTTTTTTGTTTTACTCCTTGATTTTATTTTAAATTTTGGACTTTTTGGGCTGTTTAAAAAAATTTTTTTTAATTGAAATTTTATCAGTTTTAGTGCTTTCAATATATTTTCATAAACCCCCAATTTTTAGTCTTTTCAACATTTTTAATTTTATCAATTGGGGGTCATAAAATTTTGTGTTTACTAATAAAAATTACAAAAAAAACTTTTAAAAACTAAAAAAAAAAATTTTTAAAAATTAAATACTTTATTTTGAACTCTTTTCAATTTTATTATTTTAATTTTTATGATTTTCATCTTTTTTTTTTAATTGTAAAAATTTAGACACATGAAAGAAAATTTTTTTTTAAATATTTTTTCAATAAAAATTAGTTTGCCACGAATATTTTTTTTGTTGTATTGTTAAACAAATTGGAAAAAAAATTTTTTTGTCTATTTTCACGTGTGAAAAGGGGTAAATCCCTAAATATACAATAAAGGGCAAATTTTTTTATGTTGAGCAAACAAAAAAATTGTCAAAAATATAAAAAAAATTTTAATAAAAAAAATGATGAAAAAGTTAGGGGGAGAGAAAAAATTAAAAAAAAATAAAAAAATTTTTTTTTCAATTTTTTTCAGTTGGCATATTTATAAGCAACAATTACGGGCATCAGAATGCCGTCTTGTTGTATTCAGTGAAAAGGACACTAGACTTTTATATGACTCGGCAACTGTTGTAGCTTTGGCTGATCGTTTTGTTTTTGGATCACATTTGTCTCAATGTGGACGTTTTCAGGTTTTTTTGAGAAAAAAATTTTTTTGGGAATTTTTTGGTAGGGGGGGGGGTTTGAAAATTTTTTTCTAGAAAATTTTCGAAAATTTTTTTTGGAATTTTTCAAAAATTATTTTTGGAAAATTTTGAAAAATTTTCTGAAAATTTTTCAAAAATTTTTTAGAAATTTTATAATTTTTTTTTAGTTCCTTCCACATAAATATGACACTTTAAAAATTGCCAAAATGCTTTTTGGTACAATGCCGGGAGCTTTGAAGTCTGACTCTCTCAAAATACATACACTCAAGTATTTTTTTTTGAATTCTTAAAAATTAAAAAAAATTCTTCTTTTTAAGAGACTCAAATTCAGTAATGATTTCGAGAGTGTTTTCTGTACCTAAACTTGGAAAATATTCTTCGACTCCGTTTAAGACAAAGTTTGTTTTTTTTTAAAATTTTTTCTTCTGATAAATTACATAAATTTGGGCCCTTTACATAAGTCAGATTAACAAAAAAAATTTTTTTTCTGATTTTTGGGGTTAAGAATTTAGGAGGGACTTGAAATTGTAGTTTTTCGCAAGTTGATCAATCGCGGATTAAATTTGCGGGTTTTAAATAGCTAATAGGAGAATTGTTTAGGGGTAAGAGTTTTCGTTTCGGTTCTTTTGAGATCGTTTTTGAGTAGCCAAATATCTTTTAAGAAAATAGATTTGTATTGGGGGGAAGCCTTTATTTATAAGCAGAATCCCAATTTGTGTGGATAACCTTCGGGAAAATAACTTTTTTTTTTCATCGTTATTACGCCTTCTAAAAAAGTCTTTTCCCTTAAACCTCCTAAATTCTTAAACTCAAAAATCCGAAGATAAAATTTTTTTTGTTAATCTGACATATAAAGGGCCACCCACCATTTTATTTAATTTTTTTTTCATTTTCCATCATTATTTTCTCCTAAAATCACTGAAAAAAATGTTTCTTTTTTCTAGTGATATTTACAAATGTATGGTTGGAAGTTTAAGCTCAGATTCAGACAATCAATCAAATTATTCAACAATACGTTCACTTGATGGTATAGCTGCTACTGCTACAACAGCAACATCTAATACAACAGCTCAGCCAAAAGATGAAGTTGATTGTTTAATTAATAATAATAATGGTGGTGCCAATACTTCTTCGACTTTTTCCTCCAAAAATTGTACAAAATTCCCCGTATTTATTTCTTCATCAAAAAGTCCACCAACAACAATTAATAATAATAATCATACGGATCCACCAGAAAATTTTGTTAGAGTTAGAAATTCTTCTCTTCAAATGGAAACGGCAGATGTTGATGTTTGTTGTTGAAACTTTTTTTTTTAATTTTTTGAGGGAATTTAGTGGTTTTTTCTGTTATAGGTTTTTTACACTACACACTCCCCCTCCTCCTGGCCCCCCCCCCCCCCCCCCCCCTCCGTTGGAAATTTCCATGGGATAAGAAAAAATTTTTTTTAAACCCTGAAATTGTCTTGAAAACTATGAGCACAATCGAATGTTGTGTGCCTCCTTCTCCAAGTTTATTCAGAGGATATATATTTATATTTATTCGTCCAGTTTATGAACACACAACAACACGAAACAATTACAAAAAAAAATTTTTTTTTTTAGGATATAATGGAAGAATTACGTGCCTTCTCACCTAATAGACTTTCACGTGCAAGAAGATGTCAACTTTCACAAATTGGATTGGATGAATGTAAATTAAAAAAATTATTTTTTTTTAATTTTCAAAAAAAAATTATTTATTTTTCTAGCACTTTCTCTTCGTTTAACAAATCGTAGCCGTTTAAGTAGTTGTTCTTCTATTGCAGATGTTTGTGGGGGTGGAATATTTAATGATGCATTTACTGAATGGCAACAATATGGATTTGCTATTTTATTACCTGGTTTTTTTTTGAAAGATTTTTCTTTTTGAAAAAATTTTTTTTGCCATTCTGAAAAGTTGACATTTTGACCTCAAAAAAAATTTTTTTTTGAAATTTTTCTAAAAAAATTTTTTTAAGTTGATTTTCGTTCATTTGTCTTCCAACACATTCTTCAAATTGAACAAGAGCTCGATAAACTTGCAATACATATCCATAAAGCAGTACAGGACAAAACACAATTCTTTCAATCTATTTATGAGGTTTTTTGAAATTTTGGACTATTTCTCTTTCTTCAAAATAAAATTTCACTGGGATATAAAGGAAATGATTCCTTTTCTCATATATTTTTTTGGAAATTCCCTTAATCATGGAAATTCTTTTTTGTGTAATTTTTAGAATTTTTTTTTCAGAATTTTTAAAATTATTTTAAAGAATATTTTAGTCACTTTTCTTCGACGAATTTTTTAAATTTGAGTTGAAAAACTTCACTGAAAAATAAATAAAAAATAGGAACGGATGCGGGTTACTAGAAATGTTATAATTTTTTCCTATCATGAAAATCGGTCTGAAGAAAATTTTTTTTTGTAAAGCTCCCGACTTGACCCATCCCTATATGAATAAATTATTAGGTCATTAATTTAAAATTTAAATTTTTATTTAAAGGGTTGGACATCTACATGTCAATCACTTTGTTTGTTGTGTAATTCTTTAAGACTTAAAAATCCAGTATGGCAAAGTTTAGCATCAGCACAATATGCAAGTGTTGGAATGCACAAAATTGCTTCAAAATTTTGTTCTCAATTGGCACAATTAATTTGTGAATTTAATACAAAGGAAACTAAATTGTTTGTTTTTTTTTTGAATTTTAACATGAGCTAGATAACGATGTTAGCCTTTTCCCTCTTTTTATCCCCTCTCTCTTCCAAATAATTCAAAAAATTTTTCTGAATTTAGGGTCGATTTTTTTTTAGTTTTCTGGGGAAACGGACAAGGAGACTTTTGAACTGTGGTCGAAATGGGGGGGGGGGCAGGGCCAAAAAAAAGCCGAAAACTGGCAATATGTTATCGACCCTGCTCTACTTCTAAATGTCTCCTTATGAACTCGCCACCAATTAAAAAAATTTTTTTCGAGTCGAAAAAAGGGTCCAGATTTTTGATATCGGGTTTTCGGGTACTTGGTGATATTCCTAATAATTATAGAATGTATTAAAAAAATATTTTTTAACAGTTTCCTTTCAACATTATTATCTGCTGTTTTAATGAATCAACTGACTTGGGTTGCTAGTGTTGCACCTCCAGAAAATTATTGTTGTTTAAATAATAATGATGGAGATGATGTTGATTATTCTCTTTTATTGGGAATGGTTTGTTTTAATTTTTTTTTAATTTTTAAAAATCAGGGAAGTTTGGTTTTTTGGTGGGTTTTTTTTATTTATACAATATGGGGAATCCCTCTGTTTGTGAGATTAGGGTTCTTCGGTTCTGGACCGAACCGAACCGGAGAACCAACGATTTTTCGGTTAAGATCTTCAGTTCGGATCCGGATATCCGAAGATTTTCCGACAATTTTATGTGAGATACTTTCTCATTTTGAGATCAGAGGGGTGGTGGACGTGCATTCAGCCCTATTAAGATAAAATAATTTTTTTTTTAATTTTTTTAATTTCAAAAACAATTTTTTTTCATTTAAAGAATTCTTCATTTAATAATCATCAAAATAACGGCAACAACAACAACAACAAAATTAATTATTATAACCCAACAGTTGCACAACTTTTGGAACTTTATTATGGTGTTGGAACAACAGATTCTGTTTTGTCTGTTTCTGGACTTGAAGAAAGTGGAGGGGAAGGAAGAGGAAATAATAATCACAATTCTTCTTCAACAACAACAACAAATAATTTTTGTAATAATAGCCAATTTACAAAAATTGTTGTTGTTGGTGATAAACCAGAAAAAATTGCTTTATTGTTACGTGTACTTTCGTATTTTGTTCGTTGTTCTTCTGTGGAAAGTAAAAGGAGTTATGGTATGTGGAAGGTTTTTTTTTAATTAAAAAAATTTTTTCTGGTCATTTTGGACAGTTGACATTATGAAAAAATTTTTTTGGACCTTTTTGAACATTTTAAAAATTTTCCCAAATTTTTTCAGAATTGTTGGCAGAATGTGGAACTTTCAAATTTAATGGAGAACCACCAGAATTACACGATTTTGGACGTACTTTAATGGCAGGTGTTTGTAATGCTTATTCTCCACATTTTGTTCTTTCTGGTTTGTTTTTATTTTTTTTTTAATTTTTTATTAAAAACCTAATAAGTATAAGAAAATTTCAGATTTCTTTAAGTGTTCATTTTATTCAAAATCAATTAACTTATGGTTTAGTTATACTTTTTAGGAGTCCGATTACTTACAATTAGAGAGGGAGGGGAGGCTTTACATATTACCCTGTCGTTTTCATTTTCACTACTTTTCAATTTCAAAAAAATTTTTTTTAAAGGTATACAAGTTCAATCACCTTCTCATAACAACCAACAACATCAACAAAAATTGACATCAAAATCATCTTTTTCAAAAATTATAACAAAGACAATAACAACAACACCACAAACACAACAACCACAATTCTCCAATTTATTATCAATAGATTCAATATTTAATACAATTTGTGAAGATGTTAGGCATCCAACTGGGGAGCCTTGTTTAAATAGTCAAATTTCTGCTTTGTTGAATAATTCAAGTTCTTCAAATGGAAGTGGTTGTTTATCACCTACAACAACTAATACAACAACAGCAAATACAACAACAACAAATTCACTTTGTATAGACCATTCTAATTTGTTGTTGATGTCCAAAAATAATGTTGAAAATGTTGGTGGAGGAGGAGTTGAAGCAAGAAAGTTTTCTATTGGACAACTTGGTAAAGGGATTAGTGGAGGAAGTAGTGGTGGCGTTAATGGTGTTTCTCCGTCTTATGTTCCGGCCGGTGCTAAAGGTTTGAAAATTTTTTAAAAGATTTTCTTTATTTCGCTAGTATATTGTCCGCAACCTAAAAATCCGCAAATTTTTTTGTCAGCAAAAATATTTTTTTTTTACTTTTTTTTTGCTAAAATAAATTTCTAATCAAACTTGCGGATAAAATAATGCGGATTTTGCTAGATTAAGTAAAAATGTTGTTTGATTAAAAAAAAATTTTTTTTTCTAGCAACTACAAGTCCAAAGAAGCACAATAATATGAATGCTAGTAATTGTTGTTCAACAACGCCTATAATGACTAAAAGTTCTTCTTTGGTTATATTTATTGATATGTGCAATTTAGACGTTCGAGTAAGCTGAAATAAAATTTTTTATAATTTTTTTCCGAAATTTCGCATTTTTTCGAAATTTCGATTTTGAAAATTTTTTTGAAATTTTCGAAAAAAAATTTTTTTAACCCCAAAAATTTTTTTCCTTTTTAAAAAATAGATTATTACCTCTGACAAATGTCAAGTTGATGATACTCGTTTTGTTTGTCCTTCTGATGCTGTTACTTCAATGCTTGAAGAATTTGCTGAATTATATCAGTAAAATTTAAATTTTTAAAAAAATTTAATTTTTATTTATTTTAAAGGTATAAATGTGCTCCAGACTTTCTTTTATCATTCCTTGAAGACCATTTGGTATCTCTTCTTGATAAATCTAATGTTCTCGTTAATTTGGTTAAAACTACTGGTAAATATTTTTAATTTTTTAAAAATATTTTTTTTGAAGAAAAAAAATTTTTGTGGGTGTGGTTTCAAAAATTTTCTGAAATTTTGTCCAAATATTCGCAACTTTTTTTATCCGCAACTTTTTTTTTAATTTTTGGCTTAACGTTTGGGGCATCTACATATCGAATTTATTTTGCTTGCTGGTTGATTTTTGACCCCCACACCCCCCAAAAAACGGAATAATTTTTGAAAAAATATCTAAATAATTTTGACTTGCGGACAGAAAGTTGCGGACATTTTTTTTTGAAGAAAAAATTTTTTACTAAAGTTTCTTTTATTATTTAAAGACATTAATGATCCTCTCCCAATGGAAAAAGTTTCATCAATTTTGGGATGTGATTGTTCTGATCTTCGCCTTATATTAAACATTGCTGGTGTATATTCTCCAGATGTTTTGGCGACTGCTTGCTAATCGAGAAATTTAAAATTGTAAAAATATTTTGTTTTAAAAATATTTTATAAAAAAAAAGAGGGCTTATTTTATTTTAAAAAAAAATTGAGAGAGACTGCCAATATAAAATACATACAAAAAAATTATTATTTATTTTTTTCTCTTAAAAATAAAAAATTATAAAAAAATCTACCTTCTTATTAGAGAGGTAGAGAGATTTAAAAGAGGTATATAAAGGTGCTTATTATTAAAAAAAATATATATATTCTCTTCCTTGTAGAAAAAAAATTTTAATATTTTTTTTAAATCCCCACTCCCACAAATAATAGAGAATATATATTAAATAAATGTCTATACACAATATATATTATTTTGTTTGTTTGGCAAATTTTCACAATTTATATATATTTGTTTTGTTTCTTTCATTTATTGTTTTAAATAAAAATAAACAAAAATATTATTAAGGGGGGATCGAAAATACCAGAAACATTTTTAAAAAGATGTTTGAATTTTATTCTGATTTTTAATATGCTGAAAACATGTATTTTTGGTAATTGGTTTGTGTTTTTGAGTTTTAATTTGTTTGTGTTTTTATTTTGTAGTTGTTCTGATTTTGTAATTGTTTGTGTATTTTTTTGTGTTTTAGTTTTATTCTGATTTTTATTTAATGTGTTTTTGTTATTGTTATATTCTGATTGTTGTAGAAGTTTGTGTTTCTATTTTTATTCTGATTTTTATTTAATGTTGTTATCTAATTCTGATTTTTCTTTATGTTTGTGTTTTTCTAGATGTTTTTGTGTTGCGTTCTGATTTTTGTGGATGTTCGTGTTTTTGTTTTTATTCTGATTTTTAATTTTGTATGTTTTGATTAATTCTGATTTGTACACTTAAGTTCGATCCCTCCAATAATATTTACCTTAAAATAAAATGTGTGTTTTCTTTTTTCTTTTTGCATTAAAATGCTCTCTAGAAACTTTAACGGTATATAAAGTTTGTCCAATAAAAAAATAAATTTACGGAAATTAAATTTTTTTTAATTTTAATTTTCTGAAGGTTCGTATCACTAAAAAATAATATTTTTAAAAAATTAAATTTGAACAATTTTTGAAATTTACAAAAATTATTTTTTCTTTCTAAAAACGCTCCAATTAACACCTTTTTATTTGTTTTTCCCTCGGTTATTTATTATTAATTTTATTTTTTAAAAATTTGCTCATGGAATGCGCCATGTTTTAAAATTATTTTAAAAAGAATTTTTGAAGCTGAAAATTCTAAAAAAAAAATAATTTTTTTAATTTTTTGGCATCTGAAAAGGAAATTTTTTTTGGTCAAAAAATATTGCGCAGTTAATTATTTAAAAAAAATTAATTTTTTATATTAACCACAGACTTCTCTCTCTCTCTCTCCTAGAATATTATATTTATATATATTTTGTATATATTAATATTTTTATTTATTTTTTAATTTACAACTTGCCGCATATATATAAAGACGCTCATATACATTGTATTATAATTCAAAAAATTTTTTTTTTGAGGATTGAAAAAATTTCGAAAAAAAATAAAATTCAATCCTTTTAAAAAAATATATTTATATTTAATATTTTTATTTATATACGTATCTACATACACTTTATGTTTATACTCAGACCTTTCAGGCCACTTTAAAAAATTTTTTCTTGGTTATCTCAATTTTTTCCAATATTTAAAGGACCGACTTATATTTATAAGGGAATGATGCTCTAATTTAAGTTTACAATTTAAATTTAAAGTTTTTACAAATTGTAAAAACTTTCTGAAATAAAACATAAAATTTACAAATTGTAAATTTAAGTAAACTTGAAAATAAATATTAAACTTGAATTGTAAATTTTATATTTTTATAAACAAGTTTTTTACAATTACTAATTTAATAAAACTTGAATTTGTAAAAATTCAAGTTTTAAGTTTTTACAAATTGTAAAAACTTTAATTTCTCAAAAATAAACTTGAAAACAAAGAGTACAAATTGTAAAAACTTAAGTTTCTGAAACCTGAGATTGAAACAAAACCTGAACTTGAAGCAAAAGTTTTAAGCATCATTCCCTTATTTTTATAAAATAAAAGAACTTGTGTAAATAATTGCCGGGGAGATTTATTATTATTATTTTATTTATATAAATATTTTTTGTGTCCTGCTCAACTGCCTTATATATAATTAAGTATTTGTGTATTAAAAATATATTCAAGAAGCAAATTTTATTTTTATTATTATATATCACATTATATATATTTTTTGGAATTTAAAAAGGAAAATAAAATAATAAATTTTGTTTTTAAAAATTGTTTTTTTTTATTTAAAAATTTTTTTAAATTAATTTAAAAAAAAATATATTTTAATTTTTGAATTAATTTTAATGGATAATTTTAATAGTTGATAGCAAAAAAATATTAAGAATGTTATTAGCTCTCTTAACTATATTTAGTTGCAGTTTAAACACAATAGCAATTGAAGCATTTACAAAGTTAGTTTATCTTTTTTTAAGATTAAACTTGGATTTGTAATGAAAGTATATTCTTATTTATTTTTAAATATTAGAAACTTAAGTTTTACAATTTGTAAAAATATTAAACTTGGACTATAAAAAAGAAAGTTCAAACTTGAATTTTTACAAATTCAAGTTTTAAGTTTGTAAAAATATAAGTTTAGGTTTTAAGTTTTAAAACTTAGGTTTTACAAATTGTAAAAACTTCAAACTTGGTTGTAAAGAAGAAGAAAATTCAAACTTGGATTTTTACAAATTCAAGTTTTATTAAATTTACAATTGTAAAACTTTAAATAAAAATATAAAAATTACAATCCAAGTTTTACAAATTGTAAAAAGTTTATTTATTTTATTTTAAAGTTTAACTGGTCGTTCGACACTTAGCTTTTTGACATTTGCAACATTTTTGTTTATGGTAATTAATGGGTTGTTGAATAAACAAATATTTTTAAGAAGGCATATTCCTATAAGGTTTTTAAGTTTTTTAATTTAAAAGCTTAATTTATAATTTCAGTTCTTATTTGTTAATTACTCTAATATTTTTTGTTGTCAGTTTAACGAATAATTGGGTTATGGGACTAGGCGTTCCTTTCCCTTTAATTATTGTTTCACGCTCTGTTAGTTGCTTCTAATAAATTTTTTTAATTTTTAAAAATTCTTTTTGAAGGGTACCCTAGTAGCTAATGCCCTCCTAACCTTCTTACTTCAAAATAGAAGGTATTCGACTAGCAGGATTGCTTCAATTTTGGCTGTAACCTGTGGGATAACTTGCTTCACTTTATATAGTCAACCAACAAATTTATCAATTGAAGAAAATAATTTTGGCTTCCCCATTTTATTTTTTGGAATTTTAATTTTATCCCTGTCAATGTTTGCTTCGGCCTATTTGGGTATTTTACAAGAAAACATTTTTGCTAAATGTGGAAAATATCCAGAAGAAATGATGTTTTATGTGGTAAATAATTTAAAAATAAGAAAATTAATTTTAAAATATATTTTTGGCATCTTCTCTCACTCCCCCTCTTTATTTTTGTTGGTAAAGAAATTTTAAATGATTTTAATTTTTATTGGAATGCTTCAAATAGAATAATAATGTTTGGATTTGTTGGCGCTATTATTTGTTTACAGTTAAGTTTTTTTAAGTTTGCAAAAATGTTTCAAGTTTGCGAATATTTTGTATTTTCCGGAAAAGTTTTATTTCCTTTTTGATATTTGTGCTGTATTCCGGTTTCTATTTTCATTCCGGAAAGTTTTATTTATTTTTATTTGTTCCGAAAAGTTTTTGTTTCCAAGTTTCATTTATTTTCAAGTTTTCCGGAAAGTTTCGATAAGTTTTACAATTCTTTGAAAATAAGGTCGTAAAAATTACAAATTGTAAAAAAGTTTATTATAGTTTCCGGAAAGTGTATTTTCAAGTTTTGTATTTCTTTCGCAAAGTTTTACAATTCTAATAAAGTTTATTTAAAAACAAAGTTGCAACAATTACAAATTGTAAAAAGTTGTATTTATTTATTTTTCAGGTTTATTTGTATTCAAAGTGTTTACCGTCTAACTTCAACATTAAATTCATTACAAATTACAATGCTTCTAACTCTCCGAAAATTTCTAAACATTTTCTTTTCAATTTTTTTATTTAAACATAAATTTGATTGGCAACATTATTTATCAACAATATTAGTTTTAATTGGAACTTTTACTTTTTATGAAGGACATAAGAAGTTTATTGAATGGATGAGACTTGGAAGAGGAGAAGAAATTGAGGAAGAAGAGAGAAAAAAGGAGAAGAAAATATAATTTTGAGAAAAGATTTTTTTGTCTTTTTGTATAAATATCAAAAGTAAATGCTCAAAATTTTATTTTTAAATTGTGATTGGAAAAATCGTTTTTATTTTTATACAGTGGGGTGCAAAAGTAATGATCCCTATGTTTTTTTCTTCTTTCTTCTTCATTCAAATTTCTCACGTAACGATGACATTTGATCCCAAACCTATTGGACGCCTTTAAAAATAAAAAAAACCTCTTCCTCTATAGACTTTAGCTTCTCTTCAGGAATATATCCCAACCGCATTCTAAATTGTTCGAAGAAGACAAAAAGCTAAAAAGATTTTTTTAATTTTTAGAAGTAAATTTAAATAATAAACCAAAATTGTGTGTGGAGCAAGTCCAAGCCTTTAAAGAATCCAAGCGGCCCCAATTTTGCTGTATACAAAAAGCAATCCAATAAACCTTTAAATTGACCAGGTGGTGCATTCATTAAACGCGTTCTTAATACCTAAAAAAAAGAAAATTTTCATTTTATGAGCCTTGGTGCTGAAAAAGGTCCTACCTTCTTATAATAAAGTACATTTAATTGAAGGGTATACTCAAACTCAGTTTAGCATTCCCACTCAGATCTTAGCTCCCTACTCAATGGCTAACCAGTCAAAAAAAAGGGCGGATAGCTTTTATCAAGTGGAAACTTGGAAGCATCTTATAGGTTCGTCCTTTTAATTAAATTTAAACAAACATCCATAGGCTGGATAAGAACAGTCGCACCAGAAGCCGCTAGGAAAGAAGAAAACTAATGGGTGTAGATATTGTCCTTTTCCAAATTTGCTTTGATTAGCATCTAAAAATGGAAGAGAAAATTTTTTTTAGATTTTTAGAGAGATTTTCTCCCACAAAAATCTGAAAGTAAAAACCTGTTTAATTTGATCATAAAAAGACAATTGTCCAATAGTCATCAAAATAGCTCTTCCAGTTGCCATTGTACACCCATTGAATAGTTTAGCGACTCCTTCTTCCTTAAAAGTTTTTTTTGAAATATTCTAAATAAAATCGAAAAGGAAAACAAATAAAAGATCCAAATACAAGCCGAAATCTAGATTGGATTGCCTAAAGTTCTGGAAAATAAGATGGAGACAAGATTCGATTAAGGCTTGTATTTGCCCCTGGTATTTGCTTGCTACAACCTTTCAGGAAATTTTGGGAATTTTTTGGGGTGAACAAAAAAGAGGTTATGGCGATTTGTCCAGGAATGGCCAAAAAAATCAAACAAAAAATTTTATTTAAAAACCTTGCTCATTCTAATAAGCCCATCAATCGCATTTTTATAGTTCCTTCTCTGGTTGGCGTCTCAGCTAAAATGATGACCAATTCAGCAGCAATAAGACATCTCCAAAATGCCGAAAACATTTTCTGTTCGGCTCCAAAGTCTGCATTGTCTTCTCTATAATTTCTTTAATTAATAAAATAATAATTCAAAAATAAATTGAACGATTGGTCCTGATGTTCAATTCGTAGTTTTGCCAATTCAATCATTACATCTTGTTATTTTTCGCTTATTGTTGATGATCATCTAGTGTGCTATGGAAGAGAAACCTCCTTTCAAAAGTGGGAAACAAGGAAAACAAGGAGTCTCACGGTGGGATTGGGTGGGTCAGGATAATTCAACGCCCATGACATTTTCGGACAAAACTTGCGACATATAAAAATATAAAACAAACTGTTGTTGAGTTGAAGTTGTTGTTGAATGAAGATGTTGCTGAGTTGAAGTAGTTGGTTGAGTTGATGCTGTTGAGTTGAAGTTGGTTGAGTTGATGCTGTTGAGTTGGTTGGTTGAGTTAATGCTGTTGAGTTGAAGTTGGTTGAGTTGATGCTGTTGAGTTGAAGAAGTTGGTTAATGTTGCTGAGTTGGAGATGTTGTTGAGTTGATGCTCCACTTCCACGGCATAAAATTTAGCCAGGAAGAGTCTTGAAACCGCCACGGCATAAAATTTAGCCAGGAAGAGTCTTGAAACCGCCACGGCATAAAATTTAGCCAGGAAGAGTCTTGAAACCGCCACGGCATAAAATTTAGCCAGGAAGAGTCTTGAAACCGCCACGGCATAAAATTTAGCCAGGAAGTGAATTAACACCGCCACGGCATAAAATTTAGCCAGGAAGAATCTTGACACCGCCACGGCATAAAATTTAGCCAGGAAGAGTCTTGAAACCGCCACGGCATAAAATTTAGCCAGGAAGAGTCTTGAAACCGCCACGGCATAAAATTTAGCCAGGAAGAGTCTTGAAACCGCCACGGCATAAAATTTAGCCAGGAAGAGTCTTGAAACCGCCACGGCATAAAATTTAGCCAGGAAGAGTCTTGAAACCGCCACGGCATAAAATTTAGCCAGGAAGTGAAGCATGTTGAGAAGATGTTGACGAAGTACTGAAAAACATTATTTAAAAGGACTATAAGGTTAAATAATTGGCAAGTTTTGTCCGAAATTACTCCGATCCCCTAAGGTTAGGAAAGAGAATTGGGTATATGTTGAGTTGAAGTTTGTGCGTTGAAGACGAATTAGATGCTACTCCATTGCGCCACATGTCATCTAGAAAATTATTTTTTTTGAACTTTATTCGAGAACGGGAAATAGTCTAAAAGTGATGTCATGGGCTACACGAAACTGAAACAAGACATTATTTCGAACCGTTTCCAGATCAGAGAAATTTTCCAAAATCCGGCTTTTACCCGATCAGAAGACCATCCTTCTTTTTATATAAAATTTCCCAAGAAAATTTTGGAGACCCGATCTGGCTTTTTTCTCAACCCGTGACATCACTGTTGTCCAGTTATTAAAAATAAAAAGCCTCATCTGACCTGATGAATCTGAATCAGATAGAAGAATCGTCGCTTTCATCTTTTTACGCATTGCCCGCTTCATCTTTTTAATTTCCTTCCTCTGTTCACACTTCTTGATTTTTTCCAAAAGCTTTTCCATCATAGATTTTTCCATTTCCTTTTCAAGTGCAGCTTTATCTTGATAAAATTTGCTTCTTTGAGTATTGTTGTACTTGCTTTCTTAGGTCTAAAAAAGTTTTTTATAAATTTTTATTCGACAAAAAAATTTAAAAAATTAGCCATCTTGACCAAAGGATTGAATCTGAAAACCAAAGGATGAACCAAAGGAGAAATATAGAGACGGACATGTAGGGATTGCTGTGACAAAAATAACTTTTTCCGTATTTACATTGGATCTAAAACATAGAAACTCTTTCCTTCAATAAGACTATTCAAGACCTAGTAGCCCCCTAAAACTAGAATAGTTGCTCGGACATTGAAATATCCCGATATGTCTGTCTCCCAACCGAATGTGTCTATTAACTAATTACTTTCTTACTTCTCCATTGAAGATCCATCAACAAAAGAAGCATCAATACCTAATGCCTACCGCATATTGCTTCGTCCTTGTTTTGCAACTTTTGCACGAGAATGTGAATTACGCAGATCCAATTCGGCATCCATATTTAGACGGCCACTTTCAAATTCATTAAATAAAAGTTTGGGATATTTGCTCCCTTTTGAATTGATTTCTTCTTCACTGAATCCCTAAAAAATTGAAAAAAAATAATTTCCGTTTTTCTATTAAAAACTTCAAACCTTTCCTTCCATCAAGTCTTCAAGTTCCACACATTTAATTTCAATTAACCGTTTATATTCGTGATCTAACAACTCCAAGTTTGGTGCTTTATTTACTTCTGCTTCGGCACGAGCAATATCCCCTTCAGCATTGTAAACGATTTTATTCTAAAAGAAGAAAATTTTGAAGAAAAAGATGACTAAAAAATACCCGTGAAAAGCTAAGAGATTAGCAACATTTGACTGAACATAAGCATTTGTACCGGAACCACGAGCTGTTGACAAACCAAAACGTTGTTGTATGTACATTTTTAAAATTTAAAGAATACTGAGTAAACTTAAATGAAAAAAAATTTTGGTACAGCCCGGCGCGCGGCCATAACGGCGCAAAGCCATAACTTGCTTCAAGATTTCCGAATCTTACCAAATTTAGTGTTAAACGATTCCTCTCATCGAGCTTAAGAAATTGGTACAAAATTGATAAGAGTCGGAAATGTTGCTGCTAGTTATGGCGTTGCGCCGTTATGGCCGCGCGCCTAATTGGGCGTGTCCCAGTAAACTTAAATGAAAGAAAAATTAAGAAAATCGAAAAATCAATAAATTGAGCCCCGATAAAATACACCAAGACAAAAACGAAAAACGGTTTGCGACAAAATGGTAAACAAAATATAGGCAAACAAAATGTTGGATTTTTGGAGTAGGGGGACCTTTTAAAGTAGCCGCTTCAGGGAACGGGTAAAAGGGGACGTTGCAGAGAACAAAAATTTTTGGGTTGGGATGCGTGACTTTGACAATTGTCTGCCGTAAAATTGTCTAACTGTATACAGTTGTCGTGTTACCGTTCCGTTTGCCTTTACAAAGGGTGGCACGACAATTGTACAGTGGGACGATTGTACAGTGAGACAATTGTACAGTAGACAATTGTACAGTGGACAATTGTACAGTATTCAGGGCTTTTTAAAAAGAAATTTAATTTTGCCATAATCGGTAAGAAAGATAATATACACTTGACCCAAAGTATCGAAACCATACAATCAACATTAAATTTTTTAAATTTTATTATACAACACGGGGAAGTTGTTCTATGACAGGGAAGCTTATTTTGATCAAATTTTTCAATTAATCAATGGAGAGAGTGATCGATTGATCAATTAATCTCTAGGGGAATATTGATTGATCACTAAGGTGCTCGATATCTGTGTCGTTTATTGCTCTCGTTTGATCAGTCTTCCGTTTGATCATCACTCGGTTTTCGATTTCGGTATTTCTCAACCTTTTCTGATTTTCACTTTACAGGTTGATCACTCACCTGATTGATCACTCTTGGTTGATCACTTTCTCAACCAAGAGTACTTTGCTGATCAATTCAACGAATTAAAGTTTGTTCCGTCATTGGAACAACCTCCCCAAGTTGTACAATAATAAAATTTAAAAAATTTAGTGTTGATCACATGTTTCGATAATTTGGGTTAACATTCAATTTTTTAAAAAAGCTCCTAATACTGCACAATTGTCCACTGTACAATTGTCTACTGTACAATTGTCTCACTGTACAATTGTCCCACTGTACAATTGTCATGGAGCCTTACAAAGTGGCATTCAACAAAAAATAAAAAATCAGAATGCCAATTTAAGAAATTAATTATTTGGACATTAGAGTCTAATAAAAAATTTTTTCTTTTTTCCCCCATTGGATTTTTAATTGTTTAAATTTTATTTTTTTTAACAGAAATGAAACGTTTTAATCAACAGCCAAATACTCCAACAACATCAAACCCAATTCCAATTAAAAGAAAAATACAGCCAGTGTTTCTAGGAGGAATTGGGGGAAGTGGAATGACTGAAAATAGGTTTGGCTTTTGAATAAATATTTCTAAAAATTTTTTTTAATTTTTTTTCTAGTCCCAGCAATACTCTGTTTAATTCTCAATTAAATATTGGAATAAATAATTTAATTAATTCAACAACAAATTTGTTGGGAGCAAATTCCCCCCAACAGCAATCGTCGCAGCAATCCTCACAGCAACAGCAACAACCGACACGTTTATTTTTAAATAAAGTTTTTGAACAAAATTTAAATAAACAAATAATTAATGAACAACAAAAACAAGTGGAAGAAGAAAAATCAAAAAATAATTTAAATGGAATTAATTCAAATACTTCTGCTTCAATCAGACCTACACAACAAACGTCGTCTGTGAATTGTCTGTCGGTAGAAAGTCTGGAAAGGAATGGACAGGTTTTGTGTTTTATTTCTGGAAAAGTTTTTGTATTTTCCTTGATTTCTTTAGTGTTATATTCTTTCCGGAAAGTTTATTTTATAAAAATAAAATACAAAATTTTCCGGAAACATAATATATACCTTTCCGGAAAGTTTTATATTTATTTCTTTCCGGAAAGTTCTTTATTTTGTAAAAATGAAATACAAATCTTTCCGGAAAGAAGATAAAAAATACAGAAATTTGCAATTTTTAAATACAGACTTTCCGGAAAACATTTAAAATTATTTAACTCCTAACAATACGAACACGTGTTCCAACTCTTTAAAAATTCATAACTTTAGTTTTCCCCAAGCTAAAAATTTGAATTTTAGTTCAAACGAAAGAGGAGATTCTAGTCTACAATTTAACCCAAAAATAAAAATTTTATTTTATAAATCAAAATTTTTATTAATTTTTTTAAGGTGGAAGAATTGACACCTTTACCACAACTCAAAAAATTAAATTCTTCTGCAGAATTAACTCCATTGCTTAGACCTTCAGATTTACAAAATGTCCCGTCTTCCGATTCTGTTGCTATGGCTACTCCACAAATTCAAAAATTTTTGTGTTTTGCTGTTCCTTTGGTTTTTTTGAAATTTTCTTAAAATTAATTTTTCTTCTTTTAAAGTCCCCAACCTGTAGTATTGACCAAATTTTAGTCAAAAATTCAATAAATACCAAAAAGACGTTAAAATATGCCAAAATTCAAGCAAAATTTGCCAGAGAATTGAGGTGGACTCAAACGGTTGCTAGCCCTATTCTTTTACTTAGAGCGAACAAGTTTGTATTTTTTATAATTTTTTAAAGTTTTTTAAAGATTTTGGACAGTTTGTACACTCGAAGACAATAATTTGTTGATTTTTAATACTCAAAGTGGAATAACACATTTATCCCTCCACACGGGGGCGACTATTGCCTTTTTGGAAATTAAATCTGATTTTTGTTTAACAATTTCAATTAATGGAGAATTAAGTATTTGGTAAGCTTTTTAATTTTTTTTTCAATTAAAAAAAATTTTTTTCTTTAAGGGATTTAAAAAAATCTTCGCGAATTTTGAAAACGTCAGTTGGGACTCTACTTGCACGACATGGTTATTTATTTTTAATTAAAACCTTTCCGGCAAGTATTTCCGGAAAGGTTTATATTTCTCTTTGAATTGATTATTTTATTTTTCTTTTTCCGGAAATTTATTTATAGTTTCAGGAAATAACTTTCCGGAAAGAAAATATAAAAATAACTATAAGAGAATACTTTTCCGGAAAATATATTTTACATATTTCCGGAAGGTTTATACTTATTTTTATTCTTTCCGGAAATTGTTATATACCTATTCTATTTTGTATAGTTTCCGGAAAAATATATGGGAGAATAAACCTTTCCGGAATTTTCCGGAAAAATACTAATAATTATAATCATGTTTTCTGGAAAATAGAATATTTAAGAAAATATTGTATATAAGTTTCCAGAAATTCTTTTTTATATATTTCCGGAAAGTATATAATTATTATTATACTTCAGGAGCCCCAATTCCTTCCCTTAAAATTGTTCGCCTCTGTCTTTCAACAAACGGTTTACCTTTAATTGCCCTTTCAAATGGAGAAGTTTTTTTATTTTCTCGTTCACTAAATTCTTGGTTGTGTATAATTGTTGGACAACAAAAATGTGGGGGAGGATTATTTGATACTTGTTTGTCTTCACTTTTGACAGCAATGCAATTTATAGCAAATTCTTTACCTAATGGATTAATTTCTCTTTTAATTGGAAAATTGGTAAAAAGGGGGGATTTTTAATTTAAAAAAATAATAAAATTTATTTTAAAGCAATTAATTAATGATAAAAATAAATTACCTGTAAATTCTCAATGTGAAGAAATGGCAGCATCCAACGAAGAAGCACAATTAGAATTATTACTTAGAGCGGTAATTTACTATTTTCTTTTTTTCCGGAATGGTTTTATTTATTCTATTCCTCTTCCAGAAAGTATTATATTGTTTCCGGAATCTCTTATATTTTTTTTCTCGGGGGAAGTTTTATTTTTATCTATTTTTTTAAAGGCTTTTGAATTAGAATCACGAGAAGAATATCGCTTCCTAGCAGCTTTGTATCTTCAAAAACTTGTTAAACGAGGTGAAATTAAATTTATTTTTTTTTTTAAATTTAATTAATTTTTAAAAGGTAAAAAAGAAAAAATTGTCGAGTTTATAAACGATTTAAAAACAAATTTGTCTTCATTTATTCAAACAGAAACAATTTTGGAAGATATTAGGCCATTTATTAATTTTAATAATGAAAAAAGTGGAGAAACTTTAGTAAAAAATATTTTTGAAGGAGGAGAAGATATAAATAAATTAAGAAGTGAAAAAGAATTGGAAAGGAGTTTTTCTTGGCTTTGTTAAAGGGAAGTAATTTTTTAAATTATTTTTTTTTGTCAAATTTTCCTAAACTTGACCAATAAATATTTAAGAAAAAAAAATTAATTTTTTGCTACATCTTTTTTTTTTAAATTTTTTCTTTTAAATTTTATATCAAAAAATCCTTAGGAAATGTACAAATATTTTTTGGAAGAAAAAAAGATAAAAAAAGCATGACAAAATTGATGTTTTATGTTTTTTCACTTCCTTTTTGACTCTCACGAAATTTAGTAGTACTTTTTAAAGAAGCTTTTTGGTTTTTATTTCATCTGACCAGTGACGTAAATAATATAACTTCATTTAATGTTTAAAGGGGATAGAATATATTAAACTTTCCGGAAAGCTAAAATTGAAACTTTAATAGAATATCAATAGAAAACTTTCCGGAAAAGTTGAAAGAATACTAATAGACTACTGAAAGTTTCCGGAAATTGTCCTTTTCTTTAAAATACATTTATTTATTTTCCGGAAAGTTAAATAATTCTTTCCGGAATATTTTATATAATTTTCAGGAAATTAAACATAGATAAAATATTAATATAAAACATCCCGGAAATTTCCCGGAATGTTTTTATAATTAATTTATTCAGTAAGTATTAATTTTATAACCACAAGAAAATTAATTTTTATTTAATCAAAATACTTCGAAAAAAGAATTCTCCCTCCAAAATTTTTGCTTTTCTTTTTTTTGTTGATGAATTGCTTTTTTCTTCTTTTGTTATATTTTTAGCAATTTGCTTCCAAGTATTTTTAAAGTTTGTCTAAGCATGTTTGGGATATCCTTTTACTTATTCCACTAAAAATGCCATTGTTAGTTGTCTTTAACAAAAACCCCTTAAAAAGAAGAAGCATAAGAATAGTTAACGTTTGGCTGTTTCTTTTCTGTGATATTGTCAATAAAAAATAAATGCTAAATTATATTAAGTTTTAATTTTTTCCGGAAAGTTGCAAGTATTTTGCAGATTTTTAATTTGTTTTCCGGAATATATTTTACAATTCTTTCCGGAAAGTTTTATATTCCCTATCATTTTCCGGAAAGTTTAATACATATAATTTTTTCCGGAATTTTAATAAAGCATTTCCGGAAACTTTAAAAATATAATTAGTATTTTCCGGAATACTATATTTTACAATTCTTTCCGGAGAGTTTTATTTCCCATACATCTATTTATTTTCCGGAAAGTTTAATATATTTTTTTCCGGAATGTTTATTTAATTATTCTTTCCTGAAATCCTTTCCTTCCTGAAAATACATTTAGGTATATATTTTCCGGAATGTTTAATATATAATTATTTCCGGAAAATTCTATTCACCCTACACACTTAAAGTTTCAAGTTTGTAGAATATTAGTGTATTATTATGCCCATCCTTCACCGTGCCTTTTCTTCAATTAACAAATGTTCATTTATTACTGCAACAACAATTATATTAATATTAATAGGGGCTATTTTTGTAGTTTTTGCTTTCGTAGTAAAATCGCCGCCTGGAAGAGTTTTTCTAGAAGAAAATTTAAATTCACCAATTTCCTATGCTTATACCCAATTAGACGAAAATATAGAAGGAAAACAACAAGAAAAAATAGAAAATCATAAACATAGAAATAATACCCACAGAAATCATGTCAAACCTTCTTTCCTCCGGAAAAGCCATCCGATAGAATTAACGATAGATTCTGGCTCTATACGTGGGGAATATTTGGTTGGGGGGATTTTTTGAGTATTTTAAATATTTATCTTTTTCTGTAGACTATTGGTGCTCATGAATTTGCTGTGTTTAAAGTTGGAAAATAAATTAGAAAAAAATAAATTTAAAATTCTAAGGGTATCCCCTATGCAGCTCCCCCAGTAGGCTCTCTCCGCTTCCAACTCCCAGAACTTCCAGCCAAATGGAGAGGGGTAATGAATGCTTCACAATATGCTCCGGTAAACTATTTTTGGTTAAAAAAAATTAATTTCCCCCCAAATTTTCCCTCAAAAATAAATTTATTAAATTTTAAAGATGTGTGCTCAACGCCAAAGAGACAGAGCTATAGACCCTTTAAATTTATATAAAATTCATATTTCTGAAGATTGCCTTTATTTAAATGTTTTTGCGCCTCCTCAGGTATTTAATTTTTAAATTTAAAAATAAATTGCCTAGTTTACTAATGATTCTTATCCAACTATTGTATTTCTACATGGTGGTCGGTTTCAGTATGGGTCGAGTGCCGATTGTTAGTTTTAACTATTTTTATATTGAAAAATATATAAAAATTAAATTAAAAAAAATTTTTTTAATTAAAAATTTAAATGGAAAAATTATTTAAATAACATTCTATAAAGTTAGAAAAAAAAAATAACCACCAATAGGAATCGAACCCCCCCACAACGCCACCCAAAATCAAGGTGACTAACCACTTAACCATCTGACGAACTGACTTCGTTCCGGAATAATTGCTCTTAAGTCTTATTTTAAATTAATAAAATACACTACAAAAGTACAGAAAAAAATTAAATTTTTAGACCCTCAACACGCAATTCTAAACAATTTTGTTTCTCGTAAAGTAGTCTTTGTTTCATTAAACTTTCGTCTTGGCCCTATGGGATTTCTCTCTACAGGCGATTCTGTTCTTCCAGGCAATTTGGGTCTATGGGATATTTTGTTGGCTTTGAAATGGGTACAAATAAATGTATGGAAATTTTTTTTTGAATTTTTAAAAAATTTTCCAAAAAATTTTTTAAGGCTCACGTATTTGGAGGAGACCCTAATAACGGTAGATTCACAAAAAAATTTTTAACCTTCCCAATATTTTATTTTTCAAGTCTTATTGATGGGACACGGTTCAGGCGCTTCGGCTGCTTCCCTTTTGGCACTATCACCCAAAGCTGAGGGTCTTTTCCACAAAATTATGCTAATGAGTGGAACAGCTATGTACTTGTTAAATAAATAAATTTAAAAATTAATTCCTTTAAAAGAACCCCCGGGACTGTCCGCGACACAGCAATTAACGCTACATGGGCGTTAGATGCCCGTCTGCATTGCCGTTCATTTAATTCTTCGGAATTACTGGAATGTTTTAAGAAACAGTTGAGAGATGAAATACTTGATTTTGAGGTGTTTTTGAATTTTTTTTTGGAAAATCTTCAAAAAATTTTTAAGCCCGACCCAGACCCAGACTATGATTTATTTGTCCCTATTATTGATGGAGAACAAGGGATAATACCTGATGACCCAGAATCTTTAGCACTTTCACGGAGAAAAATGCCTATAATGCTTGGAACGACGAGGGATGAGAGTGCCCTGCAAATATGTAATTTAAAAATTTTGGGGACACTGGAATTCCGGAAAAAATAAAATTAAATTAAACAATTTCCGGAAGGAATATAACGAATAAATAAGCTGTCCGGAAAGTTTATTTTTAAGTGAGGGTCTACTAATAATATTCCGGAAAGATAAATAAAACATTCCGGAAAAATATTCTCATTTTCCGGAAAATACATATTATTTTTTATTACATTAAAGACATTCCGGAAAAAATAAATTCATAAATTCCGGAAAATATATATTTTCTATTTTTCAGTATTGCTAAAAGAAAAACCGGTAAATCTGAGTGAGGGTCTACTAATCAGTGAAGCAGAACAACTAGTAACCAACCTAACAAGCTCATATACTGGCTATACAAATAAACAATTAATTGGAGAGGCAACAAAACACGAATATATTTGGAGTAAAGTAGACCCGTCAGAATCCCCACATCTTAACGAGTCTATTTTGAAGGCAAATATTTTTGAAAAATTTTTTTTAATTTTAAAATAAATTAAAAAGATGTTCTCTCACTTTTGGTATGACTCTCCAACATCAAGATTGGCAACTTATTATGCCCGCCAAGCAATGCCTGTCTTTCTCTACTCGTTTGATCATGTTAGCGAAAACTTTGAAACAAACTGTGAGTTGAGTTTTCCGGGAAATGTATTTATTCTCATTCCGGAAAAATAATTAAAATTCCGGAAAATATTAATATTTTCCGGAAGAATATATTACATATTTCCCGGTACTTTTCTGTTTTGCCACACCCCTCCCATATATTCGCAGGATATTATTTCTATTTTTCCTTAATTTTTACAGAAAGGTCAGTCTTCTTTCTTCCTTAACCTCACAATGGAAAGAAAAATTAATTTTTTCTTTGTTAATGTCTCTCTTTGAACATGCCACAGGGAAATTTGAGTGAAATTTGGAAGAAAGAAGACTGACCTTTCTTTAAAAATTAAGGAAAAAAAGAAATAATATCCTGCGAATATATGGGAGGGGTGTGGCAAAACAAAAGTACCTATTTTTCCCTTCCAGTAAAATAAAAAATTCCGGAAACTTTTCTTATTTTCCGGAAAATACATTGAAATACATTTACTATAAAATACATTTATAACTAAGGGGTTTTCCACGGCTGTGATGAGATTTTTCTCTTCGAACTCGAACGCCGCTTTCTTGTAACCAGGCGTGACAGAAACTGGCAACTAGATAGGAGGATTACAGAATTATTTGCAGACATGATTGTTAACTTTTTGAGGACCGAGTTTGTATTTTTCTTGTGTTTCTTTGTATTTTTATTTCAATTTAAGCGACCCAACCCCCGAATCTGCCCGTCTTAATTTTAATTGGAATTCTAGTTCAACTGGAGAATTGGACCATTTATCTGTTACAGACTCTCCGTCAATGAGAGTTGGGTTTAGATGGCAAGCACACATTTTTTGGAATAAATATGGTGTTTTTTATTTTATTACTTTTTACCTAAAACTTGCGGAAAACTTTTTGTCCGCAAAATTTTTGCGGACAAAAAAAGTTTTTGCGGACAATAAATATTTTTTTAAAGTCCGCCACTTGGACTCTGTCGATGTAGGAAATATGCAAAAAATAACTTTATTGGATAAACAATTGGGAGATTATCAGTTGGCAACTTGGCTGCTACTTTTTTGTTCACTCTTCTTTTTTGCTATACTTGTTGGGCTTGCTTGTTATTGTACTAGGAAGGAACCGGATGAAGACGAATTATAAAAATTTAATTTTTGAAAGAATTCCCTCATTTTTAAAATACTATATCAAATTTTATATTGTCTTTCATTTAAAACAAAAAAATTTTTTATTTAAATAATTTTTGGTTGAAAAATTAAAAAAAGGGCGGAGACGAAATATACTTTGAGCTTGAATATATTTCTCTAATCAGAATTTTTTCCAGAAAAATAAACTTTCCGGAGAGCTTATTTATTCGTTATATTCCTTCCGGAAAGTGTTTCTAATTTTATTTTCTACTTTTTCCGGAAATAATTTTCCGGAAAAAGTTTATTATTATTTCCTTTTTATAATTATACTATTTCCGGAAAATTATATTATACTTTCCGGAAAAATAGTTAATTACTCATTCAAATTTAATGTTTTTTCTTTCTTTTAAATTTCTTTCTTCTTTTGTTTTTATGAACTAATTCAGGGTGTATTCTCTTAAATTTTAATATAAGCGTTTTTAATGCACCAGCCCAGAATTCGCGTCCCTCGAATATTGAAGGGAGGTTATTTTCTAAAAATTATTTAAATTAATTTGCTGCCAAGTTTAGCGGACAAAAAATTATTTTTTTACTAACTTGCCTTCTTGAATTTGTTGCTCTACTTCCTTTTTTCTTTTATTTTGTTGTCTAAACACAAGAGAAGGAGAAGCGTGCAGTCGTTGAAAAGCTTGATGGTTTACTAGTGAATTATTTGTAGTTATTTTTGCTTAATTTGGTAAATTTAAAAATTACCTAATTTCGAAAAAATATTTATTTTATTTCTTAAGGAAAATTATTTATATATAGAACATTCAGGAAAATATTGTTTTTATTGTTTTATAATATTAAACCTTTCCGGAAAATATATTCGTATTCCGGAAATTCTTTTTCTTTTCGAAATAAAATATTTTCCGGAAAATGTCCTATAAAATAAAACTTTCCGGAATAGTAAATTATTTACTTATAGAATATTCCGGAAAATGTTCCTTTACTATATTAAAACTTTCCGGAAAATATATTTCCGGAAATTCTTTTTAATAAAAAGCAAATATTACCAGTATCAACGTGTGCCCATCCTTCTCTCCTTTTTGTAATTAAATTATTTTTATTTATTTCATTATTTTTTAAATTTCCTGATAATTTTTCCTCTAACAATTTTTCCTCATTTTTAATCAAATTTTTGGGTTTAATAAAATTATTTTTATTTTTGTGGGACAAAATATCTACATTAATAAAAGAAGATTTTGGGAGATTTAAAGGGGTATATTTTTGTTTTTGTTTAATTAAAACATATCCTGAACAATAATAAAAATTTAATAAAATTGCTGCTAGGAGAAGAAAAATAAATTTTATATTTATTTTCATTTTTGGATTATTTTCTTTAGATTAATTATAATTACCCCTCTTTAAATCTCTCTCTTTTAATATTAATTTGTTTAATTTTTTGGATGTTCTGTGGTCATCAACAAACACCGCCTTAGGATAAACTCTCTTTTTAGGAACGAAAAAAATAAAAAAAAAAAGTAACAAGAAATTAATGAAGGAGGATTTTTGGGCGATTTTTTGGGTCAATTTTTGTTGAAAGGAAATAAATAAATAAATAAATACATTCTTCCTCCCGCCCGTTCTTCTATAAATAACCAATAAAAATAAAAAAAATTAATTGTTTTTCTTTAAGAATTTGTTTTTTGATTATTAGTTGAACGATATATTTAAAAATATTTTTTAATTCATTAATTTTAGTTTAGTTTTTGATTTTTAATGGTTATACTAATTATTCAACTGTTTTCATTTAAATTCCGGAAAATATTTTATATTTTCCGGAAAAGGTTTGTATTATTAAAAACTTACCGGAAAATATTATAAATATTATTCCGGAAGGTTCTTATTTTATATTTTCCGGAACCATCTATAAAATATTCCGGAAAGGGGTTTTATTTTGTAATATTAAAACTTTCCGGAAAATATATTCCGGAATTTTTTTCTTTTCGGAATAGTATATTCAGGGAAAACCCCTTCCGGAAATTACCTTTCCTACACGAATTCTATCCATATTTAAAACCTCAATATTAATCAAAAAATCATGTTTAAAATTTATTATTTCTAGACAAACTAAAAATTTTCTAGTCATTTTGGATTAGCAAAATATTTAAATTTAATGGGTATATTTAATCAAAAAATTAAATTTATTGCCTTAAAAATATTTTTAAAATTATTATTTCTGTTGTTGCCAAAATTCATCTAATGATATTGCTGAAACGTTATCTAAGGGGCCAACTGGGGGTGGACGATCAAAAGTTTTTCTTTTTATTCGAATTCTAGTTCCTGTTCCTTCTCCTTCTGTTTTTACTATATTAGTAGCTGTACTAGAAGAAATATTCACTTTTCCGGAAACTTTTTCCGGAAAAGTTTCTTTTTCCTCTCTCGTTTCTTCTTTCCCTTCTCTTGTTGCTTCTCTAGAGCTTTTTCCGGATTCCCCTATTTTTTCACTCTCTTTTGCTTCTTTTGGTGGTGGGGGTGATTTAGCTTTATCTGTAGAAGTGGTTCTAGTTCTCATTAATTCGATAGGTGGTCGAATTGGATGTTCTGTGGCTGCGATCGCTGCTGCTGAAGCTATTGCTGACGTTGCCACCTTTAAAATTAGAAGGAAAATAAATTGAGACTCTAACGACCCCTCCCAAAATAATTTGAGACTCTAATGACCCCTTAGATGACCACTAGAGTTTAAATGACCACTGAGACCCTTAAATGACCACTAGAGTCTAAAGCAAACTCTACCTTTGCCGCCTTGAAATGGTCTCCAATGGCATAACTATCCATCATTTTCTCATCAAAATTATTAATTCTTTCCTCTTTTGTCCTTTTATCTTTAAATTGACCCAATCCCCCTTCTTCCCCATTTTCTCCATGTAATTCTACTTGAACTACTGTTTGTTGAACTCCATCATCAGACTCTAATTGTTTGAATTGTTGACTATTAATATATTGTTCTGATTCTATAACATTTTTGTGTTTATACTGCTTAAATTGTTCCCCTCCTCCACTGTACTGCTCCAACTCCTCTTCCATGTGGTTGTGTTGCGTGTACTGCTCCAACTCTTCGTTTTCTCCAATATTTTCTCCAATATTTTCTCCAGTATTTTTTCTTCCCCCCTCATCATTCAATTCCATCAAAAAATTTTCTTCCCCTCCTTCCCCTTCACCATTTATTTTACTTGCTCTTCTTATTTTTTGCCTTTCATTTTCTTCGTGCTCCTCCTCTTCAGAATCAGGTTCATACCCCATATTATGTCTATCTTTTTCTTCTTCCTCCTCTTCCCTATCAGTTGTTCCCCCACCACTTACACCCGCACCCATCCATCCTTTTCTTATTTTTTTCTCAGAAATTTTCCTTCCCTCCTCAACAAAAGAAGGCTGATTTGGACTCATTCTAATACGTGGAGAAGAGTTGAGATCATCCTCAGGTGGAGAATCAACGGATACAATTTCTGCTGAAAGTTGTTGTGGATGAAGTTTAGTGGCCTTTAAATGGTCAAAAAATTTTTTTTCTGATTTTTAACTAAATATTTTCAGTCAGACCTCATTATGAGATAGATAACCCTTGGCTGCAAAAATGAGGTTATCTTATAATGAGGTATGTTTTAAATCGAGAGTTTATGTTTATATTGGTTGAATTGTTCCCCTCAAAAACTCCCCCTCCTGTACTGCTCCAACATGTTTTATATGGTTGTGTTGCGTGTACTGCTCCAACTTCCTATATTCCCTCCCCTACCTAGGGGCCAGCCAAGTTAGGAAAAGTCTCTTAAAATAGAGGTGTACCTAGTATTGGGGGTATCCACAAATGAGGTTTTCAATACTCAAAAAATCACCTCATGTTCCCTCATTTGTTGACTAGCAGTAGCAGAAGCTTCAGCTAAAGCTGCTGCAGTATCTAAAGGTTCCACATTTCCCGTAGTTGTAGATGTCATTCTTTGGGCAAAGGTTGATTGAAATGTTTGTAGAGGAAATGAAGCATTACTGTCTTGGGATTCAAAAGGGGATTTTGTAGTTGCAGCAATCCCCCCACCTCCACCTCTTCCTCCACCCCTATTGCTGTTATTATTACTAGTTTCAGCATATTTTTGTTCTCTCAATTCTCGTCGTTCCCGTTCCTTAGCTTTTTGCCTAGCCAGAGCCGCGGCAGCTTTATCCTTATTTCCTGGTTGTTGCCCTTGTTGTTGTTGAACTAAACGTTGATTCATGTCTATATTAATTATTTGGTTGTTTCGTTCTTTGTATCTTTAAATAGAATTTTAGAGAGAAATTTCACAGCTAAAAAAATACTTGTGAAACAAAACACATCCAACTACTAATGCTAACAAAGCAAATATAACAACTACAACCAAAAGTGTATAATCCATAGTAAAATCGCGAAAGCCTCGACGTATCATCCCTGCTGGTAAGATGACTGGAACTTCTGTACCGTCTGTAAAAGAGGATTAAAGTTTGAGATTTTTCCGGAAGATAATTATTAACTATAATATACTTATATAATTTCCGGAAATAAAATAGAATAAAGTTCCGGAAAAATAACTCAGAAATAGATGTTGTAAACATTCCGGAATGTTTTCCGGAAAATAATATTAATTAGATTATGTGCTAATGAAATTCCGGAAACAAATAAATAGACATAATTTTCTGGAAAACTTTCCGGAAACAAAATAAAAACAATTTTCCGGAAAAAAGAAACCTTTCCGGAATTATTTCCGGAAAATTACCTATAAAATTCCGGAAACAATATATACAGGTAAATAGTTTCCGGAAAAAATATTTCCGGAAAATACAATATTTATTTTTACCTCTCCTCTTTTTACACAAGAATGGTCTTCTGTTGCGACAATCGTCAATTTCATATACCACTATTTGATCTCGTTTGTTCCAATCAAGATAAACACAATCCTTCATTTCATTTTCGTGTTTTAAAGGAAAACTGACAAAAAAAATAAATTAAAAATAAACAAATTTATTTAAAATTAATTTTTACTTTTCCGGCCAAAGAGGCACATTTCTATCAATGGATTCATATATACCTTCAACATTTGCATCAGAATAACCAACCCAAGGGAAAGAATGGGTTTGAGAGTAGGATTCTATTGAATAAAAAAATTATTTTTAATTTTTAAAATTTTTTTCTTCAACCCTACCAACAATAAAAGCATAATCCGCTTCATTCTGAAATGTTGCCAAATTTGCCCTCTCAAAATTACATTCTTTCTGGGCCTCATACCAAGGCAAAATATGAGGTAAAACAAATTGTTTATAACTTTGAAATTATTTTTTTTGATTAAATTTAAATTTTTCTACCAATATGGAGATGATATTCCATCAGAAATCCAATCGGGAGGGCATGTGTCAATATCTAAAAAATTTTTAAAAATTTTTTGAGGACTCTTTTACAATACCAAATTGAACAAAAGAAATGTTAAATCCACGTTTTTGAATTATTGAATCTGAGTGAAAGTGAACAAGCAATGAATCACTGGCACTTGCTATAGCAGCGGGATAATCTTTATTTTAAAAATTTAAATGAGAAAATATTTTTAAATTAAATTTTAATGTGATAGAGACAGATTTATTTTAAATAATTTATATAAACCCTAAGGACCTGAATTACTACCTTGTCCGCACCAACGGGCAACTTCTTTGATGCTAGTCTCGTTTCCTATAAAATATAATTTTTTTTTTATATTTTTTGACATATTAACTATATTAAACTAATAGAATTTCCGGAAATAAAATAGAATCGTAAAAATAGAATTTCCGGAAGATATTTTCCGGAAATATATTATTGAAATAATAAATATAAGTTCCGGAAATAAATATATGTAATTTTCCGGAAAAATACATAATCTTTCCGGAAAAATAGAATATAAAATAAAATTGTAAACTTTCCGGAATATATACAAATAAAAATATTTCAGGAAAATATTTTTAATTTTTAAATTAAACTATAGTACCTTCTCTATCCCTAACACTAACATAATCATTACAATCTGTAAATAAAGCTTCTTCTAAATCACTTTCTATTATTGTCAAATGTATTCTATGAAATTTGTCTGTAGCCTTAAATTTTAAATTAATAAATTTTTTGTTTAAAAAATACACCTCAATGAGAAATTGACAATCAGTATCGGGAGGGTATAGTTTGTTCTCATCCTTAAAGTTTTGCAAACTTAAGTTTGTAAAAAAAGTTTTGTTTTATTGATAAATTTATTCTTTAATTTTTCGGGAAAAACTTAAGTTTAAACTTAATAAAATTCCGGAAATAAATATAATTTCCGGAAGTGGACATAATTTTCCGGAAAAACAAGTTTTAAGTTTAAACTTAAGTTTGTAATGCTTTTAAGTTTGTTTTGCTTTTTAAACTTAAACTTAAGTTTTTAAGAGTGTATTTAAGTTTACTTAAACAAGTTTTAAGATTTCAAGTTTAAACTTAAAATATTTAAGTTTGTAATATTTTCCTTTATTTTTATATTATTTATTTGTAAACTTTACATATGGCGAATAAATATATTGAGGTGTACGTGATGCCAACAGACGAATAGGGTTGTCAGGGCAAGGTTGTGGATTGCCAACATCTTCAAGCTGTAACCGAAATTTTGGTTTTTGTTGTTGTTGCTGTTGTTGTTGTTGTTGATGTAACATTGTAAGAGATGTCACCGGTTTTAAACAATAAAAAATAATCAAAAATGAAGGGAAGAAAGAGAAGAAAGAAGATTGAATTTTGAAAGAATTGAAGAAGCATTTTGTTGTTTTTTTAACGAAGGATGAAAATAAAATTGGCATTTGGCGCCAATAAAAAAGGAAGAGTTGTAGATGGCGCTTTGGCCGTTTCTTGTTGATTCTGACATTGAATGGATGGCAATGTGGCGGTGAAGACGGCGTTGACAGCTAGCGATATTACTTTAAAGGCGGATTGATGAGGTTTATTTTAAAAGTGTGGAGTAATTGAGGATAAATTTGAAGGGAAGACAAAGTTTGGGATTATCTATTACTCTAATGTTGTCTAAAAAGCTTGAAAAATGTCAAAAAAGGATTAAGTTTGAATAAATATACCGTCTAAAAACACTTTCAAAAAGCATTGCGCGTTCAATTAAGAGTGTCCTAGAAACGGAGAGGATGGATTTTATAAATGAGGCATATTATGTAATAAGGGGGACAAAAATAGTAAAAAAATAATATTTAAATGTATCAAGTAAAAGCGAGCATAGTAAGAAGTATTGAAAAATGTGGTACTACTGAAGGGGGGGGGCATTCCTGTAGATTTCCTTCTTCAGTTTCCGGAAAGTTTATAAATTCACATATAGTGTATATTTTTATTCTCTCCGGAAACTTCTTAAGTTTGTAAACTTGTAATTATAAACATATATTCCTTCCGGAAAGCTCCATAATTTTTCCGGAAACTTTTTAAATATCTATTCTTTCCGGAAATTCCTAGTTTGTAAATTTAATTAATATATATTCTATCCGGAAGGTTATAAGTAATTTAGTGATATTTTCCGGAAACTTGTTTTTAGTATATGAATAGAATCTAAAGTTATAACTTTTCCGGAATTTGTCAGCTATTTCCGGAATCATATGGAAATATCAATTACCCCTGAATTGTGCAAAAGGTTGCGGGACCATTTTGTTTTTAATTTTAAACTAGATTAATAAAAATCTTTAGAAAAAAATTCAGATAGCCTCAACAATGTCCCGCCTATTTTCTATTCTTATTCCTTTTGAATGACCATCGTCCTTCCTTCTCCCTTACAAATAAGCGACAATGTCCAGCTGCTTTTTTCCCTTCATGTTACCATGGGGATTGAGTGGAAATATAATGAATTGGCAATTTAAGGTGGTTGTGGGTATCTGGAATTGAAAGTAAATAAAATGGGCAATTGGCACGCTTTTTTTCTTATTTTTTGGTAAATCCGCGCCTTTTAAAAGGATGCTTTTTTAAAGGATGTTTCCGTGTATAAAGACAATTTGGAGAATTTAGTGTTTTTATTTACTAAAAAAATTTTTTTAAAGTGCAGTTTTGTATATTCAAAAATTTTATTTATGATGAATTAAAGCTATCATTTGTGAGTGATTTTCTAAGCAAACTAGTAACATTATCATTTTTAATATCACAATTTGTAAAAGAAATAATTGTTAAATTTTGAGCTGTTGTTCGTTCAGCTAGACAGCGTTGGTGTGAAAATTGACAAAAATTCTTTTTTAAAATTATAAAAGAATAAAATTAAAAATATCACCGAATGAGTAGTGAATTCACTGTCACAAACAGGCATATAGTCGTCTTGGCATTTTAATTGAGGGCAACACTCACCTTCAAAAAATTAATAAAAAAAATTCTAAGATTTTTAAAATTAATTTTACCCGGATATAAAACCCTTAAAGGAGAAGTTTCATTTTTATCTTTTATTGAAGCATTATGCCTCTCCAAATGACAACCATTTCTGTAAGTACGCCCATCACTAGCACACAACTATTGAAAAATAAAAATTAAAAAATTTAAATTTTTTAAATTTAACTGGTTCGTATTTATCACTACATATTAGTTGATCCACGCTAAGCAATTCAACGCTCACATTCTGAAGTACATCAGTATTGTTTGATGATGTTAATAATTGTTGGGAAATTGCAGAAGAATGAATGTCTGCCTCGTGTTGTTGTCCGTTTTCCTTTACAAATGTATTTTACAATTTCCTTTACAAATTGTAAAATTAATTACTATATTCTTTCTTATTCTTCCGGAATAATATTTTCCGGAAAATATAATATTAAACTGTAACTACATTAAAACTATCCGGAATAAGTATCCGGAAAGAGCATTAATTTAGCAGATAGGTAAATGTTTTGTACTAATTACAAATCATCTGTGAATTAACTTATCTCTACCAATAAATTTATCTTTAATTTATTTTTTGCAATTCCATAATAATTTAAATTTATTTTAATTATGACGCATTTTCATAAGCGACGAAACACCTCTTCTCTTTCCTCGATATTCTCCTTCCGTCTTTCAGTGTTGTTAATAGTACATTCACGCTCCTCCAACGGGTTGTGATGAATTTTAATTGAACGGCATTTTGCCACCTCAAAGCTGCACCAATTAGAATGACGAGAATTGTTCGTATCACAGATGGGTTGTGTTTCTGGTCCTCCAGTACAGGACTCGATACTAGGGCAACATTTTCCTTGCTACAAAAAATAAAAATTATTAATTTTCCGGAAAATTGTAACTTTAATTTAATCTTTTTCCGGAAGGTTGGTATATTTCTTTCCGGAAATTGTAATTTAAATTTAATCTTTTCCGGAAAGTTTTTATATTTCTTTTCCAGAAAGTGTAATATTATATTTCTATTCCGGAAGGTTGTAATTTTATATTTCTCTTCCGGAAAGGACGTTAAGTTAATTTCTTTACGGAAATAGTAATTTTATTTAATATTTTTCCGGAAAGGCGTAATTTTATTTTTTTCCGGAAATTGTAATATTATATTTCCTTCCGGAAAGTTGTAATTTTATATTTTTCTTCCGGAAAGGACGTTAGATTAATTTCTTTCCGGAAAATTCTAATTAAATAATAATGTGTATATTTTACATATGCAGCAGTAATATTGTAGCCAAATTTAATTTCATAAATACAACGCAAAACTTCAAATTCACATTTACTCTTAGTCTCTCCTCCTTGATCACAAACATAAAAAGAATCATTATTTTCTTTTTCAGCAGTATTACGTTTAGCTAAGCATGGATTTGATAGACATCTTTCACAATCTCCTTTGAAAAGTACTTCTATTTGGCTGTCCAAACAAGAAGCTTTCTAGAAAAAAATTTGAAAATGATATTCCGGAAGGACTTGACGGAATTACTTGAATGGCACAAAAATTCTGATATGTTAATAAATCAGATCCACAATAAGCATCTTTTGGAGACTCTCCACAATCATGCCATCTACGTTCACAATCTAATATCTTTTGTTTTTCTTCTTGAGTATTTATTAATGTTTTTGTTGTTGTAGTGGTTAGTTGTGATGGCATAGAAGCAAAATTGGCAAATATTTTAGGAACTAATTTTGTAGAAATTTGTTTTTGTTGGTTTGATGTTGGAAGTGTAGGTATAGAAATTGTTGTAGAAACATTTTGTAGTTGAGGAGGGCATTCAATAATGCGTAAAGCTTTTCCTGTTTTTGCTGCTAAACAATGTGCATGTGCAAAAAGGCAAGTACTCCTTCAAGGGAAAATTAAAAAGATTCTAAAAAAATCCAAAATCTACTGACTTGTGCACTCTTCCATCACTATCACAAATTTGTTGAATTTTGGTTTCTTCCACTTCATCCTCACAATTTGGCTCATCAGGGCATTCAATTAATTTTACTGGTTGTTTTGAATGTTGTGGAGGATTTATAGTGTTCTTATTGTTGGGAACATTGTGATCATGTGAAGAGGTTGAGGCTAGTTGTGGTGTTGTTGCACACTCGCGTAAAGACACTAACCAACCTGTAGATTTGATACCACTCTAAATTTACAAATATCAAGGAAAAATTGTTTTAATAAAAATTTATCATTCAGTAAAATCCTTCCGGAAAAGATTATTAAAGTTAAAATTATATTTAAGTTTGTAAACTTGAAGTTTGAAAATTCCGGAAAGTTTTCCGGAATGTTTATTTTAATTATAAATATCAAAAAATAAACTTAAGTTTGCAAACTTTAATTTTAATTAAAATTTAAAGTTTCCGGAAAGTCCTTCCGGTTAAGTATTTTTATTAAATTACAATTTATAATATTCAAGTTTGTAAACTTAAATTATATTAAATCTGTCCGGAAAGTTTATTTAATATTTATTACCAACTTTTCTTTGAAGGCAACGATAAAGCTTGTAAGCGCAAAGGTTTGGATGTGTAATTCCGTTTGAATCACAGACTGGTTTGAGTTGGTGACTACATTTACTTGGACAGTCTTCTTCCTATTTTTAAATAAAATTAAAAATTAAGTAAAAGGATAACTGACTTTAGTAACAAAAATAGGAGAGATCTGAAAGAGGAAACTTATTTTTTTAATTTCGAGTTGTAAAAGTACTTGATTGCATTCCCCCACATGGACGAATACATTCTCTTCTTCGCCACGTAGTCTTCTTTCACAATTCCATTGAGCAAATAGGCAAACACCTTAGAATGGATAAATACTGTTTATTCTGTATTAACCCCGTCTAAATTAGAGCCCCCTCCTTAATAAAGCCTTCCGTTGGAGAATGGTTGAAAGATTAAGCCCCCTCTCTATAACAGAAAATACGATAGATTAAAGAATCTTCTTCTCACTTTTATGTGTCCTATTTGTATTGTCACATACAGGAACAATTTGATCAAAAGGCCCTTCATCTCTACACATATCACACTGTTGATGTCCTTGTTGTGGTTGATGTTTCTGAACTTGATCGTTAAACATTTGTTTTGGAGAGAAATCCAGTTGGTGTTGATTAAATGGTGATGCGGGCTGAATAAATAATAATTTCAATGATTTGTCAATGATTTGTAAATTGTAATATTTTATTTTTTACAATTTCGGAAAGTTTAAAAAAAGAATATGACTATTTCCGGAAGAGGTAATTAAATAAAATTGTTTCCGGAAAAATTGAAAAAGTAAATATTTATATAGTTTCCGGAATATAATTAGTTTCAGGAATTGTAAAATATTAATTTCCGGAAACTGTAATAAATAGAATAATTTCCGGAAAATTGTAAAATAATCAAATGTTTCCGGAATATTTGTATGCCTTGCCTTCAAGGCATAAATAAATAGAATAGTTACCCCAGTTATCCACTGTGGTGAAATTTTTTGAATTCCATCATTCTTTTCAATAGTAAATGATTCGAAAGAAGATAATTTTCTTTTTGAATTTGTAATTCTTTGATTATTAGAATCTCCATTGTTGATGTTATTAAAATAATTGTGAGGTGGTGCTAGACGTCTAACACTATTGGCACGAGGGAATTTTTCTTTAAGAAAAAAAGGTATTTCGAAAATTTAATTATTGACGAACTAAAATTATTCTCTTCTATCCGACAAGGGCCTTCTTTAACTATATGAAGAGCTGAGATGATTCCACGCGAATTAATTCTACACGCAGTTAATTCAAACCTAAGAGTTAACTATAAAGAATAATCTTTAGGGAACTTAAAAGAATTGTAATTACAATTAGAATATATTAGGATTCTAATTGAAAATGTTTCCGGAATTGTAAAAAATAAAGTTAAATAGAACAATTATTTCCGGAATATATTAATGTAAAATTATTCCGGAATTGTAAATATGAATATTCATAACTAAGTCTCCGGAAAAAATAAATGGTTCCGGAATTGTAAAATAAATATTAAATAGCACTAGTTTCCGGAATAGTTTAGACTTGTTTCCGGAATTGTAAAATAACGAACAAAACTTTTCCGGAAAGAAAGTTGTAAATTATTACAAATATTCCTAGCAAGTTTACAAACTTGAAAATTGACAGAAAAAAGGAAACCCACTTGCACCGATTTTTATGCGTTCTTGACTGGCTATCACAAACAGGGGCAATAGTTTCATCACAAAAGAAATGGCAAGGGGGCGGTTTTGATATTAATAATCTTCCATTATTAACAACTTGTTCTTCATTATTTCTTTTAATATTATTATTTAAATTATTATTCTTTTTATTATTTTTTGTTTGTTGTTTAGCAGCAGCTGCAATAGCATTTGCGCATGCCTGTTCCCCTCTCCCTTCAATAATAATTAAAGGTCCACCGCTCCTACGTTGTGCGCATTTGTGAAAGTCGAAAATACAGTCATTTGCGTAAAAATTTCCTAAAATATATTAAAAATCGGGATATTTAAGACAGTTACAGACCAAACTGATCACAGACAGGGTCAAAATAATCAGCGCAAAGGTCGGCACTTGGACAACAAGTTCCTTCATATGCAAGCGTCAGACCTTAAAGAAACGAGAATTATAGAATTATTTCTCTTGCCTGGGTCATATCTCCTCGCACAATCCAACAAACATAGACTATCATAAGTTTGCCGATCAGTCGCACAAACTGGGTGAAATGAACGTTGACAAGAACAATCGAGGAGTGAAACATCTTTTTAAATTTTAATAAAAATTAAATGAAAAAAATAAAATTTAAGGGGTATAACGTAATGTGGTTTATGTGGCATATTTTTACGCTTCTCCCAGAATGGTCCCTTATTTCCCTCGACCAAGAAGGATCTATGGCAAAATTAATAGAGTTCTGGATATTTTAGAACCTATGGTCCGTTACTGTGCGTGTGTACCTCAACCCTATGTGTGAGTAGACTCATTGTTCCAAAAATTTTATGGGAGTAAGTTAACCAATTTCAAATAGAAGTAATGGTACACACATCCAACATGCATCACATAAACGACAATTTAAGAGGAAGATATACCTATTGAATCAACAAGAACAAATAAAATTTTAAACAAGCCAGAAATTTTAATAAATAATTTTATTAAAAATAAATTGAGCAGCATTTTCTTTAATTTGTCTGAAAAAATTCATGGTCAATTATGTACACGAAAGAATATTGAACAAATTTTAAAAGAAGAAAAAGAGGGCAAGAGATGACTATAAAAATTAAAGGAAAGAAGCGATTTAACTAGCTTCAATTAGATAAAAGATAAAAATATTTGGGATTTATATGGATTAAATAGATTGCTACTAGGTGATTATCAAAAATGAGAGAGAGAGAGAGAGATGCGATGTTGTAAATATAAGGAAATCTTAAGGAAAATGCAAAAACAAAATTAAATTTAAAACCTAAAATTCTAAAGATTCTTTAAAAAAATTTTTGGAATTTCTCTTAAAAAACTAGAGAAAAAAATAATTATAAAAAGCCTTAAAAAATGGGTCAAGAATATTATTTAAATAAAAAACTCCTCTATTATGCTTATTATAAAAACGCTATATCTAATTTTGCGAGAATATTTTAGAAACTATTATAAAAAAAATTATGCACACTTGACCCCCAAAAGTCATTAATATTAAAGAAAAGTGATTTTTGCTGAAAAATAAAGAATTAAAATTTTTTTCAAATTTTAATTTTCAGTGTTTTTAAAATTTAAAAAATAGTTTTAAACGTCACTGAAGAAAAGAAAATCTGATAGGTATATAAAAACTTTTCTTAAAGGTTTTTATCAATCACACACACACGCACACCCTTTTTAAAATAAATTAAAAATTTTTTTTGGCAAAGGGAGGAAAGACTATTTTCCAAAAAAAATTTTTTTTTAAAGAAGGACCTTCAAAATAAACCCAAAAAATATATGTATGTTAATTGAAAACAAGAAAAGGCCAAAAGTTAACGAAACGCTTTCTTGCCCATACTGATTAAGAACCTAATTTATATATAAAAATTTTCAAAAAAAAATTGTTTATTTTTAATTGTAAAATTTTTAATTTTTACATATAATTATATATAATATATATAAGTAGGTATATATAATGTATAATAAAAAAGAATATATATATATATATATATATATATATATATATATATATATATATATATATATATATATATATATATATATATATATATATATATATATATAATTTTGGATCTCACTATTAAATAACCCACCACCCTCCCCATATTGGCTATCTAAAAGAAATAAGGTTGGTGGAGCAAGATATTCGGATCCGAAAGAGACAGGATATCCGCCGGAAATTTACGGTTCGTCGTGTATATTTATTATTACAGGATTTCCCATGACCACCAACTTTAATTGGAGATATATATGTACAATTTACTAAATTTTTAAAATTAGTAACAAAAGAGCTTATTAAAAAGAAAATTAAGGTACCCTCTTTATGATACCTCATTATGATATAATTTTAAAATTTTCGAGTTATCTAATAGTGAGAGGTCCATTGGGGGTCGTCCAACTGTATAAATATATATTTTAATTTTCTTTAAAATTTATCTGATTGTTGCTGTCCTTCTTTGTCTTCGTCCTGTACTTGCTGCTGTTGTTGTTGTTGTTCTGGTTGTTGTTGCTGCTGCTGCTGTTGGTGTATTATTATTATTTACATTTGTAACAGCAATTCTTCCAATTTCATTATTATCATCATTTACTCCATTATCATCTAAAGATATATGACGTAAATTTTGTTTACGTCTTATACTTGTAGTTGATTGTTGTTGTTGGGGTAAAATTATTTTACGCTGCATTCTTGGTGTAGTTTGTTGAGTAGTTTCTTTATTACCTCCTCCAATACAACTTGTATTACTTGAAATTATTTTATCAACTGCTGCTAAAGAAGAAGCTTCTTTTTCATTATTATTTTGTTGAAGTTTTTGTGGTTGTTGAAAATCAATTTTAATATTTTGATGTTTTTTAATTGAATCACCACGTTGTCTTTTACGTTTATCTGTTGTTAAAGAAGCTAAAGAGGAAGATGTTTGTTGTTGTTCAAGTAAATGAAGGTCTGTATTAGATGAAGGTAACAATGATGGCATTGCTGTAGCTAATATTGATTGTGATATTGGAGGTAATTGAATTGGAGGAAATTCATAGGGTGAATCACTTCTAATCAGTTTTGTAACATCTGTTGAAATTGAAGCATTTGGAGGGTTAGAAACGGGATTTGTAGTAGCAGAAAATGAAGCTGAAGCTATAGCAGACGAAGAAAATCTAGAGACAAACACAAAATTTTTGAATTGAAAAATGTTTTGTTTTTTAAATTTTGGTAAAAGTCAAGTTCACCCCTCCTTTTTCCTTCCTCAACGTATTAGAAATAGTCAAACTTTGCTTCGTTTCTCAACTTCACTCTATCTCCCCCTATGGCATACAGACAGTCAATAAAAGGCTGAAAAGGAAGCAAGTCTGTCCATTTTTAGAATAATACGTTGAGGAAGGAAAAAATGAAAGGGGGGGGGGGGAGGGGGATTTGGGTGGTACGAACTTGAATTTTTACCAAACTTTTGGGACTTAAAAAAATTTTTTTTTTAATTTTTCCCCTTACACATTTGTAGCAGTAGTTGTTGCAATAGAAGAAAATAGCAACATTTTTCCCTCTTCTCCTCCACCCTCTTCTTCATCATCATTATCATCCTCACATAATAATTCATCCATACTTGCTCTACGAGAAAAGAAAAATTCTGCTGAAGATTCTGACATTGCAAAATCATCAGAATATTGTTTTTGTTGTTCATCGTCATCATCATCTAACATTAACATTCCTGCTATAGCTATAGCTAATTGTTCTTCTGCTTCTAATTCATTTTCTTGTGAGACTTTAGCTAGACCCTGGAAAATTTGAAAAAAAAATTATATAAAATTTTTTTTTAATTTTTTGAATTAAAAAAAATTTTTTTTAATTCAAAAATTTTTCGAAAAATCCAAAAAAAATCAAAAAAAAATTTTCCCCTCACTTTAGTCCAATGCCACTCTACAACATCTGTTGCTGATGCTCTCATAAACGGATCAGTATTTAATAATCGAGTAATTAATAATTTAGCTGAATTACTAATTGAATCAAAAACAGGCGAAGGAAAATGAAATTGTCCACGTAAAATTCGATTAAATAAAACATCATCAGGTTCATCAACTCCAAAAGGAGGGTAACCACAAAGAAGGCAATAGAGAATTATTCCAACACTCCAACAGTCAGCCTTTAAAATTAACAAATATATAAAAAAAAATCCGGAAATGTGTTCCGGAAAAAAAAGAATAAAATTAAAAATAATTTTCCGGAAGGATAATGAATAAATAGGTACATTACTGAAAATAAAAATTCCGGTAATATTTTCCGGAAAATAATATATAATTAAAAATATAAATATACATTTTCCGGAAAAAACTATATTTTTAACTAGTAAATTAAAGATATTCCGGAAAAATCGGCGTTAAATCCTTCCGGAAAAATAATATAAAAATAACCACATGTATTCAGGAAAGGATAATAAATTCCGGAACGAATAGAAAGTATTCCGGAAAATATAAGAATATACTAGTATTTTCCGGAAAAATCAGAGAGAAATAAATAGAGTGTAATATATTTTCCGGAAAAGTTTATTAATACATATTATTCTACTATAACTACCTTAAATGAATACCCAAATTCAGCAAGCACTTCAGGCGCTACATATGTTGGTGTACCACAAAGTAAAATTCTTAAAAAAAAAATTTTTTTAAATATTTTATCAAAAATTAATAAAAAAATACAATAATTGGTCTTCACTTTCCAATTGACAAGCTAATCCAAAATCTGCCAATTTAATCATTAAACGCTGCCCAGATTGATTGTCAGGAATATAATAAACCAATAAATTTTCCAATTTAACATCTCTATGAACTATTAAATGTTCAGTGTGTAAATAAGCTAATGCACGGCAGAGACAATCAGCACAGCTTGCCCTGAAAAAAATTTTTTTTAATTTAGAAATAATTTTTAAACAGTTCTTACACTTCTGTTTCAGTAAACATTCGCCTCTTTCGAAGAAGTTCAAATAGATCACCATCCTAAAATTAATTTATTTAGTATTAATCGCTATAGGAAAACCCATTAGGAATTCAAAAATCATTCTTATAAGCCGGTGTGTTTTAAATAGGAGAGAAGCCCAGTTGCTGAGCAATTTTTAATAAAACGCTTTTAAAATGTGTAATGGGTAGTAGGCTCAACGGGTTTGGCCGATTTAAGAATAAAAGACAGGTTGGGGACAATTCCAAATCTCAGCTCAAGTTTCAGGTAATCCAACACCCATCCCTGATTTAGTGGTATATTATAGTGAAGATTGGGAAAAAAAAACTAACCGGTACGCATTCCATTCTAATAAACCAATCACCATTTGGATGTGCTATACAATCATAAAGTTGAACAATATTTTCATGTTTTAACATTTTTAATAATTCAATTTCTGTTTGAACTAAAGCTAAAACTTCTGGATTTTCTAATGTTGAACGACGAATAATTTTTAATGCTTCAGTTGACCATTCTTGTTGTTGATCATTATTTAAATTTAAATTACTCGTTTCAACAAGAAAGGCAACTTTATAAACAAAAGCAGTATTTCCATCACCAAGAAGTGAAATAATATGACAACGTTCAGCCAAATCAGAAGGTAATACAACATTTGCGGCTATATTAGAAATTATATGAAAATTAAAATTTAATAAATGTGAAAACAGGCCCGTAGCCAGGAGGTCAGAAAAATAATTTCAGGGAAAATTAATATCCAAAAAAAGGAGCTAAAAAAATAAAATGAATCCAAGAAAAGTACAAATTCACCAGGAAAAATAATAAAAAAATTATCTAGAAAAAATTACAAAATACATAATCTAGGGAAAAGTACAAAAGAAACCCGCCCGGAAACCCCAAAATAATTTAAAAATTTAACCAGAATTTTCTAGTTGTACTTGTTCATTATCATTCCCTTCTTTAAACATATGCCTACCATCTCCACCCGTTTTTAATCGAAAATCGTTAGGATTGCGTTTTCGAAGCATTCTCATTTGTGTTGGACGTAAACGAAATTTTCCTTGTTGTTGTTGATGTCGATTCATTGGTGTTCTTCCACCAATTTCCATTCTTTTGTATTCTTAAAAAAAAATTTTTTTTTAATTTAAAATTAAAAAAAAACCTTCAGAAACAACATTAAAATCATCACAACAAATACGTTCTGTTCCGTAAGCAATAAAAATAAAATCGTCACAAAAAAAATCTGCTAGTGTGTTAACCTAAACAGAAAAAATTAAAAATTAAATTTAATAGCATCTCCTTATTAAGTAGGAGACGCCGTGATACCAACCTTTTGCGGAATTTTTGCATTTTTTGGTATTTCATCTTTCATATTTCGCCAAAAAGACGGATGTAGCTGTAAAAAAGCGAAAGTCCAAAAAAGACAAAAATTCGGCAAAAGAGTGTGGCACAATCCTGACTCATAACTTATCATATAAATTTACCTGTTTCCCACTAATTGAATAAAGCTTTCGGACTGCTCCACTGTTTAATTTAATTTTTGAAGTAATATCGCTAATGACCTGCAGAAATAATAAATAAAAATATTTTTTTTAAATTTAAAAAGAAAATTAAATTGACCATTTCCTAAAAGAGAATAAAAATATAAAAAAAAATGGGAAGAAAAATTAAAAAGCATCAGCCGTTCTTTTCAAAATTATCAAAAAATTTTGAAAAAAATTTACCGCCGACTTATTTTTTTTTAATTTGACCGGTTTATTCTTAAAAGTCGGTCAAAGATAAGAGCGATATAGATAAAAAAAATGGCCACTTTAAAAAAATAAACAAACCATATCAAATGATTGAGCTGTCCGTTTATTAAGTAAATGGCGTACTACTCGTCTTGGCTTGATTCCATTACGAATAATTGTAATTATTCTGGGCTTGACAAATTCATTGGGTTCCTAAACGAAACTTGGTAAATTGTCGTTTACGGACCCAATTTTTCCCTCCTCAAGTTCTTTACTATGAATGTACAGAGTGGTCAGACTCTCCTTCATGCTTCACAATTTCCCCTTTTTTGCTAATAAACAATCAAGAGGGGTTGGGCCCGATACGAAAGACCGAGTCGGGCATTGAATTTTTGCCCGAAAAAAAAATGACTCGAACGTCGGCCCAATTCGAAAACCCCAACACTAATCAAGGAAGTCTGGCATTAATAAAAAAAAAATTTGAAAAGGAAAAAGAGGACCCGTAAACGACAATTCTGTCCAAAATAAAATATTTTAGTTTAAATTCCAAACCCTTTGAAAAGTTTCTCTCAATCCTGAAGCTGTTGGTTCATTAGTTAATTTATTTGAAACAAATGACCAAATTGGTTGAGCCGCATTTGCGTAGTCTATCCGTTTAAATTTGTCTGTTGAAGAAACTACATAGCTTTGGCCTTTAGAAAACTTATTTTTAATCGAAAAAAGATTCGAACCGTGTCTCAATTCTTCCAATCCATTGCATGGTTCACCCCCATTTGAGCGAAAGACAAATCTAACACCATGAGGTAGAGCAAGTGAATCAATCAAAAAATGTATTTTCTGTAAATCTTCAAGGAATGCCGGCCAGGAACGTAATGAAGGAATTATTGTATACCAAATTCCCTGAAAATTATAAAAAATGTATATAATAAAAGAACTTTGGTGACAGAGGAAAATGAAATTTATTGGGTAGGATGAACATGTGGGAGGGCATTTAAGTTGTCAGAAAAGGGTTTTTGTAGAAAAAGGTTGCTAAACAAACAAAATAACGGCATAAAAATTTTAAAGTTTCCGACCAAGTATCAAATCCATTGACATATTCCGAGTCTTGGTCTGGGCAGAGGAAACCCCGTGAGTCGAGGCTTAGAGTAGGAAACTCTAACATTGGTGCCAAGATTGTAAAAGGGAATGTAGAAGAGGGGAAGATTGAAAAATGGAATTGGAAAAGGGCAGAGGAAAACCCGTGGGTCGAGAAACTCTACCAATAAACCTTGACCCACAGGTTTCCTCTGGAAAAGGGAAGAATGGAAAAGGGAATGTAGGAAGTTAAAGAAGGTCTAGCTACTAAAATCAAGTGATAACTTAAAGTCTAATAAATTTAAAAAAAACCTTAAAAAATCTGTCTCCATTTCTATAAAGCCTAATTCTCTTTCCTTGTTCATTTGGTTGAAGTCGTTGAACTAGCGATTGTGTAATTTGTTCAATATTGTTGTTGCTTTCAATTGTTTGCCCTTTCATTGGAGTTTTCTTTGTTTCAATTTCATTATCTAACACTAAATTGGTAGAAGTTGAAGAAGAAGAAGAGCTTTTGTTACTTGAAATACTTCCAGTCATTTCTAAAACCATCTTTTATCTCTAAAATTAAATTAATTAATCTTTTAAAGAAATCAAAGTTTAAATCATTAAATAATCAATTATAGGAAAACAAAAGAAGAATCAAGCAATTAATTATGCCAGTTATCCTCTCAGTTATCCTCCTTTATTGTTTCTTTGTCAATTTACAGCTGGATATTTTCATCTCTTTTGTTCAGTTGACTTGTTTCCAGGGCTCCATGACAATTGTACAGTGGGACAATTGTACAGTGAGACAATTGTACAGTAGACAATTGTACAGTGGACAATTGTGCAGTATTAGGAGCTTTTTTAAAAAATTGAATGTTAACCCAAATTATCGAAACATGTGATCAACACTAAATTTTTTAAATTTTATTATTGTACAACTTGGGGAGGTTGTTCCAATGACGGAACAAACTTTAATTCGTTGAATTGATCAGCAAAGTACTCTTGGTTGAGAAAGTGATCAACCAAGAGTGATCAATCAGGTGAGTGATCAACCTGTAAAGTGAAAATCAGAAAAGGTTGAGAAATACCGAAATCGAAAACCGAGTGATGATCAAACGGAAGACTGATCAAACGAGAGCAATAAACGACACAGATATCGAGCGCCTTAGTGATCAATCAATATTCCCCTAGAGATTAATTGATCAATCGATCACTCTCTCCATTGATTAATTGAAAAATTTGATCAAAATAAGCTTCCCTGTCATAGAACAACTTCCCCGTGTTGTATAATAAAATTTAAAAAATTTAATGTTGATTGTATGGTTTCGATACTTTGGGTCAAGTGTATATTATCTTTCTTACCGATTATGGCAAAATTAAATTTCTTTTTAAAAAGCCCTGAATACTGTACAATTGTCCGCTGTACAATTGTCTACTGTACAATTGTCTCACTGTACAATCGTCCCACTGTACAATTGTCGTGCCACCGTTTCCAGGACAGAGCAAAAAATAACAGGCTTTTACATATTATGCCAAAACATATTTTGCCAATAAGGCTGAAAAATGACGTTTTGTCACGCAGTAATTGGCAAAATGTAAGTTTTAACCCTTGTTGGCAAAATATGGAATTGGCAGAATATGAAAAGGAAAAAAATAATATAAATGAGGAAAGAGAGAGAATGGGAAAAAAAGAACGCTAGAGGGAAAAAAATTAAATTAATTAAAAATTGTTTTTGGCGTTCTGCATTTTTAATTTTTTTCTTTAACGTTTATTATTTTTTGACGTTCTCTAATTAATTTTCTAAAATTATTTTATTGTTTGTCTAGCTTGTTATTGAAGATTTTTTTTTCAAAAATTTGTCAATTTTTATTTAATTTTTTTTTGATTTTTATATTTTCAGATTTTAAAAAATAAACAAAAAATGTTAGAAAACTTTGTTGCCTGGATTTTAAATAATTATATTGGCGAATACTTTTGTTTAAATACTGATCAACTTTCAGTTGCTTTTCTTCAAGGTTTTTTGAAAAAATTAAATTTAGTAATAGAGAGGTACAAGTCTGTCGTTGGCCTCCTTTGACCTGCTAGTTATTGCTAGGCGCCTTCTCTTTTTTTGGCAGGGTGGTTGAGTTAAGATGAGGGATATTATTTAGTAGGTGTCAATACTACGGTTGTCGATTTCACCAAATTCTTTGGTTAACCGAACCGTAAATCTTTGGTTCGGTTTGAAACCGACAACTCTAGTCAATACCTTATTACCTCAGTAACAAGCAAATCTGGATAAACTGCCTCCCCCCCCCCCCCACTGGAGCGGCTACCTGGTTAATTGTAAGGGCCAAACAGGGACCACTCTAAAGTGGTCTTCACCACTGCCAAAAAAATTTTAAATTTTTCTAAAAAATTAAGGTCAAGTTGATTTGGAAAATGTCCCTCTTCGTACCAGTTCTCTTAGAAAATTTGATATTCCTTTGCAAGTAAAACACGGTTTAATTGGGAAATTACAACTTCAAGTGCCTTTAACGCGAATTCGTTCACAGCCATGGATTTTAAGAATACGCGATTTTTTGGTGCTTGTGGGGCCTTATTCTTCTAATTATGATGTTGAAATTGTTGAACAATTTAAGCAACAAAATTTGGAAAAGATGCTTGATGAGTTGGAAATTGAACAAAAGGTTTTTCTTGATTTTAAAGACTCTAAATTTTGAATACTCCAATAATAGATACATTCCAATTTAAGATGGATTTTAATGTTGTTTATTTGTTTGGGGGGGCGTTGTTACTATTTACCCGAAGCCAGGGTTTTTTCAACCCATTTACATAACATACATTCATTATATGGTACACTTTCTGAATTTCTAAAGAGGGTATTTTCTAGTTTGATTCGACTATATTTTCCTTAATAATGTCCATGCAATGTGGCAAGACCCTCTATATAAGATACATTTCATTATGTGATACTCAACCCCTAAACACCTTAATTTGGATACGTTTTCAAATTTGGTGGACCACTAGGTGGAAAGTTCCTTGTCTAGAAAATTTTCTGTTAATTTTTTTTACAAAAATTTCTTTAGAAAAAACTCCTTTCACAACTTGGAATTAAACTAAATGAAAATGAGGAACAAAATTCTTGGTGGGGAACAACTTCATTGCTTTCTACTATTTCTTCTAATATACAGGTTTGAATTAAATACAAATTTTTTTAAATTAATTTTTTTCTAAAGATTCTAGTTGAGAATGTACATATAAAATATGAATCAACTGATTTTAATTTTGGAGTTCAAATTGATTCTTTGAATGTGCAAACAACAAATGCTCAATGGGTAAAATTTTTAAATTTAAAAAATTTTTCTAGGGACTCATAATTCCCTTTTCTGTGAATTCTAGGAATTCTGAGGATTGGTTTTTGCACGTTTCTCATTTCCTATGATTATAAAAAGTAAAAATAGTGTTGAAAACGCAACACACTCCAGCTTAATTTTCGGATTTTGTTTATTCTTTCCGGAAATCGGGGAGTGGCGGGTTATTAATGTCTGGGCGGGGTTTCAAAATTGTCTTCGGATCGAGTATCGGGTTTTAGATTGAATAAAAGTCTGGATTCTGTAACTTGACCCCCTATTTTTTAACCTTGATTTTTTTACTTTTTTTAGCGTGTTGGTTTTGTTGATCCAACAGATGGAATTAATATTTTCAAAAAATTTGATGTCAAAGGTTTCTCAATTTATTGGAATCCTGAAAATAATTTGAATGACTCTCCAATTGTATTGCCTTTATCTTTGGATTCTTTAAAAGTTTTTTAAATTTTTTCTCAGAATTTTTATTCAATTTTAGAGGGATTTTTCTCTACTCCATCAGAAAATGTCTACATTTTACAACCATTTACATTAGAATTAAGAATGGAAAAAAATAATTCGCGTTTTCCTTTACGTTCTACTCTAATACCTCGCTTTAAGGTTTTTTTTAATTTTTCGGAATATTTTTTCCTGAGAAAATTGAGTATTCCTCTTGGATGTTGATAAAGAAATTTTTAAGAAAATTTTTCCTCTCGAAATTAAAAAAAATTTTTTTTGTTTTCGTTTGAATTATTTATTTTTCGAAGGAAGCATAATGTCCTGAATATTAGTAAAAAAAATTTTCTCTGAAATATTTTTTTAGTTCAATATTCGCTCTCAAAGAATTGAATTAGAGCTAACACAAAAACAAATTGCTCAAATCCAACAATTTATGGATGATTGGTCAATGTTTGAACGTGCCCGTCCACATCGTAAATGGCGTCCAAATACGTCTATAATTTCTAGGTTTTTTAAATTAAAAAAAAAACATTTTTTGATTCCTTTATAAAGTCCAAAGCGTTGGTGGCAATTTGCAATAAATCGCCAATTGGAACAAATTCGTAATAAAAATATTTGTCGTGAATCAAAAGCTTTATTTGCACGTCTACACCTAGTCAATACTTATTGTAAGGCTTATCGACACAGATTAAATTGTTTTTTGACGAGTCAGTTGAAAGGGTAAGAAATTTTTTAAATTTTTATAAATATTCTAATAAAAGTCTTAGGGCGTTTATTTTTCAATTGGGGTTTCTAACGGGTCATATACTTTTTTGGGAGAAAAATTTGTAAAAAATTTTGATATTTTATTAAAAAATATTTTTTTCTTTAAAGATCTCAAAATGTTTCTTCTCCTTCTTTTGATGCAAATAAATTAACTATTAACGCTCCAAAATATTCACATGAAGAAACAACTTTAATTAAACAAATTGAACATGGGGCTGATTTTAGTTATACGGTTAGTTTCATTAAATTTTTTCGTTGCTTCCTTTAAATTTTCTTTTCGACCTCATTAACGAAAATTAACCGGCCGTGTCAATCCTATTGAAAAATCTTTTCAATTTTAAGGATTTACACGTTCTCCGTGAAGCAGTTTTTCAAAAAATGTTGTCAGAACTTAAATTACAATTTTCTTCTAATACTAATGAAAATTCAAGAACGTCAAGTCCTTTTCAAATTATTGAAGCAGAACAAGAAATAAAAGAAGAAAATAATAATATTTCAAAAATTGGTCAGCAACAAGTACAACAACAAAATGGAGGAGGTGGTTGGTTAAATTGGATGACTAATTGGTTTGGATCTGAAGAGAAAAATAATGGTATACTTTAAATATTTTTTAGATTATTTATTAAGTTTCGAACTTTTTAATTTATTGGGCCCCATCTGGGAAAAAGTCTGTCCAGATTTATTTTAAAAATTAACCTTGGATTGGATTTCCTGACTTCAACCCCGCAAACCTCTAAAATTTAGATTTTATCAAAATACCCGGTTTATGGCTTTCGGGGGCCGGAAACCCCCAGAATGTTCAAGCTAATATTTTTAACCTCTTAAAAACAAAAATTTTATTTTTCAGAGTTTTTAGAAAAAGAAAATGATTTGATATTAAATGATTCTGTCTATTTAAATAATTTATCTACACCAAAATTGACTAGTCCTAGGAGAGATCATGCACTAAATCCAGAATTGGAAGAAATTGAAAAGAGAATGGAAACTGAAATTTTACAGGTTGGATAATTTTTTTAAAATTAAAAAAAATTTTTTTTTAATTTTTTTTAGATGTTGAATGACACTTTAGACGATTATAATATTTTACGTCGTGATAATTTATTGGCTGAACTTGTTATTAATTTTGCACGTGTTCATTTACGTATAGCAACTGATAAGGTTTTTTTTGTTGTTAATTTTTTTTATTTTTAATATGAAGAAAATTTTTTTGAAAATTTTAAGGCCTCCAAACAAGAAAATAATGAAAATCAACAACATCAAAAAATTAATTTATTAATGTTAACATTTGATTTGGATCAACTTAATGGACGTATTCAGATTTCACCAAAAGAACATAGAACAGAAATGTCAATAAATGTGGGGGATTTAAGTATTCAACAAATGCAACAACAACAACAACATTTTATAAATAATAGTGAGGAAAGGAAAAAGGTAATGAAGGGGGAAAATTGTAAAAACTTGTTGGGAGAAGAATTGTAAAACTTGTTTCATTAGAGTTTACAATTTGTAAAACTTAAAATAAGTTTGTTTTTTGGAGTTTTGTAAAATTCGAGAAAATAAACTTTTCTCAATTTTCTCAAAATTTTTTCAAAATTATTTTCAAAAAATAAAAAAAAACTTTTTTTAGGACTCCAATAATTTATCCAAAAATAATAATGACGAATCCCTTTTTTGTGGTTTCCAAGAAGATATACTATCAAATTCTGATATTACAACAAATTTATTGTTTACAATTGGAAGACGAAATGAAAATACAACAAAAAATAAAAATTTTTCTTCTCCAATAGTTGAATTATTTTATAAAAGATTGGCACCAAAAATGGAAATATATCATGAATTAAATATTTGTTGTGCTCCTCTTGCTATGCTTGCTGATGATTGTTTTATTGCTACATTACGAGAGATTGTTGGAAGAGTGGAGGAAAATAATAAGGTGGGTGAAATTTTTTTTAAAAATTCTAACCATCAGAATTTTATTTAAACACGTGTTTTTTTACAAATTCTGAAATCAGAATTGTGAATGAACATTTGTTTTTTACTAATTCTGAAAATCAGAATTTTATTTAAACATGTGTTTTTACAAATTCTTAAAATCAGAATTCTAAATAAACATTTATTTTTACAAATTCCGAAAAAATATTAGCCAGAAGTTTTAATAATTAAAAACCAAAATTTCTCAAAATTACAAATCAGAATTTTTACAAATTTACAATTTGTAATTTCTCTCTCTCTTTCTCAAAAATACACATTAACTTCCATTGCCCATTTATTTATTGTTTTAATTGCTTCTCTCGCTTCACTACTTTTATCACGTTCTAATATTCGCATAGCTTCACGTAATTCATCTAAACTACATTTATCAGCTGTAAACATTTTTACTACTCCAATACATGCTGCACATTTTGGTTTAGAATAATTATAATTTTGTTGGTTATTTATTCGATTTTCACGTTTTTCCATTTCATCAAAAGCTTTTGCTGCTATTAAATAATCTTCCAAACTAAAAAAATAAATTTTATTGTAACAATGAGGAGATAAAGGTTTAGCGAGCTGAGCAGGCATCCTGCGCCCTCTGGTCCTGCGACCTCCTGTGGCAGTTATTGCTAGAGGCATTCGCTCACCATGTGCAGGAATGCTTTACTGCCATGAGTGATTATGAGCTATTGAGGGCAATGCTTTCACCTTCCCTTTAATAAATCTTAAAACCCACGCCCTGTAAGCTTTTTAAGTGCTAAGTCAGCTGAATCTCCCTTCCTTACATTATCAAAAAAATTTTCTTCACCGATAACAATCATTAGCAATCAGTCTTAAAATCATTTGTGAATTTGGAATATGTTTCTCTTTTTGGTAAACTCCCCAAGCTTCTTTTCCGTTCCCATTAGCAATTTGGGCGCGAGCTAAGCAAAGACAATAAATTAGTGTTGAAGTTGTTTGATGTCCATTTATTTGTTTTAAAATTTTTTCGGCCTCAACAAAATTGTCTAACATAAGTTGTGTTTGTCCATAATTAAAATTGAAGATCTCATCGTTTGAAAAGAATGTCTAAATTTTTTAAGGATTTTTTTGGAAATTCTTTGCAATTTTTTTTTGGTTTTCCTTTGACTCTAGCCTAGTTTGTACGTCCAATGAACCTTTATGAGTTCATTGGTTTAGTTTATTCGTTATATTCCTCATTGTCCTCATAGACTGAACTAGAGCCTTTTTTCTTACTCTTATTGAATCCAAATAGACTAGAACTTCATCAAACTGTTTTCTTAAAAAATGAGCAGAAGCCATGCTTTGTCTTCCTATTATTGTATCACATTCTGCTGGTGATTCTCCAACAATTTTGAAAAATCCTGCTGCCGCGTTTAATAAGTCTTGCTTTAAAAAATGGTGTTTTTCAGTATTTAATTCGCAAAATTACCGAGTTTTCTTCTATTCCTTTAATACAAAATGTAATAGCTTTAAGTAAATATTCATAAGTGCTTTGTGGTTCTATATTTTTCATTAATACAAATGCGGCATCTGTATCGTTCTTTTTTAGATGATAAATAGCTAAATTTAAACGAGCTTCTGGTACAATATCAACGAGTGTTGGAAGTAGTTGTAAAGCTCCGTCTCCATTGCGAAATACAACCTTTATTTTTTGAATTTAGTCGGGTCTAATTATAAGATATACCGTTGGGGGATACAGTGTGGCTTTAATAGGGTGTATTGCTTAGGAAACTCTCTGCACCTAGTGGCTCCATCGATCTTGTTCAAACTTCTAGCTCCTTCCGTATCCAATAGCTCCCTTTGCCTAGCCCACAAATTAAGTTCGGAAAAAGATATCTTAAATTGAGTTGTATTCCTAATTTAGAGTATTTTATTGTAGGGTCTTAATTATTTTTAAAAAATTAATTTACTGTATTATGTAAAATAATATCCTTTGCAAAATTCAATTCACTAGTAGACATACTTTTCAAAGCTTTCAACTCATTTTCTGCAGCTTTAGAATTATATAATCTATATTGGTTGCAAGCTTTTAAATTAACTGCAATAGGGCTATCAGAAAATTTATCCAAATAAATTTGTAGCATTTCCATAGAAATATCATAATAATCTAATTTATAATAACAAAGAGCCATATAAACATTTATTGCTAAATAAGTTTTGTTTTTGGCTAAAACTTTTTTGTAAATGTCTATGGCTTGTTGGTAATGTGATCGAAGATAATGAACAGAAGCTAAACAAAGTTGGTCCTCTGTTGTGTCTTTTAATTGTCCGTGATGGGAAACAACTAAAAAATAAAAATCAGAATTTAATAAAAACATCAAAAAAATACAAACAGAATTTAACGAACACAACAAACAGAAACCAAAAAATTCAAAATCAGAATTTGATTTCAACAAGTTTAAAACAAAAATAACAAAAAAACATTTAATCAAAACATCTAAAACACATTAAAATAAAACAACAAACATTATGGTAAAAACACAACAAAAACATCAAAACAAAAATACAAAACTTCAGTTTAAATATAAAAAACATACGACTTTTCTTATCATTAATTTTGTGAGAAACATGAAAGAGTAACCTTGTTTGTAGGGGGCATTTGGATGCTTTAATTAAAAACATTTTGAATTAATTTCTGCTTGTGTTTACCTTTTTCTGCCACTTTTTTAGCATTTTCATATAAACCCAAAAAGAAAAAAGAACATCCCAAATATAAATAAACTTCATTAGGACAATGTTTATCCCCCAACATTTGTTCATAAATATTTTTTGCATTTCTATAATTTGCGGCATGAAAATGGCAATAACCTAACCATAATTTTAAATTCATTAATTCTTCATTATTTTTTGAATTTATTTTTTCATTCTTTTTAATTTTGTGTTCGAGTAAAGATATTGCCCCCATATAATCACGCTTTTCTAAAAACTTATTTAATTTTTTAAATAATCCTTCTTTTGTTTCATCTTCACTTTCTTGTCTATTTTTACTTGTTTCTTTTTTATTGTTGTTGTTTTTGTTGTTATCTTCTTCTGATTTTTTATTTCGTCGAAATCGTGAAAGTAACATTGTTTTTGTGTTTCAGATTTTATTCTAAAACGATAAAAATAAATAAAATCAGAAAAACATATAGAAAACAAATCAGAATTTTATCTAAACATCAATTAAAACTAAAAAATGAAATCAGAATTTAATACAAACATTAATTTAGTATAACAGAAAAATCAGAATTTAATTTAAACATCAATAAAACAAAAAAATATCAAATCAGAATTTAAAACAAACATTAATTAAAACAATAAAAATAGTAATTTTATTTAAACAAATAAAATCCTGTCACTAAGAATTAAAACGAATATTTTTAGGTTTAAAGTTTTTAGTCTTGTTTTGGGTTCTTATTACTATGGAAACAAGCTTTATAGCATATGCTTTTCTTATAAAAATTCTAAATTTGGGTAATATTTAAAATGGGAAAAATTATAAAAGATTAAAATCTTAAATAGTTCAAAATAATTAAAAAAAAATTTTTTTTAAATTAAAGTTAAAAAATTTTTTCAGAGCTTTCAGCATTCAACTCCATCCACTAGCAATTTTTCAACTACTTTTAAATCATCAGATGAATCTTCTCTAATTTTTCATCAAATATTTATTTCTGCAACAATACCTGAAGTATTTTTAATTTAATAATAAATTTAAAAAAATAATTTTCAGCTTTTAATTGAACTAAGAAGCCAAAAAGCTGCACAAGACTGTATTTTATCAACATTACCAAAACATAGAGAAAATTGTTTGTCTTCTCAAAATAATCAAAAAAGAACAAGAAGAAAACGTACCTCAAATTCTATTCTGTTCCCTTTAAATTTTGATATTAATGATGTTTGCAACAATGTTGGGGAAGAAGAATTCAATGTTGAAGCGAATAATAAAAATTCTGAACATCAGAAAAACACAACAACAAATGTCAAAAACTATCAGAATTTAAAACAAACATCAATTAAAACAGGAAAATATGAACAAAACATTAATAAAAATAAAAACACAACAACAAAAACATTTGGTAAAAATAAACTTGTTTTTACTCCAACAACTTCAAATGAACATCCAAACTTTACAACAATAGAAACATCGTCGTCATCGTCTTTTGTTCTTGCTAGTGTTTATGGATTATCTTTTACTTTTATTAAAAAACATTTACAACAACAAAAATTAAATAAAATTAATGTGGGATTTGATTCGTTTAATTTGAAAGATTTATTTGAGAAAATAACAAACAAAAATAGTGATTTGTTGCTTAAAATTGGGAAGGAAAAGGCAGTTTCTCCTAATAAAGATGTGGTAAATTTTGAAAATTTTTCATTTTTTTTTGAAAATTCTTTTGAAAATTTAATTTAAAATCAAAAAAAAATTTTCTAGTCCGATGGAACTGTTCGTTCTCTTTCTTGTCCAGATTTAACAACAAACAATGGGTCTAAACATTTAAACAATAGCAACAACATTTCTCCCAATAAAACAACTGAAAATTCTGATTCTTCTTCAAATTTAGCTTCAACATCTTTATTAAATGAAAATTTATTTGTTGGTGAAACAGAAAATAATGTGTGTATTAGTCAGACAATGCCTACAACTAAACAACAAATTGAAAACAATGTTTCAAACGTTAAACAAAACCAGAAGAAAAAACATTGCATTGAAGTTGTATTTGTTCCTAATAAACATGAAGTTGAAACAAGTTGTAAAAAGGTGTGTGTTTTTGTTTTGTATAATATCAGAATTAATATCAGAATTTAAAGTTTAATTTCTGAACAAGTTTGTATTTCTGAAAAAAGTTTTTCCCTATAATTCTGAAATTCTGATTCAAGTTTATTTTTTAATCCAACAATTCTGATTTTTTCTTGCAATGTTTTTAAAAGATTCTGATTTATATTAAACTTGTTTTTCTCAGGCAAATTGTATTGTCACAGGAAATTTTGATGACGAACAAACAAATGTTGAATTATTTATTAATCGACGAACATGGCTACTTTTAATAGACTTTTTTGGTTTTTGTTCAACTTCTGATATTAATAATAAAAATGTTTTGGACAACAATAACAACAATTATATTATGAATATTGAATTAAATATTTCTTCTAATTTAATATTATCAATGAATTATCCAAAAAGTGAATTAACTCCCAAATTGGGTATTGTTTATATTCAAAAGCCTACGTTTACTGTACAGGTGAATAACTCTTTTTAAATAAATTTTTCTTAGTTTTAAAATTTTTTAATAGAGAAATTCTTTTAAAAATCAGGAAAATCACAAGAAATTTTTTAAGAATTTTTTTTTCAGATAGATTTGAACGTTTCAAGTGACCCAATCCTTATATGGATGCAAGCTCATAGTTTTTCACTTACCGATGAAAATTCACAAATATATTCTCAACGTTTACGAGTTGGAAATTTTGACAACAAATTAAATGGGAAATCATTACCATGTATTCAAATGAAGCTTATAAAGTGAGCTGAAAAAAATTTTAAAATTTAATTTTTTGTTATTTTTTTGAAGGAATCGTCGAAACTTTAATTGTCCATTAAACAACAACAATAACGATTTTGATATTCATTTAAATCTAAAAATAATAAATGATGTTGTAGTTAATTATATACATTCACATCGTTATTATTATGTTTTGATAGATTTTTGGCTTCAATTTTCTGAAATTTATGATCGTTTATTTATTGAAAATCAAATGAACAAACAATCAAAACAACAATTATTTGGTCAACAAATTTGTGATAATTTACTTAAACTTTGTTGTAAACTTGATATTGAATTTACTAGTGGATTAAACCTCTATATTCCGTCAAGTGAAAATTCACAAAAAGCTGTGCTTTTTGAATGTAACAAAATTCTAATTTCCAATAAATTCTGTCGAGCTTCACAAATAAAAAATTTGCTTCAAAAACATTTGGGAGAAAATTTATTTCGATTGCAGCAACAACAATTAAATAATAATTCAAATGAAAATGCTTCACCTTTATTAGATGATATAAATATAAAAATACAACATTATTCTGTTTATTATGGAAATTTTTGCAAAACAAAAATGAATACAAACAAGAATGAAAGAATATCAAACAAAAACGGTAAATGTTATAATTTAATTTGTTTTTTTTACAATTTGTAATTACAAATTCTGACATGTTTTTATGTTTTCGGAACTTTTTTTACAATTTGTAAAGTTCTGAACAAGTTTTAAATTAAAGTTTTTTTTACAATTTGTAATTACAATTCTTAACAAGGTTTTATCTTCTCAAAACTTTTTTACAATTTGTAAAGTTCTGAACAAGTTTTAAATTAAAGTTTATTTTTTTACAATTTGTAATTACAAATTCTGAATGTTTTTATGTCCACAGAAAAAATGTTTATTATTAAGACTAAATTTTATTGCAGATTTCACTGCCTACACATTTCACAAATTACAATCTGTGATTGAAAATAACAATAACAACAACAACATTCACCAGGAAATACAACTTTACAGAAATTTGTCTGCTCGAACTACACATGCTGGTGGGTTTATTTTTTTAATATAAAAAACAATTTTTTTTTCTCTTTTTTTATGTGAGCATTTTTAATTTTTTTAAGTCTATTTTTTAAACATCTTCATCAGTAAGATAATTTCGCACCAAAAAGGAAAACTGAAAAAATATTTTGAAAAATTTTTTGGAATTTTTTTTTAAATTTTCACCTCATCAAAATCAATAAAACCATCTCCATCTACATCATATTCTATAAATAATTCCTTTAAAAAATTTTTTTATTTTAATAATTATTTTCTTAAATTAACTAACATCAATTAGTCTGCTATTTTGAATATCTCCAAGTTCGCGCTTAAGATTTTTTTTTAATTTCTGATTTTTAAGTTTATTATTTTTATAGTTTAATTCAAGTTCTATTTTTCTGATTTTATTCAAGTTGATTTTTATGTTCTGATTCGAGTTTATTTTCTTCTGTTTCAAGTTTTACAAATTGTAAAATTCAAGTTTTTTTTGTGTACAAATTGTAAAAATTTATTATTTTACCAGTACAAAATCAAAATCCTTTTTAGAAATTAATCCAGACTCGTTTCTATCAAAAACATTGAAACATTCTTTTATTACTTCATTCCATGATTGTGTTTTTTCACTTGTTGTTTTCATAACTTCACAAAACTTAAAAATTTATTTTTTTATATCTTTCTCTAGTATTTTTTATTTACTTCATCAAAATCTATTTGATGATTTCCACGTTTGTCAGCTTCTCTCATTAACATTTCTACATCAATTTGTTTTGAATCCATTCCTAAATTTGTAATTGCACTCTCCAATTCTTCAATACCAATAGCACCGCTTCTGTCTGCGTCGAACATGTTGAATATCTTTTATAACATTTTTTACTCAAGAAGTTTGTCTTTTTTACAATTTGTAAATCCTGACTAAGTTTATTCTATTGTTTTTACAATTTGTAATTACAAAATTTGGTCTTTGTTTTATTTTTTTGCAAATTGTAATTTTAAGTTCTGAATAAGTTTATTTTTTTATTTTTTACAATTTGTAATTCTGATCAAGTTATCTACTCTATTCTTTTTACAAATTGTAATTACAAATTCTGAATAAGTTTATTTTATTTTTTACAATTTTTAATTCTGAACAGGCTCTTTTATATTTTACAATTTGTCAAATTACAAATTCTGATCAAGTTTATCTTTTCTTTTACAATTTGTAATTACAAAACCTGAACAAGTTTATTTTATTTAATTAACCTGTCTATATTCTTTCAATTCCTCAGTCGTGTATTTATCCAATTTTGTTATTAGTCCTCCTCTCATTGCAGAATTTCCACCACCATCATCTGTTCTTTCAGCAGAAGATGAAGAAGCAAATTTTGCCTGTAATGAACGTATACTTTTTCTACTTTCGCTATAATCATTATTTATATTTTTATTATTATTATTATTATCCAAAGGTTGAGATTTTTGATTAAATTTATTTGGTGTTTTTAAATTTGATCGAGAAGATAGGCCAATTGTATTAGTTGTCATTGAAGGATATTTTTTATTTAATATAGAACTTCTAATCCAACTTAGTCTTGTTGAATTATTTGTAATATTAAGAGCATTATTGTTGTTGTTACTAGTTGTAGTTGTAAAAAAGTTGTAATTGTAATAATTCTGATTTTTTCTTTCTTTTATAATTTTATTATCAGAATTTGTAATTGTTTCAGAATTAATTTCTTCTGTTTTTGTGTTGGAATTGTTTAAATTAAAATAATAGGGTGTTGGTATCAATAAACTACTACTACTTTTTTCATCACTTTCATTATTATTGTTATTTTTTCCGTTGCTGAATAGTGAACTTTTTGAATGTTTTTTTGATGTTGAATTGAACATACTTTTCTTCTCTTCTGTTTTTACATGAACGTCTGGGAGAGATTTTATTGGGAGTTTTTTTTTGGATTTTTATGGGGATTTTCGAACGGATTTTTCGGTGTTTTTTTTTTGTGAATTTTTTTTATTTATTTTTTTTACTTTTTTTTAAAATGAGCTCATTTTTAGATTAGAAAATTTTTTTGGATAATATTTTGTAATAAATACCTCCAATTTTTTAAAAAAAGCTTTTGAAAAGGTTATTTATATGTGGATGATGTGGTTAGTGCCAATTTTTCCTCATTGAAAAAATAATAATAGAAGGCCAATTTTGTTTGTATATTTTTGAAAAATGAAATGGGGGAAAATAAAGGTTTTTAAGAGAGCTTTATTTTTCAGGAAATAAAAATATATATAGGGAAATTTTATTTTTATTTTTCTAATTTATAAAAGAAACTTTTTTTAAATTCCTACTTACAACTCTAAACGGTCCTCCAAACAATGTTGCTCGTCCACTACTTCCTTGTGCCATTAATAACGAACTAAAAAATGGTGTTCCACCGCCTGTTGCTGTTCGATTTCTTGAATTTGCACTTTGTCTACGGCTTGAATTTAAATTTTGTTGTTGTTGTTGTTGTCCTCCACTTATTCCGCCTGCTACTAATAATAATTCACTTGCATTATTTTGATTAATTGTTGTTGTTTTTGGTGTTGTTGTTGTAAAGGGCATTTTTAATTTTTTTGTTTTTGAATGTTTTGGGTAAAGGCACAAGTTATGGGGAAAACTGTAAAGGAAAATAAACTTTAAAATAAAATCAGAATTTTATAAAAACATGTTTGTTTTTAATTCTGATAAAAATTAAAAACAAGTTGGTTTTCTATCAGAATTTTAAACAAACTTGTTTTACAAACCTAAATCAGAATTAAAATATAACTTGTTTTGATTCTCTCAGAATTTTTAAACAAACTTGTTTTACAAACTTAAACTTAACACAAACTTAAGAAACTTAAAAATTAATGTTAAAATAATATTAAAAGAGTAATTGTTCAAGCGCGTTTTAAGTGTATCCCATAGCAATAAATATTAAATAAAAATGTTTTCCGGGAATTGTTTATATTATTAATAAATATTTGAAGGTTGAAGGGCAATATAAAATATTATTCGACTGTTATAGTAACGTCAAATAGTTTTTTTTTATTTCTGCCATTGTGCTTGTTTTTTTTAAAAATAGGTGGCACTAAGAGAATGAAAAAGAGAAAAAGAATTAAAATGAAAAAATATATTACATGCATTTTTATGGAAATGAATACTTGCTTATATCTCTTTTTCTACTTTAAGCCTTTATTTTTTTAAAAGAAAATCAATTAATAATTAAAATATGTAAGAGCAAATTGTAAAAAAAGAAAAAAGGTATTTTAGGAATTGTAAAATAAGTTTATTAAAAATTCTGGTTTTGATTAAATTCTGGTTTTTTAAACAAGTTTTAAAACAATTTAAACAACCTTCAACTTTTCTAATTTCTAATTCTGATTTTTTCTTTTTAAGTTTGTTTAAAATTCTGATCTGGGAATAAACAAACTTGTTTTTATAAAGTTCTGATTTTATTTTAATTTTAAAAACAAGTTCTGAAACAAGTTGAGATTTAATTCTGATTGTTTTCTATTTTAATTCTGAGTTTTATTTCTAAAAACAAGTTTGTTTTTAATTCTGATTTGATTAGTTATTTAAGAATTGTAAAACAAGTTCATTTTAAAAATTCTGATTTTTTTAAAACAAGTTTGTTTAAAATTCTGGTTATATTATAAACATTTATAAAATTCTGATTTTATTTATTTATCTATTTTTATTTTCAGTTCCCGATACTCTCGTAATTCTACGTCTTGAAAATTTAACTATAAATTGTACCAGTGATTTTTACAAACTTTTATATGAATGTATTAACCACAATTTTGGAGAACAATTAATATTACAACCTGAACTTATTCCTAATGAATTATTGGAATTTTCTGAAATTGATTTGGACGAACCATTAGAAAAATATGCAACATTTTGTGTTAGATTACAATTAAAGGGAGTTCAAGTAAGGAGAAAAAATTTTTTTGAATTCTATTTTTAAATTTTTAGTTAAATTTATTAACACCTTCATCACCTTTTGAAACAAATTCTTTTGAAAAATTTGCAACATTTTCTCTAAATTCAGTCAAAGTTTTATTCAATTCTTTTATTGATTCACATTCTGAAATTGACATAATTTGTAAAAGTGCAACATTGGAAGATTCTACTAATTGTATAAAAAAAATTTTTTTTAATTTAACAAATTTTTTAATCTTTAGCAAATAATACAGCAGAGCCTTTCAAAAAATTACTTAAAGCGCGCCATGAAAAGAGTTCCAATAAACATGTTGCTTCAACAAGTTCGACAACTAAAAACATGTAATAAATTCAAAAATGTTTATTTTAAATTCTGGTTTCTAAAATTTAAATGATTGGAAATCAGAATTTATTTAGAACTTAGAATTGTACAAAACAAAACCTTTTTTACAAATTCTGATTTTAATGACTTCAAGTTTTACAAATTCTGATTTGTAAAACTTGAAATTAATTTCAAGTTTAATTCTATTCTTATAATTTCTGATTCTTTTTACAAATTGTAAAAAATATATAATTTTCTTTTTATTTTCAGTGAAAGCAAAAAATTGCTTTGTGAATTACATATACAAATGGCTCGTAATGAATGCCATATATTTTCATTTATATTAATTAAAACTCGTGTTTTTCTTCTTTTTGAATGGATTGAAAAGCTTAAATCATTTCTTTTACTTGTTAATAATTTAAATTCGAATGGTAAGAGTTAATATTATTTTAAATGATATTTAATTATTTTTTAGAATTTTCTTCAAAAAATGGAATTCATTGTCGTAGCAGTTCAACAACAACAATTCAACATCAAAAACAACAAAAATATTTTAAGAATAATTATTCATCACAAGCAGGATTAAACAACTCTTCATTGTCCACATCATCTTCTTCAACAAATATAATTAATCAAAATAAAATTATTTCAATGTTTAAAATTACATTAAAAGATTGTGAATTAATTATATTAGAAGATGAAAGTAAATGTGACAGTTTTGCTTTAATTACAAATTGTAGTGGTGTAATTTTATATAATGTTTATGAAGATAATGAACTTTATGATATACAATGTGAAATACAGGTAAATATATAAATATATAATAAGTGAAATACAGGTAAATATATTTACAAATTCGAAAACGATTCTACAAATTCTGAAAAAAGTTTTACAAATTGTAATTATAATAAAACAAACTTTTTTTTTGAATTACAATTTGCGAAAATTTTACAAATTCTGATAAAAAGTTGTTAAATTACAATTATCTAAAACAAATGTTTTACAAATTGTAAAAAAGTTTTACAAATTTTACTAAAATTTTACAAATTCTGAAAAAGGTTTACAAATTCTAATAAAGTTTTACAAATTCGAAAACGATTCTACAAATTCTGAAAAAAGTTTTACACAATGTAATTATAATAAAACAAACTTTTTTTTTATAAATTCTGATTTTTTCCACAATTTCAGAACTTTTCTCTATCTTGGTGTTTAATGAATTGTGAAAAATCAAGTTTAACTCAAATAACAAATGAATCAAATGCAACAATTAATATTCAAATGTCAAACAGCAGCAACAAAACATCAATTAAAGAAAAAACATTATTAAAATCTTCAATTATTGATGGAATAGAACATTTATTATTAAAACAAAAACAACAACACATTCAAATTAATTTGGGGGCTTTAATTATAAGAAGTTCATTGAAGGTAGGAAGAGAGAAATTTTCTTCCCTTAAAAATTTTTTTCCTTTTCAGGATTTTTTTATTATTAAATATATTATTGATATTGCTTTAATTACTTGGGAAAAATCACAAAATCAGACATTTTTTTGGTCTGATTCAAATTTTGTTAATAATAAAAATTCTCATCAAATAATTCCTAAAAGATGGCGTTTTAATTGTAATCAACTTTGTATTTGGATTTTAAAAGAGACTACGACATCAACTACAACAAATTCTAGTGGTAGTATGGCCCCATTTTTGCGTTTTAATTTATTTGGTAAACTTTAATAAAATTAATTTTTAAATAAATTTATTTTAAGGATTAAATGCTCAATGGACCTCTCGCCATCTAGAAACTAATTTTTCTGTTAGTATAGATAATTATCGTGAACGTCCACCTCTTGGATGGGAACCATTATTAGAATGTTGGCGTATTGCAAGGCTTGAATTGGAAGAAAATGTTCAACAAAAATGGAATTTGTGGTTAAGACCGGGTATGGAAAAAATTTTTTTTAATTTTTTACAATAGAAAAAATTTTTTTTCTTAATTTTTAAGCAGATGACAGTTTAGCAGAATTAAATATTACACAAACTTTTGTTGAGGATCTGATAGATTTTATTGAAATTAATAATAGACTATTTTTACAAACAACAACAACAAATAAAACTTTAAATTTAATTGAACAAACAAGAAATCAGAATTACAAAACGTCAAAAATAACAACAAAAACATCTAACAATGCTGATAATAATAATTCTTTTTCTGAAAGCTATAAAATTCAAAATCAGAATTCTGCTTCTAGTAGTGCAAAACAACGCTCAAATTCTTTCCTTTCTACTTCTACAAAATATATGTCAAGGTAGAATATTTCAGAATTTGTAAAATAAACTTTACAATTTGTAAAATTAAATTAAACTTTCTTTTACAAATTGTAAAATTAATAAAAACTTTTTTACAATTTGTAGAATTAATAAAAACATTTTTTACAATTTGTAAAATTAATTAACACATTTTTTACAATTTGTAAAATTAATAAAACATTTTTTACAATTTGTAAAATTAATAAAAACATTTTTTACAATTTGTAAGATTAATTAACACATTTTTTACAATTTGTAAAATTAAATAAACTCTCTTTTACAAATTGTAAAAAAACATTTTACAAATTCTGAAATGCTTTTTACAAATATAATCTTGCTTTACAAATTGTATTTTTCTGTTAAATTAAATGTTTGTAAAACTTGAAAATAAACTTAAGTTTGTACAAATTAAATTTTTAAGATGTAATGCTTTTGATTCAATCAAAATTTCAAATCCTTCTGATATTGACCTTAATATACAATTAGATTTACCTGCTGGAATAGGAATTTCACTTATTGGAAATAATTGTGAAAATAATATCAACAACAACACTTCTGTTGATGAATTACAACAACAAGAAGAATTAATTTATGCTCGTTTTTATTCTGTTCGTATAGGAGTCTTAAAACATCAAAATAATACTTATGTTTTTAATTGTTCTTCACAGTCTATACAAGTAGAATTTTATTTAATTTTTAATTTAAAAAGAATTTTTTCACAGTTTGATAATCAAATTCTGGGGGCCGATAGGCATAATTTATTTTTTTGTGATCCTAATGCTCTTCGAGATGAACCTGTGGTAGGCCCTTTTCCTGCACTTAATTTTGAAATGAGTTATACTTCAACGGATATATTGGATGCATATGAGGTAGAAATTAACAAAAAAAAATTTTTTAAATTTCTTTTTTTAAGTCTTTTCGCCTTAAACTTTGTAATTCTTGTGTTCTTCTTGATGAACAATTAATTTGGAGACTTGTATATTTTATTAAAAATATTGTTGAATATACTAGAAGAAATAAATTGAAAGAAAAACAACAACAAAAACACCCAGAAAAAATTCAAATTCAACAAGTTACTAAAAATTGTTATTTTGGTGCATTTCAACTTGAATTTGGAGATATTTCTCTTTCTGGTAAAAATAAAAATTAATTTTTACGAATTGCAAAAATTGTTTTAATAAAATTAAATTGTAAAAACAAGTTTATTTTACAAATTCTGAATCTTAAAAGTTGTAAATTCTGAAAATAAATTTAGCGTTTTACAATTATAATTTTGTAAAAACACCAGAATTTGTAAAAACTTTTTTATTATTTAAATAGATTTTAGAGCGTAAAACAAGTTTTTACAAAATTTACAATCTCAACTTTTTCTTCAATTATCTATAAAATTTAAGTTTTAACTACCGACAAAAATGCTTTACCTCCTTGTTTACGTCTACTTAAAGAAGGATATGCAGAAACACTTTTACTTGTTAATTTTGAAAATGCTTTAGTTACCCTTGCTCCATTTTGGGCACATCGATGTTTAACAACTTTAAACAATTTATTTGCTAATATTGTTGATTTTTATATTGGTGGGGTTTTAAAAAATTTCCAAAAAAATTAAAAATTTTTTAAGGAAATTTCAAAAAATTTCAAAAATTTTTAAAATTAAAATTTTCCATTTAAGGCCAACTTAAAAAACAAAAATTAAATATTTTTGTTGCAATGGATGCAATAGGAAATCCTAGTGGTTTTGCTACAGAATTTAAAGAAGGTTTTGAAGGACTACTTTTTGAGGGTGATGTTGCTGGTTTTACTTTTGGTATTGGTTATGGGGCTGCTAATAGTATTTCTAAAGTTGCTAGTTCAATGGCTCAGGGAGTTGGGGCTTTAACTTTTGATGGTAGGTTTTTTTTGAAATTTTTTTGAAAAAATTTTTTTGAAAATTTTCAGATTTTTTTTCAAAAAACTTTTTTCAAAATTTTTTGGAATTGTTTTAAAAATTTTATAAAAAAAATTAAAAAAAAAATTTATAAAGATCAACACGAACAATTTCGTCGTTGGATGTTACGTTCAAAACCTGAACATGAAGCTAATGCTTTAGGCTATCTTTATGGAGGACTTAAAGGTTTTGGTGTTGGTGTATATGGAGGATTAACTGCAATTGCTAAAAATACATTTGTTGCAGCTAGACAAGAAGGGGTTTTGCCGGTAAAAAAATTTTTTTTATTAAAACAAAATTGAAGCAAAATTTATGAAATAAACCTTAAAAAATACAAAATTGAAGCAAAAAAAATTTTAAGCAAAATAATTTTTGATATATTTTTTAGGGTGTTATTCGTGGTGTTACAACTGGCGCTGTTGACACTTTTACAAAACCTTTACAAGGAACATTAGACTTAGTAGAAGGAACAGCTTCTGCTATACGTGAAGTTGTTGGTGCACCTCTTGGTTTGCTTGGAAAAAATTTTTTTCTTTAAGAAAATTTTTCCCCCTTATTTTTAAGTTCGCCGTGCACATTTCCCTAAAAAACGTTTACGTTCACCCCGTGTTTGTTCTTCTATGAATGGTTTGCTTCCTTCATATTCTAATGAATTGGCTGAAGCACAACAAGTACTTACCTATAATAAATTTTACAAAATAAATATTATTTCAGGATTTATTACGAATTACAGGAACATATGCTTTAAATGACGATAAGTTTGTATTTTTCTAATATTTTCTTAAAAACTTTTTTTACAAACTTAAGTTTGTATTTTTATTTACAACTTATATTTTATAATTCCCCCAGTTTTGTATTTTTCTATTATTCTTTACAATTTTTTTACAATTAAGTTTGTAAAACATTTTTAAAACTTATTTTTCGTTTTTACAATTTCCCTAAAATATTTCTTAAAACTTCTTTCTTTTTACTATTTTTTAAGTTTTACAATTACAATTAAGTTTGTTTCAAGTTTTCATAATTTTTTTCAAGTTTTTCATATTTCATCAAGTCTTTATAATTCCCCCAAAGTTTGTATTTTTTCTAGCATTCTTTTAAAACTTTTTTTTTACAATTCTTTAAGTTTTACAATTACAATATTAATATTCTTTTGTGATTTTATATTTGTTTTTATTTACAGTCGTCTTCTTTGTATTGTTCCTTTCTATGAACGTTTTACCCCAGAAGGATGGATTATTCGTCATCGTGCATTAATTGTTCCCTCTCAAAGCTATATTTGTAGAAATATTGTTGAAGGAGGAGGACAAGAAAATTTAAATTTTGAAGAAAAAACAATTGTTACCCACAGAATACTTTTTGAACATTTAAAAAATGTTCAAATTTCTTCTTCAAATAATAATAATTTAAATAAATATAAACGATCTTCATCTTCTTCAAATTTAAAAACAACAACAACAACAACAAATTGTAGACCTGTTGGAATTGGTAAAGGAAAAAAATTATTTTTTGAATTTTCTTTAAGTTAAAAAATTTAATCTAAGAAATCTTCGGAAAATTTTTAAAATTTTTCAAATTTTTTTCAAAAAATTTTTCTGAAAATTTTTCGGCGTTAAAAAATTCGATTTAAGAAATTTTCGAAAATTTTTTTGAATTAAAAAAAATTTTTTTTTGAAAATTAAAAAAATTTTAATTAAAAAAATTGTGAGAAATCTTTAGTATTTTTTAGAAAATTTTTTTGAAATTTTTTTAGAAAAAAATTTTCTTTTTTATTTTACAGATATTTTTTACAATAATTCATGTACTCAACAACAACAAAATTCTTCCTTTAATTATCAAATTAATACCAATAAACAACAACAACAATTACCAGCTTTAACTTTATTATGTACAAATTTAGAATATGCCCAATACTTGTCTAAACAAATGATGAAAGCTAAAGTTTTTTATGAAAGACATTTACAACTTAAACGTTTAAATAATATTACACTCTGTTTCAAAAGTATAACCCACTTTAATTTTTTTACTTTTTTCGTTGATTAATCAATTTATCTTTTTGAGATTTTGTATTTAGATACAATTAACAAATCTACGAACATTCCCAAAGTTTCATAAAATTTTGTTCCATACAAAATTTTTAATTAATTTTTTTTTCGAAATTTTGCCTAAAAAAGGTGTTTCATAAGTATAACCCACTTTTATTTTTAATACTTCTAACATTAGGAAAAATCTATAAAAATTCCACCAACCATATATAGGAATATTATAAAAAAATAAAGAAAAATTAGGCCCATATCTCTACTCATTGTCGAGATCCTGACACCTCAAAAACCTCAAAAATCAATGTAAAACGAGGGTAGGTCTATTTAAAAAATATTTTCGACACATTAAGGGTAGTTTTGAAATTTTATTTTTGGCCTATCTGAAAGCCATTGAAATTCTCTACAAGATAGCATTTGCCTTATTTTTCAGAAAAAATGCATTAGCGAGATACAGGTAGTCAAACTTCAGAAGCGACCTTAACGGTCATTTTTGTGGGCATTTAGGCGTTTTTTGTTGATGCAAGAGTTTGACCACCTGTATCTTGCTAATGGATTTTTTCCGAAAAATAAGGTAAATGCTATCTTGTAGCAAATTTCAAGGGCTTTCAAATAGGCCAAAAATAAAATTTCAAAACTTCCCTTAAGGACTCGAAAATATTTTTTAAATAGACTTACCTTCGTTTTACGTTGAATTTCGAGGTTTTTGAGGTGTCAGGATCTCGACACTGAGTAGAGATATGGGCCTAATTTTTTTTTTATTTTTTTATAATATATCTATATATGGTTGGTGGAATTTTTGTAGATTTTTCCTAATGTTGGAAATATTCAAAATAAAAGTGGGTTATACTTATGAAACATCTTTTTTAGGGAAAATTTCGAAAAAAATTAATTAAAAATTTTGTATCGAACAAAATTTTATGAAACTTTGGGAATATCCGTAGATTAGATAATTGAAGCTGCATACCAAATTTCAAAAAGATACATCAACTGTACATGGAAAAAAGTAAAAAAATTAAAGTGGGTTATACTTTTGAAACAGAGTGTAAAAATGATGGAAAAAAGAAAATATTTCCAATTTTTACAATATAAAGGAAAAAATTACAATTCTCAATTAAATATAAAAATAAATTTGAAAGGTAGGGGTAAGAATGAAGCAATACCGGATGATATTTAAAAATAAACTTGTTTTTGCCGTAAAAAGTTTTTTCAATTAAAGTTTAATTTTAAGATTACAATTTGTAAAAAGTTTCAAGTTTTAAAGTTTATTTAGTTAAAAATTAATTAAAGTTTAATTTTACAATTTGTACTTTTATTTAAAGTTTAATTTACAGATTGTAATTTCAATTAAAGTTTATTTCTTTAATTTTACAATTTGTAAATAATAATATAAGGTTTATTTTTTAATTTACAAATTGTAAATTAATTAAAGTTTAATTTTACAATTTGTAATTTTAATTTTAAGTTTATTTTTTAATTTTACAATATGTAATTTTAAGTAAAGTTTATTTCTTTAATTTTACAATTTGTAAGAATAATTAAAGTTTATCCATAAATCAATTTACAAATTGTAAATTGATTTTTATTTATAATTTTAAAGGCATAATGAAGAAACTTTTTTCTGTATATTAGTTTTGTATAGAAATTTTTTTTATTAAATTAATTTATTATTGTTTTTTTTATAGATTTTATATTAGAAAAAAAATAAAATTTATTTACAAAAACACATTTGTTTTTTTTCTTTCATTTTATTTTTAGATTTATATTTTTTAGCTAATTTATTACCTTTTAATTTGCTATAATTGTTTTAGGCAAGTTTTCCAACAAAGATTTTTTATAAAATAAAAATATGTATTTTTGGGCTTATAAATTGTGTATTTCCTCTTTAATCAAATAATAAATAAAACTTGAAGCAAAAAAAAATAAAAAAATATTTAAAGTATGTGTGTGTTTATGTACTTTAAACATTTTAGTTTTTTTTATTGTCACTTAAAAAATAATTCATTAAAAGAAAAATTCATTAATTTTCTTTTGCTACACTCGAAAAAAATTTTTTTTTGCTAGTAAATGTGTTAAATAAAAATATAGCTTATTGTTTATCTTTTAAAGTAAAACAGCAATTGTTTATAATATTTTAAATGCTTTAGGGGAGAAAAGGGAGGGCTAGAGATATCGTTAAATATTACACATATTATATTATTTCCGGAATTGTATTTTGTAATTGTTTCCGGAAAAGTTTTTAAATTACACTTGCCGTTTTTCCGGAAGGAGTTTATTGTTGTCTATTTTCTTTCCGGAAAAGGTTTATAAATTACGTTTGTTGTTTTTCCGGAAAAAGTTTATTGCTTTTTCTCTTCTTTCCGGAAATGTTCACAAATTACAATAGCTTTCCGGAAAAGAATTACAAATTGTACTTTTCCCAACTTTTCCCGCCTTCAAGTTTTTACAAATTCTCACGTTTATTTTTAGCAAATACAATAGTAAAACTTATTGTATGTTAAGTTTATTTTTTTTCACAATTTTCTTTTAATTTACAATCCTTTATTAATTGTTTTCAATTGTTTAAATAAAAATTTTGTTTTCCCTCTTTAAATAAAAACAACAAATTTTATTTTAAATATTTATAAGGGCACTTAATGTAATTTAAAATTATTTTTAATTTTTCTAAAATTTTTTCTAAAATTATTTAACATAAATTTAATTGTGTTAAAAAATAAAAAAAATTTTTATTGGTAAAATTCATTTTTTGTGCTTTTTAAGACCTTTCCCCTCCCAAAATCTGTCCTATTTTGTCGCCTTAACTTTTTTTTCTTTTGTTCCCCCAGCCATTCTTTTTTTACCATTATTTGCTTGCTTTTTCTTCCAATTTTCCCCCAAAATTTTTTTTTCTATTTTTTTTTCCTTTTAAAATTTAAATACTTTTTCTCTTTATTATTTGTGTAACAATAATCCCTTATTTTTTAACTTCCTTTAAACACCTTTTTTTGTTAGGAAAAATAAATATATATAATTTAATTTTAGAAGGAGTTTTGGGGCAGTTAAAAAAATTTTTTTTTCTTCACTAATTTTTTTTATTTTCCCCTAATTTTGTATTTCCTAGAAAAAAAAGTTTTTTTTGGTTACACCTTCATTTTCATTAGAGCATAAATTTCCGGCTAAAATTAAGCATCTTTTCGAAACAATAAAATAAATAATTTAAAAAATTTTTCAAAAAAAAATTCTTTGGATTTTATTAATTCAAAATTCTTTTTTTTATTAATTTTCTTTTGTTTGCCTTCCCATAGAAAAAATTAAAAAAGAAAAACTTTGTTTCTATTACTTTATAATTTTTACAAAAAAAATAAACTTAAGAATTGTGAGAATATTTAATTTCAGAATTTAAAAATGTTTCTTAAGTTTGTAAAATTAAAGGTTTTTTACAAATTCTGGAAAAATTTTATTTTTGTTTGTAAACTTATTTTAACTTACCTATTTTACAATTAATTGTAAAACTTATTTTCCGGTTAGTGATTTTACAAATGCAAAAAAAAATATTTTTTAATATTACAATTGTAAAACTTGTTTTCCGGTTTTCTTCCGGTTAAACTTATTTTCTGGTTATTTAGTTTTAGTTATTCTGAAATTAATTCTGAAATAAAGAATTACAATTGTAAACCTGTAAAAATAAATTTCAGAATTTGTAGTGAATTAATAAACGGAAAACAAGTTTTACAATTGTAATTTTTATTTCAGAATTTTTTTCAGAATTTGTAAAAATAACCTTAAAATAATTACAATTGTTTCACTAATATTTTTACAAATTCTGGCAAGTTTCTACAAATTCTGTTTTTACAAATTCTGATATTCCCCTAGTTTTTGCTAGCAATCTTTTTATTCCCCCTATAATTTATAACCTAAATCATCCTTACCCAAATTTTCATGCAAAAATAGTTTACAATTTCTTTTTTACTGTTTTTACATAAATATTTGTATACATTATTAACTCGTTAATGTTTTTTTTTCTGCACACAACTTTCAGAAAAATTCATTTTTGTGTGTTTTTATTTAAGGCGACAGTTGCTTCTTTTAGTTTTGTGGTCTTTCTACTTAAGCTTTCTTTTTTTATTTTCCTCTATATTTTGCCAATTCCCGCCGGCGGGCACTAATTCTTTTGACATTTGGCGTTAACCCCCCTTTTCCTCCTAACCCCCACCTCCTTTTTACATATCCCCATCCCCTTCCATCTCTTATCTTCGCTTAAAAAAAGAAATTCGATTGAAAAAGAAAATTTTAAAGAAAAAATTAAAAGAAAATGATTGAGGGGGAAGAAGAGTTTGTTTAGGTTAAAGAAGTACTTGTCATCACCTAAATTATTATAAGCAGTTGACAATTATTTTTATTAAACTCTTAAACAACCTTTTTTATTCTTTCAGGTTGTCAATAAATTTTACAATTTGTAATTATTAAACATAAACTTTAAATAAACTTGAAATGTTTTTACAAATTCAAAAAAGTTTATTTTAAAAAAATTACAATTGTAAAACTTATTTTCTGGTTATATTCTTTTCCGGTTATATTTTTCTCTTATTTTTTATTGTCAGAATTCTGGTTTTTACAAATTCTGAAATAAGTTTATTTTTTATAATTACAATTGTGTTTTTAATTAATATTTTTTTACAAATTCTGATAATAAACTTGAAAAATCAGAACAACCGGAAACAATTTTCTTTACTAAATTAATTTTTCTAAAAACTTATTCAGGTTTTAACGTCTTTACAAGTTCATTTACCCGTGTTCTAATTTAGCTTTACCAACACGCCATTTAAAAAAGTTTTTTTCTTCTTTTCGCCCACACAATACAAAAAATATATTTAAATATATATTTTTATTTTTAATAATTACGTTTGTAAATTTTCTTTTTTTTTATTTTTTTCCTAATTTTCATTAGTGGAGAAAAGTCTCTTCCACTCCATTTGGCCCTTAAAATAAACAAAAAAAAATATTTTAGAAAAAAATTTTTTAAATCCTTCAAGAACAAAATTTTTTTCGATTTTAAAAGAAGCTGAAAAAAAAAGAAAAATAATTTTTTAATTAGTAGAAAATTTTTTATCAATTTTTAATTCAAAAATAGACTTAATTTTAATAAATTTTAAAAACTATTTATTTCTTGTAAGGGCAATTCGAAAATTATTTTCTAAATTCTTGCTTCTATCTGTTCCTTGATTAATTCCCTATCAGAACAACCTGAAACAATTTTCTTTACTAAATTAATTTTTCTAAAAACTTATTCAGGTTTTATTAGTGTAAAATTTTAAAGTTATGGCTTAAATAAGGTGTCCTGTTACCTTATATTTTAAATAAAAATAAAAAAATTTTTTCTTTTAAAAAACAAAAATAGACAGAAAATGGGGTTGGTGACGCTTCTCTCAACTACATAATAATTTTTATACTTTTTTTTTTCATTTTTTTGGTCATAAAATTATATAGTTTATATTAAGTAGTAGTGTACTTCAAAAAATAATTTTCAGTGCTTTTTGGCACGCAAATCTAAAAAAAAAATAAAAAATAATAATTTTTAAAGAAATCTACTTACTAATTAATTTAAAATTTTATTTTTAGAATGTAAATTTAGGAAAAATTTTAAAATTTTCCTTAAAAAATTAATTTTCTGCCTTTAAAAAATCCAAAAATGTCAAAAAGCCTTCCTTTTAAAATTTTCTTCACTTTATTTATTTTTTGCTCATTTTATGCTTCAGTTATTCCTAAACAACAACATTTTTCTGAATGGCCAGAAGAAAGTAGTAGTAAAAATGTTGCTTCAGTTGCTGAAATGCCTAGAGAAGACATTACATTATTCTTTCAACGACTAGCGGTAAATTCGAATGTATTTTCAAGAAATTATTTTTTTCCGGAAATTATTTTAAACTTTTTCCGAATTTTATTTTTATCCGGAATCTATGCTTTGTATTTACTATAGTTATATTTTATCCGGAATTAATTATTCCAAACTTTCCGGAGATTATTTTTAAATTCCGGAAATTATATTCTATCCGGAATTAATCCTGTATTTTATTCTTAGCCTTCTGGAATTTATTTTACAACTTCTGTTTATTATTATAGACTTAATATTATTTCTTTCCGGAAAACCAATTTATTTTAAAAACAGTCAGGGCATGTTGGAACCACCAGAGAATTTCGTTACGGACAACGAAACATTGAAAGAAGTGAAGAAGGGAAGTCTTCCAAAAGAAAAAAAATTATTGGTAAAAAAATAAATTTTTTTAATTAAAAAAATATTTAAGTTCGCCCCCTTGTAAACGCTGTCCTTCACGGGAGTGCTTCTACTTCCCTGCCTAACACAAAAATTTCAATAACAAATACCCCTCCAACAACCTCAACAAAAACAACAACAACAATATTACCCTCATATTCCACTAAAAATTTAAAAGAAACATCAAAAAATGAAAGAAAAATTGCCAAAAGTTTGAAGGAAATGGGGTGGATTGTATTTATTGTAATTATTGGGGTATTCTTCTCGTTAGCTACAACGATTGGGAATGCTCTTGTAATGGTAGAAAAAATTTTTTTTTTAATTTTGAAGTAAAATTCGAATTTTACAGCTTTCAATTTGTGTTGATAAAAAATTACAAACAATTTCCAATTATTTTCTTTTTTCGCTAGCTGTTGCTGACCTTACTATTGGAGTATTAAAAAAATTTTTTTTAATTGAAAAAATTTTTTTTTAATTTTTAGCTTATTTCTATCCCTCTTATGACTTTATATACGGTAATTTATTTTTTAATTAAAAAAATTTTTTTTAATTCAAAGGCAAATGAGACTTGGACGTTTGGATATTCTCTTTGCCAATGTAAAATCAAAAATAAATTTTTAATTAAAAAAATTAAAAGTTTTAGTTTGGCTCTGTATCGATTATTTAATGTGCAATGCTTCAGCTCTCAATTTGCTGTTAATTAGCTTTGATAGATACTTTTCTGTTACTCGTCCTCTTACTTACAGACCTAAGTAAATTATAGACTTTTTCCGGAAACATTAAAAAATAGAAATTATATTCCTTTTCCGGAAACTATAAATATTATTATACTACTGTTGTCTATAAAAAATAAACTTTCCGGAAAATATATAAAAATAAACCTTCCGGAAAATATATAAAAATAAACTTTCCGGAAAATATATATAAATAAACTTTCCGGAAAATATAAATAAATAAACTTTCCGGAAAATATATAAAAATAAACTTTCCGGAAAATATATAAAAATAAACTTTCCGCAAAATATATAACTATCATTTTATTATTTAAATAACTTTCCGGAAACATTATAACTTCCGGAAAAGTATGTAATATTTCCGGAAATTATTCTAAACTTTCCATAAAAATAAAAATTAAATTATTATTTTAGGAGAACAACAAGAAAAGCTTTAATTATGATTTCGTGTACCTATACAATATCCCTTTTGTTATGGCCGGTACCAAACTTTTTTATTCACCTTTCCTAAATCAATTTTCAGCCATGGATTGTTTTATGGCCATATATGGAAGGCCGTTTTATTGTTGAAGAAAGTTCTTTATGTGTTGTTCAGGTAATTTTTAAATAAAAAAAAATAAAAAATTATTTTATTTTTTAGTTTTTGGTGTTGGGTGATACTAGAACGTGGCAAAATCAATTAGCAACATTGGTGATAATTTCTTTAATTTTTTAAAAAATAATCAAAATTCAATTTAGTTCACGTCTGCAGCAGCTTTTTACATTCCAGTAACGTTAATGATTGTTCTCTACTATAAAGGTATTTAATTATGTATATTTTTCCGGAAACTATACTCTTTCCGGAAACATGTTTATATTTAAATATAAATTCCGAAATATAAACTTTCCGGAAATTTTATAATTCCTTATTTGAGAAAATACAAAGTTTTGTGTTTTCCGGAAAGTTTTGTTTATTTGTGTTTAATTCAATTAAAAACACATTTTTCTCATTCAGTTTATTTGGAAACACGCAGACGTCGAAAGGAGTTGAGGAAATTACAGGCTGGACAGCAACAAGTAAATTTTGTTTTTATTAATTAATTATTTTATTCTTCTCATATCTCTTCCTAACAATTTTTTTTTTGATTTTTTGCAATTTTACCCTTTGTGCTTTTTTTTTCTGCGCTTCAAAAAATTTAAAAAAATGCCTAATTAATTATTTGGCGTGATTTAAAAATTTTTTTTTCTAAAAAATTTTTTTTTTGAATTTTTTTCAAAATTATTTTTAAGTCATTTCTAATATTTAAAATTAAATTAAGTAAGAAAAAAAAATACAAAATTCACAGCTCTTTCCATCCTCCTCCAAACTGGCAAACACCCCAGCACTTCAATCCTTGCTGCTTCCATTAGCTCCATTGGTATTTAAATTAAATTAAAAATTTTAAATTTTTTGTTTTCTATCCTTTCTGCGTGCTGTTTAAATTTATTTATTTAATTTAAAAATTTTGGATTAAGACTAAAAAAGTTATAGACAATCAAAGTTGTCTGGTTCTCTAGTTGTGACCTCTATTTTTGGATAAAATTTTTTTTAGTTTTTTTTTTAATTTATTTTTTATTTTTTATTTTTTTTTAATTTTCTTTATTAATTTTGTTCACTTCATTTTATTTATTTTTCAAAAAATTTTTCTTTTTTTTTATTTTTGTTCACTGTCTAGTTGTGTCCCCGTATTTGTTTCTTTTCCTTTAATTTTTTTATTTTTTTTTAAATAAAAAAAAAATTAAATTCAACAAAATTTAAATAGATTCGAGGTCTACAACCACCCCCACCACCCCCAACAACTTCCCTATCAGAAATATCAACATTAATTCCCAACAACAACAATTTAAATTCTTCATTAAAATCACACACCTCAACAACAAAAATTAATTTTTTGGATATTTTAATTGGGAATAATAAACAACAACAAACAAGTTTATATAGTGATGGAAATTGTGTTAAAAAGTGAGGGGAAATTTATTTAAAAATTTCAAAAAAATTTTTTTTCCCCTCTTTCCTTTCCATAGGCTTTGACTAGAAAATCCCCTCTCTCTCACACCCTGTAAATTTTTTTTGAATTTTTTAAAAAATCTAAATGAGAGTTTTTAATATAGAAATGGTAAAAATGAGTTGATAAACTTATTTAAAAAAATTTTTTTAGAAAATGTTTATTAAAATTTTTACCCCTCAATGTTGCTTAACTTGAGAAATACAGACAAAAAAGACTATATTTATATAAGTAATTTAACTATTATCTATTGACTAGGTGAGTAAATTCTTTGCAGTAGGCGTAACCGTCCGTTCTGTTAAGTTAAGCAACGTTGACGATTCTCTTTTTTTAATTTTAAATTCTTAAGAGAGTTTTCTAAAAATCTTGAAAGTCTTCAAAAAATTTTTTTTAATTTTTTTCAGAAAACGAGAACGCTTCTCCCTTCTAAAATTCTGTACAGGACGTAATGTAACAACCCAATCCTCTTCAGAATGTATATCCACAGAAGATTCTGTTGGCGTGTTGGGAGGGGATGATGGGGGGATTGGAGGGGAAGAAGAAGAAACTTGTGGATTGACTACATCTAATTTAGATTCTATTATGGCAGAACAAACAGCTATTGAATTGGCTAATAATTCTTGTGGGGATGGAGGAGAGTTTAGGTAAAACACAAAAATAAAAAAATTTGTCCGCAAAAATTTTTGCGGACAAAAAATTTTTTGCGGACTATTTTTTATGACGATTCAGTCTCCTTTTTCGCGTCATAACTTTTTTGCTATTCAATCTTTCCGAATAATTTTTATACTAATCGAAGGCTCAGAATGTGAGGATTATTTTATCAAGCAGGATTGATTTGATCGGATCGCCCTACAAAAAGTTATAGCCAAGCAAGTGTGCGCAGTCGTGTTTTTTGATCTTTATTTGGCTGTAACTTTTTATAGGATGATCCGATCAACTCACCTCTGTCGGCTCAAATAATCCACACATTCAGAGCTTTCGATTGATACAAAAATTATTCAAATCGGTTAAGAATCAAAAAAGTTATGACCCAAAAATTGCCTTAAGACTGAGACGGCGAACGGCCTTTTACCGGTAATTCAACTCCCTATTTTTTTAGACAGCACGAAAATTGGGAAAGTATAATTGTTGCAAAAGCAGCAGAACGTAGAGAAGCTTTAATTGAGGAGGAAAGAAAGAAAAGTCAACAACTTTTACAATTTCAATATCCTAAAGGAAGTTCTTCAACAATACCTGTTGGAAGTTTTAGAAGTGTTGGAAGTGGGAAAATGCCTATAGTGGAGTTGGAAAGGACTTCACGTCCATCTTCTGTTCATACGTGAGAGGATTTTTAAATTTCCTCGAATGACTAGGGAGTTTTTAATGTCATGTTCTCAATTGTCGGAGTTCACAAATGTCGTGTTCTCAATTGTCGGGTTCTCACTTGTCGTGTACGTAGGGAGTTTCAAATGTGTGCACCTGAGGGTCGTGTCCTCAAATGTCGGAGTTCACAATTGTCTCCTCAATGGAAGGGACTGTTTGTCCACCTTGGTGTAGTGGTGTAGGCTGTGGTCTTTGGGGGTGTACTTAGTCGATGGTTCGAATCCCATTGAATGAAATCTTTTTTTTCTGAAGACTTAATATTTAAAAATTATTTTTATTTATTTTAGTTACAATTCCATTGTAATAATTGAATATCCAGAAGGAAATGAAGGCAACAATAAAGGAGGAGGAATAATAACAAGTCAACGACCTTCTGTTCGCCTCTCATCTCAAGCAGAAGTAGAGTCCCTAAGTACTCGAAATTCTGTGGAACGTAAATTTGTTGAAAAGGAAGACTTGAAAGAAATGAAGGAATCTCCAAGTTTGGAAGAACAACGTCGTCTTAGACTTGTTAAGAGTGCCCCTGGGGGAAGGGGAGGTTCTCTACGTTTAAATAATAACAATAATAATTTCTCTTCATCATTTACTCAACAACAACAACCCAATGGCGTTTTAATGCGTAAAAGTGAAATACAAATGATTAGGGAAGAACAAGTAAATTAATATTACAGTAGAGACCTCATTATAAGATATCCCATAGATATCCTTTTGTCATTATGTCTTGTACACTTTTGTCCGGGTACCCTTTTGCCCGGGTACCATTTTGTCCCATGTACCCTTTTGTCCGCGTACCCTTTTGTCCGGGTACCATTTTGTCCGCGTACCATTTTGTCCCGAGTACCCTTTTGTCCGGGTACCATTTTGTCTCTCCTTCTATTTAAGCTACACCTCATTATAAAATTAAGCCCTAAGGGTGTTATCTTATAGTGAGGTCCGACAGCCTTCTCTTTGAAATCCTCCACTAAATTTCTTTTAAAGATGAGACAAAGCGAAAAAGAGCATCGTCGAAATGAAAGAAAACAAGAAAGTAAAGCAGCCAAAACACTTTCTGGTAAATTATATACTGTACTAAATACTGTATATTACTTAAACTTTTTTTAAGCTATCCTTTGTGCCTTTATTATTACCTGTACTCCTTATCATGGTAAATTTAAAGTCATTTTTGATAAAAAAATAATTTTTAATTTTAGTTATTGTCTGTTTGGAAGCGTTTTATCCAAATTCTGTGCCAATTTCATTGTTTACTATAAGCTATTGTTAGTTGATTTTAAATTTAGATAATTTTAAAATTATGAGAATTTGAGTTAAATTAAATACGGATAGATTGGGTTAGATAACGGTATTTGTCCACGTGCTGTTTTATCAGTGTACCATTTTGTCCCATGTACCCTTTTGTCTGGGTTCCATTTTGTCGGTGTACCATTTGATTATGCACCTTTTTGTTAGGTACCATTCTGTTCATTAGTTCCATTTTGTCCTTGAACTACTAAAATAAAATGCCACTTTGGCTTAGTGGAAAAATGTTTAGATTTTGCTATAAGGGGTTGAGGGTTCGAACCCGCTTGATTGCAATCATTATTAATTTTGTAAATATTAATAAAAAAAATTTATTTTTCAAGTCCTTTCATATATAAATTCAACAATCAACCCATTATGTTATGCTTTGTGTAATGCTCGTTTTCGAATGACTTATATGAGAATAATTAATTGTAAATGGTGGGGGAATAGAAGGAGGCACAGCAGTAATTTAAATACTTCAACACCTGCAGCTACAGCAGCTTTTCTACATCATCATAGACAAATGAGGGAAAGTAGAAGACGGGGACTACTCAAGGGAAGGCAGAGAACTAAATAGATATGCTTGAGACTCTAATGTGCAAAATAATAAAATAGGAAATGCCCTGAGGCAAAATATTATTTTTGAGCCCTGAGGGGGAATTATATCGAATTGTAAATTCAAGTTGGAGGTGCAACCACCCCTGGCTCTAAAAAATATGACTCTAACGAACCTAAATTTTTAAAAATATTTTTGTACATTATTTATGGCAATCTTTTAAGTTAATTTTATTTAGAAAATTTTGTTAATGAGCAATTTCAGTATAAATAAATAAAAAAAAATACTATATCTTTTAAACATTTTGATAGAATTCAGGTGAAAGCAAAGGTCTAGCTTTGGCAAGAAAACAATCTCTAGATAAATAACAACCACACATTGCACGTTCTCCCTTAAAAAATAAAATAATTTTTACTTAAAAAGAAATTAAGAAAAGAGACCTGAAAAGCCTTCCTCCCATGTAGAATACGAAAATTATCAATAAAAAGAACATTTCCAGGTTTTAACATAATTTGTACTTGTTGCCCAGGCTCATTTAAAATTCGAGCAAAGCGTTGATATGCTTCATAAAATAAAACAGTTTCTTCTAAAAATTGAAAAAAATTAAAACATCTTTTTTAAATGTCTACAATGTTTAGAGTGAGGGAAGGAACCAAGAAATCTAATTTAAAGACTATCCTCAACTTTGGTGTAGTGGGAAATGTCTAGATTATACATATGGGAAGTCGAAGGTTCGAACCCCATTGGGGGGAATTATTTTTAATTTTGTCTAAAAATGTGAGTCCTAAAGTGTCCCAAAATATTTTCCAAGTCTGAAAAATCTGTCCCTCTTCCACCTCCTTATGTAAATCCTTTTAATTTAAAAATAATTAAAGAAAACCTAAAGATTTTGAAACATTTTCCTCCATCTCTTCATTCAATTTTTCCTCTTTATTTATTCTTAAGGTTTTCATTGGAGCACGATCATATGGACTAAAGAGAAAATTTAATTAAAAGTCATTGGTGTAGTGGGAAGATGTTCAGTTTTATTACAAGGGGGGTCGACGGTTCGAACCCCCTTTGGGGAAATTATTTTTATCTTATCTAAAAATGAAAATTCTTGAAGGTTATTAAATATCACAACTAGAAACCCCGAAAATTTTTTTTTCAAAAGAAAAGTCCGCAACTTTTTGTCCGCAAATTGAATTTAAAAAATCTTTAAAAAAATCCAAAAAAAAAACAAACTTGTATCTAATTTGTACCACTTTTTCAACTCTTGGAAACAATTTAATTACTGGCTCTCTAACACATCTTGCATGCAAATTTTCTTTATCCACATAATGATGTTCTAAAGCAAAATTGGCCAAAATATGAAAATGATTTAAATTCTCAAATTTTAATATTTCTGCTGCAGAAAATCCATCAACTAATAATGTTTGGCCGCCTTTTAATGCTGGTTTTAGACAATGGAAAACCTTTAAATTAAAAAAAAGTTTGGATACTTTTTTTGTTAATTTGCCGGCAAAGTCCCTAATTATTTATCCACAAGTTATATACATGTTGATCAAACTTTAGTGTTTTTCCAATACGACGTCTAACTTCTCATACTAACACCCTTTCATCTAAATTCAGTAGTCTTAAAAGGCGGAGTCCGCAACTTGCGGATAAAAATTTTTTGCGGACTTCTTGCCAACATAGTTTTAAAAAGGTAATTCCAAAACTGGGTAATTTGGAAATTTGGCATATTCCAAAACTGGGTAATTTGGAAATTTGGCATTTTTGCCAGGAGGGAAAATTTTTTCCCAGGAGGGATGCCCCCCCCCCAATATATTTTCTGGCTACGGGCCTGATTTCGGCGTTATGGCATTAAACAATACCCAAAAATCCCTTAAAAATTAAAAATATAAACTTGTATTCCTGGCGGTTGATCAAAATAAGTTCCATCAGAATGAGGTCCAATTTCTTCACTTCCATATGCTGTGTCATCAAAAGTAGCCATTCCAAGTTCATTATCAGTCCCAAAATGCCAAAAATCACCAAAGAAAGTATTGTGCATTGGGGCTATTTTTTCACATAATTTTCGTGTTGCTTTCCCTCTGTCATGTGTTTCTACCCCAGTTACACAAACAACACCAAAACGAATAAAAAGACGAGCAAAGGTTGAAAAATCAAAATTTATGCTGAAAGAGATTGAAATATTTGATGATTTTTTAACAGAATTTTAAAGTGGTGGAAAGACTGGAAATTTAAAAAAAATATTGGAGGCTTTTAAAAATTTTTTTAATTTTTGGAGTAAACTCAAAGAGAAAGAAGTTCGTTCAGGATTAGTCGACTGATCTCGAATATAGTGAATTTTAAAAATGTTCATGGTTCAAAAGAAGACCGGTTAGATCCATTTCTATGATTTCTTTATCAGTCCCGAAGATTTAAAAAAATATTGGAGGCCGAGGACCAGTTTCACCACGAAAGAAAGTCGACAAGGCACTGATTCCGAAAATCAAAATTCCAGAAGATCAAGGATTTCCTAAATTCCCGCATTTTTTAAATTAAAAATAAAAACCTAGAAAGGGAAGGAACTTCTTTTAGACTTTCCCCTCTCCACAAAGTTCTCGAAGGACAAGAACTTTTACCCACTCCATCATCATCATCTAAATCAACATCAATACATTCTTGTGTATATTGCTGCAAAAAAATTGAATTTTAGTAATATAATTGAATCTCATTTTTAGAAATCCTCGGGAAAATCGTAACTCTATTTTAGATAGGTTTGGTTGGTTTTTCGATTGGGGTTTTCGAGGAGAAAAAATAAAATAGAAATTACTCCTTTTAGCCTAATAATTTTGACTTTATCCAAAGTTATTTCGCATAAAAACAAACATCACTTTTAACAAAAAACAGAAAGTCGCAGGATAATAAAAAAATTTAAAAAGAAGAAAAACCTTTTCAGAAAACAATCCCCATTTAAGCAATTCATTAACAACAAAAACACTTTCTTCTCCATCAGCCCAATTAATTTTTAATTTTTGTGTTTGAACATCAAAATGTATTGGATAACTAGAAAATTAAATTTAAAAAATTTAAAAAAATTTAAAAGAAAAAAAACCAATCTTCAGCCAAAACAGCTTTCCCAAACAAATCTGTACAATTAGCCTTTCGTTGATTTGTATCCCAATTATAAGAATTTGAATTGCGGCAATGATCGCGTAACCAAACCAAAGGAATACGAAAAGTGTTTTTCTCGTTTTTTGAATTAGTTGAAGCTGAAGAAAGGGAAAAAATTTTGGACAAGGAAATTTTTAGGTTAAATTATCACAAAAAAGGTTAGAATAATATTAACATTAAGCCTAAGGAAAGTAAAACCAAAAAGGAAAATTAAAAAAAAAGCTGCGAAGGAAATTAATTGTCTGTATATTTCTATATCTTTCTATAGACTTCTTAACCATGGAATTTTAAAGTAATTTTAAATGAAGAATTCGAACCCAGAAAAAATTAATAAATCTTGTGGGCATTTTTGCGAGGATTTTTGAAAAAGCATGGGAATTAAATACAGGACCTTGAGAGATTCGGATCGGATATCAAAATTTCGGGCCAAAAAAGGGCTTCAGCTCTCGTATTTGAGATTGCCTAATCCTCCTAAAATGTAAAATAAAAAAAAACCTTTTTGAAACAATTCAATAGAAGCAAATTTTGAATCCTTTGTAAATATTAATTTAGCATCATCAAAATTAATTTTTGAATTATTAGTTGAATTTATTCCTCTTTTATTTAATACATCTTTATTAAATTTTAATTGACTTGAAAATTGACGTTGTTGTTTTTGTTTAAATAAATTTTTGAATAAATGTAGTTGAGATCTTCTAATCATTTTTTTAGTAGGAAATTGGATAATACCAGTATAGTAAAATAAAATAATTTTTAAAAATCTTAAAAATAAAAATTAAAAAAAAATTTTTTTTTGAGTCTTTGTAAAAAGAATATTGCGGACAAAAAATTGCGGACAGAAAATTTTTTTATTAAGTAGAAAATTGAGGGAAGAATTAAAGTTTTTTTATCAAGTATTTTATTAAATCGCTGATAAAATATAATTTTTCAGTCTCACCATCTAAAAACAAATAAGGTGTATTTATAAGCCAACTCCAAATGTATTTAAAATAATAACTTGTAATTCAACAAAATAATAATTCGAAAATTTTCGAAATTTAAAAAAAAACCCAAATTTTTTCATTTTTTTATCTCAACAATTTAAAAATCAACATATCCAAAAAATAAACTTAACAAAAAACTCAACACATTTTTCTTTTGTTTAAAAAAACCTTTTCATATCCTCCCTTCTTTCAAATCATTTAGTGTCCCTTTTTGCGGAAAGAGCATCCTTCAACTAAACGGGCTTTCCCACCTTTTTTAAAAATTAAAAAAAAAGTTTTTTTTGAAAATTTTACAAAAAAGAAACCTGTAGGTTGGCAAAGCACTGTACTACAACCAACACAGACCTAGAAAAAAATTTTTAAGAAAAATTTTTTTTTTAAATTTTACCACAACAGATTGGGCATGCGAAAAAACAGTCGTAATTTTATAACATCCAGGACATTTAACATCCATAAACTTTTAAAAAAAGACAAAATTATTTTTAAAAAAATTAAAAAGGAAAGAGTTAAACAATTACTAACTGCGTAACTAAATACTTAAGTAGCGGACAAAACTAAAGGACAGAAAAATATATTAAATTGAATCAACCAATCCGGAATGCGGCTAACAATAAGCCCCAAGGTGTCGAAATCCCAATCAAAAACTAATGAATGTAAAAACAAAGATAAACAAGCATAGGAAAATGCCTGTCCGCAAACTTTTGTTTATAATTTTAAATTAAAAAAAACATTTTATTTTTCGATTGGTCCCAGATCCTAAGGCCCTCATTCCCAAAATACCCCACTAATCCCCCTCTTAATATTAAAAAAAACTTCTCTCACTTACAAAAGAATTTGGATGTTGAACAAGACGTTTAAGTTTGTGTTTCTGCTGTTCCTTCACTGGGTCAGGATGGAGGAGATCAACAGCTAACGGCATTCTTGATTGTTTATTTTTTTAGAATTAACTTTAAAAAAGGGAAATTTTTAGAAAAAATTTAGAAAAAATATTAAATTGTTCTAAAAACAATTTTAACAAAATAAAAAAAAAGAAAATTTAACTTTTCAAAATTTTATCAACGCAACAAAACACGAAGAATGGTTTAACAATTATAACATTATAGAATAAAATAGCCACTCCTCAAAACAGCAACATTATAAGTCAATAAAAGAGAAGGAAGGTGGACGAAAGAAGGAAGGAGGGAGAAGTTTTTAGAAAAAGGATACTCTTTTAGAAAAAAACAATTTGCGGACAAAACTTGCGGACAAACTGAAATATATAATAAATCATCAGAACCTCAAAAAGTTTGGACTTCTTCCCTCCTCCCCTTTAAATCCACCCTTCCTCCTCCCTTTCCTCGTCACCCACAAAATATAAATCTTCTCAAAAACCTTTCAAAAAACATCAAAACAACACTCAATTTAACGTCCACCCTTTCCAAGTCCTTCATCGGCAGCTTCTTTTGCCTTCTTGTCACGCTTTCCCTTCATTCGAGCATCAGCACGTACACGACGCAAATGGCAATAAACTTTGAAGTTTTTCATTTCTTCAGTTATTGGCTGTGCCTTCAAACGACGCTTCTGTTCTTTATGTGGCATAACAACTTTTCCGGTAACTTGGCTTGCCATTTTAATTTCTTCAGGCTGAAAATGTAAAAAAACTTGGAATGTATAAAATGAGACTAAAAAGCCTAGTAGAGGATGACATCCTGTACTTATGGGACTGGAAAAACATAATTTTGAAAATAAGATAGAACAAGCACCGAACGAAAAAGAAACCAGAGAATAGCTTTAGATGACCTTTACTGGTTGTTGGTTATCGGCTAAACAAATGGGGAATTTCAAGGACATTTTAGCTGCCTAATATCCGGTTTCTTTTAAAAAGTAGTTCATTTCCCAGGAATGGATACCCTTATCCTTTTACTCGAGAACCTATTCCAACTAAATCGACGTTTTCTAGATTCCCACCAGGACCCCACAAAAAACCATCACGCATCTAAACAAAAATTAAAAAAATATATACACTGCTATCTCCCTTCTTTGGATTGCTCAACTTCTTCGGGAAGATAATCAAACGAGAACGATATTCTTTCAAACGTTTGGCGTTTCTCTGAAAAGAATAAAAGTCAATTTGTAGACTATATGGTCCAAAAACCGAGAATTATATAATGTGGATAGGGTTGACGGATCTAAGGCAATCCCCAGCTATCCGAATTCGCCAACTCTAGTATGGATAAGGGCCTAATTTTAATTCTTATCATATCTCTCTAACATGACGTTCATATATAAACTTTGTTAAGGAATCGAGGCCGTTCTAGCATTCAGAAACATTTCAGATTCTTAACTACAGGTTTACACATGACACGTCACCTCAGAGCATGATGAGAAGCAATTTGAGTTAATTTTAGATGTCACGTCATCCAGCCCAAGCCAGTAAGCTGGAATGTAAGGGCATCAAAACACCAGTAAGGATACCCATGTTAAACACATGACCCTTATTAAAAAGACGAGGTCAATTTCCGATATCACGGAATCCAGCACAAGACCAAGAAGCTGGAATATATAGGGCATCAAAACACCATTAAGGATACCCATGTTAAATCCATGACCCTTATAAAAAATAAAAGAAACCTCAATAGACTCCACAGAACGATTTGTACGTCTATAATCAACAGCAATTCCCAATGACTTTGCCTCATATTTATTAAACCCAGCAGCCTTCAATTCCTCCAAAGTAAAGCCATGTCCCAATCTAAGCTTGCTATTATAACGAATAGTTGGACAATGAACAATTGGACGAAGAAGACCCCCAACTGGGCGAGGAGCAACACGGGCAGCTTTTGCAATTCTTGCCAAACGACGACGTTGCTTTCTTGCCGGTTGATTAAACCAAGTTTTGATTCGACGTTGCCAATGTTTGTGGTAATGGGCGTTTGGTAACTAGAAATGAAGGGGGAATTTTAGGTTAAATTGTCTAAAAAGAAACCATGTTATTTCCACGACGAGCCATTTTCTTTTGATTTTTCTTTTGTTTTTAAGCTAATAAATTAAACTTGTAAACCTAAAAGTGTTTAAAATGTTAAAAAAGAGAAAAGATAATTTTTAAAGTTGAAAACAAAATAGGTATTAAAAACACTTTTTTGGAAATATTTATCAACAAAATAACTCCAACAAGCTCTAAAAAACAACTGAGAAGAGTGTTTCCGCATATCTTGTCAAATCGAATAAATGCCAAAAAAGGATAGAGGTTAATTTACAGAATACACGCACCGAAACCCCCAAGCGATGTACGGGGATTTGCGGCACGCGTCTCGCCGAATAGGATTGGGAAGATTTGGATTTGGCAAGTAAGAGTAAATCATGCCTTTTTGGCATGATTAAGATTTGACAAGAAGCTTAGAAAGAGTGGATACCAATAAACATTATGAAAGAAATCTCACTTTATTTTTAGCAGATTTTGTGTATATCCAAAAATGTGTATTTTATAGATTTTTGTAGTAACCGGAAAAATCGATTTTTCCGGGCCCACCTTTTGATTAAGTTAAGGAAAATAATTTTTAGGTTTGGAAATTTAGGTTTGTTTTTTGAAATTAGTAAATCGAAAAAGACAAAATGAAGGATTTTGAAGGATTTAATGTCAAAGTGGAAAAAATACAAAACGCCAAATAAAGTGGATTTACAAAATACAAATATAAAATCCATCTCTCAATTAGAGCCTTGAGAAGTTTAACAAAATTTTAAAGGAATATAGACTTGAGAAAGTGTATATTACGAAGAGTCAATTCAAATACGAAAAGAAACCACTCTCATCTCATCAACCAGAAAGCTTGTTTTCCTCATAAACACCTCATCAATCTTGCGCACACTTTCGGTTGTAGTACTCAAGAATCTCAGAGACGCATTGGGCTAAGCCTAAAAATAAATACTTGGATTGTTAAATCTTATTTTTAAACTAACAGTCTATGTAGACATTCAACGCATACAATTCCTCTCCACCCAAATTCCCAATAACTTTATCCTTGATAAACTCCAACACCTCGATAACATTCTTCTGCTTCGTGTCAAAGTCGCCCACATGCGTCCCTCCAGCAGACCAAGTTTTCGAATCGATACAAAACTTAAATCATTTTATTTTTTTGAATTTATATTTTATAATTAACCTTAATTGCAGCACTATGAGAAGGAATGTGTTTCTCGATTCGTTTGATTTGACCGAAAAACACTAAAAAATACATGGTTTTTTTATTAAAAATCAAAAAATAAAAAAAACTAACAGCCAAGTTGGTCATTGAGACTATCAACGCTAGTAACACCAACATGAGAACCAGGGTTTTCAATTTCTTTAAGATTAACAACCATCCCTTTTATCTCCTGAACAACAGATGTACGTAGCTAAAAACATTATTTTTTGATTAATTTTTGGTTAAAAATTTTCTTTAATTTTTCAAAAAAATCCACATTTACACACTCTCAAAATCTACCTTATTTATATAAATTATCCATTTTCGTTGAAATTTAATAATTAAAAAATTAAAAAATTTGGATATTGGGGTATTACCCCATTTTAAATTGAAGGAAATGAAACGGATTAATTCGAAAATTAATTCCTTGGGTAAATTTTGGACATTTTTTGTTTCATTTTTCATTTATTCAACGAAAATTAAACAAAAGTTTCAGTTAAAAATTTGTCCAGAGACAGGGTTAAACATCAGCAACTAAACGAGGGAAGGAGGTGTGCATGTATAAACTAGGACGCCAGCCACCTTTTCTTGCTGTTCGATAAGTTGTTTATTTATTCCAAAGAAAAGAGCAACAAAAAATACACAAAACATTTACATAAATCTAAACAAAACATTTCTCCAAAACATCTATATAAAAATCATTAAAACAACCAAAACACAAAACTTTCACAAACATTTCCTAAAAAAACTCCGAAATAAACAAAACATCCTAAATGTTTTCCCAAAACATTTTATTCCTCTGAAATAAACAAAACATCATCCAAACATTTTCCCATACATCTCTATATTCCCAAAACATTCCTACCAAAACAAACAAAAATAAAAAAAAACATGTCCACAGAATTCACATAAACGTTAATCAAAACATTCCAAACATCAGAAATATTCCCATAAACAAACAAATAAGACCATATTTTTAGCTAGAGATTTTATTTTTTAAACGTACCGTTTCAAGGTCCATAACAGGTCAATAAATAATTAGAATAAATTCCAACAATAAGAATGTCTGTATAATGATAAAAATTGATTTAAAAAATTTTCATTAATAATTAGGGTGAAAACATAATAGAAGTTTAACAAAAATATGAAAGAATAGAGGAGGGGTTTTTATTAGATTATTAGAGAAATAAGGCTATTAGAATATTTTTTGATAATTTTAGATTTTAAAAAATAAATGATGATAAATGACCAGAAGAAAAATCATTAGCCAAAGAATTTTAGGATAAGAAAATGTTTATAGAAACGAAAAACATTTTTAAAATATCGAACAGAACATTAAAAACGTTTAATTTACGAAAAATAGAGGAGGTTCTTAATTTGTTTAGAAGAGAGAATGAATAAAAGAGTGCTCTTTCCTTTCATTAAATACTATTTTTTTTCGACCTTTTTGCTCTTTTGAACTTTAAACCCATCCATCTTTGTGAGAAAAAGACTTAAAAATATATGTATATATATATTCAAATTTAATTACAAGGAAAATCCTTTTCCTAAAAGTTAAATTAGTTATAACTTGATCAAACAAACAAAACATTTTTAAAAACAACTTTGTATTAAAAACAAACAAACATAAAACATACCATTTTTCGGGAAAACATTTAAGATCGTTCTTAAACTTTCCGGAAAACCCTATTTTATTTATTATTGTTTTTGTTTTAAAACATTCTTTCCGGAAAACATTTAATTCTTATCCTTAGAAAACATTTAATTCTTATCCTTCTTATTCCTTAGAAAAAACAAAAATAGGGAAAACACAAAATAATTAATTCATAAATGTATTTTTATTTTGTTTTTGCTGTTTTATTCATCATCATCAGAATCCAAAGGTTTTAACATTTCTAATTTTGCCTGAGCTTCAATAAATTCCAAATCTAATTCCAAAATGCTTGATTTCTCCAGAGAATTCACATAATTTTTAAATTCTTTATTCAAATTTAAAATTAATTCTTCATCAACTGATTGAATCCAAAGACATAAATCGTCAATAAAAAGTTGATTTAATAAATATCGAAATTCGCCACCACTTTTATTAAAAATACGCCTGCATGATAAAAGAACATGTAAAATTGATGAACGGCCTGAGAAAAAAAAATTAAAAAACATTATAGAAATGTTTGTGAAACAAGTTTTTGTAACTAAAACACAAGTTCATTTGTATTTTTCCATAAACATTTAGAATGTTTTGAAAATTAAAAACATTAAGAATTGTTTGAGAAACAATCTACAGGAAACAAAACTTGAAAAACACATGTTTTCCGGAAAACAAACATGCCGAAAAAACAAATAAATTAAAACAAGACATGTTTATTTGTTTTTCCAAAAACATTTAAAAATAGTTTTGCAACTAAAATTCCCCAAAACATTGTATTTTCCGGAAAAACATGTTTTCTTATACTACAAAAAGATTAACGTTGTTTTAATTATTTGTGTTTTTATAAAAACAATTATTACCATTTTCAATAATTGTCCCAACATCTTGCATAACCTTCAAACTCAATTCCCAACTTCTAATCATTGGTAACACTAAAGAATGTCTAATAGTTGAAGATATTGCTTCTTGTATATTTGACCATTGAACAAGAAAAGTTAATGAAGGGGATAATTTGGAAATTGTCCAGCCAGATTCTACTGAATGTTCTCCCTTGAATTTTGAAGAAATTTTGTTATTAAATTAATAAAAAAACCAATGTTGTTCTAAAATCATAAGCAAAACCAAAAATAATGTCAACCAAAGATAGAGCAATCTGAAAAATACATGTTTTTAATAAAAGAATGTTTAACACAAAAATTACAAAAAAATACTTATTTACGAGAAATACAAAACATGTATTTTATTTTCCGGAACAACAAACCTAAATTTCCGGAAAATAAGTTTTGTACATGTTTAAAATGTTTTAAGGAAGGAACAATAAAAACATTCTTTTTAAAACAAAACATGTTTGTTAGCAATTAACAAGGAAAACATTGTTTTTTATATCTAAACATGTTTTTAACGAAACAAAGATATATCAAAACTTGTTTCCAAATATAATACCCCCACCTTCTCATTAATTTCCTTTGAAAAGTTCTCCAACTTTCTTATTCTCAAATCCTTCAAGTCAGTAAAATCTTCTTCAGTTAATTTCACACAATTTTTATCAAAACAAAATTCCATAGCATCAAGTTGGTATTGTTCTTGTGAAAATAAATCTGCCCTTAAAAAAATTATTTTTTTAATTTTTAACAAATAAATTTACAAATAATATTGTTCAGAAAAATGTTTTTCATCAAATTCTTTCAATTTTTGACTTCTTTCTTCAATTAAAACATTTTCCGGATCATCCAAATCAATTAAATCAACAATTTCTTCTTTGAATTTGCCCAAAACTTCATTACGTACCCAACCAAAACCATAACCAACTTTACTATTATTTTCAGTTAAATTGTTGGTTTTTGGAGAATAAAGTGTTTGTTTGGCAAAAAGGGATTCTTGAAATAAAAAAAATAATTCTTAAAAATAAAGATATAAGAATGTTTCAGTTCAGGAACAACACAACAAATGTTCAGAATATTTTTAGTGGAATGTTTTCCGGCTAAAACATTTGTTTGAAAAAACAAGTTTCCGGAAAATACTTATCTTTAAAACATTGCTTTTAGTAAAATGTTTTTCGGTTGAATAAAGTAAAAAATAATTATTAAAATGTTTTCCGGAAAATGTTTTGTGTTTAGAAAAACAAGTGGTTAGAAAAACATGTTTTTAATGTGTTTTTAAATGTTTTTGTGTTTAAACATGTTTTTAATAAAATATTTTCCAGTTAAAAAGTAAAAACATGTTCCGCAAAATGTTTTGCTAAATTACATTTTTGCATAAACAAGCGAACATAAAACAAATGTTTACATGTTTTCGGAACATGTTTCTATTAAAAATATTAAACTTAAAAACAACCCACCATCGTTTATTAAAGAATCTTCTCCTTCCTCCTCTTCCGAACTTTGTGAAGAATCCTCAACTTTATCTGTTTTATTTTTTCTAGAATTAATTATTTCAATAGGTGATTTTGCAGTAGGTAATTGTTGTTGTTGTGGTTTAATTAATTCACTCAACATTTCCAACCGAGGGAAAAATTCTCCCTTGGATTTTTTTGGTATACAAATGGTGAATTCTTCTAAAAATAACTGTGCTAAAATAGCTGGTTAGACACCTCATACGTTCCCCAAAATCAGAACAACAAAAAAACAACTAATTATTTTTTCCAATTAATTTCAAGAATCCCCCACCCTTTTCACTGTTATATTCTACAGTCCCCGTCTCATCATCAACAACATCTCCAGTCAAAAATAGCCGCAAAAAATAGGGAGTAGCATTAAAAACAAATTCTCTTTCCCCATAAATTATTTCAGCATCCACAATTTTGCAGTAAGGAGCTTTAATTTTAACAAACAAAAAAATGTCGTTTTGATCCAATTGGAAGCATGGAGTTAACATTTTTGGGTATTTTTTCGATGTTTCTGTCACCAAAATTAATTAAAAAATCCAAACAAAATTTTTGAAAATTAAAAAAAAAATTAATCAGTCAAAAACTGATTGAAAACTAATTAAAATAACAAAACATGGAATTTCATTTATTTAAGAACCAAATTGATTTGAAAAAATTATTATACATACACAAATTAACGCTCAAGATTAAAAAATGCCCTCGCCCCCAGTTTTTTGAATTTTTAAATATCATTATATAAAAATGTTGCCCGAAAATTGTTTTGAATTAGTGTCTGAAAATGTTTTGTAATAATGTTTTTCCGGAATGTTTTGTATTAATTTTGTCCGGAAAATTTTTTGTATTATGTTTTGATGGAAAGTGTTTTGTATGTTTTGATCGAAAATGTTTTGTATTAACGTTGAAAATGTTTTGTATTAGTTTGTCTGAAAATGTTTTGTGTTTTGTTTTGAAAGAAAATGTTTTGTATTTTGTCCGGAAAATATTTTGTATTATGTTTTGATGGAAAATGTTTAGAATTAATTTTGTCCGGAAATGTTTTGTATTGATGTTTTGCCGGAAAATGTTTTGATTTTTCCGGCCATGAGTAAAATAAATGAAAACTTTTGATTGACAAAAGTTAGCTGAAAATCCTAACCATGGATTTAAAAAAATAGGAGCGAGGCAATTAAGTTCAAAAAATTTTTAACAGTGAGAATGTATTTAAAAATTAAAAATAGGAACAACATTTAACTTCAACAGCAAATTAAAACCAAACAAAAATTTTGTCCTCAGCTTACTTCTTCCTAAAATTTAATAAAAAATTGGAAATTATTAAAAAAAAATTTTCAATTAATTTTTAAAAAGAAATTTTTTTAAATTAATTTTTAGTAAAAAGTCAAGCCAAAGTTAAACTTACACAAATTAATTTTCTTTATTAGATGATGATGGACCATCGTCACTCATATCACCTTAAAAATTAGTTTGTAACAAAATATAGGGGATCAAATATATATCAGAATTTCCGGATTCTGAACATTAAGTTCATCTAGAATTATTAAGGATAATTTTTTTCTTACCATTTTTTGTTTTCTTCTTTTTCTTGCGCTTTTCAGTTGCGCTTTCATTTTCCTCCTCAACTTCAAAAACACCGTTATTTGTTTTTGATCCAGTCTTGTTTCTTTTTGTAACATAATTATCTTAAATTAATACAAAAAATTTTATTGAATGTTTTGATGTTTTTCCGGAAACTTTTGAATATTAAAAATGTTTTTCCGGAAACTTTTGAATATTAAAAATGTTTTTCCGGAAAATTCTGAATATTAACAATGTTTTTCCGGAAACTTTTGAATATTAAAAATGTTTTTCCGGAAACTTTTGAATATTAAAGATGTTTTTCCGGAAACTTTTGAATATTAAAAATGTTTTTCCGGAAACTTTTGAATATTAAAAATGTTTTTCCGGAAACTTTTGAATATTAAAAATGTTTTTCCGGAAACTTTTGAATATTAAAAATGTTTTTCCGGAAACTTTTGAATATTAAAAATGTTTTTCCGGAAACTTTTGAATATTAAAAATGTTTTTCCGGAAACTTTTGAATATTAAAAATGTTTTTCCGGAAACTTTTGAATATTAAAAATGTTTTTCCGGAAACTTTTGAATATTAATAATTTGTTACCCTCTGTGCGAGCAGTTGTGGCAGTTGGCGCATTAGCTAAACCATTCACTAAAATTTAAAACAAAATTAATTACAATTATTTACAAATTTTTGCTATTCTTTTATTTTTCTATTTAACTTTCAAATCTAATTTTGTTATATACCAATAATAAAAAAAAGAATTACAATAATTTCTGGGAGCTAATTTTCCTGTGTATTTTAACTTATTAATTCTCATATATATTCTCCTAAGCTAATAAAATAAAAATGATTTTTTTTGGGTCAACCAATATTTTTCCCAAACTTTCTTAAAAATTATTTACAATTTCCGATTGTAATTTACAATTTTTAAAATTTAATTGTGAATTCTTACAAGCTGCACTAAAATTCAGGTTTGTTGGAGGTTCAGGAGTGAAAGCAGCAACACTAGCTTCACGAAAATTCTCTTGAGGAGCTAAAACCTCTGCTTCATTAAGTTTTCGTTTTAAGGGTCGTCGTGTGTCTAAATTATTATCAAAAAATTTTCAAAAATTAAAAAAAAATTTTTTTCGAATTTACTAGGTGAGTTCAAGGAGAGTTAAAAATACCAGATATGCTCGGGTATCTCGATCACGACTCGGGAAAATTTCCCGAGTTGTCATTTCCCGACCCAACTCCCGTTTCCCGAGTTTTTTTCCTCCTGAGCATCACTAAAAAATACTAAGGAATTTTAAACACCTGAAATTAAAGTGCCCATGCATGCATCATAATTTTTAAAGAAAATATCGATATGCTTTTCTTTAGTCTTTACAAATAAAAAATCAAAAAAGTGCAAAAGTTTAAGCACCTGAAAAAATATTTTCTACACATTTTTTATGAATAGCCAACATCGTCTCTATAATATCATTGTTTTCTTCTCCCTTTTTAGATGTCATTTTTTTCATTAAATCAGTTTGTTTAATAGCCAAATTAATTTTTGCTAGCTTTAATTGTTTGTTTATATTTTTGCTTCCCATTTTAAATATTTTTTGTTGTTTAATTAAAATTAAATTTGTTGCAGAATTTTTATTTTTTAAAATTCTTCTTTAATTAAAATTGTAAAAAAAATTAAAAAAATATTATTTCACAAATAATAAAAGTTTTTAAAATTTTTAAAACTTTTTAAAAAAAAAGAAAAAATAAGTAATTTAAATGACCAAGTTTTTTTTTTCAAATTTTAGATAAATTTAGGGGATATTGATATGGATAAACGGCGGTCATGAAACGCGAATAAAAAGGGGTCGGAATTTTATTTTAAGTTTTAACTGATTTAATTTCCAAGCCTTTAAAAATAATTAAAAAAAAATTTTTTTTTAATTTTCTAGAACAGCTTCTAGAAAATTTTCAAATTTTTTTTTAATTTTTTAAAGTCGATTTTTTAATTATCCAACTTTTTGGTGCCAAAAATGTTAGAAGGTAGAACATGTCCATATCCACATTGAATGACTTGAGAAATAGCCAATTCAAATAATCCATTATAACCAACAAAGGGTTGTTGTTGTTGTTGAGGAGCGAGTACTTGACATTCCTGTGGCTAAAAAATTAAGAAAAAATTAAATTTCTCAAAAATCAGGAGAAAAAAGAAGGGTAAAACAAAAATTCCATTTATTTTTTACCTCACTTTTCACCTCATTTTTTATCGGTTTGAATTTTTTTAGAATTTTGTTGATTGTCAAATCATCAATTTTTAACAATTTTAATTGATTGGACAATTTATCCAAATCGTCCTGGTCTACTACAAGTTGAGAAGGGTTGGTTGTTGTTGTTGTTTTGTTGTTTGGGGACAATGAAGGAACGGAAGTAAATTTTTCCATTTATTGGAAGGTTAAGAGGAAAATAGTTTGAAGTCAAAAAAAAATTTTTTTTGATGTTTTTTTAAATTTTTTTGTAGTTTTTTTTGTTGATTTTTTTATTTTTTTATGTCAAAATTTTTTTGTAGTCTTTTTTTTTTAAATTTTTTTGATGTCACCAAAAGTACTTAAATACAATAAAGTTGTTCACTAGAAAAATTCAAAAAAAAATTTATTTTAATTAATTTTAAAGGCTTGAAAAATAAATCAGTTAAAAAACTGGCTGAAGAAAATAAAACGAAAATAAAATAATTTTTTTAATAGGGATTGAACTGAAAATAAAAACAAGCATTTTCAAAAAAAAATTTAGAAAAAATTTAAAAAATTTTTTAACCCAAAAAAATCATCCAAAAAAGTTCAATCCCCCCAACTTTTTAAAAATTAAAAAGCAAAAAAATCAAATAAATATAACTGAGAGAGCCAAAATCATTTAAATAATTTCAAAAAAAAAAATTTTTTTTTTTATTTTTCTTAAACTTAAAATTTCTCTCTTCCACACATTTTTTCAATTTAAGTAAACTTTGCATTTGAAAAGTCCATTTCTGGATGTTGGTCCATAAATCTAAAAAAAAATTTAAAAAAATTACCGTATTTGCTCTAGTAATCCCCCAGGGGGATTATTGTTTCAACCCATCTCTAGGGTGGGGAATTAATAGAGACTGGGGGATTAATAGAGCAAATACGGTATTAAATGGAAGCCCATATTTAATTTATTTTTGATTATGACACAGATTGGAAGACTCCTTTCCTATATTTCTCTCTCAAAAAAAAATTATAAAGAAGCACAAAAAAAGTTGACAGTTTAGTGCTGGTTGGAAATCCACAAATGTTTTTTCCACAAAAAAAATTTCCCAAGATTTTTTTAATAATTTTCAAATTTTAGTTTTTATTCGACTTTAACGGAAACCCCTTTCCAAAAAAAAAGATTTTTTTTAATGACAAAAAAATTTTCAAAAAGAAAAAAAACCTCACTTTTTAAGAATTTCATGCTTCTTCTTTTCCTCAGAAGTTGGTAATCCAAGTTCTTTTTGACGTTGATCATACATCATTTTTTCAACCATTGAACGAGTTTCGCCATCCAAATCCTTAAAAAACAAAAAAATTTTTAAATAGGCAAAAATTTAATTTAAACAAACTGGATTAAATTTACTCGTGACGAAAATACGAATTTGATAAAAAGGAGGCGTATAAAAATTCACAAACGACTCAACCCCCAACAAATTAACTCACTTAAATATAACAAAAAAAATTGAAAAACGAACAAACCGAAAGTTTTGAATTTTCTGGCTGCACTTTTTGAGTATCAATTTCAGGATCAGTAAGCAAAAGTTTGTTCCACCAATGCATACCATTTACCTTAAATTATGGAAAAAAATTTTTAAATTTAAATTATTCCAATAAATCAAAATGCCTCTCTGCAAGTCAAGAAATAAACAAAAAAAACTTTCTAAAATCTAAACCCCTATTTATATAGCTGATAAGAAACAAAAATAAATTTCAGGGAGAAAACAGAAAAAAAATTTTCACAGCGGACAAGAAATCAGCAGCAAAACCGAAACATTACAATTGACCTCAAAAATGGACGGAATGACAGGATACTTAAAAACCCCAAAGTAAAATATCATTTTGAGAAAAGGGACCCCAAAATCATTTAAAAATAAAATCCAAAACAAACCTTATCAACATTCAAAACAATATTTTTCTTGTCTTCAATAATCCAGTTGAGCGATTCAAGTTTAATTTCTTCAGCCAATTCACCATCAACTAATGGTTGTTTTCCTTTAAGTCCAATTTTTATATGTTTACGTCCAACATCAACAATTAAATCTTTTGCCTTTAAAAATAGAAAAAAATAATTTTGGTACTTGTCGAAGTTTCTAGGGTTGCAGGCCCGGTTCCGACAGATCAAGTCGGGCATCGAATTTTGGCCCGAAAAAGACGCGGTCGGGCCGATCTGAAAAAAATGACTTGAACGTCGGCACGACTAAAAAACGGCAACCCCGGAAGTTTCTGTTAGAGCATTTACCGTATTTAAAATCAATACGAAAATTGGGAGGAAATTAACAAAAAGTAAACTAAATGTATTTATTGTGCAAATTAAAAGGTAAAAAATTTTTGAAATTTAAAAAAAAAATTTCTGAAAATTAAAAGTGTCGGGTATCTTATAGTGAGGTCCAACAAACAAAAAAAAATAAAAAAAACTAACTTTAAGTGGAAATCCAATGCCTTTAAAAACAACACGAATTTCCAATTCTCCAAGCGTTTGAGTCCATTGATAATTATCCAAATCACATCCATTTCCCAAATTTGGTTTGATTTTGTCAGATTTCTCCTCTTCTTTATTTTGTCCATTTTCCTCAGAATTATTTTCCAATTTATTTTCAAGCATTTCTGTGGACGGTTTCTAAAAATAAAACTGAAATTTTAAAAACCTATAGACATATTTATATATAAACAAAAAAGGATTAGAGAGGAGTTAAAAAGGCTAAAATATTTCAAATTTTATTAGCTTTAAAGGCAATCTTCTCAGAGAAAGGGCTCTCATTTAAAAATAATTGCCTTTTTTCTGATAGCGGCAGGGCAAAATTTAAAAATAAAATAATAAAAAAATGAGAACCAGGCAAAATCAATAGTTAAAAATTTTGGGGGCGGAAGAGGTCTCCTATCGGAGGTCTCCATTCCCTCCTGGCATTTAATTAACGAATAAAGGATTAAAGGAGGGAGAAAGAATGACCATTACGAGAAAAATGGTCACCACGCGTGACCATTATGGCGCGAACGAATATGGCTCAATAGTCACATATTAGAGCCTCATTATTGGAAAAACTTTCACTTTTGTTGGTCAAAGGCTCGTGTATAGTGTCCCTGTGCCATAAAGGGTCTACTACCAAAGGGAGGGTAGAGCCCAAAACGGGGCGAGGCCACATGCGCATAACTTGTTGGAAAATTTCTGGCCCTTATCAATTTTGGTATTAATTCCTTTAGCTCAATGAGAGAATCGTTCAGCACCAATTTGGTAAGATTCGGTAATCTTAAAGCAAATTATGGCAGTGCGCCGTTATAGCCGCGCCGTCTTGGGTTCACGCCCAAAAGGAGACAGATAAAAAATAAAAGAAAAGAGGGAAGGAACAGTTGAGAGAAAGTGCACCCCAAAACCGGCCCCAAAAAATCCAAACCTCTTTAGCTTTTTCAGCGTCCAACTTTTTTTGAAGTTGCTCAGCCTCTTCATCAGTCAATTCCTTAATTCGGCTAGTCTCAGTAAATTCAGCCTCTTCTTTAGCTTTTTGTGCAGCACGTCTTTCTGCCAATTTTTTCTCTTCCGCTTCTTTCCGCTTCAATTTTTCCAAAGCTTCGGCTTGGCAAGTTTTCTCGTATTTCTCAAAAGCATCCAAAACAATTTTCTTGGCGGTTGTGGAAGTTGCTGCCCCAGTGTAAAAATCAGTCTTTCGAGAGAGAAAAGAGAAGACGTGATCAAACAGTTCAGGCACTCCTCCTTCAAATGATGTTGCTAAGGACAATAAGACTCCGTCTATTTGTTGTTGTCGATCAGTCATTTTAAGTATTTAAAATATTTGAAAATAAAAAAATATCTAAAAAATTAAAAAAAAATTTTTAAAAAATAAAAAAAAATTCCGAACAAAAAATAGAAAATCTAAGGCACACTGACGTTTTGCCAACTCCACATTCTGCCAATAAGACTAAAATCGCACGTTTTGCCAACAAGTTTGTTGACAAAACATAAATTTTTAGCCTTGTTGGCAAAGTGTGTTTTGGCAAATTTTGTAGAAAAGAAAGGAAAAAACTTTTATCTTTCTTCTCTTCTCTCTGTACTATTTTCATTTTCATCTTGCTTATTTCTATTGACATATATTCATTTCGTCAAAACCATTTTGCCAATTTCAACAATAAATTTGTCATTTTTTACTCTAAAATCTAAGGTTTGTCTTAAAAATTTATGACAAAATTTTTGTAAGAATTTTTAAAATTTTTTGCAAAAAAATTTTTCAAAAAAAGCTTACGACACCCCCGATTCCCAGGACGTCTCCGTTCCAAGTACTAAGGAGGCCCAGCGTTGCTTAACTTGCCAGATCGGACGGGATGGCGTGCTTTCAACGCGGTATGGTCGTAAGCGAAAGAACGTCTTTCTTTTCAGTTTATAAAGGACAGACAACTAGAATATATATAGAAAAAAATACAGTACGCCAAATACAGTAAATTTAACCCCTTTTCTGTAGATTTATTCTCCCCCAAATTTAAATTTGTTATTTTAAAAAAAGGAAACCCTTGTTTTATACAATTAAAAAGCTAAAAAGAAAACACATTCGAACATTTCTCAATCAAACAAAAAAATAATTAGAAACGAGCGCTATAAAAATATTTTTCTTTCATGTAATAACCCAATTTCTCTCTTTTTTTTAAAATCTAAATAAACTTTGAAACTTGAAAAAGTTTTTATTTTTTAGCTTTTATAGGGAGGGAAGACTTCAAGTATTTTCTCTCCTCTTCGGCTTTTTAAAACTTTTATTTTTTCAAAAAATTAGAAAATTCCAGCGAAGGATTGGAAAAAATTATTTTTTGAGATGCCTTTAATTATTCGAATAAAATATTTTTTAAATTTATTCTATCAGCTTTATTTTTTGTTTTTTTCTTTGTCCTCCTCCCAGGCTTTCTTTTATAGTATGAGTGGTTGGTATTTTCTATGAATTTTTAAAACCATAAAATCGTCTTTTAAGGAGGTTGTTCATGCCCAACAGTTGTATGTCCTCCCCCTCCCCCTCCTATTTCTTCACAAAGTTGTGGTGGAGGGGGAAGTTGTGGAGGTAATAGTGGAGGAGGTGGTGGTTGTGGAGGCTGTGGAGGAGCTGGAGGTTGCAGTGGAAGTTCAGCAAATTGTGTAGGAGGAAGTTCTGGAGGATGTGTGGTAATAAATTGTGATAATGGTTGTGGAGGCTCTTCAGGGTGTGGAGCAAGTTCAGGAGCAAGTTCAGGATGTTCTGGATCTTCGGGTTGCTCAGGGTGTGGAGGAAGTACGGGAGGTTGCGGGACAGGTCCCACAGGTTACGCAAGTCGTGAAAGTAGTTCTGGAGGATGTGGAGGAGGAAGCTCTTCGGGTTGCGCAGGAGGAGGCCACCAAACGTATCCATCAGCGCCCAGTTCTGCTCGGTTAACTATCGAGTGCTCTAAAGACACAACCACGGGTAAAACTACCTATTCAACCCAAATATTTAAAAAAAATTAGGGGGAGGTTGCAGCAACACAATAAATAATTGTTTACCTCAACAACAACCACAATCTACCAGTTATGCAAAAAGCAGTTCTGGAGGAGGGAGTTATAGCAGCAACAATATAGGACAGCAACAAGCAACAAGTGGGTGTTCAACCGATTGTTCACCTCAAGTTCAGCCCCAACCACCCCAACAACAACCACCCCAACAACAACCACCCCAACAACCACCTCAACAAACCCCTCAACCATACAATCCAATCCCTCTTCCCCCTCAAAATTATGTTGCGCCCTCACTCCCTACAGCAGAATGCCAAAGTGCAACGCCAAACGAATGTAATATTCTCCCTCAACCTTCTATTAATCCACAACCTGCTTGGTCTTCGGGTGCTGGGGGTACTTATGCACAGAAAAACAATGAAGGGGATAGAGAGCTTTTACAGCAAAATAAAGGAGAGGGCTACTCGGGAAGTGATGGTAGTAGTGGTGGATTTGGTCAGGTACCTTTACCTTTTAGCCCCAAGGGGGCCAAGTTTTACTACTTAAATTCCAAAAATCCTATCATTTCTTAAGGGAAACTATGAACAGTCATCAACATTTCCACCTCCCCAACTCACAACATATAAACAACCACAACAATTACCAGAACAACAACCTATACAACCCCCGCCAATTTCTGAACCAGAAATTCCGCCTCTTCCGCCTACTGATGATTACTTAACTTCATTACAGCCTGAAGAAACAACTGAAACAACTACAAGGGGAGAGGAAGAGAAAGAAAATAATTACAAGAGGGATCCACCTGTTAGGAATTTTTTAAAATTTTTTTGGGATCAAATGTCACTTTAACGAAAATTGGGACAAAATGTCACTTTAATTAAAATTGGGACAAAATGTCGCCTTGATGAAAATAGGGACAAAATGTCACCTTAGTGAAGATTGGGACAAAATGTCACTTTAACGAAAATTGGGACAAAATGTCACTTTAATTAAAATTGGGACAGAATGTCAATTAATATTTCAGGCAATAAATGTAAGTGGAGGCAAAGGAAACGGAGGCCTAAACGTGCAAGGGAACAAGCTGGCTTCTCCAGCAATACCCGCAGCAGTTAGAAACTCTTGAAGAATTTTCTTTTAAAATCACTTTTTAATAGAAAACAAATTTTGAAAATTCTTTCCCAATGGATTTATATGGAGAGGATGAATTGGCATTGGCCGATTATGACGAGGAATTTGACACAAAAACATTTACATCAACTATAAAAACAACATTAAAGACAACATCGAAACCATTGGAGACAACCTCAAAGAAGCTTTTTGCTGTGGTACCACCAGAGAAGGCTACAACTACCTCTTTAGATGACAAGGACGATGTCTGTTTTTAAATTTAAATGTTTGAAAATTCATTATTTCAAAATGTCATTTTTCAAAATGTCAATTTCTTAAAGTTTTCAACTCGAGACATCCATTTTAAAGAATACACGATTAATAGGCGCGGACGAATGGGCGTCATTCTTTCGGCGCAGCATTGTCCGCGCCTTTTCGGCCGCGCCCATTAGTCCTGCTCCGATTTTTAAATGCCCAGTTTCAAAATGCCAACTTTCAAAACGTCCAATTTTCAAAACGCCCACTCTACAAAATACCCACTCTACAAAATGTCAATTTCTCCATATTTTAGATTCTCACAAACGACTACTCAGAGCTCTCATTCAAAAAAGTACACGCCTCGCCCCATTCACCAGACAAGCTTTATTCAAAATTGGGAACAGAAAATTCCAAATGTAGTTCTGAGACATTGAGAACAATAATGCATGAAGTGTGTTTAAAAAATTTAATTTTTAAATATTTCCCCTATTTAATAGAATATTGTAGTTAGTCCAACAATATCTAAACAGTTGATATTCAGTTCTGGTCGATTAACTTTTGGGGCATCGATAGATGTTATTTGTAGTAGAAATAGGTTTTCATATACTGTGGTGGGTTTTTTGAAAATTTATTTTTCTTAATTTTTCAAAATGTCCCAATTTCAAAATGTCCAAACGACAAAATGTCCCAATTTCAAAATGTCCAAACGACAAAATGTCCCAATTTCAAAATGTCCAAACGACAAAATGTCCCAATTTCAAAATGTCACTATCTTTAATAATATTTAATAGATCAGCTCAAAAATTTTTTGTGAGACATCAAGAGGGCCAGTTACGTGTTTTGCTTTTTTACAACCTTGAAATACATACATAAACATATATTTTTAATTTTTAATATAAAATTTGTTTAATATAAAAATAAATTATTTATCCAGTAGCACAATTTCTTGTAGTGCATTGAACAAACCATCCATTCCCAAAACGTGAGGGAATATTTTGTGAACGGTACAAATAGGGGCCATTATTATTTACTGTATTAGAATTGTAATTTCGGTTGTCGGGATATTTGGATGCTGAGTTGTCCGCTGTTGCCCAATTTCTAGAAAATAAAAAAATATAGTCGAACCTCATAAGATTTCCTATACAACGATACAACTCAATTTAGATACGTTTTTTAAATTTAGTTTGGTCGCTGAGTAGTAGAGCTGTCTAAACGATAACCTCTATTTAGACACCGATTTTGTCAGTCTTAACAAATAAGGGGAGGTTTTGACTGATATACAGGGGCGCGCGCGAGAGACAATCTCCAAAAACCAATGCAAACCGCAACGCAAGGCCGAACTTTAACGCAAATAACGCGAAACAATGAGCCCGCCACTGCTCCTATAGTGAGGTTAGACTAACAAAAAGATACCAACTTGGACTCAAACGGATTTGGAGGATTATATGTTGGAAATGTAGGCAATCCTCTAAGTACTTGAGCACAAATTAAATTTTGTTGAATTAATAAAATAAAAATACAGGATTTAATTAATGGATTCATTTAATTGTAAAGAAAAATGAGAAAAATATTAATAAAGCTGGTTGCTCCGAATACTTTTATCTTTTCTCGAACAGATCAATTAATCATTCCTTTTTTGCTTTATAAAATTGATTGCTAGAGGAATACACTTTTAAATTGTCAAAGAAACTCAAATTTTATTTTTTTTTATTTTATTTTTGGCGTAATGTTTATTTTCTTTATAAATGACATTTTATCCCTTTTTCCTTTTTCTCTCCTTACTCTCTCGTATTTGCCTTATCTCTCATCACGTTGACCTAATTTTTTGGATTTTCTTTATTTTTTTTCTAAATTTCCTTTAGAGATCGAGATTTTTGAAAAGCCTGGGACTGTTCCTGGGCTCTGGGTTTGATTTATTGATCTGGGCCGAGTATTGGGTCTGTAGTCAAGAAAAAACCCAAGCCCAAGAAAGTCAAAAAAATGCCTGGGCCTGGACTCTGGGTATAGGAAAAAAATTAGACCAGGGCTGTCCGCAATTGAAAAAAAATTTTCCGCGCCGCAGTTTTAATTTTCCAAAAAACGTCCAAAAAACACGCAATTTCACGCAATCCGCAGTTGCGGACGGCCCTGGTCCAGCCTTATTGTTAGTTCGGTCTCCAGTTTCCTTAGTCTTTTAAATTTTTTTCAGATTTTTTTTTCAGTTTTGTTGTATTTATGGAAGCAGTTTTCTTGTAGAAATATTCTTAACCTGCCCAAAAACTTCAATTTCTGGACTCATGTCTTTTGAATACGCCAAAGCGCTTTCAGAATATGAACATAAAGGGAGGGTTGGGTTACCCGAGGTTTTTTTTTAATTTTTAAATTTTTTTAAAGATTTGTTTAAACCTTTAGAAGGTCGATTCTGATCGTATTTTAACAAATAAATGCACTTCTCTTGTACAAATGTTGTGTAATAGTGAATGCTGTGTTGTATTGACTGGGGCAGGGATTAGTACAGGTCTGGACTTCCTAAGATTTTGGTTAGGTCTCCACGACTGGTTAATTTTTGCCTATGATGTCTCGAATGCTTTATTTGAGGCGCCAAGTTTAAAAATTAACCTTTAATGAAAAACCCTAGTTCTGGGCTCTCTGCAAGTTTTTGGTCGTTGAATGCTCTAACAATAAGGGTCCAAGTTCAAAATTATTTCCATTTTTTTCTGCTATTTTTATTGTTCGCCAAAGGACCATGATATTAAATTTAAAGTGAGGATAAACTGCATTATTAGCCACGATGTTGTTGTTTCTTGTTTTCCCATATTTTTTGGTTCTCCTCTGTGGGGCGAATGATTTCCATTTTTTTATTCAACTGTTCCCATCCTCCTTGATTCACAAGATTTTTTCTTTTCTAGCCGCCGGAATTCCCGACTTTCGAGGCCCCAACGGTGTTTGGACTTTAGAACGTCAAAAAAGGCAAATGCCTGAGGGTGTTAGTTTTGAACATGCAACCCCTACTTTCTCCCATTTTGCTTTGACGGAACTCGAAAAGTGTGGAAAAATTAAATTTTTGATAACACAAAATGTTGATGGATTGCACAGTCTTTCTGGATTTCCTATTGAACGTTTGGCTGAATTACATGGAAATATTTTTGTGGAAAAATGTGGGAAATGTAAAAGGTTTGGGAAAAAAATTTTTGAAAATTTTTTTTGAAATTTAGTGAAATTTTTGAAATTTTCCGAAATTTCGTAAAAATATGCCGAAATTTCTTTAAAAAAATTTTTTCAGAAAATACTTTCGAGATTCCCCAATTCCCTCTGTTGGTCTAAAACCCACTGGTCGTCAATGTGAAAATACTGAATGTAATGGAGACCTTCACGACACTACTTTAGATTGGGAAGACAAATTGCCTGAACCTGATTATCAAATTGCGCAAGAATTTGTTCGGTAAACAAGATTTTTATTTAAATTTTATGAGATATGAGAGAGATTTTAAGAGACTTAATTTTATTTTTAAGAGATTTTGGTTAGCCCATTTGGGGTGAAGCTTGTATTAACATTAAATTTGGTTGGCCACAAAATGGGGGGGGGGAGATTTCCTTTATTTAAGAGACGCCTCTTTTTAAGTAAATTTTTTTTATTTTTAAAGAAAATGTGATCTTTTCCTGTGTCTTGGTACAACACTTCAAATTAAACCAGTTGGTGATATGCCTTTAGTTTGCAAGCGTAATGGAGGGAAGTTTGTTACAATAAATTTACAAAAGACACAACACGTTAGTTTTTTTTTAATTTATTTTTATTAAGAAAATTTTTAGAGAATTTTTCTTTTATCAAAATTTTTCTTTTTTTTTTACTTTGCCTCTTGTTAATAGAAAATTGGTTAAAATTTTATAACGTTTAACTTTTTTTTTGCGGCAAATTTTTTCTCGCTTATCCTTTCTTTACCCTTGTCCTCCCCTTTAAAAATTTGTTTACCAAAATTTTCATTAAATAAATCCACGGGGTAATTATTTGAGCATCCGATTAATTAAAAAAATTTTTTTCTTTTAAAGGAAAGAAAAGCAGATTTAATAATAAATGCAAAACTTGACAATGTTTTTTGGCGTGTTTGTAATTCTCTTGGGTTACAACTTTCTCCAAATTTGATGATAAAAAATGAGAGTAACAACAATTTAAATTTATTAAAAAATCCTTCAACACCAATTTTTACAAAAAATGAAATTGAGGAATTTGATAAGGAAATTAAAAAAGAATTAAATTTTAGGGAAGGAAAAAAGCGTAAAAATGCGTCGTCAAATAAAAAAATTGGGAAAAATAATATTAAAAAGGTTAATAATAATGCTAATTAAATTACTACACTCTGTTTCAAAAGTATAACCCACTTATGATTTTTTACTTTTTTCGAAGCACAGTTGATGTATCCTTTTGAAATTTGGTATGTTGATTCAATTAACTAATCTACGGATATTCCCAAAGTTTCATCAATTTATATCCAATACAAAATTTTTAATTAATTTTTTCTAAAATCTTCCCCAAAATAGTTGTTTCATAAGTATAACCCACTTTTATTTATTATATTTGCAACAATAGGAAAAATCTAAAAAAAATTCATCAAACATATATATTGATATTATAAAAATTAGAAAAAAAATTAGGTTCATATCTCTACTCAGTGCCAAGATCCTGACATCTCTAAAACCACGAAAATCAACGTAAAACGGGGGCAAGTCTATTTAAAAAATATTTTCGAACCCTTACAGGTAAAATAAAAATTTTATTTTTAGCCTATCTGAAAGCCCTTGAAATTTGCTACAAGATAGCATTTGCCTTATTTTTCACAAAAAATCCATTAGCGAGATACAGGTGGTTAAACTTTCGCATCAACAAAAAACGCCTAAATGTCCACAAAAATGACCGTTAATGTCGCTTCTGAAGTTTACCCACCTGTATCTCGCTAAAGGATTTTTTGTGAAAAATAAGGCAAATGCTATCTTGTAGCAAATTTCAAGGGCTTTCAGATAGGCTAAAAATAAAATTTTTATTTTACCTGTAAGGGTTCGAAAATATTTTTTAAATAGACTTGCCCCCGTTTTACGTTGATTTTCGTGGTTTTAGAGATGTCAGGATCTTGGCACTGAGTAGAGATATGAACCTAATTTTTTTTCTAATTTTTATAATATCAATATATATGTTTGATGAATTTTTTTTAGATTTTTCCTATTGTTGCAAATATAATAAATAAAAGTGGGTTATACTTATGAAACAACTATTTTGGGGAAGATTTTAGAAAAAATTAATTAAAAATTTTGTATTGGATATAAATTGATGAAACTTTGGGAATATCCGTAGATTAGTTAATTGAATCAACATACCAAATTTCAAAAGGATACATCAACTGTGCTTCGAAAAAAGTAAAAAATCATAAGTGGGTTATACTTTTGAAACAGAGTGTATATTGTTTAAAAAGTCAAATCTTATTATAAGATACCACCTCTTTGTTACTGAAAAAATAGTAGTAGTAGTAGGGAAAAAATAGTTGCCGTTTTCGGGTCGGACTGTCGATGTCTTTTTCGGGCCTAACTTTATCGAGTCTTGATCTTTTGGACCAGATCGGTCCATTTTTGCAACCCTACCCCCACCCACGTGTATTTCTTAAAAATTGAGATATATGTGTGTGTGTCTTGTATTTTTGTGGTATCGTGTACTTGAGGTGTTTATCTTATAATGAAGTTCGACTTGGTCTAATATTCTTATTTAATATTTTTAATATTATTTTTAATATATAATTTAGCCCCCTTCTTATTATTGTTTAATTAGACCACATTTACTTATGTGTTTACACTTTTGGGTTGTAAAAATTTTTTTTTTAATAAATACTGATTTAAGTTGTGTTGAGGTTTATAGTTTACTCAATAGCTAATCAAAATTAAAAAAATTTTACACATAAATGAGGTCTAACTTTAAGTGTTTTTTTTTGTAATATTGCATTTTATTTCGTTCATAAATGTTAAAGATTTTTTGAGGTTCTTAGAGTCTTTCACCTGCAACCTTTAATTAACCTTTTAATAATATAAAGGTTTCCCCCTCTATTTGATTTTCCCTCATTTTTACATCCTAAAGATTAGAAAAAAAACAAGTTTTTTATTTTTAAGAAAATTTGGGTCACGCACTTGTACGCGTATTTTTATTTTTGATTTATATATCCTGTTCCTCTTTAATTTTTTTGCTCCCTCATTTTCCCTCATTCACCCATTAATTTTTATTTTATTTGCGCTTTTCCCTGTTCTAAACGGCGCGATTTTCCTCAATTTTCTCTTGATTTTAATTTTATTTTTTAAGAATTTTCCCTTTTTAAAAAATTTCCCAATTTTATTTTCTCTCCAAAATAATTTTTTTAATTTGTTACACAATTTTTTAATAAAATAAAAATGTTTTCCGTCGAAAGGATTCGAACCTTTGACCTATTTTGGGGAAGTAGACGTCCTCATCCCACTTAACCAAAATTTTCCTATAAAGGCAATGGACCTTAAGTCAATTAAAATTTTATAAAACAGTCCAAATACGAGCTAGAAATCTGAAATTTTGCAGTTTTATTTCTAAAACAGTTTTCTTTGATATCTCAAAATTTCAGAATTTTTGAGTTTGTTTAAAAAAAGTTATGTTCAAGAAAGTGGCTGAAATGGGCGTTTTAGCTCATTTTTAGGGTTAATAATTGCTTTATTCTTTATTTAAAATATCGAAAATTTATTAAAATAATTATTGAAGGCTTTAAAAATATTTTTAAAAAATTTTAGGGTCAAAACTGAATCACATTTTTGAGGGGAGAAGGTATTTTCCCTCCCCCAAATTTTCAGACTCTAATGTCCATTCCCTGAGGCTATTGAACAGGAACTCTTCTTTAATTTTATTAATCCCCTTCCCATCCTCTTCTAATTCAATTCTAAAATCTAATTTATTCGTTAGCAAGTTTTTTTTCGTCATCTTCCCTTATTTTCGCCCCCTCAAGTTGCGCTAAGGGATGTTGCCAGTTCACTGCTTTTTTACATTAAACTATACAATAGAGGGGAATATTTGGACTGGTAAAAAAATGAATATTTATTTATATTGATTTGCCGCGATGTATTTTTAGAATATTACGTTAGAATATTATTTTAGACAGCTTTAAATTAATTCCAAATTGGCTTTAGATGGGTTAAAATCTGATTAATAAAAATCGGTCTGTTAGAGTCTGGTTTTAATGTTTTTTGAGTCTCTGGCCCTGAGGCTATGATCAGACAGGGGTTTTGATTGTCTGATCGGTGGAGTTGATCTTTTTGTCTATTGGGCTCTAATTAGTTAGGGTTGCTGTTGGGTGTGTTTTGATATTTAAATCGTGTCGATCAATTGTGTGGGTTAATATTGGGTGTGGATCAGGGATGTGTCAGTTTCGCCTTTCGTCTTTCGCCGATTTTCGACTTTTTTTGAATTTCGTCTTTCGCTTTTTAAAATCTGTTTCGGCACACCCATGGTGTGGATATTTAAATTAGAGTAAGTCGAGTTCGAGCGAGCCCGAGTTACTCGACTCGACCGCTCGGGTTTTTTGCGTAATTACTCGACTCGGAACTCGGGATTATAATACTCGGATTACTCGAGCTCGGAAACTTCCTACTCGACAGACTCGGTTAAAACCGAGTATTTTTATGACCCTATCTGCGGCGCAAAAAGGAAGATTTTTAGCTCAAGGATCTTCCAAAATTTTCAAAAAGCGCTGAAAAAGGAAGAGATCTAGTGGTTGGTCTTCCAAATTTCTTAAAATTTTCGCCTGCGGCGCTAAAAAAAGAAGAAATTTTGCTCTCTGGCCTTCCAAAATTCTCGAAATTTTCACCTGCGGCGCTGAAAAAAATTTATGTATATCGGAGGATTGAATCAGATTAGGTGGATTTTAGTGTGCCCACTTGGCCTTCAGATGTGCCCACTTGGTGTGCCCACTTGGCCTTCAAAAATTCTCAAAATTTAAGCCAGCGGCGCGAAAAGAGAGGGATAAAGCAACGGATTAGAGCAACGGCAACCCAATTAATCTTCCGAACTTCCAAGATTTTGCTCCCAATACACCCGAATCTCCCTATAATCGGCCCAAATCCCGCTTAATCCCTTGATATCCATCTCTCGCTTAATCCCTTGATATCCATCTCATTCCTCTTATCACTCGATATCCCCTTAATCTACACAAATCCCCAAAATAATATTATCCATTGATTTTCAACTCGGAGCCCGGAGTCATCATGGATCGTGTGCATATCATGAATTTAGGCGGATTAAGAGGGATATAGACGGATAAACGAAAATAACTGGGATTTGGATGATGATCTAACGCATTACTGTCAACAACCGCCCAATACCCAGCACTGATAATGAGTAAAAGTATTGTTTTTGGTAAAATTATTTTGGAATACTGTTTTTTAAAAATTACTCGATTACTCGACTACTCGAACTCGAACTCGGCCTAAAAAGTTGAGCTCGAGCTCGAACTCGGGGTTTTCAAACTCGGATTACTCGAGCTCGGTTTTTTCCCAATTACTCGGTACTCGACTTACTCTAATTTAAATCGTTGATGAGTTGGATGGGTTAATATTTAGTGTTGATCAGTTGGGTCTAGCCTTGAATTTTGAATGTCTCTACCGAGTTCTTTGAACCTTTAGAGCTTATCAAAAAATTTTTTTATCAATCCCTGCTTCATCTACTTAAAATCAACAGAAAATTGAATCATTTCACACTCCTTTTGATTTTTTTTTCAAACAAATTAATTCTCTACTTAATTCTTTCCCTTCCTTCTCCCCTTTATTTTATCGCGCCATCGTCACCGGAACACGTTTATTTATTTAAATACTTGTTTTGTCTGTCTTCTTTTTTTTTCTTTTTTTTTGCTTCTTAATTTGTCTTGTTTTTAAGCATTGATAAATAAAAAATAATTTTTTTTCGCTCTGATAAATTTATTGCCGTTCAATCCATTCATTTTTCGCTCATCTCTTCTTCCCTCTATTTATTGACCAATCATCCATCCACTCATCTCTTTTTTCTTTATTCAAGGTCCAACGACTAGCTTTTTTAATATTACTATCCTTCTAAAAAATAATTTTTGTTGGAAAGGATTTCCTGTTTTTGGATTAAAAATTTATTTTGGGACCAAATGTCCCCTCTCATTTTTTTGATAAGAAAAAATTGTGTTTTAATTTTTTTAAAATTTTTGTCTAGAGGAGCATTCATTTTGCAATTTTTGAGCTGTTTATTAGTCATTTCTGGACAGAATTATTTTAACCCAGAGTTATTTTAATCCTCTGATAGTGAGAGAGGGGGAGTGGACGACCACGACTTGGGTTGAATTTTCCCCCATAATTCTAAAATGAATTAATCTTTGAAATAAGAGCTTGGTACCATTCGATAGAGAATTAAATTCTCTATAAAACAACATTTAAATTAAAAATTTTTATTGAGAAGAAAAAAAATTATGGCCAAAAAACCTTTATAAATTTTCAATTTTTATTGACCTATCCTCTTATTTCTGGCCACAATTAATTTTTGCTCGTTCATTTTAGTTTTTAATTTTATTATTTTTTGTAGCTATTTTTCTGTTCTATTTAATGATACAAAAATTATTTTTAAAAAATTTTTATTTTTTTCTTGAGAAATTTTAAATCAACTGAGGCCCTTGACTTTATACCTCCCCTCCCCCCCCCCTTTTCTTAAAAATTTTTTTTCGTCTTAATTTTATTTTTTTTAAATTTTTCTATAAATTTTTTAATCATTTTCTGATGGATTAACTATTAAAAAATAAAAAAATTATTTATGAATGACAATCACACGCCTTTTCTTTCTTCCTGCTATTTTTGTTGCTGCCACCTTACTACTTTGGTTGTTAATTTGTTATGCACCTGAATGGCCTCAAATTGCGGAAACATCAAAAATAACTGATAAAAATAGGACTTTAGATAATATTGAAAGGAAAAATGTTGAGGAAAAATTTATGAGGGAAGGAGGTGAATTTTAATTAATTTTTGAAATTAATTAGTTTAATGGGGTATTTTCGAGTTGGTGTTAGTTGAGGACCCATAACTTTTAGTTAAATAAAGATACAGAGTTAATTTTTCTTTTAAATGATAGAGGAGATTTAGAGCTACAAGATGGCTGAAAATTAGATTTTTAAATTAAAAATGAACAGACTTGTGAATTTTTAGGGAGTTGTGGTCGAAACGCTTACTTTTAGCAGGCGACAACTTTAAAAATTCATAACTTTTGGTTAAATGGAGCTATAAACTTAATTTTTCTTTTAAATGATAGAGGTAACTCAGAGCTATAAAATTGCCAAATTTTAAAATTTTAGCTTTAAATAATTAAAAGTTATGAATTTTAAAAGAAATGTGGTCAGGCACAAGAATACATGACTAAAAATTTTTTATTTTTTAAAAATCAAAAATTAATTTTTTCAAATTAATTTTAATTTTTAGACAATTCATTATCTTCTCCAGCTCCATTTGTATTAGAATTACCTACTCAATTTGAAAATTTTACTTCTTTCACAGCCCGCTTCCGGCTTTATGAACAAAGGCATACCGCCTACATATTTACATTATTTACCTGTATTTATTTGTATAAACAAACATTTGCTATCCCTGGGTCTTTTTTTATGGTGAGAGAGCAATTTTGAAAATTTCAAAGAAATTTTCAAAAAAATTTCTCAAAAAATTTTTTCCTTTTTTCAAAGAATATTATTGCCGGTGCAATTTATGGTCTACCCATTGGCTTTCTACTCTGTTCCGTTTTGACTACAATAGGCTCTACTTTGTGCTATTTATTCTCAGAATTATTTAGTCGAGAATATGTTTTGTATTATTTTGGAGAAAAAATTAATTATTTACAAAGGAAAGTGGACGATAATTCCCACAGATTGTTGGCTTTCCTTTTATTCGCAAGAATGTTTCCGATCTCACCAAGGTTTGACAAAATGTTTGTTTGTATGTAATTCTGATTTATTTTAAGTTGGCTACTCAACATTGTTGCCCCTTTTCTAAACATTCCTTTACCGTTGTTTACTTTTTCTGTGCTTGTTGGGCTTGCTCCATACAACTTTATTTGTGTTCAGGTAATTTCTCGTTATTTTCGAAAAACATTAAAACTAAAACACTTTTCCAAATAAAACTTCCGGAAGTGTTTCCCATTAAATTGTCCGGAAAACAGACAAAAACACACCAAAAACACAAACCTAGCAACAATATAAAAACATTTGTCGGAAAATGTTTCCCTTCGAAAAAACAACAACAAACAAACAAAACATATTCCAAAACATCTCTAAAACACAACATTTTTTTGTTTTTCAGGCAGGTTTTATTCTTTCTGATTTACGCGGTTGGGACGATGTTTTTAGCACAGCAACCATGTTAAAATTAAGTTCATTTGCTCTCCTTCCTCTATGTTATGCAATGTTTGTAAGGAAAAAACGATTACAACATGTAAACAACAACGCATTAAAAAGTATAAAATGTTTGTCAACTCCTAGAAAACACAACAACAAACTTTTTTCTTTTTCTACAACTAAAACAACAATATTTCCTCACAACAACAACATTAAAAACATTGAAAGCTCAACAGAAATGTTTTGTTCAGAATTTGACCATGTTGTGTTAAGTAATGACGAGAATTCAACAACAACAACATCTTCCTACTCAACAAACAACTAACTTTTTTAATTGTTATATGTTTTTAGCTTTTCCGGAAAAACATTTATTATAAATATAAAACATTCCTTAGTTCAATAAAAATATTTTCCGGAAAACATTGAAACTGAAACACATTTTTCCTAATAAAAACATTTTCCGGAAAGTGTTTTCTGGAAAACATTAAAGCTAAAACACGGTTTTCCCAATAAAAACATCTTCCGGAAAATGTTTCCCTTTAAATTATTTATCCGGAAAAACACGCAAAAACATACTCTAAAAACACAAATCTAATTTTTAATATTGACCTTATATTACATTTTTAATTATAAAAATACCAGATTTATTTTTTTTAAATTTTTTATTGATGTTTTATACTTTTTCTTTGCCTTTCATATTTTTACATAATTTTATCAAGTGCAATAAATATTAAAAAAAAATTTTTTTAATTTTTAAATTTCTCTAATGTCAATTTTCTTCACATATAGCTCTTACAACAGAAGGGTCTAATAATTTTGGTTGGGCACATTGATTCACTTAAAAAAATTTATTTTATTTAGGGGGAAAAATTAATTTTTTTACCAGCAGCCGTCACAACATCTTCAATCGACATATTAAGCATATGTTCATCTCCAGCATGTGCCCAAAGTTTTTGTCGCATATATGCACAATCGACCTAGAAATTAAAAAAATTTTTTATTTGTTTTTTTTAAAAATAAATATTTTCACCTGTAATTGTTCTAACCCGTTTCTTGAAAATTTGGGCTGTGCACGAACAAATTCACATAAATACAAACTCAACAGACGAATTAAAGCATTCATGACCTTTGAATTTAAATGAACATATTTTAAATGTTTTTATAAATTAAAATGTTCTCCGGAATGTATTTTTCGAAAATGTTTATAATGTATTTTTTTTCATAAAACATTTCCGGAATGTAAGTTAATGTTTTAATTATAATGTTTTAATTGAAATTATTTTCCGGAAAATACACTCTTATTTTTATTAAACATTGTATTTTTGTTACTGTTTTCTGGAAACATTTTATTTCAGAAAAACATTGTATTTTTGTTGAAACTTTCTAGTTTTCTTTAACCAAATAAAACACAAAAATTCAAAACTTACAACATCCCTTCTAAATTCCACTTTTAAATTAGCCAAAAATTCTTTTATAGCTCCTTCACCATTTTTATTATTTTCTTCTCCATCAGTATCATCATTATCATCATCACCCCAAAGACGTTCAACTATTCCTCCACTACTTCCACCCAAAGAAGAATTATTGTCATTATTGTTGTTATTATTGTAGACGCTACTAGCTACACTTGCTGCTCTTCTCATTGTATAATAACTTGAGAAAAACAATTTGTTTTTTATTTAAAAATTAATTTCTATCCGGAAGATGTTTTAACTAAACACAAACATATGTTTTGGTTATGTGTTTCTTTTTTAATTAATTTTCCGGAAAATGTTTTAATTAAACTTTAATGTGTTTTCTTTTTAAAACCTTTCCGGAATGTATTTTGAATAATACGTGTTTTCCGGAAATGTATTTTCAAAACTTCCTTTTTTATTAAAACATTGTGTTTTTGTTAGTTTCCCGGAATGTTTTTCTCATGTATTTTAAATAAAAATATTCCAATGTATTTCAATTAAACTTGTGTTTTCCGTAAAAATATTTACAGAAACATTGTTTTAAAATTATTTGTTTTTCTCTACCCGTGCGACGATTCTGGTGTTCTCTCCTTCGAAGCAGTAAAACCATCACTCTCCAACTGGAAAATTATTTAAAAAATTTTAACATTTATCCAAACAAAGACTAACTAAAGCAGCCACATCAACATCCTTTTCTGCCACAGAACGTACCAAATGTTTAATTAGAGTACGTACACGTTGTGGAGTTTCTGAACATTCAGCCCATTCAAAAGTAAAAATACATTTATTTGCAATCTGAAAACAAAATTTTTTTCTTCAAAAATTAAAAAATACAAAAACCTTAGAAAGTGCTAAACTTTCAATTTGTATATATTTCCTCAATAATTTTTCTATTAATTGTTGTAATTGGCTTGTTGGTGTTTCAATGTTTGTAAGTTTGTATTGGTTAGAGAAGTGAAAATCGTTGAGTCTTAAAAATAAAAATACATTCCGGAAAGGTTTTAAAAATAAAACACATTTTATAAACATTAAATAATGTGTTTTTGGAAAAACTTTCCGGAAAAAATACAACAAAACACAATAAAAATAAAAACAGAGTGCCGGAAAATGTTTTTCGGAAACATGTTAAAAACACATTAGAATAAGTTTAAAACACATTCCGGAAAAGTTTTAAAAAGAAAACACATTTTATAATTAAAACATGTTTAATTAAAACATCTTCCGGAAGATTAATTGACTAACAAAGAAAACACAAAAACAAACTTATATTGTTGTTGTGCTAATTCCAACAAATATTCCAAATGTTTTAAACGTAAATTTCTTAAAAGTGCGCAAAAAATTAATAATTCTGTTCCCTTCCCTTCTTCTTCATTTTCTGTTAAAGAATCAATTCGTGAATTTATATTTGTTGTCAAATCTTGAATTGAGCCAATCTAAAATACTTTAAAGGAAAAATATTTTAATTATAAATTTACCACAATTTGTTCGTGAACATCAAAACCAAAAGTAGCAGTAAAATGAGGAATTGAAGAAAATATTATATCTGTTGCTGTAAACCTGGAAAAATAGAAAAAAAATTTATTAATCTATTTATTGTTAGAAACATTTTCCGGAAAAAACAGATAAACACCAAAATAAATAAAAATTATTTCCGGAAAATGTTCATTTACAAAGAAAAATCCGGAAAACTAAACAAACATTAAAACAATGTTTTCCTGAAGTTTTAATTACATGTTTTCCGGAAAAGTTGCGTTTGTGTTTCTACGAACATGTTTATATTGAAAACCTGTTTATTAGGTGTTTTTGTGTTTTCTTGTTTTTCCAAAACTTTCACATTTAAACAAATTTTTAATAAAAACATGTTCCGGAAAAAACACAAAACATTTAAAAATACAAAAAACAAACAAACATTAATAAAGAAGCCAATGCGCTTTTTATTGAATGTAAAACACAATGTTCAATTTTATCCAGTAACTCTCTCAACAGTGTTTTTCGAGCAATATTATTGTTGTTACTGGTAGCACCAGAAGAATAAAATTGACCTTTGTCACTATGGGAGGAGGAAAAAGCGATAGGCGTTGAATTATTTAATTTTGTAAATCCCTTAAAAATTCTTTTTTTTTTAATAAAAAAATTAATTTTAACCTCATTTATAGCCTTTTGTATTGTTTCATCAACAAATTGACGGCATAAAATAATTTGATGTTTTGCTAATAATTTAAAAAAATGAAAAAAAATTTTTTTTTAATTTTTTACCAGCACGATGAACTATAGATGAATTCATTCGAGTAAAGCTAAAATCTAAAAAAAAAAATTTTTATTTGCGGATTTTAAATAATCCGCAAAAATTGTACGCAAATTAATTGCGGACTTTTTTAATTAAAAAACTAACCAGGTGAAAGCCTTGCTAAAACAGAAATTTTTCTACAAATTCTATCCAATGATTTTACAAATAAAGAACAATCAACAGAGTTAGTTTCATTAGCAAAACGTTTATCTACAATTTGTTCAAATATTGTCATTACACGTTCAAGTAAATGGGCAAATTCTGCTCTAGAATGCTGAAAAAAGAAAAAATATTTTTATTTGTGGAATGCGAACACAATTTACGGATTTATAATAATCCTTAAAACTAGTCCGTAAAAGAATCTGCAAAAATAAAGAATCCGTGAAAGAATCCGCAAAATTTTGTCCGCAAAAAAATTTGCGGACGTCCGCAAAATAATTTGCGGACCTAAAATAATCCGCAAATTTTGCTGACTTATATATATATAAAAACCTGTTTATTAAATAATTGTAAAAAAGTAGAAGCCATCAAAGAAACATTAGTCAAAAAATGACAACATCCAGTATCCACAAATTCAAAAATATCATTAAACTTAATATTAGTCGGTAATTCTCCAGGTATTTGTTGTTGTTGTTCATTTTCTTCTTCTCTCAATTTATTTAATTCTGAATAAATTTCTCTTTCAAATGTTGAAAGTAATTGGGATTCTAATTCATTTTCAGATATTCCCAATTTTTTTAAAAGCTGAACTGCTTGAATTACTAAATCTGAAGAGATAAGACGACGTTCTAATTGTTCGGAAAGCTGTAAAAATGAGAAAATTTTTTGAGAATTTTTCTGGGGGTCGACATTTAAGGTCAGGAAATGGTTACAGAGGAAGGTGGCTATGCACGAGAACCTCCTATAGTCCAAGAGGGTTTTTTGTCTTTCTACAACAAACAAAAAATTCTGCTAGAAAAAATCCAAAAATTTGTCACCGATTTGCAGACAAAACTTGCGGACTTTAAGGAAAAATTTAAAGAGAAAAGATTTTACTAGGACCAGAAATTAACTAAGATTCTGATCCTTATCAACATTCAAAATTTTATTTCAACCTGTTTTTTAACTCCTTCCATAATCTTTTCTGAATCGCTAGCAATCCCTGCCATTGACGGAAGATTTTTCAGCTTCTCCAATTTTGGTTGTATTGAAACAAAAGTATTTACTGCCTTAGAAAAATCGTTTTGCTCAACACAAGTCTTTTTAAAAACAAAATTAAATTTAAAAAATAATTTTAAAAAACCTGTAAAATTTGTGGGGCCTTAATTAAAAATTCTAAGCGTTTAACAGAATCACGCGCTTCATTCAATTTTTTAACCCGTTCACAATTCTTTGCAAATTTTTCAGTTAAAGAGTCTGACAAGTCTGTAATTTTGTCCATTCGAGAAGATAAGGAGTGCATTTCCTTTAAAATTTTAATTTATTTAATGTCTAAAATAAGTAAAAATAAATGGGGGTTCAGAAAAAAAATTTCTTCAAAAATTGACTCTTTGGTGTAGTGGATAAATGCTTGATTCAGGGGTGTGGGGTTCAATTCCCAAGTGGATGGAACATTTTTATTTTGCTCATCGTTAGTTAAAAAGAGGAAAATAAGTAAGTGTTCCGAAAATTTTCTTTAAAAATTGACTCTTTGGTGTAGTGGGTAAATGCTTGGTTATTTAAAGCAAAGGGTGTGGGGCTCGAATCCCACCGGGGTGAAATCATTTTTATTTTAGTTAGTTACCAGAAAAGGGTCAAAAAATATAATTTAAATCCTTAAAAATTATTTCAGGAATCAAAAAATAATTTTAGAAATTAAAAAAAAAATTTAAAAATTAAAAAAAATTTTTTACATTATGTGCATCAGTCAGTCTATTTTGCATATCTTTCACTGTACTTGTTGCATTTAAAAATTTGCTATAATTTTCGTAAACGAGTGATTGCATTTCAGAATCTAGTCTTCTAACATTGTTTACCTTTAAAAAATTTTTTTTTAAATTAAAGAAAATTTTTAAAGACCATATCCTGTTCCACAGCAACCAATTCCTCCAACCCCTTTTTGCGTAATAAATCTTGCACATAATATTCTGGATCAAAGCTTGAAGAATTAATATTTAAAGTTGATTTTGAGGATGTTGAAAAACTCATTCAGCTATTAAAATTGAAAATTGACACAAAAATGTAGTTGGGACGAATCGGGGTTTTTGTTCAATGGGACGTATTGGGGCGGCGAAGAAAAAAAGAAAAAATACTGGTCGGTTGAGCGCCACAAATTAATTAAGAGTAAAGTATAACACAAACAAAACGAAATTGATGTTTTCCGGAAAATACACATTGTTGTCGTGTTTTTACAAAACACATTGTTGTTTGTTTTGAAAAACATTTAAAATGTTTTTGAAAAAATACAAACAAGAAACATCTTTTACAAACATGTTTTTATATAAGTTTATACATGTTTTTTTTCATTTGTTTCAAGAAAAACATGTATTTTCTGCTTGTTTCTTTAAATGTTTCTCAAACATTTTTATTTAAAACATAGGAATGTTTGAAACATTTAAGACCTACACCTCAGGGTGTAGGTCTTGGGGGTGTAGGTCTTCAGGGTTGACCCCGTTCTCCCACCCTCAATTTGATTTTTCTAATCCTTTTATGTATTGTGAACATAAGTTAAATTTGGGGTTATCTTTTTTGGGGTTATATTTAAATTTTGCATTGCCTGTTTTTTCCTTTTCTCATAAAATATGTTTTTTTTGAGAAAATTGCCTTTAAACCCATTAAAATTTGAATTACTCTAACTTTTTAACTCTTCGCTAATCCTTTTTTCTTTATATAAATATGTAAAAATTCATTTTATTCATACATATATGTATTCAAAAATCCATATATTTTAGAAGAAGTGGGATTGAACTTTTTGTGATTTTTTGAATTTTTGAAATGTCTTGGGAAAAGTTTTTTTGAATGCTTGATTTTATTTTTAGTTCAATCCCCCTATTTAAAAAAATATTTTATTTTCGTTTTATTTTTTCAGTCAGTTTTTTTAACTGATTTATTTTTCAAGCCTTTAAAATTTAATTAAAATAATTTTTTTGAATTTTTCTAGTGAACAACTTTATTCTATTTAAGTACTTTTGGTGACATCAAAAAAATTTTTTTAAAACTACAAAAAATTTTTGACATAAAAAAATAAAAAGTCAACAAAAAAAACTACAAAAATTAAAAAAAACTTTGACCTAAAATTGATTTCCTTTTAACCTTCCAAAAAATGGACAAAAGTTTTTCCTACCCCAAATTGTTCCCAAACAACAAAACAACAACAACAACAAATCCTCCACATTTTCTAGTGGATCAAGACCATTTAGATAAATTGTCTAATCAATTAAAATTGTTAAAAATTGATGATTTTACAATCAACAAAATTCTAAAAAAATACAAACCACTCAAAAAAGAAGTGAAATTAGAGGTGAAAAAGATAAAAGTTTTTAAATTGTAATGGCCGAGAATTCCTTTTTGGGGAATTTTATGTAAAAAAAGTTACACTAAATTTTAAACCTTGATAGTCAAAATTATTGGGTAATAGTTTGGAAGTCGCCTCCCTTTTTCCGATTTCCTTGACCATTTTGAGCTTTTTTTGTTTGATATTTATAATTTATTTTATAATTCGAAAGAGCCTGACTTCACCTGATTTTATTTAAATTTTTTTCAATATTCTAGCCTACAGATTGTCAAGTTTTCGAGCCTAAACAACAACAACAACCCTTTGTTGGGTATAATGGATTGTTCGAATTGGCTATTTCTCAAGTCATTCAATGTGGATATGGGCATGTTCTTCCTCTTATTGGAACCAAAAAGTTGGCAAAAAAAAAACAAAAAAAACAAAAAAAAAACCAAAAAACGACCAAAAAAAAAACAAAAACAAAGCAAAGAAACCCACAAGACCTTTCTACTGCTTTTTCCTTCTGACTTCATTTTATTTTAAATAATTATTTTTAAATAGTATATTTTTTTATTATAGAGAAAATAATAGTAAAAAAATGTCTAAAAGGAACAACAACAAAAATATTTCTTTAGAAAAAAAAATAATTTTAAAACAGGCTGAATTTTTAAATAAAATTGCTAGTAAAAAAGATAATCCATTTAATAATGAGCAGATCAGTAAATTTCTAGACAACTTTAACAAGTGCACAAATAAATATCTGATTTTAGGTGCTTTTCTAAAATTTAAAAAAAATTTTCAAAAACCATAAAAATTCTTTTTTAAGATGAAAAAAATGATCAAATAATGGAGGGTGAGAAAATTATAAATATTTAGAATTTTAACTACAATTTTCCGGAAAACACAAGTTAATAATAATAAAGTGAAATTCTAAGGATAATCGAAAATTATAAATTGTAAAAAATTTTTCGGAAAATAAATATTCAGAGGATAAAATTACAACCGGAAAACATTCAAGTGTATATATAGGTGTATAACTATTAGAGATCGGCCTGGGTCTGGACCAAGGCCTGGGTCTTTTCTGTACCCAGAGTCCAGGCCCAGGCATCTTTTATCCTTTCTTGGTTTTTCCTGGGCCTGGGTTTTTCCTGGACTACAGACCCAGGATCCGGCCCAGGTCAATAAATCAAACCCGGAACAGGCCCAGGCTTTTTAAAATTTCCGATCTCTAATAACTATTAAAAATTTTGAAAATACTCAGAAAACTTAAAATTGAAAATTTTTTTTGAGATGACAAACAAAAATGTATTTTTACATTTTATCTGTATTTTTTTTGCAACAATCTAAATTAGACCGTAAAAACGAGAAAAAACAGAAATATAAAAATTGTTTTCTTTTTTAGAAGATCAAGAAATAATTTGTCTTGGTTCAAAACCTGGGACGAGTGATCATGGTAAACAAAAAGAAAATATTTTTTACTCCAAAAAAACTTTTTTTATTTGAGGTTTAAATAAAGAATTAAATAAGAATAATAATTGTGGCTCATCAAATTTATCTCAAGAAGGGCTTTTTCTCCCCAGTTTATTCTAGAACATTGATCAATGTTTGTTCAGTAGTTGTTGATGTTACATACTCTCTTTGCTGTCTGCTTTAAAAATGTGAGGGTTTTGTAGGAAGAGACGCTTAAAATATAATAATTTACCATAAATAAACCATTCATTCACCAAATTTATTTGTCAAGTCTTTTCGATCATTTTTATCAACGTAGAAGGACTTTGCTCTCATTTTTTGTCAGTGACTACTATAAAAAGGAGTTTTGAGAAATTTATTAACCATAAAAATCCTAATTTAATTCCCTAATAAAATGCAAAAAAAAAATTAAATTCACAGAACAAAATTCAAAATAATTGACTGACAACAATGGACTTTGTACCTTTGTTTATCTCTTGTTTCTATATAAAAACATAACGTAAATATGTGTGTTGTCGGCTGTCAATTATATTTTCTTACTTCATGCTGTGTTCACAAAAATTTTTTTTTCTCTGACTACACACTTTTTTTTTGGTTGTTTTCTCGCCTTATGACTCTGAAGAAAATAAAAGAAAAAAATTAAGGACGCTAGAGTCTGATAATTTTTTATATTATTTAAAATTGATACCTGGGACTCTGAGCGTTTTTTATTTGACACATTTCTTCCCTCAATTTTCTCATCCTTTACACATTATTTGTTTAGCCGTCATTTTTCTTTTGTGTATTTTTTCATTGTATAGTGATCTCTGCCTTTTCTTTATTTCGACATTTTATGACGTTATGAATTATTCAAAAGACCAACCTACACAATGACATAACTAGAGCTAGACTCTACTGGTCCATTTAACTTTGGTTTCTTGTTATTTTTTCTTCTATTAGGCCTTTTGTTTGTTTGGTGTTTCGTAATTTAACAAAAAAATTCTTTCTTTTTCTCCATTTCTCTAATTTTCTCTAGCTTTTCTGCCACTCTAATGTCAAATAGCCTTCATTTGTTCACCTTTGGCCCAGTTGCGCTCTCCCCAAATTTCCCACACACTCTTAAACACATTTATTACATAGATCGTTGCGAGCGCAGTTTTCTAGAAAAATTAACCGAATAAATAGCAAACCCTTTACTTAATATCGTCAAAAATGTTAAATGTATTATCATTATTTGATTTTCTCTATTAAAGTGATCACAATTTTGTGTTTGTTACAGTCACGTTAATTTTTATTACCTTAATTTTATTCTCATATTTTCTAATCATATCTTCGCACTTTTTATCAATCTATTTAGTTATTTTAGCAATTTTTCTAATCATTTTTGGCTTGAATGAAGAATACTACTTTTCAATCAATTACAATGAGATGAAGAAGAACGTTAGAGTCTAGTTCAGTCAAGTATTATGACAAAGAATAATTTTTGAGGAAATTTCTTTAAATTCAGGTTTTGGATGTTGATTTATAGTCTTGCATTTTTAATCAGTTACAATATCAGAACAATAGTTCTCAGTTTTAGTTACAAAATCAATCAACTAAAGAGTCATTTATCTTTTCAAAATACCTTCACAAATTTTGTTGGAATAATACTATTACAATCAAAACAATTTTTTACAAATCTTAAAGCCTCACATCATTCATTCTTTTGTTTTTTACATTTTATCAGACTAAAAGCTTTTTAAAAAAATCTTCTTTCAATTTTTTTCATTCTCTATTACACACAATCAAATATACCACACACACATGGTGACACTTGTTGTTTTCATTTCCAACACAAAATCAGCTATAAACTTCTGTTCGTTTTTAACCAGTTTGTACTTTATACTTTTGTTTATATTTCATCATAATTACTAAATTTGGACTTTTTTCTTTTATAAAAACTAAAAAGTAAAGTCCATGTTTATCAGGTTTTTGACCTTTCCTTTCAATTAAACAAAAATTCACTTGTTGCTGTGGCTACCATTACAGTAGGGATGTGACAGGTTATCCGAAACCCGGACATTTTTCGATTGAAAATCCGAAACCCAATGCTAGGAAAATTTATAAAAAAAACGATCTAAAACTCGAGCCAGCTTTTTTCCAACTCGTCCCATCCCTAATATATCAGGAATGGAACAGGTAGAGAAATAAGTCCTCTCCGTTCGACATAATACATATATCCAATCAAACAGCAAAAGAAAAATTATATTATTTTCTTAAACTCAATTTAATTTAATCCAAAGAACGTATACTTTGTTCTTTAAATATTGAAAATTTAATGTTAAGTGTCTTGATTCGATCTTTTTTTAAATTTTCACCATCATTTCTCTATTTCATTTCTTGTATGTATTTAAAGCTCCCACTAACTGACACAACTTTAAAGTTTTGGTTTTCACATAACTTGAGAGGGGCTTTGACGAGAGGGAGGAGAAGAAGGAGGGAAAGAAAGGATTGATCAATGAAAAAAAAATTTTTTTTGAGCACCAGAAGCTTTTCTTCTTCCTCTTCCGCTTTCTTCCTTCCTGTCTGTTTAAGCTCCCCATAACTATTTGTTTGGCTTTTAGCTTTTCTCATTTTTCTTTTTATATGTATTAGCTGACAAAAGCTTTCACCTGTTTTCTCTGTTTGTTTAGAAAATTTGGAAAAGAAAAATTTTTGGTAGTTTTGAATTTTCATTTTTTGTCGTTGCGCTTCTTTAGAAAATTTTTTAAAAAAATCTTGGAAAGCTTCAGATTTCTTTTTTTAAATGTTCATAGATCGGTCGAAATCTTGATGATCTAGATCTCAGATATCGGTCGTCAAAAACGTCTCAATTTTGTATTTTATCTCTTGTCTATGTTATGGATTCTTGGAAGATCTTTGTATTTCGGAAACAAACCGAAAAAATTTCTGTTCTTTGGGGCTCAGTTCTGAACTAGAACCCCCCTACTCTTGTCTATGGAAAAATTCATTGGATGGGTGATGGAACAGGAATCTTCCTGGAATCAGCCCAGACCGAACACAACTAATTGTGCCAACAGCCAACCCTAAGATGGGTTTTATTTTCATTTCTATTCTTTCTGCAAGTACGGACACAACTAAAAAATAAAATTTCACTTTTTCTACAATTTTTCAATTAAAAATCTTTCCTTCTATCCATTAGTGCAATGGGCCAGAAGCAGAGCAATTTTTCCTCATTTTTTAATTTAATTTTTTTAATCAAAAAGTACATACACATTTATTTTTTTTCTTGTTTACCTTGTTCTCTAGACAAATTTTTGTTTGTCTTTAATTTTTTTGAACAAAATTTTTGTCCTCATAAATAAAAAACAAAACAAAATTTAACGCCTGATCGCCTTCTTTTTTCTCTATCTTTTTTTTCTTTTTAATCTTCTAATCATCCATTTTGACGTTAACACGTGCCCCCTAGAGCACTACTTAACCTTTCTAATATTTTCAATTTCCTTTCACTTTGAATTTTTGCTTTTCAGCTTAATTATAGGTTGGGGGGTTGGTTGGGCGCGGGACTGGAAAAAAATTTTTTTTAATTTTAGGATGCCACCTAAATTTTTGAAAAATTTCACATCTATTCCTAAGAGTATTGACCCTTTCCTCCCTAAATTTCAGATTTTTTGGTTAATTATTTTTCAAGTTATGCTCGAAGAAGTCAAGAAAAGTCGACATTTTTTGTGTTTTCTGCCTTTTTTGTTAAAAAAAGGTCAACCCAAAAGATCACCACACGAAATTAAATCCTAAATCTGTTGATCTTTTGGAGTAACCCGTGAAAAATTAAAAAAAGAATTCTAAAAAAATTTTCGGGGATTATAAATTTATGTTAAATACTTTTTTGAAGTTTTTGCCCTACCATCCCCTCCCTTCTAAATTTATTCGTCGATCCATTTTTCTTTTTTTTTTCCATTTTTACACCAGTTTTCCCCCTACACATTTCTCTCCACGTTGTATAATAAACTCCATTCCTCTCTCTCACATCATTATTCAAAACTCTTTATCTTTGAAACAAACACATTTATTGGAGTGTTCTTTGTTGTTGATAAGGAAGGAAAAGAATGTTGGGGTCCAAAATATAAAATTACAAAAAGGGACGTTAGAGTCTTGAAAGGGTTTTTGGGTGGACTTGACTGTGTTCAAACTTGCATAACTTTTGAAGGAATAAACCGTTTGGAGAGATTTTGGTGTTGTTGGATAGAGGAATAAATTTGCTACAAAATAGGAGAAAAAGTTGAAAGTTTGGTTAAGTGGGAAAATTTTTGTGGATGAAAAATTGAATTTTTTAGAAGCAATTTTGAATTACCTTTTGAAGTTTTTGCCCCTAACTTTTTTTGCCTAATTAATTTTATATTAATTTTTATTGTTTTTGTAGCAAATTTTCTCCTCTATCGAATGATACCAAAACCTTTTTTTAATCTTTTCATGTTCAAAAGTTATGGAGGTGGGGAGAGGTTGTGTTCTTCACCTCCCCTTCTACTCCAATGTTCTTTGATTTAAAAATAATTGCTTTTAATTTTCTTTTTTTTTGTTTTTAATTTATTTTAATGATAATATAGGCTCTTAATTAAAAATGAGAGCACTATCACATTAGTAATTTTTAATTAAAAAATTTTTTGTTCAAAAAATGCGCGTCCTTTCCACCTTATAAATTCTTTGATCAGTCTTCTCATTCATTAATTTTTTTTTATTTTATGACGAAACTATATTAATTTTAATTTTATTTAGATACAAAAATATTCTCTAAAAGAGAAAACAACAAATTTAAATTAAAAAAATTTAAATGGCTCTAACTTTACCTTTACACTTTTTTGATGGCCTTTGCCGCCTATTGCCCCCACGTTTCTCTACAAATCCTTCTACAAGTGAACAGAATCGTTTAATTGAACATTTGACTGTTCATTGCTCAATTTTTGATCAGGTTATTTTTTGAAATTTTTTGAGAATTTAGTTGAGGTTTAAAGACTCACAAAACGGCCTTTTAGATTTATTCTACTATAGGAGGAATTTGTGGAGATAGTATGAGGGTTTATTTAATTAAAAAGATTAAGTTTATTGGTGGTTGATTGGTAGTGGTTTTGTCTTGTTTATTTAGTGGTTGGTGGTTTGAGTCCTTTCGGGGAGAAATATTTTTTAAGTTGCTTTATAATCGAGTAAAAGTCCACTAAAACGCTTTTTTATTCTAAAAAAAATTTTTAAATTTTTTATTGATTTTTATGAGGAGCTGGATGCATTTTTTATTTAATATTATCTAAATTCACCTTATTTTTATTTTTTTTTAAAGATTCGTTGGCGTCGAGTCTCCAAAACCTTCCAACGGGCCATTGATAATAGATTGCGTCAATTTACCCGAATCAATGTTCGTTGCTACAATGGACTAGCTCAAATGTGTGAGGAATGTGAAGGAAGTGGATCTATTGGAGGGAAAGGTTTTTTGAATTTTTTTAGCTGAAAATTTTCTTTGAAATTTTTAAAGAAGGCTGTCTAGATTGGCATCCTTATGCAAAACTTGTACTTGTCCAAATGGGTGGAAATGAGTTGGGAATAGCTGTCGATACAAAAATGCGACATGAAGATGTGCTTGCTCTAGTTCAATTATTAACAGCTTTTCGCCATTCTGTCGAACAATTGTGCATGGATTCGCCGATTATTGAATTGCTTGTTTCACAGGTTTCTTTTTTGAGAGGGATGTTATTAGGAGAATTTGGAAAGAAAGGATAGGGATTGGGCACGCACCCCTCTGTCTTCCTAGAAAATTTGTCCAGGCAGTATAGCCTACCATAGTTTTTGCTCGGTTCTACCTTTACCCCGCCACTTTTTCTAACCCTTAAAATCTTCGGTTAATCCCTCTAGTTTTCGTCTTATGCCACTTGTACTGCCTGAAACCCTAATTTTGGAAATTGAAACATCTTTGTTTTTTAGATAAATCGTAAGCAAATGAGTATTCTCTTAAATATGTTAAAGAATTCTCGAACATTTGTTTCTTCTCCTTGCAAAACTAGTCGAATGGGTGATGGAAATGGAGGAGGTTATTCTGCTCATGATTTGGTTAGAGTGCCGCCACCGCAGAGCATTCCTTATGGACCTTTCTTTTCAAAATTGAAGAAATTAACTATTACTTCACAGGTTTGAGTTTTATATAATTTAAAAATAACGCAAACATGGGTTCTATACATAGCAATCATAATTAGGATGAGATGGTGCGGTTTGGTAAAGATCTCGGGTGTGTTTTGGATCGGGTTTTCAAAAATTCTTCCGGATCTGGTATTGGATTTTGTGTCGAAAAGTCCGTGTTCAGGTAAACCGGCCCATCCATGATGATTAGAAGAGTACCAGGAATTACACAAATCCATAGAAAATTACATGCCCCATCAATCCCTTCCCCCTTCTTTTTATTCCCGTTGAATAAAATATCTTAAGAAATCTTTGGGTGTCTTTTTCTCGAAAACTTTCTGAAAGTAGAATTTTCCTTTTTTTCCTTTTCCTCCTACCTTTTAATTTTTCTTCATCTAAAGATTCCCCAATTTTCAGTCAAACCAATTGGAACATTTATCTCGTCTACTTACTTATGCTGTGGGTGTTGACTTTCTCTATGAAACTTCAAATATAGACTTGCTTTGTCTCAAAATTTGTATTGGAAGAGGTCAATGGTCTATGCAAAAACCAAGTATTCGTTTGTTTTGTCACGTTACTCGTTTTCGTCAATGGACAGAAGCTGGGTCTTTAGGTGAACGTTATTTTCAACAATTTACTGATTCTTCTTCACATTTTGGTAATAATGGAAGAGGAGGAGGGGGAAGATATCGAATTTAAATTAAAAAAAAAATAAAAATTTTTTAGGAAAAAATTTGAGCTTTAAAAAATATTTTTTAGAAATTTTAAAAAGCTTAAATTAAAGTTAAATTATCTCAATTATTTTGAAAATAAAAATTTTTGGAATTTAATAGGGAGGAATTCTGAGTTGATATAAATCATGGAAATGGTTAATTTATGGTCTTTAAAAAAGAGGGAAATGAAAGGGTTCGAACCCGCACCCCTTCAAGAATATTTTTTAAAAATATCCGACTTAACTAACGAATACATTTTTGGTAAAAGGATTTAAAATTGGTGTCTGAATTATTTTTGATGATTTTTGAAATTCAAAATAATTTTTTTTCAATTATAATTGAGATTTTAGAGAGAGTAAATAAGTTTAAATTTGAGTGGTTAAACACTATATTATTTTGGATAATTAATTTTTGTTTTTTTTTGTTTTTTCGTTAAAAATTAAATTTTTATTTTATTTTTTGTCATATACTTTAGGCATCATTGGCATTTTTTTGCTTTTTTATGATTTTAAAAAAGAGGGAAACGAGAGGGTTCGAACCCGCATCCACTTAAAGAATTTTTCTAAAAATATCCCACTTAACTAAAAATGCATTTTTTGAAATTTTAAAAAATTTGTTTGGAATTGTTTTTACATGCCATTGATTTATAATTTTAATTTTTTTCAAATTAATTAAAAAGAATACTTTCGATATTTCATTTAAATATTAGCTTTTTTTAAAGTTTTGTTGATCCTATAAATAGTAATAATTAATTATTTTACACATTTTTAGTGTAGAATTTTATTTTTTTTCTTTTCTTTGTTGCTTCAATCTTTAGCTCTTTAAAATTTTTTTTAATTTTTCGATAGCCTACTATTTTTTGTTTTGACTCAAATGAATTTTTTTCCAAATGACCATTTCAATTTTTAAGAGCTTTTTAGGGATATTAATTAATTTTTATTTTTGTTTTTAGCCCTCAAAAATTTTTTTAAAAATTTTTTCGAGAGCTAAAATAATTTTAATAATTGTTGCCAAAAAAATAATGCAATCTCAGCAGCAATTTTCTTTGTGTTTACCCCTAATTAATTAATTAAATATATTCTACACACAAACACTTTTTAGTGCTCAAATTTTAAATATAAATAAATCTTTTTAAAAAATTTTTTTATTTTTAAAAAAGGTTAGGGGTCCATGGAAGAGGCAAAAAAAAAAAATAAATTTTATTGTTAGGAAGAAGAGAGATCTAGTAATCGAGGGTTTAGGCAGGTAGTGAGCGAAGCAGGATTGATGCTTGCTCTCGGGTCTAAACTTTTCCCTCTCCCTTGCCTTATTAGTTTTCCATGGTTAACTTAATTTTAAAAAATTTTCCCTCAATAGAATATTTTTTTTCAATCAACATTCTCCCTCTATTTTTCAATTTATTTTTTTTGTTTCCGTTCGAAGCTCCGAAAAAAATTTTTTTTTGTTAAAAAGGTGAAAATAAGAGGGATGTGTATTTTATTTAATATTTAAAAAAGGAACAGAAAAAACATATGATGCTTTTTTCAACAAAAGAGAAGAGAAGATTTCTTAACTGAAAAATAAAAAAAATAAATTAGAACCATCTGTTCCGAAGAAAAAATTTTTTTTTCTTGTATAGGGGTGAACGCCTGCTTTTGGGAACACATATAGAGAGGAGAAAAATATTTTTTTTTAGTTTTTATTTTTTTTTCTATGCGTTCAAAGTATTTTTCAACATTTGTTTAATATTTTTTATAAAAAATATTATTTTTTAAACTAATTTTCTAAAAAGTGACATCAGCTGTCTATAGAATATATGGGGGTGTTGACCTTAGAAAGAGGGGGTAGAGGGAAGAGATTTTCCGGTTGTTTTTAAATATAATCAAGTAATGATTTTTCTTTTGTCCTGACTTGAAGGAACACTATATTGGCAATGATTTTATAAAAAGATTTTTAAGAACAAAAATTCCAAGCTAAAATGTAAGGGAACGAAATGATCTCTCATTTAATGCTTAAGGTTTTAATCGATCAATTAGAAAAATATTTTAACTTGTATTTTTTGTGTTTTTTAAATACGAAAATAAAATACAACTTTTCCGGAAAATACAAATATACCTATGTATTTTCTGTATTTTCGTAAAAACACAAAATTAAAAATATTACTTTCCGGAAAATTTAATACCTAATTATTATTAGTTTCCGGAACAGGGTTATCTCATGTGTTTTACTAAAAACACATAAATATTACCTTCCGGAAAATACAATAGTTATATTTGTTTCCGGAAGAAGTATATTTTCTTAATTACCTGAAAACACAAACACAGATACTACTTTCCGGAAAATTCCGAAAAACAATAAAATACATATTTCATTGTATTTTCATAAAACACAAACACATACATTTCCGGAAAAGTTAATAAATTGTATTTATTTTGTATTTTCTATCAATTCCCCTTAAATATTACAGATTAAAAAAGTTTACAGTGCATGCCCACAACCATTTCAGTTAGTCCGGCTGTTCCGGTTAATTTTTTAGTAAGATATATATTAACTTAATTTCTTCCCAGGACAAACTGGTTGTGAATGGTGTTGATCTAGTTAACGAGGATGAATTGTCACCCTCCCAGCATAGGGAACTTCAACGCTATATTGATGCAAACGCCCATTTGCTAGGATTCTTAGATAAGGAGAAGGAACAGGAAGAGGAACTAAAAAAGAAGTATCACGCCCAAGGAGAGCCTTGGGGCATTCATAGATCGGTAGCCTGAAATTTCTTAAAATAATCTATCTTCCTTGCAAATAGAACATTGGAAATGGCACCTCACTCAGTGGCACAGGCAAAGGAGGGGCAAAAGGAGCAGGAGGGGGAGATGGACTTTTTGCCTATGGCAATGGACGGAAACACCAACAAAATGGCGGCACCTCTCCCTTCGATGACCTACTAGATTATCGTCCAACATCAACTACACAATCCCTAAGTATCGGCACTCCAATGTCGCTTTCCGATTATTATGGAGGGCCTGGGGGTAAACGTAAAGGTGTGAGTTGGTCAGATGTTGTTGATCCTGACCATGCTATTGCTGGGGATGTAACTCCAACTACTACTACCGACACAACAATGCCTGTAGCGATGACTGCAAGATCTTATTCAGTTAGTTAAACCTTAGTATAAGATACCCCTTAGGAATTCAAAATTTCATAGCTTACAATGAGGGTATCTTAAATTGAAGGCATCACTTATTTGTTATGTAAAAATTATCAAATTGGAGTGTATCTAATTTTGGGGTGTCTTATAATGAGATCAGACGCCTTTCTAGAAAAAATTTTTTCACTCTAGCCTAACTACTACCAACAACAACACAGTGCCGGGGATTATTCGCCAACAAGGTACAACAACGGCAGAGATCTTTATTCTGCCTCTGGAGCAGAAGGGGACAGATATGGCAACCCAAAAATGTTTGCCCGCGACCACAGCCCCCAAGGAAGTGGGTATTGGACGGGGAGTGGTTCCCCTTGGCCTGTTGGTACTTGGGAGCGTGGAAATTGGGACAAAAGTAAAGATAAGCAGTCGAGATGGCAGGACTTCCCAAAGACCGATTTGCCAACATATTCAGCATTGCCACGAAGTATGGATGATTTTAATAGATTTCAATCACACGAACATCGTGAGGAACAACTCAGAAAAAGCCAGGAACGGGATGAGGCTGTTAAATTTTATGGGTATGGAGATCATAGAGATTCTGGGCTTGAATTGAAACCGAAACGATGGCAAGGGGGAGAGGTAAGAATTATTTGACCTTTTGAAATATCCAAAAAATTTCTTCTTTAAGGCTGTTACTGATCCAAATATTATGAAAAAATCGCTAAAGCCTCGTCGTCTCTTCTACTCTCCGATCGGTGATGGAGTGGTGGGTTGAATTTAAAGTTAACCCAAAAGATCACCACCCCTATTAATAGCAAATAGAGTGTTGGTCTTTTGGGAGGATTTGTTAATTTTCTATTTCAATTATCAAAACCAGGTGGAAGCTGACGGAATAGAGATGAAATATCCCCCAAGAGATTTGACTCCACGTCGTTATGTATACCATCAAAGATTTACAGAACAAGATCCTGGTGCGCCAGGTATACGTGTCAGCGAAAAAACATGGCATGAAGGAGGTTCTTAGAAATATTTTTGTTTTAAAATCAAAAATATGCTGTTTATAGGAGATGATGATGGACCACAGGGCGCAACATTCCGCAGTTGGCCACAAAGTCCAGATACTGGGGATGGTGACAGAGGAGGACGTGGAGGACCCCCTAGAGATGCTGGCGATGATGGGAGGGGTAAAGGAGGCCCTCCAGTAAAATGGCCGGCTGATGATTTGGATGATGGAAGAGGAAGGAAAAGGCCGAATGATGATGGTGGAGATGATGGAAAGAGAGGAAAGGGGTAAAAATGGGGGTTTGAGGAGGGGTTGAGGGGGTCGTGGGTTCGAACCCGCTCAGGGATATTAATTTTTATTTTTACTTGTAAAGGCCGGGAGATGGACTTGGACCTTTGGGCAAGTTCCCACTGCTTGGTGACGACGATGGAAGACGCCCCAAAGGAGACGATTTGGATGGAGTGAAGGGAGGTGGAGGGCCTGCTGGAATAGGCGACAATGGAGGTAGAACTCCTCGAGAAGGATGGCAAATTGAATTTATATCAAATCCGCGTGAATGCATCAATATTTATGGAACTGATACGATTACTAATGTAAAAAATTTGAAAGATTTTTTGAATTTTTATATTTTTTCAGATTTTCGATTTGGAAGATCACACACCCAAAACAATAACAACAATAAAAGAAACATATTCCCCAGCACCTCCAGATCTTCCTCTACATTTGGAAGATGAAGAAAATAGGAGGGAAGGAAAGAAATTTTGAAATTAAAATTTTATTTTGTCCGAATCTTACCTTTGTATTTTGCTAGAGAAGAGAGAGTATTAAAGAATGAGAGAGACAGAAAAGAAAATTTATAAAAATAAACTTTCCGGAAAAACTTGAAGAAAATACAAAATCAGTAACAATTGTTTTATAAGAAAATACTTTCCGGAATTAATAAAAATAAATTTCCGGAAAATACAAATTAATTAAAATAGTCTAAAAACACATTTCCGGAATAATCTATTGTATTTTACAAAAATACAAAGCCTCCATTGAAAATTATTTAAATTCTTCCAAGTTAGCCAGTCTCGGAATTATTTTTGTATATAAACGAACACCTTCCAAAAACACATTTTCGTTCAAATATTCATTGTGGTCATGTAAAAGTATTGGTGTGTTAATCATTGGAGAAAAGCCAATAGCGGGAATTCCGGCCCCTCGGCAATATCTGGCGTCTGTTCCGCCAATAAATATTTCCTTTTGGAATTTACAATTTCTTAAAAAAAATTTTTTTTTAATTTTTTCTATTAAAAACACAATTTACTCTTCTTTAAAAACACTAGTCAAAGCATTCCACCAAGGATCGGAAGTGTCCGTAGGCGTTAATTTGCGGCATAAACCTTTTTGTAAAAATTCGTAAGTAACCCCCTTTCCTGCATTTTTACACCAATTTTTAATCATTTCTTCTATTGTCTATTTTATAAAATTAAAAAAAATTTTTTTTTGATAATTTATATTTACATTAAAGTCGTCGGTTGGTGTAATGCGCATGTCAAAATCTGTGGGTTAAGATATTTATGTGTTTTACTTTATTTTTGTATTTTCCGGAATGTTAATATTTATCTTTCAGAAAGTTTGTATTTTTCCGAATAATAGTATTCTGTGTTTTCTTTTAGTTTTCCGGAATAATTTATTTCCGGATTGTATTTTCCACATAATTATTTTTCCGGATATATTTTAGCATTTATGTATTTTTTCCGGAATTTATGTATTTTTATATTTTCAGATTGTATTTTTCCGGAAAATAATATTTTCCCTTAAATACTTACAAGCAACAAATTCAGAAGGAATAACATTTGTTTGAACGCCTCCCTCAACTTTACTCAAATTAATACTCGTCACGTCACCCAAATTTAATTTATCTGAATTTTCTTCCAACTTTTTTCGTTGTTGTTCACGAAAAGCATTAACAGATTGAAGAATTGAAGTCTTTAGAAAAATTTTTTGTATTTTTTGTATCTTTCTGTATTTTCTTTGTATTTTTTTGTATTTTCTCTTACCAATTTTGGCCCAGCAGAATTTTCTATAAATCGAGAACCGTGTCCAGGCGATCCAGGACATATTATTTTAAACCCTAAAAATTAATTTAAAAAATAATCTAAAAATTTTTTCCTAACACCAAACACAACGTTCTGCATAAAATAAACGATAAACATCATTTTCGCTTGCAAGTCCTTCATCCAAAACAAATCCAACATTTAGTTGCTTGAAGCAGTCAGTCTCCACAAATTTTTCCATGCCATCATGACCACCGATTTCTTCATCTATCAAATTAAAAAATATGGGCATTATGAAAAATTGACATTTTGAAATTTGGGCGTTTTGATACTTGGTCGTTTTACAATTTGGGTGTTTACCATTATGAATTTGGACATTATAAAATTTGACCATTTTGAACCCTGGGCATTTAAAATTGGGTATTATGAAATTGGGACGTTTTGAAATTTGACCATTATGAACCCTATAAGATTTAAAACTACCTGGTCCCCACAGTATGTGAATGATTCGAACAAAGGGCTTATTTTCATTCGATGCCTTAAGAGCGCGTAGAGCTTCAATATATTGAATACCCACACATTTCATGTCCTCAAAAAAAGATTTTTTCAATAAAAAATAAAGAGAGCCTACCTGTGCCCCACGTGCAAAAATATTCCCCTTCTCGTCTTTAAAAGCCTCATAAGGAGGATATGTCCAAAACTCCCCAAAAGTCGGAACAACATCTGTGTGGCAATACAACAAAATTGAAGATAATTCGGGCCTAGTGCCAAACAAAGTCATTCCAACAAAAGGCTTTTTATCCACACACTTTTGTTAATTTTATTTTAATTTTATTCAATTTTTCTCTCCCTCAAAAAAATTACCTCATACCCCCAAGGGGTAATTCCCAATTCTTTTGCATAATTAAATAAAAAGTCTCTACAGCCATCTAATTTTTTTAAAAATTATTTTTTAATTAAAATTAAATTTTACAATAATCAGGATTTGGTTGTTCTGTATTTATTCTTAAAAATTCTCTAAATTTGGTCACAGCAATATTTTCAGTCATTTTATTTTTATGTGTTTATTTGGGAGAATAAATTATTTATCAGGGCAATATGTAGAGCACTATAATATTTATTTTTTTCTTAAAAACGATAAAAATAAATTAATCAAAAAAATCATTCTATTATTTTTTCATTTGGCCAAAAATTCATTTGGGTCAATTTTCAATTGGGTCAATACCCATTTGGTCCCAACTACAAAACGCCCAGTTGTTTAATTTTCTATTTTTTATCTAATAAAAAATTTTCAAATCAAAATTATATTAATTTTTTGTGTTTATATTAGCCTTGATTACTTTTTTCTATTTTTTATTTCCGTTTATTGCTGCTAATAAATAGCAAAAAGCAATAAAAATTGTTTTTGAGCAATTGCTCATTTTTCTCACATTGTTCAACAAATGTTCTTATTTTTTATGTTTCCGACTTTTTATTTAATTGCTATGTTTGTAAATATTAATTTTTTATATTGGTTAATCTTTTTTGCCATCTTTTTTGATTTTATTTTTGAATCATTAGGAGAGACACCCCACACCTTTCCTTTTAGAGGTACACCTAATTTTCTTTTTATAACTCATGAACGGAGAAACATTTAAAAATCTTTTTGGTATCACTCGATAGAGAATTAGATTTGCCATATAATAAAGCAAAAATAAAAAATTCTAAATTTTCATCAAAAAAGTTACTAAAGGGTAAAGACGAAAAATCGTGTTTTTTGATCATTTTCCGGCTGTAATTTTTCTTTTAATTATCTGATCAAAACAATCCTGTTAGATAAAATAATCCGCACATTTAGAGCTTTCGATTGATATAAAAATTATTCAAATCGGTTAAAAATTAAAAAAGTTAGACTAAAAATAGGCCTCGATATCTCACATCTTTTCATACTGTATTCAAATTTATTTAATTTTTGGCGTTTTGTTTGAAATTAATAAAAGGGATCAATTGTCATTTAATTATTCATCTTTAGAAAAATCTTTGTTTTTTATTTTTTCTAGTTTGTTTTTTCCCAAAAGAATTTTACGGTTGACAGATTTGCAAAGGGCATCACACATTTTTCTCTTTCATCTTCCTTATTTTGGCTTATTTTTACTACAAAGTTTTATTTTCCTTATAGACTTTTTAATTCTTTTTCAGCATTTAAAATATGGAGGCAATTGCAGAACACGATTTTAATGCAACTGAAGGGGATGAACTAAATTTTAAAAGAGGGCAAACGCTTAAGGTTAGTCTAATATGTAACAGGGATATTTCGGCGCTGAATTTTCTGGCGTCCTTAAGAAATTTTGTTCGGCGCCGAAACGACCCCAGGAAAAATTAAAAATTGTTTTTTAAAGATACTCAATAAAGATGAAGACCCTCATTGGTATAAAGCAGAAATTGGCGGTATAGAAGGCCTTATTCCCTCAAATTATATTCGAATGATGGAGCATTCTTGGTATTTGGGCAATATTTCGAGGAGTGATTCTGAGGTTTTTTAAGTTTTTTAAAAGAATTTCGTTGGGTTTTGAGGTTACTTTTTGATTTCCTAAGATTGTTTAGGGCCCGATATCTACGGAATATATGGTGATAATGGTTAATTGCAAAAATATTTACCTTTTGGTTCATTGTTCGAGGTGGGTGAGGGGGGTCGAAGGTTCGAACCCGCTCCGGGTCAGCTTTTTTTAAAGTTACTCCAAATTAAATTTTGGACCTTACCATCGTTATATCTACTCTTAAAATAGTATCAAATATTTATTCTATATATTCAGACACTCCTTCTAAAGCCAGGCAATCCTGACGGAGCCTTTCTCGTTCGCCGTTCAGAATCTTCCCCTGGAGAATTTTCAATTTCTGTCAGGTTAATTGAAAGTCTAAAATTATTTTCTTATTAAATTTCTAATAGATATGACAATGCAGTTCAACATTTTAAAGTTTTGCGTGACACCAAACTCGGCCTGTACTACTTGTGGGCAAAAAAGTTCAACAGTCTGAATGAGCTGATTAATTACCACAGGTTTTATTTTGAATATAATTTGGAAAAAAGTCTGAAAAAAATTTTTTTCTTACTTCTATTTCCCTTATAAATGAGTTTATACTGACTGTGAGTCAACAAACAAGAATTTAAAAAGGAATGGGCGCTGAGCGGGTTCGAACTCATGACCCCTCACGACGCCTTTCAATTTTTATTCTTACGTTTATTTTTTGAAAACTAAGCATGAATAAATCAGAAATAAATCTATAATTTTATTCTCTACTCATTTTTTCCCTTAAAACATTTTCGAGATTAAATCCTCGTTAAAATGAATTATCGGCTCTCGAGCGGGGTCGAACCCGCCACCTATTTTTTCGATATTTTTTTTTTATTTTTTACTATTTTATTTTCTAATTTAAAAAAATGAATTATATTTTAAATTTAAATTAATTTTTAAATTAATTAAAATTTCAGATCCAACAGCATATCCAAAACACACAACATACTTTTGCGCTCGATGGATTCAGCATTCTCCAATAAACACGGACTTGTACAAGTATATTTTTTAGTAAAAAAAAATTATAAAATATTTTTGCCTTTATCTTATAAAAGAGATTATACTGACTGGGAATGAACAAATAGGCATTTAAAAAAGAAAGGGCCATGAGCGGGTTCGAACCCACGACCCCTCGAATTTTTGGTTACAAAAATCTTTTTCAACTTTTCCTTTGTTTTTTAATGTTTTTCAAGTTTAAAAGATCTTTTATGCTTCGAAAAATATTTTTAGAATTCCTAATAGAATCCCCACTCCTAGTATCAACACTAGTGTAATGGTTTACGTTTTTTTTTCACCCCTTTATAGGTCGTGGGTTCGAACCCGCTTGCAGAAGTCCTTTCTCTAAAATAAACCACACTAATAGTCTACTATTTTAACAAAAAACAAGCAAATAATTTTTTTATGATTTTAAAATAATTTTTAAATTTTCCTAGGCACTTTTCGACTTTTCCCCACAAGAGGAAGGAGAACTTGGATTTCAAAGAGGAGATATTATTACAGGTTTTTTCTTTAACCTTTTTGTAAAATAAATTAAAGAAAATTTTTTTGTAGTGACCAAGAGAGAAGATGAAAATTGGTGGGAAGGTACACTCAACAATCAAATGGGAATATTCCCTGCAACATATGTGTAAGTATTTTGAAAAATAAATTTTTGGGAGGATAATAGGTGTTAATTAATTTTGGAATCTAGGAAAAACGTTTTTTGGTTAAAATGAGGATTGGAAAATAACTTTTGGAAAAAGTAAAATATTTTACCCCGACCGGGTTCGAACCCGCGACCTATAAATGGGGAATCAAGGAGGCTACCCACTACACCAGGAGATTGTTTTTTCGGTAATTCTTCGGTTCGTATTCCCCCTCCTTTTTTCTGACCATTTTTTCATTTTTCCTTCCCTTTCTCCCTTATTTTTCATGAGGCAAGTAACAAAAAGGATTATGAATGTGTATATACATGAGAAAATTTCTGGAAAAGTTCATTAACATTATTCAATAACCAATATGGAGCAACTAAAAAATTTTAACATGATTGATTTGTGTGACAAACTCTGACTAGGCTACAACGATTTCGATGATTGACTCGAAGAGCTTGAACTTCTTCATGGTAAAAAATGCAGGTAACAATACCAACATATACTTACGTACCCAAATATTTACTGAATTTCTGTGGCGAAAACAATTTGGTGATATTTCTCAAGTTTTTTTTATAATTTTTGGTACCATGTTTCCCTTTTTTATCCTTTGAAAAAAAAAGAAATAAATATCTCCCATAAATCCTTTTTGTTAATTGCCTCATGAAAAATAAGGGAGAAAGGGAAGGAAAAATGAAAAAATGGTCAGAAAAAAGGAGGGGGAATACGAACCGAAGAATTACCGTTTTTTCTGGTAGAAATTAGAAAAAATAATTTTAGCCCTACAATGAATTGTAAATCCCCCAGAGCGGGTTCGAACCCGCGACCTATAAATGGGGAATCAAGAGCGTAAACCACTACACCAAAGATTCTTCTTTAAGGAAAATTTTTAATTTTACAATTTTTAGATGTCCTTATCACAGTGGATAAACAATGCATTGTCTTTGGTGTCTGTGGTAAAAAAACTATACTATTATATAAAGCATATATAAAATATTTTTCTTAATTTGTTCCTTTAAATTTTTCTAGCCAATTTTAGTGGGAAATTACTTTAATTTTGGATATTTTTTTTTAATTTTGAGCTTTTAAATGTGAAAAATTTCAAAATGTCAATTTCTCGAAATTTTTCGAATTCTAGTTTTTGAAAGGTCGACTAAAATTGGGGCATTTTGAAATTTACTTCCTGTATTTTTAATCAACTCAACACCACCAAATCACCTAATCTTCATTTAATCGTGTCTTGCCCCCTTTACCATCCTCTCTCTCTCATTATTTAAAAGGCCCATAACTTATATAAAAATTCGGTTTTCTTTTTTGAATTCTAAGAAAGTAAAAAGTTATGGGCTATAAATTTAATTTAAAAAAATTGTTCCGCTTTCCCCAACACTAAATTGACGCTTTCATTTTTTTTTATTTAAAAAAAATAAACTATCAATTATATTATTCCCCTTAAAAATTAATTGGCAATTTTATGTAAATATTAAAATACATTTTTTGAATAAAAAGAGACGTTAATTTTGGGATCAAATGTCTCATTCTGGAATCTTAACTTTTTCCCTTTTCTCTCCGACAAAGATTGGAAAATAATTATGCCAAATTTTTTTTACATATTTAAAATATATTTACATCAATTAAAGAAGAAAATCGTCTTTTTAAATATTCGTAAAAAATATATATATTTACAATTTTTTCTGTTAAATTATTTTTTACTGTCCCCAATAATTTCAAAGTTTATTTATTTAAATATTTTTAAATTTCCTCCCAAAAATTTTCTCTCATCACCAAAAATATTTATTAATAGTCTGCGCGAAAGGATCATCCATCGATGCCGATTGAGCATTTTCCATTCGAGTAATGCAGTAATAGCTGAAAGAGTAAAATGTCAACATTTGAAAGGGTTCACTAAAAATTTCAAAACGCCATTTCTCAAAGTGGTCATTCCAAAATTTACCCAAATTTGTCCATTCTTAAAAAATCAGTTTAAAAAGATCCTATGAATTTCAAAATGTCAAATTTTCAAAATGGTCGATTCTAAAAAAATTCTCAAAACGGTCAGAACCCAAAATGGTTAATTTTTAAAAGGTCACAATTGAAAAGGTCCCCGTGGCATTTCAAAACGTCCATTTCAAAGCGATCAGTTCCCACGTACTTCAGAATGGGTAGAACCCAAAATGGTCAATTCCCAAAACTTTTTAAACAAAAACATACACAACAGCGCCAGTAATTAAATTCGAAACCACAATTGCCAACAAAACATCCAAACGACAAAACATTGACCAGTCAAATAATTTTTTGTTTGAAACAATTCTGCGGTGATAAAGCTTCCCCCCTGGGGATTTAAAAGTAAAAAAGTCTGTAGTCTCTTCTGGTTCTGGACTGTTTGGAGGTGTTGTTAATGTTGAATTAATTACTAGATTGTTCTTTGGTCTAAATTTTTTGAAATTTTTTTTAAAAATTTTTCAGTTGTCCGCAAAAATTTTTCGGACAAATCCGCCTATAGAGCCAAGGAAAATAAAAATAAATTTAAAATGTATATACTTGTCATTACTAGCCCCTCCATCGCTTCGATAAGCCCACTCCCACAACCAATCAGTCGAAGATTTATTCGTATTTCCACCAACATCAGGCCCAATCATAGACTTAACCAAACGATATTTAACTTGTTCCAAAGAAGATTCAAACTCAACAGCTGGGCTTTGAATAGAAACTGGAGAAAGACGAGAATCTCTTTGACTAATGATTCCTCCCCCAACAGAGTTCTCTCCAATATTGACGGCCTCTATTGAAGAGGAGAGGCTGGCACGGCTTGGAGCTAGTTCTACCCAGGATTCTGAAAATGATAAAAAAATTTTAAAGGTGGTTTTTAAGTAGAAAGGTTGTCTAGAATTAGTTAGGAAGAAAATCAGTTCTAGAAAAAAATGATTGGCTCAAAGAAAGTTCGAACCCAAGACATGTTAGGGGTGAAACTGAAACACTACCAACTACACCAAGAACACGGTTTTGAGCTAGCAACATAAATAGAAGGGGAAAATAACATTTGTTTTCTTCCTAAAGTGTCTAGAATTAATTCTGAGGGAAACTTTTTACAAAAAATGTTTTACACCAAGAGGATCCGAACACGTGACCTGACCTAAAAGGTGTAAATTTGAAACTCTCAAAGGATCTTCGAACGATGATTCTTTATTTTGAGATGTTTGCGGACTTTACAAGGTATAACGGAAACGAGAACCCCAACCCCTTAAAATGTCCCGTTGAATAGTTTTTAAAAAACCTGGAACACTGTCAATTTCATCAGGCCCCAACGGCTTTTCTGCCATCATTGCCAAACCGGCAGCCGCCAGATTAGAACCACTACCTTTCTTCATTGAAGAAGTTGAAGTATTATTATTATTTCCTCCTCCCCCATTACTACTTGTTCCAGCACCAAACTTTTTTGTTGTGTCAAATAATTCAGGTTGGCGATTAAAAAATGAAGACATTTTCTCTTTCTTTTTAATTAAAATAAGTAATTTTCTTTTTTAAATTAATTTAGAAATCTAAAAATAAAAAAAAATGAAAAATTTAATGGTAGACAAGTCCAGAATTAATAACTCGATTAAATATTTAAAGAAAAAAATAACTTACCACAAAGGGGTTCGAACCCACGACCTGACATGGGGGAATCTAAAACGCTACCCACTACACCACGTCTTATCAAATAAAAGTCTAATTAATTAAAGTTTTATTTAGAAGGGTTATTTTAAGGTATTTAAATATACTATTTTAGAAGAATAAATGCATATCATCGAAAGAATGCAAATATAAAATATATAAAAATTAAACATTAAAACAAAGCAAAAACTAATTTGAAAAGGTTAAAGACTGATCAAGAAAAAAAATTGAAAAAAAACTTTTTATCGATTTTAACCCCTTTTACTAAGCTTTTTTGGGTTGATTTTAATTGTCACACTGTCACAAGAACTCAATATTTGTATGAAAAGAGAAAAATAAAAAGAAAAGTATTTATTTTTACCAAACAGAGAAAAATAGAATATAAAAATTCTCCCTTTTCTCAGCTGTTTTATGAGGGCTTTCTCCCCTGCTTAACACACAAGTATGGGGGGTCATGTGAATATTAAAAACAAAAAATAGGAGTATTAAAACAAAATAGAGAATATTTAAATAGTGTGTATTTATTTGTTCTTTTAGTCACCGCTTAAATCTCGAAATGCCCAGTGGACAAAATGGTCAGAATTCAAATTGTCCAAAGTACAAAATGCCCATAAGAAGATAAAAGACAAAACGTCCAAAAGGCGAATAGTGGACATTTTGACGTGTACACTTTTGTCCATTGGACATTTTGAAACTAGCAAAACTAGGCAGTGTTTAAGAAAGAGTGTTTATAAGAAAAAAAGGCCAAAGAATATAAAAATTAAATAGAAACAGGCTTTAAAAGAGCCTTTAATTAAATGTGTTGTGTCTGGCAGTAAAAAATTTTATTTTTGCAATTTAAAAAGGTAAAGAATTTTTTGATGACAATTTTTTTTTGAAATTAAAAGAGAATCATATGAGAAGAAAAAATTTTTAAAAATCAAATTTCATAATGTCAACTTTTCAGAACGTCCAAAAAATTTTTTTATAAATTCCAAATTGAAGGTACTATTGAGTCCGTTTGTACACTTGTACTTTGCATTTCCATTAAATTATTGCTAAAATAAGGATCATAGGAAAATAGTGGGGGTGTTTGTGTCCAGCCATTATTGCGTAATAAACTTAAGTTGAAAAAAATTTTTTTGAGAAATTTCAAAAAATGTCCGCAAAATTTCGTCCGCAAAAAAATTTGCGGACATCCGCAAAAAAATTTTCTTGAAAATGCGGACATCCGCAAAATATCCGTAAAAATTTTAAAAAATTTCGGACAAACCCACACGGACATTTATAAAAAAAATTTAAAAACCTTCCCCCTCCCCCAATATCAACAACTCCATCAATTAAATCAAAAGAAGAAGAAGAACAACAACAAGAACCATAAAAAGTTTGTGTAGATTCTTCTACTGTTTGATAACAAATATTATTATTATTAAAAGAATTATTAAAATTATTATTATTTTCTTCTTGTTGATTTGATAAATATTGTTGTGTATTTATTATTAAATTATTATTTTGATTATAATTTGTAATTAATTCTGATTGTTGTTGAGGAGGAGGAGGAGGATGTATTTCTGTTTGGGTATAAATGTGTTTTTCTGTTGTTGTTAATTTTCTAATTAAATAAAAAGAAAATACAAAAAATAAAATACGAAAAAATACAAACATTAAAGTAAAATACAAAAACTTTCCGGAAGTAAAATATAAAAATCAGAATTTTCTAAAAACTTTCCGGAAACAATAAATATTAAAAATACAATAAATTCTGAAAAATACAAAAGAATCAGAATAAACGGAAAATACAAAAAAATCAGAAAGCATCCGGAAAAATACAAACTTGGAATAAAAATTAGAATGAAAATACAAAAACCGGTTTTCTTTTAAAACTTTCCGGAAACAATTTAAGTTTGTATTTTTTCAATATTTGTGTTTTCCGGTTTGTGTTTTTAATATTATTATTTTCCGGAAAGTTTTTATAAAATTCTGATTTTTGTATTTTATACATTTTATTCCAAGTTTTGTATTTTTCCGGAATTATTTAATTCTGATTTTTGTATTTTCTTAAAATTAAAATACCTCTTTGGATGTATTTTTGTGAATTTCCCAGCAATTAGTATCTTTGTAGGAACAAGCCATTTTTCAGTTTGCGAGCCAGTATCTTTCTTTGTAATTTTATTTTCACCAATTTTGACTTCAGAATTTATCGAATAATTATTTATTTTTAATTTCTGTTTAGGGCAGACCTTTAATTAGAAAATTTTTTTTCTTCCCACCAGAAAAGTCCGCAATTTTTGTAACATTGCGGACAATATTTGCGGATGTCCGCAAAAATTTTTTAATTTTTGCGGACAAAAATTGCGGACATTTTCCCCCCAAAATTCCCCAAGAAAAGAACCTTCTTATTATGATAACGCAAATCTCTTTCCAAAGAAAATTTTGCCGTACAAAATTCACATTTTAAATTCTTCTCAAAATGAGTTTTTTGAAAATGTTGAATTAATAATTTTGCGGAACAAAAATTTTTTTGTTTAATTTTGCATTCTTCAAAAGGACAAAAAAATTTTAATTTTGTAAATTGTTTTTCTATTTCCACTCCAAGAATTGAGTCGATACTTGAAATTTTTATTGAATGGGATTTTTTGGCATGGAATAAAGCTGATCCGCGATTTTTAAAATTTTTGTTGCAAATAGTGCAGAGAATTGAGGAGTTGATGTCGGTTTGCCTGAAATTATAGAGGAAAATGAGAAAAATACAAAATTAAAAAATACAAAAAAAAATACAAAAAAAACACAAAAATACAAAACACCAGAAATACAAAACACAAAATACAAAAAACACAATAAGAAAACACAAAAAAATACAAAAAACACAATAAGAAAACACAAAAAAATACAAAAAACACAATAAGAAAACACAAAAAAATACAAAAAACACAATAAGAAAACACAAAAAAATACAAAAAACACAATAAGAAAACACAAAAAAATACAAAAAACACAATAAGAAAACACAAAAAAATACAAAAAACACAATAAGAAAACACAAAAAAATACAAAAAACACAATAAGAAAACATAAAATAAACTCTTACAAAATATTTTGCATATCCTCATCTCCATCCTCCCCATTTGTTGGTCTAATAGCATTAATGAGTTGAGAAACAGTTGGTCTAATCTCTGTAAATTCTTCGGTATTTGTTGGAATAGTTTCAGATACATCAGAAAGAGACATTCATTTACATTTGGCTAAAGAAAAATTTTTTTCACTATAAAAAATTAAAAAAAATATTTATGTAACAAATTTTAAAATATGAAAATTAAAAACAATAAATAAAAAATAAATTTATTTTTAAAAATATTATTTTTAAATATATATTTATGTATCACACAAAAAAGAATTAACATGTATGTATATTTTGAATAAAACATGCGTAGCTGCTAGTGTATAGTTTCCGGAAAAATACATTAATTAAAATACAAAATTATTAACTATTCCGGAAAATTATTAACCGGAAAAATACAAAAAATAAATTCTTCAAGTTTATATTTTTATATTTCCGGAAAATACAAAATTTGTATTTTTCGAAAATACAAACTTCCGGAAAAATTATAATAATGTATTTTCAGGAAAAAAATGGAATAAGTGTAATACTTGATAGGAATGAAGAAAATAAAATAACAGGCATAAATGAATAAAATTTAATATTCCAAACAGAGATTAGATTTTTAAATGAAAATAAAATATTATTGAATAATTAAAAGGCTATTTTTTTGAAAAAAAAAAAAGTGGGAAAAAAGAAATATTTCCAAATGCAAAGTAAAAAAAAATATATATAAAAAATACAAAACTGGCAGAAATAAAAAAAAATAATAATGTGAAAATTAATTAAAAATTCTAAATTCTATCATAACAAACACACCAAGTTGCCATAAAATAATTCTTTTCGATTATACAATGTGGAGTATCCCCGTATTTATTAATATGGCTTATAGCAGATAGATCAACTTTAATTTGATTACCATCATAAAAAAGGGTTACCTTTAAAAAGAAATTAAAAAAATTTTTTTTTAGAATTTTTTTTTAATTTTTAAGACCTTAATTTTCTCAAATTTAATTTAAAAATTAAAAAAAAAATTCTTTTATTTTCGAAAAAATTTTTTTTTCTAATTTTTCCCCCTCACCTCATATTTAGCTGCACCAGGTGTTGTAATAAAAACTATTTGATATGTAGCAAATTTTGTTTTAACATTTCCTTTTAATTGAGGCTTAAAACCATCAAAATCTACAACTCCATTATATTTTAAAAGTTTTTCGTTTGGAACTAATCTTAAAAAATTTTATAACTTTTTTAACTAAAAAAATTTAATTTTTTCTCACTTTTTTGCACTTTCCACATTTTTTAATTCCAATTTAGAACATAGAGAACGTTCTGATTCTGTATATTTATTTATTTTATCAATTACAGAATTTGCTAAAGGTGTAACTTCATCAACATTATTAATAATAATCCAATTAAGGCAGGTACACCAATGTGTTTCTATTCCGGCCTTAAAAATAAAATACATAAGAAATGTAATTTTCCGGAAAATACAGATAAATTAAATTTTCCGGAAGAAATATAATTTTCCGGAAAGAACAAAGATATAAATATATTTTCCGGAAGGAATAAAAGGAAAGAATAGAAATTATATAATTTCCGGAAAATACAAAAATAAAATAACGAAAAAATACAAACATTAAAGTAAAATACAAAAACTTTCCGGAAGTAAAATATAAAAAATAAAATACGAAAAAATACAAACATTAAAGTAAAATACAAAAACTTTCCGGAAGTAAAATATAAAAATCAGAATTTTCTAAAAACTTTCCGGAAACGATAAATATTAAAAATACAATAAATTCTGAAAAATACAAAAGAATCAGAATAAACGGAAAATACAAATAATATAAGCCTTCCGGAAAGAATAAAAAGTAACACAAGACTTTTTAGGAAAGAAAATACAAAAAATTAAAAGTTTCCCGGAAAGAAAATACTAAAAAATAAAACTTTCTGGAAAATACAAACAATAAAATATGTACATAAATATATACATTTCCGGAAAGTTAAAATAAATAAGAAAACACAAAAATTTATTTTGTATTTTCCGGAAATAAAAATACAAAAAATATTTTTGTATTTTTATTTAAAAATACAAAAAATATTTTTGTATTTTTATTTAAAAATAAAAACTTTACTTGTTCACAAGTCCTTTCCAATGGAATTTCACGAAAAAAAGAAATTGCCCGGTTCATAGGAAATTGTAAATCTTTAAATGTTGAAGTCACCAATTTATTTGAAAAATAATCATTTCCAAGTTTTGACCATCTTAAAAAAATTGGAAAAAATTTTTTTTGAAAATTTTAAAAAATTTTCTGAAAAATGGGACAAAATGTCTCTCCTAAAAGATTTTCAAATGAGAATTTAAAAAAACCTAAAAATATCCATCAACGTTGCATGAAAATCAAAAGGTGTTACAAGTCTATCCACAGAATTTAATTTTATATTTGACCAAACTTGTTTATATTTTTGAGGAAAATGTACAGAGAAAAATGGAAGTCTTTCTTCTAATTGACCTGAAAAAGAATAAAATAATTTTTTAAAATAAATTTATTCAAGATTGTACTCTAAAATTTCTTTTGAAGCCAAAAAATTTTTAAAAATATCTAAAAATTTTCAAAAAATCTGGGATCAAATGTCACCCCAAAAATAAATTTTTTTAAAGAATTATTAAAATAAATTATAAATTAATAAATATTAAAAAATTGAACTTCGAAAATTTATTTTGCATCATAAAAATGGAAAAAAAGTATGTTAAGATATTATAAGGGATTTTTTTTTAATTGGGATTAAATGTCATCTCCCCCAAAAAAAAATTTCCAAAAATTTAAAAAAAAAACCTTGATGTGTTTCTCTCAATTTTGCAAATCTATTTCCATGATCTGCCATCACAATAAATAAAGAATTATCAAAAGCTCCCATTTTTTCCATTTTTTGTAAATGAACAAACAAATCATCATCTGCCTGTTGGACTTTATTTATATCGTCATGAGACAAATAAGAATGATGCATTAATAAAAAACGGGGAATTTGTAGTTTTGAATATTCATTCCAAAATGATTCGATATAACGAAACCAGACCTTTATAAAGAAAAAAATTTAAAATTAAAAAAAAAAATTCTTTTGGGATCAAATGTCGCCTAAAAATTTCAAATTCATAGATGAAGAGCAAAACATAGGAAAAAAATAAAAATTAAATAAATTAAATAAAAATATTTCTGGGATCAAATGTCACTTAATAAATTTTAAAAAAAATTAAAAATATAAATAAAAAATATTTTTAGGTCATTTTTGGGACCAAAAATATATATCCTATTCTTATAGAAATGAATTAAATTTAAAAAAAATTTAAAAATATTAATTTTACATTGTGCTGTTTTTCTGCCCCAATACAAACTCTAGAATTATCTAAAGTTTCGGCATAATGAAAAAAAGTGATTGGATAATGATGTGTTGGAGAATTTCGAAAACCTTTTAGACGATAAGTGAAAGTGCCTAGAAAATTTTAAAAAAATTACAAAAAAAATTTTTTCCTTTAAAAAAACCAAAAGAATGTCCATCCTCTCCATACATTGTAGCATACCCAGCATCTGAAAAATTATTCCAAACAAAAGGGTAAACTTCATCGACATAATGAGCGGATGAATAACGTTTACGAGTGAGTGGCTAAAAATATTGAGTAATCAGGAAAAAAATTTTTGAAATTTTTCATCTAATGGGATCAAATGTCATCAATTAAAAAATCTCAAAAATTGGAGAAAATCTCAAAAATTATAATGTCCCAAATTTAAATGATAAAAAGAAAATTTGGTTAAACTATCAACTAAAAATGAGAATAGGGATTTTTGGGATCAAATGTCACCAGAAGAAAAAAATAAAAAAAATAGGGGACCAATTGTCACCCAGAAATATTCAAATAAAATTTTGTGTGGAAAATTTGTCTCATAAATTAAAATTACAGGAAAGGAGTTGGCCTAACTGTTAAATAAAAATAAAATTAACAATAAGGAGTTTGGGACCAAATGTCACCTCAAAAAAATTCAAAAAAATCGGGATCAAATGTCACCTCAAAAAAAGTATAAAATAAATTTAATTAAATATACCAGTTCCTCCTCTGTAAAACCAGTCAAAATTGGAATGAATGCTTGAGGTGTTCCATCACCAACAATATTATAACCTTTAAAAAAGATTATTCCTTTAAATTCCTAAATTTAATTAAAAAAACCATTAAAAACAGCAAAATCATTTTCTTCCAAAAATTTTACAGTTTTAGGCAAATTGCGTCTAAAAGACATTTGTGAAAGTGAATCAAATGAAAGTATATAAACATTTATTGGTTCTGAAGAAGAATTTTGAAGAGGATTTTTTGCTTCATTGGGGTCTTTCTTCCTCTTTTCTTTATTTTTTGGAACAACAACCATAAATGGATTACTCCTTTAAAAATTTTAAAATATTTTTTAAAAATATACAAAGCTAAATAAAAATAAATTTAAAACGAAATCGGGACCAAATGTCACCTAAAAATTATAGAAAAGGGCGGATCTAAAATATTACCCTAGCTAAACAGGAGAAAAATATAAAATGTAGAAAGGGATGAAGGGTGCATAAAATTTTGACTGGTTCGGAACCGAATAGAAGAAACACTTATTGAAAGGCAGAAATAGGTCGGACCAAAAAAAATTTGGATCAAATGTCACCCCAACGAGAACACAAAAAATATTGGACAAAATGTCGTAAAAGACAATACATAGTCCACCCAACCCCAACAAAAATTGGGATAAAATGTCATTAAAATTCCCCGATTTCCACCCTAAAAATAATATAAAAAACTCTTTACAACAAACCATTGTCTACTTCCAGCCATACAACTTATTTTAACATAATCACCCTTTTCAATTTTAGCACCAAAACTAATATTTTCTTCTTCTGTCCAAACAAGTTCTGAATCTGTTTTTCGACTATAAAATGCCCAATTACAATTTATATTATGAAGACCAATTTGACTGAAAAAAATGAAAAAAAAATTTGAAAAATTTTGTGGCAAAATGTCGTTTGGACCTTATGAAAACTTTAAAAAAATCAAGGAATTGAAAATCTCTGTTCCTTTTTGCAGATGAGGAACGGAACGAGAGAGGTCCCTCACACTCGAAATAATTAATTTTCCCTTTTTTATGCTAAAAGAAGTCCGCAAGTCTTATCCGCAAGTGTACACATAAAAAATTTTGTCCATAAAAATTGTCCTCTGAAGAATTTTTGGAGACTCAGGTCCCCAATAATCCTAACTTTCTTTTTCCTTTTACAATCCATTTACTGATAAAATAAAAATTTGCGGACAAAACTTGCGGAAAAAATTTGCGGACAAAATTTGCAAACAAAACTTGCGGACTTTTTCCCCATAAATTAATTAAATCAAAAAATAAAACCTTTTAGCATATTCTGTTGGTTGTACTCTCCTTTCCTCATCAATATAAACCCAAGGTTTAGGCTTCCTTTTAGTACAATCCAATGGAGGATATTTTTTGTAAAATTTAATTACTTCAGAACCGTTAACTTCAAGTTTTGGAATTTTACAAGCCTTGAAAGGAAAAAATTTTTTTTCTGGAATTTTAGAAATCAGAACCTGTTGTTCTTCTCCAATATTTTTAACAATTTCTCCTTTTTTCCATTTAAACTAAAAAAAAATAAAAAATTATCGTTAAAAAATTTTTTTTTTTCTGTCCAGGGATTTCTAGGTAAGAAGTCTATAGCTCGTCAACCCGGCTAAAATCATGATTTTTTAATTTAATAAAATTTGCTGAGTTCAGAAATCATTATAAAAGCACCCAAAATGGTCTAATTCGTTTTTTAAAAGAACCTAGAAAATTAATTCCCCCGCGCGGGTTCGAACCCACGACCCCCAAATTTTTCATATCTTTTTATTTAAATTAAACAAAAAATTTTTTAAATAAAAAAACCTTTACATCTTTCTCAATCTCAAATAATTTTAAATTTTGTTCTCCAATATCTTCATTGTTTTTGAATAATAAAGTGTTAAAAATAATTAGTGTAGAGACAAGTAAAATAATAAAAGGAAAAATAGTTCGAATAACCCGTCTTCTTTTTGAAGACATCATTAATAAAATTTAAATATTCGGCAATTTTCTGGCAGCATTTAAGAGAAAAACTCCAAAATTGTTGCTTAAATTAGGGAGAAAATTTTTTAAAATTAAATTAAAAAAAATTTTACAGCTCTGTAAACTAATAAGTTTTTCCTGTGTTTAACCAAGCTGTAAATTTTTTATTGTCTTTAATTTAAAATCCGATTAAAAAATAGAAAATACACAAAAAATGTTTTGATAATTTAAAAAAAAACAGCTCACCTTTTTAATGAATACCTTCCATCAACAACAGGATTAAAAAAACCCAAAAAATTATATGTAGTGGATTAGTGCAGGAATTATTATTTGTGGAGGGAATTATTATCTTTTAAGAATTAAATAGAAAAAAAATAATATAAAAAATAATCTAGTTGTTTTTAAAAAAAAACATAAAAAATAAAGAAACAAAATTTCAAGAAAATAAAAATATTTTTTTTTCAATTTTTAAAAGGTTAAATAAAAACTAGTTTTAGACTAATAAATAATAATAGTTCTTTTAGACAACCTCACAAAAAAAATTCACTCAAGTTTTTAAAACGTTTTTTCTTCAATTTTTTTTTCTCAAAAAAAAAAAAAGAAAAAATTTTCTCAAAAAAAAAAAGAAAGGGAATTATTTTTACAGAGAGGGGGGGGGGGAATAAAAAAACCAGTAAAATGTATGTATATTAGAGATCGGACCGTACCGTACTACGCCCGTATTTTTTGGTATTTATCGGTATTCCGTATCGGTAGTACGGTACGGAACAAAATTCCGATCTCTAATGTATATACACAAATAATACATACCGTATTTGCTCTAAATGAATGACCCGTCTATTTGAATGACCCTTCTAATGGAATGACCCTTCTAATTGAATGACTCGTCTATTTGAATGACCCTTCTAATGGAATGACCCTTCTAATTGAATGACTCGTCTATTTGAATGACCCTTCTAATGGAATGACCCTTCTAATTGAATGACTCGTCTATTTGAATGACCCTTCTAATGGAATGACCCTTCTAATTGAATGACTCGTCTAATTGAATGACCCGTCTATTTGAATGACCCTTCTAATGGAATGACCCTTCTAATTGAATGACCCGTCTATTTGAATGACCTTTCTAATTGAATGACCCTTCTAATTGAATGACAAATTTCTGGGGTATTAAAACATAGAATGACTGTCATTCAATTAGAGCAAAAATACGGTATCTAAGATATGTATTAAGTAAATCATAATAAAAAATAATATAAATTATACAATAGCATTCTCTCTCATTTTTTATTTAATGTTTCTAATTGATCAAAAACTTGAGAAAATGTTGGCCTCAAAAAACGATCATTCTTTAAAAATATTTAAAAAAAATATATAGAAAGCTTATTTATATACAGTCGAACCTCAAAATCTTTTTAGGGGGATAAACAAACTAAACTACTAAAAAATGAAATTTACCAAAAGAGAATTAAATTCACGTGAATTTTCTCTCATTAATTTTTAGGGGATTTGTGTTGCTAAATAAAAATTCCAGCAAAAAAAAATTAATTATAAAAATAGAAAAATTAAAAAAAAAAGAGAGAGATAAAGAGAAATAAGCCCCCTAAAATAAACTAGAGTTGCGTATTTGTTGGCCACAAAAAACGACCAAACGCCAAAGATCACTCAAAAACTTTAGTTGCTCAAAAATGTTAGTAAATTAATTCACGTGAATAAGAATTCCCAAAATGTGGCAAATTCCTTTTTTAGTCTTGTTAATCCAATGATTTTTAATCCCTTCTCTTTTTATGCAAAATCAACCCATTTTTACTATCAAATCTGCAACATTTATTGTGAGTAGGTGTTGTCGATTCTGGACCGAACCCACGGGAAGCAAGGATTTTTCGGTACGGTTCTTCGTTTCGGTTTTGGATATTCTAAGAATTTCCAGGAATCCTAATAGTGAGGTTCGAGACTGTAATTTAAACAAATAATCTTTTACTCTCTCCCTCACCTTTGTACAGGCAATCCCTAACATTATTAATAATTCAAAAATTTGTTTATATTGTTGATTATCACCTTGAAAAAAAATTTTTTTTTATTAAAATTATCAAAACTTTGGTACTTTTTTTTTTGATTTCCCATTCCCTTCTCAAGTTTGAATCTCATTGTCAAAGTTTTCCTTAATATTCAATCAATCCCTGAAGTCTTCCTCTCACCTATAACAATCTTTTTTTATCACTCAAAATTCCAAAATAAGTAATGTAAATAATGGTCACAGCTTTCTAATTTCACAGTATTTTACATTCGCAATAGAGTCTGACCATTATGTACATATTTAAAAAACAATGAGACTCAAGCTAAGGAGAGGGGGATAATCCAAAAAGTAACCAAAAAATTCTCTTTCTCTCCCTCTCACCTATAACAATTCTTTTATCACTCAAAATTTCAGCCATTTTATTAACACCTCCATCCAATCTATAATATTTATTAGTATATTCAACCAATCCTTGAGGTTCTCTATTAGACAAAAAAGCTCGTTGTCCACTAGCCATTTCTAACAAAACTACTCCAAAACTATAAACATCCAATTTTGTAGTCAAAATTTGGCTTGTAGTAAATTCTGGGGGTAAATAAGCTAAAGTTCCCTTTATATGTGATGCTATCATTGGCTTTTTCCCATCTTCAAAATTTTCTAATTGTCCATCTCGACTTAAACCAAAATCTCCCAATTTTGGTTCATAATGTTTATCTAATAATATATTTGCTGATTTTACGTCTCCGTGGATTATAGGCATTGTCCCTGTTGTGTGGAGAAAATGGAGGCCACAACTAACACCTTTTGATATTGATAAACGAAGAGGCCAGTCAAGTGGAGGTGTTGAATTCTTTAAAAAATTTGTAAAATAAAAAATATTCTGATTATTTGTTTTTGCCCCACAAATTTTTTGAAATTTTGCAGTTTTGGTGTAGTGGGGTAAAATTTGGTTTTCACTAGTTAAGGGGGCTGTTGGTTCGAATCCCACTCAGGGAAAACAATTTTTATTTAAATTAGATTAATTTTACTTAAACAAAAACCCACGACCCTCAAATAGTAAAAACCAAAAATTAACCCACTTAACCAAAACCACAAAAATTCACAAAACCCCCCAAAAAACTAACCCTACAAAGTAATCTATCCTCTAAAGATCCATTAGACATAAATTGATATATTAAACAAGGTTCTGGTCCATCCAAAGAATAACCATACAAAGATAAAATGTTGTCATGTCTAAATTTGGCTAGAGTGCGTAATTCTTGTAAGCTTTGACGTAAACGTTCTTTTTGATGCTTAAAAATAAAGAAAAAAAATTTTAGGAAAAATAAAAAAATTTTTTAGGGAAAAAATTTTACTTTTTATTGTGACTAATTTTAAAAGGCAAGAAAATTAAAAAAAAACTATAGACGTAAAAAATAAAAATCAATTAATCATTTTAAATATAAAATAAGGGGGAAAAATAATATATAAAAATGGCGAGACATATAAAAAATTAGAAAAAAAATAATTATTTATTAGTAGTCGACTTTAAATAAAAATAGATTATCTCTTTATAGATATTATAGTAAAAAGGAAATTTTAGAAAAATTAAAAAATTAAAAAAAGTAATGTTGTTGTAGTTAATTTTACATAGGAAGAAGAATTGTCAAAAATAAGAGAGAAAGAGAAAGAAGAAGAAGAAAATTTTTTTGTTTAAGAAAAAAAAGAAGATTTTTTTTCTTTCAAGGTTATATTTTCAAATAAAAAATTTAAATTTTGAAAAAATCATTCTAAACTCTGCACTAATACTTTTCTGACATTTAATTTTATAAAATAAGGATAAAGAAAAAATTTTTAGGGATCCAAAAAATTTTCAAAAAAAAATTTTTATTTTCAAAAAACAAACAAATAAACCTGTTCATATTCTTCTCCTCTTCCATTTTTCTTCCCTTGAATTCGTTTAACAGCAACTTCAGTATGTTTCCAATTTCCTTTATAAACAACTCCATAACCACCCTTTCCAAGTATTTGTTCTGATGCCCAATTTTGTGTTGCAATAATTATATCAGAATAGGGGACGGTTAAAGTGCTTTGTAGACCAGTTAAAATTGCATTACTTGCAGACTATAATAAATTTAAAAAATTTGAATTTCAACAAAAAAATTTTTTTTTAGTATTAAAAATCCCCTTGTTTAAAGAGACTAAAAATAGACGAAAAAATCGCAATTTAAAAAATAGAAACAAAAAAAGTTGTTCTAAATAAGGTAAAAAATTAAAAAGAAAATTTTTTTAATTTTTAAGAATTAGAAAAAAAAATTTTTTTCAAATCCTTGGTTATGAAAAAATTTTTTAAAATACAAACGGAAAAGATAAAAAATAAGAACAAGGCTACTTGGCGTCAAAAGGAATCGAACCCACACCCCTCACCCAGAGAATCAAACACACTACCATTCAGCTACAATCCTTATTAAAAGAACTTTAATAAAATAGAAATAAATCCAATTCAAAAATAGTCCCCCATTTTAATAAAAAATTAAAACAAACCGAATGTTGTTGTTCAGGCAAAGATTGAGGTGCACTCTCAGCACTCGAAACTCATAAAATTGAAAAAATATTTTCCAAAAAAATTTTTTAATTAAAAAAACCTTTACGAGAATAAACCCCAAAAGATCCTTGTTTTACAACTGACGCCTTTTTAGATTCATTTAAATTATTATTTATTAAATTATTTCTTCCAATTGAAGGAAAGGGTGCTTGTTGTTGCTGTTGAGGTTCTTCATCACATACTTGGGCAAATTTGTGAAATTTTGGTTCAACTAAATTTTAGAAAAAAAAATTTTTTCTGAAATTTGAGAAAGGAAAGGAATAATCGAGATTAAGTTTAAAAATAGAATGGAATTGAAGAAGGAAGTCTGACAATAATGCACTTAAACAGTCCGCAAAAAAGGAGGTAGGGATAACCACAAAGTACCAATAATAAAAAAAGAGACTTTGAGGGACACATGATCATTTTCTCACGAATTTTCCTCCCAAAACTAATCCTTTCTGATAACCTTTTGACTCCAATTATAATCAATGCTAAAGGATATAAAAGTGAATTGGGGAGAAAATAAAAATGCGAAAAAGAAAGTTGAAAATTACAAAAAAGGCAAATACAAAAATGATTTAAAAAAACAAACCGAAAGGCAACAGAATTTGCATACATCGAATAAGTTTAGCACGAAAAAATATTTTATACAAATCCAGTATTCGATAACCTTTTGACCCCCAAATTCTAAGCAACGTTTCTGTTGGATGGCCATCACTAGTAACAGTGAGTTTTTTGCATGCTTCAGTGTCGATATCCTGAATTCCAGGCATTAAAAAGGCTGAAAATTATTTTAAAATTAAATAGAAGAGAATAAAAATTTAATAAAAATTATGTCCCTCAGTGGGATTCGAACCTTGCCCCCTCTTCAATACAAAATCAAAACATTTACCGACTACACCACGGGAGCCAGCATAAGAGGTAAATAGGTACACTCTTCTAAATCACTCCTAAGAAGTTTAAAATTTAATATCCCCCGAAAGGGTTCGAACCTTGACCCCCTTATCTGAAAATCAGAGGCTTCACCAACTACACCAAGAAGGCCACAAGGCTAATTTTTTATTTTCAGTTGCCCTGGAAATTTTTGTATAATCAAACAAATTATTTAATTTATCTAAACATTTCTATCAAAATATTTTTAAACAAAAAAAAATTAAAAAGAAAACAAACCTATCGTCTCCCAACAATCCCCAGGATCTAACAAAGTCGCTAACTCATTAACAATTCTAGCAGGCAATTGAAAAACATAAATGGGAGATTCTAGATTATCAGAACTAGTCATTTAAAATAAAAGGGAATAAAAAAATAGAGAAAGTAATCTTCAAAAAAAATTTGGGCTAGAAAACAGAAAAAATGTTTTGAATAATTACCAAAAATTTAAAAATTGGCATAATGTTATTTTTGTATTTTTCTCTAGATTTTTTATTTTAGCACTATTTCGCTTGTTTGATGAGAATTTTTGTTGAAATTTTTTGTTATTTTTTTTGTTTTTAATTTTTAATTTTTTTCAGTATTTTATTTAAAGGACAGACTAAAATAAATTTAAAATGGATTTTGAATATAAAAAAGAAGAGGAGACGATGGGGGTTTGTTTTTACTTTTTTAAAATAATTATTGGGATTTTTAAAAATTCTGGACCTATGCTTTCTAACTATTCGATTTATTTACTGGGACTTGATCTTGGGTTCCATAAATAAATCCATGTCTGGGAAAGATAGGAAAAACCGAGAACTCAAGAACTGCCTTTGCCTGTGCTCATCAGAGATGTTTCGAAACAAAAAAATCTTCGAAAATCGAAATTTTGAAACACCTCTGGTGTTCATGTTTAGGAAAATGCTATGAAAACCCTTGACCCCTCTTCTGTTTTTAAATATTTTTTTTTTCTCCTTTTCTTTGCTTTCCAGGCTTGATTTATTTACTTGAACTGATCCTTGCTCCATAAAATCCCGTAGACCTAGAAAAGACCCAATAAACTGAAACAATGTGTGGGTCTGTGCTCGGTTACAAGTAAAGCTAACGCCTTTACCCAAAACAAATTTTTTTGTTTATAAATTATTTTTTTAAACTTAAATCAGTTTTTTTGTTAGACAACTCTAATTGCTGTTGAAACAAAAGAAGGAATTGTTGTTGGAACAGATTCTCGTACAAGTCAAGGATCGTACATTTCTTCCCGCGCTACAAACAAAATTTCTCCAATTAGCGATCATATTGTTGGTTTAAGAGCTGGGATAGCTTCGCAATCTCAAGCAATTTTTGATATTGTAAAGTATTATGCTGAGGCACATTCGTTAGTTTTTTTAAATTATATATTTTTTGTTTGGCCCAAGTAAGTCAACCGCTGGTTTAGACCCATACATGGCTCGTTGCAGGCCAGTGCCAGGGAAATTTTCGGGGGGGGGGGGGGGCATATTTTTATTTTTCAGCGGCGCAGGCAAAAATTTTTTGAATTTGGACGGTCATAGGCGAAAAAAATTCACTTTTTTGTCCAATCCCCTCCTCAAATGTTTCCTTTTTCCCCATTTCGGGGGGGGGGGGTCCCTTTTTGTCAGTTGAGATTTTTTAAAAAATTTTTACCCTTACCAAAAAATTATTTAAAATATTTAATTTAGAATGCTTGATGAAGAGCCTATTCTTGTTTACAACGTTGCTCAATATACTCGCAAATTTGCATATAATTATCGAGATCAAATGACTTTTAGTATTATTGTTGCTGGTTATGATGAAGAAAAACATGGCCAAATATATGCTGTGACTATTGGAGGTTATTCTATTCGACAAAAAATTTATATTGCTGGAAGTGGGAGTACTTTTCTTTATGGATATATGGACAAAAACTTTAAGGAAGGAATGACAAATGAAGAGGCTGTTAAGGTTTTTTAAGAAATTTTTTTTTGGGATTTTTAGACTTCCCGTTTATCTGTTCCTTTCGAATAGGCTGAAGATTTTTTAAAAAAATTTCCGTTTTTACCTATTCGTTTTTGAGCAATTCACTGTTTTTTATCAGTTTTCCCCTCAAACAATTAGGCTGCTGATTGAAGATTTTTTTAATTCTCCTTTTTTATTTTTGACTGATTCCCCGTTAATTTGTTTTTATCTTTCCGTCGTCCCTAAAACAAAATTGGTTAACCTACTTTTTTGGGCTTCTGATTTTTTTAATTAAAAAAATTTTTTTTTATCTAAAGTTGGTTACAAATGCTGTTTGTCTTGCAAAACGTCGTGATGCTATGTCTGGTGGATGTATTAATTTGGCTATTATTGATAAAAATGGAACTACTGAAAAGGTTTTTTAAATTAAAAAAATTTTAAAAATTCAAAAAAATTTCTTTTAAAGACAATTCGTCCTGACAAGCCAGATCATCCAAAAATTTGAGAAAATTTCCAAAAAAAATGCTGAGAGAAGGGAAATGAAAAGAAAATATTTGAGGTTATTTTTAATTGTTTTTTTTTGTCGAATTAAATTTAATTATTTAAAATGGTTGGATAAATTAAAAAAAATTTTTTTCCCTCCTTTTTTATTCTTCATTGACACTAAATAGGTAGGCTTGGCCAAGAGGTCGGGCTGAAATAAAAAAAAATTTTTTTTTAATTGAAAATTTTTTAGCTGGAAAAATTTAAGCTTTTTAGATACATAGAAAAAATTTTCAAAAAAAAAACAAACTTGGGACAGTAATATTCAAGGGTTCTCTAAAATCAAACAGTGTAGGAGCAGAAATAATAATTGAAAAAGTAGCCATATTTAAAATTGAAAAAACTAGGAGAAAGAAACGGTCTAAAACCATTGCTACAAATGTCCAGTCATTTGAAATCTGTTTTAGAAAATTTATAATAAAAATTGAAAAAAGACGCAAACATTAGCATCCTCCTCGCGTTGTTGAAAATAATTAGCAATAAAATGGACCTTTAATTAGAAATGTGTTTTTAGAATGTTTTGTGTGTTTTTATCCGGAATTGTGTAATTTAGGTAGTTATTTTTTTGGTATTTTCCGGAAATAAATAAAATACATTGTAGTTTATTTTCCGGAAGTTGTAATTTAATTGTTCTTGTATCTTCCGGAAAGATTCAATTAAAATTGTGTTCCGGAATTCCTTTTCTGGAAATCTTTTTAATATACAATTATTCTGTATTTTCCGGAAAATATTTCCGGAAATATGTAATAAAAAAAGAAATACAAAAATTCCTTACCTGTCTAGCCAGATTATACAAAACTCGCTGTTCATTCCATGTATATTCAGTCTTTTTCAATTTTTGATTTTTATTGCTACAAAATTGTTGCTGTATTTCTCTACTTGTAGAAGGTTCTGCATAAATATTTTCTTCCAAAAAATTTTTTTCTTTTGGATTATTATTTTTATCAGAATTTTTATGAGTATTTGTTGTTGTAATGGAAGAATATGGGGGCGGTTTGTCATATTTTTCTTTTTTATTTTTGTTAACAATTGAAGTTTGTGGTAGTTTTGAGCGATTATTAAATAAATTTGAAGGGGAAGAAATTGTTGCCTTTTTATTAGAATATTCAAAATTAAAGGAAGAGGAAGACGATGAAGGTGCAAGTCCTTGTCTTGTCTCCCCCATAAAATTGTTTATTAAATTTGTGTTTGTTTCGAGTTGTTGGCGCTCGGGGCGTTTCATTAATAAAATTCTGAGAATATTAAAAATACATTTAATGAAAATACAAATTTTTCCGGAAAAAGTATAACGAAAATACACTTTTCCGGAAATTAAAAATAATTTAATAAAAATTCCGGAAAAATGATCTTTCCGGAAAATTTGTAAATTACTTTGGTAAAACACCCAAAAACACAATTCGAATCCACGGGGACATTTGATGAGTAGAACCATTCCGGAAGCGAATATTTACTGAAGCCTATAATAATTAAATTTAATTTTTAATAAAATGGAGGGAATTTTACAAATAAATATTACCACAGAAAAAAGTGTTGAGAGGGCAACCAAAATCTAAAAAATAATTTAATATAAATGATTGTATAAAATACAAAATTTTCCGGAAAATACAAGTGTTGCCGGAATTTATTTTAATAATATGAATGTTTCCGGAAAAATACGAGTGGGAAAAACATGTGTTTTAGGAAAATACAAATGTTTCCGGAATTAATTTAACTGAATGTTTCCGGAAAAATACGAGAATAGAAAAGAAAAATACAAAGAGAAATACAAATGTTTTCGGAATTAATTTTAAAAATATATGAACGTTTCCGGAAAAATACATACAAGAATAGGGAGAGAAATACAAAAGAAAATCAAAAGTTTCCGGAATTGTAAAATAAGCTTAATTACTTTTTACAAATTGTAAAATCGTAAATAAACTTGAAAACTTAAGTTTGTAATAGACAAGCTTTTAAAAATGCAAAACAATTACAATTTCGGAAAATATTAAAAATAAAAATATTCACCATAGTTGTAATTAAATATTGTCCAAACATGGGTACTTCCAAACTTGTTGGCGGCATTAAATCAATCAAAACCAAAAAGAAAACTGTAAGTGTAACCAATATAGAAATTGAAAATGTTATTTTATGATCCGGAAGGTAGAACACAAATGTTGTTAAAAAAGAAATTAAAAAACAAGGAACAATTAAATTACAAGTGAAGAAAAGGCTGAAGAATTAATGAAGAATTTTTTAATTTGAAAAGATTTTTAAATTTTACGTTTTTCGCCTCAATTCCAAATAATAAGTAATGTCAACATAACTAAAAATAAAAAATAAGTTTTTAAAATTAAAATTTTAATTTTACGTTTCTGGACCGCAACAACTTGTGTAAAGTACTGCATGTCTTGCAGACGTTAAATTCATTAAATCCCATTCTGCTGATCTGAAAATATTTAAAAATGTAAATTTTTGTATCTAATTTAAGTTTGTGATTAATTTAATTTGGAAAAATTATAAATTAATTTGGGAAATATAATGTAAATTAAATTATAATTTTTGTAATCTCAATGTTGCAATTGTAAGAAAAATTAATTTTAGATTAAAACAGAAATTAAAAAAATAAACTTGAATTAACTTAAAAAAATAAACTTGAGTTTGTAATAATTAAAAATTAAGTTTAAACTTGGAATTGTAAAACCTAAATAAACTTGAACTTAGAATTGTAAAATCAAAAATAAACTTGAATTTGAAAACTTGAACTTTCAAGTTTTAACAATTTTAAAGTTTTAATTATGAACTTTTTAATTGTAAACTTGTAATTTTTAAGAATAAAATAAATATACTTATAAAAAAAGCTCAAATCCATTCCCATTTCATTATATTCAATATCATCATCTTCCTCTCTTTTTTTATTTAAATTAATTTTATTATTAATATTTTCAGAATTCTCTTGTTGTATTAAATGTAAATCGACATAATTTCCAGTATATGACCAGGCTCCAAATTTCATTCTACAATCTTGTTTGTCATAAGGAAACCATTTTACTTTTATCTTCAAAAAATTAAAAAAAAATTTTTTTTTATTAAATCTTCTAACTGGACAAAAAGATTTATAAATTGCTGGGGGTTGCCAATAAACACGCCCATTATATGAAATTAGGGCATCAGTGAAAATTCTAAATTTTTTTTAATGTTTATTAAATTAATTAAATTTGAGTTTATACGTTATGTCCGGATCACCTGCCGCATTGTCATAAAGCACAAAATCGGGTATCCATATATCTGTGCTAGGAATGTGTAACTGACGAATACCTTTAGGATGAAATTATTTAATTTTAATTTAGTTAAATTTTTAAAAATGAACTTGAATTATTATTTTTGTAAATTTAAATTTACAATTGTAAACTCAAAAATAAACGTGAATTTTTACAAACTTAATTAAACTTGGAATTTGTTATCTTAAATAAACTTGAAATTCCAAGTTTTAATAGATTATATATAATAATTTTAAAGTTGTAATTGTAAAAGAATATTTTTAAACTAAACTACAATTTCTAAATAACAAACTTGGAATCTTAAGTTTCTAATAAAAATAGTATAACTTTTTTAAATTTATTTTTAGAATTATTTAATGAAAATACCCCCATATTTATTAGGATCCCATTGGAGACGCGCATCACTCCATCTCTCCAAAAATTAAAAAATTAGGTAACTAATTTTTAATATAATTTTCTAACCATTTCTAACCATAAATTAGTTGTCAAGACTTGATTCTTTTCATCCTAAAAATATTTTAATTTTTTTAAATAAATTAATCATCTAAAGAAAACTAACAACATCGATGATTCTAAAATTTTTTTAATTAAAATTTTATTTTTTAATTTTTGCCTTATTAGAGAAGCTCCAACATCAATATGAAGCACATCTGTGCCTTAAAATATTTTCAAATTAATTTTAAAAATATCTTAAAAATTAATTAACTATTTTTAACAGGTCTGGAAATTCTGTTGTAATCAAAAAGTAAGTCCTTGTAAAATTTTTGAAATTAATTTTTTTAATTTTTAAATAAGGGCAAACTTCGTATAATTGTGCTTCATAATTTTTTCTACTTATTTTATTACTGGTAAATTGTGGAATAAATATAAGGGGAATTAAAGTTGGTAAAATGAGCATTTTGCAATATTTATTTTTACAATTTACAATTATTTTTGCAACTTGGCGCAATTAAACTTGAAAAATAAAATTGAAGTTTGCAAACTTAAAACTTGAAATATAATTTATCTCAAGTTTTACAGCTATCTGTAAGTTTACATTTTCAAGTTTTATTTTTTCAAGTTTTATAATTATTTTCAAGTTCATATTCAAGTTTATTATATTCAAGTTTATTATATTCAAGTTTATTATATTCAAGTTTATTATATTCAAGTTTATTATATTCAAGTTTATATTTTCAAGTTTATTTTTTTCAAGTTTATTTTATCAAGTTGCAATTTATCGCAAACTTAAAATTACAATTATTTTAAACTTTAAAACTTGGGCGTAAAAATAAACTTGAAATAAAAAATAAACTTGAATTTTAAATTTATTAAAAAGTTTTCTTCAATGCTTACATAAACTATTGGACAAATATGGCTAAAATAAAAAAAAACTAGTCAATAAGAATTAGTTATATAGACTTTTATTGAAAAAGAAGAAGCTTTTCTTTTAAAATAATCCTTCAAACAATAAGACTTTGCAATGGCACAGGAATTTCTTTTATTTAAAAAAAAAATTGGAAAATAAAATAAGGGAAATATGTGAAGAAAAATATTTTAAATTTAGTCTTTAATTTTTATTAAATAAAAAAATAAATTTAAAAATAAATTTTCAAAAATTAAAAATTTTTTTAAAATAATATTGACGGTCTTTTCATTTGTTGTTGACCTTTCCAAATACTATAGCCAATTATTGTTCCAAGAGAACCAATACCCAAAAGAACTCCGGAACTATAAAATATAATATTTAAAATATTAAAAAAATTTATTTTACAAAATAGTCATTCGATTGTGAAAGCTTTCTCGTAAAGACCTCTTCCTTGTTCTCTCACAAATGAAAACTAAAATTATAAAAATAAGTATTAAGCTTGAGCTTAAATGAATTAAAGCTTGAGAAAAATGTTGAGAAAAATAAGAATTAAATAAACTTGAGACTACAAGCTTAAAAACTTGAAATAAACTTGAAGTAAAGAAGTACAAATCAGAATTAATGAAAATTACAAATTGTAAAAATCAGAATTAATGAAAATTACAAATTGTAAAAATCAGTTTATTAAAAATTACAATTGTAAGAATCAGAATTAATGAAAATTACAAATTGTAAGAATCAGAATTAATGAAAATTACAAATTGTAAAAATCAGAATTATTAAAAATTACAATTGTAAGAATCAGAATTAATGAAAATTACAAATTGTAAAAATCAGAATTAACGGAAATTACAAATTGTAAAAATCAGAATTATTAAAAATTACAATTGTAAGAATCAGAATTAATGAAAATTACAATTGTAAGAATCAGAATTAATGAAAATTACAAATTGTAAAAATCAGAATAATTTAGGTATGTTAGCTTACCATTATTTCCTAGTCCAAAAGTTGCAGTTGCAACAGGTTGCAATTCCAGTTGTCCTGCCAACGGAAGCAACTGTACAATAACATTCTTACGACGACGCTTATGTAAAGTTATATTAATTGCTTTAAATTAAAAATATTTTTATTTAAAAAATATTCTACCGTCTCTACAAACAAATTTCTGATTTAAAGGAACATTAATTGAAGAAGTATTCTTTCCACTAGTAAATAAGGTACTATTGTTTCTAGAAGATCCATTCCAACGAATTTTATATTCTACCATACTCAATTCCCATCTTAACTCGTGGAGGGAATAAAGCGTTCTGGAGGCGGCAGATGATGAAATAGTGTTGGAGCGTGAAAAGAGTGGAAGTGCTTTTTCGCGAAAAATAAATTTGAGGGTTTTACGTTGTATCCCTTTGCGCCAACTTGCTTGGAACTTAAATTGTAAAAATCAGAATTAATAAAATTCACAAATTGTAAAAACCAGAATTAATAAAATTCACAAATTGTAAAAATCAGAATTTAAATTTACTTGTGAATCCTTTTCTACTGCATTCCGCTCAGAACATATACCGAAAAGTTTAACACTCTCATTAACAAAATCCACAAACTTAAGTTTGCAAAATTAATAAAAATAAACTTTAATTACAAACTTGCCTCTTCCTCAATTTTATTTTCTTGAAATAAATTCATATCAAGTATACGCACTTGGAATCGAAAAACCATACAGTGTTTGTGACCTGGTTCGTCAAATCCAAACAAATGTTTTGCTTCATTTTGGAAAGGTTGGAACTTGACAATTGAAGCAATTAGGAAATTTAAATATTGGCAAAATAAAATTAAAATTGGAAACATGTATGTTTTTAAATTAATTATTAAGCATTTTTCTGTTATTATTTCTTTATTAGTACATCCTCTTGTGTAAAATTTAAAAATAAATGTTCCTTCTTTTTAAAAATATTAATAATAATAATATTTTTAGGACTTATTGGAATTCGGCTTAAACAAAAAAATAATAAATGGCTACCAAAGTAGGCACTTCTCAAACACTAATTCCTCCACCCTTAGGCGCCAAAACTTTCGATTTTTAAATAAAATATTTATAGAAAAATTACTCCATTTTTAAAATAAAAATTAATAAAAATTTAATTGATGTTAAAATAAAAAGAAATGCAAACTTGAACTTAAAAAACTTAAAAACATTAAGTTAATAAACTTGAATTATAAAAACCTGATTAAGTTTGTTCTAAATTCAAGTTTGCTTTTAGCCTTTAATAATAAACTTGGATTAAAAAATTGAAATAAATTTGAACTTATAATAGACTTATTTATTTAACTCTATTAAAATTAATAAACTTTTTTATTACAAATAATTAGAAAACTTAAGTTTGTGAAATTAATAAACATTTTGTTCAAACCTGCTTCTTCCTTTAATTCAAGTTTATTTTTAATTCAAGTTTATTTTCAACCCTTAATACTGGGTATAAATAAACTTGAATTTAATAAACTTAAGTTGTAAAATTAAATCAAAATAAACTTTAATTACAAACTTGATTCTTATACTCTTAAAACTTGAATTTAATAAACTTTTCTTTATTTTAATAATTACAATTTATATTATTATAATTTATTCATCCATTTTACAATTTTAATCTCTGATAGTTAAAATCGTCTGACTTGACGCTAAAAACAAAAATCTAGTATTTTTATGTCAAGGCCACACACCAAAAACAAATTTTATTTTTTTACAACTAAAAGAAACATTTTAATTTTACTTTGCTCTAATTCGATAGGAAAAAAACAGCCGGGTAATTTGACGACTGCGTAAAAAAAGAGGGGTATTTTGGTGATGATTGTGTGAGTAATCCGACTCTAAAAAATTTTTTAAAAAAGGCATTTGAAAAATAGTAAAAATCAGTCAAAAATTATATGAATGCGTTCAGTAAAAACAACAATTTATCCTTTTAATTCTTCCTCTTCAATTGAAAAACAAAAAAATTTCCGACAAGAAGGAAGAGATGAGGTGTTTGCTGTCCGTTTGGCACAAACTGCAACAGCCTTACTAGTTATTGTTTGCTTTTTAGGACTTCCCATATTTTGGATTCAAGTTATGTATCGTTTTAGTACAATACATTTAATTCATTTACAAAACCAACAATTGAAACAACAAAATTATTTAAGTGGAGATTCTTGTAGAATGAAGATTACACTGCAAGAGAATAATAGAAGTGAGAATAACAACATTTTTCAGCCTATATTTGAAGAAGAAAATGAAGGGAGATATGAATGCGATCCGTGGGCGCATACTATACAATTATAAAAGTGCAATTTGTAAATAAATACAAATATAATTAAATTGTAAAATTGTGAATAAATGTATACAAACTTTAAATAAAATTACAAACTTAAAACTCAAGAGAAAAATTAAAATTGAGAAAATAAATTAAACTTAGAAGTTAAATTAAACTTGGAAACTAAAATAAACTTTAAATACAAAAGTAACTAGATAATTGTAAATTACAATTGTAAACCTGAATTAAGTGTGGACTAAATAAACTTGAATTAAGGTTAAACTTGAAAAAAACCTGAATTAAATAAACTTGAATTAACTATAAACTTAGAATTGTAAACTAGGTTTATATTAAATAAAAATATTTGTAAAAGAATTACAACTTAATTATATTTATGTGATTAAAATTGAAAAATAGAAAAGTTAAAAAGTTGGTTTCATAAAAACTAATTAATAATTTTTATTTAAATAAACAATTATAAACAAGGAATGGTAAAATAAAAAAATGATAAAAAATTTAAAAGATAAATATTTTCTGATCTCACGGAAGGTAATAATGATTACCATAAGAAAATTTGGGAAGAGGAGCTTCACCTTTAATAAATTAATTAATTAATAATTTATTTCTAAAAGAATTAAACATACAATTTAATTCGCTTGGCCCAAGTTCGGCCTCCCCATTTAAAGCAGAGACATAATCACCGTTACCAGAATAGGCAAATTTATAATCAGCAATTGCAGCTACACAACTCATATTCCTTTTTAAATATTAAATAAAAATACAAATTGTAAAGCTTTAAAAATGTAAGATATTTAAGTTTGTGAGCTTAAACTATGTAAAACTTGAAAATAGGCCTTAAGTTGGAACTTAAAATAAAGTTTATAAAGCCTTAAGTTGGAACTTAAAATAAAGTTTATAAACTTTAAGTTCGCAAACTTAAATTATGAAAGCGTGAAAATAAATAAACTTTAATTTTAAAAAACTTAAAACTTGTAAAGCTTGAAAATAATTAAACTTTAAGTTTGCAAACTTTAATTTTCGTAAACTTAAAAATAGGCAAAACTTTAAATTTGTAATTTTTATAAACTACAAATTGTAAATAAAACTTAATTAAAATTGCAAGCTTAGAAATAATAAAACTTAAATTCTACAAATTGTAAAACTTGAAAATATCAATTTGTAAAAGTTTAAACAAAACAAAAATCTTTCCCTTTACCTCGCCATCCTAGAATAACAAACATGAGGTGTCAAACAACGAGAAACTCTTAAAGACCAGTGTTCTTCATTAATTGCAATCATGCAATTATCAAAATCAGCAAAACTTTCAACTGAGGAACGTGTTAATTTTGTTTCTGTAGCAATTTTTGTAAAATTAAAATTTAATCTTAATTGCCATTGTTGTTCAAGTTTGTATTGTAATAAATCTAATTTAATTGGCCATTCATTTAAAGCAATGTTTTTGAAAGAGTGGCGTAAATGGTAAAAATGGGCACGACGGCAGGGTACGCGAACCTTTTTAAAGGTGGGGAATTTTTTAATTTTTCTAATTTTAATTTTTTACCTGCGAATAACCAAACCGATGAATTCCTGTCTCATGCATATTTACACTATCAACACGACCTAAAATTAAAAAGTGAACTTTAAGTTTGAACTTAAAAAGTGAAAAATAAATAAAAATAAGTTTATTTTTCATAAATCAGGTTACAATTCCAAGTTTATTTAAATTAATTCAAGTTTTAAGTTTACAATTATAAATTACAATTAATTATTTTCCAAGTTTATTTTCCATAAAAATTAGAAAAAATAAATAAACTTGGAATTTTAAGCTTGTAATTGTAAACTTGAATTTCAAGTTTATTTATTTCGCTTTAATTAAGTTTTATATTTAATTTAAAATTCAAGTTTATTTTTCATAAAACAAGTTTTACGATTGTTTTACAAATTCAAGTTTATTTATTTCTCCATTTAATTCAAGTTTTAAGTTTAAATTATAATTTATTATTTACTAATATTTTATTTTTTTACTTGCATTAACGACAACCCTCGTTTTCATTCTCCAAATTTTACATTTAGTTTTCCAACGAGTTTGATGGAGAAATGAAAAATTAAAATCAGATAGTGATTGGTATAGCTCCCCTGGAGCTGTTTCTGGTGGAACAAACTTGAAAATTAAATTTTTTAAAATTTATTAAAAATTTTTTGAATTTGCCTGAACATCCCTATGTTCAAAAAGAAGAGAACCAGCATTTGGATGTTCACGAAATAAGCTCTGAATAATTAAGGAAAATAATTTTTAAATAAATTTTTTTACCCTCAATATTTCTATATTCACTCCAGAATGAATTCTCATAGGATCCAATGGCATTAACCTTTAATAGTTAATATTTTTTTAATTTTTAAAAAATTGATTTTTTTAGAAATTAAGTTACAAATTGTAAAATTAATTTTACAATCCCAAGTTTATTTTTTTAATCCAAGTTTTAAGTTTGCAATTCCAAGTTTAATTTTTTTAAGTTTTATAGGCTCAAGTTTATTTATGTTTGTTCAAGTTTTAAGTTCAAGCTTTAATTCATTCAAGTTTACAATTATAATTTACAATTAGTAATTCTTTTATTATTTTTCATTAAGTTTTACAATTCTAAGTTTATCTAGTTTCCTCAAAATTTAAGTTTACAAACTTTAATTTCTTTTTAAAATAATATTTTAATAAAATTTACATATCATCAATATCAGTAAAAACAACCATCTCAGCAAACGGTTTAACAAAATGTAAACAATTAACATGGGATTCTTCAATGCCTCTAGACAATACTAAACCATTAGGATTTACATCGGAAAGTAAAGGCCCTTTAATTTTTATATTTTTTAAATTAATTAAAAATTTTTTTAAAAATTACATTTAGGCCATTTTCTTAAGTGAACAATACATTTAAAAATTAATTTTTAATTAAAAAAATCTTCCTCAAAATTTTTACCAATGCGTTCATACTCTTTTAGAATTAAAACAGTATCAGCAGAGGCTGATTGTATTGGAAATATCTTCAAAAATAATTAAAAAATCGAAAAAAATTATTTTCGTACAATTTTTTGTGCTCCCAAAGCTATCCATGATTCTATTCCCATCAACATTATTTGCCAATCTGTATACTTTAAAGGAATTTGGTTAAAATTATTTTAGTTTAAAATTTGATCAGTCTAGAATTTAACCCCATTCTCGTTAAAGTCCCACCTTGCGCGGAAAAGTTGTATTTGATTTTTGGATGTAAGGGAGAAGATCCAGTTTGCTAAGAGTTAAAGCGCAAACTAGGCAGGTTTTAAGATTTATTAAATGCGAAGACCTGTAGCGTTCCGATAGCTCAGTCTGTAGAACACCTGTACGTGGTGAGCGGAAGCTACTAGCAATAAATGCTAGGAGGTCGCAGGATCGGTGCCTGCCCGAGACTAAGCTTTTACCCCTCTACTAAAGATTTCTCTGACTAAATTTTTGGGGTTATAACCGATGGGATTTTTATAATAGTCAACTTTAAAAATTAACAAAATCCCTTTAGAATATTTTTTAATTTATCACCGTATACATAGGCGCAATACAAACAACTAGTGGATATTTCCTTCCCCCATTAAAATAAAGGGGTTCTTCTAACTGAACAGCAATTGACCGTTCTTTTAAATTTGATAAATCAGTGGTGGATAATAAATTTCCGTTTGTTGTTAGTCTAAAATTTTTTCTAATTTTTAAAAATATTTCCTAAATCCTCGCCTTATTGAATTTACTTCTGCTGATCCAATTTTACACTCCGCTAAATGACCGCTCCACGAACACAGGTCGTTAGCTGCACGTTTCCCCTTGTGAATACGTTCTATATGAGCTCTGGTTATCAACTTTTCCCCGTTGCTATTTTCACTAATACAAAATAAGGTGTGTGTTTGACGTCCATCACCAAGGAATTGGATTACCTGTAAAAGACTAGAAATTCCAGAATAAACTTGAGATCAGAATTTTAAATAAACTTGAAGCAGAATATACATATGAAAATAAACTTGAATATAGAAAAATAAACTTGGAACATGAAAATTAAATAAATTTAAAAAATCAGAATTTCTAAGACTAAATAGAAAAATAAACTTGAGATCAGAGTTTTAATTAAACTTAGTATCAGAATTTATAACGACAAATAGAAAAATAAACTTGAAATCAGAATTTGTAAAATTAAAACTAAATAAACTTGAATCAGAACTTTAATTAAACTTGTATCAGAATATTTAAAAATAAACCTAGGTAAATAGAAAAATAAACGAAATCAGAATTTAATTTAAAATCAGAATTTTTAAGGATAAACTTGCTCAAAAACTTGAAATCAGAATTTTATAATTAAATCAGAATAAACTATTTATACCGCATAATCCCCTTCCACATTCTGTTCTTCTTTAAGTCTGTGGAATGCCCCTAGAACAATAGGCCTTCTTCCAATATTTTTAGACATAAATGTATCTCCAAGATTTTTTAATGCCCACAGGTTGGTGGTACGATGATAAAGAGCAAACCCAAAAATAATTCCAGAGATGACCGAAAAATTAAAAATATTTATTTTTAAATAAAAATCAGAAAATAATCATTACAATAGTTAAACGAAAAATCAAAGCAATTCCCCACAAAGCTGTTTTCCTCAAAACCAGAACATTTGAAAATCGAAAAATTCCGGAAGGTGAAATGGTAGAGGTAGAAGGATGGTCGTTAAAAAGAGGTTGGTAATAGATGGGGGAAGAAAATAGGGAAAATATTCTGCCAGGACAACAACGAGGGTTTGGTTGAATTAACATTTATTTTTTGTTGTATCAGAATTGAATTTAATTTAAATCAGAAATAATAAACTTTGTAGTATAAGAAGAGTAGACTTAAGAATAAACTTAAAAATAAACTTGAGGATAAACCTAAGAATGAACTTGAGAATACAACTTAGACTTAAAAATAGACTTGAGAATAAACTTGGTTAAAAATAAACTTAAGACTGAACTTAAAAATAAACTTATGATTGACTTAGAAATAAACTTGAGGATAAACCTAAGCATGAACTTAAGAATACAACTTAGACTTAAAAATAAACTTAATAATAAACTTAGTTAAAAATAAACTTGGATTAAATAAACTTTTCAAAACTGTATGAGAGAATGAAACTTAAACTTAACAAGAAATAAATTGAAAACTTAACATTAAAATATTGTTTAATTAAATATGTAATTAAAACAACGCATTCAAATTCCCGATTTAGATAAAAATCTTTATTAAAATCAATAGAGTAAAAAGATTTATGTTCGCGCTATATCCATTCAAATTTCCCCTTTTTAAATCGAAAATTAAGTGGATGCGACTGGTTATTGGTTATCTCACAAGACAAAAGTTTTCACTTTTTTTTTTACTTTTTTATCTAGACTAAACAAAATATAATTTTTAAATGCGCAAAATAAATATGGAATTTAAATTGTTTATTTTTAGAAAAATAGATTAACGATGATTAAAATTATAGGCAAAATTAAAGGCAAAATAAATTATTATAGGCAAAAAAAAATAACCCCTTCTTATTCTTAAACTCCATTGGGTCTTAAATTTTCAGCATCGGTGTCGAAATTTTTAAGAATTTTGGAAGGCCAAGGGCCCGGGTTCCTCCATTTTCAGCACCGGCGGCAATTTATGAGGATAATTAAGAACACCGAACGCGATTCCGTAAGTGTGTGGACTTTAAATGTTTGGTTATATTTTTGAGACTCATGTACATTGATGGGAGGCTTATACTAATTTGGGACGTATAAAAGCTCATGGGACGCGTGTCCCGAAGTAGAGCCAAAACAACATACTTGAGCCAAAGAATCCTAACCTATTTGAACCGAGTTTTGTCCAACCGACCTTTTCCCTGACAAGGGGGAATCAAGTAAAGAAATTAAGACTGGCTAATTGTGGAAACTGACCACATCATTGAAAGCATGTACTATTCAAAAAAATAACTTAAAAAACCTCAATATACTATCACAAAACTCAAACTTTTCCAAATTCCTCACGTCGATGGGCACTTCCTGAATAGCCGAATTGAGTATTCCTCTTTCTCAAAAATGGGGCAGGTGGTGACTAATAAGAATCCCCTCCCCAATTTTTTCAAAAATTTTCAACTTAACCTCGTTAGCAAGTAAAGCATTAACTCCTTGTTGTGGTTTTTGCTGTAGAGCATTAAACTGGCTGTGACGTTTAGTCCCTTCACTTTTTTTGTTTACCTCCCTATTAGAGTATAAGAAAATCTAAGTGTGTTTTTGAGTTCTTTTAGGGTAAAAAACGTTAAATTTTCTCTCTAAATTTTTTCTTAGGGTGGGGTCCGTATCTTCCCTTTCACCTAGAAACGAGAATTTTCCGTTTAGATTTTTGATATTTTTTTAGTTTTCAACTGAAAATAATGCCCCAAAAAGAAGAAAATTTATCGCAAAATGATGACTTGACAGCCGAAAATTTAAAAAATTCGGGAAATGAACTTTTCAGTTTGGACAAGTTTTCCGAGTCTGTTGATTGTTATAGTCAAGCATTGGCACTGAAACCAGACAACAAATTGAGGTTAACTCTGTTGAAGAATAGAGCAATGGCTAGACTTAAATTGGAAGACTTTGAGGGAGCTGAAAGTGATTGTGATGAAGGTTAGTGGGTTTATTTAATTTTGGGGTTGGAAATCTTTTGGACATAACTAGGGATTTTTGTAATTATTTTTCACTTAGTTAACGCTCCGACAAGGGAAATTTTTAAATTTTTTTTGATTTTAATGATTTTGATTTTAAACTAATTTTTCCAATTTTTATAATTAAAAAATTTTTAGCCTTGAAATTGAGCCCAAATGATGCCAAAGCATTATATAGACGAGCACTTGCAAGAGAAAAACTGGACAAAATAGGTTCAGCATTTACTGATGCTAAAGAAGCTTTGAGACTTTTACATAATGACAGGTTTATTTTTTTTGTTAATTTTGGAACTTTCGGATATCTAACTAGAGCTTGTCTGGAAATGATCCGGAGATTACGAAAAAACCTAGAACCCGGCCGGTAATAATGTTGTTTGTGTTTCTCCTTTTTTCCCTTTTTCTTCTTTTCCTAAAGGAAGAAAAAATGAAAAAAGGGGGAACCGGATCCAGTTCACCTTCGGACACGAGTATAATTGGCCTTTTCTTTCCAGTCCACAAAAATAGGCCATGAAATTTGTCCGCAAAATTAATCCGCAAAAGTCCGCAAATTCAAAAAAAAAATTTTTTTTCAAAGATCCTTAACTGAATTGTGTGCTCGTTTAGTTAAAGCAAATTCTGAGAGATTAAAACAAACAGAAAGCACTGAAAGCAAAGCTAAAGAAATGATGAAATTGGCTTTTGAAAATGGTGGAAAGGAGGGGGAAATGCAAATTAAGGTAATTTTTAAAAATTTTTTGGAAAAATTTTGAAAGATTTTTTTGGGCTTTTTGGATTATTTTTGAGTATTTTTAACGTTTCTATGGCTTTTTTAAATTAAAAAAATTTTTTTTCTCAGGCTTTAAATAATTTATTGGTTCTTTGCCGTGATTCTGCAGACGGCGCCAACAGAGTTTGGAATAATGGAGAAATTGTAACTCAACTTTTGTCAATTATTACAAATGTGGAGAAAAATTCTGATAATGAAGCGCTAGCGGCTGTTCGAGTTCTGTCTGAATTGACTGGAAAATCGAGAGAAAGGGTTTTATTTTGTTTTTTAATTTTGGTCATTTTATTTTTTGCTTTTTTAGATTTTTTATTGTATATTTAGGCGCACTTTTTCTAGTTTTTTAGAGTTTGATGCTTGGGTACAGGTTTTTCCGAGCCCGATAGATTGGAAACTGACATAGTTGGTAATATCCGTTTTCTCGGGTTCACGAGGTTTTATCTCGTAAAATCCGTCTTGGGTCAGTTTAGAGGGAAAACGAAAATCTAATACCGGGCCCGCAATTTAAAAATGTCAATTTTCAATTCTGCCTTGCACATTTTTATTGAAAATAATTTTTTAGTTAACTTTAAAAAATTAATTATAGTAGAGTTAGTCTAATTTCCATGGATTTCCACAAAAATCTTTAAAAAAAAAATTTTTTTTAAAGGCAATTCAAACAATGGAACTGCTCGGAGGTCCCCAAATTCTTACACGCCTTATAGCTGCTAGAAAACCTTTAGTATTTGTGGAGGCTGCGTCAACAGTTATTCAACATGTATTTAATGGACTTGCTGCAATGGATAGGTCAAAAGAGATTAAACCTTGTGCTGAAACTGTTGAGAAAAATAAATGTAAGAGAAGAAAAAGGGGGTATTTTTGCATAATTTAATTTTTTGAAATTTTTGTGAAATATTAGGTTAGAAATTTAATTGAGATTTTTATCAACTATTAATAATTTTTATTTTAAAATACTATTTTTATGGGGTAGGAGAGAGTGTTTTTTGAGACCTGTGGGTGTGGAATAGGGTGTGGGGTTCGAACCCTTTCAGGGCCCATGATTTTTAACCATTTATTTTTTTGTTTAATTTTTGTCTTTTGTTGTTGTATTTATTATAAAACACAATTTAAATTTTTTAGAAGCATCCGACATCATTTTTGAAACCCGTTTAGAAGAGGAATAGAGGGTGTGGGTTCGAACCCCTTCAGGGCCCCCGATTTTTTACTTTTTCTTTTCTAATTGAATTTAAGTTAATATTTATTAAAAAACGAATTTTAAATTTTTTTAGAAGCATTTTTAATTAAAAAATTTTTTTTATAAAAATTTTAAGTGCCAATCCTTCGTATAATTCTTGAATTGGAAGAAATGTTGACTGACCCAAAATTTGATATTTTTGTTAGAGAATGTGTAATTGACTTGCTAATGAAGAATTTAATGCATATGGATGGGGGATTGCCTAGAGGATGGTCTTGGCGTTTTATTGAAGGAAGGGGACTTTATAAAATGTTACATTTGGCTACTCAAGTACCCGAATTGTGTGATTACCCTGTTTCTGTTGAAACTCGTCAACATGTGGCTATTTTTCTTACTCGTTTATATGATGATATGGTTGGTTTTTTTTTTAATTTTTTTGTTTAAATTATTGTTTTTAAATTTAAATCTGCAAAGTTTATCCGCAAATTAAATTTGCAAAATTTGTCCGCTAATTTTAGTCCGCAATTTAAATCCGCAAAATTTGTTCGCAAATTTAATCTGCCAATTTCTTTGCGGACTTCTCCTTTTCTATCCTTCCTTTTTTGCGGACAAAATGAGTTTTCCGCAAATTTTGTGTGGACAAAATATGTTTTCTGCAACTTTATTGCGGACAAATTCGGTTATCCGCAAATTTTTTGTGGATAAAATTTCTTGTCCGCAAGTTTCTTGCAGACAATTATTTTCACGTGTTAAATACAATTTTTTTCAAACCTGACTTTAAAAATTTTTTCAACATATAAAGGTTTTTGATCAACGTCGTGCTCTCTATTCAGAAGTTGTTAAAAATGTTTTTGATGGCTTATTAATCGATATTGACCAAAGAATTTCCAAAATTAAATTGGTTGCTCTATTAATAACTTTAATGCAAGGTCCAATAGATGTTGGTTTTAATCTTTTAACAAATGATAAAATTACTGGAATTATGTTGTCTATGGCTGATGTTGAAAATGGGGATAATTTACAACAAAGTTTGGCTGTTGAATTAATTGTTTTGTCTGTTAGTAAATATGAGAGGGCAACAGCTTTGATTAAACATGGATTGGTTTGTTTATTTTTATTTAATTTTTTTTTGGAATTTTTGGAATATTCAATTAAAAATTTTTTTTATTTTTTGAAGGAATTTGCCCGCAAGAGGTTTTTTCGGACAAATACCCTATAATTAAATCTGTCCGCAAATGTTTTGCGGACTTCCGCAAATTTAATTAATTTTCAATTTAGTTTCTTATTAAAAGGTGTCCGTAAATTTTTTGCGTACAATTTTTTGTCCGCAAAATTTTTGCGGACAGAAAATATATAAGTTATTTATAAATATATTTATTTTTTAAGCCAGTATTAAAAAAGCTTTATCGTTCTGAAGACCAAAATGTTCGAGTTCGTGCTTTGGTAGGTTTATGTAAATGTGCTGCTTCTGCTGGAGATGATTGCAGGTTTTTTTTTAAATTTTATTTTAGTTTCAAAAAATATTTTTTTCAAAGTCGTCAACCTATGGATGATGAATCTAGAACAAAATTAGCAATGGCGTGTAGAAAATATTTGGTTGTTGAAAATGCTAATAAATATTCGGTATAGAAATTTTTTTTTTGGAGAATTTTTAAATTTCTATAAGAAAAAGTTTTTTGGATACTATAAAATTTTTTTGGTGGGTTTTTTAATTTATTTTTAAGTAAGTTAGATTAATCCATTATTTAGATTAATCTATTTTTGTATTTATATTAAAAAAATTTAATAAAAATTCCCCTCCTATTCAGGCTAAAATTAATAATTAAATAAGTGTGGGTGATTGGGTTGACTTTAGTTTAACTATTCTAAATTTTCTAGTGGGGTCGATTCCTTTTGTTCTCTTTTTTTACTTTACAAAAAAAAATTTTTTTTCAATTTTTAAATTCTGTCTTCGATTTAATTTTTTTTTATTTTAAATCTTTTGGACCCAAAAAATTATCTTTTTTTTTAAATTTTTCTTCATTTAAAAAAAGGTTGATGTTCGCCGTTTTGCTTGTGAAGGCCTTTCATATTTATCTTTAGATGCTGAAATTAAAGAACAAATTGTTTGTGATACAGAATTACTTAAATCTTTAGTTGAATTGGCAAAAAATGCTGGTGCTCTATGTGTTTATACAATGGCTGCTATTTTTATGAATTGTGCAAATGCTTATGAAAAACCTAAAATTGATGAAGAAATGATTAAGTTTGTTTGTTTTATTTTTTGTTGATACTGAGTATTTTATCCCTAAATATATCCACAATTTTTTGCGGGCACATACTTTGCAAATTTTTATTTTTTGTATTAAAATTTAATCTCATTTTTATGTTCAGTTACCCCCATACATAGTGAGATACACTTTTGGTCCAATAGAAGGGGAGGGAATGTAGGGGGTTTTTAAAGGTGGTTTGGGAAGCGAGGATTAATTTTATTGTTAGATCAATTTTAATGATTTTTTGGCCTTAAAGGGGGAGTGGGTTTTACAATGAGTCAGACTTTGTTTAATTTTAATTTAGTCTTAAAAAAATTTTTTTTTTCAACAGACTGGCTCAATTTTCCAAACATCATGTGCCTGAAACACACCCAAAAGATGCTGATTCTTTTGTTGAAAAAAGGATAAGGCAAATGGTTTTTTTAATTTTTAAATTTTTAAGTAAAATAAAAATTTATTTAAAGGTAAAAGCTTGTGCGGTTACGGCTTGTGTGCTTGTTTCTAGAACTGAAAGTAAAAGTGCTTTGGATAATTTGGCAAGGTGTATATGTGCATTTAGTGCTTTTGAAGATCTTTCTGGTTTGTTAAAAGAATTTTTTAAAAGAATTTAAGTAATATTTTGAAGATTTTTTGTCTATTTTTTTAGTGTTTCTTTTTATTTTTTTTCAAGTGGACATTTTGTCCCATTTCTAGAAATTTTTTTTCCGAAAATTTTTTTTTAATTTTTATAAGCATTTTACCTCATTTTAACATTTCAAAACTTGTGTGTTTGATTTATGTATTTTTTGTTTTTATTTAAAATAGACACGTCCACCTTTCAAATATTTTTTTCTGAAGAAATTTTTTAATTTTTTTTCTGTTGAAAATTTTTTTTTAATTTAATTTAAATAGGTCAAATAATAAGCGAAGGTGGTGCCAAACTTTTACTTCAATTATATAAAGAATGCACTGTAGATGGAAAAATTAAAGCAGCACATGCTATTGCACGTTTAGGTTTGTTTTTTTTTTAAATTTTATTATTTTAAATTAGAATTTAATTTCTAGGTGCCCATAATGATCCAAATATTGTTTTTGCTGGCCAGAGAATGTATGAAGTAGTTAAACCTTTAGTTGATTTATTACATCCTGATGGTATATATTTTTATTTTTTAAATTAAAATACGCTTGGACATAACTTAAAGATACACATTTTGGGGGTACGGCCCACTTTGTCGCGCGGCCACATTGTCGCAGAGCCATAACTTGCTTTAAGATTTCCGAATCTTTCCAAATTTAGTATTAAACGATCCCTCTCATCGAGCTAAAGAGATTGGTACCAAAATTGATAAGGGCCAGAAATTTTTTAGCAAGTTATGGCTCTGCGACAATGTGGCCGCGCGACAAAGTGGGCGTGTCCCACATTTTGGGGTTTAAAATTGGGTAGATATACACCCTATCAAAAAGTGTATTAGATTAAGTTCTAATTCTTAATCTAATACACATCTGGCTTCTTAGCCTCAAAAGAAGTAAGCATCAAAAAAAATTTTTTTTTGCAAGTTCCATTCTAGCCCCCCTCCTCCCTGAAATTCGACTCACGTATTATTTTTTAAAAAATTTTTGTTTTGTTAAAATTTTATTTTTCTCAATTAATTTTTTTTCTAGTTGAGGGCCGTGCAAATTATGACAGTTTATTAACTTTAACAAATTTGGCATCAATTAGTGATTCTGTCCGTAAAAGAATTTTACATGAAAGAGCATTACCCAAAATAGAAGAATATTGGTTTGATCCAACACATGAAGAATTGAGGGCTGCTGCTGCAGAACTTTTACTTAATTTGCTTTTTTGTGAAGATTATTATAAGGAAGTTATTAAGGTATTTTTTTTGGAGGGGAAAAATTTTTTTTATCAAAAATTTTTTTTGTTTTTTATGAAGGGAAGTTATGAAAAAATTCAAAAATCAGGATTTTGAAGAAATTTTTTGTTTAAAAAAATTTTTTTAGTAAACAATTTGTTTGGGAAAAAATTCCTAAAAAAATCCCAAAAATTTTCTGGGAAAATTTTTTGAGAAATTTTTTTTGGGAAGTTTTATAGAAAAAATTTTTTGTATAAAATTCTTTCGAAAAAAAATTTTTTTAAATTTGTCTGAAATATTTAACTTGTCAATATATTTTTGTTTTAATTTCTAACCCCTCAAAAAATTAAAAAAAATTTTTTAATATTTTTTATTGTAGCCAGGAACAGACCGTGCTAAAGTTTGGGCCCTTTACTGTGATGAAGGGGACACAGAAACTGATCGTTTACGACTTGCATCAACAGCTGGTTTTGCTATATTAACAGAAGATAAACAATATTGTTCAAGAATAATTAAAGAAATTTCAAGTAAAAGTTGGATAGAATTATTTAAAGAAATGGCAATGGCTGAAAGACCAGAATTACAAAGAAGAAGTTTAATTGGGATAGCTAATATGGTTGAATATGGAGGGGAAATGGTTGCTAGTGAAATTATGGCGGTAAATGTTTTTTTAAAGGAATAATTCTGATTTGTAAATTAATTTTTAAAATTGTAATTCTGATTTGTAATTCTGTTTAATTCTGATTTTTATTTAATTTAATTTCTGAATTGTAATTCTGGTTGTTATTAAAGTGTGTTTTAAGGTTTTGTAATTCTGATTTGTGAATTAATTTTTAAATTTTGTTCTGATTTGGAATTCTGATTTTTATTTAATTTTTGAATTGTAATTCTGATTTTATTGAAGTGTGTTTTCAGATTTTGTAATTCTGATTTGTATTTCTCTTTAATTATTATTAAAGATATATTTTAATGTGTAATTCTGGGTTTGCTCAATTTAATTCTGATTCTTATTTAAATTTCTGAATTGTAATTCTGGTTGTTATTTAAGTTTGTTTAGGTTTTATATCTCTTATTTGTATTTTTTTAATTTTTAATTTGTAATTCTAGTTCTGCTCAGTTCTGATTTAATTCTGATTTTTATTCAATTTAAATTTTTGGGTTGTAATTCTGGTTGTTATTGAAATATGTTTATTTTAAGTAATTCTGAAGCGTATTTTTTCGTTAGCGCTATAATTTTTAATTCTGGTTTTGCTAGTTCTCTGATTTAATTCTGATTTACAATTCTATAATTTATTTTTCAGAATTATGATTTCTTCTGACTTTGATTTTTTCTTACTTTTTTCTGCCCCTGATTTTTTCTTATCCTGATTTTTAATTGTTCTGATTTTTTGGTTCTGTTTTATTCTGGTTTTTTCTGTTTCTGATTTTTGTGATCTTATAATTTTTTTTTCTGATTTTTTTTGAAAATTCTGATATTTAAAATTTATTATTCTCATCCTTTCAGAGTGAGATTTTTCGTGTTCTTGTGGCTATAACAAAATTGGAAGGTGATGCTGCTGCAGGTCGTGAAGAAGCTCGTAAAGAAGCACAACGTGCATTAGATGTTGCTCAAAAATTCGGATTAATAGCCCCAACAGATCGACAGCTTTATGAAAGAATGGAAAAAATAAAATTGGAAAATAAAAATGAAACAACAGTGTTAGCAAGTGTTTTGGAGGAAGAAAAGGTAGAAGAAGCTGAAAATAAAGGGGATGAAGGAAACGAAAATGGAAAATAATAGGGAAATAAATTTTTGATTTTGCATTTTTTCTTAAATTTAGGAATATGAATACAGTTGGACCTCATTTTTAAAAGTACACCCTTGGGGCATGAAAAAATTATAAGTAAAATAATATAAATGTTTTGACTTAATTTCCGATTTTTTTCTCATACTTAGGTATATTTCTTAAAAATTACCTTTGGGCTGAAAAAATTAGCAAAATTGATAAGTACACCTTTGGGGAAACTATAAAATTTAGTTTATTCTGGGCGTGAGAGGTTTTGCTTCCGGAAGGAAGAATTAAATTCCGGAAATTTATTCCTTAAATTGAAGTGATCTATTTGTGGGCGTATTTAGAAATAGAGGTCTAACTGTATTTCGAATCTCTCACTATTCAACTAAACTAAGTCATTTAAAATTTAATATATTTTGGGGCAATACTTAATTTTTCTTTTTTTAAATACTTTTGCATAATTCTTAAAATAATTTTTTTTTATTTTTGTGCCTTATTTTGTTAAAATAAAATGCCTTAAATTTTGATAAACTAATTTGGTACTTTTCTGTTTTGCCGCACCCCACCCATATATTCGCAGGATATATTTTCTATTTTTCCTTAATTCGTACAGAAAGGTCAGTTTTCTTTCTTCCTCAATTTCACTTAATTTTCCCTTCAATCTTTCGTGCTCACTCGATTTTCCCAAATGTTGATTTCAATTTTGATGACATTGGAAAGAAAAATTAATCTTTTCTTTGTTGGTGTCTCTCATTGAACATGCCAGAGGGAAAATTGAGTGAAATTGAGGAGGAAAGAAGACTAACCTTTCTGTACGAATTAAGGAAAAATAGAAATATGCTGCGAATATATGGGTGGGGTGTGGCAAAACAGAAAAGTACCCTAATTTTTTTGTTGGCTGTTATTAGACTGAATTAAATTAGATTAATTTATATTAAATTAAATATTAAAAACTTATGACAGGAACTAATATTAAACAAAAAAAAGATTTTTAAAAAATTTTATTAACCAAATAAAGAATTTATAAATTAAAACGTTTAAATTAAAAAAATTAAATCCACATTTAAATTATAAAAATTAAATTATTAAAAAGCACTGATTAAATAAATTATTTAAATAAAAAGTGCAAAATATTTAATATAAATAGTTTGTTTCTTTATTCATTTTTATCATTAATAAAATTTCAATTAAAAATTAATTAATTAAAAAATTAATTAATTAAAAAATGGCAACTAAAACAATCATCTTTTCAATTATTTCAATTTTCTTTTTAATAAATAATTTTGAATATTGTGTGGCTGATGGTTGTTGTGATCATCGGCTGTACTTTAGTACGTGGGTGCAGGCTTTAATTTACAAATGTTATACCATTCGAAAGAGCTCGTCGAGCTGAGTCGAATGCCACCAAAATTAGATCTAGGAAAAATTTCTGGACCGAGATATAGGTCCTTGAAGTTTGAAAAACCATAGGGGGGACCAAGCACTTTTTTGGGGTGAAAAATTCGAAAATGCAAATGATACCTCATTTGAAAGAGCTCCTCGAGCTGAGTCGAATGACATCAAAATCAACAAAATCCGACTTGATTGGACAAAGTTCTGATCTTTTCTTTTAGCTCCTTACCTATGGCATCTGTGGAGATTTTTGCTGCTACAGAGGCTCCAAATACGTCCAGAACAAGGGAGATAAGAATAGGTTTATGTTACGAGCCCAGACCCATCGCCCGTAGACTCCCCGCGAGGCGCGTGCCGCAAAACCCCGCGCGAAGCGCGGGTTTTGCACAAGCGCCTCGCCGACGCTCCATAGGTTTATGTTGCCTGTTTTTGTGTCTTAACTTTGTCTAATCTTGTTCAATCATGGTGATTTTGGTCTCATTCGACTCAGCTCGTCGAGCTCTTTCGAATGGGGTATTATTTGTATAAAAAAATTTTTATTCCAAAAATCGCCCCTTTGTATCTTAGGTTTTAGGGGCTTATATCTCGGTCCAATCAAGTCGGATTTCGTTGATTTTGGTGTCATTCGACTCAGCTCGAGGAGCTCTTTCGAACTAGGTATAATTTACATATTCGAATTTTTTACCCCAAAATTGAGCTTACTCCCCCCTATGGTTTTTCAAACTTCAGGGACCTATATCTCGGTCCAGAAATTTTTCCTAGATCTAATTTTGGTGGCATTCGACTCAGCTCGACGAGCTCTTTCGAATGGTATAACATTTGTAAATTAAAGCCTGCACCCACGTACTAAAGTGACCCCTGATCATCTTATACATGCCACTTCGGCTACTGCGTATAATATATTTTTTTTTAATTTTAAATTAAAAAAAAATTTTTTTTTCAGTAAACAAGCTGCAATTGATTTTTGTAAATGTAAACCTGCGGTATTTATTAAAATTTGAGTTAAAATAAATATTTTTTTAAAATTAGATTCGAAATGGAATATCTTGTAGAAATCCAGATTTTAATAATTTAGCATCAACTTTTTGTGGTTTCTCTGCTAAAAAGATAAAATCATGATGAGAATGATTGACACATGGATGAATATATAATTTAAAAAGGGTCAAATATATTAAAGAAAATATTGTTGAATAATGGGCATATTTAAAAAATTATTATTTATACCTATAATAATTTTACTGAATAACGTATATAAAAATTAAAAAAAATTTTTTTTTATTAAATACTTTGATATAAATTTAATTGAAAATAATATAATTAGAGTTCGGACTGTACCGTAATTAGTCTGAATTTTACTAGGTGATGGGATTCAGGGTTGGAGGATACCGGGAAATCTTGGGATACTTCCTGTTTCGATATGCGAACATCAAATTTTTGTATATCCTGGCTTTTAAGGATCCAGAGATTCGCGTCCACCCGGTTTGAGATGCCAAATTTTTATATTCATTTATATTATTAATTGGACAATTTTTTACTAAAAAAATATTTCTCAAAAAAATTTTTAATAAAAAAAAATTAGTAAAAAATTCACCATTGGACATATTTTGTTATTTTACCTATTTAAATGGGGATTTATTAAAATTATATAAAAATGATATTTAATTCAACACGAAGGCTTAGACACAGAAAAAGATTAAAAATAAATAAATTTACTTAAATCCATTTAAAAAATACTCAAAAATTTAATCACACAACTAAACATGTTATCTCCCTCACATTAAAATAAGAATAATGATATTGTAATAATAAAAATTTTTAATAAATTTTTTTAATAATATTAACCAAAAATTTTATTTTAAAGAATATCAATAAAATTTTAATAAATTTAAAAAATAAAATTTAAAAAAAAATTTTTTTTTTTAAAAAAGGTAACCCTCTAAAGAATGATTAATTCTGCACATTTATTAAGGCAGAGAATGCCTTCATTAATAATATTCCTTTTATTTTTGAGCATACTTTTAATAATGTCACAATTCACAAATGCAACTGTTAGAGAAAGAAGACAATGTTAATTTTAATATTAACTTGAATATAAGTTTCCGGAAGGAATAAATAAATTCCGGAAAATTGTAATTAAATTTAAAGGAAAATACTTTCCGGATAGATTAATATTAATATTAGAATAGGAGAGAAAATATTTGGATTCCGGAAAGTTGTAATTATTTTTCCGGATAATTGTAATTAATTTCCGGAAAATTTAATTTGCTTCCGGAAAGTTGCAATTAATTTCTGAATAATTGTAATATAGGTAATTAATGTAAAGCATATAGCTATTAATTTCCTAAGGCTGAGCAGTAGGCGGCCATCAGTCCGGCCTACTGAAGATGCTGGTTCGCTCCCAGCCGCCGAATAACCTTTTGCACTAGCTAAAGGAGAGAAATAGCTATAGCTCAGCTGCTTTACTTTAATTTCATTTCTCAATAATTTACTCTATAAATTTTTCAGCTGGTGGCACCCCTGTTGCCTCATCTGGAAGAGCTACAGCGTACGGGAGCAATACTGTTCGTAACTATTTTTAAAATTAAAATCACATTTTTTAGGATTTATCCTCTTCAAATTCAATGTGGAAAACTCCAAACGGAACAGTCGGGGCAAATGGTAAAGGATTAAGAATTTCAAAATTTAAAAAATTTTCTCAAACAATTTTCCAAGGCACATCATCCGGAAACGCAGCGGGAGCTGGCCCAAGCAACGTTATGAGTCAATCGAATGCTATGGCTGGGGCAAACTCGGCGTCCAACAATGGAAACGTAAATGCTGTCGGAGCGAATAGCAAAGCATCAGGGATGAGTGCCTCAAGTAAAAGAAAATTCTTAAAATTAAGAAGTAAAAGAATAATTTTAAAGATGTCAATGGAAACACTCTTAGCCAATCAGGAACGGACTCAGGATCTGCCTCGGGGAAAGGCAATTCTCAAGTGATTGCAGACAACATGGGTTTTGTCAATGGAAAGAACAGTAAATAATTGAGAGATTAAAAAATTCAAAAAATTTCTCAGCTGGAACTGCCAGGGGTAGAGCTGGAGCAACAGGCAATATATTGACCAATGTAGATTTATCAGTAGGGCAAACATTAAATTGGGGGTCTGTTATGTTCAGTCTGTCAGCTATATCTTCTGCTTTGGGTAGAATATTCTGTTAGAAATTTTACTAACAAAAAAATTTAAGGAGAAAACAACTCCCAAGCGAATATAATGTTGACTGGAAGTTCTTTATATAATCCAGGTACTTTTATGAGGACATTTTTAGTTACAGTAGGACCTTTCTATTGTTACCTCCACTGATATAATCTCATTTTTATGATTTGTTGGCCACAGACGGGGGGGGGGGGCTAATTAAGCGATACTTCCAGTATTGGGTATTTCTAACCCAAAGGAGTAGATAAGTGAAGTTCGGTGTCATATCCGTCCAACTAATCAAAGTTCCAATTAATCTATTGTATTTTAAAGCCCTCTCCGCCCATGGATTAGTGTCTGGTGTTAATGACAATGGTGGTGGAAATGTCTTTTCGCGTGTTTCGGCTAATGGTCATTTAAATTAAAAATTAATTTTAAAATATACTGTAAAGGTACTGGAAATGGCAACTCTTCGCAGTTGACCGGGGATATGCTTGGAGGAGTAAGTTCGAAAAAAGGCGGTAGTAGACTGGTTGGAGCTGAAACTTTGACTTCTGGCAACTCAAGTAGTGTTATTTTTTTGTTTATAAAGTATAAAAAAATACAAAAAATACAAGAAACACAGAAAAATACAAAAATACAAAAAATATAAGAAACACAAAAAATACAAAAACACAAAAAACACAAAAATACAAAAACACAAAAAAATACAAAAAACACAAAAATACAAAAAAACACAAAAATACAAAAAACACAAAAAACACAAAATACAAAAAATACAAAAAAACACAAAAAATACAAATAATTTAGATGTAAATTCATTCGGGAATCTTGTAATGAATGGATCGGGACCGGGTGAAGGTGGATTATGGGGAAATTCGAGCATTAACTCAGCTGGAGCTGTTAACGGCATGGTGGGTGTGCAAGGAAAAAGTAATGGAGCAAATAAGTCAGTTAGTGTAAGCGATGGTATTCGTGGCATCAATGGCAATAGAGCAAGTAGTGGTGAGAAACTAGAATTAAATAAAAAGACTTGTAAGATTACAACCGGAAAATATAAATTTATAAATGTAATTTATAATTTGAGAATAACAAATTGTAAAAATCTTTCCGGAAAAAGAAATATCCGGTATGTTAAAATTAATAAGATTAAAATTCTGAAAATAAGCGGAAAAAATAAATTGTAAAAATCTCTCCGGAAAATAAAGAATTAAATATTTGAATTGTTAAATTCGTAATTGTCATAAAACATAAATTACAACCGGAAATACAATTAAAAATGTGTTTCCTCATTTAGGTGGTCTAGCTAGTGGCAACGTACAAGGATCAGGAAATCAAGACGGGTCTGCTTCATCTTTTGTCGGTGCAAATGCTGGATATCCCCAGACAGGAGTAGGTGTGGGGTCTGCTGGGGAATCAAAAGCAACGAATGGGACACCCTCAATGTTATCAATTGATGATAAAGGAGCTTTGCTTAATGGAACGGGAATAGGGGCAAATGGTTTAAGAGAAAATTTCTCCAAAAAAATTTGTTTAAATTTAAGGTACAAATATGGTTAATGGTAGAGTAACGGGACAGTCATCCTCTGTCAATGGAAATACATTTATGGGATTGACGAATATGGGTAACTCTGGTAATTCAACGATTCTAGCCAAAGGAGGAGGGGCTGGTAATTAGTTTTAAAAAATTTTTGGTGATTTTTAAAATTTAATTTTAGGCCCTTCAAGTGCTCTAACTAATGCAAATTTGCAATTGGTTGGACCTAATGGAGTTCCACAAAGTGAAAATTTAAACTTTTTTTCTTATGAGTGAAAAATAGGGGAAAATATTGGGAGTAATGTCAGTTTTTCGACCATAACTTTTAGTTGGTTGTCCTTCAAAATTTAAAAATCTAGGCAGTTTTATAGCAAATTTTGTCCTCTACTTAACCGTATAGGTCCGCTTTTTATTGGGTAATGTGTTCTTGAGTTATAGGGTAAAGACTCGAGGAAGGTGGGAAGGGTGAATTTAATATGTTCGGGAAACTAAAAAAATAGGAAAAAAATTTTTCTGATTTTTAAAAATAGTTGATATTTTATGTATTAACCAATACTTCAAAAAAATTTTTTACTTAGAAATTTTTTAAAAAAATTTTCCTAGCTGAAAGTATTCGTGGGAGTGTAGACGCAACAGGGGACAATACAAACGTCTCTAGTCTTAGCCAACTTGTCAACACAAACGGAGTACAATCCTTATTTAACAATCAACAATCGGATGTCCAAAGTAAGGGTGCGGCACAGTCATCGGCTTCTAACAATGCCGTATTAAAAAGAAAAAAAAGAAATGAGGAAGAGATTTTAAAATTTGAACGGGAACGTAAAGCTAGGTCAGCGGAAGAAAACAATTCTTTACGTCAGTTACTTGAAATGAATGGAAATGAACAAATTGTTGCTTATATTTAAAATTAAATTTAATATAATATTTTTATAAAACTCGAGTGAATTTTTTCATAAATCCTGTATTTTAATTTTTTGTAAAATATTGAAATTTAATTAAATTTGTTTGGGAAGGACATACTCAAGTAAAAAAATTTTTTAAATAGAAATATAAAAAGGAATACAATCAAATGACTACTCATTCGATTCGTCTCGTCGAGCTGAATCGAATTAAAAATGTGAAAAAATTGTTTTTAATAAATAAAAAAAATTAAATATTTTAATTAAAAATTTTTATGAATTTTTAATAAACGAGTGCAATGCACTTTAAGAAAGTGAAAAAATTTGAAGAAAAAATTAAATAAAATATTTATAAATTTTAAATAATAAATCACAATTTAATAGGGCGTATAACGCTGTTTTTTCTTATTTGTGGTTACGTTATTATTGTTGCTACCGAAAGCAGCTGCAAGTACCATGGTATCTGTTGGCAAGGAGACACTGGAGAATAAAAAATATAAGAAAAGAAAATAAAAATCAGAATTTGTAATTTAAAAAATCAGAATTTGTGATTTTTAAAAATCAGAATTTGTAAATTTTAAAAATCAGAATTTGTAAATTTTAAAAATCAGAATTTATAATTTTTAAAAATCAGAATTTGTAATTTTTAAAAATCAGAATTTGTAATTTTTAAAAATCAGAATCTGTAATTTTAAATAATCAGAATTTGTTATTTTTAAAGATCAGAATTTTTAATTAAAAATCAGAATTTGTGATTTTTAAAATTCAGAATTTGTAATTTTTAAAGATCAGAATTCTCTGTATTTTCCAACCTAGCCGTAGTAGTAGGGGTTATTGAAGTATTTGAAGTCTCGGTAGTTGTTTGTAGTTGTGATTGTTGTTGTTGTTGATAAAGCAATAAATTATTCAAGTGTTGTTGTTGAAGCAGCATTTGTTGATGTTGAAGATTAATTGTAGAAGGGTCTGACAACAGAGATTGTTGTTTCTGAAAAATTCTGGTTTTTTTGAAAATAAAATCAGAAATTTATAAGAGAAAAGTATCAGAAAAAAGCAGAATTATTTCCCAAATCAGAATTTATAATCAGAATCTTTTCTCAGAAAAATCAGAAAAAAATCAGAATTTTTTTCCAAAAAATCAGAATTTTGTCTTTTCAATAAATCCAGAATTTAATTTTCAGAACCTGTACAGCTAATAAAGAAGCATAGTCAATAGAAGTAGTCCCTTGTTGTGCTAATAATGCAGCAATAACAGGGTCAAATCCGGGTATCACACTAGTAGAACTTTGCGTTTCGATATGTTGCAAGTTTGGAATATTGTTTGGAATAAGTGTTGGGTTTAAAGTTGAAGCCAAAAACGCGGCTTGAATTTTAAGTAAAAAATTCAAAAAAATTTTTTTAACAGAACTTAAAGGGATGACTTTAAAAATTGTTAAAAAAGCATGAAAATGTAAAGGGTAAAACACCACAAAATTAAAATTTGGGGCTTAATAGAATAAACAATACAGTAAGACCTCACTTTAAAATTTCAAAAGGAATTGAGTGGCCCTATTATAAGAAAAAATTTTTAAGCCCAAGAGGTGTAATGTAGATGGACATTGGATCAACAGTTTTCTATCCACACAATCGCCTACAGTACATATAGAATCATTGTAGGGGGAATTCATTATAATGAGGTCTTACTGTATTTATTTAATCACCTGTTTGTTGTGGATAAGTACTAAAATTTGAAGAGGACGATACTGGCAAAAACCGAGAAAGTTGTTGATTGTTTAGAAGAGCAATTTGCTTTAAATTTAGGAGGGAAAAACAAAAAAAAATAAATTTTAAATTTAAAGGAAATAAAATATTAATATAAGTATATTTACTATTTTAAAGCCTGATAGCCAAAAAACATTAAAAGCAAAAAATATAGATAGCATTATGGAAAAAAAATAAAAAAAATTTTTTTTATTGGAGAATTTCATGGAAAAATTAAGATACCACAGTCGGTATTCGATTTACGTACACCTTGAACTTATGGAAAAAATCCTTAAAGCTGGTTAGCCAATGGGTAAAGAGGAGGAAGTGAGAGACTAACAATGCCTCTGATTGAGTGATTTATTTTTATTCATAATTCAATTTTACATATCATTTCTTTGGCCAACGAACTTAGAAAACAACAAAAGTCGATCGGAAATGATGAAAGTGACGGAACTCGGAACTGTCGGAAATCTGAAATGACTCAAAAGTCGGAACTCGGAAATCAGCCCAAATTTTCGGAAGTCGGAAATCAGAATTCCGATCGACCTCTGGAAACACCTCGAGTATACTTGCAATTTTATCTTCCCAAGGTGTACATAAAATCAAGATCGGACTGCAATAAGGAATTAATTTAATTAGTTATATGTAGTAATGATTAGAAATAATTAAATTATAAATGCGTGGGTGACTTTGGAATTTTTTTAAAATTTTTTTAAATGATCTGAGTTCCTATGGTTAAAAAAAAGTTTAATAATTCTACCAGAATGAGTATATGTATTGGGACTTGAGAATTAATATACGGGAAAGGATTGAGAAATAATCCAATCTAGAAAAGGACCCATTCCTCAAAAAGGTACCATCCCCTAAATAAATATTTTTAGCTTAAAACAAGAATAATCTAACGATAGAAATCACACTCTCAAAAAATTTTTACCTCTTGAACTGATTGAGGGATTAATAATGGAATATTATTCGAAATAATATTTCTCTGTGTTTGTTGTTGTTGTAATTGTTGCAATAATAATTGTTGTTGCCACAAGGGAGGGGGTAATCCTCCAATAAATGGAAGGGTTGGTTGTTGGGTAGATTGTTGTTGAGAGGCCCCTCCCAATATTAATTTCCCCCCTCCTCCAGAAGCAACAACAGAAGCCAATACAGAAGTTGAAGGTGTTAGTATATTTGTTAAGGTACCCAAAGGTTTGTATTGAATTGTGGGACCCTTGGCTGGGGAATCCAATAAAATGTGGCAGACATGTTGCATACAGCCTATTAACGCTTCACTGTTACCACCTTAAAATTTAAAAAAAGTAAAAGTTTCCCCTCTTTCAAGATTCCCCTATTTTTCTTTCAAAAGGCTCATAATGGTCAGACTGATTTTGTGTTTCCGTTTGAATTGTCTCTCCGACCCAGATCCCCGACAATCCTTTTCAACAACGAAGAGAAGCTTAATTTAAGAGAAATATTGAAAATAATTTACTTATGGTAACTGGTTTTTCTGTGGAATTGCTAAGCATTTCGTTCGCTACTTGAAGAGAAGCACCAGTTTTCTTTTTAAATTTAATAATAATTTTAATAAATTTTAATTATTACATCACGTATTTCTCTTATTTTTGAGCCGCCTTTTCCGATAAGTGAACCGCATTGTGAAGCTGGTATCTTTAAAAGAATAATTTTTGCGAAAAATAAAAATTTGAAATTTTTTTTGTCCGGGTTTTGGATTTAGGGTATCGGACCTAGGATAACTTGTAATAACCTGCCCTTGTCCTTGCTACCTCAGGATTTACTAGCAAGGCTAGACCAGATTTTTAGATTCCTTTAAGGGACTACACCAAAGCAGACTTCACCAAATGTTCGGTATCCACGTAGGTAACCCAAGTTTCTTGTTAAGTGCAAGTCGAGTATCTTAACAACTTCACTCGTGGCACCTTAAAACTAAAATTAAAAAAAAATTTACAATTAGCCTAAGTGTAATAGGCGGTTTAATGGCTCCAGTTTGTGTTGAGGGAATATCCTTTTAAAATATTAGTAAAAAATAAATTTATCAGAAAGAAAACTTCTTCAAATTTTCTAACAATCAAAGTAAAGGCTTGATCAATGGCAACAAAAGTACCCGAAATTGTTACAATTCTGATAGATAATTAAATAAAAATTTAATTTATTTCCAAATCACCTTTCTGGACAAGACCCATCCGTAATATTAATTTTAGCGCCACTATTTTCTCTAATTTGTCTAATAAAATCGCCCTTCTTTCCTATAATGCTGCCTACATCCTTAATTAAAATTAAAGAATTTTCTATAAAATTCTGATTATTTTAATTAATAATTGTAATTTCTATCTAAATCAGAATTACAATTTGTAATTGTAAGTTCTGAATTTTCAATTTTTTATTTCATAAAAATTCTGATTTTATTTGAGTTAATTTTAACACATTAAAAATCAGAATTATTTATTTTTAAAATCAGAATATATTTAAAAACAGAAAAATGTGTTTCACATATACCTATTCTGATTTTCTTTTCTATGATTTTATTATAATTCTGATTTTGTCTTTAATACAAATATTCTGAATTTATTAATTCTGAATTTTATTTGAGTTCATTGAAATCAGAATTATTTAAAATCAGAATTAACGTTTATTAATTTAATTAAATCAGAATTTTTTAAATCAGAAAAATAAATTCTGATTAAATTAAAATCAGAATTATTTAAGTACCTTTCCCTGCATTAACATCCTGACAGTCAGAATTACATTATCCTTTTGTTGGGGTGTTTCTGTTGTATTATTTATTATTGTATTTTCACTGGAGGGAGGAGAATTATTATTTTTATTATCAGAATTTTGAGGAATTAATGTTTTTGGAGATGAATAAAATGAGGAAATAATTTTATTATTTTTATTATTATTTTTATTAATTTCCATTGATGATTTTGTAGTAGTTGAAGGATAATTACACAGAAATGAGGAAAAGAAATTAATTTTATTTTTGTTTAAATGATTATTTTGTGGGGTGGTGGAATGCATTTTTAATTTTTTTATCAATTTTCTTTAAAATAAAAAATTTATTTATTTTAAAAATGTTTTTTGGAGTGATAAGAATTTTGGGTGGAAATACTGGGTGAGTCGTAGGAGAAGTGAGTTTTGGATTATAGAGTTAAAGAGGGAAATTTAGGAAATTAATTAAGTAACCCTTACTCTTAATATTTTTGTGGGCTTAAAGAAGGGTAGCAGGGTAGCACCCCGAGACTTTAGGGTCAGGGGTAAGGGTTCGGAGATCGGGATTTGCCGGGGAGGGCATGTCAGAGACTCGGGGTAGGGTGTAGGATTTCGGAGGATGGGTTGTACTCTAGTTTAAAAAATAATTTTAGATTAGTACAGGTCAGGGTTGCCGCCCGAAACCCGAAACCCGATACCCGAAACCCGAAACCCGGCATTTTTTTGTACCCGAAACCCGAAACCCGTACCCGAAATTTTTGCCGACCCGAAACCCGTGACCCGAAATGAAAACGCTCCAACCCGATACCCGAAACCCGTACCCGAAGATTTTTTGTACCCGCGGCAACCCTGGTACAGGTATTATTTAAGACTACTTAACAGGTAGGGCGGAGGAATTAGAAAGGTGGAGGAAAACAAAGAAAAAAATTCCGATTTTGAGAATTGGGAATGAGAGAAGGATTTTGAAATGGCATGACTTGAAAACTTTCGATTTCAGAACTTGGAACTATTTCTTTCGGAACTATTTTTGAAGGCTTAGAAAAATATTTTAAATTAATGTGGATATTTTTTAAGTTTGCAAAATTGAAAAAAAACTAAAAAATAAAAATTAAATTGGCAAATTAATGACTAAAAAGCGGATAAAAAAGTAAAGAAAAATACTCAATTTGGAAATTTGGCAGAAAAAAGTAAAAAAAGAAATGAATTTTAATGGCTTAACAACACATTGCTGTGTCCTTCAATTCTCTCAATCCTTTAAAAAATTTGTGGAAAAGTAATAAAATTTAAAACGAAAGGATAAAATAAATAAAACGATTAAAAATATTTTTTTTTGATAAGAAAAAATTTTTAAAATGTACATATTATTTAAAAAGCAACTGAAAAAGTGACTAAACTAAGAGGTCATTAAATTTAAAAATTATAATAAAAAGATTTTTTAGGGATAAAGTATCTTATTATGGAGATGAAAATGGAGATGAGAGAGTTTTACTAAAATATCGTAATCCCTAAATCAAATTCACACGAGAAAAAACTTCGAAATTTTTGGCCAAGGATAAAAAATAAATTTCCAATTTTTGGGGATTGAAACGGCTATGCCCCTAATTAGAGATCGGTCTGGAAGTGTCGTAAGAGAGTCGAGATTTCGTCGGTCCGATCTCTATCTCTATCAAGGATCGCACCGACATAAAAACAAAATTCCCGATTTTCGGGAATCGGGAATTTTTTCGGTGCGATCCCTGATCTCTATTATATATCTACCTACATTAAATAAATTTTATATGACCCATAAACCTTCCTAAAATTCCAGAAAAAAATTTAAAAAATTCCAAAGTGTATTTAAGTGCAAACAAAAAAAACAAAATAAAAAAAGCAAAGAGAAATTATATAAATATTTTTTATAAAAAAATAAAATTAGGAGGAAATGAGAAAAAAAAAGATGATTGAAAAATGAGAAGACAGATGATGCGGTTTTTAATTTTTAAAAGTTGAGGGTTTGAAAAATAAAAAAAGTAAAAGTCTTTTCCTGTTTATTTATTTTGCAATTAAGCGATAATTTTAAAAATTAAAATTTTAAAATTTTAAAAATAGAAAAAAACAATAAAAATTATTTCCAGTTAACAACCCTACTAGTGCTTATAAACTTCAATTTTGCTCCTACACGTAATCTGTACCACCCCTATTTTTTTCTCGTACTTCATACCAGAGTACAGGGACAAATTTTGGTACGAGCGTACTATAAGCTCTGCACACTACCTAAGCATAATTAATTGGAAATTTAATGTTTTTTAGCTGAATTTAATTCTAAGGTCATTAATTATAGAGCCCGAACTGTGAGGACTATACTAGGGTGAATGTCCAGCTCGTGGTTTTTTGCTGCATTCCAAACTTTACTATGTTTGGTTGACAGTTTGGCGTAAGTCATGAAACAAGAAATGATTTTTGCAGATGCCTTTTGCGGTCATATAGACCACGAGCTGGACATTTAACTTGTACTAGAATCAACCTTGATAACCAACCTTGTGATAACCTTGTTTCGGTCCGATCTCTAATTATATTAAAGGCCTTCGAAGAGGATTTGAGGGAGGGAGGGGGCGTTAACTAAAAAATTCAAATTAATTTTAAAAGAATTTTGAGATCAAATGTCACCAAAATATAAAAAGCACCAAATTTTAATTTAAACTTCCCAATACTTTTCTATCTTGTTTTCTCCCCAATTTTTGTCCTCAATCAACAAACATTCCCTCTCTCCCGTCCATTCAGTTGCGCTCCTTTATTTACAATTTTTTGTTTTCCCTCTCATTTCTACCTTTGAAAGTCGCATAAAAGCATCCCTCAAGAGCTTATTTAACCACAAAGCTTAAAAAGAAATGAAGTGTTTTAGTACAAAATTATACAAAAATGATCAAATATTGAGTGGAAATGAATAGAGAAATTAATTTGAGGGAAATAATTTGAGGAAAATTAAACAAAGAGAGAGAATGTGAGGGAAATTGTGGGGTGTAGACGAGTCTGGGCCTTATAACTTTAGTAAAAATGAATTTTTAAAATTGTAATTGACATCATTTGACAGAGCAGAAAATTCTCTATTAATGCTTTTCTTTAATAATGAGCAGAAACAAAAAAATTTAAAAAATATTTATTTTTTATTGAGTTATCATTTTCCGAAAACGGCAGGTTCGTATGTGTATTATTCAGGTAAATAGAGAGAAATGTCTTCCTCTCATCCCATCTTTACCTCAGAGTTTGTACAAGCATTGAGGTTTTTGCTTAAATAAAGGCCCCAAAAAGCGAGAAGCTTTTTCCCAATCTTCCTCTATAGCTTACAGGCCCTGGTTGTCATCAACATGCAGTCAGTCATCTGCTCGATTTGCTTGCGATAAGAGCGCAAACAAATAAAAATATATAAAAATACCAACAGAAAAGCATTGTATATTTTTACTAGAAGAAAAAAATTGTGGGGGGGAGGGTTGTTGGGGGGCTAGTTGGTGGGTAAAAAATATTATTTTTATACAAATAATGAAAGAGAGAGAGAGAAATTTTTTGGTCAAAAAATTAAAAAAATATTTTTTAAAGAAATATAATTATTTTTGAATATATTATTAACATAAAAATAATATTTTTTGATTTTTATCAATTTTTAATTGGAGAGAAAAAAATTTTGGAAAAAAATATTGAAAAATTAATTTTAATAAATTTGGGAGGAAATAAATTAAAGGAAAAACACGGACAAATTTACTATAACACTATATGTATTTTGAAATCATAATTTCAAAATTTGTAATTACAATTGTAAAATTATATTAAATGTAAATAAGTTGTTAAATCAGAAAATTCAGAATTTTTAAAATTAGATTCTGAAATTAATTCTGATTTTTTTTGATTTTTTAAAATTAATTCTGATATAAATTTTATCTTTCTGATTTATAATTTAATTTTGTAATTTAGAATTTTTATTTTTCTTCTGTCTTATTAAATTTTGAAATTATATTGTTATAATTTTAAAATCTCTACATAAAAATCCAAAAATGCCAATTTCAATTAGTTAAACAAAATTTTAAATATTTTTATTTGGACAATTTACTTTTCTGGTTCCCCCAAAAAGTAAAAAGTAACACGTTTTTTGTTTAACTTAATTTGTTAGCAATTGGCACGCTAAGAAAATATTTTGTAAGGAAAGAAAGTTTATTTATTTATGTAAATATACACAAAAATAATTTGGAAAGAATTTGCAAAGAAATTCAATTGAAATTAAATTATATTCAGAATTTGTAAAAAGTTACAAATCAAAATTTTTAATTATTAAAATAATTGTAATTATATATTAAGTTTTTACAAATCAGAATTTATTTGACTTATGTTTTTAAAATAATTCTGGTTTTAAAAACTTTTTTACTAAATAGAAATTCTGATTTATATATAGTACAACGCAAGTTTTACAAATCAGAATATTCTTTTGTAAAACTTGACTTAAAAGAAGAGAAATTCAATTCTGATTTGTAAAACTTGAATTGTATAAATCAGAATTTCTGTTCAAGTATTACAAATCATAATCAGAATTTTATTTTAATCAGAATTTTTATTTTCAATTAATTTCAGAATTAAAATCAGAATATTTTTTGCAATTAAATTTCAGAATTACAAATCAGAATTTTTTTCAATTAATTGATTTTTTAATTAATCAGAACTTTTCTAAATACTTACAATTGTAAATTATATTAATAATTTTGCTTACCTTACATTATAAAATAAATAAATAATTTAAAAAATTAAATAAAAATAAAAGTGAATTGATGAACAAAAAATTGAAATGTGAGAAAATCTACTTTAAGTCGTCCAAAGACATAGGGCCAAATAAAAAAAAAGAAATGAAAGAAAACGAAAATTTATTTTTTAGGGTAAGAAATGTAGCCGTGAAATGAATGGCATAGAGAGAAGGGTAATTTAAGGAAGAAAAAAATGAGGGGGAGGGAGGAGGAAAAGGTTTTAAGACCATCCTCTCCTCCAAGTAAATAAAAATGAAATTTGAGAATATTAGCAATTTTTTGTTGTTTTGTTAAATAAATAGTGGTGTCAATAACTGACAAACCTTTATATGTAATAATAGATGTAAAATTAAAATTTTATAAAAAATAATTTTTAATAAGAATCAGAATAAAAATTATTATTATATTTTTAATAAAAAAAAAGAATAATTACATAAAATCAGAAATTGTGTTTTATTTTATTTAATTTTAAATTAGAATTTACAATTCTCAATATGCGTATATCAGAAGTTGTATTTGTCTAAATATACATATTTATAAACCAGAAATTGTAAAAATCAGAATTATATTTAATTTTTACTTTAAAAAATCAGAATTTGTAATTTATTTTTACAAATCAGAATTTCTTATTTATTTTAAAGTTTACAAATCAGATCTTAAAAAAATCAGAATTTGTAATATTCATCTCATTGTTATGAATTCTAAATATCAGAATTTATATATATTTTTACAAATCAAAATTCCTTATTTATTTTTTATCTATAAATCAGAATTTAAAGAAAATCAGAATTTTGAAAATCAGAATTTGTAATTTATTATATTAATATTCATCCCTTTGTTTATATCAATATTTAAAAAATTATCCATCCTCGCTAACAAAAGCAGCAGAATTTCAAGAGCAGTATCTCTTCACTTACTTTCTGGTCATCAATCCGGATATATATAATATTTATTTATGATAATTTAAGTACAAAAAAAAAAGAAAATTTACTTTCATAGTACGTTAGGCACTTAAACAACCACAAAAAAATATTTTTTAACTGGACAAGGAGAGAGAAAGTAATACATCTTTTCTCTTTATTTTTATTTATTTTTTGCTAATTTTTCCCAATAATTTTTTTAAATCTTCATTGTCTTCCTCTTGTTCTTCAAAAACAATATTTACTTAAATTTCATATAATCTTCTTTATTTCTTTTTTATTTTTTTTAAAATTGTCTGTTGCAAAACTTAACCAAAAACCAAAAAAAAACAGAAAAATAAATAAAAAAACAAAGATAAGAAACAATGGTATTTGTGTGAAATGTACTTGTAAGCAATAATAATAAGCAATAAAAGCCTGGAAAACTGTTAGTACTTAAATATTCCTCGAAATATTCACAAAAGCAACTCAGAAATGTTAAGGATACAATTCTACAAGATTTACTATTTTTTCTGATTTTTTAAAAATATTTTTCTGAGTTGTTTTAGTCCTATATAATAATCAGAATTGTGGATTAATTCATTGATTCTGGTTTGAATAAATATTTAAAATCAGAATTGTATTTTTTTGTATTTTCGTTTTAATTTGCTTATTTAATTCTGATTTGTAAAATAATTTTTAGTATAATCATGTAAAATCAGAATTTCTTTAAGATCAGAATTTAGTCACCTTTTTTAATAATCAGAATTATTCCTAATTATAAATCAGAATTTAATCAGAATTTTTTTAAAATTTATTAGTCAGAATTACTCTTAAAATCAGAATTAAACACCTAATTTAAAACCAGAATTATTTTATAAAATCAAAATTAAAAATAAAAAATCAGAATTATTTTTAATTAAATTAATCATAATTATCTTTATAATTAAACCAGAATTTAATTATTAAAACCAGAATTATATATAGGTTTAGGTAATCATAGTATTTCCCTCCTAATTATAAAAATTTTTAACTAATAAAATAAAATCAGAAATAAATATTTAATTTTTAATTTAGGACCTCCACTAATTTAATTAAATATATTTATGAAAATACAAATATAATAAATTTAAATTAATTATATTTTCTCAAAATGTTTACTCATCATCTCCACTTTCTTCTCATTTTGCTTCTATTAACAACCCCTCCAGTATTGCCACAATTTGGAGGCCCACAGTTTGGAGGTCCTCCTCTAAATGCCCCTCCCAACAATGCATTCCCCCCTATCGGAAATAATTTAGGAGGAGGATTTCAATCAGATCCGTGTGCCGCAATGTGCGGCGGTCCAAATATGGGAAATTCAATACAACATCAACAACCTTTACAACAATTTGCTTTAATGCCTCCTAATGTGCAACAAATGCAGCAAAGAGATGAAAGATGTTAGTGTGTAATTAATAATTAATAAAATCTAAATGATCAGAATTCTCAGAGAAATCAGAAAAATTATCATAAAAAATCAGAATTATGATTTTTTAATTCGAAGAGAAATCAGAAAAATGAATAAAAATCAGAATTCTGATAATAATTTTAACTCTGAAAAAAGCAGAAAAATTATTTTCAGAAAATCAAAATTCTGATTTTAATTCTGAAAAAAACCAGAATTTTTTGAACTAAAATTCTGGTTTATTATCTGGTGAAATCAGAAAAGTTATTTTTAAAAATCAGAATTCTGATATTATTTAAAAACAGGTTGTTGTTGCTGTTGTCCTCCACCTCCACCACCACCACCAATGATGGCACCTCCACAAAGACCTCCATGCTGTGTAATTTGTTGTTGTGAACAACAAGTATGTAGAATACTTTAAATAATTTTATTCTTGCTTATAAAAATTTTTAAAATAGGAACCACCACCAATGCCCCCACCAATAATTCTCCAGCCACTACCACCACCTCCACCTCCTCCCCCTCAAAGTGAGTAAAAAATTAATTTTTTTGACCCTCAAAAATTTTTTTAAGTTTGCCTTCTTTGTTGCTGTGAACAAGCTCCCCCTCCCCCACCACCACTTCCACCACCCCCTCCTCCACAGCCTTGTTGCTGCTGCTGTCCGTGTTGCTGTTGTTGCCCCCCACCACCTCCACCACCAATGCCCCCTCCAATGCCGCCGCCTCCTCCACCACCATGCCCATGTTGTTGTTGTTGCTGCCCTCCAGGTGAGTTTTATTGTTCTGATATTCTGATTTTTTGAATATTCTGATTTTTGAATATTCTGATTTTTGAATCTTCTGATTTTGAATATTCTGATTTTTGAATCTTCTGATTTTTAAGCAAAAATTCTGACAAAATAATTTATTTCAGCACCCCCACCAATGCCTCCACCAATGCCACCTCCTCCACCACCACAGCCTTGCCCTTGCTGTTGTTGCTGCTGTCCTCCACAACAACAACAACTTCCACCACCGCCACCACCTCCTTGTTGTTGTCCTTGCTGTTGTTGTTGTACTATACAATCACATTCACAACAGCCTCCTCATTTTGGTGGTGGATTTGGAGGAGGGTTTGGAGGTAGGAGGAAATCACTTTATTTAATTAGGAATTCTGATTTTTACCGAAAATTTTATTTTTCTGATTTTTAATTAAAATTCTGATTTTCTGATTTTTACAAAAAATTCTGATTTTAATTAAAATTCTGATCTTCTGATTTTTATTAAAAATTCTGATTTTCTGATTTTCACCAAAAATTCTAATCTTTTATTTCTCCCAGAAATTCTGATTTTAATTAAAATTCTGATCTTCTGATTTTTATTAAAAATTCTGATTTTTAATAAATATCAATTTAAGGAGGAATGCCTCCACCACCACCCCCATTCGGTGGGGGAGGTATGATGCGTCCACAACAACCATCATGCCCCTGCTGTGGCGGAGGAGGATTTGGAAAGCGAAGGAAGCGTTTAGTAGATTATTTAAATAATAAACAAAATTCGACCAATTTTTAAAAAATTTTTAAAAATTTTATTATTGTTAAAAATGATTTTTTAAGTAATAAAGTAATAATAAAAGACACGTAACTAATTTTTAAAAATTAAAATATTTAAAAATAAACTAGTTGAACTATGTATGTAATTTTAAATATATTTCCGGTTAATTTTCTCCTAATTAAATTCAGTTGGCGCCAATACACAAACAAGTCTTTCGGCAAAATAAAAATTTGGTTGCCTTGTTTATTTCGCAAAATCCTCCTTAAATATCAAATTTTAAAAAATTCAAAAAAATTTTTTTTTCTAAATCACCCCTAGCCCATTCAGTACACAAGAGTTCCCCTCTGTCATCCACTTCGTGGTCACAGTCAAAAATGTAGGGAGTCCCTTAAATTTAATTTTAAAAAATATTTAAATTAATTAACAACATCTCTGAAAAGCGGCTGTTGTTGTTCTTAATGGAGAGTCTTAAAAAGGAGAAAAATGTTAATTAAGTAATGATGTTATTATATAATAATTAATATAAAATCAGAATTATTAAATTTAAAATTAAAATTCTGATTAAATAAATTCTGAAATTTTGATTTTTAAAAATTCTGATAATTAAAAAATTCTGATTATTAAAATTCTGGAAAGTAAAATTCTGATCTTTAAAACTGATTATTATTTAAAACAAAAATAATTCTGATTTGTCTAAACATTCCCGTATTAAAAATAAAATAAAAAAATTCTGAAATAAATTCTGAAAAAATACATGATGGAAAAACCCACAAAATTCTGATTTCTATTTATTTATTAATTACCTTCACGTTCTGTAGTTGTCCCCCCTAACCCTAATTTATTTTTTAAATGCATTGGTTTTGCTTTGGGCGCTACAGGCTCTTAAAAATAAATAAATTTTTTATTTAAAAATATTTTTTTTAAACTTTTATTTTCTTCATCTTCAGATATTTTATTTTCTGAATTTTCTGTTAATTCATCATCTATGGCAGAAAAAAATTCTGTAGCCTTCCCATCATTATTTAAATTTTTTCTTGTTGATTTTCTCTTAGATTTGCCTTCATTATTATTTAATTCTTCCATTTTTATTCCGTTTTGGCGGGTTTTTAGATTTTTATTTTTTGTGTGTTCGTCTAGAAAAAAATTTTTTTTAATTTGGAAATTTTTTTTGGAATTTTTAAAATTAAAAAAAAATTTTTTGAAGAATATTTTTTAAATTTACTTCGTGTTTCTCTCGTTTCATCACAATTAACAGCTTGTGTTTTATTTCTAATATCTTCACGTTTTTCAACGGATATGTCTTTATCATTTTCTAACTCACTTTCTTTTGCTTCTTTTTTGTCAATTTGAGTTTCTTCTGTTTTTTCAAATTTTGTTTTGGTTTCGGCTGAATTTTTTGACTAAAAAATTTAAAATTTACTCGAATTTTATGAATATTTATAGTGTTAAAAAACGTCTCATTCTTGGTGTCATAAAGAGATTCTGTTGCTTTCTCGACTAAAGCATCCCAGAATACAGACAAAAGATTGTAAGGGATCTGAGAGAGAGAGAGAGAGCTTGAGGGCTCTTCGATGGGTGCTAGTTAACCTCCTATAACCATCTCACCACCGAATAATATTTTTATATTTTTGCTTTTATCTACTAGGCTGAAGGGAACATCGCTGACCTTCCAGTACCCACAGTTGCGGAAGCTTTAAAAATTTTAAAATTTCAAAAAATTTAATTGCTTTCTCGAGTAAAGCTGCATCACAGAATACAGACAAAAGAGTGAAAGGGATCTGATCTTGAGAGCTCTCCGATGGATGCTAGTTAACCTCCTAAAACCATCTCACTACCGAATAATCCTTTTCAGTTTTGCCCTTATTTACTAGGCTGAAGGGAACACCATTGGCCTTCCAGTACCCACAGTTGAGTAAGTAGACAAGAGTGAAAGATCTGAGAGAGAGAGCTTGAGAGATGAGAGCTTTCCGATGAATGCTAGTTAACCTCATAAAACCTTCTAACCACCGACTAATCCTTTTTGATTCTTGCTTTTATCTACTAGGCTGAATGGAACACCATTGGCCTTCCAGTACCCATAGTTACGGAAAGCTTTAAAATCCTTAAAATTTTAGAATTCACCTCTCTTTTCTTTTCTTCATTAGGAGTATTTATTTCCTTCTTTTCTTCACTTAATAATTTTCCTTCCTTTTCCTCTTCCCTTCTTTCAACTATTTTCTTCTTCCCTTCTTCATTTTCAATTTTCTCCTTTTCGTTACTTCCATCCTTCTTTCTTTTTTCCAATTTTTCTCCCGATTTTTCTGATCTTTCCACAGATTTTCCCACTTTTACTTCCACAGATTTTTTATTTAAATTTTCTTTTTTAATTTCTTTTAAATTTTCTTCTTTTGAATTACCTACTTCTTTAGAATCCCTTTTCAATATTTCTTCAGATCTACTTCCTCTCCTTCCCCCTTTAAGCTTTCCAGTTCTATGCCTGTAAAAAGCTCCGTTATTGTTGAAATTTACAACCAAACCCTCATTTTTAAGTACCCCTGAAAATTTTGTACCTGTATTAAACGGGGGGGGGGGCGTATCACTCAGGCGGCTCTCCCGCCGATTGCCTACCTGACTTAAGAAAACGTATATTTATTAAAGTGAGGTATATAACTTATAAATGAAGCTCAAATGTTTAAATTGGACTTGGTTGTTCTCAATAGGGCTTTAGGTATTTCGGGGTTGGATACCCAAAGATTTTCCTAGAACTGAACCCTATTCCTCAATATATCTGAGACCCAGAACAACCCAAACTTTAGGCCATCCCCACAAAATAGGTAAGGGATTGGATGGGACTTGATACTGAGCGCTCTCCGATGTAAGGTTTTTAACCCCACTCAACTATCCCACCACCGACTGATAGTTTTTCATTTTTGCTTAATTTGCTAGACCCTAGGAGAAAACTTCTCCGGTCTTACAATAGTACCTTTCTCTAGATTCTGAAGATCTCGATCTTCTCTTTTCTTTCGAGTGTCTCCTCTCTTTCGAGTGTCTCCTTTCTTTCGATCTTCTATGTTCTTCCGAAGATCTCGATCTACTTCGATGATGATGTCTTTCTCTAGATTTCTTTCCTTTCCTACGTCTTTCTCCAGATCTTACTTCAGAGGACCTCTCTCTCGACCTCCCATGTTTTCGTTTTTCTAAACTCTTCACATCTTCCTTGACTGTTTCTACTCGAGTTTCTTCCTTTTCTGCGTCCTTTTCCGTATCCTTTTTATTTATTTCTTTTAATTTTGATTCGCTAATTGAAGTGGATATTGTTACTTGTTTTAATTCTTCTTCAGTTTCACTTGATTCTTTATTTTTTGTGCTGTTTGTTGGAAGCTTTATTTGATCGAAATCTAAGGGAAAAAAATTTTCTTTATTTTTTATTAATTTAGTTAGCAATCTCTCCGAATGATAAAGTTGGTCAGTCAATCTCCTAAGGCCAGGGAATCTTCCTACTGACCTTAGGTAATGACTAGTGGGTGAGAGACTTATGCTACTTAATTTAATGACCCGAGGGAGAATTTATCTTCCGATTAAAAAGGGAATAGGCTTGAGTGTGTAAAAAAGGAGATTCAGATCACAGATAGGCAGAGAGTGGTGGAAGTTTGAATTCTATTAAAAGAGCAGTATTCTACTTTGGGGAGCATAGACGCCTAACAATAATTACCAGGAGGATCTTCCCCTTATCTTCCTCATTTTCCCATTATTTTGATTATTCATCCAAAATTTAATACCCCAATATTTATTTCCTTTAGGTGAGCTTGTCGTTTTTGAATTAATTTCCTCCTCCTTTTCTACCCCAGCAGTAGTCCTTCCATCATTTTTTAAATTTTCTTCTTCATTGTCAATAATTGAAGAATTTATTTTTGGAGTTATTTCACTAATTAATATTGTATTATTTTCTTTTTCAATTAAATTAGGGTCCAAAATTTTATTTTCGTTATCATTTCCCCCAATTTCTGCATTCCTTTGTTTTTCTATTTTTTCTTCCTCCACTTTTTTCTCTTTTCGTTTACGGCATTCTTTTTAAAAAATTAAATTAAAATTTAAAAAATTAAATTAATTAATCAGAATTAAATTAAAAATTACTTCTTTTAGGCTTCTTTGTGCTAGCTTCATTTTCAGAATTTTCGTCTTTGTTGTCAGGCAAAGTTGATGTTTCCTCCTCTAGTTCCTCCTTTAGGGTTGTAGCTTCTATATCTGGTCTTTATTTAAATTTAAAAAAATTAAAAATCAGAATTTTATTATTTTTTAGAATCAGAATTGTATTTTTCCAGCAATATAAAACCAGAATTGGATGTTTATTTATTAATTAAAATCAGAATTTTGTATTTTGTTAATATTTTTCGAATCAGAATACTTATAAAAGATGAGAATTGTATTTAATTAACAATCAGAATTGTTAAAAATCAGAATTTTAAAAACCAGAATTAATTTTTCTGAAATCACTAATTGTTGAAAATCAGAATCAGAAATAATTTAATTATCAGAACTAATATAATAATCAGAATTTTATTTTCTTTATATTTCAGAACTTTTAGAAATCAGAATTTATATTATATTAATTTAAATCAGAATTTTTTTTAATTTCAGAATTTTTAGGATCAGAATTTTTAAAAACCAGAATTTTATTTCTCAATATATTTCAGAATTATTATTTTTCTACCTTTTTGTTATTATCTCCTCTTTTAATTCATCATTTATTTTTTCGCTTTCTTTACTTGAAGAAAAAGGTTTCAATGATTTTTTAACAACAAAATCTTCAGTTTCATTTTTTAAAAATTTAGTTTTCCCAATTTCTTCAGAAGAATGGTCTTCTTTAATTTTTTGTTGTTTCCGTTTCTTGCCTTTTTGTTTAAATAATTATTTTTTAATTAAAAAAATATTTTTAAATATTTTTTGATCTATCTATAAAATATACCATACGGAATTATTTTTTTTTAATCAGAATTTTTTAAAAATCAGAATTAAAAAGCAAAATTAATTTAAGATTAAAATCAGAAATTATTTCAAAATCGGAATTAATTTAATCAAAAACCCCAATTTAAGATGTGTTTATTTTAAATTTGGTTAGCCTCTAGATGGTGGCGGATCCTCAACGATTAACACAATTTTTAATATCCACCTTATAGATAAGATAGGATTTTTTCTATCTAAAGTGGGTAATTTATAATAGGGTCAGATTTTATTTTTTTAAATTTTAAAAATTGGGAAAAATTAATTTACTTTCTAAGCGTGCTTTACATATTCTATCTTCTTCATCTTCCTCTTCCTGCTCTTTTAATTCTTTTGATTTATTCTGATTTATCTCTATATCCCCTCGAATTCGAGTTACTACAGGAAATTTATTTAAAATTAAAATAAAAATTCAGAAAACACACAGTTAGGCACAGATCTCTCAACAGAAGACCTCTCAGAGCTAGCAACACTGTCTACACTTGCTAACAAAATATTAAGTAAAATGAAAATTAAAAATAAAAGTTTTTGCCAATTCAATATTAAATTGTAATTTTGCTGTATGTTGAATAGTGCATTTTGCATTTTACATAAATGCCTTTTTTTCTACAAATTTAATTTAAAAATTAATAAAAAATATTAATTAAAAAATAATTTAAATTCCTTAAAGCTTGTTATAGTATACCTTTACTCAACCTCATTGAAGGCCTCTCAACTTAAGGTGCCAAAGTATTATTATTTAATCAAAAAAAATTTAAAAAACTAAAAACGAGATACTTCCCCTAATTAACTTAGTTTGAGATTTGGTTAGTGAATCGAGATGGGGATTTCTGGCACGCGTTTCACTCCTGATTGGAATAAGAATTTCCAATTAAATAAGGTATATTATAAAGATAATTGTCTGTATTACCCTAGATTGTGATATCTGGTCAGTGAATCGGGATGGGGATTAAGGGTACGCGTTTCACCTCTGGGTGGAATAAGAATTTTCAATTTCAAGAAAGGTTACTATAAAGATAATACCTAGTATTACCTTTGATTATTAAAAAATTAATAAAAGTATAAAATTTTTCTATAGATTTGGATTGTTAAAATAAAAAAATTAAATTAAAACTAATTTAGAACAAAAATATAATTTGATTAAATAATAATAAAAGGAATGTTATAGATTAACTAAAACTTTATTAGTACTAAATAAATTCTTTTAATCAGATTAATTTTTTAAATTAATTTTTTAGGTCGTTTTTAGTGCTCTTTTTTGCCTTCGCATTACTACGACATAACTTCCCTTCCCTTTTTTCCACTTCCTTTTATTACCAACCAGATCAGCTTGTCTATTAACCATTTTTGGAAGGATATATTTAGTGATTAGAAAGAAAAGAGAAGTAAATAAAGTGAACCAGATATTAAAAATCAAAGAGGAAAAGCGGAACTAATAAGGTAAAAAATAAAAAAAAGCAATTCCAATTTATTATCGTCGTTATAGTCAATTAATCATAAAAGTTTTATTTTTAAAGGATTTTGTACTTTTAAGGTTATGGAACCAAAAAATATAATTTAGGTATATTCTGGAAAATATTGTTTATAAAGTAGAACATTTTTTGTTTAATCTGGTTCAACTTTTATGGCCAAAATTAAACCAAAATTTAACGGACAAATAGAAGACCACATTGTGATTGAAAATTTTAAAACACAAATAGAGATTGGAAGTTATAGAAAACCTTGACCAGATTCTTTGACTTAATCTTGGTTTGGACCTTGACCTGATTCCTTGAGCTTAAGATTAAAGAAATTCCTTTATCTTGACTTTAAAGCTGGGAAAAATCAAGGCCTGGATCCAAATCGCAGGCTAATTTATGCACATTAATAGTGGTCAAAATTTCCAAATTAATCAATCAGTTATTAAATAATATTTATAATTATTTATTAATAACTAAAACTGGTTTGAAATAAATAGGCTTATTTTATTTTATAAAGGAAAATTGTTTTTTCTTGGATATAATTTAGACTTTATAACGATCTATGTATATAATTGACAATTCTAGAATTTATAAGAAAAATTCAGAATCAGTATGAGAAGATAAGCAAAATTTCTGCCATTTTATGAGATATCATTTAGCGTTATGACAGATTTATATACGTGACAATTCTAGAGTTTATCAAAACCAAAATCTGAATTAGTGTAATGTTAAGGAGTGGGGTTGGGCAGAATATTAAATAGGTGAGGTTCGCCGAAGGCTCCGGTTGTCCTAGTCCATAGAAGGACTAGGGCCGGAGCCCCGGTGGGTGATTTACCCCTAGATTATATATAAAAGAATTAAATTTAAAAACAAATTTAAGACAAATTTTTATTATTTTGAAAACAAAAAAATATATGCACACATATTAATTATTTATCAAAATTTTAAAATTTTTATAAAAATTTTTTTCAGTAATATTTTCGTTAAGAGCGTACAGCAATTTTTCGTTAACAGCAATCTTTTCTTAACGAGCTTCATGGGTGTCTCTATCCTATCCTAATGGCCGACGCCTTCTGCCACCCCATGGTCCGCACCAGCACCATGGACTTCCACACCAGGGCCAGCCGCAAAATTGACGTTTCTGACGCATACTGAAAGTAAACAGAATTTAAAATTTTAAGGCTATAGTGGATTTCAATTAAAAGTTTGTTCAAAGCAAATGTCATTCGATTCGTTTCGAAGAGTTGAATCAAACGGTACCACTCACTACTTTGGGAATTATTCGTTACCGAGTTATACATATGTTCCGAAATGTTGAAAAACCGTAGGAGTAGGGTGATTTATCAAAAATTTTATCCGAAAATCTGAAAAAATTTTGAGAATTTCAAAATCAAAATTTACTTATTTTGATTTTAAATAAAAAATCAGAATTTTCGAAAATTTTCAGAATTAAATATAAAAAACTTACTGAAATTCTTCTTCATCTTGTGCCATTCCATATTGAATGGCTATTGTTGCAATTACAAAAGTAATTAACAGAACAAGCAATAATTTGTTCATTTTATTTTTCGTTGAATATCTACTGTAATGCCAAATTAAAATACTAATTCTGAAAATTATATTCATATTTAATTAAAAATAAATTTGAAAAAATAAATCCAGGTATATTTTTTATATCTATTATATTTATATCTGTTATATCTGTATATCTTTTCAAAAAATCAGAATTTCAAAATACAGAATTGTAAAATTTTAGAATTCATTAAAACCGAATTACAAATCAGAATAAAAATATCTTGGTATAATTGCATCCAGAATTTATTTTTAATTAAATCAGAATTAATTTCAGAATTTTTTTCAGAATTTATTTTTTTTAATCAGAATATACCCAAAAATAGTACTAGATAGAATAATTATAAAAATCAGAAAATAAATCAGAATTTTTATTAAAAATCAGAATAAACTTTGCAGAATTATTTAATATTTATTTTTAAATAATAAGGCACAATTAAATTTATTTTTGATGAAAATTCTGATATTCTGGTTCTATTTATATATTTATTTTTTCTTCCAACTAGACCACCTACCTATTCTCATGATCATTAATATATTTATTTTTTATTTTTATTTACCAAATTACTTTGAAATTTTCTTTTCAAAATTAAAAAAAATAATGGTAGCGCCTTTCTCCAACTATCTCTGGCATGAAAACTTTTGTAAAATTTATTTTTAATAAAAGCAACCAAAAATACGCTTGAATTTTAAAATTTATTAACAAATTAGTAAGCAGATTAAATTTATTTTTGATCAAATTTAATGATAAAAAATAAAAAAAATAAGTTTTTTCTCCAAAAATCTTCTTGTTTTCTTGTCTTCGTTAAATTATTTTACTAATTTTGTTACTTAATTTTATAAACTATCCTCCCTTTTTTTATTTTAAATATTGTATAGGAGTCTTGTTTATTAAATTACTAATTATTAATTAAATTATTGTAAGACCCCCCTACCTAGTAAATAAAACAAAAATGAAGGCGATCAGTTGGTCGTGAGATGGTTGAGGGGTTTAACTACATCGGGGAGATCTCAGGATCAAATCCTATCCAATCCTTCCCTATTTTCTGGAATGGTTTCAGAGTCTTTAATGTTTTATTTTAATTAAATTTACTAGGTAGGGGGTCTTACACTTTCTGCCATGTCTTGGAGGTGTCAAGCACATCATTTTAATTAGTAGATATGTATTAAACTTGCAAAATAAATTTTTTTAAAACTTATTAGGAAGTGTATTTGACCAGATAACCCTGTAAATTTGCCAAATTAAAATTTAAAAATATTAATAAAATTTAGGAAAAATTTAGATTTAATATATTCTTTATTTTAAATTAATTAACGTCACAAGAAAATTTTATTTAGTTATGTGTTTCTTCATTATTTGCCATAATAACCGCCTCCCATCGGATATTGTTGATACTGCCGCTTAATGATTCTAAAAAATAAATTTCAGAATTAAATATTTTAATAGTTCTGAAACCAGAATTAATAAATCAGAATTATTTAAGGATAAATTTAGAATTAGTAGTTTAGAATTTATTTCAGAATTAATAATTCTGATATTTAATTACAGGATTATTAATATTAATATCAGAATTACTATAAGACTGATTAAATCAGAATTAATAATTCTGATTTAATTCTGATTTTTTATAAATAATCTTTAAATAAAATCAGAATTATTAGTCAGAATAAAATATCAGAATTATTATATAATTGAATCAGAATTGATGAAATATCATGAAATATCAGAATAATATTAATTAAAACGTACTGTTCATTTTCCCCAGCCATTCCAACATCAATTAAAGCCATGATAAAAACAAGAAACATTACAGAAATTAAAATTTGTTTCATTTTAAATTTATTATTTTAATTTTATATTTTTTTATTTAATGAATTCTTATTTTTAAAAAAATATTCTTTTTTATATCAACTTAATTTTTTATTTTTTCTACTCTGAACTTTTTTAAATTTAATATTTTTATTTTTAATTTTTGTTTGTCGTAAATTAAAATTTATTTTTAAAAACAAAAAAATATTTATTGTTTACTAATAATTAAAAATTTTTTAATTTAAAAGTATTTGAAGAATTTAATATATTGGAATTTTTAAAAATTCTTTTTTGATGTAAAAATAATAATTTAATAAATTTTTAAAAGTAAAAAGTGATTTTTGAAGATTAATAATATATATTAGGGTGTAACATAAATAATTAGCCCCCCTTAAACAATGCAAGTTTGAAAATTCATATCTCACTGTTCAGAATTCTAATCTATCTAATTTTTTTGTCATATATTCTCAATGATGTCTTCTTCATTTTCTGGAAGATTTGAAATTTTTCCTCTACTTATAAATTTTTAATGATTTTTTAAAATTTAAGGCAAAATTATGAAATTTGTGTCCACCTAAATTATGAGATGTTATCTCGAATTCCACAGAAAAAAAGTTTTATAATAAATTTTAAGTAGCGCGTGGCAAGGGATTTAGTATCTGCGATTCTGCCTCATACTGATTATAGAGAATGAAATTTAATAAAATATTCAACAGCAAACACAAATACCTATGTGTTTATTGTTAAAATAAATTCTAAACTTGCAACTGAAGAAAATAAAGAAGGCTACGGTTTGGATAGAAAAATTAGATAGAAAAAATGAATTAATATCAAATTGTTTAACTTAAAAGCCGAATTCTAATTCAGTAAGAAATACAAAAAAACATCTCAATTTCAATCAAAATTTAATTAAAAAGTAAATAAAAAATATATATTTGCAAAATTTATTCATTTATTCTGTCAATTTAAGACAAATTTTTTTTTGATAATTTTGAAAATACAAAAATAAATATATATATTATAATTAATTTTATCACATTTTTTAAATTTTTTGAGAATTTTTTTCATCAATTTCTTCGTTAAGAGCACACATGTTTAGCGCCTTCCCCATCCTCCGCCCCATCCCCATGGGCGTCTCCATCCACCGCCCCATCCTCCCCAGCCCCATGGGCGTCTCCATCCGCCGCCCCATCCCCATGGGCGTCCACCCCATCCACCCCAGCCCCATTGACGCTTCAGACGAGCACTGAAAATAAAAATAATTTTAAATTTATACATTCTGGGCACTGAAGGAAAGAAGAATTTAAATTTATATATTCTAAAATTCAGAATTTATCCGAATTTTAAAATCAGAATATACCAGATTATTATACAGAATTATCAGAAAATCAGAAAAAAATTTTGAGAATTTCAAAATCAGAATTTACTTATTTTGATTTTAAATAAAAAATCAGAATTTTCGAAAATTTTCTGAACTAAATATAAAAACTTACTGAAATTCTTCTTCATCTTGTGCCATTCCATATTGAATGGCTATTGTTGCAATTACAAAAGTAATTAACAGAACAAGCAATAATTTGTTCATTTTATTTTTCGTTGAATATCTACTGTAATCTTATATAGGTAATTATTAATTCTGAAAATTAATTAAAATAATTACAAATCAGAATTAAAAATTAATTTTATTGTAAAAATCAGAAATACAAATTGTAATTTGAAAAGGGATGTAATTCTGAAAATAAATTCTGATTTAATTAAGAATTAATTCTGAATTATGTCTTAAAAAATCAGAATTGAATTGTAAAAACCTGATTACAAAACCAGAATTACAAATCAGAATAAAATTATTTGTGTATAATTATATTAACAATTTATTTTTAATTGAATCAGAATTCATTTTCAAGATTTCTTTTCCGAATTCTTTTTCAGAATTTGTCTTCATAATTATTTCAGAATTTATTTTCAGAACTTATTTTTTAAAAATCAGAATTTAATTATAATTAAATCAGAATATACCCAAAAATAGTACTAAGATAGAATAATTATAAAAATCAGAAAATAAATCAGAATTTTTATTAAAAACAGAATAAACTAATCAGAATTATTTAATATTTATTTTTAAATAATAAGGCACAATTAAATTTATTTTTGATGAAAATTCTGATATTCTGGTTCTATTTATATATTTATTTTTCTTCCAACTAGACCACCTACCTATTCTCATGATCATTAATATATTTATTTTTTATTTTTATTTACCAAATTGCTGAAATTTTCTTTTCAAAAATTTAAAAAGAATAATGGTAGCGCCTTTCTCCAACTATCACTGCCAAGGAAATTAATTTTATTTTTATTTATTACTTTTTTGTAAAATTTACTTTTAATAAAAACAACCAAAAATATAATTGTCGTTGTTTTCTATTTGGTGATTAAAAATAAAAAAAATAAATAAATTTCCTATTTCTTCTTAAAATCTTCCTGTTTTCGTTAAATTAGTTTACTAATAGGTTACCTAATTTCATCATTAAAAATTAGGTAATTTAAAAATTGTATGGTAGTTTTGGTTATTTAATTATTAAAAAAATCTTTTTTAATGTTTAAATAAAGTTTTGTATTGAGGATCTGTTTCAAGATGTTTTTGTCGATATTTAACATATCTCGCCTGGAAAAGTGGTCGCTTGGAGACCCTGGGTAATTATTTAAGGAAATAGATCTACTCGATTTTGTGCTACCTAAATTGGATTGATAATGAGTTGTAGCAATATCAGGATAAATGGGGATTACGAAAGATATCGAAAGATCCCTTTACTAAAGATATGTATATTAGGGGGATCAAGGGGATTTTACGAGATATTGGAGGATTACGGAGGATGTTAGATTAGTTGTGAGATATCAGCTGATAAAGCGATATCAGTAGGTTTGAAGTGATACCTGGGATATTAGGGGATTTGGATATCTTTTAGTGCTTCAGTTGAAAATTTTTGTGAATTTTGAAGGTCAGAACCAGATTTCTTTCACCAATAGTATGACTCTAGAGATGATTGAAAATTGAATGCTCGAGCATTCACTTTTTTCATTTTAATTTTCATTGAAGTTCTCTATCATTAATTAAATATCTAACATGAAAAATTAGAAATCATAATTTTTTATCTTTTAAACAAAAAAATCGTTTTAATTATAATAAAATTCTTTAAAAAATATGATCAAAGTCACATCTATATATTTTTTTTATTTTTAAAATTCATTCATTTTCCTCTTTTCTTTAATTTTTTCATTCATTTTTAACGTCTGCCCCATCCCATTCCCCATGGCCGATACATGCCCATTCCACCACCCCACGGTCGGTACATATTATACATTCCTCCACCCCATGGGCGATACATGCCCATACCGCCGCCACCCCACGGGCCCATGCCCATGCCGCCCCAACGTTTCAGACGAGCACTGAAAAATGGGATTTTAAATTATTTAAAAAAATATAAGAAATTGAGAAAAAATCTCATCTTGAAAAATCAGAATATTTTTGGATACAGTAGGACCTCTATAAGTATAAAGTCAGGCCTCAACATAATATTTCTATTAAAGACACGATCATTAATTTTTAAATAGTCTATTGAAGTGAGGAACAGCTGTCTACTAATACCTTCTATTTTATATACTCCTCATTATAAGGCATGATTTTTTCAGCCCCGAGTTACACAATAATATATAATGAGGTCGTAACCTATTAAATTTTTATAAAAATTTTACTCCTTTCCTTCTTCCGCCATGTCCATTTGAGCATTTATTATTGTAATAATTACAATTGTAAATAATAATGACAAAAATAGTTTATTCATTTTATTTAAGTCTGTTATTAAATTAATTCTGGAAAATAAGCTTATTTTGTAATTATTAGAATTATTTGACAATTTGTATATAACAGAATTATTATTTTTAAATCAGAATTTAAATCATAAATTTTTATTTTAACAAGTGTAAAAATCAGAAATAAACAGAATTAAAATAAGAATTAATTAAATCAGAATTTAATTAAATCAGAATTTAATTAAATCAGAATTTAATAAAATCAGAATTTAATAAAATCAGAATTTAATAAAATCAGAATTTAATAAAGTCAGAATTTAATTAAATCAGAATTTAATTAAATCAGAATTTAATTAAATCAGAATTTAATAAAATCAGAATTTAATTAAATCAGAATTTAATAAAATCAGATAATAAAATCAGAATTAAAAATGATAAATAAAAATAGAATTATTAAATTAAAACCAGAATTATTTAAATTGCTTAATCAGAATTACCTATATTAAAAGCAGAATAAATTAAAAAATAAATAACAGAATTAAATAAAAATAAAACCTACGTAATTAATTTAATGAAAATTAATTCAATTTAAAATAATTTTAAATCATCTTTTTTAAACTCTATTTTTATAATTTTTATTTTATCAATTAAAAACCTGATTATTTCAAATTAAAACTTATAGTAAAAAATCGTGACCTCTTTTTTATTAAATAAAATTTAATTCAAAAAAATTTTTTTTATTTTATGATAATAAAAAAATTATTAAAAAAAATATTTTTTATGAGAAATTAAATAAAACTTTGATAGATTACCCAAATTAAATGAACTTTTAATTAATTTATTTTTAAATTAATTTTTTAAGTAAAAAAAAATTTATTTTATTCTTTTTAATTAATTAGGTAATTAATTTTTATTCAGATTAGAAAATTAAAAAAGAAATTTTTTTTTTAATTTTATTCCTCAACTTCCTCAACATCATTAAAAATTATTTTTTCCTCATTATTATTATTATCATTGTTATTATTTCTCTTACTTCTTTTTCTTATCAATTTTTCCTCTTTTGTAATATTTATTGTTGGAATTATTAAATTACTTCCTCGACGTTTATTTATTGCTAAAGATTCTTTACGGGCTCGGTTAATTAATGCTGAGGAAGAAGAATGTGTAAAATTTAAATTTTGGTGGATTGATGATTTTTTAATGTTGTTGTTATTCATTGAATCCGGGGAGAATCCTTTGGGATAAATTATCATCGAAAAATTTTTAGTTAAATAAAATTTTAAGTTTATCGGTTTAGAAACACTCCCAATAAAGTGAGTCAAAAAATAACCATTTTGGAAACCCCTCTCCTCTATGGAATAAAATCTCGATCTTTTTAGGGCTCACAATAGTTCCAAGACATTATTATATACGAGAAGTTCATGCTATGGAAAAATTCATTGGATGGGAGATGGAATTGAGCCATCACGGAAAGAGCCCAGACCGAAGCACAATCGACTGTTCCACCATCCAACCCGGTGATACTTTATTTTTATTCATTTATAGGTATTTTTCTGCAAGTGTGTACACAACTCTTATCCCTTTTATCTCGTTTTTAATATAACAACTATTAAAGGTAAATAATGGACGGAATAAATATTTAGAGAAAATATCTCACTACCTCAGAAAAAATTATTTTAAGATCAAATTCTACCAACCAGCAGCTATAGCCACAGCTGGGGATAAATCACCAGTTAAAGTCCCTAGAAGAGCTGCTGTTGTTTTACTCCCAAATTTGTCTAAATTATTATTTCTCCAGGCTGACAAAAACCGATTTTGTTGTTGCCTTTCTTTAGCTTTAATTTCTGACATTTGGAGAACTTTTAAGCGTCTTTTGGGTAATTTAGAACGAGCTTTACTGTGTGAATAAATATTTTGAAAGTTGGCAACGATTACTGGAACTGAAAAAATTTCAAATATTTGGAGATGCTTGGATAAAGGGAAGAAACTGAGGCTTATCTCGAGACATATCTATCATGAATAATACTTTTACTAGCAATAAGAGGCCGTTTTATGGGGTGCCGGAAAATTGGGCTCTGGAAAATTGGGCTCCAAGATTTTTCGGAAATTTGGGCTCCAACTTTTCGGAAAATTGGGCTCCAGCGGTAATTTGGGCTCTGCGTGAAAAAATCGGAATATTGGGCTCTAAAATTTTGGGCTCCGAAGGAATTTTGGGCTCTGAGGAAAAAAGTCAAATTATGCAAACCTACGGAGCGAAGTCGAGTTCTGGGTTCGGAACCTACGGCCAGTTGGTCTGGGTGAGTACTTGGCCCTATTCCTTTAAAGTATACTCAAATTGGTTCAAATTGGTCGGTCCGATTCAGTGGAATTTGATAAAGAAATCCTATTCCTTCCAAGAACAGTTGGGCGTACACGCAAAATCTCCCAATTTTGAAGACTCATCTCTAATTTTTGCATAATTTGACTTTTTTCCTCGGAGCCCAAAATTCCTCCGGAGCCCAAAATTTTAGAGCCCAATATTCCGATTTTTTCACGCAGAGCCCAAATTACCGCTGGAGCCCAATTTTCCGAAAAGTTGGAGCCCAAATTTCCGAAAAATCTTGGAGCCCAATTTTCCAGAGCCCAATTTTCCGGACACCGTTTTATGAGAACGAGTGTATTTAGGAATTTAGACTATGGAAGTTAAGTATTTTTTCGATTTTCGTTCTTGAAGATATTGGAAAGTATATTCGATTTTGGAACACTTTCGAGAAATTGGAAGGCCAAGTTAAGGGATGTCCCCTCCCTCGTTGGAACGATAAGTTGTTTTATAAATTATAATTATTCTTTAAAATGAGGCTTATTGTTTAAAAATCACAAAAAAAAACTTGCCAGGTAAGGCGATGGTTAATACACCCATTAAAGCACATAACGATCCGACAACCATACCTAACCTTTAACATTTCTTTCTTTTATTTTAATGATTCTACTCGTAACTAACCTAGTTTTGGGAACAGAATCACCATAACCGATAGTACTTATAGTAATCAAAGCCCACCACATACCTACAGTAATTGACTCGAACTGATTTTCAGGGTTGTATTCTAATCTTTCTGCGTAATAACTTGGAGAATTTTTGGAATTTTTTAAGTTCAAAATTTTATTTTTATTTACATTAGAGAGGCAAATAAAATCATTCCAAGAACAACAAAAAAGAAGAGCAAAATTAATTCCTGGAGAGAAAATGAGAAACTTATATAATTTTAAAGCTTAGTTCTGTACTTGAAAAAAATTATTACCACCACCTACATATAGGGAAGAAGGGAAAGAAAGGTGACCGATGGACCCCTGCACTTGGTGAGCGAAAGCGCCTGCTAAACTTTTACTCTTCCTTACTTGCGTAAAAATTAGGAATTGGACGAAGGGCCTGATCAACCCTGATATTCTTCCTTGGAATTAAAAATAAAGTAAAGGCAAATTCTCATTTAAATGACATCATTCTCCTAATATTCCTTTATGTTCTTGTGAATGGCTTATTTTTTAATAGGCTTGAAAAGCAAAATATTTTTCCAAACCCTCGCCGAAGCTTTGAATGTCTGTATAAGAATTTTCAATCCGGAAGAGTGTTGTGCCAATTTAAAAAGCCTCAAAACCCTCATAATATTCAAACATTCCAAAGAATCATTATTATTTAAAAAATTGTTTGTTAAAATCCAGTCAATATAAAACGAGGTTGTTGCGAATAAATCTATCAGATTTAAAGGGTTTTTGATAAATCTGGAACGGCTTGGGGCGAAAAGGAGCCTGGCAATAAATTCAAATGTAAACCATAAATTACAGGCTAATTCTAAATAGAAGAATTGAATAATGAAGGAATTTGTTGTTGTTGGACTTTAATTTTAATTTTAAAAATATTAAATAATTATTTTAATTATTGAGGGAAAAAGGTAGATTCAAGGTAGACGCTATCTAAGAGAGGAATTAAAGAGCTCTTTAAAAAAGTTCACATGTGTACGAGTCCAGAGTCAAGTTTCTCTCGATTTATTTGATAACATAATTTTAAAAAATTTAAATTTTTAAAATTAATTTTGGGAGTCTCTCCATAAATATGTATACTAATAATAATAATATTTATTATAGTGTATTTTCACCTTCTAGGCAAATTAAAATTTTGGCGCCTCATACTTTTAATCAAAACAGAATTATTATTAAAATAAACATATTCTGAAGCAGGAAAATTTCCAACTTGACGTATTCCAGAATTAGTTTTTAAACAAAAACATAAAATAGACAAAACAATACAGGAAATTGAAATTATTGAAATTATCTGGAAAAGAAAACATGTTTTGTTCACAGGTTTTCCAAAAAAATTTCCTACCCTCGCCCCACGCGATGTCCACGGCTCTTCAAAAAGCGACCACAATTTTGGTTTAACCTTTTGCCATAAATTTAATTTCCCATTATTATACTCTTCCTCCCAACCAAATTTTTTGGCTACATCTTCTTGTGTTGGGCGAATATCTGTATCCATTTCCATACTTTCTATTAAAGCTAATGTTTCCTGGGTTTCTCTTTAAAGAATTTTTCGAATTTTTTAAATTAAATTGAATTTTGCCTGTATTTTGTATAAGTCATCCAACAACAAGGCTCTACTTGGTTTGAATCCAACCCCCAAAATTCGAGTTCTTCCTCAAAAAGAGGACCACAAACGTCTGCTGGATAGTGCAGCTTTCCTTTTTGGGTTAAGAAAAATTTAAAAAAATTTCAATTAAAAACCTACCAGTTCTATAATAATTCAGAATCAAAGAAAAAGCTCCCGGATGTCTATCAAAAAAATATTCGTTCTTCACAGGGTCATAATTTGACAAATTTGGAGTTAATCTAGATAAACGAGTTGCTGGGATTTTTTTCAAAACCTATTTTAAATAATTTAAAAATTAAAAATTAAATTATCAACTAAACATGACTATAAGTTTCATATCGAATACCCCCAATATTCAAAATTATTCGATTTTCGACTCCAGGGAGGCAAGAAGGCGAGGTAACATTAATTGCAGAATTGTCTATTGGCTGGAAAATTAATTTTTAATTAATTATTTTAATTTTTCAATTTACCGCAGCTAAAAACTGAACGGTAGGAGGTATATTACAGCCTGTAGATGATGGAGAAATTAAAGTTGAAGGTCTTTGCATAATTTTATTACTTTAATAAACATATAACTTCTATTGTAAATCCGGAAAATATTAACTAGAAAGAACATCCGGAAATAAAATAATATGCAGAATATTAAGATTAAATACAACCGGAAAATAAAACCGGAAACAATTATAAGAACTAAAGTATCAACCGGAAACATAATTAACGGAAATAATATTAACCGGAAACAGAATAATACTATCATGAATTAAGGTATCAACCGGAAACAGAATATAAACCGGAAAGCAATTCATAACTAAGAATATTAAATACCGTATTTGCTCTAATAATTCCCCAGTCTCTAATAGTTCCCCAGGCTCTATTAATTCCCCACCCCACGGATGGGTTGAAACAATAATCCCCCTGGGGGATTACTAGAGCAAATACGGTATTAACTTGATTATATTTCTATAATTTTACAGGGTCCATTTTCCGGATCTTCTATATTCATATTTACTGAAGCAAAATTTAATGCTAGGTTTAAGCTAACATTATAACACATAACAAATAATTAAGAAAGATTTACAAGCATTTTATTTTTTTTATTTCTTTCTAATTTTATATAGCTGCTTATTTTTTACTAATTTATTGTTGTATTTTTTTTATCATTTTTTTAAATTTATTATTTTATTTTTTAAATGTTAATTCTAAGTATACGATAGATAAATGGGAAAAAATTTAAAATTCAAAAATAGGGAATAATTTTAATTTTTTAATCTTTAAGTAATTCCTAACAAGTATATAGACTCACGAAAATAAATTTAAAATCTGTTCCTAAATTTAAATAATCCATCGCAAAATAAGGATTAAATTGGTATTTAAATTGGGCAGTATTATTTTTATTTTTTATTGAAAACGGAAATTTTTTTTGATTTTTTTTTACTATTTAAAATTTGAAAATTAGTAAAGAGAGAGGGCCTTTAACTATTAAATTGAGTATTTTAATATTGAATTTAAATGAAAAAATTACTTGGCTTTTATTAAGCCCCCCTTTTTGTTTTTTATTGCTTGATTATCTTCTAAAGGCTAACTATCGAAAGTAGTTTCTCCCTTTAGGGACAGAATAACTAGGGAGAGGGGAACAAGTAAAGGAGGAATTGGAAAAATTGAGCAATTAAAGAAAAAAGATGCCAAAATAAATTATTTTCAAGTTAAAAAACGAGGTGATTAAGCTTCCTTGCTGACCAAAAATTTAGACCAAGAATTGTAGTTGATCAAGAACTGGAATAAATTTAAATACTAAAAGTTACTTTAATTTTAATTTTATTTTTTTTACATAATTTTATTAAAATTATTTCCCATCATTTTTCAATATCCTTTAAAAAAATTTAAAAAAAATTTGGGGGGCTGCCCGCATCATCGTACCACAATCAGACATTTTATTCTTAGCGTCACAAGGCTCAATTTACACTCTGCCTCCAGCCTCCAAAGTCACATATTCCTCCATATATACCTCCTACACACACTTGGCGGATTCCTCCATTCCTTCGGGGAGGGGAGAGGGTTGGTGAAGGTTAGTGAACGCCGCAGCGTATAGGTTGTTGTTATTTTTTCTCCTCAGCCTTTCGGCTGGACAGTTAGGTGGTGGGGAACGGGTTGTCTTCCTCGAAAGGAACTTACTCTGCACACTTTCTTTAAATCCTTTGTATTGCCGAAGCAGCCATGTGTGATGGTTTTTTAAGCCGTCGCACAGGTTTGTGTTTTACGGGGGGAGTGATGTGTGTGGAATGGGAGTGAAGGGAATGGGAGCTTTCGCTCACCATACCGCCCAAGGTGGTCTGTGACAAATATAGAGTGAAATCTTGGGTCGCTCCACACAGACGACCCAGCACAATGCGAGGAAGAGAACAAACTCTTCAGTTCTTTTTCTCTTCTCACATAATACTTCCTTGTCTGACACTAGTCCGGCGTAGTTCTCAGCAACGATCTTAGCCCCACGAGGGTTGAACAAAAAAATTCCTTTTATATTAATGCTGCATTTTTATTGTATAAATTTTGTATGGGGAGCAGAAATGAATGAGAAAAAGGAGAAAAAATAGTAAGGAAAAAATACGGAACGCCAAATTATAAAAGAGCAGCTGAGTCCAGAAAGAAAAAGAATTTCGCACGATAAATTAAGCTTGAAAATTATACATATAATAATATTGATTAGGCGTTATACATATAAGGATATAGGGGATATATGCGCATATAAGAAGGATATATTAATTATACATACATATAAGGTTTATTTAATCATTTATAAACTAGACAAATATCTATAACCACGTGTTTGATGTTTTTGACTGCTAGCCCGTGTATTCTACCTCCCTCGATATCCACATTTTGATTTTTTAATTTTTAAAGTTAAAACTTTTAAACACTAAATATTTTTCTCTTCTTTCAAAAATTTCATCTCTCTATCATTCTGATTTTACTCTAATACATATTAATTATGTAGTAAGGTGAATTAGTCAACATTTTAAATCAATTCCAATTATTTGTTTCAAAAAATTTTGGGGGGCCGCCCGCCTCATCGTACCGCAATCAGACTTTATTTGTAGCATCAGCAAGGTTCAATTTCCTTCTCTCCTCCAACCTCCGCAGCCTGGTCACACTTTCCTCCATTTACCTCCACCGACACGCTAGACAATTGCTTCAGAACGTTGTTTGTACACCATTAGGTGTTTTTTTTCTTCTCAGCTTTTCAGCTGGTCAGAGAACAAGATTTTGTCGCGCGAACGCAACATAGTGGTTATTCCTTTACTGTCCAAAGAACACAGGAAAGAAATTCTTAGTAGATACCGTAGTATCCAATTTTGTGCGTCTCCCCTCCGCACACTTCTTTCTACTCTCACTTTTATGCCAGAAGGCATTTCCTCTCCTCTACTCTTTTTTTTGTATTTTTCTTTTTTTATGTAAGATAAGGGCTGTGTGTGTGGAACGAGAGGGAAAGTTAGGAAGAATGGAGTGGGGAAACACTCCAACTGTCTAGCTGTCGGGTGTGACTGGCAGAAAGGCGAAATTAGGGCCGCACCACACAGACGACCCAGCACATGAGTGAGAAAACTATTTTCTCTGCCCTCAATGCACCTCCTTGTCTGACACTAGTCCGGCGCAGTACTCAGCAACGATCTTAGCCCCACGGGGTTGCCCAGCAAAATTCTCGTTTATATTAATGCTGTATTTTAATAAAACAAATTTTGGATAGGGAGTAGAAATTAACAGAGAATTAAAAAATTATAAGAAATAAAGGAAAAATACAACTAACCAGAAACTTTATCACAAGTAGAAATATACAAGATGATGAAGGATAGGTATCTTGAATTTAGGGAATCAAGAAGAACTAACTTTGGCTGTCTCGCGTCCATACATAAGTTTTCAGTTTAAAACATTTTTAATTTTCAAAAAAAATTTGGGGGGCCGCCCGCCTCATCGTACCACAATCAGACTTTATTTGTAGCATCAGCAAGGTTCAATTTCCCTCTCTCCTCCAACCTCCGCGCTAGTCACACTTTCCTCCATTTACCTCCACCGACAGCTAGACAATTTCTTCAGAGAAATTTTGTCACACCGAAGTGTCCACCAGCTACAGCTGGAATTAATTCTTCTCAGCTTTTCAGCTGGTCAGAGAATGTGATTCGACGCACGTATGCATCATAGTTATTTTTTTTTATTGAGCCGAGGCTCACTAAAGAAATTTTTTTATTTAATGCCGAAGCACTCAGTTTTGTGCGTTTCACCTCCGCACGCTTCTTTCTACTCTCATTTTTATGCCAGAAGGCATTTCTCTCTCCTCTACTCTTTTTTTGTATTTTTCTTTTTTTATTGGAAGGGTTAGTGTGTGTGTGGAATGAGAGGGAAAGTTAAGAAGAATGGAGTGGGGAAACACTCCAACTGTCTAGCTGTCGGGTGTGACTGGCAGAAAGGCGAAATTGGGGCCGCACCACACAGACGACCCAGCACAATGAAGGAGAGAATTTTCAGTTCTTTTTCTCTGTCCTCAATGCACTTCCTTGTCTAACACTAGTCCGGCGCAGTACTCAGCAACGATCTTAGCCCCACGGGGTTTCCCAGCAAAATTCTCGTTTATATTAATGCTGTATTTTAATAAAACAAATTTTGGATAGGGAGTAAAAATGAGGAGAGAGAATAAAAAAATAAAAGGAAAATACAGAACGCCAAGAAAATTTTTTAAGTTTCCAAAATTTATTTAAAATCACCGGTTTTTTAATTTAAAAAATTTTAAATTAAAATTAAAATATAAAAATTTTATTTCCTTCCAGCTATTCTCGTTATCAAAACATGCCCTAACAACTGATTTTCTTTTGTTGCTATTAATTTTTGTTGTCTATCCCTTATTTCAACTACACAAGTTAGTTCCCCCTTAAAATTAAAAAATATTTTTTTTTCAAAGAAAAATTTTTTTGAGCCTTTGCTTTTTGTAAATGTGAAAGTAAAACACATAGAGAAACACCCTCAGCATCGTCTTTACACATTTTTGGAGAAGAACATTCAAACTCCTTTTAATTAAAAATATTATTTAATTACCTATTTAATAAATTCTGATTTTTGTATTTTCTTGTATTTTTGTTTTTTTTGGAATTCTGATTCTGTTTTTATCGTTAGTCTATTCAAAATTCTGATTTTTATATTCCTTGTTTTGTTGAGATTCTGGTTTTTGTATTTTTATGTTTATGTTAAATTCTGGTTTTATGTGTTTTTATAATTTAGCCAAAATTCTGATTTTTGTATTTTCTTGTTTATTCTGATTGTATTTTGTTTAAATTAAATATTCTGGTTGTGTTTGTCATTTAAATATTCTGATGTTTTAACATTTTATTCTGATTTGTGTGTTTTTGATAGGGATTTTCTATTTCTATGTATTCATTAATTCTAAATTCTGAAAATCAGAATTTAATTAAAACACCTCAGGAAAGCGCAAATAAGCCAAATGAGACAATGCCCATTCAGAACATGTTTTACAATCACTAACCAACATTCCTCCATCTTTAAAAAATTTTAAAAATTTATTTTTATTTTTAATTAAGAACCTTCTCCCTTATTTAAATCTTCTTTATTTTTCCCTTCCATAAATTCCTGAAAATCTTCATCTTTTGGAATTAAATCTTCAACACTGCTAAATACGTAAACCTTTAAATTAAAAGAATTTTCAGAATTTTTTTAAATTTAAAATTAATTTATATTACTTTATTAGTAAAATGCCCACAAAAATCGAACCATATAGTCACTTGTAATTTTAATTCAGAAAATTCAATTTGTACAGGTATAGGCAATTCTGGTTTTAAAGAGAATAATTTTTTAAATTTTTCTGATTTTCTGAAGAATTCTGATTTTTTATGTGATCTAATGAAAAATTCTGATTTTATTCTGATTTTTTGAAAAATTCTGATTTTATTCTGATTTTTTGAAAAATTCTGATTTTTTACTCTAATTTTTCTGAAGAATTCTGATTTTTTTCTGATTTTCTGAAAAAATTTTTAAATTAATAAATTAAATTTTCGCACCGTGCATTGTTCTCCAATGAAATGTGTGGTGATTATAAGAGGTTGTATGTCCATCTTTACATAACGGGTCGAGTAAAGTTCGTTGTTTGGTCAAATTTGAACGAAGCTCTGGGATTTGGACATCCCTGACCTTTGGGTCTCTTTCTATATCTTTAATTGAATTTTAAAAATATTTTTTTAATTTTTAAAACACACCTAAAAATACTTTATTTAACATATCAAGTAATGGCCTAGGCTGTTTTATTCGTTTCTTTAAATATTTCATGAAAACGCCGTTCATTTCCCCTTTAACTTCATAGGCGCCGATACCCTCACTTGTAGCATAACCTTTTTAATAAAATCAGAATTTGTATTTTTATTTAAATCTGAAATACACCAGAATTTTAAGTTTAAAATCAGAATTTTAATTCCAACTAGATCAGAAATTTGAATTCTGATTTATAAACTTAAAATTCTGATAGTCAGAAAATTCTGATTTTTTTATTGTTTTTTAAAGTTTTTCTGATCTTCTGAAAAATTCTGATTTTTGTATTTTAATTTTAAAATCAGAATTTGTATTTTCTCGTTTATTTAAATCAGAAACACATTTTATTTCAAGTTTACAAATTCAGAATTTTAATTTCAAAAATCAGAATATTTAATTCCCTACCATAAACAGTATTTCTATTAATTTTAATTTCTCCTTGTCTAAACCGTTCAGAATAAGCCACAAACGCATCAATATTTAACGGTAAAAATCTCCGGCACATATCCAACAATATTAAATTTAATGACGGATGGAAATCACGAAATTCATTCATTACCAAGTCCATACTTAGACAATCTTGAGGGCCATAATCGTTTGCAGGGGCGCCAATTGGTAGTAAGTAACATTGGCCATTTGCTTCAAAACCGTGTCCAGCAAAATAAAAAATTGCTGGAAAATAAGGATTCTGGATTAGTTTCCAGTTTATTTTCTGGTTTCAATTTAAAAAAATACAATAAATCAGAATTATTAAAAATACGTAAAATCAGAATTATTAAGAAAAAAGGGGAAACCACTAAATCAGAATTATTACTAAAAAAGTGAAATACAAAACCTGAATATAATTTTGAAATTCTGATTTTTTGTATTTTCCCCCTTTTTAATTAATAATTCTGATTTTTGTATTTTCCTCTTTTTAATTAGTAATTCTGATTCTTGTATTTCCCCCATTTTTAATTAATAATTCTGATTTTGAAAAATAATTCTGATATTAATAATTCTGATTTTATTAAATTAGGTAATTAACCATAAACTCCTTCCCCCAACAACTTTTTGTAAGCATTAATCATTTGTTTCATTTCAGAAAGATTTAAATCCCCCAAAGTAACAGTTTTAAAGTTAAGTTGTTGAAGAGCATCTGCTAATGTTTCAGCATCACAATGTGGAGTAATTAAATTAGTCATATTTGGGGAATATGAACGATTTGAAATTATTAGGGCTACCTTGTCTGATGCTATTAATTCCTCTGGGGCTATTGCTAAAATTAAATAAATGTATTTTTTGTGTTTTTAAATAATGTGTTTCTATAAAATAATTCTGGTTTCATTAAATGTTCTGATTTTATATAAATATTCTGATAATTTTAAAAATGTGTTTTTATTCTGATTTGATTTATTTAAATAATTCTGACTTTCAGAAAATCAGAATATTTGCTTTCAGAATTTTTGATTTTCAGAATAATTCAGTTTTTAAAATTATTCTGACTTTCAATTTTTTCAGAATTCTGATTTTAAGAATTTTTCAGAACAATTCTGGTTTTCTGTGCTTTACTTGTGTTTTATAAATTAAATATTCTGGTTTGATTTATTCAAATAATTCTGAAATAATTCTGATTTTTGTATTTTGTTTATATATTCGAGTTTTTTTATTTAAATTAAATTCTGATTTTTTAATTAAAATATATTTATTTTTGTACTTGTCATAGGGTCATCTTCATGTAGATTTAAATTATCCTTAGAATTTCCAAGTTTGTGTTCATCACCTAAGCGTTTTGCTAATTCTTCCATTTTTTGTTTGTAACAATTTTCACAGTCTGAAAAAAATTTTTTCTGGTAAAAATTTTTTTTATTTTCAAAAAAAACCGGCAAACGGAACAGCAAAAGAAGAGAGATCAACAATATCCGAAATTAATTCAGAATAAAATGTTTTTCCTGTAGCTCTATAAAATTCTGACCATTCTTTGCCTTCCTCTACTTGATTCCAAACTTTACATCGAAAAACATTTCTTGCTGTGCATGGGCATCTTTTTTAATTTTAAGTTTTAATAATTTTTCTAAATAATTTATTTAAAAAATTGTAAGGCACATTCGTTGTGCAATAGCGATCTCTTCAATAAATCAGTTTACACACTTGCCCCAACGGGAGGGCACACCGGGGTGGTTTGTTGTGCAACTATTACCTAAAGGTCTGGCCAACCCAATAAATAATTTTAGGAAAAATAATGCTAGATATTAGCCCAATGTTCGACTAATATCTAAAACAAAGGGACATAAATTTAGTGAAAAATAGTTAATAGGCCAATTAGTTATTAATTTTTATTCGATTTTTTAAATGAATTTTAAGGATGTTCAGGTAACAACCCTCTAAATTAACCTCAAATATTATTTTTGTTTCTTTCGGTGACAAAAAATAATTTTTTGGACTTTGGAAATTTTTTTTTGGAATTTTTTTTTTTATTTTTTAATTAAAAACCTTAAAATAACTAAAGAGGATTGATTAGCCCCCTCCAATTTTCTATCATCATCTAACCACTGATATAAAGGTGTAGGAAATCCACTAGCTTTGCATTGTAAACGCAAATGTTGGTTAATAATTGAAGAATTATCCTTATCTATGGAAGTATTTTTGTCTAATAAATTTTCTTCAGATTTATCAATATAAACAATTATTTGCTCTGGACGTGACCAAATAACTGGACCTTTTTTTAATTAAAAATTAAAAAATTTAAAATTTTGGAATTTAATTTTTATTTTTAAAATAACTCAGAAGTAGGAAAATCTTCGGTTCGGTTTGAAACCGACAACCCTACTCAGAAGGCTTAAAATAATTTTTTATAAAATCTATAACAAGGCTAATTTTATAGTCTTGAGTTTTGCTACTTTTTAAAAATCAAAAAAAATTTTTGAAAAATTTTAATTTAGAATTACTTCTCCCAAAAATAAAAAATTTTTTTTATTAATTTTGGAGTTTAATTATTTGAATTATTGTCGATAATTGGGTTAAACTCGGGTTAAAATCGTCTAAAAAAGGCTTTTCAGGCCTTAAGTCTTGATAACTAATAAAATTAAATTTAGGAAATTTTTGCAAAAATTTTTAGGAATTAAATCAATAAATTAATTGTCATGGTCTCTTCAGTTTAAAAATTGGTCTAAAAAATTTTTTTTCACAAAAATTTTTTTTGAAATTTTTTGTAAAAATATTTTCATAAAAAAATTTTTTTATGAAAAATTTTTTAAAAATTTTTCATAAAGACTAATTTTAGAAATATTTTCCAACACTTTAATAATTTAAAAATTTTAATTTACAAAATTTTCTATGCAGAATTAACTGAGGTATATCCATTTTTGGACCATAAATTTTGGCAGATGAGTGCAATTTTGCTAGGAAACCTTTTTAGAAAATTTTTTTTGTTTTAAAATTTATAAATATTAAAAAAACTTTTAACATTCTGCCCTCTATTACCCAGCAATCTGAGGAGATAAGCGCCTGGTTCTGACAAACGCAAGCATTTATCCTTTTCAGCAACGCTTAAAAATAATTTATTTTTTGGATTTTAAAAATTTATTTTTATTTTTTAAATTAAATTTTCTTTTATAAAAATTAATTTTTTGTATTTTTCAAGCTTTTAAAGACAAATATAGTTGCTGACAAAATTAAGACCGATTTACCTAAATTAGAGGAAAAACGACTACTGACACCATGCTTAATATTAAAAAATACTCTTAATTTGTGTTTTATAATAAATATTTTTTCCGGATTAGGGTAAGAAAAAAGTCAAGGATTTTGTGTATCGGGTAATCCGACCCAACTCTGTTTCCTCGATTTTTTTAAGGTTTCATAGGCATATTGCCCCATTAGAAACCTTTAAAAATTTATTGAGTGTCCGCAAATATTTCCCCCTCCCATTTTTAATTATTTTTAAACCTAAGGCTGTAAGCACTACTTTTCTCTTGATCATTGAATAAATCAAGCCATAATTCTTGAGAATCGAGTTGACGAGAAAGCTGTGAAAAAACGCCATATGAAAGTTGAGATAAATTTGTTGTTAAATCAAAACATGAACTCATAGAAAGCAAGAAAAAAATATTTTAATTTAATTTTGAGCAAATTAGTTCAAAAAATATAAAACAAAATTTTTTAAAATTTTTAATAAAATCCATTGTGAAAGTTTAAGTATTTATTTAGGTTCTACTTGACTTTATGAGTCCAATCAAACTTTATGAGTCCAATCAAAAAATAATTGGATTTTTCTTGGTATTGCAAAGTAAGGGTATGGTACCAAAACATTTCTTCATGTTTGGGACCTACGCCCACTGGGTCTGGGACCGTTCCTTACCCTATCCCTCGAAATTTCTTAAAGTTAAAATCGTTTTTCTGAAATTTTTAAAAATTGCCTATAACTTTCAGTAATTTCGAGGGATAGGGTAAGGAACGGTCCCAAACCCAGTGGGCGTAGGTTCTGAATATAAAGAAATGTTTTGGAACCATACCCTTACTTTGCAATACCAAGAAAAATCCAATTATTTTTTGATTGGACTCATAAAGTTTGATTGGACTCATAAAGTCAAGTAGAACCTTTATTTATGTAAATTTTAATTATTAATGGCAGTAAATCATAAAAATTTTCTTATAAATATAGTTAAGTGTTTTAATTGGAGACCGGACCGAGATGAGATTTTTTGAGATTTCAATTTTTGTACGACCTTCCCAGTTGGAAATTTTTGAATTTTGTCAATTTTGAAGATCAATAGTCAAATTTCTTCCATTTTTTACAAAAAAGGGAATTTTTAGAGCCTCGCCCTAGGCGAGGTTCTTGGCGAAAACCGAGACGAGGTTACGAGATCAGAGGACGGTCAAACCGAGACCGAGATTCTAAGATGGGCGAGGACCTTGGCCTCCGCGATTTCGATTTTGTACGACCCTCGCAATCCGGCCTATCCACAATACAAAACTTTATAGTCAAATGAGATAAAAATTAATTGAAGAAATAATTTAAAATGAGGTTTTCAGGTCAAAAAATTATAATTTTAAATATTTACATCAAAATATTGAGCAAAAGTTTCCAAAAAAGGCTGAAAAAAAAATCTTTTTAGGATTAAAAATTATATATAATTAAAAATATTTACATCTCTAATAGTGATGGTTTGATTACTTGTTGATTGCTGAGGCATCTGAAATTTTTTTATTATATTTCAGAATTGTTTAGGCGAGTTAGAGAGTTGATATTGGTTAAATGAATAGATGAATAACCCAAACACGACCTGTGCAACACGTAAAAAAAATTTTTTTTGGTAAATCTAAAGAAATATCCAAAACCTATTCCAAGATACTAAACACAGACTGAGCATCAAAAACAAAATTAAAAAAAATTCCAAGAAAAGTCTCTTATAAGAAAAGCCTCCTATGTCAATTAAACGTTTACATTAGATTGTTGAACATAACCAGTGTGAGATGAATTCAAATTTTGATAATTTACAGCATTAGCTGTAAATTATCTTACGCCCCGCCCCTTTTTAGTCATACGCCCCGCCCTTTTTAGTCTTCGTTTTCTTAAAATGTGAAATCTTGGTCATTATTTTCGTTTTATTGATTTCAGACATTTACCTTTCTGTATAAAAAAGAGGTGAAAGGGGCGGGGCTTATGGGTCGTAAACCACACAAGTATCAAAAATAAGTCTATGCTAGATTTTTAGCAAAAAAATATTTTTTTATTTTAAAATTCACATTATAAACTCCTTGTTGTGTAACCTGACGAGCAACTACATTTGTCACTGTCTAAAAAATATTTTGCAATTATTGTTTTAGCATTAAATAGAATCAAGTAATCTATAGATTTTTGAACAAAAAATTTTTTTAGTTTTAAATGTACATTTCCAACGCCTTGAGAACCAAATTGTTGTGTAACAAAAACGGAGACTGCATTCTAAAAATTTTTTTATTGGTTTAAGAAGCAAAATTTAATGTTTGTGAACTTTGTATGACTCTACATTTTTATTTTTCTGTCATTTACCCTCTTGTATGTTCTTAATTTATTTGGCGAAAACATTTGGTTTTTGTTAGTTGGTTGGTGTTGGATGTGTTGGGTATTGTTGTTATGGTGGAGTGTAGAGGGGAGGGGGTGTGGATTACCCCCAAAACACGGAGTAATATAATGGAAATGGACGGAAAAGGGGTCATAAAAGTTCACAATTTTCCAAACATTTACATTTGGTTGTGGCATTGTAGTTGTAAGATTTGGTTGTTGTTGTGGAAAGATATTAGTACCGACATTTGCTGCCCACTGTCCCTAGAAAAATTTAAATAATACTATCTCAAAAATTGAGGAATGGGCGTTTTAAAAAATCAGAGTTCCATCCATGTTAATGAATGGAAGGTAAAGATGTATGAGATAAATGGGAAATTTTTCAAAAATTCCATCACTCAATTGTACTCCCGATAGTAAATGTCTTTTTACTTGTCCAAAAGCACCACCAGCAGGTTGCTGCTGAATATTCTGTCCAAAGTTGTTGTTATTTATAAAAGGCTGCAGTTGCAGATTTTGTTCATTACCACCAGCACCAATGTCATTATTCGGTTGCTGCTGCTGCTGGATATCTAAAAACGAAAAGATAATTAAGTGGACAAAAGATCGAAAATCCTCTGATTAAAAAGGTAACACTATATTCATGTTATTAAATCACAATTTTGATATTAAATCACAAACTCGGCTCGTATCCTAAGAGTCTATTCGTTAGAAAATCAACTCTTTGAGTTAGACGATCATTAGCATTTTGCATTCGCTCAATTGTTTGACGATCTGACTGTTTATCTCGCTCAAGTTCAGTGACACGTTGTTTTAAAGTTTTAATTTGTTTGTTTTTGTGAGTAATTTGCCTTTTACGTTTTTTTAATTCTTTCTCCTTCTTTTTAAGTTCGGCTTTTTTAACCATATTTGAATTCTTCTAAAATTTAAAAATTATTTATAAAACAGAAAAAAATTTTTTAGTTAGACAAAACAGAATTTTGTTCTAAAAAGCCTATATTAAAGCATTTCCGGAAAAGAAATAAATTCCGGAAAAAAATTTAATTTTGATCAGTTTTTAATTATTGATAACGTTTAATTCGTAAACAGTTTGTATGTAAACGGTACCCTATAATGAATAAACACAAATATGATCTATATTTTCGTTATAAAGGTTAATAAAAAATTTAAAACTATGCCGTAGAAAATGAAGAAAATGAGTTAAGGCTGAATTTATATACATATATATTTATTCCCTAAAAATTGTATACTCCCCCTTTTCAAATCATGAGAAAAAATTTTTTTAGTGGAGAAGGACGACCCCAAACTATTAACCTAACATTTGAATATATCGAAGGCATACAAACAACATTTTCAACGGCTATTTGCCTTTTTCCATTAAAATTAATCTCACATAGATTAGAAAACTCAAAGTCGCTTTTCAAACCTTTATCTGACATAATTTCATTGAATCACCAGGCAAAACTTGATCAAAATTGTATTTTATATCCTCTCCTTCCTCACCAAAAATATCATGCAACTTGACACGTTTGTTGCCCAAAACATGGGTAAAGTTCAAACTACGCTAAATTATTTAAAAAATTTTAAAGTTTAATGAATAATAAATGTATTATTATTATAAAATAATATTAATTAGTTTTCCGTAGACATATTTACCGGAAAACAAATATTAATCGTATAAGTTAAATATTTCCAGGAATATACTATAGTCGCTTATAATTAATAACTTTCCGGAAACTATATATTTTCCGGAATATAAATATTAATCGTATAAAATTAAATACTTTCCGGAATATGTATATTAATCCATAGATAAAATAAACTTTCCGGAATATGTATATTAATCCATAGATAAAATAAACTTTCCGGAATAAAATACTTTCCGGAATATGTATATTAATCCATAGATAAAATAAACTTTCCGGAATAAAATACTTTCCGGAATATGTATATTAATCCATAGATAAAATAAACTTTCCGGAACTATTTATTTATTTATTTATTTATTTATTTAAAAATAAAACAAGCAACAAAACGGAGTGAGCCATTTACATTGTTGCACTATATATTAACCTGTACTAATTACCCTATTTGGACATTTAGAATTTTATTTTTATTGTCTGTTTTCCGTAATGTAAATATTAATGATATAAATTAAATACTCTCCGGAATATAATAATCGTCTTTAATTAAATAATTTCCGGAAGTATTATATTTTCCGGAATAGCGTATTACTCACAAAGTTCTTTCCGGAAGCTTTATATTTTCAGGAATATACTCTATAATTAGATAGCCTTCCAGAAATATTTTTTACGGAATGTAAATATTAATTGTACAAAATTTTTATTCCCTCTAATAAATTACCTAATTAAGGTTTCCGGAATATTTTTATTTAGTATAAATATTAAATTCCATAAACGACTTACAGGTTTTAATAATGTTTCCCATTGAAAAACGGCCACATCTTTTTTAGTTGACTTTTCAGATTTAATATAATATCCAATAAAATAAGTATAATTTATTGGATCGCTACACAATTTTGTAATTCCTTCCCAAAGACTTTAAAAATTTTAAATTATTTTAATTAAAAAACAATAAAAAAATACTCGTCTTTGTCCTTTTTTAATTTTAAAGCTTTATCAGCCTTCCAATGGCCAAGTTTCTTACTTGACCCTGTTACAAAAACAAAATGTTTGTCCAAAATGGGGAAAGGAACAGAAACGGAAAAATAAACAGTAATAACCATTTATTCCTGAAAAAACATTAAAATTATGTATTATAATTATAAAATTTGTTAAAAAAGGGCGAAATCTTAATTCTAAAAAATCCAAAAATAATTTAAAATATATTTTAACATTTTGGCCTTAAAATAGATAATTTTTTCAACGTTTATGTGGAAATTCTGGACTAAACAGGATATATGTATTTATGTATTAGATGAAAGAAGGGCGAGCGTAGAATCGATAAACTATTTCGCCGTATTTACTTGCCTATGTTTCACCATGTTTGTAGTGTGTGTTTATTCTTTATATTATTTTTACTCTTCTGTGTATTATTAACAAAAAACCTTCCGGAAATAGTATAACTTTCCGGAAAATATAAGTAATACAAAATCAAGTAGAATTAGACCAATTAAATTAGCTTTCCGGAATTATATATTCCGGAAAAGAGACTGTAAAATTAAAGACTTTACTTTAACAGAATTAATATTTTCCGGAAATAATCGTTTTTCCTCAAGTTCTTATAAAAGCATTGCTTTAATTTTTCCATTTAGAAATTTTATTTTTCAAAATTTTAATTCCAATTTTCAATTAAAAATAAATTAAAAAAGAAACTTTTTGGGACACAATAAATCAAGTAAAATTAAACACTCTCAAATAAATCAAGCCATATAATCATTGAGAATCAAGTTGACGGGAAAGTTGTGAAAAATTCTCAAGTATGAGAGTGGAGATAAATTTGCTATATAAAATTAATAAAAAATTAAAAAATTTTAACGAGATTAAGAAAAAATTTTTAAATAAAATATTTATTGTTGTTGTAAATTTTATAATGGCACAAACAAATCTTTAAGTCAAACGAGAATAAATTAAAATGAAAATAAATTAAATGATATCCATATAGGAAACAAAAAACAACAAAATCAACTAAATACACTATTCAAGAATTGATTTTGTAAATATAAAATATTGTTGTATAAGAAATTTAAATTGCTAAAAAATTAAATTTTAAAATTCAAAAAAAAAAATAAATTTTTACTTCGATCATGTTGTCTATAGGCGCGTATATTAGGTTGTTGTTGTATATTGTAATTAACAGGCAAATGTTGTTGTGATTGGGGTGCTGAGGCAGACGTTGGGGCAGATTTTGAGGCGGCTGTTGGAGCGGCTGCTGTTGCTGATGCAGCTGCTGAAGCGGCTGCTGTTGGAGCGGCTGCTGTTGGAGCGGCTGCTGTTGGAGCGGCTGCTGTTGAGGCAACTGCTGCTGTTGATTTATATTAGTGTTTAAATTTCGGACAAGACGTTCTAGGCATCTTGTTGAATTTTTAAGTAATTGTGTGAAATTCGAGATTAACAAAGGAGAGTGCTTCAGGGGACGCATGGGACGCATAAAAGTTCATGGGACGCATGTCTTAAGATAGAGCCAAAATTTCAACCCAAACAACTAAAACACTCTCCTTTGTAAGGGACCTTTTAAAAATTTATGCCTAATATAAGCAGCATATATTATTAAAAAATTTACATTGCCATAACCATAACCAGCAGCATATAAAACGGCATCCACCGGCTAAAATATTTAATGATAAAAATATTAAAAATTAAATTTTTACATCTCCATATCCGTGTTGTTGTTGTTGTATATTCTGTCGCGCAGCAAAAGCCGCTGCGGGCTTAAAATTAAAAATGATTTAATAATCTTCGCCTTTAAAATATTAGGAAAGATTTTTAAATAGGTAGGGATGTTCGAGACTCTCAGTCCGGATCTCGGGGTTGATTCCCTACTCGCGAACATCACTATAAATAGGGAAAGATCCGCAAAAAATTTTAAAAATTAAAAAAAATTTTAAATTTACATCTCCATAACCAGCACCACCGCCATTACGTTGTGCAACAACACCCACAATGGGCTATAAACAAAAATTTAATGAACAAATTATAATAAAGTTTACGTTTCCCTGTTCATTTCCACCACCAATATTAACTCCTCTCTAGAAAAAATTAGAATATAAGTTGATTTATGATTTGAAAATATCAAAAACGCCGTCTAGGGGGGGGGTACTCTTAAGGGGGTACTCTTAAAAATTTAAGCCTTAAAAGCCTTCTAAAAATATAAAAATGCCGTAGAAAAATGTCTTAAGAACGTACCCACACCTTAAACATTAAAAAATTTTTTTACATTGCCATAACCAGCACCTCCAGCACGTTGTGGAGCAGCACCCACAACAACCTAAAAAGTCAAACAAATTACAATAAATAAAAAATTTTTACATTTCCCTGTACATTCCCAGCATCATTATTAACTTCTTGTCCCTAGAAAAAATTAATAGGTATATTGATTTATGATTTTAAAAATCAAATGCTTAAAAATAAAAAAAATTGCAGTAAAAATATCTCAAAAAGCCTTAATGAAATATTCAGCTCAATGTGAAATTTTCATATTTAAAATAAGAATTCTTACACCAGCAACAGCATTTGCCACAATATTTTGGTGAGGCTGTTGAGGATTATCTGAAAATAAAAAATACATAAAATATGTAGAGATAAGTCTACTTAATAACAAAAGAATTATCAAATTACACACTTTGTCGAGGTAAACGCTGCATAGCTTGTTCTGCTATATCAAGACATCTATCTGCAAAACGCTCTAAACGACGGTTCTCTCGTTCAAGAAGATCAACTCTCAATTGTAAATTATTAATTTGTATATCCCTTTCTCTAATAATATCGTCTCTCTCACGAAGTCGTTCACGATGTTCGTCACCCGTTACCATTCTTGTTGATTTAGATTTTTTCTAAAATTTATCAAATATTTATGAAAAAAGGACAAAACTTTTAGGAAGAAAATAGAAAGTTTGATGGAAAAGAAAAAACCTTCCAGAAACACATCAGGAAAATATTCCGGAAAATACAAGGAAATGTTTTAAAGCTTTCCAGAAATTATAGAATAAATAAAACTATATCAGAAAAATGACCTAACTTTTAATAACATAAAAATGTTCAGTAGTTAGAACTACACCAAAATTTAAACTTATACAAAGGTGAAGTTAAATGAAAATGCTGAGGATGAAAGTACATTATATTTTTGAAAAGATTGTGCACTCCCCCACTTTGCAATCAATTATTATTTGTGGTAAAAATTTTTTAATGGTCAAAGGGGGGACCACAAAAGATGTTAACTTAACATTAAAGAGAAAATAACAACATATTCAAATGTTGTTTACTTAATTTTCCATAGAATTGAATAAATAATAACCAAAATTATTTGCTAAACCTTTTTATTATCCAAATCGAGTCGTTCAACCACGTAATCTTCAAGTTTCCTTTTCCTACACAACTTCAACGAATCACCAGGCACCTTCAAAGCAACTTGGTTCATATCTCCACCAGAATTGTAATTTAAATCCTCCCCTTCCTCACCAAAAACGTCACGCAACTTGACACGTCTGTAGCAGAAGACATCGGAAAATTCCAAACTACGCTAAATTATTTAGAATTTTTTATAAAATTTAAGGAATAATAAATGTAATTATTAAAGAATAATAATTATTATTTTTCCGGAAACATTCCGGGATATAAATATTAATTGAATATAATTAAATACCTTCCGGAATATAATAATTGTCTTTAATTAAATAACTTTCCGGAAATATATTCTCTGAATATAAGAGAATAATAAATGCAATTATTAAAGCATATTATTTTTTCCGGAAATATATTTTCCGAAATATAATAAACATATAGAAAAATAAACTTTCCGGAAAGTTTATTTAACCTTCCCCACTTCTCCGGAATGCTATAAAATTAAATATTTTCCAGTATAAAAATTCAATAAACTTTCCGGAAACATAATATTTTCCGAAATATAATAATCACATAGAAATTAACTTTCCGGAATACTTTTACTTTCCGGAATATATTAATTTTATAAAATCAGATATTTTCCGGTATATAATATTAGCCGTTGAAAAGTTATCTTCTCCTCCTGAATAAAGTACCTAATTAAACTTTCCGGAATATAATAATCACATTTTTCCGGAAATATTAAAATAACTTTCCGGAATACTTTTATTTTCAGAATATAAATATTAAGCATATCAAATTAAATAGTTTCCGGAAAAATTACATTTTCCGAAATATAAACTTACAGGTTTTACTAATGTTTCCCATTGAAAAATGGCCAGAACTTTTTCGTTTTCCTTTTCAGATTTAATATAATGTCCAATAAAATAAATAAAATTTATTGGCTCATACAAATGAGCAAGTCCAACCCAACGACTTAAAAAATTAAATTTTAATTTATTTTAATTAAAAAATACTCGTCTTTGTCCTTCTTCAATTTCAAAGCTTTATTAGCCTTCCAATGGCCAAGTTTTTTACTTGACCCTGTTACAAAAACAAATTGATCATCCGAAATCGGAAAGGGAACAGAAACGGAAAAATAAATAGTAACCATTTATTTATTATTCCTGAAAAATATAATGAATTAATGAAAGTATTGTTGTTATAATCTCAAAATTTAGCGGAGCTAGCTTAAATTTTGTTTTTAAAAATTAAAGAGGCTTGAGATATATTTTATTATTTTGGCCTTAAAATTATTAAATATTTTCGAAAAACAGGGTAGATATATCCCTAATATTTGTGCTAACATAAGCATCTTCATAGTAAGTATACTACTTTAATGGCAGAAAATTAGTTGCAGGAAGGGAGGGCGAGCACGTACACATATAAAAGATCGATTTATTCCTCGCGTTTGCTTGCCTGTGTTTCATCATGTTTTAAATATTTGTTTGTTCATTGTTTTTTGTTTTTACATTTTACACACATTTGTTTTATGTACTCTTTATTTACTAAAAACTTCCCGGAAATAACATAGCTTTCCGGAAAATACATAATATAAAACAAAGTAAACTTTCCGGAAACGGAAACTATATTTTCCGGAAAATAAATAATGAAATAAAGTACTACAATTAAATTCATTTTCCGGAAACTTTATATTTTCCGGAAAAATTAACGGTAAAATAAAATAACCTACACAAATATATTTTCCGGAAAGTAGTTATTTACCTTAAGTTTATGCCTTACTAAAAATTTTTTCCATTTAGAATATTTTATTTTGCAAAATTTTAATTCCAATTTTCAATTAAAAATGTCAACAAAAACATCAAAAACTTCTCCAAATTCATCAACAAATTTAGCAGAAACAACAAATTCAGAAGAAATTGATTTGGTAGAAAAATCGTTACGTGCAAATGGATGTTGGGAGACTCATTTAGATTTGTCTGAATGCGTGGCTGATAAAAGGGATTGGAGAGCTTGTCAATCAAAAGTTAAATTATTGCAGGATTGTATGAAGAAGGCAAATGAGAAGAGGAACTTAAAGAAATAAATTTTAAAAAAATTTTTGAAAATTTATTTTTGATTAGAAAAAAATTTGTTATTTGTTGATTTTTAATTAAATAAAATTTTATACGCTATTTTTAAAAAATAAAATTATAATTAAATAGAAGTATGTATACTCAATATTATATTTTTCTAAATAATTATTTGACTAGTTTGTATTTTTTAAAATACGTATAAGACTTTCCGGAAATAAAAATAAATGGTCCAGAAAAAATACAGCTTTCCGGAAGTTATATTACTATGTAGTTTCCGGAAATGAAGTAAAAGTCTCCGGAAGGAATATAACTTCCCGGAAAAAAACCGGAAAATATAAAAACTTTCCGGAAATTATATTATATGCTTTCAGGAATTCACAATATAACCTTCCGGAAATAAAATAGAATTTTCTCTAACAATAAAAATCTTTTCCGGAAAATATATAACTTTCTTGTAAAGTAAATAACTTTCCGGAAGTTATACTAATATAAACCATTTCCCGTAAATAAAATTATAATTTTCTTTCCGTAAAATCAAGCAAAACTAAAAAGTTCAGCAAAATAAAATATTTTAATAAGTAGCAGATAGAGAACGAATAAATTCGTCAGCTTCCTTATCCTCTTTTCTAGAAGCTAATACAGCCATAATTGTTGGATTAGTTACTGGAAAATAAAAAAAAATAATTTTGTAAAAATTAAACTAAAACCTCTAGAAGAAGGATGGGTTAGTACCAAATTAAATTGTAAAGGGAGAGTACTTCCAGTACGTGAAAGTGGGTTGTTGGTAACAGAAGATGAATTGTTAGCCTTAATTTTTAAATATTAAAAATAAGGTAGTTTTTTGAAAATTTTAAAATTTAAGTAAATTTGGGTTTATAGTATAGCCTAGAGCACTAGAAATTTAATAAACAAAATTTCCGGAAAGTATAAGCTTAAGAAAATTGAATAAACTTTTCCGGAAAACAAACATTTAGAGTTATATACCTAAATTAAAATAAACATTCCGGAAACATTATATATATTTTCGGAAATATAAACTTTCCGGAAAATATATTTAAAAATTTCCGGAAAAGTATAAGGTCAGGTATAATTTAAATATAATTTCCGGAAACTATAAACTTTCCGGAAATTAAATATTAAGAGAAATTAAATATTAAGAAATAATCTTTCCGGAAACATTATAGTTTCCGGAAAGCACATTTTAAAATTAATATTAAGAAATAAATTAAATATTAAGAAATAATCTTTCCGGAAACATTATAGTTTCCGGAAAGCACATTTTAAAATATTACTTTAATTTGTCTAGTATTTCTATTTATTTGTTCATTTCGATTGTTTAAATTGGATTGACCACTTGATGATATTTTATCTGTAGCAAAACCAGGGACTTGTCTTAAATCGAGAAATGCTTCACCGGCAAAATCATTAGACTAAAAAATAATTTTTTTAAATTTTTTAATAAAATTATTTTTTACTTTAAGAAAATCATGATCCATAATAACAAAATGGGCAAGAGCACAAGGGGGTAGAAATGATGGAACATTGCTTTAAAATATTAGATTTTCAATTAAAAAATTAATTTTTAAATTTTTTTTTATTTTTTTTATTTTTTTTAATAATAATTTTTTCCAGACCTGCCCACGGATACTGATTTTGGTATCCGTATCCGCATATTTACGGCGGATACAGACGGATATCCGCAGGCATTTTGATATTATCTGTATCCGTATCCATGAGCAGATCTGATTTTTTCAATAATTTTTTTCTCCCATGACCTTTGGAAAATTTTGAAAAAAAGATTCTAGATTAATTTCTGGTCATTTTTAGGAGTTCAAAAATTAAAAAAAACTTTTTTAAATGATCAAAAAAATAAATCTGGATAGGACAGAAAAATAATTTTTTTTCTCCTCACAAAAAAAATTAAAAATTTATTTAAAAATATTATTAAACCAACAATTCAAAAGTTTCTCCAAAAACTGGATTTAGGCAAGAACTGACAACCTTAAAAAATTTATTTTTTGTAATTTTCCTAAAAAATATTTTTTTCTTCAGATCACCTTTGTTTTTGCATTATTAATATCAGGAAAGTGCACTTTAGGTAATAATTCAATAACAACATACGGGTCACTTAAACCATTAGAATCTAATGGAATTATTTGTTTGGCACTTAAAACTTCAATTACTAAAAGTTGAGAATTTGGATTAAAATAAGCACGTAAATTAAGTATTCCATATTTACATTCTGTTACCTTTAAAAAGAAATTTTAAATTAAAAAAAGGAGAAAATTAATAATAAAATTGAGGAGAGGAAGCTTAAGCCAAGGAAAGATCGGAATTTATAACTTTGCCTAAAGAAAAGGTAAAATGGTAAAATTTTCTGGAGACACTCCCAATAGTGTCATCTAACAAATCCGAAAATTTCAGAATTTTTGGTTTGGTATTTCCAAAGTTATGAAAGAAAACGTCAGTTTAATTGAAGAAAAAGAGATTTTTAAATTTGTTTTCAGCCACATTTCCGGAAATATTTCCAGAAAAAATCCCGGAAAATTAAGTAAGTATTCACCACAACTTTCCGGAAATATAATTCGTCTCTGTACATAGAGACATTATATTTTCCGAACATTATATTTCCGGACTTTATACTTTCCGGAAAATGAGTAATATAAAATTATAAGTATATATATATATATATATATAAACTTTCTTTTTCCGGAAAGAAACTTTCCGGAAAACAAATTTTCCGGACTTTATACTTTCGCGCGGAAAACAAATAACTTTCCGAAAAATAATAGTTTCCGGAAAATATAATTAAAGAAACGTTCACCCTTATTTTTATTTAATTTTAATATTTACTTCTTCTTGTGCTTTAATTAATTCACTATAATACAATTCTATCAAGTTTTCGGTAGACATTTGATAGAGAGATATTTGTTCATGAAATTGTCTGTAATCGAGTGATTGAGCGAATGATTCAACAGAAATTCCCTTTAAATATTTTTAAAAAATTAAAAAAAAAATTTTTTTTAACTTTTCCATCAGCATGAAAAAAATCTAATAGAATAGCAAGTGCATCAGTTAAACGACGATAAAATACAGGTTCTTGTCCTATATTTTCATTAACGCATTCTTGGAAGAGTTTGAGCAGTAAATGAACTTGTGAATACATTACACGTGTAAACTAGGAAAGGAAAAGAATGTCAGAATTTTTAAAGAAAATTCTGAAAAAATCAGAATATTTTGAAGATTTTAAAAAATCAGAATTTCTGATGATAGGTCAGAATTTCTGATCTAAAAAAGCATAAATCAGAATTAGTATATCAGAATTGCTTAAAATCAGAATTAATACCTACTAGAAAAGTATCAAAATTATTCTGATTTTCATGACAAGAAAATTCTGATTCTTTAAAATCAGAATTACCTATTCTATTTTTATGACTTGAAAATGCTGATTTCAATTCTGATTAAAATCAGAATTATTCTCATTTTCATGATTGAAACTTCTGATTTTAACTTTCAAAAATCAGAATAATTCCGATTTTTATGACTTGATAATTCTGATTTTAATTTTTCTACCATCAGAATTATTCTAATTTTTGAAAAATTTAAATCAGAATTTTTGACTTAAGGATTCTTATTTTAATTTCTGATATTCCTCTTATTTTGATTTTTCCCATTATTCTGATTTTTAATTTAAAAAATCAGAATTAAAAAAATTTTCTAATTTTACATTTCTATGTAAAAGGCAACGATGAACAATAGACAATTCCCCATCCAACAATTTAATTAAAGGTTTAAGGCAATCATCTGTTGGGCAAGCTGATGGACTCCAAACAAGATGAAAAATTGCCTTTATGTATAAATATTTTTTAAATTTTAATTGAAAAATATTTTTTTACTTTTTTGTATTTTGCTATTTGTCTACGAACAAATTGATCTTGAAAATTAATTTTTTATTTAATAGCGAAATATTAAGAGGATAAACTAGCCTATCAAAGATTCAATTTGCTCCACAATGTTTTGACTACAATTATCTAGTTGTTGTTCAATATGGGCACGCATTGAAGAACGTTCCTAAAATTAATAGAATGGAAGGAATTTTAGAAATTCTGATTGTTCTGATTCTTAAAAATTCTGTTTTCCAAAATCAGAATTTCGGGAAAAAAATTTCAGAAATTCTGATTCACAAATTTCAGAATTCCGAAAATTCTGATTTTAAACTTTCAGAAATTCTGATTGCTCTGATTCAAAATTTTTAGAAATTCTGAAAATTCTGATTCTAAATTTTCAAAAATTCTGATTCGCAAATTTCAGAATTCTGATTTTTAAAAATTCTGACTTTTAAAAATCAGAATTTATTAATTAAAAATATTTACAACAAAAATATTTACATTATCATAGCAACCATCTCCCTCAATCTCATCAAGTTTTAGCCTATCCGCGCATGCCTATTAATTAAAAAAATTTACAACAACAACAAATACAAGGAAAAAAATTTAAAAAATTAAAATTATTAGTATTTCCTTTCCACAATTTCCTAACAAAAATTGAAGCAAGTTTCACCACAAGTTAGATGGCGCGGCGACAAGGCGACAAAACGTCTTGTTTCTCCTTTGTGTCTATATTTCTTTCTTTTATCTTTTCTCTCGCGTATTTTATTTCTTTTCTTTTGTGTTAGTTTCGTAATTTAAATTTGTCTGGTTTAATTCTGTTTTTTCTAGTTTATTTTTGACAACAAATTCTGATTTTATTCTGATTTCACAAATTCTGATTTTCAAAAATTCTGGTTTCAAGGTTGGTTTTTTAATATCTAGTAAAAATACAAATTCTGATTTTTAGGTTTTTTGCTTCAAGTTTATTTGCAAGTTTTACAATTCAAGTTTTTCTGATTTGTTTCAAGTTTATTTTTGATTCTGCTTCAGGTTTTAAGGTTAGTTAAAAATTTTAGCTGTGTTTTTAAAAAATTTATATCTCGGGGTAAATCCGTCTAAAAAGTTTTTTATCCGTCTATTTTGAAAAGAAGACTTTATTTAATATGTTCGCGAAAAATCGTGTTAAGAAAACCTATGTTTAATGAAAAATTTCCTATGTTGAAATTTCAGAATGTCCCAAAATACTTCAACAAAAAAATTTTTTTGCGAAAACAGCGCTATTGGAAATGAGGCAAAGAAAAATAAAAAAGAAAAAAGAAAACAACGCACAGCAAATGCATCAAAATCTAGGTGGAAAAAGCCTGAAGAAAATCAGGAAGGAGAAGTTAGTTTTAAATTTGTACCGGAGCTATTTTTCTTTTTAGGCTGAAATATTTACAGAAGATGAACAACTTGTTGGAGAAACTAGTACAAATGAAAATTTAGATAATCAACCAGAGAGTTATGATGCTTGTCATGATGTCGCTGGTTTTTAACTTTTAAAAGCGTTTTTTTTAACTTTTAAAGGGCCTTCTAATGAACGTGGTTCAATGCTTGATTTGTCTAATATGCAACATGAGGAATTAATTGAAGTAGCCGAGGCACTACTCGAGGAAAATATTGAATTAAATTCTGAAAATAACAAAAAAAAACGGTAAAAAATTTTTTACAAAACTTTATTATTATTTTTGCATTTATTAGAAAAATTTTCAATTTTTCAAAAAAATTGTTTCTTTTGTTCATCTTATTTTTCTGATATCGTTACCACAAGACATTATAATAGTTCAAGCTGTTCAATCAACTCTTATTATTCAACAAACAAATGGTCAAAATTTTTCAATGATGAATCCTTACAACAAGATTTTGATTTTTCTAACGAGTCTGGTCAATATATGGTAAAATTTGATATTTTATAAAATTAACAATTCACTATTTAGGTATATTTAGTTAGAGATGGGGAGGAAAGATTCAATTTAAAATATATTGGAATAACAACAGAATTCAAAATACGTATTAAAAATCACAGAAGCACCAAAATATTCATCGAGTTAAAGAATCCTGAATATGCGATACTATTAGAAAATTTAGCAGAAAAAACAGCTTTATTTATGGGTATTTACATTTTTATTAAGAATTGGGGATTTTTTGAAAAGTTTTTTCAACTCTGATTTTTATTACTGAAAATTTTTAGAAATTTTTTTAGAAGGCTTGCTTATCCTCTCTTCTCAAATCGGCTACAATTTATTAAACAAGCGATATGAATTTACGAATATTATTAACGGCATATCAGACAACAAAGAAATCACAGAATTATCAAGGGAAGAATTAAAGAACATTATTATCGAATACCATAAGAAAGCAATAAACATACTTAAAAAAAGGTGGAGCATAGTCGAGTGGATAAAGTTTTGAATTATTTTTGTAATTTTTTTAATAATTGTGGCGTCTTACCAAACAACGTCTTACTTGTTCACAACTATTAACTAATGCAGTAAAATGATCAATTTGTTCGCTAGTTAATTGTTCTACAATATTTTGTTGTTTGTTTAAACTGCCAAAATCGAAGGGACGACGCATAATAATTTGGTCAGTAAAGTGTTTTGATATTTTACAGAGTAAACGAGTTAATCTTCAAAAAGGAAGAAATTTTTTAAATTAATTTATTAACAAGCCTAATGGTTAAGGAAGCACGTAGTTGCATATTTTCAACCTGAAAACTTAGGTATTGAAAAGTTTTAAGGTAATAAGAGGGGGTTTCCTGAAGTAAACTTCCGGAAATGGGAAATAAACTTTTCCGGAAAAAATATAATAATATAAAAAATGTTTCCGGAAAAATATATTAATAGAGTTTATACAAATTATTTTCCGGAAGACTTATAATTAGCATAAAAATAAAAACTTTTCCGGAAAGGGGAATAAAGGAATCCGGAAAGAAAGGAATAATATTTTATTTCCGGAAACATTTATATACACAGAAATAGATGTTTCCGGAAAATTATATTAATAGAATTTTAAGAATTATTTTCCGGAAGAACAATAGATAGTCTAAACTTTGTAGAAAATTAAGCAGTTATTCAAAATTTAAGCCCAGTAAAATAATCTTGAAAATTCCGGAATTAATTTCAAGTTATAATTACTTTACCCTCAATCGTTCCCATATAAAAAGTAGCTGTTCCAGAATATGGCAAGCATCCATTGCTGATACTGTTTGTCTAATATCGTTGTTTATAAGAATTATAGGGCTTTGACAATCCAGATTAAGGGAAAGATCAAGTCGAGAGAATGCATGAACTAAATTTTATTTGTTAAGAAAAAAATTTTTTCTCGTCACACACCTTGTGCAAACTCCAACCATCTTTGTATTGCCCTATCAAAATGTGCTGACCAGTCCAACTGTTCCATTCGATATTGAAAATGTCCAGTAGTCCCCGTCATTAAAATATTTCTATAACCGGAAAATTCATTCAAAGCCAAATGAACAAGTAAAATAGGTAAAAGTATCTGTTGTTCATCTTCAATATTATTACTATTTTCTTCGTGGTGGCAAAGTTGAGTTATGGCACGTAAATCAGAACAGCCTTCAGACATTAGTTCGCTAATGATATGTTCGTATAACTACAAATATTAATTCCTGAATATTATACAGAGGGAATATAACTTTCCGGAAAATTATATTAATAGAGGTTTTATAATAATTTTCCGGAAGAAGAATAATAAAAATATTATTCCTCATAATAATATTATTCCTCACAGGAATTATAACTCCGGAATATAAATTTGAAGTTTTCCGGAAATAGAATAATAAAGTAGAAGAACAAATTAAAACTTTTCCAGAATATAATTTAAGTATTATAAACTTTCCGGAAAGCAAATAAATAGGAAATATAACTTTCCAGAAAATAATATTACTATTTTTAGAATAATTTTCCGGAAAAAGAATAATTAGTGGTCAAAAACAAAGCTTTCCGGAATATGAATTAATAATTATAAACTTTCCGGAAAGTTAGGAATAAATAGCTAGGAAATAATACTTTTCCGGAAAATATAAAAATATAGGCTATAATTATTTTAAATGAACCCACCAATAAATCAAAAGTACAATAACCAATATCCGCATAATTTAAAATTTCAGACATTTCTTGTTTAAAAATATCCTCAAATTTTGAGCTTCTTTCTAACGTAGTATTAAGGGAATGAATTAATAAATAAAGACGATTAATAGCATTATTCTCCTTATTTTTAGAATTATTTTCAATTTTATTAATTTCCTCAATATTTAATAAAATTGCATTAAAATGAAGATTGGCACTTTTTTCCTATTGAGAAAAAGGAGAAATTATTTTTAATACTATTTAATATTTGAATTATCCAACCAAAAGTTCTCTCATTTCAGTACGAAAATGTGTTTGATATGGAACTAAGTGAGCAAAAACTGGGCTTTCTCGAACTAGTCTAAAAATTTAAAAATATCTTTGACAAACAGAGGGGAAAATACTTATAGCATTTAAGCATTTCACCAAAAGATTCCAGCTCTGAACGCTTAGGCGAAGGAGATCTCCGCCTAGAGCCAGAACGCACTCTAATCCTTAGCCGGTGCCTTAAAATTGCAGAACGACAAAATTCGCTGAATTGAAGTAAAGAATCGGCAAGAACGTATTCTTCATCCTGTGATAGAATTAATATAAGTTTACCTATATTAGGGGTGTTGGCGTCAGGTTAATTATGCCCTGTGGTGGCTTAAATGCTCTTATTCTTCTCTATTTGAACCACCACAGGAAAGAGTTAACCGGTCGCCACCAACCCTAATTTATATAAGTTTCCGGAAAAATTAATATTTAATTTAAAGGAAAATAAACTTTCCGGAAATAATTCACAAGATCTTTCCGGGAAATTTTTTTTTTCGATAAGATTGAAAAAAGTTATGGCTCAAAGAAAAAGTGCGCCCAATTTGCCGCACCCTGTATTATTAATGCCCAGAAACAACTTTCCGAAAATTATTTAAAAATAATTTTAAACTTTCCGGAAAGAGAATATTTAGAAATTAATGTAAAAATTTCCAGGATATAATTTTAAATGAATTGTTTTATTCTTTGAATAATTCTTTAAAATTGCCTTATCAAGTTCCATAGGTTTCCATTTGCCAACGAGCCTCGAAAATGTTTCATAAATTAATTCGAAAGAAATGCCCATTCCAATCATTTGTATATAGGCTAACCATTGACTGAAAAAATTTAAAAAAAATTTTTCTGTTAAAAATTCGTTTTAATAAAATTCTCCAACCACATCATCTGATGTAATTCAGTCAGATCACTTTGTATTGCATGTTGGTGTAATATAAGTAAAGCCAAATCTGGCAATTGCCCTCTAAATGCACAAACAGGATCTCCCTTCCTTCCAATCTCATAAAGTGCAAATTGCCTTAAAAGGTCTTTATGTTGTTGGACATCTACTAAACCATCAGCATCATCATCTAGAAAAATAAAATCGTCGTTACGTTGTTCCTCTGTGCTTGATAGGCGGTGTTCTTCTCGGGTACTGAAAGGAAAAGAAGTAGATAATATAGGTAATATCGTAAACTTTCCGGAAAATAACACCTTCCGGAAATAATATATGTGCAATATACTTTCCGGAAAACATTCGCTTATAGTTTCCGGAAATATTTCCTAACTATAAATTAATATGTGCAGAATTCCGGAAATATAACATTCCGGAAAATATTTAATTAGTCTAGAAATGAATATAAACTAATACAAAAAATTCCGGAAATAGTATAACCTTCCGGAAAACATTAATATTTTACTATTCTCTACTTTACCTTAACCACATTTTGAGCTTAATCTGACCGGAAACTTCAGACTTTTCAGATCTCTTCTCCAAATTAAACCATTGTTCAACTCCAGTAGAAGGAATCTCTCCCAGAGAGAAGGTAAGAGAACCAAGAAAATCATCAACAAGTCCATCACCCCCAGCACAACCTCCACCACCAGAACTAGCTCTAGCGCTTTGGGTAACTTCCTTAAAGTAACGTCCCAAGCCTTTGAGGCCTTGAACTTGGTTGAGGGAGGAAACAACGTCCAATACACTTCTATTTTCATCATCATGATCCCTAATATTTTTAATTTTGTTTTTGATTCCAAAAATTAATTTTAAAACCATATATCCAAATGGAATCGATCAGTACAATCACCCACTACAAACTGAAACTTTTCATTCCATTTTGGATTGAGTGTTTTCCTCTGAACGGAGGATGCTTTTATTATGCGTGCAGGTATCCCATCACCAGTTTGTTCAAATGCTGCCTCCAACTTTTCTCTTCTAGAAGCTCCAGGGAAGGCTTTACGACGGAATGAACCACTAAGTCTTTGGAGTACTCTGCGATGCTGGGGAGGTTTTCCGGTTGATGAGTTGTTATTTTGTTCTTCTTCAGGGGAGTCCTAAAAGAGGTTTTTTATTCAGACAAGAAATATAGGGGAGAAGATTAATTATACAGATAGGTTACTGTAGGAGGAGAGATAAGCCATGAGGGAGCCGTTAAAAAAGGAAAGAACATGATTTGAAGTTTGCTGCATTGGAATAAAATTTATTACTGATAAAATTGACTGACTTGAGAGCCACCCGTAGCATTTGTTGCTTCGTGTTGTTCATCTTCTCCACCCTTAGACGATGAAGGTATTACGCCCAACATAACAAAGGGGTCTGAGAAGCCGTCACTTTAATATTTATTTTTCAGTTTAAAATTTCTTCGGATTTTTGTTAAAAAATAACGTACATGTCTTTAGCTATCAAATCCCTTGCTTCCAAAAGCAAAACATTCAAAAGCAAAATCGGTGGTTTTTCGCTTAGAGCCTTCTCAACTAAGGCTTTATGTGTTTTTTCGTCTATTTGAAATGCTGATTTTGCATACTGAAGTAATTGTTCTTCACCAGAAACCCCTCCAACACTACCAACGGAAACTGAACTTTCCTTCTTTCCAATTCGATGGAGGATGGTGTAAACCGTTTCCAGATAGAGATCCTTACAAAATATTTTATTTTTAAATTTCCTGGAACATATTTTCCGGAACATCTTTATCTCAGTTCCGGAAAATATACTATTAAATATCTTCTTCTAGTAAATTTTCCGGAAACAATTCCGGAAACTATTATATTTTCCGGAAACATTTCAGGAAACTTATATTATTATTTATAGTTTCCGGAACCAATTCCGGAAACTATTATGTTTTCCGGAAATTTACTTCTTCGTTTAAATAAAGTATTCTATTTTCCGGAAATTTACTTCTTCGTTTAAATAAAGTATTCTATTTTCCGGAAATTTACTTCTTCGTTTAAATAAAGTATTCTATTTTCCGGAAACATCTATTTATATAACTTCCGGAAACAATTATTTTCCAGAAATTATTTTCTTCTAATAATTTTCCGGAAACTTTTTTTATTTCATTTTGGAATCTTTTATATTCCCAAGAAAATTATATTAATTATATTAGATTTACGAAAACTATTCCACATTCCGGAAAGATTTATTTCCTTCTAATAAATATAGAATAATATTTACATTCATATGCTTCTTTTGTTGTTCTACATCTTTTGACGGGGGTCGCAGAGAGAACTGCCCAAAGCGTTCAGTCAACTGTTTACTGCTAGTAATACTATTTTTAATCGGCTTTTTTGTGTCAATTAAGAGTTCAGCGTTATTTGCTTCTATGTATCTACTGGGCAATATAGCCGACAAATCTACATCATCCCCCACTGTGAGGCGTTCAAAAAAGTGTCCATCGGAAGCTTGAACACTTAAAAAATTTTTATTCATTATTCTCATAGAAAAATTAATTTAAAATTTTTTTTTCTCTCACAAACATTTCTCGCCGTTCCCGCACCCTTCCAGCATTTTCCTCCTCCTCATCAAATGAAGCAGCAAAATCTCTCGAAACTTGTCTGATATACCCCGCCGCTCTGTTAATTTGACCGCGAGCCCAGGTTTGAATTCGTCCGACTGATGTAGCTGAACTACTGCTGGTTTTCCTCTTCCATTCTGACATTTTTTTAATTTTTTTTTAATTTTTAAAGAGGGGAGAATTGAAAAAATAATTTAATTGTCGTCATAAATGATAAAAATAATTAATTATTCTTATATGGTTTCTTCAATTTTATCATAAAATTAAATAAAAAGAGTAATTAAAAAATAATTTTTGGAATTTTTGGAATAATTGTTAAAATATTCAAAGATAATGTAAATTAAGAAGTTTGACCTTTTTTTTTATTTTTATTTGTTGTTTTTCTGCTAAAAATTATTTTGAAAATATTTTAGAATTTTCTTTTACTAAATAAGGCAATTTGTGTGGGACAGTTCCTTTTGAAGGGGTGTAAATGACGCGCGATTGACGCAAAAAGGAAGTACATAAAACGGAACAGATGTATAAAGGGGTAGACCGGAAACTGGGGAAGAAAAAATAAAAATAACAAGGAAAAATAGAAAAGGGTGCAAAAAATAAATATTAATTATTCTGTGGGCGTTAATACATTATTATGCAAAAATTATGGAAAATAAATATATTTTCCGGAAGAAATTAACAAAATACACTAATTAAAATAGGTATATTTTCCGGATGTATAAAAGTTTTCCGGTTTTATAATTTTCAGCAATTTATTTTATGTAACTAAACCTTCCGGAAATTAATTTTGCTTTTATTTCCGGAATAAAAATAAACTTTCCGGAAAGCTTAAACAAATTTAATAGAAATATTTCCGGAAAGTTTATAGTTATAATTAATTTTTCCGGAATAAATATAAACCTTCCGGAAAAATTTAAACAAATCTAACAAAAAATATTTCCGGAAGGTTTATAGTTAAATTAAAATAATTTTCCGGAAGTAATTTTCCGGTTTCTATATCTCAAAAATTATTCTTTGAAAATAAACCTTCCGGAATTTTCCGGAATAAAAATAACTTTCGGGAATGTTTATATAAATTTAATATGAAATATAAAATATTTCCGGAAAGCTATAACGGATGTTAATAAAATAGGTTAATAAAATAATAAACTATTATTTTACCTACAATTTCATAATTATAAATAAAATTATTTAATTTTTATTAAATTAAATTTTTATTGTATTCTTAAGAATTTTACATTTATTTAAATAAATTTCATTTTTCTAATGCTTATATTTTTTTATCCTCCCTCACATAGCACACATTCATTTTTGTGCTTTTATGTTATGCATGAATGTTAGACCAGTGAAATAAATTTTTTTAATAAGGCAAAGGCTTTTTGGAGGAAGGCAAGCATGTATTGTTGTACACAGAAATTTTTTGGAAGAAAATTGAATGAAAAAAAAGGAAAGTGGATGAGAAAAAAATGAAAAAAATGGAAGAAAAAAAGAAAAAAAATCATCAGTAAAAAGACCCATAAATTTTCTTAGAAATACTACCAATTTGGAATAAAAATGAGAGAAATTTTTCTTGAAATATCTATCTAATAAAAATTGGTTGGAGGGGGGTTTTATAGGTTTTTTTTATTTTTTTAATTCATTTTTTATTAATTTGGAGGGGAATTCTTTGAAGAAGGGAGGAATTCTTTTAAGATATTGCTTCGATTTAATTTTAATTTTCTTTTAGGAAATAAAAAAATTTTTTTAGAGGAAGAATTGTGTAAGTCTAATATAAAAATAAATTCAAATTCAGAATAAAAAATAATAATTTAAAATTAAATAATCCTCTATGGGATTAAAAAATAAGTAAATATTTTTTAATTAAATCCAGATTTCAGCCATATACATATTAGAAAATAAAAAAAATTTTTATTTTAAAAATAAAAAGACATAAAGTTTGTGGAAGATATTCGGGAATTAAGTAAAATAAAGTAAATATAATTTTCATTCTAAAAAAGAGAAAATTAATTAATTATTTATTAATTATATTAATCTAAAAGAATATCCAACAAAAGAAGAATAAGAAAAAATTTTAAAAAATAAAAAGAAAATATACGGATGAAAAGCAAAAAATTAAGTAAAAGTGAAAATGAAAAAAGAACCAAAAAAGAGGAAGTAAAGCGTGGGAAGGAAAAAGAGATAAACATTGCGGATTTTATTTGCGGATTAATTTGTAAGTTAATTAGGGCAGATTTAAATTATATTTGTGTGAATTACATAAATCGGAATTTGGAATCAGAATTAAATCAGAATTTATTAAATAAAATTATAAAGTTGAATCACAAACATGAACAGAATTTAAAATTCTGAATTAAAAAAGTTTAATTATAAACTTAAGTTCAAATTTTAAGTTTAAATTCTGATTTCAAATGTAAAACTTAAGCAAGAACTAAAACATAAAAACTTGAACTTAAGTTTATAATTAAAATCAGAATTAAGCTTGACCAGAATTAAAACTTGAAAACAAAATATATTTAAATTAAAATTCTGATTTTTTAAGTTTAAACTTGAATTAAAAATCAGAATTGAAATATCAGAAATATCAGAATATCAAAAATTAAATTAGTTTAAAAATCATAACTTTAATTTGAAGATATTCTGATTTCAAGTTTTACAATTCTGGTCAAGCTTAATTCTGATTTTATTTATAAACTTAAGTTCAAGTTTTTAAGTTTTATTCCTGTATTAATGTCTTTTTAATAATAGACTTGAACTTAAGTTTTTAAGTGAAACCAGAATTAAAATATCAGAATAAACTTATATAAAGGAATAAATATCAGAATTAAATATCAGAATTAAATTTCAGAATTAAATATCAGAATTAAAATTAAATTTATTTATTTAAATTTCTGCAATTTTTAAAATTTATCTGCAAATTTTGAAAATAAAAATATTTTCTTTAAAAGAAAAGTAAAAGCAAACATTTACGCCAGAATGCAAAGATAAGCTTACTACTTAAAAAGACTTTTAAATTTGAGAACAATTAGAGCTGTCTTAGAAGCTAGGGAATAAATAAATGGCAGCACGCGCGGCACAAAAAAGACAATTTTTCTTTTAAAGAGTAAACAGATAAAATAAAAAAATTTTTAAGTAAAAGATAAAGCAAAAAGTAGTGCATTACTAAGGAAACACTTTGACATTACGAAGAAAATAATACGATTTAATTTTTTGAAAAAATAAAAAAAAAAATAAAATTTTTTTTAAAATAAAACTTGAAAATGAGAAGGAAAAGGAAAATATTTGGCTAATAAGTATGGAAATGTTGAAAAAAAAACTATTGGGATTTTAGCAAGAAAAAAAAATTCAGAAAATAAATTATCAGGTTAATTAAATACTCCTAATCAAGTCGTGGGTCTATATTTCAATAGGCCACCCACTCTTAGTGGACTTAAATTAAAGTGTGATGGGCCTCCTAGGGAGAGCTTGTATTAAATATGGGCTTCTAATAGATTAGAGCATTTATATAATTTTTATTATTAGAGCATCTACGTTAAATTAAATTTTATTTAATTACTTTTTTGAATAATTTCCGGAATATTTTTTAAGAATTTTAGTGAATTAAATAACCTTCCTGAATGAAAATAATTTTTCGGAATTGGAATAACTTCCCGGAAAGTGTATAGAAACTATATTTACGTCAATGTACGAGCAGCTAATATACTGGGTTCACGACCTTCGGCACTTGATCTAATATATAGTACATTGAGAAAAAAGTTTTTATATTTTAAATCAAGCATAAAAAAAATTTAAAAAATTAAAATTATAAAAGAATAATTTGGCTTTAAAATTAATTAAAAATTAATAACCAAATCATTAATAGAAGATTAGAAAACTAAAATGTAAGTATATTTATTTATTTAGAATGTGTTACCAACCAAACAAAATATTTTTACTAGTAATATAGGGTATATGTGTATGCGTGAGATTGGAATGCCACATTTGCTAAAAGGGCGGCTGCCACAAAAAAAAAATAAAAAAAAATATAGAAGTGAAGGAAAGAAAAGTGTATGAATGTGTGTTGTCACACAGTTTCAATTTAATACTAAAAAAGAAGAAAAAAGGATAAAAAGCCTAACAAAAAAAAGTAAAAGTTTTTCTGTTTTAAGGGATGGGAAAATTAAAAAAAGGATGAGGATGTTACTAGTTAGCAAAATTAAATAAAAAAGGATCGAATATAATCTAAATAATACTTCCTTTAATGCTAACTAACCCGTACTAAAATTAATACTTTCAAATCACTCCTATTTTGGTACGGAGTAGTGCTGTGTTTGGCTCCGGGAGCTAGCCCGGCTCCGGAGCCTTAGCCAAAAATTTGAAGAAGGTCGGAGCTGGGGCCGGAGCTAAGGTTTGAAAAAGGTCAGAACTAGACCCGGAGCCAACAAATGCCCAAAACACAGCACTGGTACGGGTTTGAGAAAAATATAGAAAAATAGGGTGTGGTACGAGGTACTTTTATAACATGAACAACAAATCCAAATTTAGAAGTCTAAATAAATTCTCGAAATTAATACTAATTAATATTCCTTTTAATTAAAATTTAATAGCCTAAATTTAATCTGAAATTTAAAAAAAAATATAAATTAGAGATAAACACATTTAAATTGTAGATCCTGTGAATAATATTCCTGTGATTGCTGTGAATTTCTGTGAATTTTCTATTATTTTTTGTTATGCAAGCTTCCTTAAAAATATTTGGAATTCTTCTAAAAAGCCCCTAAAATTAAAAAAAATTATTTTACATCTCAGTATTAAAATAATTTACATACCTTCTCTCAATTACTCATCCCCAAACTTGTACTAGATTTAAAAACATCATTTTTGCAGTAATAAAAAGATGAGCAATCACCAAACAGATTTAAATATAAAATTTAGAAAAAAATTATTTTTGGTCACTCCCTTGAAATAAAAATATTTTTTCAAATTTTATTGTCTTTTTCTTTTCTAAAAATATTTTTGTAACTTTTTTTATATTTTAATGATTAAAAACAATATTTATTTAACGGGGAATTTTAAGAGGATCATGAAGAAAAAATTATTTTTGACATTGTTATTTTTATTTTTCCTTTCAAATTATTTTCTACTATTATTTATCATCATTGTTATTTATTTCCTTAGTAAGCCTAAAATAATAAGCCTAATATGATTTTTATTAAAGTTTAATATACAACATGTAATAACTACAGAAAAAAGTAAGTAACTTTCCGGAAGTTGTATAAGTATAAAAATAAATTGTAGAAACTTTCCGGAAATAGACAAAGGTATAAATATATTCTTTCCGGAATATACTATTTTCCGGAAAGAATTATACTTATCGTTGGGTATATTTATGTCTTCCGGAATTGACTACCAACTTTCCGGAAGTGTTTCCGGAAGTATTCTTTATTTTTTTATATTTCCGGAATTATATATACTTGCTGGAATTTACTACCTTTTTTCAGCTCATTTAACTATATTCATTTTCCTTCCGGAAAAATACACTCTCCCATAATCTTTTATCTCTTCATCTCTAAATAGATACCTAATTATTAAATATATTTTTATATTTAATATTCTCTTAGTAAGTTTCTATTAAATTTAAAAATATTTATTTTTTATTAAGGGCAAAAGCTTTTAAAAAGCGTGCGCGTATTTCCGTTCAAAAAAAATATTTATTTATTAAATAATGTGATAATCCAAATCTCTCTATAAATCCAAATTATTTTCCCTTATTTTTAGAGTTCCTTTTCTCTATTTATTAAAATAAATCCCCTCAAAATATTTTTTCAGAGCAAAAAAAAAATTATTTTTTCAAAAACTTTCTCTCCCCTTTTTTGTTAAACGGCCTTGTTTTGTGTCTATTAAATTGTTAATCCCTCCTCTAAAAAAAATTCCCCGTGGCGGACATTTCTGTGATTTTTGTTTCGTTGATTGGCGGTGAGATAAGCTTGCCTTTAGGTCCCTACTTGGTTATATTCCCTTCAAATATCGCCAATCGCTAATTCAATAAAATTATTTGAAACGATATGACGCATATTGGTCACAAACGAGTAGAGAATTGGAATAATGATTTAGACGGCGTTTTTTGGTATATTTTTTTGAATATTTTTTTTTCAATATTTTTTTCTCCATATTAAACAAAAAATTATTATGTAACAAAAATTAGTCTCATGGAAAGTTTTGTGTTTATTTGTTTATTTTACTATTTTTTAGATTTTTAGCCTTTTTCTGGTAAATATAAATATTATATTCCGGAATTTACAATATTGCAATTTCCGGAACTTGTATATTTAAAAGAATGAGTTATTCTAACTTTCCGGAAAAATATTTGAACTCTGCCCTTTTCTTAATGAATAAGTTGGAGTTTCCGTGAATATAATATATATATGTAGTATATGTAGTATATTATACTTTTCTGGAAATTGTTATATTTTGTTCTGAATAAAAATAATTCTGGCTAGCATCTTTCCGGAAACTATATTATTTCCGGATATTAAACTCTTCTTATTGAAACTTGGGGTTTCCGGAAAGTTTATATATGTCTAAAAATTCTTTCCGGAAACTATATTATTTCCGGAAATTAAACTCTTCTTATTGAAAGTTGGGGTTTCCGGAAAGTTTATATATGTCTAAAAATTAAATATACTTTTCCGGAATAGTTTTAAATAATAACATTTTTTATAGCAACTTTCCGGAAACTTTTTCCTGATAATACTTAATAAATTTAGTATTTAAATTATTTAATGTTCTTTCAATTATATTTTTGTTCGCCTCTCAATTTCTGCATTTAAATTAATTCAAGCTGCTAGTATATGGCATTAAGTACCTTCCAAATAATTGTAGTTCAACTAGTTTCACACCAAATTAATTTTAATTTTTTCTTCAAATTTATTTTGTTAATAATTTGTGTTAATTTTAATGAGGCTAATAATCAAGTAATTTTGAACTAAAAAACTTTAAAATTTTTTTAAAGTTTTTCGACAAATCCATCCCAGATGCAGAAACACTCCTCACCCAAGCAGACTTTCATAGAGTCACACAAAGACAGAAAAGACAACAACCTACCGAAAATATAAACGATTCTGCCATGTATAATAAAGAAAGATTTGAAGGGGATATTTGTAAAATAATTTTTAGAATTTTTTTTTCAATTTTAAAATATTTTCTAGTGACTGCAGTAAACCCTGCAGCTTCTCTTCCTTTGAAAAACACAGTAAATGAGGATTCTTCGGTTAAAACGCAAGATGGGCTACAGAGAAATGCTGTAAAAATATTTTTTCTAAATTTAAAAAATTTTTAAAAATAGGTAAGACAATCTTATTTGAAATGGCCACGTGCTCGAATACCCTATACAGTTAGTAGTCAATATACAAGTTATGGGTAGGTTTTGAATGTTATTCTTTATTTGATTGAATTATCAAACCGAAATTTGTTATTTTCTCAAGTAAACTTTCCGGAAAATAATTTATAAACAAATAAAGTTTTCCGTAAATTAATCCTTTATAATAATTTATATTAGTGTTCGGCATTTGCGATTTTTCGAGATCGAGATTATCGAAAAATCTCGATTTTTTCAAAAATTAATCTCGAAAAAAATCTCGCGATATCTCGAAAAATATCGTCGATATATCGTCTCGTGCCGAACACTAATTTATATACCTTTCCGGAAAATAATTTATAAACAAATAAAGTTTTCCGTAAATTAATCCTTTATAATAATTTATATACCTTTCCGGAAAATAATTTCAGATAATAAATATAATGTTCCGGAAGATGTCTAATGTTGCTCTATAATTCTTTCCGGAATATTCAGATAAATAATTATTTTCCGGAAAATTTTATTATTAAGTGTAATTAGTAATTCCGGAAAATAATTCCGGAAAAAATAATAATACTATGTACCTATAATCCTTCTGGAAAATATAACTAATTAATGTTTTTCGGAAATTAAATAAAAAATTAATATTTTCCGGAAAACTTTATTTATACCTAATTTTAATTATTATTCCGGAAATGCTGATTAAAATTGTTTTTTATATTCTCCGGAAAATAATTAAAAAATATTTTTCAATAAACACAAATTTCCTGAAAATTTAAAGTCGTGAACGTATTGCTGAAGCAATTGACGAATATCACAAGAAGACTTGTGTTGAATGGACACCTAAGGCAGCGAATGATATTGACTATGTAAATAATATTTACAATAAATTTAAAAAATATTTTCAATATTTTTTAAAGGTACACATTTTACCTGATGATGGTTGCTATTCTTTGGTGGGAAAAGTTGGTAATATTTAACATTTTAATTTAAATTTAAATAAAATTATTTTCAGGTGGAAAACAGCCTGTATGTTTTTAAATTTTGAAATTTTATTTTTTTTTTATTTTAATTTAAAAACAATTTTTTAGGTCAGTCTAGGTGAAGGTTGCATGACTATAGGAATTGTGTAATAATTTTCAAAATATTTTTAATAAAATTTTTAATTGTTCTTTTGCAGTATTCACGAGTTAATGTACGTTATTTTTAAAAATTATTTTTCAATTTAAAAAAATCCCTAAAATAATTAAAATTAATCTTTCACATTTAAAGGCATTCTGTTGGATTTTTTCATGAACAAAGTAAAATAAAAAATTAAAAAAAAATAAATAATAATCTCAAGGTAGAACAGATCGAGATGATTATGTTAATATACTTTGGGACAATATTGACCCAACTTTAAGAGGTAAAAGAATAAAATAGTTTCAATTAATTAATAATATTTTATAATTATTTTTCCGAAAGAGTATTAATTTATTAGAATCTTTACGGAAGAATAATATAACAAAGAAATAATCCGGAAATAATATAACTTTCCGGAAAATGTCTAAAAATTATAAGAAACTTTCCGGAAAGGTAAATTTTACAAATTATTTCCGGAAAGTTTGGAATAACTAGGAAATAAAAACTTTCCGGAAAGGTAAATTTTACAAATTATTTCCGGAAAGTTTGGAATAACTAGGAAATAAAAACTTTCCGGAAAGGTAAATTTTACAAATTATTTCCGGAAAGTTTGGAATAACTAGGAAATAAAAACTTTCCGGAAAGGTAAATTTTACAAATTATTTCCGGAAAGTTTGGAATAACTAGGAAATAAAAACTTTCCGGAAAGGTAAATTTTACAAATTATTTCCGGAAAGTTTGGAATAACTAGGAAATAAAAACTTTCCGGAAAGGTAAATTTTACAAATTATTTCCGGAAAGTTTGGAATAACTAGGAAATAAAAACTTTCCGGAAAGGTAAATTTTACAAATTATTTCCGGAAAGTTTGGAATAACTAGGAAATAAAAACTTTCCGGAAAGGTAAATTTTACAAATTATTTCCGGAAAGTTTGGAATAACTAGGAAATAAAAACTTTCCGGAAAAATAATTGTAAAATTAATATATCCGGTAAAACAATATAAATAAACATTTTCCGGAAATAGTAGAACTTTCCGGAAAATGTTGTTAACATTATTATAACCTCTCCGGAAACGTAGGAATAAATATAAAATTAATACTTTCCGGAAAATAATTAAAGTTAATTATAGATCAATTCGACAAATATTCTCAAAATATGATTGACTATTTGGGGGCTAAATGTATGTAAATAAATTATTAAATTTTTAAAAAAAAATAATTTTAAATTTAAAGATGATTATTCTTCTGTAATGCATTATGGACCCTTAGTATAGAAAAAATAATTTTTTAAATTAAAAATTATTTTATTTAAAGGCATTCAGTAAAAATGGGAAACCAACGATCGAACCAAAAGAGAAAAGTGTAACAATTGGGCAACGTTTGGGATTTAGTCCAACAGATTTATACAAAGTCAATAAGCTCTATAATTGTCCGAATTGTATGAAAATTAATTTGAATTAACGAAAAAAAAATTTTTTTTGAAGCAAATACCAATCCCCAACAACAACAAACTTCTCAACAACAAAAACAGCAACAATTACCTGTACCTATTTCAGTTGTTTCTACCTCTGGAAGTGTTGCTTCGAGTAATAATAAATGTATAGATTTGTTGAGTGAATGTCCATATATAGCTAATAAAGGTGAATATTAAAGTTTTTTACATTTTGAAATATTTAAATTGGAAAAAATTCTCCCGATATCCCTATTAAGATAGATTAGGATTTGGAGATTAAAGAGAGTTGGGGTGGTATTGAGTAATTAGGAATCTAGACGAAATATCAATGAAGTCCCCCAATATTCCTTTAAATGTTAATGACCCGGTACCACTTCAAATCCTTCTTAAGTCACCCAATATCCCTCCAACTCCTCTTTAATCACCTGAGATCACTTAAAATCCTCTTATATTCCTCTTAATTTCCCAATATCCCCCGATCTCCTTTTTAATACCCTTAACCACTTCAATTCCTCTCATATCCCCGATATTTATTACGTAAAAATTTTTAATGGGAAAATCTTGGAATCTCGCTGGAGCCTGGTAAATTTGAGAACCGGGAGAAACCGGTATCCTCGTCTCGTTCAAAATTCTGAAAAAATTTTTACCGCCTTTAATTTAAATTTGCTTTTAATCAGATACTTGTAATTCAATGTTCAGCTCTTCATTTTTACAAGCTAATTGTCCAAAAAGCTGCAATAATTGTCCTTCCAATAACAACACAGATTGTAATGTATACATAAATTTTGTGGGAATTTAAAAATATTTTTGAAAATTTTAAAGGATAATAAAGATTGGTGTTCGCGTTGGGCAATTAGCGGAATGTGTGATCTCTACATTTTTCAAGTAGAATTTTTATTTTGATTAATCCCTCTCTAATTAAAGACCCTTTTAAATACCAAGCTCTAATAAAATTGTCTCACTTAAAGTCTAGCTATACTCTCTAATAGTAAGCCTCTTTTAATAACATCTCTCTATTAGAACACCCCTCTCTAATAGTAAGCCTCTTTTAATAACATCTCTCTATTAGAACACCCCTCTCTAATAGTAAGCCTCTTTTAATAACATCTCTCTATTAGAACACCCCCTCTCTAATAGTAAGCCTCTTTTAATAACATCTCTCTATTAGAACACCCCTCTCTAATAATATGCTTTTATTGAGGATTCTAGCCTTACTAAATAGGATACTGTATTATTTAATAATTTTTAGTCATATATGCTCTCAAATTGTCAAATGTCCTGTGGCGTTTGTTAAAATTTTGAATTTTCCACTGATACCGGTGGGACAGTATACATACCTATATACAAACTTACCTATTAATTATTGTAACAGAAAAGTGCTTTATTTTTATATACTCATTTTTTGTTGTATAAATATTATTTATATAAAATAAAATTAATTTTGAAAACCAAGAGACCGAGGAGGAAAAACCAAGAGGCCACCGCTAGAGGAAAACCTCGTTATTTGCTTTAATAATTCAAAAAGAAATATTTAAATTTAATTTTTTAAAATTAAATTTTAATTTTTAAAATCGACTTGAAAAATCCATAGACATTAATTATTACATTAATTAAATTAAAGGAAATAAAATTTTAAATAGACAAAGGAAGGAATTGTCTATTGCCTTAGACGTTAAAAAAAATTTTTTTAAGAGGCCCTATCCTCGCGCATAAAAAAAATTGTCTAATAAAAAATTTAAATAATGGAAGGGATCTGTCTTTCCGAGGGTGGTAAAAAAATTTAATTTAGACAACAATGAAAAAATTTAAAGACAATGGGTGCCCTTTAAAATTACTTTAATAGTTAAAGGCGCGCGCTAGGCGGGCATAAGTCGACAGGCATGTATTCCCGTTGATTTTAATTTATTTAAAAGCCCATAGAAAATAAGGGGAAATTATTCAAAAGTTTTCCTTCAATTTAAATTTTCAAAAAAAATTTTTCTTACCTTCTAAACAACCAAAAATGGCAAAATTCTTTCTTATTTTTATTTTATTAATTTTTATTTTTATTAATTCATCTTATGCTTCCTCCTCTGGCTACGTAGGCAATTGGAGAAAACATACACCGCAAGAAATAGCAGAAGCTGAAGCTAAGAAAGCAGCTAAGAAAGAACAAGAGCTGCGTGGTTAGTATTAAAAATAACGTGAATGCTTCAATATAAGCCCTGGGTTTATATTCTTTAATAGGTTACTATGAGTGGGATACTGTTGGGGAATTAATGTTTAGACTAGTGTAGCACCCTGAGTCTTCAGGATCGGGGTAGTGTCGGGGATCGGGGTTTATCGGGGTAGAGCTCGGATCGAGGTTTATCGGGGATCGGGGTAGTGTCGGGGATCGGGGTAGTGTCGGGGATCGGGGTTTATCGGGGTAGAGCTCGGATCGAGGTTTATCGGTGATCGGGGTAGTGTCGGGGATCGGGGTTTATCGGGGTAGAGCTCGGATCGAGGTTTATCGGGGATCGGGGTTTATCGGGGTAGAGCTCGGATCGAGGTTTATCGGGGATCGGGGTTTATCGGGGTAGAGCTCGGATCGAGGTTTATCGGGGATCGGGGTTTATCGGGGATCGGGGTTTATTGGGGTAAAGCCTTCGTGGTTCGGGTGGGGTGTTTTGCCAAAAAATCGTTGGGGTTGTGGTCAGGTTGTGTGGGGGAACAGTGTCGCTCCTTAATTTTAACCCATCCGTGTGCTGGGGAATTATTTAAAAGGAGTGAATTAATCGAAAAAGTTAATCGACCCTTTTTTCCGACTAGGGAAGACTATGGACGAAATTTCTCGACAAAGTAACTTTGAAATTTCATTTAAAAATGAATAAAAAAATCTTTTAAATTATTTAAATTAAGAAATGAGAGAACGTGCTGCAAAAGCTGAAAAAAAGAAACGGGAGAAAAAAAATGGTTCCACAAATTAAAAAAATTAATTCGAAATTTTCAAAATTTCGAATTAATGTGGATAAAAAGAAGGAGAGATGTAAAAAGAAGGGATGATGTTTATAAGAAAAAAAACAGATATTCTGTTGCTCCTTTATGTATTGTACAAACAAACATTTTTAAAACTTTCTTGTAAAAACTTGCGATTATTTTGATTAAATTTTGGGAAAAAATTTGTTTTTTTAAATTATTTTTGTAAGAGAATTGGAGGATGGGAGCAGGCCAACCTACCGCCGAGCTACAACTTCGTTCAAAATTGTCGAATCCGGGACGCCCTGGTATCGTTTGATTCAGCTCGTCGAGGCGCATCGAACCATACCAGGGTGTTTATTTTTCAAGCTTATTTTTTCTGAAGCAAGTTTATTTTTTAACAAACATTTTAATATTCTACATATTTAAACTTTGTTTTAAAAATAAGCCTTTATTTATTATTTTCAGGTTTATTTTCTGAAAAACAAGTTTATTTATTTGATTGTTAACATATATAATTGAAACATTTAAGGAGAGATTTATTGCTTCATGTTTATTTGTTGTTGCTAACACACTCTTTTAACTTTTTTAAACTCATTCTCCCTAATTTTCTTTTTTTATTTAATTTTATTTTTTTCCTAATTATTTTTAAACATTTTTAAATATTATTTTCCCCAAAAATTTATTTTTTCAAAAAAATTATTCCCAAAAATGGGGCCATTCATTTAACATCCTTTTTAAAAGACCACAATCAATTTTCAAAAAAAATTTTTTTCTCAGTCTCTGGAATTTTTTTTTCTATTTTATTTTTAATTTTACCATTGTCTCTTCCCCTAAATTTCATGATAAAAACGTTAGAATATTTTAAAATAAATTAAGTAATTGACTAATAAATACATCTGCCGATCATAAAAATAATTAAGAAATTTTGGAAAAAAATTTTTCTACAAAAAAAAAGATAAGAAAATGATAAAAAGAAAAACTTTGTACTGTTTTTAGGAAAATATTGAGAATTAAAGCGAGAATAAAAAATATTTAGTTAATATAATTGAGTTGATTGATTTTGCTTTAATATTTTCCTTTAATTAAATATTTATTATAATTTATTTAGTAATAATTGTAATAAATTCCGCCTGCTTCAAGTTCTAATAAAAATATAAGTTAAGGCTTAGTTAAAGTTTTATTTTAAAAAATTCCGCCTGTTTCAAGTTCAGACTTAATATTTAATTTTGTAGTTTAGGTTACTAATTCCGCCTGTTTACCATTATTTTAATAAATTCCGCCTGCTTCAAGTTTAAATAAAAATTATTATTTCAAAGTTTTATTTAATAGTCTTTGTTTCAGGTTTTAATAGAAAATAAACCTGAAACTTATTTTAAGTTTTATTTTAAAAATTCCGCCTGCTTCATGTATTAATAATAACTTAATTCAGCCTGCTTCATAATTTTACTAATTAATATTTTTAAATGAATAATAATAATAATTTAACCCCTACACCCACAAGTACATCAACTATAGATGAAATTAAAATGCTAGAAGAGCCATTAAATATTTCGGAATACTATGAGGGCGTTAGGTATTTAATTGGAGTTTTAATATTTTTAAATTTTAATTTTTAGTGTTTTAATAACAGGCGCTAGCGGCTTTTTAGGTAAAGTGTTGCTGGAAAAGTTGGTTTTTTCTCAGCCAAAATTAAATAAAATATATTTGTTGTTACGCCCTTTGAATGGTGAAGCACCGCATTTAAGACTGTCAAAAATACTTGAGGTAAATTAAAAAATTCTACTTCTGCTTCAACTTTTAAATTAATTCTTAGAGTCCATTGTTTAGCCGAATACGTTGCAAGGATGAGAATAGACTTGAAAGAATGCTTGTGCCTATATGTGGGGATTTAATGCAAGAAGATTTGGGTCTAAGTTGTGAAGACCAAGAAACACTAGCTAATGAAGTTTCTATTGGTATGAGTTTATAATGAAGTCTGATCCAAATTTGAGTAGTTGTAAAGCAAGCAGAATTAGTAATAAAAAATCCGCCTGCTTCATGTTCCTTAATAAATAATTATTATTAGTTTAAAAATTCCGCCTGCTTCTAATGTCTAATAAATACTATAAATAATTTTAAATCAGCCTGTTTCAAGTTCCTAATAAATATTAAACTTTTTTAAATCCGCCTGTTTCACGTTTAAATAAATAAATAAAACTTGAATTTTGCTTGAAGTTTATTTAATTATCTATTTATTCCTTTAAGTTTTTCACTGTGCAGCAACAGTAAAATTTGATGAAGCATTGCGTGCTTCTATTCAAATGTTAGTAATTTGTATTTTTTAGTATTTTTTAAATTAATTAAATATTGAGAAAATAATTAATATAAAAATTCAAAAAAATTATTTAAAGGAATGTGATAGGAACTCAACGATTGACTGCACTTTGTAGACGAATGAAACAGCTTAGAGTAAAAATAATTTTTCAAAAATCTTTTGAATAAATTATTTAAAAAAAGGCATTTGTCCATACATCGACAGCCTATGCTAATTGTAATAAAGAATATACTTCAGAACACATTTATGAACCTTGTGTTAATGCTTCTAAATTAGTTGAAGCAGCTAGTAGTTGGATGAATGAAAAAATGCTTGATTCCCTTTCTGCTCAATTACTTGATGTATTTATTAATTAAATAATTTTTTATAAAAAATTAAATAGAAAATATTTTTTAAATTAACTTTAGAACCGCCCAAATACTTATACCTTTGCTAAGGCGTTAGCAGAAAGTCAGGTAATTGAATAATTAAAACTTGAAGCAAAAAATAAAAATAAACTTGAAACTATAAATAAACTTGAAGTTTAAACTTAAGTTCAAGTTTATTTATTAAAACTTAAGTTTAATAAATAAACTTGGATTTTTTCGAAAACTTAAGTTTTTAAAAAATAAACTTGAATTTATTAAGAAACTTGAGTTTAATTTTAACTTTTTTAGCAAGCTTACGTTAATTTACAACTTTATTCGTAAACTTAAGTTATTTATATAAACCTGCATTTATTCTAAAAATTAAGTTTTATGTGGAACTTAAAGTTTCAAGTTTACAATTTTCAATTAAATTTCTTTAATTTTTATAGTTGCTATCACAACAGAAGCTATTTCCTTCCCTCCCAATAATAATTATTCGACCCTCCATTGTTGGTGCTATATGGAAGGAACCTCTTCCCGGATGGATTGATAATGTTAACGGACCCACAGGAATATTTATTGGAGTTGGGAAAGGGTTATTAACTGATATGTGTGGAAATGTTGACATAAAAACAGATATTATTCCTGTTGATATTGTTGCTAATATGTTGATTGCTGCTGCTGTTTATAGAGCTAAAATGTTTTTTAATTTTAAAAAATTGAATTTAATTTTGTTTTAAAATTAAAGGCCTGGTAAGGAAGAAAATAATGAAAAAACAACGACAATACCAATAATACATTGTACTTCAGGCGAATTAAATCCGTTAAAATGGAGAAGGTTGTAAACTTGAAACTTTTAATAATTAAAATAAATAAACTTGAGTAATTGAAAAATTAAAACTTAATTAATAAATAAACTTGAAACTTTTACAATTTGTAAAAATTTTACAATATGTAAAAATAAACTTGAAATAAATAAACTTTAAATAAACTTGAATTATAAAATAAACTTGGAAGCATTTACAATCTTAAAATAAACTTAAAATAAATAAACTTGAATTTAAAACAAACTTGAAACATTAAATAATAAACTTGAAACTTTCACAATTTTAAATAAACTAGAAATTAATTAACTTAGTAAATAAACTTAAGTTCTGATAATTAATTTTATAGAATTGTAAACTATTTGGAGCAGTTTTTCCATACTTATCCTTTTGATCAGTGCTACAGGGTGACTAGAAAAATTATTAATTTTTTTAATTTTTAAATAAAATTAAAGGTTCCTTCAACACAATTTCATCGTCAAAGAAAAATATTTTTGATAAATTTTTATTTAAAACACTATTTAATTGCTCAAGCTGCTGATCGTGCCTTTAAACTAGTTGGAAAGAGACCAAAGTTGGTCGAAAATTAATTTAAAAATAAATTTAAATATTAACAGATTTGTTAAAATATATAACAAAATATGGAGGATGATGGAAACTTTGCATTATTTTACTACACGTGAATGGACTTTTGAATCGAAAAATGCTGTTAAATTGTGGAATGGAATGAGTGTTGAGGATAAAAAGGTTTGAAGAAAAATATTTGTTGTTAACTTAAAAATTGATTAATTAAACTTGGAAATTAAAAATTAAACTTGAAACAATAGAATAAATAAAGTTGAACTTGAAAATAAACTTGAGCTTAAACTAATATTAAACTTGAAAGTTACATAAACTTTGAGATTGAACTTAAAACTTAATTAAACTTGAAATTAAACTTAAAAATAAATAAACTTGAAAATAAACTTGAATTTAAATAAACTTGAAATTAAATAAATTCTCAAAACTTAAGTACTTAATAAATAAATTATATATTTAATTAAAGTTGTACAACTTTGATATTCGCATGGATTGGGATACCTATTTATTCAACTATTTGATGGGGATTAAGGTAAATCTGTAAAGTTTAATTTTAAAACAAGAAACTCTTCCAGATTTATATGTTAAAAGAACGCCTGGAAAATTTACCAAAAGCGCAAGCGGCACTTTCTTGGTTAAGGCAATTTAATTTGTATTCTACTGGAATTTGTTTTGCTTTAATATTACGCTTTACAATTTGGTATTTTTTAAGCAAAAAAAAAATTTAAAAAAATATTCTTTTAATTAAAAGGCGCCGTCAGAAAAGGCATAAATGGATCCCTTGGTTTACTGGATTTTTCCTCTCCTATTTTTACCAAAACTATAATATTCTAAGGAGACCAACTGCAGATTTAATTCCACTAGAAGAATATAAACGTCAATCTATCCCACATTATTTGGAGAAATTTTCATAAATATTTTTTTACTTTCGTTTTTAATTTTCTTTGAAACAATTTGATTTTATTATTCTACTTTTTTTCTGATTTTAAAGTTTTAAGCTTGAACTTAATTTTAAGTTGTATTTAAGTTTTTAAAGTTTATTAAAATTTTAAGTTTGAGCTTGAATTTATTAAAGATTTAAGTTTGAACTTAAGCTTATTTAAGTTTTAGATTTGAACTTAAGTTTCATTTATTGGTTTTAAACTAAGTTTATTTAGGTTTTAAGTTTAATTTTAAGTTGCAATCTATATTAAGGTTTATTCAAGTTTACTAAAATGAATATTACCATAATTATTGTTTTAAATTATGATTTAAAGTTTTAAGCTTGAACTTGAGTTTTAAAATCAGAATATATTTTTCTGGTCTTAAGTTTGAATTAATATACTAGTCTGTTTTATTATTTTAAAATAATTAATTAAACTTGAGTAAATTCTGATTTCAAATTTTAGCCAATTATTTTTAACTCATAAGGAAAATATTATACAAAGTTTATTCTGATCTAGTTATATAAAAATATAATTAACATACAAATACTACACACTAAAATATAACAGATAAAATATTTGAATCAACCAAAATTATACTTTAGGAAGTCCAAAAGAAATTTCTGACTGTTCAAATCCAACTTCATTCACTCCACGACGAATTTTGAAAAAGCCAGCTTCCCCCCATCCAGTACCCCACGAATTTGCAGCTATCCAAAAGTCAATTTTTTGACTCCCACAAGTTTGCGTCCCCCATCCAAGGACTCTGACAGCGTGATAACCGACACGTTGATTGGTTGTTCTCTTTAGAATATTTTTAAAATTATTTTAGAAAACATTTTTTCTCACAAAATAGACTCCAGATCTGTAAGACATAAAATCCTGATAAGCAAGGAAAACAGCTATAACAGGCCCATTTGTTTGTATTTCTCTTTGTATCGCTGCTACAGTTGCTTGATTTCCATAAAGCTGACCAGACGATGTTCCTTTATTTTTATTAATTTAAGAAATAATGTCTTTTTGATTTTATGCATCCCATAATGTTCTATATCTGATTTTCTAACAGACAGAAAAGGCCGAATATTCTATAATAGCTACATATAGGTTTAAAATTCAAAAAAATGTTCAGCTCAACCCCACATTGGAACCTAAGGGAAAGCTTATATATATTATGGGACTCATTTACAAAGGCCAATATTGTTAAACAAATTACCCATATGTTTATCTTGTGGATATGCAGTTTTCCAACTTGCAGTGCACGAAGACTTACAAGGAGGGGCCGGTCCGGCTTGGTTCTGTGAGAAAGGATAAGGTTTACATCCACTTTTCCAATTATAATCAGTCCCAGTACAAATTCCCTTAGTTTGTATCCATCTCCAAGCTTGAGAAGGCGAACCACCCCAGCAACCATCTCCTTGCATTGAACATGTTAACACGTCTAAAGCCGAAAATTGAAGAGAGGCATCATTTCCGGCAGAATTCTGTCCCTTCTTGGCTCTAGCAATGCAGTAACGATCAGTATAGGCAGAAGCGGTTGAGACTGCCCAACAACTGCCACATTGGCCTTGATTTTGAATACGACCAATAATTGAGGAACATCCAGACCATTTAGTTCTAGCGTCAAAATCTATCTTTGTGGTGCATTGAGCCCCTGCTTTTGTATTAAATTCTGGAGGTTCTGCTTCAGTTTTGTTTAATTTTAGCTCGAAACTGAGTTTAGCCCCACAAAGGATCTTTTGTTTTGCCAGCGGCAAACGACTCAACTCGTTAACCGAAGCAGTCCATATTCCAGCAGCTTTTACATTAATCTCTTTAACCAGCTTCTTAGCTAGTTCCAAATCTAATAATTCGTCGAGTAGACCATTAGACTTGTTTTTGGCAGCAGAAGTTGAGGAAAGTAGCCAAATTTTAATAAAATTAAAAATGTTTTGGACATTCTTTCGGAAATTTTGAATTTTCTTTTGAATTTTTGAAGGGAATAAGAGGAGATGAAGTTGATTTTTACCAAGCTTGAGGGGTTTATATATGAATTTTTTAATTATTTTTTATTTATCCAGATTCAAAGCTAGACTTGTTTTTTTTGTTTTTAGAAACCCACAATATTGCACTTTTTAATTTTTATAAAATTTTTAAAAAATAATATATAAATTATTTTTAAAAATATTTACTATTTTATTTAACTCAAACGTTGGAGGATGAATAAACAAAAAGTTAAAAAATAGTAATCATTTCCAAAATTTTATTTCTTCATTAATTTCAATTTTAATTTAATTTACATTTAAAATTAAGTTTCCAGTTTAAACTTAAGTTTTATATTTTCTTCCAAGGCTCTCAAGTTTATTAAAAAGTCGCACTTAAGTTTATTATTTTTAACTCTGATTTAAAAGCTTGAACTTAAGTTTACTGTTTACGAACCTAAGTTTTAATATTTGGAGATAAATACTCAAGTTTTAAGCCAGAATATATTTATTCTGATTTAAAGTTTATTATTCTAAATTCTGATTTAAATTAGTATTCTGGTTTATTATTCTAGAGAAATTAATCTAACTTGAAATTCTGATTTTATTTTTATTCTGATTTTATTTTTAAGATTGAAACTTGGAATTCTGATTTTATCTTAAAACTTTAAATTCTGATTTTATCTTAAACTTAAAATTCTGATTTTAAGTTTTAAGTTTGAACTTAAAAATATAAAAGTACACATGTACTTTCAGTAATATTTTAATTTTATCATATTCTATTTTCAATAATAATTTTAGATATTAAATATTAAAAAGAATCCAAAAATTGTAAAAAACAACCGATTTATTTAATGATGTATTGCTCAGATAATTTAATTTAAAAAATAAAATTTTGGGTAAACAAGATATTTTTTTATTTTTACATTCTTTTGTTTAAATGAAAATAAATTTTAATTTTTACTTACTAATATTTGAAAAAAATTTTTATTAATTCAAAATAAATAAATCAAAAAATTTTTTTATTTAAATACTACTCAAAAAAAATTTTTTTTATTTATAAAAAAATGCCCCGAGGGCTTCCGGAAAATGACTATAAAAATAAAAATTTTATTTGTTTACCTCAACTCATTAAAAATAAAATAATAATTTTATTCTAAAAAATAAAATGAAGGAATTTTTACTTGCTTTGCTTGTCGCGTTTATTATGGCAATGATTGAATCTGCAATTGCTGGAGAAAATGGAGGAAATGAACAGTAATTATATTATTTATTTTTAAAGATAAAATTCTGATTTCTAAAAATTCTGATATTAAGAAATTCTGATTTCTGAAAATTCTATTTCTAAAAATTCAGATATTTAATAATTCTGGTTTTTAATAATTCTGATCTCTAAAAATTCTGATTTTTATTTTTAGTGCAATTAAACGTGGCTACTATCATGGTCGTAAATAATCATCCAATATTCAACAAATAAAGTAGATGTCCTGATGAATTAATAAAAATATACGCAAAAAACTTTTGAACCTTTTATCAGAAAAAAAATTTTTAAAAATATTCTTTTTAGTTTATTTAAATAGAGAAAAATGTCATTATTTAAAAGAGAGAAATAATATTAAAATAAAAAAAAAATTTTTTTTTAATCCAATTCAGAAAAAGAAAAAAAATACTTTCCACAAAATATATTTAAAATTAAAAAAAAATATAAAGATAAAAAAATTGGTAAAACTTTTCTGGGAGCAAGACATATATCGGAGGATATTTAGTAAATTTATGAACAGCTAGCTATTCTCTACTAGTTAAATGACCTATTGCGTCTTATTGAAGGAAATTCCTATTATTGCCCTATTGAAGGAAAGAAAGCTTTTATCTAATTTCAGAACCAACATAGTTATTTTTTGTATCATTGTGAAGTCCCCAGATATATACCTATGTCCCGTTCCGCTTCTCCTAACCCTACCAGAGGTCGATCGGAATTCCGATTTGTGATGTTTTTTTCCTTCTGATTTTCTACTTTTGAGTCATTTCAGGATTTACGACAGTTCCGATTTCCGGCACATTCGTCATTCACGATCGACCTCTGTTCCCTACCAAAAAACATTTTTTTCGCTTTTTTTATTTTTAAATTTTTATTTTTTATTTTCCCCCTTTTTCCTCCCTCTTTACCCCTCCTTTTCTTTATTCTCCAATTTCTTTTTACGTTTCTGTTTTAATTACTGGAAAAGGTGGTGGTGCAGAAACTAAAGAAGCTTGTTGATTTGTTGTTGTTGTCAAAAATTGTCCTCCACCTCCTCCACTTGTTGTTTGATTAATTTTTAAAACTAAAAGTAAACGATGTGGAGACCCTTCTTGTAAAAGTAATGGTAAAGCTCTTGGAGCAAAAAATTTTAATAAACGTTCAGCAACTGGCGAATTTGTAAAAATATAAAGTATTGCTCCTTCTAATGTAACTACTCCTGCTGCATTTTTTTCCTACAGAAAAAAAAAATAATTTTTTTTCCAATCTAAAATAATATTTCTGAATAATAACTGCAAGGAATTTGGCCCCCAAAGCTCTTAAATTTTACTCAAAAATTCTCTTTAATTTTCTAAATAATTTTTTTAAAAATGGAAAATTGAGCATGTTAGCGTTCTAAAGAGGTGTCAATTTAGAAAACAAAAATTTTTTTATAAATTAGACCTCGACCTTGAATCAGAATCTAGATATTTAGTGAGTTAAGATTAAATCGTTTTCAGATCTCCTTTAATTTTTTTTCCTTTGACTCAAGGAATTAATGTCATGTTTAAAGGTCAAGGTTTTTCTTTCCTCAAAATTTCCAAATTTTTAATTAAAAATTTCTAAAAAAAAAATTCAAGAAATTTTTTCTCCCCAAAAAAATTCACATAAAAAAATATTTATTTACCTGTAAATATTTAATTAAAGGTTCACAAGTTTGTTCTCTTTCAACAGCTATAGAAATTGCAATTTGTGTCCGTGTATATTCTACTAATTTTTGATATAAATCCAAAATAACTGGTAAACGTTGATTTATTGTTAAACGTAGAGCTACACCCGACGAATCACGCAAGATGTCTTGAATTAAATGTTCACGTCCAAAAACTCGATATAAGCTTGAAAAAAAAAGAAATTTTTTCAATAAAAGAAATTTTTTAATTTTCAAAAAATTTTCGCCTGAGGCGCTGAAAAAATAAAAATATAGCTTCAAAAAATACTGCGTTTGGAACGACAAAGCGTCTTAATTTTGGTGCACTTCCTATTTTAGCCCCCCACACCCTCCCTGAAATCGACCGTCGGTTAGAGTAGGGTTGGTTACCCTCAATAGAGTAGGGTTGGTTATCGGTTAATTTTCAAATGTGGCTGGCCAAATGTCTTTCAGATTCCCCATTAGAGCCGTTACGAGCAAAAATTAACCGATCATAGCAAAAATATAATCCACAACCTACAGAAAATGGATGGTCCAAAAATAGAAGGAAACGGTTTCGCTGTTAATGCCCCCCCCCCTTCCATAAAATCATTTCTTAAAAAAAAAACAAAAAACCTCAATGGATATACAAGCTTTTTCAATTGTATTACACCCTTCCAAGTACAAGCTACAGCTTCTTTTAATTGCTCAATATTTTCAAAATGTCCAGCTCTTGTTGGACTTGAACTTGGTGATGGAGTTGAAACACGTGCACGTTTATTGTTTGAATCCAAATCATTATTACTTCCATTATTTATATCACATAAACGTTTTCTTGAACGAGAATCTTTTTTGTCTTCTCTAAAAAAATTTTTGAAAATTTGAAATTTTTTTGAAAATTTTTGAAATTTTCAAAATTTCTTTTAAAAATTTTTTGAAAAAAAAATTAAAAAAAAACCTAGCATAATCAACAGTAATTGTACCACAATCTTCAACTAATTCTTGATTTTTCATTGATGTCCAAGCCTCATTTGCAGCACTTGATTCAGCAAAACTTTAATTTAAAAAAATTTTTTTATTAAAAATGACGTATAATTGAGGTCATTTAGGTTAAAAAATTGAGGTCCGAACCGTACTCATAAATAAAATTTATAAAAAAATTAAAAACCGTATAATAGCGTGTGACGCCCCATCATCATATTCAATTTCTTCAATATCCCCAAACTTTCCAAATTCTTTATCAAGTAAATCAGAATTTGCCCAACTCCCTAAACCACCAACGATCAAGCTAAGATTTGGCACTGATTTTCCATAACCTGGGAAAAAAATTTTGCAACTAAATAAAGTCAGCCCGACACCTTAGTTTAAAAAAAATCACCAAGTACGCTACGAGTAGAAAAAAAGTCCGATAGGATTCCAGATCGGATTTCAGAAATTTTTCGGTTCAGGTATCGAATTTCAAATCGAAAAATTGTCAGGGTTTCGAATTTCGAGTACAGGATTTTTGATAAAACGTGACATTCCTAAAACGCACAGCCAAAATTTTAAAAAATTTTATTTTCCAAAAAACCACTTACCAACTTGACAGCGATTACCCCCAGGACGAATAGGTTTTCCATGTTGTCCTTGTCGAGCCGCTATAGAGCCTTCTACTGTCTAAAAATTTAAATTTAAGAAAATTTTTTTAAATTTAAAAAGAAACCTCAAACTGTAAAAAAGCATAAGCGGCATTAGAATCAGCCAAAGTTTTAATATCAACATCGTCAATAGTTCCATAACAATCAAATATACGACGCAATTCAGAATCTCGTATATTTCCAGGCAAATTACCAACAAAAAGTGTACGGCTAGCTTGGGAATCGTCTTGATTTAAATCTTTAAAAAATATTTTTTAATTTAAAAAAATTAAAAAATTTAGAATATTGAGGATTCTTAAACAATCATTAATTAATACGAGCTTTTTAGCCGCAGTTATAATTTTAGGGTTAACAAAGCTTCTCTAAAAATCATTTTTTCCTTACATTATATGGGTAAAAAAGGGTAAATACAGGAAATTCTCGACAAAAAAAGTAATACTCCAAAAGAACAAATTCCGTATTTTTATTTTGGTACTATTGGATAGGACATAGTCGATAACCTATTGCAAATTTTTTCCTATAACGGCTCCGAAGCCGAAATCGACCAACACATTTGCTTATTTAAGAGAAAATTTCTAGATTAATTAAATAAAAACACAAAACAAAATCCGTGATATAACTCACGAAACACCGGCATCTCAGTACGTTTTGGTATTGTCCGACGCTGTTGAAGATTGTTTGTGTAATGATGGTGGTGAGTTGGAGGCGATAGACGACGTATTGGACGTTGAATTGGTGCAGACGAATCAGAAGCCAACACGGCACGATTATAACGATCAGGAACGAATTTGCCTTTAAAAATTTAAAAAAATTAAAAAAATTTTTGGTCTAGTTAAATAGACAACAAAGGCATTTACATGTAAATGAGGAATGTTGATGAGTTCTACATACTTGTTAATAAGTAGGAAGAATGCCTCAGACTTTACAAATAAAGCTAAAACCGATTACCTCCCCGCCAAAGGTATATTACCGGTTATCCAAAAGCCTAAACAGCTACCCCCTCCCCACCAACCCACGCTGCATTTTCTTTTAAAAAATAAAAAAAAAACCTTCTTGGTCTCGAATAACTCCAGCAGGGTCAATTGCAATATTTCGACCAAGAACTTTATTTAACCGAGGCAATAAAGAACGTCGAACACTTTTTGCACAATCAGGACGTTCAAAATTAACATAAGCCATACGTTCATCGTCCTCTGGGTTTCGAACGATTTTTATCTAAAAATCAGAGAAAAATTGGTTTTTTAGATAAATAAGAAGTCAGAAATGTTACGGGGTGTGAGGAAACCAAAACAGAAAATTTAAAAATCGACCAAAAATTTTCTTCTAAAATTGCCGATTTTTTCAAAATTTATGCCAAAATATTTTTTGCTGAAAAATTTTTTTTGCAGTATGGGGTCCAAAACGAAATTTAAAAAAATGCCCAAAAAATATAAATCAAAAAAAACCTCAAAAGGTGCCAAATGTCGAAATTCCTTTTCAAGCAAATAGCGAATATCATCTTTATCGTGTTTTGGGTCAAACTGAGAAATTCGCAAATTTAAATAATCTTCCGGTGAGTGAGATCCAAAGCGTTCCTTGTAAAAATTGGAGAGGCAACTACTCGAAGTTGTTTTTGGTGATCCACGGCTTTTATGTCCACTTCTAAAAAATTAAAGAAAAAATTTTTGAAGATTTTTGAGAAATATTTCTAAGGGCCTATCCAAAACTTTATTAAGGGAAAATATAAAAATTCTTTGGCTATTAAACTTTAAATGTCCAAGGAACCAAGACTCAATCATTTTAGAATTTAAGACATCTCAAACAGAAAAAACTTCGAATTTTTGACCATTCGCCTGAAGATTTCATTTTCCAATTTTTATGGGGGCCAATTAATAGGAGCTTTTGCCTGCAATCTCCTACCTTTCAATTAAAAAGAAAAAAATAAAAAACCTTGGAGGAGGAGAACGATAAGAACGTGAAATTCTCGAATCTTTTTCAGCTCCCCTACTTTTTCTTTCAACACTTTCATTTCTAGAAGAATCGGATGATGAAGAACGATCTCTTGAATGATGTCCCATAATGACCTAATTTTTGGTATTTTATTTTGCTGCATTTTTTTAAATCAATAATAAAATTTAATTGGAAATAAAGAAGCCTTTTTTGATTATTTAAGTGCAGAAAACAATTATTTTTTCCAATTTAAAAATTAATAATTTTTTTTTTAATTTTTTAGGCATAAATATAAGCCAAAAAATATATAATTTTTTTGAATAAAAAATTTTTTAAGAGTGCAGAAAAATTAAAATAATAATAATGTTGACAATTAATTATTATCATTGTGGAGAATTTTTTAAAAAATAAATTAAGAAAATAATAAATTAAAAAATATAAGAATTAAAATTAAGAATTTTTGTAGAATATATTTTTGTGACCTGAAGAAGTGCTGGATTAAAAATTATATTTTTCCTTTAAAGTTGTTAAAATAAATTTTACCTAATTCCCCATATTCTCCTAGTTTATTAAAAATTCTGTTAACAGATTCTTAATTAAAGCAAAAATTCTGATTTTTAAATAAATCAGAATTCTGATTTTTAAATAATTCTGATTTTTAAAAAATCAGAATTTTTGTCTATTTAAATTCCGCCTGCTTTACAAAAAAAAAATTCAGCTTAATTTAAGCAAAAATTCTGATTTTTAAATAAATCAGAATTTCCATTTAATTCCGCCTACTTTACAAAAAAATCAGCCTGATTTTAACATCATTTTTATATAAATCAGAATTTCTGAAAATCCGCCTGCTTTAAATATAAAATTCTGATTTACTATAATTCCGCCTGCTTTGTTTAAAAATCAGAATTAAAGTTTTAAATTCATAAAAAATAGAAGCATTTCTTTTTCTCTCTTGCTTCAAGAATCATTTTCAATTTATTTAAAGTTAAATTAAAAATAAAACCCACGTATATACCAGAGGTAGAACAGTCTCTCAAAACTTTGAATGAAGCAAAGAAAATTAACTTTTAAAAATTCTAAAAAAAATTTTTTTTAACAAAATTAATTTGAAAAAATTAATAAAAAATAATAAATTTGTTGTTTAAACAAATATTAAATTTACAAAAAATAAATAAAATAAATTTTTTCAATTTATTCATCGAATCATAAGGGATATGTTTTCTTTAAGTTAAAAACTTGTGGGGGAAAATTTAAAAAAAAATTAATTTTTTTTAAATTAAATATCCAAAAAAAAATTAATTTTGCTCATTTTAAAGAAAAACAATTTAAAAAATATATATTTTTTTGTGAAGGGCACAAAAATTTGAAAGAAAAAAATTTAGAAAAACACAACAAAAATTTAATATATAGTATTTTTAGAGTAGACAAATAAATTTATTTTAGGCAATTTTATTTTTAATTTGTATATATGTATTTAAAAAAAATTTTTTTTTCTAACACAGAAAAGAAACTTCGAAAAAAAAAATTTTTTTCTTCTATTAAACAGTTTTTCAGTGTTTAAAAAATTTTTTTTTAATTTAAATCAAAAAACAAAAGTGAAATAAATAGCATTTTTTAAGTTTATTAAATTTATTTTTATTAGAGTGACATCTTGAAAAATTTCGAGCTCGATAACCGAGATTTTTGGTCGAGATCACATCTCGGTCCGGTCCCATGGTTTTTAAAATCAAAAAATCAGGATAAAAATAATTTTAATAATAATAATTAAACATTTGACTTGAATATATATAAATAATAATAATTCTTTTTTTTCAATTATAAATGAGCCAAAATTTCAAGGGCGTAGCTAGGGAATCGATTTCAGAAGAGGGGTCGATTCCCCTTGGCTACGCCCTTGCGAAATTTAATTAATTTTATAATTTATTTTTTAAATAAAAATCACAAAAAAATCAAACAAACCTCCTCTATTCTCTCAAAAAAAAATAATTATTTTTTTTCAGCAAGGACATATTCCACCACAAAAAGTATTTTCATTCACAGTTGCTTAAAAATTTTTAAATCTCAAATGCTTTTTTTTGAATTTTTTAAAAAAAAAATAAATTTTAAAAAATTTATTGACGTTGTTAAGTGTCATTTACAATTTGATGCTAGCCATGTTAATCCTTCAAAAAGACCACTTCCACCAATTGCACATGAAGGTTGGACATACCAATTACGAGAATGAAGTCTTCCTAAACCTAACCTTTCTTGTAATTCTGTTGGTTGTAATGCTGGAAATTTGTATTTTAATTTTTAATGAATATAAATTATGAAAATCAAAGGAAGTGGGATCTAATGTCCATCTTTTGATATGTTATAGATTGTGTAAGATTATGCCGTAAAATGTTAATTAAAGCTAACTCCCTTCTTCAAATCTTAAGAATTCTGTATATCAATCTTCATTTTTTCAATCTTTGAGAATAAAAAAACGACAAAATCCAAAAGGAACGGGGAAGCATGGATTCCTAAAACCCTTTAATCTAAACTCCCTGCTTTTTTAAAATTAAATTAAAAAACAAACCTCCAGGCAAGTCTTGTTTATTCGCAAATATCAAAATCGCTGCTTCCCGCATTTCACGGTCATTAACAATTTTGTGCAATTCATGCCTAGCTTCATCAATCCTTAATTTGAAAATTAAATTTTTGAACGCCTCTATTCCCTCCCCTTAATTAAACTTAGGGTTTAATTCGTTGAGCCTACCGTTGGAAGTGATTTAATAGATCGACGAAATCAACCGAATCCCGAAATGACGTCCAGAAAACCCTCCGACAAAAAAGAGGACGGTCACAGACCGTCTAGCTCTACTAGAAAAATCCAGGCCAAAACCTAGAACAGCCCGTTTTCGTTTGTGAAAGGAACGGAAACAATTAGAATGATTCCAAAACAAAAAAAAAACCTGTCAACGTCTGCAGAATCAACAACAAATATTAAAGCTTGAGTGCCCACATAATAATGCCTCCAAAGTGGCCTTATCTTTTCTTGACCTCCAACATCCTTTAAAAAATTTATTTGAAAAATATTATACCCTCAAAATCACATACCCACACACTGAATTTAATATTTTTATAAGTGACAGTCTCCACATTAAAGCCGACCGTTGGAAGTGATTTAATTGATTGGCCAAGTTTCAATTTATACAGAATACCTGCAAAATGACTGTGAAAACCTCATTAACATTAGTCACTCGGAGCCAGTTTGGTGAGTCTAAAATCCCAAAAACCCCAACAAAACCAAAAACATTTGGGACGCCCAAAATGGAGCGCGGCCATAACTTGCTTCAAGATTTCTTAATCCTGCCAGATTTAGTATCAAATCGAGCTAGGGACATTGGTACCAAAATTGACAAGTGCCAGACATTTTCCAGCAAGTTATGGCTTCCGTTTTGATCTGTACACGAAAATCCCAGAAATCCCCACCCACCTATTTCCCTTCACCTTCAAACTCCTTTTAAATTACAAAAAAATCCAAACTTGTTTTCCCTGCCGCATCCAATCCAAGCATCAATACCCGTAATTCTCTTTTGCCAAAAAGTTTAGTCAAAATTTTTCCCATTGCCTTTAAATTAAAAAAATAATTTTTTGAAGAAATGTGTCAAAAACGCGCAAAAAATAGGGCAAATTAGCGAAGAAAAATATCTCCACAAACTAGAAAATCAATAAATTATATTTAGTCACTCTCTCAGAATTTGTAAGAAAAGAGATGAAAAAATGCGCTTTTAATTCCGGTTGGTTGAGCAATTTTTTTTGCATAAAAACTTATATTTTCTAATTGCGGAAGTGTGAAAACAATGGGGGAGAAAATAAACTTAAAAAAAGACACCCAAAAGATCACCAGAATAATTAAAATAAACTTGAAAATCAGAAAATAAGCTTGAAATTGGAGAAATAGTACACTAATTAAAGAAAAATACAAAATCAGAATTTTTAAATAATTAAAATAAACTTAAAATCAGAATTATCAAAAAAATAAACTTGGAACTTATTATAAAATAAACTTGAAACCAGAATTATATGAGTAGAATATAATAAACTTGAATCAGAATAATTAAACATTAAACCAGAAAATAAACTTGAAATTAGGGAAATAGTACAATAATTAGGGAAAAATACAAAATCATAATTTTTAAATAAAAAATAAACTTGAAATCAGAATATAATAAAATAATTCAAGTTTAATATTCTGATATCATTTAGTTAGCAGGCGGAATTAATATAAAAATTCTGATTTATATTTATATTCCAAGTATTAAATATATTCTGGTGATCTTTTGGACTTGTCAATTAAAGTTTAATTAAAAATTAGGTAGAAATAAATTTAAAAATATATAAGAGGCATTAGAATAGCCAAATAATTTTTGTAAAATTAGAAAAAAATAAGTTTTTTTAAACAAAAATTAAAACAAAATAAAAACAATTTAACCTATAAATTGTAAAAAGAATTAGAAAATAAAGAGAAAAATGGGGAAAATTAATTCTTAAAAATTTTTCTGACCTCATTACAAGACTTTTTTGGGGTGAAAGAATAAAATTCAGTCTCTCCAACAATAAGGGAGGTAAACTTGTTAACTGATAATTGCTACAAATCTAGAAAGGCTCTCAATATCAACCCCAAAAAATTTTTTTGACCTTAAAATTAAGATTTTTATTAAATTTTTGGGGTATTTTCCCTTACTCTCCCAAAAAAAAATATTTCCACCACCTCCTATTTCCCCCCAATCTTCTTTTTATTTTCTAATTTGTTTATACTTTCCACCAAATCTAATTTATCCAACATTCTTGGAATATTATCAGTTTCGTTTAAAACAAAAGATCTAAATAAATTAGTTCTAAATCCATCATCCACTAATCCATAATTCCCCAAATGTCCAAATTTTGCAGAGCCGTGAATAAAAATTCTTAAAAGTTCGACTATACTATTTTCATCAAAATTATAACGAAGGTGAACATCTTTTCTGTTTAAATGTGTCTGAAATTGAATAAAAAGAAACAAAGTTTATTTAAATAATAATTCAAGTTTATTCTGATTTTTAAAATTCTGATTTTATAAAATTCTGTTTATAAAAATTCTGATTTTCAAAACTAAAAAAAATTCTGATTATAAAAAAATCAGAAAATAAAAATAAACTTAAATCAGAACAAAATTTAAATAAACATAATTTTATTATAAAATAAAACTTGAAATCAGAATTAATTAAAATAAGACGACATTTGCGGACTGATATTTTGCGAAGTCGAAACTTTACCTCAAAGTAAACAGTCGGCGATTTATATTTTTTTAACGTAAAATTTAAAATTTAAAGAAATTTTTCCCACTCGTAATTTACTGAAAATTCTTTAGTTTCAGTCCGCAAAAGATGCCTAGAAACGGGAACCCTCGCTTTTAAATTTCTCCCTTTTTTATTTTTAAATTAATTTTAATAAAAAATTATACCAACGGCCTGAGCAAAATGAATCTATTAGCCCTCAAAAGTAATTTGTTTGGATCATTTCTGTTCAAATATATTCTCGAAATATTTAAAGAATTCAATTTGAGCAAAATAAAGAGAGAGACAAAAGTTGCAAAGACAATAACATAACCAAATATGCCAAGCTGAAATTTTTTTGCTTTTTGATTCCAAACAAAAAAAATTTTTAGTCTGTGGTTAAGTGGGTTACGCGTTGGATTAGGGGGCCAAGGTTCGAACCCTTTGCAGGTTTTATTATTTTCTAAAAAATAATTAAAGGTTTCGAGGGGTTTATGGTTCCAAACAAACCAAAAAAATTTTTAGTCTGTGGTTAAGTGGGTTATGCGTTGGATTGAGGGGTCAAGGTTCGAACCCTTTGCGGGGTTTTAATTTTTAAAAAGATTATTAAAGGTTCCAAGGGGTAAATACACAAAATAGAAAATTTTTAAACCCCTAGAAAAAATTTTTTGAACCCTAACCCCCCAGAATATTTCTAATTTTAACATAAAAACCTTACTAGAAGCATATCCCGATGTAATCTAATACTAAATGCATCAGTAAATTTTCCATTCTTTTTATAATCAAAAAACATATGTGTAGTCACTACAATAATAAAGCAAAAAACGAAGCGGAAACCATTTGAAAATAAATTTGATAATGGAAAATTGTAGACAATACACCATTCTTTTGGGTTAACTTTGTCTTTTTGATAAAAGTAATTGACTACATCTTGATCGAAAAATGCAGAATGTGCATACTAGAAAAATTAGAAAGGAATTTATTGTAAATTGTAAAAGAATTTTCTTATTATTTTAGAAAACTGGGTAAGTGACTCTTTTGGTGACTCATTGGTGGTGACTTAACGCTCCTAAACCAGACTTTTTCTCAACCTGTCCAGTTCCTGGAATAAACAAAAAAAAAGACCACTAAGCCACCAAAAGAGCAAAGTTCCCCAAGTTAAAAATTGAATAAATTTAAAAGTGAAATTATTCATTAAATGCACATAAAATTCTTCTTAACCCTCCTGACCATCCACTCTTTCAATTAGAGATCGAAATTTTCAAAACATTGACTTTAGATGAGGACCTTGACCAGATCATTGACCTTAAGTCGAGGAAAAATCAAGGTTAAGATCCCGGTACGTCTTGTAATGCCAAAAACTTGAAATACCAAGCCCCCAAAAGCCTTTGAAATACCATGCCGTGGAGCCTTGGGATCCAGCTCGATTTCTACTTCTAATCCCTATTAAATAGTTTACCAATGCTCGAATCCTTAAAAATCCTCTGTAACACCGCAATACACAAAAATTGACAATTTGTAAAGGATTAGACGCCACAGACTTTAAAGTTCTATTAAAAATATTTTTTTTAAATTAATTTTAATAAAATTAAAAATAAACCTTGAAATTGTTTTATTCACATTTTGAATTGAAAAATAAGAATGACAAATGTATAAAGTTTTTGACCGACAATAATTATTTTTTAATAAATATTTAAGCATCTAAAAAGGATTTTTTTTTCAAAAATTAATTTTTGCGGATAAAATTTGCGGACTGAGGAAACAAAAGTTTAAGACAAAAATGTTGTTTTATTAGACAAACCTGAGGTTCGCCTAATAAAAAAAATTAAATCTTGTATCCTATAATAAAAAGGTGTGTCACTCATGTCAGATAATTCTCCCTTACCCCACCCTATAGACACCAAAATCTTTTGGAATTGGCTAACAAGAACAACAAGGCGGTTAAACGAGAAAATGTAAAAATAGGTACTAGAATAATATAAGTACTATTTAGTAAATAATAAAAAAGAAATTAAAAAAATCGTCAACAAAAATTTTTATTTATTTTTTAACAACAGAAAAATATACTTTTTAATTAATTTTTAAATATTTTTCTCCAAAAAAGATTTCAACAGCAATACTTTCCTTCCTTTTTTACTTCTCAAATCCTCAAAAAAATTCATTTATTGACGAGCAGCAGCAGCAGGTTGTTGCTGCTGTTGTTGACCACCACCACCTTGCGCTTGACCTTGCTGTTGCTGTCCCTTCACGTCAACAGGCAAATTGAGTTGCTAAAAAAATTTAAAAAAATTTTTTAAAAACTTAGCAAGAATATGACCCCTTACAAAAATTTAAAATAGGGTTGTTCAAGGTCGGTTAACCGAACCGAAAACAGGCTATAACCGCGAAAACACGGGAGCCTCTTGAGCACCTATAAGGAGTGGACATCCCCTCTCTCCCTCCTATACAGTTGAAGAGGATTACAACTATAAACGTCCAAAACTTTTGATTAAAGTGTAAAGGACTGACAGGAATTTAAGAAAAAAATTTTTAACCCCCCCCCCCCCCCAACTGACCTAATCAAAAATAAAAAACAAAAAAAACTAACCAAATAATCAACCATCTCCTTAGTCTCTTGATCAACACTAATAGTTGGATGTTGAGAAGCATCAAGATAGGAAACTTCTGGAACCCAATTATCACGACGCTCACGCTCTTCTTCTTGCAATTTAATAGAAATTCCACGGACAGGTCCCTTTTCGATACGTTTCATCAAATGGGTGATAAAACTGAAGAAAAAATTTTTAAAAACCATATAGCTGGACACAGAATTTTGTTGTTTTCGTTTTGGAAAATAATGAAGGGCCGGTATTTGAGGGGAACTGCGGACAAACATAAACTTATTCTCTAGAAACTAAGGTTGTTCACGACCGGTTAATTATTGCCTGTGGCAGCTCACATACCCCAAATGAATTTTTTCAAATGCTCTATAGTTGAGCCAACACAAGTAAAAATTAACAGGACGTGAACGAACCTAGTAGACGGACTCCAGAGAATTTTGAACATTTAAGGGGCCCCCATTTTCATTTTTACCCTTTTTAGCTTCCTACACCAACACTTCTCCCCAATTTAACTAGTTTAGTTGGCAGAGAAAAGGGAATTAAACTTGGCCCTCCAAAATTCAAAGTCACCCCACCTCATGTCAGAATACATCCTTCCCACACCACCACCTTTTAATAACTTCCCCCCCCCCCTTTAAAAAAAGAAATACCCAGCAATTTGATTACGCATCCGTTTGCTTGGAATAACAGCAATTTCCTCACAAATTCGTTTGTTCACATGAAAATCATAAGTCAAGCGTGTATAATATTTTTCAATAATAACACGAGATGCTTTCTTGACAGTTTTGGTGCGAACACGTCCCATTTTTTATTTCAAAAATATAAAATCTTTTTTTAAACAACTACTGAAAATTGAAATTAGCTTTAAAGAAAATGAAGAAAAAAAATTTTACAAAAAAATTTCCAATTGAAAAAATGTAACAAATATAAAAAAATAGACAAAAAATAAAAATTTTAATTCGACAAAAAGTAACATTTTTGACTGCTGGACATTTTTAAATTTGAGGATTCAATGGAAAATTGGAAAGAAGAAAATCGTTTGGGTAAAAAAAAAGTGGTAACAAATAGAATGAGGAAATCGACTTCCCTGGCTACCGTAACAAAATTGAGTTATAAAAATCGAACGGGAGGGATCACGCGGGATTAATCCCGGAGTCCCTGAAATCCCGTTTCTCAAATTCCGGAACTTTTTTCGAGTCCAATATTCGCCCGGATCCCGCCCTGGATCCCTTCCCCCGCCGCACTTTGCAAACAAAATCTCTCCAACGCGAAATTAAATGTTAGCGTGGCTTAGTCGGAAACGTTCCCTTTTTTACCCTTAAAGGTTCGAACCCCTATGAGGGAAAACAATTTTTATTTTGAAATAAAAGGATATTTCAACAAATAATTCACTTAAAACTTATTTTAAAATAAAATTACAATTAATTTTCTGCTAGAAAAGATTCTAATAAAGCTGAGTTTATTCCCCACTCAACAATTTCGTTGGAATCATTCCTTTGGTTTTCCTTGCTTTTTTCATCTTCCAACGATCCACAAGGCCTATGGAAGGCCGAATTAAATTTGGACATATTAGAGATTGAAGCACGTTCACGGACTCGTTTTAATAGTTCAGAAGAGAGGGGCCCTAATGGGTGTATTTTTCTTTTGTAGGGAAGTATTGAAGTGTTGCATTGTTCAAACAAGTCTTCTGTCATGGGGAGTTCATAACTTTAAAAAAAATTTTATTTTTGAATGGGCAAGGAGTTATTGATTCACGAAGGAGACCCATAACTTCCAGCTTATGAAAAACAAATTCCCAGTCATAAGACTGCAACAGGAGTGTGCCGAAACAAATTTTAAAAGACGAAAGGCAGAACACCAAAAAGACAAAAATTCGGTGAAGGACGAAAAGGCACACTCCTGGACTGCACAGAAGAGGATGCAATCTCCAAGACCTAACCCTTTCTATTATCAAGCAAATTTTAAATGAAAATAATTGGACCTGGCTTTTGGGTCCGATTCGTTAATCTTGTAGGACATTTCTGGACCATGGATCCATTAGAGCCATAGGAAGCCTAAAAATGCCCATAAAAGGTAGGAGAAACACATGAATTAAAGAAATAGGTTTTGACTTTGGGGCTGGAAAAAAGCCCTGGAAACCCGTCCAGCAAAACTTCCACCCAAGAATTCTAGTCCAAGCTCATCTCTACGATGAAATCTCACCCCTTCCTAATTTCACTCCAAGAATTCCTGGAAACCCCAAGGGGTGAATCCCAACTCCCTACCTACCCACAGCCAATTTTATAAAAAATTAAACCTTCTAACAATTTCTTCTTCTTCACCATTTGTTTCACTTGTACAAACAATTTGTATTTCATTAGAATCCATTAATGCTTCATTTTCACTCAATTTTGCTTCACTTCCACTCATTTCAACATCATAAATTGAAGTCTTTTCTAGTTCAATTTCATCTTCGTCAATATTATTTAACATAATTTGACTTAAACTGTTTTGCCCACACGACGAATTTTCTTCAATTAAAGCCAATTCTTGATTCTCATTCTCAAAATCTGACATTTTATTAAAATTCTGAAACAATTTTAGTTTAATAAATGGAAAATGAATTAATCTCAAATCTAGGGAAAATTGTCATTTGGAACCCAGAATTGAAAAAATTATTGAAATTGTAATTGAGGGTCCAAAAATCCAAAAATTCTAATTCTGTCCCAATCCCTTCACTACAACGTACCTTTTCCCAAGTCCCTATCCTTTCCCCCAAAACCTTGGAAAAGGGTAGGGAATTCTACTTTTCTTCCAATAAATCTGTGTTATTGTAAATTGAGATTTTTCTAGATTTCCCGTACAACCCTTATAGTTCGGGCCCTAGTTGAGATTCTTCAAATTTTCTGAAGAACTAAAACAGCTGTATTTTTTTCAATTTTCCGTAAATTTAGGTAAAAACTATTCTTCAAGAGACTATCTTAAATCCCAAACTAACAAAATCAATTTTAATTTAAATTAAGTACAGAATAGCTTGAGACTATTTTTAAGAAAAATAAAAACAAAAAAATTTTGATTAATTTTTTTAACAAATTTTTTTAATCATTAACACCTTTACGCCCAAAAAAGAAAACAATTAAAATAAACAACATATAAACCTCTCTTTTTTCTTAACATTCTTTTCATTTTCTTCAAAATTCCTCAGAAACGCAATTTAGTAAAAAGCCATTTGCTCTTCCCAGCCTTATATTGCGTTTCAAATTCTTTTTTGATGTGCAACTTTGCCTTACGTTTTGATTTTGGATCTAAAATTGAAGGGGGTTATTTTCAAAGGTACAACGCCCAATTTTTTCCTTCCTCAAAACGTTGTCTCTGTAAATGCTCCGGGCCTCAACACGAACCTAAACCCCTCAAAGATTCCCAGCTCGGTTTCTCGGTACCCCAAGAATTTGTTGAACTAACAACTTTAATAAAACTTTCTCGCAAATGAGAACTTCTCTCAATAATAAAGCTTCCTTCCCAACAATCTTCACATGGAAAAGAGATCAGAGGAACAGAAAATTTCAAACACAAAATCTCTCATAATTAGAATAAAACTTGACGTTCTCCTCAGAACGTCTTATAATACATAAAGCTTGAAATATCTTAGCCCCAAAAGACCTTGGAATACCTAACCTTGGAAAAAAGCTTGAAAGCTTTTAAGTATTACAATGTTAGGTATTTCAAGCTCTAGGTATTACAGGATCATACCGTTCTTCCCACAACTTCAAACCAAAGTTGTGACTCTTTATTGACTGATTGAACGAGACAGAAAACCATAACGAAATTGAGGAAGGAATAAACGGGAAATTAACAAAAATTAAACCTTTAATCGATTCCTTGTTAACAATACTTTTGTCAAATTCAGCCTCAAAAGTACAACGAGTTGGAAGCAAATGTTGAAGAGAAGTAACTTTAACAAATGGACGCATTGCTATACGTTTTGCAATTTGTTTTTTGCCCATTCGTTTGACTACTTTACGTGGATATCTTTTGAAAAAAGAAGAATTAATAAAATTCTACTTTGTGTGAACGAGAATGAAAAATTTTTTTCCAGTCCAGAAAATATCCAAAATTAGGCAATTGGTTAGCCTTCACTATAACCTTGGGGTAAGACGAGAAAACTGGAATATGGATAGGAAAATCGAAAATAAGGGCCCAAAAACGTATCTGTATATTACTGAAATTAAGGATCGGGTTTAGTAATCAATCGAAAATCTAGGTTGGTTTTTAGGGTTGGGGGCCCGACCCGAAAGATCGAGTCAGGCATTGAATTTTGGCCCTGAAAATGACTGACGGGCTGGCCCGAAAAAAATGACTCGAACGTCGGCCCGACTCGAAAACCCCAACCCCATTGGTTTTGTTGAATTTTGATTAGCCCCAATACAGATATTTTTCCCGGCCTAATCACCTTAAATGTTCCCAAAACGGGTACTTAAATTAATTTAACGTTTTCTCCCGTTTGAGAGCCATAAAGAGGGGAAGGGATCCAAGAAATTAAAAAGAAACAAACTTGTCAATCCCAGCAACCAATCCATGTCCATAAGGCCTCTCAGAAGAACCATCATCATAACTTTTGATCACAACAGCTTTGCGTCCAGCAAATCGACCATTAAGCATGATCACAACACGACCAGGCTTCATAATCTTCCCCATTTTTTTTAATTTTGAAGAATTTTAGAATAAACAAAAATTATCTAAAAATATCTTTGAAAAGATATAAAAAATGGGGAGTTCAAAAATATAAACAAATATATATAGCTAAACGACAAAATAGCTAAACGATGATAAAATTTAAAAAAACTTTTATTGATTTGTCAAAAAATATTTATGTCAAATAAACGAAGAAGAACCAAGTCTTTCTTTCTTCATACAAAAAACGGGATCTACAGGTTCTAAACCTTCGTATCCCAACAGACTGAGGCCTGCCAAACCAAAAACTGTGTGAAATGGATCAGACATATCTTCTGGACGGTCGGCTATCCCACCAGATTCATCATCTTGACTAGCAAGGATAAAACGAACGAGTGAAGTTTTGTCAACCCAATGAAGCCGGTTGAGAATGGCAAGTGAAGATAGAACCCACCTTGAAAATAAAAGATAAAAATAATTAAATTAGGTAATTCAAGAAAGACGTGAATCTTCAGCGCGAAATAGCCGAAACAATAGCCGAAACTCAATAGCCGAAACAAACCCGGCTCGGTTTAAACCAACAACACTATTCAAAAATGGAAGCTATTACCAATGCTACTGCTAGGTTCTATTGATTATAGTCGAGCAACTCAAGGTCATTGTTTGGCAAGAATTTTTGCCAAATAGCAGATTAATTTTCAGCAAAAATTGCAAAAGCCTAACACCAAAGATCCACAAGGTAACGAAAAGATAATAAAAAATTCAACAAACCATGAATAGCAAACATCAGGCAACTTTTCTGGCCGTCCACACAATCCTCCTGAAATGCATTGACGTTCTGCCAACCATTCGGCTGTCCGTTCAACATTAATTAATTCAAGACATCCACAAATAGCTAGAGCACCAACACAGCAATAAACCTGAAGATAAGTTAAAAACACACAAGAAATCGCAAAAAACCTGTCCCGAATGGCTTTCAGAGCCTGGTCTAGTTCCAAAACCTCCATCAAAATTGTAACAACTTTTAATAAAGACAATAGCTTTTGGTATATTTACAGCATCCAAACATTCCAAAAAGTGAAGTGAGGCTAGTGCACAAAATGAAAAACGAGTATCGACTTCTCCAGCACTATCACCAACAAAACTGCCGTCTTCTTGTTGTAATGATTTGATGAAGGAAACTGTTTTGTCTTTGTCAATCTTAAAGAGAAAAAGTTTAAATTAATGGAGGGTTATTTGGATGGATATTCTGAAACACAGGCAGTCTTTAATGGCTAATAAGGAAGAAACTTTAGCGTTGTAAATGATCTATGAAAACGGGCTTATCAGAAAATGGACTTAGAGTTAATGAATTAGAATATAGTTATTTTATTTACAAGAAGAGACATTTCAAAGAAATCCTGATATTTTAAATTCTCAGTTCACTTCCGCATAATCCGGGACAAAACCCGACACCAAACTCAATCTTCATCTAATTCCAGAAACGCCCTATTGTTACCAGAGTTACTTGGACACATCCTAGCAGTGAAGTCTAAACACTCTGACTTACTTTAACAAATTTTATCGGTTCTTGGTTCCCTTCCCCATGATCCGGGACAACATCCGAACTCAACCCTTCAGAATGTGCCCGATTTAAATTAACCCTAGACCCACTTCTATTATAGTAAAATTAACAAATAAAATTATACAATGTCCAGCCTTCCAAGCGTTATCGCTATTTGAATTGCGCTCAAAGTGTGCAACAAGTGTGGATCGTGTCCTTCAGCTGGGGCATAACCCCCATTTTCTCTTTTACTTTTTTGGATATAATCAATAATGAATTCCTTGTCAACTTCATCGATAGCCCCAAGCAAATCCATTGCTGTCAAACACCAATACATTCCACTCATTCTTAAATATTCCGCCATTATGTATTCGTAAGAATCTCTGTCACGGCTATATCCTAGAAGAAATTCTTTGTGCTTTTCTTTGAGTAATTCTGTTGGGGCATTTCTGGGAATTGCTATGTCTCCTGAAATTTTTTTGAGAAAAAATTGGAAAGGAAAATGAAAATAAACTTCGAGCAATGTTCCAAACAGAAGCTAGACTCATTTTAATTAATTAAATAAGTAGAAATCTTTTAAAAAATTAATTAAAAGTGAATCAAGAAAATTGGGAGAAAATTGGAGTTAATTTGGTTAAGAATAAGTTGTGTCCGTAAATACGACATTTTGCCAGTAAGGGTAAAAACCTACATTTTGCCAACAGTCTTAGTGGCAAAATGAGAGTTTCTAGCCTAATTGGCAAAACGTGTTAGTGGTAAAATATGGGAGCGAATAAGCTCAGAAATTGTCTCGATAAGTTTGTCTCTCTTATTTATACATGCTATTTCGCATACTCGCTCTCTCATTTTCTTTAGATTACTAGTTCTGTGTATGACCAGAATGAGGAGAGTAGAGTACAAGCTTCAATAAATTCATCCATGTCTACACATTTTGCCAATTCCATATCTTGCCAATAAGGCTAAATCCCACATTTTGCCAATAAGCTTATTGGCAAAACGTGGTCTTATTCCTTTATTGGCAAAATATGTTATTGGCAAAATGTGTAGGTGCCAATTCATCAGTAAGATTTTCCAGATTTTGCTTGTGTTAGACAAAGAACGAGAACAGTTAGAGTTGCTTAGAATATAAGAGAGACAAAATACGGAGCAGACAAACTTTTCCGGAAACTACCCCATTTTCTCTATAATTCTAACATTTAGACTCTACTGTCTTTAAAAGTGGACGTTTTGTCTTAAATTAAATTTTTTCATTTTTAAATTCAAAAAAATTTTTTTTGCTTGTTTCGAAAAATTTCTTTCTTTCTAGAAAAAACAAACAAACAATAAAGAGAAGAAAGGACGTGGTTCTTTCTTCTTTTACCTTATTTACAAATAACGTTAGTAGAGTATTTTATTTCTTTTTTCATTAAAAGAGGAGGGAGAGATGGTCCGATTATTTTTATAAAATCATTCCGTTTAACATTTTATTTTTCTTATTTTTTTTCTTTTAGTTATTTTCTAAGTCAAGTGCAAACCTTTTCTATTAATATTTTTAGAATTCTTAAGGAATTTTAGAGGGCAAGGTTAATTTTCAAATTTTGGGAGAGTGGCGTTTAATTACCCTTAAAAAGGATCAAGTAGTTCAAGATTTTTACGGGCTGTTTTCAGAAAATCTAACTCCGAATTTAACTTCGACATTGTTGCAGTTAGCTGCCTTATTCTCCGATTTATGTGAAAATACATAAATCAATAATACCAACCTTTCAAGACTTTGTTAGGCTGTGTGACCCCCCCCCCCCATCCTCTGATTTCTTCACTTTTATTGATTCTTGATTTTTTACTTTGGGATACTCTTTGGATTCAAAACATACCTAATTAAAGTAAACAAAAAAATATTGAAAAAAATTTTGATACTTATTGGGTACCAAAAAGGAAGAAGGAAGAGGTTGGGGAGGGGGGGGGGTGTGAAGACGGGAACAGACCTTTCTTTGCCTCTTTAAACCTTTAAACGACTTTTTTTCTTTTTTTTTAGTTTATTTTCTTTAAATTTTTCTAACTTCTAAACAATAAAATGTCTTCCAATGACCGCTACGATTTAATTGTTTATGGAGCCTCTGGTTTTACAGGCCAATATGTGCTCGAAACTTTTGTTAAGAGCGAGGAATATGGCAAACTTTCAATTGCTATAGCTGGTAGAAGCACGAAAAAATTGGAAGAGACTTTGGCTAAGGTTGGGAAATTGACAGGTTTTTTTTGAAATTTTTCTAGAATTTTCTCAAAAACTTTTTTTAAAGATAAGGATTTGTCCAAAATTCCAATAATCGTAGCGGACAATGAAAACGAAGACCAACTCGTTCAGATGGCCAAGCAAGCGAAGGTTATTGTCAACGTTGTTGGACCGGTAGTGATTTTTAAGGGCGTAGTCAGGGGGTAGACTTTACAGGGTAGATTTCACTCTCACATTCTCCGACTTTCGGGGACGGGGACCAACCTTAGTATTTACTTTGGCATTATTTTTAGGGTTGTAGGTGTTTGGTTGTTTTGAGGATTGCAGTCGTAAAAATTCAGTTTTTTGGTCATTCCTCTTCCAAATTTTTTTCATTTTCCTCAGTTCAAAGGGCATCCACTCAGTCCCCTTGGCTACGCTCTTGTTGATTTTATATTTTTTGATTCTAATTTTTAACTTTAAATAGTATCGTCTTTATGGTGAGGCTGTTGTAAAGGCTGCGGTGGAAAATGGAGCGAGTCATGTTGACATCTCTGGAGAGCCTGCAGTATATTTTTTGTTTCTTAATTTCTAAGGGTGTCTATGAGTTAATGATAAATCTTAAGGGTCTTAGTATTTTCAAATTCGCTAATTTTGCCTTCATAGTGCAACTTCTTTGGAATGCAACTTCTTTGACACTATCCGTTCTGGATAATGAATTATTGAGTTCCTCCACTCACTGGCCAAGTTGGAGATGGGTCTAGCAATATAGCGAGGATACTTGTTTATGACTAGACTAGGCTTTTTAAACTCCGAGGATGAGGTTCCTTCCATCCCTGTCTCTGTTATACAATCTTTTAGTTTTACACTTTATTCGTTTAGTGGATTGAGTCAATGCAGATGAAATACTCTGAACAAGCTAAAGAGAAGGGTGTTTTTATTGTTAGCGCTTGTGGTTGGGATTCTATCCCTTGTGATTTGGGAATGGAATTTTTGAAGAAAAACTTTGATGGGACTTTGACTTATGCTGAAACTTTTGCAAAGATTAATACTGGAGAATCTGTTAGTTTAATTTATTTTTTTATTCCTCTGCTTGTTTCCAAAATTGCTATTTTGGGAGGTTGTCGGATTGCCTCCGAAACCAACCCGGCTTTTCTTTCAATTCGTTGTTGAGATTGGATGGATCAGGATTTCTTTAGTTTATCGTATTGCCCAATCAAGAAAATTCTGAAGACCTGCATCATAAGGCCGACCCGACTTTTTTTCTCAACCTGCCCATCCCTTGTTCGTTAGCTATTTCGTACTTTCGGGTTAATCATTTTTCTGGCTTCTTCAACATATTGCCTTCCTCCAAATTCCTTCCTTTTCCTTGCCACTCCAAATAAACCACTAAGAATTTCTATTCAAATTTAGGGTTATTCTTTCAATGCTGGCACTTACCAAACACTCATTCTTGGCATTTGGAAAGCTAAGGACGACGGACTTGGACGTATTCGTCGAGCTATAATGCCTGAAAAGCTGGAAAAGACTCGCTGGCGTACTCCAAAACGTTCAACTTTTTGGTACAATGACCAATTAAAGTGTTATTGTCTGCCATTTTTGGGTGCTGACAAAAGCATTGTTCAACGTTCGCAATATTTTGATGCTCAAATGGATAAGAAATTTCCGGTTTATTTTGAATTATCTTTCAAAAAAATTTTTTTTTCAAAATTTAGGCAACGATAGAGACTTACATTTGTGTCAAAAGCTGGTTTTGGGCTCTCGCATTATTGGCGTGGCTAATGATCTTTCAAATTGCGGTCAAGTTTAGTTGGACTCGTAACATTCTTCAAAAATATCCGGATATTTGTTCTGCCTATATGTTTAAGAATAGTGGGCCGACACGTCAACAAGCGGAAGAAGTTGTTATAAAAATATTTTTTGATATAAGTTTGGAATTTGTTGGGGGGAAGACTCGCGGGTTTGACAAATGTGTGTACATTGTCATGACTTTTTATTAAATTGAGGGGAGGGTGTATTGTTTGGACATTTCCCCCATCTAATAGTCAACAAAAATTAAACCCTCCCGATCAGTATAAAATACATTAAAAGGGTATGCAGTTTAAGGAGCATTTAGCTTAATAAGGGAAGTTAGGATCTGTTAGATTTTTTATTAATATATAGAAGCAGGGGCATTGTCTCTTTTGGTTATTGAAATTTCTTCTCCGAATTTTCCTATTAATTTTAAAATTTAACATTTTTCCATTCTAATTAGGCAACATTTGAATATTGGTTCTTTGGAACAGGTTGGAATGAAACAACAACTCCACCACCTGTTGATGAAGAACCAAAGAAGAAAGTTGTTGTCCGTTGTGATGGACCTGATGGTAAAGAATTTATTTTTTTTTATTAAAATAAGTTTCTAATTTTTAGCTGGTTACATTGCTACTTCTGGCTGTGTTTTGTCGTGTGCATTGACTATTCTTTCTGATGCTGAAAATATGCCAAAGCCTGGGTAAAAAATTCCTTTTATTTTTTTAAAAATTATTTTTGAGAAGAATTTTAACAGAAAATTATTAAAAAATTTATTTTATGGCAATAAAAAATAGTTAACTTTGCAGGGGTTCGAACCTTCAACCCTTCTCCCTGGTGAACCTAATATTTTCCCACTACACCAAAAATTCTTTATTGGATTTTTGCTGTTAATTTTTGCGCTTAAGGCTTGGAATAAAAAATAAATTCGTTTTGTTGATATTTTTAAAATTTTAATTCAAGAAAAAGATTTTTTTTAATTTTTTAGTGGAGTTTTTACTTCGGCAGCAGCATTTAAGAAAACCAAAATTTATGACCGTCTAGCTTCTTTTGGAATTGTTTTTCGTACAGTTCCGGAAATGGCATCTACTTAGAGTTTTTTGGGGTGGGGTTTTTTTAAGAAAGAGAGGCAAACTAATTTATATAATTTTAATTTTATAGACAAAATTTTAAAGAAAAAGATATTTTTACGATAAGCTCTCCCTACATATTGACCTTGTTTTTAAAGAAATTTTTCCTCCTTATTAAAAAAATATATATAAAATCATTCAATTATTTTAAATTTAAGATCAATTACATATTATTTCCAAAAATATATATTTTTAAGTAAATTTTAAAAATTTCGGGAGCTCTTTTCTCTCAAAAAAAAATTTTTTTTTTTAAATTTTTCTAATAGTAGTTGAATGATTTTATAAAAATAAATATACACACATTTTTATTGACAAAAGTATACTACATTCCTTAAGAAATTTTTAAAAATTATTTTGATGAATGAGACCTGCCTTCAAAATTTTTTTAGGAATTTTATTTTAGAATTTTTAAATTAAATTTTTGAAAGCAGTTCTCTTATCATTTTTGCCTTTTTTTGCTAGATTTTTTAAAAACTGTTGATTTTATTTTTGATTTGAAAAAGATACGGTTAGACAAATTATAAAAAAAATTTTTTTTTAGATTTACCTTTTTATTAAGTACAAAATTTCAAAAAATTATATTTTTTAACAAAAAAATGAATAAAAAAATTTAATTTTTTTTTATTGTTCTAGGCTAAAAATGCCTCGTAATATTTTTCTAAACCCATTAAGAAAATCATCCGTTTTTTGTGAAATTTGTGTTAAATTTAATTCTGGATTTTGTTTGGACGTTGATGAGCCTGTATAGCCTTTAAATTTAATTTTTTAGGAAGGATAATAAATGGAAAAATTTACAGCATTTATATTCAACATTACATTCATATCTGTCCGGGCATTTTGTGTTCACACAGCCTTAAATTGAATTTATTTTCTGTTGGGGTTTAAGGGGATGCCTTTTCCAATTAGAGGTCGACGAGGGACGGGAGTCCCTCGATACCGCTCCCTCAATCGCGCACTTTTTCGATTTGCGGAAGTACGGGAGTTACTCCCGCAGACATTTTTAGAAATTACCCCCGAATGCGGGATCCCGTAAATACAATTTTTCCGACTTCTACTTCAAATTCGAACATGCAACAACGCTGACAGTGATCGCCCGGCCTTGCTATCGGTCATGCTATCTAGTATGCGGCACGGGACAGGGTCCCGTGCAGGATTTAACTGGATCCTTCCCGAAATCCCGTATTTTAAGCGAACGGGATTAATCCCGCGGGATCCTGTCCCGTAAAAAATTTTGAAAAAAATCCCGTTACGGGATCCCAAGAATGCGATTTTACCGCACACTAATGCTACCCTCATCGCTATAATCTTTCAAAAATCTATCCTTACTTCCAATATCAGTAAGACATTCTGTCCGAATTAGGACGAATACAAAATTTAAAATTATTAAATAACGAAAAATATTAATTTTGTGTTGCATTTTCTGGGTTTTTTTATGAGAGAGAGAGAGAGGTGAAAATGATTTTTGAGGGATTTACCCAATGTATTTAAATACCAACTTTAAAGAGACAGGTTAAATAAACAAATATTGTTCTGTTTTTTGTTGTTGTCCTTTCTATTTTTGTAACTCCTTTATTAGAAAAATTTTTTTTTCTGAGTATTACTTTGTCTTTTTTTTCTGTCTTTGTTTCTATTTTTGAATTTTAAAAGGAAAAAAATTTTTTGAAAATTTTTTAAATTTAAATAATAATGAAAGGGGGACACGCCGGCGCACGGCCATAACGGCGCAAAGCCATAACTTGCTTCAAAATTTTTTAATCTTACTAAATTTAGTTATTAAACGATTCCTCTAAAGAGGTTGGTATACTAAAATTGTAAGGGCCAGACCCTTTCCAGCAGGTTATGGCTCCGCGCCGGCGCGCCGTTTTGGGCTATACCCAATGAAAGTTAACCAGAAATGTCAAATGTCAAGATTTTGGTGGTTGACCATTTTGCAATTTTTTTAAGGGATGAATATTTTAAAATATATATTCGCTGACCCTTTTGAAACATTTCGATTTCCTGCCATTTTGCAATATTTTTAGGGGTTGACCATTTTTACATAGTATTAATTTTATTCGCTTTTTGCAAGGAAAATGTGGGGGGCTGTATAAATGCTTTCCATTTCTATTCTTTTTTTAATACTGAAAAACATTACCGATCAATAATAACGGGTAAATCATCTTTAAAAAGAAAAACAAACGAAAATATTAAATTAAAAAATTTTTTTCAGAGAAAATTAAATTTATCTAAAAAATATATCTATGGAAGACGAAGAATTTAATTTTGATTCTTTTACGAATCACGCCTGTGAATTCAACTCGAAATGTGTCAATTTGCTTCAAGCCTTGAAGCAGGTGATTAAAAAATTTTTTTGATTGTAAAATGGTCAGAAGACAAAAAAATTTTAAAATGGTCAGAAATCAAAAAAGTTTCAAATTGGTCTTTTTTGTTGACATTTTGAAAAATTTTTGCCTTCTGACTATTTTGAAATTTTGCCATTTTTAAAGATATTTTTGAAAATTTTCTTTTTTAGCCTTCAGCGACTACGAGTAACAGCCTTGAAAATTTTCCAAGAGAAAAACTTGATTTACAACTTTCCCAGCTCACTCAAGTGTCAAAAAAGCTACGTTATCGTTTAAAAGGTCCAGTAATCGACAACAGTTTTAATGACCCGTTAATTGAAATTTTCAAGTTTTTAACTCGAAAACAACTTTTTAATTCTGTTCAATTAACTAATAAACATTTTTATAATGTTGTGAAGGGAAATGAAGAAATTTGGTAAAATAAAGAAATATTTAAAAAATATTTGATACTTTTTGCAGGCCAAAATATAAATTTGGACGTTTTGCGATTGTAGGTCTTTTTGTTAAATTGTAACAAAAATAAATAAACTTGTTTTGAAAAGAGTTTGCAAAACAAGTTTAACAACAAACTTGCTAGTAAAAACAAACTTGTTTTGTTGTTTAAAAATAAACTTGTTTTGCAAACATTAAAAATCAGACTTGTTTAGACAAAACAATAATTTTAAATAAACTTGTTTTTTTATTAAAACAAACACTTAAACTTGATAAACTTGTTTTTAATGTTTGGAAACTAAGACTTTCAAACTAACAAGTTTAATTTTAAAATAAACTTGTTTTCGAACATTAATTTTAAATAAACTTGTTTTGTAAACATTAAAATAAACTTTTTTCCGAACATTAAAATAAACTTGGATTAAAACAAACTTGTTTCCAACAAAATTAAATACTAAAAAACTTTAAACTAAACTTGCTTCAAGTTTTAATAATTTTCCCTTTAAAGAATACAGATACTTACCTTAGCCAATCATCAAAATATTGTTCCTTCAAAAATTATAAAGAATTAAAAATTCCCCCACAAGAATTAGGTCCATTATTAGCTACACTTTCTACTGTTCAATGGGTATAGAAATTAAAATTAAGGAAAAAAAATTTTTTTTTCAGAATTTTAAATTTTATTCTGACGGGCGTTTAATTAAACCAGTCAAAATGCTTGCTTCACACGATGGAAACACTAATCCTGATGATATCTATTTTTTTATAAATATTAATGAAAATGATAAAGACAGTTGTGAATGTTATAGTAAATGTGAATGCTGCAAATTTGTTAATTATTTGCCTGAAAGAAATAATTATAAATTTTTTGTTTATTTGCCTAATATGCTTCAAAACCGCTTACATTTGGCTACGGCTATTTTTTGGTTTAGACAATTCTCTAAGGTGGAGTTTTAATTAAACTTGTTCTAATAAAACTAAACTTGTTTTTTACAAAATAAACTTGTTTTTATACAAGTTGATTTGTTTACCAATAACTTTGTAAAAACAAGCTTAATAAATAAACTTGTTTGAAAACTTTAAAATAAACTTGTTTTCCTCCCTTAAAATTTAAAACTTTCAGTCTATCTCAAAAATTAATTAAAACTTGTTTCGAAACATTGTTTTTATAAATATGTTTTCCAACTTTAAATAAACTTGTTTTTAATAATTAAACTTTAATTAAAACATGTTTCATTCCTTTTCCTAAAGACTTGTTTGTAAACTTGTTTCAAAAATTATTAAAACATGTTTCAAAACAAGTTTTAATTTCTTTTATTTAGATTCACTCTTCTTCATTTTTTATCGAAGAACATCGTTGGACTAGAGAATTTATTTCCTATTTTCTCTCAAAATTTAATTTAAAAAAATTTTTGCCGATAAGTACAGACGATTTTCGTTCATATCAACCAATTTCAATGTCCTTCCTTCAAAAAACTTTACTAGCCAAATCAATTACAATTTGGGATATTAAAGGAAATTTGGAATTTTATAATTATTTAATTAATAAAGAAGGAAATAAAAAAAGATTTTATCCAGAGTCGTTAACTGCTTTTGGATTCTTACCTCAAAATGTTAAATTTAATGGGGATGAGCAACAAGGATGGGATAATATTTTTGATGCTCTTATTAAGGTAGAAAAACAAGTTTAAATAAAACAAGTTGGAAAGTTGAAAATAAATAAACTCATTTTAAATAAACTTGTTTATTAAAGAAAAAAGTTGAATTTAAACATAGTTATAAAAATAAACCTGTTTAAATAAACATTAAAACAACCATGTTTTAGAAAATTCAAACACTCCTATTTATAAACTTTAAAATAAACTTGTTTCAAAACATCGAAACAAACTTGTTTAAAAGCTTAAGAATAAACTTATTTTCAAACATTCAAAAACATTTAATAAACCTCAGAAAACATGTTTAATTTTAAGGAAAAACAATTAAACTTATTTATTAAAATAAACATTTTTTTTCCTTAAAATTAAACATGTTTATAAACCTCAAAACAAACTTGTTTGGAAACTTAAAAATAAACTTGTTTCGAAACATGATATAATTAAAACTTTTTTAGCATTGCCGAAAAACTCGCCATCCAGACCAAATAATTAAAAAAATTAATTTAAATTTTTCTTCACACCCGGCGCCCTGGATACATACAAACATTACAGGAATGAGATTAATTTATCGTTCTACAACATTTAAAGTGGATGAAGAAGAGGGGACAGAGAATGAGGACGTTGAAGTTCGTTATAGTCTTGTGAATAAATTTGATGCTTCTAAACGTTTTGAAATTCGTTTGGAATGTTCTTCGAATGCTTTGAATGAAGAAATGGTAAGGGGAAAAACATGAAAATAATTTTAATTTTTTCAGAATGAATTTACTCTGATCCGAGAAGTGTCTGATGATTAAATATACTATTTAAAAAATGGGTGTTTTCACTTTGTTCTGATTTTAAATTTAAATATATTATAATATTATGAAAAATTTTTTTTTAATTTAAGGCTCAATTTTTGGAATATTCATTTTTGACTTTACTTTATTTATTGTTTGACTAAAGCTTTTTTGAAACAAATATTGAAGCTAAAAAATAAACTTGAAACAATTAGGTTAAAAAATAAACTTGTTTCTAAACTTAAATAGACTTTAATACAAAACAACTTGGTTCTCTTTAAAATAAACTTGTTTTAAAACTTAGAAACAAAATAAACTTGTTTGCAAACATTACTAAATAAACTTGTTTTCCTAAACTTGAAAATAAACTTGTTTTAAACTTGGAAAATAAACTCGAAAAACAAAATAAACTTGTTTGTAAATTTTTAAATAGGTAAACTTGTTTTTATTTTTATAAAACAAACTTGCTTCTGTTCTGTTCATGCACTTTTCAAAAACCTAAAAACTTGTTAAAATACTAAAAATATTTCCAACTTTTTTTCTTCTTTCATTTAAAGTTACCGGTGTTCATTAAAGCATTTAATATTAAAAACTAATTATTTTAGCGTATCTATTAGCAACAACTTTTTCTTAAAGAAAATAGGTCTTTAAGGGAGACTATATTTTATATTAAAACTTTAAGGCTTCTCACGCTAATATTAAAAAAATTTTTCTTTTTTTTTCTTCTTTTTTTAGTTCTTTCAGTTAAAAAATTGAAAATTCATTTTTCTACTTCCTCTTTTATTTTTTTAAATTTATTTCCCCAAGACTATTAGCTTCTCAAGACTTTCCTCTTTCTTTATCAGGCATTCCTTTTATCCCTAGTTTAGTCTTCTTTAGAATACCTATTTTTTAAGAACGCCTTTTTTAAGGGTGTAGCAACATAGAAGCAACAACACCTTCTCTGCCCTAAAATAAAAATATTCTACCTTATCACAAGCTAAATTATAACCTTGTTGAAAACAATAAGGGTGGGAAATGATATAAAATCGGTAGAACAGTCATTAAATGCCCTAGCCTAATTTATACCCCAATACAACCGCCAAAATCTCTCACTTATACTCGCTAAAAATTTTTATTTTAATTTCTATGTTCTCGTTTTTCAAAAACTTTTTTGCTTCCATTTTATACTTAAAATTTTCCAACTCACTCAACAATTTTTATTCATTTATTTGTTCATTTCTTTGACGACATGCTGCGCAAGATGAGTGGGGAGAAAGGGGGAAGAAGGGCTAAAAAACTTGGATTATATTTTTTTACTTAAAATATATTTATTTATTTTACTTTAAAACTAAAAATAAATTGAATATTTTCTTTTAAAAATATTTTCAAGCTCTTCTAAAAAATTGTTTTTCTCTGTTATTTTTAAACTTTTTCCCTCCTCTCCCCCTTACAGTCTACCTAAAGGACTTGGTTGAGTTTAAGCCTTATAACTCATGAGAGAATGAACCGATTAGCCTAAATTTGGTATCATTCGATAGAGAATTGAATTAGCTATAAAATAAGCTTTAAATTAAAATTTTAAGTTAATGTGCGGAAAAGTTATCGGTAAAAACTGTCTACCTTCCTTCTCCTTTACAGCCTTCTTATAGAGCTGAATTAAAATCTTACAACTCACGACTGGATAAACCTTTTATTTTGAGTTTTGTCCATTCGATAGAGAATTGAATAAGCTGCAAAATGAGCTTTAAATTTAAATTTTCAGTTCATTTACAAAAAAGTTATGGTACAAAAACTGATTTTTTACAAGTATTTTTAAAGTTTTTTGGTCATAACTTTTTAAATACTGAACCAAAAATCGAGCTTTATATCTCATTTTGAAGCTAATTTAATTCTCTATCGATTCATATAAAGAACTCTGTGAATTTTAATTTTCTATGGAAAGTTATGGAGATTTTAAAATAAGAGGTCAAGGACAAGGAGTTTGACCCAGATTTTTAATCTTTTAAAATTGAATTTTGTTTGAAATGTATTTATTTTTTAATCCATTAAATAAACAAAATAAACAATAAAATTAAATCATAAAAGCAATATAAAATAAAAATCTAAGCAGAATTTAAAAAGAAAAAAAAGTTAAAGTTAAAAATACATAGAAGCAATAAAATTGTTAAATAAATAAAAGTAATTTTAGCTTTCTTTAAAAAAAATTTTTTCTCCTCTGAAAAGAAGGTGAATAATATTAGATTTATTAAAAATCAAGTCTTTTCGATTTTTTAAAATTTTTCCAAGATTTTTTAATTGAAATTAAGGCGGAGAAAAAAGGGGAAAAATCTAAGCTAAAATTTATGGTATGTTGAGTGGTGGTGTAGCGGTTAGGTGCTTAGATTTTACAGGGCAGGGGGTTTAAGGTTCGAATCCCTGTCAGTGCAAACTTTTTAATTTTGGTTTAATTTAATTTTTAGACAAATAAAATATTTTAAAAATAAACTAAGGAAGGGAAATATTTTTTATAAGCGTTGATTTTTGATTTTTTAAAAATTCTTTTTTCTTTCTTCACAATTTTTTTAAAATTTTACCTGCTACAAAAAAGAAAAAAAATTTTTTTGTTTGCCAAAAAAATTTTTTCCCTTCCAAAAATATATCTAAAATCAATTTACAAACTAAAAAACTTTTCCAAATCCCTCTTTTCTATTCTCCTCATTTTTTGTATTTTTTCCTCTTCTCCTCTCTCAGTGTAGAATACCCCCCCCCCTCCCCCCCAATAAACAAAAAAATTTTTTTTTATTTTCCAAAACCATCCAATTTTTTTTTCTTCTCTTTTTTTTGGTTGGCATTGCTATACTCTTTCTCCTTATTTTTAGTCAGTTTGTCATCATCACACCACACCCGTTTTTATTCCCCCGAAAAATGACAACAATCGATGGCTAAATAGTTAAAATAAGGGGGGGGGGAAGGTCGATTTCTATTTAATTTTATTCTCTTTTTTATGCGCGTATCAATTTTTAGATAAAAATTCTTTGCTCTCGAATGGTCAAAAATTATTTTAAAAAGGAAAAGAATTTTTTTGATAATTTTTTTGATAATTTTTTTCTTTTTTTTTTCTCCGAGAATGTAGGTTAATTTGACTTTTATTTATGTTCTTTCTTGTATTTCAAATTTTTCTAAAATTTTTTTAAAAGCGAGCTATTGACTAGAGAAAATACGGTAACCTCATTTAAAAATTCTTCTGAAGCTATATATAACTTTAATTTTTACCATTTTATAGCTTAAAGTCTCCTCAATTTTTCCATCTTTTCAAGCTATTTATATAACACAGATAAAATTCAAAAAAATTTTTTTAATCACCTACTTTTACTTCTCACCCAAAAATTCATTTTTTATTATTTTATTTTTTTTTATCACATTTACTCTTCAAAATAAAAAATAATTTTTTTTATTACTTCATTTTTTTCCTGTAAAAGAGCTCTTAAAAATCGACGGACGTTCGATTTGTTTATTGACTTTGGCATTTTGCACATGGGGTGCAAAATGCCAAACACCAATTTTTCAAATTTTTAAAACACGCTAAACGCCAAAGCGGCAAAATAAAGTCAGAACGCCACATTACAACGGCATGGCGCACAACCCTCAACTAAGACGCGGATTGGGGGGGAGGGAATAAGTACCCAACCCTGGTATTGACTCGAAATTTTTTCTAAATTCAATTCAAAATGCTTGCTTTAAATGCAGAAAATGGCTGTACTTTAGCCGGTGGCCCACTCAGAAACGGGTCAAATTATATACCATTCGATTCGTCTCGGCGAGCTGAGTCGAATGGTACCACTCTTTTTTTGCGGAAATTTCTACGAGCCGAGATATAGTTCCTTGAAAACCGAAAAACCAAAGGGGGGACCAAGCACTTTTTTGGGGCGAAAAATTCGAATATGCAAATAATATCTCATTCGAAAGAGCTCGTCGAGCTGAGTCGAATGACACCAAAATCAACGAAATCCGACTTGATTTGACAAAGTTATGATCTTTTATTTTAGCTCCTTACCTATGGCATCTGTGGAGATTTCTGCTGATACGGAGGCCCCAAATACATCCAGAGCAAGGGAGATAGGAATAGGTTTATGTTACGAGCCCAGACCCAGCGCCCGTAGACTCCCCGCGAGGCGCGTGCCGCAAAACCCCGCGCGAAGCGCGGGGTTTTGCACAAGCGCCTCGCCGACGCCCCATAGGTTTATGTTGCTAGTTTTTTGTGTTGTAACTTTGTCTAAACTTGTTCAATCCCGGTGATTTTGGTGTCTTTCGACTCAGCTCGTCGAGCTCTTTCGAATGAACTATAATATGGTTAAAAAATTTTTAATTCCAAAAATCACCCCTTTGGATTACCAGTTTTCAGGTATCTATATCTCGGGCCAATCAAGTCGGATTTCGTTGATTTTAGTGTCATTCGACTCAGCTCGACGAGCTCTTTCGAATGAGATATTATTTGCATATTCGAATTTTTCGCCACAAAAAAGTGCTTGGTCCCCCCTTTGGTTTTTCGGTTTTCAAGGAACTATATCTCGGCTCGTAGAAATTTCCGCAAAAAAAGAGTGGTACCATTCGACTCAGCTCGCCGAGATGAATCGAATGGTATATAATTTGACCCGTTTCTGAGTGGGCCACCGGCTAAAGTATATCCCAGAAAATTTCTATTTTTAGAAAATAAATTTGCAATTTTTAAATTTGTTTGGTCAGGCTAAGGGAATGCTCATTTTGGTTAAATCCACATAACTTTTGATTAAATGATTTTTTTTTTGAAATTTTGCCAAAAAATAGAGCTTCAGAAATAAATTTATTTTTAAAGATCTCACTGATAAACTCTTAAAATCTTTCTTGACATACCGTATTTTCTCTAGTAATCCCCCAGGGGGATTATTGTTTCAACCCATCTCTAGAGTAGGGAATTAATAGAGACTGGGGAATTAATAGAGACTGGGGGATTACTAGAGAAAATACGGTAACCTCATTTAAAAATTCTTCTGAAGCTATATATAACTTTAATTTTTTACCATTTTATAGCTTAAAGTCTCCTCAATTTTTCCATCTTTTCAAGCTATTTATATAACACAGATAAAATTCAAAAAAATTTTTTTTTAATCACCTACTTTTACTTCTCACCCAAAAATTCATTTTTTATTATTTTATTTTTTTTATCACATTTACTCTTCAAAATAAAAAATAATTTTTTTATTACTTCAAAGAAAATATATTATTCTCTAAATTTATTTAAGCTAAAAAAGAATTTCCATAAAAATTTTTTTCCTGTAAAAGAGCTCTTAAAAATCGACGGACGTTCGATTTGTTTATTGATAAAAACACAAATAAAATATTTAAATAAAAAATCTTTTTGTTTGATTTTCTGATTTTTTCTCACTCTTCGCTATCTTTTACATAATAAAAAAATTATAAAAAAATTTTTTCGATGATTTAATAATTCAAATAATGTCCAAAAACGCTTAAAAACGTCTTAAAACAACCGAGTGTTATTTTAATCACTATTATGCTTATTTGCAGATTTTTTTAAAGAAATAAATCTTTGCTTCGATGACTCATATAGTTACACTAATTTTGAAGAAAAAATTTTTTCAAGGAAAAAATTTTTTTGGAAAAATTTCAGCAATTAAAAAAAATAAAATTCATAATTTTACGGATAGTAGTTACTCTTTCGATCATAACCTGAGAAATAATAAACCAAAAATTCTGAAATTTACAGGAAAGATACTTGATACTATAAGGTATATCTCTGCAAAATTTCAAAAAATTAGGCTGACGGGAACCTATAATTTTTTAGATGCGCGCCGAAACGACTGCTGCGCCCAAACAACCCACAAAACCTGTTAATTAAGGAAATATATTTAATTTTATTTTAATAAATATAATTTGTGCAACACCTTGTTTATCTTTTTTATACAAAAAATAAAGGTTTAGTTAGTAAAATGCGTGGTTTGATCGATTAGATTTGATAAACACAAAAATAACTACTAGGCGTTAATAAATAAAATTATTTTGCGCAGGCCTTATTTTTCTCCTTTGTATTTCCTTTATAATTAACTAAATTATAATTAATTTTTTGAAAGAATATTTTTAAAGATGTGTGCCATTTTGATTTAAAAATTATTGAAAATCTAACAAATTTTAAATAAAAAACACAACGCCAAACAACAAAAAATTTGAAAAGTTTATTTATTAAAGACTAATAATTTAAAAAATATAAGAACGCCAAAAAATAAATCAAAACGTCAAAAAACGCCAAAAAAGAAATATAAACAGAACGCCAAAACTAGAAAAAATCACAAAAACTGCCAAGAAAAATAAAAACGTCCAAAAGATGAACAAACGACTAAATTAAATATTCTCAGTAAAACGCCAAAAATAAACATAACGCCAAAGGAACGCCAAAAAATCCCCACACATATGGATCACTCTTCCAACATCAACAATATTCACCAAAAACACTCTCAAAGTCTAAAAACATTATTAACAGTCCCAATACAACAAAACACACAACAGCAACAACATTCTCCAACAAATAGTTTTTGTAGTGTTGGAAATATAAGTATAAACACAATAGCTAGTTCGAGTACTGTATTCCCAACATCAACAAAGGAAGAAGTTTGTAAAGTAACTTGTTTCCCTGTGATACTGCCAAAAACATTGGATGAACAACAAACATGTCTTGAACAAGTGTATGTTTATTTTAGTGTTTTTGGGAAAAGTTGTGAAAATGTTGACGTTTTATCAGTTTTAATGTTCGTAAGAAACAATGTTTTAAACAAGTTTTAATGTTTTCTGAGAAAAGTTGGAAACAAAAGGAAAATGTTTTGACTTCTAACTTTGTCAGAATATAAGCAAAACAATGATTTAAAATAACAAAAAAATTTTTTAAACAAAAATTCTACAAACTACAATAAATAAATAGTTTTTAAAAATAGTATAAATAATAGATAAAAATGTTTAACCCCTTTTTTAAATAAAACGATAAAAAATAAAAGATAAGGGAGGCATTTTTAGAAATTGACATTTTATTTATTTTTTGGTGTGGCTTAGTAATTAATAAAATATTTTAATATATCTAACATTATAAATGTTTTGTTGCATTTATTAAACAAAAACTTAACTTAAAAACATTGTTCAGAAACACAAATTCTGATTTTGCGCACCCTTCAACTTCCAACTTGCCTCAAAACATACCAGAACTTCAAATCAACAAATCAAATAATTGTTGTTGTTGTCAATGTTGTAATAATAAATTAAATGTTTCTGAACAAGAAAAACAAGAGAAACAAGAGAGAGAAGAGAGAATCAGAACAATTAAAACAACAAAAACATCAAATAAAACACAAAACATCAAAACCAGAAGAAACATCTAAAAACAACATTATTGTAATACCCCCAACATTAGAACAACAAGAAAATAGTTTTGTAAAACAAATAACCTCAATGCCCTTACCTGAAAGGCAAAATGAACATGTTGAAGATCAAGATGGAACAAGTCATATTAAATTATTACAACAAAAATTATTTGAACATTATCATACTGTTGCCTATACTATTGTTATTTTTACTGTAAGTTGAAAATAAGATTCTGATTTTCTGAAATTCTGATTTTACTAAAATTTTAATTTTAACAAAATTCTGATTTTTTAAATTCTGATTTTTTTGAAATTCTGATATTTAAAAATTCTAATTTTTAAAATACCGATTTTCTAAATTCTGATTTTAATAAAATTCTGATTTTCCAAAATTCTGATTGTTAAAATTCTGATTCTATTATTTTCAGTGTTTCCTAGCATTTTGTGAATATCTCTACTTAAGACTTGTCAGTTTTATCTTCCCTGAACCCATAATTTATAGAAGAAAATGTGAAAAACACTATAATGAGGTTGTCCTTAGAAATGAACTACATTTTGCTTCTGGTCTAGCCGTATTTCTTGTAATGGGAATTTTTCAGATTTTGGTAGATCCTTAAAGAAAAATATAATTAAAATTTAAAAAGTGTTTCTTCCTGCTAACAATCTCAAAAAAACTTTTGGATGTAAGGCGAACAACATTCTCCCAAGTTATAAGCATTGAAGAACGCTTACATATTGAACTTGTTTTTGCTGTGAAACGAACAATGTTTGCAACTTTATATCCAACATTTGGTATGTTCAAATTAAATTCTGATTTAGAAAAATACAACTGTTTAGATTAAATTCTGATTTAAAAATATTCTGATTTTATAATTAAAAAGTTTAAATTAAGTTCTGATTTTTAAAATTATTCTGATTTGATATAAAGTTATAATAAATTTTGATTCTATGTAAGAACAAAATTTAAATTCTGATTTAAAAAAATACAAATATTCTGATTTTACAATAAGTAAAATACTATAAAATTCTGGTGTAATAAAGTTTTAATAAATTCTGATTTTATTTAATAAATAAAAACACAATTCTGATTTTTAAAAATACAATGAAAATACATTTTTAGCCATTTACCTACTCTGCTCATCAGTTATTTATTGTGATATATTTTATATGGTTGGACTCAGGTGTGAACATAACTATGTATTAAAAAGCTTTTCAATTTTCAGGGATCCAATAGTTCATGGCGGTTCTTTAATAATTATCTACATTTTCGATGCCTGTGTTATTCTTTACTTTTTGGCATTCCCAGTATTATGTATTCTTTTTCATCCAGAAATTAATTGTTGCCAAGCAAGAATGTCAAAGATATGTTGTTGCTTTACTTGTATTTGGCAAACACAAAGGAGAAGGAGAGACAGAGCGAATGCACAACCACTTGGAAACAGGCACTTGGAATTATCAAAAATACAAAATTATAAGATAATAAAAAATTCTGAAACTAAAAAAACACAAAGAAAATACAAAAAATTCTGATTTTTGGCAAACAAAAATACAGGAATTCTGATTTTATATATTCTGATTATAGAAAATTCTGGAAAATTCTGACTTTGAATTCTGATTTTACAAGTTAAAGAAATTCTGTTTTTATAAAATTCTTATTTTAAAAATTCTGATTTTATTACAACAAAAAATTCTGATTTTAATAAAATATAAGAACACAAAATTTCTGGTCACTTAACCAACTTGTTTTAAGCCAGTCGTTGCAGACGAACGATGAGGAAATTGTTGTTGTGGCGACGCACTCGGCAGCGACAACGTCCAGTAACCCCGAGGAGACCAAAAGCGAAAGAAGGGCAACCATTAATGATGCCTCTAATGACAATAACAACGGCATCAACCCCAAGCATGGTCAGTTCCAACAAAATATTCCAGCGACTCACTCCGAGGACGAGGCTATCAGCTGTGGAAATGATGGCCGAGGAGGAAGCTTTGCTGGGGGAAGGCATGGAGTCTATGGAAAACAATGGAATAATAAAGGTAATTTTTTAAAATTTATTGTTGTATAGCTGAACTCAATTTTAATAAAAGTGAAACACAATTTGTATTTTTAATTTTTAAAAACCAGAAATCAATTAAAACAAACCAGAATTTAATTAAAACAAACCAGAATTTAAATAAAACAAGCTTGGAGTTAAAACCAGAATTATTTTAAAACAATTATTAACTTGTCATTATTACAAACATATCAGAATTACGAGTTTTTTACCTAGAAACCAGAATTTATTGTGGCTTTCTCTCTTATTTTACCAAAAACCAGAATCATTATACTAAAATTCAGAAAATAAGTTCACAACATTAAGTTTTTTTCAAGTTTATTTATTATACCAGAATTATTAGAATCAGAATTTAAAGTTTATTTTTTTTTCAGAACGACAACACAGAATTAGAACAAAATCACCATTGAGTTGTTCTAATAGAAATTACGGAAGTCTTGAACGCAGGCAGCAATGTTCAACATCCGAGACTGTAGACTACGTTACTTCCCCACCAACTCATTCTTCCTATGATATTGACTTTAAAGGACAGTCAAACAACACTTTAGAACATTTTGGCGCCAAAAAGACAAAATTAAAAAATTACGACAAAATTTACGACAAAATTTATGGAAAAATATATAATAAATTTTACGAAAAATCTGACGACAAAAATGATGAAAATTCACAAAATGACAACAAAAAAGAAGAGAATTTGGCTAATATCCCAGCAGCTCTAATTGTAGGCCGTCGAGAGATATCAACACAAACTGAAGCTGTTAGGCGTAGACTTCAACAGAGAAGGCAGAGTCGTTATAAACGGTTAACGGGAAGTGATGAATCTAAAGAGGCTGGAAGAAGTGGAAGTGTGGTTGAGAAGAATGAAGGTGTTGGGAAGGAAGAGGGGAGGAAGGTGGAAGAGGTGAAGAGAAGGAAGAATTTTGAAGAAGAAGAGGATGAAGAGATGGATGAGAGTGATGAAGAGGTGGAGGAGGAGGAAAAGAGGGAAGAAAATAGAAGGAAGAAAATGTTGGAGATGATGAAGACAGTGGAGGGGGAAGAGGAAATGAACAAGAAATTGGAAGAGGGAAGGATGAAGGATGTGGAAGAGGGGAAAACGAAGGAACGGAGGAGGATGAATAAGCCTGCTGCCTTAAAAATTGAAAATAGGGAAGAGGAAGAAAAGGAAGAAAATGATGAAGAAGGGAATGGAAGGAAAGAAGTAAGGGAAGGAAGGGAAGATGAACAAAGTGAAGATCTTCCATACTCAGAAGAAGAGTTGTCTGTTGATTTTAGAAGGGGTATGGGCGATTCAGAAGAGGAGGATGAGGAAGAAGAAAATGAAAAAGAATTATCTTCAGATGATAGAATAGAATATAAAAATAATCTTGAAAGAAGAGAAAAAATTAAGAATGATCAGATGATTGTGAGGTGTTAACCCTTTTGTGTATCTGGGATCTAGCCGACATAAAAAACGTAAATCGGGATTCCTGAAACAAAAAACGTTGGTAATTCCTACTCTTCGGGAATTGTGCGGGCTAGACCGATTTTTTATATGTATATATGCAGTGGAAGTCTTATACTTTGCTTATCAGATTTTCTATATACTATTTATTCTGTATAATACCCGTTAGAAAGTGCCGAAGGTGCATTTGTTGATCGTACCAGATCTTATTTCTCTTTTAAGAATTGGAATATGCACAAGCTTCCAGACGACCCCATTATTTATAACAAGGTTAACTTTGACTCACGTGTAGGGTCAGAACTTCTGCTGTATATTGTTTTTGTGTATATTTTTTAAATTTTGGTCAACTTAAGCATTTTTACATATCATTTTCCCTTTAAATTGCCACACTAATTTGGCCAAAAAAATTTTATTTAAAATTTCTTGATTAATTGCTCACATATACTCATATGTATAAATTGTACTGTAAAAGTGAACATAATTTTAAATTTTGAAAAAAAATTTTTTGTTTACAATTTAATTTAAAAATTTATTTTTTTCTCTTTTTTTGACGTATCTTTGACGTTTTTAAATTAAAAAAAAATTTATTTATAAAAATATAATTGTCAACAAAAAATTTTTTTGTTGTTGATAATTACGAAGGGTAAAAATGCTAATTACCTGCTACTCATTTTATAAAAAAATTTTTTTTTATTTTAGTCATCTTATTTTAAAAAAATATTAAAAAAGGGCAAACAAGTGGAATAATTCTTCTTTTTTCTTTTTGAAATTTAAAGATGGCTTGTTCAAGGTATCAAAGTATGTAGCTAAAGAACAGATCAAATACTCGATTATTAAATCTTGGACAATTCAAACGATGGCAGATTTCTGAATCTGTCCGATCTCTATTAACTACCGTTACTAAACCATTCTTGGAATCCTAGTCCTCTATCACTAAAGGTATATTTAGATAATATGTATCAACTATTTCTTAGCCAGGATCTTCTGTTCAATTTTCTCATTTTTGTCCAAAAATTTAGTTTTGGGGACAAAAATGTGTATATGTACATCAATTCCTCTCTTTCAACTACTAACATAAAAACTTCCCCCAATTTCTTAAAAATCCACCCTTAAGATTCCTATATTTTCTTAAATTTTTAGTACCTTTTTTAAAGCCATTGTTTCATTTCTTATTTATTTTTCCTTAAAACCAAACCTCCAAAACCTTTAAATAATTTATATATTCACACCTTTAAGCACCTACATACTCCAATATTTGTCTCAATTTTTGCTTTTATTTTTCCATTCTATTTTGGATACTTGAAACAATAACTGACACATTTTTAAAAGAAAAAAGACTATAGACCAAGTTATCAGGTTATTTTATAAAATTTAGGGGTGAATTGTCTCACATTTCTTTGTTTTATTTTTTATTTCCTTTTTGGGAAACACCCTAAAGAGAGCTTTGAGATCTCTAACCTTAAGGTCTCAAAAATCTTTTATAGCCCCTTAAGATTAAAATTTGGCATTCTGTCATAAGTAGAGGATTTTGTTACAAAATGGATGCTCTCCCTATAACGAGTTCCCTCTCCCTTCCCTTCCTTTAATTTCCCCTTCCCTTCTCCATAGACTAGAGACCGGACTGGGTGTGTGGTACGAGAATAGAGATCTTGATATCTCTAAAGGACCTCGATAACCGAGATTTTATCGAGATTGTCCTCCGATCTAATTTATAAATTAAATATGCAGCTCTCTATAACATCGCCCTCTTCAATATACCTTTAAAAATTGTTCCCAATTAAAATTTCACACAGAGTTTGAGTCAATATGCCAGGTTATAATCCCTCACAACGTTAAAAAACAATTTTTTTATTACGTAAACCCTTTAAAATATAAATAATAATTATTATTTAAAAAAGTCAGGAAATTATTTTTTTAATAATTAAATGTGTTTTGTTTAAGTCAATATGGCAGGTTATTAGACGTCTAATAATTTTGTTTAATTTTTAACACTCGCTAAAAGTTGAACAAACAAAAGCGAATTTACTTTAATGAAAATATCATTTAAATATTATTTAAGATATAAATGTTAAAAACATCTAATAGATGTTTAAAACATCTAAAAACAACCTCTTTTTCTAAAACACAAACATACTTAAACAATTAGCTCTAATAAACACAAAAACATACAAACAAACTTGTCGGAAAACAGAATAACAATTCAAAACATCTTGATTAAACAAAACTTGACAAAAACATGTTCAATGTTTCAAAAACATTCAAAATAAATTAATTAAAACAAAAGTTGGAAGCATTATTAAAAGTTATAAACATTAAACAAACATCTATTAAAATTTCTGAACAATATATTTTAAAAATCACAATGTTCGTCAAGTTTGTGTTTTATGTTTACTTCCAAGCTTAGATGTTTTTCGTCAAGTTTTTAGATGTTTTTGATGTTTTTGGTTGTTTTCATTTATGTTTTTAAATGTTTTTCAAATGTCTTTAAAATTTTTTAGAAAGTTTTTGAATGTTTGTTTGATGTTTTTCGGATGTTTGTCAATGTTTTTAGATGTTTCTTTCCTGTTTTAAAAATATCCAAGTTACAAACATTCTTTGATTTCACCACAAAACATTACCTAAACTATCTTTTTACCGGCAACACTTGAATAATTTTAAAAATAAATTTTTAAAAATATACTTGACATTTTTCCATTAAAAATAGTTTAAATTTATTTATATTTACCTTTTTTCTTTAAATTTCATCACTTTTTAAAATGTTTGTTTGCCTTTCTATTTTTTTGTATTTTTAAAAATTCTATCCAATTTCTTTTTTTAATACTTTAAAATGAATAAAAATAATTTAAAACAATAAATAAGACTTTTAAAAAATTTTTTTTCGCTCATTAAAAATTTTTTAAATTAAAAAAGGCTTATTTTTGTACTTAAAAATGATCCTATTTTTTATTTTTATGAATTTTTATTTAAAATATTATTTACTTTTTTTTTTAATTTTATTTTTAATTAACTCAAGTAAAGACTAATTATGAACTCTATTAGCGATAAGCAGTAAAATCTCCCTAGAAGCTTCCTTCAATATACCTTAATAAAAGGTTTAAGTATTTCCTCAAGTCATCGAGGGAGTTAGACATTTTTTAAATCGTAATTTAGGATTCCTTATAGGAATCGAACCTGGACATTCAGTTTTGTAGGTCCTTAACTGAACTGCCAGGGCGACAATCTTTTGGGGTTTCTTCTTCCTTATTAATCTTTTAACTCGCACATAGGTTTTTTAATTGCAGCTAGGTGATCATCGTTAAATTGGCAATGATCACCTAGGAAAATATTTTCAATTTAGAAAAATATTTTTCCTACACTAAAATTGTATTTTATAATAAGGTTTGATAATAATAATTTTTTATTTTATAAAAATTTAAAAATTTCCCCCAAAAAATTTTTTTTTCTAATTTAATATTTGCATATTACCCTTAATTTTTTTTAAAATTTATCTTTAAAATTTTAAAAATTTAAATAACCAAAAAACCAAATAATCAAAAATCATCAAAAATAAAATTAAAAAAATCTAATTTTGGAAATTTTGTTTTTATTTCCAAAATAAAAATAAAATTTTTGGAAGACTTTCAATTTTAATTTTAGCCATGAAAAAATTAATTTTTGTTTTATTTAGCAGCTGACTATTAGTAATTCTTTTTTTAGCAGTTTCTTCATTCTAAAAATAAATAAGTAAATTTATTCTTTAATCAAATAATATTCCAAAAATATTTTTTTGGCTAGAAATCTTTTTAAAAAATTTAAAATTCAACTGATTGACTTTGTCTACTATCATTCTCAAAATTAAAATATATTTTCACAAATCTTTGTTTATTTCTAGAGGGTCCTAATCTTTGTTTATTTCTAGAGGGTCCTAATCTTTGTTTATTTCTAGAGGGTCCTAATCTTTGTTTATTTCTAGAGGGTCCTAATCTTTGTTTATTTCTAGAGGGTCCTAATCTTTGTTTATTTCTACTACTTTGATGGAGCAACTTATACTTTTTTTTCCAAAGAGGACCGAGACTAAATATCGGACAAAATCTCGGTTATCGAGATCGAGAATTTTTCAGATAACGATCTCGATTTTTGTACGACCCTACCAGCCCAGTCTCTAGTTGCTAAATGATTGAATCTGAGACTTTTCTCTTACTGATACAACTTCCGTATTTCCTCTAAAATCCCCCCCCCCCCCCTCCTCCTATAGAGGTCGAACAAAAAAATAAGCTTTTTTCCCTTGTTTTTAGCCCAAGGGATCATATTCAGTTCAATTTTATCAGTTTTCGTTTTTTAAATCCATTAGTACCTACTTTTTGACTAACAAAATATTCTTTATTTAAATCTTTCATTTTCTGTTACGTCTGAATTTTAAACGTCTAAATTTTCTTTTTCCAACATATAAAATAATTAAAAAAAAATTTTTTTTAATCAATATTATTTACCATTATCCACACACACAAGACTTTTTAAAAAAATTTTCTATTTACTCATTAAAATTAATTTTAAAATTCTCTTCTCTAAAATTTGTGTATAATAAAATAAATTTACCTTAATAAAATATTCTTTTATTTCAAAAAATTTTTTTTTTCCAAATTTGTCTTTCACAAAACTGAGTCTTCTTCTTTATTTTAGTACCCTAAAATTTGTTTTAGAGATAAGGTTCAAGTTTCATCCCTTTAAAGAATTTATTCTCTATATTTTCTTTTAATTTTGATCTTTTATTTATTGTTTACCTCCTTTTTTCACGAATATTTTTTAACTTTGAATTTAATTAAAAACATTTTTTTAAAGAAACTTTATACTTGCAAATCTCGTTTAGAGATCGAAAAACAGTAAATAATCGAATTTGAAAGGGAATTCGAGGTATTCAAAATTATTCGACTGAATCTCTGATTTTTTCGATTTTTTATCAAAATATACCTACCTTTAAGGGACAAAAGAAAAACTTGGTTATATCAAGAAATTCGTCAAATCTAGGGACATTTAATGAGATTTTAGAGAGAAATTTATACAGGGTTCGTTATTTTGAAAGTCTGTTAAATCGAGGAATCGAAGAAAAATTATCAGGTTAACTTTTAGGATCAAATATATATAACCCAAAATTAATTTTCAGAAATTTTAATTTAGAAAATTTTTTAAAAATAAATTCTAGAACGATTTTTTTTTCAGCTAAAACGGCTCTGGATTTAGGTTTATTTCATTAGATTTTTTATTAAAAAAATTTTTTAAATAAAATATTTCTTATCTTTTTTTCAAACAAAATATCTTATGAATTTTACATAAATACATATTTTTTTCATGTTTTTCTGATCACACTACAAGTTTTTTTATATTTAATTTCAAAATTCTCATTTTACACAAAATTAAAATTTAGCCTCTCTCTCCTTCACTTTAATAATAATTATTATTTTCTTGTCTTCAACAGTTGTCTAAAAATCATCTTAAAAAAATATTATTTGGTAATCATATTTCAGTAAATTGATCGTTTAAAAAATTAAAACGGAAATGTAAAAAATTTTATTTTTAGAGAAATTCTTGTTCTTTTTTTAAATGAGGAGAAAAAAATACCAAAAAAAAGTTGAACCAAAATACTTTAAAAATTCAAAACTCCAAGTAAAATTAATGTTATTTTTAAACTTTTTTCTTTAAATTATTAAATAAAGTTTATTTTATGCCTTCCAAGTTTATTTTCAAGTTTTATTCAGAAGCAAGTTTTATTTTAAGTTTATTTAAATTCAAGTTTTAATTCAAGTTTTATTTTCATTCACTTACCTTGCCCTAAGTTATAAGACCAAGTTTCTTTTTCTATCAAGTTTATTTTCAAGTTGTATTTTTTACTTTCCAACTTTCTTTTGTATTTTATTTAATTCAAGTTTATTTTTCCTTCTCTAACCTTTTTCTTTTTTGTTCGTGTTTCTTTAGAATCTCAATGCGCGTTTTATTTATTTTTAAATCTTTATTGCAAACAAAGTTTTTTTGTTTGTTTGTTTCAGTTTGACTTTTATTTTAAATAAACACTTTTTTAAATGTTTCTTTCTTTTTTCATTTTATAAATTGAAATTACATATTTCTTTAAAATAAAATAAAAAAAAATTTTTTATTTAATTTATAAAAATCAAAAAAAAATTTAATTCAAAAATCGAATAGATAATTTAATAAATAGTAGGTTTTAGGATAATTTTTTAAAAATTAATAAAAAATATTTTTTAAAATTGTTATATGTACTTTATTTTTTATATTTTTGCTGTCTTATTGTAAAAATAAAAAAATTATATATTTAAAAAATATACTTTTTCATTTTTTTAAAATTTCAAATTCAATTTCTGGTTTTCATTAATGATCAAAACTAAAATATTTTTTTTTCTAGAATTTTTCAAAAAAAAATAAAAAAATTTCTATTTTTAGCTATGTTAATTCTCTAAAACAAACAAAAAAATTTAAATATTTACATCCTCCGGAAATTTTTTTGAAAAAAATTTTTTTTTAAATATTCACCCTTTACCCTTCATTTCCTTTAAAAAAAATTTTTTTTTTTAATTTCCATTTTTAGATTTTTTATTTTATTTTTTATTAAAAGTTTGTTCAACAGTAAAAAGAAGAAGCCGTATCATTTCTCAATTTTACTCCCTCCCCCAATTTTTTTAAAATTATTTTATAAATAAAAAATTTTTAATTTAAAAATAGATTAAAAAAGACTCTTTTCCTGTTTAATTATAATATTTATTTTATATTTTTTAATTTTTTAAATTTAATAGAAAATAAACATATAATTTCAATAATAAATACATGTAGTACATATTTAAATTAGGAATTTTTCTCATAAATTCTTTTTTTTTCTAAATTCAATTTAAATTTATTTTTTAAAATTTTCTTTTAATTCTTTAAAACTGAAAATAATAAAACAAATTTTTTAAATTTTATTTTTAAAATTTTCTTTTAAAATTTTTGAGCGACTTAATCAACAGTTGAAAGTTCGTACCAGGGATGGGACGGGTTGAGAAAAAAGTCGGGTCGGGTTTCGGGTCGGGTTTTCAAAATTTTCTTCGGATCGGGTTTCGGGTTTCGGGTCGAAAAAAAGTCCGGGTTTCGGGTCTCGGGTCGGGATTCGGGTCGGGTCAGTTAAAAATTTGAACATGAAGCCAAATTTTTCGGAGAGGCTGCGGATAGTAGTGATTTGCGGGATTAATAAGTAATATTTAAGAGTGATATAATAAGAGACAGGGATTAAATGGATTTGGATGGATTAAGAGTAATATCAGGGGATTTGGGGATTAAAAGGGTTTTCTTCCTTTTTTGGCGCCGCAGGCGAAAATTTTGTAAATTTCGAAATTCCATGAGGCCAAAATTCTTTTATGGTAAAAATCCCAATGGAAAACGTCCCCCTCGATATCACGCCCATATTTTTTAATTTTCGATTTTTTTCTATCTTCCCCCGAAATACCTCCACAAACCATCTTGATCCTTAAAAATTGTGCCCAAATTCGGCAACGTTTCTTAGCGCCGCAGGCGAAAATTTTGAGAATTTTGGAAGGCCAAAGATGTATAAAATAAATTTTTTAAAATTTCAAAACGAAAAATACGAATTTACAACAATACCATACAAGACAAGTGCGAACCTAAAAGAATTTTTAAAAATAAATTAAAAAAATTTTTTTTGATCTTCTCAATTTTCATTTATTTTTTAGAAAAAAATTAAAAAAATTACAACAACACACAACATATTTAAAAAAAATATTAAATTTCTAATAAATTTAAAAAATAATTTTATATAAAATATTATTTTTTTTAATAATGTTAATGACAATAAGCACACTAGAAGGGTATTCAGAAAATAATATTAAAAATAATATTAATATAGCAACAACAAAAACATTCATTTCCATACCAGAAACATCGTCATCCTTCCCTTTAATAATTAATTCAACCAGACAAAATAATTTAAATTTAATGGATAATCAAGAAAGTAGTAATAATGGGGAAGATCAAGAAGAGGCTGGGTGTACTAATTCACATGTTTGTACCTTTTTAATTTCTGAATTTGGAAGTAGAAGGAAGGGATGACTCTCTAGACCTGGGTTAACTGGAGGTGTACTTACATTTTTCTTAAGTTGATTGACAATCGGATGGGGAAAGTTGCCCAAGCTATACTCTCAGTTTTTCTTACACCTCGCATTTATATAGCGATTTGATACCGTTTCGCCTTTCTTCTTTCATGTTTCGCTTTTTTAAATCTTTTTCGGCACACCCATGGTGTACACCTCGCTTTCACATTAAATCTTTTGGTAACACAACCGAGATCCGACCGTATTTAGGCTTAGGAAAGCTGTCGTTTTTCAGAAATTATTCCCTTTTGCTTTAACTGATTATACCAAGGATGTAACGGGTCGAGAGAAAAGTCGGGGTTGGGCTCGGATCGAAAAATGTCTATAGGTTTCCAGTGACATCCCTTATCTATAGCTTCGCATGAATCCCTTTATGGATATAGGAGACGTGAGAACTCTCTGTGGGCGAGATACTAACTCATCTATATTACCAAAAATAAATCAAAAATTTTTTTTATTAAGATAATTTCCGCTCAGACAATAATAAGCTTCACAGAGAACATGGATGCCGTTATGGTAGAAAATTTGGGAAAATTTTTTCTTTAAAAATTTCGACATTTCCAGTTTGTTTTAACCCTGTTTTCATCGTTCTTACAACTTTATGTAATGTTTGCAGCCCTAAAACATATCAAAAGGAAAACTAGTGATAAGTGTTTGCATGTATTTTTGTTGAGTATGACTATGGCTGATTTTTTACTTACAGGTTTGGGGAGGGAGGAGAGGGTGTATGGTAGAATTGAACGACCTTCCCCCCCTTTCTTTACTCGAAATAAAAATTGTCAAACTTAAAATATGGTACAAAAATTACTCGATGGCTATAAGTACCCATTCAGTAACCAATTCTAACGCACAGCGCCTTTCCGGGTGTTTTTGAGGGAATTATTTGAAAAAATTATCCTTTTAGCTTTGTGTTACCCTGTAGAATTGGCACCCAGAGCTGGTTTGATAAACAAATTTCCTCGTTTTGTAAGTTTTTCCACTAGAAATCTCAAAAATAATTTTCTGTAGATATCAGCTTTGATGCACATTTTGTGTTGGATTGGGTTGATAGTTTCGTCATTATCTCTAGTCTTTTTGAATTTGGACAAGTTGATCTTCTTTCGTTTTCCTTTGAGGTTTTTAACTATTTTCCAAACTTTTAGGGCAACACTATTTTAGAATGTTTTTATTTAAAATCTCTAATAGTTTTTTAAAAAGAGCATTCTAAAAAGAGCAATTAATTAAAAGATCATTCTATTAGAGAGAAGATTCAACCCAAGGGTTTTACGGTAGTAGCAAGGGGTCACGCTCTTCTAAAAAATCAGAAATCTCCAACTAGTAAGCGATAAAAATGCTAGCTTCACTACACCTAACTAGACATTCCACCGGTCTCTGTGCCAAAACGAAACAACTAGGGATCCAGCTAGAAGCAAGCAGTAATTATCGGTGTAGAACTGATTTTATACTGAAAATTTTTTTAATTAAAAAATTTAAAAACCATCAATTATTCAAGATATTCCACTTGTTTCACTCGAGCACGTGCAATTTATTTAGCTCTGGGTTGCTGGTTTTTAAGCACAGCTTTTGTGTTATTCGCGTGGTCAACAGAATCATTCCATTGTGTAGACGAGGATTGGTTTGGGAATTTTTTTTAATTAAAAATAAATTTAAAATTAAAGTGTAACTTTGGCAATATTCCCAAATCGTCTATATATTTATTTACCTTTTATGATTTGTGTGGGGGTGATCCCAACAATTACCTCTTTAAGTGTTGCGATTTATATTATGAAGGTTGTGAGTGAACATAGAAGGCAGATTAAATCACAGGGTAAGGGAAAATAAAATAAATCAGATTTTAATAAAAATACAAAAATCAGAATGTTTCCTGAAAATACAAAAATCAGAATTTTAATAAAAATTCAAAAATTCAGAATGTTCACTGAAAATACAAAAAATCAGAATTTTTACTGGAAATACAAAGAAAATCAGAATGTTTCCTGAAAATACAAAAATCAGAATTTTAATAAAAATACAAAAATTCAGAATGTTCACTGAAAATACAAAAAATCAGAATTTTCACCGAAAATACTTAAGATCATAATTTTCACTAAAATACAAAAACCAGAATTTTAATAAAAATACAAGATCAGAATTTTCACTTAAAATATAAAAAATCAAAATATAAAATAATAAAAATCAGAATTAGAAAAATCAGAATCTAATGTGAAAATAATATGAAATACAGAAACCAGAATTATTGAATTCAGAATTTTAATTAAATCAGAATTTCATATCAGAATTTTAATTTGAATAAAAAATTCTGGTTTTTGTACTATCTTATTTAATTATTAAATAAAATTCTGATTTACTTTTAAATTCTGATTTTTGTATTTTACTCTAATATTAAATCAAAGTAAAATACAAAAATCAGGATTTTATTGAAAATTAAATACAATACAGAAACCAGAATTATTTAAATCAGAATTTTTAAATAATGTACAAATAAAAATACATTTAATTTATTTTTCAGAACATTTATTACGAACACCCAGAGATAACAACTCTCCTACAACCGTAATTACTTCACCTTCCTCTCCCCGTCCACATTCTGCTATGCGATCAAAAATGCGAACATTTTATTTTATTTTTATGACTACTGTAATTTTAATTTTATTAAATTAATTTAAAAAAATTAATTTAATAAAGGTTTTTACCGCTTTTACTCTCCTTCCCTATCGGTTTGCGGGGCTACAGAGGTTCTTAAAAAATTAATTTTTTAAATTAATTATTTAAAAATTAAGGTCATTAAATCCCCAACGTACCAATGAGTGTATGACCATATTTCTTTACTGGCTAATGATGTATTTGGTCTATTTAAATTCGGTAAGAGATGAAAATTTGATGAGAGGGCTCTTTTAATAAAAAAATTTTTTCTGGAATTATTTGAAAGATTTTTTGAAATTTTTTTTTGAAATTTTAAATTTTCTAAAAAATTTTTTGAAAAAATTTTTTAGAAAATTTCTGAAATTTTTAAAAAAATTTTTGAAATTTAAAAATTTTTCAAAAATTTTTTTGAAAATTTTCTTAATTTTTGAAATTTTAAAAATAAAAAATTTTCTCCATAGATGTTGAACCCCCTATTGACTGTCAGCATTCTTCCCCAGTACAGAATGGGGTTTGTTCGTGATGTGTTGCTCTGTCAAAGTCTGCGCACAAAGCGTAGAATGACTGATCAAAGGAGAAATTATTATACTTCTGTAGCCCAAAGAGGGTCTAGTGATGCTGCTATTTAATTTTTTTGAAAATTTTTCTTGAAATTTTAATATTTTTTCCATTTTTCACTTTTTTGACTATATATTTTCTTTTAATTTCCATTTTTCTAAATTTTTTTGATTTTTATTTTGAAAAATAAACTCGGTATTTTTGACTTGTTTTATACCAAAAAATACAAATTTTATCTTTTTTTCTGTCTTTAAATATGTATACCTATCTATTCTAAGGTGTAAAATAATGTTGCACAAAACCTTTTAATTTTGAAAAACCGTATACCGTTTATCTGAGACTGTATACCGTTCCGTTTAATTTTACCAAAAAAAAACCCGTTTACCATTTAGTTAAACGGTTTTGTGCAACCCTATGTAAAATATAAAAGCAAATAAGGATTAAATTTCTTTTATGCTGTGTTAAGAAATTTGGAGTGTACTTTCAATTAGAGTAGGTCGAGGTTTTTTTGAGAAAACCGAGACCTAGGACCACCGAGGCTGGAAAAGCCGAGATCGAGGTCGAGGAGCAAATTTTGGCCGAGGTCTGAAAATGGGCGAGGACCTCGTCCTCGGACTCGGCGAGGCCTCGACCTACTCTACTTTCAATGTAAACTATCCGCCAACCATATCCGGATATCTCCCCCAACTTTTCCTTTTTCTATCTTCTTTTCACCTTTACAAAATGGAAAGAAGTAAACCTCTACAACCCCCCTTACTAGGGTTGTATCTTTGACCTATTATTGACCTATAATTTTATCTTTGACCTATTTGTAATTTCTAGGAGAAAGTAAAAAGGAATGAAGGAGAAGAAAAGGAAAATGTGGGGGAGATAACCGGAGTAGGGTTGCCGGCCCGGTTAGGTTTGAAAGATCGAATCGGGCTTCGATTTTTGGCCCGAAAAAGACTCGAACGGCCCGGTTCAATAAAAATGAGGCCCGAAAAAATGACTCGAACGTCGGTCCGATTCGAAAACGGCAACCCTAAACCGAAGAGTACCACTTACACTAAAAAATAAAATAACCCCAATTTTAAAATAAAATAACCCCAATTTTAAAATAAAATAACCCCAATTTTAAAATAAAATTCCCAATCACAAATCCTCTCACTTTTTTCTTAAAGAATATCGTTGACAATCTAGTAGTTTTTCTGTAACTTAAAATTTTTTATAAATATTTTTTAAACACAAGTAAATATTTAAATCCATAGACCTATATTGGGGAAGTTATTTTACAAAAAAGCCTAGAGTAGATTACACATAAGTAGAGTAAAGCTTGTCCTGGACCGTATGGATTTGTTGTTGTTTATAGAACGGTATGGCTCGGACCGTATATGGAAAGGAAGGGCTTTGCTTGTATTATGCTGGTCTGTTACAAGTCCGACTAAAAAAATGGGGGAACGAGGAAATACCTCTCTTTCAATCTATGTAAACACCAAATAATTTCATTTTTTTCTCTTTATGTTCTTCTTGAGGATCCGAAGAGCTAGCCTCGCCTTGAATTTGAGGAGGATTCGAAGAGCTATCTCCGCCTTGAATTTGTTGATGGGCATTTCCTTTATTAAAAATGAATTTTAAATATTTATATTCCTAATAAATATCTCTTTAGTTACTCATTTAGATAAAATTTATCTCCTCAAAAGTCAATTATTAGGATTGGAATTGGGTCTAATACTGAGTAAAAAATAAAAACTGGAATTCTCAACAATTTTAGCTAATTATAAAACTATTTCAAAATATTATTAGGGTTGCGCCAAGTGCCCCGACGCCAATTGCCCGGGGCGTTACGGGTCGAGGTATTAATAAAAAAATTTAAAAAATGCTAAAAAATTCACCCTCGTTGTATTTTAGTTCAAAAATTAAGGAGGCTAAAGAGGGATTAAAGGGATTTAATGAGATCCTTAAAAATTAAATACTCTTACTAGTCTTTAATTCATAAAATTCTTTTTTGATTGAATCTAATCGTTTTTGAAAATCTTCTAATTTTTGACGGGAATAATTTTTTTTTATAGCTAGCTCTTTCAACAAAAATTCTATCGTTTCTATTTGAAGCAATTGTTGCCATTCCTCAAGATTAGTTTTCTTTTTTTTATAATATTCTTCCATAAACTTTAACTTTCTATTAACCATTCTCGATAACTCGCTGGTGCGTGTTACAGAATGTCGATGAAATGAAATATCGGTTAGGAACAATTCAGTTTCGACGTAAATTTTGGATTTATTACAGGTGTTTTCCCCATTACTTTGTATGTTGACTGTATAAAGTATTACTGCAGTTTTCTCTCTATCACCTCCATCATTTTGTTGTTGTAATTCATGGCAAATAATTCCAAGATTGACTTCATTCTTGATATTAAAAAATTAATTTTAGAAAGTTTTTCAAAATTTTGGGTACTTTATGGATATATCACTCCCCCCCCTATTTTGAGCCTCAGAGTTTTCCTTAATGTGCAATAATGGTCAGCCTTTTTTCCTACCTTAATTTCTCTCTATTTCCCTTCAACTGAAAGGCATTAATAAAGAAAAGATTAATTTTTCATCTATCTATTAATACCTCTCATTCAAATTTACAACAAGGAAATGAAGAGAAATTGAGGTAGGAAAAAAGGCTGTCCATCATTCCATATTAGGTAAAACTCTGAGAACCAAAATATGGGGAGGGGGGGGGGGATATATCCATAAAGTACCCAAAATTTTGAAATTTTAATTTGAATTATTAGACAGGAATTTGTACAGTACTTTGTTAACTTAAACTTTAAATTTACGTTATTTTTTTGATCAGCTATAACTAATTTATATTTGTCTTGATGGCATGCTTCTCCAAAGTATATGTTTGTAGCAGTCGAGCTTGGGATGAAACTTAAGTTCAAGCGAGTGTTATCAGATTGACATTCAATTCTAATATTTTTGTAGTTGACATTGTCCAAATGATTAATTTTAAATTGTAAACGCACAAATTTATTGTCAGATTTAACAAAAATAATAAATTGAAGCAAGTTAAAGAAAACGAGTAATTTAGTTTTAAATATCATTTCTAAAATTTTTGTGAATTTTAAATTTGTAAATTAACACATAAAAATATAATAAATGGCCTGACACCTTTAGTTAAACAAGAATTTATACTGGATAGCATTCCATGTCTTTAGTCCCAGTTTCCGTGTGTTTTACCCGCCTGTAGACATACCCAGTTCTGTATTAAGGCTGCAACTATAGCAAGCGTGATATATCCCGGGCCCGGGGTTACCGGGCCCGGTAGCCCGGAAACCGGGTATTTTGATAAAATCCGTGTTTTTCGGGGTTTCCAGGTTTTCGGGGTTTTTAGCCCGGAAGCCCGGCCCGGGTCCAATCGAAAGAAAAAACCCAGATACCGGGCCCGGCAAATTGAAAAGTTCGAACTCTGCTAAGAAGCAAGGGTTTGTTAATTGATTTTTGTAATAAAAAAAGATACAAAAGTACTACACAAAAATATTTGAACGGATTAAGGTGTATATGGGATTATAGGATTACGGGATATATCAAGAGGAATATTATGGAAGTCTTACGATAAATATTAATAAAATGTTAATAAAAACTTTAGTTTTTATTAAATTTTATTATTTTTTTTTATAAATTAGAGTTTTGAAATGCGATTATGAATGGCTAATGGAATCTGTCATGCTATATATTGAATAACGTTACGTGTCATCATGCCCTCCTTTAATTATAATGGATATTGATTTGCAATAATTAAGAAAAATTTTTAAATAAAAATTAAAATTTAAATATAATAGATGTTTAAATAAACAAATAAAAAAAGTTTCATGCTTTGTTTATTTAACATAAACTTTCAATTAGAGAATAGGAGTTGTAGATTTTGGACGTTGAAAAATGTCATCTAAATTTAGGAATTAAATGTAATTTTTAAATAGATATATTACAATGTATGCTTTCTTTGCTGTTTTCACTAAAACTATCAGGTTCATTCGATTCAGAAATATCACGCATTGTTGAATCAACATCAATTCCAATCATCGTTGTTCTTCTATTTCTTCAGTTAATACTTAATTTTATTGATTTTACATAAAAATTAAATTATTTAATAAATAACCTTTATTTGCAAATTTAATTAAATCTTCAATCACGATTCCCCAATGTGTCTTGTTAAAAATCATTTCATCAAAACAATAACGAGGATCAAGTAAAGTTGAAATTCTAAGAAGCTTATTGTCAACTAATTTCTTTACTCTTTCATTAATAGAATCAGAAAGTGTTTGTACGAATTCACGCAAACATTCAGAAAATTTATCATTTTGTCGAAAATTTTAATAATTAAAGAAATTATTACTTAAATATTTTATTGTACATATATATTTATAAAATTTTAATTGAAATTGGTATTACTTAAATTTTAAAATTTGGGAATTTTCGAAGAAATTGCTTCTTGCCTCTATTGATTTCAGTCATATTTCTAGTTGGAGTGTCTTGATTTGCTTCTACCGAAATATTTTTTTGAACTGGAAGAGGAAAAGTCAATTGTCTCTTGCGGCGCTTCTTTCCCAAAAGTGCCAATAGCAAAGCAGTTGAATCACTGCCTCCCCCACAACAACAGTCACATCCGCAGCCTCCTATTTAAGAAATATTTATTTTTCAAGGTATTACTAGGGATCGGATTTTTAGGTTGCAAAGACCTTAAAATAGGTACTCAAATAGGTCGAATAAATTATCAAAATTGGTGACAAAAGTAAGAAAATAGGTTGCAAAAAGGTTTTCTCCGGACCTACGACCCAGTGGGCGTAAGTCCCGAACATGAAGAAATGTTTTGGAACCATACCCCTATTTTGCAACACCAAGAAAAGTTCAATTATTTTTTGATTGGACTCATAAAGCTAGATTGGATTCATAAAGTCAAGTATCAATTTCAATCCTACCAGTATTCATCGGAACCATAGTTCCACTAACATTCATCATTTGAGTTGTGTTGTTGCAACAACAACAATCACAACAACATCCAAACGAAAATTCATATAATACAAATGTAGATAAAAATATAGCAAATAAAAATACGGCAAAATTCATTTTAATATTTAAAAAAGATTTTTGGATATAAAATTAATTAAAATTACCGTATTTTCTCGATTTATTCCCCCGGGGAATTATTTTTTCAACCCTTCCATGGACTGGGGAATTAATCGAGGTAGGGGAATTATTCGAGTGTTGGCATTTGAACGTGCAGTAGGGTATTTGGGGGTGGGGAATTATTGTTTCAATTCAACTCTAGCATGGGGAATTAATTGAGAGGGGGAATTATTCGAGGTAGGGGGAATTATTCGAGGGATGGGAATTAATCGAGAAAATACGGTAACTGCTTTATTAGGTAAAATTAAACTTCGATTCCCGCTTAGTTTCTACTCTTGATATTTTAAAAATGGCAGACTTAAAATTTGTTACAAAACTTAACCTAAGGCTATAAGCATCAGCTCTGCTTTTTATAATCCATTCCAACGTTGGGAGGAAGGGCGGGCGCAAGAGACCTAAAACGCAAAACTCAACGAAAGACGAATTATGAGGTTTAACCGATTATCAGGTGTTTACGGAGAATATCGTGTAATTTGAAGCGATCAAAGAGATTTAAAAAGATAACATAGATTGAGGACAAACGTTATTTGAGTTGGGGAGATATTAGAGGATATCACAAAAAATTTTTTAAGATAGCGAATTCTGTCGCACAGAGTTATGTATATTGGACCATTAATGCTAAAAAGCAGAGCAGGTACTTATAGAGTAATGTTTGTAACAAATTTTAAGCCTGCCTATTTAAAAATTTTGAGAAAGGAGAAAAAAAGTGTCAGGGGAGCAAGTTCAATCTTATCCTTAATTATTATGTAACAGAAAATCTGTTCTTTTATAAGTGATTTAACCTCAAAGTTCTTGTTAATCATTAAATATTAATTTTTATTTACCTATGTCAAAACAGGAATATTTATAATTTTTTTCTGTAAAAAAACAAAAACAATACTTAACAAAAGAACACCTTTATTTATAATAATTATTCTTTCACTTTTTATTTTTTCTTTTATTCTTTACAAACAAATATGTATTATTATTCTTTGCAATATAAATTAATGAATTAAAAAATTAAATCAGAATATTGCAAAACTAGAATTCTGATTTTTAAATTCTGATTTAATAGAAAAATCAGAAGTCTGATTTCAAAATTCTGATTTAATAAAAATCAGAATTCTGATTTTCAAAATTCTGATTCAATAAAAAATAAACATTCTGATTTTTAAATTCTGGTTAAATAAAAAAATTCTGATTTAATAAAAAAATTTAAACCTGTTCACATCTAAAATCAGAATTTTTATATTAAAAATTTATTTTAATAAACCAGAAATTTATTTAAAAATTTTATTTTATCAACCTAAATTCTTTTTTAAAAAACAACTTTATTTAATTAAAATTATATATTTAAAAATAAATGAAATATTAAAATTAATTAGTAATTGCACTTTAAATATATAATTAATTTATTGCTAAAATAGCTTAAAAAATTTTTTTAAATGAAAGACTATATTTTTTGAATTAATTGAAAGACTTTTAAAAATAAAATAATGCCCTATAAAAATAAATTAAAATTTAAATAAGAGTAATTTTTAACATTTCTCCCAAAAAAGTACTCAAATCTGCCGTAGAAATACTACCCCCACCCCCATTTATGTGTGTTCCTCCAATGACAGCCAATGCCTTCTCGCGGCATTCTAAAAGGCGATAGCGGAGAACTTCGTTTCGCTCACGCCATTGGCGAAGTTCCAATTCGAGTCGGCGAATGCACTGTTCGGCAAGGAGACATTTGGCGTTGAGGCGTATTAATTCATTCTGATTAAATATTGTTAGAATGTGTTTTTGTATTTTTAATGTTTTGATTAAATTCTAATTTTATAGAATTTATACTCATGTTTTTAATAAATTCTGGTTTTGTTTTAATTAAATTCTGATCTTAATGTTTTGTAATAAATTTATTGTTCTATTTTTCGTATTTTTGATGTTTTTAGTAAATTTGATTTTATTATTGCGGCATGTTTTTGTTTGTATTAAATTCTGATTCTTATATTTTTAATGTTTTGATTAAATTCTGGTTCTTATTGAATTTATATTTAGGTGTGTTTTAAATAAATTCTGATTTTGTATTTCTTTGTTTTAATTAAATTCTGATTTGTTTCCTAATGTTTTGCTTAAATTCTGATTTTTGTATTTTAGCTTCTAATAGATTTCTATTTTTGTGTTTTACTTTTTTTTGTATTTTATTATTTGTTTCTAAAATTATTTTCATTGTTTTACCTGAAATGTTGTGTTGCACGCCTCCAAATAGGAAGAGCGTTCGTTGACTGCTAGCAACTTTGGCTTTAACAGAGCACATTGCACACATTGTTGTTCTTTCGAAGTTTGTTCTGGGCGATGGTTAGTGTTTAGAATCGAATGTGTATTTGTGGTTAAAATTAAATCATTTTCCGAATCTGTTGGGGAAGAAGAATTAATTATAGAGGGAGAGGTTAAAGTTGAGGTTTTGTTTGTTGCGATTTTTGTTGTTTGAACAATTACAGAGGAGGAAGAGGAAGAAGATGATGAACAATGATTTGAGGAAGTTGAACATGAGGAATTTAGACAATTAAAAATACTGACACCTTCATTTGTTTTAGTTGAAGACACTGCTGAATGACCATGTTGTGATGAGAACTTTATTTTGTTTTTATTAAATTCTGATTTTTGTTTTTAATTAATTCTGGTTTTTGTATTTTTCTTCTACGTTTATATTAAATTCTGATTTTAATATTAAATTAATGCATATTTTTTATAAATTCTGATTTTTTAGTTCTAATGTTTTTGTAAATTCTGATCTGCGTATTTTAATTTTCCATGTTTATAATAAGTTCTGATTTTTGTGTTAAGACAACATGTTTTTATTAAATTCTGATTTGTGTATGTTTTAAATTAATTCTGATTTCGGTATTTTTCTTCTAAATGTTTTTAAAAAATTCTGATTTTTGCTTTTATTTTTGAGGTTTTTAACAAATTCTGATCTTTTAGTTCTAATGTTTTAGTTAAATTCTGATTTTTGTATTTTAATTTTCCATGTTTATAAAAAGTTCTGATTTTTGTGTAAAGACAATATGTTTTTATTAAATTCTGATTTATGTATTTTAGCTTCGTATGTCTTAAATTAATTCTGATTTTTGTATTTTTCTTAAAATGTTTTTAAAAAATTCTGATTTTTGTATTTTATTTAATTTTATTTATTTACCATTCCATTTTCATTGTTGCAATTATTAATATTTATTGTTGTGTTTTCTTGTGTATTTTGTTCTGCTAGTTGGCGGCTAAATATGTTGCTCCATAAATTTGCTAAAATAAAATGTTGTTGTTGTTGTTGTACAAGTTGGAAGGCTGAAGGTATTGTTGAATTATCCTCAACATTTTCGTTGGTTCTATTACTTGACTCGACTACCCTTAAATTAGTTAATTAAATAAATTTTTAAAATTAAATTTTTTAAAACTGAATTTTGTTGCTGTTTTTTGAATTATTTAATTTTTCTATTTGCTCTCCATTTGCATTTTCATGTGGGGAATTTTGGTGTTTTTCTGGAGAATTTGGTGGATGATGGTTTTCTATTGTTGGCAGCAATACATCCTCCGAAGAAGTTCCATCATTTGGAAGATTATTACGGTTCTTTAAGATGGAAATTTTTTAATTAAATTAGATTAGATACTGATATCCCACTTTTATCTTAATATAAGAAAATTTTCGAGATGCTGTTTGTACACATTGAAGAGGTGGAATGAGAGGGAGAGGAGGATATTGGGGGAACTACACAAGTTGGCCACATGGAGGGAGGGGTGTTGGCAGACGGAGTTGTCTAGCGATTCTTATATCAATGGATACACAAGTTCAATAGTTTTAAATAAAATAAAATTTTACTTTTAAATGTTTTTGTAATTCATTTTTATCACGAAATGCCAGATTGCAACAACGGCATAAAATAACACGGCGGCTTTTCTGGCAATGTACTGTAGACATGTGAGAGCTTAAGGCAGATGTACCACCTAAAAAGGGAGAATTATTTGTTAAATTTTATTTTTTTATTTTTAAAAGCTTAACATTCGAAGGACATTTGCGGATAATCTGGGGTGGAATGAGAGGGAGAGGAGGACATAAAGGATATTAACCGATTAAAAACTCAAAACTTGACGTGACCAAAAGAAACACTCGTTCCAATTTCTAGACTTGATCGTCTAAAAATTGGGAGGTTCTCTTTTGCCTTTTTCCGTCTGCAAAAAAATCGGCAGTCACTCATGAAAAAATTGTTCCAATTTTCTAAACCTTAGTATTCTGTTCGCAATGTTGAAAAGATATTTACATCCCCTAACATAACTATACAGTCGAATCTCGATAAAACGTCATCATAGAGACCAAATTGAGTCAACGTCTAGAATCTAGATGGAAGAAACTTCCTATTAGGGGTGAAATCTCGCTACTACATATTACTTGGGACCAACTTTTGTAGGCATAATAAGGCGAGTTATGTGCTAACTGGAGAGATGCGAGATTCGACTGTATCAACTCAAAAACCACTTATCATCTTCTTCATTTCCATTCAAATCCAAATTTGCCCCAATTTCTTCATTCTTCCAACTTCCTTCAATTAATTTATCAATATCTTTTTTGTCACACAAAATATTAAAACAATTATTATTGTTCAATTCTTCCTCCTCTTCAACATCCACAAATAAATTATTATTTCTTCCCCCTCTTCCCCCACCAATATTATTTTTATTATTCTTCATTTCCCCATTGATCAATTCCAAATTTTCTTCCCCCAAATTTATTGCTGTCCTCAATTTTCTCTTCCTCGAACCGGCAAACCCAGCACATTCCAAAGCCCTAACATATTCCGTTTTTCTTTGCAAAATTCTACAAACATTTGATTTTGCGATAGCGTATCGTTCTGCTATACTTGCTTGGCTTAAATTTGTGCAGCGTTCTGCGAGGCGGATTAACTCGACTTTTTGTTCTAAGGTTAGTTCTTTGTAAGGCTTTTTCTTCTTCTTTTTTGGCATAATGTTTGTGGTTGGCGTTCTGTTAATTTCGTTTTTTAAATTATTCTCGACCTCATTAACGCCAATAGACATTAGATCATTTTTATAGGAAGAATGAGACATCTGGTCCTTCAATCCATCTTTATTTCCCAAATCATTCATTGTTGTCATTAACATTTTGGTAGAAAAGAGGGAAAAATTGTTTGATTTCTTGAATTTTTCTAAATTAAAACTCTGAAGGTTATCATCTTCCTCTTGAAGTTTCTCTTGAAGCTTCGAGTTGTTCACTCTTCCAAAATCAGTATCTTCACAATTTTTCTTCGTTTCCCTTCCATTCCCTTCAAAAAATCCAAAATTTGCGTTCAAAAAATTTTTTCTCTCAAAATGGGACGAAATGTCATGTTCTTCCATTTGTTGGGCACAACGCCAAGAATTATTAAAATTTAAATTGTTTTGGGTTTTGAAAGAGCTAGTGCTTTGTGTTGTCTTCTTAAGCATCATTTCTTTATTAATTTCTTCCACAGTATTATTTTGTTGTTGGTCCCCCTCTCCATTCTCCCCCATTTCTGTTTTCATCATTGCAGTCAAAGCTAAACCGTTAACTATAAATCCGTGTAAAACTGAGGTTAAACCGTTGAATTATTATTTAAAACGAGAAAGTACGGTAAATGTAAAGGTAAAGAAATTATAAAAGGTATTGAATATACAAAATATAGAGACGCTTAAATCCGGAATTAAGAATTTTCTAGGGGTGTATTCATCTTGGTCTTGCTAAATCGCAATCCGAAAGAACCCTAAAAGGTATTTTGTAAAATTTTTTCAGATGGGATGGGATTCCACAGGATTTTTCTACAGGATCAAGGATCCAACAATCCAAAAAATTGAAAAAAATCAAAGGATCCCTGAAAATCCCTCAGAGGATCACTTTCATGCCACCCATATTTTTGCAGTCTTTGTCTAGAGTTTAAAAATTTCTGGTCTTAGAACAGCGGTTCATAATAATTTAAACTAGAGTTGGTCGAGGCCGAGGTCCTCGCCCATTTTCAGACCCCGACCTCGATTAGCAACCTCGGTGATCCTCAGTCTCAGTTTTTCAAAAAACCTCAACCTCGACCAACTCTAATTTAAACACGGAAAGAAATATTTAACAAAAAAATTCATTGTTTTAATGTCTTAAAGTCAATTTAATTTTAAAAATACTTTTATTTTAGTTGTTAAAGGATACAACAATAATTTATTTTTTTGCAAAGATATTTTTTAATTTTTAATCCTTTTTAAAAATTAAGCGAAAAATGAACAGATATTAATTAAATATTTAAAAGAAAAAAAAACAAAAAATGAACCGGAACAAATAGAACGTTTTTTAGCGCAACTTTCCACTCTCCTCATCAAAAATGAGACAAGTTAAAGAGAAAACTGAACAGTTTTTTTTTCAACTGGATTTTAAATAAATTAATGAGGGGAGGGGGGAAACTGGAAGGAATAAAGGGATTAATGATGAAAATTGGGAGAAAATTGAGAGGAAATTTTAAATGAATGGGGAGATTGAAGAGAGATGGAAAAGGGTTGATTTTAATGGACAATGACATTTGAACCAAAAATTAAAAAAATAAATTGGGAAAAATTAAAGTACAGTCAAAGCCTCGCTATAAGCTAGATAATAAACCTTAGTGTTCGGTACGAGATGATAATCTCGAGAGATCCTTGTACCGATCAAAATAAAAAATTTTTCTAGATTTTATTTTCGAGATTATCGAAAAGGAACATTAATAGAGCTAAATTTAAGGTATGCTTTTAAAATTTGGCTGGCCAAAAGGCGAGGGAGCTTTTAAAAACACTCTTGACGGAGGGACCGGTTGAGAAGTGGGGTCGGGTATCGTATTGGGTTTTCAAAATTTCCTCAGATAGGGATTCGGAACGAAAAAATGTCAGATTTTGTCCGGCCCTCAGTCTTCGGGTAACACACCTATCTCTGTTATAATAAACCTTAAGATATCACGATTCAGTTTATATTAAAGATTAACGTTAGCTTTGGCGTTTCAACTGAGACGGAAATAAAGTGCCTTAAATTTAAGGGACACTCTACATTAAAATTGAATAACCAAAAAATTAAATTTTTCAAAAAAGAATTCCAAAAATTATTAAAAACAGGGAAGACGTGTTGTCTGTCTGGTTTAAAAATAAAAGAAAATGAACAAGAAATAAACAAAAAACAATAAAAAAAGGAAAGATAAAAGAAAGAAATATCCGCTCTTGTCTCTTTTTTCAAAATAAATCCTCTTTTTATGCTAAATAACAACTTTTCTTTTCAAACAATTATTGCGCGATGAATACGCAATAAAAATAAAGTTGCACAAACAGCTAAAGAAATCACGTCATCACATCAAGTCCAATTTTCCTTTCTTTTTTTCTTCTATTTCCTTTATTTTCTATCATTTCCACGCATTATCCTTTTATTTCTGGCAATAAAAGTTTAAAGGGATACATTTCGTCCAATTTTTATACTTGTGACGTCTTGTAAAATTTTTTAAGGCTGACGTTTTGTCCAATTTTTGTGAGTGTGGCGTTTTGTCCAATTTTTGTGAGTGTGCCGTTTTGTGCAATTTTGTGGGTGTGGCGTTTTGTCCAATTTTTTAAGACTCGCGTTTTGTTCAATTTTTGTGGGTGTGTCGTTTTGTCCAATTTTTGTGAGTGTGGCGTTTTGTCCAATTTTTGGGGGTGTGGCGTTTTGTCCAATTTTTGTGGGGGTGGCGTTTTGTCCCATTTTGTGTGTGTGGCGTTTTGTCCTATTTTTGTGGGTGTGGCGTTTTGTCCAATTTTTGTGGGTGTGGCGTTTTGTCCAATTTTTGTGGGTGTGGCGTTTTGTCCAATTTTTGTGGGGGTGGCGTTTTGTCCAATTTTTCCCGAAATGACATTTTTTAGAGATCCATTGAAGAACAGATAAATAAAAAATTTTCCATCCAAATATCAAACCCATCTGATTATCAAAACTCTCAAATCATTCAAAAAAATCCATCAAAAAACAGCTTTCATCTTTTCTCTCTATTAGCTAATATCGAGACGATGAACTTTTATATTATTGCGCGATAGAATTAATCTATTAATGTGCTCAATTAAAAACTTTTTTTTTTGCATTTTTGGCGTTTTATCCTGTTTATATACGAGAATAAATTAAAAATTAAATATCTCCCCACTTGCCTAATGAGATAAAAATATTAGAGAGAAAAGAAGGGAGAGAAGGGAATTTCTTGTTTTTTAAAATATTTTTGGCCTAAGCACAAAAACAAGTCGGGGAATAAAATTAAAAAAAGAATTGCGCAAAAAAGAGGATTTTTATTTATTAAATAGAAAGAAGGAGAGAAAGCAACGGGAAGACGACCGCGAGAATAAAACAACAAAAAATCTGTTGATGACGTTGTTTTGGACATTCTTTTTGGAAATTTGGATATTATAATATTCCTTTTCTTATAAAAAAATTTGGAATATTTATAAATAGAGAGATAGGTATCTGGCTATGGACTTTCTGACAAATGGACATTTTGTACATTTTTGAACGCTTGGACTTTATTTTTGAACATTTACATTTGTACTATTTTGACCATATCGATATTTTGTACCTTTTTGGTAAAGATTCATATCTCTCCTTAAAATACAAAACGGTCATATGCCAATAGTCAAGTCACCAAAAATGGCTAATAATTTAGATTTATACTATAGAAATACAATCAAAAATATCCAAAAACAGGGTTGCCGTTTTCGATTTGAGCCGACGCTCGGTGCATTTTTCGAAATTGGTTTTTTCTGATTCGGTTTGTTTTCGAGTTGAAAAGCTTCGGCTCGCTCGATATTTCGAGTTTCAGTTCGAGCGAGCTGGCTACGGGAGCAGGCCAACCTACCGCCGAGCTATAACTTTGTTTAAACTTGTCGAATCCGGGACGCCCTAGTACGGTTCGATTCAGCTCATCGAGGCGGTTCGAACTATACCAATAATTCCCGGATTCGATATCTTTGAACGAGGTTATACCTCGGCGGTAGGCTGGCCTCGCGGTAGGTTGTGGTGTTAGCTTGTTGAGAAGGGCAATTAATTTATTACTAATTTATATTTTCTCTTTAGCGCTGATAAAATGTTTAAAATGCTACTTGAGAATGATTAAAAAGGGGAGAAAATTAAGTAAATAAATTAATTAGGAGAAATTCCGGAATAATTCCGGAATTGTGTTCTTTTATAGTATTTCTTGTTGCGCCTGTTTTATAAGAAGCAATCAAGCAAAAAAACAAGAAAAGGTGATAAAATGATTAAAATTAATTTGTCAATTGGTTGAAAAAAGGAATTTTTAATTTTTTGATTTTTGCGGATAAATAAAAGAAAAAAATGCGGAAAATTTTAGAAATAAAGGCAAAATGAAGAATTACTCGTAAAATAATTAGAAGACTAATCCGCCTCAGAAATTTCTAAAGAAATTTCCTATCGCCAAGAGAAACTACAGTTGATTAGGGTGATTTTATACTGGTAGAGTTATATCCCGACCTAGCTGAAGTTGACATTTCATAATTTCAAAACAAAAAAATAACTCGAAAACCCAGAAAACGAAATAAAAAAGCCGAAAATCACGAAATTTCGAAAGCCGAAAATCGAAATTTTGAAAATCGAAAATCACGAAATCTTGAACCGAATATCACGAAATTTCAAAAATAGAAAATCGCAAAATTCGAAAATCACGAAATTTCGAAACAGCTAGGGGTCTTTACTAGAGACCGGATCGATACGATATATCGATGGAAAATATCGATATATCGATATTATCGAACGAAAAATTTTTCATATCGATACGATATATCGAACGATAAATTGTTCGATATTTTTCGATATTACCTAATTTCTTTTAATTTTAATATACATATTGGCCTAAAGTTTTATTTCTCTTTTACATTAAATAGTATAACCGGCGCCAGACCGGACTCCGGCCGGTTTTCCGGTGTCCGTGTCCCAAACCCGGGTTCCGGATCCGGGATCCGGTCCGGCTCTAGTTGCCTGAGTCATCAGTCTGCACGGTTCAGTCTCCCTTGTATATCAGTCCCCAAAGTTTAATGGGATTTAAAATTAGTAAGAGGGATATAAGGGGATTTGGAGGGATTAAGGCTGTCATTGTCATTGGTACAACTTCCCCTGTCATTGGTACAACTTCTCCTGTCATTGGTACAACTTCTCCTGTCCGGAAAAAATATCGAAAAATATCGATGTTAAAAAATCGATATTTTTCGATATCGATATCGATATTATCGAACGATCACTCGAGTCCGGTCTCTAGTCTTTACATATTTCTTTCATTTATGCCTGGAGAACTTTTAAACAAAAATTAATAGTATGTACGTAGTCCGCAATGAAATTGCAGATTTACGCAAATTCTAATCATCCTAAAAAGTTGATAAAAAATCCAGATTTTCTTCTAAAACTAAAAAATTTTTTGATTTGTGACGGAAATAGTTTAAAAAATAATTAAAATAAAAGAATTTATCTTTCAAAAGTACTCTTTTTATTTACGGGTCAGTTTTTATCAGGTAGTTGTTGTGTGTTTAATTTTCTATATTCTCTTAATGCAGGTTTAAACGGGATTTGATATTATTATTAAAGTGATTGTGGTGAAATTAGGTGAAAGTCAATGAAGAACCTGAATTTTTATATACGGAAAATATATTTGTTATAATTTAAAAAAACAAAATTTAAGATAAGGAACGTACCTATATTAAAGCCGTTTAAGTACTTTAAGACTAGGGTTACCGGCACCGGCCAGGTTCCGTTCGAGAGATGGAATCGAGCTTCGAATTTTGCCCGAAAAAGACTCGACCTGTCCGGCTGCCCGAAAAAATGAGGCCCGAAAGGATGATGACTCGAACGTAGGCATCCTATACTGAAGAGATGGCTCAGTAAACTGGAAGGGAGCGAATATAAAGCTCAAATGTTGGAAAGCAAAAATGAAAAAAGTTTACAAAATCTGAATGAAAAAAGTAGGAAATTGGAAAAGGGAATTCAAATTCAACCCAACTCTTCTTACCGTAAGATTATAATATTTTAAGAGACGTTAGGGTCTCAAAGTGCCACAATTAGGTTCTAAAAGTGCCACAACTGATAGTAAACAAAGTCTCTATTTCGACGTAAAAAGGTTTAACCATAGCCGGAACTATTAAAATATCGGAACTTAAGAGTGTCAGCATGACAGCCAAGTTCACTGTCAGCATTACCCTATTACTATAAACAGATCTTTTTGATAAAAAGATACAAAGTCCCGAGTATTGGTACCCAAGTCTAATTTAGAACCATAATTCTGGGTAACTATCGTTAAAAGACAACAATTTTTAATAAAAATTATTTCCTCGGAAAATAAGTGGTCTTGTAGAGTACATATGAACAAATAAACTTTTTTTGAGTAAAAATAAATGGTTGGTATAATAATAAAATTAAATATAATTTAAAAGAAATGAGCATTAAGGCCAAGAAAAAGTGATAAAATAAAAATAATTTTTTTATAGTTTTGGCGTTGTGTTTATTTCAATATTTACACAATATATTTTATTAGATTTTCGGCCAAAACTATTTTATAATAAAAAATTATTTGTACAAGTTTTGTATATTTTCTAAGGGTATTTTTGAGTGACCAAAAATTAGCATGAAGAAATTTTATGGGCATGTATATTTTGAATTTTTTTAGTATTTCCTAAAATAGAATTTTTAAATTTTTTATTACGAAAGTAAAGGAAACTAAATTTTATAATTTTTAAAAATTTTTTGATTGGTTTTCTAGTCAGTACACGACAAGAAAAATATTTGTTTGATTTTGGGTCGGGGTCAGGACTGCGTGCGAGTTGCTGATTGTGTTTGCGGAAATTTTTTCAATTGCGTGCAGCTCTTGTCGGGGTTCAAATCTTGCCTCGATTCCTGCCCGTACCCCTATGTGTCAATCAGGAAGTGAGGTAACGCAGCAATTGAGGGGAATTCTCAATCAGAAATTGAGGGGATGCTTTTCCGGGCTCGCTCGGAAACTTGCTCCGGGAATTTCCTGTGTTTGTTCCGAGTTCCAGGAATAATTTTTTTGGAATTTGGGAAGCTCTAATAATGTGTTTTTGATGAAAATTTTTCTCATTTTAAAAATAAATTTAAAATAAATTTAAAATAAATTTAAAAAATAATATAGTAAAATTCGAAAAGACCAACAAAAAAAGGTATACATTTTTAAAATAATTATTCTTTTTTAAAATTATTTTAATGATGCTGAAAGGAAATTGAGATAAACTTTGAAAAATATCCAAAATGAGAAGAAGAAACGAAAAAAAGGCCTAAGGCCGGATTAACCTCAAAAACACGCAATAACCAAAAAAAATCACTCAATCGTTCTATTCCTTCCCTCTCTTTTTTAAATATTTTTTCACTCATTTACAATGCACTTTTAAATATTTTAAATGACCATGTAAAAAATAATTCCCTTCATGCCATTACATAATAATTTTTGAAATAATACAAATGGGTCAGTTTTTGAAAATTTTGTATAAAATTATGAAGTGCATTCTTTCTATTTTAGTTACAAATATGGAATTCTATTTAATTAGGGTACTTAATTAAAATCAGAGATATAGGACTGTGCCATACTTTCAACTGTATTTGTTGATATTCAACGTTATGGAATATGTACAAAGTTTTATAGTATATCGATAACATTCGGGATTTTTCGGTATTACAGAGAAATATCTCGATCAGAAAATGGGGTAAACAAATGACCATGATCAGAAAATGGGGTAAAAAACGGCTCTCCAACACATAAAAAGCTTTGCAAATATCCGCAAATATCGCTTTACTTTGATGATATATATCTAAACACAATCAGCTCATATGTAGTATTAATTAAATTTTTTTGACTTACACTGAATTTTCTCACCGCATAATCTGCACCTCGAACGTTTCACATGTGCCTGCATTTTATGGCGGCTTAGGGAGGACGAATGGCAGAATTGTTTACGGCATATGACACAAGTAAAAACGCCTTTTTTTATAAAATTTTTAAATTACAAAGAGATTAAAAATCAAACTCACTAAAAGAGACTCCTAAGAGTTAAAACTCGAATCTTATAATGGGGGGGGGGTACTAAGGGACCTTTACTCGAGGAGATATTAACTCGAGGAGGAACTTAAATCGAGGGTTTCCCTATAATGAAGTGTTCCTTAAGGGACCTTAACTTGAGGGGCCTTAAATTGAGGGTTACCTTATAACGAAGGGTACCTTAAATTAAGGGTATTAGTTAAGCAGTTATACCATCCAGTAGCCAACACTAATTTTAAACTCTAAAATTTCCCTACCTTTCAAATCTGGCCTTTTAAGTTGCTGTAAATTGTTTAAATTATTATCAGAATTATTAGTTATTTCATTATCTTCTTCAATTTTATTATTTTTAATATTTTTAAAAATTGTTTTTGTCATAAATTATTAAATTAATTATGTTCTAGAAATGAACTTTTACCGCAAAAATAAATTTATTTATTACGAGAATATATGAAAAAGAAATGAAAATTTTTTTTGTTCAAAAGAAGATGAACAGTGGAGGAGAAGGATGATGGTGGGGGAGGGGTGAAGGGAGGGTAGAAGTTAAATTCAATTAATTTTATGGTTGTTTGAAGAATTCTACCTCAATACTTAGAATTATTAGTGAAAAGATTTAAGTATAGATTAGAGTTCAGCGGGATCGGGATCCCGGTCGGGATCGGGCGGGATTATCCCGGGTTTTTCGAATCCCGATCCCGAAATATATATCCCGACCCCGATCCCGGCCAATCTCAATCCCGAGCCGGGATCCGGGATCGGGATCACCATTCCTAAATCCCGATCCCGGGTTTTTCTCTAAATCCCGATACCGCTGAACTCTAGTATAGATTGAGATCAAGACTAAAGTTTGACATGTCGATATCGATATATCGGTCCCGAATGTCGTTCATTTTCTAATATCGATATCTGTTTCATCCGATATCGTTTTCAAAACCGATACGAGATAGTCCAGCTCTAATTAAGACAGATACTTAGAGAGATCTAGTTTCCTATCTCGATTTATGGTTAGCGTCGTTTATGAGCTATCTCAAAGCAAAAAAATAATTCCACCTCAGAAATGCTTTCATATCAACCGTGTCCAGGATACTAGAAAAATCTTAGCTCTGATGAGTTTTTCTTTAAGAGCGGACTGAAACAAGATCTAGACCAAAAATCTAGGTAATAAGATTGATATTTTTCCTGATCCACTATGGCTATCCAAGTCCAGTTTATGAAGGCTGGTTGCGAGCCTCCATAAGTTTTCAATTTATAAATAATCACAAAATTATCTACAAAAAGTTTATTTTCTTCCATACAAGTTCATCTCCTTCCCATTTCTCGCTTATTTTCTGTCGCGCTTACAATCGCAAATAAGGAAATGTGGTTGTTACAAAGGCTAATATAAACTAAATTTGTTTGTGTGGTATATTACGAAATAAAAGGAAGAAGAAGAACGGAAGAATGGACAGTCCATCATCTGTTTTGACCTAAATTTTGTAGGGGAGAAAGAGGTTCTATTAATAAATACTCCTTTAAATTAAGTGCAATATTGTGAACGTGCTAAATTAATAAAAGTACAAAAGAAGCTAATTTTGGAATGATTTTTTGGGAAAGAGTTTTTAATGAGAAATAAATTCTAAAAAATGTTTTGAGATGACTTACTGAAGGATCCTTAATTTAAATCCCTTGGATGAGAGAGAGAAAGAGAGTGAGATCTGGGAGAGAGAGATAAAGAGAAAAAGAGAGATCTGGAACTATTTTGTGATAATCTGAGTCAGATCTAGTTTTCCAGAGCTTTAACAAAATTTATTTAAATAAAGTTCCCGTAATTCCAAATCGCTTGAGGTACAGGAAACATATCGTATAAGTGTCGTAAGTCGGAAATTATAAGTAATAATTGGATATGACTAATTATAAGGTATGATTTTTTCAACTCTATAGGCTGTCTAAAAATGAGATTTGAATAATTCGTTTGTTCTATTTTTATGGACAGGCTTCAATACAAAATACTTCCAATTCTCTTATAAATTTTTAATTTTCATAATTTCTTTAAAAAAATTAACACAAAATTTCTTTAACAATTTATTCCCCCATATTTAATAATTTATTTTTAAACAAAGAAAAATTAAAATTGGATAGATATAGTTAAGAAATTCTCTGAAAAAATCCTTCCCAACAATTTCCATCAAGTTAGAGAAGAACAGCCCAATTTTTGTTTTGTTACCAAAGAAAAGTTTTTTTTTATCATTTTCCCCCAAAATTCTCCAAATCCAAATATTCTGTCACACCTTTTTTCTCCTTTCCTGAATAAAAATTGGTAATTTTATATTTTAATTTACTATTTTAATTATGTATTATCTTCAATTTTAATTTACTCGAAATAACAATTACCATATATACTCAAATATTATCCCCTCCCTAAATATACCCCAATAATCACCACTTTCAGCCAGAAGTTGAAACAATAATTACTAGGGATGGGATTTATATGGACTATCAATCGAAAAATATGGGCATATAATATGGACTAAAAATCTCAAAATATGGACTGAAATATGGATTAAAATCCAAAATATGGATCAAATATGGACCGAAAACTAAAAATTTTAACGGAAAAATTTTCATTTCTAAGAAGAAAATGTTAAATAAGTTAAATTTGACGCACAATATTACAAATAAACCTATTAATAGCAAGTTTCTAGATTGCCAAATTTACTATTAAATTCCCGACGATTTTGGTTGGGAATTCCCTAATGCCTACTTGTATATTATGTTTAGGGTTGCCAAAATGTCCCGACTCGGACCGAAAGATCGAGGCGGGCTTAAGATATTTGGCCCGAAAAAGACTCTTACAGGCCCGACTCGACAACGGCAACCCTAATTATGTTATTTAAATATTAAATTCCATTACAATTTTGATCAATCCCATGTCCAACTCCAGGTGAAGGCCCTGGATTGGTTGGTCGGAACGTAGCCATTGTGTAATAAATCATAAAATTAATTATTAAAAAAAGAGAAAAAATAATTGAATTAATTTTAGTCATTTTTGTAAATTTATTTATTTAAAGAATTATTTATTTTTATCAAATGAATGATATTTTTATGGGCAAATTCTGCTAGTATTTATTTGGCCAAAAGTTGGAAATTATTATATTAGCAAAATTTTGTAATGTTTATTCAAGCTTTTAATAAAGCTTTTAAATATAAAGTTATTGAATTATTAAGATTTTGCATTATAATTAGCAAACGGGACAATTCGAAGAATAAACAATTCACATAAATGTTTACTTGAGGGTTTCACTTGTTATACTTGAGGGTTTCACACTTTCATCAACGTCTTATGGGACCAAAATTTTTGGTCCCACAAATATATAAAACCATTTACAGGTAATATTTGGCCAGATAACGCGTTTTTTGAAAAATATTTGAAACTAAATATTTCTTCTTGTTTCATTTTTACGCCACAAATTTTTATTTTTTAGTCATATTGCGTTAAAGAATTCTTCTGCATTTTTAAAAATATTCTTCTGCATTTCATCCGAAAAAATTTGGAGGTCCACCAAGGCGTAATCTTATTAAAGTCTGATCCGAACTTACCTAAATGTGTGAAATTTAAAGGTTGTCAGAATTCAGCTGTAGACAATAATTTTTGAATATCAGGAACTTCTTATGTCCATAAACCTCCTCATTCATTACGTTGATTATTTTTTATTGAAAATTAATGATTAATGTATTATAATCTTTGATATCGGCATTAATCGAGGGGACTGATTGAAGCTAGCTAGCCCGATCATTGGGCAAAATTAATATTTTTCTGTATTTTAAGGACTAATTGCTCAATTTTAGCTATATTTTGTACCGACGGATGAGCGGGATGGAATGATGAATTTTATATAAAATTACTTTTTTTTTTGTTTCGGCCAATTATCTTTCGGTAAAATTTTATTTTAATAATTTCTAAATTTATCTCTCTTTAATAAAAATCTATTTTACTCCTCCAAGCTAAATTTGATCAAAATAAATTTGGAAATTGTAGAAGCTTTAGAAAAATTAAAAAATATCATAAGCTATTTTAATTTTGTATTTACTCTGAAAATTATGTGAAACGGTGCAGGATTTCACGTGAATTTCCAGAAAAAATTTCTAAAAGCGATAAATGGAGAGAAAAATTTTTGTTGTGTGTTTTGATCAAAATTAAATTCCTATATTTTTCAAAATATCTCTTTGCATCCAAAGATGAGTTAAGTCTTCTCTCGTCAATAACAATCAGTATTCCCAACCTGATTAAACAGAAAAATTAAAATTGCTAATATAATTTATTAACTTTGGCAGCCCCGCTCAATTTCATCACGTTTTTTTGGAATCTTTAAATTTAGAAATTAAGAATACAAAATATAAAATACAAAAAATATATCGAGAAAAATTGACTGGCTCAAGTCAAAAATTGACTCAAGTCAAAAATTGACTTGAATTGACTGGCTGAAATAATTAAATAGCTAGATAGTTATATCCCCTCGCCATCCCACTCATCCGTAGGTACAAAATATAACTTAAAAAGAGCAATTAGCCCTTGAAATACACAAAATTATATAATTGTCCATGTCCTCTGTGACATTATGCTGAAACCTTTATTGAGTTGTTCATTGAATTATCCCCTTTCTAATTAATTATAATTCAATAACTTCAATTATAGCTAATTTTATTAAAAGCCTAAATAAACATTCAAAAATTCTGCTAAGAAAATTTTAGAATTATTTATCATTTTCCTTAATTTTAAAATTTTTTCTTTAATTTTCTTAATTCTGTAAAAATGTTTTGATCTTAATTACAACACTAAATATGCCTCTCAAGAGTCAGACCCTAGTTTTCCTGAGCTTTAACAAAATTTATTTATATATGTAAAGTTCCCGCAATTCAAAATCGCTAGAGATGTCGGAAACATGTCGGATATGAATACAAATAATATCAAAATGCCTGCGGATATCCGTCTGTATCCGTCCGTACCCCGATAAATATCCGGATACGGATACCAAGATCAGTATCCATGTGCAAGTCTGGTTGTAAGTAGGTATAACTATCGTAAGTCGGAAATTATAAGTAATAATTGGATATGACCAGGGTTCTCATTCGTACTTATTTTGAAAGTACAGTACTTATAAATCGACCCTCGTACTTATGAAATTGAAAATGTACTTATTTGTAAGTATTTATGTACTTATAAATGGACATTTTGCTAAATAATTGGATTTAACCATAAAATTTTCAAAATTTTCGCCTGCGGCGCTGAAAATCCCCGATATTTCCCAAAATTTTCGCCTGCGGCGCTGAAAAAGACATTTAGAAGAGAAATATAAGTAACTTGAGCTGCGATAAATTTTTTTAAATTGAATTTTTGCAGCGTACTTATATTTTGAAAATTTTCCCTCTATGTACTTATAAATCAAGCTTTTTGTACTTTAATTAAACATTTTTCCGATGAGAACCCTGGCTATGACTCATTATAAGGTATGATTTTTCAGCTCTATTGGGCATCTAAAAATGTGTTTTGAATAATTCGTTTGTTCTATTTTTATGGACAGGCTTCAATACAAAATACTTCCAATTCTCTTATAAATTTTTAATTTTCACAATTTCTTTAAAAAAATTAACAAAAAATTTCTTTAACAATTTATTCCCCCATATTTAATAATTTATTTTTAAACAAAGAAAAATTAAAATTGGATAGATATAGTTAAGAAATTCTCTGAAAAAATTCTTCCCAACAATTTCCATCAATTAGAGAAGAACAGCCCAATTTTTTTTGTTACCAAAGAAAAGTTTTTTTAACATTTTTCCCCCAAAATTCTCCAAATCCCCATATTCTGTCACGTCTTTTTTTTCTCCTTTCCTGAATTTTAATAGTAATTTTATATTTTAATTTATTTCAAGTGTTATCTTCAAAACTTGAACTGAACGTCTATTCTATTTAAATGTTTACAAATAATTTCAGACTCGAAATAACAATTACCGTATATACACAAATAATTACCTCCTCCCTAAATATATCCCTATAATCACCACTTTCAGCCAGAGGTTGAAACAATAATTACCCAGGGTTATTATTTGAGTAAATATAAGTTAGAGAATATAGCGAACTATCTAATCCCTAAAACTATACAGAAGCGACGTTTGCAAATGACTACAAATCAGTCTGGAAAACTTAAGGTGCTGGTTCTTTCCCAGCAGGTGAAATTAACCTTTTGGAATAATGAAGGAGAAATAGGGGGAGGAGGCCTATACGGGGAGGAGGACTACATAAAAAGGCGAAATAAATTTCGCATTCGGATCAAAAATCATTCGGATTCGGATCAAAAAGCTAAAAATGAAAATAAGATCAGCCCTGATATGCACCTTCAGCAAAAAATACAAAATTTCCAAAATTGCTGAATATTAAGAATATCAGTCGAGTTTTTGCTGGGAATATTTATGCCTAATTGAGATTTATTTTTTATATCGACAGGATCGCTTGTGTCAATCAGAGCCCGGATCGATACGATATTTTTTCGATATTCTTCGATATTTTTTCGATATTTGGTTTCGATATCTATCGAAAAATATCGACCTACCCCTCCGCCGGGCTCTAGTATAAATTTTGTATTAAAAAATTAATTACAATTTCTACCAATTTATTTATTTTCAGGTCCATGACCATGTGCACCATAAGCTGCAACATTAGGTGCATCATGACCAGCTCCAGGAGAATGTCCTGGTTCGGTTGGACGGGTTCCAGCCATTATATAATAATTCATAAAATTAATTATTAAAAAAATTAGGAATATAATGGAATTAATTTTAGTCATTTTTGTAAATTTATTTATTTAAAAAATTATTTATTTTATTTAAAATGAATTTATTTCATGGGTAAATTCTGCCGGTATTTATTTGGCCAAATTTTGAGAAAAAATTTTATTAGAAAAATTTAGGTTTGTTTATTCAGGTTTTTAATAACGCTTTTAAATTTTAAGTTATTGAATATTAAGTTTAGGAATTATAATTAGCAAACGGGACAATTCGAAGAATAAACAATTCACTTAAATGTCCACTTGAGGGAGTCTCTCAGTTGCTTCGTTTTTTTTTCGTTTATTTCTGTTTTTAATTTGTTCTGTTTCGATAGTCTCACTTTCATCAAAAACTTATGGGACCAAAATTTGTGGTCCAACAAATATGAGGGATCAGTTATAGGCAATAAATGGCCAAATAACGTGTTTTTTTGGAAATTTCTTGGGCGAAACCATATTTAAAAATTCAAATCAAAAAATTTGGGGTTTCACCCAGCTGATCCGAACTAACCCAAATGTCTGAAAATTTAAAGATTTTCAGAATTCAGCTGTCTTGAACCTCTTTGGAACCTTCTTCATCGTTTATATGGATTATTTTTTATTGAAAATTAATGAATGTATAATGTTCTTCGATATCAGGATTAGTCGACGGGTTGATCGAAGCTAAATAGTTAGCCCGATCACATTTCCCTCTCAATTTTTCTGAAAGTATACAAGTTGTATAGATCTATCACAGCTTCGACAATATTACATGGAGAATTTTTCGTTTTATAATTTCTAAATTTATCTATCTTTACCAAAATCTATGTAGTTTACTCCTCCAAGCTAAATTAGATAAAAATAAATTTAGAAATAGTCGAGGATTTCTATGCAGGATTTCACGTGAATTTCCAGAAAAAATTTCTAAAAGTGATAAATTGAGAGAAAATATTACCTATACTAATATATTTTTGGAATTTCTAAATTTAGAAATTATAAATACAAAATATAAAATGCAAAAAATCTAGCGAGAAAATTTTACCGAAAGATACCTAATTGACTGACTGAAATAATTAAATAGCTAGCTAGTTATATTCACTAGCCATCCCACTCATCCGTCGGTACAAAATATAACTAAAAGTGAACAATTAGCCCCTAAAATTCAGAAAATTATATACACTTGTCCATGTTCTCTGTGTCATCTAGCTGAAGCATTCACAGAGGCTGGAAAAGCCGAGATCGAGGTCGAGAAACAAAATTTTCTCGTGTTCCGAGGTTTGAGGGTTACCGAGGATTTTATAAACCTCTATAACTTTTCAAAATCCAATTAAATTTACTAAATTTTATCAAATATTTGGCTTTTGTAATGTGTGATAGGGTAATGTGACCTTAAGCTTCAGACTAGCTGTTCGGCTGATCCTGACCAGGGCTGCACGCAATTGCGGATTGCGAGTTGCGGATTGCGTAAATTGCGGGGTTTTTTGCAATTGCGAGTTGCGGATTGCGTTTGCGGATTTTTAAAAATAAATTGCGAGTTGCGGATTGCGAGTTGCGGATTTTTAAAAATAAATTGCGAGTTGCGGATTGCGAGTTGCGGATTGCGAGTTGCGGATTTTTTTTTTCAATTGCGTGCAGCCCTGATCCTGATACATAAGCAAAACAACTAAGATTCTGAATGAAAGGAATGGACATCCCTAAGAGACCCAAGAGATACCTGATTATTATTTCAATGCCTTCAAATTGCGTGAATTCTAGTAAATTGTCTATTCATTGAATTGCCCCATTTCTAATTATAATTCAAAAACTTCAATTATAACTTATTTTATTAAAAGCCTAAATAAACATTCAAAAATTCTGCTAACAAACTTTTAGAATTATTTTTCGTTTTCTTTAATTTTAAATCTAAAGTCGAATAACCCTCGGTTTCGTAAATAAAGTAAATTAATTAAGAGCCAAGAACTCGTTCAAGACCGAGGCTAAATATAGACCCTATATGAAAGGAGTTTGTTCCAACAGCGAGGGAAGTTTCTCTAAAAGGGGGGTTGTTCTTTGTCTATGTTATGTCCGAGGCTTGGCCGAGATTTGCCTATGGCGACAAGAAACAATAAGGTTTATCCAAAGTAGAAATGATCAATTTAGTCGAAAGTCAAACATATTTTTAATGAATTTTTGAGGATTTGATAAATAAATTAATAATTTTGTAAATATTTTCTCGTTGGAATTTTCTTACAACTTTTGTAAAAGTGAGAAAATTCAGAACCATGGTGTATTTAAAAATGTGTTTTGAATTAGAGATCACACTGGAAGGGTCGTACGAGAATCGAGAACTTGAAGAATATCGATAAATCTCGATTATCTCGATAAATCTTGTAAAATCTCGATCTCGATAACCGGCTTTTCAATCGTGATCTCGTTTCGGTCCGATCTCTAGTTAGTGTATGTATATTCGTTTATATTGTTTCCATAATATTTCAACTATTATATTGTTAAATAAAAAATACTTTAACAATTTATTCTCCCACATTCAACAATTTATTTCAAAATAAAAGAAAAATTTAAAATTGGATAGATTTTTAATTCCAAAACATTTAAAGAAGAGTAGCCCAATTTTTTGTTTGTTTCCAAAGAAAAGTTTGATTTTTTGCCAAAATTCCCAAATTCCATTATTTTGTTATACTTTTAATTTTCCTGAGTAAAATAAAAATTATTTTTGTTAATTTTTTGGGTAATAATTAAAGTTTAGTTTCCTACATTTACTAATTTAGTAAATTTTTACATACTAGGTTTTGTGGTTACTTTTGAATTTTTAGAAAAATTATTTGGGGTCGGGACCTGAAACTATGTAACAAATAATATTTTTTGTTATCGCTACATCAATTATCCTTAGAAATAAAAAATACTAAAAATACTACGAGTAGTTCAATGTATGTTCAATGACCCAGTTGTTGGTGGTTTCGTCTGGGATTCTGCCGTCCCGATTCTCGAAAATCGGGAATTCCCGACGTTTTTTTGGGGTCGGGAGTCCGATTTCCAGAAACTGGGAATTCCAGAATCCCTGGTTTCTATCCAAAGAACTATTGTAAATCCAAAAATTATGTAATCACAAAAACGTACACAAATATTATTATTTTTTTTTATTTATTACTCCTAAATTCGTACGTATTTTCTCCAAAATTAGAATCATAATAAGTTTTATTATTAAATTAAGGGCCATTAAAAGAGGAGGTGAAACTCCAATCAGGTAGCTCCGTCGGTAGAGCTTATCTACGTGGCAGTGATTTAGCCGGATAAAAATAAATATACGATTTCGGGAATCGGGGAATGAACTAGCTATTTTTTAAATCTTTCTCTAGAAAAGCTATTTTAGAGAATTTAGACATAAGTATATAATTTTGTTATTAAAAAATTATCAATTACAATTTAACTATCCTCGTGTGGAGGCTTTGGACCAATTCAATGTCCAATTCCTGGTGAATGCCCTGGAGCTGTATTACGCCCTGGAGGAGCGGGAGCCATTGTGTAATAAATCATAAAAATAATTAATAAAAAAAGTAAGAATATAATTTTTGAATTAATTTTAATCATTTTTTGAATTTATTTAAAGAATTATTTATTTTTATTAAAAATGATATACTAGGTATTTATGGGCAAATTTTGGTAGTATTTATATTTGGTAAATTCTGAAAATAAAAAAAATTCCTAATTTTTGCTAAGGACTTAGCAAAATAAAAGAATATTTATCTAGTCATAAAATAAGAACTTTTTTCAGTTTAATATGTGTTTGATCAAAATACAAAAAAAAATTTTCTATTTGATTTTTCCCAAAAAATTATTTTTTGTAATTAACTAAAAATTGTTTAGAAATTTTCTATGCTACAAATCCTTTCTCTAGTCAGTTAAAACGTATTTGCATAGAATTCTCCCAATTTTCTTGACTTTTGCTCTGAGGTGTATTATATTCTCCTACTTGTTCACCTGGAATTGGACATTGAATTGGTGAAAATTGTAATGCGCCCAACCCTGGGCCGGTATCATAAGAGCGTGGTTGCTGGTTAGGTGACCAACCAGCGCCCAACTTTTCTCCCATAATTTAAAAAGAAGGGAAAAGTGGCTGCGCCGAAAAAACAGAGAAGAAAAGAAAGAGGAAAAGTATACGGTAGTTTTCCTCTTCTTTTCTTCTACCCTGCTAAGGGGCAGGGTAGAAGATTTTTTAAAAATCATTAAAAAGCGAATTTTGAAGAAAAAATTATAAATTTAATATTTTTAAATAGCTTGAAGTGTCCTCTATTTTTTGACATAATTTTAGGAATTTTCCCTTTAAAACTTAATTTATGAGAATTTTTTTAAAAAAGTACCTCATTTTTCAGTGATTTTTTAGGAAAAAGTAGTACCTCGCTAGAAAAATATAACTTCTAAATAAATCGGTCAAAATTTTTAATTTTTTGGTAAATCGTAGATAACACTCCAATCTATATTTTGGCAAAAAATAAAATTTTTACCTTGATTTTAAAAAAAGTTATGATTTTTCTCATAAATAGGGAGAGATGAGAAAAAACGGCGACGCCAAACCCGCGGCGTAGGGTCGCCTCGGCGCTGCCGTTACGATGGTTACCTAACCTAACCACCTTCTTATGCCCTGATCGGAATAAGTCATGTTACTTTGGATTATGTAACATTATTTGGGTTTAGGGTTATGGCAAGTGGATCTGTGATTGTGTTGCTGGATGTAATTGTCATAGTCTTACTGGCAGCCTTTTTTTCTTTATCGAACACAAATAAATAAATGTGAAACAATAAAATAAAACTCCTGGATCCACAAGGATCACTTATGAAGAGGCAACTTACAAGAAAAATCAAATACAATTTTACAGTTAAAAATGTTAAATTAAAAAAATAAATATATAAATGGACTCCACAGAAAAAAATAAATGTAAATCAGGGTTGCCGCCCGAAACCCGATACCCGAAACCCGGCCTTTTTTTGTACCCGAAACCCGATACCCGATATTTTTTCCAACCCGAAACCCGTGACCCGATATTTTTTCCAACCCGAAACCCGTGACCCGAAATTGGTTAAAACCCGAAATTTATACCCGAAAACTTAGCCTTACCCGATTTTTTAAAATAAATTTATAGAAAGACAATATTTCTTTGAGTAAGTCAAAGAGCAAAAGTCAAGAAAATTGGGAGAATACTATGCAAATACGTTTTAACTGACTAGAGAAAGGATTTGTAGCATAGAAAATTTCTAAACAATTTTTAGTTAATTACAAAAAATAATTTTTTGGGAAAAATCAAATAGAAAATTTTTTTTTGTATTTTGATCAAACACATATTAAACTGAAAAAAGTTCTTATTTTATGACTAGATAAATATTCTTTTATTTTGCTAAGTCCTTAGCAAAAATTAGGAATTTTTTTTATTTTCAGAATTTACCAAATATAAATACTACCAAAATTTGCCCATAAATACCTAGTATATCATTTTTAATAAAAATAAATAATTCTTTAAATAAATTCAAAAATGATTAAAATTAATTCAAAAATTATATTCTTACTTTTTTTATTAATTATTTTTATGATTTATTACACAATGGCTCCCGCTCCTCCAGGGCGTAATACAGCTCCAGGGCATTCACCAGGAATTGGACATTGAATTGGTCCAAAGCCTCCACACGAGGATAGTTAAATTGTAATTGATAATTTTTTAATAACAAAATTATATACTTATGTCTAAATTCTCTAAAATAGCTTTTCTAGAGAAAGATTTAAAAAATAGCTAGTTCATTCCCCGATTCCCGAAATCGTATATTTATTTTTATCCGGCTAAATCACTGCCACGTAGATAAGCTCTACCGACGGAGCTACCTGATTGGAGTTTCACCTCCTCTTTTAATGGCCCTTAATTTAATAATAAAACTTATTATGATCCTAATTTTGGAAAAAATACGTACGAATTTAGGAGTAATAAATAAAAAAAATAATAATATTTGTGTACGTTTTTGTGATTACATAATTTTTGGATTTACAATAGTTCTTTGGATAGAAACCAGGGATTCTGGAATTCCCAGTTTCTGGAAATCGGACTCCCGACCCCAAAAAAACGTCGGGAATTCCCGATTTTCGAGAATCGGGACGGCAGAATCCCAGACGAAACCACCAACAACTGGGTCATTGAACATACATTGAACTACTCGTAGTATTTTTAGTATTTTTTATTTCTAAGGACAATTGATGTAGCGATAACAAAAAATATTATTTGTTACATAGTTTCAGGTCCCGACCCCAAATAATTTTTCTAAAAATTCAAAAGTAACCACAAAACCTAGTATGTAAAAATTTACTAAATTAGTAAATGTAGGAAACTAAACTTTAATTATTACCCAAAAAATTAACAAAAATAATTTTTATTTTACTCAGGAAAATTAAAAGTATAACAAAATAATGGAATTTGGGAATTTTGGCAAAAAATCAAACTTTTCTTTGGAAACAAACAAAAAATTGGGCTACTCTTCTTTAAATGTTTTGGAATTAAAAATCTATCCAATTTTAAATTTTTCTTTTATTTTGAAATAAATTGTTGAATGTGGGAGAATAAATTGTTAAAGTATTTTTTATTTAACAATATAATAGTTGAAATATTATGGAAACAATATAAACGAATATACATACACTAACTAGAGATCGGACCGAAACGAGATCACGATTGAAAAGCCGGTTATCGAGATCGAGATTTTACAAGATTTATCGAGATAATCGAGATTTATCGATATTCTTCGAGTTCTCGATTCTCGTACGACCCTTCCAGTGTGATCTATAATTCAAAACACATTTTTAAATACACAATGGTTCTGAATTTTCTCACTTTTACAAAAGTTGTAAGAAAATTCCAACGAGAAAATATTTACAAAATTATTAATTTATTTATCAAATCCTCAAAAATTCATTAAAAATATGTTTGACTTTCGACTAAATTGATCATTTCTACTTTGGATAAACCTTATTGTTGGCTTGTCGCCATAGGCAAATCTCGGGCAATCCTCGGACATAACATAGACAAAGAACAACCCCCCTTTTAGAGAAACTTCCCTCGCTGTTGGAACAAACTCCTTCATAGAGCGTTCTTAGGGTCTATATTTAGCCTCGGTCTTGAATGAGTTTTTGACTCTTAATTAATTTACCTTATACCCGAGACCGAGATTGACCACTACCTCTTTCTATCTGTTTTGCCAAATAAAATGATGAGTCTTTGTCTTTGAATCTAGGTTAGTATTTTAATTACGATTAAAACAAATTTTCGAAGAAAAATAAATATTTATAAATTTTTGTTTTGTTTCTTTCGTTTATTTCGAAGAAATGTTAAATTTTTAATTTCAATTATCCCAGCGTGGTTAACAAGAAAGTGCAAACGTTTTTTTTTTGAAATTTCTCAGAAATTTGTTAAAATTATAGTAAACAAAATTTTCTCAAAAATATTTTTTGTATTTTTAAAGTTAATAGCGTGAAACTTTTTAATAAAACAATTTTTTTAATTCATTTTACTTTATTTTACGATAAAACATTTAAAAATTGAATAAATAAAAAATGTTAGATTTAATTGATATTTTCTTTATATGGGATTATTGGGGAAGAATCCGCCGATATCAAAGCCGTGCTTTATATAGAGGTTAAGCATTTGAGGTGTATTACTACCAATCTCCGACATTAACTTAGAGCTATTATTGAAGTATCTCCTCTCTTTTTTATTTTCTTTTTCTTTTCCTGAAACAAGAAGAGATTTCTGGATTGTAACGGGATATACTTTTGTTTTAGATAAACCATCATTAGCCACATCCCTACATTTCAGAATATTTAGATAATTCATTTTTCATTAAAAATCTTTCTAGAATGAGTAAAGGAAAGGAATTTCTGATAATAAAATAAATACCTAAGTTGGTTCATTAATATGATAGTTTGAACTCTCAAAATAATTTTTTGTCAATTCACGTGAAATTCCTCAATTACACACACATTTCTTTTTTGAGTAAACCTTAAATTAATTAATTCGAGAGTTGAGATTATGAAATTAATTTAAAAGAACAAACAAAATGCTTAAAAATATACCAAAAATAAAATGTCAAAGAGGACCGAAAGTTAATTTATGGTACAAAAAGTTTGCTTTCGTTGAGGGCATTGAGAGGTACTCATTTGTCTGACAGTTAAGTAAATAATTGGTTTGGTACATTTTTGGCCAAAATGGCTATTAATTATAGAGAAAATCGTACAAACTTCACAATAAAAATTATTATAGTTTATTAATTTGTAAAATTTTGAACCGCGTTACGTCAATTGCGGATACGCAAGTGCGGATGTGACAATTGCGGATTAAAAAATTTTTTAAAAATTTTAAAAATTCTGACGGTTTCCGAGTTATTTTTAGGCAGATGTGGCACTAAAACTTTAAAAAATCTTAAACTTTTTAAAAATTTTTTTAATCCGCAATCGTCGCATCCGCACGTGCGTATCCGCAATTGTCGTACCGCCTTTTGAACTAACAAATTTTTTTAGGTTGAATTTTGAACCAAAAATTTTTCTTTATTTTTATTAGTGAATTTGCCGAGTTTATTGTTTTTTTTAAATTTTTATATTTAGAAATTAAAACATAAAAAGAACAATAAAAATAAATTGAAAAAAATGAAAAGAAATATTATAAATTCTCGAAAAGCACACATTTGAAGTAAGGGAACATTCCACTTTTCTAATAAAAACAACCAAAACACAACAAAACTTTTTTTATTAAAGGATTTTCAAACAATTTTAAAATTTTTGAAAAAATTATTTTTTGATAGCTTTTTTAATTTTTAAATTTTTTAGAAAATTTGATCATATATTTTGACTATAAATATAGCAGAATTTTACCCATAAAAATATAATATTTAATAAAAAATAAATATTTAATAAATAAATTTAAAAAATGATTAAAATTAATTCTTTTGTATTTCTACTTTATTTAATAATTAATTTTACGAGTAATTATATAATGATAATTGAAGCAAATGAAGGGCCTTCATGTAAAGGACCTGGACATTAAGAATTGTAATTTAATTATTAAATTTTTATTTGTAAGAGTAAAGCAGCTGGGCTATAGCTATTTCTTTCCTTTAGCTAGTGCAAAAGGTTATTCGGCGGCTGGGAGCGAACCAGCATCTTCAGTAGACCGGACTGATGTGTTAGCCATTACACCACGCCGCCTACTGCTCAGCCTTAGGAAATTAATAGCTATATGCTTTACATAAGATTATGTGTGAATATTAACTGATCTGAATTAACGGATAGAAAGGGAGGTACTTTATTAATACACCGCCCCCTCCCAAATCATTTTCCCCCTTAAATATAATAAAAAGAAGGTTATCATGAAGAAAAAATAGAAAGCAACGCAAAAATAGGGCTAACGAAAAAATCCAACGTGTTTATAAAGAAGGAAATTTGACCAGGAAAAACAAAAAAAAATATAATTATGAGGCAGGAAAAAAGTAAAAAAATTCAATCTGAAACTAAAATAGGGGGGGGGGCGGCGGTAGATTAATACAGTATCGAAAGAAAGAAGTCATGTTTTCGGATCAGTTTTTCAAAATTTTCTTTCTAAAGTACCGGGCTTCAGGTGACCGGCTCACTCTTGTATGTGAAAAATTGCTCTCTTGCACTTAAATTAGGGTTGGCTAGTTGAAAATCTAAGAAAAAATCATTAATTGACATATTTTGAAGGAAAAATATATTTTAATTTTAATCAGGTTAACGCGGATGTGACAGAATATGACGATTTTTGCACTATTTTTGTTTATTTTTGAAAAAGATTAAAAAATCTATCAAATTTTAATTTTTACGATTTATTTTTGTTTAAAAGATTCTTTTATGAAAATTGCCGTTATGGAAATTGAAAAGATTTGGAATTAATTATAATTAAAAACTTTCAAATTTAAAGATATATTTATATTAGGGAACGAGCCGTCTCGGTTCCCGAAATTGGGAATTTTATTTTGGGTTGGGATCTTGAAATCGGGGAAAAATCGGCTATTTTCGGGAATTTTTCTAAATATCTGGTGGCCTGTTTTTCCATAATTCTCAAAATTTTCGCCTGCATCGCTTACAAAGGAACGGTTTCACTTTTAGCCGCCGATAAACCTTTTGCAATAGCTGAAGGAAAAAATTGGTTTTAGTTTGGTTTATTTAAAAAAAAAGTTATTTTGAAATCTCAAAAATTATTTTTTGGAAATTCACGTGAATTTCTCAAGTTCACTGTCTTCTAGGTAAGACTAAATTTAGTAGTTTATTTGGGAGTTTAGATTTAGAAATTAAAAACCAAAAAATCCTTAAAAATAAATCCAAAATGAAAAAATAAAATTTAAAAGAGAACAGAACATTGATGGGTACAAAAGGAAATTCACGTGAATTTCTCAAGTTCACTTTCACTGTCTTCGAGGTAAAACTAAATTAATTTGTTATTAGTTTATTTGAGGGTTTAGATTTAGAAATTAGCTAAAAACAAACAAAAATCCTTAAAAATATATCCAAAATGAAAAAATAAAATCTCAAAGTTCACAGAACATTGATTTTAAGGGTACAAAATAGTTGTTTTTGTTGACGGTATTGAGTCTTTAAACAGTTAAGTAAATAAATATTTTTGGCCAATTTTTAGCCAAAATGTCTATTAATTAGTCTATTAATTATCTTTCATTGAATCTGGCAAATTTTTTATTTTTAAAAAATTGGCCTAATAAATACTAGAAGAATATACCCACAAAATATAAAATAAAAATAATTCTTTAATTAAATAAATTCATAAATGATTAAAATTAATTCTATTATATTTTTACTTTTTTTAATAATTAACTTTATGATTTATTATATAATGGCTAAACACGGGCCATCGCCAAGAGGAGGTGGACATGGGTGTAAGGATTGTAGTAAGTGAATTTAACATTAATGGAATAATTTATGGGCATTTATGGATATACATGCCCTCCCCCTATTTTGTCTCATAGTTTTCCTTGTATGTACAAAATGGTCAGAATTTAATACCTATTTTCTTTTCCATGTTAATCACTTATTTTCCACAAGCAAACCAAGTGAAATATAAGTTCAGTATAAAAATTAAAAACGAGTTAGTTTTTACATATAATTCGAAATTCTTTCAAACTTTCATCAAAAACAGTTTGATTGTAATCTTTTAATAATTGTAACTTTTCTAATTTTAATTGTAATTTTTTAATTACAATTAGAATTTTTTAACAGAAAAATTTGCAAAAAGCTGTCTGGTTAAAACGGAAAATTAAAAATACTTTTTTGAGAGAAATGATCCCAAGGAAGAGTATCCTCGGGCATGTTATTATTTCGAAATATAGTGAGTACAATGTAGATCGAAGTAAAGACAATTACTAGCTAGTAATCTCGAAGAAAATAGGAACATAATTGAGTAAATTAAGGAAAAATTTCGACAAAAAATTATTTTTATTTTTTAATCAGAGCATCCAGGAAATTGACAGAATATGAGGATCTGGATGAAGCTACATAGACCAAAATCTGACTTTTCTATATTTATTTAATATTCGAAAAACTTTAAAAAACTATCTGAAATTTATATCAATATATTTCTTAACTTAAATAAAAAATTTTTTTTATTTTATGAGAATAAATTTTTTCGAAAAATTAAAATCAAACTACTACATACATACATATATATATATTCAAACATACATATATTCAAAATAATTTTCAATGATTGCCTCCGCAATTTTCTCCGCTTCGCCTACTCTCTTTTAATACTCGCCTCCACATGTAGCTGTTGTCGCTCCTGTAGACGTTCTGTAGACGAGCTGCAACCGTAGTCGATCCGCGCCACTTGTTATGTCCGAGTGTATACGAAATGTCGACGTGCAATTGATTAACAGTTTATCCAAAGAGAAATAACAATGTGTAGGCGAAGGGATAGAGTTGAACAGACAAAGGAGATCAGGGACTAATCCTCCTATCAGGACTAATCCCTTTAATCCTCCTATATATCATACTAGCCGGGCTAGTATGATCCAGAGTTGCGTCGTAATCGAAATTTTTTTTTCGTAATCGTAATTCTTAAATCGTAATTTTTAAAAAATTTTCGGAATCGTAATTCGTAATTTTAAAAAAAATTTCGTAATCGTAATTCGTAATTTTCAAAAAATATTTAAATTAATTAAAAAAATCAAATATTTATTAATAATTGCTGTTTTTCCCATTAATCCCTCCAAGTCCTCTTATTGCTCTAATATTATTTCACAACCCAATTAATTCCCTGTTATCCATCCCTCTTAATCCCCTTAATCCTCCTATATATTTTCAATAATCATGCGAAATCATCCTCGCAGATTAAAGTTTGATATCATGTGATATCACTCTCACTTAATCCTAACAAAAATAAAACGACCCGTGGAATTTTCCAATTCCCTTCTTTTAATCTCTTGATATCCTTGTTAATCTCAGGTAATTTTTCTGCGCCGGAGGCGAAAATTTAGAAAATTCATGACTAAGTTAATAATTTTAAAGTTTTTTTCAAATTTAAGATATTAAAAAAATAAAATTACAAATTTAAATGGATTTTTTAATGAATTCTGTGTATTTTCCGCAGAACACAGAAATAATTGAAACAGAAATCCACAGAATCGTCGAAAAAAGCCACAGATCTGTGGATTTTTTCTGTGCACAGAAAAATAATTGAAATAGAATTCTGTGGTTTTTGCATGTTTTTGGCTGTTTTGCAGAATCTGCGGAATGTTTCCACAGAATCAGTGGATGTTTCCGCAGAATCTGCGGGCACGACAGATTCTGTGCACACAGAATTTAATTGAAACAGAATTTCCACAGAATCTGCATTCTGTGCACAGAATGCAGAATCTGCGGACAATTGAAATAGGCCCCTGATAAAATTGCGTTGAATATTCAAATTATGTTACCACTTTTCTTTTTTGTACCTTGATTATTTAAGATTCATTTTTTAATTATATTGAGGGAAGAAAAATATTAAATTTGCGGGTAAAACTGAAGGATTTCTGGCTGCAAAAAATAAAAAGAAACCAAAAATTATTTTGGAAAATATATGTAGTTTCTCATTAATTATTTTGGCCAAAACACGAATGAATTTTTTGCCTTTAATCTTTTCCAAAAATAATTTTTTTTGGTAATTCACGTGAAATTCTGCAATTTCACAAAGCTTCTGAGTAAATATGTACTAAATTATACTTATTTATAATTCTTTTTTTGCAATTTCTAAATTTTGGCTAAATTTAGATTATTGAGAGATAGCCAAATTTAGAATAAAGAGAGAATAAATCTACAAACTATAAAATATAAAAACAAAATTTTCACCGAAAAATAATTGACCGAAATAAAAATTAATAATAATTTTATATATTCTCGCTTGAACATTAGATTTGCCGGTGACTCTCCCGGGTCGTGGCACCAATTGGACTATTCTCGATAGTTCAGTAGTACAAATATAAATTCTGAGAGTTTTAGTCACAAAATATTTATTCAAGCAAAATTTATTTAGTGGTAAGTTAATGTTAAAGTAAAAGGACAAATTTAAAGTTATGAGTTAAAAAACAGTTAAGTTATAAATTCTCAATCCATTTATATAACTAATCCAGTTTTACAAAAAATTAGATAAGGTGATAATATAGTTGTACGTGTTCTCCATGTAATATTGCCAAGGACATGATACATATAACCGTGTAATGAATATAGAAAATTAACGAGTGTACCTAAGCTTCAGTCAGTCTCTTTGGTAAATCCCTATACAAATTAGAAAAGATGTCGTTTTTATCGGACTATAAAGCAACAACATAAAAAATCCGAAAACTAATCAGATAACTCAATAATAAAAGAATTTTTATGAGATAAACATCCGTAAAATACCTAAGAGGTTCTCGATAATTTTAAAATTTAGCGTCTTCAACTGACTTTTTAAATTTCTTAGAATTACTACGCCTCGGCGTTCCGTCCCATATTTCTAATAAAATCTAAGTGAATAAAGATGGTGGGGCATTTCAGTGAATAGTCAATTAAGGATATTGTCCCACCTAATATTTTAATGATAATCCAAGCTTTATAATAAAAAGCTAATTTTATTAAAAGCCTAAATAAACATTTAAAATATTAAATTAATTTGCTGGGTAATTTGGTAAATTATTTTTTCTTCAAAATTTGGCCGAATAAATACAAGCAGAATTTACCCATGAAATAAATTAGTTTTTAATAAAAATAAATAATTCTTTAAATAAATAAATTTACAAAAAATGACTAAAATTAATTCCATTATTTTCTTAATTTTTTTAATAATTAATTTTATGAATTATTATATAATGGCTGCGTTTCGACCAACCAATCCAGGACATTCACCTGGAGTTGGACATTAAATTGGTGGAAATTGTAATTGAATTTAATTTTTTAATAACTGAATTTATGCAAGGAATCCTGTCGATATAAAAAAATAAATTTTCTTTTTCGGCAATTAGGGAATTCCCAACAAAACTCGTCGGAAATTTAATATATCGTCAATCTTGGAAAAATAATATTTGACAGGAGTTGAATAATATCCCAGGCTTTACATATAAATTTTGGTAATATAGATGAAAAACAGGCAAATTTTGCAAAATAGTCTGGTCTGGTATGCTTGAGCCTTAATTCTTTATATCTAAGTACCAGGGATCCAAGTACCAGGGACCAAAAATCCCGAATTCGGAAGGTTTTCAAGAAATCGGGTCGGCAGGATCCCTGCTATGTACTAACAGAGGTCAAGCTTCTTGAAGTCTCGACCTCAAATTCTCTTACAGAATCCTCTGTTAGTATTAGGGATGTACCGAAACAATTTTGTAAAGCGAAAGGCGAAATTTCGAAAGTAAATTTAAAAAGCGAAAGAAGGAAGTCGAAAGACTGAAAACGAAATGGCACACCCCTGGTTAGTACATAGAATTTAAATAATTTAAAGATGAAATATACCCAAGATTTACTCGATTAATTCCCCACCCTCGAATAATTCCCCATGCCAGGGATGAGTTGAAAAAATAATTCCCCACACCCAGATACCCTACTGCACGTTCAAATTCCAAAACTCGATTAATTCCCCACCCTCTATTAATTCCCCATGCCACGGATGAGTTGAAAAAATAATTCTTCGGGGGAATTATTTTTATAAATACGGTAATCATTACCTAAAAATTAACAAAAAATTTATTTATAATTTTAAGCAAAAAATTAAAAAAATGTACCGGAATATGGGGATTTGGAATTTTGGTAAAAAAGCTTCAACTTTTCTTTTAAAACAAAACAAAATTGGGATGTTCTTCTTTAACTGATGGAAAATTATTTTAAAAAATTTTTTCGATTTTTCTTTAATTAAATTGTTAAACATGGAAGAATAAATTGTTAAGGGATAATTTTTTTAATAACTTTCGAACCTGCAGTAATTAGAAATTTAATAAATTTGTAAAAAATGGTCGGTCAGTCTTAGGTTATAGAACTTGTCGAGCTGTGTCAAAGGACGCCAAAATCAACCTCTTAACCTTGAGCCGAGATACAGACCCACGAATAATGAAAAACAAAATGGTGGACCAATTATTAACAATAATTCGACATAATTCGTGTCAGGGATTCGAAATAAACAAAGTTTAAAGTCAGATTCGGACTCAACACGTGGTAAACCTTAAAATCGTCGAAGTAGCACTTCTTGCCAATTTTTACTAGGGTCCAATAAACTAGAAGATTAAATACAAGAATAACACAGTACAAGAATAACACAGTATTTGCATAAAATTTTGGCAAGAATAACTAAGGAAGACATATGAACTATAAAACTTTAATATTGTGTAGACCCCATTTTATTCACGTTATTTTCAGACGAGTTTGTGTCCACATAATCAAGTCTACTAAAAACTGCTTAGAATTTTTCTATGCTAAGAATCCTTTCTATAGTCAGTTATAATGTATTTGCATAAAATTTTCCTAATTTTTTTTGAATTTTGCACTTTAGAGTGTATTATATTCTCCCTCTTGTTTCATAACTAAATAATTTTTCTTTCCATTTTTGACTAAATAATCCCTTTCTAATCCAAAACTAAACAATTTCTAGAGTTCATAGTATAATTTAGAAATTTTTTATTTTCAGAATTTGCCATATAAATACTGCCAGAATATACCCATTTAATATATAATTTAATAAATAATTCTTTAAATAAATTTACAAAAAATGACTAAAATTAATTCCATTATTTTCTTAATTTTTTTGATAATTAATTTTATGAATTATTATATAATGGCTAGCAGACCAACTGGACCAGGGCATTCACCTGGAGTTGGAAATAGTTAAATTGGTGGAAATTGTAATTAATTTTTTTAATAAAAAATTTGTACTAAAGCCCGGCCGGAGGAGTAGGGCCCATTCATTGTCTTTCCTGGCAATCTTGAGTTTGTAATAACCAGGCAAATTTAGCTGAACAGTGTTAAACAAAACATACTGTATAAAATAATTACAATTTGCTAATTAATAGAACATTGGTTATTGTCTAGGATTGTTCCCCATATTTTTTCAATTATATTTTTAAGGTGTTTTACGGTTACATTGTGGGTGGTCTTGTCCAGTCATTGTCTTTTCTGGTCTGTTATACTTCGACTTCAATTTTTTAATTTCTATGTAGTAACAGAGGTCAAGTTTCTTTAAGTTCCGACTTCAAATACTCTTACAAATCCTTTGTCAGTAAATAGAATTTAAATAATTGAAGTTGAAGTATACCCAAACCTCCAATTATTACATAAAAATTAACAAAAAATTATTTTTAATTTCAAGCAAAAAATTTAAAAAATGTGGCAGAATATGGCAATATGGAATATGGCAATTTTTCCTTTCCTTCTCGAATGGGAAAGAGAAAGTTAGTTCTTCGGCTGCAGCCGGTGGTGAGGTTTCGATACAGGACCCATATCATTCGATTCGTCTCGACGAGCTAAGTCTAAAGAGCTCGTCGAACTGAGTTAAAAGACACCAAAATCACCATAATTGAATAAGTTTGGACAAAGTTACCAGCCGAAAAATTAAATTTCGTTTTACCATTCGAGGAGGAAAGGAAAAATTGGATGGAGGCATTCATTTCGGATTGGGCCGAAAATTATTTTAAAATTTTTTCAACCTTTCTTCATCATTTAAATTGTTAAACTTGGAAGAATAAATTGTTATGGGAATTTTTTTTTAAATATTTTTAAAGTGTTTTATAAACAGGGTTTCTTCATTTTGTAGTTTTTAATATGTATTACGATGAGGATTATTTTTTAAAAATGCTGATTTGCAGATTTTTGTAGCCTTTTGAAGACAATGACGATTTTTTACATTTTCATGTAGTTTAGTAGTACCCGGTGCCGGACCCAGGCCGGATTTTTCCCGTCCGAATTAATTTAGAAAAACCGGACGGATCCAGTACGGCATGAGCTAGAATAAAATGTCTTTTTTCATTTTCTATCTCTCCCATTGTAGTATTAGAGACAAGAACGGCCATAAATGTAGCGTTAAACGCAAAACATCAAATCCCATGCGCAATTTCCTGATAGTTATGTGATAAAAAAATAATAGAAAAAAACTAGAAAAAAATAAATTTTGATCACCCAACAATTTAAAGTTTTTTTTCTTCAAAAATATATCAAAAATGTCATTTACAATAAATGATAACAAAAATAATTTTTCTAATTTTGAAAGGAAACAGCTGTCAATTATTTCCAAGGCTTATCAGAAAGAAAATAAAATTTTTTTTTGCTTTAAAAAATATGTTTGGCGCCATTTTTAAATTTACAAGGAAGGAGATTGACATTATTAAGGAAAATTATTCGAGAAAAATGGGGCAAAGTTCGAAAAAAATTTTTTTTACAAAATTATGGGGAGAGAAAGACTACTTGTCCCAGCATATATAAAAGGCAATACTTTCTTCCAATTCCTCACTTCTTTCTAATTTTCAAATCCTCCTTTCTTCACTATAAAAGCTTCAAACGCTTTAAACCCATACTAAAACAAGCCCCAAATCATGAAGGCACTCGTCTTCATATTACTTCTTCTCAGCCTTTCTGGCTCTTCTTCAATACCAATCGACGACCGATCCTCCAATGAATACTACTCGATGACCAAAAGTGCCCCTTTCAAAAATTTCTTCTATAGAGAGTATAATACAGCGGCTGAACAAATCAAGACGCCAAACTTCCAGGAAAACAACGAATATGTTTATAGCTACAATGCTCAAGTAGAGAATGGAATGTTGAGTTCAGTCGATTCATCCGGAACTAAAGAAGAAAGTCAACAACAGGCAATTACTCGAATCCAATCACAAATTCGAATGTATTTTTCAAGCGAAAGGCGTGGACAACTTTGCATGACTCAATTAAAGTTTGGACAATTTAACGATATGAGACAAATGAAGGAAAAACAATGTTATGACCCTATGGGAATGTTTGAACCTGTTAGTTTGGAAAATGAAAAATTCGAATAAATTTTCAAAATTTTCAGTTGCAAATTCCCCAAGAGACTCGTCAGAAACTCGAACTTTGCTGTCAATTTGACTACGTCGACGGAATGGTTACTCGTATCCAATTCGAAAAACAAGACGTCTCTTGGTCTAAAAACATTAAAAGAGGAGTGCTAAACATGCTCCAAATGAATTTACGCCATAATGAAGAGGGACAAAATGCCATGGGGGAAAATAAGAATGTGGATAGATTAGCTCAGAGCTTTACAGTTCCTGAAACAACCGTTGAAGGGGAATGCCAAACTATCTATACAATAAATAAAGGATCGAAGCAATGCCAAGAGAGTCAACAACCCTGTTCATTCAACGTTACAAAGTCAATAAATTTCAAAAAATGTTCAAAAATTGCTGATTCAACAAATGGATTCCAAACAGAACAGCCTCAGCTAAAGTGCAGTCAATGCCCTATGAGTGAGGAAGTAAGAGGAAATGTGGAGCAAGAGGGAACAGCAGAGAACCAATGCGCAGATTGCGACCCTAGAGAGATGACTGAGCTGATGGTGAGTGAGAAACTCGTTTTAGGATATTTCTTAGGCTAGGCTTTGGATAGCTCTTAAATCTGAAGTCTCCCTAAGACAGCTATCCCGCCCTGTGGCTAAGCAAATTTCAAAAGCTTTAAATAAATGATTACCTAATTTAGGGGGCATCTAAAACTTAGTAATTCAAAATGTCTTGAATTCTAATTAAAATTCTCTTTTGAACAGTTGGATCGTCAAACAGTAATCCGCTCAATGCTAAAATGTGGAACGGAACAAAAACAAAATAATGCTTGTCCAACTTGTTGTCAATTAGATAATTCAGAAATGACGTCAAACTACATTTATAAAAATACAAAAATTGAAAGTGAAGGACTTTATGGCTCTGCATTGAGGACAAAAACATGCGCAAAACTTTCTTTGGAAACAGTACAGAATATCCAAACACCAGCCCCTCTCGCTGCTACAGCAGAATCTGATGAAGCATTGCTCTACTCGAATGAATGGGGAATGAATCTTCGACGATTCTATATGGTAAAAACTGGGTTCATAAGACAAAAAACAGCTTATTATCTCATTTATAGTTCGGAGACGAAGCATTCCCAGATGTCAACAGTTCGCCCTACAAAATGCCAAAAGTTGAGGAAGCCACCCAGGCACTCCGGTCTATCGTACAGAGCACAATGGATCACCATCACGGCATCAAAACTAAACATACCATCGATCTGAGTAGATTAGTAAATAAAATGAGGATGTGTAGTTATGAGGAGCTAAAACAAATTGAACAGAATGCCAAAAATCAAAATGAAGAAAAACAACAAAAGGTTGCAATGGATGTTTTTGTAGATTGTTTGGCTACAAGTGGAACGAGGAATACTGTTAAGCTTTTGGCTGAGATTATTGAAAATGAGGTGAAAACTAAGGCTTATGTGTAAGTAGAATAATGCTTTGATTTTCTAGGAGATTGATGAAAACAAAGCGGCATATGCCATTAACCAGTTGAAAAACCTTCCGATTCCTTCCAACTCCATTCTAAAACAAGTCAAACAACTTGCTCAAAATGTAAATGTACAAAACAAGCCAATGGTTAGACAAGCGGCATGGCTAACCTTTGGTGCATTGGTCAATGAATTATGCCAACATAAGGGCCGAAACATGATGGAATCCTCTCAGGATGTGTCAAAATCCGTTCAGCAGCAATGTACTGATGATAAAAAGGAGGAATACAAAAGGGTAAATTTCTTGGAAAATTTTGTGTGACCAAATAGGTTAAAAATTTAAATTCCATCACCCCAAAAACGTGCCATTTTGGCACTTTTTTTTGATTTAATCTACAGTATCCAGAAAGCAAACATTTCCCTTACTTTACACCTCACTTTAATTCATAAAAAATTTCATTTTGTCACGAAACTCATTTTTCATTTCCAGACATTATTAGAGCAGTACAACCAAGCTACAACCTTCTACGACAAATTCCTTGCACTTTCTGCTCTAGGAAACGCCGGAATTGATACAACTACACCTTACATTGACCAAATAATTAACGACAAATCTCAAGATTATTTAATTAGAGTAAAAGCTATTGACGCTCTTCGCCGTCTTTTCACAAAACAGCCACGAACTATCCAACAAATTCTGCTCCCAATATTTTTGAATAATCAAGAGGAGGCTTATGTTCGTTCTAGCGCTTTGACTACTCTATTGAGAACACAACCAGAACCTTCAGTAATTGACCAAGTTGTTTATTCAATGAGACAGGAACCAAACAAACGTGTAAAGGCGAGTACTTATCAGACAATGAAAATGATGGCGGAATCGAGAAACCCTGTAGATCAACAAGTGTCGAAGCATATCAAAAACGCTTTGAAATCCGTCAATATTGACAATGAAGAAATGAAAAACTACAAATTGTGGCAAATCCCTGCTTTTTGTTCTAAGCAACAGGAAGGAGTTTTCTTCACAATTGGTGCTAGAAAAGCTCAACGATGGATGCCAAACTTTTCTTATCTAAAAACTGACACGTACCTAAATGAAAAGTCAAATCTTGACTCGCTAACAGTCTATGTTTTGCAAGATTCTGAGAGTTATGATAGCTATGGAGAGACTCGTAATTACACTGCCAGTACAAATAATAATGACCAACACAGTGAGAACAGGTAAAATCGAAGGGTCATTAGGATTTTTCATCAATTTCACTTTTAAGCAAAACACTCAAACAAATTAATCAAATGCTTCAAATCAAGCCTCGGAATGCATTTAAGTATGGATATGGAGATGAACAACAGTCTTCCTCTAACAATCCACTTAAGTATGGATATCCCTATGGACAACAATCTTCCCATTATTCTCTCAGAAATCAGCAAAATCCATCATCTGTTCTCTGTGTTAGAATAGGAGATGTTGACCATTCGTTCCATGCTCTAAATCAAAATTGGGATATAATGTCACCTCAAAATTGGGATATAATGTCATCTCAAACTTCAATCCCAACTACTTCACCAATGTTGGAAGAAATCCTTCAGTCATTGCAAAAAGGAGAAATGCCATTGTTCAATCGTTTAATCTCCAAATTTGGGCTCCAACAACTCCAATCTGTCCAAAATCACACATTTTCGGCAATCTTTAACGAGAGAGAAGCATTGATTCCGACTTCTGTTGGGATTCCTGTTAAAATTGTCAACTCAGTCCCAATGCTAATGAATGTAGAAGCAAGTACTCAACTGCAAAATAGGCAGAGCCAGGAAGCTAAAATGCAAATTGATGCGAGAATCATGGCTGGAGTTTCACACGTTCAGAGAATTGTGAGACCAAATGTCTTGTTTAATCATAATTTTATTTATATTTAGGGCTCCTGGACACCTTTCCTTACCACCGGCGTAAGCAACATCCGCTCCGTTGAAGCCAACCTTCCAATCCAGGCTGAACTAAGTGCCAATACTGAAGCATCTAGACAATCTCTCACTGTCAAAGTAAAAATGCCTAGAGAAACAACTCGACTTCTTGGCGCTCATTCTCATCAATACACCTACAAAGCTGGAATTGACCAAAATACATACTTGCCTATGAAGAGAGAATACCGTACTATAAGGAATCCAAAACTTGACCGTCTTCAGTATCAATTTAACAAAGTTATTGGTTCTAAAAATGTTGGGGTTCCTGTTCATGTTTATGGTGGGAAATTGAAAATTTAATTAGAATACTTTTCCATTCCCAGCTCATTACCATTGGCCTTCTAATGCTGCCAACATTGTCCAAATTCTCAAAATGCTCACTTCCACAGAAAACGCAATGCATGTTACATACCAGCCTGGACAGGGAACTGCAAGCGAAGTTGTGTTCAATATGAATACAGAAAACTTCCAGCCTGTAAAAGCATTCCAGTCAAAGATGGACAGTTTCTTTGAGAGAAGTGCTACGTCCAATGAAAAAGGAAATGTTCGTAAAACAAAATCACTCTTACTATAAGATACCCCAAAGAGCAGAAACCCTGTTAGGAAATGCTCTATTAGGTGGCTGGCCACTGGCGTAAGGAGCTACCTAAGTGGTTTTACCTTCTCTTTAGATTCACTTCATTATAAGAACCAGTTATTTTACCCTCTATTTAACATCCCCCCCCCATTATAAGAAAGAATATTTTCAGCCACAAGAGGGTATCATGCCAGAAGATCAGCAACAATACTATGCCAATCAACAACAAAAATTGCAAACATACCTTTCAAACTACCAAAAATCCCAGAAACACCAAAAACATTACAAACACTCTATGGAACTGTCTGCTAAAACAATTGGAGCTTCCAAACAATTTAAGGCTTCAGTCCAACTACAAGCCCAATGTAACGACAAAATGCAAGTCTGCCAACTAAAAATGGGGGCAGAGAGAAGTAGAATGAATGAAGAAAGAGGCATGTGGTCAATGAAAGGACAAGTTGAAATGGTTATGCCTGGAGGGGCTGAAGAGGAAAATTCTAATAGTTATGCCTCTGATCAGTTTTTCTCCTTTGCAAATATGCATTGGGGAGACAATACACATAAACAACAAGTGAATATGCGAATCGTTGGGGAACAAGCACCTGAAAGAACTTCTGGGTGGTATATGTTCCAAAATCAGCAGCAAGAAGGAGAAAATCAAGAGGGAGAACAGAACGAGGAGAATCAAAATTCTGAACAGAATTCCTCTCCTTTCACCACTAAACTCCAACGTAGAACGGCATTTATCAATCTCTACAATTGTAGAATGGAATATAACAACTTAGCTCCAGCAACCAGAAATGTGTTTGAAAGGGCTGTTGAATTGGTTAAGTCTAAATATTTTTGGAATTCAAAGACTGAATTAAAGAGCGAAAGCAGCTTGAATCCAGAGAACGGAAAGGTTCTCTATTTGCTAAAGAAAATACAAAAATTTTAAAAATTTCCTAGGTATACTGTACACTCTCTATCGACTCTCTAACCCAAAACCATGCCAACATTACCCTCATGACACCAGAGCAAATTGTCCATCTACAGCAGATTGAAATGCCTTTTAAGCTTCGCCCTTTTTCTCTAAGACGTCGAAATGTACAAAGCATCCAGTCTTTCGACCAGTTCTACTCTCAACAAGAAATTAAAAATCGCGCAGAGTGTTCGGTTGATGGAAGGACTGTTCGGACTTTCGGTAAATGAACTTAACAATAGGAAATTCTGGTTTAACTAAATTCTGGTTATTCTGGTTGCATATGAAATTAAAATACAAAATTCTGATTCTTACTTATTAGTCAAAATTCTGAAATTATTCTGATTTCCAAAATTCTGATTTTATTCTGATTTAGTAAAATTCTGATTTTATTGTTTTCATAAACTTCTGATTTCATTCTGCTTTTACAAAATTCTGATTTTAAAAATTCTGATTTCGCAAAATTCTGATTTTTTTCACAGACGGAAAGAAATACAATGCTCCACTCTCTTCCAACTGTTATTCTGTTCTTGCCAAAGATTGCGGTAGAATGACTGATGTTCCCGATTTCGTAGTTATGATGATGGATACAGGAAAAGGATCCAAACAAAGTCAAAAGGCAAATTAAAAAATCAAAAAAAAATTAAAATCATTTAAAAATAGAAACTGAAAATTCTTACACCTGGCCACAGCGTCGAATGTCAACACGAGACAACCGACAGCCGTAAACTTATGTGTAAACTCAATGGGCGCTATTTGAACGAAAATAATGAGAACAACTTTGTGGAGTACAACAATGCTAAAATGAGTGATTTAACTCTTCATATGAACAAAGCTTCCGTCCGCTTCAATGGCTACAAGGCTTGGATTAAAATTTCGGGGGCTTATAGAAACGCTCAATGTGGGCTTTGTGGACACTACGACGATGCTACAAATGATGAAAATGAAATGATAATGGCCAATAATGAATTTAGTGAGAAAGGGGAATTTTAGGGAAAATTTTTTTGGAAATTCTGGAATTTTTAGAATTTTCAGAATTTTTAAGGATTTTTGAAAATTCCCAGAAATTTTCAAAAAAATCCCCAAAAACCTCAAAAAATTCCCATTTTTAGCCTCCAACCTCGCCCAATTCCATCGTTCCTATTCTCTTTCGAACAGCCACGACAGCAACGACCAAATGTGCAATGAACAACAACTTGACAGATTTTATGAAGAAAATAAAAATAAATTTGGATATTCTAATACTGAAGAGATGATTGAGGAAGAAGGAAAGGAAATGATGGAGGGAAACAAAAATAAAAAATATAATGAATGGGAAGATGAAATGTTTGATGGAACTTTTGGTGATCAAAATGAAAATGATGAGGCCTATTTCTCTGATAATAATGAAGGAAGTGAGCAATATATTATGAGAAGTGAAATGAATGATAATAAAATGGAGAAGATTATAGGTTGGTGAAGTTCGAGTTTCGTGAATTTCGGGAAGTTCGAGTTTCGTGAATTTCGGGAAGTTCGAGTTTCGTGAATTTTTTTATTGAACAACGGAGCAGGTTGAACTTGAAATTTTTTGAGTTTCGCAAATTTCGAGTTTCGCAAATTTCGTGTTTCGTGAATTTCGAGTTTTTCAGCTTCGTATTTCGGATGGCAATTTTAACGGAATAACCCAACAGTGCCAACTCGAAATTACTAATTAATTGAAACCCAAAAATTTCTGAATTTTTCTAGCCCCTCAAGAGAAGACCAGACTGATCGAAATGGAAAACGAAATATGCTTCTCGAAACAACAGATAAAGCAATGCCCAAGTGGAAGCTATCCTTATGGTTGGTATAATAATGGAGACAACGAAAACCTTCAAGAAAATCAACAGCCAAACCAACAAAACTTTACATCAAAAAATGTTCCATTCATCTGCCTTCCACGTTCCGATTTCGAAACTCGCCAACTTTTGGGTTTATTCAAACAGAACAATAATCAAATAAATAACATTAATGATATGTACAAACAACACAGTTTTATTGAAAAAGTGCATGAGCCTAAAGAATGCAGAATGGGTTGAGAAAATTGAAAAAATTTTTTGAAGAAAAAAATACATACTATTAAAATTAATTTGTAGAAAATAAATTTTGTAGAAACAATTTAATTGAAATAAAAATTTAACTATTAATAGACTTCTTAATTTAAAAAGTTTTATTTCTCAGAAAAATATTTTACACCAATTTAGTAAAGAGAATTAACACGAATTTTGATGGGAAACCTTCCGTAATCCTCTGATATTCGTCCAAACCCCTGAATTCCCTTAATCCCTAGAGATCGCTAATCCCTCGAGATCGCTAATATCCGCAGATATTAGCGATCTTCTCGCTTCTTCTCGCTTCTTCATTACATAACTGTTTATTTAGACATTTTTTAATGCCTTTATTTTTAGTTTCTCAATTAAATTTTAAAAAATTAAATTTAAAAATTATATTTAAATTATAAATTTTACTATTTTTAGGTTAAATAACTCTTGGGTTTTGAATTGGATGAGAATTAAAAATCTTGGCCCCCAGTCTTTAAAATAAAACACTATTTCTTACTGTAGCAGTATTTTCTTGCAATATAGTAAAGACAACTTTAGTATATAGGGGGTGTCCGGAAAATTGGGCTCCAGCGTAATTTTGGACTCTAAGTGAGAAAACTTAGAGTTTTGGACTCTCCTTGGCATCATAATCCGGAAAATCCGGAACTCCGAATTTTTTAGACCCGGATCCGGAACAGAGATGACCGAAATTTCGTTTCAATATTTCGTGCCCTTTTACCCATTTCGTTTCCTCAGTAGAAGCCTTTGATATATTTGGTTGGATATCGGTTGATTCTCAAATTTACCAGGATCCCAACCCAAATTTCTTCTATTTTCCACCATTACGAGGGAAAAATTTTTATATCGGACCCGGACCGAATCAAGGTATTTTGCTCGACTCGGATCGAATTTTCCGGATCAAAATCCGGAAAATAAGGTTGGTAAGGAAGAGTTTCGTGAAGGATCCAAATTTCTTCCATTTTAGAAAATTCTTGACTAAATTAAAATTTTTAAAGTTTTTACAAGTTTAAAATTTAAAAAAATTTACAATTTTAAAATAAAAATAAATGTTTAAAAACATTTTTTTGGAATCCTTTTATTTTATAAATCCTTTTATTTTATTGCGAGGGAGCTTAAAATACAATTATAGCTCCCTCGCACTCCCAGATTTTGTATTCGGATAAAATTTTATCTTTACTTACATTATTTTCCTTTTAGAAGTTTCATTTAATCTTATTGACCTTATCTGAAAAGAAGGGTCTAATTATTTTTTTCACTCTATTATATTTGTCTTTAATAATATGTATATAATGGTCAAATTTCTTGCTTTCTCAATTCCACTCTCTTAGCTTGTGGAATATTCAACTAAGAGACTTTAATAAAGGAAAGTTAATAAAAATAAAAAAATATATTTATGGGGGAAAAATTAGCCATCCTCCGAATTTGACCAAACATTATGACATTCGAAAGAGCTCGACGAGCTTACTCGAATTGTACTAAATATCCGTAAAACAAGTTTGGAGAAGGTTACGAATTGAACCTATGGGAGTTGACGAGACGATTATAACCCTTAAAAGACTTAGAAACATTAAAAATAAACTAAAAATTAACATAACAAAAAAGTAACATAGCACAATAACATGAAATCAGTAACAAAACCTATGCCCTTTTCAGGATTTTCAGCCTTGCAATGCCCGTCCTACTCCCCTTTCCTCCCTTTCTGCTCAATTTTCAAGTAAGGCAAAGTTTAACAACCATAATCTATTAAGGAAAATTTACTAACTATGAAAGGTAAAATATTATTTGACCCTTATTTTCAGATAGGGCCATCTTTTTTTAACATGCATCCTAATTGATTGATGAAAAATACAAAAGATATTAGATTAAATATATAAATAGGTATATAATAAAAAGCAAAATACTAGAATTAAAACTTGAATTTCAACACTTATTTATTACCTATTATAATTACCTCTTTTACTTATTTCTTACCTCTTAAAATTAATTACCTCTTAAAAAGACCTCTCTAGGTAAGAGCCATTTTGGATTATCGAATTCCTCTACCCAGACGACAGTGATTGTTAGTTAGTGGATTACAAGGCAAAAAGCCACGACACCGGCAGGTGAATTGGCTTTTAAGACGCATGCCCGGCAAAATTGGGAAGAGCCAAAATTTTTAATTGCGCGCATTGCATTTTGAATTTATCTATAGACCTGCGAGCGTTAGGAAAAACGGGCATAGCTCTAGCCATTTTAAAATGGAAGGAGAGACGGAAATGGCTCTAGGCATTTTAAAATGGGAGGAGAGACGGAAATGGCTCTAGGCATTTTAAAAAGCTAGAGAGTCATTTAAAATACCTCTAAATTCATTAAGCCCTCTCATTTTAAATTTATTTTTTTTTAATTTTTATTTTATTAATTATTAAGACCTCTTATTTAGATTAGCTCTAATTAAATTTATTAATTACCTCTTATTAGCTTTTACTAATTACTGTGATTCATTAATATATGTTCAACTATTAAATTCTATTGAATCTATTAAACTTACTAATTTTGCTTTATTTGCATCCAGGCTTACCGTATTTACTCAAATAATTACCCTGGGTAATTATTGTTTGATCTCTCGCTAGAGGGGGTAATTATTTGAGGGAGGGTAATTATTTGAGTAAATGCGGTAATTTAATTTTTATACAGAGATAGGATCTATTTATTTTTTATCTGATTTGCCTAATTTAATTAAAACTTGTAAAAAATATCAAAAATAAAATTTTTTATTTAAATTTTTAATTATTTTAAATGTTTGAAAGGATGCCCTTTTTGCCGTCGATTTCGCCATATTTTTGCCCTCTCTTTTTAGCGGCTTGCCCTTTTTTGAGAGTCATGCCTTTTCATAATTAAGAAAGTGTCTCCCTTTATAAATCCCCGCATTCTTTCATAATATGTCAAATAATAAAAAAGATAAAGTGCAGAAAAATATGTAAAACTAATGAATAATAAAGAAAGAAAATACTTATAAATAATAAAGTGCATATGAAATTTTAATTACATTAAAGGAAAATTATGAAATATTTCAATAAATTTAATTAAAAATTGAAAAATATTTTTTAAAATATTTTTTAATTGTCTAAGTTTAATGTTTTCTTACCTGCTTATTGTTAGTGTTATTCGTGTTTATAAATTTAAAAAATGAATGAATTTCATTCTTATTGTTGGAAATAACTTTTTTGGAAGGGTTTTTTGGAAAAAAAGATGTATAGGACTTATAACAAATTTTGGTCTAAGAATTTTTAAAATAAAAATTCTGCCAAAAATCCATACAAATCTCGTTATTTATTCACTAAAAGGGCGGTACGACAATTGTCGCATCCGTACGTGCGTATCCGCAATTGTCGTAACACCCACTAAAAGGTGTGTATTTAAATTTTCAGAAAATTCGGATCAATACAAATAAAAAAATTCGAAAAAATTGGGTGGACGTATAATTTTGTGTCGAAGTGTATATGTTTTGTGGAAATAAATTTTAAATAAAAATAAATTTTATTATTAACCAAAAAATTTAAAAATAAATTTAATATGGAGAAAATTAAAAATAAAATATCAAAAAAATTTTTTATTTAAAATTCATCTTGACAATAACGCTGTTCACTTATATTTTCTGTTTGAGGTATTTCTGATAGATCGAGCAATCCAATATCAAAAAATTTTTCGACTTTTCCATGGTGTATATATTCGTTTCCAACTTTAATAATTGTTAAACGGTGGCACGTCTGGAAATAAAAATAAAAAATTTTTTTATTTGCCTTAAAGATTTTAATGTAAAAGCTTTGGGCAGTCGTCAAACACTTTGACTGATTAGACACTTAAAATCAGGCTAGAATGAGGCAAGATTTTAGACACATGGTAGTTCAAAGTATATTCATTCATCATACTTGCTGAGAAGGTATGGGGTAGAGCTATCCGCACTTTTATTTTTAAAATCCGCAGCCGCAATCCGCAGGTAAAAAAACGCAATTTTACGCAATCCGCAACTGCGGACAGCCCTGATAGGGGAGATCAACATAAAATATTGAATTTTGACAGGCGATCGTAAAATTATTTCAACATTTTCGTGGTGTTGCTACAGTAACTCTATTATGTAGTAAGTGTTAGACTTTTAGGTAGACGATCCTTTGTCTTAACGTTTTAAATCTTAACAAGCTTTGCCCTTTTTTATATAAGCAAAGAAGGAGAAGATTTCAGAAGTTTATGGGCTTTGGAAGGAGAGATCATTTTTAAAAGCAATATATCTACAGCAATATATCTAGGTATATACAATTTATTTACCCTCATAAACACCTTTAGACCATCATCACAATCGTGTATAATACGCAATTCTGGTTCAATACTCAACAATTCTCTCGTAGTCCCATCCAAAGCAAAATTTCCATATTTATCAGTTACTCCCTTATCCAATAAATCATCGGGATCGCCAGGATTTCTATCAACATCAAATAATCCAACATTTATATGGGCGGCAGGTATTCCTTTGCATAAAAGTTGTCCTTTAACTGCAGCGCCCTGCAGGCGAAAACTGGAGGCTTTATTGAAGGAGGAGAGAAATAGGAGAATTGAGAGGAGGATATGACTGTAAATGGTGAAAATTTTTTAAAATTTCTTGAATTTTTTTTCGAACTTTTTTGGGAAAAATATTTCCCATTTCTCATTCTTTACTAAAGCACCTATTGGATTCATTTTAAATCCAAATCTGTAGAATTAAGTGATCGGCTCTAGGAATCAGATCAGAAGTCCACAACGGTCTGTGAGTTATTAACTCAATGTGAGTATTTTATGGCAATATAAATCAGTTACATGACTAGCTAGATAAAAGCTTTTTCAAAAAATTTAAGATAATCATGGATAATGGATCCTGTCTTTGCTGTCTCAATAGATTATATAGAGGACACCCATGGCCGATTTATCCCTTTTGTCTATATTTCTCCTTAGAAAAAAATGCCCCACATATAAATGATCTAGTCTACCGAAAACACTTCTTTAAGAAATTTTTTTATAAAATAAAAATCACCATAAAGCCTTAGAGCTTGAAAGGCTGGAAAAATAATTCTGCATTTGTTTTGATTAATTTTTGGGAAAATGTCTGAAGGAAGAAATATTTTTGTTATTGCTTAGCCCTTATTTATACATACTTTTAAAAGAAAAATAGCAAAAATAACAGCCAAATACCTTCCAAATGTTTTAAAATACTTGAGGAACTCTTCCATCACGTTATGGCTTATTGCCCACATTTAAAGTAGCAAAAGCTTTTCCTTTCTCTTTTATCATTTGATCATATGTTTAAAAATAAAAATATATATTAAGTAACACAAAATCAACAACATTTGCTTTTATTTTTAATAAACAAAGCGATAAAAAATTTATAAACAAAAAAAATAATTTTTAGAGAAAGGGACTTTAATTTATTTTAAAAAAATTTTATTTCGGACATTGACCTCTGTAAATTTATATTGGACTTAATAAACTTTAAGTTTTGATGAATTCTTTTTATTTTTTATTATACTGTCAAATGATATGTCTGCTGGGAATTTTGTAGATTTTTCCTAGCTTTGGAAAACACAAAAACTCAAATTGTGGCTAAAATCTCTGGAACATTAAAAGGGTATTTGCCTAAATCTCTCGAGAAAATTGATTAGAAAAGATTGATCTTTTAGAGCATTAATTATCTATTATTACAAATAGAGTTGAGCCCAACCCCTTACCCCGTTACCGAAACTTTTGCCGAATACTTTTTCATACATCATATACTGTAAATACTCTAATAGACGCCCTGGGCTTATATTTTTCAATGGGTCTCCTCAGATGGGCTTGAATTAGAGGTGGGCTTCTAAAAGAGGCTGGGCTTCTATTAGAGTGTTTCGGTAGCTTTTATTTTCATAAAAATTTAATAACAATTTATTCTCCCACATTTAACAATTTATTTTTAGTTAAAGAACACATATTAAAATTAAAGTTAGAAGAAATTTTTAAAAATTTTCCAAGCAATTTCTCAACAATTAAAGAAGAACAGCCCCCAATTTTGTGTTTTGTTTTTAAAAAAAAGTTTTAAATTTTTTGCCAAAATTCTCCAAATCCCCATATTCTGTCATATTTTTTCTCTCTTTCCTGATTAAAATTTAAAAAAAAAATAAAAATTTTTAAACAATTTTTGGTAATTATTAGAAGAGCCTTGACTGGTAAATATCGAAATAGGGGATTCCCAACGTCTTTTGAGGGGAATTCCCAATTGCCGAAATTGAAATTTATTTTTTATTTCGACAGAATTCCTTGTACATATATTTATTTAATTTTATTATTAAAAAAATTACAATTAGGACCAATTTAATGTCCAATTCCGGGTGAATGCCCTGGATTGTTTGGATGGACGTCAGCTATTATATAATAATTCATAAAATTAATTATTAAAAAAATTAGGAATATAATGGAATTAATTTTAGTCATTTTTTTGTAAATTTATTTAAAGAATTATTTTATTTTTTTATTAACTGATATTTTAATTGGAAAATTCTGCTTGTATTTATGTGGCCAAATTTTAAAGAATTAAACTCCCCAAATTGCTCAAAAAATTCATTTAATATTTTCAAATGTTTATTTAGGCTTTTAATTAAATTAGCTTTTTATTATAAAGTTTGGATTAGCATTTAATAGAAATGGGACAATTTCCTTAAAAGACTATTCACTGATTGGGACGTAACGTTATGTTGATTGGGACGTTATGTTCAATTACTATTAAGGTTTTATTAGAGATAATAAGAAGCAGTAGAAACAAGCGTAATTTTTAGTAAATCAACTGCAGGCTATAAATTTTAGATTTACTCGAACCTCTTGGGTATTTCAATCACTTCCTTTCGATCGAGCCACTTATATTTATTTTAAAGCTTTTAGTCACCTTTTATTGAAAATTGTGTTTCTGAAATTGTCTTCGTACCCTAGGAATCGTAATTGATAAAAATTTATCCTATTCTAATCAAATAGGATTATGCAGACTTGGTCATGGATACAAATTTTGCTATCCGTATCCGGATATATCCGTAGGGTCAATATCCGTATCCGTTTGTATCCGTCCAACTTTTGAGACATATCCATCCGCGGATATCCGCGGATATATCCGTTTTTTCTCAAAATGGTCAGCCTGACCACAATTTTCAAAATGGTCAAATTTATTTAAATTTGAGTAATGGTTAGATAATGCTGTAATAACTGGATGCAGCAAAACGAACCTTGCTTATGACCATCGGAGATTCGAAAATCGGAAGGCAGAGATCGGAATTCCGATCCAACGCTCATACCGACAAAGATAAAATTTTGGAAATTTTTGAGTATTTTTGAAAATTTAAATTCTCGATTTCGGACCGAAATGAAAATCTCGGTTAACTGACCAGTTGATTTCAGCGCCGCAGGCGAAAATTTTGAGAATTTTGGAAGACCATGAAGCAAAAGATTTTCATTTTTAGCGCCGCAGGCGAAAATTTTGATAATTTTAGAAGGCCGTCGGCCAAAAAAATTCACTTTTTGCTCAATCCCCTCATCAAATTTATCCCTATTCCCCATTTCGAGAGGGGGGAGGAGCTTCTAGCCTTCCAAAATTCTCAAAATTTTCGCCCTGAGTAGGGCTCACTGAGCCTTCGGGTTCGGGATCGTCGGTGATCAGGGTTTGAGGGCATGTCGTTCGGAGTCGAGGTGACTTTTGGGTCGGGGTTCGGGGTCAGGTGCGAGAGATTTTAAAAACAAAATAAAAAGACATAAAGGGCCCTTCGTGAGATCCGGCATCGAACACAAAATTAAATAAATTACAAGTTGAGTGTAGACTAACGCCTTAACCAGTCGACCATCCATGTCAATAATATTGAATGAAAGAAATTAAATATGTATATCTCTTTCAAATGCGAGACTCAATTATCTCCTGGCGTTGGGAATATAATTATTTTCTCTTGGCAAAATGTATTTTAAAATTTAATTAGTGATGTTAAATCGCAGAAATTAGGGACGGATATCCGCGGATTTGAAGCATCATATCCGTATCCATCCGTATCCGTCCGATTTTTTAAAAAACACTATCCATATCCGTCCGTATCCGCGGATACCCGCGGATATCCGGATATTATCCGTATCCATGACCAAGTCTGGGATTATGTAGGAAAGAAAATTAAAAAATTTACTAATTAAAAAGACACTCCCCTCATATCCCTCTATATGTACAAAAATCACCGTGATTGAAAAAGTTTGGACAAATTACGTTACAAAAATAATTAGTTGCAAAACCCCGCGCAAAATTTTTTATGCGGCACCAGCCTCGCAAGGAGTCAATGGTCGTTGTGTTCTACACTAGTATCATAAGCCTATTCACCCTAATTCCACGGAGACATGCCCCAAATTGAGCTTATTCCCCTAATGGTTTTTCGGGACCTATAACTCGATCCAGAATCATTTCCTAAAGTAGTGAGTGGTACCGTTCGACTCATCTCGTCGAGACGAATCGTATGACATATGTCACGTCCATAACTTTTACCATCGGTACACTAAGCTACGGCCAAATTTTGTGGTGACGGATTGAAGGATGGAGAATTTTATATAAATTTATTGGGGTTTTTCAGTTAATTATCTTTCAGTGAATTTATTATTTTGTTTTTATGTATAGTTTGTAAATTTATTCACCAATTATTCTAAATTTAGCTCAATACTCTAAATAACAAAAAATCTAAAAATTGCAAACGAAAAATTGTAAATAATTTAATTTTTTATTTATTCAAAAGTTTTGTGAATTGCAGAATTTCACGTGAATTACCAAAAAAATTGTTTTTTTGTAAAGATCAAAGCCGAAAATTTTTTGTGTTTTGATAAAAAATATTAATGAGACTAAATATATTTTCTAAAAAGTATAAACCCTTTTTTGCTTTATTTTGGAGTCTATTATTTTTTTTCAGCCAAAAGCCTTTCAGTTTTATCTGGAATTGTACCCCCAATATGGGCTGCATGCAATTGTGGATTGCGTGCAGAAGTGGATCGGAACAGTCCGAGGTGTCGGAAATCGGAAGAGCCGGAAATCTGAACTGGCTCAAAAGTCGGAACTCGGAAATCGGAAATAAAAATTTTTTTCGGAAATCGGAAGGAAAAAATGCCGGAAATCGGAAATTGGAATTCCGATCCACCTCTGATTGCGTGCGATACAGTTCTCGAAAGATTTTTCTCAATTATCCCCGTCCTGAAAAAATTGAAAATTCCGTACCCCGATACGAATTCGGGATTTTCTGAGTGTGGATAGAACTTTTGTCCACAAATCGAACATTTTTCTTACACCAATCTCACATACAATCACTCAGTTCCTTGTCAATTTTCATAATGTGACTTTTCAAAAAAATTTCAGAATAATTTATTCTCTAACATTAAAATTTATTTAATTAAAAATAGAAAGACTTTTAATATTTTTAGAATATTTTTTTCACATCGATGTTAACCTAATTAAAAACAAATATCTGAAAAAATTTTTGTTTTAAGATTAGGCCCATCCGCCGCGTACAACAGTTTGTGATATAAAATTTAGGACATTAATATATAAAAAGTTTTAAAAGTGCAGGAAAAACAGAAAATCCCAGAACCGGATATAGTCCCAAATCCTGTACACATTCTCCGGATTCGGGTCTGGTAATGTAGCCGGACCGGATCCTGCCGGATTTCTCTGGATTAATACTGTCTGAAAATAATCCGCAGATCGCGAGAAAACCCCGGATTTGGAGATCCGAACTCCTGGGTATTATAAAAACGGAGTTATGGGTAACTGACACTTTGCTACGTGTTTACCATGATAGTTGTAGCGCCGACTTTACCCTAAGCATCGGGTAATATCAAATTACCGTATAACCTGTATTAATTGCCCCCCCCCTCCTAATACCCCACTTCCATTAATTATCCCATCCAGCGATAGATTGAAAAAATAATTACCCCCCCCCTCCCTCTAAATTGCCTTAAAAGTTTTAATTTATTTAAAAATTCGCTTTATTAATTTATTAATTAATTTATTTAAAAAATATTTTTATTAAAAAAATTAAATTACTTGGGGATTTTAATTAGACAATAGACACTTCAATATTAGACACAATGCTAAGATCGATTATAAGTAAATTCGCTATTAAAATTAAAGCCTGACCAGGAAATAAAATTTTTTGCCAGACAATGGAATAAAGCCTGACTGTCATATGGAAAATTTTCCATTAAACAAAGGAATTTTATATAAAACAATGGAAAAACCTTTGTTAAGGAAATTGCCTTTAAAAAATCATAGGGCATTTACTATAACCCGCCCTTTACCCGAAGGGTGATGATTGCTGTTGAATTCAAATAATATAAAAGTCTAATTGAAAGTGAGGGGAAACATTCAAAAATTTCAATTCAACAAAAAAACTCCTAAAAACTCCTAAAAAATGTCAAAATTATTTTTTGCCCTTGTAATAGTCACAATTGTTTTTATTCATTGTTGTGATGCTGACGATAAGAAAAAAGGAAGGAGAACTGCAAACAAACATACGTCAAACCCTCAACATACTCGTGATAATCCTGTTGAGGGTTTCTAATTTAAATATTTTAAAAAAATATAAGAGATTTAAATTTTTTAAATATTTCAAACAAAGTTTTACAAAAATAAATATTTATCTATTTATATTTGGAACATTAGGAAAGGAATTATTTAGGAAGGGAGTTTATCAAAATAATAGGCAAGAAAATAGGAATGGAAATCATTAAATTAGGGAAGACAATATTTTTCTGAAAAAAAATTTTCCAAGTTTTTCCTTATATGTACAGAAGGGTCAGACTTCCTCAGATTCCCTCCATCTGAATCCCCTCTAATATAATGTATCTTTTGAAAGCGTTTTGTGATTGTTGATAGGGGAAAGGTTGTTCCAACTACGAGGATTTGGACTGTGTTTCCCCGCGAGGCGCGTGCCGCAAAACCCCGCGCTAAGCGCGGGGTTTTCGACTTTTTCACTCCAAAAATGTGTTTACTCCCCCCTATGGTTTTTCGCTTTTCGGGGACCTATATCTCGGTCCACAGGCATCTCCGGCAAAAAAGAGTGGTACCGTTCGACTCAGCTCACTGAGACGAATCGAATGGTATGGGTCTTGTATTGGAAATAAAACTCCGGTATGCTATATCCACCATTCCAAGCCAGTCAAAGAAAGTAATGAAAAATAAGATCCCGTCACTCCATTCATACATATAGGGTCAAATTATTTAACAATTTATTTTTTATTTAGAACAAGGTAAATCAAGAGCTGAACAGATTCGTCGTGACGATTACTATAGTTTGTTGCTTAAAATTTTTTTTATTAATTTAACAAAATTTTAGCTCGTGGCGATGATAAAACGGTATGTTTAAATTTGAGTTAAGCGGTATCGATATTCCGACATAAATTCGGTATCTGTATTTAAGAATAATAATACCGATCCCGGAATCGACTCGGGATCGGGATTGAAAATCCGTATTTTTACTAAAAAATTTCTGGTTATTAACGAATTTCCAATATTCAACGTGCGTTTGAAATAGACTTAGAAATAGACTTTCTCCAACTTTTCGGAAAATTGGGCTCCAGCGCTCCAGCGGAAATTTGGGCTCTAAATGCGATAAACGGAAAATTCGGCTCTAAAATTTTAGGCGCAGTGCATTTTGGGCGTCGGAGTGAATTTTTGGATTTATTCGAGAAATATCACAAAATTCTCTGGAGTGCTGATACTTAGTGGTTAGGTCGGCATTTCAAAGCTGAAAATCAGTAAAAACGGATAGGTTCATGTTACTGTTGTAGAACCCAGCGACCGTTGACTCTCGCGAGGCGAGTGCCGCAAAACCCCGCGCGAAGCGCGGGGTTTTGCACAAGCGCCTTGCCAGTGCCCATAGGTTTAGTAGTTGCTTGATTTCGTGTTATTTTTGTATAAATCAGAAAATTCACTCCGACGCCCTAAATTCGCCGCGCCTAAAAATCTAGAGCCCAATTTTCCGTTTTTCTCATTTAGAGCCCAATTTTCCGAAAAATCTTGGAGCCCAATTTTCCAGTGCCCAATTTTCCGGCACCCCTTTTAGCACAACAAGCGAAAATTTTGGAAGATACCATGCTAGAATTAACTTAAATAAGACCAAATATCCAATATTCTAGTCAATTTACATAATCGGTATTTTATTGCTAATCCCATACCGGTCTAAGTTAAAGGTATCAGCAAAATCTTTATCTAGATTCAAAAAATTTGTACACATCTGTTATTGGATTCTTTAACCAACAGTTTAAATTTTCAATTTCAATACATATTTAATTTTAAAATTAAAAATATATTTATTTAAATGATTAGGATGAAACAGCATTTATGAAACAACTATATGGTAAAGAATGGTCAGGCTCGAATTAAAGAAAGAATTTCAAAAGAAAGTTTTTGAAATTAAAGTCAACTTGATTGGAAACAAAATTATTTTTTATGAAAACGATTTGAAAGAACCCTTTTTTAAGTAAAACCCCAAAAAAATAAAATATTTAAAAGTCGCATATAAGGAAAATTATATTAATTTTGGAGAAAATAGTTTCTGAAAGTTTGAGGTTTCAAAAAAATTAAGTTTTCTGAAATATTAAACTTTATCCAGAAACTATAAATTAAGTAAGATATTTTCAAAATGAGAAAAAATAGCGACAATTAAATATTTTATATTCAATTCTGAACGATTATCGACATTCGATATATATTTATTTTATTATTTTCTAAAAATTTTTCGTAAGCATAAACAAAATCTTGGGTATTAAAAGATTATTATTATGTCTATCCCAACAAATTTTCTTCAATACTTGTTGATAAGCAAAAATGAAACGGAACAGCCATAAAAGTGTTTTTGTCTTTTCAAGGACCATCAGAAAAAGAAAGAAAAATGATAAATATTTAATAAATAGATCAGAAGCCTTGTTCAAGTCCGAAAAGCGTTGATTAAGAAAACTTTTTTTGGAAAATTTTTTTTTACAATTTTTTTGCATAAAGTTAAGTCCATAAAATCTTTTACTAGAAGGGCAACTAAATTGCAATTAAACAGATAAATTAGTGTTTAAAATTTTGAAATTTTAAACACAATTTTACTATTTAGTGGATATTTTGGCAAGGTTTGCATATTTTGTTTACATATTTTATATCAAACAAAAAAGCTTAAAATAGTCAGGAAAAAGGGAAAATAGGGGGGACTTCAAAACTATTACCGAGATCTCTCCCTCTTCAATACCTCGATATTCCCTTTCTAAAGTTGAAGGTCTAACGGGTGTTGGTCTTTTAGGTTAACCCTGTCATCTTTACTCTATTTAGTCCATCTTCAATTCACACTTTTCAAGCATTCAAATATACATTATCGAAAAATTTATTAAAAATAATAGCAAAAATTGGTGTGTTTTGTATTTTTTACTGAATTTTTTTTTAATTTTTTATCCGTATTTTATAGGTATTTTTTCCAAATATTTCCCACAATTTTCCCTTTTTCTTTTCCAAAATTTTCCCTTTTTAGCAATTACAACTGTTTTGACGTTGTTGTGAAGTTGATGGTGCTCTCAAATTTATTTGATCAGGAAATGCTTTAAATTTGAAAAAAGATTAATAAAACTCCAATTTCTTTATTATGACGCCCCCCCCCACTCACATTTCTCTCAAACGTTTTCTCCTATACGTCAGCTTAAAACGGTAACAACTGGTGTTGTATTAGAGAGATTAGACTACAATGGAAGATCCCTATAACATCGCCCCCTACATGCCCCTTCCTTCAAACGTGTGATTAACTAGGCCCCGAGTGATGTTTTCTCTCTGATTTGACATTATTTCTAACGTCACATACTTTTCATAAAGAAAAATTTGTCTGATTGTGAGAGGTGACATATCACCTTCTAAAATTTTTCGAAATTAAATGTAACTCTTGGACAATTCCACTAAAAACATAGTTTTCAAAAAATTAATTTCTTTACATGGATTTTCAGTTTCTTGTGCATCACGTGCAAGCGCAGACTTTGCAATTTCCATAAATGCTTAAAATGAAAATTTTTTCAATTATAAATTAATTTGATTAAAATTAATTGCCTGGGGCTAACAATAATTTTAATAAAATAAGTTTCCCAAATTCGATTCATCTTTCTATTTTAAAACAGGTTTCTCCGAGTTCCCTTTTCCTTTAGATTCATACCCTTATAGAAAATATAATTTGCGGATAAAACTTGCGGACTTTTGGTCGAATAGTGGGAAATTTCTCCAGTAAAAAATCTTTTTTCCCCAAATAAAAAAAGATTTTTAATTTAGAGGCAAACCCATATAAGTTAAATTATTTAGAATTTACCTTCATCCACATTTAATGCCTCCTTAGCAGAAACCTATAAAAAATTTTTTTTGAATTAGAAAACACAAATTTTAAATGAAAAACTCGTAAGAATCCGACTAACAATAAAACTAGTCGGACCACACTTTTATATGAAAATGCGTCCTAATGGCCAAATCGTGAATTTATTTTTGTCGGTACTAGAGAGACTAGAGTTGCAGTTTCTGATTTGAGACGGCGTTCAATGCATTTTTTTCAGAGCTTGGTTTTTTCGATTCGGTTCGTTTTCAAGCTGAAAAGCCTCGGCTCGCTCGATCTTTCGAGTTTCGGTTCTAGCGAGCTGGCAATCCTAAGAGGGTTAGGAGCTTGCAATCCTAAGAGGGATGTTAGGTTAGGTTCAAAAAATATAAAAAATACCTCAAAATAAGGCATATTACACTTTGACTGGCACCATCCTTCTGCCCGCTTTGCATGTATGGCTCTAGCAGCTTCATTATCAACTTTGTTTCCGAGCAGAACAAACGGAAAATTTTCCGGATCACGAGGACTTGCCTGAACCAAAAATTCGTCTCTCCAGCTTTCCAAGTTTTTGAAAGATGGAGCGTAAGTTAAATCATAGACCTGAAACGTGACAGAAATAAATAGATAGCAAAATGTGAAAGAAAAGGCCCTTTTTGAGGAGAAAACCTGTTGGGGAAGGGAGAGAGTCGTTCAAAAAAATTTTTACGGGTTTTATACACAATTATAGAAATTTCATTAACATGTAAGAGAATCTTGTTAATCGTCTCCCCATAAAAAACCCCGAAAAACATTCATTCAATATGAGCTAGGGGCCAGGCTACAAGGACAAAAAGGAACGGAAATCGCCCCTCCCCTCCCAGGATAAATCTTTAAACATTAAAAAATTTAATACCAAAACGCAACAATCAGCCCCACGATAGAAAGCTACTCCAAGCGATTGAAAACGTTCTTGACCGGCCGTATCCCAAATCTGATAAAATAAATTTAAAATAAGCCAAAAAATTTTAATAGAAAACCTGCATAGTCACAACCCTATCATCAATTGTAATGTCCTTTGTGAGAAAATCAGCACCGATTGTAGCTTTGTATTGGTTGCTAAATCGTTTATTGACATACTGATTCATCAATGAGGTTTTTCCGACGCCAGAATCTCCTTAAAAGATAATTAAAAATTTTTTAAGAATTATGGGATCAAATGTCACCATCCAGTTTTTTCACTTAATTTACAAAGAAAGGAATAATTTTCTGAGTATCTGAGCTGCCAAGCAACTTTTGAAGTGCTAGGCAACCTAAAATAGACATTGGGACGATTTTATCGAATGATTTAAGCAAATTTCCTGAGGTGACATTTGATCCCAAAATTTATTTTTTCTTAAAATTTTCAATTCTCAAACCTAAAATTATCACTTTCAACAAAATCTTCTTTTTTGGACTGCTCATTATTTAAATTTGATGCTTGATAAATGAAGAAAGCTAAATAAATGTCAGCAAAATGCCTGATTTTACAGAATATTTTTGTCAAATTGAAGTGTACAAGAGTAAATCGATCAAATAAAACAGTCGTTTCTCTTATCTAAAAATATTTAGGAGGAAATTTAATCGGCAAATGAGTGACTAATACTGGAAAAACAGACTGATAAATAAATTATTATTGGTATTTTGAATTTTAGATATTTTGAAAATTCGACATTTTGAAATTTCCTAAAAAAGTTCGAAATGGAAATAATGTCGAAATTGTAAACATTTTTATAATTCACTTTTTAGGCTTGTGATATGAAAGTAAAATCATTATTGACATAAATTGCTTGGAAATAATATGCATGAGAAGACATTTCGTCCAACTTAGGAAAGGTATGTTCTTTATAAAATTAGAAAAAATTAAATCAATTAATTTTATAAATTTAGATAAAAATTCTTTTGTACAAAAGTTTGTGATGAGAAAAGAAGTCTGAAGGAAACAAAAAATTGTTCTTCAATCAACTAGTTATTTGCCGATAAAAAAGAAAATTGCTTCAGAGTAAAACAGGCTATAGAAAGGAACTAAACTGGCTTTGTTTATTCTCTAACTATATACTCTTCTATAACTTAATGATGAGAGAGAACATGTGAATATGACAGGCACGTGAATTATTTTCTGAGAGACAATTAATAAGATTTCATTTTGTTAAATTTGTAGGTATTACATAATGTCAATTATTACAAAATATCAAATGTTACATAATGTCAATTTCAAATTGTCAAGTTTACAGAATATCATTTTATAATGCCAAGCTGTAACTTGCTAAAAAATTTCTGGCCCTTATCAATTTTGATGCCAATCTCTTTAGCTCGATGAGAGGAATCGTTTAATACTTAATTTGGCAAGATTCGGAAATTTTGAAGCAAGTTATGGCTTTACACCGTTATGGCCGCGCGCCTACTTCGGCTGTATCCTGTCAGTCAAACAAAAATGTCAGAAAATGGTAACTCAATCTCAATTTAATGTTAGCATATACGTATATTGTAAAGATAATATCAAATCTTAATATGTTTAACTGAGTAAATATTAAATAATTTCTATCGACATGTTTGCCAGTCTTTAACAAAAATGCGCTTCTTCACCCATAAAGCGTGACCATCAAAAACATTTTTTCTTTTTTTTCAGGAGAAGCAATTGATTTGTATTCATTTTGTCGCTAAAATGAATAGCTTTTTTATATATTGGAATGAATAAAAATCATAAGCTAATTGAAAAAAGTTGTTAAAAGAAGCGGAATAATTTCTTTATTTTTCCTTTCTTTTTGCGCATTTAATTAAATGCAACCCTTATTTGTTAAAATTTGATTTTTGAATTCATTTTAGTATAATTTATAGTATCTAAAATTTTTTAAAAAATTGTTCGTTGTTTTAGTTTATTTGATCATGTTTAGGGAGAACTCGACTAGGGTTGGATTTTTCGAACCGGACCGGTCGTGTCTTTTTTGGGTCTCATTTTTTCGGGCCGGACCGTTCTATTTTTCGGGCTAAAATTCGAGGCCCGGTCGATCATTAGAACCGAACCGCGCCCCCAGCCCTAAACTTGACTAAAAATTTTTTTTAGTTTCTTAAAATTCATTTTTATAATTTTTAAAATTTTTTTTACGTTTATGTTCTGTATTTTAGTTTATAAGTTCGATGATTAGGAAATGGACGCATCTCACAAAAAAAATTTTTTTATTTTTATCTCTTTGCTTCTGCTCTTTTTTTACTGCAATTTTGTAGCAAATTTAATTCTCTATCAAACTAACAAAAAATTTTCTTAAAGTTTTGATAAAAAGATAAGAAAAATGAACGTTATAGTTCAGCTCAACGTTTATTTTCAACGTTTATTTGCCCAATTCCGCATTCATTTTTTGATCAATTAAAAAAAAATTAGAAAGGGAGATCATTTTCTCTCTTTTTCTCACTAAATTTATAGATTTCTACATATACTTTCCCAAAAATTATTATTTTTGTGTGTTTGCAATTGCTAAGGGAAAATGAATGAAATTAATGATTGTTGTGTTGGTAAAAAGCGCAAAATTATAAATTAAGGAAAAAAATTTTTTTAGAAAGGTTTTATAGCGGTGAAAGATGAATGAGCGAAACGATTGGGTGGAAAAAAGTAAAGAAACATTTTTGTTTTAGACATAAAACCTTTTATTTTTTATTTTTTGTTTTGCCCAATTTTCGGTTTATTTTCATGTATTTTACCTTATATTCATTTTTTGTTAATTTTCAATGTAAATTATTTAATTACAAATGGAAAAATTTAATTTTATTAGGTGCGGACATAATTAGTGGACTTTTTTAATTTGGATTTTTAGAATTAAGTTCTTTCAAAATATTTTTTATTTTTATTCCGAATCATTGGTTAGTGTATTTTCTAAAGGATCCCAGCATTTGAGAGTATTAAAATGAAGAGTAGATTCTGATCTTTATGATGATTAAAAAGAAAATAGAATATTTTTAAAACAACACCCCTAAAAATTTAATCGAAACAACGGCCACTAATTATGTCCGCACCAGAGGTGGATCTGAATTCCGATTTCCGACGTTTTTTTCCTTCCGATTTCCGACTTCCGATTTCCGAAAAAAATTCTGATTTCCGATTTCCGAGTTCCGACTTTTGAGCCAGTTCCGATTTCCGGCTCTTCCGATTTCCGACACTTCTGACTGTTCCGATCCATCTCTGGTCCGCACCTAATAATTAGTTTATAGAATTTTTGAATGTTAATTTATGTAGTTAGAGTGGGATGGAGAGAGAGATCATATACAATACAAAAAATTAAAAAAAATTTTCTTTACACAAGAACAGTCAGAAAAAATGGCTGAGTTTTGCATTTTCCGCAATTGTCTCTTGCGCTCGCCCCTGATCCTTAATTTAGATAAACCAAATAACAAGTATGGGTCGGATTACCCAAAATCAGACTTGAGAAATTTTCAAAGACCCTACCAGCCCATGCCTAATAGTTCTGATTATGTTCATACACGATTTTCTTAACAAGTTTTACTTTCCATAAAACTTTCCAAGCATCTCTATCCTCTTTTAGATTCAAAAAAAGTATTCGCGACAGAGGACTAAGAGTTTGGAAATTTTAAGCCCGGTGTGTTATTTATGTGACATCTTGGAAGAATTCAGTTAAGTTCCTGCAATGATCACTTGGTTCAGATTTATAGCATAAAATTTATTAATGACGAAAGATCATCTTTAATCTTTTATTAAAGAGGGTGATTAATGCCCCAAGCCATTGTTAAAGATCCAGCGAGAGTAATTAAACTAATAATGGAGTAATTAAACTAGTACTCGTTTAAAATAAAAATTATTTTGAAGGAATATTAATTTTAAAGTATTCCCAAAATTTATTTATAAAAAATTAAAAATCCTCCAAAAAAAATTTTTTTTAATCTAAAAATAAATGAAAACAACTTCAATTTCTTTAAAATGCCACCACCAACAACAACCACAAATCCCCATAACAACCCTAAATCTCCAAAAAATTCCAGAGCCTTCAAAAACAACAAAAATAGTAATTGAAGATTATGACCAAACAACCTCTTACTCTCCCCCTTTATACGACTCTTCCACCTCAAATAGTTGTTCCCCAGATTCGTCAGAAGAAGCTTCCACTTCCTATTCTGATGAAAAAGAAAATAATTTTTGTAAAAATTGTTTTGATAAAAAGGAGGAAATTAGGGAAAATAAAAATTCTGAAACAACAGAATGGGCAATTAGACCTGATGCGAAATGGAAAGTTAGGTCGATTGGGTTATTAGCTGCGATTTTACCTGGTAAAATTTTACAATAATATAGTTAAATTCGTTCCTTTTCCAATTTATTTTTGGATTTTATAACATTAGTTTGCGTTGGTGACCAGAACAAATTTTTGGTCGCCTCTTTTCACGACTTACGGCAACTGAGACAGACGATTCGTTACCTATTTAAATTTAAAAAATGGAAATTTTTTTCGGCCTTGGTTGAGAAAAAAACCGTCTCTGATTCATATTCCAATCAAAACCAAGTTGAGGTATGGATAAGAGACGTGTACTCGATTTTCCATGACCATTACACTTCACTTGAAAAGGATAAAGGTTTTAGGTCTTTTAAGAGTTTTAGAAGGAATTCTGATTTAAAAATTCTGATTTTAATAATTCTGGTTTAAAAAAAATTCTGACATTTTCTAAAAATAAAACTCCTTCAGGTATTGCTTGTTATTTATGTCTGGCATATTCATTTACATTGCAATATGACCGTATAGCTAATTTTACAATTCCCTCAACAATGTGTCCGGTATTTTAATTAAAAAAATTATTTTTCGTTCAAAAAATTAATTTAAGGGCCTTAAAAGTATTTTTCCTCCAGTCAGTTATAGGTAAATAAATTGGTTAAATTTAATTTATAACTAATTTAAAGTATTGGTGTTTGGAAACCACAAAAATATATTTGGTTAATGGTAAATTATTTTTATTATTTAAAAAATTTTTTAATGAAAAATTTGACACGTATTAAACAAAGTTTTTTAGCAACCTCATAAAAACAGAAATTTTTTCTAAACTTGTTAAAATTCTGATTTTATATGTTTTGTTAAATTAAAATTATGATAATAATCCTGATTTAAAAATAAAAAATTCTGATTTTATAAATTCTGATTCTATAATTCTGATTTTAAACTTCTGATTTTATTAAGAAGTTCTGATTTTAAATAATTCTGATTTTATAAATTCTGATTCTATAATTCTGATTTTAAACTTCTGATTTTATTAAGAAGTTCTGATTTTAAATAATTCTGATTTTATAAATTCTGATTCTATAATTCTGATTTTAATCTTCTGATTTTATAAGAAATTCTGATTTTAAATAATTCTGAATTTAAAATTCTGATTCTATAATTCTGATTTTAAACTTCTGATTTTATAAGAAATTCTGATTTTAAATAATTCTGAATTTAAAATTCTGATTCTATAATTCTGATTTTAAACTTCTGATTTTATAAGAAATTCTGATTTTAAATAATTCTGAATTTAAAATTCTGGTTCTTATTATTCCGATTTTCCTTGCTTTTCCTACCATTAATAAATAATTGAAAAAAATTTCCTTTAATAACAAAAAATTAAATTTTTCAAAGGTTTTAGCATTGCATTTACCTCCTCGTTTTTTCTATGCCATTGTTAGTTTAATTTATAATTGGAAATTATTTTTAAAAAATTAAAAAGGTCTATAAAAATCATTATTCTTTGGGCGATTCTATTCACAGAACAAAACGTTGGTTTTGCGTGATCGTTAAATTGCACTATTTTTTATTGGTTATTGAAGCGTTGGGATTAACCGCTGTTTCTGTGATTGATATTGAAAGCAATTTTAGTTGGTTTTTATATATGAGAAAATAGTTAAAATTCTGATTTTAAATCTTTAAATTAAAAATCAGAATTAAAAATCAGAATTAAAAATCAGAAATTAATTCAGAAGTTCACGCCTGTTGTTTTGCTTTATGGCTTATCCCATTTAATTTAAATATGTTATTCAACAATCTTTTGCATTACCATTCGGGGATTCGAAAATTAAGACCGATGGTCAGTTTATTTTTTTAAATTAATTAAAAAAATATTTTTTTAGCACGATAGAGTTTTTCAAATAAAATGCGCCTTATTTCTTGTAGGATATCCCCTCTCTATGTCTACAGGGTTTTCTTATTTAACTTTTGTGCTTACCTGCAACACTATACGTAAGTCGAAGAACTTGAAATATTTTTTGATTAATCATTATTTAAATATTCTTAATGAGCGGTTTCATATGAGCGTAAACATAAACGTAGGATCAAGAGTTATTTTAAGGGATTAAGTGGGATTGGACGGATATCCGGGTAGGGAATATTAGGAGATCTTTTGATATCTCCAAGTTCTTGATATCTTCTCCAAATTCTTGCACAACTAAGGTTGTCGGTCAACCGAACCGATAAACCAAACCGAAAATCTCAGTTTTTCGGTTCGGTTCGGGTTGTAACTGACAACTTCTCTCACAACTCCTTAGATAGTAATATAGATGAAGAGGAATAGAAAGGGTAGGCACAACTATCTTTAGCTAGTTGTCATTTCGAAATATTTTTAAATATTTAATTTGAAGCATATGCAACCTTCTCAATAGCCGAATATTTTCTTATCGGTATAAATTCATTGTTTTATTTCCTTCTAATTTGGGAGTTTGACGGCACAAAATTGGAGGTTTATGTAAAACACAGAAAGCCTATTCTAGTTAGAAATCAACAAAGAATGATGGAATTAAGAAAAAATAAATTAAAAAATAATGAGAGATGATATACATATAAACTATTTATTAACATTAATTGGTGGGTATTTTAGTATGAGAAGCAGCTGCTTATACGTTGTGTTATTGACTTTGGCTGTTGTCAGACGGTCCTTCATCGGCTGCCTATCTTAATTCTCATTATTTTATTATTTAATCTTGTACTGTTTATTATATGGCTAGGATTTATATGGACCAGGAATGGGCCTTATTGAGAAAAAGTTGGGCTTAGGATTAAAAATTTGCTTTGGATCGGGGTTTTGGGTAGAAAAGCGTAATCCAATCCATCACTGATATTGACTATAATTCGAAAAATATAGATAAGATATGGATTGATAACGCAAAAACAAGCTTTTCAGCATATATTCCAAAAGTTTTCAAACCGTTTCAGAACTTAGCGAGACTAGAAAAAATAGTTAAATCCATATAAATCCTAAACACTGTTCTTATAACTCGTGTCATTCTTTTATTATGCCCGACTCAACCCTTAGGCTATACTAGGAACACTTTTCAAAAAATATTCTATACTTTTCTTTAAAGGATGCTTGATCACAAACATTTTTTGCTCAATTTTTATATATCTGTATAAATTAGTAAACATTTTAAAATAGTGATAATATGGAAATTTGGCTTAAAAATAAAATTCAACAATAACAATTTGGGCTAAAATTTTTGATAAAGGATTAAATATCAAAATTAAAAATCGTAACAAATAAAAAAATTAAAAAGCAACAACGTTAGCGGATAACACACTGGGAGCCCAATCTACCGCAGAGCTATAACTAATTAAAAATTTTCGAATCCAGGACGTCTGATATGGTCCAATTCAGCTTTCTGAGGCACATCGAAACATATCAGGACGTCATGGATTCGATAATTTTAAAAGTAGTTATTGGGCTCGCAGTACGTTGGGGTATATCTACAATAAATTTAGACACTAGAAAAGAATCCAGTCCATTTTTGCGGCATATTTTTCAGACTTTTTTTTAACATAAAAGTTTACATTCAATTCCCCCTTTAACGTTATACACGTCGAAAAATAAGAATATTTGGGCGAATAAAATTTAAAAAAGTCTATAAAACACTTTCGAATACAGAATGCCGCTCCTTCAATAGAGACTAAATTTAATCTGATTTTTCGTTTTATCGTTACTCATTTTCTAATTCTCTTCAACAATGGTTTCAAGGTTTGGGGACCATTTCTCAACAGACTTTTCTTCAACTAACCACTCTTCTGTTTTCATTGGATCCTTTTTACCTTCATTTTCTTTGTCAATTTTAATAGAAAATTTGCCAAAACTATATTCAATTCCAACAGAATTAAGCACTTCTCTAGCTTTAGGTAACACAATAAATTTGCAATAAGACATTAATGTTGGACGAATAGAGGGTTCATAGGTGTGCTTGATTGTTGCACAAAATTGAAGAACTTGCAAAAATTGTAGAACAAGTTTTGTGTCAAATACCTTTAAAAGTGTTTCCGAGAAATGAAAAACTTAAATTAATTGTGAAGGAGTTTTGACCGATTTGAATAATTCTTTTATCTTTAGAAATGCCGCGAAATGTGGCACCATTTCCTTATTTGGCCGATACGATCTGTCATTATAGAAAACTTTATTGCTAAAAAACAGATTTTTCTGCCTGAAACATTTTAGCACATATCTTTTTGTAGAATGCTCAGATCTGATCGGCCCAATTTAAGAAAAATATTATTTTAATATCAGTAAAAGTAATAACAAAAGCTATGTCACAAGATCGGCCATTATGAACCGTTTATTCAGGATTTGCCGACGGTAAATCTTATCCGAAAAGGAAGATACTGTATTTTATCTAAAATAACGCCTCTCTAAAATAACCCCCCTCTCTCTCTCTAAAATAGCCCCTTCTCTAGAGGTCGGTCGGAAAAATAACCCCTCCCTCTAAAATAACCCCCCTTATAAATAGCCCCCTCTAGAGGCCGATCAATAAAATAACCCCCGGGGTTATTTCAGAGAAAATACGGTACATTATAATTTAGTAAAAATTTGCAGTGCTGAGGTATTTTAACATATACTATTAATATTTCTAGTCTAACCTTATCTGATTTATTCTTATCCACAAACTTTCTAAATTCATTCATTACATCGGACAACGGTTTACCTTTATAGATACTAAATTGTTCTTTCAAAACCCTTTCTTTTTTCGAATTATTTTCTTTCTTCGAATTTTTTAAAGTCTTCAAAATTTTTTTCAATATCTCTTTTCCATTTTCTAATGTGTTAACCAAATTAATAACATCCTTTATTCTGCTATCTGTATTGCATAAATTTTTTAATGATTTCTCATGTTCGTCCATGAATTGTTGATATAATGGACTTGTTTCTTTTTTAGGAAAAACTAAAGAATAAAATTTTGCGCGAATTATTTTCTAGGTTGGAGTAACTCCGACTGGTTCTGAGTCTGTGGAGAAAGAGGATACGATTAGGCCCCTAACACAAAAAATTTTAGAAGACAATTTTGGATTTTGGAAAAAAAGCCAATTTTGGAAACCTAGAAAAACGATGGATTTGTTCAATTCCGAATTTAATTAGATTGAATTTCGACGCAACATGGGGTTAGATTCCAAGTTTCTCAGAAATCTCGATTAAAGAAATGTTGATAAGATTTTTTGGTAAGACTCGCTAGATACCAGAAAACCTAGGCTAATTATTTGTTCCTAGCATATAATCTCAAACATGAAAAATGAGAAATTTAATTTAAAAAAAAAATTTTTTTTTGTTCACCGCAAGGATCTTTCTCTCCTTTTGATTTTTTTGAAAATCCCATCTTTCGAAAAAACGAGTTAAAATTTTTGCCAATTTTTTTTTTAATTTTCTTTAAAATGCTGTTTTTATTTGGCAATTGAGAGTTGCTTTCAGTTGCTACATTCGTTTTGGGCTCATGTAAAGAAAATAAACTTGGGATTAAAATCGCAAAAAATAATAAAATAAAAATATGCATAACAAGCTTTAAATAAACTTTTCTTTGTCGTAAAATAATTTAAAAAAAACAGAATGTCTAAAATTAAAGAATTTTAGGAAAACTAGAGGGTGTTTCAACTAAAAAGCAAGGACACGCCCAAGTAGGCGCGCGGCCAAGTAGGCGCAAAGCCATAACTACCTGAAAAATTTATGGACCTTAACAATTTTGGTACCAATCTCTTTATCTCGTTGAGAGGAATCGTTTAATACCAAATTTGGAAGATTCGGAAATTGTGAAGCAAGTTATGACTTTGCGCCTACTTGGCCGTGCGCCTACTTGGGCCGTACCCTAAAAAGCACTATTTGAAAAAACAGTATAACTTTTTACTAGTACTTTGACAGATTTTAATGATAATTGGTATTTTGTATCCTCAAAGGGAAGAGGAAGATTTCTAGTTAAATAAATAAATTTATTTAATTGTTTATTAAATTAAAAATTAAAATTAAAAAATAGTCAATAGCAATGCGAGAATAATTTTTTTAATATGCCTTTTAAATTTAAATCGGCATTCCTTTTAATTTTCAAAACACAATTTTTAAAATTAAAATACAAATATCGACAGAGAAAATCTTTCAACGCAGGAAGTTCTAGGAAATTCTAGGAAAAATAGGAAGAAGACTAGGAAAAATTTATAAATAAATTATATAAATACCGTATTTGCTCTAATAATTCCCCAGTCTCTAATAGTTCCCCAGGCTCTATTAATTCCCCACCCCACGGATGGGTTGAAACAATAATCCCCTCTTTCTACCCCACTCTATTAATTCCCCAGTCTCTATTAATTCCCCACTCTAGAGATGGGTTGAAACAATAATCCCCCTGGGGGATTACTAGAGCAAATACGGTAAATCTATAAATAAAAAATAATAATATGCTAAGGAAGATCTCAGGAATTTTTTCAGATTATTCTTATATTGCTTTTCCATATTGTTGGGAAGATAGACATTCAAAATATAAATGACAATTTATACATTGGCATTATGTTATATTTATTTTCCCGCCTATTTTCTACTCCTCATTTCCCTCTATTTAAGCTGTTCCCATATACCCCATTTTTGCTAGTTCAGTTACTCAGTTCTCTGTTCATTCCAATTTTAATTTATTCAGCGCTTTATTCTTCCACCTTAATTTATATTGATTTGACTTAATAAATATATTGACTGTTTGTCAAATTTTCTTTTGTTGTAACGAGTACACAACAAAATTGGCGCGGTCGACTTACTTAATTTGACTGAAGTATTTTATTGAAATTCTACTTTATTTATTCGACCCCATTCGACTATTTATTTGGAATTTTATTTTACTTATTCTGGTCGACTTTCTTTAATTATCGACAAATTTTGCTTCGTCAAATTTACAACTTATTTTTGCCTAATCGACTCAACAAATTTGGAATTTTTTTATTGGCGCAACCCGACTCGGCCAATCAATTAAATTTACTTACCTTGGCGGTAGTAAATTTTCAACAAATCAAACAAAAAAATTGTTGGCCTAGGCGGCTTATACAATTTCTCCGAGACGGAGTTTTTCTAAAATCTTCAAAAAAAATTGTTAACCTAGGCGGTTTAGACAATTTCTCCGAGACGGAGTTTTCTCAACTCATCGACAAAAAAAAATTGTTCGCTTTGAAAGCAAAAACAATTCTCCTTGGTGGAGTTTAATCAATCAATAAAAATGGACGCCAAGCAATTACAACAAGTTTTAGAAGCAGTCCTCAAGCAACAAGCCCAGACCACCTCCACTGCTAACAATGCCACACTAGCTTCTGCTTTAAGTGCCCGCATCTCCACATTCAATTATGATCCTGAAAACGGATCGACATTTGAAAGCTGGTTTAAAAGGTTTGGTACCTTAATAAATGATGATGGGAAAGATCTCCCAGATGCTTCAAAGGTTAGGCTGTTGGTTGGAAAATTAGGAGAAGAAGAATACGCTAAATACAGCAACAGCGTAGCTCCCGACACTCCCGATATCATTACGTTCAATGATACGGTTAAGAATCTGAAACTTCTTTTTGCCGACACACGTTCTTTATTTGTAAGACGCTTTGAGTGTCTCAAGATTAAACAGCAATCGAACCAAGACATCGATTCATTGATTGGACAGATTAATGCAGCATGCGAAAATGCTCAAATGGCACTCACTAAGGAAGACCTTAAGTGCCTGATCTTCATCATTGCTTTGCGCGATGATGCTCACGACATTCGACAGAAATGTCTCCAAATTCTGGAAGATACCAGAGTAAAGAAAAAGTCCATCAACTTGAAGGAATTAGCGGAAGAATGTCGAGCTTATCAGCTCGTGAAGGAAAGCGCTTTGTCACTGAACAATCCACGAGTTGACACTAATGCCATCCGTGCTAAGCCACAGCATTTGAAAGATAAAGGAGGCAAACAAAACCAAAAGTTTGTACGGCACTTTGCTAAGGCAGAACCAAAGCTAACACAAACTTCAAATTCTCGTGGAAAACCTACACATGCTTGTGCATCTTGTGGCCGAACCGATCATTGGCGCAACGATTGCCGATTCAAAGATGTGACTTGCAATAAGTGCAAGAAGAAAGGCCACATAGCTAAGGTTTGTCGAAGCACATACACTGCTAATTCAATCAGTATTGTGCAAAAACCTGTCAAAAGCTTCTTCACCATCAGCAACCAAGGTGAATGGTGGAAAGTAAATGTTAACATTAATGGATCATCACATCGTATGAATGTTGACACTGGCGCTCAAGCCACCTTAATCACGACACAACTATGGAATAAGCTTGGAAAACCAACATTGTTTTCCGCCGACATTGAAACCATGAACTGCAACGGACAATCATTTGCAACCGAAGGCAAATTCGATTGTATGGTTTCTTACAACAATGGCACACCTATTGAATTAACTGCCTATGTTAGTCAAGCAGTTAAACACGATCTAATGGGTATTCCATGGATTAAAGATCTGGAAGTAATCCCAAAAGAGATCATGAAGCCCTGTCACCTTCAATCTATTTCTGCAAATTTGCCAATCACCGATAAGAAATCACTAATCAATTCTCTGCAAACAAACTTCTCTGATGTTTTTGGCAAAGAACTAGGCCATGTTAAGAAGTTCAAAGCTCACTTGTATCTCAAGCAAGGAGCCACACCAACATTTTGTAAAGCAAGACCAGTTCCATATGGTGCTTTACCCATGGTTAATGCTGAACTCGATAGATTAGTTGAAATTGGAGCAATAAAGCCAATCAACTTTAGTCATTGGGCAGCTCCAGTTCTAGCTGTCAAGAAGAAAAATGGCAAAACACGAATTTGCATTGATTTTTCAACTGGCTTAAACAATGCATTAGAATTAAACAGGCATCCATTACCTCGTCCTGAAGATATCTACATGGCATTAAACGGTGCCAAATTCTTTTCGCGTCTTGACTTACGCGACGCTTATCTTCAGATGGAACTTGATGAGGAATCTAAGAAATTATGTGCTATTAACACACACAGAGGCTTATTTCAATGCCAACGACTTCCATTTGGAGTGAAGTCGGCACCTTCAATTTTTCAGCACTTAATCGACCAACTGATTTCTGGAATTTCAGGAGTTTTTGGTTATCTGGATGATATTGTCATCGCATCAAAAACATTCAAAGACCATACAAAAACTCTGAAATTACTGCTGAAACGAATTCAAGATTATGGATTAAAATTGCAACTTGAAAAATGCGATTTTCTGCAAGAAAAGCTTTTATTTCTTGGCCATGTTGTTTCACCAGAAGGCATCAAACCGGACCCAGGTCGATCTGAGGCCATCCGAAATATGCCTGCACCACACGACAAGAGTACACTTCGTTCATTTTTAGGAGCTCTGACTTATTATGGAAGGTTTATCAAGAAAATGCGTGAAATCAGATCACCACTTGATGAGCTGCTTAAAAAGGAAATTGAATGGAAGTGGACCGAAACCCACCAAAAAGCATTTGAAAGAGCAAAAGAAATAATGCTTTCTGATTTATTGCTGACCCACTACGATCCCAAACTTCCAATAATCGTAGCAGCAGATGCTTCAAAAGATGGAATTGGTGCAACCATCAGTCATGTTTTTCCTGACAAATCGGAAAAAGTCATTGAACATGCATCATGCACCCTAACTGCGGCTCAACGAAATTACAGTCAAATAGAAAAGGAGGCTCTCGCCCTCGTATTTGCTGTACAAAAATTTCACCGCATGCTTTATGGTCGAAAGTTCACACTGCAAACCGACCACAAACCGCTTGTCGCAGTATTCGGATCAAAGAATGGCATACCAATTTATTCTGCAAGCCGATTGCAACGTTGGGCACTGATCCTCACAAATTATGATTTTGATATCCAGTATATCAACACAAAATCTTTTGGACAAGCTGATGTTTTGTCACGACTAATCGACGAGTATCCAAGGCCAACAGAAGACATTTTAATTGCTAACATCAGCACCGACACTGAATGTTACATAAATTCTATTTTTAATTCTGTTTTGGAACCACTCCCAGTCATGGCAACTGAAATTGCAGAAGAAACCGACAAGGACCAAGTCTTGTCAGCGGTTAGGAAATGCTTAAACCAAGGTTGGCCACGCAAGAATGAAGACCAACAGCTTGCAGCATTTCACCCAAAAAGAGATGCAATTTCTGAAATCGAAGGATGTTTAATTTATGGTCAACGAATGATCATTCCAAAATCATTGCAATCCCGTATCCTCAAAACTCTGCACATTGCACACCCAGGAATTGTGCGAATGAAGGCAATAGCAAAGGAACATGTCTATTGGCCCGGAATTGGAAAGGAAATTGAAAAGCTTGTTCATCAATGTGAACAATGCCAAGGAGCTTCCAAAACCCCAGCAAAAACATTGTTGACACCCTGGCTTGCTCCAAACGAAGTATTTGAGAAAGTTCATGTAGACTTCGCAGGCCCCTGCTCAGACGGATACACCTACTTGCTATTCGTTGACGCATTCTCAAAATGGCCAGAAGTTTGTAAAATGCATCCAATTACGGCTAAAGATACAGTTGAAGTTCTGCAATCAATTGTATATCGCCTCGGAATCCCCAAAGAAATTGTTTCTGACAATGGGCGTCAATTTCGATCCAGCGAATTTGCATCATTCTGCAAAGAATTTGGAATCAAGCACACTTTTACACCTCCATACCACCCCATGTCCAACGGACAGGTTGAAAGGTTTGTTGACACTTTCAAAAGGTCAATGAAAAAGTGTGGTCAAAAGAAAAACTGGATTGAAGAAACATTACTGGCTTATCGGACTACTCCTCATGCTTCACTTAATGGTCACTCCCCAGATGAACTATTTCTAGGTCGCCACATGCGCACAAAAATAAACCTTGTCCACCCTGAAGGGCAGAAGATTTCATCAAATCTTGATAAAGAAAAATTTAAGAAATTTCAGCAGGCGCACCAACAGAAAATGACGAAACAATTCAACACTAAGCATGGCTCTAAATTAAGTAAATTTAGACCAGGAGAACCAGTTTACCTTCTCAATTACCGCCTGAACAAAACTGAATGGCTCAGCGGAACCATAATTGAGCAAGTCAAGAATTCACCGACTTATAGAGTGAAAGTCCCAGCTATTGGACGAGACGTCCACCGGCATGTAAATCAATTGAGGAAGCGACACCCAATTGAAATGGACACTCCGAAGGATATAGGAACGACTCTTGATCGTCGAACACCAGCTAAGACACCTGAACAGATTCGTCAAATTTCTCCACGGCCCGAAAGCCCTAAAAATTTGAGTCCCAAAGGAAGACCACAGCGAAACCGAAAACCGATCAATCGCCTTGACCCTGATCCTGTTAAGAAGCGATATGAATAAACACCGGAGGGAAGCTTTATCTCAAGAAGGGAGATGTTGGGAAGATAGACATTCAAAATATAAATGACAATTTATACATTGGCATTATGTTATATTTATTTTCCCGCCTATTTTCTACTCCTCATTTCCCTCTATTTAAGCTGTTCCCATATACCCCATTTTTGCTAGTTCAGTTACTCAGTTCTCTGTTCATTCCAATTTTAATTTATTCAGCGCTTTATTCTTCCACCTTAATTTATATTGATTTGACTTAATAAATATATTGACTGTTTGTCAAATTTTCTTTTGTTGTAACGAGTACACAACACATATAAAAATTAAACTTTGTTTTTTCCCCAAGTAAACTTCCGCGCAATTTGTGGATGAGTTAGCTATTGTAAAGCATATAGCTATTTAATTCCTAAGGCTATGCAGTAGGCGGCGTGGCTAACACATCAGTCCGGTCTACTGAAGATGCTGGTTCGCTCCCAGTCGCCGAATAACCTTTAGCACTAGTTAAAGAAGAGAAATAGCTGTAGCTCAGCTGCTCTACTCTATAACTAATTTTCCTAGTCTAACAGAAAGTTTTCCCTGAATATGTATATTACTATTGAATAGGTAATAAATAGGGCTACAAAAACACACAAAAATAAAGAAGGGCAAAAAATTTTTTTTTGAATAATTCTTGAGAATAAATTAAAGAAAAATTTTCCTTAAGAGAATTGCCGCCACTGTCTATATTTGTGTTTTAATTTTAAAATTGTGTTTTGAAAATTAAAAGGAATGCCGATTTAAATTTAAAAGGCAGTTGAAAATTTTTTTTTCGTTAACACATGCTATTGACAATTTCAAATCAATATAGAAAATTAATAAGACGTAGGCATGACGTTAGTCTGGCCGACATTAGAGGCAATTTTTTGGGATTTTTGAGTCTTTAACAAGGCAAATATTCGATGGCTATAATAGTGTTGTAGTTTAAAAAGCGGAAGACAGAAGGTGGAAGAAACTAAGAAATGGCAAACGGAACACGTAAGTGCTACGAAGGCGGAGTTGAAGAAAATAAATTTTTATTCATAATTTTGATTATAACTTCTAATATGCATGACAATTAGAGACCGGCAAAATCGTGTTTGCGGGATCCCGCATGCGGGATTTTTTTTAAAAATCTTTGCGGGACGGGATCCCGCGGGATAAATCCCGCATCCCGCAAAATCCCGCAAATCGAAAAAAGTGCGGGATTGCGGGACCCCGCAAAATCCCGCGCGGGATCCCGTCCCGCGCCGGTCTCTAATGACAATGCATAGGTTTCTCAACTTTACAGAATATAGTAAATTAAAAGTCAAACTGAACTTTAGCAAATATGAAATTCAATAAAAATACAGTCATCTCGACCGATTTTCATTTTCATTAAAAATGTAGAAACATGTCAATTGAGATACGAATAGAACTCTCGATTGCTATATAGAACGTATTTTTTGACTGAAAAATAGTTAATTTTCATTTCATTTACACTTGCCCCTATCTTTATGTCGATGACTGTAGTTTTGAAAAAAATTAGAAGAGCTAATCGAACTTTATGAGTCCAATACATTTTATTAAATTCCGAACAAAATTATGATTGATTGAATTCGCTGGAATGAATATTTTTGTTCTAATTTTTAGGGGGTAGGTCGGCATTTCAAAGATGAAAATCTGTAGAAAAGAATTGAAGTTCGCTCCCAGCCACATCAGGGCTGAGAGTTGATAATATTTTTCATGTTTTACACACTAGAGGCGAAGATAGGTCTAATCTGAAAATGATTGGAATTTCAGTAGGATCTTTAACTCAACTAATTTAAATAACTAAATTTAAATATATAAAACATTTTAATAAATAAAATAAAAGGTTAATTATTGACTCTAAAAATTTTTCTCTCTAACACTCTCCTTTGCCCCTAACACTCTTCATTTGCCATTCCCAACAAATTGCTTAAAAAATTGTAAGGTTTGCATATCACCTGTTGTATTTCTCTCTACACATTTTAGTTCTCCCTACAGAGGGCTGCGATTCCTATGTAGCCAAAAATGGAAGGGAGGAATCGCTACCCTTCATTTTAATTAATTTAGTCGATTACTCTTTAAATTTCTTTATTAAAAAATTTTTTTATTTCTAAGAAATTGTCTATTTTTAAATTGTCAAATTTATTTGGTGAAACACTATTAGTTGACTGGATGTTACAGTTTTAGTTTTATTTTAAGTTCATGTTTAAACATAAAATTTTAAAATTAATTCGTTGGGATGAGGATATATGGGATATTGAACCGAGGAATAGGGCCAAGTGTGGAGCAGTAATGTGTGAATAGTCAACCATATTCTTATTGGTTCATCAGACCCTGTCCGATAGAACCGATAGGGGGTCTTCGCCTCTTCCAATCACTCTAAGGGCTTGTATAAGGGCTCGCGGTATACTGTCTGGCGGACTAATAATAGTAATCTATATATCTTACTTTCATTTTCCGCATATTCTCATCTAATGTTATACCGATATGCTTATGCTTTCAAGCTTCTTCTATATTACATAATAGCGAATAAAGACTTACAAGACCGAAAATTTGCCATGATTCAAGACCATGAACACCCCAAGACCAAGACCTGATCCCAAGACTGGACGCCTGAGAAAAAATTTTGAGAAAAATTTGATCTATTTAAGTAGTGCCTCTAGGAATGGAGGTTTACTAAATAACGTCCTCTTGTAGACGTTTTTTGAGAATGTTTTGGGCACGCGTCTCGCGCGACTTTTGCTATATTATATACCGGGTGCGGCAAATTTAGCGCCGACTTTATTTTCTGAATAGCTTTCTTCAAACTCAATTAAAATTGATAATTCTTTTTTTATTTGATTCCCAACACTCTAGGAAAATTTTTGGTACCGAATATTAGAAATTTGGTTTACAGATAATAAAGATATGCCCGAAATAGTCTATAAATTGCATCAAGAAATATATTTTTATGCCAAAGTTTACTTTACCATAACTTCGTTCAAAGTCATGCAATCTTACTAATTTTGGTACCAATCGACTCGTCTCGACGAGGAGCATCGAAATAGTCTATAATTAGATTTTTGAAAATTTCACCTAAAAAAGTCAAATTTAACGTCAAGTTCCAAATTTATCATTTAAAGGCCCATATCTCAGCCCAAGAACAAGATAATCGCCTAGTTCTTACGTCAATCGAGTCAGACAAAAGAGCTTGTTCGAATGATATAAACATCCTGAATATCAGACACGCGGTTTTTAAATCAGAAGACTTTTGGTTCAAAAATTTTTGCCAAAACTTTAAGAAAAAATTCTCAAATTAATTTATAAAATTTAGAGAATATTTTTGTATCAAAAAGTTTCCTAGAGTGTTGGGAATCAAATAAAAAAAGAATTATCAATTTCTATTGAGTTTTTTTAATTAAAAAAATTAAAGTTAACAAATTATTTTAATTATTTATTTAATAACACATTATTAAAAATTTTGCGAGAATTTTTAATTAAATTGTTCTTTAATTTCTAAAATTTTCGAGCAGTCTGTCTTATTTATCATACACTATAATTAAAATTTAAAAAATATTTTACAAATAAATTTAAAAATAGAAAATATCAAAAAAATTAAATTTTCATAATAAAAGAATAAATGAGAATAAAAAACTTTCTAATCTTCTCAATTTTGATTCTGGTATCGTATGAGTTTCTTTTAATAAAAAGTGTTGATCATTGCAGAATTTTAGAAAAAGGAAAAGGTGATTGTTTCTTAAATATGTTTTTGAGAAATTCGGGTCGCTTTAGTATAGGTCCACCGAGATTGAAACTCAAAATTTACACCATTCGATTTGTCTCGCCTAGTTGAGTTCAAATATGCAAGAATTTTCTGCCGGAGACGACAACTCGCAGAGTACAGGCAGATAACTCTATAAAAATCCATTAGATAAGAAGAGTTTACTAACACAAACACTGTCGTAGGTTTGAATTACAGAATTAATTACTACCACTGAACGAGGCGGTATAAAATATAAATATTATTTTATACATTTTTTTATATTTTTAATTTGCATTCATAAAATTTTGTTCGGACTCATAAATTTTCATTGTCATATGTTTCATTTGGTCTTATAAATTTTCACATGTAAGCTCGTAAAACATCATTCGACACATAAAACTTCATTAAACGCATAAACTAGGCCAGAGCCATTTAATTTTAAGGTGTGTCAACATCCCATGATACTCAGACATCGTGTCAATTTTCATCAGAGCAATTAACCAAATCTGTGAAAGTAAATGGAATTGATGGAAATGTAATGGAGTTGCAATATACAACCGCAGATTTAGGTCACATTGGATCTGGGTTCTTTAGCACAGCAAGTTTTTTAATAATAAAAAATCGGGGGTCGCTTCAGTATAGGTCCACCGAGATCGGAACTCAAAATATATACATTCGATTCGTCTCGCCGAGCTGTGTTCAAATTCGTAAGAATTTTCTGCGGGACGTGAAAACTCGCAGAAATACAGGCGATTGAAAATCGAAAAACCATAGGGGGAGTAAGCACCTACATTTTTTTAAAAGGATGACCCCTGTCTCTTGGTCTCCAGAAATTTTTATAATTTTTGCTTCCGGTATTAAAAAATGATGAACTCTTTTTTAGGCCTTTAGTATATCTAATAAAAATTTTCGCGTTTTGCCGTAGTTTTGGCGTGATTTTTTGCGTTTGGCTTGATTTAAAAATGTGAAATATTTGTGTTTGGCGTCTATCCCTGGCTCTGAGCTGAGTCTGGACATTTATATGTCTTTTTAGCTAAAAACTTGTCACTTTTCGCTTATTTTAAATCAGAAAAGCTAATATTAAAAAATTATTTAAATTTAAAGGTTAACCATGCACATTGGATTGGTGAAAATACTACTTGTGTGGCATTAAAAATATATTATGAAAAATATTTCAACCAAGAACTTGATGTTTTGAAATATTTAAATGAGATCGATGATCATGAAAGGAATTATATCATTAAAATGTTTGGACAGTGAGTAATAATTTTGATTATTTTTCATGACTTACATGTAAGATTTTATTTTTTTTATCCGTCACTCTGAGAATTAATTTTTACAACTGTCTTGAATTGAGCGTTGTCTCTTTCTTCTTTTTTCTTAAAAATATTTTGAATAAATTTTTAGCGGAGAAAAACATGGAAACTATTTTATTGCTTTAGAACTTGGAGGAAAGGATTTAAAAAAGTATTACTACGAAAGAGATCCACAAGATGGCAAAAGAGTGGCAAGATCAAATGAGGCAGTTCTTACTAAAATTGTAAAAGGAGCAGCCCAAGCACTTGCACAATTCCATAAATGTATTTAAATTTATTTCGTTTTTAATAAATTAAGATTTTAGATGGAGTTCATCGCGATATCAAGCATCAAAATTTTGTAGTTTCTCGTGATCAAGACTCAAATGCTGAAGTTGTTGATGTTAAATTGATAGATTTTAACAGTTCTTATCTTTATGAGGTAAATGAGAGTTTTTACAATATTAGATATATTTATTTCAGCAAAATGAGCGAGATTTTGTTGAGAATTCTAAAAGAAATGACATTACGAATTTCGGTGCTATGGTCTATAGGCTATTCAATGAACACTATATTATAACTGGAGGACTACTTGCCACATATGATGGTAATACTTTGGAATTTAACCGACCAGTTTTTGATTTTATTCTTCCTTTAATGAAATTTAGAAAAATTTCCAACTACAACGCTAAAAAATGAAAACTGGCTTCTTTTAAGTTAGAAACTCACAAAATTTTGCTTTAATTCTCAAGTCTAGGCTAATTAATTTTTTAACTGATCCGACCCGAAACACTTTCCGGATAATTTCTTAACACAACCAAACCTTGTCTTGTATAACAGGACTACTTTTTTCGGTCTTGATTATGTGGTTAATTCTTTCTACACAACAGGGGTGCAGCTCGTGCCACAAAATACGAGATTAACGAGATACGAGATTCTCAAAAAATACAAGAACGAGATAAAACGAGATACGAGATCTCTCAAAAAATACGAGATTTCACGAGATACGAGACCACGAGATACGAGATATTAAGTTATTTTTTCAAAATTATTCACACCTAAAATTGTAAAGCCGAAAATATACGGGTTTGAATGGATAATGATTACAACTGGATTATGAAGGATATTGGGGATTTAGAAGATCAAGGTGATTTATTGAGATATCGGGGATTACGGAGAATATCATGTGATTTGGAAGGATCAAGGAGAGTTAAAGAAACAAATAGGTTACCATGGGATTGTTGAGGTTTCGGATTTAACCATGGGATTGTTTAGGCTTTCAACTGATTTGAGTGATATCGTATACCGGGAGATATGGACACCCGATAAGGAGGACAAATATTTATCCTAATTCTTCGACATCTTCTCAAAATCCAACTTTTCCCGTTAATCAAATTATATTAAGTGATTAATAGGGATATCGAGAGATATTTGGTAATAAGAAAGTAGTAAGAAGTTTTTGGTATAAGAATATTTTTTGAATTATGGAAGGCCAAGAAGCCAGATTTCTTTTTTTAGCGCCGCAGTCGAAAATTTTAAGAATTTTAGGAAGACGTAGACCTAAACATTCACCATTTCAGCGCCGCAGGCAAAAATTTGAGAATTTTTGAAGACCAAGGGGCAGGATTTCTTCCTTTTTCCTAATTCTAGGATTTTAGAATATTCCCAAATTTTTGACATTTTTTCTAAAATCGATTGAAAATATCTCGTGTCTCGTGACAAAATACGAGACACGAGACCTCTAAAAAACACGAGATACGAGACACGATATACGAGACACAAGATACGAGACGAGAAGCACCCCTGCTACACAAGTTGTGCATGATAAATGAGGATTTATGAAAAATCATAAAGTTCTGATTTTTAATGGAAATTAAAATAAAAGTTTATTTAAAATTCATTTTAAAATTTAAAATTAAATTTATTTTAAATTAATTTTCATATGTAGACATACCAAAGTTAAGTGAATATTCAAACTACGATCATAGCTCAAAATTGGATCGAGTTATAAAAGTATGTAATAATCAATTATAAATCGTTTCATTATATGTATTTCCTAGTATAAAAACTATTAAAAAAAATTTTAAATTAAATGTTTTTAGGCTTGTTTCCAAGAAAAATCGATTCAACCAATTATGGAAGAAATTGTAGATTTTCTGAATGAGGATATTATTGAGTTCGAATATGAAACAAAGCTAAGTTATCAGATTGAACACGCGCAACAGCATTATAAAACCCAACGAGTTGAGCATGGACATTCTGTGCACCGTGATAACAGCCCTCCCTCTCATCATGGACATATCAACACTCCTAATCGTGATGAGAGCCCTCCACCTCGTCCTAGAAAATTTTTTTGTTTTTGGTGTTAAATTAAATGCGATCTGGTAGAAATTATAAGAATTTTTCATTTGAACCCCATTCATTTAAAGGACCATTAATTAATGTAGAGCAATGAAAAATTAAGATTGAATCTAGAGCGCACCCAACCTTGTCCATACGATTTTTAAGGGATATCACCGATCTGAACCCCACCCGAAAATTGTTAAAACTCCGTTACTCCAAAATTTGTTTTGAAAATTACCAGCCCTTAAGTTCTATCAATATTTCCTCTTATTTTTCATTTTTAGAATATTATAAAAAAATTTTTGGTATCTAACATGTAATTTTGGTAAATGAAAAGGCACGTGACGGCATTATGTAAACGAATTAGCGAATTACTCGAAACTTTCTTGAACTTTATTAATCAAAACCTATATTTTTATTGGACGGGTTTTCAAAAAATGTTTTTTTATCAAGTTACTGGGACTCGAATTTTTTAACATTCTTATTTTATTTTCAATTTGTAGAATATTACCAACTCTATTTTCTTTTTTCTAATTTATTAACTACATTTTTAAACGATTTCTTGATTATTAGATATCGATTCTGAATAGATTTCTCTAAAAATATTTTTTATTTTATTTTAAATGCAGTTGAACCCAGCCACAGGAGAATTAACAAAAGTAACGGAGTACGTTATGTCCGGAGAATTAAGTCTAAAATTCTAATCGTAATCCAATGCTTAATCGGATACAAGTTTAGGATCCTCTTAAAAACTCCTTGAACCTCTAGTTTGAAGATTTAAATTCTCTGTTATAAATTGGTTCAACTGTATTTGATATTTATTTATGTCAGCTACTGCTACACAACTAACTTAAATATTCCTCTAAAAATCAAATACTGATCAATTAATGATTCGTTTTTATTAATTTTACAAAATGTTAAGGAAACTAACCAAAATTTTAAAAATATTTAAAATGTTGTGTAGCAATCGGGTATAATTTAAACAATCTAAAATATTATTTTTATACGATTTTTAATTGAATAGCTATATCTACTATGTAGAAATTTATCACATAACTTGCATAAACTGATTCGGGGAAGACGGATTCTTATTTTAATATTTCATGTTGACCCATTAGAAGTTAAAAGTTGGAAGTTTGACTTAAATGAAAACGATCTGATTAAACTGTCCACTCCAAAGATTTAATGTATTCTATTTACTACTGACACAGGACTGGCACATAAATAAGGCTTTTATAGTAAACCGTTAAGGGCTTTCGCTCATAAATCAAAGCTTTGAATAATGATTATAATATCACTTGTAGTAATTACCCCAGGCAAAACAATTAAATAAGAATTTTACCGAAGACAACAAAAAATTGGGAGAATTTTAAAATTTAGATTTTATCAGAATAATGATTTCCAATAACAATTTATAAAAATTTGTCCTAAAAGATAGATAAATAAAATGAATAAAATAACTAAAAATAAAATATCTGTATAGTGTGCGACACATTCGGCAATGCAAGGCTTCCGAATGTGTCGCCTAAACAAAGTAAATGCCACATATGGTGTACCCAAAAAGATTGTTTGTTAAAGATAGCTTTAGTCGATAAGAGAAGGAGACAGTCGGATAACCAAAAGAAATGTGAAATGTTCAGTTCCCATTAATGTCAGAATTTTTCTAAGCCTGTTGAAAAAGGGATGAAATCAAGCATGAGTGTTAAAAGGGTAAATCAATTAAATAATATTTTCTGGATAACCAAAATTTACGTTTTAAATTTAATACCAACAATCGAAAGTAAAGAACGCTTTAATGATGAAAATTACATTTCCGTTACTTTTTCTTTGTTTTTTTGAAATTCTATCGTTTTTTTCTCAATAGCAAAATATTTCAACTGAAGTCGTTGAGTTGCCCATTCAAAAAACTAACAACAGAATCCATTGTTGGACGAGAGTTTGGATTCTCACGTGTGCAAGCCTGCAATTTTATTCTTTTAACATAAATTTTGAAGAAATAAATTCCGAACGATTAGAATCTTCAGGGGCAAGTTCAAGAGACAACTGCAGAAAAAAACACTCTCGCCCTAATTTCTTAGACAATTGCTTATAATTTTTTATTAGTATCTTAGATACTTATTTCTGATGTCTTAAATATTCGAAAAGGATTTTTGTCTCTGTTTTTTAATTAAGTAATGAATAAACCATCTAATTTTAGAATAATTTTTATTTCACCTTTATAAGTTGATCTAAACGTCCATTATATCGTGTATCGTCTCTGTACTCTGCTAAATTCTCACGAGCTGTTTCTACAAGAATAATTATTTTATGAAAATTTATGAAATTTTAAAATACAAAGTACCATAATTTGTATTATGGAAGAGACCAGCAGCCATCAATCCAAATGACCAAACGTCTGCTTTGTTAGTGATCTATTTAAATAATATATATGGGCCGGCATATTTATGAAGTAAAAGGAAAGGGAAAAACAATTGTACAAATATCTCAATAAATAACCAGGTGTTTAAAAATTCTGTTTAAAATTAAAAACTATTAGATAACTCTTGAATTGTTTTTAAATCTTATTAAGATAGTTTAGAATTGTTTGTTTATGAATTGTAGAATTTTGGATTAGGGTTTCAAAATTATATTATTTTTATATTTGCTCCAATGTAAGGGTCTCGAGAAAATTAGCTGGGGCTATAATTTCTCATTTTTAGTCCCGTAGGTGAATTTATTTTGTAAGCCAAAATAAATTTTAGAGCCCGGACGGAGGGGTCGGTTGGTATTTTTTCGATAAATATCGAAAAATACCGAATATCGAAAAATATCGAAACCGAAAAATATAGAAAAAAAAGTCTCGATATTTTTCGATTTTTCTAAAAAAAATTAAAAAAATTTTAAGTGTTAAAATTTTGAGATTAAGATTGATTATATGAGATATTGATATAAGGGGATTTGTATGTGACATAGATGGATTGAGAGGATATCAGTAGATATAGAGGTATATCAGTAGATATGTATAGAGGTGGATTTTAAGGGGATATTGGAGGATTATGATGTATAACATATCGAGAGATTTAGAGGGAATAGGAAGGACATTATGGAGTTGGGGGTAGGAGAATATCATGGGATTTTGTTGGATTAAGAGGGGTAAGTGGATATCTTGGAATTTGGAGATATTCCTACAAATTAGGGTTCAACATTTACGGTCATGTGGCTGTTTTCACGGTTACGGTGGTTGCGGTGGTTTTTGCCACCGGGATGGGGACAGTGACCCAAATCCTTGAATATCACTCATATCCCAAATCTTTGAAAATTACTTCAAATCACTCTCACCCATCGAAATCCCCCGTAATTGAGTTGGCAATATTCTTCCATTTACAATGTCACAAGCAAAAATTATTTGAATTATTGATCCAAAGAACAATAAGCCAGAAATCTTCCTTTACTGCGCCGCAAGCGAAAATTTTGAGAATTTTGGAAGACCAGACTAAGTATTTTTTCGATAAATTTCGAAAAATACCGAATATCGAAAAATATCGAAAAACTCAAAATTTTCTCGGTCGATATTTTTCGATAAATATCGAAAAATAAATATCGAAAAATATCGAAAAAAATCGTATCGAGCCGGGTTCTAATAAATTTCTTCAAATATAAAAGTCGCCATTAGGGTTGTAAATCTGTGGAGGAGGGAAGTGGAAACGTAAAAAGCGGACTTTTTTATGCTATCCATTAGGGTGGGAAAAACCGTTTCATTTTGACAAAACCGTATATCGTTTATGCCGTCTATCTGAAACCCGTTTACCGTTCCGTTTAATTTTACCAAAAAACCCGTTTACCGTATACCGTTTAGCTAAACGGTTTTGTTTCACTCTACTATCAATGATATAAGTTTTTTAATTACCAAAGGAGGATTATTTAGTAGTTCCGGTGCTTGTATTGCATCAACAATATACTCAGTATGCGCAACATGTCCTTTTGAATTAATTACAGAAATATTGAAATCAATCAGTTTAACAGAAATTGTTTCATTTGATTCAGGGTCAGTATTGGGTTCAGATTGATTTTCATCCAGAGCTATGACAAAATTATTTTCTTTAACATCCAAATGAATTCCATCTAAATTTATTTTTGATTATTTTTAGTTTATTTTGTCTCACGTTGATGGAATTGTTGAAGTGCTTGAGCTGCACCTTTAAGGATATTTATCAAAAGCTGCTCGTCCACTCTTTCATTATATCTGTAGTTCTCTCCATATATATCTTCAATCTTTTGACGATAGTAATCCTGCAATGAGTTTCCTCCAAGCTCTAGGAGGAAAGACATTTTACTATGTCTTCTTTTCCTTAAAAGTGATTTGTACATATTTATTTTAAATTTTATAATAAAAAATTGTAATGTGAAAATGTTTATGATAAAATTGAATAAAAGCGTGTGAAATAATCTTTTTGACATTATTTAATTTAAAAAATTTTATACCATCCATGCATTTTTATAATGTGATTTCGCGATTCCAGCCCTCGATGTAATTCTAAGTTGTTAAAGTATTTTAAAACATCCAGTTCTCTTTCTACTGCGATTTTTCTTTCTTCTACATCCATTTTAGATATTTTTAGAGCAAAACATTTATTTTGGTGAGGATTAAAAGCATGCTTTACCTTAAATTTACAGAATATTGAATGAGTTTTTAAAAAATTAATATTTCAATTATGTTGTCGCATCCTGCGAATTACTCATTTATATAAACTTATTAAAATTACGAAATCTGTTTATCACTATAATTCTTTGTTCCCTTTCCCATAAATACATTTCAAAATACTTTTCTGTAAATCAGCCGCTATAAAAATAGAATCGCTTTTTGATCAATCCTACCCTTTTATTATAAAATAAAAATATTCTTCCTCCCTCAGATAAATTGTATGCTTTCTATTGCGAAATAATTAAATTATTTAACGTTCGAATTAATTATAAATTAAATTTGGATTTCCATAAATATAGGGAAATTTCCTACAATGTGCTTATGCTAAGGTAACTTACACCTCCAAATCCACCAAAACCTATATTGTTATCTAGTGATTGGACATTTAATTCTATGTGGTTAATATTTATTTGTTCTGTTAATTCTATAATTGTAAATTGCTAGCAATGACATCTGTTTTGCCCTCCATGAGGAGTTGTGGCAATCTCTTAAAAATCAATAAAAGGTTAATATTAGGTAATTAAATTTAAATAAAAAATGCCTAACCAGATACTCCAGTTCCATGACTATGTTTGCTTGGAAAACAACCAGCAAGTGTTCCTATATTAAAAGTATTTTAATATAATATATAATATCCTCAAAATAGTACTATACGCGAGGGATTTAAGGTATTACAGAGGATTTGGTGAGATATAGAAGGAAAGGCGTAGAATTAATGACTTATACCCTTAAACTTCTTAATTTCCCATTATCTCTCCCTAAGTTCTCTTAATCCCCTCGATTTCCTTCTTAATCCACACAAATCTCCGATTTTTCCGTAAATCCTTTTAATGTCTCGATTTATTTCTTTATATTGATCGGTAAAATATTATATTATTAAATTCGTTAATTTTAATAAATATTTTTTAAATTAGTCAGGAAAAATAGGGGGTAATTATTTAAGGGAGGGTAATTATTGTTTGGATCTTTCGCTGGAAGGGGTAATTAATAGGGAGGGGGTAATTATTTGAGTAAATACGGTATGCCAAAATTATTTTAATAAATTCAGAAATCAAATCGACTACATATAATTTTTAGTTAGGCTTCAAAAAGATTTTTCCAGGAATTTTTCCAGATTTTGCTTCTTTCAATTGCGTCAAACAAACACATATCAGGGTGTGCAGAAACAGAATTTAAATAACAAAACGCGATATTTTTGAGCAAAATAAAAAGCGTGCTGACCAGATCTACAAAGATATCTAAACAAATATAATTAATTACCTTGTGGTAAATATAACACAAACAAAGAGAATGCTTGTAATATTAATAACGGCCAAATTTCCATCGAAATTTTCCTTAATTTACCTAAGTAAATTTAATAAATATTTTTGGAAAAGAATTTTTTAAAGAAAAACGTATTATTATTAATTAAACGGATATAGTTTAGTCGAGGGCCTGCTCCGAAACGGGTCAAATGATATGTCAATCGATTCGTCTCGGCGAGCTGAGTCGAACGGTACCACTCTCCAGGTGCGGAAATGCCTGTGGACCGAGATATAGGTCCCTGAAATTTGAAAAACCAAAGGGGGGAGTAAGCACTTTTTTGGGGTAAAAAAATCGATTTTCTGAATAATAGCTCATTCGAAAGAGCTCCTCGAGCTGAGTCGAATGACACCAAAATCACTGTGATTGAACAAGTTTGGGCCGAGATATAGGGCTCAAAATGGTCAGCTAGATGGTCAACGTATACCTATGGAGCATCGGCGAGGCGCTTGTGCAAAACTCCGCGCTTCGCGCGGAGTTTTGCGGCACGCGCCTCGCGGGGAGTCTACGGTCGCTGGGTTCTGGGCTCGTAACTTAATCCTATTCGTTTTGACCGATTCTCAGCCTTGAATGCCGACCTACCCTCCATAGCAACACCAAAACAGTTATTCAAGCAAAAATTAAGTTGTTCGTAATTTTGTTCAGAATGATCGGATTGAGCTGATTTTGGTGTCATTCGACTCAGCTCGAGGAGCTCTTTCGAATGAGCTATTATTCAGAAAATCGATTTTTTTACCCCAAAAAAGTGCTTACTCCCCCCTTTGGTTTTTCAAATTTCAGGGACCTATATCTCGGTCCACAGGCATTTCCGCACCTGGAGAGTGGTACCGTTCGACTCAGCTCGCCGAGACGAATCGATTGACATATCATTTGACCCGTTTCGGAGCAGGCCCTCGACTAAACTACAGCCAATTAAACAATTTAAAATTTGAAGGGATTTCTGCTTTTTTTGATTAAGAAATGTTAGATTAACTAATGAAAAAGGCGCTCAGTCGATTATATATTATATAAAGTAATTATTAATAATTACAACAAATTTTAAGCTTTATTAAGTTAAATTAAGCTTTATTTATTTTATTGCGATAAAATAAATAAATTAACTCTTAATTAACAAAAGATTTTCGTCTAAAATAAAAATTATTAAAAAATATTTTCTATTTATAAAAATATGGAAAGTGAGGGAAAGTTTTTGCCTAAAATTTTAAAATTAAATGGTTGCTAAATAAATTGAATAATTATAGTTATTAGAAACGAAAATTTACAAATATTTACAAAATTATATACAAGATTCTACCAAAATGTACAAGGCAAGATTTTATAAAATATACCGTATTTTCTCTAATTGAGCGGCCGTCTCCAATAGAGCGGCCCTCCACTTTTAATGTTTTTTAATTTAAAAAGCTCTTTTAAAGCGAAAATAAGCAAATGCACGAGGATCGGATGATCCATTTAATTTTGAAACAATATCGGCAGGGAATCCAAAAGCATCACCAATATTTTAATACCTTGGTATTCCCCTCAAAAATTCCCCAAAAATTTTAATCCCCAAAATACCTTGATATCCTCACTAAACCCCCTCACAATATCCGCTTAATCCCATCTGTATCTCAAGATATCCGTCATAATCATACATGGGCGAAAAAACGCAATCACCTCTGATATCTATTCAAATCATTCCTAATTCCGCTAACACTTCTTATAAGATGACTATAGTCTTAATAAGCTTAGGAAGGATTAAGAGATAACAGTTGATTTAGCGGGTATAAGAATGATTTGAATAGATAATTGTGTATTTCCCTTCTAAGGAATCAAAACCTAGCTTCACCCAAACGCAATCATTAAACAAAAATATAAATTTTTATTAAATTATTAAATAAATTAAACATTAATTTTTAAATTAAACCAATTTTTAATTATTTTTAGAATTTTTAAATAAATTTTTAAAGGGTAATTTTTAGAGGGGCAAGAAAAATCGCCTGACTTATTATTGTCAGGCGATTTATTAAATGGAGAGAAGAGCTGTTTCGAAATTTCGAATTTCGAGGCTTTTTAATAAATTGAATTTTTGACATTAAAAAGGGTGAATTTATTATTATTATAAACAATTTTGATGTTTCTTTAAGAAAATAATTCACAAAACTACAACGAGCCTGAAAAAGGACCGGATAAAGATCTCACTCTTACTTTTTTACACTTATTTGGAAATTCTAACAGTGAAAATAGAAAATGATCTCTTTGCGCCATTGGCGAATTTTTAGAATTTCCGATGGCTATTCAGCCACAATCCCTCCTTTCTAGTGACACTACTTAAAAATAATTTTTGGAAATTTCGAAAATTGAAAATAATGTCAAAGAGTCGAAAACGTCAGTAAAAGACCTGACCTCGAGATTCGAAATTTCGAATCAGCCCTGCTTCTCCCTTTTTGCTTTCCTTATATGTATAATAATTTATTTTAAATGCATCGTTAGCTGTTTATTATTAGAGTGCATTTTAACTTTCCATTCATTTTGAATGTTTGCCATTTAATTAAGGAACTAAAATTACAATTAAAAAAATAATTTAAAATACCTATTTATTTAACACTTATACTATAAAAGTTTCTCGAAAAATTTGAAACAAGAGTTAATTTTATAATAAAATAATAAAAAATTTTAATTAATTTTTTTTTAATTTTTCAATTAAATGACAATAATTAAAGGAATAAAATAATATTTAAATATGTAGTTGTGTTCCTTTTCCGGCAATACAACTATTGAAAGTCTAAATGTATCCTTAGAATAAGAGCCGACTACGCCCTTTAATAAAGCATTATAAAGAAGGCAATGAGGGAGTGAGCGCTGTTTCGAAATTTCTATCCCGCTCTGCTCTACATGTAATTAATCGCTTAACATTGATTATTCTTAATTTAAAAATTTAGCTTTTAAAATAAAAAAAATAATTTTTTAACTTAGATGTTAAAAATGAAATTTGAAAACAAAATTCTATTTTCAATCATGATGCCAGTGCTATTATATATAGTTTCAACAACAAAAGTTGGCATATATGGTGAAGATTCATCTAAAGAAAAACGTTATTTCATTGTTAATTTTTGAATTAATTAAGGCATCATATATGCCAACTTTTATTGTTGAAACTATATAAAATAGCATTGGCATGATTATAGAAAATAAAATGTTGTTTTTTTTAAATTTAAAATTAGTAAATAATTTTTTTATTTAAAAAGCTAAATTTTAAAGTAAGACCAATTAATGTTAAGCGATTAATTAAATGTAGAGTTGAGCGGGATCGAAATTTCGAAACAGCTCTCACTCCCTCATTGTCACTCCATCACTAAATAAATATTATTCTACTCCTTTAATTTTTGTCATTTAATTAAAAAATTATAATTAAAAAAAATTAATTTAAATTATTCATTATTTTGTTATTTAATTAACTCTTATTTAATTAACTTTTTTTAATTAAATTGTTTCGAACTTTTATAGTGTATTTTTATTAAAATCCGGAGTGTCGCATTATAAAATAAAATTACCTAGCATTAGAAAATCCTACTTGATATTGTAAAGCGTATAACTCTAAAATCTCGGGAGTAGTAAAATCTGGATGGGATTCAAGAAAGAGATAATCCTGCTTGGTCACTGGAGTGGTGGGATGGCAAAACCGAAAAATCCACCAACTCTACTTGAAAGAACTTTTCATTTTTGGACAAACTTCCCCGTGGTTGTGACAACTTCATAAGTAATATTTCCCATCATAATTACTAAATTTAATCAAGTGCAATTTTTGTGATACAAGGGTTTGGAGGGATAGTTTTTGTGGAATATTGTGGAGATCAGGCGATATGGAGATATATATCTCAATATTTAGGGTATATTCTTTAAATGGTGATATTTATCTTTAGCATCATAAGTTGAGCTTTCTTAAGTTAAATCTATAGCTATCTTAATAAATATATGCATCTGATGCTGACTTAAATACGGACCGTGATTGGACGAAATCGGTATCGAGTCACCTTGGGTGTGTGGTACTTTGAAACTACAACTTTCACTATTGTTGGAACAACTAAGGGTTTTTGATGTGTTGATTTTAGAATTGTCAGGGGTACATTAAGTGTCAAATAAAATTCATTAGAAATTTTCATCAAAAGTTAAATTAACAAATTTAAAGATTATTTAGAGAAATATAAAAAATGAAAATTCAACAACTATTATTAATTCTGCAATTTGTATTTGCAATTGACTATTTATTTAAAGGTATACAATATTTACAGATCAGAATGGGCTCGGTGCACGACGTCCTTTCCCGGTCTCGATCTTTTTTCCCTACCTTTTTGGAGATGCCGGGATGCAAATCTAATCAGAATTCCTGGTCCTATCCCTACACTCAATTCCCTTCATTGTTCTTGGATATTTTAATTGGTAAACAAAAATGTAGATAAAAGACTACTTATTTATTAACAAAAAGGAGCTCTTGGCGGGTGCGTTGGAAGCTCTACAACACTCGAAGTCAAATGTCAATGTGAAAAATATGATTTGAACTTATTTAACGTACGAAGAAAAATATCTTCCATTAACTTAAAAGTTAAAGAGAACGAACAAATAGGAGAAGAGAGTATATTTGGCAAAGTTTGTTGTCAATTTTTATATTATGCTTAGGGATGTAAAATTAATACGGCTTTTAAGGGGTCGAAAATATTTTTTAAAGACGTTTCCCACGGTTTTCCGTTGATTTTCGGGTTTCGAGATCTCGATGATGGGACTTGACTGGAACTTCATTTCTTCTGTATTTGGTTTTAATATCACTTGTTATGTTTACAGGAATTTTTGTGGATTTTTCGAACATCCCTAGTAGTTAACCCACAGTTTTTACTAATCCACTACCCGTCAAGTGGTGGAGGGGTCCGACAAAACCAAAAGGGAGAGGGCATGCCGCGGCAAAGATCAAAGGGAGTGGGCAATGTCGCGAGGGTGGAGGGGTCTGGCAAACGAGAGGGAATGTCGGCAAAGATCAAAGGGAGTGGGCAATGTCGCGAGGGTGGAGGGGTCTGGCAAACGAGATGGAATGTCGGCAAAGATCAAAGGGAGTGGACACTGTCGCGGGGAGGATGGTTAGACAAATAGGAAAGGCCAATCAAAAAAGAGGAAAAAAACCAAGTGTTTGAGGGTTAATTTGTAAACCACCCGGGTGGCAATAAAATTATGTTAAAGTCAATGAATTAAATAATGGAGAATGAGTAATTTACCTCCCCTGTCGAGAGTGACGATTCGTGTATATTGATGGATCAAGTTGGAGCTCCTCTATACTGATGGATCAAGTTGGAGCTCCTCTTGGTCAGAAGGAGTACAATGCTGAGGAATGGGTTCCTCCCGTGGTCGACTTTTGGAATGAAATGTATGCAGGCCAGTTTTTTTTTTCAACATCAAAGAGAAAACATAAATTTTAATTTTCGAAATATAGTCGGCATCTTCAAAGAGGAGTTTAATTTGCATAAATTTAAAATATCGGCAACATCAAAGAAAAATAAAAATCATTTTATTTTTCAAATTCAATTTTATATTAGTGATTGATTGGTATATGTTTCATGGTTGTAATCTAGTAATATACACGAATCGTCACTCTCGACAGGGGATGTAAATTACTCATTCTCCATTATTTAATTCATTGACTTTAACATAATTTTATTGCCACCCGGGTGGTTTACAAATTAACCCTCAAACACTTGGTTTTTCCTCTTTTTTGATTGGCCTTTCCTATTTGTCTAACCATCCTCCCCGCGACAGTGTCCACTCCCTTTGATCTTTGCCGACATTCCCTCTCGTTTGCCAGACCCCTCCACCCTCGCGACATTGCCCACTCCCTTTGATCTTTGCCGCGGCATGCCCTCTCCCTTTTGGTTTTGTCGGACCCCTCCACCACTTGACGGGTAGTGGATTAGTAAAAAGCCGCGACGGTGACTGTGGGTTAACTACTAACTACTACTTTAACTACTATCCCTAATGTCGAAAATCTTTAGTTATATAAGTGCGCGTATACTTATGAAACACCCTATTTTGGAAAAAATTAAAAATAAAAGTAAATTGCTGAATTTTTTCGGAAAATTGTACATAGATCTTCTTGTTTAGTTAAATTATATATGATAAAAAATCTAGAAGATATTGACATAAGTATTAATGACAGAAAAATCTAAAAATTTAGGTGCGCGTATACTTTTGAAACACAGTGTAATTATGCTTAGGGAGGGATGTAGTTTTACTGTTATCTTGGAAATGTCTAAGTTTTTGCTTGTATTCTTCATATAAAGTACAAGCTAGTACAATATCTATTACTAGCTATGGTACATTTTCCTATCATTAACATCGAATAATCCGAAATTATTCTCTAGATTTAAAAATATTTTAATTTAAAGGTTTATCACGCATATAATCGTTCAAGAAATATGTGCTTTGCCTTAAAATCATGTGAAATGGGTATTAACGGGCGTGACGGAATAAATAGAGAAATTTTAATTTTGAACCATCTTAATCAATTGAATCCTAATGCAAGAAATCATATTATAAAAATGGAAGGACAGTAAGTTTTTATCTTTTCAAACAATTAAATGTGTTTTGTATATTGATAATTTGTATTGGTGTTGAGTAGGCAAACTTTTAAAGATTGAAAGTTCTCATGGTGTGTTTCAGTTGATTATTTCTTACTGTCGTATGTTTTCCAAACTCAAAATTTAGATAATGTGGGAAATAGACCAATAACGGGGAACAGTATTTGTATTTCAATTAAATATTTAATTTTATAGTGAATTAAAAGATCACGGTCGCAGGATGTATATTGTATTAGAACTTGGTGGAGAAACATTAATGGATTATTTTCATCAAAGAATTGAAGAATCTGGTCAACCTGTAAACATGCTAACAACGCAAGAAAATGAAGGTCTTCTTACAAAAATTCTTTTAGGAGCAGCCCAACCACTACAACAATTTCATCAACGTAAGAAAAAATAATTAGGGAAAAGGTTGTCACTATTTTGGCTAATTTTGATGGAATTTAGTGCCAGGGAGAAGATAAATTTTCCTTAAATAAATTTCCGCTAGCTTTGTAACATTTATTTTGAAAATTTAAAATTTAGTCGGTGGCATCCATTTGGACGTAAAGGAAGGAAATTTCGTTGTCTCTCTTGAGCAAAGTCAGGATGAAAGAGTTATTGAGTGCAAATTAATAGATTTTAATACTTCTGTTTTGTTGAATCGAGAGGGTAATATAGCAACCGATACTCCGGTTAATTTTCAATATTTAAATAAAACTCTAATGGCTCCAGAGTTACAAGATAATGGCACCAGAATTGTAAGTATTAGATTAAAATTTATATATTTAATAAATTTTTTCGAGAGTTAAATATTAAAAATTTTAGGTAACCAAAAAGTCAGATGTTTATTCTTTTGGTTTAATGGCATTTCAGCTTTTTTATAATCAATTTTTCAGTAAATTTTTAAATTAAATTTCTCATTCTGACAACAAATTTTTATTTAGAACATTAGAGATCAGCACTGGGCGGAATCCCACACGGAATTTTGAGAGATTCTGTCCCGGAATCCTGGGTCTTGCACGGAAAACGGGTTCCTTGAGTTACGGGATTAATCCCGCGGTATCCCGCACGGTCTAAACTTTGACACGTAATCCCGTTCCGAGATCCCGGGAATTTTTTCAAATTTACGGGATTTTTAATTATTTAAATAAATTGAAACCGGCACTCAAAATTTAATAATCTGGGTCCTTGGCCTTCGAAACTTTTCAAAATTTTCCCCTACGGCGCTGATAAAGATTAAAATCTATGCTAACTCTTAACATTCATAAAGGGATGTTGAGAATTTGGGTTGATTTATTAATTGTTATCCGAACATGAGTGATGACTTAAAGCAAAGTGACTTAAAGCAAAGTCATCACTTCTCTCTCTTTTTCAAAAGATTAAAGTTATTCCACATAAAAATAAGAGGCTGATTTTAAACTAAGGTTTGTTTAAGGGAGAGTGAAACAAAATTAATTAAAAAATTAACGTCTAATGGAGAGTCTGTGTGCTTCCGATTGATATTATTATGTAGCCACTCCTCCCAGTGACCAAAAATTTATATCTCTTTTAAAAATAAATAATTCAGCGGGCGGTAACCGATTTGACGAAGTTAAGGATCATATTGAAGCTTATCTCTACAAAACAGATCAATATAGTTTAATAAATTATACGCGCTTGGATCGACCTATAAAGGTAAATTGTATAATATTTTAAGCTTTTCTATGAGTGAGGCACTAGCAATTAAATGTCCGACATCGGGTTTAAGTATCAGCATTTCATTTTATTTAAAATCCTTTCAATTATTATAAAATCCCGACCTTTTGAATCCTATTTCCGTTATATTCTGAAACCGATATCGAGCAAAATACCAATAATATTTTTCACTCACAATCTCGATACCGAGTTGGTTCCTTTATTCTCAAATCACAATAACTATTGTGAAGATTAATTATTACAGAGAATTAACAAAATGAATGAATTTATATTTAAATAATTATAAAATTTCAGGCGTGCCTCCAAGATCATCCAGATCAACGTCCATCTATGAATGCTATTGTTAGTTTTCTGAAAAACGAATGCGACTATTTTTATTACGAACGTAATCGTGCAAGAAGTAGTCGAGCTGAGAAGGATTTGAAGAAAATCTAGTGTTATCCGGTTTTTTATTTCCTATTTGGGTATATTAAAAACTAGAGACGTTAAAGATTCTTGGTTTATTAAGGAATTCTCTTTCATATCTTCGACATTGGTTAAGGGTTTCGACTTTTTCGAGCTTTTACAAGTTTCTCTAGACAGAATAAAAAATTAATTCTACCTAAAACCTGACTTAACAATAGTACCTGAAAATTAATTTTGTAATGGTTTTCGCTAATTTAGAATTTTTGGGATCAATATATAAAATATTTTATAAATTGATGCGACAAGTCCAAAGGAAAAATCAAAATTCGTCCTTTAAATGAAATTTTCTATTATTCCTGGGTGTTTTCTGTTTTTGACGTCTCTATTAACCTCAATTTTATTATTTAAAATATTTACAAAGTTATGGTTCCCTTAAACTATTTTTAAAAGTTATTTAAAATTCATCATGGGTTAAATGTTTTTTATTATTAGGGGACTTGTGTTAGTATATTTTTGGGTTTTGGATTGTTATTTTGGTACCTTATGTTTATAGCGCCTCTTTAACCTATTTGGGTTTGAGTTAATCCTTCTTAAATTTCACTCCATTTCCCAATGGTATATTGAAATGAGTGACATTACAAAGTGAAAATTAATTTTCTCATTCCTGAGTGCCAAGTGTTATAAACTCTATGCCTATAACTTAACAAGCTAGCTTTTTAAAATCCATGATCCGCTATTAATTTATGGGCCTGTGTCTACATAGTATGTTAAATAATTTAATGAAAAAGTTAAAAACCAAAATGTTACTTTGTATTTGGTGAGATTAAGAAATAATCTTTTAATGGAGTGAAATTTAAGAGAAGTGAAAGTCTGAACATTGCGTACATTTTAAACACTGATATTCAAACTCGGGTGGCGTTATAAACAAAAAGTACTGCCTGCATCTATTAAATTCACATTTTATTTGTTCTTTTGTGGGGCGAGATTTTATTAGGATTTTACACCGACATACTGCGGAGAAAGGTGATTTCATCCTATTTCCTCATTCAATTATTATCTCTCTAAAGTCGTGGGCAAAATTATAAGGACCTTTGCTTTGTTTAAAACTTATAATTTTTAAAAATTTTCCTATGAAAATAATATCGGGCTCATTTTGTACCCAAATTTATCTCCTTTATAATGGGCTATAAATTCGATGTATGCCTTTTAAATATAGTACTTTACAGCAGGGATCCTGCCGACAAAAAATCAAAATTCCCGATTTCGGGAATCGGGAATTCCCGACAAAAATAAAATTCCCGATTTCGGGAATCGGGAATTCCCGACAAAAATAAAATTCCCGATTTCGGGAATCGGGAATTCCCGACTAAAAAACGTCGGGAAATTCCCGATTTTCGGGAATTTTTGGGAATTCGTGAATTTTGTTGGTTTTTGGCAGGGGGTTTTTGAGGTTGCTGGTTTATAGCCTCCGATATCCCCCATAATCAATTAGAATCCCTTATTTACATCAATATCCCTCCGAAGCCCTGATCTTTCTCACTTATTGAACTATAGGGGCTAGAGATAGATATTTTCAAAAATCCTAGATTTGGATTCTGGATTTAGGTTAGTAACCTGGACAGGATTCTTGATCTGGATCCAGGAAAATTGTTTTAGATAATCGAAGTTGGAAATTAGTTGAAAGAGTTATTCGAGCATATACGGTGTTGTAAAGAATTGTTGTAAAAAATGTTGTCAAGAATAATGAAATAATGATGACAATAATTGAAGAAGTTTGTGGATATTTTTTGAAATAATTTTTGGTACTATCGAATTATCTCACCCATCGTCGGTAAATGTTTTTCGGTAATTCTTGCGTTCGTATATTTATGATGATATATGGGTTATAAGAGGATTTTGAGTCATATCTGACGAGTGATATAGTGATATTGGAGGATTAAGAGGCAAAAAATTCACTTTTTCAGCACCGCAGGCGAAAATTTTGAGAATTTCTAAGGTCGTCGGCCAAAAAATTAACTTTTTAGGGCCGCAGGCGGAAATTTTTAGAATTTTGGGGCTCAAGCAGCCAGATTTCTTGCATTTTCAGCGCGATGCAGGTAATTAACAACATTATTATAAATCCGGCATAAAGGGGATAAATCTAGCTACAAAATGAGCCCAAAATTATTTTCATAGGAAAATTAAAAAATTTATAAATTTTAAACTAAGCGAAAAACATCTAAGACTGGGTATAGGTCTCAGGTTTACAGGACTCAGTTCGTGTCAGGATAACCCATAAAAAATTTTTCGTAAATAAGTTCTGGGGCAACTCTAAAGTATAGCAAATTTAACAGCCAAAACAATAAAATTTGCTATGACGGGGAGGAGGACTGTCATCACGTTCTACATAATGCTGTGTCTCATAATGCTCTTGTTGTTGAGGAGGTCGGGTTCTTTCATATTCAAACATTTTAATCTTCCCATTCAGAAACTCTACAATTTCTTGTATATTTGGACGTCTGTTTTCATCTTGGAAGCAAGCCTACAAATATTTAATTTAAATGAAGATTTTTTAAAGCGTTTATTTTTTATCAATTTTATACATATGTATAGACAATAAATTTTTAAAATTTATAATTAATTATTACTTTAATAACACGATCCAATTTTGAGTCATTATCGAAGTTTATTTCATGTAATTCTGGTATGGCTATAAAAATTAATTTTAAATTTTAAAACAAGAAACGTCTTTCCCTTTATATCCTCATAATTATGTATTACAATACTTGTAGAAATTTTGCGTATGTGGTACGATTTTAAGATTATTAGGGATTTCAAAAATATTTTTCTTAATTGTACCTAAAATAATATTTGCGGATACCTTTGAAGTATTTTGGACGCATAAAGGAAAAGAAACAATATTTTTTAAAAATATTTTTAAAATAAAATAGCACTCTGATCATATTTTTCATTGAATAGTATGTAAACCATTTCACCAAACTTCTTAATGTCTTCCGTTTGAATTCCCTCAACAGAAGCTATGTAATTAGGCTGAAATTAATGTAATTAAGATTGAAAAACTTCAAAATACGTCATAAAGATGAGATTCGTTAAAATCAATCAATTTAACGTCAATAACATCAGCATTTCGTTTATGATCACGAGAAACAACAAAATTTTCGTGTTTAATATCGCCATGACCTCCATCTAAATTATACTATTTTTAAAAATAAAACAAATTTTATCACATTGATGGAATTGTGCAATTGCTCGGGCTGCTCCTTTTATTATTTTAGTAAGAAATTTCTCATTGGATCTTGGATGTCTTCTGCCATATTTTGGATCTCTTTCATAATAATTTCTCAAATCTTTTCCTCCAAGTTCTAAAGCAATAAGAAGCTTCCCATCTTTCTCCCCACTACATTTTTTTAAAAAAGTTATGTATAGAGAAAGAAAGTAAAAAACAAAACACAAATCTTTACCAATGCAAAAATAGCTCTTCAGAGAAAATATGTGCGATCAGAGCTGTGTATGGTTCCGGAAGATAGCTCCAGAGGTAAATTTTGGTATGTCCGAAGACTGGGACAAGATCAATAAAATGATTTCGGAAAATTTTAACATACTTATTGACGTATGAAATGACATTCGACTCAGCTCGACAAGAGGAGTCGATGAGTGGTGAAAGGTGTTGGTACGACCACCGTGGACGCTGATACAGGGCTAAAATGGCCAAAAGTTTTCTCGCTTCGCGGAAGGTTTTGCGGCTCGTGCGAAGCGGGGAAAAACAATATTTAGCTAGAGTAACTTACGAGCTGTCTCGAAAAATATCGGTCTATAACAAAGAGATTCTTTGGATATCCGAAACCAAACAGAAACCGAATGCACTGTTAGGTTCGTAAAAAAAATCAACATATTTATTTTAGAAAAATAGGTCACAACCTAGAAATTCAATCCTTAGTTGTGAACTTCAAGTAAGGTTCAAATGCAGGTTAGGACATATAATAACAAAAATTAATTATTACTCACTGTCCAAGCATTTTAATGATATGGTTCCTTTCAGAATCATCAAACTGGTTAAAAAATTCCAGTACTTTAATTTCTTGTTGAGGATTATATTGTTTATAATATATTTTTACTGCCACACATGTAGTATTTTCACCAAACCAATGTGCGTGGTGAACCTTCAATAAATATTGAAATAGAATTTAAATATTGAATAAATTCGTTTAACTTAATTCATCTAACTAAATTAGAACTAAAAGAAGAAAAAGGAAAAAACTTTTCTACTTAAATGAAATTATGAATTTTTGCAAGCCAGCACATTTTTAATATGTAAAAACTTGCATTGGCATAGCTACCAGATCCAATTCTGCCTATAGCTGCTGTAGTATATCTCAATTCCATTACATTTTCATCACTCCCTTTTACTTCCACATATTCGTCCAATTGTTCCAAGAAAAATTTTCCGCATTTACACTTTACTTCAGTGTCATGAGAAGTTGACGCACCTTAAAATTAAATAAAAATTTCTGGAAATGTATTAATGATTGAAATAATGATTGGAATTTCAATCGTTCTATTTTTGCATTCCATCAATCCCTTTATTTTTTCATCTTCATTGCATTATTATTGGAGAAACACAGTTGTAAGTTATTAATTTAATTATTGCTCGGACATACCGCAGTCAAGAACAATTAAAGTGAAATTACCCTTTCCTTTGTCCAAACGTTTGTTAGGATCCACACCTTCTATTGATGAAAACTCATAAAACGACCATATCACTTTGGAGAAAATAAGAAATATGTTTAGTTTCATAGTTTCTTTTATCTTAAAAATTTGCTTTAGAGCGTTGCATTTTGCCTCTAAAGCAGGCAAAATGCTTTTTAGGCGTTGCACCTGCGTTGCATTTTGCGTTTTTCACGATTGCCTATTGCGCTTAACCATGATCGGGACTACCGGATCCCGAAAATCCGATTCCGGGTACGGTCCGGTTCAACTACTCAAAAATGACAATCGCGCACCATAACGCGGAAAAGGGAAGAAATTTGATGAATTGACCTTCTACTTCCTGCTTAAAAAAGAAAGAAATCTAACTATTTGCCCTTCCAAAATTCTCAAAATTTTCGCCAGCGGCTGAAAAACGAAGAGATTTGTGACTTGTTCTTAAAGAATTCTCAAAATTTTTGCCTGCGGCGCTTAAAAAGAAATCAATCTGTCTCTCTTCCTTCTTAAGTCCGATATCCTGCAAGATCTCAATTCGATTCTTCTTGATTCCCTGATATAGATTCCCTGATCTTCTTGAGATTAGATTTATCCTAAAATTTCTTGATTACATTTGCCTCTTCTTGATTACATTTGCCTTACAATAATTATGAGAGATATCAGTAGTGGTGATATTACGGGTATCAATGGATAAGTAGGATATTGGTGGATTAAGGGGATTTAATTGATATAATGTGCGGGTTTAACTGGGTCCTAACTCCATGATCTTCAAATCACTAATATACCTTTATACCACCTTCAAGGCCTCTAATTTTTATATCCCCAGATTAACCCTTACATCCCTAAATTGCAGATTGCGTAGAATTGGCGTTTTTTTGACTTGCGGATTGCGTTTGCGGATTTTAAAATTAAAATTGCGGATTGCGGCTGCGGAAAAGTTATTTCAATTGCGTGAATATCAATTTTAGCTCCGCTTTTATTAAATGTAGCGACATTTTATTTAAGCATAGATTTCGAAGAGTGTCATGAGGAGTGAGGACAGGTGATTGAAAATTTAAACGAATATACATATATTGATAAATTTTATTGACAAGTTTTAAAAATTTTATTTAAAAAATTTAACGATGCCGTTTTCGAATTAATTTTTTCACAATTTTTTTCTGTCGGGCTAAAAAGAATATTATTATATAAGGTCTTAAGGGGTTAAAATATTTTTTCAATCACCTGTTTTCACTCCTCATGACACTTCTTTCTAATAATAATAATATATCGGTAATTTGATATCTGGGGATCTGATTGAATTAAGGATAATTGGAAGAAATTTGGGATCCAAATTTATATTATGAAATTGGAGCGGTGAAATTGGCTTCATTTAAAAAAATTTTGGAAAAAGTATTGAAGTTGGGAAAATTATGGAGAAGTCTGCGGTAATATATGGCATTATTTGCCTTTGACAGTTTTGTAACATTTAAGGGGAAAAGTGAATAAAAGAGAGAAAATGTGGGGAGATAACCGATAAGTACCCAAAACCTTTTCCATAAGCTTTCCTCACTCATATCTATTTATATGAATTTGTAAAATTAAAAATTCTTTTAATAAATATAAATTTAAAAATAAATAAAGTGAAGAGGAGCTGTGATAGAGAGAAATTACATATGTGCGTAGTCGAGGCAAAGCCAGAAAAGGGTAACAAAGCCATCATTAAAATTTTGCGAGAGGAGATTAATAGAGATAAAAATGATTTAAAATGTTGGTTGGGTACGTGTGGTTTAGTTCAGAAATTTTTTTTATTTTTTTAGTTGAAATTTCAGAGTTAATAATGTCGATAACACGTCTCCACGTTTTCTTTTATAATTAAAGTGCAAATTTAGATTTTATGTAATGGATAACGTTTTGATATAATGGATAAACAAAAAAACATATGCTTTGGCAGTAAAAAGCATTCAATTAAATTTTGTATATTTCCATTTCTACATGTTCTAGAAGAAAAAGTGCTCAAAAACTTCTCCCATCTATATAACAGATTCAATTTTTAAATCTTCAAATGGAAACAGTTCATATTTGCGTATAAGAAGACCACGAGCTAATTAAAAATAAATTTTATTTTCAATAAATTTTTTAGAATTTTCTTTAAAAAATTATTTTTAAACATTGTTTGGGCAAGCACACCATTAATATTTTTTTAACTATATAACGTAAGGTTTAAAAGTAATATAGAGGGATTAGGAAGATTTTAAAGATAATTAAGTGAGATACCGGTGGGTTTGATGTGTCAGTATTGATATATAGGTGGATTAAGAGGGACAACTCTCCTCATGCTGTGTATGGGCATACTGTACATCGTGATGACAGCCCACCCTCTCATCGTGGACATATCAACTCTCCTCATCGTGATGACAGCCCTCCACCTCATTCTAAAAAATTTTTTTGTTTTGGCTGTTAAATTAAATGCGATCTGGTAGAAATTATAAGAATTTTTCATTTAAAGGAATCATTTATGTAGACAATGAAAAATTATGATTGAATCTAAAGCGCAACCAACCTTGTCTATATTATTTTTAAAGGATATCACCGATCTTAAACCCACCCGATGATTGTTGAAATCCTGTTACCCGACACTCAAAATTTCTTTACAAAATTTCACGCCTTTAAATCTATCAATATTTCCTTTTTTTCATTTTCAAAATATTTTAAAAGAAATTTTTGATATCTCGCATGAAATTTTGTAAAGAAAAAGTTAATATAGAAACGAATTAGTGTATTAACGAGAAACTTTCCTGAACTTTATTAATCAAAATCCAATTTACATTGAACATATTTTCAAAAAATCTTTTTTACCAAATTTCTGGGGCTAAAATTTTTTAACATTCTTTTTTTATTTTACAATTTGTAGAATATTACCAACTCTATTTTATTTTTCTAATTTATTTAACTACATTTTTCAATGATTTTTTGATTATTAGATATCGATTCTGAATAGATTTCTCTAAAAATATTTTTATTTTATTTTAAATGCAGTTGAACCTAGCCACAGGAGAATTAACAAAGATAACGGAGTACGTGATGTCCAGAGAATTTAGTGTATGATTCTAATCGTAGTCCAATGCTTAATCGGATACAAGTTTAGGATGCTCTTAAAAATTCCTGGAACCTCTAGTTTCTAAAATATTATTTTTAATTTCTATATCTACTATGTAGAAATTTATCACATAACTTGCATAAACTGATTCGGGGAAGACGGATATCTTATTTTAATATTTCATGTTTGACCCATTAGAAGCTAAGTTGGAATAAGAAATTAAGAGTAAGGAATAAGTTGGAATTACAATAAGGATCATAAATAAATAAAAAAACTTAAAAACTATCTGCCAAATGGAACAACAATACAAACAAAAAATATTACAATAACTATTAAAATTTATTATAGCATATATTTTTGGATCATATTTAATTTTGATATCCTCGTATTTTTTGTCTTCAATTCAATCCAACCTCTCAATCAATATACAACGACATATTTTTATTTTTTCTTTATTTGCTTGGTTTGAAGGAAACTTCGCCGGACTTACATGTGGATTTAACAAAATATTTTTGGAAGTTCTAAGATCTAAAATTTTCTTTTCTCCAAAATAATATGTCAGATAAAACTTTTAAAATTCGTTTTAAGAGATTTTTGAAATATAGAGATTTTTGAAATAAAATGAAGATAGAATTTTTAATAAAAATAAAGCGAAAGTAAATGTTTGTCTTGTCTAAATTTTATATAAATATATAGTATATCAGGGATTGATCGGGTTGAGAAAAAGTATGGTCGGATTTCGGATCGGGTTTCGGGTTCGGCTCTTGGATCGTGTTTCTATTCGTGTCAGTTAAAAATTTGGCCGAGATTCCAGACTTCTCTAAGCGACATTTGGTCGCTTAGAGAAGTCGCCACTAGTGTGCTGCCACTATAGAGCGGGCACTAGAGAGCGAGCCACTATAGAGCAGGCCACTAGAGTGCCAATAGTGTAAAAACAATGGCCAATAGTGTAAAAACAACTAGTGGCCCGCTCTCTAGTGGCTCACTCTCTAGTGTCTCAGCTCTCTAGTGCCCGCTCTCTAGTGGCAGCACTCTAGTGGCCCGTTCCGCCTGCTATTTGAGTCTCAGATTAATTTTTCCTTTTTACTGTCAATCATTTATATCCTCAAAATTATGAGGAAAAGGAGGCTGTAGTTTAGTCGAGGGCCTGCTCCGAAACGGGTCAAATGATATGTCAATCGATTCGTCTCGGCGAGCTGAGTCGAACGGTACCACTCTCCAGGTGCGGAAATGCCTGTGGACCGAGATATAGGTCCCTGAATTTTGAAAAACCAAAGGGGGGAGTAAGCACTTTTTTGGGGTAAAAAAATCGATTTTCTGAATAATAGCTCATTCGAAAGAGCTCCTCGAGCTGAGTCGAATGACACCAAAATCAGCTCAATCCGATCATTCTGAACAAAATTACGAACAACTTAATTTTTGCTTGAATAACTGTTTTGGTGTTGCTATGGAGGGTAGGTCGGCATTCAAGGCTGAGAATCGGTCAAAACGAATAGGATTAAGTTACGAGCCCAGAACCCAGCGACCGTAGACTCCCCGCGAGGCGCGTGCCGCAAAACTCCGCGCGAAGCGCGGAGTTTTGCACAAGCGCCTCGCCGATGCTCCATAGGTATACGTTGTTTTTTATTTCTAACAATTAATTTTTGTTTAAAAATGTTGCTATGAATAAATATAAATGGTCAGATTATTTGTGTCAATCTAGTCGTTTTTTATGCGTCTATCGGTCACTAGTAATAAATTTATGTGACAATTATTCTTTCCCCTCAAAATGTGCTTTGCCACCCTTTACACTAGCTGACCATTTTGAGCCCTATATCTCGGCCCAAACTTGTTCAATCACAGTGATTTTGGTGTCATTCGACTCAGCTCGAGGAGCTCTTTCGAATGAGCTATTATTCAGAAAATCGATTTTTTTACCCCAAAAAAGTGCTTACTCCCCCCTTTGGTTTTTCAAATTTCAGGGACCTATATCTCGGTCCACAGGCATTTCCGCACCTGGAGAGTGGTACCGTTCGACTCAGCTCGCCGAGACGAATCGATTGACATATCATTTGACCCGTTTCGGAGCAGGCCCTCGACTAAACTATATCCGAAAAGGAAGTTAGAAAGGGCAAAATTATAAAGGATGCATGTAATCTGCAATTCCATTCAAAATTTCATCAAAAATTTCTTGTTTGATGATCATCTAGTGGCGTCTAAGCAGAAATTCATTTATGTATTCAATAAGATATTTTCTACATGTCTCGCTTGCGTCTTATTCCTGTAAAATGTGTATAAATTGGCTTCACGCTTTTAGAATCCGAAGAATGCCACTGTATTTTTTCCGTATATCCGTCGAAATTTTCATTCCAGGTGAAATCTGTATCATATTTAAAATGTTATTTTTCGTAACAAAAAATAACATGCACTTTGATAAAATTGCAGATTAAATACCTCCTTCTAACTTGCGTTTTCTTATAAAGTTTGTGAGAAATAAATGATTTGTAAAAAAGAGAAATTAATCTGAAACTCAAATAGAGGTGGGCGTAGGATAAGATCAAAGTACCAAGAAAACAATTTTGTAAAATCTACGACAAAATTGCATCATTTAAAGACGTCCTATTTCTCCATTCAAAAAATTAACAACATCATTCATTGTTGGGCGATCAACTGGATCTTCACGAATGCATGCCTATTAAAATAAATTTAATATAATTGTATTTCCCTTTTGGTGAAATTTATTTAAAGGAGAAACAAATTGCGATTCACTAAAATTTAAATGCTTCAGAGTTGATTTAAAGTTATGTACAACATATTTTATTCATTTTTGATTTTGACTTTCATTTACCTATATTTATCATAAGATAATAAATTGACCCCAAACTATTTTGTTAATTTATTTCGTATAAATATTATAGTTCAAAAACCTATCTGTCACGGGATGTAATATCTTAGAGTGTTGAATCTTTTAAATATTAAGTATTCTGGAGGTTAATTTAAAATTTAGTAATTAATTTTTAATTAATTTTTATTTCACCTTTATAAGTTGATCCAAATATCCATTATAGTTTGAATTTTCCATGTACGGATGTAATATATTATTCATTAAATCTTCATATGTCATCCTTACTATAACATATATTTTAAAAAGATTTTCAAATTAAAAAAAGGTACAGTAATATTCTTTATGGAATAGTCTGAAGGCCATCAATCCAAATGACCAAACGTCTGCTTTGTCTGTCGGCTAAAAATATATTAACTAAAATATTAAAAATCCACATTGTTTGAAAAAGTTATTTGGCGCTTCTTCAGTGTTACTGTGTGGCATTAAATGGAATAGGTGGGGGGGGGGGGGGGGGGAAATTGTAATCTGGTGGGAGCGGCTAAATTGTAATCTGGCCTGGGATTAAGCAGCTTTTATAAAACAAGTTGGAAATATTACTCTGTTATTTGTTTTGGAAATTTATATATGTATGTATAGAATAATGAATTTTATCTTCATGAAAAGTTATATAATTTTAATTACAGGACGAAGATTATTTAGCAGCTCAGGAGCTTTAATTCCAGCTAGCATCTGTTCAGTATGGACAAAATGTCTTCTTTCAGATATTACTGAAAAATTAAAATCAATCAATTTGCAAAGAATTGTTTCATTGGATTCAAAATCAGGATTGGGTTCAGATTGATTTTCATCAAGAGCTACGAGAAAATTATTTTCTTTAACATCAAAATGAATTCCATCTAAAATTTATTCAATAATTTTTAAGCTTTAATTACTCACATCGATGGAATTGTTGGAGTGCTTGAGCCGCCCCTTTAAGAATATTTGTTAAAAGAAGATGCTCCATCTTTTTACTACTTGTGTTGAGATTTCCATGTCTTTCAAGAACTTTTTGATAAAAATAATCCTCTAAAGTTTTTCCTCCAAGCTCTAAGAGAAAATACATTCTAGTAGCTCGATGTTCCCTTAAAAATAAAGTTGTAGTAATATCTTTGAAAAGAAAAATTTGAATCATGAAGTGTTGATAAAATTAAATAAATGCTGATAAAATACTTTCTTTCATATTTGATAACTAACGTAAAATTGCCCGGGATTATCAAGAAAGCCCGGGATTATCAATTTTTCAATCACCTTCCAAAGGAGCATTCTATTAGAGGTGGGCATTCAACTGGAGGGGGCATTCTATTAGAAAAATTTAGAAATATATTTTAGAAACTACTATTTAGAAACATACATTTTATACATCTTACATTATTATAAAGTTTATACCAATTCTCCATTTTTACAATATGATTTCTATGTTGCACGCTCAAGGTGTTAAAATATTCTAAAACATCCTTTTCTCTATTAACTGCGTTGATTTCTCTGTTTGTATCCATTTGAGATATCTTCAGAGCAAAGCATTTATTCTCTTGAGGGTTAAAAGCATGTTTAACCTAAATTAAAAGACTATCGAATGATATTTTTTAAAATAAATTAATTTCAATTTTATATAAGTAAATAAATAAGTTGTGGTGGAAAAGTTTTAAAAAGCGAAAAATAAAAGACGGATCTCTTACTGATCGATCTAGAGGTAAAAAATCAAAGCTTTAATTAAATACTAAATTTTAAAGCTTTGAACATTTATAAATTATTTGATATCCCTCTTATTCACTAATTCTCTTGTTTTTGAATGTATCTCTGATATTTTTAGAGCAAAACACTTATCTTTTATGGATCAAAAGTATGCTTAACCTAAATTTACAAAAATTTTAAACACATGGAGGCAAATAACTTATGGTCCCAGTTCTTATTAAACACCATAACGGAACAGTTTTGTAGACAAACCTACACGAGTGCCATTGTATGTAGAAAAAAACGGAGAAAGGGCGAAAAGGTAAAAAATATGGAAAAGAACGCCCTGATACAAATTAAGTAACATATTTAAGATAACTCACCGAGCCAAATCCACCAGAATCTATTTCGTGTAATCCTGATTGAATTTTTAATTTAATTCCTTTAATTGTTATGTCATCGTTTAGCTCTCTAAATGAATATTGTCTACAATGACATCTATGACCTACATGAGAGGTTGTCGCTAATTCTTAAAAATTTCATAAAAATAAATTTAAATTAAATTAATAAATAAACAAAATCAAACCAGATTCTCCAGTTCCATGCTTTTGTTTGCTTTGGAAACAACCAGCAAGCAATCCTACATATAGGTATACAAATTTAAGAATGTTCAAAATTATGATAATAAAATTCATAATCGAATACACTAGAAATACTCAGGTTAAAAATACATATTCCTTGGATTATGTGAGCATCGAAATCAAAATTGAAACACCTACACAGATATCTAACAAATATAATTAATTACCTTGTGGTAAATATAACATAAACAAAACAAATACTTCTGATATTAATAACGACAAAAGTATCATTGAGAATATATTTTTATGAATCTTTTTAAAAATTTTTTATATTATAAATATTATGTAAAATTTCATAATAAAGTTTTGAACGAATTATGCTTACCGTATTTAATCTAATACTTATATGTACAATTGCCTTTCCAATTGACTGGCCCCTTATAACTCCAAGCTACCTAAATCAATTTATTTATTTCCTTTATTACCTATTTAAATATTACTCTTTAGTAGGGATAATCATAATATTTTGAGGAAATCTGTAGTAAGAAAAGGGAGATTAAGCGGGATATCAGCAGATTTGAGAGGATTAAGAGGGATATCGAGAGATTGAACGATTTAGATAAGATATCAAGAGATTAAAAGTATTAGAGGAGATAGTTATCCGTTTGAATGAGGATATTAATGGATTTGAATCGATATAAGGATTCGTATGGAGTGGAGATATCAGGGGATTTAGAATGAATCTGAGGATTTGGATGGATATTGCTGGATCTAGGAGTTTAGTACATCTCGTATTTACTATAAATTAAGCTTGTTCCATGAGAGTTCGATGAGAGTTCCATGAGAGTTAATCCTATTAGAAATATCGAAAAATAAAATGGCGGCCATTCTATTAGAATAATTACGATTTGTTAGTATTTCTGCGATAAGTGAAGGACAGCCCTGGTAACAATAAAGGCATATTAAAAATCTTCTACAGGAGTTTACTCTATTTAGCTTTTGCTAACGAATTCTAAAATTAAAAAAAAATAATTTAAAAAATTTTTATCACAATTTTTAAAGTATTTAATTAATTTTAAAATAATAAAGGGCAATTTAAAAGAATAATAATCAATGTCAAGCAATTCATTAAGTGGAGAGCTAACGTTGAGAGCCAAATAACATTAAGTAGTGAGCCAAAATGATGTAGAGCCATGATCGAGAGCTTTGAGTGATATCCAAATGCAGATTGACTTCACATATTATGTATTATAAGTCTATGTTTCGCCAGCTGCATAGTATCTATATTATATTTGACAATATAAAATGCTAACAAGTGAAAGAACGCTTATTAAGCGTTCTTTCACTTGCACATTTATACTACCATAAATTCTCTAATTAAAGCTCACTCTCTATTAGACGCCCATCAATGAGGACTATCGGCAAAATAAACGCCCACTCTCTAATAGAAGCCCACAGAAAAAAATCCCATTCAAACTGGCTTAATGAAAAATACTTTTTTCCCAAGGCTTTTAGTTAGAATATTTACAGAATTTTAAAAATAAAAATTGGGTCCGCAAATGTCTGTAGTATTATTAAAATATTAATATTGTATTTAGATTTTAGTAAAAAAATTTTTAAACTTAAAAAATCGGTACCTGTAACCTTATCCTACCCACCCTTACTTTTTCAATGCCGCGACCACTTTCCTGCGCCAAGAAAAATTAAAGATACTGCTATTATTATCCGAAGAAGACCTGTTCAGACAATAAATAGGGCAGTCTCTAAAATTTTTCTTGGCGCAAGAAAAATGGGCGCGGCAATGAAATTACTAAAAGGTCTCCAAAATCACAATGGGCCAAATTTAAAAAAAATTTTTTTGTCTATTAAAATTCATTTAGATTTGACAAAAAAAAATTTTAATAATTTAAAAACTAAAAATACCCAACATTTTAAATAGACCTATTCATTTTTTGTTCATTTTCTTCTTCCTCTAGTTCCTCTTCCAACGCCATTTCCATCAACATTTCCACCATTCCTTCCAGTTTTTCCCCACCTTCTAAAAATTCGTGAACACCGCTTATTGAATGCTGAAAATAAATTTTTTAGGCAATCCCGGAGAATCGTGGTCCCTGCGAAAAAAAAGTTTAAAAATAAGAAAAAGGGTTTTTCTAGGGTAAAAAACTATGCTGATTACGAATCTGAACTCGGATTTTGAAAAAGTCGAATCCCGAACCCGAAATTCGGACATTTGACATTTTGGGAAAAAGTCCGAATAATAAACTCAGTCAAATAATATCTCATTCGAAAGAGCTCGACGAGCTGAGTCGAATGACATCAAAATTATCGTGATTGATCAAGATCGGGCGAAGTTATGACACAAAAAACATAGGTTTACGTTGTTTGTTTTTTGTGGTATAACTTCGTCCGATCTTGTTCAATCACGGTGATTTTGGTGTCATTCGACTCAGCTTGAAGAGCTCTTTCGAATGAGGTTTAATTTGCATATTCCAATTTTTCACTCCAAAATCAGCTTGGTCCCCCCTATGGTTTTTCGATATTCGAGGACCTATATTCGGGTTCGGGATTCGACTTTTTCAAAATCTGAGTTCAGATTCGTAATCAGCATATTTTTTTACCCTAGAAAAACCCTTTTTCTTATTTTTAAACTTTTTTTTCGCAGGGACCACGATTCTCCGGGATTGCCTTTTTTTAATTAAAAGATTTAATTTCGTTTTTTCGCGAAATTTCGACTTGGAAAATTTTTCGTTTCGTTTTTCTTAGAAATTTCGGATTTCAAAATTTCGCGAAATTTCGAGTTTCGTTTTTTCTCGAAATTTCGAGAAAAATAAAAAAAATATCGAAAAATTGAAATTCGAAAAACGAAATTTCGAAATCGATTCGAACTTCGAAACGAACAAAATCAAAACGAAAGAGATTCGAGAACGAAAAATAAATTCAAAAACAAGATTCGAAAAAAATCATTCGAAATGTGAAATATTCGATTTCGAAATTTCGTAATCGGACATTTTTCAAAATTTCGAAAAATTTCGTTTTTCAAATTCGAAAATACCCCAATTTAGATTTCGAAATTTTTGAACCTCGAAATTTCGTTTTTCGAAATTTCGTTTTGCGAATTTCGAAATTTTACTAAAAAAGAAATTTCGTATTCGGGTTTGATTTTCAAATTTCGAAAGAAAATTTCGAAGTTTCGATTTAGGAAACATCGAAATTTCGACCTCGAAAATTAACCGAAATTTCGCAAAATTTTCGATTTTTTATTAAATTTTAAAAATTAAAATTCTCCAAACCTTTAGCCTGTGGTCTACAACACGATTATCTTTATAATTAAATGTCCGAATTTTTTCTGAGCGTTCTGAAGACCCAACCTTTTAAAAATTTTAAATTTAAATAATTTTAAAAAATTAAAAAAAAACTTGTAATTTTCTAGTTCCAGAATATTTACTATTAATTTGATCAATTTGGCGTTTTAAAAGAATTGCTGATAATCTTTTATGGGCTAACTGAAAAAGATAAAAAATTTGTCAAATATTTATATTTTTTGGAATTTGGGTTACCTTAAATGTTCTAATAGTAGCCCAGCTCCAATAGAAGCCCATGCCCCATTAGATGCCCACTCAAGTTTGGGTATCCAAGAATAAACGCCCATGCCGTTTTAGAAGCCCATGCCCATTAGAGGCCCTCCCAAGGGGACCCATTGAGAAATAGACGCCCAGGGCTTCTATTGGAGCATTTACGGTATTTTAACGTTAATTTGGACTTAAGACTCCCTTCTTTTTCCCCTGATTCCTGTGGGTCTGAGAATTGTATCTCAGTCCTAAAATAAATTAAAATGGAAAGGGTGCATCCCCCTCCAAAAAAACCGACCCTTTGGACGCGCCGACCCTTTGGATTTTTTGGGCTAAAAATTCGATTAAACAAATAATAGCTTAATCGAAAGACCTTATCGAGCTGATTCGAACCCTTCCTTTTTCTTATAAGGAAAGGAGTGAAGTCCTAAAATAAATTAAAATGGAAGCATTGACCCAAATGTCACTCAATAATAAAAGAAGAAAGGGGCGTGGCTTATGGGGGGTAAACTACATAATTACCAAAATTTTATTTTTTAGGAAGAAAAATTGGACAGATTAGTAGATTTGGCAGAAGAATTTTTAATTGAACACATTCTCCTTCAATTGGACCCAAATCGTCCACCACGTATAGACTACAACCAATTAGATATTTTGTTGGGTTGGGCACGTGATTTAATTGAATGGGCAGATTATAAAGAATCTTTTAGTTTTAAATTGGAGCAGGTTCCGAAAAGGTTTTTTTGTTTTTAAGGGAAAAGGGACTAGGCGTGGGGTTTAAGATCTATATTAAACCATAAATTTGAAAGAATTTTTTTTAGGAAAAATTTTTTGGAGAAAATGTTTTTTTGGGGTTTTTTAAGAAGAAAGGGACTAGGCGGGGGGAACTTTCGGGAACTGACAAGGGAACCTTCTGAACTTTGATTGAAAATTTTTAAATAAAAATTATACCATCGTGTAGAGTATAGTCAATAACCTATTGCCAATTTTTTTTTTGCCCTGCCCCCCATTTCGAAGTCTCATTTCTCTCCTTAATAAGAGAAAAATCTCTTAATAAGAAGAGTTAGGGAGACTCAAATGCTCCAAAAGTCGAAAATTTTGAAGCCCTATAACTTTTCGAAATGGGGGTCAGGGCCAAAAATTGATAATAGGTTATCGACCTCTGTTCTACACGATGGGATTATTTTTTTTTATTCAAAAATTTTTACTGACAGTTCGAGTCGTTCCCTTGTGTTAGTATAACTGCTAGGAGGTCTCAGGATCAATGCCTCCTCGAGGCCAAGCTTTTCCCTTTTTTTTCTATTTAAAATTTTTTTTATTTTCAGGGGAAAGTTGTTACAAGAAGACCCATTCAAAAAAGCTGCAAATTGGTTTGATAAATTTATTGATGAAACTTTTCCTGATGGAAGACAGGCAATGATTTTGCGTCAAAATAGGTTTTATTTTGGATTTTAAAATTTTTTTCTAATTTTTCTTTATTTTTTAAGGGAGATGGTTAAAAATTTACAAACGTTAATACATCGAGGAACGATAGAAAAGTTGGCTGCTGCACAGAGACAGAATGGTATAAAATTTTTTAAAAATTATTTTTTTCGATCCAGAATGACCATTTTACCTGTTTTACCATTTTACCTTCTTTTTGGCCAATTTAGCCCCTTTTTTGAGTCATTTTGGGTCAAACCTTATTTTAAATGTGTCCCCATAAATCTTGGTACACCTCAATTTAGGACAAATTTTATTAAAGTTGCCTAGGCAACTAGTAGCTTGGGGAATTGTCTAGGATATATCCTCTATTTAAGAGACACCTCATTATAAGGCACATTTCTAAGTCCTAAGTTTATATCTAATATCTGGGATTGGCCATTTTTTAAAGAATGTTTTAACAACTTGACGTTATGGTGTCATTCCCACTAGTATTTGGCATTTCGACGGCTTTTCAAGTGGTTTTGCCTTTTCGGCGTTGTAAAATTACGATGCCCATTATTGCCCCTTTTTTGTTGATTCGGAAAGGGACATCCTGAGTCGAGTATACTATCGAGTATTTATATCATAACTTTTTTATCAATCGGTCAAAAATTCTGATTTTTGTAATGTTGTAGAGCTTTTGATTCTCTATCAAATGATACCAAGAACATGAAAAAGTGACCATTTCTTGATGAGTTCCTCCTATTTTGTGGAGGAAAAAAAGATAGGAGGACAACTTTTTCTAAAGTTTGTTATACTATTTCTCGATCAATTCTGATCCGATTTTCAAAATTTAAAAAAAAATTCTGAAAGTTCTGTTTATTCTCTATCGATCAATATGAATTTTAATTTTTTAAAGATTCTCAAAATCTACAAATATCCAGCTTAATCCCTACAAATCAATGACCTTAATTCACCGATATACTTACAAATCCCCCGATCACCTATATTTAGGGATTAAAATGGATATTAATAGATATTTAGGGAAGAGGGATATCGAAAGATTTTGGGGAAATATAACCTAATCTCTTAATATAATTTAAGGGATTAAGAGGGTTATCAATGGATTTGAGGTGAATGATTTAAGATGATCCAAATATCTTTCCAAATTTCCTTTATATCGCCTTCAAATTCTCCTAAACCTCTATTTCCTTCTTAAGAACCAAATTCCTCGGTCGAAATATCAATGGAGTTTATACTAAACAGTTAAAGGCATTTGCCATTAAACAACACATGATTTAACACATTTTATTCTTGAATAAAGGATCGTTTGCTGGTTGTGTTAATGGCTCACAACGACATGGTGAAAATAATTGTCATTGTCGACGATTTTCAATTAGGGAATTAAAAGGCAAAATAACAATTGGAGGAACTAAATTAAGAATTCATGAAGGATCTAATAATTTAGGTGCTGGTGCATTCGGGAACGTGAGTTTTCTTAAATTTATGAATCAAAAATGAATTAAGTAAAATATGTTATTTATTCGAAAAGCACACGATTCTAATGCCCTCGAAACTTTCAGAAAAAAATTCAATAAAGAGATCCGATGCAGTACGCCTAAATGCGCTTTAAGGTTGCTTCGGGAGATTGATGGCCTGTATTTCTTTATTACATTTTTCTAAAAAATATAGTTAAAAAAGCTTCGGGTTGAAGTTTTGATTTTTCCAATGTTGGAAATAACATCCTAAGAAAGTAAACCTATATTTTTTGAAGTTTGTATTTGAAAATTGAATGTAATATAGATTAAGAAACCAGAACGAAAGAATTTTTATCTAATAATAATCTATCTGTGTAGAGAAGAACGTTAGAATGTATTTAAAACATGTTTTAATAATAGCTATGCGCGAAATTTAAAAATTGAGGTGAACGTATTAGCTTTTGGGGCGGTGTACGTAATTTGGACACTGGAATTTTGGTCACCAAGATTTTTCGGAACTTTTGAAATTTTGGTCCCAGCGGAAGTTGGGGCCCAATAGGAATTTTGTTCACCAAACAAGAAAAATGAATCTTATCTAAAATTGATATCAAAGTGATAAGAAATTGTTTTTTAACCCCTATTTGATCAATTTCAATGTTGATCACTCTCCCGGTGAATCAATTTCCCGGGAGAGTGATTGAGAGTGATCAACCGAGAGAGTGATTTTTTATCACTTTGATATCAGTTTTAGGTAAGAATCATTTTTCTCGTTTTGGTGACCAAAATTTCAGTGTCTAAAATTCCGGAACCCTTTGGAACAGTTTATTTGATGGAAATATTAGTTTAATATAAAAGTTAATATTTCTTCTTTTAAACTTAAGGTTGAACATGCCTTTAATCCTAGAGAAAATAAATGTTTTGCTCTCAAACAATCTTATAGTGATGTCGAAACTAGTGCAGTAGAAAGAGAATTGGATGTTTTACAATATTTTAACACCTTGCCATTGCAACTCAGAAATCACATTATAAAATTGCATGAATGGTATTAAAATTTGTGAATCACTTTAGTTTTCTAAAACTGGTCCCATATATTAAGTTAATAAATAGGAAAGAAGTTATTTTACAAATTCTTTTTTATTTTATTAACATTTATTGTATCAATTTTGTTTATCCTAAAGATACATAACTATAATTTCCCTCTCAAATATTTAATTATTAAAGGAGAATAACATTTTTCTTTTCAAATTAGTTTATAATATTAAATATTACAATATTATTTTTAGGAAAATGGCACATAATACGATGTATTTTCTTCTGGAGCTTGGAGGAAACACTTTGATGGAATATTATCGTCAAAAGATTGTAGAAATATATGGAGAGAACTATAGATATGGTCTTAGAGTAGACGAACGGCTTCTGATAAATATTCTTAAAGGGGCGGCTCAAGCACTCCAACAATTCCATCAACGTAGCTAAATAATTAATTAGACTAAAAATCTTAAATAAGTTTAGATGGTATTCATTTGGATGTTAAAGAAAATAATTTCTTAATAGCTCTTAATGAAAATCAATCTGAACCAGCTCCTGCCCCAGAATCAACTGAGACAATTCCTGTTAAGCTGATTGATTTTAATGATTCTGTTATCCATTCGAAAGGACATGTTGCGCACACTCAACTTATGAGGACTGAGATAAAAGCACCAGAGCTACGACATAATATTGTAAATTAAATTTATACTTTCATAAGCAAAAAATAATTATTTTATACAAAATTAAAATATCGAAAAAATAACATTTCATGGAAAAATAGCAGTGCTGGTATGGCTCATGAGAACAGAAGCCGTAGCTTTTGGAGATCCATCATAAGCCGGAGCTGAAATTTAGACGGCTCCGTAGCACTGACAACATTTTGGAAAAAGCTACTGCGTAATCCTGGGATACCAAGGATCTCTTTAACACCTGGCTGCTCACCCCCAAGCTCCGTTGATCCTTGCTTAGATATTTAGAAATTTTTACTTCGATTTATTTCTAGCTCTCAAACAAAGCTGACGTTTGGTCATTTGGCGTGATGGCTCTCAGTATCTTCCATAATGATAATTATGGTAAATTTATTTTAAATTGCAAAAATTTTCTAAAAATAGTTCTTATAGTAGAGAGAGCCGCTGGAAATCTAGTGGCTGATATATTACAAGAGTACAGAGAAGATGAAGACTATAATGGACCCCTGGATCAAGTTATAAAGGTAAATAAAGTTTCTTCAATTATCCCCTGTGCTTTTGCTTGAACTATAGATTAGAAAAGTCATTCGCCTTGTATTTCTTATTTAAGAACTTTAACCAGAAAAGAAAACTCAATTTTAGGAAATTTATGTTAAAATGAAAATAAAATTCCAGGCGTGCATTCGTGAAAATCTAGATGCTCGCCCAACTATGGATATTGTTGTTCGTTTTTTGAATGGAGATATCAACGAAATTTAAATGTTATAGCTATCAAAAACAAAGGAAAAAGTCCTGAAATCTTTATTTTTCATATCATTAATGCTTTCTTTATCCTTCTCTTGGGGCATTTTGTTTTTTGAAACAGCAGGCTAAAATTTTTAGATGTATCATTTTAAAATTCATATTCTTTTTATCGCTAGGGGGGTTTTTGTTAGATTTTTTGTTAACTTTGCTTGAACGCTCAGGATTTAACGCTCAGGATTTAAAAAAGCCAAGGACTAAGGATGGTGGATCCTGTGCTTCTACTAATTAATTTGTTTTATAAATTGAAATTTTTTAGAAAAATATTGAATCTTAATATATGTATTTAATTAAATTAGCTTTGAACACATTTAAAATTTTGCTAAAATTGAAAACAAAATTAAACAAATATCGTTTTTGTCTATTTCAGTTGAAAGAATCTCCTATGGATTGATGGATTTTTAGAATGTTACAAACTATCTGCTATTAATTGTATCCTCGGTTTTCGCTTCCGGGGCTTTTATAAAAATTAGTGTAAAATTGAGTAAATATCGAGATATTCAAACACTAGTGACAAAACAAAGGATGTCGAGGGATTTTTAGAAGGATAATAATGTATTTGGAGGGTACCAAAAATTATTTAAATTATTAATTATATCAAAAATTATCAAAATTACCAAAAATTATCAGAAGATACACTCGCCAACATGGGAATAACTTTTCCAGTTTATGTAACTAAATGGAATGTTTCTTTGTTTAAAATTTTCATACTTAAGTGTCGGTTAGTACGAACCATTCCATAGAATAATTATGACATTATTGTAAGGCCTAGGCTTTAAGTGAAACGAACATTTTTTTCGGCGAGTTTCAAAGGAATATAGTTGCACAAACTAATGCAACTATTTTGCCGTATTTTTGACCGCACTAATTTTGCCAATTGTTTGAGTAGCTGCTCCCTATTTACTGTTTAGGAAGACCTTGTGAAACATGAAATATTAAGATGCATAAAATATAAACATATAGTACTTCCCAGAATGAGTTTATGCAAGTTACGCAATAAATTTTTACATAGTAGATATAGATACGAAATTAAAAATAATATAAAATAATATTTTAGTTCAAATTATAACCGAGTGCTCCACAACATTTAAAGTATTTTTTTCTCAATTTTTGGATAGTTTTTAAAAGCGATCGTATTTATATAAAAAATTTTTGGATACTTTGATAAGTTAATTTAAGTTAGTTGTGTAGCAAAAGTATAATAAGGGGGTATAGTTGGATAAATAATATCCCACAAAAGAACAAATAAAATGTGAATTTAGTTGATGCAGGCAGTACTTTTTGTTTATTCCGCCCCTCAAGTTTGAATATCAGTGTTTAGAATGTACGTAATGATCAGACTTTCACCTTTCTTAAATTTCACTCCATTAGAAGATTATTTTTTAATCTCACCAAATACAAAGTAACATTTTGGTTTTATCTGTTTCATTAAATACATACTAGACACAGCCCATTAATTGATATCAGATCATGGATTTTAAAAAGCTAGCTTGTCAAGTTATTGGCTAGCTTGTCACTTGGCACACAGGAATAAGAAAATTAATTTTCACTTTGTAATGTCACTCATTTCAATATACCAGTGGGAAATGGAGTGAAATTTAAGAAGGATTAACTCATACTCAGATAGTCAGGAGGGAGGTATAAACATAAGGTACCAAAATAACAATCCAAAACCCAAAAATATACTAACACAAGTCCCCTAATAATAAAAAACATTTAACCCATGATGAATTTTAAATAAGTTTTAAAAATAGTTTAAGGGAACCATAACTTTGTAAATATTTTAAATAATAAAATTGAGGTTAATAGAGACGTCAAAAACAGAAAACCCCCAGGAATAATAGAAAATTTCATTTAAAGGACGAATTTTGATTTTTCCTTTGGACTTGTCGCATCAATTTATAAAATATTTTATATATTGATCCCAAAAATTCTAAATTAGCGAAAACATTACAAAATTAAATTTCAGGTACTATTGTTAAGTCAGGTTTTAGGTAGAATTAATTTTTTATTCTGTCTAGAGAAACTTGTAAAAGCTCGAAAAAGTCGAAACCCTTAACCAATGTCGACGATATGAAAGAGAATTCCTGTGACAACCAAGAATCTTTAACGTCTCTAGTTTTTAATATACCCAAATAGGAAATAAAAAACCGGATACCACTAGATTTTCTTCAAATCTTTCACAGCATAATCAATTTATGCACAATCGTGCTTGACTACTTCTTGCACGATTACGTTCGTAATAAAAATAGTCGCATTCTTCTTTCAGAAAACTAACAATAGCTTTCATAGATGGACGTTGATTTGGATCATCTTGGAGGCACGCCTAAAATTTTATAATTATTTAAATATAAATTCATTCATTTTGTTATTTCTCTGTAATAATTAATCTTCACAATAGTTATTGTGATTTGAGAATAAAGGAACCAACTCGGTATCGAGATTGTGAGTGAAAAATATTATTGGTATATTGCTCGATATCGGTTTCAGAATATAACGGAAATAGGATTCAAAAGGTCGGGATTTTATAATAATTGAAAGGATTTTAAATAAAATGAAATGCTGATACTTAAACCCGATGTCGGACATTTAATTGCTAGTGCCTCACTCATAGAAAAGCTTAAAATATTATACAATTTACCTTTATAAGTCGATCCAAGCGCGTATAATTTATTGAACTATATTGCCAACTTTTGTTGAGATAAGCATTAATATGATTCTTAACTTCGTCAAATCGGTTACCGCCCGCTGAATTATTTATTTTTAAAAGAAATATGTATTAAATTTTTGGTCACTGGGAGGAGCTGCTACATAATAAGCTCAATCGGAAGGACCCAGACTCTCAATTTGACATAAATTTTTTAATTAATTTTGTTTCACTCTCCCTTAAACAAACCATATTTTAACATCAGCCTCTTATTTTATGTGGAATAACTTTAATCTTTTGAAAGAGAGGGAGAAATAACTTTAATCTTTTGAAAAAGAGAGAGAAGTGATGACTTTGCTTTAAGTCACTTTGCTTTAAGTCATCACTCATGTTCGGATAACAATTAATAAATCACACCCAAATTCTCAACATCCCTTTATGAATGTTAAGAGTTAGCATAGATTTTAATCTTTATCAGCGCCGTAGGGGAAAATTTTGAAGGCTAAGGACACAGATTATTAAATTTTGAGTGGCGGTTTCAATTTATGTAAATAATTAAAAATCCCGTAAATTTGAAAAAATTCCCGGGATCCCGGAATGGGATTATGTGTCAAAGTTTAGACGGGGCGAGATACCGCGGGATTAATCCCGTAACTCAAGGTAACCCGTTTCCGGTACGGAATCTCGCAAAATTCCGTGTGCGATCCCGTCCCGTGCTGATCTCTAGTGTACTAAATAAAAATTTGTTGTCAGAATGAGAAATTTAACTAAATTTAAAATTTACTGAAAAATTGATTATAAAAAAGCTGAAATGCCATTAAACCAAAAGAATAAACATCTGACTTTTTTGTTACCTAAAATTTTTAATATTTAACTCTCGAAAAAATTTATTAAGTATATAAAGTTTAATCTAATACTTACAATTCTGGTGCCATTATCTTGTAACTCTGGAGCCATTAGAGTTGTATTTAAATATTCAAAATTAACTGGAGTATCGGTTGCTATATTACCCTCTCTATTCAACAAAACAGAAGTATTAAAATCTATTAATTTGCACTCAATAACTCTTTCATCCTGACTTTGCTCACGAGAGACAACGAAATTTCCTTCCTTTACGTCCAAATGGATGCCACCGACTAAATTTTAAATTTTCAAAATAAATGTTACAAAGCTAGCGGAAATTTATTTAAGGAAAATTTATCTTCTCCCTGGCACTAAATTCCATCAAAATTAGCCAAAATAGTGACAACCTTTTCCCTAATTATTTTTCCTTACGTTGATGAAATTGTTGTAGTGGTTGGGCTGCTCCTAAAAGAATTTTTGTAAGAAGACCTTCATTTTCTTTCGTTGTTAGCATTCTTACAGGTTGACCAGATTCCCTAATTTTTTGATGAAAATAATCCATTAATGTTTTTCCACCAAGTTCTAATACAATATACATCCTGCGTCCGTGATCTTTTAATTCACTAAAAAATTAAATATTTAATTGAGATACAAATATTGTTCCCCGTTACTAGGTCTACTTCCCACATTTTATTAACTTTGAGTTTGGAAAATATCCGACAATAAGAACTTTCAATCTTACACAATTTGCCTAATCAACACCAATACAAATTATCAATATACAAAACACATTTAATTGTTTGAAAAGATAAAAACTTACTGTCCTTCCATTTTTATAATATGATTTCTTGCATTAGGATTCAATTGATTAAGATGGTTCAAAATTAAAATTTCTCTATATATTCCATCACGCCATCTATCACTCATTTCACATGACTTTAAGGCAAAGCACTTATTTCTTGAACGATTATATGCGTGATAAACCTTTAAATTAAAATATTTTTGAATCTAGTGAATAATTGCAGGTTATTCGATGTTAATGAAAATAACTAGACCGGCAAAATCGTATTTGCGAAACCCGCATACGGCATTTTTTTCATCATTTTTGCGCATCATGCTTTGCGGGTTCCAGCGCGGGATTACGGGATTTTTTAGATTTTGAAAAAATTTCGAAAAACCTGAAAAACAAGATTCGATCCGCTCAGTGAGCTAAATGGAATAATACCACTTCCTAATGCAAAAACCCGACTTTTGAGGATCCAACCTTTGCATATCCCGTGGCCAAGGATATCGTACTCTAACAATTTGAACAATTCAGTTTTGACTAAAAAGAAATGTTACACGCGGCGCAAGCGAAGATTTTGGAAGGTTATTTATCCTGATTTCTTCCTTTTTCATCGCCTCATGCTAAAATTTTGAGAATTTAAGGACGGCTGAGTGTTTTCCAAAAAATTTTTGGAAAATTTGAAGTTCAAGACAAAAAATACTCCATTTTCCATAAATCCCGCAAAATACAAAAACCCGCATGCGGAATTTTTTTAAAACTTTTGGGATGTGATTTAGGGATAAAGCCAGCAAAAATCCCGCATACCCCGAATTTCAAATAGTGCTGGATTGAGTACCTGTCCCGCGACGGTCTCTAGATAGTACAATGTACCAAAGTCGTAATACATATAGAACTTTGTACATATACGTACTTGATATGGGGAATAGGGCAAAAGCTTCGACATTTACAAAAAAATCGGGAAGCTACATCCCTAAGCATAATATAAAAATTGACAACAAACTTTGCCAAATATACTCTCTTCTCCTATTTGTTCGTTCTCTTTAACTCTTAAGTTAATAGAAGATATTTTTCTTTTTCTGTTAAATTGGTCCAAATCATATTTTTCACATTGACATTTGCCTTCGAGTGTTGTAGAGCTTCCAACGCACCCGCCAAGAGCTCCTTTTTGTTAATAAATAATTAGTCTTTTATCTACAAATTACGGCAGGCTAAATTTTTTGTTTACCGATCAAAATAGCCAAGAATAATTAAGGAAATTGAGATAGGGATAGGAACCAGGAATTCTGGTTCAATTTGCTTCCAGGCATCTCCAAAAAAGTAGGGAAAAAAGATCGGGACCGGGAAACGGCGTCGTGCACCGAGCCAGTTCTGATCTGTAAATATTATAAGGAAGAGAAAGAGAGAAAGATCCAGCTGGCTAGCATTTAAAACTCTGACTGCGGGGGTTTAAGATCTAATAAAAGAGAAGGTGAAAGCAGCGTCGCGGTAGCTCAGTTGGTAGAGCTCCTGTACGTGGTGAGTGAAAGCGCCTAGCAATAACTGCCAGGAGGTCGCAGGATCGAAGCCTGCCCGGGATCGAAGCCTGCTCGAGTTACTCGACTCGACCGCTCGGGTTTTTTGCGTAATTACTCGACTCGGAACTCGGGATCATGATACTCGGATTACTCGAGCTCGGAAATTTCCTACTCGACGTACTCGGTTAAAACCGAGTATTTTTATGCCCCTATCTGCGGCGCAGAAAGGAAGATTTTTAGCTTAAGGATCTTCCAAAATTCTCAAAATTTTCGCCTGCGGCGCTGAAAAAGGAAGAAACTAGTGAGTTGGTCTTCCAGATTTCTCAAAATTTTCGCCTGCGGCGCTAAAAAAAGAAGAAATTTTGCTCTCTGGCCTTGCATACTTTTTGAAATTTTCGCCTGCGGCGCTAAAAAAGGGAGATTTGTTTATATCGGAGGATTGAATCAAGAAGTTGGATTTTAGTGATATCCGGATATTTCAAGGGATCTAAGGGAATAGCGAGGGATCTGGCCTTCTGTTGGGTGTTCCCACCTCACTTGGCCTTCAGAAATCCTCAAAATTTAAGCCAACCTTTCGACAATATACCTAATCCGACGATATCCCCATTAATCTTCAGAATTTCCCAGATTTTGCTCCTAATACACCCTATCACTATAATCGGCCCAAATCCCGCTTAATCCCTTGATATCCATCTCATTCCTCTTATCACTCGATATCCCCTTAATCTGCACAAATCCTCGAAAATTTTTCCAAAATTTCGGAAATCGTAAATCGAAAGGAAAAAAACGTCGGAAATCCGAAGTCGGAAATCGGAATTCCGACCCATCTCTGGTGCATATCATGGAATTTCGACGGATTAAGAGGGATATAGACGGATTAACGAAAATAACTGAGATTTGGATGATGATCTACCGCATTACTGCCAACAAATGCCCAATACCCAGTACTGATAATGAGTAGAAGTATTGTTTTTGTTAAAATTATTTTAAAATACTGTTTTATAAAATTACTCGATTACTCGACTACTCGAACTCGAACTCGGCCTAAAAAGTTGAGCTCGAGCTCGAACTCGGGGTTTTCAAACTCGGATTACTCGAGCTCGGGTTTTTCCCAATTACTCGGTACTCGACTTACTCTAATTTAAAACGCTGACTGCGGGGGTTTAAGATCTAATAAAAGAGAAGGTGAAAGCAGCGTCGCGGTAGCTCAGTTGGTAGAGCTCCTGTACGTGGTGAGTGAAAGCGCCTAGCAATAACTGCCAGGAGGTCGCAGGATCTAAGCCTGCCCGGGATTAAACTTTTACCTCGCTCTTACTATATTGTATACCTTTGAATAAATATTCAATTGCAAATACAAATTGCACAATTAATAATAATTGTTTAATTTTCATTTTTTATATTTCTAAAAAAATTTTTTTAATTTGATAAATTAACTTTTGATAAAAATTTCTAATTAATTTTCTTTGAAAAAAAATAATAATTTTAATTAATTTTTTTAATTTTAAAATTAAATGAAAAAAATTAAAGGAGTAAAATAATATTTGGTAAATGTATAGAATACCGACCACAAAGGAATATGGACAAATTATATATCAATCGAAAGATCTCGTCGAGACGAGTAGGATGACACCAAAAATATTTGGGGCTTGCAACTTTGGGCTGAGATATAGGGCTCGAAATGGTCAAAAACCATAGGGGGGACCAAGCTTTTTTTTTTTTTTTACCAAGCTCAATTTTGGGGTAAAAAATTCGAATATACAAATAATAGCTCTTTCGAAAGAGCTCGTCGATCTAAGTTGAATGACACCAAAATCAGCGAAATCCGACTTGATTTGACAAAGTTATACTCGTATGTTTTAGCTCCTTACCTATGGCCTTTGGGTAGATTTTTGGTGCTTCCAGGCCCCAGCTACGTCCAGAGCAGAGGAGATAGGAATAGGTTTATGTTACTGACCCAGAACCCAGCGACCGTTGACTCCCCGCGAGGCGCGTGCCGCAAAACTCCGCGCAAGCGCGGAGTTTCCTTATTCATTTTCTATTTTTAAGTTTTTAGCTTTTACCTATTTCTTTTTTAAACTTACAAAAAATATATATATTTATGTTTAGCAACAGAGTTAATAAATAAATTTAAATAATTTTAGAGGGCTTTATTTTTTAATAAATCAATGCCAGCTTATTCATTAAGTAAAAAGCGGATGTACAACGCTTGCTTAACAGTCGATGGCAAGAGAGAAAGGGTAGTCGCGTAGGAGAGGGTAAGTCGCGTGCGATTTTATCTCCTTATTTTGAATGCTATTTTGTCCTCTACAAAAGATAGATTTTAAAGGAGACGCGTTAAAAGCTTTCTCTCTTGGCGACTGTAGCGAATTGGCAGCTATCGTTCCGCTAGACATTCCCGTCTTTTTCCACAGCGGCATGAAATTTTCCGCGGATATACTTAACAAAATAAAGCTTGTAGACTTTTGCTATGTTTGTTTTTTCAATCTCATTTGCTTTTGCTATTATCTTTCGCTATAATCATAACTTTGCTATGATCAACCGCTTTTATTGAGGAATACTCGTAAAAAGACAATATTCATGCTGAGAAAATTAGAAAGTTTTTTAATTTCATTTTTATCCTAAAATTTTGCGATATTTTGTCATTTATTTTTAAATTTTATTAAGATTCAGTATGTTTTATGTAAATTTTCATTGCTAGATGTACTATCTTATAATTCAGACATCCAAAAGATTTAAAAGTTAATGGCCAAAATACATATAAAGCTCTCGCAAACTTCAAAAACTCGCAGTTAATTTTATTTACCGTAATGTTTCTAATACAAGCCCTGGGCGTTTATTTTTCAATACCCCTCATTGAGTGGGCTTCTAATGGGGCATGGGCTTCTATTGGGGATGGGCTTCTATTAGAAACATTACAGTATATGTATAAAACTAGAAAAATTCACTTTAATAATAATTAGGCAATAATGCACTCTTAATTCTTATTAAATTATGAAAGGAAAGGCAATAAGGGAGAGGGCATATGTAAAATTTTAAAGTGAATTTATTGACTAATTTTTATTGACAGGCTTTAAAAATTAAAAAAATTAATTTAAAATGGCAAGAAAATATAAATAGAAATTATTACAAGTTTTATTTGATAAACAATAACAAAAACATAATCATATAATTTGATAGTCAAAAATATTTGAATTGTTGAATTGTCGTTATTGGAGTTATTATGTTCTTTATATCTTCAATATTTTTATTTGTTTACTTTGTTGTCCATATTATTTCTAATGGGTTTTCAATAGGTAAATCCATTAAAACGATGTAAAACTGGGCATTTCCAAAAATTTTAGGGAGAGAACTCAATCAGGATTTTCAGGCCCTCGAGGCTGTCTCGGGCCAATAGGAAAACAAGGAGAAACAAAATGGACAACCAAATAAACAAATAAAAATATTGAAAATATAAAGAACACAATAACTCCAAACGACATTTCAACAATTCGAATTTTGTTGATTTATCAAATTATATGACGTTGTTTTTTTATTGTTTTATCAACTATAACTTGTAAAAATTTATATTTTCTGCTTTTTTAAATTAATTTTTTTAATTTTTAAAGCCTGTCAATAAAAATTTGTCAATAAATTCACTTTAAAATTTTACATATGCCATCTCCCTTATTGCCTTTCCTTTAATAATCAATTATATATTTTCTTAAATTTATCCTTCTTTTTTAATTAGCCTTTAAATTAAAAATATTTAATTTAAATATTAGTTTTATATAGTTATAATTGACAACGGGTTTTCAAAGTTTGCGAGAGCTTTATATACTTTGGCCCTTAACTTATTAAATATTTTCTATAAAATACATAGTATCTAGCATTGAACATTTAAATAAGATAGCCTCAACCTTTATAAAAATTTAAAAATAAATGACAAAATATCGCAAAATTTTAGGATAAAAATGAAACTAAAAACCCTTTTAATTTTGTCAGCATTGATACTGTTTTTTACGAGTTTTGCTCAATAAAAGCTGTTGATCATAGCAAAGTGATGATTATAGCGAAAGATAATAGCAAAAGCAAATGAGATTGAAAAAACAAACATAGCAAAAGTCTACAAGCTTTATTTTGTTAAGTATATCCGCGGAAAATTTCATGCCGCTGTGGAAAAAGACGGGAATGTCTAGCGGAACGATAGCTGCCAATTCGCTACAGTCGCCAAGAGAGAAAGCTTTTAACGCGTCTCCTTTAAAATCTATCTTTTGTAGAGGACAAAATAGCATTCAAAATAAGGAGATAAAATCGCACGCGACTTACCCTCTCCTACGCGACTACCCTTTCTCTCTTGCCATCGACTGTTAAGCAAGCGTTGTACATCCGCTTTTTACTTAATGAATAAGCTGGCATTGATTTATTAAAAAATAAAGCCCTCTAAAATTATTTAAATTTATTTATTAACTCTGTTGCTAAACATAAATATATATATTTTTTGTAAGTTTAAAAAAGAAATAGGTAAAAGCTAAAAACTTAAAAATAGAAAATGAATAAAGTAAAATTCGGGATTCGTATAAGGCATTATAGGAGGATGCTTTATTAAATATTCATGGCAGTTTTGGGTGGAAATTTGCAATTAAATTTGTTTTATTCCAAATTAAGTTGGTTAGAGGATTTTTAGAATTTTATAGAGCTAAATTATTAAAAGAAGACTATATGTATTAAGCGAGCTTTGATTCTAGAGGAATATTTTGTTTTGTTTTTTAACAAAATACAATTAAGTTTCATATATTAATTTTTCTAAATTAAGCTTCTAAATTCTCATATTAAATTTTCAAAATATAAATTTCAGCTATAAAGTTAATTTATGAAAATATTTCAATTATTTTTTTTTCCGCCATCTGTGTTGGTGTTGCTTTGTTTAATAAATAGTAATTATTTTTAACTTAATTTAGGTTTTAATGAGACGAATACCATTTGATTTGTCTCGACGAGCTGAGTCGAACGGTACCACTCTTTTTTCCGAAGTGCCTGTGGATGCCATTCTTCATTTTTCAGAGGTCTGTATCTCAGTTCAAGTAAAACAAAGTTCGATAATTTTGGTGGCTTTTGACTCAGCTCGATGAGCTCCTTCGAATGAACTATCAAGGACCCCCGTAGTTTTGATTTCGGGAACAAATATCTCGGTTCACAGAAGTCTCCTTAAAAAAAGAGTGGTACCGTTTGACTCAGCTCGTCCAATCGAACGGTGTGAGGCTTTTTTCTAAATCTTACCGCCAGGAATACTATACTACAGCCTCAATTTATATCTTTTAGATTAGAATTTATATAAATAATGTTAACTTAAGGAGGTTTTGCTGTTTATGGCTCAAAGAGTGAAATCCAACCAGGTAATTACGATAATAAAATAATTAAATTTGTCCTATTCTCGTCTTTATTTGTTATACATATACCCGTTTATTAGTGCAGCCTTAGGAAAAAAATTGGAATTTAATTTATAAATTTATTTTAATTGCATAAGAGGCTTCAACTTCGCAAGATACATGTGAATGTGGCCTAAGCATCATTGCTGAATTGATGGATGAAAATGATGAAGAAAATATTCGTGTTACTATTGGAGAAGTTAATCTGATATACAGAGCTGGTGTCAATATTGGTTTCGGGGGATTTGCCCTGGTAGGTTTAAAATAAGGTTACAATTTTCTGACGTAAGGTATTAAAATTTCCAAGGAATAACCTTCGTCGATGTTGGAGCCTTAGTCTATTTTTATACCCACAAAAGGAATGTTAAAATTTATTTGAGCCGCTTGTAATTGTGAATGACCTTTTATGGAATATGGATTCTTGAATCTTTCATAATTTTTCCATTTATAACATATTTTTTCCATTTATTAAAGAATATTTTTCCCATTTAAAGATTCATCACGCATATATACCGGCTGAACGGAAATGTGCAGCATTGAAAATATCAAAACGAAACGGGAGTATTGAGGCGATAAGAAGAGAAGCTGCAATTTTGCAATACGTTAATGAAGCAGTTGATGATGATGATAGAAGCCATATTATAAAATTGCTTGGATAGTAATATTTTTTAAATTAAATTAACAATAAAAAATTTTGGCTTAATTTAATTTACTATTATTTAGTAAGGAAATGGTAGATACACATCAACGAGAGATTTTATATTTAGTTATGGAATTTGGAGGAATGAATTTAAGAGATTATTTTAATGAACGAATTAATAAAGTACGAGATGAAGGAAGAATTGAACTTACCAAAATTATTAGGGGAGCGGCTATAGCACTTGAACAATTCCATAAATGTATGAATTTTGAAATAATAATGACATTGGAATCACACCGCCTTTTTCTTTGTTAAGTCACACAAATGTTGTGTAACGGTGAAGAAATTTATAATAGATCAGTAAATAGGCTAGTCCGTGGTTAGTTTCAGCATCTTTCCCCGCGTGTCATAAACCATTAGCTGTGCATTAATCTCGATGATTTCTGGACATATCAACGATGAACACAAGGAAAGTTATTTCATGGAATTTGGCGTTTAATATGTCGTTTTCTTTATAAAATCTTTTTATTCTTACTCTTAATTATTCTTGAAAATGAAGTCTATTTTTATAAAAATAATTTCTATTTAGTTGGAGGAATTCATGGAGATGTTAAACCAGAAAATTTCGTAGTATCAATTTACCAAAGTTTAAATCCAAACGTAATCGACTGTAAATTAATAGATTTTAACTATTCTGTTCTAACGGGCCAAGGAATACCAGACAACTTAAAACATCCTATAAGACGAGCGGAAGATATTAGTTTTGTATTAAACAAAGCCCCCGAAATTGGAAGAGATGAGGTAATAATTATTTTAACTGAATTGAAATTATAAAAGAAATCACTAAAGCAATAGAATTAAACAGAGCTAGAAACTAATTTTAGAACAAAATTTAGGCCATAAATCAATTGTCAGAACAAAATAAATTCTGAACAATATCTTAATACTTTCTCAAGATAATTTATTTTAAGGTTACTGAAAAGGCGGACATATGGGCGTTTGGGGTAATGGTCTATCAATTTATGTATGACGATCAATGTAACTTTTTATTTAAATTTGAAAATTTTGCTCGTTAAATATATTAAAAAAAAAAACCCTTTTTAACAGTCAACAACGTTTCTGAAATTTATGCGAAAATGAAAGAATACCAATTAAACTCAAACTATAATGGACATCTGGAACGGGTTATTAAGGTAAAGCAAGTTATTAGGGTAAATAAAGTATTTGAGTAACTAAATATTGAATTTTGCTAGTCTAAATAAGTTTATTAGTATCGTAACCGTGCTGGTCTTAATTTATTTATAAATTTATAGTTTCCCCTTTAACGAGCACTACGCAAAAAAGTTTATTTATTTTTAAAGGCATGTACACGCGAAAACATTAATGAAAGACCTTTTATGTTTGAAATACTCCTTTTTTTGAATTTTGAAATTGAATTTTTTGAATATGAAATGCGTTTGAAAAATGAGAAAGGACATAGAGAGGAAAAGCGAAAAGAAAAACGAAGTCATCGCTTTTCAAGTTGGCTGACGTGCTTTGGATTTTGTCGAAGGAACTGAAAAAAATTACAGATATGAATTACAAAACCTAATCTTATTTGCTCCCAAAATTTTTCAAAGGATTGATCAAAGATTTATTTTATAACTAGATATTAGATAATTTTTCAGAAATCGTTTTCAACAAAATTTTTACTAGATCTTAGATAAAATTGATACGCATTTGTAGAAGTGTCAAGAATTTTGTCCGTAGTTTTAATTTAAACTTCCCTTTGTTTTTAAAGGTATTAGTAAAATGCAAAACGCGAAAAGTTCGCTTTGAAAATTGCGAAAAATGAGAAAGATGCGAATTTCGCCCAGGTCTATTTTAAACTCATATTTCAAATTTATGTACAATTTAAATTTTTTAATAATTTAAACTTGAAACTAGAGAGGGACAAAACCGTTTAGCTAAACGGTAAACGGAATACGATAAACGGGGTTTTTGTTAAAATTAAACGAAACGGTAAACCGGTCCCAGATAATAAAGAGAAATAATAATTTCTAATTATTTCTCTTTATTTCATAAAAATATTTTATATAATTTTTTATTATATTATAATTTTAATTATTTTTTAACATATTTTATTCTACTATTTATTTTTTCTTTATTCTTGTATTTTCCGTTAATTTAAATTTATTTTTTTGTTTTTTATTTTTTATTATTTATTTTTTTTAATTTTATTTTATTCTATAAATGTTTTACTTTTATTTTCGTTTCATTTTTTATTCTATTTATTTATTCATTTTATTTTGTTTTTTTTCATTTGAGTTTCTAACATATTATTTATTTATTTTTTATTATTTCTTTTTCTCACGAAGGCAAAAGCTTTGTCTTTCTACAGATCTCATTCTACAGAAAGCATTCAATCCTTATATCTTATTTCTCAATTATAAGGGGCCCCATACCTATATTTATATATTTCTAATTATTTCTCTTTATTTCATAAAAATATTTTATATAATTTTTTATTATATTATAATTTTTATAATTTTAATTATTTTTTAACATATTTTATTCTACTATTTATTTTTTCTTTATTCTTGTATTTTCCGTTAATTTAAATTTATTTTTTTGTTTTTTATTTTTTATTATTTATTTTTTTAGTTTTATTTTATTCTATAAATGTTTTACTTTTATTTTCGTTTCATTTTTTATTCTATTTATTTATTCATTTTATTTTGTTTTTTTTCATTTGAGTTTCTAACATATTATTTATTTATTTTTTATTATTTCTTTTTCTTTTTATCTCTATTATATTTTTTTTATATACATTCTATCTCTATTATATTTTTTTAAATTTCAAGATTAATTCATAAATGATATAAAAGGCAGCATTTTCAGGCTTACTAAAACTGAACATCTATTCTAAATAAATAAAATAAGATTCATAAAATTACACTTCAATTGTAATTGACGGCATTTTTTTATATACATTTTATCTCTATTATATTTTTTTTAATTTCAAGATTAATTCATAAATGATATAAAAGGCAGCATTTTCAGGCTTACTAAAACTGAACATCTATTCTAAATAAATAAAATAAGATTCATAAAATTACACTTCAATTGTAATTGACGGCATTTTTTTATATACATTTTATCTCTATTATATTTTTTTAAATTTCAAGATTAATTCATAAATGATATAAAAAGCAGCATTTTCAGGCTTACTAAAACTGAACATCTATTCTAAATAAATAAAATAAGATTCATAAAATTACACTTCAATTGTAATTGACGGCATTTTTTTATATACATTATATCTCTATTATATTTTTTTAAATTTCAAGATTAATTCATAAATGATATAAAAGGCAGCATTTTCAGGCTTACTAAAACTGAACATCTATTCTAAATAAATAAAATAAGATTCATAAAATTACACTTCAATTGTAATTGACGGCATTTTTTTATATACATTTTATCTCTATTATATTTTTTTAAATTTCAAGATTAATTCATAAATGATATAAAAGGCAGCATTTTCAGGCTTACTAAAACTGAACATCTATTCTAAATAAATAAAATAAGATTCATAAAATTACACTTCAATTGTAATTGACGGCATTTTTTTATATACATTTTATCTCTATTATATTTTTTTAAATTTCAAGATTAATTCATAAATGATATAAAAAGCAGCATTTTCAGGCTTACTAAAACTGAACATCTATTCTAAATAAATAAAATAAGATTCATAAAATTACACTTCAATTGTAATTGACGGCATTTTTTTATATACATTATATCTCTATTATATTTTTTTAAATTTCAAGATTAATTCATAAATGATATAAAAGGCAGCATTTTCAGGCTTACTAAAACTGAACATCTATTCTAAATAAATAAAATAAGATTCATAAAATTACACTTCAATTGTAATTGACGGCATTTTTTTATATACATTTTATCTCTATTATATTTTTTTAAATTTCAAGATTAATTCATAAATGATATAAAAGGCAGCATTTTCAGGCTTACTAAAACTGAACATCTATTCTAAATAAATAAAATAAGATTCATAAAATTACACTTCAATTGTAATTGACGGCATTTTTTTATATACATTATATCTCTATTATATTTTTTTAAATTTCAAGATTAATTCATAAATGATATAAAAGGCAGCATTTTCAGGCTTACTAAAACTGAACATCTATTCTAAATAAATAAAATAAGATTCATAAAATTACACTTCAATTGTAATTGACGGCATTTTTTTATATACATTATATCTCTATTATATTTTTTTAAATTTCAAGATTAATTCATAAATGATATAAAAGGCAGCATTTTCAGGCTTACTAAAACTGAACATCTATTCTAAATAAATAAAATAAGATTCATAAAATTACACTTCAATTGTAATTGACGGCATTTTTTTATATACATTTTATCTCTATTATATTTTTTTAAATTTCAAGATTAATTCATAAATGATATAAAAGGCAGCATTTTCAGGCTTACTAAAACTGAACATCTATTCTAAATAAATAAAATAATATTCATAAAATTACACTTCAATTGTAATTGACGGCATTTTTTTATATACATTATATCTCTATTATATTTTTTTAAATTTCAAGATTAATTCATAAATGATATAAAAGGCAGCATTTTCAGGCTTACTAAAACTGAACATCTATTCTAAATAAATAAAATAAGATTCATAAAATTACACTTCAATTGTAATTGACGGCATTTTTTTATATACATTTTATCTCTATTATATTTTTTTAAATTTCAAGATTAATTCATAAATGATATAAAAGGCAGCATTTTCAGGCTTACTAAAACTGAACATCTATTCTAAATAAATAAAATAAGAGTCATAAAATTACACTTCAATTGTATTTGACGGCGTTTTTTTATATACATTATATCTCTATTATATTTTTTTAAATTTCAAGATTAATTCATAAATGATATAAAAGGCAGCATTTTCAGGCTTACTAAAACTGAACATCTATTCTAAATAAATAAAATAAGATTCATAAAATTACACTTCAATTGTAATTGACGGCATTTTTTTATATACATTTTATCTCTATTATATTTTTTTAAATTTCAAGATTAATTCATAAATGATATAAAAGGCAGCATTTTCAGGCTTACTAAAACTGAACATCTATTCTAAATAAATAAAATAAGATTCATAAAATTACACTTCAATTGTAATTGACGGCATTTTTTTATATACATTATATCTCTATTATATTTTTTTAAATTTCAAGATTAATTCATAAATGATATAAAAGGCAGCATTTTCAGGCTTACTAAAACTGAACATCTATTCTAAATAAATAAAATAAGATTCATAAAATTACACTTCAATTGTAATTGACGGCATTTTTTTATATACATTATATCTCTATTATATTTTTTTAAATTTCAAGATTAATTCATAAATGATATAAAAGGCAGCATTTTCAGGCTTACTAAAACTGAACATCTATTCTAAATAAATAAAATAAGATTCATAAAATTACACTTCAATTGTAATTGACGGCATTTTTATATACATTATATCTCTATTATATTTTTTTAAATTTCAAGATTAATTCATAAATGATATAAAAGGCAGCATTTTCAGGCTTACTAAAACTGAACATCTATTCTAAATAAATAAAATAAGATTCATAAAATTACACTTCAATTGTAATTGACGGCATTTTTTTATATACATTTTATCTCTATTATATTTTTTTAAATTTCAAGATTAATTCATAAATGATATAAAAGGCAGCATTTTCAGGCTTACTAAAACTGAACATCTATTCTAAATAAATAAAATAAGATTCATAAAATTACACTTCAATTGTAATTGACGGCATTTTTTTATATACATTATATCTCTATTATATTTTTTTAAATTTCAAGATTAATTCATAAATGATATAAAAGGCAGCATTTTCAGGCTTACTAAAACTGAACATCTATTCTAAATAAATAAAATAAGATTCATAAAATTACACTTCAATTGTAATTGACGGCATTTTTTTATATACATTATATCTCTATTATATTTTTTTAAATTTCAAGATTAATTCATAAATGATATAAAAGGCAGCATTTTCAGGCTTACTAAAACTGAACATCTATTCTAAATAAATAAAATAAGATTCATAAAATTACACTTCAATTGTAATTGACGGCATTTTTTTATATACATTTTATCTCTATTATATTTTTTTAAATTTCAAGATTAATTCATAAATGATATAAAAGGCAGCATTTTCAGGCTTACTAAAACTGAACATCTATTCTAAATAAATAAAATAAGATTCATAAAATTACACTTCAATTGTAATTGACGGCATTTTTTTATATACATTTTATCTCTATTATATTTTTTTAAATTTCAAGATTAATTCATAAATGATATAAAAGGCAGCATTTTCAGGCTTACTAAAACTGAACATCTATTCTAAATAAATAAAATAAGATTCATAAAATTACACTTCAATTGTAATTGACGATAATAAAAAACCAAATAAAAAAAGCGACACTAATTATGACCCGACCTAATATCTTCGAGATAGCAAGTTCGAAAATCAACGGGAAATGTGGGTAATGGAGTCAAAAAATATTTTCACTAACTTAGAGTAAACTCAAATATTTCTTTAGGCTTTTCTGAAGGCCTATAAAATTTGCAACAAGAATGGTAGTCTCATTTTCCAAAAAAAAAACTTACTTTAAATTAGAAGAGGGTTAAATTTAAATTGCATAAAATGTGAAATGCATAGAAATAGATTTTTAAAAATTATTACATCATTACTGCAACTAAATAAAAATGTAAAAATTCTTTTTCGAAGGACATATATATGAGAAATTAATTGTAGAAATTCCGCTTAAAATATCCCGGGCTTACAATACTTTAGAAACTAAAAATTTGCCAATTACTTGATAAAATGTAAAAATATAATTTTTTATCTATTCTCTAGGTCGTCTTCTTCGCAAATATGGAGTACTTCTATTTGACGATTTAAAAGTTTTTGAGGCATAAATGCGAATAATTGGAAATGTAGTTGTTGAAGTTATTGTGTTTTTTATATCTTTAATGCTTGTTGATTTGGTTATCCATTTTGTTTCTCCTTGCTTTCCTATTGGTCCGGTGGGGCCTCGAGGGCCTGAAAGTCCAGGTTGACCTGGAGGACCTCTTTCTAAAATTTAAGGAGATGTTCTGTCTTTTAATTTGTTTGTATGAATTTACCTCCTTGAACTCCTCGTAAACCACTCGGCCCCACTTCTCCTTGGTGCCCATCATATCCCGATACTCCAGGAGGGCCTCGTGGGCCGGGATTGCCAACTGGCCCTGTGGGAATATTTTAGTTTTATAGATTAATATTTTAGTTTATTAGATACCTGGAGGGCCAGTCGCCGCAAGGAAGACGAGCCTGCCAGGATCCCCAATTGGTCCAGCAATGCCAATATCGCCTGGAGGACCTGGTAGACCAACGGGGCCAGATGTTCCCTTTGTGCCAGCCACGCCTGAAAGGCCAGGTATGCCTGGAGTACTTAAAATTTGAAGAATTATTTTTGAAATTTCTTTAACTGGTCTTTATTTATAACCCCCCCCCCCCCCAACCTATTTGATTCTCCGATTAATTAGCCTATTTTAAAAAAGAAAAAAGAATATTGGTCTGAGACTGTGACAGGAGTGGGGGTGGGATATTAATAAAGTACCCTTTAACTTTTTTATTATAGAAATACCCAGCTGGCCCAAGTGTTCCCTTTACTCCAGGTGTTCCTGGAGGCCCAGGATTCGGTGCTGGGCAGATTTGACAAAAATCTTCTTCAGTTTGTTGCAGTTTTATATAAGCGCCATTAACGCCATTACGGCCATCTAACCCATCGTCTCCAGGTTTTCCGTCTTTACCGTGTTTACCCTGCTTTCCAGGTGGTCCAGCTGGTCCTTGTTGACAACTACAACCTTTAAATTAAAAAATATTTTTTGAATACATTTCTACCCCACTACAAGTTACAGCTATAAACCTCAGTTTAAAATAATTTTCTATTTGCTTGAAAGGTTCGCAGCAGTGTTGTTTACCATGCTTTCCAGGTGTTAAACAACACTGCATATTTACTTGCCAATTTTTTTCTGTCCATTTATTTGCTCCTTACTGCGAGCTAAGATATGAGTACGAATTTTGGCAAGAGCTCTAAACACTGGTTAAGGTATTTAGGATTATGAAGAGGATATATTATATTAAGGTTTAATTTATTTTTCATTACATACAAGCTTCCCTTAAAGCATATGGCGATGAATATTGAGTCTTTTCTATTTCCCTTTTATTTCGCTTTACAGGAGCTGATTCAAATTTTTGCGAAATACGATCTTGAATAGCAAGAAGTTCTGTCTGGAAATAAAATTCGTTTTTAAAATTTTAACAGAATTTTTTGCCTTGCATAAAACACTATTTTCAATCAAATAAGCGTTCTTTTGTTGCAAGTTTATAAATAATAGAGGAAATATTATTGCTATAAATGTAAATGTAAAAATTGAAATTGTTGTTGAAAAAATTAATAAAGGCCTGAAATCTTCCTTGACTTCCATTCTTTGGAGAAAAAATTTTTTATACTGAAAAATATCGAAAAAACAGATGGAAACTTTCTAAAAAACAGAAGAGAAAAGAAAGAAAAGTCAATTTTTCCTTTTAAAATTTTTTGATTACCGTATTTCCTCTATTAGAATGCCACCCTCTATTTGAATGCCAACCTCTAATAGAATGCCACCTTGGCCGGTGATTGAAAAATAGAATGCCAGCCTCTAATTGAATGCCACCCTCTATTAGAATGCCACCCATTTTTATGTCAAAATTTTACCAAATATAAAATGATATCCAATCCAAAGACGTTTCTATTGACTTTATCTTATTTTCTTAGCATTTTGGATTATTATGCAATCCGAAATGGCAAATCTCAGAGATCCATTAACGGGATTTTAAAAATGTCAACTGGGAGTTAAGATTTTTACTTAAAAATTTTTAAGTAATAGATATCAGGGATACAGGGACCTGATATATATCACAGATATGGATTAAAGGATTAAGATAAATTCAGAGTGATAGCGGTGGATTTTTAGGAATTGAGAGGATATAATTTGATTCAGAGTTATAAGAGAATATTGAGGAATAAGAGTGATTATGAGAGATATCGGGATTAGAAGGAATAGAGGGATATCGGTAATAAGATAAGATTTGCGGATAAAGATTATTCGGTAAAGGAAGGATACTTAGATGTGGAGGAACTCACTTTATCTCTCAAAATCCTCTCGAATTTGTTGAACTTTTTAAATGATTCTAAAGCTCCTTTAAACTTCTTAAGCCCTTTAAATCCATCGATAGTGCCACAACTTATCCTAATCAATTTTATTCGTTACAAATCCCTTGATATCTCCTCGATCTCTTACTTAATCTATATCCTAATCCTTAAATATTATATCCATATCCTCATAATCACTTGATATCTCCTTTACTTATGATATCCCCGATAATCCCTTGTCCTATCCAAGTCCGTCTTAATGATTAAATCATTTAAATTTTTGAATTATTCGAAATTCGATAGAATATTCAATAATATTTTAAAGAATTTTTACGATTTTATTTATCGAAATTTTCCAAAAATTATCCAAATTTTAAAATTTTCTAATCGAAAAATACAATGCCACCCTCTATTTGAATGCCACCCTCTAATAGAATGCCACCTTTAAAGGTGATTGAAAAATAGAATGCCATGGCATTCTAATAGAGGAAATACGGTAATTAAATACTTAAATTATTTTTATATTTTATTTAATAGAGGATTTATTCACGAATAAATGCTGAAAATATTATGGGAAATGGTTGTTTTGTTGATTAGTTATTAGTTTAAAAATAAAACATTTATCTCTTTTAACCTATTGCGCATTTATTCCCTTCTTATTCAAAGCAAGTTTTAAACAAATATGTATGTAAATAAACTTGACGAGAAAAAGTTTGTCTATACAAATTGCAATAAAACTAGGTCATAATAATTTAAAATTATTATTTCGTTTAAAATTATTAGTTCGACTATTAATGGTTAAAAATAAATTTGAAAAATTAAGCAAAATAATAATTAACAAGATTCTATGTAATTGAATTAATTTTATTTTTTGCTTTACCAAGGTAAGACTGTCCATTTAAAAATCTTTGTAGTACCTAAATGAGCAAATTGAAAATATTTTATTTTTGTTTCCAATCTTGACTATTTTCTTTAAACAGTGAATTGAAAGGAATTAGGAAACATCGGCCAAATTTACCTCGACATATATCTCGGCTTTTTCAACCTCTGTGATCTCAATCTCAGTTTTCGAAAATCATAACCTCACAACCTCTTTGATCTCGGTCTCGGTTTTTCGAAAAATCTCATCCTCGCGGAATTCTAAATTAAGAGGAAAATTCTAAATAATAAAAACAAAAAGATAGACTTCCGGTTAGCAATATTTCCGGAAAATAAATTACAAAACAAACTTTAATTCCTTTTTTTATTCCCCAGCTTTTATTTTTTTTCAATTTTGTCAAAATTTAAATTAAAAATAAATGTTAAAAACGAGAAGAAGCAAAAAATAAATTATTATTTAAATAGAAGGAGGGATTAGTGTTTGAAGTTAAATAATTAAAATTGTTTTATTATTTTAAAGGATTATAAACAAATATCCACCTTCACTGTTTAATGCCTTGCTAACAAATTTTTGTTGATTAATTTTATTTTATTTTTTATATAAAATTTATTTCTTTAGTTAATTAATTATTTTATTTTAGCATTTTTATTTAAATTAATAAAAGGATAGAAATATTTACTTATTTATTCCTTTTTTTATTAATAGAAACATTATTATATATTAAATTATTTTTAAATAAGGAAAGTATTCATAATTCGGTAAAAATATGTACTATTATTTTTTCTTTCTAAACATTCCTTTTTAACATATAAAATTACATATTTTGATTAAATTATTTTTTATAAAAATATAAAATGCGAGTTTTGTGTATTTCTAAGGCTTTACCCCAACATTACTTTATTGAAATTTATTTAATTCCAAGAAAATTATAATTAATTTTTATATTATAATTTAAAATATAATCGAATGTTTCTTGGAATTTAAACATTCTAATTAAATTTCCTTTCGAAGAACGTCACTCTTTCAATGGTTAGATATAATTTCCGATTAATAAACTTAATGGCAAATTGGAAACTTGAAATAAAAATCTGAATTTTTAACTCTCTAGGCAAAAAATCTATCTGAGAATTCAATTGTTCCTGAATTTCAGTCTGACATCTATCTGAGACTGGGAAATCTCAGCTATCGAGATTTTTTGAGATATCGATCTCGATTCTCGTTACGAGATATACCTCATTAGTCTGGTATCTATAATATATCTTTATAGAATTATGATATTAATAACCAAGTTCCCAGCGCTATTCTTCCAATAAGTGAATTAAATTTTTTAATTTTAACAATTAGGACATTAAATAAAAATTTTTGTAAAATTTTTTCAAATTAATAATAAAAATTTTACAAATTTTCTACTGATATTTAAAATAAAAAAACATTTTCCCATTCACATTTCTTTTATTCTTTTTATTATTTGTTTGCTTAGTGGGCGTTGTGGAGAGATGTTTTACCCTTTTCGTGCCTCTAATTGCCTTGCCCTTTTTGTGTTTTTTAGAAATGTTCTTCTCGCATTAAAATGCCTCCTCTCTAGCTTATATATAAAACAACTAATAATGCCAACCAGGCACATTTAATGTAAAAAATTTTAAACAAGGCAATGTGGGTGTTCACTTTTATATTTTGTTCCGCACGAGTTTCTTTTTTTTGCCAATATGTATTTAAAGTTTAGAAATTATTCAGTTCCTTTATTTTTTAAATTTTAAAAGCTTTATATATTTTAAATTATTTAGAATCGAAAATTATTTTAGAAAATCTTAGGAATTATCTTGACAAGTTTCCAACTCACAATGATTGCCTCCTATTTTCTCTCCCCAACAATTTCCAATCTTGCCTCGCAATTTTTTTTATTTTTTAAATGCCTCCCAAGTTTTACTAAATCTCGTTTTACTCTGCCAAATTCTTTCATCGTAGAGAAGAATAGCCCAATTATCTCTTTTTCCTGGCTTGCGGTTTTTAAGTTTTATTTCTCACAATTGACATTAGGAGAGTAGATCGAGTGTCCCTCACATCCCTAATTTGCTGTGCATCATTAAATTTCCTTGACCTTATTATTATATGTATGTATAACAAAGTTATCTACATATGTATACATTTCTTTGTCAAGAAAATAAAATTTAGGAAAAAATATAAAATAAAGAAACAAAAATAAAGAAACAAATCCAAAACAAAAACAACCAAAAAATTCCCTCGCAAATGCTTCCACCCTCTTTAACTTCACCATCATGTCTGCCCTCTACAGCTACTACTTCCCTTTTCTCACCCACAACAATAAATGTTACAAATTCTATTGTTACAGCTGCAATCCCCAGCTATGAAATATCTAGTTCTTCCATTCTATCTCCTCTATTGCCACCCTCACCCCTCCAACAAGAATCGCCGATTTCTCCATATTTTTGGGCAGCTAATGATTTTCCAGACGATTATAAATTTTTACAACAAATAAATGTAGAAATTCGTTGTTTTTGCCATATTGAATTATTAAATGCGCAATTTTCAATAACTCATAATGAGGAGACAAAGTGAGGAATTTTGAATAATATTTAATAGTTTCGTTTATGGGTCCTTTATTTATTTCTTATCACCGATTGTTTTGGTGGTAATTTTTGGATAGGGAGTTTTTATGGCTTTGGCCCATGTCCATTAGGTCTAGGATCCCTCAGTATGTAGTTCTAGAACCACCGTTATAGCGTGCCGTTATTAATACCTTCAAAGGTAGCTTAACGTGAATCCTCTAATTATATTAAAATTGTCCATATCTGCGTTTCAAATGTCGGATATTGAGAAATGATTCTAATTTTTAATATTTCCTTATTTTTCTTTATTTCTCTTAATTTTTAAAATATTTTTTAAAAGTGAAATAGAGTTTGTCATAAATTCATTCCTTTAGTCAACAGGAAAACCAAAGACCAAAAGCATAAAAAGCAACAAAAATACGGGAAATTAATATTATTTTCCTAGTATTTACTTAAAATTTTTATTATATTATTAAAAAGCTTTCTAAATGTTTTTTCTTTTATTTTTAATTATCTGGCTATAACAAAGTTCCGGTTCATTAAATGTAGACCTAATAATTAGTCATTAAAGAGTTGTTCTTTATATCGATATGGAAAATTTATTTAGAAACAAATAAGGACAGTTGAGGAAATTTCGTTTTAAGCCTAAGCTAACATTCGGGAAGGGCTGAAAAAATTTTGAACCCTGGAGCTTTTCTCTTTTGTAAGATCCAGTTAAAACCTAAGATATATCAGCAATTACCATCCAAAGTAATGCTGTTTAAGTTCTTAAAATTAATTTTTCTACTACATAATATTCGAGAGTGTTTTAATAAATAAATTTAAACGTATAAGAACGGGAACGAGAAATTTCAATTTTGGATGTTTTTCCTTAGGGTTTTCCTTCGGTGTTTTTACTTCAAAAATAATTTTTGAGAAACTAAAATTTTTTTATTATTTTTAAATTTAAGCATTAAAACATCTTTTGCAAAAAATGTCCTTTTCCTGTTGCAAAGGCCAATTTTATCAAATAAAATATTCTTACACATAAAAGCTTTTTAATGACATTTTTTCGAAAAAAAAGATTAAAAAAACATTTTAAAAACATTAAAAAAATTAAAAAAATTTTTTGATATTTTGCCAAAATATTTTTAAATATTTTAAATGTTAATATTTTTGTTGATTAATTTTGTGGACAAATGTTGGGCTAACCTTTTTATTTTTTTATTAAATGGGATAAATATATTTACATTCCGAAGAGCATTAAATGTGGTTATCTTGCAATTTATTTAATAATATTAAAATGTAATAATGACAAATAAATACAAAAAATAATCATATAAAGCAAAATTTTGACATGTCTTTAATGTAATATTTCAAAAAATAGAAAAGATAGTGAATAATTTTTAAAAAATCATTCAAACAATTTTATGCGAATTTTTTATAAACACTTGAATGTTTGGTTTAATATTTTAAATTCAAATTGTTTTTGTCCCTATTAGTGGAAAATTCCCACGTGCTCCGGTTTTAGCCGAAAATTTTCAACACTTTTTATCCGTTCTCCCCTTACCTACTCTATATGAAAGCAGAGATTTGACCGAGAAGAGATCTCAAACAAAAATCTCTTATCGTTATCGACATTTTTCAAGATATCGATCCCGATTCTTCTCAATCCATTCTATTGCTATATGGTAAAATTTGAATTATAAGGGGTCGCCTGGACATATTTCCGTTTGGAGAAAATTAATTCAGTGTAATAAACCTTCATTCAAACCTTTTAATCTAAAAATTTTCAGCGATTTCTTTGTTGAATTGCTTCCCACAACAGAAGGGAAACTTGCCGTTCCTGTGCTATGTGCTCTTTTTCGTTTTTTACCATCGGAGCCTGAACATTTTCAAATTTTTACTTCATCCTATGGGTTTTGGAGGCGTTGTGGTCTTGTGAAACGTTTTGTGCCTAAAACATTTTCTGTTGAATCTAATGTTGAGAATGTACAACCTCTTAGATTACATTTACATGTTTATGAACAATTTTTCTGTATCGAGATGAATGGGAAAGAGGTTAGAAAATTAATATAGTCAAATCTCTATAAACGTCACCTCCTGTACATAAGTTTGCCGACGACAGGAGGGAAGTAAGTGGACATCAAATCCGATAAAATAGTTCTCTCATGAGAGGGGAAGTGAAGGGTGGTGTTGATTAATTGAGAGCTTTAACTATATAGGATTAGCTCTAACCCAATTCTTAAAAATCTGGAATTGTTTTTTGTGTCCTTAATGGTTTTTACTTCCAATTTTTACTTTTCGATTTTCTTTCTAAAGTGAACCTAAGGAACTGTATTTACTAGTGTTCGGCATTTGCGATTTTTCGAGATCGAGATTATCGAAAAATCTCGATCTCGAAAAAATCTCGATTTTTCCAAAAATTGATCGAGACGAGATCGAGATCGATAATCTCGAAAAATCCCGATATCGAAAAATCTCGATTTTTCCAAAAATTGATCGAGACGAGATCGAGATCGATAATCTAAAAAAATCTCGCGATATCTCGAAAAATATCGTCGATATATCGTCTCGTGCCGAACACTAGTATTTACTCAATATTTAATACACTCCATTTTTTATAAAGTAAAAAAATTATCAGCAAGATAGAGAGACTTGAGAGAGAGATGAGAGAGACTTACCGAATTACTTTTTAAGTCTTTTATATATTTTCAGATTCAACGACAACAACACCGCAAAGAATTTCTTCGCCGCTGTTATCAGCCTCGTATTGGAAACAGAAACATTTCAATTACTGATGAAACAAAATTATAATTTATTTAACACATTTTATTTTTTCTTGAAGTTTTATTGTAAAATATTTATATGATTTTATTAGTTAAATATAAAAAATTATTTTAAATTATTTATTTTTTTGTTAATAATTATGTAAGTGGCCGAGCCTGAAATAAAGATGAGTAAAAATCTGGAAAACGTTAATGTCCAGATATGTAGTAACTTTGTTTATAATCATCCAATAGCGCTGCTTTTGGTGTCATTCGACTCAGCTCGTCAATCCCTTTCGAATGAGCTATTATTTGCATATTCGAATTTTTTGACCGCAAAACAGCTTACTCCCCCTATGGGTCCCGGATTTTAAGGGGTCTGAAAATCCGGGAAAAACACAAAAGAGGACCATTTTGAGTAATTTTATATTGATATTTTACCTTCTCACATCTTTTTAGACAAGAAAAACATAAGTTCTGTTGTGTTCATGAGCCGAAGTCTTACCAAGTATTCTTATAAAAAACAGTTTCTTAAATCTAAACTCTCAGAGAATTTTACAAAGAACTCTGCTTATTTCCCTAAATTTCTAAGTTTATATAGGTGATGCAGCTACTAAAAAAATTTTTTTTTAATTTTTTAAAAATATTTTTTCCCAAATTTCCAATTTTTTTAATATAATGTAAACAAATGTTTTTTGACATGTTTTATACGAAAAAATACAAATCGTCTCCTTTTTCTATTTTTAATATCCATTCTAAGGTGTAAAATTTAAAAGCAAATAAGGATTTAAAAAAATTTTTTGATAAAAGGAAATTAAACAAACCGGAGAGTCCCCCCCCCGTCCAAACCGGAGAGACCACTTTAACAAAAAAATAAAATAACCCCAATTTAAAAATAAAATTCCCAATCACAAATCCTCTATCATTTTTTTCTTCAAAATATCGTAGACAATCTAGTAGTTTTTCTGTAACTTAAAAATTTTTTATAAATATTTTTATAAAAATTTCTACTTGACCCGGTGTGCTTTTTACCTCGTTTATGAGGCATTTGCCTCTTTCTTGGCAGATTTTGCCCTCTTTTTGTGAAACAATGATCTCTTTTGGTGATTTGGAAAGGGGCACACTCATTTTCGACGAACTAGCTGACTAAACAACAAACTAATGGCTTTTTCAATATTCTCCCATAGCTTATATCTTAAATATCTAAATACCTGTCTTTTAATCTATGAAAACACCGAATAATTTAGTTTTTTTCCCTTTTGGTTCTCCTTGAGGATTCGAAGAGCTAGCCTCGCCTTGAATTTGTTGATGGGCATTTCCTTTTTAAATAAATAATACTTTAGTTATTCATTTAGATTAACAGACTTGGTAATGGACATGGATTTTACTATCCGTATTCGAATTTTAGGGCGGATATCCGCAGGCATTTTGAAATTATCTATATCCGTATTTATTACAAAGTCTGTAGATTAAAATTAATTTCACAAAAGTCAATTATTAGGATTGGAATTGGGTCTGATCCAGATTAAGAAGTAAAAAGGGGAATTCTCAACAACAATTTTAGCGAATTTTAAAAATTAAAAAATTTTTAAAAATACTCCGTAAATTCGCCCTTGTTTATTTTCGTTAAGAACTTAAGGTGGATAAAGAGGGATTAATGGGATATAGGAGATCATTAAAAATTAAATAGTCTTACTATTATTTAATTCATTAAATTTTTCTTTGATTGAATCTAATCGGGTTTTTTGTGTGGGATATGTCGATGTATGAGTCAGTTTTTGCAACAAAAATTCTATCGTTTCTATTTGAAGCAATTGTTGCCATTCCTCAAGATTAATTCCCGGTTCTTTATAAATTTCCTCCATGAATGTCATCTTTTTATTAGCTAAACTCGACACCGCCTGGTTGCGGTTAATAGAATGTGAATGAAATAATTTATCAGTTCCGAACAATTCACGGTCAACGTAAATTATGGATTTATCACAAATGTTTTGTATGTTGACTGTATAAAGTATTACACCAAACATAGTTGTATCGTTTGGAATTAACGAAGCTCTATCATTTCGATGTAATTCAGGGCAAATAAATTCACGATTAACTTCGCTCTTGATATTAAAAAATTAATTTTAGGATTTTTTTCAAAATTTTGAAATTTTAATTTTAACAATTAGATAGTACTTTGTTAATTTAAATTTAAAATTTACGTTATTTTGATTAGCCATAACTAATTTATATTTGTTTTCGGGGCATGCTTTTCCCTCATAAATGTTTGTGGCAAGTGAATTTGGGAAGAGTTTTATGTTCAATTGACTGTTATCAGATTGACATTGAATTCGAATATTTTTGTAGTTAACATTGTCCAAATGGTTAATTTTAAATTGTAGATGTACATCGTAATCGACGCATTTAACAAAAATAATAAATTGAAGCAAGTTAAAGAAAACAAGCAATTTAGTTTTACATATCATTTCTAAAATTTTTGTGAATTTTAAATTTGTAAATTAACACATAAAAATATAATAAATGGCCTGACACCTTTAGTTAAACAAGAATTTAAACTGGATAGCATTCCATGTCTTTAGTCCCAGCGTAGACATACCCAGTTGTAGACATACCCCGCCTGTAGACATACCCAGTTCTGTATTAAGGCTGCAACTATAGCAAGCGTGATATATCCCGGGCCCGGGGTTACCGGGCCCGGTAGCCCGGAAACCGGGTATTTTGATAAAATCCGTGTTTTTCTGGGTTTCCAGGTTTTCGGGGTTTTTAGCCCGGAAGCCCGGCCCGGGTCCAATCGAAAGAAAAAACCCGGATACCGGGCCGGCAAATTGAAAAGTTCGAACTCTGCTAAGAAGCAAGGGTTTGTTAATTGATTTTTGTAATAGAAAAAGATACAAAAGTACTACACAAAAATATTTGAACGGATTAAGGTGTATATGGGATTATAGGATTACGGGATATATCAAGAGGAATATTATGGAAGTCTTACGATATATTACCCATGTTAATAAAACCAGAGTTTTTATTAAATTTTATTATTTTTTTTATAAATTAGAGTTTTGAAATGCGATTATGAATGGCTAATGGAATCTGTCATGCTATATATTGAATAACGTTACGTGTCATCATGCCCTCCCTTAATTTTAATGGATATTGATTTGCAATAATTAAGAAAAATTTTTAAATAAAAATTAAAATTTAAATATAATAGATGTTTAAATAAACAAATAAAAAAAGTTTCATGCTTTGTTTATTTAACATAAACTTTCAATTAGAGTTCAGCGGGATCGGGATCCCGGTTGGGATCGGGCGGGATTATCCCGGGTTTTTCGAATCCCGATCCCGATTTTTCTGATCCCGGTCCCGAAATAAATATCCCGATCCCGGCTAATCTCAATCCCGAGCCGGGATCCGGGATCGGGCTATGCGATTTGGTATATCCGATAGATCCGGATTATCTCGGCCGATTTTCATTTTTATGAAAAATGCAGAAACATGTCAACTGAGATACAAATAGAGCTTTCGATTGCTATATAGAACGTATTTTTTGAAAGAAAAATTAAGAATTAAAAAAAAATTTTATAGACTGCATAAACATATTGCCGGCACTGTATATTTTTTTTTGTAAAAATACACAGGTCGGTTTTCCTGGCCTGAGAACAGGATGGTTTTCCTAGCTTTGATAAAATCTGTTTTTTCGAGCTTTTATGGAGTTTAGCTCGGATGACTCGGCCCAGACAAGTCTTAAAGAAAAACTGAAATAACGGACTCGGAAACTTGAAAATATCGAACTCTTATTTATATAATTTTTTTAAATATTTAAATTAATTTTTGGTATAATAAATTTTTTAAAAATTTTTTACTTAGCAAAAATTTTAATAATTAAAGAAATTATTACTTAAATATTTTATTGTACATATATTTATAAAATTTTAATTGAAATTGGTATTACTTAAATTTTAAAATTTGGGAATTTTCGAAGAAATTGCTTCTTGCCTCTATTGATTTCAGTCATATTTCTAGTTGGAGTGTATTGATTTGCTTCTACCGAAATATTTTTTTGAACTGGAAGAGGAAAAGTCAATTGTCTCTTGCGGCGCTTCTTTCCCAAAAGTGCCAATAGCAAAGCAGTTGAATCACTGCCTCCCCCACAACAACAGTCACATCCGCAGCCTCCTATTTAAGAAATATTTATTTTTCAAGGTATTACTAGGGATCGGATTTTTAGGTTGCAAAGACCTTAAAATAGGTACTCAAATAGGCCGAATAAATTATCAAAATTGGTGACAAAAGTAAGAAAATAGGTTGCAAAAAGGTTTTCTCCGGACCTACGACCCAGTGGGCGTAAGTCCCGAACATGAAGAAATGTTTTGGAACCATACCCCTATTTTGCAACACCAAGAAAAGTTCAATTATTTTTTGATTGGACTCATAAAGCTAGATTGGATTCAGTCGAAAGACACAAAAATCAACGAAATCTGACTTGATTCGACAAAGTTATGACCGTTTGTTTTTACCCCTTTCACAAGGCCTACCATTCTTTTTTTCCGGAGATGTCTGTAGTATATTATACTAAAGTCAAATAAAATAATCCAATTTAAAAATAAAATTCCCAATCACAAATCCTCTATCATTTTTTTCTTCAAAAATATCGTAGACAATCTAGTAGTTTTTCTGTAACTTATTTTTTATAAATATTTTTTAGACTAGAGTAATTTCAAATCAAGAGAGCTATTTTGGTAACTTAATTTACAAAAAAGCCCAGAGTTGATTACACATAGGTGAAGTAAATCGGGACCGATGGAATTGTTGTTTATAGTACGGTACTGATCGGACTGTACCGTACTGCAGGTATTCTATATCGGTAGTATGGTACGGAATACGCAGGTACTTAAAACCCTGGACCTCTCAGAATTATTATATGTAGTATCATAAAATTGTATAAGCGTCACATAAACGAACAATTAATTTTTAAAATTTATTTTAGGCCTTGCTCCTGGGCCGGCTAGCAAGATGAAAATTCATAATTTAATCTCATTGACAGTAAATAAATCATTGATGGTACCAGATGTGAGCGCATTGCGTTATTTGCGTTAAATTTTGGCCTTGAGTTGCGTCCTGTATTTTTTCTGATTCGTGATACAAATTCGGGATAAAAAATCATCGATTCTTGCATATTTTATGGTCTTTAACGTCTCTATTAACCCCCACTCATTTTTTTAAAAACATAAAAATTATTGTTCCATCTACAATTTTTAAAATTATTTAAAATAACAATGTGTTAAATGACACCATTAGTGTTCAATTTCTATTTTGAACAATTTAAAATTTAAATTCAATTTCTATTTAAAAGATCATGTGTATTTATTACTTTATTATTGCATAAAATTATCACATAAAGATTTAAATAAAATTTATACTTGTGAAGGGATTTGAGAATCCAGAGAAAGGACTTGAGTTAAATACTAGAGATTTTAAGGTTAAGGAGTAAGACTGTGCTAACAAATAAGAGAAATGTTCTAGAGATCAGTTCAGGACAAGTTATCGAAACCTCGATCCTCAAGTCCTTTCTCTAGTTAAATTTTGTCCTCTACATTTTTAAATAATATATTTGCTGGGTAAATGAAGGTTAATATATGTATATAAGTTAATAAATTAATTTATTTAATGATTGTATGGGGGTAGAAATTTATAAACTAAGCGTTGTTTCTTCTCTGGTTTTTGGATAATTCCTTTTTTATAATATTGTCTCAATGAACGGCTCAATTTATCATAATTCATTGCTGCTCGATTTTTACGAATGCCCCAATAACGGGCAAGGTGATGAGAAGACTCGATCTTGAATGTTCCTTAAAATTATATTTTTTGGCATGTTAAAATTGTTAAATATTTTAAATTTTGTATAGAAAATAAAAAAACATTTAGTTTATTTGATAGTTAAACGATGATGTATTTGAGTGATTTTCTATTTCTTTACCGAACTTTTTAGATACTTTCATAAAAATTCTCACATTCTAAGAATCATAAAACAACCAACTCTGTTAAATTTAAACTGAGATATTTCCACCATTCTTTATTTTTAGTTATTTATCTTGTATCAGCTAAATCACATCATTAAAATGAATTTCTGTAAATGCTTGGATCCCCAAGTTTTAAATAACATAATTTAGGATGTGAAATTTGGGACGTGAAATTTGTTATGTGTCCCCGATCTCCTTCGAATGTTCCAGCCCTTTCTTTCTACCTTTCATACATTGTACATTTCTACTCGGATAAACGTTATTCTTGTGCACGTCAACATCGGGCAACCCTAGGACATGACATTACGGAAAGGGATTTGCTTTCATTTTAAATAATAAAAATTGTCTTTTCCCTCACCCTCCTCTCTATTAACCCAACGAACACATCCTTCAAACTCCTTCGGCCTGTCAAGCAATTCTCTTATAAAATGCCACAAATGTATTGTGCCACTACTTGGGTTATTATTTTGAGCAGTTATAATTCTTTGATGATGTCGGGGATTTTGTTGTTGTTGGGAATATTGCCGGTGTTGTTGATGGTTTTTATTGTTGTAATGAAAGTTTGGATTTTGTAAAAGGGAGCAATTCTATGTATAAAAATATTATTTTTTGTGCTTATCGGAAATATTCGTTACACTATTAGAAAAATTTATTTTGCTATTTTTACTAAAATTATAGCAAAGTACTAAATTATAGGAAGCGTAAAATTACAGATTTAGCTAATTAATATGTTTTCTGGAAATTAAATTGCTATTGAATTTAAAATATTAGGTCGGGTCATAATTAGTGTCACTTTTTTAATTCGGATTTTTTGATTTTTAAAATTAAGTTTTTAATAAATATTTTTTATTTTTATTACGAATCATCTGTTAGAGTATGTTCTTAAGGATCCCAGCGTTTGAGAATTTTTGGTTAGGTATTCAGAATTTTTGGTTAGGTAATAATTCACACCTCAGTTTGAGTGCTAAACAAAGCAGCTGCGGCGTTTACAGCCTTTTCGTTTTCTGATATAAAATATGTTGAAGGTGTTGTTATTGTTGAATTGGTTGTATTTATGTAATTAAGGTGTTGCTCTTCATCTCCTACTGTAATTTTTCATTACAAAAATTTTAAAAAATTTAATTTGGCGAAAAAAATTTATGAAAATAATTTCGCGATTTTTGGGGATTAAAAAAAAAATATTATTTTAATTTCAAAAAACAATTCCAAAAACATATTTAATTCAAAATTTAAATATAATAAAATTAATTATGCCCGAGCAAGAGTCGTCCTGTCGAAATGTTGTATTGGGGGATTCGGACATGACAGATTCTGAAGGAGAACATTCATCACTATTAATATGGTGAATGTGAAGACCAGAGGATGATAAGAAGGAATTTCCTGGTCTTTGAAGTGTCTGTTCTGGGACTCCATTAAATTGTTGTAGATGATAAGAGGGTGGAACTAAAATAATTTCAATTACCGTATTTCCTTTAATAGAACGACATGTCGTTTTATTTTTCAACCTCCCTCTAGACTGTCGTTCTATTAAGGGTTGTCGTTCAAATAGAGGCTGTCGTTATATTAGAGGAAATACGGTATTTTATAAATTGTGGATTTATTATTTTTTGATTTGTTGCTTTAAATCGCAAGTTAAAAAATTCCTAATGCAGTCTAGTTTGAAGTTAAATTTACTATTTAATTATTCCTTCATTAAAAATTTAGGACTTGAATGTGTGTGTTTTTAAATGTGTGTCGTTCTAATAGGGGTGTTGGTCTAGGAATTTATAACGCTTTAAAATTTAATATCAAACGGGCCTTGTGCAAGCGTTCTTTGGTTACTATAATATTGCTGGTGATGTACACCTTGATAAGTATGTACAGCTTGATAATGCTGTTGTTGGGGATATGTGCGGATACTAGGTATCTGTCTTCTCGAAGAATTCGATTGGTTAAATTGTTGTGAGGCAGAAGTTGAGGAGGAGCAAATACTGCTTGAGGATGGGGATGTTGATGAACCAACGGTGACGTTGTTGTATCCTGTTAGAGCTACGGCAGTGGAAGAATTAAGATGGTTGTCATTCTTGGAATGGGAGAGCGAAAGAGAAAACATTTTTAAACAAATAATATTTAAATAATTAAATTATTAAAAGTCGGGCCTAATTCTAGATACTCCCTGAGGCAAAAAAATTAAATCTTAAATCGAGTTTAAGCCACTAATAAAAATTACAGTGTATCTTTTATTTTGTTTCTCTATAAGTAAGTCCAACAATCTAACTTTATCAATTTATAAATATCTTACAGTCCAATCTCTGCTGCTGCTATTTATTTCAATAAATGGTTGTTGTTGCCCACAGGATTCGAAAGCTTTATATAATAAAAAGCTATATAAAAATTTTAAAAAATTCAGAAAGATTTATAGTTCAATAAACTACAATATAAGAAAGGCAGATAAATTTAGGGAAAATATTTTTTAAAAATATAATCACCAGTTTTCCAGAGTTGCAGCTGTGCATGTAACGTGTCTCCACCATCAGGAAATCGCTGCTGGAATTCTTCAACTCCAAGATTCAACATTCTTTGACCGTTTAGGTTAACGAATGACTCGGGTGGAGGTATTTGTATTTGAAATTGAGTGCACATTTCGGCTACCCAACGGCGAGAATCTTTAAAATATTTTAGAGGCTTTGTAGCAAATATTCTATAATATGTTTAGTCAAATCCCAATACATATAAAAGAACGTTCCTTTAAAGCCAGAGTAAGTTGTGATGGAAAAAATTTACTTAACATTTAGAAATTTTCGGGACTATTTCGACGAATATGCGCATAAGACACATATGTTGGGCTCGAGACATGGTCTATATTATTATATATTTGAGAATTATTTAACATATTAGCCATGTTGAATGGCATGCTCCAAAGGGAGACATTTTAAGTGATTAACACTATTATAGAGAATTAAAGGAAGTTCCTCTATTCTAAATTTAGATTTCATAAACTTAAAAATTCTAACCATCCGCGCTCCACAAAGCCAATTCTGTAGGTAAACCAAGTTTGGCACAAGTACTAGTAATATCAGCAATTAAATGCCTCAGAATCAGTTCACGATAAATTTCTGTCTGATCTGTTGGTTGTTGTTGTCCTTGTAAATATACATTGTTATTGTCTTCGCAATATTCTTGTTGAGGTTGGTAAGTTCTGTTTTGTTCAATTTTACATATTCGTTGTAAACTTTGTTGATTGTTATTTATCTTTACAAAAAGTTTATATCACTAATGGGAAACAAAAATTTTACTTAAAACTTTTAAATTTCATGGTAATTTACAATGACTCAATTTATTTTTATTTAATTATTTATGATTTAAAACAAAAAATTTTCTAAAATGTGTAAGGGTAGTTGTCTAAAACTCCTCAAAAAACTAGGTATAAGTTTGTTATTCCTGTGCTGATTAACCTATTCCTAATAGCCTGATTTGAATAACTTTATAAAAATTTTAGGATTTATTTTTACTAGCATAATTTTTCCTTATCATATTGCAAGTTATCATAGCCTTCAATACTTTCTTTATAAAAATTTCTACCTTCTCCTGATCCTCTCCATTTTTTTCTTCCTCCTCTTCCAATAATTCTGTATCACTCTGGGATGGGGTAAATGAAGATTGTTCACTCTTTATTATACTTATCTCGAAATTATTTAAATCTTTGCTTATTTCCTCGTCTTCATTTTCTTCTTCCTCCTCCTCTTCTTCATCCTCCCCTTCCTCTTTTCCATATTCGTTTTTATTATCTTTGTGTCCCCTTTGGCACTTTAGCTTCATTCAATTAATAAAATAAAATATTTAGCTAATTAATTTTAAAAATTAAGAGATAAAAACAGGAAAAAATTATAAAACGAGTTTTTGATGAGTAATTTTAAAAAATTTTATTTTAAATCAATTTTTTTATTTTTGCAAATTAAAAAAATTTAGAGTTTAATTTTATAAGTTTATCAGTTTATGGAGTGAAGTAGACAAATAGTGTGATTAAAATAAATATTTGAAGACTATGAAGAGGGCAAACCTTTATTTATAGAAATTATATAGTTTAATTCTTTAATTTTTTGCAACAATGAGGCACACCCAAATTTATAAAATTAAACACAAAATTTAATAAAAAATATGATTTTAAAATTAAAATAAAAAAATTTTTTTTATATTTTTTAAAAGATAAAACTTGAAAAAAATTTCATATTAATAAAAATAATCGAAAATAATTTTTTGATAAATTACTTAAAATCTTTATATTGATAAATTAAAATGTTTGTAAGGCCGGCAGTTTTAATAACCTTTTATCGTAGATCTCTTAATATCAAGTCCTTCCTATACAATCTTTTGCAATTTTCTCGGATAGGGTTAGAGCTGTTTTACTTATTTTAATAAATTATGTCAGACAGACTATTAAATATTGCAAAAAAATTTATGTAAATTAGCAATTCCTTAAGATTAATCAGATTAAAAATCTTAGTATATCTGTAAATATACAGACTTGTTATTTTAATTTGGATCCAAGAGAGTATTCGTACAATTACTTTTTTCAAATAGCTCGTAAATAAAGATATTTAGATATTTAAAATTTTGAATATTATCCTTAGATAAAATTAAAAATAAAAACTTTGAATTAATTAAATATAGGTGGCATTTACAGACATAAAACAAATAAAAATTAATAATTTAATTTTATTTGAAAACTTTTTAAACAAAAATCGTGTTTTACAACAGCGCAAGTAACAAAAATAGAAAATTGGAAAGACCAGCTGCCATGTCATTCCAAAAAACGAAAAAGGGAAAGAAATAAAATAAAACGCAAGCCCTCTATACTGGTCAAATGGCGATTGTTCCCTTTCAATTTTTTCATTCTTTTTTTGGGCACGCAAATTGGATCTGCTCGGAGAAAATGAGGGATTTTTAGAAAAGAACGATTGGATTAGAAAAAAAAAGATTTGAAGGGGTAAAAGGGATATTCAACGTGTTTTCTGTGTGAACGAACATTCGCGCAGCGCAAGAGGCTGGAATTGGGAGAATAATAAAAAAATATTTGAAGAAAGTGGATGAACAAGAGGGCGCTGGAGGAGAGAGAGGGCAAGATGGTAACATATTCGCAGCATTTCTTTTTTCTTTGATTTTCGATTGGGAGACATGAAATATTTATGATACGTTATTTAAACATAACTTCATTAAAATTAAAGATAATGAGATCAAATAAAGCTTAAACAATAGAGAACCAAATAAGCATCAAAAATAATCAAGAATGCTTGAAGTACTCACCCTTTGCTCGGGTACAAAGTACATGGCGCATGAAAAAAAGCCCCTTCTCACTTGATTTGCGAGCTGCCTCAGAGGGTACTTGCATCTCTGGGTCATAACTTATTATTTTTTGTAAAAAAGTTTTGATTTTTTGAGCTTGTAGGTCTTGAGTCCTAAACAATTTTGTTTCAAAACAATTTTTCACCCTTTTATCAATACAGCCATGCATCTTTTTACATTTGAGTATTTAAAAGTATGGTTTTTCTATTTTCGGAGGCATATATCTCTACGAATTCTTGTATATTTGAACTCAGCTCGGCGTGATGAATCGAATGGTATATACATCGAATTTCGATCTTGGTGGGCCTATACTAAAGTACAGTCTCAATGTCTATTACAATTCATTGTTTTCTGGACTTTTATCTGTCTAAACTTTTACCTGTTTATCTTATCGTTTATTTCATTTCGTCTTTGCGATTACGTGGCTGTCCCTCCGTGAATGTGCTCCTTTTAATACTTTCACTTTTCTCCCCTTTATTTTCTTTCTTTTTGACCGACGTTGACCGATGATGTTGTTGATGATGTGATGACTGGTCTGTTGGTGGATATTGCTTTGTTAGGAGGCTATAAGCTTGCGATTTCATCTTGTGTGTCTTTTTGAGCATTTTTTCTTGCAATTTTGCCTCTGGCGATGTGACAGCATGGAATGAATTGCGCCCACACATCCAGATATTTTGGTTGTATTAATACTAGTACATAATATATAATTTTTGTGTGAATGTAATTTGATTTTTGCGACAACCAAATAGCAACCCGTCTATTTTTTGGAATTGTCGAATAATGAATGATGGCTAATAGAAATTTATAACGTAAATATTATTTTTATTTCTCAACAAAAATTAAATTTTTAAAAATTAAATATGTAGCTAAGCGTATGCTCTCATACTACATTTGTTTAAAAATACTTTAATTTTTAGAAATTCGAAAAATGCCGTTTTAAATTTAAAAATTTTATAGTTTTATTGGCTCTATTACACAATATACGTCCAATCAACTATTATGCGTCCAATCAACTTTTATACGTCCAATTAAAGTTTATACGTCCAATGAAAAGATTATGCGTCCAATAAAAATTTATGCGTCCGATGAAAAGTTTATGCGTCCAATCAAATTTTATATGTCCAAACACATTTTTATTAGTGACCGGGCCGGATCCGGCCGGATTTTTCAAGAGTCCGGATACCAAATCCGGGTTTTTTCGCGATCTCCGGATTTTTTCCCGACCGGATTAATCCAGAAAAATCCGGCTGGATCCGGTCCGGCTCCATTGCCAAATCCGGATCCGAATCCATTTTAAACCGGATTTGAGATTGATCCGGTGACGGGGACGGTTGTTCCATTGACGGGGACGGTTGTTTCTATTAACCCTATTTGAGCAAGGCGTTATAATAAATAAAAATTATTTTGATTTTTTCTGAATTTATTTTTTCACTGGACATATAAAAATTTATTTGGACGCATAAACTTTTATTGGACGTATAAAAATTTGATTGGACGCATAAATTTTCATTGGACGTATAAACTTTGATTGGACGTATAAAAGTTATTTGGACGCATAATAGTTGATTGGACGTATATTGTGTAATAGAGCCGTTTTATTAACTGGGATAACCATACTTGATTAAAAATTCTAAAGAAGCCTAAAATTAAAAATTCTGATTTAACTTTAATTAGATAATAAATGGATAATAAATAATAAAATAATTTATTATCATTCTTAAAAATTAATTTACTAATCAATCTTGATTTTAAAAATTTTTATAAGGTAAATCGAATAGAAAGAAAATTAAGGGGAAATATCTCTTCTTTTTTATTAAATAATATTAATAATTCCAAAGAAATCTAGAATCCAAAGAAATCATTCATACAAAATGAGACAAAGATCCTTGATTGAAAATTATAAAGAAGTCTAAAATTAAAAATTTTTAGAATTCTATATTTTTTTATATAGTTATAAATCTTATTTTTTTACAAAATTTAAATTTATTTTCATTCCATCTTTTTTCCAATTAAAATACAATTTTTATCCAACTTTTAAAAGTATGTAATAGGTAGTCTCAAAAAATTTAAGTAAAAATTAAATTAATTATTTTCATTTTTTCGTCTCCCACAGACATAATTCTTCTTCACTTTAATCTTCTTTAACATTAGAAGAATTTTTGTGGATCAAAATGCCTTTACTTTTCCTCCTTAAAAATAAAAATATATATTCAATTTGCAATTAATCGTCGCGTCTAAATAAAATAGAATAAATTTTTTTGTGTTCAAAAAACAAAAAATGAAAGGAAAAATAAATTAGAAAAATTCAACAATTCAGGTCAAAAATTCCTTTCCTTCAATTTGTGCGTGAAAAAGCGAAAGTTATTCGTGAAAAAAATATGTCAACAACGACCCAAATAATTTTGAAGAATTAAAGGAAAGAAATTTGAAAGTAATCAAAAAAATTTGAAAAAAAACTTTATGGGTTAAATTAAAGTTAACCCTCATTTTTAGATACATTCTAGGCTGAATGAATGTAATTTCGGGGGCCTAAAATTTCGGGCCTGTAATTCGGCCCTATGAAGTCAGATTACATCGATTTTAGTGTCATCCGAATCATCACGACGAGCACTTTCGAATGAGCTATAATTTGCAATTCGAATTTTTCAGTCCAAAGTCAGCTTGTTCCAATGTTCTTTCAATATTTGGGGGCCTGTATCACTGCGAGTTTTTGTCTTCGGTAAAAAGTTCTTGCATATTTAAACTCAGCTCGGCGAGACGAATTTTTGAAAGTAATTAGCACGGAAAGGGTGTTTTTCGTGCGTTTCAGAACCTAAGCAATTCAGGAAAAAAATATGGATTTCCATATAATTTCGCACATTGCACATCAGTCATCTCACTTTTCTGGTGCCAGAATTTTGTTTTTGGCCCCCTAACTTTTAATTTTGGATTTCATTAATAATTTAATTCCGCCATAAAGTCCGCAAGTAGATTACTTCATTCATACTCTTTTTACTAATTCATAAAATTTCCATATTAAATAAATATAATTTTTTATGATCAGATAAAGGATTTTTACTTATAAATTGAAGTATTTATTAGAGTTCGAACCCGGGCCGGGCCCGGACCGGTTTTTTCCGGGCCCGGTGGCCCCGAACCGGGTATTTTTGAGAAAATCCGGTTTTTCGGGGTTTCCGGGTTTTCGGGGTTTTTAGCCCCGAAGCCCGGCCCGGGTCGCATCTGAAAAACCCGGGCCCGGCCCGGGTCCAAGTTTGAGTAAATTTTAAATAAATTTCTGAATTTTTTGCCAAATCTAACTCCTTAAACATCCAAAAAAGAAAAAATTTTCGCCTGCGGCGCCAAAAAAGGAAAAAATCTGTCTACTTTTTTATCTAAAATCACAAAATTTTCGCCTGCGGCGCTGAAAAGCTAAGACGTAATATATCGAGGGATTTGGATGGATTAAGGTGGACCTTGAGTAATATCGGGAAATTTCAAGGGTGCAAAGTAATATAATGGGATTTGGGCCTGATATCGAGGGATCATGTGTTGTAAAACCACTGATCATTCTAAACTTCGAGGTATTTAAGGGATAAAGATATCTATGAATTTTTCAGGATTAATCACCTATATCCTCGACATCCCTCTTATTCTTCCGATATCCGTTCGAATCCACTCATATCCTTATTTGGGGTGCCGGAACTTTCGTCTCTGAAACATTCGTCTCCAAGTCTTTTCGGAACTTTCGTCTCCAACATTTTCGGAATTTTCGTCTCCAGCGGAATATTCGTCATCAAGGATGACGAAACGGAATTCTCGTCTACACAATTTTCGTCTCCAGAGGAAAAATGAATCCAATCCACCGATAATCCGCTTAATCCCGTCAAATCCCTTGATAATCCGATATCATTTCACATCCTCCTGAATTCAGGAAATATGTATTTAGGCATGACCTCAAATTTTTGATAAATTTCTAAATAAAATAAGGAAATTTGCAGAAAAAATCTAAATTTTAAGAATTTTTCAAATTTTTAAAAAACCGGGTCCGGGCCCGGTGTTAAAAAAACCGGGTTTTCGGGGTTTTCGGGGTTTTTAGCCCGGAAGCCCGGCCCGGGTCTGATTGGAAGAAAAAAACCCGGATACCGGGCCCGGCAAAGTGAAAAGTTCGAACTCTAGTATTTATAATCAAATTTTTTGTAAAAATTATATTGTTTTAAGAGCAAACAAAACTCGAATGACATTTTTTATCAATTTTTATAAGCAAAAATACAAAAATTGTTTAAACTTTAAATGTCAAAAAATATTTACAATTTAATTCAATTATTTTGGAGTTTTTAAAGTTTTCCGAAAAATAATTTCTCTTCAATTTAGTTTTTCTAAAGATCAGAAATTTTCGTCTTTCACGTTGGGAGGATTTTTGGCAATCAAAATGCCCTTATGTTTCCACCTTAAAAATAAAAATATATTCAATTTGCATGTCTAAAATAAAATATGTATAATTTTGTGCTCAAGAAACGAAGATAATTACATTGAACAAGTTAATTGTGATCTGTAGTGATGGGAAAGTTCCAAAATTTCTCTGGAACTAGTTCCAATTCCAGAACCAGATTTTTAATTTTTTTAGTTCCAGTTCCGGAACTCCATTTTTAAAATTCCTCAGTTCCAGTTCCTGCTCTGGAACTAGTTCCAAGCTAGTTCCAGACATTTACTAGTTCCAGAATTAGTTCCAAAGCTAATTCCAGACATTTACTAGTTCCGTAGTTCCAGTTCCAAGATAGTTCCAGGCATTTACTAGTTCCGTAGTTCTAGTTCCAGATAATCATTAGTTCCGTAGTTCTAGTTCCAAACTAGTTCCAGATAATCGTTAGTTCCGTGGTTCTAGTTCTGGAACTAGAACTAATTAGTTCCGGAACTGGAACTTTCCCATCATTGGTTTTTAATTAATTTAATTTAATTCAATTATTTTTACATAGACAACGATACAACTTGATTTAAAAAATAGAGAAAATTTGTGGATTACAAATATCAAAAAAATTCATAATTTAGTATAGTAAACCAAAGAATTGTATGGCTGGGACCGATCGAGAAAATTTTAATTGTAAATTAAAAAAACTCTTTATTTAACAAAAATTTGCAAAATGAATTGACTAAGCTAAAATTTGAAAATTTATTTTTGCTCAAGTTAAATGAGATAATAATCTCAATGACGAATTTCAGCGCCGCAGGCGATAATTTTGAGAATTTTAGGGTTAAATTTAATTTTTTAACCAAAATGTCTATCTGTAATCAAGTACTTCCAAAATAAGTACCCTGATATACACATTACAAGTTAAAAATTATTAAAAATAATTTTTATTTTAAAAATTATTCTCCTTTCTTTATATGTAGATAGTAGAGCAAATATCTATGTATTTGCGGTTCACGTATTTATAAAAAGTTATTCGGTGTGGACATAATTTTTAGCCTTTTTTAAACTTGCGTATGGTTTTGAAATTTTTATTTTACACTTCTGTTTCCTATATCTTATTAAGTATATTTCTTTAGATGTTTCCTAATAGAGCACAAAAAAGTTTAGGTTATTTTGGGAGTTATGGTAATCAAACATCAAAGGGTTCAAAACCTTCGGGGTTCGAAAGTTTATGATAATATTTCGAACTCCTAAGGCGGAGTTAATCGCCGAATTTCTCAAATTCTGGGATTTATTAGAAGACACTCTAAGAAATATTTATAGAGATCGGAATTTTGTTCCGTACCGTACCTAATATTAATTGATTAGAGCAGTTGTAAATAAATAAGACTAAAAGATAAATAAAACAAAAAACAAAAGAAAATCGGAAATTGACTTGTGTAATAGCTTCAGTAGAATAAATAATCTGGTTGTAACAAGAGCAGAAAACAATAATTTGTAAAAGTTTAGAAATATTTAAAAAATAAGTTATGAACATTAGTTACAATACAATTAACATACCTTATTTACACTCTATAGTGACAAAGTAGAAAATCATAATTAGTAAGATTAATCGAGTTACCGTATTTTTTATTATTTCCCCTGGGGAATTAATATTTAAACAACAGCGGATAAGAACAGGGCTGTGCAACATGGCGTTCTGGCGTTTGCCGTGTTTTAAGAATTTGAAAATTGGCGTTTGGCGCGCCACGCGTAAACTTTGGCGCACACCCCTGGATAGGAAGTATTTGAGTTTTATAATTTGAACGTGCTTTTTTTCATTGGCAAGGGGAATTGATCAATAAAATACGGTAAAACGATATTTGAATATAGAACAAAATCAGATATGATACTAAGAATTTCAAATTAGTAAAGAAAAAATACATAAATAAAAGAAACAAAAATTTATAAAATCTTTATTATCGCATAACTTCAAAATAAACTTGTTATAGTAAATAAAATTAAAAAATGAAACTTGAAATAAGAATTTTTAGTCTTGAATTACGAATTGGCACTTAATGTAAGGGGTATTTATTTTTCTTTAACTTTTGCTTGCAATAGGTTCCCTTATTCTCAGAAATTTTTTTGGGAAAAGAGCCCAAGAAAGAAAGGAAAATATCAAGCAGGTATTAATGCGGGGATCAACCCAGATGTCAACTCCCAGAAAGTCAACACCCTAATGGACCCTAAAGCCAACTCCTAATATTTAGCATTATACCTTTCCTGCTGGCAAAAAAGTTTAGTGTTTCAAGATGCATGTTCTTTTGTTTAGTTTAACTATTTTTATTTCGAGTTTTTGAATATGATTATAAGTATAAAATTAAAGCTCAAAAAATTATTTTAAAAAAGCAAAACATTAGTTTTCTTTAAATTATCTACCCATTTCCATTTCGATTAGGGAAGTTTCCAGCACGGTGATTCCCATACTGTCCATTATACATAGGCCTGTTGGCATTATTTGGATTATTCTGCTGCTGCCCACCATGCAGAAAATCATTATTATTATTATTACGGGCCTCACCAACTTGGTTAACTGAACGTAAAAAATTAATGTAAGAAATGGCAGTGAGAAAGTGCGTTAAGAATAAAAGGAAATTAATACAAAAAATTTATTATATTTAAATAAAGATTAAAATTACCCAGCAAAACATCAATATTGTTTGGAGCAGGAGCATTTTGCAAAAGCCCATTATTAACAATTTGATTAGGAATTATACCAACAACTGAAAGAATAAGGACTAATAAACCTTGGGATAAGCTAAATCGTATTGTCTATTTAACTCATTTTTAACGAAAAAAAATTCAAAAAATTTAAAATTAAGAAAAACATTTGATACTTAGATTTTTTAATTTTAGATAATTACCATTATTTTGTGGCATATTTGGCAATTGCCCTATATTTTGAAAGCCTAAAATGCAATAATTGAAATAAAAAAGAATAATTATATTTTAATTAGATCTTAGTTAATACTATAGGTCGGCGCAGGACAGGATCCTGCGCAGATAAGGATATTGTTTCGTGTTTGGTATGCAACAGGATACTCAAGCCTCAATGGCACCCGGGGGTGCCATTGAGGCTTGAGTAAGCTCTTGAATTACAAAACTGTTGACCCAACAACAGTGGATGTTGACTCAATGATACTAAAACTAAAATTTTCTGAGACTAAAATTTTCAATTACGAATCGCAATTATAGTTATCGGTTATTTAAAATTTTGTTAATTGATTGTTTAAAAATCGTTTATTAATCCTGAAAAAAATGACAAGATTAGCAGGATTTTCAGGATTAATCCTGAGGGATCCTGTCCTGGTCGAAATTTTAAAACCCAATCCTTTTACAGGATCCTGCAAATGTGATTTCATCGAACTCTAGTTAATACTAAGACTAAAATTTTCTGAGACCTGGAAGTATATTCTCATTCTGAATTTGATTCAGATTCCGACGTTGATTTAGATTATTCGGTTGCTGAACAACGAATTCATTATAATTAACATCGTTACGAACTCCTTCGTTTCCTGAATGTAAAACAATTAAAAAATTAATAGTCAAAAATTGTGTCAAGAATAAAGCGCATTAATACAAAAAACATTATATGGTATTTCAAAATAAAAATTACCCAGATAAACATCAAGATTCATTGGGTCACCATTTTGCAAAATACCATTATTCAAGTTATTCGGTGGCAAAACTAAAAATTTGAGAATAATTAACCTCAGGAAAAGTCTCTTGTTAATTCATTATCAAGTTTTGTTATTTAAAATTTTATTTAAAAATTTTTTCGAGTATTTCCTTTTTTATTTTTTAATTTCAAATATAAAAAGTACTATTGTTTTGTCGTAAAAGGTTTTGTAATTGTTCGATTTGATTTTGAGCCGCACGCAATGCTTCTCTGTTCTCTGCTGCATCAGCACGTGAAGCACGTAATGCTTCTCTGTTCTCTGCTGCATCAGCGCGTGAAGCACGCAATGCTTCTCTGATCTCTGCTGCATCAGCGCGTGAAGCACGCAATGCTTCTCTGTTCTCTGCTGCATCAGCGCGTGAAGCACGCAATGCTTCTCTAGTAGCAGCTGTCTGTTCACGTGAATCAACCATTTGCTGTTGATGAAGTCGGAAAAGCTCATTGTATTGTGCCCGAGAAAAATTTAAATCCTGTCGAAGTTGATTCACAGTATCAGACAATATTTTAGTCGGTGCATCAGGTCTATGTCGTCCTTGATTCTCAACAGGCTGTAATACAGCGTCAACATTATTCTCATTATTAGGAAGATCGGGTCTCCGCATCTTAATTAAAATTTAAACAATTTGAAGAGTTAAATCGAAAATTTACTGAAATATCTGATAAAAATTCCCAATCAAATGTGTTGTTATTATTGTAGTGTATTCCTCTTACAAAACCAGGAACTAATCCTGACCTGAGCAATAAAGATTATTAGAATAAATCCTCAATATTAAAAATATTAATACGAATATAACAATTATGAAAAAATTTAAAAAATTATTATATTTATTTTGCCAAAAATTCATTCCCAATCTCCTTTTTTTATTTTTCCCTCAAATTCGCTCCAGTTCGTCCCTTCCAAATAGTAGACGTGCGTGCTCGTACGGAATGAACTACTATAATATTTTAGAATAAATCAAAAAGAGCCGACCCTAGAGTATCGACAAACAGAGTACCACACCCTCGAATGACCCAAAGTATCTGGTATAGAAAATCAGAAAAAGTTCAAAAATACCAAAATCCTAAATATTTTTCAAAATTTCGAAGTCGAAAACCGAATGAGTGATCAATCGGGAGGGTGAGAAAGAGAGTGACAAACAAGAGTGATATTGATCACCTCAGTGATCAATCAAGAGACCCCGTGTCAAGAACCACCGTGTTGTCAAATAGGGGTGGGGCGGATATTAATGAAGACCGAACCGGATCGGAATTCCGATTTCTGAAAAAAATTTTGATTTCCGATTTCCGACACCTCGGACTATTCCGACCCACCTTATGGTTTTCGATACTTACGGTACGATATAAGAGCGATTTGATACTTTGTATCATTCAACTTAGGGTGATGAATTCTGTGTCTATATTCTGGGTGACCCAACTCAAAAGCAATATGTAATTTTAGTTTGTAAATATGAATATTGAATTTAATGGACATAGTGATAATAGATAGAAAAGTTGAAACGCAATAAAAATGAAATCTACAAATCAGTAGGTCATAAACTGCAAGAGTATGATAATGATTATCAATAGAAATATTACGTCTTGATAACAAATTCAACATTTTTTAAATTCAAAGTGTTTATTGAGGATATTCAGACTTCATTCCTCAGTTTCATGCATACTTTTATGAAATTCAATAAAACTTTGCAAGAGAGGCGGAACGAAAATCAAGATTATTAAAATTGTATTGTATATATAGATTAAAATAAATAATCAAAAAGAATTATAGATTAATTAAAAAAGAAATTTAAAATAACAAAACTATCCGACAATTTCTTGAAGGCTTAATTTGAAATTTAATTACCTTTACATCCTTTAAGATACAATAATTTCTGGTTTTAAATAAAAAAAGGATTAATGTACATACTTTGGATCACGCAGACAGAAAACCAAATACACAATCTTCGTGAATCGTGAATTCTCGAAAATTTTAAATCCCAGATTTCCGTGTATGTGAATTCACAAGCCAAAAATTGTCGGGAATTCACGATTTTCGGGAATTCTGCGAATTTTGTTTGTTTTAGCCGGAGTGTTGATTTTGACATCGACTTCTGTAAATTCACTAAAATTTTGAATTCTCGGGTCGGCGCGATCCCTGGTACATACTAGGAGGTTAAACACAAACTGTTAACCAAACAGGTTATAGTGTTGATTTAAGTCAGATTTCGTTGATTTTGTGCATACAACTCAGTTAAAAAAGCTGATTCGAATAGTATTGTATAATTTTGCATAAAACAAGAACAGATACCGCAAAGCGATTCAGGAAAAAAGGGAGAATAAAACAAACTATTACCATTATTTTTTCGAAAATGTTTAATGGAATAAAATATGAAGGGACTCTCCCGGTCAACCAAAATCACTTCGCTAAGTCAAAATTGGGGAATAAACAAAATCTGTGCCCGAAAGTAGTGTCAAAAACCTGTAATAACAGAAGGTTACAGGTTAATAACCGATAGTATCCAAAACCTTAACATATTATAATAAATGAGAAGAAAGAAAAGAAAAAATAACTTCCGATCAAAATAAGTATTTACAGCAAACTTAATAAAAGATAACAAGTTCGATTTCAAAAATTAATGATTATCAGGTAGTCATTCAAACCTAAGAAATTTTGAAAAAAATTTTTTCTTTTTTCTCCGGGGGGAAATTTTTCTCCCCGTCCCCCGACGATTTTTTTGGCAAAAACCCAGACCCGAACCCCGTAGGCTCTACCCCTACAGAACACGATCCCTGAACCTTGATTCGGAGTTTTGGATAAAACATATAACTGTAAGGATGGAATTGACACCTGGGTAGAATAGGCAATAAAGGGAAAAAAAGAGTTGCTTGCGCCGAAAAAATAGGGAAGAGAGAAAAAGGAGAAGGAATACGGTAGAGTTGGGGGCTAAATTTTAACTCTCATCGGCTAACAGGGGGGGGCCTATATCAATTGTCCGCAGATTCTGCGGTCTGTCGAAGTTGCAAAAAGAATTTTTACTCGCTCAAATTACACTCAAATAGGTACCATAATTTGCAGCTAACTATTTTAAATATTAATTAAGTTTTAAAAATAAAAATTTTATTTCCGATTTCAGACTTTTGAGCCAGTTCCAATTTGCGGCTCTTACGATTTCAGACACCTTTGAATGTTCCGACCCACCTCTGGCACAGACCACCGAATATGCGGACAATTGATATAGGCCCCAGGTGTAATATTTATTTAAAAAATCATAAAAAATTGTAATTTGGAGAAAAAATTATAAATTAAATATTGTTAGATAGATTGAAGTTTTCTATATTTGTTTATATAATTTTTGAAATTTTCTATTAAGAAATAATGGATCTTTTGAATTTTAAGGGTACTTTGGCTGGCGCCCCCCTTTCCTATTTATTTTTACAATCTTTTTCTCTTTTTATGGCAAATTATACATCATTAGAAAATCTGATCTGTATTATTCGACCCAGCTCGGAGAGTTCTTTCGAATGATATATAATAAATTAGTATATATCAAGTGAAATGTTTAAAATGATCAGGGTAACAGAAATAAAGGGGGGCGTCCGCCAAAGTTTTACCTCTTATGTAAAATATATTTTGATAAGTATAATTAAAACGAATTAGACGAAAATTATTGTTATTGTAAAATTTCTAAGAGAAAATTTTTTAATATACCTAATTAAGAAATGTTTTAAAAGATTCAATGAATTAAGAGTTTATAAAAATCGTAAAATTATTGGCTAAGTTAAATGAAAAATTCAAAGATTTTTATCATAATTCAAAATAAAATATTTATTGAAGAATAAAAAATAAAAATATAAAAGATATTTTTACCAATATAATAAATAATTAAAAGAAACTTTGAATAAATTTTAAAGTTTTAAATTGATGCAAAGAGAATTAACCAGCCAATTTTTCAAATATTGTTTTCAATTAATGTATTTTCTATTAAATAAATTTTTAAATTTCTGATAAAATAAAACAACAAATTTTAAGATTTTTAAATCGGCTGGTCAATAAATTTTAAAAAATAAAAATTAACTAAAGAAAAATGTAAGAAAAAAATAAAAAAATTTAATTTTTTTATTATAATAAATAAAATTTTGCCCACCGAACAATTGTTGAATTGTTTATCAACAGGTGATTGCCTCCAAAAGTTGTCAAAGCATTAGATACCTGTAAATAAACAGATTGCAACATTTTAATTATTTTAAATTTTATACAGAGGATTTAAAGGTCTATAGCTAATATTAATCCCTTATTTTCCTCGATGTCTCTGTATTTAATTTTCAAATAAATAAAATAATATATAGCTTTATAAGGGTCATATCTAAAATCTATAACTATATTGTAAACTGAACTACGTTTAGGCCTGGTTCTTTGATAGCCCCTGACATATTGTAGACATAATTTTGTAAAACTACGATCAATCCCCAATTTTCAGCAAAGAATTCAAATTCTTAATTGGAAAAATTCAAGTTCGCTGCCCCCCCCTCATATTTTTCAATCTTCGGAGTATTAAGATGGTCAGACTTGAAATGTGTTACCTACTTATTAATGGCTACAATTGCCAGTTCTGTTTTTAAAACAAATGTTCCGAAATTATGCGTGTATCATAACTCCGATTGAGTATCCTCTATAACGATACGAGAAACCTATTAAATTAGAAAAAGTGGTGGACACCCTGGGATTGTTTCTAAAAAGCAGAACTTGTACCTATAGCCATGAGTAAAGCTGGTCTTATCATATAAATATGAGGAAGGAAAAAAGGGGGAAAGAACTAAAATTTAAATTCCGAATTTGCTTTAAACATAATTCCTCACTTCATTCATTTGTTCATTTTGTTCAAAAGCTGAAGTCATTTCCTCTTGTACCTCTGATTTTACAACTATTTTCATTTTTTAGAAAAATTGTAATAAAATATTGTTTTATTTTTGTTGTCAAAATTATAAAAAATTAATACTTGGGGTCTAAAAATATAATAAATTTTACACAATATACATTAATGAATTTTTAGAATTTATTAAAATTTAAATTTTATGCCTATACTGAATTGCTGGAAATAAATTAAAAAACTGAAGAATTATTCAAGATTTGAAGTAATAAAAAATTGAGAAAATTAAGTATGGGTTCTAATAAATTTTTGATAAAAATTCAAATTTTGGAAAAAAATTTTTAGAAATTTGAAATTCTTAAAGTAGAAAAAAAATTTTTTATTTGTATTTTGAGCTTTTCAATAATAAAACTTTTTGGTTTTATATATTTATTTTTAATTGATAAACACAGAAAATTTTTCAATAAAATATATGTGAATTGGGTTGAGTGTATTATAAATGAGAGGAGGTTATATGTTGACCTGAAAAGGTCAACCTGAAAAGGTATATGTGACCTGAAAAGGTATATGTTGACCTGAAAAGGTCAACATATGCACTGAAAAAATTAAGTTTAATTGATTAAAGAAAAAATTTAAAAGGGGGGATTTTTTATACATGTATTTTATTCAAAAAATAAATTCTATGAGAAAATATTCAAAATGGAAAAATTCAAAATTAATACAGAATATACATGTAAATAAATCTTACAATTTTTATCAAAAATTTAGTTAAGTTATAGAAAGACAAGTGAGGGGTTTCACGAATTAGACTCGGGGGTACTTTGTTCATAGCCCGCCCCCAAAACATGTACACAACAATTGTTAGATTTTCTTTTTCTCAAGATGCGGTTTAGATGCATTTGCGGACATATGGGGTATAATGCGATAGTACCGACAAATCTCTTCCATTTTTAGTGCCGCAGGCAAAAATTTTGCAATTTTGGAACCCAACAAGACAAATCGCTTTCACGCTTCGAGGGAAAAATGTTGAGAATTTGCGAAGGACAAGAAGCCAGATATATTCTTTTTTCAGCGCCGCGGCGAAAATTTGAGAAAGTTGGAAGATCAAGAAACCAAATTTTCGCATTTATTGTGAGGGTAATTTCGAAACATTGCGTGAAAATTGCGTGAAAACCATGAAAATCCGTAACTCGCAATCCGCAACTCGCAATTGCAAAAACCCTCGTAATTTACGCAATACGCAATCCGCAAATGCATGCAGCCCTGATTGAGATAACAGACTTTCTGGATATTCATTAAAATCTTGGAAATTCTTTTTAAAATAAAAAATTTTGAAAAATATAAAAATGAAAGATATGTACATACATCCGTAGTTTAAATTATTCTTCTAAGAAAAAATATTAAGAATGATATAAAATGAACTATTAGGTGCGGACATAATTAGTGGCCGTTTTTTTCGATCGAATTCTTATGGGTGTTATTTTACGTATATTCTTTTTTCTTATTAACCAACATAAAGATCTGAATCTCCTCTTCATTTTAATACCATGTATAGCTATATACGGGTGATATTCTTAAAGTTATGATTTTTTGAACTTCACTACTCGTAGTGAAATTCTCAAGCATTTACACCAAAAATTATAAATTACCAAAAATGGACACAAGAAGCAAAAAATCTTAATGATCTATTCAATGGGGTCGTTGTCTATGCTAGACAGCAAAAAATAGGGTTCAGGCTATACGAGGAAGGCCGTAAGACCCTCAGAAGCAAACATGGTCGAGGGAGACGGCTGTCATTAAGAAAACGGTCCTGCTCGGCCAGTTTAGTCGAAATCGCGATATTTCCACTTCTTAATTGTCGAGGGATTGTGCCCGATGGATAGAGATTTTGAAGGGCTTTAGAATGATATATCATACTAACTATTATCATTACATATACTTGAGAAAATTTGATTTTCGATGATTTCAAAAATTTTGACATTTTCGATCAGAACTCCCTGAATACCTAACCAAAAATTCTCAAATTCTGGGATCCTTTAGAAGATACACTAACAAATGATTCGGAATAAAAATAAAAAATATTTTGAAAGAAATTAATTCTAAAAATCCAAATTTAAAAACGGCCACTAATTATGTCCGCACCTAATAGTTCAGTTTCTTATAAATGGCAGAAAAGATTGCCTGTTGTAAAAATAAATGAACTAGAAAGATTGATTTTAAATGATGAGAAGAGAAGGGCAACAAAATAAAATAAATTTTTAAAAATAAATGTTATACTTAAGGCAAAAAAATTTAAATTTGACATTTAAATAAAATTTATTTCAAAAAATTCTATGGGAAAATAGCCTAAAATATATTTAGACTCGAAGTATATTGATGAAGTTTGGACTTTTTCATACGCCCAAATTAAAGTGATAAGAATTTTTCTTAATTTCTTTTTAAATTCTCCTTAAAATTGGAATTTTATACCCGAAATCCCCGAAGCTTTTTCAGTTCGGGGAACGGGGTTTTCGAATTTTTTCGGAGCGGGGTTCGGGTCGGGGAGAAAGGACAACACCCCGTAAATTTCCGTTTTTCTCATCTTCTACCAAATCTACCGTGCTACATTAACAATTAATATAACCCTGTCAAATTGAAAAAATTTCATTTTAATATTTTTATAAATTTTTCAAAAACTAATTTCTGTAGGTAATCCTATATTTATTTAGAGAACTGTAGAAACTAATGAGAATATAGTAATTTAAAATATAATATTGACAAAGCTTGGATTTATATAAAATTATAGCTAATATCAATATTTTTACTACTAGTTTGGTGTAATTCAGGAAAAAACCTTTAAAAAATTTTGTAAAAAAAAAAACAAATTTTTGTAATTTTAGGCTAAAGCCTTCTTTTTTAAGCTAGCTAAATTTGTTTTATTTTGTGCTGGATAAAAATTTATTTTCGAGAATTGACAAAATTCTTTTTTAAAATTTGAAATAGTCACAATTTCTCAATTAAAAAAAGTCTCTCTGCCTATACATAGAACATCTAGGCTGATATTCGTGGTGTGTAGAGATCTGTATAGCATATAAGTTTTTATGGGAACACTATAATCTATTACAACTAGAAGTAATGGCAAACATTCCCAACGATGGCATTCGACAAAATTTTTATATTTTTAGACAAACTTTTAAATCTTTAAAAATTTAGTAAATGATGTTTTTAATAAATGTAAAATTTAACAAAAATTAGCAAATATCAATATTTTTACTACTAGTTGGCATTTGAAATTTTTTTTATATTTTTAGACAAAATTTTTAATAAAAATTTTTAACAAAAAATCAAAAAAAAAAAATCAAAAAATCAAAAAAAAAAATAAAAAAAAAAATCAAAAATTAAACACAATTCATAATTTTGCATAAAATTTTAAATTCTTACATTAACTTTTATTAAAAATGATTCTAGGCCAGTATTCGTGGTGAGTAGAGCTCTTTATAGCATAAAAGTTTTTATGGGAACACGTTATCTATTACAACTAGAAGTAATGGCATACATTCCCAACGATGACATTTGAAATTTTTTTTATATTTTTAGACAAAATTTTTAATACTTTAAAATTATTTAAGACTTTCAAAAATTGTTTTATATTTACAATTAGGGTTGGACAAAACCGTTTAGCTAAACGGTCTTTAAAATGAACCTTCAATACTAAAGGTTCAGTTCAACCTCTTCTTTCATTATGCCTACTAATTATTTTGCTAATTATTTATCAAAAAAAATTTTTTTTAACTCATTCACTCATTTGATTTACTATTTAAAAATTAAACTTTATTATTTTAAATAGCTCAAATTCCAGAATAAAAATAATTAAAATGAAAATTCTTATGTTTGTTATCTTATCTTATATCTTACTGGATGTTAAGGCACATTCAAAGAACAAGTTTCTTTCAACTATAGCAGCTCGAGACGCTCTATATCGCCTTGTATGTGATATTATTTAAATAATTAAAATATTTACCGTATAATATTTAATTAACAAAAATCGTTTTATTAATATTTTTAATCAATCTTCAGTGTGTGCATCAAGAAAAGGTGGATTATAATGAACAATACAAAAAGTTTTGTGATCAGACGGTGGATATCTGTGTTATTTTTTCCAATAGTGCGTGTCAGCTTGCTGTTTCTCAGGCATCTGGGTTGGTCAATTGTCAAGAAGCTATTAGTCTTGCTGAACTGTTGAGTGCCTGTAAGGAGGGAATAAATTATGCTGAACGGACATTCTGCAACATTGTTTCCAATCCCAATGAGTGCTGCTGCATGGAAACCTTAAGAAGGTGGTAGGCGTAGTGGATAAGAATTGTATTATAATATCCGCAGCAGCTGAGGCTTACGCAAAGGAGGTTTGTGCAATGGCAAAAATCTTCGCTGTTGCCGCATCAAAGAAAGGGTGCTTTGAATCAACAAAATTAGCAGGCCAAAAAGCGAAGAATGTTTGTTATTCATTGTTAATTGGCGTCGAAGAAAATGGTGAAATAAAAAATTTTTGAAATAAATATATGAATTATTTATTTTTTATTTAAATATTTTCAATAAATATTTGTGAGGCAGTTACTTTCTTGGCTCAACCCCACTTTTTTCAATTCATAATAAGAACTATTGACTAACACAAATTTCCCACTTTTTCGTTCCTGATCTTTATTTTTATTTATATTTATTTCTTTAATGTTTTGGTTCACCTACATATTTTTATTGCCAAAATTGTCTATTTATTTTGGTAAAAATCGACCTTGACCCTTGATAATATTTACTATTAGTTGATAAATTTAAAAAAGTAAATTATTCAATTTTTGAGGGTTTTTGGGATATTGTCCACTTTTTTAAATAAATATTGTACTTTTCTATTTTCCTGCAAGGTATTAGCAGAGGCGGGTCGGAACAGTCAGAGGTGTCGGAAATCGGAACTGTCGGAAATCGGAAATGGACTGTCGGAAATCGGGACTAGGAATATTCTTTCACTTGAATTTCTTTTACTCAGTCAGTAAGGGATATATTTTTTTTCTACATATATTTTCTTTCATCATCCAGTTAATTAGAAAAATTTTGAAAGGCCTTAAAGCTAGATTTATTTCTTTGAAGTAGGCGAAAATTTTGCAAATATAAAGTGAAAATTCAACTTTTTAGAAAGAAAATGTTTTTGAAGTTTTCGGTGTATCAGTAAAGCAGCTGGGCTATAGCTATTTCTCTCCTTTAGCTAGTACAAAAGTTATTCGGCGGCTGGGAGCGAACCAGCATCTTCAGTAGACCGGACTGATGTGTTAGCCATTACACCACGTTAGCCATAATGTTAGCCATAACACTACCGTAAAAACTGTATTTATTACCCTCCCTCAAATAATTACCCCACCTGCTTTTATTACCCCCTTTAGCAGGAGATCGAAACAATAATTGCCCAGCCTCAAATAATTACCCCCTATTTTTCCTAAGCTAATTTTGTAAATATTTATTAGAAATCATTATGATTTTAATAATGAGCATTTTAGTGATCATTATAAAAAATAAATCAAGAGAATAAAATGATTTAGAGGGGATATCGCGTAACTTATCAGAATTAAGAGAGATTAAGAGGGTTTGGGTGAGATTTTGAGTGATTTAAAAGGATCTATTGGATCTAAGATTATACATCTTAATGCTCCGATATCTCTCCGCATCTTTACATCCCCGAATAAACACACATTAATCTTCCAAATCCAATTAATTCGTTGATACCGTTGAACTACCTCTTAATCCTTCCTCCAAGTCTCATTTAATATCAATCTTATATCTCCCTGAAAATTCCTCAAATCTATCTAGATAAAAGTATATTTAGAGAATGTAGGGTATATTCCCTAAATAGGAATCATACATACTTGTATACATGCCGATCGTGAACTTATATATCCCAGGAAGGAAGTATTGGTGTTATTCTACCAGTTTGTGGTACATTATATGTGAAAATATTAAGGGAATATATGTAGAATATCTGTAAAAGTTTAATATTTATCTCTACATTCGATAACATATTGTATATCACTGTTCATATCTTTATGATAAAATAAAAAATTAAAGGTCGAAATAATACTAATAAAAAAACTTCAAGACAGTTACTAAGCAGCTTTTTTTATTTCTTTGAAATTAGTTTTCTAATCCATTAAACAAAACATTAATTTTTACAAAATTAATTATTTAGACTTATTATTTTGCTTGCCAATTTTCAATCAATTAGTATTTCATCACTCGACTATGCCGACTTTATTTATTAAAAATGAGAGGGAATATGTCGGAAAATTAGATAAAGTCATTCTAAGGGCATCTTTAATTTTGTCTATAAAAATAATTCGAATTTATATAATTTAATTTATCGAATTTATATACCCCTTTGGAGCTGGAAAATCTTATGAGAGGTTTGCAAAACTCCCCCTCGTCCAGTTGACATCCAACTTTAGAAAATCACAAATTAAGGGTCTGTGTAAGGGGTGTATAAATTTGGTTCCGACAGTGTTGAAATATTTTTTTAACTTTAAGGCTGGACAAAGAAAATATTTAAAAAACGAGAAAGAGAAAAATGTTTCAAAAATTATTCTTTTTAATTTTAATATTTATTTCATTACAACAAATTACAAAAAGTTTTGAATATAAAGATGTGATTAAAATAGTTGAAGTTGGTAAAATGGTTACGGATTTTAAATTAATGTGGAAATTAGGTTCAGAATTGTGTAAAGTTAAAATAATGAATTCTCTTGTAATTAAACAATTTGTTAATATTAAAAAATTTAATGAATTTAAACAATTGTTAAGTGACAAAATTGATGGTGAAGAAAATTTGGAAAGAAAGGGAAAATTGGAGGTAAAATAAATAAATATTTTTTATCGTGGGGGATTTGACAGAAATATCATCGAGACTTTTAAATAAGTCTAATTATAGTACTTGAAGCACTCAGTGCTTTTTCTCCTTACACATCTTAAACCGTCCAGAAGACCAATATAAATTACCTACTAGTCTTTGACTAGAAGAAAGAAGGGAGATCTAAGGCTGAAGGACTTGATCAACCTTGAAGCTCTTCCTAGGAAGGCCAAATATACTCCCCTCCCAATATTCCTCTATATTCTGGATATGGATTCAGCATGGCTTCGGCACTATGGATTGGAGAATATGAATGAGAGCCGAACCTCTTCTCTTTAAAAAGAGATCTAATTAAAAAGCTTACTAGTCGACGGTTTAAGCTTTATTAAAAAAGGAGGTGAAAGATCGGGAGCAGGCCAAGGTACCGCAGCGCTATAACTTCGTTCAAAATTGTCGAATCCGGGACGCCCTGGTACGATTCGACTCAGAACCGTACCATTCGACAATTCTGAACGAAATTACTGCTCTGCAGTACCTTAGGCTTGCAGTACCTTGTGGTGTACCCTGAAAGATCACTTATAGAGCAATTATCATTATTTAGAAAATCTTGCAAATTCAAAGTCTACCCAAGAAAAACTTTTACTTCTCTAAATAAGACTAAATTTATATTTATTTCCAGAAATTGAATTTGTCTTTAACAAAATTAAAAGAATTAAATTTCGAAAAAATGCTAGAAATACGGACTTTATGTTCTGGATTTCCTTTATTTAAAATGTTTCTTGGTCGAAAACGAAAGTCAATTTTAAAAGGATGTAAAAAAATAATTAAAAAAGTAGACAAATTATTTAATAAATTTAATTTAAACTTCGAATCAAATTTTGAAATTGGTGAAAATAATAAAATTTTAATTAAAGAGGAAAATATTGAAGAGGGGGAAGACATTTTTAAAAAAATTATAGAGAAACAATTAAATACCCCAAAAATTGGAAACTTGAGAAAATTGTATAAAAAAATATACAAGCTTTGTATTATTCTGTTTTGATAGATGGAAAATAAAAATAAATTTTTAAATTAATTATAGAATTTTTTAACTGATAAAATATTTGTTAAATTAAAATTTTTAAAATTAATTTTATGTATAACATTAATTAGTAGCATTAAACAATCGCCCCATCCTCTCGTCAACCAGAGTTTGGTCGGAACAGTCAGAGGTGTCGGAAATTGGAAAAGCCGGAAATCGGAACTGGCTCAGAAATCGAAGCTCTGAAATCGGAAATCAAAATTTTTTTCGGAAATCGGAATTACGACCCAACTCTTTCGTCAACTTAACGACGTCAACTTCTTGGCAAATAACTGAAGTTGAACAAATAAATTTTTGTTTATTATTTGATTTTCTTAATTAAATCATTTTTCACTTAAAATTCTTAAATTTTCTCATTTTCCAAGGTTTATTAAACTAGTAAATATGTACTATCACATTATTAGAATTTTGTTTCTCTTTCATTATTTAAAACTTAATCAAATATTTAATCTTGGCATTTACCCGAGCTTTACCGATAATTTCATATTATTTAAATTAATTTAAAATTAATTTAAAAATAAAATTATTTAAATTAATTAATCAATTTCTCGACGATTAATGATTATTGACGTCTGTTGATTAATCTCGAGGCTATAAAGACGTAAACAGAAAGCATGCGCTTCTCACCTGAGTGCTTTTAATTCCCCCTGACTTTTATAAATATTTTTAAAAATAAAAAAAAATCAAAGAAAATCGTATGAGATCGAATAAAAAATTTTTTAAATAAAAAAAAACTTCATTAAAGACTTGCTAAAACCCTCCACTAAACAAGTCAGTCATTTTATTTAAAAACACCCTAATGTCAAAAATATTTTTCTTGTTGCCTCTAATTTCAATTTATTTCTTATTTAAACAAACTAAAGGGGATGATTATAAACAAAATATTGTAGAAATGAAGAATTATTTGAATCAAGAGGAAGAATTGAAAGAAGACTTAGCGGAAAAGCTTCGTATTGAAGTTGATAAGATTAAAAAAATGAATAAATTAGTTTTGAAATTTCTGGATAATCATGAAAAATTTGAAATTTTGAAGAAATTTTTGGTTGAAAAGTTAAAAGATGAACAATACTCGGAAGATGATAAAGCTAAACTGGCGGTAATTGGAATAATATTTTAGAGTGAGAGTGAAGGTGTGGATCCGAGGTTCCTTTGGAATTAGGACGGATCAATGACAGAGGAGTTTGAGCGAGTAATTGGTGGGGTTGAGCGAGTAATTGGTGTAGCGTTCCACAGTGACTGATCCCTTTTGCTTCTTTCACTCTCCCTTTTAAGTGTTGTAATTGTTACAATTTAGTGGGCGTTAAATGGCCCCACTAAATTGTAACAATCTAGTGGGCCCATTCCTTCCTCAAAAAAGTTTTTCAAGATAGATTTTTTAATTATGGACCTAAAAAAAGATTTATAGTTTTCAAGCTTTCCGTTGCTCTCATATGAATTTTTTTTTTAATTTTCAAGATGTTAATAGAATCATTGACAAATTTGGAGGAACAAAATTATGTAAAAATTCTTAAACTTCGAAGTCTCTGTTCGGGATCTGAATTTCTTTACCCTTCTAAAACATTAAAAGCATGTTGTAAAGAATTTAGCAAATATGCAGACAATTTGCTTGAAAAAATTAAAATTAAATTTTTAAAAGGTTTTGAAATAAATGGTAAACGGGGAATAATTATTAAGGATTTTGAAGATGAAGAGAATAGTAAAATGCTTGAAAAAATTTTGGAACACCAATTGCGTTATAAAAATGAAGAAGATAAGGAAAAGAAAAATAAAGGAAAAGTGACATTAGCACGCCTCAATTCATTTTGTGGTAGCTCAAGCTTCCGTGAGGAAACGCCGTCTGATTAAAAATTGGAGAGTCAAAAGACTGTTGAAGCACTAAAACACATCCTTTTTTGAATTTTTAGTATAACTTTTTATACAAAAGCATTGGCAACCCCGTAGAATTGGGGAATTTTTACCCTAGAAGAATACTTTCTTATTTAAGAAATTTTTTTTTCGCGGGGACCCCAATTCTCCGCGGTAAAGGACGATTCAGTATCGCCGATTCAGTATCCGCCGATTCAGTATATGGCCATAACTTTCCTGATATTCGACCGATTTGAATAATTCTCATATCATTCAAAAGGTCTCCAGATTCGACGTCTTTTTCATAATTGGCCCGATCTGATTTGATGATCAGAAAAAAAGTTACAGCGTGAAAACCGATTTTTTATGCCTGTGACGTCGTTTATCAGTGATAACTTTTTGTAGAGTGATCAGATCAAGTCAGTCGATGAAGCACCCCGAGGCCTATCGAATCATATTTAATAATTCTTACAATATTGATCAAGCAAAAAGTTATGGTCAAAAAGCCCAAATACTGAATCGGCCAATACTGAATCGGCGATACTGAATCGGCAATACTGAATCGTCCCCTACCCAATTCTCCGGGCCTGCCAAAGCATTTATGTGGGTACAGCCCAACTAGTCGCGGGCCGATTAGTCGCGCGGTCGCCGGCCGATTAGTCGCCAAGCTTTTTATTAAATATTCTGTAAAATACTATCTGATCAATTCTTTTTAAAATGTTAATGTCCCATAACGGGTTCAGTTATGTGAAAGGATAAAGGAAGTGTCCTCGCCATGAACCTCGCCAATGGAATAGGCCAAATATATACCCCTAAGGATTGACTTTTTAGCAGAAATAGAGAAAATTTGGCCTATGTTCCATCAAAAAATTCTAAAATTTTGCCTGCAGCGTTAAAAAAAGTAAGAATTTAGGCTTACTGGCCTTCTAAATTTAAAAGTTTCGCCTGCGGCGCTGAATGAAAAATTATTATTAAGGTTTTCTGAAAATTGTTCCGAAATTTATTTTTACCGGACTAAAACCGTACCGGATTGATCCGGAAAAATCCGGCCGGATCTGGTCCGGCATGAGTTTGAAATTCAAAATCCGGTTTCCGGGCCCGGAAAAATAATTTACCGGTCACTAATCAGAAATTTTAATTTAAAAGCTTGGCGACTAATCGGCCGGCGACTAGTCGGTCGCGACTAGTTGGCCCGCGACTAGTCGGGCGTGTCCCCATTTATGTATGTAGTATAGATTTTGCCTTTTGCCGACTAGATTCCCGGTTCGGAAATTTAGTTTTTTATCTTTACTAGATCGCTGGTATGATATTCATACATAAATTGTTGTTTCTTGTAATTTTACTTCTTATTTGAAAAGAAATTTTTTCAGGTATTGGATATGTTAGCATTTTGTTGATTTTTATTCTATGTATTTCGCATTTGTCGGCATTTATAAAATTGACATTTTGTAGCCATTAATAGATAAAAGCTGGGAAATAGCACGCATATGTATGAGAGACCATCCAGACGCTAGAGTAAGAAAATCCGTCTACTTTTACAGATAATGAATTCGATTTATGTGATTTTATGTTATCTTAATATCTTTGGATTATTGTTCTTGATTAGTCCTAACTTGTAAGTCTAAAAATTTTATATTAAAAAATTTTTGCTCTAAACGAAATGGACGGGTATTTTATATACTCTAATGGGTGGACGGTATTTTGTCTGGACGGTGAATTGTCCTAACACAATTTGATTTTGCATTTTAATTTTTAACTTTTAATTTATTGGGTATTTTTTTGCCCTTTAATCTGTCGTATTTTTGTTTTTCAATTTTTTTTATTGTCTAAATAAATTTATTTTTGGAGTTTAAAAAATTATGGAAATAAACGAATCTTCTCACATAATGTCGTCTAATGACGATAAATCGAATCATTTGGTTGTAGAAAAATCCCCAAAGAAAAAGGAGAATGTCGTCCCGAGTTCTCACAATTCTTCAACTTCTTCAAGTGTTGCAGAAGAAACTCTTAGTCAAGTAAATCCGTCAATTTCGGATCCGACAACTGATTTAACCGAAGAGGATATTTTCCGAATGAAGAGTATGAGCATTGATAGAGATAAATGGAAAAATGGTTTTTTTATTTTTAATTTAGGGGGAGGGGGGATCTCTGTTTAAATTGCTTTTAGTTTACTAGACTTCCCCTATTCCTTGGAATATAATTTTGAGGATTGAGCTAGGATTGAGCTAGAATTTCGTTTCCCCAATCATTTTCGAGGGAATCATTGTCCATTTGCTGAACTTAAAATTAGAGACAGAGCTGAGACGAGATCTCGATCGGAAATCTCAGTTATCAAGAACTAGAATTTTTCGAGATTTCGATTCTCTTACGACACTCCCAGTCCGGTATCCTTATTCATTCTATCACTAGGTCCAGCAGCAAGTGAATATCAATCAGCAATTTCCCTCGTTGATTCAGCCAGCAATTATATTGAAGAAGACCGCGAAGTTGACGAAGAAGAGGTTGATGTAACTGAAGGTTTGCTTCCTGATCAAATGGTGCCAGTGCAGCGGTCAATGTCTTATGCTGATGCAGTTAAGAGAGCAACACATCACGAGCAGTCTGGGAAGGTTTTTAGTTTAATTTGGAATTTTTTAGGAAAATTTTTGGGGTTTCTTGGGGGTTTAACTTATATAGAAGGATACGCCCAAAACGGCGCGCAGCGATAACAGCGTAAAGCCATAACTTGCTTCAAAATTTGCTTATCTTAACAAATTTAGTATTAAACGATTCCTCTCATTCGACTAAGTACATTGATACCGAAATTGAGGACGCCCAGACATTTCTCAGCAAGTTATGGCTCTGCGCCTTTATGCACGCGCGCCGTTTTGTACCCACTATACAAGGTCATTTCCATTTAACGTTGTTTTACTTTTTTATTTTTGCCGACTGCTTACGTTTCCAATTTTTTGTTACCCGCATACTTTTCCGGCCTTTTAATTTATTTTATGCTTTTAATTTATAAATTTTATTTATTAAGGTATTCCTCTTTGATGGTTATGCATTTTCTAAGAACACGGATCCTGCAATATTATCACATCTTAACCCAAAAACAGGTTTTTTCTACTGATTATCCCTTTAAATACCAATTTCTTCTCTTTTTTAGTTAGCACTCTTCAATACCCATTTGAGCCTGTCAATATACCCCCTGATACTGATCAGGAAGAATATCGACGTGCATTTTCTCAAGCACAGGTTTTTGTTTTTTGTATTCTTTTAGTTGTGGGGACTGGGGGTTAGCAGATATTTTTTATTTTATTTCTATCATTTGAGTCGTTTTTACAATTTTAACGGCTTATATTTTAAATTATTTAAGAGTATAACTTTTCGAAATACTATAACTTTCCCTATAACTTTTCGAAATGGGGGGCCAGGGCCAAAAATTCAGAAAACCATAATAGGTTTTCGACACTTCTTTACACGATGGTGCAAAAAAAAAATACAAAATTTTCTCATTCAGTTCGGAATGTTCCCCCGTTAGAATAACTTTCGAATTCTTTTTGACCTGAAGACGTACACATAAAATCGATTTGTTTGTACGCATGTATTTCCTTTATTTCTCTTTTCTTATTCATTTTTCCTATTTTATTAAATATTTTTTTCATCTTCGTCAGCTCTTTAACCCCCTCTTATAATTAATTTTTCAAACTTTCATGATTTATTTAAAACCATTTTTTGTTAGGTTTATCTTGTGGGTACTGCACATTTTAGCAAAGAAAGTTGTGAAGATGTCTGTAAAACTGTGCAATTAACTCAACCAGATTTTGTCATGGTTTATTTTTGTTTTCTTTTTAAATAAAAAAAATTTTTTAAAAAGGTTGAACTTTGCTCTTCCCGTATTCAAATACTCTCAATGGATGAAGATACATTGTTGAAAGAAGCAGCGGCTTTAACTAAAAAGAAAATGTTGGAAATTGTTCGACAGGTTTAAACTTTCGATTTTTTATTTTTTTAATTAATCTGGCTTTTCGACCTGCTACCTTTGTATTTTTAAAAATTTCTTTATGAATTTCTAAATGACACGTCTTTATCTCAGGGATGTAACTTGTTTTTCGGAATCTGAAACTCGGACTTTTTTCTACCCGTTCCGTTGAAAATTTTGAAAATACGATTTGAAATCCTCGCTTTTTTCTCTCTTGTATACCTTCTAAAATTATTCACCGGTGATTTTTCTCTTTTCTTATCCAATTATTTTTTAATCTTTTGAAGTATGGCTAATCGAGTAGTCGTCCTTCGGACTTATTTTCATGGGTATTTATTCTATATTTTAGCGATAAATGTTTCGGCTACTCCAATCCCTAAAGAATTCCTCCTAATTTTCAAATTTAAAAAATCTTTTTTTTTCCGTTTAGCACGGAGCAGCTCAAGGTTTAATGCAAGTTTTGCTTCTCTCATTATCTGCCCATATTACCCAACAACTTGAAATGGCACCTGGCGGTGAATTCCGAGCAGCTTACAATGCTTCTAAACTTGTTAGTGGATGTCAGCTTGTTTTGGGTGATCGTCCTTTGCATATTACGTTGAAGAGGGCTTTGAGTTCGCTGAATATCTTTCAGAAAATGAAATTCTTTTTTCATCTACTTGTGTCGTTGCGAATGGATATAAAGTTTGTTTATGTGGAAAATTTTATAACATTTTTCCAGGGCCATAACCAGGATTTCCTTTCGGAGGGGGGCAGAGGAGGAAAATTTTTATGCGCCGAATTATTAGTGCCGAATAAGAAAATTTTGAGGGCTGTAGAGAAAAATTCTCTTCTTTCCTCAATCCCCTACCCAAATCTTGGAACTTATGCAGTTTGGGTATGCTTTTTTTAGCCACGCCCCCTTTTCTCTTTCCACCATCAATCAACCTTATTTTATACACAATGGTCAGCCTTTCCTTCTCCCTTTTTCTTCTCCACATCAATCAATTTAGCCGAGTCGTAGTTTTTATTCATTACTATTGATTTTTGTTAAATATTTTCAATAGAATTTTGGCCTGAAAAAGAACCTATGCCTGACTCGATGAAAATGAGGCCCGAAAAAGACTCGGTCGGGCCGGCCCGAGAAAAATGAGGCAAGAAAAAAATGACTTGAACGTCGGCCCGACTCGAAAACGGCAACCATAAACCTTATTTTCAAAAATAAAAATTACGACTAGGATAAATTGATTGATGTGGAGAAGAAAAAGGGAGAAGGAAAGGCTGACCATTGTGTACAAAACAAGGTTGATTGATGGTGGAAAGAGAAAAGGGGGCGTGGCTAAAAAAAGCATACCCAAACTGCATAAGTTCCCAAATCTTTTCCTTTTCACTATTTCGGGGGGGGGGGGGATTCCCCCTTGGTTACGGCCCTATTTTTCACAACCTCAGTCACTTAAAATTAATGGAATTATTTTTCGAGCTGTTTGTCCTTGAACAGAAAAATTTTCTAAATGTTTTTTTTTTGCTTGGGATCCCCGGCTCTTTTTTGTCTTTTGAATGGAAATTCCGTTTTTCAAAAAATTCTTAATTTTTCTTTTCAAGAAGATCTCAGATTTTTAACACAAAATTTTCAAATAAATTTTAAGGCAAGAGGACGTTGAGAGATGCAAAAATAATGATATTTTGGAAGAACTCCTTCAAGAAATGGCTGGCGAATACCCACAAGTTTCCCGTATTTTGGTTGATGAACGAGACCAGTAAATTTTTATGAAAATAAAAAAATATTTTCTCAATTTAAAGGTATATGACACAAGTTTTACATCATCTTTTACAACGTGGAACGGTCGAGAAACTTAATGCTAGCAAAAAATGTCGAGGTTATTTTTAAAAATTTTTAAAAATAATTTTATTTTGGCAGCCAAATTTGAGCCATTAACAATTGTTGCTGTTGTTGGGATGGGGCATGTTAAAGGAATTCATGCAAATTGGCCAAAACCTATCGATTCAGCTGCTTTGCTGACGTAAATAATTTTTTTTTTAAATTTGTGTAATATTAAATAGGATAGAGAATTAAATGATTTTATATAATGACATTTAACTAAAAAATGTCCTATAAAAGCTTACCACAAAAAATGAAATTTTCATTAGTTTTAGAGTTTGGCCCTAACAAGACTCGGTCGGGCCGGCCCGAAAAAAACAATTTAATTTTTATTTATAAGACAATCATAATCGTACAGATTTTGTACACTAATAGGATTACAATTTAAACAACAATTCTTTCCAATTTTTTAAAGTATTCCACCTCCTTCATTGAGCAGCCGAGTAGTAAATACAAGTGTGCGCTTTGCTTTTTATGGAAGTATTCTTGCCATTGCATTTTTTGCTGGCCGTAAAATCTTCAAAGTTATTGAGCCTCGTTTGCCGGCTATTAACTTCAAAATTTTTGTTTGATGGGAATTTTGAATTAAATTAAATAAACGAAACTCTGGTGGTCGGATTATACATATATTGCCAATATTTTGGGATATTCCCCCCCCCCCCTCTTTCTCTTCCCCCTCCCTCCTCCCCCCTTAATTTTATCCTTTCCTTCTCTCTCCTATTTTAATTCTAATCAATTTGTTCAAATTTTGGATTTAAAGAGTAACTGGAAAAATAATTAAAATAATTTTGATGAAAAAAATTTTCTTCCCTAAAAATTGTCACAAAAATATTGCTATTATTTTGCAATTTATTTAAATTATCTAGTTGACATTACTCAAAATTTGTGTTATTTTTTGTATTATTAAAAATGTATTTTTGCAGGATAAATATTCTAAAAATTACGAAACATTTTCTTGTTTTTTATCTGGGAGGATTAAAAGTAAAGAGCCACCTTAAGCAAAAATTGACCGGTCCTGTACAACCCTACCTAATTAAAATTTAATTTAAAAATTACGGAAAAATGAGAGGGATGACATTCATTTAAAACTCTGATTTTTTAAAAAATATTATGGGCTTTAAGGTTTCTAAAACTAAAATAAGCAGCTCTAACATTACAAATTCAACGAAAAAAAAAAAATTTTCTTTCTAAATTCTTTATTTTTTAACTTATAAAACGTTAATTTTCTAAATTCGAAATGCTAGAAATTAATAGAATGAAAGACATTTTGTCGAGTTTTTATTCCTCCTGATTATTGTATTTTTGATCTGCGGGTGGTGGGGGTTCTAAGCCAGCTTCTCTCTTCTTCTTGCCTCCGTAGTAGCTATATCTTAAAAAATATTTTAATTAAAAAAATTATTCCTTTTTGTCTCACGGGTAGTATCCGCCCATTCCGTACATACTGCCAAGGCCGCCGTACATTCCATATCCTCCAAGGCCTCCATATCCACCATAACCTCCATATCCCATACCTCCATAACCCATACCTCCATAGCCCATACCATATCCTCCATAACCCATACCATATAGCGAACCCAGGCCACCTGAAGAATAATGTATTAATGGATTGTTTAACTTATTTTCATTTATATTGGCTGTTTTGTGATACTGAACCGTTCCTACCAAATCTGTTATGTCCAAGGGTTGTCCGAGTTTTATCAATGTCGACCTGCATAAGAATAAAGGTTTATCCGCCATAAAATTTCATCCATTTACCCGCCATATCTGTACAATGTAGGCGAAGGAATTGAGGCTGGAACATATGAAGGAGATCAGTGAATAGCCGTGCCAGTATGTGACCCAAACGGACGCTAACAATGGCTTTTATACTATCTTGACATCACTACCAGAGGTGGATCGGAACAGCCAGAGGTGTCGGAAATCGGAACTGTCGGAAATCGGAAATGGCTCAAAAGTCGGAACTCGGAAATCGGAAATCAAATTTTTTTTTCGGAAATCGGAAATCGGAAGGAAAAAAACGCCGGAAATCGGAAATCGGAAGGCGGAAATCGGAAATAAAATTTTTATTTTCATAACTGAAATAATATTTAAAATTGTAAGGTGGCCTTCTTGAGTGTAATTTGAGGGAGTAAATGTTCTTTTTGCAACTCAAAAGTTTAATTCGAAGGGATTAAAAGAGATATTGTGGGATTTTGTTGATTAGACCCCTGCTTGAAATACAGAGCTAAAGTTTTTAAGAGCCGCACAATGATCGAAGACTAGAAATCACACAATATAACTCAAAGTCCACCTTAATCCATCCTAATCCTCCGATATACCATTCATCTTTCATTTGAATTAGCTAAAAACCTTAAGCTAAAAATCTTTCATTTCTGCGCCGCAGGCGAAAATTTTAAAAATTTTGGAAAAAGTATTAGTCAGAAATATTCCCTGAGAATTGTCGGAAATCGGAAATTTTTCCAAAATTTCGGAAATCGGAAATCGGAAGGAAAAAAACGTCGGAAATCGGAAGTCGGAAATCGGAATTCCGATCCACCTCTGATCACTACATAACAAAGTCTATTCGCCACGGACCAAAAGGGTTCCCTTTGTTAGGGAGGGAATTCATGTAAAATCGAAACACCTTTCTAATTTAAAGAAACTAACCATACAACCCTCCCATTCCACCATACATTCCCCCATACATACTATACGGACTGTACATGCTGTATAATGATGAATAATAAGGGTAATAATAAAATGCCTGGCATTGTTGTAAGGTTAATGCAAGTAGAATAAAGGGAAAGAATATTGAATAGGATTCAAGCTTCATTTTCAAGTTTAGCTAAATTTTCTTAAAGGTGGGATGAAATGTCATTTTATTTTTTAAAATATTTTGGGGAGGAATTGATTTAAAATAAGAATTTTACCAGATAACATTAAAATGTCAAAGGAATTAATAAATATTTTTCCAACATGGCAGCAAAAAATCCATATAATTATTTTTAGTTATTGTTCAATATGTATAAACATTGTTTAAACATTAATGAAAATTTATATTACATCGCGTACGATTGGGAAAATTAAAAAAAACCCCTCTCAAAATAATTTTCTCTTAAAAATAGTTTATTAGCTTAAATAATACAAAATTAAGTTTAAATGAAATGAGGTCTATATAGTAATTTTCGGATATCTGTAACCACATCGAAACTTTTTACTACAGGCTCTAAAATTGTTTAAAAGTAATTATGGAAGACTAACAATCCAAAAATCCCTCCTATTCTGAAGAACCGAACAGTTATTCGGTTTGGTTCCAAACCGATTGCTCATTAAATTTATATAAACTTTATAAAGAAACTAATCCAAACAGAGTTGCTTACAATAAAAAATCCCGATTAAGAAAATCTCAATAGACCTTACGAACTCGAAGAAAATTATTTTTATTAGAGAATTTTCTATTATTAAAAAATAGTTTAGGATAAGACTATTGCCAAGTTAAAATATGGCGGGATTAAAAATTGTGGATTAAAAAATATTTAAATTTTATTTACAGTTTATTTTTTCTGTTTGAAAAAATCAAAAAATAAAAGAATTAAAAATTTTTAACAAAATAAAAAGGGATAAAAATAATTAAATAAAATACAGAAAAGGGAAAACATTGGGATTTGACAGATTTTTATTTTTTTAGAAAAGTTTTTGTGCGCGTAGTAAATTGATAGAAATTTGAGGGATTATTATTTGGCCATAAAAAGGGAAATTTTATTTTAGAGATAGGTAATTTTGTTGAAAAATAGAGGGAAGGGAAAATTATTATTTTTAAAAGAGAGATTGATTTTTTTATTTTTGATTTTCATTTTTTACAGTCGGATCTCATAGGGATGAAAAAAAAACCAAAAAAACACCTTTTAGGGATCAAAAATATTATCCCATAATGAGACCTTAAAAGGGTAATCCACTTTAGTTATCAACTTTTAAATGGAGGTATATAGTAGATATCTCTCCCCGAATCCTAAATTGATGAACGTATAGAAGTGAAGGTAAATTATAATATAATGAGGTCGATTGTAGTAAACAGTGAAAATTCTTTGACGGGGAAATTTCGGGGAATCAAAAAATTTCAAGGCCCTTTCTTTTGCCTTTTTTGAATTAACTCTTAAATTCCCCGACTTTCAGGGATGGATATTTATTATATTTTTGTTTAAAAATAAATAATTTAAAAAATTAAAAAATGATTCATTTCTTCCTAATCTCTAATGATTATAAATACACAAAAAAAATATTTAAAGAAAAAACCACTTTAAAAACAAAAATAACTTTCTCAAGTTTATTTATTAAAATAAAAACAAGCTAAAATATAAGTAAATAAATACTTCTCAGGTTCATTTTAAGTGATTTTCTTTTTTTTTAATTTTTCTTTTTGGGAACTACTTAATAAATAATTTTTTATTTTTTACAATTTTTAAGCATTTCTAGCCAAATTCCCAATTTATTTCCTCCTTTTTATTTTTGCTTCTTTAAATATCACATTATTTGCTAATTCAACCTATTAACTACTTAATATATATTATTTTGTTTTTGTTTTTATTTGAAGAAACAAAATAAGTAAATAAGAGGAAAAACAAACAACAAAAATAATCTACTCGAAAAAATAAATAATTCTTTTAATTCTAAATGGAAAGTTTTTGGCACAGAAAGGAATGTGAAGTGATTGATGTAGTTGATTTTATTGCTAATAATAATTGGAGAATATTAGAACACAGAAAAATTGATTAAGTAGATAATTGTTAATTAAATACATTTTTTTGTTATTTTATCGGATAAAATTTTATTTTCGTTTTTGGATTGACAATAGCGAATATAGGTTTTAGCTTTAGATCTTAGATACAAAGTAAAAATGCCGCTGAAATTTTGGCTCTATTACACCATATACATCCAATCAACTATTATGCGTCCAAATAAATTTTTATACGTCCAGTATAAATTTTTCTATTCACACAGAAACCCATGCCTATCTCTAACGTCGTTTACTACTACAACCTACTACAAACGTCGTTTATGTAGATTGCCGTTCACTACGAAGTCTGTATCTAGCAAAATATTTTGGGGCGTCAATGAAGCTTTTTAGTCTCACAATTTTCATCATTTTTCAAAGAGACTCGTCAACACAAAAATATCTATCAAAAGGATTTTTTCCAATTTTTTCAATTATCCTTTTAGCCACGAGTGTACTTTTTGTGAAAGTCATCAATTTATTTTATTTACTAGAGAATTATGATCTCATCAACTTTTACTTTTCTCTCCCTTTTTTGCATTTATTAGCTATTAGTTTTCTAGTTTTTCTAGTCAAACCACGTGGTGGTTGATGGACATTTTTGCTTTTAATTTTTGACATTTATCAGAAACAGCATTTGTTTAAAACCTCATAAAACCTTAAAAATCAAGATTTATTGACTACTAAAAATTAAAAAAAAATAAAAGGGAAAGAAGGAAATCTTGAAATCTTTTAAAAGTTTAAAAAACAAAAAGGAAGAGCTGTCTTTTAAAAAATCTGACAAAAATTTTCCTCGTCAAAAAAAAATTTTTTTTTCTAAAGAAAATATTATTAAACGTTTATTATCTGTTTAAATAAAAATTATTTAAAAGAAAATTCAAAAAAAAATTGCGTAGGAATTTTAAAAGAAATTTTCACGTGGTGGATTTAAACTTGCTTGTTTAAAGAAGAAAAATATATTTAAAGTCAAAAACCATGTGAGAAAATTACTTTTTTTAATACGTCTTTCCCATTAAGAAGCTTAAATAAATTCTCGTTAATAAGCATTTTAAATGTTCGAATATTTTGTGTTTTTTAGTCATTTTAGAATTTAAAATAAAATTTAAAAATATTGAGGAGTTGTTGATAATCGTTGATCATTTTATTATTATTTCCCTTTTTAGCTGGGTTTCCCACTTTTTTTTGTTGACAGAATTTCTTTTTTTTACTCATAACTTTTTTTAATTTTTTAATTTTGGAATTTTTATTTAATTTTTACTTTTGAGTTTAGGTCTTAAGGGTTTGTTCAATTATAATACGTTTTTTTTGATAAGACATTACATGCTTTAAGAATCAAACTAAACGTAATATCAGTTGAAGCTGTCCACAGGCCCAATGGATTTAGCCCTGCTACGGTTACAAGTGTAAGCCTATCGGCCGGTTTTTAGGGCTTTCTTCCCGTATATACCAGTTAATTGTGGTACTCAGGATGGGAAATGTTTAATATCGAGAATGAACTCATATATTTAACATTTATTTTTTATCAATTTTTAAAAATTAAATAAAATACCAAAAATATCTAGATAATGATTAATTAAATAAAAAGTTTAAAGCTAAGAATTTAGGGAATTTTGAGAACAAACGTATTATTTTTATTTTCACTTTCTTAATTAAAAAATTGTATTTTTCTGTCTAAAAGTACAAACATTCCTTTTTTAAATTAAAAAAAATTATTTTTTTTGTATTAAAATTTAATTTTTAAGTACATTCCTTCTTTTTTTTTTAATTTTTTAATTTAAAAATATTTAAAAAATTTCAAAAATTAATTTATGAGCAATAATGTTCAATGACGGATAGAACACCCTCCTTGTTATTTAAAAAATAATACTTATTTTTCCTAACTGATTTTATTTGACACAAATTGTTTCTTTAAATTCTCATATAAAATCCTTATTTTTGTTGCCATCAATATTCAGTTCAAGTCCAAATTCAATTTACTATTTAATTTCGAGAAAATTCATTTTCATAAATGTTCACAGTTGCCTTTTATTCTGTAAATATCATAGAACATTTGATCTTCTGCTCATACAATTTAGGGTAGATTAGACAGTTTTGTGATCAAAAATTCAGAAAATACAATTACTGTCGAAACTCGATGGCTGCACTCAGATTCGTCCCACTTGGATTCGTCCCCCTGAATAGGGGACGATTTGGGTAGGGGACGATTCAGTATGGCCGTTCAGTATAGTGAATCTGTTAGACAACAATCCGTTAGACAGTTTGTGAAAACACTGACTGACCTTAGTTTTCTAACACAAAACTTTTCCATTTAATTTTTAAATTAAATTAAATTTTTTTTTGCAAAACCACGTGTTTCAACAAATTAATTCCAAAAATATTAGTCATAGTTCTGATCATTTCTAATTGAATTTTCATTTATCTACTAATAAACGGATGTAATTATGTGTTAACTGCATAGGCAATGGCTTTACTAATTTTCAACAAAAATTAAAGAGATTATCACAAATTAAGTGACATGTGTTAATAATAATAATTTTTTATTTTAAATTTGTTATTTCTCTTTTGAAATATCCCTGTTTTTCTGTCAACTACCTGTCAAATACCTGTAGCAATTTTTAACTTTAAGGAACATCCCGGAAAATTGTGACTCGTTTTTTAATGAAATGCAACTTCTCTATATTTTTAAAAATGTTTCTTAGGGTTTCCATCAAGGATTACTGAAACTAGATTCGAAGACACATCGAGAAGGTTAAGCGAATAACTAGAAAAACCGTAAGGTACATTGATTCGCCTCCAACGCGGCAACCCTAATATGGAAATTTTATATAGGTATTCCTTTAAAATTATTTTCTCAATTTTCTTTATTCAGTACAAAACACAAAATATATAAATTCAAACAAAAAACACGTGACACTAAAAATCACCACTCAATACCTTTTTATTAAGCAAACATTGCCAAATTTCGGCAATTCCTTTTTTGTCTTCCCTCCAAGAAATTACCCCTCTCTTCAAACCTTTCTCTATAATTACACGTGTCAATCGGGAGATTTTTTCTCAAAAAATTTTTACTTTCCTCATTCCCCAAAATTTTTTTATTAAATAATTAATTTTTTTTCTTTCTTTTTTCTTTTAATTTATTGGATTTATTTTTTTAATAATATTTTAAAATTTTTTAAAATTTTCTAGAACTTCATTATTTAGAAAACTCAATAATAATTGATTTTAAAATTAATTTTTAAAATTAAAAATTAATTTAAAAAATTTTTTATGACAACCAAAACCTTTAGTGATTTTTAAAAATTTTTAAAAATTTTTTTTCTTTAAAAATTTATGCCTTCTGAAAACTTTTTCTCTTCCTTTTTTTAATTTTCTTCCTTTCTTACACAATGGAAATATCAAATTAAAATTTCGTCATTTATTTACAATTTTGTAAAACTTGTTCGTACTAAATAAATAATTTTTATAACCCGTCAAAACATAAACTTTTACAAAACAAAGTTTTACTAATTTTATTTCTTAATATAAAGTTTTAATTTTACTTTTTAAACTTTCAAATTTATTTTTTGTTTAAAAATGGTGGAAAAATGGTGGAATTCAGGAATGGTAGAATTTCCGGAAAAACTAATATTTATTTATTAAAACAATTATTGGATATTTTATATCCGGAAAGTTTTATTTAATTTATTTAATTATTCCGAAGGCAACATTTCCGGAAACTATCATTCACGTCCAAATTCATTTAAATTATTTTTATTTTTGGAAAACATATTTTTTGAAGCTTTTCTGTTCTATATATTTCTGGTGAAATTTATTTTTGTTATTTCTAGACTTCTAATATTTATTTATTTTATTACCTCTAATTTTATAATTTATTTGTTTTTAATTAAATTTTTTTATTTTTAAAAATATTTTCTTTAGAATATTTTTTTTATTTATTTTTAAAATATTTTTACATCCAATATTACTGTAATTTTGACGTTCTCGCCTGTCATTAATTATTTCCTTTTTTCCTATAAAATAATTTTGACTAAAAGTCAAAATTATGCACTTAATCACCCCGCCCCTGTCTAGTCATTTTTTCTTTACAATTAAATTTTTTTAATATATCTTTAAAAAAGGATTACAAAAAAAATAATTTAAAAATAATTTAAGCCAAAATTAAGCCAAGAATTAAAAAAGGGGTCTAAACTCATTAAATATAAGAGGGATTATTAAATACAATTAGTATGCGTAAAAGTCATAAAATAGTATGGAAATTGCGTAAAGAAAGTAATTTTTAGAAAATAATTGGATTTATGGCTTCGTCAAGATTGCGAAAAAATTTTAATATGAAAATTTTTTATTAGTTATTTAAGTATTATTTAATTATTTAAGCTGAGGATGGGCTTTTTTCCGTCCTGCGTTTTTAAAATATTAAAGAGTCTATCTCTTGTTATTAATGTTAATAGGAGTGTGTGCCTTACCTGATCTTAACGAGTAAGAGTCGGAAGACTAAAGCCTAAACAGCAATAATACGAAAATGGGAAAAAGACAAATCCCCCTTACCAAATTATTTAATAAACATTAAATTACAAGAATTTTTCATTTTCATTTTTTCTAATTAAATAATAATTGTTAAATTTATCTAAAAATATAAGCTAATCTTTTAAGGAAACGAAATATTTTTAAAACAATTTAAAAAATTAAAAATATTTTAATTGGGCATCTCGTGACAAAATTCTGTCCACCCACGTTTTTGCCCTCATCAATTCTGTCTCACAAAAAAATTTTTTTCCAAAGCCACGTGACAACAAAGACGTTACCGAGAGCTTCTTACCTTTCTTTGTTTGCTTATTTTCACTTTTTGAATTTTAAAAGAAAATTTTCTTTTAATTATTAAAGAATTTTATTTAAATTAGAAGTTTTATTTTTAAATGTTTAAATTCAAATTATACCATTCTGATAATTTTAAGGAATTTATAGATAAGTTAAACCTATTTATTTATACTAGAGGTTGGTAAAATCATATTTGCAGGATCATGTATCAGGATTGGGTTTAAATCCTGGAGGATTAATCCTGAAACTGAACAAGGCAGGATTTCGGACAGGATCCTGAAAAATCCTGTGCAGGATTCTGTAGGCCGACCTCTAATTTAATACATTTTTTAGAGTCATAATTTTATTAGAGAAAATAATAAATCTAATTTTCTCTTAATTTTCATAGAAACTGCAAAACTTTTTTACAAAAACTATTAACAATTTTCAATCTAAAAATTCTCTTTTATGTCAACAATTAATTATTTATATTAGAAACCGGCCAAGAGTGTATCTCTGAAGATATCTACCTCGATAACCGAGATTTTTAAATCGAGATCTCGTCTTAGTCTGATCTGGGAGCAGGCCAACTTACCGCGAGCCCAACTTACCGCAGAGCTATAACTTTGGTCAGAATTGTCGAATCCGGTACATCTTGGTATGTTTCGATGCGCCTCGACGAGCTGAATCGAACCATACCAGGGCGCCCCGGATTCGACAATTCTGAACGAAGTTATAGCTCTGCGACGAGTTGGGCTCGCGGTAAGTTGGGGTGTACCCGTCTGATCTCTAGTTTATCATTTATCAAATAAAAATATAATTTTTACTAATTTTTGACAATTCTTTCATGTCATCAGTTAAGTACACGTATAATTGATTAGTCACAATCTTCTAAACAAATCGCTCCCAAATTAATTTAAACTAATTTGATGTTAATTAGAATAAAAAAATATATTGCTCAATTCTGTCCATATATTTAATTAAATAAACAATTGCACGTGAAAAGGAGATAATTTTAAATAAACACGTGTTTGTTGTTTTTAACAAAAACAAAAAAATTTATTTATTTATTTAATTTTATGTAAAATCTGTTATATCTAAATAATCAAAAATTCTAATTATTTTTAGAATAATTTCCTTTAGTATTATAATACTGCGGGTATCTGTTGTGAGATACACGGATATCGAGTTATTTCAATGATGTTTGAATAGCTAAGCTTAAAAAATTTATTTTTAAATATTTAACACAAAGCCTGCCCTTTTCAGATTTGTTATGGTAAAATAATAACTTGACCCTCATCACTGGCTAAATTTTGACAAAATCCTTATTGAGAATATCATAAAATACGATAATTTAAACATCAAAGCTTTATCTATCCATAATTTTACCGATTTTTAGTCTTTGGTAAAAAAACAAAAATAATTTATAATCTTCAACATTCACGTGTACATTTAAAAATTAAAAATAATTTTGTCACAGAAAATTCAAAAATATCATTGTTAACAACCCCTTTCTATATTTTTCTTTCAAATTATAAAATGTTGAATCCCCTCCCCGTTTCCGTTTTTAAATTGTACTGACTGAGAGAATTAAATTGTAAAAAGAAAACGTGACCGTTTGATATTTTTTTAATTTGAAAAAATCTTTTTTAAATGTAGAAAAATTACTGTAATTTTTTAAAATTAACCAAAACTTTTATAAAAAATAAAAATAAATAAATAAATAAAATATTTTCTAAATAATATAAATATAAATAGTGCCTTATAGGAAAAAATTAAATATAGTATGCGGTTATTCCAATTTCCGAGTTCCGACTTTTGAGACATTTCCGATTTCCGACATTCCGATTTTCGGCACCTTCGCCATTTCCGATCCCCTGTTAATTAATTGAGAATAAGAAAAATTTTACTTTTTTAAAAATTTGTTAAAGAATTATTCGAAAATTTTTTCCGAATTTTAAAAATCTTTAAAAACTTTACAAGTCATTATCGAATTGTATTTTCATATCTTTAAATTTTCAGATTTCCAATTTTTCAAAATTCCTAACTTGTATTCATTAGTTTTTTGATCAAAAATCAATTCTTAAAATGCAAAAAAATATTAAAATAAAAAAATTTATTCTCCATTTATTTTCTGAGAAAATTCCCATCTCGAAAATTTAAACTAAAAAATTATAAAAAATTCTCTTTTAGCACTATAAAGATTTTAATCATTTTTCGAGATCTGTGACAACCTTTATTACAAGTTTATTACAAAATGACAGTGAAAAGTTGTAAGAAACAATAGGCATAAATAAATAGGAGAGATTTGTTTATTTTATTTAGAAAATATTTTATTTTTATATTTGTTCATTTATTTTTTAATCTTTTATAAATTTAATTAACACATTTTATTAATTATTAATCGTCTTAGAAATAAACATTCTTGAGATTCATTCTATCATTAACAAAACATTTCCTAAGTAAAAATGTTTCTATCCATATCCAAACATCATTGTTCTTTATTGTTCTTTAGACATCTTAATCTACAAATATTAGAAACAAGATTCTGTCATCTAAACATCATTTTTCATTCTAAAAACATCTAATAAACAATTATTTTCCGAACATCTATCAAACATTAATTTTCCGAACATCTAAATAATTCATTTAAAAAACATTTTTCCAAACATTGTTCATCTTTAACAAAACATCAAATAAAATTTTTATAAAATTAATTAAACCTTTCCAAACATATCTAAACATGTTTGCAAAAAATAAAACTTTAAATTACTCTCCCAAACATTTCCCCAAGTAATAAAACTTAAAAACCTATTCACAACTAAAACATTTATTTTTAATTAAAAACATTGTATTTTTAAATAAATTTAAACTTCAGGGCTTTCCCTTACTTATCTTGGCCATAAATTTTATTCTATTTTAATACTTCAGCTTATTTTTATTTTAATGCACATCAAATTCAAGAACGGGTTTGTCGAGATTTTTTCATTTCAAAAACATCTTTCTTTTAGTTTATCTCCTTCTTCCCCTCATTTTCCCATCTCAAACAAAATTCTTCGGCTTCGAACAACTTTAATTTTTCTTATATTTCTTACACAAATGACCAACATTTTACACTCCGCCCCGGTCGGAAATGAAGAAAAGGGTGCCATTAAATCGCCAAGAAGCGAGATTGTTGCCTACGTGAGTTTATATTTTTTTAAAGAATATTTGAAAAATATTTTTGGAATTTTTTAGGAGCATTGGCATTGTGGATCTGACGATTTTGACAAAAGTCTCTCACATCAAATGGCAAGGGAACAATGCCCAAAAAGAATGTGTAAGTTGTTTTAAAATGTTTTAAACATTCCCAAAACTTCATTAATAAGAAAGTTCTAACATCTATATAATTAAAAACATCTTTAATAAACTTATACAAACATAATTTTAATATCAAAACATCTAAATAATTTTTAATAATTGAAACAAACACTCACAAATATTCTTCCAAACATCCAAAATTTAAAAATATTTCAAAAACAAGAACTCCCAAACATTTTCATAAGATCTAAACATCATTTTTTCAAATAAACAATTCCAAGAATTATTCAAACAAACATTTTTATAAATGTTCCAAACAAAACAAATATTTTACAAACATTTTGAAACATAATAAAAAAGTTTTAAAGCATCATTCAAACATTGTTTTCATATAATCTAAACATTATCATATATTTTTCCAAACAAACATCATAAAAACATTACCCAAACAGTACCCAAACATACCTAAAACATGTATTCCAAACATTTAAACATCATACAAATATTTCCAAACATTTATTTTTTTTGAATGTTTGGATGGTTAGTTAAAATTTTAGTTACATTTTTTGAAAATTTATATTTCGATTTTGGATTGTCAGATCGAAATTTTGTTTGGCACAAATATAGATTTATAGATGCTCTAAAATTTAACCGAAAAATTTGCAAAATTTTCTAACAATTAAAAATTTTTTCTGTAGATGAGAAACAATACCTTACTTTGTCAGAAAGCTCGAGAAGGAAAGAATTTTCTCTTTTTCCTTTAGTTGAAGCAGACCTTTGTTGTGTTGTTCACGATGCTTGTTATATGGATGAAACACGCAATCGACAAATCTGCGACGAACAATTTTGTCATTGTTTGGAAAGAACAGTTGCTCGTTCACAAAATTCTAACGGAAACAACAAAACTGTTGAAATAAAAGAAAATGGATGTTTGGATGTTAGCAGTACTTTTTGCCACATTGTTAATATATTTGGGGGTGTTGCTTATGCTTCTTCTGTTGATTTAGTTAATAAACAGAAAGCGGCAATGGAAGTATGGGAAAAACAAGAAGCTGAAAAGAAGAAAAAAGCAAAAGAATTAATTGAGGCTGAGAAGAAAAATAAAAGTAAAAATGTTGGGGACGAAGCGAAAAATAAGGGGTAAATAATTTTTGAAAATTTGGAAAAAAAATTTTTCTGAAAATATTAAAAGGCCTAAAGGTTTAAATTTCCATATTTTAAGATAATTTTTGGAATTTATGATGATTTTTGAAAGTTAATTATGTTGATAACCGATTAATAATCATTGATTTTTTTGAATTTTTATATAAAAATCACAAAAATTAATTTAAACTGCCTATGTAAAACAAAGAAAAGAATTTTTCCAAAAGAAAATTTTCTAAAATTTTAATTTAGTGAGACAAAGGAAACAAGTAAAAATGAAAAGAGTAGTGCAGTTGCTCATAAATTCCCATTGAAGGATTGTACAGATAAACGTAAATATTTATTAATAATTTTTAAATAATATCATATCGTGAAGATTTTCTTCTTAATTTTTGCTTTAAAAACATTAAAAAATTTAAGCATATTTATTCTTTAAAAATTTTTTGAACTTTTTAAAAATTATTTTTTTACAACAATAAAAATTTTTTAAAGGACTTGTAGATTGTAGTGTTCAATTACAATCATGTACCAACAATTTACAAAACAAAAAATTGGGAGATGGGAATATCGAAGCTAACGGAAATTCCTTTGCTTTATTATTAAGTGCAAAATTGGCAGAATGCACAAACCAATTTTGTAAATGTTCTTCTACAAAATTATCAACAAAAATTGAACAAAATGATAAAGAATGTGTTAATAATTTGGCTAATATTTGTGCTCAATTTTCTGATGATTTTGGGGGAATTTTGGAACAAAATTTTGAAAAAACAAAATGTTGGTAATTAAAAGTAAATCCAAATGATTTAAAAAATATTAAATTAAAAGACGGTTTTATAAAAAATATATATTAGGGAGTCACATCAAAGAGATTTTAAGATCAAGTCGCATCCTAGCTTACTTAAATTGCCTATATTATCCAATTTCCTATAAATTCTTTAAATAATTAGAATAGAGATTGGGCTAGATCCACTTCCATACCTGGTTTTTTCTGAATCCGAAGTCATCTTAAAGTTGGAATTTTCGAGGTTCCTTAAGGCTTACTGTGACTTGAGCTAATCTTAAATTAAAGTCACTGTTCAATTTTTTCGTTTTCCTATCCCAACTTGTGTTATTTCAAAATATATAAACTCCAAAATTTTTTTAATTAAAAAAATTTAAAATTTCTTTAAAATTATAGCTACTTATCTGAGTTTATGGTCAGTTAATTTAAATCAACAAAATAATCAAAATAGTGTCGGATTGACTGTTATGTGTACTTTACTTGCCTTGGTAAAAATAAATTATTTTTTGGCATTCAGAAATTTAATGAAATCGAACAATTAGCATGAATAAAATTTATTCTTAAACAGAAATTAATTCAAAATATTAGTTTTAATTTTAAGCCTATCCAAAATAATTTTATCTAAGCCTAATTATTAATCCAAATAAATTTAAGTTAAATATGGGTCTGAATTCTGTTTATATTTAAATAAAAAAATTTTTTTTATTATTTTCTAATAAATAATTTATTCTTTTTTTAAAGCTTGTCATCACAATTTTCCTCTACATTTTAACAAAAATAATTAATTTAATTAAAAACCGATTTGGAGAAAAATCAAATAATAAACACAAAGATTATTTAAAAGCTAAAATTCGTCGAAATACTTTAACTAATGCTTTGAGACACGTTGGAGGGGTTGGGGGTGATGATAATGATGATGAGGACTTTGAAAGTCGGGGAGGGAAAGGTGGACCTCATTATGTGGGTTTTTAATTAAATTTTGAATTTTTAAATTATTTAAAAATATTTAGAATTAAAGACCTCAATATTTAATTAATTCAGAAGGAGTTTGTGATCAAATCGAATTTAAAAAAATTAAAAAAAATATACGAAATTAATCTGTTGAAATATTTTTAAAAATTAAAAAATAATTTTTTAGAATTTTTAAAAAATTAAAAGAAATTTTTTAAAAAGCTTAAAAATTAAAAAAATTTTTTAAAAGTAAAAACTTTTTCGAAAAATTTTTCAATAATTTTGAATATTAATAAAATTAAAATACACCATAATCCGTTTTAATTAATTTTTAATTTTTTGAGAGCCTTATTTAAATTTTATCAATTTAAATTTTAAAAATAAAAAATATTATACAATAATTTTTATAAAAAATATTATAATAATTAATTTAAGATCTCTCTGAGTAACCAAAAGAAGCCTTCCACCGTCTCCAGTCCAACCGACAGTGTCGCAACCAGCCAACAATTATTAATATCTTGCCACAAAAAAACAAATTCTGAAGCTTTACAGGACAACAAAAAACCCTCAAAAACCCTCAATAAACCAACAAATTTATTATTAACAAGTTGCAACACCAATTTAATAAATAATTCTTCTAGCCAAACACAATTAATTGGGGAAGGAACAAATAATAATAGCAACGCAAATTCGAGTAGCACGTTGTCGGATATTTCTATTAGTGCTTAAAAATGAAGAAGAAAAATTTTTGGAAGAAGAAAAAATTTAGAAGAGCTGATTAAATAATTAAAGAAAAAAAATTAAAAGAGCTTAGAAACCCAGAAAATAAATTTTTTTTTAAAATCTTTTCTAGAAATTTTACGGGAATTTTATTTTATTTTTTTTTGCGATTTTTTATCTTTAAATAAATATTAAATTTAAATTTTTGATAATTTTTTAAATAATTTAATATACCGAAAAGTACCGAAATTTCCCAAAATCTGTCCGGGACGGTTCCGGTATCGGGAGTACCGCAAAATCCCGATACCGAAAAGTACCGAAGAAAAGATTTCGGGAGTACCGCGGGATTTCAGTGCTAATAAAAAAATGAAATAATATCACAAATATCACTGTTTAAACGTTTTCTCGCTGAATAACTTAATAAAAAAATTTAAAATCTAATATTTGAGGTAAGTATGATTTGTAACATTGCTTTAGCCAGTAGATCTGAAGGATATCGTGGGATTATCAGCAATTAAGCCGAATATATTTAGACCACAAATGTCCTGATATCCCCTTTAATCGATCCAAATCCACCGATATCCTCTTTAATCTGTTCAAATCCCTCATTATCCACTTTATTTCCTTTAGATCCTCTGACTAAACCTAGTCTTTAGCATGTAGGTCTTCAGGGTTTATGTAGGTCAAGAAGCCAACCCTTAAATCGTTCATCGCTTAAATCGGAGATAAAAGGAGATTTTGAAGAGGGCAGAAATTTTTTTACAATATTTATTAGTCTTACTAGCAATATTTTTCATTTTTCCCGTCAAATTTTCCAGTACCAAAAATTCGGGAGTACCGCGGTACTGGAACCTTGTTCGATTCCAGTACGCGGTTCCGGTATTAATTTGAATGAAGGCAGGAATGGAGACAATGCTCTAAAGCAATTTGCCGCTCGGCCAAGCGCTAATGTTTTATAATTTCTATTTTCAATTAAGTTTTAGAAAATTAAAAATAATTTTTAAATTAAATGGAAGCAATCGATGTTTTCGCTATTGAAAATTCGAGAAAGAAAAAATGCACTTGACAATTTCCAATAATTCCCTATCACAAGGGCTGTCATATTGGCAGAATATTTTAAACAATGAAAATCGGATATTGGAAATGGAATAGAGAGAGGGAGATAGTGGAGGTGAAGAGTAGTGATGTTCGGGTATCCCGACTCCCGACACCCGACTCGGGAAATTTCCCGAGTTTTTGGCCTCCCGACCCCGACTCCCGATGGCAATTCCCGACTAAGTCGGGAAATTTTTACACCCCTAAGAATGGCTTTTTCTGATAAAATTTTATTTTTGAAGGGAAAAAAATAAAGAGAAAAACTACAAAAAAAGGGATAAGGAAAATAAAATATTTAAATTTTTTCCCTGATAACTATTGTTGAGAGGTGGTTGAGTGGTTAAGTTGAGTTACCTAAGTTACTTTGATTGGTCTGGGTTCGAATCCGGGGTTGGGATATTTTATTTAAATAATTTTTCCTTCCAAAAATAAATGGTTTTTAACATTTATTTTGATAATAAAATTTTAAAGTTATTTTTTTCACTATTATAAACGTCAAAAAATTGTAGAAAACTTAATTTAGTCATGAATTTTCAAAAATTTTCGCCTGCGGCGCAGAAAAATGAACAAATCTGGCTTCTTAGCCTTCTAAAATTCTCAAAATTTTTGTCTGCGGCGCTGAGGGAGGAAAAATGTGTCTTCTTGGTCTTCCAAATTTAAAAAATTTTCGCCTGCGGCGCAGAAAAGGATGAATCTAGGCTTGTCTTTGCAATTCTCAAAATTTTCGCTCCCGGCGTTGAAAATGGGAGAAATTTTACAGCTTGGCCTTAAAAAATTCTCAAAAATTTCGCCTGCGGCACTAATAAAGAAGATGGCTGGCCTCTTGACCTTCCAAAATTCTCTTAATTTTCACCTGCAACGCAACAAACCGCAATTTTTTGGCGCCGAAGGCGGCAAAAAATTTTTATTGTAAATTCCCGACTCCCGATCCCGACTCCCGAGGTCATTTCCCGACCCGACTCCCGTTTCCCGAGTTTTTTCTTCTCCCGAACATCACTAGTGAAGAGGAAGATTGGGGGGGGGGGTAATTCAAAGACAAGCAATGTAGAATGGCATACATGCCTTCCCTCTCCTATCCACAATATTGTCAGGCAACTTTACATTGAATAATCAAAAGGTGAGGGATAATGGCTTTGAAAGAGAGGGAGGTGGGAAATGCAAATTGCCATGCCTTCCCTCCAAAATTGCCAAACTCCCTGTAAAAACAGCAAAGAATAGAATTGGTCGAGGTTTTTTGAAAAAAATCGAGGTTTTTGAAAAAAACCGAGAGGTTTTTTGAAAAAAAACCGAGACCGAGGATAACCAATGTTGGAAAAGCCGAAATCGAGGTCAAGGGGCAAATTTGGGCGAGGTCCGAGGTTGCCTGTTTTGGCCGAGGTTTCCTGTAGGGGAGGGGAGAGATTGCCTTTTTTGGAACAATTCGGGGATTTTGAGGAATCAAGGATTTCAGAGGCCCAAGCATTTTAAATGCTCTAGGTGAAGCATCCTTACATCTCCATCCCTGCCCTCAGTCAAGCGCCATGACCTTGGATAATTCAGACCAGAATTAAGTTGAATTGAGCAAGGGAATGGAGACAATGCTCTAAAGAAATTTGCGCAATTGCTAATGTTTTATAATTTCTATTTTCAAAAAGTTTTAGAAAATTAAAAATAATTTTTAAATTAAATGGAAGCAATCGATGTTTTCGCTATTGAAAATTCGAGAAAGAAAAAATCCACTTGACAATTTCCAATAATTCCCTATCACAAGGGCTGTCATATTGGCAGAATTTTTTAAACAATGGAAAGTGAATATTAGAAATGGGAGAGAGAGGGAGATAGTGGAGGTGAAGAGGAAGATGGGGGGGGGGTAATTAATTTAAAGACAAGCAATGTAGAATGCCATACATGCCTTCCCTCTTCTCTCTAACATTGTCAGCCAGCTTTACATTTAACAATCAAAAGGCGAGGGATATTGTAATTCAGAGAGAGAGGTGGGACATGCAAAATGCCATGCCGTTCCTCCACAACTGCCAAAATCCCTGAAAAACTCCTTGACAATAGAGCTGTATTGGCAGCAGAGAATAGAGTTGGTCGAGGATTTTTGAAAAAAACCGAGACCGAGGATCGGCAATGCTGGAAAAGCCGGGATCGAGGTCAATGGGCAAATTCGGTCGAGGTCCGAGGTTGCCTTTTCTTGGAACAATTCGGGGATTTTGAGCATTTTAGAGCAAAAATTTTTAGTCAATTAAGGCCCGAAAAACCAGTTCATCTATTTTTAGCGCCGCAGGCGAAAATTTTTGAATTTTAACGATTCCCAGAAGCCAGAATTCATCGTTTTTCAGTGCCTACATAAAAAATTGTGAGATATAACTCCTTTATAAGTTATTGAATTTGGGACGCCTTGATATGGTTCGATGAGCTCCATTCTCCGGAGCTAGCTACTGGAGCCAAACACAACACTGGTCCTAAACACCATGTGAATGACTTAAGACGTTTCTATATTTTGTTCCGAACCTAGTCAGTACTGCGTATTTATCGTTTTCTGTTTAACAATGACCCTAAACTTTCTTGGTTTCAGATACGTATTCGAAGCACGATAATGTTATTTAGATCTAAAGCAATTTGCCGCTCGGCCAAGCGCTAATGTTTTATAATTTCTATTTTCAATTAAGTTTTAGAAAATTAAAAATAATTTTTAAATTAAATGGAAGCAATCGATGTTTTCGCTATTGAAAATTCGAGAAAGAAAAAATCCACTTGACAATTTCCAATAATTCCCTATCACAAGGGCTGTCATATTGGCAGAATTTTTTAAACAATGGAAAGTGAATATTAGAAATGGGAGAGAGAGGGAGATAGTGGAGGTGAAGAGGAAGATGGGGGGGGGGGTAATTAATTTAAAGACAAGCAATGTAGAATGCCATACATGCCTTCCCTCTTCTCTCTAACATTGTCAGCCAGCTTTACATTTAACAATCAAAAGGCGAGGGATAATGGAATTCAGAGAGAGAGGTGGGACATGCAAAATGCCATGCCGTCTCTCCACAACTTCCAAAATGCCTGTAAAAACTCCTCGACATCAGAGCTTCATTGGCAATAGAGAGCACGCCCACCTTCACATATGAGTGCGTGCAACAGTTTATTTAAAAGAAGAATCAGAGGCAGGAATTTCCATTCAATCATAACAATTTTCTAAATTCTTAAAACAACATCGCTAAACAAAAATGGGAAAATTCTTCCTTGTTTTAGTTATATTCACTATAGTTTTTGTTGAAATCTGTGTCGGTCATAAAGGGGCAGGGACAAAGAAAGTTGGCCGCCCAAGGAAAGTAAAGGAGGAGACACCTGTCAATCAGCGATCCGAATTTCATCAAAGAAAACAACCGAATCCAAATCAAGCATCAACAGGTCATTTGGGTATGTGAAAATTTAAAGTTTTTAGCTATGTATAATTAAATATACATCATTTCTGATTTTATCAAAATAAATCTAAAAATTTAAAAAAGATTTCAGTGATTACTGTAAATAAAATATTTGGGGGCTTGCCGTTTATTCTCATTAAACTATTTAAAAATTAAGGGCATGTTGGAGGAGGTGTGAGCATGTCTACAAAACCTGAGCCTGTAAGTTTAGTTAAAATTTATTTTGAATAAAACACTTAATTTTAACTCTGACATACATATATGAATATTTGTCAATTAATCTGAAATTTTAAATTTAATGAATGTTAATAAAAATATTTTATTACCTCCAATAATTATTTTTGATGGGTGGGGGGGGGGTAATAAATAATAAACAAATTTTTAAATAAATGTTTTATAATATGAATAATTATAGCCACAAGAAGCAAATGATGAAAACGAAAATGAGGTGGGGGGGGGCAAAAAATTATTTAAACTTATATTAAAAATAACTCTCAAAAACCGGAAATCTCGTTAGGAACCTTAAAATTATATGTTATTCCTAGTGTTATTATTTTGATGTTTTGGGATAATTCGGGGCTGTACTTTAGCCGGTGGCCCACTAAGAAACGGGTCAAATTATATACCATTCGATTCGACTCGGCGAGATGAGTCGAATGGTACCAATCTTTTTTTTTTGCGGAAATTCCTACGAGCCGAGATATAGGTCCTTAAAAACCGAAAAACCATAGAGGGGACCAAGCACTTTTTGGGGTGAAAAATTCGAATATGCAAATAATATCTCATTCGAAAGAGCTCGTCGAGCTGAGTCGAATGACACCAAAATCAACGAAATCTGACTTGATTTGACAAAGTTATGATCTTATTTTACATGTAGCTCCTTACCTATGGCATCTGTGGAGATTTTGCTGCTACGGAGGCCCCAAATACGTCCAGAGCAAGGGAGATAGGAATAGGTTTATGTTACGAGCCCAGACCCAGCGCCCGTAGACTCCCCGCGAGGCGCGTGCCGCAAAACCCCGCGCGAAACGCGCGGGGTTTTGCACAAGCGCCTCGCCGACGCCCCATAGGTTTATGTTGCTTGTTTTTTGTGTCGTTCTAAACTTGTTCAATCGAGGTGATTTTGTGTCTTTCGACTCATCTCGTCGAACTCTCTCGAATGAAGTATTGTACAAAAAATTTTTGGCCCTATCCGCAAAAAGGTCGGTAATCGTTTTTTTCATTACTTTTTTCCATTACTTTTTTCCTTCCTTGAAATGACAGAATGGTCAGCATTTTCCTCCTTTGTTAAACTCCAATAAATTTGCCTGTGGCATAATCAAATGAGAGGACTGAAAAGTACACGCCGGACGAAAGACGGACAGACAAAACACGGACGAAGACGGACAGACAAAACACGGACGAAGACGGACAGACAAAACACGGACGAAGACGGACAGACAAAACACGGACGAAGACGGACAGACAAAACACGGACGAAGACGGACAGACAAAACACGGACGAAGACGGACAGACAAAACACGGACGAAGACGGACAGACAAAACACGGACGAACTCGGACAGACAAAACACCAGACAAGCACGAACGGACACGAACAGAAAACACTCGTGTTTTGTCTGTCCGTGTGTGTGTTTTTGTCTGTCCTCGTTTGAATATGCCACAGGTAAAAAGATTGGAATTGAACGAGGAAGAAAAGACTGACCATTATTTATAATTAAGGAAGGAAAAAAGTAATGGAAAAAAGTAATGAAAAAAAACGATTACCGACCTTTTTGCGGATAGTGCCAAATTTTTTATTCCAAAAATCTCCCCTTTGGATCTTCGGTTTTTAGGGGCCTATATCTCGGTCCAATCAAGTCAGATTTCGTTGATTTTGGTGTCATTCGACTCAGCTCGACGAGCTCTTTCGAATGAGCTATTATTTGCATATTCGAATTTTTCACCCCAAAAAGTGCTTGGTCCCCTCTATGGTTTTTCGGTTTTTAAGGGCCTATATCTCGGCTCGTAGGAATTTCCGCAAAAAAAGAGTGGTACCATTCGACTCAGCTCGCCGAGACGAATCGAATGGTATATAAATTGACCCGTTTCTGAGTGGGCCACAGGCTAAAGTATATCCAAATTCGGGCGAAGTTTTGTGAGCGCACAAAAATTCAGAACAAAAATTTACAAACACAATGTTTTCATAAAAGGACATTTGTGGGCCTACTTTTATTAAAAGCCAATTGTCATAAAATGTCAAAACTTTACAAACTTTAAGCATATCGTAGTGTTAGGGTTGTGCCCTGACGCATTTTTAAGCAGTAGACGGATGTCGGATGAACTAGGAACAAATAATAAACGGTAGACAGAAAATTACGGATTGCCGCTATTGCGATTGCGTAAAATTGCGTATTTTTTTGACTTGCGGATTGCGGCTGCGGAATTTTTTTTTCATTTGCGGACAGACCTGAAGAGAATTTATTTATTAATTTGGAAGTAATTTTTGATATTCTTAATTTTATATCTTGGATGAACCCCGAAAATCTATAAAACAACAATAATACATACCGTAAATGCTGAAATAATTACCCTGGGTAATTATTGTTTCGACCTCTCGCTGAAGGGGGTAATTATTAGGGCGGGGGTAATTATTTGAGAGAGGGTAATTATTATTTCGACCTCTATAATTTTATTTAATAATAAGCATATGAATAGGAATATAAAATATATTACCGAATTCAGATATAAATGTTGACGTTTTTACTGTTATTCTATATTCCAGTTAATATATTCCTACTTAAAATAACCCTAAATAATTATTTAGAGGATATAATCTTATTTAGAGGACTTATTTAGAGGATATAATCTATATTTCCCTAATATATTCCTATATAATGTACCCTAAAGTGGTACCATACCAGCAATACAGCCGTCTTGGGATATATAAAGAAACATAGTCTATCACAAATTATATTAAAGGACATAGGAAATATCAGAGAATTTGGAGATATGCATAGAAGGATTAAGGCTTATCGTATAAATACCTTGATATCTTTTAACAACTTATTAATCTCTCATTATTTTCCCCAAATCTTCTTAATCTCTCGATAATCTCTTATTCCACAGAAATCCCCGATATCCTCCCAAAATTCTTTCAATCTATCAATTTATTTTTTTATGTTGATCCTATAATATTTTATAATTAAAATTGATAATGATTTTTAATATATACTTTTAAAATCAGTTTAGAGAAAAATAGGGGGTAATTATTTGAGAGAGGGCAATTATTGTTTCGATCTCTCGCTGAAGGGGGTAATTATTAGGGCGAGGGTAATTATTTGAGAGAGGGTAATTATTTCAGCATTTACGGTATATTAATAAGGATTTTAAAAATTTATTTTAGTATGACAATTAAAAGGAGATATTCAGGGGATTTGAAGAAATTGAAAAAATCCGATTTATTTGAGAAAGATGAGAACTTTTAAATGCAGCATTATTCTTGGGAAAGATTAAATATTTACATATATTAAATATTTTTTCTACTATTTTCATTTTTTAAACATTTATTTAAAACTCACTTGGAAAGTAAAATTTTTGGAATGTTATAATTTTATTTATTATTTAAAAATACATTGTATGAGTGTTACCGTATTTATTCTAATATAACGACAGTCTCTAATATAACGACACTTTAGAAGAGGGTTGAAAATTAAAACGACATGTCGTTATATTAGAATAAATACGGAATATCGAAGTTAAGGAAAATAGAGAATATAATTCGTCCGACCATGATTCGTCCCAATGGACACAACCCAAGATTCGTTCCATTTGGAAATTTGTCCAATCTAAAAATGTCCAACTGAGTAAAAATACTCAATTTGTCGAACAAGATATATATTAAATATCATATCGGTATTATCAAGTATGTTTTGTTTGGAATAAATAGAAAATTAAAATTATGTTTATTTAAAAAAATAAATGAAAACTAAAGACTTAAGCCAAAACAAAAAATTGGGCCGATTTGAGCTGAATTGGGCCGATAGGCGATTTGATATAATTGAGTTTCATCGGAAGTTCCGGTTCAGGTTCGGAAAGTTCAGGCGTTTTTTGGTTCTGGTTACGGGAACCGGAACTCAAATTGAATTGTTCCGGTTCCGGCGAAACACTAATATATAATCTTTAAAATATAAAAAAGAAAGATGATAGCTAGGAAAAGAAGATAAAGAAGTCCCTAAGTGAAATCATAAGTCCATTAAAATATTTTTAAAATTTATTAACTTAGGTGGATGAATTAAGAGTTTTGTACTGTGGGGTTTAGCAACAGGACGACTTGAAGTTTCCTTCAGTGGGACAAATTTTTGTTGAAAAGAATTATTTATGTGCGCGCAAGAAATATATATACCTATATACATATAAATAAGAGAATATTAATTTATTTACATAACCTGGTTAATGTTGTTTCAACCTCTCACCGATTTGACATCCACGGGTATTCGATGCAAAAAATTAAAAATAAATAAATTAAAATGTCTTACTGCATTCCCAAATATGTATTCGAAAAATTATATTTAGACATGCAATTAATGTCCAGAAATTTGGGCTTTTGAAAGTTGGGTTCCACGAATTTAGGAAATTAGCCTCCAACTTTTCGTAATTTTGGCTTTAAGTGAAAAAAAGGGGGATCGTAATTTACCGCGGGGGAAATTGAGGACGTCGGAGTGAATTCTGGGATTTTGTCAAAAAAATAAAATAAAAATACTAAATTAAATAACTCAAAGAAAGATAAAAATCAAGAATGTTTAGTAAAAATTTTTTTTAGTTTTATCCATTTTTAGAAGTGAAAGAAGCAAAAAGATTTTTGAAAAATTATAAGGTCTTTCAAAAAATTTTGAAAAAAAATCGAAATTTTATGAAAATAAGTGACAAAAAAGTGAAAAAATGATAAAAACATTCAAAATAGGTTACAACCTATTTTGAGTTCTAAATCGCCAAAAAAGGTTCAAATTGGTGTCAATACCTCCCTGTGAACATAAATTTTTACGAAATAATAATGGATTTGAACACAATTCATCAGAATATTTCGCAAAAAATGTTATAACTAAAAATCCGATCCCTAATAATAACCAAATAAATTTTAAATAAATGACTAAAACAAGGATACCGTAATGTTTCTAATAGAAGCCAATCTCCAATAGAAGCCCATGCCCTATTAGAAGCCCTCCGAATGAGGGTTATTGAAAAATATAAGCCCAGAGCTTCTATTAGAAACATTAAGGTGTGTAAAAAAATAAAAGTTTAGTAAAATGAGGTGTTAAATAAAGAGGTGTTTCATACATATGTGAGGTAAAAGAAAACTTTTTCCAAATTCTATCATTTTGGTATAGTTTTTATCCCCCTTAATCCCCCCTTAAATTTATCCCATTTAAATTCTGTTGGGTTTCCAGTTAGAAAAAGAACAACATCCTCCATTGTCGGGCGAGAAGTTGCAATCACTTGTGTGCATGCCTGAAATTTTATTTTTATTTCTGTAGATTCAATATTTACAGGACAAAAGAGGGCTAAATATATTTAGAGACTTGTTTCCATAAAACATTGAAAGAAAATAAAAAATGTTATTTGGCCTCATGTTTAGTTGACCCTATTATCAGAGTTTTTTTTTCTTCCAAAACACTAAAATAGGGCGCAGCCGCTCAAAAATAGGGCAAAAATAGGGCGAAATCGGCCAAAAATGTGGCAAAAATTAGGGCATAGCTTTAAAAGCTTAAGCATAATTAAAATTTCAAATAAGGCGAAAATTTTGAGAAATTTGGGGAACCGAGAAGCCAAATTTCTTCCGTTTTTAGCGCCGCAGGCGAAAATTTTGAGGATTTTGGGAGGCTGGAAGCCAGATTTCTTCCATTTTTTGCGCCGCAGGCAAAAATTTTGAGGATTTTGGGAGGCTGGAAGCCAGATTTCTTCCATTTTTTGCGCCGCAGGCAAAAATTTTGAGGATTTTGGGAGGTCAAGAAGTCAGAAATCCTTCATTTTGACTATTTTTCTTACAAAATCCAAAGAATTTTTAAAATTTTACAAGATGGTAAAAATAGGGCAAAAATATGGCAAATGAGAAAATAGGGAAAAAATAGGGCGAAAAGGTCAAAAATAGGGAAAATCCTCTATAAATAGGGTAAAAGGGCCACCCTGCCTATTATATAACATAGTCCATCCTTCTGAGGAGGATTAATTGAATTTTAAGAGGCTTGAAATAGAAAGAATAATTTTCCCAAGGAGATAAGTGAAAGAATATTTCATTAATTTGTTTGGCCTTTAGAGACAAATTATCTAATATATGTAATTTATCAAACATGCCATAATAAGTGTGTCCAATCGATTAAAATTTCCGAGCTTGTTAAAATCTAAGACTTCAAGGTGTTCTTGTCTACTGTATAACAACTTGTATATAAGAACTCCGAATGAGTAAACATCTGCTTTTTGAGATACCTTAAAATATTTATTTGTTAAAATTGTTAACTGTTATGTAATTTTCCCCCACTCTTTAATGATTCAGCTAACCTCACATAGCGATAGCGGGATTAACCTTTATGCTACGGTTACATAAAAAACGCGCGCGTCTTGCGGAAGACGCTCGGCGTCAAGACGCCGGCGGAAGACGCAGTTTCGTGGTTACATAAAATCGGCGTCTTCCGCTAAGCGGGAAGACGCAAAGCGTCAAAACGCTAGTTTTATGTAACCACAAAACAGCGTCTTCCGCCGGCGTCTTGACGCCGAGCGTCTTCCGCAAGACGCGCGCGTTTTTTATGTAACAACTAAATCCGATTAAAAATTTTGGTACTTTACGGTTCAATTAGAATAACGGCCATTCTGAAAATCTCAAAAATATCGAAAAAAAGAATATTTTTTGCAAAAAGTATACCTTTTTCAAAATCAATTTTAACCCATAAAATTTAACTTTAAAAATATAAAATTTATATTGATCGATAGAGAATGAATTGAATTTTCAAAATCTTTTTAAATTTTGAAAATCGGATTAGAATTGGCCGAGAAATGATCAAGACGCTAAAAGTTGCCGCAAAAAATTCAAACATGTTTGAATTAAAAAAAGAGACGCCAGCGTCTTGACGCCGGCGGAAGACGCAGTTTATGTAACCACGCAAAAAAAGCGGCAAGACGCCGGCGTCAAGACGCCGGCGGAAGACGCGAGTTATGTAACCATACAAAAAAAGCGTCAAGACGCCGGCGGAAGACGTAGTTTATGTAACCACGCAAAAAAAGCGGCAAGACGCCGGCGTCTTTTACTCTCCTCATTTCCCATTATCTTTTCTGCCGCAAGACGCGCGCGTTTTTTATGTAACCGTAGCATTACAAAGATAAACATTATATTTCAACTAGAGGTCGGTAAAATCGTGTTTGCGGGATTCCGCGGGATAAAACTTTTTTAAAAATCTTTGCGGGATGGGATCCCGCGGGATAAATCCCGCATTTTAAATATGCGGGATCCCGCGCGGGATTGCGGGACGGGATCCCGCAAAATTCCGCGCGGGATCCCGTCCCGCGCCGACCTCTAATTTCAACATTATATTTAAATAAAAAATAAATTTACCCAAACTTGAGATTTATCTTTAATTTCTGGTGCCATGTATACATCTGTCCCCATTACTTTTTTTTGCAAGTTTATAACACCCTGATTACCCACAAATTCAGAAGTACCAAAATCAATCAATTTGAATACCCCTTCATGAGTACTAACAAAATTTTCAGATTTTATATCCAAATTTACAAAGCCTCCTATAAATAAAAATTGTGTGTAAATGTTTTGAGTTTTTAGTTAATAGACAAAATTTTTAAATCTGATCGTTTATCAGATTATCAAAGGCAAAAGAATCTTATTTTACTTTTTTATTCAACTTAAGTATAGCCTCATATAACGAATACGAGCAACTTTAAAATTCTAAACTTTTTACACGAAACTGAAACTCAAATTTTTCGACTTGAACCCAAAATTTCTTTATATTATGTAAAATTCGAATAATACATATAATAAAATATACGTTTATGGAATTGAACGAGTGCTTCACCCGCACTTATTAAAATATTTGTTAACAGATCAACATCGTTTGGCCCATTTTTTATGATATCAGCATAATATGCTAATAAATTTTTTTCTCCCAGTTCCATAACAATTGACGATACTTGAAGATTCTGATTCATAATTTTTATAGAGTTTTTCTCACTTAAGAAATTTAGGTAAAAAATTAAAAAATTATTACAGCTAAATTTTGTTATTTTTGAGAAATAATCAAGTTTTGTATATTTTTGAGGGTAAAATTTTATGTTTGTGGATATATTTTAAATAAAACATTAATGTCAAAAAATATTGAGATTTTGAGAGAAAAAAAAAGTAAAGGTAGATAAACTCTGAATTACAAAAATATTATAAAACTTACTGTCCAAAATAGTCTATAATACGACTCTCTTCGTCTAAACCCGATCTGTAAAAACGTTCAAAAACATCAATTTCTTTTCTTGCAGCATTTTCCGTGGCCGAATTAAGTTTAATTATAAATTTAATCGCCACACATCTTTCCATTTCAGGCCATTTTGCATGGTAAATTTTTACTTTTCCTCCTTTCACAGTAAACATTGGGGCTTTTTTAACATATAATTTAGTGGGCTCATCTCTCGTATTTAATCTTAAGTTTACTTCCCTCACATTCATTCTAGTCCCACAATAACATTTTATAGTTTCATCTTGTGAAGTATCTGATGCTAAGGGAGAATATTAAATTTTTCAAAAAAAGAAACGAAGTCTTTTTGAAGAATTTTATTCTCTATTTTGGACATTTTTATTAAGAAATTGAACGTTACTATGCTAAAACTGTAATTCATTCAACTGAGAGTTGACGGCAGGCTTATCCATCGAGTCTTATAGGGAAGAGCTTAGTGATGTTCGGGTATCCCGACTCCCGACACCCGACTCGGGAAATTTCCCGAGTTTTTGGCCTCCCGATCCCGACCCCGACTCCCGATGGCAATTCCCGACTAAGTCGGGAAATTTTTACACCCCTAAGAATGGCTTTTTCTGATAAAATTTTATTTTTGAAAGGAAAAAAATAAAAAGTAAAAATAAAAAAGGGAAAGGGAAAATAAATATTTGAATTTTTTCCAGCTAACTATTGTTGAGAGGTGGTTGAGTGTTTAAGTTGAGTGACCTAAGTTACTTTGATTGGGCTGGGTTCGAATCCAGGGTTGGGATATTTTATTTAAATAATTTTTCCTTCCAAAAATAAATGGTTTTTAACAGTTATTTTGATATTAAAATTTTAAAGCTATTTTTTTCAATATTATAAACGTCAAAAAACTGTAGAAAAATTAATTTAGTCATGAATTTTCATAAATTTTCGCCTGCGGCGCTGGTAAATGAAGAAATCTGGCTTCTTGACCATCCAAAATTTTCAAAATTTTTGCCTGCGGCGCTGAGGGCGGAAAATTTGTCTTCTTGGTCTTACAAATTTAAAAAATTTTGCCTGCGGCGCAGAAAAAGTATGAATCTAGCTCCTTGTCATCCCAATTCTCAAAATTTTCGCACCCGGCGTTGAAAATGGAAGAAATCTTACAGCTTGGCCTTAAAAAATTTTCAACAATTTCGCCTGCGGCGCTAATAAGGAAGATGTCTGACCTCTTTACCTTCCAAAATTCTCATAATTTTCACTTGCAATGCAAAAAAAACCGGAATTTTTGGCGCCGAAGGCGCCAAAATTTTTTTTGTAAATTCCCGACTCCCGACCCGACTCCCGTTTCCCGAGTTTTTTCTTCTCCCGAACATCACTAGAAGAGCTCTCCCTATATACATCACCTATTACCCATAATCTGGGGAGTAAATTGCAACATGCGCGACTCTGTTTAGAATAATAACCCTACAATGAGACACGGGACCAACTACATTGCTATACTTACATTCGCCTTCGTTACCATAGATGTGAATTGTATTCAAAACTTCTTCACCGATTTTCTCTTCATCTTTCATCGGCCCCTTTCCTTTGTTCGGCCTTTGCCTTCCCGTAGCAGTAGCATTTTGGCCTTTACAATTATTACCAGCATCCAATCCTTAAATAAAATTAAATTTATTTTTTGCTTTTAAAAGTCAATTAATTAAAAAATATATTTGTTTTAAGCTAACCTTTTAAATCTAATACTAATAAAAATAACAAAGGTAATATTAACTTTGAAGTTAATATTTTCATTTGAAATTTGTTTTTCAAGGAAAGTTTTCTTTGAAAATTTAAATTAAAAAAATAATTTTTTTTTAATTTTATTTAAAAAAATCAATTAAAATTAAAAATCAATTTAAAAAATTTTTTAAAGAAATGAGAGTGAAGGGATGGAGGAGGAGGAGGTAAATGAGAGAGAGGAGGGAGGAGGGGGGGATTAAATAGAAAATTTGAGTATTGGAAGGCGGAAATATGACAGGAAATGAGTGGGCTGCAAAAAATTTTTTTAGGGATTTTATTTTAATTTTATTAAATAAAAATAAGAAGAGGGAAGATGTTTAATTTTTAATAATTGATTGGGGGATTTTGCAGAATTAAAAAAATTTATTTTAAATTTATTTATAAAATGTTTTATTGTTAAAATTAAAAGGTTTTTTAAATAAAATTAATTTTTAAACAATTGATGTCCGGTTTTCTTTCACATATAACCCACATACACCTCTATCCCTCGATATTCCCATTATCCCCTCTAATAATCACTCCTTTAATCTTTTCGGCGGTACGACAATTGAGGATACGAACTTGAGGATATGACAAATGAGGACAGAAATGAAAAATAAAAAAATTGGAAGACCAATAAAAGTTGGAAGACCCCCACTTGGATGACCAATAAAGAAGAATTCATCTCTTTCCAGCGCCGAAGGCGAAAATTTATGAATTCAGAAGGTCTCATTATTTGATTTTTATTATTGTTTTAATCCCTAATTGTCATCCTCATTTGTCGTTCTCATATGTCATATCTTCAAGTGCGTATCCTCAATTGTCGCAACACCAATTTTTCTGATATTAATCCAAATCCGCTTTAATCATGCAAACGCTCCGTTACATGCATACATCACATACTTCTTCCATTTTCAGCGCCAGATATAATAGTTAAATTACCGAAAATTACCGATTTTTCAAAAAATTTTGTGAATTGGGAACGGGAATTCCCGAAAAAAATTAATTCCAGCTTTCGGCAATCGGAAATTAACGATGAAAATTTAATTCCCTTTTTGTGAAGTTTTTTTATTCCCCTTTTTGTGAAAAACGACGGAATTCCCGATTTTCGAGAATCGGGACGGCTAGTTCTCTGGTAAACGATCTGATTTTTAAAACAAAATTTTAATTAAAAAATTAAATTAAAAATTTTACAGAGTTTATTTTAAACAAGTTTCAACTAAAATGACTAAATCCCCAAAAATGTAGTAAATTATAAATATAAAATCTCAAAAAAATCAGTCAATTTTCTTTTTAAATTCTCAATTATTCCCTCAGTCACCAATAACCTCCGAAATCTTTCCAATTAAAATGTCTTTTGCTTTGGAGCCATTGTAATAGTGTGAAAGAATATTCTCTCGCAAAGTATCTGCAGCTTCTTGATATTTGCTAAATAAATATGTATATAAATTGACTCTTTATAATGTCTGGAATTGAAGGGGTATTGAAGAATTTACTGTCCAAACTTGAGCTACTTCGAAGATTTAGAAAAAATATTAAATCGAAAGCTAAGTATTTTCGGTTGTAAAATTTGATTTATTTTGTTCCAAATCTTTTCTAAAAACTTACTCATCGCCAAAAAAATCATTGAAAGCTCTAATAAAATCATATTCAAATTTTGAATTTTTATCATCAATGCCATAACGTTCATCAATTTCTAGCATTTTTACATAAATTCCAATACCCAAATATTCTACAATGGAGGAATTGTAGAATTGATCAAGCGCATTAGGAATACAAATTAAAGGAACACCTGCATACATTGCCTTTAAAATTTGATTTAATACATAATTGTTATTATTAGGGATCGGATTTTTAGGTTATAAAATATTTTTTCTTAAATAGTTATGATGTGAAAAGCCTGAATACTGTGTTATTTTGTAAATATTTAATGTTTACTTGTAGTTATTGTTGTCTATTGTAAGGTCTTTTTTACCGAATAAAAAATAATCCTCAAGGGTTTGATAGTGTCAACTGTGACAGAATTGGGGGGTTTTCCATATAGGGTCATTAAATTCAATTAATTGAACAAAAACAGAAAACGGGTTATTTTTTAAAATCCCCAAGATTTTAAAATTTAATAATTTATAACAAATAATACATATAACCTCAATTAAACTATTCTGTCCACACTGTGAAATAAATAGTTTTGTATTCTTTTCAGCTTAATGTTAAAAAATTTATAATAAAATAACACTGAGAAACATAAAAAATTAATAAATGCAAGGGTTGTTGGTTCTTTGAAAATTTTTGTATATCCGGCTAACCGAAGATTCGGTTCCGAATAGACAGCCCTATGAATTATCTTCTTAATCTATCCAGAATTTTCAGAAAAATTACTTTGGGTAATTAATCTTACAACATATTTAGGTTGTAAAATTCTTAGAAAATTGCCGCCCTCTAAATAAGAATAAATTACCCAAAATCCCTTGTTGGTTAATATATTCCTCAGTAACTTTAATTTGATTTTTGTTATAATTTTTAGGCAAAAGTTTTTTATTTATTCGAACTATAAATTTGCATTTCTTAAAACGACTAAATCTGTCAAACATTATTTCAACATTTTCTGGAGTCAAGTCTCCTGAGACTTTAACAGTTCCAAACGAAACTAGAACAATACATTGAGGCTTAAATTATTTAAATTTATATCGAAAATTTACATGATAGTAAGTGGTTAGTTTTTGGAAACACGAAACAAAACGTGTTCGAGTACTAAAAAATAGGCATCACGAGCACTAGCAAAATTCAAAACGACAGGCCCCTCTTGAGTTTTTAAAAAAGCAAAAAGGGTCATTCAAAAGGGGAGGCCATTCAATTAGAATAAATGTGGCAATTTCTTTTAGTTACCGCATCTTTCTTTCAGATACCGCTTTTAGTTACGCAAAAAAGACGCAAGAGTCAAAATTTCATTAATCCTGAGACTAGAATTTTGGAAAGAAAATACCTTTTTGTTATTTTGTTTTTTAACTTTTTCAGTCAAAATTTTCTTTTCTTCAACGTGAATACCCCCAATATAAACAAGTTTTTCGTGTAATGGAAATGTTTTGAATATTCCAAGAGGGTGCTGATTAACAAAATGCAATTTAATTTTCTTGAACAAAAATTCCAAGCTTGAAGGTTGTTCTCCGGAAATTCCCATTTGATTATGCAAAATTTTGTAATATTTTTTACTTGTATAATCTAAATATACTTTTTTGATGTAATTTGTAGATTTATGGTTTTTTAGATTGAAATTGTATCGATCACTGTTTCTTTGGAATATTGTAGCTCCGACTTTCCAATCTCCAGGCTCAGCTGTTAGATCCTCTAAATTTAAAGTTAATGAATTCAAATTAGAAATTAAATCTTTCAGAAGGTTAGTATTTACTCCATTTTTGAATCACGATCCCGATTTTATGATTTCAAAACCGAAAGACAAATCCCGAGCCAGGATCGGGACCTGGATCGTGATTAGCATCGGATCCCGATGCAAATCGGAATTTTATAAATTAGTGAGAATATTAGTGAAACAAGATAACTAAGTGAGCAAAAAGAGAAATTTTTAAGGGTGAAAAGAATATTCTGATTCCCGATCAAGACTTTGGCCAATCCCGATCCCTCAATCGGTACCGGGATCGGGATCACTATTCCAAAATCCCGATTCTATATAGAGATCCCGATCCCGCCCAACCCTAATTCTCACCTGGTACTTGATATTGAGTAACATCAATAGGGTTTCCTTCAATATCAAGAAATTGCAGATGTTGAGGGAAAAAGATTGAAGAGGATATAGCAAAAGTTTTCTCAATTCCTAAAGCTTCAAAAACAGCAAAAGCTCCACCCATAACCTCAAACTCAGAAATTCCAAAAGAATAATTTTGTTCTTTAAGATAATCACGAATACCAACTTGAATACCTCCAATTTGGATTTTTTCATTTGCTAATAGTTCTTTTAAAAATAATTCGATTAGTTACAGAAACTTCTTCATTTTCATATCAGGCTAGTAATTAGTATCCGGACCGTACTTCACAATTTCAGAATTATTCAAAAAAATTTGTTTTATTAACTTTTAAGTTAAAATTTTCTGATAAATCCGGGCAGCTAGTAATTATTCTAAAAACCGCGAATGAATCCCCACAGACTTAATCCCCAAAGGAATATTTCAGACCACAACTTTTATTCTAATTAGACGTTGAGTGCTAGCTTTGGAAAGTTTCCTATCTTTTTGACCGTGACCGGACAATCCGTCAATGGACAATCCGGCAGTGGAAAATCCGTCAGGGGACAATCCGTTAGTGGTCGGACAATCCGTCAGTGGACAATCCGTCAGTGAATAAATTCGAAAGTTCTGCCCATAACCAAACTACAGCTCCCAAAAATTTTCATTTTTTCGTATTCGGAATTATAAGAGATATCGAAAATTTCGAAATTAATGAGGAAACGGCAAATTTGGCTGGATTAAAGGGGATTTGAAATCAGGGGATTTGAAAGTTATTGGTCAATTTGATTAAATTAAGCGAATGACGATGGATTTTGAAGGATAATTTTTTTTGGATGTTTTCGATTTACGTGATTAACGGGTGGGATTATGTTGGATTTAGATGAATACCGTGGGATTGTGCAGATTGTTTATAGATGGATATCATGGAACAACCTGCAAATCCTCTTAATCCGCCTATATCCCTTGATATGCCACTTAATCCCCGAAATCCATAATAATCTTCCTGATTACGTAATAACCATCATAATACTGCAAATCTTTTAAATTCCCCTTAATGCCACAATATCTGTGAAATCTCCGATATCTCCCAAATCCACTGATATCCTTTTAATCCAGCTAAATCTGCCGATTTCCTCATTAATCTCCAAATTTTCGATATCTCTTATAATCCCCCACACGATAAAATAAAATTTTTTGGCCGCATTAGTTTGGGTATGGGTAGAACTTCGAATTTATTCACTGACGGATTGTCCACTGACTGATTGTCCGACCACTGACGGATTGTCCACTGACGGATTTTCCACTGCCGGATTGTCCACTGACGGATTGTCCGGGAGCCCTTTTTGACATTAATATATGCTCATTCTCTTATAGCTATGAATCAAGCTTTATGTAGAAAGAAAAATAAGCAAAAAATTGGAAAACCCAAAATCCCGTATAACAAATTTTCTGGCGAATCCAGAATTTTCTGGATTAATACTGTCCAGAAAAATCGGTCCCGAATTTGTATCGGGTCAAGAATTTGGGACACGGACATCGGAAAAGTCATCATTTGAAATTAAAATTTTCAAATTGATCTTTACCTGAGTAAACACCAAAAAAATAGTATTTGTCAGAATTATGATATTCTGACATTGCCATAGGCATTCCAAATCTATTTATTGTATTTATATTCAAATGTGTTTTACTAATCGGTAACTTAATAATTTGGAAATTTTCTGTGATTTTTTCATGTCCATCTGATGAATGGTAAACAAGCAGATCCTGGAAATTGTTTTTAATTTAATATAAAAGTCTAGTTTTTGCAGACAGATTAAATTTAAGTAGATATTGAAAAGTCATAATTTTTTTTAAAACCTCGGTTATCCTCGAACCTTGGTCTCGGGTCAAAATTTGCCCCTCAACCTCGATCTCGGCTTTTACAGCCTCGTGATCCTCGGCCTCGGTTTTTTCGAAAAACCTCGACCTCTGCAACTCTAATTAAAATCGAAAATTTGATAAAATATTGTTTGAAATAATTTGGTTAATTTTTTCAAATTTATTCAAATATAAAATTATTTGATCGATCTTTGAATTTGGCATTCTACCGGTTTCTAATATTATTTAGGGCGAATATTAAAAAATTCTTATTTAAAAAAAATAATTAATTAACATACCACCATATATTTTTCTGACAAAATTTTAGCCAAAGTTTTCTATAATATTTAAAAAATATATTTATAACAGGAAGTGAATAGTTAGAATAATTTTAAAGAAAACACTAGTAGAAAAGTTAATTTTAAATTTTGGATTTTAATTTTTAATTTAGCTCTTGGACAGCGATCTGAGATACTTAGGGTGTAACATAAGTTTTGATACCCGAGCATGTTCTTCGATGAATACTTTATGGATATGGATGTTCTATATACCATTCGAAAGCTTAATTCGTATCTTGTTTGACATGTTTCAGCGTTTTTTAAAAAAATTTGAAATTTCTGAGACGGGTAAAAGGATATAGTCGGATATGCCAAATCCGGTAAATGACAGATGTAAATGACAGATGTGTTAATAAGCATACATTGAAAGCTAATGGTGATTTTAAAAAAGAATTACAGATGTACAAAACTTTGGTTGGATTTTTCCCCTTTTCCTTCTCCTCATCTACTTGTTCTCCAATCGTTTTTGTATCAGAATCTCCTCTAGAAGTTCCTTCATTAATCTTGAAATACCCCACCAGAAAAAAGGAAATGTAAATAATTAATTTAAAATACATTTCCTAAAATAAATAAATAAAATTAATTATTAAAGTTTACTATTTTCTTTTAAAATATATTAAAATTAAATAAAATAAATCTTTTTTTTTAAAAGAATGTCAGCCGATTCATTAAATGGAGGGCAAAAATAAATGAGAGAGGCTAATAAAGATTGAGTAATAAAGGGCAAATTTAGAGACTTAAAAAATCTATATATATATACGTGTATTTATGTTGCACTTTTACATGTTAATAATCTTGTTTATTTGCCAATTTAAAAGATGATGAAATATGGTGCCCATCTAAACTACTGCCGATCTGCCAATTACGAGTAGGTTGTTCAACGGCAGGTTGGCCTCCTACCCTCAATACAGTTTCAAAACAAAACAGAACAAAACAAAAAACAGTTCAAAACAGCCGCGACATTTGCGCCGCCATTATTTAAAAAAATAAAATCATATATACATACAATCGGACCTGTACCCCTTGGGTTCAAAAAATGGTATCACGGCACTGAAGGAAGTTCAAGAAGTACAATATGAGTCCGGTCAGTGATGTCAAAGTTCTAAAATTTCTCTGGAACTAGTTCCAGTTCCAGAACTAAGTTTTTAATTTTTGTAGTTCCAGTTCCGGAACTCCATTTTAGAAATTCCCAAGTTCCAGTTCTGGAACTAGTTCCAAGCTAGTTCTAGTTCTAAATATTTAATTTTTTTGAATATGAAAAGATTTATCAATTTTATCAAATAAAGGCATAATTTAAAAAATCATTTAGTGTGCGACAATATCGCATTCACGGGATCCCATAACGGAATTTTTTCAAAATTTCCCGCGGGATTAATGGGGAAAAAATTTTCCGCGGGATTAAACAGGATCCCGCAGGATTAATCCCGTAATCCCGTTCTATAATTTAGCGGGATCCCGCGGGATTTTTAGATTTTCACATATAAAATTTTTACGTAATAGATATCGGGGAGATCAGAGGATTTGAAGGGATTAAGGGATTTAAATTTATATCTGGGGAAATTTTTGGTGAGATCTGGGTTATATCGGAGGATTTAAGGAGATTGGAGGATAAACTGGAGGATTAAGAGGCCAAAAAATTCATTTTTTCAGCGCCGCAGGCGAAAACTTTGAGAATTTTGAAAGACCAATTCACCAGAATTCTTCCCTTTTTAGAGATGCAGGCGAAAATTTTTAGAATTTTGGAGCTCAAGCAGCCAGATTTCTTCCGCATCAGCGCGCTGCAGGTAATTTACAACAATATTAAAAATCGCGTAAACCTATAATTTTGTCAAAAATATACCCCCAAGAACTAGTTCCAAAGCTAGTTCCAGACATTTACTAGTTCCGTAGTTCCAGTTCCAAGCTAGTTCCAGACATTTACTAGTTCCGTAGTTTCAGTTCCAAGCTAGTTCCAGACATTTACTAGTTCCGTAGTTCCAGTTCCAAGATAGTTCCAGACATTTACTAGTTCCGTAGTTCCAGTTCCGGAACTGGAACTTTGACATCACTGGATCCAGTAGCTGATGAATTAGGTCTGGGTCATAAAAGTAAGTGGAAATAAGGAATAAGGTTGACGTATATTTAGTGATTTTCTGCCCAAATTGGCTGAAAGAACAATTGACAGATTTTGGTTGAATATTGTATAAAATATATCTTATATAAGATTCGTCAAATAATAATTGTTTACTAATAATAAATCAAAAAAACTAAAACAAAACCAGAAATATGTAATAAGAGTTTAGTAAAAAATATAGTAAAGGTTTTATCTTTAATAAAGAGGTATGTTATATGACCTAAAAGAAACTTTTTCTAAATTTTTGCATCTCTTTTACAAGTTTATTTACATAATATTTCACTTAAACTTCTTTTAAATTCCCTTAAGAATTTCAAGAACTTCTTCAATTGCTGGGCGAGAATTTAGCTCTGAATTTGTGCACATCTGAAATTTCATTTTTACTTACTGTAAATTAAGAGCTTTTTATTTCTTCAAGAAAATAAACTGAGCGTAGGGCCAAATAACACTGGATAAATTATATATAGAAGTCTAGGAAAAATTTAGATAATAGCAAAGCTAAGTAATAAACCTTCGAAGGATGATTTTTCCGAAAGAATAAATCATTTACTTTATCAAAATTACTAACTATAGAAATTGAACTACTATGTCCTATAAAAGTTATTTGCACAGACGATCGGTTAGCGGAAAATTAAAAAAGAATATGTAGTCCGAAATTTGCTCTAAAATAGTCAAATATTGAGGAAAGCTCATTTCAAACTTATGAATCTAAACGATGAAAAAAGCATTGTTTTGGGTATGTTGCTATTTTAATATTAGTCTCCATTTATTTCTTAATGAAGGCAAGAATACTCGGAACTTTTAGATTTATTTTAATAAAAATAGTAAAATCCAGTCTATCACACTTGCCTCAATAAGACGATCCAAGTGCTCAAAATTCTGTCCATGTTTTCTAAGCTTTTTCATTCTAAGCTTGTTTAAATCCATTTTTTCGATATGTTTTTTCGGACTGTATATTAACTTGTATATAATTACTCCAAATGAGTAAATATCTGCTTTCTTAGTTACCTAAAAATATTTTTTCCCTTTTTTTTTTAAATTTTTCCTGTCGTTCTCATTGTAATCACTATCTATACAAAAAAATTTATGGGGAAATACAAATTCCGTCAGGCATTTTCCATTAGCCATTGGGTATGGAATTTCATAGATAAAACAAAAATTGAAAAATTTTAGAGACGATAAATTATTATTATTAGAGACAATAATTAAAGAATGAATGGTCGAAGAAATTATACCAAACTGTTGATGAGAAAATAAGGGAAGGAGAAGTAAACGAGCAGAATGCAGCCTATATTATAATTTCTCCCAAAATTATACATTAGGGAGAAAAAACATACCTATGTATATCTCTCCCAAAAAAATATATAATTTTTCCCAAAATTACATATGTATATACAAATAAAAAATAAATTTACCTGCTTATATTCCTCCCTTCTGTCAATTTCTGGAGCAATGTACACATCTGTCCCTAATATTTCCTTTGTTATGGATTTTATGTAATGATTTTCCATAAATTCACAAGTACCAAAATCAATCAGTTTGAATACAGGAAGAACGCTTTGATCACTTACATTAGTACCAACAAAGTTTTCAGGCTTTATATCCAAATGTGCAATATTTTCTATAAAAAAATTGAAATGCGAAGTTTTCATTTAGCTAATAGAAATTTTATCTTGGATTTACTTACGGAATAAAATCAATTCCAGAAAGTCGTTAAAATTTAAAATTTTTGCATTTTCAAGGAAAATAATGTACGAAGGAAGTACTAGGCAAAAAATAGGCTTTGATCTCGTAAAACTCAACAAAAGTTTGTGGTCCTACATAATGATTCGATCACTTAGAGACCACTGAATAGCTAGTAGATAGTCTAGTCTAGGGCTAAGAATTAGATTTTATTGCATAAAGTTGTAACAAGCGGCTTTTTTCAAAGCTTCAAGTTTCAACAGGCTTTTCTCATTAAATTAAAATAAATTTCTACCATCATGCAATTGCTTGAGTGCTTCAGCCGCACTTATTAGAATTTGGGTTAAATGTTTTGCGATATTCTTTTGACTCTTCTTACTCTTATTATAATATTTTAATAAATTCATTTCTCCAAGTTCTAAAACAATTGATTCAAATTCAAGGCTATGAATGCCAATTTGTACTGTTTTTTCCTCACTTAAAAAATTAAAATATAAAAAAGATGTAATTATGTAAGTTCTTTCACGCGTTAAATTTTTACATTTTATAATGCCGATTATTCGAAAATTCAATTTGTCAGTTTTGAAACCTTTAATTTTAGTGATAAAACATTTTCTAATTTATTATTAAAAGTGCCCGAAATTTGCTAGAGCCCGAATTTTGTAAAGTACCATACTACGGTAGGAATTTTTATAAGTACCGAAAAAGACCTTTGGTACCCCGGTACCATCCGTGCTTTAGCTTAAATACATAATATTAATTATTTTCTATTAATTTCAAATACAATTGTCAAAAAATGTTCAATTTGAAACTGGACTATTATATGAAAAACATAATAAAGCTAGTTTTACTAATCTAAACAAAAAGAGCTTACTGTCCAAAATATTCTACAATGCGAATAGGTCCATTAATCTTTTTATTTTCTCCCGGTCCATAAAAATGTTCGAGAACAGCAATTTCTTTTCTTACAGCATTTTTCGTTTCATCACTATTTTTAATTAAAAATTTAATTGCAACACATCTTCCTTTCTCAGGCCATATTGCATGGAAAATTTTTACATTTCCTTCCTTCCCATTATATATTGGGGGTTTTACAAGCAATAATTCAGTTGAATTAAATTCTTTATCTTTTTTTAATTTAAAAGTCACTTTTTCCACAGTTGTTTTTTTCCCACAATAACAATTTCTTGTTGTATCCGCTGCTAGGTGGGAGGAAGATTCTTTTGCTAAATATCAAATTTTTACGTAAAAGATAAATGGCACAAGTTGATTAAAGAATTTTATTTTTCTGTTTTGATAAGTATTTTTATTAAGTAATTGAATGTGCCCATGTTTACAAAAATCTCCAATATTTACATTCGGCATATTCTTGAAAGCCATAGATATGGGTTTTAATTAGTAGATAAGTCGAGTACCGAGTAATTGGGAAAAACCGAGCTCGAGTAATCCGAGTTTGAAAACCCCGAGTTCGGGCTCGAGCTCAACTTTTGAGGCCGAGTTCGAGTAGTGGAGTAACCCGAGCGATCGAATCGAGTAACCCGAACTCGCTCGACTCGGAGTACCACTCTAGTTTTAATCAAAATTTCTTCACCAATTTCCTCTCCAGCTTTCATCGGCTTCTTTCCTTTGTTCAATTGTTGTCTTCCCCCAGCTGCCGAATTCTGTTTTCGACAAGTATTACCAGCATTTAATCCTTAAATAAGAGTGTATTTGTTTAAGGATTTTAAAATTTTAATTATAAAAAATATATTTGTTTGTAAATTAACCTTTTAAATCTAATACTAATAAAAATAACAAAGGTAAAATTAAATTTAAAGTTAATATTTTCATTTAAAAATGTGTTTTTCAAGGAAAGTTTTCTTTTGAAAATTTAAATAATTAATTAAATAAATTTTTTTTTAATTTATATATATAAAAATCAATTTAAAAAATTTTTAAAAAAATGTGAGTGAAGGGATAGAGGAGGAGGAGAGGAGGGATGTGCGGTGGGGGGGGGTAAATAGAAAATTCTAATAGTGGAAGGCGGAAATATGACAGGAAATGAGTGAGCTGCAAAAATGATCTGCAAAAAATTTTTTAAATGGGAAAATAAAATTAATTTTTTAATAAAATTAATTTTTAATTAGAAATTGTTGTAGATTGACTTGCCTGTTTAATTAGAAATTGTTTTATTGTTAAAATTAAATGTTTTTTTAAATAAAATTAATTTTTAAACAATATTAATTTTGTAAATATGATGAAAATTGTTACTTTTGGAAGAAATTAACAAATAAAACTTTTATAAAAATATGTAGAAAAACATCAATTTTTGAATGATACGGTTTTGCATATTACGGTTTGAAAAAAATGATTTAAAAATAAAGCATCCTAACATAAATGAATGAATAAAAGGAAAACTAGTAGATTCTCCTCTTCAGCTATTTCAAAAGGTTAAACGACGACTGGGAGCGAATCCGTATCTTCATTTGACCGGACTGATGTCCAGTTTTATTTCCCAATATATCCCACATACACTTCTATACCTCGATATCACGTCCATATCCAACGATATTCCCTTTAACCCTGATCCCGAACCCCGACATGGCTTCTCCGGCAAACACCGATCCCCGACACACCCGAACCCGAAGGGTCGGGGCCTAATTTAAAACATTCAAATCTTCAAAAAATTTAATCTTTATCATATAAAATTTTATATTTTAGGATAATTTTTGAATGAAATACTATTTAAAATTATATTAAAAAATTGAAAAATGAAATTAAATGCGAAGAAATAGCCCCGCTTTGCAACCTTAAGGTTTCCTTTCCATTCTCCATCTCCTTAATAGACGGTGATCTCTTTTCAAACAAAAATATATACCTAATTTTGAACTAGTTTTATTTGGACCCAATAATATTGAATTTTCTCTTTTCGGTTATCTCACACCATTTTATTTTTTACCAAATTTGATCGGCTATAACCTTTTTTGCTTAATACAATCAGAATGAAACTCATATCAGGCAAAAAATGGTAAAAATCTTTAAGATAATTAAAGTTAACTAATATGAACTAAATTAAATAACTAAAAGGTCTAAAAGAATTAAAAAAGGAGGTGTTTAATAAAGAGGTTTTTGATATAAGACAAAAGAAAATTTATCCAATTCTCTCCTAATTTTGGCATCTTTTTTACAAGTTCTTCTACAAATATTCAGTCTAAACTTTGATTTCTTTCAAAATACCAAGAACTTCATTCATTGTTGGGCGAGCCCTTACTTCCTCCTCTATGCACTTCTGAAATTTCAGTTTTATTTAATATCAAATTTTATAAAATATTTTCCCTCTCTAAAATGGCATGGCGTACACTACAAGAAGATAAATTTCGCAATAACATCGGAGAAAATTTTATAAAAAATTTAGAAAATGAGAAAGGGTACTTGTGGGTTATCCCTAACCAGTTTTTGCGGACATATTTTGCGGACTGTTGTATACACAGAATGGTCAGTCTTCCTCCTTTCCTCAATTTCACTCTATTTCTCTATGGCATTATTCAATGAGGCAAACATGATTTAAAAATCGGTCATTTATATTTAAAAATAATCCTTTCTTTATTGCCTCTCATTAAATAATGCCATTGTGAAATAGAGTGAAATTGAGGAAAGGAGAAAGACTGACCATTCTGTGTATACAACAGAGTCCGCAAAATATGTCCGCAAAAACTGGTTAGGGATAACCCACAAGTACCTGAGAAAGTTATGCAAGAACCCAAAAAATTTCTAAAAAATTGGAAAATTTTTTATGATATTCCAAATTTGCAAATCAGGAGTCTAGTGGACAGAAAAAACAAATAATTTTCCCACTCTAGCAAAGATTGGGCGGGGAACAATACTTGATGGGTAATGTTGTCGGTTCTGGGCCGATCCAAACCGAAGAACCGATGATATTTCGGTTAGGATTTTCAGTTCGGTCACGGATATCCGAAAATTTCGGTTCGGATAAGAATTTCCAGGAACCGACAACCCTATTGACGGGGATTCAAAGCAATTATTTAAATAAAAACCATCAAATCTAATTTATAAACTTGCCAAAATAAGACGGTTGAAATGCTTAAACTTTGGATTGAACTTTCCCTCATCTATATTATCAAATTTGTGGTTCGGACTGTATAACAAAGTGTATATAGTTACTCCAAATGAGTAAACATCCGCTTTTTTAGATACCTAAAAGGTTCATTAAAATTTGTTCAATTTTAATAAATTTTGGCTAATTATATTAATAAATTTTGGCTAATTATTATCAGAAGGGATGTTGACTTTCTGTTACTAGCTTTCTGCCAGGCTGTCAACATTCAGTTGAAAATTTGATAAAAATATTGGGAATAGAAAATATTAGGAACCTTATTTATATAAAAATATTCCTGGGCTTGATTATGAAAATAATACAGGGTGCGGCAAATTGGCCGCCCCTTTTGTTTTTGCCATAACTTTTTTCAATGTCAACCAAAATGGATAATTCTTTTTTTATTCTATTCACAACACTCTAGGAAAATTTTTGATACTAAAATTTATTTTAAATTTTATGGTTTAGCCTGCTTAATTTTCCTTCAAAGTTTGAGTAAAATTTTTTTTGATAAACATTAGTAGAGCTCGACACCGGGCCGGGCCCGGGACCGGGTTTTCCGGGCCCGGTAGCCCCGAACCGGGTATTTTTGAGAAAATCCGGTTTTTCGGGGTTTCCGGGTTTTCGGGGTTTTTAGCCCCGAAGCCCGGCCCGGGTCGCATCTGAAAAACCCGGGCCCGGCCCGGGTCCAATTTCGAGTAAATTTTGTAAAATATTCTTACTTTTTTGCCAATCTTGGCTCCTTAAACATCCAAAAATTGAAAAATTTTCGCCTGCGGCGCTTTAACTATCACTTAATCATTCCAAATGACCGATATGCCTCTTAATCGCTAATGGTTAGCTTTTATTACATTTATTAATATTTTTTAGAACAAAATATTCTCCATAATACAACAGCATATTAGGGGAGGATCAGGATCAGTAGTAGTCTACCGACCCACCCCAAGCTACTTAACTCAAACTGCGTTAAGTCAAATTACGCATCTTTATCCCGCAAACAAAGTAAATCCCATATCTAGCTTAATCCTCCAAATTCACATTGAACCCAACAAATCCCCAGATTAAATAATCATAGAGAGGGATAACGAGGAGTTAGAGGTATATCGGGGACTATCTAATCCCTGTAAATCCATATTAATCCATCCAGATCCTGCCAAATCCGCCAATATTTCCCTTAATCAGTTAAATTCACATTAATATCTCTAAATCCTTTGAATAAACACGTATAGATGAAAGATGACACCAAATTTTAATAATTTTCTATTCAAAATAAGAAAAATTTCAGCGAAAAAGCTAAAATCTGATCATTATTTGAATTTTTAAAAAACCGGGTCCGGGCCCGGGTTAGAAAAATCCGGTTTTTCGGGGTTTCCGGGTTTTCGGGGTTTTTAGCCCGGAAGCCCGGCCCGGATCCGATCGGAAGAAAAAACCCGGATACCGGGCCCGGCAAAGTGAAAATGTCGAGCTCTAAACATTAGCCTGGGCCGATGTTAAGATTTTGATATTTGAAAACTTTATGTCATTCGAATAAGCTCTTCAAACTGATTCGAATAATGGTTAAACAAAACTCCTATCTGGTCCATGAGCTGAGATATGAATTTTTAAAGGATAGATTAGAATATAGGTGTTAAATTTCAATTTTTAGGTGAAATTTTCAAAAATGTTTTTCTGGAATATTTCGATGCTCCTCACTGAGATAAGTCGATTGGTACCAAAATTAGTAAGATTGGACGACTTTGAGCAAAGTTATGACTGTGTAAACCTGTATTTATATGAAGAATATTATTAAATATGATTCACGTCATTCATTAAATGATTAGAACTGGAAGCATATTAGAATTATTTATGCAGAAAGACAGCAAGCTGAATGGGCATTGACAATTACAAACAATGTACCACTACACCAATATTATATACAAAAGAAAATAATTTTACCCAAACTGTAGATGATTCAAAATTAAGTTCTGGTGCCATGTACACGTCTGTCCCCAAAACTTCATTTGACAAGACCTTAAAATCCTCATTCTCTATACGTTCAGAAGTACCAAAATCAATCAGTTTGAATATTGAATTATTGTTTTGATCCCTTGCATGAGTACTAACAAAATTTTCAGATTTTATATCCAAATGTACAAAGCCTCCTATAAATAAAGATTAATTTTTTTTATTTATTCCAAATAAAAAGCGAGATAATTTAAGGGCAAAAATTCAATTTAAATACAATATTTTCGAAAATATCTATTTTTAAATTCAAAATGTTATATTTGCTTGGAGGGATGCCGGAATTTTCGTCTCTGGAACTTTCGTCTCCAACATTTTCGGAATTTACGTCTCCAGCGCAATATTCGTCCCCAAGGAAATAAACGGAATTTTCGTCTCCAGGGCCCGTAGAATAAATTCGGGGTAAGGGTTATTTAACCCCTACCCGTCAAATAACTCCCAACCCGCAGCATAAATTCCTACTCTGAGTTCAGGGTTAAACAACCCGGTAGTTTAACCCAAAACCCCGAGTAGCTTTTCACATTGGTAGAATAAATTATTTACTCGGGTCAAATAACCCTCAGTTAAAGGTAAAATTGCTACACTGGTCGGGGGCAGTGTAACAGGGTAAAACGCGTCTCGATTGCTCTTTTCCAAAATATATAAAGTTTTCAAATTTAAAAAAAAATTTTACATTCAAAAAATAAAAAAATATTTATGAAAAAAATTTTTTGAAATTTTTCCGGGTCAGGATCCGGGTCTAAAAAAATCCGGATTTTGATCCGGAAAGTCCGGTCCGGATGAGAAAAAATATAAAAATCCGGAAACCGGATCCGGCATTTTCAAAACTTCTAACTCTAATGATTTTACTTAAAAGTTAAAGCTGTTTAATGGAAGTTCAATATAGAAATAAAATTAAAGGGTTACTCGCGAGTTACAGTAACCTCTAGTTTGGAGTAAAAATGCGAATTTATTCTGCGGAATTTATTCTACCAATTTTACTCGGAACTCAAGGTTATTTAACCCAGGGTTATTTTACCCGGTTATTCAACCGGTTATGTTACCCCGAATTTATTCTACGGGCCCAGAGGAAAACTTACCTGTTGACGGAAGAAACATCCCCGTTGACCACCGTTATAAGTGGTCTGGTACAAAAAAACAAACTTCTCTTTAAAATACAATAAATTCTTACGTTCATGGAATTGTTCAAGTGCCTCAGCTGCGCTTATTAGAATTCGTCGTAACTGCTTTGCGACATTTGCATGCTTCATATTAGTAATTCCAATATAATATTGTAATAAATTCATTCTTCCAAGTTCTACAACAATTGATTCAACTGCAAGGCCATTTTGCATTGTTTTTGACTCGCTTAAAAATTAAAATAGGAAAAGATGAGATACCTTGAAAGAGAGGAATATATTTTCTTTTTAAAGTCAATATTTACTAGTGTTCGGCACGGTACGGTATACCGCGGTATTTTTCCCGGTATACCGAAACCGTACCGGTCAAATTTTGAAAAAAACGGTATTTTTCGGTATCGGTATTTTTTCGGTATACCGATACCGAAACCGTACCGGTCCTCGAAAAAATACCGCGGTATTTTCCGGTATTTCGGTATTTGTGATACCCCTATCTGCGGCGCAATAAGGAAGATTTTTGGCTTAAGGATCTTCCAAATTTCTCAAAATTTTCGCCAGCGGCGCTGAAAAAGGAAGAAATTCTGTCTTTGGCCTTCCAAATTTCTCAAAATTTTCGCCTGCGGCGCTGAAAACGAAGACTTATGTATATTGCAGGATGTGAATGGACTTGGGTGGATTTTAGTGATAGTCGGATATTTCAAGGGAAGGATCTGGCCTTCCGGAACTTGGGTGTTCCTCTTGGCCTTTAGAAATTCTCAAAATTTAAGCCAGCGGAGCGAAAAGAGAGGGATAGAGCTATGAACGGATCTCGCCTCTCACTCGTATCCGCATAACCTACTCAAACCCCCGAAATAATATTATCCATTCATTTTCCACACGGAGCCCGGAGCCAGCATTGATCATGGGCGTATCATGGAATTTTGTCGGATAAGAGGGATATAGGCGGATTAAATAAATGGGATTTGGATGATGATCCCCCGCATCACTGTCAACCCAATACCTAGCACTGACTCGGGTTTTTCTCAAATACTCGGACTCGGACATACTCTAGTTTGAATCCTGATACAACAGAAAAAATCGTTTTTCTTTTAATAAAATTTACCATTTCTAAATTACAAATATTAAAATTATGTTTATTTTTCGAATTTTATTATTAAGATTTTAAAAATAAAATTTAAAAAAATTTTATAAAATTTTTAAAAAATACCGAATACCGGCCGGTATACCGAAAATGTTGAGACCGAAAATGTTGTATACCGATACCGTACCGGTCAATTTATGTAAAAAACGGTATTTTTCGGTATTGGTATTTTTTCGGTATACCGATACCGAATACCGGAAAAGGTCATTTGCCGAACACTAATATTTACATAATTTTTTATGAAAATTCATTTTTAGGAAATTTAAATTAAGGTTTTTGAATTTTAATTATAATACAAAAAATTTTATAAAGAATTATTAAAAGTTTTTTACAATTTTTTTTTACAATTTTTTACAATTATCAAAATAATTACCGTATTTACTCGATTAATTCCCTTGGGGAATTATTTTTTCAACCTATCCGTGGCATGGGGAATTATTCAAGGGAGGGGAATTATTCGAGTTTTGAAATTTGAACGTGTAGTAGGGTTTTGGGGGAGGGGGTTTATTGTTTCAACTCATCCGCAGCAGGGAGAATTATTCGAGAGAGGGGAATTAATCGAGTAAATACGGTAACCAAGAAAGAAAAACTACAAAGGTGAAAAGAAAAAACGAGGTAGGGTAACCCTGGAATTAACAAAAAAATGCTTACTGTCCAAAATATTCTACAATTCGAATCGGTCCATCAATCTTTGTATTTTTACCCGATCCATAAAAATATTCCAAAACTTTAATTTCTTTATTTGCAGCATCTTTCGACTCCGAATTAGATTTAATTAAAAATTTAATCGCCACACATCTATTTTCCTCAGGCCATTTTGCGTGGTAAATTTTTACTGTTCCTTTCTTCCCATTATATATTGGCTCTTTTGTAACAATTAATTTAGTGGGTTCAACTCCCTTTTTTAATTCTAATAAAACGTTAACTTCCCCCACTTTAAATTTTATTCCACAAGAACATTCTCTTGTTTGATGTTGTGAAGTATCTGCTACACAGTGGGTAGAATATTATTTAAGAGAAAAATAAACGGTATTGAATGTGCCCAACAAGGTTATCGGATAGTTGGAAATCTTCGGATATCCGGATCCGGTATCCGAACCGAAAATTTCCGGATAACCGGTCTTTTTTCGGATCCGGATCCGACAACCCTAGTGCCTAATATTTAGACATAATTCCAATACTTACATTCGTCAAGCTCTTGAAAGCCATAGACATGAATTTTATTGAAAACTTCTTCACCAATTTCCTCTTCATTTTTCATCCTCTCTTTTCCTTTGTTCAACCTTTGATTTACCGTAGCAGTAGCATTTTGGCCTTTACAAGTATTAAAAATATTACCAGCATCCAATTCTTAAATAAAATTAAATTTATTTTTTTTTGCTTTTAAAATTTAATTAAAAAATATATTTGTTTTAAACTAACCTTTTAAATCTAATACTAATAAAAATAACAAAGGTAAAATTAACTTTGAAGTTAATATTTTCATTTGAAAATTTGTTTTTCAAGGAAAGTTTTGTTTGAAAATTTAAATATGTAATTAATTAAAAAATAAATTTTTTTAATTTTATAAATAAAAATCAATTAAACATCAAAAATCAATTTCAAAAATTTTTTAAAGGAATGAGAGTGAGGGATAGAGGAGGAGGGATGTTGGGGGAGGGGGGGGGGGGGTTAAATAGAAAATTCTAATAGTGGCAGGCGGAAATATGACAGGAAATGAGTGGGCTGCAAAAATGAGCTGCAAAAATTTTTTAAATGGAATTTTATTTAATTTTATTGAATAAAAATAAGGAGAGGGAAGATGTTTAATTCTTTAATAATTGATTGGGATTTTGCAGAATTAAAAAAATTTATATTAAAATTATTGTTAAAATTAAATGTTTTTTAAATAAAATTAATTTTTAAATGGAGTAAATTTTGTAAATGTGTCTTACTTTCGGTAAAAATTAACAAATAAAATTTTTATAAAAATAGAAAAACTGCAAATTTGGTGAAAAATCCAATTTTAGAAATTACTGTTTAAAAAAAAATTTTGTAAAATAAAGCATCCTAACATAAATGAATGAATAAAAGAAAAATTAGTAAAATTCAAATAAAATCTTATACAGGGTGCGGCAATTTGGGCGCACTTTTTCTTTGCGCCATAACTTTCTTCAATCTTATCGAAAATTGATAATTCTTTTTTTATTCTATTCACAACTCTCTGAGAAATTTTTTGACACCAAATCAACTCACAATTCTTTAATTTAGTTATATAAATCTTGTCTCGAAGTTTTAGCAAAATTTTTTGGATAAAAATTGGCCTAGATTAAAGAGTAAGTTTTTAATATGGTAAATCTTTATATCATTCGAATCAGCCCTACAATCCGATTCGAATGATGCAAAAATCAGGCAGCTACGACGTAAATGAACCGAGATATGGAGCTCTGAATGATAGATTAAAATAATTTTGGCAAATTAAAATTTTTTGTGTAAAAATTTCAAAAATGGAATTATAAGCTATTTCGATGCTACTGAATGAGACGAGTCGATTGGACCAAAATCATCTGGATTGGATAATTTTGAATAAAGTTATGATCAATTTAACTTTGGGATTAAAAATGTTTTTTAGACGCGTTGGATGTTTCGAAGCGTTTATCTTTACTAACCTTGAACTGAATTTCGATTGTTTCGTATCAAACATTTTCTCAGAGAGTTGTGAATAAAATAAAAAAAGAATTATCAATTTTCGATAAGATTGAAGAAAGTTATGGCGCAAAGAAAAAGTGCGCCCAAATTGCCGCACCCTGTATATAGGCTGGCTATGGCCAGTTCTCCTTCAGCTATTGCAAAAGGTTAAACGACGACTGGGAGTGAACCCGTATATTCAGATGACCGGATTGATGTCCGATTTTCTTTCCCAATATATCACACTTACACCTCTCTGTCCCTCGATATTCCCTTTAACCCCTTTAATAATCACTCCTTTAATTTCCTCAGATATTAATCCAAATCCGTTTTAATCCATATAAATGCTCCAATATAGCACATATGATCTCTCTTAATCTCCTCACTCACTTATATAAATCAATCCTTTATTACCCAGTCTTCGACCAAATAGTTTATCTGTAGATTATCAACTGGCGAATTTCCTAATTAAAAACTCCTTTTATGTTTGATATGAATTAGGGTTTCACCGGACCCGAAATTTTGACCGGAACCGGATCCAATTTAAATTCCGGTTACCGGAACCGGAACCGGAACTTCCGGTGAAACCCTAATATGAATCCATTTATATCCTATAAATCTGTTTGTACCCCATCCCCTAATCCCCATATATTTCCTTAATCCCAGACAAATTAACGTTTCTGTTCGGTTAATCGACAACCCTATTGTTGAATATTTTTCATTCGACATAAAAAACTTCAAAAACTACTAATAAATGATGAAAAATTTTATCCTAGTGATCTTACTTATATTAAGTGAAAAAAGACTTATTAAGGGTAAAAAGATTTTAGAATTAGGGTTTGAACTCGGGGCCGTAATGTCGAGGCACGGAGTTTTACATCGTTTAGGGGCGTGGGTCGGGGAGCAGAAAAAATGCGGCGCTGAAAATGGAAGAAAACTTATCAACTATCAACTTTTTTATCAACTTAACAACTTTTCAATTATCAACTTTATCAACTTTTCGACTATCAACTCTTTCTATCAATTTATCAACTTTTTTTATCAACTTACCAACTTTTCAACTAACAACTTTTTTCTTTGACTTTTCATCCATCACTTTTTCTATTAACTTATCAACCTTTCAACTATCACCGTTTTTAACAACTTTTCAACTATCACTTTTTTACAACTGCTAAACTTTTTTATCAACTTTTCACCTAAACTTCTCAACTTTCATCTATCTCTTTTTATCAACATATCAACAATAACTGTTTTATCAACTTTTAAACTTTCAAATTTTTTATCAACTTTTTAACATTCAACTTTTCATCTCACTTCAACTTTCTATCAACTTTTCATCTCACTTCTTCTATCAACTCAACTTTTCAAATATCAACTTTTTTATCAACTTTTTAATTATCAATTTTTTTTATCAACTTACCAACTTTTCAACTATCAACTTTTTTTCAACTTATCAACTATCAACTTTTTTTATCAACTTTTTAATCAACTTACCAACTTTTCAACTATCAACTTTTTTATTAACTTTTCGATTATCATCTTTTTAACCATCAACTTTTTTATCAACTTATTAACTTTTCATCTATCACTTTTCTGCAGTAACAACTTTTCAACTATCAACTTTCAATTATCAACTTTTAGTTGATAGTTGTTTTTTTCTCTTAACCATTGTCAGGCCGTCTCTCTCAGCTATTAACGACCTTTTCTCTTACCCATTGTGGGACCGATTCTCAAACCCATTGACATACCTTTTATCTTGCCTATTTACGGGCCCTTTTCTCTTGCTTAATACTCGAACTCTTCCAACTAATGTCAGACCCTTTTCACTAAAGTTCCTTTTCACTAAAACTACTCTCCCTTTTCTTTTGACCATAATTGGAACTCTTCCCTAAGTCTTATATAATACGAATTACAAAGTTAAAAACTCTAAAACTTGTTCTCTAAAACTCTAAAACTACTCTTAAACTCACTCTAAAACTTGTTAATTAATAATATACAATTATAAACAAAAAAAAACAAAAAAAATGGAAAAACTATTTCTAAAAAATCTCATTACTTTCTTAACTTCTCTAAATACACACTATTTTCTTTTGTGATGTTTTGTCATTTTCAAATAAAAATTAAACACAACGCCAAACACAGCAAATTTAAAGCTGCGGACAAACAAACAGACAGAGCATTCTAAAATTTAATATAGGATTGTTGCTTTTCCCATTAATACCTCCAAGTCCTCTTATTTCTCTGATATTATTTCACAACCCAATTAATTCCCTGATATCCATCCTGCCTGACTAAAGTACAATTTTAAATACTAAACCATTAAATTTTCTAAAGTTTGGACCTAGAATTTTAAGTATATGTTTTTAAATACAAACACCGCCAATTCTTAACAGCTAACACATCAATTTGCACACCGAAGTATAAAGTTCCAATCCAATGTAATGTAAACCAAAGTTCTATTAGATTAGTGTAGTCAAAAATGAAATTTTTTTGTTTGAATATAAAAATTTTTTTTTAATAATTTGAATAATTTATAATAAATCTGAGTTATTTGTAAATTATTAAATTAAAAAATTATAATACCTACTATATATGCTAGAATAATTACCCCACATAAATTAATTAATATATTACCCAGGGTGATTATTTGAGTACCCAGGGTGATTATCTGAGTTTAAAAAATTAACTTTAAAAAAAGGAAAAACATTTTTTTAAATGGAATGTTTCAAATACAGGGTGCGGCAAATTTAGCGCCGACTTTATTTTTTGAATAACTTTCTTCAAACTCAATGAAAATTGATAATTCTTTTTTTATTTGATTCCCAACACTCTAGGAAACTTTTTGATACCGAATATTAGAAATTTGGTTTACAGATAATAAAGATATGCCCGAAATAGTCTATAAATTGCATCAAGAAATATATTTTTATGCCAAAGTTTACTTTACCATAACTTCGTTCAATGTCATGCAATCTTACTAATTTTGTTACCAATCGCTCGTCTCGACGAGGAGCATCGAAATAGTCTATAATTAGATTTTTGAAAATTTCACCTAAAAAAGTCAAATTTAACGTCGTTCCAAATTTATCATTTAAAGGCCCATATCTCAGCCCAAGAACAAGATAATCGCCTAGTTCTTACGTCAATCGAATCAGACAAAAGAGCTTATTCGAATGATATAAACATCCTGAATATCAGACACGCGGTTTTTAAATCAGAAGACTTTTGGTTCAAAAATTTTTGCCAAAACTTTAAGAAAAAATTCTCAAATTAATTTATAAAATTTAGAGAATATTTTTGTATCAAAAAGTTTCCTAGAGTGTTGGGAATCAAATAAAAAAAGAATTATCAATTTTCATTGAGTTTGAAGAAAGTTATTCAGAAAATAAAGTCGGCGCTAAATTTGCCGCACCCTGTATAAATTAAAAATCCAAATATAAGTAAAATATTTAAAAAATATTAATTAATTTAAATAAATGAGTTTAGTATTTTAAATATAATTAAAATCAAAATATTTCCATTAATAATGAAGGGGAAAGTCTATTAAATGAAAAAGCACAGAAAAAAATAAAGAAAATTGTTATTATTCTTTCTGAGAATTTATTGTTGTAATATTATCTGTTAAACATATTATTAATAATTTTTTCTTTTAAGTGTTAAAAAAAATTTTTTTTCCTTTTAGGTGTTAAAAGCTTTTTTTATATGAGTGTAAACTATGAGAAAAAGAGAAAATGAAAATTTTTGTATAAAGTCCGGAAGTGAATTAAAATAAGTTAAATTATATATTTTAATTTTTTGAGGTTTTGCTTTCGTTTTAGGTTTTTAACGTTTTATTCTTTTTAAATTTAATTTGTTTTATATACCCAAAGGTTTTTTTTGATTAAGGTATATTTGTTAATTTTAGATTTATTGCATATTTTTTTGATTTTTTTAAAATTTAACCCGAAGGTTTTTTTAAGTATACTATTTTATTTAAATTTATATTATACATTTTTTAATAATAATTTTCTTAATATATACAGCTTTGTCTGATTGGCGGATTTAGTTTGTTTTTTATACTAAATTATATAACTAAAAGAAAGATCAAAAGCAAGAATGCTTAGTGGAAAAATATAGTAAAGCAAGGAGTTTTGTTTGATCTGAGGTAAAAAGAAATTTCTCTTGTAGACTTGTTTTGTCTAAATTCTCTTTAATTTTGGCATCTTTTTTACAAATTCGTTGACTTAAAATTTTAGCTGTCCAATTTCTTCATTCAGCTATATTCTGAGAATATAGATAACATCAGAATTGTAGGACGTTCATCTGGGTTCTCAGAAGTGCACCGCTTTAAATGTTATTATTAGTTTATTTTTTTATAAAATTTTTACATTCATAGCTCTATCAAGCCGATCTTTAGTGCTGTTAGTGTGGCCAGCAAAAGGCATTATTTCATTTAAATTGACAAAGCATAACTCGTTTCCTGCATAAAGTTCTTCTTCAAGTTTATAGATAAGCTTATAAATTAAAACGCCAAATGAATAAACGTCTGCCTTTTGAGTTACCTAAAAATATTTAAAAAATTTAAAGGTTTATTGCCAATATTTTTGTCTATTCTAAAAATTCTCATTTTTAAAAAAATTACTATATACATAGGTATATAAAATAATATGTATGATATCTAATTACTAAGATTTCACAAAGGTGGAAAAGTCAGATCGTATATGGATGGTTAGTTTTCGGAGAGGTCCAAAGCCTCAACAAAAAAACAATAAAACTGAATTTTAGGAGGAAATAATAATCCCATAAATCTTCGAATTCTTTATTTGAAAAATAATGAAGCTGAAAAGGACAAGCTATTTCTCATTCAACTAATGCATGAGTTTATTCTGAGGCTGGGAGCGAACCAGCATCTTTAGTTGACAAATACACAATGCCGCCTGCTGCATAGCTATACAGGGTGACCAAAAGTAACCGGGTTCAATTATTATATTGAAAAATAATTGAGAACCATCTAATATAAATTAAACTAACATTATCATTCTCCTCAAAAACCTCTTTTGCTATATAACCTTTAGTTCCATATATAATTCCATCTAAGCCTATAGATTGTTCACCTTCACTTAGGAAACGTGAAAAACCGAAGTCAATTAATTTTACGGAACCTTGTTGCGAAATTACAAAATTTTCTGGCTTAATGTCCAAATGAATACCTCCATCTAAATTTTTATTTTTATATAATTAAATTATTAGCATTCAAATTGTGTAGACGTATCACCAAAATAAAAACCTCGGATCGTATTTCTCACAACTAATAAGGAAATAACAGCGAGGGATTCATCCTAGATTTATTGTTGGCAGTGATGCGGAAGTTCCAAAATTTTGGCGGTTCCAGTTCTGGAACCGGTTCCAAACCGGTTCCAGACCTCTAACGGTTCCACGGTTCTTTTTTTTCCGGAACTGGAACCGCATCGGTTCCTGAACTGGAACTGGAATCACGCATCACTGATTGTTGCTGTATTTTAGAAATCCCATTTTGATATTTGATTAAGTATAACCAACTAAAATCTCTATGAATAAACGATGCCTATATATTTACAGAACTATGAAATTATATTTTAAATTTGTAAGAAAAATATAATTTTTAAAAGTCTTAATATAGTACTTTGATGAAATATTTCCAGGGCTTCTGCAGCCTTAATTACAACTTCTTTCACACTTCTGATACTATAATGATGTTTGTTTTTTAATTCTTTTATATATTCAACCAAATTTATTCCGCCAAACTCCATAACAATTAAAGCTTTTTTGTTCTCTTTATTTATTTCACTTAAAAAATTTGTGAAATTAATATTACATATTATTGTTTAATTTTTAAATACACTGTTAAAGTTAAATAATAAACCTTCCATTATATTTAATAATTCCATCAGTGCCACTTAATTTTTTTAGTATTTCAACTTCATTTATGGCATTATTGTAAAGTAATTCGTTTTCATCATAATCTTCGTCATTTTGTACATTATAAACCTTCAATGCAACACATTCTACCTTCATAATAATTTACATAGACACATTAACAAATAGGTATCAGTTTATTAATAGAAAAAAATAAAATAGGTATATTTGTCTTTGTTCTTATGTTGGACTAATAATCAACAAAAACAAATTATCTCGATATAAAAATATGGGGAATACAGACGACAGTTAGGAAATCGGCTACTCTAAAAGTTAACTTTTTTAGATAGGTGCTCCTTTAGATCATTAAATAAATAACTATTTTCAGATGTTATATAATCAAAATCTAGGAGTATTTATAAATTAATTTTACTTTTTCGATCCAGATTGCATGATAAACCTTAAACGAAATAAAATATTAAAAATTATGTACGTTATTCAAATAAACTTCCATTTACGATAATATTTATGAATGTGGTCTAACAGGGCATTGTCTTCTCAAGCAATTTCTTTCTTCAAGAATATAATGAGATTCTAATTGCTGAAGCTGGTGTCGATACCAAGTGAACATCAGGGAGACATATAAGGGAGAAGTAAAATAAAAAAGAATTTGCGAGGGTATAACGGATATTCCGCTGATTTAACATTGTCAAAACGTTTTAAGTGCAAAACTTCCAAACATAAAAAATATTTTTAAAAAACTTAGTTTATCAGGACACAAAGTAGAGCATCGAACATTGGATGTTTAATTATTCTCGATTATATAATAATGATTTTAGGTATTACTTTGCATTTTTCTCCAGAAAAAATTTCAACACCTCTAACATACAAATTAATATTCTGCTCATCATCATTTATTGCAGTTGGGTAACTATTGAATTCATCTCTCCTATATTGAGTGCAAGGACATGTTGTAACATTTCTCTGCGATGAAGTAGATGCTTCAGAGTTTGAAGCTCTACCAGCATGCCCTCCACGTGATCCACGAACGCGAGCAGGCTCAACTGATTTAAATTATGGGAAAATAAAATTTTGTTATTTTTCATAATAAATTTAATACAAGTTTATAAGAAAGGGGTTGCGAAAAAAAATAAAAGAGAAAATTCCCGTAATTCATAGTTTGATGATAAGTTTTTTTGAAAAATTTTTAAATAATTTACCTTGAAGATTTAAAAATAAATGAAGAAATAATATTTTTTGAAAAAATATTAATATTTTCATTTGTTTAATATTTCTATGTTAATTAATTAAAAAGTAATATAGGTAGATTTATAAATCTAAAATGGCAAAATATTTATTGATTCTCATCTCAAAAAAATATAGAAGTATTTTCTTAGATTTTTCATTAAGTTCCAATGTCCTAATCGGAGTTTTAAAGATGCTAGCTTCAATAAATTTTCGATTACAAATCCCGACAGGAATCTTAAAAAGTTTATCCAAGCAAAGTATATCCAAACAATTAAGGACTTCACAAAATCGCTTAACTTTTTAAAATTATTTTTCTAAAATTTCTATAATATTCACACAAAAATAAAAAATTTTAAAGAAAAAATTTATTTTAGCTATTAAGTGCCTCTTGCATGTAAGCAATGCCTCTCGATAGAAAAAATAAATTTCAAATTGATTATTTAAGAAAGGAGGGCATGGGCAAATAAAAATCTTTAAATTTTAATCAATTTATTTATTTATAAAATTATATAAAGTAAAAAATAATATTTTTTTTTATTTTTAAAAAAGTTTATTTGCTAGTAGAAATTGATCAGAATCAGAGGTGGGTAGGAATTCCGATTTCAGATTTCCGACGTTTTAAAAATTTGATTTCCGAAAATAATAACGCCACTTAATCCTTATAAATTATTGATTCCGTTTCTGTAAACCAAAAATTTCAATTAGTGTGTCGGTAGGATTTCGGTTAACGAAGAATTTAGTGAAAAGGATTGACTTGATCAAAATTCAAAATGGCTTTTGCTATGTTTAATTGCCAGAAGATTATTTCTCTCGAGCATTAAAGCTTTATTTATGATAAAAAGAGGATGTAATAAAAAGACTTGTACAAAAATCATAACTACGTCACAGAAAGGGTCAAAAGTATAAAAGCTAAAAATTGCTAAAAAAACTTTCTGCTAATAAACGGAAGTGCTGTTTTTTGATATTGCAAAATTTTTTGAAGTCGAGACGTCTTGTAAATAAAGAGCGGATTAATAAAAAGATAGATATTCTGTTTGTTATAGAATTTAAATTATAAAAACTATCAGAATTTATAAAATTAAATTATTTGGCTGTAGTGTAGTGTACCGGTGGTAAAAGTTCGGGACGTGACATATGTGCTGAGTCGAAAGGTACCACTCCCTACTTTAGGAAATAATTCTGGACCGAGTTATAGGTCCCGAAAAATCGAAAAAACAAAGGGGGGACCAAGCACTTTTTTGGGGTGAAAAATTCGAAAATGCAAATTATATCTCATTCGAAAGAGCTCATCGAGCTGAGTCGAATGACACAAAATCAACGAAATCCGACTTGATTTGACAAAGTTATGACCGTTTGTTTTAGCTCCTTACCTATGGCATCTGTGGAGATTTTTGCTGCTACGGAGGTTCCAAATACGTCCAGAGCAAGGGAAATGGGAATAGGATCATGTTACGAGCCCAGACCCAGCGCCCGTAGACTCCCCGCGAGGCGCGTGCCGCAAGACCCCGCGCGAAGCGCGGGGTCTTGCACAAGCGCCTCGCCGACGACCCATAGGTTTATTTTGGTAGTTTTTCTATCGTAACTTTGTCAAAACTTGTGCAATCAAAATGATTTTGGTGTCATTCGACTCAGCTTTTTTCCTCTTTAAAAATTTTTAGCAATTTTTTTTTCATTTTCTACAATTTTATACGCTCAAAGCGTGATTGAATTCAAGGTCATATGTAAAAATCTACGCTTGACCAAAACGTCATAATAGGCCAACAATTAGAGGAGTTTTCCGATTTCCATCCGTTTTTTGTAGACGCTAAAATGAAACGGAAACAATAACGAATATAATAACGAATACCGTATTTTTCCAAATACAGCCCCATGGGGCTGTATTTTTCAACTATCCTCCAGACTGGGGCTGTGTTAGAGAATGGGGCTCTAATAGAGAATGGGGCTTTATATTTCAACTATATTTTTTCTACCAAGACCTTTAATTCCTTCTGACTCTGTGGTCAACACAATCGGGAGATTTGGAAGGTTTTATGGAATATAGAGAGAATCCAGAATTATCGAGAATCTGGATTAAGCTTTTAGAGGGATTTGGGGGATAACTTGAGGATTTAAGTGGATTTCGTGGATTCGAAGAGATGTCGTGGAATTATGAGTAATATCAGGGAATTTTTGGATTTGGAGGGATTGTGTTGGATATGAAGTCTACGGGATATCAGAGGATTTTAAAAATTAAGTCGATATCATGTTTACACATAAATCCTTGATATCCTTAGATATCTACAGATAATCCTTTTAATCTTTCGATATCCCTTTTAATGCAGTAGTCTAAAAATACAAGAGTCGAATAGTAATTTCGATTAAGAGAATATCGTAGGATTAAAAGGGTTTGGGTGAAAGATGATAGTGATATCTATTAATCCCTCTCCTTGATTCTGGATATCTCCCTGATAAGTCAATTTTTTAAAAATATCAAATAATTTCGAGATTCATGATTTCCCTTACGGCACTTCATTTCCGCATAGTTCGTAGATATTAGTGTGCAACTATAACGAGGTTTAAGGGGATATGGTGGGAATTTTGAGGGATATCTGTGGATTTGGATGGATTAAGAGGACTGTCAAATCCTGATTAAGAATTAAAAAAATAATTGTTTGATCAGAATAGTTTGTTGATCAGGAGTCTTTCAGGATGACTCAATTTAGTATGTATTTACTTAGACTTACAATAGTGGGGCTATATTAGGGAGTGGGGTTCTAATAGGGAATGGAGCTCTATTTTTCAACCATCCTCCAGACTGGGGCTGTCATCCTCCAGACTGGGGCTGTATTAGAGAATGGGGCTCTAATTGAGAATGGGGCTGTATTTGGAAAAATACGGTATTTATAGTTACCTAATATTTGTTTTTTGTTTGTTTTTTTTCAATTTTAAAAGGATTTGCATTATTTTTAAATATTTTTTGAATAAATAGTATTTGAATTAGATATAGACGAATAAAGTTTTTATTCTCGAATAAATAATAATTTTGAGTTTGGTTATTTTTGTCTAAATAATAAAAACTAAATTTTATTTAAATAACTTTTTCAAAAAATTTTTTGTCCGAAACTCTCTGGCATGATATTCCTATTTTTCTAAAATCATTTGGATGTACTTTTGGTTATACGACACTTGGGGACGGACTTCTGCGGACTGACTTTTGAGGACGGAACAACATCCCCCTTTGAAGGACCAACATCCCCCGCCGACAAATCAACTTCCTCCGCTTGTGGAACAACTTAATCGTAGTACATAATTTGTGATAATTTCTGTTATAAGATACTAATATTCTTATACTCAAATGTCCATCCTCAAATGTCGGTCCGCAGAAGTCCGTCCCCAAGTGTCGGACCACGGTACTTTTATTATATCTATTGTTGAATTAGGAGTTATTGAAAAATTTAAATTTTAAAGGTTATAGGGAATTTACATTAAAAAGGAATTCAATGACTCGCCTGACAAATAGATTCTTTAAAACCAAAAAAATTTTTTTCGAAGTTTTAAAAATTATTTTATAATTGATATTTTTATTATGTCCAAACTTATAATCTTAACATATCTTTCCTGCTTATTCCCCATAGATTTTCCGTCTAATACCTATATTCTTTCGTTTCATTAACTTCTGTCTAATATTTTTGCTACCTGTATTCGCAAAAATCCCTGATTTGGGCGTCGCCACATAAGATGATTATTATCAGAAATCCTTAAACTCATTAATTTTGTTTTTAAATTATACCATCCGTTACTTAAATTATCTATATCGTTCAATAATGTTTATTTGCAATTTTTGGTCCGAAATTCTAAATTCTTTATAGTTTATTGTTTATAGTTTAAAAAATTAGTTTTAATAAAATATTCCTAATTTAGAAAACATTAGAGAGTGTGTGGTGGAAAATTAAAATAAAAAAATTTAAGCTTAGAGCTGTTGGTAATAGTTTGTTTCATCCCCCCCCCCCCCCCCCCCACTTTTTCGGTAACTATACCTCCTGTCAATTTTTCAGTAAATATGTAAAAAATGGTCAGCCACCAAAATCAGCAAAATCCAACTTGATTTGACCGAGATACAGATCCCTGAAAATTGAAAAAGCATAGGGGAGCTGTTTTTTATAACGACCTGTTTTAAAGCAGAGTTGTTTCAAAATTGCAATTTACGCTTTCCGGTATTCGTAATTTTGTTATATTTTGATTTTCGAATTTTTGCAAAAATTTATTTTTTGGCGGCAATAAATAAGACTTTCGGCTTCTCGGCAAAATTTTGAATATTAAGCCTTTGATTTTATTTTTTAATTATTTCAAATCTATCAGAAGACCGATATTATTAGTTGAGTTTATTAATAAAAATAGTTTGCTATATATATTTTATTAAGCTATACAAATATTACAAACAATAAATTGTAAATATTCTATCCAACGAAAAATAAATGTTATAAAGAAATCCTTTTTTTTAATAATTTTGAGTCTCAAACTGGGCTAACCGCAATTTTTTATATGAGGATAAATTGTAAAACGTGTCGAAAATCACTACAAAATTTTTAAAAATTCAATGTAAATTTTTATTTTTTCAAAAAAATTTGTTTATTCTCTATAATACATATAAAGCTTTCGCGAATATTTTCGCTTCTATTTTTAATAATAACCGATTAGATAAGTTGACAGAATCAAAAATTTGATTAGCAATGCCGGGCTTGACTTGTTGGATGTGCCAATTCTTTTTCCCTTTCTTTATCAATTTATTCAGACAAAAAAATTTCTGTGAATTATAACAAATATTTAAATTATTCTCTAAATATACTAAAGGCTTCCATCCTTTTTTAGAAATTAAGAAAACATATTTTTGGTATATTTTAAAATAAATTGCGTCAATTAAATGCAAACAAAAAATTATTTATTAATATTTTTCTCTTTATTTATCTATTTGAAATTCAGTTTGATATTGATATTTAGATTTTTTATAATTAATTGAATCTTATTGAAAATAATTTTTAAATTTATTAAAATATAATTAATATTATTATTAATTGAAATATGCGCAACAAAATAAATCCAATAAAATTGTATGTTTTTAAAAAATTTATTAATATTTTAAAATTAATTTCTTCCTAACTGAATAAACCCCAAATTCACCAAGCCTATAATTTTAGAGCCAAATATTCCGTTTTTTTTCACTTACAAATTAGAGGCTAAAATCCCGTTTTAACCCAGAATTTTAAAAATTTGAGAAAATCATTCTCAAATATACTAACAATCCTTGATTTGAATAATTCCATGCATTTTTTAAATGCCTTTTTATCAACAAGTTACCCCTGATATTACAAAACTTTCAATTTATTCTTTTAGTTACATTCTCTTCATTATAATACTAACAGCTTTATTAATAATAATTAAAATTCAACATGGGGATTTTCGTCACTTTTATTTTCCACTAATTTATGAAGAAAATGAAGGAATTAATTATACCGAGATAACTCGTTTACAAAATTTTGCGAGGATTGAAGAAGTTGAAGAGATAGAAAGGAAAGAAGAAGAAGTGGAAAAAGAAGAAAAAGAAGTGAATAAAATGACTGAAGAAGAATTAAAAGAAAAAGGATTAATAGAGGAGATGAATGAAGATATGATTAGGGAATTGAAGGGAGAGAAGAGTAAGTCGGAAGAGAAGAATATCAAAAATGAGGGCGAGGATAAAAAGAAAAAAATGAATAATGATGAAACGAAAAAGAATATGAATGAAGAGGAAGAGAATAAAAAAGAGATTAAAGGAGAAGAAGAGAAGAACAAGTACGGGGTTAAAGAAGAGGTGAAAGTTGTTCAGATAAATGATGAAGTTAAGAAGCGAGTAATGATTGGAGGTATAGGGATGGATATTCAAATGGAAAAAGAAGAGATGATTGGAGATAAGGGAAAAATAAATAATGAAGTAGATAGGAGAGAAGAGGAAGAGGAGGAGATAAATTCGGATGAGATATTAACTGAATCAACATTAAAGGAAAGAATCGAAAACGAACAGAATAATCAAGAACATAATACTTCCAATAACTTTTGCGAGGGAGAGAATGTAATTATTAAATTAATTATTGTTAAATTAATTACTTCTAAACCTTAAAATATATGAATTATGGGATAATAACGCTTTTTCCCTTGTTTTATAATCGTCAACTCTTTTTAAAGAGATATAAAGCAAACTTTTTTTTGCTTATTTTATACCTCTAGACTTATGTATTTCATGACTTATCCCCACAATTTTTTATCCTGAACAAGCTTGAATAAAATCAGCTTTAAATAAATAAGACAAGATTACTTGCTAAACTATTCAAATTTTAATTTAATACATTTTTAGATGGCCTACAATGTTTCATATGGAGGCGATTCTAATACGCCTGGATATTTTTTAACCGGAAAAAAATTTGATTGTTCTCTTCTTTCACATCTTAAACGATATAAGCTCACGGATCGATGGAATTCTGGAATTGATGATGGTGTTAATGAAGGAGATAAGATGGTATTTGTAATATTTTATAAATGTTTAATTCAGAGTTTGCAAGAGTCATTACCACAAAATAAATAAAAATAAATTCATAGGACATTCTAGAATAGTGAAAATAAATCTAAGAAATAAATTTACAAAAATTGCGAAATTTGGAATAATTTTGGAATAATAAGCCACAATTCTCCTCTTACTTTATGACCCAACATATTTCGCTCCTGGGCCTATTTTGAACTTTATATCTTCCTTCAGCTCCTGGATAGAATTTTTAAACCCCTACACAATAGTGAGGTTGAATGTCTACAATTCATTTAATATACATCATCATGACCGGTCATTCTAGTTTTCAATCATATTACAAAAAGTTAAATAAAGATATGTAGGTTATTCGAATGAGGATTAAAAAGATACAGGTTATTCAATATTTTATTTTCTAACCTAATTATCAATTAAAATTTTTTAAAATTAAAACAGAGAATTTCATATCCACACAGTATGACCGGTACTCCATTTGTTCTCGCTGCTAATTTCAAATTTTATCCCTCATTGCGAGCTATAATTGATGGAATTAGAAGATATTTTATCAGAAATATTCAAATTATAGTTTATGATTTAGGTGGTCTTTCTGATGACAAATTTATTGTAAGTCTATAATTAATTTCAAATTTTTGACATTTAGTGATAATCAAAAGGATTCAGATTTTATTAAAAACCGTTTCTACTTCCCTAAATTATATTTAAGACAGAAATTGGTAGAAATAAATTCAATCCATAGACAACTTACATTATGAATTATAACACCTGATTCGTACATCTAGAAAGTGGAAAATCATGATTAAAAATCATCACCCTAATAAAGGAGAAATAATAATGTTAGATAAAAACTTTTAATGCGAGGGATGTTGTTTTCAGCCTTTTGTTCTTGTTAGGGTGGCGCGCTTAGTATAAAAGGCGCAGCCTTTTAGTAGTCGGGGAGTTAGTCAGGAGCTAGTCCAGAGTCAGTCTTAGTCCGTAGTCAAGCGGTCGAACAGCTAAACTCTTAATTGAGTAGTCAAAAAATCGAACAGGCAGACCCATAGTCAAAGTCAGTTTGATTAGTCAAATAATTCAGTCAAGATGAACGAGAAAATATTTGAGAAATTCTCTGAAATGCAAAAACGATTGCAGATGGCTCAGTCAGAACAATTCGACCGAATTCTTGAAAAGTTTATTGGAGGAAAGTCAGTCGTGATCAAGTCTGAAGAGGAAAAGTCGATGGAACTCTATTGCAAGTTGAAGTCATTAATTTCGGAGTTCCAGTCAGACGTTGAAAAGGGAGTCACATTTGAGTCATGGTACTCCCGGAACAAGTCCTACTTCGAAGGAGACGCGCAGTCCTTAGCAGAGGAAGTCAGAGTCCGATTGTTATTAGAAAAGTTGGGCCGAGTCGAATATGCGAAAATGTCGCAGAAGATGTTGCCGAAAAAGCTAGAAGAGATGAACTTCGAAAGTACTAAAAAGGGAATTCAGTGACCCAAGATCGAAATTAGTCAGAAGATTCGAAGTTATGAAAATGAGGTGCCCATCAGTGGAGAAAATTCTAGATTTCGGGACTCTAGTCAATTCAGAATGCGAGAAAGCGCAAATGGACTTGACAGTCGAGGAATGCAAGATTCTAGTCTTTATAGCAGGCATTCCAGAAAAGGCGCTGGATGTAAGGCAGATTAGTCTGAAATTTGTAGAGAAGTATGCCAAGTCGGAAGTCTGCACGTTGAAGGATTTGATGGAAGAAGTGAGAAGCTATTTGAGTAATAAGTCGGAGGCGAAAATGTTCGATAGTCAGTCAAAGGTCAAGATTGGACCTGAAGAGTTTGTTGAAGTAAATGCTGTTAGTCGGATCGAACATAGTCGGAGCAGACAGTTGAAACGGTCAAGAATTAAGTCAAGGCAGAAAGAACGCCAAGTTGAATCACGTCAGTGTTATAATTGTGGAATAGTCTGACATATTAGTCGAAATTGCAGGAAACCTATGAAAAGGTTTAAGCGAGTCGATAGTCCAGAAGTAAATCAAGTGAAAGTTGATTCTTCAGTTCCACATATTCTGACGGTAGAAATCCCGAAGTTGAAAGTGAATAGTAGAGAGAATAGTCAGGAAAAGAATCGAGAGTAAAAAGTCGAATAGTCCGAAGAGTAGTCGTGTTACTCAAGGCTCGACAAAGTCAGGATTCTTAAAGAAGGAGAAGTCATCGGGAAATTCTAGTCGATTCAAAGAAGACGAAGAAGTCTTAGTCATGAACAGGAGCAAAAATGGCAAGAAAGTATGGTTGCCTGGGACTATTGTGAGTAAATTCGTGGGTGGATATAAAGTCAAAGTCCCAAGGCTGAGAGCAATAGTCAGTCGCGAAGAATGGCAAATTAGGCCAAAGTCTATGAAGTCTGCTGAAAGCCGTAGTAAAGGTTCGACGCATGGTCAACCTCGCAGTCAATTGGAGGCTAGTTCCAATTTGAAGGAAGCATCAGCGACGACGACACAGAACGCGACGAAGCCAAAAGACGAGCCAATACAAGGGTCACTGTGACGAGCGACGATAGATGAGAGATGTAAGGAAGAAAAAAGGGAAGTAAATAAATTTGTGATAATATTGTTTGTAAATTGTTGTTTGTAATCCTCCTTTTGTTGCTCACTTTGTATTTTTGGCCCTTTGTATTTTCAATGTTTTGTTTTGTGTTGGAGTGTCGTAGTCTAGTTGGAAAAGTCGGCACTTAGTCCCGACTTAATTAAAGAAGGGAGGTGTTAGGGTGGCGCGCTTAGTATAAAAGGCGCAGCCTTTTAGTAGTCGGGGAGTTAGTCAGGAGCTAGTCCAGAGTCAGTCTTAGTCCGTAGTCAAACTACATTCTACTCCAGCGCATAGTCTCGTCATTTCTATTGTATTGTTACCTTCGTGATAAACCTTTGTTAGTTAGTCAGTTAGTTAGTCTTTCTGTTAGTATCGGACACAACCGCAAGTCGATACATAACAGTTCTTAAAGTAACATCCTTGAATAACATATTAATTTAAATATGTATTAATTTACACGAAATTTATTAATTTTAAAAGAAAAATGAACTCAATTCCCTTTGCAATCTGCAACTTAGGCGATTCAATTTTACCCAATTACCTCAACAACTTCATAAATTGAAAACTTTTGCTTGGAAAGTGCTAATTTTAGCTGTAAAATTAAATTTAAATTATAAAAAAATTTATTTTAATTTCTAGGAAATGTTTAAAGAATTTAATTCTTTTATTTACTGTGATACCTCAATACAATTTCACACAAATGACTACAAAATATTTATTAGAGACATTAATAGGAAAATATTAGGAGATTTTCAATTTACTTTGGGTACACATCACGGCTTAAAATTTGCAACACATCCTGGTAAAATATTTGAAAAACTATTAAATAAATAATAGCTGATATTGAGGATCCGATTCAAATGTAAATTAAAGTTGAAAATTTTTTTTAATTATTAGTAAATCCCTTTATTTATCGAGAATGTTTTTCTCTGGCATAAATTAAAATAAATTTTATGAAATTAAGCTTAAAGTGATGCTTATTATTAGAGGTCGAGCACATGGTCGAGGCTTTTCTGGCTTTATTTTAACGAGTCGAACATGTACGATTTACTTTCGGGCCTAACCTTATCGAGTCAGGCCGTGCGAGTCTTTTTTGGGCCTAATATTTTAGGACCGACTCGATCTTTCAGTCTGGTCGGTCCATTTTGAAACCCCATTTACTATGAAGCAAAAATACCACAGTAAAAAACCATAGCCTACAACTTTAATTTCTTTAAACGTTGTAGTTTGTTTCTATAAAATTAAATCCCTTTTTGAATCCTCTAGTCCAATAGAATTATCCTTATTATCTTTAAATTATTAGATATGTTCAGTTATATTCCACTTGACCCATCATTAACTGTTGGCTCCAAAATTGGAGAGGATACAAATGATATTGAAATGATGGAGGCAAATATGATAATTGTGAGGAAAAGTGATTTTACTAGGCAATTGCTTAAATGGTTAGTTAATAGTTTAAGGAAATTTTAATTCTTCAAAATTTTTTGTTTATTATAAAATATTTATAATCAGTCGTTATTTTCGATTTAATAATCTTTTTAATAAACCTAAAATTTTATAAATTCATTTTAGGTCTGTTCTCTGTGCCCTAACTCCAGAGTGTATTGAGCCACTCGGTGCGTCGATTTCTTGCCAAAATTATGATACAGACCAATTGTATCAAGATGGAAGGTGTCACAGACAGGATCAAAGTGTTATGAATATTTTATTGCATAATTTGGAGTTGAAGTTAACAAGAGAAGGTAAATAAAAGTTGAATTAATTGTTGACTCTTCTAATTAATAATTTAAAAAAAGGTTCACAAATAACTCCACATCTTCGTTACAATCATCCAAGCAAATGGGGAAATAGACATTCTCTTAGGAGAGGACAGAAAACATCTGTGGATATTGTTAAACTTTTTGGCAAAAATAATAACGGAACTTGTTAGAAATGCGTTTATTTAATAATTTATTTATTTGATTAAAATTTACCCTATGGGTAGAAGTATTGAAAAGGATTGTCAATTTTAAACTGACCCCAACGATTTTCGATTCGGTTTCCTTTGAAAGAAAATTTCTGTTCGTTTTCGGTTATCCAAATAATTTGGTTAAAGGTACAACCATAGTAGGGGCAAAAATATCCAAGATAGGCTATAGATTAATGCAGTTGTAAATAAATAAACTATTCTTTTATTTATTTTTTTTCGATAAGCTTCAAACATAAATACAATGTATTTTTATATTTATTATAAATTTTTAATCGTTTCTCAAGAATAAAGTTATTTTTTATAATCCGTATTATCTTTATCAAATAAATTCTTCAAATGTTTTCAAATCTTCAAGATTTCCCCTATCGAATAAAAGTCTATTTGTTCGTCTATTAGATTAATTTAAAATTTTTTTAAATACTTATTTTAATATTATATTATTGTTTTTCTTAAATATTAATTGGCTTTTTATTAGAGGTGCTTTCTGTGTTTGATAGAAAATATATATACAGTTTGTTGTTTCGGTCAAGATTTTCGATTTGTCCAATTAGGGTTGACTGATCCTGGTTAATCTGCGGATACGAAAGCCAACTTTTTATTATTGGAAATAATCCTATGAATGAGAGGGCAATCTAATCTTTGGGAAGGCAACGCCAATTTAGTAAATACTTCGCAATTATTTTTTTTGAAAAGTACTCTTGCCGGGATTCCCTTTTGATATGGAACAACATAAATCGCTTCGTTATCCAAAAACTTTCTGAAATCCTTGTTGATCAAAATAAACAGGATGCAGAACAACACTAAATCTTTAATTTTTAAATGTTTATCCGTGTTTTAGTGTAGGTTTTACAAAAATTAAATAATATCCGAAATAACATCAAGCTTTAAATATGGAATAAAATTAGCGTTAAAATAAAAATTTTAGTTGAAAAGGTTCAGTTGCTTTTTAGAATAATTGGGCGAATTTAATATAAATCATGAATATCCTTTTTTAACTACAGTTAACTCTCGATTCAACGAACATTTTCTTTTATTTTTGCCTGTTTTTTTATACAATAAGACTTTTTTATAGAATAAAACATTGATAAACATTATTGTTTATAGAGAAAATTTCACGTTCGCGTTTCTACCAATAAAATTATATATTCTTTTCGTTTCAAAATTACACTTAATATACTCACTAAATTCCGTTAAAAACAAAATAGATGTGAGCCCATTTTGTCTAATCTCTCATCTTTTGATAAAATGTATTTCTAAGCCTAACTTAAACAATTTTCTTAGATTCTTAGACAATGTTTTTATTTGACTTAAAAGTGTTTTATGTTGAAGCTCGGGTTAATGAATCGCTTGATTCAAAAACCCCTTTCCAAACCCTCAAAGTTCGTATATCGAGAGTTAACTGTAATTAATAGATATGTTTTGAACAAATTTTGTTCAATCTTTACGTCTTTAAAATCATCAAAATATGTTTAAACATAAATTGCTTCGTTATCCAAAAACTTTTCTGCGGATTTAATAACGGGTGTTTCAATCTTATCGGCATCTGAAGCATAGAGCTTTTTGATCCCATTCAAGGCATCATCTTCCAAAAATTTGTTTTTCTTCTTATTCGGCAAATTAGTCTTGTTGAGTTTACTTCCTTTGATGTATGAACTAAGCAATATATCATCGGGAATTTCTTTTTCATTTTGATTTCCATCTATACGAACATTTTGGTCTATATACAATAAAATTTATTTTTTTATTATTTATTTTAATTCTAAATATCATGATAGTATTCAATAATGGGTTTATTCTCTGGACTGCCATTATGTTTATATTAGCGATGGGCTTCTAAACTCGATAAACTTTTACTTACCGTTTTGTACTTTTTCTTCTTTAGCTTCATCTGTTGTCGTCTAAATTATTTAAATTAGAAATTATGTATTATAATATTTTGTACGATAATATACAATTGGACCTCATTTGTATGGCATTCTTCGTACAGATAAAATTTGTCTTTAAACTTAGGCAGCTACGCCCAGCGGCCAACAAAAACGAGTAAAAACTGTCAATATCATGGGGGTGACACACAGTTTGTCAAAAGACAGTTTTTACAACTTCCACATAATTCTCAGCACACGGAACATACACAACTGTTTCTTAACATAAATAATAGTTATTTAATAAATAAATTATTAAAATTTGAAATAGAATGCGAAATTTATTAAAACAAGTGTCAAGAAACCTTAATGTCAAAACTGGAGGTAGTTAGGTATATAGCTTCTTAGCAGTTGTTTTTACTAAATTTCGCACTCCGGGTATGATTTTTTAAATTTCATTTGTTAAATAACTATTAATAATAATGAGAAACAAGTTTGTATATTTTCTGTGCCAAAACTTATTTATGTGGAGTTTGAACGAACGTATAAATTTCAGGTAGTCTTATAGTTTCTTTACGCCTGTAAAAACGAGGTCCAAATGTAGATTTAATAGACTTACCTTCACACTTTTAGCTATCGGCATGCTTACACCTGGACCTGTGTGCCCTTAATTTTATAAAATTTAAATAAGCTTTTTAATAATTTTTTAAAATTCGTTAATTTTCTTGTAGAATTGACAAGGATGAGTTTAGCTGTGTTATGAGGACTCTGATCTCAATGTATGACTAGGCTATTCCAACTAAGCAACACCATTCGATAACGGACTCCCGACTTTCTATTGCTAAGTGATGTCCGTTTTTTACAAAATATCTTTAGGCCAAGTTATTTTTCATAGCCAGTTTATAGACAGTAGATTTATAGTTTTTATTGCCAGTCACAGCTGAACAGCTAGAATCTGGAGTAGCAGGGTAAACGAGCAACTTCCCCCCTCTTTCACATCCTCAAAAAAACTCGGTCCTAGTCATATTGCAGTAAAACGGACATCACTTCGCAATAGGAATGATTTTCAAGTTTTAGCGAACCTAAATGGCCAGTCCATGCCTGTTGTGGAGTGCCTTGTTTCCTAGACCTTTTAGGTGGTTTATTGTCATTGGAGACAACTTCGTTATGTTTCCTTTTAACACCAGCTCAATTTCAATGAAAACAAAAATTAATATCGCAACAATAAAAATGAATTTTGACATTTTTGTTTAATTTTTTAAAATAAAAATTGAAGAAAATTTTTTAAATAAATTTTCTTTTACTGGGGAATTTTTTTCAATAGCTGCCTGTTGAGTGAGTGTGGGGGGTGAGTGTGGGGGGTGTGTGAATGAGTGAGTGTGGGGGTGAATGATAGAGGAATGGAGAAAAAAATAAAATAAAAAATTTTATATGGCATTTCACTAGGCACTTCCCTTACCCATCATTTGACAAAAATCCTAGCTATTCAATTTTTAAGAGGCATTTAAAAAATTTTCCATTGTCTTCATTGCCTTCCCTCTTTCTAATCGACTGAATCGATTTACAACTGATATCCTCTCTCTCTTCCCCTTAAAAAAATTTTTTTAATGTTTATTTAAAAATGTTTTTATTTAAAAAATATTTTGTTTGGAACCAAGTTTGTGTGTTTAGTCAAATGTTTCTCAATATTTAGAAACAATGTCAAATCCAAATCGAAATTATTTTTGTTTAGATATTAAAAGTTAGTTCAAAAATTTTTTAATCAAAAGATAATTAAAATTATAAAAGTTTTGGCACTATCCGAAACAAATGCAGGCTTCCAATTTTTCCTTTCTTCCTCGAATGAGAAAGAAAAAGTTAATTTTTCATTTTATTTCTTGTGTTGCGACAGCAATAAAAATTTATATTTTTAATAATAATCCAAATAATTCAATAATATTTTATTCAACGATTATAATACAGGGCATCAAATTTACTACAGGGGAAAAATTGCCTCTAGGGCAATAAGGCCTTTAAAGGCCAAATAATTCTATTTTATCACATGAGGAAGGAAGACCCCGATTAAGTGTTTTGGGGTGCCTTATAAAGAGTACAATTTTAATATAAAAACTTAATAGGGGGCGGGTTTAATAATAGATAAATAACAGATTTGTTTGCTGCTAACTTATAAAAAACTAATAATATTTTTACAAACAAGTAAGGACAGGAACTAATCGCCTTAAAAAGTACAATTTTTTGGCTAAATTTATATAAAAAATAATTATGTGAAAGAAAAACTAGCTGGGGAGAGAGAAGATATTAGCCTAAAGGCATAGATATGGAAAGGATTTAATAGTAAAAAACAAGTTAACAACCGCCACTTAATAATTATTGTTTTTAGAAAGGAAATGATATAAAAAATAATAATTATTAAGTGGCGTTGCAACATTCCCAAAGCAATAGAAAAGGAAATGAATCATTATTAATTGTAAATGTTTTCTACAAAAAAAATTTTTTTTTCTCCTGATTTTTTTTTCTGTTCCTCCTCATCATTTGCATTTGCGTTTTTTTCCAATTGTTTTGTCCAATTTCTTAAATTCCTTTTTCATTTCTTTATAATTCTTTAAAATTAATGGGCATCGTAGATGATAAGACGGTTCATAACAATTGAATTGATCAGCATATCCTTTCCATTTTATTAAATAATATCTAGTTTTTGATGTAGGATCCCAAAAATCCGATAATATAGATTCCACTTCATATTCTCCTTCAATCTCTTCATCCAGTTTTACTTCAGTTGCTGTAGTAATTTTTTCTTCCACTTCAATTTGATTATTATTCATAATAATTTTGTTGACAATTTGCTTCTATAAGTGTTAATTAGTTGATCTTTATTTGTGTTAATTAGCTGATCATTTTTATATCAATTTTTATTCCGACGATCTCCTTTGTTTGTGTGTTTTTATGGCGCCTTTGATATGTTTATTTTTTGTGGCGCCATTGATATATCCATTTTTTTTTATATATTTAATTTTTTGTGGCGCCATTGATATATTTATTTTTTGTGTCTATGACCCGATTTATTCAAAGAAGACTGGCGCCAATTTGGCGATGAAGAAAAAATTTATTTTTGTGCTTTATTAAAAAATGTAAGCATTACAAAAAAAATTTCCTTTTCTTTTAATTTATTCTTTAATTTCTTTTCTTATTTGATTTCCTTTTTTTTTCTTTTTAATTTATTCTTTAATTTCTTTCCCAATTTCATCAATTCGCTCCTCATTTATGGCAGTCTCTTCTTTTATATTTTCCCATTTCTTTTTTAATTTGTTAATCATTTCTTCTTCTCGTAATAACTCTTCTTGTTCCTCCCAGAAATCAAGTCTTGATGGTAATCCAACATCTTCCAAATCCTCGATTGTTTTGATTTTTTCTTCTTCAATTTTTAATTGACGATGTTGTAATTTTATTTCTACTTTTAGTTTATCTATAGTTTCTTTGATTTTATCAATATTTGATACAATTTCATTTTTGTTGCCCTTCATTTAAAATGGAATTATTTAAGGAAATATTTTCTTTAATTTATGTTGATTTAAAGTTTGTTGATCATTATTTATACCCCTTTTTCCGGGTGGCATTCCGCTCGTTTTTAATGATTTTTCTTTTGTTAAATATTTTGAGTGACCCGATTCGTCATTTTTTGTTAAATATTTTGAATGACCTGATTCGTCATTTCTTTTGTTAAATATTTTGAATGACCCGATTCGTCATTTCTTTTTTTTTTTAATATTTTGAATGACCTGATTCGTCATTTTTTGTTAAATATTTTGAATGACCTGATTCGTCATTTCTTTTGTTAAATATTTTGAATGACCCGATTCGTCATTTCCTTTTTTTTTTTAATATTTTGAATGACCTGATTCGTCATTTCTTTTTTCTTCAACTAGAATGACCCTTTTTTCGGCGCCATTGATATATTTATTTTTTGCGGCGCCATTGATATATTTATTTTGGATGTCCTTTGTCATTTGGTTCCTCATTTATTTTTCTTTTAAATTTTATTGTTTTTGAATTACCTCTTGTAATTTATTATTTTAATTTCTTCTGTTGCTCCTCTTTAAGTATTTGTGTGCCATCTATCAAAATTTATGACCCCCCTCATAAGGTCACAAATTTGTGATTTGTCATGATTCTTCAACGAGAATCTTCTTATGATTTCAGCCAAGGGCTGTTGAAGTTTAATGTTTTAAACTTCTCATATTAAGGCCACTGGCCTATGAAGATTAAAGTGTTAATCCTTTCATCGTTTTTAAGCCTATGGGCTTCTGAACTTCATATTGAAACGAAGTTCTCTCATGTAGGTCAATGGACCATTTGTTTGTTCATCAATCGAACAAAGGAGCCTTTAATTAATTTATTTTGATCATCATTTTGATCTATAAACATCTCTATTTTGAGGATGGCTGTCTCTATTTAAAAAGAGGGACTTGCTGATATTTGTAAATATATCATATTGATTTTTTTTCAATTTCTTATACAAGTTCTTCGGCAAATTCATCCAGTTGGTTCAATTTTTACCAATCTATTCAGTGTAGTTAAAGATAGAAGGACTTCTTGATTTGATTTAAATTCTGTATTGAGCCTTTGGCCTTCAGTATTTTAGTTTATTAGACCTGGTCACAACGACTTGCGCCATTGGGCACGTGAAATTCAAAAGAATTTCTCTAATGATGTTTAAAAAAGTGTTGCCATTGTAATTTATATTCAATCTTATATTGGTTAATATTATAGATTATAATTAGGGCATGGAAACACTAAGTATATCATAAGAAATTTATTTAATTTGAAGATTGATTAGCGTTTTATAATTGTGTTTCGCCATTTATTGTTAATGAGTTTAGGCCTCTTTATATTTTTGCCATATAATGAATGGCGTTTTATTGTTATTGTGTTTCTAGGAATTTATTTGTTGTTCACATTGACAACATTGTGTTGTAACTGATTTACAACATTTGTTTGTGTTGTATCACATTTTCAACATCTTTAATTGTGTTATAACGGACTGTACAACATCTGTTTTACCTCGGTTTCTATTTGCTGTCGCAATTCCTTGCCTATGGGCAATTCAATGTTACTTGGAAACATAGACTTTGAATGTTTCCTCTTAAACTGTAAGTCGATGGTTTATTTCGCTCAATTATCCTTCTTCCTCTGTATTTATTTGAAATTTTTCCAAATTTTCCTGCTCCTGTAGTGAGTCATCCGATTTTATTTCCTCAGTGATGTTTTTGGCCGTTTTAAGTCGGGCAAGACATTTAATACTTAAATCGTCATTATTTGTCATAAGTGTCCCACTTTGTAGTAAGCTCTAATTTAATACTTAATACTAGGGTTTATAATATTTAATTTATTTAATTTAATTTAAAAATTTTTTATTTTTCAATAATTTTATTAAATATTTTTAACAATAATAAGAATAATCCTGTATTGAGCCTTTGGCCTTCATTATTTTAGGTTTAATTGGCCTTCGGTTCTGAGTTATTGTGGCATATGTATAGTCTGGTTTTAAATTGTTAGTCGGCGGCTTCTTTGTTTGAAAGTTTAATCGAAATGGTGGCCTATGTTGTCTCTTCGTTTGGTCATGTTCATATTCCGCTATTACTTCTTGAATTTCCGATTCCAGTTTTATTGCTTGCTCCTGTACGGAGTCTCTTTCACTAATATTTTCTTCGAAATTAGAAACTGTTTTTAAACGAGCTAATCCTTTCATTGCGCCGATAATGGATGTTTTGATAGGAGCTGACATTATTCCAATGCTGACTATTTATGCTGGTTTAATTCAATGACTCTAGCAGCGTACGGTTCACAATTGTCTTTTTAAGAGAGAACACAATCGAGGGAATTATTATAATCAAATTTCTTTTCTTGACTGAGGCCGAGACGGAATACTGTAGTGTACTCTTAATCAAATCAAACTTTCTTTTTAAAAAAGATAATTTGTTTGAGACAGACCAATATTTAGCAATAAGAGCAAAAACTCCTTGAGAAAGTCGTTTTTGTCTTTTCCCTTTAAATAATTCAGATATAAGTTGATCAAAGACTACTTTGGAAAGTTGCCTTTGTCAAGATACAAAATTTATTTTTTAAATTTATAAATATTTTAATTAAAAGGATAAAAGCTTTCTTAGAAAAGTAAGCTTTTTCCAGAAATTTTACACTCAAAAAATATTATTATTTTTTGCCAATTTTTCCCACCTTAACAAAAAATTATCCAACCAATGTAAAATTAATAATTATTCTTTAAAAATTTTAAGCTGAGCCCCCATGTTGCGACAGCAATAAAAATTTATATTTTTAATAATAATCCAAATAATTCAATAATATTTTATTCAACGATTATAATACAGGGCATCAAATTTACTACAGGGGAAAAATTGCCTCTAGGGCAATAAGGCCTTTAAAGGCCAAATAATTCTATTTTATCACATGAGGAAGGAAGACCCCGATTAAGTGTTTTGGGGTGCCTTATAAAGAGTACAATTTTAATATAAAAACTTAATAGGGGGCGGGTTTAATAATAGATAAATAACAGATTTGTTTGCTGCTAACTTATAAAAAACTAATAATATTTTTACAAACAAGTAAGGACAGGAACTAATCGCCTTAAAAAGTCCAATTTTTTGGCTAAATTTATATAAAAAATAATTATGTGAAAGAAAAACTAGCTGGGGAGAGAGAAGATATTAGCCTAAAGGCATAGATATGGAAAGGATTTAATAGTAAAAAACAAGTTAACAACCGCCACTTAATAATTATTGTTTTTAGAAAGGAAATGATATAAAAAATAATAATTATTAAGTGGCGTTGCAACACTTGCATGATTTTTGCCGAATCCGGAAAAGTACTACAAGACGCTATAAACAATGCTTCTAAATAGGCAGAAAACAGAAACATATATCCTTCTATACTCCAAATCCACCGATACTCCCCTCAACCTCTCTTGATCCCACGATATCACACCAAATCACTCAATATTTCGTTAGAGGTGTAAAGACATCTTTGTTCATTTTTGCGGCGCCGCAGGCGCAAATTTTGAGAATTTTGGATGTCAATATGCCAAATTTCTTCCATTTTCTGCGCCGCGGGCGAAAATTTTTCTTTCTTTCATGCCTTTCCTCTTCTTTTAACTTTATTTCACAGACTTCTAGTCAATTTATAAAGTCGGGATTTGCATCGGGATCTGATGCAAATCCCGATCCCGATCCCGGATCCCTGCTCGGGATTGAGATTGGCCGGGATCGGGATACATATTTCGGGATCGGGATAAGAAAGATCGGGATCGGGATTCGAAAAACCGGGATAATCCCGCCCGATCCCGACCGGGATCCCGATCCCGCTGAACTTTATTCAAAACATACGTAAGACCAATTATGGAATATTCCACTGAAAGTCGCCATATCAATTATAATAAACATTTAAAAGAAATGCAAATTGTTTATTTGAATTCATTTTTTATATAAGTTATCTCCATAAGTGATCCCTGTAGATCCAGAAGTTTTTATTTTATTGTTTCACATTTATTTATTTGTGTTCGATAAAGAAAAAATATTGTGTTCGATTTCGTAAAACATATTTTTGAATACACAAAAGAAAATTAGCTTCTAGTTTCTACTTTTTTCACACCAGATCTCTTGATATCCCCTTAATCTGAATGAACTATAGCTTCCAATTGACTTTATTAATCGTTCAGAGCATACTCATAAGCGGTGGCGTTATATAGATACGCAAATTACCTAAATATTTTCATAAAATTTGAATTTTTGTAATGAAGCTGGAAAAGATTCAAGATTTCCGCATGCTATTCAAAATGGCCAAAATGAAAGGGAAAATCGGTTATAGGAAGTGTGAGATTCAAAAATTCATTCTGATATATTCAAAAATCAAATAAATTTTATACTAAAAGTAAAATTTGTTTTATAGTACATAGGAATGTTAAATGTATAATACCGTAAAAGCTCTAATAATTACCATGGGTAAATATTGTTTCGACTTCTCGCTGGAGCGGGTAATTAATCAGCATGTTTAATTATTTGAGAGAGGGCAATTATTAGAGCATTTACGGTAAATTTAAATAATAAATTTAAATATCTTTAAATAAATACTGATAATGAAAATGTCAACATATAACAATTGCTGTTGAAATTTAATAAAAACCCACGCAGATAAAAATAATTTTAAAAAATAATAAAAGGTACTATCCGTTTATATCCCCGCATTTCTGCAAATGTTTTGTCCGCACTTTTTCCCTTTCTTTTCTCTTTTCATAAAGATTAGAAATGGTCAATTATTAATACACCTTATTTTCTTTTTCTTCTCCTTTTTTCTCCTCTCATAAAGATTAAAAGTAAGAATAGAGGACAAACAAATATTTATTCGTTTATAGAAAAGTATAAAAGTAAAAATAAGGCAATTTTTCTTCATGTTTGTAACCTTTAGTTCTCATTTTTATTGCCATTTTATATGAATAATGCATTATCGTATTTGACGTTTTTTATTATCTGTGAGAAAATTTCTTAAGTTTTTATTCTTAATTGACCATTTTAATCTTTATGAGAGGAGAAAAAAGGAGAAGAAAAAGAAAATAAGGTGTATTAATAATTGACCATTTCTAATCTTTATGAAAAGAGAAAAGAAAGGGAAAAAGTGCGGACAAAACATTTGCAGAAATGCGGGGATATAAACGGATAGTACCATAATAAAACCCCTCAAAATAAAACATAAACCCCCAAAAAACAATTTTTAATACCAACCCCCAATTTAACCCCCAGATCCATAAAAATTTATGTCATTCCTGATTTTTAGTTTTTTTTTTTAAATTTATAATTTGTTTTAACTGTTTGTAATTTAAAACACGTTACTTCAAAATTTTTCGGGAACAATTGTTTTTTGGGTTTACGATTATAAAAATAATGTATAAAAATGTTTGCTTTTTGTAAAAAAAATTTTTAAAAAATTAGAAAATTTTTAATATTTTAAATATAATTGAAAACATTGGGGACAAGTAAAATGTTAAACTCACAAAATAATTTTTGAGGGTCATCAATTTGTTGTATCTTCACTCTCTCTCTCTCTCTCTTGAAATCAAATTCTCAACTTTCATTTCAACATTGTGGATCTTCACTTTCTGAAAGAAACTTTTTCGGAAGCTGTTTTTCCTCATTTTCAAAAATATTGCATTCCATTTTTAGAAATTTATCGACGGCGGAAATATTTGGACGTTGATTGGGTTGAATTTGAATGCAGTTCTGAAATTTTAAATTTAATTATTTTGAAATAATTTAAAATATATTTTTGCTTTTTAATTTACTTTCAATAATTAATTTGAGAAAAATTTTTGGAATAATAGAATATGAGCAAATAAGTATTTATGGACTTTGTAGACATAAGTATCACAAGAAGTGGATAGGAAAAACGGGAGTTTAAGAAATCGGAAATTTTAGAATATTTAGGGTAATAGACTGTTGAAATTATCATTATGAAAAAAATCTCTTGCCTTTATAACATGATTCAAGCGTGCCGTGAAAAAAGGCGTTTCCTTAATAATTTTAAGATCGTTCTTATTTATTTTGTCAAAATCCTTATTAAGTTTATGTAATAACTTGTATATCATCACTCCAAATGAATAAACATCAACTTTACGAGTTACCTATAAAATTAGGTATTTAAATTATTTTTACATTAGTCGTAAATTAATTTTTCGTATCACATAGGTACTTTTCCTAAAATTATGTACGTTGATCACAAGTAGTGAGACATATATACTCCCCAATAACTAGATTTATAATTCAATTTTTCAGCCCTAAATATTGTTCACAAATTAAATCCGGTTGTAATTTAAAATTACTGAAATAAATTGAAAAATTTCTTACATTGAAAGGCTCAGATCCTTCATGAAACATTTTAATCTCTGGAGCAATATAAATTTCTGTCCCTAAAATTCTCCCTTCTAATTTTTTTTGTACCTTTCCATCCATATAAACAGAAGTACTAAAGTCAATAAGTTTTGATTCGATAATACGACTGTCAGAGTTATTTTCTAATGAGATAACAAAATTGTGCGGTTTTATGTCCATATGAATGCCGTAATCTAAATTTAAGGTTATTAGTTTTTAACATTTTGAGATTTTTCTAAGGAAATAATGTTTTCTTCCTTCTTTACGGACAAAATTAGACGATTGAAAGATGGCTAGTTTCACAGGGCTCGAGAAAGGCTGAGAACCTCCAGCCTTGCATTAGTGTTCATTCATGTAAAAATTGATAGTAAAAACATAAAAGACTTGTTAGCTATTTTATAAAAATGATACTGTTTTCTCTATCCTATTTTTCAGATACAAAATATTCGGCATAAGAAAATATTGAGAAAAATCTTGAATTAATCTGTTCAATATTAAATCAACATTTTAAGATTATTCTACTTTTTCCTTTTCTTTAGACTATAAAATCCCTTTGGATTACACATTCAGGCTTGAAACATTGGCGTTCTAATATAGAAGCCGCTCATTCAGAGAAAATACAATATTTCCTTTAATGAACAAACATTTATGGAAACGTCTAAGCGCATGAGCTGCACCTCCTGTAACTTTGGTTATGAATTTGCTTTTATCATCCTCATCATTAATGTTCACGATATTTTGTTGGATGTAACTTTTCAAATTAGCTCCACCAAGCTCCAAAACGATTGAAAATTTTCCATAAATTTCGTCATCATCTTCGTATTTCACAAAATTGCTCAAATGATTTTATATTAAAATTTTAAATCAAATTACGAATATTTCCATTTCTATCATAATACGTATAATTTTCGCTTTATTCGAAAACTATACTTCGGATAGGATCTAATCACGATTCAGTCTAATTCAAAGAGTTGTTGGCTATAGTATAGTATACCGGAGGCCAAATTTCGATACAAAAGACATAACATTCGATTCGTCTCGACGAGCTGTGTCGAATGGTACCACTCTCTATTCACGGAAATGCCTGTGAAACGAGATATAGGTTCCTGAAAACCCCTTCTTACATTAAATAATTATATAAAAAAATCTCACAGCCCGTGCAATATCTCGTAATTTAAAATGCGCGATTTATCTCAAAATCATGCCTCACAAGGATTTTTGAATAAATCACATATGGAACACACAATAACAACTTACTATCCATAATATTTGATTACAGATTGATCTCCCGCCATCATTTTAAGTACAGAAACTTCATTGTTTGCCGCTTCTAATTGATAAGGTGCATATTCATGTTGAAATAACATGTCTTTCACGACAACACATATATCACTTTGTTGCAAAAGTATAGCGTGGTATATCTATTAAAAAATTATATTTTTATTTTATGTAAAATATATAGATAGATGTGCTATGAAACCTGACTAAGTTTCTTAAAAATTTTTTAGGATTGAGGCTTCGCGGAAATTTCTCAAAATTTTAAAAACATTTAGAATAAAACACATGCCGACAAGTAGCATTGAAATATAATAAATACTAAGGCTACCGACAAAATCATATTGCAAAAAAATTCAAAATAAAGATAGCCCTATGTAATCAAAAACTTCCAAGTGATTAATTTACTACTAAAGGCTATGCCTTGCTGTAATAAAGGCTATGCCTTGCTGTGTAAAATGCATTTTGCAATATGCCTTGCTGTCTGACAGGCAAGTCTGCTTAAATTTAGATATTTTATTTATTTTTGGGTTTTGCTTTTTTTTTGCGGATTTGTTTTTTACCGTTCGGTTTGGAACCGACAATTCGAGAGCTCAATTTTTATAAAATATTTACTGTTCCATGTGTGCCTGAATCTATAGAATCTTTCATTCTAACATTCAAATTAAGTTCTATTCCGTCATTGTATGCAATCAAAGGCGATTTGAACTCATCACGGTAGTATTCTCCACAAGGACATGTAGTTGGGCCACCATACGAAGTAGAAGCTTCTGAACTTGTATTGGAGGCAGCTTCCGATCCGTCATATAATTCGTGATGTACGTAATTAGAAGGTGAAGCTTTATGAACAACTTCACTTTTTGATTTATTTTTTCCAAAGAGTCTCTTAAACATAGAATGTGACCCTTAATATGTAAATCCAGGAAATTATTTATTATTTAAAATTGTGTAGAACTACCTTGAAAATCTATAAACAAACAAAACAAAAAAGGTAATTTTAAAAATTGGAATATTTTCATTTTTTAATTTTCTCACAATAAAAAAATAATTTTTTAAATCTAAAATGATAAAAAAGAATTATCAAACTTGTTTAAAAAGTTTATCCATGAAATATAATGATAAAACGGGTGATAATAAAGCTTTAGGTAGACACCTCATGTTTTGTTAGGCTAATCTTAAAACAAGAGGTTGTCGATCTTATTTCTGTCCGTAAGCTAAATTTTTGCTTCTCTAAATTATAAAATTAATAATTTTATTGTCAAATAAGGACCGTCCCACTGGGACCGTCCCATTTGAACTTTTGAAACTCAATCAGTTCCCAGAGTTCGCAATCTTTCACAGTTCGCAATTTTTCTTTAAAATCCGGAGCTTTTTTAAAATCCCCGATATCACTTAAATCTTCCGTTGTCTTTTCAAACTCCACATCCCTTCAACAGCTCTAAATCTCTTTATATCCATCTTATCCCACTTCAATCCCTTTAAATTCCATAATATCCCCTTAATCCTCTGATCCCCTTTATTAAGATTTAATCTACCGATATCCATCCTCAATCCTCCGATATATATTTAAATCCCTTCAAATCCGCTTATATCCCTCTCCCTCTTCAGCCCTTCCTTTACCCTCCAAATCCACAAATTATTTTGAATAAATCCTATTAAAAAATTACTCGAAAATGTCTCAGTGCCCGACTCGATAAAAATAAGGCCCGAAAAAACGGCAACCCTTGTTCATTATACCATGAATTAAAAATGAATTTCTACATTTTTAATTGTTTAAAATAAAAATTGAAGAAAACTTTTAAAATAAATTTTCTTTTACTGGGGAATTTTTTTTTCAATCGCTGCCTTGTTAAGTGAGTGAATGATAGAGGAATGGAGAAAAAAATAAAATAAAAAATTTTATATGGCATTTCATTAGGCATTTTCCTTGCCCATTAATTGACAAAAATCCTAGCTATTCAATTTTTAAGAGGCATTTAAAAAATCTCCATTGTCTTCATTGCCTTCCCTCTTTCTAATTGACTGAATCGATCAAAAATTTATATGTATATTCCTCTCTCTCCCCCCTCTTTAACAGAAAGAATTTTTTAATTTTAAAAATGTTTATTTAAAAATGTTTTTATTTAAAAAATGTTTTGTTTGGAACCTTGTTTGTGTGTTTAGTCAAATGTTTCTCAATATTTAGAAACAATGTCTAACCGTATCAAAATCATTTTTGTTTGGTTAGTAAAAGTCAGTTTAGAATGTTTTTGGTGGTCATGGAGGATAATATCCGGATACCCTCGATATACGCCAATATGGACGGATATGGATGCCCTTAATCCCTCCAAATGCATTTAATCCATCCTTATTCTCATTAATTTTTGAATAAATTAACGAAAATAGACCGAAAATGAATTATTTCTGTTGCATACATATACCTTTCAAATTTTTACATAGATCATCAAACCAAACTGCTGTTTCATCCATTGCAATAATTTCAGACAATTCTTTCCTTCTATTTTCTACATGAAGAATAAACTTAGCAACTGCCTCAACATATCTGAAAATTAAATTATTGTTTATAAAATTAATACTGAAATTTAAATATTTTGATCATGTTTAATACAAAAAAATAAAATTAATTAATCTTGGTTAAATAAATAATATTTTATTTTACAAAAAACTTTAAAAGTTTTCAGTTAAATTGACGTTATTTATCAAAGTTCAATGTCCAAATAATAGACACACACGCCTGTTTTATTATTTATTCTTTTCCTTTTGTTCTTTTTAATTATAAAAGAAATTTTTGGCTAAAATTTAATAAAATTAAAATTTAATTTATTAATTATATTAAAATAAAAATTTTCGAAAAACAGCTAAATTTATTGTATACTTTTGTTTTTTCAAAATTTTTTAAGGAAATGTCACACCATAAATAAGCCCTGAAATATTCATTACTTTGAAAAAAGAGCGGCTTTTTTGAATTAGAAAAATTTATTCAGTTGTTTATTTATTTTTTAGTACTTACTTTAATAATTTAAACAATTTTAAAAAATTATTTTTATTTTGAATATTTTTTTAGAAATCATTTTGCTATATGGCTAATTGTTTTTAAAAGATAATTTTCACATTTAATTTTGATATTTTTCTATTTTTGTGTAAATAAAAAAGTAGTAAATAAAAATGTTAAAAATCAAAAATCTAAAAAAGCTGCAATAAACCAAAAATCTCTCCAAATCCTCGAAAAACCCCTCTACATAAACTCATAATTTCATAATAACTTCAATCCCAATAAAGCTACATAATTAATTTAAAATAAATGTTTCTCAAAATTTTTATTTATTCAAATAATTTAAATAATCAAATTTGTCCAAATATATTGTCGAAAATGATCGATTCCAATTTATTACATCGATCAAAGAGTTCCGCGCATCGACGGGGTTTTTCTGTCTATAAAATATTTTTAGATAATAATTTAGATAATTAAATATTATTTGTTTAATTAATTAGTTTTATTTTACTTTTTTTATCTTTCTAATTTTATATGAAAAATCAATTTTTAAAATTAATTATGGGTGAGTTTTGAATTAAATTTAAAAAAAAAACAATTTTATAGCTAAATTAAACTAATTTTTAAATATTCGAGACTGAACTTTTTTTTTAATAATTCGAGGCTGAACACTTAGATTTATTTAAGATTATAAAAAAAATTAATTATCAGAATTAATAAAAAAACAAGAGAGAGAGACTTGTGATTTCTAATTTTGTATTATTACTATTTTATTTTTTCAGCCTGATAATTATTCTAAACATGGTTTTTTCTCATTTATTTTCAATCCTCTTCTGAAAATATTTTTAACAAGAATATCAAGATTCGTTTTCACTAAAAAATATTACTTCAAAGAATTTAGCAAAGACCGGATCAAGAAGTTGTGTGCGAGAATGAGATCGAATCTCGAAAAATCATTTTAGATTTAAAAATATTTTTTGTTTTATAATAATTAATTTTAAACTAAAAATTAATTTTAAACAAATTTACATTCAGAAATAATTTTAAATTTAATACAAATGTTAAATAAAAAACAGCAATATTTATTTATATTGCGACTACAACCACAAATAAGGCTTTTCTCTATTGTAAAATTTAGTAATAAAATATTTAATTTATTTGAGCAACAAAATAGTAGTAAAATTAATGAAAATTTAATTTTTAACAAAAAACAAAATAAATTAAATAGTAATTGTTGTTGGATATTTCAAAGGAGAAGAAAAGCTGAAAACACTATAATGAGGGGAAGGTATGTTTAAATTTTAAAGAAAAATAATATTTAAAAGTTTTCAATTGTTTTACAATTAAAATTAGGTTCAATCTTTCCTTTATTTTATAAAATTAAAAATAAGAAAGGTTAATTATTACAGTCAGTGCTTTCTTTGTTCCATAAACGGTTCTGGAGTTCCCTCCCTAGACTGTTCCTATTTTTGTCGATTCCCTCGCTTATGTTCCACGATCCGAAATCTCTCTTTCAGAATACTGAAAACAACTATTCTAATAAATATTTTGTTGGAGAGTGGTAAAGCTAAATAACCTAAAGCAAATCAAATTATTTGTTTAATTTTTACTAAAAAACTTCCAATATTTTAATTTTTTATTTTTCTAATTAAAACGTCGGTATGGATAAATATCCTCCATCATATTTTTATTTTTAGAAAACTAATTTATCAATTTTTACTATTTTATCCTCTAATCTTGGCCACTCAAAGTACTTACTTTAAAAAGCTGCAAATACATGTGTAAGCATAGCTAGAGCTATTTTTTGAGAAAATTTTTTAGTTTTGTTAATCATAAAGAAAGCTTTGTCTTTCGTCTCTTTAATTCTTTCTATTTTTTCAATATTTTTATTTTTCCAGCTGCAGCTGGAAAAATGTTGAGTAAAATACAGATAATAATTTCCATTTATGTAGCTTTTACTTATTTTCTCCAGCATTTGTCAATAAAAACTCAATTTTACTCGCTTAATTTTTAGCTGCTTTCCTTCTCATATTTTCAAAAGAAATATATTTTTCTTTCAATGAGCCTACTAAATTTTCACGTAACCACTTCCATGTAATTCATTTTGTAGTTACCGTATTTACTGTATTAGATCCCCATGTAGCTCTATTTTTCAACTATCCCGAAAGGAGATATAATAAAGGGTGGGTTCTAATTCAGACGGGGGCTGTATTTTTCAACCACCCTCCAAAAGGTATTAAGGAGGGGGGGGGGCTGTAATTTGGAGGGGGCTATAATACAAGAAATACGGCATTTTGTTCCATCCCTTTTGAATTTTAAATTGTCTAAAAATATATTAATCTAAATATTTTATTTTTTGTTTATTTTTTTCTTCATATATTCCATGTGCACAATAAGTATTCCCTAATTTTTTATATAATCGCTAATGTCGAAAAAAAAGTTTTAGGAGAAAAAATAAATAAAAAATAATAATTTTCGTGGTTCGCACCACCATTCATTATCAGTTTTTTTTTGTTTTTTTGTTGATCGTTGGTGGAGAGAGAATAAAATTGTTTAGTTTGCGGCCCTCCCAAAATGATCTATTTTGTGTCTTAATATGGAAACATAAAACGGCTTTTAGATCGCCGCAAAATTTTCTGACTATTTTTCCCTTTCCCATTAATCTAAAAACTCCAAAATATCAACAAGTAATTTATCTTTTCGTCGAAAAATATTTTGTGATGAATGATATGTAAATAAAGTAATATTTTGTTGGTTTTTAAAGAAAAACGATAAAGAAATGAGTTGTAAAAACTTTTAAAGGCTCGAGTCGGGATCTTTAAAAATTGGCAATTTAATAGATTTTTGTATTAATTAAGTTTAAATGATGATTTAATTAAAGAACAAAAGTAATTTTAGGGGGAAATATGAAACAAAAAATTTTCACTTGTAAGCAGAGACCGGATCGTTTCGGCGCCCATAGTGAAATTTTTACATAAATTTTCGAAAACTTTAAGAATAAACAGTTTGTATCGCATTTGTCGAAAACAGTTTGTATCGCATTTGTCACAGCAGACTCGAAGTCAATCGAAAACGTTGATGGATTAAATGTTGGCCAACTTGCACGAATCATGTTAAACATCTTTTCATAGGTTGACTGGGTTTTACAAGTTAACAGAGCATGACAAAATATTAGGTTATAAAAAAAAGAAAAATTAAATAAACCTGGCCAAAATCACATAAATTTGGTAAAAGAGAGGGGGGCTCAGGCTAAAAGTACCGTCCCCATAACAATTCTCCATCATTTGCGCCCAATTACGATTTGATGCAGGTGCAAAAATGAGGATTCTAGATAAGGATTGAAACAAAGAAAATCAAAAATATAATTAAAAACCTTTGTGGGTTTTCATTTCCTCGCTCATAATATACTCCAGAATCACTCAACAAAAATTGCTCTTCCACTAAATCTGTTTTTTTGTAAATTTGGTAAGTGGCTGGAATAATAAGCTCATGTAGATTTGCGGGCATTGTTGGAGGAGCATTAACTTCTTTCCTTGCTCTTTGGATTATCTAAAATAAAAATTTAAAAATAAAAATTTTAAACAAAAGTAACCAAATTAGTAGCTTTTTTTGAAGGCACTTCAGCTAGAGCTGGTGAAGCAGTGTTCTGCAATACAAGCGCTCTAACCACTGTCGGTGCCTCCATAGTTTCAAGTGCACGTCTCTTAATCCCAGTTTTCACTTGTTGTGCCACGATGAGAGCTGGATTATGCTCACAAGTATGTTGCGTCACCATCCGAACAAAATTATTTTCCAATGTAGTCCAGATACGTCCTTTGCAGTTATCAATTCCTCCAGGTTTATGTTCGCATCTCCAAAACTTAATTGATTCATCCTTATTAAATTTGTCAAAAATATAGAGATGTCCGTCATAGTTTAACTTTTCTTTGCCTCTTTTAGGGGACACGCCCGACTTGCCGCGGGCCGACTTGTCGCGACCGACTTGCCGCCGGCCGACTTGTCGCGAGGCCGACTTGTCGCCGGCCGACTTGCCGCCAAGCTTTTTAATTAAATATTCTGTAAAATACTATTAAAATACCAAGCTTTTTAATCGGTTTATAATCAATTAACGAAAAAACAAAACAGATTCAAATTTTAATAAATATAACAAAAAATTAACAATATCCAAAACAAAATATTTAAACGACCAGAATTACAAAAAATAATGAGTTATAATTCTGTGACAAAGAATCGAAAAATGTGACTAAATATCAAAGAAAAGAAAAATTGAAATTTAAACAATATTAAAATTATGTGAGATCCCTCTTAAATATTCAATAACGGTTCCAATTTCATAACGATTGACAATGTTTAAAATTCTGTCATCTGCCTCTTCATATTTTCGCCTTTTCCTTGGAGCAGCATGTCCCGCAACAAAACGTTCATACTGCCCATCACATAATTTCACAACCTTAAATAAAGGCACTAAAACAAAAAATGAGTGTATTTACTTTTTGTAATTCATCCAAAAATTTCCATATAGTCGGATGTGACACGCCCAGTTGCAATTGAACTTTTCGATGAAACGATTCACAAAAATTATTGGTGCGATCCTCGTTGTTAATCGTTCTTGTGTAGAGCCGTTATGGGAATATTTTTCGAAATTTCTTTCTGAAGCATGAAGCATAATAGAAGCTAAAAAATATTGAATTGTTTAATAACATTTTAAAAAGACATCAATCAAATAGTATTTTACAGAATATTTAATTAAAAAGCTTGGCGGCAAGTCGGCCGGCGACAAGTCGGCCTCGCGACAAGTCGGCCCGCGGCAAGTCGGCCGCGACAAGTCGGCCCGCGGCAAGTCGGGCTGTACCCCTCTTTTAGTATCAATTTTATCAGTTGGAAACATCTAAATTTAAAATATCAAACTATTGCTTTAAACATTAAAAAATAAAAAACAAAATTTCACTATGGGCGCCGAAACGTGTCGCGCCGAATCGTGCCGCGCCGAACCGTGCCGCGCCGAAACGTGGACGCCGAACCGTGCGCGCCGAACTGTGGTGCTCCGCGTCATACCGATATTATCGACGACCACTTAAGTACGGTCTCTGCTTGGAAGTTCACTGATGTTCGACTCTAGTAATGTTTTTATGTAAATTTATTTTCCCTACCAGATATCTCTTAATCTGTTTTCGAAAATACTTTAAAATCCATTCTATAAAGTCAAAATATTGTCTCATAATAATCTTAATTTATAACAATTCTATATACATTTAATCTCCTAATAAAAATAATTTTTCTCTATATTTTTTCTCTCGAAAATTAATCTCGAACCATTAATTATTTTTATTATCACTATCCAATGTCCATCTATACTATTAAAAATAAAATAATAATAGTACAATTTCCCGTCACATTCTCTCCCTCCTTGACCACATGACCATCTAAAAACAAACAAAGACTCCCCAAACATGTGCAAATGTTTGTGGGGGTTTTCATCCTTCAAAAGTCGTTTTCCTTTATCTTATCTATATAAAAAATCTAGCCTGCTCAATTCAAATCAAACAAACAAATAAATTATTTACTTCTTTGAAAGCTAAAAATATTATTACAACAACCAACATTCCTTCTCTTCAACCACTATTATTTACTAATAAAAGTAAAGAGAGAGAGAGGGGGGGGGAGGGTCCGAGGTGCCCGCGGCTAATATTCTTTTTATTGAGAGAGACTTTTATAAATGAGAATATTTAATGAGAATCTATTTTTGGGAATTATTTAGTGGTATATGTAGAAGAATTGTGAAGGTTGGATTGAACACGTGAATGAAATGTGACTAAATTTTGGAGACTGTGGGGAAGATATTAGTTATTTAGCGTGTCGACGCAGAAGACCCACAGACAGAAGACCCAAGGGCAGAAGACCCACAGACAAAAGACCCACAGACAGAAGACCCAAGGACAGATGACCCACAGACAAAAGACCCACAACTATTTTTTGTTTCCCTTTTATTGTGCATAAATTTTGGCGAAAGGGATGTTGTTAGTTCTATTTGTTTTCCACAATAAGGGGTTGATCCAACAACGGGAAAGGTTTCAATATTAGAGAAGGTTGTTCCAACAATCTGGAGGGTTGTTCCAACAGTGTGGGACGTTGTTCCCATGACAGGGAAGTTTGTTCCAACCGCAGGCATGTTATTTCAACAATGGGGAATGTTTAAACAACGGGTTTAAATGACTAAATCGCACTCATCCATAAAATTTAACGCTAAAAATTCTTTTGATTGACTTTATAATAATTTTTTATATTTTAAAATTTATTAATTTTGTGCCTTGAGAAATTGGTACTCTTTTTCCGAAATTTCAGAAAATTTCTCCTAAAGTTTTAGTTAAAAAATTTTCTTGTGGGTCTTTTGTCTGTGGGTATTCTGTCCTTGTGGGTCTTTTGTCTGTGGGTCTTTTGCCTGTGGGTCTTCTGTCCTTGGGTCTTCTGTCTGTGGGTCTTCTGTCACTACGCCGTTATCAGAATGGTTTAGACTTTAAAAGCGAGGCTCTGTTCGTAAAAAGTCCGAATTTCAGGTTATGGGTAACCACCCATCCGAGATACAAATATCTAAAAAATGGTAAAATTCGTGAATTTGTGAGAGAGGGGTTAGAGGGGATAAGAGAGACTTTATTAACTCAAAAAAATTCTGATAGATACAAAAGTAATTAAGCAATCTTGAATTTGAATGATGATTCTTCTTAACTCATCTCGAATTTAATAGAAAATTTTATGTAGGTGTCAAATGTTTAATGATGTATAATATTTTCGGTCCTAAATGGTCTCATTATCATCTCTTAAACTATTAATTATATACATATTCTTTCATTTAAAATTGCAATAAATTTTATCATTTCAACAGTCTTTACGCAACAAAAAAATTAAGAAAAGTTAAATGTTCCACTTATCAAAAGGCCCAAAAAATTTTTTTATATTTCTTTAAAATATTTTATTGCATAGAATTATGTGGGTAAGAAACGAAAAAAATTGTTAAATATTGCAAACCAAAAATATCTCTTTTTGAAAGAGAGACTATATAATTTTTAAAATTCAACATTATTTCACGTGAAATGTAAATGTTTAAAAAAAAAATATTTTTTGACTACATAAATACATAATTGTTTATATTTCAGCTTCTTTTGCACATTTCTTTTAGGCTCAAAATGTATGTTTATTCACGTGAAATTTTTTTGTTAAAAAAAAATTTTTTTTATTTGCCTGTTATGATCAGAGACCGAATTTTGGGATGAATTGAAATTGTGATTAGTAAAGATTTCTTAAAAATTCGATCTTGAAAACCGAGATTATTGAATGATATTTGGTCTTTAATTAATTAAATTTAATAGAAAATATGGGCGTTTAAACGTCATTTCTAAAAATATTTTTTTTTCTTTTTTTTTGTTGATTCATCTTTTATTTTTATCGTCTCAATTAAAAAAATTTATTTAAAAAAAAGACAAAAATATAATTTTTAAAAAGCAAATGTGTGTCTTTTTTTCTTTTTTTTTTATTTGGGCTCAAAGTCCATTTATTTTTAAAAATATTTTTTTGCAATTCTCAAGGCTTTTTGAAGGTTTTTCTTTTTTTTATTTTTGTATTGCCTAATGGAATTGTTTTTAATAATACATAAACTTTTAAGGATTGTTTTTTTATATTTTTGACAAAATTATTTTTTAGTTTAAAATTGATAAAAAGAAAAAAGCTGTTGTAAATTGTTTTTTAAGAAAAAATTAGGGCTGTACTTTAGTACGTGGGTGCAGGCTTTAAATTACAAATGTTATATCATTTGAAAGAGCTCGTCGAGCTGAGTCGAATGCCACCAGTTTTAGCCCGAGGAAAAATTTTTGGACCGAGATACAGGCGATTGAAAATCGAAAACCCATAGGGGGGACCAAGCACTTTTTTGGGGTGAAAAATTCGAAAATGCAAATAATACCTCATTCGAAAGAGCTCTTCGAGCTGAGTCGAATGACACCAAAATCAACGAAATCTGACTTCATTTGACAAAGTTATGAGCATTTGTTTTAGCTCATTACCTTTGGTATACGTGCAGGTTTTTCTTGCTGGGGAGGCAGCTAAAATAGGCATAAGTTTCCGACCGCAGCTAAAATAGGCATAAGTTTATGTTACGAGCCCAGACCCAGCGCCCGTAGACTCCCCGCGCGGAGTTTTTTTCATAATAAAGTATTACTCTTTTATTCACTAAAAATGTTATTTATTTACTCAAAACTACCCATAACTTTTAATGGTTACATTCCCCGTTTTGATTAAAACTAAATAAAAAATTGCCTCGCATTTTCTGCTTCTCATCAATTTTCTACCCTCTTAAACTGGTATCAAAGAAAACGGCAAACAAAACCTCATCTTTAAAGAGCAGAAGATTTTTTTATTTACCAGTTTGTGTCTTGTCCACGTGAATTTTTGTAGGCAAAAATTACGCCTTTTTCTTTTATAAAAAATAATTTTTTTTCGCTTTTTTTGTCTGCATTACCCCCTCCCTCTGCATTACCCCCTCCCCCCTCCTCCCCCCCTTCCCTCTGCATTACCCCCTCCCCCCTCCTCCCCCCCTTCCCTCCCCCTCCCTTCTCTACTTTTTTGTATCTTTAAAAGTTATAGATGGGGGAGGCGGAGTTTTTTTGTTTGATTATTTTTGATCTTTAATGTAAATTTATAATATTTAATGGTCGTGGTTACGCCCATATCAACGTCTCGATTGTGGAAAATCAACCCTCTATAAATTGAGTTGATAAAATATCAAATGTCATTATTTTTTACATTAATTTGATATTCAAATAAGAAGGAAGGGTCCGCAAAACAAGCGAGAACCTCACTAAGGACCTCTGACTTAATTTTCTAAATTTCAATTTTTTTTTCGATTTTCGACAATCGAATTCTGAAAATTTGGTTCCAATTGACAAAAAATTTAATTTTTATTCAAAAAATTTTTTTTATTAATTTTGTTTAATTTTTTGATTGTCTCCTATTAATATTTTCCTTAAAAATATTTTTTTCAAAATTTAAATTTTAGTTGTCTACCAACTCATTATTCATCTTTTTCACCTCTACATACAATACAAACATCTTCTTCTTCTAAAACATCCCCCTTATTTTTATTTAAAATGCCGGCTTATAACGACGAAATTTTCAATACAAACATTGAACAAAATGTTTTGCCTAAATTGGCTGTTTTTGAGACAGACGCCCCTCCTGTCGTCCCTCAAATCAAAAAATCTCGAAAAATGGATTCTCAAAAATTTCGTTCTGAACTTATCAAAAATATTGATACTTTTATTTTTGACGCTGATGGGGTTTTGTGGTTGGGAGAAAATGCAATTCCTGGGTCTTCGTCTTTTATTGAACATGTTGCAGAATTGGGGAAAAGAATTATTGTTTTGACTAATAATGCAACTAAATCTCGGGCCGTTTATGCAAAGAAGCTTGCTGGATTGGGTTATGGACGTTATATTAATGAGGTGGGGAAAGATTTATAGATGTGAGAAATCAGAATTTCTATTAGAATTTATTTTTATCAGAATTTATTTCTGTCAGAATTTTACTTAAAATTTCAGAATTTAAACAATCATTAAAAAATTAAATAATATTAAGTAAAATACTTGAATAAATAAATATTTTTAGCACAATATTGTAAACCCCGCTGCTGTCGTCGCCGATCTCATCCATCGTTCTGATCTTGCACGTCAGGACAAAAAAGTTTATTTGATTGGAAGTCAAGGAGTAAAGGATGAATTAAAACTTCTAAATATTGAATATTTTGGGGATGGGTAAGGAAAATTTGAAAGAAAATCAAAAATTGAGGTTTATTTTTAAAGAATTGACCCCGTAGATGCCCAACCAGCATCAAAGGGCCAGGCTTTTCTTTATGAATTGGAACTTGAAGAACACCCGGAAAATGTTGGAGCGGTTGTTGTTGGCTATGAGAAATATTTTAATTATCTTAAATTAATGAAGGCTGCAAATTATTTGCAAGTGAGTTTCTGGGAGAAAAGTTAAGAAAAATTTTGGATGATCCGCGTCTATGTATTAATTTACCCATTTTGTTTTTTTAGAATGAAGACTGTCTCTTTTTGGCAACCAATGAAGACGAAACTTGTCCCGGTCCAAATCCAGAAACCATCATTCCAGACGCCGGGCCATTAGTCGCCGCTGTCAAAACTGCTTGTGGACGTGAACCTTTAACTGTTGGGAAGCCGAATACTCCAGCTTTTGACTATATTTGTCGACGTTGGGGAGTTGATTCAATCGACCCGCAACGTACTTTAATGGTTGGAGACCGAGTAAATACTGACGTTAAATTTGGACGTGATCATGGATTGCGAACTCTTTTGGTTTTGAGTGGATGTCATGGGGTGAGAAGAATTGTCTGAACTCGAAAAATTTAATTTTTTAAAGTTGGACGATATTGAGGACGGCATTCTTCAGAGCCGTGAAGATTTGGTACCTGAGTTTTATGCAGATAGTCTTGGAGCACTCATTCCAACAAAAGAGAAGGTTAATAAGAAGAAAAATAAGGCTGAAGAAGGCGAACAAAGGCGAAAGGCCGTTTGTGTTTAAAATACAAATTTTTTCTTTAAAATTTATTTAACAATTAAATATTTTGTATAAATTTATTATACACACTTTTTTAAATAAGGATAAATAATTTAAAAATAATTGACGTATTTGTAAAGTAATTATTTAATTTAAAAGTATTGTGAGACTTTGTTCTGAAAACTTCAGTTTTTGAAAATATAATGATTCTCAATATTTTAAATCGTAGAATTTAAGGTGGAAGCTCATATTCGAGTATACAACTTGGAATGGCTCCTGTTAAATCAAATGAAATCAATTATTGTTATCAGGGGGCGCAAGAGAGCACCCGATATCATTCCAAAATTCACCGTTTTCCTCCGTTTTCCAAAAATTCAATGTAAAATATACAAAATTTATGATAAATTTTAGGTTATTATAATAATTATATATGATTCAAATTTGCATTGTAATCAGGCAAGTCAATCTACAAACCCACACAAAAATTTTAATATATCCCCTTGTTAACGAGACGGAACGTCAATGATTCTTTCAACATCTTTTTTTTTATTTAAAATTTATTTTATACATACCGTATTTTTCCCAATAGAAGCGCACGTCCCATTTGAAGCGCACGTCCCATTAGAAGCGCAGTCTAGAAGAGGATTGAAAAATACAAGCGCAGGTCCTATTAGAAGCGCAGGTCCCATTAGAAGCGCACCCTATGAAGTGAAAAGGGTGCGCTGAAAATTTATGAAAATTTATTTGGGATGGATAGTTGAAGCATGGGATGCAATTTCTAAAGAAAATGTTATAAAATCTTTCAAGTGTGCGGTATTGGAATTTCGAGTGACGGTTTCGAAGATGATGAAATAAATTGTTTTAAGCCAGATGGTCAGGCCCCTAGCGGCCGTGCATTATTAAAACAGGCAAGTGACGTCTCAGAGGCACGTCTCAGAAATCCCTCCAAATCCCTGATATCTTTTTAAATCCGCCTTAATCCCAGTAAGTCGACCGATATTCTTATATTCCCTGAGGTCAACTGATCTTCCCCTTAACCGCTCTTGATCCTCATTCATTTTTAGCGCCGCAGGCGAAAATTTTAAGAATTTTTGAATTTTAAGAATTTTTACAACCGTATTTCATTCTTTTTTAGCGCCGCAGGCAAAAATTATGAGAATTTTGGAGCTCGAGAAGCCAGATTTCTTCATTTTTTGTCCGAAGATTGGGTATATTTTTTGCGTTAAAATAGGCCAAATTTACGCAAAACGCAACGCAAGGCCAAAATTTAACGCAAATAACGCAAAACGCAATGCGCTCACCCCTGGTGACGATAAAGAAATTTTAAAAATTTTGGCAGAAATTGCTTTTAATGAAGATAATGAAAATGGAATTGAAAGTGATAATTCTATAGAGATTTAATTTTTGTTAAATTTCTATAATGTTATAAAAATTAATTCGCACAGGAGTTGAAAAATACAAGCGCACGTCCCATTTGAAGCGCACGTCCCATTTGAAGCGCAGTCTACGAGGAGGTTGAAAAATAGAAGCGCATGCGCTTCTATTGGGAAAAATACGGTATATTTACATAAATTGTATATCTAAAATTATTACCTTTGTCACTTAATTTAGTTCTTTTTTGGAAAGTAAAAATTAAATTTTTTTTGTATAATTATTACTGGCTTTTAGATATAATAAATAAATTTCTTCAAACATTATAAATATATAGAAATAGCACCTGTTTTTTATTTGGTAAATTGCATTTTTTAATATTACTTTTAAGGCCAAAAATTATTTGATAATAAACTAAAAATGCGATAACCAAAACTTAAAAGCAGTGCTGAATGTATAAATTCTGATTAATTATTTTTAGTTACTGCTTCATTCAAATATTAAATTAATGCTTATTAAATATTTAAATTACAGGCTAATATGTACATATATAAATAAAAAAATTTCTGACACTAAAATTATCAATTTCTAATTAAAATATTAACTTGAAATAAATTTTAAAATAGTTTTTTTAACAAATTGTAACATTTATCTTTAATAAATTTTAATTTAAAATTTAAATTCCACCTGGTGATGTGCTAGTTTTCTATCTAATACACTGTAGTTGGATATAATACATTTTATTTTTTAAAAGCCCTTGAAATGTATAACGAGTTTTAGGCTTACGTTGACCATTTTGAGCCTCTTTTCTTGCCTCAGAATACCATTCAATTCAGCTTTTCGATACGAATCGAATTCAAATATAGTAAATACATATTTATTTTTTATTAAATGAAAGTATTTTTAAACATTGACTTTAATTTTATATTAATAAAATATTTTAGAAAGCTTGATAAAACATTAAAATTCTCATTGACATGACATTTTTAATTAATGGAAAACTTTCCAATACATCTACAATTCTTGGAGACGAGGTAAAAATTTTTTACAAAAAATATTCATCTCATCCTTCCTATTGTTAGAACTATTTGTGGGATTTTTGAAAAAAATTACTCGAAAATCTATTGATCATTCTTTAAACACAAAATTTCAATTTTAAGTAGTAACTATGATAGGTGATTTAACGTAGAGCTGGTTGGTACTTGACGAACGGAATTCTGAGTTGAGGAAATCGAGCAGAGCTGTTTCGTAATTTCGATTTCGAGTTTTTGTTTTCGAATTTAACTTTTTGGAGATAATTTTAATTTTGATTTTCGCAATTTTGCAAAAATTTGAATTTTTGGCGTCAAAAATGACTAATTCTGGCTTCCTAGCAATAAATAGGAATTTTATTTCGCCTGCGGCGCAAAAAATAAGGATCTGTGTTTCTATTTTTTACATTTGTACCAGGGGTAGGCGCAAGAGACAATCACAAAAAACGCAAGACGCAAAACGCAACGCAAGGCCAAAATTTAACGCAAATAACGCAAGACGCAAAACGCAAAACGCAAGAACGCAAAATTGGGGAAAAAATTTTGAAATTAATTTTTCAACTAAAAATTGAAGTATTACTATAAGTCAGCGAGTCCTACTCGATTTTGTGATACTTGTAAGTTGGATGTGTAATGATCTGGAGGGACATCGGTGATACAAGGGATTATGAAGGATATCCGAGGATTAGAGGGATCAGGGGGCTTTACCAAAGTAGCGTGGTATTACGGAGATTATCATGTAATTTGGAGGGATCAAGGAGGTTTTAAAATGATACCATCGGATTACCGACGGATGTCGGATCAGGTTGGGAGATAGCGGAGGACAAAGAGTTATAAGTAGTTATAAATTGATACCGGGAATATCGGGAGGTTTGGAGGTGATTTGAAGTCTCTTAATTTTTTAATCTTTAGATATCTAATCATAACATCTTAGTCACTCGATGACTATTTAATTCTCACAATCCATTAATATTTTCTCGAAATTGATATATTCCCAGATATCACGACAAATCCCCGATATCTTTGTAGATCCACCATAATCCCAGTAATTTGACCAATATTCTTCTATCCCTTCAGATCAACTGATCTTTCCCTTAGCTCTACTTGGGCCTTCCGTTTTCAGCGCCGCAGGCGAAAATTTTGAGAATTTTGGAAGGTAAAGGAGATAGATCTCTTCCATTTTTGTCCACAGATTAGTTGTATTTTTGCGTTAATTTCATCGAAAAAAACGCAAAACGCAAAAAAAAAAACCAAAATTTAACGCAAATAACGCAAAACGCAATACGCAAAACGCAATGCGCCCACCCCTGATTTGTACTTGCCAAAGTAGGCGTATAGATATACGGGATCTGTATCCGGTCCTACTTGCGGCTTTTTAAAATTATTAGAATGAAACCGATAACATACATACTTTCAAGTTTTAACAACTAAATTAAGTCAAACTTTAAAACCAGGTAATATTTGCCTGTTTTTATCAGGTAATATTCCTGTTTTTTAGAGTGATGGGCCGGACCTAAAAATTAAAGAACCTAATTTGAGGTTAACGTATTAAAATAAAATTTAAAAATTTAATTTTGTCTAAATTTTTCAGTTTTTCAACATGTACCGTGATCGTGGTCTTACCCCTGGACTTGCAATTATGGCATTCCTTATTGCTTGTTGTGCAATATCGGGAAATATAATGAACGCTTTTCTTGTGTACATTACAGCTAGAAATAAGTAATTTAGATTCTAAATTTTAATTTATAATTCTCAGACATCACAGAGTCCGATTTCAATTTTCAGATCTCTTCGGGGCAGCACCAATTATTTATTGGCCCAACATTCATTTTGCGAATTTTTCCATCAAACTGGGCATTATATTTTCCTTTACACAATATTTTCTGGCAAAAATTTTATTTCTTATGCAACGAGTGCGGCATTCCAAATACAGTCAATTTTGGGTTACAATTCTGCAGTTTTTACAATGTTCGAAACTGCTACTGACCGTTTATTATGTGTATTAACTCCTACACTGTTAGTATTTTTAAATCAGAATTAATTAAATTACAAATTCTGATTTTAAACTTAAATGTTTCTTTCCAGAATTATTAAAAAATTCAGAATTTTTAAAGGAAATTCTGATTTATTTATGAATTCAGAATTATTTTATATCGTTTAAATAAAATCAGAATTTTTAATTAAAATCAGAAATTGTACTTGGGTTATTTTATACCAGAAATATATACCAGAAATTTTAACTTAAATTCTGATTTTATTTTCTTAAACAATTATCTTTTATGTATTTGTTTTGTTTCAACAAAATCAGAATTTTTTTTAAAAAAAATTTTTTTATTTCAATAATTCTGATTTTATTCAATTTAATTTTAGCTATGCACAAATTGTTGGGCCCGTTTATTTAGGAACGTTCAGCATTCTATCCTTCATTCCCGGAGCAGTTTTAGCTTTTTTAGTTTTGTCATATGCAATACAAAATCCGGCAGAGTAAGGGATATTATTTTAAATTATTTGAATTATGTATAATTTTAGACCCGTAACTGGCCAACTTAGCGATCTTTGTACTCCCGTCCAATTAATTTATAATTACAATTTGGTAATGTGTGTTCTTTGTATTATTTCCTATGTTATTATTGGGGCAATTGTCGTGAAAAAAGGTGGATATAAATTGAAATTAATTTTTGAAGTAAAACAAAAGCAAATTTATTCTCGGGAAAAGATATTATCTGAGGCTTGACATAAAATAATATTGAAATTGATCAGCGCCGAACATTCGATCTTCGGCTTTTTCTGACAACCTACAATTTTTCAATTAATTGGAATTCTTTCGAATTTTATTTTTTTTACTTTCAATTTAGCTCTTGTTATATAGTTATTAGAGTTGGGAGCCCGGCTCGGTTCGAAAGATAGAACCGGGCCTCGAATTTTGGCCCGAAAAAGACTCGAACGGCCTGGTTCGATAAAAATGAGGCCTGAAAAAATGACTTAAACGTCGGCCCGGTTCGAAAAATCAAACCCTAATAAATATGGCAAACTAAGCCTTTTCCAAAATTATTCCCCTCATTTTATTAAAAATTTTAGTAAAAGAAAATCAAAACAAAAGGAACGCCAATTATTTAAATCAACGGAACGCCAAACTTCTGCGTTCACTTTCAGCGATAATTATAATTATGGTTGGAAGTTATTTCCTCAACACTCTTATACGGAAATTTGTCAGCGATATACTTCATTTGGGGCCTATCTATTTGTGGTATGTTAATGTTGCTGGAGGTGTTTTAGTAAATATTGGAGCAGCTTCGAATACCCCAATTCTTTACGCATCAAGGCAAGGAAATTATAAAGTTTTGCTAGATAAAATTGAGCTTATATATAATTTCGCAAAACGGTAATCGGGTCGTTGTTAATTAATAGACGCTTCTTAGTCGATCTTTATTGATATCCTGAAGTGTTCGTCGTATCCGTTAAATGGTTTAATTATTTGAAAACAAGAATAACTCTGATCTCGAAAGATATCGATAAATGAAATTTTTGACTCGATCCAATCTCAAATTATTACTATACCTTGCCTAATGATAAAATAAACTTTTAATGGCTATTACCATTCTAAATCCAATTTACCTATATTGAAGTATGTCAAAAACACATTCAAATAAATTTGGGCTTGAAAATTTTGATCCTATTTATAGATTAAATACGGATTTTTAAAAACTAAAAAATTTATTTAAATAAATTTTTAATAATAATTTTTATATCTCCAATTAATTTATCTCAAATTTAAAGCTCAGAATATCGCCGAGTTATTGACAATGAATTAAATTCAATCTTTGGCTCGTATTGGAAAATCTCTGTCCCCAAACCTCCCAAAAATCTTTTTGCTACAACAGCATCACCGAATGAAAATCAAAAAATTTTTAATAGAATAAATGCAAAAATCAACGTTGCAAGTTCGTCGACTGATCCAAAGACAGCGCGTGTACATCCTACACCTATCAATTTTTTGCCTATAATTTCGTTAAATAGAAATTCTAATAATTGAATTAATAAAAATATTTTTTGTTAAAATAAAAGAAAACTTTTTAAATTATAAAGAGAACGTCTCGAAAATAATTTTTGGGGGCAATTCTGCTGCGGTATATTAACGAAATCTTTCTACAAAAATTACTAGGATCCGAACCGAATCTGCAGTATACATACAATTCAGAGATGTAAACTATTTATTTAAAATAGGAAAAAATTTTTGAAAAATTTTTTAAGACAAAAATACGGACCTATTGTGGCCCTTTTCGGATTTTTTCTTCTATTTTGCGACATAAAAACCCTAAAATAGTAACCTATTCCTCACTTTTTAGGGCCTAAAATGTCGGGCTCTAGTCATAATACAATGCAGAACTATACTTATTATCGTTAAAAATTATCCAAACTTTATTAATTACAAAGCCTTTTAAAATTAAAATTATTAATAACTCTTTTATTTAATTACGTATTATTCATAAAAACCAACAAAACACAAATTAACAATTCTAGAAAAAATATAATAAAAAATGAATAATATTTTTTATGAGTAATACTTATAAATTTAATAAATCCCACCAAATAATGAGAAAAGAAATAAAATAAAAAAATTTTCAGTTTAGCGAGTTTAGTTTCTCTCAAAATTTTTCTCTCAAAATATATAAACAATAAACAATTTTGTGTAAAAACGCCGCCAAAAAGTTTTCTGTTGTTTACCAAAAATTCAGAAAAAACGGGAAATTTGTTTTAACTTTTTCACTTTTTAAAAAAAAAATTTTGTCTTGCTCAACAAAAAAGGTGACAGTTAATCCATCAAATTTTGAGAAATATTTTTTGGGTGAGGGGGGGGGGGGGGGAAAGTGTGGAAAGTTTAAAAATAATTTTCTCTTTCTTTGACTCAAAGAACCCCAAAAAAATTTTTTAAGTGATAACTTTTTAAAAACCTGTTCATTTTGCTGGATGGGAATAATTGATAATAAAATTTTAAAAATAAGATAAAACGAGATAATTTAAAATACGTATTAAAAATAAACGAGAGTATGCCCAAAGGTGTATTAAAAATTTTAAAAATGATGTAATAAATTATAATAATGGCCATGTGCGCAAGTGCGAATAAAAACTGTTAGACAATAATCAAAACATTTTAAGATGATGAAATAAAAAAGATAATATTACAAACTAACTCGTAAACAATTTACAATACAGTAATGGAACCAAAAATATAAATTAAATATTTTTTGTCAAATTTAAAGTTATAAAGACTTTATTAAATTTTGACGGCTACAGTATTTTCAAGCTCGTCAAAATTTTGAGTTAACAACTTTATGGGATCCAAAACCATAAAATACATATAAAATAAAATGAATTTTTGGAGAGTAAATTGAAATTAGCCGGCCAAATTGAATTTGGGCTGGAATTGAATTTAGGCGCCAGACATATGCATATTGACTCTTCCACACTTTGTATCAAAGCTAAAACCATCAGTCATTTTCTTCCAGTTTTCGCGCAACCTTTCAACACCCTTCAAGAAGACCGACGCCGATTTTGTTTAGTTTTTTACAAACTAATTTTGTAATTTTTTGTAGTAATTTTTGCATTTTTTAAAAATAATTTGCACGCTCTAATTATTAGCTAGAAGAAAGGAGAACGGTTAAAAATAAAGGGAGAGAGGAAAGAGAAAAAAATAAAGAGTCGGAGTGAAGACACGCGCAGTCAAAATAATAAAAGAAAGAGAAAAAAGTGTTATTGTTTAATATACACTTTTTCAATTTTGTTTTATTAAATGATTGATATTACTTAACAAAAATGATCAAGAGAGTAAGAAAACGCGTGGCTACTTTAAACAAATTTTTTTTATCAAACAACCGTTCTCATAAACAATTTGGCAAAAAAGGAGGCGTCGTCTCCAATAAACACAAATTTTAAGATGTATAAAAGTGTTCAAGTCAAAACAAGTAAATCATTCTCAGTTTTAATTTAATTTTTAATACCACATTAAAAATAATAAACAAAATGAAAACCTCAGTGTTGTGCCTATTTTTGATTATTTCTATTATTTCTATTTATGCCGATGATAAAGAAGTTGAGAAACATAAAGTTGAGGAAGAGACAAAAGAAAAACGTGATGATAAAGAACTTACTCATAAAGTTGAGGAAGAGACAAAAGAGAAACGTGATGATAAAGAAAAACGTACCGAAAAGACCATAACAGGAAAGAAGCATGTCGAAGCAGATGAGTCGAAATCCGAAACTTCTGGTGCTGACGAACGTGAAAAGCGTATTACAGCAAAGAAACCAACAGAAAAGAAACCTGTTGAGGAAGTTTCTGATGAAACAAGGTGAGAAAATATTTTAAAAAATTTATATTGAGAAAACAATATTGATATTTGTGGAGATACTTATATGTATATTACCCATATTTAAAAATTCTATAAATGTTCTATAGACATGATCTAGATTTTGGAAGATATTCTGTGATTATGCACCTGCGATCATGTAGGCGCATAACTTCTCTATAACCCGGAAATAATTTTGTAGTTTATCTACTTCTTTAAAAACATCACAAAATTTTTAAATGTAAATAAATCAAATTTTAACAGAGAAAAACGCACTACTAAAGAAAAGAAGCCTACAAAACCCGCTGACGCTGAAGAGTCCGCAGCTGAAGAGAGCCGTGAAAAGCGTACTATCCCAAAAAAGGAAAAGCCAAAAGCCGTTGAGGACGAAACTAAAGTTGAAGACGAAACTCGAGAGAAGCGCTTGACTGGAACCCCAAAGAAGACAAAACCTGCTGATGCTGAGGAAGAGACTCCTAAAGTTGAGGAGGAGACCCGTGAGAAGCGTTTGGCAACAACAAAAAAAGAAAAGATCAAGCCAGCTGATGAAGAATCTAAAGTCGAGGAAGAGACTAAGGAAAAGAGAACAATAAAGAAGGAAAAGACAAAAACAGCTGATGTAAGTATACAGGGGAGGAATGTTGTAAAATGGTTTTTGAGATCAGGATAGGACTAGTTTTTTTTTATAAATATGAGTGGTTGGCATTCTAAGTTTATAGCTCTAGTTTACTTTTTGGTCATCAAACTATAAATTTATCTACCTCGATCCATAATACTTACTAGGGTTATATAAGAAAGTTATGTATGTTAAAGTAAGGATCATTGAGTTGTTTCAATCGTGAAAATCGTCAGGGAACGAGGCCAGGATGCTTACTATTTTCATATTAAGTAAAATAACCAATTTATTTTTCGGGTCATCATATTAAAATAGAGTTCAATAATATAAAGTTAGAGTGTGATTTTAAAGTTGTAATTCTTTTAAGCAATTTTTAAAATTCAAAACTTTCAAATATTTTTTAGATTGCAGCAGAAGCAGACGAACCCAGAGAGGAGCGTATGACAAAGAAAACTAGCACAGCAGAGAAAAAGCCAATTCATACCCGCGCAGCTCGTGCAACAAAGACCGGAACCAAAACAATAGAATCTAAAGGAAAGGGCCATTAAATGTGTGATAAATTTGTCTATTATATTTAGTATGTAGATTTAATTGAAAGAGAAAGAGATGATTCAATCTTAAATATTTTTTAATTCTTTCATTTTTTGACGATGAAAATAAAAGAAGGCTATTTTTAATTGCTTTTAATTTCGAGTAAAGTTGCTAGTAGTGTTCACCGAAACGGAAATTTCGCCTTGAACTGAAACCGGATTCATTTTGAGTTCTGGATCCCGAACCGGAACTTCTTCTTTGTTTCGGCCCGGAACAAATTTTGCTAGCAAGTTTTAAAAAATTAGATTTAGAGTAGGGCAGTCGGTTAAACTAAATTCTTCAGTTATAACCAAAACCTAACTAAAAGCCCCTAACTAACCAAATCCCCTGATATGCACGATACCCCAACAATTTCATTTATCCCCTTTGATCCCGGAATTTCATCGAATTATCCTTAATCCCACCAGATCCTCAACAGTTGACTACAATCGACTAAAAGAGTAATGTTAGAGTTAAAAATCGACATTAAACGAAAAGATATGCAAGTAAGCGAAATATACCTACGTCAATTCTCTTTTAGAGGTCTATCGAAAAAATATCTCGGAGGGTATTTTAGAGAAAATACGGTATTCGTTTATTTTGTTTTTATTTTTTTAAATACGGCATTTTGTTTCTTGTTATTAATTTTAAATAAATATTACAAGATTATTGTTTTGATATTAATCAAAAGACTGGATTTTAGATAACTTTTAATTATTTTTTATCAATTGTATTTTAGAAGTTAACGCAAAATTTATCTGTCAAAAATTTTGAAATTTTATCCGAGCAATTTCTAAATGTTTTGTTTAAAATAAATCAAAAAAATCATATAATGATCGGTATATCTAAACTCGGAATTCTTTTAAAAATACATACTTCTTGTAAAAGCAACTCTTTACTCTTCGCCATTTTGTTTCTTGCCTTTAATGTTCAATCCCGATATGTCCAAGTTAAAAGCAGTCCTTGGTGCCCCAGGCTAAAAATTTTTTATTTTGCATTTCTACTTTTTAAGCAGAAATATTTTTCAAGGAATTTTAATCAAAAAATTATCTGGTTTAAAAATTCATAAATTTTTGTGATTAAACAATTATGCCTAAAGAAAAGAAAAAGTTAAAGAAAAAGCAGAGCTGGAAAAATTAAAAAAAAGTTTTCTTGATACTTACCATTTTGCTATAAACTGAATTTTCATTGTCTACCGCATTCTAAATAATTTTTTAAGGTTACTGCAAAAATACATATAAATATATTAAGGTTAACAGATGTTCTGTCTTGTGGAGGTATCTCTTGAAATATTCCAGCGTTATTCAAAAAATCAAAACTTCTGAGAATTTGGCCAAATAAATTTAAAAAAGTCTAACTCGATATACTTATCTTTCGGTATTTTATCAGGCAGAAACAAAAAATTCGAGATTAAAAAGTGACCTTCATAAAAACTCAAAATGACTGAAATAATGCCGTATTTACATAAAAAGCGTCTTGCGTTTTGCGGAAGAAAATAGCATTAAAAATAAAGAGACGCGATTTTCTCTCCTTCTTTTAAATGCTATTTTCTTCCGCAAAACGCTTTTTATGTAAACACGGCATAAGTAAAAATTTAAAAATTATTTAAAGGTTTACCGGAATTTTGATTTTCAAGCCACCTTAAAAGATAAAATGGTATAATTCAAGTTCGTATCGCCTTTTTCCCTTCCTCAAGTATTAAAAATGGTCATTTTTTGATTACTTCCTCAACTTAACTCAATTTTCAAAAAGTCAATAAAAGGAGGATTACCAATTCTAAATACCATATATCATTCGCGTTCCGTAAAACCTTTCGCTTCTTTTTGGATTTAAGTCGGAAAAATACCGTCTAACCGGAAATCGATTCAGACAAGTCATTTAAAAGGATCGGCGAGCTGAATCGAAGACGATAAAATCAACGTTTGGCCGAGATAAAGGCCTCCAAAAATCGAAAAACATAGGGAAGACCAAGCTGAATTTTGTCGTGAAATTTTCAAATATAGTTAATTTGAAAGACTCATAAAGCTGAGTCGTTATTATGTTTGGACTCATATATGCCAGCAATTCTAGCGATTCTGGTCTCATTCGACTCAACTCGTTGAGCTCTATTTTCTACTAATAAATACATATATTTCCGATTTTCAAACATCTAACTTTCCGGCCCCCTCTGAGTAAAATAAAGTTGGAGTTGTTTACCATCCCTCCTCTCTCCCTCCTCCCACTAGCCCATCAGACCACAAAAGGTCGTATCCCCAAAGTTAATTAGTTTTTTATTCGATTTATTTAACTTTTAAAATAAGAAAATACCTTTAAATTTAGGTCCAGCATTGACGCTTAAAGGTTTTTTCGCTTAATAAATTTTAATTAGTTTTGAAAAAATATACTTTTAATATACCTTTACCCTCCTTTTCCTCATTGCCTTTTCCGCTATTACAGAGATGTATATAAACAGCGACTATCACTAGAATTAAAAGGAATTTTGCCATTTTTTATGGGTAGTTTTTGTTAGTTTTTAAATTTTGAAATGATGCTCGTAGTTGTTGAATCCGCTTTTATAAATGGGGAGGGAGAGGGGATGGGGATGGGGAGGGATTTTATTTTGCTATTGCTATATTGATGGACTAGAGAAAGAGATAAAGAGTGAAATGAGTGATGGATGATGGGAGTGATGGGCTAGTGGGGAGGAGGGAGTGAGGAGGGATGGCAAGATGGCATAAGACCTTCCGTCAATAATAAAAAACGCTCTCCTCGAGAGTTAATCGATGCCATTCAATTTTTCTATTGTTTAGAAAATTTTACATGATGTAAGGAAATTTATTTGTAACTTTAAGACACCCCCCTCTATGTTTGGGTCCCCAAGTGCCGGCGTTATGATTATGCCCATTGCCCATCCAAAATACGTCCATCATCGTCTGTTGATGTTAAAAAATATTGTTGTCGAAAATATCATTGTGCTTCTTCTAAAACAAATCAACGCTATTTACATTTTTTGTTTATTTAATTGAATAAGCCCTAAGATTATTACTGGTGATCAAATGGGCGGCACTGTTACATGAATTTTTTATTGACTCGAGGGAATAAATAAATTTCCTCGCATGATGTAAAATTTTTTAAACAATAGAAAAATTGAATGGCATTGATTAACTCTCGAGGAGAGCGTTTTTATTTTTGAAGGAAGGTCTTATGCCATCTTGCCATCCCTCCTCTCTCAATCCTCCCCACTAGCCCATCACTCTCATTCTCTCCCCAATCCTCTCCACTAGCCTATCACTCCCTCCTCTCTCAATCCTCCCCACTAGCCCATCACTCTCATTCTCTCCCCCATCCCTTCCTCCACTCCATCAATATAGCAATAGCAAAATAAAAAATCATTATTATGATCAACACTAAATATTTTTAATTTTATTATACAACATGGAAGTTACTCAAATTTTATTACAACAACTGATCAAAACTTCAAATCTATCAATTGATGAGATTGAAGTCTGGACGTTATTTTAGACGTCGATATTCAGGATGAACTCAAAATAATTAATTTCTCAATTATAAACAATATTCCACTAATTGGGCAAAAAGTTTTTATTGCCGCTTCATTTTTTACGAGACATGTTTTTAAAATTTAATTCTTTGAAATTTCTCTAATACTATGTAAAAAGTTTAAAAAATGTTAAAAAAATAGAATTTTAAATTTTCAATAAATGTTTTTAAACTTTCAAATTAACTTCTGATAATATGTCATCATTCTTTTTTGTTATCCTTAGGCTGAGTTTTGCGAAGACTCTAAAGATATTTTTATTAAAGTATTTTAAATATTCTAGTGCTACTCAAAACTAAATTGGTGAGCCTGTGATTAGATGTTAATTTCAAAGTTTATAAATCTCATAAAAATTCTTTGGGGTTTTTGGGTACAAAATGATTAAAAAAATTTTAGTAAATTTTTAAAAAATATAGCTTAATTAGGGGCCTTCATTGAGGAGCCTTCATTAATATTAAATTATATTCTTAATGTTATACATATACCGCTTTTTTGGCCTTTGCTTTGATCTGCTTGTTTTTATTATTTACAGTTGTTCCTTAAAAAAATTTTTTAGAGAATTATAAAATATCTCAAAACTCTCCAAGAGAGAATTGACTTAATTTATGTTTATTTAAAAATCCATTTTGTCTTTTTACGATTCAGAAATTTTAAAATTCTTTGCTTTATAGTAAGAATTACTTTCGAGAATTGACGGTTCATAAACACTCTCAGCAAAATTCCCGTTAATCACCTTATTGTTAGAAACATTGCATTGAATGAAGACAAAAATGGTTACTAATAGAAAAATAAATAATTTTGCCATTCCTTTAAAAATGTTTTTGAAATTTTGTTGAAATTTTTTAAATAATTCTCTTTTAAAAAAACCCTTTTTTATTAAATTAAATTTAAAATTGTCTGTTTTATATTGAGAAATAAAGAGGGATATTTGTTTTTAATGTAGTGAGTTAGAGAAATATTTTAAAAGGAGGGAGCATTGCCTAATAATTAAAATTCGTATCTATTAGACATTCATTTCCTAACAGACACTATCAGGCACTGCCTGATAGTGATTAATCCTGTGATTTTCCGCAATCTCGGACCAGACTTTGATAAAAAATTCTTCTTTTAAAATAAACTCGAGAATAACTTAATTCTTAATTTTTAAAGAATAGCTAGGAATGTTTATTTTTACTTCCCAACAAATTTTTAAACAAAAATAATTATACTTTTAGTAGGTAAATTATAAAAAATCGCCTTTTTGATAAAGAAATTTTTGGTCTAGAAATGGAAGATATTTTATATTTATATACAAATTATTTACACTTAATGTCTTTGTTTGACATTTTCCCAAAACAAAATACACATACATAGGCCCAAAAAATAATTATACAAATATTTTTAGAGGGCTTAAAGATATTTATTACAAAATAAAGTAAAAATGAATTTTTGCTTGAGTTGTAGCTTTACATTAAAATTTTTTAAAATGAATTAGTCTTTGTTGAATCCGTTTTTATATTTGATGGAGTGAAGAAAGTGTGGGGGGAGGGTGGGGGAGAGGAGGGAGGGAGGGAGAAGAGGAGAGGAGAGGAGAAAGAATTTTAGGCAATAAGAATGTTATATTTTCTACGAATGTTTTATTTTATACGAAAATTATGAGTGGATGCACTTTTTATTTTTAAATTCGGATTCGATCTAAAGTCTTGGAAACTTTCAGTTTTGGACACTTTTATCTTATCCCCCAAAAAATTAACAAAAAGAAATAATAAAAAATAAAAATATTTTTAATATTTTGATAAGATATTTCATTATTTGTAAAATATTAAAAATTAAAAACTTTTAATTTCCAAATAACTACAAACTAGTTTTAAAAATAAAAAGTGCATCCACATTATTTTGGTAGAAAATAAAATCATCACATGCCTGACATTATCCACCATCTACACTTCATTTTAGCCGACTCTTACCCCCCCCCCCCCCCCCAAACATTCTTTACTCCATAAAAGCGGATTTTACAAAGTCGGTCATCATTTAAAATTTTAAGATTAAAACAACAATCAAACAAAAATGCTATAGTTAATTTGTATACTTTTATTACTCAAAACTAAATTGGAGAGCCGGGGGAATATATTAAGATTTTGGACAAACTCTGGATTAAATTTAGTGTATCAACCTCAAAATTTTTTTGGGAGTTTATGGTGTCGAACTTATTAAAAATAATTTTTGGTAGATTATTAAAAAAGCAACTTTTGTTTTGCTTAGTTTGTTTCTCAATTTACAATTTTGCTTCTTTTGAAAAAGATGGGAATTTTATAAATATTTTGTTTGTAAATCCTTTACATTTTACAATTCTGAGTTTTCTCAAAATTTCTTTTAAGGCATATTAAAATACCTTCAAGACAGATGGTTCATAATGGTTTCTACTTTCTTCGAGTCAAATAGCATAATAGCATTTAAAAAATCAAATTATTAAAAAATAAAAAGTGCATAATTTTGCGTTTCTTTTATAGAAAGGAATTTCAAATTTTAGTTGAAATTTTTTTATTCTTTTTCTTAAGCGCTCTTTTTTATTAATTCTACTATGTTAAAATTTTTGCCTATGTTGAGAAATAAAGGAGAATGTATTTTTAGATATAGGTAGTTAGCCACGCGAGATGTTTTCTTTTAAATGTTATATTCTGTCGCAACACGCAAAGAGACAGATAAGCAGTGAATGGCATTTTCATTTTCCATAATCTCAAAAGCAAATCCAAAACTTTTTGTATTTTGTGTCAAAAACTCCTCGCTAAAAATTTCCTCTGTCAAAATAGGCACGAGTACTATAACTTAATTTTTATCTTTTAAATAAAGGAACAAACTAAGAATATTTATTTTTCAATTAACAACAAATTGTAAAACAAAAATATAATTTAAAATAAAATCAGAACAACTTTAAAAGCCCCTTATAACTATCGAAAATTTATTTTATTTATTTAAGTCAATTCTTGGTTTTTTAGCTAAAGGAGAACTAGACGATGTAACTTGCGTTGTATGGATATGTTTACATCGAATATAGTGCACCAAATATATCCCCTTTTCAATCTCCTTTTTACAGAATTCACATAATTTTTTAAAAGGCAATCCTAAAAATTTAAAATTATTAAATTAATTAAATTTATTTAAATCAAATTATTATTATTATTTCAATCTAAATTTTATTAGAAATAAATTTTTTTTTGAAATCATAAATTTCGATTTTCTAATAAAATTAATATTCTACATATATTTATTAATGTCTAACTAAATTTGCTCATCTAAGCTAAAATTATTTACTAAAAAACTTGACAAGTAATATAATTGAGGATACTGATTACCGTAAATCTTCTAATAGAAGCACACTCTCTGATATAACCACACCCTACGAGAGGATCGAAAAATACAAGCACATGTGTTCTATTAGAGGATTTACGGTATAACGGCGCAAAGCCATAACTTGCTTCAAGATTTCCTATTCTTACCAAATTTAGTATTAAACGATTCCTCTCATCGATCTAAAGAATTTGGTAACATAATTGATAAGGGCCTGAAATTTTCCATCAAGTTATGGCTTTGCGCCGTTATGGCCGCGGGCCTACACACACACGTCCCAATTATCTTCTATCAAAAAGCTACCAGTTAAAATTGAAATAGTTTGTGAAACCAGAAATTTAATTTCATTATATAAGTTGAGCAGATCAACATTTTTTGTAATAAACCAACATGGAAGTCTATTCTATAAATTAATTAAAAAATTAACTTAATTATGCTGGGGTGGCTTGTTATAGATAAACGTTTTTTAGATAAAGGTTTTTGTACATAGTATCATAATTTAGAAAAATTTAACAATTATATAATGGTGACAAAAATCGGTAGGAAGAAAAGAAAAAGAAATAAAGAAGGTGAATGGAGCCTAATTCGAAATTTCGATTTCCGGATTTCAGCGAAACAGTGTTATGACCTTAAAAAAAATAGTTTAGTTTAATTATTAAATTAAATTATTTAATTATTAATTAAATTAATTAATAATTATTTTATTAATAATTTTATTAATAATAATTAATTAATTAATTAATTAAATTAATTAATTAATTAATTAATTAATTAATTAATTAATTAATTAATTAATTATTAATTATTTAATTATTTAATTATTTTAATTAAATCTTTTAATAACTATTTTTGTCATAACTATTTTTTTTTTTTTTTGTTATGAGCAGCATCTTCCGTTCAATCTGGGCATACTCTTCTGGCCCCAATTTACTCAACAACAATCTCACTTTAGAGGATTCTGGCAGGGTTTTACCCTCCTCCTCAAAATAGGAACGATGCCTGCCTAACCATGACTCAAAGGTCATACCACTCGTCAAATCGAAACTAAACTCACCGATCATGCCTTTGCTATACAATTCGGTGTCGTTCAACTCACTCGGCTTTAACAGCCTCACTAACATTTTCTCGAACTGCTCCTGTTGAGCTTTCAGCAATTTCTCCAATACTTTTGCCTCCATGTTCACTCACTAAAATAAACTTTTTTTTTTATCACTACACTAAACACTACAATTTCACTAACCTTTTCGGTTTTACAACACTACAATTGTCCACACTTTTTACTGCACACAGCTTTCGTTGACGACACACAGCTTACGTTGACGAGCACACTTAATTTGACGAGACTGGTTCTTTTACTCGACCGCGCCACTGTTATGACCCCGCTTACGAAGAGATCAGAACAAAAGGTTTATCGCACACAAAGAAATACAGAGCAGGTGAAGGTAGGTAGAACTAAAACTGGGAGGGCGAACTAACTATTGGCTGGGCTTTTATACTAATCACTCTAAGGGCTGACGCCCATACACAACAAACAGGTTCGGGAAAATAAAAAAATTTAGTGATTCGTTCAGACGAAATATTAATTGTAGTATGGAGTTTGTTCATACATACCATACTATTGTATTGAGTGCTAAAACTTATTAAATATTTATTTAAACTCCAAAAAACATTTTAAAAATTAAATTTTAAAAATCTAGAAATAAATTTTAATTACCTGAAATGCAAATTGTTTAGTCTCAATATTTCTAGTAACTATTATAATAGAATCCTTTTGGAATATTCCAATAATTTGTTTAAACTCCAAAAGATTCTCAATACAATAAACTGAAAAAAGTTTAATTAAAATAATTTTTTAAATTTTCAAGACCATTTTCAGCCTCAACATATTCCCCCATTCTATACAACAATAAACGCCCTAAGGCCCCAGCAATCGTTGCACAAGGTGTTTTATTAGAAAAAATTACATTTTGATGACCTCTAAAAATATTTTTATAATTTAATTAGTATTTTAATTAATTTCATGTATGGGGGGGGGAGGGGGGGAGGGGACCCCGCGCTTTTGGTTTAAAAAATTCGGTGTGCCGTGGTCAGGTTCAAAAAATCATTTTGGGTTGGCGTTGAAAGTTTAAACTCCGAGACATTGAAAGATCAACCCTCCAAACAAAACTTATTATCTCAGGTTTTGAGGTCGGTGTTAGACAGGTTGCATCGTTCTTAGACCATTTTCAGCTTCAACATGTTCCCCCCCCCCCCCCCCTTGGAAGTGTTAGCCAGAAATATTTAAAATCTTTAGGGAAAGTGTCAAACTGGTATCTCATGTTTTCATTTGGCTAAAAACATAAGATATCCTTCATATCTAGACTAAAAAATTTTTATTATCAAAAGGACAATTATCACAAATTCATTTTTAGTTAACAGAAATAAAATTTCTGAAACTTTGGAAGTGTTAGCCAGAAATATTTAAAATACAAGATGCGATCCCCTTCAAAAAGAAACAATGTATTTAACACTTCCAGAGTAGTTTTATTATTTAAACGAACCCTTCATTAACTAAATTAAAGCTTTCTTTATACAATAAAATATTAACGTCAGGCATTGTCTAAATTCAAAAATAAATAAATGAAATTCTCTTAGGTAATACCTCAATATTATCTAAAAATTTGATAAATTCAGCCGAGTTAATTCCACAATTTTCTAACAAATCTAAATTCAAAAAAATGTAAGAGAGTCTGTATAAAGAAGCTGAGATGATATAGGAGTTGGTGAAGGATTTAGATGAACAGAATCCCGATAATATATAAATACTTTTCATAAAGGAGATATTTACTGTACATTTCTGAAAATAAAGACTTCTATCCCGACCTAAAAATTTACTTTATCTCACTGTTATTTCAGGAAATTTTCTGATGTATCTGAATAAAAATAATTTAGGACAGTTTCTCTACCATTAACAATCACACAATAAATAAATCAGGAAATATAACTCATCCCCCAGCCCTCCTCTAAAATAATTACAAACAACCTTCAAATAGGGATAACTTTTTAAAATATTTGTATAAAGCTTGTATTTGTTTTAATTTTTCTGTCATGTAACGAAGATTTGAAGACGTATTCAAACCACCTTGGTTAACATTAGACAAAGAAGAATGGGGTATACGGAAACCAATATTTTCTAAGGTCTTTAAATAGATCTGTACATAATTTGACTATTTAAAACAGTTACCGAAACATCCAAAATATTTGAGAAGTTAAAAGATTTGAAGTTGCTTATTCCAAATAAATTTCTTAATAACAAATTTAATGGTCTCTGCAATTTGTCCCAAATTTGAAGAAATTGTGAATGGTATTTGTCAAGAAACACCCAGTTATCCTTTAATTTGATTAAATCAAAACAGAATTACTAAAGAATCTACCAATTCCCAAACAAAAATATATTTCTTTTTCTGTACAAGAACTTGGCTCGATGTTGCTGAACTTTCAGGCTCACGACTGCTCTCATACATAAATGAACCTGGCTTTACTAAAATTTTATTTAACAATTTTGATTTCAGTTATTTTTGGCTTTTGTGATAAGCAGAGGTGGGTCGGAATTCTAATCAAGTAATTCAACACCCAAATTCAACTTCTTACCACATGAACATATATCCTGAAGTAATTTTTTCGAGATATTCTTCTTTTTAATTTTATTCCCTTCTTCAATTAACTTGTTTCCTTCTTGTACCAGCTTATTACCCTTAGCAATAATATTATCCCCTTCTCTGTCTTCTGAAGATTCTTCCAAATTTCTAGCCAAGGCTTTAATCAGCGAAAAATATTCAGACTGCCGATGTGATTCCTATTTAAAAAAATATTTTTTCAGAAATTTTTGAATTTTTTCAATCAAAATTAAAAAAGTATTCATCTCATTAGGATTATTTGTATCCATTTTAATTTATTTTAAAAAATTCAAATTTTGTATATCTAGAATTCAAGCTTCTAAATTAATAATGTTTTTGTTCTTTTCGATAAAACGTATGTATTAGTTATCTGTGTTCGGCAAGATTCGGAATACCAGAAAATACTAAATCAATAATAAAAAATTATCTGAGATCTAGGTCTTGACTCAAGAATTTTATTTGGATTTTTGTTCTGGTTTTGGTTTCAATTCTTGGGTTTGATCTCGACTTTTGAGGTTTTTAGATCCACTAAAATCCTCTCAATAATTCGCAAATTTTCGTTAATGCTCTATTGTCTAGCTGTTAATAAACTATGCGACACTAGTAGTTAGTCACCGGTCACCGTCGTGGCTGTCACTAAGCTAATCCCCGTCAAGTGGTGGAGGGGTCCGACAAAACCAAAAGGGAGAGGGCATGTCGCGGCAAAGATCAAAGGGAGTGGCCACTGTCGTGGGGGAGGAGGGGTCCGACAAACTTAACGGAAGATGGCAGTCGGCAAAGATCAAAGGGAGTGGGCACTATCGCGAGGGAGGATGGGTAAAATAGAGAGAAGTGTTCACCCAAAAGGAGGAGTGAGAAAAATCATTGAGGGTTTGTAATTTGTAAAACATCCGGGTGGCAATAAAATTATGTTAATCCAAACGGGTGAGTGATTAATTGGTGTGCATTACATGTGTACATTACATGATTACACCTTGTAAACATGTACCCGTCAATAATGAAATTGATTATCCTAGATGTTACCGAGGCAGGTGATTACTCTAGATGTTCTGAAGGTGATTACCCTAATCGTTGATTATTACGGTTTGTATCGTTAATAATGAGATGTTAGTGATTACACGGTCTGTTAATTGAAGTGATAGCTGATATTAAAAAAAACTGTATTTTCAATCCCCAATCCCTAGTTTCTTTTCCTCCCCAAAATTTGACATTTGTTTTTAATACTTTTTGGCAAGTTTTCAGATAATTGACCTTGACCTAATTAAAATTTGACCTTAATCCTTTATTAAATTTCAAAATTTTTTAAAATTTTTATTTTCTCTTTGATGTTGCCGAGATTTTAAATTTAAGTTTTCTCTTTGATGTTGCCGACATTTAAATTTATGCAAATTAAACTCCTCTTTGAAGATGCCGCCTATATTTCGAAAATTAATTTATTCTCTCTTTGATGATGCCGATAATAAATTTATGCAAATTTTTATTTTAAATCCTCTTTGAAGATGCCACCTATATGTATTTCACAATAATTTAAAAGTTTAGGCAAAAACTTTCATATAAAAACAAGTATTTTTTAAATTTATTTCTCATTCTCTTCATTTTTAATAATTTAAATTCCTATTTTTAATAAATTTGCTCCTATTTTCTCTATTTTCAACAGGAGCTCTTTTTCATAGCAAATTATTTTTGCTCTCTTTTTCCATAGGAGCTCTTTTCTTATAGGAGCTCTTTTTCTACAAGAATGGACTATATTCCTCCAACAAAACGCGCAAGAGCGTTCTTTATTGATAACCTCCTCTCTATTAATAAACCAGGAGGAGGCACTGATTTACAACAATATATTGAACAACTAGAAAATACGACAAAATTCATCGATAAATTCAAAATCACCAAAAATTATTCGAAATTCCTTATTCAGAATATTCCAGCCGATCCTGAGGCCTTATTATCAGGAATATTCCAGCATTGCTTCAACGAGGCTATGAACAACGCGAAGAACAATGGACTTGAACCAGAGGAGCTGAGTTGCACAGTAACAAGTGAGTTATTAGATTCTGATATATGGATCCCCCTTAGGCCCTCATCACAAAACACCTTCAATGTCCTGCTTAATCAATTTAATAAGGTTTCTCAGAGTAAGAAGCAGGCGGGAGTTACTCTTTGGGGAAAACCCTTTTCAGTTAATGTTATGGTTGTAGATAAGAAGAATTTGAACGAACAAAACAACTTTATCGGTGGAGCTCCTCGAAAACTTGCTCCTATTCATCACCAGATCAAAGAGCAGAATTTAATCAAAATTAACAACAACAACGATGGTTATTGCTTATTTTATTCTTTATTAGCAGCACATGTACGTCTCACTGGCAACATGTCTCGTTCTCAATTTTACGACTACATTCATAGTCGTTTTGGGTCAAGAGGACGATTTGAGAAGGAAACTATGGAGCTCATGGAACATGTTGGAGCTCCTTTTGGACAAAAAGAATATGATGCTGAGGAGTGGGTTTCTCCTGTTGTCGACTTCTGGAATGAAATATATGCAGGCCAGTTTTGTTTTAAAGTTTTTATTTTTGATTGTTTGGGGCATTATAAGCCTTGTTTTAAATATGGCTCCGACAATTATAATTCCCCACTGCTCCTATATTTCGACGGCTCCCATTTCAATGGAGTTACGAGTACAGGAGGGCTCTTTGGTCAACCCTATTGTTTGGAATGTGAAACTGTGTATGAACGTCCTCAACGTCATTCTGCATCCTGTCGTGCTCATTGTTTAAATTGCTCACGTGTTGGTCCACTTTACCCGTGCCCTCCTAGAAACAACTTTTTTAAAAAGTGTACCGGGTGCTCCAAAAGCTTTAACAACGAGGATTGCTTCAATGATCACCACAATTCGAAAGTTTGCAGGCGTTCAAAAAAGTGTGAAAAATGTGGAGTGATTTGGGACACTACAGTAAATAGTAAAAATGGAAGGAGCGGTCATATTTGCAATGAGAGGTATTGTTCAACCTGCTCAGGATACCACAACCCAAAGCGTGGATGCTTTATTAAGCCTTTGGAGCCCAAGGAGCAAAAGCCTTACCGATTTGTAGCTTTTGATCTGGAGACCATGCAACATGTATCAGATGGAAACAACAAGAGAAATCACCAAGCAAATTTTATCGCAGCAAGAGTTACATGCCCCAAATGTATTGAGGAGGAGCAGGAGCAGTGTAAGATCTGTGGGAGCAACAGACTTGTAACCTTCTCAGAGCGCCCATTTTCCAGAACACACGTAGGTCTACAGAAAGTCACCGAGGATCCAATCATCTCCTTTGTCAAATGGATAATTGAATTAACAACAGACTACGACACCATCGCTTTCTCACATTTTGGAGGGAGGTTTGATATGGTAATAGTGTTCCGAGAGCTCTTTCTTTTAGGCTACACTCCTGAAATGTTGAAGAGAGGAAATAAAATGTATGAGATGAAAGTGAAAATTGGAAAGAAAAGCATGCTCATCTTCAGGGACAGTTTCAACCTGATGCCAATGTCTTTGGCATCTCTTGTCCCAGCCTTTGCTCTCGAGGTCGAGGATAAGCCTTTCTTCCCCCACCTCGTCAACCAGCCTAAGAATTATGGAAAAGAGGTGTTTCCCATCCCATCTGACTACTTCGCAGATGGGATGATGCCAGAGAAAAGAAAAGAATTCGATAGATGGTATCAGCATAACAAGGAGCTCCCATTCTTCTTGGATGAGGAGTTAGCATCATATTGTACCAATGATGTGGAAATTCTTCTAGCAGCACTTATAGCTTTTCGACGTGAATTTATGGAAGTAACAAAGAGGGGCCCTTGTCAGAGAGCCGCTTCAAATAAGGCTCACAGTGGGATAGATGTTCTGAGGGAGTCAATGACCATAGCGTCTGCGTGCATGAACCATTTTAGGACAAATCACCTCAAAGAAAACCACCTAGCTCTTGTTCCGGAGAAGGGGTATGATAACGTGGATAATCAGAGCCGACTTGCTCTCAAATTCATGAAATGGTATGAGGAGGAGCATGGCGTGAAAATTCAAACTACTCATTCAGATGGAGGGGAGAAAAAAGTTGGTAACTACAAGTTAGATGGCTGGATTGAAGAAGAGCAATTAGGGATCGAGGTTAATGGGTGTGTGTGGCATGGGTGTGAGAGATGTTATCCGGAAGACAACACTATCCTCCCTAATGGACTGACAGCAGGAAAGCAAAGGGAGAAGGATGCAAAGAGGTTGGAGTACATTAGAAGTCAGGGTGTAAATGTTCAAGTTTTTTGGGAGTGCGAGATAAGAAGTATGTTGGATAAAGATAGAGAAATGAGGAGCTCCTTTAAAAAGTATTTGGATGATGGCCCAATTGATCTGCGTGCGTGCTTTTTTGGTGGACGTACTGGCCCACTTCAACTCTTCTACTCACCAAAAGAAGGAGAAAAGATCTCATACTATGACGTCACCTCCTTGTACCCATTTATAAATGTTTCTACAAAATATCCTGTGGGGCACCCGAAGGTACACATCCTCAACGAAGACGTTCACTGGAGCAAGCCGGAGGACAACAATTTTGGATTGGCTATTCTGAAAGTCTTTGTTATCCCTCCGAGGAGTATTGATATTCCTGTGCTCCCAATGAAAGTAGGAGAAGATGATGAGAGGTTGCTCTTTCCTCTCTGCTCCCAATGTGCAAGGGAGCACCCTGAAGGAGGAGTAAATGAAAACTACTCCTGTCCACACACAGACCAGCAACGTGGATGGGTTAGTACCTGCACATCACTTGAATTGAATGCAGCACTGGAGGAAGGCTACATCGTCACCAAGGTGTTCAGAGTTTTGGAGTATGACCGTTCAGACGATCAATTATTTGCTCCATACATTAGTGAGTTTATGGCAGCAAAAATCCACTCTTCAGGATTTGATAGCTCTATGAAGGGGAATTATGTGGAGGAGGAGCAATTTATTAAAGAGTGTAAGGAAAAGTTTGGGATTAATATAGAGAGGAGCAAGATGGGACAAAATAAGGGGAAGAGGACCCAAGCCAAGTTAATGTTGAATAATTTATGGGGGCGATTTTCTTTAAGGAACTTTGGGTTGTCTCAATGTGCAATTACCGACAATCCAGCTGAACTTCACAAATTCTACAACGACAGATCTATCGAAATAACTGGCTTAGATGAGCTCACACCAGATATCTTACTCATCTCCTACATCAAAAAGAAAGATTGGATTGAGGAGCACAATTGCTCCAATGTTGTCATCTCTTTATGGACAACATCCGCAGCGCGAATTCATTTGCTTCGTGCCATGCAGAAAGTTGTTCGGTCTTCAGGATGTAAACTACTGTACACCGACACCGACTCACTGATTTTTGCTCATCCAATCAACAACTGTCCTCTACCTTTGGGACCTCACCTGGGAGAGCTAACTGATGAGTACCCATCACACACCATTTTGGAATATTGCTGTGGAGGAGCCAAACAATATGGTCTCAAATTGCAACGGAAGAATCAACAAGAAGTTGAATATGTTCTGAAAGTTAGAGGAATGACCCTAAACTACGATGTGCTCAACAACCAGGGCCTGCAGTACAACACTTTCAAAGAACAGGTACTTTCTTATGCAAAAACAGGAGAAAATAATCCTATTGATATAATTTATCCCAATTTTTTGCGACCATCGATTAAAGATGGTCGTGTCACTTCCCAGTCACAACATAAATTGTATAAACCTGTTGTCAGTAAGGGACTTATTCGCCCTTCTGACTTTTCAATACTTAATTCACATATTGTGAGGTCGTCCTCTCATTGTTTACGATGATTATCAACATGCGCCATTCACATGTTGTGAGGCATACCTCTCATTGAAATACAGTGGTAGCGGACTGAGTAAATTATTACATCCCTGGTTGAGTTTGATAAAGGAGTCGAATGGCGAAGCCGGTCTCCTACCCCTCCCTCCTATTTTTTCAATTATAATTTTTATTGTTTTTACTTGAAATAAAATTTTATGAAAAAACTTGCAATTTTATTAGTAAAAAAAAATTAGTTGATTTTAGGGGTAAAAGTGCACAATTAAGAAACTAATGAGCAAGGTTTGGAGTTTGAAATAGGTGATTTTAGGGAGAAAAGTGCATAATTTAAGTTAAAAAAGTTGCAAAAAAGCAAAGTTTGCAATTTTAAATAGCTGATTTTAGGGGTAAAAGTGCATATTTTGTAAAAATAAAGTGTTATTTTTAAATTTTATTAAAATTCATGAATTTTATGTATGCGTGCGTGTTTTTGGCATGCGCGTGTATTTTACTCGTGAATACAAAACTTTTATTCAAAAATAAATTTATTACCAAATATCAATATTATTGTTTTCATCTTTTTTCAAAATAATTATTGGACTCATTGGCTCCTCTGATATCGTTAGTTTGTTTGATATATCATTGGAGAGTTGATTCAGCCATTTCTTTGCCAATCGATCCTCCTTTTCTTCCACAAATACAAGCAATTCCAAAGGATAAAAACGATCCTCTCCTCCAAATGGAATACGCTCAATAATGCATTGTAGGTATGGGTAACGTAGGCGAATCCGGTGACGAGAATAAAAGTGAGCGGCAACACTCACATTATATGGAAAAGGTAACCTCCCATAAGCTACGAGAGAATTTCCTCCATGTCGAGTAAGGCCATCTATAAGAAAAGTTTTCTTAAAGCCATTTTTATCTTCATAGGTTGTTTGAACCTTACGACCAAGGAGCTCCTTTAGAATTAGCACATGGTTATCAGGATGATTGAGGTGGTCTCTTAATGATTTTATAGAGCACCCCAAAATTCTAGTGCACTCGTCAATTACTTTATTAGATGAGGAATGAGAATTCATTTTTCAATGAATGATTTTTTCTCAAAAATTCCTCTCCTTTTATACCCTCATTTTTGATATTTTGAAAGTTTACATTTTGATAAATAGGCCAAATTTTTTGATTCCCAAACATTTTCTCTATTCATTTTCAAAATTTTACAAATATGAGCTCCTCTCCAGAAGAAGAATTTATTAAATTTATGCATGGGTCATGTGAATATAGAGAATTTCACAAGAGGAAATATATGAATGCTTTGAGTCAGGCTATCAGAGATGGCGCAAAACTTGACTTGGGAGCACGACTGAGTGTACTCATAAACTACTTCAGAGGTGGTAAATGGTGCCATGATTGTCTAAAGTTTGTTCTGAGTCGTATGCAGTGCGAAATTATAGTACCAAAAAATGACCATAATTTTAAGTATGAATTTTATCTTTGTCCTGATTGTTTTAAAATTACAAAAAGTTATCTCGAAATACATAATAATTAATTATTTTATTCACGATATTTGTAACAAATAAATCTGTATTATTGATTGACTCTAATAAATTTAAATATTTGGGAAAGGAGTAGCCTTGTGATAAAAAATATATTAGTGAAATACAGTGGTGAGCACAAGTTTTTGATAGGGGTGATTGGTATGGGTTAGAATTTCTTTTTACATTTTTAAAATTTTTTAAAAATGAGTTTATAATACATGAGCTTATAGGTAATGCAAGACTATCAAAATAAAATATTTGATCTTTTTCCACATAAAGTGTAATCCAGTGAGACCCTTGTTTCTCATGAGGATCCAAGTTGACAATAAGAGCTGTAGGGCATTTTTTAGGAGAAGGGAGCAAGTCACAAGGGAAGCACCCCTCGAAGATTTTGCTCGTCATTGGGTTTGCTCTCAAAATTTGAGTTATCTGGCTGCTGTACATTTCTTCGCAAAATATTTAATCTGACCCAATGTATTGATCGAAATTGATAAATAACAAGACTTATAATAAGAAGAATGTACATACAAATCATTCCCCAACAAAATATATGTCCATATATATCTTGCGGTGACTCCTTACATAATTGAATTTGAGGGAGACTACCAAAAGGTTGAGGAGCAGAAATAGGGGGAACAGATATACTTGGAACAGTAATGTTCCTCTTTGGGGGATATCCCATTCTTTGTAAATATTCCTTATATTCTGGAAGGTTTTGAACATCCACACTCCCGTCAGTACTTAGAGTAATAACGCAAGGAGTAAAAACTCGAATTAAAAATAAAACTTTTGCAAATCTTAACATTTTTATTTAAAATGAATAGAAAATGAACAATTTTGAGTTTATATAGTGGTATCACTTGTTATTGATCGATTTTTGTCTAACATTATTAATGCATCTGTTTCTCCCATTACTATGAGCATAACTCCTCCTTCAGGAACAGCCTGACTAAATTTAATATTTACAGCTGTTGACCCATTTTTTATTAAATCAAAAGTCCCACCATTATCCTCACCACTATTTGTAAGATTGAAAACATAGATACAGTGAGTTCGCCCATATTGCTGGTATGTTATTCCATTGTTATCTGGTGTACCAGAAAATCCTATAGCATCATTCATGTCATGAAACGCTCTCACATATCGATTTGACCCATAGTCAAAATCATATGGAGATTGTGGAAATGAGCGTCCATTTGCTATAATACTAATTTCTCTAACTCTAAATGGTTGAAAATTGAAAGGGCTCCGCTCTTGTGTCCCTACATAGTCAGAGTTTGCGACTAATCCTAGAGTAATTCGTCGGGGAATTTGATCCATAAACAAATTAGCATGGAACTCATATCTTCCTTGACTAATAAATAATGGTTTCATCATTGTTTTTCTAATTGCATATCGAGCAGGTTTAGCGTCAAGTTTTCTGGCAATATCAAGAGCAAGACCATCCATCAAGTCCAACTTTTTTACATATAGCTTACAACTTATCACTTCAAAAATATAACGTGTAGGTTGAGCTCCGACAGGAAGAGGAGCAATAAGAATAAATTTTGGCTCATTGGGCAAAATTTCTATATCAACCTCACAATGGTTTACCAAATATTGAGGCTGATTAAATAAATCAGCATCAAGTTTTGAAATAAATTGTGCTGTTCGGCTATTAACAAACAAATTTTTTCTCGAATTAAAGCTTGCTCCGGACTCTTGTGATACACCTGAATCGTAATAATACCCTGCTGCATTTAGATGAGAACTTTTTGCTCCTAGTGAGTAAGAGAGCTCATGGGAAAAGTACGTCTTATAGGCATAAAGAGAATTTGAATTGAATATTTCGCGCCCATTTATACTTATTCTCATATTATTAATAAAAGTATTTCCAATCATTTGTATAGGAGCAACATTTTCATCAAGAGTAATATTTACAGGTTGCCCATTCGCATTTTCTTTACGGATTCGAAATTCAGTGAATAGATAACATTTGGATAAATCAATAAAATTTTCACTTGAATGAATTTTAAAATGAAAGGGGGTGTCGGTTAAAGGATTACTAGGAAGTATTTCAAATGTTTTTGAAGATGAAATAGTAACATTGGTAGGAGGAACTTGAAAAATTTCCACAGCATTTGTAATTGTATCAAGGCTATCTCTATCAATCTTCTTAAATGACATTTTTAATAAAATCCAAAAGCGTCTACACGTTTTTTCTTTTGTCCAATAAATGTTTGATGGGAGGGAAATTTAGTCCTTTTTATACTCTTTTTTCCTGTCCCAAATTGTTTCGGCAGTCCTCCTTTCTCTAGGATTGTATCGATTCCTCTTTTTCCTTCACTAATAAAAGCTTCTTTTATAGGTTGTCCTTGATTAACACCTTCTAGTACGCGCTGTCCTGTATTGAGTACCTCAGAAGATACTGTACTCCCAACTTTACGTAAAATAGGGAGAAAAAATCTCCACAATCCTCTCATTACATCTCCAACTCCTGCTCCTCTTTGTCCATACCCTCTCTGGTATGGTGAGGCCCCCTTAAAATAATAATTTTCCGCGCCACTCCCACATTGATCTAAAACAAAATTGTACCCTACTGAGTTTGTATCAAATTGAACATGAACCATTTTTATCTATAATAAAATAATTACAACATAAAACGAGGGTTTATATAGTCTCAAAAGTTTATCACTTTTTTAAAAATCAACACAATGCTTACTGTACCGTAAGCAAATGGTACAAGTCTCCCATTATCCATCGTTCTTAATTCAACTTCAATCTCATTAACTTCTCTGGGGAGCACTCTAACATAGATGGGAGAATCATAAATTTTCTCGTGGTACTCTCCAGGTATTGCTCCTGAGACAGAAACTATTCGAAGTAGAGAACTTAGAGAATTTCCTACAATCATATTTTCAGTAAGTCCCTTTGCATAGATCGCAAAACTGGAAAATCCTCCTCTTAAATCATAAGCATATTTTGCAATTTCATTATTTTGGACATGTTGTGAATTTGCAAAACCAAGAACATATCCCATTTGAGGCGAAAATGATACATATTTGATACTAGAATGAGTAAAGGACAATTTAAATCTCTTAAAGTCTGCGAGATAATTAATCGATATTGAATCAATAATTTGTTTTAGAAGAGTAGATGTATATGGCGTTTTCCCCTTTCCCAGAATATATCAAAAACATCTTTTTTTCCTTCTTTAGGTTTTAACCCAATAGTTTCTAATAGTGGTGATGGTGTTTGAGTCCATGATTCTTTTCTTTCCAACCCTAAAGCACTTAGAACACTCGGTGTCTGTGTACTATTATCCTTGGTAGAATTATCCTCTTTTCTTTCCTTCTTAGGAGGTGGTGGTAAAGGCGCTTCTTCCTTGTAAGGAGAAAGTTCTCTTAGAACTTCTTTTTTCTCTTCTTTCTTTTCCAATCCTATTGCACTTAGCACAGGAGTATCCTTCGGTTTCTCTTCTTTCTTACCCAATCCTATTGCACTTAGAACAGACGAGTCTCTCGGTTTCTCTTCTTCCTTCTTTCCTACTCCTAGAACACTCAAAACTTTTTCTTTTGGTAGCTCCTTTTTCTGTTCCTCCACTGGCTGCTCCTTATCCTTTTTCTTTTCCTCCACTTTTGACTTTTCTTCTTCCTTTTTCCGTTCCTCGCCCTTTTTAGGCTCCTCTCTTGGCTGCTCATCCTCCTTTTTCTTTTCTGGCACTTTTTCCTTAAAATCCTCCTTTTTCTTTTCCAGCTTTGGCTGCTCTTTTCCCACCTTATCATCCTTTTTCTTTTCCTCTACTTTTTCCTCCAATTTTTTCTGATCCACCTCTTTTTTAGGCTCCTCTCTTGGCTGCTCTTTTTTCTTTTCCTCTTCCTTTTTCTGATCCTCTTCTTTTTTCTTTTCATTTACTTTTTTCTGTTCCTCTACTTTTTCCTTCTCAGGCTGTTTAGTTAAATTAATTTTATCCTTTTGTGGTGGTGATGTTTCCTCGACATCCTCCTGATAGGGAGAAAGAGACCTTAATGATTCATTCTCTTCCTCATTTTCATTATATGGTGTGAGGTCTTGCAGTTCCTCATGTTGGCGTTTATTTCTCCTATTAATAATCGTTGGTTTATCAAAGAACCCTTCAGATGACTCTTCAAGAGCTGTGTTATCAAGAGCTGAACTTTGATGTCTCAAAGTTGAAATTAAAAATTGTAAGATTTCTTCAGGTGTATTATGTGACCCTTTTGGGACTGGAACTCGTATAGTTTGTCCCTTCTTATTATTATCTGTAAAATTAATATCAATCCATTGTTCATCAAGTGTACCAATGGTTGATGACCATGAATATGGGTAACTGATGCTGTGTACACCGCATACCCAATCACCAGAAAAATAAAGGGGTTTAGGTAAGTGGACCCTAAATTTATTCGGCTGATTATCAGGATAATCAGGGACATTGCTCAACAAACAAACATAAAAACTGTTTGACATTTTTATTCAAATGAGTTAAATACACTGAAATGAGCCCTCCTTTTATACAAGTTGTGTTTCATGGATCCATTCCCTTTCGGGATAACCTATAAATTTTACTAAAATATCATATGTTCCATCTGCTCTCTTTTTCTTTCTTATAACTTTTTCTATTCTATACTCAGTATCTGCATCTTTCTTCACACGTGCCAACTCCTCTCGGTAGTAATACCCTTTAAATTTATCTCCAGAATCATTAGCAATCTTATATCGAATAGGGTGAAATTGGTCTTGAACTTTATCCACTCGCAAAATTTGGTCTCCCCAATTTGGAATATATCCTTTTTCAAAAGCACCCTTTCCAATAGACAGGCGAACAAAATCTCCCTCTTTTAGTTTTGACTTTCTTTTCTTTGAAAACTCATTACCATACATTCTCTCCCACACCTCTTGAGCATTGGAAAAGTCAATATCTATAGGTCTTAGTCCATGCACTCTACACTTTGATTTATTAATTCCATTCAAGATTTTTTCCAAAATATCAACCCAATTAAGTGACTTATTTTGAGCAAAGTATCTGTAAAGTCGTTGCTTTACATTTCTTATGGCTCTTTCAGCTACGGCAGCTTTAACAGTTGAATGAGTGGCCTCTAATTTTTGAATCTCCTCTTGAGCAAAATAATCTTTGACAGTTTTATTTTTAAATTCCAACCCTTTATCGGAAAAAATCCTATGAGGTTTCATAGGCATTTGACCAATTAGTTGTTTAAATGCTCCTAACATATCCTTTGAACTCTTTGATTTGACTGGGACACCAAAGAGCCGTTTGGAGAGAACATCAACTCCTAGGAGAATATACTTATTTCCTTTGTTATGTCTAGAGAGAGCCTGCATGTCAGCCAAATCTACTTGTACATCTGTCATAAAACCTGCCGCTACAGTTTTACTTCTAGGAAAATGTATTCTTTTTGGACGCATAAGAGTATATGTCCTATGCCCCTCCAAATAATCCTGAACAACTTTTTTGGGTAAGTGTTTAAGAATTTTTCGTGCTTCATACCATAACCTATCAACTCCGGAAAAGGCAGCAGGTGAATCTGGGTCATTGTAAAGTCGATGTAATAGTTGTGTGGGGTCTGCCATTTTACCAAAGTGAGGGTTTAAATCTTTTTATACCAGCTTCTTTACGTTTAGCTTTTATAAGTCTTAACATCCATTCTCTACCGGCTTTTGCTGATTGTATTTTTGTGACTGGTTTTACTTTTTTCAAGGCAATTAGTGGACTTTCATCTGGACCTTCCCATTTTCTTTTTAATTTTTGTCGTCTTTGAATATTATCTTCTTGTCGAGCTTTAAGTAGCGCTGATTGATCAATAGGAACCTTTTGTTCTCGAATATTATTTTTTCTTTGTAAATATTCTCTTCTTTTCTGTTCACGTTTTAATTTTGCTTCTTCAAGTTCATTATATCCTTTTTTCCATCTTTTTGTACCTTCAAACTCTTCTGCCTGTCCCCTTTTTGTAATTTGTCTAGGAGGAAGAGGGTCTGATACAAGAGGAGCATCAATACCTTCAGGAATATTAGGGGTGGGAGGAGATGGAGGAATATTACTATCAACAGGAACATTATATTCAGGGGTATAAGGAATTTTCCAGTTTTTCAACATCTTTTTCCTTTCTAATTTTTGCATCTTATTCCTGGCCTTTTCAGAAAGTTTCACATACTCATTTCTGCCCTCGTTTTTATAATTAATCAAATGTTGTCTTTTATTTTGTCCATAATCATCCTCCTCAATTTTTCTTTTGATTTTTTGTCTAGGTGTAAGAGGAGTGGGAGAAATTCCATCTCTTAATATGTTTCTACGTCGACTTATGGGGGCTCTTTGGTCATTTGAAGAATTTGACAAAGGAGGAACAATATTATATGATAAGGCTGGCGGCTCTTGTGGGTACGCAGAATAAGAAAAATCATCGCTCATCCATAAATCATCGTTATCGTCTGTAATATTTGTTGCAGGTCTAATAACATCTCTATTCATAATTGCTCCTTTGGGGTTAGCTACCATTTCAACTCTAACTGGTTTATTTTCACTCTCATTTCTTAATTTTAGATATCGTCTAAGTTCTTGGTTGTAATGAATATTTTTGGCAGAGAGGTTTTCTTTTTTACTTTGAGCATTCTCCACCGCTCTCTTTATGAAATCTAAATTTGGGTCCCCATAATTATTTGAAGTAAGCCCTCTATAAATCTCTTCTGGAACAAGAATTAATTTTTTTGCCATGTTAAGACTGCTTTGAATTATTTTGATAGGCTTTTATACTAATTGCTCGAGCAAGTTCAATTAGAACAGGAGTGAGAAGAGCAGCAAATAAACCTATTCCATCACCTTTTTGCCTCAAAACTTTTCTTACTCCCCGTTCACTCCTAGCACGACTCATTTTACGAATAAATTCCACATGAGGTAATAAACGATTCTTTTGACGAGTATCAAGATTAAAACGAGATTTTACAATATTCAAACAAATTTCAACAATTGATAACAATTGGTTAGTATCAGCTTTTCGCAAAAGTTTCTTGTTTCTCCTTTCAGATTTTGTAAGCGCTAATGAGCGTAAAAAATCTTTATTCTCACAAATTAATTGACTAAACATTTTTTGAAATGAAAATTATCTTCTCTTCGTCGTCCTTAAATATGCGGGTACGGAGCCTTAGAGTCGAATCAGAGGAAGCATGCAAGTCGATAAGTAGGTATCCATATGGTTCATTAGTTGCCTGTTTGTACGCATCAAGGAAATAGTCCAACTGACGGGGAAACAGTTGTACTCCAATATTTCTCACAGAGAGTGCAGAATTCGGCGACCTCATCAAGACAATATATTGGGCATTTTGACGGGCAACCTTAATCTTTTTATCAAATAGGTTTTGGGTAACAAAGACAATTGCAAAATTTTGATGGTGAGATTTTTTTGTAAATAGCTCCGAAAGATATTTTTCATCTATAGACAGGAGCAAGTCATCTAAAATTAGGAGCAAAGGTTTTGAATAACTTTTTATTAGCTCCTCTGGGGGAACTCCTGCATATACATTAACACCTGACTTTTGAAGAATGGGGATATTATCGTTCATCTCCCCAAAACAATACAGTACACTTTTTGGAGGGGGATCGATCAAATCTTGGGAGTCTGCTATAAATTTCAATAGGAATGAGCTTTTCCCACTAGAGCTGGGGCCTGACAAAATCATACCAAAAGGTAATTTAAAATACAAATCTTTATTAGTAAATGATTTCGATTCCATAATATTAATTGGAAAATAGAAAAATAAATGTACTTATATAGGAAAATATTTATTCAATCACTTCCTCTTTAATTTCTTTCTCTTCTGTCTTTTCTTCGATTGGTTTCTCAACATTATCGTTTGAACTAGGGAGACCTACTGTAGCAAACATTAAACTATCGTAGAATTGTTGGAGCTCTTTGTCAAAATATATTTGATCAGGAGGTGTATCAGGACGAGAGGTATTGGAAATAACATTTGGACAATCAGCTGGAGGTACAGTAGGAGTAGAGGAAATTTGAGAAGAGGACAAATTAGCGGGAGGAGGGGAAGGAGGAGAAGCCAATTCCTCGTACTTTCTTTTCCCTCTCTTTGGATTTTGATGGATAATTTGTTGTTGTTGTACACCGTGAGGGACATTGAAAACTCTTCCCTTATTTTTGATTTTGAAAAAGCAATGGGTAGGTAAATCATAAACTGTATCGAATGGAACAAATCGGGTACCAGATCCAATTCGTGTGCAGTAGATAGTAATCCCTTCCTTGGTCACAATAAAGTCAATTTCCACCTCTGTACTCTTACACTCCTTACATCTCCCTGACTGATCATAAGGAATAAATCGTGGAGTGGTAAGGCGGGAACTTAAAACAGTTATTCCACTCGAAGAGATATTGAAATCTACTTCTGGGAGGATTTGGGAAAATAAATTTTGATTCATTTTGAAATAATGATACTAGAATCCAAAATTTCCAGCCTTTTATACCCGGTTTTTAGTGGATTACAACAATTAAAACGTGCACGCCCCTTAAAAATACAGACATACCCAAAATCCTCAAATCCACCCTTAAAATGTTATAGGCTTAGTAACAGTAATACAACAAGATTACATGTTATTACCACCCGCAACGTTAATGTTTTACAAATTACCCATTATTAAATCCTTTTGGTTTTTACTCTTTCTTTTGACTGGTCATTTCTTTTTGTCTGACCATCCTCCCTCGCGATAGTGCCCACTCCCTTTGATCTTTGCCGACCTCTCTACCATTTGTCAGACCCCTCCTCCCCCACGACAGTGGCCACTCCCTTTGATCTTTGCCGCGACATGCCCTCTCCTTTTTGGTTTTGTCGGACCCCTCCACCACTTGACGGGGATTAGCTTAGTGACAGCCACGACGGTGACCGGTGACTAACTACTGACACTATTTGAATAGACTGAATATACCCTTAAACTTGCTTCAGACACTTTGTTTTTGCAAAATATTCGCCAACATAAAAGTATATAATCAGACACTTCCATGATACCAACAAAACTTGAGTTTCCAGTTTTTACTTCGTTAGCCCTCAAGAAAATAGATAAAAATAAAACTCTTATTTTTTCATTGGACTCATAAACTAGACACGAGCCTAAAACTCTATACCTTGGCTTTTGCAAAATATTCGCCAGCATAAAAATATATTATTCCCGAAGATGTCAATAAATTTGTAGCGCATTCATACCAATATTTCGTAATAATTTGTCGTCCTTTTGTTGTTTTATTTAAAATTAATTCTATTTGACCAAAACATGTAGTAGGACAATTACTATAATACCAAAACTTAACTTTTACTTAACAATATAGTGAAGTGTTTTTAAGAGAATAGTCTTTTTCCCTTTTTGGGTCACATTTTTTAGTTCGATTATTCGATCCGATCAGCGAGTTGACGAGTCACAGAATTGACTATGGACCGAAATACAGACCCTCGAATCTAACAGAAGCACACTCTATGAAATAAGACGCCTATAAGAGAAATTAAAACTAGGAGCACAAGTGGATCTTGTGAATCTTTACGGCCCGATCCGATAAAAACAAGCCCCAAAAATGCCTCAAAATTGGACCGACTCGAAAACGGGAACACTAATTAAAAGGAATATCAAAGGAACCCAATAAGCAAGATTTCTTGCAAAAATTTTGAGAATTTTGGGAGGCTAAGACTTTTGATCACTTCTTTCTACAAAAAGTCAAGTCGGTTTTGAACAATTTCTTCGGTTCGAGTTTCGGGTCTAAAAATAGAGCGGGTTTCGGGTAACTCTACTATAAAACAAAAAATATTATATTACCAACTTTACCGAAGCTGTCGGTTAACCGAACCGAAATTTTTCGAGGATTAATGAGATATATATGGGGATTATGGCGTGGGATGTAAGTAGCGGTTTGTCTTTCACATTTCGGGGATCTGTATTTCGGTCCATAGTTAAGAACCAGGGCTGATTTTGCTGTTTCGATACAGCTCGACGAGTTCTATAATCTTTTGATTATATGTAGATCTGAATCGACCGATTCTGAATGGGTCCTAGACTAAACTTTTTGGCCGGTGAACAACCTAGGTTTGGTACTTATTTGGCCCCCTCCCCCAGCTAATTACTTTGTTTTAATTTATTTTACCCTAATTGTAATCCATGAGTAAAAAAATTACTAGCTTCCCTAAATATATTAATAAGTAGTTCATGAGGCAGAGTTTTTCTTTTATTTATTGCTGTTTTTTGTTTACAATTTTGCTGTTTTTCTTCTTTCATTTGGAATTGTTAATTTTTTGGGAAAGTTTCGGGGTAATACAGTTAATAAATTTAAATATAATTTAAAATTTGAATTAATTTCATTATTAAGTTTGGGTTATAATAAATTATATACATATGTACTCGTCTGGAGGGGTCACTTTAGTACGTGGGTGCAGGCTTTAAATTACAAATGTTATATCATTTGAAAGAGCTAGTCGAGCTGAGTCGAATGCCACCAAAATTAGCTCTAGGAAAAATTTTTGAACCGAGATACAGGCGATTGAAAATCGAAAAACCATAGGGGGGACCAAGCACTTTTTTGGGGTGAAAAATTCGAAAATGCAAATTATAACTCATTCGAAAGAGCTCGTCGAGCTGAGTCGAATGACACCAAAATCACCGTGATTGGACAAGATTAGACAAAGTTATGACACAAAAAAACTACCAACATAAACCTATGGGTCGGCGGCGAGGCGCTTGTGCAAAACCCCGCGCTTCGCGCGGGGTTTTGCGGCACGCGCCTCGCGGGGAGTCTACGGGCGCTGGGTCTGGGCTCGTAACATAAACCTATTCCTATCTCCCTTGCTCTGGACGTATTTGGGGCCTCCGTAGCAGCAAAAATCTCCACAGATGCCATAGGTAAGGAGCTAAAAGAAAAGATCATAACTTTGTCCAATCAAGTCGGATTTCGTTGATTTTGGTGTCATTCGACTCAGCTCGACGAGCTCTTTCGAATGAGTTATAATTTGCATTTTCGAATTTTTCACCTCAAAAAAGTGCTTGGTCCCCCCTATGGTTTTTCGATTTTCAATCGCCTGTATCTCGGTTCAAAAATTTTTCCTAGAGCTAATTTTGGTGGCATTCGACTCAGCTCGACTAGCTCTTTCAAATGATATAACATTTGTAATTTAAAGCCTGCACCCACGTACTAAAGTACAGCCCGTCTGGATATTTAACTAATGTAAATAGTTTTGTGTGAGTAATGTGAAGAGAAAGAACCCTTCCTTTTTTTCTGCTCGCTTTATACACAAAAATCAATACATTTTCCTCGAGCAATTATGTGCCATTTTCGCCTTCCGACATGTTAAAGATCAAAAAAATATTTTGGTAGATTCACATTCACCATCTCATTTCCGCTATTGTCGGTCTTGCTCACAATTAAGTTCTCGTTCACAAAATTCGCCAAATGATTCTCAACAAATTTGCTATTTTCCGTTAATAGACAGGGGTTTTTAAAAATTTAAAGATAGATTTATTATCGAAAATCTCATTATTGCAGTTATTCTAAAAACATAATTTAAAATACAAAAAATTTTCACAAATTTAATTACATTTCTCGTTTTCAATTTTTTATATTTATCAATAACTGTTGGGGGAAATGATCAATAAATTTAAAATATAGAGAAAGTTAAAACAAACAATAAAATAAATAAAAATGTAAAATCACATTTAATAACCTTACTAATAATTTGTTTGCTTAAATTTACGTAAATATTTATTTTTCAACAAAATTAAACAAAAAAAGATTAAATTATTCTCTTTAATTTACTTAAATATTTTTAAAATTATTTACTTATTTTTAAGATTCAATGGAAATTAATGAAAATCCACATTTGCTTAAAGTGATTATGAAATATTTAAATATAAATTTGTTATTTAATTTTAAAATCTTATTTAAAAGGGTATTGAAAAACGTGAGAATAATGTTCGAGATTTGATTGCTTTCTGGTTTACATTTTTTTATTTTTTTAATTAGAAAGATTCTTTCATTTAAAGGATTTTTGGTTTGGCAAATAATTTTGCCTATGTAATTATGCTTAGTGCTGCTGATGATATTATTAAAAGTCAGAATACACATAATCCTCAACATAACAATAAAACAAATATTTCAAATAAATGCATTGTAAAATTGAAAAATTATTTAAAAATTTGAAAAATTTAAGGAAAATATAGGGAATCCAAGGTGTGAAAAATACATGTCTACCGGTGCTGTCCTTTTAGCAGATATTTTGCCTGCACTGGTTATTAAATATACAATGCCTTTCTTTATGAATCGAATACCTTTTGGGTATTTTAAATTTTATTATGAATAGTCAAACGTTGTCTCCTTCGAAATAAAAAGCCTGGATACTAGATAAATTTCGGTCTGGATATCATGGTGTGAAAGTATCTAGAAAGTATCTAGACATATTCATTCCCTATCCGCAAAAAGGTCGGTAATCGTTTTTTTCATTACTTTTTTCCATTACTTTTTTCCTTCCTTGAAATGACAGAATGGTCAGCATTTTCCTCCTTTGTTAAACTCCAATAAATTTGCCTGTGGCATAATCAAATGAGAGGACAGAAAAGTACACGCCGGACGAAAGACGGACGAAGACGGACAGACAAAACACGGACGAACTCGGACAGACAAAACACGGACGAACTCGGACAGACAAAACACGGACGAAGACGGACAGACAAAACACGGACGAACTCGGACAGACAAAACACGGACGAAGACGGACAGACAAAACACGGACGAAGACGGACAGACAAAACACGGACGAACTCGGACAGACAAAACACCAGACAAGCACGAACGGACACGAACAGAAAACACTCGTGTTTTGTCTGTCCGTGTGTGTGTTTTTGTCTGTCCTCATTTGAATATGCCACAGGTAAAAAGAGTGGAATTGAACGAGGAAGAAAAGACTGACCATTATTTATAATTAAGGAAGGAAAAAAGTAATGGAAAAAAGTAATGAAAAAAAACGATTACCGACCTTTTTGCGGATAGTGCCTTCATTCATTTCGGCGGTCCTAGAAATCGCCATCCTTATTTTAACTTCTCTATTCTAACATTTCTACATAAAAATCCTAAATAATTTTAACACTCCCTATTTTCTGTTTAAGGTTATTATTGTAATCCTTCAGTTAATTTATGCTACTGTTTTAAATTAACAATAAGATCGGACAGGGAGCGTCGTACGAAAATCGGCATTAATATCTTGATCCAATCTCTAATTTTAATTAATTTACTTATTTTTAAATTAATAGTTTTCGACATTTATTGGTTTGTTTACTTCAAGCTTCAAGTTATTTAGTTGTTGCCTTTTCCCCAAATATTCAAATATCTTTGTTTGGCGTTGTTTTGGCAGCATTGGGATCTGGATTGGGAGAAATATGTTATTTGGCATTAAGCTCTCATTATTCCAAGTTTCTAAAATTTTTAGTCCTTTTAATTAAAATTTTAGATCAACAATAGCTTCTTGGTCCTCCGGGACAGGAGGTGCTGGAATAGCCGGAGCTTTAGCATATGCAATTTTAACTGAACCAAAATTTTTCGATATGTCCCCAAGAAATGCTTTATTAGTTATGCTTATCGTTCCAATAATCTTTGCAATAACGTAAAAATAATTTTTTGAGAAAATAATTAATTAATTATAATTAGTTATTGGTCATTATTAACACCTGTATTGACTGTTCACAGAATAAATTTATTTAAAATTTCAACGTGGATTGTTCCTGTCCAAAATATGAAAGAAAAAGAAAATCAAAAAATTGGAGAAGAAAAATATGATTGTAAAGCTTATACACACAATTTTACGTTTAGAGATAAATTAAAAATAATTTATGTAAGATTTTATATTTTGAAATAAATTAATTTTTTTATTTTAGCCATTATTAAAATATATGGTTCCACTCAGTTTTGTATATTTTGCTGAATATTTAATTAATTCGGGATTGGTAAATATATCTAATTTATGTATTTTAAAAACAAAAAAACCAAAGCCTGTATGGCAGGGCTGGAGAATTTTGAATTTTAAAAAGCGGAAGACGGAAGGTGGAAGAAACGGAAGAAAATAAAAAACGGAAGACGAAAGACGGAAGCGGAAGACCCAAAAAAGACGGAAGTAGGCGGAAGACGGAAGCGGAAGAAAAATAAAAAATTTTTGTTCATAATCAAAATTAAATTTTCATATTAGGATGTAGAAATAATAATTTTTCAACATTTTCAGGAGTAAAACCGGACCGGATTAATCCGGAAAAATCCGGCCGGATCCGGTCCGGCTCTAGTTGCAAATCCGGAATCCGGGTCCGGCAAATTTTTTACACCGGATTTGGGATTTGATCCGGTTCTGCAAATCACGATAGTCTTTCTAACTATATTTTAAAGCCTATTTTTTCTGTTAACATAATTTTTTGTAAATTTCTTAGAATTTTTATATAATTAAAAATAAATTTAAAAGCATCAATTAATGCATTTTGACTGTTCACATGGTTTTGGTTTATCATTAGAAAGCCAATTTCGTTGGTATATGGCATTATATCAATCAGGCGTCTTCTTTTCTAGAACTTCTGTTGCTTTTTTAAAATTACCTTCATTTGCATTATATTTTCTTCCTTTTTTACAGGCTTGAAGAAAAAAATTTAAAGAAATTAAAAAAAATATTTTTCAGAGTTTAAATTTGGCAATATTTTTAATTCAGTCAATTAACCAATTTATTCCTCATATTGGAATAATTTTTATTTTAACATTTATTGAAGGAATTTTTGGGGGCGCTTCATATGCTAATACTTTTGATAGAATACATAAAGAAGTGAGAAAATTTTTTAAAAAAATTATTTAATTGTTTTTAAGGCTTCCTCTCAAACTCGAGAATTTAGTCTTTCTATAGCATCAACTGGAGATTCTGTTGGAATTAGTTTAGCTGGTTTTGGTTCAATTATAGTTCACAATTATATTTGTAAATTGTATCCAATTATTTACCCTTAATCATAATAATTTTTAATTGTTGTATTTTTGTGTTCAGATAAAAATTGAAGAATGAAGATGAATTTAATAAAGTTTTGAATCTTTAGGATCATATTTATTTTTTAAATTTAACAACAAATCATAAAACAAATATAATTTAAAATTGACCAGAAAAACTTAAAGCCTCAACACTACCTCCTCAAAGGTTCTTTTATTTAATTAAGTTTTGGTTTCTTAGGAGAAGAAGTATCAGCTTCATCAGCTTTCTTCTTCAAAATACTGCAGCGTAACACATGTATGACATAAGATTCCTGATCCACCTCCTCATTACAATAATTACATAATTTTTTATCTGTCGACCCTAAATTTATGTTATAAAGTTATTGCAATTATTAATAGGGTTGTCCAAAATATACATAGCCGTTGGTTAATCACTTTCCTTTTCACTTTCAACAAGAGGAAAATAAACAGGATGAAAGAGATTTAAACTAACAACATTAAGTTTTTGGAAAACCCCTAGTTAATAAAAATAAAATTTCTACTAATTATTATAATTAATTAGATACGACTCTGATTGACTAAAAATATTTATTGGAACTCATGAATTCGCTCACTCGAATAGTAGAGCTTAAATCGTACCCTCCTGCGTGCTTTATCAAAATTATTTCAAAATTTAAAAAATCCCGCAATCCCGCGCGGCATCCCGTAAACTTAAATTAAGAAATTTTGCTGGAATATTCCCGCGGCAGTTACTCCCGCAAAATTTTAAAAAGTTACTCGCGCCTGCGGGATCACGCAAATACGATTTTGCCGACCTTTAGTTTATATAAACATTGGTCTTTTTCTTCTTTTCTACCAAAAAAAACAAATACATATTTTTAGTAATCGAAATTACTTTCCTTCCCTTTAATTGGAAATAAATTTAAAAAATACCTGGAAAATCTAAACTCGGTAAAGGAAACATAAATTTAAGTCGGTCAAATAATTGCGAAATATCATTGTTGGAATTAATATGAAAAGTAAAAAATCCAATCTAAATAAAGAATTGTGTAAAGACTTTTAAGACTTTTGGTATTGAGTATTGACTCAAGACTTTTCTTGGGTTTTTTCTGCCTTGGTATCTAAAATGCCCATGTGGTTCGGACCAAAATATAAGAAATAACTAAGAACTAAAAGTCCGTATATTATGCAATTTTTTTTTTGTTATTAATTTTAAAAAATTTAAGAGTTTTTAAAATTTAAAATATTAACAAAAATTTTGGTACCTTATCAAGAAATTTTTTTGTAGCCTTATTTTTCGAAACCGTCGCTAACAGTTGATTCTCAAAGTTTTTCACTATTTCACCAAGTTCAGAAAGATAATTTCCAACAATAAAAAATACTGAAAAAAATTTTTTAATAATTAAAAATTAAGTTTGAATACCATTTTATTGCTTAACATATTCACTCATATCATATAATTTCAAAGCTTTAAAAACATCAGTAACTGATTTGTTACAGAGTATAACATTTAAATGTCCTCTAAAAATGTAGAAATTACTATCGGTAGTACCGCGGTAGTACCAAACTGTGCCGAACACTAGTTAGGAACTGTCATGAGTAAAAATATCTATTCATAAATTTTTTAAACTATTTCAACTAATTTTAAAAATTATTAAATCTACCCCTAGGTTTGAAGCAGCCAAACAACTTGCTAGAAAGGACATCTTCCGATGATCCTTGAATAAATTAAAAATAAATTTAATAAACTTTTTGTTTTTAGATTAAAATAAATAAATTTTATATTTATTTGAAATTTTTTGGAAATTATGAAAAAATAAATTGGGTAGGGTAAACGTTGAAAATTTTTGGCTTTGTCCAAAAGCCAAAATTCCCCAGACTGCTGTCACGTAAAACCCCAAAACTTCTCTTAAAAAACTAAAATCGGTCGCTAAATTTCTTTAATCAGACACTGATTTCATCTGATAATATGTATATAGAAGCCCATATTTTTAAGAATGATTAATTTACCTTGAAAATATAAAAACACAAAAAATAGTAGAAATAATTTCATCTAAAATATAGTTAAAATTTAAATTCTAATTAATAATAGAGTAAAAATATCCAATCAATTTTATAAGATGGGAAATAAATTTAAAAATAATTTTAAAAAAAGTTTAAAAATTCTGTTCAGAAAATATTCTGACAGGTGGAAGTAGAAGACGAGATTATTCAAAAATATATAGGTTTATTAATTAAATTTGTTAATAAAAATCCCTTTCATCAAAGGAAAGATTCTCTCCAAATACAGCTGGAGATCTACTATGTATTATATTTTTTACTGAATCTACCTCTCCTTTACATTTTTTTAAAACTTTTAAAACACATTGGGGATATATAAAATACTCTTCCCTTTAATTTTTAAAACTAATTAAATTAATTTAATTTAAATGAATTTATATAAATAATTGACTGGCTATAAAAAATTTTTTTCAAATTCATAAGACATGTCATGTTAACAAGGCTTTGTGGAGAAAATCTTAATTGTTAACCCTCTAAAGATAGACAAGCTAGAGAAAAAAATTTAAATTCAGACAATTAAAAATCTATATTATAGACTGTCTAAAGCAGTAGAAAAATTTTTTTTGGCTAGACGTAAGTTGAAGGAAAGGTTAAATAATTAGAGAGGATTTCTTTTTAATTTTCTTGGGGAAGATGACAGAATTTAAGAAAAGTTTAGGGATTTTTAAAATTTTATTTGTCAAAACAAAAATTCCCAAGAATGGAACTGAAAGAATTGAATCTTGACAGCCTTTAATATAAAAAAAATTTTCGACGCAGCTCTGAAATTTCGACGCAGCTCTGTTACCGACACAGGTTCAAATAGAAAAAATTTAATATAAAGGCTTTAAATGTTTTTCAGGAAAATTTTTATTAATTAAAAATAAGCAAATATATTAAAAAAGCAACATTATTATCAAATAAAATTTATGGGTATGAATTTAAATAACGGCTGCAAATATAGTTGTGTATAAAAATTGAAGCAAATCCAGCCAAACAAATACCAGTAGTATCGCTTGTTGCAACAACTGCCATATTAAACTCTCGAGCTTTCAATTCAGACTATAAAGTAATTATTAAATAGTAGAGATGTCCGAGACTCTTGGTCTTGGAATCAAGACTTTTTTTCGGTCTCGGACATCTCTAATAAATAGAATTCAAAAAAATAAAAAAAATATTTGCCAAAAGATAATTTTATGTACATATGTAAAAATATCCTTACATTTAGGTTAAATTATGCAAATGTCCAAACTATGCACCGATATGCAAATATGCACGGAATTATAGAAATATAGATTAGGAAACGGTCCTAAATGCCCAGACCTACGTAAGACACAAAAACACCGCATGTTTTTCCCAGCCCTAATCATCTCCTAATACGATATATTCTTACTTATATCTATCTTCCTTTATAATTAATTACATCATTAACATAAAATTTAAGATATTGTAAATATTCAAATTTACTAAGTTAGCAAAAATTACTTCTTAATGCTAATAATTACAGTATTATAATGAAAGTTTACTTAATAAGGTTGTAGATTTTATAAATTTTAATTTAAATAGACCCCCTCTTTTCGAATATTTAATCTTAATTTTTCAACTATAAAATACCTTTTTATGTATTCTGTCTAATGTACCTCCATAAGAGATACCGCTAATACCACCTTGAATAAAAGCCAAAACAAAGACAATGGAAATATGAGGTATAAAGAAATGTAGGGATTGAAAGTAAAGAATTGCTGTAATTAAACACTGAAAATTAAAAAGAAGAAAATTATTTTTTAATTTTTAGATTGAGACAATTCTAGTTTAAAAAAGGATTAAAATTACCTGAATAAAAGGAAGTGAGCAAAGAACAAATGAAGGTACAGTAATTAATACAATGACTGAACGTACACAAAACACGCCAAACATATACAATGTAAAATACCAACGAAATTGACTTTGAAGTGATAAATCAAAACTGTGATCACAGTCAAAATGAATTAATTGAAACTATAAAATAAACTAATAAAACTAGGATAGACAAATTCGGGAAATCCCCAGATAAACGGATCCCATATCCGAAAAGATATTCCGAAAATATTTCGAATATTCGAATACGCTACATATTTCTAATATGACGAAAACGAGCAAATGGGTATTAGGATTTAAGTAGAGAGCGAGATTTTCAAAAAAAACCTTGACCTTGATTTTGGTTGGGTACCTTGACCAGATTCTTGACCTTGAGTCAAGGAAAATCAAGGAACGCTGAAAAATGCCTTGATCTGGACTCTGGATCAGAGCTGCGTCGAAATAAAAAAATCTTCGAAATTCGGAAATCGAAAATCGAAAGAAATCCAAAAATATCGAAATCGAAATTTTATAAAAAAATTCGAAAATCGAAAATCGGTAATCGAAAATCGAAATTTTTAAAATAACTAAAAGAGTAGTAAACAATCCGCAATATGGAGATATAAGGGTTAATCTTGAGATATAAGGGGATTCAATGGATTAATGGTAGTCTTAAGAGATATCAGTGATCGTAGGGATATACAGGATTAGGGGGTTGACTAGAGACCAATTAAATCCGCACCCTAGATCACTACTTACCCCTTGATAAACTTGATATCCCATCATCCTATATCCCTCTTATTATTGTAAGGCAAATGGATTAATTGAAGGCCAGGGTGGTCGAAAATCGAACGAAAATCGAAAAAACTAAAATTATCGAAATCGAAATTTTATGAAAAAAAGCGAAATTCGGAAATCGAAAATCGGTAGAAAAAAACGTCGAAAATCGAAAATCGAAATTTCGACGCAGCTCTGCTCTGGATCCAGGAAAAATCAAGGTCTGGATCCAGATCTAGCCCGCTCTCTAGATTTAAGCAAAACAATCAACATCCGAAATTCTGTCACATAACAGAATGTTCCCTATTATCCAGTTTAAAGTGATTAATCTTTAATTATTTAAAGTTTTTACGGTTTTTGGGTTAGAAAAATAATAGCCAGTAATTTTAATCTCTCGATTTTTTAAAATAAAATAGCTTAAATCAATTTAAGAAAATCAAACCAATCCAGAGTTCGATATATATTCAGCTAAATATACAATAGTAAGTGGAAGCATGTATTGCTGGAGTGGCTGTTAAAATAAATAAATATTAATGATTTTATTACTAAAATTAAATTTATTGTATAGTTTTACATAATTTAAAATTAATTTATTTAATTAACAATTTATTTTTAGATAATTTAAATTTCCAACCAAAATCATTTTTAGCTTTGAGGCAAGAGAAAATTCATGAGTGAAGGCATGTTCATTTGTGTTAATCAAATAAGATTCCTGAAATTATTATGGTACTAAATTAAATTTCTTAGAAAATTTAAAAATATTTGTTAGGTACTCTTTGAAGCTTCTATTTACTCCAATAATTGCTTTACTTCTGATTAGAGTAGGTAGAAGACCGAGGATTGCCCAATGATGAGCAAGGGTGTTTCAACCAGTGATGTCAAAGTTCCAAAATCTCTCTGGAACTAGTTCCAGTTCCAGAACTAGGTTTTTAATTTAAGTAGTTCCAGTTCCGGAACTACATTTTTGAAATTCCTTAGTTCCAGTTCTGGAACTAGTTCCAAGCTAGTTCTAGTTCCAAATTTCTAAATTTTTTTGAATATGAAAAGAGTTATCAATTTAACAAATAAAGGCATGATTTGAAGATAAACTGGAGCGAAAATTTTGAGAATTTCTAAAGTCGTAGGCCAAAAAATTCACTTTTTCAGCGCCGCAGGCGAAAATTTTGAGAATTTCTAAAGTCGTAGGCCAAAAAATTCACGTTTTCAGCGCCGCAGGCGAAAATTTTGAGAATTCAGGAGCTCAAGCAGCTACTTCATCGAGGAAATATTGTCAAAAATATACCCCCAAGAACTAGTTCAAAAGCTAGTTCCAGACATTTACTAGTTCCGTAGTTCCAGTTCCAAGCTAGTTCCAGCATTTACTAGTTCCGTAGTTCTAGTTCCAAACTAGTTCCAGATAATCGTTAGTTCCGTAGTTCTAGTTCTGGAACTAGAACTAACTAGTTCCGGAACTGGAACTGGAACTTTGACATCACTGGTTTCAACAACTGGGGGCGTTGTTCAACCAGGATTATGCACCAAGGATGAAAAATCCTAAGCACCAAGATCGATTTTGTGATAATGATTTGGAGAAGGTTTGGATTTATAGTGATTTGATGAAATATCCTTCCGAGGGAATTTAAAGAAATGCCTAGGGATTACAGAGCAGACCAACAGATTTGTGATATTATTATAGATCAAGTGGTAGTGGAGATCTAGGGTATCGGAGATCTATTCATCCACTGATATCAGTGAATGAATGGATAATTATTTGGATAAGGAATAACATTTTTAGAGATAGCGGGCCCGGAGGATTAAGGGGGATTTAGGGATAACGGGGATTACTAACGATGGCATTGAAGTTGGCAAGTGTTGTAGGATTAAGGGAAATCAAACCAATTGATATCACTCTAAAATGGTCCTCGACCTATTATACTTCTGATTATGACTCTGGTTCTACTTATTAGTCCATTAATTTTTAAAATCTATTATTTACTGATACAGTTACTGAAAGCCCATATGGGGATATAGGAGAGAAAACTACCTTATTTTTCTTAACCTACCTTATTATTTTGGAGATTATTAATATTCTTATTTTTTTCTCCTCCATTAGTTGAAAGTTTAATAATGTTTGGTAAAGGCTCGGGTACTACATTAATTTTAATTTTTCGAGAAGTTTTCTGTGCTGGGACAATCCATGTTGAAGGTTTTAATAATTTCATCCTATGAACAGTTGGTGCAGGCGTGAGTACAAACCAATAACTTTAAAAAATAAAATGATTAGTGGATAGGGAAATCTAGATTACTACACAGGAACTACCTTAAAGCAAAAATCATTGGCACAATAAGCATCAGAAGAGTAACCGTCCTTGTAGACAAATTAAAGAATTTAGGTTCTGATAGAACACTATATGCCAGGGATGGTATTATACTAGAAGCCCCAGTACCCGCTGTCCAAGCAGATAGCGTTGATCTAAGGTTATTAACAGTTCTTTTTTAATTCCAAAAATATAACTTTGAATAATGTGACGTAAGGGCAGATAAACATATTTGTCCAATTCCAACAGAAATTGAGTCAAAAACTACACCTAAAAGGGACATTTGTATACTTGTTGAGAAGGCAACAAGTATATAGGATGTTGAATGAGTAAAGCAAACCAGAAAGATTCGAAATCTTAAAATATAGATTTATGGTTTATTAAAAATAAATTGAAAAAAGTTAATTGTGAATACATAAGTTGGGAAATAAATCAGTTATTTGAGGTAATCAAGGTGTTGTAAAGTTTTTTTAAGAAAATTATTGGTAGTTTTACACTGCCCCTGATTATTTGTAATTTTACACCGATCCTTATTAGAGGCATCTTCAAGATCCGACAACCCCAACCCTCCCGTCCCACACCCCCACCATTCACAATAATAGAAGATTGTTTAAAAGCCTATAATCTTTTTGTAACTGTTAAACACCAATTTTTTTGAGTAACGTTATATGTTTTTTTGCTCAAGGAGTTTTAAAAATAATTTTAAAAATTAAATTTAAAAAATTAACCCAAAAGGGATTCTATTCATAAAGAACGGAAATGCGTATTTAACGACAAAAGCAGGCAAACCAGTAGCTAATAAAATTGTTCCAGTTGACATTAATTTATCACAACGAGGTTTTCCCAATTCTTCCTTTAAATTTTAGAAAAGAAATTAAATAAATTTTATTTAATTTAAATACAATGCAATATCTAGAAGTACTATTTAAATTTTTGTTTTCACTCTCTCCGCTTTGTTCGTGTATAATATCCACAGCTGCAGTAAGTATTATATTATTAACGTAATTACAAGCAAGGCCAAAAATCCTTTAAATTTATTATAAATAGTATTCACAGACTAAAGAATATTTTTGATTTACTTTGAAATAAGGTCCTAATCCCCTTTATAATTTTTAAAGATGAAAATTCTCATTTTTATACGTCTTCTAGTTGAGTAAGTTAAAAATAATAATAAACTTTTAATATAATATAAACTTCAAAAAAACTTTTAATAACTACCCTGGGTAATTATTTTTTCGACCTTCCGTAGGGGGGAGTGATTAGTTAAGTGAGGGTAATTATATGAGGTTTGGAATTTTAACGCGTTTTAGGGCAATTAATGTAGGGCAGTGTTTGTCTAAACATATCGCTAGAAGTTTTAATTAATAGAACTGGGGTAACTATTTAAGGGAGGGCAATTAATACAGGCTATACGATTTGTGATGGTGCCCTTATATAAAAATTAATTTTTTAAATAAAAATTTTATTAACCAAAAAGCAAAAAGATCCCGGTAATTATTCTTGTTTCCACCACTTTTCGAGGACATAATTAACAGTTAAAATTGAGACAGATAATCAAATAAACTTTGAATAAATATTTTATATAAAAATATTTTTTAATAAATTACAAATGCTTCTCACGTTTTCCTTTAAAGATTTAAATTAAAAAACAATTAATTAATATTAGAAAATAAAAAATTATTTTAAATAATCATTTAATTAAAATAAGAAGCCTTTAAAAATAGATAATAAAAATAATTAAAAAAATTTTTTAGGAATTTATTTTATGAAAAGAAAAATATTTATCAGTTAGTTTTGAATGTAAATATTTATTGCATTCACTACTAGTTTTTTCCTACTAAATAATTTTTTAATTAATTATTTGTTTTATTTCAATAATGATCAAGTATAAAGATTATCAAAAAAATTTTTTTATATAAATTTAAGGAATTTTGTAGTTTTTGTAGTTAATTTATACAATAAAAATTAAAAAATATTATCAGTTAATAAAGAAAATTTTTTAATTATTAGATAATATTTTTTTATATTTTGCAATTATATTTAAAAAATTAGTATAAGATGGAGTGAATTTGCATCAAAAAAATTTTTTTAATTTGCAAAATATGATTGAGAATATAAATTGGCAAAAGATTTTATAATCTATATCCTCAAATATTCCACATCTCCAATTTTCGGTATCCAAGATGTTATGTCCTAGGGTAGCGGTCTTACCTAGTGACAAACAGAATAACACAAGAATAGAATATGACGTTTATCCGAATAGTAAATACAATAATAGCGAAGGTGGCAAAAGGCAAGAATGACGAAGGACAGGCGGCGACGGTCGGCCCAGGTGCCGACCAAGACTGATCTCTAACGACTCCTTTTATACTAGACCCATACATACCTAACACAAGAGAAGAATTATGTCTTTTTGGCTATCGGAAGTGTTATGCTTTAGGTTTGCCCTAACTTTTAATGGAGCGCCTATGAGCACATGCATAAAAGTTTGTCTACGTATATTAAAGACTACAGATAATCGATGAAGATCTAGAGAGCAGGATAACTAAACCAACACGGCCTAATTTTATTCAATTCTTGTGTATTTTTGCAACGTGTTTGCTTCATTCTTTGAACATGCGCTCGATTTTCTTGTTTCAAATGGTCATTAAATATGATTCATAATCCTTTTAATTTTAAGAATTAATTAATAATAATCTAAGAAATCGCCTTTAAAAAGGTGGGAAAGTCTAACAAAAAATGATAGACAATTTATTTATTTCACAACAATTTTGAAAACATTTTATTTCAAAGTCTAAATAAAAAGTAAATGAAAAAACATTCTCAATTTTAAAATTTAAATATTAAAAACTTAATTAATACACGTTAACAACCAAAAAATGTCAAAATTATTTTTCCCCCTTTTCTTTATCATTGTTTCAATTTATTTTGTAAATACCTCTTCAAACTCTCAATCAACAATGACTAGCCTTCACACAAACAATAATTCTTCAAGAAACAACATCCAAAATAGTGGTATTACTAAACCAGGAGCGAGTGGTATTGTTCAACCTGATTCAGAGCGTTCCGTAAATCAGCCAGGCAAGAGAGTGTTCTTATTTAATGTTGGGTTGATAAAATATCCTAAGATCATTTTCCTGGGTTCAGACAAATTCAGGTGTTTTTGGCTATTAAAAACAGATTTTATTATTGAACATAATGAAAATAACACATCTACCGATTTAAATGTATAGATTTTTAAAATTTTTTACCATTATTTTAATAAATTACCAAATTATATTATTTAGATAACCACCATCAACCTCCTGTAGATAATCAACATTTAGATCACCTTTTAGGCCACGCTATAGGATATGATCCTTATTACAATAATTATAAAGACTGAAATAATTTTTATAGAGAAAATGTTGAAGATTAAATTTTCAAAGATGATTTTACAAATATCTATTATTTCAACTTTCTATCAACGATTCTGTTAATTAATATATTACTATTATTAATTCTCCACACTTTTTTGTAAGCATAAAACAAAGTTTTGCTGTCTAAAAAATTCATAAAATCAAAAACGTAATTAAATTTAACTCAAATATTTTAATTTCCAACATTTCTAGATTGTCGATAATTTATTAAATTATCAAGAACATTTTATCATGTCCCTTTTACAAAATTTAGAAAACATCTTTCAAGACGGAATTCTCGAGATTAAAAATAAATAAATGTATTTAGAAAGAATTACAATAAAATATTGTTAATATTTTAAGAATTACAATAAAATACATAAAAAAATTGCTTCTCTAATTTCTCTTCAATTTATCCTAAATTCAAATTTTCAGCAATTTTCCCTTTTCTTCTATTATGCTAATTTTGGTAATTCTAGTTTATTCATCTTTAGTAATCTTTTTTAAAACTTTTTAGTTTCAAAAATAAATTTCTTAAATAAATTTTAAATTTAATTTATTTAAATGTATTTAATTAAGAAATTGAGACGAGAGGCAATACATTTATTTTACAGCAATAAATGCTTAAATTTTAAATAAGCATTGATTGTTAATTTGCAAGCAATTATTTAAAAAATTTTATTTTGCAATAAATCTTTTAAAAATCCTTTCTTTAGCATTTCCGGTCCCCATGATAATCGGCATTATCCATTCATATATCTAATTTAGTGATCAATGTTCTATTAAAATTTTATATATAAAAAATCAAGCAGAATAGGGAAGAATCATTCAAGATTTTAAAATTTCAAACAAAACATTAACAACCAAAAAAATGTCAAAATTATTTTTCCCTCTTATAATGTTTGTCTTTGTTTCCATTTATTTTGTGAATACCTCTTCAAACTCTCAGTCAACAATTACTAGCCTTAACACAAACAATAATTCTTCAAGAAACGGTAATAGTCGTAGCACAAGAACTGGAGTGAGTGGTGTTGTTCGACCTGATTCAACACGTTCTGTGAATCAACCAGGTTGGAATTTTTAGTAAAAACAGAGTGCGGAGTGTTTTTAGGTTAAGTATCGAGATTGATAAAAAATTCGTTTGATCGGATTTTTAGTCTTAGAACAGATGTTATTGCTTTTTAGGTTGTTAATGACGTGCTGAACCTTTTATTTATAGGGAATTTTATTTATTTTTGACACTTCGTCCAGTTTTCTCCCTATTTTCTTCATTTAAAATATTATAAAATATTTTTACCATTTTGTAATATTTTTCAAATTTTTTGGCATGTCAAATAAAAGTGAAAAAAGTTCTTTAAAGAGTATAACGACAAAATAAGAGCCAGCGAATTAAATTATATTATTTAGATAACCACCATCAACCTCCTGTAGATAATCAACATTTAAATCATCTTTTGGGCCACGCAACAGGATATGATCCTTATTACAATAATTATCAATATTGAAATAGATTTTATTGAAGAAATGATGAAGATTTTGCTTTTGAAATCCGCGTAGTTCTGTCAACCTTTTTTTTACTTTTCATTTATTCTTTTCTACAATTTTTTCGGTCATGTTTTAAAAAATATTAATTATTAAAAATTTATTAAAAATTAAATATTTCTCTACAGCAACTTAATAAATTTACTATTAATATTGCAGCACTAATCAAAACATATGTACTAGGTATATCCCAATTTTCTTCTAAACATCTTTAGTTTCCAACATAATTTTTAAAGTTTTATTTTGTAAATTAAATTCTTCTCCCAATAGGGATGGTGGAAAGGCGGTGTCAAAGCGGAATCTGGGGAGATCCTTGGATATTCTAATCTGATTTCTAAACCGAAAATTTTTGTATGTCCAAACTTTTTTCGAATTCCGGATCCGAAAACACTACTCACAATAATCTAATAAATCAAAATTAAAATATCAAAAATGTGAAGACTTCGAATAGCTTTTTTTTATTTTTTAATATTTTTTAATTTTATTTCAAATTTCAATTAAGCATAAATAGCCGGATGATCATTTGTTTTATTTTTTGTTTAAAATTTATTTCTAATTTAAAATATACTCACTTTACTTTTAATAATTCTTATAGTAAAACAAAAAAATTGTTTTAATAATCAAAATAATTTTTTATTTATTTCTCTTTAACACTTTATTCAATATAATAGAGAATTCGGTAAATAAAAAATATGTAAAAATAACCATTTATTTTATCCAAAATTTATTGATTTTATCCTTTTTAGGTTAATTTTCTAATTTTATTTTTAAAAATTAAAAAAATTCGTTTAAAAAACTTTAACTTTATCACGTCTTAAAAATAAAAAAAGTTAACTTTATTAAAGTAAATTGTATTTCTCCAAAAATTCATAGAAATCTCTAAAATTTCAATTATAAGTTTTACTTATTCTCTTTGTTTAAATTCTATTTTTTGTGATTTTAAAGAAAAAATTTAATTAATAAATCTCGTTTTAACTTATTGTTTAATGAAAACTTTTATTTCAAATTTTATTGAATTTTATAAATTTTCGAGGTTTTAGTAGAAACCTTGAAAGTAAAATTGATTTTATTATCTTTTCTAAACTTAAACTTTTTTATTTCAAAATTTTTAATAAAATTACGTGGCTTTTTAAGTTTTTTTAAAAAGGAAATTGATTTTAAAAATAACAATCGTGTCGGGTATTTTTTTATTTTCAAACAATTTTTATTTAATAAAAATTTTGTTTAACGTTTCTTTCTTAAAAATTAATATTTGTTTGTGTATATATTAAATTAATTCTATAAATTTAATTTAATAATTTTAATTTAATATTTAATCAAGAAAATTTTAAAATGAAAGAAATTGCTGAGAAAAACAAAATGGGTTAGTTTTCTGATTTTTTAAAAATAAAATTATTAAAGTTTAAATTATTGACGGGACCTTTGTCCCTAAAAAATTAAAAAATAATTGAAAAAGGAAGTTTAGAAACTTCCTCTTCAAATAATATATAATTTGCCATAAAATGAGAAAAAATAAAAAATAAATAAAAAGGCAAAAAGGTGGGCGACTTCCAAACTATTACCAAATATATTTAAAATAAAATATTTAAATTAATTAAATCCAATTAAAATTATAAAAGTGCAAGTCAATAAAAAGGAAAAAATATATTTAAAAAAGAATGGACTTTGTATCTTTCCAATAAAAATACAAAGATTTATTAGATCCGTTCTGTTTTTTAAAGAGATAAACGATAACAAATTAATTAAACCGGGCTTGTATAAGTTTAATCGTTTATCGAGAAACCGTGAACGGCTCATTACAATGGCCACTAATTTTGGCTAAAATTTTTGAAAGAACACTTGTAACATTTGTTACATTTTACCAGTTTTTAACTGGATTTTTGGTTGTTTTTTACCTTTTTTGAGGAAAAGAAGCAATTTATTTGCTTTGTTGAAAAATAAAGATTGGATTCTTTACAAGTCAATAACAAGCTGGCTATCAGCCTTGTTTTGATTAAAAAATAAAAGAAAGAGAATAATAAAAATCGCCCACGTATATATATTTTTTGGCAAAGCTAATACATGCACTAAAGCTTTGTCCTTCTTTTTGAGCCGTTCTTTTGGCCGGCTGTCTCCTTTATTTTTCACACCAATCCCGCCTCCCCTTCTTTTCTTTATAAGCAAAAATATTGCCCCCTTTAGTGTTCAGTTTTTCAAAATTTTAAAATAAAAATTTAAATAAAAATATTAAAATAAAAATTATTTTTTCTTTTTGGAAATTATTACTAGGAAAATTTTTTATTGGAAAAATTCTTTAAAAAGAAGAATTATTTAAAATTCTTTAAAAGAAGGAAAAATTTTTTGGGAAGATTTAAAATTTAAATTTGAATATTTTTACTGTGTGCTACAGTTTCTGGTGCTCCCAGGCGGCAAAACAAAATTTATAATTTAAAAATTTTTTAATTTCTTCAAAATTTTTAAATTTCTTCAATTTATTCAAAATTTTAAATTTCTTCAATACTACTACCTACTTCCATTCTGAGTGAAATACCACTACTTTCATCGATTCTCCTTCAATTTTGCTTGGCAAAAAATAGTAAATTTTTATTAATTTTTAAAATTAATTTGGTAATATTCACACTGAATCCATTGTAAATTCAGTAGTGTTTATATTATAGGAAAAAAAATATTAAAAAATAAAATAATTAAATTAAATAATTTCAAATCGAGCCCTTGTACTCGATTTGAAAAGGGAGGTAAATAAAAAGGGAAAAAATAGAAAAGAAATAAAATAATTACAAAACGAGCCATTGTCACTCGTTTTGTAAAAATATCAAAAATACAAAAAAAATATATATAATTAAAAATTTTGGTTCTTTGCCAGTCTCTCTTCCTTTCTCTCTCTCTCTTTTCCTCTCATTTCATCACACAGTCCCTTGTCAAACTGTGTTGATTAAAAAGGATTTTTGAAGAATTTGAAGATATTTGCGTGCTTTAGAGTCAGAATTTGGTTAAATTTGTGAAGATTGGAAAAATTTGAATATTTTTGTGGAAAAATTTATAAAATAATAAATTGAAAGAAGAAGTTATGTCCGCTCCGCTCAAAACAGCCATTGTATCCGCCTTTAAGGCTTGGATGGAATTTAAGGAGGTGGACTTTGAGGTAGGAATTGAAGCCGGCGACTCCGCGCAGTTGCGAAAAATTAAATATGAAGGAATGTATGAAGATTTAAGGAATGAAGTTCAAGCCCAGGAGGCAATTATCACTGACGTAAAAAATGTTTTGACGGCGTGGGGGGACCTTTTGAGAAAAATGAATGGGGAAGAAAGGCGAGCCGGAAATGAAGATTATATTGAATTTAATGAGGTGCATCATGTCGAGAATACTCTCCAGAAGTTCGAGGAAAATGCCCGGTCTTTGAGAGAATATGCCCATATTATTTTGACCCAATTGAAAATTGCAAAGCTCGACGCCGAAAAGGAGCGCCAACAGGAGGAGTTAAGATTCCATACGGCGGCAGCAGCCGTGGGGAATCGACTCGAAACTCAGGCTGCTCCGGCGGGACCTGGAGGTTCCCGTTCCCTACACTCTTTATACCAACTCCCGACTTTACAAATAAGGAAGTTTGGTGGAAATCGACGAGAATGGCTGGATTTTTATGAAAGTTTTAAATGTGCCGTCGACAATTCTGTCGCTTCAGAAATTGAGAAACTGACCCTGCTTCGTTCCTTACTTGAAGGCGAAGCACGAGACCTTATCTCGGGATTTCGACTCGAGACCCGAAGTTTTGAGGAGGCCATAAAATTATTGAAAGATTATTATGGCAATACCGAGGCTCATGTGCGCGACTTGCACATTAAATTGGCCAATTTAAAGCCGTGTCAAAATTTGAAGGACACGAAAAATTTTGCGTTCGAGCTAGAACGCTTGTCTCGAGAATTAAAAAACGCTCGAGAGGATATTGAAGGGCCCGCAATTTATTTGGCATTGGAGAAAAAATTAAATAAAAATTTTTTGAGAGAAATATTAGTGAAGAAAAATGAGGAAGGTTCAAGATGGAACACTTCCAAATTTCGAGAGGCTTTGCATAATGCTTTACAAAGAGAATTGGCCATACAAGAAGTACTTTTGGAGAATGATCAGGACAAATTGCATGCTCCAAAAATTCAGAAGCCCCCGCCTAGAAATTTTAATTCTAATCAACAAGGCCAACATTATACTTACGCGGCGATCGAGCCAATAAATATTTTGAGGGGTCAAGGAAAAATTCCCCAATTTAATTATCAGAATGTTAGTAAAGGGCCAAGATGTTTATTTTGCGCTGAAAGTCATTGGAGTGACCAGTGCCAAAAATATAATAATGCCAACGCCCGAATTCAATTCGTGCGCCTAAAAAATTTATGTATGGGATGTTTGAGTAACAGCCATACAAAACTTCAATGCCAAAGGCCTTCGACATGTTTTTATTGTGGGGGAAGACATCCTCGTGCCCTATGTTTCAAAAAATTTGGCCAAAATTTAAATAATAATTTTAATAATAATTCTAAATGGAATGAGGCTCAAAATAAAAATAAAATTAATTTTTCTAATAATAAAAATAAAAATAATGGACCTGGAAATAGATTCGATTTTGACCCGAATCGTCCAGGATTAAATAATTGGAAAGGAACTGGTGCAAATAATGTTCCGATTGGAATCAGGAGAGATGGTTCTCCTTTTAATAATGGAGGATTTAATTCCTCCAAAGAAAATAATTTTAATAAAGAAGTGAGATTTTCCCCCAAAAGGGAAGTGGCTCCTCAGCAAGTTAATTGTCAAATGATCGAGCCTTTAAATAATGATGGACTAGGAAAGTCCTTACTTATGACTGTAGAAATTACGGTATTTAATCCTAAAAAAGAGGAAATAAATTTAAAGGTTCTCGCCTTCCTGGACCCCGGAAGTCAGAGATCCTTTGTCACTAAAGAGGCAGCTAATAAATTAAATTTGGATTCTATTGGAAGTGAGGAGTATTATTTGACGAGCTTTGGAAATAGTATGCCTAAAAAATATAAATGTGACCTAGTCAAAATCGGATTAAGAGGAGAAAATCAAAAGTTGACTATGGTCTTAAATAAATTAGATTTTCTAGTTAATCCTCTTCCTTACTACAATGTAAAGGAAATGCTGAAGGATTATGATAAAATTTATGTCGAAAAATTGTTGACCACTGAATATAGGCAACCTGACATCCTGCTCGGCATGGACATTTGGCATGAGCTTCATGTTCAAAGAATGCAGGTTTTGCCGAGTGGTTTTACAATTTGTCAGTCAAGATTGGGGCCCATAATGAGTGGCCTAGGACAAATTGAGGATGAACCTCAACAATTAATTACAGGCATTTATAAAGCCCAAACTACCCAAATTTATTCAGTAATTCAATTTACTGAAAATAAACATCAGAAAAATATAGAGGTTGACCAAGAAAATGAAGAAAATTTGGTAACCTTTTTTGGCCTATCGGGAATTGGAATGGATGATTTAACTCCTCGAATTAAGGACCAAGAAGTACTGGAAAATTTTAGAAAAAATCTTACTTTCATTGATGGGCGCTATCAAATAGCCTTACCATTCAATGAAAATATTAAATTTTTGCCTACTAATTTCCATCATGCAAAAATTAGATTAACAAATACAATAAGAAAATTACAAAAATTGGGTCTTGTGGACGAATACCAAAAAATAATTACAGAACAATTAGAAAATGGAATGATTGAAATAATTGAAAACCCTAAAGAATCACAAGGCCCAGTTCATTATCTGCCTCATCGCGCGGTGATTCGCACTGACAAAACATTTACAAAAGTGAGAATTGTAATGGATGCCAGTGCCAAGCCTCCAGGGCAGCCAGCTTTACCCTCCTTAAATAATTGCCTGTACACCGGGCCATTATTGTTGAAGCAGCTTGTCGGAATTTTATTAAGATTCCGCTTTTTAAATAAAGTTATTCTGGCAGATATTGAGAAAGCTTTCCTTCAATTAGGAGTGCGCGAGACGGATCGTGACTGTACACGGTTTCTCTGGGTGGCTAATCCCAAAGAAATCCGTCCCGATCAGATACCGTACACCAAATGTCTGGTGTATCGATTTTGTAGAGTTAGTTTTGGACTAACTGTCTCGCCTTTTTTATTAAATGCTACTATTCAAGAGCATTTAAAATTATTTGACTCTCCGATTGCCCGGAGCATAGAAGAAAATTTATATATGGATAATATTATGATTGAATTAAAGGAAGGAAATATTATAGGAGAAGTTTATAAAGAGGCCAAAAATATTTTTTCCGCAGCAGGAATGAGGCTGCGCGAATTTTTTGGTGCAACTAAAGAAGAATTTTTCGATGTACCGGAGGAGGATTTATCTCCTAATTTAAAAGAAACTAAAATATTTGGCATAAAATGGAATTTGGAAAAGGAAACTCTTTCAATAGAATTTCCAAAAATAGAAAATTTTAAAACCAAAAGGCAATTATTATCCACAATTGCTAAAGTTTATGACCCCCTAGGCCTTATTTCTCCGGCATTAATTCCCGCTAAATTATTAATGCAAAAAATTGTAGAAGATAATTATAAATGGGATGATCGAATAAATGATGAATATTATCAAAAATTAATTAATGTTCTACAAACTTGGCAAGAAAATGGACAACCTCTTAAAATATTTTTCCCAAGAAAATTATATTTTTGGGATTTAAAAAATCCTGAATTTCATTGCTTCACTGATGCCAGTGGAGTGGGATTCGGTTGTGCCATTTATGTACGAGCCGAGGCAGAAAAAGCTCATTTAATATTTGCCAAGAGTTTATTAAAGCCTGCTCGTTTACAATTAACGGAGGCAACAATACCCCGGCTTGAGCTTCAGGCTCTGACCCTGGGGGTAAAAGTGCTTAATTTTTTGCAAAATGAATTAAAATTTGAAAAAATTCAAGCAACTATTTGGACTGACTCTCAATGTAATATTGAGCGTCTAAATAAATACGAAAAATATGACCGTTTTACGGCCAATCGTATTACTAAAATTCGAGGGCAATATTTGGTTAAACATATTGCTAGTGAGGAGAACCCTGCTGATCTTTGCTCCAGAGGGACTACTCCAAGTGCCCTGCAGAAGAATATATTTTGGTGGAACGGCCCTAATTGGTTATCTGACAGAAAAGATTTTTGGGTTAAACCAAAATTTGAATATATTCCTGGCACAGAAAAAATCGATGAGGAAATAATGGAGGCTATAATTGAGCAAGAGCCAATTAAAAAATCTATTATAATAGAAAAAAGATTTTCTAATTATTGGCGATTAATTCGATCTCTAGCCTATGCTTTTAGATTTTTAAGAAAAATTGGAATTAAAATAAGATGGAAAGGAATATTAGGAACGGAAGAATTTAAAAATTTAAAAAATAATTTATCAACTGAAGAATTAAAATTTGCGAGAAATTATTTAATAATAAAAGCCCAGGAAGCCTTTCCTCCAGAAGATGAAAGAAAAAGAGTCTTAAATATGATAAAAATTCAAGGAACCTGGATTTGCCAGGGCAGAATTAAAGAGGCAGATATTCCAAATGAAGCTATTCTGCCCATATATTTACCCAAAGAAGCCTGGCTGACTAAATTAATTATAATAAATTTACATAAAATGAATAATCACTGTGGAACTCAAATATTGTTGGGGATAATAAGAATGAATTATTGGATCCCTCAGGGGAGAAGAGCTGTGCGCGAAGTATTAAATTCGGCTCGATATGGCTGTTTAATTTGTAGAAAATTTAATTTACAGCCATATGCCCCTAAAAGATTTGGTTTACTCCCAAAGGAGAGGATTAATGTGGCCAGACCCTTCAATAATGTTGGCATTGATTTCTTTGGCCCAATGACGGCAAAAATTCAAGATAAGCCTGAGAAAGTTTATGGAGCACTTTTTACTTGCATGGTGATACGCGCAGTTCATATTGAATTGGCATATGATTTGTCCGGAGTATCATTTCTTCAGGCTTATAGAAGATTTATTGCTCGAAGAGGAATTCCGAGCATTATCTTTTCTGACAATGCTACTAATTTCCAATTTGGTGCCAAAATTATTAAAAAATTAAGTGACCAAACCTGGTGCACCCAAGAAGTGCAAGAATGGATTGTTCACAAAGGCACTCAATGGAAATTTACTACCCCAAGAAACCCCCGCAAGGGAGGTGCTTGGGAGAGAATGATAGGGGTTGTGAAAAATGCTTTGAAAAGAAGTGTGGGGAAAAAGCTATTGGACCATGTCGAGCTTGCGACTCTTTTTATTGAGCTCGAGGCAATGGTCAACAGCCGCCCCCTAACTTATCAATCTGATGGCGAGCCTTTGAGGGCTATTCGGCCAATTGACTTTTTAATTCCTTATGCTCCTGTTGAAATAAATTTCGCTAATATAGGGGATGATTCTGATTATGAAGAGGAAATGAGTAGAGAGAAAGGATTAAAAAATATGAGAGACATTAATAAAAAATTAAATAAATTTTGGGACTTTTGGAAATCCCAATATCTCCTCTCTCTTAGGGAAAGAGGAGAGAAATTTGGTAAAAATACTGGCAAGGAACCACAGGTCGGGGAGGTCGTTATCGTTGAGGAAGACCTACCCCGCCCTTTATGGAAACTCGCTCGAATAATCGATTTAATTCGAGGACGAGATGGAATAATTCGAACAGTTAAATTAAATATATTAGGAAAAATTTTTAAAAGAAGTATAACTCAAATTTTTCCTTTAGAACTGCCATCAGAACAACAACTACTAAAATTACGACAACCTAAGGATCGAAATATAGAAGAAGAAATGGATTCTAGTTCTGAAGAAGATACACCCTTCCCTGCCCGAGCTCGACCAAATAAAAAACTCAATCGACCAACCAAAGTACCTGAAATTATTATGATGGCAACAGTAGAATCTAGTCTACCACCAACGATGCCTGCCGTAAGAGATTTGAGAGAAGAAAGAATTTTGAAAGAATCTAGGGAAGAAAAGGAAAGAGAAGAAGAAGAAATTCAAATCTTGGAAGCTCCTCAAATTCCAATTCTCCCAGCAGTAAGAGATAGAAGAGAAGATAGAGCATTAGAAGAAGCAAGAAAGGAAAAAGATGAGCAAAAACGTAATGGAAAGAAGCGCAAAGTGGTGTCTGATTTAAATCTTGTGGTAGAAAAAAGAGGTGGAAAGAAGTATAGTTGCCGAAAATATGGTCATGATTTTAAAGGCAAATTTAAAATCCCCTTTAAACCTATAATAAGATATGGACGTGTAATACCTCGAAATTCTGCTAAACCACCTGGCGTCAATATGCTTGATAGAGCCCTCGCGTCCGTCAATGCCTCGAATGCTAAAAGGGAGCGTCTAATCGCAAAAGAGAAAAGATTTAGATGATTCAAAATTTTATAAAACTCAAGACGCATCCCTCAAAAAATATCAACAGGGCTACGATCGAGATAAACACGATCGATGGAGAATAAAACAGAAGGAGCAGATAGCTACTTTGGCTTCAAGAAGAGAACGCCAAGTAGTTGAATTAAAGAAGGATTATATGTGGCCTGCCCCTGAAATAGAAAATGAAGTATGGGGCTATGATATTTTTTCAAAATGTGAAGGACCTAATCATTTGGAATGCATCAAATCAACGACTTCTAGTAGGACGGCGCACTCTCGACGCCTTCCTATTCAAGTTACTTTCCCAATAATGACAACGCTTGTTCATTATTTGGTGTTCAATTGGTTTGGAAGGCAGAAGTTCGGAAACAACCAAATTTGGGAAGGAATCAGAGATCAATTCTGTCAACCCGAATTGAATCCGATGTGGCTTCTTGTAAAATTTTGGCAATACATTAAATTGGATCCAAAAAAGGCCTTCAAGGATAGATTTCTAATTGATATCCTTGTTCTTCGAAGAATGAATTGCAAGGTCTTTCAACATCAATTCAACTACCATTGGAATGGCCAGATTAAACTTCAGGAGCCGCCGAAAACCCCTATAGAAGAATTAAATGAATGGGCCTCATATATTACTAGGATGTTCTCAAAATTATTAACGAAGCGCAATTACCAGAGATGCAAAGGAAATACCACTTTGCGATTATATGAAGCGCCTTTTATCATTGCGGCTGACGCTTCGATTCAATCTGTGGTTAATTGGTGTGACAATCCTGGGGATTGTCGTCTGGTCTATTTTGATGGTGGAATTGATCTACACACCATTATTTATTTTGGAATCAAAACAACTGACCTTTTTATAGTTGTGAAACCCGATGAAGAAATAATGGCCTCAATTGATAGGTCCTTGAAATTTTGGAGAAGGGCTGGTGTCCCAATAAAAATTACTTTGATTCATAATGAAAATAAAATTTACCTTGAGAGGAAGAAATATGAAGAGCAATTCCTAAATATGGCAGAATCTTATAATACTGGATATCTTTATTATAATGGCAAATTTAAAAATTTAAAGAAGGCTAAAAGCAAAATTTTGGGAGAAACATATAATAATGAAGATTCTGAGGAAGAACCTGGACCAATGGCACAGAAAGTGAAACCTATTGTTCCTAAAAATAATTTAAAACAAATGCTCCCACCACAACAACCTCAACAGCAACAAATAATTCAACATCAGGAAATGCTTCCCATTTCGGCGCAACCACAAGTCCGACCACCATTGGAGGAACGACTTAAAGAATTGTTACAACGAATTCAACAAAGAGCGCCTTCTACCTCTGGTTCTACAAATAATTTGCAACAACAACCTTCTACTTCAACACAGTCAACTTCAAGACAAAGTGGATCATTATTAAAAAATTTGGGAACACTGGCTCTTATTGTTTTAATTATTTGCTGCTTTTTTGGATTAACAACTCAGGAAGTGACCAGATCCAGAGTTCGAACACCTTCAGGCAGCAAAACAGTTTATAAGGTACGTGCTTCCCCACAAATGTTACAAACATATAAGGAACAACATCAAGAAATAGATAGATTTAGAAGGAAAAATATAATAAATGAAATAAAAGATGGGGAACCCGTATTTTGGTGCGCGACGCAATCAAGCGCTCTGTGGAAATTCCCTTCTAAAGAGGAAGCCACATTTTGTAATAAGGATAAATTTCGAAAGTGGAAAAATTTCGGTTTCGAAACTTATTCCCAAATTACACACCCCCAACCTGTGGAAGGATTAATTTGTTCTGCAAAATATACCAAAGAAACTTATTACACAAATTTTTTGGGTGATAAATTTCTTAAGTTGAAACAAAATTTGCTTCCTATTTCAAAGGAAGATTGTTTAAAAATGAGGGAAAATAAAATATGCCCTCTAAATAAAAAGAATATGGAAAAGAAAGATGGAATGTGGAAAACTGAGGAAGTTTTAAATATAGACTTCCCAGGGAGATTTTCTTCCTTTTTCTGGGGGGAAAAATCCTCAGAGGTTGTTAACTGTATGTTACAACCAACCACACTCCATTATAATCCTCAAACTCTAGAAATGGTTTCTCCGCTTTTTGAAATTAAAAAGTGCCATTTCATGACTGACTTTTGTCAGCTATCTGATAATTCAAGTCTCATTTGGGAATCAAATTGTGAGACGAGGAATTGCAAAAGTTGTTTCTATGAATATTTGGGAAGGTGGGAAGGAGATTATAGCCAAGCAAATGAAAGAATTGTTTGGATCTCGAACACGAAAGAAATTGCGCTCTCGTTCAATTATGAAGCCTCTCGAGAAATTGCTTGCAATGGTCGAGCCGTTAGAAAATCAGACCAAGGATTTGCCATTGACGAGAAAGAATTTATAAAAATGTTTACCTCAAGACAGAAGCGTTCTGTCGATGAGGAACAACTGGCGGCTGAATTAACCGCCACTGAAATTGCTCTAAAGGAATTTTATGATAAAATTATGGAGGAAAAATGCCGACAGCAAATTGTAAGACATGATAATCCGACTTATCATGTCAGACAGGCATTCCAAAAGAAGGCTCTTGTGGCTACCTGGTTAAATGAGGATACTGCAGAAGTATTTTCATGTTCTCCTATTGATTGGAGCAGCATTAAATTTCGACCGGTTGATAGATGTTATAAATATATTCCGGTCGAAGTAAATCTGCATAACCGGACTCAAGTCGGATTTTTAGACCCCGAGCTACGTATTTTGTCGGAGTCTTCTCTTCCTGCAGATTGTGAGCGATATCGGTTACGCTATTTGAATATAGGCCCGAACCAATGGATTCGGGTTAACACTCAAACAGGCCTTTGGGACAAAGTGGAACAATCTAAGCTCCACATATTCCAAGATAATGTTACAGCTCCGGATATGAGTGTATCGCCTATAGTATTCCATGAGTGGGTACTTAGGAATACCACGGAGGAGCCACTTTTTGTTCATGTGAATGAACTGTCCCAATATGAAACTTGGAAATCCTCGGTTAATACCGTGGAGTCAAGTAGAGCAATTGCTCTTGGTGCCATGCCAGGAGGACTGGAAGGCACAATTAAAACTTGGCTTTGGAGCAAATGGAAGCTTTTTGTAGACTGGTGGATGATTTGTAGCTGCCTTTTCTCCACCTTTTTATTTTTAAGGGACATTGGAGTCCCACTTTTGACAGTCTATTTTCTCTTCCCGGTGAGAACGACTATAATGTCGCTCTTAGGAAGAAGACAGACTGAGAATCCTCCTCCCAAAAGAGAAACTCGAAGAAACCGAGTCTCACAAGAGGAGGTCGAATTGTATTCTATCGCACCCCGCAGGCAGCGAATTAACTACTTTCCGCGCAGAGCTTCGAACGAAACAATTCGAACTCTTGGCACGGAAAGTGTCATTGCTCCCTCGTTGATTAGAGGGCGCAAATAAATAAAAGAGAGAGAGAAAAGGAAAAAATAATAAAAAAAAAATAAATAAAAAATTAAAAATACAAAAAATATTTTAAATAAACAAACTTGTATATATTTTGAAAAAAATAATACCAAAATATTTTTTAAGGAATATTAATATAAATATATATAGAAATTTTAATAATTAAATTTAAATATTCCTTTTTATTGTATTCTTATATTTTGAAAAAATAAGATGAATAAATATCAAAATATAAAAATACAAAATAATTTTATTTTTTTTAAAGATGTCGATATTTGATGATGAGGAAGGAATTGGAAGAGGAGAAAGATGTTATGATGTGGAAGAAAAATGGGAAAAAGAGAAGGAAGTTAGAGGATGGGATGAAGAAGTGGATTGGGGAGATGAGGAGGAAGAAGAAAAAATTAAAAAGTACGAAGAAAAAATTAAAAAGGAAGAAGAAAAAATTAAAAAGGAAGGAGAAGGAAAGGAAGAAAATAAAAGGAAAGAAGTGGTTGAGAAAAGGAAGGATGAAAAGAAGATAAAGAAAGAAGTTAATATTAGAAAAGGTGTTGTGTATGGGTGTAAACCCTTAAGTAGAATAGTATAAAAGCTAGCCAAGAGTTAGTTCACCCTTCACTCCTATCCCAACAACCCCAATCTACATCTTCATTGTCTTTTCTTCGTGATAAACTTCTGTTGTGTACTTGGAGTCACAACAGAATTGGCGCGGTCGCAACCGGTCTCGACAACAGCAACGCAAGCTCTGTCCAGTATCGGAACCAACGAACCTACAGTCGGCATCAGCTTCAACAGCCGTCGACTACAACAACAAAAACCCAGCGTTCTCGACAAACGATCGACAACAGCTACAAAAACCAAGCGTTCTCGACAAACGATCGACAACAGCTACAAAAACCCAGCGTTCTCGACAAAAGATCGACAACAGCTGCAAAAGGAAGAATTAGCCGACAAACGATCGACTATAAAAAGTAAGTGTTAGTACAAAGTATAAGTGAAAAAGTTTAGTGTTAGTGTAAAAAAAAAATTTCATTTAGATAAAATGAACAAGTTGGACTTGCAACGTATCCTTGACGCTCAACAGGAGAAGTTCGAAGAGATGCTTGCACGAGTGCTCAAAAAACAAGCTGGAAATGGACAAGAAGAAATCGAAACTTCGATCTATTGTAAGTTGAGCAGTTTGATTAGTGAGTTTAGTGTAGACATCCCACGGGACATTACCTTCGATAGTTGGTTCAGTAAGAATAAATCTTACTTTGAGGAGGAGGGGAAGGCCCTGCCAGAATCCTCTAAAGTCCGATTGCTATTAAGTAAGTTAGGTAGTGAGGAGTACGCCCGTATTGAACGGAAATTGCTGCCAACTAAGCTTAGTGAAATGAAATTTTGGGACTTAGTTAGTGAATTGAAAAGGGAGTTTGGGGACCCTAAATCTCAGTTAGTTAAGAGATATGAGGCATTAAATCTGAAATGCCAGGGTCTTGAAGATGTGATTGAGTTTGGGAGTAGGGTTAATGCCCAATGTGAAAAAGCCCAGATGGCATTGAGTATTGAGGAAATTAAAATCCTCATATATATTTCAGGTCTGCCAAGTGAAGAACAGTCATTGCGCCAACTAGCTATGCGTTTTGTGGAAAACAAAAAGAAGCAAGCAGTGCCAGTGATTCTCAAAGACGTCATAGAAGAGTGTCGATTGCATTTGGCCAACAAAGCGGAGGCAGTATTGATTGCTGAAAAACCAACAATGGTGAGAGATCATACTGTAAAAGTGAATCTGGTGAAAGCCGACAATGAACAGCCACCTAAAGAAGTGAAAGAAAAAGAAGAAAAATGGAAACCAGAACGACAGTGGTTGCCTAAACAAGTGCAGTGCGAGTTCTGTGGAAAGAAGGGACATGTCAAACAAGATTGTTGGCATTACAAAAGTAAGTATAAAATTTCTAAAGTGAAGTATCCTAAAAAAGATAATTATCCAACAGGTCCATATTGTGGAGTTGGAGAAATTTGTGATCCAGAGGATAACTTTAAAGTGCAAAAGTGGCTCAAAAAGAAAGTAAAAGTCAATGGACACACAATTGAGATGATAATTGATAGTGGTTCACAAATAAATGCAGTGACGCCCGAAGTTTGGGAAGACATTGGATCACCAAAGTTAGAGCCAGTGCAATACAAAGGAAAAGGCTTCGGCGATAAAGACTTCGAAATCGAAGGTAAATGGAAGTGCATTATGGAGATTGAAGATAAAGACATCATCGTCGAGATGCATGTAGTGAAAGGAAGTAAAAACATTATTGGATTGCCAGTGTTGCATAAAATCAGTGAAAATGAAGAAGTCAAAAGCTCCAAGAAAAAGAAGTGCAAATTCCAAAAAGGATCAGTACAAAAAGTGAACATATTGCCGAAGGGAACCAAAGTGATTATCAAAAATACCAACAATCGCACAGGCAAAATTGAATGGTTGAAAGGTGAAGTGGTTCGAAAAACATTCAATGCCTGGAAAGTGAAAGTACCTATACTAAAAAGTATAGTGACCCGTACGTACAAAGAAATTAGAAAGGATACGTACAGTGATAACAAAAAGAAGCTGAATGAGGATCTGAAAAACTTAGAACTCAATGAAGCTATCAATGGAAGTATTAGTGAAAGTGTGATCAGTGGCAGCAGCAGCAACAAGGATGGCCACAATGGGATCAAAGCCAAGATGAAAGAAGTAAACAACGACGACAAAGACATGGAAATATAGATAAGCCAAAAAATATATAGATGAGCCAAAAATATAGATAAATATATAAATATAATAATTGTTGTTTGTAATGTTGTATTTCTTTGTTTCCTATTGTCCCATTCCCCAAAATATTTGTATGTATATTTTATTTTGTTGTTGTTGGCTAGCGAAAGTGTAATTATATTGTAAAGCTTCGGCTTTAAGTAAAACCCGAACCTTTTTTTCAAAGGGGGGAGGTGTTGTGTATGGGTGTAAACCCTTAAGTAGAATAGTATAAAAGCTAGCCAAGAGTTAGTTCACCCTTCACTCCTATCCCAACAACCCCAATCTACATCTTCATTGTCTTTTCTTCGTGATAAACTTCTGTTGTGTACTTGGAGTCACAACAAAAGGGAAGGAAATAGTGGAAGTGTTTGTGGTAGACTTGCAGTGGGAAGAAGTGGAGTTGGCTGAAGAAATGAAAGAAATTTGTGTATGGAGAGGAAGAATAGAAGGGAAAATTAAAGGAAAAATTTAAGAAGTTCATTTTTTTAGGAAAAAAATTTTTTTAAATGAGTAAAGTTTTTTAATTGTACGCCAACTCTGATAACCCCCTTTAATTAAAATTTTCAATTTCATTTTTCTCTTTTTTAATTTTTAAAATATTAGAGTTGGTAATTTTATTTTGAAATTTAATATTTTGTATCGACCCCTCATTATTTTTAAGACTTTTTTGGGGCGGGGAGGCTGACGGGACCTTTGTCCCTAAAAAATTAAAAAATAATTGAAAAAGGAAGTTTAGAAACTTCCTCTTCAAATAATATATAATTTGCCATAAAATGAGAAAAAATAAAAAATAAATAAAAAGGCAAAAAGGTGGGCGACTTCCAAACTATTACCAAATATATTTAAAATAAAATATTTAAATTAATTAAATCCAATTAAAATTATAAAAGTGCAAGTCAATAAAAAGGAAAAAATATATTTAAAAAAGAATGGACTTTGTATCTTTCCAATAAAAATACAAAGATTTATTAGATCCGTTCTGTTTTTTAAAGAGATAAACGATAACAAATTAATTAAACCGGGCTTGTATAAGTTTAATCGTTTATCGAGAAACCGTGAACGGCTCATTACAATGGCCACTAATTTTGGCTAAAATTTTTGAAAGAACACTTGTAACATTTGTTACATTTTACCAGTTTTTAACTGGATTTTTGGTTGTTTTTTACCTTTTTTGAGGAAAAGAAGCAATTTATTTGCTTTGTTGAAAAATAAAGATTGGATTCTTTACAAGTCAATAACAAGCTGGCTATCAGCCTTGTTTTGATTAAAAAATAAAAGAAAGAGAATAATAAAAATCGCCCACGTATATATATTTTTTGGCAAAGCTAATACATGCACTAAAGCTTTGTCCTTCTTTTTGAGCCGTTCTTTTGGCCGGCTGTCTCCTTTATTTTTCACACCAATCCCGCCTCCCCTTCTTTTCTTTATAAGCAAAAATATTGCCCCCTTTAGTGTTCAGTTTTTCAAAATTTTAAAATAAAAATTTAAATAAAAATATTAAAATAAAAATTATTTTTTCTTTTTGGAAATTATTACTAGGAAAATTTTTTATTGGAAAAATTCTTTAAAAAGAAGAATTATTTAAAATTCTTTAAAAGAAGGAAAAATTTTTTGGGAAGATTTAAAATTTAAATTTGAATATTTTTACTGTGTGCTACATTATTGCACACCGGATATCCAGATATCCGGAAATTTTCGGTTTGGATATCGAATCCGGATATCCGAAGATTTTCAACTATCCGACAACCTTGTTGTACATTGGCTGCGAGATTTTGAAGAAATCTATGTTTGAAATAAAAGATTTGTTAAAGATACTGAAAGCAGCTCTATAGAAATTATTAACCCCCCCCCCCCCCCCCCCCTTTTTTCCTTCAACAATTAAATTTTAGAAAACTTACAAGAATTTTCGCGCATCGCGCTAAACGAAAGATGCTAAGAAATCCAAAACACCTTTAAAATGTCAAGTATATAGGCAATATTTTAAAAACTTTTTAACTAAAAATTAATTTATTTCTTTACATTTTATTAATATTTTAAAGGCCGTTGGGGTGCTGTCTCTTACATTATCGGAGCAATTATAGGTTCGGGTATATTTATAACCCCAACAACAATTTTAAATAATGTTAATTCTGTTGGGGCTTCTCTGTTAATTTGGATTTTGTCTGGAATTATAGCTACTTTGGGTGCTTTCTGTTATGTTGAATTAGGGACAAGTATTAGAAAATCTGGTTCTGATTTTGCTTATTTGTGCCATGTTAGATGGTGAAAATAATATTTTTACTAAATTTTTAATACTGTAAAATACAGTAATTTAAAAATAATATTTAAAAATAATTTAAGAATATTTAAATTTTTTTCTGATAAATTTTTATCGTTAAATTACTCAGGAACAAGATTGCATTTATTTTCATGAGTACTTCTTGTTTGTTTATTAATCCATGTGGATTGGCTATACAAATAGAAACGTATGTCAAATTTATTGGGGTAAAATAATGTACAATTAAATATACTGAAATTTAAGACTAATATTTTAAAATTTAAGACTAATAATTTAAGACAAATATTTTTTTCTTTATAAATAATTTTTTTATTTGACTGTCTATTATCTAACTAAAAAATTTACGAAAGTTTCAAAATAATCGCGCTAATCTAGCTAAAACTCCAAAGTGTGAATAATAACTCTGGCTTCCAGTATTTTCCTATATACGAAGCCGAATTTAAGTTCCGAACCAAAGGATCCTCGGTAATTCGGTTTCAAACCTACAGTCCTATTTATAGTGCATCGATAACGAATGTATACTACCTAATTTAGATTTAATGATTTAAGTACTGCAAATAATCCCTGAGTTTGTTTTATATTTAATAATTTTTTTTCCTTTTTCCCTCAGAATTTAGTTTTTCAGTCTACGCCATCCGATGCCTCAATGTAAATTTTTAAATATTTTTTATTTATAATTATATTTTTTATCTATTTTTCAGATAGAATTTTGTGATGAATCTACCCGTATTATTGCACACAAGCTTATTTCCTTCAGTTTACTTTGTTTGTCCTTAATTTAAAAAAATTAGGCTCTACTCCAGTTTATGCGTCCAATCGACTTTTATGCGTCCAATGACAGTTTATGCGTCCAATCAACAAAAAATTCGATTTTTCTTGGTGTTGCAAAGTTGGGGTATGGTTCCAAAGCATTTCTTTATGTTCGGGACCTAGGCCCACTGGGTCTGGGACCATTCCTTGCCCTATCCCTCGAAATTTCGGAAAGTTATAATTGTTTTTCCGAAATTTTTAAAAATTGGCTATAACTTTCCGAAATTTCGAGGGATAGGGCAAGGAATGGTCCCAGACCCAGTGGGCCTAGGTCCCGAACATAAAGAAATGCTTTGGAACCATACCCCAACTTTGCAACACCAAGAAAAATCGAATTTTTGTTGATTGGACGCATAAACTGTCATTGGACGCATAAAAGTCGATTGGACGCATAAACTGGAGTAGAGCCAAAAATTATTTTTTCGTGAATTTTATTAGACTTTTTCCTTTGTAAATTTTCAAAATAAAAATAATTTACTAAAAAATTTCTTTTTCCCTTTCAGTATTACTTTTCTTCATAAATTGTTTTTCTTTACGTCATGTAGTCTCTCGTGTTCAAATTATTTCAGTTATTGCCAAATTTGTGGCTAGTGGTATAATTATAATTTGTGGAATTTATTTTTTGTTATTTGGGAAAAGTTAATGGGAAAATAATTTTTTAAAAAAATAATTTTCAATTTAAAGATGTTCAATTTAATAATTTCTATCATCCCTTTGAAAATACCAACTTACGTCCAGGCAATATAGCCCTTGCACTTTTTGGTGGATTATATAGTTATGATGGTTGGGATATTCTTAATTATGGAATTGAGGATGTTAAAAGTCCGAGACGGTTAAATAAAAATTAAATTTTTTTAAATAAATTATTTATCAGAACTATGCCTTTTGCCATTATTGTGAGTATGATAGTCTGCGCTTCAATTTATGTTTTGATCAATTTATCATTTTTTATGGTTCTGTCAGTGCCAGAAATGCAATCTTCGCATGCCGTTGCAATGGCACGATTTTTTAAAAATTTATGATAATTAAGAGCTTTTTTCTTCATCTAAACCGATTTATAAAAAGCGGCGAACGGAAACTGAAAACTAAAATATGGAAAAAGAGCAGGACCGTAAATTTTCAAGACAAAACATAAAGATTCACCCTAACAATTTTGCTCTTTTAACGTAAGGCCGGGATATTTTTAAGGGTAATAACGGCGCAAATGTCGCTGTGTGAATTATACATACTCTTAAACACAATTTTAATTTAAAAAATAACCGATTTATTTTATTAACGAGGATAAAAAACAAAATTTTGAAGGGGAAAGTGGAAGAAACAATATTTCTTGGGTAATAATAAAATTATTATTTTTATTTATTAAAGTTATTTGCTGAGAAAACAATGGGCCCTCATTTTAAGTATTTAATTGCTTTACTCGTTTGCATCGTTTTAATTGGGTATTTTTAATTGGCATTTTTCTTAAAATTTTTCCTTCAAAAATTTTTTAATTTTTAAATTATTAGTTCAATAAATGCCTCACTTTTTGGAGGCAGCCGATTCCTTTGGGCATCAGCTAGAGAAAGGCATTTACCAGCCTTCTTTTCTTGTATAAATAGAGAACATGACAGTCCTAGAGTTGCCCTTTTTGTTCATGTTTGTTTGTTCATTAAATTTTTGTGAAATTTAAATTTAAATTCAAAAAGGTTGTTTTGGCAATGTTTCTCTCATTTCTTGGCAATTTAGAGGAAATGATTAGTTATGTTGCCTTTACAGTTTGGGTATTTTATTTTGTTTATTACCTACAAAATTAGATATTATTGAGAGTGTTTTTTTAAATTAAAAATTAAGTCCAGACTTGAAAATAAAGTTTTCATGAGATAACCGCATTGCGAATGTTGTATGAGAATCGTGATGGGGATTTTGGAAAACTTCAATCACAATATCTGAGATTTTTGTTCGAGATCCGCCTTGGGAGCAGGCCGATATACCGCGGGCAAAGTTCTTTGAACAAAATTCTATACCGCCGAGCTAGAACTTTGTTCAAAATTGTCGAATCCGAGACGCCCTGGCATGGTTTGATGCGGCTCGAGGAGCTGAATCAAATTATACCAGGGCCTCCAGGATTTGACAATTTTGAAGAGCGTTCTAGCTCGGTGTTATACTGGGCTCGCGCTATATCGGGGTGTACCCATCCATCTTGATCGATCTCAGTTTAACTAAGAATTTTTAACGATTATCCCAAATAATACATTATTAAATTTCTTAATAATTTTGCCAAATATTAATTAAAATAAAATCTTCACAATAACCAGATAATTCGTTCAATTACAATGCTCTGCCTTTTCAATATCCGTTTCAATATTTGTAAACGTCCAGTTCACGAAAAAGCAATTCGTGTTCCTTTAATTTTGCCAATAATATTTTTGATTGTTTGCCTCTCTCTGGTGTCTATAACAATTATACAAAGTTTCAAATCTTCGATTGTTGGACTTTTAATTTTGGCTATCGGATTGGCTATTTATATTTTATTTATTTGGGAAAAGGCTTTCCAAAGATTTGGAGTTTATAGACGTTTATCTAATTATATTAATCGTAAGGAAATTAAAAAAAAATTATTTTTAAAAAGCCCTTTACTTTAAAAATGACCCCAAACACTATTTAACCTTTCATAATCATAACCTATTTTTAAGGATAATCAAAATTTAAATTTTAAATACTAAAAATAATTTTTTAGATGTGACATGCACTTTGGCACAACTCATTTTTAATGGCAACATAGAATTACTTATCACCCCTACCGTTAATTTTAATGATTCGTTAAGTGAAAAATTGATGTAAAAATAAATAATTAAAATAAAATTCTTTTTAATAATATAAGTACTTTAATAATTGTTTTAAATTGTAAAATAAATTAATTTTAGTTATTTTTGTATTTCCTTTAAAATTCCAAATTTATTAATTTTAAAAAGCAAAGTTTGTTGAATAGTACATATTTATGTTTCTTTGCCTAAAATTCTATTGAAGGAGTTGATGCTTTTAACTAGGGTTGCCGTTTTCGGTTCGAGCCGACGTTCGGTGCATATTTTTCGAGCCTAGTTTTTTTCGATTTGGTTCGTTTTCAAGCTGAAAAGCCTCGGTTCGCTCGATCTTTTGAGTTTCGGGTCGCGCGAGCACATTTTTCGACACAAATCGAATAAATTTACGTATTTTAAGTTAAAATACATAAAACAAAAAATAAATAAATTTTAAAACTACACTTTCTTTTGTATAAGATTACTAGTGTTGTGTATAAGATTTCTAAAATTTTTTGGCTTTATTACCAAAAAAGGCAAAAAGTTTGTTGTGCATCATCTTACCTTTGACTACTCCCATTGTACAATAAAAATTATTATCAAACTATATTTTATTATTAAAAATTGAAGGATTCTCTTCATTATTTTTTATAAAAAAAGCAACATGAATTGAATATATAAATCTGCCTATTCTTTTTTTCATTCTTTTTAAATTCTTTTTGTGACTTGTGGGAAGAGAATTGAATTTCCTCCAAACAGTTTTTTTATTTATTCTTTTTTATCTTTTTTTTATTCACCTACTAACTTTGTCCGCGCTTTGTGACGTTTTTTTCTTTGTTTGCTACTATTTTGAATTTTCTTTGAATTAAATGTTTAAAATATTTTTACAAAATTGCTTTGAAGTTCTCGCGATTAATACCGATTTCAACCTATCCGCGGGTTGAGGAATTATTTGAAAAGGGGAATTATTAATTCAACCCTTTCTTAAATTTAAAAAATTGCATGGTTTTTGTCCTCCACATGATGGGAGGGCAAAATTTTTTATTTCTTTACAAGTTTAATAAGGCATTTGAAGAGATTAAGGGGGATAATGAGGGTGATATCTTTTGATTTGAGGGGATTAAAGGAAGATATCGATGGATTAAGGGATATCAGAATATTTGGAGGAATGTCGTGATATCAGTAGAAATCTTCTTTATCCCCTGCTCATAATTTTTCATTGGACGTATAAACTAGACCAAAGCCGATAGTTTCATTTTGTAGATTATTTTTTAAAAGTTTTTATTTCATGATTCTTTTTCAATAATTTTTTCTCTTTTCTTCTTTTTTAACTGCCATTTCCACTTGACCTGGCTCTTCGGTATCCTCATGCCATTAGGAAAAAGCTATTTGTATGTAAAGCCAAAAAGGAAGAAGAAGAAGATATATTCTTTCGTTCCTTCAAACTTTTTTTTATAAATTTATTTTTGTCTCTCAGGGGAATTTGGCACACAAACACACATTTTTTATTTAGTCTTTATCTATAAGAAATGTAGAAAAAAGAGAACAATGCGGATGTGACGGAAGTTAAAAGTGTCGTTTTTTTCAAGTTAACCGAAAAATTTAAGTAAAGGAATTAATTCACTCTTTGATCTTTTAAAAGATTTACCTACTCATTTTACTTAATTTAAAAATCTTCTCGAGGCCGAATTTAGCTGACATTTGAAGGAAGTATGGTTTGCCTGTATTCAATTTTCTTTTAATTTTTTGAGGTTTTTAATCTATAAAGAATTAATTATCTCAAAAAATTAAAAATTAATTTAGCGAAAATTTTTCACACAGATTAATTCTTTAATTTTTAAAGTTTGCACATTCTTCTATAAAGTTTAAGCATTAATTTTAAAAAATTTCTCATCTCTTATTTTTTAATTTTCTTCCTTTTTACTTTACTTTAGCAAACAAAACTTCTATTTATTTTCTTAGCTGATGAATATTTTTATTTAAAAACAATTAAATAATTAATTGGTTTTGCATTTCTTCGATTTCCTGGATTTTAATTTGTAATGCAAATAGTGCATCTATTTAGTTATTTAGAAATACAAACTAAAATTATTTCCTCCCTTTGTTTAAATTTGATAATAAAAATTAAATTAATTAGAATCATGCCTGACTTTTGTTAATTAATTTAAAAAATGGAAAATAAATTATCATTGTTTTATCAATGTTCTTATAATTATATATATTTTAATTCCATTGGAAGTCCGCTAATACATTTTACGGATCACACTTCTAACAATCATAAGTTGACACAATTCATTACCAAGAGTTGTATTTTAGCTTGAGTTGAATCTCGATTACTCGACATTCTCAATAATATGTAGTCTCAATTCGGTCCCAAAATCGACGTATTCCATGCATTGACCATAAAACATAATTTTACTATCTTAATGCTTATTATCTGCATATCAGGGGCGGAGCTCGTGCCACAAAATACGAGACACAGAGGCGAAAATTTGAGAATTTGGAAAAACATTGGGCATGATTTCCTCCTAATTTTCTCTAATTCTAGGATCTTAAAATAGTCCCAAATTTTTGACATTTTTTCTAAAATTGATTAAAAATATCGCGTGTCTCATGGCAAAATACTAGACACGAGATACGAGACCTCTAAACCTCTAAAAAACACGAGATTTCACGAGATAGAGACACGAGATGCGAGACGAGCTCCACCCCTGCTGCATATATACTTCAAAATAATTGTTAATTTGTTTTTCTAATATTAAATTAATAATAATTTTATATATCTATAATATACATAAGATAATTAAATTTCTAAAAAAACAATTCTAAATAAATTATTTTCTTGTAGAAAATTATACAAAAATAATAAATAAATGAAATAAAATTTTTTTGTTATATTTATTAAGGCTTTAAATAAGTCTTATTACTTGGAAAATAAAAATATATACGATTAACTGATAAAGAGGTAAATTTAGATTAAATCTCAGCTCAATCCAAACGATTTCTGTAGCATGTTTGAGCAGCAACAGAACGCTTTAGATTTACTTGGGATTTACTTTTTGGGTTTTTGATTATAGTTTTTTGTTTTTTGTAGATAATGAAAATTTTCTACGAATATGTTAACACAATCTTTTTTAAATGTTTAAATCCCTATTTAGAGCTATCATTTAAATTAATGTCCTCAATGACGTTAAGTTATAATTTTATTATTATTTGGTTTTTAATGTCACTTAATATACATATAAATATAATTATGTTTATTTATTTTTGTTATTAATAACATTATTTAATTTAAAATAAGCAGAAATACAAATGCCAAAAATATTACAAGGTAAATAATTTATTTTCTTTTTAATTTTATTTTACTTTACACCTGTTTTTCTCTAATTTTGTATTTATTTTTATTCTTCTTATTTACACATTATTAGATGTTTTTTATTTTTAAATATATTAGATGTTTACTAAAAGCTCTAGGCATTTATTTTCAGTGAATTTCATTAAGTCGGCCTCTAATAAGGTTTGGGCTTCTATTAGAGTATTTACGGTATTTAAAAGTTTTTAGTCAACATTAATAGTAGGGTAGGACGAGACCGTTTAATTCGAGGTTTATTTTTCCATGTGGCGGGCTTTTCCCTTCTCTCTTCTCTTTTTGACCCGCCACGGGGAACAATAATCGAGGTTATTAAACGGTCTCGTCCTACCCTAATTAATAGGTTAAATTATTATCTAAATATAAACAGCGATTATTTTGAACAAAATAAAAAAATTAAAACTTATTTTTATAAAACAAAAGTCATAACATACATATTTCAAAAAGAGTTTTACTGACATTCTTTTCGATACCTCACTCCCCCCTAATTTTCTAACTTTGTTTAAGTTCTGCCAACAGTTAATTTTTTATTTTTCTATCTAAAAAGTTTACCGAAAACAAAGTACTTTTATACTTTAATAATATTTGTTGCTTCAAATTTTATTAGTTTGTTTATTAAAAATAAGATAATAAAATTTAAGAAAAAATTTAAAAGAAAGTTATTAAATAATTTGAATTAAATTTTAAGGTTTTATTAACTTCCTTGTTTTAAATAAATTATTAATTTTTCTTAAAAGTCTCAAAAAAAATTTTTCTTAAAAATTCCAATTTTTTATTAAGCAATTTCCTCATTAAATACACACTCTAAAAAAAGAAAAAAGTGCAAGTTCAACTGCTTTATTTTAATTTTATTAAAGCAATTTATGGCAATTTAAATCCAAATTGTCTTATTATTTTTTATTAATAAATTTTTATTTATTTTCTGTTTATTATTAATATTTTAAGGTGAATGACAGATGTAAAACAATTTTTGTATTTATTTTTGGAATTTATTTCTAATAAAATTTGTTTTTTCCTCATTTATTATTTAATTTCTCCAAAAGCTTTATTAAATTAAAAATAAATATACCAATTTATTATCTTTTAACTAAATTTTTTTAAATAAAAAATTAATTTATTTATTTATGACTTTAATTTACCTCAGTTTCACCTTAGTTTTGCGTCACTTTTTTCATCCAAAAGAGGAACTTAGAATTCAAATCCGAGACTGAATCCTGTTTCAATCCTTTGTTTTAAATACAAAAATATTTTTAAATGATTAAAGTACCTATTCTTAAATTCTTAAATAATAATTTTAAAAATAATTTTTTTTAATTAAATATTCTTCTCACGTACTAAAATTTTTAATTTTCTTAAAATAATTTTTTATTTGATACAAATTTATATTTTTATTTAGACTTTACGGAAATAAATTTTTTTTTAATAATAAAATTACAAAAAATATTTTTATAGATTAAAAAACCAAAATTATTGTATATTCTTTGTATTAAATTTTTTAAATAATTTTTAAAAATTGTTTCAAAAATGTTAAAAATAATTATTAATTTAATTAATACACGCTAAATTAGAATAATATTTCTTTTAAATTGTATTTAATTTTTATGAATTTCTATTTGAAATTATAATTATTTGAAGTTTAAATTTTTTATTAATTTTAATTTAAATCTTGTATTTTTCAAAAATAATTTTACTAAATTAAATTATACCCAATTATTTTGTAAATTTCAATTAACATTTAAAAGGCAAAGAGGAACTACATTTCTTTAATATTTTAAAAAAGTTTTTAATTTTTTTAAATATTGTAACATTAATTTTCTTTATGAAATCCCTGTCTCGGCCTTATTTGAATTTATTTTAAATTCTCATTAAAACAATTAAAATTTGTGATTGACTAGGTATTCGTGTATTTGATATACCGTATTTCCTCTATTAGAATGCCATGGCATTCTATTTTTCAATCACCTTTAAAGGTGGCATTCTATTAGAGGGTGGCATTCAAATAGAGGGTGACATTGTATTTTTCGATTAGAAAATTTTAAAATTTGGATAATTTTTGGAAAATTTCGATAAATAAGATCGTAAAAATTCTTTAAAATATTATTGAATATTCTATCGAATTTCGAATAATTCAAAAATTTAAATGATTTAATCATTAAGACGGACTTGGCTAGGACAAGGGATTATCGGGGATATCATAAGTAAAGGAGATATCAAGTGATTATGAGCATATGGATATAATATTTAAGGATTAGGATATAGATTAAGTAAGAGATCGAGGAGATATCAAGGGATTTCCTCTCAATTCCTAAAATTCCTAAAAATCCACCGCTATTATATCCTCTCAATTCCTAAAATTGCTAAAAATCCACCGCTATTATATCCTCTCAATTCCTAAAATTCCTAAAAATCCACCGCTATTATATCCTCTCAATTCCTAAAATTGCTAAAAATCCACCGCTATTATATCCTCTCAATTCCTAAAATTGCTAAAAATCCACCGCTATTATATCCTCTCAATTCCTAAAATTCCTAAAAATCCACCGCTCTTATATCCTCTCAATTCCTAAAATTCCTAAAAATCCACCGCTATTATATCCTCTCAATTCCTAAAATTGCTAAAAATCCACCGCTATTATATCCTCTCAATTCCTAAAATTCCTAAAAATCCACCGCTCTTATATCCTCTCAATTCCTAAAATTCCTAAAAATCCACCGCTATTATATCCTCTCAATTCCTAAAATTGCTAAAAATCCACCGCTATTATATCCTCTCAATTCCTAAAATTCCTAAAAATCCACCGCTCTTATATCCTCTCAATTCCTAAAATTCCTAAAAATCCACCGCTATTATATCCTCTCAATTCCTAAAATTCCTAAAAATCCACCGCTATTATATCCTCTCAATTCCTAAAATTCCTAAAAATCCACCGCTATCACTCTGAATTTATCTTAATCCTTTAATCCATATCTGTGATATATATCAGGTCCCTGTATCCCTGATATCTATTACTTAAAAATTTTTAAGTAAAAATCTTAACTCCCAGTTGACATTTTTAAAATCCCGTTAATGGATCTTGGATTTGCCATTTCGGATTGCATAATAATCCAAAATGCTAAGAAAATAAGATAAAGTCAATAGAAACGTCTTTGGATTGGATATCATTTTATATTTGGTAAAATTTTGACATAAAAATGGGTGGCATTCTAATAGAGGGTGGCATTCAATTAGAGGCTGGCATTCTATTTTTCAATCACCGGCCAAGGTGGCATTCTATTAGAGGGTGGCATTCAAATAGAGGGTGGCATTCTAATAGAGGAAATACGGTATTTTTTATTCACTTTAGTAGACATTAATTTATCAGATACGGTAATTTTTTCCGAATTTATTTTGTATTTTATTATTTAAATTAATTTTTTGCAAAAATTGATAATTATTTCAATTCTAAATTTAAATTTATTCTAAATAAAATTCTTTTAAGAAATTAATTAATTAAATTAAAAAATCTAAAAATGGTTTATTCCATCTTTCAAATGAATCCCCCAATCCCAATAAACACTTCAGGCATTGAACAATTAAAATTAAAATCCTTCGATTCAGCAAATCAAAAACAACAAATAACTGATGATATAATCGCTGGAGGGACGTTGATAATTATTTCCTTCTTAGGGATGGCTTTACATGCTGTTGAAATGCTTACAATGTTTAAAACTTTGAAAAAAGTTATTGGATTTAGATTTTTTCTTGTTCTTTCTGTTTTTGATTTGTGCTTACTTTTAATTTTTGGAATATTCCCTGGATGGATTATTTTAAGGTAAAATTAAAAATTATTTAGATAAAAAAAGACATTAAAATTACCGCGCCCCTCGATAATCTTCGGTTTTGAAATTTTGAATTTGATCATTAATAAACATTACTAAATGTTCGGAATTTATTCTAATATGCAGCTCTCTAAACGAATTTCGATATTCGCCCAATTATACCGTAACCCATTGGTGGTTTAAATTTTTCCTTTACCTCTGCCTAGGTTTACCGTCGTTGGTATCAGGGTTGCCGCCCGAAACCCGAAACCCGATACCCGAAACCCGAAACCCGGCCTTTTTTTGTACCCGAAACCCGATACCCGAATTGAAAATTTTCCAACCCGAAACCCGTACCCGATATTTTTTCCAACCCGAAACCCGTGACCCGAAATTGGTTAAAACCCGAAATTTATACCCGAAAACTTAGCCTTACCCGATTTTTTAAAATAAATTTATAGAAAGAGAAGGAAGGAAAAGGGAAAGAAATATTTATAATTTCTTTAATTTTTCATTATGTTGATCGGTGGTTGAGTGTGTAAGACGACTGCCTCGATATTTTCTGGGGGTGGGTTCGAGTCCAGGGCTGGAAATAAGGCCTAAAAAATTTTTATTTTCAAAAATAAATGCCTTTAAACTTTGATTTTCATTTTAGATTTTTAAATTTATTTTTTTAATATTTTAAGCTTGAAAGAGCATTAAAAATTTTAATTTAGTCATGAATTTTGCAAAATTTTCGCCTGCGGCGCATAAAATTAAGAGTTCTAGGTTCTGACAATTGAATTCTTTCACCTAAGACCTTAAAAAATTCTCAAAATTTTCGCCTCCGGCGGTGAAAAAGCTAGAAATCTAGCTTAAGGATCATCAAAATTCTCAAAATTTTCGCCTGCGGCGCAAAAAATGGAAGAAATTACCAAGATATCCCTCTTAATCCCCAAATCCCACAATGTTTTAATCTCTTCAAATTTGCTTCTCTCTATATCACCCAAAATCCTATTATGCAATATAGCCTGCCTCCTTACAATTTAGTTCACCAATAGCCGAACACCCGAAAATAACCCGAATTTTTCGCCAAACCCGAAACCCGTACCCGAAATTTTTGCCAACCCGAAACCCGATACCCGAAATGAAAATTTTATAACCCGAAACCCGAAACCCGTACCCGATATTTTTTCCAACCCGAAACCCGTGACCCGAAATGAAAACGCTCCAACCCGATACCCGAAACCCGTACCCGAAAATTTTTTGTACCCGCGGCAACCCTGGTTGGTATCTTTATAAATATTTATCTAGTAACTATAAATAGTTTAAAAAATTTTTCAAATTTCCAGTAAGCAACCAGGATTTCTAACTGAATGGAGCCATTATCTTCATGCCTGGGCCGATGCTTGTTGGTTTAGTATGTGTTATATGAACGTTGTTATTGCAGTAACTCGTTTTGCATGTGTTGTTTTTCCTTTACAGTTTCGACGATTAAGTCGTCAATCAACGTGTTGGTTAATTTGTGGGGGTGCTGTGGGAGTAGCAACCCTTCAAAGCTGGATAATGAATAGTGCACCTTGGTGACTTTAATATCCAATCTTTTTTTAAAAATTTAATTTCCAAGGTTTGTTGTGCTTTGGTATCAAGCAGATGTTTATGGAATGACTTGTGATTGGGTTGCCTATGCAGAAAGTGGAACTCGAACAGTTTATTTAAGTATAAATTTGGGATTTGTTGCTGCTTATCTACTAATTTATATTTCAACAGCAGCTACTATCTTTTGCAAAAGAAATGTAAAAATTTAAAAACTAGGGAGAAATATAAATTTTTCTACTAATTTTTATCTATTAACAAAATTATCATCACCCTTAATTTCAACCCACTCATATTTAAAACTACAGAATAAGACATTTTTTCCTATTTTCCGGCCCGGAACGTGTAAATCATAAGAGGTTCCAGTTAACAAAAACTCATATTTAACGTAATTATGCGGAATAAAACACCAAACAAAAAATATTCATAATAAGGATTTATTCGATCTTGACAAGGAAATCAAAACCTATTGTTGTTAGAACCTTTTTAATTGTTTTAATTTCTAATGTTTTTCCCTTAATAGCTTCGTTTCCAATTTATGGCAGCTGTTTTTGGCAAATCTTCAACTAGCGGGAATGAACGAATTAATATAAGTCAAAGGGTTAGAGAAGTAGTTATTGTTAATGGAATAGAACAAAAAGAAGAAGAACAATTGGAAAATTCAACACCCCAAAATTCCACAAATTCCTCACCAAAATTAAATAATAACAATAAAGGCCCAATCCCTATCGAAAAAACAACAACAATATTTCGAACAATAAGCATTGTTAGAAAAAATAATAATGAAGGTGTTGCTATATCTACGACAAAAAGTTTTGGAAAAATAAATTTTAGCAGTCAATCATTGGAAATAAAGTTGGTACTTCCTTGCTGCATTAACTCTTTGATTTTTGTTGTTGGTAAGAAATATATTTTGAGAGTAAATAATATGAGGGTTGGCCAAAATATTCACGAAAATTACGTGTCTATAGGGATAGAAAGCTCTACTCTCATAGTGTTATGATCGCAGAATACCAGACCATAAGTTCTAACAAATAGAACCGCGTACTTATTAACGTAGATTGGACGCTTAAAATTTCATTGGATGCGGAAAATTCAAAAGAAAAAGACATTAATTCCGAATTTTATAATTTAAAGTCCTTAACTGAAATTTTAATCCTTTATATCAAATAATAAATATATTATTTAGCACAATTGATTGTAATACGTGGTGGAATTGGCTCTGATAAATGGGCTGGATTTTCTGTTATGTTAATGTAAATAATTATATTGTTTCTTAAATAAAGAATTATTAAAATTTTTAAAGAGTTTCCAAACTCAAATTAATTTTCCTTTTTTTAGTTTTTGTATCCAGTCAATTGCCCCTCCAATACTTCGCTTTGCTTTTAGTAAACTTTTACGTGAACAAGCATTATTAGCACTTGGATTAAAATCATTTTTGTTAAAAAGAGGACGTTTTAGGTTATGGACAGTTGTAGCTTCATTTGTTAGTAAAGCAGGTGTGGGGGTCGGTGGACAATTGGCAGCACAAAATGTTGCATCGAAGAGAAATAATCTACATTAAATGATAAAAATATAAAAATTATTATTGTAAAATAAATTTTTGCAAAATTATATTTAGAGCTCGAACCCTCCGGGATGAGACCAAGGTTTCCGGACCCGGTAGCTCGGAAACCGTGTATTTTAATAAAATCTGGGGTTTTAGAAGTTTAAAGCCCGGAAGCGGCTCAGGGGTGGCGCGGGCTTTTTACTAAACATACTAATTTTTAAATAATTTTTGTTATCAAAACAAATTTAAAATTTTATAATATTTTAGAATTCAAGGAATTTAACAAATTTCAAAATTATTAAAAATTTGTTTAGATAATTTCTTATTAATAGGGCTGGATAAAATTATTTGTCATTTTCCTTGAATTTTCGATTTGAAATGACAGATGTTTTTTCAAATTAATCGCAAATATACATCTGTATTTCCTAAAATAGTACTCCACCTTGAATTAGTACTCCCCCCTTAAATAATACTCCCCTTTGGAGTAGGGTTGAAAAATAATACTCCCCCCTGAATTAGTACTCCCCCTAAAATAATACTCCCCCCAAAATATTTTCCCCAATATCTGAAAAAATAATAAAATAGGATAAATTTTACTAATTGAATTATTTTGTTTAGGATTAAGGAGATATATTGTGATTAGTTGGTGGGGTAAAAGTGGATTTGAGGGATATAAATGGATTGATTTCGGGTGATAGAGTAGTTTGATTGATCAAGGGGAAATAAAAGATATTATTGGATTAAGGTTGGATAAAGAAATTTGAGCGTATAATGACGGATGAGTAATATAAGATGATTTTGGTTGATTTAGAATGATCAAGAGAGCTACAAAACATATGTAAGGCCCTGTCTAGAATACGCAACCGAAGTATGGAATCCATCAAAAATGGAAACATCCCACCAAATAGAAAGAGTCCAGAAATTCTTTACACGAATTGCTCTTAAAATTTGCTCCATTACACCTAGGAACTATGATGAAAGACTAAAATTATGTAAGCTTAAGAAGCTAACTGAGCGACGCTGTATTTCAGATTTATGTACGACATACAAGTTTATAACTGGGCATACACATCTAAGACCAGATCAATTCTTTACATTTGCGAAAATAAATCTACGCAGGAAATATCTAATTCAAAATAAGGGGTACTCATTTAAGACAAAAAATAATTTCTTTATTAGGGTCATTAACATATGGAATAAATTGCCTAAAGAAGTCATTGAGTGTGCAAATCATAAAAAATTTAGAGTAATTTTGAAAATAATTCCATCTAAGAAAAACTAAAATTCATGGATTAACGAAGATCTAGTTATCAATTATTAGGACCCATATTATCCCATTCCAGGGATTTTGAAAATAATTCCATCTAAGAAAAACTAAAATCCATTGATTAACGAAGATCTAGTTATCAATTATTAGGACCCATATTATCCCATTCCAGGGATTTTGAAAATAATTCCATCTAAGAAAAACTAAAATCCATGGATTAACGAAGATCTAGTTATCAATTATTAGGACCCATATTATCCCATTCCAGGGATTTTGAAAATAATTCCATCTAAGAAAAACTAAAATCCATTGATTAACGAAGATCTAGTTATCAATTATTAGGACCCATATTATCCCATTCCAGGGATTTTGAAAATAATTCCATCTAAGAAAAACTAAAATCCATGGATTAACGAAGATCTAGTTATCAATTATTAGGACCCATATTATCCCATTCCAGGGATTTTGAAAATAATTCCATCTAAGAAAAACTAAAATCCATTGATTAACGAAGATCTAGTTATCAATTATTAGGACCCATATTATCCCATTCCAGGGATTTTGAAAATAATTCCATCTAAGAAAAACTAAAATCCATGGATTAACGAAGATCTAGTTATCAATTATTAGGACCCATATTATCCCATTCCAGGGATTTTGAAAATAATTCCATCTAAGAAAAACTAAAATTCATGGATTAACGAAGATCTAGTTATAAATTATTAGGACCCATATTATCCCATTCCAGGGATTTTGAATATAATTCCATCTAAGAAAAACTAAAATCCATGGATTAACGAAGATCTAGTTATCAATTATTAGGACCCATATTATCCCATTCCAGGGATTTTGAAAATAATTCCATCTAAGAAAAACTAAAATTCATGGATTAACGAAGATCTAGTTATCAATTATTAGGACCCATATTATCCCATTCCAGGGATTTTGAAAATAATTCCATCTAAGAAAAACTAAAATTCATGGATTAACGAAGATCTAGTTATCAATTATTAGGACCCATATTATCCCATTCCAGGGATTTTGAAAATAATTCCATCTAAGAAAAACTAAAATTCATGGATTAACGAAGATCTAGTTATCAATTATTAGGACCCATATTATCCCATTCCAGGGATTTTGAAAATAATTCCATCTAAGAAAAACAAATTCATGGATTAACGAAGATCTAGTTATCAATTATTAGGACCCATATTATCCCATTCCAGGGATTTTGAAAATAATTCCATCTAAGAAAAACTAAAATCCATGGATTAACGAAGATCTAGTTATCAATTATTAGGACCCATATTATCCCATTTCAGGGATTTTGAAAATAATTCCATCTAAGAAAAACTAAAATTCATGGATTAACGAAGATCTAGTTATAAATTATTAGGACCCATATTATCCCATTCCAGGGATTTTGAAAATAATTCCATCTAAGAAAAACTAAAATTCATGGATTAACGAAGATCTAGTTATCAATTATTAGGACCCATATTATCCCATTCCAGGGATTTTGAAAATAATTCCATCTAAGAAAAACTAAAATTCATGGATTAACGAAGATCTAGTTATCAATTATTAGGACCCATATTATCCCATTCCAGGGATTTTGAAAATAATTCCATCTAAGAAAAACTAAAATCCATTGATTAACGAAGATCTAGTTATCAATTATTAGGACCCATATTATCCCATTCCAGGGATTTTGAAAATAATTCCATCTAAGAAAAACTAAAATCCATGGATTAACGAAGATCTAGTTATCAATTATTAGGACCCATATTATCCCATTCCAGGGATTTTGAAAATAATTCCATCTAAGAAAAACTAAAATCCATTGATTAACGAAGATCTAGTTATCAATTATTAGGACCCATATTATCCCATTCCAGGGATTTTGAAAATAATTCCATCTAAGAAAAACTAAAATCCATGGATTAACGAAGATCTAGTTATCAATTATTAGGACCCATATTATCCCATTCCAGGGATTTTGAAAATAATTCCATCTAAGAAAAACTAAAATTCATGGATTAACGAAGATCTAGTTATAAATTATTAGGACCCATATTATCCCATTCCAGGGATTTTGAATATAATTCCATCTAAGAAAAACTAAAATCCATGGATTAACGAAGATCTAGTTATCAATTATTAGGACCCATATTATCCCATTCCAGGGATTTTGAAAATAATTCCATCTAAGAAAAACTAAAATTCATGGATTAACGAAGATCTAGTTATCAATTATTAGGACCCATATTATCCCATTCCAGGGATTTTGAAAATAATTCCATCTAAGAAAAACTAAAATTCATGGATTAACGAAGATCTAGTTATCAATTATTAGGACCCATATTATCCCATTCCAGGGATTTTGAAAATAATTCCATCTAAGAAAAACTAAAATTCATGGATTAACGAAGATCTAGTTATCAATTATTAGGACCCATATTATCCCATTCCAGGGATTTTGAAAATAATTCCATCTAAGAAAAACTAAAATTCATGGATTAACGAAGATCTAGTTATCAATTATTAGGACCCATATTATCCCATTCCAGGGATTTTGAAAATAATTCCATCTAAGAAAAACTAAAATCCATGGATTAACGAAGATCTAGTTATCAATTATTAGGACCCATATTATCCCATTTCAGGGATTTTGAAAATAATTCCATCTAAGAAAAACTAAAATTCATGGATTAACGAAGATCTAGTTATCAATTATTAGGACCCATATTATCCCATTCCAGGGATTTTGAAAATAATTCCATCTAAGAAAAACAAATTCATGGATTAACGAAGATCTAGTTATCAATTATTAGGACCCATATTATCCCATTCCAGGGATTTTGAAAATAATTCCATCTAAGAAAAACTAAAATCCATGGATTAACGAAGATCTAGTTATCAATTATTAGGACCCATATTATCCCATTTCAGGGATTTTGAAAATAATTCCATCTAAGAAAAACTAAAATTCATGGATTAACGAAGATCTAGTTATAAATTATTAGGACCCATATTATCCCATTCCAGGGATTTTGAAAATAATTCCATCTAAGAAAAACTAAAATTCATGGATTAACGAAGATCTAGTTATCAATTATTAGGACCCATATTATCCCATTCCAGGGATTTTGAAAATAATTCCATCTAAGAAAAACTAAAATTCATGGATTAACGAAGATCTAGTTATCAATTATTAGGACCCATATTATCCCATTCCAGGGATTTTGAAAATAATTCCATCTAAGAAAAACTAAAATCCATTGATTAACGAAGATCTAGTTATCAATTATTAGGACCCATATTATCCCATTCCAGGGATTTTGAAAATAATTCCATCTAAGAAAAACTAAAATCCATGGATTAACGAAGATCTAGTTATCAATTATTAGGACCCATATTATCCCATTCCAGGGATTTTGAAAATAATTCCATCTAAGAAAAACTAAAATCCATTGATTAACGAAGATCTAGTTATCAATTATTAGGACCCATATTATCCCATTCCAGGGATTTTGAAAATAATTCCATCTAAGAAAAACTAAAATCCATGGATTAACGAAGATCTAGTTATCAATTATTAGGACCCATATTATCCCATTCCAGGGATTTTGAAAATAATTCCATCTAAGAAAAACTAAAATTCATGGATTAACGAAGATCTAGTTATAAATTATTAGGACCCATATTATCCCATTCCAGGGATTTTGAATATAATTCCATCTAAGAAAAACTAAAATCCATGGATTAACGAAGATCTAGTTATCAATTATTAGGACCCATATTATCCCATTCCAGGGATTTTGAAAATAATTCCATCTAAGAAAAACTAAAATTCATGGATTAACGAAGATCTAGTTATCAATTATTAGGACCCATATTATCCCATTCCAGGGATTTTGAAAATAATTCCATCTAAGAAAAACTAAAATTCATGGATTAACGAAGATCTAGTTATCAATTATTAGGACCCATATTATCCCATTCCAGGGATTTTGAAAATAATTCCATCTAAGAAAAACTAAAATTCATGGATTAACGAAGATCTAGTTATCAATTATTAGGACCCATATTATCCCATTCCAGGGATTTTGAAAATAATTCCATCTAAGAAAAACTAAAATTCATGGATTAACGAAGATCTAGTTATCAATTATTAGGACCCATATTATCCCATTCCAGGGATTTTGAAAATAATTCCATCTAAGAAAAACTAAAATCCATGGATTAACGAAGATCTAGTTATCAATTATTAGGACCCATATTATCCCATTTCAGGGATTTTGAAAATAATTCCATCTAAGAAAAACTAAAATTCATGGATTAACGAAGATCTAGTTATAAATTATTAGGACCCATATTATCCCATTCCAGGGATTTTGAAAATAATTCCATCTAAGAAAAACTAAAATTCATGGATTAACGAAGATCTAGTTATCAATTATTAGGACCCATATTATCCCATTCCAGGGATTTTGAAAATAATTCCATCTAAGAAAAACTAAAATCCATTGATTAACGAAGATCTAGTTATCAATTATTAGGACCCATATTATCCCATTCCAGGGATTTTGAAAATAATTCCATCTAAGAAAAACTAAAATCCATGGATTAACGAAGATCTAGTTATCAATTATTAGGACCCATATTATCCCATTTCAGGGATTTTGAAAATAATTCCATCTAAGAAAAACTAAAATTCATGGATTAACGAAGATCTAGTTATCAATTATTAGGACCCATATTATCCCATTCCAGGGATTTTGAAAATAATTCCATCTAAGAAAAACTAAAATTCATGGATTAACGAAGATCTAGTTATAAATTATTAGGACCCATATTATCCCATTCCAGGGATTTTGAATATAATTCCATCTAAGAAAAACTAAAATCCATGGATTAACGAAGATCTAGTTATCAATTATTAGGACCCATATTTATTTATTTATTTATTTATAACGAACACCAAAAGGTACATACAAACATGTACACTTACAATGGATAAAAAAAAACAATACAAATAAATGCCTTGGTAAATTATAAAACAAAAAAAAATAAATGATATTTGAAAAAATAAATGTGATTAAAAAAATATATGTGATTAAAAATATATGTATGTGATTATATTTGATGAAAAAAAAATTTGATGAAAAATAATGTTAAAAACCCATAAAGACCAAAATCTACACAATTAGCTAATACTCTAAATTTTTTATGATTTGCACACTCAATGACTTCTCTAGGCAATTTATTCCAAATGTTTATGACCCTAATAAAGAAATTATTTTTTGTCTTAAATGAGTACCCCTTATTTTGAATTAGATATTTCCTGCGTAAATTTCTTTTCGCAAATATAAAGAATTTATCTGGTCTTAGATGTGTATGTCCAGTTATAAACTTGTATGTCATACATAAATCTGAAATACAGCGTCGCTCAGCTAGCTTCTTAAGCTTACACAATTTTAATCTTTCTTCATAGTTCCTAGGTGTAATGGAGCAAATTTTAAGGGCAATTCGTGTAAAGAATTTCTGGACTCTCTCTATTTGGTGGGAGGTTTCCAGTTTTGATGGATTCCATACTTCTGTTGCGTATTCTAGACAGGGCCTTACATATGTTTTGTAGCAAAATACAAGTTTATTTATATCTTTAGTTTTAATTACTCTAAATATCTGGTGTGTGAGGAAATAAGCATTTTTAATAATTTTCTCATAATGCTGGGAAAATGATAAACTAGAATCAATTGTAATACCAAGATCCCGAACACTATCTACTTCACTAATTTGTTTTCCTAGTAACTTATATGTTCTTTTATTATTATTTTTCCCTACGTAGAGAGTAACACATTTTTCTAGTGAAATATCTAAACCATTAAGAAAAGACCATTGTTCAATACATGATAGAGCTTCGGATAGAACTTCAGTTCTTAAATCATTGTTATGTTCAATATATAGTTTCACGTCGTCTGCATAAATTTTTATATGTATACCTTCAGGTAAATATTTTGGTAAATCATTAATATATATTAGAAAAAGTAAAGGTCCAAGGACACTACCTTGTGGTACACCAGATAAGGTTGGATAGCTATCAGAGAGGGTATTCTCAATTTTCACTCTAAAGGTCCTGTTTTCTAGGAAGTTCTTAATAAACGTATATATCTTCCCAGCTATACCGATTGATTTCAATTTATAGGGTATTCTGTTAATAGGTACTGAATCAAATGCTTTAGCAAAGTCAATATAAACAATATCAATAGATTTATTTTCCTGGATAACATTATAGAAATCGTTTAACATCACTAATAATTGAGTAGAAGTTGATCTGTTAGTTAGGAATGCATACTGGTCATCAGAGAAATAAGATTTTTTATTCAAAAATTTTATTATTTCGATACTAATTAGTCTCTCTAGTACTCTACAAAGTGTGCATGTTAGAGATATAGGTCGATAGTTATTAGGATCTGATTTGTCACCTTTTTTGTGGATGGGTATAATTATAGATGTTCTCCATATTTTTGGAATATTTCCACTATCTAGTATTATTCTAAATATTTCAGTTAGTACAGGGGCTAATTCTTCAGCTGAATGTTTCAGTAATATATAAGGAATTCCATCCGGGGATGTAGAATTTTTGTTAGGAAGTTTCCTTAATAGGTCTCTAATCTGAATCACATCTAAGTCTAGATCTTGAATTGAGAGCTCATTATTTTCAGTTATAACTTCATTTTGCAACTCCTTATGGCTAAAATTAGTTAAGAATGTCTTAGCTAGTATATTGGACTTTTCTAAGTTATCTTTGTATATCTTATCATTAAAATCTGTAAGAAATGTTATATAACCATTATCACCTATTTTATTTTTAATAAACTTGTGAATTGAATTTTGGCCTTTCGATATGGCAATTTGCTCTTTCTTATGATGATGTAATTGAATTTTTGTTTTTAATTGTTTTGAAATTATTTTATATTTCAATTTAATATCCATATTCGATGGGGTTTTCTTTAATTCATTGTAAGTTAAAAGTTTTCTATTATAAAGGTCTTTAATATCTCTAGAATACTTTTCTTTGATTATTTTGTTAATAGGTCTTAATGGCATAACTTTATCAAAAACTCCCAGTAGGCACGTTGTTAATTTAGAATATTTTTCTTCAATACTAAAGTAGTAGGGTAATATATAATCCCAATTTATACTAGACAGGTTTTTACTACATTCATTCAGATTTTTCTTATTAATATTTCTTACTAAAACTTTGCTTTGTTTTATTCTCTTGCATCTTTCATTTACACATACTTTGAACTTAACCATATTATGATCTGATGTAGAAAAATTCTCGATAACGTTAGTGCTAACTAAGTTATCAGGGAATGATAAAACTAAATCAAGTATAGCTTGCTCTCTTGTGGACTTATTAACTTTCTGTATTGTATTAGTTTGGTTAATAAATTCAAGTAAAACCCTTCCAATCTTATCAGAAGCAGTTAACATATTCCAATCAACATTAGGGCTATTAAAGTCTCCCAGAATTATATATCTCTTAGTATTGCTTAATAGATTGTAGATACATTTTAATATTTTCCTAGTATTTTTAACTGTGCAATCAGGTGGCCTATATATACAAATAATTAAAATTGGTTGGACTATTAGTAATTTAATACAGATAAGTTCACATTGAAATTTACTACCTTGGAAAATACACTTAAATGTTAAATCATTCCTTAATAAGATAGCGCAGCCTCCTCCCTTGCGTTTTTCTCGATGAGCAAATAAGGGTTGAAATTGATTATTAAAGCAGAAATCATTATAGATGGTATTATTTTTATTGAGCCAGGTTTCAGTAATACAAGCTATGCCTATTTTGTGTTTATCTAGAATGAGTTTCAATTCATTGGTTTTATTAGTCATTGAGCGTGCGTTGATTAATATTCCACGAATTTCATTTTTTATTATTTTTTTACCTCTGGTGTTCGCGAGTCCCTATTGTGTAGTTTTGTTCTTTAGGGGACGGGGATTTTTAAGTTCTCTGATATGCAAATCAGATATAACATATTTATAAAGACCACACGAATTATTTAGTGAGTAGGCATGCCTACGTAATTGATATAAAAATTGTAGCTCAGGAGGACTAAGGTCACGGCGAGCAAATACATTGTTAGGAATTGTGGAAATGTTACGAGTAATGCTATGAAATTGTTGAATAAAATAGTTACGAGAAACATTATCTATAAAGGGTATTTTTATGAGCTGAGGCCTAGAAGAATTTGTTTGAGAAAATTTAGTTGTATGCCGAAAAGGTGGGGTATTTTTGTCAAGTTTATCACCAAGATTACATTTACTTACAATTTCTTCAATAATTCGCTTGTCATCTTCTTCACTCATAAAAGGCATCTTTTCCACCACGGCTATTTTCGATTTTTTGTTGATTGTGTCAGGATTTTCTGCAGCATAGGCCGCCATTTTCGAAAATAAATTGTTGTCTGTAATAAATGATGGAGGTTGACCCCAGAGTGGGCTATTTTGATTATGATTATTTTTGTTGATGGTGTTAATATTTTCATTGTTTAAATTATTGGAATTTTGTTTAAAAATTTCACTGACAGTTGTTTGAATTATTGTTTCAATTGATGGCTTTAACAGTTCAGCAACCATAACAGCTATCTGCGATAGCTGCTCTGGTGATAAGTTCAAGTTTGGCACAATTGTAGTATCAGAGGATGAGCTCTCCAATGAATTTGAACGAATACGTTTTTTGTTATTAGAATTAGGCATTATTGATTATTTTTTATTTTTGTGAAAAAAGGTTGGGAGTGAAAAAAGGTTGGGAGTTTGGAGACTAAAATTCATGGATTAACGAAGATCTAGTTATCAATTATTAGGACCCATATTATCCCATTCCAGGGATTTTGAAAATAATTCCATCTAAGAAAAACTAAAATTCATGGATTAACGAAGATCTAGTTATCAATTATTAGGACCCATATTATCCCATTCCAGGGATTTGAAAATAATTCCATCTAAGAAAAACTAAAATTCATGGATTAACGAAGATCTAGTTATCAATTATTAGGACCCATATTATCCCATTCCAGGGATTTTGAAAATAATTCCATCTAAGAAAAACTAAAATTCATGGATTAACGAAGATCTAGTTATCAATTATTAGGACCCATATTATCCCATTCCAGGGATTTTGAAAATAATTCCATCTAAGAAAAACTAAAATTCATGGATTAACGAAGATCTAGTTATCAATTATTAGGACCCATATTATCCCATTCCAGGGATTTTGAAAATAATTCCATCTAAGAAAAACTAAAATCCATGGATTAACGAAGATCTAGTTATCAATTATTAGGACCCATATTATCCCATTCCAGGGATTTTGAAAATAATTCCATCTAAGAAAAACTAAAATCCATTGATTAACGAAGATCTAGTTATCAATTATTAGGACCCATATTATCCCATTCCAGGGATTTTGAAAATAATTCCATCTAAGAAAAACTAAAATTCATGGATTAACGAAGATCTAGTTATAAATTATTAGGACCCATATTATCCCATTCCAGGGATTTTGAAAATAATTCCATCTAAGAAAAACTAAAATTCATGGATTAACGAAGATCTAGTTATAAATTATTAGGACCCATATTATCCCATTCCAGGGATTTTGAAAATAATTCCATCTAAGAAAAACTAAAATTCATGGATTAACGAAGATCTAGTTATAAATTATTAGGACCCATATTATCCCATTCCAGGGATTTTGAAAATAATTCCATCTAAGAAAAACTAAAATCCATGGATTAACGAAGATCTAGTTATCAATTATTAGGACCCATATTATCCCATTCCAGGGATTTTGAAAATAATTCCATCTAAGAAAAACTAAAATTCATGGATTAACGAAGATCTAGTTATCAATTATTAGGACCCATATTATCCCATTCCAGGGATTTTGAAAATAATTCCATCTAAGAAAAACTAAAATCCATTGATTAACGAAGATCTAGTTATCAATTATTAGGACCCATATTATCCCATTCCAGGGATTTTGAAAATAATTCCATCTAAGAAAAACTAAAATCCATGGATTAACGAAGATCTAGTTATCAATTATTAGGACCCATATTATCCCATTCCAGGGATTTTGAAAATAATTCCATCTAAGAAAAACTAAAATTCATGGATTAACGAAGATCTAGTTATAAATTATTAGGACCCATATTATCCCATTCCAGGGATTTTGAAAATAATTCCATCTAAGAAAAACTAAAATCCATGGATTAACGAAGATCTAGTTATAAATTATTAGGACCCATATTATCCCATTCCAGGGATTTTGAAAATAATTCCATCTAAGAAAAACTAAAATTCATGGATTAACGAAGATCTAGTTATCAATTATTAGGACCCATATTATCCCATTCCAGGGATTTTGAAAATAATTCCATCTAAGAAAAACTAAAATCCATTGATTAACGAAGATCTAGTTATCAATTATTAGGACCCATATTATCCCATTCCAGGGATTTTGAAAATAATTCCATCTAAGAAAAACTAAAATCCATGGATTAACGAAGATCTAGTTATCAATTATTAGGACCCATATTATCCCATTCCAGGGATTTTGAAAATAATTCCATCTAAGAAAAACTAAAATTCATGGATTAACGAAGATCTAGTTATCAATTATTAGGACCCATATTATCCCATTCCAGGGATTTTGAAAATAATTCCATCTAAGAAAAACTAAAATTCATGGATTAACGAAGATCTAGTTATCAATTATTAGGACCCATATTATCCCATTCCAGGGATTTGAAAATAATTCCATCTAAGAAAAACTAAAATTCATGGATTAACGAAGATCTAGTTATCAATTATTAGGACCCATATTATCCCATTCCAGGGATTTTGAAAATAATTCCATCTAAGAAAAACTAAAATTCATGGATTAACGAAGATCTAGTTATCAATTATTAGGACCCATATTATCCCATTCCAGGGATTTTGAAAATAATTCCATCTAAGAAAAACTAAAATCCATGGATTAACGAAGATCTAGTTATCAATTATTAGGACCCATATTATCCCATTCCAGGGATTTTGAAAATAATTCCATCTAAGAAAAACTAAAATCCATTGATTAACGAAGATCTAGTTATCAATTATTAGGACCCATATTATCCCATTCCAGGGATTTTGAAAATAATTCCATCTAAGAAAAACTAAAATTCATGGATTAACGAAGATCTAGTTATAAATTATTAGGACCCATATTATCCCATTCCAGGGATTTTGAAAATAATTCCATCTAAGAAAAACTAAAATTCATGGATTAACGAAGATCTAGTTATAAATTATTAGGACCCATATTATCCCATTCCAGGGATTTTGAAAATAATTCCATCTAAGAAAAACTAAAATTCATGGATTAACGAAGATCTAGTTATAAATTATTAGGACCCATATTATCCCATTCCAGGGATTTTGAAAATAATTCCATCTAAGAAAAACTAAAATCCATGGATTAACGAAGATCTAGTTATCAATTATTAGGACCCATATTATCCCATTCCAGGGATTTTGAAAATAATTCCATCTAAGAAAAACTAAAATTCATGGATTAACGAAGATCTAGTTATCAATTATTAGGACCCATATTATCCCATTCCAGGGATTTTGAAAATAATTCCATCTAAGAAAAACTAAAATCCATTGATTAACGAAGATCTAGTTATCAATTATTAGGACCCATATTATCCCATTCCAGGGATTTTGAAAATAATTCCATCTAAGAAAAACTAAAATCCATGGATTAACGAAGATCTAGTTATCAATTATTAGGACCCATATTATCCCATTCCAGGGATTTTGAAAATAATTCCATCTAAGAAAAACTAAAATTCATGGATTAACGAAGATCTAGTTATAAATTATTAGGACCCATATTATCCCATTCCAGGGATTTTGAAAATAATTCCATCTAAGAAAAACTAAAATCCATGGATTAACGAAGATCTAGTTATAAATTATTAGGACCCATATTATCCCATTCCAGGGATTTTGAAAATAATTCCATCTAAGAAAAACTAAAATTCATGGATTAACGAAGATCTAGTTATCAATTATTAGGACCCATATTATCCCATTCCAGGGATTTTGAAAATAATTCCATCTAAGAAAAACTAAAATCCATTGATTAACGAAGATCTAGTTATCAATTATTAGGACCCATATTATCCCATTCCAGGGATTTTGAAAATAATTCCATCTAAGAAAAACTAAAATTCATGGATTAACGAAGATCTAGTTATCAATTATTAGGACCCATATTATCCCATTCCAGGGATTTTGAAAATAATTCCATCTAAGAAAAACTAAAATCCATGGATTAACGAAGATCTAGTTATCAATTATTAGGACCCATATTATCCCATTCCAGGGATTTTGAAAATAATTCCATCTAAGAAAAACTAAAATCCATGGATTAACGAAGATCTAGTTATCAATTATTAGGACCCATATTATCCCATTCCAGGGATTTTGAAAATAATTCCATCTAAGAAAAACTAAAATCCATGGATTAACGAAGATCTAGTTATAAATTATTAGGACCCATATTATCCCATTCCAGGGATTTTGAAAATAATTCCATCTAAGAAAAACTAAAATTCATGGATTAACGAAGATCTAGTTATCAATTATTAGGACCCATATTATCCCATTCCAGGGATTTTGAAAATAATTCCATCTAAGAAAAACTAAAATCCATTGATTAACGAAGATCTAGTTATCAATTATTAGGACCCATATTATCCCATTCCAGGGATTTTGAAAATAATTCCATCTAAGAAAAACTAAAATTCATGGATTAACGAAGATCTAGTTATAAATTATTAGGACCCATATTATCCCATTCCAGGGATTTTGAAAATAATTCCATCTAAGAAAAACTAAAATCCATGGATTAACGAAGATCTAGTTATAAATTATTAGGACCCATATTATCCCATTCCAGGGATTTTGAAAATAATTCCATCTAAGAAAAACTAAAATTCATGGATTAACGAAGATCTAGTTATCAATTATTAGGACCCATATTATCCCATTCCAGGGATTTTGAAAATAATTCCATCTAAGAAAAACTAAAATCCATTGATTAACGAAGATCTAGTTATAAATTATTAGGACCCATATTATCCCATTCCAGGGATTTTGAAAATAATTCCATCTAAGAAAAACTAAAATTCATGGATTAACGAAGATCTAGTTATCAATTATTAGGACCCATATTATCCCATTCCAGGGATTTTGAAAATAATTCCATCTAAGAAAAACTAAAATCCATGGATTAACGAAGATCTAGTTATCAATTATTAGGACCCATATTATCCCATTCCAGGGATTTTGAAAATAATTCCATCTAAGAAAAACTAAAATTCATGGATTAACGAAGATCTAGTTATCAATTATTAGGACCCATATTATCCCATTCCAGGGATTTTGAAAATAATTCCATCTAAGAAAAACTAAAATCCATTGATTAACGAAGATCTAGTTATCAATTATTAGGACCCATATTATCCCATTCCAGGGATTTTGAAAATAATTCCATCTAAGAAAAACTAAAATCCATGGATTAACGAAGATCTAGTTATCAATTATTAGGACCCATATTATCCCATTCCAGGGATTTTGAAAATAATTCCATCTAAGAAAAACTAAAATTCATGGATTAACGAAGATCTAGTTATAAATTATTAGGACCCATATTATCCCATTCCAGGGATTTTGAAAATAATTCCATCTAAGAAAAACTAAAATCCATGGATTAACGAAGATCTAGTTATAAATTATTAGGACCCATATTATCCCATTCCAGGGATTTTGAAAATAATTCCATCTAAGAAAAACTAAAATTCATGGATTAACGAAGATCTAGTTATCAATTATTAGGACCCATATTATCCCATTCCAGGGATTTTGAAAATAATTCCATCTAAGAAAAACTAAAATCCATTGATTAACGAAGATCTAGTTATCAATTATTAGGACCCATATTATCCCATTCCAGGGATTTTGAAAATAATTCCATCTAAGAAAAACTAAAATTCATGGATTAACGAAGATCTAGTTATCAATTATTAGGACCCATATTATCCCATTCCAGGGATTTTGAAAATAATTCCATCTAAGAAAAACTAAAATCCATGGATTAACGAAGATCTAGTTATCAATTATTAGGACCCATATTATCCCATTCCAGGGATTTTGAAAATAATTCCATCTAAGAAAAACTAAAATCCATGGATTAACGAAGATCTAGTTATCAATTATTAGGACCCATATTATCCCATTCCAGGGATTTTGAAAATAATTCCATCTAAGAAAAACTAAAATCCATGGATTAACGAAGATCTAGTTATAAATTATTAGGACCCATATTATCCCATTCCAGGGATTTTGAAAATAATTCCATCTAAGAAAAACTAAAATTCATGGATTAACGAAGATCTAGTTATCAATTATTAGGACCCATATTATCCCATTCCAGGGATTTTGAAAATAATTCCATCTAAGAAAAACTAAAATCCATTGATTAACGAAGATCTAGTTATCAATTATTAGGACCCATATTATCCCATTCCAGGGATTTTGAAAATAATTCCATCTAAGAAAAACTAAAATTCATGGATTAACGAAGATCTAGTTATAAATTATTAGGACCCATATTATCCCATTCCAGGGATTTTGAAAATAATTCCATCTAAGAAAAACTAAAATCCATGGATTAACGAAGATCTAGTTATAAATTATTAGGACCCATATTATCCCATTCCAGGGATTTTGAAAATAATTCCATCTAAGAAAAACTAAAATTCATGGATTAACGAAGATCTAGTTATCAATTATTAGGACCCATATTATCCCATTCCAGGGATTTTGAAAATAATTCCATCTAAGAAAAACTAAAATCCATTGATTAACGAAGATCTAGTTATAAATTATTAGGACCCATATTATCCCATTCCAGGGATTTTGAAAATAATTCCATCTAAGAAAAACTAAAATTCATGGATTAACGAAGATCTAGTTATCAATTATTAGGACCCATATTATCCCATTCCAGGGATTTTGAAAATAATTCCATCTAAGAAAAACTAAAATCCATGGATTAACGAAGATCTAGTTATCAATTATTAGGACCCATATTATCCCATTCCAGGGATTTTGAAAATAATTCCATCTAAGAAAAACTAAAATTCATGGATTAACGAAGATCTAGTTATCAATTATTAGGACCCATATTATCCCATTCCAGGGATTTTGAAAATAATTCCATCTAAGAAAAACTAAAATTCATGGATTAACGAAGATCTAGTTATCAATTATTAGGACCCATATTATCCCATTCCAGGGATTTGAAAATAATTCCATCTAAGAAAAACTAAAATTCATGGATTAACGAAGATCTAGTTATCAATTATTAGGACCCATATTATCCCATTCCAGGGATTTTGAAAATAATTCCATCTAAGAAAAACTAAAATTCATGGATTAACGAAGATCTAGTTATCAATTATTAGGACCCATATTATCCCATTCCAGGGATTTTGAAAATAATTCCATCTAAGAAAAACTAAAATTCATGGATTAACGAAGATCTAGTTATCAATTATTAGGACCCATATTATCCCATTCCAGGGATTTTGAAAATAATTCCATCTAAGAAAAACTAAAATCCATGGATTAACGAAGATCTAGTTATCAATTATTAGGACCCATATTATCCCATTCCAGGGATTTTGAAAATAATTCCATCTAAGAAAAACTAAAATCCATTGATTAACGAAGATCTAGTTATCAATTATTAGGACCCATATTATCCCATTCCAGGGATTTTGAAAATAATTCCATCTAAGAAAAACTAAAATTCATGGATTAACGAAGATCTAGTTATAAATTATTAGGACCCATATTATCCCATTCCAGGGATTTTGAAAATAATTCCATCTAAGAAAAACTAAAATTCATGGATTAACGAAGATCTAGTTATAAATTATTAGGACCCATATTATCCCATTCCAGGGATTTTGAAAATAATTCCATCTAAGAAAAACTAAAATTCATGGATTAACGAAGATCTAGTTATAAATTATTAGGACCCATATTATCCCATTCCAGGGATTTTGAAAATAATTCCATCTAAGAAAAACTAAAATCCATGGATTAACGAAGATCTAGTTATCAATTATTAGGACCCATATTATCCCATTCCAGGGATTTTGAAAATAATTCCATCTAAGAAAAACTAAAATCCATTGATTAACGAAGATCTAGTTATCAATTATTAGGACCCATATTATCCCATTCCAGGGATTTTGAAAATAATTCCATCTAAGAAAAACTAAAATTCATGGATTAACTAAGATCTAGTTATAAATTATTAGGACCCATATTATCCCATTCCAGGGATTTTGAAAATAATTCCATCTAAGAAAAACTAAAATTCATGGATTAACGAAGATCTAGTTATAAATTATTAGGACCCATATTATCCCATTCCAGGGATTTTGAAAATAATTCCATCTAAGAAAAACTAAAATTCATGGATTAACGAAGATCTAGTTATAAATTATTAGGACCCATATTATCCCATTCCAGGGATTTTGAAAATAATTCCATCTAAGAAAAACTAAAATCCATGGATTAACGAAGATCTAGTTATAAATTATTAGGACCCATATTATCCCATTCCAGGGATTTTGAAAATAATTCCATCTAAGAAAAACTAAAATTCATGGATTAACGAAGATCTAGTTATCAATTATTAGGACCCATATTATCCCATTCCAGGGATTTTGAAAATAATTCCATCTAAGAAAAACTAAAATCCATTGATTAACGAAGATCTAGTTATCAATTATTAGGACCCATATTATCCCATTCCAGGGATTTTGAAAATAATTCCATCTAAGAAAAACTAAAATCCATGGATTAACGAAGATCTAGTTATCAATTATTAGGACCCATATTATCCCATTCCAGGGATTTTGAAAATAATTCCATCTAAGAAAAACTAAAATTCATGGATTAACGAAGATCTAGTTATCAATTATTAGGACCCATATTATCCCATTCCAGGGATTTTGAAAATAATTCCATCTAAGAAAAACTAAAATTCATGGATTAACGAAGATCTAGTTATCAATTATTAGGACCCATATTATCCCATTCCAGGGATTTTGAAAATAATTCCATCTAAGAAAAACTAAAATCCATGGATTAACGAAGATCTAGTTATCAATTATTAGGACCCATATTATCCCATTCCAGGGATTTTGAAAATAATTCCATCTAAGAAAAACTAAAATCCATTGATTAACGAAGATCTAGTTATCAATTATTAGGACCCATATTATCCCATTCCAGGGATTTTGAAAATAATTCCATCTAAGAAAAACTAAAATTCATGGATTAACGAAGATCTAGTTATAAATTATTAGGACCCATATTATCCCATTCCAGGGATTTTGAAAATAATTCCATCTAAGAAAAACTAAAATTCATGGATTAACGAAGATCTAGTTATAAATTATTAGGACCCATATTATCCCATTCCAGGGATTTTGAAAATAATTCCATCTAAGAAAAACTAAAATTCATGGATTAACGAAGATCTAGTTATAAATTATTAGGACCCATATTATCCCATTCCAGGGATTTTGAAAATAATTCCATCTAAGAAAAACTAAAATCCATGGATTAACGAAGATCTAGTTATCAATTATTAGGACCCATATTATCCCATTCCAGGGATTTTGAAAATAATTCCATCTAAGAAAAACTAAAATCCATTGATTAACGAAGATCTAGTTATCAATTATTAGGACCCATATTATCCCATTCCAGGGATTTTGAAAATAATTCCATCTAAGAAAAACTAAAATTCATGGATTAACGAAGATCTAGTTATAAATTATTAGGACCCATATTATCCCATTCCAGGGATTTTGAAAATAATTCCATCTAAGAAAAACTAAAATTCATGGATTAACGAAGATCTAGTTATAAATTATTAGGACCCATATTATCCCATTCCAGGGATTTTGAAAATAATTCCATCTAAGAAAAACTAAAATTCATGGATTAACGAAGATCTAGTTATAAATTATTAGGACCCATATTATCCAATTCCAGGGATTTTGAAAATAATTCCATCTAAGAAAAACTAAAATCCATGGATTAACGAAGATCTAGTTATAAATTATTAGGACCCATATTATCCCATTCCAGGGATTTTGAAAATAATTCCATCTAAGAAAAACTAAAATTCATGGATTAACGAAGATCTAGTTATCAATTATTAGGACCCATATTATCCCATTCCAGGGATTTTGAAAATAATTCCATCTAAGAAAAACTAAAATCCATTGATTAACGAAGATCTAGTTATCAATTATTAGGACCCATATTATCCCATTCCAGGGATTTTGAAAATAATTCCATCTAAGAAAAACTAAAATCCATGTATTAACGAAGATCTAGTTATCAATTATTAGGACCCATATTATCCCATTCCAGGGATTTTGAAAATAATTCCATCTAAGAAAAACTAAAATTCATGGATTAACGAAGATCTAGTTATAAATTATTAGGACCCATATTATCGCATTCCAGGGATTTTGAAAATAATTCCATCTAAGAAAAACTAAAATTCATGGATTAACGAAGATCTAGTTATAAATTATTAGGACCCATATTATCCCATTCCAGGGATTTTAAAAATAATTCCATCTAAGAAAAACTAAAATCCATGGATTAACGAAGATCTAGTTATCAATTATTAGGACCCATATTATCCCATTCCAGGGATTTTGAAAATAATTCCATCTAAGAAAAACTAAAATCCATTGATTAACGAAGATCTAGTTATCAATTATTAGGACCCATATTATCCCATTCCAGGGATTTTGAAAATAATTCCATCTAAGAAAAACTAAAATTCATGGATTAACGAAGATCTAGTTATCAATTATTAGGACCCATATTATCCCATTCCAGGGATTTTGAAAATAATTCCATCTAAGAAAAACTAAAATCCATGGATTAACGAAGATCTAGTTATCAATTATTAGGACCCATATTATCCCATTCCAGGGATTTTGAAAATAATTCCATCTAAGAAAAACTAAAATTCATGGATTAACGAAGATCTAGTTATAAATTATTAGGACCCATATTATCCCATTCCAGGGATTTTGAAAATAATTCCATCTAAGAAAAACTAAAATCCATGGATTAACGAAGATCTAGTTATCAATTATTAGGACCCATATTATCCCATTCCAGGGATTTTGAAAATAATTCCATCTAAGAAAAACTAAAATCCATTGATTAACGAAGATCTAGTTATCAATTATTAGGACCCATATTATCCCATTCCAGGGATTTTGAAAATAATTCCATCTAAGAAAAACTAAAATTCATGGATTAACGAAGATCTAGTTATAAATTATTAGGACCCATATTATCCCATTCCAGGGATTTTGAAAATAATTCCATCTAAGAAAAACTAAAATTCATGGATTAACGAAGATCTAGTTATAAATTATTAGGACCCATATTATCCCATTCCAGGGATTTTGAAAATAATTCCATCTAAGAAAAACTAAAATCCATGGATTAACGAAGATCTAGTTATAAATTATTAGGACCCATATTATCCCATTCCAGGGATTTTGAAAATAATTCCATCTAAGAAAAACTAAAATTCATGGATTAACGAAGATCTAGTTATCAATTATTAGGACCCATATTATCCCATTCCAGGGATTTTGAAAATAATTCCATCTAAGAAAAACTAAAATCCATTGATTAACGAAGATCTAGTTATCAATTATTAGGACCCATATTATCCCATTCCAGGGATTTTGAAAATAATTCCATCTAAGAAAAACTAAAATCCATGGATTAACGAAGATCTAGTTATCAATTATTAGGACCCATATTATCCCATTCCAGGGATTTTGAAAATAATTCCATCTAAGAAAAACTAAAATTCATGGATTAACGAAGATCTAGTTATAAATTATTAGGACCCATATTATCCCATTCCAGGGATTTTGAAAATAATTCCATCTAAGAAAAACTAAAATCCATGGATTAACGAAGATCTAGTTATCAATTATTAGGACCCATATTATCCCATTCCAGGGATTTTGAAAATAATTCCATCTAAGAAAAACTAAAATCCATGGATTAACGAAGATCTAGTTATCAATTATTAGGACCCATATTATCCCATTCCAGGGATTTTGAAAATAATTCCATCTAAGAAAAACTAAAATCCATGGATTAACGAAGATCTAGTTATCAATTATTAGGACCCATATTATCCCATTCCAGGGATTTTGAAAATAATTCCATCTAAGAAAAACTAAAATCCATTGATTAACGAAGATCTAGTTATCAATTATTAGGACCCATATTATCCCATTCCAGGGATTTTGAAAATAATTCCATCTAAGAAAAACTAAAATTCATGGATTAACGAAGATCTAGTTATAAATTATTAGGACCCATATTATCCCATTCCAGGGATTTTGAAAATAATTCCATCTAAGAAAAACTAAAATCCATGGATTAACGAAGATCTAGTTATCAATTATTAGGACCCATATTATCCCATTCCAGGGATTTTGAAAATAATTCCATCTAAGAAAAACTAAAATTCATGGATTAACGAAGATCTAGTTATAAATTATTAGGACCCATATTATCCCATTCCAGGGATCTTGAAAATAATTCCATCTAAGAAAAACTAAAATCCATGGATTAACGAAGATCTAGTTATCAATTATTAGGACCCATATTATCCCATTCCAGGGATTTTGAAAATAATTCCATCTAAGAAAAACTAAAATCCATTGATTAACGAAGATCTAGTTATCAATTATTAGGACCCATATTATCCCATTCCAGGGATTTTGAAAATAATTCCATCTAAGAAAAACTAAAATTCATGGATTAACGAAGATCTAGTTATAAATTATTAGGACCCATATTATCCCATTCCAGGGATTTTGAAAATAATTCCATCTAAGAAAAACTAAAATCCATGGATTAACGAAGATCTAGTTATCAATTATTAGGACCCATATTATCCCATTCCAGGGATTTTGAAAATAATTCCATCTAAGAAAAACTAAAATTCATGGATTAACGAAGATCTAGTTATAAATTATTAGGACCCATATTATCCCATTCCAGGGATTTTGAAAATAATTCCATCTAAGAAAAACTAAAATCCATGGATTAACGAAGATCTAGTTATCAATTATTAGGACCCATATTATCCCATTCCAGGGATTTTGAAAATAATTCCATCTAAGAAAAACTAAAATTCATGGATTAACGAAGATCTAGTTATAAATTATTAGGACCCATATTATCCCATTCCAGGGATTTTGAAAATAATTCCATCTAAGAAAAACTAAAATCCATGGATTAACGAAGATCTAGTTATCAATTATTAGGACCCATATTATCCCATTCCAGGGATTTTGAAAATAATTCCATCTAAGAAAAACTAAAATTCATGGATTAACGAAGATCTAGTTATAAATTATTAGGACCCATATTATCCCATTCCAGGGATTTTGAAAATAATTCCATCTAAGAAAAACTAAAATTCATGGATTAACGAAGATCTAGTTATAAATTATTAGGACCCATATTATCCCATTCCAGGGATTTTGAAAATAATTCCATCTAAGAAAAACTAAAATCCATGGATTAACGAAGATCTAGTTATCAATTATTAGGACCCATATTATCCCATTCCAGGGATTTTGAAAATAATTCCATCTAAGAAAAACTAAAATTCATGGATTAACGAAGATCTAGTTATAAATTATTAGGACCCATATTATCCCATTCCAGGGATCTTGAAAATAATTCCATCTAAGAAAAACTAAAATCCATGGATTAACGAAGATCTAGTTATCAATTATTAGGACCCATATTATCCCATTCCAGGGATTTTGAAAATAATTCCATCTAAGAAAAACTAAAATCCATTGATTAACGAAGATCTAGTTATCAATTATTAGGACCCATATTATCCCATTCCAGGGATTTTGAAAATAATTCCATCTAAGAAAAACTAAAATTCATGGATTAACGAAGATCTAGTTATAAATTATTAGGACCCATATTATCCCATTCCAGGGATTTTGAAAATAATTCCATCTAAGAAAAACTAAAATCCATGGATTAACGAAGATCTAGTTATCAATTATTAGGACCCATATTATCCCATTCCAGGGATTTTGAAAATAATTCCATCTAAGAAAAACTAAAATTCATGGATTAACGAAGATCTAGTTATAAATTATTAGGACCCATATTATCCCATTCCAGGGATTTTGAAAATAATTCCATCTAAGAAAAACTAAAATCCATGGATTAACGAAGATCTAGTTATCAATTATTAGGACCCATATTATCCCATTCCAGGGATTTTGAAAATAATTCCATCTAAGAAAAACTAAAATTCATGGATTAACGAAGATCTAGTTATAAATTATTAGGACCCATATTATCCCATTCCAGGGATTTTGAAAATAATTCCATCTAAGAAAAACTAAAATTCATGGATTAACGAAGATCTAGTTATAAATTATTAGGACCCATATTATCCCATTCCAGGGATTTTGAAAATAATTCCATCTAAGAAAAACTAAAATCCATGGATTAACGAAGATCTAGTTATCAATTATTAGGACCCATATTATCCCATTCCAGGGATTTTGAAAATAATTCCATCTAAGAAAAACTAAAATTCATGGATTAACGAAGATCTAGTTATAAATTATTAGGACCCATATTATCCCATTCCAGGGATTTTGAAAATAATTCCATCTAAGAAAAACTAAAATTCATGGATTAACGAAGATCTAGTTATAAATTATTAGGACCCATATTATCCCATTCCAGGGATTTTGAAAATAATTCCATCTAAGAAAAACTAAAATCCATGGATTAACGAAGATCTAGTTATCAATTATTAGGACCCATATTATCCCATTCCAGGGATTTTGAAAATAATTCCATCTAAGAAAAACTAAAATCCATGGATTAACGAAGATCTAGTTATCAATTATTAGGACCCATATTATCCCATTCCAGGGATTTTGAAAATAATTCCATCTAAGAAAAACTAAAATCCATGGATTAACGAAGATCTAGTTATCAATTATTAGGACCCATATTATCCCATTCCAGGGATTTTGAAAATAATTCCATCTAAGAAAAACTAAAATTCATGGATTAACGAAGATCTAGTTATAAATTATTAGGACCCATATTATCCCATTCCAGGGATTTTGAAAATAATTCCATCTAAGAAAAACTAAAATCCATGGATTAACGAAGATCTAGTTATCAATTATTAGGACCCATATTATCCCATTCCAGGGATTTTGAAAATAATTCCATCTAAGAAAAACTAAAATCCATGGATTAACGAAGATCTAGTTATCAATTATTAGGACCCATATTATCCCATTCCAGGGATTTTGAAAATAATTCCATCTAAGAAAAACTAAAATTCATGGATTAACGAAGATCTAGTTATAAATTATTAGGACCCATATTATCCCATTCCAGGGATTTTGAAAATAATTCCATCTAAGAAAAACTAAAATTCATGGATTAACGAAGATCTAGTTATAAATTATTAGGACCCATATTATCCCATTCCAGGGATTTTGAAAATAATTCCATCTAAGAAAAACTAAAATCCATGGATTAACGAAGATCTAGTTATCAATTATTAGGACCCATATTATCCCATTCCAGGGATTTTGAAAATAATTCCATCTAAGAAAAACTAAAATTCATGGATTAACGAAGATCTAGTTATAAATTATTAGGACCCATATTATCCCATTCCAGGGATTTTGAAAATAATTCCATCTAAGAAAAACTAAAATCCATGGATTAACGAAGATCTAGTTATCAATTATTAGGACCCATATTATCCCATTCCAGGGATTTTGAAAATAATTCCATCTAAGAAAAACTAAAATTCATGGATTAACGAAGATCTAGTTATAAATTATTAGGACCCATATTATCCCATTCCAGGGATTTTGAAAATAATTCCATCTAAGAAAAACTAAAATTCATGGATTAACGAAGATCTAGTTATAAATTATTAGGACCCATATTATCCCATTCCAGGGATTTTGAAAATAATTCCATCTAAGAAAAACTAAAATCCATGGATTAACGAAGATCTAGTTATCAATTATTAGGACCCATATTATCCCATTCCAGGGATTTTGAAAATAATTCCATCTAAGAAAAACTAAAATTCATGGATTAACGAAGATCTAGTTATAAATTATTAGGACCCATATTATCCCATTCCAGGGATCTTGAAAATAATTCCATCTAAGAAAAACTAAAATCCATGGATTAACGAAGATCTAGTTATCAATTATTAGGACCCATATTATCCCATTCCAGGGATTTTGAAAATAATTCCATCTAAGAAAAACTAAAATCCATTGATTAACGAAGATCTAGTTATCAATTATTAGGACCCATATTATCCCATTCCAGGGATTTTGAAAATAATTCCATCTAAGAAAAACTAAAATTCATGGATTAACGAAGATCTAGTTATAAATTATTAGGACCCATATTATCCCATTCCAGGGATTTTGAAAATAATTCCATCTAAGAAAAACTAAAATCCATGGATTAACGAAGATCTAGTTATCAATTATTAGGACCCATATTATCCCATTCCAGGGATTTTGAAAATAATTCCATCTAAGAAAAACTAAAATTCATGGATTAACGAAGATCTAGTTATAAATTATTAGGACCCATATTATCCCATTCCAGGGATTTTGAAAATAATTCCATCTAAGAAAAACTAAAATCCATGGATTAACGAAGATCTAGTTATCAATTATTAGGACCCATATTATCCCATTCCAGGGATTTTGAAAATAATTCCATCTAAGAAAAACTAAAATTCATGGATTAACGAAGATCTAGTTATAAATTATTAGGACCCATATTATCCCATTCCAGGGATTTTGAAAATAATTCCATCTAAGAAAAACTAAAATTCATGGATTAACGAAGATCTAGTTATAAATTATTAGGACCCATATTATCCCATTCCAGGGATTTTGAAAATAATTCCATCTAAGAAAAACTAAAATCCATGGATTAACGAAGATCTAGTTATCAATTATTAGGACCCATATTATCCCATTCCAGGGATTTTGAAAATAATTCCATCTAAGAAAAACTAAAATTCATGGATTAACGAAGATCTAGTTATAAATTATTAGGACCCATATTATCCCATTCCAGGGATCTTGAAAATAATTCCATCTAAGAAAAACTAAAATCCATGGATTAACGAAGATCTAGTTATCAATTATTAGGACCCATATTATCCCATTCCAGGGATTTTGAAAATAATTCCATCTAAGAAAAACTAAAATCCATTGATTAACGAAGATCTAGTTATCAATTATTAGGACCCATATTATCCCATTCCAGGGATTTTGAAAATAATTCCATCTAAGAAAAACTAAAATTCATGGATTAACGAAGATCTAGTTATAAATTATTAGGACCCATATTATCCCATTCCAGGGATTTTGAAAATAATTCCATCTAAGAAAAACTAAAATCCATGGATTAACGAAGATCTAGTTATCAATTATTAGGACCCATATTATCCCATTCCAGGGATTTTGAAAATAATTCCATCTAAGAAAAACTAAAATTCATGGATTAACGAAGATCTAGTTATAAATTATTAGGACCCATATTATCCCATTCCAGGGATTTTGAAAATAATTCCATCTAAGAAAAACTAAAATCCATGGATTAACGAAGATCTAGTTATCAATTATTAGGACCCATATTATCCCATTCCAGGGATTTTGAAAATAATTCCATCTAAGAAAAACTAAAATTCATGGATTAACGAAGATCTAGTTATAAATTATTAGGACCCATATTATCCCATTCCAGGGATTTTGAAAATAATTCCATCTAAGAAAAACTAAAATCCATGGATTAACGAAGATCTAGTTATCAATTATTAGGACCCATATTATCCCATTCCAGGGATTTTGAAAATAATTCCATCTAAGAAAAACTAAAATTCATGGATTAACGAAGATCTAGTTATAAATTATTAGGACCCATATTATCCCATTCCAGGGATCTTGAAAATAATTCCATCTAAGAAAAACTAAAATCCATGGATTAACGAAGATCTAGTTATCAATTATTAGGACCCATATTATCCCATTCCAGGGATTTTGAAAATAATTCCATCTAAGAAAAACTAAAATCCATTGATTAACGAAGATCTAGTTATCAATTATTAGGACCCATATTATCCCATTCCAGGGATTTTGAAAATAATTCCATCTAAGAAAAACTAAAATTCATGGATTAACGAAGATCTAGTTATAAATTATTAGGACCCATATTATCCCATTCCAGGGATTTTGAAAATAATTCCATCTAAGAAAAACTAAAATCCATGGATTAACGAAGATCTAGTTATCAATTATTAGGACCCATATTATCCCATTCCAGGGATTTTGAAAATAATTCGATCTAAGAAAAACTAAAATCCATGGATTAACGAAGATCTAGTTATCAATTATTAGGACCCATATTATCCCATTCCAGGGATTTTGAAAATAATTCCATCTAAGAAAAACTAAAATTCATGGATTAACGAAGATCTAGTTATAAATTATTAGGACCCATATTATCCCATTCCAGGGATTTTGAAAATAATTCCATCTAAGAAAAACTAAAATCCATGGATTAACGAAGATCTAGTTATCAATTATTAGGACCCATATTATCCCATTCCAGGGATTTTGAAAATAATTCCATCTAAGAAAAACTAAAATTCATGGATTAACGAAGATCTAGTTATAAATTATTAGGACCCATATTATCCCATTCCAGGGATTTTGAAAATAATTCCATCTAAGAAAAACTAAAATTCATGGATTAACGAAGATCTAGTTATCAATTATTAGGACCCATATTATCCCATTCCAGGGATTTTGAAAATAATTCCATCTAAGAAAAACTAAAATCCATGGATTAACGAAGATCTAGTTATCAATTATTAGGACCCATATTATCCCATTCCAGGGATTTTGAAAATAATTCCATCTAAGAAAAACTAAAATCCATGGATTAACGAAGATCTAGTTATCAATTATTAGGACCCATATTATCCCATTCCAGGGATTTTGAAAATAATTCCATCTAAGAAAAACTAAAATCCATTGATTAACGAAGATCTAGTTATCAATTATTAGGACCCATATTATCCCATTCCAGGGATTTTGAAAATAATTCGATCTAAGAAAAACTAAAATCCATGGATTAACGAAGATCTAGTTATCAATTATTAGGACCCATATTATCCCATTCCAGGGATTTTGAAAATAATTCCATCTAAGAAAAACTAAAATTCATGGATTAACGAAGATCTAGTTATAAATTATTAGGACCCATATTATCCCATTCCAGGGATCTTGAAAATAATTCCATCTAAGAAAAACTAAAATCCATGGATTAACGAAGATCTAGTTATCAATTATTAGGACCCATATTATCCCATTCCAGGGATTTTGAAAATAATTCCATCTAAGAAAAACTAAAATCCATTGATTAACGAAGATCTAGTTATCAATTATTAGGACCCATATTATCCCATTCCAGGGATTTTGAAAATAATTCCATCTAAGAAAAACTAAAATTCATGGATTAACGAAGATCTAGTTATAAATTATTAGGACCCATATTATCCCATTCCAGGGATTTTGAAAATAATTCCATCTAAGAAAAACTAAAATTCATGGATTAACGAAGATCTAGTTATCAATTATTAGGACCCATATTATCCCATTCCAGGGATTTTGAAAATAATTCCATCTAAGAAAAACTAAAATCCATGGATTAACGAAGATCTAGTTATCAATTATTAGGACCCATATTATCCCATTCCAGGGATTTTGAAAATAATTCCATCTAAGAAAAACTAAAATCCATGGATTAACGAAGATCTAGTTATCAATTATTAGGACCCATATTATCCCATTCCAGGGATTTTGAAAATAATTCCATCTAAGAAAAACTAAAATCCATTGATTAACGAAGATCTAGTTATCAATTATTAGGACCCATATTATCCCATTCCAGGGATTTTGAAAATAATTCCATCTAAGAAAAACTAAAATTCATGGATTAACGAAGATCTAGTTATAAATTATTAGGACCCATATTATCCCATTCCAGGGATTTTGAAAATAATTCCATCTAAGAAAAACTAAAATCCATGGATTAACGAAGATCTAGTTATCAATTATTAGGACCCATATTATCCCATTCCAGGGATTTTGAAAATAATTCGATCTAAGAAAAACTAAAATCCATGGATTAACGAAGATCTAGTTATCAATTATTAGGACCCATATTATCCCATTCCAGGGATTTTGAAAATAATTCCATCTAAGAAAAACTAAAATTCATGGATTAACGAAGATCTAGTTATAAATTATTAGGACCCATATTATCCCATTCCAGGGATTTTGAAAATAATTCCATCTAAGAAAAACTAAAATCCATGGATTAACGAAGATCTAGTTATCAATTATTAGGACCCATATTATCCCATTCCAGGGATTTTGAAAATAATTCCATCTAAGAAAAACTAAAATTCATGGATTAACGAAGATCTAGTTATAAATTATTAGGACCCATATTATCCCATTCCAGGGATTTTGAAAATAATTCCATCTAAGAAAAACTAAAATTCATGGATTAACGAAGATCTAGTTATAAATTATTAGGACCCATATTATCCCATTCCAGGGATTTTGAAAATAATTCCATCTAAGAAAAACTAAAATCCATGGATTAACGAAGATCTAGTTATCAATTATTAGGACCCATATTATCCCATTCCAGGGATTTTGAAAATAATTCCATCTAAGAAAAACTAAAATTCATGGATTAACGAAGATCTAGTTATAAATTATTAGGACCCATATTATCCCATTCCAGGGATCTTGAAAATAATTCCATCTAAGAAAAACTAAAATCCATGGATTAACGAAGATCTAGTTATCAATTATTAGGACCCATATTATCCCATTCCAGGGATTTTGAAAATAATTCCATCTAAGAAAAACTAAAATCCATTGATTAACGAAGATCTAGTTATCAATTATTAGGACCCATATTATCCCATTCCAGGGATTTTGAAAATAATTCCATCTAAGAAAAACTAAAATTCATGGATTAACGAAGATCTAGTTATAAATTATTAGGACCCATATTATCCCATTCCAGGGATTTTGAAAATAATTCCATCTAAGAAAAACTAAAATCCATGGATTAACGAAGATCTAGTTATCAATTATTAGGACCCATATTATCCCATTCCAGGGATTTTGAAAATAATTCCATCTAAGAAAAACTAAAATTCATGGATTAACGAAGATCTAGTTATAAATTATTAGGACCCATATTATCCCATTCCAGGGATTTTGAAAATAATTCCATCTAAGAAAAACTAAAATCCATGGATTAACGAAGATCTAGTTATCAATTATTAGGACCCATATTATCCCATTCCAGGGATTTTGAAAATAATTCCATCTAAGAAAAACTAAAATTCATGGATTAACGAAGATCTAGTTATAAATTATTAGGACCCATATTATCCCATTCCAGGGATTTTGAAAATAATTCCATCTAAGAAAAACTAAAATCCATGGATTAACGAAGATCTAGTTATCAATTATTAGGACCCATATTATCCCATTCCAGGGATTTTGAAAATAATTCCATCTAAGAAAAACTAAAATTCATGGATTAACGAAGATCTAGTTATAAATTATTAGGACCCATATTATCCCATTCCAGGGATCTTGAAAATAATTCCATCTAAGAAAAACTAAAATCCATGGATTAACGAAGATCTAGTTATCAATTATTAGGACCCATATTATCCCATTCCAGGGATTTTGAAAATAATTCCATCTAAGAAAAACTAAAATCCATTGATTAACGAAGATCTAGTTATCAATTATTAGGACCCATATTATCCCATTCCAGGGATTTTGAAAATAATTCCATCTAAGAAAAACTAAAATTCATGGATTAACGAAGATCTAGTTATAAATTATTAGGACCCATATTATCCCATTCCAGGGATTTTGAAAATAATTCCATCTAAGAAAAACTAAAATCCATGGATTAACGAAGATCTAGTTATCAATTATTAGGACCCATATTATCCCATTCCAGGGATTTTGAAAATAATTCGATCTAAGAAAAACTAAAATCCATGGATTAACGAAGATCTAGTTATCAATTATTAGGACCCATATTATCCCATTCCAGGGATTTTGAAAATAATTCCATCTAAGAAAAACTAAAATTCATGGATTAACGAAGATCTAGTTATAAATTATTAGGACCCATATTATCCCATTCCAGGGATTTTGAAAATAATTCCATCTAAGAAAAACTAAAATCCATGGATTAACGAAGATCTAGTTATCAATTATTAGGACCCATATTATCCCATTCCAGGGATTTTGAAAATAATTCCATCTAAGAAAAACTAAAATTCATGGATTAACGAAGATCTAGTTATAAATTATTAGGACCCATATTATCCCATTCCAGGGATTTTGAAAATAATTCCATCTAAGAAAAACTAAAATTCATGGATTAACGAAGATCTAGTTATCAATTATTAGGACCCATATTATCCCATTCCAGGGATTTTGAAAATAATTCCATCTAAGAAAAACTAAAATCCATGGATTAACGAAGATCTAGTTATCAATTATTAGGACCCATATTATCCCATTCCAGGGATTTTGAAAATAATTCCATCTAAGAAAAACTAAAATCCATGGATTAACGAAGATCTAGTTATCAATTATTAGGACCCATATTATCCCATTCCAGGGATTTTGAAAATAATTCCATCTAAGAAAAACTAAAATCCATTGATTAACGAAGATCTAGTTATCAATTATTAGGACCCATATTATCCCATTCCAGGGATTTTGAAAATAATTCGATCTAAGAAAAACTAAAATCCATGGATTAACGAAGATCTAGTTATCAATTATTAGGACCCATATTATCCCATTCCAGGGATTTTGAAAATAATTCCATCTAAGAAAAACTAAAATTCATGGATTAACGAAGATCTAGTTATAAATTATTAGGACCCATATTATCCCATTCCAGGGATTTTGAAAATAATTCCATCTAAGAAAAACTAAAATCCATGGATTAACGAAGATCTAGTTATCAATTATTAGGACCCATATTATCCCATTCCAGGGATTTTGAAAATAATTCCATCTAAGAAAAACTAAAATCCATGGATTAACGAAGATCTAGTTATCAATTATTAGGACCCATATTATCCCATTCCAGGGATTTTGAAAATAATTCCATCTAAGAAAAACTAAAATTCATGGATTAACGAAGATCTAGTTATAAATTATTAGGACCCATATTATCCCATTCCAGGGATTTTGAAAATAATTCCATCTAAGAAAAACTAAAATCCATGGATTAACGAAGATCTAGTTATCAATTATTAGGACCCATATTATCCCATTCCAGGGATTTTGAAAATAATTCGATCTAAGAAAAACTAAAATCCATGGATTAACGAAGATCTAGTTATCAATTATTAGGACCCATATTATCCCATTCCAGGGATTTTGAAAATAATTCCATCTAAGAAAAACTAAAATTCATGGATTAACGAAGATCTAGTTATAAATTATTAGGACCCATATTATCCCATTCCAGGGATTTTGAAAATAATTCCATCTAAGAAAAACTAAAATCCATGGATTAACGAAGATCTAGTTATCAATTATTAGGACCCATATTATCCCATTCCAGGGATTTTGAAAATAATTCCATCTAAGAAAAACTAAAATCCATGGATTAACGAAGATCTAGTTATCAATTATTAGGACCCATATTATCCCATTCCAGGGATTTTGAAAATAATTCCATCTAAGAAAAACTAAAATCCATGGATTAACGAAGATCTAGTTATCAATTATTAGGACCCATATTATCCCATTCCAGGGATTTTGAAAATAATTCCATCTAAGAAAAACTAAAATCCATGGATTAACGAAGATCTAGTTATCAATTATTAGGACCCATATTATCCCATTCCAGGGATTTTGAAAATAATTCCATCTAAGAAAAACTAAAATCCATTGATTAACGAAGATCTAGTTATCAATTATTAGGACCCATATTATCCCATTCCAGGGATTTTGAAAATAATTCCATCTAAGAAAAACTAAAATCCATGGATTAACGAAGATCTAGTTATCAATTATTAGGACCCATATTATCCCATTCCAGGGATTTTGAAAATAATTCCATCTAAGAAAAACTAAAATTCATGGATTAACGAAGATCTAGTTATAAATTATTAGGACCCATATTATCCCATTCCAGGGATTTTGAAAATAATTCCATCTAAGAAAAACTAAAATCCATGGATTAACGAAGATCTAGTTATCAATTATTAGGACCCATATTATCCCATTCCAGGGATTTTGAAAATAATTCCATCTAAGAAAAACTAAAATCCATTGATTAACGAAGATCTAGTTATCAATTATTAGGACCCATATTATCCCATTCCAGGGATTTTGAAAATAATTCCATCTAAGAAAAACTAAAATCCATTGATTAACGAAGATCTAGTTATCAATTATTAGGACCCATATTATCCCATTCCAGGGATTTTGAAAATAATTCCATCTAAGAAAAACTAAAATCCATGGATTAACGAAGATCTAGTTATCAATTATTAGGACCCATATTATCCCATTCCAGGGATTTTGAAAATAATTCCATCTAAGAAAAACTAAAATCCATGGATTAACGAAGATCTAGTTATCAATTATTAGGACCCATATTATCCCATTCCAGGGATTTTGAAAATAATTCCATCTAAGAAAAACTAAAATCCATTGATTAACGAAGTCTAGTTATCAATTATTAGGACCCATATTATCCCATTCCAGGGATTTTGAAAATAATTCCATCTAAGAAAAACTAAAATCCATGGATTAACGAAGATCTAGTTATCAATTATTAGGACCCATATTATCCCATTCCAGGGATTTTGAAAATAATTCCATCTAAGAAAAACTAAAATTCATGGATTAACGAAGATCTAGTTATAAATTATTAGGACCCATATTATCCCATTCCAGGGATATTGAAAATAATTCCATCTAAGAAAAACTAAAATCCATGGATTAACGAAGATCTAGTTATCAATTATTAGGACCCATATTATCCCATTCCAGGGATTTTGAAAATAATTCCATCTAAGAAAAACTAAAATCCATTGATTAACGAAGATCTAGTTATCAATTATTAGGACCCATATTATCCCATTCCAGGGATTTTGAAAATAATTCCATCTAAGAAAAACTAAAATTCATGGATTAACGAAGATCTAGTTATCAATTATTAGGACCCATATTATCCCATTCCAGGGATTTTGAAAATAATTCCATCTAAGAAAAACTAAAATCCATTGATTAACGAAGATCTAGTTATCAATTATTAGGACCCATATTATCCCATTCCAGGGATTTTGAAAATAATTCCATCTAAGAAAAACTAAAATTCATGGATTAACGAAGATCTAGTTATAAATTATTAGGACCCATATTATCCCATTCCAGGGATTTTGAAAATAATTCCATCTAAGAAAAACTAAAATCCATGGATTAACGAAGATCTAGTTATCAATTATTAGGACCCATATTATCCCATTCCAGGGATTTTGAAAATAATTCCATCTAAGAAAAACTAAAATCCATTGATTAACGAAGATCTAGTTATCAATTATTAGGACCCATATTATCCCATTCCAGGGATTTTGAAAATAATTCCATCTAAGAAAAACTAAAATCCATTGATTAACGAAGATCTAGTTATCAATTATTAGGACCCATATTATCCCATTCCAGGGATTTTGAAAATAATTCCATCTAAGAAAAACTAAAATCCATGGATTAACGAAGATCTAGTTATCAATTATTAGGACCCATATTATCCCATTCCAGGGATTTTGAAAATAATTCCATCTAAGAAAAACTAAAATCCATGGATTAACGAAGATCTAGTTATCAATTATTAGGACCCATATTATCCCATTCCAGGGATTTTGAAAATAATTCCATCTAAGAAAAACTAAAATCCATTGATTAACGAAGTCTAGTTATCAATTATTAGGACCCATATTATCCCATTCCAGGGATTTTGAAAATAATTCCATCTAAGAAAAACTAAAATTCATGGATTAACGAAGATCTAGTTATAAATTATTAGGACCCATATTATCCCATTCCAGGGATTTTGAAAATAATTCCATCTAAGAAAAACTAAAATCCATGGATTAACGAAGATCTAGTTATCAATTATTAGGACCCATATTATCCCATTCCAGGGATTTTGAAAATAATTCCATCTAAGAAAAACTAAAATCCATTGATTAACGAAGATCTAGTTATCAATTATTAGGACCCATATTATCCCATTCCAGGGATTTTGAAAATAATTCCATCTAAGAAAAACTAAAATTCATGGATTAATGAAGATCTAGTTATCAATTATTAGGACCCATATTATCCCATTCCAGGGATTTTGAAAATAATTCCATCTAAGAAAAACTAAAATCCATTGATTAACGAAGATCTAGTTATCAATTATTAGGACCCATATTATCCCATTCCAGGGATTTTGAAAATAATTCCATCTAAGAAAAACTAAAATTCATGGATTAACGAAGATCTAGTTATAAATTATTAGGACCCATATTATCCCATTCCAGGGATTTTGAAAATAATTCCATCTAAGAAAAACTAAAATTCATGGATTAACGAAGATCTAGTTATAAATTATTAGGACCCATATTATCCCATTCCAGGGATTTTGAAAATAATTCCATCTAAGAAAAACTAAAATCCATGGATTAACGAAGATCTAGTTATCAATTATTAGGACCCATATTATCCCATTCCAGGGATTTTGAAAATAATTCCATCTAAGAAAAACTAAAATTCATGGATTAACGAAGATCTAGTTATAAATTATTAGGACCCATATTATCCCATTCCAGGGATTTTGAAAATAATTCCATCTAAGAAAAACTAAAATTCATGGATTAACGAAGATCTAGTTATAAATTATTAGGACCCATATTATCCCATTCCAGGGATTTTGAAAATAATTCCATCTAAGAAAAACTAAAATCCATGGATTAACGAAGATCTAGTTATAAATTATTAGGACCCATATTATCCCATTCCAGGGATTTTGAAAATAATTCCATCTAAGAAAAACTAAAATTCATGGATTAACGAAGATCTAGTTATCAATTATTAGGACCCATATTATCCCATTCCAGGGATTTTGAAAATAATTCCATCTAAGAAAAACTAAAATCCATTGATTAACGAAGATCTAGTTATCAATTATTAAAACCCATATTATCCCATTCCAGGGATTTTGAAAATAATTCCATCTAAGAAAAACTAAAATCCATGGATTAACGAAGATCTAGTTATCAATTATTAGGACCCATATTATCCCATTCCAGGGATTTTGAAAATAATTCCATCTAAGAAAAACTAAAATTCATGGATTAACGAAGATCTAGTTATAAATTATTAGGACCCATATTATCCCATTCCAGGGATTTTGAAAATAATTCCATCTAAGAAAAACTAAAATCCATGGATTAACGAAGATCTAGTTATCAATTATTAGGACCCATATTATCCCATTCCAGGGATTTTGAAAATAATTCCATCTAAGAAAAACTAAAATTCATGGATTAACGAAGATCTAGTTATAAATTATTAGGACCCATATTATCCCATTCCAGGGATTTTGAAAATAATTCCATCTAAGAAAAACTAAAATTCATGGATTAACGAAGATCTAGTTATAAATTATTAGGACCCATATTATCCCATTCCAGGGATTTTGAAAATAATTCCATCTAAGAAAAACTAAAATCCATGGATTAACGAAGATCTAGTTATAAATTATTAGGACCCATATTATCCCATTCCAGGGATTTTGAAAATAATTCCATCTAAGAAAAACTAAAATTCATGGATTAACGAAGATCTAGTTATCAATTATTAGGACCCATATTATCCCATTCCAGGGATTTTGAAAATAATTCCATCTAAGAAAAACTAAAATCCATTGATTAACGAAGATCTAGTTATCAATTATTAGGACCCATATTATCCCATTCCAGGGATTTTGAAAATAATTCCATCTAAGAAAAACTAAAATCCATGGATTAACGAAGATCTAGTTATCAATTATTAGGACCCATATTATCCCATTCCAGGGATTTTGAAAATAATTCCATCTAAGAAAAACTAAAATTCATGGATTAACGAAGATCTAGTTATAAATTATTAGGACCCATATTATCCCATTCCAGGGATTTTGAAAATAATTCCATCTAAGAAAAACTAAAATCCATGGATTAACGAAGATCTAGTTATCAATTATTAGGACCCATATTATCCCATTCCAGGGATTTTGAAAATAATTCCATCTAAGAAAAACTAAAATCCATGGATTAACGAAGATCTAGTTATCAATTATTAGGACCCATATTATCCCATTCCAGGGATTTTGAAAATAATTCCATCTAAGAAAAACTAAAATCCATGGATTAACGAAGATCTAGTTATCAATTATTAGGACCCATATTATCCCATTCCAGGGATTTTGAAAATAATTCCATCTAAGAAAAACTAAAATCCATTGATTAACGAAGATCTAGTTATCAATTATTAGGACCCATATTATCCCATTCCAGGGATTTTGAAAATAATTCGATCTAAGAAAAACTAAAATCCATGGATTAACGAAGATCTAGTTATCAATTATTAGGACCCATATTATCCCATTCCAGGGATTTTGAAAATAATTCCATCTAAGAAAAACTAAAATTCATGGATTAACGAAGATCTAGTTATAAATTATTAGGACCCATATTATCCCATTCCAGGGATTTTGAAAATAATTCCATCTAAGAAAAACTAAAATCCATGGATTAACGAAGATCTAGTTATCAATTATTAGGACCCATATTATCCCATTCCAGGGATTTTGAAAATAATTCCATCTAAGAAAAACTAAAATCCATGGATTAACGAAGATCTAGTTATCAATTATTAGGACCCATATTATCCCATTCCAGGGATTTTGAAAATAATTCCATCTAAGAAAAACTAAAATCCATGGATTAACGAAGATCTAGTTATCAATTATTAGGACCCATATTATCCCATTCCAGGGATTTTGAAAATAATTCCATCTAAGAAAAACTAAAATCCATGGATTAACGAAGATCTAGTTATCAATTATTAGGACCCATATTATCCCATTCCAGGGATTTTGAAAATAATTCCATCTAAGAAAAACTAAAATCCATTGATTAACGAAGATCTAGTTATCAATTATTAGGACCCATATTATCCCATTCCAGGGATTTTGAAAATAATTCCATCTAAGAAAAACTAAAATCCATGGATTAACGAAGATCTAGTTATCAATTATTAGGACCCATATTATCCCATTCCAGGGATTTTAAAAATAATTCCATCTAAGAAAAACTAAAATTCATGGATTAACGAAGATCTAGTTATAAATTATTAGGACCCATATTATCCCATTCCAGGGATTTTGAAAATAATTCCATCTAAGAAAAACTAAAATCCATGGATTAACGAAGATCTAGTTATCAATTATTAGGACCCATATTATCCCATTCCAGGGATTTTGAAAATAATTCCATCTAAGAAAAACTAAAATCCATTGATTAACGAAGATCTAGTTATCAATTATTAGGACCCATATTATCCCATTCCAGGGATTTTGAAAATAATTCCATCTAAGAAAAACTAAAATCCATTGATTAACGAAGATCTAGTTATCAATTATTAGGACCCATATTATCCCATTCCAGGGATTTTGAAAATAATTCCATCTAAGAAAAACTAAAATCCATGGATTAACGAAGATCTAGTTATCAATTATTAGGACCCATATTATCCCATTCCAGGGATTTTGAAAATAATTCCATCTAAGAAAAACTAAAATCCATGGATTAACGAAGATCTAGTTATCAATTATTAGGACCCATATTATCCCATTCCAGGGATTTTGAAAATAATTCCATCTAAGAAAAACTAAAATCCATTGATTAACGAAGTCTAGTTATCAATTATTAGGACCCATATTATCCCATTCCAGGGATTTTGAAAATAATTCCATCTAAGAAAAACTAAAATCCATGGATTAACGAAGATCTAGTTATCAATTATTAGGACCCATATTATCCCATTCCAGGGATTTTGAAAATAATTCCATCTAAGAAAAACTAAAATCCATGGATTAACGAAGATCTAGTTATCAATTATTAGGACCCATATTATCCCATTCCAGGGATTTTGAAAATAATTCCATCTAAGAAAAACTAAAATTCATGGATTAACGAAGATCTAGTTATAAATTATTAGGACCCATATTATCCCATTCCAGGGATTTTGAAAATAATTCCATCTAAGAAAAACTAAAATTCATGGATTAACGAAGATCTAGTTATAAATTATTAGGACCCATATTATCCCATTCCAGGGATTTTGAAAATAATTCCATCTAAGAAAAACTAAAATCCATGGATTAACGAAGATCTAGTTATCAATTATTAGGACCCATATTATCCCATTCCAGGGATTTTGAAAATAATTCCATCTAAGAAAAACTAAAATCCATGGATTAACGAAGATCTAGTTATCAATTATTAGGACCCATATTATCCCATTCCAGGGATTTTGAAAATAATTCCATCTAAGAAAAACTAAAATCCATGGATTAACGAAGATCTAGTTATCAATTATTAGGACCCATATTATCCCATTCCAGGGATTTTGAAAATAATTCCATCTAAGAAAAACTAAAATTCATGGATTAACGAAGATCTAGTTATCAATTATTAGGACCCATATTATCCCATTCCAGGGATTTTGAAAATAATTCCATCTAAGAAAAACTAAAATCCATGGATTAACGAAGATCTAGTTATCAATTATTAGGACCCATATTATCCCATTCCAGGGATTTTGAATATAATTCCATCTAAGAAAAACTAAAATTCATGGATTAATGAAGATCTAGTTATCAATTATTAGGACCCATATTATCCCTCCAGGGATTTTGAAAATAATTCCATCTAAGAAAAACTAAAATCCATGGATTAACGGAGATCTAGTTATCAATTATTAGGACCCATATTATCCCATTCCAGGGATTTTGAAAATAATTCCATCTAAGAAAAACTAAAATCCATGGATTAACGAAGATCTAGTTATCAATTATTAGGACCCATATTATCCCATTCCAGGGATTTTGAAAATAATTCCATCTAAGAAAAACTAAAATCCATGGATTAACGAAGATCTAGTTATCAATTATTAGGACCCATATTATCCCATTCCAGGGATTTTGAAAATAATTCCATCTAAGAAAAACTAAAATTCATGGATTAACGAAGATCTAGTTATCAATTATTAGGACCCATATTATCCCATTCCAGGGATTTTGAAAATAATTCCATCTAAGAAAAACTAAAATTCATGGATTAACGAAGATCTAGTTATCAATTATTAGGACCCATATTATCCCATTCCAGGGATTTTGAAAATAATTCCATCTAAGAAAAACTAAAATTCATGGATTAACGAAGATCTAGTTATCAATTATTAGGACCCATATTATCCCATTCCTGGGATTTTGAAAATAATTCCATCTAAGAAAAACTAAAATTCATGGATTAACGAAGATCTAGTTATCAATTATTAGGACCCATATTATCCCATTCCAGGGATTTTGAAAATAATTCCATCTAAGAAAAACTAAAATTCATGGATTAACGAAGATCTAGTTATAAATTATTAGGACCCATATTATCCCATTCCAGGGATTTTGAAAATAATTCCATCTAAGAAAAACTAAAATCCATGGATTAACGAAGATCTAGTTATCAATTATTAGGACCCATATTATCCCATTCCAGGGATTTTGAAAATAATTCCATCTAAGAAAAACTAAAATTCATGGATTAACGAAGATCTAGTTATCAATTATTAGGACCCATATTATCCCATTCCAGGGATTTTGAAAATAATTCCATCTAAGAAAAACTAAAATTCATGGATTAACGAAGATCTAGTTATCAATTATTAGGACCCATATTATCCCATTCCTGGGATTTTGAAAATAATTCCATCTAAGAAAAACTAAAATCCATGGATTAACGAAGATCTAGTTATCAATTATTAGGACCCATATTATCCCATTCCAGGGATTTTGAAAATAATTCCATCTAAGAAAAACTAAAATTCATGGATTAACGAAGATCTAGTTATAAATTATTAGGACCCATATTATCCCATTCCAGGGATTTTGAAAATAATTCCATCTAAGAAAAACTAAAATTCATGGATTAACGAAGATCTAGTTATAAATTATTAGGACCCATATTATCCCATTCCAGGGATTTTGAAAATAATTCCATCTAAGAAAAACTAAAATCCATGGATTAACGAAGATCTAGTTATCAATTATTAGGACCCATATTATCCCATTCCAGGGATTTTGAAAATAATTCCATCTAAGAAAAACTAAAATCCATGGATTAACGAAGATCTAGTTATCAATTATTAGGACCCATATTATCCCATTCCAGGGATTTTGAAAATAATTCCATCTAAGAAAAACTAAAATCCATGGATTAACGAAGATCTAGTTATCAATTATTAGGACCCATATTATCCCATTCCAGGGATTTTGAAAATAATTCCATCTAAGAAAAACTAAAATTCATGGATTAACGAAGATCTAGTTATCAATTATTAGGACCCATATTATCCCATTCCAGGGATTTTGAAAATAATTCCATCTAAGAAAAACTAAAATCCATGGATTAACGAAGATCTAGTTATCAATTATTAGGACCCATATTATCCCATTCCAGGGATTTTGAATATAATTCCATCTAAGAAAAACTAAAATTCATGGATTAATGAAGATCTAGTTATCAATTATTAGGACCCATATTATCCCTCCAGGGATTTTGAAAATAATTCCATCTAAGAAAAACTAAAATCCATGGATTAACGGAGATCTAGTTATCAATTATTAGGACCCATATTATCCCATTCCAGGGATTTTGAAAATAATTCCATCTAAGAAAAACTAAAATCCATGGATTAACGAAGATCTAGTTATCAATTATTAGGACCCATATTATCCCATTCCAGGGATTTTGAAAATAATTCCATCTAAGAAAAACTAAAATCCATGGATTAACGAAGATCTAGTTATCAATTATTAGGACCCATATTATCCCATTCCAGGGATTTTGAAAATAATTCCATCTAAGAAAAACTAAAATTCATGGATTAACGAAGATCTAGTTATCAATTATTAGGACCCATATTATCCCATTCCAGGGATTTTGAAAATAATTCCATCTAAGAAAAACTAAAATTCATGGATTAACGAAGATCTAGTTATCAATTATTAGGACCCATATTATCCCATTCCAGGGATTTTGAAAATAATTCCATCTAAGAAAAACTAAAATTCATGGATTAACGAAGATCTAGTTATCAATTATTAGGACCCATATTATCCCATTCCTGGGATTTTGAAAATAATTCCATCTAAGAAAAACTAAAATTCATGGATTAACGAAGATCTAGTTATCAATTATTAGGACCCATATTATCCCATTCCAGGGATTTTGAAAATAATTCCATCTAAGAAAAACTAAAATTCATGGATTAACGAAGATCTAGTTATCAATTATTAGGACCCATATTATCCCATTCCTGGGATTTTGAAAATAATTCCATCTAAGAAAAACTAAAATTCATGGATTAACGAAGATCTAGTTATCAATTATTAGGACCCATATTATCCCATTCCAGGGATTTTGAAAATAATTCCATCTAAGAAAAACTAAAATCCATGGATTAACGAAGATCTAGTTATCAATTATTAGGACCCATATTATCCCATTCCAGGGATTTTGAAAATAATTCCATCTAAGAAAAACTAAAATTCATGGATTAACGAAGATCTAGTTATCAATTATTAGGACCCATATTATCCCATTCCAGGGATTTTGAAAATAATTCCATCTAAGAAAAACTAAAATCCATGGATTAACGAAGATCTAGTTATCAATTATTAGGACCCATATTATCCCATTCCAGGGATTTTGAAAATAATTCCATCTAAGAAAAACTAAAATCCATGGATTAACGAAGATCTAGTTATCAATTATTAGGACCCATATTATCCCATTCCAGGGATTTTGAAAATAATTCCATCTAAGAAAAACTAAAATCCATGGATTAACGAAGATCTAGTTATCAATTATTAGGACCCATATTATCCCATTCCAGGGATTTTGAAAATAATTCCATCTAAGAAAAACTAAAATTCATGGATTAACGAAGATCTAGTTATCAATTATTAGGACCCATATTATCCCATTCCAGGGATTTTGAAAATAATTCCATCTAAGAAAAACTAAAATTCATGGATTAACGAAGATCTAGTTATCAATTATTAGGACCCATATTATCCCATTCCAGGGATTTTGAAAATAATTCCATCTAAGAAAAACTAAAATTCATGGATTAACGAAGATCTAGTTATCAATTATTAGGACCCATATTATCCCATTCCAGGGATTTTGAAAATAATTCCATCTAAGAAAAACTAAAATTCATGGATTAACGAAGATCTAGTTATCAATTATTAGGACCCATATTATCCCATTCCAGGGATTTTGAAAATAATTCCATCTAAGAAAAACTAAAATTCATGGATTAACGAAGATCTAGTTATCAATTATTAGGACCCATATTATCCCATTCCAGGGATTTTGAAAATAATTCCATCTAAGAAAAACTAAAATTCATGGATTAACGAAGATCTAGTTATCAATTATTAGGACCCATATTATCCCATTCCAGGGATTTTGAAAATAATTCCATCTAAGAAAAACTAAAATTCATGGATTAACGAAGATCTAGTTATCAATTATTAGGACCCATATTATCCCATTCCAGGGATTTTGAAAATAATTCCATCTAAGAAAAACTAAAATTCATGGATTAACGAAGATCTAGTTATCAATTATTAGGACCCATATTATCCCATTCCAGGGATTTTGAAAATAATTCCATCTAAGAAAAACTAAAATTCATGGATTAACGAAGATCTAGTTATCAATTATTAGGACCCATATTATCCCATTCCAGGGATTTTGAAAATAATTCCATCTAAGAAAAACTAAAATTCATGGATTAACGAAGATCTAGTTATCAATTATTAGGACCCATATTATCCCATTCCAGGGATTTTGAAAATAATTCCATCTAAGAAAAACTAAAATTCATGGATTAACGAAGATCTAGTTATCAATTATTAGGACCCATATTATCCCATTCCAGGGATTTTGAAAATAATTCCATCTAAGAAAAACTAAAATTCATGGATTAACGAAGATCTAGTTATCAATTATTAGGACCCATATTATCCCATTCCAGGGATTTTGAAAATAATTCCATCTAAGAAAAACTAAAATTCATGGATTAACGAAGATCTAGTTATCAATTATTAGGACCCATATTATCCCATTCCAGGGATTTTGAAAATAATTCCATCTAAGAAAAACTAAAATTCATGGATTAACGAAGATCTAGTTATCAATTATTAGGACCCATATTATCCCATTCCAGGGATTTTGAAAATAATTCCATCTAAGAAAAACTAAAATTCATGGATTAACGAAGATCTAGTTATCAATTATTAGGACCCATATTATCCCATTCCAGGGATTTTGAAAATAATTCCATCTAAGAAAAACTAAAATTCATGGATTAACGAAGATCTAGTTATCAATTATTAGGACCCATATTATCCCATTCCAGGGATTTTGAAAATAATTCCATCTAAGAAAAACTAAAATTCATGGATTAACGAAGATCTAGTTATCAATTATTAGGACCCATATTATCCCATTCCAGGGATTTTGAAAATAATTCCATCTAAGAAAAACTAAAATTCATGGATTAACGAAGATCTAGTTATCAATTATTAGGACCCATATTATCCCATTCCAGGGATTTTGAAAATAATTCCATCTAAGAAAAACTAAAATTCATGGATTAACGAAGATCTAGTTATCAATTATTAGGACCCATATTATCCCATTCCAGGGATTTTGAAAATAATTCCATCTAAGAAAAACTAAAATTCATGGATTAACGAAGATCTAGTTATCAATTATTAGGACCCATATTATCCCATTCCAGGGATTTTGAAAATAATTCCATCTAAGAAAAACTAAAATTCATGGATTAACGAAGATCTAGTTATCAATTATTAGGACCCATATTATCCCATTCCAGGGATTTTGAAAATAATTCCATCTAAGAAAAACTAAAATCCATGGATTAACGAAGATCTAGTTATCAATTATTAGGACCCATATTATCCCATTCCAGGGATTTTGAAAATAATTCCATCTAAGAAAAACTAAAATTCATGGATTAACGAAGATCTAGTTATCAATTATTAGGACCCATATTATCCCATTCCAGGGATTTTGAAAATAATTCCATCTAAGAAAAACTAAAATTCATGGATTAACGAAGATCTAGTTATCAATTATTAGGACCCATATTATCCCATTCCAGGGATTTTGAAAATAATTCCATCTAAGAAAAACTAAAATTCATGGATTAACGAAGATCTAGTTATCAATTATTAGGACCCATATTATCCCATTCCAGGGATTTTGAAAATAATTCCATCTAAGAAAAACTAAAATTCATGGATTAACGAAGATCTAGTTATCAATTATTAGGACCCATATTATCCCATTCCAGGGATTTTGAAAATAATTCCATCTAAGAAAAACTAAAATTCATGGATTAACGAAGATCTAGTTATCAATTATTAGGACCCATATTATCCCATTCCAGGGATTTTGAAAATAATTCCATCTAAGAAAAACTAAAATTCATGGATTAACGAAGATCTAGTTATCAATTATTAGGACCCATATTATCCCATTCCTGGGATTTTGAAAATAATTCCATCTAAGAAAAACTAAAATTCATGGATTAACGAAGATCTAGTTATCAATTATTAGGACCCATATTATCCCATTCCAGGGATTTTGAAAATAATTCCATCTAAGAAAAACTAAAATTCATGGATTAACGAAGATCTAGTTATCAATTATTAGGACCCATATTATCCCATTCCTGGGATTTTGAAAATAATTCCATCTAAGAAAAACTAAAATTCATGGATTAACGAAGATCTAGTTATCAATTATTAGGACCCATATTATCCCATTCCAGGGATTTTGAAAATAATTCCATCTAAGAAAAACTAAAATCCATGGATTAACGAAGATCTAGTTATCAATTATTAGGACCCATATTATCCCATTCCAGGGATTTTGAAAATAATTCCATCTAAGAAAAACTAAAATCCATGGATTAACGAAGATCTAGTTTCAATTATTAGGACCCATATTATCCCATTCCAGGGATTTTGAAAATAATTCCATCTAAGAAAAACTAAAATCCATGGATTAACGAAGATCTAGTTATCAATTATTAGGACCCATATTATCCCATTCCAGGGATTTTGAATATAATTCCATCTAAGAAAAACTAAAATCCATGGATTAACGAAGATCTAGTTATCAATTATTAGGACCCATATTATCCCATTCCAGGGATTTTGAAAATAATTCCATCTAAGAAAAACTAAAATTCATGGATTAACGAAGATCTAGTTATCAATTATTAGGACCCATATTATCCCATTCCAGGGATTTTGAAAATAATTCCATCTAAGAAAAACCAAAATTCATGGATTAACGAAGATCTAGTTATCAATTATTAGGACCCATATTATCCCATTCCAGGGATTTTGAAAATAATTCCATCTAAGAAAAATACTTTAACTTTTTTTCATGACTTACTCCACAAAGTAGATGCGCCAAGATGTCAATCAATCAAAGAAAAGAAACGGTAAGTAGGAGAAAGCAGCAAAAATGCTTTTTGCAGAAATGCCTTTTGCGGACATATAGATAGCGAGCTGAACTTTTACCCACCCCAAGATAACTATTACAAATAATTTATTTTATTAAATAGGTGGCGATTTCAGATCAAATGTGCGGGAAGTCTATGAAAGCAGATCAATATTAATTTTTACTTACTGCCCAAGCATTTTAATGAAATGATTCCTTTCGAAATGATCAATCCCATTTAAATATTGAAAAATAACAAGTTCATTCTTATGAACAGTTGTATCCTTTAAAGCCACGCAAGTAAAGGTATTATTTTCGCCAATCAAATGTGCGTGGTAAACCTTTAAAACAATTTAAATTAGAATTTAATCATTTAAATAATTTTATGCATAATAGTGGTTCTATACAAGGCATATGATTAAATTAAAAATAAATGACGAAGTTTTTGGCAATGATAAATAACTACATTTAAAAATTCCACTAAATTGTATATTATCTTTTTGTTAAACAAATTAAAATTTCAAATTTATTTTGTTTAAAAAAACTTGCTTTGCTATAGCAACCAGTCCCAATTAGGCCGTAATCATCTGTAGTATATTTCAATTTCAAATCATTACCATCAAAATCCTTCACAATTAGGGATTTTTTCTCCAATTTTTCCCGGTCAAATTCACATGTTTGTTGATTATCATTTGAAGATGACACACATTCAAATTAAATTTCGTTAAATGTATGAATGAAGAAACTGTTTTTTGTTAGAAAACCAATTTATTAATGTAATATTGAAGAATCCATATATTTAACAAAGACCGATAAAAAGTTTTCAAAACAATTTAAATGAAAACACCTCTTCCTTTGTTTAATCCTTCGACATGGTACATGCCTTCTATTGAAGGAAACTCACAGAGCGACAATATCACTGCGGAGAAAATTAGAAAGTTTTTTACTTTCATTTGCTTTTTTATCTAAAAATTTAATTTTTAGGGTATTTTGTCATTTTTAAATGTTTTGAGTTTAAGAATCTCCTAGGTTGATTATTTTTTATATTTTGAAAATTATTGTAAATAATATTAATTTAAATAAATAAAAAATTATAAAAAAAAACTTATAATTATATGAGTTAACTTTCATAATCACCCGAAACTACCAGATATTAGGAGTTATTATCAACTTTTGTTAACGTTCAAGAAAGATATGGCCAAAACAAAACGCGCGCCTAATTTGCCGCACCCTGTATTCTTAATTAATTTTTTATTTGTTTTAATTCTCTAATTAAATGGAAAAAATTAAAAATGAAGGGAAAGTTAAAATGCACTCTAATAAATAAACAGCCGACATGCATTTAAAATGAATTTTTATAAGGGAGAAGGGGAGCTAATTCGAAATTTCGATTTTCGAGGCCAGGTCTTTTTCTATCACTTTCGGCCTTTGGCATTATTTTCAATTTTCGAAAATTTCCAAAAATTATTTTAAAGTAGTAACACTAGAAAAGAGTAATTGGGGCTGAATAGCCATCGGAAATTCTAAAAATTCGCCATTGGCGCAAAGGGATCATTTTCTATTTTCACTGTTAGATTTTCCAAAGTAAGTGTAAAAAAGTAAGAGTGAGATCTTTATCCGGTCCTTTTTCAGGCTCTTTGTAGTTTTGTGAATTATTTTCTTAAAGAAACATCAAAATTGTTTATAATAATAAAAAGGAATTCACCCTTTTTAATGTCAAAAATTCAATTTATTAAAAAGCCTCGAAATTCGAAATTTCGAAACAGCTCTTCTCTCCTTATAATAAATCGCCTGACAATAATAAGTCAGGCGATTTTTCTTTTCCCTCTAAAAATTACCCTTTTAAATTTTATTTAAAAATTCTAAAAATAATTAAAAATTGGTTTAATTTAAAAATTAATGATTTAATTTATTTAATAATTTAATAAAAATTTATATTTTTGTTTAATGATTGCGTTTGGGTGAAGCTAGGTTTTAATTCCTGAGCCGGTAAATCCACCATTATCTATTCAAATCATTCTTAAACCCGCTAAATCTACTGTTATCTCTTAATCATTCCTCAGCTTATTAAGACAATAAGCAGATTATAAGTAGTGTTAGAGGAACTAGGAATGATTTGAATAGATAACAGAGTTGATTGTGTTTTTTCGCTCATGTATGATTATGCGGATATCTTGAGATACAGATGGGATTAAGCGGATATTGTGAGGGGGTTTAGTGAGGATATCAAGGTATTTTGGGGATAAAAATTTTTGGGGGATTTTTGAGAGGAATACCCAAGGTATTAAAATATTGGTGATGCTTTAGGATTCCCTGCCGATATTGTTTCAAAATTACATGGATCATCCAATTTTCGCCGCATTTGCTTATTTTGCTTTAAAAGAGCTTTTTAAATTAAAAAAACATTAAAAGTGGAGGGCCGCTCTATTGGAGACGGCCGCTCATCTAGATACGGCCGCTCTACTTTTCAATCCTCATCAAAGGGCTGCTCTATTGGATACGGCCGTTCATCTAGATACGGCCGCTCAATTAGAGTAAATACGGTATATTTTATAGAATCTTGCCTTGTACATTTTGGTAGAATCCTGTATAATTTTGTAAATATTTGTAAATTCTCGTTTCTAATAACTATAATTATTTAATTTATTTAGCAACCATTTAATTTAAAATTTTAGGCAAAAACCTTCCCTAAGACTTTCCATATTTTTATATATAGAAAATATTTTTTAATAATTTTTATTTTATCAAAATCTTTTATTAAGAGTTCATTTATTTATTATATCGCAATAAAATAAATGAAGCTTAATATTAATTTAAAATTTGTTGTAATTATTAATAATTACTTCATTTAATATACAATCGACTGAGTGACCTCTATTAATAAGTCAATCTAGCATTTCTTAATCAAAAAAAGCAGAATCCCTTCAAATTTTAAATTGTTTAATTAATAATAATACGTTTTTTAAATAAATTCCTTCCCTACTCATTTTTAAATTTACTTAGGTATATTAAAGAAAATTCTCGATGAAAATTTGGCCGTTATTTATATTACAAGTATTCTCTTTGTTTGCGTTATATTTACCACAAGGTAATTAATTATATTTGTTTGGATATCTTTGTAGTTATAGGCTGCAAGTTTTGTATTTCGATTCATGGGGATCTCGCTTTTTTATTTTCGCTCAAAAATATCGTGTTTTGTTATTTAAATTTTGCTTCTGCACACCCTGATATGTGTCTTTTTGACGCAGTAGAAAGAAGCAAAGCTGGAAAAATTTCGTGGTCAAATTTACATTCAAACCTGATCAAATTTTTTGAAGCCTAACAAAAAATTATATGTAGTCGATTCGTTTCTGATTTTACTTTGACATAATATACTTTTAATATAGGAACGCTTGCTGGCTGTTTTCAAAGCAAACATATATCTGGTTAGGTTTTGTTTATATAAATTTCTTAACCTAATATTATCCTATTTTTGATTTTTAAGAGATTGCCACAACTTCTCATGGAGGTCAAAACAGATGTCATTGCCAGCAATTTACAATTAGAGAATTAAGAGAGCAAATAAATATTAACCAAATAGAATTAAATGTCCAACCATTACATAACAATATAGGTTTTGGTGGATTTGGAGGTGTAAGTTACCTTATCATTAAGTTACCTTATCATTGTAAATTTAAGGTTAAGCATGCTTTTAATCTTCACCAAAATAAATGTTATGCTCTAAAAATATCTCAAATACATTATGAAGGGAGGAAAAATGCAGTACAAAGAGAATTGGCTGTTTTAAATTATTTTAACACCTTGAACGTTCAACAAAGAAGTCATATTATAAAAATGCATGCTTGGTATAAATTTTATTAATCACGTAAATTCGCTAAATCTGGCCTTATACATAGGAAAGAAATTACTCACAAGCTTTTATTTATCAATTAACATTTCTAATTCAATTTTTTAAACATAGGCGTGAAGACAGTGAAGATAATAAGATGTATTTTCTATTAGAGCTTGGAGGAAAATCATTGAAGAATTATTATCGTCAAAAGATTGTAGAAAGAAATGGAGAGAATAACAGAGATAGTCCTAGAATGGAAGAGCAGCTTTTGCTAAATATTCTTAAAGGGGCGGCGCAGGCACTCCAACAATTCCATCAACGTAATAAATTAGAATTTCACGAGAGGTCGAGGCTCGCCGAGGCCGAGAACCTCACCAAGAACCTCTCAAAGGACCGAGGGTAAATCTACACAACAAAGAATTTTTACAAAAATCGGATAAATCTGGCTTCTTTGCCTAATAAATTTTTTAACCTTATAACACAATTTAATAGCTCTAAATCTTCTGATATCTTCCTTAATTACAATATTCCATTAAATTCCTCTTAATCCCACTAAATCCCTTATATGCTCTTTATCGCTACAGATTAATCGCTACAGATCCCCTCTTCTTAATGCCCTTAAATTTTATTAAGCTTTTCCAGCCTCGTTAATCAAGCCCGGGATTTTTAAAAAACTAGAATAAATATGTTTCAAAATTTTTATATTAAGATGGAATTCATTTGGATGTTAAAGAAGATAATTTTCTCATAGCTCTGAATGAACATCAATCAGAACCAAGTCCTGGTCGTGAATCAAATGAAACAATTCCTGTTAAACTGATTGATTTCAATATTTCTGTTATTAATTCAGAAGGACATGATGCGAATACTGAATTTATGGCAGATGGAATAAAAGCACCGGAGCTACTATATGAGCATCCTATTGTATGTTAAATTTTTAAGAAAACAATTCACAATTATTTATAAACATATTAAAATGTCTGAAACTAAAAATGCTAAAGACAAACCCTAGTAATACTTCCAGGCCGTTTTAGAGTGACAGAATTCAATGTTTTGAAATGTAATAAATACTTCAATTATTTTTAGATTACAACTAAAGCAGACGTTTTTTCCTTTGGCTTGATGACTTTTGGACTCTTCAGTAATGAAGATTATGGTTATTTTTATTTTACTATTTCAACAATTTTCTTAAAATAATTGTTATAGTAAAGAGCTACTATGAAGGTATAATGAATAATATGCTACTTCCATACATGAATAATACAAACTATAATACGCGATTAGATCAACTTATCAAGGTGAAATAAATATTTTTATAAAATGTAGTCTGTTTAAGTGTTCCTGTAATTGTCTATTCTGTGCTGAATTTTAATCCATAGATATACGCATTAGATTACCTTAACCAGAAAGTAAAAGACAATTTTAAGAAATTTATGGTAAAATAAAAATGTTACGTGCAACCATATAAATAATTTTCAGCGCTGCAACCGAAAATTTTTGAGTTTTTAATTCTTTAAGCCATTATAAAATCCCGCCCTTTTGAATCCTAATTCAGTTATATGCTGAAACCGATACCAAGCGAAATACCAATAATATTTTTCACAGTTCGATTTCGTTATTCTAAATCACAATAACTATTGTAAAGATAAATTACTATAGAGAATTAGCAAAATGAATTTATATAAATAATCATAAAAATTTCAGGCGTGCGTCCAAGAGAATCCAAATGATCGTCCATCAATGAATGCTATTGTTAGTTTTCTGAGAAGCTTATGCGACTATTTTCATTACGAACGTTATCGTCCTAGAGGTAGTCGAGCACGATTGTGCATAAATTGATTATGCTGGAAAGATGTGAAGAAAATCTAGTGTTATCCGGTTTTTATCTCCAATTTGGGTATATTAAAAACTAGAGACGTTAAAGATGATTGGTTTAAGGAATTTTCTTTTATATCTTCGACATTGGTTAAGGGTTTAGACTTTTTCGAGTTTATACAATTTCTCTAGATAGAATAAATAACGATGAATTGGATTATCCCTAAAACTGGCTTATCAATAGTTCCAAAAATTTATTTTCTAATGGTGTTTTGTTAATTTTGGATTTTTAGGACTTCGCCGCATCAAGTTATAAAATATTTTGACCAAGGAAGTATCAAAATTGGTCCTTTAAATGAAATTTTCTATCAATTCCTGGAAATCCCCTTATATCCCTCGTTGTCACTCCGGATCCACTGATATACTTCTTGATATCCCTCAATAATCCTTATTTAAGTCACTTGTGCTTTAAATGCCCCGCCTTTTATAATAATTTGGATATTTTTTGCGAATTATAAAGGAATTTTTTTGAAAATCCATGTAAGGACCCGGAATTTTTCAAATTACGAAATCTAATTGATTTAGACATTTACAGGGTGACATAAAAGAAACTGCACACAGTATTTTTGAGATAACTTTATTCAAATTGAAGATAATGAGATCAAATAAGGCTTAAATAATAGAGAAATGACTGGAGAACAAATACAATTAAGAAATTTCGAAATACCCACCCTGTGCTCGGATACAGAGTTCAAGGCGCCTGGAAAAATTTTGGGCAAAAGTCTCCCATTCCTGGGCGAGTGGTTGACGAAGCGGCTTAAATCTTCTGTCTTATTAAGAACAGACCCTTGCCTTCATAGCAGCATAAAAATTCAATCCAACGGATTCAAATCCGATGAGTACGTTGGCATTATCTGAGATGGGTTAAAACCGGGCAAATTGGCTACACACCAACTCTGCACTTCAAAGGTCTTATTAGAAGAGGAAGAATTCTGATGAAAGATCCCTTCCCTACGCCGAAAGTGGCTTCGGATCCAAGGCTGTAAAACACCATTAAGGATTTCCGGTAAATCCACGAAAACCCTCAGGATTCACGAAAATCAGGGGATTTTGACCCTTATGCAAATAACAAACTATATCATTAAAGAAAAAAGGTTTTGGGAATAAGTAACAAGTGGATTAGAAAGAGGAGACTTTTTTGCCCAAGATATGTCACTTTGGTAATTTTGACATGATCAATTCATAAAAAATTTATTCTCTGAAAAAAATTTTTTGACTTGCGAACTTTTCCTTAATATTTTTCTCCGCGCCTTTTACTCTTTATCCAAATAAGGGAGAGTCACTTCGAAAATTCTTGACAATTTCTATTCATTATTTATTTCTCTATCATTTAAGCTTTATTTGAGCCTAATATCTTTGATTTGAATAAAGTTATGCCAAAAAACAAGGTGTGCAGTTTCTTTTATGTCACCCTGTAGAATTTTGAAATAAATTTTCCCAAGATAAATCAGTGAGGAAGGTTGAAAAATAGTACTCCCCCTGAATTAGCACTCCCCCCTTAAATAGTACTCCCCTTTGGAGGAGGGTTGAAAAATAGTACTCCCGGGAGTACTATTTTAGGAAATACGGTATATTTGCACGACAATGCTGTTATCAGCAAATAGCAGAGATGGCTATTATTTTTGTTTTTCAACAAAGATAGAAAAAACTTGCTGGGAAAACGCAAAAATATTTTTTCGAAACTTAACCGAGGTTTTGTTTATGCTTACGAAAAATTTGAAAAAAATATATGTACATATCGTTAATCTTTGATAAAAAAAGTTAACAGAATAGATAATTGCCTCGGATGTGAAAAAAGTAAATCTTCAACATTTCTTCAAGTAAAGCTTTCTCAATTTATAGGATAATATCCCGTAGCATGGTAATAATGATGATATAAATGATCTTCAGACGCTTGATTATGGGTGTTAACTAAAATTATAATTTAATCTATTGCGTTTATAATTTAATAAGATAAGGAGGTAATTAGGTAGGCTTTCACTTTAGTATTCAGCTAAAAAACAACCAACATTTATTCGGATCCCAAACCCCATTCAGACGAATTTTTTTCACCCCGACATAACATAAATACTCCGCACTATGTTCTTTACTAAAAATTCAAACCTTGCTGATTTACTGAACGAGTTGAATCAGGTCCTGGGCTACGATAATTACCGTTTCTTGAAGAAACTTCAGGCGATTGATGGTGGTTATTACCTAAAAAATTTTTTCATTGATAATAAAGAAATAAAAGATTGATAAATATAAATTAGGGAGTGTTTTATATTCGAGGCGTCTTTTCTCTTCAACTTCAACAGCTAAAAACATATTTGTTCTAATAATACAGTCGACACCGACACTTAACCTAAAAACACTCCGCACTCTGTTTTTACTAAAAATTCCAACCTGGTTGATTCACAGAACGTTCTGAATCAGATCCAGCAACACCACTCACTCCAGTTCTTGTGCTACGACTATTACCGTTTCTTGAAGAATGTTGATTTGTGTTAAGGCTAGTAATTGTTGACTTAGAGTTTGAAGAGGTATTCACAAAATAAATGAAAGCAAATGTAAGCACAAGAGGGAAAAATAATTTTGACATTTTTTTGTTGAGAAGGTAAGAAAAATTTTTTGAAACTTTAAATTGAGTGAAACTGGATGATTTCCCCTTATTTTCTATCGGCATTTATATTAATTAAATTAAACAGAAATATACAATTTTATATCCCGCTGGAAAGAGCAGCTCTTTATTTTTTAAATTAATTAAAAAAGGGCACCCTTTGTCTTAAATCTTTCCATTGTTAACATTGGTGAAGGCTAAATTTTATCACTCCTTTAAAAGAGGCTGTCAAGGCATATTTTCATTGTCTAAAAAATTTTTAAGTGATAATTTTACTTCCTATTGTGGGGAATGGGCATTTGTGGGGAATGGGCAAATTTTCACTAATTAATATTGCATTCAATTGTCTAATCGAAAATTATTGTATAAAATTTAACAGTCTCAATCGTATGAAAATGTAAGAAAAAATATATAAAAATTAATTGACTACTTTTTCAAATTGATTAAAATTAAAGCAAATTATTAAAATTTAGTAAAGTTAAAATATGTATTCCTCATTGAATTATTAAAAGTAACGCAGAATAGTTAAATCTTCAATTTATCGTTTAATAATTAAATCATTTTTTATTTCAATAAAAAATTATTAAAAAATTAACAATAATTTTGTTTATAATTTTTTATTTTTACATGAATTCTTTAATTAACGAATCATTAAGATTAACAGAAGGGGTTAATTTAATCGGTAATACACCAAAATTTATATTACCGTTCAAAAATCGGATTTTTCTTTTAAATTTTAATTAATAAAGATTCTCTACAAGTTCTAATTTAAATTAAAGTCAAATTATATGTATGTATCTCCGAGTAAATTTTATAAATTAAAGAAAGAAATTAAGATAAAGACAATTTTGGTTCATAAGGGAAAACCTTCAAATTAAAGTTTAAAGATGTCTCGTGCTAATTATTATAAAAAAAAACTTTTTGTAAAAAAAATAAAATAAGAATCACGAGAACACACCGTAAAATAAATTTAATAAAATTTTGGGGAATTCCTTATTAAATTTAAAGTTACAAAAAATCACGAGTTCTGGTCATTTTAAATTTAAAATAAAAATAATAAAAAGAATTTTTTTCCAAAAATTTTGAAAAGTTTCAAAATATTCCTATAAATAAATATTTTTAAGATTTTAATTTAATTAGCGTTTGTTTTCTATTTAAAATTGTCAAAAATAATTTATCAAGAATTTTTTTTTAATTTCAAAATTAAAAATATTTGTTGAGTAAAAGATTTTTTTAAATAATTTAAATAATAATTTTTTGGTAATTTTAAATGTCGAAAATACGAAAGTCGAAAATATTATAAATAACAAAAGGATCTACTAGGGTGGTCTATAAGTTCGTGCGTTTTATGATATCTTAGAATTCGGGATTGGAATAAATTGAACTTTTTCTACCTCCAGCGTGCAGCACTGATCTTACGCCAAGTAACTATCATGAAATTGGAGGAGGTCGAGAACGGATGTCGGGAATTTTTATGATAAAAAAAGAACTGTATCGCAGTGAAATTGAACATTTAGCAGAAAGATATGATAAATGTATATAAATATAATGGTTTTCATTTTGAGGAAATGAGTGGTTAAATTTTTTGCCTAAAAACGGACGAATTATGGACCATCCATGTACATATTACTGATGTAATAAAAGGATGTAATATTCTCATAAAAAATAAATAGAAAAAGAAATATTTATACTAGTAATTTAAAATTAATTTATTAAAGTTCATTATTTAACACGTAATGGGATCATTGGTCAGCGCGGTCAATTTGAATGGAAATAAAAAATGATAAAGGAAAGAAAGATTCTTGATTAATAATATGACGTGAAAATAATAGAAATAAAGAAAGGAAAAAGAAAAAAATGAGTGGAACGTTTATTAACGAAAAGGGGGTAAAATTTAAAAAAAAACTCGTAAAACTCCTCTGTTCATTAATTTATATTTTAATATAAACAAACCTTAAAAAAGACTATAAAAATAACTGAAAAGAAGGGGAGATATTTAAAAGGGAAAAATATAAAAATTTTTAGTTTGGGGAATACCATTTTGTTAAATTTTGGGTTTCATTTTATTGTTTTTATTAATGTTCAAAATCTATAAATTAATTTTAAAAAAACTCAGGTTATAATCTTTCACAACGGAAAATAATTCTGTTTAATAAAAGATTAAAAGCAAATATGATTTCAAGACAAAACTTATTGAGATTCGAGATCGTTTTATTGAAAATCCGATAACAGGGATTTTCGACAGAATCTCATCTCGTTCCGATTTATATACTACTATACTATTTTATATAAAATTTGAACATCGCATTTATTAATTTCGATTCTATTACCTTTTAAAATCGTCTTCATTAAGGGTCCTTCTCGGTATTAATCTGTAAGCACTATATGACCTATTAATTTAAAATATTTTTAAGCTATTTACAAATAAATCTTCGGGACCAGAAATTATAAATATTCCTTAAAAAGGAAGAAAACTCTTGGTCATGCGTGACTTCAGTCGTTTCTTGAAATACAGTTCTAAATAGAGAATCCTCGTATTCTCTATCTTCTAAATTTCTTTTATTTAATTATTTTATTTATTAAACTTTAAATCTTAACATTAATTAAAACAAAAAAAAATATTTTTATTACCTTTTTTATTTAAGGTAATAAACTTGAGATCAAACCCTGGTTTTAAGTTAAATAAAAAGTTTTTTATTTGAATTGATAAAAAAGTTTTATTGCAAAAAGTTAAAAAGAAAATTTTATTTTTTAAATTTAAAAATTAAATAAAATCTTTTTTTATTAATTTAAAATAATTATTTAAATAATTAAAAATAAATTTTAAATGATTAATTAACTTTAATAATTTAATGAGTAATTTTAAGAAGATTTTGAACTTTTAAATTAATTAAATTTTTTATTAAATAGATTCTTAAAAATAATTCCAAATAAAATGAATTCGTCATTCGAATTTAATTCTTGTCGCTGCCCTAGTCATTGCAGTATCAGCGGAAGTAATTCTTCTATTTCTACAGTGTCCCAGCAAATTAATGGAAATAGAAGCTTTCCAAGACGAATTTCTTTTCATACTTGTAAGTTGATAAAAAATCTCGAGGAAGAAAAGATCCGTTAATCACAACCTACGACGGGCTCAAATCTTTAAGAAAGAAAACAGTCATCGCCCCAAGTCACCGCCCCAACATAACATAAAATTAATTTTATCATTGTGTACACTCAATCACTTTATCTCATTTCAGTAGAACAATATTCACCTCTGACTGAACACCACCGCAAGTTATCGTTCACTACTGCTCTACAAAAAACTAAACAAGGCCTGGGGAATTTATTTGCAGATGATGAACAATCGCCTGAAGACCTTATTCATAATTTATTTAGAGTTCCAAATAAATCAGATGCTTATATTGGGAAATTAATAATTGTTTGGAATTTAAAAAAATTTTTTTTAATTATTTTAAAGGTATTGAAAAATCACGGACTTCAGAAAAATGATCCAAGATTTGCTCCAATGATGAGGAAAATAAGTGAAATTGAGAATGAAAAAGAAGAAAAAAGTAATGAAGCAAGAGACCCAAAGCATTGGAAACTTAGCAAAAATGATTTTAAACGAGTGATTAGCGAATCGAGTAAATTATATATATCGTAAATATTTTTAATATACTTTCTCTATTAGAATCGAACGTAATGGTACCCATTGAAAAATTAGCTCAAGGCGTCCATTAGGATATTTACGCAATGTATTTTTAAATGTTAGTAAGGTGTAAGGGGGGGGGGATTGAGAATTGCACAAAATCCTTGCAACTGAGAAATGGCCTAAGCACTTAAATGACACTAAGAGAGGCATAAGATAATCAGAATTCTGAATCCAAGTTCTTGATTTAAAGTTCTGAACATCATCTCACACTACAATAAATTTTAATAAAATAAAAATAATTTTACTAATTTTAGTGTCTTTAATCGTGCAGACAATTCAAGGAGATTTGATTGTCCCTGCTTGGGCACATTTTACAAAAATTATAAAAGAAATTTACGAAGAGGTATAGATTTCAACTATTTTCTAATTTAAAAATAATAATTTTTAAGTGTAAGCCAATAACTGAAGGGAAAGTCGCTAATTATATCCCTCAACTTGCTCGAGTCTCTCCTGACAATTGGGGTGTTGCTATATGTACAGTTGATGGTCAAAGACATTCTTTTGGAAATAGCAACATTCCTTTCTGTGTTCAAAGTGTATCAAAAGCATTTAATTATGGAATTGGTAGAAATTGAAAATTTTAATAATTATTATTTAAAAATATTATTTATCAGCTGCATCAGAAATGGGTGCTGAATATGTACATAAATATGTTGGACAAGAACCTTCGGGACGTTTATTTAATGAAATTTGTCTTGACTCGAATAGTAAATTTGACAATTAATTTTTCTAGTTTTTTAAAAATATTTAAGATAAACCACACAATCCAATGGTGAATAGTGGTGCTATAATTGTGACTAGTCTTATTCAAAACAAGCTAGATATGGCCGACCGTTTTGAACATGTGGGTTTTAAAAAGAGTTGTAAAGTTTCCGAGTAATTTTATCTATTGATGCTTAGTTGTTGTTAAATACTTTCTTCGATGCCCAAAGCCATAAAAACATTTAAAATTCGGTATTGAGCATTCAAGCTTCGAACTTTCAGTTTCCAGCCCAGTAATAAATTCCAAAATATAAATATAAATACCTAAATATTTCAAAAATATTTTTTAAAGATGATAAACGAATATAGAAAAATTTCTGGAGGAGAATATGTTGGTTTCAATAATGCAGTATTCCTCTCAGAAACAAATACCGCTGATAGGAATTATGCTCTTGCATATTTTATGAAGGAGAATGGATGTTTTCCACCTGGAACTGGAAATCTTAAAGAAGCTTTAGACTTTTATTTCCAACTCTGTTCTTTGGAAGTTACATGTGAGGGAATGGCTGTGAGAATTTTAAAGAATGAAATTAAAAATTTAGATAATTTTATAGGTTATGGCCTCAACATTGGCAAATGGAGGTATTAGAGTGGATGAATTTTATTTTTATTGTCTAAAGAAAATCTGGGTCATTTTTCAAATAATAAAATAAAATTTACAATAATAATTTTAAATTGGACTTGAATTTACGTTTCAGGAGTTTGTCCACTCACAGGAGAACGTTGTATTGGCTCACGACCATGCCGCGATGTCCTTTCTTTGATGAACTCGTGCGGGTTAATAATTAATTTCCTTTTAAATTAAAAATAAAAATTAAATAAATATTAGAATGTATGATTATTCTGGCCAATTTGCTTTCCACGTAGGACTGCCAGCTAAATCCGGCGTTTCTGGTGTTATGATAGTAGTTGTTCCAAATATAATGGGAATTGCTTTGTGGTCACCAGCTTTGGATAAAATGGGGAATTCTGTAAGAGGAGTAGAATTCTGCAAACGTCTTATACAACGTATGAAACGATTTAACTGGAAAATCTTTGAAAACAAATTAATTTTAAATAATAAGGAAAAAAATCAAGCTGACTTCTAACTATAATAATAAACTTAATCATAATAAATTAAAATAATCACTTAAATATTTTTAAATTTTATTATAATTCAAGGCTTTAATTTCCACAACTATGACTCTCTCGTTCATAGCGAATCTCCCAAGTTTGATCCACGTGCGCGAGTTGGTGAACGCGAAAAGGCTGCGGTAGTTTCTCTCTTATTTGCAGCTAAGGCTGCTGATTTAAACACAATCCGTCGGTAACTAAATGTAAATAAATGTTTGCATGATTTTATCAATCTTTTTAAGTATGTATATGCAAAAAGTTGATTTGGAAATGGCTGATTATGATAAAAGAACAGCACTTCATTTAGCTGCTTCTGAAGGGCATTTTGATGTTGCTCTTTTTCTTTTAGAAATTGGGAAGGTTAAACCTGATCCAAAAGACAGGTCTAAAATTTTCTCAGTGAAATTTGTGAGGAATTTAACAATTATAGATGGAATAGAACCCCATTAGACGATGCTCGTTCTGCTAAGCACACTTCTGTTGCTCTTTTATTAGAACGCCGTATGTGTGAAATACAGCAATGCCAACCTTCATTGAAAAACAATCAACAACCTTTAGAAGCGTTACCACAAACCCAACCTCCAAAAGTTGTTAGAAAATCAAGTTCAATGCAAGCTTTGACCAATAATATATCAAATAAGGAACAAATATCAACTGTCGCCTCCTCAATTCAACAAAAATCTTATAACCAAAATACTCCTAACGAAAGTGTAATTATGGGACAAAGAGAACAATTAGTAAAAAATAATAAGAAATATTTGTTAAAATAATTATTTTAAGCTTTCCCAGAGAAAACCTTCCGACATTCATTACAACAATCATGAAGACTTACAAATATATGGAGAAGGTTCTTGTTCTTCTGCAACCTCAAATACTGCTTTTACTTCAGAGGAGATTAAATCAAATAATTTAAATAATTCTAATGAGCAATGTTACAAGAAGGAATCAAGAAAAAATTCTGTAATTTTGAGGGGATTTGATTCAATAAATGATGTGATTTATGGACCTATTACTAAAAGTAAGTTTTTGTTAAGGAGAATATTGATGGTTAAAAAATTTTTGAGATAGGAGAAATGGTTTTTTAGGTAATGGACTTTGTTTAGCCCTTGCTGGAATATTGATTTTTAAATTTGACTAAATATTTTTAGACAATTATTTTCTGGAAGACTCCTCAGCAGATGAAAATAATTTTATATCTTCTAAGTCTCAAACAGAAAATAGCCAAAATAATGATGAGATTCTGCATCAAACATTATCAAATAGATTTCAATTAAATGGAGTTGAAGGTGTTCAACTTGTAGATGAAAGAATCACACAAAGTGAGGTTACAAAACAAAGACATACTAGAGAGGAAGATGATGAGGAGGAAGAAAGTTCTAATTCAGAGGAGGAAGAGGTAATTGGATAATGTCTCACTCATCTCGTTTCAACGAAGGTTGAAAAGGGGATAGGATGAATAGAGGATAAATTAATATTTAATTATGTATATCTAATTTTCTTAGGACATACTTTCGAAACACGATGATGATAGCAGTACAAATAATAGTCCTTTACTAAATCGACGCCGTTCTGGCATGCAATGGCCTGTCCCACCACCTCAACCTGCAGCTGTAGCAGCAACTACTCGTTTTTGCCAAAACAAGCGATGGATGATGGGGCGCCAATTAAGTGGAAATTTTTGAGGATTTTTTAAATGAATTTTTTTATTAAATTTAAATGTTAATTATAATAACCAAGATAAATAGACATTGAAATAATACTAATTTAAAATTCTCATGTTAAAAGAAAATTTTTAGTGCTGTCAAGTCCTTTATTCTTTAAAAAGGTGGAAAAGGGGGAGTTGGTGTACGAAATTGAATATTACCGAAAATTTATCAGCTAATTAAACACATAAAAAATTAATTAACCGAAAATTTATATTTTTATCGTTAATTTAAAAGATTTTGAAAGTTTAAGCTTTGACGTTAAAGCTTTTTTTATAAAAGAGAAAAATATTTTTGGATTGCTTTTTGAACTTAAATGGGTACTTAATGGATATGTCACCCCTCTATTCTGAGTCTCAGAGTTCTCCTTATACCTAGAAAATTGTCAGAGATTATTTTCTTCTCCATGTCAAACTTTTTTTACTTTTTCGAGTATTTTGCTTGTTTATGTTGCTTTTTCACATATTTTTGAATTTTGTACTTACATTTCACTTATATCGTTTCCACATTTACCATATTTCACTTACCGTATTTTCTCTAAAATAAGCCCCGGGGCTTATTTTTTTCGATCGACCTCTAGAGGGGGCTTATTTTAGAGGGGGGGGCTTATTTTAGAGGGGGGGGGCTTATTTTGGAGGGGGGGCTTATTTTTTTCGATGTCTAAATTTTTCAAAAACTAAAATTTATTACTAAACATTTAGGGGGGGGGCTTATTTTAGAGAAAATACGGTATTTTGATTGAAGAAAAAAAAATGATTGACATGGAAATGAAAATAATCTCTGAGCATTTTCTACGTATAAGGAAAACTCTGAGACTCAAAATAGGGGGAGGGGTGAAATATCCCTAAAGTAACCTTAAATAATTTGTGGAGTTTTGGTGTCCAGAAAATTGGACTCTGGAAAATTGGGCTCCAAGATTTTTCGGAAATTTGGGCTCCAACTTTTCGGAAAATTGGGCTCCAGCGAAAATTTATGCTCTATGTGAAAAAATGGAAAATTGGGCTCTAATCTTCTAGGCGCGGGAATTTTTGGGCGTCGGAGTGAATTTTTGAGTTTATTCGAAAAATATCACAAAATTCGTTGGAATAACTATTTTTGTGCTGATACTTAGTGGGTAGGTAGGCATTTCACAGCTGAAAATCAGTAAAAAGGGATAGTTTTATGTTACTGTTGTAGAACCCAGCGCGGGATTTTGCAATAGCGCCTTGCCGACGCCCATAGGTTTACGTTGTTTGATTTTGTGTTATTTTTCGAATAACTCAAGAAATTCACTCCGACGCCCAAATTCCCCGCGCCTAAAATTTTAGAGACCAATTTTCCGTTTTTCGCACTCAGATCCCCACCTCATGAAACCCTAAGGTCCTCAATCTCTTGTTCTTATAAATTGATTTTTAAAGAGAAAATTCCAATAATTAAATATATCAAAAGATAACTTTCTAAAAAATTTAATTTATAATTTTTGCCTGTAAATTTCAATTTTTAAGGATTTTTTAAAATCTTTTACCCTATTCTTTAGCAGGGTAAAGATTTATTTATATGTACCTACTTCCGCTTCCATTCCTTTTTTTCGGCGTAACAAATTTTCCCTTCATTTTAAATTACGGGAAAAGTTTAAATTTTTTGTTTAATTAGCTGTTTTGAATAAATTTTTTTAATTTAAATAAAATTCTGCTTATTAATTTAAATTTTCAATCCCGGAAATATGACAGAGAAAGTTTCGAAGTTAATTAATTAAATCCAATCACTCAAGTTAACTTAACTTTTGATATCTAATTTTTGTTTAGATAATTTGTTTATTTAGCTGATAATTTTTTAAACCCAACGAATTCTGCTATACTAAATAAAAATCATTCACATAAATTTTTAAATTTAATATATCAACAATTTTGCCGACACTTTCCATTATTCAATTCAAGTATCTACTTTTTAAATTTTTAAAAATATTTTGAAGAGCCTGAAGATATTTATAGTGGTGACAAAAATTTAATTTTAATCATTAATTATTATCTAATTAATCATGGTCATATTATATCAAATTTTAAAATACCGTATTTTTAATCACATTAGATAATATTAATCCTGACCTACAACATTAGCGGAGGCTATTGCTTATTTGAAGGGAAAATACGGAAATGGGAACACTAAGGAAGTAATCGCGCTCCAATTATTATCAAATTGTAGACATGCGCCTGGACAAATTGTTTTTGAGTTTGCGAACCGACTTTCTGATACAGTTCGTATAGCCCTTTCAGGAGAAAATGAGGGTACAATTAAAAGACGGCTTTTGGACGAATTTCTTGATAGACTTTACCTGACACAGAGATAAAGCCTGCTTTGGTTAGCTAGTAGATTTATTAAATATAACTTAGAAAATATATCAGAATATTTATTCGAATTTATCAGAACAACTGTCGTGATTTACCAGAATTAGTTCTGATTTTATCAGAATTTTAATTAATTTAATAAATTTTTAATTATTTTTAGAATCATTTTTAAACAATTCTTATTTAAAAATAAATTTATTTAAATCTCTCTTGCATAGATACAATTAATAAACTTCATTAAAAGCTTAATACTTTCATTAATATCCAACAGAAACAATTCCATTTGTTTTATTTTTAATTAATGTAGATTGAGGTTGAATAGATTTTGTTGTATTTTTATTTGATAAAATAAAAACTTTTGAATTTTTATTTGAGCTTAAAGGTTTAATAAGCCAGCTAAATTCATCTTTAAAAGCTAAACGATGTTCAGTACTTTAATATTTTAATTTAATTAATTTCTAAATTAAAATTTTACCTAACAGCAAAAATTGTAGGTACTTCAATTGATGAACTTAACGAAGCAACAACATTAATTAAACATTTAATAATTTGTGACTGAGTATTTGTAAAATTTGAATAAATTAAATTTAAAATATTAAAAGCAGATAATGAAAACATATATCCGCCAATTTGTATTCCCATAATTATAGCTAATGATTTATAAATTGATTTACGAATTGAACACACTAAATTAATTAATTATTAAATAAAGTCTTTTGAAAATTAAAAAAAAATTTGACTTTTTCCAGTCTTCTGATCATAAATTAATTTAAAAAACATTAATACATAACATGTCAATGTAAGCAAATTAAATACAAGTTGTGCACCTACAATTAAGCTACGACCATCAACACCCATTAAATCTTGAGAAAAACATTGAACTTGGCTTAAATTAAATTTTTTAAATTAATTTTAAAAATAAAATCATACAGAAAAGGATCTTGTATAAGTGATCTAATAACATAAGCAACAAATACTAGCGGATATATTAATGAAATTAAATATAATTTTTTAGCATAATTCTTTTCGCTCTTCATTGAATACCTTAAAAATTTAACTTTTTTAAATTAATTTTTAATAAAAATCGAACCAAATAGGAAAAAATATTCCGAGCATTCTATCAATTCCAATAATAAACATTAATGTAAAAACATTTAAACCTCCACCAATAGGGATTAATTGAACAAAAGCACAAACAATGCGAGGTATAGTTCCAGGTCCAGGCAAAATAAATACGAAAAAGGGCAATAAAATTTGAAGGTTTGAGAGTAAAGAAACAAATCCATAAAGTCCAAGTAATAATTGACATGGGGAATGTAAACGCCTTTATTTTAAAAATTAATTTTTTATAAAATATTTAAAATTATAAAGGTGAGAAAAGCGACTTTGCCTAACTTGGAAATGCATATCTAGTGATTGGATGATTTCATTTAGCTTTTTTAGTCTCATTTAATAGATAATTAAATTAGCTACAAAATTTTACAAAACAATGATATATTGTAGCAGGAAAAAATAATAAAAAGTTTTTAAAATGTTAAAAACTTGTGTCGGTTTATTAACAAAATTTTACTTAATATTAAATAAAAATTTTTTAAATAATTCTGACTTAAATAAATAAATAAATAATAGTTTTTCATACTTTTGTCTGATAGTAGTAATTATAAGCAACGTGAATAAAACTGTTCCGATTTGATCAACACATGTATTGACTATCCACACAGCTCTAGCTAGAGGGTCTTCTCTTGGATTTGACATTTTTTTAATTTTTTTAAATTAAAATTATTTTTTTAATAAATGAATATTAATATCTAAATATTTAAGCATTTTATACTCTTGAAAAATTAGAGATTATTGCCCTTTATTTTATAAAAAATAATTAATTAGCTACAAAACTTAAGGAAATAATTTTTATAAAGTACGTAGTTGAATTGTTTTCTTTATATTCATTCATTTAAAAAATTTTAATTTAAATTATATAAATAAAATGAAATATTTTAAAGTTTAATAGAGCTATTAAAAAATTAAATAATTTTTTAAATAAATTTTTTGCAATTATTTTTGCTCATTTAGCATAATTAGCGCATTAACTTTAAAATAGGTAATGTTAAAATATTTTAAAAAATCCTCATTATATTTTAATCTTTAAATTTTAAAATTCCAATGTTTAATTTATACTTGAATGTGTACTATTATTAATCTCAGACAATTTTTAAATTTTTTAATAACTTTTTAAAATTTTAAATTTGCAAAAAGAAATAATTAGTCAAAAGTAGAGTAGGTCGAGGTCGAGGCCTCGCCGAGGCCGAGGTCCTCGGCCATTTTCAAACCTCGACCTCGATTTTGCTGACCTCGGGCCTCGGAACCTCGGTCTCGGTATATACACCACTAAAGATTGATTTTTTTTAGCAGAAATAGAAGATTTTAGCAGAAATAGAAGCTTCATTCAAAATTTTTGCCTTTATCTAAAGCTCTGAGATCCGTTGAATCCAGATATCCCATCAACTCAACCGATCTCCTCATTAACCCTTCATGAACACTCGATATTCTCTATATCATCCAACTCTCCTAATATCCCTTCGATTCTACTGATATCCCCTATATCCTTTAAATGCAATTACATCCCCTAATCCAACGATATTCATCAACTTCCGGTACTACCGGTTCCGGTACTTTCGCAAAAATTTTAAAAAAAAATCCCGTTACGGGATCCCTTGAATGCGATTTTACCGACCTCTAGTATGAAATAATAAATAAATAATTTTAATTTATAAAATTATTTTATTTTTATTATTTTTGAAATTAAAAAAATCAATGATTTGTAAACTAAATTTAATATTCAAAATTAATTATTTATTGAGAATTTACTTCCACGTTTTTGAGTCATATATCAAAATAAAGCTTGAATCAATCAGTATTTAATTTAATAAAGATAATTAATTTGGAAGGGTAAAATAGCTAAAGTTATTGATTTTTAAAAATAAATTAAAAAAAAATTTTTTTTCATGAGTTGGAACCTTTTTTAATTTGAACAGCTTAATATAAAGATAAACGTTAATAATTCTTTTTTTTAATTTAATTAATTTTTTAAATTAATTAACCTTTTTTTATTTGAACAGCTTAATATAAAGATAAACGTTAATAATTCTTTTTTTAATTTAATTAAATTTTAATAAAATAAATTATTTTTGGGAAAATATTAGAAAATTTAAATATAAATCTTCATTCAATTTAAACGTGGAAATCTTTTTAAATAAATTTTAGACAATATAAATATTAATTTATTTGAGAAGAAAATTATCATTTAAATTAAAATTTAATTTAATTAATTAAAAAAATAAAATGCTTAAAATAAATAATTTAATATTATTTTCTTTTATTTTTATTTTATTTATTTTTTCTATTGAATTAATTGATTCGCATTGTGGTGTTTGTGTTGCTAATAAATTTTGTTGTGGAAATACGTAATAATTTTTTTTATTTTTATTTTTAAATTAAAATAAATTTAAGATGCTGTTCAAAAAATAATTGGAATGAATGCTGTGGAACTAAGTTATTTTTTTAAATTATAAATTTTTTTTTAATTTTTAAGATGCTGTATTAAAGGTGGTTGCTGTGGCGATGAGTAAGTATTTTAAAAATAAAAAATTTTAAATAATACTTGGGGGTTTTTTTACTTTTTTTATACATATTGCTGCTTCGTTCCAAATAAAATTTAAAAAAAATTAATTTTAAACTTCAAAATTAAGTTGCTGTCTTAACGCATCCTGTTGTACTAGCAGAGATAATACTGTACAAAAGTATTTTTTAAAAATAATTTAATTTTAAATTATTTTTAAATTAAAGATGCTGTAAAGATGGAACAATTTGCTGTACTGGTAAAAGCGTTGTAAAGTAAAAAAATTTTTTTTAATAAAAAAAATTTTTTTATTTAGTTGTTGTAATCCAGATACAGATTATTGTACTGAAGATGGAATATGTCATACACCCTGATAAATATAATTTGATATAATCGATGGGAATATTTTAATAAAAATAATTGTAAAAATTAAATAAATATTTATAAATTTCTATTTGGTAGTTCTAATTGATAAAAACTTTATTTTTTATTTTTTTTTAATTTTAACTATTTTATTAAATTATTCTTAAAATCTACAAAAAATAAAAAAATATTTTTAAAGAAAGTTTAAACAATTTTATTAATTATTAAAGTTTTTTAACTTATAAAATTAGATATGCCTAAATACTATTTTTCTTCAACAGCCAAAATAAAATATTTTTTTAAATATTTGCGTTGGCATTTATAACCAATGCCATTATCAATTTAATTTTTACTAATATTAATATTAATTAATATATTAATAAAAAAATATTTAAAAAAATTATAAAAAATATATAAATGAATTTTAAAATAGCTTGGGGGAGAATAAGATAGAAGAATTTGAGTAAATTTTCTATATTAATTTAAGTAGATGGTTTGAAATTTTTTAAAATATATTTAGTCTTAGTTAATTATGAAATTAAAAGAGCTGTTGAATGCGGTTCCCTTATAGAAAATATTTCTAAATTTCAAAAAGAAATTGCATCTGCATCAGGGCTGGGCGATGTTAAAAAATAAAATGCGAAATGCGAAACTTTTTTTTTAAAAATAAAATGCGAAATGCAAAACATTTCGCGCCAAAAAATGCGAGAATGCGAAACGCGAAAGCGAAATTAGTTAAAAATTCAAAAAATTTTATTCATATTCAAAATTATAAATTACGAGATTATGATGCAAAAATAAAAGCATTTCTGCATTTTCTTGAAGAAGACTCTTCCTCAGATTGTTTATTATTAATCCTGCACTACTAAACAACCTTTCTGCTTCAGCTGATGTACAAGGTGCTGATAGAAAGCGTGTTGCAATTTTGGATAAAATTGGCCATTTAACTGTATTGTCACCTGTCCAAAATCCATAAGGATCACATTCACTCGGAATCTTTTTTGCACGCAAAAAATCTATAATTGCTTGTCTTACTGGTAGAAGATCATTCTCGTCTTCTAACGCAAAACAAATCACACGAAATAATGGAATTGTTGCAGAAAGAGGTGTGTTTCTTTTTTGTAAATCATTTGTTGCTGAATGTATCGGTTGAAGGATCTAAGAAATTTAAAACTTAATAATATCATTAAAAAGTTAAACCTTTCTTAAAACTGCTAGTGTTGTCCAATCATCTGGTCCAAAATTTGGTAACGTCAAATCACCGGCACTGAGCAAATTTATTACTTGTTTATTCAAAATAAAACGGTCGATCATAAGAAAAGTTGATGACCATCGAACCTAATTTCGATGTAAAAAAAATAAAATGAAAAAACCTCAGTATCTTTTGTAAGTGTGACATTTGGTATTTCAAGTACTTTTTGTAAATTTTCGAATTCTTCTTTTTGAATGCGAGATTTTTTCAGCTTTCGCACAAATTTTTTCACACGTTCTATAAGATTTTTAATTGATTCATCATCATTCAGCTTTCTAATTCCATCCCAAATCGCCTAATTATAAAAGTTAGATAATAAAATGATTAATTAAGATACCAAATTACACTTGTGTGCGAAACAGTCAATACTTTTTAGTCCCAAATCATAACAAACTTTGACCATAACTTCTGCAGCATCACGTAAAACAACAAAAATTTTAGATTTTGGGATTGAAAAGTCAGACAAAACTACATTAAGTAATTCTTTTAAAACACTAGCATTGTGTCGGCCTTAAAAATATTATATATATAATCTAATATAAATATAGAAAAACCTTTGATCGGTTTTGCACTTAAGACAACAAATGTTGGTAAACCATCACGTACAAAATGACAAGTAATCCCTAATAGTGAATGAGCTGAGTCTTTGGAGGTCCAACAATCTATTGTCAACGAAACATATTCTACCAAGCTAATATCTTTCTTAATTTTTTCCTAAAAATATATAAATAACGACAGTCAATTTTGAAAACATGCAGATTCTGCATGTTTTCAAAATTGAAAGGTTTATTTTTAAATATTTTTTAAATTTTTTACTCATCCAATTCGCTTGGATTGGATCTTTAATTTTTAAATTCTTGACAATAAGGGTAATAGGGCTTGTCAACTGGCTAACAACCAGTGCTTCGAAATTTCGATTTTGATTGATTGATATCTCATTGATATCCGTCGTAATCTCTCCTCCTATTTAATGATAGATTTCCTCCTTAATCCCTCCAATATATTAAACCTCAAAATCAATGGATATCCCACTTAATCCCTCTACGATTTTCAAGTTCAGATTTGACTGAAATTTTGGATTCCAGGCGTTTTCGATTTCAGGAACTTAAATTTCTGAATAAACAATCCCCAGTTTTGTAACATTTCCCTCCCTTGCAACAACTTCTATCGTAGTTTGAAAAATCCACATGTCGGATCGACATCTCCTGATTTTTCCGATCCGAACCCTGCTTTAGGACATTAATTTAATTGGGGATTTAAGGATATTGGATGAACAAGAAAATTAAGCGGTATATGATATCAAAGAGATTTAAAGGGATTTTATGTGATTTGGAGGGAAAATTATTAAATTTTTACAATATTTTTCAGTTTAATTTCAGAATTTTTAAAGTTTTACTTCAAAAAATCAGGTACCATTAATACTGCGGTAGTACCGAACTGTCCTAACCATTTTTCGTTTCAATAAAACTGTTATTTTCAAAAACGCGGAAATAAAAAATTTGAATTTAGAAGGAAAAATACACAGAACCACAGAAAAATAATTGAAACAGAAATTCTGTGGATCAGTGGAAAAAATTCACAGATTTTTATATTTTCCACAGAAATTTCATCCACAGAATCTGCGGAATGTTTCCACAGAATCAGTGGATGTTTCCGCAGAATCTGCGGGCAACACAGATTACACAGAATTTAATTGAAACAGAATTTCCGCAGAATCTGTGTTCTGTGCACAGAATGCAGAATCTGCGGACAATTGAAATAGGCCCCAGGTCAACTATTTTTAAATTTTAAGCGTTGTTTGTGATAATTTTTTAATCTTGGAAGGCTTTGAAGCTTTCGGAGTGAAATGAGAAATATTTACTCCAAGATGGGTCGGGCTACACGAAATCCGACAGTACGAGAAGTACGAGATCGGGATCGTCCAAATCAATTATTTCACACCAAATTCATTGATATCTTATTTAATCCGTCATAATTCCCAAATAAACAAATAAAAATTAAAAAAATTTGTTAACAAAATGGTGTAGGCATTAAAGTTCAATAGTCAGGGAGAATCACTAGAATGTCTAATATAAATGTTATTCTGTCAATTTTCGAGACAGATTTTCTTAGTACGATGGCAGATTCTAGTTCCTACTAAATGTGGATATATATATACCAGAATACAAGCGCCGCAGTCGAATTTTTTTTGGTTTTTAGGTGTCTGAGATGCTAGATATGACAGAAATTACTAAAAATAATCAAATTTTAAGAAAAATTTTCAAAAAACCTAGAATAGGTCCAATAAAGGTCGAAATAGGCTCAAAATAGGTCTTAGGTCCGAAAAGGCCGAAATAGGTTTTTTAGGTTTTAATAACTCAGTGTTTTTAATAACTCAGTATTTTGTTTTTTCGACTTATCTCATCAAGGGCTGTTCGCAAAAAATAGGTAAAAACCTAAAAAAACACGCTCTAATATAAACGATATCCTATCTATATCCTGAAATTTATAGATAACCCAGTAAAAAGCATAACCAAACATAAAAATCACAAATAACACAAAAAATAAAACAAGCCTAGACTCAACTGGTATGTTTAAAATTTGCCAAACATTCAGGAAAATTTAAAATTTGCCAGCAAATTTAAAATTTGCCGGCAAATTTAAAATTTACCTGAAATTAAAATTTGCCTTTTCTTATTTAATTTCGAACACCAAAACCAGAAACTTTCAAAATATCTCGCCTGTTGCATGTACTACAAAACCTCGCTTCCACTCCTTTTTCGTTAAAACTTGCACGACTTTATAAGCTTCTTCCACATTATATGCGCAATTCAACTCCTAATCAATTTAAAAGACTTTTGGCCACATTTAATTTATCCCAATTTATTGACTCGCTTCCAGATCATCATAAAAGACTACTTGACAATTTTAAGATACTTATTTTGTTGTTTAAGTTATTTTTATTCCACTTTATCCCATCCTATCACATTACACATTTACATTTTTATTATGTTTCACTTAGTATTTATTTACATATTGTCTGAAATTGTCGCGCTGGTGCGTATAAATATTATTATTATTATTATAATTTTCTCATTTCGAAACAGTAATTAAAATCCCACGATTTATTTTATAAATTATTTAATGAAAATAAAAATTTTCTCAAAAATATTTTTTGTATTTTGAAAATATTATTTAGCTAACAAAGTTCATATTTATTTTATGTCAAATGAGTTTAATAGCGTTAACAATTTTTTTTTCCACTACATAGTATTTTTCAAATAATTATCAAAAAATTATTCTTAAAAATTAATACATATACATACTATAAATATGTTTAATTTAATAACTGATATTTTATTTAAATTTGATTATTTTATTTGTTTATTAATTGGATTCCCTTTAAATGGCATTTTGATTATTTTAATTATTTTTAAAACACCAAAAGAAATGAAAACACACAGTCAAATTCTGTTACAAAATTGTATTTTGGATATTTTACTTTTGTTAATTCAATTGTTTCTTCAGCCAGTAAAAATTACACTTATTTATTTGTTCCAAAATTATAACCCCGCCCCTATATTTGTCTCAATGTTAACCATTCAATTTTTAAAATAAATTTTTTAATTTTCTAGAAGAAAGGGTCAAATAATATTTAATACTGAAATGAATCAAATAAAAATATTTAAAAAATAAAAGGGAATTATTAAGATTAATAGATAAACATAGAATCAGAATTAATAAAACAAAAAGTTAATACCCATAATTTATAGTTTTATTTGCTTGTTGAGAAAGAGAATTCTTCTTATTCTTCAATTATGATTTTTCCTAATGGAGTTTTGCTAAGTTTTATGAAAGAAGATTTTAACCCATACATAGCCAATGTTGTTTTGACATTTTGGCTTTATATTTACACCTTAAATTCACATGGATTGTGTGTTCAATTTATTTATAGATATTTAGTTTTGAACAGGTGAATCTAATGACACCCCGACACCTGACCCCGAACCCCGACATGCTCTCCCCGGCAAACCCCGATCCCCGACATTTCGACCCCGAAGGCTCGGGGAGTTACCCTAGTTTTTTGTTATACGTTAATAATATTTATTTACTAAACGAATTTAAAATAATTTTATTATGTAGGAATATGAAAATTAATTTTTATCGTTATTTATTTATGATGGCCATTGCTTCATTAATATTATTCATTTATACTTTGAATTTACGACTTTTTATTTTGCCATATGCATTTGGCGGTATTAAATATTTTGATAGTTTTAACAAAACTTTACCTTATATACAATTTAGAATGGAAACGGTAATTTTTTAAACTAAGCCAAACAATTAAAATATTTAGATGTCATTTTTCACATTTTTGCCCATTGATCTTGTTGAAATATTTTCTTATTTAATTATATTTATTTGTGGATTCAAAATGATTAAATATGTTAATTTAAACAACAATTTCGATGGAAATACCAAAACATTGAATAAACTTTTGACAAAAGTTTTGATTATTTTGGTATGATTTTTGGATATTTTCTTTAATGCCACACCTCCGCCCCGCAATTTTTGCAAATGTAGAGTTCAATACCAGGCCGAGCAGTTTGCTATCAGTTATTTTTTTATAAAATCTGGGTCCTCGGGCTTTTCCAAAGAAGAAAGCCGGGCTAGGCCCAATACAATTTCAAGAAACTTGGATTTTGAACATTCCCCTAGTTTACCATGAAATGTGAAGGTGTTGGCATTAAGATTAATTACCTGTTGTTGATTGAAATTTTCCCTAAAAATATTTTTTTACTTTTTTGTCATTAGCAAATAATTTTTAACTTAAATTTTCAGGCAGCTAAGCCATTTGTTGAACAAGCAGGAGTTTTATTTTTAATAATTTATTCAGAAACAACAAATAATATAACAAATATTATTCGAATATTAATTTACAATTCTTTTCATTTAACGGCTGTATTTAACCCAATTATTTGTATTTTAACAAACACGCCATATCGAAATGCTATTCTAAATAGAGTACAAATACATCCACATTAATTATTAGAATCAGATTTTTTGGGTATATTATTGTGAGCGAAATATTGAATTTTGGATTTAACACAAAAAATTTGCCGAAAAATCGTCATGAAAATAATATTATATAACATGGTTAAAAAGAATTTACTAGATAATAATCAAAAATTAGGGTTGGACAAAACCGTTTAGTTTTAAAAAACCGTATAACGTTTATCTGAGACCCGTATACCGTTTCGTTTAATTTTACGTAAAAACCCGTTTACCGTTTAGTTAACGGTATTGTCCAACCCTACTAAAAAGATAAAATATGCTTCTATTTCTTATCCCACAAATCCGAGTCAAACCCTTCCATTGTATTATTCTGATTAATTCCAAAACAATTCTTCGATTCTTCTCCATGAAAAAATTTTAGAGATTCTAAATGTGAATTATCAACTGCTTTAGTTATCTTCGCTCTCATATCCATATAATTTAAATACAATTCTCTAACAGTTTTATTATTAAATGCCAAATTGTTAATATTCTTCTCTTGATATTTTAATTGAAATAATTTTCGAACTTCAGGAAATTTTTTATCGATAAATTTTATTGTAGCTGGCACATTCTCTTTTCGATAAAATATTTGTGTAAACATAAAAATAGGTAATAATTTTTGCCTATTTTGAAAATAAATTAATCCTCCAAAAGTATCATTTCTGTTTTCATCTTCAAATTCTTCATTTCCTTTATAATTTATTTCTTGTGTTTTCAAATGAAATCCTTTACGTAACTCGTTTAACCCAATCTCTTTTATTGTGCCGTCAACAAGAAAAGGGAAAAATATTGAAGAAAGAATGAAAGTAGATTTATCTTTAAATAACTCTTTATATTCTTCTTTCAAAACACAGCGACTTGTAATTTTTGATAAAAGTTGTTGATAAGTCTCATTGTAATTTAATAATGATAAAACTTTAATTGTTTGAAAGTCAGAACTATTCGATTTGCGGTTATAAACCAAATAATTATTTTCTGTGTTATAATCTTTGTTAATTAAAGAATTAAAATAATTTTATGGAAATTTACCTTCAATTTCTTTAATAAACAAATCTTCTGTTGTGTCTGAGTTTATAGTACTTTTTATAAGAAATATCAACAAAAATAATTTAACAACCATTTTGTTAATTTATAGAAATTTGTAGAAACAAACTAATTTTTGATTAAAAATCTTAATTCTATATAGTAAAACAATCAAAAAGATAACGGATATAACCGCGCAACTTATTTCAAAAGTATTGAGCATATTTTAACTTTTTATTCTTTTAAAATATTGCAGGCTAAAAAATTTTGTGGAACATAAAATTAAGAATTTCAATATTTATTTCAAATCAATTCAAATTCCAGATAAACTTACAGTATTTCCTAAAATAGTAGCGCCCACCCTAAAATAGAGCGCCACTCTAGAGGATAGTTGAAAAATAGAGAGCCCCATGGGCTCTCTAGAGAGCCCTGGAGAGAGAGAGCTAGAGAGAGAGAGAGAGCTAGAGAGAGAGCCATGGAGAGGGAGAGAGAGCCATGGGCCTCTCTAGAGAGCCCCATGGCTCTCTCTCTCCCATCCTCTCTCTCTCCTAAAATAGAGATCCCCATGGGCTCTCTATTTTAGGAAATACGGTAATTTTGTTTGGAATTTTTTAAATTTGGTCGTCCATATTAATTTAAAAACAAAAAGATTGAAAATATATTTTTATAAAATTAATAGAAACAGCATAATAAAATTCTTGAATGGAAAGATGATAAAATTCTTTTTAGTATTAAATAGTTAATAAATAGGTCAGATATGCGGTAAAATATACAGATAAACTAAAAACAAAAATAGATACATAGATAATTAATACTAGGTACAATTACATTATTAAACAATGAAAATGTACATACTTAATTTTGTGTTAAGTAATTATTTTGATAGTTTTTAAACAGAATTTTTTATTTTATAAATTTAATAATTTGTCAGAGATTTTATAAAAATTCCAAAATTTGTACAATTTTGGCCAAATTTTAATAAAATTAAATTATAAATTTGCCAAAATATGACTAAATATGCTAAATTTCCATAAATGCAGGTAAAAACCCTTAAATTAAACTTATGAGGTATAACAATCTTAGTATGACCAATTTTGGATATTTGGAATCCCAAAAAAATAATTTAAAAAATTTTTGAATAAATTCCTATTTTTACCAATTTTGACACAATCCGGCACGGCCTGTAGATTGTAAAAAACCCTGATTATTCCGGCGCCGGTCACTATTTAATATACTGGATTGGAAAACTTCGTGAAATTATTATAAGTAATAATGCTATCAGTTCTTAAAAAAATTAAGCAAATCCTAGATTTTGGATATCTGAAAAGAATTATTATCTAACGCCTTTATCAACGAATCTTTGGATAAAATTCAAAATAAAAATTAAATATTGTTTCTCAAAAAATATGCAAAAAATATAATTTTTATTTAAATTTTAATTTCCAACACATTGACCTTCATCCCTCTTAACAATAATTCCAGCATAAAAAATAACAAAACAAATAAAAGCAACAGGAAAGAAAACTCTTGAAAAGTGATCTAAACGATGATAAAGCCTTCCAATTCTTTTTGTTTCAGATTGTAAAAGGTCTTTTTCGTATTCATTTGCTGCTTTTTGGGCTTGTTTTTCCTAGAAAAACATTATAAAAATTAATTTTTATAATATTTTTATGTCATTTTATTAACTTTCTTTTCTTGTTATCTTTTTGTAAACTTTGACAATTATTATAGTCCAATTGTTATGAATAATAAGTATTTAAATTGTATTTTTGCGATTATAAAAATAAGACTTACAATTGCCCGTCCCCGTTTTATATAAGCCATAACAGCAAGACTCTCAACTAGAGAAAGTACAGTGAAGGCTTTTATCACAACAAACCAAATATCCAAAGAAGTCAGATACGAAGTTAATACCTAAAATATTTATTAAATTATAAATATTTAATAATTTAAATAAAATAAATGCCTCTTGGCTGCCTTTTTCCATTTGAACAAGTGTTAGAAGGACCTGATAATTAATTTTTATCATAATTCTAAAAATATATTTATTTACAGTGATAGGTGTGATGATACGAACTTCTTCATAATTATAAGGAACATATCTTAAAATTTATAATTTTATCATCTCAACATTAGTTGATAATATTTATTAATTAAATTTATAAAATTTCGCTTACGGTGCCACCCAAGAGAATACCATAGCCAAAACTGAGGGCAAATATTTCTCAGCAATATAACGTGCACCTTCTCGTTTGAGTCGAAATAATAATAATAGACATGACGATGGAACTAATTAATTAAATTAGGTATTTTTTATGAACTAAATCTAGGTTGCTCTGAATCGCATCTATAACACAACCTCTAAACGAGGTGTGAATCAAAGCCTATTTTTCTTTTCGGATATTAAATCCAAATATTTTAATGCTGAATAATAATTAAAAAACAAAAAGGAAAATTCTAAATTAAAAATTAAAATGATTTTAAGAGGGGTTTTCTTGTATTTTTATTTTTTAAACCCCCTTTCATTTATCAGTTAATTATTATATTTAAAGGGTCCATAATGCAAAATATTAAAAATATTTTTAGAAAATTCAAAAATTAAATATTAACTTAATTTTTCATCAATTTGGCATTGTTGTTCAGTTCCGATACTTTGAATACGCAAATCTGTTAATAACACTCTCTTAGCAAAAATTATAGGTTGTTTGGATGCCCATCGAAATTCAAGCACAGATTTTGGATGAGCAACTTTATAAATTTTAAATTTTATTTTTAAATTTTGTAATCCTATACTTGAGCTTATTAATAAATCACAACGTTGTTTGTCATGTGGAAAATTACAAAAATTCATTTGGCAATCAGGTAAAAGCGTTACTCTTTAGAAATAGAAGATTTAGTAAAATATTTTTAAATTCTTTACAAAATTGTTTTATGATTTTTCAGTTTAAACGATGGTTTTTATAATCTTTTAATATAAAAAGTTTAGAAATTTTCTCTAGAATATTTTTATTTTTTAATTAAAATTAATAAAATTACCTAACAGTATAGGTAACATGCCCGTTTGGGTATATTCTCATCAAAAAATTCGGAAATGTTACAACATGAAAATAAGAAAATTTTGAGTTTAAAAATAAAGCATCTGGTTTCCATATTCTATCAATTATTTTCTTTTCCATAATTCTTACAGGTTTAGAAAAGTTGTTGGCCAATCTTTAAAAATTAATTAAATCAAGTATCTTAATTTAGTAGCTAATTAGAAAGTTTAGCAGACAAGGAAATTCAATGCTAGATATTTGATTTTTGTGGCTCCGGCTCCGGGCATATCAAAATCTTAGCCCCTGTCTTGCTCTGAGTAGCGCTGACTCGGAGCGGCAATAGATTCTAGTCCATTTAATACCACTTATACTCATGTATTGATAAAGGGAATGTTAATAAGTTCTGTCATCCAACCCAATGGGAGAAGAAAGCATTAATAATCTAACCTAACATCATACCACTGCATATGTAGAAAAACATCCAATTCATATTCCATTTGAAAATTGTCAAAATTCCCTAAATGAATAACTTCCAAAGCAACAAAAACCTTCAAAGGTTCATCTATATTTTTAATTAAAAAATTCAAATAAAAATTTATATATATTTTAAATACCGGCAAAAACAAGTGGAATACTTTTATTATCATATTTTTTCTCCTTAAGCAAAGGAGTAATAAAGCTTCCGCCCAAATCACGGAATGCTTCAGAGCCCAAATCTTCCTTTTCTTAAATGTAAATACCTATTTTAATTAGAAATATAAATTAACGTTATGGGAAAGGATTTTGTAGAACAATTAAATAATAAACCCAGAAATATGATTATTACCTTTCAAAATATAAATTCAAAGATTTCTATAATTCCCTCGAGTATTAAATGCAAAATCCAAAATAAAAATTCACTGTTCTTCGATATAAATTAAAGTAAGAGCGAGGTAAAAGTTTAATCCCGGGCAGGCTTCGATCCTGCGACCTTCTGGCAGTTATTGCTAGGCGCTTTCGCTCACCACGTACAGGTGCTCTACCAACTGAGCTACCGGGACGCTGCTTTCACCTTCTCTTTTATTAGATCTTAAACCCCCGCAGTCAGCGTTTTAAATGCTAGCCAGCTGGATCTTTTCTCTCTCTTTCTCTTCCTTACATTAAGATAAGAAGGTCAAACTATCAAATTATTATTTAGTAATATTACCACCTCTAATAACCTCATTTTTTAATAAATCTCTAAGGATAGATTCATTTCTATAAAGAGAATCAGTTTGTAAATTGAGAGCCAACTCCTCCTCATTTATTATTTCCATCGTTGTTGTTGTGGTTGTTGTAGTGGTTGTTGTTGTTGTACTAGTTGTTGATGTTGTTGTTGGCTTTATTTCTTTTGTTTTCTTTTCTGAAAGATGCATATTAATTTATAAGATCTCTGAGATTACAATTAATAATTTCTCTAATAACAAATGTCTCTGATTTCTTATTAAAAGCATTTATAAAAAATTATAACTTATAGAAACAGCTTTATCCAATGTAAAACGCATCTTGGCTTTTTTAGCTTTGTGCACTGTAAATATTAAAATTTAACGTATTTTCAATGATAAATAGAAACTTTGTTTATGTTTCCTCAATGTGTGGGGTATCCAAGGCAGAATACTTTTTAGGAGGGGCAATTCAGGGATAGTATTTTTAATTTTCTCCTTATATTTTTCATCTCTTATTTTTCCTTTTTTTAAAATTTTCTTCTCGACTTTCTCTTCTTCAATATATTTTTTTGTTTCCTTCCCTTCCATAACCTTAATTTTTTCTTCTTTTTTAACTTCTTTTTCTTCAATTTCTGACAATTTCCTCCCAATAACATCCTCGATTTTCGCCTCCTCTTTCATCTTATCTTTATTAATATTCCTTAAATCTTCAATTATTTTTTTCGGCTTTCCCTTTTTTCTCCCCTTTTTCTTTCTAAGTTGAACAGTTACTATAGTCCAATCATCATCGTCATCATAATCTTCAAAAAAATCCTCATCCTCATTTTTATTTAAATTAATGTTCGAATAATTTTTTGATTTTATTCTCGATATTGGTTCAACATCTACAACATCCTCGTCTTCAAAATATGCTTTCTTTTCCATAGGGTTTTCTAGGACAACTTGGACATTAAGAAGAGAAAGCCATTTACCATCTAAATTTTTATTAAGTTTACATATCTTGACAAATTATTATAGTAATCTTAATGCTGGCCAGTTCTCGATGAAATAAAATAGGATCGTGATTATGTTTGTCGTACTAAGTACGAATAGTAATTTAAATACGATCTTTCACCAGCTGGTTTTGAAAGGATGATTCACCTAGATGCATTTAAAACGCTTAGTCTGGGTTAAACGATCTGAAAAATGATCCCCTGTAGCTCAGTGTCAGAGCATGTGAGCAAGGCCGATCCTTTGGCTAAACTCTTTCTGTTGTCAAAAAAAATTTTTTTCTTTGATTTATCGGTTTAGTTTTGGTCAAACAAATAAACAAAAAATCCTAAAAATACGACACTATCCAAGAAAACTTCCTTAGTGACATTAATGCTCTACTTAAACGATCTGAATCCTACTTAACAAACAAGATAAACTTGGAATAAACCTTTAATAATTGAACTTAAATACCTGGAGCCTTGAAATAATGTATTCGATAATCTGAATTATCATTTCCTTTAACAATAAATTTATTGAAGCCAAATAATATTAAAAAATTAATTAATAAAAGGTTTTTAATATTAAAAATAAAGAATATTTTTAGCATTTTATTTTAACAATTATTTTGCCTCAACGAACAAAAAACAAAAAATAAAATAAATACAGCGCTAATTTTGTTAATATTTTTAATGTTATTACTAAAAGTACCATTTTATAGGCCCACATTATACGCACTAAATATATAATTAAAGGAAGTTACGTGTAAAAATTATTGAAGCGGGATATAAATAAGAAGAAAAAGTATTTTATTTTTATAATCTAATACTTATTTTGTTAGTTGTTTACGAGGATTTATCATGATCTACATATTATTTTTGTCTGGTCGATTTATTTTTTTAACAGAAAAATGTTATAAAACTTATTTTGGATTTGATTTTGAAATTAAAATTATTTTAATTTATATAGTAATAAGAATAAGAATATAAAGTACAATAGGAAAAAATGCAAAAAAATCACCGGAATAATTATGAAAGAATAAAGGAATTCATTAAGAATTTAAATAGTTTATTTAAATTTCAAAATTATAATAAGGAAAGGTTTTATTTTAATATTGGAAGAGTTATGACTTAAAACATGGATGATCAAATTAATTTAATCAAATTAGAAGGGAAAAGAATTATTCATTATTTTAATCAAAATAGAATTCCCTTAACAATTAAATCATACTTTATATATGTAATTTTAATTTTTAATTATTTAATTTTTGGAAGGATAAACTTTTGATGAATTTTTCTTTGTTCTTCTACAATTATTATTACTACTACCATTTAATATTTCATTAGTATAATTTAATTCGTTTTGTGCTTTTTCTGCCATAATGTTATCATAATTTTCTTCATCATAAGAAGCAAAATCATCTTCTTCCTCTTTATGATTAATTAATTCAATATTCCCATTAAATATAAATTGGGTCAAAACACATGTAACATCTGAAATTTTGTGATAAATTTGTGATTTTTAGAAGGGAACAGGCCAAAAACTTAAAAAAATCTAGAGTAATGGCGGTAATAGTTTGGAAGTCCTGATCATTTTGAGCTTTTTTTGTTTGATATATAATCCGAGATTGGTTAAATGATACCATGATCGGCTAGATATGATGATTCTTACCAAAATTATAAAGCTAAATCCTTGTTGGGATCTATTGTATTCATGTTCATGCTGTGGAAAAATTGTGGATGGGAGATGGAATTGAACCATCACGGAAAGAGCCCAAACCGAAAGCACAACCGACTGTGCCACCATCCAACCCATTGCTGGGTTATTTATTTTCATTTATGTTCTTTCTGCAAGTGCGGACACAACACTCCTTCCGCCTTGCGAAACCAAGCGTCCTCGCTTGTTGCTTGTCTTCAATAACTATCAACTGTTTTCGATTTTTGGGAGAGAGCACACAGAAACCCATTTTGTGGCATTTTTTTTTCTAGCTGCTCACACAGAGTCTTACGCTTTCTCTAGCTGCTCACACAGAGTCTTACGCATCTAATTTCTGCCCGCACACAGCACAGGACGATACTCACAGGGTCTTCTCCTTATTTCTCTTAACAGTGGACAGCATGTCAGATCATCACAGCATTTGACGGTTCGCTTGTTCCTCGGGCTATGCCTCCCGGGTCGTGGCACCATTATTGTATTCATGTTCATGCTGTGGAAAAATTGTGGATGGGAGATGGAATTGAACCATCACGGAAAGAGCCCAAACCGAAAGCACAACCGACTGTGCCACCATCCAACCCATTGCTGGGTTATTTATTTTCATTTATGTTCTTTCTGCAAGTGCTGACACAACAGGATCCAAGGGGATGCCCTTGCAAGGGAATAAAATAATCGTAACTTTGTTCCTTTAAGTCTACCGAATGGCTAAAGTCGCTAACAGAAATTAATAAAAATAAATTTCCTTACGATTAATATAATTAGATAAACGTCTATAAACACCAAATCTTTGAAAAGCCTTTTCCCAAATAAATAAAATATAAATAGCCAATCCGATAGCCAAAATTAAAAGTCCAACAATCGAAGATTTGAAACTTTGTATAATTGTTATAGACACCAGAGAGAGGCAAACAATCAAAAATATTATTGGCAAAATTAAAGGAACACGAATTGCCTTTTCGTGAACTGGACGTTTACAAATATTGAAACGGATACATAAAAGGCTGAGCATTGTAATTGAACGAATTATCTGGGGGTTTTTGAAGAGTTTATTTAATATTTGTTAATTAACTAGAAACTACCCAGTGAGTAAAGGCAACATAATTAATTAGTTCCTAAATTAAAGAATTTACTTTTATAATAATTTTTATGTAAAATGAATCACCTCTAAATTCCCAAGAAATGAAAAAGCCATAGAGAGCAAAACCTGATAAATAGTTTTTTTAATTTTGAAGTAAAATTTTGAATGAATCATGATATAAGAATTTTATATTTCTGATTATTTGCTTAGCAAAATTAATCAGAATTTTCTTTCTATTTTTAAGTAACAAACTAACTAATTATGAATATTTCTGATTAGCATCAGAATTAAATTTGAAATAAATTCCGATATATTTGTCACTCTAAATACTTCTAAAAGCAATACAAACAAACATGAACAAAAAGGGCAGCTCTAGGACTGTCATGTTCTCTATTTATACAAGAAATAAAGGAAGGAAAATGCCTTTCACGTGCAGATGCCCAAAGATAGCGACTTCCACCAAAAAGTGTTGCATTTAAAGAACTTTAATAATAAAAAATTCGACGGGAGAATATTTTTTGGAAGTTTAATTAATCTAATTTAATTCTACCCAATAAGGACAATACAGACAAGGAAGGGCATTGCATATTTAAATTGACTTCCCAAAGTTTTTTCGGCAAAAGTCTAAAATTATTTTGGAATAAAAATATTTTTCACTAAACTAGCCATAGCAACAGCGTTAGAAGATTGTACTTCAGGGACCGATAAAACAACAAAATAAGATAAATTCATCGTTATATAAAGTGCTGCGCAAGTAGACATACCAACAATTATAGCAAAAGGCATTACTCTTGAAAAGGATTAAATTTTTGTTTAGTTAAAATATACTGGGAAACTCGGAATAAAAGTTCTGAATATATTTTTTATTAATTTTTCCACAGAAAATATGTAAATTTAAACCTAAATTCTATAGCTTATGGAATAAAATCTTCAAAAGGATTTTCTATAGATCTGAAGTTCTGTGAACAACTATAAAGCGAAAACAGAATGGGCTGTGTTTGTATTAGAAAGATTAATTTACTAAAATAAAAAACCTTCTAGGCTTTTTAACATCCTCAGCTCCATAATTTAAAATATCCCATCCATCATAGCTAAAAAGACCGGAGAATAATGCTAAAGCAACACTGCCAGGGTAAAAATTACTGTGGGCAAAAGGTTCTTTGAAATTGTCAGATTGGACACCTTTTTTGGAAATTAAATAATTAGACTTATCAATTAGAAAAAGCCTTATACCTAAGCTTAACCAAACAACAATCCCACAAATTACAATAATTCCGCTAGCAATAACTTTAGCTCCCATAGCCACCATTTGGAATCTGGCTACAACAGCTCGAACTGAGAAACAATTGAGAAAATATAGGAGTACTTTAATAATAAATATAATTTAGGCATGAAATTAAAGTTTATGTACAAATTAGACTGAATGATATAAGTTTATTTACAATAAAACGTGTTGATGAATTACAAAATTCTAACTTGAAAAAAATAAAGATAAACTTTGAGAATTAAATTGATTTACCTTAAGTCCTTGAATAACATATTCAGAAAATCTATATTTAAAAATTGTATTTTAAATAAAAATTTGGTTAAAACAAAATTGTTATGATGTCTAATTCATTTTAGTCATATGCACTTTGATAGGGATAGATAGAATAATAAAGGATTTAGTTTATAAAAAAGTCGGGGTTTATGGAAATCGTCCCTGGCAAGTTAGTGTGATACTGTGCATGATCTAATAATTATTCTCTCGAATAATTCTACACCTCTCAATCACCGCTCAACGAGAAGTTTAAACAATACATAACCAGGATACATGATTATTTGAGCATATCTGCGCAAAATTTAAAACACAAAAACGCACTTACGTCTCCATCTGTATAGCCATAGTCCCAGGATTAGTAAAAATACAAGCACAGGACATAAAAGAAAATGCAATCGCTGTCCTATTTTTAAAGATAAACTTTGTTTTTAATTTTTATTCAAATTTAAAATATTCTTCACCATCTAACATGGCACAAATAAGCAAAATCACCGCCAGATTTTCTAATACTTGTTCCCAACTCAACATAACACAAAGCCCCCAAAGTAGCTATAATTCCAGCCAATATCCAAATTAAAAGAGAAGCCCCAACAGAGTGAACATTATTTAAAATTGTTGTTGGGGTTATAAATATACCAGAACCTATTATGTTGCCAACAATGTAGGAAGTGGCACCCCATCTTCCTTAATTAGCAAAATTAATTTTTGATAATTAAAGATAATAAAATATTTGTATGTATTGTTTTATATTAAAATATAATGATTGTAAACCTATACAATAAACAATAGAGTTTAATCACAGAATCATCTTAAGAATTATCAGAAAAATAATAAAATTACTAGAGGACGGTAGGAACAGCCAAAATTGTCGATAACGAGAAGAGACTGAAGTCAAAACTAGTCTAACTATCGAAATCGTAAATTAAAAAAAATTTTTTTTGGAAAAAACGTCAGAAAGCGTTGGGAATTATAATAATATAATTTTTAATAAAAAAATAGTAGAGTTTACAGAGAATTTTAATATTTCGAAAGTAAAAAAACAGAAACAGAACTGGCATTCGGAAAAATAAGTACGTTATTTTATAATATATTCAAGCAGATTTTAAAATTTTTTTAATTCGAAATTTTTAAAAAAATTTAAAAAACTTACCCATCATATTTTTTTCATCGGTTTTAGACATTTTTAATAATTATTAATTATTAAATTATTTCCTTTTAAAATAAAAAAGTTCATTCAATAAATTAAAAAATGAAAGATGTGCTCATAATTTTATTAAAAATAAAGGCATTAGGTTGTTCGCTGAATTATGAGTGCAATTAAAATTTCATAAACAATATGATGTACATAATACTCATATGATGGAAAGAAAGGAAATTTAAAAAATAAATAATAATAATTAATATTGTTCGAAGTATTTATTATTTTTTTTTTTGAAATAATTTTTAAATAAATATTAATTAATCGGCTCTTTAACAATTCATTATTTAAATCGTTTAACAATTAAAACAATTAAAATTTAGAAAATAAATTAAAATATTAGATTTGAATAAATGTTAAAATGTTAATTGAACAAATTAGTAGAATTTTTATGAGATTGCGTATGAATACTTAATTTACCGTAAATGCTCGAATAATTACCCTCTCTCAAATAATTGCCCCCTCTCAAATAATTACCCCCTCTCAAATAATTGCCCCCTCTCAAATAATTACCCCCTCTCAACTAATTACCCCATCTAGCGAGAGGTTGAAACAATAATTACCCAGGGTAATTATTCGAGCATTTACGGTAATTGTACAAAATATTTAATTAATTATAGTGAATCTCTTTATAGTATAACAATGAGTATAAAACTCATTTTAATTTACAATTTTTTCATAACCAAGGGCTCGACAATATCAAGAATTGACTGTATTTTAATTATAATATTTCCCAAATCTAATTAAATTCACTAATTTAACATCACTAATTAAATAATTTAAAAATAAACCTAAAAGAAATAAAAGAATTGAAACAAAAATAATGAGAATAAATAACTAGAAATTCTTTTTTTGAGAAAAAATATTTATTTATTTATTCTTGTTTGTATATTACGAACAAATATATTTTTATATAATATTTTATTTAATAAAAAATATTGTGAACGATGCGTGGGATATAATGTCAATAAAAAAAGGAAGAAGAGTTTATGCGCAGGCTGATTATATTATAGCCTGTTAACTAGAAAATATATTTGCCTTCTTTTTTTGTTAAAACATTCAAATAAATAAATATTTATTAGAAAAATAATTTTTCAGATGATTTTCTATTTTGTTTTTTTTAGTCTTGGAAAAAATTCATAGAAACTCTACACTTCTCAAATTAACCATAATGACTTTGTGGAAGATCTAATTGAAACAAAAAAATGAATGAAAATCATTTTTAAGAAATTATTTTAAAGATTTTCAAAAAGAATAAATTAAATTCAAAAAAATAGAATTGATACAAAAATTTGTCAATTCAATAATTTTATTCTCGAATAAAATAACAAAGCAAATATATATAAAATAAAAATGGATAGATGAACAAAAAGAAAATGGGGAAAATGAAAATTTTATTAGTAAAGAGAGAGATTGATCTTTACATGTTTTTGAACGCCTGAATGTAACAGTGGAACGGAAATTTTAAAATAAAATAGTAATGAAAATTTTTGATCATCTTATATGAAATAAATGATATGGGGCCTAATTAATGTATGTAGGTATATTTATTCATTTTAATAAATAAAAAAATCAAGTCAATAGAAAAAGAGAAATATTATAATCATAAATCGAGAAACCTTGATGAAACTTGTCTTAGATAAATGATACTAAATGTATTTACCTACTTTGTTATGACTTAATTGTTAGTAATATGCAGACCTGTGCATGCACATGGATTTTGCTGTCCGTATCCGGATATATCCGCGGATATCCAGATATTATCCGTATCCGTGCACAGGTCTGGTAATATGTACCTTTATATTATTTTTTATAATTTAATAGTTTTTATTGGGAATAAAGATTGACGTTTGTGTTTTTGTGACCCTAAAACATATGTCCATATTACTTGCCCAATGAATAAATAAATTATTGCTTTAACTTTTTTAATCAAAATATGTATATTCTCATTTTTTATTAATTTAACTAATAATTTTATTTTTAGTAAAACTATTTGTTAACAGTTCTAAAAATGAATTAATTATCAAGAATGCTTTAAGTTAAATTTATATTTCCAAATATTCAACTAACCAAAATTTATGGTTTTACAAAAATTTTTTAATTTTTGTATAAAATTTTTACTTATTAACAGATCTAATTGGAATGAGATGGATATCATGGGATTAAGCAGGATATATTAAGGGATTAAGCGAATATTGAGAGAAAACTCTGGAAAATTCGGGGGTTTAATGGGGATATCATCGGATTAGGTATAATGTATAAATTTGATCATGAGATCCGACTCTTCTATCTCTCTTTTTGCGCCGCTGGCTTCTATTTCGAGAATTTCTGAAGGCCAAGTGGGCAAAAAATTAAAAGAAAATATAAGAAACACCTGTCACAATATCAATTTTAGAAATATAATTTTATTGTTAATTTTATAAATTTATTCTATGTAGTTATTTATGTCCATAAAAGAAATGTTTAATTTAAATAATTAATTAATACGATTTAAATACAAATTCTATTTCTATTGGTGGTATTAATTACAATTTCTTTCCAAGATAATTCTTAACTAGACAATTAAATATTTTAGTAAATTAATATTTATTTGATAATATTCACAAAATTTAAAAAATTAATACAAAATTTTTCATTTTCAAGATAAATTAAAAATATGTCAGAAAATATTTCTAAAATAAATAATAATTCTGTTGAATTTATTCAAATATTTTGTAATTCAATTGGATATATTGAACTTTTAATTCATTTAATTTTATTACCAATTTCTTTTATTTTTGTATTTCTTATTGTACGTACATCTTTATTACATTGGAATTTAAAATTTATTTTATTATGGCAATGCTTTTGTAATTTAATTTATGGGATTAGTAGAACTATACAGGTATTTAATAAAAATTTTACACTGTAAAATAATAAAGTAAAACTAAAAAATCATAATTTATTAATAAAAAAGCAAGCCAAAAAATTCATTTAATTCAATGATTATCTAAACGGAAATATTAAATTATTTGATCAAAACCTAAATTTTGATAACTCTCTAGTTATCAAATCTCTAGCTCTTTCCTAATCATTTTTTCTTTCTAAAATTATTTCTGATTCAATTTAGATGTTAAACAAATTTATCAACGGTGTTTCCTATTTTGACGTTCAGTTAAAATATGTACAATTTTCTGCACTGGCAAGTATGATATTAGGCACATTTATTGGACATGTTCTCCTTCTCGAGAGAATATTAGCTACTGTTTTTGTGTCAAAATATGAAAATAATAAAAAGCCTTACTTTAGTATTGTTTGTTTTATTATTGTGGTATGTTTTTTTGAATTTAAACAAAAAACATTCAGAATTCCTTTCATTTGACACATTTCAGAATTTCCTTTTTTTCTTACATTTCAGAATGTCCTTTCATTTGACAATGCTTTTCAACAAACCTATGGAGACTCTGTGCTTAATGTTACCTTGGGAACGCTTATTACTTTATTTGGAACTCTGTTTTTGGGTTTAGTGGAAATTGCTGTAAATCTAATTTATTTATAAAAAGTTTAACACTGTCGAGAGCATAATTATTTTGTTTTGAAATATTTTTTAGTCATGAATAAGAATTAATAAAAGATTTTAGGTAATTGTCTATGTCGGATATTATAATGATTATAAATACAAATTGGGAAAGTTTATCATCTTTAGGCAGAGCCTTACAGAACGATATCAGGCATTAATAATTAAATATTTAATTTCAATTTAATTTTTAGTTATCAGAAAATATTCGAACTAGCCGGCAATTAAAGCCAACATTTGTTCTCCATTTTATTAATATTCTTGTTTCTAGTGGGATAACTATTTTGTTATATTTCTTTAATTTAAAGGTAAATTGAGACACAAAATATTTGTGTATTTTGAAGCAACGGGGAATGAGTGGCATCATCATTTTTTACCTTGACTTTTCTGATCTTGATCTTGTCTGAATGATATTTATTTCATTCGTAGCTCTTCATAGGCAAATCTTTTTACATCCGACTAATAAAATCTTATCGTAGGGAACTGATATTTAGGGAACTATTTAGGGAACTGATCGTAGGGAACTGATAAATAGGTGACATAAATAGAAATATAGGTTGAAAATGGAGAAATAGTTGGAAAAAAGCTCGATATAGTGAGGAAAAAGACAAAAATGCCGTATAATTTCTATTTTTCGTTCAAAAGTTTCATCGGTATTTCCACTCTCTGTCAATTATTGCTAGGCTTTTTCGCTAACTTTGTACAGATCGAAGCTCTGCTGTGATCTGATAGCGCCAACTATTTTTCCTTTATGTTCGACTTAAATTACCTAAGAGTTTTAATTGCTACCTATCAAGTTCTCTACAAATTAATAATATTTCAGGATTCCTCTACGCTCGAGTTTATTTTTGCTTTTGTTTTCCTAATAACTGCCTTTTCTAATTTGTTTATTGAAATAACTATAATTATGTATTTTTTTTATTTTAAATTTTAAAATTAATTATATATATATTTTTTTTAGTTTTCACCCAATTCTCAATATTCATCTAAAACTTTTGTTAAAAAAATTTCGAAAAGAATTTTTAAAAATATATCCATCCACAGTTGGAGCTTTCGAAACATTTTCATCAAAAGGGGGAATACCATTAAATATAGATGGAAGTATTTTAATTATTAATGAATGCACTGAATTGAGTCAAAAACATTTCGAAATGCTTAAACAATTATGGAGATAAAATAAAAATTATAATTTTGATTAATAACGAAATTAAATATAAATTTTAAATTAATATTCAAGTAAATTTTAATCCTTTTGCCTTAGTTTCCCATTTTATGTACATTGTAAGAATAAAAGACGATCCAGCTGGCTGGCAATTAAAACGATCACTAGGCGTGAGTTGAAAATGAAAGCAAACTCAATTCTTTCTAATTCATCTATCATAAGTAGAGCTGTGATTTTTATGCAAATGCATATTTTTTTTTGCAAACTTGTCTTGACGTATAATGCACAAAAAACACTTTCCGCATGTTTTGAAAACTCTAGAGGGGGTTTCTATTTGCATATAAAAAATTTTTTTTGTAAAAAAATTTTTTTTGTTTTTTGGACGCGACCCAAAAATGTCCCACTCCAAAATGTCACACCGTTAAAACGCCTCATCTCAAAATGTCCAACAGAGTAAAAATACTCAATTTGTTGAACAATACATATAAACTGGGAGTAATCTTAATAATAATAGGGTTTTGAATATTTTTGACTAAAAAATGTAAAATTTCTACGTATAAATTGTATTTTTCATGCATATTTGAGTGGATATTTTGAGGTTCTTGCAATTTTTGTCCATATTTCGGCAATTTTTTATGCATATTATAGTGCATATTTTGCATTTTTTAATGCATAAAATTCACAGCTCTAATCATAAGTATTCTATTAAACCCTTGAATTCACAACCTGGTTACGGATACTCTAATTTAAAATAACAAACATGTGACAAATAAGGCATGTAACAAATATGTAACAAAATATACTCCATTTTGCTCCCCTGATCCTAACTCCGCCCGATAACCCTAGAAACAACAGACTTCATAAAATGTTTCAACATTAAAATATACTAGTATTGCAAAAAAAATGATTGAACAATTACAAATTTATAATTCATTAAAATATTATATAATTGGAGAGGGTAATTGGCAATAATAAGAATATTTACTAAATCTATTTACAACACTTAAATAGCCGAAAAGGAATATATGTATCATTAGATTTGATTATTATTAGTATATCCTCCAAAAGTCGAAACTCTATTATTTCGATTTGTCTTAAATGAAGTGAATAATTTTCCAAATAAAATTTTAGTGTCAGTTCGAACAGTTTTGTTTAATGTTAAGTAGATAACTGGGCCCGTACTATAAGAACGTGGTTTGTGGTCATTTAACCGGTTACCAGAGGTACCTTTGCTACTATAAGAAAAACCTCTGGTTTTTGGTCAAATGACCAGGTCATTTAACCAGGTCATTTGCCCATTGGTTAACCAGTACTATATGAAAAGCACTTTTTGGTCATTTAACCCCTACCGAGTGGTAAATCTCAGACCCTGCTCTCCGCATGGTTTGCAAGAATTTCGAAGTCTATAACTCGATACAAAAAATTAGTAAAATTACAAAAATTTAAATTCATATTCTCTAGCATGTCTACAATCACCTATAAAATTTCTAGAATTTTTGGATAATTATTTTTTGAGTTATGAGGGAAACCGCAAGGTACCCCTTTTTCAGCCAATTTTAGAGTTTAAATGGGTGTTAGTGTAAGAAGGAGGTTATTTAAAATTCTAATAAAAATTTCAGTATTTTTATTAACTGTGAATTTAATAACAACCCTACCGAATGGTAAAAATTATACCCTGCTCTATAGCAGGGTTAGCTAAAATTTTGAAGTCCTCAAATATTTGGGGTAATATTAAGAAGTATCTCCTCTATATTTTTGGTATAGCAATCTATAAATTTAACAGGAAGTTTTAGACAGCCTTTTTTCAAATATACACATATGGAAATTTCAGTGGTTTACGAAAGATCATTCATTTTCTTCCGCCCTTTTTTAAAAACCAAATTTGCGTTTCATTATTCAACAATAGTACATAGGTGTGGCAATCAAAGAGAAACCATAAAAATTCATTTAGTTTTTACTTTTTTTATTTAGTCAGATGAGCATCCACGAACCATGTTCTTACCACCATCACCATGTCCACCACGAACCATGTTCACGAACCACGTATTTTCAAGTCAAAATACATTAAATAATTTTTCATTTTTAGTCGGTACTATAAGAACATGGTTCGTGGTAAGCAAGAAGAAAAAATACCAAGCCTCATATAGTACCAAATTACCGCTCGGTATGGGTTAGATGACCTGGGCAAATGACCAGATTCTTATAGTAACAAATCTACGACTCGTTCTTATAGTACGGGCCCTGGTGGAAACCCTATAAAATTTAAATAAAATAATTAATTGGTTCTCCTTTAAAGTATTTGTATTTAAACGATATTTACATACCATGAATATGTAACCTTAAAATAAAATATATAAAATAATTTAATTATTTATAATTAACCAAGAAAAATGTGCAATCATTACTGGTAAAATTCCATGATCAGCATGATTCATATTGTAAGCATAGACTATACCTGCTGATGTATTGAACATTGAAACAATGAATACTTGGATAAAAACCTTTAATAACCAATATTATTAAATTATTAGGTTTGTTTTCAATGTCACAATTCTTTTTGGTTTATAAAAAAATTTCTAAATGGATATGTTTTGGAGTTGACTAACATGTTTAGTGAAATTTTTATATTAGAATTATACTTTTACTTAATTCTTATTCTTAAAAAGATATGTATTGTGTATTGTAATTGAACTACTTTACTTAATTTTAACAAAATCGGATGGATTCTACATTTATTAATATAATTCAAACCATTTTCTCCTCTTTTGAAACAACGTTGATTAATTCGCGGGCCTTGAAGAAAAAACACAAAGAAAAAGTAAAATAAATTACTGGAGAACCAATAGCCAAAATTGTATTGTGAATTGTAAATTCTTTTAAATCTTCTTCAAACTAAACAAAAATTATTGTAATCTTATCTCTAAATAAGACAACCCGAACTAGATCTGTCGGTCGGAACCGAACTTAAGAACCGATCCGAAAATTTTTAAGCAAAATTGAGTTTATCTTTTTAGAAAATATCAGAAACCGAAAATTTAGGATATCCGGAACCTAGCCAAATCCTTGTTAGATACATCTTGATCTCAAATAAATTTTTCCAAAACTAATGTGTATGGAATTATTAAATGATATCCTCTATTTAACATATTACAACAAATTTATCAATCAAAATGGGCCATCTTATTATAAGGTCCAAATTTATATTAAATTTAAGTAAAATTACAAATTCAATTCTAAAAGGTTTATATCCAATTAGTGGATCAAACAAAACTTGAAACGTTATTCCATTAAAAATATACGGATGTCTAAATAAGAGCCAATAAATTCCATATAAAGTACAAAAGATAATCCAAATATAAATACGATTATTATGAAATAGTTTTTTAGAAATATTTGGAAATGCCATTTCAATACAGCGATTTATTCCTAAAATCTAAAAAAAAAATATTTTAATAAATGTACCTATTTTATTTTAGGGTTGTGGTTCTTATAAAATGTTCGCTATCCGTAACAAAACCGAAGAACCGCAAAGACAAATCCTCTGTTCTTCGGTTCAGTTCGGTTCTGAACGACAATACTATTCATAATATACCAAACCAAATCAGCAGAACATTCGGCAGCCCAAAGAACTGAAAGATAAAATATAATTATCATCTCCGAATTAAGATTATAAGAGTATATTTAATTAGAAAAATTATATCTTTAAATAAATCCCACATAAATAAGCAGTACCAACAAAATATGTTAATTTGGGTGAACTGCAATAGACAACGCCAGTTAAACTAAAAAATCCATGAGCAAAAGTTGGTCCCCAAAGAGTGCAAATATCCAATAGAGAAAGATAAATTAAAAGGATATAACAAGGATTTTTGGCTCGATTCTTCCAAAAAGAGTAAATACAAGGAAAATATAAAGGCTTAAATTTCAAATCTTATTTAAAATTAATTTTAAAAATACGTAATATATGCAGCCTAATAGTATACAAAATATTGCAGCTATTGGATATCTCCTTTGTTCAATTGGAATATCATCGACATTAATTCCTGTACAATTATAAACTCTGTCAAATTCTTCACGGTTCCATAATATAAATTCCATTATAAACTAGGTATCTAATCAAATATAATATTAAATATGTAAGTAACAGTGGCAAAGCCGTGAATTCAGTGTTTTTTAAGATCACAAACAGGGATGCTTATAAATAAAATTTAGCACTCAACGTAACATAAAAGATAATTAGTCACGTAGGACACGAAAACGAAACAAAAAAAATAATTTTGATTCTTACCTACAGTGACAAAGGATAAATTATGGCATTTATATAATTGCTTTTTAAAATATTTAAATGATAAATAAAACGAATTTGAATAAGTATTCATTAAAAAGTACATTTTAAATAATTAAAATAAAAGGCAGCTAAGATATAGTTGATATAACAATTGTGCATAACAATTAAAATAATCTTCTTCTCTTACGTATTACATTTACATATTAAATAATTTTTTAAATTTAGTTAGCTCAAGACATGCGCATAAGCACAAAAAAGTTAAAATGTAGATGGATACCTAGTATTTTAACATTTGTGGACCTTAATTTATTTAAATATCCACATTAATTAGTACAAAATAATTATGGGATTTACCTCTATACTTGTTTGTTAGAATATTTTCTAACTAAACAATTATATACTTAAAATCAAATATCTAAATATTAAATTTTTAACAGAAATTATTAAACAAATACATACTTTTTATGTTAAAATAAATTATAGGGAAATGCGTACAAGATAATTATAAGTATTATATTAATACAAGAAGAAATTGTGTACTTATTTACTTCACCCCCCCCCCCCCCCACCCCCACCCCCTAGTCAGTTTTAGAACCCATCGAGCTGTGTCGATTGTCACCAAAATCCGACTTGATTTGACCAAAATACAGACCCCTGAAAATTGAACAACAACAGGGGTGATTTTTTGAAATAAAAAAAGTTTAAGCAAATGATAGCTCATTCGAAAGAACTCGTCGAGCTGAGTCGAATGCATCAAAATCAACGTAATCGGACAACATTTGACAAAGCAAAGTTATAACATTATTTAGACTTACCGGAGTCGACGATTTATGTCATATCTTTGTCAAATCAAGTCGGATCACGTCGAATTTGGTGTCATTCGAATCAGTCTACGAGCTCCTTCGAATGAGCTATCATTTGTATAAATTTTCGTCCTTATGGTTTTTCGCCCGTGTGGTCCTGCTTCAATTAATTTTTCAAGCTAGCAAAATAAATAATGTCAAAATATGTATACTCTACATATATTGTTTTTGGTATGATAAGGGAGATGCAAATTTTTTAAAGAAGATTTTTTTGATGAATCTGTAAAAGAATAAAAAATAATAAAATTATTTTTGTGATATTATTATTTCTCATTATTTAACTTTTAATGTTTTATTTATGATTTTTTATATGTAAATAATTCTGATTTAGATAAAAACATATGTATTATTCTTCATTAAATCCCAAAATCTTTAGGCTAATATAATAGCCATTTTACTCGATTTCTTACCTATTATTCTTCATTAAATCCCAAAATCTTTAGGCTAATATAATAGACATTTTACTCGATTTCTTACCTATTATTCTTCATTAAATCCCAAAATCTTTAGGCTAATATAATAGACATTTTACTCGATTTCTTACCTATTATTCTTCATTAAATCCCAAAATCTTTAGGCTAATATAATAGCCATTTTACTCGATTTCTTACCTATTATTCTTCATTAAATCCCAAAATCTTTAGGCTAATATAATAGACATTTTACTCGATTTCTTACCTATTATTCTTCATTAAATCCCAAAATCTTTAGGCTAATATAATAGCCATTTTACTCGATTTCTTACCTATTATTCTTCATTAAATCCCAAAATCTTTAGGCTAATATAATAGCCATTTTACTCGATTTCTTACCTATTATTCTTCATTAAATCCCAAAATCTTTAGGCTAATATAATAGCCATTTTACTCGATTTCTTACCTATTATTCTTCATTAAATCCCAAAATCTTTAGGCTAATATAATAGCCATTTTACTCGATTTCTTACCTATTATTCTTCATTAAATCCCAAAATCTTTAGGCTAATATAATAGCCATTTTACTCGATTTCTTACCTATTATTCTTCATTAAATCCCAAAATCTTTAGGCTAATATAATAGACATTTTACTCGATTTCTTACCTATTATTCTTCATTAAATCCCAAAATCTTTAGGCTAATATAATAGCCATTTTACTCGATTTCTTACCTATTATTCTTCATTAAATCCCAAAATCTTTAGGCTAATATAATAGCCATTTTACTCGATTTCTTACCTATTATTCTTCATTAAATCCCAAAATCTTTAGGCTAATATAATAGCCATTTTACTCGATTTCTTACCTATTATTCTTCATTAAATCCCAAAATCTTTAGGCTAATATAATAGCCATTTTACTCGATTTCTTACCTATTATTCTTCATTAAATCCCAAAATCTTTAGGCTAATATAATAGCCATTTTACTCGATTTCTTACCTATTATTCTTCATTAAATCCCAAAATCTTTAGGCTAATATAATAGCCATTTTACTCGATTTCTTACCTATTATTCTTCATTAAATCCCAAAATCTTTAGGCTAATATAATAGCCATTTTACTCGATTTCTTACCTATTATTCTTCATTAAATCCCAAAATCTTTAGGCTAATATAATAGACATTTTACTCGATTTCTTACCTATTATTCTTCATTAAATCCCAAAATCTTTAGGCTAATATAATAGACATTTTACTCGATTTCTTACCTATTATTCTTCATTAAATCCCAAAATCTTTAGGCTAATATAATAGACATTTTACTCGATTTCTTACCTATTATTCTTCATTAAATCCCAAAATCTTTAGGCTAATATAATAGCCATTTTACTCGATTTCTTACCTATTATTCTTCATTAAATCCCAAAATCTTTAGGCTAATATAATAGCCATTTTACTCGATTTCTTACCTATTATTCTTCATTAAATCCCAAAATCTTTAGGCTAATATAATAGCCATTTTACTCGATTTCTTACCTATTATTCTTCATTAAATCCCAAAATCTTTAGGCTAATATAATAGCCATTTTACTCGATTTCTTACCTATTATTCTTCATTAAATCCCAAAATCTTTAGGCTAATATAATAGCCATTTTACTCGATTTCTTACCTATTATTCTTCATTAAATCCCAAAATCTTTAGGCTAATATAATAGACATTTTACTCGATTTCTTACCTATTATTCTTCATTAAATCCCAAAATCTTTAGGCTAATATAATAGCCATTTTACTCGATTTCTTACCTATTATTCTTCATTAAATCCCAAAATCTTTAGGCTAATATAATAGCCATTTTACTCGATTTCTTACCTATTATTCTTCATTAAATCCCAAAATCTTTAGGCTAATATAATAGCCATTTTACTCGATTTCTTACCTATTATTCTTCATTAAATCCCAAAATCTTTAGGCTAATATAATAGACATTTTACTCGATTTCTTACCTATTATTCTTCATTAAATCCCAAAATCTTTAGGCTAATATAATAGCCATTTTACTCGATTTCTTACCTATTATTCTTCATTAAATCCCAAAATCTTTAGGCTAATATAATAGACATTTTACTCGATTTCTTACCTATTATTCTTCATTAAATCCCAAAATCTTTAGGCTAATATAATAGCCATTTTACTCGATTTCTTACCTATTATTCTTCATTAAATCCCAAAATCTTTAGGCTAATATAATAGCCATTTTACTCGATTTCTTACCCATTATTCTTCATTAAATCCCAAAATCTTTAGGCTAATATAATATACATTTTACTCGATTTCTTACCTATTATTCTTCATTAAATCCCAAAATCTTTAGGCTAATATAATAGCCATTTTACTCGATTTCTTACCTATTATTCTTCATTAAATCCCAAAATCTTTAGGCTAATATAATAGCCATTTTACTCGATTTCTTACCTATTATTCTTCATTAAATCCCAAAATCTTTAGGCTAATATAATAGCCATTTTACTCGATTTCTTACCTATTATTCTTCATTAAATCCCAAAATCTTTAGGCTAATATAATAGACATTTTACTCGATTTCTTACCTATTATTCTTCATTAAATCCCAAAATCTTTAGGCTAATATAATAGCCATTTTACTCGATTTCTTACCTATTATTCTTCATTAAATCCCAAAATCTTTAGGCTAATATAATAGCCATTTTACTCGATTTCTTACCTATTATTCTTCATTAAATCCCAAAATCTTTAGGCTAATATAATAGCCATTTTACTCGATTTCTTACCTATTATTCTTCATTAAATCCCAAAATCTTTAGGCTAATATAATAGCCATTTTACTCGATTTCTTACCTATTATTCTTCATTAAATCCCAAAATCTTTAGGCTAATATAATAGCCATTTTACTCGATTTCTTACCTATTATTCTTCATTAAATCCCAAAATCTTTAGGCTAATATAATAGCCATTTTACTCGATTTCTTACCTATTATTCTTCATTAAATCCCAAAATCTTTAGGCTAATATAATAGCCATTTTACTCGATTTCTTACCTATTATTCTTCATTAAATCCCAAAATCTTTAGGCTAATATAATAGACATTTTACTCGATTTCTTACCTATTATTCTTCATTAAATCCCAAAATCTTTAGGCTAATATAATAGACATTTTACTCGATTTCTTACCTATTATTCTTCATTAAATCCCAAAATCTTTAGGCTAATATAATAGACATTTTACTCGATTTCTTACCTATTATTCTTCATTAAATCCCAAAATCTTTAGGCTAATATAATAGCCATTTTACTCGATTTCTTACCTATTATTCTTCATTAAATCCCAAAATCTTTAGGCTAATATAATAGACATTTTACTCGATTTCTTACCTATTATTCTTCATTAAATCCCAAAATCTTTAGGCTAATATAATAGCCATTTTACTCGATTTCTTACCTATTATTCTTCATTAAATCCCAAAATCTTTAGGCTAATATAATAGCCATTTTACTCGATTTCTTACCTATTATTCTTCATTAAATCCCAAAATCTTTAGGCTAATATAATAGACATTTTACTCGATTTCTTACCTATTATTCTTCATTAAATCCCAAAATCTTTAGGCTAATATAATAGCCATTTTACTCGATTTCTTACCTATTATTCTTCATTAAATCCCAAAATCTTTAGGCTAATATAATAGCCATTTTACTCGATTTCTTACCTATTATTCTTCATTAAATCCCAAAATCTTTAGGCTAATATAATAGCCATTTTACTCGATTTCTTACCTATTATTCTTCATTAAATCCCAAAATCTTTAGGCTAATATAATAGACATTTTACTCGATTTCTTACCTATTATTCTTCATTAAATCCCAAAATCTTTAGGCTAATATAATAGCCATTTTACTCGATTTCTTACCTATTATTCTTCATTAAATCCCAAAATCTTTAGGCTAATATAATAGCCATTTTACTCGATTTCTTACCTATTATTCTTCATTAAATCCCAAAATCTTTAGGCTAATATAATAGACATTTTACTCGATTTCTTACCTATTATTCTTCATTAAATCCCAAAATCTTTAGGCTAATATAATAGACATTTTACTCGATTTCTTACCTATTATTCTTCATTAAATCCCAAAATCTTTAGGCTAATATAATAGCCATTTTACTCGATTTCTTACCTATTATTCTTCATTAAATCCCAAAATCTTTAGGCTAATATAATAGACATTTTACTCGATTTCTTACCTATTATTCTTCATTAAATCCCAAAATCTTTAGGCTAATATAATAGCCATTTTACTCGATTTCTTACCTATTATTCTTCATTAAATCCCAAAATCTTTAGGCTAATATAATAGCCATTTTACTCGATTTCTTACCTATTATTCTTCATTAAATCCCAAAATCTTTAGGCTATTATAATAGACATTTTACTCGATTTCTTACCTATTATTCTTCATTAAATCCCAAAATCTTTAGGCTAATATAATAGCCATTTTACTCGATTTCTTACCTATTATTCTTCATTAAATCCCAAAATCTTTAGGCTAATATAATAGCCATTTTACTCGATTTCTTACCTATTATTCTTCATTAAATCCCAAAATCTTTAGGCTAATATAATAGACATTTTACTCGATTTCTTACCTATTATTCTTCATTAAATCCCAAAATCTTTAGGCTAATATAATAGACATTTTACTCGATTTCTTACCTATTATTCTTCATTAAATCCCAAAATCTTTAGGCTAATATAATAGCCATTTTACTCGATTTCTTACCTATTATTCTTCATTAAATCCCAAAATCTTTAGGCTAATATAATAGACATTTTACTCGATTTCTTACCTATTATTCTTCATTAAATCCCAAAATCTTTAGGCTAATATAATAGCCATTTTACTCGATTTCTTACCTATTATTCTTCATTAAATCCCAAAATCTTTAGGCTAATATAATAGCCATTTTACTCGATTTCTTACCTATTATTCTTCATTAAATCCCAAAATCTTTAGGCTAATATAATAGACATTTTACTCGATTTCTTACCTATTATTCTTCATTAAATCCCAAAATCTTTAGGCTAATATAATAGCCATTTTACTCGATTTCTTACCTATTATTCTTCATTAAATCCCAAAATCTTTAGGCTAATATAATAGCCATTTTACTCGATTTCTTACCTATTATTCTTCATTAAATCCCAAAATCTTTAGGCTAATATAATAGACATTTTACTCGATTTCTTACCTATTATTCTTCATTAAATCCCAAAATCTTTAGGCTAATATAATAGCCATTTTACTCGATTTCTTACCTATTATTCTTCATTAAATCCCAAAATCTTTAGGCTAATATAATAGCCATTTTACTCGATTTCTTACCCATTATTCTTCATTAAATCCCAAAATCTTTAGGCTAATATAATAGACATTTTACTCGATTTCTTACCTATTATTCTTCATTAAATCCCAAAATCTTTAGGCTAATATAATAGCCATTTTACTCGATTTCTTACCTATTATTCTTCATTAAATCCCAAAATCTTTAGGCTAATATAATAGACATTTTACTCGATTTCTTACCTATTATTCTTCATTAAATCCCAAAATCTTTAGGCTAATATAATAGCCATTTTACTCGATTTCTTACCTATTATTCTTCATTAAATCCCAAAATCTTTAGGCTAATATAATAGACATTTTACTCGATTTCTTACCTATTATTCTTCATTAAATCCCAAAATCTTTAGGCTAATATAATAGACATTTTACTCGATTTCTTACCTATTATTCTTCATTAAATCCCAAAATCTTTAGGCTAATATAATAGCCATTTTACTCGATTTCTTACCTATTATTCTTCATTAAATCCCAAAATCTTTAGGCTAATATAATAGCCATTTTACTCGATTTCTTACCTATTATTCTTCATTAAATCCCAAAATCTTTAGGCTAATATAATAGACATTTTACTCGATTTCTTACCTATTATTCTTCATTAAATCCCAAAATCTTTAGGCTAATATAATAGCCATTTTACTCGATTTCTTACCTATTATTCTTCATTAAATCCCAAAATCTTTAGGCTAATATAATAGCCATTTTACTCGATTTCTTACCTATTATTCTTCATTAAATCCCAAAATCTTTAGGCTAATATAATAGCCATTTTACTCGATTTCTTACCTATTATTCTTCATTAAATCCCAAAATCTTTAGGCTAATATAATAGCCATTTTACTCGATTTCTTACCTATTATTCTTCATTAAATCCCAAAATCTTTAGGCTAATATAATAGCCATTTTACTCGATTTCTTACCTATTATTCTTCATTAAATCCCAAAATCTTTAGGCTAATATAATAGCCATTTTACTCGATTTCTTACCTATTATTCTTCATTAAATCCCAAAATCTTTAGGCTAATATAATAGCCATTTTACTCGATTTCTTACCTATTATTCTTCATTAAATCCCAAAATCTTTAGGCTAATATAATAGACATTTTACTCGATTTCTTACCTATTATTCTTCATTAAATCCCAAAATCTTTAGGCTAATATAATAGACATTTTACTCGATTTCTTACCTATTATTCTTCATTAAATCCCAAAATCTTTAGGCTAATATAATAGACATTTTACTCGATTTCTTACCTATTATTCTTCATTAAATCCCAAAATCTTTAGGCTAATATAATAGCCATTTTACTCGATTTCTTACCTATTATTCTTCATTAAATCCCAAAATCTTTAGGCTAATATAATAGACATTTTACTCGATTTCTTACCTATTATTCTTCATTAAATCCCAAAATCTTTAGGCTAATATAATAGCCATTTTACTCGATTTCTTACCTATTATTCTTCATTAAATCCCAAAATCTTTAGGCTAATATAATAGCCATTTTACTCGATTTCTTACCTATTATTCTTCATTAAATCCCAAAATCTTTAGGCTAATATAATAGACATTTTACTCGATTTCTTACCTATTATTCTTCATTAAATCCCAAAATCTTTAGGCTAATATAATAGCCATTTTACTCGATTTCTTACCTATTATTCTTCATTAAATCCCAAAATCTTTAGGCTAATATAATAGCCATTTTACTCGATTTCTTACCTATTATTCTTCATTAAATCCCAAAATCTTTAGGCTAATATAATAGCCATTTTACTCGATTTCTTACCTATTATTCTTCATTAAATCCCAAAATCTTTAGGCTAATATAATAGACATTTTACTCGATTTCTTACCTATTATTCTTCATTAAATCCCAAAATCTTTAGGCTAATATAATAGCCATTTTACTCGATTTCTTACCTATTATTCTTTATTAAATCCCAAAATCTTTAGGCTAATATAATAGCCATTTTACTCGATTTCTTACCCATTATTCTTCATTAAATCCCAAAATCTTTAGGCTAATATAATAGACATTTTACTCGATTTCTTACCTATTATTCTTCATTAAATCCCAAAATCTTTAGGCTAATATAATAGCCATTTTACTCGATTTCTTACCTATTATTCTTCATTAAATCCCAAAATCTTTAGGCTAATATAATAGACATTTTACTCGATTTCTTACCTATTATTCTTCATTAAATCCCAAAATCTTTAGGCTAATATAATAGCCATTTTACTCGATTTCTTACCTATTATTCTTCATTAAATCCCAAAATCTTTAGGCTAATATAATAGACATTTTACTCGATTTCTTACCTATTATTCTTCATTAAATCCCAAAATCTTTAGGCTAATATAATAGACATTTTACTCGATTTCTTACCTATTATTCTTCATTAAATCCCAAAATCTTTAGGCTAATATAATAGCCATTTTACTCGATTTCTTACCTATTATTCTTCATTAAATCCCAAAATCTTTAGGCTAATATAATAGACATTTTACTCGATTTCTTACCTATTATTCTTCATTAAATCCCAAAATCTTTAGGCTAATATAATAGCCATTTTACTCGATTTCTTACCTATTATTCTTCATTAAATCCCAAAATCTTTAGGCTAATATAATAGACATTTTACTCGATTTCTTACCTATTATTCTTCATTAAATCCCAAAATCTTTAGGCTAATATAATAGCCATTTTACTCGATTTCTTACCTATTATTCTTCATTAAATCCCAAAATCTTTAGGCTAATATAATAGCCATTTTACTCGATTTCTTACCTATTATTCTTCATTAAATCCCAAAATCTTTAGGCTAATATAATAGACATTTTACTCGATTTCTTACCTATTATTCTTCATTAAATCCCAAAATCTTTAGGCTAATATAATAGCCATTTTACTCGATTTCTTACCTATTATTCTTCATTAAATCCCAAAATCTTTAGGCTAATATAATAGCCATTTTACTCGATTTCTTACCTATTATTCTTCATTAAATCCCAAAATCTTTAGGCTAATATAATAGCCATTTTACTCGATTTCTTACCTATTATTCTTCATTAAATCCCAAAATCTTTAGGCTAATATAATAGCCATTTTACTCGATTTCTTACCTATTATTCTTCATTAAATCCCAAAATCTTTAGGCTAATATAATAGACATTTTACTCGATTTCTTACCTATTATTCTTCATTAAATCCCAAAATCTTTAGGCTAATATAATAGCCATTTTACTCGATTTCTTACCTATTATTCTTCATTAAATCCCAAAATCTTTAGGCTAATATAATAGCCATTTTACTCGATTTCTTACCCATTATTCTTCATTAAATCCCAAAATCTTTAGGCTAATATAATAGACATTTTACTCGATTTCTTACCTATTATTCTTCATTAAATCCCAAAATCTTTAGGCTAATATAATAGCCATTTTACTCGATTTCTTACCTATTATTCTTCATTAAATCCCAAAATCTTTAGGCTAATATAATAGACATTTTACTCGATTTCTTACCTATTATTCTTCATTAAATCCCAAAATCTTTAGGCTAATATAATAGCCATTTTACTCGATTTCTTACCTATTATTCTTCATTAAATCCCAAAATCTTTAGGCTAATATAATAGACATTTTACTCGATTTCTTACCTATTATTCTTCATTAAATCCCAAAATCTTTAGGCTAATATAATAGACATTTTACTCGATTTCTTACCTATTATTCTTCATTAAATCCCAAAATCTTTAGGCTAATATAATAGCCATTTTACTCGATTTCTTACCTATTATTCTTCATTAAATCCCAAAATCTTTAGGCTAATATAATAGACATTTTACTCGATTTCTTACCTATTATTCTTCATTAAATCCCAAAATCTTTAGGCTAATATAATAGCCATTTTACTCGATTTCTTACCTATTATTCTTCATTAAATCCCAAAATCTTTAGGCTAATATAATAGACATTTTACTCGATTTCTTACCTATTATTCTTCATTAAATCCCAAAATCTTTAGGCTAATATAATAGCCATTTTACTCGATTTCTTACCTATTATTCTTCATTAAATCCCAAAATCTTTAGGCTAATATAATAGCCATTTTACTCGATTTCTTACCTATTATTCTTCATTAAATCCCAAAATCTTTAGGCTAATATAATAGACATTTTACTCGATTTCTTACCTATTATTCTTCATTAAATCCCAAAATCTTTAGGCTAATATAATAGCCATTTTACTCGATTTCTTACCTATTATTCTTCATTAAATCCCAAAATCTTTAGGCTAATATAATAGCCATTTTACTCGATTTCTTACCTATTATTCTTCATTAAATCCCAAAATCTTTAGGCTAATATAATAGCCATTTTACTCGATTTCTTACCTATTATTCTTCATTAAATCCCAAAATCTTTAGGCTAATATAATAGCCATTTTACTCGATTTCTTACCTATTATTCTTCATTAAATCCCAAAATCTTTAGGCTAATATAATAGCCATTTTACTCGATTTCTTACCTATTATTCTTCATTAAATCCCAAAATCTTTAGGCTAATATAATAGCCATTTACTCGATTTCTTACCTATTATTCTTCATTAAATCCCAAAATCTTTAGGCTAATATAATAGCCATTTTACTCGATTTCTTACCTATTATTCTTCATTAAATCCCAAAATCTTTAGGCTAATATAATAGACATTTTACTCGATTTCTTACCTATTATTCTTCATTAAATCCCAAAATCTTTAGGCTAATATAATAGACATTTTACTCGATTTCTTACCTATTATTCTTCATTAAATCCCAAAATCTTTAGGCTAATATAATAGACATTTTACTCGATTTCTTACCTATTATTCTTCATTAAATCCCAAAATCTTTAGGCTAATATAATAGCCATTTTACTCGATTTCTTACCTATTATTCTTCATTAAATCCCAAAATCTTTAGGCTAATATAATAGCCATTTTACTCGATTTCTTACCTATTATTCTTCATTAAATCCCAAAATCTTTAGGCTAATATAATAGACATTTTACTCGATTTCTTACCTATTATTCTTCATTAAATCCCAAAATCTTTAGGCTAATTTAATAGCCATTTTACTCGATTTCTTACCTATTATTCTTCATTAAATCCCAAAATCTTTAGGCTAATATAATAGCCATTTTACTCGATTTCTTACCTATTATTCTTCATTAAATCCCAAAATCTTTAGGCTAATATAATAGCCATTTTACTCGATTTCTTACCTATTATTCTTCATTAAATCCCAAAATCTTTAGGCTAATATAATAGCCATTTTACTCGATTTCTTACCTATTATTCTTCATTAAATCCCAAAATCTTTAGGCTAATATAATAGCCATTTTACTCGATTTCTTACCTATTATTCTTCATTAAATCCCAAAATCTTTAGGCTAATATAATAGCCATTTTACTCGATTTCTTACCTATTATTCTTCATTAAATCCCAAAATCTTTAGGCTAATATAATAGCCATTTTACTCGATTTCTTACCTATTATTCTTCATTAAATCCCAAAATCTTTAGGCTAATATAATAGACATTTTACTCGATTTCTTACCTTAAATCCCAAAATCTTTAGGCTAATATAATAGACATTTTACTCGATTTCTTACCTATTATTCTTCATTAAATCCCAAAATCTTTAGGCTAATATAATAGACATTTTACTCGATTTCTTACCTATTATTCTTCATTAAATCCCAAAATCTTTAGGCTAATATAATAGCCATTTTACTCGATTTCTTACCTATTATTCTTCATTAAATCCCAAAATCTTTAGGCTAATATAATAGCCATTTTACTCGATTTCTTACCTATTATTCTTCATTAAATCCCAAAATCTTTAGGCTAATATAATAGCCATTTTACTCGATTTCTTACCTATTATTCTTCATTAAATCCCAAAATCTTTAGGCTAATATAATAGCCATTTTACTCGATTTCTTACCTATTATTCTTCATTAAATCCCAAAATCTTTAGGCTAATATAATAGCCATTTTACTCGATTTCTTACCTATTATTCTTCATTAAATCCCAAAATCTTTAGGCTAATATAATAGACATTTTACTCGATTTCTTACCTATTATTCTTCATTAAATCCCAAAATCTTTAGGCTAATATAATAGACATTTTACTCGATTTCTTACCTATTATTCTTCATTAAATCCCAAAATCTTTAGGCTAATATAATAGACATTTTACTCGATTTCTTACCTATTATTCTTCATTAAATCCCAAAATCTTTAGGCTAATATAATAGCCATTTTACTCGATTTCTTACCTATTATTCTTCATTAAATCCCAAAATCTTTAGGCTAATATAATAGCCATTTTACTCGATTTCTTACCTATTATTCTTCATTAAATCCCAAAATCTTTAGGCTAATATAATAGCCATTTTACTCGATTTCTTACCTATTATTCTTCATTAAATCCCAAAATCTTTAGGCTAATATAATAGCCATTTTACTCGATTTCTTACCTATTATTCTTCATTAAATCCCAAAATCTTTAGGCTAATATAATAGCCATTTTACTCGATTTCTTACCTATTATTCTTCATTAAATCCCAAAATCTTTAGGCTAATATAATAGACATTTTACTCGATTTCTTACCTATTATTCTTCATTAAATCCCAAAATCTTTAGGCTAATATAATAGCCATTTTACTCGATTTCTTACCTATTATTCTTCATTAAATCCCAAAATCTTTAGGCTAATATAATAGCCATTTTACTCGATTTCTTACCTATTATTCTTCATTAAATCCCAAAATCTTTAGGCTAATATAATAGCCATTTTACTCGATTTCTTACCTATTATTCTTCATTAAATCCCAAAATCTTTAGGCTAATATAATAGACATTTTACTCGATTTCTTACCTATTATTCTTCATTAAATCCCAAAATCTTTAGGCTAATATAATAGCCATTTTACTCGATTTCTTACCTATTATTCTTCATTAAATCCCAAAATCTTTAGGCTAATATAATCACATTTTACTCGATTTCTTACCTATTATTCTTCATTAAATCCCAAAATCTTTAGGCTAATATAATAGCCATTTTACTCGATTTCTTACCTATTATTCTTCATTAAATCCCAAAATCTTTAGGCTAATATAATAGCCATTTTACTCGATTTCTTACCTATTATTCTTCATTAAATCCCAAAATCTTTAGGCTAATATAATAGACATTTTACTCGATTTCTTACCTATCATTCTTCATTAAATCCCAAAATCTTTAGGCTAATATAATAGCCATTTTACTCGATTTCTTACCTATTATTCTTCATTAAATCCCAAAATCTTTAGGCTAATATAATAGACATTTTACTCGATTTCTTACCTATTATTCTTCATTAAATCCCAAAATCTTTAGGCTAATATAATAGCCATTTTACTCGATTTCTTACCTATTATTCTTCATTAAATCCCAAAATCTTTAGGCTAATATAATAGACATTTTACTCGATTTCTTACCTATTATTCTTCATTAAATCCCAAAATCTTTAGGCTAATATAATAGCCATTTTACTCGATTTCTTACCTATTATTCTTCATTAAATCCCAAAATCTTTAGGCTAATATAATAGCCATTTTACTCGATTTCTTACCTATTATTCTTCATTAAATCCCAAAATCTTTAGGCTAATATAATAGCCATTTTACTCGATTTCTTACCTATTATTCTTCATTAAATCCCAAAATCTTTAGGCTAATATAATAGCCATTTTACTCGATTTCTTACCTATTATTCTTCATTAAATCCCAAAATCTTTAGGCTAATATAATAGACAAATTACTCGATTTCTTACCTATTATTCTTCATTAAATCCCAAAATCTTTAGGCTAATATAATAGCCATTTTACTCGATTTCTTACCTATTATTCTTCATTAAATCCCAAAATCTTTAGGCTAATATAATAGCCATTTTACTCGATTTCTTACCTATTATTCTTCATTAAATCCCAAAATCTTTAGGCTAATATAATAGACATTTTACTCGATTTCTTACCTATTATTCTTCATTAAATCCCAAAATCTTTAGGCTAATATAATAGCCATTTTACTCGATTTCTTACCTATTATTCTTCATTAAATCCCAAAATCTTTAGGCTAATATAATAGCCATTTTACTCGATTTCTTACCTATTATTCTTCATTAAATCCCAAAATCTTTAGGCTAATATAATAGACATTTTACTCGATTTCTTACCTATTATTCTTCATTAAATCCCAAAATCTTTAGGCTAATATAATAGCCATTTTACTCGATTTCTTACCTATTATTCTTCATTAAATCCCAAAATCTTTAGGCTAATATAATAGACATTTTACTCGATTTCTTACCTATTATTCTTCATTAAATCCCAAAATCTTTAGGCTAATATAATAGCCATTTTACTCGATTTCTTACCTATTATTCTTCATTAAATCCCAAAATCTTTAGGCTAATATAATAGACATTTTACTCGATTTCTTACCTATTATTCTTCATTAAATCCCAAAATCTTTAGGCTAATATAATAGCCATTTTACTCGATTTCTTACCTATTATTCTTCATTAAATCCCAAAATCTTTAGGCTAATATAATAGCCATTTTACTCGATTTCTTACCTATTATTCTTCATTAAATCCCAAAATCTTTAGGCTAATATAATAGCCATTTTACTCGATTTCTTACCTATTATTCTTCATTAAATCCCAAAATCTTTAGGCTAATATAATAGACATTTTACTCGATTTCTTACCTATTATTCTTCATTAAATCCCAAAATCTTTAGGCTAATATAATAGCCATTTTACTCGATTTCTTACCTATTATTCTTCATTAAATCCCAAAATCTTTAGGCTAATATAATAGCCATTTTACTCGATTTCTTACCTATTATTCTTCATTAAATCCCAAAATCTTTAGGCTAATATAATAGACATTTTACTCGATTTCTTACCTATTATTCTTCATTAAATCCCAAAATCTTTAGGCTAATATAATAGCCATTTTATCGATTTCTTACCTATTATTCTTCATTAAATCCCAAAATCTTTAGGCTAATATAATAGCCATTTTACTCGATTTCTTACCTATTATTCTTCATTAAATCCCAAAATCTTTAGGCTAATATAATAGACATTTTATCGATTTCTTACCTATTATTCTTCATTAAATCCCAAAATCTTTAGGCTAATATAATAGCCATTTTACTCGATTTCTTACCTATTATTCTTCATTAAATCCCAAAATCTTTAGGCTAATATAATAGACATTTTACTCGATTTCTTACCTATTATTCTTCATTAAATCCCAAAATCTTTAGGCTAATATAATAGCCATTTTACTCGATTTCTTACCTATTATTCTTCATTAAATCCCAAAATCTTTAGGCTAATATAATAGCCATTTTACTCGATTTCTTACCTATTATTCTTCATTAAATCCCAAAATCTTTAGGCTAATATAATAGCCATTTTACTCGATTTCTTACCTATTATTCTTCATTAAATCCCAAAATCTTTAGGCTAATATAATAGCCATTTTACTCGATTTCTTACCTATTATTCTTCATTAAATCCCAAAATCTTTAGGCTAATATAATAGCCATTTTACTCGATTTCTTACCTATTATTCTTCATTAAATCCCAAAATCTTTAGGCTAATATAATAGCCATTTTACTCGATTTCTTACCTATTATTCTTCATTAAATCCCAAAATCTTTAGGCTAATATAATAGACATTTTACTCGATTTCTTACCTATTATTCTTCATTAAATCCCAAAATCTTTAGGCTAATATAATAGCCATTTTACTCGATTTCTTACCTATTATTCTTCATTAAATCCCAAAATCTTTAGGCTAATATAATAGACATTTTACTCGATTTCTTACCTATGTATATTCTGTTTTGTGCTAATTATTAGTGATGTTCGAGACTCTCGGTCTCGATTCCCGAGTCGGGAAATTTCCCGGGTTTTTTGAGCTCTCGGTCTCGATCTCGGTCTCGGTGTTTTAGTCTCGGAAAACGAGACTAAATATACACCCCTAATGACGGAAATTTTTTGAATTTTACTTGTACCAGGTGTACTTTAACATTAAATTTTTTAAGGGAAAGGGAAAGATATTTTTCTCAGTTTTTTTGTTTTATTTTTTAAACTAGGTATATATCAGGGCTGGATTTTCTTCCGCTTCCGTCTTCCGTCTTCCGCCGAATTCCGTCTTTTTTGACCCTTCCGCTTCCGCCTTCCGTCTTCCGCTTTTTCACCCTCTTCCGCCAAAAATACACCCCTAATTCCGGTAAAATTTTTGGCAAGTTGTTGATTTTGTTGACCTTGATTTTTTCGTGAAATTTTTTGGCGTTGTGTTTATTTTAATTTATATTTTAAAGATAATGTTTATTATTAGTAAAAGAAATTTATTATTTTAATATTTTTACACATTCAAAATTATGTCTGCAATTTGGAATTATTTCAAGCTTTCTGGTAGAGTAGCATTTTGCAAAGAAGAAGGTTGTGAATACAAGAAAGATTACCCTCCAAAATCATCTACAAATACTTTGATTTGGCACATTCAACATAAACATGGGGAAAAATACAAAGAATATGCAAAGAAACGGAAACAAAATGAGGAAAATTGTCAGAGATCAATAAAGCGGTAAATTTAGCAAAAAAATTTTTTTTATTTTTAGTGCATTTTTAACAATGGAACAATCGTCATCATCAACAGTTGCAACAATTGATGAAAATCTTTTAAGTGATGATGATATTAATAACAGAAAAATGACAGATATCATTACTTCTTTACGAGCAAAAAGTAATTATTTAGAATATATTGTTAGTATTGAATTAAATTTAAGGTCCATGGGAATCAGATGGAGAGAAGACACAACAAATTAATAAATCGATTATTGAATTTATATGTGCTGACATACAGCCACTTTCGGTTGTTGATAATATTGGTTTTAAAAGGTTCGATATTAAAAATAAATTCTAAGCAAATATTTTGGTTTTAAAGGTTAATGACCATTGCTTTACCCAAATATAATCTACCAAGTAGATTCTTTTTTACAAATAATATGTTGCCAAAAATTTATGAAAAAGTGGAGGTTTGTTTTTTATATTTCAACAGTTAAGTTATTTAGGCTAGAGTTAAGAAAGAATTGAATATTGCAAATTTTGTATCTATTACATGCGATACTTGGTCTTCTCGAGATGGGGCTCATTCTCTTCTGTCAGTTACTGGTCATTATATTATAGATGGTATTGCAAAATTTATTGTGTTAGGTGCTAAGCCAATTAAAGGTATTCAAAATTTAAATATTAAATAAATATTAAATTCAGGTAGGCATACTGCAGCTGAACTAAAGGAATTGCTTAGATTTGTATTAAATAATTTTGAGATTGAGGAAAAGATATTTTTGATTGTGAGAGATTCTGCTGAAGTCATGATTAAAGTAGCAAATGATTTGGGTTTCAAATCGATAGACTGCTTCGCCCATAAATTAAATCTAGTATTTCTTATTTGTCCTATAGGTTTTTATAATTTTCAGTCTATTTGGGATGGAATGCGAATTATTAGTGATGAGAATAATTTAAAATGTTTAATTGAACGAATAAAAAAATTTGTAAGAAAACTTAGAAAATCAAAAATTCAAAGGAATGAATTTGAAAATATTCAAAAAATAATTGAACTGCCTCAATTAATATTAATTAAAGATTCTGAGGTAGATTTTAACTTTAATACAATACCTATTTTTAATTTAATAATATTAAGGTACGATGGTCTTCAACATTTGATATGTTGGATAGATTTATTTCAAATAGACAGGCCATTTCACTTCTAAGTGCAAAAGATCCTTCTTTACCAAAATTTTCCAGTGATGATTGGGCAGTCTTATTAACACTTAAACAGGTTAATTTAATAATTTTTAAATCGATATTAAAATTTAGATCCTTCTTCCAATTTACAAAGCAACAAATGAGTTGCAGAAAAGATCCACTTCTATTTCTAGTATTATACCTTTATTCAAACTTGTTTGTTTTTCGCTTGAAAAAACTGGAGAATTAATGAATGTTAAAAAATCAATTTTGGAAGGACTAAAAAAACGGATGGGAGAAAAATTTGATGCCTCTGGTAGCCTAAAGCGACTAGCATGGGAAGATAATAGAGAATTAGTTTTGTCAACTATTATTGATCCTCGTTTTAAATTATCTCCCTATCTTCCAAATGAAAGACATCTTGAATATACCAATTGGTTGATTGAAGAAGCAGAGAAAGTTAGCGGAATAAGAGTTAGATTGACTTTTATAGAATTTTCTTATTTCCAAATTTAGGATCAACAATTGGATGAAGAAAATGTTGAACAAGAATTAGATGCGCCTCAAGGAATGGAAAGTCTTGCTGCAGAATTTGAAGAAAATATGGCTTCTTCAGTTGAATCACTTCTTGTTGCACCTCTTCCATCTCCATCTGAATTGAATGTTAGGCAGCGAGCAGAGGTTTATTTATGTCTCCTGTTATTTTAACTTAATATTATCCAGGTTGAAGTGAATGATTATTTGCATACAAAAAAATTGCCGCTTGGTGCTGATCCATTTTCGTATTGGTTTAGTCAAAATGCAATCAAATGGCCGATGTTATCTAAGCTCTCAACAAAATTATTATCTGCTCCAGCATCATCTTCAGAAAGTGAACGTGTTTTTAGCACTACTGGTTTGATCGTCAGTAATCTACGAAAAAGTTTAAAGGTTGAAAATGTTGAAAAATTATTATTTCTACATCATAATATGAAAATTTTTAATTTTGATTATGAATAAAATTTTTTATTTTTCTTCCGCTTCCGTCTTCCGTCTTCCGCCTACTTCCGTCTTTTTTGGGTCTTCCGCTTCCGTCTTTCGTCTTCCGTTTTTTTATTTTCTTCCGTTTCTTCCGCCTTCCGTCTTCCGCTTTTTAAAATTCAAAATTCTCCAGCCCTGGTATATATGTATTAATAAAAAGTATTTTTTATTAGATTTTTTCGTGTTATTTTATTAGATTATTAGCTACTTATATAGCAACCTTTTAATGTTTTTCAATAAAGTTTGCCATATTTATTTATTACAAATACATATTTATTTTTAGCTATTTATTTTACTTTAAAAATAATAAATAACATTTTTATATAAATTTTTGTTTTAATGCATTAAAATAGGTTGTTAATTAAACTTTAACAAATCACGCAAATTTGCGTATTATATAATTAGTAAGCTTGCCCCCCCCCCTTCACTCAACAAACTGTGGAAGCTGAGGCTTTACTTAATAATTCCTCGTCTCGATTCCCTCATAGCAAAAGAAAAAATTCTCCGTGTTTTTTGGTCTTTTAAACTCAATTTTGGTACCAATCAACTGATATGTGTGTTTTTCCTAAAAAGAGCTGTTCCCCTATATTGAAAACATTGTTTGAGAATTTTAAATTTACTCGAACCCAATCAACAAGAAAAAAATTAATTTAATACACACTCTCGATCACTCTTGACCAGTGCTTCGAAATTTCAAATTTGCTCGTACTCGTACTCGTACTTCGTACCACCTCTTTTTTTGACCTCGTACTCGTACTCGTACCTCGTACCACCCTATTTTTGGCCTCGTACCTCGTACTTACTCGTACCTCGTACCTCGTACTTACTCGTACCTCGTACTTACTCGTACTTGAGAAAAAAGCAAAAAATTGAAAATTTTTTGATTTTTTGGAGCCCAGGACATCTATTTTTAAATTTTAAGCATTTTATGCGATAATTTTTGAATCTTGGAAGGCTTTGAAGCATAAATCCTCTGATTTCATCCATTTTCTGCGCCGCAGGCGAAATTTTTGAGTTTTTTGGATGCAAGGAGAAGGCTATGAAGCCAGATTTTTTTGCAGGCTATGAAGCCAGATTTCTTCCATTTTTCACCGCCGGAGGCGAAAATTTTAGAATTTGGAAGCCAATAAGCCAATTTTCTTATTTTTCATTTTCTTATTTTTCAATTTTGAAAATTTCGGAAGGCCATAGGCGAAAAAAACTCACTTTTTAGTGGTACAAAAATAAAAAGAACCCAATATTAAATCCTTAGAGACTTTGGTCCATCCAATCACCTTCACCACTCGGCCACTCGCTCATATAATGGCGAGCGAAAGGAATTAAATATATTTCTTTAATTTTCCTATTAACACCAAGTACGAGAAGTACGAGCTCGTACTTAGGCCTCGTACCTCGTACTTTTCACTTTTTTTGGCCTCGTACTCGTACTCGTACTTCGTACCTGCCCCATTATTTTGCTCGTACTCGTACTTCGTACCAGGTACGAGTACGAATTTTGGTACGAGCTTCGAAGCACTGCTCTTGACCTATTTTTTCAAATGCTTGGGAACAATTTAAAATGAAATCTAAAATGTTATTATCATTTTAATTTCAGAATTTAGAGGATAATGAATTTAATTGGAACCCCAAGTAATTCTTCTACCAATATTTCTCAATTTAATACTAATTTTATTCAAATATTTTGTAACTCAATTGGATATATTGAACTTTTAATTCATTTAATTTTATTACCCATTTCTTTTATTTTTGTATTTCTTATTGTACGTACATCTTTATTACATTGGAATTTAAAATTTATTTTATTGTGGCAATGCTTTTGTAATTTAATTTATGGGATTAGTAGAACTATTGAGGTTGTCACCAATCTAATATACATTTTTTGAAAAAAGATCATTAAAAATAAATTAATTATAATATTTTTTAGAGCCGCCCAAAACAGGATGAACATTTCCAAAAAAACTGAAATTGGGCGCAGTCTTATAAAAATTTAAAAAAATAAGTGCAAAAAATAAGGGAATTATTTTAAAATCTAAAAATATTTAAAATTTTGAATAAAGAGCTCTAAAACTAATTATTCCATTTATTTAAGACTTGGTTTTGGCTCTCTAGTTTTTCCTTTTTTTAAAAAGGATATTTTCCATATTCAATGATAATTTCAATGCCGTTGGTTCTTATAAAGGGCAGGATATTTAAGATATCGAATATGATTAATACTCAATCTGTATCTTACAAATTATAGTAGTTAAATATTTTGACCAATATAACTCAACTTAATCTCCCGCCCTTGTTTTTAAATATATATCAACTGATTTATATTTAAAAAATAATTTCAAAAATTTCTTAAAGGTTTTGAACAAATTGATTTATAATGTTGATTTTTATAACTCTTCTCAACACAAATTCATAGAAATGCTTGGATTGGGCAGCATGATATTAGGCACATTTATTGGGCACGTTCTCCTTCTCGAAAGAATATTAGCTACTGTTTTTGTGTCAAAATATGAAAATAATAAAAAGCCTTACTTTAGTATTTTTTGTTTTATTATTTTGGTTTGTTTTTTTATTTACTCTGTTTTGGGTATAAATTTTCAATTGAGAATTTTTTTGTGGCTACCATGCCAGCTCTAATTACCTAAAGTATTTTCAGACTTCTCTTTCGTTCCAAAATGCATATCAACAAACTTATGGTGATTGTATTCTCGATGTAACCCTTGGAACTTTTATTACTTTTTGCGGAACTTTGTGTTTGGGCTTAATTGAAATTGCTGTAAATTTTATTTTAATTTTAGATTATATTCAAAAAAATATTTTTTAAATTAATTAAAGTTAATTGCTTATATTGGGTATTACAACAATACAAAATACAAATTAAGAAAATATCTTTATTTCAAACACAGTCTCACTGAAAGATATCAGGCTAATTATTTTTCATTAAATTTTAATTTAATTTAATTTCTAGTTAGCAGAAAATATCCGTACTAGCCGTCAATTAAGGCCAACATTTATTTTTCATTTTATAAACATTCTAGTGTCCACTGGGATAACTTTTATTTTGAACTATTTGCATGTAAAGGTAAGTATTAGAGATGCCCAAAACCGAAAATTTTACAAAACTCGAGACCAAGACTACACCCAAAGCCCAAGACCAAAAAAAACCCCAAGAAAATTCTTCGGTCAAGACTCAATACCAAAAGTTTTGGACATCTCTAATAAGTATGTTTGTACATATTTCAGGGCATTGAACTTATGGAAAAGACCATTAAAATACTCGTAAAAGAGAGACATTAGATATTATTTTGTATTTTAATACAAAATAATATTGCTTCTTTGGTATTCTTAATATTGTGAATCAACGTTCATTCGACTATCTCGTTTATTTATTTAATTATATTTAGGAATCGCCTTTAATCGACATACTTTTCGTTTTTGTTTTTATAATAACTGCCTTTTGTAATTTATCTATTGAATTGACGATAATTATGTAAGTTTGTATAAACTAGAGGTCGGCAAAATCGCAATTCCGGGATCCTGAGTCGGAATTTTTTTATTAACCGATGCCGGGACGGGATCCCGAGGGATAAATCCCGAAAAAAATCCCGGATCCGGAAAATCAAAAAATCCGAGATTTCGGGATCGGGATCCCGGAAAATCCCGACGGGATCCCGTCCCGCGCCGACCTCTAGTATAAACATACTACACTACATTCAAAAAAATTTTTTTTATTTAAGCTTACATCCAATTCTTCAATCACAATTGAAAAAACTTTTACGTGGACTTCCTAGAAACTTTTTTAGAATTTACTCAGCAAAAGTTTATGCTGTAGAGACGTCTCCAAATATTAAAAAAGGCCCATTAACTATGGATGGAAGTATTTTAATTATTGAAGAGAGCGAATTGAGAAAGAAACATTTTGAAGTACTTAAACGATCATGGTCATTATAGAGTATATTTGGATTTTCTTTTATCAAATTTAGAAATTGTTTACTGTTTCCATTTCTTTTCATATTGATAATGTTTGGAGATAATAAAATACAGGAAATAAACATAAATAAAATTTTAAATAATACATAAAATTTTATAAATGTTTAATACATGCTCATTTAATATCACGGCTATTTTATACTTAAGCTGATTTTATATCGTACTTCGTCTTGTTTATAGCCGAATTCTACTGTTTATCGATAAGAATTAGGGACTTTAGAAACCAATTTTTAAACTATTCAAGATGGAATGGCGGAAGAGATGGAATTTAAACCTTATGAAAGAGTTTATATTTCAAAATTTTGGGAGCCTATAATGTCTTAATTTGTTTATCAAATTCTCATCAACCTTGATAAAAAACCGAATATTTTCTACATAATTATATAAAATGTTCAGGATTCAATTAGTTGATACTTTGCATTAATATGAATTAAAATAAAAATTTATTTTGACAATAAAAGCATATAAATCTTTTTATTTTTAAGCTCATTTTATATCAAAATCCATTCAAAGATTTATTCTTAACGCCTTCCCCATCCCCAATGATGTCCCCCTCCTCCATGATGACCCCAATGTCCCCAACGACGAACTAAAAATAAAAAATAAATTAATTTAAAATTAATGAATTTTAAGGAGACTTAAACTGATTTAGGTAATTTTCCTATCCAAATTAAATCAGTTTCAGTCTTTTTAATAAAAAATTTAAACTAACATCTTCCCCCACTTTCTCCATTTTCAATTTCAACGTTCATTTCGGCTGTAATGAATGTAGATAAAATTAAAATAAAGGCGAGAAAAAGAATAAATTGGGAAAGGAATTTCATCTTTTTTTGTTTTTAAAGAATTATTTTTTTAAATTTAATTTTGAAGAATTTTAATTGTTTTTAAATCTTTTATTTTCTGTCCTTTTATATATTAAAAATTTGAGAGGAATTTATTTCCTTAAATTAGTTCAATTTAAATTTGTCTTACTAATAAATTTTAAAAAAACAATGGAACTAGTTTTTAGTTTAATTTTTTGTTTAAATTTAGATCTTTTTTTTATTAATTTTTATTTAAAGAAAATTTATATTAGTAAGTAAATAAATTACACTAGTTCAAAATATATGAACTAAATTTAATATTATTTACAGGATCACCCCTAAATATCACCACCCAAAATATCACCACCCAAAATATCAAATGACCCAAAATATCGCATATAATTAACACTAATATTCTCAGACTTTTTTATTTATTCTAAGCTATTTAAATGGCATCATTTATATGGTCAAATAAGGGTGGCGAAAAATTAATTTACGGAGGAAAATTACGGACGCCTGCGCCGCAGGCGAAAATTTTGAGAATTTTGGAGCTCAAAAAGCCAGATTTCCTCGCTTTTCAGCGCCGCAGGCGAAAATTTTGAGGATTTTGGATGGCCAAGCACTAGGTCCAAAAAGTCCAAAAAAACCAAGACCACAAAATAAAACCAAGACAAGACCAAGACAAACACCCCAAGACCAAGACCAAGACCGAAAAAAACCAAGAAAAGTCTTGGTTCCAAGACCAAGACCAAGAGTCTCGGACATCTCTAATAGTCGAATCAACAATATTTTGGGTGGTGATATTTTGGGTAAAGTGATATTTTGGGTGGTGATATTTAGGGTGGTGATATTTAGGGGGGTGATATTTAGGGGTGAAGTCATTATTTACTTACTAATTAATTATTAAAGGAAGTTAATTTAGAAATTTAATTAAACAAATTAATTCTGGAACATAAATTACTTATAGACTAATTTGCTTAATTAATAATTCAATTGTAGATTTTTAACAAAGTTAGAAAACATTCGAATTAAATTCTAAAAGCATATATGTAATTGTATGTACTTTGCCGACAGATTGCAATTATGGAAAATTTCCTCAGCCACCCAGATTACTTTAAAAGTGTGGATGAATTTTTGGAAATTTTAACAAATTTCCGGTTCCAAGTTACCGCAGATCCCGCCAATTTTAATTTTAACTCGTTCACTAAACAAAATCCTTCTAAAGTATTAATAAATATACTCAGAGAGCACATTTCTGATAATTTCTTAGGTTAATTTAAATAAATTTTGCAATAATTTCAAATAAAATCAATCGCCTTTGAAATTTAAATCATTCGACCCATTCCAACAGACGAATATCATTTGTATACTCCCGCTTAAAATTTTGATTTTAAAAAGATTATAATATAAATTATCGTATAATAAATGGATAGTAATAATAAATAGGATTGAAGATTATGTATAAAAAAAAGATTTTTAAAATTTCTTAAAATAAAAAATTATTCTTAATATATAAATAAATATAATATTCTTTTGACAGAACTATGCCTATTTCTTGTTTGATAGCAAGTTTTTAGTAGAATAAGAGGATATATTCATCTTAGGGTGAAGAATATATTGTAAATCCTATCTTTTTAGTAGAGTTTTTTTCGAACTCGGGTCTTGAACTTTTATTTGAACCGTTAATGGTTCTCGGCCATTTTTTAAAACTTTGTTCGACCATATTCTCTAATTTATTTATTACTTAGATAATCTTTTTCCCTCAATAAGTTTATTAAAATATCATCAAAACTATTTTAAATAACAAAGTAAATCTCTTAATAAAAATATTTATTTATTTAATTTTCTTTCATCAGCTTATTTATTCCTCAAAATTATTTCCAATCAGTCAAAGACAGTTGTTCCCCTTTCTTTTAAATTCTTTTTCAACTCAAGTGGCTTTTACTTTACTTTTTTTAATTTTTCAATCCCACCGCTGTTTCGTTGTTTAGCTAAGGCCAACAATAAGCTACATAATGAGAAAAGAAATAATTTTTAAATAGTTGGGGCTATTACAGCTCTTGTTCTATACCTTTTTTTATTTGAGAGAGACTTATTTACTATTTATTATTTTTGATAGTTTTACCTCGTGGTCCTTTAGAATTAATAGAGAAAGTATAAAATTTTTGAGGAAAATAATATTTTATTTAGCCCTTCTCTAAAAATTTTTTGAGGAAAATAATACCTAAAAATCAGTTCCCTCGATATTCCATAATTAAATTTCAAATAATTATTGTTCACCTTTTTATCAACTTTTTTGAGAATTCTTCCAATAATTTCTCCAAAACCTCACAAAATTTTGAATATTAAAATTAAAAAATCTTTAAATATTAAAAAATACTCTACAAAATAATTTCTTAAAATCCCCCCCCCCTCCCCCAAGTAGCAAAAAATCTTTAAAAAACGATGACAAACATTAAAAACATAAAGTCCCCCTTTCCATTAAATAAATAAAGAATTGCATTAGTTTGATTAATTGTTGACAGTTGTCTTTCTTTATTTTTTTATTTCACTCAATCAAATCCTCAAAAATACATTTTAATCCCACCAATTCGATGACTTTACAATTTTTTTTTAATTTTACAAAAAAAAATTCGAGATGCTTCTCCTGACATTTTTCTGTTCAATTTATAATAATTTTCCTTGTTTTCCTTATCTTTTTATTAAAAATTTTCTTTCGATTTAAAAATTTAAATTTTTTTATTTTAAAATACTTTATTTTTTTATTCTTACAAAATTTTCCATTTCTTTTCTCTCGCCCAGCGGGATGCTAAAAATTTCTCCTATAAGCTTTTAAGACAAATTAAACTTCCTTTCCAGACACATTAAAAATAATTTTAATTATGCTTAAAATACGAAAAAATTCAGTGAAATAAACGCAAAAAAGTCCGAAAAAATATTAGGAAAAAATATATTCGGCATACATTGAACATAATTAATAGGCCCGCCGAACTTTGCGGATTTTAATTTGCGGGCTCGAACTTTGCGGTCCAGAAATTTGCGGACCGGCAATAGAGCCTTCTTCGGGTCCGCAACTTTCGTTCCGCAAATTTCAGATCCGCAAAGTTCGAGTCCGCAAGTTAATATTGAACTGTTCGTGGTGCCAAAATTAAATTCAAAAGTATAATTCTAATTATTTTTGTAAGATATCCAGAATACCTAATTGGTTTTAAATCCTATTATCACCTATTTCCACTAAATTTTAATTTAAAATCTCCAAATAATATTCTAAATTTCGAAACCTTTTTTTGGAAATTCTTTACATTTTCCATTTTTATTTTAAATTTGCCGTCAAAAACACAAAAAAAAATTAATTTTTTAAAGCTTTTTCTATTTATTCTTTCCTTTCTTTTTAAGTTATTGATAAGTTTTTCCTTTGGGAAATTTAAATAAAATGGTTGGAAATATTTTTTGGGTTAATTTTTGTTTGTCTTTTTATAATTTGGGGAAAATTTAGAAAATTATTATTTTGAAAGATTTTTTTGATTTTAAATAAATTTGGATCTTGTCTAAGATATCTTGGGCATCCAAATATTTAACTTGTAATTTAACCTCTTTGTGTCCCTATCAGATTATTTTTGGTTCAAATTTTGATTTTAAATTTTTTACCATAAAAATACCTACATATATTGTTAATTTAATTTGTGGAACAATTTTGCTTAATTTTTAAATCCAATAAAATATAAGGTACTTATCCCTTATACCACACCCCCTCAAAGTAGTGTCCAAAATGTCATAAATGGGGTAATAAAGGGTGCTGATCACGATTATGGTGTTTATTTCTCAATATAAGAACCCCCTCACCCATAAATTGTCATGGTTCATAATGGTCAAACTTCAAGTTTGGACGCATTTGACTACCACAATGGCAGAAACGTTCAGTATGAAGCAAACCGCAATTTTGAAAAAATTTTGCAGCGTTTGATTTATCAGGACATCCCCCCATTAGTGTGTCGTAATTATAGGGCATTTTTTATTTATTTTTATTATTATGGGTTCAAATGAATGAAATCGTTTATATACTCATTAAACGACCAATAATCACACATAAAATAAATATTAAATATTAGTGCATTAATATTGCTCATACCTATATATTTATTCAAATAAAAACTTGAAGTTTGACCATTATGAACCATGACAATTTATGGGTGAGGGGGTTCTTATATTGAGAAATAAACACCATAATCGTGATCAGCACCCTTTATTACCCCATATATGACATTTTGGACACTACTTTGAGGGGTGTGGTATAAGGGATAAGTACCAAATATAATACCAAAAATACGAACTTTTTTAATTTTTGACAATTTTTCCTACATTCCTTCAATTTCAATAAATAGTGGGCTAATTCTAAACTGTATATCTAGATTTATTTTAGAACCTGCAACGGCTTCCGTCACAAAATTTGAACGCCTTTTAGTTTTATCCCGAACCAAAAATACCTTTAGTCCTTAGAAAAAGTTCCCAATTAACCCATAAAAATAAACCTTAAAAACGTTTTTAAAAAAAACAATTTTATTTTTATTTATAAATTTTTTTGCATGACTGAACGCAAATTGAAGGGTATTATTTGTTTTTTAGCAAAGAAATAAAAAGAATGCCGTCGTTGAAAAGCTAAATACTCCCTCCCCTACTACTAAATAACTACTCTTCTCTTTTCACTCATTTTTGGCCTCAATCCTTATGCCAATTCCATTCTCTTTTAAATTATTTTTAAAAAAAAAGGAAAAGTAAAAATGCTTTTATTTAAAATTTCTTTAATGTTTTTATTAAAACTTTTTTTTGAATATTTCTAACAATTTTTTAAATTATTTCCTTGACGAAAAAACTAAACTAATAAAGGTATGATTTGTTTTTTTATTTTCCATATTCGCCTAAAACTCGGATGAACCCAAATTTGTTCTTATTTGAAAAGTTTTATTCGTGAATTTTAGTTATTACTTTAGAATTAGTAAAATTTTGAAGGAACAGCCAAAAATAAAAGCATAGAAGTTGCAAAACATTTAACTCAAAGATATCCATCTTTATTGATATTTATAATTTTTCTGATTAATTAAGTAATAAAATTTCTACAAAAAATTACTAATTAGTCAATCCCTAACAAAATAGAAACATTTTATAAAGAACCAAAGTAAAAAATTTTGTTACCAAATCCAAAAAAGGAGAAAATATTTCTAAAAAAGAGATATGTACTTCCGGGGAATGCTAAAAATATTTTTTTCTAATTCAAAAAATTATTTGGAAATTGAAAAGCTTTTTCTTTCCAACTTTGCAGAATTTTCTCTCAGACTACTTTTTGCTGAAAGGAAACGGAAAAGATGCGACGCAAATCGAAAATCTTTTCCGTATTCTGTTGTGATAAATATTTATCAAAGGAAATTTTAAATAATTATCCTGATTTTCAAAAAACTCTTTATTTAAAATAAAACCTAAAATATTTTTCGCAAATTAACTCGACCCTTTTGGGTAACACTTTTTAACATTTTTAACATACTTTTAATTTTTTAATTAACTTTAATAATTTTAATAATTATACCAAAGAGTTGAGGATCAATTCTTTAGAGAAGGGAGGATTCTGGCTTCTTAGTCATTCAAGAATTCAAAGCAAATTTTTTTCTAAAAATTCAAATCCGGCAGATGTCTTTTAACCCTCTATTACAAATTTTTTCTTCATTTGGCCATTTTAGTCTTTTCATTTTTAATAATATACACATTCTCCTTTCATTATAAAACAGTGTTCTATTATTTTAAATTAGAATGTAACTGTCCACTTCAATTTACCACTCAAACAAAATTATTGGTTTTGGCATAAACAAATTGCTTTTTCTTTTTATTTACAAAATTTTTAAAGCTTTTTTCTTGTATTTCTTTTTACATACTAAAATTTTACTTAGAATTCTGGGCTTGTTTTAGGGTAATATTCAAAGATGCTTTGAAACAAAAAACTTTTCGAAATCGGAATCACTGAAAATAATCTCAAAAACTGAAAGTTCGAAACAGCTCTTACTATACACCGAAAGTCTAGTGATATTTTTGCAGTATTTGTGGATTTGTTAGAAAATGAAGAAATAATAAGGACCTCGCCGTGCTTCGGGTTTGAAAAAACCCTAAAAAGATTTCCAAATAAATTTCACTCTCACTGCTTTCATTAATTTTGTAAATTATATGTATATTAATATTCTAATTTTTAATTTCTGAAATATTTTGATAGAGAAAATCTCTTTAAATTTAAATAAAAATATTTTTAATTCTGTTGCCCACTAAATGGGCGGCAGCAGCAGCCATATGCAACCCCCAGCAATGTTAGAACATCATCAATTACCACCATCTTTAATACACGATACTACACCTTTCCAAACACAACAGCAATATCAATTTCCAGATATGAATCAAATATTTAAAGGAATTCCAAAAATGTTACAAGTTGCTGATGATATGCACAGAATGAGTAATTATGTAAGTTTTAATAATTTCGGGGAATCTTTATATTACTAAAGAAATTTTAAATATTTGAAGAGCAAGATAAAATTGATATTTTTAGTTTGCTTTATAATTCTGCTTGAAAAATCGTAAAAATTCCGGTCGGATCTGTTCTGATCGGGCAATAGTTATTACCCTCTCGTTATAAGGACACGGCGAAGGTTGGAAGACAGAAAGGGAAAATCCCTAATAGTATAGTCTATTTTTTGTTCATATCTTTGGTTCACTTTAATTTTGGGAGCAGGCCAATGTACCGCAGCCCAACGTACCGCGCCCAATGTACCGCAGCCCAATGTACCGCAGACCCGACGTACCGCGAGCCCAACGTACCGCAGCCCAAATTACCGCAAGCCCAACGTACCCCAAATCAATATATGAATAATAGTTGTTCCAACAACAACTACAAAAAAATATTTGTTGCATTGATGGGAGAGTTGACCCAATGACTTGGGAAACTTGTTCCGACAACGGGGGCTTTTTCAAACAAACATTAAAGTGTTTCAACAACGAGGAGGTTAATCCAAGAACGGGGGCAGTTGGTCCGTCAACGGTGGAAGTTGTCCTGTCAGCGGGGGAAGTTGTTCCAAGAATTTTGTTCGGCGGTACGTTGGGCCTGCGGTACATTGGGCTGCGGTACGTTGGGGTGTACCCTTTAATTTTAGTTCACTATCGCCTAATTTGACTCCCACCTTGGCATAGCCCAAGATATAGAATAATATTGAAATATACTTTAATATTTTTTAAGCTTAATTGCGACTTCTATAAGACCTAGTATTCATGATTTAACAAAATATTTAACGAAATACATGTCTTTATTTTAGATACAAGATCTTAGAAATATGATGTTTATTTGTTCGGTATGCTAAACATAAAGTTTAATTTTGAAATTAAAGTCTTTTTAAAGTTATTTACAATTATTGGCCTTTTTCTATTTATTTTGCTCAAATTCCTTCAGAATCGTAAAGGCGCAAGAAGGAGGAGGCGAAACACTAATACACAAAATAATGTAAAATAATAATTTATAACCAAAATTGATAATTACAATTGGACCTCACATCTAGATAAACCTTTTAGGTTGAAAATCATATCCTATAATGATCATATACTTAATTTAAAAATTTTTTAACTTGAAAATTCAGGTTGTCCTATTAAGCTATAAGGTTGTGGATTTTTTAAATTTTCTAAAAATATTTTTATTATTTTCAAAAATCAGCGTTTGGATGATCAATCAGAACAGTCTTCTTTAAGTGTATCCAGACCTTCGAATAACTATAGGCATTACCATTCCGCAAAGCCTATAGACAATTGGACACATAAAATTGAGATGGATAGAATGTTAGGTAGAATAAAGTTTTCAAAATAATTTCGCGAAAAAACATTAAAGATTCTACCTCTACAAGACACACTAATTTGACTCCTCAACATGGGGCACATGGAACTATCGGTTCACATGGAGGTTCTCATGGAGCTATAATGGTAGATTTTTATTATCATTTTATCCTTGTAATTACATTTTTCGAAATAGTTATGGGTTATATGAAATTTATCTTTTCGTAACTAAACATACTTCGGTTTCTTGGGATCATAGACATGATACATTTTAAATTTATTTTCATGTAATTTTAAAGATCCCAGAGTTTGGGATCCATAAAAAACTCGAAAATTGATCGAAAGTGATCAAAAATGACTAAAGGCTCGAATAAATAGATACCCTACTCCCATAAAAATACAAAATATTTTAACAGAAATGACTAAAACCCATTTTTCTATCCCAGCTAAACAATAAAGCGGCAATAGCCTCCTCATCTAGTCCGGAACACCAACACCATTATAATTCATTACATTTGCATGAACAACATCAAACTTCATCTGGTGTAGCGACTCCATCACACACTCCAACACAGATAACTGGACAATCGAACGGACAACTTAAGGTTTCGAATGATTGAAAAATTTCCTTAACAAAGTGTTGCTGTGCCATTTTAACAAAAAATAGGCAATAATTAATCTTTTGTATTTTTATTATTTACATGATTGTATGTATACTAATTTTTGTTTGTATTTTTGAAAATTAAATATAAATTTTTTTAACTATTTGATTTGCCAAACTAATATAACAGGCCAAAATTTGAATGAATGCTATAATATATTCTCAGATCAAGTTGCCATATGTTCCAAACTAAAAAACTCAAAATCCAAGGCTAACTAATGAGGGGTTTTCCAAGATTAATAGAATTTTAAAGGCTAAATTGAATTTGGACTGAAATTGAATTTTGCCTTCGACATACATTATATATTCGCTTCATTTAATAATAACTAGGGATCGGATTTTTAGGTCGTAAAAACCTTAAAATAGGTACCTAAATAGGTTGTATAAAATGCTAAAATAGGTGACAAAAATAGGCATATAGGTTGTAAAAATAATGAAATAGGTTGCAAAAAAAGGTCGACATAATGGGCAAGAAAGTCAAAAATGCCGAATAATTTCTATTTTAGTCATAAATTTCAGCCCAATGCAAAAATTTTAATAAAATTCCATCTTTCAAAAATTTTTGATTTTTGAGGATAATATTTTTCAATAAATCTGTGAAAAATTTTTGAGCCGATAAAAAAATTGACAAAATTTTTGAAAAATTTTAAATTTTTTTTCAAAAATTTTTATTAAAAATCGAAATTTTATGAAAAAAGCCCAAAATAGGTGACAAAAAAGTGAAAAAATCACAGAAATATCCAAAATAGGTTACAACCTATTTTAGGTTGCAAAACGCCAAAATAGGTTCAAATAGGTCATAATAACTCCCCGTAAACAAAAGATTTTCAAGAAATAACAACGGATTTGAGCTCAATTCATCAGGACTATTTCGCAGAAAAAATAGGTTATAACCTAAAAATCCGATCCCTAATAATAACCGTCGGATCTTAGTTGTGCTGCACCTTTGCAGAAAATCTAACGTTAAGCTGAAAGTGATGAAAAAATACATGACGTACAATTCAGATCCGAATGTATTTATTCATCTAACTAATTAATTGTTTTTTGTGTTTTTAATATTATTAAGTAGGGTTGGACACAACCGGTTATTAACCGGTACCCCCGGTTTTCGGTTAATCCAAATTTTAAAGACCGGTTTTCGGTTTTGAGTTTTAGACAAATACCGGTTTTATTTTGGGGGAATTTTTAATAAAATCACTCATTTTCACAAAATTCCGGTTTTCGGTTTTTAAAATTTTCTGAAAACGGTTAATTTTTGGCAAAAAATCTCAAAAATTTCGGTTTTAAAACCGGTTGTGTATTAAACCTATTAAACCTATTAAAACCCTATTATTAAGTAAATAATTAAAAATTAAATTAAGAGGCTTGATCCAGTAAAACTTATAGTTGATGAAATGCCCTATGCTGATAATGAAAACGAACAATAATTAAAAAGATTTTAATTTGTTTCAACGAATAAATTTATAATTTCTTTCCAATTTTTATATTTTTCAGTTTATATTATTTCTTTATAAATTTTATTTTTTCTATTTTAAAAAACTTAATAAGTATTTCGGTGATGATGAAGGAGCAGTTTAAGGGATTTTCATGATTAATTAAGGGAGTTCAGGGCAATTGAGAAAAAGATATTTTTGGGATTGTACTTTTTAGTGATCTTATTGAATAGAATTTCGGTTCTTTAAATAACGCTTTGCTTTTCAACTTGGGATTTATATGCTGTGTTTGGAAGCTCGTACCAAAGTTCGTACTCGTGCCTGTGTACGAAGTACAAGTACGAGCAGAAAAAAATGAGCAGGTATGAGTACAAGTTCGAGAAGAAAAATATGGCCTTTACGAGGACGAGTAAGAGCAAATTTCGAACTCATTTATTGATGCCTGATAATAAAAAATTTTTAAAATTAATTAAAACAGTTTTCGTGGATTTTTGAGTTCATATAATTTAAAGGAGCCATATTTTGTATCCGACCAAATTTTAATTTAAATTAATAATCATTTAACTTTGATCTTTTCTCAATATTCAAATATATATTTCTTCCCTAAAACTATTTTCCCATTTTTATCATTTATTTTCATTATGTTTTGTTCGGAATTCCTTTAATCATATTTAATAATTCCTTTTTACCTAATGCTTTTTCCCCTCATACAGTTTATATAATCCCTATTCCAATTTTATTTACGTAATTCCCGCCTAATTTATCTGTGTTTTTAAGCTTCTATTTTTTATTTTTTAACTTATATTGAAGTTATTATCTTAATGAAATAAACTTTTATAATTAAAAGTTATTTAGGTATATTGTGTATATTCTCAATTATCCTTATAACAAATTTATAAGCGCGAACACTACAAAATTAAAGAAAGTTTTCGTGATTATAATACATAACTAAAACAATGAACCTATTAAAATTCATAATAAAAAGGTCCTTTGTTGACGTTGAATGCGTGTACCACCTTTTCTAGTTGTAATCGGTTCAGACCATTGGTTCTAAAAAGCGAAACATAGAGTAAGGTTTCTAACACATTTTAAGTCTGACTTTTCTAATACATTGAGGAAGGAAAAGATCACTTATTATGAAGTTATTATTCTGCATTAGCTAGCACTATTTACTACTTTTTGTCATTATTTTATGCCCCAACCCCCTCTTAAAATAATAATTCTAAAGTAAAGAAAAATTTGTATTTTCTTAATAAATAAACTCAAAATTTTTCCAGAAATAAATTTATTTAATTAATTAACTAATGAGCAAAAGCTATTATTGGGCTCCGGATGTTTACGCTAGATGGCTTGATGTCAGCATTTGCAATTGCGGAACTAACAACTTTTACACCACAAAAATTCGATGGATCGAAGTGCCAATGATGTCGGAAAGTGACAAGACGGGAATAAAAACAGCTCGTTGGTTTGGTGGAATTTTAACTTTGGGTATGTTCATGCTTGAAAGAAAATCATAGGGAATTTTGAACTTGGTGTTTCCAAAAATAATATTGCATAATTTACTTGCCAAAAGAAAAAAAAGTGGGGATTGAAAGGTGATATTTCATCTTTCGCCGACTTTATAAGTTGAAATTTTTTAAATTTTTCGTTTGGGTTGGAGCTTAGCAAATAAATTTGAGCTAATAATTTGTTTTATCCAATTTTCATTTCAGGACTTTCCGAGCTCATTGGTGCTGCAGTCGTCGGTGGTTTCTATGATCACACTCACGAATGTGTTGAGATTGATTTTAAATGCAATTACTGTGAAAAGACATTCAAACGAACTTATGAAATTATCAGTGCTGACATAGGCAACAGTGCTCTCTGGGGATACTATCGAAAAGAATATCAAGTAGGAAATTTTTAAGTAGAAAATTCTGAAGAAATTTTTAACTACTGTAAATCATCCCATTAATACAAGTGAATATGTGCCTAGCAGAGGTGGGTCGGAATTCCGATTTCCGACGTTTTTTTCCTTCCGATTTCCGACACCTCTGGCTGTTCCGACCCACCTCTGGTGCCTAGATTGAAGCCATACATGTAATAAGGCCTTATACATATGAACTAGTTAAAATTTTAATTTAATCCAAAAATATTCTCAGTGTGAACGCTCATGCTCCACTCGTCGTTCATTCGAATTTGTTGAAAGCAAGTATCGCAAGATATGGTCCAACTATTCGATTGCTGGTGGACTTCATTGTAAGGAGTGGAGCAAGGATTTTTATTGGAAGATCAATTAAGGAATAATTAATAAAATGAACTGATTTGGCACAATAAGATTGCCTTATAAATTTTGATTTTATTAAATTTTTCATATTCAAACTCACTTAAATTTGATCACTTAATTCTTCATTTATTTTTAAATAAAATAAACTGATTTGGTTATAAATAGTACATAAACTTTATCTAATATCTATAATTTGTAGTAAGATCAAAATTGGACCATTGTTCTCTGTGTCATAAACACTAATTAACAATTTGGGTTTTTCCTCTAATTTTTTTGATTATTCAAAATAAAAAGCAATTTAGTTTAAAAATATTTTATTGATAATGAAAATTGTAAATTAAAAATTAATAATTTTAACATTTCTAAGAAATTAAATCTTTATTAATAGTTAGCATATATTCGTTAAAAGACCTAGCGGAAAAAATAGGGTAAAAATGATCATTTTTTAAAATTCGGGTTGTAGTAATTTACGTTCTACATATATGTAAATCGATTTCAATCATTTGGGTTTGATTTGTTTCGAGAAAACAAAAATTAACAATCTAAAAATAAAACATAATGTTAGTAAATCTTTATTTTTAAATTATTTACTTCCTTTAATAATTAATTAGTAAGTAAATAATATTAAATTTAGTTCATATATTTTGAACTAGTGTAATTTATTTACTTACTTTATTTAGGAGGGGGACATCATTGGGGATGGGGAAGGCGTTAAGAATAAATCTTTGAACGGATTTTGATATAAAATGAGCTTAAAAATAAATGATTTACATATTCTTTTATTGTCAAAGTAATATATTTACTTACTAAAAAAAGAACTAAATTTAAACAAAAAATTAAAAACTAAAAACGGCGCGCTATGGATTCGTCCCACTTTGGATTCGTCCCCCTGAACTAAAACTTTGGATTCGTCCCACTGTACAAAAACCTTGGATTCGTCCCCCTTGGATTCGTCCCCTTTGGATTCGTCCCCCTGAACAAAAACTATGGATTCGTCCCAATGTACCTAATATTCATTAATTTTAAATTAATTTATTTTTTATTTTTAGTTCGTCGTTGGGGACATTGGGGTCATCATGGAGGAGGAGGACATCATTGGGGATGGGGAAGGCGTTAAGAATAAATCTTTGAATGGATTTTGATATAAAATGAGCTCAAAAATAAAAAGATTTACATATGCTTTTATTGTCAAAATAAAATTTTTATTTTAATCTGATAAAAATGATTGACTGATTTATGCTTAAATTCAATTGATCGGGGTTTTTAAATTTATCTTAAAATTTGACTGAAAATATATTTGCGAGTTAAATATTTTTTGTAAATTCTTAGTTATTCAAAATTATTAAAAAATATTTTTTTAAAATCATTTTTCATTAGAATTTAATTTTTATTTTTATTAATTTCATTTTAATTTAATATTTATATTTGCAAATAGTATGTATGTATATGTATGTGCATATTGTTTTTAAAGTTTAAAAATTTATTTTTATTTTACTAGAAAGGTATGTCAATTAAAATTCAAATGCCATAGCTTTCTTGGCATTTAATAAATATTTTCTTTATCTAAATATTAATTTAGCCTCCTAATTAATTATTAATAAATTTTATTATAGAAAATTAATAAATTAAAAAACGCTAAAAATTTATTTAGCAATTTTGTTTGAATTATAAGAAATTAATATTGTATTTATTTACTATTTTTAAGTTATCAACATCTGCCAAATTAATTAATAAAAAGAATTTTCAATCGCAAAACTAAAACTTTTTTTACATTTTTCTTTACATTTCTAAAATATTTTATTCAAATTTTAATTAAAAATTTTTTGTGTTTCCTGTTTCCCTGTAAATGGAATTTTAAATTTTTAATTAAAAATTAAATAGAAATACCTACATATTACAAAAATTAATTTTTAAAATTTATTTTAAAAATTTAAAATAAAAAAAAGTTAAAATGGCAACAGAAAATATTTCTCAATTTAATAATAATTTTATTCAAATATTTTGTAATTCAATTGGATATATTGAACTTTTAATTCATTTAATTTTATTACCAATTTCCTTTATTTTTGTATTTCTTATTGTACGTACATCTTTATTACATTGGAATCTAAAATTTATTTTATTATGGCAATGCTTTTGTAATTTAATTTATGGGATTAGTAGAACTATACAGGTATTTATAAAAATTTTACACTGTAAAATAATAAAGTACATTGACTTAAAAGAAGGTCTGAATCTGTGAATTCTCTCTCTCTCTTTTCAGATTCTCTCTCTCTCTTCTCTCTTTTCTTTCAGATATTGTCTTACCATGATTTGTATTTTTAGGGTATTCCTGATTGACAGACTTAGCTCCTGCTCTAACAAAGTCTGATCTCTTACGTATTTGCAGTAATTCACTTTTTCTGCAACTTTTTAGCTTTTTTCAATATATAATTATCAATTATTTATTTAAAAATAAATTTTAAGATTTTGGGCAAATTAATTAATGATATCGACTTTTTTACTCATTACAAATTTTTACAATTTTTTGTATTGGCAAGTATGATATTAGGCACATTTATTGGGCATGTTCTCCTTCTCGAAAGAATATTAGCTACTGTTTTTGTGTCAAAATATGAAAATAATAAAAAGCCTTACTTTAGTATTTTTTGTTTTATTATTTTGGTTTGCTTTTTTTGAATTTAAACAAAAAAATATTACTTTACACAATTTAAAGAAATTTGAAAAAAAAAATTTTCTAAAAATTTCTAAAATTTTCAGATGTTTCTTTCATTTCAAAATGCCTATCGCCAAACATATTATGGCGATTCTGTATTTGATGTTGCCTTGGGAACGCTAATTACTATTTATGGAACTTTATTTTTTGGTTTACTTGAAATTGCTGTAAATGATTAAAATTATATTTATTTTTGGAATTATTTTAAGTTAATCTTTAAAAAATTTCAGATAATTGGATATATTGGATATTACAACAATACAAAATATAAATTAAAAACATTCCTTTATTTCAAACATAGTCTATCAGAAAGATATCAGGCAATATTTTAATTTGTTTAAATTCAAAATCAGAACCTTCAAGTCGTTGCTTTCCTAGTTCTAAGATTAATTAGATGGGTACGCCCGATGTACCGCGAGCCCAATTTACCGCCGAGCTATAACTTCGTTCAAAATTGTCGATCCGTGGCGCCCTGGTATGGTTCGATGCGTCTCGACCAGCTGAGTCGAACCATACCAGGGCGCCACGGATTCGACAATTACGGACAAAGTTATAGCTCGGCAGTACATTGGGCTCGCGGTACACTGGCCTGCTCCCAAATTAGATTATTCCAAAATTGTGGCAATTCCGGTCCCAACAACCTATTTTAGTTTTTTAAACAGAACCAGGAAAGCACCGCTCTAATGTTTGCTCTATTTTTCAAGCATATTTTCGAAAAAACAATAATACTTACTTAAATTTTTGCAGATTATATTCTAGCATTTAAATATTAATTTTAGTTATCAGAGAATATTCGCACTAGCCGTCAATTAAAACCAACATTTATATTACATTTTATTAACATAATAATTTCCAGTGGAGTAACTATTGTTCTAAGCTTCGTACATTTAACGGTATGCTAAAAGTATACAATAAGAACGTATCCTAAAACGCTCAGAATAATGAAAACGAAGTTTTTCCTCTTGTTTTTGCATAAAAAATATTTACCTATTTGAATGTTTTGGAGAAAGATAATTATTTAATCATTTCTGATTTGTGTTATAATCTCAGAAATAAACAAAATTTTACAAAAAATATTTATTGTAGGATCAAACTTCAATTAATCTAATTTTCGTTTTTGTCTTTTTAATAACTGCTTGTTGTAATTTATCTATTCAAATAACAGTAATTAGGTAAGTTTTTAATTTTAAAATGTCCCCAAATCTGTGCCAAATATTTACGGATATTTTTTATTATTTAAATAAAGCTTTGAAAAAAACGAAAATTTTAAAAATAACTTTTTAATTATTAAATTTTATCAAGAATTAATTTTTAGTTTTCATCCAATTCTAAATAAACAATTCAAACAACTTTTGAAAAAATTCCAAAATAAAATTTTGAAAGTCCCTTCAAACAAAATAATTCCAAGTGAAAAAGCTCCAGCTTCGTTAGGACAACTTCCTTTAAATATAGACGGAGAGCACTTAATAATTAAAGAGAATACTGAATTGTGTCAGAAACACTTTGAAATGCTTAAAAAATCTTGGGAGTGAAATAAAAATTATTTTGTTTTTTAATAAATTTTTATAAGTAGCAGGACATTCTTTAGAAAACAGTGTCAGAAGTAGAAATTCCGACCCTTCACTAATACTGGGGAAGTTGAATTTTGAAAATTATTTGATAAAGTGAAAGAGAAATTGAAAGAAAAATTTGAAAAAAATTTTCATACTGAGAGAAAAGTTCAAAAAAATTATTTTATTTTTATTTTTTTTTTTTAATTACCCTTATTTTTACTTTTATTTTTTTTTATTTTTCATATAATTATCATTTATGATTTATTATTCTTTATTTTTTTACAATTTTTTGTAATACATAAATTGATTATTATTTATTTTTATTTTTCATTACTTGCGAATTTCTTTATTTATTTACTCTTTATTAAATTATTAATCAGTTGTTTCCAGTGATGGAAAGGTTCCAGTTCCGGTTCCGGAACCGGGCGGTTCCAGAACCGGTTCCGGAAGTGGAACCGGTAAAGTTCCGGAACCGGTTTGGAACCGGAACCGCGGAACCGGTAAAGGTCTGGAACCGGTTTGGAACCGGAACCGTGGAACCGGCAAAGGTCCGGAACCGGTTTGGAACCGGTTCCAGTACCGGTTCCAAAGATACACCCATAATGATGGGTAAAATCAGAGAAATGAGCAAAAGATGGGAGTAGTGAGAAGAAAAGGAAGAGAAAATTATGACGGGTAAAAATGATTTTTTTACCTTTTCTGTCATAATGATGTGTGGTTGACTGGAAAGTGTGTTCGTTTTCAGTTTTGAGGACTTATAAGGGTATTAGGTTCGAACCCGAACTTAATGTATGACTAAATAAATTTGTTTTATTTGGAAGATGAATAATATAAACTTATTTTTTAACAAAAAAATTTATCATGTTTTTTAATAGATGAATTCTATGTGCTACGACTTGCAAATTTTTAAAATTTTCGCCTGCGGCGCAAAAAAGCATGATTTTTGGAAAATAATACAAAAAATTTTTTTATTTTCGCCTGTGGTGCTGAAAATTGGAAGAAATCTAGCTTCTGACCTTACAAAATTCTCAAAATTTTCGCCTGCGGCGCTAATTTAATAAGTCCTGTTCTAAATAACAATATCCTACTTCGGCTCCGGATCTGCAACTAAAATTGATTGGTATTCGAGCTGGAAAAAACAAAATGCCGAAACGGGAAATAAACCTTATTTATGAAAAAAAAATAAATTTTTTTCATTAAAATAGCTAAAAAATTTTTGGAACCGGTTCCAGAACCGGAACCGGAACCGGGCAAAATTAAAAAAGCGGTTCCGGAACCGGAACCGGCTACATTTTGGAATTTCCGCATCACTGCATGGAAGTTATAAATAAAGTTGGAAAATGATAAGAAATAAGAAATTGTTGAATTAGAATAATACATACACTCCGCGTCAGAAAGATTCGGACACTTTATTAAAAAATTTTTCGATGTCCATAAGTGATCCAGAAATTCCACAAAAATTTATATAAACATTTCCATCGATATCGAGTAGCAATCCAAAAAGAATAAAGTCTGAAAAAGATTCCTTCATTGAGATAACAAAATCCCAAAATCAACGAGAAACGGGGGTACAGTATTTCAAAAAAATTCTAACCCCTTTAGGCATTATCATTATTTTTTAACTTTTAAATTTAACCGATGATGCCTCAATGGGAGAATTTTTCTCCGAGATGGGACCAAGTGTTTTTTAGCAAATTTTGTGGGCTTTCTTGTGGGCCTGAAAAAAATTTTTTATACAATGCCTAAAGGGGTTAAAATATTTTTTGAAATACTGTACCCACGTTTCTCGTTTATTTTGGGGTTTTGTGATCTCAATGAAGTAATCTTTTTCAGACTTCATTCTTTTTGGATTGCTACTCGATATCGATGGAAATGTTTATATAAATTTTTGTGGAATTTCTGGATCACCTATGGACATTGAAAAAATTTTATAAAGTGTCCGAATCTTTTTGACGCGGACTGTACAATCTCCTAATTATTTTATTCAAAAAAGTCAATATTTTTAAGATCCATTTTATTTTCCAATTAAACCATTTCTAGATTAACGTTAATAAAAACTAATTTTCGTTTTCATTTTTTGTTTAATTAGCCGTTTTCTTATTAAGCTTTCTCACTGAATGAGGGGAAAATCTAACGTTTTTTTTGAATTTGGTTGCCCACTGGTTGGGCTAGAATGCTTTGGTTTGCAATTAATTTTGGTTTAAGCAAAGAGTTGACTGTATGAGTAAAAATTTAAAAATTCAGGTAGAGAGAGAACAAATTAAAATAAAAGTTGATAAATAAGTCTTTCCAAAGATAAATATACATAAGGATTGAAAAAAAATTAAAATCAAATCAAATAATTATTTGATTTGTGCCAAAAAAAACAGCCAATCAAATTTGATTCAAAGTATTTGAAAAAATTAAAAAATTATATATTTTTCAATAAATCATTATACCCCACGGAATGTATAATCCAATTTCCGAAGATCCGAATTTTATGTCAGTTAGATTCTGGTAAACAACTAAAAAAAGTTAACCTTTCTCATAATTTTATCATGGTTGTAATCATCGGATACGAGATGGAAAATAGCCATAATGGAATACCCCTGACTGAAGCAAAACCGTCAATGCCATCATCCAACCTCGGCCCGTAATTTCTTATGCTACCAGTTTACAATGATCTTGAGTTACCTAACAACGGTTAGATGATGGCATTGACGGTTTAACCATAGTCAGGTATTCATGTGACCGAGTTTTTATGCTTCGGTACCTAAGAGTTATTCATGTTCTGGTATTTCATGTCGTGTAGGAAGAAAGTCGTGTTGAATTTAGAGTATTGTCCAAATAAAATTTATTTGCCGGGACCCCGGAAAATGTTCTTTAATTTGGACCACGGATATGCTTCATCCAAAATATGCTTTTAAGACTATTAATCTTCGATATTAATCATTAATTTAAGGACTGATTTTGGTTGTGGCATGAACGATAGTTAATTTAATTAAATTTTCCTTAATCTATAAAAATATAATTTTTTTACAAACATCATTTTCTTTTGTAATTTATTTAAAAAATAGAAAAAACGGATTCATTTTAAAATAACATCCCATTTCCTCTACTACTTCCTTATTTGCTTCCTTTTTAAGCAATTCTAAAAAAAATTCAACCTTACCCACCAGCAGAACCAAAATTTTTAAAATTCTAAAATCAATTTAATAAAAAATTTTTTTCATTTTCTCTGATTTTAGAGCGTTACACACGGATAAACGTTCCAACCATTTTTAGCTTAACGTTAATAAAAATTAATTTTCGTTCCATTTTTGTTTAATTAGCCGTTCTTAAGTTTTATTTTTGTAATTGAAAGGAAATTTTGTTTATTGAATAAAGCTTTCTAACCACGATAATTCGTTTTCTGTACCCAAAGACTTATTATCCCATCAACAAAACTTGCCTATCTTTAAAAGATCTCTTTCAGATTTTATTTAGAAAATTTATTTGTTTAGCCAAATCTCAAACAAAAAAGCCAAAAATTAAAATTAAATACGTTTTACATAGCCATCGAGAAAATGCTTAGAAGGGAATTTTTTGAATATATCAATTTTTGCCAACAAATTTTTGTATTTTTGAAATTAAACGTAAATATTTATTGCTACCATTATTTTAAAAGCCTATATTTATAACTGGAGTGTGGCCAGTATAGCTCCTCAGTCTTTAATTTTTTAAAATCAGTTTTATTTTATTATGTATTACCCTCTTTATTGAAGAATAGAAACAACAATTTTCCTACCTCAAATAATTATTTTTCCTAATTTATTTTCACAAACACAGTCAGATAAAGCTGAAAGCTAGTTATGTGTTTCCAACAGGTTATGTAAAAGGGTAGGTCGGACTGATATGTTTCCTTTTTTAGCCTTTGGAATTAAATAGATATACCGTATCTATTCGATTAATTCCCCTGGGGATTATTTTTTCAACCCCTCCGTGGCATGGTTAATCGAGGGAGGGGAATTAATCGAGTAAATACGGTATATGCTTTACAGTATATTCTTATATATCCAAGGGATCTAGCCGACATAAACAATAAATTCCTCGATTTAGGGAACAAAATCAACATAAAAACCGTTTAATATTTTATTGAAAAATTAAACAGATAGCTCTATAGAGCTCTGCAGAAAATAGATATACCGAAACTGATTTTAAAAAAACAAAAAAGAAATAACAAAGTATCCCTTCTCTCTCTCTTTTATTCATTAATTATCCACTTAATTAAACATTGTTAAAGGACTTTAGCCTTATTCGTTTAATAAAAATTACCAATTTAATCTTAAAAATGCAAAGAAATTTTATTAAAAAATGCAAAGTTTGTGAGTCAAAAGTAAATGTTTGTTTCCATTATGGAGTTTGTACATGTAGGGCTTGTGGAGCTTTTTTCAGGTATTTTTTATTTTGTTTAATTTCAAATAATTTTTTTCAAAAGGCGTTATATTGAAAATGAAGGAGAATGCAAATATAAATGTAAATGTTCGCAAAAACAATTATTAAAAGAGAATAAAAACGGAAAATCCGAAACAAATTTGGCAAAATGTCAAAAATGTAGACTTCAAAAATGTCTTTCTGTTGGAATGAAAAAATTGGGTTTGTTAAGATAAGGGTAATGCTCCGCACCTAAACACAGTCCGATCGGTTTATCGTCGTTCCGGTTCCGGGAGTACCGAAAAATGCCGCTCGGCACTTTCGTAAGTACCGCGGGAGTACCGAACAGTGCCGAACACTACTCTTGACCACTCGGGATGTTACCCTAGTAAAAATATTTAAAAATAATTTTAAAAATAATCCTAGATGTCGGATATTTACGTCAAGATATATGCCTGGAAGCAATGAGAGAACAAAACAAGGAAATTAACGTAAATTTATTTTTTAATTGGAAAGGGAATGGGAATTTACTTTAAAATTTTAAATTTTTTCGATCGGTAAAGTATTCTTCTTTTCCATTAAAAATTTTTTCAAACTTAAAAGCTTGCGTTAATAATAGAGCAGCAAATTAAACAAATCAAAATTTTCTTCATTTTAACGATTATCCAAAACTTTACAATTTCTAAACTTGCTTTAACCTTTGTTTCATTTTTACTTTTAAGTTTCCTTTACATAACTAGAAATTGAAGAGAAAATTAAATTAAAGCCCTAAATCTTAATAACATATTTTTATATTTTCATGATAATTAAATCATAAAACTGTCTAAGCGAGGCCAAAAGTACTATTAATGTTTAAATCCAGCGTTGAGTTCGAAACCTGCCCTGAGGCTAAACTTTTGCTAACTCTTACTTTTTAAGCTTCCAACTCCTCCAATTATCGACATATCCACCACTGATCAAAAACAAATTGAATTAATTTTGTTAATTATTGAAGCCAAAAAACGTATTATGCATTCATTTAATAATTTGGATGATAGTATATTCCTTAAAGGCCCGATTTTGTTTGAAGAAATAATTTTATCTACTAATATAAATATTTTTAGTATAATTAACAATCTTTCGGTAAATTTTAATTTAATTTTTAATTATAATTATATTTTTAATTTTAAAGCAAAGCTCAACTCCAATATCTTTTGGGGAATTAAATCGTTGGGAATTTTCAGTACAAAATGAAAGCATGCAAAACCAACTTTGTCACAAATATTTTTTAATTGACAGATTCGTGTGTGTTGGTATAGCTAAATCTATGCCTGTTTTTGATAAATTGACTTTATCTGATCAGGTATATAATTAGTCTTGTTATAGGTGGATGAGTATTATTTGGGAACAGACACAGACCAAAGCACACCCATCTATGCGAACAACCACCGAAATGTTTGGTTTCTGCGAGCGTACGACCTTCAAATCAGATTCTTTCATAGAGCTAAGGGACAACCCGGTACAGTCTTAATATTTTCTGGAGTGGGATTAATGATGGGATGGGATAATCTTGCGGTATTAAATCATTATTGAAGTTGAGTTAAAGACAAAAAACAAAAAAAAAGCTTGATTAATGCAAAATTTATTTTTGTTTTTATAAAATAGATTGCACATCTAAGGCATATTTCTTATAAGTTTACTGCATTTACTGGCTCTTACCTAGCTTGGGAATTAGGCTCTGAAACTTGGATACGTAAAGATTGTGTTATGCCGGCTCTTGGTGATATGAAGGATTGTGAATATTTATATAATGATCGGTAAATTTAAAAAACATGAAAAATATTTTTTTATTTTTAGAATGATTAAATGGTCGGAACTTTTATTTACAAAATCTGTTGTTCATTTTAAACGTGTTGCATTAACAAAAATTGAATTTGCTTTGTTAATAGCTATTATTTTCACAAAATCAAGTAAAAACTTTAATTTGTCAAGACAACTAACGGGTGGTTAGTTGTAATATAAATTAGATAAATGAGCACTTGAAATTTTGTATAAATATACTAATACCGCTGGGCTATAGCTATTTCTCTCCTTTAGCTAGTGCAAAAGGTTATTCGGCGGCTGGGAGCGAACCAGCGTCCGTTTGACTTGTCCGTTTGTTTTCTTCAGTAGACAGGACTGATGTGTTATCCATTATACCAGGCCGCCAACTGCTATATGCTTTATAATATCCACAATAACGATATCTAAGTTCCTTAAGAATTTAGAATGATAAAATAATTCAGAAGTTATGAGTGAAGACTTTTATTTTCTTCTTATTTTAGCTTTTTTTAATTTATAATTTAAATAAATTTTCTAATTTTTTTCTAAAAAGATGCTGAAGACTTGTCCGTTGAAGGAAAAGAATTATTTTATAACGAATCTGTTAAATTTACAAATATTTTACTTCAATATAATCAACGAAGATTAGGTGTAATTGAAGGGGCTCAAAGATTGGACGAATGTATTCGTTTAATTAATGTTGCTATTGAAAATGAGCATTTTATGCGTTTAATCCTTTCTCATCAACTTGAATGTTACCCTATGGATAGCTTTAAATTTTCCAATTTTTTTGAAAATTTCCTGAAAAGAAGTGATTAAATACTAAGAATCTTTGAAAAAATATTTTTTTAATTTTAAATAAAATTACTTTTTGTATGTAATTAAATTATTTGAATTGGTAGATAGCTGGTTATAACAAATAAAATATTTATATTTACGATTTGTTATTACATTTAAGAATTAAATTTCACAATTGGCTACAAATTTTAATTAACGAAAAATTGTATGTCACGCATATGTACTTATTAATTTTTTAGAAAATTTTTGTTTCGTTCCCATCATTTAATATTAAAAATTAAAAAAAATTAATAAAAAAATATTAAATTTAAAAACTAAAATTAATTTAAATATTTAAATTAATGTCTTCTAATTTAACAACTCTACAACAACCACAACCAAATATAACAATTATTATTCCTCCACAAATAATAATTAATATAGCCTATATTTTTAGTATTTTAGAATTACTTATCCATCCAATTATTTTATTAATTTCTTTCTTAAATTTATTAATTCTTTTAAAAACAAATATTTTACATCCAAATTTACGTATAATATTAATTGGACAAAGTTTATGTAGTATATTTTTTGAAGTTGAGAGATTTTCTCTTGTCTCACAAAAAATTATTTCTGGGGATATTTTTAATCCTGGCTTAATTATTTTTCAGGTTAAATTAAAAATTAATTTTTATTTAAAAATTAAATATTTATAATAGATGATTAGTAGCCTAACATCGGGGTGTGCAGGATTTATTAGTCATATCCTCTTCATTGAGCGTTTAATGGCCTCATTATTATTTAAAAATTATGAAAAAACAAAAAATGCTTATTTTGGTTTTATTGCCACTTGCTTAGCTGTATGGTTTTAAATAATAATTATTGAAAATTGTTGTGATCTTATCTATGTTGATTTGAAACAAAATTTAGTTTAATTAGAATGGCCTTAGGGGCTAGGCAGTTTATTTTCTTCCTTCACTTTCCTGACTTTCCCGTCCTTTTTTGATTCTCGCTTCAGTTTTTGTGACGTGAAATTCTTGCTAGCCAAGAGCTTGGTTCGAATACCTGACTCTCATTCAAGGAAAACGTAGTCTTTCAAGCAGACTGAAATAAATTTTAGATAATGCAAATATATGCATTAAGAACCGGGTCCTAAAGTGCTAATAATTTAACCTTTTCTCTTATTTTTAAAGACAATAATTAATTTTAAGTTTATATATTCATTGATAAATGCATTAACAATTACTAAATCCTGGGACATAACACTGATGGGTATTATACAATTAATTATTTCAATCATCGCAAGTTTAGTTGAAATTCTGGTATAAAATTTTTTCACATTAAATAGCTGCAGGTTTTGTAGAAAAGAGGGGGTGTATTTAGTAATAATTGATGGTACACTTTATCACTAGGGTTTTTTAAAAAGTAAGAAATTTGGCTTTTTGGTATTCAAAAATAGGAAATTTTACACCTCCGCGCTAAAAACTATATAAGTTATACATTTTTAAATCCTCAAAAATTTTCCTGGTTGCGTGCCTTCATTCTGATACCGATTTCCTCAAATGAGAAATATGCAGCTTGAAGCTTTATTTCGAATTTTTAATCATTTTAAATGGTCTTACCATATTTTTGCGTGGCTACGCCCTGTTTTGGTGTTTTGGAAAAGATCACCCTGATACGGACTTTAAAAAATGGGATATATTTTTTTGCAAGTTTGGACATTAAATTAAATATTAAGCATTTATAGTTTATTTATTTAATTGGTGGTTATTATATGAATAAATACAAAAATTCTATAATATCTGGAATTAAGTATTCGTTGAGTGTAAAATTTCAGGTAATTTTTTAAACATACTATTACATATAAATCTTTAATAATAATTTAATTTTTATTTAATTTTTAATTAATTTAAATTATTTAATAATTTTTAATTAAAGATGTCAGAAAATATAAAAACAAGTAAGCAACTCTACCCGGTTTTTATTTGTTATTTTATCAAAAACATTAATTTTCCAATTGTTATTATATTAATTTACTTACAAGTACCTAATTATATAATAAGTCTAACATTTATATATACAACTATGTCGGCATCTATTCTTAATGGAATTATTGAATATATTATAATTACGTTAGTTAAAAATTATTTTAAAAAATTTAATAAGCAAAATTGTTATTGTCAAAGAAAAGATTTTTGTACTTTAATTAGGGTTGCGCGAGGTCGAGGCCTCGCCGAGGACGAGGTCCTCGCCCATTTTCCACTCTCGGTCTCGGAATGACCAACCTCGGAACTCGGTCTCGGCCGAGTTCCGAGGTTTGCCAAGGAACGAGGCTAAATATACACCCCTAAGGATGGACTTTTTTCTAAAAAATGGAAGAAATCTGGCCTCGACCTCGCACAATCCTAACTTTAATTAATTATTTAAACACTAGATATTTTTATAATTCACAATCTCATGTAGAGAATAATAAAAAAATTAATAAAAATATTTTTTCCATAAAGTACTAATAAAATTAATTTTTAAAGTCATCACTCTACATTGAAGAAAAATTTAATAAAAATTATTTATAAAATAGAATTCAAAAAATCTAACAGAATAAATATAATTGAAGCAAATGATAATATTCCAACTACAATTAATGGAAGTAATTTAATAAATAATGATGAAATGGAGAAACATTTTACAATGCTTAAAGATGCTTGGAAATAAAAATTATTTTGTTAAAAATTATTATTTTATTTGGAGTTTGTTCCGAATATTGTCCTTCTTACGCAAATGTGCAGCAGTATACACTCTCTCGCATTGTGTCTAAAAAAATCCGGAAAAATTGGGAAAAATTCCGGTGGACAAATAAAGAGCAGCAGATAAAGAAGTGTGTAAAATGCCCTATTTCCCTCTGTATTTTTGTGCTTATTTTCCTAAATTTTTCGGGAGTTTTGTTAGGCACAATACGAGTGAGTGTATGAGCATTTGCATAATAAAGAAAAAATTCGGAACATGCTATTTTTCGCCGAACTAAAATTTATTTTTACTTTTTTTCAAATTTAAATAATTTTATTTTTCTATTATAATTTTATTCTTAAAATAAATTGACTAAAATTCAAAAAAATTAGAGTCCAATTTTCTGAAAAATTTTTGGTTCCAAAAAAATCTAAGAAATTAAAACCATAATTTATCCAAATATTTTTTAAACAGGTTTATTAGAAATTAACAGAACGGATAAATTATCTCTCAAAATTCTATCAAATTGAAAAATTTATTTCAAGAAAAAAATAGTAGATCATGCAGAATAAAAAACAAGAAAATTTATTTTAATAAGAAAAAACCATAGAAAGCTATTTTGTTCACTCAAGCATTTATTTCACAAAGAAAACAAATTTGTTTAATAAATAAATTTTTATGTATTTTTTTTCATTTTTATTCAAATAAATAATGCGCGACATATAGGCTCCTGAAATAAAAAAAACTATGTCGGAGAAGCCTGTTATTTATTAAATACAAAAATAAATATATGTTGTAAGGATGATTTTTGTGGAGAATATTTATGGATATATAACCATTATTTAGTTAACATTTTATTTTTTACAAGAAATAATATTTATATGTACATATAGCTTAAAATAGATATAATTTAAATATTTTTTAAATAACTTTTTGGGTCTTCCGCTTCCGTCTTTCGTTTTTAAAATTCAAAATTCTCCAGCCCTGATATGTAGACATATCAACTTAAAGCTCTGAAAGTTTAAATGCAAGAAAACGCAACCTTGTTGTTTTTTCCTTTATAAAATTTATAAACCTTTCAAATTAATTTTTAAAAATTATAAAGTTTATTTAAAAATAAAATGCCCTCGTCAATTAAATCATCAAATAAAATAAAACAAACAATTATTGGCCCAATACTAATTACAATTACTATTTTTATTATTGCTACATTAATTGTTTGTGCTTCGCTTTTGCGTGACATAAGCAATCTTTATAATGAAATTAATTTGGAATTGGAGGAGTTTAATGTAATTAATTAGTAATTTTTGTTGTTTTTAATAAAAAAATAAAAAGATTTTGGAAAATAAAGCTTGGAATAAAATAATGAAAGTTAATCAGAATAATTTAAATGTGAATTCATTGAGAACAAAACGTCAAGGTTACGACAGTTTGGGAACAGCTGCTGTTGAATCAGCAAATTTTGGGAAACAGAATTTCCAATTAAAACAACAACAAACTTTAAATAACCGTAATTGTGGTAGTTGTGCTTTACGTTCTAAAAACTGTCCTTCTGGTAATTAGTTTATTTCAAAATTATTTTATTTATACAGTCTTTATTATGCAGGTCCAGCAGGAGCTCCAGGAATTAAAGGAATTCCAGGGGAGGATGGGATACCAGGACAACCTGGGCATCAAGGTATATCAGGAATTGGTGTTGTGAGTAATATGCAAAAATCTGTTTGTATTAAATGCCCTATAGGGGCAAAGGGACCACCAGGAATTGATGGACCGCCTGGAAAACCTGGCCCACTCGGAGAGAATGGAAAGCCGGGATTACCAGGAAAGGAGGTTTGAGACTTAAATTCTTTCATGCCAAAGAGTATATATAATCATTAATCTTTGCAGGGTGATCCAGGAAAACCAGGTGCTCGAGGCGATAAAGGCCAAATAGGAGTACCAGGCGAGCCTGGAGTGAATGGAAAACCAGGTGCTTCAGGACAAGCATCTACTGCTAAGCCAGGACCGAAGGGAGCAGCAGGCCCTCCAGGGAGGCAAGGAGAGCCTGGTCTGCCAGGAGAGTAAGGAATAATGGAAATTAACAAATTTATTTAATTATTTGTTTTAAGCACTCCAAAAATTGGAGAGCCTGGCCCTCCAGGACCAATTGGACCGCCTGGCCCACCTGGAGAACCTGGTAAGGATGGTGAAACAGGAAAGCCTGGAGGTGTTGGTTCTCCAGGCTCTGATGCTGAATATTGTGGTAATTAATTAATTTAAATTAAATATTTTTAAAAAAACTTTTAGTAATTAATTATATTTTTAATTTTAAGCATGCCCTCCAAGAACAGGGGAATTTGCTGCAGCTATAAGACATACTACAGTTGCAGTCGAACCTAGCGGATATCGTTTACGAGTTTTATAAAAATAAATTGAGGAAATTGTTTTTATAAAGTACGTAGATTTATAAATTTTGTCCATTTTCTGTATAATTTTGTACAATTGTTGCAAATAAATTTACTGCATGATGGAATCACCCTCTCTCAAATAATTATCCCCTTCCAATTAATTACCCTATCATGAGAGAGGTTGAAACAATAATAAATCAGGGTAATTATTTTGCATGACATAGGCAATTTGATTTAAATGCATTATTTTTCTAGTTAATTTAAAAAGGTTTTCGGTATTATATACATAGTTACTAATTAGAAGTAGCTAAAAATTATTTAAAAGATTTTAAAAATTAAAAAAGAAACAAAAAATCTAAAAAGATAATTTAAAAATAGAAATTCCAGACAGTTCATTTAATGTCAATTTTTAAATTAAATCTGTGTAAATAAAAAAAACTCAAAAATAGAATGTGAATTTAAAAAATTTTTTCTTTTAATATTAATTTGTACTTTTAAATAAACAAAAAAAATTTTTTTTTGAAAATTTTTAAAATTTGTTTCATTGTTAAAGCCTAAAAATAAATATTTTAAAATATTTTTGTTGATTTTTTAAAAACGTTTATTGGCTGAATAAATAAAAAATTTAAAAGAAGATAATTTAATTGTTACAATATTTGCCAAAATATTTTATATAAATTGAAAAGTAAAATTGAGAAAATTTATACAAAAAAGAAAAATTATTTTACAACTTAGAAAAAATTCAAAAAAAATTTAAAAATGAAAGCCCTCATTAAAGTCATTATTTTTTCTCTATTTTTTGTTTCAATAAAAACGGCGGACGAACAAACTTGTTTAGATTGTATTTGTAAACACGAATCTTTTGGATGTACACCTCGTCCTTGTGCATGGGATGATGATGCTGTTAGTTGTGGATACTTTCAAGTATTTTTTTGATACATATAAGAAGATATATTTTTAAATTAAAAACAAAAAACTAAGTTTAACATATAGCTGTTAGGTGGAGTGCTTAGTTCAATCTAGTAAATTTATTTCGAAATTTAAGTTTTTCAAAAAACAATTAAAAAATATGTAAATGAATTAAAAGACTCGGTTTTATATACTTTTCATTTGAATACACAAAAACTTTATTTTGGTAGAATCAACGAGGACATGTGTCCTCGGATAACACTAAATAATCATTTAAATGTTTATTTATTTGTTCATATGTTGTTTTGTAAAATAATTTTTACTTACAGATTAAACACGTTTATTACCTCGATTGCGGCACTCCTGGCCTCAGAAGTGGAGAAAGTACAGAGGATGGGTGGAAGCGATGTGCTCTAGATTATAGTTGCTCTGTTCAATGCATTAGGGTTTTTAAAAAATATTTGTATATTTTAAATATATTTATTTAAGGCGTTTATTAACCGATATGCAAGTCAGTGTAATAAACCAATTAGCGCTTGTGAGAGAATGTCGCGTCTTCACAATGGAGGGCCAAATGGATGTTCTCTAGCTAGAACTGATGTTTATTGGAATGCAGTTAAACGATGTGCTGGAGGAAAATAAATAGAAAGTAAATGAGAATTAATTTTGGGATTTAAAATGAATTTGGCATTACACAAATTATTTTTTTTAATTTTTTTTTTGTTAAAATTATAAAATATTTTACAATTGCATACTTGAGAGAATCGCATTTTCACTGCACATTTTTTCCTGTGGCATTATATAGTCTAACATTTGACCGAACTCTGAAGCAAGCTCGATTTTTCTCATTTTCTTTTCTCTATCTTTTTGCGTGCTATTTTGTGGACAACTCTTCCGTTTGTCCATTCTACTTTTCCGTCTTCCATTTCTGTCAAAAAGGCATTCTTAAGGGTGTATATCCTCCTCGTTCCTCGGCGAGGTTCTTGGCGAGGACTGAGGTCCTACTTAGAATATAGAAGAACTGGTTTGGGATAACTCACAAGTCCCAAATTTTCTTCCATTATCAGATTAAAGCCCACAAAGTTTCTACAAAATAAGCTTTATGCCATTTCTTTAAAAAAAATTCTTCATTAAAAATGGAAGAATTTTAAATGAGAAAAAGTGAGTCAGCGATATAATGTAAAATCCTTTTATTGTAAAATCCTTTGGAGTTTTGAATAAAATTTAATTAAATTATTTAAAAAAACTGTTTATTAAAGTAAAGACTTCGATATCCTTCTCCTATTAACTTTTATTTGTTTTATTTTCTAAATATTTTCTAACTTTGTTAAAATTTTGATAAAAAATATTTACTCAAATTAATATAATACACAAATTTTCAATGAATATTTATTTAATGTTTAATTAATTTTTCTAAACTTTTAAAAATATGTTGATCGTTAAGAGAGGTTAATTGAAAGCCAATAAAGTCCATATAAATTACAAAAAGTTATCCAAATATAAACACGATTATTATAGAAAAGCTTTTTTGATATATTTGGAAATGCCATTTCAAGACAACGATTTATTCCAAAAATCTAAAAATATTTTATTAAATAAACAATGGTATTTTTTATTTATATAACCAAATCTGCGGAACATTCAGCAGCCCAAAAAACTAAAATATGTACAGATTTATTATAATGACTGTTGGTTTAAAATTAATGCTAACGGTGAGAAATCTTTCGCTACTTTATGTGTTTACGCATGTCAAGTTTATCCTGTCAAGTTTCATGGAAATAATAAATTTTTCAACTATCATTAAGTTCAAACAATAATTTTATTTATATCATTGTATGTATTGATACATATTTTGCTTAAAATATAATTATGTTGTAATAACTTACATAATCCAAAACACCCAATAAAATAATTAAACGAAGGGGAAGAACAATAGACTACACCATTTAAGCTAAGAAATCCATAAACAAAAGTTGGCACCCAAAGCATTCCAATATCCAAAAGTGAGAGATAAATTAAAAGTATATAACAAGAGTTTTTGGTTCTATTCTTCCAAAAAGAGTAAATACAAGGAAAATATAAAGGCTTAAATTATTAAAATTTGAGAAAAGCACATTAATTTATTTTACATAATATATAAATCCAAGTAATATACAAATAATTACAGCTATTGGATAGCTTTTTTTTACCAATTGGAACATCATCAACATTAATTCCAGTACAGTTATATATTATGTCAACTTCCTTACGATTCCACAAAATATATTCCATTATAAAAAATATAACCAAATAAAAAAAATGAAATAAAATAAGAGTATGTACAAGTTAAGCAAAAAGTACAGTGAGTACAAATAAATAAATAAATTTTAAATAAGTATAAAATAATCATTCAAGAGGAAGTTTTGGACTGTTTACATCGCCATTTAAAAATTTCTTCGTGCATTAAATCTTTAAATTAGCTCTATAATAATTAATCTGTCATTTGTGCAAGCGTAAAATATTGTAACAAATAAATGTTATAAAACTAAAAAAGTTAAAATGACGCAAATTAATTATCCAGGGCTGCCATCTGGAAAATATTAATTTGTAAGTGTTAGTACGAGAAGTTCAATTTGAAAGTACAAAAGGGAAATTTTTCTCAAAATATGAGTACGCTACAAAAATATTATTTATTTTTCTCAAATAAGTTTTTTGCGCCGCGGTCGTAAATTTTGAGAATTTTTAAAGACCGCCGGGATTAAATTTATTTTTTAGCGTCGCAGACGGAAATTTTAAAATTTACAACAGATCTCTTCCTTTTTGTTGGCACCCAGAGCATTCCAACATCCAAAAATGGGAGCCCCACATTTTTTCCTATTTTGCCCATTTCCTATTCCAAAAATGCCTTCGAATCGGGGTTCGGATCGAAAAAAGTGAGGATTTTGCGTAATTTAGTAGCGACTAATCGACAAGTGAGCGTAAAGATAGAAAATCTTGACCGCTAGAGCGATTTTTTCCATCCATATTTTTCAAATTTTTTCCATATTTTGCGATTTTTCGTATATATAATTTCGCACCTTACTAATGAACTAATTATTCAATGTCTTTTTACGAATCGAAGGCAATAGACTTTTCTTTTTTCTCTTAGTCGTTTCTCTCTTTTCTTTCGTGCTATTTTTATAAGGATATTGTCATTTTTGAGGTGCCAACTTCGAGAATCTTTATCACTATAAAACTCTTTTAATTTAAAATCCTGTCTGACAATTCCATTGTTTCACACTTATTGATTCCGTTAGAAAATTAAACGGTAAAAGTTCGGTTTGTGTGACGAATTTTTTCTTATTGTTTCATCTCCCTAGAAAAAAAGGAAGAAGTCTAATTTCGATATTATATGTTTGACAGTAGGTAATTATGTATGCTGAGTTCGAATGAGTTGAAATTTTATTTATTTCAAATCTCGGGCCCGCATTTGACTCCAATTTGAAATTAGAAGTTAAAATTACAAGATAAGCTTTCCTTAAAATGTCTTAACAACATATGTATGTATTTGTACACAAATCTTTCATTACTTTGCATGATTTAGTTTTTTTTACTTTAAAAACTGATATAAATTTTAAATTAAGCTGTTGGTTCTTTAGTGTTAATTTGGAATCTTTGCCCTGTTTAATGATTTTTCTAGTGAATTTTCCTTAAAGAAATTGGACAATTAAATATTACAAAAATTTATTTATCCCAAAATATTACAAGAAACCAATTCACAATTTTATTCAAATTTTATATTTTAATCACATTTTTATTCATTCAACCAGCAAAACCCCAGATTGCTGCAAATCCAACTAACGTCCTCCTCCTCTTAATTGTTTTTTTGGATCATGTGCATCATTTGCACCAGGGCTACGGCTTCCATAATCTTGAAAAGAATTTTGTATGAAAATAATCATTATTTTATTTTGAGTCATTCAAATAGTCTAACCAACTCCAAGAAAAGTAAAATATTGGATGGGATAGATCCCCCGAGAATTATCCCAAATAAGCTCATAAACATATCTACATATCTCTTTATCCGAATTTTGATAGGGTATATATTCTACGAGTATATGGTTGTTATATACATATGAACATTTCTGATAAACTATGATTCTGTACAAAGGCAGTATTTACTACATTAATATTAAATTTTATAACAATTATTAAATACCTGATGCTTCAGCGAATGATAAGTAAAGAATAACATAAATAATTGAGAGTGTAACAAAATTAAATAAGAGAGATGTATTCATTATTTTAATTTTAATGTATTATTTGGTTTAGTTTTAAAATATTTGCTTAAAATATAGAAAGTTTCTTTTAATAACTTGCTTAAATAGAATAAATTTTATTTTAATAAATAGGTGAATAAATATAAAATTATATAATTTGCCTCTTTAGAATTAAATAAATTAGGCGGAAATTCTTTTAAATATTTTTTTATTTTAAATTAGATTTTATGCTGTGCAATTTTCAATAATAAAATGAACGCCAAAATATCGTTTTAGGGCGGCCTCGGGGCTGTACTTTAGCCGGTGGCCCACTCAGAAACGGGTCAAATTATATACCATTCGATTCGTCTCGGCGAGCTGAGTCGAATGGTACCACTCTTTTTTGCGGAAATTTCTACGAGCCGAGATATAGTTCCTTGAAAACCGAAAAACCAAAGGGGGGACCAAGCACTTTTTTGGGGCGAAAAATTCGAATATGCAAATAATATTTCATTCGAAAGAGCTCGTCGAGCTGAGTCGAATGACACCAAAATCAACGAAATCCGACTTGATTTGACAAAGTTATGATCTTTTATTTTAGCTCCTTACCAGGGTTGCGTCGTAATCGAAAATTTTTTTTCGTAATCGTAATTCGTAATTCGTAATTTTTAAAAAATTTTCGGAATCGTAATTCGTAATTCGTAACTCAAAAAATGCCGTAATTCGTAATTCGTAATCGTAATTCGTAATTTTTAAAAAATATTTAAATTAATTTAAAAAATCAAAATTTATTAATAATTGTTGCTTTTACCATTAATCCCTCAAAGTCCTCTTATTTCTCTGATATTATTTCACATCCCAATTAATTCCCTGATATCCCTCTTAATTCCCTTAATGTTCCAATATATCTTCAATCAATCATGCGAAATCATCGTCCCAGATTAAGGTTTGATATCATGTGATATCACTCTCATTTAATCCTGGCAAAAATAAAACGATACGTGAATAAATCGATCTTGATATCCTTGTTAATCTCATATCACTTTTCTGCGCAGCAGGCAAAAATTTTCAGATTGGAAAGCCAAGAAGCCAAAACTTCTTTTTTTTGCGCCGCAGGCGAAAATTTTAACAATTTTAGAAAGCCTTAAGTGAAAAAATTCATTTGTTAGAGCCGGAAGCCAGAACTCTTAGATTTTCTGCGCCGCATGCGAAAATTTGAGAAAATTCATGCCTAAATTAAGAATTTTAAAGTTTTTTCAATTTCAAGATATTAAAAAAATAAATTTACAAATTTAAATCAAAATCGAAGTTTAAAAAATTTATTTTTGAAAAAACAAATAGTTTAAACATCGTTTCTCAATCATGGATTCGAACCAAACCTCACAAAATATCAAAGTGAGTCAAGCCAGACTTGTAAACCACTTAACCACCGACCATCAAAAGGAATAGTAAAAGAAAAATTAAATATTTCAAAATTAAAATTAAATATATTCAAATTTAAAAATCCTTCTAAAAATTGATGAATAAGTAAGGGAGGGCAATAATATTTTCCCGTAATTTTTATTTTTTATTTTCGTAATTCGTAATTTTTCCCGATATTTTCGTAATCGTAATTCGTAACTCAAAAAACGCCGTAATTCGTAATTCGTAATCGTAATTCGTAATTACGACGCAACCCTGCTCCTTACCTATGGCATCTGTGGAGATTTCTGCTGATACGGAGGCCACAAATACATCGAGAGCAAGGGAGATAGGAATAAGTTTATGTTACGAGCCCAGACCCAGCGCCCGTAGACTCCCCGCGAGGCGCGTGCCGCAAAACCCCGCGCGAAGCGCGGGGTTTTGCACAAGCGCCTCGCCGACGCCCCATAGGTTTATGTTGCTTGTTTTTTGTGTTGTAACTTTGTATAATCTTGTTCAATCGCGGTGATTTTGGTGTCTTTCGACTCAGCTCGTCGAGCTCTTTCGAATGAACTATAATATGGTTAAAAAATTTTTAATTCCAAAAATCACCCATTTGGATTACCAGTTTTCAGGTATCTATATCTCGGGCCAATCAAGTCGGATTTCGTTGATTTTAGTGTCATTCGACTCAGCTCGACGAGCTCTTTCGAATGAGATATTATTTACATATTCGAATTTTTCGCCCCAAAAAAGTGCTTGTTCCCCCCTTTGGTTTTTCGGTTTTCAAGGAACTATATCTCGGCTCGTAGAAATTTCCGCAAAAAAAGAGTGGTACCATTCGACTCAGCTCGCCGAGACGAATCGAATGGTATATAATTTGACCCGTTTCTGAGTGGGCCACCGGCTAAAGTATATCCGGCCTCGGTTTAGGGTGTACGGAATTCTGGTCATCGAAAGTTTGGCACTGAAATTTTTCGGAACTTTGGTCACCAATTTTTTGTAATTATGATCTCCATGAACCTTGGTCACTAAGTCAAAAAACGGAATATTGGGCACTGGAATTTTGGTCGCCAAACGGAAAAAATGAATTTTATCATAACTGATATCAAAGTGATAAATTGTGATAAATTCACTCTGATAATTGTCAAGTAAAAGTTAAAACCTACTTTTATCGACAAAAAGAATAAAAAATAAATATTAAATATTTATTTAAAGAAATAAAATACAATCTGAAAATATAAAAATATTTTAAAAGGATTTAGAGAACGGCTTGGCGTTCGGAAGATTAAATTAAATTAATGAACAATTAGATGTTATGTGTGGATATTTGCCTATTGTTTATATAGGGCCCCATCCGCGATATAGTTAAAGAAAGAATGTGAAAAATAGTATGGAAAGTAAAGAAAAAGATATGTTTCTCTAACTATATCCGGTGGATTGAGAGGTCAAAGTGTTAGCCTATGGGAAAGAAAATGCATGGAAATTCTGTCCATGACAAATAAAAAATATAAAATTTAATAAATTATTTATAATTTAATTATTCGTGTATTTTTACACGACACTGCCCGCCAAGCGAAGTCGTCTATTTTCTTCCTCCTCCTTTTCTTCTTTAATTTTCTTCAAAATTTGATGCATCATGATGTCTTCCGATTTATTTTCATCTATCTTCTTTCCTGCAAGTGTGAGTATAAGTTTTAAAAATCTTCCTAGTCTCGTGTTTTTTATGTGTTTGAATAGAAATGGGAGAAAGCTATCAAAAAGCCAAATATATGTTATGTACGTAGCTACTGCTCTCATCCAGAGTTTTTCTAGGTTTATTGTCCAAATGTAATTGAATAGGTCTAATAATGGATTTTTTATTGTTTCTTCTGAGTAGTGTATGTATTCTTTATTATTTAAGGCTTTTTGTAATTTTTCTTGTTCGAACTTTCTGTCAATTCTATAAGTTTGGAACATTTGTAGAATCTCTATTCTAGGGTCTGTGTAATTTTTTATGATCAGATTATGGAATGCATGTGTTTCTATTACTGGATTGTTTATATTTTGTTGACCATTTAAGGTTAAGTCATGAATTTGCTTCTGTTGAATTTCTTTACTTTTTCCGGTTTTTTGGTTTATTGTTATTAATTTATTTTCAATAAATATTGTGGTGAATTGTGTTTCTGAGCAGAATGTTTCTGAAGAGTTATCTTTTATTATTAATGTATAGGGTTCAAGAAATGCTTTTATTTGTGTGTCTTTTATTGTAATGTTTATACTGATGTCTTTATAGCATTTTGAATTTCCTATGTATGTTATATTTTCTGCCGGTATGTGTAGGCAAGTCTTTGTTTCTAGTATTTCTTTCGATATCCATTTTCCTTTTATATATGGGGTGTTCATCAAGATTCTAGAGACTACGTTTGCTTCAATTCCAGAAATTATTTCATTTTGTAGATTATTTATATCTCGCGCACAAAGTATATTAGCCATGTGATCGAGGACTTTTCTTATTTTCTCGGTTGTAAGTGTTTCACTGGCTGTAAGTTCTGCTGCTAGTTGGTTAGACATGATTAGTCCTGCTTGTATTTGTTCGTTTTCTCTTTTCCTTCTTGTCTTTTTCATATTGAACATCTTGTATTGCGGCAATGGAACTGCATATCCTTGTTCGCTTAATATGAGTTCTCTCTGACAATCAGTGATTTTCATGGGATTATTTGCAAATGAGAGACCTATTTCCTTATTCTCAGCTAACCAAATTTTACCCATCCATGTTCCTTTCCATTTTCTAATTTTTGAAAATTTACACAATTTTTCGTTAATTTCTTTACTAATCTCCCATATAATTAATGAATCATCTTCTAGTAAGCATGCCTTGTTTTCATATTTACAATGAGAGATGTCTATCCCTGGTGAGAATATTATCGATGAGTCCGGTTTTACATAGATGCTTATATTGCTCAGGAAACAATTTAATTCGCTTGTCTCTTTGTACCCGATCGTCCAGTAAGAATATTCAATTTTGGCTTCATTGTTAGTATGGCTTGTGTTTCCAGATCCTGTTAATACCCCTAGTCTACATCTTGACTTTTTCCATATTCTATTACACTCTTCAACACTGACCTCATCTTTCCAAGTTGTTAGAATAAGATGGGGATTATTGATTAAATCAGTTTTAAATTTATATTTTGTACCTAACATAGAACAGTGAGCTGCTGGTATTTGTACTAAATCTATGTTGGGTTGATATATATCAAAATTATGTGTTATTGGTAATAATGGGTCCTTTGTAAAACTTATACAAGGTCGGTGATTTTCTTTTATTCGCCAATACATTTTGTTTTGCTCTGGGCATAACATTGGGGATTGTAAAAATCCTCCTGGTATAATCGTAGCGAGAATTAAGCCTAGAAGTATAGTATTTGTAAATACTTTTTTGATGTGCTTGATTTTACTAGGAAAGTTCTGTTCTTTAAAATTGCTATCTCCATTTACTGGACTTTCGCGATTATGAAGGTGATCTGGTGGTCTATCCAACGTTTTTCCCTTCCTCATTTTAAATTTTATCGATCGATTATTTCTATTTTCTATTACTTTTCCAATTTTCCAACAATCTTTTGTTAATGTCTCATCATGTATTTGGACTACTCCAATCTGTTTAAGTCCTTTTGCTGCGGATTTTGAGTTCTTTGAATATTTTTCCCAAGGGTCATTAACTCTATAAATTTTAGCTCCAGCCTTCGTTTGTACTGCATTTTTAGAATCGCACTGCCCGGACCAACCGTCTTGTAAATTTCCATCGGGTAATTTGTTGATTATTTGATTAAGCTGTTTCCCTATATTATAGGCTGGAGACTCGGGGTCAGGTTCTCTAACATTAATAGTCTCGATGTTCAGAAAGTCCTTTTCTTCAATTTTCTCAATAATTTTACTTTCTACCATCATTACATACTGATTTTCGTTTTGATTTTCATTCTCTTCTTCCATTTCTTTTATTCTAGCCTTTCCACAAACTATTGGCCCAACTTTAGTACGAAGTAGAAAGCGCTGTTCTCTTAATTTTTCTACACTTTCTAGAATATTTAAAACATCAGCTAATCCTAATATTACGTCTGGAGTACATTTCTTTACATTTATTTCATTTTTTTCATACAACCAAAAATCTCTTTGACTTGAAGGACAATAAATTCTCATTTGATCTAGATTGGGTGTAGTAAATCCTTCTATCATTAAATTAGATCCATCTTTTAATTTCATTTCGAATTTGATACGTGTAGAAGTAAATCTTGATTTTCGACCGCCATATGCGTCAATTTCAATTTCAGTTTTATGTTTGGGGTCCGAGTTTAAAAGTCCTAATTTTTTAGCAAAACTTTCGCTAATTAATGTACAAGTCGCGCCTGGGTCCATTAGTGTACGACCACGAATAGTTTCTTGATTTCTTAAATACTCTATATTCTTTGTGATTAATATTGTTTTAATTTTTTCTCCTTTTAATGCAAATGTATTGATTTCCTCCTTTTTACTTTTATATGTATTAATTTTATTTAATTCTATAAAATCTGTTATACACATTGAATCTTCATCAGAAAAGTCTGGCTCTTTTGTTTTATTAATCCTAAGATTATCTGTCATATTTTGTACAATTTCTTTATTAGTCATTTTCGCGCATACAGCTAGGTAATGAGGTTGAGAGCAGTTTTTGCATCTTATTTTATCGTTTTTACAGAATTTTATGATATGACCCTTCTCAAAGCATTTTATACACTTTCCTAATTCTTTTAGTCGTTGGATCCTATCTTCCCAGTTATCATAGTTTCTACACTGCATCGAGCTATGGCTTGTTAATTCACAAAATGCGCATGGTCTTTTAAGTCTATCTAGATCATTCGCGTATTGGTTTATTTCGGGCCTTGTGTTTTGCCTTTGTTCTCTCCAGCTCGTATTTCTATTAGGTTCAATAATTTGAGTAAATACATTGTGATTTCTGATTGGTGGTTGTCTATAAACTGATGAGTTCTGATTAATTTGTCCGTAAACAGCTTCTTTTATTTTTAAATGTCTATCGATTGAATCTAATAATTTTTCTACGGTCCAATTAGATGGATTTCTATTCTGTTCCTCCATAATGATACAGCTAACCCAGCCTCCGAATTTATTTTCTATTTGTTGTATTAACGCTCCATTATCTATCTCTTCTCCTAAAGCCCTCAATTGTTGTGTAACTCGATTAATTGTGATCCAATTATTTCTTACGTCATCTAGCTTGGAAGCACGTGGGATGAGTTTATTTAATTCACTATATAATTCTCTCTTAATTGTATGGCTTTCACCGAATCGCTTCTTTAAATGGTTTAGGACGAGCGGATAGTTGACTGCCGTAACCGCGTATCCACTAACCTCATTGTATGGATGTGGGCGGTGGAGAGAAGCTAGTAAATACGTCAATTTTTCCGAGTCATCTAAGTTATTATTTTTATCGATCGAGATTTCAAAGAGGCTCCAGAAACTTGGCCAATCACTAGATTTTCCGCTGAAGTTAGGGAGATTACAGATTGGAAGCCTAATCGAATTTGAATGTACAATGGTCATATTGGAAGAGCTTTCGTTGTAGGAAGTACTTTTGAATTCACCGAGATTTGCTTCCAACTCACAACTTAAATCCCTAGCTAATTCTATTAAGGCAATGAATCCATTCTCATCCTCTGCATAACTATTGTAATCTTTTAACATCTCTTCTCTCCTTTCTGGCGATTCTAAACTTATAAGCTTTGCCCACTCAGTATTAATCTGTTCTAGTACCTCAACTGCCTTTGACAGTTTCAATTGATAACCCTTCAAATTTGTCGCGTTCTCCTGGGAAATTCCATTACTTAACAAATCCCTAACTGTATTTATGTAGCTTATTGTTCGTTTCTTGAGTGGTCCAAGTCTCATTTTTAAAGGTCCGGCAAAGATTCGAGTACTCATTTTTCAATAGCAGCCTAGGTAATTTAAGCTCTGCTAATACAAAGAATTTCTGTGTGTTCAAAAAGCTCGTAATCAATTGTGATAATTAAAGTATATCTGAAGTTTCAACAGATTAAACTACTTTTCTTTAATTTTAAATCTCAATAAGTTAGTCGTCTAAAATACAGAATTAATTATAGGAATTCAATAAAAATTTAAAATAATTTTTTATTATTATTTGTTGTTGTTTGTACTGTAATTGGTTTGTTTGTTGTTGTTGCTGTTAAGGAAGTGTTTGAAGACGAATTTCCTCTTGTAGTTTTGGCTTGGGCCTTGTGTTGAATGAATAAACAAGTGCAATTGGTTTCCAGAATGTCGGAGCTGGGCCGATCCAGAATTTGCTTTAGCACTGTTTGTTGAATTCTGAAGTTGTAGAAAATTCGCCTCTCCCGGAGCACCACTTTTTTGTCAAGTAAAAGTTAAAACCTACTTTTATCGACAAAAAGAATAAAAAATAAATATTAAATATTTATTTAAAGAAATAAAATACAATCTGAAAATATAAAAATATTTTAAAAGGATTTAGAGAACGGCTTGGCGTTCGGAAGATTAAATTAAATTAATGAACAATTAGATGTTATGTGTGGATATTTGCCTATTGTTTATATAGGGCCCCATCCGCGATATAGTTAAAGAAAGAATGTGAAAAATAGTATGGAAAGTAAAGAAAAAGATATGTTTCTCTAACTATATCCGGTGGATTGAGAGGTCAAAGTGTTAGCCTATGGGAAAGAAAATGCATGGAAATTCTGTCCATGACAAATAAAAAATATAAAATTTAATAAATTATTTATAATTTAATTATTCGTGTATTTTTACACGACACTGCCCGCCAAGCGAAGTCGTCTATTTTCTTCCTCCTCCTTTTCTTCTTTAATTTTCTTCAAAATTTGATGCATCATGATGTCTTCCGATTTATTTTCATCTATCTTCTTTCCTGCAAGTGTGAGTATAAGTTTTAAAAATCTTCCTAGTCTCGTGTTTTTTATGTGTTTGAATAGAAATGGGAGAAAGCTATCAAAAAGCCAAATATATGTTATGTACGTAGCTACTGCTCTCATCCAGAGTTTTTCTAGGTTTATTGTCCAAATGTAATTGAATAGGTCTAATAATGGATTTTTTATTGTTTCTTCTGAGTAGTGTATGTATTCTTTATTATTTAAGGCTTTTTGTAATTTTTCTTGTTCGAACTTTCTGTCAATTCTATAAGTTTGGAACATTTGTAGAATCTCTATTCTAGGGTCTGTGTAATTTTTTATGATCAGATTATGGAATGCATGTGTTTCTATTACTGGATTGTTTATATTTTGTTGACCATTTAAGGTTAAGTCATGAATTTGCTTCTGTTGAATTTCTTTACTTTTTCCGGTTTTTTGGTTTATTGTTATTAATTTATTTTCAATAAATATTGTGGTGAATTGTGTTTCTGAGCAGAATGTTTCTGAAGAGTTATCTTTTATTATTAATGTATAGGGTTCAAGAAATGCTTTTATTTGTGTGTCTTTTATTGTAATGTTTATACTGATGTCTTTATAGCATTTTGAATTTCCTATGTATGTTATATTTTCTGCCGGTATGTGTAGGCAAGTCTTTGTTTCTAGTATTTCTTTCGATATCCATTTTCCTTTTATATATGGGGTGTTCATCAAGATTCTAGAGACTACGTTTGCTTCAATTCCAGAAATTATTTCATTTTGTAGATTATTTATATCTCGCGCACAAAGTATATTAGCCATGTGATCGAGGACTTTTCTTATTTTCTCGGTTGTAAGTGTTTCACTGGCTGTAAGTTCTGCTGCTAGTTGGTTAGACATGATTAGTCCTGCTTGTATTTGTTCGTTTTCTCTTTTCCTTCTTGTCTTTTTCATATTGAACATCTTGTATTGCGGCAATGGAACTGCATATCCTTGTTCGCTTAATATGAGTTCTCTCTGACAATCAGTGATTTTCATGGGATTATTTGCAAATGAGAGACCTATTTCCTTATTCTCAGCTAACCAAATTTTACCCATCCATGTTCCTTTCCATTTTCTAATTTTTGAAAATTTACACAATTTTTCGTTAATTTCTTTACTAATCTCCCATATAATTAATGAATCATCTTCTAGTAAGCATGCCTTGTTTTCATATTTACAATGAGAGATGTCTATCCCTGGTGAGAATATTATCGATGAGTCCGGTTTTACATAGATGCTTATATTGCTCAGGAAACAATTTAATTCGCTTGTCTCTTTGTACCCGATCGTCCAGTAAGAATATTCAATTTTGGCTTCATTGTTAGTATGGCTTGTGTTTCCAGATCCTGTTAATACCCCTAGTCTACATCTTGACTTTTTCCATATTCTATTACACTCTTCAACACTGACCTCATCTTTCCAAGTTGTTAGAATAAGATGGGGATTATTGATTAAATCAGTTTTAAATTTATATTTTGTACCTAACATAGAACAGTGAGCTGCTGGTATTTGTACTAAATCTATGTTGGGTTGATATATATCAAAATTATGTGTTATTGGTAATAATGGGTCCTTTGTAAAACTTATACAAGGTCGGTGATTTTCTTTTATTCGCCAATACATTTTGTTTTGCTCTGGGCATAACATTGGGGATTGTAAAAATCCTCCTGGTATAATCGTAGCGAGAATTAAGCCTAGAAGTATAGTATTTGTAAATACTTTTTTGATGTGCTTGATTTTACTAGGAAAGTTCTGTTCTTTAAAATTGCTATCTCCATTTACTGGACTTTCGCGATTATGAAGGTGATCTGGTGGTCTATCCAACGTTTTTCCCTTCCTCATTTTAAATTTTATCGATCGATTATTTCTATTTTCTATTACTTTTCCAATTTTCCAACAATCTTTTGTTAATGTCTCATCATGTATTTGGACTACTCCAATCTGTTTAAGTCCTTTTGCTGCGGATTTTGAGTTCTTTGAATATTTTTCCCAAGGGTCATTAACTCTATAAATTTTAGCTCCAGCCTTCGTTTGTACTGCATTTTTAGAATCGCACTGCCCGGACCAACCGTCTTGTAAATTTCCATCGGGTAATTTGTTGATTATTTGATTAAGCTGTTTCCCTATATTATAGGCTGGAGACTCGGGGTCAGGTTCTCTAACATTAATAGTCTCGATGTTCAGAAAGTCCTTTTCTTCAATTTTCTCAATAATTTTACTTTCTACCATCATTACATACTGATTTTCGTTTTGATTTTCATTCTCTTCTTCCATTTCTTTTATTCTAGCCTTTCCACAAACTATTGGCCCAACTTTAGTACGAAGTAGAAAGCGCTGTTCTCTTAATTTTTCTACACTTTCTAGAATATTTAAAACATCAGCTAATCCTAATATTACGTCTCGAGTACATTTCTTTACATTTATTTCATTTTTTTCATACAACCAAAAATCTCTTTGACTTGAAGGACAATAAATTCTCATTTGATCTAGATTGGGTGTAGTAAATCCTTCTATCATTAAATTAGATCCATCTTTTAATTTCATTTCGAATTTGATACGTGTAGAAGTAAATCTTGATTTTCGACCGCCATATGCGTCAATTTCAATTTCAGTTTTATGTTTGGGGTCCGAGTTTAAAAGTCCTAATTTTTTAGCAAAACTTTCGCTAATTAATGTACAAGTCGCGCCTGGGTCCATTAGTGTACGACCACGAATAGTTTCTTGATTTCTTAAATACTCTATATTCTTTGTGATTAATATTGTTTTAATTTTTTCTCCTTTTAATGCAAATGTATTGATTTCCTCCTTTTTACTTTTATATGTATTAATTTTATTTAATTCTATAAAATCTGTTATACACATTGAATCTTCATCAGAAAAGTCTGGCTCTTTTGTTTTATTAATCCTAAGATTATCTGTCATATTTTGTACAATTTCTTTATTAGTCATTTTCGCGCATACAGCTAGGTAATGAGGTTGAGAGCAGTTTTTGCATCTTATTTTATCGTTTTTACAGAATTTTATGATATGACCCTTCTCAAAGCATTTTATACACTTTCCTAATTCTTTTAGTCGTTGGATCCTATCTTCCCAGTTATCATAGTTTCTACACTGCATCGAGCTATGGCTTGTTAATTCACAAAATGCGCATGGTCTTTTAAGTCTATCTAGATCATTCGCGTATTGGTTTATTTCGGGCCTTGTGTTTTGCCTTTGTTCTCTCCAGCTCGTATTTCTATTAGGTTCAATAATTTGAGTAAATACATTGTGATTTCTGATTGGTGGTTGTCTATAAACTGATGAGTTCTGATTAATTTGTCCGTAAACAGCTTCTTTTATTTTTAAATGTCTATCGATTGAATCTAATAATTTTTCTACGGTCCAATTAGATGGATTTCTATTCTGTTCCTCCATAATGATACAGCTAACCCAGCCTCCGAATTTATTTTCTATTTGTTGTATTAACGCTCCATTATCTATCTCTTCTCCTAAAGCCCTCAATTGTTGTGTAACTCGATTAATTGTGATCCAATTATTTCTTACGTCATCTAGCTTGGAAGCACGTGGGATGAGTTTATTTAATTCACTATATAATTCTCTCTTAATTGTATGGCTTTCACCGAATCGCTTCTTTAAATGGTTTAGGACGAGCGGATAGTTGACTGCCGTAACCGCGTACCCACTAACCTCATTGTATGGATGTGGGCGGTGGAGAGAAGCTAGTAAATACGTCAATTTTTCCGAGTCATCTAAGTTATTATTTTTATCGATCGAGATTTCAAAGAGGCTCCAGAAACTTGGCCAATCACTAGATTTTCCGCTGAAGTTAGGGAGATTACAGATTGGAAGCCTAATCGAATTTGAATGTACAATGGTCATATTGGAAGAGCTTTCGTTGTAGGAAGTACTTTTGAATTCACCGAGATTTGCTTCCAACTCACAACTTAAATCCCTAGCTAATTCTATTAAGGCAATGAATCCATTCTCATCCTCTGCATAACTATTGTAATCTTTTAACATCTCTTCTCTCCTTTCTGGCGATTCTAAACTTATAAGCTTTGCCCACTCAGTATTAATCTGTTCTAGTACCTCAACTGCCTTTGACAGTTTCAATTGATAACCCTTCAAATTTGTCGCGTTCTCCTGGGAAATTCCATTACTTAACAAATCCCTAACTGTATTTATGTAGCTTATTGTTCGTTTCTTGAGTGGTCCAAGTCTCATTTTTAAAGGTCCGGCAAAGATTCGAGTACTCATTTTTCAATAGCAGCCTAGGTAATTTAAGCTCTGCTAATACAAAGAATTTCTGTGTGTTCAAAAAGCTCGTAATCAATTGTGATAATTAAAGTATATCTGAAGTTTCAACAGATTAAACTACTTTTCTTTAATTTTAAATCTCAATAAGTTAGTCGTCTAAAATACAGAATTAATTATAGGAATTCAATAAAAATTTAAAATAATTTTTTATTATTATTTGTTGTTGTTTGTACTGTAATTGGTTTGTTTGTTGTTGTTGCTGTTAAGGAAGTGTTTGAAGACGAATTTCCTCTTGTAGTTTTGGCTTGGGCCTTGTGTTGAATGAATAAACAAGTGCAATTGGTTTCCAGAATGTCGGAGCTGGGCCGATCCAGAATTTGCTTTAGCACTGTTTGTTGAATTCTGAAGTTGTAGAAAATTCGCCTCTCCCGGAGCACCACTTTTTTGTCAAGTAAAAGTTAAAACCTACTTTTATCGACAAAAAGAATAAAAAATAAATATTAAATATTTATTTAAAGAAATAAAATACAATCTGAAAATATAAAAATATTTTAAAAGGATTTAGAGAACGGCTTGGCGTTCGGAAGATTAAATTAAATTAATGAACAATTAGATGTTATGTGTGGATATTTGCCTATTGTTTATATAGGGCCCCATCCGCGATATAGTTAAAGAAAGAATGTGAAAAATAGTATGGAAAGTAAAGAAAAAGATATGTTTCTCTAACTATATCCGGTGGATTGAGAGGTCAAAGTGTTAGCCTATGGGAAAGAAAATGCATGGAAATTCTGTCCATGACAAATAAAAAATATAAAATTTAATAAATTATTTATAATTTAATTATTCGTGTATTTTTACACGACAATAATTTCACTCAAAGTGATACATTCACTCTCCCAGTTGTTCAATTTTCCGGTTGATTACTCTCTCTCTCACCTGATCACTCTCCAGAATGATTACTAATTTGTAAGTGTAAGTATGAGAAACTTTTAATAATAAACTTTCTAAATTTTTCTATCCTTAATAACGCCATTTTAACGCACATTGACAATTTATTTTATTGATATCCTTCTAGCTTTCATATGATACTTAAAATCCTGACAATCATCTTTAGCAGATGAACAAATAAAATTTATTTTATTTAAATTTATTTTAAATTTTTGTTTTAGCGACTATGTATGACTCTTGTGTAGAGGGGTTAGGCTTGGAAACGTGGCATAAATGGTTAGACGGAAAAAATTAATAAAACTTATTGATTTCTAAATTTAAAGGAAATTATTGAGAGCACAAGATTATATTTATTTAAAAAATATATTTGGTTATCAATTGAAGTATCATTTAAACTGATCAACAAACTGAAGATAGGGTAGACAAACTGAAGATAGGGTAGATTTGCGGCAGTCGCGAGGCGAAAAGTCGCCTAGCGACTTGTCGCGTGTCGCGCGATGTAAGCGTAGCATAAGCGATGCTTGGTTTAAATTTTACAAAGGATTTGCAAGGTTGCAAAAATAAAGAAATTACTAACTAAACTACATACGTATACTTGAATGCTAGAATATTTTAACAGCATCAAATGTGTGAATTCGTCAAAACATAACTAAGTAAAAACTCTTAATTTATATCGAGAAATATACATATAAATTGCTCATAAAAATGGCATAATCTAAGGAGATTTCTTTTTATATTTCTCTAATATTATGACGATTCAACCATCAAGAAAGTAGTTCGAAAAGCAATATTTAACATAACAGATTTTGTTTATATTTCGATGAAAATAAATTGAAATAAAAAAATATTTGCATCTACATACCTACATATATTTATTTGGGTATTTATTGAATAAATTAATATATTTTATTTTTAATTCTGAAAATGGCATGTACATCAGGGCTGGAGAATTTTGAATTTTAAAAAGCGGAAGACGGAAGGCGGAAGAAACGGAAGAAAATAAAAAAACGGAAGACGAAAGACGGAAGCGGAAGACCCAAAAAAGACGGAAGTAGGCGGAAGACGGAAGACGGAAGCGGAAGAAAAATAAAAAATTTTATTCATAATCAAAATTAAAAATTTTCATATTATGATGTAGAAATAATAATTTTTCAACATTTTCAACCTTTAAACTTTTTCGTAGATTACTGACGATCAAACCAGTAGTGCTAAAAACACGTTCACTTTCTGAAGATGATGCTGGAGCAGATAATAATTTTGTTGAGAGCTTAGATAACATCGGCCATTTGATTGCATTTTGACTAAACCAATACGAAAATGGATCAGCACCAAGCGGCAATTTTTTTGTATGCAAATAATCATTCACTTCAACCTGGATAATATTAAGTTAAAATAACAGGAGACATAAATAAACCTCTGCTCGCTGCCTAACATTCAATTCAGATGGAGATAGAAGAGGTGCAACAAGAAGTGATTCAACTGAAGAAGCCATATTTTCTTCAAATTCTGCAGCAAGACTTTCCATTCCTTGAGGCGCATCTAATTCTTGTTCAACATTTTCTTCATCCAATTGTTGATCCTAAATTTGGAAATAAGAAAATTCTATAAAAGTCAATCTAACTCTTATTCCGCTAACTTTCTCTGCTTCTTCAATCAACCAATTGGTATATTCAAGATGTCTTTCATTTGGAAGATAGGGAGATAATTTAAAACGAGGATCAATAATAGTTGACAAAACTAATTCTCTATTATCTTCCCATGCTAGTCGCTTTAGGCTACCAGAGGCATCAAATTTTTCTCCCATCCGTTTTTTTAGTCCTTCCAAAATTGATTTTTTAACATTCATTAATTCTCCAGTTTTTTCAAGCGAAAAACAAACAAGTTTGAATAAAGGTATAATACTAGAAATAGAAGTGGATCTTTTCTGCAACTCATTTGTTGCTTTGTAAATTGGAAGAAGGATCTAAATTTTAATATCGATTTAAAAATTATTAAATTAACCTGTTTAAGTGTTAATAAGACTGCCCAATCATCACTGGAAAATTTTGGTAAAGAAGGATCTTTTGCACTTAGAAGTGAAATGGCCTGTCTATTTGAAATAAATCTATCCAACATATCAAATGTTGAAGACCATCGTACCTTAATATTATTAAATTAAAAATAGGTATTGTATTAAAGTTAAAATCTACCTCAGAATCTTTAATTAATATTAATTGAGGCAGTTCAATTATTTTTTGAATATTTTCAAATTCATTCCTTTGAATTTTTGATTTTCTAAGTTTTCTTACAAATTTTTTTATTCGTTCAATTAAACATTTTAAATTATTCTCATCACTAATAATTCGCATTCCATCCCAAATAGACTGAAAATTATAAAAACCTATAGGACAAATAAGAAATACTAGATTTAATTTATGGGCGAAGCAGTCTATCGATTTGAAACCCAAATCATTTGCTACTTTAATCATGACTTCAGCAGAATCTCTCACAATCAAAAATATCTTTTCCTCAATCTCAAAATTATTTAATACAAATCTAAGCAATTCCTTTAGTTCAGCTGCAGTATGCCTACCTGAATTTAATATTTATTTAATATTTAAATTTTGAATACCTTTAATTGGCTTAGCACCTAACACAATAAATTTTGCAATACCATCTATAATATAATGACCAGTAACTGACAGAAGAGAATGAGCCCCATCTCGAGAAGACCAAGTATCGCATGTAATAGATACAAAATTTGCAATATTCAATTCTTTCTTAACTCTAGCCTAAATAACTTAACTGTTGAAATATAAAAAACAAACCTCCACTTTTTCATAAATTTTTGGCAACATATTATTTGTAAAAAAGAATCTACTTGGTAGATTATATTTGGGTAAAGCAATGGTCATTAACCTTTAAAACCAAAATATTTGCTTAGAATTTATTTTTAATATCGAACCTTTTAAAACCAATATTATCAACAACCGAAAGTGGCTGTATGTCAGCACATATAAATTCAATAATCGATTTATTAATTTGTTGTGTCTTCTCTCCATCTGATTCCCATGGACCTTAAATTTAATTCAATACTAACAATATATTCTAAATAATTACTTTTTGCTCGTAAAGAAGTAATGATATCTGTCATTTTTCTGTTATTAATATCATCATCACTTAAAAGATTTTCATCAATTGTTGCAACTGTTGATGATGACGATTGTTCCATTGTTAAAAATGCACTAAAAATAAAAAAAAATTTTTTTGCTAAATTTACCGCTTTATTGATCTCTGACAATTTTCCTCATTTTGTTTCCGTTTCTTTGCATATTCTTTGTATTTTTCCCCATGTTTATGTTGAATGTGCCAAATCAAAGTATTTGTAGATGATTTTGGAGGGTAATCTTTCTTGTATTCACAACCTTCTTCTTTGCAAAATGCTACTCTACCAGAAAGCTTGAAATAATTCCAAATTGCAGACATAATTTTGAATGTGTAAAAATATTAAAATAATAAATTTCTTTTACTAATAATAAACATTATCTTTAAAATATAAATTAAAATAAACACAACGCCAAAAAATTTCACGAAAAAATCAAGGTCAACAAAATCAACAACTTGCCAAAAATTTTACCGGAATTAGGGGTGTATTTTTGGCGGAAGAGGGTGAAAAAGCGGAAGACGGAAGGCGGAAGCGGAAGGGTCAAAAAAGACGGAATTCGGCGGAAGACGGAAGACGGAAGCGGAAGAAAATCCAGCCCTGATGTACATACATATAATACATAGCTTGAATTTATCATTTTAGGGCGCTGGATAAATAAAGTACTTTTAATGTTTTTAATAAAAGTATATTTTAATCAAAATATTTAAAATAAATATATTTTAGATTTGTCTGGTATGTATTTACTAAATTATAAACAAAAAGTGCATTTTTAAGTAATATAAAAAGCAAAATATGTAAATTAAAATTAAAAATTTTCATTACCAAATAATTTATTAAATATTTATTTAAATGCTCTATAAAATAATTATTTTTATTGGTTTTTATTCAATTTTGGAATATTCGTCTGCAGATGAAGCAAAATGTTTAAAATGTATTTGTAATCACGAATCTGGATGTAAACCTTTAAAATGTCATTGGGATGTTAATAGCCTAAGTTGTGGCTACTTTCAGGTAAAAATACCTGGGCACCTTCTATATAATAATAAAATTGAGAATTAATTAAAGATTGGTACTTGTTGCCGTAGAGAGTATTTTTGGTACAAATATTTGTGTCTGATCATCATGTAATATTTATGAGAAACACATACAGGGTGGGGCAAAAGTTCGGCGACAAATGTTTTTAATAAAATCTATTGTAAAAAAATTTTATTTAAGATTAAAAAATGATAAGATATAATCAATAGGATATAATAATCATTTTATTAAAGTAATTTTTCAAAATGATCGACCCTGACTGAAATACACGCATCCAAACACTTACGGATTTTACTCACAATGGTCGCGCATTGTTCATAGGTTATTTCGTTCCAGGCTCGCTCCAAAACAACATTAGTTCCTCCGATGTTGTTCCGAACTTTTGCCCCGAACTTTTGCCCAACTTTTGTTCTTCCGAACTTTTGCCCCACCATGTACATAGTACTTAAATTTCGTAAATATTTATTCCCACCCAGACGCCGAGACAATTAATGAGCTGCTTCCCTACTCTCTTAGTATAAAAGGATTTAAGTTCGTTTCTAAGGAAACTTACTATTTAAAGTTAAACAAAAAATATACTATAAATATATAGAAATATATTCAGATAAAATTGCCATATTACATAGACTGTGGATCACCGATGCGTAAAAGTGGAGAATCTATTGATAGTGCTTGGAAAAGATGTTCCGGTGATTACCAGTGCTCATTAAAGTGCGTCCAGGTAAAGACGAGTTTTTTCACTATTTTTCATCTGTTAATGCATAATTTTTAGGCATATATTAAGAGATACCAAGGAAAATGTCCAGCAAACATGAATGCTTGTGAGAAAATGTCTCGTGTTCATAATGGAGGGCCAGGCGGATGTCGGAGCAGTAGTACCAACGGATATTGGGCTGCCATAAAGAAATGCCATGGATAAAGAAAAATTGTAAATATAAATTAGGAAAACAGTATTACTAAATATTTAATTAATCTTGAAATATTAAAAATATTAATTAATAGTTATATTTAATTAATAGTTATGTAAACCAAAATTTTCGATTGCAGCGCAAAAAAGTGAATTTTACGTGCCTTTGGCACCTTTGCCACTTATAAATGCAAGTTTTCTTCCCGTGCGCAGAAATGATGAATTTTTGGCGCTTACTGCATAGAGTGGTCACTCGTGAATAAGTGATAATACTGTAATTGAAGATTATTAATATCCCCATATGTGTGGACCATCCATCAATGACAATAATGGATTCTGCCTCAACATTTGCAGTTATTATAGGTAGCAATGTTGCTACTGTTCTATCAGCAATATTCGTTCACCTTTTAATCAAAAAACCAAATCATGTTAATTCGACTCATAAAATTTCATGGACTCAAAGGTTCATTGGATGCATAAAAGTTCATTGAACATAAACTAGACCAGAGCCAAAATTTATTGTAATCATCCAATCAGCAAATTTTTATTTTTATCTCTAAAAAGGGTATATAGTTTGACGAACAAATATAAACAAAAAGTACACTATTATAAACATATCTCGGCAAATATCCTTTTAATAGTTAATGTCTTCCCAAATCATCGTCATCCCCAATTTCTATTTCCGTAGCCTTACAAAAAAGCAAGTTTTTTTCTACGAGATTAAAAATTATTTTATAATAATAAAGATGAGAATAAATAAACACTTTATTTTTTGATAAAGCTGTGATTACTTGGATAGATAATTATTTTTCCAGAGGAATTTTTTTTCAAAGAAAATTTCGAATAGAAAAATAATATGTAAAAAACTGTGTTCATTATTCATTAATATTTTATTATTTTTTAAATATTTCTTTCAAAAATTAATAAAATACACCTTAAACTATTTGATGCTTAAGAATTCAATTCCACTCTCAAGGAAAACTCTTAAGATTTAAATTGATTTTTGCGATAATGCTGGGATTATTCTATTATTTCTACTAAAATAATCATACATATATACCTGGGCTGGAGAATTTTGAATTTTAAAAAGCGGAAGTCCGAAGCGGAAGAGTCAAAAAAGACGGAATTCTGCGGAAAGCGGAATCAAGCACTAGGCCTAACTGCACTTTATGGGTCCGATCCCGATTTGGATGATTTATATGTCTTTCGAAAGAGCTCGTCGAGATGAGTCGAACCACGCCAAAATTAGCCCGCGGACTCAACTGTGGGCCGAGATGTAGGGCTCGAAATGGTCAAATTTGTGGGTGGATTTTTGGGAAGAAAAATGTCTTTGCTACATGATGGCCGTGCTTCGCTGCAGTCGCGCTCGCTTCGCTCGCGGCGACCGTAGCGAAGCGGCGGCCGTCGTTTCGCTCGACATACCCGGCTTCCTCCGCAGTGGCAAATACTTTTTCCAAGAAAATCCTGTGTAAAAACAAACGTCATAGCTTTGTCAAATCAAGTCGGACTTTGTTGATTTTTGTGTCATTCGACTCAGCTCGAGGAGCTCTTTCGAATGAGCTATTATTTGCATATTTGAATTTTTCACCCCCAGAAAATTAGGGGTCTGAAACTCGGCTCAGAATTTTTTCCGCTGGATAATTTTAGTATCGTTCGACTAAGCTCGCCGAGCTCTTTCGAATGCAGTTTAGCCCAGCACTGGTGCATAGGATTTTTCATACTTGGTGTATAGTCCTTGTTGAACACATCCCCAGTTGTATTAGCTCCATCGAGTCTTCCATTTCTTATAAACTATTCAATTTATAGCTTGTGTATATTCGGCCTCGGTCCTCGGCGAGGTTCGATACATTCTCATAATTATTTCATACTGTATTACTAAATATTTAGACATACTTAGAACTTAAGCGCATAATAATGCAAAGTTTAATTCTTCCTTTGATTCTCAGCATTATCTTTTTGGGAATCCCATTTGTAAATTCACTTGGATTTCCAATATTTCCAATGATGTCTTCGGCGACTTGTTGTTGTTGCGGAGACTGTGGGGGTTATGGTGGACAGCAGAGATGCACGAAAATTTTTCGTTTCGTTTCGTTTTCGTAGATTTTCGTGGATTTTTGATGATTTTCGTTTTGTTTCGTGTTTCGTTTAAAAATAATTTTTTTCGTTTCTTTCGTTTCGTATTTCACTAAAAAATTATTTTCGTTTCATTTTCGTTTCGTAAACTCAATTTTTAGACGAAAATGACGAAAATGATATTCGATAGTTTTAGGCAATTTTTTTTCTATTTTGTAGTATTTTTAAGCCAAAAATTGAAAATTTTTCTCCCGGGAATTGAAAATTCAAAAAAATTTTGCCTGCGGCGCTGAAAATGGAAGAAATCTGGCTTCTTGTCTTCCAAATCTCTCAAAATTTTCGCCTGCGGCGCTAAAAACAGTTCCTTATATCTTCAGTTGAATTTGCCTAAGGTCATTATTACTGGTTTTTTGAAGTGATCTGGATCAAGGGTGGGGATATCAGGCGATATAGAAGGATATCGGGGATCTGGGTTCCAGATCAGGAATGGGTGGTACCCAAATTTACATTTTTGGAAGTAAATTTGGGGAAATAGAGAAATTAAATGGATAGAGAATGAGGGGGGATATAAGGATTCAAAGAGCATTAGAAGATCTTTGTGGATTAATACGGGTATCCGAGAGAATATCAATATTGCGTCTAAATCGTTTAGCCCCTAAATATCTCACCTAATAATTTCCACACACTTCCTCTTAATTACTCCAAATGACCCGATATATTTCATACATGCTAGTCGGGAATATCAGGGAATATGATGGATTAAGTGGATATCAAAGTATTTGAAGGATATCAGAGGATTTTGAGGCCAATATTTGAAGTCAATCAAATATTTGATGCATTTAGACATGTACAACCTCGAAAAACTTCTTATCTAGCATTAAAATCTAAAGATTCATAATTTAGATTTTTTTCGTTTCGTTTCGTTTCGTGAAAATTGAGATTTTTTTCGTTTCTTTCGTTTCGTATTTCGTTAAAAAAATATTTTCGTTTCGTTTTCGTTTCGTACAATGACGAATTTATTTTTTTCGTTTTCGTTTCGTTGAGTGCAAAATTTTATTTTCGTGCATCTCTGGTGGACAGGGAGGCTGTGGAAGAGGTTGTGGTGGTGGTGGAGGAGGTATTTAATTATTTATTTTAAACACAATAAAAATACTTAACTGAAATCTTTACAAATTATTTTCCACGTATATCTAAATTATTTTAGGCATTCAGGTTATTAATACTGGAGGTAGTGGAGGAGGTCGTGGTGGTGAAGGTGGAGGTTATGGTGGTGGAAGTGGAGGAGGTTCTGGTGTTAGAGGAGGCGGTGGTCAAACCTATATTAGACCAGTGGTATCTTTTTAATAATGAACTAGGTAAGCTGATCTTAACATTCTACAAAAAGTAAGAGCCAAATAAAAATCGAAAACGTTTGACCTCACTTATTAAACTGTAACTTTTTGCAGGCAGATCTAAGATGAAAATATAGCTTTCGATTGATATAATAACTATTTAAATCGGTTCAGAATCGGAACTTATATGTATGGTTTGGGTACTCTTTTTTAGCCACGCCCTTTTTTCCTTTTCACTCATTATTCTTTTACTCTTCTTTCCGTGGCGCGAACTTTGCGGACCCGAATTTTGCGGACCCGAACTTTGCGGACCCGAAATTTGCGGAACGAAAGTTGCGGACCGGAAGGTTGCGGACACGAAGTTTGCGGACCTGATCTTTGCGGAACCAAGATTTTAGGACCGACATTTGAGTAAAAAGGGAAAATTAAAAATTTTATTTTTCGAGGATTCAGGCAGAGTTTACTATGATCCGTACCGGATTCAAAATTTTTATTGATTTTTCAAAATTTTGGCCCTATCTGAAATTAGGGTGGGAATCGTTTTTTTTCATAACTTTTTCTTTACTTTTTTCCTCCCCTTACATGACATAATGGTCAGCATTTTCTTCCTTATTTAGTTCAATTGAATTTGCCCGTGGCATAATCAAATGAGTAATGATAAAGAAAAGGATTGATTTTTAAATATTTTTTCCTTATTTTCATTCCTAATAGTATTTGTTTATTTTATAGTATTTGTTTATTTGTCCGAGTCCGTCCGTGTTTTGTCTGTCCGTGTTTAGTCTGTCCGTGTACGTCCGTGTTTTGTCTGTCCGTGTACGTCCGTGTTTTGTCTGTCCTTGTTCGTCGGTGTTTTGTCTGTCCGAGTCCGTCCGTGCTTTGTTTGTCCGAGTCCGTCCGTGTTCGTCCGTGTGACAGACAAAACACTGACAGACAACACACGGACGAACACTGACAGACAAAACACGGACGAACACGGACAGACAAAACACGGACGAACACGGACAGACAAAACACGGACGGACTCGGACAAATAAACAAATACTATAAAATAAACAAATACTATTAGGAATGAAAATAAGGAAAAAATATTTAAAAATCAATCCTTTTCTTTATCATTACTCATTTGATTATGCCACGGGCAAATTCAATGGAACTAAATAAGGAAGAAAATGCTGACCATTATGTCATGTAAGGGGAGGAAAAAAGAAATGAAAAAAGTTATGAAAAAAAACGATTCCCACCCTAATTTCAGATAGGGCCAAAATTTTTATCAATTTTTTATCTTAAAATTATTTCATAATTTAATAATCGAAAAAATTCCTTTAAAAAATCATTTATATGGCCATTTCATAAGGTCATGATGCCTGAATTCATCCTAATTAGCGCCACAGACTAAAATTTTTGAAATTTCCTAGGTTCAGTAGACTCTATTGTCGGTCCGCAAATCAAAGATCCGCAAAATTCGGGTCCGCGTAGTTCGGGTCCGCAAAATTCGGGTCCGCAAAGTTCGGGTCCGCAAATTAAAATCCGCAAATTTCGACGCGCCGATTTTTTTGTAAATCTAAAACAAAAAATTGACTTCAGTAGAATTGATTGATAGATGACAGGTTCCTCAGAATCAAAAAAGTTATGGCCAAAATATACCCCAGATACTACATAGTCGTTACTGAATCATACCCCACCCTCTACTCAGCTTATCGAACTCTTTCAAATGAGTTCAAAATATTGCAAAAATAGGGCGAAATTGGTCCCCCTTTCAATCAAGGGACCTTTAATTCCTGATATATCATAGCAAGAATTATATCGGAGGATATGCATGGATCAATGTGGATTTGAAAGCTCTCCTAAATTTATTCCTTGATATACCTCTCGATACCAAGATCTTAATCCCCGGCTACCCGACACTTGAGGATATGACTTTTGAGGACCAGACACTTGAAGACCGAATTTTGAGGACGCGACCTTTGAGGATGCGTCTCTTGAGGACGCGACTTTTGAGGATGCGACCTTTGGGGATGCGACTTTTGAGGATCAGACAAATGAGGATACTCTAATGTCAAAAAAATACAAAATAAATAATGTTAATTTTATGTTTAAAAAATTTAAATTTTATAATTTTACGGCTTGCTCAAGGCCTAAGAGCAAATAGTGATCATTATTAAATATAATCGTTTCAGTTTTCGAAGCAGTTGAAATTTTGAAAATTCGTTGAAAATTTTCATGAATTGAATAGGGTTGTCGGTTCCTAGAAATTCTTCGGATATCTGAAACCGAACCGAAAAACCGAACCGAAAATTCTCGGATATTGGACCGAACCGAAAATTTTTTCGAGGTTAAGAAGTTATGGCTGTAGTGTAGTGTACCGGTGGTAAAAGTTCGTGACGTGACGTATGTCATTCGATTCGTCTCGACGAGCTGAGTCGAACGGAACCACTCCCTACTTTAGGAAATAATTCTGCACCGAGTTATAGGTCCCGAAATATCGAAAAACCAAAGAGGGGACCAAGCTGTAGTAAAAGCCTAGGGACCAAGTTCAAACTCAAAAATAAGTTCAACCGAATTCTAAACAAATTTAAAAGATTTATTTTTCAATTTAAATTAAAGTCCAACAATAAATAAGTTAAGTGCGCCAACAAAGAAATAGATAAGCCAGAGAAAGGAACCAACAGAATAGAGCTGATTAGAAAGCTAATGTGGGTTTTGGAAGGAAGATTATATAGGCCAAAAAATAGGCGGGTAGATAAAGTTAAAGGTAAACAACATTCCAAAAGTGGGTAAAAATATAAGTTAGTGAATGGCGGCTGGTACAAAAAAAGGGGAATTAAAAGATGCGCTTAGTTAAAATAATAGAATTAATTTTAAAGACAAAAGAAAGTTAATTTAAAAATGTTAGAAATAGAAAAATTTCTTAAACATAAAGGAATTACTAGACAGCAGATGCGGTTGAAAAACAATTTTAGATGGAGGAAAAAATAAAGATTGGAATTTAAAGAAAATTAATTTTAGAAAAAATTAAACTTAAAAAGGTAAATTCTAATTGTCGCCTTTCGCGACATTCCCGGGCCCCCCAATTGTTTTCTTTCTTCCATCGGTTCTTTATGTTCATCTTGAATCACCAGAGCATTAGACTGTCCGGCCTGCCATGAGGTGCGTGCATTAACTTGACTGACATTGGAGTGAGTTCCGGTTTTCCCTCGATATTACCAGACTGAGAAGCTGTTACGCATGGAATTACACATAGCAGAACGGTTGCCACAATTCTTGCCAATCTCGTTAGGCCGGTTCTTCTCCATTCTCTAGCTCCAATCCTCAAAGTTTCTCTTTTATTTCGTATTGTCTCTCTGGCGCGAGCCCTTGTATAAGCAGTCTTCCTTTTCATCCACCTCCAGCATTGGCATCCAATCCTTTCAATCGCCACAATCATTCGAAAGTTTTGATGGCACGATCGACAAAGAGTAAGCACACAACAGAGTCCGGTAAGCATGGTCAGAGTAACAAGTGACCAAAGAACACTAGCGAGGCTGGGATTGCATGAGGGGTTCACTAGTAGGTCGATACAAAACGTGCAGTCCATTAATAAGCATTCATTTAAAGCCGGGCACGTCATCTCTGTCCGAAACATTTCTCGCGAGCTTTTCCAAAAATTGGCCACACAGTGGTAGTCCGTCAAAAGCATTTCAGTAGGTAATTCGTATGATAGTTTCTGCACATTGTTTTTAATAACACACATTTCGTCGCAACATATTTCCGTTTTTTGATTTCCAATTGGACCAAAGACCATGACGCCTGTCAGTGTGCAATGAAGCAAACATGTAGAACATGACTTAATCGCCAATGCCGTCGTGTTATTTAACAAACAGAGCAAACAGAGTGCAACCAAAGTAATTGCTGCCAATTAACCATAGGATGCGGTTTTATAGCTTGTTTTTCCACTCTTGGTTTATTTTGGCGGTGATTTTCATCCCTTTTGCTTTCCAATTCGCAGGCCAAATTCTTATTTGTTCTCTCATCATCTTCCATTTCCTTTTCATTTTCCTCCTCCACTTGCTTTACCTCGAGGGGGTAAAGTCTGCTCAATGCCGGGTAACAATTCTTCCATTAGCCATCTTTACTTTAACACTTCGCACCACGGATCCACTAGTATTAAGTTCCCTCACTTTTCCAAGAGGCCAAAGGTTTCGTGGTCGAAAATCTTCCACTAGAACAACTTCACCAACGGTGGGTGAAGACATGGTTTGTAGCCTGGGGCCCTTGTGCTTCCATTTTGACCGCTCTCGCAAAAGGATTAAATATTCTGATGACCATTTCTCCCAAAAAGTGTCCAGTACAGTCAGTGTATTTTTCCAAATTATCGCAAGTTTTCTTTCCGGCGGTAAGCGTCTTTCGTCCTCCCATTCCTCGACTGAGCCAAAATTCAAAGAAATAGTTCCATGTGGTATTAGGAAATCAATCGGTCTTAAAGGCAGCGGCGCATCACTTTCTCCCGAAACGTGTGAGATCGGGCGTTGATTAAGGCTCGCTTCTACTTCAGCTGTAAAGGTTGCCAGTTGGTCATATTCCAAAATTTTCCTTCCGAGAGCTCTTTTAAAACACATTTTTGCCATGCCCACTAGCCTTTCATATAAGCCTCCAGCCCACGGACTCAAAGATGGCAAGAATTTCCACTCAATTCCATTTAGGGCCAATTCTTCAGCAATTAGGTCTTTTTTAAGCTCATTCATGGTTTTATTCGCTAGCACAAATTGTCCTCCATTATCGCTCAACATTCGTTTAGGGCGTCCACGCCGGCTAATAAACCTTCGAACTACATTTGTGAATGAAGTGGTCGAAAGATCAAGTGTCGGTTCCAAATAAACGGCACGCGTGGTTAAGCATGTTAGCAGAACAATCCAAACTTTTACCACATTTCCCGCCAGTCTAGTAACAGTAGGACCAAAGTAATCCACGCCAGATGATTCAAAAGGTACGTGGCGCACAACACGGTCAGTTGGGTGCGGCGGTATTTCAGGTTTAGCAAAGGGGGTTGATGAAATCCTCCGGCATTTTAAGCATCCACCAATTACTTTCCGAACGGTTTGTCGCGCTTTCGAACACCAATAGGAACGCAAAAATTCAGTTAAAGTCCAGTCAACACCTCCGTGCTGTAAATTCTCATGAATGCGTCTGATTATGTGAGTGGTGAGGGGAGAGTGACATGACAACATTATCGGTTGCGCCAAATTTGGTTCCATTTTTCCATAATACCATTTTTGCTTAATACCATTTTTGTCAACCAGAGTTTTTTCACCACAATCTTCAAGAAAAATCTCTTGATCATTCTTCATTAATAGTATTTCAGCGGTTTTAAAGTCCTCAGCGGAAAAGGGTCCATCAGTCGAGATAGTCGAAAAATTAGGCCTCAATTTTTTAATAAAACGCATCACAAACGCAGTTACTCGTATTAAACGCTTCCAGGTTCCAAATCTAGCTAAGTCCATACATTGGTCATTTTTATCTATTTCCTTCACATTTTTAAGTTTTCTTTCTTTCACCAGATAAACTCCCGTTTCCTTTTCTTTTTGTGACTGCATATCGATTTCTTTCATTTCATTTTTATTGACCCAAAATTCTTTTTCAGTCGGCCATTTGTTGGGAAAACATTTAAGCCACAACGGTCCTTCCCACCAAAGGTTAGTATCACGCAGTACAGTTGGACTCATCCCCCGGGTTGCGATGTCCGCTGGGTTCTGGTCGCTGCGCACATAATGGAAAAGTACATGGTCATGTTGCCTTATTCTTGCAGACGTCGCTCAACAAACAGCGGTTGGGTTTCAGCGGCATTAATCCAAGAAAGGGCTATTTGGCTGTCGCTCCATAGGTGGAAGCCAGCAATTTTACGTTTTAACTCATTCTTCGCAAATTCCATTCCTCTCACACCAATAAGAATTGCCAAAAGTTCCATACGAGGAATAGTGAGCGTCTTCCCTCCTTTAAGCGGTTTTTTAAATTTTTTAAACATAAAATTAACATTATTTATTTTGTATTTTTTTGACATTAGAGTATCCTCATTTGTCTGATCCTCAAAAGTCGCATCCCCAAAGGTCGCATCCTCAAAAGTCGCGTCCTCAAGAGACGCATCCTCAAAGGTCGCGTCCTCAAAAGTCGGTCTTCAAGTGTCTGGTCCTCAAAAGTCATATCCTCATCTGTCGCGCCACGTAATCCCCAAATCTCACAATGTCATAATCTCTTCAGATTTGCCTCTTTCTATATCACCCAAAATCCTATTATGCAGCATAGCTTGTCTACTTTCAATTAAGTTCACCAATACCCGAACACCCGAAAATGACCCGAATTTTATGCCAAACCCGAAACCGTACCCGAAATTTTTGCCAACCCGAAACCCGTGATCCGAAATGAAAATGCTTCAACTCGATACCGAAATCTGTACCCGAATATTTTTTGTACGCGCGGCAACACTGGCGTATACTTTAAATTTTTTGAATAATATTGTATAAAAATTGTACGAACTAAAGACCGGATCGAGACGATATCTCGAACGAAAATCTCGATTATCGAAATCTAGATTTTTCGAGTTAGCTATTGCTATTTTTAATTGTTTATTTTTAATTAAGATTTGAAAGAATTTTATAAAATTTACAGCCAAAAAATGCCTATACTGATATTTTTGCTCGGAATTTCATATTTCCGTTAGCCGCTGCTGCTTATGGTTCTCAACAAAATATTAAAAAATGTCTTACACGAATATTTCGAAAACCTCAAGTAATTATTTAATATAATAATTAAGGACGGAGTTTTATTGAAATAAAATCGCAAAATACAGTCTGTAACAAAACTATGGCCCCCTTACAATTATTGCATTTTATAATCTTCCGGTGAAGTGAGCATTTTGAAAATTTTACATAATATTATTTACATAATGACAGCAAAATACAACAAATAATTTTTTATATATAAACAAATATTATTTATTAAATTTAACTTTTACTCAAATATATGTGTAACATCTACAAAAATTTGACCTAACATTTTTATCGATTCTAAGAAAAAATAAAAAAGAATTAGACCCATATCTCACTTCGGTATCGAGATCCAGATACCTCAAAAATCAACGTAAATCGAAGTTAAGGCTATTTAAAAATTATTTTCGACCCCTTACGGTTTGTTTTAAATTCTAATTTTGGGCTCATTCGAAAGCCCTTAAAATTTGCTACAAGATAGCATAAGTTTTATTTTCTAGAAAAATTATTTCAGTAAGTTCTTAAGTTTTAAACTGCTAATGCACAAAAAACGCCCAAATGCCCCCATAAAATTAGCTCCGGAAGATAAACGTCATGCATATCTCTATTGAATTTTTTCTGTTATATATGAGTATTACTATCTTGTAGCAAATTTTAAGGGCTTTCGAATGAGCCCAAAATTAGAATTTAAAACAAACCGTAAGGGGTCGAAAATAATTTTTAAATAGCCTTACCCTCGATTTACGTTGATTTTTGAGGTATCTGGATCTCGATACCGAAGTGAGATATGGGTCTAATTCTTTTTTATTTTTTCTTAGAATCGATAAAAATGTTAGGTCAAATTTTTGTAGATTTTTCGTAATGTTAGGTTGAGAGATCTCATAAGGGGGCCATAGTTATGTTACACATATATTTGAGTAAAAGTTAAATTTAATAAATAATATTTGTTTATATATAAAAAATTATTTGTTGTATTTTGCTGTCATTATGTAAATAATATTATGTAAAATTTTCAAAATGCTCACTTCACCGGAAGATTATAAAACGCAATAATTGTAAGGGGGCCATAGTTTTGTTACAGACTGTATGGCCATAAATATTGACAAAAATCGCCAAAAATTAATGAAATATTAATATGTATAAATTTTGTTTATATAATTTCATAGAAGTAAAATAGTTGAAATTTAATGAAAAAAATTAATTCCTTTTTTTACAATTGCATATTAAAAATATTTCAGAATTTTCTGGAGTAAAAACCAGCTTTGTATCTCAGCCCATAGTTTAGACCGGAGCTTAATTTTTATATTGTTTATCTGAATTATTTTCCGGACATATGACGGAATTTTTATAAATTTTTCTTATATTTGGTATTAAAATTTAGCTAAAGTAAGTTGCGGTTTTAATTTTGGAACAGAGGTAGAATAAAGTTGTCAAATTTTAGTTTATCAAAAGCTGGGTAGTTAATTGTCGAGGCTTGTTTTATGTTGAGGCTGGACATTGTTCAGCTTTTGTAGCTGTTGATTTTATTGAAAAAGCAATTGTTCTTGCATATAGGTTGAAATATTTTTTGAAAATTATTAAAAATATTTTTATAACTATTTAAGAGGTACAGACACAAAATGGCAATTAGCACATGAAGCTATTTCTTTGCTATTTGAAGATAAAGTTCCTTCAGTATTTGGATATGGAAATGTTTGTCTTAATATTTTAATGTTTTATATATATATTTTCAAGGTTGCCTTTTATTTTGATGATATTTTTAACCAATTGGATAGTTTAAATGTAACTGAAGTGATCTACAATCTAATAAGAATATATCCAAATTATGACCTTTGGGTTAGTTAAATTTCAGACGATAATTTTTGAAAAGAAAAATAATTTTGCTCTGGTATAGTTTAGAAGATCAGTAAAGTTTTATTAGTCTAATGAAATTTTGTGTTCAATCAAGGTTTGTGCTTTCAATCAAGGCTGCACGCAATTGTAAAAAATTTTCCGCAGCCGCACCCCGCAAGTTTAATTTTAAAATCCGCAGCCGAAACTAGCAATTTTGATTTTAAAATCCGCAAGTCAAAAAACACGCAATTTCATGCAATACGCAATTTGGGGATATAAGGGGTAATCTGGAAATAAAAGGAGATTACATAGAGGGATGTGGTTTTAAAGCTATCAGTGACTTAGAGAGATTAGACGATATGGTTAGAAGGGATTGAGCGAGATTATAGAATTTGGACGGCCATCACGCGATATCTGAGGATTAAGCCATCGATATCCTTCTTAATCCACATTAATTTATCGATATACTATAAATTGCATAATTCCTTCAACAACACAAAATCCGCCACTCTACATCACCTTAAATATTCTTAATCATCCGATATGATACTAATCCCGTAATACCCAGCTTGTCTGTAGTTTTTTTAGTATACCAGAGTCTTAGTTTTGACACAAAACACATGCCATTCGATTCGTCTCGGCGAGCTGAGTCGAAAAGTACCACTTTTCTGGAGATGCCTCCGAAAATTGAAAAACCATAGGGGAGAGTAAGCACAATTTTGAGGAATGAATTTTTCACCCCAAAATTGTGCTTACTCCCCTCTATGGTTTTTCGATTTTCGTGGACCTATATCTCGGTCCACAGGCATCTCCGGAAAGAGTGGTACCGTTCGACTCACTCGCCGAAACGAATCGAATGATATGAATTTTGTGTCGAAACTAAGACTCCGAAACTAAGATATCCCCTAGCTTTTTCTGAGCGGTAGGGGATCTCAGTGATTTTATATCGGGTAATTCAAATCACCCGATAACTCTCCAAATCAACCTTAATCCCGGCAGCCCAATATTCTTATTTCATTCAAATCCACAAAAATCTCCCTCAAACACTCTTTATCTCTCTATTTCACTTACAAATTCCTAGTTATTTCATTTAAGTTGTAAACATATTTCTTCCTTATTCAGCGCCATAGGAGAAAATTTTGAGAATTTTGAAAGAATAAGCCACCAATCTACTTTTTTTCTGTCCGGGAATCTAGATTTCAATTTTATTGGGCGTGGTTAGTAACTAATATGTAATTGTGGAAAAAAATCGTTCAGAAACCTAATTAAAAAAGTTTTATTTTTTTAATTATGAAATATGATCTAAAAAACTGTGTTATTTATTGTATTTAATCAAGGCTAAACAAATTATTAAGTTAAAAAATATATTTAATAGATAACCGGACATTCTTTGGGCGGAGCATTGGCTTCACTTGCCGCAGCAAAAATAGTTCATAGCAGAAAAATCCCGCAGGAGAGAATTAAACTAATGACTTTTGGGCAGCCACGCACAGGAGATAGTGGATTTGCGTATGAAATGGAAAAAGAGGTAAAAATTTCATAATTATTGGTCTATAACTTATTTAAATATAAGTTGTCATTCTACAATTACCGAGTAGTAAGAGGTAAAGATGTAATTGTTCATGTGCCTCACGAAGATTATGCTCATTATAGCACTGAGGTTAAAATATAATATTTATGATAAATATCAGATTTTTAAGATTTTTTACGACAATGACATGAAAGAAGCGAGTCAGTGGAAATATTGTTATGGGGGAGATAAAAACATGTCTTGTTCAAAGAAATACGAGTAAGTTTTACTAGATCCGGACCATACCATACTACCGAAGGTATTTATCGGTATTCCGTTTAAGTTGAGATCGGACTAAACAAATAGTTACGTCGGAAAATCAAATATGTATTTGATCAAATTTTATTTGATTTTATTTGATCAAATATTTGTTTGAAGTTTTTATTTTAGACCGGTAAAATCGCGTTTGCGGGATCCCGCAGGGTGCCGGAAATTTCGTCTCTGGAACATTCGTCTCCAAGGTTTTTCGGAACTTTCGTCTCCAACATTTTCGGAATTTTCGTCTCCAGCGGAATATTCGTCACCAAGACGAAAAAATGGAATATTCGTCACTAAAATTTAGGCGCGGGGAATTTAGGGCGTCGGAGTGAATTTTTTTATTTATTCAAAAATAACACAAAATCAAACTACGTAAACCATTGGCGAGGCGCTTGTGCAAAATCCCGCGCTTCGCGCGGGATTTTGCGGCACGCGCCTCGCGGGAGTCAACGGTCGATGGGTTCTACAAAAGTAACATAAACCTATCCCTTTTTTACTAATTTTCAGCTTTGAAATGCCGACCTACCCGCTATGTATCAGCACAAAATTATTTATTCCAGCGAAATTCAATTAATCATAATTTTGTTAAGAATGATTGAATCGGGATGATTTTGGAGTCGTTTGACCTAGTTCGACGAGCTGTTTCGAATGACATATTTTGTCAAGATCTATTTGTATCTATAGTTTTATAGGTTTTCGTTTAATTTATTTTCAATTTCTCTTAATTTTTCCCAAATTTTATTACTCAATTTAGTTATAGAACCTTTTGTAGCTGTTAAGCTATTTTTTGTTTGATTTTCTTTCGTATTTAACTCCTCCAAATTAGAATTAATTTCACGGAGGGAATGGGCTACTGATTTTTCAAACTCTCTCAATCTTACCAAGATTGGCCCAAACTGTTTGTTTTCCTCCTTGGTAAAAAATTTCTCATCAAAATCTGACAATTCGATGGGTAAAGTCTCTTTTTTTAACAATTCAAATGCTCTTACACCACCGAGCAATTTAATCAATTTGGCTCACACACCACAGAGCTCAAAAAAAATTTCTTTTTCAAAAATAGGCTCAAACACCAGAGCTCAAAAATTTTCACAAAATATGCTCACACACCACAGAGCAAGTCAACTCACACACCACAGAGTGACTAAATAAAATTCGATCAAATAAAAAGTCCACTCACACACCACAGAGTGACTTATAAAATACTTTTTTTTCAAAAACTTCAGTGAAGTCTAGTCGACAATTTTTCGTCGACCGCGCCAAATGTAAGATCCGAGTAATCTTACTTCAATTTAATTCTATTTTATTTTTACTCTCAATCTACGTGAGGACTTTTAAAGATACTTTTTTCAGAATATTTATCAACAAATAAATTTATTAATTTTAAGTTTTAAGTTCAATTGAAGGTCCGGTTGGGGTAGATTATTGTTTTTATATGGGGAAATTGGGGCGGATGATTATATATGGAGAGTAATGAAAAGGTTTAATATTTACTAGTTTGATTGACATTTGTTTGAATTTGTGAAGGGAAGAGAGGTTAGGATGAAAGGGATTTTTGAATGGAAAAGGGTAAATGCCAATCAACAATAATAAATATTATAAATATTAAGATGGGAAAATGTGGGGAGGCAAAATGTATATTTGAATATTGAAGAGGTCAACTTTAAATAAATATTATTTTAAATTTTTCTTAAATAACGGACACAACATCCCTTCTTCTCTTCAAAAAACTTCATCCGCAAAATTTTTAACGTCTCCCTTGGTAACGAGGATTTCCATCATTGTTTCGATAATAACGATGATTCTCTTCTTGATAAGGCGTATAACGCCCTCGCGTAGAATTGCGGTATTGTTCATTCTCCAATTGACGCAACAGATAGAACAACCTAGAATTACGAGCTCGTCCTCGCGGACGACCACGATTTCCTCCGCGATTATCGCGGGCATTTTCTCCACGATTTTCGCGGGAAGTACCAGCATGATTTTCACGAATGTTTTCTCCACGATTACCGTGGGCAGCTGGTTGTTCCTCCATCTTATTTTCTCGAGATGGGTCTTTTTCCTTCTTCTTCATCCTCCGATTCGGAAAGCTCCGAATCAGATTTATTCTCCAAATTTTCAATTTTTGGGACCAATTCATTTAAGGTGCCTTTAATCTCTTCCAAAACAGGGCAAATCGAATGAGGTAATTCTTCGGTTCGTACCCCCACCCTTTTTCTGACCATTTTTTCATTTTTGCCTTCTTTTGATTCTTCCTTCCTTTCATTTTTCCTCCCCTTTCTCCCTCATTTTTCATGAGGCAAGTATCAAAAAGGATTATGTATGTATATATGCACGAGAAAAGCTCTGGAAAAACACATTTACATCAGTCAATAACTAATATGGAGCAATTAAAAAATTTTAACATGATTCATTTGGGTGACAAACTAAGATTAAGCGACAACGATTTCGAAGCCTGGCTCGAAGAGCTTGGACTTCTTCATGGTAAACGAACATGTAAAGCATGTGGTGGCAAAACAACAGTCATCTTATAAGCGTAAGTTCCGTCATCAAGCAGGCAACACCACGGATACATACCAAACATATTTTCCTGAATTTTTGTGGCGAAAACGATTTGGTGATATTTCTCATGTTTTTTATAATTTTTGGTATCATGTTTCTCTTTTTTACCCTGTTGAAAAAAAAATAAATATTTCTCATAAATGCTTTTTGATACTTGCCTCATGAAAAATGAGGGAGAAAGGGGAGGAAAAATGAAAGGAAGGAAAAATCAAAAGAAGGCAAAAATGAAAAAATGGTCAGAAAAAGGGTGGGGGTACGAACCGAAGAATTACCTCGAATGAAGCACTTCTGAAACAATTTCCTTTTTCATCTCCTTCATTTCTTCACGAATTTTATCGTGGATGTTGATCATGGTTTCTCGCACTTTTTGGCATTCTTTCTTAGTGCAATCTTGTGCGGTGAGTGAATTAGAATTTTTAATTTTCTCTCCTTTTTTGGAGGCTTTTTCAGTAACTTCTTCGTTGTTTCCAAGAATTTGATCCACGTCCATTTCAGTTGGTGAAGTCATTAATTGAATTGTTGAAGAAGGTTGAACAAAAAATTTTTTTTTAAATAAATTCAACTATATAAATTACAAATTAAATGGTAAAATTTAAAAAAAACAAAAGAATTATTAAGTAAAATGGGATATATGTGAATGGGGAAAGGGGAAGAGATTGTTTGAAAATAATTTTAAAGATTTAAAAGATAGGGATATTTACAAGAAATTTTTTTTTCGTTCCATCCTAAGAGGACGCGGAATTTCTAAGTCCACTTTTGCGGACTCGCAGTTGATCAGTATGGGCATTTAAAGTTTTTCCATTCTCAAGTTTAACTTGGTATATATAGTCTCCATTTTTACCGATGACCTTCCCTTCTCGCCAATTTCCACTCCCCGTATGATCTCTGACCCATACTAGGTCATTATGTTCAAAATGCTTCTCTTTAACTCGCCGTTTTTTCTCCTCATTTATCTCTCCCAACGGATTATTTTGTGTAATTTTCTTTGCTGGGGAAAAATTTATAATGTCTATTTTTGAATTTATATTTCTTCCCAAAAACCTATAAGCGGGAGAGTCTCCATCCATCAAAGGATGAGGTGTTGCTCTGTACTCAACTAGAAATTCTGTACAGGCATTTTCTAATCCCTTGTCTATCATTTTTAAAATTCCGCTTTTGAAGGTACGGACGAACCGTTCACATAAGCCATTTGACTGGGGATGATAAGGCGGGGATTTCATATGTTTAATTCCATAATTCTCCATGAATGTTTCAAATTCATGGGAGACAAACTGAGGGCCGTTATCTGAAACAAGGCATTTAGGCGGGCCAAACATAGCGAAGACTTCTTTCAATTTTTTAATAATTGAAGTAGATGTGGTGCTTTTCATCTGATATCCAAATGGATATCGAGAATATGCATCCACTATTAATAGAAAATTAGTTCCGCAAAATGGGCCAGCTAGATCTATATGTACTCTTTCTAGCGGCAATTTAGCTTCAGGCCAACTATTTTCACTCGCAGTTTGCGGCTCATTGGGTCTAAATTTCTGGCATATAGTACAACCTCCAATGAAATTCTCTATATCCATGTTTATTTTAGGCCACCAAATAATTTTTCTAGCCTTTGCTTTACATCTCACAACTCCAAAATGGGCATAATGGATTAACTCTAAAATTTTAATTCTTAAAATTTCAGGAATGATTATTTGTTCTTCGGGTCGTTTAATGATTAAATTTGATTTTATGGCTAACCTATCTCTTATTAAAAAATAAGGTCTTAAATCTTCGTTTATTTCTTCACTCCATCCATTTTTTATATAATTATATACAATTTTTAGGATGGGATCCTTTTGTATTTCTCTCTCCAAAATCTCCTTATTTAATTTTTCTGTAGTTAAATTCATTAAATAAGGTATGTCTTCGTTTGGAGGGGGAACTGTATCAATCCAAGGGATCTGAACTCGTGATAACGCATCTGCCACTTTATTGGCGCTTCCCTCTAAATATACAATATTTGGCTCAATTTCTTGAAGAGCAAGTAGCCATCGATTTAATTTAACGTTAGTGCTAGCTTTTGAAAATAGAAAAGTTAGCGGTCTATGATCTGTGTAAATAATTAATTTTCCTCCATATATAATGGGCTTAAAATAAGTAATTGCATAATATATAGCTGCTAACTCATTATGAGTTGCGGGGAGCTTAGATTCTACCTCATTTAACATTCTCGACCAATATCCAATGCTATAGAGGTCGGTGCCATTTTCAGTTTGCATTAAGGCGCCAGCATATGCTACTGACGAGGCGTCACAGAATAAATGAAATGGCTGGTCATAATTAGGGGCTCTTAAGCAAAGCGAATTCAGAAGCTCTCTTTTTAGTGTTTCAAAGGCTTTATTTTCGATCTCAGTCCATTTAAAATTTTCTCTACCTCTAGTTAATTGATTTAGAGGCGCAGCAGTATTAGCAAAATTCGGAATGAATTTTCTGAAAAAGGATGTCATTCCTATAAATCTCTTCACTTCCTTAGCATTTTTAGGTGAAGGAAATCTTTTAATTGTTTCACAATTGGACTGGGCTGGCTTGTATCCTTCCCTTGAAATTTCATGGCCTAAATAAATACATTTTTTCATGAAAAACTTACACTTTTCTCCCTTTAATTTCAGACCATTTTCTTTTAATCTTAAGAATACTTGCTCCAGTATTTCAATATGTTCCTCAACACTGTTTGTGTGGATTAGTATGTCATCTATATAAAGGGAAACATTTTTAACTCCTTTTAAAACTTTATTCATGGTCCTTTGAAAAATACTTGGGGCATTCTTTAATCCAAAAGGAAGCCTTTTCATCTCATATAGGCCCCATTCGGTTATTATTCCACATTTATAGGAGCTCTCTTTATCTAGAGGTATCTGCCAGAATCCTGACGAAAGATCTAAAGAACTATACCAAGCTTTTCCTGCCGCTTTATGTATCATTTCTTCCATCTTAGGGAGCGGATACGGATCAGTAACTGTTATTTTATTAAGGGGTCTAAAATCAACACATGGTCTCAACTGCCCGTCTCCCTTAGCTACCAAAACCAGATTATTTGCCCACGGAGTGAGACTTTCTTCAATTACTCCGGCTTCAAGCATTTTATTAAGATGAAATTTCAGCTCCTCCCTATATTTAGCAGGGGTCCTATATGGTTTTACTTGGATTGGTACTTCGGATGTAGTTAAAATTGGCGGTGCAATTATTTTGCATTTTCCGAGATCGTAATCGTGCCGTGAAAAAGCACTAATATTTTGCTCCAGGCTAATGAAAAATTTTTCCTTTTCCTCTGGGTATTGCAATTCAGTTTTGGAAATAATTTTTTCAATAAGCAATTTCTGGTCTCTTTTTAAATATTGTTTGCTCTTTTCATTAGACATTGCTTCTAATCTCTTCAAAGGAATTAATTCCCAATTCTGAAGGCTTAATAACATAGGGAAAGATTTTAGAGATTCTCTGCCAATAATCACTTCATATGAATTACTTTTACTTATCTCCTGGTCAATAATCATTATTGATGTTTTTATTTCACAATTAGCTAGTTTTAACATTATATCTGCTTGTGCAACCAGGGGTATTAAATTATTTCCTATTCCAAACACTCCACTAAAGGCAGGCTGGTAAAGCGATTTAATTCCGCATAATTTAGCTTTTCTTTTGCTTATCAGGGAAACATGTGCGCCAGTATCAAGTAAACATAGTATTCTATGGCCATTAATTTCAGCAATAATTCTCATATTTTTATCGCAAATATGGTTTTCACAAACAACCACTTCAACGCCAGTTATTTTTTCTGGTTTTCTCTGTGAATTCAGGCAGTGTTTAGAAGGCCATCTCTCTGTAAGAGGTAATGATTTAGCGTTTCTTTTTGGGCTATGTTCTGGGCTTTTTGCTCTCCGATAATTTCTGGCAATCTTATATAAAATCTCCCCAATATTTAAATTCTCTAACAGTTTAGTTAGGAGTGAGGGCAATATAAATTTAAAGATAAATTCCAATGTAACGTAACAGCAACAGGCGAACACCCACACTTGATTTGTGCTGAATAAACCTCCTTTTAGGAATGAAAATAACCCATTAGATACAATGTTTCCTGCTATGACGTGTTTTCGAGTATTTGAAGTCTCCCAAATCGAGTTGGGGTTAGAAAGTCTAGCAATTTCTTGGGTTATCTTGGCACTTTCCATAGTCTCAGAAAAATGTTCTGGCGAATATAATTCTGTTAGGTTTGCCAGTACTTTGTTTCTAAAAACAGAAATGCTCATCTCTGGTATGTCAAAGGTTCCATATCTCATTATTTCCCTTATTCCTTCTCCTGCTATTTCTTTTTGGTCCCCAGTAACCTGGTCAAATTGCAGGGTTCTATCCTTTTCCTGTAAATACATCCATCTCATTGTCTCGCATTCTATTTCTCTAGCATGCGGATAAATTATTAAAGTATTTGTATCGATAAATCCATGCTTTATTGCACCATGCAACATAAAATTAATAGGTAATCGATCAAAACATATGCCATTTTTCCAATTAAAATGTATGTCCATTTCCCTAATTTTATAACAAGGTTTTATTTCTAAAACATTCTCCGTTACGAGACGGGCTGTTATGTGATCCTTTTTAAGAAAATGTCTCGCAAGCAATGTTGGATTAGCTGCGGCTAGGGTCATTAATTGGTCAGATAATTCCTGAAGTCTCTGGCATATTTGCCGGATTGAATCAGCAAACAATTTCTTAATTGATTTACTAAGTGAGGCACTTAATGCTGAGAGTTGTGAAGCTAATTGTGAGCTATACACAATCCCAGTAGGCTCACTTATGATTAGGGTTGCCGTTTTCGAGTCGGGCCGACGATCGAGTCATCTTTTTCGGGCTTCATTTTTATCGAGTCGGGTCAAACGAGTCTTTTCCGGGCCTCATTTTTATCGAGTCGGGTCAAACGAGTCCTTTTCGGGCCTCATTTTTATCGAGTCGGGTCAAACGAGTCTTTTTCGGGCATAATTTTTATCGAGTCGGGCATCGAGACTTTTTCGGGCCTTTTTTCAAAAAGATTTATTCAAAAAAACTAAAATAATTTTGCTTATTTGTCATCAAAAATAAATCATATTAACATTGTTTTTCATCATCTTCTTCACTAATCGAAATATCAACCTCTTGTGCTAATTTCAAATTCTTTAGTTAAAAAGGGGGATTTAAGTGATATCAGAGGAGGTTAACCTTTTGATCTTTCGATATCATACCCAGATAAGGGTATCAGCGGATTCGAAGGGATATCGGAAGAATAAGAAATACATTAAAAAAATACATCAATATCTGGAAGGACATCGGATTAAGAAAGATTTGGAAGGATAAGAGTGATATTCAGCATACCATTAGAATTCTGGAATAACACAGATTCTTCCTTTTCAGCGCCGCAGGCGAAAATTTTGAGAATTATGTAAGGCCAAGAAACCAATAATCTTCCTTTTTGCGCCGCAGGCGAAAATTTTGAGAATTTTGGAAGACCAGAAGACAGATTTCTTCCTTTTTCAACCGGAAATTTTCGGATATCCGGAACCGAACCGATATCCGAACCGAAAAATCATCGGTTCTTCGGTTCGGTTCGGTCCAGAACCGACAACCCTACTCACGAATATTAAAGATTTTAGGCTTAAAAATAAGAATAAAATAAAGAAAAAATAATTATTGAATAAAATAAATCGATCCAAAAGGAAATACATATTTATCGAGGCACATTCGAGTCGGGCCAGTTTTTTCCGAGTCATTTTTTTCGGGCCTCATTTTTATCGAGTCGGGTCATACGAGTCCTTTTCGGGCCATATTTTTATCGAGTCGGGTCATACGAGTCTTTTTCGGGCCTAATTTTTATCGAGTCGGGTCAAACGAGTCTTTTTCGGGCCAAATATCCTAGGCCCGACTCGATCTTTCGGTCCGAGTCGGGCCATTTTGGCAACCCTACTTATGATATCCCTTTTAACACGTGAAGGGGAAAATTCAAAGAATTCTTTTATTCGCTGCAGCTCCTTGAACTCATCCAAAGGGATGGCAAAACCTTGGTCTGACAAAATTAATTCTTTTTGTTCGCAATCAATTAATTTTGTCGCATTTTCGAAAGATAGGGCGAATTCATTCGATTCAGACAGCCAAATACCTGATGAATATTCTCCATCCCAATTATCTACAAATACATATGAACATTGCTGGGTTTTATCTGGGTGCCAAATCAGGCTTCCTTGGTCACATTTACAACTCCCAGAGTGATATAGGCATCCGGGGCACACACCAATAGGAGTATTAATCTCATCGGTTCCAAAATGAGTAAATACAACGGATTCGTATACATAACAGTTCTCCGTGGTTTTTGTATCCCACGGGATTCCAAACGGCCAAATTTTCCATTCTAAATTAGGGTCATTCTCTGTAGCTTTCAGCGATCCGTTTTTCTCCTTTAAATCTCCCGCTATCGAATTATTTAATTCTCGCATTCTTTTACATGCGGATATAGGTACATTTACGTGTTCTGTACCAGATTCTTCTAAATAAGCACCAAAAAAACCTCTGCTTTTCGAAACAGTAGTCTTTACGCATTTACATACATAAGCAGGTGTTTTGTACTGTAGGGTATTTGCTCTATAAATAGTTAAATTTATAGGAACTGGTGCCTCCGTTATATGTCGAGTTGGACATATCGGGTCTGTAGGTAAGCGCCATAAAGATACGGGTGCATCTCTTAAACAAATCATAGGCGCGGACAGAGCTACGGGGAAGAAACAAGCTAACAGGGCCAGCAAAACAATCCAATATGGACTAGCCGTTCTTAAATAATTTCTATTTTTATATCTCACACACATTGGATTTTGGTGTGGCAATTTATTTTTATCCTTATTTATACGCTTTTCTTCTAATTTATTTTTTCCAGTTAATTTTTCATTAGTAGGTTCTGCAACTGCAACGAAGTATGGACTAACAACTCGTATACCTGGACTTCCTCTACGATCAAAACGAACTCGACGAGGAGAACGATTATATTGCTCAGGTCTGTAATTATTTCTTTCTCGACTAGGCGATCTGCTGTCGGTATAATTGTTACTTTGTCTATATTTATTTCTTTCTCGACTCGGGGATCGGCTATCTGGATAATTTCTGTAATTGCTATGCTGAGAACTTCCCGAATTATAATTGTACCGGTTATTAGAATTTCTATTTTCATAATTATTATATTCTCTTTCCCTATTTTGTCTACCGTAGTCGCGGCGATCTCTATTATTATAACTACCGTAATCGCGGCGCTCATTATTATTGTACCGATTATTATTGTTATAATTCGGTCTATATACAAATGAATTCCTCTGGTTACTATTAAAATTATTTCTCCGTTTTGGGCAATTATTAGCTAAATGGCTTTGACTCTTGCAATTATAGCAACTTTTTGAGTTATTTCTTTGTAAAACTAGTGATTCAACTTCATCAGCTAGTTTTGAGACACAAATATTAGTGTCAGGCTTCTTTTCAGCCAAAAGTAATTCAAAATGCAAGACTAACTCGTAAGCATTAGTATATTCAATTGGACGCTGCGACTTAACTTGGAATTTTAAGTCGGGAATTAGTCTGTCCAAGAATTCATATAGGAGGCTATTCTTAATCGTATTTTCAGTCTCTCCTACTAATGCGGTCCTTACCAAATCTGAAAGGCGGTTAGCAAAATCAAAAACTGACTCGCCAGGTGCCTGGCGGCAATTACTTAGTTTTTGTCTAGCAATTACTTTCGTATTGCCGTTTTCGAATTTAGCCTTAAGATTAGCGATTGCCCCAGCTAGATTCTCAGGTTGGGGTTGCATTGTATCTAACGCAATGCGTGCCTGGCCGGTAAGACAAAATCGAAGGCGAAGTATTTTCTGCTGTTCAGTCAGCGGAGTGGTAACCAACGAAAGGACATCTTCAAATTTCTCAATCCATTTTGAGAATGAGACTGTTGGATTACCATCAAAATTTCCAACATAAACTCCATTATTTAGAAATGGGTCCGAAACAGCTATTTCTTGCTCTTCGAATGTTTCTTGAAACTCTTCATTATTTGAGGTCTCCAAATCATCTTGGGTATTTTCGTTTAATTTATTTTCAATTTCTCTTAATTTTTCCCAAATTTTATTACTCAATTTAGTTATAGAACCTTTTGTAGCTGTTAAGCTATTTTTTGTTTGATTTTCTTTCGTATTTAACTCCTCCAAATTAGAATTAATTTCACGGAGGGAATGGGCTACTGATTTTTCAAACTCTCTCAATCTTACCAAGATTGGCCCAAACTGTTTGTTTTCCTCCTTGGTAAAAAATTTCTCATCAAAATCTGACAATTCGATGGGTAAAGTCTCTTTTTTTAACAATTCAAATGCTCTTACACCACCGAGCAATTTAATCAATTTGGCTCACACACCACAGAGCTCAAAAAAAATTTCTTTTTCAAAAATAGGCTCAAACACCAGAGCTCAAAAATTTTCACAAAATATGCTCACACACCACAGAGCAAGTCAACTCACACACCACAGAGTGACTAAATAAAATTCGATCAAATAAAAAGTCCACTCACACACCACAGAGTGACTTATAAAATACTTTTTTTTCAAAAACTTCAGTGAAGTCTAGTCGACAATTTTTCGTCGACCGCGCCAAATGTAAGATCCGAGTAATCTTACTTCAATTTAATTCTATTTTATTTTTACTCTCAATCTACGTGAGGACTTTTAAAGATACTTTTTTCAGAATATTTATCAACAAATAAATTTATTAATTTTAAGTTTTAAGTTCAATTGAAGGTCCGGTTGGGGTAAAGATTATTGTTTTTATATGGGGAAATTGGGGCGGATGATTATATATGGAGAGTAATGAAAAGGTTTAATATTTACTAGTTTGATTGACATTTGTTTGAATTTGTGAAGGGAAGAGAGGTTAGGATGAAAGGGATTTTTGAATGGAAAAGGGTAAATGCCAATCAACAATAATAAATATTATAAATATTAAGATGGGAAAATGTGGGGAGGCAAAATGTATATTTGAATATTGAAGAGGTCAACTTTAAATAAATATTATTTTAAATTTTTCTTAAATAACGGACACAACAGATAGAGAATCAAAATCTCCATAACTTTACAAAAAATCAGAATTTTTGACCGATTGATAAAAAAGTTATGATATAAAAACCAACTTTTTCAAAAAACGCGATTTTTAGCGCGCTTTCGAACATAACATTTTTACCAGTTAGCCAAGAATTTTGATTTTCTGGTATATTGTAGCGGTAAAGCCCCTTTCAGAGTAGCCGATTCAGAGTAGCCGTTTCAGAGTAGGACGTTTCAGAGTAGGCCGTTTCAGAGTAGCCGATTCAGAGTAGCCGATTCAGAGTACGGCTAAAGGGGGACGTTTCAGAGTACATAGAATAAATTACCCTTAAAATCGAAATTTTTGGAAAAAATTTATTCTTTTGATTTTTTTACTCTTTACTTCTTTTATGTTGTTCTAGGGACCAGGACCACAACATGTGACACAAACAACACAGTCAACAAAAAAATTTAAATAAAAATTTGAAATCTTTAAAAATTTTTAAATTTGAAATTTTTTTCCAATTTTCTTAAAAACATCAAACATTGAAGATTCTACTCCATATTACGAGTTTTTTTAGTTTTTTGTCTTTTTGAAATTTCTTTAAATTTTTTTAAATCATTAAATTCTAAAATTTCAACCGATTTTTTGACTCGTTTTGGTTTTTATATGTAATTCAAGCTTTTTTCCACACGTTGGTATTTCAAGAGTTTTGCCTTTTTGGTATTACAAGCTTTTTTTCACGGTTTGGTATTTCGAGGGTTTTTGGGGGTTTGGTATTTCAGCTTTGCCCTCAAAAACCCCGAAACAAAGACTTCACCCGAGGGCCGAAAAAGTCCAAGGAAAAGCTAGAATCAAGACTCGCTGCCTTTTAAGGTACTACTGAAGATAGGAGGGCTTTTTCTGCGGACTTTTTTTGCGGACGTTTCCTTTCTTTTGAATGTTTTTCTTGTAGCAACAAACTGTCAAAGGCCCTCCCCCAATTATTTTTCTTACCTAAGATTGTACATAAAGGTCAAATTTTCTTCTTCCTCTCCTTCCTTCTATTATCCTGCAGACTTTTTATTTTTCTTCCCTCTCTTTTCTTGCTTAGAGCAACTAACTATCAAAAGGATTAATTTGATTATTTAACAAACATATATACTAAATATGGCGTTCATTTTTAAAGTTTCTAACCCTAAAACATGTTACAATCAATAAAAAATTTTACTTTAACTAAATTGCATGATAAAATAAAATTGCCCAATGATGAATTTCAACAATGGATCACTGATCTTGGAATGCTTCATAAAAAAAGAACCTGTGATTGTGGAATGGAAATGCGAAAAGAACAGTATAAACAGTATGGACGTTGGAGGTGCAAAAAAACTTCATGTAGAAAAACAAAAGGTGCTTTAATTGGTACATTTTTCCAAAATTTCAAATTATCTTTGCAACAAGTCATACAGGTACATTTTTTGCATTTGTTTTTGTACCAAATTGTTTTTAAGATAATGTATTTTTGGTCCAGGAGACCAGTGGTACATATAAATCAGACAGAATTAGAAAGGGAAATAGGAGTGTCAGTCCGTTCGATAGATGCTTTGTTGAGATAGTTGCAGATAGGAAGAGACCGACTTTGGAAAGAATAATAAGGAGAAGGGTTAAACCAGGTAAAGAAGTTAAAAATAAGTTTAAGGACTTTATTTAAAGGATCCATCATCTTGACTGACCAATGGAAGCCATATTTTAGTATTGAGAAGATGGGTCGAAGATATACGCATAAAAGTGTTAATCATAGTAAAGAATATGTAAGAAGAGATAACAAAAAAATACACACCCAGAATATTGAATGTCTATGGCAAAAATTGAAAAGACGACATAAAACTGAATTTGGTACTGCTGAAACAACATTTGAAAGTTATATGAATGAGTTTGTATGGAAACAGAAATTTGGAGGAGATGACTGTTTTTTTAATTTGATTTCTCAAATAGCCAATAACCAAAAATATTTTTGTGAATAAAAAATTAATCCTTTTGATAGTTAGTTGCTCTAAGCAAGAAAAGAGAGGGAAGAAAAATAAAAAGTCCGCAAAAAAAGTCCGCAGAAAAAGCCCTCCTATCTTCAGTAGTACCCCTTTTAAAATGTTTTTTAGATCCAAAAAAGAAGGAAAAACAAAAAAATTCAAGATAAAAGATTTTCAAACCCCAAAAATTTATGTACTCTGAAACGTCCCCTTTTAGCCGTACTCTGAACCGGCTACTCTGAAACGGCCTACTCTGAATAGTCCCTACTCTGAAACGGCCACTCTGAAACGGCTACTCTGAATCGGCTACTCTGAAACGGCTACTCTGAAAGGTCCCCTACCCTATTGTAGCATAATTAATGCTCTATCAAAAGGTACCAAGAAAGTTAAAAATTTTCAGACCCTTCAAAAGTTATAGGGCTCGCGGCTGAACTGAGCCCAAACTGAAACGAAGTGTACCCATTAGAATAGCATGAGCTGAAACAAATGGAATCAATCATCGTGCGCTAACAATTTGGACAATCTCGTTTTGATGAAATAAAGATGATTCCATGGGCGGCAAGCGAAAATTTTAGAAGGCCAAGTATCCAAATTCCTTCCAGCGCCGCAGGCAAAATTTTGAGATTTTAGGAAGTCCAGTTATTTTCCTCTATTTTAACATCATTCAATTAATTAAAACAAATGTCCATTCTAAAAAACTGGACATTAACTACACAAACATTTTTTTCCTTTCCACACCTGACAAATGAGCAACGCAATTTTAAAAACATTATTTGTCCATTAACAGCCTTTCATTCAAAAGGTGGTCACGCGGCAAATAATTTCAAATAAAAAGGCTTATTTTTCTTTTAAAAATAATTTTTTGTTCTTTTAATTTTATTTTGATGTCTTCTTTTTTTTTACCTTATTCTTACATAATTTTGTTTTGTTACTAATTTGCATTACTAGACATATAAATATTCCTAGAATGACCAAAGTCGCGGCTAATTTATGCGTTTATATTTTATGTACGTTGGGTAGTGGACGAAGGAATATTTTTAATAAAAAATATATTAATTTATTTTTATGGAATTTTACTTGAATTTTATTTACCGTATTCTCTCTAATTAATGCCCCCTCCAATAGAATGCACCTTTGGATAATGATTGAAAAATAGAATTTCCGGGCATTCTATTAGAGAGAAAACGGTATATCAGGGAAATTTAATTATAATTTTTAAAAATTTCAAAATTTGGAATTACCGTATTTCCTCTAAAATAGGACCCTCCAAAATAAGCCCACCTGTTACGTCCGGAGGTGTCCGAGGTTTGTCTGATGTTGACGTGCACAAGAACAATTTATCCGGCGTAGAAATATACAATGTAGGCGAAGGTGGAAAGGGCTTGGACAGACGAAGGAGATCAGGGACTAGCCGCGCTAGTATGATCCCGCTGGACTGACGCTTTCACTGGCTTTTATACTATAGCGATACCACTACACAACACCTCCCCCCTTGAAAAAAAGGTTCGGCTTCACTTAAAGCCGAAGCTTTACAATGTTGTGAAAATATCACTATAGTCTTTTAGACTATTATTCAATCTTTAAAGCCAGAGCGTCTGTCTCATTTAGCAAACACTCATTAACAAAATATAAAGATGTGGGATGACAAAAGGGCAAAAAAGGACAAACAACAAATTAAATTTACAATATAAGAATTTATAGAATCACAGTTTGTCATCTTTTGATCCACATCTTTTTCTTCTTCGTTGGTAGCAGTCATCGTTGTAACAGTGCTTTCGTTGTCGTTCTTGTTGACGTTTTTCAGCAAGCTCAGAGGAACAAAACAGGGCAACGCACGTCCTTGAATGACACTTGTTTGATTTGTTTACTGCTTGTCCATAAGCTCACTTAATGTTTCATTGCAGGCTCAGAGGATCATTTTTTTGATCTTGTCACTGCTCGTGTGTTGACTAATAATTTATTTACTGCAGGCTCAGAGGATCACTTTTGAATCTTGGCACTGCTTGACTTTTCATTGCAGGCTCAGAGGATCTACTTACGATCTTGGCTCTGCTTAAGCATAATTTATACTTTACTGAATTTCAATGAACTCAACTCCACAACACTAACATTTCTGCTAGTGCGCAGTACGGTGCCGTTTTTCTGTGTACTTTTAGGATGGCTCGTGGTTGAATACTTTTACTTGAATACTCTACTAATTAACCACTCGAAGGATGTCTGATACATCCTGCCTCTTTCAAAGACTAGATACCGCAACACTTTCCTGAACATACACTATGTGTAGTCTGGGTGATTCATTGAGAAGGTTTCTTGGTCTTTGACCTCAGCCGAATTACTTTCGGGCTTACGCTTTCTTTTGCGGCCAAATTTGACTTGATTTTTACTTTGGGCTTACGCTTTCATTGGCTGCCAAGTTTTGACTTTAATTTTACATTGGGCTTACGCGTTCTTTTGCTGCCAAATTTTTTGTACTTTTTCATGTTCATGGCCATAATTTATTTTTCAATTTCAATTTTCAATGTCTGGACTTACATGCTCGTGAATGCCAGGTACTTAGATTTAGACTTCGATCGGCTTGTGCACTTAGGACCACTAGGCTGGTTTTTGCCTCAAACTAGGTCTTTGTTAACCTTAAACTTTAGACCACTGGTACTCGTACTGAGTCCTTTTTCGGTCACTGACTAAATACTGGTCCACTGCACTGATCTTCATTTGTCGTCGATCACTACACTACGACGTCACTACACTATCACTACACTACGACTTCGCCTCATTACACTAATTCCACTCGTCCCTTTTGAAGCTGTTGACGATCGTTGTCGCTGCAGTAGCCGTTCTGTAGACGAGCAGGAACCGTAGTCGACCGCGCCATTTGTTACGTCCGGAGGTGTCCGAGGTTTGTCTGATGTTGACGTGCACAAGAACAATTTATCCGGCGTAGAAATATACAATGTAGGCGAAGGTGGAAAGGGCTTGGACAGACGAAGGAGATCAGGGACTAGCCGCGCTAGTATGATCCCGCTGGACTGACGCTTTCACTGGCTTTTATACTATAGCGATACCACTACACAACACCACCCCCTCTAAAATAAGCCCTCTCCCCCATTAAATTTTTAATTGTTGATTAATTGTTGTGTCACTTCAGTTGAGTCTCCATAGAGGGATATAGAAGGATTAGAAGTGATTAAGAGGGTATTTTGAAGATTAAAGATATATAAAGGGATCAATGTACATAGATATCAGGGCTGGGCGATTTCGCATTTTCGCGTTTCGCATCTTTCGCATTTTTCACATTTTTGAGCGCGAAAAGTTTCGCATTCCGCATTTCGCTTTTTGGTCCAAATGCGAAATTTGTTTCGCATTCTCATTTAGTATTTTTTAGATATTTTGACATAAAATTTTTTAAAGGAAAAGTGAAGAAATATTTATAATTAGGGAACGGATTTATATGGTTTTCCATATTTTTTTCCTGGCCTAGTTGGGTCGTGAAACACACGAAAAACATAGTTTTAGCATATGTTGATAAGACCGATAATGAGTTATCAATCCATATTTTCCATATTTTTCCATATTTTGGCTTTCCGTCCATATTTTCCATATTTCGTCCATATTTTGTCATTTTTTGTAAAATTTTGCCGAAAATTGGTCAAAATTTGCAAATTTATGAAATTTTTTTGGTCAAAAAATTTTTGGAAAAATTTTTTGAAAAATTTTGCGACAAAAATTTAAAAAAAAAAGGTACTATCCGTTTATATCCCCGCATTTCTGCAAATGTTTTGTCCGCACTTTTTCCCTTTCTTTTCTCTTTTCATAAAGATTAGAAATGGTCAATTATTAATACACCTTATTTTCTTTTTCTTCTCCTTTTTTCTCCTCTCATAAAGATTAAAATGGTCAATTAAGAATAAAAACTTAAGAAATTTTCTCACAGATAATAAAAAACGTCAAATACGATAATAAAATACGATAATAAAATCTCAAATACGATAATAAAATCTAAAATTGCCTTATTTTTACTTTTATACTTTTCTATAAACGAATAAATATTTGGTTGTCCTCTATTCTTACTTTTAATCTTTATGAGAGGAGAAAAAAGGAGAAGAAAAAGAAAATAAGGTGTATTAATAATTGACCATTTCTAATCTTTATGAAAAGAGAAAAGAAAGGGAAAAAGTGCGGACAAAACATTTGCAGAAATGCGGGGATATAAACGGATAGTACCAAAAAAAATTTTCTACTCAAATATTTTCCAAAGTATTTTCGGAAACAAAATAACTATTATAGATTGATTTATTTGTAATATTATGCATCAAAATTAACTAAATTAACATTTTCTGCCTAAAAAACGAAATTTTGCGTTAAAAATTTACAGTTTTCGGCCCATATTTGATCCATATTTTGGATTTTAGTCCATATTTCAGTCCATATTTTAAGATTTTTAGTCCATATTATATGTCCATATTTTTCGATTAATAGTCCATATAAATCCGTTCCCTATTTTTCCTTCCAAAAATAAATCTTTTTGGACTTTGATTTCGATTTTAAATCTTTTTGGACTTTGATTTTGATTTTAAATCTGTAATTTTAAATCCTTTATATCTCGACCAAATCCCTCAACATTTCCGTTAAGTTCTACTCACAGATTTCTTTATTTACAGGACTGCAGGCGAAAATTTTGAAAAATATTTGGAAGGATTAGAATTTTTAACAAATTTCGCATTTTCGCGTTTCGCATCTTTCGCATTTTTCACATTTTTTGGCACGAAAAGTTTCGCATTCCGCATTTCGCTTTTTATTTTTTTAAAAAAAGTTTCGCATTCCGCATTTCGCCTTTTATTTTTTGATTTCGCCCAGCCCTGATAGATATCGAGGGATTTGAGGCGATTAAAGCGATATCGGATGCTTTGTAAGTTTAATTGGATATACATATATGTATAGTGAAGATTAAGGAAGATCAGGAACTCTATCGGGGGATCAACAGGGATTTCTGTAGATTAACAGATTAAGAAATTTCGGTGATTAACAAGAATTTCAAGGATTAATAGTGAGTTCATTGGATTAATATGATTTGAACGGATATCCGGGGATTTTGTTGGATACCAGAGATATTCTTCATTTGTAGGAATGTCGTAGGTTTAAGTGGAGTCACGGATCTCGAAAGATAAAGACGGATATCTGGGTAATTCTTCGTTATATCTTCTAAATACCTCAAATCCATTAATAATCCTTTAATTTCTGAAAATGCTTTTTAACCTTTATCCCCCTACTTCTCTTAATACTCCAAAATCCCTTGATATCCCTACCAATTCATAAAACACAGAATACTCCCTCTAAATGTCTTAATATTCACCCTAATCCTCCGATATCTCCAGCTTAAAGGCCTATCTAAGCTGAAAGATCAATTGTCAGAGTACATGATGATTTTTTGGACGAGGATTTTTCTTGAAAAGACTTAGTATGGGATAATTTTATTGAATTTTAGAAAAAAAATTTCTAAATGTTTGGTAATAAATTTTAGTTTTTCAAAAATTTAGACATCGAAAAAAATAAGCCCACCCTCCAAAATAAGCCCCCCTCTAAAATAAGACCCTCTAGAGGTCGATCGAAAAAAATAAGCCCCGGGCTTATTTTAGAGGAAATACGGTATATTTTATTCTTTATTATGTTATTTATTTGTCTAGAATACATATAATCTGTTTTTTCCCTGGTTTTTATTCAATGTATTTCTGCAGTACTAGATCGTGGTGCGACACTTGGGGACGGACTTTTGCGGACCGCATTTGAGGATGGTCATTTGTGGATTGCGGACCGACATTTGAGGACCGACAATTGAGGATCGAATTTGAGGATTGAGGACAGACATTTGGGGACCGACTTTTGAGGACCTACATTTGAGGATTGCCATTTGAGTATAAGAATATTAGTATCTTAAAACAGAAATTATCACAAATTATGTACTATGGTGAAGTTGTTCCACAAGCAGGGGAAGTTGATTTGTTGGCGGGGGATTTTGTTCCTTCAACGGGGGATGTTGTTTAAACGACGAGGAATCTTGTTCCAGCAACGAAGGATGCTGTTCCAGCACCGGGAAATCTTGTTCCGTTAACGAGGGAAAAAAAATTTTTTTTTTCAAACGACGGGGGATGTTGTGCCAACGACTGGGGAGGTTATTTCAACCTTCCCCCATTGACGAAACAAAATCTTGCCGTTGACGAAACAACATCCCCCAGTGCTGGAACAACATCCCTCGTTGCTGGAACAACATCCCCCGTCGTTTGAACAACATCCCCCGTTGAAGGAACAACATCCCCCGCCAACAAATCAACTTCCCGAGCTTGTGGAACAACTTCACCATAGTACATAATTTGTGATAATTTCTGTTTTAAGATACTAATATTCTTATACTCAAATGGCAATCCTCAAATGTCGGTCCTCAAAAGTCGGTCCCCAAATGTCTGTCCTCAATCCTCAAATTCGATCCTCAATTGTCGGTCCGCAATCCTCAAATGACCATCCTCAAATGTCGGTCCGCAAAAGTCCGTCCCCAAGTGTCGTATAACCTACCAGATATGTAGTTAGTTTGACGAGTAGAGTCAATAATTGAGAGGAAAAGGTCCGTCAATAAGAAAGATGTGTGATGTATTTTATGATACATATGTGATATATTTTAATTTTCTGTTTAAATTGTGATGCTAAATAGTAGATATATAGCAGGGGTGTGCCGAAACAGATTTTAAAAAGCGAAAGTCGATTTAAAAAGCGAAAGACGAAAGGCGAAAAGGCGAAAGTCATTTTAAAAGACGAAAGGCGAAAGACGAAACACCAAAAAAGACGAAAATATGGCGAAAGACGAAAAGGCGAAACAACTGTAATGAGGAAAAATCTCTAGATATCGGTCAAGCCAAAGCTTTGGTTAATTACCTACTTTAAAATCTTCTATCAAATTCTCCAAATCTTGCGATATCCTTCTTAACCGTAAATAATGGATATCAGAGGATCTAAAGTGATTAAGGATCACTTTAAAATTTTTTTGCGCCGCAGGCAAAAATTTTGAGAATTTTGGAGATCCTTAAGCTAAAAATCTTCCTTTATTTGCGCAGCAAGCAAAAATTTTAGAATTTTTGACACTCAGAAGGCTAAAATTCATCAATTTAAAAAATGTATACAGCTTCATTCAATGAAAAAATGCTTAGTAGAATAATTATTTTTACAAGGGAAAAATAATTATTTAATCATTTGTTAAATATAGGTTTCGAACCCAAGACTTAGATCATTTAAAAAAATATATGAAACTAGCACACTATCCAGTCGACCACACAGCCCTCTGGGAAAAGAGAACCTTTCCCTCACATAACTGTCATTAGCGGTGTATAATATTTTCGCCTTTCGCCCAAAAAAGCGAAAGACGAAAGGCGAAAGTCATTTAAAAAAGCGAAAGACGAAACACCAAAAAAGACGAAAATAAGGCGAAAGACGAAACGGCACACCCCTGATATATAGCTAGCTAGATCTGTATAGTAACGAGCGAGATGTTATGTATGAGTTGTTTTTAATTTTATGTTTTTGTAATGATTTAGAATTTGGCTAGAGGAAGGGGCTCGCCCGAAGGGCGACCCCAGCTAGTAACTATTAAAACAATGCCAAACTATATTATTATTTATTTAAGGTTAAGGTTGCTCACACAAATTTTAACTATCGGTGGTGATCACACAAATTATTTTGATAAAGATGTAGCAAAATACGGAGAAAGTGGATGCGTTCCTGTCTCGAATCCTGAAGTTGACGTCAATTTTCTACCGCTGGGTTTTATTGGAGGATGATTATGATGATTATGAACAAGGTTATGACCAACAGAATCTTCGCATGTGAAAAATGACAGAAAAAAAACTTAATAAATACATACCAACTACCTAAATGTTTAGAAAAGTAAAATTGAATTGTAAAAATTAACAAAAATTCTTTTGAATATTTTAGTGATTGCAGGAAAAAAGCAAAAATAAAGTCTACCTATGTAAGGTTGGCAATCTAGGTATTTGTCCAAACTAGTGTTCGGCACGAGACGATATATCGACGATATTTTTCGAGATATCGCGAGATTTTTTTCGAGATTATCGATCTCGATCTCGTCTCGATCAATTTTTGAAAAAAATCGAGATTTTTCGATATCGAGATTTTTCGAGATTATCGATCTCGATCTCGTCTCGATCAATTTTTGAAAAAAATCAAGATTTTTCGATATCGAGATTTTTCGAGATTATCGATCTCGATCTCGTATCGGTCAAGTCAGAAATATCGCGAGATTTTTCGATATTTTTAAAAAAGATTTTTCGTGATCAGTATTTATAAATTTTGGCGTTTTGTTTGTTTCAATGGTGGCACGACACGGGCACAGTGACCCATTTGCACAGTAAGACAATTGCACAGAGGACGATTGCACAGTGGACAATTGCACAGTAAAGTGTTGTTTTTAAAAAGTATAAGAACTAATGGCGCGCAAGTCGATAGGAAATAGTGCGCAGATATTGAAGGGGATTCTGTCATCTCTGTTCGAATTCAGCATAAATTTGTTGTAAATTTGCATCCTGATTAAGGTAGATTGCTTTTCGACGAATTCCTTTTCCTCTTAATTTTTTAATTTTATTTTTAGTAATCCCCTAATATATCCATCAAATTCAAAAAAATAAATTCGTTTTAAAATCTATGTGATGTAAAATATTGTGTTTGATGATGGCTTCTTGATGGTAAATGCCTTTGTTGGTAATGAATGGCCTCTTGAAATTGATCCTACAAACGTACAAAAGGCAGACAAAGACGAACAGAAAAAGAAATTTATTCACAAAATAGAGCTTCAGAGGTTAAATTTTTGAAAAATTATTCAAAGGGTTTTCCGAATATATATTTGGAATTGTTTTAAGGAATCGGCCTGTGCCATAATTGTTTTGTTGCTGAGGTGGTTGACTTGACCCAACTGGCCGACTGCCGCCATGGGGACCTGCTCCTACCTTAAATGTGGTCTTAGTATCTAACCTGCTACCATCTTAGTAGCTGTTGTTGTTGTTCGGGGGATGTTGTTCCTTCAACGGGGGATGTTGTTCAAACGACGGGGGATATTGTTCCAGCAACGAGGGATGTTGTTCCAGCACTGGGGGATGTTGTTTCGTCAACGGCAAGATTTTGTTTCGTCAATGGGGGAAGGTTGAAATAACCTCCCCCGTCGTTGGCACAACATCCCCCGTCGTTTGAAAAAAAAATTTTTTTCCCTCGTTAACGGAACAAGATTTCCCGGTGCTGGAACAGCATCCTTCGTTGCTGGAACAACATTCCTCGTCGTTTAAACAACATCCCCCGTTGAAGGAACAAAATCCCCCGCCAACAAATCAACTTCCCCAGCTTGTGGAACAACTTCACCATAGTACATAATTTGTGATAATTTCTGTTTTAAGATACTAATATTCTTATACTCAAATGGCAATCCTCAAATGTCGGTCCTCAAAAGTCGGTCCCCAAATGTCTGTCCTCAATCCTCAAATTCGATCCTCAATTGTCGGTCCGCAATCCTCAAATGACCATCCTCAAATGTCGGTCCGCAAAAGTCCGTCCCCAAGTGTCGTATAACCTACCAGATATGTAGTTAGTTGGGTAGGGGACGATTCAGTATCGCCGATTCAGTCTCGCCGATTCAGTATCGCCGATTCAGTATACGCCGATTCAGTATCCGCCGATTCAGTATTCGCCGATTCAGTATCGCCGATTCAGTATACGGGTAAAAGGGGACGATTCAGTATTCGCACATTTTTGGGCTGGGAAAATCTTTTTTCTTGTATATTTTTGAGGTTTTCTTACTTTCTGCGATCTAAAGAACATTTTTAAAGGTAGCCGAGACTTTTCTAGGGCCTTTCGTTCAAAGATGAAGGCTTAGTCTCGACTTTTCTTCAGGGAACAAAAATTTTAAAAAACAACTCAAATAATTAGATTTATCAGGAAAATCAAAATTATTTTAATAAATAACATGTTTTTATTGGACTGGAAATAAAACAAAAATTGACTAATGAATTAAACAATAATAGAATAATAATATAAAAAATTCAAAGAAAATCAAGGGTCCATCTCGTAATTATGAGACAGGCCAGAAAGAAAATCAATAATCGGTTGTTCGTAAAAAACTTGGTTTAAATCAAAATAAAATGGATCTCCAATATTTACTGGCTGGTAAGTTGCTGTCAGTGCAAGGATTCTCTCATCCGCAGCTCGGTACTTTCTTGCTTTTTGAGGTGGATTGTGGCCAGCAATAAAAAGTGCCATCTCTGCATCACGTGCCTTTTGTTCCCTTTTTAACGTTTCAATGAACTTCCACAACGTTGGATGACTGCATGAAAAAGCACGTTGCAACTTTCTGTGAGCACTCTCTGCAAAGTTGTTCGTGCGGTCGGCACCCTCCAAAGTTCTGTTGTAAACATTCCAGAGTTCTGGTACAAACATGGGAACTGTCCTGAATCCATTATGCAAAATTCTTCCAGTATAATTCATGACGAACCTAAAATTATATTCGGTCAATATTCAATTTTAATTGATTTTTACCAATCCATAATTGGCTGTAGTTCTAGCATTAAATTCCTATCAAGAGCAATAATCGCTGGAGTTAGATCTCCAATAGGTAGAAACGCCATCGATGTGATCCAACGTGATTGAGCGGCAAATATAGGATCATTACGATATCTCTGAAATTTACAATTCATCAAAAATTGGGGTCAACCCTGAAGGCCTAAACCCCTTAATATTTATTACCCTGAAGACCTACATCGGAATACCTACACCAGACAAAAATTTGCAATTGCAAACCTGCATCAAGCCAAACTCGGAAAGTTTTTTTTTCATATTGCGCACAAGATGGAAGAGACAACATCTTATCTCACACCGTGGGAAACACGTGCGAATTGAATTAATAGCGGCCATTTCGTAGTCAGTAGATATTGAATTTGGTGAAAACTCTGGCCAAACATTTTTGATTAATTCCCACATTCTTGTGTATGTTGCTTCACTCTTAGAAGTAAGTAATGCATATGCGACAGGGAATACCCATCGATCACCTCTTCTGAATTTCAGAATTAAGGTTAACTAAGTATTCTTTAAAAAAAACCTAGATAAAATAGCATACACTTGCTGAAACAGAGGCGGCGAAATGATAAAGGTACCGTCAGCAAAAACATCCTTCATATCATTTGCCCAATTTCCATGGCTTTCCCTCCCGAAAATTAGAATTCTAAATTGTTTAATTTAAATTTAAATATCCAATCTCTTAATAAACCTGTGCATTTGATTATTCTCCTCATACACTTCAGAATCTGCCAAAAGAAACCTTTCTTCACGGCCTTCTGATCTCTTGTAAGTTTGATAATCTTCTGGAAGTTGCAGCTGAGCAACGTTGTTTGGCATAGCTGGAGGAGCATCTTCCTTTTGTCTAACCCGTTTGACAATCTCAAAAATTAATTTCTTTAATAGTAATAAAAATTAAAAAAACCTTTTTTGTTGCATCTTTATTTGGAAGTCTAGCTAATACAGGAGTAGGAATATTTTCAAATGTTGTTGCTCGTAAAATTGCAGGAGTCTCCATTGTACCAACAGCTCGTCTTTTTAAAGAAGTAACAACCTTTTTCGCTTCTACATTTTCTGCACTTGCTGGACATGAATGTATATTGATTTCCTGAATGTTGTTTTCGTTATGATAAAATATTAAAAAAATACTCTCAAAAAGTTGTTCTCCAAATCAGTATGTATTCTGCCATTACATTTTATATTTTTACTCCCAAAGAATTCGCATCTCCAAAATTTTATGGTGCCATCACGATTAAAAGTATGAAAAACATATAGAAAGCCATTGTAGTTAATCTTTGGTTGATCACGTTCAGATAAAAATTCTGCATTCATTATTCCGGACCGGAAGATTAATATTTATACTGAAAAGAAAAACAAAAATACTGGAGAATATAAAAAACTAAAGGAAATTAAAATATTAAAATGGATTGTAAATATAATTAAAAAACGAAAACAAATCGCGAGAAAAATTAAAGAATTTCATTTTTGAATACTGAATCGTCCCCTTTTACCCGTATACTGAATCGGCGGTACTGAATCGGCGAATACTGAATCGGCGGATACTGAATCGGCGTATACTGAATCGGCGATACTGAATCGGCGAGACTGAATCGGCGATACTGAATCGTCCTTAACCGTAGTTAGTTTGACGAGTAGAGTCAATAATTGAGAGGAAAAGGTCCGTCAATAAGAAAGATGTGTGATGTATTTTATGATACATATGTGATATATTTTAATTTTCTGTTTAAATTGTGATGCTAAATAGTAGATATATAGCAGGGGTGTGCCGAAACAGATTTTAAAAAGCGAAAGTCGATTTAAAAAGCGAAAGACGAAAGGCGAAAAGGCGAAAGTCATTTTAAAAAGCGAAAGACCTCAAATGTCGGTCCGCAAAAGTCCGTCCCCAAGTGTCGTATAACCTACCAGATATGTAGTTAGTTTGACGAGTAGAGTCAATAATTGAGAGGAAAAGGTCCGTCAATAAGAAAGATGTGTGATGTATTTTATGATACATATGTGATATATTTTAATTTTCTGTTTAAATTGTGATGCTAAATAGTAGATATATAGCAGGGGTGTGCCGAAACAGATTTTAAAAAGCGAAAGTCGATTTAAAAAGCGAAAGACGAAAGGCGAAAAGGCGAAAGTCATTTTAAAAAGCGAAAGACCTCAAATGTCGGTCCGCAAAAGTCCGTCCCCAAGTGTCGTATAACCTACCAGATATGTAGTTAGTTTGACGAGTAGAGTCAATAATTGAGAGGAAAAGGTCCGTCAATAAGAAAGATGTGTGATGTATTTTATGATACATATGTGATATATTTTAATTTTCTGTTTAAATTGTGATGCTAAATAGTAGATATATAGCAGGGGTGTGCCGAAACAGATTTTAAAAAGCGAAAGTCGATTTAAAAAGCGAAAGACGAAAGGCGAAAAGGCGAAAGTCATTTTAAAAAGCGAAAGACCTCAAATGTCGGTATGCAAAAGTCCGTCCCCAAGTGTCGTATAACCTACCAGATATGTAGTTAGTTTGACGAGTAGAGTCAATAATTGAGAGGAAAAGGTCCGTCAATAAGAAAGATGTGTGATGTATTTTATGATACATATGTGATATATTTTAATTTTCTGTTTAAATTGTGATGCTAAATAGTAGATATATAGCAGGGGTGTGCCGAAACAGATTTTAAAAAGCGAAAGTCGATTTAAAAAGCGAAAGACGAAAGGCGAAAAGGCGAAAGTCATTTTAAAAAGCGAAAGACCTCAAATGTCGGTCCGCAAAAGTCCGTCCCCAAGTGTCGTATAACCTACCAGATATGTAGTTAGTTTGACGAGTAGAGTCAATAATTGAGAGGAAAAGGTCCGTCAATAAGAAAGATGTGTGATGTATTTTATGATACATATGTGATATATTTTAATTTTCTGTTTAAATTGTGATGCTAAATAGTAGATATATAGCAGGGGTGTGCCGAAACAGATTTTAAAAAGCGAAAGTCGATTTAAAAAGCGAAAGACGAAAGGCGAAAAGGCGAAAGTCATTTTAAAAAGCGAAAGACCTCAAATGTCGGTCCGCAAAAGTCCGTCCCCAAGTTTCGTATAACCTACCAGATATGTAGTTAGTTTGACGAGTAGAGTCAATAATTGAGAGGAAAAGGTCCGTCAATAAGAAAGATGTGTGATGTATTTTATGATACATATGTGATATATTTTAATTTTCTGTTTAAATTGTGATGCTAAATAGTAGATATATAGCAGGGGTGTGCCGAAACAGATTTTAAAAAGCGAAAGTCGATTTAAAAAGCGAAAGACGAAAGGCGAAAAGGCGAAAGTCATTTTAAAAAGCGAAAGACCTCAAATGTCGGTCCGCAAAAGTCCGTCCCCAAGTGTCGTATAACCTACCAGATATGTAGTTAGTTTGACGAGTAGAGTCAATAATTGAGAGGAAAAGGTCCGTCAATAAGAAAGATGTGTGATGTATTTTATGATACATATGTGATATATTTTAATTTTCTGTTTAAATTGTGATGCTAAATAGTAGATATATAGCAGGGGTGTGCCGAAACAGATTTTAAAAAGCGAAAGTCGATTTAAAAAGCGAAAGACGAAAGGCGAAAAGGCGAAAGTCATTTTAAAAAGCGAAAGACCTCAAATGTCGGTCCGCAAAAGTCCGTCCCCAAGTTTCGTATAACCTACCAGATATGTAGTTAGTTTGACGAGTAGAGTCAATAATTGAGAGGAAAAGGTCCGTCAATAAGAAAGATGTGTGATGTATTTTATGATACATATGTGATATATTTTAATTTTCTGTTTAAATTGTGATGCTAAATAGTAGATATATAGTAGGGGTGTGCCGAAACAGATTTTAAAAAGCGAAAGGCGAAAAGGCGAAAGTCATTTTAAAAAGCGAAAGGCGAAAAATATAAAAAATAAGAAAATTTTATGAATTATAGAGAAAATTTACTACTAACAAACTTGTTGCACAAATAAATGAACTTTTCTTAAATTTTTGTTTAGTATAAATTTGATTGTTAACTTATAATTTCGTTTCCATTAATGTAGGTAGGGAATTATGTATTATAAATTAAAATTAATTTTACCTATCGTCCCATGCTGAAAAACTTCTTGTAATTGAACACCTTGAATTGTTTCTGAATTTCTGCCAGTTGGCAGCCGTACAGTTTCACCCATCTCATGAATGTTAAAAGATTTAAGAGATTTGAGAAAAACTTGCTAGGATTCTTAATTAAAAATGATTTAGATTTTAACTAAAATATCTCCAAATAACTAAAGAGAGTGAGAGAGTCGGTCCTCATTTTTCGTTTAAAAATAGAAAAAACAACAGAAAAAGGTCGAATTGAGCCCATCTCTAAGAAGAAGAAGTGTGAAGTAAATGAGGTTTTGAGAGAGATAAGCTTAACTTTGTATAATTCTCTTAAGAAATTTAACTTTATTTTGAGATATTGAATATATATAGTTGTACAAATCCAGATAAACTCTTAGTTAAACTCAAGAAAAATCACCCGATTTATCGATTTGCGCGCTTTAGAGAATGTAAGGGAGACGAGAGGCTGTGGAAATGAGTGAGGGTTGGGGATAAGTGAACATATAATAATATATAAGTTCCTATTGGGTGCAGGTTAGATACTAAGATGTTACTGACAGTAAAATATCCCCGAAATCTGTAAAACTACGCAAAAACACCTTCGCGAACATATAAATTACCGTATTTTTCCCACTAGAAGCGCATGCGCTTCTATTTTTCAACCTCCTCGTAGACTGCGCTTCTAATGCTCTTGTGTTGAAAAATACAAGAGCAGGTCCTATTTGAAGCGCACGTCCCATTAGAAGCGCAGTCTACGAGGAGGTTGAAAAATAGAAGCGCATGAGCTTCTAGTGGGAAAAATACGGTAGTTTATATGTTCGCGAAGGTGTTTTTGCGTAGTTTTACAGATTTCGGGGATATTTTACTGTCTTACTGTTATTTTATTGTTGCACAAATAATATTTTATTGTTGCACAAATTTAATAAAAATTGTGTTACATATATTAAGTATAGAGATATAAGGAATATATCCTCTATAATCCTCCCAAATCCCATAATCCTAGTTCCTGCTTTTTTTCGTCGGTATTCGATATTTCATTAATCCCTCGTTCCCCTTAATACGTCGAAACTTATATCACACTATATCCTATTTTTTACCTAACTCCATTTGGAATAGTTGGATTCATTTCAAATTTCGCGAAAATATAACAAATTTGATTTAATTTGAAAAATAATTGTCAAAATATCATAGCAATTTTTTAAAAAATTTTATTTCAAATTTTTAATAAAAATTGTGTTACATAAATACATATACGTTCGCTTTGAGCACCCCAGTAAAAGTTGAGTTGCCAATTATTGTAACATTTTACAATCGATATTATAAAATCGATATTATAAAAATCTATCGATATTATAAAAAATAAAAAAAGAATTAGACCTATATCTCATTCCAGTGGCGAGATCTCGATACCCTGAAAATCAACGTAAATCAGGGTTTTTTACTTAAAAACAAAAAAAAAAACAAAAAACGCCTAAATGCCCCATAAATTTCAGCCGTTATTTTATTGTTCATAAATTATTTTCGTTTAATCTCGAACATACAAACAATACCTTTCACACACAACATTCTTCCTAAAATCTCTAGTAATACATATTATATAGCAAAATACAAAACATTAACAAACTAAAAACAGTTAAATATCCTTATATTTATTCATTACTAGGCCACTTTGCTGTTTTTTCCTCATTCTTCTCCATTCATCTATACATCCACTTATCCCCAACCCTCACTCATTTCCACAGCCTCTCGTCTCCCTTGCATTCTCTAAAGAGCGCAAATCGATTTTCTCGGGTGATTTTTCTTGAGTTTAACTAAGAGTTTTTCTGGATTTGTACAACTATATATATTCAATATCTCAAAATAAAGTTAAATTTCTTAAGAGAATTATACAAAGTTAAGCCTATCTCTCTCAAAACCTCATTTACTTCACACTTCTTCTTCTTAGAGATGGGCTCAATTCGACTTTTTCTGTTGTTTTTTTCTATTTTTAAACGAAAAACGAGTGCCGACTCTCTTACTTTCTTACAAATTCGGAGATATTTTAGTTAAAATTTAAATCATTTTTAATTAAGAATCCTAGCAAGTTGTTCTCAAATCTCTTTAAAATTTTTTAACATTCATGAGATGGGTGAAACTGCACGGCTGCCAACTGGCAGAAATTCAGAAACAATTCAAGGTGTTCAATTACAAGAAGTTTTTCAGCATGGGACGATAGGTAAAATTAATTTTAATTTATAATACATAATTTCCTACCTACATTAATGGAAACGAAATTATAAGTTAACAATCAAATTTATACTAAACAAAAATTTAAAAAAAGTTCATTTATTTGTGCAACAAGTTTGTTAGTAGTAAATTTTCTCTATAATTCATAAAATTTTCTTATAATTTAAATTTTTAATATAATTTTAAATTTATTTATAAAATTAAGGCGATTTTATTGGCTCTTCTTTGGAAGGTTTTTAATTAAATACTTATACTATACAAATTAAAATACAGTCGAATCTCACTTGTACTTAAGTACATTGTTCACCTGAAATTGAGTATGTCATTGGGAGTCTGATATTATTTAAATTTTATTTTAAATATTGTAATATTGTGTAATTAATTGTAATATTATTATACAAATGGGAACCTTTCGGTATTCTAACATTAATGTGGGAGTTCTACAAGTGAGATGTCGCGCATAAAATCTGTCTGTATTTACCTATTTTTTTAAATAGGTGTAGATTCTGGATTTATTCGTTGTGTATACAATGCAAAAAATCAGAGTGGAAGTACAGTTACCTTGCTCTGTGAAAAAATGGAAGGTTGTTGTGTGACAGGTTGCTGCCCTAAAGATCAATTTTGGTATTTAATAATTTAAAGTTGAAATAAATAAGGGGATAGACTAGGGTTGGAAATAGAAAACCGAAAATTTTTGAAAATGAGCGATTTTTTACAAAATTCCTCTAAAATAACCAGAGTACCGCATTTACTCGATTAATTCCCCTCTCTTGAATAATTCCTCCTGCTGCGGATAAGTTGAAACAATAAACCCCCTCCCCCAAATACCCTACTACACGTTCAAATTTCAAAACTCGAATAATTCCCCTCCCTTGAATAATTCCCCATGCCATGGATAGGTTGAAAAAATAATTCACCAGGGGAATTAATCGAGTAAATACGGTATGCTACATATAACTAAAACTCAGAACGAAAACCGGGTTTTTAAATTTGGATTAATCGGTAGCCGGGGTACGTGTTAATAAGTAATTGGGACTCGCATATTAGGGCGCGACCCATAATGGCGGCGGACCCAAACCCTTCCAAACATATTATAGACATTATATTCAACTCTTGTGTGTATCGTGCCTGAAGAATTTTCTTAAGGTTTCACCTTTATAAAGAGAATAATCTGGATTCACTTGCGCTTCAAAAACTTTGCAGAATATCTCCATTACCCTCATTCACATAAATTAAAAAATATCGCAATAAATAAAATATCCTTTATTCAAAAATAATCGTTCGATTAACTTTAAATAAAATATTTTGAGGATTTTCCCACTTGTTTGTTTTCTCATCTTTGTACTTGTCGTTTTTTGTGTTGGAACTGTTTCTATTATAATATGCTTTCAACGTACAAAAGGCAGACAAAGACGAACAGAAAAAGAAATTTATTCACAAAATAGAGCTTCAGAGGTTAAATTTTTGAAGAATTATTCAAAGGGTTTTCCGAATATTCCCTAATTTAGCCTTAGAAGACAATAAACTAACTAATAACCACATTTAAGGTAGGAGCAGGTCCCCATGGCGGCAGTCGGCCAGTTGGGTCAAGTCAACCACCTCAGCAACAAAACAATTATGGCACAGGCCGATTCCCCAAAACAATTCCAAACAATCCCCCTCAACAACAGGATCAATTTCAAGAGGCCATTCATTACCAACAAAGGCATTTACCATCAAGAAGCCATCATCAAACACAATATTTTACATCACATAGATTTTAAAACGAATTTATTTTTTTGAATTTGATGGATAAAATACTAAAAGCCTTATATAATTTAGTTAAACTAAGACAACTTGATTTCGGTATTGACCGGTTTTTTGGGTAAGACTGGTTTAAATTAGCTTTGTTTTACTTTTTTAACTTTTTGTTTGGTAAACTTCTAATAGTCCGGACTTTTACGCATTACAGATTGTAAGAATCATGAAATGTACAATTTATACACCAAAACTCACCAAAACTCCACAAAAAAGTATCAATTCACCGGCACAAATCGCAGAAAATTTAAAAAAATGAAGATTCGCTAAACAAGCCAAAGTGGGTATATAAAATCACGATTGTTTGGACAAATACCTAGATTGCCAACCTTACATAGGTAGACTTTATTTTTGCTTTTTTCCTGCAATCACTAAAATATTCAAAAGAATTTCTGTTAATTTTTACAATTCAATTTTACTTTTCTAAACATTTAGGTAGTTAGTATGTATTTATTAAGTTTTTTTCTGTCATTTTTCACACTAGCTATACAATTGTGTAGAGATACTTATTCTATCACAATATGGTAGTTGCTGACGTAATTTTCCCACGACGGACAGGTTGTCAGTTTATTTGCGATAAAATCATAGTTTTGTTCAATTAAATGGCTCGTTAAAATAAAGTGCCAGAAAGTGAAATTAACATTAGCTTCATAGGCCTTTATTAATTTCTCACGCTTTATTATTATGTACTTGCACATTTTACGGGTGACCCAAAGATATGTAGCACTTTTCATTTCATCAAAACTTTTTTAATGATTTACATTTTTTAATATTTTTATATTCATTTTTTATCTCAAAACCCATTAGGAGTTCGACGGACATCGGGGATATCAAGGGATTTTAGGGGATATCAGACATAAGCCAAGTTTCATCCTTTATTTTATATCCTATATTTTAGGATATACAGTAGTCCGTACCTCGTTCCCAGAACATTTCTGTAAACTAGAAATGGCATTTGGCTGTTTTGGGATTTGGGTGGATTAAGATGGACTTCAGAGTATTTGGGTAAATTTCGAGGGATATGGAGGATCTGAGTGATGGTGGATTCGTAGCATATTGTTCCTACAATGGGAAATGCTGCTAAAACTGCAGGGGAGTAAAAAAAGAATAAATCTGGCTTCTCGATCTTCTAAGACTCAATTTTGTTAAGACTAGAAATGCAAAATATACACTGAATAAAGCTTTTTATTAGATATTGAGATTAATTTTAAATGGTCAAAATATACCCTTATTTTCCAATTTACAAGTTTGGATTCGAACCGAACCCTATGGCATTATAATCAACTCTTTCGGATATTTTTCCTATTAGTTTTATCAGATCGCTTGGCTCGGTTCCCGAAAACCGAACAATTAAAGCAATTGAATCAAAAAATATACGCTAATAAAGGAGAATTGGGTAAATGTCCAGCTCGTGTCCCGCATGTCCGCAAAAGGCATTCTGCAAAAATGCTTTTTTCTGCCTTTCCCTCTCCTTCTTAATTTTCCTCGCATAGTCAAATGATGGGTTGACAGTTTGGCGCAAATAATAAAGTAATAGAAATAAAATTTTTATTAATATCCAAGTTTTTTTACAGTTTTCAAATTTAAGTTTGATAAATAAAAAAGATCAAATAAGTTACTAGTTAACAATTAAGTTTAACAATTGGATATTAGAAAAACATTTTAGTGTTTTTTCAATCTGAAAAAGTTTGCTTTTTTATTACAAATAATTAAATAAGAATTTAAGGACAGACCAATCTAGGATTTTCCGTCTCTGTTCTTCGGTTTGGTTCTGGAAATAACGCCAATCAATCACAATAAACTTGATTGAGAAATAAATCCCAGAAATAAACTCCAGTCTCTAATATGTATAACAACACAAAATGGGAGGGTTGAAAAATAGAACCACAGTGAATCTATTAGGATAAATACGGAAATAGTTAAAATTTAATTTAAAATTTAGAAGAATTTGAATATATAATGGAATATATTTTTTGGAATCGTAAGGATTTTGACATTGTATATAATTGTACAGGTATTAATGTAAATGATATTCCAAATGATCAAAGATTTCAAATTGCTGCAATCCTTTGTATAATATTAGGCTGCATATATTATGTATTTTTTTAAAAATTAAGCAAAAAATTTAATAATTTAAGCCTTTATATTTCCCTTGTCTTTACTCTTTTTGGAAGAATAGAGCCAAAAATCCTTGTTATATACTTTTAATTTATCTTTCTATATTGGATATTGGAGTGCTCTGGGTGCCAAGTTTTGTTTATGGTTTTCTTAGCTTAAATGGTGTAGTCTATTGTTCTTCCCCTTCTTTTGTTTATTTTATCGGTTGTCTTGGATGTGAGTTTTCATCATATTCTTGTTCTTTTCCAAATACCTATAGCCTTAAAAATATAATTCTTTAGTTGACATTATTTAAATATTTATGCACACCAAGTAAATCTTTTTTCAACAGAGTATAACTCTGGATATTTAAGGTGGAAGTCTTTTTTGGATAATAATTTAAAGTAACAAATAAATCCAACTTTTTATCAATAACAATGAAAATTTGACCATTTTTCGAATTCAAACCCCGCGCGAAGCGCGGGGTTTTGCACAAGCGTCTCGTCGACTCCCCATAGGTTTATGTTGTTTGTTTTTCTTGTCTTTTTTAAAAAATACAAACTTATTTAACATGGTTATCTTGACTAAATCAGGAAATTTAAAGATAACCCCGAATTCAGTTTGATTAACCCTATTTTAGAAAGTAAATAAATACCGTATTTTTCCTAATAGTGCGACTGTCTCTATTAGACCGACCCCTTCTATTAAACCGACCCCCTTACTTCCAGCGTTAATTTTGTTCTTTTATGTTTTATAGCCATATTATTTTATAGACTGAAATTTGAAAAATGCCGGATTCGGTTTCCGGATTTTTAAAATTTCCTTATCAGGATCGAATTTCCGGATCAGGAAAATCCGGATTTTCAAAAAAATTAAAAAATTTCGCAGTAAATAAACAAATTAATGTAAAATTAGGACATTTAAACACCGTTACTTGAAACAAGTTTTATCGAGAAACACCAAGAAAGATATCGGTGGATTTGGTGGGATATCGAAAGATATAACGGGGGTTTAAGGGTAAGGGACTAATGTATATAGATTTAGAGGGAATAAGTAAACCATATTTCTTCCTTTTTCATTGACAAAGGCGAAAACCCCTAGAGGCAAAAACCCACTAGAGGAAAGTTGAAAAATAAACCGACTGTCTCTATTAAACCGACCCTTTCTATTAAACCGACCCCCTAGAGGATGATTGAAAAATAAACCGACCGGTCGCACTATTAGGAAAAATACTATAATAATTAAGGTTGCCAATTTGATGTAAACTACATTTTGAAATACCTAGACCTATCAAAATATTCACAAAAAAATATTTTTAATTTTCAATTAACCTCTTTTAATGATCAACATATTTTTAAAAGTTTAGAAAAATTAATTAAACATTAAATAAATATTCATTGAAAATTTGTGTATTATATTAATTTGAGTAAATATTTTTTATCAAAATTTTATCGAAGTTAGAAAATATTTAGAAAAAGAACAAATAAAAGTTAATAGGAGAAGGATATCGAAGTCTTTACTTTAATAAACAGTTTTTTAAATAATTTAACAAGTACCAATATTGCATACATGAATCTTGTATCTGACTTTTATGCAACTAATTTAGGATTTATAAAAAAGGTAGGACTATAAATAAATAAAATAGAATTCAATTCCTTCAATAACATCTTCATTTTTATCAATTTTTTAATTGGTTAAAAAATTATCCTGTCCACAATTTATTTTTTGATGTATATTTGTATTTATTAGGGTTAAATTCACCCTCCTCTAAATCAGACTCGTCTTCTTCCCCTTTGTTTTTAGGTTTTTCTTCTTTATTTTCATTTTTAGTTTTACCTTTCTCTTCCGTATTACTATGTCCACTAGCACCTTAATTTATAAAAAATGAACATCTGTTAGTCCCTTTTCTAGAAGTAGGGTGCTTAAGGGTTGTATAATATTTTTACAAGAAATTTCTTATTTGTGTCCACAATTTAACACATCTTACTTTTAATTTCAATAATCAATAATTAAAATTTTCCCTTATTAATAAATACTACAATAAAATATATTTTGAAATAACTCTAAACTTGAAGAATTTTTAACTGATAAAATTTTTAAATTTATTTACTATTAACCTGGGGGTGGTGTATATGTAGATTTTGGAAGGCTATTCTGTTTCATCAAAGTTTTTCTTCCAACTTCTTTTTCCTTCATACAAGAACATAAATGAATAAAAACAACGGTAAAAACACCAAAAATAATAATTTTAACAGACATTTTAAGAAAAAAATTTTTTTATTTAATTTTGGCTATAAAATGATTGATGAATAAAATATATTTTAAGAATTTTATGAAGCCAATAAATCATATGAATTACATGTAAAGAAAAATAAATTACATAATCATGATGATAGACAAATATTTACCTAATTGATTATGCTAAAGAAGCCGACAAAATCAATTTTTTCACAAGAAAAATTTTATTTTTAAATTATTTAAAAATTTAAACAAAAAAATTTTTAAAGTAATAAATTTCTAATTCAATCATTAACAGTTCCTTTCTTCTCATTCTTTGTTTTGATTTTTAATATTTATTTGTTCAGAATTATTTAAATTGTTTTTATCTTCAATATCAGCATAACCAAGTCTTCCCCACTCCTCAGAATCCATTAACCCTTTATCCATTCGACATTTGAAATAATCTCTTGCAAATATACGACAAGGGCCGTTCTGACTTTTTTCTTTCTAAAATTTAAAATTTTCAGTAATTTTAACACCCTCTTTAACCATCTCAGACTTAAAAAACACTGGCCGAAAATCAACTGTTTTATTTATAAGATTAACGAGATTTTAACATCTTCCTAATCTCGAATCCGGTAAATGTCCAGCTTTGGGCCTACATGTCCTCAAAAGGCAAAAGGAAGTTTTGCAGCATTCTACTCCCCTGCCTTTATTTCCTTTAGTTTCCCTTGGGTAATTAAATGATAGCTCAGGAACAACGCCAAACTGTTACCTATTATTTGATTACCCGACGGAAACTAAAGTAAAGAAAGGCAAGGGGAGTAGAATGCAGCAAAAATTCTTTTGGAGAATACCTTTCACGGACATGTAGGCCCCGAGCTGGCTCCCAAATCTTCTCAATCATTTAAAATTTACATTTAAACAAGCCATATATTTAAGCATTTGTAAATGACATTCTTTTTCATAATCTAAAGGAAACGATCCTTTAAGTGGTGGAGTAGTTTGTTGTATACGGCCATAAGGACCGAACATGGCAGATGGAGAAGGCTGACTTCCAACAGGCATTTTTACTAGAAAATAAAAAAAAGATTAATATTTTGAAAAATAAAATAATTAAATTTTCAAAAGAAAATATTTTTTAAATAAATTTTTTTCGTCCTTAAAAAATAAATTTATTAAATTGAACAAAATGTGGATAATAAAATTAAATAGAAATTTACAAAAAAAATTATTATTGAAAGAACAACATCTATATGTATATGTAAGTAAACATCAGATAATCTCAAAAAAATAACTTAATTGTCAAAACAAAAATTATACATATTATGACTTCGAGAGACAGGTCTGTACGATCCCTGATCTACACAGAAAATAATCAAAAAAATTGAAAAGTTTACAACAAAAATAAATAAAAATTTCTTTCAAATCTATTTAATTCTTTATTTATTTTCTTCTTTTTCTTCCTCTTTTAAATAAAAAAATTCAAGTCTATAAGCATCAGGCTTTACAATTCTCCAAATTAAATAATAATTGGCTATAAATTCGGTCTGTACAAATCCAAGTTTTTGATAAAAAGCCAATGCAGGTTCATTACATGATTGGCAATGTAATGCAATTTGCTTAATATTGAAAATTTAATTTTTTATAAAGAAAATTAATTTCAAATATTTTAATAAAATTTAAAAATTTTTGGAAGAAAATAAATTTATGGGGAGAAAATGCCGAAAAAATACCGTATATCCTTTTCTAAAATCGAGGGGGGTAATTACCTATATGAGGTTTGAAATTTGAAGTGTTTTAGTGCATTTGATTGGGGGTAATTATTGTTTCAATCCATCGCTGGATGGGGTAATTAATATAAATGGAGTAATTATTTGAGGGAGGGCAACTAATACAGGGTATACGGTAATATGTATTTTTAAATTTTTAAAGTTAATTTTATTTAAAAAAAAAGAATTTTTTCTCCCTTTTTAAATCAAAATAAAGTCCCAAAAACTACTTTGATATTTTTCCATTTTTGTTTGAAATAATTAATTGTATCCAAAACGAGAATACTTGCTACACTACGACGACGAAAAGAAGGAATAACACTGAAAATTATTTAAAATTTTAAAAGAATTTATAGAGAATTTCCCTTACGCTAAAGTAAGAATATATAAACATTTTTTGGAATTATTTTCTTTTTGAGAATAAATTGTTTCTATACAAACAGTAATTGCACCAACTAAAGCATTTTTATAATAAGCCATTATTGTCCAATATTTTGTTTTAACTTGAAAAAATTAAAAAAGAAATTTAAAACAAATTATTTTGTTTTTTTTTGATTTGGACAGATTTTTAAAAATCCATAAAATACATCAAAAACAACCAAAAATGGTATTCCCGGAAACTAGAGATTTTCACAAAACAAAAAGCAGATCTCAAAATTAAAAAAACTTTCCTGGTCATTTAGCGTCCCCCAAAAATATATAAATTATCCATTTAATTAGGATTGCCGTTTCCGAGTCGGGCCGACGGTCGAGACATTTTGTGAGTTTGTTTTTATCGAGTCGTACGAATCTTTTTCGGGTCAAATATCTCAGGCCCGACTCCATCTTTCGGTCCGAATCGGTCCATTTTGGGTACCCATCTTTAACACAAAATTTTCTAAGAAAACCCCTCTCTTAAAAAAAGAAATTTTCTCACGTTCATCTTCATCCTCTTCATTCTCCACTCCTTCAATTGCCAATTCATTTTTGAGAACTTGTTTATAATGCAAAGAATTTATATCCCCAAAATTGATTGGTAAAGCAATAGAATTTAATAAAATTAATTGTTTAATAATTTGTTTGTTTGGAGCGATTAATTCCAAATCTTGTATTGATATTTTTCTTCTTTCCATCTTAAAATTTAAAAAAATAAAATTTTTAAATTTTGAGGCTGAGAGAATATTGGAAATTAAAATTTGGAATGAGTCTTGCTCAAAAATTGAGTGGTTTTTCAAGTCATCTAATGTGAATACCGTAAATGCTCGAACAATTACCCTCTCTCACAAGGGGCCATCGTTTACTGTGAGTACAAATTTGATATATTTTTTGGTACCATCCGATAGAGGACCCTCGACTTAGTATTGTGGATGGTTCCTTGTCAGATAATTACCCTCTTTTTTCTATAGAAATTTTAAAAATATTGAAAAAAATCATTGTCATTTTTAACTATTGAAACATTCTAAGACATATCAAAAAATAAATTGATTTCCTCCTCATTTATTAAAATATACCCCAAATTTAGCACCTCCTCTCGATTAATTACTCCCTCAGGGAAAGATCGAAACTTTAATGACCTAGTTATTAATTGAAAAATGGTATTCGAGCATTTTCGGTATTTGATATTGACCAGGGTTTATTTTACCCTAAAAATTTTCTCAATAAATATTGTGTCTCATGATAAAAAATAAATATTTTTTAATTAAATTTAAAAATCATACCCCATCATTTTCTGTGTCAATTTCATTTGAATTCTCCATTAATTAAACCTCACAATTAAAAATTAAATTATAAAATGGTATAAAATATTTTTCCGAATATTTAAATCGGAAATCCCAAGAAAAAAATTTTTTAATTCAAAAAATTTATTAATCTAAAACAAAAATTTTAAACAAATTTGTAAAATTATTTAAGGTTCTTTCCCCATTTTTTTCATAATTTCAACATAAGATTTCCAGGAAGCAGCTGGAATAGGGTCTGCTTCTATACTTCTATTGTCTAATTTAATTAAATAATTGGCTATGAAGATAAAGCTGCATCCAGCAAGAAGACTAGCAAACAATCGCATGTGGCCTTCAGTTACCATTTTTTGATTCTGAAAATATTAAAAATGTTATGTTCTTATTAAACAAAAATAAAGATAGGGAGCGGACACTAAACCTCTTTTTCCATCCCTAGCCTATTCTTAAACGAGTAACTAAATTTAGGAAAAAGAACCCTGGGTTCCAATAAAAAATTATTCCAACCTCCAACCATAAACATAAAAAGTAAGTCAACTCCTTCTAAACAACCTTCACCTTGATTTTAAGATAAAATTTTTGAAAATAAAATCTAAAAGAATTAATTTAAAAAAATATTTTTTAGGACGTAAGCCTTAAAAAATAATCATTTAACACAAGATTATTTAAATTAGACACACATGAAAAATGTAAACAAAATAACCAAATATTTTTGAATGAAAATTTATTAAATAAATTTATCTTTGCAGTCTAGGCCTTTTCACCTTCTCCACAGGTTTTTCCTTTTCTTCCTCCCATATATCAGATAAAAGTGTTCCAGCTAAAAAAGTTAAAGTCAAAATATTAAAAATTTGTTGGAACTCAGAGTTAAAAATGAAATGGAAAGTCTCACGTAAGCTTATCTGTTTTGAGGAATTTAACACAATGGGAGAAAATAGGGAAAAAATAATACTAAAAAGACTAAACCTTTTCCCCTGACATGAGACCTTTTTTCTAAATTTTTATTTAAATTTTTCCTTAAATCAAATCACAAAACAAAAAATCTTATTCTTGAACTTGAATAAATTTAAAAAATATTTCAATAATATTGCTGAGCCCCACGGAACCAAAATGTTTTCAACATTAAGTCAAAATTAAATATAAAATATACTCTACCCATTTAACCCAAAATAACTAATCTGTTAATAATTGGAGATATTTTATTATTCTAAAAATTTTACTTTTTCCATCCTGCACATCTTCATAAACCCACTTTCCAATATCATAGTCTTGTTGTTTATCACCCAAACGTTCTCCAAACGAAAGGACATTTAAACCCCAATAATAAACTCCCAAAATCCTAGGATAATTTTCGTAATAATAAAGACGATTTTCTTCATTATGGCGCAATTGTTTCCAAATCCAATAACCCCCAGCTAAAGCTGAAACGTCAAAACATGCTGAAAAATTAATTGTTTAAAAAGGAAAAAATTACAAAACCTGCAAAAGTATAAAGACCAGGTCTTTTTAAATGGTGTGCTTTGATTGTTTGCCATACTTGATACAAAACCATTCTCTTTTCTAAAAATCTAAATATGTGGATATTAATTTAAAAAATATTTAAATTTGTAAAATTACAAACGAATGAAATGAAAAATTTATAAAAAAATACCAAATTTAACAAAAAACAAAATGTATAATAAACTAAATTTAAACAAAAACATCAAATAGTGTAAGGAAGAGAAAGATCCAGCTGACTAGCATTTGACATCTCAACTACAAATCCACAAACATCAGAACGCAGGAAATCAAATTGATAAAGTTCCTTGATTGTTTTTACACACTAAAAAAAAGTTAAATAAAAAATATATAAAGAATTCTTTTAGAAATATTTATATTAAGGGAATTTGTAAATCCCGTTAGCACCATACTAATCCTCAGATATCCTTGCATATCCTCCGACAAGGGCGTATCCAGGGGGCTGGGGGGGCTAGAGCCCCCCCCCCCACGAAATGGGGGAGAGAAAAAATTAGGAGAAGGTTGGTCGAAAAAGTGAAATTTTTTCGCCTACAACCCTCAAATTAAAAAAAAATTTCGCCTGCGGCGCTAAAAATGGAAGAAATCTAACTTCTTGGCCTCTAAAATCCTCAAAATTTTCGCCTGCGGCGCTGAAAAAGAAAGAAATCAGGCTTCCTGAGTTCCAAATTTCAAAAAAATTTCGCCTGCGGCGCTAAAAAAGTGAATTTTTTTGGCCTACGGCCTTCTAAAATTCAAAAAATTTTCGCCTGCGGCGCTGAAAAGATAAAAATTTATGTACAAAAAAATTCACGTTCGGAACGCCAAAGTGAACGCCAAAATTTTGGCGCACACCCAATGTTAGCCCCCCCCCCCCCCCGAAACCGACTCCTGGATACGCCCTTGTCCTCCGATATCCTTATTAATCCGCCGATATCCTTACTAATCCTCAGATATCCTTCCAAATTCTTCGATACCCCTCCAAATCCATTGATATCCCTCCAAATACACAAATATCCCCGATATCTATTACGTAAAATTTTTTTTGTAAAAATCCCGGAATCCCGGGAAATTTGAAAACGAGATTACCGGATTAATCCCGCGGGATCCCGTCACGTACAAAATTTTGAAAAAAATCCCGTTCCGGGATCCCGGGATTGCGATTTTGCCGGACTCTGGCCAAATCTAAAGCCAAAATCTAAAAAATTTGCCATCTGTTGCTGAAAATTTACAAAATTTTCGCCTGCGGCTAAAGAAACTTATATACTACAAATCCGTTTATACTCCACTCCCTAATCCTTACTTAATCGACGACAAATTTTATTGCCGGACTCGGAGCAAATGATCTTAGACAGAGTTTATTACCAGAAAACCTCGAAATGTTATTGACACTTCACCATTATATTATTTCTCATATGCAATTTTTACTAGTTTGAAGTGATTTAATTTCTTTATCTCCATTTTTAAAAATTGCGGATTGCGAGTTGCGGAGATACCGAAACCGGAACTTCCGGCGAAGCACCAAAAATTCGGCGACGAAAATGATTTCCCCCCCCCCCCCCCCGAAAATTTTCCTGAAAAAAATTTCGTCCGAAAAAAATTTCGAGTGTTGCCCAGGTCTGGTTGGCACGACTTAAAATCGAAATAAAAAAAGAAAATTTCATGGAAATAAGAATTTAAATATAAATTTTTTATAAAAATTTTTACCTGCTCTCGAATATCAACACGATCAAAATAACTAAATTCTATGAGTAATCGAAGTAATTCCTGCCGTTGTCTTGCTCTAGTCAAAATTAGCTCACGAAGAGTAGTAATTGCAAAAGCGCCGTATACTTTGTCAAGACAAGCCTTCCTAAGAATTTTCAAAGAACCAGATGTTAAAAAGGGTGCCTCGAGAAAAATCCGATGAAAAAGACTGAAAGAAAAGAAAATTAATGGAATAAAAATTATCTAGTCAACAACTAATCATAATGGCCTCCCATTGTCGAATAATTATGAATGGCAAATATAATTAAAAAATTAAACTATTCCCCAAAATACACATATTAAAAATAAATTCAAATATCTCCAAGAATTTTCTTTCCCTCCTGTTAGTTCTTAAAGAATCTTATCAAATATAACATTACAGGTAGGGTACGGGGATGATCAAAAAAAACCAAATAAACTAACGTTTCCTTGTGTTCTCCTCTCTCATGAAGTGTCGAAAGTAAGGTACATAAATACGTATCATAGCGTTGCTTTTTTTCCTCATTCGTCAATTGATTAAAAGATTTAGGAGAAACCAAAGTGGAATACCTTGAAAAATAAGTTTAAAATAAAAAAAAGATATTAACCCCATCAGTTGAGCATATAATTCAGCCAAATGAAGAAGTGCCAAATCAATACGAGTTTTTTGTTTTTCAATAACATAATTAAGTAGAGTAGCTTCCAATTCAGAAGTTAAGGCGGACCGAAAGCGTGTACACAATCTAATCAGCAATTTTTGTTGAGCTAAACCAGCCCCTCCTTGTACAGCCCTTTTCTCATTTCCAAGTATTCGTTGAAAAATATCAAGTTGTAGTTGCTCCGATTCTTTGTGGAAGAGTTCCCTTGTAGCGTTAAAAAGAGTCCAGTCTTGAATTCGAATTTTTTGAATTGGTGGCTGAAAAGTATTTTCGAGTCTTAGTTTTTAAATAGGTAATTCTCAAAAACAAAAAATAATGTAAGGAAAGTCAGACATGTACTTTTTACGCAAGTTCTAAGATTCTCTTGAATTCTTATAGAAACATAGAGGTAAACGTGTCCGGACAATGCGTCAGCGGACAATCGGTTAGTGTACTAAATATGTGATATAAAGTGATTGCGAGTATTTAAAAGTCGATTTTAGTGGATTAACTGAGATATAGAGGGATTTACTTTTCCTAACAGAGATTTAGAGTGAATAACACGGATATATCGGGGGATTATGATGGATATGTGGGAATTCGCGATGATTTTAATTACATCGGGGATTTGTGAGGATTAAAAGAGATGACTTGGTCTTTTCGGGGAGATCGATGATTTTAATGGATTAAAAGTTTTATCGTAGGATTTAGTAGGATATCTGGAAGAATTTCATGGATAAAGATGCTCTCTAAACTAAATCTTACTCAGAAACTTAATACCTCCCTTAGAACCTCTTAATCCACATTAATCCTCACAGATCTCTTAATATTCGTCCCAAATCTTTTAATCCATTCATATCCCTCCAAATCCAACGATATCATCCTTAATCCCTCGATATCCCACAAATTCCCCGATATCCTCAAAATCATCAAAAATTCCCAGATATTCAAAATAATCCACCCAATATATCCGTGTTATTCAATCCTATCTCAGTTAATCCAATAAAATCGACTTTTAAATACTCGCAATCACTTTATATCCCATATTTAGTACACTGACCGATTGTCCACTGACGCATTGTCCGCTGAGGCATTGTCCGGGAGCCGAGGTAAAATCGTTGAGTAAAAGTTTTTTAAAGAAAAATTCAAAACCTGAGCAGTTTGTACGAGTGAAGAGCTATGAGGCTTTTTTCTTGATGGTTTCTCGTCTGTTCTAGACTCAGTTTGTTGTAGTTTCCTAGCTGCTGTTGCAGCTGCAAGTCTTCTTTTTAGAGCTGCATCAATTTCGTTTGGGCCAGGCATTTCTTTCAGAATTTCTGATGGTGTTGCTCCCAATTCTATAAAAAGAATTAATGCATAAAATGGCAAAAAAATGAAAGAACAACGATAAAATTCAGGCAAGATACCGTATTTTTTGTATTAGAGCCCCATGGGGCTCTATTTTTCAACTATCCTCCAAAGTGGGGCTTTATTACAGCGTGGGGCTCTAATACAAAAAATACGGTTGTGGATAATATCAGCCAAAAATATTAGTTACTTATATCTTCCCTATACCCCAACTAGAAATAAACAATTATAAGCAGCATCATACTTAACTAGAACCGTATCAAGAAAAGAAAATGGAACCCCAAGTCCACTACTAAATTTCAAAATTAAAATAAACCTATCAAAAGTTGCTTCATTCTTGCATGTAAATTATGTAAAGTAAAACTTCCAGGATGCTTCATCATTCTCAATAAATGCATTTTAAGTTCTTTTCTGACACTTTTAACTTGACTAGTTCCCAATGTTGGAGGTAAATTTAGATGAAGTTGTTCTAAGGCGCTGACAACCTAAAAATAATTTTTATGAAATTTAAAGAAAAAAAGAAAAATATTTACATCAGCCATTTTTTCCGGTCTTTGCCTTGCTATATTACAAGTTGAAGATATTGCTGTAACTAAATTAAGTGAAGTAATGTGAGTAGAGGCCATATGTTCAATTAATGAATTAAAACTTTTAATTGCTTCTGATTGTAATTGACGCCAAGAAATAAAAGAATCACGCCCAATTTCGTCCAAACTAATTTGTTGATTGGATGTTCTCGGAGTTTCACTGAACTAAAATTAATTTAAGTAGACTTATGTAAGGAGAGTTAGTTTAGTGTGTCCCATGGATAAAAATAAAATCCTTTCGAAAATAATATCTGTCGCATTTCTCGAAATTACACTTTCCAGGAAGAAAAGCTCAAAAATATATTAGATAGAAAGTTTCGAAATATTTAAATTTAAGCGCATCTACCAGCAAAGGCGTAGCCAGAGAGGCTTGTGGCGCTTAACCCCCGCCCCGAGACCTAGGACCGTCCAAATTCTCAAAATTTACGCTTGAGCGCTGAAAAATAAAAACCTGGTTCAAAAAAAATAAACGCCAAAATTTTGGCGCACAACAAATTTTAGATCCCTAGCTATTTTGATCCCTGGCTACGCCCTTGTCTACCAGACTTAATTAAAATAAAAACCCCTCCACATACTTCAGTTTTAGGCAATTGACAAATTATAAGCATTTCAAGAAATTTAAAAGCCATAGTCTTTATTCCTTCATTTTCAGAATCAACAGTTTGCATTATTTTATTTTTAAGCATCGAAAATGTTTCCCAACAATTTTTTGCTTCATCATCTGTTGAACGCTTTTGTGAGGCCCAGCGAAGAAGAACAGGATAAAGTTGGGTGCAAGTATTTATTGCCTAAAAATTAATTTTTTTTGAATTTTTTAATTAAATCCAAACCTTTTTTTGTATAATAACACCTCCAGATTGATCAGTCAATGCCCAACTAAGTGTTGCTATTGCTCTTTTAAAAACTTCTGGATCTTTTTTACTTAAATTTTAATAGAATTTATTCAATTTAGTGAAGAGAAAGTAGAGGCTAGCTTAACAAAAATGTGAAAAAATACAAGAGAACATGGAGGATTACTAAACTAATTTTTGCTACTAACCGCTTAAACACATTCTATACGTTAGCAAAATTAAAATACTATTAAAATAAAAAACAAAAAAAAATTATAAAAAAAAATAAAAACATACCAAGCCTTTTCAATAAAATTAATAGCAAAACAACGAATTTTCTGTTCCTTTTCATGAATAAATTGAACCATTTCATCCAAAAAATTGTCAAGAACTGAAGAATTGTCTTGTTTCAAAATCATTTCCTCGGCTCTAGCCAAGTGCATATAACGCTCTTCCAAAGATTTTCCAGACATTTGAAGAGCTTCATTAATTTCAGAGCCAATCTAAATTTTATATTTTTTTAAATAAAATTGAATTAATTATATACTTCGTCGTATAAAGAATTTCCTTCTGCCATTTTGATTTACTAGAACACTTAAAAATTAGAAAAATTAAAAGTTAAAAAATTTAAAACAGAAAAAAAAATAAAAAAATTTTACGAAAAATTACATAAATTGACAAAAAATTTAAGGACACGGACATTTTGTCGCGAGCCACTTTGTCGCAAAGAGCAAAATAGATGAAAGAAAAATGTTCTAACTTCCTCTAGTTGAACAACTTCCACTTGTTAAAACGAGGGGTTTTGGTGGGCTTTCCGATCTTACATTAGATGAAGTTATCTTTGAAGTCTAGGCCTTTTCATCTTCTCCACAGGTTTTTCCTTTCCTTCCTCCCATATATCAGATAAAAGTGTTCCAGCTAAAAAAGTTAAAGTCAAAATATTAAAAATTTGTTGGAACTCAGAGTTAAAAATGAAATGGAAAGTCTCACGTAAGCTTATCTGTTTTGAGGAATTTAACACAATGGGAGAAAATAGGGAAAAAATAATACTAAAAAGACTAAACCTTTTCCCCTGACATGAGACCTTTTTTCTAAATTTTTATTTAAATTTTTCCTTAAATCAAATCACAAAACAAAAAATCTTATTCTTGAACTTGAATAAATTTAAAAAATATTTCAATAATATTGCTGAGCCCCACGGAACCAAAATGTTTTCAACATTAAGTCAAAATTAAATATAAAATATACTCTAGACATTTAGCCCAAAATAATTAATTTGTTAATAATTGGAGATATTTTATTCTAAAAATTTTACTTTTTCCATCCTGCACATCTTCATAAACCCACTTTCCAATATCATAGTCTTGTTGTTTATCACCCAAACGTTCTCCAAACGAAAGGACATTTAAACCCCAATAATAAACTCCCAAAATCCTAGGATAATTTTCGTAACAATAAAGACGATTTTCTTCATTATGGCGCAATTGTTTCCAAATCCAATAACCCCCAGCTAAAGCTGTAACATCAAAACACGCTGAAAAGTTAATTGTTTAAAAAGTAAAAAATTACAAAACCTGCAAAAGTATAAAGACCAGGTCTTTTTAAATGGTGTGCTTTGATTGTTTGCCATACTTGATACAAAACCATTCTCTTTTCTAAAAATCTAAATATGTGGATATTAATTTAAAAAATATTTAAATTTGTAAAATTACAAACGAATGAAATAAATTTATAAAAAAATACCAAATTTAACAAAAAAATAAATCTAAACAAAAAAATCAAATTGGAGATCAAAAAAAATTTTTAGAGAATTTTTAGAGCTTCTTAACTTTCTATTGTTATTTGTTCATTTATTAAAGGATTATCTTCTTCCATAGGTTTTTCTTTTTCTTCTGTTGATTCTAATTTATCAAGAACAGCAGTGGGAATATCAACATTTGCTTCAGGTTGTAATGTTAAGTGGGGAAAACGCTAAAAATTAAATTGTTAATTTTCTAGAATTTAATTAAGATAAAAATCAATGAAATTTTTAATTAACAAGCTAAAAATCCCAATTAGTAGGTGGAATCAAAAATAGTAATTTTAAACTTTAAAGATTAATTCTAAATTTGAGATGTATAAGGAAAAAGAAACATAAGGTTAAAATCAAATTTTCTAAAAAAAAATCAAACTCACAGTGTGCACATTTGATCCCAAAGCTTTTGAGCAAATTTCAAATTTATGCCAAATAGTTTCTCTAGCAGTATCATCTCCCTCAATTTCAGTCCACGGCTTTCGTTGTGCAATCTTTTCTAATAAACCAGTTAAAAATCCATTTAAAGTAGGCTGTGCTTCATTCACTTTTTGAATTGTATAGAAAAGAATAACTGGGAAAACTTTGTCGTTTATAAGTGTTTCTATTGCAATAGCCAAAACATCTTTACCAAAGGAAAATTCACGGGCAGTGTCAACCAACAGAATATCAAGATCTAAAATTCAAATGAGAAACTTTCGAAATTTAAAACTATACAGACTTTGCATGAGAAATCCTTGTTCTTTTCTATTTGCCTTAAGTCTGTGTAATTCAAGCAACAACTCAAATGGGCTCAAAACAGCTTGATTTGTATCCGTATGTCGTCCAAAAAGAAGTTTTTTGAAAAATATAGGAACAGAATTGCTATTCTTAGCAGAGAGAACAAAACTTGGGATCAATTCTATGAGCTCTTCCTAAAAATTTTTTCTAAATTAGACCTTCATTCTTAATAAAGAAACCTTTTTTAAACTATTCAAAATTGGAATTAATGATCTGACATCAGTATTCCTTGCTTGGTGTAATTTTCGAACACGATCAACGAGTGCTGGTGTTGGGGCATTTCTTTCAGTTAACTTTAAAAAATTAAAAAATTCCTTTATTAAATTTTTAAAAAACCAAATGAACAATTCGAGCAACCAAAGTTTCAGCATCAGGTTGACAATTTTCAATCATATCTAAAAGATCTTCTGAGTGCATCCCTATTGCTTTGATGGCTTGTTCTATACTGCGAAAGGTTACCTTAATAATTAAAATATAAAAAAATATCAAGTTTTCACACCGACCCAAAAGTTGGCCGGTTCTCTCTCCCTTTTATTTTAATAAATTTATTTGTTGGATAAACCCTTAAAAAGAAAGCTTTCTATTTACTTGGTGTTCGGCGCGCCCAAGAGTGGGTTGCCAACGCCGACTAGTTCTTGTAACTAGTATACATAATACTTAATTTTTATAGATCAGAGAATTATAGCATTTTGACAAACAAATTAAAAGTACCCTTTTAATCTCCGTTCCTGCTCTAGCATAAACCGAAGCCAATTGCTTCAGTAAAGAAGGCTCTTGTGGTAACAATGACAAAAATAGAAAAAGTCCAGCTCTAATAAGGGATTCATCCCAAGGCATTTCATCAATTATTTCCTCAAGTTCTCTAGCCAAACGTCCATTTGCGTGCCAAATAACCCTTGGAGCTGTTGGTGCAACAAGTAATTCTGACATTTCAACTAAAAATCCACGGACATCAGAACGCAGAAAATCGAGTTGGTAAAGTTCTTTGATTGTTTTTACACACTAAAAAAGTTAAATAAAAAATATATAAAGAATTGGGGGGGGGGGGTCATAAAAAAAATTTGTCAAAAATTTCCCATTATAATTCTTTATGGGAAATTTGTAAATTCCGATGGCACGATTTAGGATAGAAATAACAAAAAGAAAATTTCATAAAAATAAAAGAATTTAAAAATAAATTTTTTTATAAAAAATTTTACATGCTCTCGAATATCAACACGTTCAAAATAACTAAATTCTATAAGTAATCGGAGTAATTCCTGTCGTTGTCTTGCTCTAGTCAAAATTAGCTCACGAAGAGTAGTAATTGCAAAAGCGCCGTATACTTTGTCGAGGCAAGCCTTCCTGAGGATTTTCAAAGAACCAGATGTTAAAAAAGGTGCCTCGAGAAAAATTCGGTGGAAAAGACTGAAAGAAAAAATTAATAGAATAAAAAATTATATGATCAACAACAAATCATAATGGCTATTAGATAAACTATTCCCCAAAATTCATATATTAAAATAAATCCAATTATCTCCAAAAATTTTCTTTCCCTCCTTACAATTAGTTCTAATTATTAAATATAACATTATATGTACACAGCAACATAAAACAGGCAGAGGGTGCAACCAGCCTTTCAGTGCGGGAGTATGGTTTAGTTGGTTAGTGACAGCGAAAAATACAAGAGGTTCGAATCCTTTCAGTGAAAATGAATTATATAAAATCTAAATCTTAATAATATCATTCCTATTTAACATTTAATGGCATTTTAAACTAAAATACATTTTTTAAAATAAGTTTTTCGCTTTATTTTTCAGTTTTAAAGTTGGGTTATTCGGCCATTTAAAACTTTTTTTAAACATTTAAAAAATCAATAGATTTGGTTTTAAAACAATGTTAAGACTTTGTTTAACGATCTGACTAAGATAACTTTTTTATTTCTAAGTTTTTTTTCGAGATAAAGCCTCTCGAAGTTGGCACTTCAAAACTTTAAAAAATAACATGCGAAAAAAATAGAGCGCAAAGAAAAAGAGAAAGATGTTTTATTTATTTCAGCGCCACTGAAACGGCTCTTTAGTTGCAGGTTATGTTGCTGTGATGTAGGGTAAGGGGATGCTCAGAAAATATCAAATAAACCAACGTTTCCTTGTGTTCTCCTCTCTCATGAAGTGTCGAAAGTAAGGTACACAAATACGTATCATAGCGTTGCTTTTTTTCCTCATTCGTCAATTGATTAAAGGCTTTGGGAGAAACCAAAGTGGAATATCTTGAAAAGTAAGTTTAAAATAAAAAAAGATATTAACCCCATTAGTTGAGCATATAATTCAGCCAAATGAAGAAGTGCCAAATCAACACGTGTTTTCTGTTCTTCAATAACATAATTAAGTAGAGTAGCTTCCAATTCAGAAGTTAAGGCGGATCGAAAGCGTGTACACAATCTAATTAGTAATTTTTGTTGAGCTAAACCAGCCCCGCCTTGTACAGCTCTTTTCTCATTTCCAAGTATTCTTTGAAAAATATCAAGTTGCAGTTGCTCCGATTCTTTGTGGAAAAGTTCCCTTGTAGCGTTGAAAAGAGTCCAGTTTTGAATTCGAGTTTTTTGGGTTGTTGGTGGCTGAAAAATATTTTCGAGTTTTAGTTAACAATAAGTAGGGAATTCACAAAAAATCTCAGAAAACAAAAAATAATGTAAGGAAAGACATACATGTACTTTTTACGCAAGGTTCAAGATTCTCTTGTATTCTTATTAAGGTTGGGGGAACGGTCCGGCCCAAAAAATCGAGTCGGGCATCGAATTTTGGCCGAACTTGGTCGGTCCGATCCGATAAGAATGAAGCCCAAAGATGGCTCGGTCGAGCTGGCCCGAAAAAACGACTCGGCCCGAAAAAACGACCACAAAACTGATTGTCACAAAAACGAGGTAAAATAGTTGAGTAAAATCCAAAACCTGAGCAGTTTGTACGAGTGAAGATGTAGTTCCCTCATCGATAACCTTTTTAGTTTCGTCATTAGACTTCTCCTTATCACTGACTTCAGACGACCTGGCAGCCGATTGTTTCTCAACAAATTGTTTTTGTTTTTCTGCTTTAATATATTCAACACCAGGCCCTTCTCCTTCTCTAGTCATCTGAATAGCCATCATTCTTGCAAGATGACGCTTTTGTGCCTCACTTCCAACTTCGTCTATTGGGGTATAGCTGCTAGCAAAAGCCGGAGGCATTTCGTCAGGAAGGGTGTAAAGGCTAATTATCACAAGCTTGGAGACCCGAAAAATTTTTAATTTTTGAAAGTAAAAAAATTAATTTGTGTACAAATCCTAAACTAAACAAAAAATAAAGGATTAGAAGCCTATCCTACAGTCAAACATATGATACCCATAAAAAGGAAAAGAGCCAAAATTTTGTTATAAATTGATAATCCCAATTAAAAAAACATCTTTTCATATTTTTAAATAATTCTTTAAAATAACCAACAACAGAAATCGACAGCCTTTCCAATACAAATTCTGTAGTTATGTCGATAGCCTTTTGAGTAGCAGCACTGGCAGAATCAGGGTCATCCAATTGTCTATAAAGATCAATAGTTCCATCATCATAATCTTCATCTTCTCCCAACTAAAAAAAGTTTCAAAATAAAATAAATCATTAAAATTTTATTTAAAAACCTTCAGTCTTTTTGTATCTCTCAAGTCCAAATCCTCATCTTGAAGCGAATCTGACAGCTTTTCACCGCTATGAGGTTTTTTTCTAGATGGTTTCTCATCTGTTCCAGATTCAGTTTGTTGTAGTTTCCTAGCTGCTGTTGCAGCTGCAAGTCTTCTTTTTAGAGCTGCATCAATTTCGTTTGGGCCAGGCATTGCTCTCTGAATTTCTGATGGTGTTGCTCCCAATTCTATAGAAAGAATAAAAAGCATAAAATGGCAAAAAAATGAAAGAACAACGATAAAATTCAGGCAAGATACCGTATTTTTTGTATTAGAGCCCCATGGGGCTCTATTTTTCAACTATCCTCCAAAGTGGGGCTTTATTACAGCGTGGGGCTCTAATACAAAAAATACGGTTGTGGATAATATCAGCCAAAAATATTAGTTACTTATATCTTCCCTATACCCCAACTAGAAATAAACAATTATAAGCAGCATCATACTTAACTAGAACCGTATCAAGAAAAGAAAATGGAACCCCAAGTCCACTACTAAATTTCAAAATTAAAATAAACCTATCAAAAGTTGCTTCATTCTTGCATGTAAATTATGTAAAGTAAAACTTCCAGGATGCTTCATCATTCTCAATAAATGCATTTTAAGTTCTTTTCTGACACTTTTAACTTGACTAGTTCCCAATGTTGGAGGTAAATTTAGATGGAGTTGTTCTAAGGCGCTGACAACCTAAAAATAATTTTTATGAAATTTAAAGAAAAAAAAGAAAAATATTTACATCAGCCATTTTTTCCGGTCTTTGCCTTGCTATATTACAAGTTGAGGATATTGCTGTAACTAAATTAAGTGAAGTAATGTGAGTAGAGGCCATATGTTCAATTAATGAATTAAAACTTTTAATTGCTTCTGATTGTAATTGACGCCAAGAAATAAAAGAATCACGCCCAATTTCGTCCAAACTAATTTGTTGATTGGATGTTCTCGGAGTTTCGCTGAACTAAAATTAATTTATGTTAACAATTTCTAATTTTTGTTGATCAAAAAAGCAATGTAAAGAGGATGTAGACTTGTTTAAGGAGAGTTATTTTAGTATGTCACAATGGACAAAAGTTAAATCTTTTCGAAAATAATATATATGTTCCTTTTCTTTAAGTTGAGGCTTTCTAGGAAAAAACTAGGGGTAATTCTTCGATAGATAAGAGTTGGTAAATCTGAACAAAATTATGAAACTGGATCCAAGCTGGGAAACCACTTTTGTGCCGTTGGAAGGGATTAAATCAAGTGATTATTTCTAACAATGTCGGATTTCTTGGATTTTATACCACAAGGGGAAACAGGAAAAAATGGAGAGTGCAAACCGACTACCAAAACTAGAAAAATATATTAATCAAATTGAAATCCCCTAAAATACATTAAATAAAAAGTTTTAAAAATAAATTTAAGCGTCCTCTACCAGATTTAATTAAAATAAAAAAAACCCCTCAACATACTTCAGTTTTAGGCAATTGACAAATTATGAGCATTTCAAGAAATTTAAAGGCCATAGTTTTTATTCCTTCATTTTCAGAGTCAACAGTTTGCATTATTTTATTTTTAAGCATCGAAAATGTTTCCCAACAATTTTTTGCTTCATCATCTGTTGACCGCTTTTGTGATGCCCAGCGAAGAAGAACAGGATAAAGTTGGGTACAAGTATTTATTGCCTAAAAATTAATTTTTTTTTGAATTTTTTAATTAAATCCAAACCTTTTTTTGTATAATAACACCTCCAGATTGATCAGTCAATGCCCAACTAAGTGTTGCTATTGCTCTTTTAAAAACTTCAGGATCCTTTTTACTTAAATTTGAATTTAATTTATTGAAAAAGTAGAGGCCAAAATGGGGAAAAATTCAAAGAATAGGGAATTAGGTACTATAGTAGTTAATTTTTGATCCTAATTTATATACAAAAAATAATTTTTTAACAATACCAAACTGAAGTGTAAACGAACTGCTTAAACAATCCCTTGTTTGAATGCCTCAGGGGAATATAGTGAAAATAGAGGGAGGAGAACCCCTTAAGGAAGAAAAAAAAGAAAAAAGGGAGAGACAAGGCTCGGAATTACCGAAAATCGAAGAAATTAAAAAAGCAAAAGAAATAAACCAATAAAATTATAAACGGGCCACAAAAAACTCATAAAAACATACCAAGCCTTTTCAATAAAATTAATAGCAAAACAACGAATTTTCTGTTCCTTTTCGTGAATAAATTGAACCATTTCATCCAAAAAATTGTCAAGAACTGAAGAATTGTCTTGTTTCAAAATCATTTCTTCGGCTCTAGCCAAGTGCATATAACGCTCTTCCAAAGATTTTCCAGACATTTGAAGAGCTTCATTAATTTCAGAGCCAATCTAAATTTTATATTTTTTTAAATAAAATTGAATTAATTATATACTTCGTCGTATAAAGAATTTCCTTCTGCCATTTTGATTTACTAGAACACTTAAAAATTAGAAAAATTAAAAGTTAAAAAATTTAAAACAGAAAAAAAAATAAAAAAATTTTACGAAAAATTACATAAATTGACAAAAAATTTAAGGACACGGACATTTTGTCGCGAGCCACTTTGTCGCAAAGAGCAAAATAGATGAAAGAAAAATGTTCTAACTTCCTCTAGTTGAACAACTTCCACTTGTTAAAACGAGGGGTTTTGGTGGGCTTTCCGATCTTACATTAGATGAAGTTATTGGAAACAAATTCCAATTCCCACTTGTTTAAACAACACTCGTTCTCGTTAGGTAAATAAGAATGTACAAAATTTGGAGAAAATTTTAAGTCTGCGACAAAGTGCCAGCATCCTCATCAGGGGTGAGCGCAAGAGAAATCTCAAAAAACGCAAGACGCAACGCAAGGCCAACATTTAACGCAATGCGCTCACCCCTGATCCAGATACCTAACTTCAAAATTATTTTAACAATTACTTTATTTATTTAATCAACAAAAATTATGCAAATTCAATTAGTAAAAAACGAGTAAATTTAATAAAAATTTCTCAAAATTTCAACAAAAATCACTTTAAGGAATGGAATTACAGAGTGGATAATGATGGAATTACCCGGAACTCTTACAATTAATGAGAACATTAATGGTCAGAATTTCGGAAAATTATTTTGGGAAAAGAAAGACGACGGGAAAGAATATGTCAAGACAATTATTGGCCGTCAATTATTGCAAGGAGAATGTGTGGAATTAGAAAAACCTTTTTTAGTAATTAATCGAGCTTCTCAGCGAAAAGAAAAAGTTTAGGGATTAATTTTTAAAGAATTTTCTCCCTTTAGTGAAAGAAAAATGGGGGGAGATACGGAGTAGAAAGATATCAAAATTTTATTTTTTTTAAGCCTGAAAATGCCTCAAAAGGAGATAAAAAGTCTTGTGATGTTGTTGCAGTCATTAGAAGGAAGATTTATTTTAGTGGAAGACCTAAACCTATAATTGACAGTTTTTGATTTGGATTTAATTTATACACATATTAATTTAAGAATAAAATAAAAATTATTATTTTGTATCTAGAAAATTTTTATTTATAATTCTTTAACTTATTTTTATTTATCTAGGGTGCACTATATAAAACAGGGATGTGCCGAAACAGATTTTAAAAAGCGAAAGGCGGAAGGCGAAATTGCGAAAGTGAATTTAAAAAGCGAAAGACGGAAGGCGAAATAGCGAAAGTAAATTTAAAAAGCGAAAGACGGAAGGCGAAAGTCCAAAAAAGACGGAATTTTGGCGAAAGACGGAAGGCGGAATGGCACACCCCTGATATAAAACCTGTGATGGTTATCATTCATTTTGTTTAAGCCAGAATCTATTTTACCTATTTCCATTAGTCTGACAGTCGTTTTAAGAAAATACCAGTTATATCCCCACTACCCATAATTCATATCTGATTGTTTTTCTCTTTCGGATATGAATTAGAAATTCATGAAAATATTTAAAATTAATTTTAAATTTAATTATGTTTTTTACTTAAAACTAGGGTGTGCTTATAATTTTCTGACAGAGTGAAACTAATTATATTTCGTTTAATCTAAAAGAAAATGTGGCACAACCAAAAGATCTACTAAATATTTATAAAGATATAGTAAATGGACATATATTTAAAAGTTTAATTCCTTCAAATCTTTTTTCTATCTCTTCTTCACCTCCATTATCTTCAACAAGCTCAGCACGCAAAAATGAGCTTATTAAATCAGCAGCAATAAAAATCTGAATTTTAAAGAAAATTTTTCTTTTATTTAAAAATCTTTCACTTGTGCAATAGCAAATACCCAAACAATGGCAAAGAAAAAATTGGCATTTCCAGATCCGATGTGTACCCACATACTCCACATAATAGGTGAAAGTATAAATGTTGCCAAAATTGTACAGCCAGTAACTAAACTTTGTCGGAGATCTGTGGGGGGGATTTATTTTGAAAATTCTTTAAATTTAAATTTAGATAAAATTTTGTTCAAAATTTATATTTTTAATAATTAAAAGAAAAAAGTTCTGAGAATTATCAGACATTTGTTTACTCTGTTCTAATTAAGCCAAAAATTAACCTTCTAGCAACCAGAGCTTATACGCTCGCACCAAAATTCGTACCCCTACTTTGGTACAAAGTACTAGTACGAGGCCAAAATTGAAGTTTATAAGCACTGCTAACAACTCATTATTTAGGAAACTTCTAAACATAATTTTCAAATCTAGAGATGGTTTTATTATTTTAAAATTCCTTAGGGGGGATTAGATTGTGGGATTCTTGGTGCCAATCCTAGCTTTTAAATATTTTCTGAAAATCCTCAAAATACATCAAGATTACAAACATTTATGTAAGTCAATAAATGCAACAAGTACAGGCAAATAAAGTGCAGTCTCCGCATATGAAGGATATGGAGAAAATAAAGCAACAACAATTAATAAAATTGAAAATAATAAATTAAGATTATTTCTAAAAAAAATAATTTTACTTTTGAAAATTAACTAAGAAAACTACCTTAACAAAACAGTTAAAGGTACAACATATAAAATTGTATTTAATTGGAATACACAAAGGAATAATGAACGATAATGGTCGAAAACCTTTAAAAATATTTTTAAATAATTTTATTTTAAGCTTTCTTTTATTGATATAATTCACAAGTTTATTTATAACCTTCCAAAAGTATCCCATCAAGAAATATTTATCCCCCAAAAATAACAAAATGGAAATTAAAAAAATTAATATCAACTACATATCATAATTATTTTTATAATAAAAATATTTTATTTTTCAACCTGAGTGAAGAAATACCAAAAAATTCCAACATTAGGTGTCAAATCGGGAACAGTTAAACTAAAAATAATTATTTATTGTAAATAAATTAAAAAAATTTTTTTTGATGTCTTGAAAATTAAAAGTTTTTAGCCTATATTTAACCTATTTTTTAGCAAGTTTGCCCATTTTGCAAAATTTTCTTTAGATTTAATATAATCAAAAATAGATAAAAAAAAAATCTCCCCAAAAATGTTTAAAACAAGATAAAAATAGGCAAAGGAACAATAAAAAATTTAATTAAATAAATTAACTAACAAAAATCCAAAAGTATTTCTAAACATATCTTTCCAATTTTCTTCCAAATATAAATTTAAACAACAAAATAAACTTGAAGATAAAACAAAAATAAAAATTAAAGAAAATTTTCGCTGATTAAAATGCAAAATTAAAGGTGCCAATAAAAGTAAATAATAAGGATTTAATTGGATTGTTAAACAAATTGTAAAAATTGAAATAAATAAATAATCTTTAAAGGTTAATTAATTAATTTTAAATTTAAATAAAAAAAACCTTTATTAAAATAATAAAGAATTAATGAAACAAATAAATTAATTAAAGAAGAAAGATTTGAAATTGTCCAACATCCTATAGTCATTGGATTTAATAAATAACTTTAAAAAAATAAAATTTAATTTTCTTTTTTTTTGAGAGTAAGAAAAATAATTTTTAGTAAAATTCAGACATGGTCATGGATACGGATATGGATAGACAATACCAAAATGCTTGCGGATATCCGCCTTTATCCGTCTGTATCCGCCGTAAATATCCGGATACGGATACCAAAATCCGTATCCGTGTCCTAGTCTGGTAAAATTATTGAATTAAAAAGCTATTAGAGATCGGCCTTGGTCTGGATCAAGGCCTGGGTTTTTCCTGTACCCAAAGACCAGGCTCATTCATTTTTTGACCTTCCTCCGGTTTTCCTGGACTATAAGCCCAGGTCAATAAATCATCAAACCCAAAAACAGGCCCAGGCTTTTCAAAAATTCTGATCACTATTATCTATAAATAATTTAGCAGAGAATTTAGAAAGTCTATTTTTATTTAAAAAATCTGTAATTTTATTGTCGATTTTTATTTAATTGGGAATTTTATTGAGAAATCCTTTATGTTCATAATTAATTTTTTGGCTAAATAAAATTTAAAAATTATCTACAAATTATCTCCATACCTCACCAAATTAAATTTTTCTTAATTTTAAAAATAAAACCTTGAAAATGCAATTAAACCGAAAGATACAGATTTTTCCAAAGAATTTTCTATCGAATAACCCAAATAACTACATTTCTTCAAAATATATTCTTCAACAAATTTTCCAATAAAATAGGCACAAAAAATATCAAAAATCTTTTTTTTAAATTAATTTTTAAATTTTATATTTTAAGAAAACCGTCCATTGAAGTTTTAACAAAAATGGATGTTCAAGAGAAGTTTTGAATGTGTAAATAATTATTGGTAACTATGTAGTATATTAAATTATTTTTAAAAGAATTTTTTAAAATTTTAATAAACATTTATTATTTTTTCCTTTCACATAAAACAATTTAAAAAATATTTTTCAAGTAAAATTATTTATAAATATCCAGTCGGGATTATTTGAAATTAAATTGTCGAGCAGTTTTTAATTGGATAGTCTTTACAAGGAGGGGTTTTCGTGATTTCTCTCATTTTTAAATATTTATAATATTATTTTAAAATTTATGAGAACTTAATTAAATGTCAAATTAATTTGCTAAAATTTCTACGAAACCCGTAAATAATTTTAAAAATTCTAAAAAAATTTCAGCAAAAATTACTTAAATTTAATTTTAAAAAATAATTTCCTAAATTAAAAAAATCACCACATGAACTAAATCTCCATCATAAATATTATTTCCATATTTTTGAAGGAAGACAGCTTCCTTTAATCTTTTTAAATTATTCCAGGGAGTTGAGAATGTTGGTAATTGTTCAATAAATTCATTTAAATATTTAAATGAAAATAAACGAAGAAATAAAGCCAAAAATATTATCCTTTTTTTAATTTTAGATTAATTTAATTAATTTTTAAATTACCATATTTTTTCATTATTAAATATTTTATTATTTTTTTTAATTCTTAAATTAGTTGTAGTCATTGATGAGTCATTATTATTAATTTTTATAGTTGTTTTTAATTAGTTAATTTGAGGTTTTATAAATATTTTTGAGTAAATATTTATTAAAGTAAATAGTAAATTTTTAGTTTTCTTCTTATAATCTTTAAATTAAAAATATTTTTAATAATTTTTTCGACATTTCTGAAAATTTTATAATTAATCTTTGATTTAATAAATTAATTTTAATAAAAACTTTCATTAAATTATGATTTTAAATTTTTATGAATTTTTATAAAATGGGAAGTTTTTGGAATTTTTTTTTGAAAAAATAGAAATTTTTTGGAAATTTTTAGAAATTTTATGTATGGCCGGCCAGGACTCATCCTGTATATATTTATTCACTAGCGATACTCAACAGTTCTGACTTAAAAAACAATAAAAAATTGAATGAATCATCTTCTTCGATTAATTAAAAAAATAAATTAAATTAGCAATCTAATTAAAATCTTTTGAAAATAAATATTAAAATTGTTCTACCCTTAAAATTATTTTCCTTAAATTTAAATTAAATTTAAATAATTTACAAAAAATCATCGTTGATCTTTAATTTTATATTTTTTAATTACTATTTTGGAAAATTTAAAATAATTAAAAAATATTTTAAGGGGGTTTAATTTAAAAAATTTTTTTCTGAAATTAAAAAATGTTAAGCAACACCAAAACCCAATTTGATCAAAAAATCTATGTCGTAATTTGTAATTTTTCGTTACCCTCCACATCTTTGGAAGACAACAAAAATTTAAAAGAAAATTCAAAAAATGAAATAAAAATTCAACAAAATTCTTCCAAAATAAATTTTTTAAATTTATTTATTGGTGATTTAATCAAAATAATTTCGTTTAATGGAGAATGGTGTTTTGGCTATCGATTGGAAGAACCTGAACAACGTGGAATTTTTCCATCAATTTTTGTACAGGAAATAATGATTAATAATAATAAAATACAAACATTTTTTAATGTTGGGGAAGGAAAAAATAAAATAAATTTGACTGATGAAAAAGAAGTTGGAAGGTTGGCTTGTGATATTAGCGAGGCATTAAAGGTGTTTTTTTGTTTGTGAAAGAAATTTTTTAAAATAAAATTTTAATTTGAGAAGAGGGAGGAGTAGTTAGGTTAATAAACCTTGTAATTAATAAAACTTCATAATTAATAAAATTAATAAACCCTGCTCATGTAAGGAGCCTAAGAAGGCTCATCATGTAAGGACAAAGAATGGAAATTTTTTTCATTCTCAAAATTTTTACAATTTTTGTAATCTAACAAAAAATTAAAAAAAAATTCCCAAAAAAATTTTTTTTACAAAAACTTAAAGGAATGGATAGAAAGAACTAAATTCGATTATGGAGAAGATATCTCAACTATATGCCAATTCGAACAACAAATAGCTTTAATTAAACAATTATTGGTTGTTAGAAGGCATTTATGTTCTGGTACTATTACGGCTGAAGAAATTAAAGAAATTAATTTGGTTTGGTTTTAATTAAAAAATTAATTATGAAAAGTTAAGGAATGATCAGAGATTTTAGATAATTAAATTTGGTTTTTTTAAATTTTATTTAAAACCTAACAAATTCTGTTCGCAACCTAAAAGAGTGGCATTTTGTGGGAAAATATTAAAAATTCGAAAACCCTTCGGGAAGAGGGGCAAACAACACTGAAAAGATAATAAGAGATAAGATAAATTAAAAAACATGTTTGCTTTTAACTAAATATACTATTATAAAAAAGTCCATTTTTAAAATATTTATCAAATATGTTTTTTCTGAGCTTAACATATTTACGTAAATTGAATGAAACATTTTTTAAAAAAATATTTTGAAAAAATCATTCTATTTTTTTATTTTATTTTATTCAGTTAATGATGATTAATAAATTGAAATATATTTAGCCTTTTTCTAGTAAAAATATTTTTTAGGTATTAGCAGATGTAATAGACGCTGGAAATAATTTATTAAAATTAAATATGAATATAAGGGACGATTCGGGAATTTATGCAAATTTAGATGGTAATGTTAATTAGAAATTAAAAAAATTCTTTTCAGATTTTTCAATAATAACTTCCTATAAAAAACACGAACAAATGTCTGAACGAATAAATAAAAATTCTAAACAAATAATTGACTCATTTTTGGAGGATAATTTTTTAATGAAAATATCAACAAAATTAAAAAATAATTTAAATAAATATTCTCTATTAATTAATATTAATTTAAATGAATTTATTGAACAACATTTAAATAATGAAGAAATTAATAATTGTTTTGAATTAATTTTTGGATTGGGGAAAACATCTAAATTAAATAAAAATACTGGAAATACTAAAGTTTGTGATAAAATTTTAATAAAAATATTTGGGAAATCTTCTGATATCCAAACAGAAAATTGGGATATCCGGACTTTCTTCGGTTCGATATATCTTGAACCGTTACCATAGTTTCCATGTAGTATAGTTAGAGTAGCCAATATAAGGGATTGAATATCTGAATTGAGGGAGGACCTTCTTTAGGCAGTGATGATGAATCGGTTGTATCCTCAACTTTCAGTTTTAGAATAATTTTTTTATTATTTTGGATTGTCTATTAAAATGTCTAAACTAGGACAAATAACGTCGAGGTCTAACCCTAACTTTTGATTTATTATAATCAATCTCCTCTCCTCTTAAACTCTTCAGAAAAACATTTCCAAAATAAAATTTTCATTAACAGGCCACCACCCAACCAATAACAGAACCTTTTACCATTCGATTATCTAAAATAAATAAAAATAAACAACAAAATAAAGTTTTATTTATTGGAATATCAGAATCTGATTTGGAAAATATTTCTTTATGGATGACTTGTTTAATTATTGGACCTATTGGAAGTACTCTTATTATAAAATTATTTTTATTTCTTTTTTCCCCTTATTTTCCTTTAGTTTCTGTCCGTGGAGGAGATGACGTTCGCCAATATTATGCGAATGGGCATACTTTGTTGGGTGAATTAATTAAGGAAATGGTTGATAAAGAACAACGTGAACAAACTTTGATACTTCAAAGGAAGGTTAGAAACAGATAAATTAGTTATAATATTTGCTGTAAGGGTTGTATTTTTTGTCTTAATGTTGAAAAGATTAAATAGATGCTTGTGGGAAGTGACCATCTAACCCGGTGATCTGTATTCACTCATATTCCTCTTGCATACATAGTTTCCCCATCCAAGGACCAAAACTAATTTTTGAATCCGAAAGTCTTCCAAAAAGCTATTCCATGTCTTGGTTTCAATTTATTTTTAAAGGAAATTTCTAAGAAAAATTTTAGTTTCCTCCCATTTAGATAACTTGTCTCTAATTGTTCTTTAAAATTAATTATTAGTAAATATTATTCCTTTTATTTTTTAGGAAACAGATTTAGTTTTACCTTCTAATAATTATCAAAATAATTCTTCCTCAATTACTAATACAATTAAAAATGAAAAAATACCAATAAAATTAAATATACAACTTTTTAATGAATTTAATTCTTTAATAACAACATCAACAAACATTCAAATCCTTAGACCCCTCAAACTTGAAAATGAACATTTTTGTAGAAATGAATTATTTATTTGGTTAAGGGATGCTGATTTCCATGGAATTGCTAGATCTGAAAAAAGTATCGAGGTTTGGTGGGGATGAATTTAAAAATATGTTCTATTACAAAATTAACTTAAATCACAAGTCTTGTCTCCACAAAATTGCCCAACCGAGGGATAGGGAGAACTCTGTTCTTTTAAAAATGAAGGGTACTATTATAGAACATTTTGGCATCTTGGCTAGATTTTAGTGTTTCACCTGAATCGAAATTTTGACCGGAACCGGATCCAATTTGAGTTCCGGTTTCCGGAACCGGAACCAAAAAACTCCGGAACTTTCCGGAATCAGAACTTCTAGTGAAACTCTACTAGATTTCTTATCATAAAATTTTTATCTTCACATGATTATCCTATTAATTTTTAATCATTTATTAAAGGCGGTTGTTTCTGTGGTTGATGACGAGGGTATTTTCCTTCCTGAAGCAATTGAGGTATACAAAATTAATTTTATACAATACCAATCTTTATTTCTCAATTTTCTTTCCAAATCAAAAAAATATATATTAGGTCATAACCCCAGAAGGATCTATCCGAGAAAGCAGTTTTCGTTGTCGAGTTTGGCCTTCAACTGATCGCCCACGCTTTAATGAATTAATTAAAGTTTTATTACCCGATCAAGAAGCAAAGAATTTACATTTACAAGTAAAAAACTTATCTTTAAAAATTTTTTACTTCCCAAAATTTAAGATTTTATTCTACAATAAATCTTTTATCGATAGAAAATCGCTATACAGCACTGGAGGAAGTTATTCTACAAATTCTTTAAATCCCAAAAAGGAAAATAACACTAATGGCCCCTTTGCTCTAGCATTTCTTCACCTTATCCGTAATTATGTTCTTTGTAATGACGATGAAGATGAATTATTTATTTACCGGATAGACCGGACAAAAGGAGGAAATTCTGATGGAACTAAAATTCTACCTCTTAGTGTTGCTTATTTAAGTAATACGGCGAGGAGAAAGGATGCTCAAAGCATTAGTAGCAATGTTAGGTAAGATTAGCAGATATTTTTGGATGCTAAACTGTTTGGGCCATCTATCGTACGAATTTCAGAATTTATTCATAAAATGATTGACAGCATAACTTAAAAATAATCTTAATTCTTTTTATTTCCCCGATTTTTTGCAGTGATGAACAATCATTATTCTCTTCCAAATCTCGTTCAAGTTCAGTTGCTACATTGCCTTCAGCTTTAGATTTAACATTAATTCAACAACAATTAAATCAAAATCCGTTTTCCAATGGTTATATACTTTGTGAAAGAAATACTTTACATTTTCAATCTTTTATTTGTTCACAATTACATTGTAACAATAAATTGTTAATTCAGGTAGTTAATTACTTAATTCTATTTAAATTCAAGGGTGTGAATAAATTCTGACTGATTAAATCTTTGATTGGAAAATTTGATTTATATAAGTATCTATCCATTTATTAAATGAATATCCATATAAATTCAGTTCATTAAGCAATTTAATCCTTATACTTATATTTGAATTAATACTAATTTAATTAAATGGAGGCATGTAGTCGAATTATGTAAACTATAATCGAATTATGTAAGCCTTCTTATGAGCTTGATAAAAAATTTTTTTAGCAATCCCAAAACAAAGGTGAAAATTTTTTAGAAATTTTTTTTTCGTTAAACTAAATAAAAATATCCATTAATTAAAGATTCTTCGTTGGCGTGATTATTGTAACAAAGAAAACCAACAAATTAATGTTCTAAAACAATATTTGATAGAATTTTCCCGTTCAGATTTAAATTCAAAAAATTATTTGAACGAAATTACAAAGTTTTGTCACAATTTTTTGGATTCTTTATTTCAAATTGCTGATAAATATTTGGAATTACAAGTACCTGTTTTCGAGGCTTTAATCCATTTATTTTCTTATAATGGAGATTGCCCGTTAATAAAAGAAAAATTAGAAGAATTTATTCAAAGAATGTTTTGGCCTAGAGCACATGAATTTCTTTTGGAAAATTTTATTAGGTGAATATACAGGGTGCGTAAAAAGTCCTTGCCCACACTCTTTTGGGCATAAAAATTTATTAGAGTGGAATTTTGCCAAATAAATTCACACATACAATCACAAGAATGTGTGTTATTAGAAAATTAAAAAAGATTTGCAAAATTTTACACATGTGCAGAAATACAAGCATCTAAACATTGTGGAAATTACCTACGATGGTCGCACAGTCATTTCACTTTTTTGGTCACGGGCAAGCTTTAATAAAGTTTTCAGATTTTTAATTATTTTTTATCTTTTCCGCCTAATCATTTGCTACAAAAGTGACCAAAAATAATTTTCCAAAGGATTAAGATAAGGTGAGTTTGAAGGCCAAATAACAGCAACCCAAAAACGAGATACAAATTTTCACACAGCTGAATTGTTGTTTTTGCCCCATGAGCAGGCGACCAGTCTTGTCTAAGGCCGATATTAATTTTTTTATGATTAATTCGCTCTTTTTTAATTTTATATATCAATTTAACTCTAAAAAATTAAATAAGAGGTCAACAGACCTTAATCCTTCGCCATATCTTACCAGATCTTAACCGGATCTTAACTCACCAGATCCTAATCCTTTGCACTATTCTTTTTGGGCAATTTTGAAGCAAATTATTGGGCGGAAAATATAAAAAATAAATGGGAATTTTAAAACTTCATTAAAGCGTGCCTGTGACAAAAGAATTAGTGATGATGAAGTTGCGACCATCGAAGTCAATTTCCACAAGCTTTAGATGCTTGTATTTCCTAAATGTGTAAAATTTTGCAAATCTTTTTTAATTTTCTAATAACACACATTCTTGTGATTGTATGTGTGAATTTATTTGTCAAAATTCCATTTGAATAAATTTTTATGCCCAAAAGAGTGTGGGCAAGGACTTTTTACGCACCCTGTATGTTTATAGTAAATATTTTGACGTGATTTTAACTTGGTCATTTTGACTTCGGAGTTACGACTTTTGAGCCTCTTCCGATTTCCACCTTCGTGTCATTTCCGCTCGACCTCTGGTCAGTAAGGGTTGGTTAGTAAGGAGGGTTTTGTCATATTCGACAAAAAAACGATAAGCTTTACCTTATGTAATTAGGTAGAAATGGAGGTGGAATAGCAATCGGAGGAGATTACCGGTCAGCAAACCTAATATGCTCTCACATTAATACTACCCATTCCTCGTCCCGGAAATTTTATATTTTTGTGAATTTTGAAGAAATACCATTCTAAAATTATAAAGTCTGGCATGTATAAGACAATTCCTTAATCTAAAATAACAAGAATAATTTAAACATTTGTAGATGTTTAAAAAACGATGCAAGTTTCAATAATTTAAATAAAAAATCGTCAACTTCCTCAATTTCCAATTTATCTTCTCATCATTCTTTTCATTCCAATACAACAATAAAAACAACATCTTTTACTTCTTTTGTAAAGCTTGAAACAACAGAAGAAGAAAAACAAACAAATAAACAACAAGATGAACATTTAATTTGTTTGTTTCGTTCAATGGAATTTATTGTAAAATTAGCTATTGCTTCGAAAAACTCAAAATTATTGTATATACTTCCTGTGGATAATTTAGGTAAAAACATATAATTTTAATTCACAAAATATGTCTAAACTTCAAATAGTTATCCCTTCCTTCGTATATGTAATTACCCCTTGCAGCCAAAGGTTGAAAAAATAATTCTTTACATAGTCTAGTTATTCAGGAAAATACTTTATGATTATCTAATAATTTAAAATAAAATTTTTTTATTATAAACCAGATGAATCCATTGATAACTCAAACGAACAACAAAAATTTATTAATTATATCAATTTAATTCTCAAAACACTCATTCACTTTGTTGGTGGGGATGAAAATACAGATCTAAATTCAATAATAGAAACCTATCAAAATCCTCAAATCTTGTCTAATTTTAATGTTATAACAACAACAAAGATGAGAAAGCATCGAAATGTTTTGCTGAAATATTTACCTTTATTGATCTCCACACTCCTAGAAAATTGCATTTGTGCTTCTATTAATTTAGCAAAGTGAGATCCCGTTGAGTTGAGATAATTTTAATAGGGATTACCGTCTTTTAGTAATTTTAATATTATATAAAGACTAGGATGAGATTATTTTTGTAGCTTACAAGGAATAGAAATTTCGAACATACTGTATTTTCTTGATTAATTCCCCATCCTCGATTATTTTCCCATGCCAGGGAGGGTTGAAACAATAATTCTCCACCCCCAAATACTTTACGTTCAAATTCAAAACTCAAATTCAAACCCCATCTGGGTTGAAATATTAATTCCCCAGGGGAATTAATCAGAAAATACAGTTTGTTTTTATAAGAATTTTGAGTTTTTTCAAGGATTTATATCTTATTCCTTTATAAAAAATATTATTCACTTTTAATAAAATAATTTATTTATTAATAAATTTTGTAGTTTTGTCAAAATAATCGTCTCAAACGTCTCTGCAAGCATTACTTCCCGTTATGAAGAGTTGATACCCTTCTTGGGTACAATTATCAATTCAGAGGTAAATACTTAATAATTTCTCTCAAAAAATTTTTCGAAACTTATGCTTATTATTTTTAAACAATTTTTTTTATTTTTAGCTTTTTAGTGATTTTAAAAGCCGTTCTGTGCTTTTGGAGCAATTTGTAGATCAATTATTATCTCAAATGCAACCCCCTTCAATTAATCGAGAAAATAACCAAAAGAATATTTTGCAAAGACGTGCTTCAATTACTGCTGTTTTTGTAGAAGAAAATTGCCAGTCTTTAAGGTTAATATTTAAATTAGTTGAAAAATTTAAAAATTATTTTGTTATAAAAAATAGGAAATCGAAAACTGGGAATAGGAGAAAGAGAGAAAATAACCCTCTCAACCTCTCAAATAATGTTTTTTGTAGTAGAAATGTTAAAATTAACCCATTTGTTAAAATTTTTTAATTTACAATATTAAAGTTACCTATTCTCTATTATAGATTTATAAGTTACTTATTAAGTTACCTATCTTTATATCCTATTATATTTTGTTTAAATTAATATTTAATTAAAAATTTTCTTTTTTAGCAATCAACCTGAAGCTGTTGAAATCTCTGCAAAAATCCTTACAGAATTAATCGAACGATTATTTCCACATCAAAAAGGCGCCAATTTTGGACAGATTGGAACTAATTCTGAATTAGAATTAATTTTACAAAAAACACTTCGTCCAGTTATTCAAACAATGTAGGGAGTATTTCATATTTACTTGATTAATTAACCCAATAATTATTCTTACAAATCCTCGCTAAAACGCACAATTATTCTTGGATACTTTCCCATTTCTGATTTAATCTTCGAATTAATTAACAAAAAATAGTTTTAAACTCAGGTTGAAGCTTAAATAACTAGCCCACTTGAGTTATATATCCCTTAGATTCACCTCTATCAGAATCTACTTTAAGTGAAGAAAAATTTTACGGAAGTTGCCTAGTTTCAAAAATACAAATTTTTATATTTTACCTTTAACTCCTGCTAACCTAATCCTATGATTCCGATTTCCTAGCTAAAAATAGGCTAAAAATATGTAATCCGTTAAACTCTAGGAGGGCTTATTATTTATGTTTTACACTAACAAATAAGTAATTATTTTAATATATTTTCAGGGTTACTTTATTAGGCGATCCTCAATTACAACGACCTCTACATTCTCTTTTACTCGCTATTTTGGATAAATTATCAGCACAACATTTTTCAAAATATTTTTCAAAATTGGAACATGCTTTGAATAAGTATGATAATTATAAAACTAATACATAGAATAACATGTTTTGAAAAAAATCTATACAGCTAATTCCTATTTTAAATCAGGATTGACGCCCTTTCTGAAATGCTTCATATGTTTCGGGATCTTCTATCTCGCTGCCCTGCCCCCAAAGAATGGTCAAAAATTCGTTTAACTCAAACAAAAATTTTTCTAAAAATTCTTCGCTTCTCGAGTGCTTATTTACAACACGAATTCTCTTCTGAAATTAATTTTTCTGGCCAATTATGGTTAGAATGTATGTATAGCTGTGTTGCTGTAATTAAATGGGCATGTTTAGAGAAAGGTGGAAAAATTGTTTTTATGTTTCTTTGATTAGAAAATAATTTAAAAAATTTTTTTTTAGTTTTCTCCCGACAAAAAAGGGATAATAGACGAAGCTATTTGAATAGAGATTATCACAATATGTGCAAAATTTCAGTAAAAATTTTATTGTGAGTTTAATTAAACTTATTTTACAAAAATTAATTTTTAAAATATTTTTCAAAAATCGGCATAACTTAAATGTTCCAATAGAAGCCCTGGATGTCTATTTTTCAATGGGTCCCATTGGGTGGGCTTCTAATGGGACAATGGCTTCTATAAGGACATGGGTGTTTATTTTTCAATACCCCCATCTAGTGGGCTTCTAACAGGGCATGGGCTTCTATTGGAGCCGAGCTTCTATTAGAACATTTTCGGAAATTAAGCTTATTATCAACGATGAATTATTAAATATATTCAATAAAATATTAGGTCCTTGTGGCACTCACTTAGTCCGGACCAGAAAATTCAATTAATGCCTGAAATGATTAGTCCGTTAATTGAGGTAAAAATTAAATGAATATTTTTTTAATTCATTTTTTAGTTATCTCTTTGTAATAATTCACATATTCGTCTTTTAATTACTCCGATATTTTTTGATATTTTATATACAGAATATTTTATTCAAAATACAAAAACATTAATCACCCCTTCAGAAGTTGTTTTAAGAAAAACTTTTTTCCAAAAACAAACTCAACAACAAAATTTAAATAAAAGTTTATTTTTTGAAGAATTTGTTAAGAGATTGGATATTGCTTTAGATGAAGCTAAAGATGATTTTTTGTTTGGGGAATTTAAGGTGGTTTTTATTATTTAAATTCTGTTGATGCTTAAAATATTTTTGAAGCTTTTTGGTGGGCCTCCCCCACTATTTGATTCTCAATTTGGCCTTTTTCCTTTTAATTTTCGATCGTTGAAATTTCTTAATTCTTTTTTGAAATATATAAAGACTTCTAAATATAAAGACTTAAGATATAAAGACTTGAAAATATAAAGACTTCTATTAAAATTCTCAATTAAAATTCTAAGAAAACTTTAAATGAAATATTTGATGAAAAAATAATTACGTTAGAAAGTGAAGAGATTAATGCTGTAAATGTTGTTGACTCCTTGGCGAGTATAACTAGATTTTTTGTTAAGGTAAAATATTCTAATTTATATTTAATTGTTTAAATCAGAGCTCTTATCGTGAAATGTTAAGTGTAAGTACAAAAAGTTCAATTTAGAAGTACATGGGGGGGGGGATAGGGAGGGGGGACAAAAATATTGTTTAAAAAATTTATTCTCGCTTATATGTATCTTTTCCAAATTAAATGAAAAATTTATGGTTAAATTTAATTTTTTGACCGAAAAAGTCCATTTGTAAGTATTGTGCTTCCAAAATAAGTACGGATCGGAGCCCTGATTTAAATTAAGGATAAATATGTATATATACTTGGTTAAATACAATTTTTGGATAAGTTTTTATTAACACTTTTATGTGTTAATAAATTTAAATTAATTTTTAGAATATAAATAAATTACTTGATCTCTACTCTTCATATTTATCTGTGTTAAATATTCAATCACAAACTCAAATTGAAACAGGACTTTTTTGTACAGTTCAATTAATTGAATTCTATCTAGAAATGGGGCAAAACAGTCTTTACCTTATTTATTTGTTTGTTTTTGATTTTTCTTTTTTTTTCGCTTAACAAAAATAAGATTGAAGATAGGAAAAATAAAAGGTGAGTAATCCAACGCCTCAAGGGTTACTTACTTTAATGGAGACGAAATAAGAGAGACTATTTTTGATAATTAAGGAAATATTCCCAATGGATTGCTTGATTTTTTTCATTCCTTTTGAGAATTTTGGGTTAATTTCCTTTTAAAATTTCTCTCCAAATTTTCACTCATTTTTAAAGATATAAATTATATGATTTAAATATTTCTGTTGGAAATTGGGTGGAAGCAGCAATTACACTTCAAAGACATTCTTCTTTTTTAAATTGGACAAATGAACGTCCACCCAAATATCTTTATGGGGCTCGTAAACAATATTTAATTTTTACTACACAAATGGCTCTAAAGGAATATATTTGTGTTGAAATGGCTAAATTATTTGAAAAAGGTGATTTCGAATTTGGAAAATCACTCCCTTACTAGAGTTGGCAGACCGGGGAATCCCCAGCTATATGAACTCTCCTACAAATGGCGGGTACACCCCGATGTACCGAGAGCCCAATGTACCGCCGAGCTATAATTTTGTTCAAAATTGTCGAATCCTTGGCGCCCTTGTATGGTTCGATGCGGCTCGATCGGCTGAATCGAACCATACCAGGGCACCACGGATTCGACAATTTTGAACAGTTATAGCTAGGCGGTACATTGGGCTCGCGGTACACTGGCCTACCCCTACAAATGGCATAGTATTTGAGAGATTGAGACTACATTCTTTAATAATTTTTGAAAATTTTTACTTCTTTCCACCTTTTCTTAATCTTATTATTTACCTCAATTCGCCTTCTCAAATTTGGGAAATCACTTTCTTACTAGGGTTGATTTTAAAATATTGTAATATTTTTGAAATTTATTAAGTTAATGGAATTTTGTTTTTAATTTAATTACCTCAATTCGTCTTCTAATCTCTTCCAGTTCCCTACCTAATAAAAACTTGTTTTGTTTTTTATTTAATTATTTAGGTCAACATTGGGAATTAGCAATAGAAACAAATAGAGAGCTAATTAATCTTTACGAGACAATTTTGTAAGGGAATATTTTTTAAATATTATTTTTTATAATTTTAGTTTTGATTATGTAAAATTATCAGAATTGTTGAAAAAGAATGCTTCTTTATATGAAAAAATAATTAAAGAATTAAGGCTTGAATGCAATTATTTTTTGATTGCTTTTTATGGAAAAAGTAAGAGAAAATAATCTGAATGTCCCATCACTTATTTATTTTTAGAATGCCCCTCTTATTTGGAAAACAAAAAATTTATTTTTCGTGGTCAACCATTAGAATCTTGGGCTACTTTCAAGCAACGTTTTCTTGCGTCATTTTCCGATTTTAAATTTATTGAGTCAATGGAAATTACTAGTGAGGAATTGCAAAAATCAGAAGATAAACTTGTACAGGTCGGTTAATGATAAATTATTTTCTGATATAATAATTAAATAAAAATATTTTTATAAATTTAATTTTAAATTAAAAAAATTTTCTTTCATTTATTTATTTTCTTCCTCACTTCATTTCTCTTCCTCCTTTATTTCTGGCACGGCACTTCCCTCAATCGCAATAGCTTCAAATCTTTTCCGAACTTTTTCAATTAACTGATAAAGTTCCTTTTATTAAAAAATAAAATTTTTGAGGGAATTTTTTATGTTAAAAACCTCAGAATTTAAACGATTTTTATGTTCTCCATAATTCAATCCCTCATTCTCCAATTCTCTTAAAATACTAACAGCTTCTTTATAATTTGACCGACGAGATTCGAAAATAGCCAAATTGTAGCGAGCTATCCATAATTTTGGTTCTAGTTTTATAGCTTTTTTATATGCAGCATATGCATTTCGAAAATCTTGTAGTTCAGTTAAAATAACTAAATTGGTGGTAAATAGTATTTAGATAATTAGTAAATTTAACCCATAATAATCTCTATATTTTAAAATAACACATACTAATGAGTGTTGTTTCCCGGCGGGGGCGGAGGAGGACCATGGTGATAAATTTTCGGGGAGGCACAGCGCCACGGGGGAGGGGGGGGGAGTAACCCTAATACTAATTCGAAAATTGATTATTCGTCTTACTTGGATTTCGCTAATCCCAAATTTAACACCAGAATTATTTTAATTTACTAATTTTTATACAAAAACATACGAGACATAACGCATAGAATACTTGCATTTTTTGAATTAACCGCATAGGCAGCAGCTGCAAAATGATAAGCTGACGCAAATTGTCTTAACGCGTAATAAACAAGAGCCATATTTATTAAAACCTTTTTTAAAAAATAATTTTTAATCTTAATTTTTTATCAAACTTTCCAATCCAACGGACACAAATAATTAGCGCGGTGTAAACAAGAAAGTGCCGCAATTAATTTACTTTTACCAAAAAAGCACATCCCAATATTATTCCAAATAGCACAGGAATGATCAAAATCAGCAGTAACAATTCTAATTTAATTTTCAAAAATTTAAATTTCCCTTTATCTCACTAAATTTCTTAAAAAATTCATTTTTGAGAAGGGGGGATTGCCGCCTGAGGATAGGATTATAGAATAGGGGTTAGGCAGAAATTTAGTCGCGAGCAATAATTAAGCTTGTTTCGTTTACTCGTGAATCCTTCCCTAAGCGTTTTCAGCGGCTGGATTACAATAAAAACCTGAATCTGTCCATGGTTTACAAACAAGAAATTTATACTTTCATGGGTTTACTTAATTTGCGAATAATAAAAATTTACTTCTACATATTTACTAGAGATTGAACTTAGCGTAGGTCCCCCCTCCCAGTCCGATCTCTACTACTTACTTATATTTTGAAAGAGCAACATCCCAATCATTATTCATTTGCAAAATTGAAGCAATAGCTAGCACAGATGGCACATAATTAGCATCATAACTTAAAGCTTTTCCAAAAGTTGTGAAAGCATTTGATTGATCCTCCATCTATTTATTTATTTTAAAAATATTCTTTATTTAAAAAAACTTTTAAATATAACATTCCAAGTGAATGTATTAAATCAACATTTTCTGGTTCCATTTCTATGCTGCGCTTATAAGCTTCAACTGCAGCTCCTGTTTCGTTTTGTTCATCTAATATTTTTGCCAGAAACATTAACTTTAATAATAACGATTTTATTTATTTATCAATTATTAGCCATTTAATTTTATATTCCTACTTATTAGAGATGTCCAAGACTCTTGGTCTTGGGGTGTAGTCTTGGTCTCGAGTCTAGGAAAATTTTCGGTCTTGGACATCTCTACTACTTATGTTTGCCTTATTTAGGCTAATTTGTGTCAGCGCTTTAATTATAATGGGGAACATATCTCCCCGATTTCCGAAAATCGGAAATTTTTATGCTGTCAGAAAAACTTGGCAAGATTCTAACTTACTCAATCCCCTTACAGAAATTTCCTTAAAATACAATTCAAAACTATTTTACCATATCTGCACTCGAGTTAATTTTTGGGCATGCCAACATTACATCCTGAGACTAAAAATAACAAAATTATTTTTATCTTCTCTAATTTCCATTTTCTTAACTTTTTTAACTCGTTCCGGTGATTTATAAACGTGATATACAGCAAGAGATTGCCAATAAAATAATCTCTAGAATTTTTTTATTTTTTTTTAAATAAAGAATTTTTGTACCCAATCAAGCAACCCACGACCTTTTTCCTCATTTCTTTTTTGTTGTGCTTCCAAAGCAAGTTTAAATAATTCAATTGCTCGTTGGTGTTCACCCAACAAGTAATTACTTTTTCCCATTTCGAACAAAACTCTAAATATTTAAAAAATAATTCTAACAAGGAGACAGATCCTATCAGGATCCACGATTTTTAATATTTTTTTTTCTAATATTTAGTTTAAGTAATACTTGGGTGAACGAGGATTGTGTTTCAATGCTTTGCTTATCCATTCTACCTAAATAATTTTTAAATTTAATTTTACTAATCTTTAACTGTTTGTTTAGAAATAATTTTTTAAACTAACAATTTAATTTTTCAAAAAAAATTTTTTACCGATTCGCATATTTCCCCCTCTTCCCTCGCAATTTGACCTCTTAATAAAAGAGGATATTCACAAAGCATTTCAGGTGTATCATCAAGAATTTCCTTTTTTATTTAAAAATTATTTTCAAACTTAATTTTAACCTTTATTTTTTGTTTACATTGAGAGAATTTTTGTTGAATAAAAAGTCTGTAAATTGTTGGATTTAGTCTATCTGGGGGTTTATAACGAGCGAATTTCTGTTTTATTTCAAATAGACGACATGTTTCTGACTCATCTTCAGTTGGGTGTATAGTTAAATCTGTGGTTGACATTTTTCTATAAAATACTGAAATGGGGAATTAAATAATTGATTATTTTTATTTTAATGTCTAAAAGATATTTTTAATCAAGATTATTAAGCATTAAATAAACTGCTTACTTGTATAAAATCTTAAATAATCATCCCTAGCCTAACCCTGAATATTTGTTGATAAGTAAGGAACTATAAGCGGATGGAATTTCTTGTGATGATTTAGAAGCTATCTTAAATAAAAATCTTTTTGATATTTGGGGCCAATCATTGTTCATTACAATTAATAATTTAAGAAAACGATATAAAATAGAAAAATAAAGCTGCAATAAAATAAATTTGGGGATATTTTTAGGTTACTATGACAACTTTTCTCTTTATATTTTCTTTCGTCTTTAAAAAATAAAATATATTTTAATTAAAATATTTTTAAAAAATATTTCCAATTTTAAATTTCCAATTTCAGATAGTTACTGTAACTCCAATCCCTTCTCCTTTTTATTCTGAATTATTGCTATCCCCTTCTCGTTTAACTTCTTGGTATTATAAATATCACAAAATCCAGCGTTTTCAACTTATTCGGAGAGAATTTAAAACAAACACAAAATGGACAGATTTGGAAGATAATGAAACTATGAGGTTATGGTTACACAAGAAAATATTTACAACACAACGGTTGGACTTTTTTGAGTAAAATAAACACATTATTGCTATAATCTAATTAGTCCACATTGAATATTTGATGGGTTATTGAATTATAATTTGACTTCCATATTAGCACTTATACAGATTTTAAACCAAAAATAAAAGCAAATTTATTTTTTATAGGCCATTACCAAATTTACTAAATTTTGCCCAAATAATTAATGAACAAGAATTATTACCTTCACATCCAGTCGAAGTAGCAATTGAAAGAGTTAAAGAAGCAAATGATAAACTTGCAGATTTATCTAGTAGGGTTGCTGAAGGTTTTGTTTCTGAATTTCATATGAATTTGGGAGGGATGATTCGTGGAATTGTACAGGCAGATGTTGGTGGCGGAATTAAAAACTATCAGGCAGAAATTAATTTTTTGTTGAAAAATATTTTTAAATTATTAATTTTTTAGAATGTTTTTTCCTGAGTACACCTCTGAAAACCTACCTACACCTTCAAAATCTACACCCTAAATATTGACGCTGAAGACCTAATACGATATAAGATTATAATACGATCACTTATTTGAACAGTCAATCACTGATTGATCACTCGATCACTGATTGATCACTCGATCATTTAATAAAGAGCCGGCCCCTTGTTAAATATTTTAAATTAATTTTTCAATAACTTTCTTTTGATCAAAAGATTGTAGGTCCTCCGGGTCAAAGGTCTTCAGGGCATCGGTCCTCACCCTATTTTCCTCAGGTAGTTATTATTCCTCCAACTCTGATAAGCTCCTTTCCGAGCCTAGCTGTTAAAGACTAAAATAGTTATCCTTTTAGAGCTATGATTCAATAAAAATTTCAAAACGGATTTAAATCAAATCAATTTATTTTTATATTTTTTAGCCTTTTTTCACCGCTCAATGCCGTATTCATTGTAGTGAAGAAGAGAATCGTTGTATAGAAAATTTAATTTCGCTTATATTCGAACAAATAACCTTATTAGAATATTCTTTATTTATTCATTCAAATAATACCCCTACCCCCACAACAACAACAACAACAAATTCATCTTCTTCTAATGCCGCTAGTTTTCACAATTCTTTAGTTGCTTCATTTAATTCATATAAATGTCAAATAGAAACACAATTTGGAAAAACATCAAAATCCTTATTACCAGAAGGGGCTTCAATTTATTCAAAATGTGATCAAAACGAAATGATAGGGAAATTGCCCACAAATGTTGCTGTTAATAATAATGCTAGGTAATTGAATTGGCTTTTAAAATATTCAGCAAGCTATTAAGATTATTAGGTGGGCGGGATAAGAGACGGACTGGGTTTTTTAAACTTAATTTTCAATAATTCATCTATTTTTACTTTAATTATAAATTTAACTACCGTATTTTCTTTATTAGAATGCAATGTCATTCTATTTTTCAATCACCTTCCAAGGTGGAATTCTATTAGAGCAAATACGTTATCTATATTTCTATAATCTACTATTCTCTTATTATTAGATTAAACTAAGAATAGAAAAAATTAGAAAAAAAACATTAATATTTTTTTATTAATCAGCAATTCCTCCTTCCTCTCTCCTCCATCTACAATTAACAATTCACCAACGGCCACAAGAGCATTTAGAAGCCATTCTGTTAGCGAATTTCAAAGTAAAATTTAATTAAAAACAAAATTTAGTTTAATTTATTTAGATTCACAAAATGAGGGAAATTTAAGTACCAGAAATTCGCAAATTTCAAGTTCTTCCTCTACAAATAGTGGAAGTGGAAGTAGCAACTTTTTTAAAAATTCGCCTCTTGGGACTGCTGGAAATTTGATTAAATCATTACAAGTAAATAAAAGAATTTAATTTTATTAAATTAATTTTTAAATCTATTTGTATTTTTTAACTTTACTGTGCATTATTGGGGTTTTAATTATGAAAGGGAAAATTTGTAAAAAAATTAATTTTTAATTTTGTATTGAGCAAAAATTTGTGAAACTTTGGTAATGTTCTTAGACTAGTTAATTATATCGAAATACAAAGTTCCGAAAAGATACATTAACTGAACATAAAGAAAAGTAAAAAATTAAAGTTGGTTATGAGAGTATGAATACATATGTATAATACATAAATTAATAACTAACATATAAAATACATATAATAGAGTGTATAAATCAGGGATCGCGCCGATCCGATTCATGAAAATCGTGAATTCGAAATTTTCTGGAATCACTTCACGAAAATCGGGAATTTGGTTTTCTGTCGGTGTAATCCCTGCTATGAATGAATAGACAAACTTAAAAATAAATTTTATTTACCAGGCAAAATCCAAACAAAAACAACAAAAAAATTTAGTAGCAATAAATAAAAGAAGGAATACTTCAACAACATTTTCAACAAAAACTGATCAAAACCAAACAACATCAAAATCCCCCCAATTTCTTCGTTTATTTTCACAAAAACAAAATCAAAAACAACAAATACCCTCAACAACATTTAATTTAAATACAAGAATTTCTGATTGTTCTTTAGAAAATTTTTGTTTTCCAATGGATACAAATGCCCCTCCATTGCCTCCTAGACAATCAAGTTTTCATTCTGATGTTTTAATTTGTACAAAAATGAAAGGAGGAAATATTTAGAGGAATTTAAGAAAATTTAATTTTTTGTTTAATAATTTACATTTTTTAGCCTTATTTTTCTGTTTAATTTTTTATTTGTAATTAGCATTTATTAATCAAACAAATAAAATTTGTTTTATTCAAAACTAGTTGATGCTTAATAAAAGTATAAATCACAAAATACACAGTGAATCGAAGGGATGTTTGTGAATCGAAGGGATGTTTGTGAATCGAAGGGATGTTTGTGAATCGAAGGGATGTTTGTGAATCGAAGGGATGTTTGTGAATCGAAGGGATGTTTGTGAATCGAAGGGATGTTTGTGTCAATTTCAAAATCATACATTCACAATTTATTTTATTTATCCAACTGTAACCACATTAAAAATTTTAATTTATAATTTTTAAACAATTTTCCTAATATTTTTAAAGTTTTCCAAACCATTAATACTAAATAAACAGTTTGCTATTTTAATTATGTCAAATAAATTTTGTAAAATGAGTGAAAGATAAAAAGTCCTAAAAATAGTGTTAATCTTCTCATGCTAATAATTTTAGTTTTTTAAATTTATTTATGAGCAACCACAAGGTATAAAAAAATACACTAATAGCGGTGAAAGTCAAAAGACAAATATATGTAGAAAATTAATTTAATGAGAATTATGTATTTGGAGTGTTTGGTGAAATAATTGTTCTGTTATATATTTTGTTAAAAATTTGTTTTATTTCACCAAACATCTAATAAATTAAAACTTAAGGAAAAATGTTTCCGTTATCTGATATCCATTTTTAATGTATTTCCTGAATGGCTTTTTATGCATTATACCCCATAATTTTTTTTTAAATTAATTTAAATTATAAAAGATATATTACCTAATTGATAAATTTATATTTAGTTAAAGATAAAATTAAAGTTTTTTTTAGTAAAACTATGAAAATTAACTGTCTAAAATGAAATTTTTAAAGGTTAAAATATTACGAGTTTTAGAGGATTTTTGAATTTTAAATGTTTTATTTTGAATATTTCCATTTTGAAAAGAAATTTTTATTTTAAGAATCGATAAAAATATAGCTAGACATGTAAACAAGCAAGGATTTTTAGACTTAATTGAGGGTCTAGACATTGAATGCCTTATTTACGTAGAGATAAAATATAAGAAAAACAACAACAAAATCAATGATTCACTTAAAAATAATTTCCCGACACTCCCTCCTCCCCATTTTTTAAATAAAAATTTATTTTACACATCAAGCTAAATACATACAGTGCAAAACCAAAATTTATAAAATAATTTTTTTAGGTTTCTGTTTAATTAACGTTATTAAAGAGAATAATTTTAATTTGTCTCAACTCCATTTATTCACCTATTCTTGAATTTGTAAATAAAAAATTTGTTTTGTAAAATTTTAAAAAAAGTTAATAAGTTGAAAACTTTTATCAGTGTATTTATTAAGAAAAAAATTTCATTTTTGCTTGTTTAAACAATTAAGATTGGGTTTAAAAAAATAACAGTTTAAAAATAACTGGCAATTTATCAACTGTATAAACAAATACCTAAATATTTTTCAACAAAAATATATTTTTTAGTCAAATGTGAATTGTTTTTTCTAGAGAGTTATTTAACTTAGAGAGGAGTGAACTAGATTTAATAAAAAATTGTATTTGGCAAAAAAAGGGGGTGGGGGAGGGGGGCGACTGAAATATTAATTTACGCTACGGTCTTGATTCGATTAAGAGTTTTGTAAAATATTTAGATAATAATAAATAAATATACTAATTAAAAACTTTATTTACAAGAATGAAAATGCGGAAAAATATTTTTGTTTTATTATTTATTATTGTTTATTTTGTCAATTCTAGCAATAGTGTGAGGAAGAAAAGGATTGAAAGTATGAAGTTTTCTATAATTATTAGTAGGTAATCGAATATAGGTAATCGAAGCCTTTTGTATCACCAACCATGGGACCAACTAAGCTGACTATAAAGGAAGATGTCGTGGGAGGGGGACGCCCCCTTAAAATTTAAAGAGGACGTTTATAGGATCCCTGCAATTTTTTAATAGCAGGGACCAGGTAGACCAGATTCCCGAAGATTAGGATGAAGTTTTTGAAAGCAGGATATCTATTAGTTTTTTACTAGAAAGGGTGAAATTATAAACTAAATATTTTGTGGAAAATAAATAAATATGTATTAGTTTAAATATTTTAAAATTAACTGAAATAAATAAACCCTAATTTACATATTTAAGAATTTTTATCAAAAAAACTGGGTTGCATAAGAGACGCAAATTATGGGAAAGATGTTGAACGAAAAACAAGTTATTGAAATTTTTAAACAAAAATATCCATAATTTCTAAAATTTTAAGACAAAGCAAGTACTTCAATAGAAAGGGGATTAAGCCCGGAAATTCAAGAGCAGAGTGAAAGTGAAGAATCTGGTAATTAAATTCAAATTTAATAGAATTAAATTATAAATAAAATAAAAATATGATTTTGGAAATTTATTTTTGTTATTTTGGATTTTTTGAGTTTCCTAAATTAAAGAAAATAAAGGAATATTTATATAAAAATAGTAATTATTAATTTTAAGTTATAGTTAACACTTCTTCTGATGAAGGAAAATGTTATTGCAAAAAATACACAATTGAAGAGCTTAACGAAGAAATAGTTATAAAAAATATTTCATTAATTTACAAAAAAGATGAAAAAGAAGGGGAAGGGGGATTTGGAAGAGTAAGTTTTTATCGGGAGGGTCTATCAGTCTCTTTTATCAAGATAAAAATTTTCAAGAAAATTTTTAATAAATGATTTAATAAATGATTTTGTTTTAGAACTTGGCGGGGAAAGTTTAATAGTTATTTAATAGATAAAGCATTGCAACATTTTCATAAATGTTAAATTTAAAATCTAAAATAAAAATACAAACTTTTGAAAAATACTATTTTTAATTTTTTAAAGGTTTATCATGCATATTGGCCTGAAAATAATATTTGTGTGGCTTTAAAAGTATCTAATTTAAAAATGGGGGGAACTAAACAAAAGCATAAATTAAGTAGAAAAATGATAGAAAATGAAGTTAAAATCCTCAAACATTTTTCTAAACTTGAAAAAGAGGAAAGAAAATACATTATTTATATGTATGAAAGGTAGAAAAATAATTTTTGTTTTATTATTTTTATTGTTTTTTTTAAATTTTAAGTCAAGAAAAAATAATTGATGGAGAACCAAAAATGTTTTTTGTTTTAGAACTTGGCGGGGAAAGTTTAATAGATTATTTTAATAGAAAGATGAAAAATGCTCTGGAAACAAACACTCCTCAAGAAACAAGAATTATTGCCTATAATCTTATAATTAAAATTAGTATGTGCGCTGCTAAAGCATTGCAACATTTTCATAAATGTAAGAAATGTTTAAAAATAATAAATAATATAGCCGAGAATATACTAATTGATAAATTGGTTTATTATTAAATAATTTTATGCACAAAAATATCTGAGGCTAGTGCCTTTGTTTTCGGGGTTGGCGTCTTAGCCTAAAATGGTTAAGGTTCGGGATAAGGGTGCAACCCTAAGTCTGTATTTTGAAAATCTTTTTTGTGTTCAAAATTTTATTTAGGGGGTGTGACATACCCAAAAAACTACCTAAAATTATTATTAGGCTAATTAAATTTAGATGGAATTCATCTTGATATTAAATCATCTAATTTTGTTACTTTTCTAAAACATACCAAAAATGAAGAAAAAATAAAGGAAAAAGAAAATGATTTAATTGAAGAAATTGAAGATGATCAATTGGAATGTAAAATTATAGACTTCAACACTTCTGTTCTTCTACCTGCTGAAGATGCTGTTGCTATCAAATGGTATGCGAATGGCACACGATTATATAAAGCACCAGAAATACGCCAAACTAATTTAAATGAAAACTACAATAAACAATTTTATGTAATTAATTTAATAATTTTAAAAGAGAAATTTTTAAATTAAAAGATGACTAGAGCTGTGGATAATTGGGCATTTGGTTTAATGATATACGGATTATGGCAAAATGCAAATCGGTTGTATGCAGAAATACTTGGAAAGGAAGACGATTATGATTTACTTGATGTTCATTTGGAAAAAATTAGATTTGAAAAATATGAAACTCAGCTAGATCAGATTATAAAAGTATTAAAATTTAAAAATTTTAATACCCCATAACTCTAATCACCAACTCTTGAAAGACTATTTCTGTACCACGCAAGTTAACAAAGATATCTAATTAATTAACAATATATACCAGGGTGACTGTTGTGGTGTGGTGGCTACTATAAAAGCCTCACACAATTGTCAGTCCGTGTCTCCTAATTGTCTCCTAATTATTCCAAACCTTATTCTATTACTCCAATATTATTGTTATTTCTTTTGTGTGATAAACACATTATTGTATTGCTTCTTCATTGTTGTGCAAGACACAACAAAGTGGCGCGGTCGACTACGGCTCCAATCGTAAATTGTATTGCTCAAACAAATTGTTATTGAAGTATATAAATGATTAAATTGTTAGACCCAATCTATAAATTGTGGGAAAAACCAAAATATTGCAAAGACTATGAAATTGAAAGGCCAATCCGGCAAATATTGAGAATTGAAACAGATGAGAATATTGAATGGCTTAAAACAAAAGCAATATTGAATGGGACCGAAGTAGAATTTATTTTAGATTCGGGAGCTCAATTGAGTTGTATTAATGAAAGGACTTGGAGAGAAATCGGATCTCCAAAATTGTCTGAACCAAATTATTGTGGAAAAACCTTCACAGGAAGTGAATTTAAAATTGTTGGAAAATTTAATTGTATTGTTGAATTGGAAGAAGCAAAAGAAATTTTATTGGTTCATGTAACAAAAGAAAAATTGAATTTATTCGGTCTACCTTGGATTGTTAAATTGGAGAAGAAACTGGGTAGACCAATTGTAACAACAATCAAACCGTATCAAGAAAGTAAAGAAATTTTAGCTATTGAATGCATTGAGGAAATACGAGCTAAAATTGAAATTGAATTGCAAAAGAAGTTTAAGAATGTATTTAGTGAAGGATTGGGTTATTGTAGAATGAGCAAAGCTCATCTAGAATTGAAAGCAAATGCAAAACCAGTATTTGTTAAAGCCAGACCTGTACCAATTGGAGTAAAAGATGCAATTGAAAAAGAATTGAATAGATTGGAAAAAATGGGCGCAATTAAACCTATCGAATTCTCCGATTGGGCAGCTCCTATTCTTGCTGTGAAAAAGGCGAACGGAAAAATCCGTGTTTGTATGGATTATTCTACGGGATTGAATAAAGCATTAGAATTGAATAGGCATCCATTGCCTAGTCCTACGGACATTTGGACAAATATTCATGGAAGCAAAGTCTTCTCACAATTGGATTTAAGGGATGCCTATTTACAAATTGAATTGGATAATTGTTCAAAAAAATTGACGTGTATTAATACACATAAAGGATTATTTGAAGTACAACGATTGCCTTTTGGAGTTAAATCAGCACCAGCTATATTTCAAAAATTGATGGATAAATTGATTATTGGCATTCCGGGTGTGTATGCATATTTAGATGATGTGATCATTTGTTCTAAAACATTGGAAGATCATAAATTGAGTTTATTGAGAATTTTTGAAAGAATTGAAGATTGGGGATTGAAAATCCAATTGGATAAATGTAAATTTTTTCAAAAAAAATTGAAATTTCTTGGCCATATTGTCTCTGATATTGGTATTGAACCAGATCCGGTCAAAAAAGAAATTATTAAAAAATTGAATTGCCCAAAAAATGTAAAAGAATTACAATCAGTTATGGGTACAATAAATTATTATGGAAAATTTGTAGAAGAAATGCATAAATTGCGAGGTCCTTTGGACAAATTGTTACAAAAAAATATTGATTGGAAGTGGGGTGAAGAACAGGAGTTCGCATTTGAAGAACTCAAGAAAATCTTGAGTTCAGAATTATTGTTAACCCACTTTGACCCAGAATTGGAAATTATTGTGACGGCAGATGCCTCAAATTATGGAATTGGTGCAGTAATATCCCATAAATTTCCGGATGGAACGGAAAGGGCAATTGAATATGCTAGTAAATCATTGAATTCAGCAGAAAAAAATTATAGCCAAATTGAGAAAGAAGGTCTAGCATTGATTTTTGCAGTTGAAAAATTTCACAAATTGATTTACGGTCGTAAATTTAAATTGAGGACGGATCATAAACCGTTATTGGCCATATTCGACAATAAAAAAGGCATAAAAGCCTACACGGCCTCAAGATTGCAAAGATGGGCATTGACATTGTCAAATTACGATTTTGAAATTGAGTTTAGTAAAACACACGAAATGGGCATGGCGGATACATTGTCTCGATTGATTAATAATCAGGATGAAAATGAAGACAAAATTATTGCGTTGGCTGTAAAAAATAAAATTGATTGTGAGTCAGACAATGAATTGAGTCAAACTGAAGAATCAGTTAAATACATTTTGAATGTATTATTGAAAGAGAAAAGATTGGATATTGAATTGTTAAAGAATGAAACAAAAAAGGATATTGAATTGAAATTGTTAAAAAATTATATTACAAATCATTGGCCTAAAGAGGTTAAAAAAGAAATGAGATATTGGTCGAATATACGACAAAATTTACAAGTAATTGATGATTGTATTGTTTTCTCAGATAAGATAGTAGTTCCAAAAATATTGAGGGAAGAAATTTTGCATTCATTGCATGAATTTCACCCTGGTATTGCAAAAATGAAAGGTATTGCTAGAGAATACCTTTATTGGCCTAATATAGGAAAAGATATTGAAAATTGGGTTAATAATTGTACTGAGTGCCAAGGAGCTGCAAAAATGCCAGCAAAAGAAGAATTGTGTCCATGGCCTGCCACTTCAAGAAATTGGCAGCGATTACATATTGATTTTGCTGGTCCATGTAAAGATGGAAAATTGTATTTGATTGTTATTGATTCTTTTTCTAAGTGGCCTGAAGTTTTTGGCAATATGACAAATTCAGCTAAAGATACAATTAATAGTCTTAATTGGTTATTTACCCATTTTGGGTATCCAGAAACATTGGTTTCGGACAATGGAAGTCCATTTCAGTCAATTGAATTTAAAAATTATTGCATTGAAAAAGGAATTAAACAATTATTTAGTCCACCTTATCATCCTCAATCAAATGGTCAAGCTGAACGTTTTGTTGATTATTTTAAGAGAATGATGATAAAAAATTGTAAAAACAAAAATTGGCTTCAAGAAGTACTATTGAATTATAGAGCATCACCTAATGAATCATTGGGAGGAAAAACTCCAGCGGAAGAATTCTTGAATAGAAAATTGAGATTGAAATGGGATGCTCTAAGACCCAAAAATATTGAATTGAATAGGAATACCTCATTGACACCTAAAAAAGAAATTGTTAGAAATAAAATGAAAAATTGGTTTGATAAACATCATGGAGCAAAAGTACATGATTATAAAATTGGTGACCACGTGTGGTTCACAAATTATAGACAAAACAAAATTGCTTGGTTAGAAGGCGAAATTGTAAGTAAAAAAGGTGTACTTTACACCATATTTGCTCCTAAATTGAAGACGGTAATTACTCGTCATTCTAATCAAATGAGGAAACGATTGCACATGGAAACAAAATTGTATAACAATTGTGAAATCAACAACCAAAAAATTGGGCCTAAATACGAATTGAGAAACAGAACAGTGTATGTTCGTAATAAATTGAATTGTGGCAAACGTTCAGATGCGAGGCTGTACAATGAAGGTGCAACACCCAAAAAGAAGACAAAAGTCCAATCTGATGAATCTGAGGATAAGATGGAAAGCTGCTCTGACGGTTCAATAAATTCTGAGGGTTCAAACATTTCTGGAAGATAGATGAAGTACAGTAAAATAAATAGATAAATTATGTTCTTGTTTGTAAAATTTTTTGTTTGTTCCCTTATTCCCTCATTTTTTTGTATGTATTTGTTGACCGGACTTTTGTTATTGTTGTATGTTTTGTATTGGTGTTGCAACCCCAGCCTTGCAAAGGGGGAGGTGTTGTGGTGTGGTGGCTACTATAAAAGCCTCACACAATTGTCAGTCCGTGTCTCCTAATTGTCTCCTAATTATTCCAAACCTTATTCTATTACTCCAATATTATTGTTATTTCTTTTGTGTGATAAACACATTATTGTATTGCTTCTTCATTGTTGTGCAAGACACAACAGTGACCATCTCCAAACCACCAAAATAGGGCGCAGCCACTCAAAAATGTGGCAAAAATAGGGCAAAATTGGTCAAAAATAGGGCAAAAAATATGGCATTAATTAGAATTTCAAATAAAAAGCTTTATTTTTAACATTTTTTCAGTAGTTTTAACTAAATTGAGCAAATCGGGATCAGAAATAAAGAGATCATATGCCTGAGTACAATTAAAATCAGAATTAAGTTTAATGGTTACAGGGGAACAGGGGCTTTCAGGTCGAAAATAAGCCTCCAATGCTGACCAACTTCGAACTATTTCATTCACAAACGTCCAAATTACTGAATAAAATCCCGTACTTCAGCCTGTTCGTGCCAATCTATAATAATTAGGGATCGGATTTTTAGGTTATAACCTATTTTTTCTGCGAAATAGTCCTGATGAATTGAGCTCAAATCCGTTGTTATTTCTTGAAAATCTTTTGTTTACGGGGAGTTATTATGACCTATTTGAACCTATTTTGGCGTTTTGCAACCTAAAATAGGTTGTAACCTATTTTGGATATTTCTGTGATTTTTTCACTTTTTTTGTCACCTATTTTGGGCTTTTTTCATAAAATTTCGATTTTTAATAAAAATTTTCAAAAATTTTTGAAAAAAATTAAAAATTTTTCAAAAATTTTGTCAATTTTTTTATCGGCTCAAAAATTTTTCTTCGATTTTTTAAAAATATTATCCTCAAAAATCAAAAATTTTTCAAAAATGGAAGTTTATTAACATTTCTGCATTGGGGCTGAAATTTATGAACTAAAATAGAAATTATTCGGCATTTTTGACTTTTTTGCCCAATATGTCGACCTTTTTTTGCAAACTATCTCTTTATTTTTACAACCTATTTGCCTATTTTTGTCACCTATTTTAGCATTTTATACAACCTATTTAGGTACCTATTTTAGGTTTTTACGACCTAAAAATCCGATCCCTAATAATAATAAGCTAGTAACGTCCTCCCTTTCAGCGCCGCAGGCAAAAATTTTTTAAATTTAGTAAGGTCAAGAAGCCCGATTTCTTCATTTTTTAGCGCCGCAGGCGAAAATTCTCAGAATTTTGGAGGCCAGGAAGTCAGAAATCCTTCATTTTTACCATTTTTTACAAAATCCCAGAAAACTTTAGTAATATTACGAAATAGTAAAAATAGGGCAAAAATATGGCAAATGAAAAAATAGGGAAAAAAAAGGGCGAAAAGTTCAAAAATAGGGCAAATGCCCTATAAATAGGGTAAAATGGTCACCCTGATATATACGTATAATTATTTAAATTCTAGGCATGTATTCAATTGAAACCCGAAAATCGTCCTCATATGGATTCAATTGTTAAATTCCTGCAAAAGAGTTGTAACATCTTCTATTATGAACAAAATGTCTTTGAGGTAAAATATATGTACTTTACTGTTTATAATTAAAAAGATTAGGATTTTGACTTATATGTAATTATAGTTATTAAATTATTATAAACAAATAGAACGATGTGAACGATGAACCATGCTAAGACATAAGATTTTCAGGTCAAGATCCAATTAGATGCTTCTGAGAAATTCATTAATATCCATTCAACTATTAGATATTTAGAAGGAAAAATTGAAGAGTTTAATTCTAACAGAGAAAGTCTTATAAATGAAAGAGGACTATGCTAAAATTAAAAGAATTTAAAAAGAAAATTTGAATTGTTTTTGTGGAAGTATTAGACCGAATTTTTTAAAATCAAACTAAATCCGACATTAGGAAATTTAACATTGACTTTACTAGTCATTTATTCCTCAAATTATATATAATTTTTTAAAATTAATTATTTGTAGTTATGTAAATGTACATATGTATATATTATTTTTAAACATATTTATGATAAATTTTTAAATTATCATAGTAATTTCTTGTCTATGTAGATCAACATTTATTTTATTTTATAACATTACTAAAATTAATTCTAGATATTATCCTAAAATATCGAATATTAAAACCAGAAAAATTTCAAAATATCCAGCCTGAAATTAGCTACTAATGTTAGGCACCACTTTTTACTAGACTTCGAAATTATTTTTTAAAAGGAAGTTTAAAATAGTGTATATCGTTAAATTTTCAAAATCTAATCTATAGATAATTAATGTATATAAAATATTTATGTATATGGTCATCCGACATTCTCACATTAACGACAGTGTCTGCAAGAGGTATTTAATTTTAATAATTATTTTCGTTTTACATCCAAGTATTACCTCTGATACTTCGTTGATTATTACTTCCAACAGACGAATCTTTAACTATTTTTAAGGAAGAAAAAATCTTTTTAAAAAGGGCTTTTGTGTCGTTACGAACAGTTTTGTTTAATGTTAGGTAAATAATTGGAGGAAAGCCTGAAAATAAATTTTTAAAAAGACCGAGGATTAAGAGAGATTTCGAGTAATAAAGTCATAACTCGGGTATTGGAAATATATAATAGGTAAATAACTGGAGGAAAGCCTGAGCTCGAAAAAAGTATAAAGAGGATATGGGGATATAGAGAAATTTGAAATTATTTTCAATAATATCGCCTATATCCTTTCAAATCCACTTAATCCCTCATTTATTAAATTCTATTGGTAATTGATCTTCAATTTGTGTATAGATATTTCATTTTTACGAAGTTCTGAAAATATCCTTGGAGCCAAAGGTTCCAAAATAAAAATATACAAATCTAAAGCTATGTATGTTTGAAAATAAAAGCGGATTTTTTAAAAATGAGCCTGAACTCGAATTTGAATACTGACATATATCAATAAAAATATGTACTTACCATGAATATGTAGCCTTAAATATAAATAATTATTTTAATTATAATTAATTTCTAATACCAAGAAAAATGTGCAATCATTGCGGGTAACATTCCATGATCGGGATGATTCATAGTGTAAGCATAGGCAATACCATCCGATGTATTTAACATTGAAATAATAAATACTTGGATAAAGACCTTAAAATGTTTATTTTTATTAAAAAAGTTTTTTCTTAATGAATGATGGTGCTACATTTTTTGCTACATTTTTACTTTCTACTTGAGATGAATTGTTTTATGTATTTATGGTCTCACATTTCTAGCTGATACTCTCTAACCTTTACTTTAATTATGTCGGAAAGTTCTTGGTATAATTAATAAAATATAATTTTTTAAATATAAATTTCTAGAATTAGTCTTATATAGTAAGAGCGAGGTAAAAGTTTAATCCCGGGCAGGCTTCGATCCTGCGACCTCCTGGCAGTTATTGCTAGGCGCTTTCGCTCACCACGTACAGGTGCTCTACCAACTGAGCTACCGGGACGCTGCTTTCACCTTCTCTTTTATTAGATCTTAAACCCCCGCAGTCAGCGTTTTAAATGCTAGCCAGCTGGATCTTTTCTCTCTCTTTCTCTTCCTTACAATATAAAATTTAAACCAGTTTCTCCTCCTTTGAAATACTTTTAATTAATTCACGGCCTTTGAAGAAAATGCAAATCGAAAAAATTAAATAAAGTATTGGAGAGCCTATAGCCAATATTGTATTGTGTATTGTAAAATCGTTTACATCGTCAGTAAACTGAATATACTACTATAATTATTAAATTAAATTTATAAACTACTAATTCAATTCTAAATGGTCTGTATCCAATTAACGGATCAAATGAACTACTATATGCCATTCCAGTAAAAATATACGCATGGCGAAATAAAAGCCAATAAAGCCCATATAAATTACAAAAAGCAATCCAAATATAAACACGATTATTATGAAAAAGCATTTTTCCGATCTTTGGAAATGCCATTTCGAGACAACGATTTATTCCCAAAATCTAAAAAATATTATTAAAAATAAATTTGAATCAAAAGACCATATCAGCACAACATTCAGCAGCCCAAAGATCTAAAGGATTATTTAGAATTGTTAATTGAGTTAATATTAAGTTAATATTATTAAGTTAATATTGAGTTAATATTAATGTTAAAGAGGATAACATAAAAGGGATAACATAATAACTATTAATAGCTAATGACTAGGTATCGGATTTTTAGGTTATAACCTATTTTTCATTGGAATAGTTATGTTGAGTTAAGCTCAAATCTGCTGTTATTTTTAAATATTTTATGTTTATGTGAAGTTATAGTTACCTATTGAAACATATTTTGAAGTTTTGCATCCTAAACTAGGTTGTAAACTAGTTTGAGGGTTTTTATTAGAGATCTGAAAAATTTTTCTGAAAATTTTCAAAATCTGTTTGAAAACCCTTATAACTTTTAAAAATATTGACAATTTTTCTTTCGAGACAATATTTCTTTTACAAAATTTTTTTGAATTTTTGGAAAATTTTTTTCAATTTCTCAATTAAATTTTTCTTAATTTTTATCTTCCAGTTATAATTTTGAAAAAATTTTTTACTATTTTTATTTTATCGGTGAAATTTCCGGACTCTGGCAACCTTTAGCCGGGTTTAGGCTTCTATATTGAAATTTAATTTATATGATTGAAGTTATATTTAGGTATATTTGTTTTAAAATATATACATATGTATTTATGAAGGAACTCACATAATGCAGTACAACCAACAAAATAAGTAAAAAATGGTGCAGAACAATAAACTACACCATATAAACTAAAAATTCCATAACCAAAGGATGGGTTCCAAAGAAATAAAATATCGAAAATTGAAAGCTGGATTAAAAGTATATAACAAGGATTTTTAGCTCTATTCTTCCAAAAGGAGTAAACACAAGGGAAATATAATGGCTTAAATTATTAAATTTTTCAATTTAATAAAGTAAAAATACATAATATATACAGCCTAATACTATACAAATAATTGCAGGAATCGGATAGCTTCTTTTTTCAAATGGAATATCATCAACATTAATTCCTGTACAATTATATATTATGTCAAATTCTTTACGATTCCAAAAAATATCCTCCATTGTTATGCAAATTTTAGAAATTTAAAATTAATGTATAGTCTGCTCTTATATTATTGTTCAAATCAATCTTAAGAATGTGTGATTAATAATAAGAGATTAATAGTACATTTAAATCCTCGGTGCTATCCGTTGTTATTTCCCGGAAAATCTTAGGATATCAGTGACCGAAAAGTCTCTAAATATGCATGCTCAAAGTTCGGTTACGGAATTCCTTCCGATTTCCGAAATTACAATAAATATATGTATAAGTATGCGCATATTTTTTGATTTTCCGTGCATATTTTGTAAGGCTCTAGTTATCAATGTAATTATACATACATACCAGGATCCCGCCGTGAATAAAAAAATTTTCATGTTTCTTAGTTTTTAGAGAGAATATTGCAATTGTTTTTGTTAATAAATATTTTTGTAGCTTTAAAAGAATTATTTTAAAGTATAAACAAAAATATTTATTAAAACTTTTTACTTAAATTATCACGCAAATAAATATGCCACATACAAATATGTATGTATGTACTTTTTACTTTTTAATGAGGATTAACATACCTATCATAAAACCCTTCTAATTTTTTTGTGTCCAACTTCCTCAAAAGTTTAAATTTAAATATAAAATACTTTAAGCATGCATATTAAATCAGAAAAATGATAAACAATTTGTACATAAATTTTTAAAAAAATTACATAAATTTTACATAAATAAACAATTTTTAAAATTACAGAATATTTTAAATAAAATATAATAATAATAATAATTTATCTGCCATTCAGGCGTTACATGTTGAAACAAATAAATGTAAATGTAATCTGGGTTGAAAAACAAATAAAATAATAATAAAAGAGCAACAAATAAATATGTATAAAACAATCGGATCAACTGGTATAATCTAGAGGATCTAACGTTAATTGAGTCAAGTTAAATGTATCTAATAGTTTAGTAAATTGTTTAGTTTAGTAAATTGGTGGAGCTAAGCTTTTAAAGAAATTTTTACTTAAATTTTTCCGAATTCTCTATGTATTTTATGATCTTATAATGGAGAATTTCTACTAATAGTTTATATCATGAGACGACGATAATTATGTGAGATATTACAAGATTATTGGTATTGTGATCTTTTGTCGAATCAATAGGAATGTTTCTCCACGATACAATTGCTTATAATTGAATATAAAAAATAAACTTAATTATCCCAAAAATCAAAAGGATTTGATTAATACTCAGGGTCCCGGAGATTTGGGGAGTGGGCATTTAGGGAGTGATGATTAAAAAATAATTTCCAAATAGTTTTTTGGACAAATAAAAATAATTTATAAACTCGTGAAGGTGTTTTTGTAGTTTCAAGATTTTAACGATATTCCGATGTCTGTAACACCTTTGTTTTTAATGTATGTATAAACAATATAAATAATGACATATTTTTTATAAAACTTTTTTTAAAGTAAACAAAAAAATTTTTTATAAAAAGGAAAAGGTGACTATTATATGTACATAGGTATTAATTATTAAAGTGCTTATTATATAAAAAATTTTTAAAGTTTAATTTTGATTGAAAGTGTATTTCTAATTAATTTTTAAAGTTTAATTTATTTTTATTCCTTAAAAAACAAATTTAAAAGTGAAACTTTTATATTATAAATCACACTATGTATAAGTATCACTATACTTTAGGTGCATTGTAAGGTAAAATAGTAGGTAAATTACCGAACATAAAGACTGAATGAACATCCTTATTTCCCGTTAATATTTATTAGAAAAACTTTAAAAAACAAAGTTTTTTGGTTTTGTAAACATTTTAAACTTTCACATGGCAACTGTAATTGTATGGTTCGCATTTATTCAAAATTCTTAATTTCTAGAGAGAATATTACAATTAGTATCTTTTAGTTATAGTAAATATTTACCTTTAAAAAATTATTTTCAAGTAAAATTTTCACATGGCTAAACTTAATACAAATATTTTTAATAGAATATCATAGCACCTGCTAACTTTTTTGTGCCCAATTTTTTCGAAACTTTAGTTTACGATATAAAATTCTCAAGCATGCATAAATTAAAGATAGAAAATATTTACCCTTTATTACAGAATATTTAAATAGAATATACGTCTGTTGAAATATTTTAATTTTCAGGCTCCGATGGAGCTATAATTTTTGATTTTTAAAGCTACAAGTGAAATTTTTGGGCTCATAGGTTACAATAGTTTGATCACCAAGATTTTTCGGAACGTTGTTCACCAACTTTTTGGAATTTTGTTCACCAAACGGGAAAAATTAATTAAAAGTTTTGCACCTGCTAACAGAAAAAAGGTAAATATGTATTTATGCAACCCATACGGTACCATAAATTATACACTTACAGTGGTTTACTTTTTGAGGGCATGTCGTTCGGAGTCGAGGTGACTTTTGGGTCGGGGTTCGGGGTCAGGTGCGAGAGATTTTAAAAACAAAATAAAAAAACATAAAGGGCCCTTCGTCAGATCTGGCATCGAACACAAAATTAAATAAATTACAAGTTGAGTGTAGACTAACGCCTTAACCAGTCGACCATCCATGTCAATAATATTCAATGAAAGAAATTAAATATGTATATCTCTTTCAAATGCGAGACTCAATTATCTCCTGGCGTTGGGAATATAATTATTTTCTCTTGGCAAAATGTATTTTAAAATTTAATTAGTGATGTTAAATCGCAGAAATTAGGGACGGATATCCGCGGATTTGAAGCATCATATCCGTATCCATCCGTATCCGTCCGATTTTTAAAAAAACACTATCCATATCCGTCCGTATCCGCGGATATCCGCGGGTATCCGGATATTATCCGTATCCATGACCAGGTCTGGTTAAATTAAATTAACAATTAACAAAATTAAATTTAAAATCTACAAACTTTTGGATAAACTATTTTTAATTTTTTAAAGGTTTATCATGCATATTGGCCTAAAAAATATTTGTGTGGCTTTAAAAGTATCTAATCTAAAAATGGGAGGAACTAAACAAAAGCATAAATTAAGTAGAAAAATGATAGAAAATGAAGTTAAAATCCTCAAACATTTTTCTAAACTTGAAAAAGAAGAAAGAAAATACATTATTTATATGTATGAAAGTAGAGTTGTTGGCGACCGCTTAAAAACCGGTACCCTCGGTTTTCGGTTTTGGCCGGTTAAAAATAGCCGAGAATATAATCGTTAAATTGGTTTATTATTAGGTTCAGACATAATTAGTGGCCGTTTTTTAGATTAAATTTTTTTTCCTATTTTATTTTTCTGACATTACTAAAATTAATTTCAAATATAATTCTAAAATGTTAAAACTAGAAAAAATTTGAAAATATCCAGCTACTAATGTTAGGCACCACTTTTTCATCAAACGTCAATCTTTTAAAATTCCATACATATTTATTTAATCTACAGATAATTGATGTATATAAAATATTTATTGATAATTTAAAATATAATACAAGTCAGTCCATACTTGCAGAGTTCGATCGGAAATGACGAAGGTGCCGGAAATTGGAAATGGCTGAAAAGTCAGAACTCGGAACTCGGAAATCAACATAAATTTTTTAAAGCCGGAAATTGGAATTCCGATCGACCTCTACTCACTTGTACGACTCTCACATTTACGACAGTTTCTGCACGAGGTATTTAATTTTAATCATTATTTTCGTTTTACATCCAAGTATTGTTTCTGATATTTTGTTGATTACTACTTCCAACAGACGAATCTTTAACTATTTTTAAGGAAGAAAAAATCTTTTTAAAAAGGGCTTTTGTGTCGTTACGGACAGTTTTGTTTAATGTTAGGTAAATAATTGGAGGAAAGCCTGAAAATAAATTTTTAAAAAGACCGCGGATTAAGAAAGATTTCGAGTAATAAAGTCAGAACTCGGGTATTGGAAATATATAATAGGTAAATAACTGGAGGAAAGCCTGAGCTCGAAAAAGTATAAAGAGGATATGGGGATATAGAGAGATTTGAAATTATTTTCAATAATATCGCCTATATCCTTTCAAATCCACTTAATCCCTGATTTATTAAATTCTATTAGTAATTGATCTTTAATTTGTGTATAGATATTTCATTTTAAAGAAGTTCTGAAAATATCCTTGCAAAAGAGTTGTAACATCTTCTATTATGAACAAAATGTCTTTGAGGTAAAATATATGTACTTTACTGTTTATGATTAAAAAGATTAGGATTTTGACTTATATGTAATTATAGTTATTAAATTATTATAAACAAATAGAACGATGTGAACGATGAACCATGCTAAGACATAAGATTTTCAGGTCAAGATCCAATTAGATGCTTCTGAGAAATTCATTAATATCCATTCAACTATTAGATATTTAGAAGGAAAAATTGAAGAGTTTAATTCTAACAGAGAAAGTCTTATAAATGAAAGTGGAGAACTATGCTAAAATTAAAAGAATTTAAAAAGAAAATTTGAATTATTTTTGTGGAAAATATCGAATATTAAAACCAGAAAAATTTCAAAATATCCAGCCTGAAATTAGCTACTAATGTTAGGCACCACTTTTTACTAGACTTCGAAATTATTTTTTAAAAGGAAGTTTAAAATAGTGTATATCGTTAAATTTTCAAAATCTAATCTATAGATAATTAATGTATATAAAATATTTATGTATATGGTCATCCGACATTCTCACATTAACGACAGTGTCTGCAAGAGGTATTTAATTTTAATAATTATTTTCGTTTTACATCCAAGTATTGTTTCTGATATTTTGTTGATTACTACTTCCAACAGACGAATCTTTAACTATTTTTAAGGAAGAAAAAATCTTTTTAAAAAGGGTTTTTGTGTCGTTACGAACAGTTTTGTTTAATGTTAGGTAAATAACTGGAGGAAAGCCTGAAAATAAAGGATTAAGAGAAATTTCGAGTGATTAAGAGGTATAAAGAGGATATGGGGATATAGAGGGATTTGAAATTTGGAGGTCATCACTAATATCCACTATATCCCTCCAAATCCACTTAATCACTCATAATATCATGAGATTTGATTAGTACTATACTCAATTAGATTGTTCCATAATTTTTCGTATAGATATTTCATTTTTAAAAAGTTCTGAAATTAGCTAACCTGTGATGCTAAAAGGAAATAGCATTTGATTTCTTTCGTTTCTCTCCCCATTTATTGACCCCATTCAATTATTCTTTCCCCTCTTTTAATGTAAACCCCTTTTTTCCCATATTCAAGATTCTTTTAGTTCTTAGTTAATATTGTTAGTTTATTTAAAGAAGAAGAGTAAAGGATTTTATATTTTATTTGTATCTAAATTGATTTGAGAAAAGAGAGAGGAGTTTAAATTTTTAATATTACTAACCAAAATTTAACCTTAGATCAGCTGGCAAGGCGTACGGAATTTTGGTCACTGGAATTTTGGTCACCGCGATTTTTCGGAACTTTGGTCACCAATTTTTTTGGAATTTTGGTCACCAGCGGAATTTTGGTCACCATGTCAAAAAACGGAATATTGGGCACTGAAATTTTGGTTACCAACGAGAAAAATTAATCTTGCCTAAAGCTGATATCAAGGTGATAAAAAATGATTTTTCAACCCCCAGTTGATCAATTTCAATGTTGATCAATCTCCCGGCTGATCACTCTCTCGGATGATCACTCTGGATCACTCTCCCAACAAATTGATGATAAACATTGAAATTGATCAACTGGGAGTTGAAAAACAATCTCTTATCACCTTGCTATCAGTTTGTGACAAGATTGATTTTTCTCGTTTGGTGACCAAAATTCCTATTGGTGACCAAAATTTCAGTGCCCAATATTCCGTCTTTTGACATGGTGACCAAAATTCCGCTGGTGACCAAAATTCCAAAAAAATTGGTGATCAAAGTTCCGAAAAATCGCGGTGACCAAAATTCCAGTGACCAAAAAATTCCGGTACTCGCTGGCCAAAGGTTCCGAAAAAAAAATATACAAATCTAATGCTATGTTTGAAAATAAAAGCGGATTTATTTAAAATGAGCCTGAACTCAAATTTGAATACTGACATATGTATATCAATAAAATACTTACCATGAATATGTAACCTAAAAATATATTAAATTAAGTATATCTTAATTATTATAATTAAGTTACCAAGAAAAATGTGCAATCATTAATGATAAAATTCCATGATTGGAATTATGCATATTGTAAGCATAAGCAAGACCTGCTGTTGTATTTAACATTGAAACAGTAAATACTTGAATAAATACCTTAAAACGTTTATTCTTATTAAAATTTTTTTGCTTAATGAATGAAGGTAGTAGATAATATTAGGTTTGCATTTTACATTTTACAGATAATGAGATCTTACAGTCTCTTAATTCTAGCTAAGTTTCTAAGGTTTCTCTAACTTTAAGTATGCATTATGGACCCCGATTCGTGATAGGAGTTCACTTTTTGTTGCCAGTATCCCTTGTACATATACTCCCATAATTTTCTAAATAAAAAAAGTCAAATAGGATAACATAAGCATTTTTATATAATTTTAACCATTTTTTCCTCTTTAGATACATTGTCAATTAATACACGGCCTTTGAAGAAAACACATATTGAAAAAAATAAATAAAGTATCGGAGAACCTATAGCCAATATTGTATTGTGTATTGTAAATAAGAATAAATCTTCATTAAACTAAATATCGTACATATATTAAATATATTAAATTAATCCACCAATTCCATTCTAAAAGGTTTATATCCACTTAATGGATCAAATGAACTTCCAAATGACATTCCATTAAAAATATAAGGATGTCGAAATAAAAGCCAATAAAGTCCATATAAATTACAAAGAGTTATCCAAATATACACACGGTTATTATGAAAAAGTATTTTCCCGATCTTTGGAAATGCCATTTCAAGACAACGATTTATTCCCAAAATCTAAAATTACATATGATTAAAACATTTATTTAATTAAAAGACCAAATCAGCACAACATTCGGCAGCCCAAAGAACTAAAAGTGAGTTAAAATAAATGATAAATTGAAATTTAAATTCAAAGATTTTCAGGATATTATTAGATAGACTTAATATATTTAAGCAGTTTAGCATTTCCTCAGATCTCTAAATAACATAGTAACATAATAACATTTAAATTTTGTTTAAAATGGCTATCCAACTTTTGAGTAAATTGAGTTAGGTTTTAGGTCATAGACTTACTTAATTGCGATAATTTTTATTAATCTTTTTATTTAATTTTTATTTTTTATAATTTTTATTTATTTTTTTAAAATATTAGCATGTTTTTACAAAGGTAAAACTGACCATGACTTTATGCTTAATTTAATGAGGATTATCCTTAAAACTTGTGCTACGAGTTAAAAACCTCCATGCATAAGCTCCGATATATAATTATCATTCTCTGACCCTATATTTAACTCTAAATTGAATCTTATTAATAAGTAATTGTATTAATATAAATGTATATGATTGAAGTTATTTGTAAACTCACATAATGCACAACAACCAACAAAATATGTTAAAAAAGGCGAAGAACAGTAAACTACTCCATTTAAACTAAAAATTCCATAAGCGAAAGATGGCTCCCAAAGATATAAAATATCCAAAATCGAAAGATAAATTAAAAGTATATAACAGGGATTCTTCGTTCTATTCTTCCAAAAGGAGTAGAGACAAGGGAAATATAAAGGCTTAAATTATTAAATTTTTTTGCTTTATCTTTAAAAATACATAATATATGCAGCCTAATACTATACAAATAATTGCAGGAATCGGATAGCTTCTTTTTTCAAATGGAATATCATCAACATTAATTCCTGTACAATTATAAGCTCTGTCAAATTCATCGCGATTCCATAATAAATCTTCCATTATATATTCAGATTCTTCCAAATTTAAAATTGAATTTTATTTAAAATTTAAAGTAATCGAGCTTATTCGACCGAAGTATTATATTCGTCCTATCCTTGTAAATTATCAGTACTCCCTTAAACACCCGCATTTTCTATTTATTTCCTTACTTTCTACATATACTTTTCTTATAAATATTACAAATGTTTAAAAGTATCTTGATTTAAAAAAGTATTCAAATGTATCTGGATAAGGTCATAAGTCTTGAAAATAAAATTTTCTTTGTATTTTCCGGTCTCCGAGTAAATTTCTTATCATAATCTGAATTTTTCTGTAATCTGAATTTTTCTACTCACTCAGAGGTATAGTACACAATTAAAAACCGCACCATTGAAGAATCGGGTGCTGCATTCGCTTAATCAAATAAACAATTTGCATTTTCACATGCAAATATAAAGTGACCTATTTCTAAACATAAAGGTCTCCCGACATTCTCATCCAAATCTTTACTCTTATCTTATCTTTGTTATTCACTTTCTGTTTATATATTGACCCTTAAATTGTCTCTATAAATACCCCAACCTTTTCCTCATATAGTGGGATTTTATAGTGGGATTTTACCAAGATATCCCTCTTAATCCTCAAATCCCCCAATGTCTCTTTAATCTCTTCAAATTTTCCTCTCTCTATATAACCCAAAATTCTATTATGCAACATAGCTTGGCTCCTTACAATTTATTTCACTAATACCACCCGAACACCCGAAAATAGCCCGAATTTTTCGCCAAACCCGAAACCCGTACCCGAAATTTTTGCCAACCCGAAACCCGAAATGAAAATTTTATAACCCGAAACCCGTACCCGATATTTTTGCCAACCCGAAACCCGTGACCCGAAATGAAAACGCTCCAACCCGATACCCGAAACCCGTACCCGAAGATTTTTTGTACCCGCGGCAACCCTGCTATATATATATATAATACCCAAATATAGCATCGGGTACTTATTGGCATTTAAATAACTTAAATGGATAAAAATAATTTCTTATTTGGTGACATTGGTAAGAAATCCACTTATATCCATTTTCATCCCATAAATACCCTAATATGCTTCGTAACCCTAAATCGGGTATATCAGGGAATTAAGTCGGTTCTACTTGACTTTATGAGTCCAATCGAACTTTATGAGTCCAATCAAAACTTTATGAGTCCAATCAAAATTTATGAGTCCAAACAAATCTTTATGAGTCCAATCAAAATTTGAGTCCAATCACATTTTATTAGCTTTTATTAAATAATAAATTCAACGGTCGCTGGGTTCTACAACAGTAACATAAACCTAACCCTTTTTCCTTTCAGCCTTGTTCTGCAGACCTACCCCCGTAGTTCACAAAAATTTGATTGGACTCATAATCTGTCAAAATTTTTACTTAGAATAATAAAACATGTTCGGCATTATAAATTTTGTTTGGACTCATAAATTTTGATTGGACTCATAAAGTTTTATTTGGACTCATAAAGTTCGATTGGACTCATAAAGTTTGATTGGACTCATAAAGTCAAGTAGAACCATTAAGTCTGATTAAGGGATAACACGGAATATGAAGGGAGGTCAGAGGATTTAGAGGGAAATTTGGTTTTCATCAAATAATTGGAAATCAAATTTTTTCAAACTATTTAACTCGAAATTTGATTGGTCGATTTGGCTAGAATCGAATATTTTTTTAAATTTCAAATTATTTGATCTCTGTTATCTCCTCAAAATCCCTATTACCCTCTCAGTGATATATAATCCCTCAATATCTCCAAAAAATCCCTCAATATCTCCAAATATAGAGGGATTTGTTGGGATTAAGGCGGATATCTCGGGTTTGGGAGGATTAACAGAGATATTAAGTTACTTGGTTGGATTAAGATGGAGATCAGCCGATTTGGAGGGATATCAGTGAATTTTTATCTCTTTATTTCATCACTTTTAATCACTTCATATCAATACTGACCGATTGTCCACTGAAGCATTGTCCACTGACGCGCTGTCCGGGAGCCGGGCCCAGGGCGTTCGAAAGCCTATCGGTTTGGGGCGCGCTTCGCGTGCTGCTAGAAGGCCTTTTGCTTACTTTACTACAGGGTGACTAGTTGTTCGATTATACTATGAATTATTGTCTGGTCTATTTTGGAGTCTAGAGCATGCTCTAAACCTCACAAGAGTTTGGAGCCGTTGTGACTTGCTTTGACTCGAGAATGAAAAAAATTCCAGTTTGAGAGGTGCCGCAAATCTGCAAAAAATTTTTTGCTCGCGTCTGCATCTCTATATTAAAGCCAAAGGGGGCATTCTGAAAAATCCAATCCTACCATATTTCCTGAAATATTACTCCCCCCTGAATTAGTACTCCCGTTTAAATAATATTATCCTTTGGAGGAGGGTTGAAAAATAGTACTCCCGGGAGTACATTATAGGAAATACTGTAATTTATTTTGTTCTTTATTCAATTCTCTATTATTTGATTGTATTTTTTTATTATTCGTTTGAGTTTTAATAAAGTTATAATTAGAGTTCGAACTTTTCACTTTGCCGGGCCCGGTATCCGGGATTTTTTCTTCCAATCCGACCCGGGCCGGGCTAAAACCTCGAAAACCCGGAAGCCCAGAAAAACCGGTTTTTTCTCACCCGGGCCCGGACCCGGTTTTTTAAAAATATGAAAATTCTTAAAATTTAGCTTTTTTCTAAAATTTCCTTATTTTAAATAGAAATTCATCAAAAATTTTGAGGTCATCCCTCAATAACTACATCCTGACTACTGTAGGACTTGAAGCGATATCGGAGTATCAAGGGATTCAACAGGGATATCGGTGAATTTGGATGGGTTTAAGGGATTTAGATAAGTAAGGGATTTAGATAAATAGGGCCGCAGGCGAAATTTTAAATAGCGCCGCAGGCGCTATTTAAAGACTTTCTAGTCACCCTGTATAATATTCAGCCATAGTTTTCTCGTCGAGCCTTCGGCCCGCCACAGGTAATCGCGCTTCTGGATTGTTGGATGGATGCAAATCACGAGCTTTCAGCCCGCGAAGATTATAAATTATAGTATATGAAATATAAGAACATAAAAACTAAATAAAATCCTTTTAATTTACAATGCCGCTAAATAATAACTTTTATGTCTGAGTATAAATTATTTTATTCTGTATTAAAGCTAATTTTTCACTTAAGGTACATTTTTTAAGGGAAATATTTGTATTATGACGGAGATAGTGGTTTTACGTTTTGAACCAAATAATGAATTTTTTAATAATGTGTTGTGAAAATTAAATATAAAGTAAATATTTATTTAAAATAATATTTAAATTAAAAAATGGCAATTTTTAATCTCTAAAAGGACTTGTTAATTAAGTAGTATTCCTTTTTACTAATTCTCAACCTTGAACGACGATCTACCCCCTAATAGCAATACAAAAACAGTCATTTCAGCGAAAATTCAGTTCCTTATAATTTTGTTCAGAATCATCGAATCACGGTAATTTTGGTATCACCGACTCAGACCGACGAGCTCTTTCGAATAACACCTCATTCGACCAAATCGGTCTAGTCAAGAAAAACCCTATAGGTCACAATACCCAAAATTGAGACCAAGACTTCAATATAAGGCCGAAAACAAAAAAGTCTTAAATTATCTCGGCTGCCATTTAGAACATTCTTTGGAACGTAAAAAGTAAGAAAAACAAAAGAAAACAAACAAAAAAATATTCTAAAATTTTTCTGTTGATTAAAATTACCGGCATTCAGTTGGCCCTCTCATAAGGGGCTCTCAGTTGGCCGCGCTCAGTTGGCCGCACTCAGTTGGCTCGGCTCTCAGTTGGCTCGCTCTCAGTTGCCCGCACTCACCTGACCCCAACCGTTGGTGGAAGAGGCTAAAAAGCGGAAGACGTAAGACGGAACGCCAAAAAAGGGGAATTCGGCGGAAGATTCCGCCTTTTTTACAAAAATATTTTAAAACCGGTTTAAAATATTAAAAAAATTAAAGAAATGTTGTTGAACGAGTAAATAAAATCCTTTTAATTTACAATGCCGTTAAATAATAACTTTTATGTCTGAGTATAAATTATTTTATTCTGTATTAAAGCTAATTTTTCACTTAAGGTACATATTTTTAAGGGAAATATTTGTATTATGACGGAGATAGTGGTTTTACGTTTTGAACCAAATAATGAATTTTTTAATAATGTGTTGTGAAAATTAGTAATGGCAGAAAAATAAAATAAATGGTGGTTTAGACAATAAGCATTTACATAATTTAGTACATAACAGGGCTGGTTCCGCTTCCGTCTTCCGCCGAATTCCGCCTTTTTTGGCGTTCCGTCTTACGTCTTCCGCTTTTTAGCCTCTTCCACCAACGGTTGGGGTCAGGTGAGTGCGGGCAACTGAGAGCGAGCCAACTGAGAGCCGAGCCAACTGAGTGCGGCCAACTGAGCGCGGCCAACTGAGAGCCCCTTATGAGAGGGCCAACTGAATGCCGGTAATTTTAATCAACAGAAAAATTTTAGAATATTTTTTTGTTTGTTTTCTTTTGTTTTTCTTACTTTTTACGTTCCAAAGAATGTTCTAAATGGCAGCCGAGATAATTTAAGACTTTTTTGTTTTCGGCCTTATATTGAAGTCTTGGTCTCAATTTTGGGTATTGTGACCTATAGGGTTTTTCTTGACTAGACCGATTTGGTCGAATGAGGTGTTATTCGAAAGAGCTCGTCGGTGTGAGTCGGTGATACCAAAATTACCGTGATTCGATGATTCTGAACAAAATTATAAGGAACTGAATTTTCGCTGAAATGACTGTTTTTGTATTGCTATTAGGGGGTAGATCGTCGTTCAAGGTTGAGAATTAGTAAAAAGGAATACTACTTAATTAACAAGTCCTTTTAGAGATTAAAAATTGCCATTTTTTAATTTAAATATTATTTTAAATAAATATTTACTTTATATTTAATTTTCACAACACATTATTAAAAAATTCATTATTTGGTTCAAAACGTAAAACCACTATCTCCGTCATAATACAAATATTTCCCTTAAAAAATGTACCTTAAGTGAAAAATTAGCTTTAATACAGAGGGCGAAAATATTGAGCAGGCGAAAATATTGAGAATTTCGGGAGGCTCTTAAGACAAAAATCTTTAATTTGCAGCGCCGCACGCAAAAATTTTGGGGTGTTTGAAAGATCAATGGACAAGATTTCTTCCGTTTTCCCTAATTCTAGGATCCGAACCGAAAATTTCGGATATCCGGTATCCGAACCGAAAATTTACGGATATCCGGCCTTTTTCGGATCCGGATATCCGGATCCGACAACCTTATTCTGTAATTAAAAAATGAATTATTTTTTAATATTTATGCATAATTCAAGAGGGAGTCATTTAGGAGAATGGGCGAGGGCCGGATGCATGAAGGCACTTTCTACGCCTAAGGCATGAATATGAGATCGAAAAATTAAATATTTTGTTAAATAATCCCAAGCACGATTAACTGATCCGCACGACCGCCTTGCATATGCCTCTGCTGTCTTAATAGTTTAATAAGATTAAGAAGGATTAAATGTAATAAAAGAGATACCATTGTTTGAACTTTATTTTGTTGATTTGTCGAAAATCAATGAGGTTCCAAATTCAAAATATTTGATTAAAGATTATTTGATCCTAGTTTCCTATAATTATATTTAAAAAATTTTGGGTTCCTACTTAGGCACCAGATTTATTGGTTAATATTCTCAATATTTCTGAATTTTTTATATCAAGTATAATAAATTAAAATAATTTTATACTGTAAAATATTAAAAATAATGAGACGTTAATTTAAATAAGTAAAGATTTTTACTTAAAGTACATATTTAAGGTGCATATTTATTTGTATTATGATGGATAAATTGTACGTTTTCACCCAGATATTTTTCTGATAAATTCCTTAATAGTGCCTTGTGACTATTAAGTAAATATAAAAATTATTTAGAATAATTCAAAAGGTACAATTCTTTATAAATATTTATTTAAAATACTAATACTTAAATTAAAAAATAATGTATAAGTAAATAATGTACTTATAAAGAGCTGAAATTAATTTAAAGTTTCTCAGTGTATTTAATGTTTTTTGCAGAAAAAACAAGAATAAACTTTTTCAATTAATGGCAATTAATGGGGTAATAAGTATTATTTTAAAAAAGGTTTTTGGGAATTCACTTGTTCTGTGACGAATCAAATTTTTTAATTTTTACCTTACCTCAATAAAGTCAGGACCAAAATAGAAAAATGCATAAAAGTCTTGATGACAAAGACAGCTTTAATACGTAACATTATTTAAGAGGGTAATAATCGAACCTCGATTAATAATTTTAGAAAAATAGAAGAAAATGAATCCAAGAAACTCGCAGATTATATTTCTCTTTAAAATCCTAAAATATTGTATCAGTCCCAAGCTTTTATAGAAAGTTACAAATATTCACATAAAAAATTGAGCGAAAATTTAAAAAAATGAAAGGTTTACTTCAAATCACTATTAAGGAGATGACAAATAAGCTTTACAAACAATAAAAATAAATGAGCTTGAATTTTTAAAGCTTTCATTTTGGTTTTGGTAAGAAACCCTTAAAATTTAAGAGTCATCAAGAATTTAATTTAGAGCAGCCTAAAAACAATATTCAGAACAATCTTATAGAATTAAAGACTGTTAACAAATAGCAAAATTCAAATGATTTTTAAATTTAAAAATCCAAACTCATTTTTATAAAAAATTTAAATTAAAAATTAATGACAAAATTATTTTCAAAGACATACATACAGCTGTGGAAAAAAGTCTTGCCCCAAGCGTCTGAAAAATTTTCTAATGCCAATAACTACATAAATTTCGAAATAATTTTCAATTCTTTTATTCACAAATAATCTTTGATTAATTAGCTTTAAGATAAGTGGAAAATGTTTGTCTAATTGGGAATACTAAAAAAGATCTGGGATAATAAGTAAAAGTAGTTGGTTTTCTAGGCGGTAAAAAGTATTGCCCCAAAAATGTATAAATTCATAAGTCTCATTGATAATGAGTAAATATATCTAAAAAAGCATATTGCTTATTAAAATTAAATCATTTATCGTTAGAGAAGTGAAACATGACAAGGAAACATGAAAAATGTCAAAATCTGAAAAGCTGAAAATCAACGGGAAACAGGGGTAGACAGCTTTAATAAGTATTTTGACCCACTTAAGGATTATAGTAAAATTTACCTTTACGCTTGCCTGAAAGCCCTTAAAATTTACTACAAAATATATCCAGTCCCATTTGTTTAAAAAAATTTGTTTATGAGTTAAGGAGGAAGAAACTTATAATGTTATCAAAATCACTCAAATTACCCTATAAAATGATCATTTTTAATTTTTCAGTAATTCGTTCCTCCTTAGTTCCTATAAAAATTTCTTTAAAAATATGGAACCAAATATATTTTGTAGCTTATTTTAAGGGCCTTCGAGCAAGCGTAAAAGAAAAATTTTAAATAATACATAGGTGGTCGAAAATATTCTTCGAAGTTGCTTACCCCTATTTTCCGTTGATTTTCGGCTTTCCAGATTTTGATTTTTGTTTCGTTTTTTTTGATTAATTATTTTTTATTTAGATTAATTATTTAATTTCAATAGGTAAACATGCTTTTATAGCCATATTTACGCATTATTGGATGAGAATTACAATGATAAATGTTTTGGGGCAAGACTTTTTTCCTCATGAAAAATCAGTAAAGGTTCTTCAAAACCATATAAAATTAATAATTAGTAAAATAAATAATTAACTTTTTATTTTATTAAAAAATCATTAAAAAAGGATACAAAATAAGCAAAAATTAAATAAAAAATCTTTCAAAATTTCTTCCCAGCCAACCGAAATATAAAATTCAACAACTTGGGGCAAGACTTTTTTCCACAGCTGTATAAAAGAGCTTATAAAATTAATTAATTATTAATAGGGATAGGAAAAACATATTTTGTATGCGGAAAAACATATTTGTATGCGGAAAAACATATTTTGTATTTCAAAGACATACATACAGCTGTGGAAAAAAGTCTTGCCCCAAGCGTCTGAAAAATTTTCTAATGCCAATAACTACATAAATTTCGAAATAATTTTCAATTCTTTTATTCACAAATAATCTTTGATTAATTAGCTTTAAGATAAGTGGAAAATGTTTGTCTAATTGGGAATACTAAAAAAGATCTGGGATAATAAGTAAAAGTAGTTGGTTTTCTAGGCGGTAAAAAGTATTGCCCCAAAAATGTATAAATTCATAAGTCTCATTGATAATGAGTAAATATATCTAAAAAAGCATATTGCTTATTAAAATTAAATCATTTATCGTTAGAGAAGTGAAACATGACAAGGAAACATGAAAAATGTCAAAATCTGAAAAGCTGAAAATCAACGGGAAACAGGGGTAGACAGCTTTAATAAGTATTTTGACCCACTTAAGGATTATAGTAAAATTTACCTTTACGCTTGCCTGAAAGCCCTTAAAATTTACTACAAAATATATCCAGTCCCATTTGTTTAAAAAAATTTGTTTATGAGTTAAGGAGGAAGAAACTTATAATGTTATCAAAATCACTCAAATTACCCTATAAAATGATCATTTTTAATTTTTCAGTAATTCGTTCCTCCTTAGTTCCTATAAAAATTTCTTTAAAAATATGGAACCAAATATATTTTGTAGCTTATTTTAAGGGCCTTCGAGCAAGCGTAAAAGAAAAATTTTAAATAATACATAGGTGGTCGAAAATATTCTTCGAAGTTGCTTACCCCTATTTTCCGTTGATTTTCGGCTTTCCAGATTTTGATTTTTGTTTCGTTTTTTTTTGATTAATTATTTTTTATTTAGATTAATTATTTAATTTCAATAGGTAAACATGCTTTTATAGCCATATTTACGCATTATTGGATGAGAATTACAATGATAAATGTTTTGGGGCAAGACTTTTTTCCTCATGAAAAATCAGTAAAGGTTCTTCAAAACCATATAAAATTAATAATTAGTAAAATAAATAATTAACTTTTTATTTTATTAAAAAATCATTAAAAAAGGATACAAAATAAGCAAAAATTAAATAAAAAATCTTTCAAAATTTCTTCCCAGCCAACCGAAATATAAAATTCAACAACTTGGGGCAAGACTTTTTTCCACAGCTGTATAAAAGAGCTTATAAAATTAATTAATTATTAATAGGGATAGGAAAAACATATTTTGTATGCGGATATGCCTTGAAGTGAGAAGCCCAAGAATGGTGTTTTAACACTGGTCCGAGCATTTTAGGACCGGTTCTTAATACATATTTTTGCATATTCCGGCCTTCTCAAGCATATTTGTGCATATTTTAAGAAATTTTGCATATTTTGGGCTTTTCCCATCCCTAATTATTAAATATTATTTAAAATATAAAAATCTAAAAAGGCCAACCATGATTTTATTTATTAAAATTTAAGTATTTTTTATTATTTATGTTCTCTCCTTTTAATTTCAAATAATTTCACAACAAGAATGCCTTTGTTTTTGCCTAGCACTTTGTACATAATTAATTTCTCTAACAATTTCAGCAAAAACTGTGTTTACATTGTGAGCACTTTTTGCAGAACATTCAGCAAAAGGGCAAGCCCAATATTCTAAAAATAAATTTTTTTTTTTGATTTTTTATAATTAAGAAGAATAATTTATGTTGTGTACATAACATTTATGCCAAATTATTATTATTTCCTACTAGCGGAGGGGCTCGCCCTTCGGGCGAGCCCCTCCGCTAGCCTAACACAATGCACCCCATTTTCTCTGTCTACATTGTTGATGCGTTTATCTACCTTTTGTTATAACTTTTGCATATGTATCCATAATCTGTAACATTGGACCCATTCCTGAACTTTTACTGTACGTTTGTCTACCCATCGCTAAAACACAAATCCTTCATATACCTTTAGTATTTGGTAATATCATATCTAAGCAAAGCCAGACTCTCTATCCAAAGACAAATGTCTTTAATGTTTATATACTTATAACCATAGACACTTGTGCTACTCATTGTCAGAATTCTTATCTACCAAATGTGCGGAACTTTTGTCTACCCATTGGTAGATAATAATGAGGCGAAGAGAAAAATCTCAACTTTTTCGACCAATTATCTGATGTCTGAACTTATATCTACACATAGTCGGAACATTTAACCCCACTAATCAGTAATCCTATCTACAAAGTACCGGAAATCCATTGCCAACACTTTTATCTACACCTCTTAATGTTGATCTACTCATTATTTGAACTTTTATCTACCCATCATCTGCTCTTATTTACCCATTGGCAGAACCCTTATCTATTCCTTGCCAAAAAACTTACCATCCAATTGTCAGAATTTCTATCTTCCATGTGTCGGAACTTTTATCTTCCAAAAGCCGAAACTTGTATATTCATTGTCTGCACTTTTATCTACACTTATCTTCATATATATCAACTCATTGTATGAAGTCATGTCTACACATTGCTTTTATCTGCCTAACGTCTAGATCTTCGCTACCCATTTTCTAGACTCTTATCTACCCAGTGTCTGAACTTTTATCTACGCATTATCTGAAGTTTTATCCACACTTGTCTCCCTTTTATCTACCCATGACAAGAATCTTATCTTCCCACTTTTCGTAACTCTTATGTACCCGGTGCTTGAACTCTTAGTTACCCAGTTTTTGAACTCATATCTACCAAGTGTTTATGTTTTTATCTGCACATTTTCTGGGTCTTATCTATCCAAAGACAAAACTCATAGCTCTCCATTGACAAAACTCGTATCTGGCCATTGTCTGATCTCTTATCTAACCAGTGTTTGAAATCTTATTCATCCAGTCTGAGCTTTAATCTACACATTGTCTAGAGTTTATCTACCCATTGCCAAAACACTTATCTACCCTTTGTCCGAACTCTAATCTACCCAGAGTCTGAGCTTTTGCCTACACATTGTCTAGATCTTGGCTACCCAGTGTCTGGACTCTTGTCTACACATGACCAGAACTCTTATCTACCTAGTGTCGTAACTTTTATGTGAACATTGTTTGGATATAATCTACCCAATGCCAAAACTCTTATCTACCCAGTGTTTGAACTTTTACTTACCCACTGTCTGAGCTTTTATCTACACATAGTCAAAGCTCTTATCTATCCACTGAGTGAACTCTTATCTACCAGTAGACAAAATTTTTATCTACACATAGTCGTAAAACTTATCTACCCAGTGTTTGAATTTTTATCTACCCAGACCCTGCGCTTTTATCTATACATAGTCTACATTTTATCTACCCATTGTCTGGCCTCCTATCTGCCCACTCTTGTCTACCCAGTGTCGAAACTTTTATATAAATAATGCCTGGATTTTATCGACCCAGTGTCTGAACTTTTATCTAAACACTGGCCGAAAATCATATAGCCAGTCGCAAAACTCTTATCTACCCATTGACTGAACTCTTATCTACCTATACAAAACTTTTATCTGTCGTAACTCTCATCTACCCAATTGTTTAAACTCTTATCTACCCAGTGTTTGAACTCTTATCTACCCAGAGGCTGAGCTTTTATCAACACATTGTCTAATTTTTGCTGCTCCTTGTCTGTTCTCTTATCTACCAATGACCAGAACTCTTAACTACTCTGAGTTGGAACAACCCTTTTTTTAATAAATAAGATTTCAAAGTCAAATCTCACTATAATCAGCCCAAATCCCACTTAATCCCTTGATATCCATCTCATTAAATTTTAACCATTCAGAAAATATTATGGATTTTAATTTTTCAGCTATTTTTGATTGCATTTTGAAAAAAAAATAATGAAGAGAAAAAACCTGCTAAAGCAGCACCATCTTCAGACCGAACCTAAATATATTTTTTATATTTTAAAAATTTATTTTTTAATATTATTTTAGTTGATAAATAAATTAATATTTTAGAGAAAAGAAAATAAATTTTCTTATCCTCCTCCTAAAAATTTCCCCAACTTCAGCACTAGAATAAATCTATGGCCTATGTAGTTTAAAATAAGAGCACCCCAACACTTTTGTATTTAATATCAAGGATTTTTTAGTTAACTTAACAATTTAATTATAATAATTAATTGACCGTTAATTCTCACCACTTCTTAAAAATTATCGTTAAATATTTTTGAACTTCTCAAAATAATTTTAATTTTACTTAATTATTTTAAAATATTTCAAAAAACTTTATTCAACCTGTCTCTGATGTGCCAAATCACACTTATTTCCAACTAATAAAATAGGAACTTGATCAGTACCCTTAAAAACAAAATACCAATTCTTTCTCAATTCCAAACAAAAACCTTAACACGAATTATTTGATCTCTCATAGTTCGAATATCGTGAAAGCTCTGTTGATTGGTAATTGAATATATTACGAGGAAACCCTGGCCATTCTTTATATATAAATCCCGCATTGAGGCAAATTGTTCAGTCCCGGCAGTGTCCAGAATTTCAAGAACACAAGGCTGTCCATCGACCTATAAATAAATTATAACTTAGAATTGCTTGGAAAGGGAATATTTTTTAGATTATTTTGCAAGTAAATATTTTTATATATAAATTTTAATTTTCTTTAAGTTAAAATTAAAGTTAATAATTAAATTTAAAATTTTTTTAAATTAAATATTGATTATTAAAAAATGATGAGTCATCGTTTTTTAATCTACTTCAAAAATAAAAACAATGATAACCCTTCCCTCAAACGTAAAAATTTTTTAATAATGTTTTAGGTTTTATTTAAAAGTATTTTTAATAAAAAGTTTAAATTAACTTTTTATTAATTTAAAAATTATTTTTTAATAGTCGTTTAACTCCAAAAACAAATTATAATTCAATTTAATTTTTTAAAAAAACCTCAATCTCTTTTCTATAAAAATCTTCAATTGTCGGATCATATTTTACAATAAATTTATTAGAAACAAATTGGACAGTTAAAGCAGATTTCCCAACTCCGCCTGATCCAAGAACAACAACTTTAAATTCCCTCATCGTTAAAATTTAAAAAAATCTGAATTAAATTAATTTAATTTTAAATATTATTTAAAGAAATTAAATAATACATGTAATTAGAAATAATTAAAAATTAAAATTATAATTTTAATTATTAACGGCTTTTTATTAGACATCTTTTCTACAGCTCAAAAGATCAACACTCTAGAAGACAACTTCCTAAAGTTGTCTAAGTTAAAATAAGCAAAATAAAAATTTTTTGTTAAATATTTTCAAAGAAATGGGGATTTGATTCATAAAAATTTCATAATTTTTCAACTTTTATTAAAAGATTTTTCGAATTCCTTTATAATTTAGTTGAATTTATTTTTGAGATTTTATGAAAAATTAATTAAAAAGGGGAATAATTCTCATTCAAGTTTTAATTTAATAAATAATTAAAGAATGATCAACAGTTTTTACACATTTTTGTAAAAAAATAAATGAAAATTAAATTTTTTTCTCTAATTAACAGCTCTACTTATACATTTAAAGTGTTCTTTTTCTTGTTGACCAAAAATTGAGGTCAATGACAGTTCGGGGAATATTTTGTAGAAGAGAAAATAACTACAGATGTAGTGAATATATCCATTTAATTTTTTTATTAAATGCGGGAAAAGATCAATTTAATTTTTAAAAATCAAAAACATCCCTCATTTTTTGTGGCTAATAGCACAAAGAGAATTTTTATTTTAAAATAATTTCGAAGGAGAGATGATTTTTAGTAATTAAAAATACCGTCATTACTTACCCTTGTTAATAATTTTTTCAGCCTAACGCTGGCTGGAAGTGTAGGTCTCGTAAAAATAACTTGTATAAATATCCACATATTGTGGTTTGTATTAATATGTACCTATTCAATTCAATTTATACGCAATGAAATCAATTCAATTTATACGCAATTCAGATAAAACAATCATTTAAAATATAAGTGAATCATTTGTATTTGGTCTGGGGAATAAATAGTTTTACTGTGATAAATTTTTGTCGAAAATGTAAGATAGATCGAGACCTATGTATTTTATCTATACTATGAAAAGTATAACATCGTATTTTTATAAAGATTACCGAAAATAACTTTATTCTAAAAATATCTAGTTTAAAAAATGTAAATTTTAAAAGTTTATGTGAAAAGAAAAGAAAAAACAACGTTTATAAAGAATAAAAGTTCAAAACCGAACCCGAAAATAATAAAAAAATAAATACCAACATATACTCGAACGTGTAAAAATTATAAAAATAACAGCAAAAATTTAAACTTATATCATCAATGTGAAAAATTAAAAAAACCCTGGATAATAATAAAAAATCACAATTAGAGGTATGTTGCGAAAGATTAGAGCTCGCCAGAAACGTAAGAAAATCTACGAAATCCACTAAAAATGCTAAAAATATTCTGCAAAAATTTGCACAAATCGAAACCGAAGATTTTCTGTTCGTAATTTCCCCACATTTCGTGTCTGAATTTTTTTTCGTTGCAGTTAACTAAAGAATTAGGTAAAACTGACAACCATAACTTGGAAATAAAAATCTGTTAACTCTAAATTCAAAACAGAAGTGGATGTGTAACAAAAAACTCAGGCCAGGCTCTACTAAACATGCTAATACCAAACTTGAATAAATAAACCACGCTATTTGTGTCCGTGCTGTGCTAAAATTTCGTCAATCTCACGTGATATTTGATCAATATCAGGTCGCTCGTTAGGGTCAACAGCAATGCAGTTCTAAAATTATAAATATTTATATACATAATAATAAGATTCTACTACTAGTAAAGGGAGCAATAATTACTCAAAATTTTTAATTAAATCGAGTAATTAAATATAAGAATTTTCATACCTTTATAAGAATGTCTAAACGTGAATTGTAGCTGTGATTATTTCGATAACTTTCCAAAGCCTCTAATAGATCAGATCGTTCATCTATTTAAATTAATAATTCTATATTTAATAAAAATTTATAAAATTATTACTTGGTAATTCTCCATGAACAATTTCATAACTCATTAAACCAAAAGCCCAAATATCTGCACTCTTAGATAGCTAAAAACAAATTATACTTTGATACAAATTAGTATAAACATTTATAAATTTATTTAATTTAACATAAGCTTCTTTTTATTTCCTAAGGTGTTTAAAAATGTTATAATAATGTTTATATTATTTTTTAGTTCAAAAAAGTTTTGAGAAAACAATGGTAAATTTTACTTTAAATAATAATATAAAGTCGTGTCAGGAGGTTCTTCGAACGGGCACGACTTCGACCGACAAACTCTGTCGGACAAAACTTCGTGCCCCTTCTGCCCCTCACTCATATAAAGTAGTTGTAGATAATTATTTTAAACCTACATTTTCAATATCATTTTCTACAAGCTCTGGAGGCTTCAATACACTATTCATAGTTGTTAATTGAACTCTATCAATATCCCATCCATTAATTACAGAAGAATTAAAGTCTATCAATTTAAGGTTAATAACAGGTCTAGTTACAATTTGAGTTTGATTGCTTTTATAGCCAAGTACAAAATTGTCTAATTTAATGTCCAAGTGAATAATATCTGAAAATTTAAATTAAAAATTTGAAATTAAGTTAAATTACACCTTTATCGTGTAATTGTTTAATTGATATCGTAGCACCTTTAAGAATCTTCAAAATAAAATTATCCTTGCTGGATGTATCTTCTAACTTTTCCATTTTTGCGTGAAAGTAATTTAATAAATTACTACCGCAAAGTTCCAAAACGGTATACATCATCCTTCCACCTATTTCCATGCTTAAAAAAGAAAATTTAATAAAAAATGTAAGACAAAGTTAACAATATTTTTCGAAGATTCGAAAATCAAAAATAGGAAGAACGATCAAAAAAATAAACAAGTGAAAATAAATATTTGACTCACTTTCCATATATATTGATAATCCGGTTTCTAATTTTTTCTCCGTAGTTTAGCTTAATGTGGTTTAGTACTTTAACTTCATTTTCAGCAATTTTTTTGCGAGTTTCATTGCTGAAGTTTGTAATTTTCAAGGCTACACAACGTTTATCTTTTTCATGGTATGCATGATAAATCTTAATTAATATATGTAACTACGTGACTATTTATGTAGAAAGTTGATTTTGGCAACATTTTTAAGACTCTTTATTTAATTTTATCAAATCAAATCAAATTTATTCAGCAAAAAGGACTCTAACTGAGTCTCTTACAATTGCAAAAATAGAGTTATAAAATATTTAAAGTCAAAAATGAATAAGCATTAAAGTTTTACGAAAATATTTTATCAGTAGAAGTATGAGGGCGCTTATTCATTTTAACGAAGAAAAAAAATAGTCAACAAGGCTTTAGAACTCCCCCCTTTAATAATACTCCCCTTTGGAGATGTGTTGAAAAATAGTCCTAATCCTCAAAATCGTCAATATCCTCTTGATCCCTCTATATTATTCGCTATAGACCTTAATTCACCATATCCTACTAAATTGCTAAAAATCCACTTTTATCTCTCGATATCACTCCAAATCCACCGATATCCTTCTTTATGTCCCTCACTAACTCTTATTTTAGTCAATTGTGTTTAAATATTCTACTCAATTTTAAACTAATCTGCATAGTTTCGCAATTTATTTCAATCCATTATTCAAATTACGAATTCTTATTGGTTTAAAGATTCAGAATTTTTAAATAAATTTTCCAATAAAAATCATTGAGGAAGGTCGAAAATTAGTACTCCCCCCTGAATTAGAACTCCCCCCTTTAATAATACTCCCCTTTGGAGGAGGGTTGAAAAATAGTACTCCTGGAGTAGTATTTCAGGAAATACGGTAGTTTTTTATTGTATTATTAAATTTATTATTATCATTAAAAATTTACTATCAACCTGTCCGAATCCACCCTGACCAATTTTATATTCTTGATCAAGATTATAGAAAATATTTATATTCTCAATTCTTATATTTCTTGTCAAATCAAATTCAAGTCCATGAACACATTGAAATGTTGTAGCTATATTGACAAAATATTTATTAAATTCAAATTTTTATTTTTGACTTACCTGCTGTGTCATCTTGTTGATGAGTACTTAAAGATTTAAAAATAATTCTTATTAGAATAAATTAATTTTAATTTGGTAATTAAAATAAAAAAAACTTTCCGAGATTATCCGACAAAAAATAATTAATTTTTTTGAGATAATGTTTACCCGCTAGCTGATGGATGGTTGGCATGGATTCCTGGTTGCTGGACATCATTTTTATGTTTAGTAGGTTTACATCCAGCCAGTGATACTAAAAATATAAATATATTAGTTAGGTAAATATAATTAATGTATAACTAGGAAGTTTTAGATTTTAATTACAATTACTGCGTAAAATCTATTACATATAATTAAAAAATTTAAGAAAGAAAACGCAAAATTTAAAAAACGTCGAGAAAAATATTTAACAAAAAAATACATAACTTCTTAGTTTTTCCATGAGAGTAATATAATACATATGTATATAAATAAATACCTGGCAGATGTTGTAATAGTAAAATCAGCTGTAGAACCATAAATATTTTAAATAAATACATTTGGTAAATGTCCAGTTGGCGGTCCACATGTCCGCAAAGAGAATCCGCATTTTTCTTTCCTTTTCTTGCAATTTTGCGTTAGGAAAAGTGCTCGCTCATTTTTCCTTTTCCTTACTTCTCAATACAGTATGTTTTCCTTTGCTACTTGTAAACTAAGTTAATATTTACATCTAATTTAAAAATATTTATTTACAAATGATAGATTTTGGATAACATTCTCAAATAGCTTTCTAAAATATCGGGTGGATAACAACCTTTTACGGGATTATAATGAAGTGACAAAAACCAATAAAAGGTTAAATATTTAGGTAATTCGTTTTTAGTGATGTGTCTCATCTGACGAACCATTCTAAAGCGTAATCTGTTCCAAAAAGCCTCTATCTGTTGAGTATTTGCTCCATTATTCGGATTAATAAAAAATTCTTGATGGTTGACCGTCTTATGAATATAATCCAATTGATCCAAACCTAGTGATACTTTTTAAAGCCTAATTGAATAAATGTACCTGAATAAGCACGCCACTCATCGCTATGAACCTCTGTTCCTTTAGCAATGTGCCTTTCAATAAGTGGATGAAGCTAGCAATTGGCAATTGGGACTTTTTCTTTGATTCAATATCAAGAGTTTGATCGTCGAACAATGGGATCCAGAATTTTTCTACTGAGGTATTATTTGTAGGGCAAGAAACGGGCATATTTTATTGTTATTTTATTAAGAAAAATGTTTAAATGAACTCTATTATACACACTTATTTTATGGAACCAAGCCAAGTCCTTAATTTTTTAATTTAATCATTGATCATTACAAACTACATTTTTATTTGTTATTTTACTTTTCACTTTTCTTTCATTAGGCATAATAACAAGGAAAAGGAAAAATGAGCGAGCACTTTTCCTAACGCAAAATTGCAAGAAAAGGAAAGAAAAATGCGGATTCTCTTTGCGGACATGTGGACCGCCAACTGGACATTTACCAATACATTTTTGTATAACTTTAAAATTTTAATTAGAAAAATATAATAAATTTTAATAAATTTATAAACAAAAAAGGGAAGAATTTAATTGTTTTTTTTTGAAATATTAAGAGTTTTATTTTGATTTGTTAGTAGGAATAGAAGCGATCCTCTGTGATAGTGTATTTTAAAAAGATGTTTTTAAATTTGAAAATGAATGTTTATTAACTATACTAAATCGGTTTGTCCGTCACACTTTTTTTACAGTATTTGCAAAGAAAAGAAGAATTTATTTTGACACGAAAATTTTTCTTTGTTGAAAATAAAAGAGAAAAAAGTTATTTTTCTCTAAATTTTCACGAAAAAGTTGAACGTAAACAAAAACTACCAGCCGTCTGCCATTTAGTCGCAGGTTTTACCAGCCGGATGCCATTTGATCGCACGCAGTTAGTTTTTGGAAAATTAATCGCAGCCATTTAGTCGCAAAAATGAACTTTGATTGAAAACATTAGAGTCATCACAGTTGAGTCTTAGGCAGATTTAGAGAACAAAGATCGGGGATTTACGTGATTATGAGGAAACGAGGGATTTAAGGGGAGAACTAAAAGGTTTATCAAAGGACTTTGTGATTAATAGAATTTGTGGGGACTTAGGAGGAAAATCAGTGATTTGGGGGAATTAAAAGAGACATAAGGGTTTGGCGGTTAGAGTTGGGGTGATTAACATATATATCAAGGATTATGGGGTGACTAAATGGGTAAATGGGATTTCGGGGATTTTGGAGGGATTAAGTGTTATTGGGGGATTTGTGACGTCATCATGCATTTTTTGAATTATTCAAAATATAGGCGGAGTTGGGGGATTGATAAGGATATCTGGGATTTGTGATGATTTAATCATTTCTGGGATTTTAGGGAATTAAGAAGGAAATCGGAGAATTAGCTGATTAATGTGATATGGGTTTGAGGGGGATTAAGAGTGATATTGGAGTATTTGTGGGGATAAAAAGGGACATATACGATTTCGAGATTAGTGTTTGATTAAGTTATTAGTGGTGATTTAGAGTGTTATAAGGGGATTAGTGGGTAATTAAGAATAAAAGTGAAAAGGGGGATTTGGTTCTTAAGAGTTATATAATGGGATTTGCGAGTGATTAAGAGTGTTATCTAGAGATTTTGGGAGTTTTCGGTAGATATATGGGGTAAAGAGGTTAGGAAGTTTAAAGGGATTTGATTGATGTAGAGTGATATAGAGTGATTATTGGGTGATTAGTAGAGGGCGGATTCTTATTGAAATATATTTTTTTTTCCTGGATATATTATGTCGAGAAAAGCCCGAATATACCATTAGTTTTTTGATATTATGATTTTGAACAAAGATACATTTCAATATATTTCAATATTATCCCATTTTTCCATTTATTTCAATATTCGGCACTTTTTGCAAATTATTTCAATGTTTTTGCATATTTTTACCAAAATTTTGGGATTTTTCATAAATTTTAGCAAAAAAGTGAAGAAATTTGGCCGCATGACAACAAAAATTCACAAAATTTTCGCCTGCGGCGCTGAAAATTAGGAATTCTGGCTTATATAGGGTAATTCTTCTGGGAGATTGACTTGCACTTTTTGTACTTTCACTTGGAGTACGTCGAGTGGATAAGCCCACAAAATGTCACATCCTCATTTCGTCAATCTCAAAAGGCCTAAGAGAGTAAAATTACCCAATTCGTCAAACTATAAAGCTAATATGCAATTTTAAAAACTTACTAACTTTTTTTTGTTAAATTTCAACGTTTTTTGGCTTTTTGCTAGTGAATACACGAAAATTTATTTCAATATTTCATTAAATTTTGGCATTTTTTGTCAATATTTTGCCCATTTATTTCAATATTTTATGGCCATATTTTGCGATTTTATTTCAATAAAAATCCGGCCTCTAGTGATTAGTAGTGAAACAAGGTGAGTAAAAGTGCTTTAGGAGGATTTGGGTGTTAATAGTGGTATAATGGGATTTATGGATGACTAAGCGTGATATATAGCTAGGGGAGATTTTGGTGGATTTCGAAGAAATATTAAGTTAAGAAGTATGTCGGAGATTTGGCTGTTTTAGAGCGTTATAAAAAGGGATTTTTGGTGATTAAGTTGAAATTTTTTTAAATAAAGTAGTCGAAAATATGAAACCTTGATGTTAACGTTAGAGTTAACATCAAACACAGTTAACATCAAAAATCCCCAAATAAGGGGATCTAAGGGATTATGAGTAAATCGTGAGATTTAAGAGAAGGACTAAAAGGATATCGAGGACCTGGGGATTAAGAGGCTATTGAGTTGTTGGGTCAGCATGTAATCGGTGATTCGGGGTTAGTGGCTCAATAATCAACTCCATAATCCTTGATATACATATTTCCAAATCACTGATATCCTTAAAACCACCCTTAATCCCTCTATACACTTATATCCCCAGATTTCGGATGGCTTATTGCGGATTTTAAAATTCAAATTGCGGATTGCGTTTGCGGATTTTTTTTCAATTGCGTGCATATCTGATTAAAATGGCAAGATTTGAGGGATAAATATATAATTTCTAAGATTTTTGTAAATTAAGACGGATATCGAAGATTTCTGTGATTAATGTGATAATAGATATTGAGGGAATTAAGAGTAATATTGGAGTGTAATGGGGATAAGAGAAATATGAGTGATTTTTGTATTTTTAAAGAATTGTGGATTTGGGTAATAATAAGGCATATCCGAGATTCTGTGGAACTACGAATGATACCTAGGATATGTTGGTGATTAAATGTGATATTAGGATTGATTGGGATTGTGTATGATATTGAAGGTTTCTTGGGTTGGATTAAAGCAGACATAGAATGGCAGACATAGACTCAAATGGCAGACATAGAGAAACCGAAAATTAAGAGATCCGCGTCTTGAAAACGGACTTGGCTGTATATCAGGTCCGGCAATTGGTGAGAATCTAGATCCCTGAATATGCCTAGGTAAGAGATTAAATCCGGAATTGGATAAAGAACATGATTAGTCGTTCAGCAAAAAGTTGTAATTAAACAAAAACTGCATTAATTTTTTAAAATTTTATATAAAATTTAGAACGAGCGTTTGTTCGCCGCGAAACGGCGAACAAAAGCTCGTTATATATTAATTTAAACAACATCAATTAAAGTCTAATTAAATTACCGGATTTATTCTAATAGAAACACATCTCTATTTGAACCACAGTCTCTAATATAACCACATCAAATGGAGGGGTTGAAAAATAGAACCACAGTCTCTATTTGAACCACACTCCTAATATAACCACATATTACCAGATTCAGGTTAGCGATGTAGTATGAGGATTTTAAGGTTATTTTTGCGTCTTTAGCGCTATATTCGGCCAAATTTACGCAAATTTTGATCAAGACTGAGTCAATAAAGCCACATTTGAGAAGTTACCAGAAGTTGCCAGCTGGATTTAGACCAGGATTATTAAGATGGTGCTAGTTTTGAAGGGTCATTCTATTCTATAAACAAGAATCTTGAAAGTTTCACAAAGCCAAGAAAACCAGAATTCATTTCTAGCGACTCAGGTGGAAATGTTATTGAGTTTTCAAATGTCCTGCAGTCAGAAATCCTTTTTTATAAAAAATACAAGAGAATAGGAAAATCCCAAATCCGAACGGTAAACTAAAACGAGGTCGGAGTACTTGGTAACCGAGTTTTGGGTAACCCTTATTATAAAAAATCGACCCAGAACTCGCTGATTACTTGAGGATGCAGATAAATTAACCTACAAATGTCTTTTATAAAATCACCCAAAATTATACAAACTAAAATAGATAGACATTTAAAAAAGGCGTTCAAATCTAGATCAAAGCTTGCCGTCAAGACTGCCCTGAATCGAGAATTAGGGATTGTTCTAGTTATTATCATAAAAAGAATCAAAACCCAATGAATGGAGGTCTGTCCCATACTCCACGATCCAAAATCCGAATCGCGACTTTCGGCTATCCGAACTGATTGGTGAGACCAGCGCCGCAGGCGAAATTTTAGAGAATTTTGGAAGACGAAGAACGACAAAATTGATTAAAAATTATAATTATTTTTGGAGTTTTATGACAGAAAAAATTCCTGAAATTTCCAGATTTTTCAAAAAACTTGATTGAAAAATAAAAGCACAGTCTCTATTTGAACCACAGTCTCTAATATAAGCACAAAATTTGAGGGGTTGAAAAATAGAACCACTGTGGTTCTATTAGAATAAATCCGGTAATTAATTTTAAAGATTAATCAATTTTATTTAATAATTAAAAATTTTAATTTAAAAAATTTTAAATAACAAAACGTGGTCTACGAGAGAGTGATTGTCAAATGGAGGCTATACATATAATTCTGTCGAGAGAATTATTTAAGGAGTGGAGGGGGGAGGGGGAGGGGGAATTTTCTAATTCAATAAAAAAATTTTTATTGCTTTATACATACATAAATATGTATGTATGTGGCAAACATTTATTTACAGTGGCAAACATTTCCTTAGGGAAAAATTAAGTTTAATTTTCTATGGAAAACCTATAAAGGAAAAATCTGAAAGGATTACTGTTGCTGTATTCTAAGAACGAGGTAGGTCTGGAATTCTTTATTTTGGAGCTAGTCATCTCGATGATGGGGGAGTTTAAAATTATATTATTTTGGCATTCTTCATCATATCGATAGGTAAGATCTCAGGAACTTTTCATGTTTCCTATCCTGTTTTATTTTTTTTCAAGTAAAAATTAAATTTTTCAATTAAATTCTTTTTGTAATAAATAGGGACTCGCAAAACATGCAATTGCATGTTTCGTATGCGGATATGCCTTGAAGTAATAAGCTCAAAATGGTGTTTTTACGTTGGTCCGAGCTTTTGTGCATATTTGGGACTTTTTCGGTGCATATATATGCGCATATTTTGTTTGCAGAATTAAATAACATGCTGATTTAGGATTTACAAGCGTTTACCTCTTTATAAAAAAATTTTAAATAACTTTTATCTATGAAAGAATTAACAAATTGAAAATAAACATTAAATCAAAAATTGAATGGATTTTTTAATAAGGTCGAAATAGATTTTTGTTTAATATAAAATAATCCGAAAAAATTTAAAGTTCCCAAGGTAAAAAAGGATTAGATAAATCACAAAATTCTTCTAAAATAATTTCGTTTGTCGGCAAATGTCCACAAATTTAATTAAATTTGTAAAATAAATTATAAAATAAACTTTGTATTTTCTTATATTAAAGAATTTCTTGGTATCCGATAGCAATTTATCAGAAACTCATGAAGAAGCCTTCCGAAGAGGAGCGAGAGCAACCGACCCCAAACAACCAGGGAAACAAAAATAAATTTTTTTACTGTAATATTATCCACAATAGAGGTCTTGTCAAATCTGTCAATTTAAATTAGTGTTCCTGCCATTTCTGATTTAATAGTCAGGATCATTCGAATTTCATGGTTCCGGCATCACCTTTCAAGGGATGTCGTAGTGTGTTGGGAAAATGCATTTGCTTGACTTTACATCGAAATGATACAATCGAAAAGTAGTTTTACATTTCGGAACCTTATCCCCAACATATACCATCTTTTAGAACTACTTAAATATTTATTGGGAATTCAAAATTTTAGAGGAAACAGTTTAAGGACCGAACCTAACAGAAAAATAGAGGATTTTAAACTAAATTTGAAGACATTTGCCATAATACACTTTAGATTCATTACATGCCTAAATCTTCACGGCCAACAACTCCCTCGTATTCAAAAGCTTCTAATTTATTGTTAAGAAACTTAAGAATTTCCAACATAGAAGGACGCTTTTTTGGATTAATTTGAATGCAACCCTTAATAATTATTTTAATTATTTTTAAGTAAACATGTTAATGATTTATTTATTTAATTTATCATAACAAAAAATTTTCGGATAAACCCCCAATAATTAAACAATTTAGACAATAAGGTAAAAAATCAAGTAAATTTTCGCTAAAAATAAATTATATAGGTTAGTTTACCTTTATAACGCGATCTAATTTGCTGTTTGCATCAACATTGTTGCGATACTTTTTCAATTCCTTGTCGAGACGCACATATCGATTCTCCTTTTTATCCATACTAGTGAAATTTTGATTCTTGTTGTAGAAAAGACCGTAGATCATTAAACCAAAGGCCCAAACATCCGCTTCACGTGTAACCTGTCGAGTTAAAAATCATAAGATTTTCAGTGGAAATTCTGATCACTTATTATAGAATTATGTTTTTAATTGATAAAATAGAATGCTATACCTCCTCATTACTTAGTCATTTAAATTTTTTCTTTTAACATTTATAACATTACAGTAATATTTTTTAACTGAATTCAAATTAAAAATAAAAGAATTACCGTAACATCTGTATGTATATCATCTTCACGAATCTCAGGAGCTTTAAAAATAAGAGTTCCATAAGCTGGGAATGATTTTGAATTTTCTCCCTCTAACAGAACGGAAGCATTGAAATCGATGAGTTTAAAAGCGACGATATCATGGTCCTGATTAGGAGAAACAACGAAATTGTTTACTTTTACATCCAAATGGACAGCATCTTAAATTTAAAAATTAGCTTAAAATAGGGTCAAATAATTTTGACGTCGATGGAATTGATTAAGTGCTCGACCAGCTCCTTTAATAACATCGATAAGGAGTTCTTGAATTCGTTCACCGTCATTGACTTGTTGTGGAGTTATTCCTTCATCTCGAAACTTTTGAATAACATAATTTATTAAAGTAGGTCCACCAAGCTCCATCAATGTATACATTTTCCACTGATTATTTTCAACTATTTCCACACTTAAAAATTTTTAATTTAAATAGAGATTAATTTAAATTTATAGCCAACAACAATTTTGGCTATAAAAAAATTATAAAGAAACAGAAAATGGAAGAAATATGTACAATTATGTTAAATATTTCATAATTTTTCTTGAAATTTCTTATAATTAAGTTTATATGTATATGTAATACTAACGAAACGATGAAATTAAGGTGTAAATTCCCCTAAATAGTAAAACATCTCTTAAAATATTTCTGGTTACTCGATCAATTGTTAGCTTACTTTCGATAAATTTTTATAATAAATGTTGATTCTTTCTCATCGACTTCATTAGAAAAATAATTAAGCACTTCAACTTCATTTTTTATTAAAAATTTTCGAAAATTCCGATATCCTTCATCCATTTGAAGATCCACAGTGGAAACTTTCAATGCCACACATGAATTATTTGTTGGCCAATATGCATGGGAAACCTAGATTAAAATTTTATTTTTTGCAATTAAAATTATGTAGTTAGGAAATAATGAGCTTGTTAAACTAAATCGAATTATAAAAATTTATATGAAATATTATGCACTTAACTATGAAAGCAATTGTTAATTCTCGGAATTTAAAAAAAGCTCATATATTTCAATACATAAAAACAATTTTGGTTATAAAAAATTAAATATATTGAAGAGTATACTTACTTCCCCGAATCCGCCTTTTCCAATTTCATTAACTGTATTTAATTTTATATTTTCATTCCCTGGCATGGTCAAATTAACAAAATTATCATAATTAATATTGTATTGTTGACAAGGACATTTGTTTCCAGCACCATGTGAGGTTGAAGCAACATCTAATTGTATATGTTTTATTTTAATTATGATATAGTATAACGACCTTTTCCATGCTTTTTGACATCATGTCTTTTACTACCTCCACCTTAATATGAAAATTATTTAAAATATGTTATTAGCAGCGTTATTATTTGAGCAGTCTCAACCAGGTTTTTCATGGCTTTCTAACTGAAACTGTTATTTTTGACGAAATAAGGTTTTTTAAATGTTTAACCCTAAAATCTGGTCGTTCAGGGGTTGGTGGTTACCTACAGCAACCGAGTTCCTATTTTACGGGCCCTGAACAGCCGGTATTCTATTATAGTTATACCTTCTCCACGTTGAGTCATTCCAATTTCTTGATCTTTATCATCTTTTCCAGCAAGTTTGCTATTAAAACAACCAGCAAACGATTCTGAATTAATCATTTTAAAATTTTATTTATTTAGTTATCTTTACCTGGCAGATAAATCATAATCAATAAAAATTTAAATAATTTCATTTGTTTAAATTTAATTCTAATTTTCAAGAAATTTGAATATAAAATTAATTTTGATTAAGAATCTAAATATTAATATCTCACACCATGTATTACTCTCTCTCTCTCACACCATGTATTACTCTCTCTCTCTCACACCATGTATTACTCTCTCTCTCTCACTCCGTGTATTACTTTACTGTAATACAGAGAGATCTCACTCCCTGTATTACTTCACTGAGTGTGATTTATTACTCTTCGGAGTAATAAAGGCTCTGGGACATAGGACCAACAGCATTACGATAAATAAATCCTTAAATTTGATAGTGAAAATATTGTGTTTTTAATTTAGAATTTGTATTCTATTGATTCCCTAACACATAAAGGAAAGACGATATTCGAGGCAAAAATACAGACTCCTTCGGAGCATAGTCACGAAACACCGTATATGCTTAAATAATTACCTTGGGTAATCCCTTGCTACCTTGGGTAAACCTTGCTCCTTGGGTAATTGTTGTTTCGATCCCTTACTGCAAAGGGTAATTTTTAGGGCGGGGTAATTAGTTAATACATAGAGGGCAATTATTGTTTCAACTTTTATACTTTTTATTTTATGGACGCGTTTGGACGCGTATATCTTGTCGAAGGGAGGACATTTTGAAAATTTGTTTTAATTCTTCTTTTCTTTACATGTTCAAAATCACTTTTTCATAGATTTTATAAAAGTTAAGAAATATTTGAAATAAATTTTATGCTTAATAAAAGTAAGGGAACTTTTGCCGCACCCTGTAAATGTTGACGTTTTACTGTTATTCTATAAATATTACATTTAATATACCGTATTTTTCCTAATAGTGCGACTCTTCCTATTAGACCGACCCCTTCTAATAAACCGACCCCCTAGAGGGAGATTGAAAAATAAACCGACTGTCTCTATTAGACCGACCCCTTCTATTAAACCGACCCCCTTACTTCCAGCGTGGCAAATGTCCAGTTGGCTGTCTACCTGTCCGCAAAGAAAATCCGCTCTTCTCTTTCCTTTTCTTGCATTTTTTGCGTTGGGAGAAGTGCACCCCCTCATTTCCCGTTTTCAGCATTTTTCCTTCTCAATACAGTATGTTTTCCTTTTCCTACTTGCAAAATAAATTTTAAAAAATTTAGAAGATAATTTAAAAATATTTTTAAAAAATACATATATTTGTTTTACAATAATAAATTTTGGATAACATTCTCAAATAGCACAATTGGAAACCATGTAGATATTCAAAAACTAGTAATAGGGAGTTTTCTTTGATCAAGTTTCTGATCAAGAGTTTGATCGTTGAACTATGGGATTCAGAATTTTTCTACTGAGGAATTATTTGAAAATAGATCAAAATTATAAAAATAGGCCAAAATTATAGAATATCAAAATGGCATATTTAAATTATATTTATTTTATATGTATATTATTTGTAAAACAAATATATGTATTTTTTAAAAATATTTTTAAATTATCTTCTAAATTTTTTAAAATTTATTTTGCAAGTAGGAAAAGGAAAACATACTGTATTGAGAAGGAAAAATGCTGAAAACGGGAAATGAGGGGGTGCACTTCTCCCAACGCAAAAAATGCAAGAAAAGGAAAGAGAAGAGCGGATTCTCTTTGCGGACAGGTAGACAGCCAACTGGACATTTGCCTTCCAGCGTTAATGTTGTGTCTTTTATGTTTTATAGCCGTATTCTTTTATAGAGCGGAATTTGAAAGATGCCGGATTCGGTTTCCGGGTTTTTAAAATTTTCCTTATCCGGATCGGATTTTTTTTAATTAAAAAATTTCGCAATAAACAAACTAGTGTAAAATTAGGTTAAAAGCGGGGCATTTAAACACCGTACTTGAAACAAGTTTTATCGAGAAACACCAAGAAAAATATCGGTGGATTTGGTAGGATACCGAAAGATATACATAAGAGGGGTTTAGGGGTAAGGGGATTAAGGTATATAGATTTAGAGGGAATAAGTAAACTAGGCCCCAGACTTGTGCTGGAATCAGGGGTGACCGCAAATGAGAAAAAATTTTCGGATTTCCTGATCAGGAAAAGTTCGCAATCTAGAGATATAAAGGCTAGCCTGTGAAAATAAGGGAATTTGGAGTATTAGGGAAGCTTTCATTTGATATCAATAAGTTGGAGGGATATAGAAGATTAGGAATTTGAAGGGATTGAGGGAGATATGAGATTTGTAAGATATACTTCTTAATCCCAGTAATTCCTCGCTATCCCTTAAATCGCCTTTATCTATTCATATCCACTTAAATCCTCATCCTATCATTTTATCCCCTTAATCCTCATATATCCTGCTAATCTGGATACTCGTAATATCCCGTTCACTGATATCTCTCTTAATCCATCGATAGTTTTCTAAATGATTTTCTTCCTTATCAGCGCCGCAGGGGAAAATTTCGAAGAATTGGAGGACCAAGGTGCCATATTTCTTCCTTTTTCACCGCCAAAGGCGAAGACCCCTAGAGCCGAAACCCCCCTAGAGGAAGGTTGAAAAATAAACCGACTGTCTCTATTAGACCGACCCTTTCTATTAAACCGACCCTTTCTATTAAACCGACCCTCTAGAGGAAAAATACGGTATATGTATTAGCTAAAAGTTATGAATTTTCTAGCAAGATATAACTTTTTCTTTAAAAGATGACTAAAAATGAGGACCTTTTTATTGAAATTGTCATAAATTTATTTCCAAGGAAAAAATTCCAAAAATTATATCCTATTATGTTATTCTTTTTATTACTCTAATGCTTATGTTGGACCACAAAAACAATTTATATTTTAAATACTAAATAAATGTTTTATATCAGTTATTTAATTTGGTCTTCTGCTTCTCCCCGCTCTATTTCCAAACCTCAATCGACTCTACGATGGTGCCTAGACCTGAAAATTCTGAACTCATGACTCCAAAACCTATCATCTTTAAACAGGCTGTGTGAAACGGTAATTTAAAATAATGAATAAAATTTAATAAAATTATTTTTAAAAGCAGGCATTGAGTAAAAAGCTTTATTAATTATGAAATAGTATACACATGTATTAAAAAATTAAAATGTTATGGTTGTAAGAACGTCTAAGAAGCGAGTAAGGAAGAAGGGGAAGAAAGAAGAGAAGAAGCAAAAAGAAGATAGATAAAAATGGCAATCAATTCATTCACTCATATAAAATTTTCCAATAAATAAAAAAATAAATTAAAATTTTAAGTTTCAACAAACTTTCCCAAACAAATTTTATTTTGTTACAGTTGGTTTTAACTTAACAAGCTCTTCAAAATGAGGTATTATTTGTATAGTCTCCAATAGATGGGATTGGAAGATGACCGATAATTGTTGACAACTATTTTTGTTTTTAAAACAATTTCTATCAAGCTTTTCAATTTATTAAATTTAAATTGTTTTTAATTTTTATTAAAATTGAAAAATAATTTTTTAAAAATAAAAATATTTAAATGAATAAAACAAATTAATTATTAACAAAGAGATGTTTCCCCAGATAATCCATAACGATGATTATGTCCTGAACGATCTCTTAAGTGAATAGTTGGAGATTGTGTTGCGTTTGCTGGCAAACTAGATTCTAAAAAATAAGGAGGAAAATATTTTTTTTGAAATTTATTTAAAATTCCAATCATTATCAAATAAAAAAATTTAAATTTAATGTATTCTTTACATGTTTTCTCAATTACCTTTCCATCTGGAAACAGGCGTTGCTTCACGATAAAATTGATTTGAATGAAAATGCGGAAATTGGGTAACAGAATTTTGATTAACATTTTGTTGTAAATTGTTTTGAGGACTGTCTAAAATCATTGGAGATATTACGTGGGCAACTGAAGGTTTTTGTTGAGCACCTACTATTTAAATAAATTTATTTTTATAAATAAATTATTTTAATTTAAAAAAAATTAAAGGAAAATTTTCAATTTATTACTAAAATAAATCTTAAAAAATAAAAGTTTATTGTCTATTGAATAATTGTTAAATAAAAATTCTCTCTAAATTCAATCACTAAATATTTTTAATTACCATTTAAATTACCATCACAATCATTTTGTTGATTTTTTCGAAAAGAACGGCTTCGATCCAATACTTCCAACATCATTCTTTTGTAAACTTCGTCGTTCTCAAGGCGAACATTTTCTTTCAGTTTTTGCTGACGTTTTTTCTAAAAATTTGAAGAATTACCTAAGATAAAAGTATTTTGGAATTATTTTTTTAACCCCCAACAAGTCATTTAATAAAATTTTATAAATTTATTGTGCTTAATTAAATTGTATGCATTATTAGGTAGATTAAATTATAAATGTTTATGTTTCATTAGTTCAGAAAGTTGAGAATTAGCAAAGATTTTATTTCAAAATTATTTCAAATTTTTAAAAGATAGAATTTCCAACCTCAATATATTCGCCTTTATCAAATCCTTTACGCATTCCTTTTCGATATCCCAACCAATGACAAATATATCCAACCAAAATAATTATAGCTAATGCAACAATACTCGCAACACCGCCCCAAAGAAGAATGTGCCCTCGCACAAAACAAGGCTCGTTTTTTCCTGGACATTCAGGACAGGTTGGGCAATTGCCCATTATCATTAAATATTTAAACAAAAAGTTACTAAATCTATTTTTAATTAATAATAAAAATTAATTTATTAAAATAATTTTTTTAAAGTTTAAATTATTAAAAAAAGTATTATCATAAGCATATGTCTTGTTTTATTTACAGACACTTAAAATTTTCCGCAAATGCAGAGGGATATTAAAAATTTTTAAGAAGAAAAGGAACAAAAAATAGATTATTTTTCAAAAGATATATAAAAGATCTTTTGAATTTGGAAGGTTTTAGATTTATAAATACAAAATTGTGAAGTTGGAATATAAAAATACATGAGACGAAATTTCTTATAAATTTTTGTTATGAAAAACTTGTCAGGAAATATATATTTCATATCATATAAACCTGGACTTTAATTTTTTTACAAAATTATACAATAAAATAAATATAAAATATTCAACTTTAATAAATTTAATTATTTATTATTAATTAATTTATTTAATTAAAAAATATATAAAAGATGATCAACCCTACTAAAAAGAAAATTAAAAAGATTTATTAAAAAGATTTAAATCAATGAAAGTATTAATGTGCTTTAATATATATTTATTTTGTAATGTAGATAGGTATATAAAATGTAAATTAAGTTTTTTGTTTAGCACTTTTTTGTTTAAATAAAAAGAGATGTGATGGCTGACTCTGATGAGAAAAACTATTTTTTACTAGAAAAAAATAAAAGAGAATTTGCTTTTGAAATTTTTGATATTTTAATTATTTTTAAATGTTGTTTTATCTAAATTTTAGAAAATTGTCAGTTAATTAGCTTTACCAAAATTTTATTCATGGCTGATCTAAAACCTTTGTAGTGCTGAATTTTAAAAGTAAAATCTTGGCGATAATAACGATAGAATAAGTAAGAGGTTGATAAAAAATGTTAAGGAATATAAAACAAAATAAATTCAAATAATCCAAGACTAACTTTCATAAAAATATTTCTAATTTAAAATATATTAAATAAATATTTTAATTAAAATTGAGTATGAGTAATTCTGTTTTAAATTTTTTAATAATATTTAAATATTAAAAACAGGTCCCAATCCTATCTTTGACTCCACAGCAGGTTCAGGAAATGTTTTAATTATACCAATGCTCTATTAGTGGACGATTATCACAATGTTGTTAGGGCGAGGTGTGTTTTTACTTTTAAAAACCTAAGTGATCAAAATTTAAATTCCCGCCTTCTCAAAAATTCTATCAGAAGTTTAGCCTCAAGGAAGCATTTTAATTGAGTAAAATATTTTAATTGAAGGACAATGGGACCCTAGACAGACAATAATTTGAAATGTATAAATTAAATAAAGGTTAGTCTAGACATAATTCATTAAAAATTATTAAAATTATTTGAAAGATAGAAATCCTTTTAAATAAAAGGGTAAGTCTATTAAGGAAAGAGAAGCATTTAAAGAAAATCCCTCCCTTCCAAATAAAAATTTCTTGTAAAATTATTCCCCAAAAATGTCAAAAGTTATTTTTGTTTACATTATTATGTTAATAATTTTTATTAAATGTTTTATTTGTACCAATGATCATCATAGGAATACAAGTTTGTATTTATAATTTTTTAAAACTAGAACTTTTGAAAAAATATGTTTAGCAAATTTTAAGAAAATGATTTGTGGTTATCTTTGTTACATTTTTTACTATTTGCTTATAAAATAAATAAAAATAAAAACAATCAGTAAGGTGGTGGGTAGTTTTCGGCACGGTTAGGTACTACAAAGATAGTGTTGAGATATTGAACGGTTAGCGAGCAAATTTACATCTTTGCTTTCAGGATTAAGTCCCCAACTAGAATTTCTTTGAGTTTTTCAAACCATCTCTAATATAGAAAATAGATGTAGGTTTATTGTTATGTGGGTCTTCTATTGAAAAAAATTTCTATATTTAAATTATTAATTTGATTATATATCAAGGAACTTTTGACAAATGGTTAGCTAAAAAAATGCCTGAAATATTAAAAGGTTAGACTTTAATAATTTTAAATAATAATTAATTTAATAAAACTAACAGAAGTAACAACAGAACCGACCGTTTTTGATAAAATGAATAAATCTTTCAAAAGGTTAATTAACGAAGTTAAATGTAAACATGGATATATTTTTCAAAAATCTAAATTAAGAAGATTGGAATATCCAAAAGAAATATTAATTAGTTTTAATGAGACGTATGTTATAGGAAAAGGAGGATTTGGCACTGTAATGATTTTATTTTTAAATTAAAATAGGATTTTACAAATATGTAATACTTAAAGAAAATAGGAGCTTTTTTAAAAAAAAGAATTAATTAATGAATATGGGATTCTTTCAATATTTTTTAAAAATATTTTAAGTTATCTATATATTTAATGTTAGAATTAATAAATTTATTATTCTCAAATGATTAGAAAATATTTTTAAAGGTGTATCATGCTTATTGGCCATTAAAGAAGAAATGTGTAACTTTTAAAAGTACTTGCAAATTTGGTGGAAAAAGAGAAATTCAAGTATTTAATTATTTTAATAATTTGCGAATAGTAAATCCGAATGAAAGTAAATATGTTGCTGAAATGTATTGATAGTAAGTTAGTTTTTAAATTAAAGTTTAGGTATTTTATTTGACTCATAACTCTTCTTGATATAAAAGTTTTTAATAAATTAATGCAAAAATTTTTTCACAAATTTTGTTTGGCTAGTATAATAAATTTTATTAACTTTTCCCTTAATTTAATTTCAAATTTTGATTTTTTGTTTTTTACTTCACGTACAATACCCAAAAATTTCGCTTAGGTAATATGTAGGTATAATAAAAAAGAGAATTTGTTAGGATTAAATAAATTTTTTTTAATTTTATTTTCTATTTAAAGTGTTGAACTTAAAGAAAAAATTGCAATTGCTTTGGAACTTGGAGAAAATAATCTGAGAGGATATTATTTAAAAAATATATTGAAGGGAGGATATTATTTTAAAAATATAGTAAACGGCAATAATCGTCACCTTTCATCATCCTATTTTTCAACTTCAATTACAAAACTTTTAAAAGGAGCTGCTAAAGCTTTAGAGCAATTCCATAAACGTAATTATTTAATTAATTAATTAAAAAACATACCTATTTTTAAAATTAATTTAGATGGTATCCATCTAGATATTAAAGCAGATAATTTTATTATTTCTCAAGAGCAAAATGAAGGGGATAATGTAATTGTTTGTAAATTAATAGATTTTAATACTTCCTTTCTTTATAAACATCATAATTTTGATGATATACGGATTGAAAATACTACTCCTTTATACAAGGCCCCAGAAATTCGAAACGATGATAAAATGAAGGTATGTTGAAGAAGAAATATAGACTCTTCCTAAAGTTATAAGCACGAAACCCCAAAGTGAATCTAAACTTTTGTGAGTGTCCATTAAGGGAAAAATATTGGAAATTAGATTAAATTTTGGATTAAATTTATCATTAAAGTACACAATAAAATCCCAAAAAACGATTCAGATTTTTATATTTAATAACTCGAAAGCTTTATGTGTTTTAATTTTGGGTGGACCAGTATTTTTGTTGATTTTAAATTAAACAAATAAAAATTTCTAAAAAAATAATCATTTTTAGCTTACTAAAAGGGTGGATGTTTGGGCTTTTGGTTTAATGAGCTATAAGCTATTATATACGTTATCAGGTATTTTATTTTTTTAAAATTTAACAAATTTAATTTTTAGTTGATAAATACGAGGATTTGGATAAATTATTAAATGAATACCGAAATGATTTAACTAAAAGTAGTCGTTTAGATAGAATTATAAAGGTTTATTTCTTTGTTTTTGAAAACATTTAAACAATTATTTAAGGCTTGCATCCAAGTGAATGCTTTTAAGAGGGCTAGTATGAAAGCTATAAACAATTTTTGGAATAAAGAATGCGATGCTTTTGGCTATGAAGAAGAAAATTTTAAAAATGTGAAAATTTGTGAAGATTAATTTTAAAAGTTGGATAAAATAATCAACTTTTTGTTAATTATTCATTTGTATGTACTAAAAAGACAATTATTATATTTATTGTACATGCATAACTATTAAATAAAATTATTAAAAAAATTGTTTATTTAATATTTTATAATTACTTTTAAATAATTAAATAACCCTTTCAGCATATGGTGAAACAATAAATAGCCAGGGTAAAACAATAATTAGCCAGGTTGATCTTGCGCTCATTATCCTGTATAATATGTAGTTATTAGGCAGTTCCTCCATTTACTGATCAACTAAATTTAAAAAAATTCATCCTTAAACTTTAGAAATAACTTATAGTATATTTTATAAGATTACAAATACCATTTTAATTTTTAATAAATTACTTATCCATTTATAAATATATTTTATTAAATTTTCTTGGTTTCTAATCAATTTGATCTAAAAGTGTTTGAATTTACTCTTAAAAAGTATGCAATGAAAGGGATGCTTGTTTTTAAGATGCTAGTTTGCTAGTTTTTAACAATTGTTAATAAAACTAATTTTCTTTTAGATAAAAAGAAACATACATAAACTATTTTCAATTTTCAAATATTATTTGCACAGAAAATATATTATAAAACTTTTTCAATTAAAAAATAAAATAATTTTTTTAACAAAAATTTTTTCTCGTGCTTTTTTAACTATTGAAAATGTTATTTATCAAAATATCTTTCTAAAATTGTCATTAAAATAATCTTTTACATACGTATATGACTTTTAAAAAATGGTCACAAGTTATTATTTTACAGGAATATTTATTATTTATATTCAAATTTCACATCCTGAATATTCAAATATTTACTCTTTTAACTAGGGTATAGCGGGTTCGGGATCCCGGTCGGGATCCCGATTTTTCAATCGTGATTTCAAAATTTCAAAGATTTCAAAGATTTCAAAACCCGATCCCGAGTCGGGATCTGGATCATTATTCTAAAATCCCGATCTTTATTTTATATCGGGATCCCTATCTCGCTCAACTCTACCTTTAACACAAACACAACTTCATTTTATTTATTTTATCCTTTCTCCAAAACAAAACTAAATATAATAACAATTTTCTGGCTGAAACAAAATTTTTCCTCAAATATATTTTAATAATTCAAAACATTTTTAAATAAATATATATTTTTATTATTTATTTATTCTCTATTGAATAACAATAACAACAAACACTTGTAGTACATATTTTAGAACAATTGGCCATACTTAACACACAAAACACCCCCCCCCTTTCTCTCTCATTCCTTTCTAAATTCAAAATGCGTGCTTGTCTCTTCCTTTTCAAAAACCAAGTTTCCAAATAATCATGCAAGTTGGGCCAAAACAGAAACTAAAATTTTTATTTGGCCTTTGACCATTTCTTTTAAGTTAATTTTATTGTTGCCAATTTTGGTTTTATTTATTCTTTTTTTATTTTTCTTTTATTTAAAGAAAAATAATGTTAGTTATTAAATAATGTTAGTATCTTTAAATATTTCAAACGTTTCTGAACTAATAAGATAATATAAACTTTTGCAGCTTTGCCAAATTAAATTTTATTATAGGACAAAAAATAATAAATTTCTTTTTAAATTATTATTTTTTTTTAAATATTTTTAAGATATAAAGATTTATTTTAATAATCATGTGACTAAAATTTATTTATAAATTAAATAAATATAACAAAAAAAATAAAATTAAGAAAACAAAAAAATATAAAAAATTTATTCTTTATATATTTTTATAATTCAATTAGTACATACATACGTCCTTTCTATTATTAAGCTTTTCATGACCAATTTAAACGAGCACATGTTTCTATTTTATTTGAAAAGAAATTATAACAGAAATGCCTTATCCGCTTATCCTCCTTTTTTATTATTTTCTGTTCTTTTGGCCAAAATAAATTAATTTTAGAATTTGTTTAAAATAAAAATAAATAATTATTTAATTCAGATAAAATCCAGAAAATATTAAAATTTATTTTAAAGTGTGGGTACTTTTCCGTTATTCAACCGCAAACTGAGTGCCAGCCGAATCTGATCAGCTATAAATTTTCGATACTTGATCCAATGCAAATGAATTTTATATCATTCGAAAGCCCACAATAAGCTATATCTTTTTTTCAACTTGATGGTTCGGTTGATGATCCATTTAAATCATAGCCGATCAAGTTCGGCTGGCACATAGTTTGCGATCGCATAACGGAAAAGTACCAAAATGTGATCATACCTTGTTTAGAATTATGGTTTGAACTCTAGCTTTTAATAGTTGTTATCAAATTAATTTATCTAACACTTGAAAAATCCCCTTTAAACAAAAAATCTTTTTAGATATATTTTGCTTATTTTTCTTTGATACTAACACAAAAAATATTTTTACTATTTATTATTACATTCTAGCTTAATTCTTTTATTTAGCTAAACGTTTCCAATGATCTTACATTTTCTTCTCTCTTTTTACTTGCAAAAATAAATCTTGGCAATTTATTACCCAAACGTTGGATATTTTTTTCTTTTTCCGCCCTAAATTCCTTCGTCTTTTATATCCTTTGAGCAATTTATTTTTTTATTTTTCCACATTTATAAATCAAAATATATTTTTAGATTTTACAAAACACAAAATAACAAATTAATTTTAATTACAAAAATTAAAAAAATATTTATTTAATTTATTTAGAAAATTTATTTAAAAAATTTTTTCAGTTTTTTTTTATTTTAAAATATTATTTCTACATATACATAATAATTTTACATATATTTTATATTTATTAGTTCCTATCATTTTTTGTAAAATAAATATATTTATTTTAAGACTGAAAACTTCAGAAATATTTTTTTAAATTATTTCTGAAAAAATTTTTGGATTCTAAATATTATTAAACTAATAAATTTCCAAAAATATATCTAAATTAGCATTATTTTTTGAAATATAAATATATTTTTTGGAGAATATTATTTGATAGAGAAAATATTTCTGTTTAAGATTAAAAAATAATATTGCCAATTTATATAAAATAAATATATTTTTATGTAAAAATTCTTTTAACAAAAATTTATATTTGATTAAAAACCCATTTTAGATTATTTGATATTATTTTATTCTAAAATTAATACTTTATCAAACAAATTAATATTTTTTGTTAAAAAATAATTTACACTAACCAGAAAAATATTTTTGGAAATATATTTTTGTTAAATCTCTGTCTAATTTTATTTTAAAAAATTCTTTTATTTGTCAGATGGCGTGAAAATTTGATGAAAATTTTTTGCAGAATTTTAAAATTATTAGATTATAAACAAATTATTAACTAATATTTCTTAAAAATTTACTCTCAAACTTGGATAATAATAAATATTTTCTTCTTTTCTTTCCTTTATTTAACGCTCAAATGCCCTTTTGTTTTCTCCATTTTATAGCCAGTTCATTCCCACAAAAATATAATAATAAAAGTGCGGCTTTCTTTTCTCATTTTCTTTTTCCAAAATTTTTACATGCTTGGGCAAAACTGACCAGTCCCCCCCCCTACCCCCTCCTTCCAATACCCCCCTCCCCCCCCCCCCCCTCCTCCTTTCCAAAACAAAAATAAATAAATATATTTTTCTTCTTTAAATTTTCATGCTTTCATAGCGCCAACCTTTTCTTCTTTCATTCAAGGTCTGTTGTGATTATATCCGGTCGGTATATATATATTTTTGTTTCTGTCCAACCGGCAATCTTTTATTTTCTTTTTAACCTTTTTTCTTTATTTTCTTTTGAAATAAACAATAATATTTAAATTTATGACTAAATATTCTAATTAATTTTAAAATGATCACGAAATCTTTACCAAAATTTTTGAGGTTCCCTTTTCATAATTTTCTTAAAATTTTTGCTTTAGCGAGGTCAAAAAATACTAAAGTATTTTTTGAAATATTTTGAAGCAGAAAAATTATTAAAAAATAAACTTGCGCGATAAAGAGAAAGATCAAAAGCAATAATCCCATTATTTTTTTCCTATTGATGGCTTTTTATATTTCATATTTTTCCTCTTTATTTTCGAAAAAGATTTTTTTAAATCTTTAATGCAACAATTTCTAACAAAGAATTTTTTCTTAATTTTTCTCCATTTTTCATTTTTTTCTTAGACAATTTTTACCTAAAAAAATGCAATAAATTAAAAAATTTTTTCATGTTTTTTAACTACCAAAGTCGCCAATTACCCAAAATTTCAGTCAAATTTATTTTATTTTTCCTTTCTTCAATTTTACCCCTTTGGGATGTCAAGTGTTTTGTTAGAGCTTTCCGCGCTTTAAATAAATAAAAAAAATTTTTTGTGTTGTTTGACCACAAAATAACCAAAAAATAAAAATGCCAAACACTTCTCAACATTTTAATTTTGGTAAAAAATTGCATTTTTTGGTTTAAATAAAAGGGGGAAAAGTAGGGGAAGGAAGGGAAGGGCTTTTCTGTCTGTTTGATTCATTCTTAATGAGTAAAAAAATTAAATGAAAAAATGGAGGAAAAAATTTAAATTTTGGGGGAATTAATTTATTTAAATTAATTAAATTTTCATTCATTTTGTTAAATTGCTTGGATTTTTTGAGATAAATCTGCATTTCCATTTAGTGGGCAGTTTAATTAAATTTAATTATAAATGTCTTTTTCTTAATAAAAATTTTTGTATTATGGTACTTTTTATGGAATTTAATTTAAATTAATTTTGTTTTCTCATTAAATTCTTAAAAATTCTATTTCTTTTTTCAGTTTATCAAGAAATCTTTCCTTGGAGTACTCACAAAAAACTTTACTTTATTTGTTTTAGAATGATATTTTAGGAGGCCATGGGTATATATGTACATATTTCTATTTTAATTTTTTTTAAATTTCCCTAAATTAAGAAATTTTTTTAATTCTCCACTTAGTTTATTAGTTCACCCAACTGAATTAATTCACCCATTGTCGGAATAATCAAAAATCTAGATATACCTAATTTAAATATATTTAAAAAGTACTTTTTAATTAGTATTCAAAAATATTTTTGACCAAAAAATATGCTAATGTTTTTAATTTATTTTTTCTCTGAGCACGTTCATTTCCCGCCATTGTTCTCAAAACATTCAAGCGAAAAATATCTTTATTTTAAAAATATTTTTCTTTGTTTGTTTGACTCTTTGATGTACCGCCGGATTTTCCGTTTTTTGCATGCCTCAATGAAAATTTGTTGAATTAGATAATTTTTTATTAATGAAAAATAAAATATAATTATTTTTATTTTTAAACAAATTTTTATTTTTAAAATGGAGAATTTTTATTTTTAAATTTATTATAAAATATTTAATTTAATTATGTTAATATTAAAAACAATAAAATTATTTCTGAATAAACATTTAAATTTAAAAATTCTTTAGGTAGTTCTAAATATTAAATTATTAATCATGCACGATATGAAATAATTATGAGAGTCAGAAAATCTCGAGGTTTTGTAATGTTAACAATTTTATTATTAAATTCCTCCCTCCAATTCGTAAATACCAAAAATACCAGAATATTCTTTGCAATTTTTAATTATGATTAATTCTTCATTATTTTTCTCTATCTTAACAATTATTTACCATATTTATATTTAATTAATTAACACAAGTGTCCATTCTAAAAAAATACTGGCCATTAACTACGCAAACATTCTTTCCTTTCCACACCTGAGCAACGCAATTTTATAAACATTATTTGTCCATTAACAGCATTTCATTCAAAAGGTGGTCACGCGGCAACTAATTTCAAATAAAAAGGCTTTCTTCTTTTAAAAATAATTTTTTGTTCTTTTAATTTTATTTTGATGGTCTTCTTATTTTTACCTTATTCTTACATAATTTTGTTTGGTTACTAATTTGCATTACTGGACAAAAATATTTCTAGAATGACCAACGTCGCGGCTAATTTATGCGTTTTTATTTTATATAATTTGAGGTAGTGGACGAAGGAATATTTTTAATAAAAAATATATTTATTTATTTTTATAGAATTTTAATTTGACTTTTATTTACCGTATTCTCTCTAATTGAATGCCCCCTCCAATAGAATGCCCTTTTGGATAATGATTGAAAAATAGAATTCCCGGGCATTCTATTAGAGAGAAAACGTTTTATCAGGGAAATTTAATTATAAACGCCTGTTAATTTTTAAAAATTTCAAAATTTGGAATTATATTAATATTTTAAAATTATAAAATATTAGAAGAACGTCGAAAATTATTCTCTTGGGAAAAAATTTAGAATACTATGGTTGTATTCAACTGTAATCGAACTAAACTAGTATTTGGAATTAATTACTTACAAATTAGTGATTTAATTTTTAACCTAGAATATTAATTTTTTTATTTTTTTTTTGGAACTATCTAAAAAATAAATAATATATAGAAAACAATTAATTGTTTACCTCCTTTCAAAAATATCATTTTCCCTTATAATTTTATTTTTTATTTAACTCCTCATCATTGTCTCGAATCAACAATGTTCACTCACTTACTCTACTTTTTTCTTCTATTAGGTATATTCAAATAATTCATTCATTTTCCTCTTCAAAATATTTATTATATATATATTTATTCATCTGCCAAATTATTTTCTTTTTTATTCATCTTCACTTTTCATGATTAATGGAAGTAAAAATTAAGTAGTTCATCTTTTCTTTATTAATATCATTTAAATATTTGGTCACTCATCATTAAACAGAAAAAAATATTCGGAAATGAATAATGAATAGAACTTATAAATTAATCTAAATGAAATTATAATTTTAAAATGATTCAAATAGTAAATTCTGAAAATAATTTTGTTGTTAATCACTCACTATTTCGGACAATTACCATTGTAATACAAACTGGAAAAAATGTTTTATTTTTCTTACGCAAGATTTATTTTTTGAAAAACGTTGCCTAGTTTATTTTTAAAAAACTCTCATTTATTTATGTTTTATACCAAAAATATTTTTTCATGGACAACATTTGTTTGACCAAACACAATCTGTCGCTTGATTTTCAAATGAATTCGGCACATGCCATTTACAACAATGTCAGATGTGATTTTTATGAGCGCTCCTTTTAAATTTTTCTTTGACGAAAATATATATTTTTAGCATAAATGTATTGGATGATTTTTCAGATAAACAAAAAATTTCCTCAGAAATTTTTAATTTAAATATTACAAAACCACAAAAATTTTGAATTTGCATATATTTAATATTTTCAATCTCCGCTTTAAAAAAAAGAGACAGACCGTTATTTTTCCTTTTTAATATTTCAGAATGAGGAGGAGATTCTTTGTTTGCCGAATTGTTGCTACTTTTCTTTTATGTCCATTCTCTCTGAAATTTAGGGTTAAATAGAAGAAAAATCCCCTCCCCATTCTTTTCCACTTACTGACCGCTTTCATGACAAAGGAGGGGAAGGGGGGAGTGGGTGTAGCGTTAATCCTTTCCTTTATTCTTCTTCAATTTCAAATCTCATTATTTGGCCATAGTGGTACGACCTTTTTCCGCTTCTTTTACTTTTCTTTTAAATAATGAAAAATAAAGGAAATTGAGAAGATTCCTCCTAATCTCTCATTTACTTCCCATGTTTCCTCCAATTTTATCTTTAACCCTCATTAACAAAGATAAAAATGAGGTATGTGAAGAAGAATATCAGAAGATTTTTCCTCTTTCAATTACTCCATTTATCTTTTTCTATGCTTCTTCTTTATCCTCATCAATCTTTTCAGTCCAATCTTCACAATTCCATTATCTTTTTATTCTTAAATTCCTCCTCGCTATTTTTTTGATGTAACTAAACTAATCGCAAAAGCTATTTATGCATTTAAGTTGCTTCTTTACAGATTAAAAGTTTTTGATCACCAGTTTTTGATCAATTTTTAATTATTAATTTACTAAACTTATAAGTAAAATGTAATATGTACATATATAAAATTTCAGAGAATTATTAGCTTTTATTCATCATTTCCCCCTTTTTGATTAGCCAATATAAAACTAGAACAAAAATTCCTTTCGTCCACACATTCTTTTCATCAGCTTCCACTTCTTTTTTTGTTTATCTTTTCCAAAGCTTATCTAAAATTAACATCTTTTTTTTGTTTTTTTCCCGCTTCATTTTTTCAATTTTTCCTTGTTTTTAACTTGACCTATATTTAAAAAAAATGTTTGGGACTAAAATAAAAATATTTGTGTATTGCTGCAAAAAGATAAAAGCTATTCTTTTAAAAAAGCAAAGAGCTAAGATTAAAATTTTTTTAGATTTTTAATCTAAAAATTCCTTTTTTAAATAAAATTCCTATCAAAAAAATTTTTAATGTAAATTTGGATAAACAAATACAGTAAATGCTGAAAGAATGCCCCTCTCTCAAATAATTACTTACACTTTTTTAATTACCCTCTCCAGCGAGAGGTTGAAATAATAATTACCCTGGGTAATTATTTTAGAATTAACGGTATTTAGCTTAAATTTTAATGATTTATATTAAAATTAGTTAATTGTAACATTGATCTTAGTTTTTAAATTTTCTGAAATTTAAAAACAATCAAAGTTTACATACCTATTTATATAAAATTTATTCTAAACATTTTATTTATAAATTCATCACGAAGCTTTAACCCTTAAAAGTCAAAACTTTAATTTAATTTTATATAAAATAATTATGCCGGACTTTAATAAATCTTTTATTTAATCAAATAAAAAACATTAACAAACAAATATTTCTAAATCCAAAACAAACATTCAAAACAAAAAAAGTGTTTGCTTAAAAGATTTATTGAGAACGTTTTTGACCTTTTTAAGAAATGAATTGTTTTGATTTTTTATTTTATTTAATCAAATATACATACCTACCTAATTTATTTTAAAGAGATTCTCAAATATTCAAAAATTGTTAGGATTCATTTAATTATTAATATTTTTTTAAAAATATTATAAAAATAAATTTTCTTCCAAAAAAATAATATTTTATATAAATTGAATCATCAAAATAACCAAATAACAAACAAATCATCACCCAAAATTTACCTACCCTCTTTTTTTACTTCCCAAAAATTTGTTTTATTTTTTGGACAGTAAAATGTTGTCTGCTTTATATTTGGATAAACTTTTCTTTTAAAATTTTTTGGAAGGTTCTATTCACATTCCAATCATTTTTTGACCTTCCCTTTTTTGGCTAAAATTTTTTTTACTTTTTTTAAATATTTTATTAATCATCCTTATTACCTGCTGAGTCAGATATTTTATTTCTATTTTGAATTGTAACATTTTTTATTTATTTAATCCCAAATAATTATTTATTTTTTATTCTTCACACCTGCATGGTTAAAAAAAATCTTTCATCAAGAATATACACACAAACTTGCGACAAAAAATTATTTTTCGTAAAAATATATTCTTTGATGTCTATGTTAGTATTTTCTTCATCGTTTGAATTCACAACTTTTGAATTAATTTTTAATATTTTTATTATCGCCGCTTTTCTTAATATTTTCTCGCTTTTGAGAGATCATTCGATTTTGGCCAAAATAAATATTATTACTTTTTCTTTTTGAATTTTTTTACTTATTTTTATCTTAAATGTTTTTATATTTTATTTTTGATTCTTAAAGTTTGGAATTTATTATTTATTTTAAAATAAGTTTATTATTTTAAAATATTATTATTATTATTATTTTAAAATAAGCAAAAAAATTAAAGAAAATATCTTTTACTTTATTTATAATTTCCAACTCCAACTTATTATTTTTGGGTTTATTTCTCCAGTAGCAAATTTATATTAAATATATTTCTTTATTTTGTTCTCAAATTTCATTGTTTAATTCAAATTAATGTTTCATTTTATTTTTCTTTTAATTATTTTTATAGTCTTTTGTACAAACATTTTTATTAAAAACTTTTTTTGTTCTTTGATGAAGATCAAAGCCTTTAAAAAAAGAATTGGCAAAAGAATAGGCCAAACAACTTTATTTTATTTATTTTTCTACAAAAACGCGGCAGCTTAGCTGCAACAGCTTAAAACCGAGTTTTTAAATAAATAAAAATGGTATTTTTCTTTATTTTAGCACAAACACAATTAAATAAAAGCATTCCATTAAATAAAAAATTTTCTTTTTAAAAAAATTATCGCCGATCTTTTACTACGAATATATAGAGCTCTATATTTATTCCTTTCTACATTTTTTTATTCACACTTTTACAATAAAGTAAAAAATCTCTGACTGTAAAAATTCTTTTTAAATTAATTAATCTTTAATCTCATCATTTTAAATATTTAATTAAATAATTAAATCGTTTATATTCGATCGCTTTTATATCGTATAAATTAGCAATTTTCTAAAATATTTGTTAATAATTTAATTTGTTAGTATATAATTTCCTGTCATGTCACCTTCTCTAAGATGTCAGCTGGTATTTTTATCCTTTCGGGGCAGTTATGCCCCGAAAGGATATGTTAAAGAGATTCGACTGTAATTATTCGATTAATTAAAAATTTGTACAAATTTTTATGTATTTATAAAATCAAAAATAGTTAAAAGTTGGAAGACTGACATTAACGATATCCTCGATATAAGAAAGCCTCAATAAATTGCTAAAAAAGCGCAATAAATGACCTGTAAAAATGCAAATAAAAAGGGCAATTAATCTTATATAATTTCTAAAATTAACAAAAAACAATAATTTTTAGTAGCTAGCTAATTCTCTTTATTTGATGATAAAAGTTAAAAAGATTGGATAATTATAATGGGATATACTTTAAGTAAAATTTATTTTTTACTTTTAAAAAAATTTTATTTGGGTGTGGTTATCTACATTGAATACCCAAAAATCTTCCTTTCTCTATCAAAACTAACAATTTTCTTCTCTATTCAACAATTATTTTTAAATTTATTTCACGGATATTTGTTTGAGAATATAAAGAATTGGGAGAAAAAAAGTTTTATTGCTTTTCCCAATAGGCGCGCAAACCCGACCATTTTCTCTTTATTCCCCTATCATTTTGTGTTGTAAAAACATTTTTACCTTATATTTTTAAGCTTTAAATTTATTTTATTTAAATTTCTGAAATTTTAAGTAATTTTTATTATAAAATATGGTTTTCTTTATAAATCCGTTAAATAATAAAATGGTTAATCATTTTGACTGATTATTATGTTTAGACCAGAAATTTTTTGAAACAAAAAATCTTCGAAAATCAAAATTTCGAAACAATTCTGTTATAGACCAAACAGTTTTCAGAATTTATAAAAAAATTATTTAGTATCCTCCACAAATATATTTTGTAAATAAAAACAAAAACAACCAAAAATTTAAATAAAAATTTAAAAAATAATGAAGAAATTCGCACACCTAACTTTTGAACTTTTCTCACAACAGGTTGCAATTTTTTAAAATTTAAACTGCAACGTTTATTGCGCATAAATTTTTGAAAGAAAAGGACATGAGAAAAATAAATAAATAAATGTTTTTTTGAAAATTAATTTATTTGTTTTATTCAATAATATTTATAAAACAAATCGAAATTTACTTAAAAATTTTTAGAACTAGAGGTGTCAGTTTCACCAGATTCTTCTGTTAATCGAAACCAAACAGACAAACCGAACCGAAAATTTTCGGTTCGGTTTGAAACCGACAACCCTATTCAGACTATATCAGAGATGTTTCGAAACTGGAAAATCTTCGAAAATCGGAAATCGAAAATCGAAATTTCGAAACATCTCTGGACTATATACATATTTAATAAAACAAAAAATCGAGAATTTCCAATCTTTCCCTAAAAAGTATAAAATAAAAATTAACGAAAAATAAGCCAAAAACAAAATTTCTTTTCATATTTTCATGTGTTAATGTTTTCGCCTTCTCGAATTTCCCAGATATGTACAAAACAAATAAAAATGCTTACATAAATGTCCCTAAAAACAACAAAAACCGTTCTTTAACACATTTCCCAAAAAGCTAAGCGGTAAAATTAAAACAAAAAATTTTGTCAACACTTTTAACTAAATTTACCTTTATTTTATTATCTTTTTTTTGTTTAAACAAAAATTTGTTTCTCTTTATTTTAATTCCCCCTCTCCCCCCCTCCCTCCCTTCCCTCTTTCACTTAATTTTAAAGTCCTCTTCAACCTTTACTTTCTCATGTTAACTTGTCTGGGTCAGTCGGTGCTACCTGATCATTTTTCTTTTAAACAAAAAGAATTATTATTTAGAGCTTTTTACATTTACCAGCTGCATTTTACTTTAAAAATAAATGCAAATATATTTATTTATTTTATTTTTGTTTTAACATTTTTGTAAAGCTTTATGTACACACAGCTGCACAAGTTTAAAAAGCTAATTCATTTTTGTAATCAAAGCTTTAATTAAACATCTAAGAAATTGATAAGAATTTTAAGTTTAGAATTTAATGGCCTCCTTTGATGTTAATTAAAATAATTATTTATTTAATTTTAAAATTAATAAATCAAAAAAATTTTAATATTTTCAATTAAAAAAATTTTATTTTACTCTAAGGCAATTCTACCAACAAAAATAATTATTAATTAATTGCACATCAAATAAATGTTTTTTGTAATGTTCCGCTATTTTGATTATTGTCCTTGATTAATATTTTTTATTTTATTTTTTATATTTTTGTTTATTTATTTTTCTTATCAGATTGACCGATTTTTTGAAAGTATTATCAATAATCACTCAATATTTATTTTAATTAATTAATTATTTAATCTTCTTACATATTAAATATATTTTTTGATTTATAAAAAATAATTTGCATTTTTAATTTTAACCGTTATTCAATTTAAATAATCGTTGATTGTACTATTATTTATCGTAGCATCACTTTCAATTTCCAAATATTTATAAGTACATTTATGTAAATCTTCCTAAATTTTCTCTCATCCTTCCCCGTGCTAATGACTATTTTTGGAAAAAAGCACCTGCCCCTTTAAATCGGCATTTTTAACGAGCTGAAGAAGAAGAGCTTGGGCGCCCACACACATAGCCTCTTCCTCCCTAAATTTTCTGTGTGTACTCTTCCTTGTTGTTCCCCCTTCACCCATAACAATCATTTTCTGTCCCATCCTTAACAATAACAACAACAAAAACACAAAATCCATTTTTTACATAATTTTCGCGTTGCATTGCTGCAACGATTTGGCGTTGACAACATTCTTCCATTTCCTCTTCCCATTTCACTGTGACCCTTTCCCTTATGCTTCAAGTCACTGTCCATGCTGATGAGGGGGAAAATAAGGGTTGTTCTGAGGGAAAAAAGGCAAAAAATAGCGGCAAGGCTGGGAATGAGAAAAACGCAAGGGGAGTAGCCAAACGAAGAAAAAAACGGAGGAAGAAGAGAAAGAAGAGGAAGAATAATAATAAAAGTGACGGCCAAATCCGCTCTTTTTTTTATTCAAAAATCTGCCTTTCCATAATAACATTTATCTTCACCTTATCCCCTTTATTTTCCTCAGCTTCTCCCTCACCACCCCCCTCCTTCCCTCCTTGAATGAGCAATAAATCCATGCAAGCCACTTTTCATTATTATTTGTCTTCTCAACGGGAAACCTAAATAAATAAATAGTTACTGTTTTATTCTTTTATTTGTTGAAAGATTTACTTAATTTAATCTTTTTTTGTGTTCTTTGCGCATATTTTTATTTTTCTCCCCTCAGGCTATTTTTTGATTTTTGTTTGAATATATTCATTGCGCTTTTAAAAAAATTTTTTATTATTTTTTTAAAAAACGGTTATATATGTACTTACATATTTTTAATTATTTTTATTTTCTAATTTTAATTACAAGTTGAATACATTCTCGATATTAGCGATCACGTTAATTTTGGGTTTTATTCTGGGGTCGTTTTCGTAATTTAAATGAAAGACTAACTTTGTATTACAGAAATTATATTTAGTTTTTTGTTTAAGCAAAGTGTACGGACTTTGAAAAACGAATTTCGGAACAAAATTAAATATTAGGTTTTTGTTGTTTCCATCAAAATCAAGACTTTAATCAAGAAGTTTTATTTTATATTTTATGAAACCTAATATATTTTTGTACTTTAATTAAGCTTTTCATCAATTGAGAAAATTTTTACTTTAAATTCATAATAATTTAAATAACCTTACAAAACAATTAACCAATTTCCGCTTATTCTCTCTTTTCCATTTTCATTTCCGCTTGGATTCCCAACTGATTGATTGACGGATTTCTCTTTTTTGCTTCTCCCATAATTTGATGTGGAGTTCTCACTGATTTTTATTTTAAAAGAACACATTTAAATCCTTTGAGATTTGCCTTTAATGATTTCTTTTTTTATATTAACGTCTATTAATGATTAGAAAACATTCAAATCGCACTTTCCAATCTATCATTTCCCCTATTTTTTCTCTCATTAATTTTTCGCCGCTCTTAAATTATTTTTTTTCTCCCCTTCGATTGGCATAAGCATAAATATTGAAGGTAAAAATAAATAAATAATCGGTGTCCATAGGCCGATTATAAAAAGAAAAAGACGGATGAGGCCGATAAGGAAGGAAGATGATGGAATGCTTAATAGAAAGTATACTGAATGTTTTTGTGTATAAAGGTGAAGGACGCAAAAGCAATTTTTGAGCAAAAAATTAAATCGGGGCAAAAAATATGTGGCGATGGATGGACGGACGCTAACCGAAGTTTTTTTTTGTTTTTACAGTTTTCCTCTTCCTATTTTTTACAGTTCGTCCATTTCCCCCATTACATTCCTCGTTTTTTCTGTTGCCAACTAATGGTTGAAGCAGACAGGTGCCCTACCTTTTTTTAAAACGCGAAATGTCATCGAGCACATTTTTTGCTTCCAAACGAATAGCCTTTGTATAATTTTTAAAAATTATTCTTTCAATGTCTCAAAACCCCAAACATAGCCATTTTTTCTATCGTCTATTTATTTTTGAAGCAAATCCCAATCATCTCCAAAAATTTTAATTCGTCCTCTAGACAAATTAAACAAAAATTTTCTTCTCCAAAACTTGCTAATAATATTTTTTTAATATTTATTGAATTATTATCAATTAAGAATTTACCTTCAATTATAATTTATTGTAAAAATAATTGACTAATAAAACAAAAATATTTTATTTGTTTCTACTATTTGCTTATCAGTAGTTATATATTTATTTTTATTAGCTAAATACAAAATTATTATCATTAACTACTGAATAATTAAAAAATATTCAAAACAAAAATTTTTTGGGATATTATTTAAAAAAATTTTAAATTTAAAATTACTCTTATTAAAATGAAGATTAAGCTCTGTTATTTACCACAAATCTCATTAAAATTTTAAATAAATATTTTTCTTTGTTTTACTCATTGTTTGTACATATAATTTTTAATAATTAAAATATAAATTTTTTCAAATTCAAAATTCAAAAATATTTAACTTTTCTATATTTTTTCTTCTCATTTTTTCCTAAACAAACTCATAAATATACATATTTATTATTTTTCATTCTAACACTTTCTCTCGATTGCTTTCCTTTAAAAATAAATAATAATTCTTTTCCTTTACTATAAAGCATTAAATATTCGGAAAAATACAAAAATAAATAAATAATTTTTAAAAAAGATCCGAAAATAGAGATATAAATAAATAAAGTTTATTTTATGTTACTCAAACAATTGATGGATTATTTCCTCAATATTACAAGCAAAACAAACAATAATAGTTATCAAGCTTTTGCATGTTTCTAAAACACTCCCTCTAAATGTTCATTTTTATTTTTAATAAAAATTTTGCAAAAAATTTTATGAAAAAATATTGTTTTGTTAAGTTTGATTGTATTTTGAAATAATAATTTAAATTGAAATTTTCTTAAAAATTAAATAAATTTCTATCAAATATTTTGCATACTTTTCGAATTTGTAATTATTTCCAATTAAATTTTATTAGAATATTATTATATATGTGTATAATTACGTTAGCGATTTTTAAAATTCGGAACCGAAAAAGTCTAGATATCCGAAATCTTCGGTTCCGGTATCTGTTGCGGATCCGGATATCCGAAGATTTACCTATGTAGATCATCAACTCTATACATAATCAATTTTTTAGTTCTTATCTCTATTATTTACTTTTTTTTAATTTATAGACTTTATTCAACCTAAAGGAGAAGGATTTTATTTAAGATAATACTAAATTAACGCCAAAAATATTCAAAACAACTTACATATTCTAAAAATAACTATTTATTTATTAACTTTAAAATAAACACCAAAATTTAAAAAGAAAAAATATTTTTTGAGGTATTCCTCATTAATTATTAACTTGCCAATTTAAATTCAAAAAAATGTTTAAAAACTGCCATATTCATCACCACACAAATTCTTCACCAAGCAAAAAAATAAATTCAGCAGCATCTCTTTTAATTCTTTTATTAATTTTATGTCGATCTTCTTTATTAATTATTGCTGGAGGTGTTCACAGATTTCCTCAATTAGATGCTCCTGTTGGAAGGCCTTTTACTTTTGCTATTGCAGAAGGGCATTACATTGATATTGAAAGACTTCCTGGATGGTGTAAATTTAATTCTAGTGCTAAATTGCTTTATGGAATTCCTCAATTGGTAAAAATAATCTTTTAATTCCCTGCCTCTCTATTAGAGAGTGGCAGAATGATGTCAAAGAAAGAGAGTAAATATCCTACTAAAATTACAAATTTACGAAAAAAAACAATTTCTGGAAAATCTTTCCAATGTGGAATTATATTGTGGAACAATATGTGGAACATATTGTTATGTTCCAAAAAAAATATAAATTAATTATAATAAAATATATTTAATTTTAGGCTAATGTTGGATTGGAACATATTCTTATACATGGTATGGAAACTAAATTCAAATTAGAGATTAAATTAAGGGATTTTTCTAGATTATATATAAGGGATTTTTCTAGATTATTTTTAACATTATTATAAATGTTTACACTTAATCTCACAAGGAACTATCGTTTACTGTGAGTATGAATTTGTTAACTTTTAGTACAATTTAATAGAGGAACCTCGATTTCCTCTATCAAATGCTACTAAAAAATATATCAAATTCACACACACCGCAAACGATGGTTCTTTTTCAGTTAAGAGATCATTTATCTAATTTTCCATTGTTTTTTTGCAAATTAATTTTGCCGGAAATTTTAACTTTAAAAATCAATTTATTATTATATAGATTCACTCATTGAAGTTAAAGTTTACGAAGAAGAGGATAACTTTTGTGGCAAGGATAGTTCAACTTATTGGCTTGAAATTATGGATCCGAGATTATTGAATAAAATTTCAATTCAAGAACAATTGTTTGTTTTTAAATAATTTTTAAATAAATATTTAATTTATTAAAATTAATTATTCCAAATTTAAATTTAAATAATTTTACCAACAATTTTTAAGCCAAACAGTCAAAACATTACTTTCAATGCTTAAAAATACACAATTACGAATGGGTGATGTCCGAATTTTTCCGAGATCTTATTTGGAACGTTATAGACTAGTGACAAAAACTTTATATCAATTAGCTTCTAATATAAATAATTATGACAATAATGGTGTTGTTATAGCTTTAAATATCAGTTGTGGGGAAATTGATGACCCAGCTAGTGATATTATTAATGAAGTGGCTGATGTATTGCCTTTTCAGGTAATTTAAATTGGGGATATTTTAACTTTTAACTTCCTTTAATCTATTAACATTTCTAATTGTTCAATCTTTGAAAATTAAAAATCTGTTTAATAATAACTCGTATTAAACTAAAGCGATGTAATTCGCATATTAAAATATGCTCAGAAATTTCTAAAATAATACAAAGAATTTATTTATTTTCTTTGGGTTGGATGGATATTTTTAATTGATCCTCCATCTAATAAGCCTTTGTTATTACCCTTAAAAAATTTATTTTATGAAAAATTAAAATAAATTTCAAAACTATACAAATTTTTATAAAATTTTGGTTATCCAAAACTTATTGGAAACAATAATCCTCTCTATACGACACATTAAAATTAAAATAACAATAGGAGGATGATTCTATTTATTTTAATTTCTTCTCTATTATCAGGTTGTTGAGGGTGAACTTCGTAAAGACAGACCTTTTATACCTACAACAACACAAATCCAGACAACTACAAGTGCAACTACCAGAACAACAAGAAGAATTCATCAACCATTAAATGAATTGAATAAAAAGCCTATTTTAATTAATCCAATTAAAAGGTTTCTTTAAATAAAAATGAAAAAATATTACTTAATTTTTTAGTTTTCATTGTTCTCGTGGAATTCTTTGTCGATTACCTATTGATGAAAATACATTTCTTGACCCTGAAGATGGATACACTTCAAAACTTTCTCTCAGTGTTCATTCAATTGAAAATAATAATTCTAACAATTTTTTGGTCGTAATTCCCGGTCAAAATATTTTAGAAGGTATTCCCGTTACTGGGGAATTTGGAGAAGCATCAGCTAAAGAGGAGGAGGAATTTACTTTTAGATTGGAAGCTAGAGATAGCCAAAACGCTGTAAGTTTAATAATAAAATTTATTTTAATATTTTTCAATCTCTGTTCAATCCCTTCTCATTTTTCAATACCTTCTCCAAGGGCGCTCTAATGAAGATGGCCGTTCAATTATAGTAGAAAATATAGTAATGGAAGTTCTTTCCCGACATAAAACTTCAACCGTCTTTAATTTTAATTTCTATTTTGATTTTTTAATCATTATTAGGAACTACGTAAAATAATTTAAAATTCTTATAAAATTTTAATTCAAAAATTTATTTAGGCACATTCAGCATCATTTCAAGTTTTTGTTTCTCGCCCGCCACTTGATGGGCCTAAGCCTAACCATCGTTATTCAATGGTTTTGGATGTCCCAGTAGAACGATTTCATTCAAAGCCAGAAATGCTTCGTGATTTTGTTTATAGATTGAGTGGAATTCTTAAACGTTTTCCTCTTCCATCTGGTTTGAAAATTTTAAATTTTACAAAAATTCTAAACAAAAAATCTAAAAATTTCGGGACGTAGAGAATTTTTAACTCTAATATTTCATTCCAAAATTTTACTTTTAAATATTTAAGCATCTTCACCAACATTTTTACAAACACCAGAGAGAATAGAAGCAGCTACAGAAATTTATATTGACCGAATAACAGATAATGGGTCTGGCCAAACATTATTACAATGGTGGGATGCAACAGTTAGTAGATCACATTGTGATGAAAAAAGAATTAATTCAACTAAAGAACGTATGGTACATCAACATCATCATACTGGAGTAGAAAAAGTCCGACATGAATTTGCTAAACAAATGGGTGCTCAATTCCATGTTAGGAAGGTAAAATTTAAAGGAATTTTCATAAAATAGGCATGTTAGTTAGTTTCCAAACGATCACTCATTAATTTAAGAATTTTTGGCCCATCCTCTAAGTATGGTCCCGAAAATTAAGTATAATTTAGGTATATCGTTTATAAAACTAAATGGGTTACTTGAGGGATGTTGGGCCTTTAAGCTTATCAGAAAATTTATCCACTCCAAACTCACATACCTCCACCACCGTTACAAAGTACCTTACTCAAATATTCAATATATTTAAATCTCAGGTCACTCTCGAACTTTTGGGCAAATGTTTAGCTCAACATATGCTTGACTCTATGCGTGTACGTGTTTATACAACTACACAACGAAATACCTTAGCTGTAGAGGAAGGAATTGGAAGTGTTTTTAGTGGTTGGACACAAACATTATTAATCCCTTTAATTTTGTTTGCAACAATTTTGTTGTTAATAACGGTTTTGGTTTTGTTGTGTTGTGCTCATCATAGAAGAGGAAAAAAGGGAGTTAGAATAAATAGGAGAAATGAATATACAACTAAAGGTTTTGCTTAAATTTAATTTAAATAATTACTAAATATTAGGGTTTTGCCGGAAGTTCCGGTTCCGGAAAGTTCCGGTGTTTTTGGTTCCGGTTCCGGCGAAACCCTAATAAATATTTTCTTTCAATAATTCTATAATAGGTACATTTTTTATTTTTAGTTAAAATTTAGAAGAAAGGAATAATTTTATTTTTAAAATGTAGTCCCTTCTCTCCTTTCCTAAATCCTTATAGGAATCGAACTCCGTTTTATCAAAGTTGATCATTACACCTTTATATTTTTAATTCAGTTTTTTCTCATCATTTTTCTCCTAATTATTTTATAATACATAGTTTATTTAAATTTATAGGCCGCCCAGTTGTTTTTCCTGATGAAGTTCCTCATAGAGATGAGGGAAGTTCTGCTGATGGTTCTTTAGCTACAGTAACAACCCCAATGCTTATGGAACGTGAACAGCCCCCTCTAGATCCAAATAAAATGACTATGCATGAAAATCCACTTTATCGTCCACCTCCACAATTACAAGCACAATTAACTAGAAATGGAACATCTAATTTAAATGGAATAACTAATGGGCATGCACAAAAGCAGCAACATGAAATGAGTCCATTGAGTAAGTTTAAATTTTATTATCAAATTCTCTCTCTTTAATTTAAGACCAAAATTAATAGTTATTCATCATTTTCAATTGTATTACAATTTTATATTAATATTTTAAAAAATTTGAAATTTTATTTTTAAATAGATGGTGGAAGCCCTGGTCGTCAATATATTTCTCAACAACAAAAAAGCCCTCCACCCCCACAGATGGTCAGTACATTCAGCCCTCCTGGCGCACTTCGTGCCATTGACGCCTCTCCAACACCTCAAAGGGCACATCCAACACTTCCCTCTACATTCCAGAGAGAACATCCACATCAACATTCTGTCCGTTTTCATCAACATCCAACACCTGTTGGCCAAAGGATGCCACCGCCATATATTGCACATTAAAAAAATTTTCTTTTTGATTTTTGAAGAATAAAAAAAAGAATAATTGTGTAAAAACATTATTTCAATTATTTATTTATCCAATTATGGACATTTCTATATATCTCACAAAATTTCTTCTCAAATATTTCTTCAGGCTTTAAAATAATTTCAGCTTTTTTTATTGAGAGGCAAACTATTTTGCCAATAATAAAAATAATCTTTAAGGAAATTAATTAATTCCAAGTAATTAATTAGGTATATGTATTTCCGAATTAATGCCTGAAATAAATCTGTCTGAACAAAATTTACTAAATTGTCAATCTAAAAATCATGTATTGAATCTTCTTTGTTTTTAAATATTTTTGATTTTTTTAAAATTTTTAAATTTAAATTAATATTTTAACCTAAAATAATCAAAACCTTGAAATATTTAAAGATTATTTTAATAAAAATATTTAAGTTTTGATCTTTATTTACAAAAAATCTCTTAATATTTTTTAAAATTTTCAATTAAATCTAAACACTATTATTTTATTTTCATCTCATTCCTATATTTTCAATTTATTAACTATTTCTCTTGCTTTCACAATTATCTAATTATTTTTAAGCCAGAAAATTTGTTTTTTCTCGATTATTTTTAATTTTATAAAATAAAATAAATTTTGTCAAATATTGTGAACATTTTTAGTGTTGGGATTAATTTAAAGACTTAATGTCGCTTGTATAATGACAGATTGCATTAAGAATAATTTCTGAGATTTTTAATTTATGGAAACGATTAACTAATTTATGATCAATTTTAAAAGATATTTAATTAAATTTAAAAATCTTTTAGAGAAATAACAAAATTTTAATGATCGCGGCGAGTTAGGAGTTAAGTTTCATAGATGAAATTCCGTTTCTTTTTTTGAAGACTAAACCAAAAATATGGAAAAGATTTTCAAAAAAATCTTAGAGCTGAAAGTTCAGAAGACGAATAAATATATTCTGTCAGTCAAATATAATTATTAATTAAAAATTATGTGTTATGGTGTTACCAAATCTTTTAAAATTATTTTTTCTCTACAACTGATAAAAATGTAAAAATTTGATTCTAACTTCAGTAAAATAATTCGAAATTCTTTAAAATAAAAAAAAGATATTTTAATTTTAAATAAATTTTATGGCGTTGATAGATTAATTAAATAAAGTATTAGAATTTTGATAAGAATAGTTTATTTTACTTTTTAGTAAACAATAATGTGAGTCACATAATATTTTAGAAGGATGTTGTTCTTATCATTTTTTTCGTTCACAAATTTGCGATAATTTTATTTGATTTATTTTGCTTAAATTAAGAAATATTTTGTTTGTTTATTGCTAAATAAATATGTATGTATAAATAAACAATATTTAAGAAATATTTTTAAAAATTTTGAAAACAATTTTCAGTTGTGCATTTTCTGTAGAAATTAGGACGTGATAAAATCTTGTATAATTTAAAAAATTCTACCCTAAAGTTAACTATTATTTAATAAATAAAAAACAAAATTAAGAGGATTTAAATTGTTTTTATTTATTAGGCTATACAATGAAAATTTCTTTTAAAATTTAAAAATTTTTTTGAATTATTTTTTACTAAAATAAATAAATTTTAGAATTTAAATAAATTTAGTACTAAATAAAAATGAAGTCTTTCATTTTCCTTTTATTTATTGCTTTTACAATTTATTCAACTACTTTTTCTATTCCTATAAAGGATAATGATAGACCAGAATTTTCTCTGAAAAATGAGGAAAATGAGAATGCTGGAAAGGAATTAATATTACAAAAATCCAAAAAAGCTTCAAAAAATGTAGTTAATCGAGCAACTTGTTATGATAACAATTTAGCTACATATATTAATAATGGACTTTATTATTATCCTCAAAATATGGGACAGCTTTCTAATTATATTTTAGAACGGGTAAATTAATTATTGTTTAAAGTCTGATTGTTTTAATATTTTTGAATATTCGCTGTTTTACTCCCCGCATATAACGGTATAAGTTTATTTCCGAATACCTGATTTGTAAACAAGCAATGCATATCTTTAAGCATTTTGTTGCATTAGCAGTTTAAAAGCGTTACTTCGCATTTTCTGTAATGTTATCAGTTTATTGTGGTACGACAATCATGTATCCCAACTGTGTATCCCTATAAACCCCTTTTATTAATAAATTCTTTATGAAGTGAATTAGCATAACGTTTCAAACTAAAATACACCCCTCGTTTTTTTTGTGATTATAATTAATCTAATCTACATTTTAAAATATTCTGTTTATATTTTAGATCAAATCTGCGCGTTATTCAGGCTATTGGTTTGTACATGCGGTAAGTTTATTTAATAAAAATAATTATGAAATTTTTAATTAATTGGACAAATATTCTTAAAGGCAATAATTACTGGTCAAACTCAAGGTCTACATTGGCAGTCCTCTGCAACAGGCGATATTTTTTCACCTACCAGCCGACACGGATGTAAATTTTAATTTATGATAAATTAAGATTTCAACGAATAACTAAAATTAAAAATAATTTTTAATTAACAGGTTATTATCACGACAATTATACTTACGTTGTTATTCTGAAATATTAATGAAAAAGGAATAGTGTTTAAGAAAGAAGATAAATTTAAGTCAATTTTTATTTATTCTATCAATTAAAATAAAATAAGAGTATAAAAATATTTTGAAAAGTAATACACTAAGGCCTTGTAAATTTAGGGATTGATTTCATAAGTATAATATAATTTTAATGGAATTAGTATTACCATTAAATAAAATTACTATCAACCTTTTATTATGTAAATATATCTAATTTGGCATTGAATATTTTGTAAAAAAATTTTAAAATACTCCCAGAAAAGGAAAAAACTAGTCGAAATTTATGATATTATATTTAATTTCAGGTTTTTCTTCTTAATTTTTTCTTCCTTTCTTCCGGAAAACTCCAACGTGTATAATGAGGATCTACATTGTTGTTATCTTTTTGTTTGTGAATTCGATTGGCTGAAGGAAAAGTCTCGGCATTTGTATTATTTGAATTTTCTTTCTGTAATTTAGTTATTTATTAGTTAATTTTCTGGAATTATATTCTAAAAATTAATAAATTATTTATGTCAAAATTAAGTTAAGATTAAGTAAATTTACAAAAAACTGTTTATTTTTAAAGAATAAAATTCTACTTAAAATTCATTACAAATATTCTGATAAATTAATATTTAAAGTTAAATTTGAAGAATTGTTTTTTCGCTTGAAGGATTAGAATAAAATATAAAATACCTAGTTATTACAATTATGTATTTATTTATTAGCTTACCTCCTCCCCATTTATTTCTATTTGTTGATTTGTTTCAGATAATAAAATTGAAGTACAAAATCCACAAGTTTGTTGACATTGAATTTTAATAAGCCTTTGGTAACGTATTTCTGCACAAAACCCTCTTTGAGCCAAGGATTGGCAATTTAATGAACGATCTCCGCATGAATTACCCAAATCTTTAGAATCAACTGCACCGACCTTTGGGCGGAATTTTCGTTCTGAAAATGAATTCATGATTATTTTATAGATTAAATTAATTGATGTAACAGAGGAGAGAGATTTAGACTAACAAAAATTTTTTAAATTTGCTTTAAAGTATGTATAGTAGCAACCCGACCCGTCGGTCGGGTCGGGTCGGGGGTCGGGTTGCTACTATACTTTAAAGCAAATTAAAAAAAATTTTTTTTTAATTTTTTCATAAATTACAAAAATAAATTTGTTTATCAAAAATAATTCACTCAACTTTTTGTTAACTCACAACCACTAAGTATTTGTAGTTTTTCAATATCAAGATCTGTTAATTCTAAATTGTCACGTAAAACAATTCCATCCTAATTTATAGAAAATTCTTTTTCTTTAATTTTCTCAAAATTTTCCAAACCCTTTTAGGCCGCATTGTCATCATTGGCTGTCTGCTTCGTTTATCAATTCTTCCAAAAGCAGTGCCGTCATAATGCATAAGAGAATGGTAATCATAAGTGTGGTAAATATCAACATCAGTTAATTTTATTTTGTCAAAATTAACTGAAAAAGGGGAATTTTAATTGTAATTTATCTTTTATTTTATTGAGTGGATGTTTTAATTTTGTTATTTATTATATTCCCGAAAAATTTAATAGTATTCTAACTTTCTTTGCCAGGTTCAACGTTTTTCCATTGTATTTCAATATAACGATCACGGTCTGGTCTTTGATGTTCATGCTCTAAACCTTTAAAATAATTAAAATAGTGTCTTGTGCCAAGCTTTTGCTAAACTCTTAATTAACGAGTAATTTATGATTAGTATTCACAAAAATTTCATTAAAATTAAATTTACCTAATGCATGCATAACTTCATGCCTTTAATAAAATTATTTAAATAAAAATATTTCTAAAAATACCAAATAATATAATCATTAAGACATCCAGCTGCTAATGAAAGTAATTGACGTCCACCAACTTTACCAACAAAAGAAAAACAACCCTTTAAAAGATTTTTAAATTTAAAAGGAAAAATTTATATATTACTTCACGCATATCAAAATAAATAAAATCTTTTTGATTATCTCGGGGTATAAAACGGAAACAGCTGTTTGCCTCTATAACAGCAAGAGATTCGCGAATAGCTTCTTTCCTAAAAGAATTATTTTTTATGATTTTAATTGAGAGTTAAACTAAGCTCATGCATAAATTAATAATTATAAATGTAAAGCATATAGCTATTTAATTCCTAATGGCTGTGCAGTAGGCGGCGTGGTGTAATGAATAACAAACGCATCAATCCGGTCTACTGAAGATGCTGGTTCACTTCCAGCCGCCGAATAACCTTCTGCACTAGCTAAAGGAGAGAAATAGCTATAGCCCAGCTGCTTTACTTAAAGTAAGGTTTAATTTAAAAAACTTCCACTATACTTAACTGTCTTTCAGAGAATTTAGGTGAAAATAAAAAAGGTATTTCATTGTCAACCCAACGGTTATTATGCCTTTGTTTTATTGCAATATGTCTTGTAGGTATTTCTTGTAATTGTTCATCTGTTTCCTCTTCAATTTCTTCTTTTTCTAGTGTTTCCTCTTCCTTTATTTTATTTTCTTTTGATAAATTTTCAATAATGTTTGGAGGAAGAAGTCTACGCATTTTTAATTGTTTGGGGGAAAGTACTTAAATATACCTAATTAAATTCTCCTTAGTATTTACTTACAAATATCTCCGTAAATTAAAAGCTGTTTTTCACTAGTTCCAACCATTTTTTCATTAAATTTATAAGGAGAATGAGATAATTTTATATCTACATTATTTTCATTAATTGGGACGGTTAAATATATTAATGGCATATTAAATAATATTATAACAATTATTTTTTGTTTATGGCTAGTTTTCATGCTTAACATACAATATTGGAATGAATCGAAATGAAGGGAAGGAAATAATTTATGTTGAAAAATTTAGGAAAAATTAAGGACGAAGTTAAGAGTCTTCAAACCTTGATTTAAGCTTGCTTTTACTTTCTCAAAAAATATTTTATAATAAGATATCTCCGAACTATCTAATGATTATTTAAACGTTTATTGAATAGCGGAAAACCATTTTTGTTTGGCCAGCAGTGTCTGCTGAGATTTTAGTAATAATAACCATTGTCCATATTAAAAATAATAAAGAATATTTATAACGATTTAGTCATTTAAGAACAAATACTGCTCAAAAACCAGGCTAACTGTCAGAAAAAACAGTTAGCTCGGACAAATGAAATAATCAGCAATTTATTTATAAAAATTTTCCTCAATTTAATCAAACATAAATATTAATAAAATTTTCTCGAGATCATAAAAATATATTTATAGTTAATTCCATTTTCAAAAAATTATTTAGATCTTTCTTTCTTTTTCCTCAAAATCCTCTCATCCATGGTTTAATTGAAGGATGTTGATTTCTTATAAATGGATTTGTAGAAAATATTCCAACTTTTCCTTCCCTTTTAGTGCTTGTTTTATCATTAATATTAGCCAAATCAATTATTTCTTTATCATTTAAATTAGGCAAAATAATATTTGGATTGCTCTGTCTCAACATTCTTCTCGTTTTTTGTCTTAATTTTCTTCCCTGTGCATTTCTTAATAATTGCTCTAAAGCCGCCTTTAAATTCGGCACATTATTCATTTTTTGGCCGTTTTGATTGTTCTCAACTTTTACAAATAAAGAAGAAAATAGTTGATTTTCTTTGTTGTTATTATCAGAATTTGTTTCATTTATTTCCTCCAAAATTTCCTCTTCTTTTAGTTTAGGAATTAATTCATCCATTTTTATCAATTTTGATGCACGGAAGGAACGAGGGTTTTGCTGAAATTCTGGATAGTTTTCGAATTTTCTGTCGTGGTCTGGACTGTGTAGTAAACACTGGATGGGAGAGAAGTAGCATGGCCTGAAAAATTAAATTTTTTGACTTGTTTGAAATTCCTGAATTTTAGGGAATAATCAAGAATAGGGTTGCAGCTTCAAACCGAAAATGAAGAATTTGGTTTCGGTTTGTCGGTTCAGTTTCGGTTAACCGAAGTATTTGTGAGACCGACAACCCTAATCAAGAAGGATTATAATTAAATTATTCTCCTTAACTAAAATATTTAACCAAAACATTAAGGTCAATATTAAATATTGGGTTTTGATGTTTCTAGGAATTTTTGGATTGTATATTTTTTACCTTCTAGAGGGGGAAGAGGGTCTTCTAATAGATTTTAGTATATTTTCATTATCACTAGAATCAATAAGAGGCGATTCAACTTCTATATTATTCTCTTCATCTTCTTCTAAATTATCAACAGATCTTGGCATAATCTATAAATATTAAATTTTATTAAAATAAAAATTATTATTTTTTTTATTTCCTTCAAATAAATTATGTTTAGATTAAATATATTAATTTAAATTTTAATTAATTTTTATTTAATATTTTTACTTTCTTTTCCTCCTCCACTTGATTTGAACCTTCATTTCTGTTTTTTAGCAAAAAATTTGGAAAAAGAAGATTTCTTTTTTGTAAACTTTTCAATTCTTTACATAAACCAAAAGGTTTATTTAAAAATAATAAAAACAAAAATATTATTGAAATAATTAAAAATATATTTTTGTTGAATAATTTCATTTTGTTAAGAAATAAAAAATTATATTTTAAATTTGCCGTTTAAATAAAAAAAAATGTGTGCCCAAATGTATGAATCTGTTAAAAATTTAAATTTTTATTTAATTAATTTTAAAAAATAATAATAAATGAATAATAAATATTTAATCTTTGACATTTAAAATATAAAAGAAAGGAATTTAAAAAAACAAGAGAGAATGAGCGGATTTAATTAAGGAATTTAATTAGGTTTTAATGTTTGTAACAAACATCATTTTATTAAAAACGGATTTTTGAATAGAAGGATAGAAGGGTAAATGTCCAGTTGACTCCCCACCTGTCCGCAAAGAGAATGCGCAATTTTCCGTGTCCGGTAGTCTCGTCAGAGGTTAGTTTCGTCAGAGGACATTTTCGTCAGAATTAGTTCCGTCAGAGGTCCTTCTCGTCAGAGGTCAGTTTCGTCAGAGGGGTTTTTCGTCAGAGATGAGTTTCGTCAGAGGCCTTTTTCGTCAGTAAGGCTCCCTTTTTAAAAATATAATTAAACGGCAGTATTATAACTCATACTTGGTTATTTGTTTCTGGGTTCGAAAGAGCTCATTCGAAAGCGCTCTGAAATGCTGATTCTTGTTGTGAAAAATTTGAGTATACAAAAGTAGTTAGTAACACCGCTTTTTCGTGGGAGAATTAATGACTTTTTGGCGCAACCCAAGGGTTTAGGGGGGTTTTCCTTTTGATCCTAAAGGTATAGGGGGTTTCCCTTTTGATCTCCTAAAGGTTTTGTAGGGGTCTAATTAAGATTAATTACAGTATACCAATTTCGCGCAATGTTTTCAAGAGATAACCCAAGGGTTTAGGGGGTTTTTCTTTTGATCTCCTAAGGGTTTTGGAGGGGTCTAATTAAAATTAATTACAGTATATCAATTTCCCGCAAAGTTTTTCCTTTGAGTCTGAGAGACAACCCAAAGGTTTTAGAAGGGGTTCTACTTGATTTTAAATATTTTTGAATTTCACTTGATGGAAAATTTAACTTATTTCTATTTATGTTCACCTAAGTATTAATTACCTATTGGCATTCTTTAAAAAATATACTATATAAACAGATAAAATGATTGATTAGATTTTAAAAATGTTAATTAAAATTATTTCGTTGTTATTAATAGTCTACAAATCCTCAACTGAAGATAAGATATGGAAAATAGAAGAAGCCTTAGTATCATTATTTCGACGAACACCCGCCCCACCTGTTTATGTCATAAATGATATTTTGTATGACAAATGTGAAAATTTACCTTTTATAACAAAATTTCCTAAAAAATCTGTATATTATATTGGAAAATTTGGAAAACACTGGGATCAGTTGGAGGAACAATTAAAAAGGGATAAAAAATTAAGAGATGAACAATTGAAAATGAAAAGAAAGAATTCTTTACAAACATCTACGAAACCTGTACCAACTAATGAAACAGATTATATATTATATTCAAAATGGAGATTTTTAAAAGAACCCCCTTTCTCAACAATTATAAACCTGTTCAAGAAAAATTAGTGGGCGTGACTTATTTCCGAGTATAAAAGCTGATGAAAAATCAAATCTTGTCATTATAAAAATTATTGATGGCACTTAACATGAATAATAAGAAACTTCTTACCTCCCAAATTTTACCCGAAGTAGAAATAAACATTAATCCAAACGGAATAACAATCTCAAGTGCCCGTTTACTACCACCTCGATTTATTCCTTATGACCAAGGTGGTAAATGTCGTGAATGTAAAAGCACAGAAGTGGAATTAGATTTTGTTGTGACAAAGGAAGGAATTACAATTTATTGTACTCGGATTTCAGGAACACGATTTGTACCCTTTGATATAGTATATGACCTGCCTGGAATTTGTTTCTTTAAGGTAACTTTTAATAAATTAATTAAACCAAGTTTTATTTTAAGATCAAAAACAAAGGCCGCGTATTCAATATCCCACATAATTCAATGCCACCTACACAACCTAAACCACAACAACCCTGCAAAAATCAAATTAAATCTGAAACACAAGAAGACCAGCCTCAAAATTCTGCTCCACAACGAAAACGTTCAAAAACTACAAATGAAAATGTCGAACAAAAAGAGAAAAATATATTAGATGAGTTTTTTGATAGTCTTGATGCAGCAACAACAGGGATTCAGTCAGATAAAATAAACAATTTAAAGAAACAGGCTATTAACATGAAAGAAGAAGAAAACGCAGCTATAGAATCATTATTTAAGTGAACATTAAACCATTCAAACATACTCATTTAAAAATTTTAAATTAAAATATGGAAACATTGTCATTCTCAGATAAAGAATTAAAATTTAAACTTCCTTTTGGTATGATTATTTCAGGACCCAGTTCCAGTGGAAAGAGTACTTTTTTATTAAAATTTATTTCTGAGACAGAAAGCTTAATTGACCCTAAACCTAAAAGCATACTTTATTGTTTTGGTGAGATGAGTAACATTGTTCCTATACTTCAAAAATCAGGTGTAAGTGTGTTCTCGGGTGTACCTCCAGATGATCTAATCAATAAATTTCAAAAACCTTTGCTCCTTATTCTTGATGACCTCCTTCTGACTATTGATGAAAAATACTTATCAGAATTATTTACAAAGAAGTCACACCATCGAAATTTTGCAGTAATTTTTGTTACACAAAATTTATTTGAACGTAAAATCAAAGTCGCACGACAAAATGCTCAATATATTATTATAATGCGTTCTCCTAATTCTGTCTTATCTGTCCGAAATATTGGTGTACAACTTTTCCCTAGAAAACTTGACTACTTTCTTGATGCTTATCGTCAGGCAACTAACAGACCGTATGGTTATTTAGTTATAGATATGCATGCTTCGTCTGATCCAGGATTACGACTTCGTACAAACATATTTAAGGAAGATGAAGAAAAAATAATTTTTATTCCGAAAAACAGCGCATAAATGGTTAGCCAAATTGTCAAAGAAAACTCAAAATTTTTAAGCATATTATCTCGCACAAAATCGCAAAGAAAGATAAACCGTCTTTTAAGACTTTCAACAACAAATCAATTATTGGCTTTAGTAGAAATTTGTTTGAATATAGTAAAAGCTCGTATTAATCTTACAAAATGTCAAAAGAAACGTTTATTACCATATGCAGACTTTGTCCGGAAAATGAGTCGTATCAAGAGTGAAAAAGGTGCACGAAAAACTCTAAACCAAAAAGGTGGAGGTATTGGAACTTTTGCTGCGCTCCTTACACCTGTCCTTATAGAACTAGCAAGATCTCTGGGAAGCTCTATAAAAAGCGATAAATAAAACAAAAATTAACAAAACTATGGCAAACAAATTTATTCTAGTTCCTGAAGATATTTACAGAGGACTGACAACATACGATGCAGGAGACCCCAACCTCGATTTTATTAGAAGTGATCTCGAGAAAATTAAGAGGAAAAAGGATAATCCCTCTGCTAAGAATGTAAAATATAATCAAGAATTAAGAAGATATCTGCAAATGAGAAACGAACAACAAAATAAACCAGTCAAAGTTGAAATGGTGGCTAGTCCTAAAGGAGCAATTATGAGCACAAATACAACACGTCCCTCATCTAATTTAACAGAGGATGATGACGATCTATTAACAACAGATGACATTTCTCTTCCCTCATACCCGATACCACCTAAGGACATAAAACCTCTATCAACTTTTAATGCACCGAATGTACCTCCACCACCGTCATTGTCATCAACTTATTCTACTAAAAAACATTTTAAAAATATAGTAGATGAATTGCCACCTATTCCTCCTTCACCACAACCTATAGTAAAAAGAGAAAATAAATCCGACTTGAAGAAATATAAAGTGAAAAAACATATCAAAAAGGCTAAAAAAGTTTCTAAAAATAAAAAAAAACAAATTCCCCAAAAGCATTCTGAAAATATAGAAACAAACCATATTAAAACTCCAGCAAGTCCAAGTCCACCCATTTATCTCAAGGTTACAAAACGAGAACAAGAAAATAATGAGGTTGAAGGAGTAAAAAGAAAGAAGAGAACAGATAAAAATCGAGACGACGAGCTCAAACAAGAATCATTTTTATTGAAACAAAAAGCTATTAAATTAAAACAGTTAGCCGATAAAAGAAAAATTTTATCTGAAAGACGAAAAATTAGTCAAAAAACCAAAGTTCCATTAGATCCATATGAAATTGGACGACTTCGTGATAAAGAAAATGAAAAATCAAAAAAAAGAAAAGTCATGAGAGAAGGAAGATCCCCTCTCCACCAACAAGTCGTCAAAAAGTAAAAAGGAAATTTGAGGGTCCTATTGGAAATGAACTAGCTGTTATGAAAAGACAAAGAAAAGTTACTAAAAAACAATCACAAAGAGCTTCAAATTTATGGGTTAAGAATTTAAAGAAAAGAAATTTATATAAATCTAAAAATAAATGGGCATCAAGGAAGCCAACACAAAAAGATATAAACAGTTTTAAACCTTCCCTTTGGTAAATAAATGGGTGATTATACTAAGCTCCTTGATGATTTATATAATAACCCTGAATCACCTGCAGCTTTTTCTGGAATTGACCGTCTTTGGTATGAAGCACGTAAGGTTCTCAAACATATACCAAAAAAGGTCGTACAACATTATCTAGAAGGACATCGAACATATACACTTATGCGTCCTAAACGTATTCATTTTAAAAGATCAAAAACTGTAGCTGCTGGGTTTATGACAGACGTTCAAGTGGATTTGGCTGATTTTCAACAGTTATCCAGAAATAATAAAGGAAATCGTTATTTGCTTCTAGGTATTGATGTTCTATCTAAACGAGTGTTTGGTGTTCCTGTCAAGTCCAAAAAGGCTGATGAAATGATAGAAGCTTTTAAAAACTTAATTTCACAAATGCCTATGAAACCACAAAGAATTTTTTCTGATAAGGGAACAGAATTTAAAAATAAACATATGAAAGATTTTTTTGAAAAGGAGGGGATAGAAAAACATGAGCCAACACATTCTATAGTCAAAGCTTCTGTTGCCGAAAGAGCAATTCGTAATGTTAAACAACGACTTTACCGAAATTTTGCTCAAAAGAAAACATTAAATTGGATTGATGTCCTTGAAAAAATTTTAGAAGGAATAAATAAAGCAAAAAGTAGAATTCATGGAATGAGACCTATAGATGTCAATTTTGATAACGCTCAAAAAGTATGGAAACGAATTTATGGGAAAATATTTTCTTCAAATAATAATAATAATACAAAACCAAAACTTAAAAAGGATGATTTTGTACGAATGAGTGTAAATAAAGGTGTTTTTGAGAAAGGTTATTTACCAAATTGGGGAGATGAAATATTACAAGTGGATAAAATAAAAGAAACCCCTTTACCTATTCAATACAAAGTCCGCGATGATAAAGGCGAAAAATTCAAAGGTTCATTTTACAATGAAGAGTTAACTCGGGTAAGAAAGGATGCTGATACCGAATACAGAATTGAAAAAGTTGTGAGAAAAAGAAAGAGACCAGACGGAACCTTTGATGTTTTAGTTAAATTTATAGGATACCCAGAACGAGAATGGATTCACGAGACTCAATTAGTATAAAAGAAACAAATTTTTTCATTATTGTAAAAATTTTTTGTGATAAAATAATGTCAAACAGTTTTTTTGTCTTCCTACCTAGTAATATTCCCGATTATCCAGATAATCGTCCAAATAAATTTCGTGTTCATTTACCGAAGCCTCTCTACTTTTCTGGTAATTGGGTTTGTGGATTACATAGTATAAATTATCCATATTCATGGGCAGCAACTATTGGTACACTAGATGATCAATGGATTGATATACATTTCAAAGATAATCTTGGAATGGGCAGAGTCTTACGAGTTCCAGTTCCAAAGGCTTCTCATACTTCAGTTGAGAAATTACATGAATTTTTAATTTCCACACTTCAACATCAAAGCGAAACTTATGGAGCTTCGCCTTTGGAAAAACCTGAAGATTTAGTAGATCTGCCCTCACTTAAACACCCAAGAAATAAACGTTCATTAGAAGAGCTAAGGCAAATTAGAGTGGGGATCATTCCTAAAGTTGATGAAGTGTTCATAGATTATCCTGATCAATATTGGGACCAAATAAAAATTTTAAAAGATAAACTTGTAGAGGATTCAAAATCTTTAGATGAATTTAAATTAAGAACAGATCAAGAAAAAGATGAGACTATTAAAAGTGAAATGACAACAACATTTTGGAACCTTAGTTACAAAAGGAGTGCTTTAGAATCTCGAATTAGAAAATTGGAAGAGGAAGCAAAAAGAAGGGATTTTGAAAAGAACAATTCAGATGTCAACATTGTTGTAGATTTTTTCGAAACCTACCCCGAAAATTACAATGAAATATTAATTATAGACCATCTCAAACTAATAGCTCTCTTCATAGAAGATAAAAGGGAAACACCCTTACAATTAGAGGGATTTTTACCAAGATTTAAGAAAGAAATTGAAAGAATGACAAAGAGAGTAAATTTACTTGATGCTGCTGTACTGAGAAGGGACAAACAAAAAACAGTTAAACAATATAATAGAGAGAACTATATAACCCATAAAGGCTATGTTGATAAATTTTTCAATGATAACCCTGATTATTGGCCAGCAATACGAAGTAATTTCTACGGATTGATCGCTACATATCAGGAAATTTCTAATACAAAAACTTTGTATGATGAGGAAACAGATGAAGATCGAAAGAAGGAATTAAATACTAAAATTGATGGACTTAAAAGACTTGTCAATTATAGAATGGATAGATTTAGGGCACTTGAGTTTGAGGGAATTGCTAGAGACAAAGAGACAGCAGATGAACCTTACAGACCCCCACCTCTACCAACGTACACAGACATACACCCTCCAACAACACCTTCAATCCCTCCCACAATACCTACTCAACAGACTTCATCTTTAAAGTCTCTACCAAGCTATACCTCTCCAACAAAACCTGTTTCACAAGATCAACAAAAAGGAGAACAACCACCTCTTCCACCTGTTATAATTGAGCCTCCTAAACCTACAGATATTTCAAAACCTTCACCGATCCCTGAAACAACAACTCCTGTTCAACCTTCACTGATCCCTGAAACAACAACTCCTGTTCAACCTTCACAGCCTGAACCAGCTACCGAGGATCTTTCGAAACTTCCTGTTCTTCCAACTCCTGAAGAAACATTCAGTGATCCATTATGGACCGAAGAAATGGAACAAATATTAACAAAAATACTAGGGAGAACACCCACACGCCAAGCCCGAATAAATTATTTACCGAATATGCCCGCTCTTTTAAGACAGTATGGGCGACTAAAGAAGGATAAGGTTGATGCTTCAGTCCAAAAACAAATAATTGATTCGATAGAAATATTATATCACAAGGATTTTGAACGTTTTAAGGTACAATTTACTCATACAAGCATTAAATATCTATCATTTTCGCCTCAACTTGGATATGTTTTGGGGTTTGAAAATACAAATATGGTCCAAAACAGAGAAATTGCAAAGTATGGATGTGACTTAAGGGGTGGTTTTTCAAGTTTTGCTGTGTATACAAAAGGACTAACAGAAAATATGATAATTGGTAATAGTCTAAGTTCACTTTTACGTGTAGTCTCTGTGGCCGGTGCAAAACCTGGAGAATATAATGAAAATATCTATGATTCACCAATATATGCTCGTGTTTTACCAAAGGAAGTTAACGAAATAGAGATTGAAATAAGAACAATGGATAATGGTAGATTAGTGCCATTTTCGTTTGGTACGGTACTCATTGTTTTAATTTTTAAAAAAGTCATAAATTTTTGATGTTCTCTCCAGTGTATATAAATAGTAATTTTTTATTTATTTTCAAATAAAAATTTTTCAAAAATGGTTCATGTTGTGTTTGATACTAGTACTGTTGGTTATGACGATTTTTTACAAAATAATTTAAATGATATGACCGGTACAGGAGAATATACTGATAATTATTTTCGAGGTTCCTCACCCTTTCAAAGAGGTTATGGCATTCAGAAAGGAGCTGGAGTCGGTGATGTTATGCGCGGTCTGTGGCGTTTTTTTCTTCCTGTTCTTCGTAATGTTGGAAACACAGTTAAGGCTGAAGCACTTAATACGGAACAACGTGTTATTGATAGGGTTAGTCAAGGAGAACCCATTAAAGAGGCTTTCATCAGTGAAGGAAAGAAGGGAATAGACGCTGTGCTTGATAAAGGAGGTCTTCCAAAACAGTTTGGATCTGGGGTTTCGAGAAAAAAGACTATAAAAAGGCAAAAATTACCCAGTTACCAAAAAATTATAGGTAAACCAATTAAGAAGAAATTGAGATCAGACGTTTTTGGATTTTATTAAAAAATGAAATTCCATAAAATTGATAACGATAGTATAAATTCAATAACAAATGCTTTGGATTTTTTTCAAATTCCTCCCACAAACGTCAGCATATCGTCATCAAAAGTTTTTGAGATTCTTACAAGTAATCCGCTCACAGATACACCTTATCATTTCAAAATCCACTCTAGTCAAAACTATATCGATCTATCAAAATGTTATTTATTTACCGAATTTCGAATTCGAAAAGAAAATGAAAGTGGACAACTTGTAAATCTTTCTGTCGCAGACAATGTTTCTTCAATACAACTCATAGGGCAAACTTTTATTAATAATATGCGAATAAGTATCAATGGTCGTGAAGTTTTTAACGCAAATTCCCTTTATGCCTACAAAACATATTTTTCTCATGAATTATCATATTCACAAAACGCAAAGAGTTCACATCTAAATTCTGCAGGTTATTATTACAATAATACTACAACTCAAGAAGGTGGTTTAGATACAATCGAAAGGAGAAGGTTATTTGAAAAAAGTAAAACTGCACAATTTATTGCCAAGCTTGATGCAGATCTTTTTAATCAACCATTATATTTAATAAATCACTGTGAGATAGACATTGAAATATTACCAAACGATTCCCGGTTTGTTCTTATGACATTTGGACTACAAAATGCTATGGAAGTAGCAACACGTTATCATTTTGAAGTAACAAATATGAAACTTTATGTTAAGAAGGTCGACTTAATGGATGGGCTTGCTTTAGATATTGCTAGGAGACTCGAAACAAAACCTGCCCGTTATTCTATAAGAAAAACTTTAATGAAACCTCTTTTTATTAGCCAAGGTCGATATGAATTTAATGCAAATTTATTCATGGATCAAATACCCAGACGTATTACGTTGGGACTTGTTTCTAATTCAGACTATGTCGGCAACATTACTAGAAGTCCTTTTAATTTTCAACACTTTAATGTCCGTGAGATTAGTATTATTGCTAATGGCAGAAATTATCCTCAGGCTCCATATGACTTTGATTATGAAAATGGGAAATATGTTCGAGCATTTAATGACATGAATGAGGCAATAGGGTTATCAAATTCGACTGAAAGTAATGGAATTACTTATCAACAATTCGGCAAAACTCACTGTATATATGTTTTTAATTTGACTAATAGTGGTGAAGACCATGGAGGGGCTTTCGATTTAATCAAAAATGGGACAACAGCTGTAAATATAAAGTTCAGCCAACCTGTTCCTGAGGGTGGAATCATGCTAATAGTAATGGGTGAAGCAGATTCTCTCATAATGTTAGATAAAAATAGAACAATCGCGAGTGATACAACTATATAAACAAAAGATATCATAATTTCAAATCATTATTTAAACATGAACTTTTTATCAAAAATCTTTTTAATAAAAATTTTTACTCATATTATTGAAGGATTATCAACAGATGGTACTATAAAATTAGATAATTTACCAGAATATTCTGAACTTGTTAAATATTACAGAGGTGAAAATATTACAGGAGACCCTTTGTTACCTTCAAAAGAGAAAATTGTGGCACCAGTTCCAAAATTTTTAAATTTACCTTTTGAAAATTTACCCTTGCTATGCAAAGAAAATCCTAAGGACAATAGTTTTTATGGTCATGTATTCTGCTGGGGAATGATTGGTTTATATGCTCTTCTTATAGCAAGTTTGATTATTTATCAACTTCGTTCCGTCCTCTGGTTCAAATTCAACTTTAATAGCAACAACCATGTACGCAAGTCAGATTACACAAATTCTCAGGGGAAACCCGAAGACATCACAAATATTTCAAGGATGTTTTCCGTGTAATCAGTTACCTAATCCTAACACGTGTAAAGGAAGAATTTTAATTATCAATTTGGATCCTTTTGGCTACGAGGGCTCACATTGGATTTCTTTATTTGTGAATAAAAGAAATGAGGTGTTCTATTTTGATAGTCTATCCCTACCCACTAGTATTTGTATAATAAATTCTTTCCTTAAAAATTTTTCTAAAATTGTAAAGAATCTCAAACCGTACCAAAATCCAGACTCGAAAACTTGTGCCCATCATTGTATTTCCTTTGTCTATTTTATATCTCAAGGGTTAAATTTTACTCAATACCTAAAAATGTTAGATAAAAAACCAAATACAGATTTATTTGTTATAAAAATTGTGAATAAATTAATTAATTAAATGTAGCAAGGTGTGTTAATGTTAATTCTGCGCAATCTGGACAAAGAAAAAAAGTGTAAATAAAAGAAAATTGATCTTTCGGATTCAAAATCTCGCACTGGTCCCGAGTCATAGTAAATAACATGCAGTCGTAACACCATTTTCCTCCTCTAAAGTAATTAATAAGCATACTAAGACGAGCACCTTTATCAAGTATCTTCCCTTCTTTCAAAGTAATGTTCATATAATTAACATAATCCCTCTTTTTAAAAGTTCTGTAAGGAAATACTCCCTAAATTTTTATTTTCATTAAAAATATTCAAGTTAAATCAACCTCTACAAGTTTGATAATTTCGTTGTCAACGAGATTGTCTGTTTGTTTAATCATTTTAGTTGAAGTTTTTTAATATTTTAGTTATCTTAATACAAAATTTAGATTAACACAAAAAATTAGAAAAAATCATAATACAAAAAATCTTAATACAAGAAATTATAATTTTGATTATTGAGGGTGGACATTATTTAAAATATAGATAAAATTTGCATAAATTCTGTGATTAATTACTTAGGGTGTGTCTTACTCTGAAACTTAAGATTTAAAATATAGATAAAATTTGCATAAATTCTGTGATTAATTACTTAGGGTGTGTCTTACTCTGAAACTTAAGATTTAAAATATAGATAAAATTTGCATAAATTCTCTGATTAATTACTTGAGGATGTGTCTAAAAATGAATTTTTAAATTTAAAGATAAAATTTGCATAAATCTGTCAACTTGATTGATTACTAGTCTAAATACACAATTATAAATTTGCATAAATTCTGGATTTAATATTCTCAGATTTAAATTCAAAGATAAAATTTGAATAGATTCTGTGATTGATTACTTGAAGGTGTGACTTATTTTGAAATCTTAAGATTTAAAGTATAGATAAAATTTGAATAAATTCTGTGATTGATTACTTGAGGGTGTGTCTTTATTTGAATTTTTCAAGATTTGCATAAAATCTGGATTAAAGTGTAACTTATTTATTCTTAATATTTTAGGTAATAATAAAAATTTACTCAACAGACAAAGTTAATAAAGGCGAATCTAAAAATTATAAAAATAAAAATTTTTAGCAATTTTAATCATTTTCAATATTTATTAGAAAATAATAATGCAACCTGTTTCAAAACGTGCGCGTCAATTTTCTATTGATTATCTCCTTGCTAATCAACAAGGAAATGGGAATGAAAATTCTGATCGTTATGTGGAGCGAATAGGAAATTCTTTATGGCACAACGCCAAATTCAACATTGTAAAGACGTATTCAAAGTTTTTAATAAAGGATGTACCAAACGACCCGGAGTCCTTACTTTCAGGTTTTTTTACAAATTTTATTTAATAATTTTAAAAATTCAGGGATTTTTAACTATTGTGTAGATGATGCGATTGAGCGATCTAGGGAGAAAGGGATTGAACCTGATCAGTTAGCATGTACCTTAAACAGTGATTTTTTGGATTACGATATTTGGGTACCATTCAGGTTTCTAACTTATCAAAAAATTTTGATAATAAAATTTTAGCGATATTACAAATAACACAGTTGACGCAATGTTGAATAGATGTCAACACATTGCTCAAAGCAAAAAACAAGACGAGACAACGCTTTGGGGATCACCATTTAAGATCACAATAACTACAATTAATAGAAAAGGGTTACCAAAAAGAAGAATAGTCGGAGGTGCGGCTCGAAAACCAGCAAAAATTCGTCATCAAATAAATCATGCTTCTCTTATAAAATTTGCAAATCCCGACAACCGAAATCATTGTCTTTTTTTCTCTTTAATTGCAGCATTTGTTCAAAATATTTGTAACTGGCCTGGTTGGAAATTTTTTGATTACATCAACTCTCGTTATGGAATGGCAGGTCGTTTTGTAAAAGATACACATGAACTAATTAATCTTATTGGAGCACCTATGAATTTAAATGAGTACGATGCAGAGGAATGGATTCCAACGATAGTTGACCATTGGAATAACATCATATGTGTAAATCAATGCCGTGTAAAGGTTTTTGTTTTTGGTGAAGAAGGAAATTATAAACCAAAATTCAAATATGGACCAAGTGACTACGACACACCAATTATTATTTATCACAACAACAATCATTTTTATGCTGTAAAGAAGAGCGGTAATTTGTTTGGAAAACTATATTGTTTGTCTTGTGAATCGGTCTACACTCGAGCCCAACATCATTCAATTACATGTATTGCTCGTTGTAAGAATTGTTCAAGAGTCGGTCCAACTTATCCTTGCAAATCTAGCAACACTTTTCAAATATTGTAATACATGCTATAAAAATTTCCACAACAACGATTGTTATAGACATCATCTATTAGTTGGATTCTGCAATCGATCAAAAAAATGCAATGTTTGTGGTGTGATTTGGAATGTTTCTGCAAATACAAGAAATGGTCGTGAAGGACATATTTGTTCAGAAAAGTTTTGCAACACATGCGGAGATTTTCACGAACCGAAACGAGGATGTTTCATTAAACCACTAGATCCCAAAGAACGTGATTCTTACAGAATTATCGCTTTTGATTTAGAAACAATGCAGCAAACAACTGTTCATGAGCCAAATTTTATTTCAGCAAAAATCTCATGTCCTGACTGTATTATAAATGGAAAATGGCAGCAAAGTCTTCATACTAATAATTGCAATATTTGTGGACAACATCGAACAATTACATTCTCTCAACAACCTTTCAACAACACTATTGTTGACAAGAAAATTGTTAATGAATCACCTCTTGCAGCATTTGTTGATTGGTTAATAAATGGTCTTCCTCAAAATTGTGATAGTATTGTTTTTTCTCATTTTGGTGGACGTTTTGATATGGTGATCACTCTTAAAGAAATAGTAAAGAATGGAATAAAACCAGAAATGTTGAAAAAAGGAAATAAAATGTTTGAAATGAAGATGAAGATCAACAAATACAACATAATCTTTCGAGATACGTTTAATATCATGCCTATGCCTCTGGCTTCTTTAGTTTCTGCTTTTGATCTTGAAGTTGAGGATAAACCATTCTTTCCTCACATGGCTAATAGACCAGAGAATTATGGCAAAGCAATATTTCCAACAAAAGAAGATTATCTTGCTCAGGGGATGATGCCGGAGAAAAGAAAACATTTTGATCAGTGGTATGAACAACAAAGAAATGTACCATTTTTCCTTGATGAAGCATTGGCATCATATTGTACTAACGATGTGGAAATTCTAATGTCGGCCTTGATATCTTTTCGAAAAGAATTTATGAATGTAAATTTTTTGTTAAAAATTTTTTTATTCTTTTGTTTAATAAGGTAACAAAACGTGGAGCATGTGAAAGAGCATCTTCAACAAAAGCTCATGATGGAATAGATGTACTTCGAGAATCAATGACAATTGCTTCAGCATGCATGAGACATTTCCGTACTAATCATCTCAAAGAAGATCATTTAGCACTCGTACCTGAAAGAGGATATGATACATTAAATGGAAATCAAAGTCTTTTGGCCCTTAAGTTTTTCAATTGGTACGCTGAAAAATTCAATGTCGAAATTAGAAATGTTCATTCAGAAGAAGGAGAAAAAAGGTTTAATTCTAATAAATTTTAAATAGAAATTTTTAAATTTAAGTGTTGGAAACTATCAACTAGACGGATGGGTAGAGGAAGAACAATATGGTATTGAAGTCAACGGATGTGTTTGGCATGGTTGTCCTGTTTGTTTTCCGAATGAGAATACAATTATGCCATCTGGGAAGACTGCTGGATATTTACGAGAACATGATAAGAAGAGGTATAATTTAAATAAGGAAATTTTAATTAGAAAAAATTTAAGAATGGATTTCATTTTGAGTCAAATTGAACGGGTTGATGTATATTGGGAATGTCAGATTATGAGTATGTTGAAACGTGATTACGAAATGAAGAGAAAATTTGATAACTACATCGATGACGGACCAATTAATATAAGAAGCTGTTTTTATGGAGGAAGAACTGGTCCTTTAAAACTTTTCCATAAAGCAAAACCTGGTGAAAAAATATCTTACTATGATGTAACATCGCTCTACCCCTTTATTAATATGACAACAAAGTATCCAGTAGGACATCCTAAAGTTCATATCTTTAATAAAAATGTAAATTGGACTAGTCCCCGTGACAACATTTTTGAACTGGCCATTCTTAAAGTATTTGTTATTCCACCACACAACATTGATATTCCGGTTCTACCTATGAAACTTGATAAAGATGAAAGATTATTATTTCCTCTTTGTAGAACATGCGCGTGAGTATTTTATTAAAATTTTAAATAAATGCAAAATTAAAGGAAAATGTATCCTGAAGGAGGAGTCTTTGAAGACTATCGTTGCACTCATAATGATGATCAACGGGGTTGGGTCAGTACTTGTACATCAATCGAACTTAATGTGGCTCTGGAAGAAGGTTATACTGTTACAAAATTGTTCCGTGTATTGGAGTACACTAAATATGATACTGAACTCTTTAAACCTTACATTAGCGAATTTATGGCTCAGAAAATTCATTCCTCTGGCTTCGATGATAACATTAAAAACAACAAGGAAGCTGAAGATAAATTTATTTATGAATGTGATACTAATTTTGGAATAAAAATTGAACGAAGTAAAATGATTCCCAATAAAGGAAAAAGAACTCAAGCCAAACTTATGCTCAACAATCTTTGTAATTTATTCTTTTATTTAATTAAACTTTATTTTAAAGGGAGATTCTCACTGCGAAATTTTGGACTCTCTCAATGCATAATAACAGATGACCCTGCCGAACTTTGCAAGTATATGTATGATCCTTCAATTGAAATAACTAGTATTGATGAATTAACACAACAAATATTGCTCCTTTCATATACAATGAAAAAAGATTGGATTGAAGAACACGAATGTTCGAATGTTGGTATGTATTTGTTTTTTATATTGCGAATCTTATTTAAAATTTCTAGTAATTTCTTTATGGACTACATCAGCAGCAAGGATTCATCTACTTCGAGCAATGCAAAAGGTTGTCCGTATGGATGGGTGTACACTCTTATATACAGGTTAAAGTTTTTCTAATTTAAAATAAAATTTTTAATTTAGACACTGATTCTCTCATCTTTGCTCACCCTGAGAATATGTGCCCTTTAGGACTTGGACCACACCTCGGGCAGTTCACTGACGAATATCCAAAACACAATATTCTTGAATATGTCTCAGGTGGAGCGAAACAATATGGCCTCAAACTTTTAAAAAGAATACTACCGAACATGAATATATTTTAAAAGTTAGGGGGATGACACTTAATACTGATGTAATTAATAATCAAGGGTTAAGATATCAAACATTTAAGGACCAGGTTTTAAAATATGCAACCACAGGTTTAATCCAATCTTTAAGTATATATTACCCCAACTTTCTTTGCCCCTCTATTAAAAATTTAAATGTTACCACACAAGCTCGTCGTAAGATTTATAAGCCTTTTGTTGGGAAAGGGATAATCCGACCATCTGATTATTGTGTTTTAAGTTTTGGTTTCAACTTTTAATGTTTTATCATATTTATTTTTAATTGTGTTCATTTTAAATATATAAATAAATAAATCACCATTCATAACTATCATAAGTGAATTTTGGTTGTGATAATTGAGGATATGTTTGTTCATCTGAGTCATCATCTTCCATTATAACCAGAGGACTATTTGAACTTTGAGATTTTTTCGAATTTCCACAAAAGTCTGATATTGATTCCTCTTCATTAATTAATTCGAGTAACTCCATTGGATAATAACGATTTTCTTTAAAACTTTTCTTTTTATTCGTAAATTTCTCTATAATACAATGAAGATAAGGATTTAGGAGTCGAATTCGATGTCTCGCATAAAAATGTGCTGTGACAGAAATATTAAAAGGTTTAGAAAGTCGTCCATAAGCTGGTACAAAATTTGCTCCCTTTTTTGTGATACCTCCAATTATAAATGACTTTTTATCTCCATTTCTATCTTCATATGTTGTTCGGACTTTGCGACCACATAGAGTTTTTAGAATAATTAGTCGGTTTTCAGGATGATTAAGAATATCTCGTAAGGATTTTACATTACAACAGAGTATATTTGCACATTCATCACTGACAAGTTTCATTTTTAGAATGAATGGAGAGATTGATTAATAGTAAAATAATTTGAGCTTAAATACCCCTGAGAATGCCTCCTATATAAACTCAGAAATAATCTTTAAATATTCATTTACCTGGTTCATAAAAATATTTTAAGATTTCTAAAAAATCAATAAAATGAATTCAAATGATTTAAATAATATTCCTCTTCCACCTTTACCACCACCAAGTATTTTGGAAGATATTGAAAATACAACTGATAAACCCTCAAATTTGCCGCGTGAAACATTATGGAAATTATTTAGAGGGAAATTTCTATTCACGTTTTATTTATGTTCAGGTTTTAATCTTTTTTTATTTTAATTTTCAAATTTAACTTTAGACTGCCGAGATAGAATGTTTTACTCAACAAATAAAATAAATCGTTCAAATGAAAGAGTTGAAGTGAAGTTCGAAATTTGTAACAATTGTGTGAAGACTAATTGCGATGCGACAGATATTTTAGCACCAACTCGAAAGATTACCAAAAAATAATTTTTATTTTGATAATTTTTAAACTAATTATGTTTTTTATAAAGATAAAAATTTTAGAGATAAATATTTTTTAATTAATATTTTGAGACTTTTAATTTTTTAATTTTACTATAATTTTTAATTAATTTATCTTTCACTCTTTTAAGTTCCCATACTTGTACTTAATGTTCCTTATCCTGAGCGCAATGTTTCCAGCTGCGCGTTCAAAAATGTCTTTTGCAAAAAAAAACAATTAATCTTTTTTTATTTAAAATTTAGTAAAAAAATACCGCTTTTTTATGGTAATAGGCAAATTTGGTTAGTTTTCAATCTCGTCGGCTTTTGTACTTCAACATTAATCTTGGAAACATATATCTTCGGTGTTTATTTGAATTTTCAAATGTTATCTTTATAGACAGATCTATTCAAATGGGCGTTTTCAAGCTTATTTAAATATTTACTAAACCATTTTGAAAAAAAAAACGGTCTTAAATTTAAAATTTCTTATTTTATTTAAATTTTGATTTAATTTTTAAAGTTTATTTATGATTGGCTTTTTTAATTTTATTTTAAAATTTTTAATTTTATTTAATTCATTTTAAAAATTTTTCTGAACTAAAATTTACTAGAGATTAATTAAGTTATTTTAAATTTTATTTAATTTATCCTTTATCTAAGTATTATCTAAAGAATTTTAAATAGAAAATTTTTCTTTAATTTTAATCTACTTCTATCTTAATTTTGAAAGTTTTTAATTTGTTATTTTAATGTTGAAAGTTTTTAGTTTATTATTTTAAATTTGAGTTTTTAATTTATTATTTTTTAAATTTGAAATTTTTAATTTATTATTTTTTAAATTTGAGTTTATTTTTTGAATTTTATTATAATACTTAAAAGCATTAAGGTTTAATTAGTTTATTCTAATTAACATAGGTTATTTAATCTTTAAAAACGTTTTAATTAATTTTTAATTTAATTTTTAAATTCTATCTTATTCACTGATATTTTTATAATTTTTAAATTTTGTTAAGTTATTTCAAAAAATTAAATGCCAAACAACAACACCAATAGGATAAATGCTCTTGAAGAGCAAAATCGTTATTTAATGTTTACAGTTTTTCAATTACTTGCTCGTCTAGAGTCAGTTGAAGGTTTTTTAGAAAATGGATTAGGCAGCGGCCGAGCATTTCGGCGACGAAATCTCCCTGTTACACAGGGGGTTCAGCAACAACCGCAACAACAGCCACAACAACAGCCCCAACAACAGCCACAACAACAACCACAACAACAACGGCAACAACAACCACAACAACAACAACCGCTAATTGAAACTCCACGTACAACAAGAACTAGAGTAAGACGCCGAATCAATTGTAATAATTGTCGAGAATGTGTTGAATGTGAATTTCAACGGATTAGACGAGAAGATCGTCAACACACACACACACAAGGATTACGAAATGTGGAGAGAAATGAGCAACAACAAATTGAACCAATTCCTGAAAGTGTTATGGCACGAATCCGCGGAGAACTTGGAGAAATAGGTAAGCATGTAAACATATAATTTATTTTTTAACTTCTAGATTGCCATCAATGTGGAAACTGTGATATTTGCGTCTCTGTTCGACGATTCCAACGCCATCGTCTTGAAAACCGACGTATCCGCGAAATACGGGAACAAGAGCTGGAGGGAACAGTTAGAGGTAAGATTTAACTCCAAATTATTTTATTATATTTATATTTTAGAGGACATACGTGCTGTTCAAAATCCTGTGCGATATGTTGATGAATTAGAACGGGTTCAACGACAACGTCGCCAACAACAACAAAACTCTGAAGTTCAATTTGTATGGGGTATACATAAATTTTTATTTTACTTAAAAAATTTTTTAATTTTAGAAGGTCCTTCCTTTTTGGCCCCGAACCCTGCTGTGGATTATCTTGATTTAGATAATCAACCAGGAACCAGTGCTGCAGCTGCTCAACAACAGACTGCGGTAAATTTGACAAATATTTAATGTTTAATTTAAATTAAATTATAGCGTCAACAATATGAAAATTCTCTGAATGCAGAGGATTTTTTCAATCTGCCATCAACTTCAACGACAGCATCAGCACCAGTCAATATTCTGTACCCAACTCGCAACGGTTGGGCAGACTACACCTTCTTAAACTTAAATGGACTTGGCCCCCTATTTATTGAACCAGAACATCTTGAACTGCCCGAGGACGGCTTGTGCCTTCTTTGTTGTGATAGCCCTGCTACAATTTATGGACAATGTGGACATCAATATTATTGTAATCGTTGCGCCTTCAAATTGTGTCAAGGCATTGAAGGAGCATGTAGATGCATGGTTGGAGAATGTAAATGTAAGGCCATTTTAAAATGTTTGTACTGCCAGAAATTTACCCCCTTTTTCCGTTTTAAATAAAGTAGGGTTTTTTTAATTGTATTTTATTTTTTCAAAATTTAACTTTAATAATTTTTCTTTTTTTAAACATCTTTTTTTGCCTTTCTATTTTAATTAAATTCAAAAATAACATTTATTATTTGTCCTTTTATAAGTTATAAATTGGGTTGGACACAATCGGTACTCTCATTTTTCGGTTAAAAATATGTTTTGAGTTTTACTTAAATATAGATTTTATTTTCGTGGAATTTTTTAAAATTTTACATATTTAAACCAATCATAATTATAACTAATTTTTTAAATTTTCATATTCCATTTTTTTTAATTTATGAATTTATAAATCATTGAAATAACTAATTACTTTAATTGTAAGTTGTAAATTTTAAATCTAACCTGTCCCATTTTAGACTCAAAATATTGAATTTATTTGTAACCTCTTTAGATTGCATAAAAATATTATTGATCTAAAATTAAATTAAAAAATGAAACATGAATGCCTTTTTTGTATTTACTGTCTTTTTAAACTAATATAATCCTTTTTACTTTGACCATTTTTATTTATTACCTAATTGTGTACATGCTTCTGTATTTTCACACTATGAATATTTAATAATTGAATAAATAAATTAATTTAATATGTGCAGTTTTTGACATTTCAAAAATTCTTAATTTTTCTCAAAGTATTTAAGTCTTAATAATTTTTAACATTTTAATAAACCGTATTTTCACAAATTTAACAACAATAAAAATGGAAATTTTAAAATATTTAACCAAATTTAAATTTATTAAATAATTTCTCATTCATCCAAGTTTCTACAATTTAAAAATTGAAATACTGTATATCCTTTAATATCTACCCTGGGTAATTATTGCTTCGACCTTCCGCTGGAGGGAGTAATTAATAGAGGCGGGGGTATTTATTTAAGGGAGGGCAATTATATATAGTATACCGGAGGTAAGGTGACTTTGTCCAAACTTATTCAATCACGGTGATTTTAGTGTCATTTAACTCAGTTCGACGAGCTTTTTCGAATGAGCTAACGTTTGTTTATTCGAATTTTTTATCCAAAATTCGCCAATGTAGTTCTTCAATTTTAGAAGGTCTGATTAATTAATTTCTTAAAATAAATAAGAAATATTTACTTATAATCATTCATTTTTTACTATTTTCGATTAATTATATTTTAGCTAATTGAAGAAAAGGGTTACTAAGCTAATTGAAGAAAGGGGTTACTAATTGATGGGAAGGGACCAAAACAATTTGTACCTATTAGAGATGAGAAAGTAATAAAAATGTATTAACATATCAATTAATCTATATTATTTGTAAGTGTCAAAAAATAATTAAAAATACTTTTTTTGGCCATCAAGATGTGATCTTTTGGGATATGTTCACTCTTCGTATACGGTAATTTTGTTCTGTCTGACAAAAATGTTTTAAGGAAAAGGTTTAAAAGAGAAAAGAAGGCAAAGAGCAAAAATTAATAAATGTAGGAAAAATGGGTCATTAATGTAGGAAAATAGGTTAATATTGATTTTAAAATTATTAGTTTTCTTCTATTTACTTATAGTCATTCATTTTTTACTCTCTTCGATTAATTCTATTTTTATTATTTTTATTAAATTTTAGCAAATTTTAATTTAAAACTTTAAATTAATATGCATATATTTTTCGATTCTTCTTCTTCTTCTTCTCAGGATAGTGGAGATGATTTTGAATGTAAGTTATATGAGCTTTAAAAATTTTTAATAAATATGCAAATTTAGATGACAATCCGTTGGCTAATAAAAGTATTTTTTATAATTTAATTTGAGATTTCAATTAATTTACAAATACTAATAGATGTTATTTTAGAGAGTGATTTAATTTCAAAAAATTTGGATGGTTCAAAACCTTTTTCTTCAAAAATGGCAACAGCTTCTACTATTCCAAATGCTACTAATTCTTCTTCAAATATTGCTACAAAAACAACAACAACAACTACTACTACTTCTACAATAATTAATAATGTTCTCTATTAAATTATTTTAAATTATATATTTTAAAAACTTTAAAAATCATTAATTAAGATTAAAAATTTTCAACTAAAGTCCTTTTTTCTTCGTTTTGTTTATATTTTAAGTTTTATTATATCTCTTTTTCTTTTTTATATATAATGAGATTAGCTGCGTTTACACGCGTAATCTCAAAATATATGAAAAATTCGATTCTATTTTTTTTATATATAATGAGATTAGCTGCGTTTACACGCGTAATCTCAAAGTATATGAAAAAATCGATTCTATTTCTTTCTTTTTTTATATATAATGAGATTAGCTGCGTTTACACGCGTAATCTCAAAGTATATGAAAAAATCGATTCTATTTCTCTTTTTTTATATATAATGAGATTAGCTGCGTTTACACGCGTAATCTCAAAGTATATGAAAAATTCTATTCTATTTATTTTCAGAAACAAATTAATTTCTAAGCTTCTATAATTAAATATATATTAAAATTAATATCTTAAATTTAATCAACAGGCTCCAGTGTTTATTAAAGACCCAGATACAATTCAGGAAGTTGCAAATGTTTCACCTGATTTTATTTCTTTGAAAGTAATATAATTAAAAATTCATTATTAATTTTTTGTTGTTTACAGGAATCTCAATTTCTTGATGATTTAGTGCTTGGGCAATATGCAGAATTAATTTCTTCTAAATACAACATACATGTTGTGAATGCAGATGTTTTACACATAATTGCTAAAAGGGAGGACAAACAGGCTCCAGTCTTGGACATTGATCTTGAAGAGCTTAGGAATACTTATGGTATCTTTTTACTCTAATTAATTAGTAAAAACATAATTTCTTATTTGTTTTATAAAATTATTATATTTTCTGCGAATCTTTTAAATATAGTAAAATTTTAACAAATTTCATTATTCTTTAGGCTTACTAATTTTCATCTAATTTTTAGGAATAAAACAAAACGCAAGTTGGACATTTTATTCCTTTTTTGTTTCTAGAAGAGAACATGTGTCTCTAATAAGAATTACAGCAAACGATAAAGCATTAGTTGAAATAAATGTTTATGACAGTTTACACACGCCAGGCCCAATGTAAAACTGTTTAGACATTTTTTGTAAGTTATTTAAAAATTCAGAAATCAAACGTCAAATACCTGGAAAGAGGCTGTATTACCAATAAAATATATAATCGGTGAAGGATTTTTATTTGGCAAATGTGTTTTTATGGAATGTCCACAACAAACAAATGGGTTTGATTGTGGTTTAATGTCCTTGGCTGCGTTAGAAGTGAACGATATTTATTTGAATATTTTAAAATTATTTATTTAGAATCTTCTCTCTAACCCAAATAAATGGGAATATTCTCAAAAGAATATGAATTTTTATAGAAAATGGGTTCTCTTTAAGTTAACTGAAAAAAGGTATTTAATAATATATTTTTAATATTATCTACCTAGTTAAATTCTTCTTCATCTTTAACTTTTCCTACTACTAATCCTTCTGCTGCTACTAATTCATCTTCCTCAACTTTTCCTACTACTACTAATTCATCTTCATCAACTATTCCTACTACTAATTCATCTTCATCAACTATTCCTACTACTACTAATTCATCTTCATCAACTATTTCTACTACTACTAATTCATCTTCCTCAACTTTTCCTACTACTACTAATTCATCTTCATCAGCTATTCCTACTACTAATACTTCTTCCTCTTCTACTAGTAGAAGATGCCGCTGTCGTGATAATACTGATGCTCACTCACCAACAAAATGCATCAAAAAACGTAGAAAATTTGCAGAAAAAAATGAAGATGGAGTAAGTTTTCTTCTATAAAATTATTTTAATATTTATAATTATATATAATATTATATATAATTATATATATATATATTAAAACAAATCTCTCTAAAATCTATGTTAAATAATTAATTTAAGCGTCTTGTTTTTCCTGATTCGGTAATAAACAACGAACCGTTTTGGGCTTTTGACGAAATAATAGATGTTCGTAGGGATGAAGATGGCAACCCAATAAAATTTTTAGTTAAATGGAAGAATTTCAAGGAGCCGAAATGGGAGGATCCTGCTGTTGTTGGAGACGCTCCTGAAGAGTTTTTTAAATTTAGTTTTAAACTCGGTGTTAAAGAAACTTTGGTCGCAATCTGTAATAAGACTAAGAATCCGCATATTCTTAGCATCGTAAAAGATGTTGATAAATTAAAACCTGAGTTAAAGCTTGAAGAAAAATTCCCTATGTTATTCGATTTAGGATCAGTATTTCATGCTGACCCGAATACTCTTACTTCTAAACAGAAAGATAATAATAGGAAAATAAAACAAAAAATAATTAAAACTATTAATCAATAATATGCTTTTGAGGTACAATAAATTTAATCTTTCTCTTTTTCTTGTTATACCTGTCTTAATTATGAATTGTTTAATTAATTTTTTGTTTATTTTCTTTATTATTTATTTTACTTTATCAAATGGTACCAAAAACATCTAAAAAATACCTAATAGTTTATAATTTGCAATTAATTTTTTCTATAATTGGTATCTTTTTTAATCTTTTTATTTAAATAAAAATTTCATTTTCCTTTTATTTTTAAATTTAAAAATGTAAATGAGTCATAAATTGCATTCGTTTTATTTCTTTAAATCTAATTATTCATCCTTAACCTTTGGGTTTCCTTTTGAAAAATTGTGCGAAATTGGTATACTGTAATTAACCTTAATCAGACCCCTCCAAAGCCCTTAGGAGATCAAAAGAAAAACCCCCCTAAACCCTTGGGTTATCTCTTGAAAACATTGCGCGAAATTGGTATACTGTAATTAATCTTAATTAGACCCCTACAAAACCTTTAGGAGATCAAAAGGGAAACCCCCTATACCTTTAGGATCAAAAGGAAAACCCCCCTAAACCCTTGGGTTGCGCCAAAAAGTCATTAATTCTCCCACGAAAAAGCGGTGTTACTAACTACTTACAAATGATAGCTCATTCGAGTCAGCTCGACGAGTGACTCGAGCGCGACGAGGTGATGCCTCCATGTGATTTTTCAGGATTCAGGAGTCTTTAATTCGGTCCCTGAATGTCGGATAAACTTCTTCCAAAACTAATTCGACTCATTTTTTAGAGGTCTTTCGAATGACACATCATTTGCCAAAATCGATCCAGAATCAAATAATCTAGTATAAGTCATATTACTGCCGTTTAATAAGATTTTTAAAAAGGGAGCCTTACTGACGAAAAAGGCCTCTGACGAAACTCATCTCTGACGAAAAAACCCTCTGACGAATCTGACCTCTGACGAGAAGGACCTCTGACCTCCCAATTTTCACCCCTTTTCTTGCGTTTTTTCTGTAAGGAGATGCGCCCATTTTTCCTTTATGTATGGTATGCACTTTGACTCATGAAAAGATATGTATGTAGAGAAAAATAGAATAATAATTAGATTAATTAATTCAAATTTCAAAAAACCCTGTTTTCGGTTCTGAGTATTGGTCACATAACGGTTTTATTCTGCGGATTTTTTTAATTCGCTCATTTTTATAAATTTATGGTTATTAGTTTTTAAAATTCATATAACGGTTAATTTTTGGCAAAATATCTTAAAAATTCCGGTTTTAAAGCCGGTCGATCTATTATTTAATAGAAGCTGATTTGGCAAATAGACGGTTCTCATTCCTAAATTATAATCATTAAAATGTTGTTATCCCCCTGATCTTTTAGAAAAATAAATAAAATTAGACCAAATTTGTTTTCAATTTATTATTTTTCTCTACATATCTTTTCATGAGTCTTTCATTATTATTTATCTTTTCCTTTACAAAATTAAAAAATTTCCTTACAAAATTCTATATAAAATTTTAAATAATAATAGTTTTTAATTTCAAATAAAAATTTTTATTTTTTAAAATATAAAAAAAATTGAACAATTAAGAAAATATGTAGGTAAAATTAATATTTAATTTTCCAAAAATAAATATAGAATTGATAAAAAAATATCTGAATATATTTAAATAAGGCAACATTCCTAAAAATAAATCTGAGAAAATTTTGTGAGACTATTAAAATGTATTTTCTCAGGGTTTGAATTATTTGGGTGAATTATTGCAGAATTTATAGAGAAAAATAAATTATTTTTATTTTTAATTAAATAAAATGATTTCATTTATTTAACAGGAAAAAAGGAAAAAACAGCCAAAAATAAATTAAAATTAATTGAAGAAAATATTTATTTAATTATAACCACCTTCTATTAAATGCCAAACCTACCCAAATATTTTAATTAATTTTTGTTTTCAAAGAATATTTATCCAAAATTTTGTATAAATTTTTAAAAATAATTTCGGACAAGAAAAAGGCAAAACTGAACAACTCGATAAAAATTATAAATTTTATATCAATAGCAGAATTAATAATTGCTTAAATTATTTTTTAATTTACGTTAATTAAAATAAAATTTAAGAAAATAACTACCTGTTATAAAAATAATTAAATATTAACTTTCTTTGTTAAATTTAGATAGTAATCAGTAAACAATTAATTCACATATATTTTAATAAATCTCAAGAGAAAATTTAGTAAAAATAGGTAGTATTTTTAAATTTAGATGATTTTACCCAAGGGATTCGTAAAAACTTGATTATTATATGGATTATAATTTATATAATGAATAATTTAAAATAAATATTTAAATTAATTATTAACAAAAAAACATAAAAATAAAAATAAAAAATCACAAGATTTTATTATATTTTTGTTTTTAATAAAAAAAGCTTGAGATAATTAATGTCTGAAACGGAAAAAGTTAAAAATTAAATTTTTATGGCAAATTTAATTATTTAATTCAAAATTAATTAAAATTTTAATTAAAATAATGGACCAGTTATAATATATTTATTTATTTAACAATGAATGTAGACCTCAAAAAATGTTAAATTATCTAATTTATTCTAAGATTTTTTCAAAAAAATATTTAAGAAAATTTAATAACTCTTTTCTTAAATTTTGTAAATTTATTTAAAAAAATAAAATAGAGTAAAGAATTGTTATAAATTAAAATTAAATAAAATAAATAAATAAAAGAAAATTGTAGAGTGCCAAAAGAAAAAATAAATTAAATTTTGTTTGTCGATTAACTTTTTAATATTAATTAAATAAAATGAAAGGGAGAACAGATTTTTTATAATTAAAACAAAAGAATTTTATAGAAATTATTTAATTTTTTAAAAATTTATTCAGTTTAAAATTTAAAAGAAATATATTCAGAGAAATCTAATTTTCGTGAAATAATTAGATTTTAGAAAAAAATAAATTTTTATTAAATTAAGATGAACATTATTTGATTAATTTTATAATCTTTTTGGTAAAATATTTAAAATAAAAAAATTAATAATTTAATACCACCAAATTAAATCTAGAAAATTTTACAAGTTGTAAAACTGCAAAAAATCTGATTTATGACCAACTAAAAGTTAAAAGGAAGATTGACTCTAAAAATTACAAAGATGACAGTTAATCCCATCTTTGCAATTTTAGATTTGGTTAAAGAAACAAAACAAAATAGTTTAAATGTTTATTTTGAGACAAATTTGGCTCATAAAATTTTTAATATTTTTAAAGTGAAGGGGGGGGGCTTTCCTAAAATAAACGTCATTAAATATTTCCTCTTTTACTTGAAGTGGGGGAAATAAATGTTTAGAGAGACCAAATCCTTCCTGAAAGACACTTCTACCTTTAAAAATGAAAAGAAAATTATAAAAAAAGTCTGTCTACTAAATATTTAAATAAAAATTATTTAAAAAAACGAGCAAATAAATGAATAATAATTTTGTGTGTGTGGGCGATATAGAAAAGTATAAAAAATAAAAATCTCAATAAGAAAATAATTGGGCATTTTAAAGTGAAAGAACATTTTTTGAAAATTATTATTTTATAAAATTTAGCGAACAATTTAAGATTAATCAGACTACATACTTTACTAATATTAATCAGACTACTTCGGTTTTGTATAGAACAAATAATCATTTATAAATATTGTGTTTTAATTTGTATAGTAATTGTAAAGAAGAAATTTTTTTTTGTAATTTAGAAGAATCATTATTGTAGGGTTATTAGCCAATTATTGCCAGAATTATTTATTGAATCTGCTCCGACTAAAGATCTTAATCTTTCCCGAAATCGTGAATTTATATTTTTTTCGACTATGCCCCTGATGCAAAAAATATCCTTTTATGTATTAGTAAAACAATGGATATTATTATTAAAATAAATATACATACTTTTAAACGGCTAAACGACATTTGCGGACCCGCACTTGCGGACCGACACATGCGGACCGACTTTTGCGGATTCGCACTTGCGGACCGACTTTTGCGGACCGACTCTTGCGGACCGACATATGCGGACCGACATATGCGGACCGACACTTGCGGACCCGACATTTGCGGCCCGAAATGAAATAAAAAATAAAAATATTTAAAAAATATGTAAATACTTCAAAAAATTTAAGAGAAATTTATTTAAAAATGAAAATTAGAGATGCGCCCGACCCCGTTCCCAAATCATTTTTTCAGATATATCCTTGGCCCCTCCCCGAAAAAGTGTTCCCCGCCCCCCCCCCCCCCCCCCCCCCCCCGACCTCTATTAATATAGGATCAGACGATTGTTTCAAATAGAAATTAAGACTAATGAACGAAATTTTTTTTAATTATATCCAAAAATAAATTTTTAGAAAATTTTTAAAGAGCTGCGCGTAACCCACGTCAGATGAGGGTGAAATTCGATTACCCGAGTAAAAAACCAGAACTTTGTTGTAGCGTTACTCGCATTTTGGATAAGAGTTTTGAATCAACCAACCCGCAGCTGAGAGTTGGTTACCCCTACCTCGATTCTAGAATATAGCCCCATAAGTAGAAAAATTTCCTTTTTAAAAAAAGTCAAGAAAATGGGTAGGTTTCATAAAAAAAAGAAAAATTTTGCTGGATTTCTGGGTTGTGATCATCTTTTTAAAAATTCATTTCGGGTCCGCAAATGTCGGTCCGCAAGTGTCGGTCCGCAAAAGTCGGTCCGTAAGTGTCGGTCCGCAAGTGCGGGTCCGCAAGTGTCGGTCCGCAAGTGCGGGTCCGCAAATGTCGGTCCGCAAGTGCGGGTCCGCAAATGTCGGTCCGCAAGTGCGGGTCCGCAAAAGTCGGCTAACCCTTTTAAACATTTATAGAAATTCTGTAAGTATTTAAATATAAAACATAAATGTTTTTTTGTTAAATTAATTATTTTTATTTAATTTGAAATTTAAAAGAAATATGTACATATATACCAGGGATGTGCCGAAACAGATTTTAAAAAGCGAAAGGCGGAAGGCGAAATTGCGAAAGTGAATTTAAAAAGCGAAAGACGGAAGGCGAAATAGCGAAAGTAAATTTAAAAAGCGAAAGACGGAAGGCGAAAGGCGAAAGTCCAAAAAAGACGGAATTTTGGCGAAAGGCGAAAGACGGAAGGCGGAATTTTTTAAAATTTTTCCGCTATGATAATATAACTCTAAAGATCGGTCAAATCAAAGCTTTGGTCGCAAATCAAAGCATCATTTGAGTGTTACAATCCCTATTAGTATTGGACGGATATAGGGGATATCAAGGGATTTGCGGGGTATCTAAAGGCTATGAAGTCAATGTCCTCTTTTTTAGCCGTATTTTAGAATAATTTCAAAAGTGTTGGTGGATCATGGAAAATCTCCTATAAGCCTAATCATATCGAGTTATATAAAGGGAATAAAAAGGATATCGGACGATTTGATTAAGAGGATACGGGAAGATTTTGAAAATTTTGGAGGACCCTTAAGCCAGATTTCTTCATTTTTCAGCGCCGCAGGCGAAAATTTTGAGAATTTTGGAGGATCCTTAAGCTAGATCTTTACATTTTTTGCGCCGTAGGCGAAAATTTTGAAAATTACGGAAGAAAAAAATAATTCTTTCAAAGAAAAATCATAATTATTCTATTTATAATAAATTAACATCTTGTCCCTAAATTTGGAGTCGAACCTAGCAATAATAAAATAGTCGCCAGTTGAAGTCTAGCAACTTAACCACTCAACCATCCATTACTTAACTTAGCAATAAAGGAAAATTATATATATTTATCCCCACACGTCTCAGTTTTTCCCTTTCTTTTCTTCTCCCAATTACCAACTTTTCCTCACATGCCGTCATTAGGGGTGTATAAAAATTTCGCCTTTCGCCCGAAAAAGCGAAAGGCGGAAGGCGAAATAGCGAAAGTAAATTTAAAAAGCGAAAGACGGAAGGCGAAAGGCGAAAGTCCAAAAAAGGCGGAATTTTGGCGAAAGGCGAAAGACGGAAGGCGGAATGGCACACCCCTGATATATACGTAGCTAAAAAGAAATGGATAAATTAAACCAAAATTGAATTTTATTGGACATTTTCCAAGTATTTTGACAAAAAGAGTAAATTAAATTGGCTACATTTAAACTAGTTGTCAAGTATTTTTGAGTTAAAATACTTAAAATATCAATGTACTTGTACTAATTAATTTTTTAAAATTGTTTGCCAGAATTTTATTTTCTTAGAAAAGATCTTAGAAATGTCTTAAAATTATTATAGATTATGTTAAAACGACATATGTATATTGAATCATTCGATAAGGAAAGCCTTAGAAATTGAGTTTATGGGTTTTGGAAATCTACAGATACTCATAATTCACTGAAAAATTTTCGTTTCGTCTCAGAATTGTTGTCTACTAAAATTGCCTGAAAGTATTTGAAATTTTTAAATTAAAAAAAGGAAGAGGCGGATATGAAAATAGAAAAGTAAATATACTTATTTCTATTTTTGAGTTTTTAATAAATATTTTTTAAAACTACCTACATATACCTACTTTTTAACTAATATAGAAATAGATAAATGCTAAAAAAAGCAAATAAACGGAAATTAAAATTTAGAATTTGAGACATAAATGTACTATTAAAGATTATTTCTTTATATTGAATAAATATAAAAAAAGGATTCCTAAAATAAATTAAAAACGGAAATAAAATTTCTAGAAAAACGTTTACATTTATTGATGTATTTTTGACTAATCTAAATAAGTTATCATTGTTATCCAAAGTAGATAGATCCAGATTCAAAACTTATCTTGTAGTGTTTGAATCTATATATAATCTTTTTTAATGTTCAATAGATATCTTTAACACTTTAATAAAGAAATAATAAAATATGCAGATAAGAAAACTTTTAACAATTGAAATTAGGAAACTTGTAATGCAAATTCTTCTGATGCAAAACATTTTTCCAGCATTGTCTTAAGATAAACTAAATTGCCTTTAAAAAGCTTCCATTTTCTTAAGAAATTTTTAATATGTCATAAAAAAGGTAAAAAATTGTTTAATAAAAAAGGTAAATCATTCATTCAGAAATTTAACCACAAATTCTAAGTAAAAAAATTTATGTTTAAATAATTGCACTATTTTAATAAAAGTTTTTCTTAATAATTTAGTGTAGGCGTATTTATATTAAAAATTCTTATGTAAATAACTTTTAAAAAATCTAGGTTTAATTGTGCGTGAATGTTCCGAGAGGAAAAAGGGAAAAATTATCGTATCCATTTAAGGATATTTTCCGAATTTTTGTATAAATTTCGAATTTTTGCTAATCCACAAAGTACAGTGAAATAGAAAATGGATCGGGTAAAAAAATATATTATATTCATCAGGGCCCGTAAAATAAAAACTCGGTCACCTAACGATGGTTACCTAACCAGCAACCACCGTCTTATGTTACCGGTTGATTTTAACCGCCGGTTGGTGGTTAGGTAATCAGGTCACCTAACCACAAGGTTATGGTTAACCTTACGACTAGAGACCGGAATTTCGTATCGGTCGGTATTCCGTACCGTACTACCGATATGGAATACCGACAAATACCGAAAGATCGAATTACGACCGTCTTATTTTACCGGTTAAAAAAGGCTCGAATTACGATCGTCTTATTCTCATTTTACGGCCCCAGGAGTTAGCCAGATATATACGGATTTTTCAACATTTTCAAAGCTGATACATTTTTCACGATCCTTAAAATTTTTCCAAGCCAAATAATGGGCTATCTTTATTTTTCTTAAAAGTGCGGACAAACCAAACAATATTTTTAATAGTTTATTTCTAAATAATTTCAACAATAATAAATTTTAAATAAAATTTCCCAATTTAGTAACATCTAAATTTAAAATGTTTGTACAGGAGAATGTCTGAAGATTTTTAAAATAAAGGCAACAAAAGTGCATCAATATAAAAGTGAATTTAAAATTATTTTCATTTAATAAAAAAATTAAAGAAAAAATGTTTCCAATACAATTTATATTTTTAATTTTAACTTTAATTATTTATTTTGTTCTTGGATTGAAGAAAAATAATAATGAATTTGTTAAACCATTTATACTTGCTCCAGTTGAATAATGAAGATATTGAAACTGAAGCTATTGTTAAGATGTATAGTGATTAAAATTAATTAAATATATTTATGTTATTTTAATAAAAAAATTTTAAATTAGTTGAATTAAATTTATTTAAAAAACTTAAACATGAGTTTAAAAAAGTCTATTTTTTTAGAAAACTTTACTTAAAGTATTTGCTTTATATGGCCATTTCAGCGAAAAATTAAAATAATTTATAAATAAAAATTTAAGTAAAAGTATTTCAAAATATTCGTAAAATCAATTTGATTAAAGGAGATTACTTAATTTTTTATTAGACACTTCCCCAATTTATTGAATATACATTTAAATATTAAATATATTTAAAATAAACATATATATATTTATATAATCTCTAGGAATTTCTAACACTCATAGTTTTACTGATTTAATTTCAGCGCTAATTTTAAATGTGAGGTGAGTCTAGGCAAAAAAACTTTAAAAAAAATATGAAAATTGAGTTGAGTATGAAAAAATTAATCACTCTCGAAATCCCACATTTTTTGATACGGGATTTACAGCGGGATCCATTTCTCAAATTCCTGACTTGACTGATGTTTAGGATGAGAGTTTTTGCGAGTCCGCCCACATTTTTTGATTTGTGTGGTTTTTTGCTCAAAAAAGGAATATGTAGGTTTATGTTACAGAAGCAAGCGATGCTAAGGATTTTGCTCATGAAAAGCGGAAATCAGAGATCTCACATTTTGAGATGGGCCGAATTGAAGGAAATTTTGTTGTTTCCTATAACGATTTTAAATTTTACATATAATTCCTAAATTTATTCTTAATTTTCAGAATATGATTAATTTCAATGTTTTTGCAATTATTATATTGCTTTTACGTAAAAATTTTCTTTTTGAATTTGAAATTAACTTTGATAATGTTCATAATTATTATTTTCAATTTGATGAAATATTATGTGTTGGTGGAAATTTTAATCAACAAAACAAGTTAATATTTCCTGAAAACTCTAATTCGCAGGAAATACATTTTATATCAAATTTGCATATCGGAATGCCATGTAGTGGTTATTTGCTAAATTTTTGGAATAAACCTTTAGAGATTGCCGACTGGGAGATGCAAGTAAATCTCGTTAAAAATAAATTTATAATAAATCTATTTAAGTGGTATTTGTATTACCCTTTTGAGTAATACAAATAATTATCTGATAAAAATACTATTGGTGTTAGCAAAAGTTTAGCAGGGAAAAATTAATTTTAAATATTTAACTTCAACAAATTAAGATACCAATTTAATAGAATTAGCTTTACTGTATTAAAATAATATGTAGGGGCAATATGTTTATGCAGTAGAATGATAAAAAAGGGTTACCACTGAAATATCATTATAAATTAATTCTTCTTCTAATTTATTTTATCTTATATTTATATTTTTTTAATCTAAAATATTAAGGAAGTGAACTTCTCATGTCCTGTTCCGAGAAATAATTTGACAACTTTAAACACATATTCGATAAGATTAACTCAACGCTCAGCCTATAGTTGGAAAGCAATTTGTGAGCAGAAAAACAATTTAATTAACGTCCCTTTTCAAAAGATTGTTAATTATTTTGAAAATGAGGCTAAAAATTCAAATAAAAATATTTTGCCTAATAGCGACTTTTTAAGGGAAAAATTAATTAAAATAATAATTGACGATTCTGAAGGAAATTTGGAAAAAAGTTTGAACGAAAAACAAATAAATATTATTAATATAATTAATGAAATATTTGGTAGAAATTTTAAAATATTTAGAAAAAGAGAAGTTTTTTTAATTTAATTTAGGTAATTATATGAATAATGTTCAAAATACAATGTCACTTTTAATACAAAATTCGAATGAAAGATTTTTGTATGGATTAATGGAGATAATAGAAAGTAATTATGGAATAAATAAAGGAATAATTGGAGGTTTATTTTTAATAATTATTGTTATAATTTAAAAGAAATTAAATTTAAAGAACAAAGTGATAAACATAAAGGAAAGAACATTGAGGAAATTCAAAACAAGAAAAAAGGCAAGCAACTTGCCATTGATTACAATGAAAATCGAGGTATTAATTAAATATATCTTGAAAATTTTATTCTTATATCGGCCGCTATTTTTAATTATTTTTCTAATTAAATAATTATTTATATTTCCCAAAAATCTATTTGTAGATTTACAAATTCGAGAGAAGGATATAAGCTTGAATGGAGATAATTTGGAAGAAATATTAAATGAAATTTTCGCTCTTTTGAAGAATTATTTAAGTAATGAAGAAATAATTCCAAAGGTTAATTCAAAACAAAAACGCAATCTTCCTCCTAAAAGTCCTTCTTCTATTCATTTTTATCAAGGTCAAACAAATGTTCGCTTAAACAAACGGAACTACGAAGGAGGTAAGAATTTTGGGTATTTAAATTACTAAAATACTTAGAACTTATGTAATATCTTATATGAGATAAATTGGAAGAAATACCTAATTTAATTTGTTTTGAAAAATTTCAAAAAAGTAAAATTTTGTATACTAAGATACATTAGCTATTTTAAATCTTAATTAAAATATTTAATTTTTCGATTTTACAAAAATAACTGATGGGCGCTCTAAAAAGGAAAAGAAAAGGATTGAACATAATTCATCGTCTAACACTAATCAACAAAATATTCATCTTCAAAAAATCCCTCAAGAAAATCCAAAAATGAAAGAAACGAATGAGTATAAGGATAATGAAGGAAATACTTCTTCAGATTCCAAGCTTAATTTGGAATTGTCTCTTAAACCATCAAATAACGAATGAAAAACTAAAGAAGAAAAGGATTTTAAATATGATTTTTTTTAACTTTTTAAAAATTATTTTTAAATATTTATCCGGGAGCTGCTGACCAACTTTGAAAAAATCGTGTATGGGGTTTGTGTCGACAGGATCCAACACATTCTGTCAAGTTATGTACAGTAGTGGAAAAAATTATAAAGACTTTTAGCCTTATTTTGAGGAAAGAAAATTTACATAGTGAGCTTATGGAATTAAATGACAAATTGTTTAGAGAATTCTCATTGGTTGTTTCTTATAGCAAATTTTGTGGGCTATAAAATAAGTATTGAAAATAAAATTTTCAATTCCATCAAAAAGGCGAAAATAATTTTTAAAGTAAAATACTCTATTTTTAGTCAATATTGGCGGTTTTGATTTCCATGATACAAGGCTAGTAGAAAAATTTGTGGTTTTTCTTTAAACTTTTACCCGATAAAATGGAGTTTATTTTAAAGAGGATGAAATTGGCTACAATATTAGCCCAAAATTATGTTCATGGGAAAATTAAAAAAATTTTTACTGAGAATTAAACAAAACTAGGCGAAGGGTCTTTATAATTTTGTCCTCTAGTGTATGTTTTTTAAATTTAGTTATTTATTTTTAAATATTTTCTTTTCCTTATATGATTGTAAACAAAACATATTTAATTGCATATTTTACTCTGTTTAATGCGATATACATTTCATCTGAAAACTTTTCTTCAAAATATTTAACAATTTCATGACTGCATAAATATTCCATAACTACATATATAAATATGTGTTTTATTTATTTATTCTTATATCTGGACGATTTTTTCTTAAGTACTACTAAAGTCGAAGTCTGCTGACTAGCTTAATCATAGATATAGTTCTCCATTTTTATTATTCAATGCAGTCTATTGAAACATAAGAAATAACGTTCAATTTTGTATTAAAAATCCGATTGATAAGCTCTTCAAACTTATTCAAAAGAACTCAACAAGTTTAGTCGAACGATATCGAAAGGACTCTGATTGGGCCAAATTGTGAATTTTGTTTTTGCCCTTCATACATATGCTTCAGAGACGCATAAAATTCACATATCAGCGCCACACTGTTGCAAAGTAATTCTAAATTTTATCAGCACATATTTTGGCATTTTTGTTATTTATCGTTGCATTTTTCATATTTTTTCATCAACAATTTTTAATTTCTGCCCAAATTTTCCGTTTTTCGTCAATATTTTTAACAACTATATTATTTACTTAATTTTATAAAAAATTAAGAAATCAAACTTAAATATATTTTTAAATAGTTTCACATGATTTTCTCTAATTTTTTCACCTAATAAATTCTCTCAGACTATTTTGTCTGTGAAATTTGTCTGGGAATCTTTAAAAATTTAAAGAAATTATTAAAAGTGCTTTTATTGAATTTTATTTGAAATGAATATATTTGCGGATTTAAAAAATAAATACATACTTTCTCGACTCTTGAATAACTACACTCTTTCGATAAGGTGAAAAAATAATAATAATCCACGGTAATTATTTAAGAAAACACAGTAACTAATTAAATAATAATTAATTTTATTTTTTAAACAATGTATTGTCAAAAATTTTAAATAAAAGGATTTAACTCTTAATCAAATTTAAAGAGTAAAACTTAAAGAACTTGAATTCAAAATTTAGAATTTTAATTAATTAGGCAATTTGAATTAAATATTTTTCTATCAGTTACAAATATGTATATAAACTTTATCTGCAATATTTGTCCGCAAATATACATATTTCTTTATTGCACTTTTCATTTAAATACATTTTTTAACTTAAAAATAAAAGTGCATATGTATATAAAGTATGTACAATATATATAAATGCCAATATTTCCTTTACCTTTAATTTACATCAGACATTAAATTTCGAATAAATGTAAACAAGAATTGCACTTTTTATCCATTATGTATTAGAGATGTCCGAGACTCTTGGTCTTGAGTCTTGACTCAAGACTTTTCTTGGGTTTTTTTCGGTCTTGGTCTTGGGGTGTAGTCTTGGTCTTGGTCTTGGTCTCGACTTTTTTGGGCTTATCTAAACTTACATCCCTAAGGATTGAACTTTTTTTAGTTTCCTTATTTTATTTCCAAAATAGAAGAAATCTGGCCTCATACCCTTCTAAAATTCTCAAAATTTTCGCCTGCGGCGCAGGACGATAGGGATAAAACGAGGATGGATATCAGCAGCTGGATTTGACTGGATTTGACTGATTGTGCTGAATTTGACTGTGATCATGTCAAAATAATAAAAAATAAACCAAAAATTTGACATAGGTATGTAACCTAAAAATTGTCTTGAGTCTTGATAATTTTTGGTCTTGAGTCTTGGGGTCAAGTCTTGGTCTTGGGTCTTGGTCTTGGGGTGTAGTCTTGGTCTTGGGTCTTAGTCTTGAGTCTTGGAAAATTTTCGGTCTCGGACGTCTCTATTATGTATACATAAACTATAATTTAGATTCTCTCTAAAATCTTAAGCACCGCCGATGAAAATTTTTGACAACCAAAAGAATCCCTTTATAATTTTTATTTATTTGTAAAATTTAATTTTCTCTTTTTTTAGAATTCAATAATCAAAACTTTTTTTGAATTAATTAAAAAATGATAAATTTTGATGTTTATGCAATTATTATTCGAATGTTGCTTTTACGGAGAAATTTAATTTTTCAATTTGATGTTGATTATGAAAACAAACACGGATATTTGTTTGCATTTGGTGAAATTAATTGTTTAAATTCTTCTCAAGAAAAAAGAATTTTTTTCGATAAATTTAATATAATAAACGGAAATGTCCATTCGATTTTACATTTTGGAGAAGCTTGTGAAAATAATAATTATAAATTACATTTTATGAATAAACCTTTAATAAATAGTGAATGGGAAATTCAGGTACATATTTGTTAGAAAACGGACCTTTTATCAAAATTTAAGTCTAAATTTTTCAAGTTCATTTTGACGGATCCTTAGTATTTATAAATATTTTAATTCAATTTGGAAATGAGATATTAGTTTTTAATAAAAAGAAAAAATTATTAATGTTTTTAGCCTCGGATATTAGCTTTAATCCTAAAAATCAACTAAAAAATAAGATTGGAAATAAAAATTATTAAAATTGAGAGAAAAGTAAAAATAGGTAGTAGTGTTTGTCAAAAGATTTCTTAACGTTATTTTTGTGTAAAAAGATTTTTTGTGGCAATTGAAATCTCCAGCAGGAGGATATTCGGAAATAAATACATATATAAATTATTGTCGAATTTTAAAAGAATATTTATCTTAAATTAAACTTATATATTTCCCTACACACCCAAAACAGAGCTATCTAACTCTGAGGTTATCAAATTCAAAGTCCAGTAGTAATACTAATATATAAATTAAATATATATTTAGACAGCAACATTTACTTGTCCCAAACCAAATAATGAATTAACATCACTAAACAATTATTCGATTAAATTAAAAGAGCTTTGGGTTTATAATTGGGAAGCTATTTGTGAACAAAAAAATACTTCAACAATATTTCCATTAGAATCTCTTCCAAAAATAATTGAATATGAAAACAATTTATTAAATTTACAAAATAATATGCAATTCATTATGGACCCTCTTAAAAAAGAATTAATAAAAATTTTGTGTGACAATTCTAGAAGAAATTTAGAGAAACTTAATGAAAAACAATTAAATGTTATTCGTATAATTATTAGATTAATTGGTAAATTTGATTTATGAAAATTTTAAACTATTAGATTTGATAAAAAAAATTTATGATAGCGTGAAGCAGGGAAAAGAAAATCCCTTTAGGAGAAAGTTCGGGAAACAAAAAAATTTTTAGGAAATTAAAAATTATAAAATAATTTTTTTTAATAAAAAAATTAAAATATATGTAAAATTCAATCTATTTAGGCGAATATACAAGTATTTTCCTAACGCCGCAACAACCTTCAGCAAGTATATTAGAAAGATTTTTGACAGAAATTATTAATATTTTAAATCGTTATCAATTAAATAATCAACTGGAAAGCCTTGGAGGAGGTTTTTATTTTATAAATTTATAAAAATAAGTTTAAAAAATAAAATTAATTTTTAAATAAATTTAATTTAGAAAATATAAATTTTGAAAATTATAATGATTATGAATGGACTAAATCATTGATAGAAAAACAAACAAAAATGATTTTAGGTATATAATTTAAATAATAATTTATTTCTAAAAATAAAATATCTATATAATTAAATGATCATCCTTAAATTAATTTATTTTTAAGAATTACAACGTCTTAATATAATAAATAACCGAAATAATATATTAGAAATTGTATTTAAAAATATTTCTAATTTGTTAAATAAATATTTAAATGACGAGAAAATAATAAATGAAATAGAAACTTTAAATTTAATGCCAAATGGACGTAAACAAAAGCAAAAATTAAAATATGATCAAAATAAAAATAAAGGTGAGGATTATTTAGTTTATAGTTTTCAAGCTAGAAATGGATGAAAATTGTGTTAAAAATCTGGATATATGTCAAAATTATTAAACCAAAAAATCGCTATTCTATTTGCATACTTTAATAATTTAAAGGTGGCCCCACCTTCTTAAAATCGAAATAGACTAAAAAAATAATTTTTAATTTAAAATTTGTTTATTTAACCTTTATAATTAAATTTAAAGAATGTTTAAAATCTACAGAGGGATGTTCTAAACGAAAACAGCCAATAATTGAAGAAAATTATTTAAATAAAATTTACAAAAATTCTTCAAGTTTTGATAAAATTTCCGAAGAATATTACCAAAAAAGACCAAAGAAAAATCGAAAAATAATCTATGGAAATAATTCAAAAGAAAATGAAAATAATAATTCTTCAACTTCTAAAAAGAGTATAAATTTGGAATTATCTCTTAAACCTCCAAATTCAACTGACAAATAAATAAAAAATAAATACAATTATTTTAAAAACAAAAATTTTTCGCTAAATATTTAAAAGTAAATTAATATTTCTTTCTCTTTCCTTTTTCCAAAGTATTTTAATTTCTTTTATAATTCTGTTAACTAAGTATACGCACCTGAATTTTTTAAGTTTTTCAAATTGGAATTGAATCAAAAATTAATTTTTTTTTAGTTTTCAAAGTTATTTATTAAAAGTTATTTTTTATTAAAAGTTATTCTGGTCTAGTTTATGCGTCCAATCAAAGAAAAATTGGATTTTTCTTGGTATTGCAAATCTGGGGTATGGTTTCAAAATATTTCTTCATGTTAGGGACCTACGCCTATTGGGTCTGGGATCATTCCTTACCCTATCCCTCGAAATTTCTGAAAGTTATAGCCAATTTTTATAACTTTCAGAAAATCGATTATAGTTTTGAGAAATTTCCAGGGATATGGTAAGGAACGGTCCCAGACTCAGTAGCCGCAGATCCTGAAGATAAAGAAATGTTTTTGAGCCATACCCCAACTTCGCAACACCAAGAAAACTCCAATTTTTCTTTAATTGGACGCATAAACTAGACCAGCGCCAAAAATTCTTCAATCATTATTATATTGAAGACTAGAAGGCTTGTGAATTGTAAGTAATGGTAAATTTTGATTGAAATCTGAATTAGTGTAATTTCACTAAATAAAAAGAAGAATCATTTTAAAAAAAGAAATTAATAAATTTTATTTTTAAATTTATCAAATTGTTTTGAATTTAAAAAACATTTTTCTGTCAATTTTAATGTTGCTACACGTTTCAATTGATTTTTATAAGTTTTAACATTTTGCCTTCCTCTCTATAATATTCCTCTCTATTGCCTACACCCACCTCTCTCCCCATATCCCATCCCCCCTCCTCCTCCACATATCCCACCTCCCTCCCTCCTCCCCCCTCTATAGAGGATTATTGAATAAAACAATAAAAAATTTTTTATTGAATTCTCCCTCTCTACACACTTACATATTTAATTTTTTATTAGCGCTCCCACTTATAAATTCTTTAAAATAAAATTAATAATAATAATAATTAAATTTATAAAAATATAATATACATAATAAATTAAAATTATTTATAAAAACTTTGATAAAAATTACGTAGATAGTAAAGTAAAGTAACGTCCAAGAAATCTAATAGAAAATACGTATATTATTGGCTATATCTTTTTTCAAATATATTTTAGAATTAGAAAATTAGAATTTTGTCTTTTAACCCTAAAAACATTTTTAAATAAATTTAAAAATTATATCGTCACGCTTCGGGTAAATAGGGTATATAGATTGTTTAAATATTTTCAATAATATTTTTTTTTATTTTGTATATAGAAACTTAAAAATAATAGCAATGAAAATATTGCTATTATTACTTTTTCAAACATTAATTTTTGGATTGTTAAATATTCAAGGTAATTTCTTAAATTTAAATATTATTTTGTTTAATTAATTATTTAAGAATTAGATGCCGGCTCATTTAAAAAATTTTTTGGTAAATTTATTAAATGTTTTAAACCGATTGATAAAAATGGTAAAAATGAAAAATCTAAAGCTGAAAAGCATAAATCAAGCTTTGGAGATTTTTTTAATCAAAAAGAGGAAGAAGAACACGAACGCCAATTATTAGAAAGTAAACAAAAATGGTAATAGTGTCGTTTCCCAGCCCTATTTTTTCCTCCCAATTTTCTACCCTATGTTTGTACGGAATGGTCAATTTTTCCCCTTTCTTTCATCAAATTTGCCTTTCCATATTTTGCCTAAAAACAATCAAAAAGATTAATTTGTGATATTTAAAAAAGTATTAGAGTAATGAGAAGAATCATTTTCCCAATTAATAAAAATGGAAGAACTAAAGAATTTCAAACCTATTGATTTATATGAAAAATTACGTTTGAGTGATAATGATTTCGATGCATGGCTTGAGATTGCGAACGATGCATGGCTTGAGATTGCGAACTTATAAGCGAAAATTCAGACATCAAGCCGGTAACAACACTGGAACCTATAAAAGTTATCTCCCGGAATTTCTTTGGCGAAAACGATTTGGCAATATTGAAAATGTTTTTTATAATTTTTGGCATCATGTCTCACTTTTTTATCCTTGTGAAAGAAATGAATAAAAAATTAATCTTTTTGATTGTTTTTAGGCAAAATATGGAAAGGCAAATTTGATGAAAGAAAGGGAAAAAATTGACCATTCCGTACAAACATAGGGTAGAAAATTGGGAGGAAAAAATAGGGCTGTGAAACGACACTATTACCACAAAAATCGCTAAATTATTTAAAATTAAAACATCTTTTTCTTACTTTAAAAAATAAATAGAACATATAAATTAAGTATTAAAATATTTTGGAAATACGAGTCCAAATTGAATTCAGACGTATTTATATTAAATTGGAAACAGACTTGACTTTTTAATTATTTATTGTTATGTATTAATTTCAAACTTTTTATTTTTGTTTTACCAAAAAATATATAAATATGTACATATTTACATATTTAATTAAATAATTAATATTCAGAAATATCTCGTGTTGTTGACATACCTACCTTTAACTGCGAACATGGAAAAGAATTAAAAAAACAAATTAGCATAAATTATAAAACGAAAGAATTCAAAATAAACTTTGATTTTGAAAATAAAATAGGAGAAGGAGCATATAGTAAAGTAAGAAATTAAATAAAATAATTTTATTAATTAAAAGATTTATCACGCGTATATGGAAGAAACATATTCTTTGAAAGAAGGAACTTCGCTTTCTTCTTCAAAAAATTCAGGAAAATGTGTAGCATTAAAAATTTCAAAGTACACTACCGAGGAAGAGAAATTAAGTGTAAATAGAGAATTGAAAATATTAAAATATTTTGCTGATATTCCACAAAACTTTATTATTGGCATGCATGCACAGTAAGAATTATTCTTTACCTAATTAATTAATTTTTTAAATTTAACAATAAAAACAAAAATAATTTCAGTGATACCGTTGACGAGGAATATTATTATACCGACAAAAGTAAAAAAATATACAGCGATAAATATATTATTTTGGAACTTGGTGGTGTTGATTTATTGAAATTTTATAATGAGCAAATTAAAAAAGGAGATCAATTGAATCTTCAAATTATTAAAGACAAAGATCTTGTAACCAAAATTGCTAAAGGAGCTGCTAAAGCACTTAGTCAATTTAATGAACGTAAATAATTTTTTAATTAAATAATATGTTAGTTATTGTGAATAATTTATAAAAACAATATTTTGGGCCTATTTTTCAATCTCTTTTTTTTATTATTTTATAGATAAATATACATACCTATCTTTAATTTATTTATCAAAATTTAGATGCAATTCATTTGGATATTAAACCAACAAATTTCCTCGTTCATTCTGAAAATAATGATGAAATTGAATTTAAACTGATAGACTTTAACACTTCTTTTCTTATAACAGACATGGAAGAGAAAGATATCCATATTAACATGGCGAGGAAATTCAGACCACGAGATTCGAGAAAATTTTAAAGTATAATTATATTTATTTTTAATATTAGTTTTTCAATAAATTTATTCTCTGCTCTCTACATTTTACTAAAAATATTTGTCTTTAGATCTAAACTTTTAATTTATTTTTAAGTTGTCAGAAAAAATCGATACATGGCAATTTGGTATAATGCTATATGAATTACAAGATAAACGAGATGGTGCAAAAACTCCATCTTATAGTCCCCTTACAAAATCACCTCTAAGCTCTTTTAGAACTTCGTCACCATTCCCATCTCCTAAATATTCACACAAATCGCCAAGTATCCAAGGAAGTACAAGTGAAATTATTGAGATGACCTCTGCATCTACTATTAATTATGATAAATTTGACAATGAATTAAGCAATTATCGTCTGGATAAGAGTAAAAACAGTCTTGTAGATCGAGTTATAAAAGTAATTATAAATTAATCCTTTATCTAATTAATTTTAAATTTAAAAATAAATTATAAATATGTATTAGATTAAAATAAAATAATTATAAGAGCATTAAATTTTTAAATTGTGTCTAAATTAGGGTTGTACTACTAAATCACTCAACCATCGATCAACAAAAGGGAAACCGAGAGAAAATATAAATATTTCTTCCCATTTTCCTTCAAAAATTTAATGGCAAAGTACGAGAGGGCTCTTTTGAAATATAATTTTTATTTTCGTAACTCGTAATTTTTCCCGATATTTTCGTAACCGTAATTCGTAATTTGTAACTGAAAAAACACCGTAATTCGTAATCGTAACAACCCTGCTTCAGAGGTGGGTCGGATTTTCTATTTCCGAAAAAAAATTTTGATTTCCGATTTCGAGTTCCGACTTTTGAGCCATTTCCGATTTCCGACTTTTGAGCCATTTTCCGACACCTCTGACTGTTCCGACCCACCTCTGGTTTACTTATACTAACTAGAACTAATTCGGTTATATTACTTTAAGAATAAGAATAAAGAATATTATGTTAGAGAAGTAGGTTTCGGAAAAATTAGAGTAGTAATACGTTCAAGGCACGAATCCAATTAACAATATTTTTAATAATGTAAAAAAATTAATTTGTAATTTAAGGAATGTACTCAACATGAAGAAAACAGACGTCCGAAAATGTCTGAAATAGTTGAGTTATTTAACCTAAAAGGTAAAATACAATTGGAAGATGATATAGAAGAGGAGTTCAGTTTTAAAAAATTTCCATAGATTGAAAAGAATTATTTACAATTGTTTTCTCTTTATTAACCCGAGGCATTTAATTTTTGCGCCCCAAAGATATAAAAATTAAACAAATAGAGAATTGCTCTCTATCAGCGCTAGCATCTTGCGCTTAACAGATAAAATTTTCTCCATTTTTGGTATTTAAAATCCCACAACTTTACCTCGCATTTTATTTGATATAAATCTTTTTCTTTTTTATTCTAATTATTTTTAGCTACCCATAAATACACTCTGTAACATAATGATAGCCCTACCTAGTTTTTATCAATATACTACAAAATATTAAATTGATCTGTATCAAATTTTGGTATAATATATGTATGTAGGTGAGGATATTATGTATCAATTATGAAAAGAAAAAGTTTAAGACAATTTTTTGATATCCGGGTTTTCAGATCTCAATAAAGGAATTATATTGGAACTTCGTTTCTATAGATATCAATAGATATGTTTACAGGGATTTTTGTAGATTTTTCGGACCACCCCTTAAGTCGAGAATACAAGTGCCGCTATCTTTTTGTTACACTCTAGAATCAAATTTATTATTATAAAATTTTTTAAAAATTGCATTAAACTTTTTCTTTTCATTATTGATATATAATATCCTCACCTATATTCTACCAAAATTTGAAACAGATCCATTTAATATTTGGTAGGATATCGATAAAAACTAGGTGGCGCTATCATTTTGTTAAAGAGTGTATCAAGTAAAAGCATTTATTTAAACAACACATGTATTTCTATGTGATATCTTTAAATTTTCATAAAAATCTTTTTTATTTGATAGGTTAAATTTCTATTTTAAAGTTAGTAGTTTTTTAAACTGAAAAAGCATTTGAAATTAATTTAAAACTGGACAAACACAAAATTAAATTTTGAAGTGTTTTACAACTTAATAGTTGTAAATTTATAGCTTATAAAAATACGGTTTCTTCAGAAAAATTAAAACATTTCTATATTCCCGAAATTTGTAGTTATAATTCAGGAATAATTATAGAACTAATTATAAATTGTCTTATAAAAATATCAAATAGAAATCCTAGCAAAAAAGAGGATTGAAACAAAAACTTAATGATAAATCTTTTTTGCCTTAAGTATGCGAAAAGCAAAAAAATCTGCCTGTCCCGTAATTAATATGTAATCAATTCACAGTATTTTTTACTTTATTAAAAAAACTTTTTATTAAAAAAACTTTATTTTTTACTTTATTAAAAAAACTTTTAATAAAGTAAAAAATTCTGTGAATTGATTACAAAATTTATAGCTTAAAAAATATTTCTATATTCCCGAAATTTGTAGTTAACATGGGTTCTTTAACATAACATTTTAAATTGTAAATTCCTCGTTTTATGCAAAAGATAAAAGAATGGAAAAATATGAAACTTTTTTGAAACTATAATAAGAATAGTAGAAGAATTTTCTTCTCTCCTCTTTTTTCCAGTTTATGCGTCCAATCGACTTTTATGCGTCCAATGAAAGTTTATGCGTCCAATCAAAAGAAAATTGGACTTTTCTTTATATTTTGAAGTTGGGGTTGGGTTCTTTAACATTTATTCATGTCGGGACCTACGCCCACTGTGTCTGGGACCGTTCCTTACCCTATCCCTCGAAATTTCTGAAAGTTGTAGCCAATTTTTAAAAATTTAGGAAAAACAATTATAACATTCCGAAATTTCAAGGGATAGGGCAAGGAATGGTCCCAGACCCAGTGGGCGTAGGTCCCGAACATGAATAAATGCTAAAGAACCCAACCCCAACTTCAAAATAAATAGAAAAATCCAATTTTCTTTTCATTGGACGCATAAAAGTCGATTGGACGCATAAACTGGACAAGAGCCGAAAATTCCCCCTCCTCCTGTTGTGTCCGCACATGCTGAAGGAATATAAATAATAAATAACCCATCGTAGAATTGGATTGTGGCACAGTCGGTTGTGCTTCGGTTTCGGCTCGTTCCATGATGGTTCTATACATCTCCCCGTGACCGGACAATCCGTCAGTGGACAATCCGGCAGTGGAAAATCCGTCAGTGGACAATCCGTCAGTGGTCGGACAATCCGTCAGTGGTCAATCCGTCAGTGAACAAATTAGTAATTCTTACCTCTACCCAACCTACCGCGGCCAAAGATTTTCATTTTTTCGTGTTGGGGATTATAAGAGTTCTAAAATTTGGAGATTAATGAGGAAATCGGCAAATTTGGGTGGATAAAAGGTCATTGGATTTGGGAGACATTGGGCAATTTGGATGAATTAAGCGAATGTCAGAGGATTTAGAAGGATATCGGGATTTGGATGGATTAGATCTACGTGATTAACGGGTGGGATTATTGTTGGATTTGGATAAATATCGTGGGATTATTGGAACGTGATGCATAATATTGTTCTTAGATGAATATCTTGGAACTACCTTCAAATCCTCAGATCAATCTATATCCGTTGATATTCCACTTAATCCACGAAATCCCTCTTAATCTCTCAAATTCCTCGATAACCACCATAATACTCCAAATATATTGTATTTCCCTTAATTCCACGATATCCTTTAAATACCCGATATCTCATAAATCCAATGACCTTTTATACACCCAAATTTACCGATTTCCTCATTAATCTCCAAATTTTCGATATCTCTTATAATCCCCAATACGAAAAATAAAATTTTCTGGCCGCGGTAGGTTGGGAAGAGGTAAGAATTACTAATTTGTTCACTGACGGATTGACCACTGACGGATTGTCCGACCACTGACGGATTGTCCACTGACGGATTTTCCACTGCCGGATTGTCCACTGACGGATTGTCCGGGAGCCCATCTCCCATCCAATGAATTTTTCCACAGCATGAACACATATACAATACAGTACGTTGCATATGTTTACAAACACTTGATAAAATAAATTAAAATTCCCGATAAATTTGAAAAATTAACTATGATAGATAATATATCAACTCCCCCATTCTATACCTAGGTATATACCTAAATCACAAAATTTTGCTCAATTAATCCGAAAAAAAATTCTAGTTAAAAAAAAGATCAAAACAAAGAACTTCTGACAAATCTTTTAAATTGTTTAAATTCTTTAATTTTCACACAATTCACCATATTCATTTTGCTCAGAAACAAAGCGGTGGCATTTTTTATTTAGAAAATCATTTAGAGCTTTAATACTTGGACGATTATCGGCTTCTTTTTCCATACAAACATAAAATTTAATAAAGAAGTTTTAATGAAATTTAATTATAAAGTTTATTAAATTAATCTAAATAATGCCCGGCTATATTTATCCATCGCCAACCGATTAAAATTTAAAATCAACATGACCTCTCCCTTTAATAATCAAAAAATCGAATATTAATCGGTCAGTTAAATAGGCCTTGTTTTAGAGAAATATTTTAATTATTTTTTTCCGCCTTTGCATTTTAATAAATATGTAGTATGTTGAAATAAAATTTCAGCATATGAAATAATTAAAACTTGCCTTAGCAACGCGATCTATGCGGTTATTTCCAAGCAATTTTTTGTTTACACTAAACTTATCCTTAGCATTGGGAGCCTTTAAAAATTTGTAGGTCATTGCTCCAAATGCATAAATATCGTTTTTTCGGGTTGCCTAAAAATATATTTAATGATCATTTAAAAGATTATATAAATCAGAAGATTAATTTATAATAAGATGTAAACTACAAAGGAAGGTATCGTCGACTAGGCATCTTTCCCCATTCAGTGCCTAACCACATTTTGAAAATGTCCACTAAACCTTATAAATTAATAGTTCTAACTAAGATTCTATCATATTCTCAAATTTAAATAGCCAAAATAAATTTAAATAATTTTGAATTTATGTAAATAATTTATGTAATACCAATCTAGGTAAATAAATTTGAATTATTTTCTCCAATCTTGAATATCTAAAAAGAAAATTTACCATTTTTGTTCCAAATTCTGGCGGTGTATGGTGAAGTGTTCCATATAATTCTATTTCAACTGGTTCTTGTTCTGTTATAACAGAGAAACTAAAATCAATCAGTTTGCAGGATTCTAAAGGGGACTTTAAATCTTGATCCAAAGGAATAACAAAATTTTCAGCTTTTATGTCCAGATGAATTCCGACTTAAAAATTAAATTTAAAAAATTATTCTAATTAAATTTATTAAAATTTTATAGGTATATGTATGTATCAGGGATCTAGCCGACATAAAAATTTAATTCCCGATTTTCGGGAATCGGGACAGCTAGATCCCTGGTATGTATTAGTTGGCGCCATAATTAGTGGCCGTTTTTTAATTTGGATTTTTAAAATTAAGTTTTTTGCAAATATTTTTTATTTTTATTAAGAATCATTTGTTAGTGATTTTTTTGTAAAAAATATAATTACCGTATTTTCTCTAATTGAGCGGCCGGTCGCTCTATTTTTCAATCCCCTCTCAAAGGGCCGCTCTAATGGATACGGCCTTTCAACTAGATACGGCCGCTCAATTAGAGAATTACGGTATTTTTAAATAGAATGTTAATATAATAATATTAAGTCCGACTTGCATGGAATTGTTGCAATCCTCTTGCTGCACATTTAAGAATATTTAAAAGTAAATCTTCGCTTTTATCTAAATCTTCGCTTAATCTAAATCTTCGATTATAATATACCTCCAAATCAATTCCACCAAGTTCCAATATTATATACATATGTTCATTGCCACTTATTGTTTTCTCCTCACTTAATATAAGAAGTATATTCCCCCTATAAGAGAATTCTAGGTATCTAACTCCGAAAAAAGAACAAATCTTCCTTTAAAATTAATTTAAAAGGCTGAAATTTGCTATACCTATGTAAAAATATATTTCCGATCGACTGATGTTCTTCGATTTTTGAAATTTTGACTTTTAAGACCGAAAAGTCGAAATTTGTCGGAAATTATATTTACATATAGAATTAAAAGAGAAAGTAAAATAGTTGTTTGGTGGTGTAGTGGTTAGTGTGTTAGATTTTGTGGGTGGGGTTGAGGGTTCGAATCCAAATTGTTGGAAAAATTTTTTTCATTATTAAAAAATTATTTTAAATTAATTTAACAATTTTTAAAATTTTTATAATTGTTCTGATTTTTTGTTTTGGTTTTTATTTTGATATTTGTTCTGATTTTTTTGTTCTGATTTTTGTTCCTATTTTTGTTCTGATTTTTTTCTGTTGTTTTGTTCTGATTTTTTTGTTATGTTTATTCTGATGTTTTTTGTTATTTTAATCCGATTTTTTTTTGTTCTGATTTTCTGTTTTTTGTTCTGATTTTTTTTCAGATCTTTGTTCTTATTTTTTGTTCTGATTTTTGTTCCTATTTTTGTTCTGATTTTTTTGTTCTGATTTTATGTTCTATTTTTGTTTTGATTTTTATTCTGATTTTTGTTTTGATTTCTGTTCTGATTTTCTGGGCTCAGTGTCCAAATCGCTTTGCGATTTTCTTCACTTTATCTTCTCCAATGCGCAACTGATTTTTTTCAGATTTTTTTTGTTCTGATTTTCGCTGTCTGCTTCGAGTACAAGAAGAAAATAGGGAATAAAAATGGGGCACCTAAAGTTAATTCACAGATTTTACTGACAATTTTTGCGATTTTTTTCTGGTTAATTGAAGGAGAAAATCAAAAAATGGACAACAATATCAATGAAATATACAAAATAAAATCTATGTTGTAGTTAAATAGTTTTTTGGTGATAGTAGTCGATTTTGATTAGTTGTTTATACAAAAAAAATAATAAAATAACATATATGTACCTTCCATACATTGATATAATATGATCTCTTTGATCAGGAGGTAATTTCATAACTTCGCTAAGGACATAAACTTCATTTAGTGCAATCTTTGTCTTTTCATCATTATAAATTTGTATATCTTTTAATGCAACACATTCATCTTTCCCAATATCTTCACTTTCCCAATAAGCATGTAAAATCTTTAAATTAAAAAATATATAATTATTTCTGCTTGTATGCATAGTTAAAAGATGTTTAATAATATTTTCAATTTTTAACAAATTTTTGTAGACCTAAGCTTATAGGTACATTCATTCAAAATCCTTCTACGACATTGGGTTACATTTACATATATTTGAATCTCTTTTAAATTATTTAATTATTCTGTCAGATAAGGTTGGCGGTTCCGGGTATCCGGAACCGAAAAAACCTCGGATATCCGGAAATTTTCGGTTCGGATACCGGTTCCGGTTCCAGATATCCGGAGATTTCTCAGGAACCGCCATCCTTACTGTCAGATCTAGCTCCTCTTAAAATTTCTTAATAAATACATATGTATATCAGGGATCTAGCCGTCCCGATTCCCGAAAATCGGGAATTCCCGACGTCTTTTGGGTCGGGAATCCCGATTCCCGAAAATCGTGAATTTAATTTTTGTCGGGAATCCCGATTCCCGAAAATCGTGAATTTAATTTTTGTCGGGAATCCCGATTCCCGAAAATCGTGAATTGAATTTTTATGTCGGCTAAATCCCTTATGTATATATTCCCTAATAAAAATATAATTTTTAGATTATTCTTTATTGCATTATTAATTAAAAAAATAATTTTTTCTTAAATATTAATTTATGTAAACCATACAGTGCTATATCCACCAGATCCTATTACATCCTCCCGTCTAAATTTCAATTTAATTCCTCCGTATACTTCTTCGACAAACATTTCATTTTTCAGTTTTCTCTGGCATTTACATCTATTTTTATCAAATACATGTTGGCTGGATGAGGAGCTGGCTACGGCTTTATATTTTAAATCTTTTTATTTAGAAAATTCGTTTAAAATAAAAATAAATCCTTTTAAAACCTTATTTCCTAAAATAGTACTCCTAAAGTACTATTTTTCAACCCTCCCCAAAGGGGAGTATTATTTAATGAGGGAGTTCTAATTCGGGAGGGTTATTATTTTAGGGAATCGGTATTTCAGTAATAATCTTATTGGATAAATTTAAAGGAATTTTTAAACATATTTTCGTAGAATAAACGTCAAATAAAGTTGCAATTGTCACTCAAGATTACCCCACTATAAAATAAACGACAATAATTAGAAAAAATTAGTTTTAAAATAATTATTTGAATATTAAAAATAAATTAAAACTCACCCGTTAAATTTTCTTGAGGGTGTGTTGGAGGTGGTAAAGGGTGACTTTGATGAATAATGTTATGGGAAGGTGAGGTTATTGCTTAAAAGTAAATGTTTTAATTAAAATAAATTTTATCCATTAAATATGTATATAAAAATAAAATAAAATAATTAAATATTTGAATGTAAAAATAGTTGATTAATTAACTAAATTAATTATTCAAATTAACTAACCAGATCCGCCTTGCACACTAGGACGGCTTTGGCAACATCCAGCATGCAAGTCTTAATTAAAAATAAAAATTAATACCCAAATGAAAATTTAAATGTTTAATTATTCAAAAAATTAAATTAATCGCTAAAATTATTAAAAGTTTATATATTAATTGTAGATTTAAAACTGGTAAAATATCCTTTTTTATGTCCAGCTAATTCTGCCTTAATCTTTTTCTTAAAGTATTTTCTTTTCGAGAAATAATTTTAAAAAAACACTTGGAAAATGCAGAAAAATAATAATTGATATTAAAATTATTTTGATAAACATAAAAATTTGCATTGTTTAGATAATTTCAAATTAAATTATCAATAAATTAAATTTCTTAAAAACAAGTCTCTGAAAAATTTGTCAAAATTATGAGAGATTTTATAAATATATTTAATTTATATTTTTAAATTATGTTTATTAAATAAAAATTTAAAAAATTAAATAAAATTATTTAAAAAAATCAAGTGCCCATTCAATACCTCTATATAAATTGCCATTAATAAAAATTTAAAACGCTAAAATTTGTGGCACTCTCCTCTCTCTTTTAATGAAACAGTCTTTTCAATTTTTAAAATCTCTAGCTGTAAAATAATTTACGCAATATATTCCCTATAATCGATTAAAAATTTTTTAAATTTTAATAAAATAAAAAAAAATTTTTTTAATTTAAAAATATTATTTTCTAATTTTGTAGCCGTTTCAGAAATTCCAACAGCTCACAACATTTGCCGACAAACTGGATCTCGGAATGTTGTTTTATTATCACTAAAGAATTTTTGATTAAATTAATTTTAACATTTTTTTAAATAAATCTTCTTCGGTCCCCAAGGTGTATTTGTAAGCAGTGATGTCAAAGTTCCAGTTCCAGTCCGGAACTAATTAGTTCTAGTTCCAGTTCCAGAACTAGAACTACGATTTTCTGGAACTAGTTTGGAACTAGAACTAAGGAACTAGTAAATGTCTGGAACTAGCTTTGGAACTAGTTCTTGGGCGTATATTTTTGACAAAATTTCCTCGATGAAGTAGCTGCTTGAGCTCCTGAATTCTCAAAGTTTTCGCCTGCGGCGCTGAAAAAGTGAATTTTTTGACCTACGACTTTAGAAATCCTCAAAATTTTCGCCTGCGGCGCTGAAAAATTGAATTTTTTGCCTTTTAATCCCCCAGTTAATCCTCTCCTTAAATCCTCCGATCAGGCCCGTAGCCCAGGGGGGGGGGGGAGTGAGAGGGAACCCCCCCCCCCCCGATATGGGGAAAAGGAAAAAATTTGGGGAAGGGTTTGGGGAAAAAAGTGAAATTTTTTGGCCTACGGCCTTCGAAATTTTAAAAATTTTCGCCTGCGGCGCTGAAAAATTGAATTTTTTGCCTCTTAATCCTCCAGTTTATACTCCAATCTCCTTAAATCCTCCGATATCAAATCCCGGTACGGGATCCCGTGAATGCGATTTTGCCGTACACTAGATGATTTTTTAAATTATGCCTTTATTTGTTAAAATTGATAAATCTTTTCATATTCAAAAAAAATAAAAATTTGGAACTAGAACTAGCTTGGAACTAGTTCCAGAACTGGAACTGGAAGATAATTCCAAATAACTCAACAAGCATTAAGCAAAAATTTAAGTCAAAAATGTTTTCAACTAAATCTTGACTTTAAATATTTCAATTAAAAATAAAAAACATTGGAAATTTTTCAAGATAGCTAAATTAAAGGGTAATATAAAGGCGGGCTAGACTTAAACATAAAAGACACATCCACCTTGTATGTATTAACATAAAAATATATTTATTTACAGACATCCTTTAATAAAAATAATCAATTAAAAATAAATAAATATTTAATTTTAAAAAATTCTTTTATTTAAAAACTAAATTAAAATGAAACTACTGAAATTATTAATTGTTAAAATATTTATTTTGACACAAATAAATCTAAAAGGTTACAAGGATTATTCATAAAAACAATCTTTAGTGGTGTAAAAAAGTTCCGGTTTAGCTGGGACAAGGGAAAGATAAAAAGGAATTTCAGACCAATAAGAACTGAAACTTTATGTGAAACACTAATACCATATTTCCTTTTGTACATTTTTTTACTAAATTTATTAATTAAAACAAAAATAATAAAATTATTATCAAATATATTTTTGGGGAATAAATAAGAAACATCTCCCTAAACATTTCTATTATAATTAATTTTCTTTTTTTATGTAGATTTTTAAATATTATTATTTATTTAAGCTCTAGGAATTTTCTCAAATTGTTTTAATTTTATGTCGCTATTTAATAATAGATGTTGTTGTGGCAAATATAAAATAAATAGTTTGAAGGAAAATAAAACTTTAAGTCCTTTAAATCAAAATTCTCTTAATGAACAAGAATCAATTAAATTAATTTTTAATTTTGAACATAAACTTGGATCTAGTCAAAGCGAGGTATATAGTGTGACATTTGCAATCCGCTTTTTTATGGGAGAATTCTAAGAAATTTAAAAAATTTGTTTTTATTTCGGTGAATTACCTATTTTCTTTATTTGTGCTCCATCAAGAAGTGATTGGGGACAAGTTAGAAAAGCAAGTGTCGCGTATAATATTAAACTATATTTTTGTATTTTTTGACAAATTCAAATAATTATTTTAGTTCCGAGACAACAATGTTTACCATGCATATTGGAAAAATGGAAATAAATGTGTGGCATTAAAAGTTTCTCGTTATGATACTAGTGAAAGAAAAAGATTTATAAAAAGAGAGCTTCATGTGCTACAACATTTTGCGCGTGTACCAATAAATGATAAGGATCGGATTATTAGTATGATTGGAAGGTTGATATTTTTTGAAATATTTAATTTAAAAAATTAATTTTCTAAGCAAACTTATTGCTGAGACCACAACTACTTTAAACGGTCAAGAAAGCCGAACTAATATTATGTATTTTGCTTTGGAACTTGGGGGAAAAGATTTGCATTCATATTTTGTAGAAAAAACTAAGAAACGAGGTGTTAATAAAGAAGAACTTTTAATAAAAATTGCCAGAGGAGCTGCTCTATCAATTAAACAATTTCATAGACGTTAATATTTTTATTTTTTCATAAAATATTCAATGACACCCTATAATAGACGGACACAAAATTTCATAAATAGTACAGAAACATTGTACAGCATGTATAAATTAAGAAAAAATAGAGTGGCTGGCATTATAAAATGCCTTTCCCTTAACAGGGAAAAGCTGAATAATTTTATTAATTTAATAATTAACTTTTTAAATATTAAATTTAGATGGAATTCATTTGGATATTAAAGCAAATAATTTTATTGTCTCGCTTCAGCAAAATAATTTTAAAAAAGAAATTAAATTAAAACTAATAGATTTTAATACTTCTGTTATTACATCAAATACAGAGATCAGTACTAAAGTACATGGATTAAAGAAATTTAGGGCACCAGAAATTCGAGGTGAAAATCCTCAAGGATTTAAGGTATTAAAAATATTTTTATAAGGCTGTCTTTTTTCTAAAATGTTAATAATTATATTTTAAATTAAATAAATTTATAGGTCAATAGAAAAGCTGATATTTGGGCTTTCGGGTTAATGATCTACGGATTGTTAAAAAAGAAAGGGGATGAAGAACAACCAAATGATAGAGAACTCATTAATTCAGTGCGAATATCGCTTGGAGATTATAGTGAACTTAACAATGAATTGAAAGAATATCTTTCAAATACTGAAAGTAATTCGTTTTTAGATAGAGTTATAAAGGTATTTAGTTAATTATTTGTATTTGTTAATTAAAATTTAAAGGGTTGTTTACAATTAGAAGTTGATATACGTCCAAGCATTAATGCAATAGCAGATTTTTTAAATGAAGAATGTAATGGTTTTGAATATGAACAAGAATTTCTTAATAATGAGGACATCAAATGGTGTAATGAGAATTGAAACTAAAATGGGAATATTAATTTTATTTAAATGAAAAAACTAATTTTATAGAAATTTTGTTAGATTATCTAATTTAATTAAATTATACTTTTAGAAGGAATAATTTTTTTCGTTAAAAATTTTTTTTGAAAAATATTCTGTTTAGATCATAAATTTATTAGTTATGATTTTTTTCGACTTGAACTTTTGAATAAAGTTATTATTTTTTAAGAGTTGTTGAGCTAATTAGGAAATTTGAAGGAAAATAAAAGAAAAATTTCAGTGCCATAATCGTTTAACTTTTATCAAATATAAGCAAGTCAAATATACTAGGGATGGCTCAAAATATGCAAAAATTGCCTAAATATTCACAGACATACAAATATCCCCGAAATCGAGATATACAAAAATAAGCATAAAAAACCGGGCCCTAAGGTCTAGGATCAACGCAAAAACACGATTATTGAGCTTCTCTCTTCAAGGCATACCTGCATACAAAACATGCATTTGGATCTTTGGTGAGGACTTATTTAATACACTTTCAAAAATTAAATATAATGATGTTTTTAATTAATTTTAATCATTGTACAGAATCTCTCAAGGTTTAGTAGTGATTCGTCAAATGTCTACATATCTAATTTCTTTATTTTCATTTTCAACTGAATTTTAATCCTCACATAAAGTACCAACGGAATTCTGTGTCTCATAAATAAAACGATGACAATTACCTTCAAGAAAATTAACTATTGCACTCATACTAGGGCGTAAATTGGCATTCTCTAGCAAGCAACCCTTAAAAAGAAATTTTATTTTTTAAATAATTATATACCTAATTTAAAATTATTATAATAAAATTAATATTTTCTGAAATTCTCAAAAATAATTCTTCATTTACAGCACTAAAATCAAAATTTTTGGTGTAATTAACGCTTGATGTATTGAATATTTCTTTAGAAATAGACAAAATATGAAAGAGATATTCCGGATAAAAAAAAACCAAAAACCTATCTCGGTTAACCAAAAGATCGGTTAATAACCTGTTGTGTCAAACCTAATATTTACCTTTAAAACCGTGTCAATGTTGGTATTATAATTAACATTTGAAATGTATGAATGTAAGAAATTGGGGCTTGTATCATATGATAAATTTATGGGAAAATTTTGAAAGCGAAACTTCATCATTGTAAGCATCATTGAACCAAGGGCCCAGATGTCTCTTTTGCGATTCACCTAATAAATTGCAAATTAAATATTGTGATTTAAAATATTACAAACATACATAAATATCTGAATAATTAACTTCAATCAGTTAATACTTCTATTTTAGGGATAATTGTTAATATATACAAACTAGGTTGGACACAAAAATGAAAATTCTGTCTTGGTTAGATTTAATAAAGAAAATGGGATATGGTCCAGGAATTTGAACCCGATTCTGCCTGAATCTGAACCCGATTCTGCCTGAATGCGACTGTACAAATTAAAATCTTAAGCATATCCAGTAGTTTTACCGCTAAAATAAAGTTTATCACAGACTTACACTTACACACAATGTGTTACAAACAATTATACACAAATAAAAAGAATATTTACTTCCATATCATTAGTAACATTATCTTGTCCAATTGTTTTAGATAAATTAAAATCTATTAATTTGCACGAAGTTAAAGGTTCTAATTCATCTTGTTCTTTAAGTGTAACAAAATTATTGGATCTAATATCATTATGCACACCGACTTAATTAGAATTTGTGAAATTAAAAGTTTCTTTTAATCTTTACAGTTATGGAATTGTTGAAGTGCTTTTGCAGCACATTTAAGAATATTTTCGAGAACAACTTTGCGTTCATCACTAAAAATTTCACGATTTCCATCATGTCTTCTAATTATCAAACTATTTCTATCATAATAAGTATTCAGATTTCTACCAGCAAGTTCCATAACAATAGACATATATTTACCTTTCCAAAAGTAGTAACCAGAATGTTTACGACTTAAAATCAGAAAAAATTTAAAGGTTTATGCAAACAAACCCTGTTATTATAATTTTAAATAATAATTTATACTTACAATCCATACATTCGTATAATATAATTCCTCTCATTGTCAGTTATATTAGAATTAATATATTTATGCACTTCAAGCTCATTCTTTGTAGCTTTTTTTATAAAATTTTTTGAACGTTTTATTATTTTAATTGCAACACAAATTTTTCTATCAGGCCAATAAGCATGGTAAACCTTTAAATATTTTAATTAAATATAATTATTAATCATTCCGTGCTTGAAAATCTCCCCGCATTTTCTTTACCTATTTCTTTTTCACCTTTTTTACAAAAGTTGAAAGATATTAATGAATGTGACCATAACTCCGGGTGATTCTATTCTAATAAAAATTTTAATGGAATATTAAAATCAGAGCTAGTAAACAACGAAAGTATTTTTTTAATTCATCTCGATTCTTTTAACCATTTTTTAAACTTAGGAAGGAGAAAAGGAAGTAAAAGAACTGAGAGGAGATAACGGATTAGTACTCTTCATTATGTATAATTAATAACCTAAAATTAGTCAAAGATTAAGAAACTTTGTTAGTAAGGCTAAAAACATTATAATATATTCATTTACTTCAGTCTAATTTTTTGTTTAATTGAGTTTTCAGTATTAAAATGTTCGGAAACCTTTGTGTTAAATAATACTTATTTTATTTCAACATACCTTTCCATATCTACCTAACCCAAGATTGAATTTTGATTTCATAAAAACTGTTTTTCCTTGATTTTTTAGATTTAAAGTAATTTCCTTTAAATTGGAGATTGGGCTTTCTCCGCATTGACACCTAATTCCACTTCGAGAAGTGCTCGTTTATGCTTAATTTTAAATATGTTTTAAGTTAGTTACCAATTTATTGGGCGGAGTTGAAAAGGAGAGGCGAAGTTTAATTGTTTATATTAAATTAATTTAAAAAAGTTTGATTGAAAGTCGGTGCCTAAGTTACTTTTTAATTACAACTTTCTGAAATCTAAATTTAAAAGTTCAAACTCACCTCTTTCTACCTCAACATTAGCACCTTTACAAGGGAATAAATGTAAAATTAACAAAAGCACAATAATTAAAAAATAAAATATTTTCATCGGGCTTTAATTAAAATTTATCTAATCTACCTATTTTGTTTCTAAACAGAGATGTTTAGAAAACAAAATAATTGTTTCTAAACAGAGATGTTTAGAAACAAAAATAACCTCGAAAATAAAAATTAAGGTTTCAAAACAACCCTGGTATTACTCTAATTTGACTAGTGCAAAAGGGTGATGCGACTTTTGCGGCGCGTACACTTGCGGCCCAGACATTTGCGGCCCAGACACTTGCGGCTCGCCCCTATTTTGACACTTGCGGTCCCGACACTTGCGGCTAAGAAATTTTCGGCGCAGACATTTGCGGCTATCAACTTGAGGCCCAGACACTTGAGGCCCAGACTATTGCGGTTTTGACATTTGAGGCTTCCCCCTATTGTGACACTTGCGGCCCGACATTTGCGGTTTTGACTTTTGCGGTCCCGACATTTGCGGCCATGATTAAAAAATTAAGTAAATTAAAATAAAAAATCCTAATTTATCGTTCAATTAATATCGGTCAATAGATTCTGATTCCAATTCTCAAATTCATAATGAGAGATTTCTCTCAAATCCTTAACTCATTGTATTAATTACCCTGGGTAATTATTGTTTCATTATTATTGTTCATAATAGATGTATGAGGTCAGATGCACTCAATGCAATTTGAGACATTTTTTAACAAATGCCATTATTAAAAGAAATCTATGTATATTTGAGGAATTTTTAAGGAGATGTAAGGTTGATATTAAAGGAAATATCATGGGACTTAACCGAAAACCGGGGGTAAACCGAAAACCGGGGGTACCGGTTAATAACCGGTAGTGATCAACCCTAGTATAAGTGTTAAATAAATAGGTATTTTAAATTATTTTTTTAATTGTAATTTTAATTCCTTAATTAAATGGCAAACATTCAAAATGAAGGGAAAGTTAAAATGCACTCTAATAATAAACAGCTAACGATGCATTTAAAATAAATTATTATACATATAAGGAAAGCAAAAAGGGAGAAGCAGGGCTGATTCGAAATTTCGAATCTCGAGGTCAGGTCTTTTACTGACGCTTTCGACTCTTTGACATTATTTTCAATTTTCGAAATTTCCAAAAATTATTTTTAAGTAGTGAAACTAGAAAGGAGGGATTGTGGCTGAATAGCCATCGGAAATTCTAAAAATTCGACAATGGCGCAAAGAGATCATTTTCTATTTTCACTGTTAGAATTTCCAAATAAGTGTAAGAAATTAATGGAGATCTTTATCCGGTCCTTTTTCAGGCTCTTTGTAGTTTTGTGAATATTTTCTTAAAGAAACATCAAAATTGTTTATAATAATAATAAATTCACCCTTTTTAATGTCAAAAATTCAATTTATTAAAAAGCCTCGAAATTCGAAATTTCGAAACAGCTCTTCTCTCCATTTAATAAATCGCCTGACAATAATAAGTCAGGCGATTTTTCTTGCCCCTCCAAAAAATTACCCTTTAAAATTTTATTTAAAAATTCTAAAAATATTGGTTTAATTTAAAAATTAATGGTTTAATTTATTTAATAATTTAATAAAAATTTATATTTTTGTTTAATGATTGCGTTTGGGTGAAGCTAGGTTTTAATTCCTGGGCCGGGAAATCCACCATTATCTGTCAAATCATTCTTAAACCCGCTAAATCTACTGTTATGGAAACGGAAAATATACATATATATATAATTAAATTAGGGTTGGGTCGGGCATTTCGGTGATTGGGGTTTGCTTGGGAGGGCATTCGGGGTTCCTGTCGGGCTGATGAACATTTAAAGAATTTTTTAAAATTGTAAACATTTATAAATTAACAAGAAATGTCAATTTTTGACTCTAGAAATTTGCCCTGTATCCCCTCTCCCCTTATTTAAAAAATTATGTGGCATACAGAGGTGGGTCAGAACAGTCAGAGGTGCCGGAAATCGGAAGAGCCGGAAATCGGAACTGGCTCAAAAGTCGGAAATCGAAATTTTTTTCGGAAATCGGAAGGAAAAAAACGCCGGAAATCGGAAGTCGGGAATCGGAAGTAAAATTTATATTTTCAAAGCTAAATTCATAATTAAGATTGTAAAGTGGCAAATTATGTTGCCTTCTTGAGTGTAATTTGAGGGAGTAAAGGTTCTTTTTGCAACTCAAAAGTCAAATTTGAAGCGATTAAAAGTGAAGGGACTAAAGTTTCTCTGAGCCGAACCATGATAAAAAAATCGCAGTTTATAATAGAGTTTGACCCGACCCCGATCCCGTTCCCGAACGATTTTTTCACGATTATCCCCGACCCGAACCCGCCCCGAAGAAAGTGAAAACCCCGTTCCCCGACCCGAAAAGTTTCGGGGTTATTTAATCCGGCTTTTTAATCTAAAAAATTCCCAAAATTTTCGCCTGCGGCGCAGAAAAAGAGGAGAAAACCTGATATCCGATATATACCCTTATATCCGATATATACCCTGATATCCGACAAAACCCCTGATATCTCTGCAATCCCTTAAAATCCTCAAAATTTTCGCCTACGGCGCGTAAAAGGTTAAATTATGGTGTAGATTAAAGCGTGGTGCGACACATGAGGATATGACTTTTGAGGACCAGACTCTTGAGGACCGACTTTTGAGGACGCGACCTTTGAGGACGCGACCATTGAGGATGCGACTCTTGAGGACGCGACTTTTGAGGATGCGACCTTTGGGGATGCGACTTTTGAGGATCATAAGTCGGTCCTCAAGTGCCTGGTCCTCAAAAATCATATCCTCAAGTGTCGGGTAGCCGATTAAAGCGTAGTGATTACGAAGATTTAAAGTGATTACGAAGATTAAAAAATTTTTTCTCATTATCCCTCAAAATCACTGATATCCCATGAAACCTCATTTAATCCCTCCAAATACACTTAATCCCTCCCTTAATCGCTCCAAATCCACTTATATCCTCAGATATACACTTTAATGCCTTCAAATCACATTTAATCCCTTAAAAACCTCTTATATTATCTCTAATTCCTCTATCGCTCCCTTAATTTTTGAAAAATTAACGAAAATATACCGAAAATGGCTTATTTTTGAATATTTTTTTCACTAAAAATTTTTTCCCTAAACCCCGAACCGAACCCCGAGCATATTTTGCTCCCCCGATCCGAACCCCGCCCCGAAACAATTCGAAAACCCCGTACCCCGACATACCCGCCCCCGAACGTTCGGTGTCAAACCCTAGTTTATACTTATAATTCCGCCACACCTCGGAATTCCTACCACCTATACATTTTTCAATTCCCCTCCACACATAAATAGCTTGCAGCCAATTCTCGATATACACATTAGTTTATATGTTGAAATAACGACATTTTTTAAATTTACAGAATATTTTTCAAAATGCTAAATAATTTTTAATTATTTTTTAAAAATAATTTTAGGCTATTATTCAATGATTATATTTCAATTGCATATTATTTTGGCATTTATCTTGACATTGCCTAATTTATTTCGAGGTAAATATTTTTTCCTTATAAAGTGCAGTGTAATTATAATAATAAAAGAATAAATTACGAAATGTGTAAAAAGAAGCTAAGCTTAGATTCGTAGTTGATTCGTAGTCTATAATTTTATTACATAATTATAACAAACTTTAATTTTGAATAAAGAATCGTTTGCTGGTTGTTTTCAGAGCACTCTAAAGCACGGAACTGGAAAATCTGGTTAGATTTTTCTATTTTAATTGATAAATTCTTACATTTTTACCGCTTAAGAACTAGCTTCAACTTCTCAAGGTGGTGGAGATAGATGTCATTGTGGACGATTTACAATTACGGAATTAAAAAATGAATTTACAATTAAAAAATTTAAATTAAAAATTCAACCGGAAGATGAGGAAATAGGTGAAGGTCTATTTGCTCATGTGAGTTATCCTAACTATACTCTGTTTTGGAATTATTAACACAAAAGTATTTTTCCAAGCACAACAAATACCAGAATTCTCGAAATTTTTTAAATTTCCGATTTCAGGAAATGTAATTCCGTTTTTTTCTTACAAAATTTTTTCCTCCTGAATCCCTAAATATCCCCTGATATATACGATCTATGGATTAAGGTGGATGACAAATAGTTTATGAATGATCAAAGCTTTGAAATTAGGCATTTAATTAAGCTTTGATTTTTTCTCTATAGATCAGTCTTATAGAGATCCGTCTTTCATCTTTCGCTTTTTAACAACTTTTCCACCACAACTGGGGTTTATTTATGTACCTATAGAAAATTGAAATATTAATTTATTTCAGACGCTAAGATCATTTAAAATTTTGTAAATTTAAGGTTAAACATGCTTTTAACCCTAAAGAAAATAAATGTTTTGCTCTGAAGATATCTCGAATGGATAGAGACGGAGAAAACAACGAAGTTAATAGAGAAAAGGATGTTTTAGATTATTTTAACACCTTGAGCGTTCAACAAAGAAATCATATTATTCAAATGTATGCTAGGTATAAACTTTATAGTAATGTAAATTGCTAAAATAGTCTTTTTCTAATACACAGTAAAATCTCTAATAGAATGCCTCACTTCATTTGAATGTCACTTTAATAGAATGCCCATCAATGATTGGAAAATATAATGCCTCCCTCCAGCTTGAATGTCCCCTCTAATAGAATCCACCTTTGGAAGGTGATAGAAAACTGAAAATGCCCAGACATTCTATTAGAGAGTTTACGGTAGTATTAAATAGGAAAGAAATTATTTTACAAGCTTTTATTTAATTTTATCAATTAACATTTCACGATTAAATTTTGCTTATCTATGATATTGTTACAACTTTATTTTTAAGGGAACATCGACGTACTAAAATGTATTTTCTCTTAGAGCTAGGAGGAAAAACATTGAATGATTATTTTTATCAAAAGGTTCGGGAAAGACATGGAAATTTCGACATCAATAGTATAAAATTGGAGCGGCTTCTTTTAACAAATATTCTTAAAGGCGCGGCTCAGGCACTCCAACAATTCCATCAACGTGAGACAAAATAAACTAAAATACATATATTAGATAGTTTCAGATGGATTTCATTTAGATGTTCATAAAGAAAATTTTCTCATAGCTCTTGATGAAAATCAATCTGAACCCAATCCTGATCCTGTATCCAATGAAACAATTCCTGTTAAACTGATTGATTTTAATATTTCTGTTATTTATTCAAAAGGACATGTTGCTCATTTTGATCATATGATAAAATCGATAAATGCACCAGAGATAGCTGATAATAATCCTGCTAATGTAAATTAAAATTTTATTTTTATTTATTTATAGTGTGTTGATAAATTATAACCCCCTTTTAATTTTCTGAGTTTCTAAAGGTTACGATTTAGTCCTGCACGATTTAGTCCCCCTCTGCACGATTTAGTCCCCCTTGTATAGGGTGAGGGGCGACTCAAAGAATTCCAAATTACGGAACAGACAAGTCATAAAACGACAAGTCACGGAATTACTAAATCACGGAATAATCAACTCAAGGAATGTCCAAAAACACGAATAATTTAAAAAATTAGAATAGGTTTTTTAGAATAGGTATTTATTCTTGTCTTGAAGTGAGAGAATTTGCTGGTTGGAAACGGGAAAGTTCCCCACGCCTTTAAGTTTCCCTTCATCATGCCGAAAGTTTACTCAAAATTACCCAGCTTTAATAGGTTGCACAACAAAGAAACCTCCCACACCTTCCCCTTGGGATCAACCCAGAGTATCGACACCCAAAGTATCGACACCCAGAGTATCGACAGTATCGATGACCCAAAGTATCGACACCCAAAGTATCGAATGACCCAAAGTATCGAAACCATATGATCAACACCAATTTTTTCAGATTTTCAGATTATATTATTGGGGTCACTTTAGTACGTGGGTGCAGGCTTTAATTTACAAATGTTATACCATTCGAAAGAGCTCGTCGAGCTGAGTCGAATGCCACCAAAATTAGATCTAGGAAAAATTTCTGGACCGAGATATAGGTCCCTGAAGTTTGAAAAACCATAGGGGGGAGTAAGCTCAATTTTGGGGTAAAAAATTCGAATATGTAAATTATACCTCGTTCGAAAGAGCTCCTCGAGCTGAGTCGAATGACACCAAAATCAACGAAATCCGACTTGATTGGACCGAGATATAAGCCCCTAAAACCTAAGATACAAAGGGGCGATTTTTGGAATAAAAATTTTTTTATACAAATAATACCCCATTCGAAAGAGCTCGACGAGCTGAGTCGAATGAGACCAAAATCACCATGATTGAACAAGATTAGACAAAGTTAAGACACAAAAACAGGCAACATAAACCTATGGAGCGTCGGCGAGGCGCTTGTGCAAAACCCCGCGCTTCGCGCGGGGTTTTGCGGCACGCGCCTCGCGGGGAGTCTACGGGCGATGGGTCTGGGCTCGTAACATAAACCTATTCTTATCTCCCTTGTTCTGGACGTATTTGGAGCCTCTGTAGCAGCAAAAATCTCCACAGATGCCATAGGTAAGGAGCTAAAAGAAAAGATCAGAACTTTGTCCAATCAAGTCGGATTTTGTTGATTTTGATGTCATTCGACTCAGCTCGAGGAGCTCTTTCAAATGAGGTATCATTTGCATTTTCGAATTTCTCACCCCAAAAAAGTGCTTGGTCCCCCCTATGGTTTTTCAAACTTCAAGGACCTATATCTCGGTCCAGAAATTTTTCCTAGATCTAATTTTGGTGGCATTCGACTCAGCTCGACGAGCTCTTTCGAATGGTATAACATTTGTAAATTAAAGCCTGCACCCACGTACTAAAGTACAGCCATATTATTTGTTCCAAGTTATTTAAATGGCGTCATTTGTAAAATCTAATATGGGTGGAGAAAAATTAATTTACGGAGGATTCATCTACACAAAATGTAAAGATGGAAAAGATAAACGTTACTGGAGATGCGAGAATTGGAGAAGTGATAAATGTCATGGAACTGCTACAACTGATAACAACAACTCTGTTACTGTTGGCCAGGAACATAATCATGGACCATCACCGACTCGAGTTGAGTTAGCTAGAATTAAAAACAACATTAATAAATCTGCTATTAATTCTACACTTTCACCAAGGGCCGTTGTAAATTCGCAATTAGCTGGAATCAGCGATAAAGCTAAGGTTTATTTTTTACTAATTAAGAAAACTAATAAATATTTAATTTAAGGCTAGTCTTCCAAAATTGAAAAACCTTGAAAAAACCGTTGGAAGAAAACGTTACGCGAGTGGTGAAATATTTAGTATATTTCGTGTTGATCATATGGTTTCGATACTTTGGGTCATTCGATACTTTGGGTGTCGATACTTTGGGTCATTCGATACTTTGGGTGTCGATATTCTGGGTGTCGATACTTTGGTTGTCGATACTCTGGGGTGGACTCCTTCCCCTTCATTTCAAAGGCCCATTTTCTTGTAATTATACAAGAATATTGCCAAGATCATTTCTTCTCACCCCACCACCCCTCTGCCCCACTGGGACTGATGTGGTGGGATAACTACTAACATGTTTTAACATATGTATTTAAAGGTTTTTAGAACATAAAAGTCTGATCACTAATAACATGAATAGAGATTCTGAGACTGAAAATTTTTAAAACAAATAAAAATTTTTTGACAAAATTTGGCAAATGAAAATTTTATAATTCACTACAATATTTCAAAATTTTAGCTATCTGACAAAATAGACGTGTGGTTATTTGGAATAATGGTTCTAGAACTTTACACCTATTTTAATTATACAGGTTTGTTTTTATACTAAAATTAATTTTTTTTATTTTAGAAAGAAATAACTTTGATGATATCACGAATGAATTGAATGTGTTAAAAAGAACAGAACCATCTAATATTATAACCCAACTTATACAGGTTCTAAATTTTTAATATCCTGGTACAAATCAGAAACCTTTAAACAAAACTAGAAAAAAACGGTTACAAAATAAAGAATGCAAGATTTGTATATTTCTTAAAATTTTCAAAGGCTCGATTCCAAATTCATCTGACCGCAATGCAATGGAAGATGGTGCTAATCCCGACCTTTTGAATCCTAATTCCGTTATATGCTGAAACCGATACCGAGCAAGATACCAATAATATTTTTCACAATCCCGATATCGAGATGTTTTCATTATTCTAAAATCACAATAACTATTGTGAAGATTAATTATTACAGCGAATTAGCAAAATGAATGAATTTATAAATATAAATATTCACAAAAATTTCAGGCGTGCGTCCAAATGAATCCAAATGATCGTCCATCTATGAATGCTATTGTTAGTTTTCTGAAAAACGAATGCGATTATTTTTATTACGAACGTGATCTTTCTAGAGGTAGTCAAGCACGACCGTGCGTAAATTGATTATGGTGGAAAGATGTGAAGAAAATCTAGTGTTATCCGGTTTTTTATCTCCAATTTGGGTATATCAAAAACTAGAGACGTTAAAGATAATTGGTTGTCACAGGAATTCTCTTTCATATATTCGACATTGGTTAAGGGTTTAGACTTTTTCGAGCTTTTACAAATTCCTCTAGATGGAATAAAAATTGAAGAATTGAATTCTATCTAAAATTGGCCTAACAATAGTACCAAAATTTTAATTTTGTATTTCGTTAAATTTATTTTTTTGTTCATTGCCGCATAAAGGTTTAAAATATTTTAAAAAAGGAAAAATCTAAATTCGTCCTCTGACTGAAATTTTCTATCGATTCCTGGGATTTTTTTCTGTTTTTGACGTCTCTATTAACCTAAATTTTATTATTTAAAATATATACAAAGTTATGGTTCCCTCAAACTATTTTTAAAACTTATTTAAAATTCACCATGGGTTAAATGTTTTTTATTATTAGGGGACTTGTGTTAGTATATTTTTGGGTTTTGGATTGTTATTTTGGTACTTTAAGTTTATACCTCCCTCCTGACTATCTGAGTATGAGTTAATCCTTCTTAAATTTCACTCCATTTCCCAATGGAATACTCAAATGAGTGACATTACAAAGTGAAAATTAATTTTCTCATTCCTGAGTGCCAAGTGTTATAGACTCTATGCCTATAACTTAACAAGCTAGCTTTTTAAAATCCATGATCTGATATTAATTCATGGGCTTATGTCTAGTATGTTAAATAATTTAATGAAAAAGGTAAAAACCAAAATGTTACTTTGTATTTGGTGAGATTAAGAAATAATCTTTTAATGGAGTGAAATTTAAGAGAAGTGAAAGTCTGAACATTGCGTACATTTTAAACACTGATATTCAAACTCGGGTGGCGTTATAAACAAAAAGTACTGCCTGCATCTATTAAATTCACATTTTATTTGTTCTTTTGTGGGGCGAGATTTTATTAGGATTTTACACCGACATACTGCGGAGAAAGGTGATTTCATCCTATTTCCTCATTCAATTATTATCTCTCTAAAGTCGTGGGCAAAATTATAAGGACCTTTGCTTTGTTTAAAACTTATAATTTTTAAAAATTTTCCTATGAAAATAATTTTGGGCTCATTTTGTACCCAAATTTATCTCCTTTATAATGGGCTATAAATTCGATGTATGCCTTTTAAATATAGTACTTTACAGCAGGGATCCTGCCGACAAAAAATCAAAATTCCCGATTTCGGGAATCGGGAATTCCCGACAAAAATAAAATTCCCGATTTCGGGAATCGGGAATTCCCGACAAAAATAAAATTCCCGATTTCGGGAATCGGGAATTCCCGACTAAAAAACGTCGGGAAATTCCCGATTTTCGGGAATTTTCGGGAATTTTCGGGAATTCGTGAATTTTGTTGGTTTTTGGCAGGGGGTTTTTGAGGTTGCTGGTTTATAGCCTCCGATATCCCCCATAATCAATTAGAATCCCTTGTTTACATCAATATCCCTCCGAAGCCCTCGATCTTTCTCACTTATTGAACTATAGGGGCTAGAGATCGATATTTTCAAAAATCCTAGATTTGGATTCTGGATTTAGGTTAGTAACCTGGACAGGATTCTTGATCTGGATCCAGGAAAAATCCAGAACCAGAAAAAATCCAGGATTTTTTGGTCTGAATCCAGCCTGGATTTCTGTATTTTTTTCTATAACTAAATATATCCTTCTAAATCCACAGATATCCGCATTAATCATTAGACATCCCTCCAAATCCTCTTATATCACCGCAAAAATCACCAATAGCTCACTTAATCGCCCAAACTCCTTGATATTAACTATACTAAATCGGTTTGTCCGTCACACTTTTTTTTACAGTATTTGCTGAGAAAAGGAGAATTTATTTTGACACGAAAATTTTTCATAAGAAAAAATAAGAGAGAAAAAAGTTGTTTTTCTTTAATTCTTCAGAAAAATTTAAGTGAAAACAACAAACAACCAGCCGTCTGCCTTTTAATCGCAAGCGTTACCAGCCGTCTGCCATTTGAACGCACCCAGTTAGCTTTGTTAAATTAATCGCAGTCATTTAGACGCAAAAATAAACCTTGATGGTAAACATTAGAGTATTCACGGTTGAGTCTTAGGCAGAGAAACACCGTGGATTTAAGTGTTTATGAGGAAGATCTAGGGACTTTAGGATTAATAATTATATTGAGAATTTTGTGGGGACTTCTAGGGATTTAAGTGAGATCACGGTGATTTTGTAGAATAGAAGGATAATTGGAACTTTAGGTGAATAACAGGGAGATAAGTTAGGATAGAATAATATCGAGGGAATAAATGTTTAGGAGTGATATCAGTGATTTGGGAGTAAAATGGAGTAAAATGGATTAATACTGATACAGGTGATTTGGGGTGATTAACAGATATATCAAGGATAATTTTGGGGAATTAAGGCGGATATCGGAGATTAAGTTGATTAATGTGCTATTAGGGATTGAGGTCTTTTAAGGGGATTAGTGTATTATTCAAGTGCTGAGAGTTATAGTATATAATGAGACGGATTTGAGAGGATTATGAGGTTAAGAGGTATATAGGTGATTGTGTATATTCTATGGTGAAGAGATATTATTGGACTAAGGGTGCAAAAAGGGATATCTGAGATTTTAGAGATACAATGGGTTTCATTGGATATCAGGGGTTAGGAAAGAAAACGTGGGATTTGAAGAGGGATAAAAGAATTGAAGAGATTTTTGGGCTTATTAGTTTATTTTGTTTTGCGCTTATTAAGAGGAGAAGTAAAGAGATATAAGTTTTGGAGATTAAGGTGTATATCGGGGATTTGAAGGATTTAAAGTAGGTTAAGGGGTCTTTTTATTTGCAGTGTTTAAAGGTAATATAGAGTTAGGAAATTTTCAGAGATATAATAGATTTTGAAAGAGATAAAGGGCTATTAGAAAATTTAAAACTTTGGAAATTTGAGGGATAATTGAAGGGATTATGAGAGATTAGTGTAATATCGAGGGGTTTTTGGGATTCAAAACAATTGATTAAGTAGATATACATGAAGGATATCGAATCAAGACGGAAACAAAGAACGGATAAGAATATTTGAAGTAATTCTTATATCTTTGATTTGGGGAGAATATCGGGGATCTTGAAGTATAATAATAGGGATAACGGTGATTTTAGTAGGGATAACGGTGATTTTTAGTTGATTAAGTGGATTTTTATTTTGTCCTTTGGAGTATTGTTTAGGGATATCGGAGAGAGAAGTATTTTATTGAGATAATTAAAAAGGATAACAGAGCTTTTTTGGTCCAAAGGGTAATATCTATCTGGAATTTTTAGGAAAAAAGTGATATCTGAAACTTAGAGTGATTAAGTGAGATATCGTAAGATTTGGGAAAGAGATTTGAGTGCGATAAAAGCAATAGAATCCAGAGGTTTGTACTGATTAAGAGGGATATCAGAGGATTTGGGATGGTGATTAAGAGATATTGATAAGAGAGATATTTGAGGATTTAGAGGATAAAGGCTGATATCTGCGAACTGATGTGATTAAGAGGGAGATTTGGCGAATAAAAAGTGATTCTGGGATTTAGGTGTGATTAAGAGGGATAAGAGAGGATCTGGGGAGCTTGATGGATAAAAGGTCATATCTGGGATAGAGTGTGATAAATGAAATATCAAAGGATTTGCGATGTTGATTAAGACAATGCGGATAAGGATTTTGTAGAAAAAGTTGATATCTTTGATTTTGGGTGGTTAAAAGGGACATCAGAGCATCTTGGGCTAAAGGATAATATCTGGGATTATAGTTATAAATTTTGGTGATCCGTCAATGGTATTAGCTGGAAGAGATTAAAAGGTGTTCTACGAGCGTTTGTTCGCCGCGAAGAGGCGAACAAACGCTCGTATCTACTAATCCCCAAATCACCAATATGCGTCTTAAAAACTTTAAATCAATTTATATCCAACTTAATCCTCCGATAACCCCCTTATTCCATTAAAATCCCCGTATATCGCTCAAAATCCCAAGATATCCCTCTTAATCCCCATATATCTAAAGATATCCATCTTAATCCTTACAAATCCACCGGTATCCCATTTAACCTTCAAAATCCCTCAATGTCTCCTTTAAATACAAATTTCCGATATTCCTAAAATAATGAAATACCATGGATATCCCCAATAACTGATCAAATCCTTGAATATCGCAGATATCCCAAATCTTGGGATATTACTTCAAATCACGCTTACCACCAAAAATGTTTCCTTTTTGCGCCGTAAGCGCAAATTTTGAAAATTCGGGAAGATCCTTAAGCCAAATCTCTTCGTTTTTCAGCGCCGCAGGCGAAAATTTTAAGAATTTTGAAGATTCTTAAGTTAAAAATCTTGCTTTTTTGCGCCGCAGGCAAAAATTCTGAAAATTTTAAAAGGCTATAAAGCCAGATTTTCTTCATTTTTCAACGCGAGATATCTAGGGAAATTCCCGAAAATTCCCGATTTTCCTGAAAAATTTCGGGAATTCGGGAACGGGAATTCCCGAGAAAAATAAAATTCCCGATTTCGGGAATCGGGAATTCCCGACAAAAATAAATTTCCCGAAATCGGGAATTCACGAGCCAAAAAACGTCGGGAATTCCCGATTTCGGGAAATCGGGAATCGGGTCGGCAGGATCCCTGCTTTACAGTATAATATAAGCGACTACATTGGAATGAGCTCCTACATAATAAGATTATTATAAGATTTCTAAATTTATAATCCATTTTAGAGGATAAATTTGTCTCCAAAATGAGCCCAAAATTATATTTCTAGGCTAATTTTTAAAAATTTTTATAATAAGCTTTATACTAACCAAAGGAAAATGTCTATAGGTAATTTTGCGCACCTTTGTATATTTGATATTATTTATGCATTATTATACTCTTGCTACACAACTACCTAACTTTAATTTTCCTTATGAAAGTATCTAAAAATTTTTTATCCCTTTTAAAAACTATCCAAAAACAAAGAAAAAAATATTTAAAATGTTGTGGAGCAATCGGATATAATTTGAACTAAAATATTATTTTTATATTATTTTTAATTTAGTAACAATTTTTACTATGCAAGAATTTATCACATAATTGCATAAACTCATTTTGGGGAGAAGTATATTTTATGTTTTTAATATTTCATAATTCACCAGTGTATCTGGCAAAATAGGGTGCAGCTACTCAAACAATTGGCAAAATTAGTGCGTTTTACACTAATTTTTATAAAAACCCCGAAACCGAGGATACGGTTAATAGCAGTTAGTTTGTAACCTTACTAAAAACATATAAATTCAAAAATTTCAATTTATTATACAAATCTAATACTAGAAGCAAAAAACTAATTTATCCAAAATACTACCAATATAAAATGTTTAAAAATAAAAATGTAAAATTCCAGGTAAATAATATAAAAAGGTTTTTTAAAATAAAGATAGAATTTATGGAAATTTGGAATATAAGAATGTTATATATCGAATATGCTCAAATAATTATCGTGGATACCTAATTATTGTTTTAGCTAATCGAGGCGTAGAAATAAGTTGAAAGAGATAATTATTCGAGCATATATGGTGTTGTAGAGAATTGTTTTTAAAAAATGTTGTCAAGAATCATGAAATAATAAGACAATACTTAAAGAGTTTGAAAATATTTTTGGGTTGAGTACGAGTTGAAAGTCAAAACAGGAAGAAAGGGCATGCACCTCTTTAGAGGCAGTCTCAAACTAAAGCAAATTCTTTGGCATTTTTAGCGCTGCTTTTTCTCTCGAAATTGTTGATAAGCCTTCCTCCATCTCAAACCCGGCAGAAAATTATGGAAAAGAGATGCTTTTATCCTTCAGACTACTTCACTGAAGGGAGGGTGCCGGAGAAGTTCTGAAAGTAAGAAAACAGGGAGAGGAGGATGAAAGAGGCTATAGTAATTAAAATTCATGTAGTAAACGTGCAAGTATTTTGGGAGTGTGAGATTAAAAGCATGTTAGTGAGGAAATTTTAACCCTTTTCTAGGATTGTCATCATTAAAGTAATGGTTCCATTGCGCGCAAATGAACTCGCGTAAAAGTCGCGATAACTCAGTTATACAGTTTGATTCTCCTCATTAGTTTTATTCAGCTTTTCGCCAAATTTTCGCAATTAGTTGTTTCGTCTTTCGCTTTTAAGGTCTGTTTAAGCATACCCTTGCTATATAATATAGAAAGAATAAAGAAAATAAATCTTCAGATTTTAAACTGACTCGCGCACTGTTTCATTTTCATCAAAATTAAAAATCCCTTTCCAACATGTTCAATCATCTTGTTCAATCACTCCATCTTGTCTAATCTCACCATTCTCTGGACAAATTATACCATTAGTAACATTTTCATAAGCAAAACGATTGCACTTTCCTTTCAAGAACGCATAAATGGCAAACGCACTAGGACGGTGGCTTGGCTCTTCTGAAATACAAGCCTGAAATAAATATAGAAATGTTTAGAATACACTAAAAAGATTTTTTGACAAATAATATTTTACATTATTTAAATAATTTACCATAATAATTCGGTCCAATGGTTTTTCATAGCTAATTAAATTCAAATCTACATTTTCAATCTTCTCATTCGGGCTGTGTAAAAGCTTGTATATCATTACTCCAAATGAAAACATATCTGCTTTTCGGGTTACCTAAAATCAATTATAACTCTCATGGTTAGTCAAATGATACCTTGATTACTTGCTCAGGACTAGCATAGCGTATCTCTAGTGACATGTATTCTTCTGTACCAACATTACCTTTAATATTTACTGCAGCCATATCTTTTGCAATGACAGAATATCCAAAATCAATTAATTTGCAGGAAGATAAGGAAATATCACGATTTGACATATTATCGAGAGGGATGACAAAATTTGATGCTTTAATGTCCAAATGAATTGCATCTAAATATGTTTAATATGTAAAATCTAATAAAATAATTAACAAAGACCCTTGTTAATTCTACATTTAGTTTCCTAGAAGAAACGTTGATTTTGAATAAAAAATTAAATTTATATAAGGTTAACATTTTCAAATTTCATATGAAAATATATTAAAAAATAAAATTTCTATTAAATATTTATTTATAATTTTATAAAAATATTTAGTATAATCTTACGTTTATGAAAATTATGAAGTGCTTCCGCAGCAAAAATAAACATGTTAGTTATCTTTTCATCATCGTTAATTATAGTAGAATAATATTGTAAAAGATTTATCCCCTCAAGTTCCAATACAATAAACATTTTTGGTTTATTATCATCTTCGGTTTGCTCTTCACTTAAAAAAATAAACTAATTTTTAAAAAATTATGAGTTAATTAAATCAAACACAAAGGCATTGTTGTTTTAATGTGGAGTGAGTGTTATGGATTTTATACATACATTTGGGTACTTTGTTCATATCCCGCCCCCACCCCTATTTGAGTCTCAGATTAATTTTCCTATTTTGCTGTCAATCATTTATTTTCCTCCTTTTTTAATGCCAATCATTTTCCTCCCTCAAATATAAGACACCCAAAAGGGCGCGCGGCAATAACGGCGCAAATCCATAACTTGCTTCAAAGTTTTCGAACCCTACAAAAATTAATATAAAGCGATTCCTCTCATCGAGCTAAAGAGATTGATAACAAAAATTACATCTGCCATAAATATTCCAGCAAGTTATTGCTTTGCGCCGTTATGCCGCGCGCCCTTTTGGATGTCCTATATTAGAGGGAAGAAAATGATTGGCATTAAAAAAGGAGGAAAATAAATGATTGACAGCAAAGAAGGAAAATTAATCTGAGACTCAAATAGGGGTGGGGGGCGGGATATGAACAAAGTACCTATATTTGTTTTTAGACTAGGTCGAGGTTTTTGAAATAAAGCCGATATCGAGTATTGCTGAGGCTGGCAAATCTGTACCGATTTCAACCTTTAAATTCCATTTTCAGACTTCCGATTTCAGCCTGGTTCTTTACATTTTTACTTAAAGCAATCGACAACAAACTTCAACTACTCCGGGAAAATTGGCCATTTCAATTAAGTATTTAAAAAATGATTAGACCCTACTTTTTGGATAATGTTAAATCTGTTATATGAAATTTCATATTATCTTGCCTATTTCCTTTCCATGTCGTTTAATTAGTCCTTGTGAGGTGCTAGCTTCATCTTAAATATAAATTAAGCTTTACAATGGTTATTTGAGTAGGGCTGACGAATCTGCATATTCGAAAAATTCGTTTAGATATTTAATTCGGATACATAAATTCTATTAAAAAATTATAACTTCTTTATAATGACTGTCCTATAGAAATTAAATATATCCTTGTCCATTTTCAATCTACATATAAAAGCGAAAAAGAAGGAGAATAAACGTTTCGGAAAGCGGTACGACAATTGATATACGCACTTGAGGATATTACAAATGATGGATATGACAATGACGACATATGAGGATATTACAAATGAGGATAGAAATGAAAAATGAAAAAACCCGGAAGACCAATAAAAATTTGAAGACCCCAACTTGGTCTGCCAATAAAGAAGCGAACTTTTTTGAATTTCAAAAGGACAACTATTACCGTTTCTTATTATTATTTTAATCCTCAATTGTCGTCCTCATTTGTCATATCCTCAAGTGCGTATCCTCAATTGTCGCAACACCTTCGGAAATACACGGTGATAATACCATAGTACCAAATAAAAAATTTTATACAAAACTTGCCTATTCCTGTCACATGTCCACCTCTATCAGTACTCACATGTCCTTAATATTAAATTTAATTAATTAAACAATTTGTAAATACCCGGATGTGCCGCTTGCTGTGGTTGCTCGTGAGTATGTCCACCCTTGAAACAATTACCAGCAAGTATTGCTTTTTAATTATAAATTTAATTACTTACATAATAATTAAATATAAAAATATTGTGGATTAACATGCGAGGATCACGTGTTAGTAACCACAAATAACTGAATTTATTTTAACTCTGTTCAGAGGTGGGGGAGGGATAATAAGCCTAATTTAAATTATATTATCATTAATTTTGAATAAATTTGTACAAAATAGTCGTAGTTGGTTACTTCTGGTCAAGTTAGCTTTTTTCATTTAGGTAATTGTTCGGTTCGTACCCCCCACTCTTTTTTCCTGCCTAAAATTATTAAAAAATGGTCAGTCAGTCTTAGGATATAGAACTCGTCAAGCTGTGTCGGATGACACCAAAATCAGCCCCAGGTCTTAACTTCGGGCCGAGATACAGACAATAAAACCTGCGCAAAGAGAAAGGTTTTGCAAAAGCGCTCACGACTACAACAGGATTACTTTATGTCATAACTGTATCAAATCTTGTTCAATTATGTTGATTTTGATGTCATTCAATTCAGCTCGACAAGCTCTTTCGAATGAGCTATTATTTGTTTAATCGAATTTTTAGCCCAAAAGTGAGCTTGGTTCGCCCTTTTATTTTTCAATCTTCTTGAGTCTGTATCTCGGCCCAAAGTTAAGACCTGGGTTGATTTTGGTGTCATCCGACACAGCTCGACGAGTTCTATATCCTAAGACTGACTGACCATTTTTTTAAATAATTTTAGGAAGGAAAAAGGAGTGGGGGGGGGGGGGGTACGAACCGAACAATTACCTTCATTTATTTACATTTTTAGAATAAAGAAAAACTTCGCCTTTTTAACTTTATAAATAAATTTAAAAAAAGTTAGTAATGGGTTTATTTTGATTTTAGAGGCTAAAAGGGGGGTGACCCTACATGTTTCGGTTTATCGCCCTTATTCTATGCAATTAAAATTGATGGGATGAAACTGGGAAATATCTGTGTTGTGTCCGCACTTGAAAAAGGATATAAATGAAAATAAATAACCCAACATCGGGTTGGATTGTGGCACATCGGTTGTGCTTTCGGTTTGGGCCCTTTCCGTGATGGTTCAATTCCATCTCCCATCCAAACAATTTTTCCACAGCATGAAAATCGGACATTATAATCCGTACCGAATTGAAAACGAAACCGAAAATTTTCAGTCTTTTTCCGTCGTTTCATAACAGAACCCTACTTATTAATTTAAGTACCTTGAAGATTGAACAAAATAAGAATTGTAATGTTTAATAAATTCATATTAAAATCTCTACAATTAAAATAAATTTATTAATTATGTAATAATTATATTTCAACATATGATAATTAATGACTATTCTACTATTCTATATGTAATAAAGGTACCAATTTTAAGATTCCGATGCTTAGATAGTATCATATATTTATTCTAAATCTCGATACCGATTTCGTACAATCGCTGCCCCGAATTAAGTCCTCATAAGTGGCTATATATAGATTAGGATAGCTATAGATATAACTTAAGATAGCTCAACACAAGATGCTATAGATATCCCCACTAAAGAATATCACCTAAATATTCAGATATATCTCCTGATCTCCACAATATACCACAAAAACTATCCCTCCAAAACTTTAAATCACAAAATCGATATTGCACTTGCTCATATTTAATGATTCATAATGGGAAAAATTTATGAAGTTTGTCCTAACCACGGGGAAGTTTGTCCAAACAATGAAAAATTTTCTCTAGAGAGTTGGTGGATTTTCGGTTTCCCATACCCCAGTGTCCGGCGGAATTATCCCTTTTTTGAATCCCGATCCAGAGTTTATTGATCCAGAGATCTCTAAGTGTTATACGCTTTGTTGTGTATGGGCGTTAGCCCTTAGAGAGTTTAGTATAAAAGCCAGTGAAAGCGTCAGTCTATTTGGATCATACTAGCGGGGCTAGTCACTGATCTCCTTCGTCTGTCCCATTCCCTTCGCCTACTTTGTTTATTTCTCTTCGTGATAAAGTGTTATTATTGTGCTCGTTGGCATTAGTGAAATCCCGGACACCTCGGGTCGTAACAATGGCGCGGTCGACAAAAGTGAAGTGAGGCGAAGTGTAGTGAATTGCTTTGGCAATTAGTGAAAGTGATTGTTTTGATTGTGAGTGGACAGACGTCGTAATTTAGTGATCGGCATGAGTCGAAAGTGGATTGAGTGTATTGAAAGGGCGCATGGACCTATTAGTGAGTAGTGACCGGAAAAAGGACTCAGTGCGAGTGCCATTGGTCGAAGTTTAAGGCTGAAATGCCTAGTTTGAGGCTGATATGCCTAGTGGTCCTGGAAGTGCGCGAATTTTGGCCGATCAAGTGTTGAAGTGTCTGGCATTCAAAAGAATGTAAGTCCAGAAATTGAGAAAAGTGAAAAGTGTAAAAGAGTGAAATTTGGCAGCCTAAAGGGTGGGTAAGACCAAATAATGAAGTGATTAAAGTTAAATTTGGCAGCCAAAAGGGTGGGTAAGACCAAATAATGAAGTGAGTCAAGGCGCTGAGGAATGAGTATTATTAGTGATTTTAGTATTATGCCAGCGCAAGTGAGTGGAGCAACCCAGACTACACATAGTGTAAGTTCAGTGAAGTGTTGCGGTACCTGAGTCTTTGACAGAGGCAGGATGTAACAGGCATCCTTTGAGTGGTTAGTTAGTATTAGTAGTATTCAAGTGTTAGTAGTCAACCACGAGCCATCCTAAAAGTACACGGGAAAACGGCACCGAACTGCGCACTAGCAGAATCGTTAGTGTTGTGGAGTTTGACTTCACTTAAGTTTAGTAGTGATGCAATTCAGTGAAGTTTAGTTATTGGGCACAGTGTTGAAAAGTGAATATAGTGCCGCAATAGAAAGTGTGAAAGTGAAGAAAAATGGAAGTGAAATAAAAAGTGAAAAAAAAATAGTGAAGGAAAGTGTAAAATAAAAGTAAATGCTTATGGACAAGCAGTGTAATGATCAACAGTGTGACCAATTCAGGACGTGCAATTTCGTTGATGGGAGCTGTTGTATGCACTGTAGATGTCCGCTGCTAGAAGAAAAATAAAATGTGGAATAAGATGACAAATTTTGTGATTTTGTAATTGTTGTATTGTAATTTAATTTGTTGTTTTTGCCCTTTTGTCATCCCACATTTGTTGTATTTGTTGTGAGTTGAGTGTTAGTGAGAGACTAGACGCTCTGGCTTAGTGTTGATTGTATTGATAGCATGGAAGCTATAGTGAATGTTAAAATTGTAAAGCTTCGGCTTTAAGTGAAAGCCGAACCTTTTTTTTTCAAGGGGGGAGGTGTTGTGTATGGGCGTTAGCCCTTAGAGAGTTTAGTATAAAAGCCAGTGAAAGCGTCAGTCTATTTGGATCATACTAGCGGGGCTAGTCACTGATCTCCTTCGTCTGTCCCATTCCCTTCGCCTACTTTGTTTATTTCTCTTCGTGATAAAGTGTTATTATTGTGCTCGTTGGCATTAGTGAAATCCCGGACACCTCGGGTCGTAACACGCTTTACAATATAAAGTTTGATTTTCTAGAGCTCGCAAATTTTAAACCTGAGTTAATTTTATAAAAAATAACAATTTAAATAAATTTTTTAAAACCAATTAGAATAATATGTATTTAAATGTTGTGTTCACATTACGGCAATACCACTATGGATTTTTAATAAATCATTATAGGGAAGGCAATGATGGAGTGAGGGCTGTTTCGAAATTTCGAGCCCGCTCTAATTAATCGCTTAACATTGATTAGTCTTACTTAAAAATTTAGCTTTTAAATAAATTATTTACTAACTTTAAATGTTAAAAAATGACAACAAAAATCATAAACAAAAGTTGGAATAGTAGATTCATTAAAGAAATGAGTTATTTCATTGTTAATTTTTAATTGTTTGACGTAGGTCAAGAACCATGTATTTTATCTTTTTTTGGGTGTTTTCGTGTTTAGCGAGAAACCAGTCCGGTGCTGTTCATGAATTTGGAAATCAATCATGCATACATTTGAATTACAATAAAATGGTTATATGTATTTGCTATAAAATTATATATTTTACCATAAAATTTTATACACTACCCGGTTCCCGGGATACGCCAAACAATTCAAAAAATAATAAAATAACTTTCTTTAGATAAATCTTCGCCTTTCTTTTGAACTTTTATTGTTGAAACTACTATATAAAATAGCACTGGCATCATTATTGAAAAAAGAATTATGGTTTCGAATTTAATTTTTTAACATTTAAAATTAGTAAATATTTTTTTTATTTTAAAAGCTAAATTTTTAAGTAAGACTAATCAATGTTAAGCGATTAATTAGAGCGGGCTCGAAATTTCGAAACAGCTCTCACTCCCAACATTGCCTTCCCTATAATGATAGATCCCAAATTTTTACCATGATTCCAACCAATTTACCAGGATCCCAACCCTAATTTTTCTATTTTCCACCATTATGTGGGAAAATTTTTTATATCGGACCCGGACCTAATAAGGGTATTTTGCTCGACCCAGATCGAATTTTCCGGATCAAAATCAGGAAAATAAGGTTTTATCAAAATACCCGGATTCTGGACCACCGGATCCGGAAAATCCGACCGGATCCGGTCCGGGTTTAAACTATAATGTAAATATTATTTTTAATTCATATAAATTCATGAATTTTATAATATTTTAATTCTAATAATATTTTAATTTACTTAATTTTTTAATCATGGCCGCAAATGTCGGGGCCGCAAATGTTGGGGCCGCAAATGTCGGGCCGCAAGTGTCACAATAGGGGGGAGCCTCAAATGTCAAAACCGCAATAGTCTGGGCCGCAAGTGTCTGGGCCTCAAGTTGATAGCCGCAAATGTCTGCGCCGAAAATTTCTTAGCCGCAAGTGTCGGGACCGCAAGTGTCAAAATAGGGGCGAGCCGCAAGTGTCTGGGCCGCAAATGTCTGGGCCGCAAGTGTACGCGCCGCAAAAGTCGGCCAATCGTGCAAAAGTATGGATACAATTTATTTTTAGAACAGAGATGTGAGCAAACAAAGATGTGACCAACCAAAAAATTAAAAAAACTTATTCTATATCATTTTTTTTGTTATTATTAAATGGAATTACTTATAATAGGGAAAATATTTAATCGAAAAACGCATATGTACAACTAATAGATATAAAACATATTTTTTGAAAGTTTTATTCTTAAAAATAGAGAATCCCAACTAATTTGACATAGGTATAATTTTAATTTAAAAATGGAGTTTAACGTTAAACATTAAGTCGGCATAAATATGTCTATGTACATAATAAATCGAATGCCACGATTATCGAGAATTAGCTAGAGAAAAATAAATATAGAAATATTATTCATATATGTATCTCTGCCTGATAAGAAATTCGATAGTTTTGTCTAAAAATTTTTAGCCGATAAAGTGTTTAAAAGTCGTTAAAATGTTTTCGGCAAATATCAAAGAATCCAAAAAAACTGAACAGTAATTTTTTTCTTCCTATAAAAATTTAGAAACAAATCGTAAAGTAAGAATTTTACGATTTTTTCACTTACATTCCCAAAATTTGTTTATTATACAGACTTTTCGCCATCGTCCCGTATCCGTTCAATTTTCAAAAAATCGTCGGTCCACGACCAATCACGTATCCGCTGATTCAAATTGTTATGCGAAAAGTTTCCTAACAAGTCGGGGACGGTTCCTACATAGACAGTAGGTTTGTAAGCATTGTTCTACAAAAATGCGTATGAATCGCAGCCCTGCATATACGTATTTAATCCTAAATATTAAAGCATCATTAACAATAGAGTACTGAAAATGCATGTCGAGCAAGTATCGTGAGTCCGTTAAATAATTCAGGGTACATTATGTTTTTAATTAAATGAATTATGGAAATAATTGAAGGAGAACACGCTGATAAATATGTATGTATGTTTTTTGAATTCTAATTATGTATAAAGCAAACAATTACTGAATCTTTGTTGATATGATTTTAATCTAAGATTTAACGTTTAATGGAATTTAAAAATTTAATAATTATGCATGTAGTTGTGAAAAATCTTTTAAATATAATTCTTATATTTTATAAGAATTCAAACTTTTCTCTCTTTTTTATCTCTTCATTTACATTTTTTTCCGTTCACTCTTTCATGTTTTGCCTCATAACTAAAATAATCGCATTTATTTTCAAGAAAATTGAAGATTGCGCTCATACTGGGACGATCCTTTTGATTTATTTGAACACAACCCTTAAATTATTAAGTTTTTATAAATATTTTTAAGAACTTTCAAAAATATTTTTGTTTTTTAATATTTAAAATATTCCTTAGAACCTTTAAAACACGGTCTAATTTAGTAGAATAATTATTGTTTGAACGGTAATTATCTAAATCATTTAAAAGGTTAGCAATCTGTTCCTCTTCAGTGGGCTCTTGTTGGTTAGAATTATTATTTTGACGTTGAAAACGAAACCCCATCATCGTTCTCATCATTATACCAAAAGACCAAATGTCGACTTCGCGAGTCACCTATTAAATATTATTTAATTTAAATACGTATTATAATTTTAAAAACCGAAACCGTCACTTAAATAAATCATACCGTGGACTTATCCCAATAATTGTTTCTTAATGTTCATAAAAGGTCACCGAATTTTATCAGAACAATTTCTCAAAGAAATTTACCTTGAACCCTCTGTGGATCTCAGATTCATTAAAAATCTCTGGTGCCATTAAGACACGAGTTCCAATAAAGTTTTTTAAAATTTTATATTTCTTTTTAGTGATAATAGAAGAATTAAAATCAATTAATTTGCACATTGTTAAAGGTTCGTCCATATTATGTTGTCTAGGTATAACAAAATTTATTCCTTTAACGTCAAGATGAATACCAACTTAAATTAAATATTTATGAAAGAGGATAGAAAATTAAAAATATTATTTATCTTATAATAAAAAGATTTAAATATTTCATTTTATTTAATTTATTAAATTTAATTTTATTAAGTTAATTTTTTAATTATAAAATATTAGAACGTGTAGAATACTAACATTTATGAAATTGTTCTAAACCCTTAGCAGCACATTTAAAAATAGTTGTGAGAAGTTCTTCTCGTTCTTCACTTAAAATAAATTCCCCGGTTGCATTAAACTGAATTTCTCCATTATCTAATAATTCTCTGTCTTTAATTTCAAAATAATCAAACAAGCTTATTCCTCCAAGCTCCATCGCAATATATATATGTTCATTCTTTTGACTTTGAATATTGATAAATTATAATACCGTATTTATTCTATTAGAATGGCCGGCCATTCTATTTTTCAATCACCTTCCAGAGGGCCATTCTATTAGAGACGGCCATTCAAATGGAGACGGCCATTCTATTTTTCGATAGTAATTTTAAAATTTTTTATCACTAGAAAAGTTTATAATTTAAAAAATTTTCGAGCCGACCGACGGTCGAGGCATTTTTTTCGGGCTTGTTTTTATCAAATCGGGCATTTATGAGTTACTTTCGTGCCTGACTTTTTCGAGTCGGGCTATGCGAGTTTTTTTGGCCCTGACCCCCGTTTCGAAAAGTTATAAGGATTCAAAATTTTTGGTTACAGTTCGATATGTTTCCTTGTTAGAAAAAAAGCTTTTGTTTCAAAGAAGTGAGTTTGATATAAATCTATTAAGCGATGAAGATGATTATGTAAGGATGATTAACCTAAAGATTTAAACGCTTATGCGGGGTTAAACTATCTAAAAAGGAAAAAGAGAAAGTATTAGTCGATGCCCTGGGAGCTCGGTGGTAGATGGTGAGTCCTGTATATGGTGAGCGAAAGCGCCTAACAATAACTGTCATGAGGTCGCAGGTTCGAATCCTGACCGGTTGCTAAACTTGCTAAACTCTTTCTATTATGTTGATTAAATAAATTTAGTTTAATGCATTTTATTCATTATTATGCCCGACTCGGTAAAAATGAGGCCGAAAAAGACTCGGTCAGGCCGGCCCGATAAAAAGCCCTAAAAAACGCCAACCATAATAAAATTGAAACCCTAATCCTGATAATTCGAAAATCTCAACCCTAATAAAATTGACAGAATAGTAAGAAAAGTTATAAGAAACGCTTAAAATTAATTATCCTTTCATATTTGAAAAAATTCAATCATAAAAAGGGGGCCATTCTATTAGAGACGGCCATTCAAATGGAGACGGCCATTCTATTTTTCGATCATCCTCCAAGGGGCCATTCTATTAGAGACGGCCATTCAAATAGAGACGGCCATTCTAATAGAATAAATACGGTACATTTATATGTATGTATTTAATAAAAATAATATGTAGATTATTTATTTTAAATTATAAAATAATAGAGTTCTACACTTTTAAAATTTCGATAAATATTAACAAAAACTTACGATCCGTACAATTCAATTATATAATTCCTTTTCTTTTTAGAAGCTTTAGAAATATATTGTAAAACAGAAATTTCATTATCTGCAGCTTCTTTTGAGGAATCCGTCGAGAGATTCTCATAATCAACAACTTTAAGGGCGACACATTTTGATTTATCAAGCCAGAAAGCATGTTTTACCTTTTAAAATAAAAATATATTTTCTCTATTATGTACATATGTAGGTCCTCCAATTAATCAAAGAATAACTTTACTGTTTTTTAAATTTAAATTATATAATACTTTTAAAAATTAAACTTACATTGCCATAACCACCAGTTCCAATCACCATGTTTGATACTTTTATTGCCATTTCTGTTTTTGACTTGAAATTAGGAATAGCATAAGTATGAAAGAGCTGGTGCCCACAACGACACATATTTTGACTTGAATGAGGTTCGGGACCTGAATGAGAAAATGAGAAAAACTAAATGAAATGTTGACAGATTTAGATATTTATTTATTTAAAAGGATGTTTGTTATAATTCGTCATTAAAATTAAATTAGATCTCCAAACTTAATGAAAGGATCCAAATAATTTTCAAATGATTTCAAGAATTTCTAATCAAAAAATCATAATTCAAGAAAATTTCCCTATTTCTGATTCATTCTTAAACTAACTTTCATCAGATGAATCATCTTTACAATCAAAACAGCCTCGAATTCCTCCTTAAATATATGTATAATTATTTTAAAATATTATAATTTTAATACCAAGATAATGAAATAAAACAAGAATTAATTGAGTTGTTTTTAATGAAAGTAAAAAATTCATAAAAATCGCTTTAAACAATTTATTTATAAATATATTAATGAAAAAAGTGAATATACTAGTTCTAAACTAAACTAAACTAAACACCGATATAAAACATATTCCGAGTCTAAACTCGATTTCTACAGAGATTTTATTTAATAAATATATTTATTAAAGCAAAATAATGGCAGCTATGATTGATAGCTAAATGCCAACATCAAAATTAAATATTTACATGTATGTAATTGAGAAATTTAATAGAGAGAGTGTATATAGTCTATATAGAAAGTGTATATACATACAGAATAGTGTGTATTTTCTATTGTCTAATTAAATCAATAAAAATTTTAAAATTTTTCTAGGGGGGGGGGGGGAGGGATAAAAAATAAAAACAACAAATCGCCTAGTTTGTTTGTGGCACAACCTTAAGATTGAGATCTTAAGATAATTTCATATTATTATTTTAAAGTACCTTAAATGCTCTAATATTAGAGCATTGTATAAGTATTTTATAAAATTTATGATTAAAGAAAAATTTTTTAATTTTACAATTTTAATTGAACAATTATTTAAAATAAAATAACATTTATTAATAATTATTAACTTCCTTCTTTAATTATAAACAGGCAATATTATTCAATCCTTCATAAGTTTTGCTTACTCCTTGATAAGCCACAGTTGTAATAAGTAATGGAACACACTCTTCACATCCAAGATTGCCAGACATCTTTTAAATAAATTTTAATTTACTCTTTAAATATAAAAATATCAAGTCCTCCTAAGATAAATATTTTTATTTAAATTAGAGAAAATACTAATTTTTGTAAAGAGATCTCACAAATTGTTTATTACAGCATTTGTAAATAAATGTGTTAAATTTTAATTTAAAAATCTAATTTACATTTTCAAAAGTATTAAACTTTGACCAATGCCCACAATGAGAAATATTTGCTTTCCTAGCTATAATTCCAGTAAAAAGTGCATCCTCAAGATGAATGGCTTTAACCTGGCTGGCATAATGCAAAATTAATGAAATTGCTTCCCTTTAAAGTTAATCTTTTATGTAGAAAAGTTTAGATTAATTAAAATCTCTGAAAAATTTTAGTTTAGCTTTATTTTAACAATTTTTGCTTATCTAAAAAATTTTTGGCCATCCTATCTATTTTTGATATATGTATGATAAGCCTTGTTTTTTGCATTTTAAATTATGCCGAAATAAATTATAAAATATTATTAAATAATTGTCTTGTATTTTACCTAGTTAAAAGATAACTTGGTCCTGACATATAAGGAGGATAATATTCGCCAGCGTAATCGTCCGGAGACACATAACTATGAAAAAAAATTATATAAATTTAAAATTTAGAAGATGTTTAAGTATTTTATTTAAAACATTCTATGCTTTTTAGCAACTACTAATTTCTATTTTAAATATAAAGAGCTAACTATTTATAATTTGTTTCATCTGTAACTCTCGGACTATAAATAAAAGGCCGGCCAAAAATAGTGGCTTTGTTTGTAATTAGTTCTTTTTTAAATTTTTCCTCTATCCAAAAATCCAGTCTTTGTAAGTTAGCAACCATATCATTATCAATTTTTAGTGTCCATTTTGCCTGAGGGCAAAAGGCTTTATTCCAATTGAAAGCTGCGTGCATCTTAAAGTAAAAATATTTTTAACACAAAATTATCCTAAAAATTAAATTAGATTCTGTGATGCCGGCCATGAGAATGTGGCCGTAATCACAGAAGCCCTGAAGAGGATTATCACGGATAAAAGTTGTCCAAGCCGATTACTTTAAAATGAAGGTTATGGTAAGTATCTTCAAATCCATGAATAAAAACTAAATCGCCAAATTTAGCTTGCTCTTCTCTTAACATTATTTGTTCTTCTCTTGCTTCGCCTTCCTTTGGCTTTCTGGGATCGGAAATAAAGAAACGTGCAGTTGTGCCTTTAATCTAAAAATTTAAAAAAAATTAACATTAAATTCCAAAAAGAATTGCCGAATCAGCCAAATAACTATTTCGAACATCATTTCTTTGGTCAAAATTAGTTCTTCGACTTGGAATAATAATTAATAATTTTGTATTCGATTCACAAGGTTGAATATTATCAAATTCAATACAATATGTCGAATTAATATTTGTAAACTTTAATGGGAACGTCCTACATGGATGTTGAATCTAGAAATGGAAATTTTTATAAAAATCCATAAATTTAATAATTGTTAATTGACAATATTCTGATTAGGAGAATTTTCCTTTAGATTAAAGTTTCCCTTGCTAAAAATAAATATTCTCGATTATTTGATCCCTTTCAAATTTAAATTAACTCTTCTTTAATTATTTCGTTTCCTATTATTACCCATTCATTATCAATTCTATCAAAGGTTTGGTTAAATTCTTTAATTTTATTTTCATTTATTGCATTAATATATAAATTATTATTTTCGTTTAAAAATAGTGTAATTATTAGAATAATTAAAATTAAATATTTTATCATATTTTTAAAAGTATGTCTGTTGGTAAGAGTTAAATAAAATCTAAATTGATATTCAATTAAAATCAGCGTAAAGTACTTAAAGAACTACATAAAAGGTTTTACATTATTTATTGTGATTTGGCTTTGAATTATAATAAAATTAAAATAAACCTTCATCATTTTTAAAAATAAATATAATAGGAATTGAATGTATGTATATTAAATAAGAATTATTATTAATTAACAAAAATTTTTATAAATTATTAGTCATCTAAATTATTTTTTTTATAATTTCAGAACAGTTTATAAATAAAATTAGATTAAACGTTAGTATTTAATTAATTATGTATTTATAATATAAATTTAGGGGATAATAAAAAGATGAAATGTGTCTTCAATTGAGAATATGCAAACACGGATCCGACAATTGCAAATAGAGTTTATAAATAAAACGTTTCAACGTTTTTCTATACTCCTTCTGCGTTTTTACTTCTGAAATTAATAAAATTTCATAAGTAAATCATGAAATTTTCTATTATATTTTGTTTTCTACTTATAATTTAAAAATGTTTTACAGATTGCTGCAATCGTCGTATTTTTTTCTTTAGAAGCTGCTGGAATCTTACTTTTCTAATTTATTAATTAATATAATTTTAATGCAAATGCGATTTAATAAATTGGCAGCGGCATCTTTTATTTGTGATTTAATATGAATTGATTTTCATTTTATCTCCCCTCATTTTTTATTTTTATTATTGCTTTTAAAAATTTATTTTAAAGTTTAAATTCTATTTAATATTTTACAAAAATAAAGCATTTTTTAAAGTGAAAAACTTTGCCAATTAATATAAAATATTGTGGAACTCCATTTATTATTTACTAAAAAGTAACTCTGTATTAATATGTATAAATAAGTCTTATTCAGTTTTCCAAGACATAGGTTTTTTTTGTTTTACCTTATCAAAGACAAATATTATTTTTTAATTATTTTTAGAATAAATATATAAACTTATGTAGATTATGACAAAATTATTTATTTTATTATTAGTTTCTAATCAAATTATTATCTGGATTAATTGCCAACCACCTTTACATGATAAATTGATTATAGAATATGGAGGAGATAAATGCGAATTTAAGGAAATTAACAAAGGATATAATGAGAAAAATTAAGAAAAATTCCTATATTATTTCATAATAAAGAATTTATTACACGACTAATTTTTCTTTTTGGCCGAAACGATAATTTATATTTTACTTTATGGGAATCAGTTATTAATTATTGTAAAGAATTAGATATTTATGATATTCATATTAATTATTCGGATTTTGTAAGTTTTAATTGTTAAAAATTGGGGTTATATTTAATTGGTTTTGATTGAAATAATTTATGTATAGACATATATTTAGGTATAAAGATTTTTTATCAAATTTTTAACTCTAAAGGAATTACTAATATGTAAAGGATTATTTCTTGACTTCATAAAAATAAATTGAAATTTTTTGAATGTTTAACCAAATTTTAGTTAGATTAACAAATCTAAATATAGACATTTTACCCCCAAATATTATTCTCAAATAAATTTATAGTAAAATCATTATAAGGTCCCTCATATAAGTCGAAACCTTCATAGTGTAGGGAGGGATATCACCTATATTTCAACTGCTTAAATATTTTTAAATTTAAATTAAGGATATAGTAGAAGATATTATTATAAATGAAGGGAAATATTGCAATGTTGCAATTAAAGAAGGGACAGAAAATGAGATTAATTATAATTTTTATAGATTATACAAAAGCAATAAAAATATTTTTGGAGGAAATTCTGATACTTTTATTTTCGATCAAAAAAATAAAATGATTAAAATATTTACTAATCCAGAAAATATTTTGCCGCAAAATGATTTTAGTAGTAAATGGAAAGAATGTAGAGGATTGGCTAAAAACATTTATGCAGGTAATGCTTATATTAATTTAAGGATATTGAAAAATCAAACCGCAATATTTCAGACTAATTTTCTGAATTATTTTTGCCAAAAAATTAAATTCATTAATAAAAAACAAAAGACTATTTTTTGTCCATTTTTATCCAAATTGTTTTTAGAAGAATATATTAGTGTTGCACCCCGACTCCGTTCCCCGACCCCGAACGATTTTTTCAGACTTCTCCCCGCCCCGTTCCCCGCCCCGGAACAATTCAAAAACCCCGTCCCCCGACCCGAAAAACTTTCGGGGTTGTCGGGGGTAAGACCCCCATAAAATGCCATTTTTTAGAGGAATCTAAAGAGAAAAATTTTAAAAATTCCCTCCCAATTTACTTTGTACTTATTATTTTTAAAGGAAAAATGAAACTAATAACAAAATTCTCTTTATATTTTTTGTAAGAAACGTGTGGTTGAGTGGTTTAGTTGCTAGATTTAGCTATATGTCTATGCAGTCGCATATGTAGATCTGTTTTATTTTATTTTTCTTTAAAAAATAAATGATAACAAGTGTTCAATTTTATTTTTTAAAAGCATAAAATTAGAGGGTGTAATTAAAGTGGGTTTGAATAAATAACGAGTATTTGAGTATATCGAGGAATTACGGGAGATTAGGAGCGAAATTGAGGAATTAATCCTCAGATATACCCTGATATCCAAACAAATCCCCTGATCTCCCTTCATTCCTTCAAATCCCTAATCCGTCAATATCCTTCTAAATAACTGATATTCCTTGAACCACCCTTAATCATTCGAACCTCTTATATCTCCAGATATATATCAGTTTATCTTTTCAAATCTTCCTTAATCCGTCCGAATTTATTTATCTTCACAGGTATACGCTTTAAATCCATTAAAAACATTTAATCCCACCTTATTTCATTAATTTTTGAATAAAGACAGAAAACGACTTATTTTTAGAGCATTTTTTGTTTAAAATTTTTTTTCGAAAACCCCCGTTCCCCGTCCCCGACCTAATTTTGCTCCCCGACCCCGCACCCCGCCCCGAAACAATTCGAAAACCCCGTACCCCGACATACCCGCCCCCGAGCGTTCGGGGTGCAACCCTAGAATATATTTAATTTAAATTTTCAGCCGAATTTGTTCCAAAACAGAATAATCACCATCCTTCTACTTCAAATCAAAAAAGTGGTCTAGAAATGTTTAAGGAAATGAGGAAAAAATCTGGAAAAAATAAATTGGGACAAGACTAACAATTAATTAATTTATTTATTTTAATTCGAACATTACAATTGAATTAACATTTTTATTCCCATATCACACAATAAGTACAATTTTTTCTTTCATTCAACATTTTAATTTATCCATCTATAGGAATGAGAAGTTTCTTTTCTGATAATATTTTTTTATTTAAAGTTTTACAAAATACTAAATTAATTACAAAAATTAATTGAATAAAAATAAATAAAATAATTCGAATAGAAATCATTTTTAAAGTTTTTCTTAAATTTATTTAATTTTTTAATTGTCTCAAAAAAATTTAAATTTGCTTTTATAGAGTAAAATTTTTAGATTTTATTTTAAAAAGTTCAGACATTTTTATAGACTGAATAAATATTAAATTATAAAATTTAAAAAGAGTCTTCAATTGTAAATATTTAAAAAGAATTAATAATTTCATATGATTTAATGCACTAAGGCGGAAATTATTTACCCATGTTGAAAAGTTGTGGATTTTAATTCTAAAAAATTAAAATAAAAATTATTTACTTTAAAAAAATTAATTTCAAAGCTTTTTGTTAATGTAATAAAAATAAAATAATTTTATCAAACATTTATGCAAAAGGACTAAGAAATTCATAAAAAATACTTTTTCAAACTTTTTTTGAAAATTTTAATTTGTTTCATAAACAAAGAAATATCAATTTTAAAAAATCTTCTTCTCCATCCATCAAATTCTAACACAATATTGAATTTGCGGGAAGATTTTGAATTTCATATTCAAAACCATCACAATTTTCATCCAAAAATTTAACAATCTGAGTCATATTGGGGCGTTCAGACTCATGAAGGCAACCCTAAAATTTTTAAATATTCCTAAATCTTTTACCCTTTTCTTAATTATACAAAGAAAAACATAAAATGATCTGAATTTAAATATTATTGAATTTCATTTGATTAATCTTATTAATGTGAGGGGGAGAGGGAGTTTAATTGGTTGAAGTATGCTCAACTTCAACCAATTAAATTAACTTAGTAAACTAAAATTAAATATAAAATTCTTAACCATAATAACTCGATTCAAAGTTCCATTGTCATTAATTCTGACATTATTCTCTCCAATTAAATTAATGAACATTTTTCCAAAATCTAGAACATCTTCTTTCATTAACTTAAATATTATTTATAGTTTAACTTGTTAAATTAAATGCAAATCAAGATTTATTTAAAGTTATAATTTAAATTAATATTTTTGTTTAAATAAATAAATAAATTTATTTTATTTTACATAATCAATTTGATAATTTTGCAGATTTGTTTTTATAAAAGATGTAGCAAAATCAATTAATTTACAATCTGTTAATTGTTCATTTAAATTATGTTTATAAGGTAAAACATAATTTTGGGCCTTAATGTCTCGATGAACAGCATCTTAAGAAAATATATATTTAAAGAATAAAAACTTTAAAAAATATTTTCTAACGTTTATGAAATTGTTCAAGTGCTCGAGTACTACAATAAAGCATATCAGTTAAAATACTCTCCAATTTACTGATACTAGTATTAGTTCCAATTCCAAATTTTCGTTTAAAACTATCAAATAAACCAATTTTTTCTTCAGTCTCAGGATAAATTTGAATTATTTCATTAAAATAATATAAAAAATTCATTCCAGCAAGTTCCAATCCAACTAATTTAAAATTTTTTCTATTTTCTTTTATTTCGTTACTATAATAAAAATAAAATTAAATTATGTGTAGAGAAGTGTCGACTCGATTCTCAAATGGGAGTAACTTTTTTTGTTTAAGGTGTAATTTTGTTAATTAATTTTAAAATTTATTTTTGATTTGTCAAAATATGTATTAGAAATATTTATAATTTTCTTCTATTAAATTTTTCATTAAAATCTATAAAAATACTTACTGTCCATACATATAAATAATATAGTTTCTTTCATTTTCTTCAAGATTAGAGAAATATTCTAATATTTTAACTTCATTTTCTGCCCAAATTCTTTTATTATCACTAGGAGAATTTAATATGTGTGAGGATTTCAGAGCCAAACAAACTCCTCCCTCGTTCCAATATGCGTGAAAGACCTTAAGATTAAGTAAAATAACAAATAAAAACTACTTACAGATCCAAGATCACCTTGCCCAATAATTTCATTTTCATCAACTTTTAGGTTAATAATTCCTCCATCTACTGAATATATAGTTCTATCTATGTGTAAATTAATTTGTTCTATAGAATATTTTCGACAATGACATTTCACAGATAATTTAGTTTTAGCTTTAAAAGAAACTTTATTTCTTAAAAAAATTTTTTTATTTTTAAAAAACCTTTTCCACTGCTTTCACCAAATTCCATTCTTTGCCTTTTCGGTCCAGCAATTGACACTTAGGTTATTTAAAATTAATAGTTAAATTAAAACAATATTCATTGTAATACCTGGCAAATTAATCGTTTCCAACAATTTTAGAATTAGTAATAACTGCAATATATTCATCTTTAACAAGCAAGTAAAATGTTTTTCAATTTTCTATTTTTTTCTGAATTTATATTTTTATTAATTTTAGGAAAACTTAATGTTTTTGTTTTATTGGACATGCCGAATGATCTCTTTCGGGTTAATGCGACGGGGGAAACAATCGTTTTTATGTCTATGTAATGTTATAAACCGATTCTAAAAATAATACAGGAAGATCTTCTTATGGGTGTCCGAAAAATTGGGATCCAAGATTTTTCGGAAAATTGGGCTTCAGCGGAATTTTGGGCTCTAAGTGAGAAAAACGGAAAATTAATTGGGCTCTAAAATTTTAGGCGCGGTGCATTATGGGCGTCGGAGTCATCGAACCCTAAAATACCTATTTTCTCTATTAGAACAGCCACCTCCATTTGAATGGCACCCTCTAATAGATGGCCCTTTTGAGGATGATTAAAAAATAGAATGACCGGCTATTCTATTAAAGAAAATGCGGTAAGTGAAAACCACCCCTCGAATGCCGGAGTAAAACCTTACCACCTTTCTTTTAATGTAAATTAAAAACATGTATTTATGTTAGCAAAAATAATCTACATAGTTAGCTAAATTTAACCTACAAATTTAATTTTATAAAAAAGCGTTAATTGCCTTGTTGGTCACACGATCTACTTATCTGTATTACCGGTAAACTATGTGTCCCTAAAAGTTTGTTTAAAATTAATCTAGATCAAACAAATAATTATATTAAAAATATATTTTATATTTATTTAAATATTATAAAAAATTTTTTAAATTGGCCATCGATAAAAAATTATAACGCTAGCAGCTCTCCTCTCTTAATTAAATTATTTTATTGAATCTACAATTATTATTTATTGAATTTTTTGAATTCTATCTCTTCTTTCAATTAAATTAAATCAATTAAAATTTAAGAAAAATTTTTTATTAAAATAACATGTATGCTTTAAATATATTTAATTAAATAATTTTAATCACTATCCATATAGGTATTTACTTCATTATTCAACTGGAGCAAGTATATCAGGTTTAACAAATCCGTTATTTTTATTCAATCCAAAAACAAAATAAATAATTAAAGTTAAAATTAAAAATATAAATTGTATTGGAAACATTTTTTCTTTAATTTTTTATTAAATAAAAATAATTTTAACTTCACTTTTATATTGATGCACTTTTGTTGCCTTTATTTTAAAAATCTTCAGACATTTTCCTGTACAAACAATTTAAATTTTAATTACTAATTGTCATAATTTTATTTTAAATTTATAAGTTAAATTAATTATAAGTACTATCCAATATTAAATATATATTTTAAAATTATTTTTAAAATCTAATATACCTATATATCTTTGTTACTTTATTAATTTTTTATAATTAGAAATCACCAAATAAATAAATATCTTTTACAAAATATTTTTTAAAACCAAACGGTTTTGCATTGCCGATTTGAATAGATTTTCAGAAGATTTGTTTATCCAATGTGTGTTATGTTGTGGGGTTCATCCAATCACAACACATTTAGAATTTTTTATCTTTAAAGGCGATTTCCGATTATTGGCTAAAAGAGGGGGAAAGAAAATATAAAAATAAATGGATAGAATTGATTAGACGTCGGCAAATATTTTCAAATATTATACACCCAATAGATCAACATTTTTAAATTATTTTGTTTTTCTAATCTTTCAAAAGAAAACACCTCGTTTCCAATCCTAGTTGCAAAATCGTTTGCAATACTAAAAATCGATGATTCTAATGATTTAAAAGATTATAAATTTTTCCTTATTTCAGAAGCAAGTTCAGGTTTGAGTTGCCTGAGGCCAAAAATATGAATGATACGAACTACGATCACTGATAATGATTGAAAACTGCCTTCAGAAGTCAATATTTTGATTTACTTTATTTTTGATCTAATTATGTCTATCTTTTGTCTAATTAAAGTCCAAAAATATCTATATTTCCGTTACACATGAATTTCCTTACTAGCAATTTTATTTGTAAGCTATTGCCAATTTTTTTATCACATGTGTTGTATATTTACATCGTTTAAGGGCATCCCGCCTCTTTCATAAGAGATTTTATATCTTTTATTAAATATTTTTTTTATTTATTATTTTCTTTTATTAATTTAATATTCTTATTAATAAATTATTTATCTTTGAAAAATTTTTTAATTTCCGCTGAAAAATTATTTGTACTATATAAATTTTTTTATATATTCTTTAAGGGATTCTCGTATTTATTAGAGATAATTTTAATTTTATAAAATAAATATATTTATTTAAGAAAAATTCTAGAAATGTTTAAATTTTCTCTATATTTATTATTTACTCTTTTACTTGTGAATTTATCAAAATCCCAATCAAATCCTCAATTAATTATTGAATATGGAAATGGACAATGCAAATTTGTTGAGAAAGAAGGAGTTAATTTAAATTATATAGAAGATACTCCAACTTTATATCATTACAATCGTTTTATGACCCATCATCTTTTACTTTTTGATTCGAAAGAAAATTTATTTCGGACAACACAAAGTGATATTTATAGTAAATGTAGTGGTTTGGAGAATCCTATTGAATTTACACTTGGAACTCCTAACTTTGTAAAACATTTTTAATTAAAAAAATAATATAATTAATTCATTTTTATTTAAAATTTATTTAAAAAACATTTACAAAAAAATTCTGTCTTATAAATTTATTACAACATTATTTCTTTCTATAGAAAAGTCATAGTTATTCGAAATTCTAAATTAAATATAAATTTAGAATTTATGTGCTAAATACATACTTATATTTTCTAATTATTTAAATATTTCAGCAAAACTTATCAGGATTTAATTATGATGTAACTCAAAAATTTTGCCAAATAATTTTTAACAATGGAAATGATGAATATAGTAATTTGTATAAACTTGACAAAAATATTTTTGGAGGAGATAGTGATACAATGTTTTTTGACGAACAAAATAATACATTTACAATATTATTACATCCTGGAAACTATCAAATTTCAGATAATTTAAAAGATGCATGGAAAAATTGTAGAAACAATGCGAAAAAAGTAAAAGAAGGTATATGTAAATGTTAAAATAATTTTAATAAATAAAATTGTTGAAATAATTATTTGTATTTATATTTTTTAATATAAATATTTATTTAATTTTAATATTTTATATTGGAATAATCGCAAAAAATTATTCGTAAATGTTTTAAATTTTTAATTTTTCTCAAATTAATTATCCTAATCAAATAGATTAAAATTTAGAGAAAAAAAATCTCTATTAATTCTATGTCTTAATAATATCTTAAAATTTTCAGTTAACTATGAGAAAATCACTGCAGAACATTCAGCAGCATCAACTTCAAATAGTGAAAAGCCTGGTGTCCGGAAAACTGGGCTCTGGAAAATTGGGCTCCAAGATTTTTCGGAAATTTGGGCTCCAACTTTTCGGAAAATTGGGCTCCAGCGGTAATTTGGGCTCTGTGTGAAAAAATCGGAATATTGGGCTCTAAAATTTTGGGCTCCGGAGGAATTTTGGGCTCTGAGGAAAAAAGTCAAATTATGCAAAAATTAGAGATGAGTCTTCGAAATCGGGAGATTTTGCGTGTACGCCCAACTGTTCTTGGAAGGAATAGGATTTCTTTATCAAATTCCACTGAATCGGACCGACCAATTTGAACCAATTTGAGTATACTTTAAAGGAATAGGGCCAAGTACTCACCCAGACCAACTGGCCGTAGGTTCCGAACCCAGAACTCGACTTCGCTCCGTAGGTTTGCATAATTTGACTTTTTTCCTCAGAGCCCAAAATTCCTTCGGAGCCCAAAATTTTAGAGCCCAATATTCCGATTTTTTCACGCAGAGCCCAAATTACCGCTGGAGCCCAATTTTCCGAAAAGTTGGAGCCCAAATTTCCGAAAAATCTTGGAGCCCAATTTTCCAGAGCCCAATTTTCCGGCACCCAAAAGCCTACTAAAAAGCCTAAAGGAAAATTTTTACAAAGAATGAAAGGAATCTTTGAAGGAAATAATTTTTGAAATGGCTTTCCAAATTTCGATTGTAGAAAATAGAGGAGACAGTTAATTGAGAGCTCATTTTTGATCGTTTTAACTCATTCGCTTCGGTTATTATTTAGCCGAGATTTTAATCCCTCATAGCATTTGTATCACCCCTTTCGACATTAACATTTCTGTAGTAGTTATTTTTTATTTCTAGGAGGGAAATGATTATTTAAAGCTCATACCTTTTTAGTAAATGTTCAAAATCCTATTAACATTTATTTTCCATTACTTTTATTTGCTAAAGGATAAATTTTGAAACAAAAAATTTTAACATATTTTATCGGGAATTTAAAAGCAAAAATACATATTTAATATTTAAAAATTAAAAAAAGACAAAATAACATATATTTTAAATAAAATTTAAAGTAAATGACAAAAATAAAACTAGAAAAATTTGAAAGAATTTATATTTACTTATGTTTTTAGAGAAAAATTAAGAACATTTTTAGAATATTTGGAAATATTCATTTTATAAGTTAAAAAAATGTTCCTTGGAATTTAAGAGAAATTATTAAAGAAAATAAAAATTGGAAATATTAATTTACTAATTAAAAAGGATAATCTTTCTCAAAAAATCAAAAATATTATTAAATTAATTTAAAATATTTTTTAATCAAATGGGAAATGTGAAATCTTTAATTACATATTAATAAATTTAATTATTTTTTTAATTATAAGGGATAGACTTAAATATTATTTTTATTTAAATATAATTTTTTAATAATAATTTAAAAACTCTGATTTATAAAGTAAATTTCAGAATTATAAAATTTAGTAATTCAAAGTCTTTTGTTCTCTAAAATTTACAATTGAAGACTGACTACAATTTATAGGACGATATATAGGTAAATCAGAATTTTTACTGGCAAAGTATGAAGACTGGAGAAACTAAAAAAGAATTTTTAATAAGAGGAAATGTTTAGACAAATTAAAAATTAATTTAAGAGTTTAAGAAATAATAGATATAAACTATAAGTGTTATTAATTAAAAGGGAGTGAAATGACCAGAAAGATCTCGTTTTTTAATTGCAAAAATTAATAAATAAAAAATTTTAGTTTTTTAATGATTTCCATTAATTATTTTTGTTTCTTCATTAGAACAATTTTCATTTCCTTCCAACATTGGAGTTGTTAATGTTTTCATTGAATCGGGTGAAAGAGCCGTAACTGGAATATTTTTTGTTGAATTTTCTTTGTTATTTAAAGCTGAGGGGCGTGTTGTGGTGCCTTAAAATATGATTTTTATTAAAATATTTATTAAATATAAATAAAACTGATTTAAAAATAATTTATTATTGAAGTGTCAATATGTATGTTTAAAATGATTTATTTGAATTTAAAAAAATGAAGATTAGATAAAAATTTAAATTTCTTAAGATTATATTCAAATTTTCAAATATTCTACATTTAGAAGCCCTAATATGTTTTTACTTAAATTAATAAAATAATTTAAAATTCTCTTAAGTAGCATTAACAAAAGCAAGTTGGAACAGCCAAGAAAGTCGAAAAGTTATAAAATCGGGAATCGAAAGAAAAATCTGAAATTGTAAAAGAGAAATCGGAATAAGAATCCAAACTTCGTTAGAAGTTATAGAATAGTAAAAGAAAAGAGAGGATAACAATTAAAAGTACAAAAAAAATTTTTTTCAAAATTTCCAAACCATTTTTATTAGAATTTGCATCCAAAAATTGTTTCCTTCTTTTAGCCTGCTGTTTAGTTTTAAACCATCTAAAGGCGAGAATGGAAGCAATTAAAAGAAGAATTAAAAATAAAATAATTCCAATTATTAAAAGAAAAGAGGAAGAAGAAGAGGAGGCTTCTTTGTCTTTTGATTTTAATAATTTATTTTCTTCAACTTTTTCTGTCGTTTCCACTTTTTGTTCAACTTTTTGTTTTATTAATGTACCTTCAACTACCTTAATTTAATTGAATAAATTTATAGAAATATTTAAAGAAATTTTTTTCTAGAAGTTTCCCCAATGAAGATACGGATAGAGAGAGATAAGTCGAAAAAACATAATGTTCACCGCATTAGAGTATAGTACCTTTCGATTTATTAGAATTTAAAAAACCTATTTCGGGAAAACCTATTTACAAGGAGCTAATTAAAATTCGGGGTAGCATTAAATTTTAAGTGAAAAAATATAACTTTAATAACTATATTTAATAATATTTACTCTAAAAACAAGTCCTTTTTCATTGTCAGCAACAACACTAATAGCTTCACTAGCTTGTTCACTTAATTCCCCACAACTAATATTTAAAACCAAAGCTGTAAGTGATGTATTTGGAATAACTGGAACAGACAAAATTTCTTCAGTAACAGTTCGGTAGCGTTCCAAGTAAATATATGGAAAAATCCTGAAGTTTTCGCGATGAACAAAAGTAACATCTGCTTTGTGAAAAGTTGCAAGAATAGAATCGGCGAGCTTTCTGAAAAATTACTTTTAAATATATTTTGTTTAGGTATATTCTAATAAAATAATTGAGTATATTTTTTGTTGTAGTATAGTAGTACTAGGTCGTTTCATAAAAAAGTTCGTTTTTTACACCGCATGTTTTTTAAGTGTTAACTATTTTTATCCAATTTTGTTTTTATTTTATTTTGTAGCCCAAAGTCTTAGCTTCATAATGTTACTAAAATTTTAAAAATAGAAAAAGCCAAAAAAATTTCTATGCCTTCAGAAATGAGCGTGGGTAGGGGTTTTATTTAGTAGCATTTACACATCCCATTAGAACAAAGTAATAGTGGAATGTTGGAAGCAAGAAAAATTAAATGCAGGGATGTGTTCTAGTCTATGCAGCTCAAAAATATTCGAAAAAATTTTGTTCAGGGAGCGGGAGGACCAAACATAACAAGGGTATAACAAGGGTATTCAGGATATTTTTTTTCAAGGGTATTCAGGTATAACAAGGGTATTCAGGATATTTTTTTGTTAGTATTGTAGCGGGGACATTGCTCTATAAGACAATATAGCAAGTGTCGAAAAAAACGGATCATGAGGCGAGGAGGGCAAAAAGAGTAATGCACCAACCGACTGGGGGACAAAAACAACAGGGACTTTTTTTAGCCTTTCAAGCCTGGATAACTATCGAAAGGGTTGTTCATGGAACCGGATTGTTACCTATGTTTAAACATATGCCAAATACGATAATAAATACAAAAATTGTTTGGAGGAAAAAATATTAAGACCCTCTTTTGGTCCCCCGCCCAACCAACCACCCAAAAAACGTATGTTGTGTATTCTTTTGGATGGTGCTCGGTCCGTTGATGACGGAGGTACTTCAAATTGGTACCACTACAAACTCCAACATGCATATTAACTAACTTACCCAGGAAGATTTCGTTTGTTACCTTAAACGTCGCCAGAGAATGTTTACTAGACCTCTGGTTTTCCATTAAAATAACGCTCCTTTACACCGCTCATTTTTAATACCCCAGATAAACTTTGTTGGAAAGTGTTACCCCCCCCCCTTGTAGCCCTGAGTCTGCTCTATCAGATTAACATCATTTCACTTCTTTAAAAAATTTCCTACGGGACGGGCACTTGAAAGAAGACGCCAAGGTCGAGACTGTGGTGGTGAAGACAGTGCTTCAGAAATGGGGTCAGATTTTCTTAAAAGGGGTAACCACAAACTTCTTTTTTGTTTTAAAAATGTTGTTAAGACTCGGGGCAATTATATTTAGTCTAAAAAATTCGGATAATTTTTAATGATCCTTCTTGGAAAATCACGCGATGTGATTTTATATCCTTATGAAATGTTAATTAAATTAGTTAAGATTTTATAATTAAAAAATGATAAAATTTAAAATATGTAATTATTACAATTGTTCCTCCATTGATAGCCGTTGATATTCTCTCGGATCAAGCACCTCTAGCCAAACCGGAGCAATGCCAGCAGGACAAGGGCTTGGCTGAAGTTCAGTAACTTCCAGCGATAAACTCTTTCGGCCATCTTAAATAAAAATAAAAAACAAAAATTTTTCGATTAAATAACCTAAAAACATTAATTGATATTTCCCAACATCTCTAATCTGTGGAATTCCAAAGAAACGTTTCTTTCCATTACTAAGATCTGCACGCATCCACAAAGGTAATTGTTGTCTTGGGGATAATTCATTAGCTAAATTGTCCTCCAAAATAAAGATTGACCCAACAGGTAAAATAATTGTTTGTTGTTGAGAGTCTGTATTTATTGGTGTGGCTGATCCAGGCAAAATAAGGGAGAAAATAAAGAAAATAATAGAAAGGAAGGAAAGTTTATTAATTAGTAAATGTTTAATAATGTTTTGGGTGTTGATTAAAGGGTTAACAAAAATTGGAAGATGAGGTGAAGAAATTGAAGAAGTTAAAGTATTGTATTCATTATTTTCTTCTTCAGAAGCCATTTTCTGATTTTGGCCAACAGAGATCTTAGAAAATGATGAAAATACTTGTAATGGTTGTTCTAATGAATATGAAGATGTTTTGACGTTATTTGCAGAAGAAATACATCTATTTCGAATATCACGTATTTTCTCAACTGTACATATATTTAAAAAAAATTTTTTTTTAAAATGCTGATTTTGTTTAAAAATGATTTCAAACAAAAATTTACTGTCAAGTTTAACGTAAAAATAATTAGAGAGGTGTGTGACTGTTCAAGATAAAGGAAATCAGAAACGAGTCGGAAATATATATCAACCCAAAGAGGTATATATATCAACCCAAAGAGGTATATCAACCCAAAGAGGTATATCAACCCAAAGAGGTATATCAACCCAAAGAGGTATATATATCAACCCAAAGAGGTATGGTCCTAAATTTTTTCGAATAAGCAGCGCTACAATGAAATCATAACTTTAACTTATTATTTTTCTATTAGTGTTAATAATTTTATAAAATTTAAAATAACCATAAAATCGTTCACGGCGTTTCTGACGCAAATTATTCATTTGGTTATAGACTAATGGCTCTTTTTCTGTTTTTGATGGAAAATTAAATGAAGAGGAAGGGGAAAAATCACTATTAGTTAAGCAGAAGCTAATATTATTATTTGTTGTTGTTGATTGGTTGGTAGTAACCATGAATATATTTATTTTTCTTTAAATTTTGTGGAAAATTAAATCGACATGGCCACACAAATATTTTATTTTATATTATATTGTGTTAATTTTTTAAATAAATTTCAACAAAATATATTAATAGAGAGAGGAAGTGTAAAATTGGAGTTCAAGTAATTATAAATTAACCCAATAAACAGGGCCAATCATTTTTAATATGAAAAATGGAAAACGACAAATTTTCACTTAGGTATATAAATCTGAGACTGAAAACATTCAGAGAATTCAACTAAATAATTGGAGAGTAAATTAAAATAAAACAATACAAATTTAAAAAATAATTAAAATTTTTTAAAAAATATTCTGCTTAAATTTAATTGAAAAGAGAACAAAAATATTTTTACAAACTTTTTCTCTCCTTTACAGCTTTTAGATGCCAAATTCCTTTTTTTTACAAAAGCAGATGAACGATAGATAAAACAAAACTCGGAATTTAATGCTGCTTAAACAGTCGTTTGTACGTAAAAACACCCATCATAGGACTGTCGGTTGCCATTAAAAAATAGAAGAGGGGAATAGATAAAAATAAAATATTTATTGAAATCAAATAAATGGGGTTTAAAGTCTGAATTGAATTTTAAAAATTTAAATTTTGGTAATAAATTGAAATTGAAAGTAAATGTAAAGGGATTTTAAAAGTTAAAAGGAAAGAAAAATTTATAGGTACAGTTAAGCTTACCTTAATTTTCTTTAAAAGTGGAATTCTATTAAAATAATAAAAGAACATTTGAATATTTTTACACAATTTTTAAGTAAAAATTAAAATGATTTTTCAAAGAAAATTTAAAATTAATTTAAAATAAATCATCCAAAAAACTTTAACTAAATACAAAAAAATTCTTTCAATTACAAATTTCCAATCTATTTACAATTTGTCATTTTTTTAAAAAGAAGGAAAACTGTTGGTGAATGTAAATCAAAACAAAAATAAAATGGTGGTCTGATTATTTTAAAACTAAAAAATGAAAAGAGAATTGTTTTTTAGCTTTTTTTAGAATTTATTTTAATATTAGATAGATGGGAAATTAAATTAAATTCTTTGTTAAAGTACAAAAAAGTACATTTATAGAATTTTAAAAATAAATAAAAAAGAATTAGTATATGTATAATAATTAAATTAAAAAAAAATAAAATATTAAATTTGGACTTGATAACTCCCAATATAATTTAAGTTACTAGTTTTTATCAAAAACTTTTAAAATAATTTTATATTTAAAAGAAAATTTAAGCCAATTAAGTACATGTTCATTAACTTTTATGATAAAATTTCATAAAAAAATAAGAAAATTTAGTAGACAAAAATGATTTTGATAAAAATTAAAATTAATAATAAAAAATTAAAAATATTAAGATAAGAAATATAAAATTAAAAAAAAACTACCTATATATTAATCTTATTTAATAAAATTCTTTATTCTAATTGTTCGTACTGAGTGGAAAAAGTCTAACTCAAAAGAAAGTTTACCTTTCTGCTCTGGATTTACAAATAAGTAATATACAGGGAAAAGTCTGGCCAGTCTCTATTTGAACTTGGCTTTTCTGTATCATTAACAAATCAACCTACACTTATCAATTCTTATTTAAAACTTATTTTTTAAATAAAGAATGCTTAAACAGACAGACAAAAACATTAATAATTTTTTACTTATTATTTCGTTAAATTATTTAAAAAGAAAAATCTTAAATATAAAATATTAGCTTTAGTTTTGCTTTCTCCATATTTAATATTATTTTGCCTCATCATTTGCTTATCATAATTGATTAAACGAGTGAAAGAAATGAAAGCCCCGAAACTGAATGAAAATCAGAATTAAAAGAGGCCATGGAACATTGGAAAGGAAGGGTTGAGTGAACGTTTTTAGTTAGAATTTTTTATCAATTTTTGTATTCCTCTTTTAAAAAAAGACAACCGACGATGTGTATAGGGGGGGTAAGAAAAAAAAGTTGTTGGGGACATAGCAGGGCAATAAAATGTGTTTGTATGCAAATAAACACATGTACATTCAAAGTACTTATACCATTTTAGCAAAAAATTGTTGGTAAAAATGATGGGAGGTATTAAAAATAAATTTATTTTGTAATGAGACGAAAACAAAAACAAAGTTGATTTCTAAATGGGAAGGGGGGCTAGAGGTGCTAGGCCGCACCGCAGAGGAACGATTGAATGTGTTAAATGTTTTTAGTAGCATGTTGACAGAAAAATAATAGGAAATGGCGCGAATAAATGCTTGGGTAAATAGAAGAAGCTAATAGAAGAATTTGATTTGGTAGTAGAAATTTTTTTATGCCGAAGAAGGAAATTTTTCGGTACAGAAAAGTAACATTGTACCAGAACAGCAGTTTCGAAGTCGGTTCCCGGAAGTAAAACAGTTTTTAAAGAAATTAAAACAATTCAAAAAGAACTGGAACGTCAGAACCGTTCGATTTCTGAAACAGCAAATCACTGATAATAAATCCAAAAATAACAGTAACGTTAATTTAATAATTTTAGGAGTTATTTCTGATTTTTAGGCAAGAAGGAAATATGTTAAAAAACATTTCTATGGATATTCATTAAAAGATGTATATTTAATTTTGCAAAATTAAAAAATACTTTTCAACAAAATATATAAACAAATAAAATAAATTACTAAAAAATAATGGGTATTATTTTTTTGTTGCTTTACTAAGCAATTAAAAAATAAAAAATTGTCTCATGAGGGAATTTATTTGCCATAAATTGAAAGGCAAATCTAGAGGAATATTTATGAGGGTTTTAAAATAAAAATAAGAATTGTTGCGTCCTCAATAAAAATATTTGAAAAGAGATTACCTATATTTAAGTAGTTCTTTTTATTGGGACTTGCGCAGATAAAGTTTAGAGGAGAAAATGCATTTAATTAACTATTTGTTAGGCAAAAAATTTTTAAAATATTTTTTAAAATTCAGAACTGCTTTTACACTTACCCTACAAAAAAGGGAGTACATCTGACTGAGAGGAGGCTTTTTATCGAAGAACTCTTTAATATTAAAAGTTAATTTGTTAATTTTTCTCGCATTAGTTTATTTAAATTAAATTTTATTTTTTTATTTCCTCAATTAAAATATATACCTAATTTGCTTTTAGATTATAAAAATGTAAAGAGAATTGATGAGTTTATAAAAGGAAAAGCCGGTAAAAGGTGTGACGATATATTTTGGAATGAATTATGCAAAAAAGGGAATCAAAAAGGATTGAATTAAAAAATACGGGGACTAAAAAAATATTTTTTAATAGGGACAGGTGCTTAGTTAAATTGCAAAAAGGTTTTAGTAGAGAAGTTAATTCCAAAAAGAGTGCTTTTATTAAATACCGAATAAATAAAAAAAAGAAAATAAATTTTAAAAAATATTTAATAGATAGTATTATAGGTAAATAATTAATAAAAAAATAAATTAATAGATAAGAGGTGTAAATTTAACACAGGTTTTTCTGTCATTCGAAAATTTTGATATCTAATTGTGTTTATCATTTAATTTAAAAATTGTCCTTTAATTTTAGATTATTTTTTTAAAAATAAAACTTTTTAAATAAATAAATGGGTTTATTTTTTTCCCAGTTAATTTAGGTATTCTAGTAATTTATTTACATGTTATTGTGTTATTTATAAGATTGGGGAAATAATTTTATTTTTATTGTTTATTAGAAAAATAAATTATTAAATAATAAAATTAAAAAGAAATTTTGTGATAAATTCTGGAAATTATCTATAATATAAGAAATATTAGATTAAATAAAATAACGGAATTTTCCATTCTGATATTAAGGAATAAATTGAAAAATTAAAAAATTTATTTTTATAAATCTTTTCAGACTGATTGTGAGGATACACATGCTAATATACATATAAATAAGCTAATGTATTTGAAAATATTTTCATTAAAAAATTGTAGAAACCCAAAATACACCAAAAAAATTTAAAAACCAGTTTCTTATCTTAAATTTTTTTAAATTTATTTTTCATTTTTTGGTCCATTCCCGCATCACAAAGAGAAAAATGAGGGAGATTATTTTTGCCCGCTCCATCGACTTTGAGAGGGAGTGAAAAAAGGTATTAGCGTGAGTGGAAGTGACAGTGGCTCAGCAGATTTTGATGGGCATCACATGAATATTTTGGTAATGAAAAAAAATTGTGAAAAAAATAAAAATTGATTGAAAATGTTTTTTAGAAATTTTAAATATTTATAAAACTAAACTTTAAGGGTTTAAACACAATTCAGAGTTATTTTGACTTTGGGAGTAGGGTTGTTGGTTTCAAACCGAACCGAAAAACCGAAGATTTTCAGATTCGGTTTTTTTCAGATTTCACCAATTCAATTTGGTGAAACAGACAACTTTATTTGGGTGTTATAATTATTGAGGGAAAAAATTCTTTAGAAATTATAAACTACTATATAACATTTGGACCAACACTTTAGGCCAATTTTAAAAAAAGCGAAACACACTCCTACAAAATCTTCTTCTCTACAGCTCCTCTAAAGTGGGCTCTACATATCTTATAATTTACTGTGAATAATAGAAAAGTTAATTAATACAATTATATTTTTGAGAAAATAAATGGATTAAAGAAAATCAAAATAAGCTTTATATATTAATAAAAATATTGTCTCAAAAGTAATTAGTGAAAAAGAATACGAAAAAAAATTTTTTGAGGGAAGGCAAGCTTTAAATAAATCTGGATAATTAAGCGAAAAAACGTAAAAGAAAAAAGAGTGATTAAAAAATATCAATTATAAAAAATTAAAAAAGTATGAGAACTTGGAAGAAGATTGAAAAAAATTCTAGAATATTTTTAAAAGTAAAGAGATTTTATTAAAAGAAAATATTTTTGTATTTTGATTGTGTAGTGGTGATCCCAAATTATTTTTGAGATCAAAAATCTATAGCAAACAATTTTTTTAAATATTTATTTTTTTTGTTTTTATCAAGAAAAGGTAAATAAAAATAAAAGAAAAAAATATCTACACAATGAGAAAAAAAGTATTTAGTAGATGAAATCTCTGTGTTTGCCACTAACTTTTGTAAAATAAAAAATTACTCTATTTAATTCTACAATCATTTTTGTTTTTCTAAAAGTGATTTTTTTTTAATAAATTCCTTTTATTTTATAAACAGTAGTTACTAGCTAGTTTTTTGAAAATAAAAAATTTTTTGTTAAATGATTTGTTAAAATAAATTAAATAAATAATAAGAATAACATTTACGTAATTATTTAAGGAAAGATACTAAATAAAAATAGAAAACTAACTACAAGTTTGTGTAAGAATAAAAAAGAAAAGGTTACCTAAAAATAAAAGAAATGGCATTTATCAAAAGATTTTTTTCTAAAAATAATTTGAATAAAATAAAAAATAAAAGAAAAATCAAATAAAAAACAAATGTCTTTTTAAGTTGGAAATTTACAATAAATACAAAATATTTTATTTTTATATTTATATTGAAAATGGGGTAAGTCGCTCAAAATCAATGGATTTATGCGCAGAACAGATGTGTTAAGAGAATGTTAAATAAAAAGAAGGGAAAATTTGTTTCAAATAAATATCTATTTTCTTAATGAAAAATAAAAATTCTGAAATTTTCAAATAAAATCTTATTTTTGATAGTAAATAAGTCTGAAAAATTTTGCAAGAATTTGATGAATTTTTTGGTTTTAAATGGTACTATCAAAAATAGGAAAGGATCAAATATTGTCGGTTTTAACCAGAACTGAACCGAAGAATTTATAATAATAAAACCGACAACCCTTTTTACATACATACATATAATAAAACAGGAAAAGGCCAAAAATTTAATTAAATTTAAAAATTTTAAAAAAAAAGATAAAAAAATTTTCTAAAATTTTATTTTTAACTTATTATCTTTTGTTTTGTTTTGTGTGTTTTCGTTTAGTTTTTCTTTTTATAGAAACAATTTATTGGAACAAATAAAAATAAATTTAAAGAAGAAATTACGCGAAATGTTCAATGGATAAAAAGAAAATGTTTGAGAAGAACACAAAAAAAATTTATTTTTCAAAATTGGCCAGCAAAAATTGAGGGAAAGAGGGGAGAAAAACACATAAAAATATTCCTTTCTCCCTCTCCGCTTGTTTTTCCGGTTTTATTCTCATCCCTTAAATACATTAATTCCCTCATTTTTGAGACATCTTTGGCCTATTTTTGTTTTATTTATTTGGTTTTGGTTAGGCCATTGTTGTGCTTTTTGGTTTGTTTTTAGTTTGTTCTGTGACTTGTCTTTCTTCTTAAAAAAGCGTTCTACTAATTCTGTCATGCAAATAAATCGTTTGAAAATTGGTTTTTTATTATATTTTCGATTAAAAACTAATTTTAATTATTTGTTAATGATATTATATAAATATATTTTGGTGTTAAAAAAGTTTATGTTGGTGATTAAAAATTGATTAAAATTATTCAAATCGAGAAAGATAAGTAGAGAAGTTTTTTGTAGAGAAATTGACTTTTTAATCAGCGTTAAGGGGTTACCAAAATAATAATAATAAAGTAAAGTTTTAGCTTTTAACTAAAAATAAATTTAAATAAAAGCAGAAAATGAAGATAAAGCAAATATTTATAGAATTTAAAAGTGCCGAAAAGTTTTGTTTTTGCAGAAGGAAGGAGAAGGAAATTGAGAAAATAGACACTCAAAATAGAGAAAATAGACATATCTCATCATTAAAAAGAAGAAAGGAAGTAAAGCAGCTTTTTTGTTAGCAGCCACTTTTTTGGTTATTTTTATGGGCAAATAAGTAAAAGATTTGGCGTCTTTAGGCAAACAAAAAAAAAGATTTTTTGTTAAGGTTTTATTAAAGTTTTTATTTTACTTGAAAAAAAAAGTTTTTTTGGGGTGGTATATATCTTATTTCTTTTAAATAAAATGATGAATGGGACGAGAAATGGAAGGTGGATGGGAGGTTCTTTTTTTGGTGTTGCAAGAAAATAAATGCAATGAATGCGCTGCGTGTTTGATTGATGGAAAATTGAAGAAAAAATGTTTGCTGTCCATTTTTGGATATATTTACTCATTATTTTAGGGCTTTTTTGGATATTAATATTAGTATTTTTAGTAATTTTTACGTTATTTTGTCATTAAGGAAGAGGGAATAGAAAGGAAGGGTAAAATGAAAAAAAATTTTCAAGATCAAAAAATTTCTTTTTAGATTATACACTCGAATACTCTCCCTTCTTTTATGATTTTTTATTTATTTTTAAACAAAATCTATACAAGTTATACAAGTTCACCGAAAAGGAAAACCTGGCTTTAAGTCAGATGTAAACTGATTATTGTTTAATTACCAGTTTCCATCTTTTGTCAGGCCCTTGTGCCAAATGTAGACACAAAGGGGTATATGTATATTTCTTACTAAATATAATTTATAATTTTTTCAAAAAATTTCTAACAATTTATTGATTAATTTTAAAAAAACTGGAGAGGAAAATATTAAAAAAAGGCCTTATGAAGTAATATCACAACATTAAAAAATACATACAAGTAGAGACTCTCCACTTCCGCATTATCTACGCTAATTCCCTTTCAATTTACAATAATTCCACTTGTCTAAAAATATTGTTTTTGATTTGATAGGATTTTCGGAGTAATATTTATATAAATAAATTGTTGAATATACGCGCACTCTCTACTCATAAATACTTTATTTAATATATATATAGAGTTACTACTTAAATATTTAATTCGATTAACGGCGAATTATTCGATTAAAAATAAATAAAAATTAATTATCGGATTAATTAAATTAATTACGCAATTATTTTTATTAAACAAAAACCTAAAAATCATGAGAAAAAAATTTGCAATTTTATAAAATTAATTATTGAAGAAAATGAAAACAAAATGTAGAATTTTACTCAATCACAATTAATTAGATAGGTTTGTAATTATTTGTAAACTTTAGGAGAATTGAGAAAAAGGAATAGTACTAAAATGTGGGGCACTAAACACATAGTACCGATTCAGTTTGAGGATTTTTTAAGAAAATAAATTTACTTATACTAAAATTAAAATCCTTTTCTGATAAAATTTTATTGATAGAAATTAGATAATTAAAAAGATATTTTAAGTAAATTTTTGATTCGATTATTACAATTCTGAGTTAAAAGAATTAAATTTACAATAAAAACGATGTTAAATTATTTTAAGAAATTTTAATTAAGAATGTGGACAAGAATATTTGAAACGTCTTCAGAATTTCCTCAGTTTTCGACATATTCCTGAAGTTTAGTAATCAGAAATTAAAAGAGTAATGACAAAAACTAATTTCAATTCTGATATTGGGAAGAAATAATAAAAATAAATTTTCCTTTTTAAAATAAAACAAAAAAAGAGAAAATAAATTGAATAAATTTATTAAAAAAATAAAAAGATAACATACATAATTGTTGTAATATTGACCGGCTGACTGACCACGACCCGAATTTACTATTTATGTGTAAATTTGTGTAAGGGGGAAAAATATAAAAATAAAAATTTGATAGAAAGAGAGCAACTCAGAAATTGTCGGCTTGACAGCTTTACTACAATGCGCGCAATTCGGCTTTGTTTGTTTGTAAGAGGAGAGCATCTTCGAGGAGAAGAATCGCTAGGTTTTCACCATCTTTTCTTTCAACACATTTCCTTCCTATTGTAATAAAATTGAAGAGAAATTTTAAAATAAAAGAGAAGGAACGAATAAATAAAATAAAAGTAGTAAAGGTTAAATAAATTTAAGAAAGTTTTTAAAGTAAAAAAAAGTAAAACAAAAAAAATTTTTAATTAGCTAATTAAAATTTTAAAAAAGAAAAATTTTTAGTAATTATTTGTAATTTTAGTGGCAGAGTACCTAGACCCTCCCTTCCGTAAATAAAGCCCCATGGGGGCCTTATTAATTTAGCATGGGGCTTTATTTTAGGAAATACAGTATTTGAGAATTTGTCTGAATATCACTACTAACAGTCATTTTTCATTTCAGGAGCTTCTGTTAAATGTCAGCGCCTATCCTTAACATTCAGCCCAAGCTAATAAAGCAAAGCCTTAAAAAGACAAAATTTTTAGCGCCTTTTTTCAATATTTTCCCGCCTCAAATGCTAATAAACAAATAAAATTCCCAAAGGGAATTTTATTTGATCTTTCCAATTTATTTTATTTCAATCAAACAGTTGCAATTTTCTTTCCGTTCTAATTTCAATTCTTGTGGGTATTTGCCGACAGTTTTTAATGCTAACAAGCATTTCTATAAATCATAAAAGAAGGAGCAAGAGCGGTTTAAAAGAGTAAAGAAGCTTTAAAAAGATCCAAGGCAATAAAGCGGCAAATGCGCAAAAACAATATAGAAATAAAATAGGCACAAATAAGGGTAGAAGGTCGTTCAAAAATGGCAGTGCTAAGATGTCCATCCCTTTGGGAAAAGCTAAGAATGAAATAAATATTTTTTTCTTTTAAATTAAGCCTCTCCTATTTAAATATTCTCTTCAAAAATTTTTTTTTATTTTTTTTACGATATAAAAATGTTTGTTTTTATTTCAATAAATTAACTAAAAGAAAATAAAAAAATGTTTAAAAATTCACATAAATATAGAAAATTTTTTTTCAATTTTTTGTTAGATATTATTCTATGTAGGCATTTTTATAATACCAATTAAAAATAATAAAAAAATCCTCTATATATTAAGCAAAAAATTATAGAATTAAAAAAGTAAATGAGTATTTTTTATATTTTCAACAGATTTTTAATTGGCGATAAGCCTGCTATTTTACTGAAAAAGCAAAACAGTTTGGTCAGCATGTGCGCGTAAAATACCTAGTCCATTCATTGGATGGACTTCATAGTCAATCCGGGCAAAATAATATTTAAAAAAGGCAAAGAGTTGACAAATATGTATACGAAAGAAAAATTATGAGAAGAAGCAACAGAAGAAGCAGCTGAATTAATGGCTAACAGAAAGGATTGTGAAGGCTATTGCTTGATAATAATAATTTTAATGATGATGGTAGCGGTTAAGGAACGGATTATGGCAATCCTTTAAGAAGTCAAGAAAATAAAAATTTGTGGTTATCTATTCTTAAAATATAAATATTTGCTTATAATTTTTTGTTTGTATTTTGAATTTTTAATTATTTTGGGGTTAGTATTCTCATAATTAAACTATTTTAATTTAAAATCTGTTAAACTTAAAATTTTTGATGAAAAAAAGCTTAAAATCATAATATTAGTCTTATTTAGAGAAATATGAATATTAATATTATTATAATCTAGGTATATACACTATTTGGTCAGTTGTATCAGTAAAATTGAAATAGCTATACATTAATTTCGGCCACTATAAAAAATGTGATCAAATAAAAATTTTTTATATAATAATAAGATTTTTTGTACGATTCTACAGATCTACACCTATTCTCTATTATTATTGTACTATAATTAAACGTAGTTCTCACTTGCATGACACTTTCAGATTAAAATCAAATATTATTAAGCAAATTCTCTATCCAGATTTGTATGACACTGAATTTAAAATTTTCCCACAGGAAAGTGTGCCCAAGTGAGATCTAATTTTTTTGTTATTAATTACTTTGTGTGGAAATATGAATAAATTTATTATTAAAACAAACTTAGAATAAATATCTGGTATAAATTATGTTAAATGGTAAGGAAAATATGTACTTAATAAAAGTTAAAATTATTTTTCTTTAAATACTATTTATTATTATTTATTATTTTTGTGCTATTTTTGTTGTTTTTTGCAATAACAACTAATAAGAAAATAAAATAAAAAATAAAATATCCCTTGTAGTTATTTATTCAGCATTTGTTTCCATTTTAGCTTTTATCAAATAAAATGTAAAGAAAATTTATTAGAGGCATGCATCCAATTACTATTTAGTAAGTATTATGTACAATTAAGCAAATGAGAAAGCAATTTTATTTTATTTTTTTATGTTAAAATATATGAGAGGTATACTATTATGTATTATTTGTTTATAATTTTGTTTTTTTTATTTTTTTATCATTAATTTTGGCAATAAAAATTTTTTGGGGTTATTTATTGCCTTTAGTTGTTAACAGATAAGGAAGATAATAAAAATACAACATAATAATTTTAAATAGAGATTTTTATCGAAAAGTTAAAATAAAATCAAAAAATAACTGAAGAAAATTTTTATAAAAATAATTTATACATAAGAAGTAGGTAAAAATATTTTTGTAATTTTTAGCAGAAAAATTTAATTTTTTAATAAAAATCTTTAAGAAAAAAAATATTTTTTCTTTTCCTCTAAAATGTAAATTCTAACCTCATGCAATATGGAAAAATTAAAAAATATACAAGAAAATGAGAGGAGAATCAATCACTCTTTTCGGCCATTATAATAAATGTCCGTATTAAGGGACAATGAGGGCCATAGCGCGGAAAATATAAAAAGAAATAAAATAAATCTTTTTTTTCTGAAAAAAGATGTAAACATTAGATAAATGAAAATCCACCTAGTAGTCTTTTTTAAGGAAATATTCATTAATTATAAATCTCTTTTTGATTCATTCTTTAATTAAAATTAAATTTAATTCTTTCTAAAAATAATTAAACTAAGTAACTCAAAGAATGCTTAAATTAAAAATAATGTAAAAGGAAAGGATTTAGATTTAAAATTTCTGATAATTATTTCAAATATTAAAACCGTTTAAATATAATCTTTATATAATTGGAGGCACGGGGTTTTCAACTATGGAGCAAGGAATTTTTAAATTTTTTGTGGGCTTTGTGTGGGGAAATTATGACCCCGTCTATAAAAATAAAAAATTTCTTTTAATGGTTTTGAATAAAATCCTAGTTCTAAAATAAATCCTAATTTTTAGCATTAAGAATCCAGGAACGAAACAATGTAGAAACAGAGCTAGTATTTTTATGGTATCACTAATAATAGGTGTAACTTTTTTAAACTTAAAGATTTCAATAAATATAGGCTCATTCTGTTTATAAAAAATTAATAATAATATTATTATTACTATTATTAAATAAAGATGAGAATAGATAATTGATGCAATGACCAAATAAAAGTGTTTAAAAATAGGTATATAATGGATTTTACGGCTCTATAAGTAATAGATTCTAAAAGGATGAGGAGTCAAAAAGCACAAATTTAGTCCATCAGACGACCTCGAACATATTTTAATATATTTTAATGTACATAAAAGAGCCCCGCTTCAAAAATGAGGAATAATGTAAAAGTTTTTAGAAAAAATATGGGAATTTGAGGGAAAAAGACTTTTAATGGCGTAAAATGGATTTATATATAAATAATATGTAAAATAAATATAGAATTATTAATGATACGTGAATTATTTTACTTTTAAGGATAATTGACATTAAATAGCAGAAAGTCGGTAAATAAAATGATATAATACAAGGATCTAATTTTATAAAAATAGTGATTACTATAAAATGATATTAAGTTTGACAATAATTATGGTAATAAAAAAGGGCATAAAAAAATTTTCGCCTACGGCATCAGAACAGGTAGATATTTCGTTTGTGGCGCTGTGAAAGAATAGCCCTTTATTAATTATTCCCAAGCCCCTCTCAGTTACCGGGCAATCTTTATTAAATCCTTGATCCATCAAACTATCCTTATGTCCCCAATTTATGATTAAGGGGAATATTAAAGGGAATATATTAAGGGGAAAGGGGAATAATTTGGGGTATGTAAGAGACATAAGGGGATTTGAGGGTTAAAAGGGAGATCGTAGAAAAATGAATCAGGGAAGATGTCGAGGGATTGTTGGAATAAGATTAAAAATAAACGATAACAAATCTAAGATTTTTGATCATAATTTAAAAAATAACAATATTGCACTTATTCAATTTATAACAACCAATTTGTAATAGATATCTAAATAATCGCCTATCTTTTCTTTAATTATTCTACAGCAAATAACAAATATCTGACTAAAATATCTTCTCGTATTTTGTACTACTTATAATTACTGGTAACTAGATTAATATTTACACAATAATATATAAAATTGCAATTTCTTACAAATAATGATTATATAAACATGTATTAATAAGTAGGTTATAGGTAAATATTTAATAAATAAAACAATTAAATAAAAGAATTGAAAGGAAAAATAGTTATAATTTAATAATCACTTAATTATTTGACCAAATATTTTGTTTACAAATTGTTGAGTTTTTTAGAAAATTTTTATATATAAAAGTAAATATATAATAGCAATTATTATATTATTACTTAATTTAACTTTTAATGAATTTATTAATTAATAAAAATATTTATTTAATTTTTATTTTAATATTCTCAATAAATTTAATTAAATGCCAACAAAAAATTGAAAAAGAAGAAAGCCAATTAATTAATAAAAATATATTTTTAAATAAATTACCTTCCATTATTATTAATTCTTTAAATGAAAGTTTAACAGAAAAAGAGGTAAATGAGGATAAAATATTTTATAGAAAAAGTCGAGGATTGAAAGAAACATTTCAGGCAAATTTACAAAAATTAAGAGAAAAAATAAAAAATGCTCGTGGATAAATAATTTTATTGTAAATTTATAAAAATATTTTTTTTTAATTAATACAAAAATTTTTTATTTAATGTTTTGTGTTTTGTTTTATTTTGGATTTAGAAGGAATTATAGAACATTTAATTAATTAAATCTAGGATAGTTTAGAAATAAATAGAATAGTTTAGAAATGGTTAGGTAACTCCCCCACCTAGGGCGGTATTCAGAGAACGAGGTAGGGGATACCCAACTCACCTTATTCATATATGAGGGTTTTTAATTAATTCTAATTTATGCTGATAACTAACCAAATTAAAATTTATCTATGTAAACTAGCGGATTTATTTAATTTTGTTTGCATGAATTAATTTCGAATAATAACTTTTTGACATTTTAACTTACTTTTTTTAATTTTTGCTAACAATGATTATTTTTAAATATAATGGTTTTGGAAATTTTTATGAAAAAAGACTTTAGAGAATTCTGTTTGTTTCCACACTCAAAATATTTAAATGGAAATGACAAGGAAATAATGGTCAGCAAGAAAAAAATAAATATGGACAAAAAAATACGAGAAAGGCGTCAAAACAAGTTTTTCACCCTTAGCAACAAGTTTTTAAGTCCTTTGTATTCTAATAGGGATGAAAAAAGAAGAAAAGCATGGAAAATCTGTTTTGGCTTTAAAAAACTTTTTTTCTTTTTTTGGCTAAATTCCTACATTAATGTGTAATTTTCCTGGAATTTTAAAATAATTTTTTTCCGATGTTAAATTAACTTAAAATATCATATCTCTCTAGTAAGGTTGACGGATCCGGATCCGAAAATTTATATATTTTTTTTATATATATCGGAAAAGCCGGATATCTGGAAATTTTCGATTCGGATACCGGATCCACATATCCGAAGATTTCCAACTATCCGCCAACCTTATTCTCTAGTTAACCAAATCTTAATATAACGTTAAATGTATAATATCATTGTACTAATAAACGGTCTTTTTTAACTATAGATTTTTAACTTTTATAACTAAGATACAAGATAGTAGTTTTTATAAAATAGGATATTTTTTCTTAAGTATTGTAGTGATGTTCGAGACTCTCGGTCTCGGTTCCCGAGTCGAGAAATTTCCCGGGTTTTTTGAGCTCTCGGTCTCGATCTCGGTCTCGGTGTTTTAGTCTCGGAAAACGAGACTAAATTTACACTCCTAATGACGGAAATTTTTTGAATTTTTTACTCGTACTTTACTTTACTTTTTTTTTACTTTACTTTGACATTTATTTTTTAAGGAAAAGGGAAAGAAATATTTATATTTTTCCCATTTTCCTTTTGTTGGTCAATGGTTGTGTGGTTAGGGTGACTGACTTCACACACTTAGATATTTTGATAGGAATGGGTTCGACTCTAAGCATGTAAATAATCTGAAAAATACTTCTCTTCACAAATGAATCATTTAATCTTTGATTTTAAATATGTAAACATATTTTTTTAATTTTTTAAACTTGAAAAAACGTTAAAAACTTAAATGTAGTCATGAATTTTCCAAAATTTTCGCCTGCGGCGCTTAAATCCTCCCTATGTATATTCTCAGAATCTCAGCTCTGGCTTTTGACCTTCAAAATTCTCAAAATTTTCGCCTGCGGCGCAGAAAATGATTGGAGGATTTATGGCTTCAAAACCTTCCAAAATGCAAGAATTATCGCATACGGCCTTAAACAGTAAGGGGTCAATGGAGTTGTCGAATATCGGAGGCTTATGGGGATTTGAAAGGATATAGAGGGGATTAAAGTTAAGAGGAATATCTGGAAAGTTTAAGGATTAAAATAAACATAAAGGAACTTGTGCTTGGCATCTGGGGATAAAGAAAATCGTTTGATTTGAAGGGACATCTAGGGATATAGGGGATTCTATTCGATTAATGTGAATATCAGTGGGTTAAGGTGGATATCGGTAGATTTAGAAAGAGTAAAGTAATATTGTGGATAAGATTCAAGGGATTTGGGGGATTATGAAGGATTTATAGGTTTTTTTGGGGATTAGAAAATATATCAGGTGATAACCCTCCTAATCTCTCTCTCGACTCTCGGTCTCGACTCTCGGTCTCGATCCGAGACTCGGTCTCGGGGTTGATTCCCGGTCTCGGCTCTCGGCTTTTTTTCACTCCCGAAACATCACTAAAGTATTGGATAGAGTCGGATTCGGCTGTACTTTAGTACGTGGGTGCAGGCTTTAAATTACAAATGTCATATCATTTGAAAGAGCTAGTCGAGCTGAGTCGAATGCCACCAAAATTAGCTCTAGGAAAAATTTTTGAACCGAGATACAGGCGATTGAAAATTGAAAAACCATAGGGGGGACCAAGCACTTTTTTGGGGTGAAAAATTCGAAAATGCAAATTATACCTCATTCGAAAGAGCTCGTCGAGCTGAGTCGAATGACACCAAAATCAACGAAATCCGACTTGATTGGACAGAGTTATGATCTTTTATTTTAGCTCCTTACCTATGGCAAATGTTGAGATTTTTGCTGCGACGGAGGCCCCAAATACGTCCAGAGCAAGAGATTTAGGAATAGGTTTATGTTACGAGCCCAGACCCATCGCCCGTAGACTCCCCGCGAGGCGCGTGCCGCAAAACCCCGCGCGAAGCGCGGGGTTTTGCACAAGCGCCTCGCCGACGCTCCATAGGTTTAGGTTGTTTGTTTTTTTGTGTCATAACTTTGTCTGATCTTGTTCAATCACGGTGATTTTGGTGTCATTTGACTCAGCTCGTCGAGCTCTTTCGAATGAGGTATAATTTGCATTTTCGAATTTTTCACCCCAAAAAAGTGCTTGGTCCCCCCTATGGTTTTTCGATTTTCAATCGCCTGTATCTCGGTTCAAAAATTTTTCCTAGAGCTAATTTTGGTGGCATTCGACTCAGCTCGACTAGCTCTTTCAAATGATATGACATTTGTAATTTAAAGCCTGCACCCACGTACTAAAGTGACCCCTCGGATTCGAATTAAATATTCGAATCTTATTTATTATTTTAAGATAAATTTTTATAAAGTTTTTTATTCAAGAATTTTGTTGCATGAATGGTTTTTGCATTATTTAGAAATAAAATAAGAGTTTTTACTTGCGCATGCATATAAAAACTAAATCCAATTTGTTTGTGTATATTTTTGTTTGTTGGTTTTGACTTTTATTCACTAGTGGCAGCTGCCCAAAAAGGCAATTGATGAGTCGAAGCTAGCTTGTTGTTATTTTTATTTTGTTAGTGCAAAATGAATGAGAGAATAGCTTTAGCTAGCTGTTAGTTGGCTAGTGAATATATGAAAATAAAAAATATAATTTTTTGTTTGATGGTAATTAAGTATTTTTTAATTTATGTTTGTTTTTTAGAATTATTGAAAATAAAGAAATTATTTGAAATAAATTACAAAATAAATTACATTTTAGAATTGGCTTTTATTAGATAGCACTACTAAAATTAATGCTAAGGAAAGCATTGAAATTATTTAAAAATATTAGCAAAAGATTTTTAGTTTGATTCTATTTGGAAGCAAAGGTGTTCTCCCACATTTTTTCTATCTAGAAAATCTATTAAAGATAAGTTAAAACTAACCAAAATACCGTCAGAAAAAATAAGTAATTTTCTATAATATATTTTATTTTTCTTTTATTTAATTTAATTTTATGGATGTGAATATTTGACATATAGTAATGGCATTTTCTAGTGCCAATTGCTCATTCAATTGCCCTTCTTTTTGAAATTTTACTTAGTTATAATGACCACAGTCATCCCGAAAATTGGATAAAATGGACAAAAAAATTTAAAAAGTTGTTCAATAAATTGGGCATCTCAATTTAATCCTAAAAGATGGAGAAAATAAATTTATTATAAAAATATTTCTTGAAAAAAAGTATTCAAGAAATATTTTTAAAAGATTTATAAATTAAAAATTAAATCATGTAGCAAAGTATTATGATTAATGAATAAAGTTTATGTTGCAAAATTTTTTTACAAAGTTAATGTTTATAAACAATAATTCAATTAACTAAAAAATTATTATGGAAACCACAAACAGTTAAAATTATTTATTGCACGTTTAACAAAACATTTTTCTCAAAATTGGACTTAAAACAAATAAAAACGGAACTATATTTTGGGAAATATATTTTGTTTTAATAGATAAATTAAATTATTTTGAATTTTTATTTCTATGTATTAACAGCCTCCACCACATCCACCGCCGCCACCACAACCTCCACCGCCACCGCCGCCACCACCGCCACCGCAACCACCGCTACTTGAACCGCTATATGGACCATAAGGACTAAAATTTTAATAATTATTTTTATAATTTAAATAGCTTACCCATAGGGTCCATAAGAATAAGGACCATAGGGGCCGTAAGGACCATAGCTTTGGCCTCCGCCTCCGCCTCCGCCTCCTCCTCCACCACCACAACCTCCACCACATCCTCCACCTCCACCGCCACAACCTCCTCCACCACCTCCAGTTTGAATAACTTGAACTCCTAAAATAGTTTAGTTATACTGGAAATGCTTTGGAGGATTTCAGTTAAGTATTTTATATGGAATTTAAAATTAATTAAGCACCTCCTCCACCACCACCACATCCCCCTCCTCCGCCGCATCCACCACCACCGCCGCCGCAACCTCCTCCACATCCTCCACCGCCTCCGCACCCTCCACCACCACCACCACCACAACCGCCTCCTCCTCCGCTTCCTCCACCACAACAGCAACACACCGTTCCCCCACCCGACATCATTGGAAATCCAAGTGAACTTACAAATGGGATTGTTAATCCCAAAAGTGTAATGCTGAGAATTATAGGAAGGAATAGACTTTGCATTATTATAGTATAAGAATGCCTAAATATAAAATTAGAAATATACAGAATGCAATGGTTATAAAAATGATATTAATTTAATACAATATCTAACACTTCATCATCGTTATATTATCTATCATGAAGTGTTCATATTTGTTTGGAATTAAACTCAAAACTCCCTTAAATCCTGTCAAATTTTATCTGAAAATGATGACCGATGACTTTATATAGTATGGTTTGGCTTTATAACCATGTTTAATTCAAAGAAATAGGAACGATTAGAATATCTTATATAATTATTAAATTAGAGATTATAGAATAATTACAGCTGTATCATTAAACTTAATTTTGAAATTAAAAGGGTACTCTTGAAGAATGGAAATTAAATTTTAAACATTAAATAATTTAAGATGTATTTTAAATATTAATATTTTGGAGAAAATAATAAAAAATAATAAAATGTTAATGAATACAAACTTTTTTTATTATTCTTCTATCAGTTAATTCCTTTAGAAGAGTAATTATCTATCCAAATATCACAGCTTTATCAAAAAATATTTAAAGTGTTTATTTGTTCTCATCTTTACTAAAAATAATTTTTAATCTCGGAGTATAAAAACTTGTTTGTCTGGAAGGCTGCGGAAATAAAAATTTTTATATATAAAAAAGGATGATTGAGGAAGAGACTAAATTAAAAGGATAGTTGCCGAGATATGTTTATAGTGCGTTTTTTGTTTATATTTGTTCGTTAATGGCTATTTCGAAGCTCATAACAAATAAGCTAAATAACAAAAAAATACAAACTAGTTTAGATCTCCTTAGAAAAAAATTTAAAATATTACTTAGAAAAAGCCTATACATATGTAGTTAATCTAAATTGTTAAATAAAAAAATATTTTTAAAAAATTTAAAGAGTAAAATTTAAACAAAAAAATAAAAATTTGAAAAGATGGTTTAAGGAGACTTTTTTGTTAAATATTTACGGAAATAAATTACAAATAGTGCCAAAATACTTAAATAAAAGTAATGTATATTTTAAAGCTATTATTTTTAATTATTTTGATATTTCCAAGTTCATCAGAATTCATGTTTCTGTATCAAATATCCAACTCGATAAGCTATTATTTGTACAATAATTCTAGTTGAGACCATAAAGTATTATGGAAGATGTAAAGTGCTGATTGAAGCTCTAAAGTATTTTTTCTGCATCTATCAACCTGATCCAACATGGAACGATTCGAAAAAACTATAAAACGTTTGTCAGAAATTGTGGCAATATTTTAGATCATAGTAATGAGCCTATTCCGAATTACTGAGTTACCTTTTTTATCTGTGCATTACATTTCTTTATGAAAAGAATCTCATAAAGGTGTAACTTTTGTATTTTGCCCTACTTTATCTAATTCTTATAGATTTGAAACCGCCGAAATCAAAAAATTTCCTATAATTTCTGAATGGAATTAAAAGATTCCTCTGTTGCTATTGTTAATTAAATATATAAAATAATGAAAAACAAAATTAAATTCTCCAGCTAAAAAGACTATAAAGGTATTATAGCTATTTACTCCGAGTTACTGAATGAAATTAAAGGATTCCTTTGTCGCTATTGTAGCTATTTAATTAATAAATTTATTTAAAAATTCTTATTTAATTTTTATCCACTTTCTTAATTTTTTAAAAATTTTTATTGATTATTGTAAAAATTTAAAAAAATTATACATGGACAATGTATATAGAATATAGACAATTTTGGCTATACATATATACAATTTTGGCTATACATATATATTCTACATATTACTCTCATTAATATAATTCAATGACGATCCATTTATTTAAATTATAAATTAATTCTCTTTAAATCCCAATTAAATTTTTTAAAATTATAAGTTGAATAAAACATTATAAATTAAAAGTTTTTACTGACTTTTAATTATTCTTGTGAAGAAATTCAAAATTTAATTTGAATTCTAAAATATAAACAATTTTATTAAAATATTAATTATAAATAGATAAAAAAATATTTGATAAATTTATAAAAAATTTAATAATTTATAGGTAATTTTAAAAATGAATTTAATGCATTTATTAAAATTAATTCAATTATTTGTTTTGTTTCTTTGCGTTGAAGGTTTAAAATTTTGTTTGTTTTTAATTGTATTTACATTTTAAAGAATTATTTGGTGGTTGTTTTTCAAGCAAAAATAAACATTTTTGTTTGTTAATTTTTTAACAAATAATTATAATAAATATTAATATTCAAATAAAATTATAAATGGTTTTAATCAGGGTTCCAATCCGTACTTATTTTGAAAGATAGTTTTTGGTTACAAAATTAAATATACATTTTTAATTCTCAAAATTTTCGCTTTCGGCGCAGAAAAGTTGAAAATTTTTCCACTATGTACTTTCAAATTAAAGTTTTTGTATTTATACATATACTTAATATTTTCTCCACGGTCGGAACTCTGGTTTTAATTATTTAGAATTACAAATTTTCCTCTTAAATATTTTTACAAAAGAAAAAATTGTAATTTTTTTCAAACCCTCTTTAAAATTTTTATAAATAATAAGGTTATTCAATTACTTAATTTTTAATCATGATTACTTGTGATTAAAATCTGAATTTTTTTAAATTTGACGAAAAAGGTGTCAAACAGCTAAAAGCATTAAAATACCTACATATAAATTTGACACAAAAAAGTGTTTTTTTTTAATTTCTTAACTTTTTGAATTAATAGTTTAAACAATATACATATGTATCAGGGATCGCACCGACATAAAAACAAAATTCCCGATTGCGGGAATCGGGAATTTTTCGGTGCGATCCCTGATATGTATATATAGTAAATAATAAAAGACCAAAATTATATTTAATTAAAATCTAATATTTAAATAACAATTATTTATTTAAATTTCAGCTGCACCCAGCAGCCCTCACAGAGGGGGACATGAACATGAAACAGGTTATTTAAGTGAAAAATGGCTACGTAGTATAAAGATGTCTTTATCAAAATTTTCATTATTACATAAATAACTGCAATTTGTTAGGGAAAAGCATCCTTTATTTATAAAATAAAATTTTAATTATGAATCATTAGGAAGTCCTCGTTCAGCTCCGATGTGTGATTGTGAAGAATCTAATCAATCACAACTTGAAGAAAAAACATTGAACTTAGTAAATGGTCAAGAAACATTTCGTATTTCACCAAATCCTTTCGGATCTGGTCAATATGGCAACGTATGTGCTTTTAAATGATTAAGATAAAAATAATTTAAAATATTATATTTTATTAGTTACATTTAATTTACAAAAAGTATTTTAAGTTAATTTTACAAATATGTAGTACTAACATACTTTTATTCAAATTATTTAGTTAAATTCTTAACAAATTCTTGCCCAATTTAATTTAAAAAATTATTTCTATACGAACAAATTTTATATAAAAAATAAAATTATTTAAACTTAATTCTTCTAATTAAAAGGTTTATCATGCATTTTGGCCAGATTATGGAATTTGTGTTGCATTAAAAGAATTCAGGTCATCTAAAAAGGCAAGATCAGAAATAGAAGTACTTAATCATATCAATAACGCTGAAGATCATATTATACATATGCATGGATAGTATGTTATATTTTTTCCAGAATTTGTTGAACTTCTTTCTGTCATCTTTCATTTTAAGTTATTACTCAATGCCCAAACATCTTGCAGGGAGGGATTAATGACATAAAATCCATAAAAAAAAAATTAATGACATAAAATCCTGTACGCAAGATATAAAAATTAAGTGTTTAAATCCTGCAATCCTGTCAATAATCGCACCTTTTTAGCTCTGTGGGCAAGTTAATCAATTGGCAATTTTTATCTTTTCAGCCGTACAAATATAATATTTTTTATAAATCATTTAATTAATTATTCAGCCAAACGTATCCAAAAACAATTATTGTAATGGAGCTTGGAGGAATGAACTTCGATAATTATTTTCGTACAGAAATTTTGCAAGGACAGGATTATAATGCAAATTATCATGAAGATATTCTTACTGATATGCTTTTATGTGCTGCTCGAGCACTTGGACAGTTTCATAAACGTTAGAATTCTATTTTAAAAATCAGCAAATAAGAGTACAGAGAAATCTGTCGGATTAACTATTGGGAAGGATTCTGAATCCATTGTTAGGTATTTGTCTATCATCTTCGCAAGAATAGGTATGCTCCATTGTGTTTGGCGTGTCCTCTATTTTTGTGTTTGGCGTGTCCTCGAACCCAGATCCCCGATATCCTTCTATATCGCCTGATATGATCACCCTTGATCCGGATCACTTCAAAAAACAAGTAAAAATGACCTTAGGCAAATTCAACTGAAGATATAAGGAACCGATTTTAGCGCCGCAGGCGAAAATTTTCAAAAATTTGTAAGCCAAGAAGCCAGATTTCTTCCATTTTCAGCGCCGCAGGCAAAATTTTTTTGAATTTTCAGTTCCCGGGAGAAAAATTTACAATTCTTGGCTTAAAAATACTACAAAATAGAAAAAAATTTCTTAAAACTATCGAATATTATTTTCGTCATTTTCGTCTAATAATTGAGTTTACGAAACGAAAATGAAACGAAAATATTTTTTAACGAAATACGAAACGAAAGAAACGAAAAAATATTTTCAAACGAAACGCGAAACGAAACGAAAATCATCAAAAATCCACGAAAATCTACGAAAACGAAACGAAACGAAAAATTTTCGTCCATCTCTGTTCGAGAGTGCTCGCCGAACTGAGTCAAATGGTACCTAGCTTAGGCTGCAGACTCAAATATGGGTTATAGACTTCTGAAAATCGTAAAACATAGGATGACAAAGCTCACTTTAGCGGTGAGAAATTCGAATAAGCAATTTTAGCTCATACGTCAAACCTCGGTTACTCCAGTAGGTTTACTTTGCCAATAGATTTACATACTTTGTTTTACCCTGTCTAGAGCTAATTTTGTGTCATTCGACTCAGCGCGATGAGCTTTTTCGAATGAGCTAACATTTGCACGTTCGACCACAAAAATGCTTGGTCCCCTATGATTCTCCTATATCTCTGCCCATATCCGTAGCCTAATTTTGGTAACATTCAACTCAGCTCGGCGAGCTTTTTCGAATGACATACCGTATTTTCTCGATTAATTCCCCTCCCTCGAATAATTCCCCCTCCCGATTAATTCCTCATGCTAGAGTGGGGAAAGCTACTGTGTTTTATGGCAAAATTTTTCTTTATTTTCCGTTTTTCTTTTCAAGCATATGTAATTTTTATTCTATCATCATTATCTTTATTTTTTATTTATTCAAAAGATAAATGGCAACATAAGCCTCTCTTACAATTCTTTCTTGTAAAATTAAATTAAAATTTATATATTAATTTAACATTTAGATAATTTTAATTTTTCATAAGATTCTCTAATTCTAAACCTCCCGTAGAATGTTTGTTCAGTTGAAGCTAATGGTTGATTTAATTCGCATTTATATTTTTTATTTATCTAAATATTTTCAATTTTTTAATTATGAATGGCTTGAATGTTCTTAAGTACCAGAAAGTTAAAAATTGCTTTAGAAATGAATTAAAAGCTAATATAAAAAGTCTTTTTTTATCTCTTTAAAATTATGTCCACAAGAGATTTATTATTATTTAAAGGTATTCGAAAAATTAATATTTTATTATGAAAATCTTACAATATCCTCGGGATAATTATTAAAAATATCCCATTGATCTGAAAGAGAAATATTGCTGTTTATAGGAAATACTCCAGTAAATAGTGCATCCTCAACGTGAAAGGCTACAATTTCCTTTGATTTAATAAGAATTGCTTTAACTGCTTCTCTTAAATAATTATTTGAATTTAAATTAATTTAATTAACCTGGATAGTAAATAACTAGGCCCAGTCATATAAGGAGGATAATATTCGTCAGAAAATTCCTCATCGGGTACAAAACTAGCAAATATTTTTAATGAATAATTACCTAATCAGATAAATCTAAATTCCTTACTATTTATCGTATTTTCCTTTTACTCTTGGACTGTTTGGATATATTCTTCCAAAAATTGTGGCATTATTCTTTTTTAATTCATTTTTAAGTTTATTATCAATCCAAAAATTTAATCTAGGTATATATACAGCCATATCATCATCAACTTTTAATGTCCACTCTGCATTTGAACAGAATTTCCACTTCCATTGGAATGCTGCCATTACCTTTAAATATTTTTTAAAAAATTTTGAAATTAAAAAATAATTTAAAATTTAAATATTTACTTTAAGATGTAAATTTTTATAGACATCATCAAAGCCATTAAATGATATTATGTCTCTATGTTTGTATTGTTCTTCAAAAAGCATATTCTGTTCTTCACTACCTAAACTATAAGGTGGATCAGCAATAATAAAACGAGCTGTAACTCTTCCTTCAAACTTAAAATTTATTTGAATTTAGCTACAGATCTAAGATTTTAACCAACAGTTTCATTTAAATAAGTATTCCTTATTTCATTTCGTAAATTTAATGAATATCGTCTTATTGGTATCAATATTACTAGCTTTGTTTCATCTGTACATGGTGGAGTGTCTGGCTTTTCAATATAATAGATTATTTGCTTATTTTTAAATTTAATAATGAACCATTGAGATATTACAAGTTCTATCTAAATAAAATATTTTTTAATTTGTTAAAAATTTATATAGAACACTTTACATAAATAATAGGGCTAATTTAAAAATATTCCCCTTTTCTGATCCCAAATTTTGTCCTATTAAATAATTAATTTTTTTTATATTATTATATAATTACCATATATTTTGGACATCTATCAACAATTTTATTTAAAATATTTTTATTAACAATTAAATCTCTTGATCTTCCTAAAACACCTAAATTAATTTGCATTTTTAAAGACAAAATTCCTAGAAAATCAGCAATATATGGGAAGTGATTTTCTTTATCTTCGTTCACATATTTTCGATCAATTAGATTTGAATTAATTATTTTTTCTAAAAATTTTTAGTTGAATTAATTAAATTTATTAGTTAACCTTTAGTTAATTTGTTTGATTTAACGCAGTCAAAAAGGAATTTGATAACTTCAACAATACTAATATTTTCAATATGGAGAGTTCCACTTAAAGGGTTTAATTATTTCTGTTTAGGATATATTTAAAAAAAGGATAAATCAGGAAATTAAAATTAAAAACATCTTTCACAAAATGATTTTGATATAATAAAAGAATTTTTTAACGACCTCTCATTAGAGATCAGACCGAGACGAGATCTCGAAAAAAACCTCGGTTATCGAGACGGATATTTTTCGAGATCTCGATTCTCGTACGATCCCCAAAATCCTGTCTCTACTTCTCATTAAGATATCAAAAAATAAGATTATGAAAGATTATTCAATTTATGATAAATTTTAGTAATTTTTATTTGATAATATTTAAATAAAATTATTTACTTTAAATTTTTTAAAAATAATTTCGATTTAATTTCCAAGCCATTACTTAATTCATTTTTAATTATTGAAAATTCATTACATTTTCTTCCATTATCATTTAATTTATTAATTTCAAATCTTTTATTAATTTTCCAATTAATGTTTGCGGGTAAAATTGGATAACAAAATGTTAATCTTAATAAAATATTTTAATTAAAAATTCTAAAAAGTTGTGAAAAATCTAAAGAGTCAATAAGAAATTTAGCGAAATTATTTTTAAAAAATTTTACTTTTTACAATTTTCCCATATTTCTTTTATTAAATTTAAATTTTCACAAATTGTCATATTCTTAATTTCAATCCCTTCAATTGTTTCTAATCCATTTACTTTATTTAGATAAATTAAAATTAAAAAGGCAATAAATAAAAACATTTATTTAAAATAATTTGTATTTAACTATTAAATAAAATATTACCCATCGTTGTATGGAAAGTTCCAAACATTTTATTGTGATTCATATAAATTTTAAATCGAATCAAATTTGTGGTTATTTTGTGGTTATTAAGTAATAATATTTTATTTAAAAAAATATTATATGCATAACTTTAAATTTTCTAGTAAAATTTCTTCGAGTAAATTTCTTAATCGCAAACTAATTTAGTTTAAATCTATTATGTAAATGTATAACTTCATTAATTCTCTACGAAAAACCCTTTTTTTTAATTTTTTTTATTAAAACCTCCACTATATTTTCACGATAATTATGTATTATCTCTATATGTATTCGCCGGCTTTTCGAGATAACATCGTTGTTACTGATACATATTTTATAATTAGTAAGCATTACCATGCTTGATAATTTTATTCGATAAAATAAATGATAGCAAAATATGTAGCTATAAAATTATTATTCAAAAAAATAATGTATTAATTGAAGGAGAAAATACTTCCCAATATTTATCAAAAGTATTGTTGACAATAATTGCTAGTCCAGGAATGAAAAAGTAAACGAGTAGAGCAATGCAGGTATTATTGCTAACTAAAAAGAGAATTAAAAATAAAAATATACTCTAATTATTTCTAGTTTATCAATAAAAAAATTTACCATAAAAGTCAAAAGTAAAAGTGTTCTAATAATATCAATTAATCGCCATTCGTAAGAAGAATTACCCAAACGAGTTGATATTGTCAAAAAAGTAGCTAAAGCTGGCAATAAAATTAAACGACCTTCTGTAGCTAATTCATCTCGAGCTGAGGGAAGTGTTTGGCCAGTTAATGCATCTCTTGCCTCTATATTTAAGAAAGAGGATTGTTCAACAAGTCTGTATGAAAATTAATTTTATTTTTTTAACTAATTTTAATAGAGTGGAGAAAATAATAATTTAATCTTTAAAAAATTTGATCAAGCGTCAATTCTTTTATTTGTGAAAATGAGCAATTCTGGTTTAATTACAAAGGAAAGTTAATTTAAACAAAAGGTTCTGGCAGTGTTTTGACTCCGAAATTTTAATTTACGCCCAATATCTCTTATTTTCAAAATGCTTCAAAATTATAGATGAGATTATTAAATAGATATTAATGTAAAGATAAAGAAAAATGAATTATACAAATCTTACTTTAATACTACATTTGTTATAAACTTTATTTAAAAATAACCTGATCGACCAAACGAGGAACAATCTAAAGAAAATTAATTGTATTTTTAAAAATACTTTTAAAATTGTTTTAATTATTTTAAATGAATTTTTAAAATGAAATATAAACGTTTCTATAGTTCCAAGTACAATAACTGTACTAGCCAGAAAACGCCAAAATGGACAATCAGCATTAGCAAAGATATTAAGAACTCCAGCAGCAATGCAAATTGTGCCGTATATCCACCAATCTGGTACAAACTTTAAAAAACTAAAATAATTTATTGGACCCAAGCATAATATTTTAATAAATCTCCTATTTTGCGTTGCCAACCAAATTTTTTGGTACTTTTTGGATTTTAATTTTATTACCCCATCTAGGCCAAAAATCATAAAAACGAGCAATAAAAAATTGAAAGTAACACTTTGGATATTACCATTCCCCCTTTAGGTGGCCAAACAAATTTTAAAAAGTCTAATTTAGAGGTGGGACTATAATTTTATTTTTTTATTTATTCATTCACATTTTATAACTTTTAAAATTTAATTTAAAAATTTTAATTTAAATTTATACCATATATAAATATGCAGATAAAGTCAAAAGAATAGCACTAAACCCTAACTGAATTGATCTAGTCTTCATAATTAGTGTCAATTAAAATATTATAGTTTATTTAAAATATTTAAATTATCTAAAAAATATATTTTTAATTTTAAATAAATCTATATAAAAATTTATTTAAAAAATTATTTAATTTTTATTTAATTTTAACAAATTTATTTAATAAAAATCGATTATATTTTTGAGAAAGAAATGCACTAAATGTGAATGTTTTTACTAAATAAATGTATGGTTGGTTATTTACTAAGTAGAAAGTGGATTTTGAGTAGTATTTTTCTTTTTTCTTTTATTTTCTAGTATAGTGGAATCGAATTTTTAAGCATTAAAAATTTCAAAATATGCAGTATAATATGTATAGAAAACGCCGAAATATGTATTTAAAATACAATTTATACACCAAAATTATCAAAAAGATGTCACTTCAACGACAATTTATCAAAAATTTGTAATTTCGTTTTTAAATAAATCATAAAATAAAATGGGGATTGGAAAGAACTGATAAGTAAAATTATAAAATATCAAATGTAATAAAATATGATAAAAAATATTAAAAGATTAGAGGAAATAAATAAATTGATTTTTAGTAAATATTAATTGTAAAATTAATATTTAATGTTTATAGCTTAGCTATTTTTCCGTTGCAAGACGATCAATTATTTTCCTAAAATTAATCAGTGAACATTTTTATATTAAATCTGAAAATTAAAATATTTTAAAAAATAAAATTAAAAAAAGATACTGAAATTATATTTATGCCTCAAAGGTTTTACAATAAGAACACAAAAAATGATTTCTCTAAAAAACTTTTAAGAGATAAACGAGATAAATATGTAAAGATTTAATTTTTTTGAATTTTTAAACAAATTCTTTTAACTTTTAAGCAAATCTTAAATTAATGTTTTATATTTTAAATTTTCATTTAACAAATTTTTCTTCCTTCCCTCTCTCAAATAAATATAATTTAATATAAAAAATGACACAAAATGATGAATCAAAAATTATCAAAAAAATTTTTAAAAAGTTTTGATTAATTAATTAAAGGGAATGGAATGCGGGTTTGTGATGACAAAATAATTTTGTGTTTTTGTCTTTTAATTATTGTAATTTTTTTAAATTAAACGTCCAAAAAGAGGAAATTAAAGGGAAAGGTAAAAGGAATGCACGTAAATTCTTTCTATTTTTTTCTTCTTCAATTACCAACATTTTTCAACTTTTTTGATGAAATATATAAAATGATTGAAAGCATTTTTGCCATAAAATTAATTATTAAATATAAATGAATAATAATGAATAAAATCATAAATATTTAATTATTTTTAATTTTACATCTTGACAGTTTTTGTATCAAAAATTAGAAAAATCCTCACAAATAAATTTAGAACTTTAATAAGGAATAATTTCGGAATACCAAACAGACTCCGATTGGGACATATTATAGTCATTCGACTCAGCTCGACTAGGTAGCCCTTTCGATTGACATATAATTTGTCCCAATCGGGTACTTTCTAGTATTCCAAAATTATACACTTTAATAATTTGATTTATTGTAAAGAAATTAATTCCAGTTAAGACAAATTTTAATCATTTTTTATTCTCATTTATTTCAAAACCTTTACTTTTAATTCGAACAAATATAATCAGAAAAGCTTTTTGTAAAAAATTGTTATATTTATTAGGCTACCCTACAACTCATCCAATCCTTAACTCATCCAAACCTCAACTCATCTACACGGCCAAAAACGCTTAACTCATCCAATCCTCAACTCATCCAATCCTTAACTCATCTACACGGCCAAAAACGTTCAACTCATCAAATCCTTAAAATATCGGGCCAGTTGAGTCCCAGTCAGTTGAGTCCCTGGCCGGTGAGTTCTTGGTCAGTTGAGTCCCTGGCCGGTTGAGTTCTTGGTCAGTTGAGTCCCTGGCCGGTTGAGTTCTTGGTCAGTTGAGTCCCTGGCCGGTTGAGTACCGCCGGTTGAGTCCCTGGACAGTTAACTCCCTGGCCGTTTGAGTCCCTGGACAGTGGAGTCCACGGCCGTTTGAGTCCCTGGACAGTTGAGTCCATGGCTAGTTGAGTCCACGGCCAGTGAGTCCATGGCTAGTTGAGTCCCTGGCTAGTAGAGTACATGGCCGGTTGAGTCCTTGGTTAGTTGAATCTCAACCGGCCGGGACTCAACCGGCCAGGGACTCAACTGGCCCGATATTTTAAGAATTGGATGAGTTGAACGTTTTTGGCCGTGTGGATGAGTTAAGGGTTAGATGAGTTGAGGATTGGATGAGTTGAGCGTTTTTGGCCGTGTAGATGAGTTAAGGAATTTCAGCCGTTTAGATGAGTTGAGCGTTTTTGGGCGTGTGGATGAGTTAAGGATTAGATGAGTTGAGCGGGCACGATTTATTAAGATGCCTCTTAATATTTTTGTCACAGCTGAAGAAGAGAAAAAAGAAGTAAAATTAGATGATATAACTTTAATGTTTTTTGATACTTTAATGGTTTTTAATCTATAAAAATTATTGTTTTTTAATTAAATTTCCAGGCTTCTTTAAATGCAGCTTTTCCAAATATTAAAACTTTTTATGATTTTTTTGAATGTTTGTTTTTAATTAAAAATGTTTATAAAGGAAATATTAATTAGAAAAATTAAATCAAAATTTACTAATTTTAGTAGAAAATGTAAAATTAGAAATAGGGTAGCACATCGTCCCCCGACGAATTTTTAGGCAAAAACCCCGACCCGCACCCGAAGGCTTGGGGTGATTAATTAGATTAATTAATTTATTATTAATTTAAACCCTTAATTAATTAATTTAAACCCTTAATTAATTAATTTAAACCCTAATTAGAAAAATAAAATTTTTAAGATTAATTAAAATATTTACGAAAAGAAATATAATTTATTTAGATTGTGATGAAGATGGCGATAAAGTTTCTGTTCGTTCAGATGATGAATTACAAACATTTTTAGTTGAAGTTATTCGAAATTTTGAAGAAAACAATAAAAAATTGGAAATTAAATTAAAATCAAATAATTTATTAATTTCTCAACAATTAAGTATTGAGGAAGAAGATGATGGAGTTTTGGATAGTTATTTAAATAATAATCAGGAATGTTGTTCTTTGACATTACCTAGGATTGTTGTGGAAGAGAATAATGGAGAGAAAAATAAAAAAATATTATTTGATAAACAAATTAGGTAGAAAATAATTAATTTTTAAGCAAAAAAAAAACAAAAAATAATTAAAATTTTAAGAAATTCAACTCCAAATACAAACATAATTTTTGGACCAGAAGACTTGCAATTAATTGAATGTTTGTCTGAAGGGCAATTTGGCACTGTTTACAAGTAAATAAATTAATTAATTTATAAAATATAATTTCTTTTTAATAGAGCACTTGATGTAAAAAACGACCGTTTATTAGCCATTAAATGTTTAGCTTTAGACGGGGGTAATGGAACAAGGCAAGGACTATTAAATGAAATTGCTATTTTAAAAGTAATTATGAATATTTTAATTAACAAAATTTATTTTTTTATTTTAAAGAAAAGTGCCCATCCAAATATCGTTACATTTCATGCCGCTTTATTTGTTGAAAATAATCTTTTAATTTGCATGGTTTTTAATTTCAAAATAAAATTCTTTAGAAAGCAAATAAATTTAAAAAATTAAGGAATTAATGGATGCCCTTTCTTTAGACTTATATGGACAATTACACCCTCTAGTACTCGGTGCTTGTACAGTAGCTATTGTAGAAGGACTTAAACATCTTTGGGATAGTTTCATTATACATAGGTGTTGGAAAATAATTTTCTTTTTAATTTAAAAAATAATTTTAGAGATATAAAGCCAAGCAATTTCCTTGTAAATTCTTTTGGGGAAGTTAAATTAGCAGATTTCGGTGTTTCTAAACAAATGGCACAATCAATTGCTTGGTCTTATGTAGGCACAAAGGTTGATTTTGTTAAAAATATTAATGTTTTTTAAAAATAAATTGATAGGTTTATATGGCCCCGGAAAGAATAAATGGAAATGTTTACAAGTAAGAATAATTAAAAATTGTTTAAAATATTTTTATTAGCGTGGCTAGCGATATTTGGAGTTTGGGTATTTCATTGGCAGAAATGGCTTTGGGCCAATTTCCATTCAAAAATGATTTAAACAAGAATATAAAGTCAACAGAATCTCTAATTATTAAACCTGAACATATTTCTGCTTTACTTTCTGAAAAACAATTAATAGCAATTGGAAATGGATTTACAGAGGAATTACTTTATGGATGGTAATTGAAGAAAAAAATACTTTTTTTTCAACATATTTTTTAGTTTAAAGTTAAACTCCAATCAAAGATTTAATGGAAATGCAATTATTTCAACTAAATTTTTATTAGCACATCAACCAATGAATAAAAATATTGTTGCGGATTTTATTAACGAAAGGCGTAAAAATGGTTTAATCCAAGAACAAAATACAAAAAGCTAACTAATGTCCTTAGTTAGGGATACAATTCTAATAAGTGAAATGAGACATTTATTTATTTTTGATAAAATTAATGTAAATAAATTAGGTAATGAAAAATTGAATTTTGAATTTAATGAAATAGAATAAATTAAAAGAAAATTAATTATTATGATATTTTTTGTTTGAACTATTTCAAAATATAAAATAATCGAACATAAGTAAATCTCAACAAGTACCAGAGGTGGGTTGGATAAGCCAGAATTGGATTAGTCAGGTACTTTCCTATTTTATCAGAATTATGGAAATCGAAAGGAAAAAATTTGAGATTGGAATCCACCTCTAAAATAAACAAAAACTGTAAATTATTTTGTTTTTATAAAAATTTGGAAGGGATATTTAATACGCATGGTAATAATTTATAAAAATAATTAAACTCGATGTGTGGTTACTGCTTCAAATTGTCTTAATTCTGTATAATCTTTCATTGCAATATGTCCAAGCCTTTCGAAGCATAATTGATTTAATCAGACAATTATCTATATAATATTTACCTGTCCGAAACCCATCTACCATTCATTCCGGGAATTCTTGCTGTCGGTTTTCCCCAACTGAAAATTAGAATTATTTTATTTTTGTTGCTACTTTTTAATCAGAAATACTACTTTAACTTGAATTTTTTAAGTATTACATTAACCAGAAAAATAAAATAAAGACAAAATAAATAACCTCAAACTTTTGTAGAGAAGTATCTCATCTGTATCCGACCTTAGAAATTTAAAAATTAATTACCAATTATACTTTAAATTAATTACCAAAATGCAAAAATATAATCAGCTTCTCTAGAGGGGTTTCTATTCAACTTTTCCAAAAATGCTGAATAATTAACTTGTTCCCCACAAGGAGATGTTGTGTAGCCACAAAGTAATTGATCTTCACATGTATAGCCAGGATATAAACCCTTTAAATTTTGTTACTATTAAAGAGTTGGTTTCATATATAATTGATAAAATGTAAATAAAATGTTGGTCTGAATTTTAAATTATTTTTAAAATTGTTATATTAAGCTTAAAATATCACAAGTTTATAGAACAAAATTAAAGTTTTATATAGAGTTTTCCTTTTAAAATATAATTTTAATTTTAAATTTTCTTTAACTAACATCCAAAGCATTACACCATGCGGGAACTGTTTGTGCCAATTGGCAGACACAAATTCCATAATTTGGCCCGGCAATTCCTAAATTAATTATAATTAATTAAATATTCGAATTAATAAGTAATATTTATTTTACTGCCCAAAAATGTGTCGATCCGTTCAGAAAGTGGACGACCTGAAAATTTTTGAGTTTTTATTAAAGAATTATTTTATTTTTTACTAGACTTTTTATTTAAATCTTAATTTAATTTTAACCTAAAGAACAATTTCCATCTGTAGCAATTAATTCACCTCCTTTAATAACTTTTCTAGCCAAAACAACCCCCATTGAATGAGCTATTATATCAACTTTTGGAGCACCAGTATAGGCAAGTATTGCCTCTAGAAAACGTCTAAGAAGTATTAAAAATCTATTTCCAAATAAAAAATATTCATTAAAAACCTTAAATCAACCAAATAAGAACAAGTATGCATTGTGTTATAGCCATCTTTTTAGATTTTAAATTTAGTAATTAAATAAAATAAAAAATACCAAAAATATTTCCTGTACCCCAAGTATCCCCCCATGTAGTTGCATATCTAATAAAACCAAAAAATCATATCAATTCAACAAAAAATTATTTTGCTTACAATTCTGCTGATGTATACTGAAATAATTATAGAAATTAATTTATTAATTTGTCTGTCTAAATTTATTTAAAAAAATCTAACATTTTGTTCCATAAAGTATTGAATAGATCTTGTCCAACCTATATTTTTAAATATTTCTTCAGATATGTATATATTTAAAATACCGGTTGCTTGGGGGCCCTGAGTATGCAAAGCAGCATCCCCCTTTCATTTAAATATAATTTTAAATTTTTATCCTAAATAAATTTAAAAAACATACAGTGCCATGAATAAAGATAACTGGTTCTTTTTGTATCTAAAATAATTTATTAAAATAAATAATCCATCTAGATTTAAACAAGTAAATTAATTAATTAAATTTATTTTATAACTCCGAATTTTGAACATATACATATTTTACTAATATATGTTTGAAATATTTATAATATTTAGTAAATAAATTTGAACATATATTTACTAAATATTTAATTTTAATATCTATCTCTGTACTTGCTGTGCAGAATTAATTTTTCCTCCAAAACTTCCACTTGGCCCAATATCCGGTCTATCAAAAGCATCCTGTTCATAGCCATTTGCTATCAACCAACTAACAAAATTTTCTGTTAGAGGCCCAATTACTGTAGATTGAGATTTTGTTGATAATGGTAGAAATATTATGAAAATAATGATAATTCTTAGATTAATTCTTAAATTAACCCGTTTTTGTATTAACATAAATCTAAATAAATAATGAAATATTTGAGGTAAATAGGATATCGGTAATATTGACAAAAATTATTGAGATACTCATTCTAGATTGGGATTTATAGAATATCGTCAATTAAAAGAAATCTTCGTAATAATAAATTGGTGAAATATACTAAAAAAGGACTTGCATTTTGAGGAGATTATTCTAATATATTGTAGCAATTTAATTAGATAAAGAATAAATCCGTTTTTATGATTTTAAGGGATATTTTAAAATTTTGTGTCAAAAATATATATTTAATTGATTAATTTTATGGAAATAATTATTTATAATATTTATTGGAAATTGGAAGAAAAATGGAAAGAATAATTAAAACCAGACGATGAATTATTAGATACTATTTTGTGCCCTAACAAGCTTTTCTTTACCAACATATTATTAATTTTTTTAACCTCTATTAATAAAACTCTCTCAGCCTCACGTCGCCACAACGATCGAGAGAACGGCTAAAGGATGACGCGGCTTTCATACACAAAGGTTATTTAAACAAAGATTTACCAGTTTTTGGTTGTAATTAAAGAAGGAATATTTTTTGGAAGTTGATTTTTATATACTACATAATAGCTTTAAAAAGGAAAATTTTGTTATTTTTTGAAAAATGTGTGTATTATGGAAATTTATAAAGAAAAATGTAAAGAAATAATTTTAAAATTAATTATTTTGTAAAACTTTTCCCAAAATTAAATTAAAATAAGACTAATCATGTTATACTGGTCATTGTGTTAATAACTTCTTAATACATCTCGACTGTGAATATTTCTGTTTTGTGATAATAAATTAATTGTTAGAATTTTTAATACTAGAAATATCATAAAAAAGGACTTGCATTTTGAGGAGATATGTTGGTAAAGAAAAGCTTGGTAGGGCACAAAATAGTTTAAATCCATTCGAAAGATTAAAAAAAAACCCACAAAAATTAAATAAATATAAACAGAATATACCAGATGTACCAGATGTTAATTAATAATTGTATTCAATGTTTCGAATAAAAAGAATTTTTCGTTTCTAATTTTGAAATTGGATTAAATGTCACGACAAAAATAAATTAATTGCCAGAATTAATTCAAAAATCTCATTATAATCTAATAAACTAAACTTATATTTTATAATTTAGAATTATCTCTCCATCCATCTGTCTCTTTTTTTATTTTTAGACTAACATTTAACAAAATTATTATTATTTAAAAGTTTTTTTTCTCACAATTATTAAACATTTCTCTGCGTCAATGGCCGACTTTCTCACACGATTTTAATTAAAATTTAGGTAGAAAACTTAATCAGGTTTAAATATAATTGGCTTTTATGACAAAAAGGAAAAGTGCTCCTAATTTGCCGCACATGTTATTTAAAAACATTTTGTTGTGTCAGATTGGATGGTGGCACAGTCGGTTGTGCTTTGTCTGGGCCATCATTCCATGATGGTTCAATTCCAGCTCCCATCCAATGACCACAGCATGAGCACGTATATAATACCTTTTACTCAAAACTCTAAAACTTAACAATATTTTTATTTTATTAATTTTTATTTAAAAATATATAAATCTTCAATTTTATTTTCTTAAAAACAAGCAAAGATTTCCAGGTGGAAGTAACAATAAAAATAAATATAAATACAGTTAATGTTATCATTTAAAAATATTAAAACAAACACCTGGCTAATTTCCAACAAATTTCCACCTGAAATAAATAAAAATAAATCAAAAACATTTCCATAATTACGTAAATTAAAATTTTATTTTTATTGCTCACTTTTTGACATTAACTTTTTGAATAATTGTAAATATTTTTTACGTTAATTTTTATTTTAGAATAATTAATTAAATAAATCTTTTAAATATTAAAAAAAAATAAATAATAATTTATGCCAAAATTGTTTTTATTATTTAAATTTTAAAACAAATTTTTATTATTTTAAATATTCATTTTCTTAAAAAATAAACATTTATTATTTATTACATAGATGTTTTCTATTAATATTTAAATAAAAAATATTTATTTTTACATAAATTTACGTTATTTATTTTGTTGGCTTTAAAGCGATTTTAGTTTATTATATACTTGTTTCCGTTATTTTTTTCGTAATGCCGACGGGATTTAAATTGTTGAAAATCGCACCGTACCACATAACTATACTTCTACCCCAATTTTTGTGTTTTTTCCTTTTAGACCCCTAAATTTTTTTAAATTATCGTTTAAATATTGTACCCAGGTAACTAAAAGACTAATAAAAAATCAACATTAAAATTTGGCTTGAAATTACTAGTAGTGTTTTAAATATTTTGTTGAAAAACACCTCCACATAACTATACTTCCACTTCCGAAAAAATTATTTCCAACATTAGGAAAAATCTACAAAAATTCCAGCAAACTTATATACTTATATTATAAAAAAATAAAAAGTAACTGAGCCAATATCTTTATCCTAAGACGAGATCCTTTACCTCGAAAATCAACGTAAAATGGGGTTTTTCAACTTTAAAAAATATTTTCGACCCCCTATAGATTATTTTGAATTTTCATTATGGGCTCATTCGAAAGCCCTTGAAATTTGCTACAAGACAGCAACAAACTTATTTTCCAGAAAAAATTTAACAGTGAGAAACAGGCATTTAAACAGGCATTTAAAATTAAAAAAAATTTTTGTAGATTTTTCCTAATGTTGGAAATAATTTTTTCGGAAGTGGAATTATAGTTATGTATGTGGAGGTGTTTTTCAACAAAATATTTAAAACACTACTAGTAATTTCAAGCCAAATTTTAATGTTGATTTTTTATTAGTCTTTTAGTTACCTGGGTACAGTATTTAAACGATAATTTAAAAAAATTTAGGGGTCTAAAAGGAAAAAACACAAAAATTGGGGTGGAAGTATAGTTATGTGGAGCACTGTATTTAAAACTATTAATTTTCTTATTTTGGGGTTTGTTAAATTAACAAGCTTGAAGAATTAAATATTTATCATATAGAGGGAAGTCTTCAACCAAAAATCCTTTTTAGTAACTGAAAATCTTTAGATTTTGGTTTCAATAATATATGTACAATAATTATTTGCATTATTTAAAATAAGATTAAAATAAACAGCCCACACCTGTTTAAAAATTTGCAAATTATTTTTAAATAAATTATTTATTTTTTAAATGCCAAAAAGGAGTAATTTTGCTATATTTGTAAAAAATAAATAATTAAATAAATTATTTTATATATATGTATTTAGAAATTTGGGGTAAACAAAAATATTTAAAAATAATTTTAAAAACACTTTCCGGTGCGTTAAATTAAAAGGTGTGTTAACAACGTTATTTTTAGTTACATAAATATTAAAAAATTAGAAAAAAAAATTATTAATTTTATTTATTTTAAGTCAAAAATAACTTTACTCTGATATTAATTTAAATATAAATATAGTATTTTTAATTTATTTACAGAATGTTTTTGGTTTTTCTTAAAATAAGATATTTAGTTACTTAGATTAAGTGTTCGGCACGAGACGATAACCGAAATCATCAATATTGTCCCCCGAGTAAGCACATTTACTGAGTATTACTTAAAATTCAAAATAAATACACTATATATTTAAAATTCAAACATTTTTGTTTCCAATTAAATATTCATTAAAAATTTAATTTTTAACTTTTATTCTTTAACAAAATCGTGATTAAATTAAAAATTGAACTTGCGTGCATATTAACATTTTTTAAATAATAAACATGAGTTAAGCGTGTAAACGACATTAAATAAATATTTATATTTAATATTATTTCGTGCCATTATTATTTTTTGTATTATTAAACGTTACATTTAAAATACAAATTTAAATTATTTCCTTTTAATTTAAAGACATTTAAATGCTTTCTTTAAACATAAAATATATCTTTTTTAATTAATTTTCTCAACTTTTATTCAGATTAATTTTAGAATTAATTTCAGAATTTAAAAAAATGTCTGGACAATTTTTAACAATTTTTGAATTTCTTATTGCTTTTCTTCTTCATTCTGCGGCTCTTGTACGCATTGGAATTATTTTTAAACAAAAAATTGAAAGAAAGAAGGAAATGGCCCCTTTTCTTGTTTGTCTACTTATTAATTGGACTTTTGTATGTACACTATTAATACCTTATGAAGGCTATGGAATTGCTGTATGGAGACCTGTTGAGGGTAATAAATTATTCAATTAAAGATAGCCAGATTACAAATTATCAATGATTTTTTCCCTAAAATTTCCTCGAGTGTTTTTAAATTTAGAAAGTTTACAAAATTTTAATAAAAATAAGTTAAATTAAATTTCAGAAATTTATCACAACAGTTTAACCCTCTTTCTGATTGCTTTACCTGCCCATATGGCGCTTGCTGCAATTCCAGTTTCTGTTTTCTATCTAACTCTTGATCGAATTCTCGTCATAACTTATGGTTTTGCAGTTGGACAGCGAACAAATAAATTAGTTATTTATTCGTATGTTTTGGTTATTCTTACTGGATTTGGAATTTGTGTGAATGGATTTATATCTGCATTAAATAATATGCCTGAAAAGACGAGTGAGAGTGTTTTCAAAATTAATTTTTAGCAACAAACTCTGTCTTAAACTTTGACATCCACTTTATTAATTCGTTTAATGCGAGGAGTTTTACTGGGATTTACGAAAAAAGTTTGATTTCCGATTTGCGGGTTCCGACTTTTGAGCCAGTTCCGATTTCCGGCTTCTCCGATTTCCGACACCTCTGACTGTTCCAAACCACCTCCGGTACTATGTAACAAATATGTAGGTTTCGTGATAGGATCAAATTCGGGATAGGAATCGTATAGCATTAATCACATCATTGCCGAATAATTTAACAATCTTATTTTAAATTAACTTATTAGAATGTGAAATATTTGGTTGCATACTTGGCCCAGCAGTAGAAGTATATCTTGGTTGGAGAGCAATATGTTCAATATTTAATTTTAGCAGCGGATTATTATTCTGTATTCTTCTCTACAAATCCAACAAAAAATTTATTTTGGGAGGTAATTTACAACAACCATTTCCTGCCACATCTTTGGGTAATTTAAATTATTTATTATTAATTCTCTAAATTTTTTTCAATTTTTAGTAATTAATGAGCAACGTAAAAAGCAGCAAACGAAAAATAATAAATTGACAATGCTTGCAATTGTTAACGAATTTTTTCTTGCATTTATTCCTCATTTTGGACCATTTTTATGGGAAAAAGTAAATCTTCTAATATTTTATTTGGTATAATTAGTTTTAAAATTAAGATATTCGGTCCTGGTTCTTCAATGGGCACTGGACCTCTTAGTGAATTTATGAGTGGATTAGAAGTTTTTATTTTTGCTTCAGTATTTTCTTCAGTTTTAAATTCGAATAATTCCAATATAAAATCAACAACACAAACATTACGTGAAGAAAAAACAAAACAAAATATTGGACAAGTTAGACCTTCAGTATTTTCAATTCAGAGTGGTTGGACTGGGGGAGGACAAAATGGAGTAGTAAATAATAATAATATAAGAGGAAGTTTTAATAGAGTAAATACTCCATTACCTCCAATTAATAATAATGAAAGGCAACAAATTAATAAATTAAGACCAATGCTTCAAAGCAAATCAGCTTGAGTTATTATGACCTCATAAATAATGAAAAATAGATTACCGTATATACTCTATTAATTACCCTCTCCAGATAAAGATCGAAACAATAATTACCTAGGGTAATTAATAGAGTATATACGGTGAATAATTTTTAAAATTAAAAGATAATCTTTCTTAAAAAATATGTTGATAAATGTGTTAATACAATCGTCCTCATAAATTAATTATCCTCCTAATTTTAATAAAATTTTATGCATTTTTATTTCTCTTGTATTTTTAATTTTTTTAAAATCACAGAATAAAAATATATCAAATTATATCTTGATTTTAAAATAATTTTATGACAAGATTGGAAGGACCGATAAATAACTGAAAATTTATAAAACTTAAATATGTTATGTTATAAATTATTTTATATGTACTACTTTTTAAATGTTAATAAGTGTTAAAATTTTAATTCATATTTATTTTCTCTTTCATTAAAAAATATCGTTAATTTCTTTTTAAATTATTTGGATATGAAATAATTTAGTCAAATTTTTAAATTCAAAGTTAGGAAAAATAAAAACTATTTTTATATATATTTTGACAATTTTGAAGATCGTTCTTTATATTCAATTACTACATATTTTTGCTTGCTTGTAATTTAATGGATATTTGTTACGCCACCAAATGTTGATACTTTGGTTTGGAATTTTTGGAATCTTTTAAGCAAAGAGGGAGTTCTCGAAAATAGTAATTTTATCGTGTCTGATTGAACTGTTTTATTTAATGTTAAATAAATGACTGGTGGAAAACCTTTAAATTTCAAATTTATTATTGATAAGTAAAATAAACTCGCCATGAACGTGTACCCTTAAATTAATTTTAATTAATTAAATAATTATTTTAATTAAAGTATTTACCAACAAAAATGTGCTACAAGTACAAGCACAAAACCACTGTCTGGATTTTTCAAATTATAGGCATAAATAATACCAGTTGAGGTATTAATCATTGAAACGATAAATACTTGAATAAAAACCTTAAATATCAAGGCATAAATTATTTTGCTTATGTGGGTATTTAAATGTATATTTTTATTTGAGGGTACTATGTACAGGAAAGGTTTACTAAAGCTGCAACTAATCAAAGAAATTTACACAATCAACATTTTGCCCAGCAAAAGTACTAATCCAGTACTCCTTACTAACTACTATTCCCATACTAACCATTTTTTCTTCTTTTGTAACTCTATCGGATACTTCACGAGTTTTAAAGAAAAAGCAAATAATAAATAAAACGTAGATAATAGGTGTTACAACAGCCAATAGTGCATTATTTAGAGAATTTTCAAATAAATCTTGTTTAAACTAAATTTAAAAATTATTTCAAAGAAAAATAATTTTAAAAACAATTTCTGCTCTAAAAGGTATATATCCAATTAATGGCTCAAATAAAACAGCAAAAGCAATTCCATTAAATATATATGGATGTCGAAAATATAACCAATAAAATCCATATAAATTACAAACAAATATCCAAATATAGATTCTTTTACCATAAAAAAGTATTTCTGCAATATTTGGAAATGCCATTTCAATACAACGATTTATTCCCAAAACCTTAAAATATATTTAATTAATTACGCATTTTTAAAAAATATTTATGCACCAAATCAGCAGCACATTCAGCAGCCCATAAAACTTTAAAATTAATTATTTAAAATAATTTTAATCGAATTAAATAAGCAAAAAAATTTATTAAATAAAGGGCTCTGATAGGAAAAATGTTGTTTAAGTGTGGAAAAATGTTATTTAAAAATTTGTTTTTTTTCAAATCTCTTATCCCACCCTGTTATTCCAAATGTACTCCCAAAATAGGTAAGTACAGTCTGGCAAGTTTTAAATAAAAATTAAAATTATAACTTCAGAATGTTCATCTCAATTATTTTTAAATTTAATACTTACATAGATATAAACACCCAACAAAATAGGTCAAAATAGGCGAAGAGCAGTAGACAATACCATTTAAACTAAAAATTCCTTGTGCAAAAGTTGGACCCCAAAGTGTAAAAATATTAATTAAGGAAAGGTAAATTAAAAGTATATAACAAGGATTTTTGCTTCTGTTTTTCCAAAATGAGTAAAGACAAGGAAAATATAAAGTCTAAAATTTAAAAAGAATATTTTAAAAAATATATAGGTATATTAAAATACATAATATATAAATCCAAGTAATATACAAACAATTGCAGCTATTGGATATCTTCTTTTTTCAATTGGGACATCATCAACATTTATCCCAGTACAATTATAGATTTTATTAAATTCATCATGTTTGAATAATAAAAGTTCCATTAGAATGAAAATTTAAATAATTACAAAAATAATTTTAAAATTTATATAGTTTTTTGACGTTTTTATCTCCTAAAAAGATTATTCAAAAATTATGTCCTGGTTTTTACAGAATTAATTAATTACATGAAATATTAAAATACATTTAACATGAATTTTATAATTTTTTATGTCTACAAAAGGCTATTTATTCTATTATTAAAAATTATTTTTAATTAGTTTTTATATTTTAATATTTTAGTATCCGGTTCATTATTAATATTAATAAATCCAAATATTTGACATTAATGAAACAATAAAAATAATTATTTAATATGTACCTAATTTGTTTAAATAAATAATTTTTGTGTTTATTTTTTATATAAAAATGTAATATTTCTAGTGTTAAGTATAAACTTGCCATTTAATCCCGGGGGTTTGAATAAAAAAATAATTGGGAAATTTTAAAATATAAATTAATTAACTTTAAACAATTTTATTTTCAATAAACTCTTTAAATTAAATAAATATAATTTCGTAAACGCTGTAATCATTTAATAATTATAATAAATTTAATAAAAAGATATTACATAAATTGAATTAATTCTAAAGTATTAGCTTGACAATTAAAAAATTTGGGCTTTTGTCAGTTTATGCATCCAACCTTTAAACGTCGAATAAAAAGTTTCTGTTCAGCAGATTAAAACCTATGGTCTGATATTGTTCAGGTGTATAGCTTTGTATTCCTATAGCTAAAATGCTGAACTGTGTACTTATCACCATAGATTGGCACTTTGTTTGAACGCATAATTTGGACAAGAGCCAGGATTCATTAATTGGAACTTGATGTGAAATGCTTTTTAAAAACGTTGAGTATAATACTTTCTAAAATTGGGATATGTTAGTAATTATTTTTAAATATTTGGACAAAAAAAACTTTTCTTCAAAAATTTTAAAAAATAAATAACATTTTAATCCTATTTTGAAATATGTTGAATAAAATAATAATTTTTAATTTAGACATCTTGTAAGAAAATATTTATTTATAAAAAATCCTCTAGTTTTCATTATTCTGAGGAGTAAGATTTAAATCTAAAAAAAATATTTAAATACTAATATTTACTTTCAAATAAACTCACCAATAATATTAGTATTTCGACCTCCACTTTGTTCTTTTTTGGACAAATTTTCTACATTATTAGGTAATTCATTTAAATCTGAAATTAATTTAAAATATTTTAATTTTTAGTTCTTTTAGAACTTGGGCAGAAATTAAGTAAATGATAAAATTAAAGGTGTGTTTAAATTTTTGAAGTTCTTTTAGATTCATTTAACAATGATATAAAATTTATATTTTTTTCTTCTATATTAATTTAAATTACTTCAAAATGTTTTATTAACAAAATAAAAATTAAATAAAAATTAATTAAGGAAAAATTTACTAGATAAATTTTATTAATAACCTGGTATTTTGTAGTGGTTACTTTCTACAATTTGTTGATTTGAATGAACATTGCTTTGATTGCCCAACAAAATAGATTTAAATTTTTTCGATTCTTGAATACTATTTATTTTGAATTGTTGAACGAAAATAGGGTCTGCCCACAGTTGATTTATGTTATTATTATTTGAAGATGATGTTTCACCTTAATATTTTACAATATTTTTAAAAAAATATAATAAAAATCATAAAATAACAGAAACAACTTGCCAACAATCATTTTATTATTTTTAACTTCATTTTCTTTTAAAAACAATTTTTTAACTCGATCAAACCAATCTTTATAAGTTTTAATATCTTTATTTTGTAAAAAAGTAGGTAAATTTAATAAATATTGAATAATATTTATTTGCAATATTTGCTGCCATTTTTCGAATTTAAATTCTTTTTTATTTAAATAATAATTTTCCATAAAAAAATTTTATTTGAAATTAATATAAACAATTTATTAACATTAATAAATCCATTCTCTGCCATTTTTTGGTATGTTAAATCGGTGATGCGACTTTTGCGGCGCGTACACTTGCGGCCCAGACATTTGCGGCCCAGACACTTGCGGCTCGCCCCTATTTTGACACTTGCGGTCCCGACACTTGCGGCTAAGAAATTTTCGGCGCAGACATTTACGGCTATCAACTTGAGGCCCAGACACTTGCGGCCCAGACTATTGCGGTTTTGACATTTGAGGCCTCCCCCTATTGTGACACTTGCGGCCCGACATTTGCGGTTTTGACTTTTGCGGTCCCGACATTTGCGGCCATGATTAAAAAATTAAGTAAATTAAAATAAAAAATCCTAATTTATCGTTCAATTAATATCGGTCAATAGATTCTGATTCCAATTCTCAAATTCATAATGAGAGATTTCTCTCAAATCCTTAACTCATTGTATTAATTACCCTGGGTAATTATTGTTTCATTATTATTGTTCATAATAGATGTATGAGGTCAGATGCACTCAATGCAATTTGAGACATTTTTTAACAAATGCCATTATTAAAAGAAATCTATGTATATTTGAGGAATTTTTAAGGAGATGTAAGGTTGATATTAAAGGAAATATCATGGGACTTAGAGGGACTAATCTTAACTACTCAACCCCCCCTCCCCACCAATCCTCTTACTTTCTCTTAATTCACTTAAATTCCGCGATATCTTCTCCAAATCCTTCTTTATTTATTAATCCATAAAATCCCCATTACTAAAATCGAATGATAAAATTAGTTAGCTTGGCGAAAATAGGGGGAAAATTAAAAAAATTACTTTAAAAAATTACCTAAAATTACATTTTCATTAAAAAATTTACTTAATTTTTTAATCATGGCCGCAAATGTCGGGGCCGCAAAAGTCAAAACCGCAAATGTCGGGCCGCAAGTGTCACAGTAGGGGGAGGCCTCAAATGTCAAAACCGCAATAGTCTGGGCCGCAAGTGTCTGGGCCTCAAGTTGATAGCCGTAAATGTCTGCGCCGAAAATTTCTTAGCCGCAAGTGTCGGGACCGCAAGTGTCAAAATAGGGGCGAGCCGCAAGTGTCTGGGCCGCAAATGTCTGGGCCGCAAGTGTACGCGCCGCAAAAGTCGGCTAATCGTTAAATCAGTCTTTAATAAATCGGGATTTATTTGGAGTATATCCATTTTACAAGGTTGGGCTTGGTCAAGTTTTTCTATTTGTATTGTATAAAGTATTGCTTCGTCAGTATTGTGGGGCTTGGGATTGGGACATTTTGAATAAAGGTTCTGAAATTAATTTTTAATATAAGAAATTGTAAAAATGAAAATTAAATTTTTAATTTTAAAATAATTTATTTAATTTTAGAATTACTCTTAACTTTCAAATTTTAATTGAAACATTAGAATTTAAATTTGACATTAGAAATTAAGCTGATTTTCAGTTAAAATTTACCAATACTTTTGCCAGTATTTGACTAACAAAAGTATTAGCTATTTAATTTAGAAATTAATGAAAATAAAAAATATTTTAATATTTAATATTAATTTTATGGGTACGGCCCAAGTAGGCGCAAAGCCATAACCTACTTATAGATTTCCGAATCTCTCAAAATTTAATATCAAACGGTTCCTCTCATCTAGTTAGAGAAATTGGTATCAAAATTATAAAGGACCAGATATTTTCCAGCTAGTTATGGCTTTGCGCCTACTTGGGCGTGCCCCTAACTCTATAAATAATTACTATTAATTTATCATGTAACATTTTTATAACAACAATATATTTATGTTTAGGACACAATTCTCCTTTGTAAAAATTAGTAGCCAAAGAATTTGGAATAAAATTTATTTTTAATTTATTTTCTCTATTCTTTTTACATTCAATACTTAATTTATTTTTATTTTCTAAACCTTTATTTAAAACTTCTATTTTAAATTGTATAATAAGCTTGTTATTAGCATTGAGAAAATTAAAAGAAGTAATAAACAAAAATAAAATAAATAAAAGCATTGTTTTAAATATTTTTTTAAATTAATTTTAAATAATTCCTTTAAATAAATTAATTTTTAATTAAAGAATTATGAAATGTAATGTCTCACACTTAATAGATAGATTGATTTTTGTCAAAAAAGCGGCATTATTTTTTAAGTGTCATGCTTTTTTAAAGCATTATAATTTAAAAAAGCGGCAAATTTAAAATAAAAAGACACAAGACAATTTATTGATGTTAAAAGTAGAGGCGCCCGAGTTGAAATCTGATTTGGGGAATTTCGGTTGGATATCGGAACTAGCCCACTCAGTTGAGTCCGCACGATTGATATATACCTCAGTTGATGACCCAAGGAGTGATATAGAGGGATTAGAAGTATTGGCAGGGACTTTTGGAGAATTAGCATTTGGTAATTTGCGGTCCCACAAGCTACATATGTAATTACTTATGGCTTACAATTGTCAATTTGTGCTAAAATTGAGTAATTGAGGAAATTCTGTTTTATTGTTTCGTTCTGTTTCGTTATTTTGAAGATTTTTTGTTTCACTTGTTCGAAATGTGAAAAATTTAAAACAAATTTCTTGCTTTGATTTTCTTTCAATCATAAGTTAACTAACGTTTCGTCAGCTAAGTTGGTAGAGATTGGTGTCATATCTTATCAAGATTCAATTACTACTTTTCTAATTTACCTATATTTTAAGCTAAAATACAAAAAAAAAGAAAATAATTATTTTAATATTTAATATTTTAGATGATTCATTCAACTATATTTCATTATTCTCGACACATGAACAAATAAATAAATAAATACTCAACCACAATATTAGTAATAAAACTCCACAATGATTTCACAGGCAAGAGTCATTTATTGTAAATAGTATAATAAAAGCAGAGAACGTTGCTTCAGTCAATAAGGCCAAAAACTAAGGCAAATAAAACAAACAAACAACCACCCGCTTAATTTTATTTATCATCATATGTGTACATTCTCGGCTATTTTTTTAAAAATATAAAAATATTATTATCAATTTTTTGCAAATATGGGAAAGATAAATTTTCTTAGCTTTTCATTTCCGAAATATTTAAATAAGAATTTTTTAATAAAATATGTAAAAAAATTTGTTATTTTGTCAATATTTTATCAAAAAATAAATTTATTCAGCTATTTTATCGTTAAAAATAAATTTCTAAATATTTTTATCTCCTTAACCGACACACCTTTTTTATTTAAAATATTTATTTATTTTGATTCTTTTCAAAAATTTTATTTTTTGATGATTCATTTATAAAATTTTAATATTTTTCTTTAAATTTTATAAAAAAATTTTTTAATTTCCAAATATTTTATTTAAATATTTTATAATTTAGAACTTAATTTAATAAATATTTATTAAAAAATAAAATGAATAGTGTTGAAGGACCTGTAAGTATTTTTAGCGTTCAAATATTGAATTTAAGAACTTCTAAATATTCTAAAATCATAGCTGTTAATATCTAAATTTAAAAAAATTTTTAGTAAAATATAGGTATTTTCTTCTCCAACAATTAATTTTTATATTTTTTCAATTTTAGCCAATTCCTTTCAACTTTCCAATCCGCGGAGGTCTACAGACTGGATCGGAAATAATTTTTCATGGAGCTACATATAATGGAGAACGAAAACGTTTTCATATTAATTTATTGGGGGAAGGGGATAATGTTGTTTTGCATTTCAATCCTCGATTTAAATTTCTTGAAGTTAACATTTTTTAATCGAAAAATTAAAATTTTAAAATAAAAATTTAAAGGATACAATTGTTTTAAATAGCAAAACATATGCTGGTTGGGGTACGGAGGAAAGACATCGAAATCGTTTAAGTCTTGGAGATAGTTTTCGTATTCGTTTGGTTTGTCATCATTCTCATTTTCTTATTCAAGTTGCTTTTTAAAGAAAATTGTTATAATAAAAAAATAAATATATTTAAAGGTGAATGATAAGGAAGTAGCTAATTATGAGCATAGACTTAGTCCTTCTATGGTTAGAGGACTTGAAGTAGATGGTGATGTTTCTCTTCAACGCGTTCAGATGATTAACTTTCCACAACGTAATTTTTTTTGCAATTTGTTTCGGAGTTTGGGAAAAGATGAAATTTCACTTGGGATTAACGTCTAGTGACGGGATTCATTTTTTAATTTCAATTTTAAGCACCAAATCCACACCCACAATATCCATATCCTTCACCATATCCACAACCACAATATCCACCACCAGCAGCTCCATATGATCCATTAATGAGTTCAAGTAATCCAATGCCTACAAATATGCCTCCAATGCCGCCAAATGCTGGATGGAATCCACAACAAAGTTCTCCATATCCAAACCAACAAAACTTGAGTCCTTATCCAAATAATAATGTAAAATTTTAAATTAAAAAATGTGTATGTAATATAGATATTAAATTAATAGTTATGTAATTAATTGAAGAAATTTTTCGGAAATTTCATTTGAGTTTCTATTATATTAGAATAAATACATAAGAGAATAAATATTATGTTTTTAGAAAAATAACTAGCTTCGATTAAAAATCGAGAGAAAAATCGAATAAAGTAAACTCTAAAAATGATGAATAAATAATCATAAATATTAATATTTTCTATCATTTTATAATTTAGTTAGGAGGGCCTGGTTATCCTTATTGACACCAAGTATACATTGACATCTGGCTGTCATTGTTGTGGATATTAAGAATAATATGAATTTATTTGAAAAAGAAAATAAAAGTTAAAATGTTAAAAATAAAAAAAGTGTGTTAATTATATTTATTTAATAGATAAACTTTTCAAACCAGGTTGATTTATCTTAGATTTAAAAAATCAGATCAAACGATTTTTTGAACTAATCTTAGTTTAAAACAAAAAATTAATGTTAAAAAAATTAAATATGTATGTATATTAATTTCGTTATCACATGTTTTTCAATAAAGTTTGTCCAATTTAATAATATAATTATATTTTGGATTTTGTTTAAGTCCTCGAACCTTTTAAAAATTTAATTTAATTAAATTTAAATATTATTTAGAAAAACAAACAGTTATATATTGGACATCTTGTGCCGGCATTTGATGTTCATAAAAAAACCAATTTCCACCAATTTTATATCTCCAAATATATTTTGCTGTTCTAACAAGAATATTTAAATTAAATTCTTCTCCGACATTTAGGTTTGGGAATTCGTGTTTATGCCAACATTTATTGTCAAATGTCTTATTTTGTGATATTTTATCACAATTTGAAGGCAACCATTGTTTATTCTATTTTAAATATAAAAATATTTTGATTATAAATTAAAATATGTGGGGATTGAAAAAATATGGGGAATTAAGGATATTTTTGTTTGGGTCAGGAGGAGTGTCAGTCATTTAACAATTAAAGCTTACTGAATATGATCCAACAGTTGCATTCTCTTTCGTAATATTAAGTTGAAATATAGTTTGTCCAACTTTATAAATATTTAAAATTTACATTATTTAAATTAAAAAACTAACCAAATTCATGCCATTCAAGTGCTTGATGTAAAAAACTAATGGAAATAGTTTTGTTAATTATAATTCCTTCGATAAATATTAGACTTCCATCTCTTAAATAATTATTGTCTGGAACGTGAATAATATTTAAGGGATATTTAAATGAACTCAATAATCTTTTGCATTTTTCATTTTCTTCTCCAAATTGTATTTGGTCAATATCCCCTTTTATCTTTAAAATATTTAATTATAAAAATATTTCCAAAAAAACTTACCATAATCCATTCAGTTGCCCAAACAGGAAGTCTATGTTTATATAAAATTTTAGCTGCAGCTTGGTTTATTGTTATATTAAAATAATTTTCCGTTACATTAATTCTTATAGAAAAATAAATTCCAGTTAGGCCTATCGGATTTAAATAAGTTTCATTTTCTCCCCATTTTCCTTCATTATGAATATAACTATTCATTATAAGTAAATTCTTTAATCCTTTTGTTAAATTTAATTGTTTTTTGTATATTTCAGGATCAAAAATAAATTTTAATTGTAGAACAGTATTGCCAACTTAATTAAATATTAAATAATGTCTGATTAAGAATTATTAAAATATTTAATACAATAAATCTAATTAAAAATAATTTTTCTAATTCGAAATTATTAAAATGAATGGGTATTTGGATGGTATAATATTGTATTTGTCAACAGATTCATAACTCGAGATCTTTATCGCCATTATTTGAAATCTTGCAGGGCCGAACAGGGCCGACGTTCGAGTCATTTTTTCGGGCCTAATTTTTATCGAACCGGGCCGTTCGAGTCTTTTTCGGACCAAAATTTGAGGCCCGGTCCGATCTTTCGAACCGAACCGGGCCCTCACTATTTAGTAATCTATTTAACATTATGACTTCAAATGTCTCGTTAATAAAATGCGATAGTCATTCCAATAAAGGAATTTATAATCTTTGTCTGTGATTATCGTTTAAATAAATATCATATTTTAAAATTATTTTGGCATATTCCAATAATTATCTCAAACCTTTCAAATATTTTTAAAATGAATTCGATTGTTCCTTATTTAATTTTTTATTTCTCACTTTTTTCGTTAAATTCATTAGCATCATTCAAGAGATTTATTTCAAATTCTGTTTTCTCTGAAATATTTTGTGATTGAGGAACATGGGCTAACAAACAAAGAATATTCCCTTTATTTTGTAATTGTTTTAATTTATATCTATTTATTTTTGTTTTTATTTTATTATTATTTGCAATATTTGTTGGTAAATATAGTCCAATACTTCCATTTATCTTTTAAAATTTTAATTAAAAAAGTTTATTTAAGTATTTACCAAAATGTGTGTTATTGTTGAAATTGGGATTTCGTTTGCAGCAATATATGCACCTAAATATTCTCCATTAAATGTAATTGAATAATTGTAAATTTTATTATTCTCATTCGATATATCAAAAATATCAATAATAAAATCTAATAAATCGTTTTTATTTAATGGTATTCCATTTATTGGTATAGTTCTCCCCTTAAATTAGTTAATAATTTTATTTTAAAAAATATTTATTTTAGGTTACTTAATGCTGAATGTTTTACAAAAGGAATTTTTTGTAATTATTATTCATTTAATTTGGTTAATTTTTAAAATTATTTGCCTAACTTAATTCTGAAAACCCCAAACAAAAATGTTTCTAAAATAGGAAATTTTTTGTCCGTAAAAGTGAACTGTTGTGAAACTTTAACTTACATAATTAGATTTGATTAATATTTTTTGTTCAGTAAAATCAATTTTAATTAATAATACCAAAGCACCCACTAAATTTCGAAATATTTTTAAATTAATTTCTTATTAAATCATTACATTTATCAGTTAATTCCATTACTTCATGAAGCAAAGCAACTTCCATTTTATTAATTTTTGAATTTCTTAGAATAAATCCTCGAATTATTATTCTTGTTCCGTTTTGAATTTCGGCATTTTTCAATGTATGTATAAAAGGTGTGTTTCTTACAGGTGCTGGCTAAAGAATAAATATATGCATTTATTTAAAGAAAGTTTTTACGTAAAGCTGATTGGAAGGTCTATGAAGACGATTTCTTCCAACTAAATGTCCAACACTAATCATTGATATCGGAACTAAATCACCAAAAATATGTACAGTTCCTTTCGTATTTTCATTAAATATTTTTCCATTAAACCAATCGCTCGGCCAAAAAGAATTTACGGATAAAAAATGTTTATCATTTTCTGTTGACATCCAAAAATAATATGGTTGCAAAATTATATTAAAATATATATTATCTCCATGGTTGAAGAATATTTTTTCTCCAATTTTATATTTACTTGGAAGTGTATGTTTAATCCAAGAACCTTTGCACTAAAAAATAATTTTTATTTTAAATTCATTTTTTAATAATTATTATGGATTAAAGATGTTTTATCTAAAGATGATTGGTAAAACAAAAAATTGAAAAAATTAAGAGTCTTCGGTACTCAAAAAAGTGGGCATAGCAACCCCATTACGAAAAACCACCTATTTTCAATGACCCAAAAATCATTAACAATCCTAAATTAAATAAACGTACTTACATTTTTAACGTCAAAATTAATTGAATAATTAGTTATATAAATATTTACTAATAACTTGTCAATTTTAAAATTTAATTTTATATATTTCGCATTTTTATCAGGCATTAAAGCAAAAATAATAAATCTTTGTTTAATTTTGCCCAAATTAAATGTTTGATTTGTAAAACGTTTTTTGCATTGTTTTTCTTGTGTTAAATTAAGTATATCTTGTTTAAATGGGGTTTCAATTGAAAGAGGTGTTGTAAACTAGTAATTTTAAAAATATTTAAAAACAAATTCTTTTAATTATACCCTAGCTTGTAAAGCACATGTACATCCTCTATAAACAAATAAATTAATTAATCTCTCAGCCCTAATAGGCAATAAATCTAATCCGAGTGCCCACAAACCAGAATATTGATATAAATAGGCACCTTTATTTATTTTCGATTGAAATTCTTCATAAAGATTTTCTTCTTTCTTTTGGATTTCTTTAGCTAAATTATTTTAAATTATTATTTATTTCAAAAAATATCTAAATTTGCCTTCATTTCCTTCAAAAACTAAACGAGTAAATATATTATCTTTCTGCCCAAATTCTAATTTAAATGTATTATTTGATTCAAATTTATATCTTAATTTAAAAATTAAAAATAATAAATATCCAAATAAATATACATTTCATCAGTTATTGACAAATAAATATTAACAAAAACAATTCCTTCCTTTATTTCTGTATTGATATATATTCCATGCCAAATTGAATGGCCAACATTTCCGGGAGAACAAGTTTTGTTATTTTTTGGATTATTACAAAATGAAAGCCTTTTATTTTCACATAAATCCGTTACTTTATTCTTTTATTTAAAAAAATAGAATTATTTTATTCTTTTTTTTTAATTTTAATTTTTCTGGCAAATCTTTTCCGTAGAAATTATTAGAAAATATCTTTGAGATTTAGCGATATGATATTTAAATAATTATATTTTTATATAAATTACTTTAGTATCTATTAAACGATATGGAATTGAAGTAATTGTCCCATTTTTAGAATTTTCTCCCCTCAATTGGCTTGGATAGCAAATTAAAAGTCTAAAAATGTTTTTTTTAATTATTTTTTAATAAAATTATTTACCCTTCAGGTTGGCAAATAAATAAAGTTTTGAGAAAAAATTCTAGAGAATAAGAGCCAATTTTGGTTTGTTCTGGTCTTAACAAGCATTGATCATAAATTAAATAGGGAATTTTGTAATGATTAATACCAATATCAGTCAACATAAAACTTTAAAAGAATTTAAATTAATTTTAGAATTTAATTTAAAAAATATTTATTTATTACGTTTTTCCATCTAATAATTCATTTTTCGATATATTTGTTTTATCCACAATTTTTGAAGCATTTCCTTTATGTTTACTAGAATTTACATAATAATTGGCCGAAGAAAATATTAATAAAATAAGAATTATTTTCAAAATATTAATAATTCTGATCATTTTATTTTATTTATTTAACCCTACAAATTAAAAAATAATTTTAGAGACTAAATATGTAATAGAGTTTGAAAAGGATCTTGATCTAGACCTTGATTTGTCCTGGATCAGAAAAGATATTTCGAGAGTTTCTTGATTTTTTTGACTAATGGTCAAGAATCTGGTAAATAACGTCAAGGTCAAGATCAGGGGGTTTTAAATTGTGAATCTGCAAAGCAGTAATTTTAATTTGGCGATTTAATGTTTAATTTTAATCTATTAATTTTACTTTTATACATACAAATATATAGACTAGTGAATAAATATAAGCTAAATAATATTTTTTATTTTAGATATTTACACAGATATATTTAAAAGCAAAGTATGACTCATTTTGATTAGATAAAGCATTCGATCATATTTTAAATAATTAATTACAAATTACAAACTATTAATATTAAAATAAAAGTAAATAATATGTAATTAAAAATTAAATAGAAATCCGAACTTTAAAAAATAATCTTCTCACAAATTTCTTAAACAAAATCGTCTACTTCTTTTGTTAATAGATCTAATTTGATAAAGACGAGGATAAGGACCGCAAATCATATTTTGGATTTAGCTTGTCGAACTGGATCTAGCTGAAATTCTACTCCTGTAATAATAAATTCTGTATTTATCTGAACTCAAGACCAAACTCAACATATTTTCCAAATTTTTAAAACTTAACTTTGAAAACAAACTTAACTTTAAACTAAACTAGAAAAACCTTAAGTTGATTCAGTGTTTTTTATTTTTTAAATTAGATTTTATCAAAAAAGCAGAGATGTTTCGAAACAGGAAAATCTTCGAAAATCGGAAATCGAAAATCGAAAAAATTTCAAAAATATCGAAATCGAAAATCGAAAATCGAACAACAAAAATCGAAAAAAATTTCAATAAAAAATTGGAAAATAAATTTTTGTTACATATGTTAGGTCTCATTTGGAACTTTTGCTTCAACTCTAAGGAATTGGGGAAAACTAATGACTAGAATCAGTGATTAGAATAGGCCGCTTTACTCATAGGGTTGGGCGGTACAGGCATAGGGTTCCGGCATGGGGATGGGCTTCCAAATCCACTTTAATTCAAGCAAATCCTCCAATATACCGGAGCCGAAGCATAATATTGTTAATAATCAGGGATTCCTGCGATTAGCGCCGCAGGCGAAAATTTTGAGAATTTTGGAAGACTAAGTCACCAGACTTCTTCCTTTTTCTGCGCCGCAGGCGAAAATTTTGAAAATTTTGGAGGATCCTTAAGCAAAAAATCTTCCTTTTCTGCGCCGCAGGCGAAAATTTTTTAAATTTATGATGGCCGATAAGTCAGAATTCCTACTTTTTGGCGCCAAAAATTCAAATTTTTTCAAAAATTTCGAAAATCGGAAATCGAAAGAAAAAAACCCTCGAAAATCGAAATTTCGAAACATCTCTGCAAAAAAGACAAATACCTAATTTCATTAAATTAGACCCACTCTATAAATATATTTTCCTCAAATTTATCCTACACATTTAAGTTTTTTGCTTACACCACTATTTTTTCCGTTTAAATAATTTTATTTTAGTACTTTAAATTCAAAAATTGATTATTTTTCCCTATTTAATTTCTTTAAATCCATTTTTATCCGATCACAATGAGAAGCGAGCAAAAACATAAATCCATGAATTTGCGAGAAAAATAAGCGCAGAAAGTGACAATTACATTTAAAAATAAATAAATTTATAGAAAAAGAGAGTTTTTGTATATTTAATTAATTAATTACTTTTCTTTCTTTATATCCTTCCATTCAAATAATCATGCAATCATTTAATGATTACAATCAAAAGCTAGATATCTCTTTAGATAATTATTCGATAATTTCTTTTTGATTAAAGCTTAATTAAATAATCATCTAATTATTAAAAATTGAATTAAACATTTTATTTAAATTGATAATTAGGTAATTTATATGTTAAGATGTAAATGCATTTAAGCCCAAGAATAAAGTTAATAAACTGTTAGGGATTTTGAAAACATATCTAAAATTTTAGAGATATTTTTGGAAAATTTCTGATAAAAGCAATTCTTTCTGCCCTTACTTTCCCTTTGTTGCTTTAATTAAACTTGATTATACGTTTGCTCATTTTGTTAATTTTGCTTTTTTTGAATTACAAAATACCTTACTAAATTTATTTAATTTTTATTAAAAATTTAAATTACTAAATAATATTTTCCTGTCAAAATAATTATTAATTTATTTATTTTTTAAATTAAAAACAACAAATTGACAATGCCTTTATTATTTATCATATTTTTTCAATTAATTATAAATGGAATTAAAGCAGAGGAAAGGGCGGAAGTAGATATTAGGGTTTCTGGAGCTTGCAGTCCGAGTATTTTTTAAATTATTTTTTATTAAATTAGTAAATACCGTATTTCCTCTAATAGAACGACATGTCGTTTTATTATTTCTCAACCTCCCTCTAGACTGTCGTTCTAATAGGGGGCGTCGCTCAAATAGAGGCTGTCGTTCTATTTCTCAACCTCCCTATAGACTGTCGTTCTAATAGGGGGCGTCGCTCAAATAGAGGCTGTGTTCTATTTGAGGAAATACGGTATTTTAACGAAATAATTATAAATTTTTAACGATTTTTATTAATTGTTATTTTTATTCGGAGTATAACAATAAGAGAATAGTTAGCTTACATACATGATCACTACTAGTATTTATTTTCAAAATTTAATTTGAAAAATAATTTAAAATTTTATCAATATTTTCAGTTTATTTGTCAAGGAGAGGAATCGATCTAGGCAAATACCGCCCGTTAATACGTTTCAATCCTGATAAAGTTCAACTTATACCCAAAAATCCAGTGATACCTGGATGCGTTAAAATAAAAGCAGAAGGTGTTGAAATACTTAAACCTATAAAGAATTTATTTGCTGAAATAGAAATGAGAATTGGGGGAAGGTATTGCTTTACTTTATAAAACATTCAATTATTACGATTACGTACCTACTTTCCTTGTGGATAAACTTAATTAGTCCCTAAATGGATCCTTCTCAGAAATAATCTTTATTTTATGGTTAAATTACATCTATACCACTTTTAACAAATTTGATCTAATAAAGTTTCAATCTTAAAACCGAACAGATTTTAATAATATTAAAAATTATTTTTAAAGCCCAGACCCTAACAATCCAACACTTCCATGTACAAAAAGAATTGATGACAAAGTAAATCAATGTCCCTGTGCTAAAACAGAAGGATCTTGGTTATTAGTATTTATTTAAAAATAATTTTTAATTTAATTTTCAAAGTGTTTTTTGTGATTTCTGCAGACAATTAAGGGCACAACAATCAAAACTTTCTATAACAGAAACATCAAAAAGAAAATCAAAAAATAAATCTGGAGATAAAGATTCTTTAGAAGAACAGTGTAAATGTGAAACAATGCAGCCAGGATTATATGATATTGAAACAGAAATGTGTACACCAGAATTGGATGATACAAAACAATATATACCTACTGAACTACAAAATAATGTTTTGGAAAAAACGCCTGTTTGTGTTTTAATAAAAATAATTATTTTTTAAGATTTCGTTATAATTAATCGGCTAAAAGCGTAACAATTATTATTTTAAATTTTGCTTTAAAAATCTCTCTCTCTTTCACATAGATAATTCAAATTTGTCTAAATCTTCCTTTTTAGATTTCAATGTTCATAACAGTATATTTAATGGATTTACAAACAAATCCAAACGAATCATATTTATCTGCATTTGGAAAAGCTATACTTCAGTAATTAAATAATTTAAATTAAATTATTTAAAAATATTTTTAAAGAAGAAGAATGGCACAAAGCACAGTTGCATGTTTCTTGATGGGTTTAGACGTGACTCTAGGAGTAAACGAAAATAGACAGACACAGCATTCCTCTACCTCGAATGAAGAATAAAAAATATATTTTTTTGATTTATTTCTAAATAAGTTGTTTTATGTTTTGGCTCTGGTTAGGATAATCTCCCCTTGAATAAAAATTAGATAATGCCTAAAAACTATAATTTGATAATAATTTTTGCGAGTATACAATTTAGTGAAAGTAATTTCTGAACGAGATCTTTTATTTTTTATTATGAGAATTAATTTTAATTTTTTCAATACTCTATTATATTCATTAAAATTTGTAGTTAAAATCTGTATATAATTTTTATTTATTTTTTATTAATAAAATTTTGAGATTAAATATTTAGAAAATTCTAATTCATATTTTAAAATAAATAAATCTAAGTTGTTATCTAGTAGTATATACTTAATTAATTTATTCTTCATCAATACTATCTTTTACTTCTTTAACTCTTACTAAAACATTCCTTGGTTTCAATACCTCCTTTCCCATCAATTCAATCTGCAGAAAATTAAATTATTTTTTATCAACGTTTATTTTTTACTTCACAGGCATTCTCATAGATTATTCGAAATTTTAATATTATAGCTGTTAATGTCTTTTTTAAAATATGCTTGGCCAACGGAATTCCAACACATCGTCTAGGACCAAAACCAAAAGGAAGTAATGCAAGAAATGATGACGGAGAATGTGGTGAATTAAACCATCTTAAAAAATTAATTTTAGATTATGAATTTCTAATTAACAAAATAATAAGATTTTAATATGTACTATTAATTTCGACTATTCTTTTAATATCGTAAGATGTCATCGGATAAAATAAAAACAAATAAAACGGTCTCAAATTTATTATTATTCCTAATGTTCTAATTTGTAAGTATGGGTGTAGACCGACCCAAATCACAATCATTTTGGCTAAAACCCAAAATCCATGTCCTACCCAAGAAAACCCTGACCTTGGAGGTTTCAATTTCTATAGAAATTTATATAATGAAAATTTCCTTAATTTCATCTAATTTCATTCAAATTCATCACTAAATTCATTCATATTCATCATGAAAATAATTTAAAATTAAACATACTTTATTTAATAACTTTAAAATTATTTATAAATATTTTTCTACCTCTCTGGTTTGAATTCATTCGCATCTTCTCCCCAAAATTCCTTATCTCTTGCGATTGAGAATATGTCAGCTTCAATTGCATCACCGGGATTCAAACAAAGCTCCCCATTTTTTGTCAGATATTTAATACTACATTTTCGAGTATTTGCACTTGGATGTTAAATAAAAAACGTTTTTTTAATTTAGGGATTTAGTTGAGTAGGTATTTCTAATTAGGTTGTTTTAAACTTTAAAAGAACATACAATGCGACAACAGGACATAGTCTAAGTGTTTCATTAATAACTCCATCTATCAATGCCTTTTCTGATGAATTATTCAACAATAAATTATTATCTTCCTTTTGTAAACTAATTAATTCAGATCGTAGGTTTTCCTGTACTTGAGGGTGATTAGCCATAAAATGAACAATACAGGAAAGAGCAAAACTGATTGTTTGGAGTCTTAATTATTAAATTAAAATTTATTTTATCCGGAATTGATAAATAAAATTTTTAGATGTATGTAACTTTAAATTTAAAAAAGACAAATAATTTTAGGTTTGAGTATTTTAGTATACCCTCGAAAAATTCTAATATTTTTGTTAAAAAAGAATAAATTTTTAATAACATACCCAGCAGCCTTAACACTATTATTAAGCAAAAGATTGCCAAGAATAACTTCTAATCGTGTTGTAGAATTATTAGACGAGCTTAATTAGGTATATTATTTAAATATTTTGATTTTTCTAAATATATTTTTTTTTCTCATAATTATAATTTAATACCTTTCATTAATATTTTGTTTATCCATTAAAATATGGTTATACAAAACTTTAAATAATCCAAATTGTTTTTGTTTTTGTTCATTTTCTTTATGTTGTTCTTTTTTAATAATTAAATCTTTTGCAAAATTTACATATTTTTGTGGAAATTCAATTAAATTAACATTAGGAAATATTAAAGAGCTTGCAATTCTTGAGATCATAGCAGCAAAAAATAAATCAGCATAACTAAAAAATGAAAAAAATATGACGAGAATATCTTTATTGTTAGATATTTCCTGATTTTTCAACTGTACCTATCAGATGGGGATTTATTTCAGGAAATACTTTATTTTAATTTTTAATTGTGAAGTAAACTCAATTTTTAAATATTTATTTAAAAATAACCGACTCGCAAAAATCGATAATTTCACATTTTTTAGCTCCAATTTTCATTTCATTTAAAACATCAATTATTGAATCTTCTATAAGTTTGTTCATCTAAAAAAATAAAAAAATACATAAATTTTTACAAACCGAACGTATATTTTTGCTTGTAAAGATCGAAGCACTTTTACGAAGGTTTGCCCATCGTTCTCCGTTAGCCAAAAATAAGTGTGCATCGGGGCGAACATAAACTGACTGTAAACAAATAAATTTATAAAAATATTTAAAATTATAAATGAGTTAAATTTAAAGTAGCAATCCGGCCCTTCAGTATCGGGAGTGTTGGGGGTTTGGATCGGGGGTTTTCTAAAAAACCCTAGTTTAAGTAATCCTTCCCGTTTGTATACATATATTATATTCACATTAGTATGTACTCTAATTTAAAGTTTAATATATTTAAAGCACTAAATTTATTTTAAAATTTGAATAAAAATTATTTAAATAAATACATTTCGTTCAGAAAAATTCTCAAATTGCTTTGTATTAAAAAGTTCCTCCAATAAATTTGGATCGCTACAAATATAAGTTTTTCTCAATTTTATTCCTGGTCCAATTGCAATTGATAAAAATATCCTTCCAAATTTTTTAGTTAATTTCATTAAATGTAGATATCTGGGCACGTTGCTTCTTGTTGTAAAATGTATATCAAAATGAAACCTTATTTGCCATAGGAAATGAAAACTAAAAATTATTATTATTTTAAGAATTTATTGTAAAATTTAAATATTGGCTTTTGCTTAAGAGTTTTTGCTTGGATTACTTTAATGAAAAATATTCTAACTTTATTTGGCATAATTTAACTCAAAGTTACTACTATGGAGACTGCTGTATTTTAAACAGCTGAAGTCGGAAGGTGAAAGCGGTGAGGCCTCTATCCCTGGTCCTAACCTTCGTTAACTATTTTTTGTAAAATAGATTTAGAATTGATCGAAAATATTCAAAATTCCGTTTTTTTAAATGTTAAACTAATTTATTATTATTTTTATTTTAATTATTAAAGTACAAATTTTAATTTAATTACAATTTACAAATAAAATATAATTTTTTAAATATAGAAGCAAAAATCCAAAACTTTAATTTGTAAAAAGTCAAGATAATTGAAATAATAATAATTATTATTGCAATAACGCCCATTTAAATTTTCGCCTAAAAATAATTTTAAAAACAATAAATTTTAAATCATTTATTAATAAATCAAATGTTTGTAAAAAAATTAATAAAATTCGCATAATTAAATAAAAAATAAAAACACTTTCCTTTAAATTTTTTTTATTTTACCAGATGTATTCGTTTACAAAAATCCAAAACAATTTTATTTATTTTTACTACTTTGTTATTTTTTTAAAATAATTATAATGTAAATTTTGTTTATTTTTATTTTAGCTGTTTACAATTTTTTTATTTAAATGAAAAGGCAAAAGGTTAAATGAATTAATTTAAAATTAGAAAAATTTTGTCAAATGATTTGAGAAAATATTTAAAGAAAAATTATATTAGAATTTTTTGTAAATTTTTAAATAAAACATTTATGTAAATGACTCAATATCTTGGAACAAAATTAATATATAAAGTTTTGTCATATCTTTATACTAAATTATATAAATATTTGCAATGACAATTAGATCATATTTTGACGTCATATTTAGAAGAAATAAATTATTTAAAGATATTTTTGAAATAAATATTAACGAGCTTATAACTTTAAATTTAGAATAAAAATCAGAAAGCCTCTTTAATAAATTTTGATAAAATTTATAATATTAATTTTAATCTATCTTTCTATTTAAAATTATTTATAATTAAAATTATTATTTTAAAAATTCTCTATCTGTTCAAAATTACATATTTATTTATGTATTTTCCCTTATTTTTTTAAAATTATTTTATTATTAAAAATTGCAAATACATAAATATTTTAATATTTTTTAATACTTTTATTAAATATATATTTTTAGTAAATTATCTTTTAAATCAAAAATTAATCTTTTCATTATTTTATATTTTACCAATTATTAATTATTTAAATAAATATATATTTAAACTATAATTCCTAAAATGATTAAAAAGTTGCAATTTTTGGAAATTTTTGAAGGTCTTCATTTGCCAAAAATGGAAATAATTTTTAAAAATCAAATAAAAATAGCTTCTTTTTTCTGTTGTTTGGCTTCTTTTTCTTTGTTTTAATTACTCTTTAAACATTTATTTAAATACATAAAACAAAAATTATTATAAAATAAATTATTTACTCCAAAAATTATGCCAAATAAATTTAAATATTTTTTGTTAAATTTAATTAATTTATTTTTAATCCAAATAAATTTAATTAAATGTCAAAACCAAACAGACCAATTAAATAATCAGACAAATTCCTCAACAAATTCCCCCAATATTTTACCTTTACAATTAAAAATTGGATTACTTTTTGCTAATTCAACACAAGCTTTACGTTTATTATTTGGATTTGCACAGTCTGCACCAGCAATTAATTTGGCAATAAAAAGGGCTCGAAATGAGAGTTTAATTGATAACATTAATTTTACGTAAAAATTTTATTTTTTTTTGATTTTCCCGAAAATTTTGATTTTATAGGTTTACATGGCTAAATTGTAATTGTGACACGTCCTTGGCTGCTGGATATACAAATAAATTATTTCTTGATGAAAATGTGGATGCAATTATTGGTCCACCGTGTGTTACAGGTATTAAATAGAAAAATAATCAAAAATATTTTTTCCTAAACTTAATTTTTGTATTCAATTTATTGTTGAGAAAGTCCCCTTATTTGTTATATTCAAATTTTGCATTTTTTAACAGTCTCATAAATTAAAGATAATAAAGAATTACAAACTGAACTACCAGAATTTTTCATAAAATAAGCAGACTTATTAAGATATGCTTTTTAAAAAAATGTCTAAATCTTCGATCTTTTAAGCTTACAATAATTAAATTAACTTTACTCTTTCTTAGCTGCACTTGTCGCAGGATATGATGCTTCCTTTTATAATTTTCCAATGTTTTTGTGGGGTGCTACTGTTGCAGCAGACCTTTTTGACCAAAATGTTTATCCAACTGTCACAAATATAAATTCGAACACAAAAATGTTTTTAAAAACTAAAAATAAAAATATTTAATATAAATTAAGGCTGGCAATAGCTGTTCAATCTGTTATTTGGGAATTTCAATGGAAAGAAATATCTTTAATTTATATTCAAGATGATGCTAGAAGGTTAATAAATAATTGAATTAAATTTATTTATAATTATTTTTTAAAGAGCTTGTGGTTATTTCCAAAAAGATTTTGAGGATATAATTAATCCTAGTTCAAATATAACAATTGTTTTTAAAATGGAAATTTATCCAAAAATGGAAAGTATTAAGGATGCAATTAAAGAATTAAAAAATAGATCGAGAAGTAAATTTAAATTAAAATTTAAATTAAAAATTAATTAATTAATTAGTTATTCTTACTTGTTTTGATAATAATTATGATAGAAGAAATTTTCTTTTAGCAGCAACAGATATGGGTTTAGTTGAAAATAATGATTATATTTTGATTATCCCATTACTCAGAAATCAAGGAATGCTACAAATGGGTAAAATTATAAAAATAGACATAAATTGATAGTTTGATTATTTTACTAAAAACACAAAAAATTTCACCCGTAAAATATTAGAGATATGGATAACTAAGAATATTCAAATTTTATATCCCATAAATACCGTAAAAACTGTATTAATGTCCCTCCCCCAAATAATTACCCCACCTGTATTAGTTACCCCCTTCAGCGAAAGGTTGAAACAATGATTACTCCCTTAAAAATAGTTATAATTAGCCTTTCTAAAATAACCTCTATTAATTACCCCGCCTCTATTTATTACCCCCTCCAGCGAGTGATCGAAACAATAATTACCCAGGGTAGTTAATATAGTTTTTACGGTAACTACATCTTCTAATTTTAAGTTTCTATTGGAAGAAATGGATCTAAATATGACGGTTTTTGGAAAGATACTAACTCAACAAATGATGGACGTGATGCTGATGCTTTAAAGGCAGCTAGACGCTCAATTATTGTTTGTATATATTTTACCCCACCTTAGATTGTATTTGAAAATAATGCCAATTTTAATTAGAATCCCATCCTAAAAATAGCATTTATTGTAATATGCCACATTAAGTTCTATTATAGAAATAAACCATTTAATTTCTAAATTTTTTTTAAATCCTTAAATCATTGTTAACACTTATTTTTCAAAAATTATTTAAAAATCTAGATTGACTTAGAGAATAGATCAAATGCACAGATTGACTCATTTATGGGTAAAATGTATGCAGAATTTGGGCAATCTCCCTTTAATTGCAGTGATTCTTGTATGGGAGGTCCTGAAGATCAAAATGTTTGTATTTTTGTTTAAAAAATTTTTTAAAAATAAAAAAACAATTTTAAAGCCTTCTTCATTTTCTCGAAGTTTACATGATGCTACATATGCCTATTTACGTGCTTTGAATAATACAATGGAAAAATTTGGTTATATAACAAAAGAGATGGCTAGAAATGGAACTTTAATTACAAATATGAGCCGTGGAGAATTTCAAGGTAATTTATAAAAAAAATTATTATTTCTTTTAATAAACTTTAAAAAATTTAGGAGAAACAGGAAATGTTATATTTGATCAACAAGGTAATCGACAACCGATATTTTATGTAACAATGCTCGATGCTTCCGATCAACCACAAGTTGTTGCTGAAATTAACTTTGTCTCAAATAATACTGTAAGTATTATTATGATTTCAAAGAGATCATTTTCTTAATTAGTGCAAGAAAATAAAGGCTAAAAAATGAGAGATAAATCACATAAATGTATCCTGGACACAAAAATCAAAAACTTTTCACCTTTATCTCTATATAAAATCGCAGCCTTGAAATGCCCAGAGACGGATCCAAAAGTTAAAAAAAGCCTCAATATTGGTTTATGTTTTCCTCCTCTGTCAGTATCTTTGTTTTCCTCTTCTGTCAGTAATCCCGTATACCATTATCCTTCATCGATATTTTTGGTTTCTCGGACAAGCATTTACTCTAAAGCAAGTCCTTTATTTCCCAAAAGATTAATTTAAAAAATAATTGTCGTAATTTTTTAGAACTTAAAAAAACGTTATACTGATGAATCCACAATTTGGGTTAACAGTAATGGGAAACGTCCATTATATAAACCAATTTGTGGATATACAGGTACAGATTGCCCTCCAGATATGACTACTTATATTATTATTGCAATTGGCTTGGTTGTATTAATTGTGTTAAGTTTTACTTTTGGAATTGGTTATGCTATTAGGTAAAAAAGGTTTTTAACCAATAAAGTTAAACTTTTATAATTTTATAAATAGATAATACGTTAATGAGTGGGATGGGGAGTTCCGAGAGTTCCGACGATTTTAGAAAAGCTAAAAAATTAAAAACCCCCATTTTATCAGAAATACTAATTAGAATAGTTTATTAGAGATTTTCAAACAGACATTAAAATTGAATAACTTCAAATTTATTGTGGACATTTTACATAGATTAACTAAAAACCTACAATTTTATATAGATTTTCCTCCAGGGTGGCCCTTTTACCCTATTTATAGGGGATTTTCCCTATTTTCGACCTTTTCGCCCTATTTTTCCCCTATTTTTTCATTTGCCATATTTTTGCCCTATTTTTAACATTTTGTAAAATTTTTGCAATTTTAGAATTTCGTAAATGAAATGGCTGAAAAAGGAAGAAATCTGGCTTCCTGGCCTCCCAAAATTCTAAAAATTTTCGCCTGCGGCGCTGAAAAAGAAAGAAACTGATAAGAGTATACGAAGGTATATCGGTGGGAGATCGAGATTTTTGAAAAGCCTGGGCCTGACCTGGACTCTGGGTTTGATTTATTGACCTGGGACGGATCCTGGGCCTGTAGTCCAGGAAAAACCCAGGCCCAGGAAAGACCCAGGAAGGTCAAAAAAGCCTGGGACTTTACGTTTTGTTAAGGAAAACCCCAGGCCTTGGTCCAGACCCAGATCGATCTCTAGTATCCAGGCATATGATCTCTTTTTTCTGATCCCCATTTACTCAATTTAGTTTAAACTAGTTAAAAATATACGGAATAAAGCTTTTTATTTGAAATTTTAATTATTTTAAAGCTTTTTAAATAATGCCCTATTTTTTGCCATATTTTTGACCGATTTCGCCCTATTTTTGCCCTATTTTTGAGTGGCTGCGCCCTATTTTAGTGTTTTGGAAGGGGCCACCCTGTTTTCCTCTTCAAATAAATTTAAAATTATTTAAATTTAAGAGAAAAAAAGAAAGAAAAGCGAAGATTAACAGAAGAATGTATTATTCCCTTTATTGAATTGAGAAATTTAAAAGAAATTAAAAATAATGATGGAAGTAATGTAGAAATTAATAAAAGTTTGAGAAGTATTCAAAGCAATAGTAATTTATCTACAAACACAAAATTAACAGCAAATATTGAAAGCAAAAAATTGGAAACAGAAAGTTATTCACATTTTTTGTATAATAGAGAAGTTGTTTTTGGAATTAAATATCAAGTTAGAGTTAGAATATTTAATGAAGATTTAACACAATTAAGAAAGGTGTAAATAAATATATTAGAGATTTAAATAAAAATAAATTTAAATATTTAAAGATAAAACAATTAGATCATGATAATTTAAATAAATTTTGTGGGGTTTGTACAGATGCGCCTATTTTGTATGGAATTTGGAAATATTGTCAGAGAGGGAGTTTAAAGGATTTAATCGCCAAAGAGCAATATGTCGGTGATTCTTTTGTGATGTTTACTTTAATGAGGGATATAGCTAGTGGATTAATAGCTTTGCACGGGTCATTTGCTGGAGCACATGGAATGCTTTCCTCAGAGAATTGTTTAATTAATGATCGTTGGCAAGTAAAGATTAGCGATTTTGGATTGAATATGATTAGAGAAAGTCAACCAATGTCAAAAAGAAGTAAAAAAATATAATTTTATAAATCTCGATTATTTTTTAAGAATTATTGTGGACAGCACCAGAATTATTAAGAGAAAATAATCGAAAAGGAACAAAAGAAGGAGATGTTTATAGTTTTGCTATAATTTGTTGTGAATTAGTTAATAGAGAAACTGTTTGGAATGGAGTTGAAAGAGAAGATGATGTTGATGGTTTGTATTAAAAGCGATATTTGTAATTTACTATTTTGCAACCTCTCCCTAATTTAATCCTGTAAATGTCATTTGGTATACGCTAGTAAATAAAGCCTGATAATAAATTATAAACTCATATCATTCGACAGCAAAAAGGAATATAATATATCTAAGGCGAAATTCTAATACCTTCTTTTTTCGAATACAGACACAAACCCTGGAAAAAATTTCTCAACCCCTATTCACTCAATAATTTTTGCGTTGTTTAACTCTGGTCTATGTCTTTTATGAGATAATGACATTTAGCATCAATTTTGTGATGTGTCAAAGATGGAAAGAGATGTGAATCGGAATTGACTAAAGTGCCGGAAATCGGAACTGTCAGAAATGGCTCAAAAGTCGGAAGTCGGAATCAGCCTAAATTTTCGGAAATCGGAAGGAAAAAAACGTCGGAAATCGGAATTCCGATTCACCTCTGATGGAAAGTACCGGATATTTTATAAATCATAATCTTTTATAATATATAATAATTTTAAAGATATTCTACATCGTCTAAAGCAGCTAAATACATCCATCCCGCCAAGGCCTTTATTGCGTAACAATGAAAATATCAATCAAAATTTGGTAATAGTAAATAATTTATCTACGTATTATTTTTGATTTAGTTACATTTGATAAGAGATTGTTGGAATGAAAGGAATATTGAAAGGCCAAAAATGATTCAAGTTCGTTCAATGTTAAAACAAATGGTTAGGGATGGGAGTCAAAATTTAATGGATTATGTTTTTGGAATGTTAGAGCAATATGCAAGTTCTTTAGAACAAGAAGTTGAAGAAAGAACTAGAGAATTAGTTGAAGAAAAAAGAAAAAGTGATATTCTTTTATATAGAATGCTTCCAAAACAAGTTGCCGATAAATTAAAATTGGGGGAATTTGTTGAACCAGAACAATTTAGTGCAGCAACAATATTCTTTTCTGATGTTGTTTCATTTACAACATTAGCTAGTAAATGTTCTCCTTTACAGGTGTTGTTGAAAATTCTCTGTTTTAAATAGAAATTTAAATAATTAAAATAAATACAAATAAGCTATCATATTTAACAATTTTAAAGAATATAACATTAATATATTTCTAAACGTAGAATTTTCTGGGAATTCCAGAACAATTAATTCCATCTTATGGTAATAGTGAAGGATTGGGGAGACTAATATTTTACAAAATATGATATCAGATTCTTGACTAGCATTGTAGATTATCTATAAAAAATGATTTTCAGAAGAAAAAATGATAATATTTTTAAGGTTGTAAATTTGTTAAATATGCTTTATACAACCTTTGATGGAATAATTGACAGTCATGATGTTTATAAAGTTGAAACAATCGGGGATGGTTATTTAGTTTGTTCTGGAATTCCTCGTCGGAATGGAAATGACCATGCCAAGGCAATTGCTGAATTATCTTTTGCTTTTCTTCGATCTGTTTCAAATTTCAAAGTTGACCATTTGCCAAATGAACGTGTTAATTTACGTATTGGAATACATACTGGTTAATAAATAATCTTTTAAAAATTATTTAAAAAAATATTTAAGGACCAGCAGTAGCTGGAGTTGTTGGATTGACAATGCCTCGTTATTGTTTATTTGGAGACACTGTAAATACAGCTAGTAGAATGGAATCTAATGGAAGACGTAATTTTATTATTTCCAAACTTAAATTTAAAAAATATTTTTAGCTAGTAAAATTCATATTTCTTCCGAAACAAATAAATATTTAACAAATATAATTGGTGGCTATTTAACTGAGCCTAGAGGCGAAATAATTATTAAAGGAAAGGGTGTTATGGAAACATTTTGGCTCATTGGACATTCTAATGACCTTGATATTAACAATAATAATTCTTTTACATGGAATGAACTTGCTACTATTAATGAGGATCTATTAAATAATGAAGAGGAATAATCCTTATTAAATATTTAATTTTTGATGATCTCTATACTCTTTTATTTTTTTAATAATCTCAATTCTTTCTTATTTGTATTTTTGATTTTCATAAATAAATTAATGTACTAATCTTTGATTCATCCCATGTTTAAAATTAGTTACCACCAATTTTTTATACACAATTCATAGAAAATGCTAATCAGAAAAAATACGCTTCTTCCGTTCTTTGTTTTGTTACCTTTGCACATTTTATTTTTGGCCTGATTCCTTTTTTCTAGAAAAGGATTTAACTTATACATAGTTGAATAAATTCTGGTCAAATAGGGTAAATATTTGCAATGTGTGTGGAACCGAACCAAAAAACAACTCTAATTATAGATAAATGCGAGAAAATGTTATTAGAAAATAATATACATACATTTATAATTAATATTTATTCACAGATGTTTTATTACAGATTTTAAAATATTTGTTTAAATTGGTTCTGGACTCTCAACAATATCACTTCGCAACCCTCCAAATGTTATATTCGAATCTCCAGAATGTCCAAGTAGCCAAAATGTTTCCATAACTCCTTTTCCTTTAATAATTACTTCTCCTCTAGGTTCTGTTACATATCCTCCAATTATGTTAGTTAAATAATGATTAGTTGTGGTTGATATATGGATACGTCCAGCTGTTGAGAGAAAAAGAATAATTTATGGAAAATTAAATTTATTTCTTTTACGTCTTCCATTAGATTCCATTCTACTAGCTGTATTTACAGTGTCTCCAAATAAACAATAACGGGGCATTGTCAATCCAACAACTCCAGCTACTGCTGGTCCTTAAATATTTTTTAAATAATTTTTAAAAGATTATTTATTAACCAGTATGTATTCCAATACGTAAATTAACACGTTCATTTGGCAAATGGTCAACTCTAAATGTTGAGACTGTACGTAGGAAAGCAAATGCAAGTTCAGAAATTTCTTTAGCATGGTCATTCCCATTTTTCCGAGGAATTCCAGAACAAACTAAATAACCATCTCCAATTGTTTCAACTTTATAAACATCATGACTGTCAATAATCCCATCAAATGCTGTGTATAAACCATTCAATAAATTTACAACCTTTTTAATTCATAATTTATTTATTTCGAATATTTTAATTACTTGTAAAGGAGAACATTTACTAGCTAATGTTGTAAATGAAACAACATCAGAAAAGAATATTGTTGCTGCACTAAATTGTTCTGGTTCAACAAATTCCCCCAATTTTAATTTATCGGCAACTTGTTTTGGAAGCATTCTATATAAAAGAATATCACTTTTTCTTTTTTCTTCAACTAATTCTCTAGTTCTTTCTTCAACTTCTTGTTCTAAAGAACTTGCATATTGCTCTAACATTCCAAAAACATAATCCATTAAATTTTGACTCCCATCCCTAACCATTTGTTTTAACATTGTTCTGACTTGATCAATCCTTGGACGTTCTGTTGGAAGTTCGCCCCAACAATCACGAATTAGAAGTAACTGTTATTTTTAATTAATTAAATATTTATTTATATGTTTAATACCAAATTATTATTAACTTCTTCTCGAGGATGTAATTGTGGTCTATGTGGAACTGCAACATTTGTTCGCTTCAGACGATAGAAAATTTCTTTAAAATTTAAGATTTATTACTTAAAAACATTTACAGTTTCTCTATATCTATTAAAAAACTAATGGGAATGTGCAATTTTTCATAAAAATTTTCGATTAGAAACTCTTTCAAAATGTAAATTAAGGAGAAGAGAATTATTCCATGTATTTTTACTTTTGGAATTTAATACAAACTAGGATAGCTCCCCGAACTTCGGGATGGATGTGTCGGGGTTCGGGGTTTGCCGGGGTAGAGCCTTCGGGGTTCGGGTCGGGGTTTTTGCCAAGAAACGGCGAGCTACCCTAATACAAACCATCAACATCATCTTCTCTTTCAACTCCATTCCAAACAGTTTCTCTATTAACTAATTCACAACAAATTATAGCAAAACTATAAACATCTCCTTCTTTTGTTCCTTTTCGATTATTTTCTCTTAATAATTCTGGTGCTGTCCACAATAATTCTTAAAAAATAATCGAGATTTATAAAATTATATTTTTTTACTTCTTTTTGACATTGGTTGACTTTCTCTAATCATATTCAATCCAAAATCGCTAATCTTTACTTGCCAACGATCATTAATTAAACAATTCTCCGAGGAAAGCATTCCATGTGCTCCAATAAATGACCCGTGTAAAGCTATTAATCCACTAGCTATATCCCTCATTAAAGTAAACATCACAAAAGAATCACCGACATATTGCTCTTTGGCGATTAAATCCTTTAAACTCCCTCTCTGACAATATTTCCAAATTCCATACAAAATAGGTGCATCTGTACAAACCCCACAAAATTTATTTAAATTATCATGATCTAATTGTTTTATCTTTAAATATTTAAATTTATTTTTATTTAAATCTCTAATATATTTATTTACACCTTTCTTAATTGTGTTAAATCTTCATTAAATATTCTAACTCTAACTTGATATTTAATTCCAAAAACAACTTCTCTATTATACAAAAAATGTGAATAACTTTCTGTTTCCAATTTTTTATTGTCCATACTTGATAATTTTGTACTCGCTCCTTTAAATTAAATTTTTATTTAATTTCAATTATTAAAATAACCGGATTGACTGCTTTGCAAACTTTTCATGCTTTTATTTAAATCCAAACTTTTAACATCCTCTGTACTTTGCATTTCTTTTAAATTGCCTAATTCACAGAATGGAATTATACATTCACGTGTTAACCTGTCTTTCTCACGCATTTTTTCACTTAAGAATTAATTTTTTGAGACTAATATTTTTGTTTTTTTATTAGTTATAAAATCTATTATATTATTTGGAAAGTTTTCACTTTGCATTTTTTAATCGTGAAAGATCAATTTTTATCGAAACGAAAATTTTTGTGTTGAAAAGTATAGAAAAAGAAAAGAAAGAGTTAAGAGTAGAGAAAAAGAGAAAAACCAGTCGGCTGCTGTCAGAGTATTTTTCTGTTCTCTTACACAGAGAAACATACTTTTGCATTATTGCTAGAGTAAAATAATAATAAGAGGTGAAATAAATTGGTCGTAACATAAGATCGCCGAGGCTAAAAAGTATTAAAGTGTCGTCACGGCCAAAAAGTATTAAAGGGTCGTCACGGGCAAAAAGTATTAAAAGGTCGTCACGGCCAAAAAGTATTAAAAGGTCGTCACGGCCAAAAAGTAGTAAAGGGTCGTCTCGGCCTAAAATTATTAAAGGGTCGTCACGGCCTAAAAGTATTAAAGGGTCGTAACGGCCAAAAAGTATTAAAGGGTCGTCACGGCCAAAAAATAGTAAAGGGTCGTCACGGCCAAAAAATAGTAAAGGGTCGTCACGGCCAAAAAGTATTAAAGGGTCGTCACGGCCAAAAAGTATTAAAAGGTCGTCACGGCCAAAAAGTAGTAAAGGGTCGTCTCGGCCTAAAATTATTAAAGGGTCGTCACGGCCTAAAAGTATTAAAGGGTCGTAACGGCCAAAAAGTATTAAAGGGTCGTCACGGCCAAAAAATAGTAAAGGGTCGTCACGGCCAAAAAATAGTAAAGGGTCGTCACGGCCAAAAAGTATTAAAGGGTCGTCACGGCCAAAAAATAGTAAAGGGTCGTCACGGCCTAAAAGTATTAAAGGGTCGTCACGGCCTTATTAAAGGGTCGTAACGGCCAAAAAGTATTAAAGGGTCGTCACGGCCAAAAAATAGTAAAGGGTCGTCACGGCCTAAAAGTATTAAAGGGTCGTCACGGCCTTATTAAAGGGTCGTAACGGCCAAAAAGTATTAAAGGGTCGTAACGGCCAAAAAATAGTAAAGGGTCGTCAGGCCTAAAAGTATTAAAGGGTCGTAACGGCCAAAAAATAGTAAAGGGTCGTCAGGCCTAAAAGTATTAAAGGGTCGTCACGGCCAAAAAGTATTAAAGGGTCGTCACGGCCTAAAAGTATTAAAGGGTCGTCACGGCCTAAAAGTATTAAAGGGTCGTCACGGCCAAAAAGTATTAAAGGGTCGTAACGGCCAAAAAGTATTAAAGGGTCGTCTCGGCCTAAAATTATTAAAGGGTCGTAACGGCCAAAAAATAGTAAAGGGTCGTCAGGCCTAAAAGTATTAAAGGGTCGTAACGGCCAAAAAATAGTAAAGGGTCGTCAGGCCTAAAAGTATTAAAGGGTCGTCACGGCCAAAAAGTATTAAAGGGTCGTCTCGGCCTAAAATTATTAAAGGGTCGTCACGGCCTAAAAGTATTAAAGGGTCGTAACGGCCAAAAAGTATTAAAGGGTCGTCACGGCCAAAAAATAGTAAAGGGTCGTCACGGCCAAAAAATAGTAAAGGGTCGTCACGGCCAAAAAGTATTAAAGGGTCGTCACGGCCAAAAAATAGTAAAGGGTCGTCACGGCCTAAAAGTATTAAAGGGTCGTCACGGCCTTATTAAAGGGTCGTAACGGTCAAAAAGTATTAAAGGGTCGTCACGGCCTAAAAGTATTAAAGGGTCGTAACGGCCAAAAAGTATTAAAGGGTCGTCACGGCCAAAAAATAGTAAAGGGTCGTCACGGCCAAAAAATAGTAAAGGGTCGTCACGGCCTTATTAAAGGGTCGTAACGGCCAAAAAGTATTAAAGGGTCGTAACGGCCAAAAAATAGTAAAGGGTCGTCAGGCCTAAAAGTATTAAAGGGTCGTAACGGCCAAAAAATAGTAAAGGGTCGTCAGGCCTAAAAGTATTAAAGGGTCGTCACGGCCAAAAAGTATTAAAGGGTCGTCACGGCCTAAAAGTATTAAAGGGTCGTCACGGCCTAAAAGTATTAAAGGGTCGTCACGGCCAAAAAGTATTAAAGGGTCGTAACGGCCAAAAAGTATTAAAGGGTCGTCTCGGCCTAAAATTATTAAAGGGTCGTAACGGCCAAAAAATAGTAAAGGGTCGTCAGGCCTAAAAGTATTAAAGGGTCGTAACGGCCAAAAAGTATTAAAGGGTCGTCTCGGCCTAAAATTATTAAAGGGTCGTAACGGCCAAAAAATAGTAAAGGGTCGTCAGGCCTAAAAGTATTAAAGGGTCGTAACGGCCAAAAAATAGTAAAGGGTCGTCAGGCCTAGAAGTATTAAAGGGTCGTCACGGCCAAAAAGTATTAAAGGGTCGTCTCGGCCTAAAATTATTAAAGGGTCGTCACGGCCTAAAAGTATTAAAGGGTCGTAACGGCCAAAAAGTATTAAAGGGTCGTCACGGCCAAAAAATAGTAAAGGGTCGTCACGGCCAAAAAATAGTAAAGGGTCGTCACGGCCAAAAAGTATTAAAGGGTCGTCACGGCCAAAAAATAGTAAAGGGTCGTCACGGCCTAAAAGTATTAAAGGGTCGTCACGGCCTTATTAAAGGGTCGTAACGGTCAAAAAGTATTAAAGGGTCGTCACGGCCTAAAAGTATTAAAGGGTCGTAACGGCCAAAAAGTATTAAAGGGTCGTCACGGCCAAAAAATAGTAAAGGGTCGTCACGGCCAAAAAATAGTAAAGGGTCGTAACGGCCAAAAAGTATTAAAGGGTCGTCACGGCCAAAAAATAGTAAAGGGTCGTCACGGCCTAAAAGTATTAAAGGGTCGTCACGGCCAAAAAGTATTAAAGGGTCGTAACGGCCAAAAAGTATTAAAGGGTCGTAACGGCCAAAAAGTATTAAAGGGTCGTCACGGCCAAAAAGTATTAAAGGGTCGTAACGGCCAAAAAGTATTAAAGGGTCGTCTCGGCCTAAAATTATTAAAGGGTCGTAACGGCCAAAAAATAGTAAAGGGTCGTCAGGCCTAAAAGTATTAAAGGGTCGTAACGGCCAAAAAATAGTAAAGGGTCGTCAGGCCTAAAAGTATTAAAGGGTCGTCACGGCCAAAAAGTATTAAAGGGTCGTCTCGGCCTAAAATTATTAAAGGGTCGTCACGGCCTAAAAGTATTAAAGGGTCGTAACGGCCAAAAAGTATTAAAGGGTCGTCACGGCCAAAAAATAGTAAAGGGTCGTCACGGCCAAAAAATAGTAAAGGGTCGTCACGGCCAAAAAGTATTAAAGGGTCGTCACGGCCAAAAAATAGTAAAGGGTCGTCACGGCCTAAAAGTATTAAAGGGTCGTCACGGCCTTATTAAAGGGTCGTAACGGTCAAAAAGTATTAAAGGGTCGTCACGGCCTAAAAGTATTAAAGGGTCGTAACGGCCAAAAAGTATTAAAGGGTCGTCACGGCCAAAAAATAGTAAAGGGTCGTCACGACCAAAAAATAGTAAAGGGTCGTCACGGCCAAAAAGTATTAAAGGGTCGTCACGGCCAAAAAATAGTAAAGGGTCGTCACGGCCTAAAAGTATTAAAGGGTCGTCACGGCCTTATTAAAGGGTCGTAACGGTCAAAAAGTATTAAAGGGTCGTCACGGCCAAAAAATAGTAAAGGGTCGTCACGGCCTAAAAGTATTAAAGGGTCGTCACGGCCTTATTAAAGGGTCGTAACGGCCAAAAAGTATTAAAGGGTCGTTACGGCCAAAAAATAGTAAAGGGTCGTCAGGCCTAAAAGTATTAAAGGGTCGTAACGGCCAAAAAATAGTAAAGGGTCGTCAGGCCTAAAAGTATTAAAGGGTCGTCACGGCCAAAAAGTATTAAAGGGTCGTCACGGCCTAAAAGTATTAAAGGGTCGTCACGGCCTTATTAAAGGGTCGTAACGGCCAAAAAGTATTAGAGGGTCGTAACGGCCAAAAAATAGTAAAGGGTCGTCAGGCCTAAAAGTATTAAAGGGTCGTCACGGCCAAAAACTATTAAAGGGTCGTCACGGCCAAAAAATAGTAAAGGGTCGTCACGGCCTAAAAGTATTAAAGGGTCGTCGCGGCCAAAAAGTATTAAAGGGTCGTCACGGGCAAAAAGTATTAAAGGGTCGTCACGGGCAAAAAGTAGTAAAGGGTCGCTATTAAAAGATCGATCATCAAAGGATCGCCACGGCTAAAAACGTTCGTTTTTCCGTACCCACCCAAAAAAGCCGTTTGAGTCCCATATTTTTTAGAGAATTTTTTCGTTATTCTGCTTCGCACCTATGTTTAAATATTTTTGCAACTAATTTTTTTATTAGTCGAATGCAGACCTCCTCATGGATGCGGGTAATATCCAGATATCCCCGGATATTTTCGTATACGGACGAATATGATGACGAATGTGTACGGTTATGAATCCACGGAAACCCATCTCAAATTTTCGCCTTCGACACAAAAAACTGATATTCACTTTAATCCATTAAAATCCCCCGATATCCCTCTTAATCACCTTCTGTAAAATTCAATATTTATTAATAATTAATGCTGCTCCCATTAATCCCTCTAAGGGGTCTAGGACAATTCACCAAAAAGCAATTCACCAAAAAGACAATTCAACAGAAGACAGTTCGCCAAGACAATCAGAATCTTCGCTGGAACAACTGTTTTTGTGCTGCTACGGAGGGTAGGCCGGGCATGGTCTTCGCTACACAATGGCCGTGCTTCGCTGCGTGAATGACTTTTCTGACCTTTTCTGAAAAGGGCAGAAAACTGACTTTTTCCCGTGTCAGATTTCGTTAATTTTGGTGTCATTCGACTCAGATCGAGGAGCTCTTTATTTGCATATCCGAATTTTTTACCCCAAAAAACAGCTTATAGTACCATTGGCGAAATGTCGTGTGTTGTATTGTTGTGTGCTGAACGCCTCCAAGTTTACTTATTTCTCTGATATTACTTCAAATCCCAATTAATTCCTTTAGGTCACTCTTAATTCCTTAATCCGCTGATATTTCTTCAATCAACCAAGCGGAATCATCGTCCCATATTAAGTTTTGATATCATAGGATATCACTCACTTAATCCTGGCAAAGTTTAACAAACCGTAATATTAATCAGAACAAATGCTAATCAGAATGAATAAAATCAGATCAAAGTCGGAACAAAACTCAGATCGAAAATCAGACCAAAAATGAGATCAGAATCGTAACAAATATCAGAATAGAGAATCAGATCAAAAGTGAGATCAGAATCGTAACAAATAGCGGAATATAAAATCAGAACAAAATTTAGATCAAAGTCTGAACAAATACCAGGACCGTACAAATATAAAAATATAATACTGTATCAGAATAGAAAATCAGAGCAAGAGCGAGACCAAAAACAATCAAATATCACATTAGAAAATTTTCAAGAGAGATTATAAGCAGAACAAATATCAAATAAAAATCAGAACAAAGCTGATATCACAATCGAACAAAGAAAATTAGATTAAAAGAGATCGGAATTGTAACAAATATCAGAATATAAAATGAGAACAAATATTAGAATGAAAAAGGTGAGATCAAAGTCAGAAAGAACTTTAGATGGTAATAAACAAAAGTGTAATCAGATTCATAACAAATATCACAATATAAAATCAGAACGGCATGAGAAGATAAATAAAAACAGATATCGTAATAGAAAGACAAAAAAGGCAAGATCAAAATCAGAATTAAAGTAGATCAAAATTAGAACGAATATCACACTATAAAAACAGATCAAAAGTGAGATCAGATACAGAACAAATATTAGTGTTTCATCATGGAAAATATATGAATTGAAAATCTGAACACAGATCATATTATAATCAGTATAAACTCATTTCGCCACAAATAGAAGAACAGAAAATCAATCAAAGAGCAGAATAATCAACAATTCAGTCCGGTTTCTTACCAAAATTATTCGTTTTGTCTTATCGGTTTTTAATCCTAAAATTTGTGTACTTTTGTGCCATTTAGTATTAAAAACTAAAATATGAGAAAGAGGGGTTGCTCGTATATATATATAGGGATTTGAATTTTTCTGCAAATTTCAGTCTTCTGAAAGTCCCTCGATATAAGTTGTTTAAACATACAACCATCCCTTCATGTCGGATAAGGTGCATCTCTGCTTTAACTACTAAGGAAGGGAGGAATTTTAGCATGTCTTACACAGAAATTTTTTTGATTGAGTGGTCTTAGAAATATTTTTGAAGCTTCTTTAATAAAAGAACGTTGTTTAAAAAATATTTTTTTTTGTAAATTTCAAAAATATTTAACTACTAACCGAACAGCATAACCAATTCCACCTAAAGTAGCTACTAACAATAATAAAACCAAACCAACACCAATTAATATATATGTTGTTATATTTTGTGGACATTCTGTCCCAGTATATCCACATATTGGTTTATATAAAGGCCTTTTACCTCCTCTATTTGCCCAAATAACAGTTTCGTCGTTGTAATTTTTAGTTATTTGCTTAAATTGAAAAATAAATTTATTTATTTAAAATAAATTACCAATGTATTATTTGTAAAATAAAGTTGCATTAAACTATTTGGTTGATCAGAAACATCCAACATTGTAACAACAAATATTGGTTCTCTTTCTCCATTATCATTTAAAATAACATCTCCTGTTTCCCCTTAAATTATAATTTTATTTATTTTTTTCTAATATTACTTAAACCTTTAAAACTTCCTTTGCTCATATTATTAATTAAAGTTCCATTTCTTGCCAAATCTTTTGTTAAATAACCAAATTGTTCTACTGTTCTGTTTAATGCTCGTAAATAAGCATATGTTGTATCGTGTAAACTTCGAGAATACGCAGACGGCTTAAATAGTATTTTAATTATTTACAGAGATTTAACAAATATTTGGATACTCCTCAGCTAAATTTTTCAATTATTCAACAGGGTTCAAAGCAAAAAAGATGTTTAAATTCTATGATGAGACTACTTAATTCTGCCTTGCTTTATTATTAAGCAGTGTTCGAAAATGATTTTTTCTGGTATTCGATAGCAGTATTTCGGTAATACCGATACCATTGATTTCCAAAATATGACTAGTACAATATCGTTATAAGCATTTTATTCAAAATGTTTAGACATGGGGTTTAATATCTACATTATAAGAAAAGTTATAGCTAGGTGGCCTAAACATTATGTAGATAGCTTGCATGTGATAAATAAAGCGCCTAGCAATAACTGTCGGAATGTTGCAGTTGGGTACACCCCAAGGTATACCCAACAAGGCCAAGGTACCGCCGAGCTGTAACTTTGTTCAAACTTGTCGAATCCGGGACGCCCTGGTATGGTTCGATTCAGCTCGTCGAGATGCATCGAACCATACCATGGCGTCCCGGATTCAACAATTTTGAACAAAGTTATAGCTCGGCGGTACCTTGGGCTCGTGGTACCTTGGCCTGCTCCCGTTGCAGTTCGATTCCTGCCGTGGAAACTTTTTCCAATATGTAAATATTTTTATTATAAACTAAAACCAAACAATTTGATCATTAGGTCCACCCATACATTCATTTATACAGTTAAAGGGTGGCTTTCCAAATTCAGATGTCATTTGTGACATAAAAGCATCAATTTGAGAATTGGATTCATTTTCTAAATCAATCTATTTAATAAAAAAAATTTCATTTGAAACCCAAAAAATTATTTTAAATACAATAATCGTCCTTCTTGCAGCCTTCAAAGCATCTCCATCACGTCCATCATTAACTCCATTTGTTGTCATCCAAAAATTATTATATTTCGAAATATTTGTGCCCGTACTTACTTAAATATAAACAAAAAAATTAAATTAAAATTTATTTTCTACCTTGTTGCAACATTCCAAGATTTCTTAACTGTGCAAAAATAAACACAAATTCATTACTTTGAGATATTCCAGTATCAGTTATTGCTAACAGAAAATTTCTTCTTGTTGCAATATTATCTATATTGGCTATTACAACTGTTAAAAAGGAAAGAGAAAAATTATTTAAAATAATTTTAAAAACTTCTTGAACGATTTCCCAATTGTAAAAGCGTACTTCTCATATTTTCAGGTGTTGGTAACATTTGTTGATTATATACAATTGTTAAATTTGGATTTGAATTTACTATACTTTCAAAATCTTGCGGGAAGAAATATCCAACTCTAAAAAATTTTATTTTTTTTAGATTAAATTTAAAATTTTTAAATTTCTTTCTTTTAAATGAAAGGAAATATATTTGATAGTTTTAACTACTCACCTTCGAACATTGTCTGGAATGTAAACGAGAGATACTTCAGACCATTGAAATTGCATAAGAACAGATTCGACTGCTTGAGCAAGTCTATAAATTTATTTAAAAATAATTTTTAAATAATTAATTTTATTTACATTTTTGTGTCAGAATTAACATTAGTGCATGTTGGATAAACAGAATCATTTGCAAGAGTTGTAGCTATAGTGGCACCCCACAAGAAAACAGGAATATTATAAAATCCTGGAGCCAAACTTGAATCAATTGCCGCTTAATTAAATAAAAATTAATTTATTCCCTCACAATAAGTAAACTTAAAAGTATGTAGTTATCATTACGTTTAATTTTGTGTTGAATAAAATAACAGATATTAACATAGAATTAACAATAATTAACGAAATTATTCTACCTGTAACACAAGGAGGCCCAATAATAACATCAACATCTTGGTCAAGAATTAATTTATTAGAATATCCAACAGCAAATACTTGATCACAATCACAAATTAACCAAGTAAATCTACAAAAACATTAAAGATATATTTTAATAAAATAAAATATTCTTTACGTAAAATTAACAAAATCAACTAAATGTTCATTTCTAGCCCTTTGTAAAGCAATAGAAATTGCTGGAACACTTTGTCCAAAACCATAAGCAGATCTTAATTCACTAGAATTAGCCCCCAATATTCCAACTTTAAGCAAAAGTTGTGTTGATGTTGTTGTTGAAGATGGTAAAGTTGATTGTTTTAGTTGGGATGTTGTTGTTTTGGGTGTTGTTTGTGTTGATATTATTGCCGTTGTTGTTGTTGTTGTTTCGGATGAATTGTTTTGACATACAAAAATATTTAAATTTGTTAGAAAAATAAAAAAATAAAAAAAGCAATTCATAATTATTTTATTAAAATTATTTTATTAAAAAAAGTTTATTTAAAAAGAATAAAATAAAGGGAAGTAAATTCATTTTTATTTTTAAAAATTTATAGTTAACTTTAAAAAATGACATTAAAATAAAGAAGCCTTAAAAATTAAAATTACTTTTGTTTTGTTACTATAATTATTTTGTTTTTTAAAAAATTTCTAAAGGATTCAATTTTTAATTCGGCAAATACGCCAACGCTGAACTTTTGGAAGGGAAAAGTACTCAAAATAACAAAAGAAGTGACGCTTACTTTATGATTAAATATTAAATCATAAAAAATAAATTTTACGATAAATTTATTTTAAATGTTCTTATTGGCTAATTTTATAAATGGAAGCCAGAAAATTCGTATAAATAAATATTAAAATAATAATATATTTATACAGTATATTTTTAAAGGAAAAATTGGCGGTGAGAATTTTTATGTTCATGATGTTTCTGCTTATTCATCATTTGATTAGAATTATAACCAAGAAAATTCATCATTTGATTAGAATTAGAACCAAGAAAATCAACTGTGGTACCAGACAACACGATTATGGGTTGTTTCTATTCATTCACATTCTGTCTACAAGTGCTAACACAACAAAAACTGTTTAGATATTTTAGACCTTATTGAATTAATTTACTAAATAAATTTTATAAAGTTTTCCTCGAATAATTATCCTGGGTAATTATTTTACAACCTGCGATTATTAATTGAGGGAGAATAATTAATTAACTTGATCAATTACTTATTAATTTTGCTCTCAAATCTAACGAATATTGTCCAGAAATGATTATTTTTAGTTGAAGAGCTCTTCTAACCTTTGTTCAGATATAATAAAGATAATCATTTCCTGTGTAAGAGTTTCTTTAAATAGATATTGATAAGTAGTCATTCGAGAACGACTTTTATTATTACTTAAAGTTTCCTTTAAATCATACCGTTTCTCTAAATTTCCAAATAATATTCTACCATTAAAAGTTTAAGTGGGCGTATTTTTATATCAGATTATCAAAATAATGGCATTTCATGACGGATTAATTAAAAGCCATTTTATCCATCATCCAGGAAGAAAATATTTTCTGTAAATCTTTTCAATTTACCATATTTTAATTAAAAATATTTTAAATTTTAAATAAATAATTTAAAAGAATACTTACAATTCCTTTAGATTTTTTATAAAAATTTTAAAATAAATATTTATTTAATCTACATATTTTTAAATGTCTCAAAATTATAAAATTAAGATTCCACAGTCAAAGTTAGTTTTGAATTTACAAAGGTGTTTGTTTAGCTTTTGGATATTTTGGATTAAATTAAAAAAGAAACCTTTGAAGAAAATTAAAATTTATAAAAATATAAAAATTTTAAAATATTTGAGTATCCTTTCTTTTAAATGTCATTTTTTGAACAGAAGAATGGAATTAAAATCTTTTGAGGAATTTTTTAAAAGTCTTCCGCCTTAATTTAACATCTCCCCATTTTTTAAATTCATTAGAAATTTTCTTAACAAAATTGTTAAAAATAAATTTCAAATTTATGGTAACTTTTCTTATTTTTCTCCATTTTATTTTCCAATTAAATTTGGATGGAATTTTATGTCAGAATATTTCTTCAAATAACTCTTTACTAACAACTAACAGCATTTTAACAACAACAACAATTATAGCACCAACAACAACAACAAAACAACCACCTTCACAGATATCTTCTTCGTCTTTGCCACAACTTCAAATAAAAATTGGTTTGTTAGGAGCAAATGCTAGTCAGTATAGACCTGCTTATGGTTTTGGACAAAGTGTTCCAGCAATTTCTATTGCTTTACAAAGGGCTAGAAATGAACATTTAATTGATTTTGTTAATTTTACGTAAAGAACATTTAATTAATTATTTTTTTAAATTAAATACTTTAAAGATTTACTTGGCTAATTTGTGATTGTGATCAAGTACTTGCTGTTGGACATTCTAATAAATTAATTCTTGACCAAAATGTTGATGTTATTATTGGGCCTCCCTGTGTTACATGTAAATATTCTTTCAAAAATGACCTAAAATTAATTAAATTTTCCCTAAATTTTTGGATTAACTCCTAAAAATCAATTTATATTTACGTTTGTCTTACACTAGAATCTATTTAATATTACTTCGTCTTAATGAATTTTAGATTATTATATGATTATTTAAATAATTATTCACCCTTTATTAATTCAGCCTTTAAAAATCTAACCCTTATTAATTAATAATAAAAATATTTTTTTAATTCATTTTCAATATTTAGCGGCCCTCGACGCGGCATTGCCTGCAAGCTTTTATAGTTTGCCTATTTTCCTTTGGGGTGCAACAATTGCAACTATATTAAACGATAATAATATATATCCAACTGTAACAAATCTTAATTCAAATACTTTATGGTAATTGGAAAAATAATATAATTTTGTATTTAAATTTAAAAAAATATAATTTATTTTTTAATTATAATTAAATTCTAAGTCCCTATTAGTTTAATTTTTCTTTATTTTAAGTCTAGCACAGGCGATTGAGGCAGTATTGTTACAATTTCAATGGTATGAAGTATCTCTAGTCTACATTCCAGATGATATTCGAAGGTAAGTAAACGATAATAAAATGTACATTATTAGTTAATTAAAGACTTAAATATACTATTTAAATATTTTTAACTTTTCTTTTTCCAATTTTTTGTTTCAAAACTCTGATTCCATACAAATAATTTAAAAAAATAAAAATATGAATGAATATAAAAATTTATTCTTTTAGAGTTGGTTATTTTTTCCCACAAGATTTTCAAAATGTTGTTAATGCAAATCCAAATTTAACTATTGTATATAATCAACAAATGGCTGCAACAACTGCAAGCATGCACAATGCTCTTACTCAAATAAAAAATCGTTCAAGAAGTTTTTAAAATTTTGAATAATTTTTTTCCTTTTTTCCCTTTTTAACAGTTGTAATAGCCAATATAGATAATATTGCTACAAGAAGAAATTTTTTATTAGCAATAACTGATACTGGAATAGCTTTAAGTAATGAATATGTATTTATTTTTGCACAGTCAAGAAGTCTTGGAATGTTACAACAAAGTGAACAATTTATTTTGGTTAAAACTTGGTGTCAGAGTAGATTAAGTGGGCATAAAACTGCTGGAGTAATAAAAGAATAAACACATGTCTATTCTAATCCATCCTGGGAGGTCGCAGTACCTATTTCTGCCCGAAGCCAAAGATTTAAGTCCTTTCTCTTACCTTAGAAAATCTAAACCTGTACAATTTTTAAATATTAAAAGTAACCTCCAACTCAAATATATCAAAGTTCGATGATTTTTGGAAAGTAACAAATGGAGTTGATGATGGACGTGATGGAGATGCCTTGAAAGCAGCAAGAAGGGCAATTATCGTAAAAAGATAATTAAAATAATTTAATTATAATTTAATTTTAAAGGTTGACTTAGAAAATCAGTCAAACTCTCAAATTGATATTTTCAATGCTAAAGTAGTTGCTGAATTTGGAAAACCTCCCTTCAACTGTGTAAATGAATGTATGGGTGGACCTAATGACCAAATTGTTTTTTAAGAATATTTTTCTATTTAAAAAATAATTTAAAGCCTGCTTCGTATGCTCGAAGTTTACACGATACAACATATGCCTATTTAAGGGCATTAAATAAAACAACAGAAAAGTTTGGCTATTTGACAAAAGACTTGGCAAGAAATGGAACTTTAATTAATAATATGAGTAAAGGGGAATTTCAAGGTAAATTTAATAACCAAAAATTATGACTTCGCGTTTAAAGACAAGTTTAAAGCTTTTGGTGTTGAAGCACCAGCGTTTAACCCTTATATTTAAGCGCCGCAATTTTGAAATACTTAGGGTGTAACATAAGTTTTGATACCCGAGCATGTTCTTCAATGAATACTTTATGGATATGGATGTTCTATATACCATTCGAAAGCTTAATTCGTATCTTGTTTGACATGTTTCAGCGTTTTTTAAAAAAATTTGAAATTTCTGAGATATACACGGGTAAAAGGATATAGTCGGATATGCCAAATCCGGATCCGGCTAAATAAATTTTTTACAAAAGATCTAACATAAAATGCTTATTCACCATAATTTTATAAGGCAGAATCAAGAAATTCAGTGTAAAATCTTTTTCCTAACCCAAGATAAGAATTTTTAAAAACGGGAATTTTTTATCTTTTCTGTAAATTATTTGATCGCTAAGACCAATTTTTCTCATTTTGTCACATTTTTTACAAAAATGTTTAAAAATATGTAATTTTCAAAAAATCATATCTCTGCTCCGACACAAAATTTTTAAATTTTGTTTTTTTATCTTAGCTCAGAAAAATCCTCGCAATAGTAATAAATTAATTAATCTTTTGTAAAAAATTTATTTAGCCGGATCCGGATTTGGCATATCCGACTATATCATTTTACCCGTGTATATCTCAGAAATTTCAAATTTTTTTAAAAAACGCTGAAACATGTCAAACGAGATACGAATTAAGCTTTCGAATGGTATATAGAGGGGTTGAGATTTAAGTGCCAACATTTTGGTGCAGCATTAATTAATACAATTATATTAGGAGAAACTGGTCTGATTACTTTTGATGATAATGGGAATCGGCAACCAAATTACTTTTTAACAATGTTAGATATATCTGATCAAGCAAATGTTGTAATGAATATTACTGTTATAGGCGGAGTTGCAGTAAGTAAAATAAATAAAAACAAATTAAAATAATAATTTGTAGACTGTGATAAAAAGATATACAAATGAAACTGGATTGTGGGCAAATAGAGGAGGAAAGAGACCTTTATATAAACCAATATGTGGATATACTGGGACAGAATGTCCACAAAATATAACAACATATATATTAATTGGTGTTGGTTTGGTTTTATTATTGTTAGTAGCTACTTTAGGTGGAATTGGTTATGCTGTTCGGTTAGTAGTTAAATATTTTTGAAATTTAAAAAAAATTATTTTTTAAAGAGAAAAATTAAAAGAAAAGGAACGTTTAACTAGAGAATGTTTAATACCTTTTGGAGAATTAAAAAATATAAAAGAATTAAAAAGTAATGAAGATATGAGAAGTTTAGAGGCAAATAAGAGTTTAAAAAGTTTACAAAGTAGCCAATCTGGAAGTACAAAATTAACAAGTATGGATGATAAAAAATTGGAAACAGAAAATTATGTCCATTTTTTATATAATAGAGAAGTTGTTTTTGCTATTAAATATCAAGTTAGAGTTAGAATATTTAATGAAGATTTTATACTTCTGAGAAAGGTAAAAATTAAATGATTTTTATTTTAGAGCTTTTGATTTTAAAATTCCAATTATTTACATAAAAATGAAGTAAACCTAGTAGACATCAGATAAACTTTTCGAATATTCGAATCGCTTATTACCTTAATAAATTATTGCCTGTTATTCAGTGTTTTACTATGTAACCAAGATTCAGAATCTTATAAATTTACAAATTTGAAAGCAAATTTGTTAAATATAAAATTAATGTTAAGTAAATAACGAATAATTTTTTAGCTTCGCCAATTAGACCATGATAATTTGAATAAATTCTGTGGACTGTGCACGGATGCACCAATTCTTTATGCAATTTGGAAGCACTGTCAGAGAGGGAGTTTAAAAGTATTTAAAAAATCAAAAACTTAAATTATATAATATACATATATGTCTGGCATAGTACTTTTATTAAATAGTGGATACCTTTTCAGACTTTTTGAGTTACTATAATACTTATAAAATATACACTGTAGAATCCTGGTATGAGAAATGTTTAAAGTATTAATGATCGAACGCTTATAAGGTATAGTTTAGCCTCAAATAAAATATATGGAAATACTAAAATAATTAAACTTTAATATTACTGTAAATTAAAAAGGATTTAATTGCCAAAGAGCAATATGTCGGTGATTCTTTTGTAATGTTTACTTTAATGAGGGATATAGCTAGTGGATTAATAGCTTTACACGGGTCATTTGTTGGAGCACATGGAATGCTTTCCTCAGAGAATTGTTTAATTAATGATCGTTGGCAAGTAAAGATTAGCGATTTTGGATTGAATATGATTAGAGAAAGTCAGACTATTACAAAAAGAAGTAATATATAGTTTTCTAATCTAAAAAATAAAACAACGTCAACCACCAAACAGGGCATATAGTTTTGCTATAGCAATTTGCTCCTCTTTTTTAAATGCTAGCACTTTTTGTTCCAGGACCATGCCTAACTCTAAGCCAATTGCCTTGTCATCTTTTGTTCGAGGGCTATGATATCCTTCTGTCTATCAATTCCATCTTTAATTTCACTCAACCCGTTTATCTTAATCTACCGTATTTTCTCTAAAATAACCCCCGGGGGTTATTTTTTCGATCGACCTCTAGAGGGGGGTTATTTTAGAAGGGGGGGGGGTTATTTTAGAGGGGGGGGGGGTTATTTTTTTCGATGTCTAAATTTTTTGAAAATTAAAATTTTTTGCAAAATTTTGAATAATATTTTTCTAAAATTTAATAGAATTCATCACAAACTAAAAGTCTCCTAACGAAAATCCCAGCCCAAAAACTTCCATCAAGTACTCCTCTTCATCCTAGACTTCGTTTAGGCTCGAAATACCTAATTAAAAATTTATTTTAGAAGATTATCCCACCTGTATATATCTCAGTTAAATACCTAAAGCTTAATTATATTAAGAGGGATTGGATTAGGATGCCTATCTTGGCATTTTGAAGTATTAAAGTCAATGTGACATGACATTAATCCTTCATCGAGAGATCAAGTGGATGGATATTAGTTGAGATGGACATCGATGGATATCAGTGGATTTTAAGGGATTAAGGGAAATATGGGAGGATTAGTCAGTTTGAATATTAAGAGATTTAGAAAGTAAGAGGGAATATGAGTGGACTGCTTGTGAGTTATAGAATACCGATGAATACCGATATCTAGCTTAATTAATCATATTCATCTCAAAATCAAATTTGAGGGGATAAAGGTGGATATCAGTGGATTTGAGATATCAGGGATTTGAAAGGATATCGGACAATTAATTGAAAGTGGAAAAATATTAATTTTAATTTTAATTGGAAAAATATCTGGAAAAGTAAAAAAATATCTTTTGATTCATATCTCTTTTAATTCACAAATTCCCTCCTAATATTTAATATCTCTCTAAATCCTCGGATCCATATTAATCCGCCGCTATCACTTAATCCATCATAATCCACTTATATCCCCTCAACTCCCCGATATCCCCATAATAATTTCTAATCTTATTAAAATAAGGGATTCAACAGTGCTTTGCTTTGAAAAAAAACAATGCCAAGAAAAATTGAATATTTTAGAAGGGGGGGGGGCTATTTTAGGGGGGGGGGTTATTTTAGAGGGGGGGGGGTTATTTTAGAGGGGGGGGGGTTATTTTAGAGAAAATACGGTATCAATCGGGTTCTAGGCATCTACCAACGGACGAACTCGTCGATATAGTCACTCAAATGAGTAAAATAAGGTTTAATAGAAGACCCTGAAATGAAAGAGGTTCTCGCTAGTCCTAAAAATTAAATAATAATTTGATAAGTCCAGAAAATCCGATCCTATTATCGAGTACTGTAGCTTATTGGTCGAGAATCGTAAAATAAATTATAATCCCTTTAAAAATATTTTATAAATTTTTTAAGAATTATTGTGGACAGCACCAGAATTATTAAGAGAAAATAATCGAAAAGGAACAAAAGAAGGAGATGTTTATAGTTTTGCTATAATTTGTTGTGAATTAGTTAATAGAGAAACTGTTTGGAATGGAGTTGAAAGAGAAGATGATGTTGATGGTTTGTTTTAATTTAAAAAGATTGTATAAAAATTTTTGTTATAGAAATTATTTATCGCCTAAGACGAACAAATACAGCAATCCCACACAGACCTCAGTTGCATCCAAGGGAAGAAATCAATCAAAATCTCGTGAAAATTAAAGATAAACAGCATAAATTTAATAATTTTACAGATCCATTTAATTCGAGACTGTTGGAGTGAAATTCCAACAGAACGTCCAAGAATTGATCAAGTCAGAACAATGTTAAAACAAATGGTTAGGGATGGGAGTCAAAATTTAATGGATTATGTTTTTGGAATGTTAGAGCAATATGCAAGTTCTTTAGAACAAGAAGTTGAAGAAAGAACTAGAGAATTAGTTGAAGAAAAAAGAAAAAGTGATATTCTTTTATATAGAATGCTTCCAAAACAAGTTGCCGATAAATTAAAATTGGGGGAATTTGTTGAACCAGAACAATTTAGTGCAGCAACAATATTCTTTTCTGATGTTGTTTCATTTACAACATTAGCTAGTAAATGTTCTCCTTTACAGGTGTTGTTGAAAATTCTCTGTTTTAAATAGAAATTTAAATAATTAAAATAAATACAAATAAGCTATCATATTTAACAATTTTAAAGAATATAACATTAATATATTTCTAAACGTAGAATTTTCTGGGAATTCCAGAACAATTAATTCCATCTTATGGTAATAGTGAAGGATTGGGGAGACTAATATTTTACAAAATATGATATCAGATTCTTGACTAGCATTGTAGATTATCTATAAAAAATGATTTTCAGAAGAAAAAATGATAATATTTTTAAGGTTGTAAATTTGTTAAATATGCTTTATACAACCTTTGATGGAATAATTGACAGTCATGATGTTTATAAAGTTGAAACAATCGGGGATGGTTATTTAGTTTGTTCTGGAATTCCTCGTCGGAATGGAAATGACCATGCCAAGGCAATTGCTGAATTATCTTTTGCTTTTCTTCGATCTGTTTCAAATTTCAAAGTTGACCATTTGCCAAATGAACGTGTTAATTTACGTATTGGAATACATACTGGTTAATAAATGAATCTCAAATTATTTAAAAAATATTTAAGGACCAGCAGTAGCTGGAGTTGTTGGATTGGCAATGCCCCGTTATTGTGAAATAATGAGAATCTCCAGAATGTCCAAGTAGCCAAAATGTTTCCATAACTCCTTTTCCTTTAATAATTACTTCTCCTCTAGGTTCTGTTACATATCCTCCAATTATGTTAGTTAAATAATGATTAGTTGTGGTTGATATATGGATACGTCCAGCTGTTGAGAGAAAAAGAATAATTTATGGAAAATTAAATTTATTTCTTTTACGTCTTCCATTAGATTCCATTCTACTAGCTGTATTTACAGTGTCTCCAAATAAACAATAACGGGGCATTGTCAATCCAACAACTCCAGCTACTGCTGGTCCTTAAATATTTTTTTAAATAATTTTTAAAAGATTATTTATTAACCAGTATGTATTCCAATACGTAAATTAACACGTTCATTTGGCAAATGGTCAACTCTAAATGTTGAGACTGTACGTAGGAAAGCAAATGCAAGTTCAGAAATTTCTTTAGCATGGTCATTCCCATTTTTCCGAGGAATTCCAGAACAAACTAAATAACCATCTCCAATTGTTTCAACTTTATAAACATCATGACTGTCAATAATCCCATCAAATGCTGTGTATAAACCATTCAATAAATTTACAACCTTTTTAATTCATAATTTATTTATTTCGAATATTTTAATTACTTGTAAAGGAGAACATTTACTAGCTAATGTTGTAAATGAAACAACATCAGAAAAGAATATTGTTGCTGCACTAAATTGTTCTGGTTCAACAAATTCCCCCAATTTTAATTTATCGGCAACTTGTTTTGGAAGCATTCTATATAAAAGAATATCACTTTTTCTTTTTTCTTCAACTAATTCTCTAGTTCTTTCTTCAACTTCTTGTTCTAAAGAACTTGCATATTGCTCTAACATTCCAAAAACATAATCCATTAAATTTTGACTCCCATCCCTAACCATTTGTTTTAACATTGTTCTGACTTGATCAATTCTTGGACGTTCTGTTGGAATTTCACTCCAACAGTCTCGAATTAAATGGATCTGTAAAATTATTAAATTTATGCTGTTTATCTTAAATTTTCACGAGATTTTGATTGATTTCTTCCCTTGGATGCAACTGAGGTCTGTGTGGGATTGCTGTATTTGTTCGTCTTAGGCGATAAATAATTTCTATAACAAAAATTTTTATACAATCTTTTTAAATTAAAACAAACCATCAACATCATCTTCTCTTTCAACTCCATTCCAAACAGTTTCTCTATTAACTAATTCACAACAAATTATAGCAAAACTATAAACATCTCCTTCTTTTGTTCCTTTTCGATTATTTTCTCTTAATAATTCTGGTGCTGTCCACAATAATTCTTAAAAAATTTGATATGTATAACGACTGAAATGCAGTTTTAATCCCCTTAGCTAAAAGTAGATTTAGTGGTAACATTTAGACGCCGAAGGGTGTTAAAAGCTCCGGTTTAACCGAAACTGAATGACCGGAACCGGAACTTTACAAACAAGCCGGAACCGGAACCAGAAAATCCCGGAACTTCCGGCCTACCGGAACCGGAACTTCCGGCGAAACACTAGTGTAAACAAACTTAAGAAATAAAAATGATCACAAGCGTTCATATTTTAAAAAAACTTTATTACTTCTTTTTGTAATAGTCTGACTTTCTCTAATCATATTCAATCCAAAATCGCTAATCTTTACTTGCCAACGATCATTAATTAAACAATTCTCGGACGAAAGCATTCCATGTGCTCCAATAAAAGATTTGTGAAGGGCAATCAACCCACTAGCTATATCCCTCATTAAAGTAAACATTACAAAGGAATCGCCAACATATCTCTCTTTGCCAATTAAATCCTAATAAAATTTCTTTTAAAATCTTGTCTAGGGTTCAGCGGTATCGGGATCCCGACCGGTATCGGGCGGTATTATACCGGTCTCTCTGAATACCGATACCGATTTTACTGATACCGATACCGAAAAAGAAATCCCGATACCGTTTTTGCTGATACCGAGGCCGGTATCGGTATCGGGATTAGCGTCGGATACCGATGAATATCGGTATTTTTTAACACCCCTAAGGATTGATTTCTCATTTTTTATATGGACGAAATTAGCCCCATGGCCTTCTAAAATTTTCAAAATTTTCGCCTGCGGCGCTGAAAAACTAAGTTTTTTGACCTACGGCCTTCTAAAATTCTCAAAAATTCCGCCTGCGGCGCTGAAATGGGAAAAAACTAGGCTTTCTAACCTTAAGATTTTCGGAACTTCGATTTTGGTGCCTTCGGTGAATAAAATTTTGGCTTAAAAATTAAGTAATGTTTATTAATGAAACACAGTTGTTTTGTTAACGAACAAAGCCTAATGAAAAAAAGATTTATGCAGGTCTGGTCCCCATATTTCGTTATATGTACGACACATCGTTATATGTACGACCGCAAACTGAGTGCTTCACATTTCTAGGGTTATAATTTTTTAAGGAGTGATCAGACCTTATCTATCCTATTGGAAAAAAGATACAGCTTATCGAGGACTTTCGAATGATATAAAATTTATTTGTATTGGATCAAGCACAAAAAAGTTATAGCCGTTCACATTCGTCTAGCACTCAGTTTTCGGTCGTACAACGGAAAATTACCAAGAAAAATGTCTATATATTTTTACTTTTAAACTTCCTCTTTGACAATGTTTCCAAACAGCATATAAAATTGGTGCATCAGTACATAGTCCACAAAATTTGTTTAAATTTTCATGGTCTAATTGTCTAAGCTAAAAACAAGAGAATTTATCGTTCATTTACTTGTAACAACCTTCATTAATTGAAACAAATCTTCATTAAATATTCTAACTCTAACTTGATATTTAATAGCAAAAACAACTTCTCTATTATATAAAAAATGTACATAATTTTCTGTTTCCAATTTTTTATCATCCATACTTGTTAATTTTGTACTGCCAGATTGGCTACTTTGTAAACTTTTTAAACTTTTATTTGCCTCTAAACTTCTCATATCTTCATTACTTTTTAATTCTTTTATATTTTTTAATTCTCCAAAAGGTATTAAACATTCTCTAGTTAAACGTTCCTTTTCTTTTAATTTTTCTCTTTAAAAAATAATTTTTTTTAAATTTCAAAAATATTTAACTACTAACCGAACAGCATAACCAATTCCACCTAAAGTAGCTACTAACAATAATAAAACCAAACCAACACCAATTAATATATATATTGTTATATTTTGTGGACATTCTGTCCCAGTATATCCACATATTGGTTTATATAAAGGTCTCTTTCCTCCTCTATTTGCCCAAATAACAGTTTCGTCGTTGTAATTTTTAGTTATTTGCTTAAATTTAAACACACTCTTTCTTTTTACTCTTTATTGGCAAAATTTTGACTTTAAATTATAATCCAGTCATTTTTACAGCCAGTCTCTTCAGAATATCTTATCTAGGACTATTTAATCCTCGATGGGAAGAAATTAAGGTTTTATTGAATTCATACCAGGGTTGCCGCCCGAAACCCGAAACCCGGCCTTTTTTTGTACCCGAAACCCGATACCCGAAAAGAAAATTTGCCAACCCGAAACCCGTGACCCGAAATGAAAACGCTCCGACCCGATACCCGTACCCGAAGATTTTTTGTACCCGCGGCAACCCTGATTCATACCCCATAGAACCAAAACATGCTAAGAGTTAGTTAAAATGCTATTTTTTAAAGTAAGTTGTCATTTTCATTCTATATTTTTGTCTACATTTTTTATTTAATTTTCCCTACCATTGTATTATTAATAAAATTTATTTGTATAACATTTAGTGGTTGATCAGAAATATCCAACATTGTAACAACAAATATTGGCTCTCTATTTCCATTTTCATCAAGAATAACGTTTCCTGTTTCTCCTAAATAATTTTTTGATTTTAATTTTTGGTTATTAAATTTACCTTGAAATTCCCCTTTGCTCATATTATTAATTAAGGTTCCATTTCTTGCCAAGTCTTTTGTTAAATAGCCAAACTTTTCTGTTGTTTTATTTAATGCCCTTAAATAGGCATATGTTGTATCGTGTAAACTTCGAGCATATGCAGCAGGCTTAAAAATATTTTTTTAATAAAAAAATATTTTTAAAAAACAATTTGGTCATTAGGTCCACCCATACATTCATTTACACAGTTGAAGGGAGGTTTTCCAAATTCAGCAACTACTTTAGCATTAAAAGCATCAATTTCAGAGTTTGACTGATTTTCTAAGTCAACCTTTAAAATTAAAATATTTTTATGAAATTTATTTTTTAATTTATTTTAATCAAATATCATCTTTTTCTCAACTTAAGTATTGACAAAATTATGATAATTTTTGGATTCCCTCTAATTAGGTATATTGATCGAGAATAGCTAAGGAAAGTTCCTCTTTTTATTACATAATCTAGAAAAGGTCCTTTTTTCAAAATAATTTTTTACAATAATTGTCCTTCTTGCAGCTTTCAAAGTATCATCATCTCTCCCATCATTAACTCCATTTGTTGTCATCCAAAAATTATTATATTTCGAAATATTTAAGCCTGTTTTTTCTTTTAATGGAATTTTTTTTATTTTTTCTTTCAATTATTTACTACCTTGTTGTAACATCCCTAAATTTCTTAATTGTGGAATAATAAACACATATTCGTTATTTAAAGAAATTCCTGTATCTGTCATTGCCAATAGAAAAGTTCTTCTTATTTCTATTGAATCAAATACAGCCACAACAACTTTTTAAAAATAATTTAGGTAATTAAATATTAAAAACTTCTCGAACGATTTTTAATTTGTTGTAAAGTATCTTTCATACTATGAACATTTGGAGCCATTTGTTTGCTATATACAATTGTTAAATTTTGATTAATATTTAAAATATTTTCGAAATCTTGTGCAAAATAAGAACCCATCCTAAAATTTGAAAAAAATATTTTTTAATTTTTAAGGGAATATCTATGAATCAGGGGGCGTGTTGTCCCGATTTCCGATAACAGTACCTTATTTCTGTATTAAAAATTTGGATTTAACTATTTTTTATTAATGTATACACAATTTAACAGTCCAATATTAAATCAACTTTTTTATTGTTTAAAGTAGAGTTCAGCGGTATCGGGATTTAGAGAAAAACCCGGGATAATCCCGCCCGATCCCGACCGGGATCCCGATCCCGCTGAACTCTAGTTTAAAGATTTTGGAAAAAGGCTTATTTTATTATTTATTTTGTATTAATTTATAATTTAAACTTAACTTCTAATATTATCTGGAATATAAATAAATGAGAAGTCATACCAACCATATTGCATTAAAACAGCCTCGACGGCTTGAGCAAGGCTAATATAAATTTATTTACAATAATTTTACAAATTTTAAATAAAAATATATTTATTACAAACAATTTTGTATTAGAATTAATATTTGTTAATGATGGGTAAATATCATTGTCATTAAATACAGTTGCAATTGTGGCGCCCCATAGAAAAATTGGTATATTATAAAATCCTGGAGGCAATCCAGCTTCAACTGCAGCTTAAATAAAATTAATATAAAATTATTTTAATTAATTAATTAATTAATTAATTATTATTTACATGTAACACAAGGAGGCCCAATAATAACATCAACATTTTGGTCAAGAATTAATTTATTAGAATATCCAACAGCAAATACTTGATCACAATCACAAATTAACCAAGTAAATCTACAAAAACATTAAAGATATATTTTAATAAAATAAAATATTCTTTACGTAAAATTAACAAAATCAACTAAATGTTCATTTCTAGCCCTTTGTAAAGCAATAGAAATTGCTGGAACACTTTGTCCAAAACCATAAGCAGATCTTAATTCACTAGAATTAGCCCCCAATATTCCAACTTTAAGCAAAAGTTGTGTTGATGTTGTTGTTGAAGATGGTAAAGTTGATTGTTTTAGTTGGGATGTTGTTGTTTTGGGTGTTGTTTGTGTTGATATTATTGCCGTTGTTGTTGTTGTTGTTTCGGATGAATTGTTTTGACATACAAAAATATTTAAATTTATTAAAAAAATAAACGAAACAAGTGGAAATAAATTTAACAAATTACTATATTTCATTTTTGGTTGCCAAATAATTTTTAAATAACGAATATTGTTGCTATTTAAATAAATTTAAAATTAATTAAAAATTGTGGGCGGGAAGACATAAAATAATTTAATTTTCCGGGTTTATATTTTTAAAAATAAAATTTTGTTTTTTCTTTATTTTTCTTCAGCAATTGAAAGTAATTAGATAATCTTTACTTAATTTTTTAGACAAGAAACCTTCAAAATTTTAATTTTTGATTAAATTTTATATTATTTTTAAAAAATAAGGATTCTTTTAATCAAATTTTTAAAAAAGCAAAAATTTAATCTTTTGAAATAAAAATATTTCTACAAACTTATTTACTTATTAAATAGCTTTAATTTGTTTTTAAATAAAATTTTAGTTTTAAGTAGGCACGGGGTTTTAAGGTATAGTATTTTTTTAATTTCCCTTAAATTATTAAGGGAAATTATTGCCATTGGCCATTGGTTTATTGCCATTGGGTTTGATGAAATTTTTGCCGTCCACTTTTCTTATTTTTCTTTCCATTTATGGTGTATTACGGTAATATCCGCGAATATCCAGATATCTCCGGATATGTGCGGATATGGATAGGATGGTAATATCAGCAATATGCGTAAAGCTCCTTTGCCTTCCAAAATTTAAAGAAAATTGGAGAAACTTGCCCTTGACATTTTTCTAGTAGAATTTTACCGCTGAAATCTTATTCTTCTTTCCGTTTTTTAGAGTATTTTTGAATTATTGGAAACGTTAATTTAGCATTGACGCCGTAAATTATTAAGGGAAATTACCGCCATGGGGTTCGATTAAATTTTTTGCATTGTTAGGACCAGACCGAAAATTTCAGGATATTTTTTCGAGAAGTTACATAACCTACATCCAATTTTAATTTAAAATTTATTTAAAAATTTCTTAAACAGCAAAATGTTTATAATTAATTATAAACTAGATAATAAATAAAACATAATTTCCCCATATAGAATTTTATAACCAAATAAGCAAAAAAATTAATAAATCCAAATTTAATAGAGATCATAGTTTTATCATTTATACAATTAAATCTCCATCTATTTACATAGGTTCGGGGCTTCCTCTATCATCAGAAGATACAGCTCCAAGATAATGAGAATCTCCAGAATGTCCAAGTAGCCAAAATGTTTCCATAACTCCTTTTCCTTTAATAATTACTTCTCCTCTAGGTTCTGTTACATATCCTCCAATTATGTTAGTTAAATAATGATTAGTTGTGGTTGATATATGGATACGTCCAGCTGTTGAGAGGAAAAAGAATAATTGGCCATATCCCAAAATAAGGGCGGAATCGTTTTTTTACATTAACTGTAAGGAAAGGAAAAATTGAAAGTAAAAGTGGAGAAAAATGGAAAGGAAAAATGGAAACGAACGGACTCGGGTCAGACAAAACACGGACGGACTCGGGTCAGACAAGCACGGACGGACTCGGACAGACGTCTGTATTTGGTCTGACCCGAGTCTGTCCGTGTTTTGTATGTTCGAGTCCGTCTCCATTTTCCTTTCCATTTTTCTTCATTTTTCCTTTCCATTTTTCCTTTCCTTTCAGTTAATGAAAAAACGATTCCGCCCTTATTTTGGGATAGGGCCGAATAATTTATGGAAATTAAATTTATTTCTTTTACGTCTTCCATTAGATTCCATTCTACTAGCTGTATTTACAGTGTCTCCAAATAAACAATAACGGGGCATTGTCAATCCAACAACTCCAGCTACTGCTGGTCCTTAAATATTTTTTTAAATAATTTTTAAAAGATTATTTATTAACCAGTATGTATTCCAATACGTAAATTAACACGTTCATTTGGCAAATGGTCAACTCTAAATGTTGAGACTGTACGTAGGAAAGCAAATGCAAGTTCAGAAATTTCTTTAGCATGGTCATTCCCATTTTTCCGAGGAATTCCAGAACAAACTAAATAACCATCTCCAATTGTTTCAACTTTATAAACATCATGACTGTCAATAATCCCATCAAATGCTGTGTATAAACCATTCAATAAATTTACAACCTTTTTAATTCATAATTTATTTATTTCGAATATTTTAATTACTTGTAAAGGAGAACATTTACTAGCTAATGTTGTAAATGAAACAACATCAGAAAAGAATATTGTTGCTGCACTAAATTGTTCTGGTTCAACAAATTCCCCCAATTTTAATTTATCGGCAACTTGTTTTGGAAGCATTCTATATAAAAGAATATCACTTTTTCTTTTTCTTCAACTAATTCTCTAGTTCTTTCTTCAACTTCTTGTTCTAAAGAACTTGCATATTGCTCTAACATTCCAAAAACATAATCCATTAAATTTTGACTCCCATCCCTAACCATTTGTTTTAACATTGTTCTGACTTGATCAATTCTTGGACGTTCTGTTGGAATTTCACTCCAACAGTCTCGAATTAAATGGATCTGTAAAATTATTAAATTTATGCTGTTTATCTTTAATTTTCACGAGATTTTGATTGATTTCTTCCCTTGGATGCAACTGAGGTCTGTGTGGGATTGCTGTATTTGTTCGTCTTAGGCGATAAATAATTTCTATAACAAAAATTTTTATACAATCTTTTTAAATTAAAACAAACCATCAACATCATCTTCTCTTTCAACTCCATTCCAAACAGTTTCTCTATTAACTAATTCACAACAAATTATAGCAAAACTATAAACATCTCCTTCTTTTGTTCCTTTTCGATTATTTTCTCTTAATAATTCTGGTGCTGTCCACAATAATTCTTAAAAAATAATCGAGATTTATAAAATTATATTTTTTTACTTCTTTTTGACATTGGTTGACTTTCTCTAATCATATTCAATCCAAAATCGCTAATCTTTACTTGCCAACGATCATTAATTAAACAATTCTCCGAGGAAAGCATTCCATGTGCTCCAATAAATGACCCGTGTAAAGCTATTAATCCACTAGCTATATCCCTCATTAAAGTAAACATCACAAAAGAATCACCGACATATTGCTCTTTGGCAATTAAATCCTTTTTATTTTTAATTTATATTTTTATTTTCAATCAAAAAATACTTTTAAACTCCCTCTCTGGCAATGCTTCCAAATAGCATATAAAATTGGAGCATCTACACAGAGTCCACAGAATTTATTTAAATTATCATGATCCAATTGACGTATCTAATAAAAACAAATTAGGTAAATTTCTTTAAGCAAAATATAATTTGTCTGCTCCAAATTCTGTAACTATTTCTGTTATCCACAAAGCTAACTATCATTAGCCTCATCGCTTATATAAATAGGTATATTCTTGAGAAACCATGCTCATGGCTATGATTCTTGACTCAAGACTCCTCTTGAATTTTTGTCCCTCGATATCCTCTCAATTGAAAATACCTAAATTTTTGAAATAATATTCATTTTCCACCTAGGGCCAGCGCTAGTTTCATATTTTAGGAACATACCTAATACTAGGGCTCGGATTTGTATTTCTCTGTACAATAATTCAAAAATGCTCCAAAAAATGAGTAAATTTGTAGCAGACACTTGCAATAATTTTATATTTTTTTACCTTTCTCAAAAGTACAAAATCTTCATTAAATATTCTAACTTTAACTTGATATTTAATAGCAAAAACAACTTCTCTATTATATAAAAAATGGACATAATTTTCTGTTTCCAATTTTTTATCATCCATACTTGTTAATTTTGTACTTCCAGATTGGCTACTTTGTAAACTTTTTAAACTTTTATTTGCCTCTAAACTTCTCATATCTTCATTACTTTTTAATTCTTTTATATTTTTTAATTCTCCAAAAGGTATTAAACATTCTCTAGTTAAACGTTCCTTTTCTTTTAATTTTTCTCTTTAAAAAATAATTTTTTTTAAATTTCAAAAATATTTAACTACTAACCGAACAGCATAACCAATTCCACCTAAAGTAGCTACTAACAATAATAAAACCAAACCAACACCAATTAATATATATATTGTTATATTTTGTGGACATTCTGTCCCAGTATATCCACATATTGGTTTATATAAAGGTCTCTTTCCTCCTCTATTTGCCCAAATAACAGATTCGTCAGTAAATCGTTTAGCGACGTTCAAAAATTAAAATATAAATTTATTTTTTTCCTTTTATTTTTAATTTACAATTACTCCCAAAACAATAGAAATATTCATTATAACAGTTGGTTGATCTGAAGCATCCAAAATTGTTACATAAAAATTTGGTTGACGATTTCCTGTTTTATCCAAAATTACACGTCCTGTTTGTCCTTAAAAATTTTATTTTTTCCTTTTTATTTTGTTATGGGTGTATTATATCTCTATAAGATATCACATGGCCCACATATTGTGGGGGCCACATATTGTGGCCCCCCACACATCCATGTGGGCCCAAGGGTTATATTAATTCAGTTTTGAAAATAAAAATTTTATTTCCGACTTCCGATTTCCGGCGTTTTTTTTCTTTCCGATTTCCGACTTTTCAGACAGTCCCGCTTTCCGGCTCTTCCGATTTCCGACACCTCTGACTGTCCCACCCACCTCTGGTGGACCTCCATATTTTTATTTTATTGTCTCAAATTATTTTTGTTCAATAAAAATTTTAATTCTTACCAGAAAATTCCCCTTCACTCATATTATTAATTAAAGACCCATTTCTTGCCAAATTAACTGATAAATATCCATATTTTTCAGCTGTTTTATTTAATGATAAAAAGTAAGCATAAGTTGCATCATGTAAACTTATAGCATATGGGCATGGCTAAATTTATTTAAAAAAAATTATTTTTTTAATTTTTATTTTAACTATTCTTTCATTAATTGCACCCATACATTCATCTTTACAGTTAAATGGAGGTGCTCCAAACATTGATGATACTTTTTGCATAAATGCATTAATTTGGTCATTAGATTGGTCTTCTAAGTCAACCTATGTTTAATTTAAATATTTAATTCTTGTTCAGACAAAAATATATATTTAGTCTTTACTTTTTATTTAAAACTCTAAATTCAAACAAAACATACAATAATTACTCTTCTAGTAGCCATTAATGCATCATTATCTCGACCATCACTTTGATTGCTAATATCTCTCCATAAATTTGTGTATTGTGTTGAATTTACTCCAGTAGACACTTTAATTTACCGTATTTTCTCTAAAATAAGCCCCGGGGCTTATTTTTTTCGATCGACCTCTAGAGGGGGCTTATTTTAGAGGGGGGGGGCTTATTTTAGAGGGGGGGCTTATTTTGGAGGGGGGGCTTATTTTAGAGAAAATACGGTAATTTATTTTTTATTTTTCATTTTAATTACTACCTCTTTGTAACATTCCTAAATTCCTTAATTGCCCAATAATAAAAACATATTCATTGCTTTTAGCAATTCCAAGGTCATATAATGATAACAAAAATGTTCTTCTATCTTTTAGTGTATCAAAGGCTGCTACAACAACTTTAAAATATTTTGGAATTTAATTTTATTAAAAGATTTTATTTTAATTTTGTTATCATTGTGTATCCCCATACTTAGTGGAATTTTCCGAAAAACACGGAATAAAATATACCGGATTTATTCTAATAGAAACACGTCTCTATTTGAACCACAGTCTCTAATATAACCACATCAAATGAAGGAGTTGAAAAATAAAACCACAGTCTCTATTTGAACCACAGTCTCTAATATAACCACATGTCTCTCACGCATTTAAATGAGTGAATTTATTGTTACTTATTATATTACTTATTAATTCTGTTTATTAAGATATTACATAATGTCTTCTGATTCAGAAATAGATGTAGTTTCCGTTCGGGAAGAGGAGCCAAAAAGGAGCCTACAACAAGCCAAAAAGGAGCCTACAACAAGCTATCGCAAGCGAAAGGCATATTCGTTAAGCAAGAAACTTGAAGTTATTGAGTACGCCAAAAAGAATTCAAAAACAGCCGCGGCAAAGCGATATGGTATTGATCGTAGATGTATAATTGACTGGTTTAGGAAAGAGGAGAAAATTAAGTAAGCTCAAACTTATTAATAGCATTATCTTATATATTCAAGGTCGGAAGCTGGTTCGAGTAAAAGGCCTCGATATCATTTCAAATCCTTCTATATACTTTATAACGCCTCCATCCCAAATTCTATGACTTTAATACAACATCGAGGGTGGAGTATTTGATAAATTTACCCGGTTTTCCTACCAGGAAACCGAGTTGAGCGTTAAGTCTTATTATAGAAAATTGACATCCTAGAAAAATCCGGCGCCGCAGTCGAAAATCTAGAGAATTTTGAGTAGAGAAACCACTAAATTGATTAAAAATTAAAGTAATTTTTGGAGAATATGGCAAGAAAATTCCTAATATTTTTCCTATTTTTCAAAAAAAAAATATTGAAAAATAAAGCCACAATCTCTATTTGAACCACAGTCTCTAATATAACCACACAAAATGGTAGGGTTGAAAAATAGAACCACTGTGAATCTATTAGAATAAATCCGGTATTTCTTATTTCGAAATTTAACGCAACTATTATAATTTAAATTCCCGCAATAGTTAATGTACTATTTAAATATATTTAAGTTTAATTCCAACTTCTTGATCGATTCTGCAATTGTAAAAGTGTATCTTTCATTGATTTAGCTGTTGAATCCATTTGTTGTCGGTAAACAATTGTAAAATTTGAATTATTACTTATAACTGTTTCAAAATCCTGAGGAAAGAAAAGACTCATTCTACAAATTATTTTATTCAAAGAAAATATTTATTTATTTATATACTTTCTAACATTATCCGGAACATAAATTAAAGATATTTCAAACCAATTAAATTGTGCTAAAACAGCTTGTATAGCCAATGAAAGCCTTTAAATTTATTTTTTTAATTTTAATAATTTTTCATTTAAATATACATTTTTGTATTTGAATTTATATTAACTAATGTTGGATATACTGTTTGATCATTTAATGCTGAAGCCATTGTTGCACCCCAAAGATATATTGGAATATTGTAAAATGCGGGAACAAAGCCAGCAACAATTGCAGCTTTATAATAATTATAAAAAAATTTATATAAAAATTAGTGTGACGCAACATGAGAAGGTTAAGTAATGTGGAATCTTATGATATGAGGGCCCACAAAACGATACTAGTGCATAAATATAAAATTAAACATTTGCTGTTCTAACAATTTCTAATTTAATCGTTAATTATAAAATGACAGGATATGGTTTTTGATAGGAAAATACGAGTAAGGGAATAAATGTTTAATTTTTAATATTTACAAGTAACACATGGTGGTCCAATAATAACATCAACACTTGTATTTAAAATTAATTCATTAACATATCCAGCAGCTAAAACTTGGTCACAATCACATATTTTCCATGTAAAACTAAATAGTAATATCGGGTTATCCGTTCGAATTCTATTTTTTATATTCTTTTCTCCGTGGCGCGACACATGAGGATATGACTTTTGAGGACCAGACACTTGAGGACCGACTTTTGAGGACGCGACCTTTGGGGATGCGACTTTTGAGGATGCGACCTTTGAGGATGCGACTTTTGAGGATCAGACATTTGAGGATACTCTAATGTCAAAAAAATTAAAAAATAAATAATGTTAATTTTATGTTTAAAAAATTAAAATTTTATAATTTTATGGCTTTCTCAAGGACTAACGAGCAAATAATTGAATTTTCCAGACATTTATATGAATGATTATTCTTTTTAGTTTAGATCTGGTAATAGATAAGTTTGTTTTAATCCCCCCCCCCATATCCTACTCGATCCGACTGAGGAATATTCTGTGATATGAAGGTATTTGAGGAATATTCTATGATATCAAGGGATTTGTGGATTTGCAAGAGTTTTGGAAAGGATGCTATCAGGGATTTGGAAAGGATATCTGTGAATTAAAGTGGATATTTTTGATTGAATTTTAACTCTTTATCATTATTAATCCCCCAAAATCCTCTCATATCCATCAATCATTCATTATCCCTTAAATCCCTTTATCCCTCCCTAATCCCCTTAAGAGAGTCCCTAATCCATCAATATTTCCTTCGATTCACTTAATTTTAATCTTTCGATATCCCTCCTAATCATAAAGATCGCTCCTACAAAACGTATGCCCCTCGTTATTTTATTGATATTAATTAAATCCGCTTGACCAATTCAGAACCCTTCTATCACCCGATATAAATCCTCTTATATCCAGAAATTCACTTATACCCCAACGCTAATCCTTAATAACTCCTTAACCCTCAAAAAAATTTCGGTTCGGTTTATCGGTTCGGTTTCGGTTAAACGAAAAATTTGGTGAAACCGGCAACCCTACATAAAATTATAAAATTTTAATTTTTTAAACATAAAATTAACATTATTTATTTTTTAATTTTTTTTGACATTAGAGTATCCTCAAATGTCTGATCCTCAAAAGTCGCATCCTCAACGGTCGCATCCTCAAAGGTCGCGTCCTTAAAAGTCGCATCCTCAAAAGTCGGTCCTCAAGTGTCTGGTCCTCAAAAGTCATATCCTCAAGTGTCGGGTAGCCCTTTTCTCACTCTCAAAAAGATCAACAAGCATATAATTTATGTATTCAATCAAAAATTTCGGGTACACCCCACTTTACCGCGCCCACTTTACCGCGAGCCCACTTTACCGCCGCCCACTTTACCGCACGCCCATTATACCGCCGAAATTTTTTTTATTATTTTGGATGTTGACAAGTGACGGGGGTGTTATTCGAATGACGGGGGATGTTGTTCGAACTTCCCCCGTTGACGGACCAACTTCCCCGTTGACGGACCAACTTCCCCCGTTGACGGACCAACTTCCCCCGTTGACGGACCAACTTCCCCCGTTGACGGACCAACTTCCCCCGTTGACGGACCAAATTCCCCCGTTGACGGACCAACTTCCCCCGTTGACGGACCAACTTCCCCCGTTGACGGGCCAACTTCCCCTGTTGACGGACCAACTTCCCCTGTTGACGGGCCAACTTCCCTCGCCAAATAATAAAAATTTTTGCGGCGGTAAAGTGGGCCCGCGTTAAAGTGGGCGGCGGTAAAGTGGGCTCGCGGTAATGTGGGCGGCGGTAAAGTGGGCGCGGTAAAGTGGGCGGCGGTATATTGGGCTGCGGTAAAGTGGCCTGCTCCCAAAATTTCTGGACCAGATCAGAGTTGCGTCGTAATCGAAAATTTTTTTTCGTAATCGTAATTCGTAATTTTTAAAAAATTTTCGGAATCGTAATTCGTAACTGAAAAAATGCCGTAATTCGTAATCGTTATTCGTAATTTTTAAAAAATATTTAAATTAATTTAAAAATCAAATATTTATTAATAATTGATGGTGCTCCCATTAATCCCTCCAAGTCCTCTTATTTATCTGATATTAATTCAAATCCCAATTAATTCCCTGATATCCCTCTTAATCCCTTTAATCCTCCGATATCTCTTCAATCAATCATGCAGAATAATCGTCTCAGATTAAGGTTTCGATATCACCGCGGTACGATATTACCGCGGTATTGTTTCCGGTATTACCGATATCGTACCGGTCGACTTAGTAAAAAATCGGTAATTTTTCGGTAACGGTATTTTTCCGAAAAAATACCGGCAGTACCGATACCGGATGAAAATACCGCGGTATTTTCGGTATTCCGGTATTTCGGTATTTTCCCCCTAAATTCTCAAAATTTTAAAAGGAAGAAGCAGATATTTCTGTAGATAGTGAAAGGGTTATTCTGTAGAAAGGGAAGTTTTCGATCCATAAATCTGAATATATCCGCAGATATAACCCCTAAATAAAGCTAATCTCCAATGTATCCCCAAGTAGAGCTGATCTCTGTTAATCCCAAAAATCCACTAATATCTCCCCATTGTATCCCTCGAATTCAAAGGCGATAAATTGTTCAAATAATTCTAGGGTCATACTCGTAAAAATTTTTAATTATCAATCAAAATATAGTAATTGGAAATAGATACCAGAGAATCAAAAAGAATATCAGGGAAATTTTAAATCGCCATATTCGTGCAACTCTTCTGATATCCTTATTAATCCTACAAATCCCCTGATATCTCCGATTTATTGATTAAGAAAGTTATCTGTAGACTATCAACACTTGACAAGGCTTTTGAATCATAGGATTCAGATCTATGTACAACTATCTGGCTGATCAAGTGATTTAGGAAGTTATCGATAAGGGATTTAATATGGATATCTCTTTAGGTAGTCCAATTAATTCATTACTAATACTGAATGTACTTTTTTATAAGTTTCTATCAGTATTAAATGTAATAAATTTGATCATTTGAGTTTTCAAAAAAATACCGAAAATACCGCGGTATTTTCGGTATCGGTATTTTATCGGAAAAATACCGGCGGTACATTACCGTTCGATTTTTTAAAAATCGGTAATTTTTCGGTAGCGGTATCTTACCGAAGTACCTATACCGGAAAAACACATTTGAATAACACTAATGGAAAATCTACCTCCAAAAACAATTTCTCAAATTCTACTAACATATTTAATTCTCCAAGTGATGCAGCACTTTTCCTTAATGTTTTTTGCAGAAAAGTTGGATTCACAAATTTTGTGTAATCCTTTTAAAAATAGAAGACAGAAGAAAAGAAAACGCGAACGGATAACCCAATAGTACCAACTAATATTATTTAATTTTTAAAATCTACATACGTAAAATTAACATTATCAACTAAATGTTCATCTCTAGCCCTTTGTAAAGCTATACTAATTGCTGGTGTGCTTTGACCAAAACCATAAATGGAACGATATAAGCTACCATTTGCCACTAATAAACCAACTTTTAGTTGTAAAGGTATTGTTTGGTTGGAAGGAGAAAAAGAAGTTTTTGTTGTTGTTTGTGCAGGCGTTGTTGTTTTTAATGTTGTTTTTGTTGTTGTTATATTTGAATTAAATGTTTCAAAACTTGTTGTAGTTAATAATTGTGTCAAGTTTTGTTCAAAACTTTTATTTGAAAAACAGAGGAGAAAAAATATAAAAAATTTCATTTTATTTAAATGGAAGGGAATAAGTAAAGAATTTAAATTAAAATAATGAAGCAAACAAACAATTTTATATAAGCCAAAACTATTTGGACTTTTGGCAACGAAAATATTTTTTAATCAGAATCCTTTCGAAAAAAAATATTTTAGGGATTCTATTATTTTAAATCCTATTTTTTAATCATTTTTTAATTCTTCTTACAAATTACTGTAATTAATCAGACGTTCTAGATTTGTAAAAAATTTTTTAATTGGCTTCTGTCTTTGTATTAATTTTATTCAAATGGAAGGGAATAAGTAAAGAATTTAAATTAAAATAATGAAGCAAACAAACAATTTTATATAAGCCAAAACTATTTGGACTTTTGGCAACAAAAATATTTTTTAATCAGAGCTATAATATGGTTAAAAATTTTTAATTCCAAAAATCACCCCTTTGGATTAACAGTTTTCAGGGGCCTATATCTCGGTCCAATCAAGTCGGATTTCGTTGATTTTGGTGTCATTCGACTCAGCTCGACGAGCTCTTTCGAATAAGCTATTATTTGCATATTCGAATTTTTCTCACCAAGGAAGTGCTTGGTCCCCCCTATGGTTTTTCGGTATTTAAGGACCTATATCTCGTCTCGAAGGAATTTCCGCAAAAAAAGAGTGGTACCATTCGACTCAGTTCGCCGAGACGAATCGAATGGTATATAATTTGACCCGTTTCTGAGTGGGCCACCGGCTAAAGTATATCCGACTTACGAAAAATACCTTAACGTAAATCATTCAAATTTATTCATACCAAAGGGTATACAATATACCACTGAAATGGATGATTATATGAAAAAGAATGTTACAAATTGGGATTAACAAAAATAGTAGTCATTTTGAAAAAATTAGTTGACACAAATAAGTAAGCTGTTTTAAGTTATTTTTGAATTTGCTTAAAAAGAAAAATATATATTGGGGGTGAGAAAACAAATAAATTATGTTGGGAATGTCAAAAACAAATAAATTATGTTGGGAATGTCGAAAACAAATAAATTATGAGACGTCAAAAATAAATAAATTATGTGGAAATGAGAAAATAAATGAGTTGTTTAAATCTTTAAATATGTCAGGTTTGGGGGTGGGGAGATTGTCATAAAGAAAAATTAAATAAGAGGGGTTATAACGCAGGTTAAAAATGCTAATCTGCTTGAGAATTTTTTGAATTTAAAGTTAAAAGGCAGTTATGTAAAAAAAATTTTTTTTTTTCAATATTATGATGTGTACTCAGGGATTCTTTAATATTTAGGATTTCGATTGTATTGGATTTAGGTTATTATTTTTAGTTTCTGAAGAATATGAGGTAGTGTGGGTCTTAAATTGATTTTGAAATTGTTTAACGTGTGGCCTGTAAGGATATTTTTAGGAATTAGGTTCCAAATATTTACTGTTCTGTTTATGAAGGAATTTATTGTTTTGGCGTTTTTATCTGAAACCTGGATGATATAATCATGCTTTCTGCTTGGGCGTGTGTTTAGTGTGAAAAGCTCATTAGGGATTAAACTTGTATGGTTGAATAGGATTTTGTACATTGTTATAACATCTATAAAATACCTTCTGACTTGTAGAGGTTCGAGTTGGAATAATTTTAGTCTTTTGGTATAGTTGAGATTTTTCCTCTTACACTTTAAAAGAGCGATCTTAGTAAAAAATTTTTGTACCCTTTCTAAATCCTTAGTTAATTCCTTTGAGATTGGGTTCCATATTGGGGATCCATATTCTAGAGTAGGCAGAATATATGTTTTAAAGATGTTACCCCAGGTTTTGGGATTGGACGTATGAATGTGGCGTAGTACCTGGTGGGATCTTAAATATCCAAGTTTGCATATGTTTTTTATATGTTTTTTGAAGGTAAGTTTATGATCAATAAGAATGCCTAGATCTTTTACTGTTTCCACGTGTTGTAGTTCATGGTCTAGGATGTTATACGGCTTTTTTGAATTTTTACTACCTATATTGAATACATAAGATTTATTTAGGGATATATTAAGGCCCCAATCTTTTGCCCAGGAATTGAGGATATCGATTTTTTCCTGTAGGAGATTGTCTTGTGTTTTATAGATATGGGTTATTTTAATATCATCAGCGTATAGTGAAGTAAATATATTATCCCCTAATTTTGACGGGAGGTCATTTATGTAAATGGTAAACAACAGGGGGCCAAGATTGAGCCTTGTGGAACCCCGGAGAATATTGGTAATGTGGTTGATTCTTCTTTATTGATTCTTACAGAAAAAGTACGATTTTTAAGAAAGTTCCCTATCCATGTGTGTATTTTGCCTCTTATTCCATAAGAATATAATTTATTTAGAAGGTATTGTGTGGGGACCTGATCAAAAGCCTTTTGTAAATCTATGTATATTACATCGATATTTTTTTTGTGGAGAAGGCCCTCATACCATTTATTTAAAGTAAATATCAGTTGGGTTGTTGTAGACCGTTTGGGTAGGAAACCGAATTGATTTTTCGATAGTAAATCATTTTCAATAAGGAATTTCATCACTTCTGAGTGAATTATTTTTTCAAAGATTCTGCAAGTAGTAGAGGTGAGTGATATGGGTCTATAATTTTTAATATCTGATTTATTTCCATTTTTAAATATAGGTATGATTGTTGAGTGTTTCCATTTGTCTGGTATTTCCCCTGTGTCTAAAGAGATACGAAAAGTTTCACATAGGCTGGGAGCAATTATGTCATGGAAATTTTTTAGTATTTTGTAGGGTATGTCATCCTGTGTGGAGGAGTTTTTGTTAGGGAGTGCTTTAAGGGTATTTGCGACTGTTATTATGTCGAAGTCTATATCTTCTATATGATTTTGACTTATTATAGGAAATGTGTTTGTTAAATTTTGATTTTTTGGTATATTGTTAAATAGTGCGGAAAAATGGGTTGCAAAAGCTTGACATTTTTTGGAATCTTCTATTAGGTATTCGTTGTTATTAATTAGTACTGGAATAGGATGCCTAGATTTTATACTTGTTTTTATATGTTTATGTATTAAATCTTTGTTGTTAGAGATCTTGGAAATAGAGTTATTTTCGTAGTTTCTGACTAAGTATTTAATTTTATTGGACATTTTATTGTATTCAATTCTCAATGAGGGGTTTTGTTTCATTTGTTTGAAAAGGGTATATTTATCCTTAATTGCTTTTTGTATATGGGATGGGTAGTGTTGCCGTGATTGGTTTTTGTTAGGTGCAAAAGGAATATTTTGCTCAATTATATTTTGAAAAAGTAGAAGAAAGTTATCGAATTTTTCGTTAACTGATTTTGATGTGGTTGGGAATGCTTCCATTAATGATAAGTTATACGCTACAATTGGTTTTATTCTGTTTATGTTAGTTTTAGTGAAAGCACGGTACAGGATATTTTGTGTCAGTTCTTTTGTAAATTTGATGTTGAAATCTACCCGGAAATGGTCAGAAGTTGAAAACCCATCCTTGACTTGAATATTATCTATTAAATTGATTTTGTCTGTGATAATTAGGTCGAGAATTGACCCCGAGATATGTGTCGGATCTTTTATTAGCTGTTTAAATTGATAGTTAGCAATAAAATCTAGAAATATTTCGTCCATAGTTAACGAGGAGGAGAGAGTATTCCAGTTAATTTTGGGTTTATTCAGATCGCCACATATGAGAGTGTTAAGAGTATAAAATTTTCTGAGTGTTTTAATTAATTGTTCGTTTGCATTTTTCGTTAGATTTGGTGGAAAGTATATTAATATCAGTCGTAGGTTTGGAGAACCTTTTTTAATTATGTCAATAATGATTAATTCGTATCCAAATTGGGTCTGGGTGTAAACTTCGGCTGCTTTTATTGGATTTAATGTTAATATAGCTACCCCTCCTCCCTTTTTTTTCTTTTTAGAGGAGCGATTACAGGTAAATACCGAGTATTTTCCCTTAGCATTTAATTCGTTGGAGAGCATGATATTATCCTGCATCCAGGTTTCAGTAACGCAAATTATGTCGTATTGATTTTGCAATATAAAATTTTTAAATTCCTTAATTTTGTTAATAAGCGATCTGCTATTTATTAGAACAGATTTGAGGCTAGATGTTTGTTTATCTTTATTGTAAGTGTTAATGCTTTTATTGGGTATATTAAGACCTGTAGTATTTCTAAGATTTAAAGGTTTTTGGATGTGGCTATGGCATAAATATCGTTCACCTAAATATTTTTGAATCCCTGGATTATCCTATATAAGTGTTTTACGAAGGTTGGGAATATTTTCACGCAATGTAATTGTATTCGCATAAATAATCCAGTCACCTTTATCTTCGGACCTTTTTTGAGTACATTGAGCCTGCAATTTTTTGCGATTAGTGCGTTCTTCCAATGTCATAGACAGAGGAGAAAAAATATAAAAAATTTCATTTTATTTAAATGGAAGGGAATAAGTAAAGAATTTAAATTAAAATAATGAAGCAAACAAACAATTTTATATAAGCCAAAACTATTTGGACTTTTGGCAACGAAAATATTTTTTAATCAGAATCCTTTCGAAAAAAAATATTTTAGGGATTCTATTATTTTAAATCCTATTTTTTAATCATTTTTTAATTCTTCTTACAAATTACTGTAATTAATCAGACGTTCTAGATTTGTAAAAAATTTTTTAATTGGCTTCTGTCTTTGTATTAATTTTATTCAAATGGAAGGGAATAAGTAAAGAATTTAAATTAAAATAATGAAGCAAACAAACAATTTTATATAAGCCAAAACTATTTGGACTTTTGGCAACAAAAATATTTTTTAATCAGAGCTATAATATGGTTAAAAATTTTTAATTCCAAAAATCACCCCTTTGGATTAACAGTTTTCAGGGGCCTATATCTCGGTCCAATCAAGTCGGATTTCGTTGATTTTGGTGTCATTCGACTCAGCTCGACGAGCTCTTTCGAATAAGCTATTATTTGCATATTCGAATTTTTCTCACCAAGGAAGTGCTTGGTCCCCCCTATGGTTTTTCGGTATTTAAGGACCTATATCTCGTCTCGAAGGAATTTCCGCAAAAAAAGAGTGGTACCATTCGACTCAGTTCGCCGAGACGAATCGAATGGTATATAATTTGACCCGTTTCTGAGTGGGCCACCGGCTAACGTATATCCGACTTACGAAAAATACCTTAACGTAAATAAAAACAAAGTAAAATAAAAACAAGTTTTGGTGTCTAAAATTTTCATTTTTTTGCGCCGCAGGCGAAAATTTTGAGAATTTTGGCGCTCAAGAAGCCAAATTTCTTCCATTCTCTCAAATTCCCCGACTTTCGGGGACGGGGTACAACCCTAGTTGTTATTAGTGTTGGCTTAAATTAACAGCAAAAATATTGGTCTAACAATTTACTAAAGGGTAAATGTCGGTCTACATGTCCGCAAAGAGAATCTGCTCTTTTCTTTCCTTTTCTTGCATTTTTTTGTGCTGGGAGAAGTGCTAACTCATTTTTCCTTTTCTGCCATTTTTCCTTCTCAATACAATATGGTCTACTTGCAAAATAAAAAACAATACCTCTAATTTGAATAATTTATTTCACAAATGAAGGATTTTGGATATCAAATAGATTTATTTAAAATATAGGGCGGATAATAAAAACTATGAGGGGTAGGATGCATATGGAAACTGGGCTCATATCTTTACTCAATATCGATATCATGATAACACGAAAATCAACGTAGAACAGGTTATGTCTCCTTAAATATTATTTTGAAATTTTTTAGATCATTATTTTGGGCTTATTAGAAAGCTTCTATAAGATAACAATAATCCTACATTTCAGAATTTATCATGCTAATTTTTATAATCCAAAATCTATCATTTGTTAAATAAATCATTTTTTTAAATTAGAGATATTACCGTATTTTCTCTAAAATAACCCCCCCCCCTCTAAAATCCCCCCCCCCCCTCTAAAATAACCCCCCCCCCCCTAAAATACCCCCCCCCCCTAAAATAGCCCCCCCCCCTTCTAAAATATTCAATTTTTCTTGGCATTGTTTTTTTTCAAAGCAAAGCACTGTTGAATCCCTTATTTTAATAAGATTAGAAATTATTATGGGGATATCGGGGATTTGAGGGGATATAAGTGGATTATGATGGATTAAGTGATAGCGGCGGATTAATATGGATCCGAGGATTTAGAGAGATATTAAATATTAGGAGGGAATTTGTGAATTAAAAGAGATATGAATCAAAAGATATTTTTCCACTTTTCCAGATATTTTTCCAATTAAAATTAATATTTTTCCACTTTCAATTAATTGTCCGATATCCTTTCAAATCCCTGATATCTCAAATCCACTGATATCCACCTTTATCCCCTCAAATTTGATTTTGAGATGAATATGATTAATTAAGCTAGATATCGGTATTCATCGGTATTCTATAACTCACAAGCAGTCCACTCATATTCCCTCTTACTTTCTAAATCTCTTAATATTCAAACTGACTAATCCTCCCATATTTCCCTTAATCCCTTAAAATCCACTGATATCCATCGATGTCCATCTCAACTAATATCCATCCACTTGATCTCTCGATGAAGGATTAATGTCATGTCACATTGACTTTAATACTTCAAAATGCCAAGATAGGCATCCTAATCCAATCCCTCTTAATATAATTAAGCTTTAGGTATTTAACTGAGATATATACAAGTGGGATAATATTCTAAAATAAATTTTTAATTAGGTATTTCGAGCCTAAACGAAGCCTAGGATGAAGAGGAGTACTTGTTGGAAGTTTTTGGCCTGGGATTTTCGTTAGGAGACTTTTAGTTTGTGATGAATTCTATTAAATTTTAGAAAAATATTAGGTAATAGTTCGGATGAGACCCCCCCCCTTTTTCCTTTCTAAAATATTAAAAAATGGTCAGTCAGTCTTAGGTCATAGAACTCGTCGAACTGTGTCGAATGACACCAAAATCAACCCCTGGTCTTAACTTTGGGCCGAGATACAGACTGCCGAAAATTGAAAAATAAAAGGGTGGACCAAGCTCATTTTTTGGCTAAAAATTCGATTAAACAAATCGCTTTGCGCAGGGTTTTTGTCTGTATCTCGGCCCAAAGTTAAGACCGGGGGTTGATTCTGGTGTCATTCGACACAGTTCGACGAGTTCTATAACCTAAGACTGACTGACCATTTTTTAATACTCTTAGTAAGGAAAAATGAGGGGGGGTCTCATCCGAACTATTACCAAATATTATTCAAAATTTTGCAAAAAATTTTAATTTTCAAAAAATTTAGACATCGAAAAAAATAACCCCCCCCCCTCTAAAATAACCCCCCTCTAGAGGTCGATCGAAAAAAATAACCCCCGGGGGTTATTTTAGAGAAAATACGGTATTTTTATTTTGCAAGTAGGAACAGGAGACCATATTGTATTGAGAAGGAAAATGGCAGAAAAGGAAAAATGAGCGGAGCACTTCTCCCACCGCAAAACATGCAAGAAAAGGAAAGAAAATAGCAGATTCTCTTTGCGGACATGTAGACCGCCAACTGGACATTTACCTTACTAAAGTATCTACTATTCCCATTTTGTGTTTCGGTTATAGTTGGGTTTATCGAAATATCAAGAAGATGTACGTTTTTGATCTTTTTTTCAAAATAAATTAAACTTTTATTATTGAAAAAATTATAAAAGTTAATTGACAAACAATTAAAAACCATTTTGTTGTGTTAAACAATCTCGTAATTTATCAAAATTGAATGACCAAGTTTTATTTTCTTCTTTAAAATTTTTATCTTCCTCCTCAATTTCCTTATTTATTAATTTTTCAGATTCTATATAAAGACAATAAATAAATTCTGGAAATGTAATATTTGACGATCCTTCACTTCCATAATCATTTTCATCCAAATTTTGTGCAGCTATTGAATAAGCAATTGTTGGCAATTTTCGAAGAGCCCTTCCACTTAATTTTGCTTTTTGACAATTACTGGAAAGGTAAGAAGAATTTTTTTGATAAATTTAAAAAGAGCAAAAAATTTTTGAAGAATTTTTTATTAGGGAAAAATATTCAAGTAGATTTTAAAAATTAATTTTTTAAATCTCTCATAAATTATGTGTAGAATTGTATATTTGAGCAGTAATTGCAAAATATTAATTGTTAAGAGATGGAGACATTTTCATAAAAACCTTTCATTAAATCGGCGAAAGCATTGGGAAATTTTACTTTTTTTCTGGCAAAAATTTTTTAAAATTACTTATAATTCTGAGAACTAAATTTCGGAGAAAGTTACGCCTAATTATGTTAGGTAATCAAATTTAAACTCCAAAAAATTTTCAATTAAAAATCATAAAAAAATTTAAAAGATATTTAAATAAAAAAATAAAAACCTTGAAATCTTTTTAAATATTTCATTTTCTAAATTTTCTGTCCACCAATCAGGCTGACCACCATCATTAGCAAAAAGTCCTTTAACTCTTTTCATTTCATCAATACAATTTGTTAAAATTGAATTAATTACTTCCAAATTAGGACTTTTAAAATATAAAGATAATCCAATTCTGTCAACAAAAGCAGCATCCAATGCCCTTTCAATATTTGAAGTACAAATAATAAAAACATTTGAAAAACTGTTTAAAAAAGATTTTAAAGGTGAATTAATTTTAGAAAATTATTATTTCTTTTATTGTTATGTGGTTAAAAATCGAAAAGGATTTCAACAAAATTTTTAGTAATTTAAAAAATTTAAAGTATTTGAGAAATTACAAATTAATTATGTATGAGAAATCGTCAAACCTTTTAATTAAAAATAATGGGCAATCCTACCGTTTGGGGGGGGGCGCAGTTTTCTTATCATTATACTTTTTGTAAATCATATTTTCTCGACAATGTCCTAATTGATACAGGTCCTCGTTGCTGAAGCTAATCAAATCTAGTGACTCTCGACAGTCTTATAATGGTAAGAGGCGCCTCCCCCACCCCCAAACGGTTGGAGTGCCAAATAATGTTGCATATTACCGTTTTAATCTATCCAGTTGTGTAAGCATTGCATTAACTGCTCTGATTGAATCTGTCGGATCATTTCCAGAAAAAGCAGTCTCCCGTCCAATTGTTAGACTTTCAACCTTTTTAAATAATTAATAAAAAAAATTTTAAATATTTTCTAAAAAAACCTCATCAATCAAAACAAAAATTAAGCGATCAGTTCTTTCTGCCAATTCTTCAATTTTAGAAAATAATTTTTGGATAAGTTTTCCACTCTAAAAAATAAATTTTAAAATAAATTTATTAAAAAAATTATACTTCGCTAAACCATTTTGAGAAAAGACTGTGACTGTTAACTTCAACAAAAAGTGTTTGATTAAAAATTCGTTGTGTTTGTAGTGCCATTCTTTGAGCGACCGCTTTGCATAGAGTTGTTTTACCGGTACCAGGAGGACATAAAATTAAAAATAAATTTTTAATTTAAGAAAAAAGTAGAAATTGTAGTTAAAAGCTAAAAAGTGCCTAAGCTTACAACCTATTTTGATCCCAAAAAATTAGCAATTTATACTTTGTTTTAGACAAAATTAGGAATTTTTAAAAGAACATTTTAAAGGATTTTATGACATGTCCGAGAATATTTGTTAAGGATCCTATATGTGAACATGTAAAATGAAGTGATAATTCAACAAGCTAGTTCAAATAAAAAATACCATTCAAAAGTATTAGATGATTTCTTGATAGAATTTTCGGATCGATGCCAAAACGAGCAAACTTCAAAGAAGTCGAAATAAAGTTTGTTAGCTAGAATTTAATTTTTAGAATCATTTTTTTATTTTATAAAAAAACCTTAGATTTTGGACAATCATCAATTTCATAAATTAAATTCTCCCAAAATCCTTCAAATTCAATTGACGGCAATTCCCATTGAAATGTGCCAACTTGGCTATCTCCCTCATTATTTTCCTTTTCAGCAACTTCTTCCGCCATTTCACCATAATTGTTTGCAGTGTAAAAATAATAATTGGCAGCCTCTAAGCGTTCCGTGGTGAGATCAATTCTCTTAAAAATTAATGAAATGTTAAAAAACATTTTATATGGTTCAACACCAAAATGGCCAAACTTATAATATAAAAATATTAATGTAAACTAAAACGGAATTTGGCCATTACAAGAGTCAATTCTGAGATGTTTTTCTTTAACAAAACGAAAGTGGTGGCTATGAGAATCAGGAGGCTAAATACTACACGGGAATGACTTATTGTTAATGAAATATACGAATTAAATTAATTAATTTACTCAGATAAATAGCCAGAAAAAAATTTAAAAACTTAAAAAAATCATTTAATAAAAAAAATAACTTACACTTCCTCTCGATTTATCTAAACATTCAATGAAAATCCGTAAAATATTTCTTCCAATTTTATTGTTTTGTTCATCACTTGGCAAAAATGTATGAGGATTAAAAATATATTGAGGCATAATTTGCTTAATTTTATTAATTAAATTTTCGTCGTTTTCATCATTTTTCGGAGTTGAATTTTCCAATCTTATTTCAATATGCAATTTTCTCATCGATTTTTTGGCAGCTAAAAATTAAAAAATTCCTCCACAAATTAAAACAAAATCTTAAAAATTAAAATTTAGACTCACAAAAATTTAAAATAATTAATTGTTTTTATTTGGCGTTCTGTTTTTTAAGGCGGGCGAATTAACTTTAAACTTGTCACTGTCATTAATTGATTTTTTTGCTGCTTTTTATTGATTTTCTAATTTTTTAATTAAAAAGTTCTTTCTAATTTTATTAGTTTTCTATTAAAAAATGCCTTCAACGGCTAAAAATAATTCTAAAGAGCCTTTAATTCGTATTTATTCAACTCCTAAACTTAAAAAACGGATGAAACCTCGACGTCTGACGATGCCGGCTAATTTGCGCAATCCTCAGAAAAATGTTGATGAAATTGTTAAGCGTTATAGTATGCAATTGGAAGCAAAGGAGGCTGATGAAAAGCTTAGTGAGGAATGTTTGGTATTTAATTTTATTATTTTAAAAATTTTGGAATCTCTTCCATTTAAGAATTTTTTAGAAATTTTTAAACACTTGTAATTCCTTCGAACTTTACTTTTATCTATTTTTCCTTCCCTTTTTTAATATTTTAAATGTTTATTTTAAAATATTCAGGCAGAGATAAATACTTTGGAGAAGAGTTTTCAAGAACTTGATAGTTTTGAATTGCAAGTAGAACCAGTCAAAAGTCCTCCAAATGAAGATGTTGAGATGAAGGGGGGAAATAATGAAGATGATAAGAAGGATAAAGAGAAATCGAAAAATAGTGGAAACAAGAAAGGGAAAAAGGCTAAATTTACTAAGAAAAACACTAAACTTCAAGTCCAAGAAGAAGATAAGCCAACACATCGGCGTAGTATTCGTCATTTGTCTTCTTAAATGGAGAAAAATAAGGTTTGTTATTTAAAATTTCTATATTTAATTAGGCTGGGCATGTTTGGATTTTTCTCGGTAAGGCAAAATTAATTTTTTGTCTTTCCCTCATTAATTATCATTTTTGCCGTTTGAACAAAAAATTTATTAATTAATAACAATTTTAAATTTTAGATGGATGTATCAACCAAAATAAATTTTTTTGGAGAATTATTTGGAATTTCTACAAGAAAACAATTTAATTTTGTGTGTTTTTATGTTCTTCCTAAGTTCTTTTCTATCGATTTGCTTCTGTTTTTAAATGAGTATTCTATTTTTATTAAAAATTATTTGGGATTTGGAAATAAAATTTTATTTTGAGGGATAAAATTTTTAAAAAATTATTTTGCATTTGCAGTATATTATTTCGCCTTTTTAGTTTAACTTTAATTATTCAAGAGTATTCTAGAACGAAATTGAACAAAAATATTTTTATATACTTATAAAATTATATTTTAAATTTTCGAAAGTCTAGGGATTTAGCTATTTATTAAATTAATATAAATAGAGAAAAACATTTGCCAATACATATTAGTAATGTCAGGAAATTTGAGGCAAATTAAAAATGTTTTATTAAAAGTATTTCCACAAATTGGTCATTTAATAAATAATGAAAAAGAGATATTTAACATACACAAATTTTTCTATTTATAAAACGCTGAAAAAATATACAACTTCATAGTATGGAAATGACAAGCATTTAGTCTTTTTTGAAATAAATAAAGTTATTTTATATTTTAATTAGATATTTGGAAACCCTTCATAGGCTTTGTTATATGTAGATAATTTAATTTTTGTCCTTAAAAATAACAATTCGGGAGTTTTGTGATGAAGGAACCGATGTGCGTTAATTAACTCCTAAGTGATCCGTTTACTTACGAGTTCTTGAGGTTTTGGACGCGTAATCAATTCTGGTGGTTCTGTTCCGTTCAGAGGCCAAAATAATTAAAAACAAGAAAATAACTAGAGAGAGTTTTTGTATCAAATAAAAATTAAATTCTTTATCCTTATAATTTCTCTCCAACCCGCCCTCAACCAAATTTTTATAACCCAAACTCTTCATAAAATCTCTGTTCCGAAATATGATAAATTCGGAAACTTTACTTTGAAGAATATTTTTTTAAGTTATAAAAACATTTATTTGTTTCCTAATATACAACAATTGACGTCAATAATAAATGAAGAGCAACAGCAACAACAAAAATAAAATTAACAAAAAAGTATTGTTAAATTGCCCCCTAAACAACAATTCCTTTTATTCTTTTTTAAATTTTTCTTTATCGACAAAACATCTTCAAATAATTTTTGTCAATTGTCGAGAGTCTTTAACAACATTTAATAATAAAATATCCGTTATTTTCCAAATAAAAGAAAATTTTAAAGAATTATTTGTTGATTTAAATAAAACAACAACAAATTGCTTTTATAAAATAATTAATTTTTCTAAAAAATTAAATATTTTATTTTTTCTATTAAATTTAATTTCAACATTTATTTATTTAATTACTTTATTATTTGCTTTAATTATTTCTTTTATTTATTTGATTTTGAAGGGAGAATTTAATTTATTTTTATTTTTTATAATATTTAATCAAGTCTTTCTTGCAAATTATTGGTTTGTTTTTTTGAATAAAATATTTTGATTTAAAATTTAATTCCCCTCCCCCCTCCCCCCTTCCCTTCAATATTTTGATAAAAGGATCAGTACTTGTCTATTATCTCCCCACATTTTCCTTTTTTCCTAATCTGATCGGATATAAATTTTTCTGATCACTTTTACATAAAAGTGCACACTTATCGACTTGTAACTTTTTATGGGCGATCAGACTTTATCTATCCAGTAAAAAGAATAGCGCTCATCGAGAGCTTTCGAATGATATAAACTTCGCTCGGATTGGATTAAGGACAAAAAAGTTATATCCAATCAAATTGGGAAAAAAAGAAAATGGGGGCTTCCAAAATCCAAAATTAGGTATTTTCTATTAATTTAATCAACTATATATTTTATTAAAATATTTTTATTTCATTATAAATTTAAGTCAATCAATGAGTGTTACAAAAAATATTTTAATAAATAATACAACTCCATCCCCAAATAAATTACATAAAATTCGTCAACACAACAATAATAATGAATTATTTGTTCAACCTCCCAGTTTAGCTATATTTAGTGAAAATAAAAAAAGAAATAAACAATTGGAGGAAGATAAAGATTTTATTGATAATAATGAAGATGAAGAGCCTATATATGAAGAAATTGAATATTATTTGGAGGATTTGGATGAAAAAGAAGAAGAAAATAATTTTAAAGAAATTAAAACTACAACAGCAATAATTAGTAGTAGTAAATATTTAAATAATAATTGGTTAGCGGCAGAAGGAATTATTGAATCAACAACGAAAGAAGAAGTTTTGAAATTTTTTGATGATAAAAAGGAAAATGATAGGTAAGAAAGAATATTTTTATAAAATAAATGTATTTTAAATTAATTGTTTATTTATTAACTATTTGGGGTACACCCCAACTTACCGCAGGGCTATTCTTTCAAAATTGTCGAATCCGGTACGACCTGGCATGGTTCGATTCAGCTCGTCGAGGGGCATTGAACCATACAAGGGCATTCCGGATTCGACAATTCCGAACGAAGTTATAGCCCCGCGGTAAGTTGGCCTGATCCCAACAATTTGAATAGACAATCAAAAGAAAAAATTTTAATTATTTTATATTCTCCCATATTTTCTTAATCAAAATTTATTTGAATTAATCAATTAATTACATATATAAAAAATAAAAATTTTCATTCAATTTAATTTTAATTAAACAATTTACATATTCAAATAAAAACTTTCATTATTTTAACTCTCAAATATTTTAAATTTTTAGTAAAATTACTTAGAATCAAAAATATACCTAAATTTATTTGTTTGTTTTTGTTAATTAACCGCTTTAAAAACTCTTTCTTGACGACTATAAACCACTTCAGAACAAAACTAAAAACTCTCTTATTTTAATTACTAATTTTCTTTAAAATTTCTGTGTTTGCTAATTATTTTTATTTTTAACTTTAAACTTCTTTTAAATATTTACTAATCTTTTTTTGTTTAAAAAATTACCTATTTTTTAACTTTTAAAATGTTCCTTTTTAGTTTAAAAATTATTTTTTTAGTTATTTATTTAAATTAAATTTTAAATATGGGAAAATTGCACGCACACCTTTTCCTTTTATTTTTAAAAAGCACTTTTTCTCTAAATAATATGAAAATAATATTTTTAAGGAAAAAATAGAAATTTTTTTTTGGATTTTTAGAATATATTTATTTATACAACTGATAAATTTTTGGAAGAAAAAAACCCTATTTTTATTTTTCTATTAATAATAATTTTTTTTATTTAATTTTGTCTATATTTTTAAATAATTTTACAGAAATAAAATATTTTTTAATTTTATTTTAAAAAATAAAATTTTTTTTTGTCTTTTTTCCGTTTCATTTCCTTTTGCCTTATCCGTCGCGCACAGATTCTTTTTTCTTTCATTTTATTTTTCCTCTTCAAGTATTAATTAATTATTGTTGGCTTTTTTATTATTTTTTTTATTTTTTATTTAATAAAAAAATTTATTTTGAACCTTCCAATTATTTGTAAAATAAATTTAAAAAAAATATTTTTTTAATTATATTTTAATAATTGCCTATGTATCTCCTCTATAAGTCTGTAAGAAATCTTGTTCAATTTATTAAAAGAAATTTTTATTTTTTTAATTTTATATATTTTTATTCTTTTTTTTTTTCAAAAATTATTTAATAAATTCAAAATCCCTCAATTCCTTTAATTAGCCTTTTATTTTTTTGTTTTTATTTATTTTTCCCAAAAATTTCAATTTTAAATATTTTTTTTTCAAAAAATTTCTATTTTTTATTAATGCATTAAAATAAGAAAATATAAATTTAGCTAATTAAGCTAAAAATACTCTTTATTTAATAAAAAAATTTTATTTGGCAAATAAAATGGAATATCCATTCGGAATATTTGCCAATTTATTTTTTAAATAAATTTTAAATAAAAATTAAAATAATTATTTAGACACATTTTAATAAATATAAATCTGGTAGGGAGCTAAAAATATACATATTAGCAACCCTTTAAAAATATCCCGATTAAATTTTCTTTTCTTCTTTTTAACAAATTGCAAACCACCCGTACCCGACATTCACTTTATTACAACCCCAATTCTGAATAGAATTGGTAGAGATGTCCAAGACTCTTGGTCTTAAGTCTTGACTCGAGACTTTTCTTGGGTTTATTTCGGTCTTGGTCTTGGAGTGTAGTCTTGGTCTTGAGTCTTGGAAAATTTTCGGTCTTGGACATCTCTAAGAATTAGGGTTATCATAATTTTTAAATTTTGTTTTTGGCACACCTCTGCTATTTAACTAAGAGCGATTACCCTGATTCTTGTTAAATATTATTTTCTTTTTAATTATTTAAAAAATATTTTTCATTATTTTTTATATCCACTCTTTCTATTTTGTTGTTTTTTTATTTAATGAAAATTACTTTTTTTGGTAATATGTGCGTGTGGGATTTTGCCAGATTTGGTGGCCAAAAAATGTTTTCTTTAAAGTACATTTAATAAATGACAAAAAGTATGAAAACTACCATTAGAAAATAATAATTAAAAATTATTTAAATATAATTTTAAGCGAAAAAGTAATAATATTTTTCTGATAATTTTTAGTCAAAAAAGATCTGTTATAGAATCTGTCTAACAAAAATTCCATTATCTTTATTTTCACATAAATTCTAATTTAGGTAGAATTCATAAAATTTTTATAATTTTGTTTAAAAATTAATTAATATTTAATTTTAAATTTAAACTAAATTTATATTTAATATTTTAATTTTTAAATTCAATTTTTTGTTAAAATTATTTTAAATGTAGACATATTTATTAATTTAAAATACCAATTTTTTATATTTTTAGCAATATAATAATTAATTAATTAACGAATTGTAATAGTTTAATTAAAAATTAACTTTTATAAAAATAAATTTAAAGACTATTTATTTAGTACCAGATGGTTTTTCTCTGATTTTTTTTTATTCTTTCCCTTTTTCTCTCCTCTCACATCGGCATCCTTTTTGCGATTTTAAATGTTCGTAAACTTCTTTTTAGGGGAACATGTGTTTGCCAGGATATTCTAACGATTAAAATACATTTATTTATTTGGTTTTTACAGAAAAAAACTTTGTTTATGACATAATAAATGATAAAAATAGAAAATTATTTCTAATCCTCTTTTATTTATTTTTAGTAATTATATTTAGCCTTTGGTCAATTTTTTTATTTATAAATATATTTTTTGTTAGATTTTGGACTTTTCTTTTAAATTTAGAAAATATTAAGAATTAAAAAAAATTATTTCGACATGCCGTAAAGCTACTTTTATTCCAATATATTATACTAGAATGAAATCTAAATTTTTCAATTCGTTTGGGAAACATTTTTTACACATTTTATTTTATACTATGTTCGAAAATTCTTTTAAAATAATTTTTGTTCTTTTACAAGCTAACAAAATTAAAAATACATTTTTGTTCAAATTAATTTTTGTCGAGAGATTTTCGTAAAAATTTCTAAAAATTAAAATAAAATTTGAATAATATTAAAAATTTTGCAGTTTAAATAATCATTTCATAAAATAAAACAAAAAATTTCCCCAAGGAAAAAAAGCAAAAATAACACCCTTTTACTTATGTATTTACATAGCTGCTAATTGCATGTTTTCAATTAAAAATCTATTTATTTAAAATAACTTTAAAGTCTATTATTATTTGTATTTTTTCTTCAAGTTTTACATATTATTTTTATTAAAAATAATTATTTTTTAAATAAATAATAAAACTAAAGAGGTGTTGATTTTAGGGTTGTCGGTTCCTGGAAATTTTCGGTTCCGAGACCGAACAGAAGAAACGAACCAGAAAAATCTTCGGTTCTTCGGTTCTGTTCAGAACCGAAGAACCCTCTCCTTCTCCCTAATAATGAGAGTTGATTATCTAAATACTATGTACTTTTCTTCTTATTTTTTATTTTTAATTAAAAATTAATTTAAGAAAATATTCTTTATTTTTTGCATGTTTTCTAAACAAATTAAAATCTATTTATTATTTTCTATACAAAAATTTAAATTATTAATTTCATCATTTCTCTCATTATTTTTCATCAATTTCTTAAATAATGGAATTTATAATATTAAAAATATTTTTATTTTATTTATTTTAATAATTAATATTAAAATGTTTAATTCAAGGTAAATATTTTTTTGAATTAATTTTTAGAAATTAACAAAAAATTTGGAACTTTAATTGCATATCTATTTTTAAAAATTAATAAGAAAATTTATTTTTTAGGAGCAGTCCAAGTTCTGATACTGAAATTCTCTCACAATTGCTCAATCGAGGCTATGACTGGCGTGTTCGTCCACCAGGAACAAATCTTTCCTTAGATGGTTTTTAATTAAAAATATTTCCTCTCTTCAATAATTTTTAACTAAAAATAAGATAAAATATATAGGAGTAGGCTTAGTCCTGAAACTAGTTCGAATCATTTATTCTTTAGCTGTTCAATTTTGCTTTATCAACAGGCTAGGCGGATACTTCCCCAACCTTCTTTGTTAATAAAAAAATTAAATTTCCCAAAATTAAAATTTGTTATAGTATATTAATTATTTTCTTTTAAACATTTTTAAATTTTCTTAAAGGAGATCACGGCCCAGTTGTTGTAAATATAAATATGTTAATACGTAGTATATCAAAAATAGATGATGTAAATATGGAATATAGTACACAATTAACATTTAGAGAGGAATGGGTAGATGGAAGATTGGCATATGGATTACCTAATGATCAAAAACCCGATCATATTATTTTAACTGCTGGACAACAAATTTGGATGCCTGATACTTTTTTTCAAGTATTTTTTAAAAATTATTTAAGGAGGGCTTGAATTTTTTGTTATAAGTTTGGTCGACATATTTTCAAAAAATAATTATTTAAAAATAATTAGAGATTGAACCGAGGCAAGATCTCAATCAAAAATTTGTTCGATATTTTCCAAGATATCTATCTCGATTCTTGTATAACATTCACGGTCCGATCACTATTAAAGATACAAAATAAATAATTTAATATTTTTAGTAAAATTAATTTTTAGAATGAAAAGCAAGCTAGGAAACACGAAATTGATAAACCTAATGTACTTATTAGAATACATAAAGTAAATTATTTTTAATTAAATTTATTTTATTTAAAAAATATTTAGGATGGTAGAATTTTATATAGTGTGAGGATTTCACTTGTTCTTTCTTGTCCAATGTTTCTTCAGGTAATTAATAAATTTATTTTTAGAAGTAATTTATAGCAAGTACTAAGGGGTTTTCTTTATATTTTCTCTAAAAATTAATTTGAGAACATTTTTGTAAAGAAAATATTAAATTTAAAATAAAATTAAACATCCTTTTTTAAAAAGTATTATCCAATGGATGTCCAGACTTGTTTAATTGATATGGCATCATATGCTTATACAGATACTGATATTGGTATATTATAATTAAATATATGTAAATTATTTTAATTTTAGAATATCGTTGGAAAGAAGTTCAACCTGTTCAATTAAAACAGGGTTTAGAATCCTCTTTACCTAGTTTTCAATTAACTAATGTTTCTACTGGATATTGCACATCCAAAACAAATACTGGGACTTACTCGTAGGAAATTTTACAAAATTATTTAAAATATCCTTTTTTTATTTTTAAAAGATGTCTCCGTACAGTTTTAGAATTAAGAAGGCAATTTAGTTATTATTTATTACAATTATATATTCCATCATCTATGCTAGTTATTGTTTCTTGGGTATCATTTTGGTTGGATCGTACAGCTGTTCCTGCAAGGGTCACTTTGGGTGTTACTACTTTGTTAGTTTATTAATTTATTTAGTTTATAAATTCTCTCCAAAGAAATTATTTAAAAAACTTTAATAAATATATCTTTTAGACTAACAATGACTACTCAAACATCAGGAATAAATGGTAACTAGAAATAATTTTAAAAATTTTCAATCTGAATGAAATATAATTTAATATTTGTTTTTAGCTAAACTCCCACCTGTTAGTTATAGTAAAGCAATTGATATATGGTGTGGTGGTAAGTAAATTATAAACTATGTCGAATCTCGATATGAATTGCTGACGGGAATGAATTTTATAGACATATTAAGATGAGGAAAATACTAATAACGGGGAGAGGTGTTATCGAGATTCGACTATATATTAATTTATTTAAATCCTATTTTTTCTAGCCTGTCTAGCATTTATTTTTTCGGCATTATTAGAATTTGCCTGTGTTACTTACATATCATCTAGAATGTTTTATAAAAGTATTTAAATATTATTTTAATTTAAAAATAATTTAAAAATAGGAACAAGAAATAATAGAGTATTGGCAAGATATAGAGGAGAAGGACGTTTACTTTCAGTTTTCAATCCTCAATCACAACGGCCATCAATATGTCCAGGATATGAAATGCCTCCAAACTTGTTAACTCATAGGCCGAGTTTACATTATACTCCATTGACTACACAGTTTATGGTAAATCATAGAAGCAAATACTTTCAATAACCGGGATTATTAACAGAAAATATTATAACTTTGGTTAACTGTTAATTAAAATAACCAAAAGTATATTTTGGTTATTTTATGTCCGAAAATTCGGACTACATAAATATATGAATCAGCAAAGTACAGTTGCCATTTTTGCAAACGAGCAGGCCTCAAAAACCTAATATTTGGCACTTCTTTCTAAATACCTTTTTTAAATTTTATTTAAAGGATGATGAAATTGAAGAAGTTTGGGTTCGAAGAGCTGATATCCCTACTTCTCCTCCACCACCTATTTTAAAACAAAAAACATTATCTTCATCAGATGAAAGCATTCAAAGAAATTCAACAAAAATAAATAATGATAACAAAGAATATTTTAATGAAACAAAAACATCTATTTCACTTCCATCCCCTCCACAACAAAGAAGACAAAATGAAAGAGAACAAAGTTGTTTGTTAATATTTGGTCGAAGACTTCCTTTAATTGGAAGGTTAATTAGAAGGTTAGAAGCAGAAGTAGATCCAGCAAAAAGGGCTGATTATATCTCAAGTAAATTTTAGAAATAATTAGGGACGATTCTTTGATTGGGACTCTAAGTAAACTTAGCTAATAAATTTGCTTAGCTTTCGAAAATTATAAATATTACAGGGATATTATTTCCACTTATATTTGCCTTGTTCAATATGGCCTACTGGTTTAGGTACTTGAAACTTTAAATGGTACTATTCAGAGAATTATAATGATAATTTTTTTAATAATTAATATTAAAACTTTATTCCTTACTAAATAATCAAAATAAATTAGGCAATGTAAATATTTTTATTGAAAATTATCTCAATGATTAAGATATTTCATTCAAAAATAAAGAGAAAAATTTATCAAAAATTAAGTAGAATAAAATATAAAACCATGCAAAAAGCTACTTACATTTAATAGTTAATCGGACCTCAATTGTAGATATACCCCTTGTGACTAAAAAATTACATCTTAAATCGAGTGTATTAATTACTACAGCTAAGGCTAACCAAAGGGGGCATATCTACAAATAAAGTTCGATAATAAAGAAGTAAATTTAAAAAAATTTTATTATTAAATAAGTATATTTATATATTAGCTGCATCTTTTAAAAATATTTTCCTAAATATTATAAATAGTATACAATTTTTATAAGTCATAAAAACAAAGTGACTAAATAAGATCAAAAAAGCGACAGACTATGTATGGCAAGAGAAATAAGAAGGAATAAGTCGTGAAAATAAAATTTAAATATTCTCTATTTTGTATGATCACAGGAATAAAATAAATCGTAATTTAAAGATAAAATTTTTTTAGAAAAGTTCAAAACAAATTCTCAATATACAGAATAGAGATTACTAAACAAATGTCACTGACACTAAATATTTCATAAAAATTAATTAGAATTAAGCAATTAGAAAAATAAATACTCTAAATTAAGGCCTCAATGTGTGTCGAAATAAACCTTTCATAATACATGCATAAAATAATAACCGATGCTTAGAATTTAGGATAGAATCAAGTAAAAATCGAAGAAGAAACTAAACCTTCCTTTGAAGCAAAAGTTGGGGAAAGATTTTCTTTACGAAGAAAATTGACTGGAAACTCAACCAAAAACCCAACTAGTTTTGAAAGGCGTTCTTTTGCCGCATCTTGATCATCATCTGCTAATTTGTTTTCAGCACGCCAAGCAAGAAGTTCATCGAATGTTTCAACCTAAAATTAATTTAAAAATAATAAAAAAACTATAAATTGTAATAGAAAAGAAGTAAAAACTATTGTCCGGGCATAAATAACAACCCATACATTTCTAAATAAAACCCCAATTATTACACACAAATACAAAAAACATACCAAATTTGTAGGGAATACTTTAAATACTTCTTCATAAATTCTAGTATTCGATTCTGCTATTCTACACCAAATATCTTCATAAAATGTATTACTAATAGGATCTTCTACATTAATTTGAATTGTTGATGGTGCTTTAACTCGCGGATATGTTCCTTCTAAAAGACCCAAATGTTCCATCATCAAACGTTTTCGAAGTGAAAAGGCAAATTTCCCAGCTTTATAAGGTTGATAGTTCATTTTTGTGTCGATAAATTCATGGTCAGTTATAAGTAAACAAACCTTAAAAATTAAATAAAATACAAAAAAAAATATAAAACCTCAGAATCTCGATTACCCGCTTGAGAACGATCATTAATATTTGCACTGCCAATAATTGTATATAAATCATCAACAATTAACAATTTGGAATGGATATAAACAAGCTCTGTCACCTAAAAGTTGACAAAAAATTAAAAAAAATTTTTTTAGAAAGATAACCATTTTCCCACAAAGTAAATCCCAAGTGCGAAGTGAACAAAAAGAAATATACTTCTGTACATTATCAACACCAGCTAGCCTTAAATTCTCAACCATTGAATGTTCTCCTTTAGCAATTGAAAGCATTGTCCAATGGAGTACGGCCAACAATGCAGAATAAGAAGTAGCACCAATATCCCCCTCGAAACCAGGTAAAAGTGGAATTAATATGAAAACACGGAATGTTTCATTTTCACTAAATTTTATGAGAATGAAAATTAAATGGAAAATTTTACCGATGAGCTCTGATTATTCTATCACAAATGACACGACATATTTCTAAAAAATTAAAGATTAATTTTATAATTTATAACCAAATTCAAAGTCAATTTTTGACAATATTAATCATTAATTTACCCACCATTATTAACATCCGGACTATTAATTAATGAAACAAAGAATTGATTTTCAATGTAAATATAATGACGAGAATTTGCAATTAAGGACACATATGCTTGTTGAATGCTATCTTCTGTTTTGTCAATTAATGTTGACCAATGAGAAACTGAACGTAAAACTTGAACTTCCACACGTTGAGTTTCGGGGCTAAAGAATATTTTTGGCACTCGAACGGAATTGTATGATTTTGGAACGAGATAGGGATAGGCATTGTTGTCTTTGAGTTTTTCTGTCTAAAAAATGAATAATTAAAAATAATTTAGAAATTAAACCTTTGTGGCATTCCATCGCTGAATAAAATGCCTGGCCACATCTCTGGCCGCTGACCCATAAACAATAGAATGAATGTCGTGCCATGGCATTCTTGGCTTATCATAGCGATTAATGAAATCTGACAAACTAAAAATAAATTCTGATAATTTTAAGGTTAAATACCGCTAAATGCAATATCAACATCAACAAAATCTTTGTGTACAAAATTAACGTAATCCTTTCCAGGCCATAATTTACCAGCTCCCTGAAGTCCTGACATATCAACTTTTGAATCTTGGAGACGACAATAACTATGGAAAAATAAAGGTTTGTAATAATGGAGTGAGATTATAAATCTCACAATCAACTTCCACCCAATGGATATTTAAATAATTATTTTATTAATTTCAATTGAGATCAACTTACTTAACAATATATTCATCATGTGTTTCTTCTGATGGTTGTAATGCCAATCTCCATCGACGTCTTGCTTTCTCTGGTCTCAAGTTAGAAACAACTCGTCTCACCAAAGTTCTTTGTTTAGGTTCCATTGGAAAAGCAAGCAATGCAATAGCCCCAATAGAATTTCTTTTTTCTCTAAAATTAAGTTTTAATCAATTAAATAAATTAAAATAAACTTTGCTTTATCAATTTTTTCAGTTCCATTGCTTTCGAAATTTCTTGTAGAATTTTCTTCATTAGTTATTGATGTGGAATCATGCTCTTCTAAGGCCGACAAATTTCCAGTAAAATTATTGAAACGTATACTTGGAGTAACATTCTTTATTTCGGATGTGAAAGCTTCCACAGGAGTTGATAATTGGTTTGGAGTGTTTGTTATCGGAGTTGTTTCTCTTGAACGGCTAGAACGAATTCTGTCTACTGCACGGTGCATTACATCTTTAAAACGGCCACCCTGTGCCGGTTTATTTCCATCAATGATTGTTTTTTCTAATATTTTTACATTTTCACCATTCTCTTGAACATTAGTTTCATGCTCTTCAGTTAATCTAATTTCTTGAAAATCACCAGTTGTGGAAACTGAGACCTGAAACAAAATATTAAAGTTAAAATCCTAACGAAAATTACTTTTGTTTTAGTAGATTGATCAGCAAACTGAACAGAACCCAAATCAGTAAGTAAATGCTTTGAGTCGTCCCAACGTCCATAACAAAAATCAATTCCACCTACAAAAGCAATCAATTAATCAATAATTAACAACTTCTCGTGATGTGCCCAAAAGAAAGTTCCAGAACCAAGATAATGATCAGGGTGGCGCATAACCTTAAAATTTTTAGCAATCTCGCATTCACAAAAATTACTATAAAATTACAACAAACTTTTATATTTGGATGAAGACCTTGAAGCAATTTTTTGGAATACAAACTTTTTAGACCCAAAGCCATCTCCATCTCCTTGTAGACAAGAACAAATATTCTTACACCCTTTTCCGCCTTTCTTTTTAATGTGTAATCCAAACGCCAGTGATTACCTTCAGCCATAGGACGTCGCAAAAATATTTCTGGACTCAACCACCTTAATATTAAAATAATTATATTTACAATTTATTTTAACTAAAGGCTAGTTAAAAAGGTCAGCAGAATTTTAAATTAATTATTAGAAAACAGAAATTTCAAGTTAGTATTAAAATTTCAAATAAATACCAATCTGCAATAAAAATTTCTTCTCTAGCCATTTCAATAAGTGAAGAGACTTTTTCCCAACAATCTTTTGCATCCACAAACCATTGACAATAAGAATTTAATCGCTGAGGAAATGAAGAACCATATCTCTTTTTATGTAACCAAATTTGACCACTTCTCTCTTCAGTGCAATTTTTAATTGTATCTACCCAATCTTGAGTATCTTCTTCTGTTGAACATTTTAACATTAAAACACTAAAAATAATCTTTACATAGCAAAACCTAATAGAAAAAACAAAACTGTTGAAGATTAGAAACAATAAATTCTTTAGGACGTTGTTTTGTATTAATTAAAAGCTCGTGTGAATTAATTTCAAATTGTTCATCGAAAAGGAGTACAAGACGTATTTGCTCATTAGAGGGATCCATATATGCAACCTAAATAAAAAATAATTAGAAATTCGAAATTAAGACAAGATGAAGGTTACTAAACATGATAGAATGACAAGATAGAGGAAATCCAGGCAGTCAAGGGCGTATCCAGGGGTCGGTTTTGGGCCCCCTGGATACGTCCTTGCAGCCAGTAATGCCTATAATTGCCTTTATTTTTACAAAAAAAACTTACATAAGTATCCTTGACCATTAACCATCTAGATAATTAAAATTTAACTTTAGAAAAAATTAAAAAAGCAACCTTCTGCTCCAAGGAAGAAGCCAACTAAGGCAAAACTGTTTACAACCAATATATACTTTGTTACCACCGGGCCGTTTCTTTACTTTCCCTTCTTTGTATTTTCCACCAAGTTCATTAATAAAGGAATAACGAGAAACGTCGAGAAATTCTGCCTTAAAATTTTATTTATAAAAAAAGATTGGTCTTTTAAGAAAAAGAAAGGTGAGCTCCCACAAAAACTTAGAATCATTCATAATGTTTGTATAAAATATTAAGATAAATATATCCAAGAGCTAACCTAGCAAGAAACTAAAAAATTCATATAAGACAGTTAAAGAAATTGTTTTGACTTAAAAAGAGGTCCATAAATCAGAAATAAAATAATTAGAAAAATCCATAAAGGAGAAGACAGGAAATTTTAATATTCATAAAATAGAATAAAAGGAACCTTTATGTGCCTGTTTCAAATTAAATTTCTTGATATTTTTACATATAACTTATAAATACTAATTTTAATTTCTTTAAAAAACACCGTTTCGTGATATTCTCTGTTTATTGGAATTTCAAGTACAGATCGAAGCCATTTCTCCAATCTTTTTGCTCTTTCTTGCATTTGAGTGTCTGACAGAACAGAATCAGGTAAAACAGGAAAATGGGGTAATTGATTAGCTGTTTGGAATTTTAAAGGTATTTGGTGTGTTGAATTTTGTTGTGAAGAATTGTTGTTGATTGAATTATTTTCATTTGAAGTTTTAGAAACTAAAAAATTGAAAAAATTTGTAAATGAAATTGGAAAGATTAAATATCTAAACGATTATAGTAAAGACTTGACTTAAGATATTAGAAAATATATGAGAACGAAAACCAAAAATGATGAAGAACCCGTTCTCTACGTATATTGAAAAAAGTATAATAATTAAAGAAAACCTCCACTTGTCTCCCATGTAGAATCGGCAACACATCCCTCATTGTAATCATCAATCTCAGGAGATTTGGAGAGAGTTAACACCTAAATAAAAAAATTAATATAAAGATCCAAACAAATTTTTTAAATTACAATTAGAAATTAATTTTTAAAAAGGGAAAATAAATCCAAAATTAAAAAATATCATCCTTATGTCTAAAAAAGCAAATAAAAACTAAATTTTAAATAAACTTCAAAAAATACCGGATATAAATTTGGCTCTTTTCCTTGTTTTTGCTTATCATCTTCTTCAATTGTTGTACCCTCAATTACTTCTTCAATTCGATGTCTTGCCCTTAAATTATCCGTAAATTTTTATTTAAATGAAAAAAAAACCTTCTAACTGGAGCTTTAAACATTTCAGCAGCTCTGTGTGCCATTAAACGACTTGATAAATAAGAAAAGTCTTTATATCGTTTGAGAACCCTCCATTTGTATCGACCATGTTCAAGTTCAATTGTATAACTATAGAAAAAGTCAAAAATAAAGTTAAAAAATCTAAAGATGTTAAAAATTAATTACGTTTAAATTAAAATATTTATCTTGGTAATGGTGCAGAATTGGGGAGACGACATCTTAAGAACACCCTAAAATTATTATTTTTCTTTGAAAATAATTTTCTAGGTAATCGACCATTCTGATCAAGAATTTGAGCTTATTGTTAGACTAGTAATCAGTATGGTCGATTACAAACATAAAATTATTTTCGGAAAAAATAATAATTTTTAACGTGTTTTTAAGGTGTCTCCCCAATTCTGCAGCATTACCTTTTATTTTAAAAAGGAAGGCAAGGGGAACCAAAATAAAATAAAAATTTATAAATTTTATAAAATTACTTACATAAAAGGATTTAAAATATGATATCCAGTAGAAGTGTCCCTTTGTACTTTAATAATTGTTGCCTCAACAGGAAGACAAGGAATCCAATAACCATTTTTTCTTACTTCAATTTGACTTTCATAAATTGTTGAATAAGGAATATATCCTTTTCTTCGTTTTGGACTAGTTTTTAATTCTTCAGCATTTCCATCACAATCACAACTTGTATCAACCAAAGGATTAGAAATATCAGTAGTTGGTTGATGTCCCATTTAATTTCTAAAGGTTTAAGTATACCCAATAAAATAATAATTGTTAATATGTATATTAATTTAAATAATCTACTAATGTAAAAAGGAAAAAAATTATAAGAAATATCAGCTGGAAATTTTAATTTAAAGTTGAAAATATTGTTGGACAGACAAAAACACGGACTAGTACAAAAGACCGGCGCAAAAATAGACCGGAACCGGCCTTTTAACAACTTTTTGCCCGTTCCGGTCATTTTACGCACTGGTCTTTTGTACAGGATCCAAAAAAAGAAAAAAAGGAGAAAAGTTGTAGCCAATTGAGTCAGAATATGTGGGACACGCCCAAAACGGCGCGCGGCCATAACGGCGCAAAGTCATAACTTGCTTCAAGATTTCTTAATCTTACAAGATTTAGCATCAAACGATTCCTCTCATCGAGCTAGGGAGATTGGTACCAAAATTGACAAGGGCCAGACATTTTCCAGCAAGTTATAGCTTTGCGCCGTTATGGCCGCGCGCCGTTTTGGGCTGTACCCAGAATATGTAATGCGAACACAATTAGGGGTACGGCCCACTTTGTCGCGCAGCCACATTGTCGCAGAGCCATAACTTGCTTTAAGATTTCCGAATCTTTCCAAATTTAGTATTAAACGATTCCTCTCATCGAGCTAAAGAGATTGGTACCAAAATTGATAAGGGCCAGAAATTTTTTAGCAAGTTATGGCTCTGCGACAATGTGGCCGCGCGACAAAGTGGGCGTGTCCCCACAATTAGCAACCGACAACTCATTTTTAGTTTTGTTTGGAGAGATTTACATTTTAAAAAGCCCTTCTAATACATAGTTTTTAAGTTCAAAAAACTGATAAACAAACGAACTTATTTGAAAACTTTTAAATTATTTTCATCAAAGTTAAAAGAATTGAAGTGTTTGAAAAGAAAGGGAATTTTTGTTGGATAAACAAAAAGAAAATAAAAAGAGAGAGAATTTTTGTTAAATTTTTTATAAAGTTTTCCTGTCAACATTTGAGAAGGAAAGAAAAGGGAATTTTTAAAAAAAAAGTGGTTGCAGAATTCTAAAAAAGAAAAAAAATTTTTTATTCCCAAATGACTGGTTGATTCATTCTTTTTCATTTGACAAATTTTTCTTATTTTTCATCCAATGAATTTAGAGGAGATGCGTCCGATTAATCAATTAATTTTGTTGAAAAATAGAAAAGAAAGGGAATGGCCAAATTATAGTATAATACTTAACAAAATTTTATTAATACCACAATAGTGGTTTTGTTATAATTATTAGAGGACGGATTTTTATTGAAATAAAATTGCAAAACATGACCATAAAATATTAAGATAAATCGGCAAAATATTGACAATAATTAGTTAAATATTGAAATAAATTATGGTATATTTAATAACAAAATATCTAAAAAAAGTTGAAATTTTATAAAAAATTAATCCTGTTTTTCAAAATTTTATGCTAAGTAAATTTCCAAATTTTCTGGAGCGCCTTTCCATTCTATGTTTTTATAAATGCAAAATAATCGCTCAATATCAAAAATTGTAATGGGGCAAACCTTATTGACTCAAGAAAACTTGTGACATGTCGATACTATGGTCGGCGGATTGCCATGATATCCTAATCCGATCCGAAAATTTCGGATATCCAGTCTCAACCGAAATTTTTATTAAATTAGTGGAGATTGTCCTGCGATGAAGAATGTCTCGTGAATGGTTAACGGTAAGGCAACGTAGTGGATAATAAGTAGAGATGGGATTTATATATGGATTATTAATCGAAAAATATGGACATATAATGTGGACTAAAAATCTAAAAATATGGACTGAAATATAGACTAAACACCGAAATATCGACTGAAAAATTGGAATTTTTAACAGAAAAATATTTTTTCACATTTAAATCATTTGGTTTTGTTCACAATTCGAGATACGATACATTTTAAGGTTTTTTGGTTCAAATCGAGTAAAGCTTCGAATAAACTGAATAATTTTTGAGTAGAAATTATTTGAAAAATTTTTGTCAAAAAAATTTTCGAAAAAAATTTTCAAAAATTTTTATAAAAAAATTTTTTTTTAATATTTTAATAAAGAGAAAAAATTATATTATTATTTTTTATTCGCTTCTTTATACATAATTTAAATAATTTACTAGTATTCTCCAAATTTCTGTTACTAAACTATACAATTTCTTCAACTGATCGAACACAAAATAGCTAAATATGTACTTTTATCTAAACCTTTTTTTTAACTTATCTTAAATTTACAACTTTAGGAATGCATGAATATGGATATTAATAAAGCTTATTAAAAGTCTGAATACTGTACAAAAAATTTAAATAAAGGGATTTCTCCTTCGTTCTTTCTCATTGGCTTCTTCATTTATTGCTTTTATGATGATTACACAAAAAATTATGTACTTATCAAAGCTTTGAAAATATGAACATATATTTAATTCTAAATTAAGGAAAATACATTGTAGATTATCTATAAAAATAGAAAATAATAATAATAATAACAAAAAATAATATTTTTTAATAAAAAAAGCTTAAAATCTTTATATATTTTCCATGTTAAATGTACGTCAGTTCGATAAACAACCTAATAAATTGTCGTAGAAAATAGGTGACGTTCGAAGCTTACAGTCAAAATTAAAATCTTATATATATTTTGTTCAACTTCAAGCAAATTTATATATTTGATTCTTTTAAAATGGAAAAAAAATTAGTTAGAAAAATTATAAAGTTTTTATAAAGTTTTGGATATTTATTATTTTCTTTTAATAATTATTATTGTTGGAGATGAGGAAAATTATTTTATACAAAATATTGTTTTAGTCATTTAAGTAAAATAAACTAAAAAAATATAATTAAAAATAATTTAATTAAATATAAATTTATTTATTAGTATTAATTAATTTTCAAAAAATTTTTATTACTTTAGACAACTCAAACTTTTAATAAAAATAATATTAATAATGTTAGGCGATCCTTTATTGTAGGGATTCAATGTTGGATGTCTTTAAGTATATATTATTTCATAAAAAAATATTTGGCTTAAATTCTTTAAATGTGGAACATTTATTAATATTGTTTAATAATTATTATGGAAGTTATTTTATTATTAAAATTATAAAAGTATTCAGAATGAAGATAGTACTTTTTCTTTTTTCCCTATTCGAATTAATTGTTTTTGTTTATTGTCAATTTAATCTTACAAATGATTCAACAACAATCTCAACTACATTACCTGAAGCAACAACTAATTTTGTATTAACTGATTTATTTATTCCAACAAACACAACAACAACAACAACAACCACAACATTATTTAATGATGATACAAATAAAACAGTGATAACAACAACAACATCAAAATCAATCACAACATTTACTTCCCCAACATCAACACCCTCAAATGGATTAAATTTGCAATTGAAAGTTGGTTTGCTATTTGCTAATGGTTCAAAAGATTTACGAGCACAATTTGGTTTTGGTCAATCAGCACCAGCTATTACTTTAGCAATGCAAAGGGCTGCTAGTGAACAATTAATTAACAATATTAATTTTAAGTATTTTTAAATTTCGTTCTTTAAAATTAATTTTTTCTAAAAGTTTTACTTGGTTTATGTGTGATTGTGATGAAGCTTTGGCCGCTGGCTACTCAAACAAACTTTTTCTTAATTTAAGTGTTGATGTTATTATTGGTCCGCCATGTGTTACCGGTAAATAATACATGAAAATATAATAGAGATATTAAGTTATTAAAAAAATAATTGAACTTGAAAACAAAATTTTTGTTGAAAATCGAACTTTTTTTTCACCTAATATCTCCATTATATTTCAGAAAAACAAAAAAAAATTAAATTTTCTATAGCTGCTCTAATGACTGGTTATATTTCTTCTTTTTATAATTTTCCTATTTTTGTTTGGGGTGCATCAGTTACTTCAAAATTCAACCCAATTCCAACAGTTACAAATATTAACACAAACACTGTTATGTAAGTTATTAGAAATTAATTTTAAAAAATTTCCAAAAAATTATATGTATTAATTTAAAGGTTATCTATGGGTGTTCAGGCAGTTTTGTCACAATTTCATTGGCAAGAAATTTCTTTAGTTTACATTCCCGACAATATTGGAAGGCAAATAAATAATTATTTAAATTAAAAATAAAATTTTAATTTTTGTTTAAGAGTTTGTAGTTATTTTAAACAAGATTTTGAATCTCTTTTAAATAATAATCCAAATATAACTATTGTTTATACAAAACAAATGGATTCAACATCTACTAGTATGAAAGATAGTTTAAGAAAAGTTCAGACGTGTTCACGAAGTTTTTAAAAATAAATTATTAATTTATTTGACTTAATTAAGTTATTGTTTCTTGTTTTGATTCTGCTGTAGATCGCCGTAATTTCCTTTTAGCAATGACTGATTTGGGTTTAGTTGAAAGCTCCGAATATGTTTTGATTGTTGCACAATTGAAAAATCAAGGAATGTTACAAGAAATAAGTAGGGAAAAAGAATTATTTAATAATTTTTTTTTTCAAATTTCATGTTAAATTCTGTGTAGATTAGTGTAGATCTCGCCAATAAATGTCTGATTAAGATTATATTAGTAGGATGAGGAAAAGTTTAACCTGCTGGCAGTTAAACACCTTCGCCAAGTTATTGCTAAACACCTTCTCTTTTAAGAAATCTTGAACTCCCGCTTAGCCAGCTGGATCTTTCTTCTTCCTTTCCTTAGTTCTTTTACTTAAAAATAATAAAATTTAAAGTTAAGTTAATATATTAAAAAATATAGATTCTTCTGGAGCAAATGGAGTTCAATATGACGGTATTTGGAAGCAATCAGATGGGTCAAACGATGGCCGAGATGCAGATGCTCTAAAAGCTGCTAGAAGGTCAATTGTTGTAAGTTTAGATTTCTCTTCAATTTTAAAATATTTTTAATAAAAAAAGATTGATCTCGAAAATCAATCAGTTGATCAAATTAACACATTCAATAAAAAAATGTATGCACAATTTGGACAACCTCCATTTAATTGTAATGGCTCTTGTATGGGTGGAGCTGATGAACAAAATGTGTTTTTTTCATTCTGAATTGAAAATTAAATTCTTTTAGCCTTCTCCATATGCTCGAAGTTTACATGATACAACTTATGCATACTTGAGAGCATTGAATTTAACAATGTTAAAATATGGATATATGTCAAGTGATCTAGCCAGAAATGGGACTCAGATAAACAATATGAGTAAAGGGGAATTTGATGGTAATAATTTGAGATAAGAAATTTGAGGCAGTATAGTCCATTCTTTGTTGGTTATATTTAAAGAAAGAATCTTGATCTGGTTTAGGTTTAAACAAGAATAGGATCTTAGAACAAGAAAATATTTGATGTGGATTTGCTAGAATGATGAAGCTTTAAATACACAGACAATAAACATAAAATAAAATATTAATTTAGGAGAAACTGGAAGAGTAAATCTTGATTCATTAGGCAACAGAGAACCAACATTTTACGTTACTATGCTTGATGTGTCGGATAAACCTCAAGATGTTATTGAAATAAGTATTGTAAACAATATTTTGGTAAATTTTATAATATTTATTTTAATCTATTAGATACATAATTAAATATCTATTTGTGAAGTATGGATATTTGGGAATTTAGTTAATTTAAGCGATGTATTTTTAGAGGGATTATTAACTGACATAAAAAATTTGATAAATTCAATCCCAAAATATTTGAATGGTTTGAACTACCGTAAACGCTCTAATATAAGCCCTGGGCTTATATTTTTCGATAAGCCTCCTTGGTTGGGCTTATATTAGAGATGGGCTTCTATTAGAGAATTACGGTATATCGTTTCATTTTTCTTTCAGTCTTTAACTAAAAAATACACTGATGAAGCAATTATTTGGGCAAAAAGAGGAGGAAAGAGACCTTTATATAAACCCTTATGTGGATATACAGGTTTAGAATGTCCACAAAATATGACAACATATATATTAATTGGTGGTGGATTAATTCTTCTTTTGTTTTTTGCAACAGTCTCGGGTATTAGTTATGCTATTAGGTTGGACCTACATTTGTTGCACGAGTATAATAAAATTATTTTTTAAAGAGAAAAATTAAAAGAAAAGGAACGTTTAACTAGAGAATGTTTAATACCTTTTGGAGAATTAAGGAATTTAAAGGAACTAAAAAGTACTGAGGATATGAGAAGTTTAGAAGCAAATAAAAGTTTAAAAAGTCTACAAAGTAGCCAATCTGGCAGTACAAAATTAACAAGTATGGATGATAAAAAATTGGAAACAGAAAATTATGTCCATTTTTTATATAATAGAGAAGTTGTTTTTGCTATTAAATATCAAGTTAGAGTTAGAATATTTAATGAAGATTTTGTGAATTTAAAGAAGGTAGTTTTACTGGATTAAATGTTAAAATTAAAGGATAATTCTCTTAGATACGTCAATTAGATCATGACAATTTAAATAAATTCTGTGGACTCTGTGTAGATGCACCTATTCTCTATGCCATTTGGAAACATTGTCAAAGAGGGAGCTTAAAAGTATTTTTGAAAATTAAATTTAAATATTAAAAGTAGCATGGTATACGTAATATTATTTAATTAGAATTTTATTCCTATTTTGAGTTAGGAAAAATATTGGGATTTTGTTACTATTGTATTTAATAAACTAAATATTAATAAAATATTACTAACAATAATAGGATTTAATCGCCAAAGAAAGATATGTTGGAGATTCATTTGTAATGTTTACTTTAATGAGGGATATAGCCAGTGGTTTAATAGCTTTACACGGGTCATTTGCTGGAGCACACGGAATGCTTTCCTCAGAGAATTGTTTAATTAATGATCGCTGGCAAGTAAAGATTAGCGATTTTGGATTGAATATGATTAGAGAAAGTCAACCAATGTCAAAAAGAAGTAAAAAATAATTTGTGATTTAAAAGGAAATAAATATGAACGGTTGAAAGGGGATCCCGTTGCGGGTCGTGTTCAGGAAAATTTTTCGGATCGAGTTTAGGTATCGGGTCGGTAGGAAGTCCGGGTATCGGAAAGGGGAACCTGCTATTTGGAAACATTGTCAATAACCCGTCTCATCCCTGGTTACGCCCATATTAATTAGAATGTTAATTCATTGGTCATCCAAATCCACCTTTATTACGTTTCCTCCCATTAGAGATTAGAATGTCATTATCAGGTCCTTAAATCGTATTTTTTAAGAATTATTGTGGACAGCACCAGAATTATTAAGAGAAAATAATCGAAAAGGAACAAAAGAAGGAGATGTTTATAGTTTTGCTATAATTTGTTGTGAATTAGTTAATAGAGAAACTGTTTGGAATGGAGTTGAAAGAGAAGATGATGTTGATGGTTTGTAGGAAATAAATACAAATTATTTTATCTTTTTTTAAAGAGATTCTTTACCGATTGAGACGATCAAATGTAGCAATTCCACACAGACCTCAGTTGCATCCTCGGGAGGAGATCAATCAAAATTTGGTAAAGATTGTTTCAATTTCCAACTGATGTCCTCTTTTTTATTTTAGTTACACTTAGTCCGTGATTGCTGGGGTGAGATTCCAACTGAACGTCCAAAAATTGATATGGTCAGAACAATGTTGAAACAAATGGTTAGGGATGGAAATCAAAATTTAATGGATTATGTTTTTGGGATGATGGAGCAATATGCAAGTTCTTTAGAACAAGAAGTTGAAGAAAGAACTAGAGAATTAGTTGAAGAAAAAAGAAAAAGTGATATTCTTTTATATAGAATGCTTCCTAAACAAGTTGCCGAAAAACTAAAATTGGGGGAATTTGTTGAACCTGAGCAATATACTGCTGCTACTTTATTCTTCTCCGATGTTGTTTCATTTACAACTTTGGCTAGTAAATGCTCACCTCTTCAGGCATGCATAAATAGACTTTGGATATTAAATTTTATTCTCTTCAATTAATAATTTAAAGGTTGTGAACTTATTAAACGGTCTCTATACAGCATTTGACGGAATTATAGATAGTCATGATGCTTACAAAGTTGGTAAGTAAAGCTCAGATTAACTTAATTAAATTAACGCTGATTATCAATGATATATTTGACAGAGACAATTGGAGATGGTTATTTAGTTTGTTCAGGAATTCCTCGTCGAAATGGAAATGATCATGCTAAGGCAATTGCCGAATTATCTTTTTCTTTCCTACGTACAGTCTCCACATTTCGAATTGACCATTTGCCAAATGAACGTGTTAATTTACGTATTGGAATACATACTGGTTAATAAATAATCTTTTAAAAATTATTTAAAAAATATTTAAGGACCAGCAGTAGCTGGAGTTGTTGGATTGACAATGCCCCGTTATTGTTTATTTGGAGACACTGTAAATACAGCTAGTAGAATGGAATCTAATGGAAGACGTAAAAGAAATAAATTTAATTTTCCATAAATTATTCTTTTTCCTCTCAACAGCTGGACGTATCCATATATCAACCACAACTAATCATTATTTAACTAACATAATTGGAGGATATGTAACAGAACCTAGAGGAGAAGTAATTATTAAAGGAAAAGGAGTTATGGAAACATTTTGGCTACTTGGACATTCTGGAGATTCTCATTACTTTTCAGGTACAGGTGTTGCCAATGCTGATCGTGACACTCCAGAACCTGTTTGATCCAGATTTGTCATTATTTCTGTATATATCTTTTGTTTACAAATTTTTCACGACTTTTCCATTATCTTTTTATCAGTAAAAACCTCAAGATATAAAAATATTTACTCTTGTCCATGGTTTGCAATTCATTTGTAATCCAGTTTGGAAATCCATGGCATCCGTTATTCGTATAAACTTCGTACAGTTATATTTAATTTTTAAAAATTTTAGAAACCTAATTTATATGAATAAAATAGCAGGTGTTCTTAACCGTGTGGATAGGGGTGAAAATCAAGAATGTACCGTTAACCAACCATAACTTTGTAACCATTTAATTCCAATGTAAAACTTTATGCGCATAATCTGGATAAGGGCCAAAATATGTTTCATTTTACATAAATATTAATACATTATTTTCATTATTACTATTTCATAAATTTTTTATAATTTTGTAATTTGTTTTTTTATTTTTGAGTCTGATGATTTCGGCAGTATGCGATTTGGGCTATGATAATAATAAATTTGAATTTGGGCATGAGTGATTTAGGCAATAAACGTGTAAAAATAATGTTAATGCAAAAATAGGAGTAACAATAAAAAATAATTATGAGGGATTTTTGCAGTAGATAATTTGTGTAATCCGGATATAAATAACCGTATTCATTCTAATAGGACCACAGTGGTTCTATTTTTTAAAGACTTTATACTAAGTTAATTAAAAAATATATTTCAAGCCAGTGTCTAGAGGAGATGACGACAACCTGAAAAAATTGGTTTGATTTATCTTGCACTATATATCCTAGAGATCAAAAAATCTGTGCCAAATTTTCTAAACTTTATTCTAAAATCATGTAAATAACTTGTGCTATTTTTATGTTAAATTAAAACATAAATTTTAAAGTTGTTTTTATCTTTCCCTTAAATTAAAATTAAAATCCAAAAGTCGAGCATATCTGAACTATTTATGATATTCATTAGGGTTGCCAAAATGGACCGACTCGGACCGAAAGATCAAGTCTGACCCAGGATATTTGGCCCGAAAGTGAGGCCCGAAAAAATGGCATAAAATAACTAGAGAATGGCAACCTTAATATACTAAATTATATCCATAATTTAGTAAAATTATAAATGATACTAGTTGAAGATATATTAATCTATAATATGCACATATACCGTAAATACTCTAATATAAGTCCTAGGCTTATATTTTTCAGTGGGTCTCCTCAGATGGGCTATATTAGAGATGAGCTTCTACAAGAGGTGGGGCTTATCTTAGAGTATTTACGGTATACATATATACTTTAGCATTTAATTTAACTCTTGAAATTATTCTATGATTTACTTGCTTCAAATAATTAATAAAAAAGTAAAAATATTTCTTTAGTTAATAAAGCTTATCTCTTTAAATTATCAACTGATATTTTAATTTGGCTTCTTGAATGCGCTATAATTTGCCTGACAATTTTTTAATAAAAACAACTTTTATTAAAAAATTTTACTTTTAATCCTCACATTATTTTAATGAATTATTATCGAGAATATTCATTATTAATAAATAATGGCTATTAATATTAAACAAGGAACTTCTAGGGATGCAATTTTATTACTTTTTGTGGATTATCGTCTCAGATTTATAAAAAAAAGTATGCTCTTGATACTTAATTTTAACAATGTTCTAAGCCTTATTTTATGTTTTTTACATTTCTTTTTATAATTTTAAGCTTTAATGTAATTATTAAATATTTATTTTCAATGAAGCTACTACCAATTTCCCCTATATTTCTTCTTAATTATTTAATTATTTGTGTCTTTAGCCAATTAAACTCAACAAATGATACAACAACAATTATTATATTGCCTGATTCTACAGGTACAACAACAACAACAACGTTATTGCCCACATTAATAACTACAAAACCGAATACAATCACCACCACCACAGCATTAGTTATTAAAGCAAACACAACATTAACAACTTCCACATCTACTACTTCAACACCTCCATCTACTCCAACAACACAACCAACACCAACAACATCAACACCCTCAAATGGATTAAATTTGCAATTGAAAGTTGGTTTGCTATTTGCTAATGGTTCAAAAGATTTACGAGCACAATTTGGTTTTGGTCAATCAGCACCAGCTATTACTTTAGCAATGCAAAGGGCTGCTAGTGAACAATTAATTAACAATATTAATTTTAAGTATTTTTAAATTTTGTTTTTTAAAATTAATTTTTTTCAAAGTTTTACTTGGTTTATGTGTGATTGTGATGAAGCTTTGGCTTCTGGTTATACAAATCAACTATTTGTCAACATGCATGTTGATGCTATAATAGGCCCACCTTGCGTTACATGTAATAATTTTGTTTAAACTATTATAGATAAAATTAATCATTTTAATTAATAATCAGCACACTCCCGTACTTTTTTGACTAATGGGGACCCAAGATAAACTGTTTGGACATAATAAATAATTTATTAATTAAACTTTTAGCTGCCCTAATTACTGGATTTATTTCTTCGTTTTATAAATTTCCTGTATTTGTATGGGGTGCAGCAGTTGCAGCTGAATTAAATGATATTCCAACTGTGACTAATGTTAATACAAACACAAATATGTAAAAGTTTTTAAATTAAAATATTATAAATGTGAAGATTTTCTTAAGAAATTTTAAAGGTGTGTATTAATTTAGTGTGTATAAATTATATGTATTAATTTAGAATATTTAATATCCAGACTAAAAATGTATTCAACTGTGTTTCATTGTGTTGAATCAAACCTCTGACTGATTGTCCAAGCATTTTCCATTAAAGCTTAGTCTTGGAACCTCCCAGTTACGCATTGTCATGGAACTATCTAGTCATATTAGGATAATCTTCCCCTTCCTGACGTAAAAAGCTGGGAAATTTTGTAAATTGTGGAAAGATTAGCCAAATATTGAGAAGATTAATTAGAGAAAGACCCCCCCTCCCGGTTTTCTTTTTAATTTATTTTATTAAATCTAAAATTACAGGCTTGCTATGGGTGTACAAGCACTTTTAATGCAATTTCAATGGCAAGAAATATCAACAATTTATATTCCAGACAATATTGGAATGTAATAAATTAAAATTTAAAGAATTATTTAAATTAAATATTTAAGGGTTTGTTCATATTTTCAGCAAGATATGGAGTCCCTTTTAAATAATAATCCAAATATAACAATTGTTTATAAAAAACAAATGGATCCAACACCTGCTAGCATGAAAGAAACGTTAAATAAAATTAAAACTTGTTCACGAAGTTTTTAAAAATAAATTTTTTGAATAATATTTATATTAAAGTTATTGTTTCTTGTTTTGATTCTGCTGTAGATCGACGTAATTTCCTTTTAGCAATGAATGATTTGGGTTTAGTTGAAAGCTCCGAATATGTTTTGATTGTTGCACAATTGAAAAATCAAGGAATGCTTCAACAAAGTGATTAGGGAATTAATTTATTTACGATTCTTTAAATTTTAAACTAAATAGCGAATGATTTATCGCTAAAAATTAGAGTAGCACGAGGTCGAGGTTTTTTGAAAAAACCGAGGTCGAAGATCACCGAGGCTGAAAAAGCCGAGATCGAGGTCGAGGGGCAAATTTTGACCCGAGACCGAGGTCGAGGATTTGTGGGGATAGAGTGTATATAGGGGATTAATAGGATTAAGGGTACAGTAGGAAAATTTTAGGTGGAAAAACACATCCTTCCCTTTTTATTAAAAAATGAAGCCAAAAATCTTCCTTTTTCTGCGCCGCAGGCGAAAATTTTGAGAATTTTGGAAGATAAGTCACCATATTACTTCCATTTTTTACAAAAAAAGCGATTCATAGTCTCGGTCCTCGACCGAGGTTCAGGGCGAGGACCTTGACCTCGGGGTCAGCAAAATCGAGGTCGAGGTTTGAAAATGGCCGAGGACCTCGGCCTCGCCGAGGCCTCGACCTCGTGCTACTCTACTAAAAATTTAAATATTTTTAATTTATCATTTCTGTTAATTTGTTATTAAATTAAGGAATTTTTTTAAAGTAAACATACTATTTTTAAATTAATTAATTAAGTTTCTTCTGGAGTGAATGGAGTTCAATATGACAGTTTTTGGAAGCAAACAGATGGGTCAAACGATGGGAGAGATGCAGATGCTCTAAAAGCTGCTAGAAGGTCAATTGTTGTAAGTTTAGATTTCTCTTCAATTTTAAAATATTTTTAATAAAAAAAGATTGATCTCGAAAATCAATCAGTTGATCAAATTAACACATTCAATAAAAAAATGTATGCACAATTTGGACAACCTCCATTTAATTGTAATGGCTCTTGTATGGGTGGAGCTGATGAACAAAATGTGTTTTTTTCATTCTGAATTGAAAATTAAATTATTTTAGCCCTCTCCATATGCTCGAAGTTTACATGATACAACTTATGCATACTTGAGAGCATTGAATTTAACAAAAGCACAATATGGCTATTTATCAACGGATTTAGCCAGAAATGGGACTTTAATTAATAACATGAGTAATGGAGAATTTATCGGTAATTTAAAAAGGAGGAGAAGAACTTTAAAAAAAATAAATATTAGGTGAAACAGGAACAGTAATACTTGATTCATTAGGAAATAGAGAACCAACTTTTTATATTACTTTACTTGATACTCAAGATCAACCACAAGATGTTATTCAAATAAGCATTTTAAATAGTATTTTGGTAATCCTTTTTTTGATTTTTAAAATTTATTTTTAAAAATTCCAGTCTTTAACTAAAAAATATACTGATGAATCTGTTATCTGGGCAAATAGAGGAGGTAAAAGACCTTTATATAAACCTTTATGTGGTTATACTGGGACGGAATGTCCACAAAATATGACAACATATATATTAATTGGTGTTGGATTAATTCTTCTTTTGTTTTTTGCAACAGTCTCGGGTGTTGGTTATGCTATTAGGCGAGTTTTTAATTTTTGTGTGAAACAAATTCCACGATTGTCGGTCTTTTCAGCAGGTACCTGTATCCGAATGTGGGGAGGTATGGGAAGGAAATACTCCTTAAAATTCGGAGAGAATTTAGATCAAAGCAAACTTTTTATACAATTTAGAGAAAAAATGCGAGAGAAAGAGCGTTTAACCAGAGAATGTTTAATTCCATATTCTGAACTACAAAATATAAAAGAATTAAAAAGTAGTGAAGATATGAAAAGTTTAGAAGCAAATAAAAGTTTAAAAAGTTTACAAAGTAGCCAATCTGGCAGTACAAAATTAACAAGTATGGATGATAAAAAATTGGAAACAGAAAATTATGTCCATTTTTTATATAATAGAGAAGTTGTTTTTGCTATTAAATATCAAGTTAGAGTTAGAATATTTAATGAAGATTTTATACTTCTGAGAAAGGTAAGGCGAGGCTTAATGAAAAATAAATAAGCATTATTTCCCAGCTTCGTCAATTAGACCACGACAATTTAAATAAATTCTGTGGGCTTTGTACAGACGCTCCAATACTTTATGGTATTTGGAAACATTGCCAAAGAGGCAGTCTAAAGGTGGGATATATCTCAATTTTGATATACAGCTCCTCTATAAATATGTCTCAATCTTAAATCAGACATTACTTGATTGGACCATTCGGCGGTGAGAGGGAGTAGAATAATATCGAGTTCACACTATATCAACTTAAATATTCTTCTATTTATTTTATTAAAAACGTAATGTATAGGATTTAATCGCCAAAGAACAATACTTGAGTGATGCTTTTGTTATGTTTACTTTGATGCAGGATATAGCTAATGGCTTAATAGCTTTACATCAATCATCCATAGGCGTACACGGAATGCTTTCCTCAGAGAATTGTTTAATTAATGATCGTTGGCAAGTAAAGATTAGCGATTTTGGATTAAATATGATTAGAGAAAGTCAACCAATGTCAAAAAGAAGTAAAAAAATATAATTTTATAAATCTCGATTATTTTTTAAGAATTATTGTGGACAGCACCAGAATTATTAAGAGAAAATAATCGAAAAGGAACAAAAGAAGGAGATGTTTATAGTTTTGCTATAATTTGTTGTGAATTAGTTAATAGAGAAACTGTTTGGAATGGAGTTGAAAGAGAAGATGATGTTGATGGTTTGTAGGAAATAAATACAAATTAGTTAATCTTTTTTAAAGAGATTCTTTACCGACTAAGACGATCAAACGTGGCAATCCCACACCGACCTCAATTGCATCCTCGAGAGGAGATCAATCAAAATTTCGTAAAGAAAAATACTAAAATATTTTATAAATAAATTTTACAGTTACATTTGGTTCGTGATTGTTGGAGTGAAAATCCTCCTGAACGTCCAAAAATTGACCAAGTTCGTTCAATGTTAAAACAAATGGTCAGCGATGGCAATAAAAATTTAATGGATTATGTTTTTGGAATGTTAGAGCAATATGCAAGTTCTCTTGAACAAGAAGTTGAAGAAAGAACTAGAGAATTAGTTGAAGAAAAAAGAAAAAGTGATATTCTTTTATATAGAATGCTTCCTAAACAAGTTGCCGAAAAATTAAAATTGGGGGAATACGTAGAGCCAGAACAATTTATGGCAGCTACAATCTTCTTTTCTGATGTTGTCTCCTTTACAACATTAGCTAGTAAATGCACACCTCTTCAGGCAAGATCACATTTAGTTTTAGTTCCCCAACTCCCCCACCCTCCTTGAATACCTCAAAGAAATGCTATCCTTGTAATTTTACACAGAGGTTTATAGAAGCTATATTAGGGTCTGGGTTCTCTGATAGACAGGGTAATTAATGAACAAAAACTACTAAGATATACTTTATGTCAAACTAATTCCTTTTAAAGTCTCAGATAACAAAAAGTTTGCTGAATTATATTTAAGGTAGTAAATTTATTGAATGGACTTTACACTTCGTTTGATGGTATTATTGACACTCATGATGTTTATAAAGTTGAAACAATCGGGGATGGTTATTTAGTTTGTTCTGGAATTCCTCGAAAAAATGGGAATGACCATGCTAAGGCAATTGCTGAATTATCTTTTGCTTTCCTTCGTACCGTCTCAACATTTAGAGTTGACCATTTGCCAAATGAACGTGTTAATTTACGTATTGGAATACATACTGGTTAATAAATGAATCTCAAATTATTTAAAAAATATTTAAGGACCAGCAGTAGCTGGAGTTGTTGGATTGGCAATGCCCCGTTATTGTTTATTTGGAGATACAGTAAATACAGCTAGTAGAATGGAATCTAATGGAAGACGTAAATTTGGTACTTTTCCGTTATGTGCCCGCAAATACCTTTTTTATTTTCCTTATCTCCTTTTTCTATAAATGTCGAAAATGGGAAACATTGAATAATGATAAAGGATCAAGGGTACTTATTTGCCCCTCGCCAGTCAATTCTTCTGTTTAAGCGTACAAGATGTTCAGTGATTAATAGAATGATAGAGCTCATCGAGCTGAGTCGAATGATACCATATTCGGTCCGCGGGGACATTTGAGCTGATTACAAGGGTCCAAAAATGTCCAAAAAAGAAGAAAGCGGGCATATAACGGAAAAGTAATTTAATTTCCATAAATTATTCTTTTTCCTCTCAACAGCTGGACGTATCCATATATCAACCACAACTAATCATTATTTAACTAACATAATTGGAGGATATGTAACAGAACCTAGAGGAGAAGTAATTATTAAAGGAAAAGGAGTTATGGAAACATTTTGGCTACTTGGACATTCTGGAGATTCTCATTACTTTTCAGGTACAGGTGTTGCCAATGCTGATCGTGACACTCCAGAGCCTGTTTAAATCGAAAATATTTTTATTAATGTAAATATTAATTCCCTTTTAACAACCAAATATTATTCGAGGACTACTTCTAACCAAATCATTTAAATACCTACAATCGAAAAAATTTAAAAATTTCTGATAAATTTTAATTTTTGATTGAAATATATTTCTTACATTTATTCATCATTATAATTCTCATTTTTATAATAACAACAGGTTTAATTAATACATTTTGCGTTATAAATTGTGTAAATATTAATTAAAAAAGTTTATGGATTATGGATCAAATGGTTTTGTGACAAAATATAATGCTCGGAACTTCTAAAGCCTTTGCATTCGCTTCTCAATAGCTTAATATTTTTTTCGGTTATATTTTGCAACAAACACTTTAAAATTTTACTATTACTAAATTATAATTAAAACTTAATTTTCCAAAAGAAAAGTTTCAACAACTTTTAACAGATTTTAAAATTATTTGTGGCAATGAAATGCTTAGAGAAAAATAGAAAAATTATATAATAAAATTTAATAAAAAGTTGACAAAAATTATCTGCAGAAAATACCCTCATTTCATTACAATTGCCAAGAAATTAATTAGAACAACCTCTAATTAGGAAAATATTTTTTAAATGGGCTCTCCCCTATTTCTGGTTGATTTTTGACCTTAAAATCAGTCTTGACTTTGTGATGTGCCTGGAAGGGGATCGTTTTAATCTCGATATTTATTATTTTGATAGACATTTTTTCTATAAATTTTCTAGAAGTCTACATGTTAAACTTTGCTTATTAAAGTTTTTTTTGAAAGACTAATTAACAAAAGTATTTCTAATTTGTTTAAATTAATTGTTTATTTATTCTTATACTTTAGCAGGCTTTAAATCAGTCGACTAAATTCTTTAAAAAAACAAAAATGCTTCCAAATTTTTCCCAAATGGAAATTTCTTAAATAAAATGATTTAATTACTTAAATAATTTCGTGGAAATATTTCTCAATAACATCGATATTATTGAAATAAATAAAAATATTATCATTAAATAAATATATTTTATTGCATCACTCTCCCATTCATTCTTTTCTCACTCTACTCCCTCCCAAAAAAAATAATTTTTTATTATAAAACCATTGAACTAGATGAATAAACAATTATTTTTTGATGAATTCATTAATAACTTTATTCTCTCCCTCCTCTCAATTTTGAAATTTTTTATCGATATATTTAAATATTATAGCTTTTAATACATTAATCTATTAATTAAAATAATGGATTCGACTTGCTCCTGATATATAATCCTGCTAATAATTCCCGCTCAACCATCCACCACCGTCTGATCGTTTTCCTTTTTGTTTTATTTGCTAGGCTGGATGGGAATATTGCCGGCCTTACAATACTAAATATGTAGTCTAGAAATTTTTTTATAATTTGAACTACATATTACCTAATTTAAAATTAAATTCCAATTAAATTTAATTTCAAAATAATTTTTTTTCATTGAATTCCAACTAAAAAAAGAGACTATAAAATACTAAATAAACCATTCATTATTTACTTAAACTATAATATTTAATTAATATCATCTCATTTATTTTAATTTTTGTCTCGTGGTTGTCCTTTTCATTTCAAAATAAATATTTTAATTTTTCTTTTTAAATAATTTAAAGATTTTTTTTCTCAAAAAATTTAAAATATAAAATGAGTGCATTATCTTGTGAATTAGCTTATGCACTTCAAAATCATCCAAATGCCCCCAAAAATGGTGAAACTGTTCTTTTATTAATTAGTAATCAAGATGTTAATGAAAGGAATTTAAAGTAAATTTTTAAATAAATTTAAAAAAAATTTCCTTTAAAAAGTTCTGATCTAAGAAATTTATTCGAAGATAAATTTAATTTGGAAGAAATGGATATTGGAGAGTTGATGAATATATCAGAACGTTTAGATAAGGAAGATAATGACAACGAAGAAGAGAATTTAGAAACACGTTTTGATGCTGCTATTTGCTCTAATTTATTTATTGGACAAGGAGTATGTTACCTAAATATTATTTATTTTATCATTAAAAAGACATTGTTTGGAAATAATGTAATGCAAAATTTTTTAAGCTAAAAATTTATAAAACTATTATAAAAAGATAGAAACAAAACAATTTTCATAAAAAAATTAATTTAAAAATACCTAAATTATAATTAAAAGATTGTAAATGACCGCCATCGTATTGCTCAAGTATTAGGCTTACTTCTTCGTTTAATACGAACAGATGGAGTTGTAATTATTAGAGAAAACTTAAAACAATGGGGTTCTCGTTCAATTGCTGATTTAACTAAATTTCTTGATGTTTTTGCTTTTCGAAAACAACAAAATAATCAAAAACAACAACAAACACTTGGATTAAATTTTTATGGAATGAGCCAAGTACAGGACAGCATTTATGCACATTCTAATTTTCTTGACGTTTTTTGGAGCTTAACAACAGCTATTGAAGTTAGATTATACGATGATAAATTAGCTACTTTCAGGGAATTTTTGGATAAAACACAGGTAATTTTAATGTAAGGTAGAACCCGGTATTGAGCATGTTCGGAGTTTGTGTCTTTGGACTTTGTATTCATATCCCATTTATTTCTATTTCATGCAATTTTAAATCCCTCCCCTTTTTCACACTTGATTTCAATCGCTTTATTGTTAGTTAGTTAGTTCTTGTTTTTAGTAAATATTATGAACGTGTATTAAATTATTAATAAGGAGTTTTCCACCAGCTGGTGTGTGTTTGTGTATATTTGAGTTGGGGAATTGCTGAAGGACCTGATCAACCCTGAAGCTCTTCCTAGGAAGTCCAAATATACTCCCCTCCCAATATTCCTCTATATTCTGGGTATGGATTCAGCACGGCTTCGGCCCTAGGATTGAAGAATATGAGTGAGGGCTGAACATCTTTCTTTAATTTAATTACCTATTTTATTTTAAATTGAATTTGTTGATAAATTAAAATAAAAGATTAAAAAAATGTATACTAAATTGAATTTAATATGTGGAAATAGTGAGGGTAAAATGGGGAGATTATGAAAATGGAAACTTTCCTATTATCATTAGTAGAGGCCGGATTTTTATTGAAATAAAATCGCGAAATATGGCCATAAAATATTGAAATAAATGGGCAAAATATTGACAAAAAATGCCAAAATTTAATGAAATATTGAAATAAATTTTCGTGTATTCACTAGCAAAAAGCCAAAAAACGTTGAAATTTAACAAAAAAATGTTAGCAACTTTTTAAAATTGCATATTAGCTTTATAGTTTGACGAATTGGGTAATTTTACTCTCTTAGGCCTTTTGAGATTGACGAAATGAGATGTGACATTTTGTGGGCTTATCCACTCGACGTACTCCAAGTGTAAGTACAAAAAGTGCAAGTACAATCTCCCAGAAGAATTACCCTATATAAGCCAGAATTCCTAATTTTCAGGGCCGCAGGCGAAAATTTTGTGAATTTTTGTTGTCATGCGGCCAAATTTCTTCACTTTTTTGCTAGAATTTATGAAAAATCCCAAAATTTTGGTAAAAAATATGCAAAAATATTGAAATAATTTGCAAAAAGTGCCAAATATTGAAATAAATGGAAAGATGGAAAAATATTGAAATATATTGAAATGTATCTTTGTTCAAAATCATAATATCAAAAAACTAATGGTATATTTGGGCTTTTCTCGACATAATATATCCAGGAAAAAAAATATATTTCAATAAGAATCCGCCCTCTAATCATTAGGGTTCGGTTATTATTAAGTTATTGTTAACCTATTATCATTAGGTTCTATAGGCTAAATATTAATATGTAGCATTATACCCATACACAAACTATAAATAGAACTATAATATAAACTATAACTATAATTTTATCATAAATTGGAGTGTGTTCGAATAGTTTGTATTCTTATTTTTAGTATACTGAAGATAATGTTGCTAGTTATGAGTGGATATTTGGGACAGATTTTATCAGCCCAGGTTTGACTTTTTAAAATTAGTATTTACTTTTAAAATCACAAAAATTAGGTGGAGTAAATGAAAATAGAAGAGTACTCAAATATTTTCGTCATTTACGCCCAGGCCAACAAATGCTTGATATTGGTGTTGGAATTGGTGGAGGAGCTAGACAAGCTGCTAGGGTTTTTATTTTTAAAAATGAAAATATTTAAACTGAAATACTAATAAAAAAAGTTATTAAAATTAGAGGAGCTTTATCTAATCAAGAGAGAGCCCAAATATAGGAACAAAAAATGAGAATAATTGCTTTTTTAAAATACCCTTCAGCACTGGGCTATTAAGGAAATAACTGATGCATAACTGATTACGTAAATAACTGATGCAAGAAAGCTTAACTCTTTTTCACTATTTTCCCTGGGTAACTTATTTGTGGTCGAAATCATACAGTGTCTCGTGCATTACACCCCTTAGTCCCACATTAACAACACACTTAATATTTTCCTCGAAGGAGTTTGGTCTTCAAGTACTTGGTTGTGATCTTTCTTCAAACATGATTCAACATGCTTTTGATCGTAATCAACGTGACAAAGATCATCGTGTTGAATATCAAATTGCTGATGCTATGGTTTATCGTTATGAAGCTAATGCTTTTGATATTGTATTTAGTAGAGATTGTATTCAACATATTAAAGATACAAAAAGATTATTTAGAAATATTTATGTAAAAGAAAATATTTTTGTTTGAAAAACTTTAAAAATTTCTTTTTTTAAGACTTGGCTTAAACCTGGTGGACAAGTACTTGTTACAATGTATGGGAAAGGACATGGAGTTCTCTCGCCAAAATTTCATGAATATGTTCGTAAACGGCAATATGCACTAAAAACTTTGGAAGAATATAGAGAAGTTGGATTGGATTTTGATACTTTTTTTTTAATTTTTAAAAATTTATAGATTGCTCATAATGTTGGTTTAACAAATATTTACACAGAAAATATGACTAAACGTTTGAGAGAAATTTTAGTAATTGAACGTGATAGAGCAGTTGAAAATAAAGAAGAATTTATTCAAGTTAAAAATTAATTAAAATTAAAAATTTATATAAATTTTTTCAGAAATTTAGTGAAAAACTTTATTCAAAATTAATTGAGGGTTGGGCAGATAAATTACAATTTATTGATGAAGATAACCAAAATTGGTTGTTACTTCGTGCGGAGAAACCGGTGCATCCACATGCTTATTTAACTGAAGCTGGAGCTTAAAACGAATTATTTTGGACAAGAAAATAAAGAAAAGAAAATTATTTTTACAAATTTTGTATATCAAATATATTACAAATAAATTTATAAAAATATTTAAATAATTAAAGAGGTCCACGTAGATGTAGAAGTCAGCGAGGAGGGTCAAACCACTTGATCACAAAAATACAAGCAAAAAAATATTGAGAATAATTACTTTACTTAATTATTTATATATTTTTTAAATTAATTATTTGAGGTATTTTATTATAAAAGTATTTCTTCATCTTCTTCCCCCTCTTCCTCATCTTCACCTTTATTATTTAATAATTCACTAGAAGAATTATTTTGTAAGATTGGCTTTCTTTTATTTAAATAGGTTTCCTCATCTTCATCATAATCACTACAAACACCTAAAAATAAAATTTAGAAAATATTTTTCAATTCCTGTATTTACCCGTATCACCCCCTCCACCAACAATAGGTGATCTTTCTTCTCTTCTTTTTACATCTTCTATGAGAGGCAATTCCTCTTCAGTAATATCACAACTTTGTTCCATTTCAATTGTCGAAAGTTCTTGTTGTTGATCTAATATTGTAATCATTGTTGGCTCTATTACGCTTGAAATTGTTGTTTGGTCTAATTCTAATAAAATCCCTCCATTTCCTCCCATTCCCCCTACTCCACTTGAAGTTGTTGGTAAACAACTAGAGCTTGTATATTCACTTAAAAATAGGAATATTTTTTTAATTTTAATTCTGATAATAAATAGAATATATATTTAATTTACATAGTGATAGAGGATGAGATTGCTGCAGTATTGTTGTTGTTATTGTTTTGTGGAACAAATTTTCTGTTTGATTTAACTCTTGGACTGCTCAAAACTAATTGATTCTCTAATATACGTCTGCATTCTTGAATTCGAATATTTCTCTAAAAATTAATTTTATTTTTTTAAATTAATTGGAATCTTTAAATAATAATGTTTTTGGGTATTAAATAGGTATAATTTTCTGTTGGTGGTAACTTTTACTTAATTAATTTATTTACAGTTTCAATTTGTCTGTTTAATTCCATATTTTCTTTTAATAATTGTTGATATCTAAGTTGTTCAGCTTGATTAATTGAAGATTCGTGAAATGTACTATTTTGTTTTTGATATTGTTGTTCTTCTTCTTCCTCTTCTTTTGTTGAATGTGGATTTCGATAAATAAATAAAAGTTTTGGCCCAAAAATAAGTCCAATACTTACAAAAGTACAGACATAAACTGTTTAATTTTGAAAAAAAATCTTTTAAAATTAATTAATTACCAGTTATAGAAATAAAACAGAAAAAAGGATTGGGTTGGGTTCTAAGGAAGAATACAACAATTGTTCCACAAAGAAGGCAAAGAACGCCAACATTGCAAACAGAAAGTAGTGTGGACTTTAATATATTTTTTAAATTATTTTATATTACCGTATAACCTGTATTAGTTGCCCACCCTCAAATAATTACCCCGCCTTTATTAATTACTCCCTCCAGCGGAAGGTCGAAAGAATAAATTACCCAGAGTAGCTATTCCAAATAACAACACCCCCCTCCCCCTAAACAACATAGGTAAATTAAAATCCTATTCCAAAAAATATATTTTAAAGGAATAAAGTTTTAAAAAATTATTAAAATATACTCACATTCAAATCATTTAAATATCTCACTTTCAAATGCTTTGTATCATAAGCAAGAAAAAGACCTAATAATAAAAGTAAGCCTTTATACGAGAGAAGTATTGCTTTAAATAAATTAAATTATTTATTTATCAATACATTATTATTTACCTGTCCAAATATCGTGATATTGACTTTGGCATAAATCAAGTACTGGAAGTAACATAATATCCAATTCTGTCCCAATTGGAGGTTCCTATTCTAATTTAATTTAAATATTTAAAATTTAAAATACTTGAAGTGGAAAATGTATTTGTTGTTGTTGCATTGGATCGAATAAAAACCAAAATAAAGAAACGGCCAAGTCAATTAAACAAATAATTCCAATAATTGGATAAAAATTGGATGGGGGAATTGGCTGGAAATATTAAAAAAAAAATATTTTTTTAATTTTACTTCGACAGGAGTTGATTCCCCCTAAACAACACCCTTCCCTTCCCTTCCCTTCCCTTCCCTTCCCTTCCCTTCCCTTCCCTTCCCTTCCCTTCCCTTCCCTTCCCTTCCCTTCCCTTCCCTTCCCTTCCCTTCCCTTCCCTTCCCTTCCCTTCCCTTCCCTTCCCTTCCCTTCCCTTCCCTTCCCTTCCCTTCCCTTCCCTTCCCTTCCCTTCCCTTCCCTGCCCGGCCCTTCCCTTCCCTTCCCTTCCTTCCCCTTCCCTTCCTTCCCCTTCCCTTCCTTCCCTTCCTTCCCTTCCTTCCCTTCCCTTCCCTTGCCTTCCCTTCCTTCCCTTCCCTCCCTTTTCCCTTCCTTCCCTTCCTTCCCTTCCCTTCCCTTCCCTTCCCTTCCCTTCCTTCCCTTCCCTTCCTTCCCTTCCTTCCCTTCCCTTCCCTTCCCTTCCCTACCCTTCCCTACCCTTCCCTACCCTTCCCTTCCCTTCCCTTCCCTTCCCTTCCCTTCCCTTCCCTTCCCTTCCCTTCCCTTCCCTTCCCTTCCCTTCCCTACCCTTCCCTACCCGTCTATTCCCTTCCCTTCCTTCCCTTCCCTTCCCTTCCTCTTGCTTCCCTTCCCTTCCCCTCCCTTCCCATCCCTTCCCACCCCTTCCCATCCCTTCCCATCCCCTTCCTTCCCTTCCCATCCCTTCCCTTCCCTTCCCTTCCCTTCCCTTCCCTTCCCTTCCCTTCCCCTCCCCCTCCCCCCCACTAAGAATACAATTTTTATTTAAAATAATCAAACCAAATTTAATAAATTAACAGACAAAGATGTTTGTAAAATTGCTATATTTCTTCTATTTGGGGCCGGGGATTTACTTCCAGCACTTGCTGAAGATAAATTTCCATAAGAATGTTGAGATATTTTCCTTAAAGCATTAGCTACAATTGCCTGTTTATTTGTTATTGCAGTTAATAATGTTCTAATAGAATCCCAAGGAGTAGGGGGAATTTGTTGGGAATTTAATTGAATATTACTACAACCACCAGCATCTGAGGATTCCTTTAGTAAAATTTAATTTTTCTTTTAATTTTTATTTAATTTAAACTTCATTGTTATTATTGGCATTAGCAGCAGTCATTTGTCTATTCTTTTGGATAGAGCCAAGTTTATGTGCAACCCAAACTGTTAAATTATTAATATGAAATGAAAATTTATTCAAAATTTTTCTAAAAATTTTTAATATAAGAAATGGATTCTAAAGGTTAATAAAAAAAGATAAAATATATAAAAATGACGAATTTGTGTTGGGGTCCAAGATAATTATTTTTGGTGTTAAGTTAGGCATTCCAAAGGTTTTATCCTTATATTTAATTTCAAAACAATTTTTAACAAAAATGGATAAATACCTTTAGCAAAAAGCGATCCATATGCTAAAGAAAATCCCATCATTAACAATAACAATTTTAACTTAAAAATAATATAAAAATTATTTAAACTCAAGAATTCTTTACATGACAAAAGGTACTAAATAGAAAAGGAGAAGTTGAATAAATTTTATTCTCTCCTCCTAAAGTAGCTACTTGTCCAATAGAATCATCATTAGCCCCATCTTGAGGAAATCCAATAGGTGCCAGTGAAAATAAACTTAAGACAGACCCAGCAATTAATAAATTGTTACATTGTCTTTGTGATTGAATTATTATTCTAAAAAAATTTAATAAAGGATTTAAATATGCATAAATAAAAATAATTTTAAATTCTGTATCTATTTCCCAAACATTTTTTAAATTTAATTTAATAAATTCATCAAAATTATTAAAAATATTTACCGTCTATGAGAATATCGTTGATTGAAAATAAAAATAGAAATACAAAAAACAATAGCAATAACCATTATATTAACACAAACCAGATATAACTTTTAAATAAATAATTAAATTTATTTAGATATATTTACTCTATAATCAACTCCAATAGGCCATTGTTTAATCCTTGTTGAATCAGAAGGAGGTCCTTTACTTCCAATAAACTTTTCTTTATTTTTCCATTCCAAAGTTTGTGTACTGGAATCATAATAACCAAGAAGAATATATTTTCCATCTTTTTTTTTTAATTTAAATTAATTTTTAAAAATATTTTTTTTTATTAAACTGCTCAAATTAACTAAAAAAGAGAGAGAGGATTGCCAATTAAAATAAAATATTTTGGTTCTGAATTTTTTTGAAAAGTTACCAACACATCTCTTTCCATCCTACCACTAATCCTACTAATCCCTCTCTTAATTAATCTACTAATTTAAAATAATTACTTTGCATTTGTTCAATTTGTGTTCGAGCAATTCTATCACCCAAATCACTAAACATGACTTGCCCCTTTAAAATTAAAAATATTTTTCTAAAAAAAATAAAAATAAATTTATTTACAGAAACACCCCTAAATTGTATATTTTTCATACATTCAAACATTCTTTTAGCAATTAATTTATTTTTATAATTAAATTGTTGAAGTCCTTTCCCATTAATTAATTTATCCATTGTACAATTTAACATTAAAGCTAACGCCCTTTAAAAATTATTTTTTCAATTCTTCTAAAAATTATTTTACCAAACAGCATCATATGCTAAAGGTGCTTCAGGCCACCCACCTGTCTCTTGCGGATCGGTAATTATTCGACGACGTAGACGTTTTAAAAATTGTGCCCCCGTCATTCCTTTATAAATTAAGAAAAACTTTTTTTAATTAAATTGTTAATAGATGAATAATTAAAGTAATTATATGGACAAAAATAAGTGAATAATCTGTCCGTTTTTTTTTGGAATTTCTTATTGTTAGAATATTTATTTTCTAAAAATATTTTTATTTAATTTCTAACCAGAAATTGTAGGTAAAGTATCTCTACTTAACATAATAGATTCTGTTGTAAAATGATATTGAACGGCCTGTTCCATATTTTTTCTTGTACAATTTAATCCTTCATCTGGATGGGGAATAAACCAAGTATCTGCATACCAACCAATCATAAACCAAACTTTTTTTAAAGAATTTATTAGATATAATTATTTATAAATTACCAAATTTATGTCCATATAGTCCATAATGATAAGCCTTAAATTATTTTAAATTTTAAAGAAAAATACGAGTACCTGACAGAGAACTCGACGTGCCTTAAAAATTATTTAAAATTTATTTTAAATAATAAAAATCAAAACTTCGGTAGCATAAAAAAGTCCAACAATAATTCTAGCATCTTGTCTTCTAATTGCTTTTAAAGCATCTTTTGGATCTTTTTTTAAAGAAAAAATATTTTCTTTTTAAATTATTTCCTTTTAAAACCTCCATAAAAACTATGCCTTTCAACTCTAATTCCTTTTTCTCTACATTGTTCTTCCAAATCTTTAGCTGTTGAATCAAAAACTTCTTCAGCTGATTGTAAAATAGTTATTCTTTTCCATTTAAAACGTTCAAATAAATGAACTCTTTTTTTTTGAAATAAATATTTAAATTTAAATTAAAAATACCTAGTTGGATTTTGCATATTTGCAGAAGGGTGTGTTCTAAAAAGTGTTGGAAAACGTTCTCGATTTGATAAGGCTGGTGATGATGCCCCATAAGATAACTTTTTATTTAATTATTTTTTAATTTACTTTATTTAATTAAATTTACAACAAGTAAATTCCAAACATGTGCAGATTCTGCAATCATTGTAGTTACTGGGGAACATCCTGCTAATAAAATAAGTTTTGTTGGGTCATTATAAAGTAATTCAAATAATTGTCGAGCAGCTAAACCAGGAGAACACTTTTTTAATTAAAAAATGAAATAAGAATAAAAATCCATCAATTTTAATATTATTCATTTAATTTTAAATTAAAAAATTTTTTTATATATTTTGATATTATTTATTTAAATTTTGACAAATTTAATCTTTTATTAAGCTGGGAAAAAGTTTTTTAAATTTATTTTCTTATCCATACCTTGCTATTATTGTGATGTAATCTAAGTGCATAATTAGGTAATAAACCCAAATCTAGATTCACATCTTCTAATGCCATTTGTACGGCTGGAAGACACGCCTAAAATTTAAAAATAAGGAAAAAATACTTCAACAACAAAATTATTTTAATTAAATTTATTTTTTAATACACCCCCTCCCCACCCCCCCTCCACCCCCAATTATTAAATCAAAAATATTTATTTATTTAAATGCATAACTGTCCTCCAGGCCACCCACCAGATCCAGATTCCATTGGAAAAAATGCTCCAATATGTAATTCTTTAAGTGGAGTTATTACTTTATTTGATAAATTTGGAATAAAATATTGACAAATAAATAGAAAAATAAAAATAAATATTTTCATTTTAATAATTAAAAACTGAAATTAGAGAATAAGCAAATTTTCTTGAAAATGATTAAAAATAAATTTGTGTATATTTAAAATACCTATATAATACTAACAATATTAAAATTGTTTTTAGATGAAAATATATTTTTAATAAATTTATTTTAATTAACATACAAATTTTGATCTACTACTACTAGCCTCTTATAAATAAGAATTAGGATTGGACAAAACCGCTTTTGAAACCGGGTACCGGTTAATAACCGGTTTTGTCCAACCCTAATAAAATATTTATTTGTTGCTTTATTAAAATTAAAAATTAAAGAAAGATCTTACTTTTTTTATTCCTTTTTATTTTCAAGGTTTTCATTTATGTGTGAAAATTAGTAACTAAAAAATATCAGTTGGGAAAATATTTAATGTTGAAAGAAAAAAAAACAATAGAAAATAAATAACAGATTTTTTTTCTCAAAAACTCTTAAAAAGAATTAATAATGAGGAGGACATTTTCGTTTTAAAAAAGTTTTTTATTTTTTTATCTTTGAAATTTTTTTAAATTTCGAAATAATAATTAGAAAGATAAATTTTATTAAAAATATTATCAGAAAATTTGGAGCCATAATTATCGAAAAATAAAACCTTAAGAAAAAAGATATTAAAAGTATGTTAATTTATTTGTTTAGATATTAAAGAATATTAATTTAAATAAAATTAAAATTAAAAAAAAATATTTTTTTTAATCCAAAATGTTTTTTCTTAATATTTTAGACAAACGGAAACAGATGAGCAGCAACTTTTATTTCTAAAAGTTGGTTGAAAAGGATATATTTTTTGAAAACCCTCCTCCCCTCCCCTATTTTAAGTACACACATCATTTTCTCTTTAAAATAATAGCCATATAAATAAATGATAAACGAGGGGACACAAAAACAAACATTTTTTCGGGGACGGTTTTTTGGCACACGCAAACGAGTGAATGTTTAAAAAAGAGAAGTGGATAACTTATTCCCTCAGGAATGTCCTTCTCCAAAACGGCCAAGTATGGAGAGGGATGTGACGGTTTTTTAAACAAAATAGTGAAACTGACTCAATTTTAGGAGTTAAAGAGGTGGATAAGGAGGGGATTTTGAAAAAGAAAGGGAAAAGAAGGGAGTATTAGGCGTTAAAATTTGGTTAAAGGGAAGGGAAGAGAAAGGAAATTAGCTTAAATTTAAAAGGAGATATATGTATGTATTAAATATATTTTAAAATTATTTTCAAAAAATTTTTATTTATCAATAAAAGTGCACAAAATTCTTTTCTCGATTTTTTTAATGGAAGCCTTTTTGATTTTATAGTTGAAAGAATTTTATTTTCTCTTAAAATCAATTTCTTTTTTAATGTGTTTTACTTTTAAAACTTTTTTGTTTTGATAGCTTTATTTTTTAATTAATTGCCAAGTTTATTTAATCACATGGAAGGAAAAAAATTTTTTAATTGTTTTAGCAAGAAATAATTAAAAATAAATATTAAAAGATTTATTTTAAAAAATATTTATTTTTATTTAACTAAATAAAAAATAACAATTTAAAAATTTATTTTTAATTTTTCAAAACATTTCTGGACTTTCTGAAAATTCCGCACCACAATAGTCAGGTCCATTTACTGGCTCAGCTCTATAGCCTCGTGAAATCATTCTGCAACGATGTTCCTGTAATCGAGGCCATGCTTCATCGGCACTTTTTGTTTTTTCTGGTGGACTCCAAAGTCTAAAAATAATTTTGATGATTAAAGAGAAAACTCAGTAATAAAGAAAGAGACGTGATATCTAGATTAAGCTTCATTCAAATTAAAAACACCTTTCAGCCACAGCCGAAGCTCTAGGCCACAATGTTGATTCCAAATTAGTTCCATCAATATATTCACCCCACATTGTAGCTATCCCTCCAATAACTAGCTGTTTTTGTTCATAAGTACCGGGAAAACTGCGAGGATCACAATAATAATATCTTCCCAATCCTTTAGGTGAAAGAGCACGCCAATCAGCGCCATAATTTATTAAATTCAAATACCTAAATTTGGAATTAATATTTAATTGTTAATTAAATAGTTACAATTTAGCAGTTAAAAATAAATTTATTTAACTAAAAAAACAACTTACCAACAAGAAGAAACAATTACTTGAAAGCCTTGTTGAACAGCTCTTTTAATATCTCGAGCACGTGCTTGATCATTTTGTGAATACCAATTGTGAACAATAGCACTAACATCCTTTTAAATAAATATAGCCTTATTGTAAAAATTAGAAACAAACTAACAGGTTTATTATTATCAAAAACTTCTTGCCAAAATATCATTTTACGACCACCTACTTGTGTACCAAAAACTTCTTTAACAATTGCTTGAAGACGGCTAAAGTAATAATTCTCTAATTGAGTCATGTTTTTAAATCCCTTTTCGGCCATAAATGCTTTAATTTTTGGATTACGTGCCCTTAAAGAAATAATTATTATTAGTTTTATTAAAAAAGACTTTATATTTAATAATTTTAATTTATTATTATTAAGTTGAAAAATATTTTTTTTAAGTAGGAAGTTTTTAAAATTATTTATTTAAAAGAAAATCCTTGGCTCTCACTAGTTTATATGAAAATATTAAAATATAAAAAAAACAATTTCCTATAACATACCAACATTGAATTGTCCAATAAGCAGTCTCATCTCCACCCAAATGAATATATTTATCACGAAAAGTTTCGTCAATTTCTAATACAAATATGTACATATATAATTTTTTTTACTATTTTAATGAAAACTGCTAACCTTTTAAAAATTCTTTTAAAAATATATATGTCGATTCTCTACTTGGGTCAAGCATACTTGATGTAACTAATCCATTCTTTTTATCATAACAATCAGCTAAAATTCCAGAACCTCGCCAAGAAGCCATATGTCCCAAAAAAATTTGGAAATTATTTAAATTTAAAATAATATTTTTAATTATTTTTTCGATAATTTTCCCTTTCTACTTCAAGAAATTAACTTAATTTAAATTCCTAATAAGAGTTTATTTCCTATCTAACCTGGAGTATCAAATTCAGGAATTACTCGAACACCACGTAAACGTGCATGTTGAAGAATTTCGTCAACAACATTTGGTGAATAAATATGTTTTGAAGTAAAAGCCCCCTTTTTAATAAAATATATTTTTAATTAAGATTTTAATTAATTAATTACTTCTTTTGAGATATTTGGGAATTTAGTAGACACAAAAGGGAAGGATCTTTAAAAATAATTGAAATTTAATTTAATTTTCAAAAAAATCCCTCAACTCCATATCAACAATGTGCCAATGTAAAACATTCATTTTATTTTGAGAAGCCAAATCAATTTGTCTCAAAATAATATTTTTATTTAAATAATGACGGGAAGTATCTAGCAAAATTCCTCTAACAGAATATTCTGGCCAATCATGGATAGTGATTGTTCGAATATATAACTAGTATTTAAATAAATATTTATTTTTAATTAATTTATTTATTTTTCATTACTTGTCCTTGTTTTACAAAAAATAATTGACTAAAAGTTTCAATTCCTCTAAGTACTCCCCAAATCTCATTTGCTTCAAGTAATATTTCTCCATTTAATGGAACCATTAATTTATCTAATATTTTAAATAAAATTTAAATTTTTAATTTCAATAAAGATTCTAACATTCTTCATTCATATCACTTGGAGGAAATTGTTGACGTCCCGGACAACGTTTCTTTACTTTAATAACCAAATGTAATGGTGCTCCCTTTCCTGCACGTACTTCTTCCAATGCAGGGAAAACAAGCAATTTATTTACTTTTAAATTATTTTAAATTCAAAAATAAATAAATTTAAATTAATATTTACAATAAATACTCTTCGCCTTTTCAAGAATATCACATTCTCTGTTTTCGCCTCCAAATGTTGAATTAATAAATATTAAAGGAATTAATACTTGTCTCCCTACAGTTCTGTTATATTCTCCATAATGAAATTTTTGAGGAAGCGGCCATAATGTTCCTGCCTGTTTTTTAAATTTTATTTTTTAATTAATTTATTTTAATTTACTTGAATGCTAATTGGGGAGGAAGGAGGGAAATCATCTGCCGTTTCTCCACCGAAATTAGTTGCGGGTTTATCATTTCCTTTATTTTTATTAATTTATAACTTTAATTATTCCAAACCATTAATTGGAGAATTTTCTAGTAAATTTTGTTTTGATTGTTGGCATTTTTCGGATGTTAAAGAATCATCAGAATTTACAAAAATAAAAACAAAAAAATATAAATAATTAAAGAATTTAAAAGAATTATTAGAAAATAAAAAGGTTAACATACAGAAATGAATTTCTAAAAAAAAATAATTATTAAATAATTAGTAGACTACATAAATATTAAATAAATTAGAATATTTCCTTTCATTTATTTTTAAAAAAAAATTATTTAATTGAAATTTATCATAAAAAATATTAATTATTATTATTTTTTAAGATCACTTTACTTGATTATTATTAATAAATAAAAGAAAAATATTTTAAATAAAGTAAAACCAAATGACATTATAAGCCAGCAATCTTAACACATTGATTTTAATCGATGAAATAAAGACAGTAGCTTAATTTATTGGGGAACTAATTTTTCTTTATTAAAAAGGGAAAAATAGGAAAAATATGTAATATTTTTAAGAAAGAATAAATAATTAATTATTAAATAAATTTATTAAAAGTTGGAATATTTAAATAAAATATTTTTTAATTAAACAAAAATAAATAAATTACAAATTCAAAGCGATTTAAGAAATACTTCGTAATTTAAATCATTTTTTTGTAAATTTTGATTTCCCTCTATTAAGCACTTCCCTTTTCTTATACACGTAAATATTTTTTTGTTCTAATTTAAATTTTTATTTTTGTTACATATCTTTTAAAGCCATTTATATTCTCTAGAGATTCAATTTTTTTAATTCGATTACCTTTTACTTTTATCTTTAACTGAAATCATTTTCCAGTATTATTTAGGTTGTATGCTTAGGCTTTTTTAAAATTATTATTGTTTTAAAAATTAAAATGAAGCCCCAAATAAATAATCAAAAGCAACGTAATTCAAAATTAAATAAAAATAGTGATTCTATTGCTTTAAAACAGACTTTCCAAAAGGTGAAGAAATAAATTATAATTAAATATTTTAGATAAATCTAATGACTCGAAGTTTGCTATATTAAATTGTAGATAAAATAAATTAATTTGTATTTCAACATTTTTATTTTTTTAAAAAAGTTGCTTATATAATTGAAGAATCGTATAAAATAAATAATATTAAATGATAAAAAAAATAAATATATAAATGATAAATTATCTTATATTCATAATTTAATTTAGCTTCGTCAATTAGTACCATGCTATCCATTAGAGCGTCGGGTAAGCAAATTAGAAGTTCTTCGAGCAGCAATTCGTTATATTTCAATTCTTGAATATTCTCTTGGACAGCGATCTGTGCCAATTGGGTGTAAAATAATAAAAATATGTGAAATTCATTGAAAATACCAAAAAATGTAAAAGATTTTAAATTTTATTCAATATATATTTTATTTGTTGCAATTTTAAAAAATGTTTTTTTTCAAGAGTAAAATAATTATATAAATTTTATTTTTTAAAATTATTTTCAAAAAATTTTTTCTTTTAAATTAATTTGGCTTTAATTCTCTTTATCGGAGGATATAATCTTTTAAAAAAATTAAGAGATATTGAATTTATTTGTTATAAAATATTTAAAGTGTTGGTCACGGAATGTAAATGATCCTATTAAAAAATGAAGAGATTAAAAAATAAAAAATAAATAAATTAACGTTAAAATAATTGAAAGGAAAGAGTAAATATTCCTTTTTCCCCCATTTTAATTTAAATAATTCTAAAAATTATTTAATTAATTAGAATGATTTATTTAATTATTTTATTTATTTTTAAAAATATTATTAATATTGAAGCAATTGAGGAATACAAAAATTTAAAAGTTTCACAGGTAAAATAATTCATTTTTGGTTAATTTGGAAATTTTAAGAATTTATGGCGAAATAAAAATTCTTTTAATAATTTTGGTGTATATGTTTTGCCTTCAACAATTGATAGTCTACAAAAAGAAAAATTGAAAGAACAGAAAGATGGATTTACTAAAAATTTAAAAAGAATTTTTGATTTTTCGAAGGCTTATTGGTTAAAATTAATTTTAAAAGAGATAAATTAAGAAAAAAAATAATTTTTAGTGAATCATTTAATGTAGATATCCATCCAGATGAATATCCACAACCTAGACGTAATGAATCTGTAATAGAAAATATTTGTGGAGTTAAAGTTTTGTTCTAAATTTAAATAAAAGTATTTTAAATAAAAAATATTTTTTAAAGGTATCTGATCCTTATCGTTGGATGGAAAATCCAAATTTGGAAGAAACAAAACAATTTGTCTATGCTTTGAATAATCAATCACGTCCTTTTCTTGAAAAGTCTTTTTTTCGAGAAAAATTTAGAAAAAAGTAAAAATAATTTGTTTTTAAAAATTAATTTAAAATAAAAATAATATTTCATCAATTCAATAATTTAAAAAAAAAGAGATCGTGTTTAAAAAAATTAACAAAAACTTGCCCCATGATTTTATTATAATTTATAAATCTAATGAGGATAACTTATAAAAGTTATGTATGTATACTTTTAATAAACATAATTTCAGTATAATTTTTGAAAATCTCAAAAAATATGTTAAACCCTGCCCTAAAATCAAAGACTGTCAACACGATCTCTAAAAATAGGTTTACTCAATATGACAGGATGATGCAGTTATTTGACCAAAAAAGTTATGGATGTATTTCTAAACATGGAGATTATTATTATTATGCTTACAGTGAAGGAAATCAAAAACAGAGGTAAAAAATAAATTTAAAAGTTTTTGAAAAATAATAGAAATTATTTACTTTGTGACTGTAAAAAAATCCTAATTGAAAAAACAGTAAACCTCTGGTTTGACAAATCCTAAGTTTTCGGTTCAAAAAATTCGTTATTGATCAACTATTTTATCTGACTTTTTCAAATATCAAATAATTTGATCATAGCCTTGAGTTTAAAATTTTGCAAGTGTTTAAATACCTATAACATCAAATGAAGTAGTAGCCATTTATCCGTTTTTTTAATTATTTAAAATAATTGCTTAATTATTTAAAAAAAATTATTTTTTTTCTAATTTGATTAGTTCAATTTATCGGCAAAAAACTCTAAACGATACAAAACAATTATTTCTTGATCCAAATAAACTTTCTTCAGACGGAACTTTAGCTATTTCACAAACTGCTTTTAGTAGAGATGGGTTAGTTATGGCTTATACAATTTCTGAAAAAGGAAGTGATTTAACAACAATTAATGTAAAATAAATTAAAATAAAAAGAAATAAATTTTTATTAAAAAATAAATTAAGTTTAAAGATGTAAATGGACAGGATTTGCCGGATAAAATTCCAAAAGTTAAACAAGGCTCTTTATCATGGATGCCGAATAATAAAGGAATATTTTATTCTGTAATTATTTTATATAAATCAAAATATTTATTTAATTTAAAAGAAATATATACAAACAAAAAAACATTCAACAAATGAATCAACAATTACAAAAAAAGATGAATATCATACACTTTTTTATCATCCTTTAGGCTCTAATCAAGATATTCTTATTGCTGATTTTAGAGAACTTGATGATCCAAATTTAAATATGTCTGATAATTTTATTTTGTTTTTTTTTTGTTTTATTAATAGTTATATCCTAAAGATAATTCTTTAGAAAATAATAAAAAAATTTAATGTTGAAAGTTTCTTTCATTATTTTTAGTGTTGGTTCAGTTTCACGTGATGGACGCTTTCTTTTTGTTTATGTTTATGATAGAGGTAATCTTTAGAATAATTAATTTAATTTTTATTAAACTCCAAAATCATGAAGATTCCCCATCTTTTCCCTATTTTTCAAACTTTTAATATTACTTTAATAGACAATTATTTTTTATTTTATTTAAAAGACAATGCAAATACAATTTATTATTTGGATTTAAATTCAATTAATTTTAAAATTCATCGCCGACCTCCACTTACCCTCCTAATTCACGACACTCGAGCCTTCTTTGTGGTTAATTTTAAGTTTTTAAAGATTTAATTTATAATAATTTTTAAGATACTTGATTATGATCATGAAACGGAATCTGCTATAGGTATTTGTCTTAAATTAATTTTAATTTGATTCCTTAATTTTCTCTTTGTTTTTTAAACTACGGAGTACACATATGTAAAATTCTCATTATGTATTTTTTTCCTTTTTTTCAATCAAATCTTTTCTATAAAAAATCAACACATAAACTCTAATATAAATAAAAATTTAAGTTTAATTTAAAGTTTTAACTGATCATTCTGCTCCAAACAGAAAACTTATTAGAATTAAAATAACTACAGCAATGCTTGGATGTGCTCATTGGGAGACTTTAATCGCTGAAGATCCAAAAAGAGCATTAGAATCTGTTGTTCCAGTTGCTGGGGATAAATTAATGGTTATTTATATTGAAGATGTTAAAGTAAATTAAAATTATTTTTTTTAATATTTATTTCTTTAAAGACATTTTTATATGTTCATTGCTACAAAACAGGAAAACTTCTTTATAAGTATCAATATTTTTATTTAAAATTTATTTATTAAAAAAAGAATTTCTCTTGGCATTGGAACTGTTAGTCAATGTTATGGAGATAGAGAGGATACAGAAGCTTTTTTTAGTTTTAATTCATTTCTCGAAGCACCAACAATTTATAGAGCTGATTTTTCTTTAGTAGCTAAAACATCTCTTTTACAATTAGAACAAGTAAATATTTATTTAAATTTAATGTTATTTTAAATTAGTCAACAGATTTACTTTAAATTAAATTAAGGAGAAGTCTTATAGTTATTAAAACTGTTTTAATTTAATGTAGATTCGTCATAGAAATGAATGGCGAGGTGTTAATGTTACTGGACTTGAAGTTAAACAAGAATTTTATCGAAGCAAAGATGGCACTAAAGCTATTTTTTAAAAATATATTTTTAAAATTATATTTTATTTTAGATTCCAATATTTATAATTGCGAGAAAAGATGTTAAAAGAAATGGACAAAATCCAACATTACTTTATGGCTATGGGGGCTTTAAGTATAGATTTAAAAAGAAAATATTTTTTTATTTTATAATATAATTTTGCAGTATTCCAGTTTTGCCAAGTTATTCTTCTCATAGAAATATTTTTGTTAAAGTAAAATAATTTAAACAAGATTTTAAATTTATTTTTAAAGCATTTTCATGGAATTGTTGCAATAGCAAATATTCGTGGAGGGGGTGAATATGGAGAACATTGGCATGAATGTGGGGCTAGAGAAAATAAACAAAATGTTTTTGATGATTTTATATCTGCTGCAGAATTTTTAATTAGAAATAAATTTACTAGTCCGAAAAAGTTGGCAATACAAGGAGGGTCGAATGGGGGACTTTTAGTTGCTGCTTGTTCACATCAAAGACCTGAACTTTTTGGAGCTGTAATTAATCAAGTTGGGTATGTTTTATATTATTTTTTTGATAAAAATGTTAATATATAAAAGTAAGGGTTAAAATAAATATTTTGGATAAGAAATTTAAACAATAAAAAATATATTAATTGACAGAATTCCCAATAAAATAATTATTTAAAGAGTAATGGATATGCTCCGTTTCCATAAATTTACTGTAGGTAGTTTTTGGATTAGTGAATATGGCGATCCTGAGAAGTCAAGTGAATTTGAATATATTTTTAGGTTTATTAGAATAATTCGAATTAAAGAATTAATTTTGTGTAGATATTCACCTCTACACAATATTCGATTACCTCGAGGGGTTCAATGGCCTGCAACTCTTTTAATGTAAATTTTACATGTTAAAAATTAACTTTTAGACTAAAAAATATCAAAAATTATCCAAAGATTTTAAATACAAGATGTTAGATTAGGAAGTCTCGTTCATGAACATTTTCGAATTGAAAAAATAGTTTATTGAACCGGAAAACATAGAAATTAATTAATTATAATAATGAATCAACGAATACTCCTTCAAAAGTGTTCATTTTAAAAATCTCAAAAATATATTTAGAACAGGAGACCACGATGACAGAGTAGTCCCCAGCCACACATTAAAATATGCAGCACAATTATATCATTATTTAAAAAAGTCAGAAATAAAATTAATTCAACGTAACCCTATTTTGGTAAATATAGAGACAAATACAGGACATGGAGCTGGAAAACCAAGAGATAAAATTGTAAGAGATTTGTATAAATTCTTTAAATAATATTTAAAAAAAGATTGAGGAATTGGTTGATATTATGAGTTTTCTACAAAGAGTTCTTCAATTAAAATGGTATGAAGAGTGAGTGATAAATAAAGAATATTTATTTTGATATTTTAATAAATTATTTTTTTTTAATTTGAAACATTTTTGATTAATATATTGAAATGATTTAAATGTTTATATTTTTAATAAAATCTTAATTACTGCTAGTTTCACTTATGGAAGTTCAATGTCCAGCTCGTCCTCAACATGTCCTCCACAAATGACTTTCTGCAGATACGCATTTTTTCTGCATTCTTCTCCTTTCCTCAATCTACCATAATTTTCCTTAAGTAACAGTTTGGCGAGAATAATAAAATTTAATTATAAAATTCACATTCCATTGGAAGTATGACCAGAATAACCAGAAATAACTTACCAGAATAAATAGGTTTTTACTAATTTTCAAAAAAATTCGTAACTTCGCCAAAAAAGGATATTGGCTTCTCAAAATTTTCAGATTTTTTAGCTTTAGGCCTAAAGAAATACAAAATTTGAAAAAAATCGGGAGGGAGCTTTAAAAGATATAAGGAATTACCTAATGAGAGAGAGTTCTCCTCATTGACACTCAAACTCTACGATGAAATCAGCACTCAAACAGCTATTAATTATTGGCACTGAAACTAACGCAAATAAAGTAAAAAGAAGTACATATTGTCTCTCTTAAAAATAACACGCTATTTTTTTAATGACTTAATTTTCGATTTAGCCGATTTTGAGCAGCCGTGTTTTTTATTTAGCCTTAAAGACTTTTTTAAAATTATTCTAAAAACTTCGCGTTATTTTTATTGCCTTTATGGCAAATGAGTTGAATTGTGGTCCCGTTGAAAAATTAATTTAAAAATATTGCGAAAACATTAACTGGGGTAACTTTTGGCGCCGATTACGAATCTGAACTCAGTTTCTGGCTAACACTTGATTTTACCTATGATTTTTTATCAGGTACTTGATTATCAAGTACAAGCATTTATCAAGTACAAGAATGGTGTCGTTCAAAAGAGCTTTGAAAGCTGAGACGAACTAGGGGCGAACGAAGTCGGAACGAATATTGCTAAAACATTAACTAGGACCAAGATATGATCCTAAAATGAGCATAATCCATCTATGGGTTTTCAAATTTGTTGGCCTATAATTCTCTCCTAGCGAGTCAGATTGCGTTAATTTTGGTGTCATTCGACTAAGCTCGAAGAGCAGTTTCTAATGAGCTATAATTTGGTTATTCGAATTTTTGACCCCAAAAAGAACAGGTTCCCCCCTATGGTTTTTGATTTTCAAGTTTAGATTTTCAACGTTCCGGACAGACTTTGTTCGCCCCTAGTTCGTCTTAGCTTTTAGAGCTCTTTTTGAATGACACCATTCTTGTACTTGTGCTTGATAATCAAGTACCTGATAAAAAATCATAGATAAGATCAAGTGTTAGACAAAATTTGAGTTCAGATTCGTAATCGGCGCCAAAAGTTACCCTAGAAAATGTTTTCGCAATATTTTTAAATTAATTTTTCAACGGGACCTCAATTCGACACATTTGCCATTTTTGTGAATGTTTTGTTTCTTTTTTAATTATAAGCTTTAGAACATCCTTAAAACAATTCTTCTTTAAAATGTCTACTTTTCAACCGAGGAAGGCGACGAGTATAATACAGGATGCTGAACAAGCACTTGAGTTGGCTAACGTTAGTTTGAATTATTCCACTCGATATACTGATAAGTTATTTTCTGGCCTAGCCAAAATCTTTTGGTTATCTTCTAATTTACCGGTCCCTAGAGGAAACGATTTTTCGATATTTTTGAGGTTTGCTAGTAAGTAATCGAGTATGCTGACAATGAGTTCGAAACTTGGGACCTGTAAACGTGAACAGTACTTTTCTGGCGTCGGACTTAAATTAATATATTGTCTGGTCATGGTTAAAAGCTTATTGATTTTGTTGTCTATCTTACGTATCGTAACCTCCAAGGGAATATTCACCCGATAATCCTTTTACTGATTTATAAAATATTAGGAAAGAGTGCTCTCTCGATATTTTTTAGGTCGTAGGTAATCGAGTGTGCTGACTCGGCACTGCTGACTGAGTCCGAATCCTAACCGAGAATTCTTTTTCAAAAAATTTAGGTTTATATTTTTTCTTAATATATACTTAAGTACCGGATACGCCTTTGTTAGCTTCCCTAAATATCAAATTAATAAAAAATCTGCTTAAATTGTTTAATTTTTTTCACTTTTAGCTTCAAGTTGGATCGACTTTGCTTGCAGAAAAGAAACAACCTGGAACTATTGATGTTGGGCATCGTCAGAAAGTGGTTACAAATGTATTTTTTTCTCAATATTTTGTTTAAATTCAAAAAAATTTAGGTCTATCTTCTTGAGATGTCAAAAACAAAAGATTTATTTCGTTATGAGGTGAATGTTTCTGGAGTTAGACAACGTGAATCGAATTTAACTACTCGATCTTCATCAGAGTATTTTTTAAATATAATTATTTTCTTGAGATCACTAGTTTTTTCAAACTTCTCTAATACTCTAAAAGCAAAATTATCTATAAATATCGTGGCGCGAACTTTGCGGACCCGAATTTTGCGGACCCGAACTTTGCGGACTCGAAATTTGCGGAACGAAAGTTGCGGACCCGAAGGTTGCGGACACGAAGTTTGCGGACCTGATTTTTGCGGAACCAAGATTTTAGGACCGACACTTGAGTAAAAACGAAAAATTAAAAATTTTATTTTTCGAGGATTCGGCAGAGTTTACCATGATCCGTACCGGACTCAAGATTTTTTCTTGATTTTTCAAAATTTTTATCAATTTTTTATCTTAAAATTATTTCAGAATTTAAATAATCGAGAAAATTCCTTGAAGAAATCATTTATATGCCATTTCATAAGATCATGAAGCCTGAATTTATCCTAATTAACGCCGCAGGCTAAAATTTTTGAAATTTCCGAGGTTCAGTAGACTCTATTGTCGGTCCGCAAATTTTTGGTCTGCAAATCTCAGATCCGCAAAATTCGTGTCCGCATAGTTCGGGTCCGCAAAATTCGGGTCCGCAAAGTTCGGGTCCGCAAATTTCGGGTCCGCAAATTAAAATCCGCAAATTTCGGCGCGCCATAAATATGCTTCTTGTTTTCGTTTAATTTTATTTTCTTTTGAGCTCGGAAATTTTAAAAACTTTGATTTTTGATTTTGTTGGTCACCCTGACCAGATCCTTGATCTTTAAGTCGAGGGTATCCAGATCCAGGCCGATCCAAGGGCGTAGCCAGGGGGTCGATTTCGGGGGGGGGGGGGCTAACACTGGGTGGGCGCCAAATTTTTGGCGTTTACCTTGGCGTTCCGGACGCAAATTTTTTTGTTCATAAATTTTCATCTTTTCTGCGCCGCAGGCGAAAATTTTTTGAATTTTAGAAGCCGTAGGCCAAAAAAATGTCGCTTTTTCGGCGCCGCAGGCGCCAAAAATTTTGATTTTCAGCGCCGCAGGCGAAAATTTTTTGAATTCTGAAGCTCAAAAGGCCAGATTTCTTCCTTTTTCAGCGCCGCAGGCGAAAATTTTTTAAAATTCGAAGGCCGTAGGCCAAAAAAATTCACTTTTTTGCCCAACGCCTTCCCCAAATTTTTCCCTTTTCCCCATTTCGGGGGGGGGGGGGGCTTTAGCCCCAGAAGCCCCCCCTTGGCTACGCCCTTGGGCCGATCTATATTTTTTTTTATATTTTTGAATGTTAAAGTCTTTTTCAGCTATCGTAATGCTTTGCTTCGTCTTCAATGCTATTCTGTTTTGAGAGCTTTTAAGATTAAGCATGCCTCATATTTATCAAATGAACGTCTTTATTATGATTGTGGAAGTTTTCTCATTTCAACCTTTGATTTGAAAGTTCCAGTTGTAAGTTTTATTTTTCCCCTGAAATCGACCCCCTGGCTACGCCCTAGTTATATATGCTCTTTATTTTAGTTTTAGAGATTGTAATTTGATTTTTTTCTTATTATATTAATTATAATTTTCTCAGCTTGGAATCGAGGAGTTGTTTACGTTGGAGCAGATCAAACAACATTCTCCTCTTTTCTTTGATAATGGCTTCGACTCCTTCAAACTTAAAATTCTTCCGGTTCATGATACTAAGAAATTGCTCAAATTGTCTGATTTTTCTCATGTCACTAACGATGCAGCAAACATTAATCGTACAACTCAGCAGTTTTTGGATATTGCAACATCTCAGGACGTTTTTGATGATCCGTGAGTTTTGAATATATACATAGTTATGATTTTTATAACAAATATGTTTTTTAACAAAAAATTTATAAGAATTGCTTATGAGGAATTTTTAAACTCAAAAATTACCCAATTTTTCCACAGATTCGACGCACTTCTCAGTATAGCACCCCGAAATCCGATTTCTTTACGCCTCTGTGGTTGTATCTTGAAAAACCTAAAACTTAAAAATATGTACAAATTAACCTTAAGAGTTTTCAGCGTATTCTTCATTCATTCATTTTATTTATTTTTTTTCAGTTCACTCTACATTCATTTCTCAGCTTCTGATTTCTATTTGCTCAATCCCAGCTCTTTTGGATTTACTGATCAGGATTGTCCTGTTTTTTCAAGTAATGGTTCGTTTCTTGGAATTGGAATGCGTAAGGGTATTCGTACTGTTGAAAATGCATCTAGTGAGAATCAAATGAGTGAAGCTATTGTTGCATCTGTAAAGAAGGTTTATTTAATTGGCTTTATTTTTACAGTCTTCTATTTTTTTGAAGACACCTTTTCATTGCGTGCAAATGGTTTCAGAGAAACTTAAGTTGCTTGGGACTCAATTCGCTTCTCGTATGAAGGACACGGACTGGATAAGGGAACGTGTGGAGGGCTCTCTCAGAGGTATTTGTTTGATTTGAATTTTTAAAAAAATATAAATATTCAATAATGTTGGTTTACACACTTTACTTGCAAATTACCGCTAAAATTTTTTAGCGTAGAACATAACTGTTTTCATTATTTTGTTCCGGATATTTTTTGTTTCGGCTATGTGTGTAAATCTAACGAGGCCCTTATTTGATCCAACATTTTCCCCAATTTTATGGTTGTTGCATTCCTCCACCCCCTACTTTTTCTAATTTTATTCCTATGTTAGGGCTTTTTGTTGCTACTAATCATTCTGAAAAACGTCGGATTTTCGAAATTTATGGATTGTCTGCAACAAATCTTCACACAGAGTTTATTCAACGTGAAGGAAATACAAGAATTTCTCTGTTTGAATATTACACTCAACAATATGCTATTGATTTTGAGTTTGTTTTATCTATTTTGCAAAGAATATTTGACTATATGGAATGAAAAGGGGAATCAAATTTTTCATTACTTTCTATTTTATCCACACCCATAAGCGAAAAAACTAATCTTTCAGCATTACTTTTCCTTTTTCGAGGAGGGGTTTCAACCACCCTCCCCCGTGTTTGAAAAGTATAGGGTAATGAAAAATTTCGTTCGCGCTCTTCATTTCATATAGTAGCGAATATTTGATTTTTTTAGATTTCCTGAATGGCCTCTTCTTATTAATAAATACTCAATCGGTCCAAATAATTATGGTTTCCGTTACTTTCCAATGGAAGTGTGTTCTATTCTGGACAATCAACGAGTTAATTCAGATCAACAAGATGGGCAGATGATTGGAGTATGTCTTTGTTTATTCTTCCACAATTTTCTTATTATAACTAGGAAATGATTCGTAAAACAGCAATTCCACCTGCTGAATTAAAGAAACAAAATGCTCTTTTGAAGAATTCTCTTCATCTTGATGGCAGTGAATATTTGAATGGTCTGGGAATCAAGTGCCATAAAGATCCAATTGAAGTTGTTTCTCGTGTTTTGTCTCCACCGGAACTCGAGTTTGCATCAAGGGCTAAACTTGTTCCAAAGTTGCCTCGTTGTTCATGGAGTGATTGTAATGAATATTTTTTTCCTGCAACATGTAATAAGTGGGTTGCTTTGGCTCTTTTTGGTGCACAACAGGATGCTATCAATATGGAACAGTGGACGTAAATTTCATATTCAATTTTAAGTTATTTTTAAAAATTTAAAGTGATTTTGTGAAACGATTCCGTTCCGCGCTTTCAAAAAATCAAATGCAATTTGCTGAGCCTCAGATCCTTGTTCGCCAAGTTACTGGCGCTGATTTGAAATTAATAATTCAGGGCTTCTATGAACAAGGGTATGAGTATATATTAATTGCTCATCCAGACGGTGCAGATCAAGTCCATCGTTAGTTTTTAATTTATTTCAATACTTTTGCTATTTTCTTCAAAGATGCAATGAAGTATATCGAGCAGAAAACCGAAGTCGTCACGCAGGGTGTTAAGATTTCAACAGTAAAGAATGTCATCTTTAAGGATCGGTTCCAGACATTAGCAAACATTATCCACAAGACTAATGTAAAGATGGGAGGACTCAATTATACTGTTTCTATCTCTCCGCAATCTGAGTGAGTATACTAAATATTATTTAAATTACAATTATTTTTACAGTTTACTCCCAATTTTTGGGGATAGTACTTTAATTGTTGGCATTGGTTCGAACCATCCAGGTGGAGGGTTAGCCATGCGGCCTGGAGCTGTGCAAACAACTGCTCTGGGTACGGAAAGTGACAAAAATGGAAACGGTAAGAATGGAAATGGAGCTAATGGAAATAGTAATGAACATGTACAACGCATAACTGTGCCATCTGTTGTTGGAGTATGTTTTTAGTTTTAGTCTATATTTTTAACATTTTAAGTTTTCTGCAAATATCGGGAAAAACAATCATTTTGAGTTTGTTGGCGACTATTGTTATCAGGTTAATTACTATCTTTAGTTAAAAATGGTACTCTTGTGTTGGCTCCCGGACAATACCATGATATCTCTTTCTTTCAAATCCCCGGTATCCTTATAAATCCTCCGCAACTTTAAAACTGAATATACGTATAACCTCTTAATAATCCCAGAACCCTCGATATATCCCCACTAATTGCCTTTGACCACTTTGTAATCTATAAGAGAAATTATAAATATGCATGAGAAGAAAAGGGAAAAGTGAGCATGAAAAATGTAGACGTATAACACAAGAGTACCTAAAAATTTAAGCATTCGATTTGTTATTTTTGCGCAAAATTTTTTAATTTTTTGCTCCATAGACTGACAATAAATTTTTCATGTTCTATATTTTTAGGAAGCTAATCGTGATGAGAAAGTTAGCATTATTGCAAACATCATCAAACGTTGTATAGTGCAATTTGAAACGTTTAAAAGATGCTTTCCGTGAGTTTTTTAAAATTAATTTAAAAACTGTGTCTTTATAGAACTCGTCTTATTCTTTATCGCGATGGAAGTGGGGAAGGATCTTTTCAAAAGATTTTGAAATATGAAGTGCCACTTATTCATAAAGCCTTCAATGAACATGGAATTTCTGCTAAGATTACTTTGATTGTGGTCAACAAAATGCAGGTTTTAGAATTTATATATTTTGGAGTATTTTTTAATCTAGTTTGTCCGACTTTATGCCAAAAATATTGATGAGCGTGCGAAATCTCCTGAACAGAATATTTTGCCAGGCACTGTCGTTGACAAGGATATCGTTCATCCACTTTGGACTGAATTTTATCTGAATTCTCATGTTGCTCTTCAGGTTATTTAAAGTTTGATTATTTTTGGAAAAATATTAATAAACTTGTTATGTCGAGACTCAATGTCAGGACTCTCCGTAAAAGATTTCAGCTATGATTTATATTTTCGAATTTTAAATTCCAAAGCATGCTTATTCCTTACTATTTTTGACCATTATTAGTCTATTATTCTAGTAAACCCTAACAAATAAGTGGCTAAAAACCAGAAAACATCCTTGACAATATCTTTTCTACAGCCCTGACAGTATAGCCCTGACAAAATCTTTTCTTGAAAAATACATAAATGCCATCAATTTAAATTATAGGGTACTTCGAAAACTCCACGTTATAATGTTCTTGTGGATGAGAACAATTTTTCTATGGACACTCTTCAGTTGATGACACATAGTTTGTGCTTTGGACATCAAATTGTCTACAGTCCAACATCTCTGCCGACTCCTGTGATGGTTGCACTTGAATATGTTTGTTTCTGTTTATTTTCTGTACCTTTCTATTCGCAAAACTTTGGGAACTTTTCCATTTTTCTCACCTCAGCTCTCTTTTCAACTAACAATAAGGTAACTAGTAATACATAATCTTTAAGGCTAAGCGTGGACGAAACAATTACAATTATTGGAGTAATTCTGGCTCTGGTGGTAATCTCAATGGTGGTAATAATGGCGCTAATTTGCAAGATCATAAGCAACTTACAGAAACTCTTTCCTATGAGAAATCCGTCTTTTTGAAACATATGCGTGTTAATGCTTAAAAACAATTTTGCTTATTTAATTTCACTATTTAAAAATTTCACTCTTTATTTAAAAATTATCTGATATTTTATCAAAACCTCTATTTCACAGTCGAATCTCTTTAACACAAGCCCCTCGGATCCCAATTACGCTGACATGAAGGAAATGTGAAATGTGAGGACCTACATGTTAGGGAGATTCGATTATTATTTTATTGTTAATTTGATTGATATTCACTGATTTTTCCTTAACTTTACCTTAAAATTTGCTCAATTTTGTTATATTTATTGTTAATTTACTTTTATTTATTGAAAGATTTAAATTTAAAATGTTCGAATAAATATTTTATTTAGTTAAACGTGTTTAAAAACTGTGGTTAATGACGATTATTTAAAATTTTTACATTCTGAATTAGTTACTTAGTTTTTATAACATACGCTTTTGTATAACACAGCATCTAAACCTTTCTGTTCCTTCCAAAACTGCAAGGTTCTAATCAGAACCAATTTCAGCAGAAATCCACTCGAACACTTCATTGGCTAACCCTAGAAAAAACGAACACTATTGGATCCAAATCCCCTAATATCCCCATAAAACGGATACTCGAACACTTCTTTTAACGACAGATCTACTGCTGGATTCGTAGCAAATGATCTTAGAAAAACTTAAATACAATTCATTAACTCATATACAATTTTGAATTTCTTTATCTCATTTTAAAAAATTGCGGATTGCTTTTGCGGATTTTTAGAACGGGTACAGCCCGACTTGCCGCGGGCCGACTTGCCGCGGCCGACTTGTCGCGACCGACTTGCCGCCGGCCGACTTGTCGCGAGGCCGACTTGTCGCCGGCCGACTTGCCGCCAAGCTTTTTAATTAAATATTCTGTAAATACTATTTGATTGATGTCTTTTTAAAATGTTATTAAACAATTCAATATTTTTTAGCTTCTATTATGCTTCAAGCTTCAGAAAGAAATTTCGAAAAATATTCCCATAACGGCTTCAGTTATGTGAAGGATAAAGAAAGTGCGGATTGTGAGCGTATATTTTGGCGATGTGATGAAAGAGCTTCTGGTTGTAAGGGCAGAATTTGGACGACATCTTGTGAATTTGTTTTTTCGTTAATTGATTATAATCCGATTAAAAAGCTTGGTATTTTAATAGTATTTTACAGAATGATTAATTAAAAAGCTTGGCGGCAAGTCGGCCGGCGACAAGTCGGCCTCGCGACAAGTCGGCCGGCGGCAAGTCGGTCGCGACAAGTCGGCCGCGGCAAGTCGGCCCGCGGCAAGTCGGGCGTGTCCCTTTTAGACGGAACGTCCCACTTGTGTACCGGCCGTTTGTGTACCTGGCCATATTTTGGGCTATAACTTTTTCGATTCTTAATTGATTTAAATAATTTATATATCAATCGAAAGCCCTGGATGTGAGGATTATTTTTGCCAACAGGAGTGATGTGATCAAATCACCATACAAAAAGTTACAGCCAGATAAATGCGTGCAATCGTGATTTTGATCTTTATCTGTCTGTAACTTTTTGTATGATGATCTGATCAAATCACTCCTGTTGGCAAAAATAATCCTCACATCCATGGCTTTCGATTGATATATAAATTATTTAAATCACTTAAGAATCGAAAAAGTTATGGCCCAAAATATGGCCAGGTACACAAACGGCCGGTACACAAGTGTCCCCTACCCCCTTTTAGAACAGTTTTGTGACGTTTCGTTTTTTTTCGTTTTTTCCACTGACGTTTTGTCCGGTCATTGACCGATTGTCCACCGACCGTTAGTTCACTGACGCATTGTCAAAACACGTTCACGTTTCTTAAAATTTTGAATTACATATTTAGCATTTATAATTTTAGCATGAAAGTATTGTTTTTTGATTTATGTAAATTGATTGATTTCCGTTTAATTGTTTTTTTCTAATGATTTATAAATTATTTTTTAATTTAGCACAGAATCCGGCATGCAGCCGGATTCTGAAAATCTTTTTTTACAAAATTCTAATATTTTAATTCCTTCAAAGTTTTCAAAAGGACATGTTGACACTACTGAAGAGGACGAGAAATTGCAATTTCTGATGCAAAATCATGTATGTTTATGTTTGTTTTTGGGTAAAACATATTTACCTTATTTTCAAGCATGAGCTCTGTGACCTTAGTAAATGTATGGGGAAACGTATTAATGGGCTTTTTATATGTCAGGTACTTTTCTAAATTATAACTTGAAGGATTTGTAAATTTACTAATTTAATTTTTATGTTTTTTCAGTTCTCAAACATTCCTGGCTCCCAATATAGTCAATATCTCTGCCATCGACGTCGCCAAAATGCTTACAAGACAAAACCTTGTCGCAATTATTATGGTAATGGTTTCTGCAAGGCGGGTAATGAATGTTCATTTTATCATGCTATTGGTGAAATGCGCACACTGCCACAAATGGAGATGTCTGACGAACTGAAGTGGCATCCAATTAACATTAAAGACTTCTTCCCTCAGGTTAAATAATCTAAAACTAATAGCCTCAGCTGAAAACCTAGTAGCTTTTCGATAACTTTAGTAATTCACTTTTCTAGTCTCCCTCCCAAATTTTCTTCATTTTCTTTGATTTCATGGGAGGGGGGCATGCCTCCAACTCTAAGATAGATTTGTCTTTGGTTCTCGGACCTGAGCAGTGTTAAAGAAATCCTAAGTAAAAACCAAAAATAAACTGAAGAAGAGGTGAAGATACTTTCCAAAATTTTCCAAGATCCATTTTTAATTTTTGTTCAATTTTGTTGTTTTTTTCTGTTCAATTTTTTTTGTTTTTTAAAATTTAATATGTATTCCATTGCAGTTACTAAATGTGACCAATTCTCAATACAATCAACATTTACGAAATCTCCGACGTCAAAATGCCTACAAGACAAAACCTTGTCGCAATTATTATGGCAAAGGTTTCTGTAAGGCGGGAAATGAATGTTCCTTTTATCATGCTATTGGTGAAATGCGAGTACCGCCTCAGCATGAAATATCTGGAAAAGTGAAGGGATATTCAATTGACGTTAAAGACTTGTTTCCACAGGTTTGATAATTTAATCTTTAATGATTTTGATGTTTGAAACTTATTGTAAGTTTCATAAATAGCATGGAAATTAGTTTAAGGAGTCTTGTCTGTATCAAAAAAATTTTTATAATCCCCAATTTAGCCGAAATTTAATTAGTTTTATTTTTACAAAAATTTTAAGGTTTTTGGAGAATTTCACCATGACAAAGAAAATCAAGCGCAATTTGGTTCCTCAGCTGCAATGCAATTAGAAATGGAGAGAATTGTTGACCGTCTCATCTCATCACCATTTCGTTCTCTTGAACTGTCCTCTTAAATTATTTTAAGCCTAATAGTATTTCTGACACTTTTTAAATGTCTTTAATTTTTTTTATAAAATTATTTAAGTAATTCTAATTAGGTAAATATTTGATCTTGTAAAATTAAAGACATTTTCTAAACAAATTACTAATTTTATATGTATGTGACTTTAATTTTTATATTTTTCATTAATCCTAAAAGAGTAATTTAATTTCTAATTTATTTACTTTTTCGACTCTTTGTATTTATAAGACTTAAAAAAATATTTAAACTTGTAATTAGTTGGCTTTTTATTGAGGTTCGTTCATGACGACCTTTTTAAAAATATTTTTAATTTCTTTTAAATACTAGATTAAAAAATTTTTGGATTTTGTAAGTTTAGGAGAAATTCTTTTTTGGCATATCGTTATTAAATTCGGTTTTTTTAATTTTAAAAAAGAATATCCTTTAAATGATATTCTTTATTCAATAATTTTTATTTAAATTTTTTAGATTAATTAATTTAATACTAACAAATATTAATACTAACAACAACAATTTTTAATTTAATTATAATGAATTCCACTAACAACAAAATCCAAAAACGCCCCTTATCCCTATCCAGCTTTCAACCAAATTATGAAGCTCATCAACCTGTAGAACTTACTCAATATATTAATCCCGAATCTGAGTAAATTTTTTTTTAAACAATTTTTATAATTTATTTTTAATTTTTAGAAAGGCACATCACGTTCTTCTGGCGCATCATCAACGTGAATGGCGTAATAGCAGACGTTTTATAGAAAGTTACAAAACGGTTATGTGCCAAAATTGGTTGGAACGGGCACAATGCAGTTTTGGAAAAAATTGCCGTTTTGCTCATGGCTTTGATGACTTAAGGACACCGACGTTGTTTTTATTTAAATTTTATTTTAAAGTTTTGTTTGTATTTTAAGGCTTCCCCTTCCCATCAACGAGAAGTACAAAACTCGTCTTTGTGAAAAATATACAAGTCGTGGAATTTGCCCTTACGGTAGTCGCTGCTTATTTATTCATCCTGACAACGTCCAAAATAATTTGCAACCAAATTACATCCCAAGCAATTACCTCAACACGACTACTAATTATTTTGCTAAATCAATGCCTTCCTGTCTAATTAAGAAGAAAAACCAGAATCTTTTTCCTCAGGTTTTCTTTTAGATAATTAGCTTATTAGGATTGTTTAACTTTTTGTTATATTTTTGAAATGAGAAAGGCAAAATTCGGGAATTACCGCATCAGAAAAATTGGGGGTTGGTTTCTAACACAGAATCAGAAATTTTTTTAACTATATCTTCGTATCTCTTAACCTCGTCGGTACCTATTTTTCCTTTCACCCTGTCATGTAATAACCTTAATGGAAGTTAACTTTCTTCCACCCTCCTTGAGAATTTGTTTTTCTAAAATTTTATTTGAAGGATTTTTATTACTTTTATTTTAGATTCTCGAAGAACTTAATCGTGAAAAGGAAAACAAACAGCCACGAGCCTCGTCTGATGCAATGCAATTAGAAATGGAGCGAATTGTTGACCGTCTAATCGCATCGCCATTGTGCCTTTAGGTGATCCTTTTTAAGATTTTTAATTTATTTTGTGCCTGTTTTGATTTTTAAATGTCTTTAATTTTTGTATTTTTAAAATTATTAAATGATTTTATGAAGGGATTCTTTTTGGGGAAATTTACAAAATTAAAGACATTTTTAGACAAGCCTACACTCTGTAACAAAATGATAGCGCCACATAGTTTTTGTCAATATCCTACCAAATATTAGATGGATCTGTTTCAAATTTTGGTAGAATATAGGTAAGGATATTATGTATCAATAATGAAAAGAAAAAGTTTGATTAAAATTTTTTAAAAATTTTTATAACAAAAAATTTGATTATAAAGTGTAACAAAAAGATAGCGCCACTTGTATTTTCGACCTTAGGGGTCGTCCGAAAAATCTACGAAAATCCCTGTAAACACATCTATTGATATCTATATAAAATACAAAAGAAACAAAGTTCCGACATAATTCCTTCATTGAGATCTGAAAACCCGAAAATCAACGGAAAACCGGGGTAGACGTCTTTAAAAAATATTTTCGACCCCTTACAGGTAAAATAAAAATTTCATTTTTGGCTTATTTGAAAGCTCTTGAAATTTGCTACGAGATAGTTTTTATCTCATAATCCAGAAAAAATTCCTCTTCGATAAATAATGAGTTAAGTTTATAAGTTACATTTTCATCACTTTCTGGGGGGCTTTTGAGTGATTTTTATGACATGAAAGTTTATCACATTAGATCTTAAATTTGAATTTTTTTCGGAAAATAAAATTGATGCTATTTTGTAGCAAATTTCAAGAGCTTTCAAATAAGCCAAAAATGAAATTTTTATTTTACCTGTAAGGGGTCGAAAATATTTTTTAAAGACGTCTACCCCGGTTTTCCGTTGATTTTCGGGTTTTCAGATCTCAATGAAGGAATTATGTCGGAACTTTGTTTCTTTTGTATTTTATATAGATATCAATAGATGTGTTTACAGGGATTTTCGTAGATTTTTCGGACGACCCCTAAGGTCGAAAATACAAGTGGCGCTATCTTTTTGTTACACTTTATAATCAAATTTTTTGTTATAAAAATTTTTAAAAAATTTTAATCAAACTTTTTCTTTTCATTATTGATACATAATATCCTTACCTATATTCTACCAAAATTTGAAACAGATCCATCTAATATTTGGTAGGATATTGACAAAAACTATGTGGCGCTATCATTTTGTTACAGAGTGTAATTTTAATTTATTTTCTCTGTTTATTTGTGACTTTTTAATTTTTTAATTCGATTAATTTTAATTTCTTTAAATTTTTTATTTATTTTTTTCTCATATCAATATAATTTATTTGTATTTTAAGACTGAAATAAATATTTGAATACTAGCTTCTATTCTTTTATAGATAGTTTATGGGTTTTAACTTTTTTCTTTTATCATTTTTTTCATGTTTTTTGAAGTTTATAACTTGTTGGTACGGCTTTGGAAGAGATAAGTGTTTATAATTTTTGTCCTACTCTTTGTGAGTTACCTAATTTAAATAGCTACTCCTAGATAGTCCCCGAAGTCGGATATTCCCCCAAAAGCACTGATTCAACAAGTTAGGACAAAGTTACGATATGGGGACGGCGAGGCGCTGTCAACGGGTACAGCCCAAGTAGGCACCGGCCATAACGGCGCAAAGCCATAACTTCCTTCAAGATTTCCGATTCTTAACAAGTTCAATATTAAACGATTCCTCTTATCGAGCTAAAGAGATTGGTACCAAAATTGATAAGGGCTAGAAATTTTCCAGCAAGTTTTGAGTTTGCGCCTTTATGGCCGCGCGCCTAATTGGGCGTGTCCCGCTGACAACGGTCGCTGACTGGAGAGTCTACGATGAATGGAAATAAATAGAAAAAGAGAGGAGAAATATAATAACGGGAGAGAAAAGAGATTTAAAAACGTTGAGATTTAATGTCACGCTGACATTAACGCTGTTCTGGCATTGTGTTCTTTAGAAAAAGTTGACCGCGATTAATTGATGTTATTTAAATCAACTTTTTTTCTGAGGAAAATGCTATTTTGCAGTTCTTAGTTGCTGCACATTTTCATAAAAAAATCCGGACATTCGTTTTTTCGCGGGTCACTATATTATTCGTAATCACTAAAGCGAGGATTTAGAGGCAAATGCTTTATGCGAGCTTGGCATGATGTAATATGTACGTTCAAACAACGTGTTTTTAGCTTGGTCCGGAGTGTTTAGTATGACTTAGTTTGCCTATTTTGGACTTTTTGAGACTTTTTGCCTTTTTTGCAATTTTTGGTACTATTTTTGCCTTTTTTTAACTATTTTTCCTAAATTTTGTCTAAAAATCAGTGCCAACTCCCATTTTTAATTTATAGTTCGACGAATTGTGTATTTTTACTCAGTTGGACATTTTGAGATGGGACATTTTTGAGTTGGGACATTTTGGGGTTGGACGTTTTGCGGGTTGGGCGAGATTTATCTTTTGTCAAGTATCGACATTTTTAAAAAAATTACACCATTTTTGGTCAAAAAGTAGTTGAATAAATAGTTTATGATTCAGAAAATGACGAATAAATTGTTATTTTCTTGCATTTTTCTTAATTTTATGTAGAGGTCGGCAAAATCGTGTTTGCGGGAACCCGCATGCGGGATTTTTTAAAAAAATCTTTGCGGGACGGGATCCCGCGGGAAAAACCCCGCAAAATCCCGCATCCCGCAAAATCCCGCAATTTAAATTTGCGGGATCCCGCGCGGGATTGCGGGATTTTCCAAAAATCGTTGAAATTATCAATATCTATTGAAAAAATCAATTTCCTAATCATTAACGAGTTCTTATCGGGTTCTTAACTACGAGTACAAGTTGGTACAAACGATAAGCACTTATACCGGGTCCCCAATTATCAAAAATATCATAAGGGGCAAGCTCATACATATTCGTCGGAAAATTCGAGTATACAAATTAGAATAGCTTGACTGAAACAAATGTAATCGATCAATCATCTTGATCAACAATTTGGACAATTCTGTTTCGATGAAATAAAGATGATTCCATGGACGGCAGGTGAAAATTTTGGAAGGCCAAGTATTCATATTCCTTCCTTTTTCTGCGCCGCAGGCAAAAATTTCGAGATTTTAGGAAGGCCAGCGAGCCAAAATTCTTGTTTTTCTAGCGCCGCAGGCGAAAATTTTTTTAGTTTATAAGGTTAGGAGTAAAAATTCTCCATTTTCCAAAATCTCGTAAAATTCAAAAAATTTTGCGGGAAAAATTTGCGGGATTTTTTAAAAAAATCTTTGCGGGACGGGATCCCGCGGGAAAAACCCCGCAAAATCCCGCATCCCGCAAAATCCCGCAAATCGAAAAAAGTGCGGGATTGCGGGAGCGGGACCCCGCAAAATCCCGCGCGGGATCCCGTCCCGCGCCGACCTCTAATTTTATGCGTCCTATAGCTTTCTTACCTGCCTATTTTTGTGCCTTTTTTGGCTTTTTAGTGCCTATTTTAGTCGCCTATTTCACTGATTTTACTAGCCTATAAATCCTCGCCTTAATAATCACTATATTTTCCAATAATAATACTCATATTTTCAATAATTTAGCCACTAGAGATCAAATTAATTAAAAATCTTTACTTAAATGTCTAGTTTTTTTTCACTATTTTTAATTTTTATTTTTAGGATTTTTAAAATACCATTTACTTTAAAATGTCTACTTTTCAACCTAGGAAGGCGACAACTATAATGCAGGATGCTGAGAAAGCGCTTGAGTTGGCTAAGGTTAGTGTGAATTGTTTACTTATCTTTGTAATGTTTATGGTTGTTAAATGACTTAGTTGAGTTTCTGAAAAGTTGTTTTGCAGAAACTCAACCATCATAGACAGATATTGTTCATAATTTAGGCACTAGTTATCAAATTAATGAAAAATCTGCTTAAATTGTTTAATATTTTTCACTTTTAGCTTCAAATTGGTTCCACTTTGCTTGCGGAAAAGAAACAACCTGGGACTATTGATGTTGGAAATGGTCAGAGGATCGTCACAAATGTCTTTTTTTTAATATTCTGTTTAAATTCAAAAAAATTTTTAGGTCTATCTTCTTGAAATGTCAAAAACAAAAGATTTATTTCGTTATGAGGTGAATGTTACTGGAGTTAGACAACGTGAATTCGATTTAACAACTCGATCATCATCAGAGTATTTTTTTAAATATATATTATTTTCTTGGGATCACTAGCTTTTTCAAACTCCAATACTCTAAAAGGAAGATTAATTATCCATGAATATACTTCTTGTCCTCGTTTAATCATATTTTCTTTAGAGATAAGAAATTTTAAAAACCTTGATTTTTGATTTTGTTTGGTCACCCTGTCCAGATCCTTGATCTTGACTCTGAATCCAAAAAAAGACGAGGGTTTCCAACTCCAGGCCGATCTCTAATTTTCTTTTTTTTATATTTTTGAATTTTAAAGTTTTCTTTTACAGCTATCGTAATGCTTTGCGTCGTCTTCAATGCTATTCTGTTTTGAGAGCTTTTAAGATTAAGCATGCTTCGGTTTTATCAAAGGAACGTCTTTATTATGATTGTGGGAGTATTCTCATTTCAACCTTTGATTTGAAAGTTCCAGTTGTAAGTTTTATTTTCAATTTAAGATGGGATTTCGTCGAAGTGGATTTGTCTGGGAAATTGGTCACTGAGACTTATGTTTTGAAATCCGGCCAGGTGTATTTCAAAAAATTTGCGTTCGAAACGCCAAAGTAAACGCAATTTTGGTTTACACCCCATTTTAGCCTCCTTACTGTAATCTACCCCCTGACTACACCCTTGTATGTATGCTCTTTATTACTTTTAGTTTTAGAATTTTAATCGGATTTTTTTACTTATTATATTAAATATTTTGTTCACAGCTTGGAGCGGTGGAGTTGTTTACGTTGGAGCAGATCAAACAACATTCTCCTCTTTTCTTTAATGGCTTTGACTCCTTCAAGCTTAAAATTCTTCCGGTTCATGATACCAAGAAACTGCTCAAACTGACTGATTTTTCTTATGTCACCAACGATGCAGCGAACATTGATCGTACAACCCAGCAGTTTTTGGATATTGCAACATCTCAGGACGTTTTTGAGGATCCGTAAGTTTTGATTATATAATTTTGATTTTTATGACAAATATATTTTCCAACAAAAAATTTATAAGAATTGCTTATAATTAATGGTAATACTGAAGCATACAGACCCGATTTTTTCCTCCCCAATTTCCCCCTATATTTTTACAAAATGGTCAGATTTTTTCCTTTCTTCCATCCAATTTGCCTTTCTAATTTTTGCCTACAATCAAACAAAAAGGATTATTTTTGATATTTTATTTACCGTTTTAATAGAGAAAATGAGTCTTCTCCAAAACTTATACTTTTCAAATACAAAAAATCCTTTTTTTGATTTTATGCAAAAATTAGAAAGGCAAATTGCGTGGAAGGAAGGAAAAAGTCTGACCATTTTGTAAAAATATAGGGGGGAAATTGGCGAGGAAAAAATCAGGTCTGTATGCTTCAGTACCACCTAATTAATTTTTAAACTCGAAAATCACCCAATTTTTCTACAGATTCAACGCACTTCCCATATCCCTGTTACGCCTCTAGTTGTATTTGAAAAATTTAAAACCTAAAGACATGTACAAATTAACCTTAAGCTCTTTAGCTTATTCTTCATTTATTTTATTTAATTTTTTTTCAGTTCACTTTACACTCATTTCTCAGCTTCTGATTTTTATTTGCTCAATCCCAGCTCTTTTGGATTTACTGACCAGGATTGTCCTGTTTTCCCAAGTAATTCATCATTTCTTGGAATTGGAATGCATAAAGGTATTCGTACTGTTGAAAATGCTTCTAGTAAGAGTCAAATGAGTGAAGCTATTGTTGCATCAGTAAAGAAGGTTTATTTAATTGGTTTTTTTACATTTTAATTTTCTTAAGACACCCTTTCATTTTGTGGAATTGGTTTCGGACAAACTTTTGAAATTGCTTGGACCTCATTTTGCTTCTCGTATGAAGGACACTGAATGGGTTAAAGAACGCGTTGAAGGCTTCCTTAAAGGTTTAATTTTGAATAACTTTGAGCATATTTAACCTTGAGTTATCTTTATTAATATTTTTACCTTTTCAATTGGAATTTTTTTCTGACCATCTGATTTCCATTTATCTTAATTTATGCTTTAACATTATGGTTTTCATTGTTTAGTTTATACCCGGATATTTTTTGTTTGACTATGTGTAAATTTAATAAGGCCCTTATTTAATCTAACATTTTCCCCGATTTCATGAATCTAATTATATTTTTCTAATTTTATTTTAGGGCTTTTTGTTGTGACTAATCATACTGAAAAACCTCGTGTTTTTGAAATTCATGGCTTGTCTACAACTAATCTTTACACTGAGTTCATTCAACGTGAAGGAGGTCCAAAAGTCTCTTTGTTTGAATATTACACTCAGACATATCACATTGATTTTAAGTAAGTTTTGATTTTTGTCGGTAAATAATCATGTCTTATCTAGGTATCCTAATTTACCTTTAATTGTCAATAAATACAAAACTTTGCAAAATACTGATGGAATTCGATATTTTCCTATGGAGGTTTGTGTAATTCAGGACAACCAAAGAGTTACAACTCATCAACAGGATCCGCAAGCGACTAGAGTATGTTTTTGAGTATTTTCATTGCCTTATTTAATTATTAGGAGATGATCCGTAAAACTGCAATTCCTCCTGCGGAATTAAAGAAACAAAATGCTCTTTTGAAGAATTCTCTTCAACTTGATGGGAGTGAATATTTGAATGGTCTGGGAGTCAAGTGCCATAATGATCCTATTGAAGTCGTTTCTCGTGTTTTGCCGCCACCGGAACTCGAGTTTGCATCAAAGGCTAAGCAAGTTCCAAAGCTGCCGCGTTGTTCATGGAGTGATGCTAATAAATATTTCTCTACTGCAACGTGTAATAAGTGGGTTGCTTTGGCTCTTTTTGGTACTCAACAGGATGCTATCAATATGGAACAGTGGACGTAAATTTTATATTTAATTTTAAGTTATTTTAAAAAATTTACAGTGAATTTGTCAAGCGATTCCGTTCCGTTCTTTCAAAAAATAGAATGAATTTTGCTGAGCCTCAGATCCTTGTTCGCCAGGCTACTGGAGCGGATTTGAAATTAATTATCCAGGGGTACTACGAACAAGGTTTTGAGTATATGTTAATTGCTCATCCAGATAATGCTGATCAGATTCATCGTTAGTTTTTAATTTATTCAATACTTTTGTTATTTTCTTCAAAGATGCAATGAAGTATATCGAGCAGAAAACCGAAGTCGTCACGCAGGGTGTTAAGATTTCAACAGTAAAGAATGTCATCTTTAAGGATCGGTTCCAGACATTAGCAAACATTATCCACAAGACTAATGTAAAGATGGGAGGACAGAATTATACTATTTCTATCTCTCCGCAATCTGAGTGAGTATACTAAATATTATTTAAATTACTATTTTTACAGTTTATTCCCAATTTTTGGCGATAGTACTTTGATTGTTGGTATTGGTTCAAACCATCCAGGTGGGGGGTTAGCCACGCGACCTGGAGTTGTGCAACCAACTGCTATGGGTACAGAAAGTGACAAAAATGGAAACGGTAAGAATGGAAATGGTGCTAATGGACATAATAATGAACATATGCAACGCGTAACTGTGCCATCTGTTGTTGGAGTATGTTTTTAGTTTTAGTCTTTATATTTTTAACATTTTAAGTTTGCTGCAAATATTGGGAAGAATGGCCATTTTGAGTTTGTTGGCGATTATTTTTATCAGGTTGTTATTAATTACTATCTTTTGTTAAAAAATGGTACTCTTGTGTTGCCTCCTGGACAATGCGTCAGTGGATTGCTCACTCAGTGAAATATATCGGAGGATCTTAGGGCATAAAGTGTTATTTGAAGGGATTAAGTTCGAATCAATGGATTTGTGGGTATTATGAGGAATTAAGAGGATTTTGATGAGATATCGAGCAATTAAGGCTGATTTCATGGACCAATGTTGTTTTAAAGGGGATATCAGATAATAGAGAAATATTAAGGCTGATATGAATGCGGACTATACCTTGATATTTAATAAGGGATTGAACCTAGGGATAAGGATCTCTTATACAAGGGATTGAACCCCTTATACAGGGGTTGTACCACGTTTCTCCCTTCCTTACAAATCCAGGTTATCTTTACTAATGCGTTGCAACTTTAAAATTGAATATATACTGTCCACTGATACATTGTCCGGATTGCAAAATTGACAAAGATCTTTTGTTATTTTGCTCAAAATTTATTAATTTTTTGTTTCATAGACTAAATTTTTTATGTTCTATATTTTTAGGAAGCTAATCGTGATGAGAAAGTTAGCATTATTGCAAACATCATCAGACGTTGTATATTGCAATTTGAAACGTTTAACAATCGCTATCCGTGAGTTTTTTTAAATTAATTTAAAATCTGTATTTATTTTTAGAACTCGTCTTATTCTTTATCGCGATGGAAGTGGGGAAGGATCTTTTCAGAAGATCTTGAAATATGAAGTGCCCCTTATTCACAATGCTTTCAATGAGCATGGAATTTCGGCAAAGATTACTTTGATTGTGGTCAACAAAATGCAGGTTCTAGAATTTATATTCTTTTTAATGCATACTTTTAACTTTTTTTAATGCAGTCTGTCCGACTTTATGCCAAAAATATTGATCAGCGTAAAAAATCTCCTGAACAGAATATTTTGCCAGGCACTGTCGTTGACAAGGATATCGTTCATCCACTTTGGACTGAATTTTATCTGAATTCTCATGTTGCCCTTCAGGTTATTTAATTTTGGATTATTTTTAGAAAAATATTAATAAACTTAATCGGGACGCAGTGTTAAGACTCTCCATAAAGACTTAAACTATGATTTATAGAATATTTTCGAATTTTAAATTCCACTAATATGCTAATTCTTCGCTATTTTTGATCATTATTAGTTTATTATTCTAGCAAATTATTAAGTTTAAAAAAATTAAAAAAAATTTTTTTAAAGTAAACCCTATTTTTTTTATTATTCTAGTAAACCCTAGTAAGCTAAAAAACCAGAAAACTCCGAAGCTGAGTACAGCCCTGTCAAATTTTTTTTTCGAAAAATTCTACAAAATGCCATCAATTAAAATTATAGGGTACTTCGTCAACTCCACGTTATAATGTTCTTTTGGATGAGAACAATCTCTCTATGGACACTCTCCAGATGATGACTCATAGTTTGTGCTTTGGACATCAAATTGTCTACAGTCCAACGTCTCTGCCAACTCCAGTGATGGTTGCACTTGAATATGTTTGTTTCTGTTTATTTTTGTACCTTTCTATTTGAGGACAACTTTTGTTTTATTAGTTTTCCTTGCTTTAATATTGTTTTTTAAGGCTAAACGTGGTCGGAACAATTATAATTATTGGAACAATTCGGGATCTGGTGAAAATCTTAATGGCGGCACCAATCTTGATCTCAAGCATCTGACTGAGCACCTTTCGTTTGAGAAGTCTGTTTTTTTGAAAAATTTGCGTGTTAACGCCTAAATATAATATTTTCTTTAATCTTTCTGACTTTTCTCCTTTAAAAATATTGTATAATTTTAAATACAAATCACTTAAACGTAAAATATGTATAACCTTTCAAATGCAAAACCAAATATAATTTATTTTAAATACAACATTTGTTTTCTGTAAATTTTGAATAAAGCGATAAATATTAAAAACTATCATAATATTTTTAATCAAATAGTTTTTTAAGTTTAAATATATACAGGGATCGCGCCGACTGATTCACTATTCCCGAAAATCTGGAATTTGGTTTTCTGATGGCGCGATCCCTGATATATTTAGTAGAATTACAAAAACAAGAATTTACCCGAATTTATTGTTTGAGGGAGTTTGTGAATTGATAAAAGGTATAGAAATAAAAAGAAAAATGAGTGATATTGAGAAATTTAAGAATTCATTAAGATTATTTATCAAGTGACAAAGATTTTTCGTCGTAAGGGAACTATAGAATTTTGTGAGGGTCTTCCATTCCAATAATTTCCAAAATAATTTTACGTTTCTTTCCATGATATTTTTCTTAAAATAAATTCCCTTTTGAGATAAAAAGTAATTCAAATGAGCGAAAAAATAATTAAAAAGATTATTCTAAATTTAAATAAATAAGCCAATATCCAAGATGAAAACAAACAAAAAATATAGGAAATGCAATTCTCGAAAAAAGATCTACATGTGATGCTCTAATTGAACATTTACCTAATTGGTTAATACTTTTTAAACTTTTTCTTTGTTCCTCTTCTGTTGTTTGTTCACAAAAAGGAACAGCATTCTCATCAGGTAAATACAAAAAGCAGCTAGGCCTACGTTGCTCGCCATTAAGGGGCGTTTGATGATGAGCAGAAAGAAAATAGCTACTAGGGCGACGATTTGCTGAGAGTGGACGTTGTTCATAAATATTGAGACTTTGCCTATGGTTATTTAAAAGAGGCTGGTGGCCTGCATTACAATTATCACTAGAATCTCCATTCTTTAAAAAATGGAAAAAATATTTTTTCAAAATAATTTTAAGTACCGAAACATTAACGGGAGCCGTTGAATATTTGCTACAAGAATTCCTAAAACGTTTTGAATGTCCATTAATATTTTTATTATTTGTTTGAATTTGTGTTGGGGGTGGAGGAGGAATAATAACTTGATCCATTCTTCTTAAAGTTCCATCTTCCAATTCAAAAAAGCAAACTGTAGCTGTAGACGAACGAGGCAATAAAGCTGTTGCTGGTAAAATTGATGGTCTTCGAAGGCTATGTCTTCGTCGACGTTGCCTTTTCATTAGAAAGCCAACAGTAGCATATTCTAAGAGGCTTGCAAATACTTTAAGAAAAAACAAAAGATTAAAATATTTTTTTATGGGATTTTTAATAAAATAAAATTTATTATAGGAATTTAACCGAAACTTCCCTCCCAGTCTTTGTTTTGAATTTTAATTTCTTTTATTTACTTATTTTTAATATTTCTACTAGTAATTTTATTTATTATCAATTAAATATTAAAAGAATATCCTCCTTACCAATAAAAAAACAGACACCCAAAAATATATCCAAACTTTTAACATAAGAAACTTTGGGTAAAGAAGCATTTGTTGATGTCATTAATGTTGTTTGTGTCAAAACTGTAGTTACTCCAATAGTTACACGAGCCTGTGTAGCTTCACGATTTAAGAAAAAAGAAACCCAAGAAATTACAACAATTCTTTAAAAGAAAATTTAAACGAAAAAATAAAAAAATAACTAACAAAGATGAGGGAAAATAAATTTGTATTAAATAAAACCCCAAATTTCTTTTAAAAGTAAAATATGCAGTTAGTCTTGAATAATTCCCAGTACTTAAAGAAATTGTTCTTTCAATTTGATAAAACCCTCCAATACTAAAATGGGCTAAATGAACATCATCGTCAATAGTTACAGGGAAAGAAGAAGTATTTTCTATTTGTTTCCATTGGTAAATAATATCACTTGTACTATAGCCATAACTCTAAATATTTTTAAAGTTAAAATTAAATTTTTAGTGTTTGTTTTTATTTATAGATTAATGTCGTTGCACGAATATTTGCCTAAAGAATTCCTTTTAATTTCCCCTGTTTTTTTCCAATAACACCTGCATTTACTTAAATTAAAATATATTTTTTTTTAACCCCCTTTGTTGATTGGTTTTTATCCTATTTTATTTTTGTCCACCCCCTTTTTATATATATAAAATTCTTCGCTATCTGTTTTTTTTATTCATCCATTCATTCTTTATTCGACTTTGCTTCATTCTGAATTTACACAAAATTTTGCTATTCAACTTTGCTGAACTTTGCTTTTGCTATTGAAAAATATAATTTTCTATAAAAACCCTTTTTTTTGCTTATATTGGAAACTGTTGGATTAAATTAAAATAAATTGCTTTAATTATTTTTTATTGCTTATTGGAAATTTATTTGAGGTAAAAATAAATCGCGCACTTTCCTTTGTGCCGCGACAGCTCAGCCGTTCTTAACCTATTAGCCTCTTGCATTCCAAAAAAAAATGTCTGCTGCTTTCAGAACTGAAATCGAATCGCTACTAGATGAAGCTGAAGCCATACTAGCAACCCCCAAATCATTCAATGTACCCTTGAAAGGACCCACTCAATCAAATGCCCAATTTAATGATGCCATTCAAGCTTCCCTAGCAGACCTAAACCTTGAGTTCCAAAATTTATGCGAGATAGCTGATGACCTTTCCCAAGCACACACTAACTGGATGTCGCTCCGGAGCAGCATGACAGGCCCCGAACGTATGGCAGACAATTCCATATATGACCAATTTTATGCCCAGCATCCCTACATGGAAGCACTTACCCGGCTAAAACAATATAAAAGACACTTGCGCTCGGCCCAGCGCCTCTTCGAGGGAGCTCTCCCTTCTGCTTCTGCTCAATCCACCTCGCATGCTCATATACCCAAAATGAACCTTCCTTCTTTTAGCGGCAAATCTGCCGACTTTCTTTCCTTTTGGAATCAATTTTCTGCTGCTATAGGAAATATCTCTTCCCTTTCCGACGCCGTAAAACTCTCGTATTTAAAATCTTGCTTAGCTGGCCCTTCTCTCGCAACAATCGAATCCCTACCCCTTACTGACGACTCTTACGGCCAAGCCGTTCAGCTTCTTAAAAATAAATTTGACAACAAAGAAGAAATTATTCGCAGCCTCTACCAAGCAATTAGAAATCTCCCAACCGTTCGAAAAGGAGAAAACTTCAACGAAGATTTTGCTACACTTACCGACAACCTAGAATCCATATTAATCCAATTTAGACAACATAATTCTGATTTTAATAATCCTTCAATTCTAATGGATATTGAATGTAAACTACCTGATTTTGTATTAGAAGAAGTCTACAAAACAAAAGAACAACTTGCCGGGCATTGGACTACCGAAGATTTAAAAGAATGCTTAAAAAACATTAGAAAAAGAAGAGAAGAAATCAATGCAGTTCACCCATCAATACCGACTCCACAAAGTCCAAATGTCCAACAATCGCCTCCCCTTCGATTGGACACACCGGTAAGTAACCGAAATTCATTACCTTTTAACAGGTCACTACCAACAAGAAATTTACAACAAATCCCTCCTTTAACCCTTTCTGCATTGGCTTTACAACAAAATCATGTGAATCCGGGCTTTAGACACCCGTGCCTATTTTGCAATGACTTCGGCCATATTACCACATATTGCGAAAAATTTCCAGACTATAATTCCCGCATCTCCCGACTTAATGAGCTAAAATTGTGTTCCCGATGCTTGAAACCCAACCATAATTTTAAAAATTGCCCGATCCCTTCTCAATGCAAAAACTGCAATAAAATGCACCCTCGCCCCCTTTGCTATAAAATCCTCGCAAAATTTAGCCAGAAAACAAATATTTGCAATAACCAAACCCACACATCAAATTATGCATTCCGAAATTGCTATGAAAACAACACCCACAAGCAACCCAAAATTTACGAAACTAATCAGCAAGTAAATACTGCCGGGCATTACTATAACTCAATCACACCTCAGCCCACGATAATACCGATAATTGCACAAACAACCTTTTGCCAAGCAAACAGAAATTTCTCACCTCTCCCACCAAATCCCACCGTAGAGACTAAAAAGGCAGCCGAATTCTCCTCAAGCCCAATATGCAACACAATTTACAGATCGCACTCTTACTTTAACCACAACTACAGAAAAATAAATAAAAAATTAGTTCCCTCGCGGCCGAGTGTCGTTTACTCGACTAGAAATCCTGCTATCCCAACCCCCACTAAATACAAAATGAAAAGGAAAGAAAAAACAAAAATGAAACAACAAAAATTAATCACTACGGCCAACAATACACTCACACCAACAATTATTAAAACAACAACAACATCAAACCATCCACCCATTAACACAACACCACCTGCTAAATTAACGTTTTGCAACAACAAATTCAGGATCAAACACTTTTTGGTGAAGGAAGACTTAGCCTCAAAAGGTAATTACAATTTTTTCAACGAAAATTACTCAATCCTTAATTTAAATGACCGACCAAATATTGGAAAACCGGGCCGTGTTCGCCTCTCCACAACGCCTTGCCGTCCTCTTCCACTCATGTCCCTCAACATGGATTTTCCATACTACAACTTGCATCTATTCAACACTCACCTATCCTACCCCAACATGCCACAAAAGAATTTCCGACTTGCTCAATTGCCTTACCAATTCAACCCACTGACACCAACGCAATACTATTGGAATAAAAGAAATTGATTGTTTCCGTTGCTGGGGAATGTCGTTGCACGAATATTTGCCTAAAGAATTCCTTTTAATTTCCCCTGTTTTTTTCCAATAACACCTGCATTTACTTAAATTAAAATATATTTTTTTTTAACCCCCTTTGTTGATTGGTTTTTATCCTATTTTATTTTTGTCCACCCCCTTTTTATATATATAAAATTCTTCGCTATCTGTTTTTTTTATTCATCCATTCATTCTTTATTCGACTTTGCTTCATTCTGAATTTACACAAAATTTTGCTATTCAACTTTGCTGAACTTTGCTTTTGCTATTGAAAAATATAATTTTCTATAAAAACCCTTTTTTTTGCTTATATTGGAAACTGTTGGATTAAATTAAAATAAATTGCTTTAATTATTTTTTATTGCTTATTGGAAATTTATTTGAGGTAAAAATAAATCGCGCACTTTCCTTTGTGCCGCGACATTAATTTCTTATTAAACAATTTTATTAAAATTAAAGAGAAATTGTTAAGTTAAAAAATTAGGTATTTTTATATAAATTATCAGAGATCGGCCTGGATCTGGATCCAGAACTTGATTTGTCCTGGATCTAGAATTCAGATCAAGACATTTTTCAGCATTCCTCGATTTTTCCTTGACCCGAGGTCCTTGATCTGGTTAAGGTCCTCATCTAGAATTAAGGATTAAGGTTTTTATAAAATTTCCGATCTCTATAATTATAGTTCAGTAATATATTTTAACAGAAACATTTAATTTTTAATCAAGCAAACCTCAATTTCTAAAGGGCATACTTGTTTGTCTAATGGAAACTAAAAATAATATTAATTAATTTAAAAGAATAAAAAATAAATTTACAGTATGTAAACTCATTGGACAATTAGCAGTAACAGTTAAACGAATACTTCTTAAAACATTACCTAATTAAAATTAAAGAAAATAAAAAAAAATTAGGTAATTATTTTTAAATTTAGCTACCATTACTATCAATTCTTAAAAAAGAATTGTGTGAAGTTGTTTCGTGAAAATAAGATTTCTTTTCACTTAAAAATTAATTAAATTTAAAATTTTGAAGAGAAAAACTTTGGGAAAAAAGTGTCGGGTGTCCATATAGATTTAACCATATCTATACCAACTGTTAAATTTTGATGAGCAAGAATTCCACTAAAAGCTAATCTACTGTCATGCCAAAATTGCCGTAAATATAGATCCAATGTATAATCCTTTTAAAATTATTTTTAAAAGAATTCTGAGTAATTTATAATTAAAAAATTATTATTTTAAACAAAATTTTTTAAAAATCAAAAATTATTTTTAAATTCCAAAATTTTTCTGATTTATAGTTAAAACAAATTAAGGATACTATAAGGCGTAGAAATTAATTAGAAATATTTCTAAAAAAATATTTTGAGGGCAACATTATTTCAAAAATTATTTTTTACCATAGAAACTTCAGATATAGCACTTATTGTAATTACATGTATGGTTACATTAACTATAGTTGGTGGACCTTTAAAAAAATTTTTTTTTTTGATAAAAATAATTATTTTTTAAAACCTCCAAAATTAGGCCTTATTCTTCTATCGTGACTAGCAATTAATGCATTTAAAATTCTTGTCATATTTGTTTCCAAATTTGTGTCATAAACACTTTAATTTTAAATTTATTTCTCAATTATATTCCAAAAAATATTTTCTATTTTTAGTAATTTTTAAAAAAATTTTTCAATAAAAGAACATTTCCTGTTATTAAAATATTATCAAAATAATTGTAAAAAATATTTAAAAATAAAAATAAGGAACAGCGTGAAAAGCGTTTAAAAAATAATTTTTTTAGTTTACAGAAAAGATGGAAGAAAAAGTTATGTGATGAAAAAATAAAATTTGTAGATTTTAATTTTAAAAAATTAAATTTTAAATTTCGTTTAAAAATTTGCAGTTTTCTTTAATAAAATGAAGAAAAAGTTTTAATAAAAAAAGATTTAAAAAATGGTAGGGAGAAAATAGTTACTTTATTTATTTATTAAAAAAATATAAAGATTTTGGAAGAATATTGTTGGATAAAAGAGGGAGAGAATGAGAAATTAATTTTTCTTAGGCTTTTTAAATTTATTGAAAAAAATTATTAATTACCCAACAGTTGGATGGATGTTATTATTATTTTTTATATTTTCTCTTTGTTTTCTTTTTCCAATTTTATTTTCAAGACTTTCTTCATTTAAATATTCTTTTGGTTTTGAATTAATAATTTTTGAAGTGCCAGAAATTGCCTTTAAAAAACAAAAATAATTTTTATTTAATTATAGAAAGCCAACCAAATTTAAAAAATTTGAGGAAGTTTTAAAACAAAAAATAAATAAAAACATTTGTAGAATAATTAAAAGTTGATAATTAATTTTAATTAATTTCATTTTTATTTTTAAATAATTAAAAACATTTGTTTTATTTATTAAAGTTAAAAAAATATTTTTTTAGAAAATAATTCTTTTGTTTCTTCCAATTGAAGTGAAAACTTTAAAAAAATTTATTTTCCAATTCTTAAAAAATAAAAAAAGCAAACAAAAATTACTAAAAAATCTTAATGAAATGAGAGAAAGGAAAAAAGTTTTTATTAAAAGGAAAAAAATTTTTTTAAGAAAAAGGTCAAAATTGATTTTATTTAAATAAAAATAATAAAAAAATTTTTGAAATAAAAAATTACTAAAATTTTTTTAAGAAAGTAGGCATAAAAATTAAGTACTTTTGAATAAATAAATAAAGAATATATATTTTCTATTTAATTTTTTATTTTTCATTTAATATTTTATTTTATAAAATAAAAAGTACTTTACTAAATACATAAATATGTACAAGTGTTTTTAATATCAAATTTCAATAAAACATGAAAAGTAAAAAAAATTATTAAAGATTTTTATTTAAAGAGTTGCAGAGTTTTCTATAGAAGTAATTCCCAATTCTGACTGATTAATTTGCAATTAAAATTCTTTTAGAAAATTCCTAGCCCTTTAGCTTAAATTATTTAAGACATATGTAAGACGTCCCGAACAATTTTGTCAAACTTTTTTGAATAAATTTTTTATGAAAATATTGCATTTACAAAGACAAAAATTATCATCAAAGTTTATATTTTTTTAGTAAATATTTTTAAATTTATAAAAAAAAATTTAAAAAAATATTCTCGACAAACCAACAAATTATTACATATTTTTATAAAAACAAAAGAAAAGAAATACCGTATTTACTCAAATAATTACCCTGGGTAATTATTGTTTCGATCTCTCGCTGGAGGGGGTAATTAATAGGGAGGGGGTAATTATTTGAGAGAGGGCAATTATTATTTCGACCTTTATAATTTTTATTTTATCATAAGCATATGAACATGAATATAGATATTTTACCAAATACTGAGATAAAAAGTTGCGTTTTACCTTTGCTATTCCCTTAATTTTTCCACAAAACGGTATCATAACAGCAATACTTCCTTCATAGGATATATAAATACTCATAGACATGTATGCAAATACGTATGTATAATTCCTGGTTATGGGATATAATATTTATTCTTTTAATATAATATATAATATCCTCGAAATAGTACTATACTAGCAATACTTCCGTCTTGGGATATATAATGGCACAAAATCAAGCGAGGGATTTAAGGTGTTTTAGAGGATTTGGTGAGATATAGAAGGAATAAGGCTTAGATGTAATAAGACTTATACCCTAAAACTTCTTAATTTCCCATTATCTCTTCCTAAATTCTCTTAATCCCCTCGATTTCTTTCTTAATCCACACAAATCCTCGATTTTTCCGTAAATCCTTTTAATGTCTCGAATTATTTCTTGATATTGATCGGTAAAATGTTTTATTATTAAATTCGATGATTTTTAATATTTTTAAAATTAGTCAGGAAAAAATAGGGGGTAATTATTTAAGGGAGGGTAATTATTATTTCGATCTTTCGCTGGAGGGGGTAATTAATAGGGAGGGGGTAATTATTTGAGAGAGGGCAATTATTTGAGTAAATACGGTAAACAAAATTGGAGGATTTTTAAATTGAAAAGTACAAAGGGAAATTTAATATAAATAAATACAAAATATATTTAATTCTGGCATCGATAAATAAAATTTAGAATTAAATATTTAAAAATATTTGTGGGAATTTTTAAAAAAATTTTTCTAGTATGTAGAATGTCCTTTTAATTCCTTCCTTCTTTTTTAAAATTTTATTTTCCTCATTTTCTCACGAAAGGAAGAAGAAATTTTAAAATTTATTTATTTTAAATAAACTTTGGATAAAATATTTAAATTAATTTTAAAATAAAAAAGGAAATAAAGAGGAATTTTATTTAATATAAAATTATTTATTTAAAAGATTATTTTAAATTATAATTAGATAAAATTTAAATTTTAAAATTATCTAAAAAATTTTTTTACAAAATGACAATATGTAATTTTAATATATGTAATTATTTTGGAATAGATAAATGTTTTTAATATAAAAATAATCTGTTTAATTTAAAAAATGGATATTTTTTTTTCTGTGGAGTCCAAATTTTTAAAACTAAAAATATTTTTGAAACAACTGTCTAATGTATTTTATTTATTTTTGTATAAATTACCATCTCCGTATGTGGATCCAGGAGTTTCTATTTTATTGTTTCATATTTAATTTATTTGGATTTGATAAAGGAAAAAAATAAAAAATTAAATATGTAGATTTTGAAGGACGAACAGAATTTTCAAAAAATATTTTTACATATAAATTTATTTATATATGTAAAAAATTATTTTTTTTTTTTGAGTTTTTAACCACCGGAAAATGTCAATTCACAAATAATTTTTTGCATACAATTTTTATTTTTTTTTTATTATTTTCTTATCCCTCTTTTAGTTCTTAATAAATATTTTGACCAATAGACCGGAATAAAAAAAATAAAATTTAAAATAAAGAATATTTAAAGAAAAACAAAAATGCAAAAAAATATAGAATTAAAAGTTGGCAGAAAATTAAAAGTAAAATTAAAATTAAATTTATTCTATAAATTATTTTTATTTAAGATATAATAAATAGATTATTTAAAATTAATGAAATTTAATTTTGAAGCATAAAATAAATTTTTTTGTGTTTATTTTCGTATCATTTTTTGAATAGTTTTCAACAACAAAATTAAATATTTAACCCTCCTTAAAAAGACAGAATATTTTTTAAGAATTTCTTAAAAATATTTTTATTTATTTCAAACCAAACATTAAAAAATGTCAAAAACGTAATAAAAATAAATTGCTTTTTAAACGTTTAAATATACAAAGGAAGTCATTTTCTTATAAAATTATTAAAGTACTTAAATATTTTTAAATAAAAAATTGTTGTATTTACTATTTCTATTTGGAACAAAAAAAATAATTAAAAAAAACTTTTAATGTTTAAAGAGATGTCAGCACTTTTAGATTAATTATTCTGAACCCAAAAATATTTGGTATTCTAAGCTTTAGAAAAAACACAAATTTAAAGATTTTAAAATTAATAATTTTTAAATTAAATTAATTTTTAAAATTATTTTTTAAAAAGAAAATTCTAAACAAATAAATAAAGAATTTAAATATGTCTTCTTAGGGTATATTAATTTTAGTTTAATTACCGTATTTTCTCTAGTAATTCCCCAGTCTTTATTAATTCCCCACCCTGGGGATGGGTTGAAACAATAATTCCCCTGGGGGATTACTAGAGAAAATACGGTAAATACAATAGAACAGAATTACAGAATTTATTAGTTATAAATAATTAAATTCTTTATTTAAATTTAAATATATATTTAAATTAATTTTTCTAAAATTTCCTTCTTGTAAATATTTAAATATAAAATTGTTTCCAAATTTAGACAAAAAATTTAAAACAAAAAGTTCATTTGTAAAATTAAATTTTGTTGTGTGCATTTCATGGTTAAAGGAAAGAAAATATAAACAAAGAAATAAAAAGAATAAATAAATAAATATATTCTTGGAAAATTTGGAAGAAATTGAAACAAAGAAATAAGAAGAATTTGGAAGAACTTGGCTACATTTTTATTTTGAAAAGGAAAAATATTTGTAATTTGATTAGCAGATTTAAATGGATTATTAAAATTTGGAAATAAATAATTTAGAAATTCATTATAAAGTTAGCTAAGTTTCTTTGTAGCATAGCAAATAAAGTAGAAATGAGCAAAAATTGAAATAAAAATTAAAGATAAAAACTTAGAATCGGAGAGCTCCCATGATCCAATATTTTTACTGGGATGGATTCGGCTGTTTTATACTATTTTATCAAATATTTAAGGAATGAAAGAAAAAACTGCTTAAAAATATTTTTTATTATTATAATATTTAACTAATCCAGTAAAAAGAAAAGAATGGACTTATTTATAATTTAGTAATTTATCATTGTTTTTGGAAAGAAAATTTATTTTAAGATTCCTATTTTAAGTAAACTCGTGTAATAACACTAAAATAACATTAAAATAAAAACTGAGTAGTAAGTTATAGCCAAAATTGTGCAGGCTGTGAATTTTAGTCAAGTAAAAACAGCCAAATAGGCGTCCAAAATAGGCAAAAAATCTTAAAATGGGAATGATAAAAATAACCCCTAATGGTCTAACCGACAAAAAAATCAAGACGAGTATCGCTATTTTACGTATTTATTTCAAAAATTAAATTTTTTATAAATTTTAATTTTTTGTTAATTTTAATTACAGAATTATTATCGAAAAAATTATCGAGTTAATTAAAATTCATTTAATAAAGTTTAAATGTTGATAAATTAAAACAATATTTATTTTTGAATATCTATTGAATAAATATATTCAAATAGGTCGAATCTCTCTAACATTGTGGCCCGAGGGATGTCAGTGAGATTCGACTGTATTTAATAAATGTATTTAATCAAATTTAAACTTTTAATTATAGTTAATATTTATTATTTTTTATTTCAATACAATTTATCTAATTTAATTATTTCTTCAAAACCCTCTCGCTTTTCAAGTCCAGCAACCTTTAAATAAAAATATTAAATTTAACTTTAAACTAACATTAATATATTGGATAACATTTGGTGTCACAACATGCGTATAATTATGAAATTCTCCACCAACTTTATATCTCCATCTATATGCATCATCTTTTACAATAATATTTAAATTAAAGTTTCCTCCAATAACCAATTTAAATTCATGTTTATGAATACATTTATCATCTTTTGTTAAATTGTGGCAACCGTGATTATTCCATGTGTAACGCTTAAAAACGGTTAAATTAATTTAGGTATATCAGAGCTTCGATCTTGAATTTTTAAAAATCCGCATTTTATATCAAAAATCCGCAGATTATCAAACAAAAAAATTCTCATTTCAACAAACGAAATGAGAATTTTTTATATTAATAATGCAATTTCTATTACTAAATTGCGTTTTTTTTGCACTCAGACGAAATTTAAAGGATTTTGGGAGGCCTTAAGACAACAAATAAGATTTTGTTCTAAAAACTAAAAGAAAATATAAAAAATCGGTACTCTTGTGTTATAGGCCCGCATTTTTTATGTCCCCCCTACTCTTCTCCTTTAATTCTCTTGTCTTTATTTCTAATTTCTATTTGAATTAGAAAATGGTCAAAGGTAATTGATGGGCAAGGATTAATTGCATTTATAAAAAAGAAAAATAAGAGACCAGATTTTTTCCTGTAAAAATTAAATTGCAGCTTCTTCAATTTTGTAAGATTGAAACTATTAATTGATCTGAAATCAAATTTAAAAAACAAAAACTGAAAAAATGACGCTGGTCTCTTATTTTTCTTTTTTATAAATGCAATTAATCCTTGCCCATCAATTGCCTTTGAGCATTTTCTAATCCAAATAGAAATTAGAAATAAAGACAAGAGAATCAAAGGAGAAGAAAAGGGGGGACATAAAAATGCGGGCCTATAGCACAAGAGTACCAAAAAATCCTCATAATTTTCAGACGTTCACATATCGGAGTTCTGAGGTTTATAATTACATAATAAACGTCTTGCGGAAGAAAATAGCATTGAGAATTAGATATGTCTTTTTAATCTAATGGAGAAATTCAGTTAGGCGACTATAAAGGTAAGAATGTGACTTAAGTGAGGGAACGAAATCTCACAGTCCGAAATATGACTACGCTCTTGCTGATAGTAAGTTTATTCAAAAATAATTCACAAATTACATAGAATGTTCCCATATGCGCATATTCTTTGGTGAAATAAAGTTGAAATATAGTACTCCCAACTTAAATTTAATATTTGTATAAAAAGTATCTAGTATTTTTTTCTAAAATTTACCTAATCCATGCCATTCTAAAGCATTATACAAAAATGAAATAGAAATATTTTCGTTTATAATTTTTCCATTAATTTTTATTAAACTTCCATCTTCTAGTTGATTATCTTTTGGAACTTGAATTATGTTGGGAGGATAAACGTTAGGTGTAATTTTTGATTTACATTTTTCAGAATTCTTTCCAAATTTTACATTATCAATATCACCCTTTACCTAAAATAAAATCTTAATTATGAAAGATCTATGAAATAAAACTGCCGGTTAACTAACAAATTTGTGTTATATATTAAACTACATATTACCCTGTTTCCGGTTCGATCGTAAATTTTCTATCAAATGTATTACGATTTTAATATTAAAAAATAAAAATCTGCAACGAATTAAATAATATATCCGGTTCCGTGACTTTTGCGCCGAGAACATTTGCGCCGCGACTTATGCGCCGCGACTTTTCGCCGAGCTACTTTTGCGCCGGGGGACTTATGCGCCGCGACTTTTGCGCCGGACGACTTTTGCGCCGCCACTATCGTTAATAATTATGAAAAACTACAGCCGGACACCACTATAATAGATGTAGGATAGTTGGAGATCTTCGGATATCAAGATCCGGATCCGATATCCGACCTAAATTTTCGGCTATCCGGCCTTTTTCAGATCCGGATATCTGGACCCGACAACCCTACACTATAGTGCACCCTCTTCTGGCAGAAAATCATGCATGAATAGGGGTAGCAGACCAAATATCCTGATTTGAAAAAGTCAAGTTCTTTGAAGATGACCCTCTAGGGGGTCGGTTTATTTTTCAACCTTCCTCTAGGGGTCGGTTTATTTTTCAACCTTCCTCTAGGGGGTCGGTTTATTAGAGGGGGCTATTGTACTTCCCGAAATATTGTACTTCCTGAAATTCCTTTAGCTCCTGGATACCATTTTTAAGGAGTACACTATAATTAGGTCCGACTGTAGATATTATTTTTTAAAATTATGGCGGCGCACAAGTCGCGGCGCACAAGTCGCGGCGCAAAAGTCGCCCGGCGCATAAGTCGCGGCGCAAATGTTCTCGGCGCAAAAGTCGTGATACCATATATCCAAATTTATTTTTGATACTTCTGTAAACATAAATCCGCTTTATCTAACTGGACGAGTTCTCATCATGATTAAAACAAAAAATTGCAAAAATTACCATAATCCATTCAGTAGCCCAAATCGGTAATGGCGTTTTATAACTAATATGGTCAATAGCTTCGTTAATGATTATATTAAAAGTTTTGTCAACTATATCAATCCGTAACGAAAAATTAACTCCAGTTTGTCCTAATGGATTTGGATATGTTATTTCTTTTTGCCATCCTCCACCTTCTTCATTGATAATTTGCTCAGATGAATTTATCCGTTTGTGAATGAAGCTATTCATAACAAGTTTTTGATTATTGTAACTCTCCATACTTTTATTGTAAATTTCAGTGTCAAATGAAAATTCAAGTTTAAGGACAGTATCACCAACTAATTAAATTTTAAATTAAAAATATAAAAAACCCTACTTTTTTCACTAAATTCATAAACATCATGGAAAAGATTAACTTCAAAAACCCCATTTTTAGTATCCTCCAACAATTCTTTATTTTTAACAAAAGCTTCAAAACAAAAAATTGTCCCATTTTGTTGTAATGTATCTAATTTATATTTATATAATGATTTATCTGTATTTTCAGGCAATCTGATATTTGGAGCACGAATTAATTTAACATCTTCATTAACCTATAAATCATATAAAATTAAGAATCTAGAAATATGTAGAGAAAAAAATATAATCATATGTATTTAGTTGAGGGATTGAATATCTAATTGCTTCTAAATGATCTCTCGAAATGTAGAGTATGACAGGTGTGAAACACAGTCGATAATCAACTTAATTAACTATTAGGGTTAAGTGATATGTATTGGGATAAGTGGTATGTATTCTCCTCCCTCGAATAATTCTCCCTCTCGATTAATTCCCCATGCCAAGGAAGGGATGAAAAAATAATTCCCCAGGGGAAAATAATTCCCCAGGGGAATGTCCCTAAAATCCCCCTATGGCTATTGACAATTCTTATTACCCACATATATACATATGACATTTTTAGTACCAATTTATGGGGAGGTGGCAGAACGGAAAAGTCGCCTTGGTGAAGACCGCCTTGACAACTCGAATAAACAATTTGGAAAATGCAGGTTATTCTTTTGCAGGTTATTTTTAATTTAATTGGCTGATCCTACCCTAAACCTACCCTGAACTATTTTGTTAAAAAATATGTTAACTTTAAAGTTTTCACTTTTTTTTTAGTTATTTGTGGGTTTTTGTGGCCATTTTGAGAGTGGGCCGTTTGAGGTAGTCCCTTTTGGGGGTTTTGTACATTAGGCCGTTTTAAGGGTGGGCCGTTTTCGGTTCTCTTTTTTAGGAATTTACCTTGTTTTTGAAGTAGGGTAGCACCACGAGCCTTTGGGGCAGTATCGTCGGGGATCGGGGTTTGCCGGGGTAGAGCCTTCGGGGGTTGGGTCGGGGTTTTTGCCTAAAAATTCGTCGGGGTTTTGGGGGCCGGGATGCTACCCTATTTTGAAGTAAAAAACCTATTAAATTAACGAACCTAAAAAATAATTCAAATAAGAATATGTAAATTTTACCAAAATATGATTTATTGCAGAAATGGGTATATTCCCTTCTATATCGACTTTATGTTCATTCATGTAAACATTATATTTGAAATTATTTGTTTTTGGCATAGACAAAAGTTCAATCACACATTCAAAGTTTCCTTTTAATGGTATAATTTTCATTGATTCCCATTGATACAACTGAATTTATGGATTCTTGTCATTAGATAGATTATTAATAGGGAGTGTCAAAATATGGGAAAATTCCAAAACATGCGCATATATGATAAAAATATCCAAAATATGAATCGTAATTTGCAAAATATGCACTAACAAATAAGAGTAGCGAAAATTTATTAAGAAATGTTCCACTAAAATAATTTAATTTCGTCTTTCACAATTGCAACTTAAGAATTTTTCTAATTTTTCTATTCTCAGCCAAAGTATTCTTGTAAATCGAAAACGTATTTCAACATCTTTCGATGTCAATGGAGCGAATTTTAGAGCAGAAATCATGTTATAATAGAATCCATTTGAATTTCTCCTCCACCTTCGGTTAATACTTTAGAAACCTTGCTTAATTCAGTAGTCCTGGATTCGCTTCAAAAACTGTGTCCAATTTATCTTTAATTTCCATTCCAATAGTCCCTTCAGCATTTTCAACAATTCAAAAAAGGGTACTATGCGTTTATCGCCCCGCATGACCGCAAATGTTTATCCGTTAGTTTTGTCTTTTCCTTCTACCCTTTCTTCCCCTTCTGATAAAGATTAAAATTGGTTATCAGCCTACATTTTCCTTGGATATAGTATAGTATACCGGTGCTAAGGTTTCGATATAAGACCAATACCATTCTATGTATTCGTCTCGACGAGCTGAGCTGTACGGTACTACTCTGTTTTCTGAAGTTGCCCGTGCCGAAATATGCATAAATATGCATAGATATGCTACAGGAACTAGGTACCTAATGTTCAAACCGACGTAAAATCACCATTTTTGAGCGTTTCAGCTTATGGCATATCCGCATGCATGATATGTTTAGACACTCCCTAATTATTAAATACCTAATTTACATTTTAAGAATGAAAAGGGGTTTTTGTCATATACACAAAATTAGAGCAATATCAATATATGTATGTATATTTACGTAACGTTTACGGTGTTGACCAGCTTCAGGGACTATGTAGCCCCGGAGCCCGGCTCCAAGGTCGGCTTCAGCGGAGTCGGAGCCAAGATTTTGGAAACCCCGGAGCAGGAGCCAAGGTTTTCCAATTCCTCACGGCTCCGTCTATACACTAGTGATGCTCGGGTATCCCGACCCAAAATCATACGGAAATCCTCCCAAACACCACGATAACCCACCGAAATATTCCTTAATCCCTTTATATCTCTCTTAATCACATAATATCACTCGTTATCCCCCTTAATCCGTTTAAATTCCCGGAATATTATTATTGATTGATATTCCGACCGGAGCCAACATGGAGCGGCTCTGAAAATCGCCGGCTCCGAAGCTGGAGTCGGAGCCAAGATTTTAAAGGAGCCGGAGACTAACTCAAGAATAAAATAAGGTCGAGGTTTTTTAAAATTACTGATTACTAAAAATAAACGTAAAATGTCTTTTTTGATAAAAATGGTCCCTGATAATTTTTTAAGTGGGTTTTATTTTAAAGTTGATTTTAGTAAGTGGATTTAACAATAAATTTATTAAAAATATTTTTTAATTAAAAGTATTACCGAATCTTCTTTAAAAAGCAGTGTTCCTGATGTAACGTAGCTGACGCCCATTACAGTAACACCAACTTAATTTGAAAAAAGAATTTTTACGCTTTAAATATGTTTGGGCTAGCTGTACTATAGGTCCACCGAGATCGGAACTCAAAATATATACCATTCGATTCGTCTCTCCGAGCTGAGTCCAAATAATTAAGAATTTTCTGCGGGAGACGAAAAGCTTATGGTCAGCTTATGGTCGAAAAACCATAAGCTGTTTTTTTGGGGTAAAGCAGCGGAAAAAACATTCTTCGCGTAGACCCTTTGTAGCAGTATGTAGACCTATGTAGTGGTATGTAGACTAGAGGTCGGCGCGGGACGGGATTCGGTAATTGTTCGGTTTAGACCCCGCACTCATTTTTCAACCCTATACGCAAATAAGGGTCGAATCGTTTTTTTTCCTTCATTTTTTCCTTCCTTATTTTTCCTTAATTTGAGCATAATGGTAAGACTTTTTTCCTTTGTTCATTTTCATTGAATTTCCCTGTGGCATATTCAAATGTAATGATAGAGACTTGGACGGAACGAACACAGACAGACAAAACTCGGACGAACTCGGACAGACAAAACTCGGACGAACACAGACAGACAAAACACGGACGAACACGGACAGACAAAACTCGGACGAACACAGACAGATAAAACTTGGACAGACAACAACAACACGTGTTTTATCTGTCTGTGTTCGTCCGAGTTTTGTCTGTCCGTGTTCGTCCGTGTTTTGTCTGTCCGAGTCCGTCCGTGTTATTCTGTCATTGTCGTCCTTCTCTATTTTTCCTTAAGGCAAACATCAACATACGTCAAATTTAAAGGAAATTGACCCTTTTTATAAAGAAATAAAAAGTAATGAAAAAAAAACGATTCGACCCTTATTTGCGTAAAGGGCCCATTTTTCTGTCCATTTTATATTAACTTCTCTTTCCACGAGGCAAGTCTCAAAATGGATTATGAGTGGGCATCTCACATCAGTTCCATATCGGTGATTTTTATACATTTTATGCCACCACATGTAAGTGAGTTTTTCAAGAACTTTATTCTTTTGATACATAATTCTTTTTGATACTTGCCTCATGGAAGATAAGAAACAAAGAGAGGGAAAAATGAAAAAATGGTCAGAAAAATGAGTGGGGGGTCTAAACCGAACAATCACCCGGGATTCCGCGCGGGATTTGCGGATTTACCCCGTTGGATCCCGTCCCGAAAAGATTAAAAAAATTTTTACACCGCGGGATCCTGCAAAATATTTTGTATTTTGCGGGATTTTTGGAAAAGACAGGATTTTGGCTCATGGCCTTCTAAACTAAAAAATTTTTTTTGGCTCGCTGGCCTTCCTAAAATCTCTAAATTTTTGCCTGCGGCGCTGAAAAGGAAGGAATTTCGATACTTGGCCTTCTAAAATTTTCTCCTGCCGCCCATGTACTCATCTCTATTTTATCAAAACAAGATTGTCCAAATTGTTAGATCACGATGATTGATCCCATTTGTTTTAGCTCAAGCTATTCTATTTCGTATACTCGAATTTTCCGACGAATATGTATGAGTTTGCCAGTGATGTCAAAGTTCAAGTTCCAGTTCCGGAACTAATTAGTTCTAGTTCCAGTTCCAGAACTAGAACTATGGAACTAACGATTATCTGGAACTAGTTTGGAACTAGAACTACGGAACTAGTAAATGTCTGGAACTAGCTTTGGAACTAGTTCTGGAACTAGTTCTTGGGGTATATTTTCGACAAAATTTCCTCGACGAAGTTAACGGGATTTTTAATATTGTTGTAAATTACTCGCAGCGCGCTGAAAATGGAAGAAATCTGGCTGCTTGAGCACCAAAATTATCAAAATTTTCGCCTTAGAAAAAAAAAATTTTTTTTCAAAATTTTCGCCTACAGCCTTAGAAATTCTCAAAATTTTCGCCTGCGGCGCTGAAAAAGTAAATTTTTTGGCCTTTTAATCCTCCGGTTTATCCTCCAATCTCCTTAAATCCTCCGATATCATTTAAAATCCTCTTATAACCCAGATCACTTTTTAATCTCTTTATCACTTCAAATCCTCTGATCTCCCCGATATCTATTACTTAAAAAATTTTTTTATGTGAAAATCCCGAAATACCGCGGGATCCCGCTAAAGTTTAGAACGGGATTATCGGGATTACTGGATTTACGGGATTAATCCCGCGGGATCCTGTCCCGTAAAAAATTTTGAAAAAAATCACGTTACGGGATCCCATGAATGAGATTTTGCCGCACACTAAATAATTTTTTTAAATTATGCCTTTATTTGTTAAAATTGATAAATCTTTTCATATTCAAAAAAATTTAAAAATTTGGAACTAGAACTAGGTTGGAACTAGTTCCAGAACTGGAACTGGAACTAAGGAATTTTAAAAATGGAGTTCCGGAACTGGAACTAAAAAAATTAAAAACCTAGTTCTGGAACTGGAACTAGTTCCAGAGAAATTTTGGAACTTTGACATCACTTGAGTTTGCCTCTTATGATATTTTTGATAATTGGGGACCTGGGATAAGTGCTTATACGTTTGTATCAACCTGTACTCGTAATTTGGTACGAAGTACGATACGTGTACGAGCAATCAGTAAGAGTTAAAAACCCGTTAATGATTAGGAAATTGATTTTTTCAATAGAGATTGATAATTTCAACGATTTTTGGAAAAAAAAATTTAAAAGCGGGATTTTGCGGGAATGCGGGATTTTGCGGGATTTATCCCGCGGGATCCCGTCCCGCAGATTTTTAAAAATTTATCCCGCGGGATCCCGCAAATGCGGTTTTGCCGACCTCTAATGTAGACCCTACGTAGACCCTATGTAGTTTTTGACGCTGCGTAAGCTGTTCTTTGGGGTAAAAAATTCTAATATGCAAATAATAGCTCATTCGGTAGAGCTCGTTGAGATGAGTCGAATGACAACAAAATTAACGAAATCTGACTTGATTTGACAAAGTTATGACTGTTTGTCTTTATTGGTGTACGGAATTTTCGTCTCTGGAACTTTCGTCTCCAAGATTTTTCGGAACTTTCGTCTCCAACTTTTTCGGAAATTTCGTCTCCAGCGGAATATTCGTCACCAAGACGAAAATACGTAATATTCGTCACTGGAGTTTTAGGCGCGGGGAATTTGGGCGTCGGAGAGAATTTCTTTATTTATTCAAAAATAACACAAAATCAAACTATGTAAGCCTATAAAACTATAGAAGACGAAATGGCTCAAATGACTCCAAAATCATCCCGATTCAATATTCTGAACAAAATTATGATTAATTGAATCTCGCTAGAATAACTGTTTTTCTGCTGATACTTAGGGGTTAGGTCGGCATTTCTAAGCTGAAAATCAGTGAAAAGTGATAGGTTTATGTTACTGTTGTAGAACCTAGCGACCGTTGATTCCCGCAATGCGCGTGCCGCAAAATCCCGCGCGAAGCGCGGGATTTTGCATAAGCGCTTTGCCGATGCCCATAGGTTCACGTTGTTTGATTTTGTGTTATTTTTGAATAAAAAAAGAAATTCTCTCCGGCGCCCAAATTCCCCGCGCCTAAAACTCCAGTGACGAATATTACGTATTTTCGTCTTGGTGACGAATATTCCGCTGGAGACGAAAATTCCGAAAAGGTTGGAGACGAAAGTTCCAGAGACGAAAATTCCGGCACCCGTTTTTATTCCCTAAATAGGGTCTACATGGAAAAAAGTTTTTGCCGCTGCGGAGGAAGCCAGGCATGTAGAGCGGAAAGACGTCCGCCGCTTCGCTATGGTCGCCGCGAGCGAAGTGAACACGACCGCAGCGAAGCACGGCCATCGTGTAGCGAATATTCCCGCGCCACGTAAAATTGAACCCTAAATAGTATGAATTTAATAAAGAGACAAGTAATATGAAATAACTAATCTAAATATACAGAAACTCTACATCTTTTTTGTGCTGCTGAATAGTCTGTTGTACCATGAATAAGTATAAGCTGAAACTTCTGGTCATATATACTAGATTTATTTTTGAAATTAGTGACAGCACGGAAAATAATTTTCGTTCCATTTTGGACATCATTATTTTTAATTTCTGTTCCATAAGGTGTATTAAGTTCTTCAAAACGCTGCATTAAATTAATATTTTTTATAGTCATGGAAAAAAAGGAACAAAGGCTGCTAACTTAGTTATTTGTTAATCTTCTTTTGATTAACTTTTAGAAAAAAATTTCAGAGAAAAAAAGTTTCTTAATTTTAATTAGTTTGCTCCTATACTTTTTCTACCCAAAAATTGGATGCATAACACCAATTCAATGAAAAATCACACGAAACCGGCCGGGGATGAGAGTAAACATTACTTTCGAGTTGAATTTTAATAACCTTATCTTCCCTATTGTAAAAGCTAAAAGGAGAAGATCAGGTATATCAAATCTTATCCAAAAAATTTAAAATATTACATTTGGAATATTAGTGGGTCGTGATTTAACTTTCCAATTATCATCAAAATGTCCAACACTAATAACACTAATCGGTATAAAATCTCCATTAATTAACAAATCTGCCTCAATATTTCTATCAAATTGGTTTTCCGTTTTCCACCATTTATTTGGCCAAAATATATTATGTCCGGTATAATAACTTTGATGTTTTAGTTCAATCCATAAATAATATTTCTGTATTAAAATAGTAATTGCTACATTAACACCTGGGGGAATTAATTTAATAGATTCTTTAGATGGATTTGACCAGTTTCCTTCAATCTACAAAATATTTTGTAAAATTATCTTTATAATCTAATTAGATTAAAAGTCTTATATGTTCTTATTTCCAAGAATTTGTTATTTAGTATATATTCTAAGCACTTATTTTTGAGGAAAATGAAGAATAACATCCAAAAATTAGCAAAAGATTAGATATAGTAGAGTTGTCGGATTTAGATATCCGGATCCGAAAATAGCTTAAATATCCGGGGATTTTCAGTATCTGTTAACTCTAATTGGATGGAATTGGTCTTGAGTAGAGACGGACCGATACGATATCTCGATAAAAATATCGATATATCGGTGCCGATATTATCGTTTATCGATACCGATATTATCGATCGATAAATTTTTTGCTTTTTTCGATATTTTTCGAGACCGATACCGATATTATCGATCGATCACTCGAGTCCGGTCTCTAGTCTTGAGAGCTCTCCAAATCGAGGTTATCTACTCATTGTCAGCACTACAACAACCACTGACTTAAAGGGAAATAAGCGGACTATTTAATTATCTCAAGCATAGAATAATTTGTGTTTTTAAAATAAAATACATTTATTGTTCTCCAATTAACATTAATTGAGCTTATTTCAACAATTATAGAAGCATTTAAATTTAATAAATTCAACTCCATTTTCTCTTTAATTCCTCTTTTATCAGTCATTATGTAGAAAAATACTGCTTTTTCAAAAACCTTCCCCAATTTATATTTTTTATTTGTAAAGCGTTTTTCACAATGTTTTTCTTGATTTGTGTTTAAATTATTTTTAAAAGGTATTTCAGCTGTTATTGGTGTTGTGAACTGAAAAATTATTAATATTTTCTTAAATCCGTTATCTATCAGAGAAAATACGAATAAACCTATTATCTTATTTTTAAATTCAAAAACATTTTTATGATATTGGGATTTGATTCATTCATAACTTTAATTAATTCTTTCATTCATTTAATTTCCAATTAATTTCTCAAAAAAATTTACCCTAGCTTGTAAAGCACAAGAACATCCTCTATAAACAAATAAATGAATATATCTTTGTGCTCTAATTGGCAATAAATCCATTCCAAGTGCCCACAAACCAATATATTTATATAAATAAGCACCTTTATTTATATTTAAAAGAAATTCTTTTTGAAGATTTTCTTCTTTCTTTTGAATTTCTTTGCCTTAATTTATTTTAAAATTAATTAAATAATTAATTTTATACTTTCATTTCCAGCAATTATTAAACGTGTGAAGAAGTTATTTTTTTGATTTAATTCCAAAGAAAAGTTATTTACAGCCTCAAATTTATAGCTGAAATTTAAATAAAACTTATTTAATTAAAAAATAAAATTAAGTAACAGTCCCTAGCTTAGATTAAAATAAATTTTGGAAAAAAGTGGGAAACTATCAATAATACACGTATTTTATCTCCTTTCCTCATAAAACTTTTAAAAAATCTGTTGGAAATTTTCTATAAATTTTCTATGCCTAGATAATATTAATTAAATAAAAATTATTTTTTAATTTTCTAAAAAATATAAAAATCCAAACATTTTATTTGAAATAGACAACAAAATTTTTACAAAAACAATTCCATCTTTATTTTCAGTTTTAACAAGTATTCCATGCCATCGGCAATAAGCAACATTTCCAGGAGAACAAATTATTTTATTTTTTGGATCAGAACAAAATTCTTTCCTTTGATTTTCACAGAGATCCGTAACTTTGTTCTTTTTAAAATTAAGGAAATTTATTTTTTAAATAATTTTTATTAAAATAATTAAATATTAATTAAATTATTTAAAATTAAAAATTACTTTTTTGCTCCCTAAACGATAGGGAACTGTAAAAATTGTCCCATTTTTCTTATTTTCTTTACTCAATTGACTTGGATAACAAATCAAAAATCTAAAAAGAAATTTAAAAAATTAATTTTAACTTTCTAAATAAAAATTTATTTTTACCCGTCCGGTTGGCAAATAAATAAAGTTTCGAGAAAAAATTGCAAAGAAAAGTTTAAATGTTTCTTCTGTTCTGGACGTGGCATACATTGGTCGTAAATTAAATAAGGAATTGTGTAATGATTAACTCCATAATTACCCAACACATAACTGAAAATTAATTTTTAGTTAAATTATTTTTAGAAATTTATATTTAATTGTAAAATATCCAAATATTTAATTGGTTTTAGGTAAGTAAACTCCAATAAATTTTATTTTTTATTTAAAAATTATTTACGGTTCTTTACCTCGCTCTGTTCCAGCATTCCCATTTTTAACAGCATCTTTAGCTTTAAACTTTTTGACAAATAAAATAAAAATTGTTAGAAAAATATTAAAAATAATTTGTTTAAACATTTCTAGATTTTACTAAAATTAATTAAATATTAAATTTTAATAAATAAATAAAATAACTAAATAATTTGTTAGTTAGGAAGATAAATAAAATTAATTTATGATTACTCATTTTGTTAGATAGATTTGGTTACTATTAAATAAAATATTGTGAAAATTTTTTTATTTTGACTGAGAAAATATTTTAAATATTAATTAAATAATTATTACTTTATGTGAATCATTCAATTTACGAGAGAAAATTAACTGAAAAAATTGAAATAGTTAGAAACCCCTAATCTCAGATTCTATCGGATTTGAAATAACCATAAACGATATAACGAAGCTTAACATTAATCCTTAAAGGAAAATAGGTAAGTTAACATAAACTTGATGTATAAAATTTAAATATTTTATTTTTTAGGTTTACTTTTTAATCGAAATTATATTATTCAATACTTTAAGGAATATAGCTATGTAATTATAGCAAAATTTTAATGAAAAACATTATATGTATTTCTTTGATTTATTTCTATTAAATATTAGGGTCGATGAAGAATTCATGTTTAAGATCAGTGTCAGCAACAAAATTTTAGAATAAATAGTGCTTAAGTGGAAAATTTGTAGTCTTTTATTTGAATTCATCCGCACACTAAAAGCAGCAATTCAAGCTATTTCGTCTAATTATTTTATTTTTCTTTCTCTCAACTTAAACTTTTGTGATTTAATAAATTTTTGATTTAATAGAAGGATGATTTACATATACTATGTATCAGGGCCGGTCTATTTTTACATTTCGCGTTTAGCAACTTTCGCATTTTCTCATTTTCAAGCGCGAAAAGTTTCGCATTCCGCTTTTTATCTTTAGATTTCGCCCAGCCCTGCTATATATTGTTCTTCATATACCGTTAAGTCTCGTGCTATTTTATAACTAGAGGCCGGATTTTTATTGAAATAAAATCGCGAAATATGGCCATAAAATATTGAAATAAATGGGCAAAATATTGACAAAATTTAATGAAATATTGAAATAAATTTTCGTGTATTCACTAGCAAAAAGCCAAAAAACGTTGAAATTTAACAAAAAAATGTTAGCAAATTTTTAAAATTGCATATTAGCTTTATAGTTTGACGAATTGGGTAATTTTACTCTCTTAGGCCTTTTGAGATTGACGAAATGAGGATGTGACATTTTGTGGGCTTATCCACTCGACGTACTCCAAGTGAAAGTACAAAAAGTGCAAGTACAATCTCCCAGAAGAATTATCCTATATAAGCCAGAATTCCTAATTTTCAGCGCCGTAGGCGAAAATTTTGTGAATTTTTGTTGTCATGCGGCCAAATTTCTTCACTTTTTTGCTAAAATTTATGAAAAATCCCAAAATTTTGGTAAAAATATGCAAAAATATTGAAATATTTCGCAAAAAGTGTCAAATATTGAAATAATGGGGAAATTGGCAAAATATTGAAATATATTGAAATGTATCTTTGTTCAAAATCATAATATCAAAAAACTAATGGTATATTTGGGCTTTTCTCGACATAATATATCCAGGAAAAAAAAATATATTTCAATAAGAATCCGCCCTCTATTTATAACTTATGTGTAGGGACGGGGATATTAATTACTAGAATGTACATATTTATAAAGATTGAAAATAAATTTATTTCATAAAATAATTATTTATTTCATTTTAATTATTTTATCCATTTTTTTATTCATCTCATTTTCCTAATTATTATTTATCAATACAATTTGTCCAATTTAATAATATTATCATAATCAGGATGTTTTTCAAGACCTTCAACCTTTAAAATAAAAATTAATTTATTTATAATAATTTTTTTACAAACATTAATATATTGAACTGCTTCAGCTGGTATTACATGTTTATAATTATAAAATTCTCCACCAACTTTATATCTCCATCTATATTCTTTTTCCCTTACAACAATATTTAAATTAAAATATTCTCCTTTAACCAATTTAAGGTCATGTTTATGTGTACAAACTCCATTATTTTGTCTTAAACTATTTTGTTTTTTATCACAACTTGATTTATGCCATTCTCCGTTCTAAAATTATAAAATTTATTCAACAATCTATATTAGCAAAAATAAACTATAATACTCAAAGACCTTTCTATATAAACCACGAATGTCACGGGTTACCCGGACCCCAAACTTTTTTCCGGCCCGATTTCTGAAATCCAGTCCGACTTTTTTCCCAACCCGTGAAATCCCTGATAGAGGCGTATGTATTAAATAAACAGGTATACTCCTCTTTTACCGCAGCCAATTCTTCCGTATGTCTTATAACTAGTATTGTGAAAGTCGAAGCTAGACAATTTTGGTATGAAAACGTATCTCGTCGAGTTGGATCGGGTGGTACCATTTTTTTCTAGCTAAGACATTCCTTTAAAGTAACTGGGATAGTGGTCGTACTTTCATTATTAGAGCGGCGACCGATCTATTTTCAATCGCCTCTCAAAGGGCAGCTTTATTGGGAACTGCCGTTCAAATATGTAAAGGCGCCGCTCTATTAAAGAAATACGGTATCTGTGCACTCCTAAATTTATGTAGGTAAAAGTTTTAAAATAATTTACTGCATATGTTCCAATGATGGCATGTTCTTTAGTAAAATTAAAAAGAACTATAGTTTGCCCAACTTCAAAAATAAAATTAATTTTAAATATTTCAATAAATTTTTAAAAGAAATTTTTATTTAAAACAAAATTAAATTATTCAACAACTATTATTAAACTCTTTATTTTTACTTAGAATGGGGCTTACTCATTAGAGTGGGGGGCAGAAGTCGGTCTTCCCAAAAGTCCAACCAATACTGTAACAAACAAAGAACAACACTCGTACCCCAGCCCATTTGGACCGAATTTCGTCTGACCGAGTTTTTCTGGGCGACTTTTGCTCAGTCACTTACTAATTGGATCCCTTTTGATTGCTTGATGTAAAAATGCTATGGAAATATTTTCTTCTTTAATTTTTCCATGAATTATAACTAAACTTCCATCTTTCAAATGATTACTTTCTGGGACTTGAATGATGTTCAAATTGTATATATTAGGTTTACTGTGTAGCTTGCATTTTTCAGAATATTCTCCAATTTTTATATTATCAATAATGTTGCCACTTATCTGAAAATAGTCTCTGAATAGTATGTACTTATAGATGAATATTTCCTCAAAATGGGGGTGGGGGCTAGCATAAAATTTCTCAAAGTATTATAAATCAAAGAATTACATATCTATTTTTGATTAAGTTGAAGCGAGCTATGCCAAATTTACTGCACTCTATATTAAAAATTCAGAAATGATTACTTCGATCCATTCAGTAGCCCACCCTGGAAGTCGATGCTGATAAAGTATTGGATGAATAGCTTCGTTTATGAATATTTTGAAATAATCATTATCCAAATCAATTCGTAAAGTAAAATTAACTCCAGTTTGTACTATTGGATTCGGTAAAGATAATTTTCCATACCATTTATGATTATTGTGCCTATAGCTTGACATGTTAAGACGAGAAACAGACTCTTTGCACTTATTTGTTTTGTATTGATTAAGATTAAACTCAAAATATAGTTTCAAAACAGTATCACCAACTACATACATAAAAAAATACATTTAATTTTTTAGTAGAATTATTAAGTTAATAATTCTACTAAAAAATTAAATGTATACGATGCTTCAAATCCGCGGATATCCATCTCAAAATTCCAGCCTGCGGTGCAATGAAAGTGAATTTTTTTCGCTTTCGGCCTTTCAAAATTTTTTAAATTTTCGCCTGCGGCGCTAAAAAAGAAAGAAATCTGACTTCTAAATCATTGAAATTCTCAAATTTTCGCCTGCGGCGCTACAATGAAGAACTCGTTTCTTGCCTTCCAGCTTAAAAATTTCCATCTACGACGCTCCAATGTGCTTACCCACTTAAGGTACGAAGTACAAGTTCAGGCCAAATTCAGTGGTGAGTACGAGCAAAATTAGCTCGTTCTCTTTTAGCTGAGCTTTTTCAGAGGGGGGTATGAGGAATTCCCCCACCCACTCCCGAATTGGGAAAAGAAAAATTTTCCGAGGGGATTGGCAAAAAAGTGGATTTTTTGGCCTACGCCCTTCTAGAATTCTCAAAATTTTCGCCTGCGGCGCTGAAAATGAAAAATTTTTTGCTTCGTTGTTTCCCAAAATTCTCAAAATTTTCGCCTGCGGTTCTAAAATTAAAATCTCAGTTAACCGAAATTTTCATTTCGGCCCGAAACCGGGAATTTAACTTTTCAAAAATTCTCAAAAATTTTCAAAATTTTTTTTGTCGGTATAATTTCTGATAAGCAGCGTTGGGTCGGAATTCCTATCTCTGCCTTCCGATTTTCGAACCTCCAATGTTCATAAGCAAGGTTACTTTTGCTGCATCCAATTATTACCTCATTGTCTAACCTTTACTCGAATTTAAATAAATTTGACCATTTTGAAAATTCTAGCCAGGCTGACCATTTTGAGAAAAAACGGATATATCCGCGGATATCCGCGGATGGATATGCCTAAAAAGTTGGACGGATACAAACGGATACGGAAATGGACCTCACGGATATATCCGGATACGGATAGCAAAATCCGTATCCATGAGCAGGTCTCTTATTAACTGACTCATTTCTGTGAATTCATTAGCATCATGGAAAAAATTAATTGTAAAATGACTTTCTTTAGAGCAATCTACTATCTCCTTTGAAGATTTAATATAAGCTTCTAAACAAAGTATTGTTCCAGTTTCATATAAATGATCTAATCTGTATGTTTCCTTTGCTATATCCGGTAGCCCTATTGATGGATTTATGAACAGTTCAACACCTCCATCTACCTTTAATAGTGTAAAGCACATTTTAATCAATTTATAGTATAAAAAGTGTTAGAACTTTCCGAGCACGGAAATTTTTAAACTCGAGATTAAGAATTGGCCCCAAAAACTCAAAACCAATAAAACAATAGAGAAAATTGAATCTAAGCAAAATTGATTTTAAAAAATAAACTGAAATTGGCAGATCATATTGAATCTTGACGCCGTAGATATGTACATACAAATTATTTACTTACAGTAATATGTGTTATTGACGAAGTAGGAAAAGTTGTAGTTAAGTTACTAATATTATTTAGTTTTCTGTCATTAATTATAAAAGAAAAGGAAGTTCCATTCACTCTCAAGTACGCTTTTTCAAATATAATTGAAAATTCAAATAATTCATTTCCTTTGAACAAATCTCCTTCAATAGGTATACATCCCTAAATTTTATAAAATATGCTAAAATTAAAATATAACAAAATAAAATATAATAAATTATAAAATAAAATTTATTTTAAAATTATATGGATGAAAAATCGGATTTAAACTTCATAATATTATAAGGAAGGGTGAGATCCTCATTGATATGGTTGTGTTTTAAGATTATTAAAACCTATAAATAAATGACAGGGCCCGTGATTTCCGTGTAATATACTAAACTAACTTCATTCGATAATAGTATAGTTTCATGTTCAGCGTAATTAATCGACAGAAATGAAGCACCAACTTAATTTAAAAATTTTTTCTTATAATAAAGTCCGGATTTTTAGTCAAATACATTTTTCTGCGATCTCAATTTAACAAAACATTAAATAAAACGTATATAATGCTAAGTGTCTAGAGTAATTTCTATGTTGACTGTTCTAGACTATTTTGGCATTTTTGGTATTATTTTTGACTTTTAAACAGTTTTTCATGGATTTTTGCCAAAAATTTCAAAAATTAGCATTGACTATCCTATACATAATTTGTGCATTTCTGTCCGTTTGTCTTTTCGGTTTTTCGGCGCAAGCAACTACTAAATATTTTGCAGTTTTTATGTGACTAAAATTCGGGCTTTATTAAATTATATTTTTAATAAATTAAAATATAATTTATTAATTTAAAACATATACGTTTTAATTCTAGCATTGAAGATTTTGATGTGCCGTGTAGAAACGCAATTTGAACTTTATTGTTTGTTTTATTTTTATGAATTAATCCTCGAAAAGTAAAGTTTTTATATGAAACTTCAGTTAATTTTTCTTCATATGGAGTCTTTAATGTTGCAAAACGCTAAAATAAAATAGGTATCTTTTTTGTGCTGCTGAATAGTCTGTTGTACCATGAATAAGTATAAGCTGAAACTTCTGGTCATATATACTAGATTTATTTTTGAAATTAGTGACAGCACGGAAAATAATTTTCGTTCCATTTTGGACATCATTATTTTTAATTTCTGTTCCATAAGGTGTATTAAGTTCTTCAAAACGCTGCATTAAATTAATATTTTTTATAGTCATGGAAAAAAAGGAACAAAGGCTGCTAACTTAGTTATTTGTTAATCTTCTTTTGATTAACTTTTAGAAAAAAATTTCAGAGAAAAAAAGTTTCTTAATTTTAATTAGTTTGCTCCTATACTTTTTCTACCCAAAAATTGGATGCATAACACCAATTCAATGAAAAATCACACGAAACCGGCCGGGGATGAGAGTAAACATTACTTTCGAGTTGAATTTTAATAACCTTATCTTCCCTATTGTAAAAGCTAAAAGGAGAAGATCAGGTATATCAAATCTTATCCAAAAAATTTAAAATATTACATTTGGAATATTAGTGGGTCGTGATTTAACTTTCCAATTATCATCAAAATGTCCAACACTAATAACACTAATCGGTATAAAATCTCCATTAATTAACAAATCTGCCTCAATATTTCTATCAAATTGGTTTTCCGTTTTCCACCATTTATTTGGCCAAAATATATTATGTCCGGTATAATAACTTTGATGTTTTAGTTCAATCCATAAATAATATTTCTGTATTAAAATAGTAATTGCTACATTAACACCTGGGGGAATTAATTTAATAGATTCTTTAGATGGATTTGACCAGTTTCCTTCAATCTACAAAATATTTTGTAAAATTATCTTTATAATCTAATTAGATTAAAAGTCTTATATGTTCTTATTTCCAAGAATTTGTTATTTAGTATATATTCTAAGCACTTATTTTTGAGGAAAATGAAGAATAACATCCAAAAATTAGCAAAAGATTAGATATAGTAGAGTTGTCGGATTTAGATATCCGGATCCGAAAATAGCTTAAATATCCGGGGATTTTCAGTATCTGTTAACTCTAATTGGATGGAATTGGTCTTGAGTAGAGACGGACCGATACGATATCTCGATAAAAATATCGATATATCGGTGCCGATATTATCGTTTATCGATACCGATATTATCGATCGATAAATTTTTTGCTTTTTTCGATATTTTTCGAGACCGATACCGATATTATCGATCGATCACTCGAGTCCGGTCTCTAGTCTTGAGAGCTCTCCAAATCGAGGTTATCTACTCATTGTCAGCACTACAACAACCACTGACTTAAAGGGAAATAAGCGGACTATTTAATTATCTCAAGCATAGAATAATTTGTGTTTTTAAAATAAAATACATTTATTGTTCTCCAATTAACATTAATTGAGCTTATTTCAACAATTATAGAAGCATTTAAATTTAATAAATTCAACTCCATTTTCTCTTTAATTCCTCTTTTATCAGTCATTATGTAGAAAAATACTGCTTTTTCAAAAACCTTCCCCAATTTATATTTTTTATTTGTAAAGCGTTTTTCACAATGTTTTTCTTGATTTGTGTTTAAATTATTTTTAAAAGGTATTTCAGCTGTTATTGGTGTTGTGAACTGAAAAATTATTAATATTTTCTTAAATCCGTTATCTATCAGAGAAAATACGAATAAACCTATTATCTTATTTTTAAATTCAAAAACATTTTTATGATATTGGGATTTGATTCATTCATAACTTTAATTAATTCTTTCATTCATTTAATTTCCAATTAATTTCTCAAAAAAATTTACCCTAGCTTGTAAAGCACAAGAACATCCTCTATAAACAAATAAATGAATATATCTTTGTGCTCTAATTGGCAATAAATCCATTCCAAGTGCCCACAAACCAATATATTTATATAAATAAGCACCTTTATTTATATTTAAAAGAAATTCTTTTTGAAGATTTTCTTCTTTCTTTTGAATTTCTTTGCCTTAATTTATTTTAAAATTAATTAAATAATTAATTTTATACTTTCATTTCCAGCAATTATTAAACGTGTGAAGAAGTTATTTTTTTGATTCAATTCCAAAGAAAAGTTATTTACAGCCTCAAATTTATAGCTGAAATTTAAATAAAACTTATTTAATTAAAAAATAAAATTAAGTAACAGTCCCTAGCTTAGATTAAAATAAATTTTGGAAAAAAGTGGGAAACTATCAATAATACACGTATTTTATCTCCTTTCCTCATAAAACTTTTAAAAAATCTGTTGGAAATTTTCTATAAATTTTCTATGCCTAGATAATATTAATTAAATAAAAATTATTTTTTAATTTTCTAAAAAATATAAAAATCCAAACATTTTATTTGAAATAGACAACAAAATTTTTACAAAAACAATTCCATCTTTATTTTCAGTTTTAACAAGTATTCCATGCCATCGGCAATAAGCAACATTTCCAGGAGAACAAATTATTTTATTTTTTGGATCAGAACAAAATTCTTTCCTTTGATTTTCACAGAAATCCGTAACTTTGTTCTTTTTAAAATTAAGGAAATTTATTTTTTAAATAATTTTTATTAAAATAATTAAATATTAATTAAATTATTTAAAATTAAAAATTACTTTTTTGCTCCCTAAACGATAGGGAACTGTAAAAATTGTCCCATTTTTCTTATTTTCTTTACTCAATTGACTTGGATAACAAATCAAAAATCTAAAAAGAAATTTAAAAAATTAATTTTAACTTTCTAAATAAAAATTTATTTTTACCCGTCCGGTTGGCAAATAAATAAAGTTTCGAGAAAAAATTGCAAAGAAAAGTTTAAATGTTTCTTCTGTTCTGGACGTGGCATACATTGGTCGTAAATTAAATAAGGAATTGTGTAATGATTAACTCCATAATTACCCAACACATAACTGAAAATTAATTTTTAGTTAAATTATTTTTAGAAATTTATATTTAATTGTAAAATATCCAAATATTTAATTGGGTTTAGGTAAGTAAACTCCAATAAATTTTATTTTTTTATTTAAAAATTATTTACGGTTCTTTATCTAAATCTGTTTCAGTATTCCCATTTTTAACAGCATCTTTAGCTTTAAACTTTTTGACAAATAAAATAAAAATTGTTAGAAAAATATTAAAAATAATTTGTTTAAACATTTCTAGATTTTACTAAAATTAATTAAATATTAAATTTTAATAAATAAATAAAATAACTAAATAATTTGTTAGTTAGGAAGATAAATAAAATTAATTTATGATTACTCATTTTGTTAGATAGATTTGGTTACTATTAAATAAAATATTGTGAAAATTTTTTTATTTTGACTGAGAAAATATTTTAAATATTAATTAAATAATTATTACTTTATGTGAATCATTCAATTTACGAGAGAAAATTAACTGAAAAAATTGAAATAGTTAGAAACCCCTAATCTCAGATTCTATCGGATTTGAAATAACCATAAACGATATAACGAAGCTTAACATTAATCCTTAAAGGAAAATAGGTAAGTTAACATAAACTTGATGTATAAAATTTAAATATTTTATTTTTTAGGTTTACTTTTTAATCGAAATTATATTATTCAATACTTTAAGGAATATAGCTATGTAATTATAGCAAAATTTTAATGAAAAACATTATATGTATTTCTTTGATTTATTTCTATTAAATATTAGGGTCGATGAAGAATTCATGTTTAAGATCAGTGTCAGCAACAAAATTTTAGAATAAATAGTGCTTAAGTGGAAAATTTGTAGTCTTTTATTTGAATTCATCCGCACACTAAAAGCAGCAATTCAAGCTATTTCGTCTAATTATTTTATTTTTCTTTCTCTCAACTTAAACTTTTGTGATTTAATAAATTTTTGATTTAATAGAAGGATGATTTACATATACTATGTATCAGGGCCGGTCTATTTTTACATTTCGCGTTTAGCAACTTTCGCATTTTCTCATTTTCAAGCGCGAAAAGCTTCGCATTCCGCTTTTTATCTTTAGATTTCGCCCAGCCCTGCTATATATTGTTCTTCATATACCGTTAAGTCTCGTGCTATTTTATAACTAGAGGCCGGATTTTTATTGAAATAAAATCGCGAAATATGGCCATAAAATATTGAAATAAATGGGCAAAATATTGACAAAATTTAATGAAATATTGAAATAAATTTTCGTGTATTCACTAGCAAAAAGCCAAAAAACGTTGAAATTTAACAAAAAAATGTTAGCAAATTTTTAAAATTGCATATTAGCTTTATAGTTTGACGAATTGGGTAATTTTACTCTCTTAGGCCTTTTGAGATTGACGAAATGAGGATGTGACATTTTGTGGGCTTATCCACTCGACGTACTCCAAGTGAAAGTACAAAAAGTGCAAGTACAATCTCCCAGAAGAATTATCCTATATAAGCCAGAATTCCTAATTTTCAGCGCCGTAGGCGAAAATTTTGTGAATTTTTGTTGTCATGCGGCCAAATTTCTTCACTTTTTTGCTAAAATTTATGAAAAATCCCAAAATTTTGGTAAAAATATGCAAAAATATTGAAATATTTCGCAAAAAGTGTCAAATATTGAAATAATGGGGAAATTGGCAAAATATTGAAATATATTGAAATGTATCTTTGTTCAAAATCATAATATCAAAAAACTAATGGTATATTTGGGCTTTTCTCGACATAATATATCCAGGAAAAAAAAATATATTTCAATAAGAATCCGCCCTCTATTTATAACTTATGTGTAGGGACGGGGATATTAATTACTAGAATGTACATATTTATAAAGATTGAAAATAAATTTATTTCATAAAATAATTATTTATTTCATTTTAATTATTTTATCCATTTTTTTATTCATCTCATTTTCCTAATTATTATTTATCAATACAATTTGTCCAATTTAATAATATTATCATAATCAGGATGTTTTTCAAGACCTTCAACCTTTAAAATAAAAATTAATTTATTTATAATAATTTTTTTACAAACATTAATATATTGAACTGCTTCAGCTGGTATTACATGTTTATAATTATAAAATTCTCCACCAACTTTATATCTCCATCTATATTCTTTTTCCCTTACAACAATATTTAAATTAAAATATTCTCCTTTAACCAATTTAAGGTCATGTTTATGTGTACAAACTCCATTATTTTGTCTTAAACTATTTTGTTTTTTATCACAACTTGATTTATGCCATTCTCCGTTCTAAAATTATAAAATTTATTCAACAATCTATATTAGCAAAAATAAACTATAATACTCAAAGACCTTTCTATATAAACCACGAATGTCACGGGTTACCCGGACCCCAAACTTTTTTCCGGCCCGATTTCTGAAATCCAGTCCGACTTTTTTCCCAACCCGTGAAATCCCTGATAGAGGCGTATGTATTAAATAAACAGGTATACTCCTCTTTTACCGCAGCCAATTCTTCCGTATGTCTTATAACTAGTATTGTGAAAGTCGAAGCTAGACAATTTTGGTATGAAAACGTATCTCGTCGAGTTGGATCGGGTGGTACCATTTTTTTCTAGCTAAGACATTCCTTTAAAGTAACTGGGATAGTGGTCGTACTTTCATTATTAGAGCGGCGACCGATCTATTTTCAATCGCCTCTCAAAGGGCAGCTTTATTGGGAACTGCCGTTCAAATATGTAAAGGCGCCGCTCTATTAAAGAAATACGGTATCTGTGGACTCCTAAATTTATGTAGGTAAAAGTTTTAAAATAATTTACTGCATATGTTCCAATGATGGCATGTTCTTTAGTAAAATTAAAAAGAACTATAGTTTGCCCAACTTCAAAAATAAAATTAATTTTAAATATTTCAATAAATTTTTAAAAGAAATTTTTATTTAAAACAAAATTAAATTATTCAACAACTATTATTAAACTCTTTATTTTTACTTAGAATGGGGCTTACTCATTAGAGTGGGGGGGGGGGGGCAGAAGTCGGTCTTCCCAAAAGTCCAACCAATACTGTAACAAACAAAGAACAACACTCGTACCCCAGCCCATTTGGACCGAATTTCGTCTGACCGAGTTTTTCTGGGCGACTTTTGCTCAGTCACTTACTAATTGGATCCCTTTTGATTGCTTGATGTAAAAATGCTATGGAAATATTTTCTTCTTTAATTTTTCCATGAATTATAACTAAACTTCCATCTTTCAAATGATTACTTTCTGGGACTTGAATGATGTTCAAATTGTATATATTAGGTTTACTGTGTAGCTTGCATTTTTCAGAATATTCTCCAATTTTTATATTATCAATAATGTTGCCACTTATCTGAAAATAGTCTCTGAATAGTATGTACTTATAGATGAATATTTCCTCAAAATGGGGGTGGGGGCTAGCATAAAATTTCTCAAAGTATTATAAATCAAAGAATTACATATCTATTTTTGATTAAGTTGAAGCGAGCTATGCCAAATTTACTGCACTCTATATTAAAAATTCAGAAATGATTACTTCGATCCATTCAGTAGCCCACCCTGGAAGTCGATGCTGATAAAGTATTGGATGAATAGCTTCGTTTATGAATATTTTGAAATAATCATTATCCAAATCAATTCGTAAAGTAAAATTAACTCCAGTTTGTACTATTGGATTCGGTAAAGATAATTTTCCATACCATTTATGATTATTGTGCCTATAGCTTGACATGTTAAGACGAGAAACAGACTCTTTGCACTTATTTGTTTTGTATTGATTAAGATTAAACTCAAAATATAGTTTCAAAACAGTATCACCAACTACATACATAAAAAAATACATTTAATTTTTTAGTAGAATTATTAAGTTAATAATTCTACTAAAAAATTAAATGTATACGATGCTTCAAATCCGCGGATATCCATCTCAAAATTCCAGCCTGCGGTGCAATGAAAGTGAATTTTTTTCGCTTTCGGCCTTTCAAAATTTTTTAAATTTTCGCCTGCGGCGCTAAAAAAGAAAGAAATCTGACTTCTAAATCATTGAAATTCTCAAATTTTCGCCTGCGGCGCTACAATGAAGAACTCGTTTCTTGCCTTCCAGCTTAAAAATTTCCATCTACGACGCTCCAATGTGCTTACCCACTTAAGGTACGAAGTACAAGTTCAGGCCAAATTCAGTGGTGAGTACGAGCAAAATTAGCTCGTTCTCTTTTAGCTGAGCTTTTTCAGAGGGGGGTATGAGGAATTCCCCCACCCACTCCCGAATTGGGAAAAGAAAAATTTTCCGAGGGGATTGGCAAAAAAGTGGATTTTTTGGCCTACGCCCTTCTAGAATTCTCAAAATTTTCGCCTGCGGCGCTGAAAATGAATAATTTTTTGCTTCGTTGTTTCCCAAAATTCTCAAAATTTTCGCCTGCGGTTCTAAAATTAAAATCTCAGTTAACCGAAATTTTCATTTCGGCCCGAAACCGGGAATTTAACTTTTCAAAAATTCTCAAAAATTTTCAAAATTTTTTTTGTCGGTATAATTTCTGATAAGCAGCGTTGGGTCGGAATTCCTATCTCTGCCTTCCGATTTTCGAACCTCCAATGTTCATAAGCAAGGTTACTTTTGCTGCATCCAATTATTACCTCATTGTCTAACCTTTACTCGAATTTAAATAAATTTGACCATTTTGAAAATTCTAGCCAGGCTGACCATTTTGAGAAAAAAACGGATATATCCGCGGATATCCGCGGATGGATATGCCTAAAAAGTTGGACGGATACAAACGGATACGGAAATGGACCTCACGGATATATCCGGATACGGATAGCAAAATCCGTATCCATGAGCAGGTCTCTTATTAACTGACTCATTTCTGTGAATTCATTAGCATCATGGAAAAAATTAATTGTAAAATGACTTTCTTTAGAGCAATCTACTATCTCCTTTGAAGATTTAATATAAGCTTCTAAACAAAGTATTGTTCCAGTTTCATATAAATGATCTAATCTGTATGTTTCCTTTGCTATATCCGGTAGCCCTATTGATGGATTTATGAACAGTTCAACACCTCCATCTACCTTTAATAGTGTAAAGCACATTTTAATCAATTTATAGTATAAAAAGTGTTAGAACTTTCCGAGCACGGAAATTTTTAAACTCGAGATTAAGAATTGGCCCCAAAAACTCAAAACCAATAAAACAATAGAGAAAATTGAATCTAAGCAAAATTGATTTTAAAAAATAAACTGAAATTGGCAGATCATATTGAATCTTGACGCCGTAGATATGTACATACAAATTATTTACTTACAGTAATATGTGTTATTGACGAAGTAGGAAAAGTTGTAGTTAAGTTACTAATATTATTTAGTTTTCTGTCATTAATTATAAAAGAAAAGGAAGTTCCATTCACTCTCAAGTACGCTTTTTCAAATATAATTGAAAATTCAAATAATTCATTTCCTTTGAACAAATCTCCTTCAATAGGTATACATCCCTAAATTTTATAAAATATGCTAAAATTAAAATATAACAAAATAAAATATAATAAATTATAAAATAAAATTTATTTTAAAATTATATGGATGAAAAATCGGATTTAAACTTCATAATATTATAAGGAAGGGTGAGATCCTCATTGATATGGTTGTGTTTTAAGATTATTAAAACCTATAAATAAATGACAGGGCCCGTGATTTCCGTGTAATATACTAAACTAACTTCATTCGATAATAGTATAGTTTCATGTTCAGCGTAATTAATCGACAGAAATGAAGCACCAACTTAATTTAAAAATTTTTTCTTATAATAAAGTCCGGATTTTTAGTCAAATACATTTTTCTGCGATCTCAATTTAACAAAACATTAAATAAAACGTATATAATGCTAAGTGTCTAGAGTAATTTCTATGTTGACTGTTCTAGACTATTTTGGCATTTTTGGTATTATTTTTGACTTTTAAACAGTTTTTCATGGATTTTTGCCAAAAATTTCAAAAATTAGCATTGACTATCCTATACATAATTTGTGCATTTCTGTCCGTTTGTCTTTTCGGTTTTTCGGCGCAAGCAACTACTAAATATTTTGCAGTTTTTATGTGACTAAAATTCGGGCTTTATTAAATTATATTTTTAATAAATTAAAATATAATTTATTAATTTAAAACATATACGTTTTAATTCTAGCATTGAAGATTTTGATGTGCCGTGTAGAAACGCAATTTGAACTTTATTGTTTGTTTTATTTTTATGAATTAATCCTCGAAAAGTAAAGTTTTTATATGAAACTTCAGTTAATTTTTCTTCATATGGAGTCTTTAATGTTGCAAAACGCTAAAATAAAATAGGTAGTATATTAATTTTAACTAATCAAAATTACATTAGAAATATCAATCTGTCCAACACTAATAACACTAATTGGTATAAAATCTCCATTAATTAACAACTCTCCCTCAATACTTTCGTTAAATTGTTTCTCCGTTTCCCACCATTTATTTGGCCAAAACATATTAACTGCACCATAATAATGTTCATATTTCATACTAATCCAAAAATAATATCTTTTTATGAACATTGTAATTGTTATTTTAATTCCACTTTCAATTGTTGGATTCCTTTCAAATGTCCATAGATTTTTATTTATCCATTTACCCTCAATCTACAAAATATAAAATTAAGGGTTTTTTAATTTCAATACTATGAACATTACTCCAGACAGATTAAATTAGGTATATGTCATTCGAAAGATTTGATATTTATCACTATTAATTTGTGAGGAGAAATTTATTTTCGGACAAAAAATTTGGATGAAATAGTATTATCATAGCCTAATGAATTTTATGTCATTTCTAAATTAATATTGACCATATACGTATTATTGATATACCGTATATGCTCGAATAATTACCCTGGGTAATTATTGTTTCGACCTCTCGCTGGAGGGGGTAATTAATCGAGATGATGGGCTGAATTTGGTGAATATCTCAATAAATCAAGGAGGAAGTCCATTTATTTTTTGATATTAATTCTTATAAGGTTTCAATAATTAAAATGGACAATGATTTTTTCAAAGTTTTTAAAATTAGTGAAGGAAAGGGTGCCAGAATTTTCGTCTCTGGAAAATTCGTCTCCAAGATTTTTCGGAACTTTCGTCTCCAACATTTTCGGAATTTTCGTCTCCAGCGGAATATTCGTCACCAAGACGAAAAAACGGAATATTCGTCACTGCACTTTTGGGCGCGGGGAATTTAGGGCGTCGGAGTAAATTTTTTGATTTATTCAAAAATAACACAAAATCAAACAACGTAAACCTATGGGCATCGGTGAGGTAAACCTATGGGCACCTAGTTCGACGAGCTGTTTCGAATGACATATTTTATCCAGATCCATTTGTATTCTATAGTTTTATAGGCTTACGTAGTTTTATTTAGTTATTTTTGAATAAATCAAAAAATTTACATAACAATAAATAAATCTTTAAATATTCTTTTAAAATTATCTCTCACGTTTTCATTTCTCCATTCAACTGCAGTTAAATTCCTCTGAACAATGAATGATATGTTTTCGTTTACAAGATTTATTCCAACTTGTCCTCTATTTCCTTCTTTATCAGGCATTATGACGAAAATAATTGCTTTTTCAAAAACCTTCCCCAATTTATATTTTTTATTTGTAAAGCGTTTTTCACAATGTTTTTCTTGATTTGTGTTTAAATTATTTTTAAAGGGTGTTTCTGCAGTTATTGGTGTTGTGAACTGAAAAATTATTAATATTTTCTTAAATCCGTTATCTATCAGAGAAAATACGAATAAACCTATTATCTTATTTTTAAATTCAAAAACATTTTTATGATATTGGGGTTCAATTTATTTATAACTTTAATTAATTCTTTCATTCTTTTAATTTCCAATTAATTTCTCAAAAAAATTTACCTTAGCTTGTACAGCACAAGAACATCCTCTATAAACAAATAAATGAATATATCTTTGTGCTCTAATTGGCAATAAATCCATTCCAAGTGCCCACAAACCAATATATTTATATAAATAAGCACCTTTATTTATATTTAAAAGAAATTCTTTTTGAAGATTTTCTTCTTTCTTTTGAATTTCTTTGCCTTAATTTATTTTAAAATTAATTAAATAATTAATTTTATACTTTCATTTTCGGACATGCACAATTTTTATAGACTTATTATTTCAGGGTGTGTTTCTTGGGTAACTTTGTAAGCATTCTAATATAATTCCCTAGTTTACCTTCATTTCCAGCATTTAATAGACGAGTAAATATGTTGTCGTTTTGGCCAAATTCGAGAGCAAACCAATTTACTGACTTGAATTTGTATCTAAAATTTGACAAAAGTTATAAATTGAGAAATAAATTTTTCTTCGTAAAAACAATATTATTTATATCTTGTCCTCACTACGCCGAAAAAGGATTTAGTATTACACATGATTATGTATTTTTATCGCACAAAAATCCTCTATTTATTTACCTATTTGATTTATTTTTTTGTTTTTCCCAATATTTAAATAAAAACATATTTTATAAATTTATTTAACTTTTAAAAATTATTTTCTTCCCTATCGTTTTAATTAATTATTTAAAATATTTATTTTAAACAATCCAAACATTTTGTTCGAAATAGACAATAATATATTAACAAAAACATTTCCATCATTGTGTTCTGTTTTGACAAGTATTCCATGCCATCGGGAATGGCCAATATCTCCAGGAGAACAAATTATCTTATTTTTTTGATTATGACAATAATCAAAACGTTTCTTTTCACATTTCTCGGTGATTTTATTCTTTTTTTTATAATAAATAAATATATTATTTTAAATTTTATTAATATATATATAACAGAGATCTAACCGATATAAAAAAAAATTCCAGATTTCGGGAAATCGGGATCCTAACTAAAGAATGTTGGGAATTCTCTATTTTTGCGAATTGAAGTAGCTAGATCCCTGATATATAAACATTTTCTATAAAAACTTTGAAACTATTATCTAAATTTTTCTTTGGTTATTTTTGTCCATATTTTCCCCCAAAATAAAACGATTAAAAACTACAGTTAGACTGTTTGAAATAAAATGTTCTTAAGAGGATCTAGATTTTAATAAATATTTAATTATTAATCTAATTACTTTTTTTCTCCCTAAAATATAGGGAATTGAAAAAATTGTTCCATTTTTATTATTTTCTTTACTCAATTGACTCGGATAACAAATTAGCAGTCTGAAAGAAATTATTTAAAAAATTAATTTTCTAAATAAATCCAAATTTACCCTTCAGGTTGGCAAATAAATAAATGTTCGAGATAAAATTGTAGGGAATAAGAGCCAATTTTCTTTTGTTCAGGGCGTAGCATGCATTGATCGTATATTAAATAGGGAATTGAGTGATGAATAACTCCAATATCCGTTAATAAAAAACTTAAAAATTAATTTTAATAATCATCGATATTTTCATGTTTTTATTTAATTTTATTTGATATTAATTTTAATTTCTTTATTAAATAAATTTACGGTTCTTGCTCCAATTCCTCGCCGTTATTTATTGGATTAGCTTGTATTTTAAAAATTTCGTTAGTTAATATAATAATTAATATTTTTAGAAAAATATTAATTAAAATGAACATTTTTAGGGTTTAAAAAAATAAAAATATTTCTAAATTTATTTAAAAGTTATTAAATAAATAATTATTAACTAATTCTAATTTAATTTAAAAATACTATATTAAACTTTTCATTTATGGTTTGCTATAGATAGATTTGTTAGTCATTTTGTTAGTAATAAAAAATAAAATTTTAATATTTAAAATAATATTAACATAACTAAAATATATCTAGAATTATTTTACACATAAATGATTAAAAATGTTTTTTAATCAGAAAATTCCATTAGTAAATTAATTAGTGAATTAAAAAATTTTTAGATTTATACATATACTCATCAAATTAATGAAATATAAATGATTAGGTAATTAAAATTAGCTTAATTATTCCTAAATATTATTATATGTAGTTAAAAATTGTTTGTTGTTATTTTTAAAAGAAATTTAATATGAAAACAAGAAAACCATAATTACAATTTTACAAATAAAAATTATACAAAAAAAGAAATTTATAAAATTATTTTTATTTAATAAAATAACTAAGAAATAAGAATATTTATAATTAAATTGTGACTAGTAACTAAATAATTAATGATTAAAAATATCTAATTTTATTAATAATACAAGAACGAGATTTTTGGAATAGAATAATTGGGACTTTAACCTTAATAAAATTTAATACTCAAAAAAATCAAAAAATCATTATACCCCCTTATCGAGTTTTTGAAAGGTTCGGATTTACTTCTCATTTTTCAGAAAAATTTGAATTTTTTAGAATCTTAATTTTTTTCTCAATTCTAATCCTCTCTAGTTAAAATAATGCTCATTCTTGTCATAATACATATATTAAATAGATTTATTTACAAATACTACAATATAAGAGATTCAAAAGAAAGTAACCGGATGTGATATATTTTTGAAAATATTTTAATAAAGAAAAATTATTTAAAGGAAAATAAATAAACAGAAATTGAAAATAAAATAACCACCAAAATTCTATTTATTAAAAATATCGAGGTTGATGAATTAATTAATGATGAGACAAGAAATTTGTCCATAACTGAAAATTTTGAAGAAAATAATTTTTGAGAAAATTATTTTAATTAATTAAATACCATATTCGCTATATTCCATGTCTTTGGCTGCTCTCCATATTCGACATTCTGAACGTTTATTTGCATGCATAGGCCTAAAATAATGAAATAATATTTTATAATTCTTACTCAGAAAATTAATTTAATTTTAATATTTAAGTTTTAGAAAATTTTGTTTGTGATAAACTTGCTTTAAATGTGATGCTTTTAAATGCATCCATCTTGGGGCATTTTGACTGTGATATTGTGGCCAGTGTAGTCGATCTTCTCGGTGATCAGATAATGATGGAACACTTTAAATAAAAGATGATTCAAAATTTTTTGTTTTTAATTACAGGCAAACCAGAATTTAAATGCCCCTTTGGATTGAAAAAATCAAATTAAAAATGAAAGTAACTTAAATAAGAGAGTAACGTTTAGGCAACCATTTTTTTACTTAAACCCAGTGGCCAGACAAATCTAATTTGGGTATCATTGTCCGATTATAACTAAATTAAACTTACCCAGTTGTGGCAAATGATGTCCAAAGTTGAATCTTTAAATAAATCCAAATAATAAAAAACAACATACAACAAAAACTAACCATTTTCTTACTTAAAGTCCTTTCTCCTAAATAAATATAGAAAATATAGATATTAAAAAGAAATTAACTATTAGAATATCCAGCAGATGTATTATATAAAGGAATACCAAATACAAATTCAATTTCATAACCATGCATTACACCTGTCCATTTTGGCCAAGGATTCTTTAAATTAATTTAAAAAAAATATTTTTAAGTAAATAACTTACAGCACTTGAAGGTTCATCAAAATAATAAATATAAACATGTCCAGGTGAATCATCAAACTTAAAAATTACAACGAATCTTTATTACAATATTTTAAATTATTAAAAAAATACCTGATCAGCAAACCAAAGGGAATCACATGTAAAGAAATAATCGCCAACCTAAAAATATTTTTGAAATAATTTCTTCTAAAAATTAATTTTTTACCATTTGATTAACTTGATCAGCAAGAAAACGATGTTGTCCATTTGCATAGTCACAACGATTATTTCCTGTATAAACATATGCTGCAGCAGCTCTAATAACCTCAGGTAAACGAGCAAAAGCTGTATTTACACATTCATTAAATTCATTAATCCCCATAAGTGGTTGGGTTTGGTGATCGAAAAATTTTGGGAGATTGTAAATATTCCTTTAACAAAAAAATCTTTGAAGAAAAATAATTAAACAAACCAAAATGCACCCTCATCGCTGTTTATTCCTTTAAAAAATAAAAAATAAGTTTAACAAATAATTAAGTAAATCTTAAAATATATTATGTCTTAAGGGTATATGTCAAGATGAAAACTATTTTTAAATAAAGAAAATTATTGGGAATCATGGAGAGATTAAATAGACAAAAAGTTATTTTTAGTATAATTATAAATTAAAATAAATTCTTTAAAAATTCCCACCAATCATTAAATTAACATTTTGAGCAAAATTTTTGTTCCTCAATGCAATAAATGCATCTTCTTTAGTAAAAAAATTTGCATCCTTTGAAACAATGACAAGAGGAAATTCAAGAAATCCGAGCTAAAAATAATTTAAATTAAAAAAAATAATTTTAAAGAACAGTTGGAATATTCCACAATTGATCAACAAACTCGGCAGGAGGTACTCTTCGAAGACAACGTGCCATATCATGAATATTTGTACGATTACACCCAACAAGTTTAGCCAAGTCACGGCTTTTTTCTAAGGCACGTTTTGGGGTGTCCATACTCCAACGATTGTCTAATGAACCTAAAAAATATAATAAATAATTTTATTATTAATCAAATACCTGATTGAAGAATTCCATTGTGAAAGAGTCCACGCGATCCTGGTGCAATTAAATGAGCAACAATACTAGAAGCACCGGCACTTTCTCCAAAAATAGTTACCTAGTATTTTATTTTATTTTTCTTTTACTCAATAATTAATTTCTACTGATTTTGGATTTCCACCAAAAGCTCCGATATTCTCTCTAATCCAATAAAGTGCAAGTTGCTTACAATGTAATTTAGGTTTTATCTTAAAATTATTATATTACCTGATCTAGCATTCCCATATTTCCTGTTAATTTTAAAAAATACTAAAAATCTATTTTACAAAAATTTTTTGCTTTACCAGGAACTTCAGAATCTCCCAAATACAAATAACCAAAAGCACCTAGTCTATAATTTATATTAACAACAATAGCATTTGCAGTTAATGCCAAAGCTTTTCCATCATAAAGAAGCAAAGATGGACTATAATATTTTTAAATAATACATAAAATAATTATATCTAAATAATTACCTTCCATACCAAAAACCTCCACCAAAAAACCAAACCAAAACTGTCAGATTACTTTATATATTTAAATATACAAATTCAAAATAAATACGAAGGATTTAGTAAATACCTAGCCTCAGCTGGTGCCCAAATATTCATATAAAGACAATCTTCACTGACTGGAGTGTTTGCATTCCACATTTCAGAACCCCAAAATGATTCGTTATAACTTTAAAAATATTTTAATTTTAAGATTTTCTCATAAATAGTTTTTATGATTAATTTATCTATTATTTAATACTCCAGAAAAGGAACACAGAAAAATGTCTACAATTATTTATTTAGTTTCAACTTTTAGTTACTTTAAAATTATTAAATATATTTCAATTTATTTACAATAAATTAATTTGATATTCATAAAATATTTACGTGTCTCTTCCTTGATAACATGCTGAGGCGAGTGTCGTTGCTTCAATAGTCTCTGAAAATTAAATATTATTTTATCTAATTACCTGTGAAGATTATTTTAAATTTTATTCAGAAAACCCCCAAAATTTTGCATATTTTCCTATTTTTTTCGCAATTTCTTTCAATCAAAATTCTTTTTTTCCATTTAATTATATTTACTTTCCCAATATTCCCACACTTTATCCAACCATTCCAAGGCTTTTTTAGTCGAGGAGGCAAAAATCTCAGTTCTCCAATAGGTGGCTCAGCAAATGGAACACCCAAGAAAGAACGAACACGTTTATGTAGAAAAATAGATTCAAATCCTCGTAAAAGGCCAGCTTGGAGTTCGACATCCACTGGAACTTTAGATTGGTGGGAAGAAGATAATGAGGCATTCACCTAAAAATATATATATTCGTTGCCGAATATATATTTGTTTTTAAGTATATAGTAGGGTTGTTGGCGACCGGTTTTAAAACCGGAATTTTTGAAATTTTTGCCGAAAATTAACCGTTTTTAGAAAATTTTAGAAACCGAAAACCGGAAATTTGAAAAAATGAGCGATTTCATTAAAAATTCCCCTAAAATAAAACCGGCATTTGCCTAAAACTCAAAACCGAAAACCGAATTTTTAAAAATTTTTTTAACCCTAGTATATGTATAGGACTAAATACAAAGATATTAGTCAAGCTGTCTTTAAAACAGAATTATTGAGGGATAAATTAAATCAATTATTTTGTCAAAAATTAAAATTTACAAAGTTCAGGTTAAAATGGGGAGAAAAAAAATTAATTAGGGCCGTAACAATAACACTAGGTCCCCAACAAATTTTTATAGATAATTAATTTATAATTATAGATACTTGTGATAATCGAAGTATTGTGCCGTCAATAAAAGAAAATACTAAAATTATTGATAACAACCGCCACATAATTTTCCTTGCAATAATAAATAAATAAAAAGTAAAATAATCTTTAATGAAAATATTTATTAATAAAATATTATTTATTTAAAGAGAATTATTATTTTATTTGTACAGTTAATAGACTATTATTTTTGAATGTTTGTGAAGTCTCTTGGTGGATTTGCTTTTTTGTGAAAATAAAAATCGAAAAAAATTAGTGTAAAATCGATTCTCGAATTTTTACTTTTAAAAAATTATTAAATTAAAAAATAAGGGAAAACGAATTTAATTTAATAAAAAATGTATAATTTATTCAAAAATATTTTTTACAAAACAAATATTAATGTCACTTAATTTCTTAAAAATTGCAAAACAAAAGTAACAAATAAATTACAAAAAAAATTTTTTATTGAAAATAAAAGAAGCCAAAAAAATAAATAAAAATAAAAGAATAAATCCCCCTTTTCCCCCATTTATTTCTCTAAATTCTTTATTTTTTTGTTTGTTTTAAAATTTTCAATAAAAATCAAAGTGTGAGGAAAAATATTTAAAAGAATCCAACTAAACAAGAATAAACATACTCAATTAAAAAAAGAATTTGGGAAAGATAAAATAAAATGACATAAATTTATATTAGGTATATAAAAAATTAAATTAAATTTTTAGTGAAAAAATTAAAAAAATATATGTATTTGTAAGATAACATTTTTGGAAATTTTTGGATAAATTAAAATTTAAAAATAAAAATTTAAATTATACATACTACAATAATATTTATATTTAATTTATAGATAACCATTATAAATACTCATTCTGCCAAATATTTTAAATTCGTTTTCAAAAGTTTGATTAGTTTAAATAACAGGAAATAAAAATTATTAAAAAAGAGGAAAAGAAAAATTTTAAAAACTTAAAAAATTAAATATTCTATCTAAATAAATAGAATATAAACATATTTTTTAATAAAATTCTAGGCAATTACTACATATGTATTATTAAGTGTTCAGGAATGTCATTCAATCTCAAATAAAAAATATATTTAAAAATTTAAAATTATGAAGGATAAAATTGGAACTTATTAAAATATGAAAAATCCAGAGAAGAAATTAAATATTAAAATTTATTTTTAAAAAATTTAAAGAAAATAGATTTCCTTCAATAAAAATGTCAAATTTTTAGTGTTAAAAGCATTCCAAAAGTGAGTGGACATAAAGCAGAGCTTTTTCTCACCCAGTTTTTATTCATCTTTCTTTTTGTCTAGCTAGTAAGCATAAAAAATATATTTTATAAATTTGTTTAGAGGGCCCTCTTTTCCCCCCACCTTCGCCTTCTTCAAAGGCGTGTGAATGTCATTTTCCTTATAAAATCTTCTCAAGTTCCACTATTTATTGCGACTTTATTTTGAATAGAAATATGTATATGGTGGCATCTGAGTTTTGATTATATTAGGGGGTTGCTATGTTGATGCCTTTCCTATTAAAAATTATTTTCATTTAAAATTTAAGGAAGGTATAAACTAAAGAATGATGCAAAAAATTTTAAAATCAGAAACGAAGAAGTAAAAGTTTTTTAAAATATTCAAATATTATTTGCAAAAATGGATTTTAAAATAATTAATTTTATAAAAGGATTAAATATATCCGTAAATATTTTCATTTTTTGTCTTTAAAGAGGTGCTGATAAAGTTTAGTGTTCTTAAATCAAAATACTACCGTATTTACTCGATTAATTCCCCACCCTCGAATAATTCCCCACCCTCTTTTAATTCCCCATGCCAGGGATGAGTTGAAAAAATAATTCCTCACCCCCAAATACCCTAATACACGTTCAAATTTCAAAACTCGAATAATTCCCCACCCTCTATCTAGCCCTCATACAAGAATAATTCCCCACCCTCTATTAATTCCCCATGCCACGGATGGGTTGAAAAAATAATTCCTCGGGGGAATTAATCGAGTAAATACGGTATATTAAAATTTTTTATTACCTATAAATTTATTTAATCAAAAATTGTCTAGCCCTCATACAATCTTAAGTATTTTATTCTTTCCATAATTAAATTGACTTTTATCTTTTTTATAATATTATTTTCTCAAAATCTTCCCTTTCACTTATTCTTCCTTATTGGCTAGCTTTTTCTCTTTTTTCAAAAACACTTTAACCAAAATATAATCAGGCTGATTATATTTTGAGAGCATCTCAAAGATTTTATTTTCCCCTTATTGAGTTAAGAAATTTGATTATATTAAATATGTGAAGGAGGAACGTTTATTGAAAAAATAAATAAATTGAAAAAGATGGAAAAAATAAAATTAAATGTTCGATAAAAAAAGATTTGTGGCAACTTTTAAAGATAAGAGGGATTTAATATTTAAAAGAAAAGGAAATTTAAATTAAGGGAGAATATTAATTTTTAAGAAGAACTACAAATTATAATATTATTAAATTTATTATTAACGTACATAATTTTTTCTTGAGTTTTTAATGGTTAGAAATTAAATTCAAAAGTTTTTTTGAGAATTAATTAACGATAATAAAGAATTATTCGAGTATTATTTACTCGAATAATTCCTAATCCTTAAGTTGAAAAAATAATATTATATTTATTTTTTATTATTAAAAAAGCCATCTTTTCAAGAAAATAATAAAGAAAAAAACAGAATCCAAGTAAGAACAAAGAGTATAAGATAGCGGAAGGATTTTGTGAAAATTTGTAGCGGAAGGAAAGCGTTGGCGGTTGAAGGCGTCCTCCAAAAAAGTGAATAACAATGAAAGAATGAATGTACTTTAATATTTAATATTCAAAAATGAAGAAAAGCATTCGAGCAGAACTATTCAAAATGCAAAAAATCTCTCCAAATATATTTTAAATTAAAATAAAGATATGAAAATATTGTCTGGGAAAAAATTTTTCTTCTGTAGAATTTCCCTAATAAAAACTAGTGTTCGGCGAGGTTCGGTACTCCCGCAGTACTCCCGAAAGTATTTACTCGGTTCTTTTCGGTACTCCCTGTATTGGTATTGATAAAATCCATCTGCCTAACACCATTTTGAACCTAAAAAATCCCCAGTTACAAACACTAAATTTATTTATATACATTTATTAAATTAGAATTACAATTGTCTGAATTACAATAAATGGAATGAGTTAACAACAATATCTATATATTACATAATTTACAGAAAGTGAGGGAGGTGAATAATTTACAGAAAACAAGCAATTACGATTTAGAACAATTTCGTTATATATTTTTCATTTTCGCTTCTGAGCACATCCTTCTGAACAACCATCGGCACCGCTGCTCACTCGGAAACAATCTTGACATGTCTAAAATAAAGAAAGAGATTTAGGATTTTAATTTTTTATTTATTTTTAATCTTCTACCTCATCAGCGAGGAATTGCTAATCGCGTCGAATGCCGGATCCACATACTTGGCATACATATTGTGCGCTCCATAGGTCTGCGGCAATGCCAAGTAGAGAAGGAACACGGCTTTAACGGCCCAGTAGAGCGGGAAGTAGCTGTAGATCTGTGAGGCGAACTGGTCGGGCACAGTGAAGAAGGCGAACGTCGTCCAGTACACTAACCATTGCGTGTCGTCTTCTGCAAATTTTTAAATAAATTATCGAGAGTTGTACTCTTAGTTAGGTTTTTCACCTTTATCATCCGACCGAATAGCGATTACCGACTGGTATGCTGGATAGACGAATCCAATCATGTTGCAGAGGAGGCCAGCGAAATTGCCAAGGATCAGGTAGAGAAGGACAATGGCACTGACAGCATAGAACATCTGAATGAAGGAGAAAAAATATTTATCATACCAAATAAAAGGATATTTTACCTGTTCACGGTCAAGGCCTGTAGCTGCCTCCAATGGCGAAAAGAATGCATCCTTAGACCTCAACCAGGCGAGCAACACGGGGCGCAGATCCTTCAGCTGTTGAACATCGCTCGGACGGGTCTGAATACGCTGCTTGCTCATCCTCTCGCCAGCACCATGTCGCATGCGGCTCCTCGAATTTGAGCGCGCCGTCGCCGTCTGATCACCACGTCCTCCATGCGCGTTTGGGCTTGTAGACATTGTTGTTGTTGACTATCGCCAGTTGAGTTTATCACCTGCGTTGAATGTGAGTAGAAGATTTGAGATATCGAAAGGGATTTTTTGTGCTTTTATATGTATGTCTGATGTATGTCTGGCATAAAGCAATAAAAATTTAACAAAAATGTGTTGTTTTTAATTTATAAATAGATTTAAATAATTAATTTGTTTTTTAAATAATTATTTGATGTATGTCTGGCATTGAATAAATTATTTTAAATTATGTAAATTTTGACATATAATATTAATTACCAAACTTTTATGTATATTTTATTTAGGATGTAAAAAATTTTTTTGCACTTATGAACTTTTATTCCCAGGCAAAAAAACATTTTTAGTATTTCTTCAATACATGTATAAATTAATTTATCCGTTAAATAATCAGCTAAAGTAATAAGAGAAAGTTTTAAAATTTTAATTGTTTAATGGAGATTTTAATAAATATTTAATAATATATTAATTATTCTTCATTTAAATTTTTTGCAAACAAACTTAAAGGAATAACTTCAAAAATAAAATTTATAAAAGACATTGCTTTTTATTATTGCCAAAATAACTCTGTAATAAAAAAATGTTTTTTTATTATTTTGAGATAAAAAAGAGACCATTTGGTATATAAAACAAAAAAAACTAACGTAAATTTATTTATTGGAATGCTAGCCAAATTTGATTATTAATGGATGTCAACATATATTGTGTACATCTTTCAAAAGACTGCCTATATTTAATTTTTACCAATTTTATTTTAAAAAGTTTCATTTTACTAGTTTTTATATTTATTCTTTGAATTTTGTGTTTTTAACTTTAAATTTATTTAAGTATTTAATTAATATAAATATATTTTAATTTTATTTTTTCCCTAAAATATTTTTTGAATCATAGCTAGATTTCAAAGCAATTCATTCTTCTTAAATATAAGATTTTCTATTATTATACATACCGTATATGGTCAAATAATTACCCTGGGTAATTATAATTTAAACAAAAGGGGTAATTATTTGAGTAATATTTGGCAGATGACGTTTTTGATTATTAATTTTTTTCAAATAAATTGCTTTTGCTAACATTAATTATAAAATGATTATTTAATTGTTTTAATTTTAATTTAATTATGAATATACCTATTTTTTGTTTTAGTAATTAAATACCCTAATAAATAATTAATTAAGCAGATTTTTTATAATAAACTGAATTAATGCTCTAATTAAATATTCTTTTAATTTTTAAATAATTACCACTTAAATATTTTGAATGAGTTAAAAATACACATTAAGTTTTGAATAATAAAAACCCCTTTTTTGTATTTTAAATTAAATAAAATTTTCTTAAAACTTGAAAAGACTTATTTTAAAAACAAATAAAATTTACTTCTAAACTTTTCCAACTTTTTAAATCTATTTTTTAATTCACCATATGTATTTAATCCTTTTAAATTAATACATAAAATACATCTGCCTCCAATAATCTAGTCATTTCAACCAATGATTCTCATTTTCTATAAAAGTTCTTTACAAACAAATTTATTTATTTCAAATTTATCTACCATTTATTTTTAATTTGTTACGCTTTATTATTAATTACTAATTATTAAATATACATATGACTTTATTATGGTTGTTTTTATTACTCTATAAATAAAAAAACTTTTAACTTTATTTTTCCTTTTTATGTTTATTTAGTTTTATTTTAACTAAAAAAACAAAAAAAATTTGTTTAGGGATTGAATTTAGTTTTGTTTTTTATTTGGAATATTCTTTTTCCTTCTACAAATGCCACTAAAATCTTTTTGTTTTAAACAAAAGGCTCATTTTACTGCACTCTTTTTTGAAATTTATATTTTATATTTATTACTATTTGTTTTAAAATATTTTTTTGCATTTTTAGTGCAAATATGTGTATTATTTTTTAAGTCTGATAAATTTTATTTTAAATTATTAAATTTCAAATACTAAAATAGATTGATTTAACAAAGACGGGTTTTCTGAGTAATTCAAGAATCTAAGAAATCTTTAAACGATGTAGATAATCTTTAAAAATTTTTATAAGTTTTTATATTAAATTCCATTATATTCATATTTAATTCCAAAAAATATTAAAAATTAATTCTTTTTTATTTCCACATTTATCCCAAAGGAATTATTTTATATTAATGTTAAAAAATAATTATTTATATAATTTAAAAAAATTTTTTGGAATATTAATATGATAAAATCATTTAAGGCTTACTTAAATTCCGTTGCTGGGAAATTTTGATTTTACAAATTACTTAATCAACTTATAATACTTCGATTTTTACATTCTAAATTAATTCCTTTAAGACTTACTTTAATTTCATATAATAATTAGTCAACTTTCGAACACCCAGAAATCGCAATTTAATTTTCTCCTCCCTGTTATTATTTTATTTGTTTATTATTTTTTATTAGAAATATAGCTTCGGGAAAAATAAATTATTTTTCTTTTCCGGTTATTTATTTTTTATTGAAAAATTTTTTTTCATCAATTTCCCCTTATTATTTTCATTATTAAAATTTTTATAAAAAGTTTATTTTTATTTTACTTTCAATTAAATTTAATTTAAAATTATATCGAACGAGCTTTTAAAGAATTATTTTATTCTAATTTAAAAATATATTTATTTTCTTTAAATATCAACAACTTTTTTTCATTTATTTTTGACATCTCTTAAAAATCCAATTTTGTTTTTAAATATGTATAACTCTCTAAAATTGTTTAAAAAAGAATTTAATCTTCTTTTAAATAAATTCTTTTAAATAAAAAATAAATAAACGTGTTTTTCAAAGACATACCAAATATTTAAATTATTTGACAGAAGATGTTTGGCACGTGACAATTAAACTTTAATGCTTTTTACTTTTTTCTTTAAGTTTTTTCTTAAATATTTATGGATTTTATCTTGTTTTTAATTTAATTTAAAATAAAATCTAATAGTTATCCACAAGGATAAACATATTCTGATTTAGAAAAACAATGGTATGCCGATGTATTGAACCATCATGAAGAAGGAACCCAAACTAGAGCACAACTGACTGTGTCACCATTCTCTAAATAATTAGTGCTGATTTGATACTATTATATAACTTTTTATTTGATTATATATATCCAGATATTATTTACCATAGTAATAGAAATTCTGCACTTGCTAGAATTTCTTTATGCTTTTAAAATTTTCCTTTTTTTAATCCTTATAGTCTTTCCATTATGCTACGGTTACATAAAAAACGCGCGCGTCTTGCGGCAGAAAAGATAATGGGAAATGAGGAGAGAAAAAGACGCCGGCGTCTTGCCGCTTTTTTCTAGTGGTTACATAAACTGCGTTTTCCGCCGGCGTCAAGACGCCGGCGTCTTGCCGCTTTTTTCGAGTGGTTACATAAACTGCGTCTTCCGCCGGCGTCTTGACGCCGGCGTCTCTTTTTTTAATTCAAACATGTTTGAATTTTTTGCGGCAACTTTTAGCGTCTTGATCATTTCTCGGCCAATTCTAATCCGATTTTCAAAATTTAAAAAGATTTTGAAAATTCAATTCATTCTCTATCGATCAATATAAATTTTATATTTTTAAAGTTAAATCTTATGGGTTAAAATTGATTTTGAAAAAGGTATATTTTTGCAAAAAATATTCTTTTTTTTCGATATTTTTGAGATTTTCAGTATTCGAGTATTTATATCATAACTTTTTTATCAATCGTTCAAAAATTCTGATTTTCTGATATGTTGTAGAGCTTTTGATTCTCTATCAAATGATACCAAAAACATGACAAAGTGACCATTTTTTGATGAGTAGGGCTCGTCCCATATAGTTAGGGACAAAAAATTTTGGGAAAATCGAAATCTGAGTTCAGATTCGTAATCAGCATATTTTTTTACCCTAGAAAGACCCTTTTTCTTATTTTTAAACTTTTTTCGCAGGGACCCCAATTCTCCGGGATTGCCTGTATATCTAGCCTTGTATTTAAAAAATTTTTAATCGGATTTAGTGGTTACATAAAAAACGCGCGCGTCTTGCGGAAGACGCTCGGCGTCAAGACGCCGGCGGAAGACGCTGTTTTGTGGTTACATAAAACTAGCGTTTTGACGCTTTGCGTCTTCCCGCTTAGCGGAAGACGCCGATTTTATGTAACCACGAAACTGCGTCTTCCGCCGGCGTCTTGACGCCGAGCGTCTTCCGCAAGACGCGCGCGTTTTTTATGTAACCGTAGCATTAAGTGAATATTTCTGCAAAAATTATTTTGATTTTTATTAATTAAAGTTGATTTTAACTGAATTAAGCTAAGAAATACAACCAAACATTGCATATTTCTTGTAATGTTTGCAAGAAATATGCAATGTTTGGAGAAAATATGCAATGTTGCAAGAAATCTCCGTTCTTCAGTTCAAAAACTAAAAACATTTTTGTTGCCAACTTTCATTCTAAATAGCATTAAATATTAACCAAAATTCAATTAAATTTAAAAAATTGCCAAAATATTTAAAATGACTCTTTCATTCTTTTTATCTCAAGGGAATGCTTGTTTTTCCGTTCGATTTTGTTGATGAGTGAAAGATAAACATTTTTAAATATAAGTACAAAATTCATGTTCATTTATTTTCATCATTTGGCGGTTTTTTATTTTTTTCTTTATTTTAAAAAAATTTATGATAGAAAATTTTAAGTCAGTTTCTCTTTTATTACCAAAAAATTGTTGGTATAATAGTTGAAGTAATAAATAAATGACATCGAAGAATAAAGCCTCATCTTTTTTTTCAAACCCTTTTATCTTTTTCCTCTTTATTTTCTTTTAACATTCAGTTCCCATTTGTACCATTATAATATTTTTTCTTTTATTTGCTACTGATTTTGAGGATAAAAACATCTACAAATATTAACGTGAAAATATTTCTTAGCTAATGCGGAAATAATATACTTACATTTTTCTAAAATATTTATTAAAATGTTAATATTTTAAATTGCTAAAATAATTGAAAATTTTTTAAAATTTATATTTTATTATTCTTAAATAATTGCAACATTTTCTCAAATAATTGCTCATTTAAAAAATATTAATTATAATTTAGTTATTAAATAATCAATGTTTTTTATTAGTTGTCTTGGTCCCAAAAGGATTTCATTAATTCTTTCTAAATTTTATAGTATCAAAGTTCTCTTTTTTTATATTACTGTATAAACACACCAGCCGGAAATATTAAAATAAACTTAACTTAAATAACCTTTTAAATTTTCTATATCAACTTTAGCATGAAATTTTTGGTTATTTTGATGGTGTTAAAAAGCCGAATTACATGAACTGTAAAAAATATTAAGCAATTCTGACACCATTTACTAAAGTGTATTTTTATTTTATAAAATATAAAGTATTTAATGCTTGATTTAATTTATTTTTATTTTTAGTTAATATTTATTTTTATTTATTGTCTAAATTTTTATTTTTTAATTTCTACTAGCTATTTAGTATAAAATATTTACTTCCTTTCATTTTCATTTTTGCACTATCTTTTTATATTTCACATTAAATAAGGGGGTGCTTAAATTGTTAAGGAGATAAAATCACAATTTTTTAAAAATATTTTAAATAAATTTATGTAGAATAAAAATTGTTGTGTTTTCTAGCCTTTTTACTCACTTTACAAAGAAATTAATTGTAGGCATGAAGATATGAGACAATTTTTCTAGAAAGAAGAAAGGGTTCTTCTCTCTCTTTTATTCTTTTAATTATCCCTTTCTTTTTTAAATTTAAATTAATGCCAGACAGTCTTTGTTCTCGTTCTTTTGACATTTTTAAAAATATTTTTTATTTTTTAAAATTCTAATTAATACTTTGTTTGTTTTTCATTGAATATACCTATTGCAAAATTAAAAATATTATAAAAAATTTTTTAATAAATAAATGATTAAAAAAAGGAATATTAGACATAAATAAATATTTTTATTAAATTTTCTTTTTATACATTTGTTTTTAAAATTATTTAGAAATAAAATGCTATTTTTATTTTTTAACAAAAATTTATATTCTAAAAATTTTTACAATTTAATTTCATCCGCAATAATAATTTGGAGTTTTATTTGTTTTGTTTATTTACCTTTGGGAGATTGGTAATTAATAATTTATTAAATTCCTCTAAATAAATATTAATTAAAAAATTTCTAAATTAGTTTAAGTTTTGAAATTGGCGCTCAAAGTGCAAAAGCATTGCGAGACCGTCTCCAGAAGAATTCAAAAACAATTCCTGAGACGGGCATTTTATTATCAAGAAGTGGTACAAGCAATACAGCGCCTTTAAGAGTGTTGATTGGGATTTATATAGAATCTATGGGGAATTTTCAGGCAACAGATATGGTAATTTATATTTTTATCAATTTAGAAATGAGCACGTATTTATTATCATATGTATTACTTCTTCTATGTACTTCTTCTATCTTCTATGTATGCTCCTAGGATCTTAACAAACACTTTTGCTTTTGGCCGGATTACCTATTTAACCTATTCTTATTAAAATTTTCTTTCTAAATAATGAAGAAACTATTTTTAAATTTACTTATTAAGAGTTTTGATGTAGACCTTTATTTATATATGCATTGGAGAGATCGGTCATTAAATCATTCTAATGAAGAATATATTCTTGTTAATGATCCTAAAGTTAGAGATAGAATGTGGTAATTTTTTAATGAAATATTTTTTTAAAAATATTATTTTTAAAAAAGGTTACCAGATTTATATTTTGCTAATGCAAGAAATAGTAAATTTCATGAAGTGACAGCACCCAATTTTAATCTTTTTATTGATAAAGACGGAAATATAGCTTATTCTATTAGGTTTAAAAAATATGTAGAATTTTAAAATTTAATAATTAAAGAATAACTTTAAATGTTGCCTGTAATTTGGATCTAGCTAATTATCCAATGGATAGACAAACTTGTGGAATTAGAATTATTAGTTGTATGTTAAAAATAATTTTAAAAAAATTAAAATTAATTCTTAAAAGATGCTTATGTAGAAAGTCAAGTAAATGTAACTTGGTTTACGGCTAATTCAACTCGTTATAATCCTGAGATAGGCTTACCTGAATTTAAAATAGAGCAATTAACGCCTGATTATTGTGATGGTACTTACATGTATGCAATAATGGAAAAAACTTATAAAAGAGGCAAACATAAAATTAAAAATAATTTTTTAATAGAAATATCTTTGAAGATAAATTTAGCTGTCTTGAAGCTTTAATTCATTTAAACAGACAAATTGGTTATCACCTTGTTCAATCCTTCATTCCAACAGCCTTAATTGTTATGATATCATGGGTGGATATTTTTTAAATTTATTTAAGGATTCTTTTAATTTTAGGTTTCCTTTTGGATTGATAGAAGGTTGAATTAAAAATATATTTTAATAAAAAATACTTCAAAAATTATTATAAATATATTTGAAAATTTTATTAAAATAAATTAAAAATTTTAGAGCCGTTCCTGCTCGAGTTACTTTATCATTTACTACACTTCTTTCTTTGTCAACATTGGTAGAAATAAGATATTTTTTTAAATAAATAAAATAATTTCTTATAAGGGTAATGGATTACGTTTTGGACTTCCTCAAGTAGCTTATGCAAAAGCTATAGATTTTTGGTTTGGATGTTAGTTTTTTAAGAAATAAATGTTTTTGTTCTAAAAATATTTTTTCCTTTAAAGCTTGCATGTTTTTTGTTTTCCTTTCATTGGTAGAATTTGCAGCTGTTAATTCATATATGCGCGAAGCTGAAAAATATGAAAGACTTGCAAGTTATACTGCAAAGAAAGGTTTAAATAATTTATCAAAAAAAAATATTTTTTTCTAAATTAATTTTAAAGAATTACATTTACATGACGATAATTCTAGATGGTCTCCAGAGTAATTTTAAATAATTTTTTAATTAAATTAATTTCTTCTTTTTAGTGAAAGTTGTGGAGAAAGTTCTTTACTTATTTTTGGAGGAACAAATGAAGGCCCCAATGGATTTGGGTCTCGAATAATGAGTTTTGCTAATTTACTTGTGCCGTCCTTATTTCTTAGCACAAACAGAAATACTAAAAAAGTTGTTTCTCTTACACCAACTAAAGGTTTTATTTCATCAAATCAGAATATGGGAAATGGTCAAATGAAACAGGAAATGTAAATTTTTTAAATAGAAAAATTATATTTAATTTACTATAATTATTGTATTTCTCCTAGACATTATTCCTTCAGTTTAATTAAAAGGTTATTCCCTATATAAAAATTAAATTCCAACATTGGAGATTTTCAAAGAATAATTGATATAGACTGAGGCAGCTCTTTGTGATAATTTTGTCATTTATGACAATAAAATTAAAATTTTTCTATTTATTTTTACAAAAATAATCTTAAATTTATTTTTAATTTTAATAAAAAAATTTTTCAGAAAATCTCCCCCTTCAAATTGCCGATTAGATAATTTATGCCCTTCATCTGATAAAAAAGTTAATTTGGGACTTAGACTTTCCGAACATATGGAATTAAGGTCTTATGAGGATTTTAATATTGGAGGAGATGGAGAGGAAGAATCTGAAGAAAAAAGTTTACCTTCAACAAATTTATTAATTTCTATAAGTCCAAAACATAATTTAAATAATAATAATATAACACAAAAACAACATTTAAATGGAAACAATTTTTCACCGTCAGAGAATAGAAGGAATATTGTTGTTCCGGAAATGCAGCCTTGGCCTCCTTCACCATATGAAAAAGTTGGAGATTTTAATTTTCCCACCTCGATAGATTTCATATTTTGAAAGTTCGAAACCTGTTAAGAAGGTTTACCCATAGCAAAATTATTTCGGCTTTCCATTATTATTTAGTTTACTAATTATGTAATTTTTATTTAGTATTACATTATTGCTATCAAAATTAATTTTTACTCAACTTCAAAATTATACATTTAAAAATAAATTACGTATTTAATTATTTTTGTAAAAATAAAAAATCATTTTGAGGGACGTGCACCTCCTCCAGCACCACGCAGAGTGCGTAAAACAAATAGTTGTGCAGGTGGTGGATGCTCAACAAATTGTGGCGGTTTAGAACAAAAAAGTCCAATGGCAACAAGTCATTTTCTTCGTCAGGGCTTTCATTATTCAAGAAAAGGATTAAATATAGATAGATGGAGTAGAATATTATTTCCTGCTGGGTTTACACTTTGGAATATTTATTATTGGAGTTATTATTTGTGGTATATACAAATGAATGGACCTCATCATTAAATAAAAAATATTAAAATAATTAAATTCTAATTAAATGATTTTTTTAACTTTTATATATTTTATTTTGTTTTTCAGTGATTTTTACATTTGTTGTATTTTTGTATTTAGAATATAAAATTTTTGAAATATTTTTTTAAAATCTTCTAAGAATTGCTTAGCATGTTTAAGAATTGCTTAGCTTCTAAGAATTGCTTAGCATGTTAATTATCTTAGCATGTTTAATTATAAAATTGGTGTCTCAATATCAAAAAACAGAAGAATTTATGATTCATCGAGAATAGTTTTTATTTTTTCCGAGGAGAAATCTCCATTTATAACAATTATTGCCCAAAATTCTTTCAAAAGATTAATTATTTATGTACTGCTTAAAAAATATTTATATAAATAACGGGAATATTTAATGATTGTTAAATATTCTAGGCCATACATATGAATTTTTAATTTTTGTTTAGTGTAAGATTATTTCTTTTTTATATAATTTCCAAAATATTTAAAAAACCCCAAATACATATTTTGATTAAAATATTATCGATGTTCTAATTATTTTTTAACAAAATATTTTAATTTAGAAATTCCCACTTAAATGTTTATTCAACTAATATTATTTTATTCTATTATTGCAGTACGTGGTGATTATGAATATGCTGCTGATGAACTTGAAGAAGATGAAGGACCTTGTGGGAAGCATGAAGAAGTGGATGAATGTTTCATGAACTGTCTAGGATATCCTCCAAGTTGTGAATATCCTAGAGGATATGAAATAGTTGAAGTATTCAAAGATGTTGAATGTATATGTAAAGAGGCATGTGTTTGTGAATCTGGATATGTTAGAGAAGAGTGGGGAGTTCCCTCACCTTGTGTTTCAATATTTGATTGTCCGAAGAATGAACGAGTGATAGATGTAATTAAAGAAGATTATCATAAATGAATGAAGATTAAAATTTATTAAACGAAAAAACTTTGATTTAAATTTATTTTTTGAGAAAAATAATATGTTGACTTTATGTTTTTAATTTTAAAATTGGTGAAAAATTAATAGTTACAAATTTTTTTATCAGAGTACGATCTTTTGATCATTAATGCCAAAATTTTTGAATTCAAATAATCTTAAATAGTTTTAATAGATTATCGTTAATATTTTGATCTATTATTTTAGAAGATAAAATCTGTAAAACATCCTCTGATATACCACCTGAATTTTAGAAATGAGGGGTATCTTATACATATTGATGGTATCGCTTAGGCTCCCGCAAAAAGGAGACTTCATTCCTCATCTTCTCATTTTTTCCGTTCAGACCCAAATATATCCAATGGATATTTTGATATACATATTATTATATTTTTTATCTGTACATAAAGCAACTTTTTGTTTATTTTTAAAATTATTTTTCCAAAAATGTTCCCTTTAAACATTTTTGCCTTGCTTTTTTAGTTTCCTTTTTTCAAAGGTTATTGATTACCCCTTCCTTTTATCTTCACATCTTCTTTCATCCTCATTCTTTATTATTTCCAGTCTAATGTTATTTCTCTTTTTTTCTCTATCTCACGCAGCTGTCATTTTTTATATTTCCGTCAATGCTATGTGTAAAGTAACAAAAAAAATCCGCTCAATATCCCTTTTTTACATTTCTTTTTACAATACAAGTTCCCTCAATTTTCATTCGTTTTCATTTTTTGTGTGCACGACATGCCCCTCTTCTCTACGCTTTTTGTGCCAACTAAATGTACTAAGCCTCCTGGGAAAACTGTGTTCTATCTGTCACTAAGCTTTCATCGTTTATGTTCATGGCAACCAATAATTTTTACTTTTAAATATTTATGATGAATTTGTATTTAAAAAAAGATGTAGTATGTAGAATAACTCATTTTTAAAATTAAAAAAGAATTCATAAATATGCACTATTCATAACATTGAGAGATTTTTTTAAATTATTAATCGTTTTTGAAAAACGATTCAAATCCGGAATATATGTATTTAGAAGTAATAAAAGATGCGCCAATTAGTCGCCCTATTTGTTTTCGAAGTAACTTTAACTTTTTTTAAATTCGATTTACAACACCTGAAGAAGCTTTTAAATATTAAAATGGACTTTATATGTAGTATTTTATAATTACCGTATTTATTCTAATTAAATGGCACCTCCATTTGAATGGCACCTCCAATTGAATGACATTTTTTGGGGGTATTGAAAAATAGAATGGCAGCCTCTATTTGAATGGCACCTCTAATTGAATGTCACTTTTTAACTATTAACTACCTAGCTCTTATTTCTTCATTCCCTTTATTAACTAGATTGATATACCTTTTTAGTATGATAGTTCCGATATTTTTGAGCAAGTCTAGGGTCAAAAAAGTGGTGTTTGAGAGGGATATAAAGGGATTTGAAGGATAATGAGGGATATTTGAATTTAAAAATATTTGGCGAAGATATCGTGGGGTAAATATGAAATAATTATGGGGTTATATTTAGTAGAGATGTCCGAGACCGAAAATTTTTCAAGACCAAGACTTGACCTCAAGACCCGAGACCACGACTTGACATTGGGTCTCAAGACTAATTAACAATTCTCAAGACAATTTTTTGTCCATAGGACAAATTTTCTGTAATTCGTATGATCAGTCGTATGATCAAGAGTGATTTGGAAGGACTGAGGGAGATGTGACTGGTTTGGAGGGATTAATCCCTATATCCCACAAATCACCCAACATCCTCCTCAAACTCTCGATAACCCTCAAAATCCATCAATATCCCTCCAAATGTTTTTTGATCCCAAGGAAAATTCACTGTTAAAATTCTAAAATATCGAATTTTTCAAAAAAGCTTGGTCTAATTGCCAATTTTCCCTAACACCCTTCTCGATCTCAACAATCCCAATCTCAATTTCTGACCTATGAAAAATAGAATGGCAGCCTCCATTTGAATGGCACCTCCAATTGAATGACATTTTTTGGGGGTATTGAAAAATAGAATGGCTGCCATTCTATTAGAATAAATACGGTAAATGTGGTTAATTTTCACTCAAATTTTGAGCAAGTTTTTTATGATAAAGGTGGACTTAGTTTAAAGACTACAATTTCGATATGAACAAGTACCAAAATCGATGTTTAAGTCTCGTGACGAATTTGTATCACTCTTCAAATTAAATGATATTCCTTTGCATTTTCATTAACCACCAGCACCGGTTGTAAATTTAATGTTACAATTAGTCAAATATACATATATTTTTTAAATTTGTTTCTATTTATCTGATCTCTGGTTTTTATTTTTTATTACTTTTTTCATTCGTTTTTTTTACTTTTTACAAAGTATTTACTACTTCTTTTATTAGCAATTGCTTCAAAATACATATCAGCAAAAATAGGAGAGAGCACCTGTTCTTTTAAGAACGCAGAAATTCTTCTTTTCTTTCAATTTTTTGACAATTCAAAAACTTTTCTAAATTTATTTCTTTTTTTGACCGGCACTTACCCACCTAACCCTATCCAACCCCTCCTCTCCCTTCCAACTCCTCCTAACCCTCGAGACATTCTTCTCTACTAGTCACTCATATACCTCATTTTAGTTAAAAGCATTCCTTTATTTTTTCTTTTAATTTTCACTTAAAAAAGTAAAAAAAATTATTTGCACTTTCTTCTTCCATTCTCATTAAAAATTCTATACTTGAATTATTTATGTATGTATTATCTCTTTTTTTAAATTATTATGACGAATATAATATGTATTTTAATATTTAAATGTAAATATTAAATAATATATTTAATTAATCTTTACAAAACTTAAAAATTTCTTTACAAAAAATCTAAAATATTTCTTAATAATTATAAAGATTATTAATTAATTAAGATACTATATTTTAATTTATTACTAAATATGTATTTATGTCGTCAGCCCGGCTGGACCGAAGAAAATTTAAATATGTAGGTATTCAAGTATTGACAATACGAAAATGCTGACTTTAATTATTTTTAAAATTATTTATTTCCTTTGATGTAATTATCATTTTAAATTCATAAATTAATACAAATTTTTTTAATATTTTTTGTCTGATAATAAGAGGTATTTAAATATTTTTTTAAAAATAATCTCGAGAGATTATAGTCCTAAATATTTAATATATACACAAATATATAAACATTACGGGATTAATAAACACCAATATACAATTATCTTTTTATTTATTCATCGGATTACTACTGTTTTTATGCGTCATGTCAATTTAATCTTTTCACTCTTTCTTTAATTTTTTTTGCAAAGCTTTCCCCCTCCTCATTCCATATTTCTTACTTAGTCGTAATCCGATGCCCCATTCCCTCAAATATTCTCTCTTTTTTTTGACTTCCGCCTTCCCTTTTTATATTTTTTAGAACAATTTATTTTATTTTTGTTTGTCAAATTCTACTTGAATGCTGCTCTCTTTTAAAAACTTTTTTAATAAAAAAACTACAAAACGTGTGGCACAAGCATTAAAATTTTTTGTTTAAGCAGATGCAAAAAGAATTTAATGAAAAATAAAAGGAAATAAAATTTTTACAATTTTTTTTCTTTTTGGCTGTTCTTTTAATTATTTATGTTTTATTAAATAATTACTTATACATATTAAGTTTAAAATAATATTTTTTTGGAAATACTAAATGATTTTGTAGATTAGGGAGATTTTTTAATGCAAAAAAAATATAGTTATTTATTTAAAACACTTTTTATTTTTAAAATTAAATGTCCTTCTACATAAATAAGTCTAATTTATTTTTTGGAAATTCTTTTTTTATTTAAATTTAATTTGCTTTTTCGGTATTTTTATTTATAGGTGGTATATGTATGTACATACTATACTATTTAATTAATTAATTATCGTAAACAAATTAAATTTAATTTTTATTTATATATTTACTAAATTGAAACGATTAAACATTTCTTAAATTTAATTTTAAGATTTTATTAAATTTAATTTTTAGACGATAAATTAATTAATTAAATAGTCTCCCTTTTATTTATTAAATTAATTTAATAATTTTTTAATTCACTGAAGGTGTTGTTGATTAAATGTCTATTTAATTGTCAAAGAATAAAATAAAAATTAATAATTTTTATTCCAAATTATTTTAAAAACATAAAGTTTTATTTAACAAGTTTGTATTAAAGTGATTGTTGAAGATTAAAAAATATAAAGGAGAAGATTTTATTTTATAGGAAAATAAAATTCTACATTCATGCCACTAAGGGCGGAAGTGTTTTAGCTTTAAAGCTTGAGAAAGTTGGTGTTTTAAGGAAAGAAAAAGTGATTAATCCTAAGAAAGAAAAGTACAAAGAGTAAGAGAGATAGAAAATTAAGCACGTGAAAAAAGTGTGAAAGAAAAATGAGTCATTAATATTTTATCAAAAATGTCGAACTTCGACATCCTCCCACTTTAAGAGAAGTTGGTTCCAGAATTCCTCCATTTGTTCTTTGTGCCCTTATCATATGTGCGCATGTTCTAGTTGGCCATTTTTTGATTTTTGGCAATTGTTGTCTCGTTCTATGGTTCATGCCTCCGTTTATGGCACTAAAGCCGAATTCACTGTATGGTCCATTGTCAAGGTTGGCAACATTTTTCCTGGGATAAAATTCCCGAAATCTATCTTTATGTCGATTGCTCCCATACGAGCTGTTTGGTTCCATTTTCAATACTTCCCTTCCACTCTTGCTTACGAGCATCCTATTTCTCACTGGGATTAATGGAGTGCCCATAGTGCTTAGCTTGATGAGTATTGAACGTAAATCTTTAGGCTCCTTATATGACGTAACATTGTACAGCCAATGAATTTCTATCCCATCAACTGGTTTTATCCAGACAATTCGTCTCAGCTGATGCTTAAACTCGTTTGCCTTTCGTAGGACTTCAAAGAGTCCGTTGTCTGTATTTTGCTTCCATACTACTAATGTGTCGACGCTTTTAGAGAGTTGAATCTCTCTATCAAAGAGCTTGGCGTCCCAGGACATTGGTTCAAAGACCATTCCTCGTAAATTTTCCTCTTTAAATATTTTTCGAAGCTCTAACGCTCTCTTGTCTCCAATAATTACTATCGGTGATGTCGCCACCAACGGCTTTCTGTTAGTAACTTCTTGCGTCTTAACGCGCACTTTTCGTTTAAAATCTTCTGATTTCTGGTTACTAAGAACCTTATTTAAATTTATAGATTTTTTACTAATGGGTACGTTCAATTCCGCTGATGTATTTGTTTCATCGTAGATCCCTCCCCCTTTAAAAATTTTTTGAGATAACTTTTCGGTTTTAACACCGTACTTCTTTAATTGATCCCCGCTGACCTCTAAGGGTCTATCGTAATAGTTCCTTTCCACACACTGAGAAGCTGCGACAATTTCTTTTTGTGTAGTTGTGGCACTAACGCCTTTGTTTTGCTCTTGTATTTCTTTTACTTTTCCGAATTTGTACTCACACAATGCTGAATGATGATTGGCTCTTCCACAAAATAGGCATCTTCTTTTTTGGGCATAACAATTGCTGGCGACGTGCCCTGTTTTAAGACACATAAAACAAAGACTTAGTTCACTTGCTCTGTCTCGTCGATCCTCTGCAGTCCTAACACTGCAACATTCTACGGGTGTATGCGGTCTATCGCAGAACTGGCATGGGTATTTCGTTGGACTCCTACTTTCCGAGCTACTTGACTCTCTTTGTGGGTAGCGTGGTTCTTTTCCTAGTGGGGGTACAAATTTCTTTAAATTTATTTTTATTCGTTCTTCTATCGGGCTCTGAGACCCGGAATTACTTGAACTTTGCCCCACAACTTGTCTTCTATTAGTCCTTTCTTTTCTACCTCTAAACCTTTCAGCTCTGTCGGGTGAGAATCTTCTTATTGTATTTTTCTTTGAGTAATTTACCGCAAAGTTCATCGTTGGTTCTTCTTTCTTGTCTCTAAGGACGGAATTGCTTTTCTGTTTTACCTCAACTTTATTTCTCACTTGAGTTATTGCCCTTCCTAACGCGTTCCTAAATTTAGCTGTGTTCCAATTGTCGTTATCCTCAGCGTCTTTAATGTTGAAATATTTTCCCAAAACTTTTGTTGACATTTTTCCCTCTAATGTCATGAAATATGGTGCGTCGTCTATATTCTGGTTCAATGATTTCAATTGTCTACATAACTTTTCAATTCTCAAATAAAGCTTCTCATCTTCTTCAAAACTTTCCGAATTCGGTAAATTTAACAATTCATGGTTCAAAGACCGAATCAACTTCTTTTCGCTTCCAAACTTCGCTAACAAAAGGTCGATTGCCGTGTTGTAGCCATCGCTCGTCATTTGCAGACCTCCTAACAGCTCTTTTGCTTCGTTGTCTAAAATAGATTCTAAAATATTAAACTTCTCCACATGGCTCAATGAGTTGTCTTCGTGTATTAAAACACGGTAAGTTTCCCAAAATGAACACCAATTCTCTATATTACCGTCAAAGCGGCGCAATTGGACTTGTGGCCTTTGTAGTCTCTTCGTTTCTATTCTATTTGACGTCTGTGACTCATTCGTTGATTCTTCTAAATCTATTGGTATATCCAGTCTTTTTGCCAATTTTACTCGATGTTGCTTCCAGTTTGATAGATGTGTGTTTGCAGCTTCTAAAATATTCCTGACCGCTACCTCCTTTACCCATTTGCTGTACTGTGCCATTTTTTCTTCCCGCACTAAGGCAGGCAATCTTTCAATTTTCTCCTTAATCTTATCATCTGTTTCCCCTACTATCACCAAACTTTCTTCCAAATCCTTGATTGTCTCCTTAGTCCAGTACAACTGCCTTCTCAACTGATTAACAGTTGCTTCAGGCCCTAAGTCCTGCGGCATCTCTCGTACCAGACATATCTTCAACTTCCCTAAGGAAGTTTCATACTTCAAATTTATATACTCCGTCATTTTTCTTTTACCTAGGAAACTAAGTTCCTTTTAATAATACGGAGGAAAAACTAACTTCCTTCTATTTTTATCTAAAAAATTTATTTTTCCTTGAATTTGAATCTAACTCAAATTCAATTCTCCAAACAGTTTAAATTTTAAAAAATTTTAATTTGTTTGAATATAATTTTTAGATTAATTTTAAAAAATTAATTTTTTTCTCGGAAATTTCAGAGATTTAAAATTTTAAAAAATTTAAATTTACTTAATTTTCCAAAGTAGAGTTGCTAAATCCAAAATAAAAGCCAATGCTCGCCAGATGTCGAAAACAGACAAAATAGGCAGATTCTTTTAGCAACCCAAATTAATAATAATATTAAATTAATAAAATAATTTAAATATTAGAATAATATTAATTAGAAATTAATCCAATTAATTCCAAAGAATAAAATAAAAATTAATAATTTTTATTCCAAATTATTTTAAAAACATAAAGTTTTATTTAACAAGTTTGTATTAAAGTGATTGTTGAAGATTAAAAAATATAAAGGAGAAGATTTTATTTTATAGGAAAATAAAATTCTACATTCATGCCACTAAGGGCGGAAGTGTTTTAGCTTTAAAGCTTGAGAAAGTTGGTGTTTTAAGGAAAGAAAAAAGTGATTAATCCTAAGAAAGAAAAGTACAAAGAGTAAGAGAGATAGAAAATTAAGCACGTGAAAAAAGTGTGAAAGAAAAATGAGTCATTAATATTTTATCAAAAATGTCGAACTTCGACATCCTCCCACTTTAAGAGAAGTTGGTTCCAGAATTCCTCCATTTGTTCTTTGTGCCCTTATCATATGTGCGCATGTTCTAGTTGGCCATTTTTTGATTTTTGGCAATTGTTGTCTCGTTCTATGGTTCATGCCTCCGTTTATGGCACTAAAGCCGAATTCACTGTATGGTCCATTGTCAAGGTTGGCAACATTTTTCCTGGGATAAAATTCCCGAAATCTATCTTTATGTCGATTGCTCCCATACGAGCTGTTTGGTTCCATTTTCAATACTTCCCTTCCACTCTTGCTTACGAGCATCCTATTTCTCACTGGGATTAATGGAGTGCCCATAGTGCTTAGCTTGATGAGTATTGAACGTAAATCTTTAGGCTCCTTATATGACGTAACATTGTACAGCCAATGAATTTCTATCCCATCAACTGGTTTTATCCAGACAATTCGTCTCAGCTGATGCTTAAACTCGTTTGCCTTTCGTAGGACTTCAAAGAGTCCGTTGTCTGTATTTTGCTTCCATACTACTAATGTGTCGACGCTTTTAGAGAGTTGAATCTCTCTATCAAAGAGCTTGGCGTCCCAGGACATTGGTTCAAAGACCATTCCTCGTAAATTTTCCTCTTTAAATATTTTTCGAAGCTCTAACGCTCTCTTGTCTCCAATAATTACTATCGGTGATGTCGCCACCAACGGCTTTCTGTTAGTAACTTCTTGCGTCTTAACGCGCACTTTTCGTTTAAAATCTTCTGATTTCTGGTTACTAAGAACCTTATTTAAATTTATAGATTTTTTACTAATGGGTACGTTCAATTCCGCTGATGTATTTGTTTCATCGTAGATCCCTCCCCCTTTAAAAATTTTTTGAGATAACTTTTCGGTTTTAACACCGTACTTCTTTAATTGATCCCCGCTGACCTCTAAGGGTCTATCGTAATAGTTCCTTTCCACACACTGAGAAGCTGCGACAATTTCTTTTTGTGTAGTTGTGGCACTAACGCCTTTGTTTTGCTCTTGTATTTCTTTTACTTTTCCGAATTTGTACTCACACAATGCTGAATGATGATTGGCTCTTCCACAAAATAGGCATCTTCTTTTTTGGGCATAACAATTGCTGGCGACGTGCCCTGTTTTAAGACACATAAAACAAAGACTTAGTTCACTTGCTCTGTCTCGTCGATCCTCTGCAGTCCTAACACTGCAACATTCTACGGGTGTATGCGGTCTATCGCAGAACTGGCATGGGTATTTCGTTGGACTCCTACTTTCCGAGCTACTTGACTCTCTTTGTGGGTAGCGTGGTTCTTTTCCTAGTGGGGGTACAAATTTCTTTAAATTTATTTTTATTCGTTCTTCTATCGGGCTCTGAGACCCGGAATTACTTGAACTTTGCCCCACAACTTGTCTTCTATTAGTCCTTTCTTTTCTACCTCTAAACCTTTCAGCTCTGTCGGGTGAGAATCTTCTTATTGTATTTTTCTTTGAGTAATTTACCGCAAAGTTCATCGTTGGTTCTTCTTTCTTGTCTCTAAGGACGGAATTGCTTTTCTGTTTTACCTCAACTTTATTTCTCACTTGAGTTATTGCCCTTCCTAACGCGTTCCTAAATTTAGCTGTGTTCCAATTGTCGTTATCCTCAGCGTCTTTAATGTTGAAATATTTTCCCAAAACTTTTGTTGACATTTTTCCCTCTAATGTCATGAAATATGGTGCGTCGTCTATATTCTGGTTCAATGATTTCAATTGTCTACATAACTTTTCAATTCTCAAATAAAGCTTCTCATCTTCTTCAAAACTTTCCGAATTCGGTAAATTTAACAATTCATGGTTCAAAGACCGAATCAACTTCTTTTCGCTTCCAAACTTCGCTAACAAAAGGTCGATTGCCGTGTTGTAGCCATCGCTCGTCATTTGCAGACCTCCTAACAGCTCTTTTGCTTCGTTGTCTAAAATAGATTCTAAAATATTAAACTTCTCCACATGGCTCAATGAGTTGTCTTCGTGTATTAAAACACGGTAAGTTTCCCAAAATGAACACCAATTCTCTATATTACCGTCAAAGCGGCGCAATTGGACTTGTGGCCTTTGTAGTCTCTTCGTTTCTATTCTATTTGACGTCTGTGACTCATTCGTTGATTCTTCTAAATCTATTGGTATATCCAGTCTTTTTGCCAATTTTACTCGATGTTGCTTCCAGTTTGATAGATGTGTGTTTGCAGCTTCTAAAATATTCCTGACCGCTACCTCCTTTACCCATTTGCTGTACTGTGCCATTTTTTCTTCCCGCACTAAGGCAGGCAATCTTTCAATTTTCTCCTTAATCTTATCATCTGTTTCCCCTACTATCACCAAACTTTCTTCCAAATCCTTGATTGTCTCCTTAGTCCAGTACAACTGCCTTCTCAACTGATTAACAGTTGCTTCAGGCCCTAAGTCCTGCGGCATCTCTCGTACCAGACATATCTTCAACTTCCCTAAGGAAGTTTCATACTTCAAATTTATATACTCCGTCATTTTTCTTTTACCTAGGAAACTAAGTTCCTTTTAATAATACGGAGGAAAAACTAACTTCCTTCTATTTTTATCTAAAAAATTTATTTTTCCTTGAATTTGAATCTAACTCAAATTCAATTCTCCAAACAGTTTAAATTTTAAAAAATTTTAATTTGTTTGAATATAATTTTTAGATTAATTTTAAAAAATTAATTTTTTTCTCGGAAATTTCAGAGATTTAAAATTTTAAAAAATTTAAATTTACTTAATTTTCCAAAGTAGAGTTGCTAAATCCAAAATAAAAGCCAATGCTCGCCAGATGTCGAAAACAGACAAAATAGGCAGATTCTTTTAGCAACCCAAATTAATAATAATATTAAATTAATAAAATAATTTAAATATTAGAATAATATTAATTAGAAATTAATCCAATTAATTCCAAAGAATAAAATAAAAATTAATAATTTTTATTCCAAATTATTTTAAAAACATAAAGTTTTATTTAACAAGTTTGTATTAAAGTGATTGTTGAAGATTAAAAAATATAAAGGAGAAGATTTTATTTTATAGGAAAATAAAATTCTACATTCATGCCACTAAGGGCGGAAGTGTTTTAGCTTTAAAGCTTGAGAAAGTTGGTGTTTTAAGGAAAGAAAAAAGTGATTAATCCTAAGAAAGAAAAGTACAAAGAGTAAGAGAGATAGAAAATTAAGCACGTGAAAAAAGTGTGAAAGAAAAATGAGTCATTAATATTTTATCAAAAATGTCGAACTTCGACAACATGTCCGCAAAGAGAATGCTCACTTTTCTTTCCTTTCTTTGCATTTTTGGCGTTAGGAAAAATGCCCGCTTGAAGGAAAAATTTTCGCTCATTTTTCCTTTTCTGTTACACTGTGCCCTCATGAAATTAAGTAGAGAAAATAATAAAAAATTAAAGTGAAATTAAATATATTTATTTTATAAAGGATCAAAGATTCGTAAAGTTAATCATCAAAAATTCTTTATGAATCTTATCAGCGGTGCTAATACAAAACGAATTGAAGCATTTGGGAATAGATTGAGATTTAGAATGGTACGTCAGATGAGACATTTCACTGCACCTGATTTGCCAGAATATTTCTCATATCATTGGTTTTTGTCCCTTTATTATACCCCCATTAAAGGCTGTTATCCCCCTGATCTTTTAGAAATATATGTAAGAATGTTATCCCAAATTTATGTTGTTTGATCATTTATAAAATTATTATTTCAGTTTCTCCTTCCTTTCACGAGGGCACAATATAACGAGAATTTTTCCTTTAAGCGGGCATTTTTCCTAACGCCAAAAATGCAAAGAAAGGAAAGAAAAGTGAGCATTCTCTTTGCGGACATGTAGACCGCCAACTGGACATTTACCAAATAATTTTTTAAATTAATGTAAATTTTGATATTTATTTTTATTTTTTAATTTCTTCTAATTGTTATTCATCCATTTTTATTTATCATCATTAATTGTTGGAAATAAAAAATAAATTTTTTTTGTTTTTTTTACCAAACATTTACGTCATTCTTTACTTACTCTACTACACTCTTTGCTGTTCTCAAAAATTTAATTTTCTTTTGATTATACCGCTTCTCTCCTTTTTTTAAACTTAAAATATTATTCTTTTCTAACAAAATTTTTATATTTTTGTATTTTTTATTTAAGTATATAAAAATACGATTAATTAATATATAAAAGGATTTTATTTAAAATAAATTTAAATACGTAATTAAAAAAACCCTTAACGTTTAAAAAACTAAAAACAATTTGCCACAATCTTAATAAAAACCAGTACTTGCCTGCTTTTTTATTAAATTTTTATATTATCAGTTTTGCAAACAATTTATTACAACCAATTAATTAATTTTGTAAAAAATTTAAAAAAGGAATTAAGAATATTTTTATTTGTAATGGAAGTTTATTTTTTGCTCAATTTTCTTGAACATTAAATTAACCAAACGGTTATTCTTTCTCTTTTTATTCAGATCTTTTATTTAATTAATTATAAAATTAATTTTTATTTTATTTATTTTTACACTTTTACATCCTTTCCTTTTTAATAAAATCTTCAATTTAATATTAAATTTAATGTTCAAGCAAGCATTTCAGAATTATTTATATAGACAGGTTTAAGTGTAAAAAAAGTAGTAAGATTGTTGTAAACTAAAAAGAATTTATTGCGTAAGCAACCAAGTTTTTTGTAAAATTATTTATTTTTGATTTAAAAGCATTTATTTATTTAAAAATCAAAACTATGTATTTTTAAAAAATCCAAAATTTCCCAATTTAATTTAGAATATTTAATTCTTTTTATTAAATATTTTTATATTAAAATATTTTTACTTTTTAATTTTTTAGATTAAAAATTTATTTTTAAATATCCTTCCTTTAGACAAAAATATTACTTAGAAATACATTACAAACAGATTTATTTATTTTGACATTTTATTTTTAATCCAAAAAGATTAACAAGACGGTTATTTAATTCTATAAATATATTTTGTAAAATCTTTAAAGCCCCGCTTTAAAATTAATTTTTAATCCATCTTTAAAATTTTTTTAGTTTTTGCCATTTTTGAAAGATAAAAATTTGATTGGTATAAACATTATTTATTTAAAAAAAACTTTAACTTTGATTAACTTTCTTTCATATGGTCCAAGGGATTTTAAATTACCGTCAACATGATTTTTTAAAATCATTTATTAAGAAAGAATTTTAATTTTATTTTCATACTGTGAAAAAATTCATAGAAGGGGAGATAGAATGGGACATCATGGAATGTGCTCGAAACACAACTGACTTTCCTACTTACTGTTTACCTTGTTTCTTGTTATTTTTACTCATATTCTTTCTGCAAGTGTGGAGACACCAGATTTTTAAACTTATTTTTTTATTTAAGAAATTGTTCTTAAAATCCCCTCTTGTTTACAATTTAATTTTGAATTTTTAGTTAGAAGTTGATAAAAACAAAATCATTTAAAAAAATCTAAATAATTTCTCTGAACATACTATTCTAATATTACAATTTATTATTTTTATTTAATCATGTGGAAGATTTAAATATTTAAATATATTTTCTAAATACTTTACAAATACAACGTTGTACATAAATAATTCTAAAAAAATATTGGAAATAGGCAAATAAACTAAAAATAGAGCAAACCACATATTTATCATTTCAATCTAAATATTGTTTTATTTTTACTGATTCATTTAATTTATTTTTATAAAAATATTTTGTGGGAATTTGTATGCTAATTACAATTTACTGATATTTTATATTCTTTTTATTTAAAAAATACTAAAATTAATTTTACTTTTTCCATTTTTTAAAATTCGAATTAAATTCTTAAAAAATTCAAAATTTGTATTTAAAATTTAATATTTGAAATTAATTTAAAAATTAATTTTTTTGTGATTGTATTACATTAATACAATTGTGAATGCAAAATTAATGTTGTAATTGAAAACATAAAATTTTAAAAATAATAACTTTAATAAATTTTTTAAAACTAAGTTAATAAATAAATTAATTTTTTTAGTTTATTTATATGATTTATAGATAAATATCTTTTTTTAAAATTAATTATAAAATTAGGAATATCTTAAATGGGAAGATTCTTTCGTAGCTTTCTAATATTTAAAAAATAAATTCTGAATAAAAATTTGGTCATTTCATTTTGAATATATTTTTTTATTAAATATTTTTTAATAAATAAAAACACAAAAATTATTTATTATTTAAAATAAACACAACAATTAATTACCTTAAATTAAATAAATGTATTAATAAATTGACATTTTAATAACAAAAATTGTTTGTACCTAACATTTAATTACACAAAAATGTTTTTTTTATTTTCTATTTTTAGTTGAAACACAAAAAGTTTTTTTTCTGATTAAATTTCTATTTATTATTAATAAAATTGTAATTAAATTTTTACAAAAAATTAGTTTACTGTAAAAGTTGTATAATTAAATATTAAAATTAAATAAAAGAAAAACCTTTTCATAGAAAATATTAAAAGAATTATTAAATTCTTTTTTTAATTTTTCATTTAATTACTAAATACTAAAATATTTAACAAAAAAAGTTTATTTAAAGTTATTAAATAATAATGTTTATATTTATTTTCGAGAATTGTATTTTAATCTTTTATTTAGCAGATGGGAGTAGGCCAACCTACCGCAGAGTTTAATTCGTTCAGAATCGTCGAATCCGAGACGCCCTGGTATGGTTCGATGCGCCTCGAAGAGCTGAATCGAACCATACCAGGGAGTCCCAGATTCGACAATTCTCAACGAGGTTATAGCTCTGCAGTAAGTTGAGTTTGCAGTATGTTGGGGTGTACCATTTGCAGATAATAATACATAATGTTTTTCTTTAAATAATAAATATTATCAATTTTTAAAAAATACTTTTACCCACAAATTAATATTTTCTATGAATAATAAATTTATTATTTGTTTTTAGTTTCCAATAAATAATTTATATATTTTGACAAACTTTTTTAATCTTAAAAAAATGTATTTATTTATTACTAATATTTCTTTTTCGTCATTCATTTGTTATTTAAATTTAATCTTTTTGTTTAAAATTTAAATTTATTAATCAAAAAGAATTATTTTAATTAAAAATATTTTAATTATTTTTTATTATTTATTTCCGTTTCATTGCGTTTAAAAGTTTAATAAAATTGTACAAATAATCACACAATTTCTGAAAATATTTTTTACAAATAATCTTTTTTTTTTAATTTTTATTGTTAAATAAAAAAGTTTAAAAACATGTGAATGTTTTTAAATTTGTTTAAATTTTTTCTTTAAATTTTTTGCTTCATTTCCCATGTTTATTCAATTTTGTGTTTATTTAATTCTGTCATTTCTTATATTTTTTATGTAAATGAAAATAAAGGAAGTTTTTTTTGTTATCTAAATTTGTTTAGTGGGAAATAAAATTTAATTTTATTTATTTATTTTTATTTAAATGTTTTGTTTCTAATTCTGATCATTCCTTATTCAAAATACAGACTAATTATTTTTGAAAATTAATTTTTTTCTAATTAAATATTTTACTTACCCCTATGTATATTAATTTAAAATTTATTTCTATTTATTGAGTAATTAAAACGCATTTAATTTCAATTATTTTTTCATTTTTATTTAAAAGATGCCTAAACTTTTAAGTAAATTTTTATTTAAATATTTTTTCGATTATTACCTAATTTTTTAGTTACATATTTAAATATTTATTTATTTTTATTTCCTTTTTTTCGCTCTCTAAATTACACAAAAATCCCCAACATTTAAAGAAAAAATCCGTCGAGGGTCACGGACATAGATTTATTTTTATTTAAATACCTACCTGCTATATATGTATACATATTGACTAATGTTTGCGCAAAACGCTGTAAAAAATTGAGGAAAGAAAATTTACAAAACAAAAATATTTTTATTTCTCTTTTATTTTTATTTTAAAGAAAAATCTGTCAGAATATAAAAAAATTTTTCATTTTATTTTTAAAATTTAATTCCGTCTTTTTTTGTATTAATATAATTTAAAAAAGAAATGTAAATAGAATAATAAAAAAAATTTTTCAAATTTTTATTGTTTGCTTAGTAAACTTTGAAATTTTGTTTACTTATCTGTTTAAAAATAAACACACTCATTCCTCTCATTTTTACTTAACAAAAAATTTTTTTACCCGACAGCTCTAAACAAAGCAAACATTGAATTTATAAATATTATATATTTACTTCATTTTCTAGCCTCAAACTAAAAAAATAAAAAAATATTTATTTATTTTAGTTTATATATAAATCCACTAACTCAATATGTACTCACATTTCTGCACTTTTTATTTACTTTGTAGAATTTATTTTATTTTAAAAAATAATTTTATAAGTATTATTTTTTGTTAAATTATACGTTTAAAATAAACTCTAAAAAATTCCTTTTTATTTTTTCAGAATTTTCAAAAATTCCTTGGGTTTCAAATTTTTCTTCAATTTAATCTTTAATTTATTAACTTTTAATTATCATTTGACTAAAAAAATTCTTTTTCTATTTTTTTTCTAAATTTATTACATTTTAGTTAATAAACACTTTTCGAATATTAAATTAATAATTAATTAATTATATGTTTTAATATCTTTTTAGAATTTTTTTCTGTCCTCCCTCCCCTTCACTTATTTAATTATTACTTTATTTATTTCTACTTACGTAAGAAAAGATAATTTATTCTTAAAAATTGACGAAAAAAATAAACTGAATGTTCCCAAATATTTAAATTTAAAATATAATTGTTTTTGTTAAATTTATTGAAGTGGAAAAATTTTTAAATTGGTTTTTATTTAGCCAAGTTTTTTGGTTAAACATAACTAGTATTTTTGGTAGTATATTCTGTTTAAAGTTTAAATTAATTTTTTTAAAATTATAATTATTTTTTATTGTTCTTTTTTATTTAAAAACTAATGTCAATCTCTCCAATTAAATTCCACTGAATAGAGCAGGTTATATTTCAGTTGAGTTCAATTGTGTATCAAATTTATGCTTATAAATCTTAGCCAAAGATTTGTTCTATGAGGAAGAAATTTAAATTTCCACGAATTATTTAATTCCTACAAATTACTTATAATTTATAGAGATGTGCGAGACCGAAATTTTTCCAAGACTCAAGACTCAAGACCCAAGACAAAAATTTTTCCAAGACCAAGACTCAAGACCAAGACCAAAACTCCAAGACTCAAGACCAAAAATAATACAAAACTCGAGACAATCTTTAGGTCCCATTGGTTAAATTTTTGGTTTATTTTTTGTTATTTTGACACGATCACAGTCAACTTCAGCACAATCACCTATAATTTCGAAAAATCTATGCGAAAGTCAAAGAATTTTAAGGAATTTATCCGGGTGGAAAATCAATGAGATATATTATTTCAGAGGATTTGGGTGGATTAAGTGGATATTAGTGATATCAAGGGGTAAAGCCAAAATTTTAGCGACCCCCAACGTTAGCCCTCCTCGAAATCTACCCCCTGGCTACGCCCTTGGATTAAGGAGGATATTGAGGTTTAAATGGTACTTTAAGTGGATTAAGAGGGATCAAAAGGAATATTATGAAGTTGGGGGGACCTGGGTGATTGAGTGATGCTGGCTGCTGATATCCATCCTCTATTTTATCCCTATCTTTTTGCGCCGCAGGTGAAAATTTGTACAATTTTGGAGGAATTTTAAGCCAAAAATCTTCTCATCCCAGCGCTGCAGGCGAAAATTTCGAAAATTTTAGAAGGCCAAGAAGCCAGAATTCTCCTTTTCCTGCGCCGCAGGCGAAAATTTTGAGAATTTTGGAAGGCGGTAGGCCAAAAAATTAACTTTTTCAGCGCCGCAGGCGAAAATTTTGAGAATTTTGGAAGGCGGTAGGCCAAAAAATTAACTTTTTCAGCGCCGCAGGCGAAAAGTTTGAGGATTTTGGAAGGCCAAGCACTAGATCCAAAGAGGCCAAAAAACCAAGACCAAAAAATAAAACCAAGACAAGACCAAGACAAACACCCCAAGACCAAGACCAAGACCGAAAAAAAACCAAGAAAAGTCTTGGTTCCAAGACCAAGACCAAGAGTCTCGCACATCTCTAATAATTTACATATTTTTAACTTCCAATAATGACAGATACTTCTTCAGATTAATTTATTTCCAAAAGAAACTAGTTTTTGTTTTTTTTTAATTTTATAATAATAAAATATTCTCGTTATTATTTTTCTTTAATTTTTAATTAATTATTTTACAAAATTATTTATTTTTTAATTTAAATTCCTTAATTATTAATTGCACCAAACAATTTATTTTTTATTTTTTTTACTAAAAAAATTATTAAGTGACGTTATTATTTACAGGAATTATTTTATTTTGCGATTAATTTAGTGTGAAATAGTAATAAATAAATAATTAATTTTTGATTGATTGATCAAAAATTGCAAGAAATTGTTTTTTTCTTCCATTCACAAACTAAAATAATTTTATATAAAATTAATAATATTTAGTAATAATTTTACTTATCTTTATTTTTCTCCAAATTTTTAAATTTATTACTTATATCTTTAAATATTTACCTATCATATTCTTAGATATTATTAAAAGTGCAAATAAATACTTTATTTATACTTTTCTTTCCTAATCATTTATATATTTATTTTTCTAAATTTATCAAAATATATTTATTTATTCTCGTTTCATATTAAATAACCAAATAAATAATTCCTTATTTATGTATATTTTTCTATTAATTTATAATTTTATGCTTTCACTTTTTGATTCATCATCATTTTAAGATCTTTCTTTTACACAAAATTAAATTATATTTTATTTTGGCTGAAGTAATTATTTAATTTTATTTAAAAAATAATTTAATTTTAAGATTTCATTTTTTAAATTAATTTTTTATTATTTTTAAATAAAATTAACTAAGAATTTTTATTTTCTATTTAAATTAGAAAATATTTTTAATGCAAATCTTTTCCTTAAATTTTATTCCTCTATAAATTATTTACATAAAAATTATTTTAGAGAGATAACTTTTAATTATTTTCGATAAAATTTTGTTTTTGTTATTAATATTTATTTACATACAGACATAATAAATATACTAGGTCGTTTCATAAAAAATGTCGCTTTTTATCAAAAATAAATTTTCACGTAAAAATCGATAAAGAACACTCAAAATCAATCAAGTAAAAAATCTACTTGAACTAATTAATTGCCCCGAGTCTTGACAACATTTTTAAAACGAAAAAGGAGTTTGTGGATACTCCTTTCTAAAAAATCTGAGCCCATTTCTGAAGCACTATACTACCCGACAGCTGCCTCGACCTCGGCGCCTAAACTGAAGCACCTGCTCCGTAAAAAATTTTTGAGAGATGTGAAAAGGTGATAATCTGATGAAGCAAAGTCGGGGCTATATGGTGCGTAGGGTAGTACTTCCCATCAAAGTGTATTTGGGATATGGCATGCCGTCAAAAGTGATTCGGTGTGAAAAAGCGTTATTTTAGTGGAAACCCCGGGGACCAAAAGTGGTTCTTAAAATTTTTTTCCTCAAACAATTTTTTGTGTTTGCCATCGTATTTGGTGTATATTTCAACCTAAGTAACAATTAAGTTCCAAGAATAATCCTTTCGATTGATATCCAGGTTTGAAAGGCAAAAAAAAAGTCGCTGTTATATTTGTCTCTCATTCGGTTGGCGCATTACTCTTTTTGTCCTCCTCGGCTCAATATCGGGTTTTTTCAACTAATTCCAGATTGTACTTATAGAGCAAAGTCCCGGCTACAATTCTGATAAAAAAACATTTGAATATCGTTGTAACCGGTGAGCAAGGACGCGTTTGTTTACGGTCGGTTGCCCTCTCGACGCATGTTTGGTTTATGACCTGCTGCTCCCCGAACAAAATTTTTTGAACTATTTTTGCGCATTGAGATAAGAAACGAGATCATGCCCAACTGCGGAAATGATTTTTCGTGCTGCTAAAGGTACATTGTGACCTCTATAGAACTAAATTTTCAGCAAGCTACAAATATTCCTTATTTCCTCCGACATTTCATAAATTACAACTTTTCTTGAAATTTTGGAAAATTGTAAAATTAGGTGTTAAAATGAAGATATAATTCTGTTCTTCAAGAAAAAACCAAAAAAAGATAGATTTAAAAAAATATTCTTGTGTTATCACATGATAAACAAAAAGCGACATTTTTTATGAAACGACCTAGTAATTATTTTCTGGAAGTATTTATTTCAAATATTATTTTTATTCCAATTTTTTATCACCTCTGACAAATAAAATTTAATTTTTTATTTAAATTGGAGAACTGCCTAATCAATTTATAATTTTAGAATTTTATTTCAAAATAAATTTTTTTTTAATAATTAAATTTATTTTTTTCGTTAGTCAAACTTTTTTTAAAAATTTTTTTTTAATTTTATTCAAAAAAGTATTCATCACATACCGGAACTTTAAAAAATGAATTGCTAATTTCTTATCTTTTTTTACACAAAAATGTCAACATTTTTCTTTTAAATAATTTTTTTCCTATTTAATGAATTCAAAGTTTAATATTTTGTTTATTAATAAACAAGGAAATAATATTTTTATTTTTTTTATTTTATTATTAATTTTTAATTTAATAAATTAAATCTTTATTTGATAATACAACAATAGAAAAAGTAATAAATTTTTGGAATTATCGAAATTGTTTTTTTCCACAAATTTCAAACAATTTTTTTATCAAAACTAAAGCATTCTTTTTTTGATTTAAAATTTTAAATTATTCTGTCGAGCATTTACAATTGTATTTTTTGTTTAATTTATTTTTTGCGTTTCCTTCTTTTCTTTAATTTATTTAAATAATTCTAAAAAATATACAATTAAATTCATTCTTTTGTCCCTTCTCATTTACAAATTGTTTTTTTTATTTTATGAAACCAGAAAAAAATCGCAAAAATTGTCAGTAAAATCTGTGAATTAACTTTAGGTGCCCCATTTTTATTCCCTATTTTCTTCTTGTACTCGAAGCAGACAGCGAAAATCAGAACAAAAAAAATCTGAAAAAAATCAGTTGCGCATTGGAGAAGATAAAGTGAAGAAAATCGCAAAGCGATTTGGACACTGAGCCCAGAAAATCAGAACAGAAATCAAAACAAAAATCAGAATAAAAATCAAAACAAAAATAGAACATAAAATCAGAACAAAAAAATCAGAACAAAAATAGGAACAAAAATCAGAACAAAAAATAAGAACAAAAATCTGAAAAAAAATCAGAACAAAAAACAGAAAAAATCAGAACAAAAAATCAGAACAAAAATCGGATTAAAATAACAAAAAACATCAGAATAAACATAACAAAAAAATCAGAACAAAACAACAGAAAAAAATCAGAACAAAAATAGGAACAAAAATCAGAACAAAAATAGGAACAAAAATCAGAACAAAAAAATCAGAACAAATATCAAAATAAAAACCAAAACAAAAAATCAGAACAATTATAAAAATTTTAAAAATTGTTAAATTAATTTAAAATAATTTTTTAATAATGAAAAAAATTTTTCCAACAATTTGGATTCGAACCCTCAACCCCACCCACAAAATCTAACACACTAACCACTACACCACCAAACAACTATTTTACTTTCTCTTTTAATTCTATATGTAAATATAATTTCCGACAAATTTCGACTTTTCGGTCTTAAAAGTCAAAATTTCAAAAATCGAAGAACATCAGTCGATCGGAAATATATTTTTACATAGGTATAGCAAATTTCAGCCTTTTAAATTAATTTTAAAGGAAGATTTGTTCTTTTTTCGGAGTTAGATACCTAGAATTCTCTTATAGGGGGAATTTAAAAATTCGAATTTAAATATTTAAATAGGGAAATGTAGACTTTTTTGCATAAAAGTATAGATTTTTTTGTTGGAATTTTGAGAAACCAATTGAAATTTATTGTAATATCCTAACAGAATTTAAGGTAATTAAAATTTAACTTTAATTCATTAACTTTCAATTAAAAATTATAATTTAATTTTTTTATTTTAATCAAAAAATTTCTGCTCTCGAAGAATATTTATTTTTTAAAAATTAGCTGTAATAAATATTCTTCTTCTTTCTCTTTCAATATTAAATTTCTCCAATATTTTATGAAAAAAGGAAGATAAAATTGGAAGTTTTTTAATCTTTAATCGGCCGGGTCCATTTCGATTTTTATGGGAGAGGGAGTGTTGAATTCAAGTCACATTTTCACAACTTTTAAAAAAAATTTCTTTTTAATTTTCTCTGGCAGTCAACTTTATTTCAAATTTTTATATTTTTCTAACCTTTTGGCCATAATTAAATTTATTTAGTAGGTATTTTGTTGTTATTTTAAAAAATAAACTAGACAATTATTTATTTCAAGATTATATTTAGTAAAAGAAATTGAACTTCTTATTTTTTATGCATATTTTTCATGAAAATAAAAAGAATTCTGAAATATTTATTTTTTAATTTTGCATTTTTTGTTAAACGGAGAATGCTTTTAGCGCTAACTTTGTTTCACAAATTTTTGTTTATAAAATTTTGTTTTTTAGGCTTAATTTAAAAAATTTACCTTCGAGCACAGTTTAATGTATCATTATGCTACTATTTTAGTTTCTACTTATTTCTTTTTTAAATAGATATTGTTTTTTCAAAAATAAAATTTATCTTTTATCTCAAATATGTATTTTATCAAATAATAAATCATTAAATTTTAAACAAAAGAACTATCAATATTTTTTTTATTTTTTATATTTTTGAATTAATTTATTAAATATATATTTTCATTTATTATTTAAACAATGAAACAATTTAATTATTTTTAAATTTCTCTTTAAATTTTTAGTTATTACGCAAATACTTTAACAAAAAAAAACAAGTATTTAATAGTAAATACAAAAATTATTTTAATCCCTAAATTACTAATCTTCTTTTTCAAAAACATAAATATACCCAGTAATCATTTAAATATACTTTTTTATTTAAATCCCCCTTTTTTTAATTTAAAATTAAAATAATATTTATTTGTATTTAATTTTTATTTTAATATTTTTTAATCCTCTATAAAATTAAAAAATATAATTATTAAGTCTGAGGGCTTTGCAAAATATTTTTAAAATTAAAAGGAATATATTTTAGATTACTTATTTTAGTAATTTCCTGTTATTTGCGTAATTCCTTTTCATGTTTTTTTCTTTTTTTTAATTTTTAGGCAGACATAAATCTGCCAATTTGTTACTTCGTTTTTTTGCGTCTTAAAAATTTAATAGATTAACTTTTTAATTTATTTTTTAAATTTAATTTTTTAATACTTTTATTTGTGATTAATTTTAAACTTGCATTTACTATTTTTTATATTTTTTGTTATTGTTTTTAAATTATTTAGAAGGAACTATTCTTTAAAATTTGCAGTCAAATCCTAGCTGTACTTACACTTAGATTTACATAAATTTTATTATATTGCACTACTTTGTAGTTTTTTGGTTGACCACTGGGGAGAGCTAGCTGCCTAAGCAATACCCCCTAAATTATATATACCTATATAATAATTTGCAAAAACCTCTGCTTAACTTACATTCAATTCCTCTAATTTAAAATAGCTCAATTTCGTTCGAATAATCGAAAAATACTTGAATATTTCTGAAAAAATACCTGAAAAGATCCATCGATGAATTGATTAACAAGCTATGTTAATTATTAGAGTATCGATATTGTCAACAGATATTTATATAGCTAATATATTTCTAGATCTTTTATTTAAAACACATTTTGTGCAATTTAAGAAAAACTTCTTATTAAATAACTAGAAAATCTTTTTTGTTTAATACTTCTATTTTACATATTTTTATCCCAAGGGATCTACGTGCAATGGAGATTAAGTTTTATGAGAATATATTATTTAATTATAAATATTTTTATTTTATTTAAAATGAATTATTGAAAATATTTTTTTTAAATTACTCTTAAAAATTCCTCAATATTTTTTTCTAAAATTTTAGTTAATTAAAAATTTAATTTTTCTTTATCTTAGAAATATTTCACCTGTCAAATTTTTATATAAAATTTTGTTTATTTATTTTTAAAATCATCTGCCAACCAATTTTTAATTAATTAATTTAATATTTACCAATTAAATTTATTTAAATTATTTAATTTTAATTAAATAATTTTTTATAAAAAATTTATTTTAATTAAAATAATTTTCATCTGTCTTTCTTTTTAACAAAAACTCCTTTCAATTATTACAATAAATAATTATTTAAAATATAATTATTATTACAACACCAATTTCTCTCTTTTTTATTATCAAATTATTAAATTAAATATTTTTTTAAAATTTCTTCTCTTTAAATTTATTTTTAATTAAAAAAACTCTCTTCCGTTCATCTTTTTTTAATTTAAACTTTTAATTTAAAATAAAAAAATATATTTTTAGGCAACCATTTAAAAAATAAAAAAAATATTTTAATTTTAATGGATGATTAAAAAAAGTTTAAAATAAATTTGTCCTTTCATTTTACAAAATTTAATTTGATGAGCGAATAAATTTAATAAAAAAAAAGACAAGAAGACCGACCACGTAAATACACCTTTAAATTTTCTTGTTTTTGTGTTTTTTAATTTATTTTTATTTTTAAATTAAAAAATAAATTTATTTAAATAACCGGTTTTGAGTAAAGAAAAAATAAAAAATAATTAAATAAAAATTGTTAATGCGTGGGAGAGGAAAAGGAAAGTTTTACTTTAAAAAGAAGAAAAACAATTGATTTAATTAATTTATTATAAAAAAAGTTGAAATTCTTTTATTAAATTTATGGTTAAAAATATATAGAACATTTAGTAATTTTTAAAAAATAATTTTAGCCCTTTTAATTAATTTGTGTTTTTAAATCATTCCCGTCATTTAAAGCAACGTTAAAAAATTTTTCTGTTCAAATCATTGATCAATTAATTTTATAAAATTACTATTTTTATTTAACATTTTTGTGTATATTTTAATTTTATTGTAAAAATATTTCAATGATCAAATTTTTAATTAAAAATATACATATTTCTCCCATTTTTTTATTTAATTTTACTCAATTTATTCCTAACTTTTTTGTTGTAATAAATACATACTTTAAAACATTTTTAAACTATCCAGTTTTTATTAAATTTTATTTTGATTTATTTTTTATTTTTAATAATTTAAAATATTAAATAAAAAAGTCTTTTATTTAATTATTATACATATTTATTATCTAGCTTAATTTAATTAATTCAAATTTTTTTAGTTTTTCATTAATTAATTCTAATCTTTTCTTTAATTTTAATTCCTAGACTTTATTTTTATCTAAATATCTCAACATCTTTCTTTCTAGGACGTTTCTTTCATTCTAAACTAATCCAAAAGGAATAAAAACAATTTTACTAAAAATAACACTTTATTATTTATTTTTATCAAATAATTATTCAATTAATTTATTATTTTTATTAACTTTTTATTTATTTCTAACCTATTAACGGTCATGAGAAACAAAAATAAATTACTCATATTAAACAAAAAATCATAAGAAATAATTAATAAAAAGACTAAAAGTTATTTTGATAATTTTATTTTTTTAATTTAAAATAAATTAATTTTTTGTTATATATTTCTAGTCTCGCCCATTAATTTTTTAAAAATAATTCCTTTCCCTATTTTTGGCGACTTTTTGCAAAAATACTTTGAATAATCTCTCCTCATTTATTTCTTTAAAATAATTTTTATCAAATAAATTTTCTTATCAGAATGTTAATAAAAATATTTTTTTCAATATTTCTTGAATAAAATAAAAGATTAATATTTAGGTAATTGTTTAGATTCTTTAATTTATTATAAATAAATTTATTTGTGTGTGTTAATTTAATTATTTTATTAACTTAAAAAAATAATTTATTCTTTGATTTCAAATCAAATAAATGTGGAATTATATTAATAATTTGAGTCCGGACGAACTTTAGCAATGAAATATAATGGCTCTGTTTTAGTTTAGTAGTCCAATGGAGGGGTATGAGTCTTATTTTTACATAAGATTTTGTAGGACTCATAAACCTTCACTGAACTCATAAACTTTGAAGAACTAATAAACTTTCATTGGACTAATAAATTTTTCGGATTAAAAACTATCCATTTTAGAAAACAACTGCCTTTGTTTTATGGGCATACATATGTAGTTTAATGAAACTATAGCATAGATGTTTCGAATCAAGAATTTTTGAAATTCGAAAAACTCACCAAAAAATTGAAATAAAATATCGAAATTTCAAATTAGCTTTGGACTTGAGCAAAGCCTTTTTTTCTTTCGCCTTTTAAAAATTCCGGTGAAGAACTCCAAAAAATGAAATGAAACACCTATAACTTTATGTTTAATTTTTGGAAATGACAGATAAAGATCACAATTTTCTTTGTGTTATGAATTGCTACTTCGCTTTTTAAATTATAACTTTTCATTTTCGTGTTTTGTTTTTTTAAATTCAGTTTCGACAAACAGTGCTACCAATCAACCTATTTCTGACTTTTTTTACTCCTTCCTAATCGCTCCTCTCCTCTCCTCTCCCTCTCCCTCCCATTCCTCCCTCCTCCTCCCATTCCTCCCTCCCTCCTCCCATTCCCCACATCTCTCCATCTTTAAATTTTATTTTCCTCTCTATCTATATAATAAATAAAAATTTATTTTAAAAAGATAAAATCATTTATCCAACATGTCACATCCCCTTCTTGCCCTTAATTTTCCCTGTCTCTTTATTTACAATGCTGGCAGCGAAGTCTAAATATAGGTTGGTTATTGGCCAAAAAATTTTAACGCGCGTGTTGTCTGTTTAGAGTTGCCAGTCTTTAAATTTTATAGAGACTTTTGATTGTATATTCATTAATTTTTTTATTGATTTCTATATTTAAAATATATTTATTTAATTTAATTTTTGTATTTTTAATTTTTTAATTTCTAAATTAGTTAATTGGGGCTGAAAAATTGTACACTAAAATGAAGTGTATAAGTTTGGACCAATGCCAACCAGCCCCTTGTACATATTGTACATTACATACCTCGGTTGAGTCCCCATGGAGGGATATAAAATGATTATAAGTGATTTGAGGGTATTGGAGATTAGAAGGAAATTAGTGTAGAAATTGTTGATTCATTTAATCATATCAAAACGCCACTATATCACAATTTATCCGCTCGAAACTCCGGATATCCCTCTTAATCACTAAGTCTATCGATATCCACCATAATCCCGCGATATCCCCCTTAATAGCTTTAAATCAACATGTCCATCGATATCCCTCCAAATCCACCGAAATCCTTCTTGATGTCCCTCAACAATCCTATTTTAGTCATTTTTTTTACCCATTAATTTACTCAATCTTCAAATTTTTGCGAAATTTTTATAAAATTTTTTTTTGAAAATTATGATTTTCCGGATTTCCTGATTTTGATCCGAAAAATCCGGTCCAGATAAATTTTTTTGAAACCCGGAACCGGACCCGGTATTTTTCAAATGTTGGTGTATTTTTAAAATCCTGAAAAATAGGGACCATGACTTGAAAACCCCAAATGTCTTTATTAAAAAATGTCATTTTTTATCAAAAAATTTAAAGAAGAATAGTTTTTTTCTTATCAAAAGTTAAAGAAAGAAACTTTTTCGAGTCAAAAAATGTGAAAATGGTTAAGTGCATACCGAGCTAAAATCTGTCCATCCCTGCAAAATATCCTCATCATAGCATAAACTGATTATTTTTAATTTCAGTCGGACCCCGCTTTTATGACACACCTGCACAATAGTCTCATTTTTTCATTTACCTATATTACCAACAAATTTTATCTTAGCTTTTTTTAATTTTTAATATTATTGCAATTAAAAATAAATATTTTTTTTGTTATTAATTGTACTCCTTTCATTTATTGCCACAAATTTTAATACTACATAAAGATATATTTATATTTATTTTTTTCTGCCAGTTAATAATCCAAATCTGTATTTCCTAAAAATAAATTTTAAATGCCGACAACTATTTATTTTAAATAAATAATTATTTTTAAGTCCATCTTTAATCCTTTACTCGCGCAATAAACCGATATTTTTAATATATTTTTAAAATAATATAATCTCTCCTTATATAAAACATTTATAGCATTCTTTCTATAATTATTTTATTTACAAATTCCTTTAAATTTATTTTATTTTTCTATACTTTTCTATATATGTAATAGTATTACAAATACACTCTCCAATAAATCTTTAATAATATTTTAAGATTTAATTTTAATACTTTTGTTGGATCTCTCTCCTATATTTCTATATAATTCGAATGTTTAAAATTGAAATAATCGAAAAAACTTTTAAAAACTCTAATTTATAAAATCCTTTATTCCAATATTCCTACTTTCAATTAATCATATACATAAACTAGTTTTTTGCATAAAAATTTTACATACATAAATATATCAGAATTTTTTTTTGAATTTCATTTATAATTATTTATATTTTTCATTAAATATTTCTTAAAAATAACTATTTTCTAATCAAATACAAACATATTTTTCGCTTCTTTGGTTTATCATAAAATAATATTCAGTCAGAATTTTCCTTTTTACTTTTATTTAAATTTTTTTCATCTTTTAATTCAGGATTTCTAAGTCTTCTTATGAATATTTAAATACACAAATTATAATATTAATATATTTTTAGATTCCTTTTTTGTAAACAAAAAATTAAAACATTAAAGACCAAATTATTTTAATGTACATTTTTTTAATTATTTTCAAATTATAGATGACTGGTTTATTAATTATTTTAATTCTTTAATTAAATTTATTAAATTTTAACTAAAAATTTAACTAAAAACTATCAAAAATCTATCATATTTACTAAAATAATTAATTAAAATTAAACAAAAATTAATTTTTTAACAAAAATTTGTCTGGCAATCCTTCCTTTCAACTTTTTTTAAATAAATTAATTTTCTCCTTTTTGGCCTTTTCATGCTGTCATGGTTTTATAGTAAAAACATTATTATTTTCGCGCACTAATAAAATTATATTTACTTTTTACTTCGTCACATTTAGTGCCATAAATAAAGTAAAAACTTTATTTTTAGTTAAAAATTGTCAACCTTCTTTTTACATCACTCTCACACTTAAAATGGCTCATTTATTTTTATATTCACACAAATATTTTATTTTCTTGAAAAACAAAAAAATTTCTTGCCAGCCAGAACAATTTGTATGTTGATTACGGAGTACGCCCAAAACGGCGTGGTGCCATAACGGCGCAAAGCATAACTTGCTTTAAGATTTCTTAATTAGCTATACCAGATCTAATATCAAACGATTCCTCTCATCGAGCTAGGGAGATTGGTACCAAAATTGGCAAGCAAAAAAGTCCCTCAAGTTATGGCTTTGCGCCGTTATGGCCGCGCGCCGTTTTGGGCTGTACCCGTTGATTACGCATTTCTGATTTTTGCGAATCCTGAGAAAAATAATTTTTTTATATTTTAAATTAATTTCTAAAATTACATATTTTAAATATTTACCATTTAATTTTATGTTGAGGCCCATCTTTCTACTAACACTTGTGTTACTTTAGCGATACACTTGTGTTACTTTAGCGATACTTAAAGAGCTGTCTGTAACTAATCATCTTACATGACTCAATACCAAAAACCGGTATAAAAATAACCGATAAATAGTCTCGATTGTTTAGATAACTAAACCCTAGCTTTAATTGCTTCTAATAATAACCAGGAAAGTAAAACCGAAGATATATTTTTAAAATTAACAGTATATTCCAATTTATCCAAAGCTTGTTTATATTTCAAAATCCCAACAGACCTTACATTTTCTCTCATTAAAATTATTTCCTCGGTTGCCTTTAACTACAAACAAACAAATAAATATTATTTTTACACACTTTTAATTATCTTTATTTTTAATTGTAAGCTTACTTTTTGTGTGTGTGTGTGTGAATTTTGAGCAAAATCTTTTTGTACGCTATAAGTTTTTGTGAGGTTGACAACTTTTCTCTTGAGCTATAACAATAATAAATGTAAATAAGTCTGTTTATTTTGTCTTATTTAAATTACTTTCTTTGAATTAGAAGATTTATGTATATAAAATAATTATTTTAGATTTTTTTTCTATTTTGAGCGGTTTGAGCGGAAATTTTTATTATTAATAACATTTTTTGTTCTAAAAAGTTGGTGAATAATTTTAAATAAAATTTAATAAAATAATTATTAATTATTTGACGTAAATATTTAAAGTTTTGCTAGATAGTGGTTGAATTGGTGGTTTTTCCCTGTGGGTTAAACCTACCTAGTTAATTTATTTTTTGAAAACTTAATTTATTAATTTTTCTTTATTTTTTTTTAAAATTATTAAAAGCTAATTTATTAAAAAAAAATTCATTTAAATATTTAAATAATATTTTTAAGGCTTTTCTTTAAAAAATTGTACCTTTTCAAGGCTTGAATTTCCTTCAAATTTGCCCTTTTATAAACACAAAATTATTTATTCTCACGCAATATATTTTTTCTTTAATTTAAATTTGTAAATATTTTTTTCTTTTTTTTAATTATGCCTGTTTGTAAATAATAATTATTTTTTATTGTTAGTTAAATTCAGCTTAAAAATAGATTTGAAATAAAAATTAACTTCTTTTTAGAATATATAAAGTTTCAAAAATCTCTAAAAAAATCATTTCTATTAATTGAAGATTAAAATAATAATTTTTCAATATTTATTAACATCTATTTCCTCAAAATATCCCAGAAAACATTTTTTACTTTAATTATTTTTAATAATTTTTTTATTTTTAGTTATCACTCACAATTATTTAAAATAAAAAAATAAATATAATTAAATTATTATCAACAAAATAACAATAAAACAACAAAATTGGTAATTTTATTTTATTTTTTTTAATATATTTATTTTTAAAAATTTTCAGAAAATGTTAAACTGACAAACAAAAATGCAACAACAATTTATATTTAAATATTAAAAATTAAATATATTTAATTAAATTTAAAAAAAAATAATTTTTTTGTTAATTGTGAGCATTACCAGCAAATGCCCTCTTCTTTAGAGGCAATGATTCAAAACATGATACAAGCGGGTATTCCACAAGCACAAATGATGCAATTATTGCAGTCAATGCAGGTAAACAAAAATTAATTTTTAATTAATAAACAATATTATGCTTTAATTCCTAAATTAATTTTTCTAAAAATTTTTTCTAAAACTAAAACTTTTAAATTCTTATTCTTTATTTAAATTTAATTATTTTGTTGTCATGACAATGCAAAATGAAAACTTTAAATAAATTAAAAAAATTTTTTTTTGATTATTTAATATTTTGGATTAATTTATGTACTATTAATTTACATTTTCTAAAATTACTAATTTATTCATGTTCTTCCTATTTTATAACATCCTATTTTTACCCTATAGTCGATCAAAAAATCTAAATTATAATTTAATTAATTTTTGAAATTTCTTTTAAATTTTTTGATAATTATTTGCATGCAAACAAATAATAATTTTTTAAATGTTTTAATATACATTTATTGCGTGTTACTTTTGATGAAAGGAAAATTTTAGTAGATTAATTTTTTATGACAAAAAATATTCAAAGAATGCAAAATAATTTAATTTACTAAGAAACAATATTAAAAATTAGATATTTAATTATTTTTTATTAGGTCCCAAGGGTTTATGGAGCTCAAAAATTAATTATCCTCCAGATTATCAACTATAAGATTTTTGGTTATTTCCTTTATGAATTCTAATCAAAAATTAATCACAATTTATTTAAATTATTATTTTCTTTAATAATTTCCTATTTAATTTAAAAAAATTTAGATTAAGGAGCCGTATTGTTATTAAGATTTTCTTCGTATAATATCTAAAAATTGACCTAACGTTATGATTTCTAAAGCTTTTTTATCTTTTTTCCCAACCGTCTTTTAGTATGTTTCTTTATAATTATTACAATTTCAGCTGTTTATTTTAACTAATAAATTAATTTAATTTGTTTCATAAGGTATACATAATTAAATATTTATTTTCTACCTATTCCGATCTTTGATGTTTTATATTCTTAACTTAAGTATTATTTTTAGATTTTTAAAAATTTTTTTAAATTTTTTTAAAGTTTAAGTTTAACAAACAAAAAATATAAGACGATTGGATCTTTTAAAAAATTGTTTGTATATATTTATTTATTTTGTTTAAGTTTAACAAAAAATTGGGTACAAGAGTTTCTTTTGTAAACAAATATCCGAATTTAGTTCTTTTAATATTTGTCTAACTCAGCCACTAAAGTTTTTTAAATCATCTAATTTCTTCGAAGGTAATTGCGCAGTTTTATCGCACACTGAAAAAAATCTTTTTTTACATTTAAAATTCTTTAACAATTTTTAGAAAATAAAAATATATTTATTTAAAAACCCTTTATTTTGTTAATAAATTTTTTGTGGTTTTTTATTTTCACAGTAATTTTTAAGTAAGTAATAACCAAGCTTGATAAAAGAGACTTACTACATACAAAGGAATTCAATAATTAGTAGAGGCGTGCGAGTTTCTTGGTCTTGAGTCTTGATTCCAAGACTTTCTTGTGTTTTTGTGGTCATGGTCCTTGATTGAAGTCTTGGTCTTGAGTCTTATAAAATTTTCGGTCTCACACGCCTCTAGTAATTAGACTGTATTTCAATTATTCCCTTGTTTCAAAGATAGACTTCTGGTGAGTTTGTTTAAATTTACGTAAATTTTTGGTCTTAGAGAATTAATAAAGAGTTAATTAATTCTAATACATATTATGTATGCTCTAATTAATGTTCACCTCAAATTTTAATGAAAAATTCAATTGCTACTTTTTATCTTTTAATGTTTTTTTTATTTTTAATTTAATTTTTTACATATCTTTTATTGTAATTTATTTTATTCTTTGTTTTTTTTTGTTCAAATATCAAATCTCATTTTTAATAAATATTCAATTTAAGATGGATTTACTTAAATTTAACTATAAATATTTACTTCTTTGTTTACCTTTATTTTCAACTATTCTTTAGCCTCTCGCCTTCACTTTACTTTTTATCCCTTTTTTCATCCGTGCTCTAAAACTGCGCAATGTTTACCATTCATCCTTTCAACTCGAGGATGTTCTTCCTTTCCCGAACAAATAAATCCATAAAATAAATAATGGCTAGAATATTTTTTTAAATAAAGTAGTTTTTAAATTTTAAATTATTGAATTTACTTAAAATTTTATTTATATTCTAATTTAGAAACTCGATTTGACTGTCTACCACTAATTCATTAGAATTATTTAGTTCTTTTCATATCATACTTAAATTTATTTTCTAACCTCAAATATGGAGTATTTTTATCCTTAAACTAATTTCTAATTTATTTTTCTTTATTTATTTAATAAAATATTAAAGTTAATTTTAAAATAAATTTTCAAAAAGTTTATTTTTTAATCAAAAAAATTATTTAATTTAAATTTTTCATTTCTTTAAAGGCTACAGCCACAAATAACAACAATATTTCTTCTCCGGCAATTAACGGCACAACTAACTCCGCCACTAATAGTTCAAGTGGCGGAGGTCACCAAACTGTTAATCAAGCACATCAACATTTTTCATTAGCTAATAATCAACATCAGCAGGCTGCCAGTCAATCCGCAGTAGTAGCATCAAGTGGCGGTGGAAATGGAGGATCTACTGCGGCAGTAAATACGGCAGGTGCACATCAAGTTGCCGTAGCCGCTGCGGCAAGTCTTCAGGTGAATAAATAAATAATTTTTTTAATTTAGAAAATAAATATTTTTATTTCTGAGTAATATTGACAATTTAATTAGAAAATATTTTTATATATTAGATTAGCTTTAAAAAGTAGATAATAATATTATTGAGAGTTTATTGAGAATTTTTATTTTTATAATTTTAAATTGAGTTTTTTAAAGTCTTAATTGACAATTTATCTAATACATGACTAGGATTCGTCCTTTAAATGAAAAAAAACCAACATTCGTATTTTTGAAATTGAAAATATTTGCTTAGTCTTTGTATATTTTTATTTTCGAGTGGTGTTTTGATTAGGTTTTGGTTAGGTTTTGGTTATCTAGTATTGTTTTAGCAATTTTAAAGTAATTTAATTCCCGCTAGTTTCATGAATAGTTCTCCTCGCTGGTTTCATAAATAAAGAAATTAAGACATTTTAAACGTCTAAAAGTATAATAAAATCCAAAAAAGGCAGAGAATAATAAATGTTTGTTACACACTACAAAAATCGTATGTACATACATAAATACAAATCAGTACCTCTCCGCTTAAAAAAATTCCCTCAAACAACTGCCCAAAAAGGGTAGCTGTTCAAACGTGTATTAATGAGTGAATGCTTTAAGGGAGTTTTTCTCCCCCCCCCCCCCCCCCTGTTTAATTTGTTTGAGGGATATCATAGAAGAAGAAACATTTAGTAAAATATAGTTTGTGTAGAATTATGAAAGTGATTGACATTTTCGATAGCTATTTAGGGTGGGGAATGAAGGGAAGGGAGAAGGGGATGAATGGAGGGATAGAGAGGATGTTGTGATTGAATAGATGCGTGGATAAATGCCGAGTCTTTATTTGTGGCATTTATTTACACTTTTACCTTTTTTTAATTTTTTTCTCTCCCCTTTATTTCTTCACTTTCCATCCAATATTTAACTTTACACTTTTCTTGACATATGATTGGACATTGATTTTGAATTCTTTTTTCTACTCCATTACTCGAGTAAATTTTTTATTTTAAAATTTTCATTTAACTTTTTTTATTTACCTTTACTTTATTTAAATTTTTAAAATTTATTTATTTATTTACCTGTCTTTTCTTCTTTCTAAATTTTTCTTTTAAAAAATTAATTTAATTTATCTCCAAACTCTGCTAAATTCTACTATCTTCTGTACAAATATTAAATATACCAAAATCATTTCTGTGAAAATCTCTAAATTTTAAATAACTCCTCACAAAGCCATTTAAATAAAATAAATGATTTTTTGAAGTAATTTAAATTTAGATAATTATTTTATTTAAATTATTTTAATCTTAAAAAATATTTTTATATAAAATATACATATATTTTGGATAATATTTTAAATAAATATTTATTTGAAACTATTATAATTCTAAACAAAATATTCTTTAATTAAATACAATATTTTTATAATATTTATTTCTTTCTTAATTACTTAATAATTATTATTTAATTATATTCAAGTTTATTTAATTATTTCCTCATTTTTATATTTTACGTAAAATAAAAAAAAAACTTTTAAAATTACTCTCAGAAAATATAAATAAATGCACTTTAGTTCTTATAACATTTTTTTGTAAATATCAAAATAAAATTTTTTATTAAATAAACGAGACAATTAAAATTATTTAATTATTTTAATTATTTATTTTTGATTTTAATTAATTTTTTTCTTTTACTAAAAAGTTTAAAAATTTATGATTTCTTCAATAAATAATTTATTTTCTTTATTTTAATAACACCTGATTAACAGAAAATTTTTCTTGTTGGATTTAATTTCTAGCCTCTGTATTGGATGGAAAATGAAAATTTTTTAGTTTTTATTTACTAGTCTTTCAGTGATGTTAAAAAATTTTTTTTATTTATTTTAAAGATGGAATTTTAAAATTAGCATATTTTTAAAACAAAAATAATTTTACTTTTTTTAACTTTTAATTTAAACAACTTTGGAATTTTTTGATATTTTTTAAAACAAATTTTTATTTTTTTTTCATTTAATTTTTTCTTTAAATTAATTTTTTAAAAATTATTTCATTGAAGAATATTTTAAATAATTTTCTAATTTAAAATAATTTTTTTAATCGTTATTTATGTATTTTAAATATTTTTATGTCAATAAACAAAACTATAAAATAAACAATAAAATATTGTTTTTTTTAATTAATTAAATATTTTCTTCCTTATTTATTTTAAAAATAAATATTTTGAATATTTAAATTGTGTTTACAATTTTCTTCTTCTTCTTATTCAATTTAAATTTTCATCATTTTTAACTTTTTATTTTATTTTTTTAACATTTTTTGCAGCAATCCACGCATTCTTCCACCTCACAAACATTTTTACATAAATAAATAAAAATATTTAAATATACACACAACTTTTTCTTTTATTCGTGGCAATTTCCAACTATTTATTTACTTCTACGATCCACGATTTTATCTGCATCGTATTTAAAGGCACACCTAAAGTAAATATAAATATATAACCAAAAACAGTTTAGCAACAAATCTTCATTTTTAAATTTTTAAAATATTTTGTTGAAATATCTAAAAATTATTTTTGAATGTTTTTAAAAAATAATTTGAGAATAAATAAATTATTATTTTTTGAACATTGCTTGAACAAGAAATTTTGTTATGAAAATTTGTTATTTTATTTAAAATAACTCTTATCCCAAACATCAAATACATATTTATTTGGATTATCTTTATCTTGACAGATTATTTTCAATTGCCATATCTTTATGCAAATATATTTCTATTTTTTATTATCTAGTTTTATTTAAAATATTTTTTCATTTAATTTTAGATTACTATTAGATAAAATTCTAAAATATTAGATTTAACATAAATGTCTAGATTCTTTTGGCAGACACCGAATAGTACAAGCATCGCAAACATTCCAAACTCAGCACTAGCAACAGGGACTTCCATTCAAACACAAATTACCCCAAATGTGGAGAAGTTGCCATAATATAAAAATAATATATTAAAATTAGGCATTCAAATCCCTTAAAAACAAAAAATAATTTAAATCTCTAGAAAGATTAGTGTGACAGACGGGGATGGAATATAAAAAAAAATGGAGAAATAATCTCCTGACTATTATTCTTGATTATTTTAGTTAAGAGATTTAAATAATTTATATTTTTGGTTAAGATTTATATTTAAAATAAATAATAAAAAAATTGATAAACAAATACCGGAAAAGATTATTTTAAATATTTGAATAATTTAATAAATAAATAATTTTATGATTTTAAAATTTAATTCGATAATAATTGTGTTAGAAAAATTATAAAATTATATAATAAATTCAAATTTAATATTAATTTTTTTTATAATTTATAGCAATTAGCCACGCTTCAACAGCAACAACAACAAATACTAGCTGCTCATCACCATCAACAACAGCAACAACAGCAATACCAACAACAACAACAGTCTGCTGCATCACACAATCCGACAGCATCTGTTGCAGCTGTACAACAAGCACATGTTGCAGCTGTGGCTGCTAGTGGTGGGGGAGGTATTTACTTTTTTTACGAATATTTTTAAATAAATTTTTAAATTTAAAGCTGGTCAACACCAATCCGCAATACACGCAACTTCTTTAATGCAACAAATGGCTGCTGTTGCCGCTGCAGCTCAACAGCAACATCCGCATTCCCAACAATCAACAAATACTTCTGTTGGACTTCAAGCTGTAATGCAACAACAATTGCAACAAACGGCGGCTGCAGGTTCGGCGGCAACACATCCTATGGCTGCAGCACTTGCCCAGGCAAGTGGAAAAAATGTAAATTAATGAAAAAAATATTACTTCTACTATAGTATAATTTTGGAATTTAATTATAAAAAAACCTGGAAAATAATAAAAATTGTTTTATTTATTAACAAACTACATGTTTTCCCAAACTACATATTTAGAAAAATTCCTTTGAAAAATTTTATTGCCAATTTTTTAAATTTATTTTTTTGTTGTTTGGTTGTATGTATAGTTGTACACTATAAACAAACAAATGATAAAATATCTAATTTTTACTCATAAAATTCTTTGCAAAATTTTAAAATTTTTATTTCCAAACTTTCCTTTTAATTTTGACTTTTTTATTCTCGGTCCATGTTTTTATTTATTAAAACCTCTTTCAGGCTCAATTTGTTGCTTCAATCCAACAGCAGCAGCAGCAACAACAACAAGCAGCAGCTGTCGCTAATAATGGCAATACAGGTGTATCTGTCTCTATACCTCCCGGAATGACTGTAGCAGTACAACACCCACAATTAGCTTCTAATGTCGGACAAAATGTTTCGGCAAACAATGCTGGACAGTTGGTACCTTCTTTGGCTACTCCTTCCTTAGCTTGGCCAATTTTTCAGCCTATAGTAAACATTGTAAGAAGAATTTTTATTTTTTAGAATAATCTAAAATATATAGATCTAAAATATAATTTAAAATTTTTTAATTAACAACCAAATTTTCAGCCTTTTTTCGATATGGCCACTTATCAAAAAGTTAATTTGGACGTTCAGCCAAGTGCAATGGCCAATGGAATGGATTTACCATTAAATGATATTAACACACTTAGGTTAATTTAAAAATAAATATATTAGGTAATTTTCTTTCTTTTTTCAGGTTTTTCTTTAATTTTGGAGTTCAACATGCTAGAGCTATACTTCTACGTCAACATATCAATTCTCAACAGCAGCAGCAACAACAGCAACAACAGCAGCAGCAACAACAACAACTTGCTTTACTTCATAATTCAGGAACGGGAGCACAAGCCGGACAAGAGTGAGTTAAATAAAAATTTTAAGAATAAGTTAAAAAGAAGTAAAAAGGGGTGAATGTCTGTGCTTATATTGTGATATTTAATGGAAGTAAAGATTCGCTCGTCGAGATGAGTCGAATGATGTTAGTTTTAGAAAAATCGGATAGATATTGATCTGGTCATGATCGATCAACTTTGCTCTGTTTAATTCGAGCCGACTGATTATGATTAAATTTAAAAATTTACGATTACCAATGTAATAACGCAATAATGTTTAAATGGCATTTACACATTATGACACGTTATTATTATATTAAGAACTTATCAAACAGGAGTAATAATCCCAATTTGTTCAATATCTCCACATTTGATCCTTCCAGAAAATTGATCATAACTAGTCCAATCTAGATAATTTTTAGTACTATTCGACTTATTCCTGAATAATTGGTATTGTGGGATAAAATAAATTTATTTAATTAGTACATATTTTATATTTTAAAAATAATATATTTTCTTCTTTGGAAGGTTAAACAATGCCAGTGAACAGCTACAGATGCAACAAAAATTATTAATGCACCAGTCTCTATTAAAGTAATTTTTTAAAATTAAAAATAATATTTTTACAAAAATAATAATTGTAGTGGTAATCAAATGACAATTGTTGATACTAGTAATAATAGTAATATTGAGGGAAATCGTGTCGTTTGTGGTCAAACAATTCAATATAATCCAAATCCCCAATTAAACGAGCAAATAGGTCAAAATATCTCTTGGCAAGTAAATACCTCTTCTAATGGAGCAAATACTCCACAAGGGTTAATATTATTACAACAAAATGGAGGAGGAGGGGAATTGCCTCAACAAATTATTGGAATTGGTCAAATAATTGGAGGAAATGGAGGAATAATAAATACTGGGGATAATGACAATACAGGCCAAATAAGTTATGGAAGAGCAGATAGTACACTTGGAGGTATTGGGGTAAATTGTGGAAAAATAAACGAAATAGAAGGAGGAGGAGGGAGTGGCGGAGTTAATATTATAATGAGTGAAAATCCTACTGGAAAATTTAATAATATCCAAAATAGAGGGAATATTCCATCAAAATTTTATGGAAATAAAAAATCTGTTAATGTTATTGGTCAACAATTATTACAAGAAAGGTTTTATTTTTTGTCTCACCTTAAATGTTAACAGAAATTTTCAAGAAAAAATTTTAAAATTTATTTTAATTTCACTTAAGAGCTCAAAGTGATGCTGCTGCCGTTGCGGCTGCTGCTGCTTCAATAAGTGAAAAATCTGCAAATCCATCGAATAATAACAACGCTGGTGGTGTTACCAACAACGCTGCAGCTGCTGCTGCTCAGCTTTTACATGGTGGAATTGTTGGATTTCAGAATCAACTTCAAATGAATCAATTGGTTACTTTGTCGCTTTTTTTTCATCATTAATTCATTATTTCAGGCAGCACTTATGGCTAATCAGCAAAGCCAACAAAATGCAAAACTTGCAAGTCTTTCTAATACGGGAGTTGATTCATCAACTGATTTAAGTTCAGGGAATGTTGGAGCAGCAGGTATTATCATTTTTTATCTGAAAATAATTTTTATAGTCCATCAACTTCGTTCTTCTTCTCAACAAAATACAACACAGCAACAAACACAATTAACAGCAATGCAACAATTATTGTTACAACAACAACAGCAGCAACAATTATCTGCTGTAATTGCTGCCCAACAACAGCAGCAGCAACAAGAGCAGCAACAAACTGATAATGGTTCTGCTGGGCATCAGAGACAAACACCTTTGAATGATGTAAATGATAAATCTAAATTAATTTTAAAAAAAATAATTTTTTTAGCTTGTTCGCACTCACTTTTTAAACAGCAGTAATGGAAACAATGGGAGTAATACAAATAATGGAAATTCTGTTAATCGTACTCCAAATTCCACACCTAGTAATCATTCAAATACTCAAGGAAATGGACATGGAGGAAGCTCAAAAAATGGCACTCCATGCCCAGTAAATGGTCGTAATAGTGTAAATGGGTCTCAACAACAGACAACTTTATCTGGAAATAATTCTGTTTCGCCTAAAACTGGATCCGCCAGTGTGCCTACTGATCCAGCACCGAGAAAACAGTCTTCAATGATTCTTTCTAATCCTCTTAATGTAAATACATATCTCAATCAAAGCCTTTTAATTAATTAAAAATTTTAAAGGCTGAGTTGGGAGAACTTAAACAGCGTGGTCTTAATGCTCTCCGCAGTCCAGAAGCAATGAGTGATAGCCTTCAAAAACGTTTAGTTGAAATGGCAGCAACTTTAAATTCTACAATGGTTGCTCCAATGGTATCAAGTGGAGGCGGAGGGGGAAACGGCAATGGGGGAAATGGAGGAAATTTAATTTCAACAGGAGGGGGTGCTTGTAATGGAAACAATATACCTCCAGCTATTTTGCTTCAACAACAACAACAAATTTACCAACATCAACACCAATTGTTACAACAACAATTACTTCAACAACAATTACTAGCACAGCAGAACCAACAGAACGGACCAATCTCTAGTCAGAACCAACAAACTTCTTTGGCAAATAATTTTTCGGTAATTTAATCTAAAATTTTTTATTCAATATTTCTAGAATGCTATTTCAAATCAACGTTCGCAAAGCAACAACGGACAGCAACAACAATCTGGAGGTACAAACACAAACTTGTTACAGTCGATGATTCCATCTGCTGAAACTGAAGGTGCTCCAAATCTTTTGACTGCTACAGAAATGCATTATACAGAGACTTTTCGACAGGAGGGAGGAAATAGAAAAATGTAAAAAATTAATATATTTAAATTAATATTTTAAATTAAAATTATTTGCAGTAAACCAGCCACCCCACAATCTGGTAGACAGCCTCCAGAACTTGAAGTTGGTACTGGTCTGAATCAAAGACGCAAAAGTGGTGTTTATATGCTTGGTACTTTATAATTATTTTCATAAATTTTATATAAAAATTAATTCTTAGGTATGAACATAAAAGAAGAGAAACCGTCAACTCCACAATCTACCTCTCCTCAATCAACTCAACCTACGGCTACATCTACTACAGCGGTTAGACCTTTTAGGAAATATTCTTTAAAAAATATTTTTTAGATCTCTACAAGTGCAATGATGAATTATATGAATAGTGTGTTAACGTCTGCACGTTCTCATCTTCAGGGGCAAGGTGCCGGAATACAGTTTGATCAAAATGGAAATCAAGTGATTTTTAAAAAATTAATCGAGAAATTCTCAAATTTTTCAAAGATTGATTACTCTTGTCGGCCAATTGATCAAATCTTTCGTCGAGCACGTGAAGAATTAAGTCACTCTCCTTCAAATTTGTCTGTTTCTGCTGCTTCTGCTGGTGGTGCTGTTAATGCAGCTTCACTTTCACTGTCCCAAGGTTGGAACTACTACTTTAAATGTAGTAGTATAGATAGTTTAGACAATTTTTAGACTTCTTCTTTTAGAGATAACTTGACTTTAGATTCTATCCTGTATCCTAACTCATTATCTAAAAATAAGTATTTAATCTTTTACCTTTTTAACAAACAAAATTTAAATAATAAAATAAAAGCAAAAATTAAGTTTCAAATACCAATGTCTCTAATGTTGCTTCAATACCCTCAACAACTTCAAATGGGGAAAATACATTAACAACATCTGCAATAGGGGGTGATTTAGGCGTTCTTAGCCGTACTTGTCTAATTGGTATTTCTGACACTAATCGTCGTGGAAGTATTGGGACTGCTCAACAATTAGCATCCGCCCAGCAAATGACTGTTCAACAACCAGTTCCTTTATCCACAGCTTTATATCCAGGAAATTTAACGCCTCAACAATTACAACAACATTATTTTCAATTACAACAGCAACAACAACAATTACAACAAATTCAGCAATTGCAGGCACAACTACAGCAACAACAACAACTACAACAAGGAGCTGACAATAATACATCATTGGATGGTAATTTATTTTTGTAAAAATGTATATTTTAAGTTAGGGCTGAAAGAATTTTTTTAATTTTTGCATATTACATCCCTGAGACAATTAAATGATTTTTTAGTCTAGTCTAACATTTTAAGCTCAGTCCTCTAATTACAGGGTGCGTAAAAAGTCCTTGCCCACACTCTTTTGGGCATAAAAATTTATTAAAGTGGAATTTTGCCAAATAAATTCACACATACAATCACAAGAATGTGTGTTATTAGAAAATTAAAAAAGATTTGCAAAATTTTACACATGTGCAGAAATACAAGCATCTAAACATTTGTGGAAATTACCTACGATGGTCGCACAGTCATTTCACTTTTTTGGTCCCGGGCACGCTTTAATGAAGTTTTCAGATTTTTAAATATTTTTTATCTTTTCCGCCTAATCATTTGCTACAAAAGTGACCAAAAATAATTTTCCAAAGGATTAAGATAAGGCGAGTTTGAAGGCCAAATAACAGCAACCCAAAAACGAGATACAAATTTTCACACAGCTGAATTGTTGTTTTTGCCCCATGAGCAGGCGACCAGTCTTGTCTAAGGCCGATATTAATTTTTTTATGATTAATTCGCTCTTTTTTAATTTTACATATCAATTTAACTCTAAAAAAATTAAATAAGAGGTCAACAGACCTTAATCCTTCGCCATATCTTACCAGATCTTAACCGGATCTTAACTCACCAGATCCTAATCCTTTGCACTATTCTTTTTGGGCAATTTTGAAGCAATTATTAGGCGGAAAATATAAAAAATAAATGGGAATTTTAAAACTTCATTAAAGCGTGCCTGGGACAAAACTATTAGTGATGATGAAGTTGCGACCATCGAAGTCAATTTCCACAAGCTTTAGATGCTTGTATTTCCTCAAATGTGTAAAATTTTGCAAATCTTTTTTAATTTTCTAATAACACACATTCTTGAGATTGTATGTGTGAATTTATTTGTCAAAATTCCATTTGAATAAATTTTTATGCCCAAAAGAGTGTGGGCAAGGACTTTTTACGCACCCTGTATATAGCATTCGCTTTCTATCCACATCTTCCGAAAAAAAATCCTTGAATTTTAAGAATGTTTAAATATTTCAGGGAAAATGAAATTGTTTTTCAGGTAATAAGAAACGTGTTTCCTCGGGTATGGGCTCAGAAGAAGGTCCTTCTGCAAAATCAGCTCGTTCATCTCTCGGTAACTCCTCAGGCATTGAATCAACACAAGATAGACAAGCTTGGACAACACCTTCTGCTGATTTAGTTGTTGATACAAAAAATGTTCAATGTTCTTCTGCCGGTCCAGAGCAATTAGAAAGAGAAGAAATGTCAAATAATGATAATTCAATAAATATTGTTGATGGAAATATTTCTTCTGATTCTTCAAAACAAAAATTAAATGAAAATATTGAAGAGGACGATTTTAATGGAAATGATGAGAATAATTTAATTAATGTTGTAGTACAAGATAATGAAGATATTAATGAAGGTGAAAGGGCGGCAGCAGCTTTAGAACAAGGAAATAATACTTCAATATTAACAAATAATATTAGAGCACAAGATGAAGGAATTGATTCCCCCAGTAATGGGAAACAATTAAGGATTGTAGAAGATGAAGAAGATGATCAGTAAATAATGCGAATTTAAAAGGATCTGGAAGAAAAAAGTAAAATTATTTTAAATTAAAATTTTGATTAAAATTATTTAAATATTTTTAATTAATCCTTTCTCCTATTTCGTTATTTTATTAATTTGAGAGAACTATAAGATCCAAAATATTTTTTAAATGATTAGACATTTTTATCAATTAATATATTAAATATTTTTGTTATTCTAATTTTTACAAATTTTAATCTTTTAGTTAGTTAATTGTGTCCCTTTTTACGCTAAAATTTTTTTCTTTTTTTTGTAAATAATCTTTTATTTCCTTTTCTTATTAACATCGGTTATTTAATTTTATCTGAGTCAATTATTTACTTCTATTGTTTGGCCATTTTTTGATGTCTATTCCTATTTTCTCAATATTTTTATCACGCAATATATTTTAAATGATTGGAATATAATAAGTGTTTGGAGTATTTATTTGTATTTAAACACTGATATCCAAATTTACACTGATATCCAAATTCCAAACACTGATATCCAAATTTACAAATTTTCTACAAATTTAATATGTGAAGAACATTTATTTTTTTATTTTCCCTCATAAAAATATCCCGTGAATAATTTTATATATTGTTGATTTGCTTGATTCGTTCTAAAAAAATTCCACTCATCCCCAAAATTCATTTTTGTTTGTTTTCTAATTTTTAAATATATTTTTTCTTTTGTTAAATATTTTAAAATAAAATTTCTTTTCCTATTGAATTTTAGAAGTATTAAAATATTTTTTATTCCAAATACCCATAAGTTTCATTAAATATATACCTAAGTATAGATAACTAACAAAATTTTAAATATAAAATATTAAAATAATATTTTATAATTATTAAGAGATCGGTCAGTCAGTTGAATAATTTTCTTTGTCTCTATTAAAAAATAATCAAATACAGATCTTAATAACACATCTCTCTCAATAAATTCGATCCAAACACTGATATCCTTTCGATCAAATACAGATCTTAATAACTGTAAATATTTTTTATACCCTAGATTATATTTTCTCCCCCTCCGTGATTGTTTAAGGGAATGAAATAAAAATATAATTAAATGATTGCAATCATGCTTTTATGGCAAACTAAATCACTTTATGCACTCACAAGTTAATGGAGGTTGTTAAGGATGTAAATATATTGTTTGTAGTAAAGTGGAACCAACTTATCTAACATAAGCACCCGCTATGGTTAAATTTTTTCTGACCAATCCCTTCCAATTAATCGAGACAATAAAATAATCTATTCACATTTAAATGACAATAAAAAACTGGTCTCTATTAAATAATAGTAAATAATAGGCACAATTGTAATTAAAAAATTAATAAAATTAAAAAAGTCTAACAATTTCTAAATCAATGAAATAATATGTTTATTTAATAAACATTTTAAGGCAAAAATAATATGTAAAATATAAATCAAAAAAAAAATAAAAAATAAATTTACATATTTAAATATAATAAATACCATTATATAAAAAATAATTAAATAATTTTCTTCGTCGTTTTATTGTCTGGGTTTAATGTTTGTTGAGAATTGAAGCAAAAAATCTAATGTTCTTTCCTTTAAAAAGTAATTGTTATAAAATTAACTAAATTGGAGGAAAATTGTAAAATTTAATTAATTACCTGCTCTAATTCCCCTTTAGAATCTCTACATTCTGGACAAAGAAAAGAAGGGGGAAATTGTTCTTTAGGAAATTGAGGGTCTTCAGTTGCCTCGTCTCCATGTAATCGAGCATTAACGGTATTATGTGCTTTCCATAAATAGCCAACAATATCTTCTCGAGTTTTAACCTTTTTAAATATTTAAATTAATTTTTTACTTAAAATTTCTTTACATTTCTTTCATCCATCGGGAATTTTTCGGTAGTCATAGACATAAAATGGCGTCGACAACCAGAACAACTAAAGAATGAGGAGACCCAAGCTTGGATGGCTTTTAATGGTTTTAACGATTCTTGTTCATTATCTTTATAAAAAATAATTAATTAATTTCTAATTATTTTTTAAATTTACTTAAATAAGCTTGAACAGTCATTGCATGAAATGCAGTCCATAATCCACAAGTAAAACCTCTAAATATTGGTTTACTTCCTTTACAATGTTCCCACTCTGCTTGAATTGGGAAAGGCTCTGAATTTTCTGCCTAAAATTTTAATTTATTTTTTAAAATTATTTTTATTTCTTTTTTTACTTTTGCAGCATCAAATTCATTTTTCCAATCATCCATTGTAATTATTTCAGTTTTATCCAAAAATTGTCTCATCCTATTAAATACTTGTATTGCTTTTAAACTCCAAGATAGAGGCTAAAATACGAATTCTTTAGATTTATTTTTTGTTAAAATAATTTACTTTTCCAACAGACAGACTTTTTGGATGTGTTGGAGGCAAAGAACGCTCAAATGTTTTTCTTGGAAAACGCTAAAATATATTAAAAATATTACTATTTAATTTATTTAATCCCCTCACCTGTATTAATAAATCTAAGAATTTCTTCAAATTTGAAATTCTTTGAGAGTCTAATTCATTTCCACCAGAACTTATTACTTCATCTAAAAGTGCTGCATGTATAGCTTTAAGCATATCAGACTCTGATACATAAAAGAGTTGTTTACACCTAAAAATGCTTGTTAAAATTAACCAATTCAACTATAAATTATTTTCATAATTTAAAGGAATATTTTTAGAATCCCTTATTTTTCTTTATATTTTTTCATACCTTTCTGGATTTTTTGCACAATCCAATACATGAATAGGCTTTTTAGCATGCGCCTCTGCCTGTTCTGTCTGATTTATTTGTTCCATTAAAGGGTTTATTAATTCGTGTAATTTAGGTAATGTTGAATCCGTTATACTTTAAATTAAATTATTTTCTTTAAACAATTTCTATCCAAGTTCTTTTTTCCTCACCTTTCAGCCATTAAAGGCTCTGTTTTCCCTCCTCTTTCCAATACAACAACATAAGGTAATTGTTCATCTCCATTCTTTTTATTTTTCTGTTCAACCATTAGTCTAACATCATTTGGCCCCCAAACAAGTACTCGACGAACTTCAACTTGTGGTTTAAATAATAATAAATCTAATGAGAATGGCAATCCTTTCTCTGGATTTCTTTCAAAAATATAGACTAAAAATTTTGTTCCGTTAGAAACGCCTTCCCACGGATCTTGCATTTGTGTATTTACAGCATATGAAAATGTTGGAGCATAAACACTTTTTGGAGGAGCTGGAAGTGATGTACTGCATAATTTGGCAAATTTACTGAAAAATGGTGTAGGATTGAATTGTTTATTTAATTAATAATTTTACTTTAATTAAATGTTTGAAGTTTTTGTCTGACTAATAGAACATGTTTTTGTATTAATATGTGATTATATAAAATCCTCGGTTCATAAATATATTTTTATTAAGGCCAAAAATTAATATTTCTATGAGACCCCCAAAATTTGCCAAAAAAGAGTTTGAGAAGGAGGGAACAATTATTAATTCAACAATATGAGAAATTTTTTTGTAATATGTATTTTTTACAAAAAATTACCATCTCCTCTCATATTGTAATTCGCCCAAATAATAATTCGAATTTCCTTTTTCCATTTCTTTATCAAATTCATCCAACAATTTTGCATGTAGTCTTTGTCTCATTTCTATTGCTGAGTTATAAGAATGTTCAATTACTTGGCCATCAGCAAAAGAAGTTGCATTACGTGAAAAATACTTTAAAAAACAAATAAATTATAATTAAATATTTATTTTAAATACTTTTAATTTAGGAACTGTTGGAATATCGTTTGCGCGACATATTTTTACATTATAAGCATCTGCACAGTTAATAGCGGCTACCTGGACAAACGGCCAAGTTTTAACTGCTTCAGCTAAAACTTTATACCAAGGCATAAAACGACGACAATAACCACACCTTTAAAAATATTTTCTTTTAATTAATTCCCACTCATTTACCAATCCTTATAAAATTCCACTAGATAAGCCTTTTCCTTGTCTGGCCTCAATACTGTGTCCACAAAAGTATCTGCATCTAAATGAATTATTGGATCAGTGCCAGGTTCGTATAGCAATGGATTGTTGCCCTTTAAATATTTTTTAGGAAATATTTAAAATTTAGGAACCTTTGGCCTGTAGTTTATGTTAGAAATGCTTCCATGTACATAATAATAAATAAATAATAAATAAAATAAAATAATTAAAAGCTTTTCCATTTTAAATTTAAAAATATTTAATAAATCTATATAAAATTAAAAGAAAATTTTAATGACAACAGTCTAATTAATTAGTAAATTAATTAATTAATGAAAATAATTTTAATATTATTTTTAAATATTTTATCTAAAATCTACAATAATTTTTGGCAAATATACAAAATTAAATATATAGGTTTCTCTTTATATTAGAAAATCACAATTTTTGTATTATAAATAATTTAGGGTAAGAATGTTTCAAAAAAAACTTTTCTTTTCTTCATTTTTACGTAAGAATTTACAGATAATTTTTATGAAATTATATTAACATGCGTGGTTAGTCAATTTATATATTTTATTTTAAATTAATCATTCCAAATAAATTTAATTTTTCTATTTTTGAAAGCAATCCCTATTAAATAAAAACGGAAAAATCGCCGTAATAAACTAATTCGTCGATTTACAATTGAATAAGCGCCGCCAATTAGTCTGTCGATTGATGTAAGTTTAAAAAAGAAAGAAAATAAAAGGAAGAAGAATTCTGGGTGGGTGACGGAAGTGAAATTAAGGAAATTATGAAAAGGGGGTTTAATAAAGATTGAAGATGTAAAGAAATAATTAGTCATTTTGGGGATTTAGGTAAATTAAAATAAAAAACGGGCAAAAAATAAATTGAATATTAAGGAATGAAAATAAAAAGTTTAATTATGAGATTATATTATAACTTTAGAATATACGAATCAGGGTTGCCGCCCGAAACCCGAAACCCGGCCTTTTTTTGTACCCGAAACCCGATACCCGAAATGAAAATTTTATAACCCGAAACCCGTACCCGATATTTTTTCCAACCCGAAACCCGTGACCCGAAATGAAAACGCTCCAACCCGATACCCGAAACCCGTACCCGAAAATTTTTTGTACCCGCGGCAACCCTGATACGAATCTAACCGCCTTTGCTCTTCTTTTTTCTGGCACTGTATTAAGTAATGATTTAAATCAGTATGGGAAAGAGAATACATAAGCTTTAAATAATTATATGAGAGAATGATTTAAATATTACAAAATTATTTGAATTGAGGGAATACAAAAATTGATAAAATTTAGATTTAATAATTGCCTGTGACTTTTTTGAATAAAATATTTTTGGGAAGCTTATTTAAAAAAAAAACATTTTATGAATAGAAAATTTTTTGCAAGTATGAATTTTACAGTGATTAACATTATTTATTTACTGAAGACATTTATTCATTCCTAAAATATACAAAATATTCTTAATTTTTAAATTTCAAGTATTTTAATAAAATTAATTCCCAATTTTTAAAGAAAACCCAAAAATGCTCTTCACAATGAAAGCAACACTTTTGAGAATATTTGAAAATAAATAGTTCCATTCTAAAAGAAATTTTAAAAATTTAGAAAAAATAATTTTATAAAAATTCCACAGGATTAGATTTCAATGTATTTTTATTTATTCTTTTAGTGACATTTTTATATTTAATTCCAAGTTCATTCTTCATGAACGCCCACAAATATAAAAATGTGTTCTTTTTTAATCTTTCAACTTTTACCTTTTTAAATGACAGGTGATCATCCTTTTATTTTGTGGGATAAATCTTTCATTGTTTGAGGATAAAAATAGAAGGAAAATTTTATCTGGCAAATGAAAAGGATAAATTACGTCAAACAAATTCGAAGATTAAACAAAATTAAAATTATAAACCAAACAAATTAGACTTTCTTAAATTAAAAGACCACAAGTTTTTGATGCTTGTCGGAGTAATTTTTGCCTTAATTATGTCAAATATAATAATCAAAAATTGAATTATTGAATTTCATAATTAATTAAAATTTTAAATGCTTATGATACTTATACATATATTGTTTGTATTAACCGGTTAATTTAATTTAAAAATAAGACAATCAAAAAATTTAATTAATCAATTTAAATTAAAATTAAAAATTAATTTTGTTTCTATTTTTATTTTATTTAGAAATAATTAAAACGTTATTTCTAATTTTGGTAAAAAGATATTAAATAAATTACTAAGGAAATTAAAAATGAAAATATTGTGAGTAATTTTAATTTTTAAAAATATTTTTGTTAGAATTTTGAAATGTGTTTTTATAAACTATAAAATAAAATAATGACAATGAAAAGTTTGAAAAGAAGTTTTTTAAAGTGTGAAAACTTCAAACCTGAAATTTATTGAATTATTTTAATTCCTTTTATTTTTATGAACACCAAAATAACAATAAAAAATGATTAAAAGAAATATTAAAAGGAATAATTGAATTTAAAAAGAAAAAACCTCTTAACATATTTAGGTATTTTTGTTAAAAAATTTTTATTTTCAATACTTTTTTTTGTTTGTTTGCTCAAAAATAAATTTATAAGGCATTGAACAAAACGTGAAATGCGTGAAATGAATTGAAAAAGGATTTATATTTTTGGATTGTCAGGAGCAGAAAAATATAAAAAAAGGAAAAAAGTGAAAATATAAGAAAAATTTTGGAAGAAGAAAAAAGTTTTCATTAAAATTCATGATTGTACATACAACTTTTAAAGTAAAAGTCAAAAAATCGTCATTTATGTGCCTTAATCTATTATCTAGTAGAGTATATAAATAATATAATTTTTAATATTTGAATATTTAAATAATTTCTATTTTTTATTTCGAAAAAAAAATTAAAAATTAAATCAATTTATTTTGAAATATTCTGTCAAAAATATTTAATTCAAAACATATTTATTTATTTAAATTAATTTATTATAATCCAAATTCAGGATCTTCTAAAAGTTTTTTGGTTGTTTCTTTGGAGAGATCAATTATCGAGATTATTTTTTTTAACAAAATATAACGGTTGAGTTGATGTTTAAAGAACGAAAAAATGAATGGAAAACGAGAATATGTTTTTGTTTTTTTATTAATTTAATCAATCTCTACAAATATTTAATATATCCGCCGGCAATGTTTAAGAAGAATCTATAATTAATATCAATATATCTAAATATGTAAGTCCTGATTATTTAATTATAAGTATAGCAAATCTAATAATAATTTATATTGAAGCATAAACAATGTGAGCCAAATTATGGTCACTTAATAGTTAAAAATGAATAATGGAGTATATTATATATACTACGTCCATACTGATAAGATTGATAGATCCCTTCAACTCAAAGATGGATATATAAATTTAGAATCCCTTATAAACATCGACTTCAAAATGTCATAATTATATGTAGTTTAAGTAATATCCGCGGGACTGGGCCATTAGGGCGCGGGGCCATTAGGGCGGAGCTTATAAAACAGTGAGTTGCTTATCAAAAAAGATAAAATTCTGCAATAATAACTCTCATGTCTTTATCTACGTTCTCCAAAAATTTCAGAATTTTTGATCAAGAATTTCGGAAATTGTGGCCAAAAATGTTGATTTTCCGAAAAAACCTAATTTTTCGCGGTTTATCGACTATAACTTCAGAAATATTCGATGAAAAATTCTGAAATTTCTGGAGGAGGTAGTCAATGATGTTAAAGAAATTTGAGAAAATTTTCATAAATTTCGGTTTCGCCTAAGTGTCAGTTTCTAGGGCTGGCGCCCTAATGGCCCCGCGCCCTTATGACCCTAACCCATATCCGCTCCAATTTTTAACAAAATAAATTTTTAAAAACAATTTAAAAAATAACTTTTTAAATTCATCCAATAATGGGAAATTTAAAAACTGCTCTATTAGTAGTCTTTCATAAACATTTTACTTAATATTCTGTTATTTTATAAGGCTGCCATAAATATGAAAAATTTAACGATAAAAATTTTAAATGTTGTGAATAATTTGTTATATAAAATAATTTATTTATAAAAAATCTAATTTAATAAGGACCATTTTATTTTAAAAATTATAAGAGTAATAATGAATGCAAAATGAAAATATTTAGTATAAAAACTTGAAATCAGCCTTAAAAAATACCTATATAAATATTACATTTGTGCAATAAATTTTGAACAAATTTTTAGAAAAAATAGATGAAAGTTCCATGATATAAGAGTAAAATAGTTAATAAAAAGATGAAAGTTCCACGGTCTTTTCAGTTGTTGTTTTGGGCTGGTCTTGATCTCAAATTTTTAGAGATTTTTAGAAATATATCCTAAATGGTAAAAATTAGGCTTTCTTTGGCTACGTTTTTAATAAATTTAATCCGTTATCATTATACACCTTTGCAGCTAAAAAAAGTAAAGAAAGTAGGAAGGAATTCCAACAACCAACTGAAAAATAACCAAAAGTTAACATAGCAAATAAATTTATCAGTTTTTATGCATATTTAAAATCCAAAGTCCTTATAGTTTTTTGATTCCCTCAATAGTTTCTATCCCCTCCAAAAGATTCAAGATTGTTTTAGCATGTTTATTGCCTCCATATTGAGCATACAATATAAGAGATATTTTTGCAGTATCAGAGATCATCCAGGTTTGAATTTTAAGCGGAAAATATTCCCATTTATATTTTTTACAGCCTTTACAATTCTTCGAACAATTGTTTTGAGATCGAAGAAGCTTCTCAAAAGCCAGTGCCCAGTCATGGCAATTATATTTTAATAAATCATATTTTTCTGTTGAAAAGAAGAAACGTACGGAAGTTTTTACATTTTCAGAAAGTTTTTCAATTTGACTAAACGTCAGTCCCTCAGTGCAATGCACTTTCCAATCATAAATTACTTTTGATTCTTCTGGCCTTCCAAAACTGAAATAAAATTTAAAAAAAATATTCAGAAAGTATTGGCTAAATAAAATCCGAAAGACACACCTTACACGCACTCCGTCAACTGTAAAATCATAAGATCTATAGAATTCTTCACGACAATAGTTACATCTATATTTAACTACAACAATTGAATGTGTAAGGCCTTAAAAATATTTTCTGAAAAAAATATTCAAAAATATATTTACCATATAAAAAAATACGATTACGCCAAATTTCAGTCGCAGTGGAACATCTATAATGCCCACAAGGTATTGTATTGCTAAAAATTTAAAATAATAATTTTGTTAAAAATTAATATACCGTAAATACTCTAATAGAAACCTTGGGCTTTTATTTTTCAATGGGTCCCCTCGGATGGGCTTGAATTAGAGGTGGGCTTCTATTAGAGTATCTACGGTAGTTTTAGAGATAAATTAAATCTCTAAATAACGGAGACGGTCTATCCGACATCGCCTCCTTCCTTCTAAGGGCTGCAAAACGAGGCCAAAGGGAAGTCTCGAGATTCCAGATTCTCGATTGGGATATTCAAAATTTTATTTAAAATAAATTTTATAGTAAAAAATAAATTAATAAATAAAACGTACATACGCCAACTATCATCGATTTTTGAATTCACGCTTCCCATTTTTTAATAAAAAATAAAAATTATTTTCTAAATAAAATGTAATTTTTCTAAAATAAAAAAATGCAAATAGGTATACAGTCATCGACATAAAGATAGGGGCAAGAGTAACTGTAATGAAAATGAACTATTTTCTCAGTCAAAAAATATGTTCTATATAGCAATCGAAAGCTCTTTTGTATCTCAGTTGACATGTTTCTGCATTTTTCATGAAAATCAGAATTGGCCGAGATAATCCGGATCTACCGGATATACCAAATCCCATATCCTCGGAAAATTTTTTAGGAAAAAAATTTAACAAACCCATTTGATAAAGCATATTTTTGTGAGTATTTACCAGTGCTTCGAAGCTCGTACCAAAATTCGTACTCGTACCTCGTGCTCGTACCTGGTACGAAGTACGAGTACGAGCAAAAATTTTGGGCAGGTACGAAGTACGAGTACGAGGCCAAAAAAAGTGCAAAGTACGAGGTAATTTAAAACTAGATAGCCATTATAGGAGCGATGCCCGAGTGGTGAAGGTGATATAAAGTTCCATGGAGGAAGATGAAAAATGGATGAAGAAATAGCGGGTTTCGGGTAACCCAAACCAACTTGGAGACAATATTGTTCATTGCACTCCAAAATGCTCAAAAATTTTTCCTGCGGCGCAGAAAATGGATTATATTTGAGGATTTATGGCTTTAAAGCTTTCCAAGATTCAAAAATTATCGCATGCAACGCTTAAACTTTATAACTATATATCCTGGACCCCAAAAAATCATAAAAATTTTAGATTTTTTTATTTTTTCTCAAGTACGAGTAAGTACGAGGTACGAGTACGAGGTACGAGTACGAGTACGAGGCCTAAAATAAGGGTGGTACGAGGTACGAGTACGAGGCCAAAAAAAAAGAGGTGGTACGAAGTACGAGTACGAGCAAATTTGAAATTTCGAAGCACTGGTATTTACCACAAAACCGCTTAGAAATATCTTTTTCCGGTCCAGAGACGTTGGGTACGTTGGGCCTGCTCCCCTCCCCTCTTGCCCCTATCTTTATGTCGATGCATATATCTTAATTTTTTTTTAATCCTAATTCGAAAATTTTTTTTTAAATTCTATCGAGTACAAGGTGAGAAATTGGTAAAGCTATATTTAATTATTGACTTTAAATTAATTGCTTTGCCATAAAATGTTTTTACTGCTCTAGATTTTTGGGCTTGTTGGTTTTACTTATCCAATTTGTTAAATTTCAGGCGTTTTTAGATTCTTAAAGTACGATTAGATTCTTAAAATTTTGTTTAGAATTTTGGATTATTGCATAAAATTATCTTTATTTTAAAACTAAGATTAATTTAAAAATAATTTATTTTATTAAAAAGCAAATTTAAAGGAAAATAAATATAGTTTCTAATGTACATATATTTGTTGGATGGCTGTCAATAGTTTATTAAATAAGAGAGGATGAATGCAATTCCAATCGATTTGAATAGTAAATTCACTAAAAGAAGATAAATTCGCTAAAATAAAATACTAAATAATAAATATATTTATGTAAATTTAAATACAAATTGTTTGTTCTAAACTAAAATAAATAAAATTTGATTTATTATAATTTTAAATTTAATCTAAAATATACATATAAAAACAGCTCAAATAAATAGGGTTGGGAGGTAACAGGTCTAACAATTTATTTTAAGCAATAAATACAAAAAAAAATATTTCATTTTTATTAAAAACTTATTCTCTATATAGTAAATCCTCCGTTACTATACTCTCTCCCACATCTCTTAAGATAGAAATTCGAATCTGTATATAGTTATTTGAGTGATTCAACTATATTCATATTCTCCTCCTTCGACTTCCTCTTCCTCCTCATTAATTATATTTTCCTTCAAATTATTTCCATTTTCATCTTCTCCCCACCAATCATTAACTTCATCAATTAATATTTGTGTCTTATTTGAATTTACTTCTTCGCTTGAAAGGGGAGGTGGAAATTCTTGTTCTTCTGTCTTTAATGGAGAAAATATTTCTAAAATTTTAATGAAAATTTTAATTTTACTTTTATTGTGCTCTCCTCCAAAACGTAGATAGGAGAATTAGCACTGTGTTTATGTTGTTTTTGCCCTGAATTTATTTCACTTGTGGCTGTTGAAGTTTTTCGTGATAGTGGTTGTTGTTGTTGTGGTAATGAAGTATGAGAAGTTGCTGAAGTTGGAGCAGAGGAACCGAGTCGTAACAAGGAACTGATTTTTCGTCGAGGAGGGCTCTGAATGAAGGAATATATTTTTTATTAAATTTTTAAATTATCCATTACATGTTCAATGCTCTTCACTCTTTTATTTATAATAATACTACTTCCACTGCCAACAGTTAGTTGATTCTCTTCACTCTGTGATTCTTCTAAATCTGGAAGCAATTCATGAGCAGAAAGCTGGAAATTATTTTTTAAATTTTTTACAAAATGTATAGGGGTTTTTAACAAGATTTTTGAAATAAAATCCAATTTAAAGGTTTAGCAAAGAAAAAAGCTTTTGAAAATTCCAGAATCTTATCATTCTATTTTTAGAGTATAATAAATGTAAACCACCTGAAGTGTACGCTGTGTTTGAGATCTGTTTCTTTGTTGTTGATTAAAACTAGAAGAGAAAGAAAATGGTGGAGGTGAAGACTGATCAGCATACAGACGTTCAAAAGGGAGTGCTACAACTGATTTTTTAGATCCACTAGGTCTTTTAGCAAATCGACGTGATGCTCCCTAAAAGATTTAAAAAAAAGTATTTTCTTCTCTTCAAATTTTTACCTCCAAAATATCGCTCAAACTCGATTTTCTTTGTGGCTGATAATTATTATTATTTAATTCTCCAATATTTTCTTCTTCTAAAAATACTTCTTTTCCATCAACATTTTCACCAACAAATTCTTTATCATCAACAATTTTAGATTGTTTAGAAGGGCTTATACGGGGAGAACCTAAACTTTGACGTTGATGTCTTTCAATAGCAACTTTTGAATGAGCTGCTGCTAGAGTTGCTGAGTCGAAAGCTGGAGAAAAAAAGAAGATTTTTAAATAATCCTGATTTTTAGGCGATTTTCAAGGAGATCCTTCTTAATTCATTCCATAAAAAATTATTTTTTGAGTATCATTAATTTTTGAATCAAATTTTTAAATCACAAAAATTAAAAAAATATTTTCTTTAAATTTACCATAAATAGATTTTGCCGAAAATGTAAATGCTGATGGTTTATGAATTGGTACCGATGAACGGCTACTAGCTGTTTGTTGTTGTAATTGTTTTTGTTGTGTAAATTGTTGTTGTTGCTGTTGAGATGGTGGCAGTCCAGGTGAGCGCATTTGTCTGAGACAAAATTCTAACCAAGTTTTTATTCTAAAAATAAAGTTTTTAAAAATAAAAATTGTTTCTACGTTTGTTTTGCTACTTCCTCTTCAATTATATATTCAAGCTCTTCACGTTGTAAAAGTTCTTCCAATTGTAAAGACTTGCGAATATCAACACTTCGATATGAAAGCATGCTTAATAAATAATTTTTTTAGTTAAGTTATAAATGTTTTTTACTAAAGAACATCTTGAAAGGAAACATCATCCCCATTATGTAATTTCTCCATTTCATAACACCTTACAAGAAAATAATTTACAAAAATTCCTATGTACATACATATGTTTAAAGAGTAAACGGTCTTTATTTGGATCTACTTCCAATCGTCCTTTCAATAATCTCAACAAAAATTTAACCCTTCTAACAGGTATTTGCCCTTTCTGTTCAACATCAACGGCATTCCAAACCATTTGAAAATTTCTAATATCTGCATAAGAAAGAAGAGCATCCTCCTCAGATGAATAAAATAAAGAAAAATTTTCCATAATTATAGCAACCAATAAATTTCGAACAATATAAGTAATAATTAAATAAAAAGAACAAAAATAAATTATAGCACCAAAATAATTTCCACAATCAGTTTCCCAATAATTAGCACCTGGAAGCCAATAACAAAAAGGGGCACTTCTTGAAGTATCATGCATAATATCATTCCAATCTTCCCCAGTAACACTTCGAAATAATACAACAAGAGCTTCTGACCCAGAACGAAAATTTACATGTCTACAGTAATTTTGAGTGAAGAAAAATAAAATAATAATATCAACTTAGAGACAGCCTGTCCATATTTGACCATCCCAAAAAGAATAACACCAGTATAAGCATAAAAGAGAACAAGTAAAACCATTGCCATAATGATAAAGAATGATCGAAACATTGACCTTTATGTTAATTTTTAATTTTAAAGATATAATTATTGTGAAAATTAAATTTTAAAGTAAATTTTTAATTAAAATAATTTAATTATTACATTACAACAGTTAACATTAACATTTTTAATGTGTTGTTTCTACCTAAAAAATTAATTTTTAATTCACAAATTAATTTAGATTTAAATTAAAGAAAAATACCAGCAATAGTAAAGAAACGTAAAATAACAACAATATATCCAAAAGTATAAGTAAAACGTTTAAGTCTACTTTCCCCACCTACAGCACTAGCTGGAAGTGCAACAAAGAAATGAGTACTTATCCAGAATAAACCTTTAATTAGATTAATTTCCGTTTAAAAACTTTTATTTACCCATCCCTGTAATTAATAGGTCAAGACGGTTACGTCGACTTTGCCAAAATCCTGTTACAGTAAAGGCAAACATTTTGAGTAGAACCTAAAGAAGGGCAGATTGAATCAAATAATAAATATAATCAAGATTTTTTAATTAACAGTGCCGACCCAATGGAAACTTTTAGAATTTAATTTTGATCCAATAAGGGTTGTGTGCATTTCCTAGCTTTACAAATAATTATAAAGCAGATTCAAAATAATAACAAATGATATTAAAAAATATCTAGGTATATTTGAAGGAGTAGATAATAAGCAGAGAGAGTTTTTTTAGGTTCGAAAAACCTGATAATAGGTACCTAAAAGGTTCGAAAAAAAGGCTTAAATAGGTTGAAAAAAATGCAAAAAGTGGCAAAATAGGTACGAATTTGGGTTCTACTTGACTTTATGAGTCCAATCAAACTTTATGAGTCCAATCAAAAAATAATTGGATTTTTCTTGGTATTGCAAAGTAAGGGTATGGTTCCAAAACATTTCTTCATGTTTGGGACCTACGCCCACTGGGTCTGGGACCGTTCATTACCCTATCCCTCGAAATTTCTGAAAGTTAAAATCGTTTTTCTGAAATTTTTAAAAATTGCCTATAACTTTCAGTAATTTCGAGGGATAGGGTAAGGAACGGTCCCAAACCCAGTGGGCGTAGGTTCTGAATATAAAGAAATGTTTTGGAACCATACCCTTACTTTGCAATACCAAGAAAAATCCAATTATTTTTTGATTGGACTCATAAAGTTCGATTGGACTCATAAAGTCAAGTAGAACCCGAATTTGTAACAAATAGGTTCGAATTTTTAGAGTTTTTCTCAATTTTGCGTTTTCAGTTTATGGGTTTTCAATTTTCACGGTCCGTAATCCGTCCCTATCAAGTCAGATTGCGCTGATTTTGGTGTCAATCAACTCAGATTGAGAAGCTCTTTCAAATGAGCTATCATTCAAAAAATCGAATTTTTCACCTCAAAATTGTCTTTTCCCCTGTATGGTTGTTCGATATTTGGGTCCATTTAACTTGGCCCTATGAATTCAAATTGCGTTGATTTTTGTGTTATCGACTCAGCTTGGCGAGCTCTTTCGAACTAGTTACACCTTTGAGAGCTATTTTGATAACATAAATATCGACATAAATCGGAGTCTTTGTCTTTAAAGCAATTTTTACCGATAATTGTTTTAAAAAGATAATTAAATATCAAAATTAAAAATTTTTTTTATAAAAAACCAGAGATTTAGTGAAAAAGTAACTCAAATTCTCAAAAATTTGCGAAAATAAAGACAATTTTTAAGATTTTTATCAAAAAACCTAAAATAGGTTCAAAAAAGTCCAAAATAGGTTGCAAATAGGTTTTAGGTTCAAAAAGGCCGAAATAGGTTTTTTAGGTTCGAATAGGTCCAATATAGACTCATTATTTCGACCCAAAACCGTGTTTTTTGTGCATATCTCATCAAAACTAGTTCGCAAAAAAAATAGAGAAAAACCTAAAAAAACTCTCTCTGATAATAAGTAATAAGAAACCCTAGTAATAAGAAACAGCTTGTTAAGTCCTAGTAATAATTTAACAAATTATTTTCTAGTTTATATTATCCAAATAAATTAATCCATTGAAGTATATCTACCTCTACAGCAAAAAGTAAATTTAAAGCTGCCGATATCACAGTAACAATAAAAAGAACTTCGTTCTTCATTTCTTCCTCTTCAACATTCCACGGGAAAATTAAAGTTGCCGAATTTAAAACAACCAAAGCAGCAAATAATTGATTAAAGAATCTACTCATTGTTAATTCGTAAATACTTCGTCGAAATATTGCTGATTCTGAGGGCTTTGGTGGAATATGAAGAGGTTGGGCCATTTTTAAACGAGCTTTTAAATCATGCCATCGACGTTGATCAACTGTGAGTAGAGCAGTGCCCTTTAATTAATTTTTTTATTAAATTAATTAGACTATTTATTAATCACTCGATTTTCAGTATAATTAGCAATTACAACACCAACGAATAATGTAAGTCCAATCATACACCCAATAAATACATAAATGTGAATAAATACAACAGCCCACTATAATAGAAATTATCTTAGAGATTGAAGGAAAAATAAATTTACAGGTCCTTGACGTGCCCAAAGAATATCCCTAATAACATTCCATCCTTTATATGAGAGCGTTTCAAATAAAGCTAACCTAAAAAGATATAAAAAAATAATTTAATATTTTATTTATTTTTTACATTGCAGCCCCAATATGATCAAAATTAAAATTTCGTGGATTCGTCCTAAAAAATATAAAATAAAATATTTTAGTAAAATAAAATAACCAAACACGAGGTACCAAAACTTTTGGATGCATTGTATCATTATTTTTCCCGTAAATTTCTAGTCTTGTTACAAAAACTTTTTGCCAAAAAACACCATGGCATTCATTTCGATGTTTAACAGTTAAATCATTACATGCAGCTAATTTACCTCCAACTGTTTGGACACCAAAAGAAGCAAAAATAAACATTACAACAATCATTAAAATTGTTACTAGTAATATTTCCTTTTGAAAATAATTTAGAAGTTTAATTAATATTAAATTATTTTAAATTTATTTGGGGTAAAATACAAAAATAAATGAAAATAATTTTCAGGTTGGAGGAATGTACATATAAATATTTTCTAAAATAAGAGAAGACCATCTAATTATGGCATAGGCTGTCAGAAAAAAATTTGGACATAATTTTGAATTAATTGCTAAAAGAGGTAGAAGTTTTGGAAGAAAATTTGATTTAGAAATGAATAATTAAAATATCCGACTATAAATTAAAATTTAAATAAAATTACTTTAAATCCGCGAAATAATTCCAACACAACACGCCTAATATGCGGCACTAAAGTATAAATTCTTAAAGGTCGCATTGCTCGACAAATCATTAAAAATTGCTCCAAAGAGTTAATCTCAACATGTTTTGGCATTAAAATTAAAAATGTTAAGCTTGTCTAAATAATTTTTAAAAAAAATATTTTTGGAAGAATTTAAATAACCAAATAAATAAAAACAGTCATTACACCCCCAAAATCATTAATTAAAGCATTTGGAGTAAAAAAGAGACCATCGGCAATCATTTTGGCAATTAATTCCAAAGTCATTGCCAACACAAATAAATAATCAGGAATCTATAAAATAATAAATTATTTCAAATTAATTTAATTTTAATTATGCACCTGTAAATAAAAATTAAACATAACTAAATTTTCGCCAGTTGTTGGCCAGGGATTTTCGAAAAGCATAGAACCACAGGAAATTCTAATAAATAATGAAAATAAAGATGTTGAGGTTAATATTAAAATTAAATATTTAAAAAACTCTACAATGTAATTAAAACCATTGTCCAATCCAAATAAGGCATTAATCCCAGCAATTCACTAAATTGTTAATAAATATAATTAATCTAAATTAATTATTAAAAACTGTATTTGGTTATTCCTTTTAGTTCCACCACCAGCATTTGCTGTTCTAGAACCACCATTCATTGTATCTCCTAAACCAATGGATCCATCCCCTCCCCAACGGGCATGGACTATACGATGGCAATAACGTCTTAATTTGGAATCTCGAGCAATAATAAATAATGGACGATCAAAGTAAGGGTGATTTTCTCGCATTTCCTCTTCAATTCGATTACTGCAAGTATGAGAATTTATAAATATAATTAAATTATTAAATTATTTTAAAATTAATTTATTATAATTATTTCGAGGTAATTTTATTACCGAGTAATTTCTGCCATTTGTTGCTTGTGTTGTAATGCACGAATGTCAAATTGCCCTTGTTTTAGATCTCGTCGTGTTGACGTTGTCATTGTTGTAGTTGCCGTTGTTGTCGCCCCAGAGAATGTATTTGCTTGTTTTGTTTGTCCAACATGTTCTCGATTAATATCTCCATTCTCAGTCAATATTTGTTCGAAAAAACTCATCGACTTTCCTCTCGCTTTTGTGCCAGAGGGGCCAAGTCCCATACCACCCATTTGAGACTGTCCTTCCTTTGAAGCATCCCTACAAAGTTAATTTAAAATTATACATATGAACAAAAATCTTATTTCAATTAACAAAGCACCTAGTCTATTTTGAGTTTCTTCTCTTTAAGAATTTGATTTCTCATATCCAAATTAACCACTTTATTAAATATTTTTTAGGCTTACTTCACTAAATTTTTCAAAAGGGAGCGCATTGAGCAATGCCCTACATATCTCTTGTAAAGACAGCTGTCTTGAGGCTTTTTAGAAGATGAACGGCTTTTAGCAGCAAATTTAGATAACATTCTTGTTTGTGCTTCTTCAAATATTAAAAAAACTTTTATTAATTAAAATAATTAAAAACTATTTTCTAAATGTGTAAGTAATTTTGCAGTTGAAATAGCAAGTTTTGACTGTTCGCCTTTTTCACTCCAAACAAACTTCAAACAAAAAATATCTTTTTTTCAAAAAAATATCAAAAAATAAATACTTGATTAGTAAAAGAATCTCTAACTTTTGGAGTATTAAATTCATTAACTACTTTCTTTAAATGAACCATTTGTGGTCTTGTTGGGAATTTCTCAAATATTCTAAGACGCCAAGGAAGTGTTGTTTTAACTGCTGTCTACATATTTATTATTAAAATTAATTTTTCCCCAAAAATTATTATTTTTTACCGCTTCCTTAGCTTTTAATTGTTTAACTTTTTTTAATTCTTCATCCATTTCCAAATTATCTAAAATAACAGCAACAAAAAGACTTAAAACAATTAATGTCACAAAAAGATGATAAGCAACAAAATAAATTGCAACAAAAGGCACCATTCTATCATCAATCATTCTTAAAACTTCAACCTTTTTGATTAAAAAATAATATTTTTTTGAAAATATTTTTATCAAAAACCACAAATTCAGTCCATCCTTCTTGTGTTATAATTTGAAACATAGCCATAAATGCTTGAGGAAATGTTTGAAAATGTGTTAAATTTGGAACTGTACAAAATAATTGCAAAGAAACCCCTACTCCTTCAAAGCCAAAGATATAATTCGAAATCCAGAAATAATTTTTTTATAAGAAATGTAACAAATTGGAATAAACTACCTAATGAAATTATGAGTATAATGCATAAAAAGCCATTCAGGAAATACATTAAAAAATGGATATCAGATAACGGAAACATTTTTCCTTAAGTTTTAATTTATTAAATGTTTGGTGAAATAAAACATAATTTTAACAAAATATACAACAAAACAATTATTTCACCAAACACTCCAAATACATAATTCTATTAAATTAATTAATTTATTTTACAAAAAATTTTTCTTTTCTTTTTTTACATATATTTGTCTTTTTACATATATTTGTCTTTTCTACATATATTTGTCTTTTTTTCACCACTATTAGTGTATTTTTTATACCGTGTGGTTGCTCATAAATAAATAAATAAATAAATAAAAACATTCTTTAAAAATTATTAATAATTTTTAATTTCCAATTAATTATTTACTTTAACTAGCCAAGCAAGAAAAAATATTAAAGTAACAAAATAAACAAAAGCAAAATGTGAAGGTAAGGAATCTAGACAATCATAAAGTACATATACCCAACCCTCTTCTGATGCAGCTAAATAAACAGTAAACACAGAGGCACCTAAATGAACAAATTTTTTTTGAGAAATAATCCAAATGATAATCAAACCAAAATGATCAAACATTCCATAAAATCCTTCACTTTTAGCACTCAAATCGAGTTTCTAATTCATTAAATATTTATTAAAATTATTTCTTAAAAAACTTACCATACATTCCATATTTTCTGGACATTCATACCCACCCCCACCATCTTTTGAGCACATCTTTATATATTAAACAAATTATAATTTTTCAAAAAAATTTATTTTAAATATTTACAGTATCAGGAATAGCCAAATCATTTATTGTAACATTTTTTGGATCAGTTCCAGGCAAAACACAATGATAATCCATCCTTCCAAATAATTGTATACCCATAATTGCATATAAAGCCATAAAGAAAAGAAAGAAAACTGTCACATTTTGAACTTGAGTACTTGAACGTCTTTTAAGAAATTAATATTTTAAAAATAAAACTCCTTAATACTTGAGAAGTTGCTGTATTCTTTGTCTTGGCACCTTTACTGTAATCATTAATCCTTTAAATTTTAAAATTATTAAATTAATTAAACTTATAAATTTAATTACTTATTAATCGGAGAATTATCATAGGCCTAACACATCTTATTATTCCCAGCCAATCATAATAAACAAAACCAAATGAAGGAAAAATATGTTTAACGCCAATTTGATATAAATGAAGAATCCAAGATGCCCAATGAAAGAGCAAAAGTAAAAAATCGAATTGACACCAACGATCACGTAAATACGAATCTGGACGCTAAAAATAATTTTTAAAATTGTTTTTAAAAAATTACTTGTATTAATCCAAGAATTGCAGAACGTGTAAATGCTTCTAATGTAAAAACACCAACAACAAAAGCATCTCCAATAATTAATGCCAAATTTAAATTTGGAATTAATTGAATTGTTCGAGGTGTGTGAAAACAAACATTTATGAGGGAAATTAGGCAGGCTAATTTAAGAATTCTTTTGGCTGTTGGGTGCTCGAGAAGTGCTTAAATAAATTAATATAATTAAGGAAGTATTTCTAAATTTTTATTTAAATCACTACTCAAATTTAACCCCCCCCCCCCCTATTAAATTGCTTCCTACAGCGAGAGATTGAAACAATAATTATCCACAGTAAGTATATGAGTAAATACGATATATTTAATTAACAAAAAAGCATACTTGATTGAGGCAATTTCCTTGCGGGACCGAGAGAAGTGGCAGCCAACAAATCCGCTATCTATTAAATAATATTTTTATTTTTTCGTATTTTCCTACACAGCATTTGTAAATTAGTATATATTTTTAAATAATTACACCCCCCCCTCAATCGAGGAATCGAAATAATTACTCAGGATTACTTTAGAGCATTTAAAGTACCATAGCCATAGAATCCCGCTTGTTAGCCAAATTTGGTGTCATTAATTGTGTTTGTGTTAACCCAATGCCAATATTAGAACATTCTTTAATTGTACCCAGACCACTTCTACGTCTATCGTCTGGACGAACTTTCTGGCCTTTAAATTTTTATTTTTTCATGATTAATTAAATTTATGAATAAATAAAATATACCTGGTTTTAATTGTTGTTGATTAGTTTGTGGAGTACTTGTTGATGGTTGTTGCTGCTGCAACATTGTGGAAGAGAGAAACGCCGCTTTTGCAACTAGAAAATATTTAGATTTTAATTTTTAATGAAAATTTCATAAAAAATTTAAATATGAATATTAAATTGTAATCCATTATTAAAATAAAAAAAAAATTTTAAGTCAAAATTTTTGCAAAAAATATTTTAAATTACTTTTTATCCAAAATTAAATATACTCAAATTAAAATTACTAAAAATAATTTAAAAAAGTTCGCCTGCATAATACATAAATAGTATATCCAAAAAATATTTATATCTCACTAGTTGTAGAGTAATAATCACTAGAATCTCCTCCCCAAGGCTTTGGAGTAATACAAAGCGACTTTTTGCGTTGCTGTTGCATCACAATTAGACTCATCTTTCGAGGTGGCCCTCCAACGTTATTATTATTATTACTTCCAATAAAAGGAGGGCCATAATTGGAAGAACCAGATTGGTAATAATCAAAACTTTTACGGGCCATTTTTAGTAAAATATATAAAGGGAAATTAATAAAGATTTAGATAAAAAAGGAAAGAATTTTTGAATTAAATTTTAATTAAAAAATTATTTTTGAATAAAAAAGAGAAATTAATTTAGTAATTTAAATGTTTTTACATTATTTTGGAAATATATGTAAATACTAATAAAAATAAAAACATTTAGATATTATTTATGCAAATAATGAGGAGTTGCGATGAATAATAAAATGGATTAAATGTCACGTGGGAAGGTTTTATATAAATAAATATGTATTGTGACTTGTAATTTCAAATAAATTAGAATTACTTTTTAGTTACTTAATTTATTCCTAAAGGTTTCTTAGGAAAAAATGAGATTTTAATAAAGAACAGTTATAAAAATATTCGAGATTAAATACTAAATATTTAATTAGTCAAAATAAAAATACTTTACAGGCATGGTTTGAATTGAATTAAAAATAATTAAATTGTTTTTTCAGAAAAAAGTCGTTCTCCAAAGAAAATGGTGCTCTTGGGATTTTATTTGGAAAATAAAAAAAAAGTTTAGTTTTTTTGTTACTGATTTTTATTTGCCTTTATTTAAAGTTAATTTTTAAGTTTTTTAAATTTTTGTTAAATCCTTTTTTGGGCGATTAAAATGAATAAAATCTCCCTTTCTAAAATTTGCAATTTGTTAAAAGAAATTTTTTAACAAAATTTAATATTTATTTTTATTTGATAAATAAATATTTTAATATATCAGTTGATATATAATCAATTGACTTTTTGATAAATATTATTCTTATATAAAATTATTAAAAATTTTTAAACAAATTTTTATAAATTAATTCTTTTAATTCTTGAAGAATTAATTTTAAAAATCTTTCATCACTTTAGGTTAAACAAATAAAAAAATAAAGTTGGAAGAAAAAATAAGAGAAACGGTTTCGATTGTCGAGCGATTGGAGGGGGGGGGAGTATATAGGGAATTGAAAAAAAGAAGAAAAGAAATAAAAACGGAAGAAGAGTAAAAAAGGAAATAAATTCTCCCGGAACTAACTTAAAAACTGCCACAACTTGGACAAAAGCTGAATCTGGCAGAAAAAAGGGGGAAAATAAATAAATACATACATATGTATATATTTAGTTTGGAGGGGGTAACCAGCTGGGAACAATTTTGGACCTTAAAAATAAAAGAGGAAACAACAAATTGGAGAATAAAAAGGAGAAAAAAATAAAGGAGGATTTGTTTAAATTAAGAGGACATTTTAATAGAAGTTAATAAAAGTGCAATTTGTGGAGAGAAGAAATTAATTAGTTGATTATAAACTAAACATAAAAATAAATTATAAAATTTTATATCTAATCCAAAAATTCACAATTTTAAATATTTTTTAAGTTAATAAGTAAACATCAGATATTTTTTTTGGAGAGAGAGTAAGGAGCTATGAAAATTACATTGGGTTGATAAAAGGAATAATCGGAGAATCGTTTAAATGAGTCTAATTGTGATGCATCTGCGTCTAAAATATATTTCAAATTTTAAAAAATTACCTATATTAATCTGTTTTTGTTTAAAATATAAATTGTTAATTAATTAAGTTTAAGAAAATATTATAAAAATTCTACAAGAAAAGTGTGTATAAATTCATTTTAGAAAAGTAAAATGCCAAGTCAAATTTCGAAACTTTCAATTTATATTTAATAAATTTGGAAATATTTTTGGAAATAAATAATATTAAATATAAATTCTTTTTAAAATTTTTTTACTTTTCTTGCAAAATTATTTAAAAAGCTTTAAAAGAGTAGCGTTAAATAGAAGACTAAACTAAAAATACAAATTTTTTGCTGAAGCGCGCAAAATTAGATTATTTGGCCAATGTGCCAGGAAATTAAATGAAATAAATAAGAAGGAAAAAAAGAAAGAAATATAAAAACTTTTTAAATATTTTTAAAAGATACCTAATTATTTTAAAATAATTTTAATTTTAAATTTAAACATAAAAATAAAGTTTATTTCAAACAATAAAAATAAATTATACCACTAATTCACCCAAAGCCAAGGATTAGTAAAAAATTGCAAAAATATATGGCTTTGAAATTAATGGGATTGAACACAAATATTTATGTTAATTTCTATAATTATTATATTATTCTTTATATCTAAAGTAAACTAAAAACTCAAATTTCATTCCGTATGTTTAAGAAAATCCTCAAAAATATTTAAAATAAAAATAATCAAAAAATTATAGATACAAACATACGTATAATAATGCTATATAGATTATGCCATTCTCCTTTGGCCTATTTAAAAATAAAAAATCGCTGGAACTTTATCTTCAAAGAATAAACCGAAAATAAGTAAAAGGTGACAAAATCAGAAATAACACAAACATCCCTAGGGAAGTAAAAAAAAATTTTCTTTTCTAACTTTTATATAATTTTTTGTCAAAAATGGATAGTTGGCAATAATAGAATATGAAAAATGGCTTGTAAAAAAATTTATAACTTTCCAAAGAAATACCAAGAAAAGTCTTATTCGCTCCACAAATTTTCTCAATGTTTAATTCGGAACTATAGAAATTGGGTTTGCAAATAATCCATTTGCTTATTGGTACCGCTTTGGTCAGCTTTACATCAATTTACATAATACAACGGATCTATGTGAAAGTAAAAGTTTACGTTAAACTAGCAACCATTTAAGGTGTTATACTGATTAGCGAAAAATTTTTACTAAACTCTCTGTTAAAATAATTCTTAGTTTTTCTGACTAAAGAATTTACGTAAAATTAAAGATTTAACATAATTCAAAAAAATTTTTATTAAAAGAATAATTATATTTCTTTTTACAATTATTATTTCAATACTAACCTCTTCATAATATTGCATTATTATTATATTTTCTGAAGACAAAATCAATTTAATAACAATAAAAGACTTTTTCTTGGCAATAAGTGGAAAAACTTTTATTTTTAAAGGAAAGGAATTTAAATAAAATGTTTAAATAAAAATTTTAGAAAAAATAAATTTAAAAATTGTTGTGAGATTTGCATAATTTTTTAAAATTAAATTGTTAAAGTTAGGTGGAAAATAAAATATAAATGAGGAAATAATTTAAATATTAAATTAAATTAATCCAAATAAATATTATAAATTAAAATATATAATTTATCAAAATTTTTGGACATTTTTACAGAAAATAAAGACAAAAAAAGTGTATATGAACAGAATTTCTAAATAAATAAAAAAATATATTTCTGAAAATAAAATTTCTTTTTTTCTGAAAAAAGAATTTTGAAGAAAAATATTTTAATAAATTTTGGAAATTTAGAAATAACTAATCTTTTTAACCATTTATCATATTTAAAAGACTCTTTTCCAATATAAGCTTACATTTTTTAAAAATTTTACTAAAAGAAGTTAAAAAAGAAAAAAATATTTTTAGTAATAATTAGGAGGTAGGGGGTAAATAGATAAATACATATTTTTATTAAATTTGAATGTGTATAATAAAAAATAATTTAACTAAAATATTTTTGAATATTACTCGAAAAATAAATATTAAATAATTAATGCTTTAACATTGTGTGGCATTATGTCTTAATATAACTGCCAAAGGGCATTAAAAAAAGTAAAAAAATCCAGCTGCTCTTAATATCTTTAATAATGCTTTAACGGTAAAATTAAGCGCGCAAATTATTTTTAGAAAAAAATAAAAGAATATTATTATTAAAAGGATAGTATATCCCTCCTTTCCCCAAAAAAACAAAAAAATAATTTTAATTATTAATATATATTTTTTACTTTTGAATAGTGCAGTTTTTAATTAGTATTTTTACTTAGATGCGCACATCAATATTAGAGAATAAAAATATATATTGGCAAAATTAAAAATAAAAGAAGATAGCGTTCAATAAAAAGCTAAACCCGTCAAAAACACAAATAAATAAAATTATTCTAAAACATACTTAACAATCTTGTAGATGTACTTCCTTCAGCATTACTACTTGCTGTCCATGTCGCCTTTTTAAAAATATTTTTATTTAAATTTTAAAACTATTTTAAGGACTGGATATATAAACTTATTAATTAAATTTAATAATTTTTCAACCAAAATTTGTATAATATTTAAATATTAACTCTAGTCATTATTCGCTTTCTTCTTCTTCGCTGTGCTGCTGCAACAGAAAGACTTCCAGCACTTCGACGGCGTTCTTTTTTATTTTGTTCTCTTCTAGCAGCACTTGCTCTAAATGGCACAAAGGGCAAAAACATTTTTTAAAAGTTTCTCTGAAATATAAAAATGTTCTCTAAATAATACAGTGTAAAAAGCAAAGTAAATTTATCAAAAAAAAGCTAATTAATTTATTTAGATAATCTTTTACTAATTTTGTTTAAATAATCATTAGATAAGTAATAATCTTTGTTCAAGATCAAATTATTGTGTAATTCCCGAACGAAGAAATAATGTATTAAATCGAATCCCCAACCTACACTATTATTCCTTATGTCAAGAAATTAAATAAAACTTAAAATAAAAGAATGTTCAAATAATATGGATTAAATTAAAAAATATACCTACCTATATTTGAAGAAAGAATTCTAAAGTAATTTTCTGTCCTTAAAAAGGAAGAGGATGGCACTTAAAAATAGGTGACACGTAAGGGAGTGTTTATGGGAAAATATTTTAAATAAAAAGAAGCAATTTATACAAACAAAAATAACTAAAAAAACAAACAAAAAAAGAAACAAATTTTAATATTTATTTTACTTTAAAAGTGTCATATTATAGGGTAAATTTAAGAAGGTTAAATTTCTTTTTTGTTTCAATTTGCGGCAATTACTAAGCTTAGAGGAAGGTAAAAATTTTATATAAAAATTTGTAGTTAGTAATTTAGATTGGGTTGAAGTAAGGCGTATATTGGGAATTTTGAGCTTTGCCTGAATCAAAATTTTGATCAGACCCGAATTCAAAACACAAAATAAAATCCAAAATTTAACCTTTAAAGTTTTAATTATTTTAAACATAATTTTAAATAAAACAATTAATCCTAGAAAAAGGTGGAAATGAGAAATGTTTTATTTTTTATACATATTTTTAAGAAAGTATATTTATATTTATTGGTACGTGGAGTAATGTCCTTTTTCTATCAAAATAAAGTAAAGAAAGAAGATTCTTTAAGGGGAACCCCGAGGGAATGTTTAGACATTCAAAAAGATATATCTGAATTTAGATAAAATTGAGGTAGAATACATATAAACTGAAAAGTTGGAAGAAAAATAAGAGAAAAAAATAATGGAAAGAGAGAGAATGTTTTTAGAAATTAAAATTAAATTTTAGTAAGGGGGAAAGTGTGAAAATTAAATTATTTAAAGAAAATTACTTGTATTTACTCACAAATGCTAATATAGTTAGTATTTTAAAGTTGTATTTTTTGATAAAATTTTATTTTTAAAATAAAATAAATAGGCACTCTCAGCATTTATTTACCTATAAAATCTTAAATTATTTTAGAATTATTTTTTTGAAAATATTCCTGTAAAATTAAAACTTTGCAATAACCCTAAAAACAAGCAAATAAACTTAGAAAAGAAGTGCTGTGATGCGTTAAAATTGTTTTGAATAAGTCAGTTTATTTTTAAGTATTCTTAGCTTTTTTAGGTAAATTATAGAATATATTTAAATGAGAAATAATAAGGAAACATAATTACCTATATTTTTTGAAATTTTTTATATTTAAAAAAATTTTTTTAATTTACAATCATTTTTTTGTTAAAAGATCATAACTTTCTGTTCGATATCATTAACGAGGATCAGATCAGAAAGTAAAATAATTCTGAGTATCGTCGAGATTGGTAATGAGATTCTCTCTTTTGAAATCGAAATAATTAGAATAAAAACAAGAAAAAGTGCAAGAATTTCATTCTAAAATATGAATAATTTTATTTTTTGTATAATTTTATTTGTCTTAATTATTTTTTTAAAAAAATAATTAAAATATTTTTTATTTAAAAATATATTTAATGTATTTATAATTAATTTTATATTAATTTTATATTAAATATAAAAATATATTTAACGTTATTAATTTAGTAGCAAAAAATAATTAATGAAATTTATTAACAAATTTTTTTATTAATCCGTTAATATCGAGAATGTAGAAACATTTATTTATAAACAAAGATAAAGAAGGAAAGAAGAATATTTGAAAATAAAATATTTTAGTATTATTTATATCATGGCATCTATTTTTACATTCATATTTTCTAAACGCCAGATCGTTTGATAAGAAAATCATTTCCACCTAATGAATCCTGTTTAAATAAAATAATTAAATAAGAAATATCCGTCACTAAATATTTAAATATACCAAAATAATTCTTTCTCGTTTCCCAACTTCTGCCATTCTTTTATTCGGATTGTGAGTCCTCCTTTGAGGAATAATAATTCCATTAATTTCATCATTTGATAAAATTGAAATATCCGCTGGTACAGGTTTGAACACCCATTTCTTTAAATAAAAAAATGAAAGATAAAATTTGATATTAATTAAAGCATTAATTAGGTATAAATTATTTTGAAAATTTAAAATAGAAAAAGGGAGGCTATCTAATTTTCAATTTTATTCTTGAATTAAATTATTTATTTTTTAAATTACCAATTGTTTATCTGGAATTGTTAAAGAATTAACTTGATTATTTTGAATAATTATAGCCAAAATTAATAGTGAAAATGAGGCGAATATAATATTTTAAAACATTTTTGGTTAAGTACATTGAATTATTGATAAATACATTTTAAATGAATATTTTTTTAATTAATATATTTTCACTATTAGACCCTAAAAATTATATTTAAATTTTTTGTTGTTGGTAATATTTTCATTCTAAAAATATATATATATTTATATAACGAGGATTGTCAGTTATTGGAGATCTTTGATTATTAGGAAAACTCCGAAAAGCAGAATCTTTTTTAATTTAAAATTTATAAAACAAACTTAGGTAATTAAATTTTATAAATTTAATCTAAAAACGGTTTGTTTTATTATATAACTTTTAAGTCATTATTTATCATCTGCTGTGAGCAGCTTTATATTATTTTAGAAACACCCTCTGGGTCCAAAAGCTCTATTAAAAAATGATGAGGGATGGAAACTACCTCTAAACTCTTGTTTACTAAAGGAATACTAGAATAAATTTTAATTCAATCGTCATTAGATTTTTATAGCTAATTAAATTGAATATTCATTTATTTTTTTGGATTTTGTACTGGAAAATTTTTAGGCTGACGACAAACTTTAAATAACACATTTGATAATAAAAATTTTAATTTAAATATAAATTAAATGTAAATAAAGTAAATACTAAATAAAAATTAAACGTGGAATTTTTTATAATAATTTTATAAAATGGAAGACTAATTAAAGTTAAAATTACACTGAATGTTAATGAACATAAATAAATTATTTAATGAGAGAACGACTGGTTATTTCTTAAAAGAAAATATGATATCTTTAATTTATCAGGAATAAATTTTAAAAACCAATTTTACAAGCTAAACATTCAGAGAAAATTATTTAAATAATACCTACTAAGTTTTATTTGACATGTTTATTTAAGTAAAAGTGTGGGAGGTATTTATGTATATAAAATTATTTTATAATTCTTTAATAAACTATTTTTATTCAAAATTGTGTAAATGATAGATTAATGAGATAAAAACATTAATTTATTAATTTTAAATGGTTCCTTTTATTTTGGCTTAAATAAAATAAAGTTTGTTCTTAACAATGTGATCAAAGGGTGTTATTAATTTTTAATTTAAATAGTATTCTTTAATTTTTTTATATTCTGAGAAATTTTAAGACAAAAATGTTTAAAAAATAATGAAATAGTTGAAGGATTAATTTAATAATATTTTTATTCCAATATTTAAATGTGATGGATGAATGGTGAAATTATATACATCCAAGTCTGAAAGAAAAACTTTAAAAAATTGTGTCGAGTGTACTAACTTGCAATAAATACATCATTTTTTGACAATATAGAAATTAATAAATTAATTTTTATTTTTTAAATAAATATTATAAGAAAATTTGTCAGAAACCGAAAATAATAATTAGCTTACAGATAAAATTTTTTGAAGATAACTAAACTATTCTTTATAATTCTTCGAAGATAAAAATGAAAAAAAACTATATAAATCTATTAATTTAATATTTATAAACACAAAAAAATATTACAAATAATAAATTTTGTTTATAAAACATTGAAGTGTAACATTTGGATATTAAAATAACAAGATAAAATATTTAAGTCGGAATTAGAATTTTATTTCTACAAAGGTTGGTAAATAGAGATAAGTATTCTTTTTTTAATTTCTTAAAAAATTATTTTTAAATAATAATTTCTTGAAAAAAATTTTTTGATTATAATTATTTAAAATAATTCTCATTTTAGTATATTTGTAATTCCTCCAACAGTTGAAACTCTTGTTTGTTTTTTTGTATAAATCTTTTTGATAATTGATAAAGTATCTGTCCGAACTGTTTTATTTAATGTTAAATAAATAATTGGAGGGAAACCTTTAAAACAATTATTTATTAAAACTTTAATTTTTAAATATTAGGGTTGTTATCAGTCCAAACAAATGGGGATGAGGGGGCCTCTTTCCGTTTTAACAGAATTACACCCCCCCCCTATGCAAAATTACCCATTTTCCTTAATTCATTCAAAAATATTTATTGTAAACAGAGATAATCTTCTTTAGTATTCACATATTGAGCTGTTAAAAGTGAATGAGCTGTCCTTCAGGCAAAAATTTTTTCCTGCAGTACAGAAAACTCAATTTAACTAACGCACTAAAAATTTTAAAATTCCTCATATTTTCCTGTTTATATAATTCCCGTTATTATACATACAAGTAATCATTGATAAAATCTGTATTTTTTAAAATGAAACTTACCATGGATATGCAACCTGAAAAATAAGAAAGTTGACTCTGGTTATAGTGACGGTTGGTTACGTGTTCAAACAAAATGATAATCAACAAAGACAAAGGGTTAACAAAGTTATTATGCACGCCTCCCTTAAACCACAATAAATTAAAAACCGCACAGTAACTATTTTGTTGAGTACCATTTTGTAAAGGCATCTTCGGTTATAAATCTACCTCCGATATAATGCCATAATTGGTTAATATTTATGGCATAAGTCGATCATTGACTATTTCTCCCTCAATTCTCAAAAATCCAAACTATCCCTAGTGTTTATATAACGGGAGTCAACTGAATAGAATAATTACCACGAAAAATGTGCCAACATTTGAAGAAAATATCCACTATCTGGATTTTTTAAATTATAGGAATAAACAATTCCTGTACTTGTATTAAACATTGAAATGATAAATACTTGAAGGAAAACCTTTAAAAAATAAATTACGCATGTTGTTTTAAGGTGATTCCTATTTAATAGCCCGAGTTAGTAACTGAATAGTTGGTACAATACCAGACGTTTTCATGATTATCCCAATTAGTATTTTCCCTAGGAAGCTATGGGCCTTTCGATTAAGGATTTTAGCTTGATTCAAGAATACTAACCATTTTCTCCTCTTTTGTAACACGATTAGAAAGTTCCCTGGCTTTGAAGAAAAAGCAAATTATAAAAACTGCATAAATTATTGGCGAACTTATAGCTAATATAATATTATGTAAGGTTATGTCGAATAAATTTTGTTGAAACTAAATTGATAATTTTATATTAAAAATAATTATTTTTGCAAACAATCTCCATTCTAAAGGGTACATATCCGGTTAATGGATCTAATAAAACTTCGAATGTTATTCCATTAAAAATATACGCATGTCGAAATAAAAGCCAATAAAGTCCATATAAATTGCAAAATGTTATCCAAATATAAACACGATTATTATGAAAAAGCTTATCAGCAATATTTGGAAATGCCATTTCAATACAACGATTTATTCCCAAAATCTAAAAACTACGAATTTAAAAATTTATTTATTTTATATGAGACCAAATCAGCGATACATTCAGAAGCCCAAAAAACTATAAAAAATAATTTTATTTTTAATTTTAACTTAATGATCATTCCAATTAGTGTTGACATTTTTGGGTCGAGCTGATATCCTGTACATAATTTTCTAAGTCCAATCTTATCGGGTCGGGGTTTAGAGCTCAAAATCAGAAATTGTTTTGTTTGTTACTAAAAATCTAAATGTCCCAGGTTGGAAACCCTAATTCCAATTAATGAATACCTAACTTACATAAAACAACACAACCAACAAAATATGTAGATATTGGTGCGGAGCAGTAAACAACTCCATACAAGCTAAAAACACCGAAAGCAAATGTTGGTACCCAAAGAGTTCCGATATCCAATATAGAGAGATAAATTAAAAATATATAACACGGATTTTTGGCTCTATTCTTCCAAAAAGAGTAAAGACAAGGAAAATATAAAGGCTGAATTTTAAAAATAATTAATTTAAAAATAAAATAGTACATAATATATGCAGCCTAATATTATGCAAATAATTGCAGCTAAAGGATATCTTCTTTGTTCTATTGGAACATCATCAACATTAATTCCTGTACAATTATAAATTCTGTCAAATTCATCTCGATTCCACAATATATATTCCATTTTAATTATTACTGAATTTAGAAATCATTGGTACTTTTCCGTTATAGCGCCACACATAAAAAGTGTTTAAAAATGTTATGAATATTGACAATATATGTCATTCGAATAAGCTCATCGAGCTGAGTTGAATGGGCTCGTAACTTTAACTTTTTCCATTCAGGTCGGACAAAGTAATTTTCACTTAAAGGATATTACGGGTTTATTTAAATATCGTGACAGGATTTTGGTCGAAAGAGGTAAATTAATGTTTGGCCTTAATCTTTTAAATTTCTTGCTAAATTAGATGTGAAAAATTATAATGTAAATTAGAAGGCAGAAATTTTTTAAAATAATATTATTGTCAAAAAATAATTATACTACACGATTCTATAGGTCAGATGAAAATTTACTATGTATTATTATTTGAAAAGTCTGTGCATTATATTGTAAAATACGTTCGCAGAAAGACTGTCTACTATTGTTTATTTTAAATAACATTTAAAAAATTTATACTGTAATAATTAAAAAGAAAGTTTTCTCAAAAAAAAAATAAAAAATTTTCCTTTTAACTTTATGTTTTTAATTAGCTTTATTTGTATTTCGGTGGATAATTTATATTGTATATTTTGAACCAAAAATTTTTTAATGGATATATTATAGATAATATTGAAAGATAAATAATCTTGAAAATCAAAAAGAAAATTAAAAAACGAGAAAATAATTTGCAAATGTAGAAGTAAAAACAAAAAACAATTGTTAATTATTCTACAGTTCCTTTTAAGCGATAAAGTAGTCGGCGACAACGTGTCCTTGACCCTCATAATTACCAGCTTTGAAAAACTCTTTTCTCGGTTGTCAATTTAATTAATTATTTTTTAATTAAGAAATCTTATTTATTATTTTCAATCAGGTATTTTTAAAGACGTTTTAATATTTCCGAGTTAATGAGCAATCAAGTGCAGCAAAATCGTTTCGCTGAGCCAAAATTTTTGCAAAGTCAACCACCCGAAAATAAGTAATTATTTACATTTTTTCTTTAAAAATTAAAAATTTTTTAAATATTTAAGAATTCCAATTGAAGGGCGTCGAAATGTTTTAGTTTGTGCTGCTCTTCCTTATGTTAATAATGTCCCTCATTTGGGTAATATTATTGGGGCTGTTTTGAGTGCTGATGTTTTTGTAAGATATTGTAATATGCGAGAGTATCAATGTCTTTATATTTGTGGAACGGATGAATATGGAACGGCGACAGAAATTCGAGCATTGACAGGTTTTTTGCGAAAATTTTGAAATTAATTTTTTATTTAATTATTTTAAGTATTTTAAATTTTATTATTTTAATTCCTCGCTTTTTGTTAGCCTAATTCGATCAAAATAAAACTCCAGAAAATTATCTATTTTTATTAATTTCAAATTATTTAAGAGGGTGTTTCTCCAAAAGAAATTTGTGATAAATTCCATAAACTTCATAAAGAAGCGTATGACTGGTTTGGGATTGATTTTGACTGTTTTGGCCGAACATCTTCAGAGCACCAGACAGAGTTTGATTTTTTCTTAAATTTTTTAAAGCTTTTTTTAGAACTGTTCAAGATATATTTCTTAAAATTCATAATAATTCTTTTACTTCTGTTGGTATTCAAAAACAGCTTCGATGTTCTAATTGTCAAAAGTTTGCAAGTTTTTTATTTTGTTTAATAAAATTTAATTATTTTATTTTTCCTAAAAATCTATCGAGAATTTTTCATCAGTTTTTATCTCATTTTTGGTAATGGTTTGGAATTCGGCCCCCTTTTTTTACTTTCTATTTTTCCCTATTTCTCATTTTATTTCAAATTATATATTCGAAGGACCCCTTCGAGCTGATTGTGAATCCAATGATATTAAACAATGAAGCTCAAAATGGTCAGGAAACGAAAAAAGAGGGGCGACTTCCAAACTTTTACCAATTTTTTACTTAATATATAACATTTTTATTTTTTCTGTTTGTGAGATTTTTTAATTTTTTGTTTATTTTTAGTCATTTCAGTTTTTTGGAAATCCCTTCTAAATTCCAAATATATTAATTAAATTTTTAATTTAAGCTTATCCCTGCCTTTAGATTTCTTGCTGATCGATTTGTTCGTGGAACTTGTCCTCATTGTAAATTCCTTGATGCTCGTGGTGATCAATGTGATAAATGTGGCCATCTTTTGGATGGCGTTGAACTTGTTGAACCAAGATGTCTTATTTGCGGGAGCGAGCCGCGTATAGAGGAATCTGAACACATTTTTCTGAATTTGGATCAGCTTTCGGTTTTTTTGCATTTTATTTTAAAAACCAAAATATTTGAGATATTTGCTTAATAATATTTTTAACTACAACACTAACAAGGGAACTTTTGAACTGTCAGCCCTATAACTTTTTAGTTTTATATTCCTAATCAAAAAATCCGAAAGTTTTTCAGAATAAATCGATGATGCTCTATCGATTGGCACAAAAAAGTATGAAGTTTTGACTGTCAGTTTGAGAAGTTCTCTTTAAGTTAGGGCTTTCTACGAATTTAATTATCGCATACCAAGGGCGTATCCAGGGGGGCTGGGGGTTTGAAGGCCTACGACCCTCAAATTTTAAAAAATTTTCGCCTGCGGCGCTGAAAAGATAAAAATTTATGTACTAAAAAATTTGCGTTCGGAACTCCAAAATTTTGGCGCACACCCAATGTTAGCCCCCCCCCCCCCCGAAACCGACCCCCTGGATACGCCATTGTCGCATACATAATCTTTTTTTCAGCCAAAAGTCCAATCCTATTTGGATAGCGTTATTGACTCTCCCAACTCACATTGGTCAACAAATGCAATTTCTATCACCCGTTCTTGGATGAAGACTGGCCTTGAACGACGTTGTATAACTCGTGACTTGAAATGGGGTATTCCTGTTCCTCTCCCCCAATTTGCTTCAAAAGTTTTCTATGTTTGGTTTGATGCTACAATTGGTTATTTATCCATAACAAAATCTTTACTTGGCTCTAAATGGGTTAATTGGTGGAAAAATCCTGAGCAAGTTGAACTTTACAATTTTCTGGGAAAAGATAATGTCTCCTTCCACACAATTATTTTTCCTGCTTCTCTTTTAGCAACTGGTGAAAAATATACTCATCCAAGGCAATTTTATTTTTTATTGTTTTGTATGAAATTTTAATTTAAAGGCATATGTGTGCAACAGAATATTTAAATTATGAGGACCAAAAATTTAGTAAATCTAGAGGTGTTGGCGTCTTTGGTGATACTGTTTCCCAAATTGGAATTCCAGCAGATGTTCTACGTTTTTATTTAATTTATATGCGACCAGAAGGGCAGGATACATCTTTTTGTTGGGAGGATTTGGTTTTAAAGGTTTTCCTATTTTCAATCCTATTTAACTAGCTTTTATTATTTTTATCACCGATTACATTTTTTAGGTCAACTCCGAATTATTAGCTAATCTGGGAAATTTTGTCCATCGTGCACTTAGTTTTCTATCTTCTTTTTTCTCTGGAATACAACCCAGCATTGAACTAACTTCCGTGGAAGATGAGCTTTTTACTTTGATTGATCAGGATTTAAAAGAATTTATTTCTGCAATGGAAGATGTTCGTATGCGTGATGCTCTCCATCAAATTCTATCGGTATCTAGGAGAGGAAATCAATATATGCAAGTTGGACAGCCGTGGTTGTTAGTCAAAAGCGATAAAAAGGAGGACAAGTAATTAGAGTTTTAATATTTTTTATTAACATTGGCATCATTTTAAATTAACATACATATTTTTAATAAAGAAAAATATAATTTATGTTTTTAGACAACGTGCACAAACAATAATTGGTGTCTCCGCAAATTTGTCACTTTTTCTTTCAATAATGCTTCAACCATTTATGCCAAAAACAAGTGCCAGCATTCGTGAGCAATGCAATATTCCTTTGCCAATGGTTTTACCTGAGCATTTTACTTTGCTTCTCAAAACAGGACATCAACATAATAAAGTATTTAATTTTTTAATTTTAAGACCCATCTTATTTTTTATCGCCTGACATGAGACAAAAATTAATTCGAGAATTTACGTTCTATTAAAATTCATTGCACCTTTATGATTACAATTATTGATCTCTTTTTCTTTCATTTAAGACCCAATGTTTTTTTGCTTCTCTCTACTCTTTTTTTTCGACTATATTTGTGCACACTTTTTCCATTAATATTTAACAAACTGACTGGTTATTTGTTTTGGGTTTAATTACTGATTAAATTAAAATTAGTTATATTGAATTTTAGGCACTTTTTTCTCTATCTTTTTTAATAATTACCGGATTTTTTTATAATTTTATACAGAATCATTTACCCTTTAAATTTCTAATTTTATTTCTTTTATTTTAGCCTTCACCTTTATTTGCAAAAATCGAACCAAATAAAGTTGGAGAGTGGAAAGCATTGTTTGGCGGTGATCAAAATTCTACAGCTGTCAACGGAACTCACAACAATTCCAAAACATCACCCAAAAAGATTAAACAACAAAATCAACAGAAAAAATGTATTAAAAATTGTTTTATTTTAATTAAATAAAAAATAAATATTTTTTATTTAATTATTTTATTTAAAAATGGTTTAAAACTTTAACCTTTATTTATTTTAATCTTTTTTTTGGGGGGGATTAATCAATTTAATTCTAATATTATTACAAACAAATGTTTCACCGCTACCTTAATTATTCTTCTCGTAGAATATTTTCAAAAACTGTCAATGGAATTTTATTTGACTGTAAACATTTTAATAGTAATTAAATAATTAATTTTTGAATGATTTTTAAAATTTAATTTAAAATTTTTTAGCAAAAATGGCCTCGTCAGATGCTGTTGATTTGTCTTCTATTGACAGTAATAAATTATATAATGAAGTTTTGGCAAAATTTCAAAAAGCAAGTTAGTTTTAAATTTATTTAATTTTTGTTAATTATTTTATTTTTTAGAGGAAATTTTTGTGGCAAAGGAGATGACTCGATTAGATGCTGAGAACAAAGCTTTACGTGAACAAATTGAGGAATTTAAAATTAAGCTAGGATATGTTGGACCTTTATTTTCGCCTCCAAAAAGTTTTTGAGATTTTATAATTAAATATTTTTAAATTTGTTTTTAGCCAGTAGTAGTGCACCAATTAAAACGATACCTAAAGATGACCCGAAATCTGATGTTTTAAAACAACCTAGTCAGATAACGACATCGACTGTTGATAATGATGAGAATATTGTTCAGAAACCAAAACAATCGAAAAAATCGGAGAATAAAAAAGCTGCGGCTTCAAACGTTGATACTGGTGGAGGAGTAGAAATTGATGTTGGTCGATTAGATCTGCGAGTCGGCAGAATTCTTAAAGCAACGAAGCATCCAGATGCCGATGCTCTTTATGTGGAGGAAATTGACCTTGGTGAAGAGAAGCCTAGGACGGTTGTTTCTGGCCTTGTTCGTTTTGTGCCTTTGGAAGAGGTTTGTTTGAATTTTTATTGGGATTTTTAAGTTTGACTTTTCAGATGCAAGATCGATTAGTTGTTTGTCTATGTAATTTAAAGCCAGCAAAAATGCGCGGTGTTGAATCTCAAGCAATGGTTATGTGTGCATCCACACCGGAAAAAGTTGAAATTTTGGAGATTGACTCAAGTTGTGAGCCAGGAGATGTTGTTATGTGTGAACCTTTTGCTCATCGTCCTGATTTGCCTTTTATGAATCCGAAGAAAAAAATATGGGAAGGAGTGGCGCCGGTGGGTTTTATTGAAAATATAGCGTTAAATATACACTCGAATCTTGTCTGTACTTTACGGGCCAACGTAATAAGAAAAGGGGTTATCCCTCGGACCACACGTCTCTTTATGAGAGAGGCTGACAAGGGAACATTTCGAACTGTGAGTAAAAATTTCGTAATAATTTTTATACCATCGTGTAGAGCATAGTCGATAACCTATTGCCAATTTTTGGCTTTTTTTGCCCTGACCCCCATTTCGGAAAGTTATAGGGCTTCAAAGTTTTCGACTTTTGGAGTGGTTGAGTCTCCCTCATAAAGAGAGATTTTTCTTTTATTAAGGAGAAAAAAAAGACTCCCATCCTCCTTTTTTCCTTTCCTTTTCTTTTCCAATATTAGTTAAAGAAAGAGAAAAGGAGGAGAGAAAGAAAAGGAAAAGAGGCATCTCTGCCATCTCCTTATTTTTCTTTTAATTTCCTTTTAACGCCAAGTACGAATTAATTTTCCTCGTGCTCGTACCAGGTGCTATTGAGATTCAACTGAATTAATTTATTAAGGATCTATCCGTTTCTGAGAATGGTGAATGTGTTTATAAAGGACATCAATTACGTGTGTTTCGAAATGGTTCATCACTCAAAGCAAGAACATTGTCTAATGTGCCAGTGAAATGATATTATTTAGTTTTTCCATTAAGGATACTTTTTGTCTTGCAATCTTTTATACTCAGAAGCTGTTTTCTACTATTTTTACGAATATTATACTGAAATTTTTTCTAAAATCCTAGACATTCGGCTGATAGCTTCGTTATTATCTGTTTATCTTTCCATATCTTTAATCCTCACTCCCTGCTCACAAGATTTTGACAAGATTGCCATAGTGCCAGTGAATTTTTACAAATTTCAGAATTAAGGCAAAAGAAGTTTTTAACGAGATTGTCAAAATATGGGGGGAAAGAAAAATGTGGTGAGATAATCAGCTAAACTATTGTTTTTTATTGACAGGATCATATAGAAAATTTTCTCTTGATTTAAGTATTTGTTTTTGTTCTTTTGTTTGACTGTTAAATTGTTGTTTTAAATAAAATGTATGATAGTACTAATCTCAAGTTTATTTTTATTCTTGTTTCTGTAATACAACATTTACGTACAATGTACAATATTTAAATATTTTGGGAAAAGTTTTTTACCTTTCAGCCTTTTTTACCCCTTGCACGTTTACTCTAAAAGAAAAAATTCTCTTTCTTTTTGAGAGTATACACTGCAGTCATTCTTTTCATTTTATAGTGAATGTGAGAGTGCTTTAACTCTCTTATGCTAATGTTGGGTGACACGCCAGCCAGCACTACCTTCATCTCACTATTCCCAACCATGTACCTCTTACATTACATTTTTATATTGATTTTGGTGTTTTTACACTCGTTATTTCATTTTATATATTACCCAAAATTACATTATAGACAATTTGTTAATTTTCTCTTAAATTCCTAATTGTTTTTATTTTAAAGTAGGGAATAAAGGTGAACAATGGAATTTCTAAAGCATGAGATAGGTGAATTCACTCCAGATGCAAAAACTGAATCGAGTATTCGACGTTCAGCAGAACTTTATATAACTACAAATCCAGTATTCAAAGCAGAGCGTGAGGATATCACACGGCAACGACTAGTGTTTGCCGCAATTGTAAGTGATCACTACGATGTCCTTTTCAACGGAACGAGTAATGAACGTGCTCCTTTGTGGGAGGAAATTCGCTTATTTATGATTGAGAATGGTGCTGCAACATTAGGTGATAAGGATTGGAAATATACGGGCAGTTGTTATTGGCAGAATATTCGAAAGGTGAATTGAATTTTTGACTCTAGTTTGAAAATAGAATCAACGCAAAATTATTTTAAATTCAGGAATCAATTCGTCGCATGGCAAAAATGAAAATAGGTACGGTAAAACAGGCAAGACCTGGACAACTTGAATTGGATCGTCTTGTCAGCATTATTATCGAAAAGCGTGGGCCAGGCTCGGTATGTTTCATTGCATTTCTTCATCTCCTCTTGTAAAAATTCAAATTTTTCTTTAAATATTAGCTTGAAACAGTCATAAATCATTACGGTCTTGCTTATATTGAACGTGAATCCGGAGGTGGAAACAAAATTGTTGATAGAGAAATTGATGATATGCCTCAAGAAAAGCCTTCAACTTCATTAGTTTCTTCAAATCACCCTGTCAGGCACTCAAAACAACTTAGAAATTCTGCTAGTCCAGGTGTTCCACAAAAAAAAATAAATTTTAAATTCAAATTAATTTTTAAAGACGTTTTTGAAGAACAAAATAACCAAAGATTTGTTAATACTCAACAATCGTTAGATCAAGTTATGAAAAATACTTCAATGAAAACTTCTGTTCAAAATAATCAACAGCAACGGCAGACATCATCACCATCTACTTCACATATCGCTCAACCAGCAAAGGTGATGAATGGATTTTTTATAAATAAAATTAATTATCTACAATACCGAACAAAAGTAATGACCCCTTGGTATGAAAATTTTTAAAAAGTGATTATTTTGACATGGGAAGGATAAATGTTTTACTTCCCTTTTAATAATCAAAATTCACAATATTAAGGTACTTTTCACGGAAAAAATTTTCCCCAAAACCCTAATCCAGTTATTTTCTCGCCAAGGATCATTTTGACCGGTAGTAAATAGACAATATATAAATATGTATATCAAATATAGAAACCATTAAAAGGCAATACTCGAAATCATTTTATATTATATTCCATATTTATTACCTACAAACAGAGGTGGGTCGGAATTCCGATTTCCGACTTCCGATTTCCGATTTCCGACGTTTTTTTCCTTCCGATTTCCGATTTCCGAAATTTTGGAAAAATTTCCGATTTCCGACAATTCTTAGGGAATATTTCCGACTAATACTTTTTCCAAAATTTTTAAAATTTTCGCCTGCGGCGCTGAAAAAGGAAAAAATCTGGCTTCTAGCTTTCCAAAATTTTCGCCTGCGGCGCAAAAAATGGAAGAAATCTGGCTTCTTGGGCTCAAAAATTCTCAAAATTTTCGCCTGCGGCGCAGAAATGAAAGATTTTTAGCTTAAGGCTCCCAAAAATCCCTAAAATTTTGCCTGCGGCGCTATAAATGAAAGATGAATGGTATATCGGAGGATTAGGATGGATTAAGGTGGACTTTGAGTTATATTGTGTGATTTCTAGTGGTCATAGGTAATAACGAGGGATCTGGGTGTGCTATTGAGGTATTGAGTCTTCGATCATTGTGCGGCTCTTGAAAACTTTAGCTCTGTATTTCAAGCAGGGGTGGGTCCTAAATTTCCTTTATCAAATCTTTTTATATCTCATTCCTCTATCAGTCCTCAATTTTAATCTCCAAATATCCCTATTAATTCTATAAATTCTCTGATATCCCGTCTAATCAACAAAATCCCACAATATCTCTTTTAATCCCTTCGAATTTGACTTTTGAGTTGCAAAAAGAACATTTACTCCCTCAAATTACACTCAAGAAGGCCAAAATTTGCCACCTTACAATTTTAAATATTATTTCAGTTATGAAAATAAAAATTTTATTTCCGATTTCCGCCTTCCGATTTCCGGCGTTTTTTTCCTTCCGATTTCCGATTTCCGAAAAAAAATTTTGATTTCCGATTTCCGAGTTCCGACTTTTGAGCCATTTCCGATTTCCGACAGTTCCGATTTCCGACACCTCTGGCTGTTCCGACCCACCTCTGCCTACAAATTACTATAACATATTCTGTTAATAAAATTAGAAAATATTAAAAAATTAACAAATAAATTTTTAATTCCTTTAAAGCTAATACAAAATTCTTCAATGTCCATCGATTTATCAACTAATGAGAATCAACTTTCAAGTTCATCACCATTTAATTCACAACAATTAGGAATTTCTGTAACAAAAACACATTCACAATTAATTGCTGGTGGACATTCAGAAATGGCTTTGGAATTTGAAACACAACTTAAACAATTAATTAATGGATATAAAGCTTGGATGTTTGATCAATTATTTCAGCAACAACAAGGAGAAACTGAAGATGAATCTTTGATTGGATATCAACAAAGACAAAATCAAACAGGAAATGGAGGAAGTGCAAATGATGTTAAAAGGCCAAGATTGTGATTTTAATAGATTTTTGTTTTTAAATTATATTTTAGCTTGATTATATATTTATTTCATGTATTATTAGAGGGACTAGGATTTATGGGCAAATGCCTGTTTTTTCCTAGATAGGCCTGACGCTTGAACGTTCAATTCAGGTGTTATTTTGATTGCTTTTAAATCTCCTTGAAAATTTTACCAACAAACTTTTTGCAAACAAAATAATTACTATAATTTGTTTTATTCGTAACTGTGCTCGTTAATTTGGGATCACCCCAGAATATCTACACCCTAAATATCGCACCCAAAATATCGATGACCCTAAATATCGACACCCAAAATGACGAATTACCCAAAATATCGAATTTTTTAAATTTCATAATTATGTATTCCAATGATCGGGAATGATGTTCCAACATCGGGGAATTGTATTTTCGATCGAACTGACCATAACCATTCATCTTGGAGATCGATCACTCTCTCTTTGATTGGACATATTAGTCAAATTGATGTTTGTTCCATTGTTGGACATTATTGGAACGATTTCCCTATGATAAAAAGACTTCCCCGTCCTTGGAATACATAATTATAAAATTTCAAAATTTTCGATATTTTGGGTAATTCGTCATTTTGGGTGTCGATATTTAGGGTCATTCGATATTTTGGGTGTAGATATTTTGGGTGTAGATATTTAGGGTGTAGATATTCTGGGGTGGAGTCCGTTAATTTAAATTGAATAAACTCAAGTCAGAAAATAAAGTTTCCCGATCATTTCTTGTCACCCTGTACACTCTGTTACAAAATTATCCCCACACTGCAAAACAGTATATATGTATATGTTTTGGGCGAGTATCAGTGTATATCTAGCAGGAATGTCACGGTTTTTTTGACCCAAACCCCGACCCGACTTTTTTCAACCCTTAACATCCTTCATATCTAGTCTAAATCTTCATTTATCCAAGCATACTATTCATGTTGCCAATCGGTGAAATTTTTTGACGAAAATTTTTAAATAAAATTTTTGTATCATTTCTAATTGTTTTGTTTAATGTTAAATAAACAATTGGTGGAAAGCCTTTAAAATTTTGGGGGTTTTGTTTATGCTTTTTTATAATTTAAATATTTAAAATTACCGTGAACGTGAAGCCTTAAAAATATAAAAATTAACTTTTAAATTATCTAAATAATTTAATGAATTACCAAGAAAAATGTGCCAACATTTGAAGAAAATATCCACTATCTGGATTTTTTAAATTATAGGAATAAACAATTCCTGTACTTGTATTAAACATTGAAATGATAAATACTTGAAGAAAAACCTTAAAAAATAATAAATAAATTATCACAAGGGTGTTGAAAATTCATAAAAAATTTTAATTAAATTATGTTAGCACGTCTTAGGGCAGGGACTGGGTTTCTGGATTTTTTTGAAAATATTTTCCGTATAATTTGTATTAATTGCCTTCCCTCAAATAATTACTCCACTTCCATTAATTACCCCATCCAGCGATAGATTGAAACAATAATTACTCCCAAACAAATGCCCTAAAACACGTTCAAATTTTAAACCTCATATGTATAATTACCCTCCCTCGATTAATTACTCCCTTCAGCGGAAGGTCGAAACAATAATTATCCAGAGTAGTTATTAAAGGATCTACGGTATATAGAACTACCAACCATTATTTCTTCTTTTGTAATTTTATTAGATAGTGCTCGAAATTTAAAAATTAAGCAAATTGCAAATAAAGTATAAATTATTGGTGATCCTGCAGCCAATATAGTATTATGTATTGTTAATTCTATTAAATCTTCTTTAAACTATAAATATTTAAATCTATATAAATTACAATTTAATAATTAATACAAATTCCATTCTAAAAGGTATATATCCAGTTAAAGGGTCATATAAATCTCCAAATTCCAATCCATTAAAAATATAAGGATGTCGAAATAAAAGCCAATAAAGTCCATATAAATTACAAAAAGTTATCCAAATATAAACTCGATTATTGTGAAAGAGTTTTTTCGCAATTTTTGGAAATGCCATTTCTAGACAACGATTAATTCCCAAAATCTAGAAAAATACAATAAAAAACTGGTCCTAAATCATTTATATTTTAATTGGCTAAAAGAAAATGAAATTAAACAGAAAATGAGATTGAGATTTTTCGAAAAATGAGATTTTTCTGTATTACCAAAAATACCGATTTATATACTACATCAATATTACCGAAATCACTATTAATTAAATTAATAGAATATTTAATTTTTAATTAAAAAACCAAATCTCCACTACATTCAGCAGCCCAAAAAACTGAAATATAAAATTATTAGAGACGGCAAATTTATATCCTCAGAAAGGCTATGAAAAACTTTTCAATCTTTTAATAACTTTGGGTTACAATATTTCATTAATATTTGTAAAACTAACATAAAAGATCACAACCAGCAAAATAAGTTAAAAAAGGTAAAGAGCAATAGACAACACCATTTAAGCTAAAAATTCCTAAAGCAAATGTTGGCACCCAAAGAGTTCCAATATCCAATATAGAGAGATAAATTAGAAGTATATAACAAGGATTTTTGGCTCTATTCTTCCAAAAAGAGTAAAGACAAGGAAAATATAAAGGCTGAATTTTAAAAATAATTAATTTAAAAATAAAATAGTACATAATATATGCAGCCTAATATTATGCAAATAATTGCAGCTAAAGGATATCTTCTTTGTTCTATTGGAACATCATCAACATTAATTCCTGTACAATTATAAATTCTGTCAAATTCATCTCGATTCCACAATATATATTCCATTTTAATTATTACTGAATTTAGAAATCATTGGTACTTTTCCGTTATAGCGCCACACATAAAAAGTGTTTAAAAATGTTATGAATATTGACAATATATGTCATTCGAATAAGCTCATCGAGCTGAGTTGAATGGGCTCGTAACTTTAACTTTTTCCATTCAGGTCGGACAAAGTAATTTTCACTTAAAGGATATTACGGGTTTATTTAAATATCGTGACAGGATTTTGGTCGAAAGAGGTAAATTAATGTTTGGCCTTAATCTTTTAAATTTCTTGCTAAATTAGATGTGAAAAATTATAATGTAAATTAGAAGGCAGAAATTTTTTAAAATAATATTATTGTCAAAAAATAATTATACTACACGATTCTATAGGTCAGATGAAAATTTACTATGTATTATTATTTGAAAAGTCTGTGCATTATATTGTAAAATACGTTCGCAGAAAGACTGTCTACTATTGTTTATTTTAAATAACATTTAAAAAATTTATACTGTAATAATTAAAAAGAAAGTTTTCTCAAAAAAAAAATAAAAAATTTTCCTTTTAACTTTATGTTTTTAATTAGCTTTATTTGTATTTCGGTGGATAATTTATATTGTATATTTTGAACCAAAAATTTTTTAATGGATATATTATAGTAATTGTGAGTAAATAATTTTAATGTCTTGTGAAAAATATAAATATTTACATTATTTTAAATTTAAAAAATTTATGGTAAATATTAAATAATTTACAGAAAAAATTTAGAAAAAATATTTATGATAAGCAATTAATTAAAATTAAATTAAAATTAATTATTTAATAATTCTCTTCAAATTTTTTAAAAATTAATTTCCATTTGTTAATATTGGAGAGGTTGATCCATTATTAGGTTTATATTGATGTAAAAGTACAGCAATTTTTGAAAGTGGGGATATTTTTTGTTTTCCATTTTCTTTTTCTTGTTTAGAAATTAATGTTTGGATATATGAAGTTAATAAATCTGTTAAAAATAAATTTTAGAAAAAAATATATTTTTGTACAAACCATCCAATTTATGTCCAAGTATTGTTTCAAACAATAAACGATTTCCGTTATCCAAAGTTAAATGAAAATATCTACAAAAAAATTAAAATTATTTTTTAAATTTTATTTTACGTATTTGCTGATTGCCAATTTAAAAGTTGTTTAAATCCATGTGTTCGAATATATTTTTTACTTTCCAATTCGTATAAACTCATTCCATCTCTAAAAATAATAATTAAATTATTTAAAAAAATTATTTTAAAGTTTTTACTGATTTATTGCTATTAATAATTTAGAACATAATGTTGGGTCTGCAGATTGTTTAACCTGTAAATTAATTAAATAACAAAAGATAATTTAAATTATCATTAGTAAATAAGAAGAAAGTCGTCTACAAAAAAGACTACTATCCTACTCCTACTACTACTACTAATCGGGAATTTATTCCCTGGTACACTCCAAAAAAGGGGAGATATCAATTAATATCACACAAATTAATATCAAAAAATTCATAAAAATTTACTTCAAAAAATGCCGACCCAAATGTTGGCTCTTTAGCAATTCTTTGGAGAAAACAAAGTTTAGCTTCCGTTGATGTTTTTGGCATTCCTTCTTTTTGTAATTCAGCAGAAATTAACTTGAAAATATTTTTTTAAAATTATTTTATTCAAAAATAAAAACTTTTTTCCATTCATTTGGATTGTGAGATTTGAGAAGATCTCTTTAAAAAAGAAGAATAAATTTTAATTTTAATATCTATTTTTTAAATTTACATAGGTATTAATTCATGTAAAATATGTTGTAAATGCTGTATTGGAGGTTGTTTATCATCTTTCGTTTGTGCTCTTAAAATTAAAGCAGCAAAATGAATAGCTTCATTTTTATCAATTTTATGATATCCTCTCAAATATTTTGGTAATTCCTTTTAGAAATTAATTTTTTAAAAATATTTCTAAAATACTTGTGGATAATTAAAAATAATATCTTGTCTCAAATCTTTTCCAGGTTTAACATCTAACCATAATTTTCTCATAAAATGAACCTAAAAATATTTTTTTATTTATTTAATTATTCTTTTAAAATTTACTTGATAATTAAAATTTATTTGAGAATTAACAACTTTTCTTCCCCCATTAATTACTTGTTCTCTTCTAGAATTTTTTCTTGCCCAATCTTGTATTTGATTAATAAAATCAAAAAAGTATTCTTTATCAGGCATACAAACAACTTTAATTTAAAAAATATGAGAGAGGTTTTTAATTAAAGATTTTCTACCTTTTTCCCCCAATTTAATAAATAATCCAAATCCTTGAAGTGAATTTAAAAGGCCGAGACGAGCTGCTATTTTTTTAGAAAAATCTTTTGCACGAGTCCAACTTTCAACCTTTTAATTAATTTTTATTTTCTTTAATATTTATTTTAATTAAATTAAAATTATTTATTTATTTTTTGTTTTCACAAATTAATTAAAAAATTTTTTTTTCAATTTAAATACTTCTATAGTTTCTTGAGTTCCATCAGGTAAATAAAATTTATGATAAATTTGTGTTTGTCTATATTGAATAGCTTCTAGCTCGACTTGATGAGGAGGAGACAGGCGACAATATTGTTGTTCTGTTGTTATTAATTCACTACATTGACTTAAATAAAAATTAATTTTTGGAAAATTCTTTAAATGTTCGTAAGGAAAATATTATTTGGAGAGAATACTTTAATTCCCCTTACTTTAATGCTTTTTGTAATCTCATAGCACAATCAGCAGCCATCGGCACTAAACGAGTTCTCAAAAAATGTTCAACTTCCCGACACAAAAACTTTAAAAAATACTTTTAAAATTAAATTATTATCAGAAAAAACTCTAGATGGAGGGAAAAGTCCAATACAAAGCCAAATTAATTCCCAACCACGTTCTTCACTTAAAGGATTTGGATTGTCTGTTAATTGTTTAATTAATTGACAATAAATTTCATCACGAAGAATTTCCTTTAAAAAAATTATTTTTTTTCAATTAAAATTATTTTAAAATTTACATATTTAAGTGCCGGAGTAAATATATAATCTGTATATTCCAAATAAAATTGTTGGGGATGAGAAACATAATCTCCCATATATTTGAGAATAAATGAGTAGGAAATTAATGACTTTAAATTAATTAAATTAAAAATATTTATTTTTAATTACTTCTCTAATTATTGCTTCATTTCCTTGTTCAGAAATTCTTTTAAGTAAAGGAGCTCGTAAGGGCTCAAAAGAATGTCTCCAAAGTTCAGGTTCTGGACTTCCTCCTCCATTATAGGCACCAAAAACGTCTTTCAAATTTTTAAAAAAATATTTCTAAACTAAAAAAAATAATTACCAGAAGGCCTATTTCCGTCTTCTGGTAATCGGAAATTTGTAGAAGAAAATCGTTCCAATGTGTGAGGTTGGGGAAATGGTCCACAAATTCTGAGAGAAATATGAAAATATTTTTTTGTTTAATAATTACAAAGGCATTCCAAAAGGATCTACAGCAGCTGTATAAAATGTTGGGTATTCAAATAAATCATTATTTTGTTTAGATTCTGTTGTATTTATTATTTCTTGTTCTATTATTTTTTTAGATGAAAGAATGTTCTTTAAAAATTATAATTAAAGTTAAAAAATCTTTAATTTAAAAAACATTTAATTTTTCTTTTGAGGGTTTTTCTGTGCACGCCAAAATATTTATTGAATGAAGGGGAACCTTTCCACACATTTTTGAACGAGTATTTTCAACATTTTCAATTAAATCTTCTTCATTTTTTCCTTCTTCATTATTTAAATATTTATTGAGAGGGGAAGACAAAATTAATAAATCCCCTTTTAAAAGGCTTAAAACTGCTAAAATTGAAAGGTATTTTTTAATAAAAAATAATTATTAGAACAATTTTCTGAAGACTGCATTTTGTGTTGGACAGTACAATGATTGTAATCTTTTAATGCTATAGCATAAATTGAATTTTGATGAAGACCTAAATAAATTGAAAGAATTTTTGATTAAAATTGGGAGAAATATTTTTGTGAAATTTTAGAGGAAAATTTTTTGAAGAATTTTTTAACATTAAAATATTTTAAAATATTTACTTTTTAAGATATGTAATAATAAATGTGACAATTCTCTAGCTAAAGGCGATTGAAAGGTATACCGATCTCCATTTAATAAACTAATAAATATTGCATCAGCCCCTTCATGTTTTGATCTTTAAAATATTTTAAATTAATTATTTAATTATTCCAAAAACACCTTCCATATCCAATATTTGCCAATTCAATAAATTCAATTTCGAATAAAATTTGTTGTTTATTTTGATTTTGTATATCACAACAACGGGCATCTAAAAGGGATATTCCACGTGAATTTACAGCCATAGTAAGTTGATTTACAGGGAGAGGAGGGCCAGAAAATTTGTAAACTTCGAAGAATCTTTAAACAAAAAATTCATTTTAGAATCTAAATTAAATATTTATTTAGTACCTAGAAAAGTTTAATGGCCAATTTTTGGCTGCAAATTTAAGAACATCACATTTTATTTGTTTAACACTTGGAGGTAATGTGTCACCATTATTAAGGATTTTCTTAATTTTTTTTTAAATTTTAATTAATTATTTATTTATTTTTTACTTTTCTAAAAGCATGTAAAATTAATTGAATCCATTTTTGACATTCTTCTTCTTCCTCATTTATTTCTTCTTTTCTGTTTCCGTCAAAATCTTCATTTTGTTTTAAAATATTTAAAGGTAAATATTCATTTAAATTATCTTCTAATTCAGAAATATCTATTTCCGTAGATTTTCCGTTTATTGAAATAAAATATTGTTGGGCAGCTAATAGAGCTAAATCTTCTTCCTTAAAAATATTTTTTGTTAAATAATAGTAAGTAGGGGTTAGGAGATACAGAAACGAATAGAAGATATGTATATTTTTAATTAGATAATATTAATAGGATTATGGATAGTATGGAATCTAATTGAAGAATTGAGGATTTTTTTTTAAATCTTTTTTTAAAATCAACAACACTTAGATAATATTAATTTTATTTATTCAAAAATTACTTTATTGCATTGATACTCTCCATAATGTAACCCTCTAATAATTTGTCTGTAAGAAAGGTCAACATATAATTCATCAGAATTACTTAAAATATATTATCATAATTTTAAAAAAAATTTTTTCTTTTTTACTTTTCTAAAGGTAAAAATAATTCTTTACGTAAATATAATTTCCAATCAAAATCATTTTGTTCTTCAATTAATGCTAAAGCATCCATCTTAAATAAAATTATTTTCTATTTAAAATCTAATTAATTAACCAAACGTTCCCCTCCAACAACTAATGAACGAATATTTTGTCCAGTAGAGAGAAATAGCCCAAACCCAAAAGATTCATTTAAATTTATTTTTTCAGTTAAAAATTGAAAAACATCGGCAATTGTTGTTTGTGAATGCTTTTTAAAATTTATTTTATTTTAATTTAAAATTAAATAATTCAAACAATTGGAATATCAACAATTTCTTCATTTGGCAAATTAATTTGTACAAACAAACCAGAATTATTTAAATTATCAATTGAACAAATAAAAGCAAATTCTGCCTTAAAAATTATTTTTATTTTGTAATTAAGGAAATTTCTATCACTTAAATCTTCTTGGATACTCTAACATTTTAATTAAAAAATTATCATATTAATTAATAATAATTTAATATTTCCACAAACTTTTAAACAAGGTTCCCTTCTAGCTCCACATTTAATTGTTCTACTCATTTGTTTAGCAATATAACGTTGCCAAAAAATATTTGGAGCATTGGAATTAACAAAATTACGTAAATAAGGAAGTAGTCGATTTGTTGGGGAAAATGACTAAAAAATACTTTTTTTATTAAAAAAATATTTTTAAAAATTAACAGAAGAACAAAGAGCCATTAACATCCATCCTCTCCGAGCAGAAAAAGGTGAAGGATTACAATTTATTTGTTTACATATTTGGCTATATATTTCATCTCTAATTATTTTTAATTTAAAACATTTCCAATTAATTTAATTAACCTTAATTCATTTCGATAAATCCCAACACTAACAATAAATTTAGCTTTATCAAAAGCTGTCCAATTAAATTCTCCAAGCAAAATATTTTTAGCTATTTTTATCGACTTTTTTAAAATACAGCCATTTTCTTGGTAAGTTTGGTAATTCTTTTTTTATTAAAAAAATAATTTAATTTCATTTTAAATTAATATTACCAAAATATTTGCTTTAATATAATTAATTTCATCATCAGAAAAATCTTGGCAATAAAGCGCTTTTAATTTAGCCATAATTGGTAAAGAAGAATTTTTATTATTTTTTGAATTTCTGCCGTCAAATGAAGCATAATCTGTTACTTAGAAATATATTTTCAAATTATTTATTTTAATTTAAATTTAAAACCATCAGAATCTCCAATAAATTGTAATAATCTACGCCAAATTGACATTGAAACTAACTCGTCTAAATGTTTTTTATGTGAAAGTAGAGAACGTTCTAATAATGTTCGTGTATGTTTTGGTGTGCATTTTGTCTATAAATATTTAAAAATAAAAAAATTTTTTTATTAAATTAATTTTTCTTCGGATAAAAAAATAGAAAGTGTAAAAAAATATTAATTCACAATTTATTTAAATAAAGTTTATTTTGAATTTTTTAGGTTTCCTTTAATTAACCCCTCTATATTTTCCTTTAACTATAAGTTCTATCAAAAAAGAATTTACTTTAAAAAGATCTAAATAAAAGTTAAGACAAAAGATAGTTTAAACGGTTGGACCTTAATTATTTGTACAATTTTTCCCCAAGGATACTCAGATTTTAAAAATATTTTAATAAATTTATTTAAATTAAAAAAAAAACAAAAACTTGTTGAAAATTAGCCAAAGCGTATTTATTCCATTTAAAAGCATCATTATTATTATTAGTAATTCTTTTAATATTTTTATTATTTAGATCTTTTTCCATAAAATTTTTTTCATTTGAATATTTTAATATTTTTAATGAACCAAAATTCTTTTCTTTAATTATATTATTTAACTAAAAAATATATTTTTTTAGAAAATTATTTTTATTTTTTAAAAACTTCATTTTCGTGTAATTCCAATGCTGGAGGTTCTCCTTCATCTTCCATTTGACAATCTAATCTTGCCATCATTGCACAATGACGTTCAGCTCGTGTAACTAAACATTGAAGTTGATAACGAATTAAAACAGCCCGGCAACTTGCCTTTAAAGGAAAAAAAATAAATTTTAGAAAATAATTAATTAATTGCCTGAAAATGGGCAATTAAAGATTTTAGCCATTGATAACGAATTACAAGTTGATGGGAACGAATTATTGCTTGTAAACGAGTAACACCTCTAATTATCTAAAAATATATTTAAAAACTTTCATTTAAATTTTAAATTCTAAACAATTTTAAATTTTTTCCTTTCAACAAGCCCCCTCCAATGTTTTTGAAATATTAAAGTTGCCCAACGTAATCTTGCATATTGCTGTCTTTTTGCCCATCCAAGCAAACATTTTTGAACTAAAGCAGCACAACAATGAAGACGACGAGAACGTAACTTTAATAAAAAAAATTTTTCATAATTTTTTTACAGGAGGGGTTTGGTGAATTTAGAAAATGAAAAAGTATATTTTAACCATTTCCAAAAATTGATGTTGTTCTGATTTTAAAAATGCTTTATTCTTTCCAAATTGTACAAATTCTGTACAAGAATCCCCAAAAATTGTTCTACAAATAAATCCTGTTGTGTGTGCACAATCACAATAATTTGGTGGAGCTAAATAAATTAAATTAAATTTAATTAAAAATACTAACGAATTCCAGGCATTAAAGGTCTATATCTTCGCACAAAATAAGCATATTCCATATGAATAGGAAAACTGGCACGACACATAGCTACAGTGGAAAGCATGTCGAATTGCCGCATTTGACGCAAAACAGTTTCGGTTTCAAATAACTTTTTTTTTATTTAATAAATTAATTATTGTTTTTTAAATTACTTTTTCTTTTTGTGCATCATTTGCTTTCAAACAACGAACAAAAAATGCTTCTGGACAGCTTTCTAGACGCCGCATAAGGTCGTTCATTGACTAATAATTTTAAATTTAATTAACAACATTCCAAAATTTTTAAAAATTTAAATATTTACCCTTCTAACAATTGTGCATTGAGTATTTTGTTTAATTCTTTTAATTATAAATTCAATATTTCCATTCTCATTTAATTCTTCTTCACTCAATTCATTACTTATTTCATCACCCTCCTCATTTTCTTCTTTATTTTGAAATATTTTTTGTAAAAATTTTAATTCGCTTTCATTTATTAATTTTTGAAGTTCTGAGGGAAAATAGTCTTTATTCTTTAAAAGCATTCCTTCAACCTTAAAATTAAATTTAATTTTTTTTTGTTTTTTATAAAAGATTGAACAAATTCACAACTTTTAAATTCACTCCATTTTTCTAAATTTTTATTTCTGATGTAAAATTTAGTTTTAAAATCCCTTTTTATGACAATTTTCATGTCAAACTCTTAAATTCTTCAATGAATTATTAACAAAATCTTTTTTATAATTTATTTTTTATTCACCTTATATTGTACTAATCCAGTATAGTGTCTAATTGCAAATTGATTAAGTAAGGATGATTTAGGCTTTTGGTAGAGACTTTCATTATTTGAATGTGATGAGTGGAGTTTTGAAAGTAAATTTGTATCAGAAGCCTAAATAATTTATTTTTAAAAATTACTTTCTTTAAAATATTACTTCAGGAGCAATACTTATATCATCTATAACACTCATTACACTTAATGGTTGGACAGCAAGCATTTCAAGTACTTGAAGATTATCAAGGTAGGGAAGGGCTGCACATCTCTCTTCCCATTCAGGAAGGCACTAAAAATAGAAATTTATTTGAATTTAAGAGACAAAAAAAGTTTAAGGAATCCCTTCTATACATAAGGAAAATTGTTTTTTATCAATTATCAATAATTTAACATTTATTTAATTCAGAAAAATACAGGTTAATAAATACAGGTTAAAATTTATATTTTTTGTTAAGCATGTTAATAATTTAACTAAATCAAATTACTTGTGCTGCATATTCTGCTTGTTCTAAAGTAAATATTCTTCTAATAAAAAATTGTTGTAAACATTCAGCACCATAATTAATACATAATTGTTCTAAATATTTAAATAAAATATTAATTTGTTTTTTCTAAATAAATTACCAAAATTATTTCCATTTTTCAATTTATTTTCTAAACTTTGAAAATCTGCCAATCCAACAGATACTTTAAAAATAATTTTTTTCTTTTTTTTTCGTTAAAATTTAAATAAATTTACTGAATTTTTGTTGTTGACCATTTCTCCAATTAATTATTTTATTTTCTTCGTTTAATTCTAAATTAATTTTATTTATTATAAAATTAACAATATTTGAATATATTTCAACACAAAGAGTGTCTCGACGATCTACTGCCTTTTAAATTAGTTAATTAATTATTTAATTTATTTTTAGTTAAAAATTTATTTTATTTCACGTTTAAGCCTATCCAAAGTCCCCATCGAAAGGGAGAAAGTTAAAATTATTATTTCGAAGGCTATGTATTAAAAAATTTCCATTGAGTTATCGAATTATTAGAAATGGAGAGATGGATGGGTGGATGAGCTAATAATAAAATGGATGAGCTTTACAATTTTGGACAGAACTTATTATCTTTTCTTTACCCCAAATTAATTTAATTAAGAAAATTTTTTAAAAATTACCTCATCAATAGATAATTTCCGAAAATTTAATTCTTTTTCAGATTTTAAATCACACAAACTTTTAATTGTTAACGAAGAAATTAATAAATTCTTTTCTATCTAAATATTAAATAGTATTTAAAAAAATATTTATATTAATAATTATTTTACCTTTAAAAGTTTACATATTCTTTGAATATTTAAACGATCATTTAATTCTAAATTTTCTTTTCCATCATAATTTTTAACTTAAAAATAATTTTATTTCATAATTTTAACTCCTCTAAATACCATTATAACGTAAATTCCCCAAATGCAAGATTGCTGCCAAAAGTCTCCAAATATTTTCAATTTCTTTTTCATTAAAATTTAAAATTTTAAATGCCCCAACAACTTTAGATAATAATTCAAATGTTGGGCGTGTTCTCTCACCTCCAAACATCCAAGAAGTAGTCTCTCCATTAATAAAATTTTCACGAGAATTTCGACGATACTTTGAAATTTTTAATTTAAATTATTTAAAAGGGGACAAAGGGAGGAAAATTTGTTTAAAATGTCTCTTGATTACTTGTGCTAAAAGTCTGTAACTAGATATCCTTCCATTTGTCAATTCAAAATCAAGTTTTTGTTGAGGACTCAATCCGGCAAGAAGGCAATAAAAAATATGAAAATTTCTTTGAAAAATAATTATTTAATTAAAAAAATTATTTTTTACGATTCTCTTGATTGTTCAACAAAAGCTTCCACAACTCTATATTTTTCAAGAAAAAATAATTCAATTTTTGCTGATGAAATTACAATCTTTTTTAATTAATTAATTTTAAATAAATTAATTAAATTAAATAAATAAACTTTAGATAATTCATTATTTAATTTATAATTTAATTCAAAATATTTTCCATGTCTAGAAGTATTTAAATTACGAGAAGTTTTGGCATTTGCAAAGGCTAATATAATTTAATTAGTAATTATTTTTTTATTATTCCAAAACCTTCAATAATTATTTGAGCAGAATTTAATTTTAATTCAAAATTTTGATTAGCAAAATCAGCACTAAGGAAATTTAAAAGTTGTTTAAATAATTCTGATTTTCCTGACTATTTTATAAAAAAATAATTTAAATTTAATTTTTAAAAATACAGCAGTTTCTCCACTAAAAACCACACAACAATTATTTTTCCCTTTTTTAACAAAACGTAAAATTTCAGCTCCAAATGCATAAATATGTGGTAATAATTCGTGTGGAGGTCTTTGACGATATGAACGAATTAATTCTTTTCTTTGATTTTCATCTTCTGTATACAATTGGATATCTTCTGATAAATTATTGTTTAATGAAACCAAAATACGATTTCCAATAAATGTCTGAAAAATAATGTTTTTTTGTAAAATAAAATAATTTTTACATGATAAATATTTTGTCTGTGACGAATTTGAAAATTTCTGAGAAGAGCAGCTTCGTGTAATTCAACCATTTGAATTAAATCAGAAACACCTTGTATAGATGTTGGATGCATTGGACGAATAGCCCATCTTTGGAATTCTGTAGCCCCCAATTCTAATTTCTTTAAATAAAAATATTTTTTATATTTTATTAAATAATCCATTTAATTTTTAATTTAATACATTGCTTTGATCATCAAGTAAAATAATATGTTCTCCTCCTTGTTGGTCAGTCCAAACAGAAAGTACCCTTGCGGAAATTGCTGGAAACTCCGAAGATTTTAAAATAAATTGTCGAGAGTCATTCCTCCCCAAAGCCGTTGGATCTAGCCAAACAAAATCCCCCTTTAAATAATTTTTTTAATTGAAATAAACATAAAATACTTTATTTATATGTGGTAATATAATCATTTAATTTTTATATTTAAATTTCTAAATTATTCTGTAAATAAATAAAAAAATTAAAATAACAAAAAAGGAAATAATTAAAATAAATATGTATATGGGTATATTAATTATTTCTAAGTTATAAATTGAATTTATTTGTTTTTTATTAATGTTTGAGAGATTTTTTGATGACGCTTTTTCGGGGTATCGAAAGATAGAATGGCGGGCATGATACATATTAGAATATTCTACTACACTCTGCCCCAGGATTATGAGTTCACCCCTAAATTTCATCATAATATGGTTTGCAGATAGTCGTAAATTGAAAAAAAAATTTTTTTCGTAAAAAAAACCTCCAAATATTTGTTAATATGTTTATTTAAGCTTATTTCAAAATCTCAGACAATTTGCAATATTAAGGCGAAATTACATCAAAATTTCCTAAAAATAATTAAGTTTCCCTTTCTTATTATTTCGAAAAAATAAATACTCTTAAAAATATAATAAAAGTTTTTTTTGTTTTTTTAATATTAAAACCAATTAAATATAGATTTATATATTCGATAATATAATAATTAAAATGTGGCAGATTTAAATAGAAGATGTTGATCACTCCTTTTTTTATATTCCCGATTTAATTCAAAACAAGAAGTACTAAATATACTAACCCCCGCTTATTTTCGCAGATAAAATACTGACAACTAGTTAATTTTAACAAAAATTGGGTCATTTAGAAATTTGGTAATTTATAATTAATATTTTTATTTTTTAATGTTCTAAAACTTGGATGGATTTTTTTAAATTAATTTTTAAATAATATATTAAATCAAATTTTTTTATCAAAGTAAAATTTAAAAATATAATACTAATAATAAATAATATAAAAATAATGTTAATCTTTAAAATGCTTGAATAAAATAGTAGGTGATGGGAGGAGTTATATGCATAATTCTCATAGAATAGTGTCGGTGGATCCTTTAAACTCTTCAAATATAAGGAGCCAATATTCGAACCGAAAAGTCCCAGATAAACCCGCTTCAATCGTACTTTAAGGAATAAAAACATATAAAATAAATACAGGGTGCGGCAAATTAGGAGCACTTTTTCTTTTTGCCATAACTTTTTTTAAAGTCTATGAAAATTGATAGTTATTTTCTTATTTTAATTATAACAATTTAAAAAATTGATGATATCAAATAGTTAATGTGATTACTTTTTCTTAAAGCTTGGACATATTTTTTGATATAAATCAACTGATTTAAAGGCTGTATATCAGATAAAAAAGGTATAAATCATACAAATAAGTCTCCTATCTGATTTGAATAACGTCAAAACAAGGCGATTTTCTTTTCATAAGCTGGGATATGGAATTTTGGATGTCAGGTTAAAATATAGGTACTATTTCAATTCTCATCGACTTTGAAGAAAATGCTCCTCCGACCCTGTACATATTTCAAAAAAATACTTAAATTAAAAAAACATTTTTCAACCGAATCTTTTCCCTTCATCAAATGGTAATTTTCCTTTAGCTTTTTCCGACATTTCTGAAACATTCGAATTTCCAATGTTTGTATAATTGTTTGGATCTAGGTAGTTTATAAAAATTAATTTAAAAAAACAAAATTAACAATTTGAATTTCATTAAAAAAATTAAAACAGCCATTGACGGGGAAGCTTTGTTAATTATAGTCAATATTTTATTTTTAGTTTATCCTAAGGATAATTTAATTAACTTCCATTAAGATCTATATACTCTATATACTACCTTCATTTGGTGTAATTAAATTTATTTGTGAAGTTCCAGCATTTAAATGATTTACAGAATTAGTATAAGGATTAAAAATATAAGAATGAGGAATTTGTATTTGTTGATTTAGAATATTTTGAAATTGTTGGTTTAAATTTGTCAAATATTGTTGATGTTGACGATTTACTTCAAAATTAATTCCTTGTTGGAATGTCTGGGGTACTTGTTGATAATTTAATTGATTGAATTGAAGTTGGGGTTGGAAGGTGTTATTTTCCATATTTTGATTTGAAGATTGAGCTGGATAATAATTTTGAAAAAAAATTAAAAATTTTTGTTTTATTTTTTGTGGTTAGTCGAAATTATTTATAAATAATTATTTTGATAATTAAAAGCTAAAATTGAAATACGCTCAAATTTTTTCAGATGTCTTTGATTTAAGCAAGACGAAATCATTTTATAAAGTAATTATTTTTATTTTTCTATTAAAAATATACTATTATTTTTTGGTTTTCATATTTATTTAAAATAATTTTGTTTTTAAATTTAAATTTAAAAATCTTTTTTATTAACCAAAATTGCTATTATTTGAAGAATGAGTTAAAATTCTATGCTGATTGTTAACTTCTGTTATGATTTGATGATAAAAACCTCCTTCCCCTCCTTCAATAGGATTAAATATCGGATATTTACTAGGTAATACACTTGAAAAAGGAACTTTATTTTCTTCTAAAAAATAAATTAATTTTAAATTAAATATTTGTTTACTATAAAGTTTTCTGAAAATTTCTAAATCTTTATCAGATTTTTGTTGTTTTTCGGAGGTTTGTCTAGTTTCTTTAGATCCAGTATCTAAAAATATTTATTCTTACAATAATATTTAAAACTAAAAAATCTACATTTTTGAACCATTTCTTTAAACTTAGATGGTTCAACAGGAATCAATTGTGTTTTGCTTTTGTTCTTCTTCTTCGTATCTATGTAGGTTTTTGGTTATTTGTTTAAAAAATAATTTTTTAGAGAGGAAATTAAATTTTAATATTTTTATGTTTAATTTTATTTAAACACAAAATCTTTTATTTTTTAAAATCCTATATCCGAAATTTTTGTTTGGATGGGGAGGTAAATCGAGGGATTTGAGGATTTTATATAGGAGAAACCTCGATAATTCTTAAAAGTTTAACAAAATATTTTCGATTGAAAACTTAGTTTTTTATTTATTTTTAACCTTTTTCAATTGCAATTCCTTTTCCTTTTAATCCAGACTTTCCTTCATCTATATTTTTATCTTTATTTGTTTTTACTAATTTAACTTTTCCAACAAAATGTAAAAATAAAAGAAAAATAAATAAAAAATTGAAAAATAAAAAGTATTTTTTCATCTTTAATTTTATTTTTAAATTTTACTTTTATGAATAAATAAAAATTATTTTTTAATTATTAAAATGAAAAGGTAATTATGAAAAGGACATAATTTTTAAGTAAATATTTTATTTAATTTTGCACTCTATAATTTTAAAATTATTTAGAGAAGGAAATGAAAAACAAAAATTATTACATAATTTACAAATAGTCTGATTAAGAAATTTAAAGTTTATAAGCACTTTAAATAATCAATCAAAAAAAATCAAAATGGTAGAAAAAAATTTCTTTATCTTAAGACATGCGTCCCATGAGCTTTTATGTATCCCATTGGAGTATATGACACCAAAAGTAGTAGTACAAATGCTTAAACATAATGCTTGTCTGAATTAAAATTAATAATTCTGATTTCAAGTTTATTTAAATAATTAAAGTTTAATATTTAAAATTCTGTGTATTTTTATTCAAGTTTTTATAAAATACATTCAAATTTATTTATTTCAAAATTTTCAAATAAACTTGGAAATAAATAACCTTTAATCATAATTTCAAGTTTATTTATTTTTAATTCTGAAATATGTATATTCAGAATAATTTCTAACCCTATACACCAAGGATAACCCTATACACCAAGGATAACCCTATACACCAGGGACGCCGATTTTCGCCTTTTTTGACTTTCGATTTCGCCGTTCGCTTTCTAAATTGACTTACGCATTTTCACTTTTCGCCTTTCGCTTTTTAAAATCTGTTTCGGCACACCCCTGCTATACATTTACAAGGTTAAACATTTTAACTAATTTAATAAGGAAAATTGTCGACAATAATATTTTTAATTTAAAAATTTGGAACATGACAATGTCCCATTCTATTATCAATTATTTCATAAACTACACAACTACACTTTTCACTAAAATTTTTTACAGAATTTTCTAAAAAATTTTAAATCAATAGCAATTAGTTTTTTAAATTTATTAATAGATGTGAAGATAATTAAAATCAGGTTTTGAATTTAATCAACAGAATATAGGCTCTATATTCAAATTAAAAATTTTTTACATAAATTAGACCGAGTAAAATAATTAAAATAAGTAGAGACAATTAATGCATCTTTAATTAAAATTAATAATTATTCAGATTTCATAAATTCTGAAATAAAGTTTATTTAAAAAAGTTGATTTGTTCTGGTTTTATTAAAGTTTATTTAATTCTGATTTTATTTTATTAAACTTGCTGCGAAGAATAAATAATACTGTAATTGTTTTAGCACATAGCTCTTAAACGTCTGTTTTAGTTTTCAGCCATGAAACTTGGTCAATTGAGTATGGGCGCTTGAGAGGCAGAAGCAATCATTGCACTTATCGAAGCAATCATTGCACTTATCGAGCTGTAACTTTTTAATGAGTATTCAGACTTGATTCATCTAGTTGGAGAAAAGATATAGCTTCTATCGAGGGCTTTCGAATGATATAAATACCACTCGGATTAGATCAAACATAAAAAAGTTATGGTCGATTAAAGCTGACAGGTACTCTTGTGATGGACTCAACTGGCCGTTCTGTGATTCAATGAAATTTCAAAATACATACTATAAAAGAGGAACTATAGACAGAAAGATAAAGATTGTTGATGTATGAAAACATTTGAGTTTAGGGTTGTCGGTTTCCGTAAAATTTTCCGACTGATCGGAACCTATAAGAAATTCCTACTTGGAACCCGACAACCTTAAAAAAATTTTTTTAGTTTTTAAAGGTCGGAATGATTAAACACTCAAAAAACAAGAAGGTTGCCGTTATGAATTTGAAGATGTCCAAGTTTGCTGCTCAAGAACAAAATAATTTCAATTTCCAAAGTGCATTGTTAAAATCCTTAGATATGCGAAAATTGTTTGATCAAGGAACTTTTAAAAAGGCAAAATTTTAAAATTAAATTTTAGTATAATTTTTTAACTTTTAGGTGCTTTTGAATTTGAAAGGTTTTGATAAACTGATGCAATTTGGAAAAATTGTTTTGTGGAATAATAAAATTGATAAAGCTTTTCGAGCAAAAAAGGTTAAAAAATTCTATTTGTTTTTAGTCTATAATAGGTTTTTACTTACAAATCTTTAGGGATTCATTTATGTGGAGATTTTTTGTCAGTTTAAAGATGGTTTGAACTCGAGAATTTACAAATTAAATTTCAAAATGAAAATACCAGAAAAAGGAAATATTAACATTATAAAAGCGTTGAAAAGTTTCGAATATTTTCATGATTTTGAACTAAAGTCAAGTCTTTTGGATGCTAATTTTTGTGAAAATTTCAAGTCTTCAAATGTTTACAAGTTTGTATTTTTATTTTTTAATTGTATAGGGGGGTTGTTTGATTAGTTCAAGCGGAATTTAAGTCTTCATAAAATAAGTAATTTAGGTTAACTCCCTCTCTATATTTCATAAAAATAATGGCCCTATCTTAAAAAGAAGGCGCCTTGAATTTTTTTCATCATTTTTTTCCACCTTTAATATATAAGTCAGTCTTTTCTTCTCGTTCAACTCCATTATTCTTACCTGTGGCATATTCAAATGAGAAGACAGAGAAGGACACTACGACAAAACACGGACGGACACACACACAAAACAAGTGTGTGTCCGTCTGTGTTTTGTCTGTCCGTGCTTGTCCGTGTTTTGTCTGTCCGTAGCGTGTTTTCTGTCTTCTCATTTGAATATGCCACAGGTAAGAATAATGGAGTTGAACGAGAAGAAAAGACTGACTTATATATTAAAGGTGGAAAAAAATGATGAAAAAAATTCAAGGCGCCTTCTTTTTAAGATAGGGGCAAAATAATAGTTCCGCCCATCTCTGACCCTCACCCCTCATTCCTGTTCCCTGACCATAATTGTTCTTTTGAGTCAGGTTTCGTTGATTTTAGAGCTATTCGACTCGTTACCAGATCAAAGATCTCTTTCGAATGATATATAATTTCCTATAAAGAGAGGGGAAAATGGGTGGGGGTCTAAACAAACTATTACCAATTATCTTTCAAATATTTTTTTTATTATTTTTATTTTTAAGACATTGGCAGAAAGCACCCCCGAGGGTCCATTTAAGTAGGCGCACTCTCGGAGGGGTTGCTAAGAAGTTATTGAAGCTGTGTCTCTTCTTTTTGTTTTTGCAACCAGTTGCAGCTGGGGAGGAGTTAATTCTCGCTGTGGTTGGGCCTCTAAGTGTCTTATTATTCGTGCTGGTTATAGTTTTGCTATATTGCTTCGACACTGAAACAAGCACTTTAATGAATAATTTACCAAAAGCAAGAGTTGATGAAGAAATGAAGATTGAAAATCACGAGGTATTTTATTTTTTATAATGTTTATATTGTAAAAGTGTTTATGTTTGGTTATATATAAGATCCAATTTAGAGGGTTTTTCCTATTTAGATTTTGTGTTGCGTGGATTTTTTTCGTTTTTTATGTGTGATTGTTGTGCTTTTTGCAAGTCTGGTTAATTTTTGTGAATTAGAATTTTCCGGAAAAAATATTTTTCATTTTTTCGCAAAACTCCGGAAATTATATTTTAAGTCTTCCCGGAAAATTATTTTATTTGTCTTATTTTCTTCTTTTCTGGAAAAGACATATTCTTATTTCATTTAACTTTTTGCATGTGTTTTCTATTTTAATCTTATGCGTAAATACTTCTTCTCTTTCTATTCTATGTACTTTTCTTTTTATTCTTTAATGTTTTTTGTTAGGTGAACAAAAAAAAACATTTTAAAAGGATCCAAATTGCCAGAGATTACTGTGAGAAATGCTCCAAAATTTTTTTAGAATAATTTAAAATATTAAAGTTAGCTGAATACATTGTAAAAATCTATTGGAAAATCAAATGAAATTTATTTTTTTTGGGGTTTGCGGAATGTTTTTATTTAATGTGTTCTGCAGCTTTCCGTAAAGTTTTTTATTGTTTTATTTTTATGTGTATTTTCCGGAAAATAATTTTTTCTTTTTAATTGTTAATTTCCTTGTTTTGTGTTTTTAAAACTTGTATTTTGTGTTACTCGTTTCCGGAGGGTTTAATATTTTTGATACTCAATTTTAAGGTGTGTGAGTGTTTTGTTTGTTAATTGTTTATGTTTTTCAATTTTTAATATAATATTAGTGAATTTTTTTGTGGAAAAAGTTTAATATATTTTTTTGATATCTAAAATAATTTTCTGGGGAAATTTTTTTGAAATAAAATATACATAGGTATATACCTTAATAAATTTTTAAACATTTTTTGAAGATTGAAGAACAAGTACTTGTAGAGGAAGATGATACGCAATCTTCTGAAGCTGTTGAGAATGAAGGTAAAAAGTACTTTTAAATACTTACACTTAAAGTTGTTTGGAATTTAATTAAAAATTATTAAATTTTATTAAAGGAAATTCTTGAGTTTTGACTAAAGATTTTTCTTTGATTTTTTCGGTCTTGGGGTCTAGTTCTTGTCTCGTGTCCTGGAAAAATTTTTTGGTTTTGGACATTTAGTATTTTATCCTTAATATTTTAGATTTTATTTAAAAAATTAAAAATATTATTATCTTTTAGTTTGTGATGATAATTTAATTGAAGATGATAATTTTAATAATGATGAAGAATTAAACAATTACCCATTAATTCGAAGTTTTTCTGATTCAAATTTATACAGAAAAGTAGGTTTTAATTAAAAATTAAATTTTTTATTAAAAGATTTTAAAAAATTTTTGTGTAAATTTTTAATGGAATTAAAAAATAATATTTTGAGACAATTAATTTGGTTCCGTTATACGTCTGCAAATTCTTTTGCTGAGCTTTAGCCCCAACTATTGAAAAAGGGGGGTGGGGGTGTACAAAGCTTAAATTTGAAGTCAAAGATGGAATCCTCACTGGAAAATTTTCCGGACGTATAACGGAAAAGTACCAGAAAAATTTTAATTAAAATATTTTTAGAGTCCTATTAATGCGGTTAGAAATGTCAACTTTTGCAGTTCTTTTTATGAAACTGCTGATCATAATGAATATCCTAAAGTTAAGGATCTTCCTGTGGGAACTTTTCCCATTCTTGCCGTTCGTGGTAATATTTTTGTATTTATGAATATAAAAAATTTGCAAAATTTTTTTTTGAAATAACAACTCTTACTAGATTTAAAGATTTTTAAAAATTTTTTAAATTATTAAGTGATAATACAAGAGTTTTATTTCGAAAAAAACAAACCAAAATAAATCTAGAAACTATTTTAATAATCAAAAAACTTGAGAATTATTGGATAACATTCCAGTACAAGCATAATACTTATTGAAAAGTATAAGCAAACAAACAGCCAAATAAATTTGTAAAATACCTTTTTGATTAAAATTTGAGATAATTAAAATTTTTTGGTTAAAAACAATTATCTTTAAATAGATTATTTATATGAACAAAAATTTTAATTTAATGAATAATTTTCTGTCGATTTAAAAATTATTTTGTTTTTAAGCTTTCAATGATAAAAAGAAAATAAAAGATAATGAAGGAAAAGAAGTAATTATTGAAGAAGAAAAATACAGAGGTGAGGTGTACACTGTTACTGTTGCTACCTCAACTTCTCCTTTTACGAAGCACTTTAGTCTTTTGGAGCCTACGGATTTGACGATTTGGCGTAGTATCGCTCGATCAATTACATATTGTCAGTTATTATGCAAGGAAAAGAAAATTCAATTTCCAAAAGAACAGTTTCTGTTCGATTTTGATCCAGTTAGTTTCATTTAAATAATTTTTTTTAATTTTTGGAAAACCAAATTTTGGATTTTACTCAATGTTTTGAGTTTTTAAACTCATTTTTTTGAAATTAAAATTTAATTTGGAAATTAAGAAAAAATTTGAAACCTAATTTTCAAATTGAAAATATTGTTTTTCGAATAAAATCTGGCTTTTATAAATAAAATCTGGCTTTCAAAAATTTTACTAAAAATTTTTTATTTATAAGTTTTTATCATTTAAAATTCTAGCCTGGTTCAGTTAGTGGCGACAGTGGAGGTGTAGCGATCACTATCGCTATACTCTCCAAAGTTCTAAACAAAAAGCCGGCAAAGGGTGATTTAATAATTTTTTGATTATTTGAAATTTTTGATTTTTTTAAACTAGAAATTTTGTGGGGGGAGGGGGTGGACGGGAGTATTAGTTTTTTGACAGTATGGAGGGGGGGTTAAATAGCAAGAAATTTATTTTTTATATTTGTATAGTTTGTATTTATTTAAAAATGTAATAGCAACTGGTGCGATAACATTAAATGGAGGATTGAAGGCCGTAGGAGGCTTGAAGTGGAAGTTAGAAGCGGCAGCGGGAATGGGTAAATCAATCATTCTTTTACCAACACAAATGGAAAAGGAGTTTTATAATTTGACTGTGGAAGAAAGGATGGGCTTTACAGCCATTTGTAGTGATAATTTTGGAGATCTTTTCGAGACGATTTTTGGTCCAGAAAAATGAAAAATATTTTTTAAATAAATTTTTTAAATAAAAATTATTTTACTTTTTTCTACAGCGCCGGAAAAAAGTATAATTATGGGGTTTTAAATAAAAAAAATCACTCTTTGGTGCAATACTTTTTTCCGGCGCTGTAGAAAAAAGTAAAATAATTTTTATTTAAAAAATTTATTTAAAAAATATTTTTCATTTTTCTGGACCAAAAATCGTCTCGAAAAGATCTCCAAAATTATCACTACAAATGGCTGTAAAGCCCATCCTTTCTTCCACAGTCAAATTATAAAACTCCTTTTCCATTTGTGTTGGTAAAAGAATGATTGATTTACCCATTCCCGCTGCCGCTTCTAACTTCCACTTCAAGCCTCCTACGGCCTTCAATCCTCCATTTAATGTTATCGCACCAGTTGCTATTACATTTTTAAATAAATACAAACTATACAAATATAAAAAATAAATTTCTTGCTATTTAACCCCCCCTCCATACTGTCAAAAAACTAATACTCCCGTCCACCCCCTCCCCCCACAAAATTTCTAGTTTAAAAAAATCAAAAATTTCAAATAATCAAAAAATTATTAAATCACCCTTTGCCGGCTTTTTGTTTAGAACTTTGGAGAGTATAGCGATAGTGATCGCTACACCTCCACTGTCGCCACTAACTGAACCAGGCTAGAATTTTAAATGATAAAAACTTATAAATAAAAAATTTTTAGTAAAATTTTTGAAAGCCAGATTTTATTTATAAAAGCCAGATTTTATTCGAAAAACAATATTTTCAATTTGAAAATTAGGTTTCAAATTTTTTCTTAATTTCCAAATTAAATTTTAATTTCAAAAAAATGAGTTTAAAAACTCAAAACATTGAGCAAAATCCAAAAATCGGTTAACAATTTCGCTTTTATTATAAAAATTGACATCTAAAAAATAATGAGAATTTTTAATTAATTGTCAATTAATACAATAAATTATTTGATTATTAGTCTATCTATCATTTATTATGCATTTACTCTCTTCCACAATCCACAATCCGTTCTTACTTAGTTCTTTTAGCTGTCAGCCCTCTTACGCGGCGAAAAAACTAAAAAATAATTTTATAAAACATTTGAACTTCATTTTAATTGGTGATTAAAATTAAAATTTAACTCAGGAAATCCTAAACATTTCCAATTTTTGGGTAAATTGGAGAAATCCATGACATTATTTAATTTCATTAAATAAAACAAACTTCGCGGCGTTGGCGGATCTTCCAACGCAGATGAATTTGGCGGATCAGGTGGTGTCAATCTGATGAAACTAACCTTAAGATCCGACGAAATCTAAAAAAAATTATTTATTTGTGGGCTATCCCAAGGCAATTCCGTGCCTAATTAACTTACTTTCATCACACAACCACTGTCAGTCCTTCTATCATATCTAGGCGCAGTAAATAGAGTACACATAGTTCGGTCAGCGTTCAGTTTATACCCAGAATTGACATGTTCATGACCGCGGACAACTCCTTCTTTAATAGAAAAAACATTAAAAATAGAATTAAGTATCGGAAATATCAGAAAAAATTTTAAACAAAACTAAGAAAATAGTAAAGGCTAATTTACTTATATGCGGGAAGCGGTTCATGAACTCACGAATGTACAAGTCATTATATTTGATGGAAGTTTGCCTGTCCTGAAAGTGAAAATATTAAGAAATCTAAGAAAAGACTTTAATTTTACTTACATCGTTGAACCAACTATTTACACCATTATTTGGATCCAAATTATTTGTAGGGTCTGCCCAAAGTAAGTCCTTTAAAAAATAAAATTTCATTCAACTCAAATATTTTTTTAATCAACTAACATTTACAACAGTATTGATGTCGTCGTAATCATTATAGCAATCGCTGACCTTTTTTGGCTTCTAATTAAAATAAAATATTTAACTTTTTTTCATTTACTTTACTACCTTAACTTGTGCCAATTCATTCCAATATTTAATTCTTGGAAGACCGCCATGCTTAATTAAAAAATATTACATTACAATGATGTTGATGATAGAGATTACCATACAAAGAACACAACCATTCACTATTGCACATAGAGATAAGTGCTTGAAAAGTTTGTTGAAGCGCTAAAAATTAAAACAAAATACTTCCAAAACCGTTATTTTTGGAAAAAAAACTATTTTTTAAAATACTCTCTAAAAATATGCAAGTAAATCTCATTTCCTATTTCATGAATATCCATTTGACATTTATCAAGTTATCCCAGTTTTAAAATAATTTACCGCCCAAATGTCGAAATTTCCATTCCGTTTGCTTATAACATCGTTATAGAAGCTGTTCCTACATCTTAAAACTAATAATTAGACAAGCATTTATTTATTTGTTAACCGTTTGTTAATGTCTGCAGACTCATGGTTTCCATGTAGTAGAGTAATGCGCTTTGGAAAAAGCGTCTTTAAGCAAACGAGAAAAGTGATAACTTCAAGACTTTGTGCTCCGCGCTAAAAAATAATTTGAAGATTAAAATTAATCTTTCTAAAAACTAACATCTACATAATCGCCAAGAAAAAGTAGATTCGGTAGAGTGCACTTGACCTTTGGATCTCCAAGTGAAAGCAAATCAGGAACAAGAAGACGGAAGAATCTTAAAAAATGTTATTTTTGTTGGTATAGCCAGAGATATAAAATAACAGAAAGACTTCATCTAATTGTAAGTCAATTTATAACCCAAAATTATCCTCAAAGAATAGCTCAAAAAATATTGAGTTAACTAAAAGCAAAGAGGGTCTGACTTTAAATTTTAACTCAAACTCACTCGAGCAGATCAACAAAATTCCCATGAATATCGCTGAAGATAATTACTGGTGCTTTAACGCGAATGAATGATGGCTCCTAAAATTAATAAAAGCAAAAATGTAAGGGGAGCTTTAGGTAATTAATTACCTGCTCAATAATGGACTGGCAGTTGTCTATTAGTTCAGCAATCTCAATATCCGTAATTCCATTTAGATGATTGTATTTGAGAATCCAAGAGGCAATTCGTCGAACTAACTGCAAATTAATAGTTGTCGACGGCATGGACAAATAGACTTGGACGAATTCAAAGGACAGACCCTCCACAGTGTGAGTTGATGACTAAAGTTTTACAGCCTTAAGCTGGCTGAATTATAATCCTTTTATACTACATCACTGTTTATGATTAAAGTATTATTTTTTAAGCTAATCATGTTTGAGTAAATCAAGTAGTCTTAAATTTTTTATTAATGGAGACACCGAATCGACCATACTCATTAATTAATTTCTCTTTTGTCGCAGATTTATTTTTCGCTTAATTGTTAATAAGTCGTTATTTGGGTTTTATTTTAAAATATCTACTTTATTATTCAATCGAAGTTTCAATGTCTGATCGAAGTAAACGCAAACCCAAAGCTGCACTTCAAATTATTTTTAACCATTTACAATGGGAGAAAAAGATTCCAGCAAGCGGCAATGTTGACAATGGTCAAATTTCCCCAAAATCACCATTGTCCCCTGCTACTTCTCAAGCTACTACACCTTCTGAGCAATGTGTTCCAGAAGCAAAAGTCGTTGAAAAGGATGAAGAAGCAGAAAAAGATGTTGCCAATATAACAATTCGAAATTCTCGTAGCAGACAAAAGAAACAACGTCCAAAGGTGATTGCTCCAAAAACTAATGAAAGTACTGCGGAGTCAACAAGCTGTGCTGAATCAACAACAAAAACACCTAAAAAGTCACCTGCTACTTCTCAAGCAACTACACCTTCTGAGCAAAAAGCAAGAAGCTCCTCTCCTAAAAAGCCAGAAGAGCTTCTTCCGCAAAATTCTGTCCAAACAACAACACCAAAAATGAAGAAAATGTTTACTAATTCATTGTATTTTTTTAATTATTTTTTATCAAAAAAATTATTTTTTAGAATAAAGGCCAAGAACAATCAAAAAATAAATAATGGCAAAAAAGCACATCCAAGAGTGACTGCTCCATTATCGGATGCTAGAATTATTGAGCGCTTTGTTAAACCAGTAAAGAAAACGCCTCCTCAAAAGCCAAGAGAACCTCTTCCTCCGCATTCTATTCCAACAAAAACACCTAGAATACAGCGAGTACTCAACAGTTCAGAGTATTTATTTAAATTTATTTTGCATTTTAATTAACAAATTTTCTAAACCTTACCTAAATTTTTGTTTTAAGGGAATTTTTATCTAACATTAAACATTATTTTTAGGATAGGTGAATCGTTTATTAATTATATTTATCTCAAAATTTATATTTACTTTATCTTTTCATATTTTCTTTTTCAGGTTTATCTCTCCATTCTTTACTAAGGCATATGCATTTAGCAATCATTTTAAATGTTATTTTTATGTTGATGGTATGTTTACAATTTTTAAATAAATTTTACAAAATCTACATTATTTTTATCTTTTTCTTTAGATTTGCGTTTTTGCTGTACAGAACAGTTTTATATGTAAATAACTTTTTCTAAAATTTATTTTTAAAAATTCTTTCTTTAAAGGTATTACAAAGCAGTTGTTTTTGGCGACACTGAAAGTGCTAATCAAATAATGGAAATGACTGAAGCTCGAGACATGAAACGTGTTGGTTCATATATTCGACTATTTAATACTGAAAAGTGGAGGAATATATCGATTCTAGTCTGTTTTGATACTTTCTATGTTTTTTAATTTATTTTTAATTTTAGGTAATGACTATTTGCAATATGGAAAAATATAAACAAAATGTGGACTTGAGAAGATTACTTTTTGAAACTGGCGACACTCTTTTAGTTGAAGCAACTTCTCAAGATCTTTATTGGGGAGCTGGAGTTGTTAGTTTTTTTTATGATTTATATAAAATTTTGGCTGTCTGAAAATTCAAAAATTTTGGGGAGTTTTCTGGTATTTTGTAGATATATACCATTTTGTAGATATATAGGAAAAAGTTGGGGAGGAAAAAATGGGGTCTGTCAGGTTCAATATTACCAGTTTTCTTAGTTATCCTAGATTTTTTTTCGAAAATTTCTACGCTTTAAAAAGTCAATATTTGTTTCTTATTTTTCATTATTCACAGGATGTGGATTCAGCATCTATCCGTGATAAAACACATTGGCCAGGTAAAAATGTCCTTGGAAGAATTTTAACGCGAATTCGAGATGTCCTTAAATCTAAAAAAGAATATTTACATGAATGGGAAGAAGTAAATCGGCGGCAAACTATTTGATGAAAATTAAACTTTAAATCTTTTAAATATTGAATGGTAATTTTTAGATATTTTTCTTTCTTTTTTGTGTTAAACATTTTTTGCTCTCCAGTTACTTTCATCCTTTAATTTGTAATTAGAATATATTTTGTTTTTAAATAAAATACTTTTGATTTTTCTCCAAAATTTATTTAACATATTGATAAATTAGTTATGTTATTCCTTCAATTTTTTTGTTTATTTTTATTGTAAAACCAAAGAATTATTGTTAAATTTTGCTATTTCATTTTTTCCTTAAATAAATGTAAAATTTGAATTGGAATTTAATTTTATTTGTTAAATTTCTTTTGATTATTTCAATACTTTTTAAATATTATTTAAATCTTATTGATAATATAGTAGAGGGCGGCAATGGTTCTTAAAGTAAATATTTCTACATATTTGGATCAACAACTGCCAGAAATTCCAGCAGAGATTCGTGAATACCTCACAGGTTAATTTTTCTAAATTTAATTTGGTATAAAATTCCTCAAATTTTAGATTTGCTAAAAGAAAACGAAGATGACATTGCCACTGTTGATGACATGTGTGAAGCTGTTGGTGAACATATTCAGGGATTTTTAACTGAAATGAGTGAAGATGAACTGCAGAAAGTTTGCTTGAATTTACTTGTTATTCTACATGAAGGGTTATTTTATAAAAATATTTTTAAAATCTAATTTTTTAGAAAAGATAATAAGCCAATAGTTAGAGCATTGGAAGCGAGAAAATTAGAAAAAACTGTTGATATGAGCCTTCAAAGTGAAACTTACAAATTAATGGATGATTTATGGAAAGTTACTGCCAATGATGTTCCTCTTCAAGCTGATAAAAGAAAAGGTTTGACAAAAGGAAATGAAGAAAAAAAGAATGATGCACCGCAACAAAAGAAACAACAGAGGCCAAAAATTCTAGCAACTGCCAGTCAAACATTGAATAGAGCTGCTAAATCTGATGTTAGATTTTTATTTTAATAAAAATAAAGAAAAGGTGGCTGACCGGGATTCTTCATCTTTGTTATTAAAAATTTTAAGGATTGACGTACAAAATTTTTATTTCCCATGACGATTTTATTTTCATTTTATTCTCTAAGCTGGGTTTTTGTACTAATTTTTTGAATTATATTTAATCGTCAAAATTCTTTTTATATTTCAGTTGGGTGGATTGGATTTCAAGCTTGAAAATGTGGATATCTCCTTTGGTAGCAAACAACTTCTTTCTAGCGCCGAACTTTCGATCGTTTATGGACGTAGATATGGACTTGTTGGACGAAATGGAATTGGAAAAACTACTTTATTAAAAATGATTTCGAGGTCTGAGTTTTGATTTAAATTAATTTTAAAATTAAGCTAATTCGCTAGATCTTTTTTTTATTCAATATTATGGATAATTGAATGACTCATTTCAGTCTTCCTAGTAATGGTTTTTTGATCTCTATGTCTATTTATGACTTGGGACAAACTCGATCCGAATCTTCTTGATCCATCTTTGTCCTATCTTTGAAAATCTTGATATTTTTAGCAAACAACTCATCATCCCTTCAAACATAACTTTTCTGAGTGTGGAACAGGAGGTCGAAGGTGACGATACTCTAGTAATTGATGCTGTACTTGCATCTGACACAAAACGTGAAAAATTACTAAATGAAGAGCGTGAACTTCAAGAACGGATAAATTGGTGGGTATATTTTATAAAATAAATTTATTTAATTTTTCTCATAATTTTAATTAAGTTCTGAAACTTCTGATGAACTTCGCACAGAACTTTCTGCTCGTTTGGATGCAGTTTATGCAGAGCAACAAGCCCTTCAATTGGATAAAGCTCCAGCTAGAGCTGCAACAATTTTGTATGGACTTGGGTTTAAACCTGATGAACAAAAGAAGCCTACAAAGTTTGGAAAAAAATATTTAAAATAAATGTTTGAATGTTTTTTAGAGAATTTTCTGGCGGTTGGCGAATGCGAGTAGCGTTAGCAAGAGCATTATTTATTAGACCAGATTTATTATTACTGGATGAACCGACAAACATGGTTAATTTTGTTTATAATCTCAATACCTTTTAACAACAAAATTTTTAACCTTATATTAATAAATTCAAAAATATTTTAGTTGGACATGCGCGCTGTTTACTGGCTTGAAAATCACTTACAAGTTTTATCTTTAATCAATTAACATTTTTATAATTTCAAGGAATGGACTGGTACAATCTTAACTGTTTCTCACGACAGAAAATTTCTCAACACTGTTTGTACGGATATGATACATTTGCATTCTAAAAGATTGGATGCTTATAAAGGGAATTATGACAATTTTGAAAAGGTTGCTAAATTAGTATTTTTATTTTCTCTAATATTTTTTAGGCAATGAAAGAGAAATTAACACAGCAACAAAGAGATTATGAAGCACAACAACAACATCGACAACATGTTCAAGAATTTATCGATAAATTCCGTTATAATGCAAAACGAGCTTCAATGGTTCAATCAAGAATAAAAATGCTTGAAAAATTGTATAAAAAAGTGTGAATAATATAAAGTAAAAATAAATTTAAGGCCCGTTATTCACGCTGTCGAGTTTGAATCAAATGTTACATTTCAATTTCCAGAATGTGAAAAATTAGGTAACCCGGTGCTTCAATTAGATGAAATGGCATTTAGGTATTCAAAAGACTCGCCTTATATCTTTCAGGTTTTTTTTAAATATTTCTAATTTATATTTTTATTTTTTTATTCAGAAAGTCTGTATGGGATCGCGCTGTGATTCACGTATTTGCATTGTCGGTGAGAATGGTGCTGGCAAGACAACATTATTGAAATTGCTACTTGGTGAACTAAACCCAACGAGTGGTGTAAGGAATGCAAAGTATTTTTATTTTCTCTAATATTTTTTAGGCAATGAAAGAGAAATTAACACAGCAACAAAGAGATTATGAAGCACAACAACAACATCGACAACATGTTCAAGAATTTATCGATAAATTCCGTTATAATGCAAAACGAGCTTCAATGGTTCAATCAAGAATAAAAATGCTTGAAAAATTGTATAAAAAAGTGTGAATAATATAAAGTAAAAATAAATTTAAGGCCCGTTATTCACGCTGTCGAGTTTGAATCAAATGTTACATTTCAATTTCCAGAATGTGAAAAATTAGGTAACCCGGTGCTTCAATTAGATGAAATGGCATTTAGGTATTCAAAAGACTCGCCTTATATCTTTCAGGTTTTTTTTAAATATTTCTAATTTATATTTTTATTTTTTTATTCAGAAAGTCTGTATGGGATCGCGCTGTGATTCACGTATTTGCATTGTCGGTGAGAATGGTGCTGGCAAGACAACATTATTGAAATTGCTACTTGGTGAACTAAACCCAACGAGTGGTGTAAGGAATGCAAATCGTCGTTTACGAATTGGTTACTTTACTCAACATCATGTTGATCAACTTGAAATGGATGACACTCCTTTGGAATTACTCGCACAAAGATTTCCAGGATTAAACGAGGTTAATAGTTTAGAAAGTATTTCTTTTAAATTTAAAGGAGGAATATCGCGCAGCAATGGGGAGATTTGGCTTAAGTGGTGATATTGCATTCCAACCAATTGCAACACTTTCTGGTTTATAGTACTTTTTGAATTACCTAAATTAATTTTTTAAGGAGGACAAAAATCACGACTTGCATTTACTTGTTTGGCGTTACAAAAGTGGGTATTACTTTTTAATATTTTCGTATTTTTCTAATTTTTAAGGCCAAATTATTTGGTTATGGACGAACCAACAAACCATTTGGATGTAGAAACTGTTGATGCACTTGGAAAAGCTTTAAATAAATTTGCGGTATTCAAAAATGTTTCACAATTTACTTATTTTTTTCTCAGGGTGGAGTAGTGCTTGTTTCTCACGATGAACGTTTAATTGAATTGGTATGCAAAGAATTGTTGGTGTGTAAAGATAAAACGGTTAGAGAATATTTTTTGTCTTACATATTAAATTTTTAAAATTTGTTAGATTACTCAATTGGATGGAGGACTTGAAGAATACAAGAAGCACGTATATAGACAATTAGCGATATAAAACTGATAAACGAGTATTGCTTGAAATATAATTTGGTGTTATTGTTGTAACTAAAAGAAAACTAATTCGAACTGTTTCTTAAATCTTAATAAGTTAAAATGGGAATAATGTGGGGTCTGGTCTGACATGAGGGAAAAACTCTGGATGATTTTTAATTGAAAAACAATTTCCAAAGACAGTCTTGAGACAGACAGCTTTTTCCTGTGTCAAATAAAAACAAAATTTTGCTCAAATCTCCTTAAACATCGATCAACCCTCTTATTAACAACACAAAAAATCAACAGATTTATTCAAGTGCCTCGGGCAAATAACAACAAACATCCACAAACATAATATTATTGAACTTTTCCTTTTTAAAACTTATCAAAGGCCTTCTTTGTTCCTGAGACTTTGATCACCTTCAAAACATTAAAACGAACAGTTTTACTCAAAGGCCTGCATTCACCGATCGTGACAATATCACCAATAGAGATATCACTGAAAAGAGAAATGTAAAAGAATCTTTGAGTTTGCCTATCCTTTTAAATAACCAAAAAGCTAACAATAAACCTTAAAGCTTGGCTTGCGGTAGTAGAAAAATGAACGAGTATACCCGAAAAATTTTAGATCCAGCTGTCCCTAATTATTCAATAAAGTCTTAGGGTAATCAGAAGGGAAAATAATAATTTAAACAAACCGGAAACATGGCGAACAGTGAACGGACATGTTTTTGTGACGTTTCTCGTATCGACGATATTTCGGAACAAAGTGCAAATAATCACGCCGAATGACAATTGTGCGCTGCATTTTGTTCTTGATAACAACACCAGTCAAAATACGGCCACGAATTGAAACATTTCCAGTGAAAGGACACTTTTTGTCAATATAATTGCCTTCGATAGCCTTTAAAAAGTTTTAAAAATAATTTGCTAGACAAGAAAAATACAAAACCTCGCGTGGAGTTTTAAATCCTAACCCAACATTCTTCCAATAACGATCCTTATTTTTCGGCTTTTTGCCAATCCCTTGCGTCCGAAATTTGTCGTTAAGAAAAACGGTAGGTTGTTTCTGAAAAGCTCGTTCTGTTTGCTCAGTCATTTTGATTACACTTTCTAAAATTTAAAAATTTACATCTAAATAGTTAAAAATAAATCAAAAAATCCAATAATTAAAACTAAATCAACAAAATAAAAGTATCGAAAGAAAAAGCAAGAAAGTAGAGTGAACAACGTTTCGCCAAAAATTTAACAAATGTTGCATCCCTTTTGTCGCCAGATTTATGATGGTTACTTTGTAGCAATTGTTATTAAAAATAAAGGTACTTCATATTTTAGGCGTAAGACGGAATCTCACAATACAGTGGAATCTTTCTCACAGTAAAATGTGATTGGATGAATTTGAGTTAGAAGTTGGAGCTAGCAGTGAGGAGCTACTAGCACATGAAGTATATGCTCTCAAAAGTCTTCAAGTTCTAAACAAATAATATTATTTTTCTCGTCAGTGTCAGAAAGGTGTGCGGAACTAAGGAAGGGCAAAATTTCATATAACGAACTGCTTGAAATCGGTTCGTTCGCTTGAATCGGTTCGCTTCAGAATAGTATTAAAAATCAGTGGAATCTCTCTGTAACGACAACGCTTTGCCGACATAAGGCGGAAAGTAACGCGGAAAGGGGTGTCGCTTTAGAATTCCACTGACAGTGATAGTATAAAAGCGCGCATTAAAGTCACTTTAGTCGGTCAGACGGTTAAGCTAGCCACTGCCTGCTCCGGGCTTGGGCAACCTAGTTTAATAGCAGTAGTTGCGTAGTTCTAGCTAGCCACTGGCTGCTTCGGGCTCGGTCAACCTAGCTATGTCTACGTTAACTATTGCGCTACGTGGCCCCTTTGTGTTAAGTTGCATTCATTAGTCGAGACTTTGTGCAGACGGTGTTTCCTTAACCAAAGGGCTGGGTCTAGTTAGCCACTGCCTGCTCCGGGCTTGGGCAACCTAGCTATTACCCGGCTAGGTTAGGCTAAACTAGCCACTGCCTGCTTCGGGCTTGGGCAACCTAGTTGAACCTAACCCGCTTCTTACAACCATTGCCACAATTGTTGCAATTGTTGTCTTGGTTGAGTAGGTCGCTAGCCACTGCCTGCTTCGGGCTTGGGCAAACTAGTCCTACGGAAGTGGTGGAGTACAAGGTTTGCCCGTTTACAACTGTGCACCTCCTCGCGGTGTACTCTGGGCATTGATTTAAATTTTGTAAGTCAATGGCTAAGCACGGTAAAAACGGGAAAAGATTGTTGATTTTAAGCCTTTGAATAATCCCCATGTTTCTTCTCACAATAGTATAAATTAAGTAAAACATTTTATTACATTAAGCATGTAAATTTTGAATAGTTAATTTTTTCTGGAATTTCAGAAAATCCACCATAACTATCTAAAATTCAAATAAGAAAACAATTATTTCAGACCCATTCGCCAAAGATCTCGACCATAAAAAATGTTACGGAACCTAAAACCCTAAAGAAAAATTGAATTTTCTGATAAAAAATTTTTCCTAATAAATATATTTTTTTATTAAGGAAAAAGAAAACAGGGAACTAAAATGAACAAAAAAATATTATAAAAATGAAATTTAAAAAATTGCAAATTGTGAGCTTTTTTAAATATCAAGAGATTTTTTTTTAATTTAATTGTGAGCTTTAAATTGTGAAAATGCTTCTATGTATTACATATTCACAATAGAGAATGATTAACAACTGAAAAATAAAAATATTTTATTAAATATTTAATCTCTAGAAACCTCTATTTATTTATTTAAAGATTTCCCAAATATCTTCCATTATGTTTTAATAAAAATTGTTGTTGTTGTTGTCTTTGTTGTTGTCCTTCTCTTCTTTGTTGTTGTCCAACTTTTAAAAGTTCTTTTGTATATTGTTCTAATAAAATTGTTTGGTTATTATTATTTGAATTATTTAATTCATTTAAAGATCTTCGACTGTCTACACTTTTGTGTTTTTGTTGTTGTTGATGATATTCTCTTTGATTATTATCTTTTAAATTATTTTTTGTTGTTGTTGTTATTCTTTCACGTGATTTATGTCTAATTGTTGGTGATGCACTTCCAATACCTTAAAAAATAATTTTTTTATTTATTTATCTGTTTATTTATGCCAAAGAAAGTTTTTCTTTAAACCACAATTTTTTAATTTAAATTTTAAATAATAACCAGAAGTAGCAGAAGTATCCTCATTATTTCCTTTACTACTTGGAGCACTAAGTTTTGAACTTCCTTTTCGACTACTTCGACTATCTGAAGGTTTTAATATTGTTGGAGGTGTAGGTGTTGGGTTGCTTAATTTATGTTTATCTCCGCCAAAACCACGAGAAGATAAAGATTTTGAACGGCCACCACTCCCAGAACGATTGGCTATATTCAACGAATTAAAACTCTGAAAATTTGAATTAATTATTTTAATAATTCAAAAATATTTTGGGAATACTTTCCTTAATATTCCCTTTTTGCAAAGAAATTTGTTAGAAGGAAATGGCTCTACTATGTAAATTATAACAATAGGCTTTGAAAAAAGGGTCTGTTTTATTATTCCTATATAGGGTTGTCGGTTCCAGGAAATTCTTCAGATATCCGAAACCGAACCGAAGAAGCGAAACGATTCTTCGGTTCGGTTCAGTTCGGTCCAGAACCGACAACTATATTCCTATGTATATATTAAATATCCCATTTGTTAACAACTAAAAAATATTTTTAAAAAATTATTTAGACTTCAAATCGAAAGTCGAATTATTCTAAATAATAATAACAACTCACATTAACTAAATTTTTGAAATGAGATATTAAATTAACACCACTCCCAATTAATTCATCTCTACTACTTCTTCTTTCCCTTCTTTGTTCCTTTCCATCCCCAACAACAACAGAATTAATCATTGCCTTATTAACAGAATATTTTTGTGGGGATAATTGTCTTTGGGCTGATTTTTCTATTTTTTTCTGTTTTTGCCTTAAATGTTCGTCTTGTTGTTGATAAATTGCTGGAGAGCCTGCTGCTGCATATTTATTTAAACGTTCACGACTATTTCCATTTTCTATAAATAATTAAATATATTTTTTTAATTTTTGTGAATCATAGGAGGTATAGGGAAAAATTGGAGGAATCCGAGAATATTTTTAAATACCAATTTTTAATTAAAAAATGCCGGATATACAAGGATATCCCCAGGAAACGCCAACTTTAGTAACAATATATCAAGCAAAAATAAATCAGAATATTTTATTCACCTCCTTTTCTATAATTATTTATTCCAGCTTCAAAAGAACCATTTCTTTGACGTAAAGTAGGTGTAGATGTTGATTTAGAAGGATTATTTATTTGTTGGTGTTGGTCAGTTGTTGGTGTTCCTGCTTTAGATACGGGGGCTGATGGAGTTGGAATTCGTTGTAGTGATGTATACATATCTCTTGTTATTGTTGGAGGTTTTTCTGGAGAAATACCGGCTTAAAAGAGTATAGGAACATTAACAATAATAAGATAATTCTCTCTCACAATTTCCCCCAACATTTAATGTTTGTGGTTGCATACTTTCTGCCCTTCTTTCCGGTAATAATATTAATTTATTTTCATCACTTCTGGAAACATTAGACATTGAGGAGAGGGGTGCAGGTCCATTAATTGTTGTTGCAGATATTTTACTTCCATTTTGATATCTTTTACCTATTGGGACCTTAAAAATGAAGAGAAAATTATTTTTTAAATTTAATTAATTGAAATACAGGTGAATTGCTTTGGACTTTCATAAATCGTTCATTAACTGCATCAATAGATTTTCCCAAATTTTTTTGATTCATTTTAACAAGATTTTGATTAATTTTTGGTCTAAAAAATTATTTTTATTTAATTTAAATTAATTTATTTAAAAACCTTAAAAATTCTTGTCTTTTATATTTTGGTTTTAATTCTTTATTATTATTATTAATTCCCCCTCCATTCCCTCCTCCATCGTCTCCATAAGAATGTTCTCCCCCTCCAATTTGTCCAGAAGCATTTGAGGCTAAATGTGCCTGTATATAATTCCCAGTTTGTTGTTCATCATCCCCATCTTCATCTCCAGTTATCGGCGCTTGTGTATCCAATAACCCTTTATTTTTATTTCCTCCAGCATTTGTTGTTGTATTAACGTCTGGACAATTTTCTCGAAAAGCCGTTGTATATGAACGTCCAATTTGACTAGATTTTTGTTTATTATGATGAGCATCTCCTTGAATTGCAGAAGAAGAACAGGGTAAAGCTTTACTACTATTTGGATCAGAAACAAAAGCATAACCATTTTCCCAGTCTAAAATTTGGAAATAAATTTTTAACATTTGATTCTAAATATTTTTTTAATCTCCAAAATTAAATATAATTTAAGATAAATTTTATAAAATTTGGTTAACTACTACATAGAAGGGAAAACGTCTAAACGATATCCTCAATATTAGATAGGTAACACTGGATAATTATTATTTCGACCTCTCACTGTAAGGGGAATTATTTGAAAGGAAATGCTAAATTTGCGGTATGTATATCTTAATAGATTGAAGACGGAATTGATTTATTTTTTGATAATGATTCTTAAAATGTTTCAATACTTAAAACTGACAATGATTTTTTCAATATTTTTGAAATTTTGTAGGAAAAAGAAGGGGTATTTATTAAAGAGGGTAATTATTCGAGCATCTAGGTAGATGAATTTTTTTCAACTTCAAGTCCATATATAAAATTAGTTTCAACTTTTATTAATTATTTCTTTTATTTTTACCAAAAGGATCATTTGCCCCAATTCCTAATCTTTTCATTGCAACACACAAACAATCCTCCAAAAGCTCATAATCAGGCAAATCTCCATATGTTAATCCACTCAAATGTTCAGCAAAATGATGTAATTCTGATGGACTATTAAAAATAATTTTTCTTTTAAAAAACAAAAATTTATTTTTAACAAACTTTCCATCAAGCAATTCCCGAATATCTGCTTCTTCCTTCATTCGCCCAACTTCATCTTTATCCTAATTTTTATTTTAAAAATTACTAAACAATTAAGCAATAAATATGCACCTTTATTCTTCTCCAAGGCAATGATCCATTCAAAAATTCAATAAGCATGTAGAAGAGAGACCATAAATCATCTTGACGACCCATTTCCTATTAAATGATATTAGAAATTCTTTAAAAATATTATCTCCAATAAAGAGAATTTTTGTCAGATAAATTAAACTATTTAGATACTTATAGAAGACAATTATTTTCCAAAATATATCATTAAAAATTAAAATTATTTTTCTTAAATTTCGTGAAACAAGGCTTTATTTTTTAAAAAAAGTTTTAATGAGCAAAAAATACTCACCTTATTTTTATGGGCAGAAATAGCTGCATATCTAACAGTTCCACGAAACCCAGCAGCCGATCCTTTAGATAAAAATTAAATTCCAAAAATTAATTTTTTCTATTTAATTACTTGGAGTTCGTACTTCCCCTTTTGCATTTAAATAAAGTCTAGCTAATCCAAAATCTAACATATAAATATTATGTTGAGTAGATAAAGTTCTTCCAACAGCAAAATTTGAAGGTTTAATATCTCCTAAATAATTTTTAATTTTCTCTCTCTTTATTCTCTCCCTTCCTTTCCCCTTCCCTTACTATGTAAAAACCCAATTGAATGTATTTCACAAATTGCTTGTAAAATATGTTGAGCAACACGTAAAGCTGTTGAGCAAGAAAAACGTTGAGTTGGTGATTCTCTGTTTTTAATTTAAATAAATTTTATTTTTTAAAGGAACCTTCTTAAATCAGCCAAATTTTTGTCTTGTAATCCCATAACCAAATAATTAAATTTTTCGTTTCTTCCACAACCATAAAATTTACATGCATGTTTCTTCCCTTAAATAAATTTTTTACTTTTAAATTATGTATTAATGTTGGAGAGGGTAATAATTATTGTGGAATACGAATATTTAGATGAATAATAAGGGGATTTAAGAATTCCTTACTAAGGAATGAGAACAAATATTTACATAAATGTCGAAAATATCTTTAAAACAAAAGTGTGCTAATCAATGCTGGGTATTAGGCATTTGTTGGCTCCGGCTCCGACCTTTTTCAGACCTTGACTCCGGCTCTGGGGTTTTTTAATTCTTGGCTCCCGGAGCCAGCTCCCAAAGTCAATACCCAGCACTGGTGTTGATGATAAACTTGCCTTGAAGTCTTCGAAGTACAGCCACCTCCATTTTAAGTACTTGCTTTGTTGCCTAAAAATTTAATAAAAATATTTATTTTCATAAATTTATTTTTATTTTATATTTAAATAACTTGCTTTGCTTGATTCTACTTTAATAGCAACTCTTTCATTATGGTTTTGTAAATCAACAGCTTCATAAATTTCTCCAAAACCTCCACCACCGATTTTATTTTTCTTAAATTTATTTTTTAAATTTCAAATGTGCAATTAAATCCCGCAATACGGACACTCTCTGGGTCGAATTGTTGGAGTGAAAGTTGGAAAGAAAATGGTGGGTGTGTGATTAAGGAAAATCGTATTGGCGGGAGGATTCCCCTAAATAATTTATTTATTTACAATTTTCCAACGTTCTCGAATTATTTGTGAAGGTTGAAGAATTTCACATTCGCTAGAGCTTGTCATTAATTTTTCTTAAAAAATTAACTTTAAAAATATATTTACAGTTAAAAATCTCTTTTAATAAAACAAATTTTCCTTAAAATTATTTTCAAAAAAGCAGAGTTAGTAACTATTAAAATCCAAAATTCTCAGCATTTTCCCTTGCGTGCTAAAAAAGGGAATATTCAAAGAATTCAGTACTTATCCCCGGATAGTAAAGGAATTACAAACACTAATTTTGTACTTTTATTCGGAAATTTCGGTCCTTTATGTTAGTTTTAAATTAAAGTTTTTTGTATTTTAACTTCAGTTACAAATCTTGCATAAAAGACAGAATTTACTGATAATTTATTTTTTAAAATAAATTTAAAACTAAAATAATTTTAATTTTTACCAAATAAATTATATTGTTGTTTAAATAAATATTTTCTTTAAAAATATTTTTAATAAAAAAAGGCAATATATAATTATTTTTAGTCAAAACCACAAATTTCTTGAAATAAATTTTGAATTTGGACGGATGTAAATATAATTATTTTAAAGAAAATTCTAAAAAATTATAAAAATAATTAAATTAAAATAAATTAATTTAATGACTAAGAAAAATATTATAAGGAAAAATTATTAAATAGGACCAAAGGGAAGGATTTACCTTCAGAACACATAAACATCCGTTTGCAATAAAGGATTAGTGTTAGGAAAGGGGAAATTAATTATAAATATTAGAGAAAAATAATAATTTTTTAAATTTATTTTTTAATAATTTGTTGGAAAAACGTTGTGATAGCCAAAACTGCCCAATTTTCCTTTTAAAAATTCAATTTTTTGAAATTATTCGGACATTTAAATTCCCAAAATAAACTTTGTTCAATTTTAATTTAAAATTATTTTTATATTTAAAATAAATATTTAAAAAGAACAGTTTTTAAGATTCTTTTTAGACTAAAATTCAAAAAAGGAAATAAATTCATAAAAGGAATTAAAATAATAATTTTTTTAATTTGAATTCTTTTTATTTGAAAAATCTTTCAAGTAAAAGAAACAAATTTTTAAAATATTAAAATAAAATTTCTTTTCTTAAAATTAAAAATGGAATGGAAATTTTTTTCTAGTTTCTATATTTTGTTTAAAAAAATTAGAAAACAAAAATATATTTATTTAAATACATATTAACCTCTCTCTATTTTTTTATTTCCAAATTTCCAAAAATTTAAATATTTTTAATTAAAAATCAAAAAGATTTTATATTAGAGCCAAAAAGGAAAATACCTAATTAATTTTCTTGAATGATTGTGAGCCAAAAGCGTAGAAAGAAGACGGGAATGGATAAAAAATATACAGCCCCCTCCTTTCACTAAAATAAATTTTTGGTTCTTGGCTATCCAAACTTTACAAATATTTTTAAATTTATTATTTAATCTAATATTTAAATTAAAAATTTAATAAATTTCCCTCTCTTTTATTTTTCTTTCTCTAAATTAAATTGGGAAATATCGAAAATAAATTAAAATATAATTTGTAGTTTTTCAAAAAATAATTAGCTGTCAAAAAAATAATTTTAAAGTAAAATCTTTATTATTTTAAATTTTATTTTAGTTAAGAAATTCACGAAAAAAACTTGGAAAATGAGACGACTAAAAAATAAAATTTAATTTTTTTCTAGTTAAGAACAAACACCAACCAACCAACCAACTAAATATCTACTAAACACTGATGGGCTAAAGTTAGTAATTTATTGTTTAAAAAAAAGAAAATCAGAGAAAAGAAATAGAGAATCGATTACAAAAACTTGAATCTTTTTTTTAAATTTTTGTCGGGATTAAATAAAAGCAAAAAATTAAAACAAGGAAAGGAAGGAATATATTTTGAACATTTGCTTAAAAATTAGAAAAGTTCATTTATTTAAGTTAAAGTAAATAATTTTTATAAAAAAATAAAAATATTATAAACTTTTAATAATAAAAATATTTTAATTTAGAAAAAGTTAGGTATATTAAATTAGTTTTACTAAAAAAATAATTTTGTGGACTAAAAAGAAGGAAAAGATTAGGATTAAAAAATAATTTTTAAATAATTTGGTGATAGCAAAATCTAACTCAATTAAAGTCAAAAAAAGAAAAAAAATTATAAAAATACAAAAAAAAATATTTTAATAAATTTAAAAAAGGGAAAGCAATATTTATTTATTTATTTCAAAATAAATATTTTTATTTTTATCCTTCTCCTCCTCCCAATTTTTGCTTTTCCTTATTTTTCTTGGCAAAAGACAGAAACTTGTCAAAATAAAAAAACTTTTATTTTTGCGCCTTTTAATATATACAAAACTTGTTTTTTCTTTTCTTTTTTTTTGCCTTTCATTTGCCAGTCGTGATAAAAAAAGAAAGAAAAAAAGGGTTTCTTTTTCATTTTTTTAAAAAATAAAAGAAGCCTTTAAAAAGCCTTCTTTTCCCTTCCCTCCAAACATATCATGTGTTTTATTTTTTATTTATTGATTTAAATTTTTAACACATTATGAAGTGTTTGGGGGAAGGGGGGGGGGATATTGGGGGAAGAAAAGGTTTTTTTTAATAATTCCGACAAAAATTGACAAATGATGAAAAGCTAAAAGAAAAATTATGAAAAATAGGCATGACATATGTTTAGAGGGAAAGAAAAAAATAGTTTAAAAGTTTTTTTAAAAAATTTAAATTTTAAGTAAATTGATTGATGGATTAATTAAATAAAAGGTTAAATTAAATTTTGAATTTATTTTGTAAAATACTTGTAGATATTTTAAATATAGTAATGGTATATGTAAGGGGCTTTACTCAAAACATTGGAGGAACGGAGATGAAAATTTTAAATAATATTTTATTAAGATTAATTTAAGAAAAATAAATTATGTATTTTTAAGTTAATTTAGTAACTTAATGTTCAAGAATTCTTTCGTAAACAAAAATTTACTTTCAAAAATTTATTTATTTTTCCCTCACCAAGTCAACCGTATTATTATTATTAAAATACCCTTTTAAGCGGAACACTAATAAAAATTATTTTAGAGTAAATATGCATGGAAATACTAAACATATTTGACTAAAAAATTGGCAAATTAAAAATATAATTTTAATTGAAATAGAGGTATTTGCAATGGATAAATGAGAATAAAAGAAATTTTGTAGATGATTTTAAAGAGGTTTTAGTTCTTAAAATCTAACTAAAAACTCTGAAAATCCAAAAATTTTATGGGCTAAAAATGGAATTGAGTAGAAGTCGTTACTAATTTCGGAACGAAACTTCGAGACGCTAATCTTCCTCAAAAATTTTCGATTCGGTTCCAGATGTCTGCGGTTTTTCCAAGAATGAAACATTTTTATGCCCAATATCTCCAATTGTCGGGCGCTATATTAATCAAGAAAAAATGCTAAAAACGAGTCGAGGTTCGGGGCTCAACATTATTCACAGCCCATTACATACAACACTACTTTTTCAATTAACAAAAACTTCTCTAACATAAGCATCTTTTACTACTTTTTTTGTTTGTTTAGTAAATATATTTAAAAGAAAATATAATCTTTAAATCACCATAATTATTGATCTCTTTTGTATATAAAAAAGCAGAAACAGCAAATAAAAAAAATTTATTTGCAAAATTCAGACTGTCCAATTGTTCGCTCGCGCAAAATTATTACAATAAAAAAATAAAAAAAATTAATTGATGAATGAAAAAACATAAATTTTTATAAGTGCAAAAAAGAAAATTATTGGGGAAAAATAAAATATTTTTAAATGTTTTTTGATAAAATTTTATCTGTTAAAGAGTAGAGATATGTATTGGGGTAATCTAATTAAGGTTAGTCCTATAATATCAGGTAATTTAAATCAACAGGAAATTTAGATATATGTATAAAATATTCCTAATTTTAATAAGTAAAATGTCAAAATAATTTTATTTTGATTAAACAAGCAAATAAGAATTTTGTCATTTCTGAGTGCTCGCGCAAATTTTGTCTTGGTAGAGTCCTATTTTAGTGCATGTATGCGTAGTAGTATCTATTTTTTATTGAGAATGGTTACCGGGCAACAGCCATTTATTTATTTAAGAGAAAAAAGAACCTACATTTTTGGCTGATTTTTATTTTAAAGGTAGATAATAAATACCTCTATGTATCTAATAATATGGCATCCTAAAAACCATCAGAAAAATTGGGGTTTAAAACAAGTCGAAAAAAACTGGATTATCTCAAAGGATTTTTCTTGGAGAATATTTGCTTAAAAAAAGGGTAAAAATAGAGAATTTTGAAGCAAGGACATGGAAGAAGCAAATGTTTTGATCGGAAATAGAATTTTAATTCAAAGTACATATGTCAAAAAGCACATACTAATTATGTATATCCGCCGGCTAGTATCTTTAGTTTTTTCAAACAAAATGATTAACAATGCTTTTCTATCCTCTTATTTATTAATTACTTACAAAATCCAAAAATATTTAGCTTTAAAACTAAAGAAAAAAGATTATCCTTTGTCTTCAAATTATAAAAGAGTAGGAAATTAACTTTTGGTATTGAAAGCAATTGGATAATTAAATAAGAAATGGACAAAAAGTATAATCCAAATGACTAAAGAAAATATTGGAAAAAGCAGGTGTGTTATTATTTTTTAATTTAAGTAGTTAGGAAAGGTAAAATAAAATATAATTTGACATAAAAAAGGGGATTTAAAAAATATTTTTATAAGAAAATCCAAAAATATTTTTATTTTTAAAAATCAATTTTATAATATACAAAAAATATTTAACAATATTCTACTATAAAGTAAAGGTTTTTAATTCCTAATTTTACTCACATTGTTGTAACCTTTAAAATACTTTATTTAAATATTTAAACAATTATTATTTACCGTTTTTCTCAACCGAATCATTGGATTCTTTTTAGAATATTCTGCCATACGTCGTTCCAATTCTATTATAATTTATGAATTTAATAAGTTAAATAAATTCTTACCAGGTCTAAAATGCCGAATTAACCCCTGAAATAAATTAAAATATATTTTTTGGTTTATTCGACATTAAATTTAATTAGATATTAAATTACAATCATTATAGTTAAAAAATTATTTTTTCTTAATTTTAATCACTTACTTGTACAGGCCAAGCAGCTGCGTCACCCAAAGCACAAATTGTATGACCTTCAATTTGTTTAGTCAATTCCCATATCATATCAATTTCTTTTGGGTCAGCTTTTCCCTTTAAAAATAAATTTAGATTTAAAAATAAATTCAATTAAATTTACTTGCACAAAACGCCACCTTAAATAAAAAAAGATAATTAATATTTAAATTATTTAATTTCCCTACATTATTTTATTAAGCCAATTGCAACCTTCACGACAAGGTGTACACTTAAAATAAAAATTAATTGTAACTAAAAAATGTAAAACACCTGTCCACACGATTCATGTTTATAGAACATACTTAGACGTGCAATACATTTTACAATATCACACTGAAAAATTTGTTTTAAAAATTAAGAAAATGATTTAATCACAATGACCTAAAAAATTATTTCCTACGTCCAGATACTTATTAATATACCAAGGTAAATAAGAGAAAAATACCTGCTTGTTCATAACAATAACGGCCGCAGTCCCCAATCCAGTCTCAACCTTAATCAGAGCATCAAAATCCATTAAAACATCATCACATATGCTTAAAAAATAAAATTCTTTAAATATTTTTTTAATTTTTAAACCTTTTAGGAATAACAGGAACAGAAGATCCACCAGGAATTATACCCAATAGATTATCCCATCCACCAATAACCCCGCCAGCATGTCTTTCAATTAAATCGCGTAAAGGAATAGACATTTCTTCTTCGACTGTTGTCGGTTCATTTACATGACCAGAAATACAAAAGAGCTTAAAAAACAAATTTAAAAAATAATTTTTAAATTAAAATACTTTAGTTCCTCGATTCCTTTCTCTGCCAAAACTTGCAAACCAATTACCGCCACGTCGACAAATTGTTGGGGCAACAGCAATAGTTTCAACATAAAAAATAAATTTTATTTTTTAAAACATCTAAAAATAAAAGTACATTTGTAACGGTTGTAGGACAACCTAAAAATAGAAAAACAAAATATTATTTAAAATAAAACATTCATTACCAAAAACTCCAATATCTGCAGGAAATGGAGGTTTAAGTCTAGGCTTTCCCTGCTTTCCTTCCAACGATTCAATTAAAGCCTAAAATATAAATTTTTTTGAAAACCTTTAAAAAATAAAATTAACCGTCTCTTCACCACAAATATAGGCTCCAGCTCCTCTATAAACCTGTAAAGAAAATAAATTTATACTAATAATCAATATTTAGACCATTATGAGAAAAATAATTTTTAAAAGGTTCATTACTAACAGGATTTATAAATTAATAATTTCAATATACATCCATGACACTTTTAATTTGAATAAAACGATTAAAAGATAACCGTCTAATTAATTATAATTCTAAATTGCTTGAATAAGGGGTGAACTTATGAAGAACCTATATTAGAAAACTATATCACAAAATTATATTTTCAATAATTTATAAAAACAAACAAAAATATCAAAGTTGTAACCAGTGCCAAAACAGTCCTTTCCAATAAAACCAGCCTAAAATTTAATATTAAAAACACTTTAGTATTTGTTAAATAACCTTATAAGCCTCATGTATAGCTTCCTGTAAAATACATGATTCATTGTAAAATTCTCCTCTAATATAAATATAAGCAGCTCGAGCACCCATCGCAACTCCAGCTATTAAACAACCTTCAATCAGTTTGTGTGGGTCATGTCGCTAAATATTTTTAAAATAAAAATATTTCCTTTCAATTTTTAACGCACCATTATTTCCCTGAAAAATATGAATAATTATAAATCTTAATAAATATAATCTTAATAAAATTAACAATAAAAAGTTCTTTTATTAAGAGATGAATAAGTGGAGTTAATAACGTTTAAACAAATATCTGTAATAAGAACGTATCCAGAGAAATTTCAGGTAGTCTAATAATGGATGTCTCAAACTTTTTCCGTTACTTTTGCGTTTCAAACGCTTTTTTTATTTTTTTTCTCATTTCGAAGAGGGAGTTGTTTACGTCAATTGTTTTAATTAAAATTATTCGAAATATTCTTGCCTGTCCTTGCACGTTCCCGGCTCGCCTTCATCCGCATTCACTACTAAATATTTTGGCCGTCCATCAAAAGGTTTAAGCATGAATCCCCATTTCATTCCACTTGGAAATCCAGCCCCACCACGACCACGAAGGCCAGATGTGGTGACTTCACCTATAATCCATTTCGGACCTTTGAGAATTATTTCTTTCGTTTTGTACCAGTCACCCTAAAATTTAAATCGATTAAATTGAATTGCTTAAAATTAAATTGAAATTATCTGAATTTAAATTGTTTACCCGACTCATCGCAGCTTTCAAACGATAATCATGTCTAAAATGAGTAATTTTATCAGTATCAATCTACATCAAACATACTTTCCATAGAGATTTGTAAAGATCCTATCTTCATCTTTCAATCCTCCATATGAGGTTTTTGTTGGGGGAGCCGCAGAAAAGTAACGACAAAATTTTAAAGCAAAATCATGACCTGTAATTAAACGATTTTGACCGAAACCCCAAACATTAATTATACTTATGAAAGCATTTTTCGATTTCAAACAAATTGAAAGAACCATATTGAATTCTAAATTATTCGAATATCCAAGGTTCAGAAAAAATTAAAAAATTTAAAATTTGGCTTTAATGCCGAATGTTCAATTAAAACTCAAAACAAATTAAAAGTTTTCACTTTATACACTTAAAGTATGTGAATACAATTGAATTTAAAATAAGGATTCATTACAAAGCAATGATAAATTTAGGCAATTCTAACAAACCATCGTTTATAGCTTTATAATAAAACTTTATATATTTAGAAGAAAATAAATTTATATCGCACGATGGAGGAATTATTTATTGGAGAGAAGGTCACGCCGAAAAGACAAAAATATATCCAATATAATTCGCTACTTTTACAAATTTTCCCTTATTCAGTCCTCAAGTAAGTAAATTATGTGAGATAGAAGCTATAAACATGTTGAAGAGCGATGTCTGAAATACAAATTTAAAAAAATTAAAAGAAAAGAAATAAACCGAATCTTGACACAAATGTCTCGTAAGTCTCATATGGCGGAATCTGGAAATAAGTTAAAATTAAAAATTTAGAAAATAACTCACTTTCAAGTAATTATAGCAAGTCATTGCAGATGGCAGTTCTTCCTCATTTTTCACACATGTAGCTGTCTTTTTAACAACAGTAAGTGGAGGGTTTAAACCACGAAACCCGCCGATAGGCAACCTTGGAGAGCCAGTGACAAATTGCAAGAAACGTCGGCGCTAAATTTTTTAAGTATGTATTATTTACAGTTATCAAAGTATATTATGAGAAAGCTGGTGAACCATTTCTATTCAGGTATTATAATGAATTTACCTTATCATGTTTATACGAACACAACATCGTAATCAGCCACTTAATTTGTGCCGAATCATAATTGTAGCCATGGTCCTGAATTAGCATAGAAATAAACAAGTCAAACTATTTAATTTTAAAATTAACCGGACGTAAAGCATGTTGGAGTGCAGAATTAGTCCAAATCCTCTCATCATTCTCTGCACTTCCGCCTAGAAAAGATTATATAAATATTCATTTGATTGCAAAATAATCCTCACAAAAGAGCAACTCCATCTCATCCGAAGAGAATATACGCAACGAATCTTTATTGATGACTAGGCGGAACCCTCGACGAACAGCCTCCATTTCAGAACGAACACCCTCAATAAGCCGCCAGTAACAAACAAGCTAAATATTTTTTCATTACCCAAATTCTTTAACACAAACCTCTAAAAATTGTTTGCAATTGTCTTTTGTAACCGCCAAATTCTTTCCCCCTTTGCACAATTCCATAGATGGTTCGCCAGGATAGATAAAATACTGACATTAACATAATTATAGTGTAAGATTTAAAAAAATCAAACTGACCACATCTAAGCTCTCAAAATCTTTCTCTTCCTCTGTCTGCAATATATCACGTAACGAGCGAAAGATTGTCGGCTCAAGTTTTTCAAAGTCTTCGGTCCCAAGAGATTCTTCCTCACCAATCAACCACTTGAAAAAGGCTGGAGAGAGTGGTAGATCCAACTAAAAAGAAAACACTTCAACACTTATTAATATTTATAAAATTACCATTCGACTGTCAATAAGAGCTTGACCAAGAAGGCGACCAATAAACTCAAATCGTTTCAGACGCAATTCATTTTGCTTTGAGCTTAATGGGCGCGTTAACATTTTTGGATATAGACCATTGGCGGCAAAAATATAATTATCATCACCAGAACCTAAAATGGGTAATTAATTAAACTGAATTAATTCACCATCTTTCTCTTCTTCAGGGCAAGTGCGAACTGTACCATCCCAGAGGCCGAGTGAACTCTTTTGCAATGCACGGCTTAAAGTTGAATAGAATTCAAGTGTAGGACCAAATCCAGTTCCGACTTCTAAATATTATACATTGATTAGAAATAATCATCAAATCAAAAATAACCTCCTTCAAATCCAACTTCGAGCATTGCCTTACTAGAGCTCATTTGTGTGAGAATTTGCTGCGCATCCTAATAATATATTTTATCACATGTTAAAATAAAGAATTATAACCTTAAGTACATCATTCCGTTTAATAGAAACTTTGCGGCGCTCTAAACGAGGAATCAATCGTGAATTTGTATCATGTGAAGCACCCTCGTGACCATCATCGTTATTAACTTCACTGACAAGATGCCTGAAAGTTTTAATATTATAATCGATAATAAAAAAGTAAAAAATTCCCAACATCAATGCTCGATCACGTCCAAAGGAAGTACAAAATAAGAAAGAACGACGGGTGGAGAAAGAGAAGATGAAAGGACTAGAAAAGAATTAAATAAAGAACTCCAAATAAAAAATACAAATTATTCATTAAGTCAATTGTCCATTTTGGCACTTGTTGAGTGGCAACGGTAAGAAAGTCTGAAAGTTGTCGACTAACTTTAGAGTTAAGTTTGGAGTTGAAAAAAGATCTGAAAAATAAAATAATAAATCAATGGATAAAATAATATACCGAGCCAAAATCAAAGGAGTATGAGAAATTGGAAGATTATGTCGTTTTCCATCAGAACGAGTCTCAAATAGCTCCCACCAGAAAGAGTTTAACCCATAAAGAATTTTCATCAGAATAAGGCAGGACGTGGACGGATCATTAAGCTTAGGTTGAAGATCAGTACGAAGATAGAGATCCAAAGGCGATTCACGAGGAGGTCGGTTACAATCTATGGATTGGTTAAGTAAACTTTTGTTAAATATAAATTATTTAATATTTATTTTCATATGTATATAAAAGAAAATCACTTTTGTAAACTTGCGACTCCTTGAGGTTTGGAGGTGCGGAACATGATGATGCAGGCTTTTCCGTCTTTTTAATGGATCCAACAGCACGTGGGACCAACTTATTTCGAGTACGCGTAGACGCACTTGACACCTCTTCAACAGTTTTAGATTGAGAAGGCTCGCTAGATTGATTCGCCGTAATTTTTGAAGTAGCTGTAGCCTCACCAGCATTACTTTCATTTAGAATGCTAAAAGAAAACGTTTGCAAGCATTAACTGTTATTAACCTGTTATAGTAAATTGTATGAGTTGTAAGCCAAATACTTGAAGGAATCGTTTCGACAGTGTCATCATCACGAGGAAGTGTATGTTGACGAATTGCCTAAAGTAAATATATCGAATATAATTTCCATTAAAAAAATAACCTGAAGTATGGAGATGTCATTTGAAAGCAAATTTTCACCAATAAAGAGTTCAAGTCGACCTTCATTTGAAAGAGCAGACGAAAAACTCATATCCTAAAATAATATTTTTGAGAAGTTACCAGGAAATTCCATACTTGATCCTCCTCGCTAATTTCAGAATCGTCATCACCATCATCACTTTGTGGCTGCTGACCACTCTGTTGTGCATTAATATTGCCAATACCACGTTCAAGCAAATATCTAATTATAATTATCCGAATTAAAAAAAATTGTAACCTTTCAATGGAAGAGATAGATGTAAATGGGTCAACTTTAATAGACCCTCTCCCATGACGCCATTCACGCAAATTTTTGCACTTAGGCTAAATAAAAAATAAAGTAAAGGCTAGCTATTTTTTGATTAAATATAAATTCCTCCCTGATTGAACTCACGTGACGACGAAGATTTATACGGATTTGATGCATCTGAAAAAATCGCAAAGCCTGTGCTCCACGAAGTGTTGTCGAAAAAAGCGAACCACCAGCTCCACCACCCAACAAAGCAGACTGGTATTGTGCCAGTGACGAAGAGCCACTACCATTAGTAAAAATTCCAGAAAGATTGGTGACACGAACTTAAAGATTAAATCTTTAATGAATGCATATGCAACCCCACCTTGGAATTGCTCCATAGTGCCAATTGTATTCGTAAGTTTTGTGACCAATAACTCAAATGGGTAACGGCGTTTATCAGCACCAATTGAGTCAGCATGCAATGAATCTTCCTGAAATATCACCATTTAAATCGAAAACATAAAATAGATTACGTTCAGCCCCATGAAAACTGAAGCAAAATGTCTTAAACGAACACCGCCTAAAAAGATCAGCTATAAAGATAAATTTATAAAGACTAACGTAGTTGCGACGTGCCTGAGATATTACATAAATAACTGATTAACGCATCAGGAATTCCACTTTGATTAAATTGAAATGAGGTAATCTCTTGTTCGAGAAGTAAATTCTTTAAATCCATAAGGGGCTCAGCACCATAATCTTTATTACTGCGTAGCTTATTAGCCAAAGCATTGAGTTTGTCAAATAACTTTCGAGCACGATGAGGTTCTTTGATGCTGAATTTACGAGCAGCATAATCAGTTGCAAATTTATCAGCGATTTGTTTAGCTTCTTTACATACCAGGTCTTGCTAAAAAATAAAGATTTATGGTGTTAAAATAAAAGAAAACCTGTTGCTGTAAACTTTGTTGATGACTATGATTGTTATCACGATCTTGATGCATTGAAATAGGTGGAATTATTACGCGCACACCAGTATCGCCGCCGCTCTGGGAATTCACCAATCCTTCCAATAAATGTTCTGCCATCGAACTACGAGAGTAATTCGGCTTTCTATCAATGGTTGGAGCCTCAATAGGTAGCATAAGACGTCGAGTTTCATGAAATACGCCTACAAAATAATTTTCATAAAAAAGGAAATCAAATATAACCTTCAGCCTCAAACAATGGAATATACAATTGTGGAAGTTTATCAAGCAAGACTCTTGATAGTTGAAGACTAGAAAGCAGTGTCCCAAGATTTCGATTAGAACTCAACATTTGAGTAATAAAAACTGCCAACGGGATATCACCTAAATTTTTTAAAATAATTTTAAATGTATGCATAAAATACGTAGAATTGGCTCCAAAGTGTCAACTTTATCGACCATTTTAACAATAGAACTCATCACATTCAGAGATTCATTACGTAATTGAGAACAAGTTGAATTACTTCCAATGTCGACTAGAAGTGGTATAAGATGTAATAAGGAAACAACTTCTTCTCCACCACGGGGCAAATTTTCGACTAGTTGACTAAATAATTTTAAATTTAAATAAATTAAAAATTAAAAAACCCAATTAATGTAATGATCTCCTTAATTTGAACTGAAGGACGCGAATTAATACCATTATTAATTCGCTCTCCCAAATCACCGGATGATGCACTGGGAGTTGAAGGATTATCAGTCCGATCAGGCCCAATCAGCGTTCTAATCGTGTTGCCAAAATCCATTCGAACAAGAGCTAATGCAGCATCAGAACATCTAAAAATACCAGAAAAACTTAATTTGGATTAATCAGACATACTGCGAAACAATATAACGAATTGATTTGATAAGAGACAAATAAATGCCAGGAGTTATATTGGATGGTTGTATAGCCAACATCTTTTGAACATTTTGAAGAAATTCATAGCTAGTACCAGTGATTTGACGAAGACGATCAGCATTTTGGCGCATATTTTCAATAATTCTGTTGAAAAATGTACAGATCGATTCGACACAACGCTTATCCTAAAATTTAGAAAAATTGTTACGAAATCTAAATAAAAACATACATCAACATAAACTAATCTCTGAGTCAAATCGGGCAAACAATCCTTAACAAGGTGAAATTCATTTTGAGAAACATTTAATGCACAATTTGCGCTAAAAGAAATAAAATATAATAGAAATGTGGGTAAGATATAATAAAGTAAGTATAATAAAATAATATAAAAAATAAGACCATATCTGGTAACAAAGACGTTGTGAAGGCAAAGAAAAGAAGTCGACATGAGAGATTGCTGATGCAATGCCTCCCTATGATATAAATTGAAAATAATAAAGAACATAATAATTGTCGATCTTGTATTATTAAATTTAAATTCACCTGCAAAAGAATTTGTTTGCCATTACGACGCGACATAACTTCAAGTGCAATTAAAGACTGCTCGGCCACATCAATGTATTCGATACGCTTAAGTTTTGCCAAAAGCAAAGGAATTGTCTCAACTATTGCTGGAAGAGCTCGAGGAAGCTAGGAAAAGTAATGAATAAAAATTAGAAATTTAGGTATATCGAACAATACCGCTTCCTGCATATTTGTAATACAGCGAGCAGCAGTAAGCATCTGAAAATGCAAGTATTATTTAGAGAAAATATTTTTAACCAATTCAAAATTATCATCCTTTTGGAGGAGCCCACACAGAGCTTGGACAATCTCGACAATTGGCATATTTGGAAGGCTCTCTTCATTTCCAAGCAATAGCATCTCTGCTAATTCAGATGCCGCTTCTGATTGACGAATTTCATTGGATGATTTGAGACCCTCAACGATCGAAAGCATGGCCGGAGCTTGAATGGTAGAATTTTAATTATTAATTCAAAAATAGCAGCATCATGCGACAAGTAATCATAGTAAAAAATTTTACTTGTCGCATGGTGGTGACGCGAATAGCTGTAAGAGGCGTCAACAATTGAATCAAGATATCCTGCACGTGCAGCAGCGCTACCAGTACCTGTTGTAGAATTTGTAGTTGAGTTTAAAAGATGCTGCATACGAGGCACGATGGTGCTAAGAAATCCAGCAGCACGTTGAGACCTATAAAATTGATTATATTAAATACATAAAGAGAATAGACAAAGCAGGTAAACCAAAATTTAAAAATTTTATCGCGCAATTATGAGGAAACGCACTTATTAGTTTAGTGTACCTAATTTGATAAAATGTTTACCAAATGTTTTTGGTTCACCTGCAGAAAAGTCAAGCAAAAAATGAATCTTTTAATAATTATGAACAAAAAAGATAGATAGTAAAGAATCGCAAGCAAAGAAAAAATTTTGGCTGAATTGTTTTCATGATTTTAATTCTATTTAGTTCAAATGCTTTGCTCAAAGAGACACACTTTGCTCCAAGCATTGCGGCTGCAACCGCCCTGCTTTGATTCTGTGCATGGCTGGGCTGTGAACCAATAGAAATATCATCAAGTGATGATCTATTTATGCCAATAAGTGATGGGGATATTGTAGTCACCAATGGTGATGTTCCAACAGGTTGTTCAACTTCCATCGGACAGCCATTACCGCCGTTATCAACACTGTTGTTATTAATGGATGAAGTAAGCCCTATATGCTGCATATCGCAACTTGTGGTTGTCGAAGCTGAAGAATCGACTGTGACTACAAAAAGTTTAAAAAATTGTTTGAAAAGAAAAGCACAATATACGAAACAAAGTGAAAATTACATAACTTATACTTAATCAGTTATACTATTTCAGGCTTCATTAGTAAGGTAAAAGTCAGCTCAGAAAATATAAGTAATTTGCGAACCCGCATCAGTTGAATCAGTTCGAACCGTGGAAGTCGCCACCCCTCCAACCACAGCCGCAGCTGCCAATTGTGAAGCAAATGAAACAGCAAAATCACTAGCAGCAATTGCAGTGCTGGCAATAATACTTTGCTGATGTACAGCAGCTGCCACTGTGGATGGTAATGAACTGGTCATTAGTGGTGAAAAGTTATAACTATTTAAATTGTTGTTGGAACTGCTACTAGGTAATCCCAAATTCGAAGTATTGACAATTTGTGGTATTTTCTGAAGTTGGCAAATTTAAAAAAAGAATATTGTCAGTTCAAAAATAAACAGAAGAAAACAGGATGCAATCAAGAGGGTCCTCATTTCAATCTGAGGCAAGGCTGATCAAAAAATCGTTTCGCTTTTCACGCATTTTTCCCATTTCGTTTCGGAATGGGAAACTAAATTATCTGATGAAACAAAATACAAATCAAATGACAGGAATTTTTGCGTTTTTTTATTTCGATCAGCCCTGATACAAGGTTAAATTAAAACCCAATAGATGAGTAAGTTATAAAACGATATAAGAACTCTAATTATGATAGAATTAATATATACATAATTCCTTACATTTTCAAACAATGCAGAAGACGCCAAGGCATTTGAAGTATTTGTTAAAAAAGATGAAGGAAGAATTGTTGATGTTGTTATCTGTTCCCGTTGGTGCAACAAAGAGGCAAAACGAGGTGATCGATTTTCAAAAACTGCGGCTGTAGTGACAAAGGCTTCAGACGATACAGGATTGTGAACAGCAGCAGCGGCCGCAGCCACAAGATCGCTAAAGCAACGCAAATATTTTTTAAGAATACGCGCAAAGTATAAAGCGCGCAGGTTAAATAAATGTTAAAAAGAAATAAAATCAAAAAATTTAACCCACCCCGATTGAACAGATTTTGAAGTTGTTGAAGCTTCGTTAGTTTTTGTCTTCTCAGTCGCGGAATGACTAAAATAAACTATGAATAAATTCAAATATGAATACAAACCTTCCAGTTGTGTTCGATGAAGAGGCTGCATTCTGCGAAGCAGCTAGATCAGATTTTCCCGCTTTCGAAGTGTTCGAAGACGAACCTCCTTCATTGGCAATTGCTTTCTGCTAAAGTATTTAAAGAAATTTGAGTAAACCTCCCTTATGCGGGAGTTAAAACAAATGGTCACAACTTTGTCGGTCCTGGTTGGATTTAAAAACCTAATCTCACCATATACCAAAAATATGCTTAACAAGGGAAGGTTGCGAGGTGTCCGAGCTAAAAACGGTCGAGACCGGGCTCATTCGATAGAGAATGTGCCCTTTCTAGCAAGGATTTTTTGCCGTTTTTGCCCGATTTTTGATTTGGCCAAGATATGGCCCTCCAAAGTCCCAAAATTTGGCATTATAGAGAATGTGCTAGAAAGGGCACATTCTCTATCGAATGAGCCCGGTCTCGACCGTTTTTAGCTCGGACACCTCGCAACCTTCCCTTGTAAGGATATATGGGGGACGAAAAAAGAAGTTTCTCATGATTAACATAAATATTCAAAAAAAATACCAAAGCTTTTGATTTAGAACGAGTAAGACGCTCCTCAGAAATGGCATCAGGGAACGGTTGAATAAGAGCAGAGAGTTCACGAGCTGGACGTCTCGACCCTGTACTTGTACCAGCTGCGCCTTCATCAGAAGCAACCACTTGCTTATTACTGGTCTTTGAAAGAACTTCCTGTCCTTTTTCATTCTAAAAAGGGAGAAAGCAAATTTATATATATTAAAGTAAATACATTTGATGACACAACAGTAGTCGAAACTTTTCGCAATTTACTTGAAGACGCCGAAGAAGGATCACGAACTCCACCAGCCGCCGAACCAGGACTGTTCACTAAATGTAAGGGGTAACTCTTTACATAGACACCCTGTACAGTAACAACTAGTGTAGCACAAATTCAGGATTAAATAACCCGTAGTGCAAATTATATTTTTCCCGGCCTAAGTGCACTTTCCTGGGGATTTCAGATTTGAACAAATTATATGTCAATCGAAAGAGCTCGGGGTAATTCGATCGGCAATAAATTGTCCAAATCACACCGTGAAGTACACTTTGCCCTTTTCTCGCATAAAATGGAATTTATATTATGGGTACAGGATTATTCTAACCTTTAGCTAGTGCTGAGTCCGAATCTGAGCTTAGAATTTGCTTATTTCGAACCCCGGACCAGAATTCGACCATGTCGAATTCGGGGTAAAAATTCGAAATTTCAAATTTTTTGTTTAACCGGACTCGTCTCTTCGAGCTGAGTCGATTGGTATCAAAATTATTACGATTCGACCATTTTAAACGAAGTTATGATGCCGGTTTTCTACAAAGAAGTCTATACAACGTGTATATAATCGATAATAACCTCGTCTAAAATGGTCAAAACTGAATAATTTTGATATTATTCGACTCTGCTCATATAGGCGTGTCAGATTAGCCCTAAATTTGAAATTTCGAATTTTTACCCCGAATTCGACATGGTCGAATTCGGGTCCGGGGTTCGAAATTAACAAATTCTAAGCTCAGATTCGGACTCAGCATACTCGATTACCTACTGGCAACCCTCAAAAATATCAAAAAAGCATTTCTTTATTATTTTTCGGGACCAGTAATCTCCACATTTACCAATTTAATTAATTAATTATGTTTAAACCTATTGTTGCTTGATTATTTGGTGATTGCCTCTTACGATGCTGGGGACCAGAACCGCCACCAACGCCAGACTTTTCACTATTTGGATTACCACTTCTACTATGACTTGACATACGAATATTATAATATTTTACCTAAAATATAAAATCTTTTTTAAACAAATTCCTCCATGTACATATTCATCAATTTCAAAATATTCTTCCTAACATACTTCTAAACAACATTAACAAAACCTCTTAAACAATACAATTTTACAAATTTAACTCATAAATTCAATTATAAATACGATTAAATAATTTTTATCCAAAATCCTCTTCGATTAAAACTTCGCGTTTCAGGCAACATGTACTTACTGTGGTATAACGTTTTCAATCAATCAAGAACTCTTGAAAGGAAACACGAGAGCAGTTTGTATAGGACTTGAAATAAAAAAAAAGAAATGCGGTCAATAAAAAAGAAAATGTGACAGAACTTTAAAATGATGAAGACAGACAGAGAGAAATAAAAAGAAGAATAGATAAAGAAATAAATTTTTTCTATCGTAATTGGCGTAAATTTGAATGAAGGTTGTTTTATCTCATACTGTAGAATCTCCGGTATTATTAAGGCTGTCAATAAATGTTATGGATGAAAACTTTTGAAAATATTGGAAGGCAAGTGGGGGACCTTCGGTTAACCGAAATCGAAAACACTCCTGATATACAAGGCCGACTCAATCGTGAGGACTCAGTTGAACTGCTCCGATTTTGGAAGGCCAATAAAGAACTCATCCCTTTAGACGAAGATTTTTGAATTTCAGAAGAAGGGTCAAGAATCCACCTTTCTATAAAAAAATACAGGAAAAATGGGAAAACAATGACTCCGGAAAAATCCGGCGGGATCCGGTCCGGCCCCGCTTACTAACGTTACCGGAAATTTTGCCTAACAAACCCAGAACAAAAATCAGAACAAAAATCAGAACCACAGAACAAGATAAATTTTTTTAGTTTTTTTTGAAGAAATTCATCGACTGGCCGAAACGTACGCGCCAAACTGGTGCTCCGTTAAAATAAATAAAAATACTTGCTTTATCATTTATTGACGTTTACCTAATTTTTATTTCACAATATTAAATTTCTTTTACTATAGCCTTACAAAATTAACAAATTTTTATATTTTATAAAATATTAAAATGCAATTACAAGATTTGCCTCCAGAAATTTTGGTTTAATTTTTTAAAATAAATTGAGAATATTTATTATTTTTCAGAAATATATTTTTGATTTTCTGACTTTTAATGAAAAAATTAATATTGAAAGTGTATGTAAAGAATGGAAAGATTTGTGTTGGAATTTTGCTTGGTTGGATTGTAAAGATTTAATATTTGTTTATGAAGATTTACTTTTATATAAAAATTTTAAAAATACAAAAGAATTAATAAAGGAATCAATTGAAGAATTAAGTTTAAAAAAAAGTAAATATAAATTAGTTGTTTTTACACCAACACCACAACATTTATTGGATGAACATAAAAAATTTCTTTGTAATAATTTATTTGACAAAAAACGGTCTTCAAGAACTGTTTGTTTTTAATTATTTAGATTGGTTTTATAATTATTTTTAATTAAAATTTTTAAATCAAAAAATATACAAAATTTTAACTTTTTAGAGATTGGGTGTTGGTTTGTATCTAGTGCATAACTAGGTTTTGATTTGGATATCTAATTAGAGCTGCCGTTTTCGATTCGAGCCGACGTTCGGTGCATTTTTCGAGCTTGGTTTTTTTCGTTTCGGTTCGTTTTCGAGTTGAAAAGCCTCGGTTCGTTCGATCTTTCGAGTTTCGGTTCGAGCGAGCTGGCAACCTTATACCTAATAATAAGAATACTTCCATTAAATTATTAAATTAAAATTGTTTTAAATAATTCCTTTCATTAAAATATTTTTTTCTTTTAGTTAGGAATATTCAGTGCTTTAATTCGTCGGTCTGCTCCATATTTGGAATTACTCTGTATTGAAAGAGGAATTAAAGTTTCAACACGTTTAGGCCGTTATTTCCATTATTTGACGCCTTCTCTTCAACATTTTTCTATGGAGGAACCGATTGATGTTTGGCATTTAAATCAAATTGAGGAGTTTTTAGCTCCTAATCTTTTATCGTTGGGGCTAGTTCTTAATAGAAAAGTAAATTTTCTAACAATTCTTTTACTCCAAAAATTAAAGTCGTTAAGAAAGACGGCAATCACGGAGAATTGAGGTTTCTACGGAGAAAAAAGTTTAAAAATAGGAGAAATGATGCTTCTATGTTAAAAAAATATGCTGATTACGAATCCGAGCTCAGATTTTGGAAAAGTCGAATCCCGAATTCGGAATTTGACCCCGGACATTGTCCAGTTCCCCGGGATTGCCAGAAAAATAAATTAAAATCCAGAAAATTTTTTTTAATTTCATTTTTAAAAAACAGAAAAAAACTCTCGATGCATTTTTGTCGCTAATTTTAAAATGTCAAAAACTTGAATGTCTCCGAATTAATCGTTTTGAGGAAATTTTTGAGAGATCTTTAGAAATTAATCAAAAACAGTTTTTACCCTCATCATTACAACAATTATTTATTTTTGATTATTCTGTCAAAACTTTGAATGAAATTTCTAAAATTTGTCCAAAACTTTGGTTTTTAATATTTTATAATCAATATGAGTATACAGAATTAACTGACACAAAAATTCTTAGGTAAAAAGTTTTTTTTGAAAAAATATAAAATAAAAGACAAAAATTTAAGATTTTTAATAAAAACAATTATTTTTAAAAGACAATTTATTTTTTAATTCTACTTTTTCATGCTACATTTGCATTTACATATATTTTAATTTAAGTTTACTTTTTAGTTTATGTTCACCTTTCTTTTACACAATAAACAAAAAATATTTAAATTTACATCCAAATTTATATTTTCTACGTGCATTATCAGTTTATGATAATTCTCCACTTAATAATGTATATTTAAATTAAATTTTAAAAAAATATTAAATTAAATTTATTTTCAAGTCAGATTTATTAAAAATAGCCTCTTCTTGTCCAAATTTGGAACATTTAGATTTTTGTTGGGAAAATTATGTTCGTGATTTAGAGGGCCCAGTAGATGCTCGACAATTAGAAGCTCTTTATTCATTCAAAAAACTTTCTTCCCTTTCAATAAAAATTTCTATTATTTTGAGGGGGTGTGTAAATGAATCAATGCCTTTTCACACAGTTTTTGGATATTTTTTTGAATTAAAAATTAATTTTTTAAAGTTATTATGTGATAATGGAAATGCTAGATTTGATGATTTTATTTTTGAATTTTTTATTAAATTAAATTCAATTACTCCTTTAAGGGTAAGAAATAATGTGAAATTTGTTTTTAATTAAATTGAGCAAAAAAGTTAGAGGGCCCAGTAGATCCTCGACTTAAAAATAGTTTTTAGGGGTTTAACCCAGAAGACTTACAAATTTTGAAGGGGGGGGGGGGAATTGATGGATTTGTTCTTTGTTCAGACTTACCCAGAGTTAGCTGTTCTTAGAAATCAACAGATAACCGATATCCGAAAGATATATATTTTTTGATTATCCCAAACTTTTTCGGTTCCAGATATCCAAAATCGCCAACCTCAAAATAAGTTTTACTTTCCAAATTATTGAAAAGGTTTTTAGTTAAATAAAATAAACCGCAATCATCCACAATTTTTTTTTCAATTTTTAGAACTTGGAATTACATAATCCATGCTCATTTTATTTACATAGTGAATATGCATTGAAACTTTTGAAGAATTTAAATGTAAAAATAAAATTTATTTAATTTTAAATTTTTAAAAATAAATTTATTTATTTTAAAGGCCTTAGAAACATTTACTTGTACTTTAAGTAGTCATAATTACTATGTTGAATTTGTTGGAGAAAATGAATTTTTTCAAAAACTTGATAAAATATTAAAAGAAAATGAAAATAAATTAAAAGCTTCTTTTCGTTTTTTGGTTTTCTTTTGGCTTTGAAAAGTTTAAAAAAAATTTTTTTAAGTATTGTTATTATGGAAGAGGACCTGATACTATTTTTAAATGGAGAAAAGGATATTTATTTGAAGTAATTAAAGTTCCTAAATTCGACCCTTTTAAAGATTTTATTTTTGGAAATTCTGTTGTTTTGAAGGAGATAATGAATGAAATATTTGGAAAGAGAAAAACGTTTGTAAAAATTAGAGAAATTATTAAAAAAAAGATTTTTTTCAATTTTAGTCAAATTCTTTTAAGAAGTATTGGAAATGAAGTTAAAGAAAAATATAATTTAGAATTTATTTACTAAATAATTTTTAAAATTATTTAAATATTTTTATGTGATTTTTAATTTAATTTTTAATAAATACTTTTTACAAATTTAATTACCTATTTTTAATTCCCGTAAATGCTTTAATTAAAGCTTGGCTCAATTAGACCCCATATATCCAATACAAAATCACCCAAGTTAGAAGCCCTCTCATAACGAGTTAGGATTTAAATTGGGGAAATTTAATCTTGAAAAATTCTGGTATTTTTTGCCACTTGACAGTTTTTATTGTTTTTTCTAGAATAGCTGATTAAAATATACCTAACTCTTGCCAAAAATTTATTTTTAAAAATCCTGAATTTTAAATTAAAAAAATTTCAAATTTCTTCACTTTATTCATCCATGAATTCTTTAAATATTTTTATTTCTACAAAATTCTTTTCTAGCAATAATTTACTCATATCATTTAAATATCACAATTAAAAGTAATTAATTCAAATATTTTATATTAAAAAATTTTTTTCTTTCATGTGCCATATGAGCAAACAAATAATTTTATTATTAAAAAATCTTTAGTAAAAGAAGAGATGTGTGCCTCTAGCAATTTACATCAAACTCCTCCGGGTACCTCCTCTGAGCGGAAATTTCAATTAATTTATAAAAAATTATTATGATACATTTTTTAATAAAAGATCAATAATTCTTGTCCATTTAATATAAAATTTATTTTAAACAATTATCAGAATTTAAATTATTCCATTAAATAGTTGAAGCCCTAAGTATAAAGCGGGTCCGTCTCCTCAAATGTCAATACCCTTTTTATCTCACTTAGAAATTCGTTGATCTCAGTTCAAATTGTTCTGCGGACACTTTCTCTAATATTTCAGCCGGCAGACGTTCCTTATAAGCAAAAGTGGCATTCCTTTATATGTTTTACATCCCTAAGGATTGAAATTTTCGATTATCTATTAGGATGTCCAGTATTACAATGACTCGTAGATAAGTCTGATTATACCCCCACCTATTATTATGTTGTTGAAGATTGGAAGAAGAACTTAAAATACACATTTTATACATCGCCCATATCTTTCTTTAGCTCTTTTCTTTCTTTCATACATCGGTACTTTGTTACATATATTTCGGTTCCGAGAGGTGATGTTTTAATAGGTATATAATTCCACTTTATTTCTGGATATTTTTTTACTTGAATAAAATATAAATTTTTTAAATTTATTTAAAAAAAGTCTAAAATCTTTCATACTTCCGCTAAAATTTTTACAAATCCTTTGTTTTCCCATAAGGAATTAAAATAATAAATAAATTATTTAAATTAAATAAATGTTTGTCATTTTGAGAAAAAAAATATTTTTCTCTTTATATTCATAAATTTCTTTTATAAAATTAAATTTTATTAAGAATTTTGAAAAAAATTTTTTAATGAGCCGTCTTAGCAAACGTCGTCCACAATGTGTTGCTTCCGAAGACGAAAGTTCTGCAGCAATTCAACAACAAAAACAGCAACAAATGGATGTTATTCCTTTTAATGCTCAAAGGGAAAGGCAAATTGAGAATACTCAGCAAGGGATGGATATTTTGAAATTTAATAATTTTTTTGAAGAAATTAAGTAAAAAAAGAAATTTAAAAAAAGATATAAATAGACATAAATATTCCAAAAATATTTACAAAATAATTTAATTCCAAGAAGAACCTTATAAATTTTAGATTGACATATAATTCATAAAGAAAGGGATGTCTAAATGAGAGCTTTAATAATGATATCTTTAGAGAGAGAGATATTTACAGAATTTTTGTAAAAATTAAGGACAATTTCTAAGACAATTAATTATTTAAAAAATAAAATATCTATAATTTAATTTAAGAATTACCATTTCGTCGTTCACAAATTGGGGAAAATCAATTTAATAATGGAGAACAACATTTACAACAAAATCCTTTTAATAATTGTTATTTTACACCTCCAATTCCAAATAATATTAGATATGATAATAATACACAACAACAATTATTATTTTCGAATGATTGGATAGTTAATAATAACAATTATTTACCTCAAGTATTTATTTAAATAAATTAATTTATTTAATTTATTTTTAGTCATCTTCTAATATCCAATTAAACTCAATAAATTCATCAATTCCTCCTTATTCTTCTTCAATTAATAATAATCAACAAATGATTCTAAATTATTATCATAATAATACACCAATGCAAATAAATCAAGAAATGTCTTTTGAAACATTTAGACAAGAACAACAAATTAATTTAATACAAAAGGGTGAAAATAAATCTTTAGAAATTTGTTGGAAATTCTAGTCAGTCAGATTGTACATAGCTGGAAATTTCAGAAATTGAAAGCCGAAAATCCGAATCTCGACCCATTTCTAATTCTAATGATCAATCATAAATATACTCTATATTTTCTGTATTAAACAAAATATAAATAAAAAAATTATTAAAATTATAAAAAATTATTTTAAAGAGGAAAATAATGCTGTAAAAACTGAAGGAGGAGAAATTCAATATGGAATTACTAATTCAATACCTACTATTTTTCTTCAAAGTCGTTCACCTTTTGAAACATTTTGTACTGTCCCAGGTACCAAAAACTGATTTTTTTAATAAAAATTTATTTTAGGAAGAACAAGTTTATTAAGTAGTACAACTAAACATAAAGTAACTGTTGGGGAAATTCAAAGGAGGATAAATCCTCCAGAATGTCTGAATGCCTCTTTAATTGGAGGGATCCTTCGAAAGTAATTTTTAAAGAAAAATAAATTCAAAATAATTTATTTTTAAAGAGCAAAGTCTAAAGATGGAGGGAAAGCTTTAAGGGAATCATTAAAACGAATAGGTTTAAGCTTACCTGCTGGAAGAAGAAAATCTACTTGTGTGACTGCTTTTACAGCGTAAATATTTGATTAAATTCCTTCCAAGAAGATCTTTCTATAAGGGAGTTTAATATATTAAGGGCAATAACTAGTGTTAGAAACGGAACCCGACGAGTTTCTTTTTTCGGCCTTTTTGGAGATATCGAGAAGGGGAAAATTAAATTGTAACTTGACATTCTAATAGAGCCACCTCATTTTTTCGGCTTCTACAAAAATAAGGTTCAATCCTAAACTCATTTCGGTGATCTCTTTCGTAAGAGGGATCCTGAATTGCTATATATGCTCGAATAATTTCCCTTTCTCAAACACTTACTCACTCTCAATAAATTACCCTTCCCAGTGAAAGATTTAAACAATAATATATGGTAATATGTAATAATGAAAATAAAAACAAATCCAATATTTATTATGTACAAATAGACAGACTTAATGCAATACAAAACCCAATATACATACATATTTATAAAAACAATTTAATATATTTTATATATTGCATTCAATCTTCTACTACTAATACTTCTTCGTCTTCCATTTGCTCATCTTTAAGTTCACTTTTCTTCATATATTCATAATATTTGTTGATTAAATCCACATCAGGCATTTTATATCCAATCACTTCACTAAGTGTAGAATCGCCAAGCTTGGAAAAAAATTTAGATTTCTTTAAGAAAAACAAAGAAAAAAGAGTTAAACTCACAAATTCTTTATCTGGATCTCGAGAAGCGCTCAACGCCGTTAATGTTGTAATTGCAGAGAAGAAAGGCCTCCCAGTGCGCATAAGAAAGCCTGATGATGTTTTTTGAGTGCTTATTGCAGCTAACGATTGTTTTGTGGTAGTTTTACTTCCTTCTTTTGAAGGGAATGTCCATTCTTTACTAACTCCTTGGGGTGCATCAACACGTTCATAGCCTTTGCTATCGCGGAGTGTAGCACCATGATGCCCAGAATATGATGGTTGCTTTGAATGAAGTGATGGTTGTGTTCTCTGAAATTATTTAATCGAGAATCTTTTGGGGGATTGAAGAAAAAAACTCGAACCCTTTTTGCCTTTTTCTTCTTCTTTTTACAACAAACAGCAGCTAAGAGAAGTGCAACTCCAAGGATTAAAAGCCATATAGTGACGAGTTCGAAGCGCCAAAGTACTAAAAGAAAAATGGATAAACGAATAAAAAATGAAATTAAGTACCTCGTAGTAAGAATTGAAGATGGTTGGAATAAACCATAATGTGTTAGAGAAATATTAGAAGGGATGTGTAGATAAAGCTGGAAAACTTGGGGCTTAAATACTGTAGGCTATGTACACATGTAGATAAGCTTAAATTCTTCTATCAGTAGCTTCAAATTTAATAAGGCTTTAAGTTATTTCGAATATTTTGGATGTATTTCTCTAAATTTTTTGGAGTGTTGTTGACAACCCTAATTCATACCGCTTGCTATTAATGGGGAGAGAGAACTTCTTTCATAGATTAGCACAGTACCCAAACTAAATTTCATTATTTTCAGACTTGTCGAGGAAGAAGCTCTACATTTGGTTAAAAATTTAAAAAAATTAAAATAATTATTTTTTTCAAGGCCAACGATTTTCGTATAGTTTTACAACGAGAATTCCCAATTAGAGATTCTGCACTTTACTTGAATAATCGTTTTATACAATTCTCTAATCAAACAAATGATAATGAATTAATTAATAGACGTAGAACAATGCTTAGTTTTGCTAGGTAAAGGGATTTTTTAAACACTTTTAAATCATTTTTAGAATGTTTTTAAAAGAACTTACTGAATTAATGAGTGCAGATCGAAGCCCTATTGTAGATAGAAGACCAGAACTTATTTTAGATCCATCCATTCAAAAACGTCTTACTCATTTCTCTTTGGTAAGTCTTAAACTCAAGCCCTACTTGAGCGACCCTACACTCCAAAATATTAACCAATTAATTTCCGAATTTTTAGATTACACATGGATTTGGTGGAATTGCAATTGTAAAATATTACAATAATTAAATATGTATACATATTATTTTTAAAAAAAAGCTAGCCGTTTTGGAAGCATTAAATGGCTGTATTGGCGAATCTCTTAAATCATTGGAAAAAATGCTTCAAAATAATAATATACAAATTCAAAGCCAACCAACAACAGAGACAACAAGTGAAAATAATACAAGAATAAATTTATTATTTAATCATCAAAGCAATCAAAATATTTGAATTTATTTTAGATTTTTAAATAATTTTTAGTATTAGAGACCGGACTTGGAGGGTCATGGGAGAATCGGGAGAGATATCTTTAAAAAATTCTTCTTGACGAGAAAGATATTTTGAAAAATGTCAACCTCGATAACTGAGCTTTTTTTCGAGATCTCGTCTCCTCCCGGTCTCCGATTTTTAGCCCCGAATGAGACAATAACATTTTTTGAGAAAATTAAAATGTTGCTAGAATTTATTTCCTCCAAATTATAATAAAATTAAAATCACATTTCTAAAAAGCAAATAAAAAGTCGAACCTACTCAATTTGATCGTATTTTAAATAATTTTTTGATAAAAAATGTGGGGACATGTTTATGATAGGTCTGACTTTAGTACACGAATTATGCAATGCCTGAAAAGTATTTTTGACCCTATACGCAAATAAGGGTCGAATCGTTTTTTTCCTTCCTTATTTTTCCTTAATTTGAGCATAATGGTAAGACTTTTTTCCTTTGTTCATTTTCATTGAATTTCCCTGTAGCATATTCAAATGAGTTTTGAATAGACATGAGAATTAAAAAATGACATATTTTTTTGGTTTTTTACAAGAATAAACAACTTAAACCTATGGCAAGTCGGCGAGACGCTTTGCGGCACACGTCTCGCGAGGAGTCAACGGTCGCTGGGTTCTACCCGAGTAACATAAACCTATTCCTATCTTCGCGCGATAGACATACATGACTTCCTCCGCAGCAGCAAAAACATCCATGTAGACCATAGGTAAGGAGTCAACAAACATCAACTACTAATTAAAATTAACCATCTTTAAGAAAGGAAAAAAAATGAAGGAAAAAAACTATTCGACCCTTATTTGCGTAAAGAGCCGTATTTTTAATAGTCAAGGGGAACTTTTTGTCTTTAAGAATAGTATTTGTTTAAGGCTATAATTTTGAAGTTTAAAATATTAAATATAACGACCCTCACTTTTACTTACTTCCCAATAATAGATAAACTTTAATTTAAGTTATATTTTTTAAATTTGTTTCGAGGAAGCTGCCTAAGTGAAACCAAATGAGTATGTAAAAGTGAGAACCGACATATTGAGTAGAACCAAAAAATGTTTAAGAAAACTCCAAAATCCTATAAAAATGTTGGAAATATTCCAAAAATATCTGCTAATTATGTGACACAAATTGAGAATATTTTAATTAATTAAATTCAAATTTTCACATCAAAGTACAATCCTTTTCCTTCTTTTCTTGTGGTGGATAATGCGGGTAACTTCCTTGTTGGTTGTATGGTGGGTCACTTCCAGTATTGCCAGGAGGATAAGATGAACTTCCAGCAGGATAAGGAGCCGCTCCAGTAGGGTAAGGCGCAGCGCCTGGATATGGCGGTGCAGTCACTGCCCCTTGTTGCGAAGGATTCCACCCGTGGCCTCCTATAAACTTTCGATTTTAAAAAAAAATCGTCAAAAAACTAACCTCCAGCATTCGGGTATGGTGTACCTCCATACTGTTGTTGATTTGGAACCGGATAAGCTGTCGCTTGGGCATAAGGTGGAGGAGCAGTTGTATTCAATCCCCGAATGCGCAAAATTCTGACATGAGTTCCTGAAGGTGGCATTCCAGGCAAAGGCTCGTCAAAATCTCCCCATAAATAGACATTTCCTGCAATATTAAAATTTTGATAGATTTTAAATTAATTAAAGTAATTTAAAAGATTTGTCAGCTTCAAAAAATTAAAAAGGCAAAAAATATTTAAATTTTACTTTCAACTTACCAGAATTAGCAGTAGTTAATCTTGGCTCAATTAAAGGCACAGGCATTTGTGCAGGTACTTGATTCCATTTAAACGTTGTCAAATCCAAAACCCAATAATCAACTAAACGAACAACACCACCCTCTCCATAATCAATTTCTCCGCCAGCCAAAAGAATGAAGCCGGAAATTGAATCAATTGCGGCTTGTTTTCGAGGCGGGGGAAATCCTCTCGATGGATCAGCATTCATATATTGAGTACTGAGAGGACCACGAGTACTTAAATTCAAAATATGCACACGGCTGTGATCAAAATGTCCATCGGGACTTGAAGAGAGAAAATACATGTTTCTGAAAATTATTTTTGATTTAACTAAACTTCTTCAAAACAAACCCTCGACTAACAAATCCATCATAAAAATGTGAAAGTTCAGATCCTGGCACCGAAAAACGATCCATTGGTTCTTGTGGAGCACTCGCTTCCGCATTGATTTTAACAACATTAAGACCAGGACCGTGAACAACAACAAGTTGTGGCTCATCTTCCCGCATTGTACAAATAAACTCTGAGTCAATAACGATTGGAGCAGTAAGCAAAGAATGTGGATCAGCCATTAAAGACATTCCATCATAATTCATATTAACACGCCATACATGCATCTAAATAAGGGAAGGGGAAAATCGGGACTTGTTACACTTTATGGGGGTAAATTACGGGGGTAAACACTTAAAATTTGTCAACCTATTTGAGGTGCCATTCAATCTGAGAGAATGCGGTAATTTGATCATAAATACATATGTATAATGTTCTTACGGACAATTTGTCAGTTGGAAGGGAAAAATAATCGGTCTGAACGTTCGACTCGGAATGACCGTCTGAGTCGTCCCAAATAAAAATAAGCTTACCACAAATTGTCCATAATCCTCAGATTGCGTAACTAATGCAAAAGCAGTTCCACCACTTGGAGATGGAGTTTTCAATGCAAAAAGGAACTTGACACGGCCTAAAAATGTGATATTTAACATTTCTAAATTTTTAAATACCTTGAACACGTAAATTTATTTCCCCGACAAAGCATTTCCGATTAGTATCAAAAACAACTAAACAAGTCATTCCCTTCCTGCCACCACTAAAAATAAAAAAAATATTTTAGAAAAAATAATTAGTACGTTGTGTAGCAAGTATCGTCAGCAATTGGATCGTAAAGAAAATAAAGTTTGCTTGTATCTAGAGATTCTTGTACATCTTGAAAAACAGAAAGTCGCCATTTTCCATATTGTTGGTCAAGTGAATCTGGTGCTTGTCCCCATGGAACAGTTATATCTTCAGTATTTACTTGCATTTTTTAAAAATATTTCTGAAATAAAATTTATTTAATAAAAAGAAAAAAAGACGTTAAAGTTTTTGAAAACTTAGTAATATTAAATGTGAACATTTACTTCTTTGTTTTTAGGGCAGAATTTAATACAAGTAAATTTCTATTCAGCGAGTAAACAAAAAAAAGGGAATGTAACTAAAGAATTGTTTTTTCCCAAACAAGTGCGTAGTTTCAAAACAAGTGAAGAGGGGTGACACGACTGCAAGTGTCAATCCGAATTTCGTTCCGCAAGTGTCGGGTACAGCGAGATGACCTTGATATTAACAATTTTATTGCTCTCGACTCTCCCCAAACATTATTATGATTTCATCGAAAAATAACCATTTATGAAAGAAAATAAACCTTTCTCTCATTTCTCCATCTGTTTATAAATATTGATTATTTTTAGAAAAACTAAAAATGTAAACAATGAGTAATAGGGGAAAATTTTGAAAAATATTTTCAAAATTTCAAAATATTTTATGCAAGGGAGCTTAAGAAAATACAAACTTAGGAAAAACAGAAATTAATAAACTTTAAGGATGCGAAGATTGTTTAATATTAACCAATCAAACAATAAAAAAGATGAAGAAAAACCATTGAAAGCAAAACTCTTAAATTATAGAAAAAATAAAAAACAGACATTATTGGCGAAGGAAACACAAAAACAAAATTTATTAGAACAACAAAAAACACAAATTAATAGAAATGTTTCTCCAACAAATTTATTTGAAAAGGTTTTTGAAAATTCTGTGAAAATTATTTTAGATTTTTCTTTCTCGTTTTTAGAATCAACCCCCTCAACAACAAACAAATCAAAATCAACAAACCTCAACAGAAAATAATGAAAATAAAATAAAATCAGAATTACTTCAATTACCTAAACCAGCGTGGAGAAATGTTTTAGAAAATTTTGGTTTTGATATTTTAGATAATTATCCAATGAAGAAATGGAGAGAATTTTGTTCGACAAATCCATTAATGTGTTGGATATTTACTGGGATTACTTGGGCAATTTGTTAGTTTTTTTAAATAAAAATTTATTTTTTAAAATAATTTAAAGGTCAATATTTGGCTGCTAAAGCAGAATTTGGATTTGTTTTCCTCGCAATTTTTTTGTTACTTTTAATTCTTTTAAATCTCGGAATACGTGAAGAGGGGGAATTATCTGCCTATTCAGTATTTAATGAAAATTTTATAAGATTGGAAGGGGAATTAACGAGTGAAGATTTTGAAAGTGAAATTTTAATGAGGAGAAGAGTAACAAAAACAGATTAATCTTTTAGATTTTTTGTTGTGTTGTTTTTTATTTCTTTGTTAGATAGTAGTATTTATTAAAAATAATTTTAACAAATTCTATTACTAAAATGTTTTTGGATTTTGTAAAAAAAATGATTTTTTATAATTTGAGAATCCATAAAATTAAGTCAAATCATAAGTGTTTGGCCCTCACTATCTGACATTTTAAATAATTAGGATTACTTCTCTAGCATGTACATATTTATTAATTAATGACAAACATAGGTACATACAACTATTAATTTAAAGATATCACAGAAAATTTAATAGTATTTAATGTTATTATTAAAATAAAAAAATCAATTATGCCTCAAAGGGATGGATACCCAAATAACGAGCAACAAAAACTCGAATTATGCTTGCTAAATTCTCAATTGTAGGATTATCTAAAACATTTACATCATCCTTTGGTGAATGCCAAACATCAGGAAAAGGCATAGGAATTAACTAAAATATTAAATTTATTTTTAAGAAAAAAATGTAAATTTACATGCATTACAGGAACTCCTCTTTGTAAAAATGGTATATGATCGTCTTCGGCTGTACTATAGGATACTCCGGAAAAGAAAATACGTGGAAGCTTGTTTATTACACCCAAACGGCTAAGATCGGTTTCTGTAAAAATATTTGTTTTAAATTAGAAATATTTTTAATAAAAGAATTTCTGGAGAGTAGGATCAGAAAAATACAAGTTCTACCAATTAATAAACTTAAACCAATGCGTGGAAGATTTCCAAACAATTTTTCACTCATATGTCCAAAGCTATACTGTATTCTAGGTTTTTTAGCACCCAGCAGGTCAAGTAAAACTAGTACATCCTAAAAAAGAACTAAATTTAAAAAAAACTTTTGATTATTTTTCACAATTCTATCAAGTTCTCTTCCCAATACAAAGCCACTTCCATCTGTTGTTGGATACCATTTGCGTTCCCAAGTTTTAGCAAGAGCTCTGGCACCATAAATTGAATCATGAGCTGACCACATGCGAAAAGCTTCCTCACCATCAAAAAATATTAATTGCAAAGTAATATGCTAGAAAATTATTTTTTTCAAAAGTTTAAATGAAATCTATTAAATAACTTGATTATCTCGAAAAGAAATCCTTTTTTGAAGCGTTTTTGCAATATCTAGTAAAAGTGCGCAAGGCAAGGCAGAATCAGTTGCACCAATAAAAACTTGTCTAAAATTTAGAAATTTTTTTAAAAAATTAAAAATTTACCCCGGCAATATTTTAGAATCATAATGACAGGCCAGAACCAGCCGCCTATGAACCCGAGGATTAAGTGTAGCAATTATATTGTTGAAAGTTTTCTCTCCATATGGTGTCATCATTGGAGAACTGTCCCATTCTGTCGTAAATCCAAATTCTTCTACTTTTGTTTTCAAGTACTTAAAATAGCAAAAAGGTAAAAGGCCAAATTCCTTCCCTTCTCTGTTACCTAACTTTTTGTTAAATTTATTAACAAAAATGAACAATAACTAAACATCAAATTGTACCTAAATTTCATACTCACCAAAATTTAACCGCTCTTAAATATTTGAATAGTATACTGATAGAAGGATGATAATTTCAAGACGTACATTTGCAACTTTTTTGTGCTCCTCAGTCCCAACTTGACGTTCTACCAGAATTGGTTGAAGCAGAGATCGGATAGAGACAATATCTGTCAATGCTGCCACCTGTTTCAGTTCATCATCATTAAGAACAACGAGAGAGTGTTGCTTCTGAAAAGTTTGACATTGTGAGTATAAAACAATAAAAATTTACTTGATTTATTCGCCAATGAGCCAGTGCTTCAGAAAATGTAGTAAACAAATTAATAAAAATTAAAAGAATATAAAGTAATTTTAGAATAGAGCGAAGAAATCTTCGCATGAGAAATTGCAAAAATTTTTGTTCAATCCAACAAGTGGATCTAAAATAACAATGTAAAAATTCTAAAATATGTGTAATGAAATGTGGAGGAAAAAAGGTCAATGAAAAATAAAAGCAATAACAATCACAAAGGAAATTTTTATGCCTTCCATAACAAATATATTAAACAAAAAAGCTTCAAACATATTTATTATAGTTAAATTAAAAAACATGTAAATATTAGATCAATTCGAAAATATGAGTGGAAATAAAGAAATCACAAATAAAATAAAAATATACCAGTTTATAAAAATCTGAAAATCAAGGATTTTAAAACAAAACAATGTGGCTAGATAGAAATGTAAATACTTTTGTCTCATACAGCTGATGAGGTTTACGAAACAAAGATTATGCCTTAAATAATTTTATTTTGTTGCATCTGCTTCATCAGCAATCCATTCTGAAGAATTGAGGCCAAATTATGTTCGCCTTTCTCAGATTCAGAAACTTTAGCCAGATGGAAATCAAGAACTTTCTGAGAGTTTGGATTGAGTTCAGAGAATTCTGCGATATTTTCAAGTAGACGAGCGCAAAATTCATTCGGGTTGATTGAATTAAAACAATGACACTTAAAAAGTTTAACAAAATACTAAAATCAGATAAAATCAGAAAATCAGATAATCTATCTAAAAACCTTTAAAGAACTAAGCCCATATTGCTCGGCCATTCTGTACTTGAAAACAAAACATTTTCGACTAGCTTCTATAAGAAAGCGTTCGCAGCGTTCTTTAACCACTTGCAGATCGTATTTATCACATAATTGCAGAATGGTCTCAACATTGTTGTCTAAAATAAAATTATAAAAGAAAAATATTTCTGGCATAAAATAACAAAAACTAAACCATTAGGCTTTCCATTATCAGGGTAGATACAAGATAGCATTATACCAAACATATCCACATCAACTTCTTTATCGTTAATTTCAAAAGTTTGTGTCTGACACTCGCGAAAGCGATCCTCGAAGAAAAATGCTCGAAAATATGGAGAATGAGCAGCAAGAAGCTAAACAAATTAAATAATATTTTTTATTTACTTTTTTTGCTTACAAATTTATTCACGACAAATATATTTCCATTCACAAACATTTGATCTTCTTTTGTTGGGACACTTAAAATTAATTAATAATTATTATGCTAGAAATAAAAAACAAACCCATATCCAATAATTTCTTTCACACAAATCTGCGCTTCAATCTCTAAAGAAGAGTCTTCATATTCTTTACTGTCATGTGAAGAAGAATAGCTACTACTTCCAGGATCCAAAAGCCTTGTCCAATTCACAAATGGTTGTTTAGCAGAAAAATTATGTTCAAAATTGCGGACAAAATCCAGCTCACGAGATTTAATTATAAATTTCACAATAGCTCTACATGACCAACTATTAGACTTATTTAACCAATTGCACCATACCTTAAAGATATAAAGTATTTATTTAAAACAAACTTTGATAAAACATACATAAACTGCTAGAGTTGGTGGAGAATGCTGACCTTCACCTGCAGTTTTCAGTACTTCTAATCTCCTAAAATTTTTAGAAATCAATTAAGTTAGTATATTTTAAGAAATACCAGGGAAGTTTAGCAATTTTCTCAGCTGGTGAAAATGTCGCTTCTGCGCCAAGCTCAGCAACTTTATCTATTCGAAGGCGCACAACTCCTTTTAAATCTGTACCTTCTGTTTCTGACATAAGTATTAAAAACGATAGAATGTACCAGTTTTGTAACAAAATTCTGCAGTTACGGATTATTTTAAATCGATCAACTCTGAAGCAGCTGTTTATTTTTGAAGCAGTTCATTTCAGTCCGACGTTTCAGTCTCCCTTGTACCACGGTTGAGTCTCAATGAAGGAGGGATTATGAATTTGGAGAAGTAGCAAGGATTTGTGGTTCATCAGATATATCAAAGGATTTCCTAGATATCCGCCTTAGTCATCCAAATCCACTATATCCCTACAAATCTTCTGATATCCCTCCAGACTTCCTAATATCCACTCAAATTTCTCTATTTATTTTGCTTACTTTTCAGGTTTCTAACGCTCCTCGAATTTTGTTTGGTTTTTTTATGATGTGAACAAGTATTTTTAAATTTCTTACTACTACTAACAAATGTTTGACCATGTAAAAAATCTTCGTTTAAACGCAGATGTGATTGAAATTGAAAAAGACAACAAAGGTCGTATCGGTATTGCTATTGGAGGAGGTGCACCAATTTGTCCATGTCTTTATATTGTTCAAATATTCGAAAATACACCTGCAAAAAAGAATGGACTTATTGGATTAGGAGATGAAATTGTGTCAATAAATGGAGAAAGTGTCAGAGGGTTCGAAAAATCTGAAGTTGCTTCATTAATAAAGGAAACACAAGGTTTGTTTTTCTAAATTTATAAAATTTATTCATTATTTGAGGTCCAATAAAAATTTCGTTAAATCGTCTCCAATTTGATTCTGAAAGCGCCTCGCTAACAATTGATATTTTGTTGAAGAAATTTAAACATCGATTTGTAGCTTCTATTGATGATGATACGGCTGATGCTTTGGGGCTTTCTCGAGCTATTTTATGTAATGATGTTCTTGCAAAACTTAAAGAGCAATTAGAAGTTAACCAAAAATTCTACAAAAATTTAATTAAAAAATCAGAAGAAATGGCTAAATATTATCATATAATATCTGATACACAAAATTGTATTGGGAGTGTTTTTTCAGAACTTTCCATCAAGGAAGTAACAGGCGAAGAAGTTAATCTCAAGAAGGACTTTACTGGTCTCTCAGATATTCATAAACACTTAAGCACTGGTCATCATTTATTCTCCAACAAATTGGAATCACTCGTTAAAGCACTAAAATGTCATGCTGAAGCAGCCATTCCAGATGTTCATCAAACGTTAACAAAATATTTAGATGCAAAATATGAATATTTAGCATATTGTTTACGTGTGAAGGAATTAGAGGATGAAGAAGCTGAATATGGAATGATTCAAGAACCTTTACCAAGAATGCAAACAGGAAATTACGAATACCGTGCAATGCTACGACATAGAGAACAAAGCCGTGAGAATTTTTTGGAGAAGAGAAAAACGGTTGCAGTAAAAATTGAATTGCTTGATGAAAGACACGGTTAGAAATATTTGAAAAAAATATTTTTCTAAAAATTATTAAATACTTTTTAGTTCGAGAATTGGCCTTGCAGCTTAAGAATTTGATTAATGAAATGAAAGATATGCATGTTAAATCACGTGATGAGATTTCAAAAATTATGTAATTGTAACCTTTTTCCCTCTTTTGTTCTTTGAAAATTTCCCAGAACTCTAAAAGTGGGCACTACTTAAGAATCCCAATTAGATGATCTCTTTTAATTAAAAATAAAAATAATTATACTCGCATACATTTTTTTATTTTTAAGCGAATTGTGCGCTTTTTTCTTTCTTACAATATTTACCTATCTATTTTTTATTATGTATTTTGCATTAATTAGCAAATTATGAAACATGGCAGAGTTCACCACAGATGAGTTGATTGATTGTATTCGCCATAATATTGCTCTATTGAATGATAGTGGATTTGATAATAGAGTGCTACTTTCTCCAAGGAGGTTTAATTATTATTTTTGGTCTTGTTGGGTTATGTCTCGCTATTTTTCTGGCACCGTTTATAAATTTTTTCTAATTAAACAAGCTTGCGTTTTTAATTTGCTATTTTGTAAAGCTTTCTGACCGTTTTATCCCTGGCTGTTTATGTATAAATTTGTCTAATAAATTTATCTTGCAGGCACGCTGTACCAGGTGGTCTTCCTTTAGAAATGTGCAAAGGAGAAGATGAGGCAGGCCCTTCATCTCTACATTACGAACTTCAAAAACAATTTAAACAACAAAAACATTCTTCAACAAAAAATGATTCTCAGCAAATGTATCAACAAATTCGTAAAAACTTACTGACACAACTAAATGGAATTGAACGCAGTGGACGGTTATTTAATAAAACTGCACTCCCTTTCCATCAAAGGCCTACAGAATGTACATTAAAGTTTGAGCCAAAAAATCCTGAAGAACTTTTTGACGTGCAAAAACCTCTTTCACTTACTAGCAGGTTCTCTTTTATAATGAAATTTGAAAATCTTTCTCTTTTAGACTTATTTCTCAAGCAAAATTCCCTGAAGGAGCTGTTGATAATTCGACTTGTTCTCTCTCATTCGCTGAATATGCTAAGTTTGAGGCTATGGTTTTTTAATCATTCCAGATAATTGATAAACTTAAATTTATAGGAATGCACTTTCAGCTCTAAGAAATTCAATATTCTTTTTCCAGCTGTATACTTTGGGGAGAAAGGTCATGTGTTGACAATTTACATTTTGAACACTGCTACTATCGATGATTTGATTGGGCTTGCTTGCCATGTCTATTCCCGGAAGTCGCTCAATCCTCCTTGGTATTTTTATAAAAATATAATTTTTTATTTGTTAAAAGTTTTTACTTCTAAGCCTATAAGTCTAATTTTTGCGATTTATGTACTTATTGTTAAACACGCACATTTCTCTTTACGATTGCTTAGAGCTCATTTGCTTTCTAAATTTATTTTCTGAATTTTTTAAATTTTTCTTGAAATATATTTTTTGTGCATAAGGAATTTTTTACGGAATTTTTAATTATCTCGAATTATTTTATGACTTTTCTAGATTTCTAAAATAATGCCATCTTTCAGTGAATCCCCTTCCCTTTATGACCTCTATTTGGCGGAAGAAGATTTGTCAGATTTCGATACGGATTTACCACCACAAGATAGGAGACGTCGTGTCGCTGATTGTGGTTTTCCTTATCTTGCAATTGTTAAACGTTCACTTATTAGGAGACGTTCTTCACAACTGAGCCGAAAACAAACTGTTCGTATGTATGTTTATTTTATTTAGAAATTAATTTTATTTAATTTCCATTTTAGTTATTTAGTAGATGGGCGTTGTTATACTATGGACGAAGTTGAAGGCATTTCTCTACGTCAAGTTTTTGAATATGCCTTAAGTAGAAAAAACGAAGCTGAGCAGACAAATTCAACTGAAGCTAATCATCAACTACATGAATTTTTTCGTCGTAAGAATATTTTTATATTAGAAGTGATCTTTTCTTTCAAAAGATGTTGAATATCAACTTGAACCAATAGATTATCCTGGTGTCGCTCTCGAATTAGATCAATCAGTTTCTTCTGCTGGCACCTTAGACTTTTTGCTTATTCGAAAGAATAGTTCTCGTGGAGATTTTGACATTTCTTTGACAACTCGAAAGACTTCGGATTTATTACCTCTATTGCACAAACAAAGCAAGTCAATGGATTTTTCAAAGATGTTGGGTGTAGATGATTTACAAAATACATCCGTGAAAGAAGATTCAAAAATATTTTCAACTTCAATCAATGAATTGGGTGAAGTCTTAATTTTGTTTAAAATTAAGAATAAATTAAATTTTAGTCCTTCAAAATCCATTACAAACTTTTCCATTAGAAACATCTTTTTCTACTTGCCAGAATTCGTCAACAGACGATTTAATTACCAATCAGTTGACTGCTATACTTCATGGAGGTTCTATATTAAATAAATATTCTGTCAGCAAAATTAATCGGATTAAACCAAAAACTTGTTTAAAATTAGGTTAGTTTTTTAAATATTTTTTTAAATTAAAAAAAAGAAGACAAATTAATGATCTTTGTATGATTCAAAAAATCCTTTATCAGAATACACACTTAAAACCTGAAAACTTCTTCGCGTTTGCAAAAAAAGCCAAAAGAAAACCCCTACTCCTTCAAAGCCAAAGATATAATTCGAAATCCAGAAATAATTTTTTTATAAGAAATGTAACAAATTGGAATAAACTACCTAATGAAATTATGGGTATAATGCATAAAAAGCCATTCAGGAAATACATTAAAAAATGGATATCAGATAACGGAAACATTTTTCCTTAAGTTTTAATTTACTAAATGTTTGGTGAAATAAAACAAAATTTTTAACAAAATATACAACAAAACAATTATTTCACCAAACACTCCAAATACATAATTCTATTAAATTAATTAATTTATTTTACAAAAAATTTTTCTTTTTACATATATTTGTCTTTTTACATATATTTGTTTTTTTTACATATATTTGTCTTTTTTTCACCACTATTAGTGTATTTTTTATATACCGTGTGGTTGCTCATAAATAAATAAATAAATAAACTAATTTTAAAAAATAGTTATTCGTGAAAACTGTTTGGAATTAATTCAGAGAGGAAAGGTTCGAAAGGCTGACTCTGATAGAAAAATTAAGAGGATTCCTTGGAAACTTATTGCTTCTGTTGAAGTGTCACCAAACTCAGAGAAACGCGTTAATGGTATGATTTTTTCTTTATTCATTATTAAAGGTTTAGTCGATAACTTTTACTTGGTGAGCTACCTCCTTATAAAATTTTCTAAAAAAAATAATTAAATTTTAAATGTTTAAGGGGGTTTTTGTATTTTTTAAACTTTTATTCATTTATTTTATTAAATTTCTTTTAAGCTCTTCGATTGGTTCGAATTACCTTTCTTAGCTGTGTTTCATCTACACTTATGCAACATATTCTTGAATCTGAAAAAACAGAAAAACTAACTCAGGGAACTTTAGTTAAATTATTAATTTATTTTTAATTTATTTTGATATAATTTAAGATTTATGAAGGTTCTTGTTGGAAAATTTTAATTATTGAAGCTGCTGCACATGAAGCATGGCAAATTGGTTTAAAGGTGATTTTAATACTTTTTTTTTAATTTTTTTTAAATTTAAATATTTTAGTTAAGCGAACAATTAAATCTTTGGCCTTCCCAAGTTCATTTACTTTATAACTACTCTTTAGCTTGTAATTTAAAACCAAAAATTGCAGCAGAAAAAGCATTTGGCGTGGAAAAACAATTTCCTTCCTCTGCTTCGTCATTTACAATTTCAGCTAAAAGTGATAAAGGATTAAAAAAGAAATTGTCTTCAATACTTTCTAGGAAAAGATTATAGTAGTTTTTTGTAGTAAATATTTACAAGGCGTAAAAAGCTTAATTTTTATAGAAGGGAATAATTAGTAAATTATTTATTTTTTGTTTTATGAATGAGAATTTTTATTTGAGTTTGATTTTTAAAATTTCCGAGTCCCTGTTCTAGGGTTTTTGTTGTAACTGGGCCGGTCTTCAAGGCTAAAACCTTGAAATATCTGATTTTTTCAACTAAAGATATGTCAAAAATTTTAAGATTCAAAAGTCCTTTAATTTCTATTATTTATTTTTGGATATTATTTCACAATTCACAATCAACATTATGTCATTTTCTTATTACCCGGTTATGTGCTCTATTTTTTTCTTATATTTATTTACCTCTCATGTAACTTTATACATATTTTTGATGTATTTTATGTTACAAAAATAAAATATTTTAGTTAATTGTTTTTTAAACTTCGATTTTATTTAAAATTCCTTTAATCTATTAAATAGAATTTTAATAAAAAAACATTGTTTTGAAAGATTTCTTACAGAAAATATTAATTTAAACAATCACATTTCCTGTGGTTTAATACTTTTCCCAATACACTTGCTTTTATCTTAAAGCTTTATCTAACAATAGTAACTTCTTTTAATTTATTAGGGGCGTTTTACATATTACATTATTATTTACAATATATTATTTTTTATTTAAATCCATTCATCATTAAGTGATTCATTTAAATTAATTAAAATTTCATTCTTTAAATGATTCCAACAAAGTTTTTATAAAAAATATATAAAATTCATCCTTAGATAATGACGCATGATTTCCTTTAATTTTTCTTTTTGTCCATTAAAATAAATAGGATAAGTATGGAAATTACAAGATGAGTTATTAATTCTTTAAAAAAATTAAAATATTTTTTAATATATTTGTAGTTTTTTCATATTTCTAATAATGTTTGTAATAAGGATTGAACAATTAACTACAATATTTATTTGTGCTACTATTTTATTATTCAATATAATAAAAGGTGAATAATAAATGAGTTAATTAAATATTTTTTAAATTATATTAAAGTTCAATATTTGTTTAATATAATAAGTAAGGTGTGTTTAACAATATTCTAACATTAGCTCAACATTCTTGCTTAAAATTTTAACTAAAATAATTTAGTTAAATCAAATGATGTTGCTTATCAACAACCATCAACATATCTTAGTCCGGCTAAAGAAAGCTATTATGATGGCCCAAACGAGCACGAAGCTAACTTGTTAAAATGTTTAAAGGAATTAGGGGAAGTAAAAAAGAAAAGCGGTGATTTATTAAATGCCTTTTAAAAATAATTTTTTATAATTTTAGGTGAAGATTATCAATATTCTTCAACAAAAAAGCCAAATTATAATAGAAAAGAATATATTAGTGAAGAAATTGATTCCTATGAACGTGATTTTCCGCCGAATTATGAAGTAAATAAATTTAATTATCATTAATTAATTTATTCATTTAGCCAGCTTTTCCATATGAGAAACTTAAAATTTCTGACGTTATTTATCCGTAAGAATTTTAAATTTCAAATGTACAAGATAAACAATTTTCCTATTCCTCTGACAGAAAATTGTTCATTTCCTGATTATTTTAAAATTATAATTAAAAAAATATTTAAATATTAATATTTTTAGACTAAAACACAAAAAGAAGAATAATTATTACCCAGAGAGGAAAAATGGTAATAATTTACTTATTAAAAATTCTTTTCACAATCCTTCCAAATTATAAATATTTTTAATTAAATTATTATTAATTTAACAGATTATACAACAAAAACTTCATATCCCAAACCTGAAACAACTTATAAAGAAGAAGAAAAGCCAGAAAATAATTATGAAAGTAAGATGAATTATAATTTTAAAAGTATTGAGAAAAATAGGTATTAGAAAAAATTATTGATATGCAAAAAGAAAGTATAAAAATCAAAAATAAAGTAAAATATTTTTACAATTATGGTAGGATGTTAAAAAATTTTTAAAATAACCTTTTTAAGAAATATTACTAATTAATTTATTAAAAAAAGATAATAATGGATATGAAGAAAATGAGAATAACTACAACAATAAATATCCTCATGAAAACTCTCAAGAAAATTACAATAACCAAAAATATGAAGAAAAACATTCATATGAACATTACAATAATGAACACAAACCCGAAGAAAATAATTATAAAGAAGATGAGGAACATTTAGTGGATCCGTTCGGTAATAATTAATTATTTTGGAGTAAGAATTTTTTGAATATTAATTTTCTTCAAAAATTTAAGATCATCGTCTCGAGCAACAACCAATTATACCTGCCCAACCTCCTCCCCCTGCTCAACAAACTGTACAATTACCACCCAATTTAACACCTCTTTTGCCTTCTAATTTATTTCAAGGAGGAATGGCAGAACCTATTTTAATACCTGCCCAACCTCAGTCTCCAGAACCACAAGAAAAACAGCCAGAGCCAATACCACCTAATCAAGAACATCCAAAAGAGGTGAAAATATTTATAAAAATTATTTTTAAAAAAATTAAAATATTTATAGGCACTTAAACCAAATACAGCAATACAACCAAAAATGCCCACTAAAATTAATAGTAGATTAAATACCCAACCATTTGTTGGCACAACAGACTGCCGACTTAAGCCTGTTGAAAATTGTAGTTCGCGTGCTACATGTGAAAAAACTGGAAAGTCAATAGATTGTTCTATACCGCCACACAAACAATCCATGATTTTTGATGCAGCTTCACAAAATTGTCGACATATAGATTCTATACCTGAATGTACTAGAGGTAGAAAGAGAGATAAAAGAAGTTTAAAAATTTTCTTTTAGAAATATTTTGTATTAACAAATCTCCTAATTGGTATTTGATTGGAGGAAATTGTACTCGAATTTCTTATTCTTGTGGGCTGGACAAGAATGTGAATAGAAAACTTTGTGATGTTATAAATGAATTAATTAACCCAGCAAAATTAAATGAATGTATTGATAAAAGAGAAATTCCCGGATGTTGAAGAAATTAAAATAATTGATAGAAATATGGAAATATTTTAATATAAAAAATAATTGTGTGTTTATCTTTAATTTAATTTTGAATAAATAAAATTTATATTTAATTTTTTAAATACTAATATTTATTATTGTTTATTTAACCTTGGAGTTCTTTACTTTTTATCAATTTATTTATTTATAAAATTCTGTTTTTCTTTTTCGTCTTGATTGACTGATTAAATAATGTAAATAACTAAATATTTAGTTCCACCCTTGTTATCATTTTATCTTTTAATATTTATTTTCTTTTTTAATTATTTTGTTTTTAAATATTTAAATTAAATAAAAAAATTCTTTTAAGGAAAAAATGAAAATAATTTTAAATAAAATAAATTATTTATTTATTATTTTCCTCATTTTATTATTTTTTAATAAAATATTAGTGGCTATTAATTATTTTAATAATGAGGAATTTAATTGTGCTTCCCTTCCACCAGCACTTTGGTGCTCAAATGATAAAATTCAAGAAAAATGTCAAACAAAACAAAAATGTTTGGAATATAAAAATTCTGTTAAAAATAAGCCTGTACATATTACTTTACTTTTTGAGAGTCTTTGTAAGTTTAAATTAATTAACTTTATTAAATTAAAAATCAGACGAAGATTTTCTTCAAGTCTTTCTCTACTAAGAAAATATCAGAAATGTAATATTAAAATTCCTTGTTTCTATCAAAAAAATTTGAGGAAAATTTCAATTATGACTTGTATCTAATTTTAAATATTTAAGGCCCAGACTGTCAAAATTTTATCTCCAAAAAGTTACTTGATTTTTGGGTAACTTATAAAGATTTTGCAAGAATTGAGTTTGTCCCGTTTGGAAATGCTAAAATACTTAAAGTTTAGACTAAAATTTTTATAAAAAATAATTTTTTAAATTAAAGAACGGCACAATTAAATGCCAACACGGACCTGAAGAATGTAGAATAAATAAATATGAAGTAAAGAAATAATATTATTTTTAAAAATAAAAATTTAAATTAATTTAGTCTTGTGCTATTCATTATATGCACGAACCTTTACCTTTCATTCATTGTTTGGAAACAAAAATTGCAGATGGATTTAAACTTGAAAAGGCATCCAAACAATGTTATGCTAAATTACATTCACTTCCACATATTTATGACCAAATAATGTATTTATTAATTTGTAAACAATGATTTATATTGAAATTTAAAAAAAGGGAGGGGAGGGGGGGGGTATTTATTAAAATATTGGTGACCAAATAAATAAATAATTTAAAAAAACTATTAGGAATTAATAATTAAAATAAGTTTCAAGTACATTATAAAATAAAATTTTTTAACAATAATTTTTTAAAATTAATTTATGAAGGCATTGCTTCAATGGAGTAAAAGGAGATAAATTACAAAAATTAGCCGCAGAACAAACATTTAATATTTGGCCAGATAAAGTTTGATATTTAATTAAAAAATAAGGAATTTTTATTAGAAAATCGAGTATTTATATAAAATTAAATTACTAATTAACTGACTAATAATTTCTTAATTTTGTCAATTTTTAGCATGAATTTGTGCATTGGATTTTGATAAATAATGCTAGTTTAAGTTCCCAACAATTTTTTATGCGTCAATTACCTACTTTAATTTGTCAAGTTAATTGTTTAATTATTTCTAATAAAATTATTTTTTTCTCAGGCATATGTTGGGGATGGGCATATTAAGCAATGTGAAGCATTTGGAAGTGTTAACAATAATAAATTAATTGAAGAAAATAATGATAATGAATCTGAAATGGATATTTTTGATTAAAAAATAAATATATTTATTTAATATTTTTAATTTTATAATCATTGAAATTTATAGATAATCATATCTAAATATTTTACAAATTATTTTTAAAATAAAAAATATTCTAAAAAATAACAAAAAATGCACTCGAAAGAAATAGAAATAACAAAAATTAATTTTTTGAAATTGGTATAAAGGAATTTGTTAAGTAAATATTTACTAATGCCCGGCACCAGACCTGATTTGAGGTCACAATTGCATTTAAAAAATTTTCATTTGTTCAACTATATATTTCTTCTCAGATATGTCTAGACCTACTATTAATTTTTATTTAGAACTTGTATAAAAAATTAATTTATCTCTACATAATCAATAAAATCTTTTTCAAATCCTCAACTTTCTTTCTTATTTTTTCCTCAAATTCCCGATCAACTTTTATCTTGATCAATTAACTTAAGTAAAAAGGTAAGAAAACAAAAGTTGGTTTACTAACAGCACTCGATATACAGAGAAAAGCAGATAATATATATTAGCTAGAAAACTGCTGCTAAAAGTATTGATGAGACGTGGGGATTGAAAAATATTTAATAGGAAAAATGGAAAGGCGCAGCAAAAATATGTATTCTTGTAATGATCTTTTAAAAGAGAAAAAGCGGATGTACATACTTCTTTACTTTTATAAATTCTATTTAATTTTCTCTAAATAAATACCTTTTTGTTAAATAATTTTTATTCATTGATCAAATGATCTTAAAAATTGATATTGAAATTTAATACTTAAGAATTTCGTCATTTCAAATTTATGTGTAGGTGAAGTGTCTAGGTAATATGAGTATATTTGTATAGTTTAAATTAGCTAATTTTTAAATAATTTAAACTTAAATTAATTTAAAATTGAGATTAGGTACATATTTTAATTTTAATTTTTTAATATTTGAGAAATTAAAATCTTTGAAGTCAATGTTTACATATGGTGTTAAAGGTATATTTTCTTAAGTAAATTCTGTTGTTTTAAGGATTTATCAACATTACAAATGTATTACATTATAAAAACAATTAGATAAATAATTCCATTTATTTTTTATAACAATTTTAGATTTAATATTCTTTAATTTTTTAATAATTTTATTATTATTAAAATATAGTTAAAAATACTTATATTTAAAAATATTTATTAAGTGTTTTTGGATGCAATTGTTCCTCTTTTCTTTTTTCTTCTTTAAACTTAGAAAAGAATATATATGTATTGCCAACTGTCACCAGTCTTATTTTAAATATTTTTGGCCAATAATCCCCTCCAAATTTCTCTTTTAGTATAGCCAATTGGTTAGAAATTCTACTAGAGCTCATCCAAAATAATTTTAAACAATGTCCACATCTACTACTATATTCTTTGAACAAAATTTTAAAAATAATTTTTAAAAGAAAAATTAATTTTAACTAAATAATTACTAACTTCCCTAAATTTGAGTAATCTAACCTTGCTGGCTAATATCTTTAATTTTTAAAAATTAAAAAAAAACATTTTAATTTTTATAAGTTAAGAGGACAGAAATTCCTTTATTAAACGTCTCAAGCAAAATTTTCAAATTCATTTAATTAACTCCAATCCATTAAATATTTTTAATATAAAATCCTTCTTTTTACAATCCTTTCATTATACACTTAACACATTCTTCTCTTCCTTTCTCATTCTATTACCTTCACATACACATGTGGCCAAATAACAAGGAAATAATTAAGGATAAAATTAAGAGGATGAGCTAATACTAAGTGATTAATACTTTATTATTTGATTTCCCTCTATTTATTTGTAAAATCCAAAATAAAATTGCTATGAATAAATATTTTTATTTAATAAAAAAACAAAGTAAATATTATTGAGATTGAATTTTTTTTGTTAATAATATTTGAATTTTACAAAATTATACATATTTTGGGATGATTTTTGTGCAAATAAAATTAAAGCTAATTTTATATTTATTCTTTAGTACACCTAAATCAGAACTTATATAAAAAATTCCCTTATTTTTTTATATTACAATTTAAATAATTCGACAAAATATTTAAATTTTTTCAGATTAAAATTTAAAAAATTATTATTTTTTATAAAATGCCGCCAACAAAATCCTCTACAGAAAATATTTCTCAAGAAAATAACAAAGATGAACAAGAAAATGAATTAAAAGAAAATAATAATACAAACAACAAATCATCATCTTTAGATGCTTTATATGCAGCAGCTAGGGAAGAATTTGATTTAGATTTAAGTCCAACAGAATCGGCAATTAAAACATTAAAAGAAGGGAGGGAAATACAAAAATTAAATGTTGTTAGAAATTTGGGGGAATTATTTGAAAATGAACCGAAAGAAACGATTGAAAAAATTATACCTTTAATTCAGGTAAATTTTAAGAAAAATATTTTTTTAAAATAAATAAAAAAAGGAAATATTAAATATTGAACCAAGTAATTTGGATATGCATTGTGAAGCAGCAATTGTTTATAAAAATTGTATAAAAGATAGAAAACTTAGAATTAAATGCCCGTAAGTAAATTTAGAATATACTAATTGTGAATTAAACTTTTAGTGAATTACCCGAAATATTATTAAATGCTACACTTGAAAATATTGAAATTCAAAAAGAAAATGGTAAATAAATAAATGAATTATTTTTATATTATATTTTTAAAGTTACGGCCGCTGCTTGGCTTGAATCGTTAGTAGATATATCTGAAGCTGTATCTCAACGTTCTGTTATTTCTGTTGTATGTTAATAAAAAAATTAAGAAAAAAAATATTATTTTCGATTTTGAGTTTATTGAGAATATTTTTTAAATTTTATATAAGAAAAAGTTCCCTAATTACTTCCCCAGGTTTATTTCTCGTATTTTTAATGGAAATTCCCTTGTTCCCTTTCAACTAAAAGAATTAACTATTTTATTTCTTTAATACATTTATTAGTATTTTATTTAAGTAGACAAAAAGTAAACAGAAAAAACTCTGGCAAATATTTTAGAAGAAAAGTTTTTTATTTTATTTTTATAGTCCCTAAGGGGATGTAAAAATACTTGTTGTTTTTTAGTATATGTATTTGGATAAAAAAATATTGGAACGGAAAAAGAAAAAAATATTTTTATAATAACAAAGTAATATTTAAAAATAAATAAAAACAAATATTTGTTTATTTCCTAGACAACGATAAAAAATTAAAATAAAAAATCATTTTTAGATTGTTCCTTTGGCTGTTGCTCAATCAGATTCTTCTAGGAGAGTTCAGAGACGAATTATCTCAACAAGACTTATTGAGAAACTGGCAGCTTTAGTGCCTAAAGAAATGTAAAAATTATATTTAATTTTCATTAAATTTATTTTAATGCCACAAATGGCCAAAAAATCTTTTCAACGTCAATATACAGTATTCCCTATAATAGTACTCCCGTGTCGAAATTCGGTTTGATTAGGTCCTACAACACTTGTTTCCAAAATATTAATAAAATATTTATTCAAATATTTTCCAAATAATAAATTTAATTCCAATAATAAATAATAGAGAATTATTAAAGAAGTTTTCAGTTAAAGGAGTGAATGACAGAAATCCAAAGAATGGGAGAATTACATTTAGTTTTATAGGAAGTTACTTAGCGCCACCAAGGGCGATCATTCTTTCCTACTCTCAAGCTTAGTCATCGCCACTAAGGGCGGAAATATTATATTAGCACAAATGAATGAGAAACTTAATCGCTACAAAGAGAGAGAGAAAAATGATTAAGTTTAAAGGAATAAGGGAACAAAGATAAAAAAGAAGAAAATGGAACACGTGAAAATTATGTGAAATAAATAAACATTTATTAATATTTTAATAAAATGTCGAACTTCGACATCCTCCCACTTTAGGAAAAATTGGTTCCGGACATCCTTCTTTTGTTCTTTGCATCCTTGGCCTTTGTGCGCATATTCTTGAGTGCCAGTTTTTGTCCACCATATTCTTGAGTGTCAGTTTTAGTTGTCTAGCTGTGGCTCCAACGCATAATTTATTGCATGGTTCCTTTAGTTCTGCAAAGTTTTTCCTGGGATAAAATTCCCGAAATCGGTATTTGTTGCTATTGCTCACAAACGAGCTTTTTGGTTCCGTGACAGAAGCTTCAGTTAAATTCTTCTTTCCTAAATCTTTATTCCTCACTGAAACCAGCGGGGTACCGCTTTTGTTCAAATTGCTGAGGATTGAGTGTAGATGTTCACGCTCTTTAAATGATGTGACATTAGTTAGGCCATGAATTTCTAGTCCCTCAAACGGTTTAATCCAAACAATTTTCTTCAAAATTTTCTTATACTCGCTTGCCTTTTTCAGGACTTCAAACAATCCTTTGTTAATGCTTTGCGTCCACACTACTAACGTGTCTACGCTTTTAGTAAGCTGAATTTCTCTAGTGAAGAGATTTGAATCCCAGGATATTGGTTTAAAAACCATTCCTCTTATATTTTCCTTTCTTAATATTTTTCTAAGCTCTAAGGCTTTATTATCTCCAATAACCACTATAGGTGACCGTGCCACTAAGGGCCTTCTGTTGATAATTGGTTGCGTACTAACACGCGTTTTCCGTTTCGAATCAGATGCTTTCCATTCTTCCCCTAACGGACTTATCATTTCTTTAGTTTTCCCATGTTCTAATTTTTGGTTACTAACAACCTTATTCAAATTTATTTCGCCTTTATCTATTTTAATTTCCTTATTTAGCTCGCTTTCAATTTCCAAACGTTCCTTACTAAGAAGGTCCGAGCATAATTTTTTCTTATTTCCATCATTAATTCTTTCTTCAATTTCCGTGTTCGATTTTTTGCTGGTGGGTACGCTCCATACCGATGACGTATTTGTCTCATCGTAGATCCCTCCCCCCTTAAAAATTTTTTGAGATACCTTTTCGGTTCTAACACCGGGATTATCTAGTCGATCACCGCTAACCTCTAAGGGTCTATCATAATGATCTGTTTCAACGGACTTTAAAGCTCCGACAATTTCTTTCTGTGTAGCCGCGGCACTAACGCCTTTGTTTTGCTCTTGTCTTTCTTCTGCTTCTCCAAATTTTCGCTCACATAATGCCGAGTGATGGTGAGCTTTCCCGCAATAAAGGCATCTTCTCTTTGGGATATAACAGTCGTTGGCGAAATGCCCTTTTTTGAGGCATTTAAAGCAAAGACCTTTTTCACTTGCTCTGTCTCTTCTTTCCTCTGCAGTTCTAAGACTGCTGCATTCTACTTGTGGATGCGGTCCATCGCAAAACTGGCAAGGCCATTTTGTCTTACTTCTATTTAACCTACCTTTTTCTCTACCTCTAGGTCTTTCGACTCTTTCGTGTGAGAATCTTTTGGTAGTAGCTTTGTTGGAATAATTCACGGCAAAATTCATAATCGGTTCTTCTATCCTGTCCTTAAAAACGGGATTTGGTTTCTGCTTTATTTCCAATTTATTTCTAATCTGATCTATAGCACGCCCTAACGCGTTTCTGAATTTTGCTGTGTTCCAGTCATCTCTATCTTCAGCATCTTTTATCGTCAGATACTTACCTAGAACCTTAGACGAAACTTTCCCTTCTAAAGTCATAAAATAAGGCGCATCATCAATGTTCTGCTTTAAAGATTTTAGTTGCCTACAGAATTTCTCTATCTTCAAATGGAGTCTTTCATCTTCTTCAAAAGTTTCACTAGTTGGCAAATTTAATAATTCGTGGTTCAGAGACCGAATTAGTTTTTTGTCGTTGCCAAACCTCGATAAAAGAAGATCGATGGCTGTGTTATACCCTTCATTTGTCATCTGTAGACCTTCTATCAGGTCTTTAGCTTCGTTGTCAAGTATAGACTCTAAAATGTTGAACTTCTCCACATGACCTAGAGTGCTCTCTTCGTGTATTAAAACACGGTACGTCTCCCAAAAAGCACACCAGTTTTCTATCCTACCGTCAAAGCGGCGTAGTTGTATGGGTGGACGTTGTAATTTATTCGTTTCCAAACGAATCATGTGCTGTGACGTATTTGGGGCTGCGCGGGGTATTTCTGTAAAATCCAGTTGTACGTCTAATCTTTGGGCTAACTGAACACGAAATTTATGCCATAATTCTAACTTTGGCTTTGTCGCGACTATCATGGCACTAACGCCCAGTTCTACCAGTTTTTGGTGAAATTGATTCTCTTTCAGTTCTTTTTCCTTGACTGAAAGCTTTTGACAGTCGTCTTTGCTGTTGCTGCATACTTCTTTTAATTCAGCTATATTTTCTTCTAATTCTGTAATAGTGTCTGTTGTCCAATATAGCTGTCTTCTCAGCTGATTTTCCGTTGCGTTCGGTCCTAACGCCGCCGGAATTTCCCTTTCTAATACTCCTTTTAAGTTTCCCGCCAAGATTTCAACCTGCAGAATCGTAAATACCGACATTCTGCTAATTAATTCAGGAAACTAAGTTCCGTTTATTAAATTTTATAAAATTCTAAAAATTTTATACCCAATTTTTAGATTAATTCTAATCTATCCCCAAAAAGTTTAGACTAGCTTTTCCGAGCTAATTCTAGGTGAAAATTTTTTAAATTTAAATTTGGCTCTTCCAGGCCTTTTAATTTAATTAAATTTATTTAAAAATAAATTCACCTCCCCGCAAGTGTTGTCCAAGTTTGATGCCGTGCTCGCCAGCTGTCGAAATTCGGTTTGATTAGGTCCTACAACACTTGTTTCCAAAATATTAATAAAATATTTATTCAAATATTTTCCAAATAATAAATTTAATTCCAATAATAAATAATAGAGAATTATTAAAGAAGTTTTCAGTTAAAGGAGTGAATGACAGAAATCCAAAGAATGGGAGAATTACATTTAGTTTTATAGGAAGTTACTTAGCGCCACCAAGGGCGATCATTCTTTCCTACTCTCAAGCTTAGTCATCGCCACTAAGGGCGGAAATATTATATTAGCACAAATGAATGAGAAACTTAATCGCTACAAAGAGAGAGAGAAAAATGATTAAGTTTAAAGGAATAAGGGAACAAAGATAAAAAAGAAGAAAATGGAACACGTGAAAATTATGTGAAATAAATAAACATTTATTAATATTTTAATAAAATGTCGAACTTCGACATCCCGGGAGTACTATTTTCAATCCAACCCCAAAAGGGAGTGTTATTTAGGGGGAGTACTAATCGAGGAGAGCAATAATTCAGGAAATACGGAATGTTTAATTAAAAATATTTACATTCATTTAAAATTAGTTTACAAAGAGAACTTTGCCCATGTGTTCAAATGCTATGTCGAGATCCAAGTACTTCAGTACGTACATCTATTGCACAACGGCTTGTTTTTATTGCTCAAGCATTGAAGTAAATAAATAACAAAAATAAAAATTAATTTAAAATTCCCTCCCTTTCTTCAATTAAAGTAATTCTGCAGACAGCAGTTCATTATTATTACCTTGTATAATAGAACTTTGTAAGGACGAGGACCCAGCTGTTCGTGAAGCAACTTTAGGCACATTAGATGATTGTTTACCACATTTTAGTAAAGGTAAAAGTAAATTTTAATTACTAAAAAAATTTTTTTAGAATCAAAAAAGTCAATATTATCTCCTCTTTTACATAAATGTGCAGAACAAGCATTAATTATGAGAGATTCAAGTTTGCCTTTAATTGCTAAACATTTGGGTGTTTGGTTACAATCTATGAAGGAAATAATTTCTGGACCATCAGAAATGCGTTGGTGGTTGGATGTTTATACAAGAATTTTGGATTTTGGAAATAACTTTAATAATAATAATCAACAACAACAACAAAGTAAATTAGTAGTAAAATTATTTCGAAAAAAATAATTTTTTTTTCAAATTTTATTTACTAAAATTAAATTTATAAAATTAGTAGATAGTATATCCTTCAGTTTATCATGAAAATATTTAAGAATTTCCGTTTTAGAATTTCTATATAAATTTAATTAATAACATATTCATCTAATTAATTAATAACCTTTATCCACTTAACTTTTCATTCTCTAAATTAAAAATTATTCAATTTTAAATAATTTTTTTAATTAAAAAGATTCAAAAAACAAATCTTTATCAACAAATAATACAAATACATTTTCTACAAATGGTTGTATCCACAATAATGCAGGTTCTGCTGCAAGTTATGAACATTTACGTACTTGTTGTAGAAGAATGTGTGCTTACAATTTTCCCGTAAATTTTTAAAAATAATTTTTAATTAAAACTCTTTTAAAAAGTGTATTGTCTCGGTATTTGGGCAAGACCAACAATTATTTTGTCAGAAATTATTACCGATTTTGGAAAGATTTTGTAGAGATCCTGATGAAGAAGTGCGGAGTACTGTTGCTTCTGGATTTCATGAAGTTTTGGCTCAGAGAAATTGTTTTTTTGAAGGAGGTAATTCGGCAGGGAATATATGGTTAAGAGAGATATGTAGTAATTTTTAAATTTTAATGAGAGATGGAATTTGTCGAGGATGTTTAATCTTTAACATTTTTTAATAGATTTTTGTCTATCCAAAAAATATTAAAAGAATTGAAATTTTGTTAGCAGAAAATCCGTATTCTTTCAGTAAATTTAAATAAATATGTCTATTTAACAAAAAATAATATAAGATAATCTTTGATAAGGTTGGCGGTTCCGGTTATCCGGAACCGAAAAAAGACCGGATAACCGAAATCTTCGGTTCGGTTATCGGTTCCGGATAACCGAAGATTTCCCAAGAACCGCCAACCTTAATCTTTGAGAGAGAAATTTAAGTATTTGGAAAGGAAAAACTTTAATTTAACTTCCGTTTTTAAAAAATTATTATTTTTTAGCCTCAACAACAAATTTAAAATCCAAACAAAACGAACAACAACCACAACTTTTAAATTCATTTGTTGAATTATTATCTAGTAGCAATGGAAGTAGTGAAGTTGTTCAACATTTGACTGGAAATTTAGAGAAAATTTTACCGTTTTTATTTAAAGAAATAAATTCTAATGAAAATAAGAAAAATGTAAATTTAAAATATGTACATAAATTTAATTATTAAAATTTATTTTTTAGACAGAAAAACTTCAAACAAAATTAAACCAATTAATTATTAACTGTAATTCATTATTGAGAGGTACTGGATTTTGGAGAGCCCACGAATCTTATTTAAATTCTATTGCTTCACTTAAAAATCTTTTAAGTCTTCGAGAAATAAAACAAAATTTTGTGCCTTTATTAAAACAAGAAGTACTTAATGCGGTAAAAAATTATTAAATTTTTGAAAAAATTCATTTAAATATAAGGAGTAAATTTACTTTTAAATTTTTTCAATTGTTACAAAACGGGAGCAGGCCATCGTACCGCAAGCCTACGTACCGCAGAACTATAATTCCGTTCAAAATAGTCGAATCCGGAATTCGATGCATCTCGACGAGCTGAATCGAACCATATCAGGGCGTCCCGGATTAGACCAATTTGAACGGAGTTATGTATAGTTCTGCGGTACGTTGGGGTTTACCCTCACAAGCCACATTTAAAGTCTTTCATTTAAAACTTTAGAAAGCCCTTCCATGTAGAGTAGCAGCCGCAAATTCTCTCTTACTTTTAATGCGTCAATTGCCTATATCTTCTGATCGTCTCGATATTGTTAAATTCTTTACTGAAGAACTTGGACAACATTTAAGTTGTTATAGAAGAAGACTTTTATTGGATATTGTGCCTACTTTATTACATAATTTTAGTAGAGAATCTTTTGTTGAACAATTTTTGCCTGCAATTTTAAAGGTTTTTATTGGGGAATATTATTTTCATTTTAAATTTATTTTAGCTCAGTTTGGATCCAATATCTAATATCAGGTGAACAATTAATTTACTCTCTCTAAAAATTTACTCTCTCTAAAAATCATTCCATAAAAAATTCCTTCCTATAAACTTTAACTTTTTTAGACTTCAACTTTGTCGGACACTTTCAACTATTCGACGATATTTGGTTTTCCCTAAAGATGATGAATGCCTTTCTAGCCTGGAAAGAACTGTTAGGGATTTGTTAGCTTCTGAACAAAATCCTTTATCTCGTCAATTAATCCAACAATTTGCTTGTGAACTTTCAAGAACTGAAAGTGACAAAAAAGAATGTAGAGCAAATAAAACAAAATTGGCAGAAGAAAAGAAATTATGGACAGAAGTGGAAGAGAAAGAAGAAAAAGAAGAAGAAAAGAAAGTGGAAGTAAAGGAAGAAATAAAAATAAAGGAGATTAATAAAGTAAAGGAAGAATTTAAAGAAGAAGAAAAAATAAAAGAAATTCCCAAAAAAGTATTAATTAAAAAGAAAAAACAAAGAGAAAGGGAAACAGGATCTCCGGAAAGTGGAATTTTTATTGATGAAGAAGAAGAAAATAAACAAAAAAATAAGGAAGAAGGGAATGGACTTTTAAGGTCGGCAACAACAACAAATGTTCCTGTTTTGGATGTAATAATTTAAATAAAATTCTTAGTCCATTAAAATTAGGGTTGGTTAGGGGTTGGTGACTGAGAATAAGATCTGATTATAGTAAGACCATTTTAGAATTAATAAACTTATTTTTTTTTTTTAAATATTTTTTAATTTTTTAAAAATTTTCTAGCCCCCTTCAAAACACACCTCTGCTCAAATTCCGCATTCTCTTTCTTCTGATACAATTGCTCAATTGGCTGCTTATAAATCCACATTAAAACAACCTTCATCATCTTCCCCTTCAATTCCCCCACCAGTTCCTCCAAAACCAAATCGTTGTCCACCTCCTCCAACAGAATTATCTCTTCCTCCGCCAACGTCTTCCTCTTCAGTCGGCACAGGCGGTTGGCGAAGGAATATTCCTTCTTCTTCATACTCATCACCAACTTTTTCAGTTAACTCTTCAAGCCCAAAAATGGCAGTAATAAGACCCCAACCTCAAGTAACAGTTGTTCAACGTGCTTGTTCTCCCATGCCTTCTGGTGATAGAAAAACTAATTATTCTTCAATGCTTGGTTTAGAAAGAGGAAATAGTAGAGATAATAGTGCAGTGAGGGAAAATAGTGTTGGCGGTACTTATTCAAGAAATTCACGTTTACCTCTTTCTACAGGTAGAACTTTTTTTAAAAAATTTTTTTCCTAAGAAATATCTAAAATTTTCTAAGTTTAATACTTTTTAAAAATAAATTAAGCTCGTTATCGTTCCAATACACCAACAACAACCCCAAATACTCAAGTTCAACATTTGGCTAACAAATTTATGGGTTCAGGTGGTGATGGTACTGAACCAGTAACAGATTCCTTACGTTTAAATAAATATAAACCAAGAAATTCTGTTTCAACATATTCTCCTTCTTCTTCTTCTTCCTCAAATTCTTCCCCAAAAATAAATACAAAAATACAAACAATGAGCCGTTCAGCAAGTGCTCTTCCACCACCATCTACTACCCGCAATAGACGTTCTGTCTCTCCCGGAATAAACATTTTAAGTCAAAATTCTTTACAAACATCAGCTTCCTATAGCTCTATTTCTGTTGCTGCAGCATGCCAAAATTCTGGGAATGGAGTTAGGATAATACAGCAACAACAAACACAAAGACGTCCTTATGGATTAATGAGAGTTCAAAGCACAAGTAGTGCTGTTGAAAGAAAACCGGCACAGATTCGATGTCAAGTTATTAGCATGAATTAAAAAATATATTTTTAACTAAATATAATATTGTTAAAAAAGTTTTTAATATTTTAATTAATTTTAACGTTTTTAATTATTTGCTCAAATTATATTTAAATATATACAAGTTTGTAATAATTCAGAGGAAAAAATATTTTTAATATTTATATATTAATCTGAAAAAAATTATTTAGAAATATTCAGCGGGATTTTATCTTTTTTTGTTAACTCAAAGCAAATTTTATTTTTAAAATTTAAATTTTTGTTTCAAAAGTCAATTAATATTTAAGGGATAATTAATTATTTTATTTTTGTTTTTATAATTAAAATATTTATGTATATTTGTTAAGTTGTCCAGAAGAATATTTTTGAAAATAAATTTTTTATAAATTAAAGAAAAAACAATTTTTTAATAATTTTATTTAAAAAAATTTATTAAATTTGAATATGTATTTATTAATTATTTATTTGAATATATACTTTTTATGGTAATAATTAAAAAAATGTTTAAAGAGAGATAGAGGCATTATAAACCGATTTTGTTGATTAATTAAAAAATATAAATTAAATAAAAGAAAAATAGTAGATATGTAAACATATATTTTTAGAGATTTTTTAAAAATTATTTTGAGATCAAATAATTAATTAGAAAGTAAAGAATTGTGACTTAGATTCAAAAAACAAAATTAGTAATTAATTAACTTCCTTCTTTTCTTTTAATTTCATTCAAAAATTATAGCCTCTTTTTTTAATCCAAATTTCTCTTTCCACCCAATAACACAGAGACAATCGAATGGCAAAAGAACCAAATCAGGTTTATATCCAATATTATTTGAATGAATTTTGGAAGAAGAATGGTGACGAACTAGAGCATTAACCCAACCTTTAAAATTAAAAAAAGATTTTTTTTAATTTGAAATAAATAAAACTCAACGGTATGTATTTACACAATTAGCCCCAACAGCACATTCTTTACATTTACTTTTTTCAATTGGCATTTCATCAGCAGAATGTTCACAAAATTTAACTTGAAATTTAGTATTTGGATGTAAATAAACTGGCTCTTCAGTTGTTTTACCTTTAAAAAAATTATTTTTTTTAAATTAATTAAAAATAAATACAAACTAATTGAACGAATAATTGTAGCATTTAAATATTTAATTTTAGGACAAATACTTTCTTCCTTCACTTTCTCCTTCTCCTCTTCTTCTATTAAATTATTAGAAATATCAAAATCCTCAACTTTTTCTGTTAATTTTAAATGAAGTTTTCCTTAATTAATTAAAAATTAAAAATATTTTTAATTAATTGATTAAATACCTCCAAGTAAATATAAATTTTTATTAGTTAAAGATCGACAATTAATTGAAGAACAACAAATAAATAAAAAGAATGTAATTATTAATAAATTTTTTGTAGAAAAGCAAACAGTCATTAAATGGCAAGACATTATTGGCGAGTTATTTTTTTCTAAATTGAATTAAAAAACAATACTTCATTATTGGAAAGTTAATTTTATATTGGAAGCATGAATTAGTTTTAATTGTGATTAATAAACAATATTAATTTTTTAAATAAAAATCAGAAATCTCAGAAAGACTAAATCTGAGAAAAACAATTAAACCAAAGCTCCAAATGAGAAGTTAATTGAAGGATATAATGTTTAATCAAGAAGGGGGGCATTGGGAACAGAGGTGAATAGGAAATAACGAAGAAAAATATAAAGATGAATAAATTCAAATAATGTTTTGGGGGAAGGTTTTAAAATGACAAAATGTAAAAAATTTAAAAATTTATTTTTTAAATCATATACTCATCATTGAAGTTATAAATAAAGATGAGTACATCCATCAACTAGTTAGAAACACAAAATTTAAATAAACAAGGAAACTAAGAAAAATATTATTATTATTTTTGTTCAATGTACGCAAAACAAACTCGTTAAATTTTAACAATAGACAAAGTAAATTTAAAAAATGTAAATAAAATTTTAGGTACTTATTTAAATTGCGCAAGTTCATTTTATTTATTCACAAAAAGTCTTTAAAAATTAATTTTAAAGAAATGTCGTGATATCATTGACGTAAATAATTTGTTCTTTTATTTGCAAAAATTATTTCATTTTATTTAATTAAACAATTTAAATATTAATTTTAGTAATTACATATTTAATTTACGTAAATATTAATAAAATTTTCAAGAAAATATTTTGAGTAAAAATAATTCTTGATTTTTTCTTTAAAATTAATTTATTTATAAAAGTAGAAAAGAAAGAAAAAAATATTTAATAATAAAAGAGTTTATAAAGTATTATTTTAATTTATAGAATGACGAATTAAAAAGGGAAATTTTCAATAAGCCAATTAAATCCCTAATAAATAATAATATTTTATTCTGACAATTAAATGCTTAATTTATTCAGCACGTCGATATGCATCGAACAGGCAATACCTTGCCCTTGTGGGACCATGTAGTGTACCCAGTAAATAGTTCTAGTGATTATTGTTTTTAAATTTTTATTAAAATTATTTTGTAATAAAATAAAATAAAGTTTTTTATAAATAAACAAATTAATTATATTTATTTTAAATTAAATTAAAAAATATTTTTAATTCTAAAAAATATTTATTATTTAATTTACAATTAATTAATATACCTAAAAATATTTTTATTATTTTTAAAAATTTTTCTTTTATTAAAAAAGTGCACTTTAAAAACAATTTTTTAAAGTTATTATTTGCACTTTTTAAATTAATTTAAAAATTGGAGTAAATGAATTGGATAAATTTAATTATAAGAAAAAAATAAAAAATATTTATTTATTTAGGTAATTTATTTCTTAAAAATAAATTAAATAATTTTAAATGATAATTTTTAATAAAATAATTTTTCTCAAATAAAAACTTTTTGTTTTATTATTTCAGCGAATAAAATTCTGTTAGATTAGAAATAATAAAACAAAAATTAATTAAAAATTAAATTTAAAAATATATACGAGGTCACAAATATTTATAAGGATATAAACAAATTAAATAAAAATTATAATTTATTATTAAAATAAAATAATTAAACAGGTGTTTTTGAGAAATAGTATAAGAGATCAAATACTATTTATTCATTTTAAAAATAATTTATTATTTTTTATTTGCCAATTTAATTTAAATAATTTATTGGAAAATAGAAACAATTTTAATGTCAAAATTTATTGGAAATATTTTAAATGTAATATTTAATTGTATTTTTAACAAAAAAATTTTTAGAAATATTTTTGATTAAAAATATAAGAAATAGGAAGGGGGAAGTAGTATATTTTTAAAGAGGAAATAAAATAATTCAAAAATTTATTTTAATGTAAACAATATTTAAAAATAAAGTTTTCTCTTAATTTTCGCAAAGAATTAAGATATTTATCTAGCCTAATCATTTTAAATATTTAAAGTGGTTAGGATTAACATTCCAAAAAGTTTGAAAAAAATTTGGTTAATTTTTTTTTGGTTTAAAAATGTTGGAGATTAGTTAAAGCTTTTAATGTAAATATATATTATCTTTTTGTGATTTTAAAGGATTAACCTTCTTTTTATCTCTCTTTTAATTTGGATGGCACGAGCAATTAAAAATTATTATTTTTGATCTTTAGTTATTGTCACAGTCTGACACCCTGTATAAAACCCCCACTTTCTACCGTATATGCTCTACTAATTACCCTCTCTCAAATAATTGCCCAATCTAGCGAGAGGTTGAAATGATTTTGCCCTCTTTCAGATAATAATAGGAGAGGATAATGAGAGATTAAGAAATTTTGAGGGGAGATTAAGAGGCCCATTTAAATGGTTTATACCGAATTTCCTCAAATGATACTGTCTCTTCAATTAGTACTGGCATTTAGAGGAGGGTTGAAAATAGAATTAATATATTTATATTTTGAGTTTAAATACCGTAAATACTCTAATTTAAGCCCATCTGAGGAGATCCATTGAAAAATACAGGCCCAGGGCTTAACTTAGAGTATTTACGGTATATGTATTTATTATAATACATTTTCCTACGAAGATAAAAAAATAATTTTTACAAAAGAATTGAAAAATAAACAATTAGTAATTCTATGTAATATATTAATTACAAAATAAAATTTATTCAAGGAAATATAGAAAAGTTGTAAAAAATGTTGGGCTAAAAGCCCCCTCGCTTTATTTTTAAGTTCTCTCATTAATTGATAGGACATTAAGAAGGAAATTCAATGGAAAAAATGGTTTAATGCTTAGGGATTTAGGTTTTTAGTATATTTTTGTATCAAAAAAATGAAAATATGTAAAAGTTTTTATAAAAATTATTTTTATTGAAAAGGGGATAAATAAAATGAAAGTTTCATGTTTGGTTTAAATATAAAGCTATTTTAAAGTAGAGTTGGACAAAACGATACTGGTATCGGCCAACCCGAGACCGAGATTGACCGATACTCAAGAACCCGATATCGAGACCGATACCATCATTTTGAGCCGAGACCGATACCGAGAAACGATACTGACCGAGACTAACAAAAATTTTTATTTTGTGTCTAAAAATACGTGTAAAAATATGTTATTCACTATTATATTTTAATTATTTATTCATTATTATTATTCATTATTATGAATAATGATAATTATTATATAATAATTCACATAAGAATTAGTATTAGTCACCATGTCTAATTAATAAATATTTTTTGGTCTTTTCGATAAAAAATACTAAGAAATAAGGGGTAAATGTCCAGCTCGTGTCCCATATGTCCTGGTTGTAATATAATAATTTAAAATATAACTAAAATAATATTTTAAATATTTCATCAAATATAATTAAAACATATTAATTAATATTATTTGTAAAATCATTTATAAAAGATTATACAAAAAGGCTAAAATATACAAATGAATTTTATTTTTTAAGAGATAAATAGATACAAAAATGGACGTAAATGATGTTATTTAGGTATTTTATAAATAAATATTATTTCATTTTTAGAGGGAGAAATATATTATTAACAAGTAAAAATAAAAATAACATGGAATTGGGAAGGTATTTCTGCCATTAAATGTCAGTGAAATTTGGTTTTTGAATAAACAAAATGGGGGAATTCCCTTTTATTATTATATACATAATTAATTAAAAAGTTTATAATTTATTAAAAAAGGAGACAGGAAAAAAAACAAAAATAAATGCAACTTCAATTCCGCCCCAAGCTGTGCCAGTTTAGAGAGTTATTTTACAAAAAATAAAACAAAGAAAATATTTAAAAATATGTAATTATTTACAAGTAGATAAATATTTCTATTAAATTAGGCTTTAACAATCTTTCTTTTTTAAATAAGGTATTAAGTGGAATAAATGTTAAGTTTGCTACGTAAATTGTTTACATAAAAGAGAAAGAATGTCTTCAAGTTAATTTAAAAGTTTATAAGAATATTAAGAAAAAAAGAGAGTTTAAAATTATGTAGATTTACATTTTTTGGTGTTCGGATCTCTGTTCTAGAATTTTAGGTAAACGAGTGTATAATAAATAAGAGTTTTTTTCTTTATTTTCGATATATTAACTAAAAAAATAATTTGTAATTTCACAATTAAAAAGCAAGTTCTTGTCTATTTGTTTAATAAAAAAATTATAAAATTTTTGTTTAAAAATTTATGTCGTAAATATATATAAATAGATATAAAAGATTATATAATATAAATATATATAAATATATAATATAAATAATTATATATATAAATATAATAAAGATTAACATAAAATTTTAGAATATCTTAAAAATGTCTGTTTTGTGCCAAAATCCATTATTTTAATAAAAAATCATTAAAAGCTTGTAAAAAATAAATAAATGTTTGTAAAATAATTTTTAGTTTAAACAGCAACTTTTTTAGCAAACCAACTACCTAAATACTAACCTATTAAAAATAAATATTAGGTATAGAAACAATTATGACAATTGACCAAATTTATATGATGATATTTCAAGTAAAAAAGGGGTATCCTTTCCGTTTTACATACAAATTTGTCATTATTAAAACAAAAAAGAATATTTTTAATACAATAAACAAATAAAAATACTATACATATACAATAAAAACCTTAATACAATCACAACCTTTTATAGAATCATTCAAATTTAGGTACGAGCTGCGTGCGAAGGACTCGTTATGTATTTCTCTTTTTAAATTTAAACGCAATTATTATCTTTTATAAATATGTACAAAAATAATTATTTATGTCGATTAAACCAATTCTAGTTAATTAAATTTTAAATTAAATTATTTCTGTAATTATTTAGAATTTTAATTTTAACTTAAAATAAAAGAAAACAATTAATAACCTATTAAGAAATTTTAGGTACGAGCTGCGTGATTTTAAACCTTTCTTTTGGTGAAAGATTATTTTGTTTAAAATGAATAATTAGGCTAAAGGATCTTAAATTAATTCATTTTCTAAAATATAAACTCCCCCTTCAAATAACTACTATACACGGCGGCCCAAAATCGTTCCCGCCAAGAATATTCCTTCTCGGTACACGACGAATGGGCGCGGCCGAATGGGCGCGGCCGAATAGGCGCGGAGACAAATGGGCGCGAGACGAATGGGCGCGGGACGTTTGGGCGCCCGAAATTATTTTTTCCTAGAAATTTTTTTCTGATTTTTCTGTTCTGATTTTTTCTTCTGGTTTTTTTGTTCTGATTTTTTCTTCTGGTTTTTTCTGATTTTTCTTCTTATTTTTTTGTTGTGATTTTTTTGTTGTGATTTTTCTGTTCTGATTTTTTCTTCTGATTTTTCTGTTCTGATTTTTTCTTCTGGTTTTTTTGTTCTGATTTTTTCTTCTGGTTTTTTCTGATTTTTCTTCTTATTTTTTTGTTGTGATTTTTTTGTTGTGATTTTTCTGTTCTGATTTTTTCTTCTGATTTTTCTGTTCTGATTTTTTCTTCTGGTTTTTTTGTTCTGATTTTTTCTTCTGGTTTTTTCTGATTTTTCTTCTTATTTTTTTGTTGTGATTTTTTTGTTGTGATTTTTCTGTTCTGATTTTTCTGTTCTGATTTTTTTGTTCTTGTTTTTTGTTCTGATTTTTCTTCTGATTTTTGGATATAGTATAGTATACCGTTTCGACAAAAAAACCAATACCATTCGATTCGTCTTGGCGAGTTGAGTCGAACCGTACCACTCTTTTTTTTCGAGATGCCTGTGGACTGAGATATAGGTCCCCGAAAATCGAAAAACCATATGGGGGAGTAGGTTTGTGTGCTTCTTGCGTTTTGCGTGTTTCACAATTGCCTCCTGCGCTCACCCCTGCTCCGAAATGAGTGAAAATGGAATAAATTGAAAGAAAATCAGAACAAAAAAATCAGAACAGAAAATCAGAACAAAAAAATCAGAACAGAAAAATCAGAACAGTAAAATCAGAAGAAAAAAACCAGAAGAAAAAATCAGAACAGAAAAATCAGAACAAAAAAATCAGAACAGAAAAATCAGAACAAAAAAATCAGAACAGAAAATCAGAACAAAAAAATCAGAACAGAAAAATCAGAACAGTAAAATCAGAAGAAAAAAATCAGAACAAAAAACCAGAACAAAAAAACCAGAACAGAAAAATCAGAACAGAAAATCAGAACAAAAAAATCAGAACAGAAAAATCAGAACAGTAAAATCAGAAGAAAAAAACCAGAAGAAAAAATCAGAACAGAAAAATCAGAACAGAAAAAATCAGAACAGAAAAATCAGAATAAAAAAATCAGAACAAAAAACAAGAACAAAAAAATCAGAACAGAAAAATCAGAACAGAAAAATCAGAACAAAAAAATCACAACAAAAAAATAAGAAGAAAAATCAGAAAAAACCAGAAGAAAAAATCAGAACAAAAAAACCAGAAGAAAAAATCAGAACAGAAAAATCAGAAAAAAATTTCTAGGAAAAAATAATTTCGGGCGCCCAATCGTCCCGCGCCCATTCGTCTCGCGCCCATTTGTCTCCGCGCCTATTCGGCCGCGCCCATTCGTCCGCGCCCATTCGGCCGCGCCCATTCGTCCTGCTCCGTTCCTTCTCTTTCTTTTTCCATAGTTTCGTGGCGAAAGAAAATTATTTGAAAATTTCAAAATGGTAAATAGAAGAAAAATGAGCAAATGCTACAAAAAAAGAAGAGAGAAGAGAAAAGGGTCAGCAACGGGGGAAATTGTAAAATGGTCAGCCGCGAGAAAAGAGAGGAAAGTCAAAATGGTCGAAGAGGGAAATTCTCTCATTTATGAGGGGAATTAGTTAAATCCTATATCTTTTCACCCTCCCACCCGATTTTTTTCAAATTTTGCATTTATGTAGAACAAAGATAGATAACAACTCGTACAAATTTTGAGAAGCCAATATCCATTTTTGGCGAAGTTACCGGTAAAACCGGACATACCGGTTAACCTACTACCTATAACTAATGAACCACTGGTCAAAATTTCTTCAAAATTTGCCAAGTTGTAGATCTACAGTTGATATACAATCTTGCAAAATTTGAGCGGAAAATATGCATTTTTGGCTAAGTTATGAAATTCCGAAAATCAGTAAAAATCCGCACACTTTTAGCCATATCTCAGCCTAAATTGGCTTTTTAAACTCAAATTTGGCAAGATTCGACGTATCTTGTCGAGCTCCATCTGATGGTACCAAAAGTATGATGCTTTTGGTCGAAAAAATAACCAAATCATCATCGAAAATATAACCAAAATTTGTTAACGCTTAAATTTTATGAAAAATGCTTGAATTTTTCTAATTTTTTACTTAAAACATTCCTTAAACTATGCCCTATGAAATTGTTATACAAATTTAAAAACTGTTAACCAAAAGCCGAGATATGGGATTTCAAAGTCGGCTACCTCAAAAAATAAAAAGTAAGCAAAAATAACGCGAAATAGCACGCGAGAAAAATAGACCGGAAAATGAAAAAGAGTAAAAAACGAGATATGCACTGAAACGCGGTAAATGAAAAATACAAAAAAAGTGTATTTGAAACGAAGAGAAAAAATAGAGATGCAGAGAAAGAAATAGTACGTAAAAAATGCAATTCTTGGCGGGAACGATTTTGGGCCGCCGTGTATAATTTTTAGTTCACTTAATCATTTAGAAAAATCTTTGCAAAATATTTATTTTAAGAAAGTGATTATTTAAAAAAATATTTTTTAAATTTATTAATTAATTTGAACAAATTTGAGCATATCGGTGTGCATTAATTATTGAAATATATAAATAATTAAATAAAATTAATAAATATTAAAATATATATTTTTATTTATTGATAAACAGGTGTTTTCTTATTAAATGTCACTGTATATTTAAAATAATTAATTGAAAATACTTCCGCCAGTTGACAAAAAATTGGCAAATGAAAATTGAGTGAAGTTGTTATCTTCTCTTTTTGCTTTTGGGGCCTTAAATAAATTAGTTAAATTGGTTTATAAATAAATAAAAAGATTTAAAAAAATAATGAATGACTCAAGGATATGAGAAAGGAAATGTACAGAGTTTTGAAAATGTTTTTAATATTTCATTTACCTTCATCATTTTTGAAAATCCAACTTAGATGTGAACAAAAAAGAGAATATTTGTATTTTTAATCTCCTCTTGAACCTTTCGAATTGAAATAAAAAGTTGACAATGAAAAATGTTAACGAACATTTTTCATGTTCGTTAACATGAAAAATACAGGGTGACCAAAAAGTAATGGGAAATTATTTATGCTAGAACTTTATTCAACTAGATTAAAATGAGAGCAGATAAGATGAAATAATAGAGAATTAAATAACAAATATTATTAAGAATTTTCGAAGTGTTCACCCTTTGCTCGGATATAAAATTGAAAAAGCTTGTGAGTTGTGCAAAAATTCGTACCACATTTGGCGTGATTTTCTCTCATTCCCGAACGAATGATTGCCGGAGTGACTCCAAACTTTTGTAGGTTGCCTCCAAAATAGACCAGAATTTTTTAAATGTTTTTTGGACAGTGCTTTTTTGAACATTGGGAGGAACTGAAATTTTCCGAACGCCGAATCTTTTGAGAAAGGGTTCCAATAATATAAGCCTTGAAAAATCCCCCCGGGTAATTATTATATTATATAATCCCCCCGTGTAATTATTGTTTTAACTTCTCGTTGAAGGGTAATTAATCGAGAAAATAAAATTATTATTTAAACATTTATTTAAAGTAATCACAACCTCACGACGTTTTCTTCCAGTAACAGAGCAACAATAAAGACGACGATCAAAATCTACAAGAGCTGAGAGTAACTGTCTTTTACGGCGGCCACAACACGAGGAATAGGGTACTGGATGCTGTGCATATTCACTACAGCAACAACAAGTACCTCCTCTTTGATTATAATTAAATTGAGCGTTTATATAAATTATTGTTATTAATTGAAGAAATGTTAAAAACAAAAATAATTTTATTTGTTTAGACATTTTATTTAAATCTATGTTAAATTATATTTATTAAATTAAAATTGCAAAGTAAATACTGAAAGTAACTAAAAGATTTTCTGCTTTTGAAATTTTTTTGGGATCCCTTAGATAATTAAAATGATAAATTTATATGATTGTCTTTAACTGTTCATTCTACATAGTATTATTCTTAATAAAGTAAAGTCATAGAAACTAACAAATATATTATATGTATTATAAAATAATGCACCAATTATTTTGCTAGTTTTATGATAATAATAATAATTTATTTTTTAATAAGAGAAAAAACCGCTTCATTGTTTAGTAGTTATCCATACCACTTTTTAGCGGGACAATTAATGACTTTTTGGCGCAACCCAAGGGTTTAGGGGGGTTTTCCTTTTGATCCTAAAGGTATAGGGGGTTTCCCTCTTGATCTCCTAAAGGTTTTGGAGGGGTCTAATTAAGATTAATTACAGTATACCAGTTTCGCGCAAATTTTTTAAAAGGAAACTCAAAGGCTTAGGAGGTTTTCTTTTGATTTCCTGAGGGTATTGAAGTGGTCTAATTAAGATCAATTACAATAGACCAACCTCGCGCAATGTTTTTCTTTAGAGTCTGAAGAAACCAAAAGATTTAGGAGGGTTTTACTTTTGGTTTTAAGGGGTTTCTGCTTGTTTTTAAATATTTTTGAATTTCACTTGATGGAAAATTTAATTTATTTCTATTTATGTTCACCTAAGTATTAATTACCTATTGGCATTCTTTAAAAAATGTACTATATAAACAGATAAAAATGATTGATTTGATTTTAAAATGTTAATTAAAATTATTCTGTTATTATTAATAGTTTACAAAGTCTCAACTGAAGATAAGATATGGAAAATAGAAGAAGCCTTAGTATCATTATTCCGACGAACACCCGCCCCACCTGTTTATGTCATAAATGATATTTTGTATGACAAATGTGAAAATTTACCTTTTATAACAAAATTTCCTAAAAAATCTGTATATTATATTGGAAAATTTGGAAAACACTGGGATCAGTTGGAGGAACAATTAAAAAGGGATAAAAAATTAAGAGATGAACAATTGAAAATGAAAAGAAAGAATTCTTTACAAACATCTACGAAACCTGTACCAACTAATGAAACAGATTATATATTATATTCAAAATGGAGATTTTTAAAAGAACCCCCTTTCTCAACAATTATAAACCTGTTCAAGAAAAATTAGTGGGCGTGACTTATTTCCGAGTATAAAAGCTGATGAAAAATCAAATCTTGTCATTATAAAAATTATTGATGGCACTTAACATGAATAATAAGAAACTTCTTACCTCCCAAATTTTACCCGAAGTAGAAATAAGTATTAATCCAAACGGAATAACAATCTCAAGTGCCCGTTTACTACCACCTCGATTTATTCCTTATGATCAAGGCGGTAAATGTCGTGAATGTAAAAGCACAGAAGTGGAATTAGATTTTGTTGTGACAAAGGAAGGAATTACAATTTATTGTACTCGCATTTCAGGAACACGATTTGTACCTTTTGACATCGTATATGACCTACCGGGAATTTGTTTCTTTAAGGTAACTTTTAATAATTTAATTAAAACAAATTTCGTTTTAAGATCAAAAACAAAGGTCGTGTATTCAATATCCCGCATAATTCAATGCCACCTACACAACCTAAACCACAACAACCCTGCAAAACCCAAATTAAATCTGAGACACAAGAAACCCCACCTCAAAATTCTGCTCCACCACGAAAACGTTCAAAAACTACAAATGAAAATGTCGAACAAAAAGAGAAAAATATATTAGATGAGTTTTTTGATAGTCTTGATGCAGCAACAACAGGGATTCAATCAGATAAAATAAATAATTTAAAGAAACAGGCTATTAACATGAAAGAAGAAGAAAACGTAGCTATAGAATCATTATTTAAGTGAACATTAAACCATTCAAACATACTCATTTAAAAATTTTAAATTAAAATATGGAAACATTGTCATTCTCAGATAAAGAATTAAAATTTAAACTTCCTTTTGGTATGATTATTTCAGGACCCAGTTCCAGTGGAAAGAGTACTTTTTTATTAAAATTTCTTTCTGAGACAGAAAATTTAATTGATCCTAAACCTAAAAACATACTTTATTGCTTTGGTGAGATGAGTAGCATTGTCCCCATACTTCAAAAATCTGGTGTAAGTGTGTTTTCGGGTGTACCTCCAGATGATCTTATCAATAAATTTCAAAAACCTCTTCTCCTTATTCTTGATGACCTACTTCTTTCTATTGATGAGAAATACTTATCCGAATTATTTACAAAGAAATCACACCATCGAAATTTTGCTGTAATTTTTGTCACACAAAATTTATTTGAACGCAAAATAAAAATTGCCCGTCAAAATGCACAGTATATTATAATTATGCGTTCTCCTAACTCTGTCCTATCTGTTCGAAATATTGGTGTACAACTTTTCCCTAGAAAACTTGACTACTTTCTTGATGCTTATCGTCAGGCGACTAACAGACCGTATGGTTATTTAGTTATTGATATGCACGCTTCGTCTGATCCAGGATTACGACTCCGTACAAACATATTTAAGGAAGATGAAGAAAAAATAATTTTTATTCCTAAAAACAGTGCATAAATGGTTAGTCAAATTGTCAGAGAGAACTCAAAATTTTTACGTATATTATCTCGCACAAAATCGCAAAGAAAGATAAATCGTCTTTTAAGACTTTCAACAACAAATCAATTATTGGCTTTGGTAGAAATTTGTTTAAATATAGTAAAAGCTCGTATTAATCTTACAAAATGTCAAAAGAAACGTTTATTGCCTTATGCAGACTTTGTCCGGAAGATGAGCCGTATTAAGAGTGAAAAAGGTGCACGAAAAACTCTAAACCAAAAAGGTGGAGGTATTGGAACTTTTGCTGCACTCCTTACACCAGTCCTTATAGAACTGGCAAGATCTCTGGGAAGCTCTATAAAAAGCGATAAATAAAACAAAAATTAACAAAATTATGGCAAACAAATTTATTCTAGTTCCTGAAGATATTTACAGAGGACTGACAACATACGATGCAGGAGACCCCAACCTCGATTTTATTAGAAGTGATCTCGAGAAAATTAAGAGGAAAAAGGATAATCCCTCTGCTAAGAATGTAAAATATAATCAAGAATTAAGAAGATATCTGCACATGAGAAACGAACAACAAAATAAACCAGTCAAAGTTGAAATGGTGGCTAGTCCTAAAGGAGCAATTATGAGCACAAATGCAACACGTCCCTCATCTAATTTAACAGAGGATGATGACGATCTATTAACAACAGATGACATTTCTCTTCCCTCATACCCGATACCACCTAAGGACATAAAACCTCTATCAACTTTTAATGCACCGAATGTACCTCCACCACCGTCATTGTCATCAACTTATTCTACTAAAAAACATTTTAAAAATATAGTAGATGAATTACCACCTATTCCTCCTTCACCACAACCTATAGTAAAAAAAGAAAATAAATCCGACTTGAAGAAATATAAAGTGAAAAAACATATCAAAAAGGCTAAAAAAGTTTCTAAAAATAAAAAAAGACAAATTCCCCAAAAGCATTCTGAAAATATAGAAACAAACCATATTAAAACTCCAGCAAGTCCAAGTCCACCCATTTATCTCAAGGTTACAAAACGAGAACAAGAAAATAACGAGGTTGAAGGAGTAAAGAGAAAGAAGAGAACAGATAAAAATCGAGACGAGGAGCTCAAACAGGAAACATTTTTATTGAAACAAAAAGCTATTAAATTAAAACAGTTAGCCGATAAAAGAAAAATTTTATCTGAAAGACGAAAAATTAGTCAAAAAACCAAAGTTCCATTAGATCCATATGAAATTGGACGACTTCGTGATAAAGAAAATGAAAAATCAAAAAAAAGAAAAGTCATGAGAGAAGGAAGATCCCCCTCTCCACCAACAAGTCGTCAAAAAGTAAAAAGGAAATTTGAGGGTCCTATTGGAAATGAACTAGCTGTTATGAAAAGGCAAAGAAAAGTTACTAAAAAACAATCACAAAGAGCTTCAAATTTATGGGTTAAGAATTTAAAGAAAAGAAATTTATATAAATCTAAAAATAAATGGGCATCAAGGAAGCCAACACAAAAAGATATAAACAGTTTTAAACCTTCCCTTTGGTAAATAAATGGCTGATTATACTAAACTCCTTGATGATTTATATAATAACCCTGAATCACCTGCAGCTTTTTCTGGAATTGACCGTCTTTGGTATGAAGCACGTAAGGTTCTCAAACATATACCAAAAAAGGTCGTACAACATTATCTAGAAGGACATAGAACATATACACTTATGCGTCCTAAACGTATTCATTTTAAAAGATCAAAAACTGTAGCTGCTGGGTTTATGACAGACGTTCAAGTGGATTTGGCTGATTTTCAACTGTTATCCAGACATAATAAAGGAAATCGTTATTTGCTTCTAGGTATTGATGTTCTATCTAAACGAGTGTTTGGTGTTCCTGTCAAATCCAAAAAGGCTGATGAAATGATAGAAGCTTTTAAAAACTTAATTTCACAAATGCCTATGAAACCACAAAGAATTTTTTCTGATAAGGGAACAGAATTTAAAAATAAACATATAAAAGATTTTTTTGGAAAGGAGGGGATAGAAAAACATGAGCCAACACATTCTATAGTCAAAGCTTCTGTTGCCGAAAGAGCAATTCGTAATGTTAAACAACGACTTTACCGAAATTTTGCTCAAAAGAAAACATTAAATTGGATTGATGTCCTTGAAAAAATTTTAGAAGGAATAAATAAAGCAAAAAGTAGAATTCATGGAATGAGACCTATAGATGTCAATTTTGATAACGCTCAAAAAGTATGGAAACGAATTTATGGGAAAATATTTTCTTCAAAATATAATAAAACAAAGCCAAAACTTAAAAAGGATGATTTTGTACGAATGAGCGTGAATAAAGGTGCTTTTGAAAAAGGTTACTTACCAAATTGGGGTGATGAAATATTACAAGTGGATAACATAAAAGAAACCCCTTTACCTATTCAATACAAAGTCCGCGATGATAAAGGCGAAAAATTCAAAGGTTCATTTTACAATGAAGAGTTAACTCGGGTAAGAAAGGATGCTGATACCGAATACAGAATTGAAAAAGTTGTGAGAAAAAGAAAGAGACCAGACGGAACCTTTGATGTTTTAGTTAAATTCATAGGATACCCAGAACGAGAATGGATTCACGAGACTCAATTAGTATAAAAGAAACAAATTTTTTCATTATTGTAAAATTTTTTGTGATAAAATTATGTCAAACAGTTTTTTTGTCTTCCTACCTAGTAATATTCCCGATTATCCAGATAATCGTCCAAATAAATTTCGAGTTCATTTACCGAAGCCTCTCTACTTTTCTGGTAATTGGGTTTGTGGATTACATAGTATAAATTATCCATATTCATGGGCAGCAACTATTGGTACACTAGATGATCAATGGATTGATATACATTTCAAAGATAATCTTGGAATGGGCAGAGTCTTACGAGTTCCAGTTCCAAAGGCTTCTCATACTTCAGTTGAGAAATTACATGAATTTTTAACACTTCAACATCAAAGCGAAACTTATGGAGCTTCGCCTTTGGAAAAACCTGAAGATTTAGTAGATCTGCCCTCACTTAAACACCCAAGAAATAAACGTTCATTAGAAGAGCTAAGGCAAATTAGAGTGGGGATCATTCCTAAAGTTGATGAAGTGTTCATAGATTATCCTGATCAATATTGGGACCAAATAAAAATTTTAAAAGATAAACTTGTAGAGGATTCGAAATCTTTAGATGAATTTAAATTAAGAACAGATCAAGAAAAAGATGAGACTATTAAAAGTGAAATGACAACAACATTTTGGAACCTTAGTTACAAAAGGAGTGCTTTAGAATCTCGAATTAGAAAATTGGAAGAGGAAGCAAAAAGAAGGGATTTTGAAAAGAACAATTCAGATGTCAACATTGTTGTAGATTTTTTCGAAACCTACCCCGAAAATTATAACGAAATATTAATTATAGACCATCTCAAACTAATATCTCTCTTCATAGAAGATAAAAGGGAAACACCCTTACAATTAGAGGGATTTTTACCAAGATTTAAGAAAGAAATTGAAAGAATGACAAAGAGAGTAAATTTACTTGATGCTGCTGTACTGAGAAGGGACAAACAAAAAACAGTTAAACAATATAATAGAGAGAACTATATAACCCATAAAGGCTATGTTGATAAATTTTTCAATGATAACCCTGATTATTGGCCAGCAATACGAAGTAATTTCTACGGGTTGATCGCTACATATCAGGAAATTTCTAATACAAAAACTTTGTATGATGAGGAAACAGATGAAGATCGAAAGAAGGAATTAAATACTAAAATTGATGGACTTAAAAGACTTGTCAATTATAGAATGGATAGATTTAGGGCACTTGAGTTTGAAGGAATTGCTAGAGACAAAGAAACAGCAGATGAACCTTACAGACCCCCACCTCTACCAACGTACACAGACATACACCCTCCAACAACACCTTCAATCCCTCCCATAATACCTACTCAACAGACTTCATCTTTAAAGTCTCAACCAAGCTATACCTCTCCAACAAAACCTGTTTCACAAGATCAACAAAAAGGAGAACAACCCCCTCTTCCACCTGTTATAATTGAGCCTCCTAAACCTACAGATATTTCAAAACCTTCACCGATCCCTGAAACAACAACTCCTGTTCAACCTTCACGGCCTGAACCAGCTACCGAGGATCTTTCGAAACTTCCTGTTCTTCCAACTCCTGAAGAAACATTCAGTGATCCATTATGGACCGAAGAAATGGAACAAATATTAACAAAAATACTAGGGAGAACACCCACACGCCAGGCCCGAATAAATTATTTACCGAACATGCCCGCTCTTTTAAGACAGTATGGGCGACTAAAGAAGGATAAGGTTGACGCTTCAGTCCAAAAACAAATAATTGATTCGATAGAAATATTATATCACAAGGATTTTGAACGTTTTAAGGTACAATTTACTCATACAAGCATTAAATATCTATCATTTTCGCCTCAACTTGGATATGTTTTGGGGTTTGAAAATACAAATATGGTCCAAAACAGAGAAATTGCAAAGTATGGATGTGACTTAAGGGGTGGTTTTTCAAGTTTTGCTGTGTATACAAAAGGACTAACAGAAAATATGATAATTGGTAATAGTCTAAGTTCACTTCTACGTGTAGTCTCTGTGGCCGGTGCAAAACCTGGGGAATATAATGAAAATATCTATGATTCACCAATATATGCTCGTGTCTTACCAAAGGAAGTTAACGAAATAGAGATTGAAATAAGAACAATGGATAATGGTAGATTAGTGCCATTTTCGTTTGGTACGGTACTCATTGTTTTAATTTTTAAAAAAGTCATAAATTTTTGATGTTCTCTTCAGTGTATATAAATAGTAATTTTTTATTTATTTTCAAATAAAAATTTTTCAAAAATGGTTCATGTTGTGTTTGATACTAGTACTGTTGGTTATGACGATTTTTTACAAAATAATTTAAATGATATGACCGGTACAGGAGAATATACTGATAATTATTTTCGAGGTTCCTCACCCTTTCAAAGAGGTTATGGCATTCAGAAAGGAGCTGGAGTCGGTGATGTTATGCGCGGTCTGTGGCGTTTTTTTCTTCCTGTTCTTCGTAATGTTGGAAACACAGTTAAGGCTGAAGCACTTAATACGGGACAACGTGTTATTGATAGGGTTAGTCAAGGAGAACCCATTAAAGAGGCTTTCATCAGTGAAGGAAAGAAGGGAATAGACGCTGTGCTTGATAAAGGAGGTCTTCCAAAACAGTTTGGATCTGGGGTTTCGAGAAAAAAGACTATAAAAAGGCAAAAATTACCCAGTTACCAAAAAATTATAGGTAAACCAATTAAGAAGAAATTGAGATCAGACGTTTTTGGATTTTATTAAAAAATGACATTCCATAAAATTGATAACGATAGTATAAATTCAATAACAAATGCTTTGGATTTTTTTCAAATTCCTCCCACAAACGTCAGCATATCGTCATCAAAAGTTTTTGAGATTCTTACAAGTAATCCGCTCACAGATACACCTTATCATTTCAAAATCCACTCTAGTCAAAACTATATCGATCTATCAAAATGTTATTTATTTACCGAATTTCGAATTCGAAAAGAAAATGAAAGTGGACAACTTGTAAATCTTTCTGTCGCAGACAATGTTTCTACAATACAACTCATAGGGCAAACTTTTATTAATAATATGCGAATAAGTATCAATGGTCGTGAAGTTTTTAACGCAAATTCCCTTTATGCCTACAAAACATATTTTTCTCATGAATTATCATATTCACAAAACGCAAAGAGTTCACATCTAAATTCTGCAGGTTATTATTACAATAATACTACAACTCAAGAAGGTGGTTTAGATACAATCGAAAGGAGAAGATTATTTGAAAAAAGTAAAACTGCACAATTTATTGCCAAGCTTGATGCAGATCTTTTTAATCAACCATTATATTTAATAAATCACTGTGAGATAGACATTGAAATATTACCAAACGATTCCCGGTTTGTTCTTATGACATTTGGACTACAAAATGCTATGGAAGTAGCAACACGTTATCATTTTGAAGTAACAAATATGAAACTTTATGTTAAGAAGGTCGACTTAATGGATGGCCTTGCTTTAGATATTGCTAGGAGACTCGAAACAAAACCTGCCCGTTATTCTATAAGAAAAACTTTAATGAAACCTCTTTTTATTAGCCAAGGTCGATATGAATTTAACGCAAATTTATTCATGGATCAAATACCCAGACGTATTACGTTGGGACTTGTTTCCAATTCAGACTATGTCGGCAACATTACTAGAAGTCCTTTTAATTTTCAACACTTTAATGTCCGTGAGATTAGTATTATTGCTAATGGCAGAAATTATCCTCAGGCTCCATATGACTTTGATTATGAAAATGGAAAATATGTTCGAGCATTTAATGACATGAATGAGGCAACTCACTGTATATATGTTTTTAATTTGACTAATAGTGGTGAAGACCATGGAGGGGCTTTCGATTTAATCAAAAATGGGACAACAGCTGTAAATATAAAGTTCAGCCAACCTGTTCCTGAGGGTGGAATCATGCTAATAGTAATGGGTGAAGCAGATTCTCTCATAATGTTAGATAAAAATAGAACAATCGCGAGTGATACAACTATATAAACAAAAGATATCATAATTTCAAATCATTATTTAAACATGAACTTTTTATCAAAAATCTTTTTAATAAAAATTTTTACTCATATTATTGAAGGATTATCAACAGATGGTACTATAAAATTAGATAATTTACCAGAATATTCTGAACTTGTTAAATATTACAGAGGTGAAAATATTACAGGAGACCCTTTGTTACCTTCAAAAGAGAAAATTGTGGCACCAGTTCCAAATTTTTTAAATTTACCTTTTGAAAATTTACCATTGCTATGCAAAGAAAATCCTAAGGACAATAGTTTTTATGGTCATGTATTCTGCTGGGGAATGATTGGATTATATGCTCTTCTTATAGCAAGTTTGATTATTTATCAACTTCGTTCCGTCCTCTGGTTCAAATTCAACTTTAATAGCAACAACCATGTACGCAAGTCAGATTACACAAATTCTCAGGGGAAACCCGAAGACATCACAAATATTTCAAGGATGTTTTCCGTGTAACCAGTTACCTAATCCTAACACGTGTAAAGGAAGAATTTTAATTATCAATTTGGATCCTTTTGGCTACGAGGGCTCACATTGGATTTCTCTATTTGTGAATAAAAGAAATGAGGTGTTCTATTTTGATAGTCTATCCCTACCCACAAGTATTTGTATAATAAATTCTTTCCTTAAAAATTTTTCTAAAATTGTAAAGAATCTCAAACCGTACCAAAATCCAGACTCGAAAACTTGTGCCCATCATTGTATTTCCTTTGTCTATTTTATATCTCAAGGGCTAAATTTTACTCAATACCTAAAGATGTTAGATAAAAAACCAAATACAGATTTATTTGTTATAAAAATTGTGAATAAATTAATTAATTAAATGTAGCAAGGTGTGTTAATGTTAATTCTGCACATTCTGGACAAAGAAAAAAAGTGTAAATAAAAGAAAATTGATCTTTCGGATTCAAAATCTCGCACTGGTCTCGAGTCATAGTAAATAACATGCAGTCGTAACACCATTTTCCTCCTTTAAAGTAATTGATAAGCATACTAAGACGAGCACCTTTATCAAGAATCTTCCCTTCTTTCAAAGTAATGTTCATATAATTAACATAATCTCTCTTTTTAAAAGTTCTGTAAGGAAATACTCCCTAAATTTTTATTTTCATTAAAAATATTCAAGTTAAATCAACCTCTACAAGTTTGATAATTTCGTTGTCAACGAGATTGTCTGTTTGTTTAATCATTTTAGTTGAAGTTTTTTTTAAATATTTTAGTTATCTTAATACAAAATTTAGATTAATACAAAAAATTAGAAAAAATCGTAATACAAAAAATCTAATACTAAAAATCAGAATCTTGATCATTTGAGGGTGTGCTTTATTTGAAATCTAAATAAAATTTGCATAAATTCTGTGATTGGTTACATGAGGGTGTGACTTATTTTGAAATCTTAAGATTTAAAGTATAGATAAAATTTGCATAAAATCTGTTATTAATTACCTAGGGTATGTCTTACTCTGAAACTTAAGATTTAAAAGTATAGATAAAATTTGCATAAAATCTGTCAACTTGATTGATTATTAGTCTTAATACACAATTATAAATTTGCATAAATTCTGTGATTGATTACTTGAGGGTGTGTCTTTATTTGAATTTTCAAATTTAAAGATAAAATTTGCATAAATTCTGGATTATTTAATATTCTCAGATTTAAATTCAAAGATAAACTTTGAATAAATTCAGTGATTGATTACTTGAGGGTGTGTCTTTATTTGAAAGCTTAAGATTTAAAGTATAGATAAAATTTGAATAAATTCTGTGATTGATTACTTGAGGGTGTGTCTTTATTTGAATTTTTCAAGATTTGCATGAAATCTGGATTAAAGTGTAACTTATTTTATTCTTAATATTTTAGGTAATAATAAAAAAGTTTACTCAACAAAAAATTAATAAAGGCGAATTTAAAAATTATAAAAATAAAAATTTTTAGCAATTTTAATCATTTTCAATAATTATTAGATAATAATGCAACCTGTTTCAAAACGTGCGCGTCAATTTTCTATTGATTATCTCCTTGCTAATCAACAAGGAAATGGGAATGAAAATTCTGATCGTTATGTGGAGCGAATAGATAATTCTTTATGGCACAACGCCAAATTCAACATTGTAAAGACGTATTCAAAGTTTTTAATAAAGGATGTACCAAACGACCCGGAGTCCTTACTTTCAGGTTTTTTTTACAAATTTTATTTAATAATTTTAAAAATTCAGGGATTTTTAACTATTGTGTAGATGATGCGATTGAGCGATCTAGGGAGAAAGGGATTGAACCTGATCAGTTAGCATGTACCTTAAACAGTGATTTTTTGGATTACGATATTTGGGTACCATTCAGGTTTCTAACTTATCAAAAAAATTTTGATAATAAAATTTTAGCGATATTACAAATAACACAGTTGACGCAATGTTGAATAGATGTCAACACATTGCTCAAAGCAAAAAACAAGACGAGACAACGCTTTGGGGATCACCATTTAAGATCACAATAACTACAATTAATAGAAAAGGTTTACCAAAAAGAAGAATAGTCGGAGGTGCGGCTCGAAAACCTGCAAAGATTCGACATCAAATAAACCATGCTTCTCTTATTAAATTTGCAAATCCCGACAATCAAAATCACTGCCTTTTTTTCTCTTTAATTGCAGCATTTGTTCAAAATATTTGTAATTGGCCTGGTTGGAAATTTTTTAATTACATCAACTCTCGTTATGGAATGGCAGGTCGTTTTGTAAAAGATACACATGAACTAATTAATCTTATTGGAGCACCTATGAATTTAAATGAGTACGATGCAGAGGAATGGATTCCAACGATAGTTGACCATTGGAATAACATCATATGTGTAAATCAATGCCGTGTAAAGGTTTTTGTTTTTGGGGAAGAAGGACATTATAAACCAAAATTCAAATATGGACCAAGTGACTACGACACACCAATTATAATCTATCACAACAACAATCATTTTTATGCTGTAAAGAAGAGCGGTAATTTGTTTGGAAAATTATATTGTTTGTCCTGTGAAACAGTCTATACACGAGCCCAACTTCATTCAACTACCTGTACTGCTCGTTGTAAGAATTGTTCAAGAGTAGGTCCAACTTATCCTTGCAAATCTAACAACAGTTTTTTCAAATATTGTAATTCTTGTTGTAAAAATTTCCACAACAACGATTGTTATAGACATCATCTGTTAGTTGGATTCTGCAATCGATCAAAAAAATGCAAAGTTTGTGGTGTGATTTGGAACGTTCAAGACAACACTCGCAATGGTCGTAAAGGACATATTTGTTCTGAAAAGTTTTGCAACACCTGTTCAGATTTTCACGAACCAAAACGAGGCTGCTTCATTAAACCACTAGAGCCCAAGGAACGTGAATCTTACAGAATTATCGCTTTTGATTTAGAGACAATGCAGCAAACAAATATTCATGAACCAAACTTTATTTCTGCAAAAGTTTCATGTCCTGGTTGTATAATAAATGGAAATTGGCAGCAAAGTCTTCAAAATAATAATTGCAATATTTGTGGGCAACACCGAACAATTACATTTTCTCAACAACCTTTCAACAACACTAATGTGGACAAGAAAATTGTTAGTGAATCACCTCTTGCTGCATTTGTTGATTGGCTAATAAATGATCTGCCTCAAAATTGTGATAGTATAGTTTTTTCTCATTTTGGTGGAAGATTTGACATGGTTATCACTCTTAAAGAAATAGTAAAGAATGGAATAAAACCGGAAATGTTGAAAAAGGGAAATAAAATGTTTGAAATGAAGATGAAGATCAACAAATACAACATAATTTTTCGAGATACATTCAATATTATGCCTATGCCTTTGGCTTCTTTAGTGTCTGCTTTTGATCTTGAAGTTGAGGATAAACCATTCTTTCCTCACATGGCTAATAGACCAGAGAATTATGGTAAAGCAATATTTCCAACAAAAGAAGATTATCTTGCTCATGGGATGATGCCGGAGAAAAGAAAATATTTTGATCTGTGGTATGAACAACAAAGAAATGTACCATTTTTCCTTGATGAAGCTCTAGCATCGTATTGTACTAACGATGTGGAAATTCTAATGTCGGCCTTGATATCTTTTCGAAAGGAATTTATGGATGTAAAATTTTTGTCAAAAATTATTTTATTTTGATTTATTAAAGGTGACAAGACGTGGACCCTGTGAGAGAGCATCTTCAACAAAAGCACACGATGGAATAGATGTACTTCGAGAATCAATGACAATAGCTTCAGCATGCATGAGACATTTCCGTACAAACCACCTTAAAGAAGATCATTTAGCACTTGTTCCTGAGAGAGGATATGATACACTAAATGGGAATCAAAGTCTTTTGGCCTTAAAATTTTTCAATTGGTACGCTGAAAAATTCAATGTTAGAATTAGAACTGTTCATTCGGAAGAAGGAGAGAAGAGGTTCAATTTTAATAAAAATTTAAATAAAAATTTTTTAATTTTAAGTGTTGGCAACTATCAACTAGACGGATGGGTAGAAGAAGAACAATATGGTATAGAAGTAAACGGATGTGTTTGGCATGGTTGCCCTGTTTGTTTTCCAAATGAAAATATAGTCATGCCAAATGGGAAGACAGCTGGATATTTACGAGAACATGATAAGAAAAGGTATACTCTACATAAGAAATTTTTAATTAGAAAAATTTTAAGAATGGATTTCATTTTGAGTCAAATTGAACGGGTTGATGTATATTGGGAATGTCAGATTATGGGAATGCTGAGATGTGATCACGAAATGAAAAGAAAATTTGATAACTACATTGACGACGGGCCAATTAATATAAGAAGCTGTTTTTATGGAGGAAGAACTGGTCCTTTAAAACTTTTCCATAAAGCAAAACCTGGTGAAAAAATTAGCTACTTTGATGTAACAAGTCTCTATCCATTTATTAATATGACAACAAAATATCCTGTAGGACATCCTAAAGTCCATATTTTTAATAAAAATGTAAATTGGATTAGTCCTCGTGACAACATTTTTGAACTGGCCATACTTAAAGTATTTGTAATTCCACCACACAACATTGATATTCCTGTTCTACCAATGAAACTCGATAAAGATGAAAGATTATTATTTACTCTTTGTAGAACATGCGCGTAAGTATTTTAAAAATTTTAAATAAATTCAAAATTAAAGAAAAATGTATCCTGAAGGGGGAGTTTTTGAAGATTATCGTTGTTTACATACAGATGATCAACGGGGTTGGGTCAGTACTTGTACATCAGTCGAACTTAATGTGGCTCTGGAAGAAGGTTATACTGTTACAAAATTGTTCCGTGTATTGGAGTACACAAAATATGATACAGAACTCTTTAAACCTTACATTAGCGAATTTATGGCTCAGAAAATCCATTCCTCCGGCTTCGATGATAGCATTAAAAACAACAAGGAAGCCGAAGATCAATTTATTCATGAATGTGATACTAATTTTGGAATAAAAATTGAACGAAGTAAAATGATTCCCAATAAAGGAAAAAGAACTCAAGCCAAACTTATGCTCAACAATCTTTGTAATTTATTCTTTTATTTAATTAAACTTTAATTTAAAGGGGGGAGATTCTCACTACGAAATTTTGGACTCTCTCAATGCATAATAACAGATGACCCTGCCGAACTTTGTAAATATATGTATGATCCTTCAATTGAAATAACAAGTATAGATGAATTAAATCAACAAATATTGCTCCTTTCCTATACAAAGAAAAAGGATTGGATTGAAGAACACGAATCTTCAAACGTTGGTATGTATTTTATTTTTATTGTGAATTTTATTTAAAATTTTAGTAATTTCTTTATGGACCACATCAGCTGCAAGAATCCACTTGCTTCGAGCAATGCAAAAAGTTGTCCGCTCGCAAGGGTGTACATTGTTATATACAGGTTAAAGTTTTTTTTTAATTTTTCTAATAATATTTTAAATTTAGACACGGATTCCCTGATATTTGCTCATCCTATTAATATGTGCCCTTTAACACTTGGGCCACACCTCGGCCAGTTTACTGATGAATTTCCTAAGTATGATATTCTTGAATATGTCTCAGGCGGTGCGAAACAATATGGGCTCAAACTTTTGAAAAGAAATATGATCGAACCAGAATATATTTTAAAAGTCAGAGGGATGACACTAAATACAGATGTTATTAATAAACAAGGATTAAGATATCAAACTTTTAAGGAACAAGTTTTAAAATATGCTAGCACAGGTTTAATCCAATCTTTAAGTATTTATTATCCCAACTTTATTTGTCCTTCTATCAAAAATTTAAATGTTACCACTCAATCTCGTCGTAAAATTTACAAGCCCTTTGTTGGGAAAGGGATTATTCGACCATCTGATTATTGTATTTTAAATTTTGGTTTCAAATAATTAATTATTGTATTTTAATATTATATTAATTATTATCATATTTATTTTAAATTATGCTCATTTTAAATGTCTAAATAATCACCATCCATAATTATCATATGTGAATTTTGGTTGAGATAATTGAGGAAATGTTTGTTCATCTGAGTCTTCATCTTCCATTATAACTAGTGGACTATTTGAGCTTTGAGATTTTTTCGAATTTCCACAAAAGTCCGATATTGATTCCTCTTCATTAAGTAATTCAAGTAACTCCATTGGATAATAACGATTTTCTTTAAAACTTTTCTTATTATTAGTAAATTTTTCAATAATACAATGAAGATAAGGATTTAAGAGTCGAATTCGATGTCTTGCATAAAAATGTGCAGTGACAGAAATATTAAATGGCTTTGAAAGTCGTCCATAAGCTGGTACAAAATTTGCTCCTTTTTTTGAAATACCTCCAATTAAAAATGATTTTTTATCTCCATTTCTATCTTCATATGTTGTTCGGACTTTGCGACCACATAGAGTTTTTAGAATAATTAGTCGGTTTTCAGGATGATTAAGAATATCTCGTAAGGATTTTACATTACAACAGAGTATATTTGCACATTCATCACTGACAAGCTTCATTTTTAGAATGAATGGAGAGATTGATTAATAGTAAAATAATTTGAGCTTAAATACCCCTGAGACTGCCTCCTATATAAACTCAGAAACTACCCTATAATATTCATTTACCAGGTTCATAAAAATACTTTAAGTTTTCTCAAAAAATCAATAAAATGAATTCAAATAACCTAAATAATATTCCTCTTCCACCTTTACCACCACCAAGTATTCTGGAGGATATTGAAAATACAACAGAAAAAACCTCAAATTTGCCACGTGAAACATTATGGAAATTATTTCGGGGGAAATTTCTGTTCACGTTTTATTTATGTCCAGGTTTTAATATTTTTAAATTTTAATTTTTAATTTTAACTTTAGAGTGTCGAGATAGAATGTTTTACTCAACAAATAAAATAAATCGTTCAAATGAAAGAGTTGAAGTGAAGTTTGAAATTTGTAACATTTGTGTGAAGACTAATTGTGATGCGACTGATATTTTAGCTCCAACTCGAAAGATAACCAAAAAATAACTTTTATTTTGATAATTTAAAACTAATTATGATAATTTTTAAAACTATTATAATTATTTTAAAAATAAATACTTTTAAAAATTTTTAAATTATTGTTCTAAGCTTTTTAATTTTTTAATTTTACTTTAATTTTTATTTAATTTTTCCTTTTTTAATTTACCATACTTTTACTTAGTTACTTTTCCCGAGCGAAAGCTTCCAGCTGCGCGTTCACCCTTTTGGCAAAAATTAATTGTTCTATTCACAAGGATTAAAAAAATGCCGCCTATAGTGTCAATGGTATAATTTGTTTGTTTTCAGTCTCGTCAGCTTTTCTTTTCTACTTAAATACGTTTTCTCCTTTTATTTGAATTTTTAAATTTTATCTCAAGGAAGAGATCAATTTTATTATGGGCGTTTTGAAGGCAAAACTGATAGATCTTTTATATTTTAAATAAGTCCTAGCTCTTTAGTTTAAATCTTTTCTTTTATTTAAATTTATTTATGTTTTAATGTTTATCTCTGCGGAGAAATCTATTTTAGGGGGTGTTTTTAAGCTTATAATTTTAAATATTTTAATTTAAATCTTTTCTTTTATTTAAATTTATTTATTATTTTGAATTTATCTCGATAGAGAGATCTATTTTATGGGCGTTTTCAAACTTGAAAGCTCTTTTAAGTTTAAATATTTTAGTTTAAAATCTTGCTTTTTATTTTGATTTTAATTTTTAAAATCTTTGTTTTATTTAGTATTTTTTAAATTTAAATATTAATTCTTTTTAATTTTTTCTATTTTAACTTATATCTAGGTGCTTTAAATTTATAAGTTGAAGTTGTTAAAATTTTATTTCAAAAATTTTTCTTTAGATTTTTTAAATATTAATTTGTGTACAAGTTAACTTTAAAGTTAAAATGTTTTTGATTTCAAAATTTTTCTTTAAATTTTATTAAATTTGTGTTTATTTTGTGTCCGCACTTGCAGAAAGAATATAAATGAAAATAAATAACACAGCATTGTGTTGAATGGTGGCACTTTCGGTTGTGCTTTCGGTTTCGACTCTTTCCGTGATGGTTCTATTCCATCTCCCATCCAATCTATTCCGTCTCCCATCTTTGTTTTTAATAAAATTATTTAAAATTTTTAAATTATTTTAAATTTTATTTTTATCTTTAAAGTTTAATTTACTAAAATGCCAAATAACAACAGTACTAGAATTAATGCTCTTGAAGAGCAAAATCGTTATTTAATGTTCACAGTTTTTCAATTACTGGCTCGTCTAGAGTCTGTTGAAGGTTTTTTAGAAAATGGATTAGGCAGCGGCCGAGCATTTCGGCGACGAATGCTCCCTGTTACACAGGGGGTTCAGCAACAACCACAACAACAGCCCCAACAACAGCCCCAACAACAACCATTAATTGAAACTCCACGTACAACAAGAGGTGGAGTAAGACGCCGAATCAGTTGTAATAATTGTCGTGAATGTGCTGAATGTGAATTTCGACGGGTTAGACGAGTAGACCGTCCAATCCGACAACACTCACAAGAATTACGAAATACGGAAAGAAATGTGCAACAACAAATTGAACCAATTCCCCCAAATACTTTTGAAAGTTTGCGGGTATCACTTGGCGAAATAGGTAAACATGTTTTTAAAAATTATTATAAGGAAGAGAAAGATCCAGCTTGTTAGTATTTAAAACGTTCATTAGACCAGGGTTTAAGATTTATTAAAAGAGAAGGTGAAAGCAGTGTCCCGGTAGCTCAGATGGTAAAACACCTGTACGTGGTGAGCGAAAGCGCCTAGCAATAACTACCAGGAGGTCGCAGGATCGAAGCCTGCCCGGGATTAAACTTTTACCTCGCTCTTACTTTATTTTAAAGACTGTGGACAGTGTGGCGAATGTGATACATGTGTATCAATACGTCGTTATTTACGCCATCAGCTCGAAAATCAACGTCTCCGCGAAATCAGGGAAGAAGAATTGGAAAGAGAAAATCGAGGTAAGGTTTATATACAAATTATTTAAAATTTTTATTTTAGTTGTTCAAAACCCCGTGCGATATGTGGATGAGCTCGAGCGTCTTCAGCGACGCGAGCAGCAGCAACAACAAAACTCTGATGTTCAATTTGTATGGGGTATACATTTAAATTTTTATTTTACTTAAAAAAATTTTTAATTTTAGAAGGTCCTTCCTTTTTGGCCCCGAATCCTGCTGCGGATTATCTTGATTTAGATAATCAGCCAGGAACTTCTGGTTCTTCCTCCCGACTTTCGGTAAATTTATTATTAATTTATTAGTCGATGCCCCGGTAGCTCAGAGGTAGAGCTCCTGCATATATTGAGCGAAAGCGCCTAGCAACAACTAGCAGGTGGTCGCAGGTTTGAATCCTGCCCGGTGGCTAAACTTTTGCAAACTCTTTCTAAATTTGATTTTCTGGATGAGTAATCGGCGCGAATAGGGATACTATATACCCTTCGAATCAGCATTGAATAATGTATCTAAAATATGAGCACGACTTGTACCCGATCAATATACCATATATAGAACAATATGTTATGTTGAAATTTTTTTGACTTGTAATATTCAAATTTGAATTGAATTTTTTATTTTATTTAATTTAAATTTATAGCAGCAACATTTTGAAGATGATTTCTTCAACCAACCTTCAACATCGACATCAACAACAACAACAATGCGCCCCAATATCATCCACCCCTGTCAATCAGGGTTGCCAGCATATACCTTCTTGGAGTTAAATGGTCTTGGACCCTTGTTCATTGAGCCAAAACATATTGAGGCAACAGAAGATGGACTGTGCTTACTATGCTGTGATAGGTCGGCTACAACTTATGGACAGTGCGGTCACATGTTCTATTGCAGAGTGTGTGCATTTAAAATCTGTGAAGCTATAGAAGGTGTTTGTAGATGTGAGGCAGGAGAATGTAGATGTAAGGCCATTTTAAGATGTTTGCACTGTCGGAAATTTACCCCCTTTTTCCGTCTTAAGTAATAAAAATGGTGGGGCTTTTTAATTGTATATTATTTTTTAATATCTTTCTTTAATTTAATCTTATCTTTCATTAAAACTTTTTGTACAATTTTGAGTTTTAAATAGAGGTTTACAGAATTGGTTTTTTTAGATTTCATAAAAAAACACTCTTCAAGAGTCGAAATTTTCTGTTTCAAAAACACTAATTTTAACTCAAAAATTCTTTAATAATATTTTCAAATATAAGTTTTTAATCAAAAATTAAAACTTTTGTGTTCGATTTTGTGTTTAAAGTTTTGAAAAATTTTTCAAAGTTTTTTTAAAGAATATTCTCAAATAAATACTCTTTTGAGAAATTTTTCAAAAATTTTTTGATAATTTAAATGTAATGTTATTTTTCTGTCTAAAATTACTTTACTTAACATTCTTTTTTAAATCAATAAAATTAAATAAAAATGTGAATTATTTTTAATTTTAACAAGACAGAACATTTTAAATTAAATTGAGACATAATTTTATAAGTAATACAAAAGAAATTTTTAGATTAAATTAATTTATTGAAAAACATATTTCAATGAATAACAAAAATTTTAAATTTATTGAAAATAATAGAAAACAGAATTTTTTTTGCAAAAATTTTTATTGGTTAATAGTTTTTTTAATTTTTTGAAGTTTTTTTCTATTATTTTGAATCTGTTTTTTCGATAGCTCAGCAGGATGAGTATTGATCTGGGATTTAGGATTAAACAGACCTGGAAACTTCTCCTTTAATTTTAAATGGATATTAGCATTTGAAAAATTAACGACAATTTTTTTAATATGAGGATTGTTTGATTGTTCGAATAATAATTTTAATGTGTCTTCTGATCCTTGATTATATGAAAAATTAAAAAAATCAGAAGGGCTATCAGCAAGAAAATCAATATTTTCCCATTGAGGTTGTATAAAGCCCTTCCATCGTACTAAAATTTTAGTTATATTCCCTTCTTCGTCAAGCTGTTTATCTAAAAAAGCATCATATGACCAAAAAGCTTGATTATTTTCAATATGATTGGGTAGTACCATTGCCTATATAATTAAATTTTATTATAATTTTTAAAAATTTATAATAGTTTTGGGAAGAGCAAAGGCGTCTTTCGACGCGACATTGCTTCTCGAGAATACATAAAAACAAAGACGTCTTGCGACGCGCATTGTTTTTCGAGAATACATAAAAACAAAGACGTCTTTCGACGCGCATTGTTTTTCGAGAATACAGAAAACAAAGACGTCTTTCGACGCGCATTGTTTTCGATAGCAAAAGGGAAAATTTAATTTTTTTTCAAAAATAATTGTAAAAACATACGCCGTTTTCATTTAACACAGCAAATTTTTTTAATTTTTTAAGACATTTAGAGGATTCATGGGGCCCTTGATCTTCATTTCCTTTGCATTTGCAAAATTTTTGAGGAGATGTTTCTCTTTGAGAAGATTGTGAGGCTGATCTTGATATGGGAGGTCTCGAAAGACGGACATTTGGTCCATTCACCACTTCTTCCAAAGGATTTTCTTAATAATATATTTTTAATATTTTCAAAATAAAAATTTTTTAAACCATTTATGTTGGCCTCTAATGGACCATTCACATCCTCTTCCTCCAACTCATTTTCTTAATAATATATTTTTATTATTTTCAAAAAATAAAAATTTTTGAAACCGTTTATTTCTGTCTCAGCTGGACCATTCACCTCCTTTTCCACCAACTCATTTTCTTAAAATTATTTTTACCCACACAAATAAATTTTTGAATTTTTTACCGGTTAATTTTATTCCCACAATTGTCTCATTTACAACATTCACCTCTGTATCATCAATACATTTATGTGGAGAAACTAATAATTAAAAGTAAATTTACAAGGGTAGGAAAATATACCTTTTTTCTTTTTGTTTCTTTTTTTGTCCTTGACTTGTTGATTTTTTAACGGACGTTTACACGATCTCGGGGCCATGTAACGTTTTTGGGGATGAGGAACATAATCTTAATCCGAATGACATTTTTTATTTTTAAATTTTATTTGATTAAAAATTTTTATTGACATACTTTTCACAACATCTTCCACACTATCAACACAAATTTCTGATATGTTTTGATTAAAACCTCTTAATAAAACAAATATTCTTCAAATATTATTAAAATTTAAATACCCATTTTCAAATCCTTCTGTACTAATATTTTCTTCTTCTTCTTCAACTAATTTTAATTGTTAGATAATAATAAAAATTAGTATAAAAAACCGGAAATTTCAAGGGATTGAGAACATGTACCCTTGTCAGAGTTTGATGAACGACTGTCCGCTGGAGAAGGAGTTAAACAGCGGTTTGGTGGAGAAGGAGCTAATAGACGGTTTGGTGGAGGTGGAGAAGGAGTAAGGTATTTATCAATTTCTTTTTCTTTAAAAAATTTTTATAATATTTTCAAGTTAAAAATAACCAAAAGTAGAATCATTGCAATGGGAATCTGCTATAATTGCAGCCTTCGCAATTTCCATGAAAGCTTTAAAAATAATTTTCCATAATTTATAAATTACTCTGAATTAAATACAAATTAGAATACCCCTTTTCCCCCAACTTTACATAATACTTCTATAACTTAGAATCCGAGAATAGAGGGTTGAAAGAAATTTTGTTCAGGCATAAAAGGATGGAGGATGGAAAATTGAAAAGAGGGGGCAGACTTGAATTTTACTGTAAATGTTAGCCATACCCTTTAAAATATTTAAATACCTTCATCTAAATTTAATTCATCCTTTGCTGAAACCTATAAAATTTTAATTTTAATCAGACAAACATTTCAACAAACTTGAAGGATTGATTACCCAGCCCGAGGAATTAAACTTTTTCTGAAGGAAAAATGAGACACTAATGTTAGGACAATCACTTTCGAAAAACATATTATAAAGTTAAATGAAGACCTCAAAATACGGCATGTTACAATTTGATTGGCACCATTCTTTCACACGTTTTACATGCACAGCTCTAATAATTTCATTATCAAACTTATTTCCAAGTAAAACAAAAGGGAATTTTTCTGGATCGCGAGGACTTGCATGAACCAAAAATTCGTTTTTCCAATTTTCCAAATTTTTAAAAGAAGTAACATCAGTTAAATCATAAACCTGAAATTTAACAAATTCTTTGTAAACTGTAACAGACACAATTTTTGGGAAGAGAGTATGTGTAAACCTTCGAGATAAGTTACTAAGATAAAACAGAATTTAAAATTACCCCCCCCCCTCTCCACTCTAGAGAAAAATCCTTAGTATTTCAAATTTTCCTACCAAAACACAGCAATCTGCTCCACGATATGAAGTTACATATTCTGTTCGAAAAGGTTCTTGACTAGGCATATCCCAAATCTGATTAAATAAATATCAAAAAATCACTCGAAAAGTTTCGAAAAAACCCGCAAAGTTACAGCCCTATCATCAATAGTAATGTTTTTTCTGAGAAAATCAGCACACATATTAGTTTTGTGTTGGTTGTAAAAACGTTTTGTTACATATTGACTGATTAATGAGGATTTTCCTACACCAGAATCGCCTTGAAAATATAGTTTTTGTAAAGTATTGAATCTAGTTTTATCTTTTTAAACATAAATAAAATCTAAATGTTTTACTATAATTAAAATTTGTATGTGACATTTGATCCTAAAATTTATCGTTAAAATATTTCAAACCTAAAAGGATCACTTTGAATATGTCCTTTTTTTGTTGGGTGTTCATTTTTGACAAAAAATAGGTAAAAAATATGGTTTTAAAAATTAATTATTTTGCTAAAATCAAATAGCAATCAATAGAAAATATTTAAAAATAATAAGAATTGCAGCTGTAAACAAATAAAATAAATGTCGCCGCCACCCGCTGTTTGATTAGAAGAGAAATTATTCTTCTTTTAGAAAAGATTTAAAAATTTATTAAAAACAAAGAGTAGGGGTGTTTGAAAAAGATATGCCTCAATATCTTTATAAAACCCGTGCTGAACCTTTAGGCTGCCTCCTGAAAAAATTTTGCGCGAAATTGGTATACGGTAATTAATTTAATTAGACCCCTCCAATACCCTTAGGAGATCAAAAGGGAAACCCCCTATACCTTTAGGATCAAAAGGAAAACTTTGCGCGAAATTGGTATACTGTAATTAATCTTAATTAGACCCCTACAAAACCTTTAGGAGATCAAAATGGAAACCCCCTGTACCTTTAGGATCAAAAGGAAAACCCCCCTAAACCCTTGGGTTGCGCCAAAAAGTCATTAATTGTCCCGCTAAAAAGTGGTATGGATAACTACTTTGTTTTTTGATCAAACTATTATATATATAAATAAATAAAGAAGCATCACAAAGTACATACATCTTTTTTTTGGATATTAATACAAACCAGGAAAAAACCCTAAAAAATAATCAAACTATAAATATTTAATCTTTATCTATCTTGGATACCTGGTAATCTGTTGACATTTTTGGATGTTATTATTGAAATGCCAATGAAGAAGAAATGAACGTTGAATTATTAATTTTTGTTGTAAAAATAATTAAAATAAAACTAAAATTTATTAAAAAATTAATAATTAATTAAAAATAAAAATTATCTTTTATTTTTTAAACGATCATGAAATCTAATTATTTCCCTCATTATATAATTTAAAACATTATACACACAAACAAATACTTCAGGAAAATTTTAAATCTGCCGAAAATTTCTAAAAACAAATTTTTGTTTGTTACTTATGGGCTTCTTTGATTTTATCAATTCTTAGGCTGAATTAGCTGATCAAAAAAATGCTAAAAATAAAAATTGTAATTTTAAACAGAATTAGCTTATAATATTCTTAATTATTTAGGTATATAGTATTCTTTTGTTTCTCTAATTCAAAGTCCTTTTAAGAATTGAAAAATACTATCTATTAATATTATTTCCATAAAAATCCCCTTCCGAGTGCACTTTAGTCATTTTGTTGACAATTTACAGTAAATAAATATTTTCTTAAAAATATCTAGAATTTATTATCTAAAATTAGTAAATTAATATTTATTTTTTCCTAAAAATACTGTAGGTGGCTAAAATCCTTAAATTACTTTTTTTAGAAATTACAAATTTAATATTATACAAAAAAAGGAAAAAAATAAAAATATTAATTAATTAAATAGGATAACGGTATGTCATTAAAAATTAATTAAAAAAAATATAACTTGAATTTTGAATGCCGGATTTTGGCTGGAATAAAATTAGAACGCGAGCCATATTTTTTTTTATAAAAGTTTTGAATTTCTTAAAACAAAATTTTTAAAACTTTGATTGCCAACCCAAACCATAATTTCATCCTTACTCCAAAAACTTTTAATTAAAATTTTTTTAAAGTTTTATCCGCAATTGTCGTGTACGGAATGTTGTCCAAAGTTGTCATTTTATTTAAAAATATTTTAAATAAATTTTTGAAAAAATCTAAAAAGTTATTTAAATAAATAAATAATATTTAAATTAAATATGTGGTTGAGACTCTTTTTTGAGAAAATTCTTATTAGAAAAAATATTTTAATCAAAAAAGATTAAAATTATTTTCATAATCTTTTTAATCTTTTTTGATTAAAACATTTTTTCTTATAATACATAATTATAATATAACACTTAAATAATAATTCTGTTTATGTGCACTTACAAACATTTTGACGTTCTTGCCACCCAATCCAAATTTAAATTCTCAATTTTTTCTAAATAATTTTTATTTTGTCTGTTACAAAAAATATTTAATTTTATAAAAATAGTTAAATGAACAAAACAAAAAAAAATACAAAAATTACCGATTATCACGAGACTTTCTTTCAAATTTCCCTTTTAAATTCTTTCATCCTTTTTTTTCGTCTCACTAATTAAACGTCCGTCTCTCATTTTAACAAAAATTTACGAGCCAAAATATAAAAAAATCAAAAAAATAATTATTTTTTGGAGAAATAAAGCGTGACCTTAACTTTTAGACAGAAGATTTAAATAAAAAATTTTTCTCATTAATCGCCTAGAAATTAAACAAAAATAATTTTTATATATTTCTTTAAATTAATGTCTTTAATTTTATTTATTTTAAATTTCCTTTTTATTATTAGACAGACATTTCCTCAAATTAATAAAAAAAATTTTCAACAAGTTATGTTAATTTAGCTGAAATTTTTTAAAGTTTTGGTTCTGAATATGTTTATAAGATTTTTAATGAATATTATGGGGAAAGTTTGAAAAAAAAATAATTTTGAGAAATACTTTTCTAAAAATTTTTGTTTTAATCTTCTAAATAATATAAATTGTCTTTTAAAAATCTCATTTTTCTAATGTTTGTTTTTAATAATGACTGTCAATTTCTAAGAAAATTAAATGTCCAAATTCTTTATAATTTTAATATTTCCTTTTAATTCATTCTTAGAAAATTTTTGTTTAAATGTACTTTAATATTTATACAAAAATATTTAAATATTATTACTAAATAAATAATATTTAAATTTTTTCCATTAAAATTTTTCCAAAAACATCCGTTCACTTTTTGCAAATTTCAAATAGAAAAATGTACTTTTAATTGAGTCATCATTTATATTGGCATTTTAAAAATATTATTTAAAATTTATCATTTAATGTTTTTCCATCTATTTTTAAAAGTATCTAAGGGATTAAGAGTTTGGTTTACTTCGAAATCAATATGTATAAAGAGATTTGGTGGAATCCAATCCCTCGGCAGAGATATCGAGGGATTTGGATGCTTAACTTTGATGTCAGAGCATGTAAAGGATTATGGTGACTATAGAGAGATGTATGGATGATATCGAGGGATGAAGTGGGTTAAAGAGTATATTGGTGTATATGGGTTTGAAGGTCCCCCAAATCGCTGGATTAATATTGTGTATTGCCCAATACCACTCTTAATCCCCAAGAATCCCCTAATATACCTCAGTATCTCTACAAATCAACCGATCTATATCCTGAAGTTCATTTTAATCCCTCCAAACCTCCCGATATCTCTCTTAATCCTTTTTAATTTTGTTGAACTATAGGGGCTCAATAGTGTAAAATATTTTCAGAAAAACAATGCCAAGAACAATTAAATATTTTATGGGGGGGGGGGGGTATGTTAGAGGGGGTAGTTTTTTGCTGCTTTCTGGTGTTTGAGAATGTTTTTTTTAAATCCTTATTTTCTTTAACCTTAATCTTTACATTAAATATTTTAAATAGAAATACATTCAAGGAACACCGTAAATAGTTATTATGGGTATTATATAGTTATTAAATATTAAATTTAATTTAAAAATTCTACAACGCTTTAATTATTTTAGTTATCTTTTGAATAATTTCTAGAAACATATCTTAATATGTAAAACTTTTCCAATTAGATAATCCTTAAATTCTGAAAATATTTTAACAAAATCCTTATTTATTAAAAGATAAGTAAATTGGAAGAAGTGTTTGTATATTTATTTAAAAATTTACAAGTATGTAGTCTTTAAACCAATTGCTTATTTAATTTTAGAATTGTCTTTTTTTAATATTTAAATTAAATTTATTAGACATATTTTTTATATTTTTTTTTGGAAAATTTGGAAATTCTCTATTTGGAAGATAGAGAATTTTATTTCCCCTCAAATTTAGAATCACCTAGTCAACAATTTAAAGTTTGGTTTATCTATCATCACTCCAATATTTATTTATAGCCAAAGAATTTTAAAAATATTTCATTTAAAAGATAAAATAAATAAAACTTCCTTGTTATTAACAAAATATTTATTTTTGGGGTTTAAATATAAATATGTACATATTTTTTCGAAATTTTATTTTTGTTTGTTACGTACCTGAATACACTTAATCCTTAACAAAATGTATATTTTTAGTATTTAAATTCGGCTATATTTTAATTGTTGCATATATAAACTTCTAAATTAATAAACGTTTTTTCTAGTATTTTTTCCAATATAGAAAAAAGTTAAAAACATCATAGAATTACTTTGTTCATGAGCATTTTAAGGATGCGATGTATATACTAATAAATAGTATTCCTTCGACTGTTTCGGATTCAGGATGATCACCTGTAAAGTTCCTCTCAATGTAAAATCTTTACATATCTTTACTGTATGCATATTTATTTATTTTTAATATTTGGACTAGATTAATTAAGCATAACGTAAATGCTGTAATAGAACCACACTCTTTATTTGAAGCACACACCCTAATATAAGCACACCCTACGTGTGGATCGAAAAATAAAGGCACAAGTGGTTTTATTAGAGCATTTACGGTATATTTATATAAAATCCAACAATTAACCAATCATTAGATTATGTATTCATAGGTATCTTTTTTAGGAAAAATATTGAGTGTGTTTAATCCCTCGAAAAAAGGGAGGAGTCTACTTTTTGCAAACAAAACAAGTCTCATTTTTATTTTCAAAACAGAAGGAGTCATTTAAGCGCCTTAATTTAGAATATAAATATTTTCTTAAATGGCGGCTTTTCCCTCATTTAGAAAGCGATTTAAAAAAATTCTAGGGAAGGACTATTTCGCGCAAATTAAACTAATTTACTCTATTTAATTATAGCAAAAGAATTTTTTAATTAAAAGATATTTATAATCTTTTTTTAATAATTTAATATTTAAATTCAGCTTTTCCTATTTCCAGCATAATATTATTTAAATAAACCCAAATAGTAAATTAAAATGCCAATAATTTACAAAAATATTTTTCTGCCATTTTTATTTTTTATTTTTCAATTTAATTTATTTTTGATTTATTCCCAAACTGCTCAATCCAAGAAAATTAAAGAATCGCTAGCTATAATTAATGAACACAAAATAAATGAAGTTTTGGTCGAAGAAAGTCATGCTTCATCTGTCCGTCGACAGCGTGATCTCAAGGTTCAGGAGAAAAAAGAAAATAAAGAAAATAATGAATGCACAATACGTGTTAATAAAGTAAAATTTGATAATTAATTTATAACTTTGGATTCTTTTCGGATTAGGAGTTTAACTGTTTTTATTAAGTAATCTTTATCTGATGCCTTTAAGAAGGATTAAACTTTTGGACCGAGGTAGTACATTTGTTTTGAACTTGGCCAGTGTGAGACCTATCGTTTCACCCAAGTGTCACAACACCTACAATTATGTTATAGACACAACACCTAAATTAGAATTTAAAAATTTTGTTTTTAAGCCAAAGGAAGTTTCTAGGCCAAATATTATTCATTTTTAAATTTAAGGTAATTGAATATCCAGGCAAATGTGTAAGAATAAATGGAGGCACAGCATGTAAAAACGATCGTTTCTTGGATCCATATAACAATGAATGCTGAAATTGTTTTCCCAAAATATTTTTTTATTAAAAATAATTATTTTTTCATCTTTTTTAATAAAAACGAATTAAAATTACCCTGCCGGAATAAAAAAATTGGGTCGGACTAATCCAAAGAATCATTAAAAACCTTAAAACCGATTTTTAAAAAATCTTTAAATGGATATAAATTTTAATATAATTTGTTTTTTCCGGCACTTTAATTATTAATAGAGGATTGAATTCATAATATTTTTAATATTAATTGAAAATAAAAAAAAATAATTTTATGTTAGTTTATTAAAATTATGCTTTTATATAAAGTTAGCGCCCGATATACTGAGTCCGAAGATGTCCGTAGTTTAATTTATTGAGTAGGACATCCGATTCCACTGATTTTATACATACATATCTGATTACTTTTAATCTTACTGTCTTTACCACTGAGAATTTATATCCGAGGGCACTGTCCATCGGAATTCACCCTCATCCATTGAAGAGTTGGAGATAATTTAATGTAGATAGTATTTAGTGCTAAAACTCTAACATTCCTATTAAAATAAAAGTTTTCTTTAAGTACTATGTATATTACTTTTTAAACAAATCTTTGGTTTCTATTTTAATGCATTTAGACAACTAATAAAAAATTCTCTTATTAAAAAGGAAACAAAAAATTTTGAATAAATTTATCTTTAAAAAATAATAATGATAGTATGACTAATTGAAAAATATTATTATTAGAAACCGAACCGAGACGAGATTGCGAAGAAAAATCCTGGTTATGGAGAATCGAGATTTCTCAAAATAACCGATTTCGATCCTCGTACTACTTACTACTATTCCAGTCTCTAGCATAAATATTAATTAACAACATGCATAATTTGTAAAGGTCTAAATAATATTTTTTATTCAAAAAAATTTAAAATTACAAATATATTATTATTAGTTTAAATCAATTGAGTTGCGTCTCCCATCGATAATCAACTGGTTTAAAATCCCAACGGTCTGGATGTCCAAAATGTTTGACTTTAGAAGCCTAGAAATTTGTTTTAAAAATAATTATTATTTAAAAATTTAATGAATGGAATGAAAAAAAATTATTTTCCTAGCCTAATTCTTTTTTAAAGAAAATAGTTAACATATTCAATGCATTGATTTACGAGATAATTTTAAAGGAAAAATTTATGAGATTTTTTTAATATTTTCAATTATTTATTTACCAAAAGACTCGTTCTCCAATCAAATACAGGAACATTTCCATATGTGGGACCACTCCAAGCACGAAAACGTAATTGTTTTGCTAATTCATAATTAGTTCCCTAATTGATTAAAAATATATTTTTTAATTAATTAAATATCACTTTATAATCCAATGCTCCGTGGTTGACATGTCCCATGCCTGGAAGTGGATAAGTGCCGTTTGGTTCGTTTAAATCACCACGAGATGAAATTGCTTAAATTTAGAATTTTATTTTTTGTTTAATAAATAGGGTGCGGCAAAACATGCAAATGCATATTTTGTATGCGGATATGCTATGAGCTGAAACGCTCAAAAATGGTGTTTTTACATCGGATCGAACATTAGGGACCGGAATCCTATAGCATATTTTTGCATATCTCGGTACTTTCGTGCATATTTGCATATCTGTGCATATTTTGGGAAATTTTGCATATTTTACCAAAATTTGGGCATATTCTGGCATTTTTTGAGAAATTTTAGTAAAAATCGGGCAAAATTTTCAAAATTTTGGAATTTTTTAGGCAAAAATTTTTTAATAAAAATTTGCTGAAAAAATTTTTTTGAAAAATTTGTCGCGAAAAATTTTTTTGGTTGAATTTTAAGTTCATAAAATCTTCTGGAAGTGCTCTTAAATTGTAATTTATTGACTAAATTATCGTTTTTACGTAAAATAATGATTTTTGGAGCACATTTTTAATGTTTTTTGCTGCATATCTAGTGCATATTTTGGGAAACTTTGCTTATTTTAATACATATTTAGGTCTTTTTCAGTGCATATATATGCGCATATTTTTGGATTCGTGCATATTTTGCCGCACCCTATTAATAAATAATGAATCGGACCTGCTTCGGCAGTATAGGGAGGAGAACATTTACAACGACTGAATTCGTCATGTTTATAGTCGTTATATCTTAAATAATTAAGAGTTTATTAATTTAATATAAATTAAATAGAATTTATTTTACCTCATTAATTTAGTTAAAGTATCTAAATCAATCACTTTATTATGATCTCTAGCAAAAATTTTTGCCCGCGGACAGTCTGTCCAATTAAACCAGTAGAATTCATTTCCTTTTGCTTTAAATCCACTAATCCTGCTAGCTTTTTTGAAGAATGGAATGTTATAACTTGCAAAGTATGTCTTTTCTTTTAAATATAAACTCAGATCCTGATAATAGACATGGCCGCTGAAATTAATATTTTAATTAAAAAATTTTCTTAATTTTTAAAAACTCAAAAATCTGTTCATATGTACAGGGTAACAAAAAAGTAACCGGGCACTTTTCTATCCTTTATAACTTTTTTTGTTCATATCATTTTTAAATAAATCCAAGTTTATTTTATAGCTCATTTATTTCTCTATCACATAGTAAAATTAAAGACTTTTTGATTAAGGATTAAGAAAGTTATGTAATTCTAGGTACACCATATCAAAATTTTCCCACCAAAATTTTATTTTCTGTATCTCAGAAAGGAGAAGTACAATCGGGATATGCCAAAAATAAAGTGCCCGGTTACTTTTTTGTCACCCTGTATAATTTTTCGATTACTGTGAGTAATTCAGAAAATATTTATTTTAGTCATTTTTGTAAACAAACTTATGGAAATTACAAGATTAAGAGAATATGTACTTTACTTAATTTTTCTAACAAAATTGACAAAGACTTCCTTACTTTCGAAATTTTTACTCTCTAAAACTCATTGACCATTAAATAATAATTAATATAAGTGACCAATACTGTAATGAACCTTGTTGAGATAGAAAACCACTTATTTTAAGGTCCAATAAGAATTTAGGATAAACAAAGGTCCATAGTCTAACAGGAAGTTATAGAATATTAAGAGATTTTAGAACGAAAAACATGTGAGTTATTTCAGATATTTCACGGTAAAAACATGACTAGTGGCTAATTCCTATTAATCTATCCTTCGCCCGATATAGAAAAACAGCAACAAAAACAAAGTTGAATTTACTATTCATAAAATTTTAAGATTACGATTTCAGAAAAATTTCCCTATTTCCGAAATTTACCTACGAGTTCCTATGACTTTTTCATTCCAATTTAATAAAAGTAAAAAGTAAAGTACAGAATAAGACCATAATACATATTAATTCACAGTTTTCTATTTAAAATAAATACATATAAATTGTAACTTACGGCATTTGTTCCAAAACATAAAAAAGTCCAGAATCTGGTAATGGCTTTTCTGGAGTAAATCGTTTGTAGTCTAAAATGCCCCATTGATTATTATAAGTGCCAGAATTATAGCGTTTGAAAATTTGGCACCATTCTCGAGGTGTTCGTGATAATAAATTAGCTACTACAGCTCGAACCCAACAAAGTATCTTTTTAATTATATTAATTAATTGCCCTTAATAATTAAAATTACCTGTCCTTGTGTTTTTGTAGCTTCATAAAGTGATATATTCCAAACTTTAACTGTTGTTTCTATTACTGCCTAAACAAATTCAGAAATAATTTTACAAAAATAAATATATTCTTTACCAATCCTGTACTAGTCAAAGCAAAATCGTCAGATGAATAAATAACTCCAGGATATCCAGCAAATGTACTTGTATGTCCAGGATAAAGAATTGAATCTAAATAATTAATAAAATTAATTTTTAGTTTAAATCAAACTAACCAACACCAAATTTGTAAAGTTTAAGCATTCGAAGCATATTTTGAAATCCAGACATTGTAACTAATTAAAAAATAATTAAGAAATTTTTTTTAAGAAATATTATTTAATTTATTCAAGCTTAATCCTTATCTCCTATTTAGGATTAAAAATAAATTTAACCTTGTGATATAAACAAATCAGCATTATTAGGGGCCACCTAAAAAGATAATCTGTTTTTAAATAAATACGTAAATAAATAAATATTATCTTTAAAAGTTAAAATATTAAGTTATAATTAATGTTTATTTAAAATAAGAGATTTATAGTGTTAGGGAGAATTCTTAAAAATTAATCCACACAAATGTCGTTCCTACCAAAATTTGAGAGTGTATGAGCGAAAACTTAAGATTATAAGCTTTTATTATTTTAATGGATTTACTTAATAAAAAACCATCTTTCTATGAATTAAAAAATGTTTCCATCCCTTTTTTTAGATTTAAAAGAAATTCTTGGTATATTAATTACTATTATCAAATAAAAATATTTTTTTGTAAACAGTATAAGGAATTATAATTAGAAAATAAATATAATGTCAAAAAAATCTAACACCTTAATTAATCCTGAGCACCTTCCACCAGTTATATCATCAGCTGGATCTTTTGTTTTGTTTAATTTGGATTCCAAATCATAAAAGTCTCCATTTGAATTTAACTGTTAAATAGGTAAATAGCAAATTTCTGAGATTCTTAATAAAATAGTATTTAAATAAATAACTTACCAACATAACAAAATGTGCTTCATATTGAATAGAAGGATTAAATTTTGATGAAGAATAACCATGCCAAATACCTGTTAATTGCATATAGGCCATTTTAACCTAAAAAACATTTTTTCCTCCTTTTTAAAAATAAATTACCGCTTGCCAGTAAGGATTGTCTTTTGCAGCTGAATCTATTTTCTTTTTAACATATTGCATATTTTCATTGAGAAAAATCATTAATTTTTTGCAATAATTTTGATATCCTTTGCAGTAATCTTTTACAGTATTTTGGATGTGTAAATGTAAAACCCGTTGAGTTAAGACTCCTGTTTTTAATAAAAATATTAAAAATTGTCATAAATTCAAGGACAGAATTTATGGCACAATCGAGATATGAAAAAATCTGAAAGAACTTGGCAAAGAATTTTGTTCTAGAAATGCTCAAGTCATAATATATCAAATCTAGATTTGCCCAGAGACTGAAAATCCTAGTATAAAGTATTGAAATAAGACTAAGGTCGTAAGTCTTTTATTCAAAATTTGGTACAGGAATTGAAAACAGCGTTTTTTAAATATATTTAATATTATTATGTCCGATACCTTCAATATATCCAGCAGCATATGCTTGAAATCCTGGATCATATTCACCTTTTGTTTCAATCTTAAAGTTAAAATAAACAAAAAAAAATTTTTATTAAATAATTTAACCTCTAAATAAGACCATCCAGATATATTTATTGCGTTACGAAAACGCCCCAAAGCAACTTAAAATTTAACAAAATTAATAATTATTTTTTTTATAAATTTGCCTTGATATCTACAATCCAAATTATTCACAACTATTGGTTTTCCGTCAATAAAACAAATACTTTTGTAAGTATAATCTGTGTCATATCCCTCATTTTCCTCCTGCAGAATTTCCTGTTTTTCCTCAGATAAATCCTTTAATTAATTTATTTAAATTAAATTTATTTTGATATTTCTTAATATTTTCTGAAGTTAAAAGAATTTGCTTTAAAAAATGTTTTTTCCTTTTTTTCACCAAAAATTAAAAAAATATTATTAGTCATTAAATTTTTACAAATAAATCATTGAACTTGAAATCTTCTAAATTTGTATTTTGTACTTTATTCAAAATCTGATCTCTTGCTCTTTGCCAAAAAGGAAGTCTTTCAGAATTTATTAAAGTAACTAAAAAAAGAAAGATTAAAAATAATGTGTAATGTGTAATGCTAAATGCTAAGTAAGGATTTTATTACGAAAGATTACAAAAAATAGGGCTCTAAATTTGAGAAAAATAAAATTATTAAAATTTTAAATTTTATTATTGTAAATAGTATATATGTGATGCTGAAAAGAAATAGCACACGTTTTTCTTTCGTTCTCTCCCCATATTTTGACCCCATCCAATTATTCTCATCCCCATTTAATTGTAAACCCTATTTTCTCTCCCACAGGTTGTTGTTGTTCGTTCATTCGTTTTAAATTGTGGTTTATTAAAAAGGAAAAGTAAAAGGATATTTTATATTTTGTATTTGTGTTTATTAAATTGATTGAAAAAAGGAGAGAGAGTCCTAATAAAAGTTATTACTTGGCGCTCCTGAGGCAGAGGTTGTTCTTTGTGTGAGAAGAAAAAGAATTTATTTACGAATTGACTTTTTATTTTTTGTTCTTCATTTGGCCCTCGGTGGACCAAGTTTATTTGATTTGTTTGGAAATACTGGTCTTTGGTAGACCAACAACAATATTTGTTTGAAAGTTATTCCTCGGTGGGATAGTTTTCGGATTGACAACTTTTTTGAGATTTTTTTTCCAAAAAAAATCTTATTCAGTTTTCCCTCGGTGGGTTGATTGAATTTTCTTCGTGTCAAATTCTAGCCTCGGTGGATAGGATTTGAATTGTCGTCAACGTTCAAAAAAAATGGAAGCGAATCATCAAAATTTTAATCAATATTTCCCTCATCAGCAACACTACGCGACCTACATTCCAATGAACACTCCAATTCAATCACAATTAGGGCATCCTTATAACCAATTCTATGGCTTCCCAAATTTGTTTCAATGTCCAAATTATGCCCTTCCTCAACAAATGATATACCATCCTTCTTCTTTCATCCCACAACAATCGAGTCATCTAGTTGAACAGAATGCTAATTTCTTTTCCGAAGACACGTCACAAGCTGACATTGAAAGACTACTTTTAGAAACGATTCCAGATTTAGACGGAACCGAAGGAAATTTTGAGATTAGAAAATTCTTTAAGAAATTCGATGCATATTTACAAGACTGGTCGGAGAAAAGGAAAATTTTTGCCCTAAAATCCAAGCTGTATGGCAAGGCAAAGAGTTTCTTCATTCTTGCAATCAAGTCCAAACGTTACAACTATAAATCGATTAAGAATTTCATCCTTTGTCAGCTCCTTCCATCTGAGTACAAAGTCGAGGAGTCAGTCGATTTAATCAAAAAGAGAACCAATTCCCCTCAACAAAAGAAAAATTTGAAAGGCCATGAGAATAATTCGAAACCTCAGAAAATTCCCACGCCATCTTTCAAAAATAAGGTCAACATAAAATTTGAAAAAGAAGAATTCTCTAAAGAAATTTTGGAATTTTTTGAAATGCCAATCAATCAAGATTCGGCCAAAAAGGAAATCGAACTTGAAAATTTGGAAAAAGGAAAACTAATGGAAGATTTGGTAATTGTCGAAAAGGATGTAATGGATGAAAAGGAATTAAATGTTGAGTCATCGGAAGATTTTGGAAAAGAACAATTTTGTGAATTGGATGAGGAGCTTGTATGTTCCTTTGATGGAAAACAGGAGTTGACGTCTGTTGAAATTCCTATTCCAACTGAAATCCATGTTTTTCAAGAAATTGTTCGACTGGATATTCCTGTTTCCCATGAAGAAATTAAGGAAGAAATTGCATGTTCTGAAAGTGAAAAGTGTTTTGATTTGGAAAAAGTTGGCGAAACATTTGTTGGTTTGAAAGAAAGAGTAGGTGAAGTGTGTGATGATTTAAAAGAATTTGGAAAAGAAGAATGTGATTTGAAAGAAAAAGTTAATGATGAGTGTGTTAATTTGAAAGTGTTAGGAGAAGGAGGTAAAAAGTGTGATGATTTGGAAGAGAAAGAAAGCGAGGTGTATTTTGAGTTAAAGGGAATGAATGAATATCGTGATGATTTGGAAGAAATTTCGGAAGAAAAAGTTGATGAAAAAGGAATTCTGGAATCTAAATTGGAGGTTTTTGAAAAGGATCCTGAAAAGGAAATCCTTCCAACACGAGACAAATTAGAAAATTTGAAGGAAAATGGAAATATTGTTGAAAAAGGAAATATGTTAAGGTCCAAATTAAGGAAAGCAAAAATTTTGGCAAGACTAAGATGTGAAGTTTCAGGAAACGAAATTTTAAGGAAAGAATCAGGAAAAGATTTTGAATACGGATTCTTTAAAAGAAAAATCACGGGACGATTTTTTCTCGGAGTTCGGAGGTGTTTGAACTCGAAAAAACTGATCACGTTGATCAGAGCCCCTAAACTCTTTATGAACTTTCCGAAGGAAATAGACCATCAAATGCAGGATTTAAAGCCGATGAAGGTCTTGTATTTTGTCTCGGTGACAAAACAAGATGTAATTCGAGAATCAAAGAGTGCTGAAATTGAAAAAGACTGGAAGAAAAGGAAAAGAAAAGAAGAAAAAGGACTGGTAGAATCGGTTTCGGTGACCGAATTTCTCACCATTGGAGTCCTATTGGAAACTTTTCATCGAAGATCGGGTTCCGTAAATCGAGTCGGTCTCGAGAACCTTATGATCACTTTGACACAGAAGTTCCAAGAGCAACAAAAGAATAACCTCGCCACCCAAGACCTTTCCGGAAAACAGGCCGAGATGGAAGAACTTATTCTGACGTCGAGGACGCCGTCATCTGAAGCGAGCGGGATGTGATGCTGAAAAGAAATAGCACACGTTTTTCTTTCGTTCTCTCCCCATATTTTGACCCCATCCAATTATTCTCATCCCCATTTAATTGTAAACCCTATTTTCTCTCCCACAGGTTGTTGTTGTTCGTTCATTCGTTTTAAATTGTGGTTTATTAAAAAGGAAAAGTAAAAGGATATTTTATATTTTGTATTTGTGTTTATTAAATTGATTGAAAAAAGGAGAGAGAGTCCTAATAAAAGTTATTACTTATAAATTATTTTTATTAATTTAAATTAATAAAAGTTTAACCGGCAAAAAATTTATAAGTAAATATTGCTTACCAATTTGGAGGATAAATATCCCTATAAAATAATATTTAATTAACATTTTATTTATTTATTGGATTATTTCTTAGAATAATTTATTTATAAATTTAATGATTGAAGAATAAATGAAGAAATAAATTTGAAAAAATATTTTGGTAATTATTGTTGATAAGAATAATTATATATAGATAAGGAATATTCTTTAGAGAATGAAACATAAAATAACACTTTTTATATCTTATCAACATTCCTTTTTTTAAATGGATTGTTCAAGAAGTATTTAAATTAAAAATATTTAATTAATTAAAATATTTACCAGTGTGTCAAATTATCAAAAATCTTTGTATTTAAAATTATTATAAATAATTTTTAAAATATGTATATTTCTGGAGAAATATTTCAATAAAATTATAAATATTTATAGACAAACTTATGACCTTTCTTTATTTTATTTTCTTATCAAAATATTTATTTAATGAGAAGAATTATAATTTATTAAAATTGTTTTTGTACTTGAGGTATTCCTCCAATTTTTTCTTTTCATAGAAGAATGGTGCCATATAAATAGTACATTTATTGGAAGTTTTAAAAACGTCACAATTTACTTGGAAAAGATAAATAGATTTATTTAATTCCTAAAATAAAAATTTCAAAAATCTTTTTTACAAAAACAACTCTAAACAAAAACAAGAATTCCATCCAATTTTATTTTTTAAATAATTTATTGTCTGGAAGTGTAACAAAAATACAAAATATATTTTTCAATTTTTTAAATTTCCCGCAGACATCAAACAACATATTTCGATTTTTTGTGTTTTCTTTTTACATTTTTTGCTTCACAATTAAAAAAAAATTTTAAATAATTTTGTGTCAATTATTTTACATTGTAATAAATAAATAAATTTATTTTTATTTTTAATTCGGGTTATGCCGAACAGTGAAAGTTTTTTTTATAAAATTTTGCTGCTGAGAGTTTTAATAAGTTTACAAAAAAAATAAACCTAAAAACCCAAAAGCAAAAAATAACAAAAGAAAGTTATGATTAGAGAAAGCAACAACAACACAATTACTTTTTAATTTTTCAATTGCGCGACGTGAATTTTCCTTTGGACGAGTGCAATTTCTTGTATTTTTTTGGGGTTGGCCAAGCCTCTTTTAAATACAACAATAATTGCTTTGGGTTTGTTATAAAGGTAGTATATAAATACAAAATAAATTTTAAAAATTCAAATATATTTTTCAAAAATAAATAATTCTAAAAATAAAAAATTTACCTAATTTTTCTTTACAAATGTTCCTTTCCTTCTTTTCCTTTACTATTTTATTTATTTTTGGTTTACTAAACAATTGTGAAGGTTTGGGATTTGGTGATGGATGGGGCGGTGGAATGGGTGGGATGGGCGGATATGGAGGGTATGGAAGCTATGGAGGAGGGTATGGAGCGCCGATGATGATGAAAAAAGTGATGAGTATGTTTTTGTTAAATTTTAAAAATTAATTTTTAAAATATTAAAAACCTTTTTTTGAAGTGCCTTCTTATGGAAGTTACGGTGGGTATGGAAATTATGGCGGTAATTATGGTGGTTATAGTCCGCAAATGTATTCTGGATATGGGGGATATGGTGGTGGTTATGGAGGTTACGGAAAATAAAGAAAAAATAAATTCGTCTAATAATTGTGATAAGTGTTTCATTAAATTTTGATTAAAACATGAAAATAAAATTTTCTAATTTGGAAAAGTGTTCTAATTATTAGTTAGTGTTTAATAAATCTGAATATGAGCTTACTAGGATTGAGATAGTAGAATAATTAATTGAGTTAAAGTTACATTATAATTAAATGTAATTAAACCTTACTAAAATTAAATACTTTTTTCAATTTTCGAAGAAATACTCTTTTACTTAATTTGCAATTTAATTAGCATATTAATATTTAATTATTTTTCAAAAATAATATTCAAACAATTTTTTGTGTTTTGTTCATTAATACTTAATATTTAGTTAATGTTTTATTTAGATAAAGCATTATTTTTAAGTAACCATAAAAAGAAGTACAAATTAATTATAAAAAATAAAGAAAAATAAATAAATGAATGCCAGTTATCTAAATAAATTCTCAATAATATAAATATCCAAATAATTAGAAAAAAATTTATTTTTTTATTTCATTCTAAATGAATTATTTTAATCTGTAAAAAGTATTAATATTATGCTTAATAACATCATAGAATATAATAAATAATTGAGAATGAGATTTTTTGTAAACTTTCCAAGTTAATAGACAAAAATTAAAAATTATTTTAATACATACAAACAAATTTATTTATTTAAATAAATATTCCTTACATAATTAGATCATTTTGCCTTTTATTTATTTTCTCGTTTAATTTCTGAAAGAAAGCATTGTCTAGGTATATTTATTTCCTTTTAAATGTGCAAATAAACAGGCTAAATAAATGAAAAATTGGCGAAAAATTATGCATTTTGGCACAAAAGCCTTTGGGAACTCGAAAAAATAATTTTTATTATTATTTAAAAGAAGACATTCACACTTATTCTTTTTTTTTAAATATTTTCGGGTGGCCAATTATTTCTCAATTATTATATGTTTTGTAACTGAGACTTATTCTTTTTCAGAGAAGCATTTTTTCTTCCTTACAAATACTTTTTAGTTTAAATTTATTTTTTATTTCTTTGCTTTATTACTTTAATATTAGATAATTTTTAGAATATTTTTTGAATTCGGGATCGAAACTTTTTATAAAATCAGATTGCAAAAATTCTTCTTTTCTCAGTTTTTCTTGTCATACTTTTCTCCTTAACAAATTGTTGTAACAATTTATGTTATCCAAAAATGAAACAGAATTAAATTATTTTTCATTTTAATTAATTTTTAACATAAACTTTAAACTAAAAATTATTACCCATCCGTCTATTAGGTATCTTAATGACTATTCAAACTAAAATACTATATTAATCTCAAGATGAATTAATTCCTCATGTGTTGGATCTCATCAAATGTGCCATTCTTTTCTACAAATAACTCATCTTCATGCCGCCGTGCTTTTTATATTAATAGAGCAAATAATGGCACAATAAATTCAACATCTTCTGTTGCTTTCTCAACACGTTCAATGGAAAGAGGAAATAGTGGTGAAGGTTCTCCTTCTATTTGTGAAGTTGTTAATAGCTCTCCAAATGCATCTGTTCGTGTTATGTTTAGGCAACGACCGAGAAGATTCTTTTGTTCTTCTGAGGTGAATGAATAGAAAAAGTTATTTATTTAAAATTACTTTCTTAATTGTTTAAGGTAGATGATGAAAATTTTATTAGAAGAAGAAATGGTTATTTATGTTGTTCTCTTCGAATGCTGGCATTTATTTTAATGCCAATATTGCCAGTTATTGTTTTCCTTCTTACCTACTTCCTTATACCTACAAAACAAGCTCGCGAACATGATCCATTTATCAGGCAAAAATTTGATTAAAACTAGAGCTTGAAAAATATTGAAATTTATATTTTTCCTGAATTTACTTTTTTCTAAAAAATTTTTCCTGCATTTTTTAGCCCGGTTTGAAAATAAAATGAGGGCATTCATTTCCATATTTTTCCATACTTATTCGATTTTAGAATTTTATCTATTTTTTATCCATATAATTCACAGCTATACTGATCACAATTTTGAAATCAAAATAAAAATAAAAAATTTAGAACAATACCTGAGGATCCATTAATTCGTCTACCTACAGATGTAATCCCTATCCATTACGAATTACATTTAAAAACATATCTCCCCTACAAAAATGGTATTGATTATGGGGAAAAAAACTTTACTTTTGATGGAAATCTTCGTTTACATTTACTCTGTCGCCAAACAACAAATGTTTTATTATTACATTCAAAATCATTAGAAATTGATTATGATAAAGCTACAATTTGGATGGTTGGAGGAACTATTAGATTAGAAGGACCGAGAATAATTGGTTGGAAGGAATTAGCAGGACGAAATGATCTTTTGGAAATGAGATTAGATAGAGCTTTATTGCCTGGGAGAAATTATATTTTGGTTATACAAATATAAAAAATATTTATTTTAAATAATTTTACAGGAGTTGGGATATAAAGCAAAGATTGGGAAGAATTCACAGGAAGGTGGACTTTATCAAAGTCATTATTTAAATGGAGCAAATGGAGAAAATAGGTGAAGAATAAATGTTAATTAATTAACATGCATATTTAAAAAGATATATAGCCGCAACACAAATGCAGCCTCTGGATGCAAGGAAAATGTTGCCATGTTTTGATGAACCTAGTTTTAAGGCAGAATTTTCTATATCAGTCCAACATCCAGATGGCACTGTAGCCCTATCAAATGCACCTATTGAACATACAAGAAATGTTGAAAGGTTGGGGATAGAAAATTGTAAAAATAATATTTAAATTTAATATTGAAGGGGATGGACACTTTCATTATTTGAAAAAACCCCAAAAATGGCCACATATTTGCTGGCACTTGTTATTAGCGACTTTCAATATCGAGAAGCATCTTATAATAGAATTAAAGTTTTAAAGTAATTTTATATAGAATAAATATATATATTTAAAGATAAGAGTTTGGTCACAAACTTCAAAACTTGATTACACTTCTCATGCCCTAGAGGTTTCTGTTAGATCTTTAAAGTATTTTGAAGATTATTTTGGAATTAAATATCCACTCAAAAAACTTGGTGAATTTTAATAAATTTTTTCATTTGAGAGAGTTTATAATTAGGAATAGGTTAACATAATCAAACGGAACCGAAAATAGGTAATCGGTTTTTCTATCAGGTTCAAAACAACCAACCCTAATTAGAACAATAAAAATAAACATTATTTTCCTAATAACTAATGCGTTGTTTTTTATTTTTAAATTACTAAAATTACAACGAAATTAGATATATTTGGAGTTCCTTCTCTTCGTGTAGCTGCAATGGAGAATTGGGGCCTAATTATATGTCGTCAACAGAATCTATTCTATATTGAAGGTGTTCAGGCACGTAGAGATAAACAATTTGTTACTGATGTTTTAGCACATGAAATTGCACATATGGCACGTTCTAAATATTTTTAAAAAATAATTTAAAATTCAGTGGTTTGGGGATTTGGTTACAATGGAATGGTGGGATGATTTATGGCTGAATGAGGGATTTGCAACTATTATGGGCATGAAGGTTGTGATCTTAATCTCTTGCAATATTATTTTGAAAAGAAAATTAATTAACAAATAACTTTGCTTTTAAGGCAGCAGATTATGCAGAGAATTCAACATCAAGAACGGTGATTTCTCAACTTAAATTATAATTGCAAAAAGATATCTTTAAGCCACTGGACAAGTTCTATTAAAAATAGGGGACTAATTTTCTATTAATTGTGAAATCGTTTACTAATTTAATTAGTTAAAACAATTTTCAGAGTCAACTTTTCTATGAACATACAGTCAAGGCATTCCGTTTTGATCAAGTTGCTCATCAAGCACATGCTTTAAGTTATAAAATATCCTCTGTTCGTGAAGTTGCCAGACGTTTTGATAGAATTACTTATTTAGTAATTTTAAATACGGGACTTTTACTTAAAATATTTTTTTAGAAAGCAGCAGCTGTATTAAGAATGGTTGAACATACTGTAGGAGAAAATATTTTTAGGGAAGGTCTTCGATCTTTTCTTCGAAATTATAAATTCAAAAATGCCCGTTCTGATGATCTTATTAGAGTATTAAGGCATAAATATATTTATTATACTTTTTTTAAACTTTAATAAAAATTCTAGTGCTGTCGAAACTAACGGAAAAAGCCGTGTTTTTTCAATTGTTAACTTTTCATTGAGCGAAGTAAATATTTTTAATTTAAAATTAATTTTAAATTAATTCTCAGTTTATGGATAGCTGGACATATCAAACAGGATTTCCTCTTATTCAATTAATTGCTTTAAATTCAACAGCAGTTATAGCTAGTCAAGTACAATTCTTTTATTTACAAGAGCCTAGTTCAAATCCTTCTTCGTGGAAAGTTCCATTATTTATTAATGGAAATACAACAAATAATGGAAGTGAAGATGTTCTTATTCTTGAAAGAGATTCTGGTAACAATATAAAGATTATTTGTCAAATTTAATATAATTATCTAAATCATTAATTATTATTCACCTTTTAATAAAATTATAGACAGACAATTAATTAATTTTTAGTTATTCTGCCTCGTTATCAAATTGTTGATCCAAAAGCACACGGTTATTACCGTATACAATATGATCCCGAAACCTATGAAAATATTATTTGTACATTATTAACTAACATAACTTTTATTGATGTAACATTAATTTAAATTATTTAAAATAATTTTAAAAAAATAAAAAGTTGGCAAGTCGTGCTCGCCTTCTAGAAGATGCATTTACAATAGCTAGAACTGGATTAATATCATTTGAATTAGCATTTAGAATGAGTGAATATTTGGTAGAGGAAAAGGAATATTTGCCATTACTTGTTTTTAATAATCATTTACAACATTTGCTCCTTTTACTTAGAAATCATAATAAATCTTATTTAATTAGGGTATATCCTTTGGATTTTGAAAAATAAAAAAAGATTGTTTTTAGTCATTTATATTGGAAATGTTAGAGACACAATTTCACCGACTTTTTTCTCCACATTTTATTAACAATGCCGATATTAGCGAGTAATTCATTTAAATTATTTCTTTTATAAATTTATTAATTTAATTTTTTGAGTACATTAAGAGAATTTGCTATGGTTCAACTTTGTCAATGGAATTATCCTCCATGTATTGGACATTCCTTGAGAGAGTTTTCTAGAGTTAGGTCTGCCTGTCGTGATCGCAAAATGAGTGACCAAAAGTGTAATAAGTGAGTGATATTTTTGTGAAATTGAAACAGAAATAAATCAAAGTCGAAATCTAGTTTTTAATATTAATTATCCAGCTTGATTAAGCTACAAATTCGACTCGATTTGATTTATCTAAATTTAGGATAAATAATATTTTTTTATAAATTTCCAGAATTCCCCCAGAATTGCGCGGACCAGTTTATAGGTTTGTTTTTTCTTAAAACTAATTTCAAAATAAATTTATTAGCACAGCTATTCGGCATGGAAATATTGATGACTTTGATTTTCTTTGGAGTAAATATTTAATTGAGGAATATGATTCAGAAAGGGGTCGAATACTTTCTGGTCTTGTTGGCACAACAGATATTAAACTTGTTGAATTGTAAAAGAAAAGGAATTATTTAAATAAAAAAACTTTTTTTAAGATCATTAAATAGATTTATTGAGAATATAAGAAATACAACATTAATTGGCTTTAATCCTGAAGATTTTTATGCTTTTCTTTTAAAATTTGTTAGGTTTTTATTATTAGAATTTTTTAAAATTAATTATATGTTATTTTAGATCCCCAATACTTAATGATGTTGTTGATAGCATGAAAAGAAATTTTAGAATGTTTGCTAATAAGTAAAAAAATTGTTTTTTATTAAAAATAAACAAAATTAACTTCTTTTAAATAATGCAGAATCCCCTAATACAAGTTCGGTCCCTCGGGACCGAACTTGTGCGGCGTGTGAATAAGACCGAGTTGTGATTGGGGAAATGTATTAGGGTGTTGTTTGGGTAACTCCTTCATAAGTTATGAAGTTATCTAAAGTGCGGCTATAGTTTTTGGTTCTACTTGACTTTATGAGTCCAATCAAACTTTATGAGTCCAATCAAAAAATAATTGGATTTTTCTTGGTGTTGCAACGTAGGGGTATTGTTCCAAAACATTTCTCATGTTCGGGACCTACGCCCACTGGGTCTGTGACCGTTTCTTACCCTATCCCTCGAAATTTTTGAAAGTTAAAATCGTTTTTCTGAAATTTTTAAAAATTGACTATAACTTTCAAAAATTTCGAGGGATAGGGTAAAAAACGGTCACAGCCCCAGTGGGCGTAGGTCCCGAACATGAGAAATGTTTTGGAACAATACCCCTACGTTGCAACACCAAGAAAAATCCAATTATTTTTTGATTGGACTCATAAAGTTTGATTGGACTCATAAAGTCAAGTAGAACCTAGTTTTTTCCAGCACTGTATTGTTAACAATAAGTATTGCGTATTTTTCTCAATTAATTAGTTTCTCTGGAATAATTAACCCTATAGAGAACAGATTTTGTGTTTTCTCTTTTGATTTTCGAGTCTCTCTCACTTCGCCTTATTAATTGGTTTTAATTATGGAGTGTTTTTACCCAAATATTTTTTAACAAAATAATTATTTGAAAATTATTAAAATCAAAAATTTATTTTTATTTAAACTCTCTTCTTAAAACAAATAAATATTTTTTCCCATAGAATTCCGAATACTTTATTAATGAAAGTTATTCTGACATTTATCACTAAATGGATGAATTCAGAAAGTGACTTAGCTGAGGTAATATTTTTGATCACTTAAATTTAATTTTTTTTCTAGTTAAAAGAATTTGAAATTGAACATAAAAAAGAATTGTCAGAACTTCGTCTTCTTGATTATTTACATGAACAAATAACAGAGATTAGGGCAAATGAAGATTTTGTAGATAAATATGCTCAAACTATAATAGCTTATTTAGAGAAGAGAAAAGACGAAAGAAATTTGGAAAAACAAAAAATTAACAAATGCCAACCTCTCATAAATTAAACATAAAAATTGCCAAAAAATTTTTATTAAAATTTATTCTAACCTAAATATAAATAAAAATTTCTAAAAAAATATTCCATAGCAACATAAACATCCTTTTTATTTTTATATTTCCGTCACAGTATCTATCATACTAACTACTCTTTATGTCATCTGTTATTTATTCCTGATTTGTTATTCATATATCTAGTTTGCAGACTGCTGCGCATTCTATGTATAAACTTGAAAGTTTAGAAAAATGCCCTCTAAACAGGCCAACAGGTGCTACATATTTTAGTAGATATTATTTTATTTGCAGAAAATGTTGGGAATCTTAAATTAGGTGTAAATTTATTTTTCTTTGGTTTGCTTAAAATACTTTCTTAATATTGTTTTAAAAATTTTTTTAAACCGTAGTGGAACAAAAATTTAAATTCCCTTTAATAATTTTGAAATTTTTCCAATCGGTTGATTGTAAACTAAGAGAAATTTCAATTTCTATTAGAACTACTGTATAACTATACAAAACAATTATTTTTTGTTTTATATTTATTAATTATATTTTTATTTCATTTATTTTCTGATTAAAAGCAATGATGGATTAGTCCAAATGATCATGCCTGCAGTTTTTTACATTCTTTAGGGATTGTAAATAAAATAGCCATTAATGATCGATGATGACTATTTTGGACTTCAATATTTTTTACGAATTAAATAAGGTAATATAGTAATAATTAGAAATCGGACGTAATTGTCGTACGAGAATCGTACAAGCGTCTCGATCTCGATAATTGAGATTTTTCACATCTCCGATATCTAGTAATAATAATTATTATTTCATGTTCTTTATTTTCTTTTAATTATTAATTTGATAAAAAACAAATCTCTGTTTTTGATACGATATACGTGAATTATTTAGTGAATTTATTTTGGCTCAGTATTACTCTCGCCTTTTGATGTTTAATGAAATTATCTTCATTTAATTGTTTCCCATTGTCATTCCAAAAACTTTGTTTAAAAATAACATAAAAATCCCTCAAACATTTTTGGCTTTTCTTTCTTTTATTTTCTTTATTAAAGTCAACATTTATTCTTTTTAATCACTCAATCTGAAAAGCCATCAGGCAAAACATAAATAAATATATATTGGATTAAGTAAATGTTATTGAAAGGCTACCACCATTTTTTTATTGTTTTCCCTCGATCAGCGGTAAAACCAATTCAAAATTAAACCTTACTTCCTCCTTCTCTTCCCCTTTTTATTTCTTTCCCTTTTAATTTTAAGGACTTCCTCATGTTTGTTGTTTTAATTTCCCCTACACCAACTATTTAGCTTTTTATTTCCTTAATAAATTTTATCCAGATGCCTGATGGCCTTTCGAATAAAAACAAACTTCAAATATTTTCTACGGTCATTTAATATTTTACTATAATAAATGATTGAATTTATATCAAAATATTGTAAATTAATATATTTTAATATTTTTTTCAATAAATACAAATAATAATATTAATATTAAATCAAAATTTGGCTTTCCACAATTATTAAACCTAATTTATCATCCCTATTTTTAATTTTAAAGAGATAATTTTCTTAAAAAAATAATATTTAATTAAAATTATTTTTTCTTGTTTAGCAATTTACAAAATAAAAATTTCTAATAAAAAATAGACATAATTTTTCTTATATTTTATTGTCTAAGAGAATTAAAAAAATATTATTTATAAGACAAAACTATCTACTTGTAATATATAATTTCCCATGTCAATCCTCCCAAAAAGCTTGCGCCCTACAATATAACCTTCAATAAAAAATGAATGATTTTTTACTAAAACAAATAATAATAATTCTGAAATTCTAGATATAGAAATATTTTTTTATATGTAGTACATACATTTTATTATGTTTTTTGACTATGCCAATCATTATTTGGTTACTCATTAAAAATATTGTGTATTAAAATTAAACCATAAATTTTTGATTCTTGCGCAACCCTTAGTAAGCAGAAAATATATAATTTCATTGAAAATTTGTAAATATTTTTTTTTCTAAAAATAATTTATTTATTTATTCACATTTCAAAATATTTATTTCTTTTTTTCCTTTAATTTTAATTTTGGAGTCGAATAACTTTCTGGGAAAAAGTTTTGTTATTTTTACTAATTCCATTTATTTAGTTTTCGTTCAAAAACAAAAATAACCTCCCACCCCCTTTGAGAGTTTTTGGTAAATGTAAATACTTTTTTTATTGTTTTAGAGCATTTGCACGCGAACTACAGCTTTTTCTCTTAACTATTTTTATTTTTATTCAAAAATTTTTTACTAATTTTTTGTGTTCTTTAAAAAGAAATAAAGGAAAAAAATTAGTAATTCTAATTTTTTTTGTTTCTAAGGAAATTAATTTTCATTTAAAATTCTAAACTCTAAGAAATATCTGGATTCTGAATTTTATCAGAAAAATCCTTTCACTATTCCAATTTGATAGTTTACATTTTCCATTAGTCATAATATTTCCTCAAAAAATATTTTTAAAATTTTGATAAAGGGCTTTAAGGAATATTTGTATATTAACATATAACACAGAAATAAAATGTTTTTTGATTATTTTTTGTCTTTTCTTTTTTTACAATTCTTCAATTACAACAAATTATCAATTCAATCAACAAATTTACAAGAAGAATGGCTAATACCTACAAAAACATCTCCATTAAAGACAGCAGAATTAAAATTTATGAGAAAACTTTTTGAAAATAGTAATTACAAAAATAATGCTGTTTATGGATATGAACCTAAAGTTTTAAAAAAAGGTTTAAAATATTTACTTATTTAAATTTAATTTTATTTAATAAATTTTATTTTACCGTATTTTTGCCTATACTTAATAATTTCGCGCGAATTGTTCATTTATTCATTTTTTCTTTTGGGGGGGGGAATAATAAACAATTGACCAATGGCCAGATTTCTTTTTATTGTTCTGTTTTAATATTTCTGTTACTTATTGTGTAAATAAACATAAAACGGTTGAGCGCTTTTAGGGGTATATGGTATTAATTTTTAATAGTTTATATATGAAAATAAACGAAATAATTTCCAAAATTTATAAAAAAAATAATATTTTTTAAATTAATTATTTGGCAATCTTGAGGGAATTAAAAAAGTTTATTAAATTAAGGACAAACTAATTGTAGAAATAGCAATGATGAAGATGTAGAAGAGGGGGAATTTGTTTTGGAATTTGAAATAAATGGAATTAATGGAAAGGATAAAGTAAAAGAATTAAAGAATTAAAAAATAATTTTTAATTTTTAGTTGGTAGATGCTCAACTTCAATTACTTTTACCTGAAACAAAAAATCAACAACAAATAGTCAAGCATAAATACCGTCACAACTCTATTTTTAAACACAAAAAAATTTCAAAACATTTAAAGCAATTTAAAATTAATTATTTCGATATATTTGTATTTTTTGGGAATAATTGTAGTAAAATTGAGAAATTAAAATTACAAAAAATATTGCCAGTAGAGGATGAAAACATTTTTAATTTAAATAATTGGTTTATATTTAATGTTAAAGAAATAATTGAAAGAAATTTAAAAGAAAATAAATTTAATTTAATTATTAAAATTGAACAGGTATTTTTTTAGTTAATTAAAAAATATTTTTTTAATTTAAAAAGAATAATCTAAAAATCAAAAAACTTTCAAACTTTGCATATTCTCATGGACCATTTCTTGTAGTTTATACAGAAAATAATGAAATTATTGAAGATGAGAATACTAAAAATAATAAAAGAAGTAAAAGAGAAATATTGCATTCAAAAGGTGAAAAATAACTCAATTTAAAATAATTATTAATTAATTAATTAAATTAAAATATGTAGAAGACAATAATCTACAAATTCAAGAACATATGGATGCAGTAAGAAGACAAGCAGAGTATTTTGCTTATGGAATGGCTCTTCCACAAGAACAATTGCCACAAATTGAAAATAATAATTACGTAGTAAAGCCGATTCAAAATATTCCAAATAAATTCGAAGATACTAAATTTGCATTAAGACGACGAAAATTGGTTGAGTTGAATTGTTAAAAATTATTGAAATTTATATATTTTTTAATATTTTAGAAGAATAGAAGAAAAATTAAACAGAAATTGCCTCGGAAATTGTCTTTTGATGCGAATGATCCAATGCTCGGATTTGGAACAAATAAATCACCTTGGGAACGCTCAATTAAAGGAAACAAATTTGGAAATTCTTTAAACGATTTTAAAGAGTTAGAGGACAATGAAAGAGATGGGATGATGATGAATAAACATGAGAAGAATGATGAGGTTAATATGGGAATTAAAGGTAGTGATGCTGGTGGGATTATAATAAAGGTGGGTGCTTTAACTTTTTTTAATTATTATAATAATTGAGAATTCATGTGACTTTTAATTGAACCGTGACTTCCAGTGAAAATTTTTTAAACTACTATTCTGAGATAAACAGAGATAAACCGACCCTATCCAGAAATAAGGGTCGAATCGTTTTTTTTCATTACTTTTTATTTCTTTATAAAAAGGGTCAATTTCCTTTAAATTTGACGTATGCTGATGTTTGCCTTAAGGAAAAATAGAGAAGGACGACAATGACAGAATAACACGGACGAACACGGACAGACAAAACTCGGACGAACACAGACAGACAAAACACGTGCTGTTGTTGTCTGTCCAAGTTTATCTGTCTGTGTTCGTCCGAGTTTTGTCTGTCCGAGTCCGTCCGTGTTATTCTGTGATTGTCGTCCTCTATTTTTCCTTAAGGCAAACATCAACATGCGTCAAATTTAAAGGAAATTGACCCTTTTTATAAAGTAATGAAAAGTAATGAAAAAAACGATTCGACCCTTATTTCTGGATAGGGCCGATAAACCCTTATCTTTTGGATGAGCCCTGAATTGGAGTAATACACAGATTAAGGATAATATGATTAAGGATAAAGTCACAGGTCTACTCTATCATTTAGCTTAATCCTAATTTAATTAAATTATTTACAAGAAGTAATCAAACATTTAAAGAAATGTTCACGTCACAATCTCACAGTTGACATTCGAGATTTGGGCTTAGATGAACGAATTGTTGCTCCAAAAAGTTTTGAGGCTGGATATTGTGCTGGATCATGCGAATATCCTCTTGATAGAGTATTATTTTTAATTCGGATTCTAAATTAAATCTTTTTTTAAAAATTTTTTAGAGCCTACGGCCTTCAAATCACGCAATATTTCAATCCTTAATTGTTAAATTACAATCTATAACAAACAAAAATATTACTACAGGACAAAATACACCCTCAGTTTGTTGTGCACCTGACAAATTTGATTCATTAACAATGCTTTACTTCAACGAGAATGGAAATTTAGTTTTAAAAAATTTCCCAAGAATGATAGTTTTGCAATGTGGATGTATTTAAATTTTGATTTAAATTTAATTAATGTAAATTTGTTTAAATACTGCCATACTGCAAGGCCTGAATTACAGAGTTATGCTTTAATAAATTGACACTAAAATTTCTCGAATCGAGCAGGAAACCTTTTTTACACGTTTCACAAATTGTTATTGTAATTCAAGTTTTGCAGTGAGATTCACAACAAAAACCATATTTTATTTTAAAAACGTTTCAGTTGCTAATTAATAAATTATCCATAAAGAATTTTTTCAATTTATGAGGTATGGTAATATAAGAAATATTTTGAAATATCCAGAAAATTAGAATAAACCATACACACTTCCAATTTAATATTTATTTCGTCAAAAAATTATTTTAAAATAATAGAGGATTAAATCCGTCAATCTGATTTAATAGGTATGAGCAAAAAAATCAAAAGGAATTGTTTTAAATTCCCTAATTTAAACGAAAGGAGAAAAACAGAAATTCCATTTGTTTCATTATTTATTTTTCCCCTCTCTCCTCATCAACCTTTTTGTTTCTTTGCAATTTCTTGTACTTCTTCTTCTGTTCTGTTTTTACATTGGGTTGAAAGAAATTTACGAACAGATTTTGAAATAGCTCCATCAGCCTTTCTTGATTTTGAAAATATTTCCAAATGAGGTTTTCCTTTCCAAATAAGTCCGAATCTTTTAAAAATAAATTAGAAATAAATAAAAAAAACAAAATTACCGGAAATTGGGGTCATTCCGTACAAGGAAAAGTTGAATTTTACAGAGGCAATCGTGAACCTAAATTAACAAAAAAATTAAACTTGGGGAAATTCTTATAAATCTTGCCTTGCTAAGAACGGCGTAAGGTAGTGGTTTCATTAATTTAGAAATGTCATTTAATCCCTAAAATTTTTTAATTTTACACAGAATATTTTTGAATAATTATATATTTACATAAATTGCTGGTTTTGTGAAATCTCCATTTCCTTTCCAAAATCCAATCATTTCCTGGTCGGCACAAGAAAAAAACATTTGTGCCCATGTAAAGAAAGGAAAGCCACCTCCGTGTGGATAAGTTGTTAATAATTGTAATGGTAAATTATCAGGCACATTTCCAAAATTTATATAACCAATAGCCTAAATATTTAATTATTTTTAAATAGGAAATACACATCTTTTTTGATATGAAGTTTGTTTTAAAATTTTGGACAGAAATACAAATCAATTCATCTCAAAATTTTATTTTTTTTGGATTCAAGATAAAGTGGATTAGCTATATAAATATTTAATAACTGACTTTATTCTCAGCAAACTCTGTTTTCTCAGGTAACTGATCAGTATCTTCAAATATTTCACTAAAATATAAATCAAAAATCATATTAAAATCATCACTAGAAACCCACGCTTTAGCTCCAGCAAAATCAGCACATTCAACCTCATATCTAACTAGAATTTTAAGCGTTCCAAATTGATAACTCGTTAATTGAAAGAATGGCCCAGAACAATGTTTAGAGCGAAATTTTGTCATTTTCGCTTTCATTGATTGATCATAGGTTAAATGACCAATCTTTTAAATATATTTTTATTAATTAAAATTATTTAATAATTAATAACTTCCATCAAGTCTGAAGCTTCCATTCGACTAAGTAAAACTGTTTTTCCAACACGTTCACAATCAATTCGAAATAAGCCGTCGCCAGCCTCTTGGCCAAATGCAAAAAGTTTTTGAAGGTTAATTGCATCTAAATAGTATTTTTGCAAAAATATTTTTTGAAAATTTTAATGAGTAATCAGTATTTGCTAATATAATATAGTCTCAAGTTATGCAGGAAATTTATTAATTATCAAAAAACTTTTTTAATTATTATTTTCAGGGAAAAATGGAAATAATTTTTACAATTTTTGCTTTGTCGATGAAACTTTTGAACGGAAATAGAATTTTTTGGAATATATTCTCGTTTTTCCTGTTGTTGCGACCTATTCTCCATTTTTATCACCTATTACAGCCAAAAATCCAACCCTAATATCGAGGGCTTTCGAATGATATAAAATTCATTCGAGTTGTGGATTTAGAATTTAGTGGATTTAGAAAAATTAGTGGATTTAGAATTTAAGTTTAATATTCCTTACCCGTTATTATATCGTAATCATCAAAATTAATCTACAAAACAAATTTATTTAAATCAAATTAAAATCAAAATTACTTCAGTTTTCTTTTTATTATTAGCGGAACATAATTTTGCTGCTAATATTGCCGCATCCAATTGCCCATCTTTGACTTTCATGTGATTAACGTTGTAAATAACTACACCGTGATCTTGACGTAATTTACCTCCAGGCCAATAAAAGGATTCTAATGGCATCCCAGGAATCTAAAATTAATTGAAAATAACCTTTAAATTAAATTTGAATATTTTTTGAATATAAATATTATTTTTTAAAAAAAGTTTATTTTTCTTTAAATAAAAGTAACCCGCCAAAATGACGGGGTCATCCTCCTCGAGCCTCCATTGATAAGAGCCTATTCTTTCAACATTTTTAGTTGATGATGCCCCACTTTTCCCGCTTAAATTAACGAGTGGTAATAATCCATAAGGCTCTTCATCTAATCCGTCGAAAAGCCAAAAACCTTCAACTTCATCATTTTGGTGGTTTTGGGCTGAAGCCATTTTCTTTTACTTAAAAATAAATTAAAGTTTAAAATTTATTTTTAAATGCCTAGGCTAAGATATATAAATTATAGAAATTTTAAAGTAAAAATTTGACAAATCCTCTCACTAGATAGTCAATATCACCAAATCTTCATGGGATATATCAAGCTATATTTCTTAAAGAATTGAGCTAAAATGTTTAAAATATACTAAGAACAGGCTGGATATATTGATTGATTTCTGTCGATTGGATCACTCTCCTTAGGCAATTCCCAATGATTGAAAGGAAGCTAAGTAACTTAAATTCAAGCATTTGTGTTTGTTGGATATTTTATTCTTCAACATTAGAAAAGCTTTGGAAAAGATATATTAGTATTTTTAGGAAATTTATAGAAAATTAAAACAATTTAATGTTATTTTTACAGGTGGAGAATATTTGGGATAAGCCAATCTCTAAATGTAAGGGTAATTTAACTAAGTCAATCATTATCTCCTATCTTTAGAATATGGATTAATTAAAAATATTATCCAAATATGTAAAATTAGTGGTCATTAATTTTATTAAACAAAATTAATTTTAAAGCAGAACATAAGGAATGATTTAATGAATCAATTATTAGAAAAGATTCTTTTATTCCAAATAACTGAGATAATTTTCTACATCTTTTCTTGACAGTTTGTCGAGCATTGGTTAAATCTAAATACAAAATAAAATTTAAAAAAGAATTTGCAATAAAGTTATATAATCTACATAAATATAGAAATAAAAAATTCTGATCAATGAAAACATTTCGTCAAAAAGAAGTCATCGATCTTCAACCCCAATATTTTTTCTTCAAATTTAATTAAAGAATTTACCTCATTTATTTTGATTAGCATGACCGCCAGCTTGGAATCCTGCATTTGGACCTGCATTAGTCCATGGAGTTCCATCAGCTTTATGACCAGCATTTGGCCCTGCATTTGACCAAGGTTGACCTCCGCCTTTATTTCCAGCTCCTCCTCCACCAGCGGCAGCTTTACTTCCTCCACCACCACCACCACCGCTTTTACTTCCGCCACCACCACTTCTTTTTCCTCCTCCGCCACTTCCGCCTTTACCTCCACCACCGCCTCCACTACCGCCTCCTTTGCCCATTCTTGTTAAATAAATATTAATAGCTAAGTAAACTAAAATTAAATTTGTAATTAAATTATTGAATGAAAAATTTGAAAAAATCCATTTCAGGCGGTAGATAAATCTAAACCAAAATGAAGCAAAAAATAAAAATAACTGACAAAAATATTGAGGAAAATATTAAAAAAATATTATTCACACCGAACACAATTTTGTTTACAAAGTTTTTCCAGTGCATTTCTGTTTACATTTATTTTGTTATTGTGAATAATATGTAGTAAATAAATATCAAAAATGTGAAAGAAATGGTGGCACGACGTTTCGACAATGGACTCTTCGACAAGACTTTTCGACAATGGACTCTTCGACAAGACTTTTCGACAATGGACTCTTCGACAAGACTTTTCGACAATGGACTCTTCGACAAGACTTTTCGACAATGAACCTTTCGACAACAGATGTTTCGACAGTGGACTTTTCGACAATAAATTAAAATTTTTAAATTGATTTAAAAATGACAAATATTTCCATTTTATTCAGCTAGATAATATGAAAAACAAAACTAATGAGTACCGCCGATATTACCGCCGTTTATTTTTAGAATTTGAGGGATTAATTGGATATAGGTAGTGACCGGGCCGGACCGGACTCCGGCCGGATTTCTCCGGAGTCCGGGTCCCAAATCCGTGTTTTTGCTATCTCCAGATTAAAACCGGACCGTATTAATCCGGAGAAATCCGGCCGGGGCAGGTCCGGCTCTAGTTGTAAATCCGTGATCCGGGTCCGGCAAATTTTTTACACCGGATTTGGAATTTGATCCTGCTCTTGTATTTCTTGTTTTTTTAGAAAAAGGATTTCTAACCCATGTCTATACTGAAATTAAAAAAATTTTCGATTGCAGCGCATAAATCCTAAAAATAATCGGGTGTATTCAATCAACGGCAGTACTCTATCGGCGGTACTCATTAGTTTTGTTCTTCATATCATCTACCTGAATAAAATGGCAATATTTGTCATTTTTAAATTATTCTAAAAAATTTTAATTTATTGTCGAAAAGTCCACTGTCAAAACATCTGTTGTCGAAAGGTTCATTGTCGAAAAGTCTTGTCGAAGAGTCCTTTGTCGAAAAGTCATGGAGCCGAAAGAAATCTGGTGGCCGATTAAAATAAAATATTTTTTAAGCTTTAATAAAAAATTGATTTGACACAAAAAAGTTATACAAAAAATTATCTATTTTATTTACAAAAAAATTTTTGTTTACAGCTTTCATCAATAACATTCACAAAAAATAATCGAAGAAACATATATCGTTTATCTTTGTGTATATCTGTATGTAAAAGTGCAAATTTGCCAAACCGAATAAAACGATCAAAAAATTGAAAGAAACGTTCGTAAGTATAATTAACATTTAATTCCTTAAAAAATTTATTTATTTTTTAAAATTAATTTAAATTTTAACATTTGGATGATGTATTTCCATATTTAATTGACATATTGGTATGGGGAAATATTTGGAATGCTCTGTAAAATTAAAAAAATATACATATTATTCTTTACAAATATTAAATACTTACCAACAAATTTTTCCAAAATTCCAAATTCAGCCCCTTCAACGTCAATAAGCATTAAATCAACAGGTTCTGTCTTTTGATATTTTTTTCTCAAAAATTCGATTATTCCAATTTGTGGCACCATTCTACGGTTGACTCCTTTCTTTACAACATCTTATAATTTTAATTTTTTCACAAAAAATTTTTGTTTTTCTTACCTTTCTCCCAAACATTTATTAATGTTTTGTCCAAAGATTCCCCACCAATTGCTGCTTCCAAAAATGTTCCACCCAATTCTTTTTTAACCAAATCAGAATTAATATCAGAAGAAGGATCTACAGCGTAAAAACGACATTCTGGATAAATTTTGCTTAAATTTCTTTCTGCCCAAATTGAATGCCCAACTCCTAAAAATTTGTTAAAAATTATATTTTTTTTTAAATTTTAGTAACTAAATTTAGTAATTATTCTTATAAATTAGAATTAAAAAATATTAATTTAAATTGTGAATATTTCAATTTAATTTAACACCTAAAGTTATAACGTTGCATTGTAAAGGTCTTTTAATATTATTTGAAAATTTAATAAAATATTTTTGTTCCTCATCATCTGACTGTAATCTAAATATCTCCATTTTTTCAAATTCTTTGTTCCATATTTCCTAATAAATTTAAAAATTAAATATTTAAATTTAAATAATTACCAACATTAAAATGTCTAGGAATTAATTCCCAAGTTGCCTTCACATTTATTTTTCCATTTATTTGTTTTATTATCGGCATCCCTTCCTTTTGTAAGGCTAAAGATTTTTTAAATAAAATATTTTGGTTAAAACATTCTTTTATTTTATTATTTTTTTGTTGTATTAATTTATTTAAATTTCTTTCGTGAATAACATTCCACCAAGGTAAATCCAAAAAATAAGCATTTAAATTAATTAAAAAAGAACAAAGAAAAATTGAAATAGGCATTAAAATTATTATAATAAATTTAATTTAAAAAATTTTAAATATTCTTGTAGAAATTAAAAACATTTTTATTAAAATTTATTTTTAAGTAAAATATCTTGAATGGAAAATATAATATTGAAAAAAAATAATTAGTACAGATTTATAAAGATTGCGATTTTAGATTACAAAATTTATTGGAGATCAATTGAGGTCAAATAATTAATTATTTGTCCTTTTATTTTAAAATAAAAATATTAAAATTTACAAAATACAACAATAATTTTTATTAAAATTTCAATAATCTACTCTTATTTTATTAATTAGTGTTCGGCAATATCGCTCTCGATATTATCGTGATATTTTCAGATTCTTCAATATCATTCAATATTGGCATAATATCGATAATGAATTTTTAAAGCCCTCATCTACCGAACACTATTCCTAATAACATTTTAATATAAAAATATTTAAAAGAAATAATTTTACTTTCTATAAATATGTATGTATTTTAATCTTCTTCAATAATAATATTTTTCGTCTGCAGAATACCTAACCAAATGTTCAATATAAGGAGTAGGTAATCTACGGGCACAAAATTTTTTCTGGCGTGTCCAATAATGACATTTATAAATATCTCGTAAAATAGATAATGAAGGGGAATTTTTTTTATTTTTTATTTCTTCATTATCTTCCTCAATTTTTTCACTTAAGATAGTTAAATAAAATTAAAAAATTTTTTCAAAAAATTACACAAAAAATCCAATTTTGCGGGCAGCTCGTGGCCTTTCCTTTTTTCTTCTTCTAATGGCCATACTTTGTTTTAATTGACGCCAACTTTTTGGCTTTTCTTGTTTTGATATTACACTAATTTTTTGTGATGAAGTTACTAAACGAAATGATGTAGACATTTTTATAGATATCATTCTTTTTAGTCTACTTCTAGCTGTTACAATGTCTGCATTATATGCCATAAATTCAAGAATTAGTACTTAATTTGTTAAAATTTTAAGAATGATCTTTAAAAGAATTTTACAATTAATGCAAGCTGAAAATATTGCCAATCCAAAAAGTAGAAATATTAAAGTAAAAAGAACATATCCAGGTTCTTTCATCAATCTTTCATTGGTTTGGGCTGGGACAAAGTCTCCAAAACCAATTGTTGAGACTATATTAAACATATAAATATTTATTTATAATCAAAACTAACGACTAATCATGCAATAATATGCAGAATCAAAAATTGACCAACTTTCTTGTTTGTGAAATACCCCAGCTTAAATGAAATTATTTTGCCTAAATTAATTTTTTAAATTAAAACTTGCAACAGCAATTGTAATGCATCCAATAGAGAAAGAAACAAACAATAAATGTCTGGACTTTATTTGCCATTTACTTAACCATTTTTTGTTTTTAAATAAACATTTTTGTACTTGTACAAGCATAGTTTTAATAATATGATTAATACGTTCACCAACCTTAAATTTGTGTAACAATATATGAAAATTTAAAAATTTTATTTTAAGTATTATTAAAGTTGGCACAAACAATAAATTAACTACTATAATTCTAAATCAAGTTCGGAAAAACCATATATGGTCGATAACGTCGATGTATGAAAGGCACCGAGAAGGAATGCTTATTCCCTTGTAATCTTCGGCTAAATCGCACTTCAAGATCCTGAGTGCGTGATTTTTCAAAAATTTTTGGGTGATTCTATCCTATAGGATTTTTGTATTTATCTCGCGCAGCAAATCCAAAAGTTCGAGTCGACTCCTAATATAATACATAACTTAATAACAGCAATAAACCTAAATATATTTACCGATTGAAATGTAACCAATCCCAAGGGAATTCCACCCAAAGCATAAACCATACAAAATAAACGACCGGCTCTTGTATTCGGAGTTGAATGTCCATAACCTATTGTTGATATCACCACTGTACAGAAATATAATGACCCTAGAAATTGCCATTGACGACCAGCAGAAAAAGGAATTGATTGGACGACAATACTTTCTAATTGAGCATAATCCCTTTTAAAATATTTAAATTTAATTATTTTTTTATTAATACTTTTTAGAAAATTTATATTTTTGTTGCATTAATCTTCTTTTTGCCGTTATTTCTTGCCTAGATCGTTCATCCTCTTCGTATTCAAATAAACTAAATATTATAGCACCAGCAACTAAATAAAGAAAAGTAACTCCCATAAGTAATAATGAACGGCGAGTTTGGCCACTTTTTTTGTCAGAAAGGAGTGGAAACATTCTGGAGCTAATTGAAGATCTTGGTAAGAACATTATTAATTTAATAAATAATTAAGGACCGTCGAAATATGGTTCGACAGGAAAGGAATTTTTAAGAATTAGATTTAAAAATTAGAAATTTAAATTTAAAAATTTAATCTTAGTTCTATTTTCAAAGAGATTTTTAAATAAAATTATTTATTATCTACTGTCAAACGAATGTCAAGCAAGCATTTATTCTTTTTTTTTCTATTTTACCGGAAAACAAACAAAATGTAAAATAAGTAACTGCTAATTTTAAATTTTTTTTTTAAATAAAGAAAAGAAGTTTAAATAAATAAATTTGGTCACAGAATTAAAAACATTTTTAAGATATTTTTTAGTTAGAAATATTTTATTTGGAATGCTAAATTGGTGTTTGGTTTAAATAAATAACGGGAGTCGATTACTAATTTTATTGAGGGGCTTTGGCATATACCATTTTGGGGCTTTGGCATATACCAATAAAAAAAGGCATTAAAGGAAAAGACAAAAAAAGAGTCCGACTACTAAAATGGATGAAGCTAATGTCCAAAATAAATTAAGTATGCAAAAATAGGCAAAGGAAATTTAAATTCAGTAAAATATAAAATAAACAATAAAAAACAATAATTTTATAAACAATTTTATTTTAATAATACAAAAAAGTCCAAGAAGAAATTTTTATTTTCTTGCTTATTACAAAAAGTTTATTCAGTAACTCCAAATATATTTTTGATCCCATTTATCTATCAATTAATTAATTAATTATTTTTAGTTTATTTAATAATTACCTTTAAATTTTTATTAAATATTTATTTTCTTGTTTTTCTTTTAACTGAAACTTCCCAAGTTCCTCTTTTACTAATTATTTATTTATTTTTTGGATTAATTACTACACAACTAAATATAATTTGTTTTTTCCTCTTCCAATTTTCCTCGTATTTCTTTTTTACCTCACATACATTTAAAGGAAAACTGCTTCCTTTCAACCTAATAACAATGTACTGGACTTGATTTTATCTTTTATTTTAATTCCTTTATTGTTTATTTATTTTTTTAAAAGAGTTGAGCGACAACTTTTTTGACACGATGGGTGGGGAAAAGAAAAAAATAATATTTGCTAAATAATTTCAAAAAATTGGAATTAAAATTTTAATTGAATTATGTATGATTGGATAATGGGATAATTAATTTTAATTGAATTATGAATGCTTAATTACCTATCTAGTTAATTTTTAAATTATTTTGAGAAATTCTTTCTTGGAAAATTTCTACTCCTTTGAATTAAAAATATATTTACTTTCCTTAGGTATCTTTATCCTATGTACTGCATATATGTTCTTGATGAAAATAACAGAATCTCAGAAAATAAATAACAGAAAGAAAATAACAGAAATCTATTTGATTTATGTATAACTATTTAATAAAAAATAAATAATAAATTTTTAATTGCCAATATATACTTTATCGTGTTATAAATATGATTCCCTTTTGGATTAAAAAGGAAATAACCTGATCATCAAAAATTTCTCTGTTTATCTCTTACCATGCAACAATGATTTAGGCAAATAAATATTTTTTTATAATTTATTTTTCTTTACCTTTTCAACACTTTTTTGTTTTGTTTTTTTATTCTCATTATTCGTTTATGAAACCCTCCTCTTTTTATTTTTAATGGGTGTCCGGCTCCATAAAAGCCGTCAAACAAGCGAACAGATACCAATCGCTTTTGCACTGCTTGCGGGCCTTCCCTCATTCCTTTTTTCCAATTTCCTCCTCATATTTGTAAATACATAAAGCAATATAGCTAACCAGTCATTTAACAGGTATTTAAACTTTTTTATATTAAATTCTTTAATATATAAGCTTTAGACTTTTATTTTTCAAATGAAAGGACAATTCTTCGTTTATTTCATCATTATATAATTCCTCTCTTTAATAATTGCTTTATCTAATAATATATGTATATCTAGTTATTTTTTAATAATTTTGATTAAAATTAGTCTTTTTATTTTAATATCTGATAAATCCACCTTATTTGATAAATCCATCAATTAAAAGCATCCCTATTATAATCCTCATTTATTTCTTCAAGAAAGTAGAAATGTTATTTTTATGAAAAGTATTTTACGAATTTATCTCAAAGGATACATATTCGGAATTTTCACTAATTTGTCAAAAAAATTTTATTAACTTTTTATTTAAAATTCCAAAAATTTAATAATCTTAGCTTTTCATCCATTATTGTTTCTTTCTGTTTAATCGCTTATTTATTTAAATACTCAATCGCCCAGTATGAACGCCCAAAAATATGCATATTATTTTTCTTTCATTTTCGATTAAAACCGGAGAAAGATAAACATTGCTAATAAAAATAATAAAAAGATATTTGGGAAAGATTTGAAAATTAATAAAGAAAAATTATTTAAAAAAATTTTTGGAGATATTTATTTAAGCAGTTTTAAGAGAGAGAGATTTAAGCAGTTTTTTTATGATCAATAGATAATAAAAACCTTCATTGTCATTCAGTTAATTAATTAAAAATTAAAATAGTTCTTCCTTGTAGAACTGTTAAACAAAATAATAGTACAATATTTTGTATTATAGTTAACTGACAGATACCATATAGAATTTTAATCAAAATATATTTAATACATATATCCATTTAAAATAAAAATGATTTTAGATTATGGATATTGATCCGGTAGAGTATAAGGAACGTCAAAAAGAGGCTGACATTCTAAGGCAGGTTGCCTTTCTTGGTGTGGTAAGTCATAATTTTTTAAATTAATATTAATTCTGGGTGCGACATTTCCGGTCCAAAATTTGCAGCCTAAGGATAAAATAATATTAAACTCCGAAATAAAAGTGTGGAATGATTTTGTAATTCCATTTAATATTGCCCTTCAAAAATATGCGTGTGTCGAGCCATAAGTGTGCCGCAATCCTAATTTATTTTTAATAAATAATAAAATTAAAATTAGTCGGCAGCAATAATAGCAACATTATTTTCAATTTTATCTATACCATTACTTTATAATTATCTTCAACAAATTCATTCACAAATGCAGCATGAAGTAGAATTTTGTAAACAAAGGACAGGCAATATTTGGAAAGAGGTTGGAAGAGCACAAGTGATAGCTGGAGTAGATGACAATACAGCATTTTTCTTGGAAAGGATTCCAAGACAGGCTGGATATGATGTAAAATAGCTTTTAAGAAATTTATTTGATGATGTATTAACTCCAGATTCCCCCTCCAGGGGCAACTGTTGGCCCTTCAGCTGCTACTCCAGGTTCTATCCAGGGTCATCAAGCCGCATCAGCAGCACCGTCACCAGCTGCCCCATCAAGTGGTGCCCCCAAAATACCAGCTTCTACATTAACTGCTTCTACATCAAGATATGCTTCACCATCTTCTGCTGCTCCAGCTTCTTCTGGCCCTTCGTCAGCAGTACCATCCTCTTCCGGCTATCAAAGACAAGGAACATTTGGAGCTGGAGGAGGTGCTCCATCTGGTGCTGGACCTTCAAGTCAAGGTACTGGAGCTGTTCCAACATCAAGTCCTGTTGCTACTCCAGGAGCTGGCCCAACTTATGCTACGCCAGGAGCTGGTCCAACTACCGCCACTCCAGGAGGCAGCCCAAGTTATTCAACGCCAGGAGCTGGTCCTACTATCGCCACTCCAGGAGGCAGTCCTACTTATGCTACACCGGGAGCTGGCCCAACTTATGCTGCAGGCACAACTCCAACACCAAGTGCAGGAACTAGCCCAGCGCAAGGCTCCAGTCCAGGCGGGGGCCGAGGAACTGGAGCAGGATCAGCAACTGGCCCGGGACCAACTTCAGGTCCCGGACAAGGCGCAGCCAAGCCAGGACCAGGTTGTTTTAATTGATACATAAATTATTCATCATTACAATATTGTAGTTGGAACAGGTGCGGGAACTGCAGGAGCAAGACCTGGCGCACTGCCTTCAGCACGTCAACCAGTGTCACCTGTAAGAGGCGCTGGACGCTCGGGTGGTGGAGGAGGAGGATGTTGTGGTTGTGGCGAGAGTCCACCTGGCCCACCTGGTCCTCCAGGAACACCTGGAAATGATGGAGCTGTGAGTTTATTTATGTTTTGTAAATTTTCTTAAATCGGTTAATTTTAAAGCCAGGAGAGCAAGGTCAACCAGGCAAAAATGGACCTGATGGTACTTTGAAATTAACATAATATTAAAAGTTATACATATATGCATAAATTAATATCTATTTAGCACCTCCACCGGCTCCCGCACCTCAAGTCGAATTGTAATTATTTTGTCTTGTCTATTGTAATATTAAAATATACTTTTATTTAAAATTAGCTGTCAAAACTGTCCTCCCGGTGCAGCTGGACCGCCAGGACCACCAGGACCAAAGGGTCCAGCAGGTTCAGTTTTTCTTATATTAATTGATATTCTTTACTATTTCTAATATTCAAATTATTAATGCTTTATTTATACTAGTTTATATAAAATTAATTTGTTTAGGAGCTGCTGGAGCAGCTGGAAAAGATGCAGATGGTGGGATTCGTGGTAATCCTGGACCGCCAGGACCTCCTGGCCCTCCTGGAACACCTGGCTCTGCAGGAGATGCCGGAACTCCTGGACAGCCTGGAACACTTAGTCTGTTAAATTTTTATTCAAGTGTAAATAAGCACTGTTTCAGAAGAAGTACCTGGCAAACCCGGACCTCCTGGTCCACCAGGAGCCCCTGGTCCTGCAGGAACTGATGGACAACCAGGCAATCCTGGCAAAAATGGTTTGAAGTTAAGTAAAATATCTAATCTTTTAAATATTAAAGGAACTGATGGAAAGGAAGGGCCACCTGGAGAAACAGGACCGCCTGGTTCACCAGGAAAACCTGGTAGTGATGGTGAAGCTGGTCCTCAAGGAAGTCAAGGCTCTGGGTTTGTTTATTTCTATACATAAAAAATATTCTAATAACTTTTGTTTCCTTCTTTAAATTTAAATAATTTTTCAGTGGAAGTTGTGACCATTGCCCACCTCCAAGAACTGCTCCTGGCTATTAAAAAATATAAATTTATTTGGAATTTATGTAGACAAAGTTAATAAATGAAAATTAATTTTTAATATAGTTACATATATTTCTTTGATTGTATTGTCATTTTGATGAACTCGATTTGATATTTAATGAATATAAAATTCTATTAATAAGGAATTAACTGGGGTAGCAGAATCAAAAAAGCAGAAAATATCTTACATTCGTATTTAGTCAAATTTATAAAATTTATAAACAAATATTATTTATTAATTTTTAAAATAATTATATATATTTTTTGGTTAATAATTTGGTTAATAATTCATTTAAATAACTAAGAAATACAAAAAATATACATATAATCCAATTTTCTAATTATTTCCTCCATTTTCAACCTTTACATCTTCATTTTCCCCATTAATTTCAATATTTCCATTCTCCGACAACATTGGTTGATCACTCTCTTTTTGGATGGGATTTGAATTATTAGTTGCTGTACAAGTAAATATTGCTGCTTTTCCTGAGCCAATTAAACAAAAAATTCCATTACAGAAGAATAACAAAACTGCATGCCCAATAAAAATTCGTGCCCATTCACTTGGTAATGAGACGTTTGGTGTTAATAAATAAACAATTGGGGGAACAAGAAGCATAGCAATACACATTATTATCTAAAATAATTAATTTCTTTAACCCCCCATTCCAAAACAATTTAATAGTTTTCTAAAGATTATTTACTTGTATTTTTGCACAAATAAAATAAGCATATTGCCTTCCAACTAAAGTCGAAGATTTAAAAAATCCCCCAGTATTAAATCCCAACATTGCAACAGAAAGAATAATAAATGAAAGAACAATCCAAGAAGACAAATGTTGGGTAAAAGATAATGCCAAAAGGAAAATAGACATTACACTATTTTAATTTAAATTTATTATTTAAAAAATAATTTTTACCAAAAAGATATGGAATTGAAGATTTTAACCTTAATTTAGAATAAAATTTAAATTTAAATATTTACACCTTTAATGTTTCATCTATTGATATTTTATCACTCAAAATTCCAGCAAATATTTTTACACAAAGCTGTAGTAATGTTGGAAATGCTGCTGCAAAGCCTGTACTTAAAGTTGCATATTTAAGAACCTTAAAAAGTATTCCTAATTTTTGTAAAATTAAATATAAACTTCGCGGATATATATTGGTGAAGACATTATCTATATATATATAAATATTTCTTTAAATTATCAATTAATAATTAATTACCATCATTTGTATTGAAAACCTATATATAAATTTAAAAAAATTTAATTAAAAATATAATTAAAAAATTTTTACATATTTCCAATAGCTGCAACACAAATTGCCCAAACAGCTTTGTTAGTACAAATTGATTTGAATGGAAACTATATATGTAAATATTATTTTATGTTATGAATTCTAATATAATTAGGTACTTTAGAATTGTGTTTGTAACGTCCATCAATAACTGTTGATTTCCCTTCAGTTATTATTCTCAATTCTACATCATTTATTAATTGATGTTCAATAGCTGTATCTCTAATTTTTTTAAAATAAAATAATTTATTTTCTAAATTAATTTTATTTCTAACCTATAAAATATCCACCAAAGGCTAATTAATCCCAAAGTAATCAAAGCATGAGCATAGAAAGCAAATTGCCAACCAAATATTTTTGCACTGCAAAGAGCCCCAGACAAAGGCATTGTAATTACTGGAGCTAACTTTTAAATTATTTTAAATAAATAATTTAAATAAAAATATATGCCTGTATAAAGCTAGTTAACATTCCATTAAAAAGACCATTTTCAATAAGGCTAGCCCATTCAGCAGTTACAGCACTTTAATTATAAATAAATAAATAAAATATTGTAGAATTACCCAATAACAGGAAAACAAACAGCAAATCCAATTCCTTGAATTAATCTTGCAATTAAAAATGGAATAAATCCTTGAGAAGCAGCGCATGGACATATTGCTGTGCTTATTGCCGAAATAAGTCCAACGATTGTAAATATTTTACTTAAAATATTTAAATTATATTTTAATTTTTGAATATTTAAAACCGGCATCCATATCGTTTAATTCCAACACCAATTCCGGGAATTGCGAGAAGGGCACCTAAAGCAATAATTCCAAGAAGTAAGGATTTTTGTGTTGAAGTATAATAATGATCGGCATATTTTTCTATCATCTTCACTCTACCATTTATAACACCATCCCATGAAATGTTATTCAATTCTATATGCTAAATTAAAATTTTATTTGATAGAAGATAAACAGAATTTTTAATAGTAACATTATCAAAATATTCTAAATAATATTTAAGAGAGAAAGACAAATTAAATTGGAGTCTTTAGATCAAAGCTAATGAAAAAAATGAAATAATGGTCGAATTAAACCATTTCCTATTATTTAACTAAATTCAATTATTAACATCTAAAATGTGACAAAGAAATACATATAAAAATGTAAAAAATATAATTTTAATTTTATTTAATTACAAGTACTATTGCCGTTTACCCCTCAAGGACCAAAAGTTTTCTCTATATATTAGTATTTGGTAATTTAAAATGTCCTCGGCCTGATCAACACTTCTATAGTTTATCGTTCCAAATAATAGATCATACATAGCTTGCTCAAAATTTTTTTATAATTTTTATATTATTATTTAACCGAATAAACTATCATTTATTATTACCTCATCCAATTTAGAATACAGGGGTATTTGGGGTGTAAACGGCAATATACTTAATAATTACTTCGGGCCTGACGTTTCTCCATTCACTTATGTTATCAAATTGCCCTTCTAGTTGAGACCTTACTTCGATACTCTTTTCAAATTTTTGTAGCAAATATTCCTTTAGATTTAGCATAAAATTTTCATCAAAATTTGTCAAATTAAAACCTAAAATTTAAGTAAATTAGACGAAAGTAATAATTATACATATTTCTATTTAGAACTAGAAACATTGTACATATGTGAGAATTTTTAAATTTACCAAAATATTCTTCACTTAATTTAAAGTTTTGTCACAATTTTTATATTTAAATAATTTAAAATAAATCCAAAATTTACCATTAAAATCAATATTTTTTGGATCCAATTTCTCCCCAACTCTTTTAACTGCCATTTCTCCAATTTCCATAGCTACCATTTTTAGTAATCGAAAAAATAATTGAGGGTTTTGTATAGCTAATTTAGAAGAACTTTTTCTTAGCCAGCTAGTTGAATCTAAAGAAGGTAATTCTATGCCTAATGATGGGAAATTATTAAATCCATCTGAAGTTGATTTTGAAATTGAAATAGAACTAGTAGAGGATTTACTAGATAAATGTCTTTCTTCAAAAGCAGATTCAAAATTAATATTTTCAAAAACATCTTAAATTAAAAAAAATTTTTTTTAATTTCACTAATTCTTTTACCAATTCCAACATCAATTGTAAAATTTTTCCAATGAAATTTTTCCTCAGTGATACATAAAATTGTAAAATTTAAACAAAGAATATTTCCCAACATCATTGAAAGACATAATAAAGATATTATTAAAATAATATATCGGAAACGACCATTAAATATTTGGTGGACAGACATTTTTTTAATTAAAAATAATTAATTTTAAGTAATATATTTTACAAATTAATTACTAAATTGATTAGTTGATTAAAGGAGAAGAAATTAAAATGAAAATAGTGATATAGAAATTAATAAAGAATTTAATTTTTTGTATAAAAAATACGCGTATTAATTTGAAGGTCATTTTTTCTTTATTTTTTGTAAAAAAATAATTCAATAATTTAAGAGAAATTTGAAAAAATAATAAATACTTTTATTATTAATTTTAAATTAAAATAAATTTTTTAAATAATTTAATCTCTAATCTCGCTAATGTTAAAAACATTCATTGAAAATATTGACGTCAAAACTCTTGAATATTAATTCATGGAAGAGGATTTAATAAATATTTATTAATGATTTATTAAAAAAATTCTCGTTTGAAGATTGAGTAAAAATGTTTTGATGAAAATAAATAAATTTTTAAGTTAATTGACAAATTAATCCAACAGCTGTTAAATCTTTTCCATGAAATAAAAAAATGGTATATTTAATTGAAGAAATAATCTTAGAGCTTCAACGATGAAATATGGGTCTTGTTCTTGTTAATAAGTCGAATAAATGTTTACGATCTTTAGTTAATTTTTCTTCTAACTTCATTTAAATCGGAATTAATTAAAATCTCCAATGAAGAATTTAAAAATCTATTTACTATACCAAATTATACCAAAAAATTCCCGTACAATTAGGCGGTGCAGCAAAAAATGCTAAAAATATGATTTTCTGCAGAATGCCTTTTACGGACATGTGGACGGCGAGCTGGACATTTTCCAAGTTTATTAAATAAGTTTTAGAAAAAGAATCTTAAAATATTTTTATACAATTAATATATTTAAATGAGATCAATACATATATTAATCATTTTAAATCAACTATGAAATTAAAAAACACTCGTTTCTCATAAAAATTAATTTTCTTTTTGATTTTCATTTCTCAACCAAGTCTAAAATTATTTTTAAAAATTATTATTTAAAATTTATCTATCAATTTATTTACCTCATATAAGCACTTTTTCTTTTTCCAAATCGCATATAAGCACTCTTTCTTTTTTCCATTGGTTGATTTTCTGCCATTAATCCATCAATGCTGATATATTCGGAATCAGGGATTTGATTAGCTTCGTTTACTCCTCTTTTTCCAAATCTGTTAAAATAACAAAATTTAAATTATAAATTTCAGGAATTTTTAAAATATATTTAAATTATTGTTTTTAAAAAATAGAAAATATCTTTTTTTGTTTATTTTTTGTCATTTCAATTTTTTAACTAAAATTTATAAAAATTAACCCAAAATTAACTTAAATTTAAAATATTAATAATTAAAAATGACAAATATTTCGTGACAACAATATTTAAAAATGTTAAGAAAATTAAAACGCAAAAGGAAATCACGCATTTCAAGTTCAACAATACAAATAAAATTTATTTATGTAATAAGGAAGGATTATTTGGATTTTTTAAAATAATTGTATTTTATATATAAATATTTACAAATTTTTTATTAAACAAAGAAAGACAGTTATGTAAGAATCAGATTTAAAAGGTAATGGAAATCAGATAAAATTATTTTTAGGTAATTTAAATGGTTTTCATTCTGACTATAAATTAAAGTTTTTATTTTTAAGTATTTATGAGTTTGAGTTAAAGATTCTCTAAATCAAAAATTTATTTTTTATGTCAGCACGATCCTGGAATAAATTAGAAGATTCAATAAGATAACAAAAAATTTTTCAAAAAAAAGTTCATTGACAATTACAGTAATTGTCATAATCACGAACAAAAATTAATTTTAGATTCCTTAAATCTTTTAGGTTTTAGATTAGTTAATTTTTGGAAATTTAGATTGCCAGCTTTAATAAATATTTTTTTAAAGTTTCATTAATTTGATTAATATCCATAAAATATCAAATACCTCATATAAGCACTTTTCCGTTTCCCAAGCCGCATATATGCTGATTTACGTTTTTCCATCTGCACTGGCGGTGATAAAATTCGGCATTCAGCCAGATTGGGGAATTGTTGGCATAATTGTTTAATTTCTGCTAAATTACTTTCAATATTTGTTTCGTCATAATTTGCTGATATAAATATTGTTATATTAACTAATAATAATGAAGTTATTATTAAAAGTTGATTTAAATTAAAATTGTTGGATTTTGAAATATTTGGCATTTTAAATGATGTATTTTTAATTAATTAATTTTTCAAAAGAAATTTAACTAAAAATATATTAATCTTTTTGATGTTTAATAAAATAGTTAATTAATTAATTCTGTTGCAGATTAATATATTTTCTGCCGGTTTTTGAGACTTGCTTAAACTAAAAAAGAAAAGAAAATTTTTTCTAATATTAATAAAATAAAATGATAAATATTGCATGAAATTATTTAATATTTAAATAAATAAATATATTTAATAATTATATATATGAGAGTTTTTAGCATTTATTTAGTATTTATTAAGAAAGTCACGAAAATTAAAAGAAAAGTTATTTTGTTTCTTTAATTCTATTGTCATTTAAAAAAAGTATTTATTTGTGCGTGAGAAAAAAGTAAAATATAATCAAAAAAATATTTAGTAAACGAAAAAAATTTTTCTGAATAAAGAAAAGAAATATATATACTAAATTGTTAATTTAATAAAATAAATAAAATAAAAAATATTAATTAAAACATAATTTAAAAAATAAAATTAGGTTAATTAGCATAGGATATTTTCATATTTATTTTTGAAAATTTTCTGGATTATTTGGACTTAATGATAGAAAAAAATATTTTTAGCTATATGGATTTTAATAGTTTAATTTATTAGAAATCTTATAAGAATTTAAAATAACAAAATGAAATCATTTTTAAACAAAAACCCCTTTAAAAACACAATAAACCCACACAAATACAAATTATTATTTAATGGAAAAGTTTTTTTTATTAAATTTAATTTAAACATTTTCCTGTTTATTTTATCGTCTAATTTCTTATTATTTAATTTAATTTACTCAATTTTTGTTTTTAAATTAATTACCAGTTAAATTCATAGAAAAAGTTCAAATAAATTTGCATTTATTTAATTAAAAAATATTTTTAAGAAAATATTTGAGTGATTTGTATGTGAAATAATTAAAAAAATATTTTTAGGAAACAGTAAAAATAAAAATAATACTTTAATTATTTATTAAGGAATATTTAAAATTATTTTATTGTAACTTATGTTTATATTCGAAAAACTAGGGTGTGCTTATAATTTTCTGACAGTGTATATTAAAATAAATTATATGTATATTTATTAAAATATTTATTTAAATATAAAAAATGCTAGTTAAGTTTTCCCACTAATTTTAAATCCTTTAAACAATCTATTTAGAGAATGTGACAATTTCCGGTTTTTTCAATAAAGAAATAGAAAAGACACATTAATTTTATGCATTATTGTCTGAGGATTAAGAAATAAATTTTGATTTATTGGTTACTCTTTAAATCCCCAGAAATATCTTTAACAGTTTATGGCCGAGCTCAAGCAAGGAGATAAATTTAATTTATCTAATTTTTCTTGACTTTAATCTTGAGCCATTTATAATATATATATGATAGGTATGACATAATCGGATCTCTTTATAATATACTCCCAGTAATTTATACAATTTGATTCATTGTACAGCCAAATATTTTCCAATTTTCTTATGTCAATTAATGGATTTAATCCTAAATGAATTTTAAGCTTTAATATCTTTAGATAATACTCTAAGTATAAATGGATATTCTTAGATAAAAATTAAAAGTATAACCAACTTAAAACATTTATAAAAGGAATATATTTATAAATATTAATATTATTTTAACTAAAATAGAAAATTAAATATTTTAAGAAAAATTAAGTAGATAAAATATTATAAAATTATTTATATGTATCACCTTTAAATTGTTAAATAATTTTTTAAAAATTATAAAAATAAAGTCACACTTTAGGCCACAAGAAGAATTGATGAAAGAAAATAATTATTATTATTTAAATAATTAAAGGTATTTTGAAAAATTAAATTTTTTAAGAGTTTTTTATTAGAAATAAATGTTACTTTTTAAAAAAATAACTAAGTAAAAATAATAAAAAGTTACTTTTCCGTTTTAAGAAAAAAATAAGTTGGTGGCAGTGGCCATAAACAAAAAATGGTATTCGAATGTTCTAATTTAATTAGCTAATTTTTAACTCAACTTTTTATTTCAAAGTTGAATTTAGATAAATTTAGTAAATGAAATAATAAAAACGTTTTTGTTATGAAAATTGTGAAACATTTAAAGTTGAAATTTTATTAGCATCTAAAAGGAATTTTTATTTTTAGTTTAACAACACTAGAGGATATATGTATGTATTGATAGATAGAAAAAAATAAATTTATATATTTATCTACAGATTTTTATTTTTTTAATTTATATATTGTATTTAATGCTAGTAATAGAAATTTGAAACGAATAACTCAGCACTTCTTTAAAAAGTGCTATTTAGCAATTTCTATTCTAGAAATTCAAAGGAACTGTTACTTTATTAAATAATTAATTTTTAAATTAAAATCCAAATTTATTTTATAAATTTATTAAAACTTTGATTATCTATATAAAATAAAATAAATCAGGAAAAATTTTTGCACTATTTTTTGCAATAGCTTTGTATAAATTTTAAATAAATTTAGAGAAATTAATTTTCTGTGAATCTGAATAAAAAAAAAAGAAAATATATGTTGCAGATTTTCTAGAACGGAAATACTACTAATTATAAACTTCGCTCTCCCTTTTTTGTTACGTCTTCAAAACTCGTGAGAACCTGCTAAATTTTTATTTTTTAGAAATAAAGGAAGTTATTTTAATTAGTATTTATTTCCGGAATATTTTAGAAAATAAAAATAATTTTAAATATAATTTAGGGAAAATATTGTAAATAAATTTATTAAAAATTTTGAAAATGATTTTTATAAATAATTTAAATTTTTGGCAGATTTTTTTAAAATTAGTTCAGAAAGATTAATTAAGGAAATTCTAAGAAGGAAATAAAAAAATTTAATTTAAACAAAAAATTATAGAATAAATATAAAAAGGGGAATATTTTAATTTGTGTATTTTATAAATAGGTATTTAAACTAGTAATATGTACTATAATATAAGCCCTAATATATACCGTAAATACTCTAATATAAGCCTTGGGTTTATATTTTCAATGTGTCTCCTCAGATGGGCTTATATTAGAGGTGTAGGCTTCTACAAGAGGAAGGATTATATTAGTGTATATACGGTATATACAAATATTTTTTTGTAAATAAATATTTGAATAAAATATTCTTTGTATTTTTTAAAGATTTTAATACAATTAAAATTAATTTTTAAATTTTTAATTAATTTAAATAAATTTAAAAGGAAATGATGACATTTTGTCCTTTCGTGATAAGTAAATGTTTTTATACCCTTAAGGAAAATCTTTTTAATTAAATCATTGAATTAAAAAAATACAAATTCTAAGAATATATTTACAAGAAAATAGTTAAGAATTAAATTAAAATAAAGGGGTTAAGAATTTTTAAAGAATTTTTTCTTCAAGTGTGGGAGAATATTTAAATAAACAAAAAAAGGGAAAATCTGTGTGGCTTATTTTTTAAAAGAAAATTTTAGGAATCATGGTAGGTACTTTCTTATTTTATTCTCAAAAATTCCATAAAAAATGTCCTTTTTATATTTCTTATGAGAACTAAATTATTACTTGATTAAAATATATTAATTTGGTTTTTGTTCTAAAATAGTACATACTTAATTTTATAAATAAAGAACATATTAAATAATTTAAAAACAAAAGAGAGAATGTTTTTTTAATATTTGTTAATTTCTAAAGAATTGTGTCATTGAAAATTTAGATATTAATTGTTCAAAAATTAGAAATCTAAAAATAAAATATTGAAAATAAAAATTATATATTTTATCTTAAAAATAAAAGTAAATTACTATATACCTACGTATATAGATTTCTTTAATTATTTGTTTTTCAAAACTTATTTACGTAACATTTAAATATCCTTTTCTATTTATAAAGTACAAAAACTATCATATGTAGATTCTCCTTATAATTTGAAACAAACTCAAGCAAAACTAATTAGTTATCCTTGAATGATTTGTCATCTACAATAATAAAACAATTATCTATTCGAATAGACGGACAGGATATGATGCTTATAAAAGACAAAATTTTATTCTTATTCTTAAGCTTATGGATTAACATTAATTACCGGATTAACATTAAACGCTGTACAGATTAAAATTAATTGAAGTCAATTTTATATTGATCATCCTCAAATAAAAAATTACTTATATGTAGACGATAATAATAAAAATTAAAAAAATAAAATATAGGTAATAACAACAATATTAACTACCCCTTACATTTATCAAAAGACAATAAAAAGTAACAAATAGACTTTAAACCTAATTTAATATCTAGCCTACTTCAAAAAGAAACTTTCTAAAAACAGAAAAGTCTAGACCAAACAAAATACTTAAGAAAAGTCTCGAGCCTTGGCTCACAACAACAAGTTTTTTGACAGCTCTAGGGACGAGAATTGGTTAAAAAACAATTTTTCAGACAAGTCATAAATGTAAAAGTTATTTTAAATGGGACATTTTTAAAATGAAATAACAAAAGTTTCGTAAAATATTCATAAGCATTACTAAAAATATTTTTTTGCACTCAAAATAATTTAATTTTGCACTAATCATTATTAGTATTGTTGTTTTTCTTGTTGGAAAATAACTTGAAAACATATTAACTTTAAAATAATTAGGGATATATTTTTAAATTAATTTCTTAAAAATCTGGCCTTTTAATTTTAGAATAAAAATATATTAATTAAGATAATTAAAAACATCATAAAAATTAATAAATATATATACGTATGTACAAATAAACAAATTTAAAGTTAAAATTCATCTAAAAATTTCAAAAAGGAATTTAAAAAATAAGCACAGATTTTAACATTTATTTTAAAGATAAATTACATATTTGTTAAATATCTCTTTAGATACAGAATTATTGTGTTTTTTACGTTATATTGAGTACTGTCCCGTTTGCCACGTTTTGCCATATTCAATAAAAATAACAAAACTTTTTAATTTAATTCAAGATATATCCAAATCTCAAAAACATTAATTATAATAACAATATTATTATTATGAAACTAAAAATAAGAAAACTAACGTTTTATTAAAAATATTAAATATTTACTAAAGTACAAATGCACTTATATTTAAAAATAAATAAATATATTTTTAAATAATCACGCATATGGAAAAAGGAAGAATTAAATGAAAGAATCCATTTTAAGATTATTTTTTATAAAAAAATTATTTGGTTAAATAAAATGAGAAAATAAGCTTTTTGATGGAGTGATTTTTTGTTTGTTTTTTGTATATAAAAATGGAAATTTGAGAAAAAATAATATGTATACCGGAAAAGAAAAAATATAGTAAAGAAAATTTGAAAAAGAGTGGAAAATATTTAAAATTATTTTAAAGAATAAAGTTAAATTTAGACGAGATCTTAAAGTGTTGTTGACACTTTTTTGTGTTTTTGGAGATTTAGTGAAAACCCCAAAATTGGATCAAAAATTAATATTTTACAAATTAACCCCCTTTTTTAATAAAACTTTCAAGGACTTCACCATTTGTTTTTAGATATGTACTATTTAATTTATAAAAAATTAAAAGCATATAGAAATATGTACAAAAAATAAAGAGAGAATATTTTTTAATTCAAAATAAGACAAAACAAAATCTTTCTATTTTTTTGTTTTGTTTTTCTTAATTTTTCTGTTTAATTTTGACATAAAATTTATTCATCATTTTGAATTAAAATTTATTTTAAAAATGGATGACCTTTAACAAAGCCACACATATTATTCCTCATATATAAAAATATATTCTCCATACAAATTAAAAACAATTGAATGTATTACTTCAATTGTTTTATTATTTATTATATTTTTATCTTCACTCTTCCTTTTTTTCTTCTTTAATTTGTCATTTGGCATTCATACATCTAAAAAGCATTTCTTAACCAAAATTTATTCTCTTCAGGGACTCTTCTTCTTCTTAACCTTTCAATTAGCCAAGTAAAAAATAAAGTATCTGCAAGATGATAAAATTGTAAAAAATGATGAGACAAAAAATTAAGAAAATTAAGAAAATTAAGAAAAAAAGAAGTTTTTAGTTAAAATTCAGAAACTTCAAAGAAAATGAAAAAAGAAAAAAGTTGCATTTGTTGGTGAACCTGGAAGAAATAAACTTTTATTTAAAGAATATTACTGATGTCATAAAAATTGAAAAACAAGGACGATTTAAAATAACTAATTTGGAAAAAACTTAATTTTAAATTAATTTAAATTAATAAGTTTTAATTAAATTACAATAATTGTTACAATAATTTGTCTTGAAATTATAAAGCATAAAGTAATGAATTACACTTAAATAATTAATCCAAATTTTCATAATAAAATAACTAATTTTAATCTAGTACGAGCAAAAATAAAGATTTGACTTCTTCCAAAACGCCGTATGAGGCTAAAAAGAAAAAATTAAAGCCATAGACTTTTAATAATTAACATAATGTTCTCCACAAAATATTTAATCAATCTAATTAATAAAAATCTTTTATTAAAGTTAATATTAATAAAAAGTTTTAAATTTATTTTTATACTTCCAAATGCCCTTTTTAAACTCATTCATAATGACCTCAAAGTCTACATATATTTTTACTTTATTTTGTCCTTGAATTTTCACTATTTTTTATATTCAAATAGTACCAACAAAAGTATTTTACCTTCATTTTTTAATATTTGGTTAACACAAATGTGTGAATGCGCAGTAGAGCGGAGAGTAGAAAAAGAAATACACATGGAAGGAATTGGGGATGTAAATACAAACCAACCCGGAAGGTAATCGATTGCTCACATAAACGCGGATATTTATTTTAGCTAAAATACCTTTTAAAGATTGCTTTTATTTTTGTATTTTATTTTTGTAAATTTCTTCTTAGTAAATTTTAGAAAATTAAAAATCTTTTGTTTATTTAAACTTTACATAATTTAATATTTAATTTAAAAAATCCAAATTAGAAAAAAATCTTAACAATTTATTTGCGTTTATGTTTAAAAAATAATGTAAGAATCCAGATATACATGTGTAGGTAAATAAGTGAAAATATAAAATAGTCCACCTTCGTGCCAACTTTTTGGCCTGTGTCGTGAAAAGCTGTGCCAATTGAGGTATACAAATATAAATATTTATTTCCATAAACAAATTTACTTCTTTTAAAATATTTTTTTACATAAATTTGTTAATTAAATTAAATTAAAATATTAGTGATTATTATTATTTTATGCAATCATTTTATTTAAAATTTTACATATCATTTAATTTAAACATAAATGCATCTTCGTGGTCAACCAGCAGTCACAGCACATTATCAACAAAACCATTTAAACAACTACCAACAACAACAATCAGAAGCTAATGCTGGAAGAAGTTGTCCACAATTGGCACTTATTTTAATTACTGTAATCTTTTAGAATTAAATATAAAAATATATTTTTGGTTAATTACGATTTTTTTCGATATTTTTCGATATATATTTTTCGATATTATCGAAAAAATATCGACCGAGAAAATTTTGACTTTTTCGATATTTATCTCAAAAATACCGACCGACCCCTCCGTCCGGGCTCTAATCCTCACCAATGACCATTCGAAAAAATATGTTTAAACTAAGGGTTTTTATTAGTGCCCGGCTGGCAGGTATTTCAATTAGAAAACGAGTAGGGTTCTAGTTTTTATTTGAGCAAATACATAGTATCTCCCTACTATCGATGGAGTATTTTAATCACAGTAATATTTTAATTAATATTTTTATCAAAAACTTTCTGACTGTTTTTAACTAAAAAATTAGCTTTTAAATTACAATTATTTTTCAGTTATTTCTTTTACTCACAGCTGTTATTTTGGCAGTAATTGCGGTAATTATTAGGAATATTTCTAATAAAGATATTCCAACTGTAATTATTTTAGCTACTTAATCCATCATGGCAAGTAGTGGATATTCGAGAATTCCAAGCAGAACATCATGTAGATATATTTAAATAATATATTTTAAATTTAAAATATTTAGCACGGTCTTTACACAGACTGTACTCGGGCAGAAAGAAATCCTTCTCCCAGTAGAAGACTTGAAAGTTTTGTTGAAAAATCTCCTCTTCATTGCACTTATAAATTTGATCAACATGCTTTGGATAATGTTGAAGCACAAATACACGATATAGACTCTAATGCTGCAGCTGCTGAAGCTGAACATCATCAATTTTATGGTCAAAATTATTTAATTGTCAACAAAAATTTAAAAATAGATATAGTATATACTAGAGACCGAGCTGGGTTTGAACCAAGGCCTGGGTTTTTCCTGTACCCAGAGTCCAGGCCCAATCATTTTTCGACCTTCCTGAGTTTTTCCTGGACTACAGGCCCAGGACAATAGATCAAACCCGGAACCTAGGAACCGGCCCAGGCTTTTCAAAAATCTCGATCTCTAATATGTATATACCTATTTGTGATATAAATTAGTTTATAAAATATCCAAAATATTCTTTCCAAACCTAAATTATAATGATTTGTCAAAAAATTTTTTTAAAAGGTTGGCAAAAAGCTGTTCTTATTTGTATGGGCCTTTCTTTAATAGCAGCTCTGTTTTCCTGTACAATGGGATTATGTGCACCTTGCACTCCAGGATGTGCTGTTCTACACAGTACTGCCAGTTTCTTTGCTTGTAATAATAATTTTTAAATAATTTTTAAAACTTTTTTATTTAAAAAGTTTTGTTTTCCGTTGTAGCTGCTTCTGTTTTCTTTTTCGCGGCTCATCGTGTTGATAGCCGTTTTGTCGTTGTAAATTATTTTTTTTAATAATTTTTTAATTAAAATTATTTTAAGGGTCTTGTTGGGACTTATGAAGTAAATATAGATAATTTAATTTAAAAAAGTTTCTTTTTAATTAAAGCAACAAATTGGGGAAGCATTTTATTGTTATGTAATAAGCTGTTTGTTGTTAATGCTTGTTTTTATTTTGAGGTTTTTAACGAATCTTAATTAATAGAAATCAAAGTAGGAATGTTATTATCGCATTATCTTCCATCATTCTTAGTTACATTCTTTTTCTTTTAAAAATATTTTCAAATGGACATGAAATTATTACTTCCGAAAAAATTTATCTAGCCAGATAAGGATTTAGCATATCTGACTTTATTCATTTATCTAAGTTTAGATTATTAACATGTCTAGATTAACGTTTTATGTCATCCTAATATTAAATTTAGATAAAAATTATTAATTAAATTAAATATTATAAATAGTTTAATTGGTGCCTACCATGCACTAAGAAGCTCTACGATACAAGCAAACCAAACAGCTGCATGTTTGGCACGTCGGGAACAAATGGCTCCATTAGCAGGCCAATGGTCGGAAAGTAGAAATGAAAAAATTGTTTTTGGAAAAACAACTGTTTAATTAAATAAGTACAATCAAAATTGATCTTTAAAGTACAATTAAATTTAAAACAAGCCATTATTTATTTATTTTAATTGGGCTGGCATTAGAATACATTTTCTTGAACCTGGAAACATGGGTTCGGCCTTGGAGGTTCTCAATGAATGTTGGGATCGAAAAATCGTCGGGGCGGGGGGGGGGGGTTGCCTTTAAAATAATTCCAAATTTCAACATATGTATTAGTAAAATCTTAAAAAATGTATAAATATTTTGTTTTTCTTCAAAGTTTTCTTCAAAAAGGCAAAAATGAATAATACAAAATTTATTATTTAAGGTAAGGCAAAAGAAGATTTGGATCTAAAATCCAAATTCATAATTTTTTAATTAAAATTCCTTTTTCTCTTTTGCCTTTTTTACTTTAATTCTTTCTCGCCTAAAAATTTCCTAAAACATTTACGTATAATCCAAATGCCAACCCAACTAAGTCTTAATTTAAAAATTAAATTATTGTTTTATTTGTTTAGATTGATAAATTTAAAATTATTTAATATTTAAAACATAAAAAGTAATATTTTAAAAGAATGGCAAATACCGGAAGTTATTTAATTATTTGAACATATTTAAGTATATTGGAGTTAAAATTTTGTTTATAATGACCTAATCGCGTTTATTAAACGTCAAATTAAATAGATTTAAAACTAAAAATGAACATTATTCGGACTATTTTAATTTTAATTCTATCAAATATTTTAATTAATTCATTATATGAAGGTAAATATTATCTAAATACAAAATTTATTATTTAAATATATCTTTGTCTGAATAATTAACAAATTGAAATTTTAGACCTCTTACGAATAGTTGTTTTAAAGAAGCATGGCTAGTCATTTAGGGAGTTTTTTGTAAATAAAGGAAAAGCTTTTTTATTCGAGTTTTTTTCACCGGTTTAGTCGCTGTCTTAATCATGGATTTCTTAGTTTTACTGTTTTCTTTAAAAATCACTGTCACGTGCTAAAATTAACGTTTGGATCATTTTGGGATGGAAAACAAATCCTGATCTAAAATATTTAAATTTGTTTATTATTTTAGTTGAAGGAACTCAATTAAAAGGAAATTATATTGTCCATGATCCATCAATAGTCAAACTTTCTAATGGAAAATTTGGAGTTTATTCGACAAATATAGGGATTGAGGCCAGACAATCATCTGATTTAATTAATTGGGAGAGAACGAGTTCTGCATTTCCTACGGGCATACCTTGGGCTGTGAGTCTGACTGAAACACGAAACATTTTTTGGGCACCAGACGTTTCCTTCCACAACAATACATTTTGGCTTTATTATGCTATTCCCGTCAAGAACAAAAAACAAACAGCATATATTGGATTTGCTACAAGTCAAACTGGATTACCAGGTACATGGGAGGATAAAGGAAAGGTAAAATAATAAAACAATATTTGTGAAATTCGTTATTAAATTTATATTAAGATAGTAAGCTCAAAAGATGGCGGTCATTATAATGCTATTGATCCAAATCTACTTGTGGATGCTCAAGGCAAATGGTGGTTAACGTTTGGATCATTTTGGGATGGAATATTCCAAATTGAGTTAATCCCAAATAATGGGAAACCAAAACCTGGAGCTACTTTCATAAATATTGCTCGTCGTCCTTTTAATGTAAATGGAGCTATAGAGGCGCCTTTTGTTTTCTACAAAAGTAAAAAACATTTGATATATTAAAACACATTTGATTTATGACCGGCACGTAAAAATTAGTAAAAAAACGAATTTTTCTCGAATAATTTAGACAAAACATTGTTTTAGTGGAAATGTATTACGCCTTGAAGCATGAAGGCGTAATAAATCACTTACTATCTGATCACATACAATTTATACATACTTATACTACAAAAAATAATAATTTTAGATGGTTACTACTATCTATTTGTTTCTTTTGATAAATGCTGTGATGGATTACATAGTACTTATAGTATTCATGTTGGCCGTTCTAAAAGTCCAAATGGACCTTATTTTGACAATAAAAATGTATCAATGATGAATGGGGGTGGAATGCTTTTGTTATCTTCTAATGGGAATGAAATTGGACCTGGAGGACAAAGTGTGTATACAGCAGAGGGTTTTGGTGATTTGTTAATTTATCATTATTATGATGGAAATGATAATGGAATGCCAAAATTGGGAATAAAGAAGATTGGATGGAATTCAGATAAATGGCCTAAATTGTCTGATTTTTAATGAAAATATTTGTAACTCGTCTTCCAAGACGTTTTTCAACGCCGCAGTTTGGGTCCGGGAGTTTTTTTATAATATTTTAAACTTTTTATATGGTATTAATTATGTAAATGATTACCGTATTTTCTCTATTGAGCGACATGTCGCTCTATTTTTCAACCCCCTCCCGAGGAGCCGCTCAATTGGAGACTGTCGTTCAAATGGAGACTGCCGCTCTATTTTTCATAGACAATATATTTACAAAAAATTTTCTTTATTCATTATATAAAATCAAAATTCCAATGAATCATCGCTTAAAATACCATTCTCTTCATCTTGAATCAAAACAATCTCGTTTATTAAATCAATCATTTCTAAAATTATTTTCATTTCTCTCTTCTTAGACAATCCAATCCTGTTGGAATTGCACCATCAGGCTGTCAGTAATACTGTCAATCTCATCTAGAAAATTAATCGATTTTTATAATCAATTAATTTTAATCTACTGGGTGTACAAAATTTTCAAAATTTTTGCCTGAGGCGCAAAAAATGAAGAAATCTGGCTTAAGGATCGTCACAAATTCTCAAAATTTTTGCCAACGGCGCTGAAAAAGGATGATTTTTGGCTTAAGGATCTTCCAAAATTTTCAAAATTTTCGCCTGCGGCGCAAAAATCGAGTAATAATGAGAGAGTGATAGATCCACCAGCTCTTGATCACCCAAATCCCCGAGGACACTAATCCCCTTAATTCACCTAAATCACACGATAATCCACCCAAATCCCGTTTAATTCTTTGATACCCCTCTTATCCTCTGTATCACTTGATGTCCCCCTTTATCTACCAAAATCCCCCCAATGAAATAATTCATTTATTTTCCACCCGGAGCTCGGAGCCAACATGGAGCGGCTCCGAAAATCGCCGGCTCTGGAGCCGGAGCTGGAGCCAAGATTTTGAAAGCCCGGAGCTCGGAGCCGGAGCCAACAAATGGCAAATACCCAGCACTGGTATTAGTGTAAAGAGTGAAAAAATTAACAATAATAAATCGCAGTTATTGTAGTGGGTGTCGCTCTATTGGAGACTGTCGTTCAAATGGAGACTGCCGCTCTATTTTTCAACCCCCTCACGAGGAGCCGCTCTATTGTAGACTGTCGTTCAACTAGAGACCGTCGCTCAATTAGAGAAAATACGGTATATTTTTTTAAATAAGTACATTAGAATAATTAAATAAAAGTTTAACGAATATTGCAGTAAATACATATATTTAATTATATTTTATAATTTGATAAAATTTTTATATTGAAATTTAAGAAATTATCTAAAAAGAAACGGAAAGATCCTCTTTAATGTTTTCTAAATTTAATATTTTAATTTTATGATAATTCATCACCATATTATAATATAAATTATTTCATAAATAAAATTAAATATAAATTAATTACATTTAAAATTAATTTAGAAAACTTTTCCATTGTTTTTTGTCCCAAGAATAATTATTAAATAGAAATTTTTGCATAGTTTGTATGTAATTTTGAATTTATCATTCTTTCCACGCTACAACATGTGTATGTATACATATATAAAATTTTAAAATAAATATTTCAAGCATTGAATGACGATATTAGATTTTTAATTTTAAATTTTTTTGAATGTTTGACACATTATTAATCAAATTCTCTTTTAAAAATCTTTTATGTAATATTCAGGCTTGAGATTGAAGAATTTTATAAAATAATTTTTATAAAAAATATTAGTTTGAAAGGTACGCGAATTTTCTTTTTGTTTAAAACTAATTAATAAAATTAAATTTAAATTAATTTAAAAAATTATTTAAAAAACTTTTTCAATATTTTTTTAAAAACTTTTCAACTAGAGTTATTAACTCACTTCCTTCTTTTTGGATTATCTGTCTAAATTAATTTAATAAATTAATTTTAACCTCCTTATTTCTGCAAATTTTTAAATATTGTAAATATATTTAATTATTTATATCTTATAATTTGATAAATTTTTTATTTTATCATTTAAAAAATAATTGAAATAAACAGAAAAATCCTCAATGTTTTCGAAAATTAGTAATTTATAATACATTTATTATAATTGATCTAAATAATTATTTATCAAATAAATGGATAAATAAGTATTAGAATTAATTCAATAAAATAATATAAATATGTGAAATACTATACTTTTTATCATAAATATTAAGATAAAAATTAAATTTAAATTAATTTAAAAAATTATTTAAAAAACTTTTTCAATATTTTTTGCCACAATAATAATTTTCAAATAAAAATTCTTGTATAGTCTGTGCGTAATTTTGAATTTATCATTTATTTCCACGTCATAATTGACACATGTATTTCCATATATAAAATTTCGAACCAAAATTTTAAATGTATTTCAAACATTTAATTGAATGACGATATTAATTTTTTAATTTTAAATTATTTTTTAAATGTTTAACGAAAATCGACTTCACTTTTAGAAATCTTTTATGTAATATTCAGTATGAGATTGAATAATTTTATAAAATAATTTTTATAAAAAGCCCCTTGTTTGTTTAAATTTATATTTTTCTATAAGAAATAATCATTTAAAAAATTTCATTTAAATTTTTTTATTTTAATATTAAATAATTAAGAATGAATAATATATTTTTAAAAATAATTGGAGTTAACACAATAATTTTAATAAAAATTTTGTTATTAAATAAGGGTAAAATTTTCTATAAATATTTTTTAATTAAATATTGAATTTATTAGCTGAAAGTGCGAAATTAAAAGGAGATTATATTGTCCATGATCCATCAATTGTCCGTTTAAGAAATGGGAGTTTTATAATTTATTCAACACATAATGGAATTGAAGCAAGAATATCTAATGATTTAATTAACTGGAAAAGGGAAAGTTCTGCATTTCCTAATGGTCTTATATGGGCAAATAAGCTGACAAAAGATAAAAATGAATTTTGGGCTCCAGACATTTCTTTTCATAGGAATAAGTTTTGGCTTTATTATTCTGTCCCATACAAGAAAGGAAAGCACACTTCTTTTATTGGTTTAGCTACAAGTCTAAGTGGATTACCAGGTACATGGACAGATCATCAGACGGTTTTTATTTGTCGAATTTTTAAATTTAATTTTTATTAAAATGTCTTTAAGATAATAATGAGCTCTAATGAATACAGTCGTTTTAATGCAATTGATCCAAATCTCCTAGTGGATAAGAATGGCAGATATTGGTTAACTTTTGGATCATTTTGGAATGGAATATTCCAAATTGAACTAAATCCAAATAATGGAAAGCCATACCCGAGATATAAACCTTTCAACATTGCTCGACGTTCCCGGAAGTTTAATGGAGCCATTGAGGCACCTTTTGTGTTTTACAAAAGTATGAATTAAGTCATTTAATTAGATTTTGTATTTTTAATTTTGATATTCGTTTACAAAAGTTCTTTAGAGTTTACAATTTTGAAGGCTTAAAAAATAATAATTTTAGATGGTTACTACTATCTATTTGTTTCTTTTGATAAATGCTGTGATGGATTACATAGTACTTATAGTATTCATGTTGGCCGTTCTAAAAGTCCAAATGGACCTTATTCTGACAATAAAAATGTATCAATGATGAATGGGGGTGGAATGCTTTTGTTATCTTCTAATGGGAATGAAATTGGACCTGGAGGACAAAGTGTGTATACAGCAGAGGGTTTTGGTGATTTGTTAATTTATCATTATTATGATAAAAATGATAATGGAGTGTCAAAATTAGGAATAAAGAAGATTGGATGGAATTCAGATAAATGGCCTAAATTGTCTGATTTTTAATTAAATTATTTAAAAAAATTTTTTATTGACTTTTCATTCATCAAATAACATCCCCTTTAAATTCAAAAAATATCTAATAATCTATACTTTATATTAAAATTAAATTACATACTTTAAATTACCTATTATATATATATTTTAATTAAATTATATTCATTCCCAAATATTTTTCAAAAACCTCAATAAAATAAATATTTTTATAAAATTTATTATTATAATTTAAATTGTTTATTTTCTTTATATCCTTCTCCATCTGGGACTTTTCAAGAAAAATTTTGTGATGTCCATCTATTATTTTCAATATAAACTTTTAGTATAAAATAAGTGTCAGTTCCTTTTATTTATTTTTTAAACTAAAATGTGAGGCTATAAACCACCCAAACACTCTCAAAAAACAAGCAAAGCCTTAAACTATTTTTAAAATATTTTTTTGTTTTTTCTTACTATTAAAAACTCTTTTTAGCAATAATTCAAAGAAAAAGATTATTTTGCATTTATTATTCATGCCATTTTTTCTTTTGTTTTTGCAAAAATTTACCAATCCCGTTGGGTTTTTTCTTCATAAACACTTCTCATTTTTTAAATAATATCTACCCATCAAATAAATTGAACTTTCTTTTTAATTTTTTATAAATAAAATATATTTATTTAAATTTTAATTGTTTAAACATTTAAAATAAAATATTTTAAATTAAAGAAAGTAATAAATTTAAAAAAATATTTATTTTAAAATTATTTTTTCTATATTTCTTTTTCCCTTTTACAATTCGTACCTAGATAACAGGGGTATGACGAAAGTGATTTTTAAAAGCGAAACTCGCACACCCCTGCTACCTAAGTCCAAAAGTAGCAAAAAAGGTTTATTAACTTATATAAATATATACCTAATTAATTAAAGTAAATATTTTTAAATTTAATTTGTTAATATTTCTAACTTATTTGACAAATTTTTCATTTAATTAAAATATTTTTTTGAAAATAATGACTTTAAATTATACCCCTTTTTTAACAATTTTCATAGTCCTTTTGTTTTTGTTATTTAACTCCCGTAGAGACATTGTGTCCTTTCCTTTCTTTCCCCACCCATCCTTCTCCTCTCGATGTAGAATATATGAATACCTAATTATTTCGGTTCTACTTGACTTTATGAGTCCAATCAAACTTTATGAGTCCAATCAAAAAATAATTGGATTTTTCTTGGTGTTGCAACGTAGGGGTATTGTTCCAAAACATTTCTCATGTTCGGGACCTACGCCCACTGGGTCTGTGACCGTTTCTTACCCTATCCCTCGAAATTTTTGAAAGTTATAGTCAATTTTTAAAAATTTCAGAAAAACGATTTTAACTTTCAAAAATTTCTAGGGATAGGGTAAAAAACGGTCACAGACCCAGTGGGCGTAGGTCCAGAACATGGAGAAATAAAATGGAACCATACCCCTGCTTTGCAACACCAAGAAAAATCCAATTATTTTTTGATTGGACTCATAAAGTTTGATTGGACTCATAAAGTCAAGTAGAACCATTATTTCTTTCCAAATACTACACATCAACAAGGAATGGTCATTTTAAGGCTTTATTCCATTCTGCTTTTCTATTGTCTTTGCCTTGGGCAATTGGCCATGCTTGAGCAATTATTTAAAAACTTGAAGGACATAGCTGGGGATACAGGCCGGACCTCAGTTGAAGTCAACACATTTTTACGTCGCTCTAAAACTAAAGTCAGATTTTTTTCATTTGGTTGGCCACTGGACAGAATTCGGGGTCACTTTAGTACGTGGGTGCAGGCTTTAATTTACAAATGTTATACCATTCGAAAGAGCTCGTCGAGCTGAGTCGAATGCCACCAAAATTAGATCTAGGAAAAATTTCTGGACCGAGATATAGGTCCCTAAAGTTTGAAAAACCATAGGGGGGACCAAGCACTTTTTTGGGGTGAAAAATTCGAAAATGCAAATTATACCTCGTTCGAAAGAGCTCATCGAGCTGAGTCGAAAGACACCAAAATCAACGAAATCCGACTTGATTGGACCGAGATATAAGCCCCCTAAAAACCTAAGATACAAAGGGGCGATTTTTGGAATAAAAAATTTTTTATACAAATAATACCTCATTCGAAAGAGCTCGACGAGCTGAGTCGAATGAGACCAAAATCACCATGATTAAACAAGATTAGAAAAAGTTATGACACAAAAAAACAGAACCTAAACCTATGGGGCGTCGGCGAGGCGCTTGTGCAAAACCCCGCGCTTCGCGCGGGGTTTTGCGGCACGCGCCTCGCGGGGAGTCTACGGGCGATGGGTCTGGGCTCGTAACATAAACCTATTCTTATCTCCCTTGTTCTGGACGTATTTGGAGCCTCTGTATCAGCAAAAATCTCCACAGATGCCATAGGTAAGGAGCTAAAAGAAAATATCAGAACTTTGTCCAATCAAGTCGGATTTTGTTGATTTTGGTGTCTTTCGACTCAGCTCGATGAGCTCTTTCGAACGAGGTATAATTTGCATTTTCGAATTTTTCACCCCAAAAAAGTGCTTGGTCCCCCCTATGGTTTTTCAAACTTTAGGGACCTATATCTCGGTCCAGAAATTTTTCCTAGATCTAATTTTGGTGGCATTCGACTCAGCTCGACGAGCTCTTTCGAATGGTATAACATTTGTAAATTAAAGCCTGCACCCACGTACTAAAGTACAGCCCAGAATTCTAAATACAACGCAATACTAAACTATAATACTTTCAGTTTTACGTATTTCAACTTTATACGTCAATTTATTTGTTCATCTACTAATTTCTTAATTTATTTCAAAACTCTGACAAATTGCTATTCTTCTTTTTTTATTCAAATTTATTTCCCACTTAAAAAGCAATGTTGAGAGGGAATCAAATGTTTTCTTTATTTTTTTCTTCTATTTTTGAATAACGCGTTATTTTGGCAATTCTAAAAGCAAACATTCTTTTTAATTTGCCGAAAATATAAATTAGCTTTAAATAAATATATGTAAATCTTTTAAAAACAAATTAATTTATGGGAAGAATTATTCTTTTATTTAATATTAAAATATTGCTTTATATTTAAATTTTAATTTTTTAATCTAAATAATCTTTTCTCGTTAATAAACTTTAAAAACTTATTACAGATCTCCTTCCCAACTTTTTCAAATATTTTTTCCTTTGATTTGTTTGCTTTAAGCTCCTTTTTTAACAAATTTAAAAGGACCAAATCCTTCTTCCCCTTTCTCCCTCCACCCCTTAAATTAGCATAGTTTGAGTAGTGCGAAACACTTACTGGTCAAATACTAATGCAATCAATCCGGCCATGTTTGAGTGGGGAAAGTTGAAAAAAAGGGGGAGAGGGGGGGGGGGGGGAGAAGGGGGGGGGGGGGGGGGGGTAATGGTTATTTTATATATTTGTTTGGCTATATAATGGACATCTTTTTATTCTTTATTTATTTTCTCTCCACACTTTACTTCCCCCGATTTTAACTTAGAAAAACACCCAAAAGTGAGCCTTCCCCCTAAAACCCCCCCCCCCCCTTCTTCCTCTTCTTTGTCCTCAATGTGCATAAATCCGCTGCAAATTTGCATTCAATTTGTTTTATGCCCTTTTGTTTGTACTCCTTTGTTTGCGCTTAAAATTCAAATATTTGATACAAATTGGGTGGAAAGTTTTTAATTTTGGAGAAATTTTTTTTATTTCTAAACCTAATTTATTTAAAAAAAAATATTTATTTATTTATTTGACTTTTTTGTAAATTATTATTAATTTTATTTTTGTTAGAAATTTATTTTTACAATTCTAAAATTTAATTTTATTTAAAAACAAAAAAAAGAAAACAAAGACCATTTTCATATGTACATATCAGAGCTAAACAAATCAATTTTTGCTGTCCCCACTCGGGGAAAACCATTAAAATTTGTTTAAAATAAAATTGTGTAATTAATTAATTAATTCCCTTTACTAAATTTTTAATTTTTAATTCTTTTTTCTCTTAAATAATTCTTTCAAAAATACTTTTTATTGAAAAAATTTTTTATATTTTTTGTTATCATTGATAAAGAAAAATCACTAAAGTCAAACATAGCAATAAATTTTATTTTTTCATTCTTTATGTGCAAAAGCTATTTTGTCAAAAATTTCTATAGATATTTTTTTACTTTTAATATCGCTTATCAGCATTTGTAGAGCAGTTGGTTAACAAATATTGCTTTTTATTTTTTCTTTGTCTATTTATTAAGTTAATGGCACACTTCACTATTTATCAAAAATTCCGAAAATTTGTCAAAATAAAAAAAATTACCGAAATTTGACTTCACAGATAACCTTAGAAATATCAAAGGACTTAACATTAAATTTAGTTAAAATGGAATAACATTTATACTAACATTTATAACTAAATTCAACCTCTTTTAACCCTCAAAAATTATTTCCTTAATGCAAAAACATTAAATTTTTATTTTTACAAAAATAAGTTTTTTGGATTATTTTGAGAAAGTAGGAAACAAAAAAAAAATACCGACATAAATTAAATCTAAATTTCCCAAAAAAAAAAGACTTTTTTTTATTTTCCCAATTCTTTCCGTTAATTTCTTACTCTCTTAAAAGTACTTCCCTTCTTCGAAAATACTTTTTAGTAATTAAAAATAAAAGATTTAATCGTCAACCAATTTATGAAATCCGCCTCTATCTACCTACTTCCCTTCAATGGCTTGTACATATACCCCTTTAACTCAAAACAAATTGGGTTTTCTCCCTCTTTTCTTCAAAATTTTTTTATAAACATTCCTTCTCTACTCCTTTAACTGATTGTACGACACTTGCGGACCGACTTTTGCGGACGGACATTTGCGGATTGCGGATAGGCATTTACGGACCGACTTTTGCGGATCGGACATTTGCGGACCGTTTTTGGGAAAAAATTTAAAAAATTTAATTTAATTTTCAAAAACGAAAAAAAATATTTAAGTTTATTTTAATATCTTTTCGATGGGCAACATTTTTATCAAAATGGTCAACGTAAACCTATGGAGATTAGGCGAGGCGCTTGTGCAAAACCCCGCGCTTCACGCGGGGTTTTGCGGCACGCACCTCGCGGGGAGTCAACGGTCGCTGGGTTCTGGGCTCGTAACTTAATTCTATTCCTATCATGACATGGTCATGTCCGGCATCCCCCGCAGCAGCAAAAATTCCACAGATTCAATAGGTAAGGAGTTAATCATAACTTTGTCTAACTTGTTAAATCGAAAAGATATTAAAATAAACTTAAATATTTTTTTCCGTTTTTGAAAATTAAATTTAATTTTTAAAAATTTTTTTCCCAAAAACGGTCCGCAAATGTCCGATCCGCAAAAGTCGGTCCGCAATCCGCAAATGTTTGTCCGCAAAAGTCGGTCCGTAAATGTCTATCCGCAATCCGCAAATGTCCGTCCGCAAAGGTCGGTCCGCAAAAGTCGGTCCGTAAATGTCTATCCGCAATCCGCAAATGTTTGTCCGCAAAAGTCGGTCCGTAAATGTCTGTCCGCAATCCGCAAATGTCCGTCCGCAAAAGTCGGTCCGCAAGTGTCGCACTACGCCTTTAACTCATTCACAACTCTACAGAAACACAAAAATATATTAAAAAATTAATTTTATTTAAGAGAAAACTTAATTTAGCTTAGAATCTTTCTTTATTATGTAGAATTTTTAATTTTCTTTTAAAATAAACGTCATAAACTTATTTTATTTATTTTCTGATCTTTTTTCAGTTAATTATTTTACAAGAAGTTTAACATTTGGAGATAGTGTTTTCGGTTCTATACCGAATAGAAGAGCTAGAACTTTTTCGTTTCGATTCTTTTGCTCAGTTCCAGTTATTTACATTAATAATTCACTACAATCATTTAATTGTTTTTCCTAATTATTTCCTTTAAAAATCTTTAAAGTTTCTCAATTTTTATCTCAAAATTATATTGTACTATGTTTAATTAATGTAAGCTAGCCAAAATTGTTTTTATCTTAAAGTTAAAATCCTGGGATTCTTTGTCACAATTAAAGGGTGATTTGAAATAAACCACTTAAGCTGTATATAACTTTTAGGTATCCCGTTACTGTTAGAATTCTCCCTAAAAATATTGAAACTAAAATATTGTGTAAATAAATCCCTTTTACCTTACTTTTTTAAACAAAAATTTCTCAATATATACATATTTTGATTTAATATTTTTAATTTATTTAATCCTTTTAGATACCAAATGTACTTTATTTTAATTATTCTCCTACCCCAAAATGTTTTTGTAGTTCCAGCTAATTTTCTTTCCTTTTTTACCTTTACCAACCAACATCTTTTTACATCTCAATTATTCTCTTCATTCCCTTTTTTCATCACCCAATTCCTTCAAAATCTTATATTATTTTTTCCCTTTCTTCACAATTAAATCTCAATTCTTTTCCCAATTTCAATCATAATCCTTCATACTCCAATTATTCTTTTTACAGAAAATCTCTTTTCTTTTTTTATCTTTTCTTCCCAATTGCGCGCCCATATTTTTACTTAAGCAAAGAAAAAAGAGTTTCGAGGAGGGGAGGGAGGGGGAGGGAGAGAGGACTTGTTACTTCGCACAAAATACCTAACTTCAAAAAAAACTAGATGGACAAAGGGCGCGCAAGTAAATGAAAAGTGGGGAAAGACGTGGATTAGGAAAGAGGGAGGGAGAGGATAACAATTGTTATTATTTGCGGATGTAAAGATGATTAAACTAAATGATTAAACTAATAAACGTTTTTTAATAATTTTTATTTGTTAATTAGAAATAAAAAAATAAATTTGGAATTTTTTTTCCAAATGACATTCTCCATTCCAAACGGGAGAAAAATTAAAGTTCTCGAAGCCTACATTTATTTTACATAGTTTAAAGCTGTGTAATATCCTTTTGAGATCCACATAATTATCAGAATTTACAGTACATATAATATCTTTCCAACTCTTTTTATATTTCTATAACAATATTTAATTTTGACTTTTAAGACAATTTACTATTTAAATTTTATTTTTATTTATTCTATTAAATATTTATAATATTTTTCGATTTTTTATAACTTTGTCTAATAACTCCTAAATTTATCAAAATATTCCTTTAAATTATGTAAATATTCCAATAAGTTTTTACACCCCGCAGACACACAAATATTTTATAAAATAAAAGGATTAACAGGATATTTTAAAATAATTTTATTGGAAAATTGTTAAAAAAGGTTTTGGTATAATATTTCTTTTTAATTTCTTTAAATCGATCAAGATGGGGAGATTTGTGAATAAATAAATGTCTGAATTAAGGGTTTTATTACAAACAAAAAATGGGCGCAACCGGGTGCTTTCCATTGGATTGTCTGAAAATATTTTTCAGTTTACTAAAATATTTTTAACCCATTTTCTCGCTTAATTACTTACCCCCCCCCCCCCCCTCAATTACATTTTAAAATTTTCAAAACCCGAATAGACGCTCCCCCACGATTACTGTAATAAATTGTTATCTTAAAAAACAACTCACTAATTTCGTATTTAATCTGCTTGTAGAAAGATTATATAAAGCATCTCTATTTAATAGGGAAAAATATTTATTTAATAATAATTGAATATCTATTTTACCTTCCCCCAATCAAAATATAGTTTGCATTTACATCAAGCAAAATAAATCTATCCTGAGTTTTGATAGGGCTTGTAAACCTTGGAATGCTTTCTACTGAAATATTTAAAGTATTTTTTAATTAAAAATATTTTTTATTTCAAAAACTGCTAATAATTATTCAAATTAAAACCCCCCTTTCCCTAATCACAATACAATTCCCCATATTTTTGTTAACAATTTCCTTCCTTTTTATTACAAAAATATGTGTAAATATGTAGATGTTAGTTTTTGTTTTATGATTATAAAAATTGATATAAATCTACGTTTTTTGCATAAATGTATTTTATTTTTTAGTTGTAAAAGGATCAAAGGAGAGAAATTCTAAAACAAAACTGCTTGATAAATGAGAATGAAAAAATAATGGCAAAACGGAAAAAAACAAATTAAGTATGTACAAATATTGAACTAAAAAAGGATTTTTATTTAGATTTAATTACTAAAGATATTATAGTTATCAAATAAAATAAAAATTTCAGAGCTACTGATCCAACACAATTTAAAAATTACCTGTAAAAGTTTAATACTAGTACATATATTTTATTTTTCAAAAAACTTATTGAGAAACTTTCAAAAAGTGTTCTTTTGTTATTTTCAATAATTATTTAAAAACAAACAAATAAATAAATTTATTTGTTTATTATACTCTCGACATATATTTTCCATAATATATCCACTCATCGGCGACAGCGTCAATTTGGCTGTCATCATCTCTCCCCTTTATTTCATACTTAGGTATATTCACAATAGCCAAATTGCGCACAAAACCCAATGTAAACTAACAATTTGTCCGTGAATTTATTTTTGAGTATATCGAGACAATTACTTGACGGTCAAAATAATTTTTGTACAAAACACAAAAATAATTTAATAGTTTTCTTTTCATCTTTTTTGAATAGCAACAATCTTTTCAATTAAATTGGGAAGAAAATTTTGATTTGTAAATAAAAGTGAGGAATGGCATTGAAAATAAAATTAACAAAAGAAAATAAAAAAATTTTTTTGAAAACATTTGAAAACCTTTTTTATATACATCAAAATAGAAAAATATAATTAGAAAATATATACGATATGAATAGAATTATTAGAAAATATATTTATAATGGATAATTGTCAAATATACTTTACATTATTAATAAAATTAAAAAAATATTTTTAGATATATTTACCTTCATTAATAAATTGACTCGGTCTCGGGTTTAAATTTTCTATTGAGTATACAGGAATAAATATAAAAATCAGCAAAATTAATAAGTTGTCAAAGGGGGCAAATATAAAATTTCGTTTTATTCTCCTCCAAATTACTATCATAACTTTGATTGAGGAAATAAAAACGGAGAAAATTAAAGAAAGGAAAATTTAAATGTTGTTGGAAGTTTTTTGTTGAAATTTAAAACTAAATTAATTAATTTAGTTGTTGAGGATCTTTAAAAGAAAATAAACATTTTCAGTTAATGATGCCTTAAAATATTTTAAATTAAATAAAAAAAGGAAATTAAATTTTGAAGAAAGGTGTAAAGGGAATTAAGAAAGAGAAGGAAATGACCAAAGACTCATTGCCAAAAACGAAAGTAAATGACCCCATATGCAACTAAATAAATTTTGAGAGGCTCAGCTGATGACCAAAATAAATAAAAATTTTGTTTGGAAATTAAATTAAATAAAGTAAATAGGTAATATATTTGTGTATTGAAATTAACTAAAAAGGAGGATAAAATTGGAAATAGAGATTATATGGATATATTTAAATTAAATTTAAATTATAAAAGAATAAATTTAAAATAATAATATTAATATTATATGTAATTTTTCTTTTAAGATAAAAGAAAAAGAATTGAATAACTATTTAAAATACTACGGAAATGTTGAAAAAAACTGTCTTCAAAAGGTAGGAAAACTAATAAAAAACTTCAATCCTACAAATAACTTTTTAATAGGAAGGAAAAGATAGAATCAAATAATCGGGAAAATCAAAGCATTGTAAAAAGAATTATTAATAATAAATACAAGGACAAAAAGAAAATACAAAAGCGGCAAAGCACGAACACAATTTAGTTCGAAAAACGACAAGAACGACCTTTTCCGTCTTTTATTAAGTAAAAGACTGACAAAAGTATATCTACATAACGTTCTTTTTGCCGTCCGAATGCCCACAAACATTTTTCCCCCTTCGATGATGAACTACTACTAAAGTGAAGGGACACTGACTGAAGGCCGGTGGGGGAGAAAAGTGGGGCAGGCACCGGGGGAATGCTCTAGAGCAAATCGATGGCCTGGGACGATGTTTTAAAAAAAATGGGGTTTATTCTTTCAATAAATAATTATATTTTTTTATTTCTACTAAATGCTTTGAATTATAGCTATGTTTGCTAAAATCTTGTGGTTTGTGGATAAAAATTGAGAGAAATAAATAAGAGAAGAAATATTAAAATAATTAAACATAATTATTAAACAAGAGTGATCAAGATGATAATTAAAAAATATTAAATAAACATAACAATTAATCCGCTTTAATAAAGTAAATTAATTTTTAAAATAATTAATTTCCCTTAAATGTAATTAAAATTAAAAAAAATAAAGTATAGCAAATTTAAAAAAACTTTTTTAAAATACATAGAAGAAGGTATTAACTACATAAATGTTTTTCAAAAAAATAATTTAGCCTTCAAGTTAAGTTTTGCGCATCCCCCCATAATTTTCACGCTCAAATTGTCACCTTCATACTTCTATAAATGACCCTACTAACAATGGCCGGTATTCTTCTTCTTGTCTTCTTAATAGAAAAAAAAACTTGATAGAATTTTACTATTCGTACTTTTTTCCTCTTATTTCAATTAGGCCATCATTATTCGCGCCCGATTGATTCCCCAGAGGGAAAAGAGGTAAAGAATAAAGAAAATCGCCAAATCTTTAGTTGATTTGTGCCCCCATCCATTCCCTCTTTTTTTATTTTACATTTTTTGATGCTCTCTGAATGTATTCAAGCGTTACTAATTTTTCTGTTTTATTCTAAATGTTCAAAATAACGGCCAAAATATTTTTTGAAATTACCGCCTCTTTTCAATTTTGACGGCCTATACCACTTGATGGATTAAGAAAAGGATTGGTCACCAAAAAATTGAAGTGGATACTTAGAAGGATTTTCTCAAATTTTTAAATAAATTAAAGAAAAAAATACTTGGATATTTACATCTTATCCTTTTATTAGAGGAAAAATATTGGTAAAGAATTTTTACGAGGAAAATGGATAATCTTTAATTGAAAATGAAAATTTTTGAACTATTTAAATATATATTTCTCTATTTTATTTTAATTTTAAATGTAACATAAAAATAAGTCTTATTATTATTGAAAATTGTGAACGATAATTTTTAGTTAAATATTTAAAGAAATTAAAATTAAAAGAAATTATTTTTAATAAAAAATACAAAATAAAATTGAATTATAAATTAAAAACTCATCTCCCATTTCCTCTCATTATTCTCATGAATCCACAGCTCAGCAGGGTATTTTAACGTTTTATCTTCCAATTTTTCAAAGGAAAACATACTAATTTAAATAGAAAAGCATGGGAATTTTATTGAAATTTATTTATTTATTTATTAAGGGCCGACACCACAAATTAGGTAGGGGATGATGTGAGAGTGTGAATTAAAAAATATAAATGGATAAAAATATTAAAAGAGAATGACTAAATTGGCTAGGGATGTCTTTCATTCAAAAGTAGCTGTGAAGTGAAGAAAAGAATTTTGAACAGGAAATTAATGGAATAGAATTGGGTAAGGGGAATGTGTTAATTTATAAATAAATATTTTATTTCTATAATATATTCTAGATACTTTAAGAAGGTTTTTAAAGAGAAGGGGCAGATGGCCAAAAAATATTTTAGAATTTATAGAAAAATGGAAATATATACATATTTTAGAAAAGAATAATGGAGAAGGTCAACAAAATAGTATTTATTTATGATGCTTCTAAAATTGTTGAACGTTCTGTCATACAAGTAAAAAGAACTAAATAATTATGATATTTCTAAAAGACATTATCTAGTATTTGGCTAATAATATGTGTAGGTATACTTTATAATGTTTAAAGCTCTTAAGATTTTTGACTAGTTTTGAATAAGAGAGAAGGATTGTGTGTGAATGTTTTTGTTTGTTTATTTAGATAAATTAATTAAAGACAAAATTAACCACAAATATATTTATTACTAGCTAGTTCTTGTTGGACATACATATAATTCTAAAAGAAATGCGAGAAAAAAATTAGGAAGATTATTTATTTATTTTATGTATATTTGTCCAGAAGTAAAGAAAATAAAAAAATGTTTAGTTCTATTTAAGGAGATTTAAAGAAAAGTTTTTTGTTTAAAAATAATATTTGGGGCTTATTTTGTGTATTTAAAGCTTTTTTGGAATAAACTAGTTTTGGCCAGAAATTTTCTAAAATACAAGATGCTTATTCTAAAAATAAATAAAGGATTATAAATAGGGGTAGCCTAGATATTAAGCATTAGGGGGTTTCCATAAAAAATTTTGAAAAGTTTTTGAGAAAATTTTTTTTGAAGATTTTTTTAGAAATTTTCATATTTAAATGGTGAACAATAAAAATTAGAGTTCGAACTTTTCAAAATGCCGGGCCCGGGACCCGGTTTTTTTCTCAAAATCGCACCCGGACCGGTTTTTCCGGATAAAACCGGAAAATTTGAAAAGTTTTACCGGAAAAAACCGGAAAAACAGGTTAGCCCGGAAAAACAGGATTTTCTCAAAAATACCCGGTTCCGGGCCACCGGGCCCGGAAAAAACCGGTCCGGGCCCGGCCCGGGTTCGAACTCTAATAAAAATATGGAATAATTGCAATTAAAACAAATAGATACATTGAAATACTCCGAAATATGTAAAAAGAGCAACGTACTTAAGTGCTCGGACTAACGTAAAATTATTATTGTTGCCTTCATAATTATAGGATAATAAAAATTGTTTTGAATGGGAAGAAAAGATTTAATTATAAAATAAAAAAAACACAAAATCAAAGTAAAGAAATTAAATAAATAGTAAAATTTGCATTTAATCTAACAATTTTTGAGATGTTGTTTAAATCCAGAAAGCTAAGATTTAAAAACCTCAACCCTTTAAACAATGTTTTGAATTTAAAGGAAATTTATTTTGGGGGTTTCCCCGAAGGGTAAGCATGGGGAAACGTGAGAAAAAATTTTTTGTGAAATAAAAGCGGAAAACTTTGTTTGGTGCCACAATATTTGCGACTTAATAAGTTAGGTATATTTTAAAATTGTTTTGGCCTAACTGCACTTTAGTAACGTAATCTAAAAATAGATGTTTTATATGTCATTCGAAAGAGCTCGGCGAGCTGAGTCGAATGGCACCAAAATTATTCTGCGGAAAAAATTCTGAGCTGAGTTACAGACCTCTAAAGTTGTGGGTGGTTAGACAAATTCTCTTCATTTTTGTACATAAATGCACAATATTTTTAACGTCGACTTTTTATAAATCAAAAAATTGGTCAAAAAATTGTATATATCCTGCGACCGAAATAAATGTTTTGTGCTGCTACGGAGGGTAGGCCGGGCATGGTCTTCGCTACACGATGGCCGTGCTTCGCTGCGGTCGTGCTCGCTTCGCTCGCGGCGACCGTAGCGAAGCGGCGGCCGTCGTTCCGCTCGACATGCCCGGCTTCCTCCGCAGCGGCAAAACGTCTTTCGACGAGATAGTAACAATAAACCTTAAAATGAAGACTATGATTAACTTTAAGGTGTACGGTTAAAATGTTACAATAAATAGTCACGTTAAAAATAGTGTGCATTTATGTACAAAAATGAAGAGAATTTGTCTAACCACCCACAACTTTAGAGGTCTGTAACTCAGCTCAGAATTTTTTCCGCGGAATAATTTTGGTGCCATTCGACTCAGCTCGCCGAGCTCTTTCGAATGACATATAAAACATCTATTTTTAGATTACGTTACTAAAGTGCAGTTTAGCCGAAATTTGAATAGTAATATTTTTTAATTCCAAAAAAATTTGTTAAAATGAATACCAATAAATTAAAACAAAAAATAATTGAAAAATCTTTTAGCAAAAAAACCATTGAAAGGAATAAAATATTTGGAAAGCTAATAGTTATTATTCAAGTAAATAATATTTTTTGAAAAAGTCGTGACTTGAAAAAAAACTTTCTTTATAGACCCATCTAATTTTGGAGTGTAGTAATTCTATCGCGCACGCGTAGGTTAGAAATAAATTAATTTTTCTTTTTCGTCGATTGATCGCCCTTCTTTCAATTTAAATTGCTCATGCGACTTTCACTTCTTTAAATCAAAAAATTGTTTTTGTTTTTTTAATAAAAATTATTTTTAGATTGAGGAATTAAAATTAAATTATTATTTAATAAAAAATATGGCTGTACTTTAGTACGTGGGTGCAGGCTTTAATTTACAAATGTTATACCATTCGAAAGAGCTCGTCGAGCTGAGTCGAATGCCACCAAAATTAGATCTAGGAAAAATTTCTGGACCGAGATATAGGTCCCTAAAGTTTGAAAAACCATAGGGGGGACCAAGCACTTTTTTGGGGTGAAAAATTCGAAAATGCAAATTATACCTCGTTCGAAAGAGCTCATCGAGCTGAGTCGAAAGACACCAAAATCAACAAAATCCTACTTGATTGGACAAAGTTCTGATATTTTCTTTTAGCTCCTTACCTATGGCATCTGTGGAGATTTTTGCTGATACAGAGGCTCCAAATACGTCCAGAACAAGGGAGATAAGAATAGGTTTATGTTACGAGCCCAGACCCATCGCCCGTAGACTCCCCGCGAGGCGCGTGCCGCAAAACCCCGCGCGAAGCGCGGGGTTTTGCACAAGCGCCTCGCCGACGCCCCATAGGTTTAGGTTCGAATGAGACCAAAATCACCATGATTAAACAAGATTAGAAAAAGTTATGACACAAAAAAACAGAACCTAAACCTATGGGGCGTCGGCGAGGCGCTTGTGCAAAACCCCGCGCTTCGCGCGGGGTTTTGCGGCACGCGCCTCGCGGGGAGTCTACGGGCGATGGGTCTGGGCTCGTAACATAAACCTATTCTTATCTCCCTTGTTCTGGACGTATTTGGAGCCTCTGTATCAGCAAAAATCTCCACAGATGCCATAGGTAAGGAGCTAAAAGAAAATATCAGAACTTTGTCCAATCAAGTAGGATTTTGTTGATTTTGGTGTCTTTCGACTCAGCTCGATGAGCTCTTTCGAACGAGGTATAATTTGCATTTTCGAATTTTTCACCCCAAAAAAGTGCTTGGTCCCCCCTATGGTTTTTCAAACTTTAGGGACCTATATCTCGGTCCAGAAATTTTTCCTAGATCTAATTTTGGTGGCATTCGACTCAGCTCGACGAGCTCTTTCGAATGGTATAACATTTGTAAATTAAAGCCTGCACCCACGTACTAAAGTACAGCCATATTTTTTATTAAATAATAATTTAATTTTAATTCCTCAATCTAAAAATAATTTTTATTAAAAAAACAAAAACAATTTTTTGATTTAAAGAAGTGAAAGTCGCATGAGCAATTTAAATTGAAAGAAGGGCGATCAATCGACGAAAAAGAAAAATTAATTTATTTCTAACCTACGCGTGCGCGATAGAATTACTACACTCCAAAATTAGATGGGTCTATAAAGAAAGTTTTTTTTCAAGTCACGACTTTTTCAAAAAATATTATTTACTTGAATAATAACTATTAGCTTTCCAAATATTTTATTCCTTTCAATGGTTTTTTTGCTAAAAGATTTTTCAATTATTTTTTGTTTTAATTTATTGGTATTCATTTTAACAAATTTTTTTGGAATTAAAAAATATTACTATTCAAATTTCGGCTAAACTGCACTTTAGTAACGTAATCTAAAAATAGATGTTTTATATGTCATTCGAAAGAGCTCGGCGAGCTGAGTCGAATGGCACCAAAATTATTCCGCGGAAAAAATTCTGAGCTGAGTTACAGACCTCTAAAGTTGTGGGTGGTTAGACAAATTCTCTTCATTTTTGTACATAAATGCACACTATTTTTAACGTGACTATTTATTGTAACATTTTAACCGTACACCTTAAAGTTAATCATAGTCTTCATTTTAAGGTTTATTGTTACTATCTCGTCGAAAGACGTTTTGCCGCTGCGGAGGAAGCCGGGCATGTCGAGCGGAACGACGGCCGCCGCTTCGCTACGGTCGCCGCGAGCGAAGCGAGCACGACCGCAGCGAAGCACGGCCATCGTGTAGCGAAGACCATGCCCGGCCTACCCTCCGTAGCAGCACAAAACATTTATTTCGGTCGCAGGATATATACAATTTTTTGACCAATTTTTTGATTTATAAAAAGTCGACGTTAAAAATATTGTGCATTTATGTACAAAAATGAAGAGAATTTGTCTAACCACCCACAACTTTAGAGGTCTGTAACTCAGCTCAGAATTTTTTCCGCAGAATAATTTTGGTGCCATTCGACTCAGCTCGCCGAGCTCTTTCGAATGACATATAAAACATCTATTTTTAGATTACGTTACTAAAGTGCAGTTAGGCCAAAACAATTTTAAAATATACCTAACTTATTAAGTCGCAAATATTGTGGCACCAAACAAAGTTTTCCGCTTTTATTTCACAAAAAATTTTTTCTCACGTTTCCCCATGCTTACCCTTCGGGGAAACCCCCAAAATAAATTTCCTTTAAATTCAAAACATTGTTTAAAGGGTTGAGGTTTTTAAATCTTAGCTTTCTGGATTTAAACAACATCTCAAAAATTGTTAGATTAAATGCAAATTTTACTATTTATTTAATTTCTTTACTTTGATTTTGTGTTTTTTTTATTTTATAATTAAATCTTTTCTTCCCATTCAAAACAATTTTTATTATCCTATAATTATGAAGGCAACAATAATAATTTTACGTTAGTCCGAGCACTTAAGTACGTTGCTCTTTTTACATATTTCGGAGTATTTCAATGTATCTATTTGTTTTAATTGCAATTATTCCATATTTTTATTAGAGTTCGAACCCGGGCCGGGCCCGGACCGGTTTTTTCCGGGCCCGGTGGCCCGGAACCGGGTATTTTTGAGAAAATCCTGTTTTTCCGGGCTAACCTGTTTTTCCGGTTTTTTCCGGTAAAACTTTTCAAATTTTCCGGTTTTATCCGGAAAAACCGGTCCGGGTGCGATTTTGAGAAAAAAACCGGGTCCCGGGCCCGGCATTTTGAAAAGTTCGAACTCTAATTTTTATTGTTCACCATTTAAATATGAAAATTTCTAAAAAAAATCTTCAAAAAAAATTTTCTCAAAAACTTTTCAAAATTTTTTATGGAAACCCCCTAATGCTTAATATCTAGGCTACCCCTATTTATAATCCTTTATTTATTTTTAGAATAAGCATCTTGTATTTTAGAAAATTTCTGGCCAAAACTAGTTTATTCCAAAAAAGCTTTAAATACACAAAATAAGCCCCAAATATTATTTTTAAACAAAAAACTTTTCTTTAAATCTCCTTAAATAGAACTAAACATTTTTTTATTTTCTTTACTTCTGGACAAATATACATAAAATAAATAAATAATCTTCCTAATTTTTTTCTCGCATTTCTTTTAGAATTATATGTATGTCCAACAAGAACTAGCTAGTAATAAATATATTTGTGGTTAATTTTGTCTTTAATTAATTTATCTAAATAAACAAACAAAAACATTCACACACAATCCTTCTCTCTTATTCAAAACTAGTCAAAAATCTTAAGAGCTTTAAACATTATAAAGTATACCTACACATATTATTAGCCAAATACTAGATAATGTCTTTTAGAAATATCATAATTATTTAGTTCTTTTTACTTGTATGACAGAACGTTCAACAATTTTAGAAGCATCATAAATAAATACTATTTTGTTGACCTTCTCCATTATTCTTTTCTAAAATATGTATATATTTCCATTTTTCTATAAATTCTAAAATATTTTTTGGCCATCTGCCCCTTCTCTTTAAAAACCTTCTTAAAGTATCTAGAATATATTATAGAAATAAAATATTTATTTATAAATTAACACATTCCCCTTACCCAATTCTATTCCATTAATTTCCTGTTCAAAATTCTTTTCTTCACTTCACAGCTACTTTTGAATGAAAGACATCCCTAGCCAATTTAGTCATTCTCTTTTAATATTTTTATCCATTTATATTTTTTAATTCACACTCTCACATCATCCCCTACCTAATTTGTGGTGTCGGCCCTTAATAAATAAATAAATAAATTTCAATAAAATTCCCATGCTTTTCTATTTAAATTAGTATGTTTTCCTTTGAAAAATTGGAAGATAAAACGTTAAAATACCCTGCTGAGCTGTGGATTCATGAGAATAATGAGAGGAAATGGGAGATGAGTTTTTAATTTATAATTCAATTTTATTTTGTATTTTTTATTAAAAATAATTTCTTTTAATTTTAATTTCTTTAAATATTTAACTAAAAATTATCGTTCACAATTTTCAATAATAATAAGACTTATTTTTATGTTACATTTAAAATTAAAATAAAATAGAGAAATATATATTTAAATAGTTCAAAAATTTTCATTTTCAATTAAAGATTATCCATTTTCCTCGTAAAAATTCTTTACCAATATTTTTCCTCTAATAAAAGGATAAGATGTAAATATCCAAGTATTTTTTTCTTTAATTTATTTAAAAATTTGAGAAAATCCTTCTAAGTATCCACTTCAATTTTTTGGTGACCAATCCTTTTCTTAATCCATCAAGTGGTATAGGCCGTCAAAATTGAAAAGAGGCGGTAATTTCAAAAAATATTTTGGCCGTTATTTTGAACATTTAGAATAAAACAGAAAAATTAGTAACGCTTGAATACATTCAGAGAGCATCAAAAAATGTAAAATAAAAAAAGAGGGAATGGATGGGGGCACAAATCAACTAAAGATTTGGCGATTTTCTTTATTCTTTACCTCTTTTCCCTCTGGGGAATCAATCGGGCGCGAATAATGATGGCCTAATTGAAATAAGAGGAAAAAAGTACGAATAGTAAAATTCTATCAAGTTTTTTTTTCTATTAAGAAGACAAGAAGAAGAATACCGGCCATTGTTAGTAGGGTCATTTATAGAAGTATGAAGGTGACAATTTGAGCGTGAAAATTATGGGGGGATGCGCAAAACTTAACTTGAAGGCTAAATTATTTTTTTGAAAAACATTTATGTAGTTAATACCTTCTTCTATGTATTTTAAAAAAGTTTTTTTAAATTTGCTATACTTTATTTTTTTTAATTTTAATTACATTTAAGGGAAATTAATTATTTTAAAAATTAATTTACTTTATTAAAGCGGATTAATTGTTATGTTTATTTAATATTTTTTAATTATCATCTTGATCACTCTTGTTTAATAATTATGTTTAATTATTTTAATATTTCTTCTCTTATTTATTTCTCTCAATTTTTATCCACAAACCACAAGATTTTAGCAAACATAGCTATAATTCAAAGCATTTAGTAGAAATAAAAAAATATAATTATTTATTGAAAGAATAAACCCCATTTTTTTTAAAACATCGTCCCAGGCCATCGATTTGCTCTAGAGCATTCCCCCGGTGCCTGCCCCACTTTTCTCCCCCACCGGCCTTCAGTCAGTGTCCCTTCACTTTAGTAGTAGTTCATCATCGAAGGGGGAAAAATGTTTGTGGGCATTCGGACGGCAAAAAGAACGTTATGTAGATATACTTTTGTCAGTCTTTTACTTAATAAAAGACGGAAAAGGTCGTTCTTGTCGTTTTTCGAACTAAATTGTGTTCGTGCTTTGCCGCTTTTGTATTTTCTTTTTTTGTCCTTGTATTTATTATTAATAATTCTTTTTACAATGCTTTGATTTTCCCGATTATTTGATTCTATCTTTTCCTTCCTATTAAAAAGTTATTTGTAGGATTGAAGTTTTTTATTAGTTTTCCTACCTTTTGAAGACAGTTTTTTTCAACATTTCCGTAGTATTTTAAATAGTTATTCAATTCTTTTTCTTTTATCTTAAAAGAAAAATTACATATAATATTAATATTATTATTTTAAAGTTATTCTTTCATAATTTAAATTTAATTTAAATATATCCATATAATCTCTATTTCCAATTTTATCCTCCTTTTTAGTTAATTTCAATACACAAATATATTACCTATTTACTTTATTTAATTTAATTTCCAAACAAAATTTTTATTTATTTTGGTCATCAGCTGAGCCTCTCAAAATTTATTTAGTTGCATATGGGGTCATTTACTTTCGTTTTTGGCAATGAGTCTTTGGTCATTTCCTTCTCTTTCTTAATTCCCTTTACACCTTTCTTCAAAATTTAATTTCCTTTTTTTATTTAATTTAAAATATTTTAAGGCATCATTAACTGAAAATGTTTATTTTCTTTTAAAGATCCTCAACAACTAAATTAATTAATTTAGTTTTAAATTTCAACAAAAAACTTCCAACAACATTTAAATTTTCCTTTCTTTAATTTTCTCCGTTTTTATTTCCTCAATCAAAGTTATGATAGTAATTTGGAGGAGAATAAAACGAAATTTTATATTTGCCCCCTTTGACAACTTATTAATTTTGCTGATTTTTATATTTATTCCTGTATACTCAATAGAAAATTTAAACCCGAGACCGAGTCAATTTATTAATGAAGGTAAATATATCTAAAAATATTTTTTTAATTTTATTAATAATGTAAAGTATATTTGACAATTATCCATTATAAATATATTTTCTAATAATTCTATTCATATCGTATATATTTTCTAATTATATTTTTCTATTTTGATGTATATAAAAAAGGTTTTCAAATGTTTTCAAAAAAATTTTTTTATTTTCTTTTGTTAATTTTATTTTCAATGCCATTCCTCACTTTTATTTACAAATCAAAATTTTCTTCCCAATTTAATTGAAAAGATTGTTGCTATTCAAAAAAGATGAAAAGAAAACTATTAAATTATTTTTGTGTTTTGTACAAAAATTATTTTGACCGTCAAGTAATTGTCTCGATATACTCAAAAATAAATTCACGGACAAATTGTTAGTTTACATTGGGTTTTGTGCGCAATTTGGCTATTGTGAATATACCTAAGTATGAAATAAAGGGGAGAGATGATGACAGCCAAATTGACGCTGTCGCCGATGAGTGGATATATTATGGAAAATATATGTCGAGAGTATAATAAACAAATAAATTTATTTATTTGTTTGTTTTTAAATAATTATTGAAAATAACAAAAGAACACTTTTTGAAAGTTTCTCAATAAGTTTTTTGAAAAATAAAATATATGTACTAGTATTAAACTTTTACAGGTAATTTTTAAATTGTGTTGGATCAGTAGCTCTGAAATTTTTATTTTATTTGATAACTATAATATCTTTAGTAATTAAATCTAAATAAAAATCCTTTTTAGTTCAATATTTGTACATACTTAATTTGTTTTTTTCCGTTTTGCCATTATTTTTTCATTCTCATTTATCAAGCAGTTTTGTTTTAGAATTTCTCTCCTTTGATCCTTTTACAACTAAAAAATAAAATACATTTATGCAAAAAACGTAGATTTATATCAATTTTTATAATCATAAAACAAAAACTAACATCTACATATTTACACATATTTTTGTAATAAAAAGGAAGGAAATTGTTAACAAAAATATGGGGAATTGTATTGTGATTAGGGAAAGGGGGTTTTAATTTGAATAATTATTAGCAGTTTTTGAAATAAAAAATATTTTTAATTAAAAAATACTTTAAATATTTCAGTAGAAAGCATTCCAAGGTTTACAAGCCCTATCAAAACTCAGGATAGATTTATTTTGCTTGATGTAAATGCAAACTATATTTTGATTGGGGGAAGGTAAAATAGATATTCAATTATTATTAAATAAATATTTTTCCCTATTAAATAGAGATGCTTTATATAATCTTTCTACAAGCAGATTAAATACGAAATTAGTGAGTTGTTTTTTAAGATAACAATTTATTACAGTAATCGTGGGGGAGCGTCTATTCGGGTTTTGAAAATTTTAAAATGTAATTGAGGGGGGGGGGGGGGGGAAGTAATTAAGCGAGAAAATGGGTTAAAAATATTTTAGTAAACTGAAAAATATTTTCAGACAATCCAATGGAAAGCACCCGGTCAAACAATTGAAGAATGTCTTATGAAGGGCAAATCAGAGGTGATTAGGAATTATTTACTATTAACTTTTCATTTTTTAAATAATTTCCCAAATTAACCCTTCAGGCTGAATGCCACAACTTTGTCAGAGTAGCCGCAAAACTCCAAAATGGACGTATTCTCCTCTGTGGAACACATGCTTTCTCTCCACAATGTCGTGAATATGAATTTATTCAATCTGAAGATAGATTTGCTGAGAGAGGACAATTTAATGGACAAGTAAAATATTAAAATAAATATTTATAAGTTATACATTTTAAATTAAAGGCAATATCTCCTTATGATCCTCTTCAAAATTCTTCTTATGTTTATTTACCTGACCGGAATGATATTTTTGTTGGAGCAATATCTGACTTTAGTGCTACAGATCCTCTTATTTATAGACGAAGATTGTCAGGTGGAGATAGTTTACGAACTCAAAAAGATGACAGAGTTATTGATGGTAAACAAAAATATTATTAAGAATTTATTTTTAAAAATTTTTCTTTCTTTAGAACCTAATTTTGTTGGGTCATTCTCTTATGGTGATTATGTTTATTTTTGGTATAGAGAAAAAGCCTCAGATGCTCTTGACAACAATAGAGAAACACAAATATATTCAAGAGTTGGAAGAGTTTGTGCTAACGATCCTGGGGGTCCTTCACCGGCACAAGATAGATGGTCAAGCTTTTTAAAATTGAGATTAAATTGTTCTGTTCCTGGTGATGGAGATATTTCTCCTTTTTATTTTAATGAAATACGTAAGAGAATTTAATTAGAAATTTAAATTTATGGAACATATTTTTAGAGTCAATATCTGATCCAATTCCTTATGGAGGAAATTCTGTGGATGCTTTAGTTTATGCTATTTTTCAAACTAGTCGATCATTACCAATGTCTGCAGTCTGCGCTTTTCGAATGAGCCAAATTGATTCGGTTTTTGATCATGGAAGATTTAAAGTGAAATTTAATTTTATTTAAAAATAATTTTTTTCATTTTAGACCCAAAGATCTCCAACCTCTTTATGGACTCCATCACAAAAATTTTATTCAAATCCTTCTGAAAGACCAGGACAGTGTGGTCCAGATGCTTCTAATAGACTTTCAGACATGGCTCCAATTAGCAAGAATCCTCTTATGTATGAGACAGTTTCAACTATTGGAAATAGTCCTTTGCTTGTTGAGGGTGAGAGAATTTTTTAAATTTTCCATCCAAATTTTCCTTATCTAGGTCCAAATCGGGCTGATTTAACAGCAATTGCAGTTACAGCAGATGCCCTTTCCATTCGCCGACAGAAGCATAATGCTATATTTGTTGGTAGAACAGATGGAACTGTCTCTAAGGCAAGAAAACTTTAAAATATTTTAAAATATAATTTATAATTTTATATCTCCTTTAGTTAATAGATTTATCCCAAAATGGAACAGCTGTTCTTGTTGAGACAATTAAAGTATTTCCATTACTTACACCAATTATTGGAATTCGTTTATTGCCTAATACTTCAAATAATAATATCCCTTCTTTAATTGTTTCTTCGCTTTCTCAAGTAGCCAATATTCCTTTACAACATTGTTCACTGGCAGAAAATTGTGGACGTTGTGTTGCTTTAAGAGATCCGGTAAAACAATTTTGAAAATTATTTTTTAATAATCTTAAATTTAAATTTATTTTTAGCATTGTGCTTGGGACATTGAATTACGGCGTTGTGTTAATAGAAAGTCAGAGATTCTCTTCTTCTAATTTATTTTTATTTAATTGTTTTCAGAGATTGGAATAGCGGTTCCTATGTTCAGAATGTTCTTTTGGGTGTATCAGAACAATGCCCAGGATTTACAAGTATTTTAGGAAATGCAGAGAGTGGAGCTGCTTATGTAATAGATGAAGATGTTCTTGGCGGTGGTGGACTACAAAATTTATCTCCACTAAATAACAGACTTAATGACCCTTTATCTGATGATTCTGATGCTGCACATATTGCAGAACCAACACAAAGAGGAATTGATTTGGCCGGATTATATTCAACTGGAAGTCTTTCAGTTCTTGTATTGCTTGTTTTGGTTGCTACTTTGTTTGGTTTTGTTGTAAGTTTTTCAATTAAAAAATTATAAAAATTTACCAGATTTTTAAAGTATTTAATTTAGTAAGAAATTTTAGTTGAATAATTTTCCCATTTTTTAGATTGGTTGGCGTATAGCTAAATGGAGAACTTTGAGCGAATTTACACGTAATAATCCTGCTTCCTCAGGTGCAAGTACTTCTTCTAACAGTTCTGATTATGCAGACGGGACAGATGGAAGTGCGAGAGCTAGACTGGCAAGGCAGGATTCAACTGAACAGAAAATGATGATGTTGGCTGGAAATAATGTTTATTCGGTGTGTTTAATTTTCCTTTAAAATTTAATATATTTTCAAAGGTTGGCCCTCGTAGTTGTGTCTGTAATGGAGGGGATACAGTTAGTTTAGTAATGAGCCAGAGAGGAGGTGTCCATCATTTAGTTCCCCTTACTTCAATCTCAACAGGAGCATCTAGAGCCAATTCTGGTTTTGCAACACCAAGGCATGATGCTAGGTGCCAAACAGCTAGTTTAGGTTCTACACTTCCGAGGGATTATAGAATAAGAAAAGTTTATTTATAAAATACATAATTATTATTTTATATAGTAATACACAAAACCTTTTCGTATTTTTTTGAAACCTTTTTATTTAAAAATATTTTTTTAATATTTATTTACAGGGTGCGGCAAATTTAGAGCACTTTTTCTTTTTGCCATAACTTTTTTCAAAATTGATGAAAATTGGTAATTCTTTTTTTATTTTATTCCTAACAGTTTAGCAAACCTGTTAATACCAAATATCGAAAATTTGGATAATTGATAGTAAAGATAAGTGATTCCGAACGTCTAGAAAATTTAAAAACATTTTTCATGCCAAAGTTTGACTGATCATAACTTCGTTCAAAATCATTCAATCCCAATGATTTTGGTACCAAACTACTCCTCTCGTCAGGAGCATTGAAAAGAAGAATAATCCCGTTTTTGAAAATTTTACCTAAAAATTTTATATTTTCCAAATTTTCTTTAATTTATCATTCATAGATCCGTAACTCGGTTCATTTAAGTGGTAGCCGCCTGATTTTTACGTCATTCAAACTGGATTGTAGAGCTGATTCGAATGATATAAAAATCTCCCATATCAAAAAAATATCAGTGAATCTAGACCAATTTTCGTTGGAAAAATTTTGCTAAAACTTTGACGGCAGAATTAATCAGTCTATATTATAAAATTCAAAAGCATTTTGGTATCAACAAGTTTGCTAAAGTGTTAGGAATAAAATAAAAAAAGAATTATCAATTTTCATCAATTTTGAAAAAAGTTATGGCAAAAAGAAAAAGTGCTCTAAATTTGCCGCACCCTGTAAAATTAATTTATTAAAATCCAACTTTCTGAAAAAACTTTTTTTCTATTTTTGTCCAATGATCTCTCTACATATAATTATTTTAAATAATTTTGAAGAAATTCACATGAATTTTCTAGAAATTTTTTTATTAAAAAATATTTTTTAGAATAAAAATGTAAATCTTTGGGATAATATATTTAAAAATATTTAAAGGTTTTGTGTTTATTTAGTTTATTTTTTATATAATTCCGGTGATGCCTTAATTTTGTTTTTTTTATTAATGAAAGGATTAATTATTTTTAAGATCACTCAGTTTACTAAATTAAATTTTGTGTTATTTTTTAAGAAAAAATTTTTAATTTAATTTAAGAAATTTCTAATTAATCCAAAAACAATTATTTAATATCCCCTTTCCCAGAAAAATAACAATTATATATATATATATATATATATATATATATATATATATATAACTCTCAGGTTTGATCTCTTCTTTCCTAACCCTTCTTTACATATTTTATAATAATTTTCATAATCATAAAATATTATTTTTTGAAGAAAAAAATTAATTTTCACTTTAAATTAATTAAATTAACAACCTCATTTTTAATGTACAAATTAATTTCTAAAAAATATTTTAATTAATTAATTGTGGCTCTATTATCATCTGTTTTCTCTTCTTATTTTTTGCGTGCATTTTATTAAATTTATTAATAAATTTTTTCTATAAAAATATATTTGTTGTTAAGAATAAGAAAAAAATAATTTTTTAAATATAAATTTAGAGGATATCAAAAACAAAAAAATTAAAAAAACATAAAGACTTATAATAACAAGTAAATTAAAATTTAAATATTTTTTATAAAAATATTAGTATTAGAAAAATATATATTTTAAATTTAAAATAAACAAAAGTTCTTTTATTTACTTTAGCTAAGTAAGCTTGTAAGAGAAGACTAGAATTATTTAAACATTTTTTAAACTTTAATAACTAAGTGTAATAATATAAAAAAATTATTATTTTTTAAATAATCTTTAACAAAAATCTTTAAATAAAAATAAATAAAATTTATTATTAATTTTTGCTTTTCAAATTAAAAAAACAAACAATTTAAATACTTATTCACATATAACTATTAAATTTAATTTTTAATCGTTTATTTTGTTAAGAGAGAACTGAATTGGGGAAATAAATAATCGAAATATTAGTAAAGGAATTAGAGTTTTGTTTGTTTATTTGTTATTTTGAAAATAATTCTAATAAAATATTTTAATAAAAATGTATTCACAGCCATTATCAAATACTAATAAGATTTACAACGGTGAACGGCCAACAAAAGTGATCAATATTGCGCAGCCAAATAATGAACAAAGAGAGGCGGGTATTTAAATAAATAAATATAAACAATAATAATAAACATTTAACAATTAACAATAACAAAATAACAATACTAATTAAATAAGAATGCCAATATTCTAAGAATCAGTGGATAAAGTAAATGTTTATTTTTAAAAAAATATCAATAAATAATATTTTAAATATTCTACAATCGAATCCCTTTACTATAATGGACTCTAACAGATTATAGCGACAGAAATTTTAAAATAAGATTGCCTTGATATACCAAAAATTTGCCTTTTTAAATTTAAATCTAGAGACCACAAAGCACTAATGTTTATTTTCCATTTATTTTCTCAATATTTATTTTAAAGTAAATAAATATATTTAGAATATCCATTATCGCTTTTTTCTTCATAAAATTACTTGGATATGTACTCTTGGTGGACTTTTATTTGGTTATGATACAGGAGTGATTAATGGGGCTTTGCCTTATATGAGAAATGATTTAAAACTTAGCGATGTAAAAATAAATAATTTTTGAAAAAATTTATTTTTTAATTAAAAAAAAGGTTAAAATTGGAATTGTAACAAGTTCTTTATTAATTGGTGCTACTTTTGGTTCTTTTATTGGTGGACATTTAGCAGATTGGATTGGAAGGAGAAAAACTCTAATTATTTTAAGTGTAATTAATTTAAAAAAATTTTTTAAAGAAAAAAATATTTTTGTTAAAGATTATTTTTATTATTGGGACTATTGGATGTTCTTTGTCTAATCTTAATGTAAATATTTAAATAAAATTTAAAAACTTTTTATTTCCTCCCCTAACGAATTTAAAATTTAGTTTCTTATTTTCTTTCGATTTATTCTTGGTTTAGCTGTTGGTGGTGCATCAACTACGGTCCCGGTCCGTTCAGACAATTTTTATTTTTTTAAATTTATTTTTTATTTAAAGGTATTTCTTGCTGAATTATCTCCAGCAAAATTAAGAGGGCAAGTAGTTACTCGAAATGAGTTTGTTTTTAAATAATTAATTTAATTAATTTATTTTGTATTTAGATTAATGATTGTTAGTGGACAATTAGTTGCTTATATTTGTAATGCAATACTTGGAAATATTTGGGGACATCGGTAAAGTGTTTTTAAATTTATTAATTAAAAAGTAAATAAAAATATAGATTAGATATTTGGCGTTGGATGTTAGCTTTGGCAGTTATTCCAGCGATTTGTTTATTAATTGGAATTTTGTTTGGAGGTATTCCAGAAAGTCCGAGATGGCTTTGCCATAAAGGGAAAAATGAACTGGCAATTTCTGTCCTCAAAAAGATAAGAAGAAACGAACAAGAAGTTTTTGATGAAATTGGGGATGTTAAGCAAACAATGGAACAAGAACAAAATAAAACTTTTAGGTAAATATAATCTCTCATTTCTCCATAATTTCTACCTAAATTTAATTATTTTTAGTAGATTTTGTTTTCTTTACTTAGGAATTGATTAAGTTAGAGAGACCCAAAATTTTTTGCCCAGTTTATAAAATATAATTTAGTAATTGTCTCCATGAACGTTGGCTTCGACGTTGTTTATTTATTGGCATTGGTGTTGCTATGTGCAATCAACTAGCAGGAGTAAATTCAATTATGTATTTTGGGACGGATATATTGACAAGGAGTGGATTGGGTCTTTTAAATTCTTTTTTCAATTTCAAATTAATTTTTATTTATTTAGACAATAATGCAGCTTTAGTTGCCAACATTGCTAATGGGGTAATCTCTGTATTAGCTACGTGTTTGGGGATTTGGCTTCTTGGCCGTATTGGTCGACGCCCAATGCTTTTAAGTGGCCAAATTGGCACAATAGTTATGCACCTATTTATAGGCACAACTGCTCTACTTTTTAAAGAAGGAACAATTCGGTAAAATAAAAAGAATTTTATCAAAATAATTTAAAAATATATTTAGCGGTTACCTTGTTTTATCATTAACTGTTACTTTTCTTCTCTTCCAACAAGGGGGTATTTCACCTGTTACATGGCTAGTTCAGTCAGAAATGTTTCCGCTTAAAATAAGGGGATTGGCAATGGGGTTAACTACTTCAATTCTTTGGCTTGTAAATTTTTATTTAATTTAAATAAAAAATATTTTTTCAGATTAATTGTTTAATTTCTTTTTTATTTCCTGTTCTTGTTGGATTAATTAATGTTTGGGGAACTTCTTATTTATTTGTCATTATTGGAGTTTCTGCTGCTATTTTTGTTTGGTTTTTTATGCCTGAAACTAGATTAAAATCATTAGAAGAGTTGGAAAGACAATTTCGAGCTGAAAATTTAAAAGAATTGAGAAGTCCAGCAAAGAATAATAATTTTGGAATAACCTCTAATAATATTAGACAAAATACCTAATTAAAATATTAGATATAAATAATTATTAAATAACTGATTCTAAATTTTGAAAATTGAGGCAACTAATGACCAATAACATATTTGAAACTTTGCGAGATTTTTTTCTCATACTAAATAAATTTTTATTTTACAATCCCCAAATCAGACCCTGTGCCGGATATGGCAATTTGTTACTCAAGACCCCTAGACTCAAACACAAACTATTTAAAGAAGAAAAAATTTATTTAAATTAAAATTAAATTAAAAAAGGGGGAAAAAACAAAACTGGGCTGGTAGGAACTGGCTGTTAGTTCCGAAAAGCTGGTAGTTAAACTGAGAGCTCAAAAGCTCAAAAGCTGGGGATAGTCAAAACTGTTAGTTCAGAAACTGGCTTTTCTCTTAAAAGCCAAATAGTTAAATAGAGAAGAAATTGGGCGGTACAAAAACAAAAATATGTGAAATGATGAGAAATAAATGAATGGGTGGAATCGATAAATAAAGTTGAAAATAAATAAAATTAATTAAATTTTGAGGCAAAATTGTGCCTGTTCGGCACAGACCCCCAAATCAGACGCACCATCTTTTATAGTAGTATGTACACGTATGCTCGAATAATTACATCGGGTAATTCCAACCTCTCGTTGGAGGGGGTAACTCTTCGAACATATACGGTAAACAAAAGTACTTTTAATATTAAATCATCAAATCAAATTAGTTTACATCCCAGTAGGGTTTAACAGTTTAGGTTTTATGTACTAGAAATTCTTAAATTAAAGTTTCACGCCGAAGGCGAAAATTATCTAATATGTGCATTAAGAACCAAAAATTCTTCGTTTTAGCGTTCGACGAAAATTTTGCAACATTTATGAGTATAATGTGCCGGAGGCACGGAAAATTCACTTTTCAGCGCAGCAGGCGAAAATTTTGAGAATTTTTGAAGGCTAAGAAGCCAGATTTCTTCTTTTTTTAACTCTTGTTTAAAGAAAAACTTTACGAGGTTTTTGGCATTTAGTAAGTTATTTATTTTTATATTATCAAGATTATATTTTAGTAAATAAATAGTATAACTAATTTTAAAATAATTTATTGTATGATTCAAAGTCAAACAAAATTATACATAATTTGGATTTTTAAGTTCTTCAATAGTAAAATTGAAAAAAAAGAATAAAAAAGTGAAAGGAGAAAATTTGGAAAAGTATATATTTTTAAAATTTTCTTTCGCTCGTTTCAACGAATTTGTAAAACATCCAATCCCAACTTTTTGCCTTCCTCAGCACAAATAGTTGTTCCATGAACTGTTGTTGTACTTAACGATGATTTGGCACTTTGTGATTCTGTTTTAGTCCATTCTCTAGGCTCAACTTCAATTACATAATTGAAATATGTTGTTCCAATAAAAATAAGAGCAGTGAAAAGCAGGAAAACATCAGCCCACTAAAAATATTTTTTTAATCCTTTTTTAAATTAAATTATTTTATACTTCTTCAACAGCATTTGTCGGAGTCAAAAAATTAATAATCATTGGAATAACTCTAAAATATTAAATTTTGAAAAATAAAATTAATTTTTAATTGACATCAAAACTTACAACATAATAGCACTAAGTTGGATTGTTGTCCATGAAAATATAACATGAGAAAATTGGCCTGACATCTATTTAAAATAACAAATACAAAAAATTCAATTTATTTACTTACTAATTGTGTACCCTTAATTACTCCAACAGTATTAAGACCACTAAAAACAGTTGCAGCAGTGAAAATACATTGCATTAAAGTAACATTAACAATTCCAAATTTAGGGAATAAAGACATTGCCAAAAAACAAGCACCCATTAAATACTAAAAAAATAAATTGAAGGGAACATAAACTTCTTTTAGACCTGAGAAATGCTAGCAAAAAATATAACTTTAGCCTTTTCAGAAACAGAAGTCAAACGATCACTTGCTTGACCAGCAACGTTTTTCCCAATTAACGACAATACAAAAGGTAAAGCTGAAGCTATACCAGTTTTGGCTACTTCCATACCTAATGCCTCAAAATAAATTTATTTTTAAACAATATTTATTTATCCGGAATTTTACTTTATTTAAATAAATTGGTCCAAATTGCCAAAATACTTGAAATGCCATATTGCCTGTACCGGTACACAAAAAAACTCCCCAAAAGACCGTATCTTTAAGAATTGCCATATACGGGACTTCTTGTTTCTGCTCATTTCCTTGTCTTTTTTTACGTCCATCAGAAATATCTTTTAAAGGCTTTCCATGTTCTATAAATGACAATTCCCGAGTAGAAAGGAATCTTTAAACAAATTTTTTAAAAATATTTTTCTAATTTTTTACTCGTGTTCTCTGGGTGAGTCTCTATAAATCCAATAAAAAATTGTAAAAACAATTAAAGAAATTGTTCCCAATAAATAATAAACTGCTGGCCATCCAAACATTTCTGACGAGCAGAATTCAGCAGACAAAGGCATCGCAGTTATTGGACCGAGTTGAAAAGCAGAGGTTAAAACAACAAGAAACATGCCAGAATTTGCTAATGGAGACCAATTTGAACTAATTGACCCTAAAAACAGTTTTTCATTTAAAAAAATTTGGGAAATAAAATGAAAAAATTTATTAAGATAAAAATGGTTAACGGTACATGTACAAGTCAAACAAAGAATCCGAAAAAATTCTGGAGTTTGCTTGAGTAAAAATCATTAATTTTATAATAAATTTAAAAACAAAAATGATCTTAAAAAATTAGGTATATAAGAAAGTAAAGGACCAAACTTTCGTAGATGAGCGGATATATTTTTTTCTAATACAGATGTCCACAAAAATGGTTTTAAAAAATTTTTTAATTTCTTTAAAAATTTAAAAAATCCCACCAAGAGCTACCCAAATTACTGACAATCCAAATCCTTGAAAAATTCGTAAAACCATAAGTGAAGGAAATCCCCCCAAGTAAATACTTGGTGGAACTAAAAGTGTCGCTAATGAACTAATAAATCCATAAGCAGCCATTAAATTTCTTGAAAAAAGAATTTTTTTGAAATAATTTCTAAAAATATTTTGTCTATCCACCTTAAACCAAATTGAGTATAAATTCTTGTAATTGGTAAAGTGCCAATTAATTGTCCTATAGCTATAGCTGAGAAAAGCCAGCTTTGCTCGTTTGAAGTAAATAAACTTTCAAGTAATCCATCTTGATTTTCTTCGCTTATTTTTTCTGTTGAATTTTGTAACAACTATGAAGGGGAAAATAATTAAAATATAAATTATTTCTAAAAAATATCTATTAAATTTATTTTCAAATTTATGAGTAAACAGAAAATATTGATCCCAAGATTTAAAGATTTTGATCATAAAATACATTGTGTTTTTAATTTTTGCTTGTAATTGCATTCTCAATATTTGGTAAAATTTTAAAATTTTCATTCACTAGAACCTTAGGAAATTAAAAAATTTTAGGGGGCCATAGTTTTGTTACACACTGTACAACCCCCCCCCCCTCTACAATTTACTAAAATTGTCCCTTATTTCTGAATCGTCAGGCAAAATTCATTAGTTTTTCTTGATAACAATATCACAGTTTACTACTCAAAGCTAATTTGAGTATTTTTTAGTATTTTTTTCCACAACCTATTTAAAGGTACGTTTCTCACATTAAAAAGGTAAGAATACATACTAAATTTTAAATTAAAAAATTTCACCGTCAATTCCTCATCACTTAACATTGGCAATTCTTTATACATACAAATAACTGTAAAATTAAGTGCCAAAGGATTAGCAATTAACATTGTGAAACAAAACAAAGAAATTCCCAAAATCGCAAATCGGATTGGGATTAATTCATTTATTTTTTTGTGTTGACGTTTTTTGCCAGAATTTTGTATTGTTTGTTGTTGATTACTAACAATATCAATAGCACAATTATGTGGAGGAAATGAAAATTGTTGTTTTTGTTGTTCTGGCAAAGGAGGAGGGGAAGGGGATGTTGAATTATTGTTGTTATCATTTTTGTTGTTAACTTCTTTAATAACTGAAGGTGTAAAACTATGAATTGACATTTCTGTAAAATATTTGTTGCAATAAACGGCAACAATTAATCTGGATTTTTAAAAAATAATTAAAATTAAATTTAAAAATATAAAAATCGATAAATCGATTTAAATTAATAAATTCCAAAAAAAAATCTAAATTATTTTTGAATAATTAAATTTAAAACAATTATATAATATAAAAGTAAAGCTTAAAAAGTCGAAAAAGTGACAGATATGAGATGGTCACAGTATGTGGTTATTAAATAAATATTAAAAAAAAGCTTTTGTTTCATTTCTGGCAGTTCCTAAACCGGAGAGAACTTAATTATTCTAAAGAAGGTCTAATTAAATATTAATCCCTTAAATAAAATAATGAATAACCGAAAAAGTCATAGATTCAAAAAACCCAGAAACAAAAGCATTAAAGACAAATTAAAGGAAAGTCATTAATACAAGTACCTTCAATAATATGTATGAGTGAAAGATTTCCATAAAATTGGAGGCCCTATTGAATAATAAGTTTTTAAAGTATTAAAAGAAAAAAATCGGAAAGTCTAATTAATATTGAATAAGTGAAATTGAAATAGTAGAAAGAAGGAAAGTATGAATAACTTAGGTAGTTGGTAAGAAGTTTGGAATTGGTGAGTTAATAAATTGTAAAAAGCTGAGAAGATAAACGAGAATATATTTTTCTCGAAAATTTTAAGGAAGTTGAGGCAATGGCAATCCAAACTTTTTGCCTTCCTCGACAGTACCAATTGACTCGGGGTAAGTTAGAGAAGTTTTTGTAATATGCCCTTTAGTCCATTCACGAGGCTCTACTTCTGCATAAATATTGAAGAATGTTGTGCCAACCATATTACAAGCAGTAACAAATAAAAAAACATTGGCCCACTAAAATAAATATTTTTTAAAAATTTATTTAGTTAAAAAATTAAAATTACCTCATCAACGGAATGTGTAGGTGTCAAAAAGTTGATTCCCAAAGGAAGTAAACTACAAAAGATGAAATTTTGGTTAAATAATTATTTATTTAAAAAATATTTTTTTGTTTTTATTAGGGTTGCACAACAAAGCTCGGGGGCGGACTTTATTTTCTTCTCATTACTTCTCCTTTCCCGTTAAACTCTCCTAATCCCTTGAATTAATTTGGATGTCCACAAACCCGCTACTAAACCAATCAACCACACGTCTCTCAAAACAAAAGTCAAAGAGAATTCTAATAATTCATTCACTTTTTTAAAAAATAATAATGAATTTTCTGAATTTTTCTCTTTAAATTCCCCTAAAAAAGTGACACGACAATTGTACAGTGGGTAATGTACTTTAAAGTAAATGTACTTTTTTTGCAATTTTTAAAACTTACAGACTAACTATAGCATGAGTTAGAGTATCCCAAGAAAAGAGAACATGAGAGAATTGACGAGAAACCTTTTAAATTATTTTTATTTTAATTATAAGATTATTTCTTTTAATTTACCAGATGAGTGCTTTTAATAACGCCAACAGCATTCAAACCGCTAAAAACAGTAGAAGCAGTAAACATACACTGCATAAACATAACATTCATAAATCCCATTTTAGGTAATAAAGCCAATGCCAAAAAACAGCAACACATAACATACTACAAAAAAATATTTTCAAAGAATTTTAATTTCAGAAAAAAATTAGTACTTGAGAAACGCTGGCAAAAAGAATAACTTTGCATTTCTCTGAAATACAATTAAAACGGTCACTAATTTGAGCAGCAATAAGTTTAACAAAAGTAGAGAGAATGTAGGGAAGTGCTGCAGCTATTCCAGTTTCAGCTACTTCAATACCCAAAACCTTTAAAGAATTAAAAAAAAATTCTTTTTATTTTTAATTACTTTATTTAAATATAACGGCCCATATTGCCAAAATACTAGAAAAGCCATATTGGCAGTTGCATTTGAAGCAGTGATTGCCCAAAAAACGGGATCCAAGAAAATTGCTTTGTAGGGAATTCTTTCTTTTGGAGAACCTTCCTGTTTTTGACATTTCTCTATTATTTTTCCTTTTTCGATTATTGCCAATTCTCTAACAGATACAAGTCTTAAATTTAAATTTAAAAAAATAAATTTTCTAAATTTTTATTACTTTTGTTCTCTTGGAGTGTCACGGAAGAAATAAAAGAAAATAGCAAAACCAATAAATGTAAGTATTCCTAATAAATAATAAATAGATTCCCATCCAAATGTTTCTGAAGAGCAAAGTGCTGCTGACAAAGGCATTGCAGTGATTGGGCCAAGTTGGTAATTTATAGTTAAAATTGTTAGAAAAACTCCTGCACTGCTTAAAGGGCTCCATTCTGCACTTACAGCACCTAAAAAAGAAACAAAAATAATTTTTAAAATTAAAAACAACAACAAACCAGTAACAACCATAACTGTTGCTAGACTAACACCCTGCAAAATACGCATAAACATAAGTCCAGGAAATCCAGCAAAGTCAATACTTATTGGAATAAAAAGTGTAGAAAAAGAACTTGTAAGTCCATAAAGAGTAAACATTTTTCTAAAAAAATAATTTTTAGAAAAATATTTTTTTAAATTCAAAAATTACCGCAATCCAATATTTGTCATAAAATAAGTAATTGGCAAAGTGCCAATTAATTGTCCAATAGCAATTGCTGAGAAAAGCCAACTTTGCTCGTCGACGGTGAACATTGATTCAAGCTGTTGTTCTTTGCTAGTTTCTTCATTATTAGAGGAGATGTTTGTATTTGTTAATATCTGAGAAAATAATTATTTAATATCAAAAATATTTTAAAGGAAAAAAATGAATAGAAATACAAAAAATCTTAAACATTAAACTTAAAAAATCATTATCTATGTAAAATATTAAAAATAAAATGAGTTAATCTAAACTTCAGAAAAATTAAATTCAAAATAAATTCTAAAGGGACGAAAATTAGGTACATATATATGTATTACATACCCACAAAGCTAACAACAAACACATCCGCAGAACTACCCACAAAAATTTTTATTTAGATTTTAATTTAGTTTAATTAAAAAATCTTTCGAAAGATATATTTTCTATTAATTTATACTTAATTCATTAGCAATTCTTGGTTAATTTTTAAAATTATAATTAAAAAATTTTTTAAAAAAATAACCAAGAATGCAAAAAAATATTTTTCAAAATTACATTTTTTAATTTTTATTTCCATCTCTTTTCAATATCTCAGATTAAAGAAATTTAGAAAAAATTTCTTTTTTTTATCTTCTCTCTCCCTCTCTTTCTCACTCCAAAATTACCGTCCATTCCCAATGCAGATCACCACCACCATTTTCAGTCATTAATGACGGCAATTCTTTGTGCATACAAATAACAGTAAAATTGAGAGCCAAAGAATTTGCAACAATTAATGAAAGACATCCAAGAGATAATGCCAAAATAACAAAACGAATAGGAAAAATAATTTCCATAATTGTTTGTTTTTGTTTAGCTAAAGGTTTTTGCTGTTGAAATAAATCTAATGCACAATCTGGTGATGAAGGAAATGTGTAGTGTGCCATCTTTGTAGGAGAAGGCGAAAATTCAGAAGCTGGGAGAACAATATTATCGTTGTCATTTTTGTCGTTAATAGATGGAGATTTTGGTGAATTTGTAGAGCTGTGAATGGACATTATTTTTAAATGTCTCTGAAAAATTTAAATAAAAAATTTATTTTATTTAAATTATTCTGGTAGAAAAGAAAAAGATAAAAAATGTTGTAGTAAATGACAATGATTTTAACATAAATTTGGAAAAAATGTTTGGAGGGAGTTAAAATATTTAAAAAATTTAAAAAATTGGATTTTTATTTTTGAGTATCTACAGGAATAGAGAAAAAAATAATTAAAAAATAAAATAAGAAAAATAAATATTTTTAGATATTTTTAATAATAAATATTGATTTTTAAAATCGAAAGATATCTGGATCAAGTTAATATTCTTATTGTTAGTCATTTGCTACTTTTTCTTATTACAAAATAAATATTACTTTTAATTTATTAAATAATTTTATTCTCAGAATATTAAGGATGTGAAAATAAATAAATTAAAGATTAAAACAGTTTTACAAAAAAATTAAGTTTTGTTTTTTTATTTAATTAAAATTTAAAATTCTTCAAATAAACATTGTTCTTTAATTAATTTTCTATTTAATAGCTTTATTTGTTTTTATTTTAATAAGATTTAATAAAAAAACAAATAAAGAAGTAAATAAATCTATTTGTTTTTCAATTAAACAGAGGGGGAATTTTACAAAAAAAAATTTTAAAATGTTTTGAACACTTCTTTGAAGCAAAAAATAAAAAAAGATACAAATTTAGTTGTTTAACTTAATTTTGAAATATTAAATTAAATATAATTTTAAAAAATAAAAATTTTTACCAAAATTTGAACGAAATAAAGACTTTAATAAAAATATAACGAGTAAATATTTTCCGAACGAGTCAAACCTAAAATATTAAAAAAAATGAAAAGTTACAAAATTTTGCAAAATAAAATTAAAATGAAAAAAAACGGTTGGTGGTCAATTTAATATTTTAATTAAACTCATTTACATATCTAAGCATATTTAGGTAGAAAAAATACTAGAAGTATGTAAACATATTCAATATTAATAAACTACTACAAACTAAATATAGATTGGAGAAAAATATTAAATAAAGGTACGAAGAATGAGGAATTAATGTACTGCATATTTGACCTTTACACAAAATAACAGCTAGACACAATGATCAATGAATAAAAAAAATGTTTAAATTTAGCTAAATAGTACAGGGTTACTGTAAAATTTTAAACAAATTTCTAAAAAATCTAATAAATAAAAGTAATTTTCAGTTAGTTATACAAAAGCACTTATCCCCTAAATTATTGTCAAACTCCATCATATTTCGTTTTAGAATTACAGAAATTTTAATAAGAATTTGTAAGAACTTATCGAGGTAAATTGAATGACGACTAACATTAATTATCAGCCGATTCAGATGTTATTGGACTATTCAACTTCCTCAAGGCCAATCAAATTTTGTTCTTATTAAACTTTAGCATTAATTTATGGGGAAATGGTTAAAGGAAGATGAAAAACACATGATTAATAAATAATGAAAATGGAGAAGATAAGAAGAAAATAAGCACCCAAATATGCAAATATTAGACATGTTCTGTAATTCAAAATTGCCAAAAGCAAACAAGAAATTAAATTTAAAAAATTTGTTAAAATTAAAATTGAAAAAGCCATTCAAAATTTAAATGAAAAAATAACTTAATATCATTTAGATTTTGAACAAATAATTTTATTTAAAAACAAATAAAATTATTTAATAATTATTTTTAGTTTTTAAGTAATTTCTAAGATAATTGTTAAAAAATATGTATTTAACAGAAAATGAAAATACTTTTAAATAGGTAAGGTATTCTTTTATTAAAAATTTTAAAAATTGTAAAAAATATTTGAAAAAATTTAATTTAAAAAATTTTGGAAGAATAAATTATTAAAAATAATTTGTGATTTATTTTAGCAAAATAATAATTTAATAAATATTTACATGTATAACAAAATAATTTTCTAAAATGAATATATAAAATGAAGTTTGTTCTCGAATATATATACATATATTTATATTTATTGGTTAGATTTATTCTGGAAAATGCCTCAATTGTTAGTCTTTACTTTCTCTTAAATAAATGCAAATTTATACCATCACTCGAGTGATTGGTTGTGTTGGGCAAATAACTTATTAGTTTTTTAGAAATAATTCTCGGTCAGAGATCGTTGAAAAGTTTTGGGGGTTTCCCCAACTTTTTGCCATTGCTGCGTGGATTTTTTATAATAAATAATATTGCATAAAATGATGAAATTTGTGTGTTATAGACAACATTAGTGTTCCCCCAAAAATTTTTTATTAGGGATTCCCTCAAATATTTACAAAAAAAATAAATATTTGTTAACATTGGCTGTATACCTTTTCCCCCATTAAAAACTAATCGTCCTCAATGAAGCTATTAATAAAAAAAAGTCAAAATATAATGAATGATTTTGAATATTTTAAAGTGTCACCTTGTAACATTTATGATGTATATTTATTTTATTTTTAAAAATAAATTTGTAAAAGTGAAAAAATGTGGACAATAAAAAATAACTTTTAGATAAAAATAAAGAAATGGTTTTGAAACCAAGACTTTCATTGGAGAGGGGGGGGGGGGTTCAGGTTTTTGGATGCATGTCTTAGGTCATGGAAAATTTTCTGTCCCGCACGTTGGATGCAAATATTGAGCGATTTGCTCAAGAACTAATAAAAACGTATTTTGATAATATTTGTAACAACGATATATTTTTTTGAATCGAATAGGTATTTTAATTTAAATAATTTCAGCAATACAAGATTCAACTTAACGTCTCAACCTCCTATAGGAACTTTATAGCGGATAAGAAACTAACAAGGTAGTTGATAACTTAGTAATATACGATATATTCAACTTAACGTCTCATCTCACTATATTTCGGTAAACTCTAAAAAACTGATGACGATTCCCAATAAAATGACGAATTTTCAGTACAAATCGTAATTTTCTTGTGATACTTTGTGCACTATAGAATTTCTGCTAAACAAAAAGCAGCATATTTTCCACGTAGTTTGATAATATTTTGTAATATCAAGTCTTCGGATTATCCTAAAAAATATTTTGACAGTGGCAGGTGACAATGAAGAGAAAATGATAAAAAAATTGTAATATTAATGAGTGTTAAAAATGTAAATCTTATTGGAGACAGAAAAATGTTTAAAAAAAAAGCGTTACTAAAAAGATAAGTATGTATTGGCTGACGTGATGCAAATTTTTTATGTATTATTTTGCATTTGCAAAAATTATTGTTGTATTACTATATCGCATTTTTAAATTGTTTTTTTTGAAGTTTTTGCACTTTAATAAAAGTATTTACACGCATATTTAATAACATTTATTTATCAAACTCAACCAAATTGTACGAAAGCTATGAAATTTCTCAATCTGAAATGTGAAATTTTAATGGAAGAAAATTTACAAAATAATTTCAAATTTTACAAAATAGTTCAAATATCTACTCTTTCTTCTGATGCTTTTTTAGTTATTTTTGTTAGTCTTTCACTTTCAACTTTAAGATTAATATCTAAATTTTTATTAGTTAAAAGTCGTTTGCCACAATTGCTCATTAGTCGAAAGAAGCCAAATCCAAAAGCGATTATCAAAATGCTTGGCACAACCTTATTTTTTTAATTTAATTATTTTTGATAGATTTTGGATTATTTAATGAAAATAAATAGAGAAAAACCCCTATATATGTAAATAATTAAATTCCTCACCAACTGTAGTGGAGGACCAGTAAATAGAAAGCCCAAATATGAGATCTAATAAATTTTTCTAATTAAATATTTAGTAACTAATACCAATTCAAGAATATATACAAGCCAAGCAAGTGTCTTAAAATAATATTTTGAAAACTTTATAAAATTTAAAGTCAGGCCTGTCTGTGAAAATGTGAACCAAGAAAACTTCCAATTGGGGCACAAATACTTGTTACCGGGACTGTAACCTTTAAAAACATTTTTGAAATAATTATTATCTATTCATATATTAAAGTTACTTTAATATAATTATAAGCTAATTGACTAATTGGCTCGCTCATAATTATTGCTCGCCAATAAATACAAAATTGAGAATTTATTGCTGAATTAAAATTTAAAAATAAATTTTAATTTAATTTTACCCATAATAACAACAGTAGTTGGAGTAGCTATCTTCTCAGAAACACTAAAAAGAAGTGTTAAAGTTGAGAATGTACAAATATCAACGCCGCTTCCAGCAAAAGATGTAAAGACACATAAAAACGAGAAATTAGGGACAGTAAAAATTTTAAATACCTCCAATAAATCCAGTTAAAATAAGTATAATACATTTCCAAAAACAAAAATTTTCAATTGTATTAAAAGTTTTCCTTTTCTTTTCACAATTTAAAATCCATAGAGAAATGGAAAATGAAGACCAAATACTCACAAAAAGCATTTTCTCAGTTTGGGGATTAAATAAAGGTTCAATCTAAAAAATTATAATTATTTATTTTTAATTATTTTGGGAAGTAAAAGAAGGAATTTGATAGTAAAATTAGGGAATAATAACCATAATTAGTATGCATATTCATTTAGTTTATTACACAAAATTTTATTTAAAAATTAAAATATCAAACCAAAGTAAATCCAATTAAAGCCCCAGGTATAGCCCCAATAGTTCCAAATATAATAGCTCTCCATTCAATTTGAATTCTCATAAAGATAATAACAAAAAATGCCATTGTCATTCCAATCTATTTAAAAATAAATTTAAATAATTTATTAAATTTTAAAACAGACTGCTTGGATCATAATACTAAAATCGCGTGCTGTGTGAGGTTTTGTGTGCAAAATGAAAATCATCACCTTTTTAATGAAAGGACAATAGATTTAATTAAAATCAAAATTAATTTACAGGAAAGGCAACAGCCCCACCACCTTCACTAGTCATTCCAGCAATAATAGAACCAACAACCATTGTTAATGGCATTTGCCAATCTTTAAATAAAATTTTTTAATAAATTTATTCAAAAACTTACGAGTTGAATAAAGTGGAAAAAAGTTGTATTTAATTGCAGAACTCCACCAAATAAACTTTTTTTTTAATTTTAAAATTTAAGATAATTTTTTTAAAGAAAAAAAACTTGTGCAACACTAAAAGGAATAAGTAAAGCAATAAAGTTTTTGTATTTTATAAGCATTTTTTGCTCGAAAGTGGCATTAGAAGGGAGAGGTATTTGTTTTTCTTCTTCACTAATTCCATGAAGTTTTTGACCTTTTTTAGTAATTTATTTTTAAATTAATTTATTTTTACCTTCCCAAAAATATTTTTTAAACCATTCACTCGGTGTTCTCTTTCTTTTTTGTTTTTGGATTTTTTCGAGTGAATTATTACAATAACCATTCTCAATTAATGGGGGAGACAATCCATTTTCCATTTGCTTTTGATTAGGCATATTTTTAAATTTAATTTTAATAAAAATAATTTTAATATCTTTAAAAATATAAAATTTTGAAAAATTAATTAAAATAAAAGATATTATTTTTTTTTATTTATTATTTCTAATTAGCATAGACAAATAAAAGCCAGAATAGACTTCTTTAAGGAAATTAAATCCTCCCATTGCAGAAAAAATTAATTGCAAATGAAATTTATTACGATTTCTTTTATTTTTAAAAACATATTTCTTTGCAGAAAAAAAAACAATTTTCTAAACAATTAATTAAAAAAATATTATTTTAATAATAAAAATAATTCTCAATGTCAAATTAAATTGATTAAAAAGCGATTAGAATATTAATTTTAAAATATTCTGTGAGGAAAGAATAAACTTTGTATTTTTCTTTTCTGCGACAAATTAATTATTGTTTATTTTTAATTGCTAATTAATTAATGAACATTTAATTTAACAAAGAAAAAGATTATTTTAAATTTTGAATGTTTATTTAATAAAAATATTTTTTTAATAAAAGAAAAATAAAATAATAGGGTTGCATTCATAAAAGTTTTTTTTGTGTTCACAGTTTTGATTAATAAAAAATTAAAATAAAATTATTTATTTTTACTGTCATTTGTCACAAAATTTTTTTAAAAAAATTTTAAAGAGACGAGAATGTGTAAATAAATTACCTTAATTTTTCAGAGAGCAAAAGAACATAAATCTCTGACGCAAATAAACGTCGCTATCTCTCATATAAAATAAACTGATTGAGAATGATAAAAAGAAGAATTCAAATAAATAGTCACTCAAGTTTTTCACTAAAATTTAAATTTTATTTAATTTGCGAATTTTCTTATTTAAAAGTTAATTATATAAAATAAAAGTGCATACACAATTATAAAAATTAATTTAGTTTTTTATTACAAGAATTTTACATAAATATTAAACAAAATTTATTTTTAGATATTCGTTAACCGCAAGTACGATTTTTTAATGTTAGAAAGCTCGTCTTTCATTTTAAAATTATTTGAATAATTATTAAACAGGTGCTACATTTAATTTTATTCAAAACTCAATTACAATCAATTACTAAATATATTTAGTTACAATTAAATACAATATATAATTTGTTATCCTTTACATATTCAACTCTTTACATTTTCTTTCCTCATAGACAACTTCCATTAGATTATTGCGTTTTCTTCAGAAAATTATATGCGAAGAAAAACACAATATTGGAAACGAACAGATAGAAAATATTGAAGCCTCCAGTTCCAACACCTACAAGCCAAGCAATTTTGAACACTTTTACTAGAAATTAAATAATTACATAGATTCCAACACTTTTTACAAAATCAGTACCTTTATCCCATTTTTTAGGAAGATTCTTCACAAATGGAACGTCTTGAAGTGTACAAGTTCCCGGCACTACCTCCGACTCTCGTTTTGGCCTGCTGGTTGCATTCTTTTCCGCGACGTCTTCTGTCGAATGTTCTGGGACTTCTAATGCATCATTATCATCCTTCCAGAGATTCTTGTACGGTTCGACAACACGGAAGCCAATAATACTGCTTATGAAGAGAGTGTAGGCAATAAAGATCGGCACCTAAAATTTGGAAATTTTATTTAATATTTTAACAAATTCATCACCATGTAGAAAATACAAGTATTGAGAGCCCCTTTATTTCGTTTACGAAGAACCAGGAAGACGAGCGCGTAGTAGACGGAACCAACAATATTCAAACCGGGCACAAGACTGAGTAGGACGCCAGCACCAGCAACAATTTTGGAAATCTGGAAGACAAAAAATTAATTTAGGCTAAAATACTACTAAACAAAAAAACATACTCCATAGATGCCCATTATGAGAATAGTAGTTTGTGTAGAAAAGTTGGAAAAGTTTTGTTTTGGATTGATAGAATAGAATTAAGCTTATTTCTGAACTTTTATAGTATAAAAAAGGGTCTTTAGTGAAAGGAAAATAGTCAAAAAATATGAGTTTTTTGGCGTTAAGAATAAGGGGCTGGGTCTGTGTTGGAATCTATTTCTGGGTCTGGGTTGTAAAAAATATTACTGAAATTTAACAGCAATTTAACAGTCAAGAAATAGTCATAACTATTTTTACTAAATACATATTTTTATAATTTTAAATTATTTCATTATAACTAGCTTATTTTTTCAACTATTTATTTAAAAATATTAAGAATATAAAAAAAGTTTTTTTCAACCACCATAGCATCCACTCAAACCGTATTCTGATACATCTCTATCAAAATATTTTGTGTGATCAGAAATTGTATAGATACTAGAAAATAAATTAGAATAGTAAAAATTAGGAAAACATGCCCATATCTATTTGCACAATCTTTATCTTCATCTCCTCCAACACATCGTTTCCATTTAGCACCTGGTTTCATATCATTATCATAAAAAATCTGAAGATTTATTAAATATTTTAATTAATTATTATATTATAACTTCAGTTTTATAATGTGCATAATCTTCATAAGTTCGTGGAGGTACATGCACAACTAAATCTCGAGCTCTAGTTACTCGATAATTAAAGAAAGGTAGCTTTAATTAAATATTTTTAAAGAAATAATTTCAAAAAATATTTTTACATTTTTATTCATACCAGCAGCAAATCCACTATCACCAGTACGCGGTTGGCCAAAAGTTACAAGCTTTATTTTATCAGGGCCGATTTCCTTACTTTGGATTAATTTTGCTGCAGCGATTGCTGCCAATGCTCCGCCCAAAGAATGTCCAGTTATCTTTTTTTAATACTTATTTTTCAAAATAAAGTTAAAAATACCCAAACTTCATAATGCTTATGTTGTCTAAGTAGATAATGGATCTCTTCTGTCACGCCTTTCTTATCCAATTGATTAAAAATATCATCAAAATAGAAGGCTACCTTAGAAAAAATTATTAAAAATTACAAATTTAATTTAAACAGAAAAGCCAAAACCGAATAATAAATTAAAATATAGCTAAAGTATTTCCATTAGGCGAATAAGCTTTAATTCGTAAGACAACACTTTATTTTTATCATCATTTAGAATAATCAACAGATGGAATCTAAATTTAAGGTTCTGGCTTTAATTACTAACATGTCCATATCCAAATACAGACGGAACTTTCTTTCTAAATATTGTCTGCCAAACTTCATGTGTTAATTGCCAGAACGAGTCTGTACCTCTTAAAATATTATTTTTTTAAATGGAATATTTAAAATAATTTTACAAAAATATTCTAACCTAAATGAAAGAACAATTGCCTTGTCAGTAAAAGAAACAGCAATAAAAGCTGAACAAAAATGATCTTTTCTTTGGCATGTAACTACCCAATTCTTGACAAACTAAAAATTAGGCATTCTTTCCTAAATATTAAATAATTACTTGAAAATCTGGATATATCTGTAAAAGGCAATCATTAATATTTTTGTCAGAACCATAGGCAGCTGCTGCTAACGGGAATATTTTAAGTCGGATGAAATTGTCTTTATATGTTTCCACTACCTAAAAAATATTTTCTAAAATTTTTGAAGAAAATTAAAAAAAAATATTTTTAGTTTGTGACTATAAATTAGACAAAAAAATTTTTTATTTAATAATAGGAAATATCTTGTTGCCTAATATGTATTAAGAAAATAAAGTAACAAAATTATGTAGTCAGAAATATACATACATATTAGAATTAAATATAGAAATGTTTTATTTAAATAGATATGCAAATATTCTTATTTTAAATAATTTTGCGTAGAAATAAATAAATAATTTATTTTTATTTAAAAATGTCTCTTAAATAAAGGCTATAAAATGAAGGCTAAGACTTCATTCAAAGATCAAGACTCGAGATAATTTACCTATATGTCGAAAATTTTTAGAAATACTTAGTAATTTTAGTCGCCGATGATACCCAACGGTTAAAATTATTTTATTTCCGCTTTTCCCTAAAATATGTATGTATATTTATAAAATTATTAATAACACTACAATAATTATTAAATTCTCAGGAGCTGAATTCTCTAAACATCTTTCTTGTGACAGCCCAAAAGGTTGCCGAATTTCACTTACAGAGCAAATTTAAAGTAAATTTAAAAAAGTTTTGAGCAACACTATGTATAAAATATACTACGAATAAATATGGTGTTTTCTCCTTTTCTCTAAGTTTTTTTCTTTTGAGGCAATGGAAATTTAAATATTTATTTGTTAAATATTGTAAGGTAAAATTACATTATTTATGTATTAAAAACAAAAACCTTGTTATCCAATAAACTTCTGCTTAAATTACCAAAATTTTGGTTTGTGTTTCTTAATTTTTCTTCTAATATTTTATTAACGTGAAATTTATTGTTTAATTCGGCCAAAGTTAAATTATTTTTTAATTGGGAATTTTTTTGTTTAATTTTAGTAGATTCTCTTTTATTTATCAAAATAAATAGAAAATTGAAAATTATTAAATAAATATTTAATTTCATTTTTAATTTATTTTTATTAGATTTTAAAATGATTACATAAATATAATAAATATTTTTAAATATGAACGAAAACGAAACTTTTAATAGAAAAAATTGCAAAAAAAATTTTTTTTCAATTTAAAAAGAAATAAATACAAATATTTATAATATATATTTATAGAATTTTTATTTATTTTTTCTAGAAACAAAAAAATATTTCTGTCAAATAATATTATGACGCTTTTACAATTGAGAAATAAAAAAAATATTGAGAAAAAATAATTTTAAGTAATCTGTATTATAAAAAGAATTATTTTTAAACTTTAATCTCAAAAAATATTCACTTAATTAAGCAAAAAATCTTAGCTTAAAAATTATCAATTAAAACCCTTATTAAAATCTAAATATTAATTTTTACAATAAATTAATTAATTTTTAATTTCTTATAAATTAATTTTTTATAATTTATTTTCGAAGGATATCCTTTACTATCTAAATAACTAAGAATAATTAACAAAATAAAATTATAGCCCCCGCAATCTCAGAATAAATATTTTCTCTTTTAAAATCTAATTTTCTAAATTAAATTAATTTACTTTCATTAATTATTTTCCTTTAAAGATATTTTCTTTTTTTATATTATTTTATACGATTTTTATTGCTTGACTTTTTCTATTTTAAATTTTGAACTGAACATTTAAATTAAATTTAAAATTTTTTTTTATAAATTTTATTTATTCTTTGAAAAGTAAAATATTAATAAAATATTTAGAAGAGATGTCATATTCTCTGAAAAAATTTCTTATTAAAATAAAATGTATTAAGTCTTTGAAGGAAGGAGAATCTTAATAATTTAATTATAGTAATAAAGTAGTTTCAGAATGCCATCATTTTTGAATATAATATCCATTACTCTGAGCACCAGAGGTCGATCGAAATTCCGAGTTGCGATTTTCGAAATTTTGAAAAAAATCCGGTTTCCGATGCATAGGTTGTGAAGCTTGCTCTCCAATAAATATGTACATACACGCAATTGGCAAGGAACTAAAATATTATTTAAAAAATCTTTGTCTAAAAATTTTTATTAGAAATTTATTTTTGTAGTTTTATTTTAAGTTTTGTAGTGTTGACTATAATTTTTTGGATTTTTAAGTAAAATTTATGATGAGAATTCCAGAAATTTAATCTTGGTAAAATTATATATTAAGATAAAAAAATTATTTTTTTTAATATTTTAAATTAAATTATTTAAAATAAAAATTTATTTCTTTTAAAATTAATTTACGTACATACATAGTTTACCAATTTAATTTACAATTCATTAAAGCTTTTTTTAATATATCAACTTTTTTATTGTTCGTTATTTATGTTTAATTTAATATTTAATTTCTTAAAAAGGGCTATTTAAATATATATAAATATAAAACCTATAATTATTTTTAATTTATTTTTCCATTTTCGTCAACCTTTTTATTTTTATTATTTTTTATGAATTCTTACCATTATTTTTATTTAAAAATTAAATATTTTTTAATTTTTTTCAGTTAATTTCTTATAAATATTTTCTCTTCTTTTTACCTCAAACTAATCAAAAATGTCTGGTTCTTATTTGGTTTTGACAGAATTTGTCTTGGCTTTAGTTTTTCATTCAATTTGTGTTTATCGAATTGTAATGCTTTTATACACAAAATTTCAAAGTCAAAAGGCCTTTTCTCTTTATTTTATGGCCCTACTCATTAATTGGTTAATTACTTCTAGTCTTTTAATACCTTATGAAGTATATAGTGCTATTGTTTGGAGGCCACAGCCAGGTACATACATAAATTGTTAAAAATAACCCTTCAGAAAAATATTTTGTATGAAATAACATTTATTCATATTTAATTTGCTCTTGTAATGTTATTCAATATTTAGCAATCTAGAAATCTAGGTTTTGTAAAGTGTGGATAAACTTTCGCACCCTAAAAATGAATACTTTTTCTAAATTTGACTAGTCAAATTATCTTGTTGTTGATAAAAATTTGTATAGATTGCATACTTTATTCTATCATACAAAAAAAGAAATACCTATACTATTTGAGAAAACTACATATTTCAAAAAGTTAACTACTAATTGAATCCATGCCGAGTATTCCAGGACCCAATCCTTCACAAATAAAAAAATTTTAACTTCAAATAAAAAATATTTAGATGTTAAACATGCAAGTCTTCCACTTTTTCTTATTGCATTGCCCTGTCATTTGTTCATGGCAATGCTTCCAGTAACATTATTTTTCTTGACCGTTGATCGAATATGTATTATTAAATTTGGAGCCAATTATGGATTTAATGTAAAACAAACGTTTAAAATTGGATATTTCTCCTCTCTTATTGTTTGTGTTTGTGTTAACACAGCAGGATTTCTCATGGCGCTTCCTTTACCCGAATATACAGGTAGTACTTCTGGAAACTACATGGCCATAATTTGCTAGTTTTATTTCATATTGTGTATTTCCTTCTCTTTTCTAAAATCAGAATCGGTCCTTGATAGACGAGAAAGTTTATAATTATTTATAAAAATATTTTTAATTTTTTATTTAATTTTTTTTTTAATTTTTAATTTTTTTTTTAATTTTTAATTTTTTTTTTAATTTTTTATTTTTACACATTCTAAATATTTAGAATGTGAGATTTTTGGTTGTATTTTGGATTCAGCAGTTCAATTTTATTTGGGTTGGAGAGCATTTTGTGCTATTTTTAATATAAGTTCTGGAATTATTTTCTTTTGCCTACTTTGTCGTACAAACCAACTTTTACTTAAACAAGCTAGCCAAGTAAAAAATTCTGCCGGTTATCAGCACTTTTTACGAACAAATAAAGCTGTAATTAATTGTTTTTTAATTTTTTAATTATTTAAAATTACAGAATAATATTCTTACATCTTCAGCAATTCTTAGTGAATTTTTCCTTTCCTTCCTACCTCATTTTGGCCCACTTTTATGGGAAATGGTAAATCTTTTATTTATCGTAAATTATTGAGATGAAAAATATTAACAGTATTTTCTGAATTTTTTAAGAGGAAATAAAGTTTTTAATAAATGCTTTGATCAAAAGCAATAATTTTATTATAATGATAAATGCTGAAAAGCCTAAAAATACTCATCTAGACTATACCACAATCACAAATTGCCTAGCATTAATAATTTTTTAAATTTTGTTTTGAAGATATTCGGCGCAGGCTCTTCAATGGGAACCGGTCCATTATCCGAGTTTATGAGTTCAATAGAAGTATTTATTTTTTGTATAACTTATTCTCATGCACTTCGTATTGGAATGGAGCATTCTAGTGGCGTTATTGGAGCTGAAACTGTTGGGGCAAGGAATCGAGTAGTTCCAGTACAATCAGCATTTCGAGCTTCGCCTTCTGGGTAATTTTAATTTAAAATGATAAAAGAAAACTTGTAAATCATCATAGAATACGTACTATGGGTGGTATGGATCGAATTTCGACACCGCCGATAAATTATAAAAACAAAGTACAAAGATATTAAATAATTCTCCATGACTGGACTTTTAAATATTTTAATTTTTTTATATTTTCATTTAAATTTTGATACATTTTTTCAATTAAAAATAATTCTCAAGTATTTGATATGTAAATATACTAAAATAAGAAAAATCGTAGACATTTAAAGAACCTTTTAATATTTAGTAAAAGTGATTTTAAAAATTTTTATTTACACTATTTTTGGATTAACCTTAATTTTGTCTTCTTTACTCATTCCTTCTTTAATTCCTTATATCTATTTATATGGTCAGCAAATATAAAGAAATTAAATTATTTCTTTTGTATATTTTCCCAAAACTGGATGATCTCCCCATCTTTATTTTGATCATTCATTCACATACATACAATGGTTTCGTCTGCATAATTAATGGCGCCTTATTACTTAAAAATGTGGGAGGCAGAAAATATTTATTCTGAACAAGCCCTCTTTGAATTTATTTATAGAATTTACGTAGCACTTCAATCGTGTACAAAAAAATGAGAAATAAAACCTAAATTTCCTAAATTGTCATCCTTTTTGTTGATAGCCTTAAGAAAATTCTAAAATTAAGAGAATTTTTTCCAGAGCTTCCCTCCCCCCTAGTCCGCCTTCTACTTTTTGTACGAAATGATCAGTTATTTCTTCCTTGATTAATTTTAAGAAATTTACTTGTAGTCACATTCATTCAGTTACATACAGAATGAATGAACGTACAAATGTAAAGGATATAGCTATTTAATTCCTAAGAACCAAAATATATGAAGAACCAAAAAAAGAAGTAAAAACCCAAAATAAGTTCTAACTATAGGAACTGAACTGATTTTGTTTCCAGGTTTTACCGAACTGAAACCTGAACGAAAAATCTAAAATTTGATGAAAAAGTTAATTAATTAATTTCTGGATTAAACTTTAATTCCTACAAAAATAATTAATTTTTGAATTCCTTTTTATTCAAAATTTTATTATCTGAGAATTCATTTATTATACTATCAACAATACCAAACGGTATTTGTATAACAAATTTATATTCACAAGTATTTAAAATTAAATTAAATTTTCATTAATTAAATGTGTATAAAATAAAACTTTTAATTAATTTTATTAAATTCCATCAAAACTTTTCTACGAAAATAATTATAGTAAAGTAGCTATAAAAATAATCAACAAACAGGTTTAATTCTATCATACTAAAATAGGAAAAGAAATGATCCAAATAAAAATAAGTTTAATAAATAATAAAATAGAAAAATAAATAAAAATAATATTAATTCTTTCCAATTTTCGTTATTCGAAGTAATTTTAATCTTTAAAATTGTTTTTTAAAATTAGAAATAAGGTTGTTTATTAAACTTCAAAACTTTTTGAATATTTTTTTGTTTCTTTTTATTTAAAATTTTACTAAACTCTGGAATTCAATTTTTAAATAAGAATTTAAATTTAATGTGTCATCAACAATCGATCTAAGTGAAAAAATAAATATAAATTTTCCTTTTTTTCATTTTTTTGTCTTTTTATATGTCTCTTACATTGATGATTCAAAAAGCATTTTTTATTTTGAATTGGCTAATTTGTATCTTTCTAAGTGTTAGTTAAACACAATAACATTTTATTCGAAGTTTTTATTTGTCATTTCTCCAAAATTGTTTTTGTTAAAATCTCTTCTTATTAAAAATAAATAATTATTTATTAATTAATAATTTTTAAGCATTTCATTCATTAGATATATTAAATATTCATTTAAATCTGAAAAACTTTAAATAATGGCTAATCACGGTCCTTGCTATGGGTTGAGCAGAGAATTGGAACGAAAGGTTTTATTTGATTATTCGATAATTATTAATCAGTTTATGAGTGTAATGATTGTTTTTGGGATTGTTTTAATTCAAATAAATGCCATTTCGTTAATAGAATATTTCTGTTATTCCAACAAATAACCTAGTTTTACTTTTTTTAGTTTTCACAAATCTTTTTAATCTCTAAATATTTTGAAAATTTAATTTTCCACAAATTACATAATAATTTCTATTATTTTAAAGAACCAAGCACGTTTCAATTTGGAAGAAGCTTTAGAAGTTCTTCAATGGATAGAGGATATGATTGAAATACCTCTTAATCCCCCGATAGAACAAATAACTACTTCTTTACAAGTTTCTGAAGTTCTAAAGGATGGACTAATTCTTTGCTTGTAAAATAATTTTTAAAAATAATTTTTTTTAAAAATAATTTTTAAATAATTTAAAGACTTATGAATCGTCTTGTGGATTCACCTGGTTGTACGGCTATTAAATTTCATAAAAATCCACGGATGCCTTTTCATAAGGTAATTAAGCTTTATATTATAAACAATTAAATAATTAAATATTAACTAACAAAATACCTACACTTTAATCAAAAATTATTGAAAATTTATTATTAAAAATTAATGAAAAATCATTTCAGATGGAAAATATTTCAAATTTTTTGGATGCTTGTAAAGCTTTTGGAGTTGCTGAGATATCCTGTTTTCAGACAGTTGATTTGTAAGAAAAATATGTATTATTATTAAAAACATTTTTTAAATTATAGGTATGAAAACAAACAATGCTATAAAGTAATTGAATGTCTTCGGTCATTAGCTGCAGTTGTATGTTTTTAATAACCCTTTACTAAATCTACAAATTTCAGGCACAAAGCAAAAGTCAGTCAGGTGCTTTACATTCACTTTCAAATATTCAATTTCCACCGTGGGTTGTTAAAATGGCACAAAATCAGCCTCGAAAATTTGCTCCGGATGTAATACGTCAAAGTGAGGCAGTTATTCCGCTCCAATATGGAACAAATAAATGTGCCTCACAGAAGGGAATGACACCTTATGGATTGACACGTCAAATTAAATAAATTAATTGAAAGGAAAAATGGAAAATGAAATATAATAATAATGTTGGAATTTTTTATAAAGAAATGAAAAAAAAGTAAATTTCTGGGTCCTTTTATTTTATAAGAATTTACAAATTTTTATAAATATGGTACTAAATAATGAAATTACCTATATTTGTTTAAAAAACATTTCTTTATAAACAGCCATTACTATTTTTAATAAATTGCATTTAATACAAATTCCATTAAAATAAATTTGAGGTTAATTAAAATATTCTTCTTTGGTAAATATTTAAAACATTTAGTGTTTATTAGATTTTGAATATAAAACATTTTTTTGTTTTATTTACTTGCAACATTAAAGAAAAGAAAAGAGAATCTTTGTTTGACTAATCTAGATTTTTTTGTTTATTAATTTAATTGTTCTAAATAATTATTTAAATAAAAGGACTGGATCATAAATATTCTTTCAGGTTGGCCATTAACTTTTGTTTTCTCATTCATATTCTAGTTTAAATAATATTTATTTAATGACCATTCAAATAAATATATATTTAGAGGTAAATTAATGTTCTATAACACAATTCATTTTTAATAAAAGTTTATTAATAATTAATTAGAATTATTTAAATATATTCTAATAAATGAATATATTAAATTCAAAAATATTAATTAAAATTATTTTTATATTTATTTGTTTGATTATAGTTTGTAATGCTTTTTATGGAGGGGATTGTGGGTGTTGCTGTGATTGTTGTTGTGACTGTTGTTGTGGTAATTTTTAAATAAAATTTAAAAAAATTTATTAAAAAAAAGGTTGTTGTACACCAATGTTAGCCATTCCCTGTTGTTGTTCATATAATTCATTTGGATGTTATGGTGGGGCTATTTATGGAAGAAGGCGTAGACGAAGCTTAGAAAATAATTTAAAGTTAAATAAAAGATGCACAAATGAATTAATTAAAAATAAAAAGTAAATAATTAATTTAAATATTTAATAAAAAATAATTAAATTAAAGGTGTTCTAAACGTTTTACAATGGAAATGATCGAAAGATTGCGAGTACAATCTGGACAAAGACAGAAAGGGGAAATTGAAAGGAATCAACAAAAATTAGATTTTCTTTAAAAATTATTAAATAAATAAATTTTTAATTGAAAGAAAAATTCTCTTTTTTATTGTATGCATAAATAATTACTTTGATTTTTAATAAAAGATTATTAAAATTAATTTTAATTTAAAAATTGTTGGGAACTACGGTCATGTCAGGCTCGCCATGTGTCGCGAACCGCGATGATAATTTATAAAATTTTTTTTTTCTTTTAATTTTTAAAAATTATTCTCACCATACATAAAATTATTTGTATTCACCTTTATTTATTTATTTATTTATTGAACACTTATTAATTATTTTGCCTATCGAAGAATTTTTATATTAAATTTCATTTAAAACAATTGGATTAAAAAATGTTTTAAGTGCAATAACAAATCATTTTTAAATATAGGTAAATTTTGTTGGTTTACATAATTATTTTTTAAGAAAATATTTATTTAATTATTTAAATAAAAAATTTTTTTAATGATTCAACAAAATGATTTTATTTGTTAAAAAATTTTTGTGGGAGGATGAATGACGTTACCGTTATAAATTTTTTCTAAGCAATTTTTAGCGAAGTTTAAATATCTTTAAAATTTTTATTTTAATCAAATGTTTCTATTTAATTTTTATTTAAAAATAATGGATTTAAAATAAATTATTTTAATTTTTATTTTATTAAGAAAAGTTTTTCTTCTTAAATTTTTAATATTTTTAAAGATATTTTGTTGAATATATTAATTGTTTTTTTATTGAAGGAATAAAAATTGTTAAAAATTAGAGAATATTTTCGGGGGCTTTAAAAAAAATTTTTTTCGGGAGTCATTTACATATTTTTCAGAATTTATTAAAAAGTAGGTAAATAAATAAACATAATATTATTTAATAAATTTAAAAATTCAAAAAAATTCATTTTCCAAAAAATAATAATTTAATTTAATTTAAATAATAATTTTTATAGAAATCAATTAATTTATTTATTTAAATTTCTTTTTACAATTCCTTCACAAGCTTTATTATTCCCAACTTTTTTTTTATTTTTACAGCCTGTTTAAACAAATTGTATAATCAACACAAATATTTTCCATCACCTTCTTTGTCCCGTTTGCCCGTCATTTTTATTCGTTTTTTGTCGCAATCATTGCCTTTTTTTATTTTAAATCGATTTAAAAATTTTATTTAAAAAAAATTCTAAAATCTTTTTAAAAAAATTTAAAAGTTTATTCTTTGCTTTAAATATTTTGCAGAAATAAAAAAACCAAAATAGTAAAACAAATAGTCTAAATTAAAAAACATTTTTATGTTTATTTTTATATTTATTTGATTGATTTAAATTAAAAAAATTAATTTGTATTTAATTCTTTACTTAAAATATTTATTTATTTAATCAATTTACTTTTTTCTAAATTTCTTACAACCAAAATTAATTTTTTGTAGAATTAGTTGCGCGAATTATTTCCGTCAAATGCATTAAATAATTCTTTTAAGACCTCACAGAATTATCTAAATATATTTTTATCATTTTATCGAATTTTACATAATTTCTTCCCTAGCTTAATTTTATCACATATTTTTGCTAATTTTTTAAACAAATTATTACAAATTATCACCTTATGAAAAAGGATTCTACAGATTAATAAAAACAGGCCAAAAATGTTTATCCATAAAAAATTTTTTGTGGCTTCGCTTTTCTTGTAGAAAACTTATCTTTATTTAAAAAAATATTAATTATAATCTGTAAAACCTTTTTATGTTTTTAGAATTATAATTAATTAAAAAAATAAATTTAAATTATATATTTAAATATGGGAATGTGTATGTCAAAAAGAAAAGGAAATTTTAAAACTGCCGGAACTCCGGGAAAACATTCAAAAAATAAAGTTCTTCTTTTGTTTTTAAAGTTTAATAATTATTCTTTTTTTTTGTTTTCCTCTTCAGAATGTAGGGGAAATTCGTGAAGATGATTTACAAGCAATGTTTAGAGAATTTGATCTTAATGGGGATGGATATATACAAAAAGATGAATTACGTTCAGTTATGATTAAAATGGGTCAATCACCAACAGAAGAAGAATTAAATGCAATGTTTGATGCTGCCGATGCTGATAAAGATGGAAATATAGATTTTGATGGTAAATTTAAAAGTTATTTGGGCATTAGAGTAATTACTAGGGTTTCGCCGGAAGTTCCGGTTCCGGAAGTTCCGGTGTTTTTTTGGTTCCGGTTCCGGGAACCGGAACTCAAATTGTATCCGGTTCCGGTCAGAATTTCGGTTCCGGCGAAACCCTAGTAATTACATAGTATTTGTAGTTCTCTCACTTCTACTCTAATTATTAAAGGGGAACTAGGTAAGATAGGTAGTTTAAAGGAAACATGAGTTTATTTAGAGGATTTACTTAAACAATTTTTTATTAATTTTTAAAGTTATTATCAAAAAAATATTTATTTTAGAATTTTTAACAATTGCTCGAGCTAATCCACTTTCTTTATCTTTAAAAACTGTGGTAAGTTATTTAAACTGCTTTTGCTAAATTTATTATAAATAGAGCTAAATTTTAAAGAAAAAAAAACAGAGGAAAAGGGCTAAGAATAATATCAAAATTACTCTTAAATTAAAAACCATTTTTGTTTAATATTTTTTAATATATGGAGAATACGATTTTAGAACAAGATTGTAAAAATATGAAAAATAAAAACTTCTCAGAATATAGGAAGTTTAAGAAAACGCCTATAAATCCAAACACTGTAAATATAAAATTATTAAAGTCTAAAATAAATTTTTAAAATCAAATTTATTATATTAGTTTGATGAGTTAGATGTAGATGGTGATGGATATATTACAAGGTAATAATAATTATATTTAACATATTGCAACTTTTACGTTAACGCTAAGGTCGAAGGTTTTTATTAATTTTTAAAGTTAATATCAAAAAAATATTTATTTTAGAATTTGCTCGAGCTAATCCGCTTTCATTATCCTTAAAAACCCCCTAACGATTTTTTCAGGATTGTCTCCAACCCGACCCATGCCCCGAAAAAATTTGGAGCGTTTGATGGATCCGGATATCCAGATCCCCCAACCCTAACTCTGCTTCCAAACTTTCGGCGTTTAACACTACTAGCAATATATAGAATAAAGGAACGAATAAAAGAACATTTTTCAGATCAGAGCTAAGAACTGCCTTTCAAAAAATGGGGCACGATTTAGATGATAAAGAGATTAAAGCAATTTATTTACAAGTTGATACTAATAAAGATGGAAAAATTAATTTTATTGGTAAAAATTAAAAAAATATTTTTAACACTCTTTTAATTTTAGAATTTACTGAAATGATGACAAGAAGGAAATAATATTTATTAACTATAACTTTTGTGCCTTTTAATTTTAATAAAAAATTAACATTTATCTACATATTAAATTAAATTTTTTTTATTTCACAATTTTAAGGGTTTTATTAAATATTTTGAAATCCCTGAATAAAACGATCACTCTAAATCAAATTTTTTGGGCAAGGAAAAATACAGTAAATACCAGGGTTTCGTGTGATCGAAAACCCTGGTATGTGATCGAAATACCAGGGTTTCGTGTGATCGAAAAAAAAAGTGATCGTATTTTTTTTTTGTAAAAGTTGCTAAAATTTATCGGTTAAAAAATTTATTCGTTAGTTTTTATTAAGTCGGAAAAACATTTAATTTTAGAATGTTCTGGGAATAGATTTTATTTTTAGAAGAACATAAATGTTTCTATGTTCGTAAACTGTTTCTAACATGTTTTTATGAAAAAGTTGTTTGCCTCATATCTCCCCAACATAAAACATTTTTCAGCTGTTCAGAATATTTCCCTCAACAATAGTGGAATTACTTTTTGATGGAGATATGGAATAGCTCGATTCGATCATTTCACGACCCACAAGGAAGTATAATTAACGACATTTCTCAAGTCTGTTAATCCAAAAAATTAAAATATTTAAAAATTAAAAAAATAATTCATTTATTCGATTTATATGTCAAAAATATTTTTGTAAGATGTAAAAAATAAGTAGTTTATAAAATTCAGTCGGAACCATTTAGCAATTCAAATATTGATTACATCTCGACTTAAGATGCGTCTTTTATTTGTCAGGCACCTCGGTAAATGTTTAGAAAAATAGCCAGGGCCCTTATTGCGGCCCTGGCTATTTCTTTACAAATTTTTAAGAATATTCACGGAAAGTGTCTATAATTTTATAATATTCCGGAAAACGTTTCTAGACACAACCACTTAATAAGTTATTTTTCAATTTTTAGACCAAAAGGTTCCGAATGTTAAAAAGCACTAAAATACGTTACAAAGATGTTTTCTTAAATTTGAATTAAAATCGTATAGGTAAAGCCAAAAGACAAATATCATGATGCTACAAATATTCAAGTTTGTTTTTGAAAAAAATTTTAAGAAAAATTTAAAATTATTCTAAAAATCTAGAAAATGTTTTTAGGTAAATTTTTTTCAAAAACAAATATTCCAAAAATATACGCTAGTTTATGTAGAAATAAATAAGAGATTAGTATTTTAAAAAATTATGTTAGTAAATGAGACAATTTTTTTGAATTAAAAATTTTTAGTTTTAAGTAAAGCAAAGAAATTTTGTATATTTTTTTGTTGTCTTCTTAAATAGCATAGCACATTTAAAAGCCCCAAGCTTTTATTGTAAGAACTGGAGGACTTCCCGTAAGTGTAGCTTTTATAGAATTTAAATTGGTTGTTGGTGGAAAAAGTTTTACATGTTGCTTGTAGGCTAGTCCATCTTCTTCAACTTCATTAAACCAATGAATTATAAGTGCGTTCCCAACCAATTTCACCTATAAATTATGAGAATTTAATGGTATAGTCCCTGACCATTATGAGCTTTTTTGCTTAAAATATAATTTAGTTATATAATTAAATTGTTAACAGGGGGTTAATACCGAAAACCTATTTGGATAAGTGGGACTAAAAATGAGATCAGGATATTTGGAGAAATATCGTAAGATTCGGAGACACAGGAAAATTTTCCCACTTTACCCCCCCCCCCTCCCTCGAAAAAGATCCTTGTTTCGGCCCTGTCGTTAGCATATAATAAACTTACTTGAACATTCCCCTTGAAATTACCAACGGCAAACTCGCACTTGAATAGCGGGTCTTTAACAAATTAAAAGTAATTAATTATTTAAATAAAACATGCTGAACCTGAAATTGTCCTTGGAATGGTAATTGGAATAATTTGGTTGCCTTCAACACTACCCAAATTAATTTCGAAGTCTCTCTTTGGTCTCTTTGGCTTTTTAAACTTTTTACCAGCTTAAAATTAATTTAATTATTTAAACTAAAAGATAGTGAACCTGAAAATTCCCGTGGAATGTTAGAAAGCAAAGCCTGTGTGAGTTGTCTTGCCTAAACAAAAAATTTTTTATTGTAAGTCCCTCAAGTACCTCAACATTTTCCTTCTCTTCTCCTGTAGTTGACTGAACATTTTGTAAAGAAGAAGGATCCTGAAGTAAAATAAACTGACGATTTAACCAGAAAATTGAAAAGGAAAATTTGGTAGAGCATGGGGCAAAGCCAAAGTCCGGACCCAGGATTGAATACGGGAAATTTTGAAGACAGAGCCACAAAAGGATTAATAAGGAACTGGTGTCCCTTATTATTTAAGCGAATGTTTTAAGAAAATCTATGACAGAAACTGGTTTAAGGATTACATGAAACCTGGAATAAAACTGAAATGTCCTTGGGATCTCTCATATTTGGGACTGATGTGATGTTTGGGCACAGCCCCAATAAATAAACTCAAAAACTTTTAACTCCAAAAAAATCAAAGAAAATATGAAAGAACCTCAGATTTCCTCTTAGCAGCCAATTCTTCAGAACAAGTTGAAGCTAAATGACTTCGTTTGATACAGACTTTTGCTAGAATGAAAAAATTTTTTAAATTAGAAATTTTTTAAATTCGGTTGTAGTTAATTCACTTCCAAAAATAGGCAAGTTATATGCCATTCGAAAAAGCGCAACGAGCCCTTTCGAATAATATATAACTCGAATAGGTTCAAAACTAAGAGAAAAGATTATGCTAGGCCTAACAAAAAATTTTGAAATTTTTAAAACTTAAATGTCTAAATTTAAAACAAATAAACCCACTTTCAGATAATACTTGAATTTCCCGTACAATTACCAAACCACAACCATCGCTCGGGCATAAACTCTTAGTCAAGAAATAAGGCACTAAACATGCTAAATGAAAGTTGTGGCCACAAGCAGCTGAAATATTGACTTCAGAATTAATTTGTTGCGAACAAATTGCACAAAATTCCATGCTTAACTAAGATATAAAAAATTTAAAAAGTCCTAAACAATTTTAGTCAATAATTCTTTTAAAAATCATAAAAGATTCGCGATTGAATTAATAAGACTCATCAATCCTACAATTAAAATGGGTATGTTTGGGTCTCGCCTATTTTTGGTCGTATTTTAATCAATAACTTTATGAGTTTTAAACATTTCGTAAAAAAACTTTTATCATTCGAAAGCCATGGAAATGAAGTTTTTTTCTTAATACCGAAATGACATGAGCATTCCTTAAAATGTTATAAACTGTTTAGTCAGGACAATGATTTCTGTTTATCTGCTTATAGCTTTAAAAAATCGTATCAAAACGGTCTTCCTAAGAAAAAGAAACGACACATAAAAATCTTTCGAACACATCCCAATCTTATTCAAATGGGTTAAAATTCGAAAAATTTAGGGCTAAATATGGATCAGGGACTCAAAAGGTTGTACTCAATGGTCCTATCCCGCAATCGCAAAATTTAAATTTCTACTGAGGACACTTTGTTCTTTCCGATATAGAGACTTCAATTCATTGCGCAATTTCAGTGTAGAAGGGTTTATGTCTAAATTTTAAACAATTTCGATTATAATATCAATTTAAAATCTGGATCAGTGCATTAATATATAGCTCACAAATGGTATATAAAATTTTTTGAAATATTCATGATTATCTAAAATACCGATAACGATTTATATTCTAATGAAACATCTCTCATATTGGCTATAAAAAATATTAATCTATGACTGATTATAACTACCTTAAATTTTATAAACATTTTTCTAAAATTTTTCCCAGCTAAAGTATAAAATAACAAAGAAGATGTTGAGAGTTTTGTAGCATATTCCTTCCATTTTAACTCCAATTTTGTTTTTCCAATTGTATAATTATTTATTAATTTATTATTTATATTAGCTGCTTTAATTAAATCAAATAGCAATTCAAGAGGCAAAGGGGAATAATTTTTATTGTTTTTGTATTTTTTGTAATTTTTATTTTGGGGATTTTCCATTTTTATCTGAAAAGTATTTTAAATTATGTGTATTCCACTCATAAATTGTTTCCAAAGAGTAAATATAAGACATTAAATAAAATAAAATAAACATTCCGGAAAACAACTATAAATTCTTCAAGAAATTAAATAGAACACATTCCGGAAAGTATAGATTAAACATAAAATAATATAAACATTCCGGAAGACTCATTTTAATTGTTTTAAAAAACATAATTAACCCAAGAACAGAATAGAAAAGTTTCCGAAAACAAAATAGAACTACTTCCGGAAAGTAAATATAAAATATACAAGTAATAGAATACTTCCGGAAAAACTTTTATTTTACAGTAAATACATTATAATATAGATTTTCTGGAAAACATTTAAATTTAACTTCAAAATACAAACTCGAAACTCATTTGAAAATCAATTTTTCAAAAAAACAAAATAGAAGACTTTACTGAAAACCAAATAGAACACATTCAGGAAAATCAAGTTAATATAAATATTCCGTGAAATCTAAAAAGGTACTTATAGGTTATACGCCCACAAACTGAGTGCCGGCCGTATTATAACCCGATAAATCTGAAAAGCACTAAATAATGGACTTATCGTATTATGACTTTTAAATGAATGATCAGGATTGATATTAGAATAAGGTACCGCTTATCGAGGGCTTTCGAATGATATAAGATTTATTTGAATTGGGTCAAGCTCAAAAAAGTTATAGACAATCAATGTCGGATGGCACTAAGTTTGTTGGCGTATAGCCGATACGCACCCAAAAAATCTTAATTAATGAACTTTACGAAAAACACAATTAAATGTCTTTAAAAAACACATTAATCCAAATAGAATAGAAAACTTGGAAAAATTCCGTCATATGTCCCGGAAACCGATTCGGTCATAAATTTTAAATATATTTTTCAGGAATTTAAAAACATAAAGAAAAATTCATTATATCATTATAGTTTCTATAGAGTTAAAAATTTATTTAATTTAAAATGATTCAACACAGACATTTATTCTTCATCTTTGAATGATATTTATACTTGGTATGGGTGGGATTAAATCCTTCAAATATTTGAAAAATTTGTTAGCTCCTCCCATTTACCTATAATTCTTAAAAATGTCAACATAAATATTTAAAGAAAACAAAAAAATTATTAGACAGGCAAAATTACACAATTTTTGTTTTTTCCTTTGAGTAAAATTTTAAAAAGTTTTTCGCCTTTCGCTTCTTTACATAAAGTTTTATTTTTATATCATTTTGCGAGATCAAAAGCATGTAGTCCAACCCGGCTCACGCCCCGAAAAAAGCGGATCCGGATATCCAGATCCACCAACCCTAACTCTGCTTCCAAACTTTCGGCGTTTAACACTACTAGCAATATATAGAATAAAGGAACGAATAAAAGAACCTTTTTCAGATCAGAGCTAAGAACTGCCTTTCAAAAAATGGGGCACGATTTAGATGATAAAGAGATTAAAGCAATTTATTTACAAGTTGATACTAATAAAGATGGAAAAATTAATTTTATTGGTAAAAATTAAAAAAATATTTTTAACACTCTTTTAATTTTAGAATTTACTGAAATGATGACAAGAAGGAAATAATATTTATTAACTATAACTTTTGTGCCTTTTAATTTTAAAAAACTTTCAAAAACTTTATTAAAAAATATTTCAAATTTTTTAAGTAAAGTAAAAACACAGTAAATACCTATGTATATTTAAAACAACATTTATCAGAATTCGAGTTTCAAAAATGTTTTTAAATAGGGTAAAGCCTTTTATAAATTAAATATTGAATAATATTAATGTTGTTCAAGCTTGTAGAGCAACAACTTGGCACCAAATCTCTTTAGCAACAACATTACAATATCCATCCCCTGCAGCGCTAAATATGGGCATTTCTTCGATTTTATTTTCCTTTCTATTGCTGTCAATTGCTTTTGAAGTTTTATCACAGGTTGTGATAAATTTAGTGCCGGGAAAATGGGAAAACAAAGCAGTTTGAATTGAATTAATGGATATCGTTGGATTGTTTGGAAGGATTGCCTGGAAATTGAAAATAAATTTTAAAAATATTTTTAAAAAATATTCACTAAAAGTTTAGTGCTTAAGAAAAGAGAAATCCAAAAAGGGAAAACAAACATTACTGTATTTCTATATTATTTTATATTTAAAAAATATTTTTTATCGAATTTTAATTAGCTTTATCTTTTTTTCCTGCACTTTAGTTTATCACATGCGATTTTACTCGCGACTTTACTCATGTGAATTTACTCGTGGTTATAGCTTTAATATATAGCTTTAAAAAATATTTTTAGAAAAATATATTTCTTTGTCCCTTTGTGATTGTCAATCTACGATAAGTGCGTTTGAAATTGACTATTGTAAAAAGTATATTAGAGTTTATATTTCAAAATTTATTACATTTGAGTCTCCTTTACTTTACTTTAATTAACATAAAATGTTTCCAAAAGTTTAAACTACCTAATATTTTATATGATTAAAAACAGCTGACTTTTTAATCATTAACAAATCATTTACTATAAATTTATGGGAACCCAATATATATTGGAACTACCAAATATTTAATATTTTTTTATAAGAAAAGGCAACTTTTTCCATAATCAAACTCCATTCAGTTTGAGGACAAGGGAGTTCCACTCCTTTAAAATGAGGTTGGATTACCTAAAAAATATATTTATTTATTATTAAAATTGAGTTATTATTTTATTAATTTTAAATTAAAAATAATCAAATAAATTTACTTCACGTTTCCTTCTCCCACAACATCCACCACCACCCCCACCCCCACATCCATAACCTCCTCCACCCCCACCACCACAAACACAAACAGGAGGTGCTGATTGGGGAACAGGAAATCCACATCCATTATTGGGTTCAAAATATGTAAACAAATGAATAATAATTAGTAAAATAAAAATTAATTTTTTATTGAAGGTTTTCATTGTTTTGAAGAAATTAAAATTAATTTATATTTATTTTAATTAAATTTAAAAAATTTTAATTTTTTAAAAATTAATTACTTAATTTCGACATGAAAATTTTAAATTTAGAAAAATTTTTCAAATTTAACTATCGTAGAAATAATAAATGTCTTAAATGATTCCCTTTTTATCCTAAACCTACAAAATTTAAAAATATCTAAAACTGGAAGGCGAATAATAAATAATTATAACTTTAACCTTTATATACACAAAAAGTTTTAGAAATATATTCCTCCCATTTTTATTAAAATACCAGATTTAATTCATTATTATAAAATTAATAACAATAAATAATTACAAAAAAGGAGGAATAATAAATAAAAGAAACAGGAAAATAAAAGAAAATAAAGGGCTAACTTGACCTAGCACATTCTTCAAAAAAGTAGCTTCTTTACTTTATTTTAATTAGAATTTCAGCTTAACCTTTTTATGTTAGTATTAGTAGTACCTTTTATTTTAAATATAAAAAAGAAAACTTGTTTCAGTACGTGAAGATTATTTTGAATGAATAAAATAATTTATAGAAAAATAGATTTTTTAAAAATATTGTTAAAATATATACTTGTGTACATAGATGTTAGAAAAGAAGAATTTAGTTTTAATTAAAAAGTAAATATACAAAAAAAGAAAAAAATTTGTTTTAATAAAAATATTTCTCTTAAGAATAATAAAATCTGATTTCATTTGTAAATAACCGAAGAAACTGTATTTACAAACAAGAAGTACCGTATATCCTTTAAACTACCCTGGGTAATTATTGTTTCGACCTTCCGCTGGAGGGAGTAATTAATCGAGGGAGGGTAATTATACGAGGTTTGAAATTTGAACGTGTTTTAGGGCATTTGTTTGGGGGGTAATTATTGTTTCAATCCATCGCTGGATGGGGTAATTAATGGAAATGGGGTAATTATTTGAGGGAGGGCAATTAATACAGGTTATACGGTATTTGGTATTGAATGCAAGTTAAAATAAGATATTTAGTCAAAGAAAATCTCAGTTTATTTAAGATAAAATATAATAAATAATCATAAAAATAAGTAAGAATTTTTGCTTGTCTAAGGCCATTAAGATGTATTTTAAACCAAATATATGACAATTTATAAACTATAGAATAATATTTTTCGATAGATGAAAAAGAAATTAATCGTCAAAAAGAGATTCTTGAGGAAATGAGGGAATTAATTAAAGATGATGAAAATATTGAAGAATTTGATGAACGATTGGAAGATAAATATGAACTTTTGTTGAAGAATTGGGAAAAATTATTTTTCGAAGAAGAAAAGGGAAAAAATATTTTTTGTAAACAAATATTACCAGAAATTGATGAAATTAAAATTAAATTTAAAAATTCTGGTGATTATTTTGTTGGATATTGTTTAATTAAAAGAATTGAAAATTCATTCAATAAAGATACATATTCGGGATGTGCCCTTCTCCAAAGGAAAAAAAAACGGATAGTGAATTCACATACTGTGGAATCCCCCAAATCGTCCCTCCATTCCCAACATTCCCCAATCATTTATTTATTTTTATTAGTAAATTTATTATTTTTTAGACAATACGAGAATTTACAAAAACAAATTAAAGAAAAGTTAATTAACGTTTGTAAGGAAATTGTGGAAGAAAACCTGAAAAAGAAATGTGAATTATTCATTGAATATGAATTGCAAAATTGGCATTCTTTTTGTTCTATTGATACAGAACATTTGTGTTTTGAACGTTTTGAGGAAATGGATGTTGTTCGAAATGAAGAAAAATTTTATGATGCAGAGAGAGATAGACCGTCTTTTAATTTTGGAGAAAATGAAGATTTTGGTGAAGAACATGACGATTGAGGTAGAAAATTTTTAAAATTGAGAGGAAAGATTTAAAATTTATTTTAAATGTTTTTTTTTGGGTTAAAAAAATTTTTTTAAGTTATTTTTTGGGTTTTTGGGTTTTATTTTTTGGGGTTTAAAAGAAATTTGTACAAATGTAGTATGTAATTAATTTTTTTTTTGAAAAATAAAAAATTTTTTGAACTAAATTCAAGGGCTTTAAAAATTACACAAAAATTCACCTTATTCTGGTTTCGGCCCTCTACATTATTCTGATAGAGGGCCAAATTCTATTTTAGAAAAACAATCTTATTCAAAATCTGTAAAATTAATTACATTTATTTTATTTAAAAAGAATTTTTGTTTCTTTTTTATAGAAACATTACATCCATTTTTATTTAAAAACCTTATATACTTTTAAGTATTTATGTGATATATTATCACAATTTCCTTTTTTAAATTATTTTTATTTTTTATATATCACAGTACTCGATCAAAAAATTTTATATTTTATTTTCAACGGTTTTTAACGAAATTAATTTTTATAAAATTTGTATTTTCATTTAAAAAATAACCAAAAAATATCGAGTACTGTTCAATTACCTCCCTATATTTGGTTACAATGTACATATACCTCCACATTATTCATTAATGCTAAAAGTATATTAAAAGATTTAAAATTTCTTCAACTAATTTATGATTACTTTTAGCATTTATTTTAAACATTATTTACTAAAAATGTAGTTTAGTTTATCACATTATTATTAAATGTTTGACTTTTTGATTAATGTTTGAGTTTTTATTTTTTTGAATCAAATACATACGTCATTTAATTTAAAGAATTGATTCGTGAAAATAAATTTTTATGAACCAAAAAATTGGTGGGAGAAAATCTCTCAACATCAAAATTCAGTTTTAAACAATTTTATCAATATAAATTATGAAACAATATTTTTTATATAATTTAAAAAACCCTAACAATTTATATTTATAAAAACAAATTAAATAAAATTCCTTTTAAAGTTCTACTGTTGGAGGATTTCTTAATCTTCTAAAAAAATAAAAATGTTTTTAAAAATTAAAAAAAAACATTTTCTTACATAAAAGTTCCACCAAAAGAATTTTGTAATTTACGTCTAAATAGACGTACTTGTGTATCAACATCTGGCACTCTCAAAGAATAAATTAACGGATTTAGAAAAGATTTTAACAATATAAAAGCCAATTGAAGACAAGAAAGTAAAAATATTGCCCGAAAACTTTTTCTGTCCAAAAGAACTCCACAATCCTCACAAGTTAACGCAAATAATATTGCTGCTGGTGCCCAACCAAGAAAAAAACTTGCACAAATTAAAATGGCTGTTACTGTAGTTCTCATTTCTCGACGATTTTTTTCCAAAGAACTTTTTCTATAAAAATTTTAAAGTATTAGAAAATTTAATAAAATATTTATAATTACCTTTGTCCATGAATTGATTCATTTTTGTTGCTAAATCGTTTCCGGTTAGCACGTAATTTGACTAACTAAAAATTAAAAAAAAAATTATTTTTTTTTTAATTTAATTTTCCTCAACTTACCAAACAAATATAAAAAGAAGTTATCAACAAAAATATAGCAACAAGTAAAAAAGAAACAAAAAGCCGAAATAAACGAGAATGATAAAAATCAACATGTTGACAATTCCAATAACCTTGTCCTTTAATTCCCAGAGATAAAAATAATAAAACAGAAAAAGGAGCAATCCAGGCTATTAAACAGGCAAAAAGTGCTCTTCTATCTTGTCCTGCTGATCGAGGTGTTTGAGGGCGAGCAATACCAACAAAGTGGTGAAGAGCAATTAAAAGTAAGTGTAATGTTGCTGAAATCATTCCTCCGGTACGTAAAAGCTGGAGAAAAAATATTCGTTATAAATGGTAATTGTAAAATAGATTTTGAAAGGATTGAATAGGGAAAGGACTGAATCAGTCATTCCTCGCACTCCCTCTAATAATTATTTGGATCAACCTGACACTGTAAATTAGTCAAAAGTTAACAAGGATTAAATATCGATATTATACTTTCCTAAATTCTGTTATTGAATAAATTGATGTAAATGAGTGTGCTAAGGATAGTTATTTTTGAAATTAATTACCTCTAAAGTAAGAGAAATACAAGGATTTACATCTGCTTCAAGCACAATAGGCATATAGGAATTGTAAAGTAATGAAAGTGAAACAACAATACTTGTCCTAAAAATTATATAAAATTAAACAAAAATAAATTTAAAGAGAGAGAGACATACCAAATATCAGAAAAAGTTAATGAAAGTATTAAAACAACAGTAGCAGTTCTAATAACTTTTGCGGATCTTAAAGCCGCAATAACAACTAAATTGGCAAGAATAGCAAGAATGGATGCTGTTAAGAACATCGGAATAACGATTTTGTACATCTGAAATTTATTAAATTTTTATTTATTTTTAAATAAATTAATTTAAAATTAACAAATCAACTTTAAACAATCAAATACAAATGGGAATTTTGTACAAATAAAAATTATGATTTTTATTTCTTTCATATAAAAATACGGTAAAGGCCCGAATTCATCCCAAAAAAACAGAAAAAGATTGGAAAAATTGATTCAGAGAATTCTCCAAAGATCTTCATTAACCCTTCAATTAATCCCCCATCCTCTTTTTAATTTAAGTTTTGTCAAATTTAAGAAAACTCTTTTTAATTATTATTTTAAAAATATTTAAATTTATTTATACTTACTTCCATTCTAAAAATTCTAGCTTTAATTTCTTCCATAAATTCTTCTCTAAATTTTTGTTCATCCCAACCATCCCATTCAGCTCCATCTAACCATTCTTGCATTTCTGCACTTAAAATTTGTGAAGAATGTTGTAAAATATTAAGTTTAGTAGAATTTAAAGAAATATCCAAATGTGGATTAAAATTATTTTTAATATTAATAGTGCCGTTAATATCCATTAAAAGACTAAAAAATTGATTTATAAAAAAGAATTTTATAAAATAATTAATGTCTTAAGGGAATTAAAAACAAAAAAAAGTCTAAATGTTTGGACAGACAAAAAATGTTATAAAAAGAATGCGGAAGAAAAATTAGAAAATAATTATAAAATGATGTTTTTATGATGAATTTCAAAAATTATATTAAAATTAAAAACAAACTAAATAAATAATTTTATAAATAAAACACTAATAATAATTTAAGTTTAAAGGAAAAATAAAGGACAAGGAGTCTATTATTAATGGCTATAACTAATAGAGGAGAATTTAGAGTTTTTAGTTGGAAAATAAATTTAAAAAAATTTACTATTTTATAAATTTATTTAAAAAATTAAGTAAAACAAAAAGATTAGACTAGTGACAAAGAGAGGAAAAATTAAATTGTACTAATTTAAAAAATATTATTTAATTTTAAAATTAAAAAAGAAATATTTAATGTTAACATAAATTTATTTATTCAAATTAAAAATTCTAAATTCTTGTTTTACTTTTGAATTTTTTAAATAAAATAATTTATACCCAATTTATTTATCACCTGTTTAGGCAATTTTTAATAAAAAGATTAATTAACACAAACATTTCTTTTACTTTTTCTTTAATTCCCCCAATACTTTTTTAATTATTAAATAAAATATGTAAATATTTAAATATATTCTAAGAATAAAATTAAAACGGAAATAAAGGAAAAAAGAAATGAATTTTAAAGTATTGCGTGTATAAAATCGAAAAGTATAAATAAAATAATTTAAAAAAAGAAGGAGAAAAAATACATTTTTTATATAAAATTAAGTGCTAAACACATTTACGGCAAGTCTGGAGATACATATTTTACAAATCCTTTTTAATTTTTTTTCTTTCAATTATTTATATTAAAAAGAACAAAGAAGAAATAAATTTTTGCAAAAAATGTATCATTTTAATTCTTAATTTTTTTTATTTTAGAACAAAATTTTGAAACAATTATAAAATGAAAGAAAACACGCATTTAAAATTTTAAAAAATCTTAAGAAAAATATATCCCTTAAATTTTACAAAAAAAAATATTGAAAGAAAACTAATTGAAATTTAACTAAAAAATATGAGAAGAGAAAATAAATATGTATAACATAAAAAATGATGTATATTTTATTTGTATTTATTTTTTATGTTGCGTGTTTTAATTGCAAATAAAAGTTTAGAAAAAAATGTAAGAGAAAGTATGTACATATGTAGACGAGAAATAATTAATTCTTTAAGTTTATGTGAGTAGATAATTTTCTTTTAATTTTTTATTTAAATATCCCCCAAATAGTTTCTTCTACTAATTTAAAATATTAAAGTAAACAGACAAAAACAAACAAAAACAATTTAAAAAGAAAATACAATTCCAATTATAGACTAACCAAATAAATCAGCAAAATTTCTATATCCCTCAGATATTTGAGAGGGGCTGATTTTTTATGGCTAATTTATGGTCTTTTTGTCTTGATATGGAAATTTAAAGAATTCTGTCCTTCAAAAACTTTTTTCTAATTAATTCCAATTTAATAAAAAAATATTTTTTTATGTAAAATACTTGAAACCAGTAAAATATATATTTAGTAATTTACATCATTTATTCTCTCAATATTATACCAAATAAGCCTTTTATTTATTTGTAATAAATTCAATTTTCGGTTAAGAAAAAAAAATTAAATTAAGTAAAGAAATTGAATAAATAATGTTTTTCTCCACCCACCAATTCCCCTCCTCCCTCCCCCACCCCTATTTCCCTCCCTCCTTCCAACAGATACCAGTAAAATAAAAGGTTAAATATTTTTAAATATGTAAATATTTAAAGGGTTTTATATAACCTTTTTAAATTATTCAAAGGTTTTAACAATTGATTCCCTTTGTTTTTTGTTTGCTTCCATTAACTCAAATTACTGAAATCCGCCTACACACGTTTTTCAAAGTTAATTTAATAAAGAAAGTTAATTGAAAAAAATATTTTTTAATTTTTTGTAGATCTTGGAATACATAAAAGAATTGAATTTTAAAAAAATAAATTAAATTATAAATGGAGTCAATAATTAAAATAAATAAATTTAGGTAAAAAATATATAAAAGTTTAGATAATTGTAAGTTTTGGAGAATAATTAGAGCTAATATTTAGGAGAATTTAGTATATTACTTAGAATGTGGAGGATAATCGAAAAAAATTATTTTAATAATATATTTTGAACAGAATAGTTAACTAAAAAATTAAAATCTGTAAGGATTGGATAACAAAAATAATTTAAAATAATTTTAATATTAATTTTTAAGATAAATTTAAGAATTACATTTAAATTTTTAGTTTAAACGAAAAAAATTAATTAATTATAGGTGTTTTTATCAATTTAAATTAAGGTTTATTTAATTATTTTTATTAAGTTTAAAATAAATTAATAAAGTCCAAAATATTATTTCTTTTTTAAAAAATAAGAGAAAAAATAATTTTTATTTAATTTTTTAATAGTAAATCTGTAGGATGTCCTCCCACACTTTTTTTATATTTAAAAATTATGTCTGGACTTTCTTTTGTTAACAATATAAATATTTAATTTTAAATGATGTTTGGATTAAAAAAATATATTTATAATTAAATTGTTTTTTTTAAATTTATAATATTTTGACTGAAAAACTGTAAGGATTACCTAAATTATTTTAAGAAGAATAAAATGGGAGGGTATTAAATGGAATGGATAAAATATAAGAAAATTTCAAAAGAAAAATTTATCTGAATTGAATCTAGAATAAAATTTAACAGAAATTTATTTAGAAAAATAAGTAATTGAAATTAAAAATATATTTATTTATTTTGTGAAAATAAAAAAAGAATTCTAATTAAAAAATCATTTAATTAGGTAAAATACAAATTAAAATAGAATTGTTATTAAATTTGTTAAAATATTTTCTATAAATTATTTTAATAATTATTAAATATAATATATATATTTAATATATTTTTGATATTTGTAAAACAAATATTTTGGCTGATAATTACAAATATTTTGAAATAATTTTTTTTAATAAAAAAATATTTTTTTATTTAAAATAAAATTAAAATTCCTCAGGAAAAAACAAAATTCAAAAAGAAAATATTTTTTTAAATTAATTAGTTTTTTTAAAATTTTTTACTTCCCGAAAGGTTTCTTATCTTATTTTTTTGTTTTTTAAAGTGCGGCACACAAAGTCAAATGATGAGAAAAAATGCAAATAAAAAATAAGATTATATTTTTTTATTTTTCTTTTACTTAAATTAATTCACTAAAAAAATGTTTTAGTAGTATAGAAAAATAAAACAAAAGAAAATTTTTCGAAAAAAAATAATAAAAACAAAAAGTTGAGGGTTTGTAGTGAGAAAAAGTTTTTTTGTTAAAGTCTAAAACTTTTATTGTTATTGTAAAAAAGAAGAAATAAATTTATAGTGAAAATAAATAAAAAATAAAAATAAGCTGACAATTCTCTAAATAAATAAATAAATATAGTATACTAAAGTCAAATCTCGATAGAGCTTACACATTTAAATCTGGAAAAATTATAGGCTTAAATAAGTAGTAAAAATGAAGGTATCGCTTAGGCACTCCTTAAAATATTCACCAGACCGAGTTTTTATTAGAGATCGAAATTTTGTTCCGTACCGTATTCCGTACCATACTACCGATACGGAATACCGATAAATATACTATAACAAGATTAAAATGCCAAAATTAGTTCTAATTCTATATTTGTGTGAAGTAGTAATTCTTAATTTAAAATAAAAATACTCCCACAGTTTTAAAATTGTTTCTTTAAACTTTGGTTATTTTATAATGCAAATTTGTTAACTAAAAATTATTAAAAAAGAATTTCCGGTTATTTAAACGAGAATAATTTTAAAACAAAAATATATTTTTGGAAAAAAAGGAGAGAGAAAAAAAGTATAGGATAGGCAATTTATTTTGAAAGAAAACTCCTAAAGTTTATTTAGAAAAAGCTAATTTTAGAAAATATTAGAAAAAAATATTTTCTGAAAAAAATTTTTAAAAGTAATTTACGATTAGAAGTATTAACAATCAAATTATTTAATTTTTCTCAAATTATCTTTATTGAAGCAGAGTCCTCGCCCCGATAATTTTTAGTGAGAGCAACAATTAAAAGGATTCCTGCCATGTGCCTAAACTTTTATTTTAATTTTTTAAAATTAATATTTGGTCATTAATGACTGATCTATGGTTTTTATTATTAAATAAAATTTCATAAATCACATATTTTAAAGGAATTTATTTAAGCAGATTAAAAGATTAAAATTACTAAATTTTTGGAAAATTAAAAAATAAACATTTAAAAAATATTTTGTTATTTATTAATGATCTTTAGAAATTATTTAAAATATTTATGAAACAAAAATAAGCAGAGATCTCATTTGTTATTTTAAAATGAAATTGAAGTGATGTATGTATGAGACAAGTGGGCGAGTAAAATTAGTAAATAGTAGGGTTTCACCGGAAGTTCCGGTTCCGGTTCCGGAAAGTTCCGGTGTTTTTTTGGTTCCGGTTCCGGGAACCGGAACTCAAATTGTATCCGGTTCCGGTTCCGGTCAAAATTTCGGTTCCGGTGAAACCCTAGTAAATAGTACTTTTGTAAAAATAAATGAAATAAAATAAAAATATGGAGGTGCTTTTAATTAAGTACAAATAGTACATATATTCTAAATTTTCTTAAAGAATAACAAAATTTGAAAAAACTTCAAAAAATATTTAATAATTAGGTAATTTTTAAATTCTTCTTGAATTTTTATTTGAATTTTTAAAATTAAAATAAAAAACCCAAAAATATTTTATGAATAAACAATTCAGGTATATCCATTATTATGAACTAATATATTGCTATAAAAATTTATTTATGAAATTATTTAGCGACATATGTATTGAAGAATATACTATAATTTTTAAATTTACACTGCCTGTCAATCACATCTCATGTAAATTTAAATTGTAATTAAGTCTATTTATTAAAGAAAAAAATACAAAAAATTTCTTTCTTCAAATAGCTATTCAAAATTTAGAATAATATTAACTAATAAAATACACGTTAGAATAATTTTATATATATTATTTACAAAAAAAAATCTTTTCAAAAAAATATATTTATTCGTAAAAGTACATTAAATAAATATTTTATTTAAAAAGAGAAAAACAAAATATATTTTGTGAATAAATAAATAATTCCGGTATTGAAAAAAGGAAAGAATTGACCAATTTATTTTAAATGTCGGAAATTCTCAATTTTTTAAAATTATTTATTTATTTAATTTTCTATTTAAATAAAAAAGAAAATTCTTTAATAATCACAAGAATATTAAAAAGTTTAATGTTAAATTAAATTAATTTAAATAAAAAAATAAATCAAATTAACAAATAATTTGTTCAAATTATTTTATAAAAATTAATTTAATTTCCAAATTAAAAAATTGACAAAAAATATACCTATGTATATTAATCTAAAAATGAGCTAAAAATTTTATTTAGAAATTAATTTTTATTTCTAAATTAATTAATTAAATTCTAAATTTATCATTATTAAAATATTTATTTAATTAAACTTAATGGGAATGAGAGAGTTAATACATTGGGATAACGAGCAGTGCTTATAAGCTCGTACCAAAATTCGTACTCGTACTAGTACTCGTACTTAGGTTGAAATACGAGTACAGGGCAAAATTCAACTCGTACTTGGTATTAAAGACAAGCTCGAAAGAAATATCTATAATTTCTTCAACAAAATTATATTAGAAATTTATTATCCGATATCTTATTTAAATATCCAATTTTCCTCAAAATTTTAGTAAAAATTATATACCTAATTTTATTTAAACGATATTGAAATTAATTTTAAAATTTCTCAATTAGTTTGCACTCAAATTAAATATTAAATTGTCAAGGAAATTTAAAATTTATATAATTTTATTTAAATGATATTGAAATATCTTTGTATTTAATTTTTTATAATAAATTACTGTAATTAATTCTCATAAAATTTCATTTGCGTGTAAAATAAAATAATTTTTTAAATTACTTTAAATATAAAATTGTTTTAAAAAATTAGTAAAATAAAATAATTAAAGAACAAAAAAATTAAAGTTTAAAGATCTTTGAGAGTATGAAAGAAAAATGGTGAAAATTCACGAAATAAATTTTTTAAATTAATTAAAAAAGCAGCTATCAGGGAACACATCAAATCATTAATTCTTGATTACATAATAATTTATTATTTGAACTAATCGTACATACTAGTTTAAATTTTTTAGATAGAAAGAAAAGAACAAAAGAAATTTTTAATTTTAACAAAAGCACATTGAGAAGCAAATTGTTAAATTAATGTATACAGAATAACAAAGAGAATTTATTTTAATTCACTTTTAAGACATTTTTCATCTTCTTATCCGATATCTTATTTAACTATCCAATACATTTAAGTAATTACCACCACTAATCTTCTAATTTTTTAAATATTTTTTCCTTCATTTTCATTTATTTTGCAATAAATTAAATATAAATTCGTCTATAAATTTATTTAGAAATATTTTCACAAATATTTTTATACGTATTTCCTGATCATTTATTTTTCTTTTTAAATTTTTAAGTAAACGTTCGTCATATAAGGATTACCATTTGCCGTACTTTTTATTTGGCTTTAGTTAAATTTCCATGACAACAAATTATTATAAACATTACCACCACGAAAATATATTTGTAGGTTTAATATTTAAGTGGAAAACAATTAAAAATATTTGTTTGTATTTTTTTCTGATTATTTTTTAAATAAAAAAGAAATGAGTGAAAAAGATCAAAATAAATTGTTTAATTCTTTTATGGAATTTTTACGAAGCGATTTGTGGCAAATTCCAGTTAGTCAGTTTATTGAGCAACGTTCTATTGGTAAATATTTTGCTTATAAATTGCTTTAATTAATTTAAATTATTTTAGTTTTTGAAAGAGAGCCCGATTTAGGCTCTTCTCCAAACACTATCGAGAATTTTCAAGCAGTTCATAGTGAATTTGCAAAAATGATTTCCGATTTGATAAAAGCTTATTGCGCAGATTCCAACCAAAACAGAGAAGGGGTAATGGAAACACTAAAAATAGCTCATAAAGAAAAGTTTCAACAAATGTCCAACAAAGACAAAGTAAATAAATATTTGCAGTAATTTTTAAAAAATATTTTAGATGTTGTTAGAACCAATTGTAGCTTCAGAGCATTTTGATGTTTTTGTACCAATGATGATGAGAAAAAATATTGAATTACAATTACAGGCATTAAAAATGATTGAGGTTTTTAATGAATTAACAAACAAATAAAATAATCAAAGAAAAATTTCAGCAACATATGAAAGGATTGTTGCCAAGTTCACTTTTATTGGGAGAAGAGGATGCCAAATTATGGGAAGCATTGGATGCTGAAGAACAAGATGAAAGTGAAAAGCTTATTTTACTTGCTGTTTTAAGGCAAAGTAAAGAAGAATGGGAATATGATCAACGAATGAGAGCCGATTCTGAAGGGCAAATAGAAAGGGCTTTGCGTGAAAGTTTGGCAGAGAAGACAAATCTCGAAGAGATGAGAAGAAAGGAACAATTACTACTTGAAAAAGCTCTTAGTGAAAAGGCAAATATTTAAAAAAATATTTTAAGCAATTTACTTCATTATTTATTTTAAAGTTTTCCAACCTCTCAATCTATACTAAAACGGACGAAACAACGAAAAATTTTAAATTGAATTTGCCTCCAAGCGTTATATTTCAAAATACTAGTATTCCTACAAAAAATGATGACAATATAAAGAATTGTAATAATGAGATTATAATAAATGAAGAGATTCAAGAACTGGAACAACAAAGAGGAATTTCCCCTAATAAAGAGAAACCAGGAACTTCCCAGTCATCAGATTCTGCCATGAGAAGTCCTGATTCTAAGAGTGGGCGATCATCTCAAATGAGTGTTAGTGATTTTTAAAAATTTCGAAAATATTTATTTTTTAGTTGCCGTTAAAAGCAGAAAAAACGCGAGTAGTACGTTCTGCCTCGAACAAACAAGAGATAAAAAGAAATGACGAAACTGATACAAGTGGAAATGATAAACCTAGTAAAAACGACGAAAATAACATCAAAAATTCTTCCGAAAGTGCAAATAAAAAGCGCCGTTCTTTAGGTCAAGTACATCAGCCCCCACGTGGAAAAGACAAGTTAAAAGATGGGGACTCAAATAAAAATAGCGATTTAGCTTATAGGGTGAGGGAAAATCTTGAGATTAACTAAATCTACTCTCGTATTTCTAGTCTTTACTTAAAAAACGTGATGATATTCCCGATGAAAATATCCAATCAAGAATGCATTATCTTCGGGAACAGAGAGATAAATTATTACAGAAAAAAAGTATGGAAAGGCAAAAACAACTTTTGGTAAATTACTGAATATTTTTAGATATTCTTAAAATTGATTTAAAGGCAACCAATGACAATTCTAGACCTAAAACGGCAAAAGCTGCTCGGGGATTAATGGCACAAACCGAGTCAAGTGAATTAGCAGAAAGGAGGAGAATTGCTGCTAAAATTAAAGCGGAAGTAATTGATAAACATCAATCTCAACCTTTTGGGCAGACTTGAAGTTGTCTAATAATAAAATATTTTTAACGAAAATTGATTGTTTTAATAAAGTTAAATAGAAAATTCAGAACAATCGAAATAAAAACAATAACGCAAATAAGTACCTCAACTCATTCCTTACTTTAGGAAGGAAATAAACAAATGAAGGATTCCGATATTTAAAAAAATCAAATTTAATTAAATAATTCCATTTATTATTTATTCAATAGAGGTTATTTATTAAAAGAATATATAAAAATCAGCAGTAAATAATAATAATAATCAAAATAGGAGCTGTTTTGATCGATTTTAAGTGATCACAGAAGGATTTTTAAAAAGATGTTTTACAATATTAAAGGAAAATATTAAGCTGTTTAATTGAAGTGATTTAGATAAAAACATTTAGAAAATATAAGAGCAAAGAAAAGAAAATATATTTGCATATTTTGTCTTTAAATACAAAAAAATAAAATATATATTATGCAAAATAAGAGTAAGAAAAAATATTTTGATTTTGGTGGAATGTTTTTTCAACGCAAGAAAAGCCCTTTTTTCACCATTTTAACTAACATGTTTAAAATGGCCAAGCTCCCATTTATTCTCTTCACTTATTGAATTACAATCTGCTAGTGTTAATTGCATCGCTGGTGTTTTTAGAAGTAAGCAAAGCTGGCTTTTGATATGAACAATTTGTTTAGTCTAAAAATTGAAAAAAAATATTTTGGTAATTTAAAATGGAGTACATTTACTCATCTGAAAAAACTAATAGAGATAAAAAATCCACTCCAACTAATTTTAATTTTGGTAACAAAAATTCCTTAACGAAAAAGTAGTGGAAAAAATCAAAATAAAATTTTATCTCTTGGGGAGCTTTAGATAAGGATATACTTTTCAAAAAATCAATGCAATTAAATCTTTATAGCTATTAATTGGCTGGCAAGAATTAATTAGAATAAATTTTATAATTATATTTTTTTAAAATTTACAATTGGAATGTAGCTAAATTGTTGTTTTGTATTCGGATGGTTTGTAGAACATTTTTCCATATTAAGTGAATTATCCTCTTTTCCAGCTAAACAAGTTTCATCAGTTCGAATTTCACCATCTCCAGTCAAACTCCAAGCCTTCGAAAATTTATTTAAAAAATTTTTAAAAATTATTTACTTGATTCCTTCCCTGTCCATGACATCCAGTTACACCAGGTGGTTGTCCTCCACTTTTTCCCATTGTATCAATACATAATTTAGTACTTGGATTTTTTATCTATTTAATAAAAAAATATTCTATAAAAATATTTAATTAAAATATTTAATTATATATTAAAATTATTTAAAATATTAAAAATATTTAAATATTTAATTTTTAATTCTATAAAAATAAAATAACCTCTCCAATAGACAAATAATTTGCAGGCAAAGGCGATTCTGGGTAAATATTTTCCAAATACCATTTAAAAGATTTACACTTCAGACGTTCACGCAATCTTTGACGTTCAGTAACATCGCCAACATCAACATGGCGAGCCGCTAAAAAATAAAAATTAAAAGGAAAATATATTTTAATTAAACCTGTAACCGTTGCATAGAAAAATTGTTTATAATCGTCCATCCACACTTCAGCTGTTCTTCTAGCATTGTGATGTATAATTGTTGCAGTTCCGCCAGGGAAAGTGTAAGGAGTTTGTTTGCGAAATACTGGAAAGAATAAATTAATTTTTAAAAGAAAAAAAATAAAAAAATTTGGGTAAGCATTTAATAAAGTAAACTGAAATTTAATGGATACATAAAACGTAGCAAACTATTATGAAAAAATCGTTTTTACATGCGAGTTATCCGAGCCGCAGCATAATATGGATGCATTTAATAAAATACATTTTAATAACAAAGCAAACAATTTTCCAAAAAAAATTTTTACCGTGCCCAACTCGAGAACATGGATGAATTTCCAAAGAGCCTCCGCACATCCAAACCTACATTTAACAACAAAAATGAATAATTAATTGTAAAAAATACTCGAAATGAAATTTCCAAATTCTCTCCACCCCAAACATGCATTCCCTTGTCATAAGAGCCAATCTCGTAAAAATATTTTTTATCAATGGCAAAGAGACCACCAGCAATTGTCGGCGTTCTTTAAAAATATTTTTGAATTAAAATTTAAATAATTTCCTCACTGAATCGGCAAAGATCTGTCCCAATTTCGACGTTTCATTTCTCTCTCTGGTACAGGATACCACCCAAAATTTTAAAGAAATTTTAATTAAAAAATATTTCTCAAAAAAACCTAAAGTTTAAATGCCAATTAAATCCTCCCCAAGTTGTATCAGAAGCTGTAACATATTCAAAAGTATCATCAGAAATTACATCAATTATTGGTGCGACAACTCGAGTACGATCCTCCGCTACTCTAATAATTAAAGGTTCTAGCCAGCCAATACTCACTTCGACGTGAGCATCCAAAAAGAGCAAAATATCTCCCTTTGCCATAGCAGAACCGGCTAGACGTGCTCTGATTAGGCCAGAACGTTCAGGTAAATGCATCTTTAAAAAAATTTCAAATAAAAACCAAAAATTGAAAGTTCAAAGAAATTATTTGAATAATATTAAAAATTTTTTATTAAACTAACCAAATGCACGGGAATCGTGAATCTTCTAATATATCTTTTCAATGGTTTCTTTAAATAAACTCTTTCACTTTTATCATCGATTAAAATAATTTCTTTTAAAAGTTTGAGCGGCGTTCGATTAACAACAGAGTGAAGAGTTCGTAATAAAGTACTCCAAGCCTCATTGTGAAAAACAATTATAATTGAAACTGTTGGTAAATTCTCAGGGACAGGCTGACTTTTACATCTAATTTAGAAAAAAATAATTAAAATTTAGAACAACAAAAACAAACTTTTCAGTTCTATAATCAGGTATTGTTCTGTTAACGCTAATTTGATCAGATGCCATAAGGTTAAATTGATTTTGCTTAAACTTTTCTTTTTTTTCTTCTTCCTTTTCTTTATCAATTTCAACACCTTTTCCACCTTCTCCAGGCCCATTTGGATCAAAATTTAGTTGAGAAAGTAACAATTCCAATTCTTTGTCCTCTTCTTTTGGTTGTTCTGGAAGGGCAATTTCTCTATTTTTCGGTCTTCTTAATATTTTTTCCTTCTCATTGGATTTAATATCATTAGAAATTTGTTCCTTTTGAGGCATAATCGTCCTAAAATTTTCAAGAAAAAATTAATAAAATTATTCAAAAATTTTTTAGTAACCTTTCTGATTGTGAACCAATAAGGCTTCTATCAAGATAATAAAAAAGAATAATTATATCAACAAGTATCCATATAATAGAAGTAACCAAAATTGCTCTACAAACATCTGGCCTAAGTCTAGGCATAATCACCTTTTAATAAAAACCTTTATTTTAAAAATATTAAATATTTAATTTCCTCTAGAAAAATTTTTATTCACGTTTTTCCTATATAATTTTAAATGTTTCAATATTGAATGGAAAAAAGACACGCGGGTGGTAACTCCTTTCCTGTCAATTGAGTCATGGAAGTTTAATTTTTATTTATTCAACTGGACCAAAATTTTTCTCTCTCCCAACTTTCAATCGGATTTAAAATATTAAATAGATTGAATTAACAATTGATTTATAAAAATTAATCAAAATTTAAAAGATTTTATTTTATAAATAAATAGAAAAAATAATCCAAACAAATAATTGTCGTAATTTAAATAAATTAAATGGATTTTAAACTTCCACTTTTTGCTTCCTCCACAACTCTAAGAACATCTACACTTTGTTTAACAATTGAAACCAAATTTTCCACTAATTGCTGTCGTGTAAAAAGACAACGGCGTACCTCAGCCATTTCTTTTTGGGAAATATTAAGGCCAGTTTGAACATTTTCCTTTGCTGATTGTTCCAGTTTTGAACCATCTCTTCGTATTGTTTCAAAAATTGTTGTTACTTGCTCCTTAAAAAAATAATTTATTTAGAAAATTGAAGAATTCAATCAATTTCTAATAATTAATGTTGCGAGTAATTTGAGATTTCTCGTTTTTGTAGTTTATGTTTTTTGAATAACAATGTATTTAGTTTGATTTCCCTAGATTATCAAAAAAATTATCATTCTCTCTATCCGTATACTGATTTTAATAGAATAAATTACACAATGGTTCTAGTCCTATAGCCAGGAAAAGTTGGGGGGGGGGGGGGGGGGCCCGGGGTCTACGCACCGGATTTTAGAAAAGATAATTCAACTCAACTTAATAATTAATTTAAAATCATAAAAATATGAAAGGGTAAATTAATCAACAAAAATTGTCATTTTTTACCTTTAACTTTTCTGGCCCATTTAATAAAAAATTCATTCTCTCGAGACGTGACTGCAATTGTTCCTCTTTTTCATCCACAATTTGTCCATGTCGTTGATTGTTTGCTTGCATAACAAGTACTTGAAGAAGACGATTTGAAAGAGATTTTTGTTTTTGAATAATTTGTATATATTTATTTTTTGCTTCTATAATATTACGATGAAATCCATTTAATCGATTAAAATTATCATCTTAATATTTAAAATTATAACAGTAAATTAGAAATCAATAACTGACCTACTTCTGCATGAAGTGACTGAACTAAAGAAGTTTGCATTTTTTTACGTTGAGATAATTCACGAAAGCCCTAATAAATATATTTAATTTTTTCTGAAATAAAAAGGAAACCTGTATAGGATATGGAATTAAATTGACAGGATCTGGATTTTCACGAATAGCCTGCAACCAAATTTCTTCATATCCGGCTGGAGGGCGACGTAAATAATTTTCTAGGTTAGCTGGATCAATCTCAACTCTGGGTGCAATTTTCTTACATAGCAATTGTTGTTGAAGTTCATTCGCCTTTTGCATTAATTCATTATAAAGATCAAGAGCAGGAATAATTCGGCCTGATTCTTTAGCAAGGATGACTACCTGAAGGTTTAAAGAAATTATATTTTAATAAAATATATTTAAAAAACTAATCACAAACCTCAGTGTTTTGTTCATCATGAGCATTTATTGATTTAATTTCAACACGCAATGAAGGTTTCACAGGTTGTTGCTGCTGTTGGATTAACCCAAGCATAGGAGCCGGTTGTTTAGATGATCTCAAAATAGCACCCAAATCGTGAACAATCTACAAAAAATAATTTAGAAAATAATATCAAAAAATACCAAACCTTCATTTGACCTTGATCCGTTTTAAAATTTGAAGGAGAACTTGCCAAAATCAAAGAAACCAGTCCATGTGCATTTTTATGTTTACTTAAACGATTATAACCAACAGCTTTCAGACGATAAAAAATATTATTTGGGGTGTAAACAAATGGTTGTTGTCCAGCAGAATAATATCCTTGCCCAACTCCAAGGGAAGCAAGTAGTTGATTTAATTGAGCAACAACTCTGTCACAATCATCGCCAAAAAGTTCTGGACCAGAAACTGAAGCAGTCAAAGCAGTTGTACTCTAAATATTTACTACATAAATAATAAATTTTAATTAAAAATATATACATTTAATATATCCTGTAAACTCTGGACTGATTGTTGTTGTTGAACAATAACTTGTTGATTGGATGGGACTAATGCTTGAGTAGGAGCTGCACCAAAAAATGATGTCATTGTGAAAAGACTAAAATTAGCAAAGAAAAACAAAAGAAAAAGGCATTTTTAATTTGACGCGCCGCATTTACGGATTAAAATTTGCAGACAAAAAAAATTGCGGACTCGAAATTTACGAAATGGACGTTTCAGAGTAATAGGGACTTTTCAGAGATGCCGTTACAAAATAGTTTGGTAGTACGGCAACTGGGGACGACTCACATCAGTTTATCTTATTTATTTATTGCCAGGCTGATCTGTTGCGTTGCTATAAGGTGGCCCTTTTGCCTCATTTTTGAGGCATTTGCCCCCTTTTTTCCCCTATTTCGACATTGCCCCCTTTTTACCCCGTTTTTGAGAGCCCATGCCTCCTTTTTGTGATTTGGAAAGGGCCACCCTGAACCAACAGCCCCCAAATTAATGCTTCGCACTATCCCTATAAAAGCAACTTGATTTTTAGCTTAATTATCAATACAACTCTACGTGCTCCTGCTTCAACTTAGTCCACGTCTACATATTTCTTTCTTCATTAAAGTAAGTTTCTCTTAATTTTATCAATCCTTTTGTTTAAAATTTTTTGTGTGTTTTTTTGTATTGTACCCTTTTGTTCAAATATGCTTCACATTTTTATTTTAGTGTCAGCCGCTACGACGACTACAGCACTTCTGGCGTTTCAATTGCTTTGGCCATTCTTGATCTGCGGAACGTTGCTGGGATTATTTACTTGTTGCCGGAAAAAGGCAAAGACGGACGCTAATAGTAAATCCCAAGTGGGCCCATCGTCAAGTACGCGTACAGCCTTAGATGATTCTAAGAAGGGATCTCAGAAAGGCAAACCGAAGAAAAGTGAGTTTTCGATTATTATTGAGCTTTTGAACAGTCTTTATTTTCTTTCAATTTTTAGAAGACAACCTTTCGAGCAAAAAAGATGCTGGAGTCGCAACATCTGCTGATGGGTTCCCTATCTTCCCAATACTGAAGACTGATAACTCAACAGTTGGTGAGTTGAATTGAACTTTTCTAAATAGTCTCGATATATTTTTTTATTTTTTAGTTTGTACACTTTCGGCCTCTACTAATACTCCAAATGATGACAACAATACAAAAACCGCATATACGATGCAGAGTATGACAAAGTCTCTCGTCAAATCTGCACCGAAAACTGCCAAAGCTCCGGTGCCTCAGAAAGAAGCTGCTCCGCCTGCAGAACCTGCTTCGAAGGAAGAGAAGCCCGCTAAGGCACCAACGGATGCAAAAACGATGGTTACAAAAGAAGAGTCATCAAAAGCAACGAGTAAAGTGGAGACCCCAAAGTCTGCGACTTCAAAGACAGAGCCTTCGAAACCAGAGACTTCTAAGGATTCTCCAGCAACACCTGTGTCAACTCCAAAAGAGGAGGAGGAGAAAACGAAGAAGACTCAGGAGAGTAAAGAAACAGCTCAAACGACTGAAAGAAGTACGGAAGCGACCAAAAGTGGCACTGATTTGTCAACCGAAGAACAGAAGGAAACGGAGACTACGGACAAGGACAACTCAAACAAGGATTCTAACAAAGATGCCAGCGACAAAGAAAAAGAAAATTAGATGAATATGTGAATGATGGAAGATATTGTTAGCCATTATATCCCAGTAAAATGTTTGTATGTACATATTTCTTAGATATTATTTGTATGTTATGTATATAAATGTATATTTTCCACATTATTGTTTTCTTAGTTTTTGTAAAATTGTTAGTAAGTAAATTTGGAGTTTAAAATGTTTTGGCCTATATTTCTCCTGGGTGACTGATCATTTCGTCAATGATGAGTTCGACAATGATTAGTCCGTCAAAATCAGTTCGTCAATGACTTTCGTCAATGATTAGTCGGTCAATAAAATAGTGCCAAATTTAAATTGTTTCAGTTCGTCAATGCTAAGAACTTGTTAAAAATATATTGTGAAATAGTAATTTTCAGAAAAATGCTAACTCTCAGCTAAATGATAAGAAATTGTTCGTAGATAACGAATAGGATCGACAGCCGATTTTCAAATTCTGCAACTAACTGTTGAAGATTACTATCTTGACGAAGATATATAGCGTTTCTCTCAAGCTTATACCATTTCCAGGTATCTGTAATCTGTTACAATCCTATCCCAATAAAAAATTGTCGCTGGTTTTGAAGGACCATTTCTTATCAACAAAGAAGCCTCACGTTTAGACTTAACTTCAAGCAATTGAACTGGTCCAGCGTTTTCCATTTCGTTAGCAGAATTATTAGAAAAATATTCACCATCAGTGGAGGACTGATTAAAATTACTATCAGTTTAATGAATTTTGGGCCGCTGCTCTATATCTACATCTATCATCTTCTTAGATCATTATCTTTTCAAAAATTATTTTTCCTTTTATCTTTTCATATTTTTTACAATACGAATATTGATAAAGGTTTTAACTTAAGTTAACAAATGTAAACTAACAATTTATTTCCTATTCCTTTCAAATTGAAAGGAATATTTTAAATTTCCTCCTATTCCTTTCAAATTGAAAGGAATATTTATTCCTATTTCTTTCTATTCAACAGTGACGAACTGAAACAATTTAAATTTGGCACTATTTTATTGACGGACTAATCATTGACGAAAGTCATTGACGAACTGATTTTGACGCACTAATCATTGACGAACTCATCATTGACGAACTAATAGGGAACCTTCTCCTGGCGTAATATTACAGTAAAAAGGTTGGTAAAAGCGATCGCGATGAACAGCCTTGTAAAACTTTTGAATTTCGTTTTTCAAAAATTTTAAATTTCTTTCAAATTCTTCAAAAAATTTTATAAACCTTATTGTTAATGATTGAAATAAGCAAAAGTGAAATGTTAAAAGAATTAAAAGGTGTTGTTAAATATGTATTATGGGGAAGTTGACGGTACTTATTTAGTCCCCCCAGTCAGTTTTTTCAAAAATTATGTAAAAATGGTCAGTCTGAACAACAATTGTAGAACCCATCGAGCTGTGTCGAATGACACCAAAATCAACAAAATCCGACTTGATTTGACCGAAATACAAACCCCTGAAAATTGGACAACCACAGGGGTGATTTTTTGAAATTAAAAAAATTTAAGCAAATGATATCTAATTCGAAAGAGCTCGTCGAGCTGAGTCGAATGACACTAAAATCGACGTGATCCGACCTGATTTGACAAAGTTATGACATTATTAAGACCTACCGGAGTCGATGATTTATGTCATATCTTTGTCAAATCAAGTCGGATCACGTCGATTTTGGTGTCATTCGACTCAGCTTGACGTCCTCTTTCGAATGAGCTATCATTTGTATGAATTCTCGTCCATAAGATTTTACGCCCCAGTGGTTCTGGGGTCTGTATTTCGGTCAAATCAAGTCGGATTTTGTTGATTTTGGTTCGACACAGCTCGATGAGTTCAACAATTGTTGTTCAGACTGACCATTTTTACATAATTTTCGAGAAAACTGACTGGGGGGGGGGGGAACTAAATAAGTACCGAAGTTGACTTTATCTTAAAAGACAGTTTTTGGCCATTCCATTTACTATAAGAAAGTTCTGATATTTCTAATTTAAAGATAATTTAAAAAGATTTTCTTTACGGAGTTTATTTTTCAATATTACAGGGATTAAAAAACATATTTTATAATTTACTTTATTACAAATAGTTTCAGTTCATTTTTGGACCACTTCAAATTTTTTTTGCAGATACCTTTTTTTATTTTGTCCTGACTAATTAATTTGATTTATTTGAATTTATGTGTTTTTAAAGAGTTTTAAATATAAAAGTAAGATGTTCTTTGCAATACAAGTAAATGTCAAAGAAAATTAAAAGATGTCCAGGACAGGGCTGTAAATGAGGGAAGTGTAGTGGTTATTATTAAAAGATGATAAGGTGATAAGAAGAAAAGAAATTGTAAAGAAGGGAAAAGGTGGCAGCCTAGCGAGGAAATAAATAAATATAAATTGGTTGTTGGCTATTTAAAGTGCCATCATTCTTCTTTAAAGGACAAGACGAAATTATTAAAATATTACCTAAATGTCCTTGGATGCTCATTTTTATTTAAAATTAATTTTTATATTATCCAGAATAAGTTTGCAAACAATATTAATTTTTGTTTAAATTTTAGTTAAAAATTAATTTAAAAATTTTTGTAATTTTATTTTATAAGAAAATAAAATTAAAGAAAATGAAAATATTACATATGTATAATTAATTTAAATTTATAAGTTTTTTAAAATTAAATCTGAATTAACAATCTTTAAATTATATTAATAATTTTTACATTATCTATTTATTTAGTAAATAATTAATTATAAATTGTTTTTATTTAAACATTTAATTTTTTTGATTATTTTCTAATTTTTAATAGTTTTACTTTTTAAAACAAAAGATATGAAAGATGCTGTTTAAGCAACAATTACAGCTGACTTTTGCAAATATATTCTTATTTTAATTACTTTATTTTGTTTATTTTTTGTTGTTTACAATTAAATTAGCTATCAGGATTTTTATTAAGTATATTTTGTTACCTTATAAATATCTTAAAGAAAAATTACTTTTATTTCTTTTGTTTAATAAATTTAAAAATAATACATATTTTTCTCTAGATAATACATATAAAAATATTTTTTTAAAAATGTATCACAATCCTCGTCTATTAAGTGTTGTTTTTTTCCATGCTATTTTTTCTGCTTTTGGAGATATTCAAGCTAGTGTAATTAATTATATGGCAGTTCCTTTAAGAACATTTTTTGGACGTTCATTGCAGCAACGGTTTGGAATTGGGCCTAATAGTGAAATGTATTTATAAGAATTATTTTTTGAATTAAAAATATTTTTTTCTAAAGATTTGAATTTATTTACTCAATAATTGCTTCAAGTTTCTTTGGAGGTGTTTTTATTGCCGGGGCAATAATGGCAATTTGTATAGAAAGATTGGGGAGAAAAGGAACATCTGTTTATCTTCGGTAGTTTATTTAAAAATATTAATTTAAAAAATATTTTTTTAAAGTTCTATTCTTGGAATTCTTTCATCTTTAGCTATGTTATCTGCTAAATGGCTCGATAAACCCGAACTTTTTTTAATCGGTCATTTTCTTGCTGGAATGGTCCAAACATTAAAAAATGTTCTTTTTATTTACATGGCTGAATGTGCACCAACAGAATGTAGGGGATGGGCAGTTACAATTATTGGGTCTGGTGGAGGATTAATTTTGTTGGTAAAAAGTGATTAAAAATATCGTTAATATTTAAAATATCGTTAGTTACTTTCACCTCTTTGTATGCCTGATATTTGGGGAAATGAAAGAGATTGGTGGTTAATACCGGCAATTTGTTTATTATTTGCAATGTGCCATATATTTTTAGCTGGAATTTATTTTCCTGAATCACCAAAACATTTATTTATTGGTGGAGAAAATAAATTAGAAGCAAAAATTTCTATTCATTTTTATCATGGAAAAAATGCGGATATTGGTAAATAAAAAATAATTATTTTTTAAAATAATTATTCAGCACAAATTTTTAATGAATTTAATTCTGAACAATTAGTTGTGCATAGAAAAAATGTTTCCTTAAGTGATTTCTGGGTTAGTCGACGTTTAAGGTAGAAAATAAAAAAATATTTAAAATTAAAATAATTAAATAGATGGGCTACAGCAATAACATTATTAGTTGCTTTTGTTCCCGCTTTTTCTTTTGCTAATCTTAAAGGGCAATATTTGGAATCTATGTTAATAAATTTTGGATTAAATCAGTCAGCAGCAATGGCCTCTACAATTGTAAAAAAATTTTCTATTTAGATAAATATTTAATGGATTATTATAAAATCAAAAGAATGTTTAAAGAAAATTTTAAGCTAAAGAAAATTTTCTTCTTCCCTCAAAATTGCTTCCAAAATACTAACCCTTTGCAATACCTTATTAAAATATAAATTTTTCTATTAAGAATATGTACATATTATTTAAGGTAATCACCGCCCTAGGCACTCCATTTAGTGTCCTAGCCCCAATTCTTGTTGAATCTAAAGGCCGCCGTCCTTTATTCCTTACAATTGCTTTACTTTCTTCTATTGAATTAGCATTTATTGCCTTTGCCCAATTTATTTTCGATAATTTTGGAAGTGGTTGGATAGTTGCCGGGATTGCTTTAATTGGCTGTTCTTTTGGTCAAGCAAGTGTTAATCTTGGAATTTATAACATAAATCCAATGTTAATCAGTGAAATATTTCCTTATCAATCCAGAGCAAAAGCTACACAGGTTTGTGAAATTAAAATACACATTTTAAAATAGTTCATTATGTCTGGGTTTCTAGTTTAGGTAATTTATGTAAATATATGTTCTATTAATTGTCAAAAATAAATTTTAAAATAAATTTTCAATTTTTTAGTTGACACAATTTCCGGCAATGTTAATAATTCTTTGCTTAGTTCTTGCCTATCCTTCAGCAACAAAAAATTTTGGATCATTATTTTTATTGCCATTACTGGCCTTTAGTTTATTAATTCTTTTTTTATTATTTTTATGGCTACCAGAAACTAAAAGCAAACTAATAGATGAAATATTTAGAAATTTAGCCGATTCGAGAACTCCGTCTTTAACTGATTATGGAAGTATTGAGTGTGGAGAAATGAAAGAAGAAAAAAATAATTGGAAAAAGAATGAAAGAGAAAATTGTTTATTCTCTTAAGGAATTTTAAATTAATTTTAAAAATTGTTTTAATGATCTCATTTTGTATATAAAATTGTTTTTTTAAATTTAGTTTTTATCTTATTTTTTTAAATAAAATTTAAATAATTTTTTTGTACTTAACTTGCAAGTTGAGATGTATGAAAACTTAAACTTATAAAATTATTAATTCATTTAAACCCAAAATCTTCCAATTTAAAAAATTAAGTGGATTTTCTGATGTATTTTATTTTCTAAAAAATTTATTTAATTCTTAAATTTTTATTAAAATAATATTTGCAAAAGATATTTTTAATTCCTTTTTTAAAATGTTCACGTTATAGCACCATTTGCTTTTTTAATTTCTCGAGATAAAAACGTGATTAAAAGGGCGTAATATAAATTTAATAATTTTATCAAAAAATAACCTTGATATGTACATTAGTAAATATATATTTTTTATTTCCATATAAAAATTAAGTAAAAATATTATTTTGTTATCATTATTAATCCAAATATAGTCACGTGATGTCTAAAATAAAATATAAAAAGCTGACATGAATTAACACGTGAATTAAATAAATTTATTTCAAAGTCCACACATACAATCACGCACTTTAATTTCAATCAAAAATTCCAAACAAAAATCATAAGTATTTAATTGACAGTAAGTGATTATATGTAAATAAATGATATTATTTTTGTTAATTTAATATTTAGCTAAAAAATTGTTTGTTCATTCGTTATTTCAAAACAAAAATTAACGATAATTTAGATAAAATTTTAATTCTAATTTAAAAAATTTCAAAAAATGGAATTGTTAACAAATAACGATAAAATTGAAAACCAATACAAACTTGATTTAAATAATCACCAAAATTTTGAAAATAATAATGAAAATTTTATTAATTCAATTGATGATCAAATAAATATTGAAATTGACCAAATTTGTGTTAAAACCTTAAAAATTGAGGAAATTAACAATAATAATAAGCATTTACTCCTTGATGGTTATAGTTTAACTGTAGAAGATTTGGTTAATACTTCGGATATAAATTGTCAAATAAAGGTTTCTGATTTTTTCATAAATAATTATTTTTTAATTTGGTAAATATTTGTCTAGGGTTAATAAATTATTTCAATATTTAGTTAAAGGATGATGCTAGACAACGGATTTTGGATGCAAGAAAATTCCTTGAGAAGGTTGCAGCTGAACACAAAAGTATTTTTATTTGTCGAAATTTAAATACTTTATTTTATTAATTATTTACTTTCTTTTTAAATTTTAGTAATATATGGAATAACAACTGGTTTTGGGACTTTTGCTAACGTCGAAATACCTTCAGATGATTTAAGGCATTTATTATTTTTTTGATTATGCACACATTAAGTTTGAATTTATTATCCATAAATTCATAAAGTGTTTACCTTAGAGGGATTAAAAAAGAACCCACAACAAATTGCTTTAAAATTAAATTTAAATTTTTAAGAAAATATTAATGTTAGAGAGCACAGAGTATGTTACATTACTCATGTCAATACAGTTGACATTTAGTTATGTGACAGTAGAGTCCATTTGAGTCTTGAACTCTAAAAAACCTGTTAAGTCTGATTCATTTAATTACTCTTTTTTAAAAAATTTGAATGCAGAAACAGTTGGGGAATTTGTTTGCATAATTAAAATGAACCTTATTTCCATATATTTTTGTTATAATTAAAAAAATATTTAAGGCAACTCCAGTTAAATTTAATTCGCTCACATGCTACTGGTTATGGAAAACCTTTGGAACCTGCAAAAGCAAGAATGTTGTTAGCACTCAGAGTTAACGTTTTAGCTAAAGGTCATAGCGGAATTTCACTTGAAAATTTAGAAAAATTGATTGATGCTTTTAATGGTAGATAATCATTTTCCGAAAATTTTGTGCTATTTTCTCTTTCGTTAATTCCAGCATATTGTGTCTCTTATGTTCCAGAACAGGGAACTGTTGGTTGCAGTGGAGATCTTTGCCCACTCGCACATTTAGCTTTAGGACTTCTTGGTGAAGGCCAAATGTGGTCACCCTCAACGGGTTGGGCCCCTGCCTCTGATGTTCTTAAACATAATGGTCTTCGACCTATTGAATTGAGCTACAAGGAAGGGTTAGCTTTAATAAATGGCACACAACTAGTCTCATCAATCGGATCACTTGGTCTAATACAAAACAAATTTGATAATTAAATTATAAATTTAAGCTGTTGTTCGTGCAGAGAATTTAGCTAAACAAGCGGATGTAATCGCTGCATTAACTTTAGATGTACTTAAAGGGACAACTAGAGCTTTTGATGCTAGTTAGTCAAAAATATATATTTTTGATAAATATTTTTATAGAAGTCCATAAAGTTAGGCCTCACAAAGGTCAAAACCTTGTTGCAGGAAGATTACGAGCTTTACTCCATTCTGACTTAAATAGATCGGAAATTGCTGGTATTTAATATGCATAATTAAAAAATAATTTTTCAAAAGAATCCCATCGGCATTGTGGTAAAGTTCAGGATGCCTACACTCTTAGGTGTGTTCCACAAGTTCATGGAGTTACCCATGATACAATTGAATTTGTTAAAGAATTATTAAATATAGAAATTAATTCAGCAACTGATAATCCTTTAATCTTTTCTGATGTTGAGGAAATTATTTCTGGAGGTTAGATTTTTATAGGAATTTTGTGAAAAAAATTTTAAGGAAATTTTCATGGCGAATATCCGGCAAAGGCAATTAAGAATAAATATAATTAGAAAAATATTGTTATTTTTAAAAAGGCACTCGATTACTTAGCAATTGCTGTTCATGAATTGGCACAAATGAGTGAAAGAAGATTAGAGAGACTTGTTAATTATAATTAAAAAAATAATATAACCTTTTATTTCACAAAAGGTTAATCACGAACTTAGCGGCCTTCCAACATTTCTCACACAAAATGGAGGTCTTAATTCTGGTTTTATGACAGTCCAACTTTGTGCTGCATCATTAGTTTCTGAAAATAAAGTTCTTTGTCATCCATCTTCTGCTGATTCCATTCCGACTAGTTGTAATCAAGAAGATCATGTATCAATGGGAGGTTTCTCCGCTAGAAAAGCATTAAAAGTTGTTGAACATACAGAGGCGGGTATGTAAAAATTGTTTTATTTTTAAAAGAATTTCCATTTGTTATTTAAAGTTTTGGCCATGGAACTATTGGCTGCTTGTCAGGCTTGCAAAATATTTTGAATAAGAAATAAGTATATCTTTATTTTCAGGGCATAGAATTTCTAAAACCTTTAAAGAGTACAGAAACACTTCAAAAAGTTTACGAGTTGGTTCGGAGTGTTGCACCGTATGTTTTTAATATTTACTAACTAATGAATTATTTAATATTTAATTAGTTGACTGATTACTTACTTAGTAGTACATTAATTAATTAACTCAGTATTATTTCCTAACTTTGCTTATTTTATATTTTTATAGGCCATTAAATGATGATCGGTATATGCAACCAGAAATTCAATCAGTTATTTCATTAGTTCGTTCAAATAAAATATGGAGAGTTGTAGAACCACATTTGGAAAGAATGAGTAAATTAGAATCTTGTAGACCTGATTTACTGCGACAGGAAGCTGGAAGTCCAACTGCTGCTGTTTTGGGCTTTCCTGATTTTTCACGAGTTTTATAATAAAAAAATAAATTTAATAAGGACCTATATTAAATATCATTTATAATTGTAAAAATTTTAAAATAAATAAAATATTTTTTACAACAAAACTCTAAATTTTAATTATATTAATTATCATATGGGAATAATGTTCTGTTGTGAATGAGTAAAATTATTTCTAAAAATTAATATAATTTTGCTTGATAAATTCTGCACTGTATTTTTACGATTACTAAATAAACTTTTCATTAATTCGCAGCCTTCTAATCGGATTAAATAAAAATCGCACAAATCAATATAAATATAAAAATATAAAATAAAAAATTTTAATGGAATCCTTTACATATATTGGATATTTTTTGTCTCGTATTTATTCCAAAATGACCTCTAAAATAATAAAAATTTCATTTAATGTAAGATTTCATTAATGTTTTAATATTTTTCAATAAAAAATTTTTTATTTATAATTTATCCAAAAATATCTTTAAAACTAAAATAATTAAATAGCCGTGTGTTAATCAGAAAAAAACATTCTCGATAAATAAAATATTTATAAATTCTTTTCTTGTTGAAAGAGTGCTCGCGCGCACGTAATTTCTCTTTACTTTCCATTCGTCGCGGTTTTTCGTCTTTCCCTCAAGTAAATGGTTCCCATTGTATATAATTTCATAGGCCACCTTTCCATCAACCAATTTTCTACTTTCTATTTGTGCAGCAATCTCCTCGCTTTAAAATCCCGTCTTGGTTAATCTTTTTTATTCGACCACCTTTTTTAAATTTTTAGTGCAAATTATTTCGCGGTGTTAAAAAACTTACTTTAAAACCTTCCTCTCAATTACACATATAATTGCCATATTTCTCTTAAATGGAAAATATTCTCATATTTTATTAATTGATTGAAGAATAACTCGAAATATAGTTATCCTTAATAACTTAAAAAATTAATAATTTAACAAAAATATTCCTTTTTTATATAAAATAAAAATTACTAAATGGAAGGACAAACAAAAGAAATTATTTCCTGTCTCTTTGAAACGGTCGGCTGACTGGCGCCAGTCGTTACCTTCTTCTAAATAGACAAAATTAAACACACGTTGCTTTTTTGCTTATCTTTGATGGCGCTATTTTAAACAAAACTTTTACTTATTGTCCAAAATTTCTAGATTTGTTTTAGGCATTATTTGCATTTTTTATCTTATTTCGACTAATAAAATTGTAAAATGAACCAAAAATTCTCAATTTTTTACCCATTCCTGACCATTAAATATTAAAACAAAAAATTCAAAAAATTAATTTCTATCATTATTTGTTTCAGTTGTTTCTTAATTAAATTTTTGTAAAATTTTATTGCTCATTTTTTATTATTTTATTTTCCTCGATTAATCATTCTAAAGTTAAAAAATATTGACTTTCATTTAAAATTAAGACGAGTCATTAATTAATTTTTTAGTAAAAATAATTTCTTTATAAATGCATGTTATTGCCCAGTCAGCGGCCGAACAAAGTAAGGAATAATAAAGAAAACATCAAAAAATATAAAACAACAGAGAAACTTGAAATGGGTAAAAAAGGAAGTGAGTAAATATAATATTTTAAAATAGCGCTTCGATCGAGAAAATGTTATGTATGTTAAGTACAAAAAGTTTAATTTATAAGTACACAGCGGAAAAAATTTTCCCATGTATGTATGTCCGCCACAAAAAATTTTTTAGCGCCGTAGGCGAAAATTTTGAGCATTTAAGGTTAAATTTACTTTTTATAATAATAATAATAAATAATAATAATAATAATAAAGAAAACATTACTTTTTCAACCAAAAGATCTAAAGTCTATACAAATAAGCACATTTCCAATTTCGTAAGGACGAAGGTCGATTTGTAAGTACTGTACTTCAAAAATAAGAATCGAAGCCCTGTTTTAAAATAATTGAAAGGATTAATTAACGCTTATATTTAATTAACACGCAAACTTTTAATTTATAAATTTCTGGAATCTTTAAAGGAAAGGCAACAGATTATGACGAAATTCTCAAAGAACAACAACATCTCTCAAATACATCTGCAGGTCCTTCTTCTCCGCCTCGCAATGAAGGATTTGTTGCTCGTAGTTGGTCAAGGATATCAGGACGCCGTAGACGGCAAAAACGAAAATCGGCGGCCGAAGGAAGGCAACAACGCGATGAAATGATACAAGACAATAATAGAAGAGGCAGAGGAGGATTATCTCAAAATGCCCAAATTGATTGGCCTTCAAATAATGACAGAAATTTGGTTGGATTAACACATCTCGAAAGAGAGGAAGCGAGAGCAAAAAAGTTAATAAAACTCTTGTAAATTTAAATATTACCAGTTGTGACTATTAAGACTGCAAAAGATTTTAAGAGAATACAGTAGGACTTTATACAAAACCGAATTTTTAAAATCAATTATTATGTCTAAGTGCTTTAAAAAATGATATTTCATCCCAGACATTTGACAATAGAGTACTTGCTAAAATTATCATTTCCAATTGTCTTTAACTAAATAATAAATTTAACAATAAGTTGGTTTGGCTTTCTTTGTTTATCATTTTTGTTTATTTTAACAGAATTTTGAATGAATTTTGCTAAGGAATTTTTTTGTTTTCTAGGCATTTTCTTAGCCGAAGTATGGACAGGCTACGGCGTTCAATTCGTCGTTCATTCCGAAGAGGTGGTGGACAAGCTGGTCAAGCCCTAACAAGTTCAGCAACTGAAGGACATCCATCCTCTTCAACAAATCCACAACCAAGTGGAAATGGAACTAGCGGAGTTGGTGGAACGTCGAATAAAAGTTATTGTCATTCAGATGAAGTTGCAGTACGTTCTGCAGCTTGTTCTTTTCCAGTCAAGGTTATTTGAAAATTTTAAAAATTATTTTTTAATTATTTAAAAATAGTATTTGGGCTCTTGCGAAGTCTTTGAATCACGCGGCATGCTTGTGTGTGAGAGCGCTTTGCAACATCTTAGAGTTTGTATTTAAAAAATTTTCAAAAAAAAAATAACGGATATAATTAGGCGCTCGGTTGTGGTTTAATATAATTTTGGTTTTTTAGATAAATATTTTTTTGGGGCAAAATGTCATTTTAAAACTTTAATTTTTAGACCTCAAAACATAGTTTTGCTTTATAAACTTAATTAATTTTGCTTTTATAGAATCGTAAAAGGCCGGTCAAAGCACTACTTTATGTGTCTGGAGATGGAATTAGAGTAGTTGATCAAACAAATAATAGAGGGTTAATTGTTGATCAAACTATAGAAAAAGTTTCGGTTTGTTTTTAATTTACAAAAATTTATATTTCTCTTAATTTTAGTTTTGTTCTCCCGACCGTCATAATGATAAGGGTTTCGCTTATATATGTCGAGATGGGGCAACTAGACGTTGGATTTGTCATGGATTTCATGCAACTAAAGAATCGGTATTAAAAAAATAATATTAATTATTATGTGGGGATTTCAAATTTAAGTTTTCGAATCTACTATCTAATATCCTCATTTTTTAAAATATTAAACTTGTGTATTCAACCATTTTTATAGTAAACCTTGGTTATTACTTAATTATTTTTCCCCCATTGATTTTGCCCTTTTTCTATTGATAATAAAAATATTTTTATTTAAAATTTATTAAAGGGTGAGCGTCTTAGTCATGCAGTTGGGTGTGCTTTTACTGTTTGTTTGGAAAGAAAACGAAAAAGGGATGCTGAATCTGAGGCTTTTAAAGATGCCCAAGCATTAACAAATTCATTAAATAGCCCTACAAATCAAAAATTTCCAAATAATTTTAAATCCTTTGATCAAACTGATCAATCGTCTTTGGCTAGGTTTGAGGCATTTTTTGCTAAAAATTATTTAAATTTTTATAAATTTAAGAACAAATCAAGGATATCGTTCTTTCCGCCATTTGAGTATTTCTGAACGTCGTTTGGATCCCCAAAAAGCAATTCTCGTCGAACAGGAAAAGACAAAGCCAAGTAATTCATCTTCCGATGTGTCAACAATTAACAGTTTGTCTTCTCCAATTGGAGGATTTTCAGCAACACCTAGACCTTCAGGAAATCCTTCGCTTTTTGAACGATCGGTTATTTTATTTTACAAATTTTTAAAGGGGGTTTGTTTGTGTAAAAATAAGAACAGTCAAGAGAAGTTTTTAGAAAATACGACTTAACAGCTGGACCTTGCTTACGTTTACTTTAGTATTAGACCCACATGAACTTTCCTACCTTTACATATCAAAAAATTTAAATATTTTTTAGCTTTCTCTTCGCCCTTCTTTTTCAACTTCTTCATTCCCTGCATTTAATGCCCCACCAGTTCCTTTCAATAAATCCTTCAATACATTACAACACAACAATAGGCCCTCAACAACCCGCTTTATACCAAGAAAGTCTTTGTATAATGAACCAATTTGGGAGGGAGATGATGATCAAGGAAATGAACAAAATTCAATCGATAACGCTTCTCTATCCAACTGGAATGGCCGTTTTTATAGAACTATGCCTTATTCTATGCCAAACTTTGTTGAAGGTATTTAAATTAATTTGGAAATCTTTTGATTTAATCGGGGAGTTACTTATGGAAGGATCCCTAATAGAATAACTTACACACTTTCACAAGCCTCCTTACCTATGAAATTTTGAACTCTGCCACATATTTCAAAGAATCCCCCCTCGTCCCCTTTTTCATCTCCAAATGAAAAAAATCGAAAATAAATTCATTCTTCGATGTTTTATATAAATAAATTTTGATCAAAAAATTTTTTTGATATTAAAATAATAACAAAAAATTTGAAAACTAATTAATATTTTCTTTTTTTCATTTAAAATTTTTTAAATTAATGTTTTTTTCTCCTTTTCTTTTAAACCTAATTTTTGACAATTTTTATATCATCTTTCAACAATTTAAATTTTTTTGCCATTTTTTACTTTTTCCCCACTAGAATTACATTTTTACAAAATTTATTTAATGAAAAAAACGAAACAACAGAATTACTATTTTGAATATTTATTAAATTTATTTAATATTTATCAGTACCCACTTTAGAGTTTTTTTGTTTGCAAACTGTCGTTATATATTAATCATTTTTAAATGCTAAACCATTTTTGCAGTTTTATCATAATTTTAAAAAAATTATGATAAATCCATTCATTTTGGCCTTTTTAATTTTTTTTTATTTTATAATTTGTGATTTTTATTTTCTTGCTCTTTTTTTAGTAATATAAGGTTAAGGCTCTTTTAAAATTAAATTTTTTTAGGTGGTGTAAACAATTGGCCTCCTCCTCTCATTAACAGCATGATTCCACCGCCTACCATTTACGAGGAGAATAAACAACAAAATCAATCACTTCTGCAACATTCAAACGTTCCAATGCTGTCGAAATCCCAAAGAAATTTTGAGGAGGAACAACGAGGGAGTGGAAACAGGTAAATTTAATTATTTTTAGAAAACTTTAATTTGCCTTTGAGATTTTTGTTAAATTTTCGAACTAAATTTAATAATTCTTTGACTATAATAATTTCTCTCCTAAACATTTTTATAAACATTTTTGGTTATTTTCACGAGGCTTTTGACTAAATAAAATCTTCCTTTTACCCAATCTCATTAATCTTTTTATATTTTTATCCTTTATATATTTATTTTTAGCGGTTCCCCGCCTGCTGATCCTTTTACTACAACCAGTATTGAACAACAAGAATCTCCACCACCCTTAAAAGCTGAGGACTGGTTAGAGCAACATTTTCGCCGAGCAGCAACAATTTCTCGTTCATCGTCTTTTGCTTGTGACAATCCTCCTTCAATGATTTTACCCCGTTCAACAACAATTGATTGGCTGTCTAATCAAATTAAACCAGCTAATAATATTCAACAACTCCGTCAAAGTTGGACTCAATTTCCTCAACAACAGACTTCAAAAGGGGAGAATTTGCTTGCTAATGTTGGGCATGAAAAAAATTTGGCAAACAATTCAAGTCTTCCCCCATTGCAGCCTTTGCCTCCCTTGCCACCTTTTGGTAATCTTCAAATAAATATTTGGCTATATTTTTTAAATTACCATTATTTATTTTAAAATAATACGTAATAACTACAATTTAATTTTTAGCCAGAAACCCTTCCTGGTCACAAACAATGCGTCAAGAACCGACTGCTGAAACCCTACCAGTTCCAATTTCTTCAACAAATAGTCAAAAAACAACGTCTCCTAAATCTTTATCGCCTTTGAATGAAAAGAAAAATTCCAAAATTCTTCGTGATGAGTCTATAGCTGGAACTAAAACACATTCGCGTAAAGCGTCGTCTGGTCGTCGAATTGAATATCAATTGCTACAGGAAACTGATTTCTCTTTAAGCCCACCGAGAAGTGAATATTCGTTGTTTAAAGGAGTTGGTGATGGGTCTTTTTCAGACAAGCAAATTTCTGTTGATGACCCTTTTGATGTTAATTGGTCACAAAAAGTTTTGGAAGAGACTGCTCGACAACATCAACAAAATAATCGAGGTACATGGCATAAAGATGGGCCTGAACCAGAAAAGACAATGAGTTAATTAGAAATATATGAAATCCTTGAGAGTATTTTTGCAATTATTTTTGCTATTTTGAATGAGATAACTTTTATTTCAAAACGTCTTATTTAATATTTTTTAAATTTGTCCAACATTTATGCGGGATTTAGTAGTAATATTTTTTGGTTTGTTTTGAGCATTTTGAGTTAACTAATAATTTTCCCTTTATTTAATTTTAATTAGGAATTTATAAATATAATTTTTTCTACACTATTTTAACATTTATCTGTCTTATGTTTGTTAATATTTTGATTACAGTCGGATCCATTTGCTCTATTGTTTTGTCCTATTGACTGTAATTATTGTTTTAAAGTCCTCGTTGCCAAATATTTTTTAAATTCTCTATATATTTAAACGATCAATCCAAAGAGCACAAAATTGTACTTTCTTTTTCATTAATTTAATTAAATGTTTAATGTAAATTGTTTTCTTTAAAAATAAATTATAATTTTTTTCTATAATAATTTGATTAGGTAGTTTGTTTAACTTTTCTTTAATGCAATAAATAACTTGTTTAATAATAAAAGGTTTTTCCAAATTTTTTAAAATTTTATGTTTATTTTCAAAATTCATAGAGCATTAAATTAGTAGACGCTTTTTACGCTTAAATATTTGGACAAGTATATAAACATTAAGATTTTTTAATTGGAATAACTTATACCTATGTCATTAATACTACACAAGTACAAAATTTATTTGCTTTAAGGCCATTTTTTTTATAAATCTTGTTTTTTTCATAGAAATAAACTTTAAATTAAATTTTTTCTTTAAAAAAATTTTTTTTGTAAGATTTTTGTCTTCAAATGACGATAAGTTAACAATAGACTATGAGAAGTTTGAAAATATTTAGAATAAATTGTTGGTCTTTCAATTTTATTTTTATTGTTATACAGCAAAGAATTATAAAACAAGAGTAGACTTTGCTTTTTAAGTTTTTTAGTATTGTTTAAAAATTAAAATGACGTTTTTAAATTAAAAAATGGGATAATTTTTAAAATTAAATAAAATTTTAATCATTAAAAAATTTTTTTAAATTTAAATTATTACCGGATATGCTTAATAAAAAATGTTTAGTTCCGCCAATTTAAATTCTTATTTTTTGCCAAAAAACCGTCTTAACACTTAAAACCAATTTAATAACTTCCACCTACTCTTTCAATTTTAGTTTTAATAATTAATTAATTAATAGAGTTTTTGCCTATATTAATTTACTGCAAGGCCTAAAATAATTAAAAAATCTATTTTTTTCAATCCCCTTTCCCTCACAATAATTAAAAACTAGCACATTTTTTCCCACAGATTTAATAAATTTACATGCGCGAATAGACAAAAAGGGATTTATTTTTAATTATTATCTTTTGCATATTAAACTCTCACACTAGCTATTAAACCATGACCTCTAATCCTTATTTTATCATAAATTTTCTATTTAAGGTAAGGCTAATTAGCTTTTAAATAAGTGGGCGGTTTTAATTTTCTTTTGTCTTTAAATAAATACTAGACATGACTTTCTTAAACCAGTCAGTCTTATTTTAGTTAAATTTCTTTTACTAAAGAAGGCTTCAATTATATTTTTAACAATCAGTCTGATTGAATATTTTGAAGTTCATTAAGGCTCTATTAAGGAAAAATAACTGGCTTTAGTTACAGAAATTTAAATCATATATAAATTATCTAAAAGTTATTTAATCTTTTCTTTTTCTACTTTCAATACTTTTTTTACTGTTTACTTTAAACAATAGAGTTTTGCTTTTCTTTTTTAATTTCACATCCGTTTTCTTTACTTTCTAGCTCCGGCGTCATATATTTTGTTTAAATTATAACGACAAATTTTAACAAACAATAAGTACATATATATATATTTAAATTATATTTAAATATAATTTTATTTTTTATTTTTTTCCGTTTACGTAAATTATTTAATTTTTTCTATTCAGAAAAATAAACAAAAGATTTTCTATAAAAGAAAAATTTGTTTCTATAAATTCTCTTTTTAGAATATTTATTGCTCGGAATTTACATATATATTTTTAACGTAAAAGAATCCGAATTTATTTTGTAGAGAAATTTGTAAAAATAATGCCAGGAATTAGCTAACTTCAGTTAATTAAAAGAGAAGGGATATAAACTTTTAATTCTTCCCGACGGAAGAGAATTTTCAATCGAAATTATATTCGAGTATCTCTTTAAAATATATTCCTTTCATAAACAATTATCCTTCAAATTATAATTTTGCTTTACTACTAATTAAACATAAAATTGAGTTAAAAAATTAAAAAAATATGTTTAAACAAGCTAATAATTAAACTTTAACCAATTTTTGTAATATTAATAAGCTGTTAGCTGTTAATTTAATTTCCTATAAAAAGAATTATGAATTATACTATGTAAATTTATCCAAAATGTTAGGAAATAAAATTTTATAGACTTCCTTGTTATTAAGCTTAAAGTACTTCCTTTTTAAAATTAACTTCTACGGACTTTAAACTTTATTTAAAACTTTCTTATTTAAACTTTTTTTCCATTAGTTAAAAAATATTTGTTAACAAGTTTTAATAATTTAATATTTTAATAAATTTTCTTTTTGTCTCACATTTTCTCCAGTAATTCCCTTTTTATTAAAGTTTTCCGGCGGATGTTTTAGCAATGTGTTTATTTAAAAATACGAGATTTTTCATAGCGCGAGGCTTTAAATTTTAAAAATAAAATTAATCCTTTAAAACACTCATTTTTATCCACATTTTTTTCGAAAAAGTTGTTCTGCCTTCTTTTTAAAATGTTGGTTAACTGCGGCAATATTTAAATAATAAAAATATTTATTTTAGAGATTTTCTTGGATTACTTTACATCTTTAAATATTTTTTAAAAAGTATTTTTTAAATCAAAACCTAAATTCCTTCAAATGTTCTTGCACTTCTTGTTAAATTTATTTATAATATTGGCTGAATTCTGCATTGTTTCTTCGGTAAATAATTAATTATATTTTTAAACTCAATAGACAAGTTAAAGAATCCTTACCGCTTTTAAGGATTTTCTTTTCAATTATTCAAAAAAAGACTAGAAAGTTTTTTTGATTTTTAGACTTCATTAAAAAAGCTAAAGAATTTTTTCTATATATGGTCAAAAAATTAATTATCAAATATTAATAATTAACTTTTTGACAGTTTTATTAAAATAATATTTAATTATTAATTTTTTAGTTCACTCATAACATCAGACCAAATTATTATCATCAACAACAAATTCAGCCAATTAATGAAGATATTTCTATCCCCTTAGTCTCTAAAAAGGCTTTTGACAGAGTTGATGTCTCTACTTTTGATTTCAACAAAAGATTTAACGATTTAGAGGATAATACTTCACCTTTAGGGAAATTATTTATTCCCTCTCCTTCCAATCAACAAAAATTAACTAAAAATCCTCGTCACATAAATTCATCAATTTATGGACCAAAAAGATAAATAAATTTACTAAAAACTTCTTATTTATCCTCTTCCCCGAGGAAACGACCTGTAGCACGAATTTATGGATTTGGAATTTTCGGACCTTTAAAACTTAAAAGAAATTTATAAAATTATCTATAATTTTTGTGAAATTAATATATTTAAATAATATAATAATAAATTTTTGAAAGAATTTTTAAAAATATTTTAACCTAAGAGTATTTGTTTTATTAGCAAAAAATATCAAAATTGTCCATACTAACGAACAGAGGTCGACTGGAATTCCGACTCCGATTTCCAAAAATTTAGGCTGATTTCCGATCTTTGTCATTTCTGATCGACCTCTGTTAACGAAGACGTTTCTTGATTCAACGTTCCTTCAGCGTTCCTTGATTCGATATTTCATATACTTTAATACCCGATACTTAAAGTATCCTAATAGATTTTTAGAATTACTAAAGAGTTAAGTTGGTTAAGAATTTATTTATTGGTTATATAAAACATGAAAAGAATAAAAAAAATTTAAAGATTAATTTTCAAAATATTCTCAAATTGTTAAAAATGACTATCTTGTCCTCAAGAAAAGATTACTAAATTCTAGTTTGATTATTAACGGGCACAGCAGGCTGCACTAATATCGTATTGACTTGTTGAACTTTGTTATTTCGAATTATTTTATATAAATGAAGACAATCATTTCTAATTGTTTTATTTAAAGTTAAATAAATTATTGGAGGAATACCTAAATAAATTTTTAAAAAATTTTAAATAAATTAATTTAAAAAATATTTAAACTTGCCATGAATATGAAACCTAAAAATAAAATAAATTCAGAATTTAAATTGATTTCTGTGAAAACAAGTAAAAACTTGCCAAGAAAATTGGGCTAAAATAGTCATCCATTTTTGTTGTGTTGCTGTATATTGCATAATTATATAAAATACACATTGTGTTGTGTTTAACAAAGAGATTACAAAGACTTGTAAAAGTACCTTTAAAATTAATTAAAAATGGATATTATTGTTGTTTTTGTTTAAGTTTAAATAAATAAGTAGAATTACCCGCTTTAAAGTAAGAGTTAAGGTAAGGGTAAGGAAAAAATACTGGCATAGCATTAAATTATTGATAATTTTTAGTATACAATTGTACTTAACTTTTACGTCATGGCACTTTTATAATTATTTAAACCATTATTCTTTGCAAAAGAATAATTATCTTCATTTTTTCTAAATTATTCTCTTAATTCTAAATAGAAAAACCCCGCTAAAACTCGTCACCGAGAGATAATTTGTTTTAAAGTCTCGTTTGTAGGTTTTTCACCTTCACTTAATCCGAGGTTTGATTGTATTATGTGACATAAAAAGGTAACAATAAAATATATAAAAATATTTCCTACCATTCTCTCCAAATGGCTAATTGAAAAATGTGTATTACCATTATTTAAATTAGTTGTTTGTTTGTATTTTTGGTTCTTGATTAGTAAAGCTATAGCAAAAATTAAATAAATTGCCGGGGAAAGGACGGCTAAAATAAAATTGTGATATGTGGGTAGACTGTCGAAAATAAACTGAAACAACATATATGTACATAATTAATTTATCTCCAAATAACCTCTCCATAATCTTCTCTATAACCAACAAAAGGATAGAAAAACCAAGCAAAATAAATCCCAGAAAAAAGAATTGGATTAACAAAAAACATGCAATATAGGGCATATAAAGTACAAAATAATAGCCAAATGTAAATTCGAATTCCTTTAAACAGAAATTCAGCAATTGTTCGGAAAAACATTTGTACACAACGATTGAGTGCCAAAACCTTTAATAAATCGAGATTAAAAACTAAATTGGAGAATCTATTTTTATTTAGTCATCTATTAAGATATGCCAGATAAGTAAACTGGATTAAAATATCTGTTCAGTATAATTGCTTAAACTTTTGAAATTTCGTGTGAAATTTGGCATGGTAGAATAAAACGTTTGAAAAATTATGAAACTGGTTAAACTAATTGTAAATATGTTATTAGACTTTTGGGTAAATTGGACATAAATTTTCTTAAATAATGTAAAAATGTATTTTAATTTCCTCTCCTTTCATAAGTTTCGTGATTACTTCTGAATTTAACTCTCTCTACTAATTACTCAAAAATTCTATGCTTCCAACTTCTTTATGAAAGAATTATATGTATTTGTGATGTTTAAAACCTTAAAAAATTTCAACCTTCCAGATCAGGGCTATAAAAAGACAGAAATTGTATATGGGAAATCGACCATCCTCTAAAAGATGCTATAAGAATTCTTAGGATTTTGTTGGTTAAAGTAAGTTATATTTTTCTTGATAGAATCATTTTATTAATAATAGTTTCCATTAAATTAAATCCTTGTTGTCCCTTTATATCTCTGATTTTATGCTGAATTAAATGGAAACTATCAATAAAACTTAGACTCAAAATATTTATAATATATTTTCAATAAACTAACCAAATTAGCACTACTCTCAGCAACCCAAACAACTTAAATTAATTATATTTTGTTAAATTTTGACAATACTTACAATTAGCTAATGTTCCAGCAAAAAAGATGAGTGTTGGATATGAACAGAAAACAGCTCCTTGTAGAGCAAGTATTGGATGTAAAAATCCAATAATCAACAAAGCAACCAAATCAACAATGCCAATATATAGAAGAATTGTATAACAATCATTTTTCCAATGTTGTTTCCATATAGAATACAAACAAGGCAAATAAAGCAGAAAATATATTATTCCCAATATTAAATTAATGAGTGCTTCTATTGTTAAACGACGGTTTTCTATTGGAATTGAATCAATTACTAAATTAGTACAATTGTAAAGACGTTCGTATTCTTGATGTTTAAATAAAAATAATTCCATTTTTTTGATGTGATATGTAAATAATTTTATTTTTATGTAAAAATCTCTCTACTGTTGTGTATTCAGGGTTTATTAATTAAAAATATAATCGAAAGGAGCCATATTTTTAATATTTTTGTATAGTTAGGCAAGACAATAATTAATTGCTCTACCTCTTTGCATATTTTTATGTACCTCTCCATTTATACCATTTACAACGTTATTATTAGTTACGGGATTTTACGGGATCCTGACCCGAAATCCTGTATTTTAGCGACGAATGGGATTATCGGGATTACTAATTATTATTAAAATCAACTACAATAAGACACCAAAGAAAAAAAAATTAACAAAAAACTTGTAAAAAAATTTTTGTTATTACTTATTTATAAATTACAAGTTGTAATTAATAATTTACTTATAAAATATGTAAATATGTATATTAATTTATTTTCTGCTAAATTATCGTAAAAAACTTTTTTTTGCAACTTTATTTATTATTTTGTTTTTCTTAATTAATTTATGAGTAAAATAAATATATATTAATTAATATATTTATATTTTTAAATTTTAAAATATCTAAATTTGTAATTTATTCAAGCTTAACAATTTAATATGAGATTTAAAAATTTAATTTTATATTTTTTATATTAAAAAGATAAAACAATCTAATTTATTAATTGTATTATAGAAGGGAATTTTAGTGAATAAATATATAGTTAAATTAAATATCGTTATACAGTGCCGGAAATTTAAATAGGAAAAAGTGTTTTTAATTTTATTTCGAAAAAGTAAAATTAAAATTAATCTCGGGTCCTTACTTTTATATAGTTTTGTAGTTTTATCTATAAGCTATCAAATGAGTAATAATCATTAAAAGAAAACTTTACACTTAAGCGAAAAAAACTCTATTAAAAAATATTATTAAATTCCTTAATTTAATTTCCTTGTGAAATTATTCTACAAAGATATCTCAAAAATATCTATGTTGTATGTAGAAAATCCTAATTTTTCAAATAAATATTTTTGAGATATTTTTGTAGAATAGTTTTACAAGGAAATTAAATTAAAGAATTTAATAATATTTTTTAATACCTATTTTATTTGTTCGACAAAAAAATAATTTTATTTATTTATATATTTTTATTTAACATATTTTTTGTACAGAATATCTTCTTTTATATTTCGAATTTGTTTTTATTTTTATTAATAATTCCAATTTATTTAAATGTTTTTGTAAAAAGAAATATAAAAATTATAAAGAAAACAAAACTTTGTAACGGAAAAGGTGAACAAAAAAAGAAAATAAAAAAATACCAAATGTTTATATTTTTCTATATTTGTAAATTTATTTAAACAAAAAAAGAATAAAATAACACATTAATAATTAATATATAATGTTTTCTGTGAATTTGTTTAAACTACTGTACGTGATTGACAGATGGATTTTTCTATAAGGTACTGGAGACCGAAAAAGTACCAAAACTTTTAAGAACCATGAAAAAAATAATCCCATTAAGAATGGATTTTATTGAATTTATTTATATTATAATTTTCCTGCAAAATTTCTGTGTCAATATTTTCAAATCTTTACTTGAGTTTATTTAGAAGTAATGTCATATGAAAGTAATGTTTCCACCCAGATCCCGACTATTTCCCGACAGGGTTATTTCTAGAAGAATCGGAAAAAATGACCTATTCCCCGTGTCTTAAGGATCAAGATAAAGAAAACAAATAATAATCTTCATAAAAAATTTTATTAAATAATTCTTAATTTCCCATTAATATTTTTAATAATAATTAAAGACTAAGAATTAGCATTAAAAGGTGTGACCATTACATTCACTACATTTGAAGGTGGATCTTTGTTGATATTTTTTAATTTTTTAAGTAGAATTAGACAATCTTCTCTAATTGTTTTGTTTAATGTTAAATAAATAATTGGAGGAAATCCATGAATATGAAACCTAAAAAATAAAATTTTTTTAATTTTTAAAGAAATTATATGTATCAAAAAATATTAAATTATTTATTACAAAAAAAATTTACCATAAAAACTCAGCTAAAATAGTCATCCATTTTTGTTGTGTTGTATATTGCATAATTATATAAAATAAACATTCTGTTGTGTTTAATAAAGAAAGTGAAAAAACTTGTAAAAATACCTTTAAATTTGATAATATTTGCTTAAATTATTTAAAAAAAATTTTTTACCATTTTTTCGAGACGGCTTATTGAAAAATATTGAGTGGGAGCTTGATTTGGAGTAATTATGCTTTTCTTGCTTTTAATTACTAAAGCTATAGCAAATATTAAATAAATTAAGGGAGAAAGAATGGCTACAGATACATCGTGATAAGAAGGAAGTTGATCAAAAACAAACTAAAAAATAATTAATTTATTTATTTAATCTCCAAATAACCTCTCCATAATCTTCTTTATATCCAACAAAAGGATAGAAAAACCACGCAAAATAAATTCCAGAAAAAAGAACTGGATTAACAAAAAACATGCAATATAGGGCATATAAAGTACATAATAATAGCCAAATATAAGTACGCATTCCTTTAAAGAGAAATTTGGTAATTGATGGAGAAATTATTTGTATGCATCTGTTGAATGCAAGAACCTTTAAAAGTAAATCAAATTTTGATTAAAATTATTTAGTTTTATTGGCTAACCAAATCAGCACTAGTCTCAGCAACCCAAAAACCTAAAATTATTTGAATATATTTAAACAATACATAAATAATATTTTACAATTTACAAAAGTTCCAACAATATAAATAAGTGTTGGATATGAACAAAAAACATCCCCTTGTAGAGAAAGTATTGGATGTAAAAATCCTGATATTACTATTCCAACCAAATCAACAATGCCAATATATAGAAGAATTGTATAACAATCATTTTTCCAATGTTGTTTCCATATAGAATACAAACAAGGCAAATAAAGCAGAAAATATATTACTCCCAATATTAAATTAATGAGTGCTTCTATTGTTAAACGACGGTTTTCTATTGGAATTGAATCAATTACTAAATTAGTACAATTGTAAAGACGTTCGTATTCTTGATGTTTAAATAAAAATAATTCCATTTTTTGATTTTAAACTTAATACAAAAAAATTATTCTTAAAGATTAATTTAAATAAGATATGTTATGGCATTTCCTTTACTAAATAATTTATAAATAAATGATTTTTAAACCTAATTTTATATTTTTCTTTACAAAATAAATTTAATAAAAATATTAATTTATGAATATATTTATATATTTGCATTAAATATTTGTTTAAATAAAAAATTAAATAATTATTAATTTTTACTTAGATATATTAAATATATTTTGTTTGTGTCCGATCAAAATATGTTTTAAATAATATATCAGCCAATCTATAAACCTTATAAAATTTTTTGTCATAATATAAGATTGTATTTAAAACTTAAGGTTAATATAGGAAAGTGGACAAATTAGAGAGATTTTTTAATTGCGTCAGCATTGCTTAGGAAGTTTATTATAAGCTTATTATTATAAATTGTAATTTACAAAAAATGTGAAACGGGACCTAAATCCGATTATAGATGCACTGTATAACATGAGACGGAACTAGATGATTTATCATCAATGTCAAGGCAGAATACTTATGTGTATTTAATATTTGCTTTTTAGTTTGTATTAGAAAATTGTATCAAATTAAAAATTTTTTAAAAAGTTAAATCCAGCGTAATTATTTAGTTAATAGATTTTTGGAATTGTCTAAAATTTAAATTTAATATTTAATAAACTATAAATTTAAAAATATTAAAAATTAATTAAAGAATTATTTTACAAATACTTTAATTATATAATTTAAATATTAATTATAAGAAATATTTAGATTAAGTAAAATTAAAAAGAGGTTATTTAAATATTCTCTGAATATAAAAAGTATTTTTAGTTATTTAATTGTGGAAAGAAACAAACATTTATTAAACTCTAAAAATTATCAGAAAATATATGTTTAAAATGTCAACATTATATAAAGAATAAAAAAATATTCAAAAAAATGTTAAAGACAAACTTATAGAAGAATAAAAAGCATTCTAAAAAATGTTTTCAATTGACGTATATTAAAGAAATAATTTGTGAAGTTTATACAAATTTTTATAAAGGTAAACTGTGCGCCTAAAATCTCAATTTTTATATTTAATAGGTTGTGATTTTGAATGGTGGCAACTCGAATTGACGGCAAGTCTGTTTATATTTAACAGTAGTTATTAAGATAGAAAATTATTGTTAAAATATTAATTAAATTATTTTTTGATTAAGAAACCTCTCAGATTTAAAAATTCGTTTCAAAATTAGGTTTTTGTAATAATTAATAGAGTTCGAACCCGGGCTGGGCCCGGACCGGTTTTTTCCGGGCCCGGTGGCCCGGAACCGGGTATTTTTGAGAAAGTCCGGTTTTTCCGGGCTAACCGGTTTTTATGGTTTTATTAGGTTGTCTCGTGAGTAATTTACCCCCTTAAATCATTAAAGTTTGAAAATGTATATCTCAATGTTCAGATCTCCAATCTGTTTAATTTTTTGTCATATAGTATTCTCAATGATGTCTTCTTCATTTTCTGAAAGATTTGAAATTTTTCCTCTACTTACAAATTTTTTACGATTTTTTAAAATTTAAGGCAAAACTATGAAATTAGCGTCCACCTAAATTATGAGTTTAAACTTGGATATTCGGAGGAATCATCGCGCAAAATATGCTAATCGAAGTAAGGAGATGTTATGGAGATGTTATAATCGAAGTAAAGAGATGAAGTAAGGAGAGGAGATGTATTTTCGCCTGCGGTGCTGAAATTAGAAGATTTTTGGCTTTAGGATCTTTAAAAAATCTCAAAATTTTCGCCTGCGGCGCAAAAAATGGAATAAACCTGGCTTAAGGCCTCCAAAATTCTCAAAACTTTCGCCTGCGGCGCTCTAGTTTTGATTTTCTTCTAGAAATTCAAAATTATCCATCACTGTTACGTAAATATCTATTAGTGTTGTGCCGGTAGTTCCGGTTCCGTTAAGCCCGAAGTTCCGGGATATTTTGGTAAACATTTTTTTCTGCTCTCTTTAAGTTAGAATTAATAAATATACATATCTACATATGTAAATAGAGAGAGAATTTAAATAAATTTTCTGGATTTGAGGGGTAACAAAAAATTTTTAAAAAAATATTGGTTAATATCGAATATCGATCTCTGTCAATATCGACCAATATCGATATCGAATTTCTCCTAAAATATCGATATCGTCCAACTCTATTCCAAATTGAAAGAAATTCTCTTGAATTTAGGATCATAATTAGGTTAGCAGTCACAGCATTCTTGCTTGTGACTGTTAATTTTGATTTCACCTGCCCAGAAATGCAAAAAATTCTCAGCGGAAGCAATAAATTATTGGAAAAAATTCATTTGGGAGAGAGATATATCAGATTTCAGCGAGTGTTAATGCAGTTTTTTAAATTACAAATAATATTTTTTGAATAAATAATTTTTTTATGTTTTTAATAAATTTAGAAAAAACCGGTTCCGGGCCCGGGTCTGAAAAAATCCGGTTTTTCCGGGCTAACCGGTTTTTCCGGTTTTATCCGGAAAAACCGGTCCGGGTGCGATTTTGAGAAAAAAAACCGGGTCCCGGGCCCGGCATTTTGAAAAGTTCGAACTCTAATAATTAATTGACTTTTTAAAAAAGCTCTATAAACTTGACTGAAAATTCTTTTAAATAAAATAATTTTAAATATTTTATTCTTTGACGACAAAATAAAATAAACTACAAAATAAAGCTTTAATATTGCCATTATTACTTTACTTTTTACTATTTTATAGTACATATCACGAAATGTCCTTTTTAATTTTCATAAAATTCGTTTGAACTTCCGCAGCGCATTTCATAAATGCGTTTGCGGAAGTATCAATATAACATTAAATAATAATTCCAGGTTGTACTGAAATAGTAGCACCATTTACTTTTCCTTTTTCCACAAATGAATTTTTTCGTAACCTACTAGTAGACTGAACTGAGCCGAACAAGTGTCTTAATAATAAAATTTATCTATAAAATAAAAAAAATACTATGGATGTGAAATCTGAATAAAAGAAATAACATTTATATTTTAATGTAATTATTTTTTAAATATGATTCTCGCTGATTTTAGTGTTATCTCACTTTGTGAAGCAAATTTTGTTACATAAAATTGCAAAGCAAATTTTATGTAATCAAATCATAATGAATTAAAATATAAGTGTTTATGTACATTTAAACATAAACAAAATGGCGCAATTTTAATCAGCAACGCGTTTCTCGATCAACAATTCTGGGTGCCGGAAATTTGGGCTCAGGTTAATAATATGTATATACGTTCTTAATATGTATAACTCTCCAAAGTTCCCAAAAGTCCTAAAACTAAGAGATATTTTGTTGTAGATAATAAGCTATTATCGTGTTAATTTTAAATTTCTTTTGTAAATTCTAATTTTTATTAATTTATTAAGGAAGTATGTAGAGAGCAAAATTTAAAAAAATTTAAAATATATGTATATCCACATATTTTATAACAAAATACATAACAAAGCTCTTTATGAATAAAATTCCATTGTTACATAGCTTTGCTATATACTCTTCCTAAAAAATTAAAATAAAATGGATTAATATTCTCTAACTGATATATACCATAAATTTTTAATGACTGTGAAGAAATCTGTTGTCGAAAAATGGCATTAGGAACAACAAAAACAGCATTAGTAGGTTGTTGTCCTGTTGCGTGTACTGTTGATAATCGCAAAATGGCTTTTATTTTGACCCATTGTTTATTTAAAGCTGTTCGGTGTTCTTTGCTAAAATTAAAAGTTTAATTTGTACTGCAGACACTGTCTCTCTTATGTTTATGTAAAGTGTTAATACTATTTTCGCTTTTTGTCTAACTAAAACAACAAAAATAAAAACTAACCTAAAAGTATATAAAACAGGCAAATTTAGATCAATAGCAATATAAGCAATATTTGTTGCCAAATTATTAATTAAAAAATTTAAAAAAGTTCCAGAAACAATTCCAAATAAAGGTCCAATTAATACACGCAAACCAACACTAAATGTCCAACCAAAAAGTTCAAGGAGTAAAAGAACAAAAAGACATTTTAAAAGATGAGCTATAAAATATTTATCAAAGTAACTAAGAGAAAAAATTCAGTTGGACTTCACTATAATATACATACACCTCGTTTAAGATGCCAACCAGTTTAAAGGTTTTTGGTCATTGGCAGGTTTGCGTCGTAATTACGAATTACGATTCCGAAAATTTTTTAAAAATTACGAATTACGAAAAAAAAATTTCCGATTACGACGCAACTCTGGTCATTGGGTATGGGAGAGGTTGATAATTTAGCATAACCTAATTATAAAATTCAACAGTTATATTATAATGGGGTCTGACTTTAAATGTTTGTTAAACTTCAAAAACACAAACTCTGATAATCAGTAAAGTTCCCAACAGCAAATTTTATTCGAATCCAGACAGCTAAATAAGCACAAATTGAACCAAAATTCATTCCAAGAATAAGATAGTTGACTAAAGAAGCATCGATTTTAGGGCCAATAGCACAGATTATAAGACTTTATTTAATTTATTAATTTTTAAATGGTTAAATTGATATCAGCCAATAATTTATTTCTATATTTGAAAGAGAGATTGTGGGGGAAATTATTGTTAATGGGCATGGATTTGGCCAAATGAGGCCAGGAAGCCAGGAGATATAAATTCTGGGAGGGGGTCTGGAATATAAATGAAGCAGAGACAAATCTAGATTGTCTCAAAATTTGAAGAAATTCATTAGGAGTTCTATTCAGTGGAACAGGAAGAATTTTCTACTTCCTTTTTTCATCCTCCACTTCCCTCTTCAAGTCTGGAATATAACTTGAAGCCAGATAATATAAATTCTCTGTCATTCCCTCTAAATTAAAAAAATATTCCTCACGTATTTGGACTTCCAAAGGAAGTAATTATATCAACAGAAGTAACATAACTTCCAAGAACAAAACAACAAAATAAAATAAAAATCAAAAAATAATTCCCATTTCGTTTTTTATACCAAATTGGAAAGAAAATCGCCAAAAAACGTTCAATCGCAATAAAAAAAGTTAAGGGAAAGGAAAAGAAAGAAAAAAATATTGGAATTAATTGGATTAAAACACAAGTTTTGTATGAAATAAAATTATTTCCAGTAATTACAGTTGCGAAAGTAACGAAAAAATTAAGTTGTTGGAAGATTGAACCTATTGAATAACAGGCAATTAATTTATTACAGAGAGAATTCATTGATCTAAAAAAGATAAATATTTTTTAATTTAAGAGAGATTTTTAATTTATTTGAATTTAAATGGAATGATTGAACAGTAAAAAACACGAGATATTTAGATAAAGTATTAAGTAGCTTTTTCACTTTTACCCTTCCATAGAGAGAGATTAAACACTTAGATATGTACATATAAATTTAGCTTTAATTAGTCATAGTTAGTGTTGGTGGTTGCTGGGAACTCCCCAAATATCCTGATCCAATATCCATACACAAAATTCAGGATATCAAGCCCCTAGTCATATTACATACACGCCGGTTATTTTAATTATAAAGGATTTTTTGAAAAGATGAATTTTTCAGAATTATTAATAAAATATTTAAATCCTTCCCTATAAATATATCGAAATTTCAAAAAAATCGAAATTAAAAAATTAAAGAATAAGATAATAATTTTTTACTTATTTCGTAAAATAACATAAGCAAGAGTTCCATTTAACGTAGAACCAACAATTGAAATTATAACTTTAATACCAAAAAGTGTTATGAGCCAGGCAGAAGGACCAGTTCCATAAAACATTTGATTCATTTCATTCTAATTAATTAAAATTTATTAGATTATTTAATGTTTTTAAAAATTATTTTGTATATCTTTTTGCTTTCAATGGCTATGGTTATTGCGGGGAAATGTGACAATATGAGGCTTAAAAATAGCTACCTAGTTTTCAGCACTCTTTTAAAAATAATTAAAATAAAATATTGTTTTATTTCAAAACTTTAACTAAATAATAACAACAGAAAACTAAAATTTAATAATTTAAATTTATTAAAAACTTAACTGTGGAAGAAGAATTTGACGATGAAGACATGTATTATTTATTATGAAATATTAATTTAAAACAAAAAATAAATATTTTAATTAATCTATTTTAATTTATATATAATCTAAAATTTGTATTTATTTATTAAAAAATTCAAATCTAAAAATAAATAAAATAATAACTAAAAAAGGATTTATGTAATAAAATACAAAGCATAAATTTTAAAAATAAAGATCATTTAAGTATCCAATTAATTTAAAATTAAATTTTATATTTAAAAAATCCTAATTAAAAATTTTTTTCTTGTTTTTAACACCTTTGGATCTGAATATTTTTTAATGAAATATACAAAATAAAAAAATATTTAAAAAATGATCAACAACTCGGTACTTTCCCGTTATGCCACCTCCCCCTAAATTAATGCTGAAAATGTCATATATAGAGTAATTAAAGGTGCTGAGTTCAACGTACCGTTCCGGAGATGCCTGCGGACTGAGATATAGGGCTCGAAATGGTCAAAAATCGGTGTGTAATAAGCTCAATTTTGGGTGCATTATGGTTTTTGACCATTTTGAGCCCTATATCTCAGTCCGCAGGCATCTCCGGACAGAAAAAATGGTAGCACCTTTTAATACCCTTATTACCCTTTATTACTCCCCTCAGCACCTTTTACATTTTTAGCATAATTTAGGGTGAGGTGGCATAACGGAAAAGTATAAACAACTCTAATTAATAAAAAAATTTACTTTTTAATTTTTATACGTTTGTTCTGATTTTTAAAAATATAAAAATTATTTTAAAAAATTAACACTTTGTTTTATAAAAATATTTTTTTGTTTCCTCAAAAGTTGAAATAACGAACATTGGAACTTGAGTGGATTTTAAATACAAAATTGGGGGCACGAAACAGGAACAAGTGGTAACTATTTTGAATTGTATTTTTTGTTAAAAAATGTTTCGAAATTAAAATAAAATGAAAAAAAGTTAAATTTTGTTTGGTTTAAATACATATGTATATAATTAGAAAAAGTATTTGTATTAAATATAAACTATAAAAATTAATTTTTTGTATTTTAAAGAAAAATGACTTTAATTTACATATTTTATTAATTCCGGCAATTCTTTGAATTTAAATTGTTTCTTTAATTTAAAGGAAATCAGTAACGTGAGATTGTTTAATACAAATCTAAATAACGAAAAGAATTTTAAAAAGTCTAAACTTGGGAATTTTTAATTGACATTGATTTTTAAATAAATAAATACACTTAACACGTGATATTCAATTTTTAAAAATATTAGGGAATTAAGGAATATTTTTTAAAGTTGGACTTAAAATTTCTTTCCTTTATTTTGTTGAAATTTGTAGTGAGCAATTGAAAATAATCTCTTTTAAAATAATTAATATAGGATTTAATAGTTAGACAAATTAAGAACGATGCCCATTTTTCAGCGTTTGTTTTGTGGCTTCAACTCCAACATTATTTAAATCCGAGTTCCAGATCCGATTGATCTGAGTAAATAACCACAAACAACGTTCTTATAGTGCAGGCCCAGATGGTTCTAAAAGAATAAATATAGTATTTATTTTGAGTAATATTGCCAAAATCAAAGAAATTAATAGTTATTTATCCAAATATTCATGAGATTATACAAAAACTATAAAATGTTAAAGTGGATCTTTGAGATATATATAATCTATATGTATATTATAATATTTCCAAAAGTGGCATAAATTTAATATTATTATAGAAAATATTTTTTATGTCTTAATAATTTCGTGAATATTATTTCAATTAAAAATCGTTAAAAGATCCAACCTTTTAAAATACAAAATATGTATATAAGTGAAAGAATTAAAATAAAAAATGAGGACTTTATTTAGTAGAGAAAAATATGTACATAAAAATTAATTAAAATTATCATTAAATTTCTTGAAAATAAATGAAGAATTCAGATTAATTATTAAAAGTAAAAATAGATATTTTTGGAACTTTTCCAGATAAAAATACAAAAAAAATAAATTCCTTGGTAAGTAAAGCAAAAACAAATTTTAGACTTAAGAGAGAGCACATTTTTATATCCCTGAGGCATTTTGTGTTTATTTATTAGCACTTTATTTTCAAACAAGTTTAGGCTTAACTCCACTTCCCAATTCAACAAGTTCTCCACCTTTTCCCAACCCAATATCTGTATGGTGGGGATGTAAAGGTTCATATTCAAATCCACCCGGAGATGTTGATTTTGTACTGTGAGAGCCTGGTGCAGAAGATCTTAGATATTGAGCTGCTGATTTGACTGCTTCTGTGCTTTGATGGAATGTAGCTAGTAAAGGACAAAATAAAATAATTTTTAAAAATTATTTTGGAAATAATTTAAACGCTATCCCCAATTTTCAAATTTGTCTTCCATTCATGTGAAGACAATTTTTATTAATTTCTAATAACTTTTGAAAATAAAAAAAACCCAATTGGATCTTTTTAAAAAGACCCAAAATCTGTATCTGGAATCAGGACGCCGGAACATCCAACCGGGGTTGGTGCTGCCAATAGTTTTGGAAATTATTGACAAGGGACTATACGAGATTTCCAAACAAAGAAAATATAATCTTTCTTACCTTCACAATGATGTACATAATCGGAAAAAAGTTGAGCAACTAATTCTCTTGCAACAATAGCACCAGCATGACCCTCAATAAATCGCAAAAGAAGAATTCCGTCAGGACGTAATGCGTAATTGGCAAAACGTTGAAGGAGAGGGGCAGCTTCTTTGCAATGAACCAAATCTTGGAATTTTGCTTGTTTTAATAAAAGACGAAGTTGACGTTCTCGGGCAGATGGTGGCACCAGTGAAAATAGGCAATAAAGGAAATTGATTAGAGTTGAAATACCAACTAAAAACATCCAAAACCACATGAAAAGATAAATCTAAAAATATTTGAAAATTATTAAAAAGTTAATTGACGAATGTGGCAGATCTTTGCCTAAATCTTTATATTTAATTAAGATAATATTGGGAGCTACTAAATATCTAACTTCTAAATATTCACCTTTTCATTGAACATGTTAATCATAAGAACACATTGAACAGTGTATCTAAAATATAATCAACATTATTTTCTTATTTTATTTTGATTATTAAAAAATAATTTTATAAAATAATTATTTTCTTTTACACAACCTGTGCATATTAGCAAGTCGCCGAACACGAAAATCACAGAGCGAAACACGTGGAAATACTGGAGAGTCTTGCCATCCGTCTCCTAACCACAAAGATTGAATAGCAGTCCAGCCCCAAAGAGCAAATCCATGGCCAATGAAAGCGTTTAATAAAAAGAATTGGGCAAGGACGTTAACCTAAAATTTAAAAAATATTTTTTTAGATATTTTGTTTATTTTTGTAAAAAAATAAGAAAATGATACAAAAATATTCTAAAAAACACAATTTATTTTCTTAAAAGTATATTTTATTTTGCCACTAAACTATTAAGAATGTCGACACAACTTTACTGAAATCAATATGTCAGTCATTTTTCGAAAAATTTTTAGTCACTAGGCAAAATTTCATTATTCTTTGGCCATATCTTTACCTTAAATTATGTTCAAACATAGTATAATTTTATAATTATTTTTTGTTCTTATAAAATTAGATTCCTCTAAACACCCCCTTTTATTAATGACTTTATTTTTAATTTAACAGAAATTATCCTCAAATAATTTTCTAAATTTAAAGAAAAAACTAACCAAATATAAAAATTTAATAAATAAATAAAGAGACGAAACATAAGAGCCAAGTGAACGTCCAAAACGTAAACATAAAAAATAACGAGGAGTTCGGTGTGTTTCGTGTAATTCTAATGTTTCATTTAAATATTGGGCTAATTTATTCATTTCTTGTTGTCTTTTTGATGAAGACATTGAACGTAATGAACGAGCATCTGCTATGGCTGTTTCTAAATCAACACCTAAAATTTTATTTTTTATTATTTTTTATATTTTAATTACCGCTTTGTTGGTGTAAAGTCTTCCAAATCCAATTTGGTAAATAAAACATAACTGCCTGTAATGCCAACATTATAGGCACCCACTAAAATTTAATAAAAAATTCCCATAAAATGATTTAATAGTTATTGTTTTAGGGTTAATTAATGTAAAATCTACATAATCCGTATTAGATCGTTTTTAAAATTTATCTTTAAAAATTTAATTTAATATCATTTATAAGGTCCAAAATATTTGTAAACTTCAATTTAATTTTTTTTTATTTTTCCCCACAATATTCCAATATAAAATAATAATAACATAAAATTACCTGATAATAACCAAATTGTCGTTCATCCCGTTCTGTTACCTCAGCAGGTATTTCTTCTTCCGGTGCAACATAATAAGTATTTTGAATAAAGCAGTAATCTTCTGCATATTGTTCCCAACCTCCTTTAAATTCCATAGGCATCCAACACTTTAAAATGAGTTAAATAGAAAATTAATTTTTATTGGCTTTTATCCAAATTAATTTTTAACCAAAATTTAAAAAAAATATTAGTTTTCTACTTGAATTGGACTTCCAACATATTGCTTAGCAGAAACCTTAAATACTATATTATTTGATAATTTCAATAATTCAAAAATAACCATTAAAGCAAAAAATGTCAGCAATGAAGACTTAAATTTTTTAAATTAATCTTTAAAATTTCAAAATTCCTCTACCGTAACAAAATAATTAAGCCTATCAACTGGATCGTCAAAAGCTTGAGGTTTAAACAATTTAAATATAGCATCGTCTAGGAATGGAATTCCAAGCATTTTATTTTAATTAATTTTAAAAATAAATTGTATATATTTCATTTAAAATTCTAAAAGAAAATACAAGAAATACAAAATACAATACTTTTTTGTATAAAAATATAAATAAATTTAACTTTTAGAAAAATAAAAGATAAAGGAAAAAGAAAGAGATAAATATTAAATAAAATGACACAAAAAAATAAATAGAAAAATTAAAAATTATTAAAAATCTGTAGGCACTAAATACTAGAAGAATGGGGTAACAAAATAAAAAAACAGCACTTATGTATCTGTTATCCCAACCCATTTTTTCGGAATATTTTTTGGGTTATCAAAAATATAATCAAAAATTCTTGACAGAAACGGGTTAAATTTTAATGTAAAAAACATGATTAATATTTGAAGTATTTATGAAATGTAAAAGAATAATCAGAACCTAGAGCCTTTAACCAAATTTATTTGTTTTATTAAATTAATAAAATGATAAAAAATTAAAGAAAAAAAACAAAAAAATATATAAATGTAACATTTTGCAAAATTATTCATCCATCTTGAATTGATTCTTAAGGATGAGTGTGTATTTATTTTATATTTTTGTTTGATGATGATAATGCGACGATGGGAAAAAACAAAGAAATGAAAATTTTGGCCATTCAGCCGTCAAGATTTTGAAGCTTAAAAAGAGGGGGAGGGGGGGGGGAAGTTAATATTGAAAAGAGAAATGGATAATCTTTATTTTGAATCTGAAGAGGGGAAATTGAGTGCATAAATATATAATTATAATTAATTAAACAACGAAAAGCAGGTTCTAGAAAAAAAATTTAAAAAAGAGAAGCATTAAAAATAATTAATTTAATTTATTTTTAATTAATTTAAATTGTTAATTTATTAAACTAACAATTATTTAATTAAGTTAATTTAAAAATTTTTAATTAAGTAAAACACCAAAATGATAATTTGTACAATAGACTTTAAAATTTTTAAAATAAAACAAATATTTGTAATAAATTTGTAATAATATTGGGGAGCAAAAGTTAAAAAACGGCAAACCCCCAAGAATATTAGATATGTATAATTCTTCAGTATATGTATGTACATTACTTCTCAATTTAAGTACATATATGTAGTAAAAAATATTTATTTTAATGTTATGCCTAGAACGCCTAAGCAGCGCAATGATGCCTAGACGCCCCACAATCGACCAAAATACTCAGCCATTGACCATTGGGCATTTGTGGAGGAAATAGCTTGGTTAGTTATCCATTGCCCTCCCAATGCTAAATAAAAAAACATTTAGATAGAACGCAAATAAGAGGATTGGGGTTTAAAAAATAAAAAAAGAATTTTAAAAAATTTACTTTTTATTATGCGAGAAAAATGACTATAAAATTTTTTAATTAAAAGTTTAATTAAAATCATCAACCTTAATTTATTCAAAAAAATCAAAGATTAACAGTTCTGTGTTTAATTAATAAAATACTACCTTAAGCTAAATTTTTTTGTTAGCTTTATTACATCGATATATACAAAAGGTCAGCGTAGAGGAAAAAACGATGACAGCAAATGTGCAGTTTGTATTATGGGGAGGAAGTATAGGGAAAGAGTGACCATCGACGAAAACCTCCCCCTCCCCTCCCTCCTCCCAAACGAACAAACATAGCCCCAACCCTTCCCCAAAAATTATTTCCTAGGTCAAAGAAAGAACTCTCTGTATCTACACAACAACAAATAAGTAAAATTAAAAGCAAATAATAAAAATTTTGGCGTGAATCCGTTTCGGCCTATTAAATTTAACAAAGTTTTGTAAACTTGATGACAGATTTTGAATAATAAGAAAACAAATATACTATTAAAGAGAATTAGCTAAAAGAAATTATTAAATTTAATGTTTTTTGTTGATGAAGAAATTAACCATTGAAAATAGTTTATGAATTTTTAAAGAATAAAGAGCTAAAATATTGTTTAAAATAAAAATTTTGCAAAATTTTTAAATTTTTTAAAAAAGTTTTTCGTTAAATTAGTTTTTCTTTAAATTGAAAAATCAACTCAATCCATAAAGGTGTTGAAAAGAAATGAAATTGGTTGTTTGCATAGCAAATTTTCGATCAGCCAAATAATAAATAAATGAGTAAAAAGCACGGAAATATAAAAATAAATAAATGGCGATTATCCTTTTTAAGTCAGTATTTTTTACGAAATTTGTGAAAAAAATTTTAAATTAAATTTTTTTTTGGAAGCGGACAACAAATCTAAAGTTGATTGTATTTTTTTTGTAGTTCTTTAACTTTTAGATTCAATAATAAAGTATAAATTTTTATGTGCTCTAATTAACATAAAATGTACCGATCCTTAATTTAATGTACCGATGCAATTGATCCTTAAAGATAATTGCATAATAAATATTTAAAATTAATATGTATATCATCTATTGTGCTATGATATCTCTATATTTTATAATAAGTTCAATACGTAGGGGCAATGAAATATTCTAATTATTTGACCTTTTAGCAGCATTTTTATTCTGAGGATTATGTACATATATCAGCAATTGTTGATTTTCGAATTTGGTATTGGTAATCTCGAAAAATCATAATTTTTCGCAATTTTGTGACCGAGATTTCGACTCGTAATCTAATAACTTTCTTCACTTACCGAACATTAAAATTCAAAACTTTTACGGTAGACAAATTAATTTTATGAAATTTTGTTTTTGAACATTTTTTTAAATTTTAAATAAATTATTTATTAACAAAAGACAATTAATTTTAATTAGAAATTTCATCATTTTTTTAAAAAAGGGACACACAATTTAGGGCAATATTTAATTTTGCGGTTGATTATCGCCACCTTGTACGAGAATATAAATAAATTAATTAATCAGTTTGTAATCTTCTCTTTTAGAAAGTTTACATTATATATAAGAATTTAACAAGCCGAGAGAATTCTCTTTTTATTTATTTATTTTTTGCTACTAAAAGTTTAGTGAATAATTTAAAATTAAATAATTTATATTTAAATTTCATTTGTTTTTCGACTTAATTAAATTTTTTCTTCTATATTTTTTCTTTAATTTTTTGATCTTTAAGTCTTTAACAAGTCTATGTAGTCCAGAAATTAAAAGAATATATTTGTTTTTCACTTATAAAATGTGATTTCATTAGAAAACTTTATTTAAAAAGATATTTTTTATATCCATTTAATTCTTTTAATTTGTTTACCAAATTAAAAAAATTTTCTTTCATTTAAATTTTTATTAAACAAATAAAATTTTAAAAAAGAATTTTCAAAAAAAAATCATCAGCTTCAATTTCCTTTCATTCACCCACGTGGGAAGGCAAGAGAAAAAAATATTCTAAAAATTTTGTCAGTCTAATCATTTGCTAATAAAACAACTGAGAAAACAAAATGAGAAAAAGAAGAAGAATTATCACGCCACTTTACTTTTTTTAAATTAAAACTAGTTTTTTAGTAAATTATTGGAAAATTAATTTTTTGAATTATAATTTCTTTTTCTTCATTTTGTCTTCAATTTATTAATAAATTAATAATTTCCATTATTTTGATTATAGTTTTTAATTTATCGTAAAAGCTTTAATAGAACCCATGGCTCCAATAAAAGCCCATGCCCTATTAGTAGAATCCCACTCAATGAGGCGCATTAAATGATAGAAGCCCAGGGCTTTTATTAGGGCTTTTACGGTATTTAAAAATACAAAAAGGTTAGTTACACCATTATCACCCTTCAACTATTCATTTAGAGAATATCAACTTTGATTAATTAATTTCATTTTAAATTATTACCGTAAAAACTGTATTAATTACCCTGGGTAATTATTGTTTCAATCTCTCGCTGGAGGGGGTAATAAAAGCAGGCGGGGTAATTATTTGAGGGAGGGCAATTGTTATTTCGACCTGTAAATTTTTTATTTTATCATAAATATATGAACAGTGATATACAGTTACCGAATGTAGAGATAAATATTAAATTTTTACAGATATTCTATATTCCCTTAATATTTTCATATATATGTATATGTAATATACCCCAATATGGTACAATAACACCAATGCTTCCTTCCTGGGATATATAACAACATGATGAGCATGTATACAAGTACGTATGATTCCTATTTAGGGAATATACCCTACATTCTCTAAATATACTTTTTATAATGTACCTATATGTGGGACCATACCATCAATAATTCCGTCTTTGGATTTAAAAAGTGCAAATGAAGACGAATTATTTTTTGATATTTATCCATAAATGCCATTATTAAAAAGGGCATCTAGGTAGATTTGACGAATTTTTTGGGAGAGGTAAGGTTATTATCAAAGGAGATATAATGGGACTGAGATATAATGGGACCTTCTCTCTTAAAACCTCGATATCCCTCTTGATTTACACAAATCTCCCGATATTTTCCCCAAATCCTTTTATCTCCCGATTCTTTTCTACCTATATCATCCTTAAAATTTATAACGATTTTTTAAACAATTTCCTTTAATTAGTGTAGGAAAGAATAGGGGGTAATTATTTGAGGGAGGGCAATTATTGTTTTGATCTCTCTCTACATGGGGTATTTAATACAGGTGGGGTAATTAATTCAGGGAGGGACATTAATACAGTTTTTACGGTAATTTATTTATAGACTTTTGTCTATTTCTAGTTTTAATTAAATTAAATAATTGGTAATAATATTTTTTTGTTTATTTTAACAAAAATTTCATCAGATTAATTAATTATCCTTTTTTAAAATTAAATTTAAAATAAAATTTTTTATTTCTTTCGATTTCAAAGCATGATGCAAGATACGTGGAAATGAGTGACTATCCCGTGCTGTTTAACGGACTAGAAGCTTAAAATAATTTTCATTTTCTCTTAAATATTGTAGATATTTATTTTAATTAATTATTCTAACAATTTATTTGGGAAATTTTTTAAATAAAATAAATTTCTTTGATTTATTTTATAAAAAATTGATTAAAGTAGTTTTTATTTTGATCAACTTTTATTTTTTAAAAATTCATAACTAAATAATTAAATCATTGTTTTTATATAATTATCCAAAGATTTCAAGTAAATAGGTAGAGATTGATCGTAAACCCGATAATAAGATTTTCAAAATTTCAAATTACAACAACCTTAAAAATACTTTTCAGATATATAATTCAATTACCTTATTATGCATTTGCTTAATCAAATAATTTACATTTTCACAGCAATTAAAAAGTTGAAATTTTTAATTATAAAAGGTTTTCCGACATTTCCCATCCAATTCTCGACCCTTATCTTATTTTTGATATTCAGTTTCTGATAAATATTTTGATGACCCTTTAAATGTCCTATAAATATCCTCCTTTCTCTTTTAACAAACAAATTCTCTCCTTTATTTTTTTATGTAAAATTGATACATTATTAAAAAGATTTTTTATTTTAATTTCAAAAAATCACAATTCATTAATAAAAGTCTTTTAATTAATATTTAGGTAAATAAAAAACTTATTTTCAAATTTATTCTTTAAATTATTATTCTTTTTATTATTAATTATTTCACAACTAAAAACCAAAATTTTACATTAAATATTTCTTTAAAAAATGATTAATTCCTCTTATTTAATTATCGTTAAATAAATATAAAAATAAATTAAAAAATAATTCTCTCATGCCCTCGTGATGTCAGCGCTATTTAGTGCTACCACGTGTGTTGACCAGTCGACATTTTTAAACGTTTGATTGCTAGTGCCTCGTGAGAATTGAATAAAAAAATAATTATAAATTATTTATAAATACCTTCTCATTTTATTTAATTTCTTCATTTTCAAAAATAATCACAAATTTTTAAACAACAAAAGAGCAAAAATTGAGAATTTTTAAGAATAATTTTCCAAAAAAATATATTTTTTAATGAGTCATTTAAATTTATTGTTTTTAATATTATCATCGAAAGATTTTTGATTAAAAAGCTTTTGCAATTCTTTATTTATTTAATTAATTATTTAAAAAATTTAATTATGTATAAGATGGTAAATTCATCAAAATTTATTTTTTCTTTTCTTTTATCAATTTCTAACGAGAAAATATTTTATATTAATAAATTTGCGAGTTCACATTTCTTTATTACTGCTCTCAATTTAATTTAGTCACAAATTTAGTTTATTTTATCAGACAATTATTTCCATCCTTATTTTCTTTAATTAATTAATTAATATTTATTTATGATTTCTCATTCATTTTTTTTCTTTTTCTTATCTTTTTCTAATAAAATAAATTCTTTTATTATTTATTTATTATTTACTTCCTCTTTTTTTCAGTTTATTAAAATGAAAATTACTATTTCTGTACTTAAACCACTTTTAAGGAGTGGAACAACGATAAATTGCCGAAGATTCGCAACAGCATTGGCTGTTGAGGATAATTTAATACACCAAAAACAACCTTTAATTATTGAAGAAGATAATCAAAAATATACTTTTTATGTTTGTTTTTTGGAAATTATTTTTTTTAAATAATTATTTTTATTTTTTAAGCACAAAGATTTACAAATAGAAAGGGCAGAAATATGGCAAATGCAGGACAAACCAGATAAATACGAGCAACTTAAATTTGGGCATCATTATGCCGATCATATGATAGGGGTTGATTGGAGTGAAGAGAAGGGTTGGTCACAGCCACAGATTACGCCTGTATCTGAGATTAGACTCCATCCTGGTGCTAAGGTGGGAAATAGTTTCGAAAAATTAAATGCCTTTACTGATTAATTAATCGAGAGGGTGTATCTGTATTAGAGTTCAGCGGGTCCCGATACCGCTGAACTCTAATCTGTATAGTTAGATAAATAATATACCTAAAGTACTATTATTATTTTAAGCATGAAATTGCCTTTTATTCACTATATATTTAAAATTAAATTTTTAAGGTTTTCCATTATGCTGTCAGCCTTTTTGAAGGAATGAAAGCTTATCGAGGTGTTGATGACAGAATTAGACTTTTCAGGCCAGAAATGAATATTTCACGAATGCGAAAAACAGCAGCACGTTCCTCTTTGCCTGTTAGTTTATAAATAGTCAAAATTTTTAAATATTTTTTCTTTAATTTTAAAGGATTTTGATGGAGATGAATTACTTAAAATTATTACTGAATTAGTTAGACTTGATAAAGAATGGGTGCCTTATTCTTCCACAGCCTCTCTATATATTCGTCCAACAATGATTGGAACAGACCCAACTTTGGGTGTTGCTAATCCAAAAAATGCCAAACTTTTTGTACTTTCTGGACCTGTTGCATCTTTTTATTCTACTGGATTTAATCCTGTTTCTTTATTTGCTGACCCTTCTTTTGTTAGAGCTTTTCCTGGCGGCGTTGGAAGCTTTAAAATGGGATGGTAATAATGAAAATAAATAAATTTATTAAAGAAGTAATTAATTTAAAGTAATTATGCCCCAACAATAATGCTTGGAAAGATTGCCTCAGAATTTGGTTGTCAACAAGTTCTTTGGTTAAGCGGGGAAGATCAGAAATTAACAGAAGTTGGTTCAATGAATATATTCCTCTACTGGATAAATGAAGAAGGAGGTAGAGAAAAAATAAATAATTTTTTAATTTTCTATATATTTTTAGAAAAAGAATTGATAACACCTCCTCTTGATGATGGATTAATTCTTCCCGGAATTGTAAGAGAATCTGTTTTAACACTTGTACGGGAATGGGATGAATTTAAAGTTAGTGAAAGTTATCCAACAATTGCACAAATGAAAAAGGCAATTGCCGAGAAAAGAGTGAGGAAATATTTTTCTTTAATTAATAAATTATTTTTTTAAATTGTATAATTCCTAATTATATTAAAATAAAAAAATTAAATTATTTTTTTCTAGTTACTTCAAATTTTTGGAACCGGTACAGCAGTTGCTTTAGTCCCCGTCGGTCGGATTGTATTTAGAAATCAAGAAACAAATAGTATAGAAGAATTTAAAATTCCAACAATGAATTCTGGAGCAACAGTTATGCAACGACTTTACGAAACAATTATAGATATTCAGCAAGGGAGGAGGGATAGACCTGAATGGATTTATGTAATTGATTAAATTAATAATTGAGGGTTTTTTTATTTATATACATATTTTGAATTTTAAAATTTTGCAACAAAAAATATTAGAAATCACAAAAAAAATATTTTTATTTAATTTAAATTAAACTACTTTTTTTATTGCAAAAGTTCATTAATAGATATATTGTTCCTTTTCCTATTTTACCATAATTTTTTCTTTACTTTAGTGTATAAAATAAAGTAAAATTTTTATAATATATTTATATTATTTTTGCCATCTACTGCTAAATAATCGGCGTGAATTGTTAAATTTGAATTTAAATTTTAGGTTTATAATGTTTAAATTTTGTAATGAAATTTTTAAAATCTTTTCCTCTTAAGTTAGGATTCGGGTAAACAATAGACAAAATTAATTTATAATTAAATATTTGTTGGTGAATTAAGAATAACCACAGATTTGATTACTAAAAATATTTAAAAATATTTATTTAATTAAAAAATTCATAAACAAATAAAACGAAAATAAATATATTTTCTTGATGAAAAAGAGGAGAGGAAGTATAATATTTTGAAAAATAATATTGAGGAGGAAATATATTTTTAATTTCCTATTAGAAATTAAATAAATAAAATATTTAAAAATTGTGCAAATACAAAGTTATGAATTTAGGTACTTGTCTGTTAATTTTTCGAAAAAGTAAAAATATTTATTGAAATAATCATGAAGTTAAATAACCAAAAGAGGACTTTTGACAAATTCAGATTTCGAAATCGAGTCAAAATTTAATTTTTGGCAACGAAAACAGACAAGTACCGAACTTTATGTGCCTTGACAGCTAACTCGTAAGTATATTATAATATTGCTCAACTTGTTGACATTTCTCAAAATATTAAATGGGAAAAATTTATTGGACAAAAGCTAATGAAACAAAAAAGTTTTTAAAATAGATAATTCATAAATTATTTCTAAATATTCAACAGATAATTTTTATTTTTAATTAATTGTCCAATATTTAATTTGAATAAATATTAAAAAAGTATTTTTATTTGTTAACTATTAGGTTTTAATAAATTTCCACAACTTCCAGATATTTGCATTCCATTTATTTTCCCATTAGAATCTGGCCGAATTTCTGTCAAGTCCAATTCTAATTTTTTCCCTCTAGCAGCGGCTTCTTGAAGATATGCCAAAAGATTCTGGCTAGTCCTTTCTTTTACTAAATGTTGTTTTTCTAAAATTTGTCGAAGTGCCGTTTTACGTCCAAATGATGGAGAAGATGAAGTTTCTTCTTTTTGATCATCAATTTCTGTTTGATTTTCTTTTGAAAAAGATTGGGTTTGTTGGCCTTTTTCTATTTCATTATTAGATTGCTGATGTTTTTGATCATTTGTGTTTCGTTCACGAATGTGTCTAATTGCATCTTCGACTCTTAATAAAAGATTTAAAAAAAATAATGACAATTTTTAAACTATGTGGATTAATTTATTAGGACGACTCTAGTACATCATAATTCAATCGCGTTTCACGAATTAACATTTTAAATAATATTTTAGCATTTAATAATTAGTACCTAGTAAATACTTTCACTTGTCTTCTTGCAGCCATATCTTTTAAATAGCTAAAAGCCATTCTATAACATTCATTTCTCCGTTCAACAGCCGCATAAATTTCTGGATCTAATTTTTCTGTTTGACCATCAAGTAATACAAGGCACTCAGCTTCACGAGGGACACAAACTGTTACTTGCCAATCTGCATGTCCAATAAAATAAGCTACCTAAAAAATGAGAGTAAATAATTTACAACAGAAAATATTTTTTAAACCTCAATCATCCCTGAGAGAAAAGTTTTATAAGAGGGAATATAATAAAGAATATGATTGGCAGTGTGTAGAAAAGGAATTCGCATTCTACTGTCACACATTAATGCTGAAGTATAACTTAGTCCATTTTTACTGAAAAAAAATAAAATAAAAATCAGAATTTTGAGAAATTTTTTCAGCTTACTGTAATTCAGGCACAGCTTTTTGAGTAATCCAATCTAATTCAGAAGAGGAAGAACAGCTTAGAAATACATCATAACCGACAGGAGAAGTTAAACAACCATTAAGACGTAATTTTTCACTTTTTTCTGTGGGGGATATTCGATATTTTTGTTTTTCTTTATTTCGATTAGGGCGATTATAGGCTACAGAATGTTGTTGTTGTTGTTTCACTCCAGCAGTTGTACTTCCACTAATAATTAATTCGATCATTGGCTCGTAACCATTCCCTCCCGCCAAAGAATTTGAGGATTGAGAAGAGGAGAATGTTGTTCGACTTGCCCCTCGAAAACTTTGTTGATGCTGGTGTTGTGACAAACAATCACCCATTGTGCTAACTCTTGGAAGTGGGGGCATTGGAAGTAAGAGGGTTCGTTGAATTTTCCGTTTACGTCGATTGTTCTAAAAAATTTTGGTTTGAAAATTATTTTTAATTAAAGAATATTTACTTTAAATCTGTAGTAAATAACAAAAGCTAATAACAACAAATAATTAAAAGCAAGTATTGGGATTATCAATACCCAAATAGAAATTCCCGTTGCACCAAATGCCGGTGAGAGAATAAATGGTGATAATATAAAATTAAATAAAAGCACCAAAATCATTTCAAAAGCCAATAAAATAGTAAATCTTCGAAAATGGGCAAAAAGACGAGTTTTACAAAATGATTTTGCTTTTTTTAATCCAACGGAACATTTATTGAGGCAACGACGGGCATTGAGTTTTAGATAAGGTAAACGTTGTTGACTGCTTGATAGAGCCTAAGATTAAAAGAATAAATTTAAAAAAATGCAAAAATAAATTTAAGTACATCCTTAATGATTTTCTACTAATATTCGACTCTAAATTTAGTAAAATTTACTTTGTAAGCAATGGTTAGGTAATAAAATAACTGATGAAATAATACCCTAGACTGATATAATAATTGAGCTAAATGTTTTATGCTATAGGAGATCTAACATTTTTTATCAAAAAATTACTTCATTAAACGGCTTGTCCCAAATTATTTTTTCGTCTACAAAATCCAAAGCTTCGTTGATTGAGGTTAGCATTAACACTGAATGACGTTTCAATATTGCTTCCAACAACTAAAAATAATTTTAAAAATATTTTTAAAATTATTTTTAAAAAATACATTGCATGTTCTAATTCTGTCAGGCAAATCAACTTTCAATGCTTTATCACTCCATTCGTGCCTTCCAAGAAAAACAACAACCAATTTTGAAGCTTTTCTTGACGCAAAATAAGCAATCTCAAGAAAAGAGGTTGCATTAATTGTTCCAGGATCGAGAACAAAAAGAAAAATACGAGAATTCTGAAAATAAATATACACAATAATTTAAATTTTATTTTTTTTTAACTTCTTTTGCCCGCTGCTCTTCTCTTATCATATTTTCACTCCAAACAGGCCTTTGTGGATCATAATAAGTAATTCCGTGCCTTTTTAGATAAGGAATAACAATTTCACTTCTAAATAAAATTTAAAAATAAATTTTAATTTTCAAAAAAAAATTTTTTTAATTTAAAAACATTTTTATCACATATTTAATTTTTAATAATTTCCTTAAAATAATTTCAAAATTTTTTTATCAATTTCTCCTTTTTTATTAACAATTTATCCCTCAACAAACCCATAAGGGAATAAATTCTTGAGGGATTAAACACAGATTTTTTTATAAATTTAACTTTAACGGCCAATTTATTTTTTTCCCTTTTATTTTTTTATTGAATATTTTCAAAGAAAAGCAAAGGGAAAATAAACGCCCACACAAGTAAATTTCTTTTTAAAAATATTCTTTAAATTAACTTTTAAAAAAATAAATTTCTATTTTGTACTTTAATTTGCCGGAAATTGTCAATTTATGTAAAAATAAAAATAAAGGTTTTAAAGGTTTATAAATAAATTTTGAATTATTTTATTATTTTTTAAAGTAAAATATTAAATTAATAGTGTACATATTTCTAAAGAGGATAAGTTAATAGATTTATATACTAAATTTAAAAAATATTTTAAAATATATTTCTTTCCCAATAAACAAAAATAAATAATTATATTTATTTACCTCCAGCAAGTATTTCCACAAGATCCCCCAAAAATACATCATAAATAGGCTTTTTCTGGTTTTTGTCTCCACTAATCATTAATGAATTATGTCGGTCAATGTCATTTGTTGTAACATCCCTTTCAAACATTTGCAGAAATTATTAAAATTTAAATAATAAATATTTTAAGAAAAGAATTTAATAATTAAAGGCATCTATAAAATAAAAAAAAATAAAATTTTTATTGAAGAAATTATTGAAAGATTATTGATAAAATTATTTGTAAAAATACTTAAAAAGAATTAAAAATGTTGAATTGATAAATTTAGAGAAATGATAATTATTATTTGTTGTAATAATATTCAAAACTCAAATTTTCAGGTAAATCAAAAGGGAATTACGAAAAGAATTTCGTTTAGTTTTGGAGCAGTAAGGAGGTATTTGGGGTTTTTTGTAGCACGGGTTAAATTCTTTGCTCCAGCTGCGGCCGGAGGAGGCTCCAGCTAGCTCCCGAAGTCATACCCTTCATGTGTGGAGTTTCTGTCAAATTTCTATTACCAAGAATTTGGGAGATTAACTAAATATAGGGGTATTTTTTGTTAAATTCTTAAATAATTAGCAAAAGAAGAATTATGCTCCTAATTTGCACTATTATTAGATATTTTTCTATATTTATTTTTTTTTATTTTCTTAAAATAATAATTGTTTACTTGTGTGTATATAAAAAACTTGTGATTTAAGTAGTAAATAATATTTTTCACTTTTTTGATTAATTAAATAATTAATTAATTAAAATTTTAATCTAAAGTAAAATATTAAAAGAGTTTTTATTTTATTTTTTAACTTTATTTTCTCATCTGATCCAATGCTGTAATTGAAAAGTGCGGAGAGGGACAATGCACCGCGCACAAAACAAAAAAAGAAAGAAAGTCATACGTTGAAAAAAAGTTTAAATAAAATTAAGGGATATATTAATTAATTAATTATATTTTTATTAAAAAAGGAAAATTTAAAAAATAAAAGAAAAAAAGATTTTTTAAGAAAATAAAGAGATGATTGATGAAATAAGAAATTTATTGGGGGGGGGGCAATTAAACAAAAAAAACTTTAAAATTATGGTAAAAATGACGAATTTAGTATTTAATAAAAGAAGAAAACACAAAATGTTTGTTTGTTTGCAAAAATATAAATTTTTTGTTTTTAAAAAAATTTTGAGAAAAACATTTTTATTGTTATTTTTGATAGAAAAATGTTTTTTATAAAGGACAGAAAAATAATAAATGTTAAAGCAACAATTAATACAAAGAACAAAATAAAATTGTTTGGAAAATGTTGGGAATATGTTTAAAAATTAAATCACCAAAGCAGCATAAAATTTTGAAAAAATTTTTTACTAAAATTAAATCCGAATTAAATTGGATTGGCTATCCGCTAGCGCGGCAACGATAGCGAATTGGCTGCCCACCTCATAAAGATTTGGCCTCGTACGATTACTCGTACTTTCTCGCCTAGAAAATGTGAATTCTTATTCACTTTTGAACCAAAGACAAATTTAGATTCCCCAACACCTAACATCTGTTAACCAGTAACCACGGCAGTGGTAGGTATGTATTTAAATCCAAAAGGATTAATGAGAAAGAATTTATTGCTGCAAATGACGTGATAATTAAAGCTTTAATTAAATTCCTTTCTTTTAATTCCGTAATCTCTTTTAAATTTGTCATCCAACAGATAACTTTGCCTGTCATTAACAGACTCGCGCAAATGAATTTGTTTAAGAAAAATAAAAAAAATTGAAAAACTAAATTGAAGAGGATTATTAAATAATTAAATGTTCGATTTTATCTATTAATGTATTTATTTCAATTTATTATTTCTCCTTTTTAACACATTCTCCCCTTATCCCTATTTTTATTCCCATTCCCCTCCTCATTATAAATAAAAATTGTGGTTAAAGTTAAGCATTACTTACACATATGTATTCAAAATCTAGTTTCAGCAGTTTTCTACATCTGAATGAACCTTATATGCCTTCCCCGAAAGATCTGCCAATTCAATTTTCAAATTCTCTAAAAAATATCCAATTAACCACAATTCATTATACAATTATGGGACCACAAATAAAACCTTATTTTATATTTTCCTCTCCTTATAATTTTCATTTTAAAATGACGCCATTTTATATATTTATTAAATGAAAACTTAAATTAAAAATTCTTATATTTAAATTTTAATATTATAAAATTAATTTAAATATTAATTTTTCTTTTAATTTGGACAAAGAAAAATCTGTCCGTGTCAAAGAATTAAAAATTAAAAAATATACTTTTTGAGAATTAAAGATTGAATTAATACATAAAATTAAAATTAAAAAATGAAAATATACTATATAACGTCATAATTTGAAAAATAAAAATGAAACATTTTTGACACGTTTTAAAATTTTCTCATAAATAGCAAAAAAAGAAACAAAAGGGAAAAATATATATATGTATATATATTTATTTATTCACCAAACACACTTACTCAATTTCCAACAAAATTTTCCTTTTTTAAATTCAAAAATAAATTTTATTGTTTTACTTATTTAAATAAAAAATAGAAAATTAAAAAAAACAAAAATTTAAAAGAATCTGGGGAAAATAATTTTAGCAAAAATTGTAATAGGAAGAAAATTATTTTTTAATTTAATAAGTTTTACAAAAAATTAAAAAAAAATTTTAAATATAGTTTATTTAAGTATAAAACAATTTAAAATAATAATTTTTAATTTAAAATAATTAAAAAATAAATTTACTTTTAAAATTATTAAAGGTAAAAGAAGAAGCATAAGTACAAATCTTACAAAAATAAACGATTGGCAAGTTTGGCAATAAAAAATAAAAAAAGAAAGTAAAATAGGGAAAATAGATAAAATAATGTGTATATATATTTACCTAGTTTCTTTTAGTGTTAAAAACACAAAAAATATTGGCATTTATTTTATTCACATTTTAATGCCGTTCCTCGGAAGAGAAGAAAATTTGTTTAACCAAAAGGACAATTTTTTAGTCTAGAATATTTAATGGACCAGAAAAGTTTAAAAATTAAAATAAAAGGTTTTTTGGTAAAAATAAATTTAAAAAAAATAATTTTAGATAAAAATATTTCAATGAAAAATAAATATTTTATCTAAAAAAATAATGGGACCATAAATAATGAGAGAATATAGGTAAATATTTTTTTAAAGATTTTCTAAAAAGAAATTAATTTTTAAAATAAAATAAATTTAATTGTGTTTATTTTAAATATATTTAGAGAATTTAAATTAATTAAATTAAAGTGTGTGTATATTTCCATATAGGTATTTATTTCAAAAAATAATTAAATTAAATTAAAAGTAAAATGAAAGAAAGAATACTTTAAGGGACATATTTTTTTATTTTTAAGTTTTTATTTTTAAATTTAAATCAAAATCGAAAATCATCAAAAAATATTTTTTAAGGAAATTGTAATAAAAATGACGTGAGATTGAATAGAAAAATGTGATCTATAAACTTTAATCATCTAATAAAAATATTGTCATTATTCCAATGACAAAAAATCAGTTTATGAATAATATTTAAATAAAATTTAAAAAAAATTATGAATAACAAATGAGGGAAAATAAAATATAAAATATAATTATCTCTTAAGTAAATGTCTGGATGGATAATTATATTTTTTAGTTAATTGGGGACCTATTCAAAATTATTATTACGTAATTTACTAGTTATTCTGTGGCCTAAAGGCTTTAACACGTCTAATTTTGAAAATTGTAGATAAAAAATGACGTGGGGCTATATGGACCGCGAATAGAGAGAATGAAATGGAAAAAACTGTGGAAGTTGCTTTTTCTTTTTATTTTCCTCTCTAGCTCTAGGCATTTTAGCTAACGTTTCTAACACTATATCTAGTTTGTAAAATTTTTTTGTTTAATGCCATAGCTATAGCTATGGCATTCTCGTGCTGGAAAATGAAAGAGAGAGAAACTAATATGTATATGATGTTTGAAAAAGTAGAGAGATGAGGGAGAGATAAATGAACCAACCGAGGACAAAAAGTCTTGCCAATTTTTTAATCTCTCATTCCTGTTTAGTTGAAAATTGAGTGAAAAAACTAAGAAAAGTTTCTTCAAGGCGAGATTTAATGTCGGAGTCGAGATTTCTTCGGGTTTGTCTAATAATCTCTTGCCAACTCAAGTTAAAAAAATATTTCCTTTCTCTTTCCCTATTTTCTATAGTTCCTTAAAGCCTTTAAGCTGAATTTTTCTCGTGCCTATTTGCTTTCTCACGAGCTAATATATATTCCATAAAATATATACTAACCAAAAAAGAACGGAAGAAGAATAAACGGAACGTGGAAAAAGCAAAAAAAAACGAAAAAAACATTTATGGGCATGGATATTTCCGCAGGAATATATCAAAGGGGTTTGTATTTGTCATAAAATTACTGACGTGTTGATATTTTGGCTATATTCCGGACCGGAAGTAGATGCAACAGAGAAAGAGTGATGTAATTTGCCTTTGCATTGAAAAAATGGGAGAGAAGAATTTTTTGCTTTAAATAATTGGATAAATGGATATACGTATATGTAAAGTGCAAGCAAAAAATAATTATGATGATTTGGTTGTTGTTCTGTGGTTGACAGCTTTTTAGCAAATTAATAAATAAAAACATAATTCGTAATAAAAACCAAAAAATTTTTAAGATGTTAATAAACATGTAATAAGGTTGTGCCAAAAGTTATTTTAAAAAGCGAAAGGCGAAGCTCGCAGACCCCCTGATATGTAATGAAAGTACTTATATTAAGTAATAACTTAAAATAATTATCTATTTATCAGATACCGTTTCATTAAAATTCAGTAAGCAGAAATTAAATGAGAAAAAATATATAGATATGTAGAACAGAACTAAGAAGGGTCAAAAATCGAACCCTCTGAAATAAATAGAATTGTCAAAAATGTTAAGAAATATACTAAATAAATACAAAAATATTTAACAAATATTTAATTCTAAATAAATAATTTTTCTGACGAATAAAATATAAAAAAAGAAAACAAAAACTGTGTATGTAAAAGCCAATAAATACACGATGAAGACTTGGCAAAATTATTTTATAAAAAGGCCGGAAACCATTTTCATATTTTGTTGGCAAGCAACGGAAATCATATGAGAGAAATGAGATTTTAAGAATAAAACAACAAAAATGTATAAAAATCCTTTAAATAGAGCTTTGAGCAATTAATATTTAAATATAATTGGTGTCAAATATTTTTTTAATAAAAAAATATTTTTTGATAAGAAAATTTTTAAATTGTATAGGTTGTTTAAAATTAATTTTTTGATAGTTTAAGAAATAAGTTTAGAAAAAAACAATAAACTCCATTAAAAAGTAGGTATTGAAGTATGGCTAAATAATTGTATAAATAACTGAACTCGAATATATTTACCTACTACATTGTATATATTTAAATAAATAATGAAGTAAATAATCCTTTGCTATTTGAATAGAAAATATAAAAAATAAAATTAATTTAATTATTATTTGGGAGAGAAAATAAAAGAAAAAGTTTACCTGCGCAAAGAATGAGAGTAAAGAATAAATACATAATTAAATTAGTGTCGAAAATATTTTTAACTCAAGTTTATTTTTCAAAAAAAATTTTATAAAAATATTTAATTATATAAAAGGTTCTTAAATAAAAAATATTTTCCGGATTTAACACACATTTAAATCCTTTACTTAAATAAATATTAATCTATTATTAACAAAAAAATATTATAATTAATAAATAAAATTATTTTTAAATAGGTATTTAATGGGAAATACCAAAATTTATTTTAAAATTTCACAAAATAAATACTTTTGTTATTAAAATAAAAAGGAATTAATGTCAAAATAAACTAATTAAATCCTTGAAAAAAATTTGAAAAAAATATTTAATTTTATATTTATATAAATATTAAAGAAAAATTTTTAAAAAGATATATTTTCTAAGAAAAAAGAAATATTAATCTGTTTTACCGTCTTTTAATCCGCTTTATTTAAATAATGAATGAAAATATAAATCAATGATAAGTAAATGGGACTGTAAAAAATATTATATAAAATTTAAGGATTAATAATGAAAAATATTTTTTGATATTAGACATAGGTACCTAAATGGAAAACAAACTGAAAACTTTTAAAAAATTTAAACAAATGCATTAAATAGAGCGTATTTATACCTAAATTATTTAATTATTTTAATTACCTTAAAAATGTAGAAATTTCGAATTCTTATTTAATATTAATAAACATTGAAATTTAAAAAAATAACTTCTTAATTACAAATCTTCCTCACTTTTTTATAAAAATTAAAATGAAAAATATATTTAAGTATATTTAGTATGTAATTGCTATTTATTTTTTAAATCGTGCAAACTTTGCAATTTTTAAAATATCTTTTAATTAATAATTAAAAATCTATTTGGGAGGAAGAATTTAAATTTATCAAAAGATTCTTCTAAGAAATTGTTTTGGTATGATATAATAAAAACAGAATTTTTAGAATCAAATATATAGATAACTAAATTGGTCTAATATACTAATTTTAATTTTATATTTTTTATTTAAAAAATATATAAATTTCTTAGAATTAAATAAAAAAATTTTGTCATATTAATAAAATATAAAAATTATAAAAGGTTTATTTAAACAGAGGATTATATTATACAAAGATATAAACACTCTGGAATGTAAAACTTAAGTAATAAGAAGCACTAGACGACGTTTTAGTATTTATTTGGGAGGAAGCCTTTTATAAATTTAAAAGAAAACAAAATAAGCACTTTAAATATAAAATTAGAAATCTTTTTTTTGATACTTTTTTATAACTTTAAAAAACAATTTATGTATTTACTTGTGTTTGGTTAAAAGCATCTTATTTATAAATAATAATAAATAAATATTTATTTAGCTATATTTAGCTTCCACATTTTTTTCTCATTCACAACAAAATGACGCCATTTATAAGGGACTTGTTGGGGGGGGTGTTTAGTAAAAATATTTTTTGGAAATAATATATTTTTATTTATTTATATGTCGCGACATTCCCAAAATACCGGCATTCCAAATAGAAAGGTATTTCTAATAATTTAATGAAATTTTGGGAGAACAAATGGAATGTTGAGAAAAATAACTGATCCAATTTCAGTGATGAATAATTAAAAATAATATTAAATTCCGGAAATTTTTTTGGCAAATAGAAAAACAAAAATGATGAAATTCTTGAATTTATATAAAAATAAAAATAAAATTTTAGAGTAAAGGATTTATTTAAATCAAAGTATTATTAGAAAATAAAACGGAAATATTTTCGAGGAAGTTAATTTTAAATAAAAGAATAATTTAAATATGTTTTTTTAATTTTATTTAAAATTTTGATAAAATTGAAAAAATAAATTTTATGAAACAAAAAAACATTAAATTTATTTGGAGAGTTTATAAATACCTATTTTAAAAAATAAAACCAAAAATAATATTTTACATAAAAATATTTAAATTAAAAAATTTAAATATTTTTATGTAAAATATCATTTTAGATTTTATTTTTAAATAATTTGGAATATTATTTTTAATAGGATTAATTGGATTAAATTACATAACAAAAAATATCCTTGAAATTATCTCTAATTATAAATTTGGGTTTAATTATTAGCGCAAATATTTTAAAATAATTCATGTTAAAGCTTTTCTAAATAAAATTAATTAATAAAAAATTAAATAATTGTTGAGTGGAAGGAACATAAAACAAAATAAAAATTTTAATTGAAGCAAAGAATGTGTGTGTGTGTTTGTGTAATTTTAACTAAACTATATTTAAACATATGTTTAAAACAAAAGAAAAATTATTTTCTAAAAATACTTTGAGTTAAAAAAATGAAAGAAAAGATGTTACCAGATACTTGAAGTTAAAATAAAATAAAAAAATAAATAAATATATGTTTGTTCTACTTTAAAGTATTACACGTTTTTATTTATTTTTACTTGCAAAAACTTCAAAAAATCCAAAATTTATTTAAATTAATTATTCTTCAGGAAATGGCTAATATCTCAAAAGATGATGGTGAAAAAAGACTTAAAATACAAAAATGGCCATCTTGTGCTAATTTGCAACGTGCAGAAATTGTTTCAACTAAACCAGCAACTTTGGGAGTGGTAAAAGTATTTTAGATTAATCATAAATTAAAAAAATTATTTAAAGCCTCTAACTCGTTCTTTGTCCATTTCCGGCCCCTCCACATTAGCCGATGCCCTAGGGATGCACATACCTACATGGGCATATTATTATTACAAATCACCGAATTATCGAATTGGTTGGCCCTCAAAAATGTGGAGAGAACGCTTTATGGTAATTAAAAAAATATTTTTTATAAAAAAATTTCTTCAAAAAGTGTGACCGAATTATTTACGATAAGCGTTTCTCTGTGACACCAATTTATAAAAATGTTCCGATTGCTGTGCCTTATCACAGAACGTTAGTTAAATAAAATATTAAATTTTAAATATTAAAAAAATTTTTTTAGAAATTTTTCCAATGAAAGTCGTGTTGGTTATTGGTCATTTGATTACGACTATATGTAAATAAATAGTATATTATTTTTAAATAAATATAAAATTAAAGGTATGGAATACCTCCAAAGCCTTTATTTAGTGTTTTTGACCCGTTTGATGGGCCATACCGTTATTGGAATAAATATGGTTCGAGGAGAATGGATGAGAAAATAAATCAAAAATGTTATTATTTTAATAAAAAACATTATTTTGTTTAATTTAAAAGTTGGAAAAGTAATTTTAATTAAGAATTCCAGACTAACAATTTTAAATTTGTTTAATTTTGGATCATTTTTGAATTTAAATATTTTAAAGTAATTAATTAAAACAAAAGAAAAGGTTTATTAAATATATATTTATATTTTCAAGTAAATTGTTACAAATTATTTAAAAAATTACAAAAGGAAAAGGCCGACAAAAAAAGTTCTTAAAGTAAAAAATTTGCGTTTAAAAGGGAAGGCAGTGATTATATAAAAAATAAAAATGAGGGATTCACATGTTTAAAATTGTTAGAAAATTAAGTTGAGAGTGTATACATAGAATATAAAATTAAAATAAAAATTGAAAGAAAAATGTAAATCATAGGAATTTATTTTGCGAATTAATGAATTAAAAAAAATTAATCTTTAATCTCAAACGCAACCCAATTCATACCAAATAGCTCTTTTATCTCCTCTTCTTTCACCAACATCAGAAGATGGTTTTTCTATTGTTTTATTATTATTTAATTCTTCTTTAATTTCTTTCTCATTAATTTCAGAATTTTCTCCATTTTTTGATACATTTTCATAGATACTTGGAACGCGTTCAGGACGTTCTATATTTAAATTCTCTGTAATTTTTTGAGAATCTTTGTTAGGAACAACAAGAAACTTTTTAGTATCCAAGCAAAGTACATTTCTAGAAGGTTGAGGAGTGGAAGGGGATGAATCTACTAAAAATTAAAAATTGTTAGATTTTAAAAATATAGTCGGCCCTCGATTTTATGAACAATAATATTTAAAATTAAATGTTTCGATTATTAACCCACACCACTCCCGCTCAGGGGCCAATGAAATTTCAAAAACATCAAAAATTGAGGGGTAAATAAATTCGAAATCCGATTGTAATTAATCGTAAATTAAGATAATGAGTAAATTAATTTCAAATTATTACAAATATAAGAAATTTATTTTGCACCTTTTTTCAATCCATTCACATTATTAGCACGTGAAAATTCGATTGGCGATGGTATATTATTATTTACTAGCTGTGTATGTTGTTGGTAATGAAAATTTTTTATTGATGAATTTGGTGAGTCTACAACAGATTTTGGGGTGGAAGTATCGCAAGGAATTAAATTATTATTGTTATTATCATCATTGCAATGAATATTAGGAGAACACGTCACTTTATGGTTGTTGTTTTTGTTTAAATTCTGCAAAAATTTTTGGGGTTTATTTAAATAAAAAATAAAGATTTTTATAATTAAAAAAATTAATTCATTTTTTTACATTCGTTTGTCCAATTCCATTGACTCTAAAATCATCAAAAACTTTATTTGACTGTCCCGCATTAATTGAATGAACTGAAGAATTTCCTGGATATGGAGGAGGTGGTGGACGATTAGTAAATTGTTGTTGATTATTTTGAGTAGAAAGGAGAGGAGGAGCTCTCTTAGGTAATAAACTTGTGGTAGAAGATTGGGATATAATACGTGGTTGTTGAATTTGGGTTTTCTGATGATTGGGAAGTCCAGATTGAGTCATTCGATTAATTACACGTTCCTCTGTTTAAATAGATTAGGTAATTAATTTTAAAATGTTCAATTGATTTTAAAGAAATAATTTTGTGATTGGTACTTGAAATGACTGGTCCTTTCCTTGTATTTCTTTACGGAATAAATCCACATTAAGATTTAAAATATTAATTTACCCTCTTCTGGGAGAACATCAGCTTGCATAACTTTACAACAAGCTGGCAACTTTTGAATATTTGAATCATTTTTATTCGTTGATTTGACAAATTCTTCCTGTTTTCGTCCATTTATAGAAGAATTGCGCCAAGGGGGTGCTGGGAAAGATCGTGCCATTGGAGGTGTACTAGAAGGAGGATATCGCAGAGATCCACCAATTCTGCCATTCCTAGCACGCATTAACATTATTGGAGAATTAAAATTATTAGATCCATTAATTGAAGGGGAAGATTGTTCTATAATGCGAGGACGGTCAATGTTTTGTTGTTGATTGTAGAAATTACTACTAATTGAGGAATAAAGGCTTGAAGAACAAGCTGTAGCAGTAGAAGCAGCACGAGAATGAGGAAATATTTCTGTTAAAAGTTTATTTAAATCTTAATTTTTATAATAAGTGTATGTGAGTGTGTGTGTGTGTGTAATTAATATACAAACAAGATTAAAACAAAAAACGCTCAAATATTTATATATTTTAGTTTAACATGTAATATTACATATCACGTACAAATAATCACAAATACTATACAAAGTGAGGAAGATATCAAGTGCCAGGGATAGAATTTCTCTGATTTTTAAAATTCAGGCAAAGGAAAAAACGAAATTTAAATAAATTTCTCCTCCTTTTCAAACATTTTCATATGTACTTCTAGCACGCTCACGACATTGTAAAAGGCGAGGCAATGCCGAAGGTGTTGAGGAAGTTGAGGAGGAATTAGAAGAAGGATTGGCAGGGGAAGAAGCTGAAAACATTCCAGCTTTTCCTTCAGGTAAATCTCGTGTGTTAAGTGGAGGATTGGGAGTTGAAACTGGAACATAATTTGAAGGTAGATGAATGGCCACAGATGAAGGACGGAGAAGGCTTGCATCATTTCCTTCTTCATTTATTGTTAAAGAAGGCCTTGGTGTTAATATTGAACGTCGTTGCTGTACAGGAGTTGAACGACGAAGCAAAGAAGAACGTTGAAAAAAACGTTGGACCATGGAAGAATTTTGTGTTGGAGTTTTAATTGAAGTTTCTTTTGTTATAAATGAATTATTAGAATCAGAACTTTGTTGACGGTTGTGTAAAATTAATTGTGGTGGTTTTGGGCAACGTAAAGGGGACTGATTATTTGTGCTGTGCTTGTGCGGAGGAACTGGAGGTACTCCAATATTAGTACTTTGTGCTTTTCCAAAATTCTGTATTTTAGTGGATTGTGTTGTGAAAGAAGAATGCTTACGAGCTTGTAAAGGGGAATTGGCTGGAGATTGATAGTGACTATTTTGTTGAGGTTGATTTTGTTGTTGGTGGTGGTTTTGATTGCCATTTGATGCATTTTGTGAATGATGAAAAGCTAAAAATTTATTTAACTAAATTAATGAGGTAACAATATATAACAAACAATAAGTTCCATTTGAAAAGCCATTTGAATGCTCTGATAAAGTTGTCGGTCCGGGACATGGAGGAGGTGGAGGAGGGCTGCCAACTGTAGGTGTTCTATGTCCGCCAACATTTAAAAGTTCATTTTCAGTCGAGTAAATTGAACTTTCTTCAGATTTATCAGAAGCAGAGTTGCCGTCCTTTCCGACTTTTCCTTTACGGCTTGGACTCTAAAATTATTTTGAAGAAATGTATTTAACTAAATAAAATATTTTTTTGCCTTGGCAATTAATGCTTTTGCTGCTCTTTTCATGAAAGTTGGCCTTTCAAGTTTACGAGAGTCCATAGCTTTATATTGTTCCATTATTTTTTCTTCTAATTTTTCTTTATGTCTTCTTAAATGTTGAAGTTTTTCTTGTAATTCTTTTTGTTCATTATAAAAAGCATCTGAACGATTATGTAATTGTTGATTTTGAACTAGAAGTAATTCAATCTGACGAATTAATGTTCGATTTTCATCTCCAGTGTATTGTCTCAACATCTTTAAAAATTAAAGTTAATTTTTAGGTTAGGAGAAGATTAAATGAAATGAAAGCCTCCCTCCTGTTATTGAAAAATATCTAAGATTATATAAGTCTAAAGATCCCTTCTTCATGGTTTTTCCCAGTATGTATGTACTTATCAATGTTGTCCAAACATATTTTATCTATAAATTGTTATGAAAGAATGTCCATTTAGTACCTCCACTTGACGTCTCAAATTAGCCAATTCCAAATCCTTTTCAGTCAAAGCATTATTTAATTGTTGAATAATTACATTTAAATTACAAATTGTTGATTTCTGTGCACATTCTGAAATTCGTAAACGGCGTAATTCATCCAAACAAGTATCGCTTCGATTGGCAATAGAATTTTGGTCTCTTCTAATAAAATTTAAAAAAATTTTCAATTTTTAAAAAAAAATCTACTTTAATTCATTTAATTCTCGATTAACACGATCCAATTCAATTTCAAGTTCAGAAACTTTGCGAACTTCTCTTTGGCGTTCTGTTCTCTCTTTCTCTAATTCTAGTTCTAAATTAGATCTTTCTCTTAGAAAATCAGCTTTAAGTGTTTGTTCATTTAAAGACTAAAAAATAATTTTTATATAAAATATTAAATTGTGCTTTCTCAACCTTTTCTCCTTTCAATTTCTTTTGAAGGGTTATTACACGATCATAATCGCTGCTAAGCATTTGATGCAAATTTTGTAACCGATCATGGTCTGAGGCTAGAGCGCTGAAAATAAAACTCTTATTTAGAGAGATATAATTTTCTATAAAACTCAATTAAAATCTACAACTTTTCAAATTCAATTTAAATCACCTATGTATCAATTCCAAAGATTCTAATCTCTTGAGAGACTCTGTATTTGCCTTTATTGCTGTCTCAGCCTGTAAACGAGCAACAGCTAATTCTTGTTTATGTTGTTCCTCTTGTTTGTCTTTATTTTTAATAGCAATTTGTAAACTTGCTAATTCTGCAGTTTGGCGTGAAGTTATGAACTGAAAAACATTTATTCTTTTAAAGAAAAATTTTTAAAAATCTTCAACAAAATTTTTCATAATTCTTATTTAAAATAATCATCAAATATTTATAAAAACCGATTTTTGTTGCAATTCCTCAATTTCACGTTTAGCAGCCAAAAGTTCTGCTGCTCGAGTACATTCGTCTGAATAAGCTTTTTGAAGGCGTTCTTGTAACAGAATTACCTTTTTAAATTATAATTTAATTTTCAAAAAAAAAATATTTTTTCTTTCTCCTTACTTGTTCTTTAATATTTCTATTCTCTACTAATAATTTATCATCACTAGCATTTAATTCATGCCCTGTACGTCTTAAATTTTGAATATCTCTTTTAAGATCGTCCAATTCTCTAATTTGTTTTTGTTGTTGTATTCTTAAAGAATCAGCCTCATGTCTGGCAGAACTCAAAGCTTTCATTAAAAGATCATCAATAACAGCAATTAATTGAATATCATCATTTAAGCAGTTTGGTTCTAGACAACAATTATCAGAATAATTAATGGCCATTAAACAAACTAAAAGGATTAATATAATTACTATAATTTATAGTTTTCAAGTTATTAACCCCTTTTTCCCTCCCCATATCCAATTATTTATTTCAGAATACTTCATAACCTCTTCTTATCTCTTTTAAAATGTCCCAGAGCTGAGATATGATATCATTGTATTTTAGTTTCCTTCAGATCTACCCAATGTTCTTTTTATTGTTTCTACGTTACTAATCCCCCTTACTTATTTCCCTCTAGCATTTCTGTTACATAAAATCTTAGGAATTGATAAATAGGTGATACATAAAATATTTGGAATAATTCTTCCCTTCCTCATCTCTGTCTCAGATTTATAAAAATTATTAACTCCAAAATACAACTTGCCAGATCTTAATCTTTCCAATAAATCTCTAAGACGTCCCCTTTCAGTTGCTAATTCCTCTCTAAAACGTTGTCCTTTTCTAATTTCTGCATTTAATTGTTGTTTTTCTTTTTCTAATTCTTCAAAAGAAAATTCTCTTTTTGCCTCTGATTGAGCCAAATCTTTTTGTAAATCAACTAATTTTCTTGTTAAATTTTCTGCATTTTGTTCAGCAACAATTAATGCTTGTTCTTTAGTTTCAAGTAATTCTAAACGAATTTTAAGGGCCGATTTTTCAGCTTCAAAGGATTTTTTCTGTTTTTCCCATTGATTAATCTCTGTTTGGTGTTTTTCTTTAATTGAGTCCAACTCGGCACGAATATCACGTTGCTGTACACACATTTTTTGAAGTTGATTTTCAACTTCATCTTTTTCATTTTTAATTAGTTTATATTGTTCTTTCTCGACTGTTAAATGCCTTTCCAATTCTTGGTTCTGCAATTTAATTTTTTTAAATTAAATTTTCATAATAAAAATTCTTTAGTAAAGAAGCGTAATCAAACTATCTAAGCTACACTACTTGTGTTACTAAATATCTGTCCCAAAAACACGAATCAAAATCATAAATAATTCAAAAAATTAACTTTTTGTTCAACTCCTTCCAATCGTTCCATCAATGTTTGATGTGTTTTTAATGGTACATTTGTCCTTTTAAATTCAACTAATTGGTGTTTTAATTTTTCAACATTTTGTTGTTCTTTCTGAAAACGCTCAGTATTCTCTTCAACTTTTTTGTTTGCCGTTTCCAGTTTGATAAACAAATTTTTAATATTTTCGTCTTTTTCTGTTAGAATTTTTTCCTTTTCTGCAAGTTCTTTTCTAATTTCGAATAATTCAGCTGGATTAGCACTAAAGAATAATTTTTAGAATGTTAGTTAAACATTTAGAGTAAAGTTTGAGAGGTAATCAATGTGATAACAGAATACAAACCCGCCCGCTTACAAAAACTTCTTCTTATCTCCTAATTAAATTATAATATTTTTTGCTGTGTTATTAAAATATTAAAGTAAATAAGAAAGTAATCCTTTCAGTAAACTTTTGACAATTATTCACTAAAGTTTTGGAAATCTGAAAATGTGTTTCTAAAGAATTTCTTTCATTATTTCTCAAAATAAAAATCTAGCATATTGAAAGAAAAGTAATTTTCAAATGATCGTTAGTCTTAACTTTGAATAATAATTATTTTTATATACAAAAATTGCCAACAAAGCAACTTTAAAAATATTAGATAAAAATTAATGTTTTAATATATAAAAGAATGAAAAGAAATAAAATGTATAAGCAAAGATGAAAGAGTTTTTTGTGAAAAAAAAACAAATAAAAGAAAATTGCCCCGTTTATTCACAAAATGTTTGTGAATCTCTTAAATAACGTATAATTTATAGAATTGGAAAATTTTGAAAATTAAAGAAAAAGAAAATTAAAAAATAATTCTAAATATTATAGTAGTAGAAAAATTAGAAATTTAGAAAATTAAAAAATTCGAGAAAAATTATTTAAAAATTACAAATTATAACTCTAAATATTAGCAAAAAATTTCTGAAAAATTTTAATTTATAAAAGAGCACCTTTTACTGTTCCTTTCTTTGTTTTCCAGTTGGGCTTTAAGTTTTTTATTATCAAGTTGTAATTCCAAAATTTGTGACTGATTGTGTGCTTCTAATTGGGCCAATAATGAAGATTCGTTGAATAAAGAAGTATTAGAACCATTACAATTATCCAATCCAATACGAGGGGAATCAAATTCTGTCAGAGAACAAATTTGTCTTTCTAATTCAGAACATTTTTGACGATTAACACGCAATTCACGTTCAAGACGGCCATTTTCTAGAAGTAATTCTTCTATACGTTCGCGAGTCTGAGTGAAAGAATTTAATAAATATTTGGCGATAAAAATATTAAATATCAAAAAAAGGATTTTTGTCAGCAAAAATATTAATCTATTAGTTAATTAAGATAAATTCAATATTCCACCTTTGTCATATCAAGCTGAAGAGATTTCACATTTCCCTGTGCCTCTATTAATTTTGTTTCTACCTGTTAATTTTTTGTAAAGGTTATTTTAAATTTAGTTAAATTTAAATACCTCCAAATGAGCAGAAATCTTTTTCTGATACTGCTCTAATTGTTCTTCCATTACATGGTTTGTCTCATGCATTATTTTATTGTCTTCTTTTAGATGCTGAAATAATTTAACAGTATTTTTAAAAAAATAAATATTTTAGTGTAGGCTCCCTCCAGTTATGACATCAAAAAATATCACCAAGTCATAACCAAATAGACTTAAAACTTAATTAACATACAAAGAAATTGCATTGTTGCAAATTTATTGTCAAAATATTTTTATGTTTAGTTGTGTTTGAGTCTATTAGTATTGGTCATTAGTTTTTAAAATATTGTTTTTTTAATGCACAAGCAAATATTCAATTAATTATCTCACATTTAAACTTACATTAACTCGGTTTTTGTAAAAATCCAACTCATTAAGTCTACTTCTCAATTTTTCATTTTCTGCCTCCAATCTTTCAAGCCGATTTAATTTGTGTTGCATACAATCCATCTTTAATATTTAAATTTAATTTTTCTTTTAAAATATACTTCATCTCTGTAGTCTTTTGCTGCGCGAGCATCTTTAACCAATTCTAGTCGTTCAGCTTGCAATCTACCAATTTCTATACGTTGTTGTTGTAATTCGTCTTGCATTTCTTGAAGAATTTCATCTTTTTCATCACTTCAAAGTATTAAAATTTTTAAAAATTAAAAGTTCTTTTACTTTTCATTTCGCAATTTTCTTAATTCTCCTTTCGCTGCTGCTAATTCAACACTTAAATGTCTATCTAGAGCGTTAGGGGAAGGACTTCTTGCTCCATTATTAGAAACACATTTGTTGTTATTTAGTACTGAGATATCTCCATTACATGAAGAAGAGGCTGTAGCCATTCCACTAGATGAAGATCCACTACTTCCCTCTTGCTCCTTTAAAAATTAAAATTTATACAAGAATTTTTTTCCTCTCAAAACCATATCTGCTGCCATTTCAAAAAGCTCGTTTGTAAATTCGTCCCTTTCTCGAATTACTCTCTCTAATAAAGTAACAACTCGTTGATTGTTACTTTCTATTCCCTCTTCCGTTGTTTTATCAGATGGCTCTTCGTCAGTAGAAGCTGATGATGGCTGTTGCTCTAATTCAGCCAACAATGAATCCAAATTGACAACCGGTGAATTAGTATTGGTACTGTTAGAGGTAACCTAGGAAATAAAGAAATTTTTATTCCGGTACTTGTTAACTGTTATATTTTATAAAATCATTAAATATGTATCAATCCAACCATAATATCAATTAATCCAACCCAAATCCTTTAGAAATTATTATTACCCGTTGGATTTCTTCGACAAGTTCACTTTGAATCTCTGGTCGCATATGTTTTATTCGTTCGATAAAACGTTCTCGTTGAGGTGACTGAACGGCAGCACCTAAAAGCAGCGCCAATAATTTCTGCATTTCATGGCCAGAAATCTCTAAAAATGAATAAATTTAAATTTGTTTGAGAGAAAGTTACGTGGAAATTTTTTTGTTTGTGTAAAAATTAAGAGAAAAGTTTGAGAGAAAATTGAGAGAATCGATCAAATATTTCCCTAGTAATATCAGCATTTTATGGGAAGGGTTTGGAGGGCCATATTTGCATTTGGCTGGCAGAAATGTGTCGGTTAGGGAATAAAGTAAAGAATAAAAGTAGTAAATAAACTAAATAATATTATTTGAGGCATAAATCAAAATAAAAATCAGCAGTTGGAGAGGGACAACAACAAATGAATTTTTGTTGATTTACAAAAATGAGGAAGGAAAATTAAACAAATAAATACAAAAATAAATGTTTGCTCTCGAATATAATATATAGATTAGTGATCGGAAAATGAACTTAAAAAATTAGACAAGTAATTGATTAAATAAAAACAAGTAACTTAGAATTTTACAAAAATTATTTTTGAATTATTTTTGCAAAAAACATCCAAAAAATAAAATGTGTCATTCTAAAAAATTTAAATACTGTTTGAAAATTAAGACAATAAGTTTATTGACAATAATTTATTTACCATTTAAGCATTTGTATTCACCTTTCATAATTAGTTTTGAATAATATTTAATTAGATAAAATTTATAAATTAGTGATTATAAGTAAATTAAATCTTTTAAAGGATCTGATAAATGGTTAAAGTTGAATTAAATATTTAAAAATTCAAAGCTAATTATTTAATAATCATTCCTATTTTACATTAAATATCAAATCCAATTTTAAAGCTAAAATAAGTCTTTCTATAAAGTAGTACATCACTTGGGTATAAACAGGACTAAAAAATTCATATATATTTGAGGTATAAATAAGTGGGTATAAATTAGTGGGTATAAATTAGTGGCCAACAAATTTTAAAGAATTTGTTGTATTTTTGATTTTAATTAATTATGAGTATTTTAGGTCCAAATTATTAAAAAATTAAATAAAATATTTAATTTTAAAAATAAATAAATATAATCGATGACAAAAATATATTCAAATAACTAAGCATTAATTTATTCGGCAGGGAGAATTTTACTTATAACGGGTAAAAATAAGTAAAAAATTGGGAAGGAACGTTGGTTGTAGATTAGCTGCATTTATATATTTATTTGTACATATACATCAGGGTCATTTAGTTAATAGAATGATGCTATTGGATGATTTTACAAAGTTTTCAACATTTTACTAAAAAATATACTAATCTAATTATTATATTTAGGTAGTTTTTTTAAGAATTAGGTAATGCTTTGTGAGCATTTTGGATTAACTTTGAATCGTTCATTTGAAAAGATAAATTAAATGAATTGTTTGAAAAAAATATTTGGTTTTATTAAAAAATAAATCTGTGAATATTTCTTTGATATTATTATTAACATCCTTTATTTTATTAAAGATCAAAAATAAATTTATTATTATTCTTATGTAGCTTTTTTTTCAAAAATAACTTTTTCCTAAAGAATACTTTAAAGACAATATTATAAAAATAAATTATATGAGAGAATTTTAATCTTAAAGTCCGCAAAGCTTTTAACGCCAAAGATGGCTATTTATTAATTAAAATTCTCTCATAATTAAATTTTTGTTTTTATCTTTATTTATTTATTAAACCAGTTTTTTAAATATTATTTTGCTCTTTAAATTTTTTTGTAAAAAAAGATTTTTCCTTGTTATGCAGCTTTTATTTTATTCCCATAAATGGCGTAATCAGAAAAGCATTTGCCGTCAAAACTATTAAAAGCAAAAAAAAAGAGGAAAATTTGAGAACACGCAAAATAAGGAAGGAAGAAAAAGTAAAGTGTAAATAAAAGCTTTTAATAAAAAAAATAAAAGTTTTTAAAGCGTTACTAAAACTCTGCGCAGTATAAAAGAATAAAACAGGAATTGGAAAAAAAAGGAAAGATTTGGCAAAGATTTTATTAGTTTTAATAAAAATAAATAGCTAAAAATGGTTGGATAAGAATTAGAAAGAGACCTAATGTGCTACTTAATGGGTGGGCTAATAAATGAAATAATGATAAAATGAGAAAGGAGGATAGAGAGGTAGATAGTCTTTTGATAATTTATTTTTTTTTTGGATATTTTATTGTCTAAAATTATTTAAAAAAAATTTTTCGATATTTTAAAGAAATCTATTTTTCTAAAATATTATTTAAATAAATAATCGGGTGAAGTAAAATTTTAAAAAATAATATAAAAAGAGTGACAATAATTATGCAAATTTAAAAAACGAGATGACTGATGTGTGTGTGTTTTCCTTTGTTTTCCCTTTAATTCTTGAAGCTTTCCCCCAAAAATAAATTTATAAAAATTGTTTTGCTAAAAAGAAAATGTATGTTTTGACCTTTTCTTGAGAGTATTCTTTTGATTAATGGATTTTTGTTTAGATAAAATAAAAAGAATTAAATTCGATAAAATAAAAATAGATAAAATTTCTGATATAAATTTTGAATGAAAAAATTACTTGAACTTTTAGTAATTTAAATTAAATTTAAATTATATTTTTATTAATCAACAGACGTATGTAATTAAAAACACAATGAATAAAGAAATATTTTAACAGAAAAGAAAAAATTATTCAAAATATAAATTCTTTTATATTTTTATTTTTAAAATCTAACTTTTTTCTAAAAAAGCTAGCCAGACTGTGTATTTTTATATTCAATTTAATTAAAGGTAAATATAATTGCTCGTGTCAAAAGCGGTAATTCTAAGCACGAAAAAATCAAAAACAGACATATTAAATTACAAAAACTTCTGAAAATATTAAATAAAATATTTAAAAATTAAAAAATATATGTTAAAATATTCTTTTATTTGGACAAATTAGACTAGAAAATTATACGAAATTGGAGTACATCACAAGAAATATTTGTTTGAATTTTAAAGAGAAAAAAATATGTATTGTCAGCACTAAATTAATTCTAGTAAAAGAATAAAGAAGATATTTTGCTTTAACAAAAAATTATGTTATAGAAGAAATGTTTTTTAGAAATTTTTATTAAAATTTTTAATTAAATTTAAGCATATGTAATGATTTTTTAATCTACAAATATATGTTAATTAATTTTTAACAAAAAATAGTATGTAGTATTTACTTATTAGTGATAGAAACCAGGCGGGAGTTAGGGGAAAATGACAAAAATAAAATTAAATGCGAGAGTAAAAGTAAATGAATAGCTATGCATATATTTCGTATATATCTAATAGTGTGTTGGTAGAAAATGACCTTGTAATTCCTTTCCATTATTTCAAACATTCACCCTTTAACCATAGCTAAACAAGGTAAACAACAAGGGATATGTGCAGGAAATTCTTTTTTATGAGAAATATAAAACTTTTAAGAGTTGAATTCGAAAAATCCAAAAATATGTTCAATCCCTATCATCAGTGATAAGGATTACTCAGGGGACGAAGAGGGAAAAATTTCACGCATTACTCGCCCAATAACTTCATTTCCTTGAGTAAGGTGAGAAATTACACTATCCATTTCGCCTAATTTTCTAACATTGTTTAAAGAATTTGGTGAAAGCCCTCGTAGTGTAGAATTAAAATTCGCAACCAGATATTTGAAAAATGAAATATAAGAAATGATTTTTATGAAAAAAGAAAATAATTTTTAAAAATAAATATGATATCCAAGATTTAATATGTAATGAATGAAATTTCTTAAAATCATAAATTGCAAAGATTATTGTTGTAAAGGAAGTAATAAATTCTTTAAAGGTAAATAAAATGTTTATGATGGGGACAGGAAGTTTAAAAAAGAATGTTTAGGATTTCAGGTCATATTTTGTGTCAGTCATTTAATCACCGTTTGGGTTATTTAAAGAAAAAGCAATTGTCAACAATAAGAGACAAAAATTCCACGCCTAAAACAACAAAATTTTAAGACTGGGAAAGGCTAAAAGTATAAAGGCCATTTATTTTGGATATGAGGAGGTGGACAGTGCTGGGAAGTACTTGAAGGCTTTTACTTGGATGGGGGAAGTACTTTAAACGGGAAAATAAGAAAAATAAAAGATTTTTTATTTTAATACATCTGTCTGGAAGAAAGTTAAAAGTTGTGAGCACACTTGGCTTTAAACTCACTCTCTCACACACGCAAAATAAATTTTTTTCATTGGTCAGAAAATTGGAAAAAAGTTGGAAATAATAGAAAATCCTCCAAGAATTGTAAATAAATCTTAAAATGAATGGAAAGAGAGAGGAATGATAGGGATGATGGACAATTTCCTCTCCTTTTTTTAATTTAGGTATAATTGGCACAAACATATGTATGTGAAAGCCGTTAAGGGGAAAACAAAAAGTGATTAGAATAATAAAGTATGTATGGGAATTTTGAATTATAAAATTATGAAAGAGAATATTTAAGAAGAAATTATATTTATAGATGTTTGGATTGCGAAAACATCGTAAAAAATTTTTACGACGACTGTCGTAACAAACACAAAAGATTGACATTATTTGTTAAAAGGAAGCCAAAAATGTTAGATTTAATGTTAAACAGAAATTTAAAAAAATTAATTTACCTGAAGAAGGTGATCGAGCAATACAATGAATTTTAGGTAAAGTAATGATGAGAAGAGAATTGCTCTTTAAAATAAAAAAAATTAATTAATTAGTTAATTATAAATACTTAAATTTATCGGTTTATGCTTAAACTTCATGCATGAAATAAATAAAGGTAAGCGTTTTTAGATTTATCTAAATTTCTGTTTTATTTGACTGGAAGGGTTAATTAAATTTTGGAAAAAGTTTAGACATCTTCAACGATTCCAAAATTTCGTTTAATGTTAAATAACAGGATATTTATATACTAGAAGTTCACGATTACAAAACTTTAGATTGTCTAAATATCCCCCCCCCCCCCAATTAATATTTTTAAATTATTTTGTATTATGTATTAAAATAACTTGATAGAACAAGCAAAGTGCCCTCAACAATTGATGAAATTGTCTAAGTCGTTTAACAATACTTTGACAATTACCAGCGCAAATAACGTGATTATTATTATTATTATTTTCTGATGAAAAGCCTGAACTAAGGCTTTCACTTCTTTCAACAGTGAAATTATTTTGACGATCGCAATTATGCAGCTGATGATCTTCAATGGGAGGAAGGGAGTTTTTAAAAGTGTTTGTTAAAGTAAATGATGGAAAAAGTAGAAAAGCAGCTGATTGTTGTTGTTGTTGATCGTTTGCACTACTTCTTAATTTAGAAGAGAAGTATATAATTATGCAAATCAATTAATCAGTAAATAAATAAATATATTTTTTTAAAAACTAGTTATTTTAGTGGTCATTATAAATCAAATATATTTTTGAATAATTTTTTTGGACATTCAATGATAATGAATAGTAGAATTGTAATTAATCTAATTATAATAGTCAAAGTGATTTGGGATATATAAAATGGATATCTGGTTAATTCTAAGCTTATGTTTAAATCTATCGTTTAAGCACTGGATCTGCCGTCCTAATTCCTGAACTTTTTAAAAAATCGGAAATTTTTGGTATTTTTTCTATTATATTTATACAGTTTTACTAATTTCCTAACAGAATAATTTAAAATAAAACATACAAAAAACAAAATAAAAGATTTAAAGCAATGCTATCACAAAGTTCCGAATAGCGAAGCTGAAGATCAGTGTTGACAGGAGATCGCCAAGTGGATTCAGATATTATTGTGCCATGAAGGTTGGGATTAGAATGTTTAGAATAAAGAAAAGATGTCCCACATACACAATCACTTAAAAAATGTCAAAATTAGTGAGAGCTGAAAGCAAAGTTTTGCTTATAAATATTTCTTATATCCCTCGGTAATTATGTATAATAAAAATAATTTATTAAAATATTTTTCTATTTATTCGTAAATAAATTAGAAAATATTTAGTAAATTGTGTTAAAGCTTTTTGCTAAACGGACCCAAAAACTAACCAAATCCATTCGCCCAAGGCACTACTCCAAAATCGTTGTTCATCCATTCACAAAATCGGGTCTATTATTGGCTAATGGATATTTTAAGAATTAAATTAAATAAAAATTTTTAGTTTAAAAATAATTAAAAATAGGTATATTAATTCATTCTTTTGTCATTTCTCTGCTCTGTTTATGTTCTCTTTTCAAATATTTAACGGACAAAAATTTTTGTGGTGAAGAATAAAGAGAGGAAGAGAAGAATAGGTTAAAGCTCTCTAATATTTTTAATAAAGCTATTCTAAAAAAACAAAAAAAATATTTTTATAGAGCAAAATACGGAAAAAGTTACAAAAAAAGAGAAAAATAAATAAATAAATATTTTTGTTTAAATTAAAAAAGGAAGAAAGAAAAATATTTGCAGGTGTGTGTTCAAACAAAGGGCAAATTGTGAATAGATCTCTGCAACCCATAAACGGATGGTCGCTTCAAATAATTGGATTAATTCTATTTAAAGGGCAAGGGCAGGAAGAGTTGTGGTGGTAAATATGTAGAAGAAGATTAAATAGTGGATGGATGGAAATTATTTATAGAGAAAGAATTCTTTTTTGTGATAAAAATTGTGGAAAATTAAAAAATAAATTTTAATAAAGATGAAAAAATAAATTATAATTTAAATTTAAATTGAGGGTGTAGCAATTAGGAAATAATTAATTAAATGTTTCCAATTTAATTTAAATTTTATAAATTTATTTTACATAAAAATTAATAAATAATATAAAAAGTCTGAAGTGGAAAAAGTGAAAGAATTATGTAAATAAAAATAATATTGTGCAATTTTTGGAAAAGCTCTTTTAAAAGGCTTCAAGTTTTGGGGGAAAGAATAATAAATTCTTTTATATTATTTTTTTGTAAATTGCAAAGAAATGCTAGAAGATAAATAAAAAAATAAAGAGTCAATTTAAAGAAATTAGTTAAAATTATACTAAGGCCATGAAAGCTTGGAAGGTTAGAGAATAAATACTTGATATATTAGGGAATTTAATTTTAATGACATTTAATGATAAATATTTTTAAATAAATTGTGTTGAATAAACATTAAAATATTATTTAACTACTTTTTAATTCTAGACAGTCAAAACATCAAAATATAATTTTATTTTAAAAAGAATTTACTTAAAAATAATTTTTTAAAGAAAACTTCATTAGAGTGTTTTCAAGTCATTTGACACCAAAATTGCAAAAACGAAGCTTCTTTATATATTTACTTTTTTTTCCTTCCCTCGCAGATTATATTTATGTCCACCTGGGAGAATAATGGTCAGTCAACATTTCGAATATAATGAAGAGACTTAAACAAAAATTCGCCAACCTGTCCAGAATGGTCAAGAGGAATAAAGGCGTTAAAAATAAAAAATAAATAAAATAAAAAACAATTTATTTTATTTATTTACAAGTTCCAGGGAAACAATAAATGCTCATTCATTCAATAGACTTTAAGTGAACAATTAAAAACAAACTTAACTTCACTTAAAAACATTTAAGTTCCACATGTTTTCTTTTTTATTATTTCCTGTTTTTTTTGTTTATTTTAAAAAATTATTTAGTCAAACAAATGAAAGATTAAAAAATAATTTAGAATTTATGTGTGGATTAAATGACGTAGATAAGTGTTAACAATTAATTAAAATATATTTATTTATTTAAATGATTATTAAAAATAAAACTAAAATAAAAACAATTTATTTTATTTATTTACAAGTTCCAGGGAAACAATAAATGTAGATTCTTCTCTAACCCCTTCCCTAAGCTTAACATTACATTTAGCAATATAAACATAACCTGAACTTAAACAGATAATTAAATGATATTTATTTAAAATAAATTAGAAAAACCCTAATATTATTGTTAAAAATATACCTAAAATAATTTTACAAATGAGAGGTTATATGGCCTTGTACAAATAAGAAAAACAATGAAAAATCTATGACAGTCGATACAGGATAGATGCTCTCTGGAGGTGGGCATCGATCGTTAAATGGATATATATTTTAATTTTAGAAAAATTAAAAATAATTTTTTAAATAATTTTTTGAAATGTTTTAAGAAAAAGGAAAAGTTTAGATTTTCTATCAAAAAACATTACTTTCTTTGTACAAGAAAGCAAAAAGCTTAAATGAAAGAAGGTAAGTGACTGGTAAAGTAGAACAATTTGCGGCTTAGGGAAGGGGTTAGAGAAGAATCTACAGGCCAACGTTGAAAGGTGCAAATATGGGGGAATAAACACAAAAAAATATCAAAATGGATGAGAATAAGGAAAGAAGAAGAAGAACATTTTCTTTAAAATATTAAAAAATTGTTTGGAGGGAGTAGAGGAAGAAGGTGTGCAGCCGTCTGTCTGCAAACGAAGATGGAAGACGAAAATGGTTAAAAATAATATATAAAATTGTTCTGCCGGAAAGTTTTTTGGAGAATTTTATTTATTTGAAGGACACGGAACAGAAAATGTTAAAAATTAATAAGAAAAGTTTTAAATTAATAAATTTTATTTAATCATTTATAAATTAAAAGTGAAGATTAAATTGTAGTAATTTCAATTTTTAATTAATTAAAAAATAATTTTAAATAAAAAACAAGCCATTTTAACCAAAATTAATAACTTAACAAATACGTACATATGTATCTAAAAATAATTTTTATTAGAAGATTTTCAAATCCAAATAAATGTCTAAAAATGAAAAAATACATATAAAAATAAAAATATAGGGCCGCTCCTAAATATCTATTTTCATCTTTTATTTTTTAGCTTTGTCTAAAATAAAAGCAAATAAATAAAAATATTTTTGTTAAAATATTTGCATATTGACAAACATTTATTTTATTTTTAATATTTGTCGATGTTCGGGTCAACCTCAAAAAGGTCGTTCCTTTAGTCATATTCTTTTTTATATTTTTAGGCTTAGAATTTACACATTCCCTTCCTTAAATAAAATTTTTTTCTTATTTTTATTTGTTAGCCCTTCTTGTGGTCAAAAATTTAAAGATAAAATTAATAATAATCAAAAAAGAGAATAATTTATTTACTTGATTAATTTAACTAGGTAATTATTGTTTCAACCTTCTGCTGGAAAGGGAGGGTAATTAATTTTAAAAATAATCTGAATATTTAATTTAATAATTAAATAATATTTTCTAAGGCTATTAACAATAAATTTATAAGAAATATTTTAAGAGAAACGCATATATTTTTACAAAAAATCTATAAATTTGTGGAAATTTCGGAAGCTAAAAATGAAAAAAATAATGGGGTTATTGCCGAGATAGTTTTAGTGGACGCTATAAAATATATTAAAAGTCTGTTTGGTTGTTAGGTAGTTAGGCAACCAAATGCGGATATTAAATGGCAAGCCACTCATTTATAAGTGGTATATGGCAAAGAAAAGTGGACAGAAGGCAGGTGCTTGGGAAAATTTTTTGGTTTAACAATTATGCTTTACACTTTTTCATTTTGGACAGAAAATTTTGAAATTAAAATTTAAAAACATTTTTTTAAACTTTTAAAATATATAGTTATATTAATCTTTTGTATGGCCAACATTTAAATTATAAATTAAATAATTCATTGTATGCATCATTTTAGGATCTATGTAATGGAAGGAGATTGCACTATCTGAGCAACAATTAGGGCCCTGAAATATTTATAAAATTATTTTTAATTAAAAAGGGGTTCCTTTTTAATTTTTAATTTGGTACTTTTCCGTTATGACGTAACCCCCTAAATTAATGTTCAAAATTGTCATATACTGGGTAGAAAAAGGTGCTGCGTCGAACGGTACCACTAATTTTTCCCGAGGATGCCTGTGGACCGAGATATAGGGCTCGAAATGGTCAAAAACTAAAGGGGGGAGTGAGCTCAATTTTGGGGTGAAAAATTCGATTTTGAAAATGAAGCTCATTAGAAAGAGCTCCTCGAGCTGAGTCGAATGACACCAAAATCAGCTCGAAATCTTGCTTCTGTGACAAGATGAACAAGCTCAAAACGGTCAACATAAACGTATGGGGCGTAGGATATGAGCTTACTCCCTCCTAGGTTTTTGACCATTTCGAGCCCCATATCTCGGTCCTCAGGCATCTCCGGAAAAAACAGTGGTACCGTTCAGCTCAAAACCTTTTTCTACCCTATATATGACATTATGAACATTAATTTAGGGGGTTACGTCATAACGGAAAAGTACCTTTAATTTTATTATTAAATATTTACAATCACAATCTAGTATGACTTTTTGTTTAATTCAGAAAATTGATTTATTCATATTTAGCTTTCTGAAATAGTTTTGGGAGGAAGACATTTATTTTAAATATTTACCGATTTATAAGGAAATTTGCTATAGCTTTGTACCCAATTATAATAATCATCATCTGGCAATCTAATAAGTGAATTATCTGGAGAGACGGGAATGAATCTATGTCTTCCTTTAGAATCTCTATTAAATCAAAATAAATTTAATCTATAATTTAAATAATACCTAGAATCTATAAAAGAAATATTTAATTTTCTCATACAACTACCAATTTCTAAATCTTCATAAATTTCTTTTGAGTCACACAATTTACCTCCACGTAAACCTATTTCAACAAATTTACGAAGAGCCGCTCTACTTAAAACGTAACCAGCACCTCCACTTGGATATGTTTGGCCAAGAGAGGCATCTAAATATTTTTTGATTTCATGAAAAATAAATACAAATAAATAATTAACCCATAAAATGAAAGATAGCACCAAAATAAACGAGAGAATCTGCTGAATATTTTTCTAATAATTTTCTTAAATTTTCCACAATAATAAAAGTATCATCATCAGCCTTTAAGAACCATTCAAGTTTTGACTTAAATTTTACTTTGTTTTTTAAAATATTTCATTGAAAATACCTACAATATCTATATTGTCATAAATATATTTAAAAGCAGCTTTAGTTTTTGCCTAAATTTTATTAAAAATCAAAATAAAATTCTTTGCAAAACCCAAAGAAATTCTCTCCCTTCAGGCACAGATAAATTCACAATAGGTAATTTATTGTCCTTTTTAGTACTCATAAATAAATGTTTATCACAATGTGATGCCCACGTTGCCTCTACGTGATCAGCCCTTTCACGATGATATTTTGGACTTGTCATAATCCAACAAAAAATATTTGGATTTTCTTAAAATTTTATAGACTTTAATTTCAAAAATAATGAAACTAGAATATTTTGATAAATCAGCACTTTCATTTTTTAGCCATTTAAATTGCAAAAATTGAATTTGAAAGTCAGAAAATTGACTAAACAAAATAAGTGCTGAGCCAATTGCACCAATAATCAGACCAAACAAGAAATTTGAAAAATTTTGATTTGAAGTTAAAAACAAGTTATTATTTATCATTAAAAATATTTTTATTTTTGTGGTCTAAAAATATGTAATAAAAAACGGGTCAATCACAAAAAAAATAATTAAATGAACTGCACTTATTTTTGAAGAAATATTTTTTTCGGGTTTTTAATTAAGTAATTGATTTTTAACTTTTAAATTATATGTCGCAATTTTTATTAATTAATTTTGTTGAAAGAAAAAGTAAAAATTTATTTTCAATTAATACTTTTAATTGGTGGAAAATAAAAATTTTAAATTATAAAAAAATTTTTGTAAGGAATGAAAAGATTGAGATTTATTAATGCTTGCACATTCACTTTATAGTTTTACTTGGATTAAATTTTAATAAATAAATTAAAAATAAATATTTAATTTACATGCAATTTGTTTAATTTGTGTATAATTTAAAGAAATTTTAATTAATTTTTTATTTTTAATTTTATTATAATTCTAAAAATTTTCCACTTATAAATTAAAATTGATTTCCAAAACAAACAAATATTTAAAAGGGTAGTTTTATTTTAAATATATTGGATAAACATTTTTATTTTTTTATGATGCATAAAAACGGTGCATTTTAAATTTCAATTTAATAATTGGAAGCGAATTTTTTGTTTACTTTTTTGTTACCATAGAAACGCCGGACAGTTGGCTATTAATTTTATTTTATCTCTATTTTATTTTGACCATTCATAAAAATTAAATTTATAAATATAAATTGTTTAAAAAATAATGTAAAATTACCAAATAAATCTATAATTAATTTTCAAACTTTAATGGATTTTAATGGATGTTAATTTACATTCTAACGAGTTAGAAGCTCGCTTCCGTTTAAGGCTCTTCACTTTTTTGAGAAGTCAGGAAGATTTAAAACAGTTAATTTCTAATGATCCTACCAATTCAACTCAATCATCAACAATTAAATATTCACAACTTCGATTAGAATTGGGGCGCTTTTTGGCAGCTTATTATTTAAATTTTTCATTCCCTCTTTTATTCAAAAACATCAAAAAATTGGGTATTTCACTTAAAGGTTTTAGCTTTTTTGTTTATGGTTGGTTAAGGGTTTTATAAAATTCTTACTTCTAGTAAATTGAAATGATTATCAAAAAACAATAAATTTCATCAAACCTGTCTTCTATCCCTCAAAAAAACAATCAAAATAAATTTTATTTTTTAAAACATAACAAATAAATATATTTTCTGATATTTAAAAATTAATTTTAAACGTTTAAATTTACAGATATCTCCAATTCTGATAATATTTGTATATTACCAAATTTAATAATTTGGGCAGAATTAGAAGAACAATGGATTGATGAAAATAAAGAGGAAAATAATTTAAATTTAAATAATAATCATTGGCAATTAGGACAAATTTTATCTGAAGATTGTTCTCCTAAATTAGCAATATATCTTTTATTAAGAGAAGAGAGAATTTTAGAGGCTATATTTTTTGTTGATCATTTTAATGATTTGAGGGCTATCTTACTTTTGAGATTTTTGGCTGAAAAGATTTATAGGTTGACAAATTACTTTAAAATATTTATTCAAAAATAATAAAATATTTATATTTTTATAGTCTTCAATTATTATCTGATTTTTGTCAAAATTTGTTAATTAAACAATTTTTGGAAAGAATTTTGTTACTTGAAAATTTTGATAATTCTCAAACTTTAACGAATAATCAAGAAATTATTAAATATATTCAACAAAATATTGAGGTTTATGTTTAACAAATGTAAATTTAATAAATATTTAAATTTATGAGAATAAAGTGGTTAATTAGATAAAATATGACTATCCACCCTTATGCATCGATATTGCCATCCTTTAAATCAACATTAAAAGTTTAATTTAAAAATTAAATGAATTATTCTAGGCGGCTTTAAATATTGACGTTCTTTTTCCCTCTAATTCTCATAATTATATCGGGTTTTTTGATTGCCTTATTGCAGAATGTGCCTATCATATGAATGCTGAATTTGAAAAGATTTTAGAAGATTTTTCTTTTGGAAATGAATTTATTTGTTCTTCAGATAATATTAAAGTAATATTTTTATTAAATTTTAATTTAATTAATTTTTAGTGTCTTTCACATTTTTTAACTCGTCCACCAATATTTTCTATTCCTTTAGAAGAAGATAATTTTAATTTGTTTGGTAAAAATAGTCAAGAAAAAAATGATGAATCTTCAAGTTGGTTAAGGCTACATAGATGTTATTTAATTATAAGTATGGCTTTTGGGATTTCAAATAGATTGGAGAATTTAATTGGATTTTTTGCACTTTGGATGGCGAAAAGTCAAGAAGATATTAATTACAAAAATAATAAAATAAATGAAGTAAATTTTAAATATTTTAATAATAAAATGAAGAATTTTATTAGAGACTAAAATTAAAATTGTTGTGATAGTTCTACAATTAATTCTACAATTGTAGATTTGTAATTTCCTTAATAATATTTTAAGATAACTGCTATTCCGAAATTATTTATACGATTTTTTTCAATTCTACAATTGTAGATTTGTAATTTCCTTAATAATATTTTAAGATAACTGCTATTCCGAAATTATTTATACGATTTTTTTCAATTCTACAATTGTAGATTTGTAATTTCCTTAATAATATTTTAAGATAACTGCTATTCCGAAATTATTTATACGATTTTTTTTAATTCTACAATTGTAGATTTGTAATTTCCTTAATAATATTTTAAGATAACTGCTATTCCGAAATTATTTATACGATTTTTTTCAATTCTACAATTGTAGATTTGTAATTTCCTTAATAATATTTTAAGATAACTGCTATTCCGAAATTATTTATACGATTTTTTTCAATTCTACAATTGTAGATTTGTAATTTCCTTAATAATATTTTAAGATAACTGCTATTCCGAAATTATTTATACGATTTTTTTCAATTCTACAATTGTAGATTTGTAATTTCCTTAATAATATTTTAAGATAACTGCTATTCCGAAATTATTTATACGATTTTTTTCAATTCTACAATTGTAGATTTGTAATTTCCTTAATAATATTTTAAGATAACTGCTATTCCGAAATTATTTATACGATTTTTTTCAATTCTACAATTGTAGATTTGTAATTTCCTTAATAATATTTTAAGATAACTGCTATTCCGAAATTATTTATACGATTTTTTTCAATTCTACAATTGTAGATTTGTAATTTCCTTAATAATATTTTAAGATAACTGCTATTCCGAAATTATTTATACGATTTTTTTCAATTCTACAATTGTAGATTTGTAATTTCCTTAATAATATTTTAAGATAACTGCTATTCCGAAATTATTTATACGATTTTTTTCAATTCTACAATTGTAGATTTGTAATTTCCTTAATAATATTTTAAGATAACTGCTATTCCGAAATTATTTATACGATTTTTTTCAATTCTACAATTGTAGATTTGTAATTTCCTTAATAATATTTTAAGATAACTGCTATTCCGAAATTATTTATACGATTTTTTTCAATTCTACAATTGTAGATTTGTAATTTCCTTAATAATATTTTAAGATAACTGCTATTCCGAAATTATTTATACGATTTTTTTCAATTCTACAATTGTAGATTTGTAATTTCCTTAATAATATTTTAAGATAACTGCTATTCCGAAATTATTTATACGATTTTTTTCAATTCTACAATTGTAGATTTGTAATTTCCTTAATAATATTTTAAGATAACTGCTATTCCGAAATTATTTATACGATTTTTTTCAATTCTACAATTGTAGATTTGTAATTTCCTTAATAATATTTTAAGATAACTGCTATTCCGAAATTATTTATACGATTTTTTTCAATTCTACAATTGTAGATTTGTAATTTCCTTAATAATATTTTAAGATAACTGCTATTCCGAAATTATTTATACGATTTTTTTCAATTCTACAATTGTAGATTTGTAATTTCCTTAATAATATTTTAAGATAACTGCTATTCCGAAATTATTTATACGATTTTTTTCAATTCTACAATTGTAGATTTGTAATTTCCTTAATAATATTTTAAGATAACTGCTATTCCGAAATTATTTATACGATTTTTTTCAATTCTACAATTGTAGATTTGTAATTTCCTTAATAATATTTTAAGATAACTGCTATTCCGAAATTATTTATACGATTTTTTTCAATTCTACAATTGTAGATTTGTAATTTCCTTAATAATATTTTAAGATAACTGCTATTCCGAAATTATTTATACGATTTTTTTCAATTCTACAATTGTAGATTTGTAATTTCCTTAATAATATTTTAAGATAACTGCTATTCCGAAATTATTTATACGATTTTTTTCAATTCTACAATTGTAGATTTGTAATTTCCTTAATAATATTTTAAGATAACTGCTATTCCGAAATTATTTATACGATTTTTTTCAATTCTACAATTGTAGATTTGTAATTTCCTTAATAATATTTTAAGATAACTGCTATTCCGAAATTATTTATACGATTTTTTTCAATTCTACAATTGTAGATTTGTAATTTCCTTAATAATATTTTAAGATAACTGCTATTCCGAAATTATTTATACGATTTTTTTCCATTCTACAATTGTAGATGTGTAATTTCCTTAATAATATTTTAAGATAGCTGCTATTCCGAAATTATTTATACGATTTTTTTCAATTCTACAATTGTAGATTTGTAATTTCCTTAATAATATTTTAAGATAACTGCTATTCCGAAATTATTTATACGATTTTTTTCAATTCTACAATTGTAGATTTGTAATTTCCTTAATAATATTATCTATTTATTAAATGATTTAAGCTCTTTGTTATCAATTTAATAAAAATTCATAATTTATTTTTTAGTTTACCAATAATTCATCAAATGATCTCTCAATTATTCTTGAAAAACAATTATTTATTGGCCATTCTCAAATCGAAATTTATACAGAGTTAAATATTTTTCAAACTTTATTTTCTGTGGTTATTGGAATGCAAATGAGAGAATTACTTATTAAATCAATTAAAAATAATGATCTTGAATTAATAAATAAATATAAATTAAAACTAGAGGTTTTGAGTTTACCCTTCAGAAATGTCAGTCAAAAACCTAAAGAAAATGAATTAATTTGGCAAAGTAATAAAAGGTAATTTTGGAATCAATAAAAAACTGGAGATCAGGAAACACTAAAACTTTAGATAAAATATTTTAATATTAATATTCCATTTAATACTCTAAATCTATTAAATTTAAAAATTAGATGGATAAAATTGGCTGAAACAGAAGATTTAGACGCAGCAGCGCTTTTCTTACATACTTTACAACAACAAAACCTAAAACATTTTAAAATGTAAATACTTTATTTTTAAAAATCATTTTAATTTTTCTTGTTAAATAATTTAAACAAATTAAAGGAATTTTCCTCCATTAAATGAATTTAACAGGCCAGATTGGTACTCACTTATTTTGAGTGGGGCTGAAGAAAAGTTTAATTTAAATGAATTAACAGAATTAAATAAAAATAATTTACAAGTATTTCCTTCAGAAAATTACAAATTTCACGTATTTTTTAAAACTTATAATTTAAAATTTATTTTTTTTTTAATTTAAGTTAAATAATTTTGAGGATATTTTGATTATGCAGTATTTATCTAGTGAATTCCCGATAATTAATTTGCCTTCTCCATTAATTCAAATGCGTTTAGAACTTAATCCCGACGAATTTTGTAGTTGTAATCGGCAATCTTTTAACTCAAAAAATTTAAACAAAAATACTAAAAATAATATAGTAATTGAAAATTTTGATGAAATTGGGAAATTTTCTTTGAAAATAACTGAAAATAATTTAATTAAAGAGAAAGAAGAAGAAAATATTTGTAAAAAAGAAGAAATTGATGAATTAGAAATATTAGCTGAGGAAATTCGTTCAGGCATTAAACGGTTAGAATTACTTGAAGAAGAAACAAATTTAATAAATGGAAAGGAAATGGGAAATTTACAAGCAATTGAAGGTATCAATGAAATAAATAAATCAGGTAGTAAATATGCAAAGTTACATACCGTAAATGCTGAAATAATTACCCTCTCTCAAATAATTACCCCCTATTTTTCTCTAAACTGATTTTAAAAGTATATATTAAAAATCATTATCAATTTTAATTATAAAATATTATAGGATCAACATAAACAAATAAATTGATAGATTGAAAGAATTTTGGGAGGATATCGGGGATTTCTGTGGAATAAGAGATTATCGAGAGATTAAGAAGATTTGGGGAAAATAATGAGAGATTAATAAGTTGTTAAAAGATATCAAGGTATTTATACGATAAGCCTTAATCCTTCTATGCATATCTCCAAATTCTCTGATATTTCCTATGTCCTTTAATATAATTTGTGATAGACTATGTTTCTTTATATATCCCAAGACGGCTGTATTGCTGGTATGGTACCACTTTAGGGTACATTATATAGGAATATATTAGGGAAATATAGATTATATCCTCTAAATAATTATTTAGGGTTATTTTAAGTAGGAATATATTAACTGGAATATAGAATAACAGTAAAAACGTCAACATTTATATCTGAATTCGGTAATATATTTTATATTCCTATTCATATGCTTATTATTAAATAAAATTGTAGAGGTCGAAATAATAATTACCCTCTCTCAAATAATTACCCCCGCCCTAATAATTACCCCCTTCAGCGAGAGGTCGAAACAATAATTACCCAGGGTAATTATTTCAGCATTTACGGTATACTAGTATGTAAAATGGAGTGCACCCAATGGTTTGGATATCGCTTGTACAGCCAAACAAACTTAAAAGTTTTGTCTTAAATTTAGATTATTAGCTAAGGTACTAGGTGAGGTCCTATTAATTCTATTTAAATACTCCTATCATTTAAATAATAAATAAAATAAAATAAAATTTAAGTAAAACAACAAAGAAATATTCGCCCAAAACATCAATTAAAACCAAATAAAAAATTAACAAAAATAAATAAAAATAGAAGACAGTCGTCAATAACTCAAAGTGATTTAGAAAAGAAACAAAAAACATATTCAGCTTTCCTTTCATTTTTACTTAAACAAAAAGGTATTGAAGGAAGTGAAGAATTAACAACAACAACAGAACAATTAAAAAGTAGTAGTGAAATAAATAATAATAATTATTATTCTACAAATAATTCTCTTTGTTCTTCTGAAAGTAGAAGTTCCTTAAATTCTAATAAAGAAAGAAGAAAAAATAAAAAAATAAATTATTCTTCAAAATTAAATAAAGAAGAAGAAAGTTCAACAAGTAATTGGGCCTCTGAAGAGGAAGAAGAAGAAGAAAAAGAAGAAAATATTTTTGAGAAAGAATTAACAAAGGGGCAACTTTTACAGGAAATGAATAAAGTTGGAAAACATTTGGAATGGATATGGGCACAAATTGGAGGAAGAATAAATGAAGAAAATGTTGATGGGGAAGATTATGATAATGAAGAAATTGAGGAATGTAATGATAATCAAAAGGAAGAGGATAATCAAAAGGAAAATAGGTGATTTGTTTTAAGTAAATATTTTAGGGGATGGAGATTATCCAAGTTTCGAACTTTGATAAGGCGATAGGACATTATAGTAAAGCAGCTGGGCTATAGCTACTATTTCTCTCCTTTAGCTAGTGCAAAAGGTTAATCGGCGGCTGGGAGCGAACCAGCATCTTCAGTAGACCGGACTGATGTGTTAGCCATTACACCCCGCCGCCTACTGCACAGCCTTAGGAATTAAATAGCTATATGCTTTACATTATTCTCAACCTCGTTAATTTTTTGACTGGGAATTTTAGTATGGCTTGACTAGTTGATTTAAATTATTATTTCTTAGTTATGATCAAGAATTGTTTGAAAATGAAGAACAATTTAAAGAAAATAAGGAAGGTAAAGAAGAGATATTACAACAAGAACCAAATGAACAAAAATTCCCATCTGAAGAAGAATTTCCAAATAATAATATAGAAATAAAACAATTTAAAATGCCTGAAATAAGAATAAAAAGTAATGTAGACTTTTCAATTCCTTCGTTAATTGAAGAAGAAAAAAGTTATGAATTGAGAGAATTAGAAGAAATCGAGGAAATTGAATTAAATTGTAGGAAAGATATCTTATTTTTAATTTGGAATTTTTTTATTAAAGTAGGGGAATAGAATAAGACAAAATTAAATTTTAGAATGGAGAGAAAAACTAACTAACTGTACTTCGTAAAAAGAATCCTTAAGTTTCGATTCTATCATTCTCAATGAAAACTAGATTTTTTTAGAAAAAGTGGAATACAAAATATTGGGGATTGTTCTGTGAATAAATCTCTTAGTGGAATTTTTCCTTTAATTTCTTAAATTACTACCAAGCTCTAAATCATCTTAACCCACTTTCGGAAGCTACATTTTATTTTAATTAAAATTATATTTTAGCAAATAATATTTCCTTGAAAGCCGAAGAAATTAAACCAGCATCAGGTCAATTATCAAGTTCTTCAGGCTATCATCATCACCATTCTTCATGTTCTTCTTCAGAAAATTCGGCAAGGAAAAATGATAGTTTAATTAATAAATCTTTTCAAAATTGGTCAATACCTCCAAATATTCAACCTATGGATTTTAGTAGATTAGATATTGATAGTGACGAGGAGAGAAATTCTCGTGGGAAAACAATAAATAAATGGACGGATATTGAGGTGAATTTAATAGATAAATCTGAGAAAAATTTCTGTCAATTCGCAGTCCAATTAATTAATAAAACTTCAGTTAGTTTTATATTAATTTATTCAGGTTTATCCAAGAGAGATAATAAAAGAAAAAACACCACTTATTATTATCGAAAAAATGCAGACTAAATCGTTTAAACAGCAAAAAACACCTTTAAAGAATAAATGGAAACCACCAAGTTGGCTTAGATTATTACCTCCTTTTGATGGAACAATTAGAACAGAAAGGATTTCTTGTGGTAAAATAACTGCAGAAAGACAACTTCTTCAACTGAATTTGGATAAAGGTAATAAAAATCGGAAAAATAAAGAAAATTTTAGTAAAAGACCTTTGGGTAGTTGTTGGTACCATACATTTGTCCAAAAAAAGGGTATTTATTAGCTAGGTATTTCCCACATTTTCCTTTTTTCTTTTCTGGTATACAAATTATTGTTTTTTTTTAAAAAAAGCTCATCGAGCTGAATCGAATTAGACCAAAAACGGTCTGATTCATTAATTCTGACAAAATTATACAAAACAAACAAATTAAAATCTTTCAAGGCCATCAACGAACATTTTTGGATATTGCTGCTAAAAATAGAGAATCTTTAAAAAGGCTAAAAAAGAAGGAAAAAGGGGAAGAAATAATTAATGTTAAAACAAATAAAGAAATAAGAGAAGAACAATCTAAACAAAATTTTCCAGAACAATCCTCAATCTATGATAGTGGTATTGCTTTAGATCAAACAGCAAATACATCAAGATACAATCAAGATTTTTTGTTATATTCCATTGAATTGTGTGAAGAAGAAATTGAAATAATGAGACAAATGGCCAAACAGACATAAATAAATATAAAATAATTTTTTTAACTAAAATGTTTAACAAAAAATAATTTTATTACAAAATTTAAATTTTCCTTGAAGTTTTCTTTACTATTTATTTCCCATTTACAAATAAATTTTCATTAAATGTTTAAATATTAATTTGTAAAGTGACTTGTATTCGTGAAAAATGTTATAATAAAAATGCAATATTTAAAATTTTTGAAGGAACTTGATTTTAATTTTTAGATCTAGATAAAATCAAACTTAAAATAAATTTGTATTTTAAAATTATTTTTAAAAACCAAAAAAGCAAATTTTCACTTAAAATTAAATTTATAAAATTAATTAAATTTTGAGCAAATATATTTTTTAAAAATTTTTTAATTTTATTTTTGTGCAGCAATTAAAGACTTTTTTCTTTTTGATTCAATTAAAGGTGCAGACATTTTTCTTCTTTGGGCATTCTGTACTCTTTTTGGGCAAAGTATTTTTCTAAAAGCTCGTCGAAATTCCAAATTAAGAATTCCATAAAGGAAAGGATTTAAAGAACTATTTATATAACCGAGCCAAACAAATGCTTGATGAACCTAGAAATTAATTTAATTTAAAAACAACCTTTTTTAATTAAAAAAACCTTTGGATGTAAATAACATCCAGAGCAAAAAGGCATTATTACATAAGTGCAAAAGAAAGGTAACCAACAAAAAGTAAAAACAAAAATAATTACTGCAATTGTTTTGGCTGCTCTTTTCTCTTTTGCAACACTTATCTATATTTAATTAAATTATTTTTGTTAATTAAAATATTGGAATCGAGAACCACAAATAAACTTTTTTTTCGTCTAATATTCTCAATATTTTGGAAACATTACTCAACAGTTATAGTAAATCTTCTAATTGAAGCAAATGTGCTTCTATTTTTCAATTCTCTCGCAGAGTGTGCTTATATTAGGGAGTGGGCTTCCATTGGAAGGTGTGCTTCTATTAAAGGATTTACGGTATATATTCAAAAAATATTTTCTTTTCTTTCTTCTCTTTACCTTTTCCCGTTCTTTTAAATGTGTTTTTAATTCAACAGTTTCTGTTGCTTTAGATTCTGGTAACAAATTCCCCCCACCATTTTCTACTATCATTAAAGGATCTTTTTCTTTTTGATTTTCTTCTTTTAATAAATCAGCACTTTGTTTAATTCCATCTAAACTTGTTGCTGTCATTAAATTATTTATAGGTAAAGGCAAATTAATTGATAATGAATAACGTTTTTCTAATGTTGAGGGTAATGGAAAGAAGCTAGTGCCTCCATTCTTTATTAAATTCTGAAAATTAATTAAAAATTAAATTTGGTTAGAGAGCCCAGAGTAAGTTAATCTACTCATGTCAATACACTTGACATTTAGATAAATGTCGATTAAGTCTATTTGAGTCTCGTAATCTATCTCTAAACAAAAAGGATTTTCTTGGAGTATTTTTTGTCTAAAATACTTTTAGCAAGCGTATTTGGTTTTGGGTATATAAATTAAAATCCTTTTCATGGTTTCTTCAATTTTATATTAATTTAAAATTAAAATATCACATTTGTAACATTATTTTGTGCCAACAAAGCATCAATTCCACCTCCACCTCCTCCCACTCCGTTTCCAATATTATTTATACTTCCCCTTTTAATATTTCCATCATGTCCACCTCCAGCAGAACTATTTGTTGCCGAAGAAGTTCCTCTCAAAGAAGAAGAAGATATTCCTTCTTTAATAATTATTTCCTTTTTTCTTTTACTTTTTCTAAATATTTGTGCTCCTGTTGCACTAGCTAATGCAATAACCTTTTTTAAATTAAAATTTTATTTTCCAAATAATTTTTAATTTTAAAATACTGAGGCTGCGGCAACTGGCGCTCTCTGTGATCTATTTCCTGCTTCTTCAGCCATTTTGAAAAGGGCACTCCTTCCTTTAAAAAAAAATAATTGAAAATTTATTTTAAAATTTTAAAGTTTAATTGGAAAGTATTCGAGAATAGATGAAAAATAACCTTCGTATCATTTATTTTTTAGAAAACAGTTTCTTTAAATTTATCAATATTTAATATGTCTTTTATTTATTTAACAATTAATTATTTACAACCTAATTTTTTGGAATAATTTTGCGGATCTGTAAACCTTCTTAATTTATAATTTAAATAAATAAATTACCTCTATTTTTCCTAATTCTTTGTCTAGCATTCAAAAATATTTTAACATAAACAACCACCATAACAGCGAGAGGAAAGAAAAAAGAACCACAAGCAGAATAAACAACAAATGCTTTTTCTGTAGTTAATTCACAATGATCTACCAAAGTTTGTGAAGTCCAATCATTCCAACCAATTAATGGAGGTACAGAAATAACTACACTCAAAACCCAAACCTTCAAAATTAATCATTCTTTGATTATTTTAAAATTATATATTTTTAATTTTGGTATCAAAAGTAATAAAAAATTAAAAAATTTTTAATTTCCACATAACTGGATTTGTAGGAAAGTCATCAGAATTTTTTTATCAAATTCTCAGATTTTATTAAAATTTACCAAAACAATAGTTCCTCCAACTAATTTTAATGATCTTTTCTGTGCATAGCCAATAGGATCGTGTATTGCTCTATATCTATCAATTGCTATTGCACACAAATTTAGAATTGAGGATGTACATAATAAAATGTCTGCTGTTGTAAATAATTGACAGATTGTAACTCCGAGAAGCCAATGACCATCTTTTTTTAATTTAAATAAATTAACTCAAAAATATTCAAAAGAGGAAAATATATTATGTCTTTTACACACTTTGTTTTCTGATTTGATTTTAATTCTTCTCTATATTTTCTTTTAACAAATTTTATGATTTTTAAATTAATTTAAATAATTAATCTAGTAATAATTCCCAAAAAAAGCCAATACAGAGCGATTGTTTAAATTTTTATTTCCTAATTTAATATTCAAATATTTTAACCACCCGTCTATTTATTAATAACTTATTTTCTTATAAGTAGTGTGAACCGAAAATCTTCGGTTTTTCGGTTCGGTTCGGTTTGAAACCAACAACCCTACTTATAAGGGAAAGAAGTCAATCTTTTAAACATTTTTAGTTTAGTCATTTCCCAACAAAAATATTTTTTGCAAAATTTTTCCCATTTTACTTTTTCAGTTCCTTTATTATATTTTTTCTAATAATTTGTTGCACTTCAATTTTTCCAAAATTTTGTTTTTATTTTTTCTCGCTATTTTGTTATTGAATTATTCAGATCATTTCCGTTCACATCACTTTATTATTATTAAAATATTTAACAGAAAAATTTGGCAATATTTTGAAATTATTTTAATTAATGTTTAGTTTTCCTTTGTTTTTTTTTATAAAAAAGTGAAAACAAATGGAATAATAAGTAAAATTAAAAAAATATTTTTTATTATTAAAAATCGTAAAGAATATTTTTAAAAACAAAATTGAACTTAAAAATAAATATTTGACAATAATTAATTTTTTATAGTTAAAAATTAATTTATAAAATTTAATAAAATTTAATATTTTCACTCTAAAAAATATTAACTTACCAGCCAAAAATTTAACAACATGTAAAGGCATAACAATTATTGCAACAAGCATATCAGAAGCTGCCAAGGATACAATAAAATAATTTTGAACCTTTTTTAAAGGTCTATAATTAAATACAGCCAAAATAACCAAAGTATTGCTTTAAAAGATAAGCAAAATTTTAAAGAAAATCCTTTTAAAATTACCCAAGAATGGTTATTCCAATAATTAAAAAATATGTAAAAGTGCCAAGTATAAGTTCTAAGGCAGGCAAAGCTCTATTAGAATTTGTTGATTTATTTATATTTTCATTTAATTTATTTGAAATATTTATTGTTGTCCCTTCATTTAAAACTTCAGCTAATGCTGAGGTAAATGGGAAGACATTAGAAGATGGAATAGAAGAAAATGAAGAAGAGGAAGAAGAAGAAGAAGAATCCTCTGTTAGAGATGAATTTGGTTCAATTAAATTAAGTACTTGATTTTGTAAAGGAAATAGGTTCATAAAAACCATTTCTATAAAAAAATTAAAATTAATTAAATTTGTTTGTTAATAATTAAGCCAAAAATTAAGATAATATTAATTTATTATGCAAATATTTATTTATGGAAATTAAAAACAAAATTTTATCAAATATAGTGTATTAAAAAAGAGTAATTCTAAGATGCATTAACTAATTAAATTTTATTCTAGCAAGAAGTCTTAAGCTTAAAAAAGGGAAATTTTGGAATAATAATAATATTAAAATTAATTAATTTAAAAAATATATTATAAATTATCAATTAAATGACATCAAATTAAAATATATATTTAAATAAAAGATTGCTTGTTTATAAATATTTTTTCCTAAAGATTGTAAATAAAAGGGTACCCAACTTCCTTTTTCGTCTTTTTTTGTTTAATCAATTTTTGTTAAAAAATTCCGTCCGGAGGGGCTCATTAGGAGGGACTGTTTCTGTCGCGTGCCTCCAAAAGATTTTTCCGTCTTTTGGCCCTAGCTTTTTGTCCTAATCCTTCTTTATCCTCCCAAAACACACACAAACATGTATTTCTGCACAAAAGGAGAAAATGAAGGGAATGGGTGCGGAAGAAGGGTAAAAAAAAATTTTTTAGAAAATTATTGGAGACAAAAAGGACAGTATTTTTGTTTGGTAATGTCTAAAAAGGAGAGAGGGGGGAGGAGAGCTGGTGAAGACAGGACAAAAAAGTGAAGATGAATAAAATGGGAGAGGATGAACGGAAAAGACATTTTTTGTTTTTTTAAATAAAAATATTTGGACTTTAACACGTTTTGAAATTAAAAAAAGGGAGGAGGAGGAACAAAAAGAGAGCTAATTAGGCTAATTTATACAGAAAAATAAGGAAAAAATATAAATATATTTAAAAATTATAAAAGTTAAAGAAATATTCTGCCCGGGTTGAAGAGAGTATATTTTACAAGTATTTTAATTATAAAATGACAATTAAATTAAATAATTACTATATTTTTAATTAATTTTTTTAGTTCTGATGTGTGAATATTTAAATAAACGTAATATATTAAAATGATTTGAAACGTGTGAAATTAATTATAGAAAAGATTAAAATAAATCTTTTCTCAAGGAAATTAATTTTTTAAAGTTGCATAAATCTTGTAAAAAAATATATTCATTTAAATAATTAAAAATAGCTAAATTTAGAGAATAAATAAATAAATCTTTTTTAATTCTTTTTTTAGTATTTAAATAAAGTTTAATGAGAAAACTCGTTTTAGAGTAAAGATTTAATTTTGTTTTAGTGGAAAGAATTTTTTATATTATAAAAAAGAGAAAAACATCTGTGGTAGTCTTTAAATATATTTATTTATTTAATTTTGTTTTTTAAAAGAGAGAGAATTAATTAATTTAAAAATAATAATAAATTATTTTAATTAAATTAAAAAAAGAAAAATTATTTCTTTTAAAAAATCTTTTAATTTTTATTTTTAGCAAAACGGAAGAAAATTTTTAGAAAGAAAAATAAAATAGTAGAAGTTCATTAACCAAAGGAGGAATTCATTTCCCACAATTTAAATTCCCCACACTTTAAAAAAACCTTTCATTCATTTAACGGTTAAAATATATTGTTTGCATTTTGGAATAGTAGACAAGAACAATTTTAGAATTAAAAATAAATTAATAGAAAAAAAGATTTAAAGAATTTTTTGTAGTAAAAACTTTTCTAAGAAAAAATTTAAAGAAGAAAATAAAAAGGGAATTTGAAATAAGAAATTTTTTTAAAAAATTATTTAAAATTATTTTTAGTTTTTTGATAAAGAAAAGAAAAGGTTTTATGATAAAAGTTGATTTCGGTTATTCTTACAAACAAAAATTCATTCCCATATCCCACAATCACCACCCAACTTGGAAAAAATTAAAAAAAAGATTTTAACCCCAACTTTTTAAAGCAAGTTTTAATTTGTGAACCCTTACTATAATAACAAAAACACCAAAAAATATTTAGGGAAAAAGTAAAAATCTTCTTAAAAAATTTTTTTCTTTTGTTATTATTTTTTATTTATATTATTTATTCATTGAATAATTTATTTTTATATTCAGTTCACACGTTTTTATGACGCAAAAGAAAACTCTGCGCCCCAAATCAAAAGAACAATAAAAAGATATATTCAAATGAATATAAAAACAAAATTTTAAAAAATGTTAAAATTTTGAATGGAAGAAGTAAAATAAATCAAACCTGTTATCCGTCATTACTCACGGATACGGACAGATATGGATAGGATTTTTTAAATAGGACGGATAAGTATGGATACGGATATGAGCTCCAAATCCGCGGATATTCATCACTGACCATTGAAAATTTTAGTCAGGTCGACAATTTTGAAAAAACGGATTGTTCGCGGATACCCATGGATTGATATGCCACAAAAGAAAGGATAAGGAGCTCATATCCGTATCCTCATCGATAATAACAACAAATTAATTAAAATAAACACATATAATTGGTTAATATTTAGATAAACATACATTGTGTTTTGCAAAATAATTTCAAAAAAATTTTACACAAGAAAACTTTTTCTTTAAATATTTATTCTCTCATATATTCAATGATTGATAAAATCTTTACTTCAAGTGCCAGTCAAGCATTTGAATAGTTTAATCTTTAAAAAAACTTTTTCACTTTTCTCTCAAAATATTTATTTATTCTTTCGCTTATTTCCCAGGATTGAAAAAATGACGCGATTTTCTGCTTGAAAACGCCAAAAAACAAAAAGAGGATTATTAGTAGGTGATAATAGGGAAGGTTAATGAGATAGAAGAAAATAAGCTTAAGAATTATTTGACTTATTTATAAAAAAACAGAATAAAGACCAAAAATAGAATAATTTAGAAATGAATAAAAATGTATAATTATGTTAAATAAATAAATAAAAATAATTTTTAAAAAGAATTTTATTCTGATTTAGTAAAGTAAATAACGTTTTTATTCTTATAATAAATTGTCTTTCCTATATGTAGTATTGTCAAAATTATTTTTTAATTTTTATATAATTTTTAAAATACATAGTAGATGTATCAAATTTCACAATTGTTGTTTTTCAAATACAGGTATGTTTACATATTTTTAAAAGTTCAAAAATATTTTTTATAGAAAAATTTAATATCAAAAAACATTAAAATAATGCAAAAACAATTGGCTAAAATATTTATTAGAAATAAAATTTAAAAAGATTTTTACTTAAAAAATTCTTAAAATAAAAAAATGTTTTTTTATATTTATTGAAGAGTGACAAAATGAGTGGAATAAAAAAACATTGCCGGCACTCAAAAAAAGAATAAAATAAATTATTTCTTTTGTTTTTTAACAATCGGCACTCATTCATTTATGGGAAAATTGGCCTCTGGACTTGGCTAAAATTTGTGGTATTTTATATATAAGCTTTTGAAGAAAAAATTATTTTTAGGCTAATGGGCCTGTGGAAAATAAAAAAAAAGAATTGAATATATTTAAAAGAGAGAATGAGTGGCAGTCATAAAAACTTGAGAGGATTCGAAGATATTTGTTGGTTAGTAAATAAATATTTATTGAAAGAAGTTTTTTTCAAAAAAAACTTTAACCTAAAGTACTTTAAAAAATTGGCAATTAAAATGAATTATCTAAAAATAATAAAATTAAAAGAATATTTTTTGAAAAATTATAAATTAATTTTGGTAACACTTAAACATATAAATTTACAATTACTAAACATTTATTTAAATAAGAAAATTATAGAAAAATTATTTTTAAAAAATATTTTTTACAAATTTACAACAACTCTTCTAAATAAATTGAAAAAATTTAACAAATTTAAAATTAAATGTTTAATAAAAATAATTCCAACCTTTTACATAAATATTTTAAAATACACAAATGTTGAAATATTGTAAGAAAATTAAGGAAGGATTTAAATATTTTAAGAAAAGTTAAGAAATAAATAAATGATAAAACACACTTTTTATGCATTTAAATAAATGTTTTTGTAGATAATTTAGTATTTAAAATTTATTCAAGATTAATAAATTCTTTTTTATTTAAAATGTATTTAAAAATTGGGGATATTTTTCATAAAAATATGACAATTGATGTCAAAAATCTTTTTAATAAATGCTTAGTTTATTTTTGAATTTGTTACTTTTGTTTTTATTCTAAAAAATAAATTTACATATTAAATATGTATGTAAATATTTTTATGAAAATTAATCGGAAAAGTAAACAAAAAATGTTCTTTTGAGATAAAAAGAATAATATAAAAAATTAAATTTAAATATAAAATTCAAAACAAAAATATTTTTCAAAAAATGTTATGGAGCATAACAAAATAAAATCAGTGTTCGAGGTTACCCCTAGGTTATCCCCTAATTTATGATTTTTTAAAAATTTAAAATAAATTATGAAAAAATAGAAAATATTTTTATAAATTAAAAACATTTTTTAAAAATATTTTTATTGAAAAAAGACAATAGAAACAAAATTTTTATTATAAATTTTTCTTCCATTTTATATTAAAAAATAAAAGAGCATTTGTTGTTTAAAAAGCTTTTTGTCTAAATCAATCATTTAAATATTTTTTTGTTTAAGTTAAATATTTATAGTCCAATAATATTATTACTTGACTCAAAATTTAAAAAAATTTCAAAAATTTATTTAAATTAATTTATTAATCACAAAAAAATATTTTTCAAAATTAAAATGTTTCAAATCTGTGCACAAAAGACGGCGCATTTCTTATTCTGTTTGCTTCTGTACATGCTCTTCTAATTTGTTTATTAACTTGAGCAGGCCCACAACTAAAAACTCCAATATCGGAAACCTAAAGAAATAACCTTCTTTATTAATTAAAATTAAAACTTACATCTTGATGTCGACTTTGAAGAAATTTAAAAAATAAATCAAAATTTGGACGTCCAAAGTGGTTGGTAGCTCTGAGGCCGGTGAACATTGAATGCCCAGAATTGTTGCCACGGAAATGTTTCTCGCATATATACTTAAATATTTTATTAAATTTTAGAGGAAAATTAGATTTGTTCGAGACTTCCCCACCTTTCATTCCCAATCTTTTTCCTTACTAGATTCTGTTTTTACTGTTCCCCAAAAACTCACCAAAACAGTCGTCCTCAAATCAAATTTATGAAAGAATTGGGTAACAAAAATATGTGTTTCAAGAAGATTTTGTGTGTCATATTTCTCAACTTCTTTGAGTACATCAACAAACCATTCAAAATTTTTGTGTGTTGGGCATATCCAAAGAAAGTAAACCTTAAAATTAATTCAAAAAATTATTTTTTTAAATTTCTATTTTGTATTTTACTCTTTTGCATCTAATTCCACTATGATTACCAGAAGCCCTTTCCAATACCAAATCCATTAAAGTAGAAGCATAAGGCGTTACTCCAATACCCCCACCAACCATAACAACAACTTCGTGATTATACCATTCCTTTTAAATTTTTTATAGCTTTTCCTTTCATTTATTTTTACTTGATTTCCATCCCCATAAGGGCCATCCAAATTAAGGACTGGATAAACAAGTCCATTCTCTTGTGCTTCAGTTATTTCATTTCGCAAACTCCAAGTCCAAGGTCCTACTGCTTTAATAAAAAGTGCCAAAGTTTGAGCTTGTGGCGCAGATGCAAGTGAAAAGGCATGATGTTCATTAAAGGCACAAGAGAGTGCTGGACATGAAATACGCACCCATTGTCCACTTCGGAATTTAAATGAATGTGGACGTTTAAATTGGATGTAGATTATATCTAATAAGATAAGGATTATAGTATTATTGAAGAAAAAAATTAAGAATCACCGGAGGGGAGAACAGCAGCCTCAACAATTCTCAATTGTTTATATTGTTTCCGCATGCCAATAATTCGATCTTTAAAAAAATTATTACAGTGGAATATAATAGAGATTATAGGACATTAATAAAAATTATATCATTTGTTAATACATTTAACTCTTACCAATAATGAAAATAATAGTTGGACCAAGTACAATATACCAGAATTTTGGAGACTAAAAATATAATAAATTATAAAAATATAAAAAACAACATCAAGAAGTTTAGGCAATCCATGAAGGATAGTGAAAGCATAAAGAAGTATATTGAGCAAATGAGTGAGACGAAAAGCATGATAAGCACGTTTCATTACTGCCGGAGCAGAAAATACATAAATAATACTCATTAAAGCAACCTTTAAAATTTTTTTTATTTTCATTTGAAACAAACTCAAACCAATAAAATTCCTGTAAGACCAGTTAATGTTTGAAAAAACCAGTAATAAATTGATGGAAGGAAATTGGAGCCAAAAACAGCCTTCAAAAATTATTTTAATAGAAAAAAAAGTATTTTTGGAAAGCTTATTTAACCTCTTGAAAGAGGCAAGCAAGTCCCTCTTGACTTTGAGTTGCAACATGGTAGAAGTTGACACAATGCCCAATTGTATGAATTGCTGCAAACACACCAGCCGTTATTGCAACAATTTTGTGGAAAGTAATAGCCGAATCCAAAGGAATATACTTTATAAAAGAACTTCTACTAAAAAATCCAAAAATAACAAACTTCTCCAACAAAAGATTCTCTTAAAATTGTCAAAATATTTCTACAGACAGTCAAAAGTATTAATGCCATATCAAAGGACAGAGCTGCTGCTGCTCCTCTTGTTATGGCAATTCCTAAATATTTTTTTGTGTTTTTAATTTTAAAATTTCCTTCTTTCGCAAGATTTAAATAAATTATTAAACATAAGAGCCTCATTTCTAGATATCCCCAAAATTAGGCACTCCTTATATTAAGGCACAATTTTTTTAATTTTTTGGTCTCTAAGTAGGCAGAGCTGTCTAATTCCACTTCCAATTAATATCCTCTCAATATAAGGTACAGTATTCTCATTCCCCGGGGAGAGAGTATCTAAAAATAAGCCCGACTATCAGAAAAATCAAACAAAAATTTTATTTAAAATTAGGGGAGTTTAGATAACGTAGTAACTAGTCGAGACTTAATTTTAATTGAGGAAATTTTAAAAATTAAAATCAAAAATTCACCAACACCCATTACTCGACGTAAATCACGATGTTCATTTTCATATCGATAAACTATTTGAAACAAAAATATTTAAAAAAATTTATTTTTTAAACCTACACCAAAATCTTTCTAAAAAAACAATGGCATTTGCAGCAAAGAAAAGAAATAAAATAACAATATGTTGTCTATAACTTTCCAAATAACTAAGAAGTAAAGAAATTGAATTTTTGTCAAATGGATCTTTAACTTCTGAAGTAACAGCAAAACTATTTAGACTTTGAGTTCTTTTTTAAAAAAAGGGGAGAAAATAATTATTTTAGTAAAAAATTTTTTTAATAGTCTAACCTCATATTTAGATACCCCCTTTAACGCCAAAAATCTTAAAACTAAAAACCTAGCTTGCAATTAAGGGAATCTCAAATGGGTTCAGCTCCGTCCACCCAGCACTAACCAAATTTAAAAAAACGCAACTTAAATTGAAAAGTACCTAATATTAGGGGTATCTAAATATGAGGTTTAACTGTAATCACTTATCAACTAACTCTTCTAAATTAATTCTCATATTTACTCCTCTCAAATGCACACCAACAGGTCTACGTATATCCACCATTTGACTAAATATTGCTTCAAAATCTTTGTAAGTTAAAATATCTCTTTCTGGGTCAACTCCTGCCCTTTTCAAAACACATTCTAATACTTGATCTTGAACCTTATTTTTTTTAAATTTAGGATTAAAATTTAGAAAAACTTCTTGGTCAATTCTAACACCGGCAGCAATATTTAAAGATTTTACAAATTCACAAAATTGTTTCCGTTGAACACGCCCTTCACGTTCAAGATCACACATATCAAAGACTAGTTGAAGCTTTTCTCTTAAAGATCCTTGAGTAAATTTGCGCAAAACATCGAGAAACTCCTAAAAGATTAGAACAAAATTTTTATAAAATAATAAAAATTATGATGTTCTATAATCTCTTAAAATTATTTTATATTATTAAAAATATTCGTAGACAATCAGATTTGAATAAAAACACTTAGTTTCACAAAAATTATAGCTTATAATGAGGTATATTTTAATAGGATATTTCAAGGATGGTCAAAGCTAATAGGATAATAATAAGGTATATTTTACTAGGATAATGTAGATTTATCAAGTATTGGGTGCTCTTAAAGTGGGCTCTTTGAACTAATGTCGAAACAAAGTTTTTCCATAATATTTTTAGAAAAAATTTCTATATTTATTAATGTGATTCTCCACCTGAAAAGTCACAACTGTATCATTCCCTCCATCAATTTCCTCATTAGAATTAGCTGCCATACAAGCAAACATTCTTTGAACAAATAAATCACTTGTTCTCATTCCCAATGCTTCAGCAAATTCTGCTTTAGTTAAAGTCATTGCCATTACTTGCTGCATTGAATTAAAATTTGTATTTGATATTTGGGAAGAATCACTTAATGCTGGGTCATTAAATGCCTTTACAAAAATTATTTTTTTATTAAAAAATAATTTTCATTTCTAAATACTCTAGAGTAAGCTTCTCGAAAGAAATGATCCAATTTAGATTGTCTTTTATCTTTTGTTTCTGCTGCTTCAAGTAAAACATCATTTTCTGCTTCAACTTCTTTTAAAAGTTTTCCGTGTTTTAAAAGACAATTCCCTAAAGAAGAACGGAATTTTGACCATTGATGTTTTGAACGAAGCCTTAAAACCTAACAAAATAAATTTAATTTTCCTTTATCATTTTTCTAAAATTAACTAACTATATCATAATTTTTCGGTAAAGAAATACACACAAATGGCCCTTGTCCTTTCCTTACACTTCCACTTTTTGTTACTGTTAATCTCAATACATTAACATCTCCAAAATCTAATTTACGTAAAATTCCTCCACTTCTACGCTTCAAAATTTTTAATTGAGAATATTCTGAATTTAATTCAACGAGTATTGATCTTTAATTAATTTTTATTGAAAATTTTAATTTAAGGAAATTAATTACCTGCAAAAAGTCTCATTTAGCCATTCAATTGCTGAAAAATATTTTTTAATTATTTAAAAATTTAGAAATAATTATGTTTAATACAAAAATCAAAATTTTCCCGTATTCGGTCTTGAATTCAAATTAATTCTAAATTTCGAACAAATTAATTTTTGTAAATATTATTTTAATATTTTAATTAACCAGGGAAAACAAGTTTTTGATCTTTTGCAATAATTCCTTCATCCTCAGTTGATTCTTGATTTTGTTTTTTAATAGCACCAGGTTCGAATAACATCCCCATTTTCTTTCTTCTTTGGACAAGTAAATAACCAATGCCAATACAGACTTTTTTTTTAATTAATTAAAATTAAATTAATTTATTTACCTAAAGGTATAGTAAATAATGCAATACAGGTAAATATATAAGTAACTTCATTTCCAGTAAAATGCTAAAAAATAAACTTTAATTTTAATTAATTTAAAAATTATTTACATCAAAACGCATAAACGGAACACAACTTTCAAGACTAGAAATATTAACTTGGAAGGGTTGTGGACATGGATCCCCATTTTTCCAAAAGAATACCTTTAATTAAAACAAAATTCTGAATAGAATTTAAATTTATTTTCACATTTTCTTGAATATCCTCTTTTCCGATTGATGTTGTTTGTCGAATTATATCTCTATAAAAATACTAAATTTGTTTCGCACATTTTTACGCTTTGGTGAAGATAGCGAATATGTGCTCAAATAATTTCCCTCTCAAATAATTTCCCCTCTCGATTAATTACTCCGTCAGAAAGGTTGAAACAATAATTACTCAGGGTAATTATTTGGGCATATACAAGAACAAAAAAATTATCATCCCCTTACCTTAAAGTAATTCTTCTAATAAAAAATATTTCTCGATCAGTAAACAATCTAATATAAAAGTTTAAATTTAAAATAATTTTCTTCTCAGCAAATTTTTTACCCATTTTGCCTATTTTCAAACCAAAATCTGTCAGATTCTCTAAGTCTAAGAAATTGATCTTTAATTATTGTAGAGAAAAGTTCTCCAGGTCCATTTCCATCAGCTTCAAGCATTCCCCCAACATAAGCATCCAAACGGTCAATTTTAAAATCATAAAGATTTGCCAATTTATTTATTTTCTTTAGGAAAAACTTTTTATAAAATTATTTTTTCTAAGAAAAAACTTCGGGATTTGTTTCGTTTAATTTTGGATTTATTGTAGTCCAATCATTTGGTTTTAATTTATATGCCTTTCTTAATTGGTTATATCCAGGTAATCCATTATCCCTTGCTCTCATAATTGAAGTGGAAACAACATCTAGACGAGTAAAATGCATTGGACCGAAAATGAAATCTTTAAAAAATTATTTTTAATTCAAAAAAATTTTTGTTTTCAAGTAACCACGTAAGTCTTCAACAACTATATGATCCTCATCCTCCGCTATTTGAGAAGCCATTCCTAAGACTAAAAAAAGAAATTTTTTTATTTTAATATATTATATAAAAGTATTGGTAAAAAGTGTCGGAAAAACTCAAGCTCTTTCCAGAGTTGAGATACGGGCTTCCAAGTTTGACATGTCCGGGGTCAAATTTTATGCCGCATATAGGAAAATTATGGACGGAATTTTTTAGGAACCCCTTGGTACCTAAATAATATAGGTGCAGGGGCTATCTCCGGAATGGGTGGGGTTAGAAGAAAATTTCTGCTGGTAGGATTTTAAGTTGGAACATGCTGATATATGTAGGAAAAAATTCAAAGTCTAAATTCGAATTTGGAGGGTACTTATGCTTGACACAAAATTTAGACATTTCCGGTGAATTGTCGTGGGTGTCGGACTTTAAAATTCGAGTTTTTTCAAAATAACTCGAAAACGGATAAAGCTAGCGGAAAATTTCTGCTGGTAGGATTTTAAGTTGGAACAGGTTGATATATGTAGGAAAAATCTCAAAGTCGAAAGCCGAACTTGAAGGGTACTTATGCTTGACACAAAATTTTGGTAAGAAATCTGTCTTACCGATAAATGTCGGATTTCTTCAAAGTGAGGAAATCCTGGGGGCAAATCTCATAGGTGAGAGAGAAATTTTGATTGATAGGAGAAATTGGAAGCAGAAGCAAGAGTAAACTTGAAGCAGAAGCAAGTTTCAAGTTCAAGTAGGGGAAGTTGAAGCAAATAAGGGAAATTCGAAGCAAGGTCGAAATTAGGGATTCGGGATTTTTAGGGATTTTTAGGGATTTTGGAATATGGTCGAATGAGTTGTCATTCGAAAGCAGATAATGAGGGGGGTTGAATGGGATAAATGATGAAGCCGAAAGTCGAAGTTCGGAGTTCGAACTTCGAAATCCGGGATTTTCGGGATCGGGATATATGGTTGTGTGGGTAGTCGTTCGAGAGCCGGGAGTGAGGGGAGTCTAATGGGATAATGGATAAGTATGAAAGTCGAATTTCGGAGTTCGAACTTCGAAATCCGGGATTTTTGGGATTTTGTAATATGGTCGAATGAGTACTCATTCAAGAGGGGATATTGAGGGGAGTTGAATGGGATAAAGGATTATGTCGAAAGTTGAAGTTCGGAGTTCGAACTTCGAAATCCGGGATTTTCGAAATTTTTAAATATAGTCGAATGGGTAGTCATTCGAAAAGGGATGATGAGGGGAGTTTAGTCGGATAGTTAAAAATGTCGAATCCCTGAAATTCCAATCCCTAAAAACCCAGATGACGAAGTTCGAACTACAAAGTTCGAATTTTCGTCAGAATTTTTATCCCACCGAACTCCACTAATTATTCCCTCTTGAATGAGTACTCATTCAAGCATACTTACCAATCCCGAAAATCCCGGATTTCTAAGTTCGAACTTCGAACTTTGATTTTTTCCTCTATTATTTATCCAATTGATATCCATCATTATCCCCTTTTGAATGAATACTTGCACACCAATACTTCCCGAGCCCGAAAATCCCGTATTTCGCAGTTAAAGCAAATTTTGCTTCAACTTTAAAATTTTGTTTTTGAAGCATTATTTGCTTCAACTTTGCTTCAAAGTTCAAGCTTTTGCTTCAAAAGCAAAATTTCAAATTTGAAGCAAAATTTGCTTCAACTTTAAAAATTTCAAATTTGAAACATATTTTGCTTCAGAAGCAAAATTTCATATTTGAAGCTAACTTTGCTTCAAAGCTAATTTTTTGAAGCTAATTTTTTTGAAGCTAATTTTTCTTCAAGCTTTTGCTTCAAAAGCAAACTATTGACAATGTTGATAGAATTATTGTTGATGATGCTAATGATTGTCCTGTTTCTGCAAAAATTCTCAAAAGAAGTGACTCAATGATGGAAAATGAAGAAATTCGTGCTCAAACACCACCAAAAAGCAGTAAAACTTCTCGGAAAAAATCACAAGGTAAGCAAAGTTCATTGAGACTTTTGGCTAAAAAAATGGAGATAACGATGTAGAATTAATTACTTTAATTTAAATAAAATAGAAGATAATTATTTTTACAAAACATCTAACAAAAAATATAAGGAATTTAAAAACTAATAAAGATTTCATAGGTAAAATGACATTCTTCATGTAAAATGACATTCCTACACTATAAACCCAGAAATATACATATATTTATTTACAATTAAAGAGTATTTGGAACTAAAATAATTTAAATTATATATTTACTTTATATTTATAAGAATTTAAAATTTTATTAAATTATTCTTGTGAAATTAAATACGCTTCTTTATTTTTGTTAAATTCTAAGGTTTTCATTTTATTACGAGTTTTTATTGTTATCTTTTAAATATTCTCTATTCTTATCTCAACCAAATTAACAAACTAACATTTTTAAACAATGGAGGCACCTAACTTTCTATTGTGAAGTGACAACTCTCTTTTAAAGTGACAACTTTTCTAAATATATTTTTTTAATTTTAAGACTCATTTTAATCTTATTTTGTGCTTTAAAAATAAAATATAATTATGGATGAATATGGTCGAGAACCTTGGTACTTATTTAAATACTTATTATATTAAATTTTTTTCCTTTTTAAGTCCTCATCGAATTTATGCTGATGCTGGAAGTGCTTTTGCTATGGGTCTTATTGGTGGTTCTATTTTCCATGGAATTAAAGGATTTCGAATTGCACCGAAAGGCTTTAACCAAAGTCACAAATTCAAGATTTAAAGCAGCAAGAATTTATTTTTTAGATGCCTCAAATGGTTGCCTCAGCTTTACATTTTGCTGCCGCTGATGCTAATGGAGAACATATGATAAAAGTTTTACAAAAGCTGGGGGCGATGCTTTTATTGAAGATAAATATGGACATATTTTTGGACATAATATGGACATAAATATGGACATATCTTCCCTATTTTCCTTATATATAGTACCTTTTTATTATCGAACACATGGAAAAAGATTAATTATAAAAACACTTAAAGATAATGCTGTAAGTTTTTGAAGGAAAATTAAAATAATTTTTAGTTGAACTTTTTAATAAATTTAATATTAATAACGTTTTGAAAGGGATGTCGGGGAAAAAAAGATAATTAAATTTTTAGTAAATTCAATTGTAATAACTCTCTTGCCTTTATCTATGTTATACAAAAATTTCAGAATTTTTGATCAAAAATTTCGGAAATTGGGGCCAAAAATGTTGATGCCTGATTTTTCAGGTCTATCGACTATAACTTCAGAAATTGTTCATGAAAAATTCTGAAATTTCTGGAGCAGGCAGTCAAGGATGTTGAAGAAAATTTAGAAAATTTTTATAAAATTAGGTCTGTTGTAAGTCGTTTCTCTTCCCTATTTTCCTTATACAATAACACAGAAAAGACCGAAACTTTTATTATCCATAGATTGTCCCAAAGTCACTTCACAAGAAAAAAATTCACTTTAAAATAGAAAGTCGGTGGCTTCCAAAATCCCACAAATTAAAAATACAAACGCGAGACTCTAAATTCTAATAAAATATTTAAATTTTTATTTTAATTTCAAGTATGCAGCAAAATTAACTTTACGTCATCTTGTGTTTCTTCCCCTTGGAAATTTTCCCATCTAGTCGTTCGTTAACAAAACAAAAAATTTTTTCCTAATCCTTTCTATTTGCTTTTTAGGTCATTTCTGATTTTTATATTTTAGAATAATTTTAAATATGTACATATGCATATTCTTTTTTAAACCTATTTTTTCGTATCATTTTTTTTGGGTGAGGGTCAACTCTAGGAATTCCAAATCACAGAACACAAGTCATGGAACAATAAATCATTTTAAAATATTCTGATTTTAAAAATTTAAAAATAATTAAACAATTTTTATTTTTGAATAACCCCCCTTTTTCAAGTTTATCTGACTATTGTTAGTTTTTTTCGGTACTTTGTTCTTAAACCCCCACCCGTATTTTAGTCTTATTTTAACTTTCCTTTTATTCTTTCCTGTCTCAGTATGGTCTTGTCTGTCCCGTGTTTTGGAATTCCTTGAGTTGCTATTCACCCAGTTTTATTTAACCCTTATTTAAAATGTTCCCTAAAAAATTTCTTTGTTTTTATTCTTGCAACTTCATATAATTTTATTAGTAATTTTTAAAATGATTGAATTTTCGTCATTTTTATTTACTTTTTTAGTAATTTAGCCTCAAATTCTTTTATTTTCTAATTTTTTTAAAAATTATTTATAAAATTTATTTAATTTGGTAATAGTTTTTAGTTTTTGACCATTTTTTCTGCCCATTTTTAGTTTTTTTACTCTGCCTTTTAGATAATTGCCAAAAACAATAATTCAATATTCTGCTTGGTCCCCCTATGGTTTTATAAATTTATTGGCAAATACTGTATATATTGAGGTGGGTTAAAACCCAGTGAAGTGGGATTTTTGTTCAGTTTTTGATTTTTGACTCGGAACGTCGTTTGTTTTGTTTTCCTGTTAAAATTTTTGAAAAATATTTTTTGTATATCTTTTTGCTCGAAAATTTTCTTGTCTTATTTTGACTTTTTACTAAGCTTTTCAAAGCTTTTCCTGCTTCTTGCCATTCCAAAATTCTTTTTATTTATTTTTTATTTAAATTTTTAAAGCAATTAGGTAATAGATTGGAATTCGCCCCCCCCCCTTTTTTTCCTTTCTATTTTTTCCTTATTTCTTCTCATTTTATGGCAAAGTATATAACATTCGAAAGAGCTCTTCAAGCTGAGTCGAATGCCATTAAAAACAACGAAATCTGACTTAGGTGAACAAAGGGTACTTATTTAATCCCCCCCCCCCAGTCAGTTATTTCGAAAAATATGTAAAAATGGACAGTCTGAACAACAATTGTAGAACCCATCGAGCTGTGTCGAATGACACCAAAGTCAACCAAATCCGACTTGATTGGACCGAAATACAGACACCTGAAAATTGAACAACCACAGGGGTGATTTTTTGAAATTAAAAAAATTTATGCAAATGATAGCTCATTCGAAAGAGCTCGTCGAGCTGAGTCGAATGACATCAAAAGCAACGTAATCGGACAAGATTTGACAAAGTTATGACATTGTTTAGACCTACCAGAGTCGACGAGTTATGTCATATCTTTGTCAAATCAAGTCGGATTACGTCGATTTTGTTGAGCTCTTTCGAATGAGCTATCATTTGTATAAATTCTCGTCTACATAATTTTACGCCCCAGTGGTTCTAGGGTCAGTATTTCGGTCCAATCAAGTCGGATTTGGTTGATTTTGGTGTCATTCGACACAGCTCGATGGGTTCTACAATTGTTGTTCAGACTGACCATTTTTACATATTTTTCGAAAAAAACTGACTGGGAGGGGGGGACTAAATAAGTACCGAACAAAATTGTGACCGTTTATTTTATCCCCTTGCATTGGCACAAGTTAGCCTAACAAGGATTTAGCTTCATAATTTTTTTTAATTCTCAATTTTTCAAATTCGATTTCCTTTTTTTGATTCTTTTTTTTTGAATTCGATTCATTTATAGATAAAAGTTAGCTTTTAAATTTTAAAAATGCCTTCCAAACAACAAATGAAGCGTGAAAAAAGAATGGTACAACGACGCAGCGCAAAGGATCTAAAGAGTCCTTTTGAGGACTATCAGGTCAATCCTGATTCAACTGCGGTGATATTGCGCGGCGAAGAAGTTCCGGTATAATTTAAAAATAGAAAGTAAAATTGAACTTCATTCGCCACTTTTTTCTTCACAATCTAGGGATTTAAACATTTTTATAGGGATTTCATATTATTGTTTCTACAACATTTTTAGTCAGACGTTTTTAGATAATTTTAAGGGAATCGTGGACAATGATGTTCAATTTCACCTAATACATCGAACCTCATTCTAGCCCATTCCCCACTATGACTGTACAATAAGTACAGTCATAGGGAAGTAGTTAACTTATGTAGTAGTTAAACTTATTTAGTAGTTAACTTATGTAGTAGTTAAACCATACCGTTTTAGTGGGTAATTTGTTTTGTTAAACTTAATTATTTTATAAAATAAAAATTTTTTCATTTCTAAATTATAACATAATTATAGGACTTTGGACACGCAGGATCCTCTGGTAATGTTTTTAATGTTTCCCAAGTAGGGTTGAGTGTGTCCTCTATGGGTGTTGGTCCCACAACATCTGGATCTGACTCACCTTTTTTGTCCGCTATGGGTGTTGCTCCTTCTTCCTCATTTTCTTCTTCTAGAGCATTGATTCGTAGTGATAGTATTTCCTCCCAAACTATCGACAAAATTCCACGCCTTGAAGATTCTAATATATGTTCTGTAGATACTGATTCCGATACTTCTTCGATTATATCATATTGTAGTTCTCGTGGCGTAGGGCGTCCAAAAAAGATTCGTAAAGGTGGAAGACCACGAAAGAATTCTGATGAAAATGTTGTTATTAATGATGAACCTATTATATTTTTAGCCCCTGATCCTCCTGATATGCCTGTTCGTCAATCTATTCCTGTTCGTCAATCAGAACGCATTAAAAATCGTAAATTGTCCATTACCCAAGACCCCATTGTACAACCTATATTTTCTTCTAAGCCAAATCCTATTACCGACAATAATAAATGTCTCAGTACGCATGAAGGGTTTCCTTGTGCAGATACTAGAGCTCGCCATACAGCTGAGTATTATGACTCTGGATACATTGGCAAATTTGAATGTCATTATTGTAAAGCACTTTTATTAGAATCCGAAATTAATCAAAGTCATAAATCCAAGTTTAAAGTTATCACGTCTTCACTTTGTTGTAGCTGCGGAACAGTTACTCTTCCTCCCTATACTGAACATCCTAATGAATTGAAGGTTTTATTAAAAGGCGATACTAAAGAATCTAAAGAGTTCCTTTCAAACCACAATACTTATAACACATTGTTAGCTTTCGCTTCAGTGTCCGTTGGTCATAAGGACTCATCTCATTACGGGAGTGTGTGCTTTAATCTAAACGGCGAATTTTCCCGACATATAAGTTCAATGAATTCTGGACATTTAACACCATCATTTTCACAATTATATATCTTAGATGCGAATGAAGCACTTAATTTACGAACCCAAAATACTCTCTGTGGAGGAGATAGAGTTAATCCACAAACATTAAAAATTTTAGATTCTGTTTTGAGAAATATAAACCCATTTGCAAAAGTATATAAAAATTTTCATTCCCAATATATGTCCGTTCTTGAAAAGGATGGGAAAGATGCTGTAAGGAACTTTCGCCTTACTATCATAGAAGAAAGAGCTGCTCCTGCCATAATTAGAGGTAAAGGATTACATCCACGACAGGTTAATCTACCTCAAGAAAAAGCCATGTTTGCAGTTTGGACTGAGTCCTCTGAACCACCAAAAATTAGAGGAACATATATAACTGATCTCCAAGGATGTTTATTTGAGGTCAAACCATATAATGCTACGGTTGATTCTATTAGTTATCCCCTACTTTTTCCACACGGAGATGATGGATACCATCAGAATATTCCATTTAACCCTAATAGTCCTAAGTATGCAAAGAAATCTACTAATAATTCTATAAATGATAATGAAGACATAACTAATGATAAAACCGATGATGAATTGGATATTGATATTGACCCTAAGAAAACCATTTCTTATAGAAAATATATTCGTTATCGACTTGCAATTCGTAAAACTGATTCGCCCCATAATATTTGGAGTGCAGGAGGTGGCTTAAGCCAGAAATTTGTACTTGATTATGCAGCACGAATTGATGCTCAAGTTGCCGACTATTTGCGTCAACCCGAATTTAATCTCCTTAAAACGACAGCACCTGATGTTCTTGACCACATGAGAAGGGATGGTGATCTACAACCAAACAGTAAAATAGGCAGCGTTGTATTATTTCGCAAATATCATCCCGGAACCCGTCCATATTTTCAAGATATGTTTTATGATGCAACTACAATTATGGCCCGAACTCGTAGGCCTGGACTTGCATCTTTCATGTTTACATTTACTACCAATCCATACTGGCCCGAGATTTCCCGTAATTTCTTTCATAAAGGCCAAAAAATTGTCGACCGATTTGATATTTTATGCCGTATATATGCAGATAAGTTGCGCAAACTCCACTTTCTCCTCAATAAAAAACATATATTTGGTAAAATACTCGGTTATGCCGAAAGTATGGAATTTCAAAAAGAATTGGTGGCCCACATTTACACAGAGTTTTCTGTGTTGATACCGAAGCAACACCAGAAAATATCGATGGCCTAATTTGGGCACACATTCCAGAAAAACCCGCTGATTCCGATAAATCTGCATGGGCAAATTTTATTAGAAAAGTTCTAGAACTTTTACCCAAGTTTCAGATTCATGATTGTGGTGAGCACTGCAAAGGCAGCAATGGACGTTGCTTAAAAGGATTTCCCAAACCTTATAGTCGCACGACCATTCTTCATGCTAACAAGCCTGCAGAATACAAACGTCCAAGTCCCGAAGATGGCGGGCATACTCTAACATTAGAATATGGATCAACCGAAACCACATATACCAATTCAAGAATTGTACCGTATAATCCTTATATCCTTGTAATGTTTGAGTGCCACCATAATTTGGAATATGCATACGGACAATCTGATAATTTGAAATATGCCTTGAAATACCCTTTCAAGGGTCCAAGTTTTTCATATATTAAATGTCAGGACGGCACTGTAAGTATAGATGAGCCAGCCCAATATGCGCGTATGCTTTATAGAAGTCCGCCAGAAGCTCATTGTCGTATATATTCTCAAAGATACGCCTATCTTTCTCATACTGTAATTCCTCTAAGTATTCATTTACCCGGTGAACAAAATATTTATTTTAAAGATGCAGAAAAGTTAAATAATGCAGCAAACGGCATACTCCCAGAAACCCATTTAACACAATATTGGAAAATGTGGAAAAATAATGAAATTGACAAGAATAGCTTTTATGAAAATATGCCTGAAAAATATTCTTGGAATGACAAAGATAGAATCTGGAAGCCAAGAATATTTTCTAACCGTAAGAAAAATATAGAAAACCGCACAATAACTATTGGCAGAATCTATACTGTTTCTCCTCGCGAGCCAGAAAGGTTTGCTCTTTATGTCCTTATGAGACATTTTCCAGGTGATCCAGACCATCTTAAAAATATTAATGGAACCTTTTGCGATACCTTTGCAGATGCAGCTCGTATGCGCGGTCTTTTCGAAGATAATTCTGTATGGGAAAAAACTCTGAGGGAGGCTTCTAACTCTCTTCTCCCTTCACAGATGCGTTCATTATTTGTTAATATTCTTATCCATGGTTCTACACAAAACTGTGTAATAGATTCATTGTCCTTATGGGAAATGTTTAAAGAATATATGATTGATAAAAGGAATTGTACTGACGCAGTAAAACTGCGCCGAATTGACAGAGCATTAGCTATTATTGAAAGATATCTTTTTGCAAATGGCAAGCAAATGAAGGATTATAGACTTCCTCTTCCTTCTAATTCTTTAACTGATGATCCCAATAAAGCTGTTGATGAATTCTTTTTTCCCACACATTTAAATGATGATGATGTTGATGAGACCGTTGATACATCTTTTGAAAAAGCGAAGTTAAATCCTGAACAGGAAAATTTCTATAAATTAGTTCTTGATGCAGTCATGGATCCGAATTCTATAAATCGTTTGTTCTTCCTCTCCGGCGACGGAGGAACCGGAAAAACATTTTTATTAAACTTCCTTCTATTTAACTTACGTCGATTAGGAAATAAAGTCCTTGCTACCGCCTCAACTGGTATTGCATCTACTAAATTTTATGCAGGTGGAATGACCTTACACTCTGCATTTAGACTTGGTATTAATCATGAGCCTGACCAAATTCCTTCTATTCCAGTCCAAAGTTATTTTGGTCGTCGTATAATTGAAAGTAACCTTATAATTGTCGATGAAATTACCATGCTTGAAAAGACTGTTCTTGAAAATGTCGATAAACTCTGCCGTATTATGGTACCCAAAAATCAGCATTTGCCTTTTGCAGGAAAGGTTGTTATCATTTCCGGTGATTGGAAACAATCACTTCCTGTTGTTAAAAATTCCCGTTCACCCGAAGCTCAAGTGGCAGTTTGCCTTCAGATCTCCAATCTTTATCCTATGTTTAATAAGACTCGTCTTACACAGAATATGCGTCTCCAGCCATCTGAGATACAGTTTAAAGAGTGGCTATATAAACTCGGAACAGATACATCCGGTGATAAAATTGCTATCCCCAAGTCTATGATTGTTGAATCAAGAGAAGAATTGATAAAATTTGTTTTCGATAAAGGCTTTGACATTCCAAGTTCCGATATGCTTAAGAGACTTATGCTCACCCCTTTAAATAGATCTGTTGATCTAAATAATTCAATAGTCCTGTCTTCCTTTAATACTGAATCTATGGACTATTATTCCATTGATAAGTGCACCAATGACAATCCACTTTCTCCTTATGCTGCTGACTCTGACGTAGCAGGGCTTAATAAACTTACCCCGGCTGGCATACCAGCCCACCATTTACACCTTAAAGTCGGTTCGATTATTGTCCTACTTAGAAATCTCAATACAAGTAAATCATTATGTAATGGTACACGTCTTATTGTCAAAAAACTTCAAACGAATTTAATTTCAGCCGAAACAATTTGTGGGTCTAATACTGGTATGACAATTGGAATTTCTCGTGTCTGTAATTCCTATGTTGATGAAAGACCAGACGGTGTTAGCTTCGAACGTTTTCAATTCCCCGTTCGTGAAGCTTTTGCAATGACCATTACTAAGGCTCAAGGCCAAACCTGTGAAAGACTTGGAATTGATCTTTCAGATGAGCCCTTTGCTCATGGGCAACTATATACAGCATTATCACGTGCTACAAATAGTAAATTCATTCGAGTATTGCCCCTAATAAACCCACAGATAAAGATGGAAATGTCCTCATTAATAATGTTGTTGCTCGCGGTCTTACTTTTGATTAATCTGTATTTTTAAATTTTTAAACTAATTTTTGAACTAATTATTGCCATAATTAAACACTCAACCCTACGTAATATTTTTAATTGATTTTTTTGCGTTTTTTATTTTTTGGCGATGATTCCCCTTTTGTGTTTAGGGATGTACCGCCTTATTTTTTGGTGATGATTCCCCTTTCGTGTTAAGGGACGTACCACCTTCCTCTCCTTTTTTGGTGATGATTCCCCTTTCGTGTTAAGGGATGTACCACCTTTCTCTCCTTATTTTTTGGTGATGATTCCCCCTTCGTGTTAAGGGACGTACCACCTTCTTCTCACTTAAGGGTTCTAATTCGCTTCATTCATTATTTCAGACGATGATTCTCTTTCGTGTTAAGAGATGTTTCGTCTCCTCCCTTTCGTGTTAAGGGTTGTAATTCCCCTCCCTTTCGTGTTAAGGGTTGTAATTCCCCTCCCTTTCGAGTTAAGGGTTGTAATTCCCCTCCCTTTCGTGTTAAGGGTTGTAAATACTTCCTTCCATTTTTTGTTAAGTGTATTAACTCCCCTCCCTTTAAAGTTAAGGGTTGTAATCCCCTCCCTTTCGTGTTAAGGGTTGTAATCCCCCTCCCTTTCGTGTTAAGGGTTGTAACTCCTCCCCTCCCTTTCGTGTTAAGGGTTGTAATTCCCCTCCCTTTTGTGTTAAGGGTAGTAATTCCCCTCCCTTTTGTATTAAGGGTTGTAAATTTTTTTAAATATTTATCAGCCACTGTCCCCCCTTGCCACTGCCCCCTTTTTCTCCTTCCCCCCTCCCCAGGAGTACAGGGTTTGCCCGTTTACCACCGTGCACCTCCACGTGGTGTACTCTGGGCATTGTTTTACTTTTGTCAAACAATGGCTAAGCACGGTACAAACGGGAAGCAAAATTTTCAATAAAATATTATAAAGAAAACTAAATTATAATTTTTCGAAAATAAAAAAATAAAATTAAAAAAATAAATAATCAACTTAAAAAATATAAAAATCTAAAGAAAATTTAACCAGGCATAAAAAATCGCTAGCGGCGCGCGAAGCGCGCCCCCAAAGCCGTTAGGCTTTCGCACGGGCAGAAGTATCGTAACCTAAAGAACCCCCCGATGTAATTTACTGCCACAGTATCGTAATAGGCACCCCAGTGGTCAAACCCATCGCTAGTTTATATATATATATATAAAAGTATTGGTAAAATCGCTTTAAAAATTTAGAAGTCTTTACAGAGTTGAGATAATGGGCTAAAAGTTTTACATGTCCGGGGTCAAATTTTATGCCGCATATGGGAAAAATACGGACGGAAAATTTTGGTACCCCCTTGGCACCTAAATAATATAGGTGCCGGGGCTATCTCCGGAATGGGTATAGATAGAGAAAAACTTCTGCTGGGAGGCACTCAAGTTGGAACAGGTAGATATAGATAGGAAAAAGTTCGAAGTCGAAATTCGAATTTGAAGGGTACTTATGCCTCTAGAAAAATTCAGACATTTTCGGTGAATTGTCAAGTTTGTCGGACTTGAAAATTCGTGTTTTATAAAAATAACTCGAAAACGGATAAAGCTAGCAAAAAACTTCTGCTGGTAGGATTTTAAGTTGGGATAGGTAGATATATGTAGAAAAAATTTCAAAGTCGGAATTCAAACCCGAAAGTCGATATGCCTCTATAAAAATTTTGGTAAGAAATCTGTCCGACCGATAATTGTCAGATTTCTCTAAAGTGAGGAAATCCTGGGGGCAAATCTCATAGGTGAGAGAGAAATTTTGATTGATGGGAGAAATTAGAAGCAGAAGCAAGGGTAAACTTGAAGCAGAAGCAAGTTTCAAGTTCAAGTAGGGGAAGTTGAAGCAAATAGGGGAAATTCGAAGCAAGGTCGAAATTAGGGATCCGGGATTTAGGGATTTTGGAATATGGTCGAATGAGTAGTCATTCGAAAGCGGATAATGAGGGGAGTTGAATGGGATAAATGATAAAGCCGAAAGTCGAAGTTCGGAGTTCGAACCTCGAAATCCGGGTTTTTCTGGATCGGGATATATGGTTGTGTAGGTAGTCGTTCGAGAGCCGGGAGTGAGGGGAGTCTAATGGGATAATGGATAAGTATGAAAGTCGAAGTTCGGAGTTCGAACTTCGAAATCCGTTATTTTCGGGATTTGTGGGTATAGGTGAGTGAGTAGTTGTACGAGAGCTGGGAGTGAGAGGAGTCTAATGGGATAAGGTATAAGGATAAAAGTCGAAGTTCGGAGTTCGAACTTCGAAATCCGGTATTTAGAGTTGGGATAAATAATGTCGAATGAGTAGTCATTCGAAAGCGGATAATGAGGGGAGTTGAATGGGATAAGGGACAACGTTGAAAGTCGAAGTTCGGAGTTCGAACTTCGAAATCCGGGTTTTTCGGGATTCGTGGATATGGGTGAGTTGGTATTCATTCGAAAGGGGATGATCAGGGGAGTCTAATGGGATAAAGGATAATGTCGAAAGTCAAAGTTCGGAGTTCGAACTTCGAAATCCGTTATTTTCGGGATTTGTGGATATAGGTGAGTGAGTAGTCATTCAAGAGGGAATAATTAGGGGAGTTCGGGGGGATAAAGGATAATGTCGAAAGTCGAATTTCGGAGTTCGAACTTCGAAATCCGGGATTTAGGGGAGTGGGAACTATGGGCATGAGAGTAGTCATTCAAGAGGGGATGATCAGGGGAGTCTAATGGGATAAGGTATAATGTCGAAATTCAAACTTCGGAGTTCGAACTTCGAAATCCGGAATATTCGGGATTTTAGATTTAAGTGGATATGGGTGAATGAGTAGTCTTTCAAGAGGGGATAATGAGGGGAGTTCAGAGGTTTTACTAAAAATTTCAAATTTCTAAGTTTTTTGTAAGGGATCCGGGATTTGACGGAAATGGTTTTCACTGAAATGGTTTTCTGGGACTGAAATGGTTTTCAGACTCAAACTTTGTTGAAAAATTTTTTAGAATTTTTTCGACAACGGATTCGTACTCAGCGGGTACGAATACACTATAAAACACGTTTTTTGTGTCAAAATTTAAAATTTTTTACCCCATGAATTTTTCCAAAGGGGGATATTCTTTTGGGGGATATTCGGGATTTTTTAAATCGCCATAACTTTGAAAGGGATAGGGATTTTTGCGTGCGGTTGCTTTATAAAATTGGGCAAGAAATTATAAATTTTTTGAGGTTAAAAAATAAAAAAAAATTCTAAACTGACCCAGTAGGGGTCAATTTTCGAAAAACTTAAAATTTTTCGGTTTTTTGAAAATTTTTCGGGATTTTTGCCAGTGGTTCGGGCTGATTATATTTTTGCTGGATAGAGCAGATTTTTCTGCATCGGATAAGATTTAAAAATTTTCAAAAAAGGCCTATTTTGAAAAAGTTATGATTTTTTGAATATTTCAGTGATTTTTTCCGGCAGAAATTTCCGGCCAAAAAATTTTAATTTCAAAAATCAAAATAGATATGTCAAATGATATATCATTCGAAAGCTCTCATCGAGCTGGATATAAAAATATTTTTTTTGAATTTTTTCTGTACATTTTGACGAATGTACAGAAGTTCGAAAATTTCTGGGTGGAGTACAGTATCCGGAGAAATGATGAAAGGGAGGGAGGAAAAATGATTGACAGATGAAATTGATGGCAGAGAGACGAAAATTTTCTCCGTCTCTGACCATGCCGGGCAAACCGGCGAAGAACTTAGGGGTGAATTTTGTATATTGGGGAAAATTTTGTGGTAGGATAAGCTGGATCCTGTTATGGATCCGAAGCAGAAGCATGCTTCTGCTTCATATTTTTGCTTCAATTTTTCAGATTGAAGATTGAAGCAAATTTGATTCATGTTTTGAAATTTGAAACATGAAGCAAATTTGCTTCAAGTTTTGCAATATTTGAAATCGGAAGCAACTTTGCTTCAGGTTTTGAAACTTGAAGCAAATTTGCTTCAGGTTTTGAACTTTTTGAAACTTGAAGCAAAAATGCTTCAACTTTTGAAATTTTGGTTTATGAAGCAAAATTTGCTTCAACTTTTGAAATTTTGGTTTTATAGCAAAATTTGCTTCAACTTTTGAAATTTTGGTTTATGAAGCAGAATTTGCTTCAACTTTGTAATTTTTTAAACTTGAAGCAAGTTTGCTTCAACTTTTCAAAATTTTGCTTATTAAACAGAATTCAACTTTGGAATTTTGTAAACTTGAAGCAGAATTTGCTTCAACTTTGGAATTTTTAAAACTTGAAGCAATTTTGGCACAAGCGCCTCGCCTACGCTCCATAGGTTTACGCTGACCATGTATAAGCTAAAAGGAGTCGCGAGGGCCGAAGGCCCGAGCTGGACACCCATCTAAAAGGAAAGGCGAGGGCCGAAAGCCCGAGCTGACACCTATCTAAAAGGGTGGGCGAGGGCCGAAGGCCCGAGATGACACCCATCTAAAAGGAAGGGCGAGGGCCGAAGGCCAGAGCTGAACACCCATCTAAAAGGAAGGCGAGGGCCGAAGGCCCGAGCTGATACCCATCTAAAAGGGAGGGCGAGGAGTCGCGAGGGCCGAAGGCCCGAGCTGACACCCATCTGAAAGAGAGGGCGAGGGTGGAAGGCCCGAGCAGACACCCATCTAAAAGGAAGGGCGAGGGCCGAAGGCCCGAGATGATACCCATCTAAAGGCCCGAGATGATACCCATTTCGGCCCTCGCCTTTCCTTTTAGATGGGTGTCCAGCTCGGGCCTTCGGCCCTCGCGACTCCTTTTAGCTTATACATGGTCAGCGTAAACCTATGGAGCGTAGGCGAGGCGCTTGTGCAAAACCCCGCGCTTCGCGCGGGGTTTTGCGGCACGCGCCTCGCGGGGAGTCAACGGTCGCTGGGTTCTGGGTTCGTAGCTTGATCCTATTCCTATAACGATTAGGAGTGCATGACTGTCTTACTCCGCAGTTGGACTCATCCTTCCACTGCCCTCTTGAATGACTACCCTCTTGCCCGTACTTCCCAACCCCGAAAATCCCGGATTTCGAAGTTCGACTTCGAATTTCTGCTTTACCATTTATCCCATTCAACGCCCCTCATTATCCGCTTTCGAATGACTACCCTTTCACCCATATCCAAAAATCCCGAAAAAGCCGGATTTCGAAGTTCGACTTTCGAACATCGACTTTCGGCTTTACCATATATCCCATTCAACTCCTCTCATAATCCGCTGACGAATGACTACTCATTCTACTATACTCAAATAAAAATTTAAAAACTTGAAAAATTTGAAAACTTGAAGCAAATTTGCTTCAAGTCTCATAAATTTCAAAACTTGAAACAAAGGCTTCAAGTTTCATAAATTTAAAAAGTTGAAGCAAAACTGCTTCAAAATCAAAATTATAAAAAATCAAAGCAAAACTCCATCGAAAACAAAAAATTAAAAACTTGAAGCAAATTTGCTTCAATTTTCGAAAATTCAAAACATGAAGCAAATTTGCTTCAATTTTCGAAAATTCAAAACTTGAAGCAAATTTGCTTCAGGTTTCAAAAATTCAAAACTTGAAGCAAATTTGCTTCATGTTTCGAAATTCAAAACTCGAAGCAAATTTGCTTCAGGTTTCAAAAATTCGAAACGTGAAATAAAAATTTGAAGCAGAAGCATGCTTCTGCTTTGGATCCATAACAGGATCCAGCTTACCCTCCGCAAAATTTTCCCCAATATACAAAATTCACATTTAAGTTCTTCGCCGGTTTGCCCGGCATGGTTAGAGACGGAGAAAAAATTTCGCCTCTCTTCCTTACATTTGACCTGTCAATCATTTTTCCTCTCTCCCTCCCATCATTCTCCGGGTACGGTACTCAACCCAACAAATTTTCGAACCTCTGTACATTCGTCAAAATGTACCGAAAAATTTCGAAAAAAATATTTTTATATCCAGCTCGATGTGAGCTTTCGAATGATATCTCATTTGACATATCTATTTTGATTTTTAAAATTAAAATTTTTTGGCCGGAAATTTTACTCGAAAAGAATCCCTAAAATTTTCAAAAAATCATATCTCGCCCAAAGTGCGGAGTAAGACAGTCATGCACTCCTAATCGTTATAGGAATAGGATCAAGCTACGAACCCAGAACCCAGCGACCGTTGACTCCCCGCGAGGCGCGTGCCGCAAAACCCCGCGCGAAGCGCGGGGTTTTGCACAAGCGCCTCGCCTACGCTCCATAGGTTTACGCTGACCATGTATAAGCTAAAAGGAGTCGCGAGGGCCGAAGGCCCGAGCTGGACACCCATCTAAAAGGAAAGGCGAGGGCCGAAAGCCCGAGCTGACACCTATCTAAAAGGGTGGGCGAGGGCCGAAGGCCCGAGATGACACCCATCTAAAAGGAAGGGCGAGGGCCGAAGGCCAGAGCTGAACACCCATCTAAAAGGAAGGCGAGGGCCGAAGGCCCGAGCTGATACCCATCTAAAAGGGAGGGCGAGGAGTCGCGAGGGCCGAAGGCCCGAGCTGACACCCATCTGAAAGAGAGGGCGAGGGTGGAAGGCCCGAGCAGACACCCATCTAAAAGGAAGGGCGAGGGCCGAAGGCCCGAGATGATACCCATCTAAAGTGAGGGCGAGGGCCGAAGGCCCGAGCTGACACACATCTAAAAGGAAGGGCGATGGCCGAAGGCCCGAGCTACCACCCATCTAAAAGGGAGGGCGAGGGCCGAAGGCCCGATCTGACACCCATCTAAAAGGGATGGCGAGGGCCGAAGGCCCGAGTTGACACCCATCTAAAAGGGAGGGCGAGGGCCGAAGGCCCGAGCTAACACCCATCTAAAAGAGAGTCGCGAGGGCCGAAGGCCCGAGCTGATACCCATCTAAAGTGAGGGCGAGGGCCGAAGGGCCGAAGGCCCGAGATGACACCCATCTAAAAGGAAGGGCGAGGGCCGAAGGCCCGATCTGACACCCATCTAAAAGGAAGGGCGAGGGCCGAGGGCCCGAGCTGAACACCCATCTAAAAGGAAGGCGAGGGCCGAAGGAGGGCGAGGGCCCGAGCTGACACCCATCTAAAAGAGAGGGCCCGAAGTGACTCTAAGTGGAAGGATGAGTCCCAACTGAGGGTCGGTGCGATTCGAGTCGATTTTCGGAAGTCTAAGTGGAAGGATGAGTCCCAACTGAGGGAACACGAGGCCGAAGGCCCGAAGTGACTCTAAGTGGAAGGATGAGTCCCAACTGAGGGAACACGAGGGCTGAGTCCAAATGGGAAGGATGAGTCCAAATGGGAGGTAGACGAGGGCCGAAGTGACTATAAGTGGAAGGATGAGTCCCAACTGAAGGCTAATCTTTTGTTCCAGGCATAAAAAATCGCTAGCGGCGCGCGAAGCGCGCCCCCAAAGCCGTTAGGCTTTCCAACGGGCAGAAGTATCGTAACCTAAAGAACCCCCCGATGTATTTTACTGCCACAGTATCTTAATCCGACCCCAGTGGTCAAACCCATCGCTAGTTGGGTAATAAATATATTTATAAGATTACCAATTTCATCGACAGAATATTCACGTACAATATCCTGTGCATTCCACCAATTCTGACAAAGTCGAAGAGCTGGAAAGCCTCCAACCTTTATTTTTTATTTAAAATTTTATTTTTAAAAATTAATTATTACCTCTTTTCTAAATTCACAATTTCCGTTTCTTTTTCTAAGTAATAATGCTGGAGGTACTAAAGTATGTGGAAATCTAAAGGCTGTAGTTGCAAATGAATGAGAAATTCCTGGTGGAACATGAGGATTATAGCCTTGATATTCTGGTATTTCTTCTTTTGAAATGCTTAACAAAACAGGCAAAAACTCGTAGAGAACAATACTCTTTAAATAAAATAAATTTTAAAAATATTTGTTGAAAAAACTTGTTTATGATTTAGTTTATTTTCAAAATATTTTCATAATAGAAATAAGACATTGATGTGACTTAGGTTCTTAAGAATATCCTATATAATATCCTATATCCCTCTTGGACTTAGGTTCTTAAGAATTCTGAGGGATACAAAAGAAGGTATTAGTTCTCAATAAAGCAAAAACTATACTTGTAAAGTAGCAATAACCAAACGTCTGGCACCCTGAAAAAGCTCCTCATCTGTCCATTCAGGAAATTCCTGTTGTAATCTCAAAGCTTGAATATTATGCCAACGAAAGAGAATTAGTCCAAAACTGAGAAGACCGGGATTTTCGTTAATTCTTGGATCACCCAAAACTTTTAATAGAATAATTGATTAAAAATACCTTTTAAAAAAAGTATTTACTGAAAAGTCTTTCAGGATTCATTAGTCTATGAATTTGTGGAGGTGGAGGATTAATTAAAGGGATGTGCGGATCATTGAAAGGAGGGTAGCCAGGCATTGGGCCTTCAAGAAGAGTGCCATTCTCGAATGAACGTAATGCTGCAACCTTAAAAGGAGATTTATTATTTTAATCATAAAATTAGCAAAAAATTACCCACGGCTCTTGAGTACTATAGAGAAAGGAAGCATCAATCCTGTAAATTTATTTTGAATTTTAAATAATTTTAGAAAATAACTAACCAACTAGTTCTTTCATTAATTTGTTCTCGAGGGGAATTTAATCCATGTCCAGTCCCTTTGTCATATTTTGCTCTAGTAAAAGGAATATCAGTTTTTCCTTCACAATCCTTGTCAAATATTGGATCACAACGTTCGACAGGAATTTTATGCATTTCCAAAGGGCAACTGTTTTGTGTTGATTGCATTATTTCATAGGCAATGACCTGACCTTTTTTTAATTAAAATGTAATAAAAGTGATCTATTTAAATTATAAATATTTGTTAAAATCTATTATTAAGGTCCTTAAATTTTTCTCTCAATGTTCAGTAGGCCAAAAAACCCCAGCCAGCTCGAATTTTACGCTATTTTACAAAAATTACTAATTTTATTTCTTACTAAAAAAGGCGAACATTGTTGTCAGATTGCGTCTGCTAGGAATGCCAGGTTCTCCTTTAAACATTAATTCTGCAAAATTAAAAGACTGTCTAATCTCAATAATCTTTTATTAAAAATTACCAGAAATAACTCTAGCTGAAGGCAAAGATGAATCTAATCTGTAAACACCATCTTGATAACTGCTAGGCGCGTCTCTATGCAGTCGACTGCCAACACTTCCTAATTATTTTAATTAAAAATTTGAAATTAAAAATTATTTATATTTTAAATTAATTTTTTTAAATAAAAATTCCAAAAACATACCCCATTGTGGATTTGCCAAATTCTAAAAATTAATTTTGTAAATTAAAATTTCTATAAAATTTAAAAACGAACTTACATTAAACCATCCATCAAAACGCTGATATTCGCTAACACGTTGTAATGCTTGAGTTAACAAAAAAAAATAAATTTTATATATTTATTTAATTAAGTATTTATTTTTAAATTATATCATTCTACAAACATAAATTGAAAATAATTTTAAAAAATATTTGGCAGTTTTTGATTTGCTTCTCCCCCCCCCCCCTCCCCCTTTAATATTTAGTAACAAACAATTAATTTTAATTACCTTCATTTTTTGTTATTTTACAAATTAAAATAATAAAAATAAATAAATATATTTTTAATTTTGTTAAAAATTTTAATAATATTAATTTATTAATTCTCCATCTCTCCTTTCGTCGTTCAAAATTTAAATTAAATAATTGTTGTTCTAAAAATGTGTTGAAGGGATTTCTGACATTTATTTTCATTTTTATAAAATTTTGTATTTTTTTTGACAAATTTTTGTCTTTAAACTTTAAAATAAAAAAAATTAGAAAAATTAAATGAAAGATTTTTTAATTAATAAGGAGGAAATTGAGGAGTAAAAATAAAGGCAAGCATTGATTCATCGGAGGTTTTGACTAATAAATAAATAAATAAATTTTTATTTAACTGATTGGAGAAGAATTTATATAATTATTTTGAAGGCGCGAGTGAAAATTAGCACCTCCAGCGATTTTATAAAAAAGAGAAGAAGAAAATGAATTTTAAAAAAGTTTTAGCTGGTAAATGAAAAAAATTAAGAATTTTATCTTAATTTATAAATTAGGTTTTTTAATTTTAAGATTTTTAATTGAAAATAAAAAAATTTTCTAATTAAAATAAATTATTCAATTTACAAAATTTATTTTTGAATAAAATTATTTTATTTCCTTTATACACCTATAATATTTCAGGACTTCTAGAACATCTTGAGAATATTGAGGAAAACAAAATTTGATTCAAAGAAAAATCTAAATGTCTGTCCTCCCCTTTAAAAATTATTTGAAGAACAAAAACTTGTAATATTTATTTTAGTAAAATATTTTCAATTCAAAATAAAAATAAAAAAGACAATTACTACCTACTTATTATTAAATAATAATTGTGTAAAAATAAAGGAAATAAGGCCAAGAAAAAGTTATTGATATTAAGAAAAAAAACTCGTTTTTGTGGGAAGGAAATTAATTTGTAGAACTTGATCTAAATAAATATGTATGTAAATAAATATTTCTTTTATTTTTTTTGTAAAATTAAAATAAAAATTGAAATAGATTATAAAATTATTTTAAGAATATAAACTTTTCTGAATTACAAACAAAATATTAAATTTAAAATTAAATAAATTATTAATGTAAAAACAAGGAAGTAATTAAAAATATTTTTGTTTACTAAAAATTAATTGAAAAAGGGAAATACTGATTAATTTAATATATAATTAAATTATATATTTTAAGAATTTTGTGATTAATTTTTAAAATAAAAATTATTTTTAAAAAATTTTTCTTGTCTTCAAAAAAAATTCAGATTCTTCTCTCTCTCAAAATTCAATTGCGGCTTTTTTTAATTGTGAACAATCTAAACTAAAAATCGATAGCTTTTGCGCATAAATGGAGAGAGTGGTTTCTTCTATTAAAATATTTTCTCTCCAAATAAATAAATAGAAAAGAATGTGTTCCCCTCAACAAAGCTATCACTTTTTGTGCTTTTCTCAATTGCGCAAAGAGGTTGTTGAGAGAGAAAAAAGGAGAGGAGATGGAAATTTTTACGATAAATTACGTGATGGAACAAGTTGGTTAGGAAAAGGAAATTTATTTTTATTTAGAAAAAAAAATAATTAAATATGTATTTTTTTAGTATTAAAATATTTATATTGTTAAGAGAGTAGCTAATTAAAAATATTTTAACTCGAAAATAAAATAAGCTTTGATTATATATTGCGAATTTAAAGAACAAGCTCAGATTTAAAAAAATAGATATAAATTCTTGTTTAAAAGTTATTTTCTAAAAAATCTCGAAATTCCATTAACACGCAAATGCCATTTCTTAAAACATTTTTAAATTTTATGTAAAAGAAGGAAAAATTATTTAAAAATAAAAAAGACTAATGTAAAAAATATTTAAAGGTTAATTAAATTTTGAAGAATTTGGAGAAATTAAATGAATCATAATTTAGAAAATTTAACATTTTAGTAAACTTTTGAATGAAAATATGACAAAATACTTTCTAGAAAATTAGAAAAATTAATCATTTTTTAAATTAAAATTAGAGTTGGACCCCGACCCAGTACCCCGACCCCGTACCCCGAGCATATTTTGCTCCCCCGACCCCTAATTAAAATTATGAATATTGAAGTATTCTTAAATGAAAATATTTACCCATAACAATATTTACCCTCTACCCATAACAAATTTTAAAAAATGGACCTTAAATTAAGTTTATTTAAAAGAGTTCTAGAATTAAGGACTGATTTTATGATAAAATTGCATTTGTTTCTTTATGTTAATCACAGTTGACGGTCTTTCATTTTTATAAATTTATTAAGTATAAATACTTAGTAATTTCAGATAAATTGGCATAAGCTATATTTCCTGATTGGTTCCTTCTCTCAATTAATTACCCCTCTTCGAGGATTGAACTTTTAGAGATAAATTTTTAAAAGTAAAACTTTGAAATATTTATACTGTCACGTACTAAACTACATTTTAAATAATAAATATCGTTAATTCAATAAAATGGTCCCGTGAGGACTTTCAATTCTCGGTAAAACTTGCTTTACGGGCTAATTCCGTTATGCTCGATAGTCACTCACCAAAATTAGGACGTGCATTTAACTATGGACAAATATACAGGTCTCTGAATATTGAAAAACGATAGTGGGCAAGCTAATGATAGCTCTAACAAATGATAGCTCCTTCGAAAGAGCTCGTCAAGCTGAGTAATTGACGCCTTTTCAAATGACATATATGCCTTCAAAGCAAGTTTTTTCCAACTCTCTTCTCGAGGGAGGGCTATTAAAAAAAGTGACATCAGACACGTCTCAATTTAAATCCCATTTCTGAAATTGCTAGCCACTTTGGGGATCTGCCTCAGCGATATAGTATATTTTTATATATAATTTTCTATATACATTTCTACATTAGTTTTTCTTAATACTAAATGTGAATTCTCCAAATCCCTTTTTCATCAAAATAATTTTGAAAAAAAAATATTTAAAATTTGGGCCAAAAATATACAAATTTTTGATTATTTGAAACGGGAATTCTAAAATCGTTGTATAAATTTTGATTTTTAGAAAATTTGAGGTTAGAAAAACTACTATATATGTGAATTTTAAAACTTACCCTCCGAAATAATTCTACTAAATAAAAACCCAAAATATAAAAACATAAAATTTAAAGATAAATCTAAAAAAATTTTTCTTTCCTTTTTTTACAATTTTCTTTTTTAATCCTCATCTGACAACTCTTCCACAGAATTCTCATCATTAAACTTTCCTTCATTTAAAAATTTATTTGGAACAATATTCATTTCTTCAAAACGTTCATAACGCAAATTTTCTGTATCAATAGAGCAAAAAGAATGCCAATTTTGTAATTCATGATTTATAAACAATTCACACTTTTTAACAAATTCTTTTCCAATTTCATTACATTTATTTATAAGGTTGTTGAAAATTTGTTTTTGAATTTTCTTATAGTATCTAGAAAATATTAATTAATAGATTATAAGTATAGAAAATTATAATAGCTTAGTTATGTACTACTTGTGATTATGTCAAATATCAAAGAGAATTATTGGTAATTTAGCGTTTATTTATGGAGCTAAAAAACCCTAATATCAGTAAATCCCTGCACGGATTAGAAGATTGATCAATATTAGTATTGAGTAATGACCGAGAAAGTATTGACCGAAAAGGACTATTTAATGCCTTGGACTTGATTTGTAAATACACTTTTATTTAAGATGCATTTTTTAATTTGGCTAGCCACTGAAGGTTGAGGGTGAGCCTTTAAAAGATACATTTCAACCCTTAGTTTGTATTTAAAAATTCTATAATTTATTTACTAAACAAATTATTTTAATTTTTGATTTTTAATTAAAATTTTATTTAATTTATATTTATATACTTCATATCAATTCGTGTTTGCCCCAAAAATTCTTTTAATTCCAATCCATATTCATGTCCAACACCATCACTCAAAAATTCAGAAAATTTCACAGTTCCATCTTTGTTGAATGAATTTTCAATTCTTTTAGTTAAACAATATCCAACAAAATGATCACTAGATTCTTTAAAATAATTTTTAATTTCATCAATTTCAGTTAATATTGCCAAATAAAAATAATTTTTATTTTCTTTATTTCCAAAAATTATTTTTTCCGCATTTTCTTTTAAAATTTTATATTTTTCTTCAATTCCTTCATTAAATTCTTCAATTGTTTTATTTATCAAAAAATTTATTTTAATTAAAATTTCATTTCCTAAATTAATTTCCTCATCTGTAAAATCATCATTTTCCTTATCTTTTTTATTTCTTTTTTTAACTTTTTTCTCAATTTCTTTTAATTCTTCAAAATAACCAATTAAAGGATTTATTTTATTAATTAATTTAATTAAATTAATTATTTCTTTAGACACTTCATCCAAATCTTTCTTGCAATTTTTAAAATTGTTGTTCGATCGTGATTTTAAATTTAATTCTCTAATTTTCCCATCAACAGATTCTAACAATTTAACAACTTTTTCTAATTTTTTCCCTTCTTTTGAATTTTTATTTAAATTTAAATTTTCAATTTCTAAATTTATTTCATTTAAATTAATTAACTCATATTCCTCATTTATTTGATCAAATATCAATTTATTTAATTCCTTCAAATCAGAATTATTTAATAATATTGTTTTCAAAAGCAGAATTAATTCTAAACATTTTTGATATTTTATTTTTAATTTTATATTCCATTCAAATTGTTGGAAAAATTCTGAATTGACTTTAGATGTTTTTATTATTGTATTTTCTTCGTCGTCGTCTTGTATTATCTTTAAATACATATATTTATTTAATTATTTTTGGGAATTTAATTTTAGAACAATTTATTACAAAAATTATTTTATTAAATAAATATCTCCTCAAGGAAAACATTCAATATTTTTCGATTTCCGCATATTAATATAGTGAAAGAGCTGGGCTACAGCTATTTATCCTTAAGCTAATGCAGGAGGTTACTAAACGACTGGGAGCGAACCCATATCTTTAGTTGACCGGACTGATGTTTTATCCGTACACCATGCCTCTTTCTTTTGCATTGGCTTTACAAACTGGCTTTACAATATTTAATCAAAAAATATTAAACTACCCTTCCGAAAGTTTCTAAAAATCTTCGCAAATTTTAAAAAAAAAATTAAATATACTAAATAAAATAACCACCTTCTTCAATTCAGATTTAATTCTTTTGTAAATATTTTGTTCTTTATCAACAGAAGAAGAAGAGGATGTTTGGGTAATATTTTCAACAAATTCTGTTCGTATTTCATCTTTTGATTGAAATTGTGTTTCTGTTTGTGATTGCTCTTTTAAATTATTTTTGGAAATAATAATATTTAGAATATTATCAGCTTCGAAGAAAGTGACTTTGTGAAGATTTGAATTTCTCGCTTAAATTAAAAAATATTTTTCTTATTTTTTTTTTAATCTTTACTTATTGCTTCAAAAATATTTTCTTTTTGTTTTAAAGTTAATTTATATTCTTCTTTATTAATATCAAAATTATCAGGACTTCCAATATATTCCAATCGAAAACCATCATTTTGCATGCCAATTTCATTACCTTTTATTTTAAAAATTTTTAAATTTTATTAAATTAAAATTAGATAAATAAAATACAAATTAATTTTAATTAAATATTTAAAACTTTTTTAGTCTTTTTAAAGTTAATATATTCAGAATTTGGCTTTGTTTTACAGTCTTAATCATGGGGAATGTAAAACAATATTGATAAATTTATTAAAAATATTCAAAAAATATTATACTATAATGAACTGCCCATTCCTCAGGCCTCTCAAATTCCACATTTTTTTCAATATAACAATAATTATTCCAATTATTCTCCAAATGATTTTTTAAATTAATATTTATAAAATTCTTATAAAAATTAATTATCTCTTGATAATACCTTTAAATTAATTAATTATTTTAATTTAATTTAAATTAATCTTTTTACATTTTATCAACTCTTTTCTTTCCCAATTTTTCATTCATTTTCAGTCCATATTCTACCAAATTTGTATTTGAAATATTTTGTAATAAAATATCCATATTAACAACTCCATCTTCATTAAACATTTCCAAAAATTTATTTGTTAAACAATAACCAATGGCTATTAGATTTGAAATATTTATTTGTCCATCACTTTGTGAAGTCTAAAATAATTTTAATTTTATTTTATCCCCATTAGATCTACTTACTCACCAGAAATAATTTAAATAAAATTATTTATTTTATTTATTAATTCTTTAATTTAAATTTTGAGTTTACCCGTTACTATTAACAGAAAAACTTAAATGGGAAATTTAAGTAGCTGTTTTTCCAACCATTTTTATGAAATTTAAAAATCCTTACTGTATACCTAAAATCGGCTTTTAAAAATCGAAATAACCGCAACCGAGAGGTATAAGTTATTTACATACTAAATAAAAACTTTTTTTTAATTTTTAATTAATTAACCGATGTCCTTTCAGAAGTAATTTCTCCTTCTCCTTCTTTTTCAATTATTTCCTCTTTTTGTTGTTGACTACCTTCCTCAATTTCTTTTTGTAATTTAATATTTTTTGTTAATTTTTCAAAATTTTTAACTAAAAATATTAATTTATTTTTTAATCTTTCAATATATTCTTTCTCATCTTTTTCCAATTTTTCATTTATTTCATTTAATAATTCTTCAGTATTTTTATTTTTTAATTTATTTAAATCATATTTTTCTGTATTTTCCAATTTTTTTAATTTTTCTTTTATTTTTTCTTCAATTTTAATTACTTTATTTAAAAATTCTTTTAAATCTTTGTTTTTAGAAATTTTTACATTTTCCAGATTTTTAATTAATTTTGTAATTTCCTCAGAATTACCAAATTTATTTTTTAAATTTTGAATTAATTTTTCTATATTTGTTTTATTTTTTGAATTTATTTCCAAAATTTTTTCTTCATTTTCTTCAATTAAATTATTTTTATAAAATTTTAAAACAACAAATTTTAAAATGTATGTAGATAATTCAAATTCTTTTAATTTTTCTTTTAATTCAATTTCTTTTTCTATTCGAGATAATTCCTTTTTTAGAATTAATTTTTGTTGGCCATTCTTATATTCTTGCAACTTTAAATTATTTATTAAAATTACCTAAATTTTTGTTTATTCAAATTATTTTTAAGGGATAGCGATTAAGTATGTCATGAAATTCCCTCATGAGAAATTACTCTGTTTTACTATTTTACTTTCTAAAACTGAAGCACAGTGCTTCTATTTTTCGATCCTCTCGTTGGGTGTGCTTATATTAGAGGTGTGCTTCAATTTGAGGCTGTGGTTTTATTTTTCGATTTTCCGACTAATAAATAAAAATAGACTGGTCCCTTTAAAATATAATTAAATACATTTTTAATTTCTTCTTTGGATTGCCAATAAATACTTTCAATTTCTTGTAAATATTCACTCAATTCCTTGTCATTTATTTTGCCTGTTTCATTTTCTCCCACAAAAGAAATCCCTTCAATCGCCCCCCGTGAGACTTCGCGTCCATCTTTCGATATTTTATGCAAAATTTTATTTAAACAAACAATAAATGCATGTGCTTCAGTAAATGTTAAACGATGAATTTGTAAACGATCCACTGAAATTTTAATATTTCAAAAATAAAAAAAAAAGAAAATCTTTACAAGCTCCTTTTTTAAATTCAGCCCATTCATTGGTATCAAAATCCATTTGCTTAAAATCAATAGGTTCAACATCCATGAATTCCATATCAGCAAGATGGAAATTGTCTTCTTGTACAGTTTTTACTTAAAAAATAAAATTAATAGGTTAATTAAATTAAATATTTTCTGGACGTTTATGACAGAATTTATATATTTACTGAAATTAATTAAAGAATTAGAATTTAATTATTTGAATATATAAATTTAAATTAATTATTTCCTTATACAATGTTTCCTCTAATAGAATGCCCGGTCATTCTATTTTTCAATCACCCTCCAAAGGGCATTCAAATGTAGGGTGGCATTTAAATGGAGGGGGGGGGGCATTCTAATAGAGGAAATACGGTATATTTTATTTAAAAAAATAATAATTACAATGTTGAAGTGCCCACTCATCAGTCTTTTCAAATTGTGGATGTTCTCTATCAATAGCACATATATTCCCCCAATCATTATCCAAAAATGAATGTAAATCTTCCGATGTTTTTGAAGTTCCTTCGCCTTTCTGTCCAATTTTTAAAAGAATTTTTTCTTTAAAATTTTCTTCTAAATTTTTATAATATTCCAAATCTACTCTTCTGTTTCCCAAAATTTTATTAATTTTTTTTGCATATTTAAATAAATAGGATTTTGTTTCTTTATAAAATTTTGTTTTTGCCTGTCCCTCATTGTTAAAAATAAATTGGAAACGTTTTGCCAAACAATAACCAATGAATAAATGACCGATGTCTGCATATCCACTAATCAAATATTTCCAATTTTTATCAAGAAATTCAATCTTTGAAATAAAACGCTCACGATAAGCAAAATCTTCTTCTTTCACCTAAATATAATTTACAGTTAATTTTAAATACTTTCAGGTACAACACAATTTTGTATTTTTTTCTTAATTTTGTTGACCGGGATTTGAGAAAGTGACCCAATAATGGATACACACTCAATTTTATTTTCAATTTTTCGGACCCTTAATATTTTAAGTAATTTCTTTCTCCAAAAGTTTCTTTCCCAAAAGGTTTCCGGTTTTGTCATTCCCAAAAAAGCGGCTTATATCCAACCCAAAACTAATGAAATATTTTAAAATTTTTCTCTTTTATGTTTAAAATTCTAAATAAATTACATTTACTCTAATTTCTTCCAACTTTTTTAATTTTTTAATTTCTTTCAACAGCAAATTTTGATTGTCCAATTTTTTAATAATTTTTTTCAAATTTTCATTAAATTTCTCTACTTTTTCAGCCATCTCTTTTAAATATTTATTTAAATTTAACCGTCTCCTAATCAGATCCATAGTTCTTTCCCATTTTTTTCTTGCAAATTTATCATCTTTTGTTAAAGTTTTATTTAATTCTTTTTTTAAATTAAACGTAAAATGTTCCTCCACTTTTTCATATTCCGTAGAATCATTATCATCTGGTTGCCAAAAATATAGCCAACCATCATTTTTAATTACATTTTTTGGAGAAATTTTAAAATTACATTTATTTTTAAATTCTCTAATTGTTAATGCAAGAAAGTCTGTGGCATTTTCAGAAATATCAAAATCCTCTGAAAATGATCCAGTATATTATAAAAGACAAAGGAAAGAGGGTCAATTATTGGTTGCGAAATTTTATTACATATACATATTTATGAAATACAATCGGTCTTTTTAAAATATACAACTTTGGAGATGAAAAATATTACCTTATAATAAAGGTAATATTAACCTTATAACACTTCCCTCTTAACTAGGGAAGTGTCGCTTAAGTAGCTTCCCACCCAGAGACAATTGAGTAGTAAAATGTCTTAATTATTTTAGCCATTATTCAAAAACAAACCAATTTGATTTAAATCATTATAATTTAAATTTTCTTGTAATTTTGTCAAAAATTCTTTTCTTAACAAATATTTTTTATCTATTTTACTTGCTTCTTCTTCTTCTCTTCTAATTCTATAATCAGCTTCATCTTCATTATCAATCTCCAAAGCAGTAAAATTTAATATTTTTGCATATAAACTGCATTTTATTATTTCACTTTTATATTTTATATGTGTCTCAAAATTTTCTAATACCTTTTTTAGTGCAGGCAAAAGAATTTTTTTATTTTTAATTTTCTCCACCTGGAAATTTTTTTGTTAAATTATTTTTAATAAAATAGACAGACTATAAAACAAGATTTAAATTAATGAGAAATAAAAAGAGAAAAGTTCATGATAATTTAAAAATTTGTCGGTATAAATTACTTTCTAAAGGCCATAAATATAGATACTTTTTCGCTTCATTAAATTACTATTTAATCACACATTTTTAAAAATAACTAGTTTAGAATTGTTTAAATTTTATAAAAATATTAAATTTATTTTTTAACTTTTTTTATTTAATATTTTTATAAAAAAATTTGGGCTTTTTCAAACCAAAAATATTGAAATTTTAGAAAAAATTAAATATTATAAATTATTTCCTTAAAACTCCTTAATTGGTATACTAATATAAAATTCTGTATTTTTAAAAATAAATTAAATATTATTATTAAATATTTTACAAACTTTTTCAAATGTATTATTTACTTCAAAATTTATTTTTTCATATTTTTTGTCTAATATTATCCTTTTTAAATAATCAAAAAATGTTTTCTCTCCTTCATTTATTTCTATCAATTCTTTTAATTTTCCCCTATTTTTATCCTTTTCCCCATTTTTATTGTTTTCCCAATTATTTAAAATTGTCATATAATGATGACTTTCAGTTAATGTTAATTTGTGATTCTCAAAATATTCTCCTAAAATTGTTAGCAAATTAATAATTAGACCCCAATTTGTGAATATTTCCGCCCCTTTAAGTCTGTTCAAGTCCTCATAAAATGAAAGAAAAATTTTAATTTTTAGGAAAATTTTATTCGAAATTTTTAAATTGATAAAATATTTTCTGTTCGTAATCTTAAAATATGAACAAAATATTCCTCAAATATTTTTTATTTATTTATTTATTTAACAGACTAACCAATATCTTCAATAAATTCATTTAATTTTTCTTCATCAATCCCCGGCATTTTTGTCATTTTATTCAAAGGTTCGGGCAAATAAGAAATTTTAAAATTTAAATCCTCAATTATTTCCTCCTCTTTAAATAAAGGAAGTGTCATTTTACTTAAATTTATTTGTTTAAATATTGACGGTTTTGTCATAAATTTAAAGGTAACAATCATAAATTTTGTAATCCATTTGCCGTATCTGAACAAAACTTGTAATTTTGGATGATATATTTTATATATCTCATTTTCTTTAATTTCTTGAAATTCTTTATCTGGATGGTCTATTTGTTTTATTGTTCGGTCAATTATAAGACGAACCTTTAATAAAATAAATATTAGAGAATACTACTTTTATTTTGATGAAAATTAAAATTATTTGGCAAATGTCCAGTTGATGTCCTACCTGTCCGCAAATGGGATGCGTATTTTTCTTCCCTTTTCTTGCATTTTTTCCTCTAGGAGTAGCGCTCGCTCATTTTTTTTCTTTTCTGCTATAGTATGCCTTTCGGCACTTAGAAAAAAGGATGAAAATAATTATAACAGTAAAATAAATATAATTTTTATAATAATCAAGAATGAAAAATTTGGGATAAAATTCTCAAATAATTTCAAGAATATCTGAGGGATAAGAACCTTTTATGGGATTGTAATGGAATGATAAAAACCAATAAAACGTAAGGTATCTGGGCAAGTAGGCTTCTGTACTTCACTTTGTGGTGTGTTTGCGCGGTTTTCAGGATTCATAAAAATTTTTTAGTGATTTACGATTGATGCTCATATCCTAACTGGTCTCCTAACTGATCTAGAACAAAGTCATGTTCAAACTTCATAATTATTAGTTTTTGATCTTTTATTTTCACTGTTATAATTATGTTTATCCTTTTTTCTAAGTGCCGAAAGGCATACTATAACAGAAAAGAAAAAAATGAGCGAGCGCTACTCCTAGAGGAAAAAATGCAAGAAAAGGGAAGAAAAGTCTGCATTCCATTTGCGGACAGATAGGACATCAACTGGACATTTGCCAAATTATTTTTTCATTAATTTTAAGTAATTTGTCACCGTATTTAATAATTAAATCTCAAAAAAAATAATTTTAAACATTAAAATACCTCCCTCCTCCAACCTCGATTTACTAGATTAATTGATGGTGGGTAAAATAAAATTTAAATAATTATATACTCAAAGGATTAAACTAGAGAAAATAAATTTAATCTTTACCATCTGTTTATTTTTCATATCGTCACTACTCCACCATTTTTCAACTTTTTCTGCGCCCCATTTAGAGGCAATAATTCCAGCACCAAAAGAAAGAATTTCAGTTGGAGTATTCACAATAATTAAAAAAATCTTTTCAACAGGTTCTTTTATTATTCCTTTGTGAACAGGGAAAAATAAAATTAATAAAACAAGTTGGCTCAATAAAGAGCCAATTCCCATTGAATTAAGTGCCATAGCAGATGTTTTTTGAATGTCCATGGATGCCTCAATTTTTGATTTTATATGTTCACGAAAGGCTAAATCTTTTTCTTCCGATGTAATTATTGGAGATGTTTTTTCAATAAAATGTTTAAATGTTACTTTATGCCAAATTCTATTTCTTTTCTTTTCCCTCCATTCAACTACAATTGTGTTTATATCTGGTTTTGGAAGAAATCCTTGATCATATAATTTATAGAGGGCAGCACGTTGATGATCACGCCATTCATGAAATTCTAAAGGTACCATTGCACCAGAGGTGGATGTTGCTATCTTTAATTTAAATTGAGAACTATTACATAGAAATAACGGTACAACTATTCTCGGGCATGTTTTCAACTTTGGGGAAATAAAGAAAAATCCAGCAAATAGGGCGGAGGAAATCCCCCGATATCCGACCCAAAAATTTCGTACATCTTACGATTCATATGTCTTCTTAGCTAGAAAAATGATTCGGTCAGTAACAATATGTAGTTCTGCGCTGGTATTATGATCAAGGACAGCAAAGGTATGTATATCCGCCGACATATCCAAATTAGAAATCGGGGCGAGACGAGATTCGAACAAAAATTTCGGTTATTGAGTTATCGATATTCTTTGAGATCTCTATTCTCGTTTTCCCTCTAATCTCGATTCTCTCTAATCCAAGCACTGATATATGAAAATTTACCTGATTAGAAGGAACACTTGGAGCCAATAATCTTACTCCCAATCTTTCTGTAATCTTTTCCATTCCTAATATATTATTAAATATGGAACCAGCAGCTGCAATTCTTCCAGCAACAAAAGCATCTTTCAAATTATCAATAAATTTATCCAAACTATCAGGCCAAAATTCTCCTCCCTCAAATGTTACTAATAACCTTTTAATTACAAGAGAATCGAAAGTTTCAGCAACAAGAGGTGTTAAAGAGTAAAGTAGAGCACCAATAATTTGTGCACACAAAATACATTTTGTAAGCAAAACTAATTTAATTAATCCAAACCAAACGCCAAGATCCAGAATTGCAGCAATTAATCCAGCACCACCCATACTCCAAAACATAGCTGTAATTATATCTTTTGTTAATCGTTTGGCGTTATACACTGAAGCAATTATTTGTGCACCCATTCTACATATAAGTAATTTAAATATTAAAATCTTTCAAAAATAATTTATATAAACCTTCCACGGAATTCTTGATGTATCAAATCATCTTTCCCCTCATATCTAAACACAGCTAGTATTGGATCTTTTATTTGTTGACAACTTTCAATTTCCTTATCAATTTTTAACAAATCACCTCTAAATTCAACAAACACTTTAACATTAAATTTTCTAAATTTTTTTATTTTTTCCTTTTTCATAAACTTTTCCAAAACTCTTCTTCCAAATCCAAGTTTTAACCATTCAAATTCTTCATTAATTACTTTATTTATATATTCATCATTAGGTAATATTTCTATTGGCCCTTTTTCAGACGACGATTTTTCTTCTTCAATTTTTTTGCCTTTATCCCTACTTTGACCGGTAATTGGGACAAGTTCAATTTCTGATACTTCCATTTGAGTTTCTTCTTTGTGTTCTTCCTCTCCTTCTTCCACAAGTTTACCTTCTTTTTTCAATCTTTTTTCTATTTTTTTCATTTCCCAAAACATAAATTTCATTATTTTTTCACTTAATTTATTCTCCCATCTATTTATATGATTTCCCCATGGATCGTCTTTTTCCTCCTTTTCAGTGTTTTTGTGTTGTTCTGGCTGTTCAATTATCTCTTCTTCAGATTTCTTTACATAACTTTCTCTAGAATCGTTTTCATCTTTCTGATTTTTCTTTGGAGGCCAAACAAGAAATTTTTTTGGATTTTTGAGGAATTCAATTATTTCCTCATATTCCGCTCCGTTAATCTTGTTGAAACGTTTACTTGACGGTTTAATACTTACTCCAAAATTTACTTCCTAAATTTTATTTAGATTTTAGTTAATTCTCACATTCCATTATTTTTGAATTATTCACCGTATAATTCTAGGAAAAAAGACTTCCCCACACCTCAAGTCTGGTGAACGATTTTGCTCAAAAACGATTCCGAGCTTATTCTGCCTATAAGCCGGAAATTACTAATCCGTTCCCCTTAAATATCTCGATCGTTTAAATTGCCCCCCTAACTTTATTTAATTTTATTTAATTTTCACACCTGAAGGAATCTGAATGGGTGAACTTGTTGTTCAATTAACCTTTTATGACCTTCTTCATCCTTTTTTTCCTCTATTTTCTGATCAAATATGTCCCTTGCTTTTTTCTCCCAATCTTCAATAACTTTCTTCCATTCTTTAATTTTATTTTCCTTCTCTTCAAAGGATTTTAATTTATTTATTTCATCTAGCCATTTCCTTTTAATTGATTTAACTCTTTCTTTAATTTCATCTTTTATTTTAGCATCTACTTTTGCCTTTCCAGACCTTTCCAATTTTTTAATAGCTTCAATGTCTTCGTCTGTTTCGACAATTTGCTCAATAAAAGAACCTCGTTCCGAAGTTGTTTGACTCTAAAAATTAATTAGAATCTTTCTTCCTTTATAGATTAGTAGGAAATTTAACAGAGCTAAATTAAAACTATTCTCTGTCACTTTTATCCCTTATAATATTTTAAAGACTTTCCTGATGAGTAGGGGTGTCAATTATATGGATATAAAACCCTCTAACTGACCATAACTGACCACTGCCTTTTTTATTTCAACTCATCACTCATTCAATCAGACATGCAGAATTTATGAAGTAATTAGACAAAATTGGCGGGAAACTTTCTTAAAAATAGGGGGAAAATGGGAGGAGTTTCCCGCCAATTTTGTCTAATTACTTCATAAATTCTGCATGTCTGATTGAATGAGTGATGAGTTGAAATAAAAAAGGCAGTGGTCAGTTATGGTCAGTTAGAGGGTTTTATATCCATATAATTGACACCCCTACTGATGAGTTTTTAATATAATTTCTCAATGCATTTTTCAAGTTTCTCAAGTTAATGAACTTTCATTTAAAAATAAACTAAAAATAACCTTCAACTCTACATGTGATTGAATAACCGGAATGCTTGAACCTTCAGAATGGACTCGTTTATGTTTTTCTATATTTGAAGAAGATTCAGTGCGTTGTTGAAAAGAAACAAAAGTTGCCAGTTTATTTTTTGTTTCAGGTGATGGTGTAATTCCTGTTGAAGGTGGTGTTGATATTCTAGATTCTTCTTCTACTCCTTCCGGTTGTTCCTCTTCTACACCCTCCGCTCGATTTGACAAAAGAGGCGAATTTACTTTTTCCCCTACAGGTTCCTCTTCTCTCGGTATAGAACTTGCAGGTGACGTTTTTGGCTTTCCAAAAGGGTTTAATTTCCTAAAAAATGTTTTTGCCCCTCCTTTAATATTTTCCCATCGTTTAGCTTTGTTCACCTTTTTCTCTACACTTTTTATAATTTCTCTCAATAAATCTGATGCCCTTTTATATATTCTTTTTCCAATATCTCTTAATCTTTGCCTTTTTTTAATTTCATATTTATATTCTGTTTCCGGTATTTTCTCCCAATTCAATAATACTTTTTTACCAAATCCTTTACTTCCTTTATATATAGCTTCTAACAATACATATGTACTTAATTGGACATCTCCCTCATCATCATCATCGTCAACATCATCATTATTGTCCATTTCCTCCTCTTCCTCCTTTTCCTCCTCATCATTCACTTTTGGTTTCTCATAAACCATTTTCTCTTTGCCAAGTACCAATTCTTTTAAATCGTCTTCTGAAAAAGACAAAGCCGAATCGAGAAGAAATGCTTTTCCAAAAATATTTTTTGGTAAAGGGAACCCAATTTTGCATTTAATATTTGTTGGCATTAAAACATTCTCAAATTGTTCTCTCAAATTTTCTGACATTTTCTTTTTTTGTAAATAAATATATTCTAATATTTTTTCGACAGTTTTATCTTTTGAGGTTATAGATTTACATCCTTTTAAATCCTTTTTTGAATTTTCAGATTCTTCTATAGCCTCTCTTCCCCTTTCTTTTTTTGATAATTTATCATTACAATAAATATCAGCTTCAATCATTTCAGGCATAAAATATTGGGTTTTCCCAACTAATTTTTGAACATATTCTTCTGCCACAACACTGTCTGTTTTAAATTCAGAAAATTCATAATTTCGCATAGACTCAGCAGAAATTGAACTAATTCTTGAAACTCTCCCAGAAAATCCCTGACTTTTTTGACAAGGAACATTTTGTAGCGAAAAAAAGAATAAATAAAATGTTAAAATTAATTTTTTTCGAGTCATCTAAATTAAAAAATTGGAAAAAATTTTGTTTAAATTAGCAATCAAGAATGTTTAAGAATCTTTTATTGCTTCTAGAAAATTAATAAATTTTTTTAAAAAATTTTATTGTTTTAAATTAAAGGTCATTAAAATAAAATAGAGAAAATAGAGAAAATGGAAAAAAATTTCTTTTTATTTGAAAGAGAAAAAATATTTTTAAAATTTATTAGAATAATAAATAAATTCCTAATTATTTAAATTACCGTATTTTCTCTAGTAATCCCCCAGGGGGATTATTTTTCAACCCATCTCTAGAGTGGGGAATTAATAGAGACTGGGGAATTAATAGAGTGGGGTAGAAAGAAGGGGATTATTTTTCAACCCATCCCCAGGGTGGGGAATTAATAGAGCCTGGGGAATTAATAAAGACTGGGGGATTACTAGAGAAAATACGGTAATACATATATTTATTCCATCCAAAAATTAAATAACAGAAAATAATTATACACAATCATTTTATAAAGAATGTATAGGCAAGCTGTTAATAAAAAATAGAAAAAAAATTTTAGAATGAGGAAAGGAGTGGAAATTGTGAATTTAAATAAAAGTATTTATCATGTGAGGACAACTTATGGAGTGAATGATAGAGAAAAACGTTTTCACGTGAATACTCAAAGCGGAAACATAAAAAACATAAAAAAACATAAAGTGCAATTATTTCTTAATTATTTAGCACTTTAAAAAGAAAATAAAGAAAATGTCAATAAAATTAATTAAGAAATAATTAATTTACCTCTTTCTTAATATTTTTTCATTTCACATTAAATAAATTAATTATTTCTTAATTAATTATTTCTTAATTAATTTATTTAATGTGAAATGAAAAAATATTAAGAAAGAGGTTGCACTTTGCGAGTTAATAATCCGGAGACTCGCGGATACGGGCGGTTTGGGATATTAATGCCGCGGCCGCGAAATGTCTGTAATATCAGTCAATATTAGGGTTGCAACCCCGGTGCTTCTTTGACCTTGCAATTTTTGTTTATTTTGTCGAAGAATTCCACGTCCAAAATCGCGATTCTTCAACTTATTGTTAAAAAAACCCGGTCATTTGACATGAACCACGGGTTTTTCTTATGATACCAATTTTACCGCCCGGTAAGGGTTAAACAACCACGAACCACGTTCTTATGATACGGGCCTTGATGGTCGATGGGACCATTCTAATTGACTATAATCGAATATTTAATTAAAAGCTTGGCGCCTAACTGGCCGGCGCCTAATTGGCCGCGCGCCTAATCGGCCGGCGCCTAATCGGTCGCGCCTAATCGTCCCGCGCCTAATCGGGCTGTACCCAATTTCTAGAGTCCTAAATTTTACACAAATTTGTTTTTTTTTAGTTGTGTTTTTCTTATTTTTTATACATAGGTATGTATAAAGATACGTAAAACTTTATTTTATTTTTCTACAGATATTACTCAACTTTTCTATTTATTTTAATGGATTGGGTTTTTGGAAAGCCAAATGAGAAAGGTTTATATATTTTTATTTCTAAATTAATCTGTTTATTTATTTTCAAGAGATCCAACGAAAAGAGAAACGTGAATTGAGAACAGCTACAAGAGAATTAAATTTAGATTATCGTCAATTAGAAAGGAAAGAAAAAGAATTGGTTTTGATTTTTAATTTAATTTATTTAAATTTAATTTTTAAGGAACAACAAATTAAACAATTGGCAAAGTCTGGACAAAAAGATGTTTGCAAAGTGTTAGCTAAACAACTCGTACAAATACGCAATTTAAAAACTAAAAATATTGGGACGAATGCTACAATTACTTCAATATCCTCAAAGAACAGGTTTTTAAATATTTTTTAAAAGAATTAACGAATTTTGGGAATAGCTCATTTTATAATTAAGGCTTTTTTTTATTTCATTACTTCCAATATTTTTTGTAAATCTTTCATATAACTTTTGGAGTATGATGTCAAAAAGTAATGCTTTTACGCCCCCCCCCCTTTTCCCGGTTCCCTGACCATTTTGAGCAGAAAAGGAGAGGGTGGTTGACGTCAGCCGAAGTATTAACTTATTCTGCTATTACGCGTCCAATATTTGTGTTCTTCTTATTTGTGTTATCATTTGATTTTAAATATTCTATCACTTCAAATATATTTTTTATTTTATAGACAAGCTCAAAGTTTAAATACAATGGCTAAAGCAATCGGGACAACGGCTTCTACAATGCAACAAGTAAATGCCCGAATGCCTGTACATAAATTGGCGGGTCAAATGCAAGAGTTTGGAAAGCAGCAAGCTTTGATGGACATGAAAGGGGAATTAATTGACGAGACTTTAGATTCTATGTTAGAAATGGATGATGAAGATGCTGAACAAAGAGTTATTGACCAAGTACTGGATGAAATTGGAATTGAGACAAAACAAAAGGTTTTTTCAATATTTTAATTTGGCTAGGGGGTAGAACTAATTTTTTGTTGTTTTTATAAACTTTTTATATTATAGGTAACATAAGGAATTTTTTTAAAATATGACAAGAATCTCTTATATTAAAAATTAATATTTTATTATTTTTTAGTTATCAAATATTCCAACAGTTCGTGACGGTTTGGCTTCATCAAGTGGAAATGACATTTCTGATAAAGAATTGCAGAAAATGCTTGCTGGGCTGAGAGGTTAATCAAACTTACATAAATTTAAGAGGACATTTCTTTGCCATTATGTAAATAATTTTAATTTTATAAATTTTTAAATATCCTTTTGGTTTTGGATTAAAAATATTGAAAATTAGATTTTTGACTGAAAAATTGAATTTAGGCTGGAATTAATTTCGAATTGGATTTTTGTTATGTTTAAGCAATGACCCCTTCCCCTCTGAATTTTTAAAAAATTAATTTTCCTTATTCAAATCTCCGTTTAAATTAAAAATTTCTTATATATCTGGCCTTGAGAGCTGATAAAATGATTTGAATTAAAATAGAAAGTTAAGTTAAAACTTAGATTTAAATAAACTCCGTTATTATTTACGACATTAAAATAATTTTTGTTATTTTGATGATGTTTTTATTCATCATTATTTAGACTATAAATTTTAATTTACGGATTCTTTTGCAAATACTTTAAAGAATCCGTTAAGTTATTTGAAAAAAAGAAAGAAAATATTTTAAGAGATTTTAGAGAGAATCCTATTTTAAAAATTCTTTATTTGATCATTGAAAGGGAAATTGAGGAATTTTTGGGATTTTTGGTGTTTTTTTTTTGTTTCTTTTATGTCAATTAATTTAACAATTCTTTTTTCTAAATATTTTTATGAATCCTTTAAAAAAGCTTTCTTTATATTCCTTTTCCATTTTTAGTTTACAATCCACGTTTATCTCATCTTTGACTTCCTTTTTTCGTCACAAATAGTGTTTAAATTCAAATCTAGGAATGTTTTATTTATTAAAAAAATTTTGTAATAAAATTCCTTTCTTTTTAACGTCAGCAATTTTTATCTAAAAATAATATTTATATGCGCATTCATTTATGTTTTGGACATTTAAAGTGGTGCTTGGATATATCCATTAAAACATTCCTTTTTGCTTAAAAAAGGAGAAAGATTATTTTATTTTTAAAAGATTATTTTTTGCCTTTATAAAAAGAGGAGGAATATTCCCCCTTTTTAAATTAAAATAAATACTATTATTTTAACGTCATTAATTTCAAAAATCATTTTTGTTGTTAAAACAAAAGTTATTATATAAATATATCTGTAAATACAATAATAAATTCATTTCTCGTTTATTTTATTTTAAACATTTTGACAAACATTTTCTCTCCTTAAAAAATTTCTCCATAATTCTTCTTGCTATTTTAGACACATATAATAACATTACATACAGACTTCGATTTTAGATATATCCTTAGATTCGAAAAATCTTATTGCTCAGGTATCTCCCCACCCACCGGTCGACTTTAAAAAATTTATCTTACTTAAACTAGGATGTATGTAATTTTAGACGTATTTAAAAGAAAGTTCCGCTTGTAAAAGATTCTTACAGATCCACAATCAGTGTTCATAATCTCGTACCAAAATTCGTACTCGTACTTTGGTACGAAATACAAGTACGAGCAGATAAAATAGGCTGTTACGGAGTAAGAGGCCAAAATTAGGGGGGTACAAGTAGTACGAGCAAAATTAAAAGTTATGTTCACAATTCTCCCTAAAACCTATTTTCATTCTCTCCAGTTTTATTTTCCTTCTATATAAAATAAGGCTTTAATTATTTTATTTTCAAACTTTTTTAAAAACATTTTTAATGGCCTGTTAATTTATACATTCAATGTAAATAATTATAATAAAAAATTTTTTTAATTATGTATATAAGATTATAAACATCATTTTCATCGTATTATCCGCTCCCATTTATTGCTTCCCTCCCCCGCGCAAAAAAATAAAATATTAAAAGCTTGCTAATGTATAGGCATTTACTCTTTTAAATTACGGGATAGATATGGACTTCTTCATTTAAAAAATTTTAAAACAAGAAGATTATTAAAATGTCAAACGAATGACGAGCGAATTTATGCATATAACTTAATTTTTTATTGTAATTTTAACAAAAAAATTTCCTTATATTTTCACAAATATTTTCACAATTAAGTTAAATCAACTAAACTTTACAAAATTTATTCCAAAAACTTACGATTTTAAATAAATTATTTAAAGTTTTAAAAATTGAAAGTTTATAAAATAGAGGGATGACTAAAAATGTTATTTAAAATTAATTTCTAAAAAGATTAACAAAGATTAGAAATTAATAGACCATTAAAAATATTTAGAAAAAAAGGAAGTTTGGAAATAAATTAAAACCTGTCAATTATTATTTTTAAAAAGTTTCTTCTTTCTTAATTCAAATAATGTTATAAAAATTAATTTAAATTAATTTTCTTTTTATTTTTATAAATTAGGAACACTCAAAATAGAAATTCTCTTTTAGTGAAACAAAAATTAATTGCCATTACCACAAACATATTTATAGTAAATTCTTCACTCTTTTTGCGTTCATATTCATCCTTCATTTGGATTTTTTTTATTTTTATAAATTAAATCCTCAATCTTTTTTTCATTTTTTATAAATATTTATAATTTTTAAGATATTAAAGATTTTATTTATTCTCTCATTTATTAACTAAATTATTCAACAAAATTTATATTATTCACAAATAAATGGATACATTATTTTCACCTTCTCGGCGAAGTTGGACTATTGGCAATTTTAAGTAAGGATAAAAAAATAATTTATTTTTATTCAAAAAACAGTTACTATGTATTTATTCTGTTAATTACTAACCTTTTAAGTTTAAAAATATTTTTTTAATTTAATTCTCTTTTAAGAAAACTTACTTCACCAAATTCAAATAACCTTCAAAATTATGAGAAATCCAAAAATATTATTAACGACGACGAAAATTCATATGAAAAAGGAATATTAAAAAGAGGGGGAAGGAGAAGTATTTTGAAGAGGGTCTCGACTTGCGAAGAAATTGATGATTTAAATAAACAAAATAAGGAAGTAGAATCTGTACAAAAGTCAAAAGAAATAATACAAAAAGATAATGGAAGTAATGGAATAATAAAAACACGTGGTGCATGTGGAAATAAAAGAAAAGTTTTGCTAAGAAAGGTGAAAGAAAAAAAATATTTTTTGAGGATTTTATACTAAATTTAATGTTTTATACTAAATTTTACTAAATTTTTTTTAAACTCATGAAAATATTTATTTACTCGTAACTATCAATTTAAGAGAGTTGTCAAAAAAGGGAAAAAAGCCTAGTCTTTTCTTCAGCCGGAACTGAAGAAAATATTAAAATCTCGAATACTTGGACTATTCAAAATTTAAAAATTCCTAATTTCTTAAATTTCACTTTAAAATTGAACAAAATTTTAAAAAATTCACTTATAACTTTATAGTAAATATAAATTATTTTTTCAGTTAAGTCAAGCAGCACTAGAAGAAATACGTTCAAGAATGATTAAATTTAGTGAATATGTTGAAATCAGTGAAATAGAAAAATATGACAGAAAAGGGGATAAACCTTGGAAAAGAATAACGCCGGAACAAAAAGAACAAATTAAACGAGAACTTAATGATTTTAAAGCAGAAATGGATGTACATGAAATGGCACGAAGATTTACTCGTTTTCATAAAGAATAAATTGAGAAAAAATCTTAAATATTTTTTTGAAAATTTGACAATATTTATTTTTGTCTTTCAAAATGTGTCCAAAATTATCAATTTATAAACACATTTACCCAAAGTGTTTTAAGATCTTACATTTTAATACTCCAGACTAAATTTAGCTTAAATAACCAGAAGATTAAATGTAATGGGATTGGGCCAGTCAACGACAATGCTATAACTAAATTAAAAAATATAGCAATTCTGTCTTGTCAGACCCGAAGTACCGTGCTAATGAAAAAACCACAATATTCCTTTATTTTTTATTAAAATTAAAATAATTTTACAAAAAATTGTTAATATAATATCTATGACATTATTTTAGAAATATTAATAAAATTATTGAGGGAAAATACAATTTAAAGCCTCATTTAAAGTAATGGCTGTAATTCCCCAAATCACTCGTCGTTTTGGGGCGCGTTCTTCAGTGCTTGAGGGAATAAGAGGTATCACATTCTCAACAACAAAAACAGGCAATTTATAAAAGAATGGAAGACCATCACGGAGTGGGGCATTCATTCTAACAAAAATTTTTAAATTTAAAAATTATTCAAAATTACCTAAATGAGGTAAAACGTCTCTGGTCCAAAAGTTCGGAAAGAGAAACCAAAAAGACACCCTGAACCTCATCTTCTTGAAGAATAAGTTTAGAACACAAGGAAGTTGAAGTAGGGCAGTCAGTCAGAGAAGAAACAAAAGGAGTCGTCACTCCACTCGAATTACGAAAAAGAATTGGCGGTAATTCGCCCCAAACTTTCTTTAAAAGTTAAAATTTAGGTAGATTATTTAATTTTAAAGAAAACCAAATATTCCCCTCGCAATCCAATTTCCTCTTCCACTTCACGCAGTGCTGCTTCCTCGAGAGACTCGCCTGATTCTACCGCACCTTTTCAAAAATAATTTGAATTAGTTTTAGGGCATAAAGTCGGGCAATTTTCCGAAATAAAAACCAACCTAACAATAAGCCTAGTCACTTACCAGAGGCCCCTAAATATTTATAAAATTCTCACCACCGGGAACAGAAATTTCATTAGCATGTTTCTTCATCTTTGCTGCTCTGTGTGTCAATAAAACATAAGTACCAGCTTTTTCTTTCCCGCCATTCGGAAAATCAACTAAAATCACCATCGTTGCAAATTTTCTAACACTCATGGAAGGTGGAGTTAATAAAGGATTTAATTCATTTTGTAAAGTTGGTTGTGGAATAAATTTGCGAAAATTTTCTCGCCAAGCAAATAGAGGTTCACCAGTTGTTTTAGCATTTGAAAATGAATGATATATAAAATAGGGAGGGAAAATTGTTCTATTACGGAGAATATGCCTCATCAAAAAATGTATAAAAAAATTAAAGTAAAATTTAAAAATATATAATGAAAAATAACAGAAAATATAGAGAAAAAATTGATTAAAAATTTAATTTAAAAAAAACAAATAAATGAAAATTTAAACGCTATTTTGTTTTTTTCTGAGTTGTCTTCTTCCCACGACTAACTCCAAGAAGATCAAGCAAAGGTTCAGCCATCTAAATGAGAATAACTAGATAAAAATAAATTATTTATTAAAAACAACCTTTTTAATAGAAACGATTTTTGGGCCTATTTGAGATAAACGTTGTTCTTTCCCTTTAATGTCACTCAATAAAGCGCTTTTTCGACCTTCTAGCTCATTTAAATTTGATAGCAAACTGTTAAAAAATAACAGATGAAGGTAAATATTAGGTCAAAGGAGATAATTATAAAAATTTAAATTAAAAAATTTGGCAGATTAGTTCCAGTAATAATGCATAAAAAGGATATATTACCCCTGAATGGAATTAAAAAAACCTTTTGCGCTCATTTAATTCATTATTTAATCGTTGCAAAAATAATTGATGATCGTCCAATTTTTCTTCTTTATCGTGGTTGTCTGTCATTTCTTTACAGTTTGAAGATAATTCTTCAGAATTAACCAATTCAATATCATAAATATCCGCTCTTTAAAATTAAAAAAATAAGATTTCTGGTGGAAAACGTTGGAGAGGATAAAATTATAATTGCATTATTCAATTAAATTGAAAAATTAAAAAACTCCAAACCTAAAATCTAAACAAGTTTCAATATTCTTTTTCATATGAGCAATTTCACTAGAAACATTTTGGAGAGACAAATAATGATCTTCAACCTTTTGACGAACTTCAGCCAACTTTGTATTTGCGTGTTTATTTCGAAAAGTAAAAAGACGATTCATATTACGTAATTTAACAGCCAAAATCAAAGCTGAGCTAAAAATTAAAGAAATATAAAATAAATTTAAAAAACATTTAAACCTTCTCTCATGACTTGATTTGCTATGTGTTGGATGTTTATCTTGATTTGAATTCAAATTAGAGCGTATTTCCACAAGTATTTTCCTTACATCCTCACAAATTTTATCAGTATCCAAATGCTTACTTAATTCATCTTCAAGTTTAACAAAATTCTAAAAAGTTTGGGAAAATACAAATAAAAATATTGAATGTTTTTACCCTCAATGAAGCAGAAGATAAAGCATTATGTTTTGATTTGCTGCTACTTTTAGATCTTTTTGAACTTAAAGGGGCCATAGAAATAACAAAATTAAATAAGATCAATATCTAAATAAATAAAAAAGTCTAAAATAATAAAAATTAAATCATAAAAATTTGACAGATGATTTAATCTGACAGATGGTATAATGACATTTTTAAATAATCTAGTCGTTTGATCTTATGTAATTTAACAAATTGAAATTTTATAGAGTTAGACAACGAGAAATAGCACGTAAATTATTAAATTAACACTTTGAAGATAATTTCTTTTTGTTTCTTTTTTATTTCATTTTAGCTTTTTATTTTGAAAAATTTTTAAATTTATGACTCATTTTTTTATTTTTTAGCTTTTGTTTATTTTATTAAATAGCTAATTTAGAGTGTTATTCTTAAAAAATGTCAGTTTCATGGGGCACACAATATGCTAAATTGAAAACAAATCTTCGTCTTGCTGCAAATAGATTAAGATTGCTTCAAAAGAAGAAAACTGAACAAGCAATTAAAGCAAGAACGGAAATAGCCGAATATTTAAATTGTATAGTTAATAATCTAAATTTAAAAAAATATTTTAAAATTTTAGCTGATAAAGAAGACCGTGCACGTATACGTGTTGAAACCATTATAAGGGAGGACTTTGTTGTTGAAGCTTATGAATTGTTAGAAATGTGTGTTTATTTAATTTTTGATTTTTGTTAATTTTAAACTTTGCAGGTATTGTGAGTTGCTTTTAGCCAGATTTGGTATTATCCAACAAATGAAGTCTGAATTTTTTAAAATTAATTTTGTATTCATTCATTTCTAGGGACCTTGATGATGGCATTGCCGAAGCAGTAAGCAGTCTTTTGTGGGTTGCTCCTCGATTTGGACATGAAATTTCTGAGTTTAAGGTTTTCATTCCTTTAATTTTTAATTAATCTATTTCGTTTTTATAGGCTATTAGTGATGAATTAACACATAAGTATGGCAAGCAATTTGCAGAGGCTGCCAGAATGAATCAATTGCCAGAGCCAAGCAGAGTTTCACCAAAGTTGGTTCAAAAACTGTCTGTCAATGCTCCATCTAAATTACTTGTCGAAAAGTTTGTTTTTAATTTTATACTTTGAAGATTATTTATTTTTAGGTATTTAATCACAATTGCTCAATCTGCCGGTATTGATTTTACACCTGACCCTAAGGTTATGCGAGATGATGATGACGAGGTTGCTCGAGCTGAACGCAATCTCATCAACTTTATGAATGAGGTTTTTTTCATTTTTTTTATTAAGAGAAAACATGCTAAAAGGAGCAATATGGATGGAATGTCAAATCAAGCGACGATCGCAACCTAAACAATGGCAGTGGACCCGGAAGCGATGGAGGATTTTCTGGTGGGAGTGGTGGAGGTAATCTCCATGCTGATAATGCTAGCACAATTTCTTCGCATCTTATTGGAGGAACCACGATTGGTGGAGGCGGTATCCTTTCTAACAATAAGAATGGAGAGAATAAAACTACTTCAAATTCTTATCCTCCATTAGGTATTCCGCCTCCGGAATACGCTCCACCTCCAATGGCACCACAGCAAATTCCTCTTGGATATGGGCATAGTCCAATTCCAAATGTGCATCCAATTGTAAATGCCAATGCACCAATTTATCCACAACATCAACAGGTTATTTGCATTTTATTATTTTTTAATATTTTGTATTTCAGCACTTTGATCATCCACACTATGAACACGTTTATGAAACAGTACCTCCTGTTGGTCCACAGGATGCTGATGAAGGTTTATTTTAGTTTTCTAACATTATTCTAAATCTAATTATTGTTTTTAACTTTGAATTTTTTCCTTCCCTGTTCTCCGTTAATTTATGTGGTAAATTTCTATTTTTATTACTTCTTTTTAGACTTTCTTCTTCCAAAATTTCCGGAGCCGCCAAAAGGCATTCCTTCACCTTTTCTTGGTAATGGCGAAACAAAACAAATGCCGCCTCCTACGACGAAAAATGGTGCTGGTGGCAGTGGTAATCCTAACGATGATTTGGATTTTGATGCACTTGCTCGTAGATTCGAAGAACTTAAGAAGCGTATTTAACACAATTTTTTAAATGATAAGAAGTATGACTTATTGACATGTAACATTTTATTGTACTTATACTTACACAAATATAATTATATTCTGTGTCTTTTCATAAACTCTTAAAAGAATAATTGTTTTTTTGGTAAAATTTCCTTTTTATTTTTTTCATTTTTTGATTGATTACACTTTGCTTCATTAGTTCCTTCAGTCAATGTTTCCTGACTTGCAATATTGTATACCAGTTGAATCGAAATCCGTACATTTCCTCAAGTTGCCCGATGAGTTTTACCAGGAAATCTTGGTATTTCGTTAGATCTCTAAAATTGTTTAAAATATTTAAATCATTTTTAGAAACGAATATCTTCCTCTAAATCTCGCATTGTTTTTGCAGCACTTTATCTTGGCACAGGACATAAGGAGCAGCAAATTATTTCAAGATTACAAACGGCATGTTCTGAAAATGAAGAATTGGAAGTTTCATTCCTTTTGGATTACTTTCGAGGTACTAGAGGCGAACCTAACGACAGTTCTACTTCTATTCTAAAACCTTTGCTGGAGAATAAAAATGTTCAGGTTGGAATATTTCATTTGCACTCCTCCGGTATGGAATTATGACGGATTACCATTATGTGCATATTAAGAGGAAGAGATGAATTTTTAAAATCTAGCTTTAGGTATCTCTATTCCATACACCAGAAATGCGGGGTTTACTTAAATTTTTGCTGCCTGGAAGGTTAAATGAAGTTATCGGAGTTCAACACATGAAGTTCTTTATTTTTGATGATTCAATAATTATATCAGGGTATTTTCTTAATTCTATATATTTTTAAAGATATAAATTATTTAAGATTTTCAGAGCAAATCTTTCTGATCAATATTTTGATAATCGTCAAGACCGTTACATGGTTGTTGAAGATTGTCCTAGACTGGCTGATTTTTTCCACTCAATTTCTACTATAATGTCAAAACATTCCATGCAACTTGACAAATTTGGCAAACTGAATTTCTTTGGATCAGCTTCCATTCATCCATTTACAGGTTATTTTCAGATCATGAGTGTACATTACAAGAGAAATCTTTGCCCAATGTTTTGGTTTTTCTGTCATTTGCATCGTATAAAATGCACTTTTTGTACATTAATAAAATAATTTAGATTTTATTATCTTCTTTTTGATTTTTTAGGATCAAATGAAGAAATTCAAAAAAGTATTAAAACTGAAATTTTTGAATTATTTGACAAGTGCAAAGGCAATGTGAATAATTTAACAAATGACACGTTTATTTATCCCTTTCTACAAATGGGTGTTTTTGATATTAAACAAGAAGTTCGATTTTTGAGAAATTTGTTTAATAAAGAGGTTCATATTTATTTTTGGATTCTATTTATTTTTTAAATTTTAAAAGGAGAACATAAAAGAAATAAATTTAATTACTGCTTACTTTAATTTATGCGATGAATATGCCGATTGGATGTTACAAAAGCGTCCTTTCTTAGTAAACATTGTTTTTGGCTCATCTCGAGTAATTTTTTAAGCTTATCATAAAATTTTTATTTTATAGACAAATGGCTTTTATGGTGGAACTGGTCTATCTGGTTCTGTTCCATTACTTTATCTGCAAAATTCACTCGACTTTATTCGAAAATCAAAAGAACAGGGATTTGAAAAGTCGCCCTTTACATTTATGGAATGGGACAGGGATGGTTGGACTTTTCATGCAAAAGGTCTTTGGATTGAATTTCTAAATTCAAAAAGAATTGGAACGGTGATTGGATCATCAAACTATGGTTATTTTTCAATTAGTTTTTAGATTAGTTCACAAATGATTTTAAAACTGAGAATTTTGACGTTTTTAGAAAAATTGAAAGTCCTAAAAGCGGTAATTTCTAAATACGAGTAATTTTTTTTACAAATTCTCCCCAACGTAAAAAAAGTATTTTACTAAAATCTAAACCAAAACCCATTTTATAAATCTTAGTAACTGAAAGCCGCAGGGTGAATCCTGCCCGCTGGCTAAACTTTTGCTAAACTCTTACTATATTTATTTTAAAGGATTTCGTTCTTCTCAAAGAGATTTGGAGGCACAAGTATTGCTTGTTACTGAAAATGATGCGCTAAAGCAAAAAATTATCGAGGTTTTATGCATAAATTCTTTACTTTTAAATGTTTTAGGAAAGGCAATATCTTCTAGAACATGCTCAATCAATTGAAATTGATGCTTTTCTTAAAAGGGATATCCTTGTTTCAAATTGGGTAAAATATTTTGCACGAATATTCAGAAATTTCTTTTGATAAGAATAATTTTGTTTTTATTCTTTAATAGCCTTTTTGCAAATAAAAGATTTTATATTCAATTTGCTTTTTCTAACAAGTTGTTTTTTCTTTTAATTATTTGATTATTTTAAAAATTATGAAGTTTTATGTTTCATAGATTTTTTCTAACAAATGGCATCAAGACTTTTAACGAGGTTATACTCTTTGATAAATTTTTAAAAATAATTTTTATATTTTAGATTCTCTTCACCCATTATGATTATTCGTAACAAATCGAAAGAAGTTGCAAAAGACAAGAAAGATGAGAAAGTATATCAACTTTGGGAGTTCCTTGACAGACCTGATAATTGGGGTATGAAGGAATTGTCACTGTCTAGAAGACCAGGACGTTCTTGGTTTGGAATTTAAAAATATTGATTAAAATAAAAAAGGCCTTTATTGGGAATTTCTAAACAGAAAATAAAAGAATTTTCTGAAACATTCCAGAAATAGGTGATTTATTGTTTATCATATCCAGAATAAATTCAATTATCTCCGATAATCTACACACTACCAATTAAACTAATTTTTATAGGACTGCCGATGAACTTCGTCTTAAAAGCAATTCTGACTTGCACAAACTTTGGTATGTCCTTTTGAAAGAGAGGAATATGCTTCTTACAATGCGAGAAGCATACAAGATTAGACATATGGAATTACCTAATCCTGAAAGGATTGATCGAGTTAAAGAGGTTATTGATTATTTAAATTTTAAAAATTAATATTTATTTTTATAGAGTATGGACAATATTGAAGTTGTTGTGCATGAACGTAACGATGCGTATCTTAAATTAGAAACTGGCAAAAGTGCCTCTCCACCCAGAAGAAAGATTACATCCTTTGCTGGTTTTACCTATGAAGTATCGGCTAATGAATATTATGGACAACCAGAAGTGACTGGAGTTAAAAAGGAATATGAGGTTCCTATGCTAGACGATAAGGCCTATTTGTTTCAGGTTAATTCGAATAATTAAAAAATGGAATCAAAAATTAATTTGAAGTGTTGTTGAATTTTTAGCAATATTTTTCAGATTCAATAAGAAAATTTTATTCCTACACAAATTTAGGTGAGAGGGAGACTTCTTCAGAGCTTTGTCATTCGGAATTCAAATTGAAAGTTTAACTTGTAAATTTAAGGTGTATTCTATTACAATAAGGGAAATTTTGACTTATAGGGGACTTTTTTGCGTGGACGGAGCTCGTAACTTAATCCTATTCCTATCATCGATGAGGTGGGCGTGCCTGGCTCCTTCAGCAACGACAAAAATCTCCACGGAGACTAGGCAAGGAGCTAAAACAAACGAGCATAAATTTGTCAAATCAAGACATATTTTGTTGATTTTGGTGTCATTCGACTTAGCTCGACGAGTTCTTTCGAATGAGCTAATATTTACATTTTCGAATTTTTCACCCCAAAATGACCTTACTCCCCCCTTCTCTTTTTCAAACTTCAGGGGTCTGTAACTAGGTCCCTGATTGTCGGACAGAAACCATTCACCCCTCATTCAACTCAGATTGCAGAGCTCTTTCGAATGACACCTCATACGTCAATATCCGTCCACGCAAAAAAAGTCCCCTATAAGTCAAGAGTGCCACAATAAGTAGTATTTTCTTCCACAAATTTCGTATTCGAAAATTTTGGTGTATTATTCAACAAAATATATTTTTAGAAATTATGGAAAGAAAAGGAACACCTGAAAGAACAGATTCGACTTCAGGACGAATATTTGCTCGAGGATCCAGACAGATCTGAAAATCCTGAGTAAGAAATCTTTACATACTTTCAAGTTTAAAATTTAAATATTTATAGACTTTTGCGCGGACTTAGGCGACATTTCGATCGTGTAGAAGATCTTCCAGAACAAGTAGTTGCTAGACGAAGAAAAGAAAAACTGAATATTGATAAAATACAAGAAGAAAAGGCTATTTAAATAATTATTTTGTTTTTTTGTTTGATTTAATAAAATTTTCTAAATATTTTAGTTTGCTTTTTGTAAAATTTTCAAATTTAATTTAGTATATTTGTGTTTTTTAAATAGGTATGCTTACTTCATATATTTAGAAAAATTCTAAAAAATCAAATTAGAAGTCAGGAAATTCTTTAAAAATGGATCCTGCTGCGATTAATAGAGAAGAACCTGCTGCGATTACAACACCTATAGAAGTTTGGGTCTGTTTTTAGTTATGTTTTGGGTTGTTGTTTTTCACAAAATCTTTCGTTAACTAAGTCAAAATTTTTAATTGAGACCTGTACAAAATCTGGTTTGATAACGATAATCTTAATTTTTAATTTAAAGGAACGTGTTTTTGATCATGTGGGTTTCTCTTCAATAGTAAAGTTTGGAAGTATTTGTAGAAATTGGAGAGATATGGCTATACAGTTAATATGGGGAAATCTGACTGACATTAATTTTTCGCCTGATTTTATTTATTACCGACGAGCAAGAAATATTGAAAAATTCAGAATTGGACAACTTTCTGCAAGTTTTATTTATTTAGGGGTTTGTTACAGGTTAGGTAAGAACAAAATAAAAAAGGAAAACTAAATTCAGAAGATGAAATGAAATGCCAAATCTACGGAATCATCTATTTTTAGGATTTTCATGAGTGGGGATTACTGAATTTTAGTTTACGAGGGAGATCTGAGGGTCGCTACTAAGAACTCTAAAGTAGAGATCTTTTTCCTTTCAGGTTTCTAAAATGAGACAATTTTTCATATTATGTCAATATTTGGAATATTTTCGAATTGTTAAAGAAATTAATTCCACAACGTTTGTTGGTCGATATTTTTACTTAATGAATAATGTAAAATATATCTCCATTGAATTCGCTGTGGATTTTCACTATCTCGTATTAATTGAAGAACATTTCTCGTATAAATTAAAATCTCTTGGTTTGGTCCTACATAATGATGTATATCTTTATTAATTTAATTGATTTCTTACAACTTTTCATACAGAGAAATACCCTTAGTGCTGCAATAACACTTATACAGAAATGTAGGAAACTTGAATGTCTGCGCATCAATAGATTTAATGAACTAGCTAAAAAAGATTTGATTATTCAGCTTTTTCCTTCAACATTAAAATATTTATATATATCTAACTCCGACTCTGACGAGTATTTGGAGGTCGCTAAGGCAATTAATCGGGATAGATTCTTATTGTACGTTCGTGCTAATCAAATTTATTCTCAAGCAGTCATGTTTAGGTATATTTTTCATAAAATATGAAAATATAAATTATTTTTTAGTTACCACCCTATATTCTATATTTCTATTGGAAAGGATTTTTTAACTTCTCATCCAAATTTATTCTCACTGCGTGTATTAAAAATTCAAGATTGTTCTCTTTCGGAGGTATTAGTTATTGCTTTTTTATTTAAAGTTTTTTAGACCGATCTGGAAACTCTTGCTAATTGTTGTCCAAATCTTGAACATCTGGATTTTAGTTTCGAAAATTATTTAGATGAGCCATTACAATTACTTGAATTCAAAGATTTTCGTCAACTAAGAAAACTTTGTTTATTTAAAAAGCTTTCTTCACTTTCAATTTTAATGTTATTAAAGAATTCATTTGGAAATGAAGTACCCTTTCATGAAGTTTTTTGATTAATCTCAACTAATAATTAATTTGCAATTTTTAGTGCTCACTTGAAGATGGAGGTTTAAAAATTGAAGATTTTTTCCTTGAGCTTCTAATTAAGCTTAATTCTATTACTCCTTTGAGAGTAAGTTCGTTTGGTTAAATTTTACTAGGAACATTCATGAATAGGATATAGTTTAGTCGAGGGCCTGCGCCGGAACGGGTCAAATGATATGTTAATCGATTCGTCTCGGCGAGCTGAGTCGAACGGTACCACTCTCCAGGTGCGGAAATGCCTATAGGCCGAGATGTAGGTCCCCAAACATCGAAAAACCATAGGGGGAGTAAGCACTATCATTCAAAAATTCGAATTTTTCACCCCAGAATTGTGCCTAATCCACCCTATGGTTTTTCGATGTTTGGGGACCTACATCTCGGCCTATAGGCATTTCCGCACCTGGAGAGTGGTACCGTTCGACTCAGCTCGCCGAGATGAATCGATTAACATATCATTTGACCCGTTTCGGCGCAGGCCCTCGACTAAATACAGCCCATGAATATACCAATCATGTCGACAAAATTAGCTCGTCGAGCTGATTCGAATGACAACAAAAATATGGACCGATCAACTTATATGAGCTGAGATTAGCGTCAAAAACGTTATTCGGGACAATTTAAATTTATATTTAGGGAGTTTTTAGAAAGGTTTAAATGTGGATTTTGTTTGAGTTTATCGGTTCCGGAACTGTCAATAACCGGACCGCGGAATCGTTCGATTTTTCGGAACCGAGAAAACTGTTTAAACTTCTAATAATTCTAGTGATTAAATTGTTTTCAATTTTTAGAATTTAGAAATGCGCGAATCTCACTTTTATTATTTTAGAAGAAGCTATTTATTGAAAATCTTCACAAAATTACAAGTAAAATTTATTTTAATATTTTTCAAAAAAATATAATTTTTAGGCCTTAGAAACATTCAAATGTAGAATTCTATTTGATGATTATCATTTTATTTGATGATTATCATTTGACTTGATGATTATCATTTTGACATATCATTTGACCCGTTTCGGCGCAGGCCCTCGACTAAATACAGCCCATGAATATACCAATCATGTCGACAAAATTAGCTCGTCGAGCTGATTCGAATGACAACAAAAATATGGACCGATCAACTTATATGAGCTGAGATTAGCGTCAAAAACGTTATTCGGGACAATTTAAATTTATATTTAGGGAGTTTTTAGAAAGGTTTAAATGTGGATTTTGTTTGAGTTTATCGGTTCCGGAACTGTCAATAACCGGACCGCGGAATCGTTCGATTTTTCGGAACCGAGAAAACTGTTTAAACTTCTAATAATTCTAGTGATTAAATTGTTTTCAATTTTTAGAATTTAGAAATGCGCGAATCTCACTTTTATTATTTTAGAAGAAGCTATTTATTGAAAATCTTCACAAAATTACAAGTAAAATTTATTTTAATATTTTTCAAAAAAATATAATTTTTAGGCCTTAGAAACATTCAAATGTAGAATTCTATTTGATGATTATCATTTTATTTGATGATTATCATTTGACTTGATGATTATCATTTTGACATATCATTTGACCCGTTTCGGCGCAGGCCCTCGACTAAATACAGCCCATGAATATACCAATCATGTCGACAAAATTAGCTCGTCGAGCTGATTCGAATGACAACAAAAATATGGACCGATCAACTTATATGAGCTGAGATTAGCGTCAAAAACGTTATTCGGGACAATTTAAATTTATATTTAGGGAGTTTTTAGAAAGGTTTAAATGTGGATTTTGTTTGAGTTTATCGGTTCCGGAACTGTCAATAACCGGACCGCGGAATCGTTCGATTTTTCGGAACCGAGAAAACTGTTTAAACTTCTAATAATTCTAGTGATTAAATTGTTTTCAATTTTTAGAATTTAGAAATGCGCGAATCTCACTTTTATTATTTTAGAAGAAGCTATTTATTGAAAATCTTCACAAAATTACAAGTAAAATTTATTTTAATATTTTTCAAAAAAATATAATTTTTAGGCCTTAGAAACATTCAAATGTAGAATTCTATTTGATGATTATCATTTTATTTGATGATTATCATTTGACTTGATGATTATCATTTTGACATATCATTTGACCCGTTTCGGCGCAGGCCCTCGACTAAATACAGCCCATGAATATACCAATCATGTCGACAAAATTAGCTCGTCGAGCTGATTCGAATGACAACAAAAATATGGACCGATCAACTTATATGAGCTGAGATTAGCGTCAAAAACGTTATTCGGGACAATTTAAATTTATATTTAGGGAGTTTTTAGAAAGGTTTAAATGTGGATTTTGTTTGAGTTTATCGGTTCCGGAACTGTCAATAACCGGACCGCGGAATCGTTCGATTTTTCGGAACCGAGAAAACTGTTTAAACTTCTAATAATTCTAGTGATTAAATTGTTTTCAATTTTTAGAATTTAGAAATGCGCGAATCTCACTTTTATTATTTTAGAAGAAGCTATTTATTGAAAATCTTCACAAAATTACAAGTAAAATTTATTTTAATATTTTTCAAAAAAATATAATTTTTAGGCCTTAGAAACATTCAAATGTAGAATTCTATTTGATGATTTACCATATGATGAAGATTTCAATGAAAGGGAATTTTTTTCGGATATCAGAGAAATATTTAATAGCAATGTATTAAAGGTGTTCCGTTTCGTGGTACGTCGACTTTTAAAGTGAAATTGTACAAAATTTCTATTTCCAGATTAAATATGATGAGGATGACGTCGTATTAAAATGGACAACAAGAGAAAAATATACAAATTATAAGATACCATATATTCCACCTTTAAAAGATGTTAATTTTTGTCAATCGATAGTTGTGAAGGAAATCTTTAATGACTTGTTTGGAGAACGGAATAGGTTTTAATTCATATTTTTTTTATAAATTTTTTTTTGTGTAGGAAAATACTTTTTGGCCCTTATCGAGATTCACATCGTGACTTTGATCGGTCTTATTCTAGTTCGTTTATGAGTGATGAATAATAAACAAAGTTGGAAGATTTATTTTGATACATCATTTATATAATTTCTTAAAATTTTATTTAAATTTCAAAAATTTATTTATCTCAACTTGAATTCGTTATAAAAAAGTTAATTTATTCGATAAATTTAATTAACAAGCAAATAAAAGCTGATTTTTGATAAGTAAAAAATTCGGCACTATCTGAAAATAATGCGGGAATCAAATTTTTTCCTTATTTTTAAGAATGGTTAATTTTCTTACATATATTTTTCTCTCTATTTTTGATTTGTGCCTTAAGACTATAAACGCAAAAGGATTATTTTTCTTTCATTTTGGGAGCATATACTTTTATTTCTGTCCGTCTTGGTCCGTGTTTTGTCTGTCCGTCTTCGTCCGTGTTTTGTCTGTCCGTCTTGGTCCGTGTTTTGTCTGTCCGTCTTCGTCCGTGTTTTGCCTGTCCGTCTTCGTCCGTGTTTTGTCTGTCCGTCTTCGTCCGTGTTTTGCCTGTCCGTCTTCGTCCGTGTTTTGTCTGTCCGTCTTCGTCCGTGTTTTGCCTGTCCGTCTTCGTCCGTGTTTTGCCTGTCCGTCTTCGTCCGTGTTTTGTCTGTCCGTCTTCGTCCGTGTTTTGTCTGTCCGTCTTCGTCCGTGTTTTGCCTGTCCGTCTTCGTCCGTGTTTTGTCTGTCCGTCTTCGTCCGTGTTTTGCCTGTCCGTCTTCGTCCGTGTTTTGCCTGTCCGTCTTCGTCCGTGTTTTGTCTGTCCGTCTTCGTCCGTGTTTTGCCTGTCCGTCTTCGTCCGTGTTTTGTCTGTCCGTCTTCGTCCGTGTTTTGCCTGTCCGTCTTCGTCCGTGTTTTGTCTGTCCGTCTTCGTCCGTGTTTTGCCTGTCCGTCTTCGTCCGTGTTTTGTCTGTCCGTCTTCGTCCGTGTTTTGCCTGTCCGTCTTCGTCCGTGTTTTGCCTGTCCGTCTTCGTCCGTGTTTTGTCTGTCCGTCTTCGTCCGTGTTTTGCCTGTCCGTCTTCGTCCGTGTTTTGCCTGTCCGTCTTCGTCCGTGTTTTGTCTGTCCGTCTTCGTCCGTGTTTTGCCTGTCCGTCTTCGTCCGTGTTTTGTCTGTCCGTCTTCGTCCGTGTTTTGTCTGTCCGTCTTCGTCCGTGTTTTGCCTGTCCGTCTTCGTCCGTGTTTTGCCTGTCCGTCTTCGTCCGTGTTTTGTCTGTCCGTCTTCGTCCGTGTTTGTCTGTCCGTCTTCGTCCGTGTTTTGCCTGTCCGTCTTCGTCCGTGTTTTGTCTGTCCGTCTTCGTCCGTGTTTTGCCTGTCCGTCTTCGTCCGTGTTTTGTCTGTCCGTCTTCGTCCGTGTTTTGCCTGTCCGTCTTCGTCCGTGTTTTGCCTGTCCGTCTTCGTCCGTGTTTTGTCTGTCCGTCTTCGTCCGTGTTTTGCCTGTCCGTCTTCGTCCGTGTTTTGCCTGTCCGTCTTCGTCCGTGTTTTGTCTGTCCGTCTTCGTCCGTGTTTTGCCTGTCCGTCTTCGTCCGTGTTTTGTCTGTCCGTCTTCGTCCGTGTTTTGTCTGTCCGTCTTCGTCCGTGTTTTGCCTGTCCGTCTTCGTCCGTGTTTTGTCTGTCCGTCTTCGTCCGTGTTTTGTCTGTCCGTCTTCGTCCGTGTTTTGCCTGTCCGTCTTCGTCCGTGTTTTGTCTGTCCGTCTTCGTCCGTGTTTGTCTGTCCGTCTTTGTCGGTGTTTGTCTGTCCGTGTTTTCTGTCAGACAACACACAAATGTAATATTTTTTATTTTTTGCTTTTAATCTTTTCTCTATAATTACATTTGAACATGCCACAGGGAAATTCATTGGAAGTGAACGAGGGAAAAAGTCAGACCTTTCTGTACAAAATAGGGAAAAATATGGAAAGGAAAAAATGAAGGAAAAAATTTGATTCCCGCATTATTTTCAGATAGGGCCAAAAATTCTATTTAGTTCTCAAAGTAATTTACCTTGGAATTTATCCATCCCTATTCCTTATGTTCGATGAAAAATAAAATCTATTTCGTGATATACTCATGTTACTTAAAAATTTAATTTATTCGAGATTTGAAGAACTTTTTTTAGTTTGACCTGGGACGACGACGTTAGTAAAACTTTATTGTCGATGAAAGATAAAATCTGGGTAATACTTTGGATTATAGCCACAAAAAGAGAACCGATGCTGAAAAGGGAAACATGAAAATAATAGTGGGTCTAAATAAAAGTATTCCAAAGATCTGCTACGTTATTTAATGTTAAATCTAGAAAATTTAAATTATTCGAGATACTAATTTTCATTAGTTCACATAAGACACCATGAGAACAGTAAAATAAGAAGTCAGTTTTTGCGGACCTTTTATGCGGACTCATTTTTGTACGGAATGGTCAGAGGTTCTTCCTCGATTTTCTCAATTTTCCCTGTGGCATCATTCAGTGAGAGCATCATTAAAGAAAAGATTAATTTTAAATACAGATGGTGTGAGGGGCAGAACTGAGCAAAATGAGGTGAGGGCTTCCAAAATACAGTATAATAAGTAACCAAAGTATTACCCAGATTTCAACAGTATTACCCAGATTTTATCTTTAATAAATAACTACTTTGGGATAATAATAAGGGCTTCCAAAATACGGCTGTACTTTAGTACGTGGGTGCAGGCTTTAATTTACAAATGTTATACCATTCGAAAGAGCTCGTCGAGCTGAGTCGAATGCCACCAAAATTAGATCTAGGAAAAATTTCTGGACCGAGATATAGGTCCTTGAAGTTTGAAAAACCATAGGGGGGACCAAGCACTTTTTTGGGGTGAAAAATTCGAAAATGCAAATGATACCTCATTTGAAAGAGCTCCTCGAGCTGAGTCGAATGACATCAAAATCAACAAAATCCGACTTGATTGGACAAAGTTCTGATCTTTTCTTTTAGCTCCTTACCTATGGCATCTGTGGAGATTTTTGCTGCTACAGAGGCTCCAAATACGTCCAGAACAAGGGAGATAAGAATAGGTTTATGTTACGAGCCCAGACCCATCGCCCGTAGACTCCCCGCGAGGCGCGTGCCGCAAAACCCCGCGCGAAGCGCGGGTTTTGCACAAGCGCCTCGCCGACGCTCCATAGGTTTATGTTGCCTGTTTTTGTGTCTTAACTTTGTCTAATCTTGTTCAATCATGGTGATTTTGGTCTCATTCGACTCAGCTCGTCGAGCTCTTTCGAATGGGGTATTATTTGTATAAAAAAATTTTTATTCCAAAAATCGCCCCTTTGTATCTTAGGTTTTAGGGGCTTATATCTCGGTCCAATCAAGTCGGATTTCGTTGATTTTGGTGTCATTCGACTCAGCTCGAGGAGCTCTTTCGAACGAGGTATAATTTACATATTCGAATTTTTTACCCCAAAATTGAGCTTACTCCCCCCTATGGTTTTTCAAACTTCAGGGACCTATATCTCGGTCCAGAAATTTTTCCTAGATCTAATTTTGGTGGCATTCGACTCAGCTCGACGAGCTCTTTCGAATGGTATAACATTTGTAAATTAAAGCCTGCACCCACGTACTAAAGTGACCCCCAAAATACAGTCCAGAGAATCTTTCGTGAATTTATGGACTCATTTTTGCACGGAATGGTCAGAGATTTTGTCTAGCAGACAAAACTGGTTTTCTTTGCTACTATCAGTCTATGCTATGAGTCACAAGCTTCAACAATCAGAATCTAAGTCAATATTGAGTGCGTGTACCAATACACGTACATATTAACATATCTCCAGTAAACCTCATTTTGCCAGTTTTGCCCCTCACACATTCGCGCTTAAAAATCGGGCATTTGTATTTAAAATTAATCTTTTCTTTAATGATCGTGCAAGGAAGAACCTTTGACCATTCCGTGCAAAAATGAGTCCGCATAAAATGTCCGCAAAAACTACTTTGGGATAACCAACAAGTACTTTTTTTTTGGAAAATACTTAATGTAAAGAAACTAAAGGATAAAGTTTATAAACTAGAAATCCCATCCAAAATAAGATATTATAATGTAAATCTAAAAAATCACGATTTGTTTAATTTACCACCATAATATTTTGAAAATCCAACACGTAGCGCATGTCCCTTCATATCAGCCCCATTCATATCACGAACAGCATTTTCTGCTCCCTGTTTAGTTTGAAACTCGACAAGACCTTCCCCTGGACGGTTTGGATTATTATTCGTGAGAATGCTTAAATATTAGTTTTAATATTAAAAAATAAAATTAAACGAAACCTGGCGTTTCTTATTGTTCCACAGGATGCAAACATCATTGCAAGATCGTACCTCGTAGCATCGCCGGGAATGTTACTAACTAAATTTAAAATAATTTGATTCTGTTTTTTCTTAAATTAAAACCTTTAACAACAAAATCATAAGTAGCCATAATTATATATCAGTGGTTTTTGTTTAAAATTTAAAGGAAAACACTAAAAATTAAAATTAAACATGTAAAGTTCATAATGATATGTAAAAGAAAATAAATCCCCATGCCCGTCAATTTCAGAAAAAAATGGCTGGAGTAAGGAAGAATGGCTATTTATTAGAATAGTCATATTGGACTGGAATTGGCCGAAACTGGTCAACTGAGTGCCAGCCAACGTCTATTCACCCACATAAAATTTATAGCGAGATAAACGTACCAAAAACTAAATAAATTAATTAAGAACCGCGTTAAATTCCTTACTTATTTTTAAATATTTTAGAGGAAAGGCAATATCTTATAGGGGTATAGCTCAAAACGGCGCGCGGCCATAACGGCGCAAAGTCATAACTTGCTGGAAAATTTCTGTTCCTTGTCAATCTTGGTACCAATCTCCTTAGCTCGATGAGAGGAATCGTTTGATACTAAATCTGGTAAGGTTCGAAAATCTTGAAGCAAGTTATGGCTTTGCGCCGTTATGGCCGCGCCGATTCCAAAATTTCCGGAGCCGCCAAAAGGCATTCCATTATGGGTTTAAATTCTTTTACTTTTCCATTTTTCACGTTAATTTTTGTTAATTTTATTTTTCTCTATTTTCAGACTTTCTTCTTCCAAAATTTCCGGAGCCGCCAAAAGGCATTCCTTCACCTTTTCTTGGTAATGGCGAAACAAAACAAATGCCTCCTCATACGACGAAAAATGGTGCTGGTGGCAGTGGTAATCCTAACGATGATTTGGATTTTGATGCGCTCGCTCGTAGATTCGAAGAACTTAAGAAGCGTATTTAAAATAATTTTTTAAATGATAAGAAGTATGACTTATTCAAATGTAACATTTTATTGTACTTATACTTACACAAATATAATTATATTCTGTGTCTTTTCATAAACTCTTAAAAGAATAATTGTTTTTTTGGTAAAATTTCCTTTTTATTTTTTTCATTTTTTGATTGATTACACTTTGCTTCATTATTTCTCTCAGTTAATGTTTCCTGACTTGCAATATTGTATACCAGTTGAAGCAACATCTGTACATTTCCTCAGATTGCCCGATGAGTTCTACCAGGAAATCTTGGTGATTTAGTTAGATCCTTAAAATTGTATATAATATTTAAATAATTTTTAGAAACGAATATCTTCCTCTAAGTCTCGCATTGTTTTTGCAGCACTTTATCTTGGCACGGGACAGAAAGAGCAGCAAATTGTTTCAAGGTTACAAACGGCATGTTCTGAAAATGCAGAATTGGAAATCTCATTCCTTTTGGATTACTTTCGAGGTACTAGAGGCGAACCTAACAACAGTTCTACTTCAATTTTAAAACCTTTGCTCGAGAATAAAAATGTTCAGGTTGGGATATTTCATTTGCGCTCTTTCGGTATGAAATTATTACAGATTACCATTATGTGCATATTAAGTGAGACTAACCAACTAATTGTATCCCGCACTGAAAGGCGAGTAACAGCCTTTGCCTATTTTTATCTGCTGTGTTGCATATATGAATTTTTAAAATCTAGCTTTAGGTATCTCTATTCCATACACCAGAAATGCGGGGTTTACTCAAATTTTTGCTGCCTGGAAGGTTAAATGAAATTATCGGTGTTCAACACATGAAGTTTTTCATTTTTGATGATTCAATAATTATATCAGGGTATTTTCTCAATTTTATATATTTTTAAAGATATAAATTATTCAAGATTTTCAGAGCAAATCTTTCTGACCAATATTTTGATAATCGTCAAGACCGTTACATGGTTGTTGAAGATTGTCCTAGACTGGCTGATTTTTTCCACTCAATTTCTACTATAATGTCAAAACATTCCATGCAACTTGACAAATTTGGCAAACTGAATTTCTTTGGATCAGCTTCCATTCATCCATTTACAGGTTATTTTCAGATCATGAGTGTACATTACGAGAGAAATCTTTGCCCAATGGGTTAGTTTTTTCCGTCATTTGCATCGTATAAAATGCACTTTTTGTACAATAATAAAATAATATAAATTTTATTATCTTTTTGATTTTTTAGGATCAAATGAAGAAATTCAAAAAAGTATTAAAACTGAAATTTTTGAATTATTTGACAAGTGCAAAGGCAATGTGAATAATTTAACAAATGACACGTTTATTTATCCCTTTCTACAAATGGGTGTTTTTGATATTAAACAAGAAGTTCGATTTTTGAGAAATTTGTTTAATAAAGAGGTTCATATTTATTTTTGGATTCTATTTATTTTTTAAATTTTAAAAGGAGAACATAAAAGAAATAAATTTAATTACTGCTTACTTTAATTTATGCGATGAATATGCCGATTGGATGTTACAAAAGCGTCCTTTCTTAGTAAACATTGTTTTTGGCTCATCTCGAGTAATTTTTTAAGCTTATCATAAAATTTTTATTTTATAGACAAATGGCTTTTATGGTGGAACTGGTCTATCTGGTTCTGTTCCATTACTTTATCTGCAAAATTCACTCGACTTTATTCGAAAATCAAAAGAACAGGGATTTGAAAAGTCGCCCTTTACATTTATGGAATGGGACAGGGATGGTTGGACTTTTCATGCAAAAGGTCTTTGGATTGAATTTCTAAATTCAAAAAGAATTGGAACGGTGATTGGATCATCAAATTATGGTTATTTCTTAATTAGTTTTAGAAGTTTGGGTCTGTTTTTAGTTATGTTTTGGGTTGTTGTTTTTCACAAAATCTTTCGTTAACTAAGTCAAAATTTTTAATTGAGACCTGTACAAAATCTGGTTTGATAACGATAATCTTAATTTTTAATTTAAAGGAACGTGTTTTTGATCATGTGGGTTTCTCTTCAATAGTAAAGTTTGGAAGTATTTGTAGAAATTGGAGAGATATGGCTATACAGTTAATATGGGGAAATCTGACTGACATTAATTTTTCGCCTGATTTTATTTATTACCGACGAGCAAGAAATATTGAAAAATTCAGAATTGGACAACTTTCTGCAAGTTTTATTTATTTAGGGGTTTGTTACAGGTTAGGTAAGAACAAAATAAAAAAGGAAAACTAAATTCAGAAGATGAAATGAAATGCCAAATCTACGGAATCATCTATTTTTAGGATTTTCATGAGTGGGGATTACTGAATTTTAGTTTACGAGGGAGATCAGAGGGTCGCTACTAAGAACTCTAAAGTAGAGATCTTTTTCCTTTCAGGTTTCTAAAATGAGACAATTTTTCATATTATGTCAATATTTGGAATATTTTCGAATTGTTAAAGAAATTAATTCTACAACGTTTGTTGGTCGATATTTTTACTTAATGAATAATGTAAAATATATCTCCATTGAATTCGCTGTGGATTTTCACTATCTCGTATTAATTGAAGAACATTTCTCGTATAAATTAAAATCTCTTGGTTTGGTCCTACATAATGATGTATATCTTTATTAATTTAATTGATTTCTTACAACTTTTCATACAGAGAAATACCCTTAGTGCTGCAATAACACTTATACAGAAATGTAGGAAACTTGAATGTCTGCGCATCAATAGATTTAATGAACTAGCTAAAAAAGATTTGATTATTCAGCTTTTTCCTTCAACATTAAAATATTTATATATATCTAACTCCGACTCTGACGAGTATTTGGAGGTCGCTAAGGCAATTAATCGGGATAGATTCTTATTGTACGTTCGTGCTAATCAAATTTATTCTCAAGCAGTCATGTTTAGGTATATTTTTCATAAAATATGAAAATATAAATTATTTTTTAGTTACCACCCTATATTCTATATTTCTATTGGATAGGATTTTTTAACTTCTCATCCAAATTTATCTTCACTGCGGGCATTAAAAATTCAAGATTGTTATCTTTCTGAGGTATTAGTTATTGTTTTTTATTTAAAGTTTTTTAGACGGATCTGGAAACTATCGCTAATTGCTGTCCAAATCTTGAACATCTGGATTTTAGTTTCAAAAATTATTTTGAATCAGACGAGCCATTACAATTACTTGAATTTAAAGATTTTCGCCAACTCACAAAACTTTGTTTATTTAAGAAGCTTTCTTCACTATCAATTGTAATGTTATTAAAGAATTCATTTGGAAATGAGGTAATTTTGAACGTGACAGACCCCCTTTTTTTCTCCCTATTTTTCCCCCTATATTTTTTAAAAATGGTCAGACTTTTTCCTTTCTTCCATTCAATTTGCCTTTCTAATTCTTGCCTGCAATCAAACAAAAAGGATTATAAAAAGGAAGATTATTTTTTGGTATTTAACAAGTATGAGTTTTGAGAAGATTCATTTTCTCAATTAAAAAATGGAACAACTTAAGAATTTCAAACCTTTTGATTTACATGAAAAATTACGTTTGAGCGATAATGATTTCGATGCATGGCTCGAAGAGCTTGGACTTCTTCATGGAAAAAAGACCTGCCATAAATGTGGAGGTCGAACGACACTAAGCGTTAATAAAGACGAAAGATATGGATGTTGGCGGTGTACAACCAAAAATTGTAGAGCAAAACAAGGGTATTTATGCGGTACTTTCTTCGAAGGAACAAAGTATAAACCAAAAAAAATTTGATTTGTATAAAAAATATAGGAAAAATTATGGAGGAAAAACGGGAAATAAAATATAAAAAATAATCCTTTTTGCGGGCAAGAATTAGAAAGGCAAATTGAATGGAAGAAAGGAAAAAGTCTGACCATTTTTAAAAAATATAGGGGGAAAAATAGGGAGAAAAAAAGGGGGTCTGTCACGTTCAAAATTACCGGAAATGAAGTACCCTTTCATGAAGTTTTTTGAATAATCTCAACTAATAATTAATTTGCAATTTTTAGTGCTCACTTGAAGATGGGGGTTTAAAAATTGAAGATTTTTTCCTTGAGCTTCTAATTAAGCTTAATTTTATTACTCCTTTGAGAGTAAGTTTTTTTCCATTTCGGACAATAAGATGTCGTTCGAAATTAACTCGTCGAGCTGATTCGGTCGGCGCCAAAATTATAGACCGAATAAACTAGTATAATAACTAATAAAACTGACAAACTTTGATCGGTCAAGATCGAAATAGGTCAAAAACGCGTCCATTTCGGACAATTTGAATTTATATTTAGGGAGTTTTTAGAAAAGTTAAAATGCGGATTTTGTTGAGTTTCTCGGTTCTGGAACTGCACTCAAACTTGGAAATGGCGAGAAACGGAATGGGAATCAAAAATTGGAACAGTCATAACCGGACCCCGGAATCGTTCGATTTTCTGGAACCGAGAAAACTGTTTAAACTTCTAATAATTCTAGTGACTAAATTGTTTTCTATTTTCAGAATATTGAATTAAGAGAAGATTGGCATTATTATTTTAGAAGAAGCTATTTATTGAGAATCTTTAGAAAACTACAAGTAAAATTTATTTTAATTTTTTATAAATATTATTTTTAGGCTTTAGAAACATTTAAATGTAGAATTCTATTTGATGATTTACCTGATGATGAGCATTTCAATGAAAGGGAATTTTTTTCGGATATCAGAGAAATATTCCATAGTAACATATTAAAGGTGTTTCGTTTCGTGGTATGTCGACTTTTAAAGTTAAATTGAACGAATTTTACATTTCCAGATTAAATATGATGAGGATGACGTCGTATTAAAATGGACAACAAGAGAAAAATATACAAATTATAAGATACCATATATTTCACCTTTAAAAGATGTTAATTTTTGTCAATCAATAGTTGTGAAGGAAATACTTAATGACTTGTTTGGAGAACGGAATAGGTTTTAATTCAAAAATATTTTTAGGCTTTAGAAAAATTTAAATGTAAAATTCTATTTGATGATTTGCCTGATGATGAAGATTAAAAAGTTATAAGTAGAATTTTTTTATAAATTTTTTACGTAGGAAAATACTTTTTGGCCCTTATCGAGATTCACATCGGGACTTTGATCGATCTTACTCTAGTTCCTTTATGAGTGATGGAGAATAAACAAAAAAGATAATTTATTTCGATACATTATTTATATAATTTAAAATTTTATTTAAATTTCAAAAATTTATTTATCTCAACTTTAATTCGTTATGAAAATGTTAATTTATTCATTTGTTCGATAAATTTAATTGACAAGCAAATAAAAGCTGATTTTTAATAAGTAGAAAAATTCCACTTTTATTAGTTTGACCTGGGATTTTAGACTTTTTTAGAACTTAGAAAAAATACTTTAAAACTTTTGACTTTTTTTGATGACTTTAGTAAAATAAGAGAGAATCAGTTTCGAAAGCTTATAAAACTTTACTTTGTAAAAATAACCTAGTAAAAAATTTACATTCAGCGCTAGAGGACGTCCATCGTTATACCATTGCAATTTATAATCAGAAATTTTTAAGGAATTAATCTATTATGTAAGTGTTTACCAATATAACTGGAAATTTCGAAAATACCTAATTTAAAAAAAACTAAAAGAAAAAGTTTATAACCTAAAAATCCGATCCAAAATAATGTATTATAATGTAAATCCAAAAAATCACGATTTGTTCAATTTACCACCATAATATTTATCAAATTCAACACGTAACACATGTCCCTTCATTTCAGCTCCGTTCATATCACGAACAGCATTTTCTGCTCCCTGTTTGGTTTGAAATTCGACGAAACCGTGCCCTGGACGATTTGGATTATTATCCGAGAAAATGCTTAAATATTGTTAAAAATTAAAAAAAATAAGATTAAAAGAACCCGGCGTTTCTTATTGTTCCACAGGATGCAAACATCATCGCGAGATCGTACCTCGTAGCATCGCCGGGAATGTTACTGACTAAATTTAAAATAATTCGACATATTTTATTTTTCTTAAATTAAAATTAACCGTTAACAACAAAATCATAAGTAGCCATAATTATATATCAGTGAAGTTTTTGTTTAAAATTTCAAAGGAAAAACTAAAAATTAAAATTAGACATATTTATAAAAAGTTTTTATTGCAAATGTAGAAGAAAATAAATCCCCATGCCCGTCAATTTCAGAAAAAAATGGCTGGAGTAAGGAAGAATGGCTATTTATTAGAATAGTCATATTGGACTGGAATTGGCCGAAACTGGTCAACTGAGTGCCAGCCAACGTCTATTCACCCACATAAAATTTATAGCGAGATAAACGTACCAAAAACTAAATAAATTAATTAAGAACCGCGTTAAATTCCTTACTTATTTTTAAATATTTTAGAGGAAAGGCAATATCTTATAGGGGTATAGCTCAAAACGGCGCGCGGCCATAACGGCGCAAAGTCATAACTTGCTGGAAAATTTCTGGTCCTTGTCAATCTTGGTACCAATCTCCTTAGCTCGATGAGAGGAATCGTTTGATACTAAATCTGGTAAGGTTCGAAAATCTTGAAGCAAGTTATGGCTTTGCGCCGTTATGGCCGCGCCGATTTGGGCGTGCTCCTCTTAAGAACATGAAAAATCAATTGAAATTGATGCTTTTCTTAAAAGGGGACACGCCCGATTAGGCGCGGGCCAACTAGGCGCGACCGACTAGGCGCCGGCCAACTAGGCGCCAACCTTTTAATTAAATATTTTGATTATGATCAATTAGCGACAAAATAAAACAGTTTCAAATTTTAATAGATATAACAAATAATATAACAAAAAATGAACAATATTCAAAACAAAATATTAAAACGACCAGATAACAAAAAATAATGAGTTTAGTTTTGTGACAAAGAATCGAAAAATGTGACTAAATATCAAAGAAAAGAAAAATTGAAATTTAAACAATATTTAAATTGTGCGAGATCCCTCTTAAATATTCAATAACGGTTCCAATTTCATAACGATTGACAATGTTTAAAATCCTGTCATCTGCCTCTTCATATTTTCGCCTTTTCCTTGGAGCAGCATGCCCAGCAACAAAACGTTCATACTGCCCATCAAATAATTTCACAACCTTAAATAAGTAAATAAAGGCACTAAAACAAAAAATGAGTGTATTTACTTTTTGTAATTCATCCAAAAATTTCCATATAGTCGGATGTGACACGCCGAGTTGCAATTGAACTTTTCGATGAAACGCTTCACAAAAATTATTGGTGCGATCCTCGTTGTTAATCGTTCTTGTGTAGACATTCCAACTGCTCGGAACAAAAGTTGGAGGGGCACGAGTACCATTGTTTCTAAGTCGACCCACATATGTATTGATAAAATATGACAAAATGGGTTCAAGTTCATTTGGAAGATAATTTTCTAATATAGTAATTGCTTCAAGAAGGTCTTGTTGTGGTACAAAAGCAAGTGAAACTATCATTTTAGCATGAATTGAAAACTCTGGATTGGTATTATAAAGAGTGAGCAGATTGGCGGAAGACAAATGTTTCTTGAGGTTTTGAAAGAGGTGAAAGAAACAGCCCCTAATGTGTGATTCAGGAAAGACAATCCTAATAGCATTATGTACAGCCAATTCAAAGTCCACCGATATTGCATCCTGATTGAGATTGGGCCAGATTCTTCTGAATCTGGAACCGAGACTAAATTATTTTTTTAGAATCTTGAAATGAGGGAGCACTTGTGTTATTATTTTAGAAGAAGCTACTTATTGAAAATCTTTACAAAATTACAAGTAAAAATTATTTTAATATTTTTTAAAATATAATTTTTAGGCCTTAGAAACATTCAAATGTAGAATTATATTTGATGATTTACCTGATGATGAGGATTTCAATGAACAGGAATTTTTTTCGGATATCAGAGAAATATTCGGCCGTATCCGCAAATAATGCTGCAATCACATTTTTTCCTTATTCTTAAAAATGGTCAATTTTCTTTTATTTTTCTCTCTTTTTCTGCTTTGTGCCTTGAGACTAGGGTTTGTGCCTTGAGACTAAACGCAATAGATTTTTCTTTAATTTTGTGAGCATTTACTTTTTTTCTGTCCGATGTGTGTGCGTGTTTTGTCTGTCCGAGTTAGTTTGTGTTCTGTCCAAGTTCGTCCGTATTTTGTCTGTCTGTCCGAGTTCGTCCGTGTTTTGCTGTCTGTCCGAGTTCGTCCGTGTTTTGACAAAACACAGACTAACCATTTTTGCAAATTGTTAGAAACACAAAAAAATGAGTAAATGATTACACAAATAAGACAAAACAAAATTATTATGTAAAGTTAATCCTTTCGCGTGTATTTTCCCTACGGCATAATCAAATAAAGAGAGAAAAAAATTTTTGGTCCTTATCGAGACTCACATAGGGACTTTGATCGATCTTACTCTAGTTCCTTTATGAGTGATGAATAATAAACAAAGTTGGAAGATTTATTTTGATACATTATTTATATAATTTAAAATTTTATTTAAATTTCAAAAATTTATTTATCTCAACTTGAATTCGTTATAAAAAAGTTAATTTATTCATTTGTTCGATAAATTTAATTGACAAGCAAATAAAAGCTGATTTTTGATAAGTAGAAAATTTCTATTTAGTTCTCAAAGTGATTTACCTTGGAATTTATCCATCCCTATTCCTTATGTCCGATGAAAAATAAAATCTATTTCGTGATATACTCATGTTACTTAAAAATTTAATTTATTCGAGATTTAAACTTTTATTAGTTTGTCCTTGGAAGACGACGTTAGTAAAATAAGAATCTGTTTCGAAAGCTTATAAAACTTTACTTTGTAAAAATAACCTAGTAAAAAATTTACATTCAGCGCTAGAGGACGTCCATCGTTATACCATTGCAATTTATAATCAGAAATTTTTAAGGAATTAATCTATTATGTAAGTGTTTACCAATATAACTGGAAATTTCGAAAATACCTAATTTAAAAAAAACTAAAAGAAAAAGTTTATAACCTAAAAATCCGATCCAAAATAATGTATTATAATGTAAATCCAAAAAATCACGATTTGTTCAATTTACCACCATAATATTTATCAAATTCAACACGTAACACATGTCCCTTCATTTCAGCTCCGTTCATATCACGAACAGCATTTTCTGCTCCCTGTTTAGTTTGAAACTCGACAAGACCTTCCCCTGGACGGTTTGGATTATTATTCGTGAGAATGCTTAAATATTAGTTTTAATATTAAAAAATAAAATTAAACGAAACCTGGCGTTTCTTATTGTTCCACAGGATGCAAACATCATTGCAAGATCGTACCTCATAGCATCACCGGGAATGTTACTAACTAAATTTAAAATAATCTGACATGATTCGTTTATTCTTAAATTAAAATTAACCGTTAACAACAAAATCATAAGTAGCCATAATTATATATCAGTGAAGTTTTTGTTTAAAATTTCAAAGGAAAAACTAAAAATTAAAATTAGACATATTTATAAAAAGTTTTTATTGCAAATGTAGAAGAAAATAAATCCCCATGCCCGTCAATTTCAGAAAAAAATGGCTGGAGTAAGGAAGAATGGCTATTTATTAGAATAGTCATATTGGACTGGAATTGGCCGAAACTGGTCAACTGAGTGCCAGCCAACGTCTATTCACCCACATAAAATTTATAGCGAGATAAACGTACCAAAAACTAAATAAATTAATTAAGAACCGCGTTAAATTCCTTACTTATTTTTAAATATTTTAGAGGAAAGGCAATATCTTATAGGGGTATAGCTCAAAACGGCGCGCGGCCATAACGGCGCAAAGTCATAACTTGCTGGAAAATTTCTGGTCCTTGTCAATCTTGGTACCAATCTCCTTAGCTCGATGAGAGGAATCGTTTGATACTAAATCTGGTAAGGTTCGAAAATCTTGAAGCAAGTTATGGCTTTGCGCCGTTATGGCCGCGCCGATTCGGGTGTGTCCCTCTTTTGAACATGAAAAATCAATTGAAATTGATGCTTTTCTTAAAAGGGATATCCTTGTTTCAAATTGGGTAAAATATTTTGCAAGAATATTCAGAAATTTCTTTTGATAAGAATAATTTAGTTTTTATTCTTTAATAGCCTTTTTGCAAATAAAAGATTTTATATTCAATTTGCTTTTTCTAACAAGTTGTTTTTTCTTTTAATTATTTGATTATTTTAAAAATTATGAAGTTTTATGTTTCATAGATTTTTTCTAACAAATGGCATCAAGACTTTTAACAAGGTTATACTCTTTGATAAATTTTTAAAAATAATTTTTATATTTTAGATTCTCTTCACAAATTATGACTATTCGCAACAAATCGAAAGAAGTTGCAAAAGACAGGAAAGATGAGAAAGTATATCAACTTTGGGAGTTCTTTGACAAACCTGATAATTGGGGTATGAAGGAATTGTCACTTTCTAGAAGACCAGGACGATCTTGGTTTGGAATCTAAAAATATTGATGAAAATAAAAAGGGTGAGGCTAAACTACATTAAACTGGGATGTTTAAAAAATGGACGATTTACATGTCATTCGAAAGAGCTCTTTAAGCTGAGTCGAATGACACCAAAATTTTTCCGCGGAAAAAATTCTGAGCCGAGTTACAGACCCTAAAGTTCAAAAAACCATAGGGGGGACCAAGCTGTTTTCTGGGGCCCCCAGCCCCCCTGGATACGCCCTTGGTGTATTCTATTACAATAAATAGTATTTTCTTCCACAAATTTCGTATTCGAAAATTTTGGTGTATTATTCAACAAAATATATTTTTAGAAATTATGGAAAGAAAAGGAACACCTGAAAGAACAGATTCGACTTCAGGACGAATATTTGCTCGAGGATCCAGACAGATCTGAAAATCCTGAGTAAGAAATCTTTACATACTTTCAAGTTTAAAATTTAAATATTATAGACTTTTGCGCGGACTTAGACGACATTTCGATCGTGTAGAAGATCTTCCAGAACAAGTAGTTGCTAGACGAAGAAAAGAAAAACGGAATATTGATAAAATACAAGAGGAAAAGGCTATTTAAATAATTATTTTGTTTTTTTTGTTTGATTTAATAAATTTATCTAGGGTTCTTTAGTCTACTTTTGTGAAGTTTTTCAAGTTTTATTATATTTTTTTATTTCACCCTTTTATATATAAGATTTAAAAAATTTAAATATTACAGGTTAGGAAATTTTTAAAAAAATGGCTTCAACCTCTGCATTACCAGAAACAGCACCTCCTGTCGAGCAAATGATGGAAGAAATTTCTGCTGACACAGAGACTATTCAACTCGAACAAAGATTGGAATGTTTAAAAGATGTTGATTGGAAGGTTGCTGAGTTAATGGCTATTGTTGCAGAAGTTTTGAACAGTTTGGAAAAGGATAAACCGGTAAAGAAATAAAAAAATCATTTAATGTTAACGAAAAAGTTATTTTTCTTTAAATATAAATTTTCAATTTTTTAGATTTCAAAGTCAAAAATGGAAGATTTGTACAAACGGTATGAAACGAAATTGGATGAAGTACAAAAAGGAGTTGGGGAGCAATTGACTTATATGTGAGTTTTGTATAAGTAAAAAATTGAGGATTTTATTAATCTTCTCAGTTGGTAGAAAAATTGTGATTATATGGTAACAATTTTAATAATTTCAATCATTTGAATAAGCAATAAAATCTTATTTTTACTTGCTTAAAATTAAAAAAATTCTATTTCTTTATCATTTAAGGGAACAAGTCTGTGTTGGAGCTGAACATCAAGGATCTAATTTTCATGCAAAACAAGTTGCAGAATTAAGTGGGAAACGTTTACAATCTTTAAATAATCAATTAGAAAATATAAAAAATTTAATTAATTCTGAAAATGAAGAGGAAGAGGGAAATAAATTGGGAATTGAGGCAGAACAGGATGATGAAAATATGGAAGAAGAGCTTTGATTTTTCTTTCTATTTTGAAAAAATATTAAATTATGTAAGTGTTAAAAAATAAATTAGAGAGATTTGTGAGGGCTTTTAGTTATTTTTCTATCGGCATCAAAAATTCCCTAAAATATACAAATCAGGGTCTAAAAACAATTTTTTCATTTATTTTTTCATATCTAATATTGATATTTGAATATCGTAAATAACCATTCATAAGAGGATTTATACTAAAAGAATGTTTTTTTGTTTTTATGAGCCTGAATTTAACTTTAAATAATAAATTAATAGTTTAATAAAATTGTTTTAAATTGTAAAAAATCCTCTTAAATTTCGAGAGTTATGATCGACCTATTTATTCTGTCAAAACTATTATTTATAAATTATTACATATGTACTATTAAAAATAAAAATTTATTGGCAAAGTATTTAAGGGGATGATTTTATGTATGTACATTCGTTGAAATGGGGATGAGATCCCTTTATAGTAATTCAACTACGAAAAAAAAATTTTTTATTTAGCTTAGTCAATCTATCTCTTCTGGACAATTTAGTTGCCCTCTGTTGATTTTTTCTTTAAAAATAAAAATATTTTAAAGAAATTATTCTACTAAATACCTTGATCATTAAATAACATACAAACAAATATTGACAAAACAGTCAGAATTAGTTGGGCAATTAATTGTGGATTAAGCCATTTATGGTTTAATATAGCTCTTTCTATTATTCTGTCACATTTCTAGAAAGGAACTGAAGATTTCTTACTTTTGAAAAAAAGTTTCTTACCCACACATCAAGTCCTGAAAAATTAAAGATAATTAATACTCGATTAAAAATGGCAATTAATTTGGGGTTATTCTAAGCTTATACTCCTTTACCTTTCTCGTATTTTTATTTCCTAATTTCTTATCTTGACATTTTTTTCCAACAGAATTTAAATAAAAGGCACTTTTCACTACATTTTAGTAGAGATTATTATCCTAATTTAAAAATAATTATTTTTATTTTCCCTCACCTTCTTTATCTTCATCACTAACACAATTCAATTCCTCTTCAAAACTTGTTAAATAAGCTTCTTCTTTAATTGCACCATAAAAAAGATTGTGAAAAAGATTGTCAAATAAAGGGAATTCTACCCATTCTGTAATTAAACAAGCAGCCAGAAGGAAATTACACAAAAACAATAATGGTGTTAACATTTTAGCTATACTTGGTTGTCTTACACACTGAAAAATTAATTTTTAATTTAGAGTTAAAAATATTAAAATTTAGTTTTTTGCACCCAGAAAATGATTTTACTGTAGGGCAAAGGAAAAAGTAAAAATTTAATTTTTAAAAAAGCTTTTTGAAAAAAATTCTATCGAAAAATGAGCAATTAATTAAATATAAGGGAGTACAGTCAAATCCCCAATCTCCTTAGCGGCGAACTTTCACACGTGTCAGATAATAACCTTATAGGCAATTTTTACCAAAATATTTTAATTTAAAATAAAATCCTACCAAATCAACTTCTTCCTCAGCAGCTACTTCTACAGTGCAAAATTCAGGAATAATACAAAGCATTGAAATACTTATACCCACACAAGCAATTACCCAACTTACAGCTAATTGTGCTTGATACTTTGATTTAAAAAATTAATAATTTTAATTTAGAAGAATATTTTACCCTATCCAATTGTTGCCTGAAATTAAAAAAAATAATTTTAAATTTGTTTTGTTTAAAATCAAATACAGTCGGGCCTTAATAGTTAAACTCAAGAGAATTGTAAACTATGAGTTAGATATTGCAGGGTATTGCTCAGACAGCCCCAGTCACCTTGTGGCCAACAAAATTTAAAAACATAACATAAATCGAGTTGTCAATATTAGCTGTAAACTAGTTCACTCCGACTGTATTAATCTACATTTAAAAAGAATTACCTAGAAGTTTTATTCCAAGAAAATTCAAAGTCTCTATTTCTTGTATCATCAAACATTTGATAGGCAACTGGGAATATTCGAGTAGATAAAAGCCAAAATGCTTGATCTAATTAGGTAAATTTATTATTTTTTTCAAATTTTCAAAGAAAAGCTAACGAATTGCTAAAATAATTGTGAAAAAAAGTATTTGCATTCCACAAAGAATAAAGACTATGTTGCGCCTGTAAGGTGGCAAAATACGGAGAAAATATTTGCAGATGTTATTATCAGTCATTTTAAGCTGGTAAATTACTAACAACTCTAGATATATTTGGATATATAAGAAATGTTTGTGTGTAGTTAGTATATTTATTGTGTTTTTTTTTATTTACAAAAATAATAAATAAATAATATTTCTATTTTTAAGATTGTTTAATCTTTAATTGTTTAACAAAAGTTTTTGGAAAATAAATAAATATACAAATAAAAATATTTTGGGTATCCGAATCCGAAAAAAGACGACATTCGGAATTTTTTGGTTCGGATATCGGATCCGGATATCCGAAGATTTCTCAGGATTCGCCCTTAGTATGAACATAACCCGGTAATTCTTCGGTTCGTACCCCCCACTCCTTTTTCCTTCCTCAATGTGTTAAAAAATGGTCAGTCAATCTTTTGTTATAGAACTCGTCGAGATGAGTCGAATGACATCAAAATTGACAAAATCCGACTTGATTGGTCCGAGATACAGAACCCTGAAAATTGAACAACCACAGGGCAATTTTTTGAAATGAAAAAAATTTACACAAATGATAGCTCATTCGAAGGAGCTCGTCGAGCTCAGTCGAATGACGCCAAATTCAACGTGATTGGACCAGATTTGACATAGTTATGACATGAAGTAGACCTATCGGAGTCGGCGACTTTATGTCATAATTTTGTCAAATCTTGTCCAATCGATTTGATTTTGGTGTCATTCGACGCAGCTCGACGGGTTCTATAACCTAAGACTGACTGACCATTTTTTAATACTTTTATGGAGGAAAAAAGAGTGGGGGGTACGAACCGAAGAATTACCCATAACCCAGCAACATAAAAGAATTTCAAATTTTTATATTTAAAGATTAAAGAGAGAGAATGAACTAATAAATGAGGGACTACATAAAATTAGTTATAGTTGATTGAGGCTTACAATAAAATAAATACATTTAAATAATATTAAAATGATTAAAATTAAACAACAACAAAAGAAGAGAAAATACTAAACAACAAAAGAAGAGAAAATACTAAAAAAGATAGGAGGGAGTGAAATAATAAATGAATATTAAATATTTAGATAAGAGAAAACGTTGCGTGGGAAGTATCATACAAAAATAAAAATTGATCGAATCTACATATTGGCGAATAAATATATTTTTATTTTAACTTTAGTATAATAATCTAGAAAATTAAAAAAATCTTTAAAAAAAATAAATTTAAAAAACAAAAAAATCAGAGCAAAAGTTTGAAGTAGGGTTGTTGGCGACCGGTTTTAAAACCGGAATTTTTGAAATTTTTTGCCAAAAATTAACCGTTTTTAGAAAATTTTAAAAACCGAAAACCGGAAATTTGTGAAAATGAGTGATTTTATTTAAAATTCCCCCAAAATAAAACCGGTATTTGCCTAAAACTCAAAACCGAAAACCGGGTTTCTAAAATTTAGATTAACCGAAAACCGGGGGTACCGGTTAATAACCGGTCGCCAACAGCCCTAGTTTGAAGTGTCGAATTATTAAAAAAATATGAAAATATTTGTTGCCCACAAAAAAACAAGGTTAAGCAAAATGATAAACAGAGCCAAAAATTAGAAAATATACCCCCCTTCAATTAATTAAAAATTTTTGCAGATTTTCTTTAATTTATAGACATATTTAAATATTTACATAAATATTATCAGTTTTATCTGAATTACAGAAGTAAATATTTTTACAATAAAAACGAGAAAATGAGTGTAAATAAACGATAAATAGTAGTTTGGGAAATTATTTGATTGTGCACAATATTCTCGAGAAATAAATAGAGAGATTAAATTTATTGTCTAAATTTAAACAAATTTTTATTTAAAAATTTAAAGTAAAATTCAAAATAAATATGAAATTACTTTTTATTTAAAATTTGCTTTAATTTGCTTCTTAATTCAACATAGTTAATATCGAAAAAATTAAAATGAAACTTAGTGTAAAACTTTTCAATAAATAATAATTCTTAGTGTAGTTTTGGCAGTGATATTTTTATGTAAAAATATTTATCCCGTTTTATACTAATTATTTTATTTCTCAATAAAGATACCAACAATTAAATTTTCCTCTAAGAAAAATAAAAATTTAAGTAAATTCCCTAAATTTACACAAAATATATAACTCACATCAAACATGTTAATGGATATAGATACAGATAATTTCAAAATGGCTGCGGGTATCCGCCTTTATCCGCCATAAATATCCGAAAACGGATACTAAATTCCATCTCCATTACCAAATCTGATATAACTTACAAATAAAATTAATTTTGTTTGATAATTTGGCAATTAAAAACTGTGAATATAAATTAACAAAAAAATTTATTTTTTTAATTCACTTTGTTAATTAATTAGTCAAATAGTTATCTAAACTTGAGGCACATGGTAACATAAAATTGTTTATTTAAATAGCTAACACATGCGTAACAAGTCTTGACAGCCTTAAATTTGACTTTTATTGAAAATAAAATAAATTTATAAATTAAATTTTTAAAATAAAAATAAAATTAAAAGCAAAAATATTTATTTTATTCTTAAAAAATAAAAAAAAATGATTAACCAAGAAAAGTTTTAAATGGGATTGACTTTAAACAAAAAATAAAAGCCTTTTAAATAAAAAAAGAGATGATTATTAATATAAAATTATTATTAATATATACAAGAAAATATTTAACAATATTATTTTCTCACGTTTAAAAAAATTTTTTTTTGACTTTCCAGAAGCTTCTTTTCTTTTTTAAAAATATTTTTAAACTTTAAACATTATTCACCTTTATTTATTTGTTAAAAAGATTTTTTAATAATCTTCAACCTGGATTTTTATTTAAAACATATTAAATAGAAACTAAAGAATATTAATAATTTTATTTGGACCTCGTTTAGTATAATATGTATATTTTAGTGTACACTCTTAATTAAATGTACTTCTATGACTGACCTGATTGACCCCTGATGGGAATTTAGATCTGCCTAGGTGATATCTTTAAATATGGGTACACTTCATTAAAGTTTACAGTGTTAAGTCCCAACATTATATACATTCAACAGAAAGTTTTAGGAAAATATTCTAAAATTAATTTGGGGTATTTAAGGCCTTCAACTGCATTCAACAATTCTATGTATCAATTTACTGTAAATTTAATTTAAAACGAGATCATTTGTTTTGGTATATCTTATAGTTTTACCCTTTTTTCACAACAAAAATAACTTTTGCTTAAAGATAAGCAATTTATTTTATTCAAAATAATATTTATCTGTATTTATTCTTTTCTAAATTTTGTCTGTTATTATTTATCTAAATTAAATTATCTTCTTGTTCCATCTTCAAAAAACACACCACCATCAATTGCACAATATTTTGGACATATCCCCTTTTCGCCTGATTGACCAACACCTCCTGGGGGTCCAGGCGCTCCAGGTTTGCCTTCTGGACCAGGCGGGCCTTCCGGGCCATTTGGACCTAATAAAATTTTTAGTTGTAAATATTTAAAGAAAACACACCTTTAGGTCCAGACGCCCCAGGCACTCCTGGTGCTCCAGGCTGTCCGGGTGGACCAGGTGGTCCGGGCGGGCCTAATTCGCCTGGCGGACCAGCTTCTCCGGGAACGAGCTAAAAGTTTAACAAATTAGTTTGAGCTAAAGTTAATTTTTATAGTTCAACCTGTTCACTGTTGGCAGGAGCTCCGGGCCTAAATAAATATTATCTAATTATTATTTTTGAAAAATTTGTTAGAGTATTTTGAAAGTCTAGACTTACTCTCCTGGCTGTCCTGGGGGTCCTTTTTCTCCAGGAGATCCAGGAGGACCTTTAGGTCCTGAAAAATAATTAAGCATGTGTTTTAATTAATTAAAGAATATACTACTAACCCTGCTCTCCAGGTGCTCCCTCCGGCCCTGGACGACCAGGTGTTCCTTCTAAAGTTTAATATGATTAATATATTTCATTTTTCATGTATAGAACTAACCGGCTCCAACATCTCCAGGTGCTCCAGGCGGTCCAGTTGGCCCTGGAGGCCCTAAAGGACAAGGCTTGCATGGGGGAGGTGTTGCGCAGACAGCCGCTTCACGTCCCGGTGTTCCAGGCACTCCAGCCGCTCCAGGCTTTCCATTCTTTCCATTTGCCCCAGGCTTGCCCGGAGGGCCTGGGGGTCCAGGCGAGCAGCAAGGTTTACAACCAGCCTTTCCACTGGTAGCTGGTGCTGATTCGCCTCCATATGCTTGTCGAACTGTTCGATTACTATGTGAGATGAAAGGTGAATGTTTTAGTAATTCTACTTCGCTCCAAAGTTCCGAGGAAGAACCCTTAGTAATTTAGAATTATATTAGGAATTATTTAGAATGATTAATAATTTACTTGACATAAAAGCATATCTCCACTTAATTGCCTTCTAACATTACCAACATAATTATACATTAAAGGGAGTGTAACAAAAACAGCAAAAACAGATGCTAAAGAAAAACTGAGGGCTGAACCGGCAACAAATCTATCAAAAAGTTATAAAATTTCTCTAATCAAAAGATAGATGATACATCTGAAAAATAATTCCTTACTTGTAAGCCTTCACCTGTGAATCATAATTAACTATTACAGTATTCATTTTGGGTGTAATAACCCTTAAACCTTTAAAAATTAAGAAATGTTTGAAAATAAAATTTAAAAATTTAATTAGTATATTGAGGGAAATAATTAAAGGCGTGAGAATTAAACTTTTTTCTAATTGAATTTATTATAATATAGTTAGGACAGTTTGTCTTCTAAAGCCTATCGGAAAAATTATTTCTTTAAATAATTTAAAGAACAAATTGGATAAAAATTAAATTAATTTTCTGATAAAGGATGTGAACACTAATAGATTAACTGAACACAAATTGATTTCAAAAAATAAATATAAATTTATTATATTTTATTTTTATTTTGGTTTTATTAATGTGTGAAGCCAAAACTTATAAAGGAGACAAAAATAAGATGAAGGAACCGCCTGCCGGAATAATTTTTTGATCAAATGAATGGAGGGAGAATATATATGTATGTATAGCTAGTAATAAAAAAAGAGTAATGAGGAGAATTGAAAAGAAAGTAATGTGCCCGAGGCTGGAAACTGGCTAGATAGCCTTTAATGAGTTCTGCGCGAAAAACAAGTGCAGAAAAGGGTATAAAGCTGGAAAAAAGTACAAATTAATATATAAAAATATTTTTTAAAGGTTGATGAATAAAACGATAAGGAAAGAAATTGAAGAATTCCTTATAACGGATAAAAATATTTTAAATAGAAGAAATCTTGTTTTTATTTATTTTTAAATAATATTTTTAAGGATCAGTTTTTAACGTTCCTTTTTTAGTTTTTAAAGTTGTTAATTATTTAATAATAAAAATAATAAAGTTTAATTTAAAAAGAGAAAACTTTAAATATAAAATAGAAAGGATTTGTTAAAATTAATATTATAAGGCCGAAATAATTCAAAAAAATATTTTAAATTTTGGAAAATTTAAAAAATATATTTATAGTTTTAAAATTATGAAACAATTATTTTTATTCATCATTAAATATCTTTTAAATATTACTAATTACATATTTAGACAATCTTTTTTTTACTCATTTTGGAGCTAATTAATAAAATATTTAAATAACAATATAGAAACTATTTTGAAAATAAGAAGGGTTATTTGCAATATAACTCAAACAGTTTGGGGCACTCCACGATATATACATATCAAATTGCCCATTATTTTGATACATTTAATTTTCTAAAATAAAAAGACAAAATTAAAAAATATTTATTTTTATTTTAAATAAATTAAGCAAAAAATAGGTCATAAAATAAAACAATATATTGAGGTAAAAATAATCAAAATAAAATTTATATTTATGTAACAATTAAAATCCCCTCCTCTCTTTTTCTCAATTACTTAATGTCAAAGACGTCTTTTTACCAATAATAGTTATTTCTGACTTTCCATCTGTTATTGTTGCCTTTTCACTGTTTTTATTTGCAATACTCTCCATTTTCTCAGAATTTAGAGACAAATTATCTTGTGTTAAAGCTGTTTTGGAAGTAGAAGATTCAAGTTCTGCTGTTGAAACCCCGGAAGATTTTGCTGTGTTTAGAGACTTGGAAAGTGTACAAACTGAAAAAAGAATTTTTGAAAAATAATTATTTTTATTTCAATTTTAAATTACCGAGAGTAGAATTGTCGTTTTGAATTATTGGATATTGTGGATATTCTAATTGAGACATTTTATTTTTAATTAATTCCCTTTTACTTATTTTTTGTTTTTTCTTGCAGCAAGTAAATAAAATAATTGATGAAAGAAAAGGAAATATTAAAGTTGTTGAAAATAATAATATCCACATTTGCTAAAAAAAATAAAAATTAATTGGTTGGTGATTAATAAAATTTATAAAAAGAAATTTAAAAAATGAATGGCATGCGGACATAACGGGTATTTCAATTTAGGAACAGGTGAAAGAAAAGGAAATATTATCTCAAAGTAATCCCGGATGTATCCGTCCCGTTATGTCCGCACACTGAATGAATAATGTTTTGAAAATGTTTTAAAAAGAAAAGTTTATTTAAATAGTAGTTGTTTTTATTTAAGCTTTAAATAGTAGAATTTTAAAATTTTTGTTAGAGATTTTATAATTAGAAAAACCTTTTTTATCATCAAGGGAGACGATGATTTCTGAAAAAAATAATTTTTAAACAAATAATTTTTTGTTCTTTTTTTATTTTAATTTTTAAATGACGCAAAGGAAAAGTACAAAATTTTAATTAATTAATTTTTTTGTTATTTATAAAAGTGTAAATTAATTGATTTTTATTTTTAAAGAAAAAATTTATTTTGTCAGAAGATTTTTTGAATATAAGAAAGCACTTACAAACTTAATGACGACGATAATTGTGTATGATTAGAAGAAAGAAAAAATAATGATTAAATTAAATTAAAATGTGTTTTTGATGAGAGAAAATATAATTTTAGAGAAGAAAGCGAAAGTGAATGAGTGACGACGAAAAAAAACGAAGAAAAAATTAAAAAATAGAGAAAAACACTCAAAATTACAATTTGCAAGAAGAAAAATTTTTTTAAGAAAAATTCTTAAGAAAAAAATTTATTTTTAAGAACTTGTTTTATACCAAGTAAGGGGGGGGGGATTGATTTCTTCATTTTAAATAAAAAAGCAGCCAAATAAGTGAATCGGCGAATGTTTAAGTGGGCGAAGTTGGAAAAATATACAAACAGAAAAACATTTTCTAATTTGGCCTAGCTAACCTAAACACGTTAATAAATAAGTAAAAAATTATTTCTGCGTGAAACATTCTGTTGAGAATTGTTGAGAAGAAGAGAAAATTGTGTTGTAAATTAATTTCTCTCTCTTCTGTATTTTCTTCTGGGTTATTATAAAGGTATTTTTATTTATTTTATGTTTAAAAGAGATCTTTAAAATATTTTTTTGAATTTTTAAAATTTATTTAAATTTTAGTATGTTTCTACGAGGATTTACACTTATTTGTATTCTCACAGTCTTATTGGCACTATTTGTGGTGAGAAAAAATTTAAATTAAATACTTCAATAAAATTAAGGAATCAGTAAGGGAAGGATGGAAAATTAAAAAAAAAAACCTTTTATAATTTTCTAGTATCGAAAATGTTAATAATTAATAGTTGTTAATAGATATTAGACTTGGAGGGTCATACAAGAATTTAAATCTTAAAAAATCTTGATTCTCGATAACCAAGATTTTTGTTTGAAATCTCGTCTTAGTCCGATCTCTAGTTGTTAACTCCAAAATATAATTCTCAATAGAAAATATAAAAAAGCTAAATTAAATCTTTAAAAGGGAATATTTATAAAAATAATTAAAAACTTAAAAATAATTTAAATATAATTTTTTATAAAAATTAATTAAAAGTTAAAAATTCAATCTGCTGACAAAAAAATAATTGTACATTATGGAAATAGAACGTTTGATATAACCTCTTTTGTTCCACATCATCCTGGAGGTGTAGATTAAATATTTATAATTAATTTTATTATAAAAATTTTATTAATTTTTAAAAACAAAATCTTTTTAGAATTTTAATATAAATAATTTTTACTTTTTTAAATATAATCGAAACAGAAAGATTTTTTAATATTTAAAAATTAATTTGTTAGGACGAGAATTTAAAATATTTTTTAAGGTCCATTAGTATTAAAACATGCAAATGGTAAAGACGTAACTGAATTTTTGGCTGGTAAAAAAGGAATAGTATTAACAGAAGAAGGCGGCAGAAAAGTACAACATCATCACGGTTCTGGAGCTTTTAATGTTTTGAATTCTTTGGAAATAAAGGTAAAAATAAATATAAAATTATTTTTGTTTAAATTTAAATATAAGAATATATTAAAAAAATAATTTTTTGAAATTTAAATCAAAATTAATTTAATCTTTTTTTATTTTAAAAATCATAAACTTAAATCAGAATTAATTAATTATTTAAGAAAATACAAATTTATTAAATTAAAATAAATTATATTTTAATTTTAGATTATTTATTAAATATTTATTTTTTTAATTTTTAGGGACGTGTCTAACAAAATTGTTTGTACAATAATTGACAAGAATTCTTTTTTTATTTAATTATTTCTTATTTGAATTAAAAAAGAATATCAAAAAGCCACTCCTGTTCCATTGTTATTTTTGATTTAAGTAGAGAGAGATAAACAAAGATAAAGTAAATTTTATTTGTTAAAATAATTTTTGTTTGTAAAAGGAATGTAATAAAACTAGTTATAAATATTTACAACTAGAATCGTCAAAAAATTTTTTTAATGCGCAATCAGCGGGGAATGTTTTTATTTATATTTTTTATAATAAAAAAAAGTTTTTTTAAACATTCAGAACAGCCAAACCTTATAACGGATTTGGGGAAAATAAATCATTTTTATTAATTTTATAGTTCAGATAATTAGGGAATATTTTTGAGAGACAAAAAAAGAATTATCTAAAATTTTGTAATTTTGGGACTGATATTCTGATCAGAGTAAGCCAACTCATAGATAATTCTTGTATTGCCCAGAAACTACTTTCTTTTTCATAGAAAATCCAAACAAGAAAATTAACCTCCAAACAAGTTCCCTGACTTACAAATTCCCGATTTTTAATCAAAAAAAATTACATGTGTTATAACAGCATTTTTACAGTTAGAAAACAAATTTATTTAGTTTTTCCAGCATTATTAAGCATTATTTAATTTAATTACATATATTCAATCTTAAAATAAATATTTTTAAATTTAAATATAAATGTTTTCCTTCTCTAATAATTCCTCAACAAAATACGAATCCAAAATAGAAGAAGTAGATAATTCAATTCGTATTATATTTTGGTTATCTATTTTTGTTTCTTTAATAATGATGTCTATAAGTATTGTTGCTTTGAATTTTATAACTAATGATACTACTTTAATGATTGATAAATTAGAAAAAGAAATGGATGGATTTAATGTTTTTTTCTTTTTAATTTTTTTAAATTTACAATTTTTTATAATTCCCAAATTAATTTTTGGGAATGATCCTTTTTAGGACAAAGAAATGGGATTTCCTCTTTCTGCAAAACAAAGCCAGGGAGTGAGGGAAATAGGACACCCCTTTTCTACACATAAAACTGCAAACATTCTATTATATAAGAACTAATCTTCAATAAAAATCATTTTTTAAAGACTTTGGCTGACGAGGCTTGGAATGGAATATTAGAATTTAGGCAAATAAATGTTGAATTAGCTAATCTTAAAGATGAGGAATTAAAACAAAAGCCTCAATTAATTAAGAATAAATTTGAGAGTTTTTTCCGTACATCCAGATCTATTAGAAGTCAGAGATTGGCTCCACAATGCGGTAAAATTAATAAAAAAGAAAATAGTTAAGTTTAATAAAATTGAAGAATGCTCAACTATTTTTCCAAATAATTGCCCTTCTGGACCTAAAGGACCTCCAGGAAAGGATGGAGAAGCTGGGTGTATGTAGAGATTTTAATCTAAAATTTAATTAAAATATAGTTGATGGAATTCCCGGACTTCCCGGTCCTCCAGGAATTTCTGGTAACTCATTAGGTGATCAATTATATGCTCAACCTTGTATTCAATGTCCAGCTGGACCTCCAGGAGAAGTTTTTTATCAATAATTATTTAGAATATTTTTGTTTTTAACAGATTGGTCGACCCGGAAGGCCAGGAATGCCAGGGCCACGGGGTCCTGTAGGCCCTATAGGTTTACCAGCAAGAAGTGGTGCACCTGGTCCTCCAGGAGAACCTGGGGATTCAGGCAATTAATATTTATTTTGTCAAATTTGGTTAATTCGAATTTTATAGGACCTGTTGGAGAAGATGGAGAGACAGGCATACCAGGTTATTAAATAAAAACTAATTAGTGTATGTTTAGTTAATTTTCCAATTATTTTTACTTTATTTTTACCAATTATAAATATCTACAAATACAATTATTTAATTTATAAAATTAAATATAATTTTTTTAAAGGAGAGCCAGGATTGCCGGCAACTTCTGGAGGTCAAGGACCACCAGGACCGAAGGGTCCTGCAGGTGAACAAGGTGAAACAGGAGAATTAGGCAATCCAGGCATTGATGGAGAGGCTGGGGCTGTGGGAGAGCCTGGAGAGGTTGGAGAGCCAGGTTTAGCTGGAATTCCAGGGCCGAAAGGACCAAATGGAGATGTGAGTTGTTGATATTTCTAGAAATTTATATTATTTTTATAAAAATAGTCGGGAGAAAATGGAGAACCTGGAGAAGATGCTGCGTATTGTCCTTGTCCAAGACGTGCAAAACTAGTTGTAGAAGAATAAATATTAAAGAAATTAGTGGGGAAAAAGAAAATAATTAGATAAGGATATACATTATTAAATTTTTAAAAGATTTTTAACGCAAAACTCATTCCAACATTAAAAATACATTGCCTTTACTTTTTTTCAAACTACCTGAACTTATTTAGATATTTCCCAGACTTTTAACCACGAAGGCTCGGGGAGCTACTCTAGTAAAACTCGTTATATTAATTTCAATTTGGAGAGAAGACTAAAGTGATAGATATTACATATTTATTCAAAATGAGATTAAATCCTCTCAACCTCTAAATTACTCCCTCACGTCATCACTATAAAAGCAACTTGATTTTGAGCTTAATTATCAACACAACTCTACGTCCTCCTGCTTCAACTTAGTCCACGTCTACATATTTCTTTCTTCATTAAAGTAAGTTTCTTTTAATTAATCCTTTTGTTCAAAATTTTTCCTCCTTTTATTTTAGTGTCAGCCGCTACGACGACTACAGCACTTCTGGCATTTCAATTGCTTTGGCCATTCTTGATCTGCGGAACGTTGCTGGGCTTATTTACTTGTTGCCGAAAAAAGGCAAAGACGGACGCTAATGGTAAATCCCAAGTGGGTCCATCGTCAAGTACGCGTTCAGCCTTAGATGATTCTAAGAAGGGATCTCAGAAAGGCAAACCGAAGAAAAGTGAGTTTTCGATTATTATTAAGCTTTTGAACAGTGTTGATTTTCTTTCAATTTTTAGAAGACAACCTTTCGAGCAAAAAAGATGCTGGAGTCGCAACATCTGCTGATGGGTTCCCTATCTTCCCAATACTGAAGACTGATAACTCTACAGTTGGTGGGTTTAATTTAATTTAATTCTAAATAGTCTCGATATATTTCTTTAATTTTTCAGTTTGTACACTTTCGGCCTCTACTAATACTCCAAATGATGACAACAACACAAAAACCGCATATACGATGCAGAGTATGACAAAGTCTGTCGTCAAATCTGCACCGAAAACTGCCAAAGCTCCGGTGCCTCAGAAAGAAGCTGCTCCTCCTGCAGAACCTGCTTCGAAGGAAGAGAAGCCCACTAAAGCACCAACGGATGCAAAAACGATGGTTACAAAAGAAGAGTCATCAAAAGCAACGAGTAAAGTGGAGACCCCAAAGTCTGCGACTTCAAAGACAGAGCCTTCGAAACCAGAGACTTCTAAGGATTCTCCAGCAACACCTGTGTCAACTCCTAAAGAGGAGGAGGAGAAAACGAAGAAGACTCAGGAGAGTAAAGAAACAGCTCAAACGACTGAAAGAAGTACGGAAGTGACCAAAAGTGGCACTGATTTGTCAACCGAAGAACAGAAGGAAACGGAGACTACGGACAAGGACAACTCAAACAAGGATTCTAACAAAGATGCCAGCGACAAGGAAAAAGAAAATTAGATGAATATGTGAATGATGGAAGATATTGTTAGCCATTATATCCCAGTAAAATGTTCGTATGTAAATATGTATTCTATTTGTATGTATGTAAATATATTTTTCACATTATTGTTTTTCGTTTTTGTAAGGTTGTTGGCAAGTAAATGTTGAGTTAAAAATAATATTCTAGTCACTATTTAGACTTATGGTAAATTATAGTAATCTCATGATAGGGTAAACTAAGCGCTATTATCTTTAATCAGTAGAAAAATATCAGAAAACCTTTAGGTGAATTTTTCAAATAAATAAATTAGTAGTTTTAACAAATTTATTGGTTTTCAAAGAGAATATGTAGGTGTTCAAAAAATTCAAAAATATTTTAATTTTTATTTGAAAAGATATCTTTTATTTTTCTTTTTTCTTCAAAAATATTTTTTAATATTTCAATTCATTTTCCGGAAAGAGAATCAAAGAATCCACAACACCACCACCTTCACTAACTCCTCCCTGGTTGACATTATGAGCCTAATTATTAAAGATATTTTTGGAATTTTTCAAAAAAATTTTTTAAAGTTAATTACCTTACTACGAACCAAATAACCTTCCACTCTATTCCAAAGAACTTTGCCTCCATTTTCTTGATTGCCAATGAAAGTACCATAAATTCCTACCTCACTAACTATATCTTCAAGTGTAGGCTTTTCAAATGGACGTTTCATGTAATTCTGAAATTTTTTTTGAAAATTTTCAGAAATTTTTCAATTTATTTTCAACCACCTTAGCCACAACAGGCCAAATCTTTTGTTGTAAAATATATGCCCCACGTTCCTTTACACTCATACGGCTCAACATATTAGCCATTTGATCATCAAAATAATTTCCTTTCCCAGCACCAAGTTGTGCTTTCATTACATATTTTTTGGGGCACTTAAATTAATTTTAATAAAAAAATTCTAAAAAATTTATTAGCCTCAATAGCATCTTTAATAACGGCTCTAATTTCGTCATTATCTTCCTCCAATCCCCATAATCCAGTAAAAGTAGAACGCAACAAAGCAATCTTTTCTGTTTGGCCAGGCAAAAAGCGTTCAATAACGCCTGGTTTAGCCAAAACTTGTTGAATCTTTTTTGTTCCGCTAAGAGAAAGACGAATATTTGGGGAAAGGATTGTCTTTGAACGTTCCATATCGTAACGAATATTCCATTCCTTCTCCTTTAAAATAATTTTTATTAATAATATCCATTTATGAGAGACTTTTATTTATTACTAGAGTAATGAGACAAGGAGAACCTCTTACTTCATCTAATAATTACCCCTTTAAATCTAATCTAGGTATTTTAATTTCTCCCTCCCCCTTATAATTATTAACTAATTCCATACACTAGGAAAGTGTTCAGGCAAATATCCATAAGCCATATGAATCAAAGCTACTTTTCTACCATCAGCATACATTATATAATCACTTTCATTGAGGCAAAGCCTTTAAATTAAAATCAATTTTTATTTTTAAAATATTTAAATAAAAATTGTTTTCTTTCCCCAACCTTTGTGTTGTTTCTTTAATTGACATTCTAACAACATTTATATAAATTCCTTCCTTACGTGCTAAATCTTCTAACTCGAACTGAGAAAGAAAATTTAAAAATTTAATTTTAAAAACCGCTAACTTGAATAAATTGTAGCTGTTCAAAATGGCAAACAGGAAATAGCTCAGGTTGATTCATAAACACAATCACAGCCTTTATAAAAATAATATAAAATTACTTCTAATTCCCCCCTTTCAAACATTTTTATCTCCAAATAATTTCCAAGCATGTAACATTGCTTCAGCCATCCCCTTTCTTGGACAATTTTCTGGCAATTTTCCATTAACAGTTGATGAAAGAGGTTGTCCATAACGTAAATTTCCAACCTTTTCCATCATCCTTTTATGAAGCTTTGACATTAAAGTGGCACAACCTGGGCCTCCAACTTGGCCAATGTTTACTTCAACCTAATTAGAAATTATATTTTTAAAAAATATTCTATGATTCTATATTTTTTACTGATCACTAGAGGGGACTTTATAACTCAAAGGGGTGACAAATATTTATATAAAAAATTTGTGATCCTAGGTTCTCTGTTTAATAATTTAATAAGAAATATGTGTGTCTATAATAAGGCCCCCATCCTCTGTCTTAATCCTTATTAATTTTCTGATTTTCAAAAAATAATTTCAAACATTTTTCAACTCCATTTTGTGCTGTTGTTCATCCCAATGGGACATATAATCAGCCCTTTGGAGTTGAACAGAAATATTCTGTCGAATTCCATCTTTTTTAACCATTTCCATTAATTCAATTTGTTTAGCTATCCACTTAAAAAATATTTTTTCCCTAAAATATTTTTAATTAATTTTCCCAACTTTATCAGCTTTAACAACATCTCTATAAGCATCAACAAGGAAATCATGATCCAAAGATATACGGAAATATAATTCACTCAATGTTTCCTGAACAGCTTTAGCTTTCTCAAAAAGTTCAGCAGGAAAGGGAGAAGGCATTAAAGCAATTGGTGGTGTGACCTTTATTTAAAATTAAAAGCATAATTAAGTATTTAATTACGGAGAGGTCATGACAATCTTTACGATCATTCCATAATGCCACATTTCCTTTAAAATTTTATATGTATATTTTAGAAATATTAAAATTGATACGTTAAAATTAAAAAATAATAAATTTACCAATTGTATGTGAGTAGTCAATGGCATAACTGAAAATTTTGATTTAATTAAATTTTCTTTGGGTCGTTAATGAGATAGAATTGTTAAATTCGGAAGCCTTTTGACAGGCCTCACCTCTTCTCTTAACTTCAATACAAAACCTTTTATGAAAGTCAATTCGATGAATCAAAACAACTCGAGTTTAACACTCGATTGTTTAAAACACCCAAAAAAAGATTTTTTCATTCCCATTATCATTGATCCCAAAAATTTTCTAGATTTGACTAAACAAACCAGCTTAATTCCGCAAGTGTTTGTTCATCGGGAACAGCTTCCAAGACATAATTTTTTGGCGAAACAATAGTTCCATTAATATTGTTTTGGTTATTATTATTAATTAATTGTTGTGGCATATTAACTTTTTGTTTTTCTTTAGTATTATTAGATTTTATACTATAAAATTGAGAGGAGGAAAAATGAGAGGAAGAAGATGAGGCCATTTTTAAGGAAGGTAAATTTTTTTAGAAAAATGTGAGGAGTAAGGAATGAATTAGATAGACTGTCTTTAACTAATTTAAATAATTTTTTGGTTGTGGTCAAAATAATGTAATCGGACAGTCCATTTATCAACGAAAAAATCGGAGAGATAATTTTGGTTAAATAGTAAAAGGTAAGGAAATTGGGAAATAAATGCATGTCCAAAGAAGAATTAATTGTTTTTTTAATAATTAAAGGCCACCCAAGGAGAGCAATTAATCCGTTGGGTTGTTAAAATAAATATTATACGTTTTACTATATAGGACTCTTTATATTTTTAAATATTTAAAGTACAAAATATATCAACTATTCATTAAAAATAACGGGCCAATAATTTTCATTTAAACCTTAACTTTAATTTATACACATAAAGAGTAATAAAATTCTAATAAAAAATTCTTGCATGTTTGTACTTGGCCCGACAATTTTTATCAAAAATTATCATTGGCAGTAACAAAAAAATGAATTCATGGCATTCACATGTCTTTAATGGGCCGATATACATAAATTTATAATTGTACTTATTGCATCAGCCTTTCAGACGGAAAAGCAATCGAGAAAAAAAAATTAACAAGGAAGCAATCAAAAAAAATTTAAGAAAAAATAGCCAGACACTGCCAATTAAAATAATGAAATGAATAAAAAATTATATAGAACTCAAAGTCCTTAGAAGGGAGGACAAGAGAACCGGTAGAAAATCTTAAATATTATGCAGATTAATGGACAACCACATGCCTTTAAATACATATTTGTATTTGTTTTTAAGATGAAAACACAAGGAATTATTTGTTTATATTTTTGGTACTTTTTTGGGTTAATCAAAATATTATTATTTATTTTAGGTACAAACAAAAACATATAACTATCAGTTAATTTAAATATTTAGTATTTGAGTTGTTTGCTTATTTACATACTTAATTCAAATAATAATTATTATTTTAGTCCAAACAAACCAAAAAATAATAATAATAACATCTTCTCATTGGCCCAATTTTTAAATTAATTTGCCCACTATTTTCTTATCAGTAAATGATAAAGAGATAATTTGGTGCTTTTATAGCGACATCTAAAATATAGAGAGAGGTAATAAATATTTACTTTTATAATTATTGCCAAAGTATAAAGTAAATATTTAAAGTCATGCTGTGTTTGTCGGTGCAAGTTTCGTTGATAATTTTGAATTTATTTTTGAAGGGTAGAACATAAAAATACAGACTAATGTTTAAATTAATTTTTTAATTGAAATTTTTAGTGGAAAATAAATAATAATAGACTTAATGGACTCTTATTTCAAAAGACCTTAATAAGATTACTTATTAAAAGTTTTATGATTAATTTAGAAAACTGGCGATGTATCGACAAATCGAGAGCGATTCGAAGTATTGCTAGGAGCATGAATCCACAATTTCTGTATCCATTTTAAGAATAATTGATGGATTAATAAATACATCTTGCTAAAATAAGACATACTTAGTTTTTATTGTATTCTTACACTTTTCCAATAATAATATTTTACATCTAATAATTTTACAATTTATTTTTGATAATTAAATTTTTATAAATTATTTTAAATATAAATTATTTTAAATATTTATTATTTACCAGAATTTTTGATTTTAATTTTTATATTTACCTAGTCTATTTTTCGTTGAAATTATTTCTGCTAATATAACGTGGTGTGTAAAAAAGTTGCAAAAATAATTTCTAGTCAAGGAGAAAAAAATAATTTCAATGAATTGTACTGATATGTTTTAAATGTGGGTATATTTTTGTCTTCTAATTTTAATTTTATGTGAAAATATGGTCAGATTTATTTGCAATAAATGATTCGAAAAAATTGAAAGAAAATAAATTTATTTATTTTTCATTTAAAATTTTAAAAGGAAATAATAAATAAAATTTTGCCGAGATTAAAATTCACAATATTCTCTCGGTTTTCTATTTTAAAAGTGAATTTTTTAAATTAATTGTGCAATGAAGAAGAGGAAATCTATCTGGCTAGCATTTAAAATGCTTACTAGGCCGAAGTTTAAGATCAATTTAAAAGGGATGGTCAAAAAAGAACTAGTTCAATCGGTAAAACACATGTACGTGGTGAATGAAGGTGCTTGGCCAATAACTGCTACAAGGTCGCAAGATCGAAGCCGCCCGTGGTTAATACCTCTCTCTTACTCATTTAACAAATTACATGAGATGTTAAAAATAAAAATAATTAAATAAATAAATTAAAATAAGCATTTATTTAAATTAGAACAATTTCCTCTTTTAGCTAAAATGCATTGAATTCCATTATCTTTTAATTCTTTTTCTTTAAATATCCATTTATTATTTAAACAATTAATTTTTAAATTTATTTGTTTCTTGTTGCTAATAGACAAAAAATGTTGGCCAGATGCATCAAGTATAGCTAATTGTATTTTTTCTTTTAAATATTCTTTCATTGTACTCCTGTAAATACGAGAAAATGAAATTTAAAAATAACAACTATAGATTTTCCTTTGACAAATTTTATTGTCTAAAAACAAATCATATATCGTTAGCTTTCGAATTATTTAAGAGTTGTTAATAAAGCTAGTCGATTTTAAAAGTTATTGGCGAAGAACTAACTTTTGCGAACACGAGAAGATCTATTTATCTTTTAAATATTTAATTTATCTTTTCAATTAGATCTAGGCTATCAAGAGATCTAGGCTTTTTATGAACATTTCGGCACCATCTTGGGTCTACCAATTTAAAACCAATTTTTGGAGGGATATCTTAAGGACAAATAAATAAAAAGTACTTATTATATCCATTAAATTAACTTCCATTTTAACTATTTAATTTATTTAATTTAATTAAAATTAATTTAAAATAAAATTTACAAACACTTAATTTTTAATTTATCAAAACAATAATTATTTCCATAATATTCTAAATTTAAATGACCATTATAAAATTTTGTTGATTTAATTTCTTTTATTAATTTACAACAATTAATTGGTATTTTGGTTGTTTTAATTGTTGTTTTCGTTTGTTGGGGGGAGGTTGTTTTTGTCGTGGAGGTGGTGGAGGAGGGAGGAGGTTTTGGGGTTGTTTTGGTAGTTATTGTTGTCTTTTTTGTTGTTGTTGTTGGCTTTAATGTTGTTGTTTTTGGAATTAAATTGTGTGAAGTTGGATGACATGCATTGGCAAATAAATAAAAAATAAAAATATTTAAAAACCAAAAAAATAAAAACATTTTTAAAAGAAAATTCTCTCAAAAATTTATTTCTAAGGATAAAAAAGGTGAAAAAAATTTTAAGAAAATGAGAGCATTTTTACATAAATATTTTATATGCCAACTTTTAAATCGTCAATTTATTGCTGATTAATCCTTCCCGTAAAGATTTTCTCTTTCTTTTTTATTTACTAATAAAATTTTTAAAATTTATTAAAAATATTTTATTATTCTATCTATTTTATTATTATCTAAGAGATTTATTTTAGAATTATTTTAATTTAAATTATTTACTTAGATTTTCTAAAAATTGCTAGATCCCAAAGAGAGAAACAATAATTACCCAGGGTAATTAATATAGTATATACGGTATCTTTTATTTTAAAAATAAATTTTTAAATATTTAACTTTTTATTCCTCCATTTCTAATAAAATAATTAATTAATTCCAAAGTTTAAATTTTCTTAAAATAAATTTTATTCCTTTTTATTTAAACTTTTATTTAATCAATGAGAGATCAATTTGTGACCAATTTTATTCCTTCATTGTGCAAATTGAATGTTTAAAAATAAATTTATTAGACAATGTTTATAGGTATATTTTAATTAAAAATGACGTGATGTTTCTTAGAAATTTTTTTTGGAAATAAATATCTGGCTCTATTTCTTGTATTTAAATCACAAATAATACAACGAAAATATTCAAAATAAACCTGTTTTTGTTCTATTTAAAACTGATCCCTTTTTGATCACCTTTTAAAACACTTTTTTGAATTAATTAATTAATTAAATAATAATTTATATGTCAGTTAAAAAATTGTAAAAAAATTTTGTTTGGTATAAAAATAAAATTTTTTCCATTCCCCCACTTCAATTGAAAATAAAAATTAAATTTAACAATTCGGAAATTGTTTACCTCAAATAAAAATTATTAAATTAATTTCTTCAAAATGTTTAAAATATTATTATTTTTAATTTTTATATTTGAATTAATTAATTCTGAAGGGGATTTTTTGACAGAATTTTTAACTAAAGGATCATATTCTTATGGGAGTGATAAGGTTTGTTATTTAATTATTTAAATCTTATATAGTAATATTTATGTTGTGGACAAATTTGGATACAAATACAAAGATAACTTTATTCTTTTCTATTTAAGTTTTAAGGCTATCCTTCCACGTAATTGGAAGTAAAATTATTATTCTTTTTTTCTATTTTATTTTTTCAATATTAAATCTAAATAATTTTTTGTTAATTAAAATAGAGTATGCCTCTCGATTTGGGTGTATTAACTGGTGGAGGAAATGACAATAATCCATTGGCATTCTTATTTGGAGGAGGAAGATAATAAAAAATATTTTCTTTTTATTTTTTGAGTGCAAAATTATAAAAAAAATAAAATTTTAGTTTTTTGCAAAATTTCTATGTATTCTATGTAAAATAAAACATTGATACTATGCGGCAACATAAAATAAAATTTAACGAGATCATTTGATTGATACAAAAAATTTAAAAATTAATTAAATTAAATTTAGTGTAAGAATAAAGGGATAGGCGATTGTTGCAAATATTTTGGCGCAGCAATATTGAGGCTCGGGCCAAATATGTGTTTATACACACTAGGTACGTCCAATATTCGTCGTTTTCTTGATCTAAGTCTTGATGTTATATTGTCCTGTTATGACCTCAAAATTTTTGAGGTTTTCTGAAAATGTGCTAAATTGATTAAAAGTCGAGAAAAAATTAAGCAATCTTGTAAAAATAGAAAATTTTAATTGCCTGTTTTCTAGTAGGTGAAGTTTTAGCTCTACGCCCAGTCACCCACTAATAAAACAAGAAAAACTTTGATTGGTCAAATCACAATTTAAAATTTAAAAGTAATCTTTCTTTTAGACCATTAAATAATTAAAAACCGTTCCACCATTTAAGTCAAAATTTTGGAGAACAAAATAGTTTATATAAAATATTCTTCAATCTCATTAAGAAAATCAAAAAAATTTTTAAATAAAAATGTTAAAAAATATTTTAATTATTTTTATATTAATTTTAATTATAAAAATGTCAAAATCTGAAGAATTTATGGAAAATTTTTGGAAAGATATGGCAGAAAAGGGCTCTTATTCTTATGGAAGTGAAAGGGTTTTTAATTAATTTTTAAATAAAATAAAATTAATTTTTAAATTTAAAAAGATTGCCCCTCTTGATTTGGGGAAATTATTTGGAATAGAAAGTGGAAGTAGTGGTGGTGGTGGAGGAGGAAGTGGAGGTGATAACAATCCTTTAGCTGGATTATTTTCTCTTTTTGGAAGGCGCTGATGATTTTGTTGATTCTGGTGATGATGAAATTAATTTTAATTAAAATTTTAAGATTATTTATTGTTTTTAATAAATTTAAGAGGAATCTGTCAACTTTATATACACGATTATTTTTATAGCTCAGTCTATTTATTTTTTTGTTGTTTTCTCATTATTTATTCATTAGACTTGTATTTATTTTAAATATTAATTAATTAATTTTAATAAATAAACAAAGGATTTGTGTTAAAGTATTTTTTTATTTTAAATTATAAAATAAAGAATAAACCAAAATTAAATACAGAATTATTAAATATATATACCTATTTTGCTTTAATTTTCAAATTAAAATAGATATTCAAAAAATATTTTTAATAAAAAATGCTTACTAAATTAGTACTTGTCATTAAATAAATTTAGCTAATTTATTATTAAAAAAGAATTTTTTGTTAAAATTATTGCGCGGAAAAGAATCATGCTAACAAAAATGTTTTTTTTTTGTTTTTCTCTTGAAAAGGAAAGGATGGAACGTCTACAATGAGAATGAATTGTTTTGAAAAAAATATAGAAAAGCAACAATTAGATTTGAAAATAGTGAGGGAGAAGTGTGGCCAAAATTAAATTGTTTAAATTATTTATAAAATAAAAACTAAAATAATTTGAATATCTAAATAAACCAAGTAAAAAATAAATTTTAAATCAAAAATATTAAAAAACATGTTATTAAATATCAATGATTAATAATCAGAGAAAAGCATTTTTATGAACAAAATTAATTTCCAAACTAGTTAATTTTTATTTTTTAACAAAATCATTTTTAATTCAACACCTATTTTTAGATCATAAAATTATTTTATTTAAATTTAAAGAATTTTTAAACAAAAATGTTTTGAAAAAGTTTTTTTCAGCGAGAAATTTTCGGGGTGTTTAAATGGAAATACCTATATTCTAAAATTTAATTTAATTATATTTTGTAAAAAAAATTAATTTTTAAATTAAAGCAATAAAAGTTTAAATTTAAAAAAAATAATTTTTTATTCTTATTTTAAAAAAGCCCAGAGGCGAGAAATTCACACGACGAGTAGCACAAAGAATGCGCGACAAATACTTGAGGACGACGAAAAAAAGTTTGTTTATAAAAACTACCGGAATACACGGAACCAGAAATAAATAAACTTTGAAAAAAAGAGAGAGGGAAACTTTTTTTGTAAAAAGCCATTGTCTTTACACAAACCCCTTTAAACAATCAAAATTTTTCTATGGCCAAATTAATGTTTTATATTTAAAATTAAGGTCAGCAGGTGATCGTTTCTTCTTTTTTTTCTCGGCTATTTTTTCGATGCTTTCTTTTAAATGATTGACCTAATGTTTAAAGCGAAAAGAAGGAAAAAAACATTTTTTAGTTAATTTTATTACGCGTTCCCTCAATGATTTTTTTTTCAAAAAATTTTTTCTTTCGTTTCTTTTGTTATTTGGCCCTTTCCAAAATTTTGCTACATAAATTAATTTATATACTATTTTATTTATTTCTTTAAACTCTCAAAAATTTATTTTAAAAATATATTCTCTCCAAATATTTTACTTTAAATTGTTTTTTCTTTGTCTTCCCGAGGTTATTTTAAACTGTTTTTTTTATTAAAATATTTTATTTATTTATTTTAATTTTTTCTATAATTCATTTATTTAAATTAAAATGATTTTCTTTTATTTAAAAAAATAAATATTCCTTTTAATTTTATTTTACTTTTAATACTATAAAATTTTAATTAGTAAATATTTAAAAATTTATTTATTTATTGCTATTTTTTATTTCATTTATTTTTATATAAAAATAAATTTTTGGAAAAAGAAATTTCAAAAAATAATTTTTTAGAGATTAGAATCTTTTTTCTCTTTTTTATTTGTTATCCAAATAATAAAAGACTTTTCTTTTAAATATTATCTCAGAGATAGGATGCCAATTTTGAACTGAACTGAAGAACAGAGAATTTTTCAGTTCAATTCCTACTTTCAGCAATTATATCTACCAAATATTTTAACACAAAAATAACCAAAATTTAAATAATTTTTTAATTTAAAAAATTATAGAAAATAAAATGAAAAGAAAAAGAATATTTCAAAATTTTTATTTGTTTTTTATTTTTTTATTGTCTACTTTTGCACAACAAATACAAAAACCTCCAATTACTTCCTTAAATAACAATACTCGACAAGTTAGAACAGATTGTTCTGATGCGCCAACACAAGTTCTTAAACAAACTTGTCTTAAAGTTTGCTTTTAAATAATAATTAAATATTATCCGCGAATATTTTAAATTAAGGATTTATATAATCCTGAGATTCCACATAAATAAATCTGAGGATATTCCTAATTAAAATTTTCTTTTCAATTGATGATAAAATTATAATATTTAATTATTTATAACCCTTCTTCTGCTAGCTACGCTTAACTTTATTTATACTTATTTAATTATAAATTATTTGGGGCAGAAAAGTATTACATATGATAAAAATAAAGATAAATTTATGAAATTAAATTAAACATTTCCTTTCTGTTTACTGCCAAATTATCTTATTTTTTTAAATTTTATTTCATTAATTTTATCAAAAAGTTACGCCAAATTGATCGAAAAGCCCGTCAAGCATTAACTCGTCGTGTAGATGATATATTCCCTCCTTCAGTCCCTGGATCACCTGTATGGCTTAGACCTTTGCCTGTTTCTCGAAATTCTCGTGGGCAAGTTGCTTGGAATCCTTATGATTGTATGACATTGCAATGTTTGTGTCCTTTCTTTAGGGTAAATTTTGGAAAATAAAATGTAAATTGAAATAATTTTTAAATTTAAATTTAAAATTAATTATTTTTAAATTTCTTTTAAACACAGGGAACAATGCGTGATGATGGTTATTGTTATTTACGTAATGGAAGGCCTTTAGCTATTGCTTACAGAAAAGAGGTAGATCGAGATCATAATATGTAATATTAAAACAAAGTTATCTATCTTTTTAAGAAGAATTGAACCCAGGTCTTAAACTTTTTCAAATTTACATATCATATTTTAGTTGGATTTCCCTTTTCAATTTATTTATCTCAATTTGTTTTCTTTAGCTCGGACCTCAAATCTAATTGATAAAAAAGAATTTTCGAAATATTTTTAGTATAGAATGATGACAGATGATGAAAGAGAACGTTTTCACGCAGCATTTAATCAACTAAAATTTAACGGGGAATATGAGAGATTTGCTCGTGAACATCAATCTGTAAATAAATTAATTAATTAATATTCTTAAATAAAAAATAAAAAAGGTAAGTCAAGGAGGTGCTCATTCAGGTCCCGGCTTTTTTCCTTGGCATAGAGAATTTATTAAAAGAATGGAAATTGCTTTACGTTTAATTGACCCATCAGTAGCTCTTCCATATTGGGATTCTGGTAAAAAAAATTTTTTTGAAGGAGAAAATATTTTATTTTAAAAAGTTCTTGATGTTTATTTACCCGATCCAAGAGATTCAATTATTTTTTCTCCTTTATTTGCTGGGGAGATTGATATGAATGGATTTGTGGTTAATGGACCCTTTGCATTTTGGAATACAATTGAGGGAAGGAATACTGTTTGGAGGTAATTAAATACATATGAAAATTAAAAACTTTCGTTATGATATACATCAGGGTTGCCGCCCGAAACTCGAAACCCAATACCCGGCCTTTTTTGTACCCGAAACCCGATACCCGAAAAGAAAATTTTCCAACCCGAAACCCGTACCCGATATTTTTTCCAACCCGAAACCCGTGACCCGAAATTGGTTAAAACCCGAAATTTCTACCCGAAAACTTAGCCTTACCCGATTTTTTAGAAAAAATTATAGAAAGAAAAAAGAAGGGAAAGTGAAAGAAATATTTATAATTTCTTCCATGTTTTATTATGTTAATCGGTGGTTGAATGGGTAAGGCGAATAGCTCGATATATTCATAGGTGTAGGTTCGAATCCTGGGCTGGAAATTAGGCTTAAAATATTTTTCTTTTCAAAAATAAATGTTTTTAAACTTTGATTTTCATTTAAGATTTTTAAATTTATTTTTTTAATATTTTAAGCTTGAATAAGCATTAAAAATTTTAATTCAGTTTTGAAATACCTCTCAAAATTTTCCCCACCGGCAGTGAAAATGCTAGAAATCTGGCTTAAGGATCATCAAAATTCCCAAAATTTTCGCCTGCGGCGCAAAAAATAAAAGAAATTTGGCTTCTTGGTCTTCAAAATTCTCAAAATTTTCGCCTGCGGCGCTGAAAAATGAAGAAATCTGGCTTATTGGCCTTCAAAAATCTCAAAATTTTCGACTGCGGCGCTGAAAATGGGAGAAAATTGGAGGCTTTAATGGAGATAAAGCGGAGGTATATTAGTATATAGTGGGATTTTATCAAGGTGGGATTTTGCCAAGATATCCCTACTAATCCCTGTCTCTTTAATCTCTTCAAATTTGCCTCTATCTATATCACTCAAAATTCTATTACGCAACATAGCTTGTCTTCTTACAATTTAGCTAACCAATACCCCAACACCTGAAGATAACCCGAATTTTTCGCCAAACCCGAAACCCGTACCCGAAATTTTCGCCAAACCCGAAACCCGTGACCCGAAATGAAAACGCTCCAACCCGATACCCGAAACCCGTACCCGAAGATTTTTTGTACCCGCGGCAACCCTGATATACATTTATGTTGTAGTAACTATTTAATTTTGTTGAAATAAAGGAAAATATTATTGTTTTATACCTTTATATGATACTTTTAATCACAAAATTCCAATTCCTTTTATTTCACTATACTTTCTATTTAAAAGGACACTTTCTGGAGAGGGAGGGCTATTCAATGAAGGTATGCATCAATTTTCCCCTTAATTATCAACTTTATTTTTTTAATAAAGGTCAATTGTCTTCTGTGGCCAATGAACCAAATATAGAACATGTAATATTAAATTTTTTTAATTTCTAAATTTAAATTTATTTAGGTCCTCTCATATACAGTCCCACTCGCAGGATGTCCAATACCCGTAAACTTCAATGCTTTGGAATACTCCCATTCAAATATAGTGCTGAAAATAATTTTTTAAATTAATTTTAAAACAAAGAAAATTTATTTTTAAATATTTTTCAGCATTTTTGGGTAGGCGGCGATATGAGGGTATTTTTTAATTAAAAGTATTTTCTTAAAAATAAATTAAAAAGGTGCCAGAAACATCAGCAAATGACCCAATCTTCTACATGGTGTAAAATATTTTTTAATTTATTTTTATTTTAAATATATACAAATTATTTTAGCATCATTCTTTTGTTGATTTAATTTTTGAAATTTGGCGTCAACGACAACAAAGAAAGTTTGTAGTATAATTTAATTATAAAGAGACTTACTTATACATATTTTAATTTAAATAATTAATTATATTTCCGATAACCTTTTGGGAAATAAAATTTTGTTATTGTTTAATAGAGAGTATAATTTTAAAAATTATTTAGACAAAGATTTCCTTATTTAAAAAAGTATTAGCAAAATAAAGAATAAAATTATTTTATCACAAATCAAAAAAAAACCTAATTTATTTTAAAATAAATAATGAAAGAAAATAAAATAATATTTTAAATTTAATTTTTTAGAGATGTTAGAGAATGGGCTTATACGTCTAGTTAGTCTTTTCTTTTTTATAAAAAAAATTTAATTAAAATAAAAAATAGATTTGTGGTCATGTGGAAATGAATTTCATTTTTCATATGCTTGGATGAGACCTTTTGATTTTCTTTCTAATCAAGATGGTTTTTATTTAAAAAAATTTTTTGTAATTTAATTAAAATTTAAGGGTTATCTAATGCTTATACCGATCAATTATATCGAGTAATTTTTAATATTTTTCATAATTAAAAACTCCTATTATTAGTATGCTCAACGGCCAACGTGTTCAGCACAAGTCCCTACTTGTGGATCTAGGCAAGTTTTACTAAAGTAATTAAAGGATGTTTTTGACTCTTAACTGGTATGGGGGATTTTAGATTATTTTAATCACATACCTAATTTACTAACAATGAAATTATCGATGTTATATTTATTATAGAAATGAAAACTGGCTTAATTGTTGTTAATAAAGTTGAAATATTTTTAATTTCATCTTTTCATTAATACAAATAAAATAATTTTGTAAAAAATTACTTTCGTTTAGATATTTGTTTTGCGATTTCAATCATGGATTTCCTCATTGTGTAGCCAAAATAAAGTTTGGTGGTATCTGTGAGGGTTTTGATGGAATGGATGCCTGTTTTAACGGTCAATGTATTTTTGGAAGATGCCAACAAGGCCCTACACCTCCAGTGATGAATTTTACTGTTATTTAATAGTAACACTCTCTTACTTTAAGCCCTGGCGCCCAACCCCTCCCCCAACACCTCCACCACCTCTACAGCTTAGGCCAATGTCTAGAGGAATTCAAAGAAGAGGAAATCAAAGGCGTATTCCCTTTCCACCACCTCCAATTGTAAGAAGAATTTTAAGACGTCCAATAGAATCACAACAAACTCGAAGATTTTTAACACGTCAAATGGCGGCAACAACACATAAACTTTTTATTAATTGTTTTAATATGAATCCTTGTTGTGATCATTGGGCAGAGAATGGGGAATGTAAAACAAATAAAAAATATATGGAAAAATATTGTAAGGAGGGAAAAATTTTTTTTAATTTTTTATGAGACAAGATTCTCTATAAATTAGGATTTAATTAAATTTCAATATTTAAAATAGCCATAATACATAGTTCAAGAAAAAATTATTTTTTAAAGGCAAAGCAGCTTGTGAACTTTGCACACCCAATTTTAATCTAACAAATGAATGTGTAGATAGACATGTTAGTTGTAAACAATGGAAGGAAGGAGGGGAATGTTTGGGGAAATCGAAGTTTGTTGTTTTTTTTTGAAAAATAAATTAATAAATTTTTGTTTAAATTCAAAGATTATTTTTACAAGAAAATTGTAGAGAAAGTTGTGGATTGTGTGAACAAAATAAATATGAAAATTCTTGTCTTCCACAAGGATTATTAGTAATTTATTTAATTTAATTTAAAAGAAAATAATTTTATTTATTTTTTAGTTACATGAACACAACAAAAATATAATTAAAGAATCAAAAAAGATTGGAAATATTACTTTAGAAAATATTCCCTTCAGAAATTAAGAATTAATTAGCCATAATTTTAAATAAAAGATCTCAATTTTGTATTTTATTTTTAGAAAAATTATTTTTTAATTAAAAAATATATATTTTTATTTAGATTTTCCCTAAAAAATAAAAAACGAGTTTTTGTTTAAAAAAATTCCAGAATTTTATTTTTCAAGATTAATTTCCCCAATTTAAACCTTCTTTCGAGAAATCATTTTTAGAGGGCTTCTATTAGAGGCTGGGCGTTTATTTTTCAATCTTTAATTGTATCCCATTAGAATCTCTATGGAGATTTTGTGTATATTTTAGAGAGGACTTCTACCTTGGGTAATTTTGTATTGGATATGGGTTCTAATAAAGCCGAGCATTAATTAAAGCATTTACGGAAATTAAAAATAAATTTGTAAAAAGGTTTAGAAAATTAAAAATCAAATAATGCATAGAAATATTTAATAATTCAAAATCTATTTATTATAGTACATAAATTCTAAATTATATCTTTTATTAACTTCATTCCCCATATTTCTTAAAAGAATTTGACTAAAATTTAAAAAATATTCTTTTAAATAATTTCTATAATTTTTACAAACGTTTTTTTCTTTCCAAATGTTTCATTCATTATTCCCTTTAAAACAAAAGAATTTCCAAAAATAAAATCCCTAAAAGGGTCGGGTTTAGCAACTTTAATTACTTCAAATAAATATCCTTTTCTCCATTTAAAAATAGTATCAGGTCCTCTTCCATAATATCGATACTTTAAAAATTATTTTAAAAACTTTTTAAAGCCAAAAAAACCAAAAATCGAAAAGAAGCTTTTAATTTATTTTCATCTTCTTTAAATATTTTATCAAGTTTTTGAAAAAATTCATTTTCTTTTTCAACAAATTCATCCGTGTCAAAATAACTACTTAAAGTATATTTAAATGTTTGTAAAGCCTTTAAATTTATTTTTTAAAAATAAAATTTAAATAAATTTTATTTTTACATTTAAACTCTTCAAAAGTTTCAACGCATATTCACTATGCAAATAAAAAGATTGTGGATTACGAAGTTCCAAATTCTAAAAATTGCAAAAAAATTGTGTATGATTGTGGTTTATTTTACTTAACTAAAAACCTTCTCAATAATTGGAAAATAACCTTATTTTAAGGTTGGTGATTTTGAATATATCTGGAACCAAAAAAGTCTGAGAGAATCAAAAATATCCTTTGGATATCGGTTATCTGTTGATTCTTAAGAACAGTTAACTCTGGGTAATTAGAGACAAACAACAAATCCATCGATTCTCCCCTTTTGGTATTCCCTTCCAAAAGTTTTAAGTCTTCTGTGTTAACCCCCTAAAAACTATTTTTAACTCAAGTATTTGCTCAGTTTAATTAAAAATTAAAATAAATAAATATTAAAACAGTATAAATTTACATTATTTCTTACCCTTAAAGGAGTAATTGAATTTAATTTAATAAGAAATTCGTAAATAAAATCATCAAATCTAGCATTTCCATTATCACAGAATAACTTTAAAAATTTAATTTTTAATTAAAAAAAATTTCTAAAACTCTGTGAAAAGGCATTGATTCATTTACACACCCCCTCAAAACAATAAAAATTTCTATTGAAAGGGAAGAAAGTTTTTTGAATGAATAAAGAGCTTCTAATTGTCGAGCATCTACTGGGCCCTCTAAATCATCAACATAATTTTCCCAACAAAAATCTAAATGTTCCAAATTTGGACAAGAAGAGGCTATTTTTAATAAATCTGACTTGAAAGTAAATTTAATATTATTTTTTAAATTAAATTTAAATATACATTATTAAGTGGAGAATAATCATAAACTGTTAATGCACGTAAAGAATATAAATTTGGATGAAAATTTAAATCTTTTTTATTTAATGTGTAAAAGAAAGGTGAACATAAACTAATAAAAAATAAAATTATATTAAAATAAAATACACCTATACAGAGTGGCCAGAAAGTAATTGCACACTTTTCATTCCATCATAACTTTTTTAATAATTTATATTTTTAAATATTTTTATACTCATTTTGAAGCCCAAACAATTCTCCTTCAGGGCCTATAAGCCCGCTTCCATAATTGAACTTTTTCCAAGAGATTCAGCGTTTGCAAAATTTCATTTCCTCGCAAAATTCAAAAAAGCACTGTCCAAAAAATAAAAAAATTCTGGCAGGAAAGTTTCTGAGAAAATTTTTTCTAAAAAGTATTTAGACTAGTAGCCATAATTGTTCACTTTCAAAAAAGTGGCAGAACCCAATCAACAGGCACGCCCGAGAACGTGAACAGGGTCAAGTTCCTAGTATCCTCCAATCCATCGCGATGGAAGCTTCTTTGGCTGGAGAATCTATTCGTGATATGGCTTGAAATGAACTAGGGTGCCCTATAATCTCAGAAAAATCCAACTATTTACCAAATAAATGAAAAAAGTTAGGAACCAGAGATGAAAGTACCATCTGAGGCAGTTTGCAAGTAAAGTGACACTTTATTTAGAAGGAAAAATTTTTTGAACTAGACATGTCCGAACCATCAAACTGACAGATATTTGACCTCTAAATCTCCTCTTTCTTATACGTTTGTTGCGGATTCCCAACAAACTACTTCCGAAATGATCTGGAAATGATCTCTATCTTATAATCTTTATTTGATCTCATTATCTTTAATATGAAAAAAGTTATGATGGAATGAAAAGTGTGCAATAACTTCCTGGTCACCCTGTAATTTAATTTTCAAAAAAAAATTTTACCTAAGAATTTTTGTGTCAGTTAATTCGTCAGCATAATCGTTATATTGGTTATAAAATAATAAAAACCAAAGTTTTGGACAAATTTTAGAAATTTCATTCAAAGTTTTGACTGAATAATCAAAAATAAATAATTGTTGTAATGTTGAGGGTAAAAACTGTTTTTGATTAATTTCTAAAGATCTCTCAAAAATTTCCTCAAAACGATTAATTCGAAGACATTCAAGTTTTTGACATTTTAAAATTAGCGACAAAAATGCATCGAAAGTTTTTTTCTGTTTTTTAAATGAAAATTTAATTTAATAAATATTTTTTGGAGTAAAAGAATTTTTAGAAAATTTACTTTTTTATTAAGAACTAAACCCAACGATAAAAGATTAGGAGCTAAAAACTCCTCAATTTGATTTAAATGCCAAACATCAATCGGTTCCTCCATAGAAAAATGTTGAAGAGAAGGCGTCAAATAATGGAAATAACGGCCTAAACGTGTTGAAACTTTAATTCCTCTTTCAATACAAAGTAATTCTAAATATGGAGCAGACCGACGAATTAAAGCACTGAATATTCCTAACTAAAAGAAGGAAAAAGAAATTTTAATGGAAGGAATGAAAGAATTATTGGTAATTCTTCGGTTTACGCCCCCCCCCCCTCTTTTTCGTTCCTCAAAGTATTAAAAATGGTCAGTCAATCTTAAGTTATAGAACACATCGAGCTGAGTTGAATGACACCAAAATCAACAAAATCCGACTTGATTTGACCTAAATACAGACCCCTGAAAATTGAAAAACCACAGGGGTGATTTTTTGAAATAAAAAAAGTTCATGCAAATGATAGCTCATTCGAAAGAGCTCGCCGAACTGAGTCGAATGACACCAAAATCGACGTGATTGGACAAGATTTGACAAAGTTATGACATAAGTTGCCGACTTCGATTGGTATAATTAATGTCATAACTTTGTCAAATCTTGTCCAATCACGTCGATTTCGGTGTCATTCGACTCAGCTCGACGAGCTCTTTCGAATGAGCTATTATTTGTACAAATTTTCGTCCTTATGGTTTTTCGCCCCTATGGTTTTTCAATTTTCAGGGGTCTGTATTTAGGTCAAATCAAGTCGGATTTTGTTGATTTTGGTGTCATTCAACTCAGCTCGATGTGTTCTATAACTTAAGATTGACTGACCATTTTTAATACTTTGAGGAACGAAAAAGAGGGGGGGGGCGTAAACCGAAGAATTACCGAATTATTTAAATATTTTTAATTTAATAATTATAGGGAAGTATTTTTATTATTAGCTATCCAAATTATGAAGTTATGTGGATATATATACAAACAGCCATCTCTAGAAGTTTAAATTTTGTACGCTTTTTAATTTACTAATTTTAAATTAAAAATAATTATAAGCCAATCTAATTAATTAAAAACAAACAGTTCTTGATGGCCGCCTTTTGTCCAATGAATTATTACAAAGGAATTTTTTATGTTCATCAAATAAATCTTGTGGTGTATAAACAACATATTTATATTTAGTACTTTCTTTAAAACTTAATCCTCCCATTGATTTATTAATTAATTCTTTTGTATTTTTAAAATTTTTATATAAAAGTAAATCTTCGTAAACAAATATTAAATCTTTACAATCCAACCAAGCAAAATTCCAACACAAATCTTTCCATTCTTTACATACACGTTCAATTTTAATTTTTTCATTAAAAGTCAGAAAATCAAAAATATATTTCTGAAAAAAAAAATAAATATTCAATTTATTTTTAAAAATTAAACCAAAATTTCTGGAGGCAAATCTTGAAGTTGCATTTTAATATATATAAATAGGAAATTGGTTAATTACATTATATATTTCTATTCTATAAAATTATTGTATGACAAAAACGATAAAAATTGCACGTCAATCAAATGATAAAGCGAGTCTATTTTAGCAGCAATTTTGAAATAAGTATTTCACTTTCATTTAACAAAATGATGAAATAAAAATTCATATACAAATAAATTAAAATTTAATGAAATAAAAGGGAACATAAAAGAATTGAGATTTAAGTGAAAGATTTAAGTTTTGTATTAATTCATTTATTTTCTTTTTGGTGGCAAAAGTGAATCAAAAAAGTCAGGGATTGCATCAACTTGCCCTTTTGATTTTTCTATAAAACCTCGGTTTTTTGAAGGCGTTTTCTTTGCTCTCTGAAAAAATATTAGGTTTAAATAAGTTTTAATTTTTAATAATTGCCTTGAAAGGATTATTAGCAGGACTGCTATCGAGAAGAAATGAATCTGAAAGCAATGCAGATCCAAGTGCAGAACTAGCAATACTTGTATTTAATTCCCCTTGTTCATCATCTTCTCCATCACTGGGAATACTTGCATTTTCAATAATTTGGTCATCGTGTTCTTTTCCATTTGTTTCAGAATCTGTAAAGCCATCTTTTAAATTTTCTATTGGCTCGACATTTTCATCAATTGTTCGCATTTTGCTGATATCCTTTCTTAATAATTATTGAATTTTTTGATCAACAAAAATAATTTAAATATATACCCAGAATCAACTGAATTACTTGTAGTGCTTGTAAAAAGTGAAGACGGAGTTTTTCTTTTAGCCACAAGAATTTTAGAAGGTGCAATTGTAGGTGATCGAATTTCATTGATACTGGATGAGGAAGAAGGAAGCGACGGATGAATTTTTCTTTTAAATTGTGTCGTCTCATCTTCTTTATTTTTTTCATTTTCAATTGCTTGAAGACGTTCACGCCCAATTGCTGCTACCTAAGAAAATAAAAAAATCTTATTTCAATAAAGATAATTTAAAAAAACCTTTTCACTCAAAACAGGTCTTTGTATTTTAGCTGCATAGTTGCATAGACCTTGAACAATTTTTGAATTAATAGATCGATGAGCAATTTCCACTGCTCGATTCTCCCTATTCATCTAATGTAAATAAAAAAAATATTTAAAAAAACATTTTAAAAAACCTTGCAGGAAACTGAAAATAATTTCATTAAATTAGCAATATAATTATTTGTTAATTGTTCTGCATCCACCAAATGTTCTGGTCTAATTAGATCACTTTGTTGATGAATAAATCGTTGCAACTCGATAATCATCAATTCTGCCTCCAATTTTCCTTTTTCTGAAGTCTAAATTAAAAATATTTGGTAATTCTTTGGTTCGTACCCCCCACTCCGTTTTTCTTCCTCAAAGTATTAAAAATGGTCAGTCTGCTATCAGATAATAGAACTCGTCGTGCTGTGTCGGATGACACCAAAATCAACCCCCGGTCTTAACTTTGGGCCGAGATACAGACAAAAACCTGTCAAAGCGAAAGGTTTTGCACAAGCTTCATGGGATTACTTTATGTCATAACTTTGTCAAATCTTGTTCAATGATGTTGATTTTGATGTCATTCGGATCAGCTCGACACACTCTTTCGAATGAGCTATTATTTGTTTAATCGAATTTTTAGCCCAAAAATGAGCTTGGTCCACCCTGTTATTTTTTCAATTTTTGGCAGTCTGTATCTCGGCCCAAAGTTAAGACCGGGGGTTGATTTTGGTGTCATTCGACACAGCTCGACGAGTTCTATAACCCCGTACGGACTGACCATTTTTTAATACTTTGAGGAAGGAAAATAGAGTGGGGGGTACGAACCAACGAATTACCAAATATTTTAATTGAGATAACAAAATCTATTGTTAATTATAATTCTATTCACCGGATTAATAAATGGAATTTTAAGAGAAGTTGTATTTGTCGGTAAAGAAGACTTGTTCACTGGAGGATATTTAGAATTGCGACAATAAAAATAACGAAAATAAGCATTTGGAAGTTCACATAAAGCAATTGGCCAAATATAATCATCGTCTGGATTTTTCAACAGATCCATTCCCAAAAGTACAGGAACCCAAACCCCTTTGGCTTGTAAATAAATTCGAATGTTGCATTCTAACAAATATTGTTTAGAAAAATAATTTTTAAATTCAAATTAACCATCATCCATTGAAACTAAATTGCCAAAATTTGAAAAATTAAGCCATTGAAGTTTCGAGTAAAGTGACATAGCCAAAGGTATAGTATATTCTAGAGAAGGTGCACATTCCCCAAATAGTGAATTAACTTCGTATACATTAACTGCAAGCTAAAATTTAAAAAAATTATGTAGAAAAACTAAATTCATTCTGTAACCTGATGTTCATAATCATCATCTGTAATGACAAGTACGGCACCGGTGGCGTAAGCAACCGCTAACTTGCTTTCATGTGCACAAATCGTATGAAAATATCCTAAATAAAAAAAAAATTCTGGAAAAATATGTAATGAAACCTGGAATGGAGAAAACAAAACGCTGTGTTCCGCCTGAAGTGAAAATACGCAAAAATCGAAGATTGGTAGCAATGGCAATAAAATTTTTGCCAATGCAAAGTCCTTCAATCTGTTCGCCTTCATCCATAGTTTGAGTCCATTGACGAGCATCATGATCCCAACTATAAATAATTTCAATGTAATATAAAAATAATTTAATTAAAAACTCACCAAGTAACGTGATTAACAAACAATACACTCTCCCCATTTGAATTTTTCTTTGAAGCCAAGGCAATTATATCAGCACCAATGCTGCCATATACATATTTTGATCTTGAATTGTCCATAATAATTTCATGATGAACACTTGAGTCATGAAAGTTTATTTCTATTGAACTTTCGTCGTTGCTGTCGTTTAGACTTTTGATTATTCCAAAAGTATTCCAAGCCTGAAAAAATTTTTTTGATTTAAATGGCTAAATTATTCTTCTGGATTAGGTTAAATCTATCTTTTATATATCTACATATAAAACATTATTTGACAATTAATAACTAACCAAAAACCTTCCACCATCATCAGAAGCAGGTGTTGATCCGACAGAGAAAGGTTTAGGTACACGCATTCCCTTTATTGTTGTACACGGATCTTTTTGTGTAAGCATATTTGCCAGGTCGTTAGTATTGAAAAGTTTTCTTTCGCTAGCTGGAATATCGCTTTGGCCATAACCGAATTGTGACTAAAATTTGATTGAAAATTAAAAATAAATTCTTAATTTTTACCTTTATTAAGCCAAGATCTGTCTCCATTTCTAAAAATAAGAAGTATTTAGAATTTATCTAAAAAATGTTTTACCATCAAATTTATCATCATTATCAATTTCAACAAGCTCTCTACGATTATCTTCAGCATTATTTTCAGAAACAACTGAAGATGGACTTCCAGCTTCAACGATATTGCGAGAATTATTTACTTTTGCACCGCTTTTGCCTTCTAGTGAAGTGCAAAATTGTTCGAAACGGGTATCAACAGCATTACAATCTGTCATTGAACAAATATATCCCTCAAAATAATTTAATGATAAATATTTAAAAAGAGAAAAAAACCTCCGAAAATGCGATTAACAATACATCAGAACTTTGAGGGTTAAAAGCGATCGAAGTAATAATTCCAATGTCTGATTGAATCTTTTTGTGAATATTAATTAATTGAAATTTTGAATCAGAAATTCGTTTCCAGATAACAATAGAGCCCTCAGTCGTACCAGCAGCTAAAAACGGTTCTTTGGACGAGTTAAGAGATAAAACAGAAAAATTCTCCTAAAATCAAAATTAAAATAAGGAGTAACAATAAACAAACATAATCAACATCAGGATATGTAAGCAAAGTTTTTCTATCCCAAGTCAAACAATCAACAACAATAATGCCACCTCGTCCGGGAATAAATAAATATTTGCATTGAGGATCCCATACACATTGAATTCGAGGGCATTGAATTCTAAAATTAACGAGGAAAAATATTGAAACAATTTTACTTTGAAAAAATTAAACTTAAGAAATATTTGGTGATTGCTAAATCACAATCGAGCAACAAAAATTGAATTAAAATAATAAAAATAGCCTACTTTGCAATAGAGAATTCATTACAGGCCTTAAACTTGGCAATCGGTTTCTTAGAAGTGGAAGTTTGTTGATTTTTTTGAATTGGACGAATATGAACATTCCCATCAGATGTCGAAACGGCAAAATACTCTCCACTAGGACTTATTGATATGTTTAGAATTGCAGCTTTAAATTTTAGTATTTTATTTCAAACGATTTAAAAAATACCTTCAAACTCATAACGTTCAATGGATGACTGGCCTGAGGTGGTATCCAATCGACCAGATTTAACCATAAAATCACTTAAATCTCAATTTAAAATAATCTCTAAAAAATTAAAACAAACCCTGAACCTGCAATTAAATAAATTCCATTCGTTGCCAAAGCAGTCACTTCAAGAGAAAATGTTAAAAATGCATGAGAAGGAAGAAACGATGAAAGACCATAACGAACAACAACTTGTTGATCAACGCCAGTAATTACATCCTGAGTTGTTTGAGCCAAATAGACATCCTCTCCCTATATGAAATTTAAGAGATAGAAAATGTAAAATAAATTTAAAGGTTATTATGTAGTGTATTAGAAAATTTTATTTTTAAAAATAAAAAGATACAAAAACAGCCAAAACGCCATGACATCTATCAGCTGTGTTTCTTATATCCACATCGATTGAACCTCGTTCATTACACGTCCACAAACCAAATGTATCATCAGAGCTGCAACAATAAATCTGAAAAAAATCATTTTAAAAAATTTGATTATTTCTAGTTTATACATTTTTTCGATCAGTTTGACTTTGATCCACAGCAAGAGTAAGTCGACCACTTGCATGAATCCGTTTTGAGCGAGTAATTACCATCCTTTAAAAATCTAGTCGTAATTAAAAGATAATTATACACATAATCAGATATTTCAAGTCGTAACTTAATGTAAAAATTACATAAATGAAATTAAATAAATTAGATTTATTTTCCTGAGCAAATTTTGAAAGAGATTTTACAAATTTTAAAATAATCGCTAAATACATAAACTCAAGAAATATCAAATTAAAAATCAACTTCTTATTCAAGTCTCATCAAATGTATCAAACAAAATACGCCTGAACGAAAAAAATATATTAGGAAAAAAAATTAATTCCAAACGTATTTCTCTCGCCAAAGTAATCATTAAAAATTTCTTTGAGTACAATTGATTGTAAGAAATTGTAATCATTTAATGGTATAATTGAAGGAATTTTAATTAACTCAAATAATCCTCCTGTTCTCCAATTAAAAACAAAATCTTCATTTGAATTGTCAAGCTTAAAAAATTTTTAAATTATTTATTTGTGAACTAAAGACAAACTAACCACGAATCTAAAGGAGACATTAAATGTATTTTCGTTTAATATTTGATTGATTCTAACAAAAAACCAATTAATTGGATCCATGCACTCAACACGCAAATCTAATGGACATTTAAACGTTTCCAAGGCCTAAATACACCTCTATATTATTTTATTAAACAAAGATAATTTTACTTTTAGATTTGTAAAAAGTGAATGAACATATGTTGGATTTAAAAAACAATAAAGGCATTTTCTAAATTCCAAATTCTGAAAAATTTAATTTTTTCATATTATTTAAAATTAATTTTGAAAACAATTTATCCGTTCTCATCAAACTTTTAAAAAGTTGGCATTTAAAAATATAAACTAAAATTAAACAAGTTTACCCTCAGAGGAGTTTGTCCATTTAAAGTAACAAGTATTTCAAAAAACAAATCGGCAAAATTGAGATTATTAAATATAAACTGAAATTTTAAATAAAATAATTTCAAAAAATTACAAACATTATGGAAGTGTATTGGAGTGAAATCATTTGAAACTAACATCAATTCAAGCGAGAGAGAAGAAAGATTCTTGAACTGATAGAGCGCTTTCAAATCATTTGGATCCACCGGGGTGACCTCATTTAACGTATTTTTCCATAAAAATTCCAGATGAACCAAGTGTGGGCAAGATGATGCTATTCTCAACAAATCAGACTAAAATGTTCTTTTTATTTAAAAAAACTAATTAATACCCTGGAAAGATAAAGTCGATCAGCTTTTAATGCACAAAGAAACTGTAAACGTGGGTGAAAATTTAATTGTTGTGTATTTAACATAATAAAAAGAGGCCAACAAAACCTTAAAAATGAAATGGTATCATTGACTACAATAACTAGCTATAAAAATGAAAAATATTACTTTAAATCTAAAGAATAACATATACTTAAAACTTTAAAAGTAACCTGATGACATTAGTATTGATAATTATTTCACGTGGTGGCTCTCGAAACAACAAAAAACGAAGTCTTGGACATATTTTAATAATTTCAAGTAAGGCAGCGACAGAATAATTTCTTGTGTATAAATTTTGTAAATTTAAAGGAAGAAAGTTTTTTTGTTGAATTTTAATCGATCTCTCAAAAATATCTGTCATTCTGTTAACTCTAAGGCATTGTAATTTATGGCATCTCTTAATCAACGACCTCAAAGGCTTTCAACTAAAAAGATAGCAAATAATTAAAATCGTACAGATAATATACTATTTTTAATTCAACATTGCCCGATTCCATATCCATCCAATTACAAGTCCTTTTCGAGAATTTTAAGTCCTTTACATCAAACCACTCTCGACAAGCACAGAGAAAAAAATTACAGATCGTCTCGAAATTAAGTCTATTGTTGTGATTTAAAAAGGTGGCACGACAATTGTACAGTGGGACGATTGTACAGTGAGACAATTGTACAGTAGACAATTGTACAGTGGACAATTGTACAGTATTCAGGGCTTTTTAAAAAGAAATTTAATTTTGCCATAATCGGTAAGAAAGATAATATACACTTGACCCAAAGTATCGAAACCATACAATCAACATTAAATTTTTTAAATTTTATTATACAACACGGGGAAGTTGTTCTATGACAGGGAAGCTTATTTTGATCAAATTTTTCAATTAATCAATGGAGAGAGTGATCGATTGATCAATTAATCTCTAGGGGAATATTGATTGATCACTAAGGTGCTCGATATCTGTGTCGTTTATTGCTCTCGTTTGATCAGTCTTCCGTTTGATCATCACTCGGTTTTCGATTTCGGTATTTCTCAACCTTTTCTGATTTTCACTTTACAGGTTGATCACTCACCTGATTGATCACTCTTGGTTGATCACTTTCTCAACCAAGAGTACTTTGCTGATCAATTCAACGAATTAAAGTTTGTTCCGTCATTGGAACAACCTCCCCAAGTTGTACAATAATAAAATTTAAAAAATTTAGTGTTGATCACATGTTTCGATAATTTGGGTTAACATTCAATTTTTTAAAAAAGCTCCTAATACTGTACAATTGTCCACTGTACAATTGTCTACTGTACAATTGTCTCACTGTACAATTGTCCCACTGTACAATTGTCATGGAGCCTTTAAAAATTCGAACATTGAAAACTAAAATATATTAAGTTTAAATAGGGACACGCCCAAGTAGGCGCGCGGCCAGGTAGGCGCAAAGCCATAACTACCTGCAAAATTTCTGGACCTTAATAATTTTGGTACCATTCTCTTTAGCTCGATGAGATGAATCGTTTAACACTAAATTTGACAAGATTCGGGAATCTTGAAGCAAGTTATGGCTTTGCGCCTACTTGGCCTCGCGCCTACTTGGGCTGTACCCGTTTAAATATAAAATCCAACCAAAAGTTCGAAAGGCATTTTTGGGTTGTTTTGCATCTGCATCAATTCGATATTAAGTTGTTTATTTATATAGTAAAATCTATGTTGTAACTAAAAGATAAATTCTTCAATAAATCATTTTAAGATATATGTAATTTCATTTATGGTAAAATATAAATCATATCTAAAAAGAGATAAGTAATAATTTTTTACTCAATGAACAGAATTAAAAAGGGAAAATAAAATAAAAGAAGTGAGATTTAAGTGAAGGGTTTAAGTTTTGTATTAATTTTCTTTTTGGTGGTAAAAGTGAGTCAAAAAAAGTCAGGGATTGCATCAACTCGATCTTTCGGTTTTTCCAAAACTCATCTTTTTGTCCTCTCATCTTGTTTGTTTTCATTTTCAATCGCTTGAAGACGTTCACGCCCAATTCATGCTACCTAAGAAAATAAAAATATTTTCATGAATAATATGAGGTTTCGAATGGTTAAAATTATATAAGATAGCAAAATGTGTCAAATGTCAATGAAAAATTTAAATATAAAAACAATGTTTGTCAATAAACTAACTTTATGCGAACTGATTAAAAAATCATATAAATTTTTAATTCGGAATCAAAATAATGCTTTATTAAATCAATTTCCGGTTCGTTTAACTAACAGTAGATGTCCGTTAATTTCAAAATCATTCATATTGCGAATAGCATTTTCCGCTCCCTTCTGATCTTGAAACTCAGCAAAACCAACTGATGGACGATCAGCGTCTGGGAAAGAGGGCACAATGCTTAAATGATGATTTAATTAGAATAAGATTGAATAAAAATCAAACCGAACGTCTCTTACAGCGCCATAACTAGCACATATATCAGCAAGTTCATTCTCCGTGGTATTGTACGGAATGTTACCAACTTAATTTAAAATAAACAAAATTTTGCAAAGTTTTTGGAATTTAATGAAACAATCCTTAAAATTTTAAGGAAGAAAATTTCAGAATAAGATTAAAAAATCTTGCAGTGCTTACAACTATATTAGAATTTTAATTAAAAACGTCAATCTGAAAAGATTGAAAGACATAAATAGCAAATATGATAATTCTTAAGTAAAAAAACAAGATTCTAAAACTAGAAACTTAATTTAAAAAAGATTACTAAAAATAATGCGACCAGGAGTAACCATAATTGACAAAGTTTTATCTCTGAAATTTGAAAGAAAATAAATATAAGCAAAATTAATGTTAAAGATAAAATCATCACAGGGAAGGCTTAATTATAACAGAAAAATTAAATTTATTGTTAGCATCTTTATTTTCACAAATCATAAAATTGAAATGTACAAATATATATAAATGGATTGGACATAAATTGTTTTAAAAACAAAAATAATTAAGTAAAGTCCAATCCCCATTATTATCAAATTTCTGAGTAAATAATTATTTTATAAGTACACTGAAAAAATATTTAAAATTGAGATAAATCATCACAGGGAAGGCTCCTTTCTAAAGGCACAAGTAATTTTATTACAAACGTCCCGAATCTGCTGTTTGCTTCCTTTCGCGCCTAAGCCAAGTAAATCAAGTGGTTTCTCGTCGTGGCTAAAATTAAAAAAGCTGAAAAAAAGAAGTGAAATACTTAGACGAAAGGCGTCAAAAACAATCGCTCGAAACTTTAAAGGTCTTTAAAAGAATTAATACACCCAAGTATTTATTTCTATTTTTCCTTTAGAAAGTACATTTATTAAAAAATCAAACAAAAAATATTTTAAAAATTAGGAAACTTGGCTTAGGCGCGAAAGGAAGCAAACAGCAGATTCGGGACGTTTGTAATAAAATTACTTGTGCCTTTAGAAAGGAGCCTTCCCTGTGATGATTTATCTCAATTTTAAATATTTTTTCAGTGTAACCAACTGTTGGACGATCTTCTGGGAAAGTGGGCAAGATGCTTAAATAATGTTTTAATTAAGAAAAGAATGAATAGAAATCAAACTGAACGTCCACTACAGCGCCATAATTAGCACATACATCAGCAAGTTCTTTCCTTGAGGTATTGTACGGAATGTTACCAACTAAATTTAAAAGAAATAATCAGAATTTCGCTGTTAAGTATTCGAGTCAGTTTCTTAATTTAAAAATTGTTTTGAGAAACAAGTTTTATGTATTTAAGCTTGAAAAAGATGTGAAATTGGGCTAAATTGACATTTTTTTAGAATTTTAACAGAAAAACAAGATTCTAGAAATTAATTTTAAAAAATTACTATAAATGATGCGACCAGGAGCAGCCATAAAAGGTGGTTCTGATTGATAGTTGGCATCCATAATTGATGAGGTTTCAGCTAAAATTTGAAAAAAAAATTAATTAGGTAAACAAAATTAGTGTTGAATATAAAAAAATTAAAAAATGATCCAAATATTTATAGTTAAATGACAATGATAAATAATTATAACAGAAAAATTAAATTTATTGTTAGCATCTTTATTTTCACAAATCATAAAATTGAAATGTACAAATATATATAAATGGATTGGACATAAATTGTTTTAAAAACAAAAATAATTAAGTAAAGTCCAATCCCCATTATTATCAAATTTCTGAGTGAATAATTATTTTATAAGTACACTGAAAAAATATTTAAAATTGAGATAAATCATCACAGGGAAGGCTCCTTTCTAAAGGCACAAGTAATTTTATTACAAACGTCCCGAATCTGCTGTTTGCTTCCTTTCGCGCCTAAGCCAAGTTTCCTAATTTTTAAAATATTTTTTGTTTGATTTTTTAATAAATGTACTTTCTAAAGGAAAAATAGAAATAAATACTTGGGTGTATTAATTCTTTTAAAGACCTTTAAAGTTTCGAGCGATTGTTTTTGACGCCTTTCGTCTAAGTATTTCACTTCTTTTTTTCAGCTTTTTTAATTTTAGCCACGACGAAAAACCACTTGATTTACTTGGCTTGGGCGCTAAAGGAAGCAGACAGCAGATTCGGGACGTTTGTAATAAAATTACTTGTGCCTTTAGAAAGGAGCCTTCCCTGTGATGATTTATCTCAATTTTAAATATTTTTTCAGTGTACTTATAAAATAATTATTCACTCAAAAATTTGATAATAATGGGGATTGGACTTTACTTAATTATTTTTGTTTTTAAAACAATTTTTTGTCCAATCCATTTTATATATTTGTACATTTCAATTTTATGATTTGTGAAAATAAAGATGCTAACAATAAATTTAATTTTTCTGTTATAATTATTTTAAATTAATCGAAAATATTTTATATTTAACATTAATTTCATTTTCTTTCAAATTTCAGAGATAAAACTTTAGCAAATTATGGTTACTCCTGGTCGCATTATTTTCTGTAATCTTTTATTAAAATTTAGGGATTGTTTCATTAAATTCCAAAAACTTTGCAAAATTTTGTTTATTTTAAATTTAGTTGGTAACATTCCGTACAATACTTCAAGGGAAGAACTTGCTGATATATGTGCTAGTTATGGCGCTGTAAGAGACGTTCGGTTTGATTTTTATTCAATCTTATTCTAATTAAATCATCATTTAAGCATTGTGCCCTCTTTCCCAGACGCTGATCGTCCATCAGTTGCTTTTGCCGTGTTTCAAGATCAAAAGGGAGCGGAAAATGCCATTCGCAATATGAATGATGTTGAAATTAACGGACATCTGCTTTTTGTTAAAAGAACTGGAAATTGATTTAATAAAGCATTATTTTGATGATAAAGACAGTTAATTAGTTGATTTTGAATTGAAAATTTATGATTTGATTATTTTTTCAATAAGAAAAAAACGACGACAAAAAGATGAGAGTTTTTGTGGAAAACCCGAGAAATCGCGTTGATGTAATCCCTGACTTTTTTGACTCACTTTTACCACCAAAAAGAAAATAATACAAAGCTTAATTTCACTTAAATCTCACTTCTTTTATTTTATTTGCCCTTTTTAATTGATTTCTTTTAATTAAAATTATTATCTTATTTTTTAGGGACACGCCCGACTTGTCGCGGGCCGACTTGTCGCCGGCCGACTTGTCGCCATGTCAAACAGTCAACAACAATAATTCCACCTCGTCCGGGAATAAATAAATATTTGCATTGAGGATCCCATACACATTGAATTCGAGGGCATTGAATTCTAAAATTAACGAGGAAAAATATTGAAACAATTTTACTTTGAAAAAATTAAACTTAAGAAATATTTGGTGATTGCTAAATCACAATCGAGCAACAAAAATTGAATTAAAATAATAAAAATAGCCTACTTTGCAATAGAGAATTCATTACAGGCCTTAAACTTGGCAATCGGTTTCTTAGAAGTGGAAGTTTGTTGATTTTTTTGAATTGGACGAATATGAACATTCCCATCAGATGTCGAAACGGCAAAATACTCTCCACTAGGACTTATTGATATGTTTAGAATTGCAGCTTTAAATTTTAGTATTTTATTTCAAACGATTTAAAAAATACCTTCAAACTCATAACGTTCAATGGATGACTGGCCTGAGGTGGTATCCAATCGACCAGATTTAACCATAAAATCACTTAAATCTCAATTTAAAATAATCTCTAAAAAATTAAAACAAACCCTGAACCTGCAATTAAATAAATTCCATTCGTTGCCAAAGCAGTCACTTCAAGAGAAAATGTTAAAAATGCATGAGAAGGAAGAAACGATGAAAGACCATAACGAACAACAACTTGTTGATCAACGCCAGTAATTACATCCTGAGTTGTTTGAGCCAAATAGACATCCTCTCCCTATATGAAATTTAAGAGATAGAAAATGTAAAATAAATTTAAAGGAATTAGTGTAACTTAGAAAACTCGGACAAGGAAATTCAAGGAGAAAACGGATAAAAAACTTATGATTATAAAAAAGATACAAAAACAGCCAAAGCGCCATGACATCTGTCAGATGTGTTTCTTATATCCACATCGATTGAACCTCGTTCATTACACGTCCACAAACCAAATGTATCATCAGAGCTGCAACAATAAATCTGAAAAAAATCATTTTAAAAAATTTATGATCATTTATAGTTTATACATTTTTTGATCAGTTTGACTTTGATCTACAGCAAGAGTGAGTCGACCATTTGCATGAATCCGTTTTGAGCGAGTAATTACCATCCTTTAAAAATCTAGTCGTAATTAAAAGATAATTATACACATAATCAGATATTTCAAGTCGTAACTTAATGTAAAAATTACATAAATGAAATTAAATAAATTAGATTTATTTTCCTGAGCAAATTTTGAAAGAGATTTTACAAATTTTAAAATAATCGCTAAATACATAAACTCAAGAAATATCAAATTAAAAATCAACTTCTTATTCAAGTCTCATCAAATGTATCAAACAAAATACGCCTGAACGAAAAAAATATATTAGGAAAAAAAATTAATTCCAAACGTATTTCTCTCGCCAAAGTAATCATTAAAAATTTCTTTGAGTACAATTGATTGTAAGAAATTGTAATCATTTAATGGTATAATTGAAGGAATTTTAATTAACTCAAATAATCCTCCTGTTCTCCAATTAAAAACAAAATCTTCATTTGAATTGTCAAGCTTAAAAAATTTTTAAATTATTTATTTGTGAACTAAAGACAAACTAACCACGAATCTAAAAGAAACATTAAATGTATTTTCATTTAATATTTGATTAATCATAACAAAGAACCAATTAATTGGATCCATGCTCTCAACACGCAAATCTAATGGACATTTAAACGTTTCCAAGGCCTAAATATACAAATTATCATTTTAAACAAAGATAATTTTACTCTTAAATTTATGAAAAGTGAATGAACATATGTTGGATTTAAAAAACAATACATGCATTTTCTAAATTCCAAATTCTGAAAAATTTAATTTTCTTATATTTAAAATTAATTTTAAAAACAATTTATTCGTTGTCATTAAATGTTTAAAAAAGTTGGTATTTAAAAATATAAAAATTAAACAAGTTTACCCTAAGAGGGGTTTGTCCATTTAAAGTAACAAGTATTTCAAGAAGCAGCTCGGCAAAATTGAGATTATTAAATTCAAACTGAAATTTTAAATAAAATAATTTCAAAAAAATTACAAACATCATGGAAGTGTATTGGAGTGAGATCATTCGAAAGTAACATTAAATTAACCGACAAAGAAGAAAGCTTCTTGAACTGATAGAGCGCTTTCAAATCATTTGGATCCACTGGAGTGACATTTACCAAATTAGTCCAAGAGAAATCTAAATGCTCCAAATTTGGGCAAGAAGTAGCTATTCTCAACAAATCATCCTAAAACGTTTTTTTATATAAAAAAACTCTAAATAATACCCTAGAAACATGAGATGTATCGACCTTCAATGCACGCAGAGAACAAAAAGTTGGATGAAAATTTAATTGTTGTGTACTAATCATAATAAAGAAAGGCCAGCAAAATCTTAAAAAAAAGTTTCATTAATTGAAAAATAGCTATAATTTCACTCTATAACCTACAATCGATTAACAGATTATTTAAAATTTAAAAAGCAACCTAAGGATATTAGCATTCATAATTATTTCATCTGGCTCTCGAAACAACAAAAACCGAAGGTTTGGACATATTTCAATAATTCGAAGTAATGCATCAACAGAATAGTTTGTCACCGATAAATTTCGTAAATTTAAAGGAAGAAATTGTCTCTGTTGAATTCCAATTGATCTCAAAAAAATATCGCTAATACAATTGACTTTAATTGTTTGTAGATTTGTTGATTTAATCATCAATGAAATAAATGCGTCAATAGTCTCCGTCTGTTTTAAAAAGGTATAAAAATAAGTTGAATTAAGCCTAAAAATGACTGCCTCATATTTTAGAAAACTAAATGCTTATTTTTACTATCCGTCCGTAAAGCAAATATAACTAGTAAGAAAATGAAAAAATAACATACTTGATTTAATAATTCTAATTGTAACCCTCCAAGAGATTGAGACAGATGTTCCTCAATCAAGGTAACATTAAAAAAGTTTACTTGTGGTATTATTGAAAGATGAGTAAGCTGCGTTATAAGGTGAAAATATCTTCCAATAAAGTTGAAAGTTCCAATACTTTTTCGGATTTTAAGGAATCTCAGAAATGGACCAAATCCTTTAAAAACTGCTCGAATTGCATCAGCCTATAAAAATTTAAGTTTTCTTTAGTTTCGTTCTTATTCTACTTTATCAGCTATCCAACGTTAGAAAAAAAATATTTATTTTGCAGATATTTAAATAAAAAATCTTATGATGCATATTATTAAAGTTACTTTAGCAATAGCAGAAAGCTCCCTATTTGTAGAAATTAAGTCATCAGCAAGCGCGACATCTCTAGACACACGCCAAGCATCTCTTAACGGACCACGCCATCTCTCGTCTTTGCAGACCGCCTGAATTCTAATTCGCGTCCGTATATCCAGAAATGTGAATATATTGACCTTAAATTTATAAAACAGTTAAAATAAATATTAGAAAAACCAAAGGCAGATCCAACAGATTGTCCATTTTATATTTTAAATTCAAGAATAATCTGTAGTTTTAAAAATGGTTAAGATTAGTAAGAGATATCAGAATGATCAAATGTCAATGAAAAATTTGAATATAGAACAATGTGTCAATAAACGAACTTTATGCCATCTCATTGAAAAAATAACCATACAATGATATCGGACACTGTCTTTATCATTAAAATGCTTTATTAAATCAATTTCCAATTCGTTTAACTATCAGCAGATGTCCGTTCATATCAAAATCATTCATATTGCGAATAGCATTTTCCGCTCCCTTCTGATCTTGAAACTCGGCAAAACCAACTGTTGGACGATCTGAATCTGGGAGAGAGGGCACAATGCTTAAATAATGATTTAATTAGATTAAGACTGATTAGAAATCAAACCGAACGTCCACTACAGTCCCATAATTAGCACATACATCAGCAAGTTCTTTCCTTGAGGTATTGTACGGAATGTTACCAACTAAATTTAAAATAAACAAAATTTTGCAAAGTTTTTGGAATTTAATGAAACAATCCCTAAATTTTAATAAAAGATTACTGAAAATAATGCGACCAGGAGTAACCATAATTTGCTAAAGTTTTATCTCTGAAATTTGAAAGAAAATGAAATTAATGTTAAATATAAAATATTTTCGATTAATTTAAAATAATTAATTATAACAGAAAAATTAAATTTATTGTTAGCATCTTTATTTTCACAAATCATAAAATTGAAATGTACAAATATATAAAATGGATAGGACAAAAAATTGTTTTAAAAACAAAAATAATTAAGTAAAGTCCAATCCCCATTATTATCAAATTTTTGAGTGAATAATTATTTTATAAGTACACTGAAAAAATATTTAAAATTGAGATAAATCATCACAGGGAAGGCTCCTTTCTAAAGGCACAAGTAATTTTATTACAAACGTCCCGAATCTGCTGTCTGCTTCCTTTAGCGCCCAAGCCAAGTAAATCAAGTGGTTTTTCGTCGTGGCTAAAATTAAAAGCTGAAAAAACAGAAATAAAATACTTAGATCCCAAAAATTAAGTCAGGGAAAGGCGTCAAAAACAATCGCTCGAAACTTTAAAGGTCTTTAAAAGAATTAATACACCCAAGTATTTATTTATTCTTTTCCCTTAGAAAGTACTTTTATTGAAAAAAATCAAACAAGAAATATTTTTAAAATTAGGAAAAATTTGCAAACTTATTTATCGGCTCTCGTTTACAAACACGAAAATTCAATAAAGCATCAACAATTTCAAAATTAGCCATTTTACAAGCATAATGTAAAGGTGTGTAATTCTGCAATTTATCTGGGGTGTTTAACATAGCATCTAATAAATTTGCAGAACGTTCAATAACACAAGTATCGGTAGAATAGGCATTGGTAAGCCAAGTTTTGTCGCAGATGAAATTAAGAATCTTTTGCACCTAATAATGTTAAAAATAATTTTTAGACTTTAAAAAGAAGATACCGCCACAAAATTAGAGGCACGACAGGCAACATGTAAAGCATTATAACGATTACCAATTTGTATTATTGTCGGCTAAAATTCAAAACTTATATTTTTTTAAAAACAACAATTATCTAAAGTCCAAACCAAATCATTAGAAGTATTGACAAGAAAACGGGGACTCTCGCTCAGTAGTTCATCAAATTTAACATGATCTCCTTTTTCAATTGCCACTCTAAAATCTGTCAGTCTTCTTGCAGGAATCTCTTTGTAAGGCAAATCTTGTTCTATACTAGAGCTAGATGAATTGTTGTCTTCCGTGCAAGTGCTGGCAGAGAGCTGTTCATTGTAAAAACTATCAAAATCATTTTCATCTTGGCACCGTTTGAAGCGTGTCCCTAAAAAACAAAATTTATTTAAACCAAATTTAAATTAAAACCTTTTCTTTTCCCAACTGGAGAATCTAAAAATGATTTTAATTCGTTAAAGTTGTGAAAAGCATAACGTTCAGGCGAGTCTGGAACATAAGCCGCAAAAATTTTAGAATTGGTCCGTTTAATCTAAAAATGTGAGAGCAAATAATTTCCAAAGGAATTTTTAAAACCTTCGGAGTTACAAAAGTTGGAGGCAAATCAGATTCAATTTGTGAATTTAGTTTTTCTGGTGATCCTTGTTCGTTTTGTGAACATTTTGATGCATTTGAATTAGGATCCAAAGCATCTAAATTTTTCGTATCAGTAATAGTTGGTTGAGGTAAAGAAGTACTCCAATATCTTGATATATAATTTCCCATCTTTTAAAGTTAATTAAATCTAAAAGCAACTGAAAAAATATCTTGCGAGTAAAAGTAAAACAAAAGCAGAAAAAATTGAAAGAAAAATCCACATTTTGTGAAACGATATTTTAAAAAACGATGTTTTGTCTAAACTTCAGGGTGGAAAGCAACTTTTAGGTAAGCAACAAAATGACACACTCATTATGGTCTGCGATTTTGGTCCTGTTGAATGAAAATCGTTTTTCATATTTTTTCCGTTTATTCTCTTAAGATTTTCCGTTTACAAGGATAATTTACTATTTCTAAATTTTTAATTTCCAATGCTGTCAGCAACTGGAATTTTGAGAAGAATATCTTTCCCATCTTTTGCTTCAACGTGTGAGTGTTTTAGATTTATATAAAACTTCAAATACATTTTTAGATTCAACTACAATGGAGGAAATGGATGAAATACGTGCTAGAAGGTATACTCTACCCTCATTCCATATCTTTTTTTATTTTTAGTTTACTCAAACACACTTATGTTTACAATCCACCAGATGAACTTGATAATATTATTGTAAACGCAGCAAAACATCACGGACTTGAGTTGGATCCTTCTGATTGGAAAACTACTGAAATACCTTTAGATAACAGAAAATCGAAGGTTTTAAAAATTAAAATTTTAAATAAATTTTTTAGTTTCTTCTTGATCTCGGCCGTTCTCTTAAACATCTTGTTCCAAATTCAAAGCTTCATAAAATGAAAAGTCTACGTGATTTATTCGAATTTTATGAACAGCCAGTCAATAATATTACAAAATACGCGGAGCTCGCGAGAAATGAGAAATTGCCTCAAAATCTTGCAATATTGGGTAAAAATTTATTTACTTTGATTATTAAAAATATTTTTAGAACAACCGAGACGTTTTCATCCAAATGACAAAACTGCCTTACATGGGGGAGTGACTGGAAATCCGGGTGAAGGAGGAACTGTTTATTCAATAAGAAATAAAAGGATCTATCGAGAATTTAAACCAAAAAAGGAATGGTTTGACTATGATGATCAAAATTTTGATTATGATGTTACTTTATCGAAAGGTTTTTATCATAACTCTTTAAATTTTAATAAGACTGAAATTCGTTATCATTTTTGGGAATATAGTACACTTCGATTAAAAATGAGCAAATCCCTCTACAAAATATAAAATAACACATTAACTCATTAAAATTTTCAGGAATGCCTTGGGATCCTGAAATTGCAAATAAAATGGATAGCTACACAAATATCAGATTTACAAAAGAATATTTGCGCAAAATGAGATAAATTTTAAATTTTTCACAATTATATTAGATTTATTAAAATAAAAAATGGAATGTTAAAAATGAAAATTGATGTTTAAAAAATAGAGGGATTTAATCCGAATTTTTATCAGTGATGGCACTTTCTGTGCTTTTACTTCTTTCCTTTCCTCTCTTTTCACCAAAAGTAATTTGAACATTGGCATTATCAAAATACGTTTCACGACTGTCTTCTTTAAGTACCAATGCATATCCTCGTTCATATAATTGAAATCTTCGAGCCAAGGTCATCTAAAATTTTAGAAATTGGCATGAATTTTTCAGTGTTTGTTAAATGAAATGATCTGCGCTTTGTAAGTCAATTGCAGTAACCCTACCTGGATGGCCAATCAGAATGATCAATAAATTACAAAAGTTCTTGTGTGTCAAAGAAAGTTACTCTAATTTTTAGAAGAGATTAAATACCTTTTTCTGTTGGATGAATTCCTCAGCTGCACGATCACCATCTTTCCCATAAGAAGCAAAGTTTTTTTGAATAGCCTAAAAATTAGATAATTTTTAATAAGAAAAATCGAGATATCATAAAGACGTTTTAAAATACTTTAGGACATAAAATTAAGTTTTATGCCTACACAGAAACTGACAATCAAGCTAAAACAAATACCCTGTCAAACAAGATTTAAATAAAATTTAAGAAGCCAAACCTCCATTCCCTTGATAGGAATAATTGTAAACCTCTGGCATGGTTGGCCTTCTTCCATCCTTGTTAATTGGCCTTTTTGTTAACATGTATTAGTAAAAATTGAAAAAATAAAATAAATATTAAATAGCAAAATTAATATTGCCATTGAAAAATTCTTCAAAAAAGAAAATTTTATTTAAATATAGAAAGTAAAGAAAAATCACAAATATATATCTAAAAAAACAGGTTTCAACCAAGACCATTGTCTTCGAAAAATCCTTGTGTAGTCTCCTCCTAAGTTAAAAAAATAATTGATGGTGGATCTCTAGCATTCTCATAATTTTTTAAATTTTCAGGGCTCACGTCTGTGAGCTCAATTGAATATGAATAGTTTAGATATGAATGGTAGAGATCTGTCTCTTCTTATTAGACCTTTGTTTACAATATTAAAAACTAACGTCTTGCAAAAGATCCTGAGCACTGATTGCCTTCAAAACTTGCTTTTTACTTGTTTCCTGAACTTCTCCAGCAAGCAAAAATTCGTCCAATATAAAATAGGCTTTTTCAAAATTGAATATTATATCTAGTTCACAAACCTTTAAATTTTTATATAGAAAATAAAACAAAAAAACATACACTTCCAAAATATCGATCCAATAATTCAACATAACGATGAATAATTTCCAAACAAATAAGCTCATTGTCTGACTGCTCAATTGTACAACAAAAATATAGAGAAGCATATCTTTAAATTATTTTTTAGGCAAATTAAAATAACCAAATAACACACCTTTTGTAAACAACTTTCAAATCCTTGTATTCCAAAAACGCACACATCTTCGGTTTCCTCGCTAAAATAGTTGTGACCAATTCACGTGTGATTTTCTTTTTAACCTATTAAATGCAAGTTAACATGTTAAAAATTAAGAGTTAAAAACAAACCTTATCAGGATATGCTACATACCATTTCTGCAAACGAAGTTTACCTTGTCTAGAAAACAATAACATATAATGTATCATGTTTAGTTGAGCGAATTTGTCTGTAAAAATTTTAAAAAATATGTAAGTTAACATAAAAATAGAAGTATAAAAACGAAAATATCACAATTAAAAATTATATTCTTCAAATAAAAATTTTAGAATTTTATTTATATTTGGCAAAAACATAACAATGTTCATAAAAAATAATTACAATAAATCGCCGTAAATTTTTGGAACCTCCAAAATAAGTTTTGGAGATTTGAGTATGGACAGGTTTGAGGTTCATTTAGAATCGATATTTCGAAAAATCCTCGATAACCGAGATTTTTGAAGCGTTTTTTGTGAGTACAATCACCCCATCCCAGCTATATTTTTGGGTATGGCTTATTAGTAACGATAGCAAAATGAAATATTAAACTTATAGTAGGAAAATATTTAAATAGAAATCTCATTAGTATTTTAAGAAAATAAAAGTCAAAATTATTATGTATCATAAATATTATTTAGTTTCTAAATCCGTTAACTTTGAAAGATTTCCTTGCTCCTTGATTTTAAGGCATTTATTAACCAATTGACACTCTTTTTTACACCGGCATTTTGTTTGGCCTAAAAATATATTTTTCACAATAATAAAAAGTGAAAAACAGGCTTTCCTTAACTAGACAAATTTATTTATCAAACTTACAGAAATTGAGAAAATAGCCACATCTCCTTGCAAAACTTCTCCCAATCGGCTGTCAATTTCTGATTTTATTACAGCCGTCATTGACGTCGATAAAGGAATTGATGACGAAAAAGATGACGAACCACAATCACTATTTTGTTCCCAATCTCCATTAACTCCTTCATTGTTGTCTAATTCAAAGCTTCGCCATCCGCCAGAAGTTGACTGAAATGTTGTTTGTTGAAAATCGTCTTTGCTTATATCACTTGAATTTTCATTATCTTTAACTACATAATCTTCTTTATATCCATTTATTTGTAAAGGAGACATTTCATTATCACATTTATTTAAAAGGACGAGAAAAGGTTGTTTTTGTACATTTGAATTTGACAAAATTTGTTCTACAAGAAAGATTGAAAAAATTTTAAATCAATTTAAATAAACCTAAACATGAAATAGCTTCGCTGAAGCGTTGACTATCAACAGAATCTACAACAAAAACAGTGGCGTGACATTCTTTTATATAATCATCCCAAATATATCTGAGATCTGCTTGGCCACCCAAATCACATAAATTCAAAATAAACTCGTTTAAGACAATTTTGGAGTCTAAAAATAGAAATGAAAATTTAAAAAAAGAAATAAAGGCAGACGATTCAATCCAACAGTACTAGTGATTTTGTGTAAATCGCGTTCTTTATGCCTATTGTCTAGTAACCTCTTCACCATTTCTAAGTAAGTCTGAAAAATAAAAATAGAGAAAATTATTTTTAAATATTAAAAATTGTTTTTCTTATGGATCCGTAGATTGTGTCGTGGTTCTAACCCATTAATTACCGGTTACAAAGATTACAATTTATGGGGTCAGTGTTGAGAAAATTATAATTTATTGTCTACTATAGGGCCAACGGAGAACCGGACGACTTTATACACAGCAAGGGCGTAGCCAGGGGGGGGGGCTGAAGCCCCCCCCCCACGAAATGGGGAAAAGGGAAAAATTTGAGGAAGGGTTTGGGTAAAAAAAGTGATTTTTTTGGCCTACGGCCTTCGAAATTTAAAAAATTTTCGCCTGCGGCGCTAAAAAGGGATGAAATCTATCTTCTTGAGGTCCAAATTTCAAAAAATTTTCGCCTGCGGCGCTGGAAAAGTGAATTTTTTGGCCTACGGCCTTCTAAAATTCTCAAAATTTTCGCCTGCGGCGCTGAAAAAATAAAAATTTAGTTCAAAAAAAATTTGCGTTAAGAACGCCAGAGTAAACGCCAAAATTTTGGCGCACACCCAACTTTAGCCCCCCCCCCCCCTGAAATCGACCCCCTGGCTACGCCCTTGATACACAGACGGGCACACAGGTGTCAAGAGTTGTGCGAAGGCGAAATATAATCATAACAGAAATATACTTTACTAACCGTTTTTCCAGCTCCGTCTAGACCTAAAATTGTTATAAAATATTCGTCACGCTTTGAAATTTCTTCATAAACACCCTTAACCAATGCAAACATACTCTAAATTTTTATTTAAGATAATAAATTTTAAATAGAAAACAATGAAGAATAGACAACTTCTAAAGAAAACTATTTAAAAATTCAAAAAATTTATTAAAAAAATATTATTATAAACCCTTTTTCTCTATATTCTTGGCTAATTCTTCATTATAATTTCTATATTCTGGTTTAAGCTCCCACATTGATTTATGAGGCGCACTGTCATGGTAAAGACCAATGTCATTTAACTTTAAAATATAAATTTTTTGTCACCATAAGAAGAAAAACTAACCACATCTCGCACCATACCCGCTGGTTGATTTGTCAATTTTTGGAGATCAATTTGCCTGAAAAATAAACGAAAATTTTAATTTGTAAGAAAGTATAGTATTTCTTAAAAAAGGGTGTCCTCCATTTTTAAATTTATAGTTTTAGTTCAAGATAAGAAAACCCCCCTAGACAAATTTACAACAAGTGAAAAATATAAAACCGGCAACGATTTCAGGAAGAATTCTATGGTTGTAGCTTTTGAAGTAATTACATATTTACAAACCTATAAAACTGATGTTTCTCAAATGCATGAAAAAGCAATTTTACAACATCATCCTTTTCCAACCGAACAGCCCGTGTTCCTTCTTTTTTAGCTTTATCCTTAGCTATATGTTCTTGGTGAGCATTTATTGGTTTGTATTTAACAACAGCCCGTTCAACTTGTTGCACCGTCTTTTTCGGTTGACTAATCTTTTGTATTTGTTGAATCTTCATTTTCATATAATCAACAGAATTTGGTGGTTGACATTCAGCGCGAATAACAATCTGAAAAAATATTTTTGAGATTATCTTGTAAATAATTAACGGAAATAAAACTATAAAAGTTCAAAGAGGTCTGTAAGAATATTTAGAAGTGGGAGAAAAAATCCAATTTGCTCCTAAAAATATCATTAACATATTAAAATTACTAAAAATTAATTGAATGCTGGAAATAGAATTTCTTTACCATGCGCTTCCATTTTATAAAAAAAATGTCAAAAAATTCATTACCCTTCCCTCAATGCTTAATTTTCCAGTTACTAATTCAGAATCTTCCTCTAAACCAGATTTGTCCTCAGAGAGAACAGCAAAGGATTGATTCTTTACATCCCTGCAAAAAACAGTATTCTCGTTTAAAAATATTCCAAAAACCTTGTAATAAATTTGTGTTGTTGAGGAATATCCATAATTTTGGAGTCAGTAGATTTTTGATTTACTTTAATTTGTGAAGAATTAAATACCGATTGCTTGTCTGTAGATATTTCAGTAATATTGCTATGAAAGATTGTTTCTCCGCCAACTTGATGAACTAATCTGCCAACAACTTCCCCAGCCCTTTTCTCCCAAACTTCAGAAAGATAACGAGGCACTTTAACTAACCATATACCTCTCGAGGCTTTCTCTGTACTAACAGGAGGAACAGGATCAGATGCTGAACGTTTAGCTGCCATTTAAAAAACTAATAAAAAGAAAAATATGAACAAACCAAGAGAGAGGTAAATATTGAAAAATATTACAAATAAAATAGAGTTAAATTACAATTTAAATTTTTTTCCAAATAATTAACAGGTCAAAAATTTAACATTTTTATTATAAATTATTAAGTAACAATCAGCGTTTCAAAAGCCGATTTCCACAGAAAAGAGTAAGCGATCCGATAAGTGCAAGCCATTTAAGAGTTTCAAACATGTCTGAAAAATAAATCGTTAAAAAATTCCCAGAAAATTATTGTAAAAATATAAACAGAATTTCCCAAGAATAGTAATAATAAGGCAAATTAAATAAAGCAAATAACACCTGTATCAGAACGAAGCCAATGAGAAGCATAAAGACCAAAAATAGCAGACAGACCAGTATGGAAGCCTGAAATGTTAAATTGTTTTAGTATAAAAACTAAATAAAAAAATCTGAGAGAACCTAGAGTCCAAGGAAATTTCATGTTGCCAAAGTTGAAGCCGACACGGAACCACTGAAAATGAATTATTGAAAATTTTTCCAATCTTTTTTTTAAAATAAATAAAGACTAAAAATATTTTTAGGTAAAAATTAAAATTAAAAATAAACCAAGAAAAGCAAAATTAACAAAGGAGCAGCACATATAGCAGAAAAGACGTCCGAAACGATAACAGGAGGGCGAGAATCACTCACTTGAAATTGGTGCTGAATTTCAGGCAATTTTTCGTAATTAAATTTCATTTTAAATGTCTGAAAAACGTTTAAAATGTTTTATTAAAAAAGTAGAGTGTATAAATAATTTAATCAGAAATAAATAAAAAAAATATCCGATCCCAGCTGATCACAAAAAAATTCAGCCACGCCGCTAATTCCAAAAATAAATAAACTTTGCCAAAAAATTAAATCTGCCAAAAAAGTTTATTTAAAAATATTTACTATTTCGCTATTTCTTTAACTCTTTTCCTCTTTATTATTTGAGTCTGAGTGCTATTAGAGTCTTCATTAGGTTGGTTAAAGATCTGGTACGTATCTTTTCTCAATAATTCCTTTTGACACGTTTATCAGTTTATTTCTGTAGTTGCTTTAGAGAGTTTAACTGTTTTAATTCCTTAGTTATGATCGCCTGGATTGCATGTTGGTTTGTATTGACCTTTCAATCTTCATTTGCGCAAATTGAACAACCTCAAATATTAAGGCGATTCGAATACAAACACTCATTTAGAACACCACATCTTGCTCAAAGAGATGGAACGATTCCATTTTGGACAGTTACTGGTGATGCCATTGCAAGTGGTGAACAGCTTAGACTTGCACCTTCAATGAGAAGCAAGAAAGGACTTGTAAGTTTTTTTTCTCAATTTTACCAAAAATTTATAAATGAATTTAGGCTTGGAATAAACGTCAATTTGTGGCAAGTGATCACTTTGAACTTGAAATTGTTTTTAAAGTAACAGGGCAAGGACGTATAGGTGCCGATGGATTAGCAATATGGTATCTCCTTCAATTTTTTTGAAAATCCTTTTTAATTTTAGGTATACTGCACAACAAGGAACTATAGGACCAGTCTTTGGTGCTAACGATTTTTGGACTGGTATGGGAATTATGCTTGATTCTTTTGACAATGATGGTGGAAAAAATAATCCGTCAATTTCTTTAATGATAAATGATGGTATTTTTTAAAGGATTCTTCTAAGTATTTTTTAAACATCTTTCTAGGAACTCGTTCTTTTGATCATCACACAGACGGCTCTTCTCAGGTTTTAGGATGTAAGTTTATAGTATCTACCCTCCTATTTAAGTTTCGAGATTAATCCTTCCTTTTATTTATTGAAAAGAGAATAGATCTCTGTGTGTTTGGCAAGAAAGTTAGGTTAATTTTGAGACTTAAATAGAGCGGGATTGATTTAATAAAAATTAATTGGTATCTTTTAAATTTAGCTTGTCACAAAGATTTTCGTAACAAGCAATTTCCTGTTCATCTAAAAGTTATTTACCTTCGAAATGTTCTCACTGTGCTTGCTTCTGATGGAGTTGTGCCTACACCTCGATATGAGCTTTGTATTCGTGCTGAAAATGTTTTTCTTCCAAAAGCCGGATTTTTTGGTGTTTCTGCTGCTACTGGTGGATTGGCTGGTTAATTTTATTATTTTATGAATGGCAACAATTTACAAAAATTTAGACGATCATGACATTCTGGACTTTTCAACCTTCGCGATCTTTACGGATCCTGCTCAATTGGAACATGCCAAACAACAATTAGCACAAGAAGAGAAAGCGAGAGCTGAAGCAGAATTTGAACGCCAACAGGCCGAATTCCAAAAAGAACGCGAGAAATATAAAGAACAACATCCAGAGAAGGCAAAAGCTGCTGATCAAGATGATGCTTCTAAATATTATGAGGATGCTCAAATGCGAGAATTACGGCAAATTTATGAGGCTCAAGCTCAAATTTATAAGGTGATGCAAACGATGGAGCAAAAATTGACTGATATTTCCAAACAACAAGTAGTTCATACAAGTCTTTTACAAGGAGGTGCTGCTGTTCCACAGGCTGGTCAACAACAAGCAACTGGTTTGCTATTTAGTTTTTAAACTTTTTGGAAAATTTTTTCATGGAAATGAGCTTGAAACATTTTTATTTTTAATTTGATCTTCGTCGAAGATTTCATACTACGTGTCCACTAATTCAATATTTCTATTAACAGCTACAGGTGGATTTTTGGCTCATGAGAAGAACGAACTAATCCAAGTTGTCCGTGAAGTAAGTGCTTCATTACGGGATATGAAGCACTACATAAATGGTATTTGTTTATATTTAATATTTTTTTGTTTACTTTTTATAGAAATCTATACGCGTACATACAACGTCGAGCAAAAAATTCAGCATGGAGTTCCTACAGGCGGTGCTGCTACAGTGATGGTGAGATTATAATTGTTAAAAAATACCGCTTTTTTCGACAATTGAAAATTCTAAAATGAATATTGAGTTGCTTGACTTATAATTAATATAAAAGATTAATTTGTCAATAAATCACTCTTCTGTTATTAATTTTTAAGCAATTGGATCAAGCAACGCGTAATTATTTGGAACAAATGCAGCAGGAAATTAAACAAATTAGAGCTAGTCAAGTTTCTCAAATACAACATCCTCCGCCTCCACCTGTTCAGCCTACACAAGATTGTCCATTGTGTATAACTACTACTCTATTTGTATTTATAGGTTTGGAAATATGTTTTTATTTGTTAAAACTATAATTTTCTCAATTCTGTTAAACTTTTTTATTCCCTAAAAAATTTATTTTCCTTTAAGTTGCCTTGCAAAGTGCTGCTTTGTTTATATTTATTTTCATAAGGTAAAATAAAATTTATTTATTTTTTATAACATAAATTTTTCAGAAGCAAGAGTGATAAAGCAAAGTTTTACTAAAGATTTTTTGTGATTTTTGGGTGGTTGGGTTAAGGTTTTCTTTTATTATCATAATATTCTTGTTAATTGTTATTTGAGGTTGCTATCGTTATTTTTTTCAATTTTCCTCTTTTTTTTTATCTATTTTAAAGATATATTTAAATACTCTAAAATCAGATAACGAATAATTGTTTATATATTGCTTTTCACATTTTTTTAGTTAACTCGTTAATATTTTTCCACGTAAACCTTTGCTTTTTTTTTACCTTTTCTTTGTTAACATATCTCGAATTTTTTGTGGTTTTTCCTGTCTGGGTTTTGATTATCTGTTAAATATCTGCTTGAATTTTTTAAATGGGATTTTATGAATATTTCTTTAATTGTCTACTAATTTTATCTTATTTTCTTCTTTTTACTTTTTTGGGGAACCTCTGTTACCCTTGTGTTGTTTGTTTATTTGCTTGATGCCTTTATCCGCTACATAATTCCAATAAAAGATTTTCTTTTCTATGTCTAGAAACAATCTGTTTTGTAGTCTTTTCTTTTCATTTTTTTCTAATCAAAAATTATGTAATTATAAAATGTTCTGATTTTATTTTAAATTATTTTCTCTTTTCTGTTATTTTTTGATAAAAATGTGATGAAGGGTTTTATTCGTTATTTTTAACATTTTTTTTTAAAATATAATTCCCAATTATTTGTTTTTAATATTAAAATTTTTTTTAATTTATTAAATATCTAAAAAATTAAAAGACCCCTTTTTTCTTTAAAGAAACAAGAAAATTTAAGTGATTTTTATATTTTATGGTTAATGTAATAAAATTGAATAACTTTTAAACAGTAAAAATTCTTTAAATAATTGTTTTATTGATAATAATGAAAAGTAAAATTATTAAACAACGGAAATAAAAATTGTTAATTAAATAATAATTAAATATATTATCTTGTAATTATAAAGAATTTTGTAATTATTTTTATTTAATTTTCGTTAAAAATTGATAAGAAAATTAATTTATAAAGCGGAAATACTCCTAACCTCCTCTTAACAGTCAGAAAAAGAGAATTATTTTTTTTAATTTAAAATCCGATCAGACTCGCTTAATTTTCTTTCCTTCAAATTTTTAAATTTTATTTTTAAAAATTGAGAAAATATTAAATTAAAAATACTAAAAATAGTAGATAATTGTTACCAAATACAGTGCTCCGCATATGTTTAGACTCACCAGAAAATTGTTTTTAATTTCTTAATTTTTTATTCAAAAAATACGTTCTATATATCAATCGAGAGCTCTATTTGTATCTCAGTTGACATGTTTCTGAATTTTTCATGAAAATGAAAATTGGCCGAGATAATCCGGATCTACCGGATATACCAAATCCCATAGCCTCGGAAAAAATTTAACAAACCCATTTGATAAAGCATATTTTTGTGAGTATTTACCACAAAACCGCTTAAAAATATCTTTATCCGGAACGGAGATATGATTTTTTGAAAATGGCATTTTTCCCTTAAAAATTGAATTTTTTGCAAAAATAGGCTAAAAATGCCATTTTCAAAAAATTATATCTCTGTTCCGGATAAAGATATTTTTAAGCGGTTTTGTGGTAAATACTCACAAAAATATGCTTTATCAAATGGGTTTGTTAAATTTTTTCCGAAAATTTTTTCCGAGGCTATGGGATTTGGTATATCCGGTAGATCCGGATTATCTCGGCCAATTTTCATTTTCATGAAAAATTCAGAAACATGTCAACTGAGATACAAATAGAGCTCTCGATTGATATATAGAACGTATTTTTTGAATAAAAAATTAAGAAATTAAAAACAATTTTCTGGTGAGTCTAAACATATGCGGAGCACTGTAGTTACCAACACACAAAATTGTTTTTGGATTTTAAAAAAGTCTTCAATTTCCGCAAATGTAGATTTGATAAATTTTCATAGAAATAAGCAGCAAAAAATTTCAAAAATTTGTCGAAATTATTTTAGGAATTTGATTTATAACCATTAAATGTGTAAAAAAATTTTTAGATAAACAAATAGTATGAAATAAACTAGTAAATATATTATGTATTTTCTCAATAAATTTACATTTGTTATGTTTACATCAGAGCTGCGTCGAAATAAAAAAATCTTCGAAATTCGGAAATCGAAAATCGAAAGAAATCAAAAAATATCGAAATCGAAAATCGAAATTTTATAAAAAAATTCGAAAATCGAAAATCGGCAGAAAAAAACGTCGAAAATCGGTAATCGAAAATCGAAATTTTTTAAAATGACTAAAAGAGTAGTTAAAAGAGATCAATGGATTAATGGTAGTCTTAAGAAATATCAGTGATCGTAGGGATATACAGGATTAGGGGGTTGACTAGAGACCAATTAAATCCGCACCCTAGATCACTTTAAATCCTTTATTCCTCCGATATTCTACTTACCCCTTGATACCCTTGATATCCCATCCTCCTATATCCCTCTTATTATTGTAAGGATTAATTGGAGGCTCGGGTGGAAAGTCAATGATAATATTATTTAGGTGGATTTGGGTAGATTAAGGGGGATATTATATGATATCAGGCGAAGAAGAGGGATATCAAGGGTTACGCGGGATTTGGGCGGATTATCGTGGGATTTGGTGGATTAGAGGGAATCTCGCGATCTTCTTATCCCTTATTTTTATCCCTCCATCTTTCTTAACCTTTTTTTGCGCCGCAGGCGAAAATTTTCAGAATTTTGAAGATCATTAAGCCAAAAAGTTCCATTTTCAGCGCCGCAGGTGAAAATTTATAGAATTTTGAAAGATCCCTAAGCCAAATTTCTTCCATTTTTGCGCCGCAGGCGAAAATTTTGAAAATTTTGGAAGACTAGAAGACAGATTTCTTCATTTTTCAGCGCCGCAGGCGAAAATTTTGAGAATTTTGAAAGGCTAAGTAGCCAAATTTCTTCATTTTTGGCGCCGCAGGAATAAAATCTTAAGAGAAAAGATAATGCAATTTTGCAAAAAAAAATCGAAAATCGAACGAAAATCGAAAAAACTAAAATTATCGAAATCGAAAATCGAAATTTTATGAAAAAATTCGAAATTCGGAAATCGAAAATCGGTAGAAAAAAACGTCGAAAATCGAAAATCGAAATTTCGACGCAGCTCTGGTTTACATATAGCTTTTACGGTATGTGTAATTTTAAAAATAAAATTAAAGTGATTCACACTACTATTTTCGTAATATTGTTTTTAATTATTGCCAAATTTTCCATAATTTTCGAATTATTTAAAATTATGTTATTTTTTTATGAACGTTCATACATAATATAAATTTTATTAATTGCTTAAATAATTTATTTAAAATTTATTTATTTTTAGAATTATATTTAAAGAAGATTTACTTAAAATAACTCTCATTTTTCAATATAAATCCTCTTCCTGTATATAAAAAATCCCCTTTCTTTAAACTTTGTCTATATTTTTTTCTTTAAATGAATTAATCACCTTTCTATTTTTAATTTAATTTTAAAATTTAATCTTTTTTCTTTGCTTTTCCTCCAACATTCTAAAGCGTACCCAACGCGAACTTTAACTTTTATTTAAAAAATACTTCTTCTTTTGAGTACTTTGACACTTTCTGTGGATGCGCAATCTTTTTAAAAAAATTTCCTTCCTTTTTAAAATTTACTTGAAAATTTGTTTGCTTAGTAAAAAAAAGAAAATTTGAAATTATATTTAAAAGCTAGTCATTAAAATTTAAAAAAAAGAAAAAAATTAAAGTCTAACAAAAATTTTAATTTTTTTTATTTATTTTAAATAGAAATTGTACTTTAAAATTCTGAAAATTTATTTAAAAAGTTATATTACTTCAATTAAAATTTAAAAATATTTTTATACTTAAAGACATATACTCGAATAAATACACTCTAAAATAATTACCCTCCCCCAGCGATAATTACCCAGGGAACTTATTTTAACATTTACGATATCTCATATTTTTTTTAAAATGTAGGTATTTTATGTAATGTTTTTTTATAAAATTATGATATTTAAAATAATTTTTGAAATAATTAAAAGTTATCATTAAATTTAATTTTATATTTAACAATCATTCAAAAATTTACTCATGTACTAACATAAGGAAAACAATTATTCTTTTTATTCTCTCATGACTTTTTTAAATTATTTAGAACTGTCAATTGTTTATTTTTTATTAAAAAATTTAAAATTAATTTTTTAAAAAACTATTTTAGTCAAATAAAATGGCAATAACATATATTTCTACAAATTCTGAAAAACTAAATAATTCAATAGAAAGAGGATTATCTGCTAAAATAGAAGGAAATAATAATCGGTTTTCTAATAAAAAGATAAAAATAATTGCATTGACATTTATTGGAATTTGTTTAGTTTTGACTGTTATCATTTGGGGGGTTTGTAGGTAAAAATTAAAATATATTTCTAAATTATTTAAATTATTTAAAAATTAAATATAAATTTAATGTAAGTTTATTTTTTAATTTAAATATTTAATTTTCAAGAAAAGTATTAAACAACAACAAAAACTTTTATAATTAAAAATATTTTTATTCTTGTTAAGTTAAACTTTAAAAATTCTCTCTGTATTTATTCTCATTTTAAAAATCTAATTTTTATAATCAAAAAACAATTATACTTAAATAATTAAAGACAGAAAACCAAATTCACGATTTTACGGAATCGTAAATCGGGTCGGCACGATCCCTGGTATGTATATTATTGTAGAATTCTAATTTGTGACATGAAGCTTCCCAAATATTTTTTTCCTAAAATAAATAAATACTTCAATTTTTTAGGTTTAATTCCTCGCCTTCTCCTAATAAAAACAAAACAATGTCTGTACCTATTAATTTATTTAAAACTTCAATTTTACATATTTGGTTAAAAACTAGAGAAGAAAACCAAACAAATAAAGCAAATATAAAAATTAAAAATGAACAAATAAACTCAATAATTGCTGAAACTAATAAATTTAAATCTTTTGTTTTCTTTGAATTATCCCCACAAATTGAAGGAAATGCTTTTTTGGAATGGTCTAATGGAGGTAAAATAAATAAACAAAATTAAAATTTTAATTGGAAAGAAAATTCGAAAAATCTTTTTCCTTTGAAAAAGGCCTTTTTCCTGAAAATTGTTTTGCCTGCTGATACTTAATATTAATTAAGATTCTAGTTATGTATGTAACACTTATTTGATTAAATTTATTAATATTAATTTACTGGTTAATTTTTCACCTGCATTTTGTTAAATTAATTTTCTCAATTCAAATTAAAAAACAAACGAAGATATTTCAATTCTTCTCTTTTTTCAGATACTTGGGTGTCATATATTTATGTTTATGAACCAGAATCGGTTCTAGAATTGGGTATTCGTCCAGCATTTGTTGCCAATGCAGCTAGAGATCCAGAAGTTCCGGAAGGTTATCATTTTCGTCCTCCAACTGGTTGGATGAATGATCCTAATGGTTTTAGCAAATTTGGTAAAGAATTATTTAAAAATTTATCAGAGATTGAACTAAAACACTTATTTAGTGGACATCCTTTTTAAAGTCAATTATTGACTGATAAGAAAATTTTGAAAATAGTCTCCATATTCTTTCGCACTCACCTCTCTTATTCCAATAAATTTGTTTCACCATTTAGTTTAAATTAGACTTGATCTCGAGTCTTGAGTGATTTTCAAATCCAGTCTTTATCACATAGTTTAATTTCCTTTTTATTCAGAATTCCCACAGAGGGGGAATGTAATTGAGGAAGTTCTGACACTAACCTTTAATTGTCCTTTACAAAATATTAATTAATTCTTTTTAAAGGTCAACATTTCCATTTATTTTATCAAAATTATCCTCATGCATTAAAATGGTTTCCAATGCATTGGGGTCACGCAGTTAGTCGAGATTTGGTTAATTGGGTACATCTTCCAATATTTTTATTGCCCGATCCTTCACTTGATGTAAATACAACTGGGGGAATATTTTCTGGATCAGCAATATCCTTCCCCAATGAATTAAAAATATTCTATACAGACTCTTTAATTGGAAGAATTCCAATGGAATTCCAAAAAATGGTTTCAACAATTAATGGAATACATCCAAATGAATTATCAAAAACTAGTTATTAAATTAAGAAAAATTAAATAAATATTTTTTTCTTTTAGTTATCCCTGAAGGCCCTCCAAAATTTAATTTAACTCAAGACTTTCGCGATCCAAACGGTAATAAATTGAAAAGAGAATAAAAAATAATTTTTAAATTTTTAAAGTAATTTTGGGACCCGATGGAAAATGGAAAATGATTCTAGGAAGTAGAGACAGTCAAGGAGGAGTAATTCTTCTATACGGGACAGATGATCCAACAGCACAAAGTGGCTGGCATTTTTTGAATGTTTTATATAGAGATAATCGTCTTGGAATGACTGTAGCTGAATGCTCTGGTAAATAAATATTTTTTGAATTAAAAGGAAAGAAAAAAGTTTTGGGATTCAAAGAAAAGTTGGGGGGGGGGGGGGGGGGGATTTCTTTAATTAAATTAATTTATAGGTCTTGCCCCAATTGATGGAAATCCACAGGATCCAAATACTTTATGGGCACTAATTTATGCTCAATTAAACAGTACTGACCCAGCAACCGGGAGAAGAGATATAACAACTGTACACGTTGGGAAGTTTGATGGAATAACTTTTACTCCAATGTTTGAACAGGAAATGGATTTTGGAACGCATGCTTATGCATTTCAAGTATATTATATGTTAAAATAAATTTAAAAATAAAAAAACAAATTGTAAAGGGATAATTTACCGAAAAGGAATTGAAAATAAATATTTAGAGGCATGTAAAAGCGCCTCTAATAAATATTTGGATTTTTTAAAACATAAATTAAGATATTAATTAATTAATTAATTTTAATATTTTTAAAAAATTCCAGGCTCTTTACAGTCAAGAATTGGGAACTTTAACAATTGCTTGGTTGGCAAATTGGAAAGATTGGAATTGGGATACTAAACCAGATTTCCCTACTTCAATGACTTTACCTAGAAAGTTGGTATTGAGTGCTGATAGAAAGGTACTTTTAATGAATGAAAAAATTCTTAAAAATTGATTAAAATTTATTTTTAAAATAAATATATTTGGGTTGATTCGAAAATAAATATTATTTTTAAATGAATAATGTAGTATGTATATCAAATAAAATAGGTAAACAAAAGAGACTTCATTTCACTTATCATAGCTAATACCTATTTATTACTATGTGTGATCAGAGTTGACAAAATCGAAATTTGAAAAGTGAAGTGGAAAGTTAAAATTTTAGTTTTAAGTTAAAGGGAAAAAATTACATAAACCCTTGAATAACCTTTCTAATAATAATTAAAATAGTAAATAATATGTGGAGGGAATTTCAACTTTTTTAACATTATACTAATTTATAATTTAAAAATTTTTATTTTTAAAGTCATTATTAACACCGCCAATTGATTGGGTTATATCAAAACTGCGTAATCAACAACTGGATTTAGACAAACAACTTTTAAAAGGCCAATTTGTTGATTTACCTAATGGGACTGCAGAAATCTCAATTTCTCTTCAAAATTTTCAATCAAATATTTTAGAGCCGATTTCTAGCGACCAAAGATCTTCAAATAATTCAAATAATGAAAATTTAAAATTTATTCGGCTGGAAATAGAACATCCAAAAATAACAAATGTTGGGGTAGAAATATCCTTTGAAGGAATTGAAATACTTTATGGACCCCCAAAACAGCCACAACAAAGATTAATTGCTTTGGGGGCTAAACCAAGTCAAGTTCAGGTAAAAAATAGAGGGGGGGGGGCTTGAATTTATGTAGTTAACTCTCTTACATATTTTATGTTTAATATTATTCCTACTAATTTTTCTGTTGACCGTTAACTCCCCTCAAAAAAATGAATAAAAAATTAATTTAGATTTTTTAGATATTATTAGATACGGGATCTATTGAAGTTTTTGCAGATGGAGGGCGCTGGACAGGTAAATTTAAATTTAAAAAAATATATAAATTTCTATGTAAAATAGGAACAGTTAGAATTCCTGGAACAAATAAATTCACCAAAATCCGTTTAATTGGTGATCTCTCAATGGTTACCCGTTCAGAAATTTGGGGATTAAAATCTGCAGAATTTAAAGGAAAATTACAAATAAAGAAGTGAATATCATTATTTTATTTTTAATTCCTTTTTTAAATGAATTAATTGTGTATATTAGTTTATTATTGTCCTAAAATTATTTTTTTTTTGAAAATTTTAATATTTAAATTATTTAAGATTTTAATTGAAAATTAAAAAAAGAATAATAAACTAATCTTTTTTTGTAACTTTAGCATGTATGTGGATTGTCCATATACAATTTTTTATTTATACGGTCACCAAAAATTTATAATAAAAAATATATATAGGTTTATCAAGTTCTTTTGTTTAATATTTTAATTTTATTTTTTGGTGACTGATTTTGTGTACATATATACTATTTTTAAGCATAGTATTAGTAATTAATTATCTAAAATAATTTTTTTACTTACTATTTTAATCACTACTATTTTAATTAAATATTTATTTTTTAAATTCACTATTAACGGGACTATTTTGTAAATACAGTCGAACTTTGGTTTTAAATATCCCCGCTTTGATTTTTTAAATTCTTAACCCTTCTTTTGGCGCGCTTTGGTTTCGGCCCACCCTGGGTTCGTCCCACTGTACAAAAACCCTGGGTTCGTCCCACTGTACAAAAACCCTGGGTTCGGCCCACTTGGTTTCGTCCCATCTCAAAATGTCCAGCAGAGTAAAAATACTCACTTTGTCGAACTGAAATTTAAAAAGGAGGAATCTTAATAAAAACATGAGCAATCTTTTTAAACAAACTTCAAAATCTTTAATAAAAGCCTAAAATCAATCAAAAACACAAAGTAAAAAGTAAAATTTTTATCGAATTCGTCAAATATAAACAAAAAATCAATAAACTAGAATCAACAAAAATAGTAAAAAAGAACCGGTAAATAAACACAAACTATAAAATAAGATTTAATGAAAAAACCCAAAAACAAATCAAATTCGCGTCATTATTCGTCATCACCAGAATCACGCCAAATTGCCTTAATGCGAGGACGAAGTCTGATTAATCGAAGAATCTTCTAAACGCTGCCGTTTCTTAACCCGTGCTAATTTTTCAAGCCGGCTTCTAATCATTTTAAATGCAGAAAATAATCTAAAAATGTAAAAAAATAAAAGACAATAGCGATAAAGAATATCCGCTGGTCAAATCCTAAGTTTACTAGAGCATTTTACCAGTTATTAACTTAGTGGGACGAATCCAAAGTTTTTGTTCAGGGGGACGAAACCAAGTGGGCCGAACCCAGGGTGGGACGAAACCAAGCGCAGCCCTTCTTTTATTTTCCAGCACCAAGATGTATTTAAAATCGAGATTCGAATCTGTATATTTATTTTAATGTTTAAAAATATTTTTTAAAATTTTATAATATAATTTCGAGACTGCAATAAATGATTAAATTTATTCAAAAAATTAAAAGAGATCATCACAAAAGAATTAATTAAAGTAATTAATATATTTATTTATTTACAATTTGTTTTAGATTAATTTTTGGGATATTTTTTGATTTTTGAAAAAGCCTTTTTAATTTACTAAAATTATAATTCTAAATTAATTTCCTTCAAATTTTAATTATTTAAAAACATCAAAAGCTTCCAAAAATCAAAAAATATTTAAAAGAGGGCTATTTACTAATTAAATAATTTTTTACTTTCAAAAATATTTTGAATATTTTTTGACTTTCCTTTTTTCTTAATTTTTTAATTCTTTAATTGAAAATCATCAAAGTCTAAATTTAAAATTAAATTTAAAATTTATTTTTTTTAAACCTCCCCCCCTCCCTCCCCCTTTCTTACCTATTAAAGTTCCATTCAAAACGTCCAGGCTCTTCAAGAGCTAACCATCCTGCTGGCTCCATAAAGTGTCCATCCGAAGTTCGTTTGATTGCACCCCCTCCGAATTGTTGGTCTGCTAGGAATCCGGCCCTATAAAATTTAAAAAAATCAAAAAATTTCAAAAAGAAATTAATTTCTCTACCATCGATCACCCATTCCTGAAGGAAAAGGAGAAACAAATCCATTTCCACTAGCATATGGCATCAGAAAAGGTGTTTGAGGTGCAAAACCACGAAAAGTTGGGGGTTCATTAAATTTCTTTTCTTCATTAATGTGACTTGAAAATTAAAAATTTAATTTTATTTTTTTAAGACAAACTTATTATTTTGTCCAGCAGAAAGTAAAGGTTTTGCATTAATTGAAGGTGTAAATAATAAAATTCCGGAAAAAAAGATAAGAAGGATAATGAAATTAATTGAATTTTTTGTTGTAATTTTGATAAATGGAGAGGAAATTGAAGAAGAAGAAGACATTTTTTTGAAATTATTTTTTAAAATAATTATTTCTAAAAAATTAAAATTTTATTAATTTTCTTTTCAATTTCCTTTTAATAATTTAATTTTTTAATTATTTTTTAGGTAGCCTTGCAAATTCCCGTTAAGTCTTTCAATTATCATTTAATATTTCCCTAAATTCAGTCTTCTTTATTTAAAAAATTACTAGCAAATATCCCCCTAAATATATCCCAGATTATTTTATTACCATACTTTATAGGTATAATAAAGAGATATTTCTTTAAAATATAAAATAAATTTTATTAAAAATTCTTTAAAATAATGCAAATTAAAACAAATTAATTTCGTGATGGAAACAACAAAATTTTCTTTTTTTTCTCAGAAATTAAAATGAAAAATTTTTTCTTTAATAAATTTTGTTTATTAGTCTAAAGTCACGTTTTCTTTAGCGGAAACTCAATTTAAATATTTAAAAGTGCCAACAACTTTTGTTTTTTATGGGAAAGCTTTAAGGGAGAATGCGCACATAAAAGTTGACCTTAAATGGGGTAAATAACTTTTAAAAAATATTTTTTTTGAAAATAAAATCCTTTTGTTATTTACTTGCCTCGTAAAGGTAAGTATTATCCTAATAATCCTTTAATTATATTAAAGGACCCCTTAGCTTTCGGGCTTAAAAACATTAAATTAACCATCACAAAAATAAAATAATAAAAATATATTTTTTGTGGTTAATTTGTCTTAAAAATAATTTTAAAAATTGTAGAAGCATTGACGCGATTAAAAGATTCAATTCAAATGTCAAGAAAAAATTGTTTAAACAATTCACATAAACTTTTTCTATTTCTACTTAATAATTATGAAAAAAACTAAAGTTTATTTATTTAATTAAAATATTTTAGTTAAAAGTTTTCTCACGAATTTGAAAATTTTTTTATTGTAATTAAAAGACGTTTAGAAAATACAAATTTTTAAAGAAAATCTAAAGGTGAACTTTAGTGATAAATAAACTAGTTTTTTTTAGTTTTCATATTTAAAAAGATTAAGTATGTCAATCCTATATTTTAGGGAGGCCAGATAAAGAAGGGATATGAGTATGGCAGGGATGTTAAGGATTGCCCAATCCCGATACCAGAAACCCGGCATTTTTCTCAACCTGTGACATCCCTGGTACATAGATAATAAACTTCAAATATATATTTTAAAATAAATCTTTAATTAATTAATTATAAATATTTTAATAAAAAATATTATTATTAAAATAGGTACGTGGGTGAAAGACAAGAATAGAATTTTTAAATTAAAAACAAAAAATAAATATTTACATAAAAAAAAGAAATAATAATAAATAAAAATAAATATTTTTTAAAGAAACAAAAAAATGTTCTTGAAACTAAGAAGCAATTATTTTAAAATAATTCTCACGAAAAATTGTTTTTTCCTTTGTTTTTCATCTTAAGCTAATATAAATTACAAAAAAATCATAAAAAAACAAGAAAAAATTTTTTAGAGAAATTTAGTTTTATTTATTAATATTTTTGAGAAGGAGAGGGGAAAGAAATTTAGTTGATTTTTTGTGTCTAAAAATTTTGAAATAAATTAAAATAGAAGTTTTTTTTTCGGGAAGAATTAATATTAATTTAATTATTTTTTTAATCAGAAAAGTTTAATATAAAATTAAAAATTTTTCTCATATTTTTAAATAAAAAAGTTTTCCTTTTTTAATTATAAAAACTAATTTTTTTGAATATTTTCTATCAAAATATTCGAATTTTTGTTCAATGAATCTACAGAATTTTAAATTAAATGAAAGGAAGTAAATTAAGACTAATGGATTTTTTTATTTATTAATTATTTATATAAATATATATGTGTATTTTAAATTTCTATTTATAGTAAAAATATTATTTAAGATATTTTGAGACGATATATTTTAAGAAAAATATTTTTCCTGAAATTTTTCAAAAATATTTTAGGATAAAATTTATTTAAGGAAATAAATTAAAAATAAAAATTATCTAAAACTTTAACATTTTTAATGTTTTAAAAATATATTTAGTTAGGTTGAGACATAGATATTGAGCCCACCTTTAACTATAATATTATACAAGTTTAAAAATTTATATCTCAGAAAACTTCCTAAATTCATTCTAATAAATTATGGAAATAATTCAAGATTAATTGAAGAATCTTGAGAAAACTTTTTTGAAATTTTGTTTAGAACTCAATAAAAAAATTTTTAATGTAAAATAAAATTTAAATAAAAATTAGACAAAAATTTTTCTAGAGCATACAGTAAATATTTTAAAATAAATTTTCTATGAATTTTCTTTTCTAATAAAAATTATAAAAAATTGTTCAAATATATAATATCAAATCTCACAAATTAATTATTATCTTATAACCTATAATTTTAAATATCTTTTTAAAGAAATATTTAAATTTTTAATTAAATTAACAATTAAATATATTAACGTCAAAGAAACACAAATTATTAGTTTATTTATTTGATTGTTATGTATATAGAGAATAAAAAAAGTTGGTATTTTTTAAAAGAAAATTATTTTTATTTATTTAATATTGCAAAAATTATTTTTTTGTTGGTGATATTAAATAAATGTTAGGGGCTTTTTAATTTAAAAATAACAAAAATAAATGTACATTACCAAAAATAAAAATATTTTATTTAAAAGAAAAACTAAAAATTTTTAAGCTAAATTTTTTTCAAATAATAATTACCTGCAAAAACAAATAGTGTCTATAAAATTAAACTTGGGCCTTCAAAAAATTATTTTAAAAAATTTGTAAATTTTTTAATCTTGATTCAATCATCATGAAAAAATTAAGAAAAGTGTGATTAATGTTTTTAAAAAAATTCTAAATTTTAAAGCTAAAGTAAAATTTAATAAAAAATTTAATTTTTAAGTCAAATTAATTCTAAGCCAAAAAAAAATATAAAATAACAAAAGATTCAACAGACCTGAAATTGTCAAAACAAACAAAATAACAAAATATTAATTTAAAATTCTTTAAAGAAAACGTCATTTAAAAGCTTTTAAAAATATAATTATTTTTAAAGAAAAATAATTATGAAATTATTGAAATATTTTAAAATTTATTTATAAAATTTAAATAAATAAATAAATTATTTTTTAAATAAATAAATCTTTTCAAGCAATCCATTAAATCCTTAAAGCTTTAAAAACAAATTAAAAGTCCCCCTTTTTATTTAAAACCCAATCAAATATGTTTAAATAATTATAGGGTTTCCTTATTTTAATAATTATTTTCTAAAGTTCACAAAAAAATTTAAGTTTGATGTCAACAATTTGTTTAGAGAATAAGAAGAAAGATTGAAAACTAGGCATTTGGGTAATAAATATTAAATAAATTTAGTAAAAATTATTTTTCTAGGAAAAAAATAAATTAAGGACTTAACAAATATATTTAATTTTAATCTTTAAAAATTAGTTATTTTTTTAAAGAGAATTCCTAGAAAATAAAGAAAAAATAAACAAACAAAATCTTCTTCAAAAAATTAATTATATACCTGAAGCCCTTAATAAAAAGACCCTTAATAATTAATTGAAATAATTAAAATAAATAAAATAATATTTTAAAATCTTATTTTACCTTTGCATAATTAAAAAAATTCAATTTAAATAAAAACGTATCTATTTAAAATTGAACTAAAACAAAAATTAAAAAATTGTTTTTCTAATTTTTCTATTTGTAATTAACCTTAAAATTTAAATTAGCGTAGTAAAAATTAATTATCCATCTCCCCCAGATTTTCAATTAACTAAGACTGTTTTTTGGCTAAATTTTTCGACTAGAATATGTACTATTCAAACATTTAAAGAAATATTAAATTTACAGACATCCGGTTAATGATATAGTACAAAATAACAACTTTAATGAATAATATATTTAAAGTTGCTAAAATAATAAAAAATAATTATATAAAATTTATTTTTTAATTCCCCTTTAGGGGATTATATATCAAAGCAATTAAATATTAAAAAATAATTTTACTCTAGGGGAAATGAAAAACAAAAAAATTTACGTAAATAACACTTTAATAAATTAATGACTAATAAACAATTTTTAAATCTTATTCAAATGATCATCATTAAAAATATGGAAAAATAAAATAAGGACAATTTTAAATAATTTAAAAAAATTTATATGTAAATATTCCTAAAGAAAATTAGCAAAAAAAAGATTTTCAAAAAAATATTTTATTTTTGTCTGGAAATAAAGACATTATATCATTCAAAAATAAAAATAAAAGGAATAAATTATATATGTGTAATCTTTTATTTTTAATTTAAATTTTTATTTTAAAATATTACATCTACATACATATACATCGTTATAGAGAATAAATTTAAAAGAACAAGTAAATAAGAAAAAGCAGAAATTATGGAACTAGTTCCGCCGGAAGTACGAGTTCTGGAGGTCTACTTTTATGTTTAGTCTGTACAGAACTAAAAAAAATAATTTAATTTTAATTAAAGTGATAAATAATCTTAATTATCCTCAGTAAATACTGAAGAGATAAAAAATTGAATAAGAAATACCTACATAAATCAAAAATTAAATAACTTTATTTTAAGATTTTTAGGTATTTCAAAAACTAAAAGTCTTCTAAAATTTCTAAAATAATCAAAAATTTAATATTTTTTATTTTTAACAAGTCCAAAGAAAGGAGGACAAAAGAAAGTAAATATGAACAATATATATGTAATTTAAGAAATTCGTAGGCGTTTTTAATTGTAATTCCTTTTTGTGTGTAAATTAAAGGTTATTTATTTATTAAATTGTTAGATTTATTAGAAAATTATCTAGAAAAACAGACAATTAAATAAAAATATTTTTAAGAATTTAAAAATTAAAAAATGATGCGAGATAAAAAAAAATATTAAAAAAATATTTAAAATTTTAGTTATTTGTTTTTTTTTGCTATTAAAATCTGAAAATAAAATTTTAAACAAAAATTTGTATTTTTATCAAAATATTTTTATATGTTCTTTTATGCTCAACTTAAAAAGCATTTAAGCTTAAAATGATTACTTCATTAAATATATATTTTCCTTAAAATAATTGTGTTTTTGTCTTTCATTTTTTCACAATTTTTTTGCATATGTTTTTATAATAAATAAGCACATAATTTACATATTAGCTAATTTAAATAAATTAACAAATTAAATTAACAGAGTATTTTCTTTTTTAATTTGTCGTTTTTTGTTATTTTCTGTTCAAAAAAAATATTTGGATAACCAAAACTGCAGAGTTAGAAATTCTCAATTGGACTATTCAAATATCTTTTCTCCATTATTTTTCTAGACTTGAAAAAAATCTTCTTGGCTTGAAAAGCCAAGTTGAAAAGTTAGAAAGTCATTTTCATTATCTTTTAATTGCTAAAAATAAATTGTAAAAAAATAAAAGAAAAAGGTACATATGTATACATATTTTGTCTTAAAAAATCATTGATATTTAATCAGTTTTATTCAAAAAATTCTCAAGAAAGTTTGACAATTTATAGCAAGTTACACCCATTTTATAATGCTTAGTTTGATGAGAAAGCATTAATCTAAGTGCACATTCATTTTCAATACTTCGATTAATTAGTCGACTACATTCAGCCAATCTTTGAGCACCTTCAATTAAACCTAACCTTCGTTGATTATATCGAAGTAGAATTTGTGTGTATTTATTAAATTCGTCTAAAAGTACTTCTTTTCCTTCAACAGACAAGTCTTTTGCATCTTTTTATGAAAAAATTTAGGTTTACTTAAATTGAGTTTAAAAAAGTCTAAGTAACGAATAAATAGCAGGCTGTCCCCGATTGCGAATTGTGTGTGTGGATTGCGTAAATTGCGTGTTTTTAACTTGCAGATTTTTAAGCTTTTTACGCAATTTTTCGTAATATAACGTACCAAAGATGGAGGAAATCCGAACTATTAACCTCCGAAATTTTCGCTTGCAGAGCTGTTTACAACCTAAAGGGAATTTTAAGGGAATTTAGCGTGATATATTGGGAGCAAGAATGTTTTAGTTAAATATCGTGGATACGAAGGGATAAAAGAATATCGGGGATTTACTGAGATTAGTGTGGATTTGGAGTGATATCGGGTGTTTTGGCTGGGATCCCGGTCACGCTAAACCTAATTTAAGATATCTATGGAAAATTTTAAGTACTAATTTATCTAAGTTATAAGGGTGTCAATCAAAACTTAACGTATTTTTTCGATCTCTCGCTGAAGGAGGTAATTATTAGGGCAGGGGTAATTATTTGAGAGAGGGTAATTATTTCAGCATATACGGAATTAGCCTTTAAAATTAAAGTTTTTACTTGATTTTGTAATGATAATAGCTATTAACAAAGTAAATTCAATTTTTGTTAATGCAGCACGTTTAAAGTAACCAACAGATTTTGTAAAAGAGTAATCTGACCATTTCAATATTCTAAAAATTAAAAAAATATTTTTTATATCTTCTCAATAAAAAATTTTTTTGAAAATTGTTTTAGAATTTTCTTAATAAAAATTTATTTACTTATCATCGTGTAAAAATACATCAGTACTCATAATACCTAGAGCAGGCATAACACCATCTTTACGTGTCCAAGTTGCAGAACCTAATTCCCAAGCTAAGTATGAGCTTGTAAATGATGTAAACACATTGGAAACATGTCTTAGTTGTGCAATCTATTTTATAAAAAATAAAAATAATTTTTATATTAATTGAGTTTTCTTTTCCGCCTTTTGTCATTTAAATCAGTTTTATTACATCCGTTATACCAGACTTGTGCCGAACTTTATTTTAAAAGCTAAAATGAAATGCGGAAAACTAAACACCAAAAGAGGCAAAAATTCGGCGAAAGACGAAAGAGCACACCCCCTACCTTATAACTAGTATAAGTAAAGTAGAATTTCACTTAATAAGAACAATTTTCAAATTGTTTCATGGCGGGTTTTTGGTCGGGGGTGCATTTTCGGAGCAGGACTAATAGGCGCGGCCGAATAGGCCCGACGAATAGGCGCGGCCGAATAGGCGCTAAGACAAATAGGCGCGAGACGAATAGGCGCGGGACGAATAGGCGCCCCAAGTTATTTTTTCCTAGAAAATTTTTTTCTGATTTACTTTTCTGATTATTCTGATTTTGTTCTGATTTTTTGTTCTGATTTTTTTTCTGATTTTGTTCTGATTTTCTGTTCTGATTTTTATGTTCTGATTTTCTGTTCTGATTTTTTGTTCTGTTTTTTTCATGATTTTGTTCTGATTTTCTGTTTTGTTCTGATTTTCTGTTCTGATATTTTTGTTCTGATTTTGTGATACATGTAAGTTGTATGTCGAGTGACGGGTGTCGAGTGAGTGGGGAGATAGCGGAGGACTGAGGGTTGCGACTGCGGAAAATATTTTTTCACTTGCTGACAGCCCTGATCTGAGTTCCAACCGATATTTTCTGAGCTTCATATATTCCTTGATTCTTCATATATTCCTTGATGGAAAATTGGTATTTAAATACTCTACTCTTAGCGCCGCATGCGAAAATTTTGAGGAATTTAGAAGTTGGAGAAAAATAAAAAAATCAGAACAAGAAATCAGAACATCAGAACAAAATCTCAGAAAAAATTTTCTAGGAAAAAATAACTTCGGGCGCCTATTCGTCCCGCGCCTATTCGTCTCGCGCCTATTTGTCTCGGCGCCTATTCGGCCGCGCCTATTCGTCGGCGCCTATTCGGCCGCGCCTATTCGTCGTGTACCGTGCATTTTAGTTGCATTCAAAATATATTCAAAAAGTGGATGGGATTAACTAATAACTTCCTAAAACAATCTGCTTTGAATGTCACATACAAAGATTCGTACTCATTCACTTGTAACACAATACCTGATCAGATAAAGTCAATTCTTCAAAAACAGGAAAAGATCTAGCTATAGCAACACACAAAAGTCTGTCAACTAAAAACCATTTTTGAACTCTACTATTAAACATTCCTTCCTTTTGTATTGAAGATTCCCAACTTTTTAATTCATCAAAAGGTATTGGACTTGGATTTGGCTTTAAAACAAAATTAATTTTTATTAAAAATTAAATTAAAATTTACCGAAAAATTGTCAGTTAGACGAAAAATATTAAAATTAGATAAAATGATTTCTTCAAACAAAATCGGGCCTTTAAGGAATATATCATCCAAATCATTAAATGCATGCATAATACGTTTTTTGGCTTCAATGATTGGTAAAATTGAGTTTATTAAGCTTAGGTCTTTGATGGTTGTGTCGACAATTGGGGAATTTGAAGGCTTAAAAAAGTAAAGAGTTGTTCAGATCCTTTTAGACCTTATCACTCGGTTTAATTTCGTTTAATCGGGTTTGAGCGTTTAAGCCTTATCAAAAAAATTAAAAGGATTTCTTACCGAAAAATTAAAGTTTTACAGTAACCTTCCCAATTCCCGATTAAAGAATAAATTTACGTTAATTTCATTTCTTTGTTCTTCCATCGCTTCCCGGCATATATCTTGACGTACATATCCAACATCTAAAATTCATTTCAAATTATTTTCAAATATTTTTTCAAACCCAATTTTTTCATTCCAACAGAAAAACATTTTTCAAGTCTACATTTTTTACAATCTGCCAACTTTGTTTCGGATTTTTCGTATTTATTCTCATTTGAAAATTGTTCTTGCAAACATATATAAGTACATTCCATATATCTACATTTATTTTCGTTTTCAAGAAAACGCCTTTTGAGAAAGAAATTATTTGAAATTAAACAAAATAAAAAATACCTGAAAAAAGCCCCACAAGCCCTACATGTACGAACACCATAATGGAAACAAACTTTTTCTTTTGTCCCACAAACTTTGCATTGTTTAATGGAATTTCTTTTCATTTTTAAAATAAATAGATACTTTTTCTAAATAAAAATAACCGAAAATTATTGTGACAATGCTTAATTAGTGACAAAAATGAAATATGGGAATTTTAAAACATTTTTAGATATAAGGCGTCATAAAGGAAAAGCCCCAAAAAAAGATTTTCCTATAGCGATAAGTACCCAGCTCTGCTTTCTAGAACCTGTATTGTGATAATTTCAGAAGCTGTATTTCATGGCATACATAAACTCACGTTTTAAAAAGCAAAGCTGGGTTAGTCAATTTGGTTTCCATACATATGAAAATGATTTTATTTTGATCGTTATTATGTTTATGATAAAACGGGAGACAGTAAAATGCGGGGACGTAAACGCTTATTACCAAAAAATATAAATAATAATGAGAATGATTTTATTTTAATAGAAAGTATTTAATTTTAATTTTTCTAAAAAATTAGCAGCTAAACAAATAAATTTTCTAAAAAAAATATTAGAAAATTAAATACACAATTAAGTCATGGTTCTATTTGTGAGTCACCAGCTCTTATTTTTGGCAAAATTTGTTGGTATATTGAATATAAAAATTTGAGATACGAAACTGATCTTGGTGGCTTAGAAATTATTAAATTTTATTTTTTAAAAATTATCAGCTAAACAAATATATTTTCTAACAAAGTATTATGAGATATTTTAATAGCGAATTTTATTATCTTTATTGGAAGAAGTTTTATAATCTAAAAATAGTTTGAAAGTTAATATAGTGATTTTAATAAGCGAATGGCGAAAGGTAAAAAACGAAAGGCAAAACCTGCCCAACTCTCTCGATATACTCTTAATCTCCAAGATTCACAATATCACTCTTAAACCATAAATCCCTGTTATCTCTTAATCCTCTGTGTCCCTTTGTAATCCCTCATCATCAGATATCTCTTAATCCTCCTGAGTTTAACTTATGAAAATTCCGCTCTCTTTTAAGCATCACAAATCAACGTACTCCTCACAAAACACTCGATTATTAATCGTTTATCGCTTAAAACCCGGGATCCCAAGACGGGATCCCGTAAAATCCTGTATGGGTTCATGTTGAAGATATGATAAGAAATACAGGCGGTCGTATAATTTACGGACGTACTGTATGTAGTAACACCCAAAATTAGACAAGAAGAAAAACTTTTTTAAAAGTTTAGTAGTTTTTTATATGTATTTGTCGGTTAATTCTGATCCAATTTCCAAAACATAAATGATTCTGAAAGTTCAATTTTTCTCTTTCGATCAGATAAAATTTATATTTTAAACTTACATTTTATAGGTAAATTTAATCTTTAAAATTTATCTTCCGTTAAAGCGTGGAGAATTTATATAAAGTAGTTCCCTCCAAATCCCCAAATCTCTCAATTTCACCCACATCTTAGTTCTTTCAAATCCATCGATATCCTTAGTCCAAATTAATTCGAAATGCGACTTTTCGTGATATTCCGATTAGTTTATTTCAAAGATCTATGTATTTACATAAAAATAATTTTTATTTCCATTTTATTCATAAAAATAAAAACTAAACGATTTTAATACATAACAAAGTTTTTACAAAACTATATTTCGCAAAAATCCGAAATTTCGGTAATAGTGCAGAGTTGGGGAGACACCTCATAAATTATTTTTTATGCTAAAAATCATTTTATATAGATAATCGACAATGCTGATCACGAATTTTATATTTCCCCAATTCCGCAATATTACCGAAATTTTCTACTAATTTTAAATTCCTATTATGTAGAATTAAATTTCTTCAAGTTTGCCACTCTATTTTCAAAAGATTGTCCTTTTGATTTCATTGCATCAACGGGAGATTTATTAAAAAGAGTAAAAGGTTTTGGAGGGCCATTATTTTTCTCTCTTTTCACTGGTGGAATTGGTTGTAACTGACTGAGCATCTAAAAAAGAAAATCCATATAGAATACAAGATTTTCGCTTTACCGCCATGTGATTCACCATGGTCCCTCTTCCAAAGATTTGGCGTTGTCTGTGCCTTGAAGAGAATTTCTTTCTTCGAACATCTCCATAACCTTTTTGGGATTGACTACTGGCTTGGGCGGTTCCTGTTGGTTGAACAGCAACTGGTTGGACAGCAACACTACCTCCAGCAGCAGTCTGTTGAGGACTAGTTTGATAACAACCACCTGAATTGGCGCAGGAACAGCATTGCTTGTTTTCTCCAGTAGCTACTTGAGTGGCTGCTGGTTGATATCCAGTAGTCTGGGCTAAATTCAAGTTTTCAATTTAATAATTTTTATAAAAATCGTTTCTAACTTCCCGTTTGTCCACTACCATAACTGCTGCCACCGGTTGGAGATCCTCCAGTGCCAAAACTGCCACTTGCTGTGTCTGTTCCCGTACCTCCTGTACTGCCACCATAACCACCTTCAGATCCTCCACTACTCCCCCCGCTTGTTCCTCCAGTGCCTTCTTCTCCCCCAGTGGTTCCTCCAGTTTCACCCCCTCCTGTACCTCCAGAGCTTCCACCCAACCCACTCCCAGAAACTGTTCCTCCAGAACTTTCACCTCCTCCATAATTACTTCCTCCCGTTGTTCCCCCAGTACCTCCTGCTGAACATCCACCTGATCCACAACCACTTGTTCCTCCTCCAACATTACCGCCTCCATTTCCAGTCGTCCCTCCATAAGATTGTCCACCGGTAGTCTGAGGAATTACTCCTCTAAAATTTTAAAGAATTTCCTTGAAAAAATTCTCCTTTTAAGTTTACCCGCTTTGTGGAATATATCCTTGTCCAGACGGATATCCACTTCCTCCTACTCCACCACCGGCTGGTTGCACAACAACTTGTTGAGGTACATATTGTTGCTGTTGTGGCACGTATAATTGTTGTGTCTGTTGAGGTACATAGCCCCCATATCCTCCTGTAAATCCATATCCACCTCCATATCCATACCCTCCACAAATATTGCAACCACTATATTGTTGAGGGGGAACAAAACAATATTCAATACAATTGGATGTTGAAAAATCGAAAAGGAACAAAAGAGATAGAAAAAGTAAGAAGTAAGAAGTTATTGAAATCATCTAGTACAAAAGTAATTAAAATTTAGGCTTATTAAATTTTGAAATGTGTTTGTATTTCAAGAGGGATTTAATAATAAATTTCAATTTATTTTGAATTAAATAGTTACTATAATATTTTAAAAAATTAAATTATAGAAATATTATCGAGAAGACCCCAGAAATAAATGAAATGAACGAATAAGAGGAACATTAAAAAATACGGAAATTAGTCAAAATAATATTGAGACGGAAAAGTTAAGATGAAGGTGTTCTATAAATTTTTATTTATTATAAAGTATGCGCAACTGTAACAAAATAAAAATTTAAAAAAATATTTCTTTCGTAAAAACTGTTTATAATTTTATTGTAAAAATTAATGTATGTATGTTAACGAAAATTAAATATTTATTCAAAAAATTTTTTTAATTTAATTAATTAAAGACCTAAAGTTCAAAGAATATTTTAAAAAAATAAAAGATTATTTAAACCTCCAATTATATACTAGGAAAGTGGAAGGCTACAAGATATCTAATGTATTATCTCATTCCTAATCATCAATTTCCTTTTAAAATAATGAGAGAAAAAACCCTCAAGAAAATGCGAAATTAAAACACAATAAATTAGCAGACGGAAGATTGCTCAAAAATTTTTTATTTTCCAACTTGTAAAAGATTTTTGGCCAAAGAATATAAGAATGTTAAACAATTTAAAAAAACGTCATAATTAAATTAATTATTTTTTTTCTAAAATTAATTGAGATATTTAATTAATTTATTTAAAAATTCAAAATAAATGTTTATAAATTAAAATAGCCTAATTTAATTTAAATTTAAAGATTTATTTCAAAAAATCTCTCCATTTTTCTTCAAAAATCAATTCCCGAATCCTTACTCATAGCAGAATTCTTTTTTTCTCCTTTAGTATTTTCTGAAGAAGTATTCGAAAGTCTTCTAGCTGTAGATAATGAAGAAGAAGATAAATTAGAAGAAGTATTTTTAAAAGTTTTTCTTTCTTCTTTAGAAGTTCCCAAATTTTCGTTTTTATCAATTAAATTATTTAAGCATTTTTCATCTAAACAAATTCCTTCTAAATCAACTAAAAGTGCTGGTTCTTCTAAATGTTTATCGGCCCTTCTAATACCTGTAGCACTTCTTCTTTGGGCAGATCTAAAAACAGCTTTACAAGGCTGTTTTTGTTGAATTCTTTTGTTTGAAGTTTCTATTGGGGCTGTCCAAAGACGTGTACGTAATGGAGAAAGTGAAGGAGGAGATGAAGTTTGTGATTGTTGTTGGTTGTGGGGATGTTGTTGTTGTTGATTTTCCTCCTTTAATTTTATTTTCAAATTTTTTATTAAAATTCTTTAAAAATATTTTTTGGTCATTACATTCAATATTTTCAAAATTAAATTCTTTGCCAGTACTTCGAAATTACTCATACCAAGGTGCGAATGTTCCTATGAGAGACAAAATTTTGACTGCACCAACCATTTAGTGTAACAATAGACTAAATAAATTTTCAAGGGGGAGGGGGATCTCTGTGAATATCATTAATTATTATCAGAATATTAAATTACAGAATATTTCCTGCTAAAGGCAAAAAAGGATGAAAATCCTTAAACGAGGTGAAAAAATTAGAGAATTTGAAGGACCCAAAATAATTTATTTAACTTTTTAATTTCCAAATTTAAATTCATTCCAAAGAAAAGCTAACCAGATTTGGTTCTCTCTTTTCAATATAAGAAGTATCAGTTAAAGCAGAATTACTAATTTTATTTTCTTCATTTTTAATATCAATTAAAATTTCAACGTCATCATTAATATCGTCACCACGATTATTTTTTTCTTCTTTACTATTTAAATTATAAGATGATATATTATTAAATTCTTTTTCTTTATGACGTCCAAATATTGTTGTTGTTGTTGTTTGCTCTTTTTAAAGATTGTAATTAATTTTTAGTTAAATAAATACAAACAATTTTTTTATTTATTTTGGAGAGGAAAAATTAACAGTCAAACCTTGATTTTATGTAGAAACCTTGGAGTTGATAAAATCATACATAAAAATTAAGGTGAATAAAAATGAGAGATATCGCTAAGACCGCTAACTCAATTAAGGTCCGATTGTAATAAAAAATATAAACTCAATAAATTAATCCGATAAAGAGTGTCAGAGCTGATTTTTACAAAATCGGGACTAACAAATTTATGTAATTAAGAAATAAAAATATTTTTTGATTATATTGGAAAGCATAATAGGTAATAATCTATTTATTACATTATAATTTTATCTACCTGAACATATCGAGGAATCAAAATTTAATTTATCTTCCGATTGATTTTCAATTAATTTATTAAAAATATTAATGTTTTCCTCTTCTCTACTTGTCTTCTAAAATTATAAATTTTGTAAAAAAATATTTCCCCCACACTTTTACCTTAATTTTAATTAAATTTTTATTTTCTAATGAAGTTCTAGTATGTTCATTATTATTATTTACTTCTCCAATTTTATTTTGTTTTTCACTTTCACCTTCAGAAAAACGCATTTTTAAAGTATTTAATTGTTCCGTTTGTTGAATTTTCTGTTGGAAAGATGTTGAACCTCTTCTATTATTTGAAGATAACGTTCTTCTTCTAAAAGCTGCTGACTAATAAATTAATTTTTAATTTTTTGTTTGTTTGAATTTCTAAAATTATTTATGTATTACCCTTATCTTCCCTCCAACAGATTCTAGTGCCGAATTTAATCTACGTCGAATCGCTATTGGTTGGTCTTCTCTAAATTTTAAAAAAAAGTTTTATTTGAAAGTAATAATCTAATGAATGTACTTTCTTTAAATAAATTACTCCTTTAATCTTTCAAAATTTTAAAATTAATATTGCCCTCATTAAAAATAAAATACATATACATATTTTTAAAATTATTTCGAACGTTAACTTACCCTAATTTTCTAATTTGTCCACTATTCTGGTCTATACAAATAGGCTGAACTGTAGTTTTCGGTTGGTGACCAAAAAGTGAACCGGGCACTGAGCCCATTTATTTTTTAATTTTAACAAATAAATTTAAAAATAAAATGTTTCAAATAAATACAAAAAAAATTTAATTTTATTGCTAATAAAATTAAAGTGCAAATAAAATAATGAGTGAAAAAAAACTTATTTTTTAAACACGAACAAAACAATTTTTTATTAAAATGTCAACAAAACAATTTTATAAAATTGAGCAGGGGTTTTTTGTTTAATTAAGAAAATTATTAATTAAAATTTTGAGTAAAACATAAGTAAATAAATTTTTATTAGATTTTTATAATAGAATATACTAACTTTCACTAACGTTAAAAAATCGAAAATTATCGAAAAATTTGAAATTTTTTCTTAATGTAGATGACAATATGAGAGATAATTCGTACAAAGACTTTACTAAACGAAAGAGAAAATTCTCTCAAAATAAAAAACAAAAAACATCTCCTCTCTCTTTCACACATTTTTCTCTCAAAAATATAAATAAATTTTCTTTACTAAAATATATTCTTTCAAGTTTTTCTTTATTTTTTGTAATTTTTATTTAATCCTCCACCCTCACCTTTCTAATTACATAATAAAACTACCATGAGCTTTACCATGGAAACGTATAAAAATGTTTGCAATTTAAATGTTATTTAAAAAATATTTTTATTTATATGTATATTTTGCAAATAAATAAATATAAACATTGGGTAATTTAATAATGAAGAGAAAATAAATTTTATTTTATTTAAAAATCAGAGATTATTAGAAAATTTATTGATAATAAGTAAAACGAAGCATTGAATTCGAGAAGGCATTTAAAAATATAATTAAATAATGTGCCGGAAAAAAAGATAGGCCACGGTTGTTAAATTAGTTTTTTTCGCTTATCTATTTTTTATTGGGACTCAGGTAAAAAATTTCGCCACAGAAATTTTAGGCCTTTAGGTGCTCTTTAAAATGAACATAAATATCAGTATATGTACTTTATAGGAGGAAATAAAGCTGATAGGAATAGGAAGGAAATAAAGCTGATAGGAAGGAGATAAAAATTATGTTAATAAATATATTTCTACGTGGCTCTGCCCACGACATGCTACTTCTTTTTTGTAAACAAATGCCCATCAATCTTCCAACAATTCTTTAAATTTACAATTACCATTCTTCTTTGTTTTTGTTTAATTCCATTGCAGAATCTGGAGGACATACAATAAAAATAAAAATTTAATTTCGTAAATTGTCAAACGTCTCACATTCGGTATTAACGAGATTACCAAATTGCAATACATTTTCCAATTCAACACATTTCAATTTTAGCATGTGGAAATGCTGAAGCAATTGGACCACAGGATTTGGACCACAGGCCCCCAAACTCCTCTTTCAATTCTTTTTCAATTCCCCAAACTTTAGGTCGGACAATGTATTTATTTATCGACAATTTTCTTATAATTTTTTTACAATTCGGACAATTATAATTTATTAAAAACATATTTCTAATCGTAAAGTTTTAGAATAAAACTAAACAGATACACCTGATAATGAGGTGATCTTATGTTATTGAAAAGATAATTTATTTAAAAATAAATATTTCGAATCCTAAAGTTGACGAATAAGATATAACAGATATAACTGATACTAATGTTATCTTATGTTAGTGAAAAGATAATTTATTTAAAAGTAAATATTTCGAATCCTCAAGTTGTGGAATAAAACTAAACAGATACACCTGATAATGATGTGATCTTATGTTAGTGAAAAGATACTTTATTAAAAATAAATATTTCGAATTTTAAAGTTGTAGAATTAAACAATCTATTAGGTACATTAGGCGTCCTAAAAAGAGATACATATTCTTTTCAATAAAATAATTTCTAATTAGAAATTAGGTATAACGACCTGTTCTATTAGGTACATTTAGATTCATACGAATATATTGATAAGAAAATTTCTTTTCAATAAAATAAGTTCTAATTAGAAATTAGGTTAACGACCTGTTCTATTAGGTACATTTAGATTCATACGAATATATTGATAAGAAAATTTCTTTTCAATAAAATAAGTTCTAATTAGAAATTAGGTATAACGACTTGTTCTATTAGGTACATTTAGATTCATACGAATATATTGATAAGAAAATTTCTTTTCAATAAAATAAGTTCTAATTAGAAATTAGGTATAACGACCTGTTCTATTAGGTACATTTAGATTCATACGAATATATTGATAAGAAAATTTCTTTTCAATAAAATAAGTTCTAATTAGAAATTAGGTATAACGACCTGTTCTATTAGGTACATTTAGATTCATACGAATATATTGATAAGAAAATTTCTTTTCAATAAAATAAGTTCTAATTAGAAATTAGGTATAACGACCTGTTCTATTAGGTACATTTAGATTCATACGAATATATTGATAAGAAAATTTCTTTTCAATAAAATAAGTTCTAATTAGAAATTAGGTATAACGACCTGTTCTATTAGGTACATTTAGATTCATACGAATATATTGATAAGAAAATTTCTTTTCAATAAAATAAGTTCTAATTAGAAATTAGGTATAACGACCTGTTCTATTAGGTACATTTAGATTCATACGAATATATTGATAAGAAAATTTCTTTTCAATAAAATAAGTTCTAATTAGAAATTAGGTATAACGACCTGTTCTATTAGGTACATTTAGATTCATACGAATATATTGATAAGAAAATTTCTTTTCAATAAAATAAGTTCTAATTAGAAATTAGGTATAACGACCTGTTCTATTAGGTACATTTAGATTCATACGAATATATTGATAAGAAAATTTCTTTTCAGTTCTAATTAGAAATTAGGTATAACGACCTGTTCTATTAGGTACATTTAGATTCATACGAATATATTGATAAGAAAATTTCTTTTCAATAAAATAAGTTCTAATTAGAAATTAGGTATAACGACCTGTTCTATTAGGTACATTTAGATTCATACGAATATATTGATAAGAAAATTTCTTTTCAATAAAATAAGTTCTAATTAGAAATTAGGTATAACGACCTGTTCTATTAGGTACATTTAGATTCATACGACTATATTGATAAGAAAATTTATTTTCAATAAAATAAGTTCTAATTAGAAATTAGGTATAACGACCTGTTCTATTAGGTACATTTAGATTCATACGAATATATTGATAAGAAAATTTCTTTTCAATAAAATAAGTTCTAATTAGAAATTAGGTATAACGACCTGTTCTATTAGGTACATTTAGATTCATACGAATATATTGATAAGAAAATTTCTTTTCAATAAAATAAGTTCTAATTAGAAATTAGGTATAACGACCTGTTCTATTATTACTTTTCAATAAAATAAGTTCTAATTAGAAATTAGGTATAACGACCTGTTCTATTAGGTACATTTAGATTCATACGAATATATTGATAAGAAAATTTCTTTTCAATAAAATAAGTTCTAATTAGAAATTAGGTATAACGACCTGTTCTATTAGGTACATTTAGATTCATACGAATATATTGATAAGAACTTATTTTCAATAAAATAAGTTCTAATTAGAAATTAGGTATAACGACCTGTTCTATTAGGTACATTTAGATTCATACGAATATATTGATAAGAAAATTTATTTTCAATAAAATAAGTTCTAATTAGAAATTAGGTATAACGACCTGTTCTATTAGGTACATTTAGATTCATACGAATATATTGATAAGAAAATTTCTTTTCAATAAAATAAGTTCTAATTAGAAATTAGGTATAACGACCTGTTCTATTAGGTACATTTAGATTCATACGAATATATTGATAAGAAAATTTCTTTTCAATAAAATAAGTTCTAATTAGAAATTAGGTATAACGACCTGTTCTATTAGGTACATTTAGATTCATACGAATATATTGATAAGAAAATTTCTTTTCAATAAAATAAGTTCTAAATAGAAATTAGGTATAACGACCTGTTCTATTAGGTACATTTAGATTCATACGAATATATTGATAAGAAAATTTCTTTTCAATAAAATAAGTTCTAATTAGAAATTAGGTATAACGACCTGTTCTATTAGGTACATTTAGATTCATACGAATATATTGATAAGAAAATTTCTTTTCAATAAAATAAGTTCTAATTAGAAATTAAGTATAACGACCTGTTCTATTAGGTACATTTAGATTCATACGAATATATTGATAAGAAAATTTCTTTTCAATAAAATAAGTTCTAATTAGAAATTAGGTATAACGACCTGTTCTATTAGGTACATTTAGATTCATACGAATATATTGATAAGAAAATTTCTTTTCAATAAAATAAGTTCTAATTAGAAATTAGGTATAACGACCTGTTCTATTAGGTACATTTAGATTCATACGAATATATTGATAAGAAAATTTCTTTTCAATAAAATAAGTTCTAATTAGAAATTAGGTATAACGACCTGTTCTATTAGGTACATTTAGATTCATACGAATATATTGATAAGAAAATTTCTTTTCAATAAAATAAGTTCTAATTAGAAATTAGGTATAACGACCTGTTCTATTAGGTACATTTAGATTCATACGAATATATTGATAAGAAAATTTCTTTTCAATAAAATAAGTTCTAATTAGAAATTAAGTATAACGACCTGTTCTATTAGGTACATTTAGATTCATACGAATATATTGATAAGAAAATTTCTTTTCAATAAAATAAGTTCTAATTAGAAATTAGGTATAACGACCTGTTCTATTAGGTACATTTAGATTCATACGAATATATTGATAAGAAAATTTCTTTTCAATAAAATAAGTTCTAATTAGAAATTAGGTATAACGACCTGTTCTATTAGGTACATTTAGATTCATACGAATATATTGATAAGAAAATTTCTTTTCAATAAAATAAGTTCTAATTAGAAATTAGGTATAACGACCTGTTCTATTAGGTACATTTAGATTCATACGAATATATTGATAAGAAAATTTCTTTTCAATAAAATAAGTTCTAATTAGAAATTAGGTATAACGACCTGTTCTATTAGGTACATTTAGATTCATACGAATATATTGATAAGAAAATTTCTTTTCAATAAAATAAGTTCTAATTAGAAATTAGGTATAACGACCTGTTCTATTAGGTACATTTAGATTCATACGAATATATTGATAAGAAAATTTCTTTTCAATAAAATAAGTTCTAATTAGAAATTAGGTATAACGACCTGTTCTATTAGGTACATTTAGATTCATACGAATATATTGATAAGAAAATTTCTTTTCAATAAAATAAGTTCTAATTAGAAATTAGGTATAACGACCTGTTCTATTAGGTACATTTAGATTCATACGAATATATTGATAAGAAAATTTCTTTTCAATAAAATAAGTTCTAATTAGAAATTAGGTATAACGACCTGTTCTATTAGGTACATTTAGATTCATACGAATATATTGATAAGAAAATTTCTTTTCAATAAAATAAGTTCTAATTAGAAATTAAGTATAACGACCTGTTCTATTAGGTACATTTAGATTCATACGAATATATTGATAAGAAAATTTCTTTTCAATAAAATAAGTTCTAATTAGAAATTAGGTATAACGACCTGTTCTATTAGGTACATTTAGATTCATACGAATATATTGATAAGAAAATTTCTTTTCAATAAAATAAGTTCTAATTAGAAATTAGGTATAACGACCTGTTCTATTAGGTACATTTAGATTCATACGAATATATTGATAAGAAAATTTCTTTTCAATAAAATAAGTTCTAATTAGAAATTAGGTATAACGACCTGTTCTATTAGGTACATTTAGATTCATACGAATATATTGATAAGAAAATTTCTTTTCAATAAAATAAGTTCTAATTAGAAATTAGGTATAACGACCTGTTCTATTAGGTTAACGACCTGTTAATTAGGTTAACGACCTGTTCTATTAGGTACATTTAGATTCAGCCGAATATATTGATAAGAAGGTTTTTTTTCAGTAAAACAAGTTTTATTTACAAGTTAGATATAACGACCTGTTCTATTATGTACATGTAGATTGATACGAATACATTGATAAGAAAAATACGTTGCAATAAAATATTTTCTAACTATAAATTAGGTTAACGACCTGTTCTATTAGGTACATTTAGCTTCATACGAATATATTGATAAGAAAATTTCTTTTCAATAAAATAAGTTCTAATTAGAAATTAGGTATAACGACCTGTTCTATTAGGTACATTTAGATTCATACGAATATATTGATAAGAAAATTTCTTTTCAATAAAATAAGTTCTAATTAGAAATTAGGTTAACGACCTGTTCTATTAGGTACATTTAGATTCATACGAATATATTGATAAGAAAATTTCTTTTCAATAAAATAAGTTCTAATTAGAAATTAGGTATAACGACCTGTTCTATTAGGTACATTTAGATTCATACGAATATATTGATAAGAAAATTTCTTTTCAATAAAATAAGTTCTAATTAGAAATTAGGTATAACGACCTGTTCTATTAGGTACATTTAGATTCATACGAATATATTGATAAGAAAATTTCTTTTCAATAAAATAAGTTCTAATTAGAAATTAGGTATAACGACCTGTTCTATTAGGTACATTTAGATTCATACGAATATATTGATAAGAAAATTTCTTTTCAATAAAATAAGTTCTAATTAGAAATTAGGTATAACGACCTGTTCTATTAGGTACATTTAGATTCATACGAATATATTGATAAGAAAATTTCTTTTCAATAAAATAAGTTCTAATTAGAAATTAGGTATAACGACCTGTTCTATTAGGTACATTTAGATTCATACGAATATATTGATAAGAAAATTTCTTTTCAATAAAATAAGTTCTAATTAGAAATTAGGTATAACGACCTGTTCTATTAGGTACATTTAGATTCATACGAATATATTGATAAGAAAATTTCTTTTCAATAAAATAAGTTCTAATTAGAAATTAGGTATAACGACCTGTTCTATTAGGTACATTTAGATTCATACGAATATATTGATAAGAAAATTTCTTTTCAATAAAATAAGTTCTAATTAGAAATTAGGTATAACGACCTGTTCTATTAGGTACATTTAGATTCATACGAATATATTGATAAGAAAATTTCTTTTCAATAAAATAAGTTCTAATTAGAAATTAGGTATAACGACCTGTTCTATTAGGTACATTTAGATTCATACGAATATATTGATAAGAAAATTTCTTTTCAATAAAATAAGTTCTAATTAGAAATTAGGTATAACGACCTGTTCTATTAGGTACATTTAGATTCATACGAATATATTGATAAGAAAATTTCTTTTCAATAAAATAAGTTCTAATTAGAAATTAGGTATAACGACCTGTTCTATTAGGTACATTTAGATTCATACGAATATATTGATAAGAAAATTTCTTTTCAATAAAATAAGTTCTAATTAGAAATTAGGTATAACGACCTGTTCTATTAGGTACATTTAGATTCATACGAATATATTGATAAGAAAATTTCTTTTCAATAAAATAAGTTCTAATTAGAAATTAGGTATAACGACCTGTTCTATTAGGTACATTTAGATTCATACGAATATATTGATAAGAAAATTTCTTTTCAATAAAATAAGTTCTAATTAGAAATTAGGTATAACGACCTGTTCTATTAGGTACATTTCGATTCATACGAATATATTGATAAGAAAATTTCTTTTCAATAAAATAAGTTCTAATTAGAAATTAGGTTAACGACCTGTTCTATTAGGTACATTTAGATTCATACGAATATATTGATAAGAAAATTTCTTTTCAATAAAATAAGTTCTAATTAGAAATTAGGTATAACGATCTGTTCTATTAGGTACATTTAGATTCATACGAATATATTGATAAGAAAATTTCTTTTCAATAAAATAAGTTCTAATTAGAAATTAGGTTAACGACCTGTTCTATTAGGTACATTTAGATTCATACGAATATATTGATAAGAAAATTTCTTTTCAATAAAATAAGTTCTAATTAGAAATTAGGTATAACGACCTGTTCTATTAGGTACATTTAGATTCATACGAATATATTGATAAGAAAATTTCTTTTCAATAAAATAAGTTCTAATTAGAAATTAGGTATAACGACCTGTTCTATTAGGTACATTTAGATTCATACGAATATATTGATAAGAAAATTTCTTTTCAATAAAATAAGTTCTAATTAGAAATTAGGTATAACGACCTGTTCTATTAGGTACATTTAGATTCATACGAATATATTGATAAGAAAATTTCTTTTCAATAAAATAAGTTCTAATTAGAAATTAGGTATAACGACCTGTTCTATTAGGTACATTTAGATTCATACGAATATATTGATAAGAAAATTTCTTTTCAATAAAATAAGTTCTAATTAGAAATTAGGTATAACGACCTGTTCTATTAGGTACATTTAGATTCATACGAATATATTGATAAGAAAATTTCTTTTCAATAAAATAAGTTCTAATTAGAAATTAGGTATAATGACCTGTTCTATTAGGTACATTTAGATTCATACGAATATATTGATAAGAAAATTTCTTTTCAATAAAATAAGTTCTAATTAGAAATTAGGTATAACGACCTGTTCTATTAGGTACATTTAGATTCATACGAATATATTGATAAGAAAATTTCTTTTCAATAAAATAAGTTCTAATTAGAAATTAGGTATAACGACCTGTTCTATTAGGTACATTTAGATTCATACGAATATATTGATAAGAAAATTTCTTTTCAATAAAATAAGTTCTAATTAGAAATTAGGTATAACGACCTGTTCTATTAGGTACATTTAGATTCATACGAATATATTGATAAGAAAATTTCTTTTCAATAAAATAAGTTCTAATTAGAAATTAGGTATAACGACCTGTTCTATTAGGTACATTTAGATTCATACGAATATATTGATAAGAAAATTTCTTTTCAATAAAATAAGTTCTAATTAGAAATTAGGTATAACGACCTGTTCTATTAGGTACATTTAGATTCATACGAATATATTGATAAGAAAATTTCTTTTCAATAAAATAAGTTCTAATTAGAAATTAGGTATAACGACCTGTTCTATTAGGTACATTTAGATTCATACGAATATATTGATAAGAAAATTTCTTTTCAATAAAATAAGTTCTAATTAGAAATTAGGTATAACGACCTGTTCTATTAGGTACATTTAGATTCATACGAATATATTGATAAGAAAATTTCTTTTCAATAAAATAAGTTCTAATTAGAAATTAGGTATAACGACCTGTTCTATTAGGTACATTTAGATTCATACGAATATATTGATAAGAAAATTTCTTTTCAATAAAATAAGTTCTAATTAGAAATTAGGTATAACGACCTGTTCTATTAGGTACATTTAGATTCATACGAATATATTGATAAGAAAATTTCTTTTCAATAAAATAAGTTCTAATTAGAAATTAGGTATAACGACCTGTTCTATTAGGTACATTTAGATTCATACGAATATATTGATAAGAAAATTTCTTTTCAATAAAATAAGTTCTAATTAGAAATTAAGTATAACGACCTGTTCTATTAGGTACATTTAGATTCATACGAATATATTGATAAGAAAATTTCTTTTCAATAAAATAAGTTCTAATTAGAAATTAGGTATAACGACCTGTTCTATTAGGTACATTTAGATTCATACGAATATATTGATAAGAAAATTTCTTTTCAATAAAATAAGTTATACCTAATTTTATTTTTTCTTTTCAATAAAATAAGTTCTAATTAGAAATTAGGTATAACGACCTGTTCTATTAGGTACATTTAGATTCATACGAATATATTGATAAGAAAATTTCTTTTCAATAAAATAAGTTCTAATTAGAAATTAGGTATAACGACCTGTTCTATTAGGTACATTTAGATTCATACGAATATATTGATAAGAAAATTTCTTTTCAATAAAATAAGTTCTAATTACAAATTAGGTATAACGACCTGTTCTATTAGGTACATTTAGATTCATACGAATATATTGATAAGAAAATTTCTTTTCAATAAAATAAGTTCTAATTAGAAATTAGGTATAACGACCTGTTCTATTAGGTACATTTAGATTCATACGAATATATTGATAAGAAAATTTCTTTTCAATAAAATAAGTTCTAATTAGAAATTAGGTATAACGACCTGTTCTATTAGGTACATTTAGATTCATACGAATATATTGATAAGAAAATTTCTTTTCAATAAAATAAGTTCTAATTAGAAATTAGGTATAACGACCTGTTCTATTAGGTACATTTAGATTCATACGAATATATTGATAAGAAAATTTCTTTTCAATAAAATAAGTTCTAATTAGAAATTAGGTATAACGACCTGTTCTATTAGGTACATTTAGATTCATACGAATATATTGATAAGAACTTATTTTCAATAAAATAAGTTCTAATTAGAAATTAGGTATAACGACCTGTTCTATTAGGTACATTTAGATTCATACGAATATATTGATAAGAAAATTTCTTTTCAATAAAATAAGTTCTAATTAGAAATTAGGTATAACGACCTGTTCTATTAGGTACATTTAGATTCATACGAATATATTGATAAGAAAATTTCTTTTCAATAAAATAAGTTCTAATTAGAAATTAGGTATAACGACCTGTTCTATTAGGTACATTTAGATTCATACGAATATATTGATAAGAAAATTTCTTTTCAATAAAATAAGTTCTAATTAGAAATTAGGTATAACGACCTGTTCTATTAGGTACATTTAGATTCATACGAATATATTGATAAGAAAATTTCTTTTCGTCTAATTAGTCGTTATTAGTCGTTATACCTAATTAGTCGTTATACCTAATTAGAAATTAGGTATAACGACCTGTTCTATTAGGTACATTTAGATTCATACGAATATATTGATAAGAAAATTTCTTTTCAATAAAATAAGTTCTAATTAGAAATTAGGTATAACGACCTGTTCTATTAGGTACATTTAGATTCATACGAATATATTGATAAGAAAATTTCTTTTCAATAAAATAAGTTCTAATTAGAAATTAGGTATAACGACCTGTTCTATTAGGTACATTTAGATTCATACGAATATATTGATAAGAAAATTTCTTTTCAATAAAATAAGTTCTAATTAGAAATTAGGTATAACGACCTGTTCTATTAGGTACATTTAGATTCATACGAATATATTGATAAGAAAATTTCTTTTCAATAAAATAAGTTCTAATTAGAAATTAGGTATAACGACCTGTTCTATTAGGTACATTTAGATTCATACGAATATATTGATAAGAAAATTTCTTTTCAATAAAATAAGTTCTAATTAGAAATTAGGTATAACGACCTGTTCTATTAGGTACATTTAGATTCATACGAATATATTGATAAGAAAATTTCTTTTCAATAAAATAAGTTCTAATTAGAAATTAGGTATAACGACCTGTTCTATTAGGTACATTTAGATTCATACGAATATATTGATAAGAAAATTTCTTTTCAATAAAATAAGTTCTAATTAAAAATTAGGTATAACGACCTGTTCTATTAGGTACATTTAGATTCATACGAATATATTGATAAGAAAATTTCTTTTCAATAAAATAAGTTCTAATTAGAAATTAGGTATAACGACCTGTTCTATTAGGTACATTTAGATTCATACGAATATATTGATAAGAACTTATTTTCAATAAAATAAGTTCTAATTAGAAATTAGGTATAACGACCTGTTCTATTAGGTACATTTAGATTCATACGAATATATTGATAAGAAAATTTCTTTTCAATAAAATAAGTTCTAATTAGAAATTAGGTATAACGACCTGTTCTATTAGGTACATTTAGATTCATACGAATATATTGATAAGAAAATTTCTTTTCAATAAAATAAGTTCTAATTAGAAATTAGGTATAACGACCTGTTCTATTAGGTACATTTAGATTCATACGAATATATTGATAAGAAAATTTCTTTTCAATAAAATAAGTTCTAATTAGAAATTAGGTATAACGACCTGTTCTATTAGGTACATTTAGATTCATACGAATATATTGATAAGAAAATTTCTTTTCAGTTCTAATTAGAAATTAGGTATAACGACCTGTTCTATTAGGTACATTTAGATTCATACGAATATATTGATAAGAAAATTTCTTTTCAATAAAATAAGTTCTAATTAGAAATTAGATATAACGACCTGTTCTATTAGGTACATTTAGATTCATACGAATATATTGATAAGAAAATTTCTTTTCAATAAAATAAGTTCTAATTAGAAATTAGGTATAACGACCTGTTCTATTATGTACATTTAGATTCATACGAATATATTGATAAGAAAATTTCTTTTCAATAAAATAAGTTCTAATTAGAAATTAGGTATAACGACCTGTTCTATTAGGTACATTTAGATTCATACGAATATATTGATAAGAAAATTTCTTTTCAATAAAATAAGTTCTAATTAAAAATTAGGTATAACGACCTGTTCTATTAGGTACATTTAGATTCATACGAATATATTGATAAGAAAATTTCTTTTCAATAAAATAAGTTCTAATTAGAAATTAGGTATAACGACCTGTTCTATTAGGTACATTTAGATTCATACGAATATATTGATAAGAACTTATTTTCAATAAAATAAGTTCTAATTAGAAATTAGGTATAACGACCTGTTCTATTAGGTACATTTAGATTCATACGAATATATTGATAAGAAAATTTCTTTTCAATAAAATAAGTTCTAATTAGAAATTAGGTATAACGACCTGTTCTATTAGGTACATTTAGATTCATACGAATATATTGATAAGAAAATTTCTTTTCAATAAAATAAGTTCTAATTAGAAATTAGGTATAACGACCTGTTCTATTAGGTACATTTAGATTCATACGAATATATTGATAAGAAAATTTCTTTTCAATAAAATAAGTTCTAATTAAAAATTAGGTATAACGACCTGTTCTATTAGGTACATTTAGATTCATACGAATATATTGATAAGAAAATTTCTTTTCAATAAAATAAGTTCTAATTAGAAATTAGGTATAACGACCTGTTCTATTAGGTACATTTAGATTCATACGAATATATTGATAAGAACTTATTTTCAATAAAATAAGTTCTAATTAGAAATTAGGTATAACGACCTGTTCTATTAGGTACATTTAGATTCATACGAATATATTGATAAGAAAATTTCTTTTCAATAAAATAAGTTCTAATTAGAAATTAGGTATAACGACCTGTTCTATTAGGTACATTTAGATTCATACGAATATATTGATAAGAAAATTTCTTTTCAATAAAATAAGTTCTAATTAGAAATTAGGTATAACGACCTGTTCTATTAGGTACATTTAGATTCATACGAATATATTGATAAGAAAATTTCTTTTCAATAAAATAAGTTCTAATTAGAAATTAGGTATAACGACCTGTTCTATTAGGTACATTTAGATTCATACGAATATATTGATAAGAAAATTTCTTTTCAATAAAATAAGTTCTAATTAAAAATTAGGTATAACGACCTGTTCTATTAGGTACATTTAGATTCATACGAATATATTGATAAGAAAATTTCTTTTCAATAAAATAAGTTCTAATTAGAAATTAGGTATAACGACCTGTTCTATTAGGTACATTTAGATTCATACGAATATATTGATAAGAACTTATTTTCAATAAAATAAGTTCTAATTAGAAATTAGGTATAACGACCTGTTCTATTAGGTACATTTAGATTCATACGAATATATTGATAAGAAAATTTCTTTTCAATAAAATAAGTTCTAATTAGAAATTAGGTATAACGACCTGTTCTATTAGGTACATTTAGATTCATACGAATATATTGATAAGAAAATTTCTTTTCAATAAAATAAGTTCTAATTAGAAATTAGGTATAACGACCTGTTCTATTAGGTACATTTAGATTCATACGAATATATTGATAAGAAAATTTCTTTTCAATAAAATAAGTTCTAATTAGAAATTAGGTATAACGACCTGTTCTATTAGGTACATTTAGATTCATACGAATATATTGATAAGAAAATTTCTTTTCAGTTCTAATTAGAAATTAGGTATAACGACCTGTTCTATTAGGTACATTTAGATTCATACGAATATATTGATAAGAAAATTTCTTTTCAATAAAATAAGTTCTAATTAGAAATTAGATATAACGACCTGTTCTATTAGGTACATTTAGATTCATACGAATATATTGATAAGAAAATTTCTTTTCAATAAAATAAGTTCTAATTAGAAATTAGGTATAACGACCTGTTCTATTAGGTACATTTAGATTCATACGAATATATTGATAAGAAAATTTCTTTTCAATAAAATAAGTTCTAATTAGAAATTAGGTATAACGACCTGTTCTATTAGGTACATTTAGATTCATACGAATATATTGATAAGAAAATTTCTTTTCAATAAAATAAGTTCTAATTAGAAATTAGGTATAACGACCTGTTCTATTAGGTACATTTAGATTCATACGAATATATTGATAAGAAAATTTCTTTTCAATAAAATAAGTTCTAATTAGAAATTAGGTATAACGACCTGTTCTATTAGGTACATTTAGATTCATACGAATATATTGATAAGAAAATTTCTTTTCAATAAAATAAGTTCTAATTAGAAATTAGGTATAACGACCTGTTCTATTAGGTACATTTAGATTCATACGAATATATTGATAAGAAAATTTCTTTTCAATAAAATAAGTTCTAATTAGAAATTAGGTATAACGACCTGTTCTATTAGGTACATTTAGATTCATACGAATATATTGATAAGAAAATTTCTTTTCAATAAAATAAGTTCTAATTAGAAATTAGGTATAACGACCTGTTCTATTAGGTACATTTAGATTCATACGAATATATTGATAAGAAAATTTCTTTTCAATAAAATAAGTTCTAATTAGAAATTAGGTATAACGACCTGTTCTATTAGGTACATTTAGATTCATACGAATATATTGATAAGAAAATTTCTTTTCAATAAAATAAGTTCTAATTAGAAATTAGGTATAACGACCTGTTCTATTAGGTACATTTAGATTCATACGAATATATTGATAAGAAAATTTCTTTTCAATAAAATAAGTTCTAATTAGAAATTAGGTATAACGACCTGTTCTATTAGGTACATTTAGATTCATACGAATATATTGATAAGAAAATTTCTTTTCAATAAAATTTTCTAATTAGAACTTATTTTATTGAAAAGAAATTTTCTTATCAATATATTCGTATGAATCTAAATGTACCTAATAGAACAGGTCGTTATACCTAATTTCTAATTAGAACTTATTTTATTGAAAAGAAATTTTCTTATCAATATATTCGTATGAATCTAAATGTACCTAATAGAACACATTTCTTTTCAATAAAATAAGTTCTAATTAGAAATTAGGTATAACGACCTGTTCTATTAGGTACATTTAGATTCATACGAATATATTGATAAGAGAATTTCTTTTCAATAAAATAAGTTCGAATTAGAAATTAGGTATAACGACCTGTTCTATTAGGTACATTTAGATTCATACGAATATATTGATAAGAAAATTTCTTTTCAATAAAATAAGTTCGAATTAGAAATTAGGTATAACGACCTGTTCTATTAGGTACATTTAGATTCATACGAATATATTGATAAGAAAATTTCTTTTCAATAAAATAACTTCTAATTAGAAATTAGGTATAACGACCTGTTCTATTAGGTACATTTAGATTCATACGAATATATTGATAAGAAAATTTCTTTTCAATAAAATAAGTTCTAATTAGAAATTAGGTATAACGACCTGTTCTATTAGGTACATTTAGATTCATACGAATATATTGATAAGAAAATTTCTTTTCAATAAAATAAGTTCTAATTAGAAATTAGGTATAACGACCTGTTCTATTAGGTACATTTAGATTCATACGAATATATTGATAAGAAAATTTCTTTTCAATAAAATAAGTTCTAATTAGAAATTAGGTATAACGACCTGTTCTATTAGGTACATTTAGATTCATACGAATATATTGATAAGAAAATTTCTTTTCAATAAAATAACTTCTAATTAGAAATTAGGTATAACGACCTGTTCTATTAGGTACATTTAGATTCATACGAATATATTGATAAGAAAATTTCTTTTCAATAAAATAAGTTCTAATTAGAAATTAGGTATAACGACCTGTTCTATTAGGTACATTTAGATTCATACGAATATATTGATAAGAAAATTTCTTTTCAATAAAATAAGTTCTAATTAGAAATTAGGTATAACGACCTGTTCTATTAGGTACATTTAGATTCATACGAATATATTGATAAGAAAATTTCTTTTCAATAAAATAAGTTCTAATTAGAAATTAGGTATAACGACCTGTTCTATTAGGTACATTTAGATTCATACGAATATATTGATAAGAAAATTTCTTTTCAATAAAATAAGTTCTAATTAGAAATTAGGTATAACGACCTGTTCTATTAGGTACATTTAGATTCATACGAATATATTGATAAGAAAATTTCTTTTCAATAAAATAAGTTCTAATTAGAAATTAGGTATAACGACCTGTTCTATTAGGTACATTTAGATTCATACGAATATATTGATAAGAAAATTTCTTTTCAATAAAATAAGTTCTAATTAGAAATTAGGTATAACGACCTGTTCTATTAGGTACATTTAGATTCATACGAATATATTGATAAGAAAATTTCTTTTCAATAAAATAACTTCTAATTAGAAATTAGGTATAACGACCTGTTCTATTAGGTACATTTAGATTCATACGAATATATTGATAAGAAAATTTCTTTTCAATAAAATAAGTTCTAATTAGAAATTAGGTATAACGACCTGTTCTATTAGGTACATTTAGATTCATACGAATATATTGATAAGAAAATTTCTTTTCAATAAAATAAGTTCTAATTAGAAATTAGGTATAACGACCTGTTCTATTAGGTACATTTAGATTCATACGAATATATTGATAAGAAAATTTCTTTTCAATAAAATAAGTTCTAATTAGAAATTAGGTATAACGACCTGTTCTATTAGGTACATTTAGATTCATACGAATATATTGATAAGAAAATTTCTTTTCAATAAAATTTTCTAATTAGAACTGTTTATTAGGTACTGTTTATTACCTGTTCTATTAGGTACATTTAGATTCATACGAATATATTGATAAGAAAATTTCTTTTCAATAAAATAAGTTCTAATTAGAAAATTTTATTGAAAAGAAATTTTCTTATCAATATATTCGTATGAATCTAAATGTACCTAATAGAACAGGTCGTTATACCTATATATAATTTTCAAGGGGGAGGGGGATCTCTGTGAATATCATTAATTATTATTAGAATATTAAATTACAGAATATTTCCTGCTAAAGATAAAAAAGGATGAAAATCCTTAAACGAGGTGAAAAAATTAGAGAATTTGAAGGACCCAAAATAATTTATTTAACTTTTTAATTTCCAAATTTAAATTCATTCCAAAGAAAAGCTAACCAGATTTGGTTCTCTCTTTTCAATATAAAAAGTATCAGTTAAAGCAGAATTACTAATTTTATTTTCTTCATTCTTAATATCAATTAAAATTTCAACGTCATCATTAATATCGTCACCACAATTATTTTTTTCTTCTTTACTATTTAAATTATAAGATGATATATTATTAAATTCTTTTTCTTTATGACGTCCAAATATTGTTGTTGTTGTTGTTTGCTCTTTTTAAAGATTGTAATTAATTTTTAGTTAAATAAATACAAACAATTTTTTTATTTATTTTGGAGAGGAAAAATTAACAGTCAAACCTTGATTTTATGTAGAAACCTTGGAGTTGATAAAATCATACATAAAAATTAAGGTGAATAAAAATGAGAGATATCGCTAAGACCGCTAACTCAATTAAGGTCCGATTGTAATAAAAAATATAAACTCAATAAATTAATCCGATAAAGAGTGTCAGAGCTGATTTTTACAAAATCGGGACTAACAAATTTATGTAATTAAGAAATAAAAATATTTTTTGATTATATTGGAAAGCATAATAGGTAATAATCTATTTATTACATTATAATTTTATCTACCTGAACATATCGAGGAATCAAAATTTAATTTATCTTCCGATTGATTTTCAATTAATTTATTAAAAATATTAATGTTTTCCTCTTCTCTACTTGTCTTCTAAAATTATAAATTTTGTAAAAAAATATTTCCCCCACACTTTTACCTTAATTTTAATTAAATTTTTATTTTCTAATGAAGTTCTAGTATGTTCATTATTATTATTTACTTCTCCAATTTTATTTTGTTTTTCACTTTCACCTTCAGAAAAACGCATTTTTAAAGTATTTAATTGTTCCGTTTGTTGAATTTTCTGTTGGAAAGATGTTGAACCTCTTCTATTATTTGAAGATAACGTTCTTCTTCTAAAAGCTGCTGACTAATAAATTAATTTTTAATTTTTTGTTTGTTTGAATTTCTAAAATTATTTATGTATTACCCTTATCTTCCCTCCAACAGATTCTAGTGCCGAATTTAATCTACGTCGAATCGCTATTGGTTGGTCTTCTCTAAATTTTAAAAAAAAGTTTTATTTGAAAGTAATAATCTAATGAATGTACTTTCTTTAAATAAATTACTCCTTTAATCTTTCAAAATTTTAAAATTAATCTTGCCCTCATTAAAAATAAAATTCATATACATATTTTTAAAATTATTTCGAACGTTAACTTACCCTAATTTTCCAATTTGTCCACTATTCTGGTCTATACAAATAGGCTGAACTGTAGTTTTCGGTTGGTGACCAAAAAGTGAACCGGGCACTGAGCCCATTTATTTTTTAATTTTAACAAACAAATTTAAAAATAAAATGTTTCAAATAAATACAAAAAAAATTTAATTTTATTGCTAATAAAATTAAAGTGCAAATAAAATAATGAGTGAAAAAAAACTTATTTTTTAAACACGAACAAAACAATTTTTTATTAAAATGTCAACAAAACAATTTTATAAAATTGAGCAGGGGTTTTTTGTTTAATTAAGAAAATTATTAATTAAAATTTTGAGTAAAACATAAATAAATTTTTATTAGAATTTTTATAATAGAATAGAATATACTAACTTTCACTAACGTTGAAAAATCGAATATTATCGAAAAATTTGAAATTTTTTCTTAATGTAGATGACAATATGAGAGATAATTCGTACAAAGACTTTACTAAACGAAAGAGAAAATTCTCTCAAAATAAAAAACAAAAAACATCTCCTCTCTCTTTCACACATTTTTCTCTCAAAAATATAAATAAATTTTCTTTACTAAAATATATTCTTTCAAGTTTTTCTTTATTATTTTTATTTAATCCTCCACCCTCACCTTTCTAATTACATATAAACTACCAAGAGCTTTACCATGGAAACGTATAAAAATGTTTGCAATTTAAATGTTATTTAAAAAATATTTTATTTATATGTATATTTTGCAAATAAATAAATATAAACATTGGGTAATTTAATAATGAAGAGAAAATAAATTTTATTTTATTTAAAAATCAGAGATTATTAGAAAATTTAGTGGTAATAAGTAAAACGAAGCATTGAATTCGAGAAGGCATTTAAAAATATAATTAAATAATGTGCCGGAAAAAAAGATAGGCCACGGTTGTTAAATTAGTTTTTTTCGCTTATCTATTTTTTATTGGGACTCAGGTAAAAAATTTCGCCACAGAAATTTTAGGCCTTTAGGTGAATTTTTCCCGTTGTTGGAAAAGTTGTTCGCGGGAGACGAAAACTCGCAGAGATATAGGCTCCCGAAAATCGAAAAACAATAGAGTAAACCAAGCGGTTTTTTGGGGTAAAAAATTCGAAGATGCAAATTATAGCTTATTCGAAAGAGCTTTTTGAGTTGAGTCGGCTGACACCAAAATCATCTTGATTGGAAGATTCTGAACGAAGTTATTACCTATAGGTGAATGAGCTTTGCGTTTATTTGGAGTGTTTCGCGACTAAACAGGCGTTTTGCGAATAAATGGGTAGGTCGTCTTGCGAATAAACAAGACTTTACTGTGCAATTGTCCACTGTCTAATTGTCCTCTGTGCAAAAGTCTTCCTGTGCAAATGGATCACTGTGCCCAAGTCGTGTCACCTTTTATTTTAAAGCCTCGCGCCATAGTGGTCGCGCCATAGTGGGCTTGCGCCATTATGGTCGCGCCATAGTGGGTCGTACCCCTTGCTACTATGCTAGATTGGTCGTGTCTGATAAATTCGACATTTACTAAATTCGACAGTAAAGCCAAATTTTTAAAAAATGCGGACAATTAGAGAAAAAGGTGAAATTTACGTAAAGGTAGATTAAAGTCTCCGATTCAGCATCCGGTGTTTCTGCGGCGTCAGTAAAGTTTACCTATTTTTAAAATTATTAGTAGCCACTCATAATTTATTTAAATAAATAAATTAATTGTCATTCTGTCTTCATAAGATACTTAGTCCTTTTTCTTTACCATAAAAAGGAAGATTCTCTATTTGTTTATTTTTTATCATTGAATTATTTTCGACCTCTATGTTTTAGTTTAATTTCTCTTTTAATTTAGATAGATACTTAAATCTTTACTTAAAAATGGCCGATCACGACGACAATTTGATTCCGGAAGAGGACGGCGACGAAGATCAACCCATTTCTCAACAAATTCCCATTCTCCACCAACAAAACGAATTTACTTTAAATGAGATTAATATTCGTGCTATTTGCGTTCTCAACGGCGACGGTGACAAGAATGTTAAGGGCACTATTCGATTCCATCAAGTAGCTTAATTCTTATTTTTTTAAAGAAACAAAATTTAGGAAGACGAAGGATCGCCAACTCGAATTGAAGGCGAAATCACTGGCTTGTCTCCTGGACTTCATGGTTCATTTGTTTAAATATTTTGAACTTTTTATTTTCCTTTTAGGTTTCCATGTTCATGCTTATGGAGATCTCACCAATGGCTGCGTTTCCGCTGGACCTCATTACAATCCGACCAACATGTCTCATGGTGGTCCTCTGGTAAATTCGTTTTTATTCTTTTGATCACTGGCTTAGGACCTCATACCGATTAAATTTTTTGTGAGCTAAATATGAAATTCTGTATAATTTGACATTTCACTTTGAAAGTCCTTATCTTTATTGATTTAAAGAATGCAGGCTTCTAGTTTTCTTTCCTTTCTCATTCAATTCCTTAATTGCTAATCTAAACATCTTTTCAGGATGAAGTTCGTCATGTGGGTGATCTGGGCAATGTTCATGCGAAAGAGAATGGCTTGGCGAAAATTGGCTTTTTTGACAATAAAATTGCTTTGGTTGGACCAACAGCTATCGTCGGGCGTACTTTGGACGTTCACGCTTTGGAAGATGACTTTGGTTTTTAAATTAAAAAGTTTCTATTAATTTTGTTTAGGCCGTGGCAAAGGTGACAATGCGGAAGAGAGCAAGAAGACTGGCATTCCTAAATTTTGTTTCTTTAAAAAAATAAGAATTAAGCTACTTGATGGAATCGAATAGTGCCCTTAACATTCTTGTCACCGTCGCCGTTGAGAACGCAAATAGCACGAATATTAATCTCATTTAAAGTAAATTCGTTTTGTTGGTGGAGAACGGGAATTTGTTGAGAAATGGGTTGATCTTCGTCGTTGTCCTCTTCCGGAATCAAATTGTCGTCGTGATCGGCCATTTTTAAGTAAAGATTTAAGTATTTATCTAAACTAAAAGAGAACTTAAACTATTCTAAAACATAAAGGTCGAAAATAATTCAATGATAAAAAATAAACAAATAGAGAATCTTCCTGTGCCGAGTATGGCAATTTGTATCTCAAGACCCCTAGACTCAAACAGAGAAAAAATACTTTAAAAGAAAAACTTTATTTAATTAAAATCCAAATATGTGAGTGGTATAAAAATAGAGGGGGAAAACAAAACTGGGCTGTTAGGAACTGGCTGGTAGTTCCAAAAAGCTGGTAGTTAAACTGAGAGCTCAAAAGCTGGGGATAGTCAAAACTGTTAGTTCAGAAACTGGCTTTTCTCTTAAAAGCCAAATAGTTAAATAGAGAAGAAATTGGGCGGTACAAAAACAAAAATATGTGAAATGATGAGAAATAAATGAATGGGTGGAATCGATAAATAAAGTTGAAAATAAATAAAATTAATTAAATTTTGAGGCAAAATTGTGCCTGTTCGGCACATTCCCCTCCGCGAGAAAAAAGAGGAAAGAGGGAAGAAAAATAAGATCACAAAATAATCACAATGTATCTTATTGATCATCGGCTCTTCAAATTGTCTTCTTCCTCTGATTGATTGACATTGTTGAGTTCGATTCCATCACGCATTCCGAGGGAAACTGGTTGAACATGAGGTTCTTCGGATGCAGAAACAAGGTGTGGCCTTAGAGATACTCTGATCATTGCTATAAGGCCAAGGTCGCTTTTGACCATAATGGGCTGGTTGGAGCTAGAGGGCATTGGAGCCCGAACAAACACTTGGCTTAACAGGACGGCGGCTGGTATTGTTGGAGGCTTCGGACCTAAAGGTAAACTGACTTTACTCTTTCTTTCTCGGGATTTTTTACTAATACATTCTAGTATGGCTTTCAAAAGAGCTCTCTGCTCATTGCTTTCATCTTCACGGATTTTCTTGTCTTCGGCTCTACGCCGTGCAGCTTGGTTATCTTTTAACTTTTCGTGGTTTATCTGGAATCTCTCTTTCGTATTTCCCCCCAAAGCATTATCCTTACCGGTTTCCAACCCAATAGTCTGTTGTTGTGGAGGTTGTTGCATTACTTGTTGTTCACTTTTCTGGTGGTCTACTTTGTTGGGCGCATGTGGAGGATTTAAAATAGAATTAAATTGTGGTTGCTGTTGTTCTGGTCTTTTATCACTTTCTACAATTTTCAGTCTTTTTGATGTAATACTTTCATTAGTTGATGCTAACATATCGCTGCCAGAATCCAACCATTCACTCAGATCAAAATCCTCAATTGTAACTGGGTTGCCCAACTTTTTACAATAAGCTTCTTGTTGCTTATACTTTGCTTCCTCTTTTGTAGATTGTTGTTTAGCTGTTGCGAAAATTTCTAAAGTAAAACTTGTTGTTGGGTAAGGAAACACGGAGAACAACCGCGATGGGTTAGGAAACAAACAAAAAGTATGCCTCTTGATAAAATTGGGCTCTATAGCCACAACTGGGAATGGTTGAATGCTCCGAGCTACTAATCTCGGTAGGAGGCTTCGCTGAGCCAGTAGAAAACATGGAAAACATTTCTTTAAAAATAAAATAAAAGGTACTTGAGCTGAAATAGCTTGAGGGGGATTATTAGGTCGACTAATGATAGGTCCGTCCTCTGGCAAAATTCTGCCGCCTAGCCAATTAAGTGTTTTTGTCTCTGCTTTAACTAAGGGGATGTTTATTAGCCCAAACTGTTGGCATTCGTCTTTCTGAAAAAGTACTAAACTCTGCTCTGAATTGGGTAATAAAATATCGTCCTCTGGCGGACTATCAACAGTTACTTTGTATAAACAAATTTTTTGAAAAATTATGGTGGGGTCTGGTGAAACTTTGTGGTTTGGGTCTCTGACCCCTTCCCCACCTCGCAAAAAATTAAATAAAATAGGGAAAAAGTATGCTAACTTTTTTAACAAAATGAGTTTAAGGCTAATGATTATGGTAATTATACTGACTATAGAAATAAAATAAATGGGTGTAAAATTTCTGTTTATTAAAATCTTGTTTATGGATTTAAATGCTTTAAAGGGTATATCAGGTGGAATTTTCTTCCTCTTGGTGGTCTGCTCTTCTCGGCAGACTACTATTTGGTCCTTGTGGTTACAGCTAACGCTAATTATAAATGTCAGAGAAATTAAAATGAGGGCGATTCCATGTCCGGCTAGTTTTGCATAGGGCATTTCTATTGACTTCTCTAGCCTTTTCTTGGTTCCATGAGCTTTCTCGTCTAATATTTGTTTAGGAAATAGCTTTTCTGGTAATACTGTATGTGAAACTTTAGCTTTCTCTATTAAAGGAAGATTGGGAGTGTATTTCCCTCTCTGGAACTTAGTAAATTTTTGGTCGATTTGACGCAACCCGACTAAAAATGCTGATTTTAAGTCGGTGGTTGCTATGAATTTGGGAAATCGGAAACAAAGTATAAGTCCTACAAACTCTGGTAGGAGTACTGGCTCCTTTACATGACAGTCACTGAAGTATGGTTGCCCCTTGGTTTGGACAATTGCATCCATGACTGATCGCTCTTTTAGAGTGCTAACCACGCTAAGGGTCAGCTGCTCCTGATCATCTGATTTATGATGTGAGGGTTCGGTAATTCTATTATCTTTCTCTATCTGAGGCTTGTGATAAGGCAAATCTATTGGATCGGTAATTATATTATCCTTCTCTATAAGGAACTTGTGGTAGGCTAAATCTGGTGACAGATTCAAACTTTCATAACTGGAAAAATCTCTATTATTTTCGAGATGGGTAATCTGATCGTCAACTGTTGACGTGTTCTCTTTAACAAAATTATTTCCTTGTATTTGCTTCTCTTCTTTCTCTTTAACTTTCTTACTCATTAATAGCTTCTCTGCTTGAGGGCAAATATTTGGCTCTGTGCCCACCTCTGGGTTAACTATTTCCTTTTTAATAGTAAATAATGTCATTATCTTGGGTAGAACTGGCAACGGCTCTGTAAATTTCACAACTTTTGGAACTGGAACACGTTCCTGAACTACAACCTTCTGAGCGGATTGAATATTAGTCTGAACGAGCGGGGTCTCTTGAACTTGCTTTACTTGGTGTCGTACTGACGAAACTTTACTCGAACAAATGACTGGACTCTGATTCTGGCCTAAAGCCATTTGGGTGATTTGCTTTTTTGGGTAATAATTATCTTCATCTGGGGCTAGAAAATCCTGATTATCGTTCCGAGTTCTCGTGCATACTAACACGTGATGGTTCTCTTGACATTGGGCACAAATCTTAAATGAAGGACAATCTCTGGCGAAATGTCCTCCCCCCAGACATCCGAAGCAACGTCTCTGTTCTATTAATCTCTGAAAACGTGCCTGAGGTGTTGAATAACTAGGGCATTCACTCGGAAAATGAACTCCTCCGTTACATAGTGAACACAATCTGCCTGGAGGGGGCAACTGACCACCTTGAATGGGTCGTGATTGCCCACAAAATGATTGGAATTGTTCGGTATGTCCTGTTCTAGGACAGTAATAATTCTGCTGATGGACGGGAGGGATGACTGGGCCTCCCTGAGGTCTCACTTTGAGTTGTGAAAATCGCCTAACCTCCTCACTAATCTCAACTAAGTTACACAATTCTTGTCTAAGTCTGGTACTATCCCATCTGACTTGGGAATTTCGTTCCTTCTCGATTAACTTGGCAACTATGGATTGGGGTAGCTTGGTTTTGATAACTGTCGAAACGAATGGGGACTGATCCATCGTTCCAAATGCCTCTAACTGGCGGCATATTCTTTCCACCGAGTCAACGAATGCCCTTAAGGAATGGCTGGAGTCGTTGGGTGGGGTAAGGTTCATAAGTTCAGCCTCTAAGGCCTCTGTAATGGCCCGGCTGTTTCCGTAACGTGATTTGAGCAAGTCTAATGCTCGGTTGTAATTCTCGTTGGTAAGGACAAAACCTGCTACTAAATCCTTTGCTGGACCTCGTAAAAATGTAAGAAGGTAACTCATCTTTCTGATATTATCCATGGAACGCTGGTCAATGTTGATAGAGAACATTTGCCAAAAGGTAGGCCACTTTTTGGGATCGCCGTTGAAAGGATCCATTTTAAGTTCTGGAAGTCTGGTTTCTATAAGATAGGTTGGGAACTGGGTCTCTTGTTTAATAATCTGCGGGATCTGCCGCTCTGTCTTATTCGTGACTTGCGATAACTGGTCGGCTGCTTGTGATAAATGCTCTGACACTTCTGATACCCCTGCCTGACTGGATTGGCCTGAGGGTACAGTTTGTTCTTCAATAAGGATATCGAGATCGCCCAAAACTCCTTTGGCTTTCTCAACTAATTCCATAAAATGATTATAGTCTGGATCTCCCGCTGCTCGGGGTGAGAATCTCTCATAAAATTGTTCCTCCTGGGCAAGATCATCTCCCTCAAGGCTATCGAGGAAATGAGCCCATTTACCTTGTAAAGAATCGACTCGATCTAGAGTACGATTTAACTGAAAACGCGCTGCGCGTATTTGATCTAAGTTCTGATTATTCTGATTAGTGGCTAACAAATGATTAGCGGACACTAATTGCCCCTTTAATGAATTGAGGGCTGGTCCTAGCTGAGACCGGATGGCCCTTGAAGATGGCATAATGATTTAAGTAACTTGAGATTTCTGATATGAGATAATGACTGAACTGGTGGGGACTCTAACCGGCACACCAGTCAAATAAAGGGGTTCGGTTCTTCTCAACCGATAAATTTGATTTCGGCTATCTGAGCCGTGAAGAAGGGACTTTAAATTGTTTCGGCCTTTGCCGTGTAGAAAAAAAATTTAAAAATTAAATTTATAAAAAATATATTTATTTTTTCAATAAAAAGTGCACAAAGAATGTGCACAAAATTAAGAAAAACACCAGATGTGTGTTTATTCGGCTAACTGAGCCGTGAAGAAATTCTTTTGTAAAAACCCTCTTTAAGGTTTTCTTTCCTTTCTAACCTTTTAGAAAAAATTCGCTCTTTAGCGATGAAAAAATTTTATTTTTATAAAGATAAACAATTCTTTTGTTTTTTACACCAGAATGTGTAAAATATACAAAAGAAGGGGAATAAAAGTATTATGTAATAATGTGCACAGAAAAATGTGCAAAATGTTTATTTTGGTTTGGCCTGTACTTTGGCCGAAAAACAAAGGAAAACTTTTTCCTATTTATAAATAGAGAGGAAAAATTGGCCAGATGTGCAATGCTGATATGCACACAGTAAAAATGTGAAGAAAAGGGCAAAACTCTGATTGGTCGGCCAAAAGGACTGTTTGAGTCTGGGAGGGGTCACTTGAGTATGAGATGTCCAACGGGTGCTTGGGACCGACACTTGGACTGTAGACTGATTTGATTAAACGACGGGCACTCTGGGGCCGGCAATCGTTTATCCGACGGGCACTTGGGGCCGGCACTCGGAATTTTGCTAATTAGGTAACGATGGGCACTTTGGGGCCGGCAATCGTTAAAGGCCACTACTGAAATTAACTGATGGCACTATTGCCAAAAATACTTGTTGGTACTCAAAGATTCGGCTCTGCGCCGGGAAGATTATCAGTGGGTCGTTCCCACTCGATAAGGAAAACTTTTAAAGAACGGTGGGCACTATTGGGCCTGCTACTCGTTCTGGGACTAGGGATCCAAGGATCGGCACTAGCCGTGATGAAGATAACGGGTATTCACTGACCCGTACGGGGCTCCAATTTTTATGTGCCGAGTATGGCAATTTGTATCTCAAGACCCCTAGACTCAAACAGAGAAAAAATACTTTAAAAGAAAAACTTTATTTAATTTAATTAAAATCCAAATATGTGAGTGGTATAAAAATAGAGGGGGAAAACAAAACTGGGCTGTTAGGAACTGGCTGGTAGTTCCAAAAAGCTGGTAGTTAAACTGAGAGCTCAAAAGCTGGGGATAGTCAAAACTGTTAGTTCAGAAACTGGCTTTTCTCTTAAAAGCCAAATAGTTAAATAGAGAAGAAATTGGGCGGTACAAAAACAAAAATATGTGAAATGATGAGAAATAAATGAATGGGTGGAATCGATAAATAAAGTTGAAAATAAATAAAATTAATTAAATTTTGAGGCAAAATTGTGCCTGTTCGGCACACTTCCTTTTTATGGTAAAGAAAAAGGACTAAGTATCTTATGAAAACAGAATGACAATTAATTAATTTATTTAAATTATGAGTGGCTACTAATAATTTTAAAAATAGGTCTGCCTTATAAATCTCGTGATGAGATGTTCTGCCACTAAACGCTTTTAGTAATTTTGTTTTAAATTTCAAAATTTTTTTGAATTTCTATTTTCTTTAAATTTTTTGAATTTTTATAATCTTTAATGATTGGATTAAATAAACGTGTAATGCTAAAAGAAGCTAAAGGCGTTGTTAAATATTGTGGAGAAGTTGAAGGAACAACTGGAATTTGGATTGGGGTCGATTGGGATAATAAAGAAAGAGGGAAACACAGTGGAAGTTTTAATGGAAAACAATACTTTAAAGCTTTGTAAATTTTTTTAAATAAAATTTTAAAAATCTAAAAATAAATTTTTTGGGTCAGCGACTTCTGGCTCTTTTGTAAGAGAAAAAGATTTGGAATTTGGCACAGATTTATTTGATGAAGTTAACGAAAAATATGCTTCAAATTCAAAAATGGATGAAATTAAAATTCAAGATTCCTCTAAGGCTAAATTATTTGAATTTGTCAAAATGGACAAAATTTATTCAAAACAAAAACAAATTTTTAAACTTAAATGCATTGTTTTGAGGTTTTTTAATTAAATATTTTTTTATATTTTTTAAAGTTTTTCAAAAGTTTCTCATCTTAATTCAAATAAACTTGGCCAATTAAAGTTTAATTTCTGTACAGAACTTGATTTGTGTTCAACATTAATTGGAAAATGGACTGATTTAATTAATATTTTGTTTGCCTTTCCTGCCCTTAAAATTCTTAATTTGGAGTTTGTTTAGATTTTTTAAAATAATTTTAGACTGATTATTAGAGAGCGAGATTTTCAAAAAAACCTTGACCTTGATCCTTGTTGATTTCAGTTGGTTACCTTGACCAGATTCTTGACCTTGAGTCAAGTAAAAATCAAGGAAAGCTGAAAAATGCTTTGATCTGGACACTGGATTCAGGAAAAATCAAGATCTGGATCCATATTCAGCTCGCTCTCTGCTGATTATTTCTAATTTTTATCATTTATCTAATTTTGCTTACCGTTATAAAATAATTCTTGGGTTATTTATAAGTTGATAAATCTAATTCAGAGAAAATAAAATATTAAATTTCGATAGGATTTTAATTCCAAATTTTTTTTATTTTTTTATCAATTAAAGTTGTAATCGAATCGAACCTTTGGAAGACTGCACTACCAAAGAACTCGAAAATATTGATAATAATTTGGATGTTTTTAAAGGAATTACCCAACTTTCTGTAAATGAATGTAATTTGACTTCCCAGACGGTTTTAATTAATTTAATTTTTCTCTAAATTTTCTTTTAGTTAAATAAATTGCCACGTTTATTTATTTCTTTAGAAGAACTTTACTTGGCAAAAAATAATTTAGATACTTTGAATTTTGATGTGGAAAATTTAAAAAATTTGAGATTATTGGACTTGCAAGGAAATCCTTTTAAAGAATTTGAAAAATTAAAATCTCTTTTTAATTTACCAAGGGAACTATATTTTTATTTTTTTAAATTTATTTATTCTTTTTTTCCACAAACATTAAAATTATTCAAAAATATTATTACGGCCTTAAAATTATTTTTTAATCGAAAATATATTTTTAATCATTCACCGTTAAAAAATTTTCTTTGGTCAAATTATTTTTAAAAATAATTTTTATTTCAGTTTGCATACTTTGAACATTTCATCTTGTCAATTGGAAAATATTTATTTTGGTGATGGCTTTTTTAATGATTTTACTAATTTAAATACTCTTATTTTGTGTGATAATCCAATTAATAAAGTTTTCTTTTTAATTTCTATTTTTTTAATTAATTTTTTTAGTGGGAATCAATTGATCAACTTGGTCGTTTGCCCTCCTTGGAAAAATTAAATTTGAGAGGAACACTTTTATTTGGTTCCAGAGGTGTGGAAAGCAGAGAAATTGTTATTGCTAAATTGCCAAAAATTGTATTTTTTTATAAAATTGAAAAATTTTTAAGACTTGGGGGTTATGTTTTAGATATCTTGAATGTCAAATTTTTTTGTGCTTTTATATTTTAACTGTTCTTAATTTATTGCAAATTTCTTTTTCTGTTTATTCTTCCCGACTACAGAATTTTTATTCAATTTTTTCTTTTAAACAGATATATTTGGATAAATGCGATATTTCTACACCTTTACGTAAATCGGCCGAGAAACTTTTTATTAGTCGTTTTTCTCTTCCTCCTATTTGTCAAGAGCATAAAAGCACTTTAGAACGGCTTAAAGCAAACTATGGTCTTTCAAATGGTTTGAATTAAAATTTAAATAAAATATCTTTTCTTCAACTATCAATTCTATATTTTAAACTTTTCTTTTACCAACACTTGTTATTTCTAATAATTTTTTAACATTTCAGAAACAGAAAAGGACGGAAAACTTCCACCAATTTCCCAATATTCTGGCATCCAAACTCGCCGTCTCTTTTTGTCTTTCGAAGAGAAATCTACAATGCGTTCACTTTCATTGTCATTACCTCTTCATAAAGTTGTTGGATTAGGTGCTCGTTTATTTGGATTTGAACCTGACCAATTAAAAGGTTTGGAAATTTAAAAACAATTTATTCAAAAAAATTTTAGGAGTTGAAATTCAACGTTCAGATCCAAACTTCCCTTCAGAATTGATAGCACGGACAAAGGACAATCTTTTGAGACAATTTGATCTTGAAGATAGAGATACTATTCGATTTGTTTAATTTTAAACAAAATTTTGTATTTTTTTTTGTAAATTACGGGTTTATTTTTAAATCTGAATAAATTATTAATTTCTTTTTTTTTTGTAATTTTTTTGTTTTAATAATTTCTGCGAATTTTAAAAAATTATCTAAAATACTATTTTGACTATTTAATTTAGAATTATTTTGTAAAGATGGAAACTGGTTCGACGACGGCAAGACGTGATGTGTTCACATTTTTGATCGATTTGGGTATATTTTTTTATTATTTTCAAGGGGATTTTGGATATAATCTTTTTGGGGAAATTAATTAAATTTTGTGAATTTAATGGGGAGGGAAAATTAACTTCTCTCGAAATATCCTAATGGCCTCCGTGTTTACATTTAAAGATTTGATGCCTTCTATTATCTTCAATGATTTTAATTTTTTTAGAATATTAATCGTTTTCTGTCAAAAGTTCTTTACCTTTTTTCAATTGTATTTTTCAACAATTAAGAAAAAATATTTTTTAGGAATTCGTCTTAAAGCTGAATCACTAACTATCGGATATTCTTCTATTTATTGTCATCGTGTTCTTACTCAAAAAGATTTTCCAACTGGCCATATCTGTCCTTATGTTTGTTGGATGTCTTCAAAAATACCAAAATTATTTTTCTTTTCTTTTTTATTCGGTAGCAACTGCTTGTATGCTTGTGGCAGGAAAGGTGACCTGTGATACAAAAATTAACACAAGAGATGCTATGAATGTTTCTTACAGGTTTGTAATTTGATTTAACTTTATAGGAAAGGACCTGAAAAATAATGCATGGGTCTGGATATTTTCGTGAAGCTATATATGAATGAAATTTAAATTCTATTTCAAAGGGGTGTTTTAAAAATTTATATTTATCGGAAAAATCTTCTGAAATAAGGGAAGAAAAGTTAGCATTTCAACTTCAAAATTTAAGACCGAATTTTTTAGTATTATTCATCCTGATGCACCACCATTGGATATTGGCGAACTTTCTTATTCACTTAAAGAGGGTCTCATCGAACTTGAATTGGTTGTTCTCCGGTGTTTACGTTTCCGGCTTAATTTTGAACATCCACATCAAGTATTTTATTTTAAAATCAGTAGAAATTTTATTTTTGTAAGGATGTTATTCTGATAATTCGACTTCTTCGGGATTGGTATCCAAATATATTTCTTCGACAACGAGACGACATTGAAAGAGTTACTGCTATGCTTTTACAGGATATGTACGTTTATCCAGAGATTGTTCTTGACCATAGACCGAGAACACTTGCTGTTGCTGTTAGTTTTTAATTAAATTTGATTGTAGTTAAGGCTGTGTGTAATTGCATTTTTTTGTTATTTTCGGTGTTCTTTTTGTGATTTTGGGGAAATTTATTATTTTGAGTTTTGATTCTAATATTCTCATTTTAAAGGTGATTTCATTGGCCTTCTCTTCTCTCAACCTTAATATTGAAGACATAGAATGGGCACCAGTTTTTATGCAGAAGTATGACGAGAGGCGTATGTACAAAATTAAAAAGAAAATTTTGGAACAAATTTATGAAATTAAAAATCTTTTATAAATTATTTTGTCAATTTGGTATTTTGTTTTTATTAAAACTTATATTTACTTTCACATGTAATATAGCGTGTAAAGCTCCAAGCGTTTTATTTCTTAATTTAACCTTCTTTTATTGTCATATTTTTAGAAATAATTAGTGTATTTCTAGAAATTTCTGCTATTCCTTTTTGATTTGGAAATACATATATAGTGATAGAGTTGCTTTGTATCCCTAAAAATGGTGATTTTTAATTATTTTTAAATTCATTTCCTTATTTTTAGGTTTCATTAACCTCGAGGGTGGAGACAGGACATCGTGACATTATTGTAATGTTTATTTTTAATTTAATTTTAGAATAAAATTTAAGCACGATGCGCAAATGAATTATTACGGAACTCGACTTGCCACTTGCTCAAGCGATCACTTAGTTAAGATTTTTGAAATAAAGGCTAATGGCCAAAGTTTACCGATTGCTGAACTTACAGGACATGACGGACCGGTTTTTATTTTTTTATTATAAAACGCGAATTTCTCCTAAATTCTGCTTAAAATAAAAATTGTTTAAGGTCTGGCAAGTGAGTTGGGCGCCTCCAAAATTTGATAATGTATTAGCATCTTGCTCCCATGATCGGTATATCTTCCACTTATTTTTTTAATTTATTTTAATTTAGAAAAGCAATTATTTGGAGAGAAGTCAATGGAAAATGGCAAAAATCGGTTAGAGTTTTAAAGTCTTTATTCAATTTTTTCTGTATAGTATGAATATAACCAACATGAAGCAAGTATTAATAGCATTAGTTGGGCCTATCCTGAATATGGACTGATCTTTGCTTGTTGTTCGACAGATTGTTCAATTTCTGTTGTTCAATATATGGGAGATGTTTGGTCCCCTTTGAAGATTAATAATGCTCACGAAGAGGTTTTATTTAAATTTAGATTGATGGTTGTTTGGGTCACAACTGTCACATTACCTTTTAACGTTTAGTTTTGCTTTTTTAAGATTAGAATTTTTAAATTAAGGGATGTAATGCCATCAGTTGGGCACCAGCGAAAAGAATAAAATCAGTTCTTGACAAAACCGAGAAAATCGATCCTAAACGATTTGTGACTGGTGGAAATGATCGGCTAGTAAAAATCTGGAGGTTTTTTAAAAAAAATTTTTAATTTAATTTTTTGTTATTTTTATTTTAGAGAGGAAACGCCAGGAAACTGGAAAATGGAAGCTGAACTAGAGGGACATGAAAATTGGTTAATTTTTAATTTATTTTTAATAAAATTATTTTGACGTTATTTATCTGTGAAAAATCTTCAGGGTCCGAGATGTAGCCTGGTCTCCCTCTGACTCACTGACAAGTACAATAGCTTCTTGTGGAGTGGATGGACAAGTAATAATTTGGAGATGTTCGAATTTGGATTCAGATGAAGGTCCAAAATGGACAAGTCGTGTACTTCGAAAATATGATGATCGTAAGAGAAAATTTTTTAAATTCTTTAAAAAATTCTTTTTAGCCCTCTGGCATGTAAGTTGGTCATTATGTGCAACTGTTTTGGCTGTTTCTGGAGCAGACAATAAAGTTTGCCGAAGAAATTAATTTAAAATATTTTATTTTTAGGTTAATTTATTTCAAGAACGTTTACCTAATCAGTGGATACAAATTTCTGAACCTGATGAAGACAAATAAATAAAGGATTTTAAAACAATTTTAATTATCTTTTAATGTTTTCTATACAAAGGTTGTTTATATTAATTGAAGAATAAAATTATTTAAATTGAAATTTAATAATTTTTTAACGGGGTAAAATTAAAAATAGTTGGTAGATTTTATTTGAAGAGGTTACTTGTATTTTCTAATTAAATTTTTGGACGATTTTTTAATTTTCGACGATTTTTTAACCTTCTTCATCTCCGATTATATCCCGGTCCAGTTCGTGGAGGAGGACAGTGATCCTATAATTTAATTTTAGATAATTTTCTTATTTAATAAAATATTTTCGACTTACACATGAGCCTGGTTGGCCAGGCGGTCCTCTTGGCCCTGGAGGTCCTTGAGGTCCAGGCAATCCATCAGCACCTTTCTCTCCAGGATCTGTTTGAGGGAATTAATTATAGCTATTTAACTCATTAAATAAAACCTCCTGGTGGACCAGGCGGTCCTGGCTTCCCTGGCTGTCCATCTTAGAAGTATACATTTAGTCTCTTCAAAAAATATAAAGTAAACCTCTTCCTGGAGGTCCTGGCGGTCCTTGAGGACCAGGCGCACCTGGGGGTCCTAAAAGTAAACTTTAATTTTTATAAAATTATAATTTATTTACCAGGCGGCCCTGGCGGTGCACCGTTGATTATCTAAAAAGTATTGATAATAGACAATCTCTTTTAGTTTTCCATACCTTTCCGGGTTCGCCAGGAGGTCCTTTATCTCCAGGCAATCCTGGAGGTCCTTGCGGGCCTTGTGGACCAGGGGGACCTGGCAATCCAGGAGTTCCATCTCTTCCAGGAGTTCCGGCTTTAAATAAAAACTTTACATTTAAGGAAAGTGCATTTACCTTCTCCTTGAGGTCCTGGCAATCCTTTCGGTCCAGGAGGTCCTGGTGGACCTATAAAAAATAATGTCTATCTCTGGCTTTTCTTGAAAACTTGCCTGGAGGTCCAGGCGGGCATTTTTGACAGGGAGGTTTTGGAGGCTAAAATAATAATTTATTAAGTAATTAAGTTTAATAACAAACTGGTCCTGGTAGTAAAACACCATCTCTACCTGGAGGACCAGGATTTCCAGGTCGGCCTGGAGCTCTGAAATAAATTTTTGGTACTTTTCCATTATCTCTTCCCTCCTTATTTAAATAAGCAAAGATTACCCAGGTCTTCCATCTCTTCCGGGAGGGCCAGGTGGACCAGGCGGTCCCACCTGGCAATTACAACAACTTCCACCTCCAGCCGCTCCACTTCCAGGTGGGGACCCTATGGCTTGAGCATCATATCTTGCATTGTTTTGACGCTTTCCTCTTTCAATTGTTTCGTTAACAGATACGCCAGTTATCGATTGGATTTGTAAAATTTCTCTCCACATATCCCGTGAACGAGTCTATATATTTTTCATTAAAAATAATTTCTTTTCTCAAATTTTTGCCTTGCAAAAGTCCACTTCATTTTGCATAAATGCTTGTATACTTTGTACATGACTATATACAATAGGTAATGTAACAACACATCCCAGAACTGAAACTGTAGCAAAAGCTACAGAGGCAAAGGCTAATAAACGAAGAGAACGACGTGGACGTTCTTCTTCATTTAAATTTCCTTCATTTTCCTTAGCTTTTCCGTTGCCGAATGGAAGTGTTGAAATGTTGGATAATTGGGGGGTTTTATTCTCTGTGGTCCAAATAGGAGCCATTTTTATCTTAAATTTCTTAAAAAATTAAAATTTCCTTAAGACGTGTCTGATATAAGACAATCACTTATTACAAGCTAGCTAATAAATTTTGTGACACGCAAGAAAAGAGAACTTTGCTGATTTTTTGTTCTTTTTAACGAGAATTTTTTAAATAAAATATTTAAAATTGTTTTGAACAAATATTCCTCTATATATTTAATAGATACATTTCTTTATCCATTAATTATACTTATAATAACGAATTGGGGGCAATCGCCGCTAAAAATATTAAAGGAAATGACCTTAATTTTTCTTTTATCAATGATTGACACAAAAAAGAGAATGAATGATAATTAAATAAATAATTAAAAATTGTGTTAAAAATATTTGTTTTTAATTTTTTAAATTCTTTCTTAATTCTCGATAAACTTTAATTAATAAAAATTTAAAATATCATCTTCCATCTGTTCATTTAAATAATTTTTTGAATTATCTTTTAAATATTTATTGATAATTTCTTTAGCAAAAACCTTTAAAATAAAAATATTTTTAAAGAATTTAAGTTGAAGATTTGGAGATTTATTTTATAAAAATTAATGTTAAAAATAAAATATTAATTTAAAATTAAAATTATTTCTCACCCCAGGCGGAAAATGTAAATGTTCTCCATTAATTGAAAGAAAATGTAGGCGACCACTCTTCTCAAGTGTTTTTAATCTTTTAGAAATTTGAAATTAAATAAAAACTTTTTTATTTAATTAAATACCCAATTAAATCTTCCTGATAAAGACGTGTTTTCTCCATTGGAATAATTGTATTTGTGTCATTTTCAGCATAAAAGCCAAACCACTTTAATAATTTGAAAAATAAAATGAAAAAATGTTTAAAACTTTGTTTATTTATAAAGTTATAGTCAAAACCGACTTTTTTATTTAATTAAATACCCAATTAAATCTAAAATTTATAAGATTTTTTAGAGGGGACCGACTTGAAGGAAGTTAACACGGTTAAGAGTGTTCTTTGGATCACAAATATTATTTAAAATATTCGATAAAATACTAGAGGTTCTGATAAATTTCTAATTAAAAAAATATTTTTAAAATAAATTTACAGAGGTTTGTTTAGGTTGTATTTCCTCATCTTTTAAAAATTTTATCAAAACAAAATTCTTTAATTTTAACAAATTATTTTTGTAAGTAGAATTACATTTCTAAAAATTAAATTAAAATCAATTTTTAAATTAAATTTAAATTAACTGTTTCACAATTTAAATCTGTTAGAAAAATATTTTTACGTTGATATTCTTCTTTTTTATTTGGATCACTTTAAAAAATATTTCTTTAAAGAATTATAGTTATTTGATACTTACTGCCAAAATTGAGCTTGAACTATTCTAAAAAATTGAAATTTATTTTTTATAAAATAACGAGAGATTAGATAAATGTTGATGTACAAAATTAGGAATAATGCTTTCGGAGTTGAAAAGTTGGGTTCTTCCTTAGTGAGTTTTTTTAAAAAACTGATTTGAAATTTCAGTATATGTATATGAGAATGACCAGATAGATTACTGAGAGATTGGAATTTAATTTTGTTATTTTATAAAAATATTTTTTGGATTGAATAAGTTGGAGAGTAAGAAAATAAGAGAAAATTATTTAAAAACTAACGTTCTTTGAATAAACATTTCATAAGCCCCATAATCCAATAAATGTCTAATTGTGTCACAAATAGCAACAGAACCAGAACAATGAGGCAAACTTTTAAAAACAATTAATTTATTAAATTTATTTGTTTACCCAAAAACTCCTTGTTGGGGGCCGCCAACAGATATCTTTAAAAAATAATTATTTATTTAAATTAAATAGTATATTTAACCAAATTCCTTATTGGAGGGTAAGGACAACGCTGAGCTATAGCACGCCTAAAAATTTAATTTTAAAAAATTTTTTGACCTCTTTTATTAGAGAATTAAATTAAAATATTGAGAACAATGAGGCAAGCCTTTCTCTATACATTACTTCATTTTTTAAGATTTAACAAATAAGTGTAATTTGAAAGTCCTTTATAATAAATAAAGGCCTCTCTAAATTATATATTTTTAATTAAAAACGAACATAAAAAGCCCTCCTTGGCTAAATCCAACAGCATTATATCCTTTCAATAAATTTTCATCTTCTTTCAACATTTCACAAACAATATTTATTTGTTCATTCATATTAGAGAAGAACCCTTTCTCAACATCTTCAACTACATTATTTCCAAGCATTACAGATTTAACATAAATTCCAGGAATATTTGTTTGTATTAATTTTTTGATGTAATACATACTTAGAGGATTGCAACAAGAATCACCTTTTGATGTTTTTAATATTAGAATATATTAATTGTGTTTTAGTTTTAGTTAATTATCGTTATTAGACATGAAAATCAAAAATTGGAACAAATGTACCAGCCTTTGTTAACTTTTGCTGGAAATGAACAATCGCCTAAGTATATTAAATGGTACTAATGGGAGTTGATTGTATAGAGAAAGAATTGGATAGAGATATTGTGAATATCCACAAAATTAATTTTATATACATATTATTTATTCCAATCCATTAAATAATTATTTTAATTTTTATTTATTAAAAACCAACCCATTCCATGCCAAATCACAACAGGAATTGGCACTGATTTTATCTTTTCATTTTCCAAAATAAATGAAAAATCTTCAGAATCTTCAGAAAATGCTTGGACTGATAAAAAACAATAAATTGTAAAAATTAAATAAAAATTTAAAATTGAATTCATTCTTGAAATTACTTAAAGATATTTAAAGATTTCCGGTAATAGTTAAGTTTATGTGATGCATTTTTTCTCATTTTTCATCTTTCCCAAAATCCACCTCTATTTGCCGTAGGCACTAATTAAACGAAAAGGATTAAATTTTATTCAAATATTTTCACAAGGATAAAAAAGTGAAACATGATTTTAAAAATTAAAAAATATATTTTGAATATTATCAAATTATTTATGCCACATAAATTCTGAAAAATAATTTTTCCAGCAAAGATGGCATCATTTTCACAATTCTTGTACAAAAACTTAATTCTTTTCGTTTGAATTTGTGTATAAGGCAAATAGAGAGGAATTTTAGGAAAAATATAAAAATGAGAAAAACTGCATCATATAAACTTAATTATTGCTGATTTCCATTAATTTTTATTTAAATAAAGAAAATTTTATTTATTTTCTATTTTTCAGTTAATATAGTGCATACTTTCCCTTTACAAAAACATTCATTTTATGCTTTTAATTTCTTATCAGTAGACTTAATCTATCATTCAATTTTCTAAGCAGACAGTTAAATATTTAGGGACACGCCCAAGTAGGCGCGCGGCCAAGTAGGCGCAAAGCCATAACTACCTGAAAAATTTATGGACCTTAACAATTTTGGTACTAATCTCTTTAGCTCGATGAGAGGAATCGTTTAATACTAAATTTTGAAGGATTCGAAAATCTTGAAGCAAGTTATGGCTTTGCGCCTACTTGGCCGCGCGCCTACTTGGGCCGTACCCAAATATTTATTTGAAAATATTTCGAAACGAAACCTTTTTGGTGTTTAAATTCAAATTTAAAAATTAAATGGCTTGGTTATTTACTTTATGTTTTCTGACAAACTAATTTCTCTAATTTAGTACTTTTAATTCTTTTAGACAATTATATTTTATCAAAAATGAATGTTTTAAAACTTGTCGATTATTCTCCTTCTTCTGATTCTGGAAATGATGAACAAAAAACTCCTAGAGCAACGCCAACTCCCGTTATTTTTCGTGGAAAACGAGTTTTTCGAAGAATTATTTATTCTGATCAGAGACCGGAAGCAACACCAATTAGACGAAATTCTAGTCCAGAAAAGGTACCTGAACCCTCAAAATCTCCAAAAAAATGTTCATCTGCTACAAAAAAAACTTCCAAGAAAAATTTAAATAATGAGATGAAAACGCCAAAAAGGAAGCGTTGGACTAAGGATGAATCTAATAAGTTGAAGGTTTGTATGACTTTATTGAAATTTTTTATTTAAGAAATAGTAGAAATTGGGGAATTGATTTGCTTTGGATTTTTTAAAATTTTTTGGTTTATGGTAAAAATTTTTTGCTTAAATTTTTTTTGATCTTTTACGAGAATTATTGGTAATAGTGTCGTTTACCAGCCCTATTTTTTCCTCCCAATTTTCTACCCTATGTTTGTACGGAATGGTCAAATTTTCCCCTTTCTTTCATCAAATTTGCCTTTCCATATTTTGGCTAAAAACAATCAAAAAGATTAATTTTTTATTCATTTCTTTCACAAGAAATGAAAGAAATGAATAACCACGCCACTATTAATCATTCAAAAGAATACGTTGATAGCGAAGATCCTAATGTCCATACACAGAACATTGAATCATTGTGGTCAACTTATAAGCGAAAATTCAGACATCAAGCTGGCAACAACACTGGAACCTATAAAAGTTATCTCCCGGAATTTCTTTGGCGAAAACGATTTGGCAATATTGAAAATGTTTTTTATAATTTTTGGCATCATGTCTCACTTTTTTATTCTTGTGAAAGAAATGAATAAAAAATTAATCTTTTTGATTGTTTTTAGGCAAAATATGGAAAGGCAAATTTGATGAAAGAAAGGGGAAAATTTGACCATTCCGTACAAACATAGGGTAAAAAATTGGGAGGAAAAAATAGGGCTGGTAAACGACACTATTACCGAATTATTAAGTGTTCCTTGCGGTAAAAATATTTATATCTTTTTATTATTTTTGAAAAATCTTTTTTAATATTTTTCAGATTGCACTCAAAGCCGCAGTTAATCCCACAACAGATGCTCACTGGGAGCGCATAGCAAAGTTTATATTTTCTCTAAAAATTAAATGAATTTTTTTTTAATTTTAAGGGCTCTAGGAGGTTTTCGTACAATTTCTGAATGTAAAGAGCAGGCCACTAAATTAGAGTGGAAACCTCTGGAGGAAAATGATCGCAAAAATAGTACTGATTGCTCGGACAAATTTTTCAACGACAACACGACTGACGTTTGTTTTTATTTTTAATTAAATCCGTTTTTGCAAATCCCCTCATTTTCAAAAATTAATATACTATGTGTTTTTGATGGACAAAGTTCTCAAAAGCAAGAGGAGGAAAAATATCAAAAATACCCTAAATTAGTTGACAGTGGGACGGAAAAGCCAAAATTTCTTGAGAAGGTTTAGAATGTTCGTTTCTTAACTGATCGTTTCTAAGGTTGAGCTTGAATAATTATAGAGGGTAGACAGTTTTCCTTTCTTTATAAGTAAATTTTTAGTCTATAAGTGTACCACAAAATCTCTCATTTACATATTAATTTAAAGAATTTTTTAAATTTAAGGACCTTAAAGATCTCAGTTTAAATGATTCTTTGTTCGATGTTGCTTTTAAATCTCCCCCAGAACAAGTTCGTTGTGCACGTCGACCATTTCTTTTACAATTGGTGACTGAAGAAGATGAGGGTCCAAATGTGAGTTCTCCCTTTGATTGATTTGTTGGGTTTGTTTCGATTTTGAAAGATTAAAAAAATTTTTAAATTTTGTCAACCGCTATAAATTGTATTGAGATTTTTCTGTAATTTTTGATTAAAATGTTTTAGATTTTTTGTTAATTAAGTTAATCGTCGGGTGTGAACTTTAAGGGGGGGGGATATACGAAAAAATAGGTTGCAATAGGGGTAACAAGAATTGTCATTATTTTGTGTAGAATCGGCGCTAGTTAAGCTTTAACAGTCAGCCAAAAGGCGACTGTGTTGAATTGCCTTTAAAAATTAAAAAAATTTAGAATGAGAAGAACCAGGGTTTAGCACAAATTATTAAATAATATGGGTTCATTAAAAATATAAATTAAAGGCAAATCTATCTATTTTTTATTTTTAGATAAAAAATCATTAAAAATATTTTTAAAAAATCGTGTTTATTAGTTTTTATGAAGAAATTTAAAAATAAAAAAAAATTAAATTTGAGCATCTTTTTTTTTAAATTTATTCCCCAGATTCATGAAGTATTCTTTCTTCATTTTCTCCAATTTCTGAAGAATGATTTTCAGCTAAATCGAGAGATATTTCATCCAATTTTTCTCTAGGAACGTCGGTCCCCTCAATTAAAACTGGGCAGTTTAATGTTTTTGATATTTTTTTAAATTTTTCTTTAGAATTAATTGGGTCTTCAATGAATGTTGTAATTAATTGAATAATTATATTTGCCAAATATTCGGGGTCGTGTTGACCTTGAAAACCCATAAATTTGCCAATTCTGCCTGGAGTGAGTAGTCCCAGATCTGAAAAAGATATTTTAAAAAGGACTTCTTCTAATTGTAAGTTTGGCGATTATGGGTATTTAGGACCGAAAAAAAATGGATCTTCGCTTTTGATATCTGAAGATTTCCCATGAACAGCCAAAACTCACTCCCTTCCCGTCCATAAAATCCAGGGAAATCCCAAATAAAAATTAAAAAACCTGAAAAAGATTGATGTACAATATCAGTCAATGTATACATTGACTTCCCTTCCCCTCCATTTTGTTGTTGTAAATGCAATAATCTCTTAAAAATAAAATATTATTTTTAAAAAATTTTAAGAAACCTTTAAATTCATAGGCCATTGCCATTTACTTGCATTTAACATTAAAACTGGTTGGGTAATTTCTTCATAATATTTACATTCAAATGGATATAGCCAAGCATCCATAACAACACAACACTTTAAATAAAGAAAATTAATTTTTTAGAGTTAATCCTTCTCCAAGAGATCCGTAAAACAAATTCAATTTATGGACACAGAGGTCTTCAAACTAACAAATTATTTAGTGAACTAAACACACTCATTTATTCCCTCCTTCCCTCCCCTTATATTCAAATAAAATAAAAATAAAATATACTTTAAAACCCTTTTCAATAGCACAAGAAGTTAAAGCTGAAGCACCTCCAAAGCTATGCCCAATTGAAATTGCTTTATCCAAATTTAATCTTCCCTTAAATTGTTCCCAATCAAATTCATTTCCACAAACAATTTCTACATTTGAATTACGCAATCCCTCATTTAATTTTTTAAATAATTTTAACATGTTAATTGTTTCTAATGTGCGTTGTTCTACCTAAAAATATTTTTTTTTAATTTGAACAAAAAAATTAATTAATTCACCTGAGCTATTCTACTCTCATATTCTTGCTCTTCATGTGGAAGTTTTTTCATTTCAATATGTTTTTGAATTAATTCACCAGTTGACGGGTCTTTATTCAATTCATATGTATAACAAGAAGAACCATCTCTAAAAATTAAAAGAAAATTAAAAATTATATGGAATTGAATAGAAGAGGGTATAGTGAAAGTTTAGAAAAGGAATGGAAGTAAATTGAAAAGAGATTTAGTCCCAAGATTTTACCTATGATCCAAAGCAGCAACAACATAACCATGACTGGACAAAGAAGAACAATTAATTGAGTAAAGTTGTCTAGTTCCACTTATTCCATGAGAAAATACAACAACGGGGAATTGTTCTTCAGATTTAGCAAGAGGGACTTGCCAACGGGCTGGGATTCTAAAAAATTATTTTTTTTTGAGAATAAAGAATATGTATATAGATTCTAAAAAATGAAAATTTTGTTTGAATGCCCTGGTTTCTACATTGAAAACAATATTCTTTTAATTTTTCAACATTCGAACATCCTTTAAATTACTCCAAAAATTATTCAAAAATATTTTCCAAAAATATTGTTTTCCCCAAATATTTTCTCCACCTTTTATCGCCAAGTATCCAATCCAAAATTAAATTTAATTTCCAAGAACTCATCCCTTTATAAGCAGCCAATCCCTCAATAACCTTCTCATCAGGCTTCCATTGCATAAATTCATTTAACCTTTCTATTGTGTATTTATCTGGACTTAAAGCTTCACTAGGGTAATAAATTCTAGCAAAAATTCCTTCACATTTTTCTTTATCATTATTAGATGAACAACAACACTCTTCTCCCGGCAAAATCTTTAAAGAAAAATTAAATAATTTTTAATATTATCTTTAAATTTATCGAGATCATTTAATAGGAAGATTTCTCAACATATGGACAAAAAATAGGGAATATAACCGGCACAATCCGATACTTTTCCGCAATAAATTAACAAGAAACCACTAAAAGTAGTGCCCGGTAAAATCGATTTTGCTGGACCCAGATTTGTGACTTGAACCGGACCGGATCCGGCCGGATTTTTCCGGATTAATTCGGTCAGGAAAAAATCCGGAAATCGCAAAAAACTCGGATTTGGGACCCGGACTCCGGAAAAATCCTACCTGATCCGATCAGGCGCCGGGCACTAATTAAAAGTCTAAATTGACCAAATTCAAAATACAACAGAGAAAACCATAAGAATAGAGATGTCTCTTATATCGCGATATTTATGTATACTGGAAAGAGGTTATCCACCAATTTTTAACAATAAAAATATATTTGACCCGTTATTTAGCCAAGTTTTTGGATATAAATAGAATAAATATCCAAAAGATAATTTTCAAAAATTTCCTCAATTAAATTCCTCAAAAATTACTACTAATCCTCTCACCATAATATCAGCACAACCAACATCAAACCTTCCATTTCCCAAAAGGGGCAAAACATTTTTTTGTAAGGGTTTCTTATTTTTATTAAAACAATTTTTATTCTCTCCCTCTTCCATTTCTTCTTTAAATATTTCATTTCTATTTAAATTATTTTTGTTGTCAATATTTTCATCACAAGTACTTCCATAGGCAAAATATGAAGAAGTAATTGTTCCCATTAATTAATTTAAAAAATAAATAAAATTAAAAAAAATATTTATTAAAATCTAAAATTAGAATTTGTTATTAAATATTTGGAGAAAATCACAATTAAATTATGTACTTCAAATGAGAGAAATAGTAGGGATATTATAATAAAGAAAATTGGGAAAATTTAGATATATGTAAAGTTTGTGGAAGAAGAGAATTTGGGGGAAAGAATAAAAGGAATATGTATGTGGGGGGGAGTATCTCGATTTTTGTCTAAACAAGAAAATTTTCTTTTCAGCAAGGTTAAACATAAATTACCTCAGATAAAAAAAATATAATTTTAAAAATTAAAAAAAAAGAAAAAGTTAAGATAAGACAAAAATATTTTTATATTATTTATAGACAACATAATAATTTTTTATCAAATATTATCTCTTTCTCTCATTTAATTTTTCTGCTAATTTTATTCACAATCGTTGCTATGGGAAATAGAAAAGCAATATTTACTTTTTTTTAATGCTAAAAATAATTTATGCAAAAAATACTTATGTATACATACTATTGAAAAGTTATTTCAAATAAAAAAAGTAATTTTAAGCATTATTTATAAGCGAAAATTCTCAAATGATTCATAAAAGAAAATATTTACTTAATATCATTGAAGAAAAAATATGACAAATAAACACGTCTTTATAAGTTGGAAATTAGAAAAGTCCTCATACCAGGGATCTTGCCGACAAAAAACCAAAATTCCCGATTTCGGGAAATCGGGATCCCGACCTAAAAAACGTCAGGAATTCCCGATTTTCGGGAATCAGGACGGCAGGATCCCTGATATATACTACCAGCATTTAACTTCATATAACTCAAATATACCCCCAATAAGGTCTTTTTTTATTAGTTCCCCTCAATAAGTTCAACCCTTGCCAAATCACTCAAATATCTTATACCAAAACTTTGAACAAAGGGTCCAAACTCCCGGGGAGCCTTAATTTTTTTTTGCACGAAACTCAAAACTATTTTAAATTAATATACCTAACTTCCAAAAAGTAAATCGTCCTTTTTAGTTATTTTTATTAGAAAAAATAAATTTATTTCTAATCATTTTTGCAGTGTTTTCATTTAAAAAATAAAAAAATAAATTAATTTTTGCTCAATTTTTAATTTTTAATTTATTATCTTTTATTTAATTTTGAAAAGAAAATAAATATAAATTTACAGTTTTATCATTAAAAATTAATAAAAATAAATTATTTATTAATAAAATAGGAAAGTAAAGGGGGGTTTTTAATAAATAGATTTAACTGATAATAATTTTTGAATGATATGGAATGAGTAAAAGAGTGGGAAAAAAAATTTGAGAGGATTAACGATTATATTTTAAACAAAAAGATCTGAAAACTTTTTTTAAACTAAAAAATTCAATAAATCACTAAATAAAATGTTTCGGTCTTTTGGATAAATTTGATAGAGAGATGGATAAAATTGAGAAGAAAGAAGAAAGTATTTGCACTAAAAATAAATTGTAAAGGAGAAAGACGAGAGTAAAAAGATCAAAGTAGATTATTGTTTAGTTTATTGATTTAGGTGGAGGTTTTTCTAATAAAAATCAGAAATAAATAAATATCGGTTGGAGGTAAAAATATTTTTTTTGACTTTTGGGTAACGAAAAAAGAGATGTTTTATTCGGCATAAAAAATATTTTTTTTAAATTAAAAAAAAAGTAATTGATAGAAAATATTTTTTAAAGAAACAAAAACTACATAGTAAAATGTCACTTCATAAAAGCAATCGATGGCATTGAAGAATTTTTGTTTGGAAAATAATAATAATAATATTTTTTGTCAAAAGCAGCTGCCTGTCACGTGTTTTTCTTTATTTTATTTTAAAAGCTATTTTATTTATTTTCTTTTAAATAAATTTACAAAAATAAAAGAAAAAAATTATTAAAAAAATTGATTTAAAGAAAAAGAGGGAAATAATTTAATTTTAAAAATATTTTTTAGAATTAAAGATCACCTAAAAGAAATTGGGAAAAATGAAAAAAAAAGTTTAAGAAATAAGCGCATGCCTTTAATAGTAAATGACAAATTTAATTTAAAGAGTCATCTGGAAATAATCAATAAATGTAGAGAAACATACAAAAAAGTGGACGAATATTTCGTTAATATTTTCTAAAAAAATTATTTTAAACTAAAAAAACAAGATTATTAAAATTTAAGTAATTAATTGCTTAGAAAATCAGTTTTTGAATTATTCGACATTTGATAAATTCTGGAAATATTGGAAAAATTCTGGAACACTAATAATTTCATTAAAAAACAAAATTTAATTTAAAAAAACTATTAATAATTTTAAAAAATACAAAACGGATCTTTACTTTCTTCAAGTATTGGATATTTATTTTTATTTTTGAAGAGTTCTATCCACTTAAATGTCTTTGGGCATTTTATTGTTAAAGTGTTTCTACAAAATTTTGAATAATATGTATATTTTTGTATTCATTATTATTTTCTAAATAAATTTATTTAAAATTAAATGCAAATAATAAATTTTTCTTTATTTTATTCATTTCGTTCAATTTTTCTTTTTTATCAAATATTTTATCGAGCAAACATCAACGCTCAGTTTTGGGGAATGGGTGGGCCAATGCAAATGAATGGAGGAGGATGGGGTGGCGGTGGAGGTAAAAAAGAATCTTCTAATAAGGTGGTCACGACCGGTTTTTTAAATCGAAAATTGTTAAAAATTAACTGTTTTTGAGGAAAATTAAAACCAAAAACCGCTAATTTCTGAAAATAAGTTGTTAAGAAATACTTTTCACAAAATAAATCTGTATTTGACTAAAAACCAAAACCGAAAATCTAGTTATGTAATTTGGATTAGTTGAAAACCAAAGGTCAGTAGCGATAAAACTAGTTAGAAAGCAGAGCAGATTTCAGTAAAATAACACCGGATTTGAACGTTTCAGCATCAGGCCTATCTAGGAAAAAAACAGGCATTTGCCTAAAAATCTGGGCTCTAATTATCACCAAGTATCATTATTTTCAATAAACAAAAGCTAAAAATCTGAAGGAGTCTTTATTATTTAAGATAAAAACTATAATTTGGTATTTTTAGGAGGTTGGGGTCGTCCTTTCTGGGGAGGAATGCCAATGTCATTTAGAGGAGGATGGGGAGGTATTGATGGAGGTATGCCACAAATGGGAATGGGACAAATGTGGCCAGGGAATGGAGGGATGTTTGGTGGAAAATAATTGATATTTAATTGTAAAACAAATAGTAATTTATTTTAATTTTAATCATGAGATGAAAATAAAATTATTTTAAAATATTTTGAGTTGTTTAATAATTCTAAAATTAAAAATTGTTTTAAAAGATAAATAATTTTCGTTTTATTTTTAAAAATATTATTTGAGCAAACAAAATTTTTAAAATTATTTTTAAATTTGCAATATCAAATTTCTTCTTTCTCAAATGATGTCAAAACACAATCTGACACATTAACAAATTTCCACAAATTTACATACTTTACCTTATTTAAATTTAATACTACAAAGGGTATTTAGATGCAGACTTGCTCATGGACACGGATACAGATAATATCAAAGTGCCTGGGTATATATCCGGATATGGATAACGAAATCAGTGACATGATCTGGTCTGTTTCGATGTAAAAAAGATTAAAATAATCAAAGGTGTGTGTTTTTCCCATAAAATGTCGGTCCATAAATGTCATCCTGCCTTGAATATCCTTTATGGGTCTTCTCTTAATGCTATCTCATGTCTGTCAACAAAGTCAGTTATGTGCTGTCACTAAGCAAATGAAAGAATCGATAAAGCTACCTACGTACATATAGTCCAAAAATAGAGATTCTTTTGTATTTTCTATTAAAATAAAAAGATTTTTTCTTTAATTTTTTGAGGTTTTTAAACCTCTTTTGCACACTACAAAATTTTTTGTATTTAGAGACAAATTAACATAGGCCTCTTAAAGGGGAATTAACAACAATTTTTGGAACGTCTTAAACAGAAAAATGTTAAAAAATAATCTTTTAAATATTTTTCTGTTTCAACATAGGTAGTAAACCTCAAAATGGGTTATGCTTGGTTATGTCAAATTTTTAAAAATTTTACATTATTTTTTTTATCAATATTAGTGTTTTTATTAATAAAAAGATAGAAAAGTAATAAAAAATAAAATATTTTTAAAATATAATTTATCATTTAGTGACTTATACCTAATTTTTATTTCACAATATTAAATTTCTTTGACAATAGCCTTAACAAAATTAACTAATTATTCTATTTATAAAATAAATATTAGAATGCAACTTCAAAATTTGCCTCCAGAAATTTTGGTTTAATTTTTAAAAATAAATTGAAAATTTATTTTTTTTTCAGAAATATATTTTTGATTTTCTGACTTTTAATGAAAAAATTAAAATTGAACGTGTATGTAAAGAATGGAAAGATTTGTGTTGGAATTTTGCTTGGTTGGATTGTAAAGATTTAATATTTGTTTACGAAGATTTACTTTTATATAAAAATTTTAAAAATACAAAAGAATTAATAGAGGAATCAATTGAAGCATTAAGTTTTAAAAAAAGTAGATATAAATTTATTTTTGCACCACCAAGACTGGATGAACATAAAAAATTTCTTTGTAATAATACACTTGACAAAAGGCGGCCTTCCAGAACTGTTTGTTTTTGATTAAGTTTTGTTAATTAGATTATTTAACAATTATTTTTAAAGTGTACAAAGTTTTAACTTTTAGAGATTGAATGTTTGTATTATTCACATAACTACATATAGGTTTTGATTTGGATAGCTAATAATAAGAATATTTCGGCTGTATATGAAATGAAGTCCCAAATCAAATTTTCTTTTATTTCTGAGAATGGGTAATTTTCCTTACATTTCTCTCTATTTCTGATTTGTGCCGTAAGGCTAAAACGCAAAAGGATTATTTTTCTTATAACTTGTGTGTGTCCTGTGTGTGTGACCGATGTGTGTCTGTGTTGTCCGGGACCGTCTGTGTCCGTGTTGTCCGGGACCGTCTGTGTTGTCCGTGACCAATTTGTGTCCGTGTTGTCCGGGACCGTGTGTGTCTGTGTTGTCCGGGACCGATTTGTGTCCGAGACCGTGTAGGCCTGGCAACACGGACACACACATTGGTCCCAGACAACACGGACAACACAGACACGCACGGTCCCAGACAACACGGACACAAATCGGTCACACACACAGGACACACACGCACACAAGTTATAAGAAAAATAATCCTTTTGCGTTTATAGCCTTACGGCACAAATCAAAAATAGGGAGAAATGTAAGGAAAATTACCCATTCTAAGAAATGAAAGAAAATTTGATTTGGGACTTCATTTCAGATAGGGTCAATATTTCCCTATAATTATTAAATTAAAAATATTTAAATAATTCTTCCATTCCTTCCGTTAAATATTTTTTTCCTTCTTTTAGTTAGGAATATTCAGTGCTTTAATTCGTCGGTCTGCTCCATATTTAGAATTACTTTGTATTGAAAGAGGAATTAAAGTTTCAACACGTTTAGGCCGTTATTTCCATTATTTGACGCCTTCTCTTCAACATTTTTCTATGGAGGAACCGATTGATGTTTGGCATTTAAATCAAATTGAGGAGTTTTTAGCTCCTAATCTTTTATCGTTGGGTTTAGTTCTTAATAAAAAAGTAAATTTTCTAAAAATTCTTTTACTCCAAAAAATATTTATTAAATTAAATTTTCATTTAAAAAAACAGAAAGAAACTCTCGATGCATTTTTGTCGTTAATTTTAAAATGTCAAAAACTTGAATGTCTTCGAATTAATCGTTTTGAGGAAATTTTTGAGAGATCTTTAGAAATTAATCAAAAACAGTTTTTACCCTCAACATTACAACAATTATTTATTTTTGATTATTCAGTCAAAACTTTGAATGAAATTTCTAAAATTTGTCCAGAACTTTGGTTTTTATTATTCTATAATCAATATAACGATTATGCTGACGAATTAACTGACACAAAAATTTTTAGGTAAAAAGTTTTTTTGCAAATTAATTTATCTTTAGATCTAAAAAATTAAAAATATTAAAGGGTAAAAACAGTTTGAGATTTCTAATAAAAAAAACAATTATTCTTTAAGAAATTTTTTAAATAAAAATCCTTACGTTTTTATTGTGGTTACTTACCTATTGTTAGGTAACCATCGTCACCTAACCAACTTTTTATTCTACGGCCCCTGATATTTATATATTTTATTTTAATATAATTTTAACTTTTAGTTTATGTTCACCTTTCTTTTTCACAATAAGCAAAAAATATTTAAATTTTCATCCAAATTTATATTCTTTACGTGCATTAGCAGTTTATGATTATTCTCCACTTAATAATGTATATTTAAATTAAATTAAAAAATAATGATTTAATCTATTTTCAAGTCAGATTTATTAAAAATAGCCTCTTCTTGTCCAAATTTGGAACATTTAGATTTTTGTTGGGAAAATTATGTTGATGGTTTAGAGGGCCCGGTAGATGCTCGACAATTAGAAGCTCTTTATTCATTCAAAAAACTTTCTTCCCTTTCTATAGAAATCATTATTATTTCGAGGGGTTGTCCAAATGAATCAATGCCTTTTCACAGAGTTTTGGAATTTTTTTTTTGAATTAAAAATTAAATTTTTAAAGTTATTATGTGATAATGGAAATGCTAGATTTGATGATTTTATTTTTGAATTTACTATTAAATTAAATTCAATTACTCCTTTAAGGGTAAGAAATAATGTAAATTTATACTGTTTTAATTTAATTGAGAACTTTTTTTATTTTTATGATTTTAAAATTAGGAAAATACTTACCGTATATGCTCTATTAATTACCCCCTCCAGCGAGAGATCGAAACAATAATTACCCTCTCTAATAATTGCCCCCTCCCCTATTTTCCTATACTAATTTTAAAGATATATTAAAAATCATTATAAATATAAATAATGAAATATTTTAAGAATCAATATAAAAAAGATATGGAGATAAAAAAGATATATAAAAAAGATATATACTATAAGCCTTTATATATCCCAAGATGGATGTATTGATATCATAGTACCATTTTGGGGTGCATTATTGGAATATATTAAGGGGTTAAAAATAATAACTTCAACATTCTTCCACAATTTCTCTTTCAATTTTTAGAACTTGGAATTTCGTAATCCACTATCTTTTTATTTGTACAGTGAATATGCGCTGAAACTTTTGAAGAATTTAAATGTAAAAAAATTTTATTTAAATTTTATTTTTAAAAATAAATTTATTTATTTTAAAGTCTTTAGAAACATTTACCTGTACTTTGGATAGATTTAATGAATTAAATGAATTTGTTCAAGAAAATGAATTTTTTCAAAAACTTGATAAAATATTAAAAGAAAATGGAAATAAATTAAAAGCTTCTTTTCGATTTTTGGTTTCTTTGGCTTTAAAAAGTTTTTAAAATAATTTTTAAAGTATGAATATTATGGAAGAGGACCTGATACTATTTTTAAATGGAGAAAAGGATATTTATTTGAAATAATTAGAGTAGCTAAACCCGATCCTTTTAAAGATTTCATTTCTGGAAATTCTTTTGTTTTGAAGGAAATAATGAATGAAACATTTGGAAAGAAAAAAACGTTTGTAAAAATTATAGAAATTATTAAAAGAATATTTTTTTAAATTTTAGTCAAATTCTTTTAAGAAATATGGGGAATGAAGTTAATGAAAGATACAATTTAGAATTTATTACTAAATAGATTTTTTTAAATTATTAAACATTTCGATTTTTAATTTTCTAAATTAATTTTTAATAAATACATTATATAAATTTAATTATTTTTAATTCCCGTAAATGCTTGGCTTTATTAGAACCCATATCCAATACAAAATCACCCAAGGTAGAAGCCCTCTTAAAAATATACACAAACTCTCCGTTCTAATGGTTTGATTAATTTTCTAAGTTATAATTCTTGAATTAAAAAATTTTTTAAAAGATAAAATAATTTTCGGTTTATTTTAAAAATATTATTTCAAAACAAATATTTTCTAAAATTATTCTTAAAATTCGTAATATCAAATTCATCCATTCTCAATTGATGTCAAAACACAATCAGGCAAACTAACGCGAAGACTATCTCTTGTTATCTAAATATTCTTTTAAGCTTAAACAATTTCAAATTTCCCACTCACTTTTGCAACAAGTTCCCAAGCTTTAGACCCACAACTTCTTTCAACTAAAGGTTTACAACAATCCAAATAATTATTCATTGTAAAACAAAGTTGGCTTTGTTGAGTTTTATCGTTAAATTTTTCTCCATTATTTTCATATTTTTTATTTGTTGCTTTATCCATTTCTTGTCCAGCAACAGACCGACAATGAATATACTCTGCTCTGTTTTCAACCCGAGAAAAGCAATCTGCATGTTCTTTAAATTGTTGATTTCCTATACCACACATATAACTAAAATTACTTTTAAATTAGTTTTTCGTTCAATAAGTTCTAGAATTTTTATTTTGTAAGTGTGAATTGCTCTGGAGTGAGAGCTATATTAAAAATTAAGAAATTAGCTTAAAATTCGTTATTTGGTATTATATTTTAAAAGATTTAAGTCCTTAATACATAGGATGAATGCTTTTTAAAATGTATATCATATTTGTTGCGAACAACCATTTAAGTATAATAAATACTGCGGGTCCTTTATATAAATAAATAGATGACCAAGAATTATTTAAATATAGTTGAACTCGAACCTCATTTTTATAAATAGTACATAAAATTTAGGTACTTCTCGAGTTAAAATATTCTTTATTTAAATCTGGTTTTCACCAGTAATTAGATATATCTTAAAATGAGGTGAGCCTGTGTAATAATTACCCATAACTAGCTTCGACCGCCCTCACTGACAAACTTTCACATTCCAATGTTGATGTACATTCCTAAACAAAAATTTAATTTTAATTAAAAAAATTTAATTATTACAAGCCTTAAAATCTGCATAAAGTGAACATAATTGTCTAAAAACTTGTGGCCCTTCAGGTAATGAAAAATGTCTTTGATGTTTTCCTTCCTCGTTTTGCTCTAAATTTTGCCTTTCTTGAACAACATTTGCAAAGGCTAACATTGGCTCTAAACATTGAGTAGCTAATTTTTCATTTTTGTTGTTACAATTAGAATGTTGTTGTTCTTCTAATGGATTTATTTTGGAAATTATTAAAAATAAATAGTTTAAAATAAATAATGAAGTTTTAATAGGCATTTTTAAAATATAAAAATGTATAGTAATTTAAATGTTACATTTCTTCAATTATTGATATTTATTTAAAAAGTTATTTGAATTTGAAGTCAATATTTTTTAAAGCAATTTTAAAAAATTTCGAGATATATATGTTAAAGTGTTTTTTATCCTAAATAGAAGAAGGTGTAAATTAATTTTGAACACGGATATTTGCATTCATTTAATAAGAAAAATTTTAATGAGTACAATTAAATTATAATACTCATTAAAATTTATTAATTTTTATATACATTTTATGATAATAATGTTTTTCTATTATTGATGATATTTATGTAAATTTGTGCTTTTCTGCCAATAATAATTTTATTTTAAAATAATTGATGGACATTAAAGTTTAAAAGTTTATTTTTTTGGCAAATATTAATAGAGGAAAATCGACTTTCATTTACCTCCGTAGACTTTTTTTAAATAAAAAAATTTTCAAAGGACTTTTTTCTTTTAAATGAAGGCAATTTTAAGGGTTGGACAAAATTGTTGACTTTTATTTTTTATATTAAAGCTTATTTTATTCATAATGTTGAAGTGTAAGAATAAGTTTATGTCAATACATATATATACTAACAACATTCATCAAAAAATGCGTGAACAAAAAATAAAAAGACGGCATTTGTTATTTCCTTTTTCCTCACTAATTTTGGCAAAAAAAAATTCAATTTAAGCCTGTAAAAATTGAAAGAGAAATAATACATTCAAATTCGAGAAGTGAATATTAGGGGGGTGGGCACAAACTGTTAAAACCGAACCTGAACAGTTAATCAGGTGTTTTAGCCAATTAAGAGGAACAGAAAACAGCTGTGTCCAACCTCAGTGATGTTTTATAAAAACATCACTGAGGTGTTGTTTTATAAAAATACAAATTAAAAAAAACTATCAATTTTATTTTAATAAATCTACATAATGATTAAAATCACAAAATAAAAGATTGAAAACAAAATTAGCAAGTCTCTAAAGATTTTACAAAAATCTAAATTTAATTAAAATAATTAAAAGAAACGTCCAATCACATGAGCTAAATCAAGAATTCTCTTTTCACATTCCAAAATACGAAAAATTTCGGAAAAATAAGGTCGTTCAGAACGATCAGGTAGAAGAGCAGAAGGAATGATTTTACTAGAAAAATTAAAAAATTATTTTAATAAATTTTTTTAAATATACGCGAGAGATTCGGGTGGATGGGGAAGTTGTTCTGAAGCTTTGAGAAAAACAGCTTTACGTCTACGTCTAAAATTTAAATTTTAAACAAATTTAATTAAAATTATTTATTTTAACTGTTCAGGCATTCCTTGTTGTGATTCTTTTTTGTTTAAATGTCCAGGCATAAAATAAGGGTCATCCCTTCCAGCCGTTAAAGATAGAAATTCTTCCATACTTGAATAACTAGAAAATAGTTAGAATTTAATTTATGTACTAATTAAATTAATGTGTATTTTATTAGAATGTGGAGAGAGGAAAGAGAGAGAGAGGTTTATTGTTTAAATGATATTTCTTAAAAATTATCAAAATTTTGGTAGCTTTTTGGGAAAAAGGGGAGAATTTCCCTTTCAACTTAGAGACTCTCTATTATCAAATAAAACTATCCAAGTCTAAAATGAAAAGAATTCCAAAATTTACATAATTCTATTTCCAAATTGGTGATGAGTATAAATTTGCCATATTAATAGACCAAAAGTCCAAACTTGAGAAGTACAATCAAATTGGTTATTAATTAACGTTTCTGCTGGTAAATAACTTTAAAGAATAATTTTTTTTCTTTAAGAATTTCTTTTGTTTTTACCGCCATCCATCACTAAACATAATAGTCCTTTGACTGATAGAATTTGGTAAATTTCTTTGAAAAAGATTTAAATCTCCAGGATCATTTTCTGTCCAAAAATCAGAAAGACGTAAATTCTCCATATTGTCTAACAAACAAGAACGAGCAGTTAAACGTTTATGTAAAATTCCTCTATCCATTAAAAAATTTAATCCTTTGGCTGCCTTTAAAAAATAAAAAAAATATCTAGAAATTCTGTGGCTAATTTAATGAGGATGAAGGAAGGACAAGAGTGTCACCTTTTTTGGGTTTCTGCTTTCATTTTTTATTTTATTCAGTTTCTCAAGTAGTTTCTTTTTACAAGTGACGGGATATGACAGAGAAAAAATTAAGGAAATATTCAGGAACAAAATCCTCTACAAAATTAAAAAATAAATAATTAAGTACTTGATATCCCCATTTAATATATTGACGTGAAGGCAAAACATTTTGTAAATCAAATAGACGATCAAAAAGAGAGGTTGCTTTAGTAATTTGGTCAAATCTAATAAATATTAACGGAGAACCATTATACGAGCATGAATGCAAAATAAAGAAGTCGAGAACACGAACTAAGTTTCTGAAATAAGTTAATTTAAAAAATAATTTTTAAAATAAAATGAACAGAATAAATTAAAGAAATTTTAAAATTAGCGTTTATATTAGAGTTGGGACAAGAATATAACCATATTCCCAAAAAACACCCCTTTACCCACCTATGTTTAATTTCAATTAATTTCTCCAAATCCTCCTCAACTTGTTTACAACTCGAAAAGTCATGTCGTAATATTCTCACAAAACCAGGCTCAATTTTATTAGGCTGGACAGAATCTCGAATATTTAAGCACTCTCCATACCCAAAACGTCCAGCAACTAAAAAATATTTTAAAAAATATTTAAATTTATTTATTTTTTTACATTTTCTCCTTTTAATTGGTCTAATTAATTGAAATTGATCTCCTTCTCTTGTTTGTATAAAACAAGTATCCCGTCCACTGGAAAAAGCTAAAACCAAATCCTCAAGTCGATTAAAGTTTTCATTTAAAAAAGAAAATAAAAGTTGTCCACATTCCTTAAATGATTTTGAAATTTTGATTGTTCTTTGGGTAAATTTGAAATTTTTTTTATTAAAAAAATTTATTCTGAAATTTTTGATAAAGAATCAAGCAGAGATCGAGATTTTTGAAAAGCCTGGGCCCGTTCATGGGTTCGTTGTTTGATTTATTGACCTGGGCCGGATCCTTGTCCTGTAGTCCCCCAGTAAGGTCAAAAAATGTGTGGGCTGAACTCTGGATAGGGGAAAAACCCGGGCCTTGGTCCAGGCCCAGCTCGGTCTCTAGAATCAAGGAATCACATGTTTAACATGTTTTAAATTTACTTGAATAATTTCAACAACAAATTCTTGTATTTTTCCATAAACTTTAACAGACAAAAGTAATTGTAGGTCACGATAATCCTTTAAAAAATAAAAATATTTTTTTGGTAACTTGAATAAGAAAAAACTTGAATAAGAAAATCCCCATTTTTCTCTAATAATTCTTTTGTTTCATCAAAACTTAAACTTTTTGGGCCGTGAAAGAAAGAACAATTCATTAAACTAAATTTAAATGCATCCAATGGTTGAATTGGAAAATCAATTGTTAAAATATCCATAATTCTTTTAGTTTGAAAATAAATAAATTAATTAAAAATTAACTGAAAGTGAGCAAAAAATTTTATGCCAAAAATTATTAGATATAAAATCGATGAAAGGAAAAGATGGAAAAAAGAGAATTAGAAAATAATTTTTCCTTAATTCAAATTAATTTTGGCTTTTTATTTCTTGCGTTATTTTTCCATTTAACTTTAGGTGACAATGAGTATTTGCATTATAAAATTAAACAGTAGTGCCTATCCCCCCATACCACTAGTGGAATAAAATTAAAGACAACAAACAAGCATTTTATTTTAAATTATACAACAAAGTCGGTTAATATACAAAGTATTTTACAGCAAAAATGAGTATTTTATTTATAATTTATGTGACACAAGAAAAGGGTTCGTCTTATATTCTTCATTATTGCTTCTCAACAAATCATCATTCAACAACTACAAGTACCGCTCCTCTCACTCATCGTCATCTGCTACATTGGCATTTCTAAAAACAAACAGAAACATTTTTAAATTTTCTTGTAAAAATTTCTTGCCTCATCAGCGACGATTTACTGACAGCATCGAATGTCGGGTCCACATATTTGGCGTACAAATTATGGGCTCCATATGTTTGTGGCAATGCCAAGTAGAGAAGAAATACAGCTTTCATGGCCCAGTAGAGAGGAAAGTAAAAGTAGATCTGCCAGGCAAACTGATCAGGAACAGAGAAGAAGGCGAACGTTGTCCAATAAACAAGCCATTGCGTGTCGTCATCTGAAATTTTCAGCGATTATTTATTGTAGATTGAGTTAGTTTAGGACCTTTCCCGGTCGAATGAATAGCAAGCACCGATTGATATGCCGGATAGGCGAACCCAATCATATTGCAGAGAATGCCAGCAAAGTTTCCAAGGATCAAGTAGAGGATCATGATTGCAAAGCCAATGTAGAAGATCTTGTTTAAAAATAGGGAAATTTTTTAAAATTAAGTTTTCTCTACCTGTTCACGATCTAGGCCAGTGACTGACTCCAATGGAATGAAGAAAGCATCCTTCGAATGCAAAGACTCGAGCAACACTGGGCGAAGATCTCTGAATCCTTGTATCTCACATGGACGGCTACGAATACGTCGCACTTTGGCCTTCTCATTGGCCGCGGGTCGGAGACGGCTCCTTGAAGATGAGCGTGCCGTTGTTGTTGACCTTCCACGTCTTGCCCTAACCTGTGGGCTAGCAGCGGCCATGATTGGTTTTGTGTCGGTTGAGTTTGTTTGTCACTTGCGTTGACTGTGAATTGAAGATGTGTGGGGTGATTAAGCTAAAATTCATGCACTTTTATATCAAGTATTTCATGGATATCTGGCTTGTTAATTTAATTATAGAAGACTTAAACTATATGACCGGATATTTAGGTTAAATGAGTTATTTAAATTCCAAAACTACACTAAGTTCAACAATACCATTTTGGCTATAACTCCTCCTATTATTTTAAATTTAAGTATCACTAAAAACTTTCAGTATAGGTGAGTAACAAAATTGTTTTCTAGGGCTAACATAAGCATCAATAATAAATGATTTATAAACAAAATATAAAAATTTTTAAAATAAAATTTTTTAAAATATTAACAAATTTAAGTATTGTTTATAGCTCTTTCTTGTTCTTTTAATTCCGATCTTTTTACAGCGTAGGCATTGATGAAAGCATTAATTATAAATGAACAAAGTCTACCAAAAGCTACAACAGTTTCTTTTCTTTCTTTTGATGACTCGAATTCAATACAAGCAATTAAACCTTTAATAATTAATTTTGAAAAAAAATTTTTTTTGGAAGTTAAATATTTTGATTTTTGAAAATTTCAATCAAAATTTGTTTTTGCCCGAAAACAGGATTCTATTTTTCATTTATTTTTATATTAATTTTGCTGAAAATTTGTCGAACCCTTTCATTTTATCTTTATAACAATTAAAACCCTAAACATTTAAGTATTTCTAATTACCAAGAAATTGTTGTTGATAAATATCTAAAAAGTGTGGTTTCATTCCAAAACGTGCATAACCAGCATGTGTTTCTCCCAATTTTATACAAGAATCTAACATTTTTTGTTCGTCCATATTTAATTCATAAATTAGCCTTTAAAAAAAGATTTTTTAAAATTTATATTATAAAAACATTAATTTTTCTATTTTTTCACAAAAATAATGAAAAAAATGTTTAAAGAAATTTATTTATTATATTTTAATTTAATAATTAATAAAAATTACCTTTCATAGAATTTGAATTGTGCTTGGCTATAAAATAACAAAAAAATATAATTTTATTTTCAAAACAAAAAATAATTTTTTTCTTTACCAAATTTTATTAAGTTTTGGCCATTTTCTTAAATCTCTATAGCAATATCTACCACAAGCAATAATTTCATTAAGTTTTGGACTAGCTTCAATGCATCTTAACATTGTTTTGTGAAAAATGTCAGGCTTTTTAGTTATTATATGTTGACGCCAACAACGAGCTATTCTACACATATAAAGGAAAAAAAAACATTAAAAAGGGGGAAAAATTTAGAATTTTCTCCCAAAAAAGAAACTGGACTGGGAGGGTAGATAGAGAACTACCTATATCCCAAAAAATACCGATCTCTATGACCGAAATTTTTTACCGAGATCTCGTTTTGGTTCTGCCTCTACATAGTCTTGATAAAGTTGAAAAAAAGGTAAAAAAGAGCAAGAAGATACTATTGCAAAAATCGAGATTTTTAAATAAATCTAGTCTCGGTTCCCCAAAAATAAATAAATTTAAAAGAACTAACAATTCTCTGTCATACATAGTAAGTTGGCAATTATTTTCATTATTTAAATTATTAAGATCTGCTAATTTTATAAAAAATTAAAAAAATCTTTTTTTTTTAATTTAAATATTACCGTATGCTTGTTTTGGCAAAACAATAACAAAAGTTTTAACTTTAATAGGATTAGCTGTTGCGAGTTTTTGATCAGTTGTATTAGTAATAATTGATTCTCCATACATTGTATTTAAACGAGGGCGAATTTTATTTGAGGTACAGCCATTTCCCATCTTTTTAAAATTTTGCTTAAAATAATTAAATTAATTTTTTTCAAATTATTAAGATTGGGGAAAAGATAAGAATAAACAAAAAAAGATGAAAAATTCTTCGAAGATTCTTTGTTAAAAAACAATTATAAAAGATTGGGTTGTTCACTACCGGTTATTAACCGTTACCTCCGGTTTTCTGTTAATCCAAATTTTAAAAACCCGGTGGTTTTGGATTTTAGTTAAATACCAGTTTTATTTTGGGGGAATTTTTTTAGTAATCACTCATTTTCAGAAATTTTCGGTTTTTTAAATTTTGTAGAGACAGTTAACGTTTAGCAAAAAATATCAAAATTTTCGGTTTCAAAACCGGTCATGAACAACCCTAGTTATAACGTAAAACAAACAAATAATCTATGTTGCAAATTAAGATTTAAATTAAAAATTGTGAGTAATATAAAAAAAAAACAAAAAATATTCTTAAAAGTTTATCATAAAAGTGTCCTCACTGAACAATGAAAATTTAATGGAAATATAAAAATTAATAAGGTAAAACAGAAAAAGAAAATGAAAAAAGTAAAAATATATACTAGGTACTTTATTTAATACAAACGAGAAAAAAATTTATATCTCAAATTTATGGAATGACGAAAATTGGCATTTTTTCTGTTATTTTTTCTTTAAATTAAATAATCACGAGACTCGATAATTAAAGCAATTGAATTTAATAAAAATTATGAAAGGTGTAAACAAGTTTAAGAAAAGGAGTGCCTAATTTGCGGACATAAACTTGCGGACAAAAAATTTTTTTATTCGTTATATTACCACCCACACATTTTTTTAAATTTATTGCAAATAAAGTTGACGTTTACCGCTAAATTTACGGTCTAATATCTCTATAACGACAAGAGTAGTTTTCAGATTTGGATGTCCGGACTAGGAAAATCAACCTTAGATTAATGCTGCTTAATATATCCATAACATTATTTAAATATTGTTTAAAACTCCCAAATTAATTTTCACTTTAATAAAAAGTCCATAATTATGTTCAACAAGTTTTTTGTCCTCAATACTTTTTTTTTGCCAAACTAGTTAATTTAATTTTTTAATAAAACACTAAAAAACTTGTTAAAAAAGCATTGACAAATAAAAAAATAAATTTAATTTAGCCGAAAAAATATTTATATGTCAATTAAATATTAAATTAATTTAAAAAATAATAAACAAAATTTAAATAAAAAATAAAATAAATCAAAAATAATTGTACGTATACGAAATTGTTTTTATTTTATTTTCAATAAAAATATTCTAAAAATAGATTTATTTATTTCTATCATAAAAATTAAAAATAAATAGAAAAATTTTATTTTTTTGGTACTTAATTTGATTATATTTTTATTTTTTATGTAATTAATAAGAATTATTGAATTAATCAATTTATATATTTTTATTTAAAAATAAAAATAAAAAAATAAATATTGCAAACACAAAACACATTTTCGAAATTTATATCTAAGAATATTTCAACTCAAAACAATATTAATTTTTATTTTATTTTTAAAATGTTTGGGCCCTATTTTTCCCCTCTACAGGACTCCACCCCAGAATATCGACACCCTAAATATCGCACCCTAAATATCGACGCCCAAAATATCTATGACCCTAAATATCGACACCCAAAATGACGAATTACCCAAAATATCGAAAATTTTTAGACTTCATAATTATGTATTCCAAGGACGGGCAAGTCTTTTTAACAAAGGAAAATTGTTCCAACAATGGAACAAACATCAATCATGATCAATATGTCCAATCAAAGAAGGGTGATCGATCCCCAAGGAGAATCTTGATCGGTCGCTATGGTCAGTTCGATCGAAAACACAATTCCTCGATGTTGGAACATCATTTCCGATCATTGGAATACATAATTATGAAATTAAAAAATTTCGATATTTTGGGTAATTCGTCATTTTGGGTGTCGATATTTTGGGTCATCGATATTCTGGGTGTCGATATTTAGGGTGTCGATATTTAGGGGTGATCCCCTCTACAGAATCGCAGAATTACGAAGAAATAGAATTTCAACAGAATCAGAGTTCTGTGCACAGAATGTAGATGCGAAGGGGAGAAATAGGGCCCTGGCCAGTTTTTAATATTAATTTTCAATTTTTAAATTTTTTTGGCTAAGAAAAATTTTTTTTTAACATTTAGTAGATATTTAACAAATTATATTTTAATTTAAAATTATTCTTTTAAGTTTAAATAAAATTAGCAGAAAAGTGTTAGCCAATTATTGGAATTATGTATCCTCAGAAAATATAACGTAAAAACTAACTTAGAATTCAAAAATTTTGTATTTGGAGGAATTTTATCGAAAAGAGGGATAAAATATTCGAATTATTATTTAAGATAACTAAATTTTAAATTAAATAAAACAAGGAAATAATAAACATTTTTTTAATTTTTTATTTAAAGAAGCAAAGGTTAATTTTGAATTTAAAACTAAATATAAATAAATAAAATTCTTCCAATTTAAATAAAATAGTAAATACTTTTATGCGAATTCTGAAGAAATTATTATTTTTTTCCTTTTAATTTAATATTATAATTTTTAAGTATTTTTTTTAAAACTTCCAAAATTAATAACAAAATTCTAACCTTAAATTAAAATTATTTTAAGCTCTTTTTTAAAGTTATTTATGAAATAAAATTTAATTTTTTTCCTTTGTCTTTCTATTAAATTAATTAGCACTTACAAAATTTAAAAAATATAAAGAAATATCAAATTCAGATTAATTTATTCTATTAAATATATTTTTTAATAAATTTAATTTTATGTGTACCAATTAATTGAAAATATTAATTTAATAATTACATAAATTCCACTAATTTTATAAAAATATTTTAAAAGATTTTTTTATTTGAATTTTTCTTTTTTACGTAGAAGTAAAAATGCTATTTAATTAGATTTTTCTTGTAAAGATTATTTAGAAAAAACTAAACAGGGAATTGGATGAAATTGAAAGAAAAAATTGAAAAAATCCATTTGAAAAAACGGGAAATAAGTTTAATAATGAAAAAGATTGTTGTATTTAACTTGGTCTTGGACTAATCAAAATATACTTAAATATGTAATTAATTTTGGACGCTTAATTAGTTGCCAATAATATATTATACTAATTTTATTTTTAATTAACTAATTTTTACTCATTTGTGAGAAGATAAAAATTAATAAAATATTTGAACAAAAATTTTATTCGGTACAAGACTAGGTAATTAATTTATACAAAATTTTATGAAAAGTTATAAAATTAGTGCTAAATAAAGCTCTTTTTCATAATCTTTGAAATGATTTTTTATATCAAAGCTTTATTTTAGTATAATCCACTACAATATGTGAGGCAAAAAAGTACTCAATCTACCGGAATTTTTTAAAATTAGCGGCCATAACCATAACCTCCACTACTTCCACCACAACTTGAACAGCCACCACTAAAGCTTTTTTGGCCATACCCGCCCATTGATTGTCCATATCCACCCATAGATTGCCCATACCCCCCACTCATTGACTGTCCATATCCACCACTCATTGATTGCCCGTATCCTCCAGTCATTGGACGACTAAATCCACAAGAGCTGCAAGATGACTGGCCATAACCGCCAGTCATTGATTGGCCATATCCACCACCCATTGACTGACCATAACCTCCGCTTTGCTGGCCATACCCACAATTACATCCACTACTTCCATAGCTACAATAAAAATAATTAAAATTAATCTAAAACATTTAAAATAATTCGAAAACAAACCCGCCACTGCCCATGCCCATTCTTTTCAACCTTAAAATAAAAAAATTTATCGGTAGAATCAGATATTTCCTCTTTCTACAATAATCTCTCAGGAACAAAAAATTTGTATGGAGGGTATTTAATTAAACAGGTTGTAGGAATCAAATTTTTACAGTATTACATATGGTTAACATAAACCCGTCTTTTGCTAATCATTATTTAGACAATCAAGATAAAGCATAAATTAATTTTTCTTTTAATGATTATCTAATATCTGCGCCAATTTAAAACATTCTATTTAATTTACCTCTCAGAATCTTCAACTTTAGCATCGCCTTCTTTACTCGGGACATCCTTACAATTTATTGGAACAACAATAAATTGAATAAGAATAAAAGCAAAAAGAATTTGAAAACTTCTTTCAGACATTTAAAAAATATTTTTGGGTCAAAAATATTATGAAATAATTAAAATGAATGAAAGAAATAACTGGCAATCAAGATTATTTAATAAGAAAAAAATTTTAGTTTAATAAAAATGAGAGTTTTTTCTTTATTATTTTTTTGTTTCTCAAATAATTAGGTATATTTAATTTATTTTTAAACAAAAGTTTGATTAGTTTAATAATAACTGAAAGGACAAAGTTAAACAATAAGAGGTTTTGTCATAATTTAATAAATAAAAAATGTGTTAGTAGAATTTTTATTGTCAATCCGGTTTTTAATAAAAAACGAACATCATTTTTATTTTAAAAAATAAAAATTGAGTAACTAAACAATTCGAAAATTTTTTGTGAACTAAATGAGGATTGTTGAATAAAATTCTAGACAGGCAATTAAATACAAAACACAGACGTCAATGTTGTCTTAGTGCATTAGTGTTGCTGCTTTCAGACGAAACTGCTTTCAGATGCTTAAAGGTGGGAGTTTCAGAGTATCAGACAAAGATGCTGAGCCCTTAGAATAGCTTTTATACTATCACAAACCCTCCAAACAAACATAAAGCTACAAAAGGGTATAAAAACATCCATTGTTTGACATAGTAATTCGACACTTCAAACACGCCTCCAAATAACTTATACTGTTCGACAACACTTGCGCTACTACAGCTTCAAATGGGTCGGGATAAAGCAACGTCCGGTGGAAAGGGGAACAAGAACGTGAGTTTACCTTCTTAATATGTGTTCTTAAGGTGTTTATTTTTTATCTATTTCAGAGACCGCGATCCGACAGAGGCCGCAACGACAGAGGCAACGGCAAGAAGAGAGACGACAACGCAGAAGGCGGCCGCAAGCCAAAGAGGGAGGAATACAACACGGAAGGTGCTAGACGCCAGAGCTCTGTACTAAAACGGAATCGTGCTTCGCGTGAACGTATTACTGTTCCTGGTGCTCCGCGGGAGTCTCGTCACATTGGTAGAACAATAGGCAGTCAAACGCAAGAGCGTACTGCTGGATCCGTCATGTCGCAGGCCAACACTGCAGCTCAACGTTGGTTCTATAGTGAGTTTTTAGATTTTGGGGTTCTCACGCTTTTTAAAAATAAGAAACTTTTTACAGCGTTGGTCAGACAAGGCGGTATTTTGAATATTCGCACGAAGTTCGTGAATGACCTTGCTACCTATCATCTAGCACGTGCAACGAAAAGGGCTTTTGACGACGAAGCCAACGCTGACTTTAATCGTTATCCTGACGTCACTCTCCACGATCTTACTCGAGTTGTCCTAAAAAATGGTCCGGATGGAAGCGACTACGTGCACGCATCTCATGTGAAGGGCGCTGAGTTTTCAATGATTTGCGCGCAAGGACCAGTTGAGAGTTCAATCGACAACTTTTGGACGATGGTCGTGGAGCAAAACTGCGGAGTAAGTTTGCGAAACTAAAATAACATTCGAAACAAACCCTTTTCTAAACAGGTGATTGTTCAGCTCTGTGAAAACCAAGAGGAGGGCCGTGAGAAGTGTGCTGACTACTTACCCACTGAACCCTCGGAATTCGGGAACGTATCTGTGAGCGTTAAGGAACCATCACACGTGACTGTGGCCAATCCAAGTGTGCACAGGACGGTACTCGAGGCATCGCTTCCTAACAGTCGAACTGTAGAGGTGTGTTATTTAACAGAAAATTTCGGGTGACAAACGAAAAATCAAAAGTTTATAGGTCGTTCACTTGCTCTACGACGGTTGGCCAGACCGTGATGTGCCTCTCTCACCAGCTGCCTTCCGCCAACTTCGTGGGACAGTACACAAACTTGCAATGGCCCGTAAATGCACTGTGCTCATCCACTGCAGTGCAGGGATTGGTCAGTTTTTGTTGTAGTTTTTGACAATATTTTATTCACTTTTACAGGAAGAACCGGCACTTATGCAGCCATCGAGATGGCTTATCGGGACCTGATTGCCAACGACCGGGAGGTACAAATGTCGACAATACTCCAAAGACTGCGTGACCAACGTGCACTTGCCGTCCAAACTGATTTGCAAGTAAGCCCCAAAAACTTCATTTCTCTCAATTAGAAAATAATTTTTCCCCTTATTTTTTAGTATGTCTTCCTTCATCGTGCGATCATCGACATGGCATTGGACAAAGGCCGATTGACTCGGGCAGACAAAGCTGCTGGTGTCGACCAATTCATTAGGGAGTACGAGGAACTGATACAGAGAAAGCGAAAGGCACGCAAAGAATTGGAGAGGAAGCACAGAAGGAGACAAGGATGAGAAGGAAATGTGATTGATATAAATTGTTGATATTGTATCTTTCCCAGATTGTTGGCTAAACTGATATTATATATTGTTGATTTCCCTCATATTTGTTCTATTGTTTGATTATCTCATTCATATTGTTTGTAAATTATTTTAGAAAAATAAATTTTTGACTGAAGAATTTTTTTCATTTTTTAAAGTTTAGGGGAAGAATTTTAATAAATAAGCATGTTAGAGATGTGAGACTCTAAAGAACAGAATTTAAATAGAACAAATTGACATTATGATATACTCCCTTCCCGCTCATTTTATGTATATTTAAGCATTTCCCTTTTCCCTCATATTGTCTTATTCCCAATCTCATATTTTTAAAGTGACACGGTCACAGACAAATTGTTATTTTATTAATTTAAAATAAACTTTATTATTATTCTTAAATTGTGTTATTTGGGAAACACAACAAAACTGGCGCGGTCGACTAAACTTTAAGATTGATTTAAAAAGAATTTTAATTTGACAACAAATTCTTTATTTTGATTATTTATTCTGATTGGACAATTTCTTTATTCTGTTGACTATAAAGTCCAATTTGATTCGACATTTGTTTTGTCGAATTTGGTCGAAAAAGGAAGTGATTTTTTTTTGTTTGGACTTCGGAATATTTTTTTTGTGGTTGCGTTCATCAGATTCGAACGCCGAGATTCTTCAGGTTTATTTCTGGTTTTAAAAGAATTTATCAGTGCTCTGTGCCCTGCGTGGCTGTTATTCAAAAAAAAATCTATAACTGGGCGTCGATTCTGATACGCCAACACTGCCAAAAATCAATTAACAAGCTAGGCGCTTGTGATTTTATTCCTCAAAGGACTCACAAGCTAGGCGCTAGTGATAAAACAGCTAGGCGCTGGTCCTGATTTGTTTCTACAAAAAACCCTATCACAGCTAGGCGCTGTTTGATTGTTTTCTAGGCGCAAACCGGGTTTATTTATTCGACAATGGCAACATTTACAGCAGAACAGTTCCAACAATTAATGCAAGTGCTAAGTGCAAATGCAAATAATTCAGCTGCCGCTTCGCTCGCTTCTGTATTGGATTCTAGAATTGGGAAATTCTATTATGAGCCAGAAGCTGGACAGACATTTGAAGTGTGGTACAAAAGATATTCAAACTTCTTTTTGGAAGAAGGAAAGAGTCTGGATGACTCCGCAAAAGTACGACTTCTCGTCGGAAAGATAGGCGAATGTGAATATGCTACATTTAGCAACGCCGTTCTTCCATCCACACCAGACCAGCTGAAATTCAAAGATGCGGTTAGTAAGCTTAAAGATTTGTTTGGAGATAAGCGATCGTTGTTTGTACGACGCTATGAATGCTTCAAGATTCAGCAACAGCAAGGTCAAGATATTTCATCTTATGTTGCTTCAGTGAATGCGTCTTGCGAGAATGCAGACCTCACCCTGACTAAAGAAGCTTTGAAATGTTTAATTATGGTTGTAGGTCTCCGAGACGAGTACCATGATTTACGACAAAAATGCTTACAACTGCTGGAAGATGCTCGGCGAAGAAATGATAACTTCACACTAGAGAAATTAGGTGAAGAATGCAGAGCATATATGTTGATTAGAGAAAGTGCTCATTCACTTTCGAATGCTAATCCTAGTCAGCAATCCATAAATGCGATTCAATCGAAGCCAAGGATTTGGAGAGAAAAGCCAAAGAAGAAAAGTCCTCGTAAAATAGGAGGCACACAAAGCAAAGAAACTCATCCAAGTTCGACTTGCTACTGCTGTGGAAAGCAAGGGCATTGGCGAAAGGATTGCAGGTTTAAAGATGCCACTTGTAAAAGATGTTACAAGAAGGGCCATCTAGTCGACAACTGCCGTAGTAAAACTAGAGCGGATGATCGAAATACCCGCCGTATCAATACAGTCTCGACGTATTGTTTAGCAATGGAAGCTAAAAATCCTGACTGGTTTCTAGTTAAATTGGAGATAAATGGAGTTGATGTGGAAATGAAGCTAGACACCGCTTCTCAGATTACGCTTGTCACAACTAGGACATGGAAGAAATTAGGGTGTCCGGAACTCCAAATGGCCGATCTTCAAGTAAAAAACTGCAATGACATAGCCTTCGATATCCAAGGAAAGTTTGAATGTTCTGTGCAATTCAATGGAGCACAAAGGAAAACATTAACTGCTTATACATGCAATTCGGTTGCTCATGATTTATTAGGCATTCCATGGATATGCGAGCTGCAAATTCTTGCACAAGAAATGTTGGAAACTTTTCAAAGGTCTACTGCTAAAATCTCAGTAGTGAAAGAAAACAAGATAGTTATTACTGATGCAAATGAGTTGAAAGAAAGTTTGCAATCCATGTTTCCAAGTGTTTTTGATTTAAAATTAGGATTATGCACGAAGCTTAAAGCACAGCTACATTTGAAAGCTGATGCTAGGCCTATATTTTGCAAAGCTCGACCTGTTCCCTTCGGAGCTTTGGAAGCTATTAATGAGGAATTGGATAGATTATTGACTATCGGTGCGATAAAACCAGTGGAATTTAGCCAATGGGCTGCTCCAATTTTAGCAGTCAAGAAGAAAAGCGGAAAAACGCGTGTGTGTATTGACTTTTCTACAGGACTCAATAACGCACTTGAATTGAACCGCCATCCACTTCCAAGGCCTGATGATATTTACGCTTCATTAAATGGTGCAAAACATTTTAGTCAGCTAGATTTACGGGATGCTTACCTTCAAATCGAGTTAGATGAAAAGTCTAAAGGACTTTGCGGAATAAACACACATCGAGGCTTAATGCAATGTCAACGTCTTCCGTTTGGTGTTAAATCCGCTCCCTCGATATTTCAACATGTGATGGATCAAATGCTTTCTGGAATTCCCGGAACATACTGTTATTTGGATGATTTGATCATCGCTAGTCCATCAATTGAGAAGCATGCCCAAACAATTCAAAAATTGTTTGCAAAAATTCAAGAATATGGATTTAAGATACAAGCTGAAAAATGTCATTTTCTGCAAAGTGAAATAAAATTCCTAGGTCATTTGATTTCTGCAGAAGGAATTAAGCCAGATCCAGCTAGATCTGAGGCAATTAGAAAAATGCCAGCACCTCACGACGTATCGTCGCTCCGTTCATTTTTGGGTGCATTGAATTATTATGGAAGGTTTATACGATCAATGTGTGATTTAAGAGCTCCACTTGACGAACTCTTGAGAAAAGATGTCATTTGGGAATGGACTGAAAAGCAGCAAAGTGCTTTCGAAAAAGCAAAAGAAATCCTAGTGTCACCACTTTTGCTTACACATTATGATCCTTCGCTTCCAATTATAGTTGCTGCAGATGCTTCTAAAGACGGAATTGGAATAGTTCTAAGCCATAAGTTTCCTAATGGCACGGAAAAGGCTGTAGAACATGGAGCCGTCACATTTACTCCTGCGCAGAGAAACTATAGTCAGATTGAAAAAGAAGCTCTCGCATTAGTTTTTGCGGTGCAAAAATTTCATAGAATGATTTACGGTCGTCATTTTACATTGCTAACGGACCATAAACCATTACTGGCAATATTTGGATCTAAAACAGGCATTCCCATTTATTCAGCCAGCCGACTTCAAAGATGGGCAATAATTCTGTCAAATTACAATTTTGACATAAAGTATGTCAAAACAACTGCTTTCGGAAAAGCTGATGTTCTTTCACGGTTAATTGCAAATTACCCACGTCCAGAAGAAGATATTTTGATTGCAAATATCAGTGCGGACACTGAATGTTTCGTGAACAAGGTTTTTGGAACCGTCACGAATGATTTGCCAATTTCCGCGAACGAAATAGCAAATGAGACAGAAAATGATTTAATTCTTCAGAAATTATTAATGAAAATTAGAGGAAACTGGGAAGTTTGTAAAGATACTGATCTGCTTCCATATTTCCCAAAGAGAAGAGAAATTTCTGAAATTAAAGGATGCTTAATTTATGGTCAAAGGACCATTATACCAGAAAAACTACGCTCGAAAATGCTCAAGACACTACATTTTGCTCATCCTGGAATAGTAAAAATGAAATTACTTGCTAAAGAGCATGTTTACTGGCCAAAAATGAATTCTGACATTGAAAGATTAGTTAAAGAATGTCAAAATTGCCAAGAGACAGCAAAAGTTCCAATTAAAGCAAAACTGGCACCTTGGAAAATTACCGAAGAAGTATTTCAACGCGTGCACATGGATTTTGCAGGACCATGCATGGATGGATACACATATTTACTGCTAGTAGATTCGTATTCAAAATGGCCAGAAGTTTTTAGAATGACAAATATTTCGGCAAAAGCTACTGTTGATACGCTTCGCACAGTCATTCATCGTCTAGGTATTCCAAAAGAATTAGTATCGGATAATGGAACACAATTCCGATCGACTGAGCTAGCAAAATTTTGTAAGGAATACGATATTAAACATACGTTTACACCACCATTCCATCCTCAATCGAATGGACAAGTAGAACGTTTTGTGGATACATTTAAGAGAGGCATGAAGAAAGCTAAAGAAGATAAATTTTGGTGCGAGAAGATGTTACTTGCATATCGTTCTACACCACACACAGCTTTAAACGGATGCTCTCCTGATCAGCTATTTCTAGGTAGACGCCTGAGAACGAAAATTTCATTAGTCCATCCAGAAGGATTAAAATTGAAAAAGACGAAATTTTCTAAATCTGAGAGAATAGAGTACACTCAGAAGATGGCAAGCCAATTCGACAAGAAACATGGGACTAAAAACATCGAATTCAGCAATGGAGAAGCCATCTATGCGCTAAATTATAGATTTGGAAAAACGCATTGGCTTCCAGGAGAAATTATTTCTAAAGTTAAGAATTCTCCAACTTACCGAGTCTCAATCCCCTCGATAGGAAGAAACGTTCATCGCCACACCAATCAGCTTAGAAAAAGATTACAAGTGATTGAAACTGAAGTTATGGCGCATGAAGATGAACAAGTGCAACGCCAAGCTAGGACTCCCGCCCAGAAAAGTCCGGCTCAAGAAAATAATTCTGAGACTAGGCGTCACCAAATCGAGCGAGACCAGAACGTCCAAAAGACTCCCCGACGTTATCCCAACCGAGACCGAAGACAAGTCCACCACCTTGACATGGACCCAAGAAAGAAGAGATATGAAAAGGGAGATTAAAAATCTTAAGAAGGGAGATGTTAGAGATGTGAGACTCTAAAGAACAGAATTTAAATAGAACAAATTGACATTATGATATACTCCCTTCCCGCTCATTTTATGTATATTTAAGCATTTCCCTTTTCCCTCATATTGTCTTATTCCCAATCTCATATTTTTAAAGTGACACGGTCACAGACAAATTGTTATTTTATTAATTTAAAATAAACTTTATTATTATTCTTAAATTGTGTTATTTGGGAAACACAACAAAGCAAAATTTTAAAATTAATATTCTATTTAAATTTCCGTTTTTTGTCAATTTTTAATAATAATCTAAAACAGTTATAGAATAGGGCAATAGAAAAAATAAGCGATTAATGATTAAACCTAGAGTAAGTCGAGTTCGAGCGAGTTCGAGTTACTCGACCGCTCGGGTTTTTTGCGTAATTACTCGACTCGGAACTCGGGATCATGATACTCGGATTACTCGAGCTCGGAAATTTCCTACTCGACGTACTCGGTTAAAACCGAGTATTTTTATGCCCCTATCTGCGGCGCAGAAAGGAAGATTTTTAGCTTAAGGATCTTCCAAAATTCTCAAAATTTTCGCCTGCGGCGCTGAAAAAGGAAGAAACTAGTGAGTTGGTCTTCCAGATTTCTCAAAATTTTCGCCTCCGGCGCTAAAAAAAAAGAAGAAATTTTGCTCTCTGGCCTTGTATAATTTTTGAAATTTTCGCCTGCGGCCCTAAAAAAGGAAGATTTGTTTATATCGGAGGATTGGATCAAGAAGTTGGATTTTAGTGATATCCGGATATTTCAAGGGATCTAAGGGAATAGCGAGGGATCTGGCCTTCTGTTGGGTGTTCCCACCTCACTTGGCCTTCAGAAATCCTCAAAATTTAAGCCAACCTTTCGACAATATACCTAATCCGACGATATCCCCATTAATCTTCAGAATTTCCCAGATTTTGCTCCTAATACTCCCTATCACTATAATCGGCCCAAATCCCGCTTAATCCCTTGATATCCATCTCATTCCTCTTATCACTCGATATCCCCTTAATCTGCACAGATCCTCGAAAATTTTTCCAAAATTTCGGAAATCGTAAATCGGAAGGAAAAAAACGTCGGAAATCCGAAGTCGGAAATCGGAATTCCGACCCATCTCTGGTGCATATCATGGAATTTCGGCGGATTAAGAGGGATATAGACGGATTAACGAAAATAACTGAGATTTAGATGATGATCTACCGCATTACTGCCAACAAATGCCCAATACCCAGTACTGATAATGAGTAGAAGTATTGTTTTTGTTAAAATTATTTTAAAATACTTTTTTATAAAAATTACTCGATTACTCGACTACTCGAACTCGAACTCGGCCTAAAAAGTTGAGCTCGAGCTCGAACTCGGGGTTTTCAAACTCGGATTACTCGAGCTCGGTTTTTTCCCAATTACTCGGTACTCGACTTACTCTAATTAAACCAGTAAAATAAAAAAACAATTAAGCTAAATTAGTTCCACCTTTTTTCTTTTCCCTTTTTCTAAGCTTCACTTTTTCAATAAATTTAAGCTAAAACTTCCGGTTATTCTTCTTGTTGTGTCTCCGACAATTTAAAATTTAACAATAACACTTTTTTTAATTATTTGAATAGGACAGCGTGAGAATTTTGCATTTAAATAATATTTTATTTTTATTTTTCCAGAGATAAATATTTTTTGTGTTAAAAAATAGAGGTCAAGCATCAAATAAAGGAAATAAATTTTTATTAGTTTAATTTTGGTATTTGAAAGGAATTTAGAAATTATAAGAGCTAGGGCTATAATGAATATTTCTATAGAACCTTCCCTTCCAATTTATTTAATTCAGGCAAAATCAATCTTCAAATCCTGTTGATGAAAATTAAAAAAAACAAATTCATTTTCACTTTCTCATCAACAAAATCAGCTCAAAAACGCCAAAAACAAAAAATATAGTCTCCTTACTTAATTAAATTCACTTTAAAATACCAATTAATTTAAATAAAAAATAATTCTTTTTAAAAATCATTAAAATAGTAAAGTTTTAATGACGAGAATTTTCAAGAAAAAGCGGGGGCCTTAAGATATAAAAAATAAAAGGAAAGCGATAATAAAAGGGAAGGGCTAAATAAATTAAAAAGAATTTCCTCCTCAATCTATTTACTAATTACATGTATATTTCTCTCTCTCTCTTTTTTTTAAATTTTATTTTTTTTTCTTTATTTCTAAAATTAGAAACAGAAAAGCTTTTCTTTACTTTAAAAAACTTTTTACTTCTGCGCGTGTATTTGGCATAAATTTCTTAAAATGAAGAGGAGGGGACTTGTGTAGTTGCTTGTCTTTTCCAGGAAATTCTTTAAATATTTCCTTATTTTAGTGTTTTCTGTCTTTTCTTTTTTAAAAAATATTTTTTTGATTAATTATATATAAAATAATTTAGAAATTCTAATTATTTTTTTGAAGGAAATAATTTGTTCCTAATAAAATTCTAATTTAAAGAAAAATTCCTAAATTTTTTAGAAACTTTATTTTCTTAACCTTTATTTATAATTTCAATTAATCATATACGTTCGGAACAATGTAAAGCATATAGCTATTTAATTCCTAAGGCTGGGCAGTAGACGGCATCAGTCAGGCGTGGTGTAACTCAGTCCGGTCTACTGAAGATGCTGGTTCGTCCCAGCCGCTGAATAACCTTCTGCATTTGCTAAAGGAGAGAAATATCTATAGCACATCTGCTTCTAAGATAAATTTTTAAAAATATTTGGAATATTCTTCTTATTTTTCCACTAACTATTAAAATTTCTAAAATAAAATTCCTAAACATAAAAAACCACCAAAAAATATTTTTATTTTTTCTCTAAAAATTGTAAAAAAAATAATTTTTTAAACCCATTCCCCTCCCACTCACTTATTTACTATTTTTTCATTCCATCAAATTCTCAACAAGTTTTAGAGTAGTTAAAGGGTGTTTACACAAATTCAAAAACATTTTAGTTGCCGTTAAACAATTTTGTAGACGGAAAGGCTTTTTAAAGAAAAGTGTGGAATGCCACAATAGAAAAGTACCTTTAGGCACTTTTCCACCCTTTTCCTCTAGTGTTTTTTTTATTTTGCCTCCGCAACTTCAAATTTGAAAGCTTAAAAATTTTTTTGACAAATTTTTGTTTTAGAATTATTTTTGAAATAGTAATTATGGTAAATAATTAAATTTTAATAGAACGGCCTCTAGACATTTAAAAATAATTAAAAAGTAAATTGTAATTAATAGAAATCTAAATAATAATTTTAAAATAAATTATATGTATATCTACAGAATTAACTGATATTTAGTATTTTAGAATTCACAAGTTAAAAGAATTTATTTCCTTTAAATTTATTTTTTTCATTTTTAATTTGCCTCTGGCCTTTTAAATAATCTTTCACACATGGCTTGATTTTCACCATTTTTAACAAAAAATACAATTCTGAAATAGATTAGCTAATTAATTAATTCAAACATAATTGTTAATTGACAGTACCTGAATATTTAATTATTTCTAAATCCATTATTCACCCCCAACTTTCCTTTGAACCTTTTTTTCTTTCTTCGATAAATAATTAAAATTTTAAAATTAAATAAAAAATGTATAGACAAAAATAAATTATATTAAAAAAATATAAAATAAAAATCTGAATTTAAAATAAAAACATAAAGAACTTTTTTTCTTCCTTTTTTTTACTTCTTTTAATTTTACTAATTTAATTTAAGAAAAGATTTTTATTTTATTTTCTATTTTAAGAAAATAAATAAAAAAAGAAATATCTGACCAAACATTTATTTTAATTTTTAAATTTTTTAAAAAATATTTTAAAAAATTTATGGCCATTAGAGCCGCCTTACTTGTTACAAAAGAAAACTTTTAGTCCTTACAAAATTCTCAATTTTATGTAAATTCCCATATATTCTTTAAAATATCAAAAGTTCAAAGATTGAATAATTTAATTAAATTAAAAATTAAAGAAAAATTTTTTAAATAATTAAATTTATGTTTATTTTTATCTAATTTATTTTTAATTTTTAAATAAATTTTCGAAAAACAATAAAATTATTTTTAAAGAAAAATTAACATTTTTGCAACAAAAATAAATTTTTATTGTAAATTAAATTTAATGCGTGAGTATTTATACAAAACACAAAAATTGTAAATAAATCTTATTATTTTCTCATTTTTTAATTTTTTAATTTTATTTTTAATTTTTATTTATTCTTAAATAATGGAAATTGTGTTTTGAAAGATTTTTTTTTGGTATTTTCTCTCTTTTATTAAAAAAATAAAAGAAATAATTAATGCTTATTGAAATTAATAAGAGAAAATATTTAATAAACATTCAACAATATAAAGCTTTAAGTGGAAATTTAAAATTTGTTTATACTTCTTACAGACTTTATTTTCTTTTTTTCGTACACAGTACGAAGACGAATTCTGACGTGAGCTTCCAAACACTGGCTTATAAGGCAGAAGGGGTTCCCCCATAAAATTTAAATTGATATATACCCAATCTTCGAACTTCGGGCAGTCAACCATAACACAAATCTTTAAGCTGATTTGTTGACTGAAAATACTTACATGGGAGACATAAAAAACATTTTCTCTTAATCGAGAAAGGATGTTATTACTCTAATAAAAAATTTTATACTACTAAATATTTTTAAAATTCTTTAAAAAAAATGTCATTTTCAATATTTCATTTACCTAACTAAAAAAACTATTTTCCTTTTAACCAACAAAAAATAAATTTATAAAAGCACCCCAAACTACATAAAATTTATTTTAACAAAATTGTTTTTTCTTTTTTTATTTTTTAATGTTCTTTTAACGGTTCCGTGACTTTTGCGCCGAGAACATTTGCGCCGCGACACTTGCGCCGCGACTTTTGCGCCGCGACTTATGCGCCGAGTGACTTTTGCGCCGGGGAACCTTTGCGCCGCGACTTTTGCGCCGGGCGACTTTTGCGCCGCCACTATTATTAAAAATATATGAATAACTACAGCCAGACCTCACTTTAGTAGGGTTGTCGGATAGTTGGAAATCTTCGGATATCCTTTCCGGTATCCGAACCGAAATTTTCGGATATCCGGCATTTTTCGGATCCGGATTTTTTAAAATAATGGCGGCGCAAATGTCGCGGCGCATAAGTCGCCCGGCGCAAAAGTCGCAGCGCAAGAGTCGCGGCGCAAAAGTCACCCGGCGCAAAAGTCGCGGCGCATAAGTCGCGGCGCAAATGTTCTCGGCGCAAAAGTCGTGATACCCTTTTAACCCCCACACAATTAATTAATGTTTTTTTGTTTAAAACTTTTTTTCTTTAAAAATTATTTTTATTTATTTATTTTTTTAATTTGCCTCTAGCCTTTCAAATAATTTTTCACACTTGGCTTGATCTTCATCATTTTTAACAAAAATAGGAAAAATGTTTAAGGGCAAATATATTCTTCATTAAAGATGGCAGAAGAGACAAGCACCTACTACCTAAATATAAAAATATTTTACATAAATTCCCATAAATTCCCTCTCAACATCCGTTAAATGTGGAACAGGGAAATAAAAAAAAATTTTTTTTGCTATTTGACAATTTTAGTAATTTTTCAAAAAAATTATTTATTCTTATATTAATTCCCTTCTTTACATTTTTATATTCCAAAAAAATTTTGTCAAAAAATTTTTTGTTGCCCCCCATTTCCTCTACCATTTCGCCAAAAAAATTTTAAATATTTTTTTCTCCTTCTTTCCTTTTCCTCCCTTCGTCACCCCATTTTTACTTATTTTTAAAAAAATACTTTAAAAGTCACTTCAACAAGTAAAAATTGCCAGCCAATTGCCTCAAGTCAAAAAAGGAGAATAAACCCCAAGACCTGAGGCAGTCATTATTGATGCTTATTTACTCTAATATTTATTCACTACTTTCTTTTCTTTGAATAATAAATTTTAAAGACTTTTCTTTACCTTTTTATTCATTCAAGAATTTTAAGTTTCGAATTGTAAGGTTTGTTAGAAAAGGTTACATACATACTAACCTAAAATATTCGAAAGACATATTCTTCAAAAGAAGGTACTCTCTTTAATAGAGACACATTCTCCAATAAAAGTAATTTTCTTATATAAAGACAACAAAACCTCAATTCTAAGATTAACTTAGGCTTTCTAATAATAAAAGCTTTCCTCAAAAATATTACATAGGTAGTTAGAGATCAGGGATGTGCCGAAACAGATTTTAAAATGCGAGCCAAAAGGCGAAAATGGCACACCCCTAGTAAGTAAGATCCATCTTTCAAAAATCGTGTCGGGGCAAAACACAGCCCGTTCCCCTTATAGCGAATAAATTTTAAAATAAAATAGTTAGAAATATTTATTATAGTAAAAATTACAGATCCAATAGACGTAGTAGGGTCTAAAAATGTCCCGATTTTGCCCTTTACTTTTCAAAAATAACTTTTCTTGTCATAAAAATAACTAGCAATATATTATTTTTATTTTCTTTTAAAATTAATTAAAATAACTTCACTCCTACACTTTTTATTCCTTTAATTTGTTTATACCAGCTTTTTTTCTTCCTCCTTATTTTTTTTCTTCCTGTTTTTCACCATTTTTCCTCCAAAATATGTTTTAAGATTTAATAAAAAAACAGAATTTTTATAAAAAAGATTTTTAGATTTTTGTTGCTCTTTGAATTAAAAATTACCTCTTCTCTCTTTTTGTTGTCCTTTTTGTCATTTACACACATTTTTATGTACATACATTTATTATTCAACTAGTTAGTTAATGAGTTGAGGAGAAAGCTGGTAAAAAGTAGAAAATAAAAGGGGTTATAATTGTTAAAAAAGCATTGTGAGAGGATAACATGGATGAATGAATAAAATAAATTATTTTTTTGTTAGGTCTGAAAAATATTAAATAATTTTTTAGATTAATTTTTTGCCATTTTATATAAAAGACTTTAATGAATTTTTTTTCATTTTCCTGTTTTTATTGATAAAATTTTTTTTCATTTTTCCTTTACGATTAATGAGCAATTTTAATGACCATTTTAAAATAATTATTTAAAAACGTGATTAGAAAATTTAAAAATGAACAATTTAACAAAAGTTTAAAATTCTTAGATTTGTCAAGATAAAAAGGAGAAATATTGGCATAATTAATTTAATCGCCTACCTATTTTGATCGACTTTCCAAACTCGGAAATTATGGGTAAAAACACCTTGTTTTCGTTAATTATGTGCCATTTATTGAACAACTCCCTTGGAGAGATCACCTTTTAATCCCCTTCCAAATCGGTCCCCATTTTTCATGAAAACCCTCAAATATTTTAACCTTTTCTGTTTCTATTTATTTGAAGTTTACTCCTTAATAAATTGCCAATACATAAATATAAATACATAGTTTTTACTAATTTATTCCAAAAGAAATATAAATTGTTTTTCTCATTCCTTTAAAAAAAGTTTTTTATCCTTTTTTCCTTGTTCATCTTCCAATAACAAAATCTCTGCATTTTTAATAAATTATTTGTTTGTTTGGTTAACCTGCATTTATTTTCCAAGAAAATAAAACACTAAAAATACTAATTCATCACTTCCCTTTTTTCCTTCCTCCTTCTTTACTTTTTAGTAGCCAATAAAAGATTTGTGTCAAAACTACTAATTCCGTTCTAAAACAGAAAAAATAAATTTCAAATATTTAATTGTTTAAAATGTTTTTTCGATATTTTAATCTTTTAAATTTTTTTTTAAAGTTTTGATCTTCAAAATTTTTAATAGAAATTAGACCGAGATGAGATAGATTAAAAAGTTCGGTGATATTTTTCGATACCCTATATACTCTATTAATTACCCTGGGTAATTATTGTTTCGACCTCTCTCTAGTGAGGGTAATTTATAGAGGCTGGGTAATTAATAGAGGTAATTTTAGGGGATAGAGGTTATTTTTAAGGGAGTAATTAATGTTTCAACCTTTCGCTGGAGGGGGTAACTAATAGAGGCGGGGTAATTATTTGAGGGGGGTAATTAATAGGGTATATACGGTATATCGATTTCCATTCTCGTATGGCCCTCCCAGTCCGGTTTTTAATATCTAAGAAATCCAGAAATCAATTACCTAATTTTAAATTTTGAGTACCTATTTTGAAGGATAGCTCGATGTTAAAATTTAATTTCTGGAATTTTAAATAATAAAAGAAATTTGCAAAAATTATTTAAAAATAATTTTAAATATTTTTTGAAAGTTTTCTTTTTGTTTTATTTTTTGACAATAAAAAATCAAAAACTAATCTTTTTATGATGTTTTCTTTTCTTTTATAAAAATAATCGTGTAATTTTACGTTTATTTAATATAAAAAAACAAAACTAAATAACAATTTAGTAAATATTAAATAGACTTTAAGGATTAATAGTGTTGCCATTTTGTGTTTACAACACAAAATCTACTATTTTTACATAAAATTGCTTTATTTTTAAAATGAATTTAAACCTCCTCCACATTTTTTAATATTCCCAAAAATTTAAATGTGTAGTTTTTATTTTGCTTTTATCAACCTTCATCAGATTCCTTAACCTTCCTTATGTTCCCAAAGCCTTTCCTATTTTTTCAATTTGAAGAAATTAAAAAGGAAACGAGAATATTACATAAATAATTAATAAATGGCTAGACTAAAAATTTATTTTTTCCACTTTTTATCCCAAAATTTGTTTCATTTAAAATAATTTTTAAAAATTAAAAAAAATCCAACCTTTAAACTTTAATGTTTGTTTAATATTTTTACTTTTCTTTTAAACACTTTTTTAAAATAATAAAACAAAAGAAAAAATATTAAATGTTTAGTAGCTAACATTTAAAAAAAAGAGAAGGGGAGATCATTAACAAAGTTATTATTATAAAAGAAAATTTAATAACAAAAGAAAATGGAAGTTTTTTGTTAAATTTTTTTTCATTGATTTTGACGTTTTTGACGTCTAAAAATTTTTAGACAAAACTTAAAAGATAAATTTATTTAAAAAAAAATAAATTTATCTTTTAAGTTTAAAATTTATCTTTTTAAATATTAAATGTTTCGTAGTAATAAATTTAATTTAAAAATTAGGTATATCCCTCAGAAAATAGGAGAATTCCTTCAAAACTTCTTCAGGTTTGAGTGGAGTTGTTGGTTTCAGTCCGAACCGAACCGAAAAACCGAAGATTTTCGGTTCAGTTTATCGGTTCGGTTTCGGTCGTTTCGGTTAACCGAAGAATTTGGTGAAACCGACAACTCTAGGTTTGAGATAACTTTCCAGACCTTCCTATTTAGCAAATATTCAATAAATCACAAAATATTGAATTAGATATACATATGTACATAATACAAATTTAAAAAATTCTTTTTTGTGTACAAATTTTATTTTAAATTCATTAAAATCACGGAAAATTCAAAAAATTTAATTAATAAAAAAAATTAATTTTTAATTTATTCTATTTATATTTTAGCTAAAATTAAAAAAATTTTTTTTGGGCCTTATTAGCCCTTTATTGATCACTTAACAATTATTAAACAACAAAATAAATTTTAATCGCAAAAACGGGTCTCAGAGGAAATTCCCCTAATTGGGGGCTTGTACAGCCTCCAATGAATATTTTAATTAATACAAATTATTCTTTAAATATTAATTCTTCAGACGAATTTTTAATAAGCCTTCACTCTCAAATAACAACAAAATCTATAGAATGGAGACATCCCCTCTTAGCTTTGATTTTAATGGTAATTTTATATATTTTTGTTTTTAAAACTTTAAAAAAACTTTGTTTGGATCCCACTCCTCTAATGATAAAAATATTATGGGGGATTACAAAAGTAAATAAAAATATTTGCTTCTGCTTTTCCCCGCCTAATGCTAGATGAATCAACATTAGAGTAGATTTAACTGATGATTTAACTATGACAAATCATCATTGGTATTCTAAGACATTCAAAAATATTTCGATTAGATCGCCTGATCTTGATTGGGATCCTTATATATTACCGTCCACCCCTAATTTATTTAAAAAATATATAAATAGGTATATCCTCTAGGACAATAAACTCCCATTATTCTATGAGGATTCTCCCGAGGGCCTAAACCTAAAATGAAATTCTTTTTGTTTTTTTAAATAAATTTTTTTATTAAAGTTATTTTGTATGGCAACAGTATTTGGCAATTCTTTAGTTGTATTAGCTGTTTTCACTAAACGTTATTTGAGAAATCCAACAGGTAAATAAATTTACAAAATAAATTATATTAAAAAGTAAATTATTTTAGGTTATCTAATTGTTTCTTTAGCTGTTGCTGATTTGATTGTTGGTAAGCTAATAATTTTTCTGAAAAACTTTTTTCTTGATTAAAAGAATATTTTTATCATTTCCTCTATTTTTAGCAAAAAAATATTAAAAATTATTTTTGCAATTCTAATTCACCAAAAATTAATTTTTGACAAACAAACAAATAAATTTTTGTAAATATTTTTAATTTTATTTTTAATTTTTTCAGGCCTTGTTGTTATGCCATTAAATTCATTATTCGAAATGTCAAGGCATGTTTGGATGCTTGGTAAGTGAAAACAAAAAATAAAAGTTTATTTTAAAAAAACAAAAGAAAATTCCAAAAAAGAGTTACTTTCTTTCTCTATTAGCATAAATAAAAAAATAAATTTGTTTTTTTTAAACAAAAAGAAAAGTATTTTTGTTTAATTGTAAATGACATTTTGCGGGGAATACATATTAAAAGTACAAAAATTTTAAAATATTTAAAAAAGAAATTCAGAAAAATTAGGCAAAAGTTGGGCGAAAATTTTAAATTTGAATATTTAATTTGACCGTTACAACTTGGAATTCGTTAATTATTTTTATTTTAAGAGAATAAACCAAATAATTTCAAGTTTTTTCATTAAACCCCTAAATAAATAATTTTGATAATAATTTGAGTATTTTATCAAATAATATAGAAAAAAATTATTTTTTGATTAAACATTTACAATTATAATTAATGTTTAGGCTTAACAACTTGTGATATTTGGCATGCTTTAGATATATTAGCATCTACAAGTTCAATATGGAATTTGTGTGTAATAAGTTTAGATAGATATATGGCTGGAATTGATCCTATAGGTTAATTAAATTTAAATATTTTTTTATAAAATCGTGCTATAATTATCAAGTCAAAAGAAAGGAAACAATGTATTTTTGGTTAAACACAATTTTCTATTTTTATTTTATAGGCTTATAGTAAATCTTTTTAATTTCTGATGAAGTTTAAGGCGCCCAATTTAAGAGGCACTTGTTTTCTTTTTATCAATTTTGATGATTCCTCTAAAATGAAATTAAACTTTATTTTCATATTTCCACAAATTAAAGCTTAGCAAAAGTGCGTCGGAATTCCAATACAGCCACAATAATTTCCTAAATTATTATTCAATAATTAATTATTTTTCCAATAAAGGTTATCGTGACCGTGTTTCCAAACGTCGAATTGTTTATTGTATTTTGTTTGTTTGGATGGTCTCTGCATGTAAATAATTTAAAAAATTTTTGACAAAACTATTTCTTTAATATTTTAAAGGTATTTCATTTCCTGCTATTTATTGGTGGAGAACTTCATCCCCTCATCTCTATACTGATCAAGTAAAATTATTTCTAAAGAATTCTTTCTTCAAAATTTATTTAATTAGAAAAAATGCCTTTTTACTGATGATGCCTATTATGTTATATTTTCGTCGCTAATTTCTTTCTACATTCCTCTTGTATTAATTCTTTTTGCTTATGGACGTGTTTATTGTATTGCTACAACACATTCAAAGTCTATGAAAAGTGGAGAAAAAAGGGTGGGGGAATATTTAAAGAAATTTCTAAATTAGCTATGGCACATCTCTGGAATGTATTCCTTCTCATTCTTTGGATCGTATCCTATACTTCAACAAAGAATTCTCTTTAAATCTGGATTATTTGGAGAAAAAATATAAAAAATTTTGGAAAAACTTGGGATTTCCTTAAATATATTAGATTAAAAATATTTTAAAATTAAAATTACCAAAAATTTTTTAGATCTTGTTAAAACGTAAAAAGACTCGAAATTCTGGAAAATCAGTAAAATCAAGTCCAGAAGGCGATGGAGATTCTCCACGAAACAATTCTGGATGTTCAGATACAATGAGAATCCATTTTGGGCAAAAAAGGAATACTGTAGTCGCTACAAACAAACTTCCTTTAGTTGCTGTTTCTGATGATGTTGGGGACGGTTTTTGTGGGGGAGATAGTGAATCTACAACAGAAATACGTTGTAAATTAATTTTAAATGGAATGAATTCATTAAAAGCAGCACAATATGGAATTGGGCATAGAAAATGTTCTAGTAATTCTTTAATGTTACATGCTGCTAATATTGCTTCTCAAAATGCAAATTTTTGCAGGTGTGTTTTTGAAATATCTTATAAAATTTGTCACCATAGGACGAGGAATTAAATATTTATGTGGGGGAAAAGTACTTCTCTGACACCTTCAAAGTCAATACTTCGAAACAGAGTTGGGTTGGAAATGACGAAGGTGTCGGAAATCGGAACTGTCGGAAATCGGAAAGCAACCCAAATTTTCGGAAATCGGAAAAACCTCTGCTTCGAAAGAGAGCATATTTCTCTTGTATATTGAAAATTTCCTGAGACAAAAGAGCGCCATCTATTTTATTCAGATACTCTATCCTCTTTAAAAATAATTTAAAATTAAAAAAACATTTAAAGAGGGTCAAATCCAATGATGAAAAACTCAAGAACGGCCTCTTTCTCAATAATTGGAGATAATAAAACATTTAATAAATCTGAATGTCCAACAACTCCTTTACAAAAGAAAAGAAGCCCAACACAATTAACTAATTATTCAATGTCTATTTCTACTCCAAAATCTTCAATTGCTTCTTGGTTTAATTGTGGTGGGGAGTTGGAATTGTGCCATAATGGACAGGTGATTTTTCAAACAAATAAATACCTACTTAAATGAGAAATGAAGCTCTCTTTATGACCCGATAGAATATAAATTTTCCAAATTAAAAAACCAAATTACCGTACTTGCTTAAATGATTATACCCTACCTAATAATTACCCAAAATAATTATTTTAGCATGTTAACTATATTTTAAAATATTTTTCAGGATGTTGAACGTCTTTTACATAATCCATTAATTAAAAAATCAAATGGCAGTCCCCTACCTAATAATAATCAAAATCATCAAAGAAAAAGAATTGGAATGAGAGAGAAAAGTAGGCAAATGATTAAACAATTAAATGAACAAAGAGCAGCTAGAACATTAAGTATTGTTGTTGGAGTATTTATTTTATGTTGGACACCTTTCTTTTTATTTTCTCCAATTATTGCCTTATGTGGAGATAAAAAGGTAAAAGAAATAAATATTTTTAAATATTTTTAAATAATTTTATTTCCTATTTAGTGAATATTTGAATATTTACATATAGTATATTGTTTATTATCGAATATATAAATTAACATTTTTTTGAAAAGCTTGTTTATCTGTGACCATTTCCTTCCAGATTTTTTTTACAAATTTAAGAATATTGGGATTAATTTTTGGGCAAAACTTAACCTTCGCTTCCAATTGACTGTTGTGTCTTTTTTGGCTCAAAATCCCATTTTTAAAACCTTTCCCCAATTTTACAAAATTTCTGATTAGCCAGTTATAAACTAAAATTTAAAATAATCCCTTTAAACTTTTTTAATTAAATTAATTCCTTTAAAAAATTTTTAATCTTTAGTGCTTTGAAAACCGTGACGCTGTCTTCTCTATAATTACTTGGGCTGGCCATTTAAATTCAATGTTAAATCCATTAATTTATTCAAGATTTTCACGAGACTTCCGAAAAGCATTTAAACAAATTCTAACTTGTGAAAGAGAAAGGCCAACAAAAAAGGCTATAAAGTAAGAAGAGGGTTTTTTAAATAAAATTTTTTTAAAATTTTTTAGAAGCCCTTTAAATATTGTTCTTGCACAATTAAATAGTATGGCAATGATTGCTCCCCCTCCAATTGATAGTAATACTAAAACTGTAAATGAACAACAAAATGCTAAATATACAAACAATTCTTTATCAGTAGATTCTGATAATGATAATCAAAAATTAAATAATTTAGATAACAGATAGTAGTTATTAATTAATATAAACTCTCATTATTAGAGACTTTTTGAAATAGCCGAAAAAAGAATGAAAATAGGAGAGATGTTGTTAAGTTCTCGATGAAAAGATTTTTTAGAGCTTTGGGACTTTAAATTGTTTTATTTTCCAATTTAAAATAATTTTTGGTACAAATTTAAAAAATTTGGGAGTTGAGTACTCGTATAAAGCTTTTTTGATTAACAACCAACTCAATTTAAGCAACATTTTCTTCCTGTTACTTTTGTTGCTACTAATGAGAGTTTTCGTGTATTTTTAAAATTTTATTCTTTTCTTCACATTTTTTAGATATTTAAAAATTTAAAGAAATTACCTATTTATACAAAAATGACATCAAAATTAGGAAAAGGAGGAAGCCAAAAAACTTTTTTAGAAAAAAACATTTTTACTATTAATGCAAAAATCAAAATTGCCAAAACAAAATTTATTACTATTTAAATTTTATTAGAATGGGTAAAGGGGGAAATGATGTAAATTCTGATAAAAGAGGTGAAGAAATGTAAAAAATTTTGAAATAAAACCTTTAAGTTGAGGGCTTTATTTCAAACATAAATTAATTATTTACTATTTTAACTATTTTTTTTTGTTATATTTACCTCAAGTTTTTTCACTAAATATATTTTTAGATTAAAATAAATAAATAAAATATTAATTAATTATTCTCTTAAGTATTTTTTAAAATTAATTCAAAAATAAATAAATAATTTTTTTTAATTTACAAAAATTTCTAAATTTTAGCAATTGCTACATTTATTTTTAATATTTAAAACTTCTATAAAAATATAATTATTTGTTGTTGTTGTCAATATATTCTTTGAATTATTTTTATTTAACTTTAAAATTAAAGAAATATCTATTTTTGTTCTATTTTTGGCTGGTTTCTGATCCAATCCAAAAAACCAAACATAACTTTTGAAGAAATTATAAAATTAATTTTTTAATTAATCTAAAACATACGAATGTTTCCCTTTTAGCCAGGGTCTGCCAACAAAACATTTTTGTTTTTCATTGTTGAAAATGAATGGTAAAATCTTTAAAATTTTATTTAATTAATGAAAAAGTTGAAAAATAAACTGGCAACAATTAAATTTTAATATAAAAAATGCCTACATTCATTTGACATTGCCCTCCTTCCTCTAAAAGACAAAGAAAGACTTTTAGTCCCCCAACTTTTTCCTTTGTTTTGACATAATAATAGAATTGAGTACATTCATTCTCGTCCATAATTAATGATTTTGAATGGATATATTTTTCGGTTTTAGTTAATATTGGAAAGTATTTACTAGTTTTGTTTAATATTTTTGTAGTAGTTTCTTCTCCAATGCCAAAATAGCCATATTTATCTTTAAAAAATATTTATAGTTAAACTGATCAGATATGAATCCAATTTGAGAATTTTTTAAAACTATGTATTACTTTCCTTATACTACCCATGATTTATTCTATTGACAACTTTGTTAGTTTGTAGATACTAGGGATTAGGGTTGCCAAAATGGACCGACTCGGACCGAAAGATCGAGCCGGGCATAGGATATTTGGCCTGATAAAGACTCGTACGGCCCGACTCGATAAAAATGAGGCCCGAAAAAATGACTCCACCGTCGGCCCGACTCGAAAATGTCTACCCTAGTAGGGATATTACTGTCCCTTAGAGAAATTCGAGAAAATAGTTGGGAATATTTATGTTTATAGGATTTGTTCTTTATCAAAATTCATAAAAGAATTTTTTTAAATAGTACCTTTATTTGTTGTTAAATTTTCTCTTTCCTTCTCACAAATTTCTTTACAACTTTTTTCATTTTCAAAATAATTATTCGAATTTAGTTCACTAACACATCCATTATACCAAAAAGGCCGACAAACATTGTAATTCTGATCAAAAAAGAATGAAATTTTCCAAGGAAATTTCCCACAATTTTTTGTCAAATTTATATCAAAAACTTCAAAACAAGCCTTCTTTTTAAAATAATTATTTATGTTTTCTTCATTTATTTTTTCTTTTATTTTTAATTTATTCTTAACTTGTAAATGTTCTCTTATTTTGTGATTTTTTTCTTTTAAACATTTATCTTCTTTTAGCCATTTTAATTTTGTTTGTTTATCTTTCTTCTTTTTGTCAACACCTTGTGGTTGATTTTTTAAATTTAGTTTAATTCTGTGAGGGTGTTGGAGATACTGAAATTGTATTCTATATACTTAAAAATTAGTAAAACATTTTTAATGAGAGTTATTTTAAATTTAAGAGAAATATTAAAATTCTCCTATGATAAGGAATTAAATTACATCGTTTGTCCTTCCTTCACAAATTTGTTGGCATTCAATTAAATTATTAAATAAATTTCTAGGCCTCTTAAAATAATTATTTAAATCATTCAAATTATTATTTCCAATTCCATTCATTATTTCCTCCCTAAAACAACTTGCATCCATCCAAAATGGTCGACATCTTAAAATATTTGAGTCAAAAAAGTATCGTTGTTTCCAAATTCCTATTGCACAAGGCCGTCTAAGGGAGTGATCAAAGGGTTCTAAACAATGTTGTGATGCTTTTTGGGGAGGTTGTGCTTCAAAATTTTTTTAAAATTTTGAAATTTTAAAAAATCAAACTCGAAATCCTATTCGTTTGTAGATAAAAGTCATTCCAGTTGTTCATTCCTTCCTCTCTTCCATCTAAAAATTGTTTTTGCCCTTCCAAGTTTAAATAATTGCCGCAAAAAGATTCGCAGCTCAAAAATTGGGAAAAATGAAAATTAAAAAAATTATTCTTTAATTACTTGTTGGTCTAGAAAAAAGTTTTGAGCATCTGCTAATTGACAACCACCATACCAAAATAGGCGACAACGTCCTGAATTTATGTTAAAATACCAGCGAGCTTGCAAATTATTTTCATTTCCATTTACCAAACATTGGTGCTCGTATCGACGATCAAATGGTTGTGCACAAATTTCTAGAAAGGTGGAGGAAGAAATTTTGGTGGTCCCTCTTTATAGTAAACTCTCTGAATTCCCAATTCAGATTGAGAATTTCCTTATTTCTGTCTTTATTTCCAATGAGTATTATTTATTTTTCGAATCTCAATTCTTAAAAATCATAAATCAGGAAAAGTACCTTGTTTACAATTTATACGTCTTTTTAAGATAAAAATTGATTTTAATTAAAATAAAACACACTTTGGTCTTTTGTACAGTTTAAGCCGCTACCGGCATATCCAGGTTTACATTCAAATAATTCATTAAATATTTCATTATCACTATTTGTATTTTTACCTTTAAATTAATTAATTTATTTTATTCTAAAATTAAATGCTTAACGATTCTGAATAGAAAGTTTTGCAATTATTTTAGTTTTTCGGTGTTTATGTTGTTTAGGTGAACAACGTTTTCGACATTTTCGTTTATTAAGAAAGCGATTTCGATTTCCCCCACAACCACTATAAATAAATATTCTTTATTTGTTTTTAATTTTATAAAAGAATAGCTTGAAGGAATTGTGTAACTCTCAAAAAATTAATTTTTCGGCTTCACAGAACTTTATTTTAAATAAATTTTAATTTAATTTTTTTTAAAAACGTCTTTCTAAGTGTATTCCTTTTTTAGAGAGAACCGACAATTAATTAATACTTAAAGGGCAGCCCAATTTTTAGGGGATATTAAACTATAATATTAATCATTAATTACGTGTAAAAGAACTTGCTACATTGTCCACCTTCCACATCCCAATAAAACCTAGGTAATTTTCTAGAGCAATTTCCATAATTTAAGGGTTGCTAAAAATATTTATTTTTATTAAATTTTTGTTTATGAACAACCTTGCAAATAGCAATTTTATTTATTGTGCTAAAAAGTTGTGGATGGATGTCAGGTTTTATTTCAATTGGGTGAAGAGTATAAGTTTCATTTGCAAGAATAAAGTAATTTATTACGAAAGAAATTAAGTTTAATAAAATAATAAAATTAATAAACATTTATTTAAGTATATTATTTACCTATTATAAAAAATATTTTAATAGCTCTTATAATTTAAATTCCCTTAATTATGTATTATTATTATTTTAATAACAATTTGTTGTTTTGTTCTAAACTGCTATTTCCCTAGCAGTGTAATTTAAAAATCAGAGCTTGAAAAATAATTTCATATTTTTTAGTTACCTATATCCAACAATTAAATAATACTAGATTTTCAAATAATTAAACAAAAATAAATTTTAGATTTTTATAAATTAATTATTTTAACAAAATATTTAAATAAATTTTTTTGTTGTTTTATTTTTTAAAAATAAAATAAATATGTATTCTTCTTTATATATACTCTTGTTTTCTTCAATTGGGATAAGTTTGTTCAAAAAAGTTTTAGAATGGAAGGCTATTTAATTCCCTTTAGGGAATTAAAAACAATTTTTGCTTCAATAAGACTCGGCGGGATACAAAAACAGAAAAAACATAAAAACATATAAAAATGCTTCCACGTTTAAATTTAAAGTACAATTTACAAAAAAGACGATAAATTAGTTTCTAGAGAATATTTAAAATAATATTTGGAAAACTTTTATTTAAAAAATGAAAACAAAACGAAAAAATAATTTTATAATTATTTTTTCACAAAATCAAAAAGTAGTAGTGATAATTTATAAAAATTTTAATATTGTTTTAACTTGGTCTATGATAGGTCCTATCATGTACTTTGATTATATTTTTAATTGGAACAATTTAAATCAGACTTGCACATGGATACGGATATGGATACAAATAATATCAAAATGCCTGCGGATATCCGTCTGTATCCGTCCGTATCCGCCGTAAATATCCGGATACGGATACCAAGATCAGTATCCGTGTGCAAGTCTGATTTAAATTACATTTTCTAAAAAATATGATTATCTATATCGACTTTAGAATCAAAACTAAAAAATAAAAATTTAAAAATTTCTATGTATTGAAGGCTGAGATAAAAATTTTGAAATGAGGTTTAATTATAATTACCGATATTAGGCTAAAATTCTTCATTAGATACTATTTTTTAAGATTTTATTTAGCAAATCTCAGTTATTCTCACAATTTTGTTTAATTAGCTTAATTTATAAATTTTTATATACAGAATATTGAATAAAGTATATATTTTGAAGTCGTAATTCCCGAAGTCGTTGAATTCTCCAAAAAACTTCAGGAATTTCCGATTTTCGGGAATCGGGAATTTTTATTTATAATTATTTTATTTACAAATACTAGTTTTGTAAGTAATAAAAATAAAATATCGGATTTATGCACCATTCTTGGAAGGATTTTATTTTTTAAACTCTTTTATTTTAAGACAATCATATGAACAGATTTCGCTAAAAAATAACTTTTTTTTTAAAAATAACTTCTTTCTAAATAATCTATCAATTCAAATGTTTTTTTAAATAAAATTTAACTAATTAGCATTCTTATATATTTTTAGATTTTTAGAATAATTTTTAAATGATTTTAAGCTAAAATGGGAAATAAAATTCTAAAATTTTTAATTAATATTTCTAATTTTAGATTTATATTGAAACAATATAAATAAATTATATTTTATTTTCCTATATAGACATTATTTATAAAAAGAGCCGAGAATTAAATTTCTAATTATTATAATTTTTTAAAAGATGTGATTCTCTTAAAATAAAATGTAATGAGCATTTTTTAAAATGTTTTTTAAATAAAATTTAAACTTTATTTGTTTCTCTTCAATGTTCCTTTTCAGACTAATTCTTTTCCTTATAGTCTAATATTTTCGTATCCTTATATTTAAGAATCAATTATTGTTTCAAAAATGATTTTTCTATCTGACAAATTTTTTCTGAACATGGCCCCAATTTTCAGCCAACCTTAGTATAAACAATATATTTTCACACATGTTTGTATATGCAATTTAGTTTTTGCTTTTTCTAACAAATAACATTTTATTTAAATTAAAGGTTTATTTTATTCTTTACTTATTATTTTCTGATATTCTATCTTTTAAATTCATAGTTATTATAAATTTTATTTTTTTAATTGTTCACGCAACAAGGTTTCCATGGCTCCTAAATTTCTTTTGAAAATTCGCACAAAAGTCAGAGCTGACGTTTGAATTGGTTATTATAGAAGCCTTTTGAGGAAAGGCCAAAGAAAGAGGAACAGAACGGCCTCACGTCTTTAAGGCTAAAAACACCTTAAGGCACAAAATCTTTTTTTAATCTAGCTACCTATTTCTCTCTCACAAAATATTATCATGTATGTTCTTCGCATTAAACTAAAAGGCGAATTATAATTGCGGACAGATCCATACGGATTATGAATTGAGGACTTGTTGTATCCTTCAAATAAAATCTTTTGTTTAGCTTCAGGAAGGCTGTAATATGTAGTTACTGGCCGTTTCTAATTAATTAATGGGGTTGATCTAGTTTCTATTAAATTTAATTTATCTAAATATCACCTCTGTACACAATAATTTCCCTTAACTATCCAGTACTGTAATCCTTAAATTTCAACCAGAAAGTGTCTGCTAACTAAAAAAAATATCAATTTCGTCAATTATATTTATTCTTCTAAAAGGTCAGCAAAAATCAGAACACAAAATTAATTTATATATTTTCGTTTATTTTTTCAGTACGCCCACTCATTTGCCCTTAACAAATACCTACATACTTGAGAATAAATTACATAGACAGCTGCAAAAAACAGAAAATATTGTATTTGTGCGTGTGTATTTTTTAACAGCTTTTCACTTTTAAACAAAATATTTGTTTGTCTTTACTTAAATATATTCTCATTAAATATTCAAAAAATAAAATAAATGGCACCAAAAGGAAATAATAATAATAATATAGCTTCTCTTATTCCACTTAAAATTATACCTGGACAGAATTTAACAACTTCAACATTTGAACCACAAAAACCTCAAAAGTATTTTTTATTAATTTAAAAATTAAAATTTGCAAAAAATGTTTGAAAAATCCTAATTTAATTTTTTTGAATAAAAATGCCTGAAATTGGCTGTAAATTTGATATTTTCTTAATTAAAATTAAATTAATTTTTATAAAATATTCCAAGAAATAAAATAATTATTATATATTTTTATATATCTATTTTGTTTAAATTCACAACTAAAAATAAAAATTATTAAATATTTTTTTATTTTTCAAACAATTTCTCAACGTTAAAATTAATTTTATTTTTATCTCAAAATATTCTGCAACCTTTTTTTAAATTATTTTTTTTATAAATAAATATTTAATTTGTTCTGCATACATAACATTTAGCTGCTAAAAGCTTTAATAAATTAATATTTATTTCTTTGTTTCTATTTTCTATATTTGGAAAACTTTCCCGTAAACAAATAAGAATAATAAAATTATTTCCTTTACCATTCAAATAAAAATTAATAGTTTTTAAAAATAATTAGATAAACAAGAGAAAAGAAAATAAAAAAATATTTGCATTATTTTATAGTTGGGTGTTAAGCGTTTTTCGTCATTCAGATCCAGAAAAGTCCATATCTCTGGAAATTTTCTGTTTATATTGAATCCGAATATTCACAGGTCTCCAAATATTTAGTAACTAGTTAGGTTACCTAGTTTATTAGGTTATCTAGGTTACCTATTCCAAATCTATTATTTCAAATTTACTTTAATATCTTGCGGGATTCCTGTCCCCAATCCAGCACTTTTTTAATTTACGGAATTTTGCGGGATTTATCCCGCAATTTTGAAGTGGGAAGGAATTGCTTTTTTATGAATTTTTACAAAATAATTTTAAAATATTCTTTTAAAAATTAATTTTTTTAAGAAATCTAAAACAACAAAAACAACAAAAAATGATACTTCCCAAAACAGAAGGAAAACACAAAATTTTAACAAAAAAATTGACTGATGTATTAGATAATCGTCCTTTAAATAAAACTTTTACTATAGCAAAAAGTTCGAATAATATAAATAATGAAGATGATAAATTTAACAGAAAAAGAAGTAATAGTTTTGATTCTGATTTTGTTGATTTTGGAAAAGGTGCTTTTTTTATTTGTTAATTAATCTGTTCTAAAATTAGATTTATTTTTTTTATTAAATATTTTTATTTGATTGACTTGTTTTGACAAATAAAAACACCCTTTAAAATTAAATTTAATAAATAAATTATTTAGTAAATAAATAAACGTCATTTTATTTTTTTTAAATTTTTAAATAATTTTGAATTTAAATTCATTAAAAAATTAAATTTAAATTTTAGGCGGAACATTAAGAATTAGAGTAGAAAAAACTTGTTTTGCAATGGATTGGGGAAGTAAGGATTTAATAAAAGGAAGAAAATCAGGAAATAATATTAGTCCAAATAATTCAAAACAAAATAAAGAAAAATCTGAAAGAAGAGAATTAAATAAAAATAAGGATTCGAATACTCCAAAATTGCCATCTTTGGAAGGATTTTTGCCTGGAAGGACTTGCTGTCAACTTCAATTTTGTAGATTTTCTAATTTGGAATTGCTTAAATACAAGAGGAATTTAATGAATTAATTTTTGTATTTTTAATGCCTCAAAAATATATTTTTTAAATTAAATGTTTTGTATTAATATTCACCTCAATTCTTTTAAAATTTTGTAAATAAATCTGTTTAAAATTATTTCTAACTTTAAAAAATTTAGCAGCAAAAAAGCAAAATAAAGCAAAATAAGAATAAGGTTCGAACGCTGTCAATGAAAATGACTTATATTTTACATATTTGACGTTATCGATATTTGACGTTATCTTTTTCAAAATTTGTATACGCTCCCCTCTGTTTCAGACATCTTAAAGTCGCAACTAAAAATTCTTTGGTTTATTTTTCTGAACAAAAAAAGAATTTTTATTTAGCCAATTAAGAGAATTAAAGATTTAGAATTATCAATGTAACTTACCTAAATTAAAAGAAGTTTACAACAATAAATCTAAAATAAATAGAAAATTAATGTAAAAATTTTTTTCCATATTAAAAAAACTTAAAAGTTAAAAAGCTTTATTACTCTTTTTAGAACATCTATTCAAATTTATTTTTCTTTTTATTTTATAAATTTCTTTAAATCCTTCTTTTATTTAAAAATTGGATTACGCAAATTTAGGATTTTTTCAGTTCGTTCTTTTTTAAAAAGTAAACAGACTTTTCAAAATAAATATTTTTAAAAATGCATTTATTCACCTTCTGGGTTATTTAAATTTTAAAATTATTCTTTTATTAAAAATTTAACAAAATTTTAATTTAACAAAAAGTAATAAAAATCTATCATAATTAAATAAATAAGTATTTTATATAAATTTATTTTAACTTTTTTAAATAAATATTCTTTTGTTTTGAATCAATTTTTGTTTATAATTTTTTTTATACTCTCAAAAATTATTTCCAACAGAGAATTATTAAAAAAACTTTATGAATTAAAAAAATTATTTATCATTTTTTCAACATTCCTTAATATAGTAGTATAGTATTTTTTGTAATTTTTGAAACAAAAAAATATTATTTTAAAAATTTACCTAAAATATATTTATTTTAACTTTTTTACTACAAGATTATTGCAAAAAATTGATTTATTTTAAAAAATTAACAAAACTATCAATTATTCCTTTACTTTCACGCATAATTATTGAGCAATTATTTAACCAATATTTTAATTTAATTTATTAAAATTTAATTATTATTTTTTTTGATTTTTAATTAATTTTTGATTGGTATTTTTATCTATTAATTAACACTTTCAAAAATTATTGTAATTTAAATATTATCACAGAAACTAATTTCATGTCTTTAAAGCAGGGCTTCGATCTCGAATTTTTTAAAATCCGCAATTTTGATCGAAAAAATCCGCATTTGATATGAAAAATCCGCAAAAAATGATCAAACACAAAAATTGAATTAAAATCATTTATGCGTTATATTTTTTGAATCTAACAATTAAATTGAGAAATTTTTTCACTACTAATGACTATCTTATTAAAATCCGAACAATTAAATGAAAAATTACAGCTGACTTGAGCCAATGCTTTCACCATTTTGCGGATTTTGGAGGATCCTTAAGCCAAAAAATGACATTTTATCCTAAAAACTACAAGAAATACAAAAGATCCTCATAATCTTCAAAAGACCACAAAAATCCGCAAATCCGCATTTTAAAAAATAATCCTCATCGCCCTATCAAAAAACCACAAAATGAGGAAAAATCCGCAGAAATCGAAGCCCTGCTTTAAAGGTTTTTTTGTTGTAAATTCTAATTTTAATATATCTCGATTGAGGTTATCCGATGATAAAATTATATTACAAATTGGACTTAAACAAATCTCTTAATTAATACACACAAAAACATCCATTAGAATCTAAAAATTAGTAGTTTTTTTATGTCAATATTACTCTCTGTCATCAAATATTCTTAAAAGATTTTTTGGAGAACATAATAATTCAATTTATTTTTAGGCAAAGGACATAAAAGTAAAAAAAGATGTTAGGGAATGGCCGAAAAGTTGAGAGAGGTCCATCCGTGACGAGATAAAATTATTATTTTTATTTTTAATGGAAAAAGGAAAGGAAGGCAAAAGTGGCATTTTCCTCCCATTCAATCATATTATTATTTTTTATGTAAATAGTGACAGACCGATGGCTATCTTCTGAAAGTTTTTTGCATGTTTTCTACATTGAGTATTGAAATGTTGATTATACAAATTTTATATAAAAAATTTATTTTAATCTATTCGTACTCCTAACGTCTAAAATTTTAAACATCTAACCAATTTTGCGAATCAGAGAATTCGGTAAAAATAAATATGTACGTGTCCGATAATTTTTTTATCTTGAAATTCGCAATTTCAAGATTGCAATTTTAAATTGAAAAAAATTTAACAAAAATATTTCAGTAGAAAATAGCTAAAAATGCTATATAGCCATGTAACTTTATTAATGCTAAGAGTTATGGATGTTGTTACTAAAACATCAGTCCAGCAATCTGCAAGAATGCTTGTTGCAGAAATTCCGGGTGATATTCAAGTAAAGAATTTTGAACTTTTTAATACATATACATAATAGAGATTATATAATTGTTAATAAAATTAATAAAATTTATTTAAAATTAAATAAAAATTACAATAGTTAAATTTTAAAAGATTGGTGCTCTTTTCCCAATGCATCGTCAAATAGCTGGTGCCGAGGGGTGTGGTGCTATTTGGGAACAATATGGTTATTTAGCAATTTATAAAGATATATACATCGTTATTAATTATAAAGGGATTCAACGTGCTGAAGTAGCAATCCTTACAATTCAAGAATTAAATAAAATACTTCCATTCCGACTTGGAATAAGTATTCGAGACTCTTGTTGGACAGAAAGAATAGCGATGGAACAAGTTTTATTTAAAAATATTTTTTTAAATAATTATTTAATCAAAAAAAGACAATAGCATTTTTGAGAGAGGGTGTTACTCAATGTTCTTGTTGCCAAACCGCTGGGTGCCAAAAGAAGGCAAACCCTGTTGTTGCTATCGTTGGCCCTGCAAAGTCTTCAACTACCATAGCTGTACAGAATCTTCTTCAAGTCTTTCGAATACCTCAGATTGGATATGCAGCGACCACTACAGATTTAAGTGATAAAGAACAGTTTGGATATTATCTTAGGTATTATTTTGAGACAAAGCAACTTACAGATATATAGATTTCCTAAATGATTATTTTACCAAATACCCCGTTTATCCTGGCGATATGCATAAAAACTTTACAGAGTTGTGCCTTCCGACGCCTGGCAAGCTATGGCTATCAGCCAACTTTTAATGCATTTCGGGTGGACTTATATTGCTGTTGTTTATAGCGCTGGTAATTTAAAAAATATATAAAATTAAGAATATTTTGTTTGTAGGAAATTATGGGGAGAAAGGATTTGAAGCAATGGAGCGCCTTACACACGCCCCGGGTATTGATGTTTGTATAGCACATGCACAAAAAGTGAAAACTATGGGGGAGAATGAAGAATTTGAGAATGTACTTCTTGTATTAAATGAATTAAATCCTCGTCCTAAAGTGGTTAGGAATTGCCAAAAAATTATAAGAAAATTAATTGGTTATTTAAAGGTTGTTTGTTTTTGTGAGGGAAGAAGCTTAAATAAACTATTCCAAGCTCAAAAAGCATTAAGAATGGGCAAACGCTCTTCCATAACTAATTATAACAATACAACATTTGATAAAGGGATAAAACGTATTGAGGCTTTTCAATGGATTGGAAGCGATGGATGGGCGGATAGGCGAATTTTTTATTTTATTAAAATATAATATTATTAAAACTTTAAATTTAAATTCTCTGACTTATAAATAATTGATCTTCAAAAAATTTTTAAACAATTTATTCCTGTAAATTATAAAGTTTCTAATGAAAAACAACATGAACTAACTACCAAAATATAGTGGTATAAATTAACAGATATTTTAAGAAACGGATATAATATTTCTAAATTTATATGATTAAATTTATTTTCTAACTTTAAAGCTAATTCAATTTTTATTTCCAAATTTTTATTACAGACTAGATGTAGTTGAAGGCGTTGAAACTGAGGCTGCCGGAAGCTTCTCTTTCCGTATTCACTCTCCTCGAGTGGAAAAATTCGAGCCATATTATTATTCGCTAGAACCGGCTAATCAAAGTATAAAAAATCCTTGGTTTAGAGAATTTTGGCAACAAAAATTTAAATGTCTTTTAACCGTTCCTAAAGATGATACTTTCTCTGAACTTTGCGATGTTAGTTCTCAGAATTTATCTGTTGGCTATGAACAGGATCCAAAACTTAGTCAGGTAAAGAATAATTTGAATTTCAGATTCTTTTACAAAATTTAAATTTTATTTAACAATTTCGTCAATTTAATTTAATTACATAAGAAAGATACATAAATTGTCAGTACATTTTATCGACATCCAAAAATACTCAGAAACAATTCTCAACTTCTCCAAAACGGAAAGATCGTGAAACTATCATTTATTATAAATAAATTCTAACTAAAATACATCATATAGAGTAAATATGTAAAATAGAAGGCAATTGAAAATACCTTTGTTAAAACATATTAATTTAGTGATCAAATCTTTTTCTTAAATTAAAGTACAATCAACAATTTAAATCATTCTTATTTTTTCAGGTTATGAATGCTATCCGAGTAGTTGGGTAAGCCCAAAAATATTTTTCCAAAATTTCAACATTGAAAAAATTTTTAAAACAAAAATATTAAAGATATGCCTTGCGAGATATGTATAACGATAAATGTCAATCAACAATTTTAAAACAAAATAAATTAAAAACAAATATTAACATTTCCTTTCCCACATCTAACGCTGCGTTATTTAATGCTCATTTTGGTTTACCTTGTCCAGAAATGGAAACAATTAATGGAACTTTATTATTCAGGTATTTAATTTAATAAAAATATTTTTAATTTAAAATGAAGATATATGATGAATGTTAGTTTTGAAGATGAATTTCAACAAGAAATATCGTTTGATGAGAGTGGAGATCCTCCTGCTTGGTTTGTAACTTTATTAGAAATTTGGGTGGATAATGACTGGCATTCACGTATTTTGGCATCCATGTTGAATAGTTTTTAGGCGCACAGATCATGACAATAAGTAAAGATCAGGCTACTTTATGCACAGATCTATTGTAACTCCATAATATCGTATCACGGCCCTCCCATTTCCCCTGTTCTAGGAATTATATTTCAACATTATTTTCTATCCTACATTAAAAAACATTTTTTTGTTAAAGGTATGATATTCTCAACTATGTTGGATATGATGGTTTTCGAAAGGCTGGAGATTGGAAAAAGGGTAAACCATAAATGTATTTTAAAAATTAATAAAAAAATTTTTTTATTTCTAGGAGTTGCTGGAACTTTTAAAGAAGAAATGGGTGCAGGCTTTAAGAGTTCTGTTGCACATAAATTAAAAATGAAAAATAGAGAATTAATGTTTTATGATAAAACATCAAAAATGCCTGAGTTTGTTTGAAAAATAAATAAAATTTATATTTTAATTATTATTGTTCAGGTCAGTATGTAGTAAACCTTGTAGTTTTGGACAGAGAAGAAGGTTATTTATTAAAATATTATGTATATACTATAAGCAGCTAATTATAAAATTGGAAGTTTATTAAGATATTTTTTGGTTGTGAAAATAATACAAAAATTTTAGTACTGAAAAATTAATTGAAAAAATTATATTTAGCATGAACTAACATTATTAAGCAAGTTAAATTAATTATAGAATTCTTTAAATAAAATCTTTAAAAGAATCTTTAATTTAATAATTTTATATAAATTAAAGACAAACAACAGCTTGTTGCTGGATTTGTGAATCTTGTGCTGAGGGCGAGATTGTTAGAAATAATCTTTGTCAAAAATGTCCTTTCGGGGAGTGGCCTGATTCCGAGAACCGAACAAGTAATGATACACTTATCTAAATTAAATTTAATTCAAAACAGTTTGTCTTCGTTTACAACACGAATATCTGGAAATAACGGCTTCAATTGCCCCAATGATTGCTATTGCTTTTGCTACTTTAGGAATTATTTGTGCATCTTTAGTTATCTTATTGTTTCTTTTACACAATTCCACACCTGTTGTTAAAGTAAATAATTTTTAAATTTAGAAAAAATTATTATCTGGATTTATGTAGTTAACTATTACTATACTTACATATACAGTTTTAAAATATAGCACAGGAATTTTTCATGACTTTCTCCTTCATAAATTTCAGAAGTTTTGGTAATTTTTACGACAAGAATATATAGAAATAACAGTAAAGTAACGTTTGCAGAAGTTAAGGTCGAGGAACTTGAAATCACAACATTTTTAAGCATAATTTCGAGAACATTAAATCAAAAATTTTGAAATTCTTAGTGGAGTTGCATAAATGATATTTATCAAGATTTTAAATTCCTTGCCCAATATAAACGCACAGACGCAAAATTCACACAAACTTTCCCATTTTTCACTGTAAAATAAATAAATTTTAAATTAAATTTTAAAGGCAACAACAAGAGAACTTTCTTATATAATTCTTGGAGGAATTGTTGCAGGATATTTATGCAGTTTTGCTTTATTAGCAAGGCCATCATTTATTGCTTGTTTCTTTTCTCGAACACTTCCACCTATAGCTTTTGCTAGTATTTATTCAGCACTTTTTACAAAAACAAATAGAATTGCAAGAATTTTGGCTGGAAGTAAAAAAAGAATTTTAACTAAAAAGCCAAGATTTTTGAGTACTTTTAGTCAAGTAATTAATTATTTTATAAAAATTTTTTTCATATGAAATTAAAAAGGTATTAATTACTTGGACATTAGTTGGTATTCAATGCATTCTTGTTGCTATTGGACTTGTAAAGGAATTCCCAAAAGCGAGTTTTGATGAAAATTTTGCTCCTGTATGTTTTTCTTATTTTGAGAATATGTACATATAATGGGAATGACAAACGTATAGAAAATTCTTACTAAAGCAATTTTTAGATTTAAAGGATGTAACAGTCAAAAATTAAAAGGGGTCGGAAAAATTTAGAAATAATCTAGACAACAAGGATATGATCCTTCGACAATACTTTTAAGGTTTACATTAGGGCCGGTCGCTACCGCGGATTCCGGACTGCGGTTTGCTTTATATAATTGCTGAGTTTTTTGCAATTGAGTTTGCAGATAAACTGCGAGTTGCGGACTTTATAAAATTGAGGATTGCTGCTTTGTATATTTTTCCGATTGCGATAGCCCTTGTTTTTATATTGTAGGAAATAAATTTAAATAATTAAGAGAAGAATGGTTCTTACATGTGCAATTTCCACAATGGCATTTATGGCACCTTTTGCTTGGAATTTTATTCTTGTATTCTAAAAATATTAAAAAAATATTTTCTTTTACTTTTTTATGTTTTGTTCTGCACGTTATATGCCTTCAAAACAAGAAACTTACCTGAAAATTTTAATGAAGCAAAATTTATAGGATTTACTATGTATGTCAATTAAATAAAATTTTTTCTAAAGGTTTAAGTATTTATTTAAAGGTATTGTACTTTAGTAACTTGGTGTGCATTTGTTGTACTCTACGTTAACTCTCTTAATAAAGTTATTTTTTTAAATTTCAAAATTAAGTTAGACTAGAATTTTTTTTGAGTTTTTATCAAGTTTGCAGAGCCAAGCTTTACTAAATTTAAATTTAAAATTCTCAAAAAATTTTTATCAAAAATAATACTCGTCTCTTTACGAGTGCCTAAAATTTATTAAAAATATAATTTTAAAGGATTATTAAATTTAAATAATTTAAAATTTTTATTTTTCTTTCAGGCCCTCACTGCCAGCTTTACATTTTCTCTATCAGCATCAATAGCTTTATCTCTACTTTTCTTCCCCAAATGTTTTATAATTTTATTAAGACCAGAAAAAAATGTTAGATCATCATATACAACAACAAAACTTATTCGTTGCCATTTTGGTAATGCTCCAAGTACTTTTACTGACAGCAAACATGGAATTTCTTTTCTTTCAAAAACAAGAAATAGTTCACAGTCATTATCAATTGGGGCAGGTTCTTGTCCAACAAGAACAGCTTCTTTACATGTTGTTAATCAAAATAATATTATTAGTAGTGGTGGAGGGGGTGGAGGAGGAGGAATTTCAAATTTATCTGGAAGTTATTCTATTGGAAATCAGGCAACAAAATTTTTTAGTTCTATAAAAATTAGGAGAGTAATCTATTAATTGAATTAAAGGGCTAATAGTTCTGAAAAATTCTGCAGATATCCAGAACATTATCGAAGAACCGAATCGGAAGATTCTTAGTTTTTCTATTAAGAGGAACAGCTAACCAATTATAAAAACCCCAAATATTTTTTGGGTTTCTATATGTATATATATAAATAATAAAATTAGACAAATAATAAATTAATTCTTAAAATAAATTAAAAAGAAAATTCCCTTTGAAAATATTGCCCTTTGATAAATGCAAAATATTGCCCTCAAAATAATAACTTTTTTATCGAATTTCGCTTTATCTATTTTTCCTGTACGTTATTTTATCATATGCTCGCATGAGATTTTGTTTGCATGTGATTTTTATATTTATTAAAAATCACATGGATTTGCGCGTGTGATTAATCACACATACAACGCATGTGATTAATCATATCTACAACCATGTCAGACTAAAACACGGAACGGACAAAACACGGTCAGACAAAACACGGACTTTAAAAATTTTAAGCATTTAATACTTTAATCTTGTTGAGATTCTTAGAAAATTTTGATTCTAAATTAGGCAAATAATAAATTAATTCTTAAAATATTTAAAGATTATTTATTAATTAAATAGCTTTCTGATAATAAATCATCTACATGTTCTCAACATTTACCTCATCACAGTCCACGAAGAGTAAATATGCAAACTCAAACAGAAGTTTCCTCAATAGCTTTCTCCAATCAAACAACTGGTTTTGGTTCCCGAATTACTCGAACATTTTCTGTTATTGGAGGCGTTGCCGGAAGTAGCGGTGGAAATGAAGAAAGGGGATTAAAAGGATCTCCTGTTGGGAAAAAAGAAAATAAATTAAGTAAAGTTGAAAGGTTTGGAAGAAGTGGTGACATTAGGGAAAGGAAAAATAGGAGAAAGACATTGGATGATGATGTTTTACAATTAATTGAGTCTTGTCGAAGATACCAAGCAAGTTTACATATTTAATATATTCATTAATTCATGATCACATTTTAAGGATGAACGTATATTAATCAATCCTACAACTATCGGAAATTTATTATTAGAAGAAGCGCCAGAAGATGTTTTGAGTGAACCAGAAGGAAGGGGTGAAATTGTCTCAGAGATGTTAGCTGGTACTATTCGTGGATTGGCACAAACAGTGTCTAGAACAGCCACGAGTGGAATAAAGGTATTGTTTCTATTTAAGAGTATCTCTAATTATTTTCCTACTTTTAATTCATAATAATTTCCATAGTCTGAAGAAATGAAAGGAACAACATATTCGCTCAAGCAAAAGCTTGAAAAAGAAGACGATTCCACAAGTTCTCCTGAATTAGCACCGGTCTCTTCATTGCCCACTCGTTCATCAATTCGTTCTGCTGGTGGAAGAGGGGTTAATGAAATGCATGTTGATTTTGCTTCTGTAATTGAAAGTGATAAACAAATCAAAAAACTAAAGAATCATTCGGAAGAAGTTAAAGAACAAAAAATACTAGATAAAACAGGAATGGGAGAGGACAGCTTTGAAAACGTATATCTTTATTCATTTACCAAAATATTCATATAAACTAAATCTTGGGAGATAACATATTTTATTTTAGGCATTTAATATTTTAATATTGTTGAAATTCTTAGGATAAACATATTAAAACGAAACAAATAAAATAAAAAAATATACATTAAAACAAAAAAACATATTAAGCAATAAAGTCATAATTCAAAATATAGAAAGTTTTTAATTTTTCCAAGTCTCAGTTCACTATACAATAAATAAAATTCCAAAAAGATGAATAATTTTTTTAATTTTAAAAAAAATTTTATTAACAAATACTTTTAAATAAAAATATTTTAGTTATTGCGCAGCAAAGGCTTCAATCCCGTTCAATTTAGCAACCCTACACAACTATAATAAAAATGTGATCTCAATAAAAATTTCTAGGAATATTTTTGATTATTTTTTAGAAAAATATTTTATTTTTAAGTTTTAATAAAAGTTTTTTCCTAACAGAAAAATTATTCATATATGCTCGTATGTGATTTTGTTTGCATGTGATTTTTATATTTATTAAAAATCACATGGATTTGCGCGTGTCAACCGATATCACTACAACTCAACCGATATCACTACAACCCAACCGATATCACTACAACCCAACCGATATCACTACAACCCAACCGATATCACTACAACCCAACCGATATCACTACAACTCAACCGATTTGAAATATTTGTTTGATCCGATCTCTAGTCCACAAGTTAAAAAACATGCAATTCTACGCAATCCGCAATCCGCAATCTGGCGATATAAGGGGGTTCCATCTCCCATCCAATGAATTTTCCCACAGCATGAACACGTATACATATATTATTCATTAATGGGGAATTTAGTAATTGATAAAAAATTTTAACATTGCATTGAATATTGAAATGACCGTTGTCTTATTACAGTCACCAAGTAATTTAAATTTTTTATTAAATAATATTTAATAAATTGAAAGTAATTATAAAAAATTTATTATTTAAAAAGTGAATTAAGTTTAAATTAGAGTGTAGCGGGACCCCGATCGGGATCGGGCGGATATCCCGGTTTTTTGAATACCGACCCGATTTTTTAATGTTGATTCAGATGATTTGATGATGTATAATTAATTTATGTTTTCTTCTCTACATTCTCATTCGATTAATATTCTCAATGCCCTCCTCGCTTTCGACAAAATTTAATAATGTTTTAATTTTTCCCCCGCCCATACACGCCCATAATCAAGGAATTTATAAAGCACCGATTTACTGTTAAATGCTCATTTAAATATTTAAATTTTTTTATAAATTTTACATTATTAATAAAATTTAATTATTCTTTTTATTTTTTAAATATTTCGTAATAAAGATTTAAAATATTTGAAATCAGAAATTCTAAAATCAAAAACTTCTCAAAAAACTGTAGCCTTTTAAAAGTTTATTAATAACTAAAATAATATCTAGAAATAGATACCTACAGTTCGTAACATAATTACAATCACATTGATATTTTTTATCCATTTCTACTTATTTAATCTATTTACATCTAATTTTTGATTTTAGATGAAACGAAAGAAATCATTCTTGATATTTTTTCTGTTTTATTTGTTTACTTCTCTGATACAAAATGGAAATTCAAAAACAGGTTCAAGCCGAAAAAGTTCTGGACGAACTTCAAGAATTAGTTCAATGTCTGGAGAATCAAAGCGAAATTATGAACATTTTGAATATAAAACTGACAAAATTGTTGCTGAAGAATTTGTTCAAAAATTGGTTGGGCCTAACCGATACTTCTTACCTGAACCGATTGATGCTGATATTTTTTGCTACGAAGAGATAAATGAAGATATGCCAAAAAAAGAAAACCCCGAAAAATCTAAAGAAACAGTTGGAGAAGCTAGTGAAACCCCAAAAGATTTAAAAAGATGTAAATTTATTACATCAAAAGACAGAACTGTAGCAAAAATGTTGGAATATATTTATTTAAAAATTGATAAAGTTGGGGTTAGAGAGCAACTTGAAAAAATCCTTTTGCCTGCCGATAAATGTAATATAGGCTTCCCATTGCCGAAAAATATTTTTGGGAAAGCATTTCTGCTTGATTCGCCGTTGACTTATTCTGAAGAAGACTTGGAAGAATTAGGAAAACCAAAGAATCATAAAGAGCGGAAAGAGGAGATTGAAGATGAAGAAGATAAAGGAGATGTACATAATGAGGAGAAAAATGCTAAACCAGAAATTGACAAAGAGGAGGAGGAAAATAAAAAAGAAGATGAAGAAGATGATGATGATGATGAGGGGAGTGTTAGTTTGAGTCCTTTTATTATGTTGGAAGTTATTTACAAAGGAAGTAAAGGTTTGGGTGGTAAAGATATATTTTTGGATTGGGAGAAAATACCAGAAGAGGAATATAAATATGAAATAAAAAAAGACGAAGAATGAAAAAAGCCGCTAAAAGAATTTTCCAAATAGGTTCTAAGTTATTGAGAAAAGCTGTAAATAAGGCACAGAAAAAAGTGAAAGCAGAAGAAAAACGATTTAGTTTTAATCCAATAAATCTTTTTACAAAAACAAAAAAATCAAGTGCGAATTCTATACCAAAAGAAAAGCAACCAAAAGAAGAAAAAGAAGAATCACCACTTTTGTTGAAAAGAAATAAAAGTTCAGAAAAAACACTTCCAGTATCATCAACAAATTTGTCCAAAGGAAGAAATAAACCCTTGGGAAGGAGTATTACGTTTAACTTTGGTACACCAAATGCTGAGGAAACTGAAGGAAAACATAAAAGAAATCATTCAGATAGTCAAATTAATCCAAAGGTTAATTTGAATTAATTATCAATCATAGTCATTTTTACAATTTTCTCTTAATTCCGAAAACAATGCTAAGTAAATCAGGGCTGGACGCAACTGCGGATTGCGGACTGCGTAAATTGCGTGATTTTTTGACTTGCGGACTGCGGATTGCGGCTGCGGATTTTAAAATCAAAATTGCGGATTGCGGCTGCGGATTTTTAAGATTTTTACGCAATTTTAACGCAATTTTTCGCAAGTTCACTTGCCATATATGGAATAAATCTTGTCCCTTGACCTTCCAAAATTCTCAAAATTTTCGCCTCCGGCGGTAAAAGGGAAGTAATCTGGCCCCTTGACCTTCCAAAATTCTCAAAATTTTCGCCTCCAGCGGTAAAAGGGAAGTAATCTGGCCCCTTGACCTTCCAAAATTCTCAAAATTTTCGCCTCCAGCGGTAAAAGGGAAGTAATCTGGCCCCTTGACCTTCCAAAATTCTCAAAATTTTCGCCTCCAGCGGTAAAAGGGAAGTAATCTGGCCCCTTGACCTTCCAAAATTCTCAAAATTTTCGCCTCCAGCGGTAAAAGGGAAGTAATCTGGCCCCTTGACCTTCCAAAATTCTCAAAATTTTCGCCTCCGGCGGTAAAAGGGAAGTAATCTGGCCCCTTGACCTTCCAAAATTCTCAAAATTTTCGCCTCCGGCGGTAAAAGGGAAGTAATCTTGTCCCTTGACCTTCCAAAATCTTCAAAATTTTGGATAATTTTGTAAGGGTTTTTCCATATAATATTGGAAGGGTTGGAAAATTTTCAAAATTTTGGAAGGGTTTTTCCAAAATTTTCAAAATTTTGGAAGGGACCAGATTTATTCCATTTATGCTACGTGAACTTATCAGAGTACAATATCTGAGGATTATGGGTACAATATCTGAGGACTAAATCAATGTATACCTTGTAAACACACTTAATACCTCAAATCCCCTTATTTCTCCAGACTACCACTTATTTCAAAAATTGCGGATTGCGGATTGCGTAAAATTGCGTGTTTTTTTGACTTGCGGACTGCGGATTGCGGCTGCGGATTTTAAAATCAAAATTGCGGATTGCGGCTGCGGATTTTAAAATCAAAATTGCGGATTGCGGCTGCGGATTTTTTAATGTAAATTGCGGACTGCGGATTGCGGCTGCGAGAAATTTTTTTCAGTTGCGTCCAGCCCTGATGTAAATGTCCCGTTCGCTATCCACCTGTCCGCAAAAGGAATGCGCACTTTTCCTTTCCTCTTTGCATTTTTTGTGTGCTCGCCCATTTTTCCTTCTCAATTATAAAGTATACTTTTTTCACTTGGAAAAGGGAGAGAGAATAAAAAAATTATTATATATGTGTAATAGAATAACTTATGAAGTAAAATACATTCCATTCTGTTCTACAAATAGTCTGAAAATTTTTCGACTTCCCTGAATTCCCTCTCGTAAAAAATAAAAATCCCGTAAAATAAAAAATTAAAAATAAGTATGTACATATTTAGAGCAAAGAAGTACTGGACGAAGATTTAGTTAGTAAACTTATTGATGATATTCAAGAAATAGAAAAATTCGGATATGTAAAATTGAATGCCCGATTAAAATTTGAGATCGATGAAAAAGTTAATTCAATTATTAATTGGATGTTTGAACAATTAGATAAATTAGAAACGTTAGAAGAAAAAGAAGATAAAATAAAAGAATGGAATAAAATGCTGGATACTTGGGAAGAAAAAGCAAGAAGAATTTTTTATGATAAAATTGAGGTAAAAAAAGATGAAGAAAGTCATAAAAAGTTGACTGAACAAGAAGTTCATCCATTCAAATTTCTTCAGGTGAGGAAGTTAAACATTATATGTTAATCAGATGTTAATCATTTCTGTTAATCAGGATCGTTTAGAATATCTATAACAAAGTGTAATATTAAATAAAATACCTTTATTTTACAAGCATTATTTACATTCATTAATTTTTATCATTTTAAATTAAATTAGTTTTTCAAAAAAAAATCTCAAAATTTTCTCTTCGAGATATTTCAAGATCGAGATAGTTTTCTCCAGTATATCTCTTTGGTCGTTCACGGCCTGAAAACTCGAAAATCCCCAGTTGTTCTGGGGGAGCCTGACCCTATTACTTGCTAGTATACTGCGGGTTGATCCCAATTGTTTGGGTCGATTCATTGAAAATTGATAAAGAAATCCTATTCCTAACGCTAAGAGTTGTGAGAATTAACTATTTAATAAAGATTTATTTTTTAAACAGGATATCCAAAATTTTTGGTTCGGATCCCAGTTCGGGATATCCATAAATATATTTCTCAGGATCCGCCCTCTAATCTTAACTTATTTTTTTGACTTTCGAATTTCGAGATGTTTTCTCCTGATTTCGAAGATTTTGAAAAATAATTTTGATTTCGTAATTTTAAAGTTTCTTTCTGCATAATTTGACTTCTTTTCCTTAGAGCCCAAAATTTTAAAGCCCAATATTCACTTTTTTCACTTAAATCCTAAAATTCAGCTAGAGCCCAAAATTAAGAAAATTTGGAGCAAAACTTTCCGAAAATTCTTGGAGCACAACTTTCCAGTGACCAAATTTCCGGACACCCATATACCGTATTTGCTCTAATTGAATGACAGTCATTCTATTTTTCAATACCCCAGAAATTTGTCATTCAATTAGAGAGGTCATTCAACTAGAGCGGGCTACTCAATTCAACTAGAGCTGGCTCATTCAACTAGACTTTGGTGACTCACAACAAAAATTCTAAAAGGATCATTCAATTAGAGGGGTCATTCAAATAGAGCGGGTTATTTTATTTTTCAATAGCCTCAAAAATGTGTCATTCAATTAGAAGGGTCATTCAAATAAGGAGTCATTCAATTAGAGCAAATACGGTAGATGAATTCTAGGTGCTCTGTTATCCCTTAAGCTTTTGAGGTTATTTTAATGTTGCTGTGGGACGCATGTCCTGCACTAGAGCCAAATTTTTACATAAAAATTTTTTGTTTAATTATTTAAATTTAGGAAATAAATTTTGGTATAAGTGTTAAACCATCAGACAAACGTTTCAAAAATATAAGTGGGGAAGAATATGAAGAAATGATAAAATTCTTTAAAACCCCCAATGAATTTGTTTTTTGGCAAGAAGAAAACAATGGAAAAAAAGCAAAAGAAAATAGTAAATGGAAGAGAACATTAAATGGAAGAATTATGAGATTTATATTTCGGGAAATGATAAAAATTGAAAAGAAATTGAAAATAGAAAAGAGAGAAGAAGAAAATGATAAAGAAAAAGAGTTAAATAATTATTTAAATGATTTGCTAAATGAAGAGTTTAAATGGCTAAATTTGGGAATTAAAAATAGGATGTGGGAATGGTTTTTGAAATTAACAAAATGGGGAAAGAAAAAAGTTGAGAAAAATAGAAAATTTGATTTAAACGTTTTTAAAGCTTTTAAAAAAGATTTGTTGACTATTGATGATGAAATTAAAAATTGTTATGAATTAAAAGATCCTCTGCTAGAAGTATTACAATATGAGGATATAAATGACCCTATTCATCAAGAATTTCGTGGAAGGTTTGTTTTTTAAATTTATTTCAGTTTAATTTGCCATTTTGGGAGTTGGCCTTTAGGGTCTCAATGGAGTTGACCTCTAGGTGTTGACCTTCTGGGTTGATTCCAACAAGGATATACTATTAAATTCTATTGTTATTATGTACGTATATATATATCCTTTTATTTTTAAGAATTGGCGCACAAATAATTGGTTCAGTTTACAATGCTAAACAATTAACTATGGATGTTTTGAAAGGAATGTTATTAAGTATAGGTGGTGCTGGTGCGATTGCAGCAATTTTAGACCTTGGTCTTTGGCCTTTAGTTATTGTTCTAATTTCATTGTCTGGATGTCATATATGTGCTCAGCTTGTTGGAATATTCCTCTATTCATTGACTCCTCTAGTAGCTGAAACATTTGATTCGCTTGTGATTAAACGTCTTTTAATCTCTCTTGATGGAGGCAAATTTTTCCCTTCTACTCTGGACAAATTTCTTGATGATTTGAAGGGCTCTTTCGAAGCGGGTATGATTGCTTCTGCTGGTTCTATAATGAACAATGTATTAGCAATGGAAGTGATTGATATAAGATTGGGGATGTTAGCGATAGCACCAAATTTACCTACGAATATTGTTTGTTTTTAAAATAAAGATATTTTATAGTATTTTTAATTTGAAACAAATCCTTTCCTTAACGATGAAATTTTTTGAAATATCAGTTCTTTTAAAGTTAATGTCCAGGACAATAACTGATACATTTATCTATGTAATTAACCATTATAAAAATATTCAATATGCAAACCTTTAATTGGTATATTTGTTCCAAAATTTATTTAATCAATAAATAATCTCTGACATCTATATAGATAGCTACATCTACCTCAGGTGCAATGATACCTTTACAATTCCATGAATGGCGCGACCTCCAACGTGCCGCACTTTATAAATTATACAAGGACAAATTTTTGCCAGAACCAAATAGTGATATACTAGTTGCTGAATTGAGAGAAAATTCAACAAAGAAAAGGGAAAAATTTTTGCATAAAATTACTTTTCATCTCTTAGCTCCAAAAAAGCCAGAAACATCCCCGGTTATTACAGATCAAGAAAGAAACTTAGCTTTACGTGAACATATTAAAGAAAAGATTGAAGCATCAATGGATATTCAGAGAAAATCTTCAATGGCACTTAATTCAATGGGAATTGGTTCTTTGTTAAGTCAAATTGTTTTGATTGCTTTCTTTTTTCAATCAAAATTTGGAATGCCTAAAGTAATTCTGAAGATTGCTTTAATCATAATTAATACGCCAACAGAGATTATTTCAATAGCTGCTACCTATGCTTCGGCGAATAGTTTTGGAAATGAACATATTGAAGAGTGGTGGAGTACAGACACAATGAAAAATAAACAAATGGTAGGATAATAATTATTTTTTTAAATACTACAACTCTATACATATAAATATTAAACCCCGTTCCAGTACATCGTACTTATGAAACTCTCCGGTGGCACGACAATTGTACAGTGGGACAATTGTACAGTGAGACAATTGTACAGCGGACAATTGTACAGTATTCAGCTTTTTAAAAAGAAATTTAATGTTGTGTTCGAATTCAGCGTAAATTTTTTGTAAATTTACATATTGATTAAGATAAATTTTTAACAATTTTTTCCCTCATTTATGTAATTTTAAAACTACTTTATACGGGTACACGACTAATAGGCGCGGACAAATAGGCGCCAGTTTTTCGGCGCAACAAGGTTCGGCGTTTTTGGTAAAAAATTTGAAGGAGTTCGATAAGCTGAGTCGAGCGACATAAAAATTAGATTCGGGATTCAACTATGGGCCGAGATATAGGGCTCGAAATGGTCAAATCACATCTTTAAGATTTAGTTTCAAAAAATTCTAAATTATATTCGATTTGCATCTTTTCAAGATGTTGATCCATAATTATTTCTCATTCCTCAATTTTTGATTCTATATCTGAAACAATCTCCCCTTCATCGCTTGAACTCATTTAAATGAAACTAGCCTATTATGAAGAAAAAATAAATAGGTATATGAATTAAATATAATTGTTTTGAAATTTTGTGTGAAAATTTAATCTAGTAGTTGACACAACATTAAATTTCTTTTTAAAAAGCTCTGAATACTGTACAATTGTCCACTGTACAATTGTCCGCTGTACAATTGTCTCATGTACAATTGTCCCACTGTACAATTGTCATGGAGCCAACTCTCCTGGGGGTCAGCAAATAAGTCTATTTCGAAAAATGTATCCCGTCGCTAAGTGTTTTTTTATTCCTCAAAATCTGTTCCGTCCATAGGCCAGTTCTGATATCCTTGATCCTGATAATATCTCTCTCCCCAGTTTTCATTACTTTCATGTGGAAACCATTGCCCTTCTTCATCGTCATAATATTGGTCATTATCATAGTTGATATCGAGAGAGTGGATTTGGATCGGTAGGGGGTTGAGGATATGGATGAGGGAAGATTGTTCCAAAACTGCGGAAAGATGTTTCAACAATGGGGAAGATTGTCTTCAGTATTGGAACAACCTTTCTAGTTGCAACAAAAAAATCATTACTAGCGCCAAAAAGACCCCACCCTAGTGAAAAATGCATATTATTTTCTTTGGATGAAGTTTTTGGTAAGTCGAAGCTTTGTCTGGACGAAGTTTTGGTGGAACGAATTTTTGTCTGGACGAAGTTTTGGAATTCGAAGTTCTGCCCCTCACCATAACAGAGTCACTATATCAAAAATAAACATTTAATTAAGTGGAATAAAATATTAAATTTAATAAAAAAAAACTCCTAATATTTTTTATTAAAGGTTCGACTTATAATTGACCGAACAATAAAACAAATGGAACATCCAAATAAAGAATTTCAAGAAATTAAAGAAAAAGAAGTTTATAAAATATATCATCCAAAAGGACAAATTTTGTATAGATACGGCAAAGGAATAACTAAATTTATGATTGTTTTCTTTAAATTTATGACAAAACCTTCATTATTTAAACAAATTAACATCAGTAAATTAGCGCTTCCTTTCTTTAAAGAAGAAGAATATAATGAAGATATAACTTTAACTATGTCCTATTTGGAGGAACCTTTGAAAGAACTGCTAAAAATGCCAGGAATTGATAAAGAAAAATTCAAAGGATTTAAAAATGAAATTTGTTGGTTTTACTTAGATTATTTAAATTGCCATTTTAAAAGAAAATAAAAATTAATTTATTAAAATTTTTATATATTAAGAGTAATTTAAAATATTTTAAGCACCTTCTCATGAAAAACATAAAATGACATTGACAGAAAGTCATCATTTTATTAATATATTAAACGATTGGGAAAATGTTAAGAATGTGAAAACTAAAGGAAGATTGGAAGAAATATTAAATGACGAAATAAAAACCGATGAAAAATATTTTGCATATTTCGAAAAAAATGTGAAGAATAATAAAAAAATCAACTTTGGTGTTGTTGACATTCTAAATAAAGTTTGTTGTTATTTTGAAAGAATTATTTTAAAAATTATTTTTAGATTGGAAACTCTAAAAAAGATATAAATTTAAATTTACCTAAACTCGAAAAAGCTTTATCCAATTTTGAGACAAATATAAAATACAGAAGTAAATTAATTGAATGTAGTCTATATGCAAAAATTTTACATTTTACTGCTTTGGAGATTGATAATGAAGATGAAGTTGATGAAAGTAAAATTACAAAAATTGATGGAAGAATTGAAACTGATAATTATTTAAAAAAAAAAGAAGAAGACTCAGAAAAAAAGAAAAGTTTGTTTAGAAGAATAACAACAATTTTTGATAAAAAACAAAATTTGGAAAAAATAGATATAAAATATAAATTACGAAAAATATTTTTATTAAAATTACAAGAAAGATTAGAACAATCAAAAAAAGGAAATGGTTTGTTTAAAGGAGTTTTTGTGTTTATTTTCTGATAAAATTTTTTCTAAATATTTTCAATTTACCGTAAATATCCTAATAGAAGCCCATCCCTAATAGAAGCCCATGCCTTATTAGAAGCCCATCTGTTTTTTGAATGCCAATTTTTCTATTACCTTTGTTATAGTAGTCGACTAAAAGTATTGATAACGAAATTCCAATGGCAGAAAATGAATATAGAGGGATCTGGATGGGATATTGGGAGATATGGAAGGATTAAGTAGGATTCATTCATTTCTATATATTTTCAATTTTCAATTGAATTCAATTTATATCTTCAATTTATATAGGCTTAAAAATCAAAAAATTCGTTTTTTATCAATGTTTTTTTAAAATATTTTTAATTTTCAGTGAATTTGGATATTGAAGGAAGTGCTCCAGATTTTTTGACTAAAGTAATTAACGATTTCAAAACTCAATGTAAATTTCCTTTTATTAAAAAAGAAAATAAAGAGGAAATAAATGAAATAAAATTTATAAAAGAATTAAATAAAAAAATAACAAAACAAAAAGAAAAAGTAGAAAAACATTTTGAAGATAATTTGAAAAAAGAAATAAATAAACGCTTAACAGAAGATGAAGAATTTAAAAGAGAATTAAAAGAAAGAGCTTTTGATTTATTAAATAAAAGATTAAATTTAAAAAAATATTTGGGGAGAATGGCTAAAATAACTAGAAAATTTATAAAAAAATTGAAAAACATTAAAAATGAATTGGATAATGAAAATTTAATTTTGAAGGATTTGAAAAAGTTAAAAAAATTGTATAAATTAAAAACAATGAAGAAAATGTTGGAGGAATTGAAAAAAGAAGTATGTTTATAAGCTTGAATATTTAATTATTTTTTTTATAATAATAAAATTATATTTAGGTGAAAGTAGAAGACGAAGCCTATCGTGATCGATTTATCTTGAAATTCAAATTTCTCGAGGAAAATTGGAAAGAATTTGTGAAATTAAATAAAAAATTAACAAAATTAGCGGAAGATGGCCATTTATTTATTGGTTATTGTTTGGCAAAACGTTTCCAATTTATTTTTAACAATGAGGGACAGGCAAAAACAAAATTTTATGGGGAAACAAATTCCCATTTATTTAACTATGCAAGTGAAATTAATCAAATTTTGGGAAATAAAAGAGTAGATTTGGAGTAAGTTTAAATTATACAATATACGAATTTTAATATATTGGATCCGTTTTTTTGGATTAATTTTTTTGAAAATTAAATATAATTCTAAATAAAAATATTTAAGTTAAATATAATACATTACGAGAAATTCAATAAATAAATTCAATATTTTTAAAAATTATAAATTTTGTAAATAATCTTTATCACTTTTAAGATTTTATAAGAAACAAGCAAATAATTTCAAAGAAAAAATTTTAAACAAATGTGAAATTCAAGAAGAAGATTTGGAGGAACTTGTATTTAATATTTGTGAGATTGACAGAGATAGTGTAAAATTTGAACACCCAGAAGAGTGGAATTTACAAATTTGTAATTATTTGAATAAAATTATATAAAAATATAAAATTAATTAATAATATAGTAAGAGGTTATATGTATGGAGTTAGGATTAGAGACCGGATTGGATTCATATCTCGAAAAATATCTATCTCGATAAACGAGATTTTTTTCGAGATCTCGTCTCGGTCCGATCTCTAATTAGGATAACCTTTGAGTGAACGTTTGTATTTGATTGAGAAATTGTAAGTAGGGCTACAGATCAAAAAGAAAACGAGAGAATCCATAAAAACAGAGTGGCATTATACTTTTGGAATACATTGAAGGTTTAAACTGCCCTTTCATAGCTAGGAATGTTTAAAAATACTTTAATATAAATTTATTTTCCCCTCACAAAGCCAAAACAATTTTTGATGATGATTTCCAACTCGCGGATATGAAATTCATTGGTGTTGAAGAAAGTGATTTGGAGCATTTGAATTTGGGAAGTGGAGAATGGTTTGATTTAAAAAAAGGAGCATGTAAGAAAAAATATAATTATTTTAAATATTTTATTTAAATTTTTAGTGGATTTATTCAATTTAAATAAATTAACATTTACCGAAGCACATTTAATTATTTCTTCTTTACATAAAATATTAAAGAAGAATAAAACAACAATAAAGAAAGAAGAATTAAAAGAACATTTAAAAAATGTGAAAACAATTTACTGGAAAGCAAAATTGGAAATTGAAAAGGTTGGTAATTGTTGGGAAAGGAGGAGTTTTCTTTCAAAAAACTGGAATTTTCCCCAGTAAAACATATCTAAATTTACATTGTTTTAATATCCCTATTTTTCTTTTAATTAAAGAGACCCTTTATAAAATTTCTGGTTATCTTTTAAAAATAAATCTTTGAGATATTATTTTTAAAAAAATTTAAAAATTAATTTTACTATTAAAGTTAAAACAAATTAAAAACGGTCAGCAAAAATTAATTGTAAAAAAAGAATTGTCTCGAATTGAAACTTCAATTGAATTTAAAGAAAAATTAAATGAATGTTTATTGTCTGTTTATGTATTAAAATTTTTTGTTTTACAAAAAAATAATCGAGAAAATGATTTATTAGACGAGGAAAAAGAAGAGAAGGAGGAGGAAGAAATTCCAGAAAATATTCAAAATAATTTAAAAATTAATGAAAAATTCTTTTTAAATTTTGAAAATAAATGTGAAAAAATAGAAAAAATTAAAGGAATTTGGAATTCAAAGAAATTAAATTTAGAAAATTTAATCAAAATCATAAACGAATATGAAAAGAAATTGAAAGAAAAAATTAAAAAATTGAAAAAGGAAAACAAATTAATTGATATTTTAAAGAAAATTAAAAAAGAAAATAAAATTAATTTGGAAATTGAAAATAAAATAAAGGAAGAAATTGAAAAATATAATGAAAGATTGATAAATAAATTGTTATTTTTAATTGATAATTATGAGAAAATAGTAAAAGAAAATAAAGAATTGAGTAAAGGAAAAGAGAAAGAAATTGGTGAAAGTAGCCAACAAAGAAAGGAAATTGAATTGGTTAGTTAATTAAAATTAAATTTTTGAATTTTTTGGAAAAATAAAAATTTATAAAAAATATTAATAAATTTTTAAATTAAATATAAAAATTTATTTTACATTTCTCAAAATATTTTTTTAAATTTAAATAATTAATTTAAATATTTTCAAATAAAGGAAAGTGTCAGCAACGAAACAATAAATATTTCGAGTTTATCAGCAATTATTTATTGTTTAACAAATAAATTTTTGGAAATGTTTAATGAAGATGGAGTTGTTAATATGGATATTTTATTACAAAATATTTCAAATACAAATTTGATAGAATATGGAATGGAAATGAATGAAAAATTGGGAAAGAAAAGAGTTGATAAAATGTATGTTTTTTAATTAAAAATTTGAAACTTTATAATAGGTTTCGATATTACAGGAATACAGCGTTTCGTGAAACGAACCCCTCAAGCTACCATGGGAGAAGTGAATTCCCCTTAATAGCGGTCGAAGTCTTATCAGAATATCTAGGTAACCAAAAATCTGTTTAAAAAAGTAATTTCTAGGGGATTTTTAGCATTTTGTTTTAATTACCTATATAAAATTTATTAAAATTTCAAAAGGTATTATGAACATGTTCTCAAAATTTATTTAAATTATTTGAAATTGAAAAATAAAGAGGAGGATTTTGAAAAGAATCTAAACAATTATTGTTATATTGATAAGAAAACTTTGGAATTTGAGAGACCTGAGGAGTGGGCAGTTAATTATTGTAAGTAGTTATTTACTTATAATTTATAAAATAAAAATATTTTTAATTAAAAAAAGATGATGAAATTGGAATGCAAAAAGATGGTTTTAGGTTGGAATATTTAGAATGGACTGAGATTAGTAATGATTATAATAAAATAACTAGCAACCAAAAAGAAGAAATTTTTGAAGAAATTTGTAAGTAAAATCTTTAAACAAATTCATTTTGTTATAATTAAGTAAACAATTCCAAACTCCACAAAGTTACATTCACTGAAGCACATAAATTACTTGAATCGGAAATTAAAAGTGAAATGGTAACGGAAATAGAATTACAATATCCAAATGAAATTCAATCTGAAGTGGAAATAAATACAAATCAACAAGAAAGCCTACCAAACAATTATTCTGAAATAATTAAATTTGAATTAAACAAAGTAAGGTTTTAATTCAAATAATGGAAATATTAATACTTACTAGGGAATACTGCTTGGAAATTATAATTTTGCTCGTACTCGTAACACCCATATTTTTGGACTCATTCTCGTACTTGTTAGCATTTTTATTTTGCTCGTAATTAAGAAGCACGAGTAAGAATTTTGGTACGAGCCAAAATTCATAATATTTTAACTTGTTATACTAAAATCAAAAGCAGTTATAATTTTATGAAAAACTTTAAATCAAAACAAATTCCAGATCAAGGAAATATTTAAAAAACAAAAAGAAGAAAAGGAAATGGATAAAATTAAAAGATTCACAAAAGACTTGAGATATATTAATTTTGAATACTTCCAACAATTTGAATGGAAAATTAAATTAAAAACAGAATGCCAAAAATGTTCAGATTTTGTTTTATTTGGAAAAATATTTGGAGAAAATTTCAACAAAGTAGAAGAGAAATGTAAATTTGTAATTGAATATCCAGAAAAGGAGTTAGTAAAGGATTTAAAATTACATAAAAATTCAGAAGAGTCCAAACAAATTGAGGAAATATTTAAATTATTAAAATCAGTTAAATCACCTTTAACTGGGCAACATAAAAATTTAAATAAATTGTTTGAAAGTTTAAATAAAGCAATTAATTTAATTGATAATACAAATCCCATGATTGCTTATTTTAATGAATTAAAGGAAATTGAGGAAAATGCAAAGTTTAGGGCTGCACGTATTTTACAGTTTTGGAAAGAACCTAGAAAAGTAATTTTTGATGAAAAAGAAATTAAACGACAAGACGAGATTATTAAGGAAATGGAGAGGTTAATTGAGGATGATAAAGGATACGACGAACGATTAAAAGATAAGTATGAACTTTTGAAAGAAAATTGGGAAAAATTGTTTTTCTCCACTAAAGTACAAAATGAAGAAATTGTCGAAGAAAAAGAAAAAAATATTTTTTATAAACAAATATTGCCTGAAAGTGAGAAAATTAAAAAGAAATTTAAAAAGTCTGGTCCCCTTTTTGTTAAATATTGTTTAACTAAAAGAATTGAAAATTCATTCAATAAAGATGGAACTGTGAAATTTTCTCAATTTTTGAGTGATGGTGTTGGACAGGAATATGGATGGGAATTGAAAGAAGTTTTGGGGCAAAAACGTATTGATATTGGGTAAATTAATTAATAAAATTTTATTAAATATACAGTGGAATGCTTTTAAAAGAGGGGAAGAAAGAAGATATCCCGAAAAACCTCTCTCGATTATCGAGATTTTTGTTTAATCCGGTCTCTACTTCTAACACGTTTTCTTAATTACACGTCACTTTCGTTTTGTGGATTTCACTTTATTTTTAATAAAGTGAATTATATTTTTAATACTAACATAATTAAACTTTATTATTTTTTTAGACATTACGAGAATATACAAAAACAAATTAAAGAAGAATTAAAAAATGTGTGTAAGGAAAACTTTGAAGAAAATTTCAAAAATGCTTGTAAATTATTTTTGGAACATGAATTACAATCTTGGCATTCTTTTTGTTCTATTGATACAGAACATTTACGTTTTGAACGTTTTGAGGAAATGAATGTTGTTCTTAATGGATATCAACACAAAAAGGAAGAAGAAAAAGAAGATTCTATTGAGGAAGCAACTTTTGATGAATATGGAGGAGGAGAAATTGAGGTATCTAAATATTGAGAAGAGAAAAAAGAGTATAAAAAAGAATGTACATATTATTTGGTAGTGGTAGTTGGACAGAAAATTTTTTTAAAGGTAAAGTTTAAGAAAATGTAAGAAAAAATTCAGTTGTTTAATTACGAATGCTGAAATCTTTATCCGTAACCATCCCTTTTTAAATTTATTTATTTGGTATTATTTTATTTTAAATTCCTCATTTATGGTGAAGATTGTCGTTATTAGAATAATTTTTAGTAATAAAGTAATTCTCTGACTGGCTTATTCAAGTATTCGCTTTTTTTTTGTTAAAAATTCCTTGAATTTAACGTGAATCTTTTATATGTATCAAGAAATACGACAACCTTTGTTTAAAATTAGCAAATCGAGAATGTATTTTTCATTCACATTTATTTGATTCACATTATATTAATGTTCGATTGTATTTGTTTCAGTATTTCAGAACCGGCTTTGAATCCGAAAATTTTTGCCAAATTTTAACTGATCTTTATAAAAATCTAAAACGAAAATTGGAAAAATGTTAATTTATAACCCTCTCCGCCCAGATCAATCGGATTTGTTTAAAAAATACCTTTATTAAAACAGTTCTGAACTCTATTCATAAGTATTTTCTATGCGTAAAATACCTACTCGTTTTTTAAATTTACATATATTCGAAAGATTTGTAAGATATAATTGAATTGAATTCTAAAACAAAAAACATTTTAAATATATTTTAGTTATTCAAATTTGAAATTTGGATTATTCAATTCAATTATAATATAAAAATTTTTTGTTATGTATATTCATGTCTGGACAAAATAATTTTGATAAGCTCCTCGCTTTCGCGAAATTATACTTGTCCATACATGGATATATACATTATATACATACATACATATATTCACAATCTGTAGTTATTTTATGCAAATTTGTAGTCGCATAAAATTTTTAAATTCTTTTAATTATTTTTTGTTGAGTTTATATAAATATTAATTCTACTGATTAATCTACAATTTGGCTATCTATCTTTGAAAATACCTTATTCTCTTTGGTGATACGACATTTGAGGAACCGCAATATATACTATGTATGTACAAATAAGAATGTTCATAAACCTCCATTTTACTTTTTATTAACAACTGCCACTATTTACAACCCAAAAGTGAGATTTTTATTCTATAATCTTGATGGCTTAATATTTACACGAAGAATTTAGGAAAGATCATAACAAATTTTGGGACTTTACTTTTGTTCAAATCCGCCGCCATTTTATCCGCGAATTTTTGAAAAATTTAAAAATCATAGACGAAAATGAATCGAAAATTAAAAAAAGTTTTTGAAAATTTCAAAATAGAAAATATACATAATTAAAAATTTTTTTATCAGAACTAACCTATATGTTATGTATATTTCTTGGTAAAAGAAATTACATTCTTCATTTTACGATTAATTTTTTGATTAAATTTTACAAAATACAAACTATAAAATTTTCATTAAAAGTTTTCTCATTTTATTTAAATATGTATTAACTTTAATCAATTATATTAAATACTTTAATCAGTACTTTAATCAATTAGACAAATTCAATTAACAATTTAGTTATTTAATGACAGACAAATTATTAACAAAATTAATTTAGAAACTACTGCATCCCTTTTAGATTTTTAGTGTTTTAAACAAAAAATATTACATATATTTTTTTTCAAAGATTGGGTATTTCCGACGTTTATTTGCTCGGTAATTCAAATTACCGAAATCGAGAATTCATTTTTTATGTCGACAGGAATTATAATGTAACATACCAGGGCTGGAGAATTTTGAATTTTAAAAAGCGGAAGACGGAAGGCGGAAGAAACGGAAGAAAATAAAAAAACGGAAGACGAAAGACGGAAGCGGAAGACCCAAAAAAGACGGAAGTAGGCGGAAGACGGAAGACGGAAGCGGAAGAAAAATAAAAAATTTTTATTCATAATCAAAATTAAAAATTTTCATATTATGATGTAGAAATAATAATTTTTCAACATTTTCAGGACTAAAACCGGATCGGATTAATCCGGAAAAATCCGGCCTGATCCAGTCCTGCTCTAGTTGCAAATCCGGAATCCGGGTCCGGCAAATTTTTTACACCAGATTTGGGATTTGATCCGGTTCTGGTATTTTCCCAATTTTCTTGTATTTTTTAGAAAAAATAGGATTTTTGACCCTTGGCCTTCTGAATAAAAATTTTCGCCTGCGGCGCTGAAAAGGATTAATTCTTCATTATTTGCCTTCAAAAATCGGAGCATTTACTGAGCCCTCACGACTCAGTTCGCACAACTGAGTCCCCCTTTTATGTACCTCAACTGAGTCCCAGAAATTTAATAAAATTAAAAGGATTAAATACAATATCTGGGGGATTTGGAAGGATTTTTGTGATTAATGGGATATCAATGGATTTAGAGGGATATCGAAGGTTAGTGGGATATTGGCGGCTTTGGACGAGATACCAAAATTCTCAAAATTTTCGCCTCCGGCGGTGAAAAAATAAGAAATCTGGCTTCATGGCCTTCAAAATTTTTAAAAATTTTCGCCTGCGGCGCAAAAAATGGAAGAAATCTGACATAAGGACCTCCAAAATTCTCAACTTTTCACCTGCGGCGCAGAAAAGAAATTTGAGATTAAGAGGGTGCTTGGAGAAAATATTGAAGGAAATCCTTGGAAGGAATATTGCTCCTTGGACTCACTATAAAAAACATTATCTTTAAAATATAAATTAAAATAAACACAACGCCAAAAAATTTCACGAAAAAATCAAGGTCAACAAAATCAACAACTTGCCAAAAATTTTCCGGAATTAGGGGTGTATTTTTGGCGGAAGAGGGTGAAAAAGCGGAAGACGGAAGGCGGAAGCGGAAGGGTCAAAAAAGACGGAATTCGGCGGAAGACGGAAGACGGAAGCGGAAGAAAATCCAGCCCTGTAACATACCTAATACGCATGAGTAAAATATTATTAAAATTATATTTAGAATTTTAATTATAATAGCAATATTAATTTAAGCGTTTTAAATAAAAATTATTTTTTATTTATAAATTTAAAATAAGTAAAAACAACAACAAATGATTTCTCTTTTTTTTATTTTATTTAATTTTTTCGTTTGTTTTATATTATTTTACAATTTTTACTTTAAAAGGCGTAATTTACCTCCTGGTAAGTTAATTAAATAATTTTCAAAAAAATATTTTTTTTCTGGTCCAACCCCTCTTCCTTTAATTGGCAATTTGTTAAGTTTTGACAAGGAAATGCCAGAACAATGTTTTTTACGTTGGAGGCGTAAATATGGAAATATATTTACAATTTGGTTAGGGGAACAACCAACCGTTTGTGTAGCTGAATATAATAAAATTATAGAAACATTTCAAAAAGATGGAGAAACGTATTCTGGACGTTTTAGATTTGAGGAATTTAATAAACTTATTAAAGGTAAAAAAATATTTTATTTGAAACTTTTAATTGAGAAGGAAATAGGTATCTAAAAAACTGCGGACACAATTTGTGTCACCACTCCGAAAGTAATACATATACTAATTAATTATTATTAGGAATAAGTTTTGGTTTAGTAATGACTGATGGAGAACTTTGGCGAGGGCAGAGACGTTTTGCTTTGCAAATATTTAGAGATTTTGGACTTGGAAAGAATTTAATGCAAGACAAAGTTATAATTAAAATATAAAATTGGGGAATTAGTTAAGCAAATATAAAATTCTAGAAACATAGGACCAAAATTTATAAAACTAAAGATAAATTTGTTCCGATGACAATTTTACAGTTTTTATTATTGTGGATAACTTTGTTACTTTTCCGTTAAACGACCGCAAACTGAATGCCGGCCAACTTTTATCGACTATAACTTTTCGATGCTTTATCCAATACAAATAAATTTTATATCATACGCAAGCCCTTGATAAGCGTTATTTTTTTCCAACTTGATGGATCAAGTATGATCATCCATTAAAAATTTATAACTCGATAAATGTGAAAAACATCAAATAACTGAAATTATCGGGTTATAACTTTTTGATAGTGATTAGATTTGATCTATCCTATTAGAAAAAAATATACAGCTTATCGAGGCTTTTGAATGATATAAAATTCATTTGTATTGGATCAAGCATCGAAAAGTTATAGCCGATAAAAGTTGGCCGGCACTCAGTTTGCGGTCGTATAACGGAAAAGTACCTAACTCTAGTTACCAAAAAGTTTCTGCAAATTTTAAAACTCAAGACAGAGTCTCCAGGATCTCTAATTAATTATTTATTTAGATTTTGAGTGAATTAGAATTATTATTTGGGAGAATAGAAGAAGAAATAAAACAAGGAAATGATGTTGATTTTGGTGAAAATATTGATATAAGTGTTGGTTCTATAATTAACAATTTTCTTTTTGGATATAGATTTGATAATGTAAAATTTTTGGAATTTTTTTGTTAACATAAAAATTAATTTTTAGGAGAGGCTGGGAGAATTTCGTCAACTTAAAAAATTGATGGATAGCACGCTAGATATACAATTTCATCCAATTATAGTTCTTATACAATCATGGCCATTCTTACGACATTTACCTTTTTTTAATTCATATTTTAAATATTTCAAAGAAATAAATAATCAATTCTTTGGTTTTCACGAAAAACAAATTAACGAACATTTAAATTCAATTATTTCACCGCCAACAGATTTTGTAGAAGCTTTTTTATTAGAAAAACAACGGATGGATGCAAGTGGAGCGCCTCATTATTTTACGTAATTTTTAAATTTTTGAGAGAGAGCGGCTCTGCTAATTTAAAATAATTTTTAAAAAATAGAATTGAGCAATTAGTAGCCGTTGTTGGCGATTTATGGTTTGCCGGTCAGGAAACAACGAGCACCACATTAAATTGGGGAATTGCTTTTTTAATTAATTATCCAAATGTTCAAAACAAAGTACATGCAGAATTAGACTCGATTATTGGAGATTTTGATAGAATTATTACAACGGCAGATAGGCCATCATTGCCATATTTAAATGCTTTAATTAACGTTAATTTTAACATGTAGTTCGTAGGGTATAAGAAGAAATAAGAAGATAGTAGGGAATTAGGAATAGAAGTAGGAAGAAATTGGGACTGTTACGAACCTGGGAAAAAAGCATCCAAACTCGATAGGTCCATTGTTAAAATTTAATTTTACAACATTACAAATTCCTTTATTGTAACTTTGTATTAACCTCATATTTAACAGTAAGCATTAATTAAACTTTTATTTGTTACAGGAAGTCCAGCGAATGTCAAATTTACTTCCTCTAAATTTACCCCATACATTGACTAAAGATGTTAAAATTGATGGATATTATTTTCCAAAAGATACAATCATTATTCCACAAATTTCAGCTATTTTGGCAGATGGGAAAATTTTTGAAAAACCTGAAGAATTTAGTCCGGAACGTTTTTTAGATGAAAATGGAAAATTAAAAAAAGTTGATGAATTAATTCCTTTTTCTATTGGAAAAAGGTTTTTACTTTAAAAAGATTTTTTGACCACTTAAAACCTTTAAATTTAGGCAATGTTTGGGAGAATCTCTTGCAAGAATGGAATTGTTCTTATTTTTAGGAAATTTATTAAATAAATATAAATTTATGCCTGGAAATGATGGAATTCCTTCATTAAAGCGCATTAATGGGGGAACAGCTAGATGTATAAAATATAAATGCCGAATTATAAAAAGAGAATAAAATTGTTATAATTAATTTGTTTTATATAACAAAGAAATTTTGATTAATATACTCTTTTTAAAAATTTGGCTGGTCTTTGGGAGACGACTAAATTATCGTGTGACTTTTAAAGTTTTTTAGATATTCTTCAAACTTTCTCGACAAATGAAGACTTTTAAAAATTATTCTAAAAAATTATTTAAAAAATATGTGACAAATATAATTAATAAAATAAAAAATTTTTCCAATTTTGGCGCAATTTCTCCATTAGTTTTTGTAATATTTATAGTTTTGTTTGCATAAATTCCTCCAAGTTGTTGTACATCCAAATCATTAAGTAAAAACTTTCGACCATCAAAATTGTTACAAAAAGTAGATTGACAACAACGTGTACCTAAATTAATTGAATAAATTAAATTAATTAAATACATGTTCTAGAAAATATTCCATATCCACTTTCCATACATCCAGGCCGACATCGTTCTGTGCAGTCTCGACGCATATCCGTGAAAAAACCATTTAAGGAAGTAACACTTGTCTAAATTATTAAAGTAAAAAAAAGTTTTTTTTTTGTAAAATATTAGGCCCTCGAAAATAAACGCAGTGGAGATTGGGATTAGTAATATGTACATACATAACCCCTTGGTCTTGTACATATTATATTCTAGCTTACTCAGCTACGTTTTATTTCAGTTTTTTATGATGGAAAATCGTAAAAAATTTTTCCATCTTTTTATAATGGAAAAAATTTTAGTATTATTTACTCTTACTCTCGGCAAACATGATCTATTAAAAATTCTTCTGTTAAACACGAAAAGGATAAGTATGTAGGTTAGACCTTTAATTAATTTTAATGTAGTTTCAAAATAATATTAATAAATCATTTAAAACTTTTTATAAAAAACCTCAAAATTAAATTCATTTCAAAAATTTATTTTTTTCTCTTTCATAATTTCACTTTTATTTAATAGAGATATTCCACTTATTTTTTAATAAGAAATTGGGTACAGCCGGTTAGCCTTCCCGGAAATTAATAAATTTGGCTGCGGTCACGACTGCCTTATATTTATTTATTTTTTCATTGAGGAGCCTCTCAATTTCAATTTTGGTTATTTTTAATTTATTTAAGCAATTCCTCCTTTATTTGCCTTCAATTGAGCAATTTATTCATTTTTGGATATGAATTTCTCTTTGGCTACAATTAGCCAATTTATTTTATTTATTTCCGAATTTGCATATGTAATATCTGTTCCTGAAATAGAGGAAAAGGCGTAAAAATAAATGCGCGAAGCACAACCTTCTAGATTAAAAATCTTCTAAACAACCCGATTTAAATAGAAAACAGTCAATACATTGTTTGATTTTGTTGCGCAAAGATTTCTGTTAATTTTTCTTAAATTTTATGATAAACAAGAGTAAAATAGAAATTAGATGCTTTTTAAAAAATTTTGGATTTTATTTTAAAATTTTTTGACATATAATAATTTTTATCAATTTGTTAGTCAAATATTAGATTATACACTCTGTTCCAAAATTATAAGGTATTTTTTATCATATGTATCTTATTGAAAAAGCGTCGAAATTTTTTGAAATTTTTACATTATGTATTTACATTCAATAAGATATGATAAAAAATAGGGTGTCCTTATAATTTTGTAACAAGTGTACTTATACTTTTTAAAAATATCGTAAAAATATAATCTATTAGTACATACATATTTTCATTTTTTTCGTTTCCTTCTCCTACCGTTTCTCAAATATCATTTCCCCATTCCATCATTATTTTTTATTTTAAAAAACTCCAAAAATCCTTAACATCTTTAAGTAGTATTTATCCATTCAATCACATTTTGGAGTTGATGTGTGGGCTAACAACAGGCTTGGACAACTTTTAGTAGTTTATTCTTTTACTATTTTATTTTTCCTTTTCCTAAGGGAATTGTCATCATTGCGGGAAAATTTGGTGTTTTATAGGAGAGAATAATGTAAATATTTAACAAAATGTTTTTTGTTTCTCGTTTAAATAAAAAATTTGTTTGACGTCTCTTCTTCAATCAAGTTAAAAAAATTTTTTTTTTAATATTTAAAATAATGGATAGAATAGTACAAAAATAGTACAGAAAGATTTTTTTCTTAAATTAAAAAAACTTTTCGAAATTTATTGAAAGTTGAACCAATTGAAATATAAAAACTGAAGGAACACGCTCAATCTTAAGATAAAAATTCAGTTTATAAAAATGATAACTTTTCAAAAGAGCTCATCAAAACGAGTTGAATGATATCAAAACAAAAGAAATTTATAACTTAATTGAACAAATTTAAAAAATTAATAGAGATTGTTATCCATATAAATCTTTTCCCAAAATTAGTGGAATAATTTTGACTTTAAAAGATTATAAAAATTCAAAAAAAATTAAAAACTTTATTTATATATTCCCCCCTGTTTTCCTTAGACCTACTTATTTCAACTCAATCCCTTAGAGACCGATCCGTTAAATGTTTTAGCCAATAATCTGCCAAATTTTACCCTTTTATTATTCCCCAATTTTCCCTCATTTAGGACTTTCTATATATCCATTTAAATAAATAAAAAAAGAAAGAAATAATAGGGGAGAAGGCTTTAAGTTTCTCCTTTTTCTTAGTTTATCTCCCCTATTGGATTACTATATTTTTGAATAAAAACAATAGAAAATAATCTTTTAAATATTTTTAAAAGTTTAATTCTTTAGAAAAAATTTTTTAAGTCGAAAAATAATTATTTAAAATTCTATTTTAAAATTAAAAAAAATAAATTTCGAATTATTTAAAAAGTCTGACCCACTATTTAAATGGCCTTAAAAATTATATACACCTCAATAAAAAATTTGAAAGAAAATTAGACATATTGTTAATTTAGATAGACCAATGCCAATGGGTAGTAATGGAGTCTGACTAAGTGATTCCCTTTATTTAGCCCTTTAATTATAAACAGATTTCTAGGAACACGTGCAAAACAACGCACAACGCAAAGGCATAACTTGCTTCGAAATTTCCAAATCTTAACAAATTTAGTATTAAACGATTTAGTATTACCAAATTTAGTATTACAAATTATTACAATAGTATTATCAAATTTAGTATTACCCTCGTTTAGCTAAAGTGATTGGCACCAAAATTGATAAGAGTCAAATTTGCCGGCTAGTTATCGCTTTGCGTTGTTATGTACCAGATTTATAGTCTCAAGAGGTCCCCAGATCTATAGTCTCAAGAGGTCTTAAACATTGTATTAAAATTAAATATTTAGAAAAGATTATTGCTTCTCTCAACTTAAAAATCTAAAATTTTTAGACAAATTACTCTACGGTCATTGTTAGTTTAAACAACCTTAATTATTAATCCTTTTACTACAAATTTTGGGAAGCAAAGAATTGTGTCGACATTTATTTTTAAGTAATCAAAGGCCATTTTTATATATTAATTTCCATGAATATTTTGCCCATTTGTTTTTTAAGGATTAATTTTGTAAACAATCGAGTTGTTTATTATTAAGCAAAAATAGGTAGTATGTATATAAATATTAAGAAAGTTATTCTTATATTTTTTTATTTAAAAGTTAGTTTTATTTATTATTTACTAAAAAATAAATTTAATTTTATAATTTAATTTAATAATTATAAATAGACAAATTTGGTAGATAAACTGTTTTCATTTATCTTTTTTATTCTTTTTTAAATAAAAATTTAATCAAAACCTCCCAGTTAAATTCGAGCTTCTCAACGTTAATCAAATTACCTTTTTCTTTATTGGCATAAGAATTCCCCCACTTCATTCCTAACATTAAAATCTATCTACCAGGGCTGGATAATTTTTAATTTTAAAAAGCTGAAGACGGGAACAATTAAGCAAAGACAGATAAAAATCCAGCCCTACTATCTACTATCAACAATTTTTTTTAATTTTTGGAAAAATCTTTAACAGAAGGAATGGATATTCAATCTGATTCAATCCAAACATCAGAACAATTAAGCAAAGACCAAACCGAGGAAGAACAACAACAAAATACTTCAATAGCTGCCACAATATTACAAATGGCTGCAAATAATGTTTTTAATTTAGCAATGCCTTCAATGGAAAATTTAACAAATCCCATGATTAATCCCGTATTTTTGGCTATGCTTACAGCATTAAATAGTTAGAATAACATCTATATTTAATTTTTAAAATTAATTTCAGATTCTGATAACAATGTTTCTCTTCCTTCATTTATTCAAAATAATGAAGAAGAGGAAACTAATTTATTGTCTTCACTAAACATTCCTACAGTAAATGAAACAGAAAATTGTGCAACAACCTCTTCCCCTACAAAAATTGAAGAAAACAACAAAAATAACGACAAGAAAAGCCCTAGTAATTCACCCAAACAAGATTTACAAATTTTCAATAATTCAAGTTCAAATTCTCCTAAACTTGACTTTTCTTGTTTGTCTGAACAAGTATGTCCTTAAAATAGAGAAAATTAAATAGTTCATTCTCGACATAAAATATTTTATTTTTTTGCAAATTTACTCTTTAATTTTTCCAAAAATTTTTTAATTTTCTTTTCTAGTTTCAAAATCAACAACAAGAACACCAATCAGCATCTACTTCATTTTTCTGTTCGCCTCAATTACAATTTTTTCAATTATTCCAAGCAAACCAACTTTCCCTTCAAAATGATCTAAACAACCCCGAAATTTCAGAAACCCCAATAATTGAAGAAAACCAACAAATTAATTTAAATTCGAGTTGTTTTGAAAGTAAAATTAAAGTTTAAATAAATTTTTTAAGAAAAGAGAACAGCTGGAATTGATCCAAACTTCTGTGGAACAAAGCGAAGAAGGACGAGAACAAACTTTTCGAATTGGCAATTAAATGAATTAGAAAATGCGTTTGAATCTGGACATTATCCTGATGTAAAAAGGATTTTAAATTTAAAGTTGTTAAGAGTAAAATTAGGGTTGTCTTTATAATACATAGAAAAATTAAATAGAAACAAGTTTAAGTTAGCTTTGTTTTGAAAATAAAATCTGTGGGATTTCACTATTTAAAAATCTAGGAAGTAATTAAATCTTCAAGAGTAAAATTATGTTTCTAGCCTAGCTACACCATCCATTAAAGATTTATTTTGTTTTTTCAGGTATTTATGCGTGAGGCTTTAGCCCTTCGTTTGGATTTGCTCGAATCAAGAGTTCAAGTCAGTTTTTTTCAAATTTAATTAAAAAATTAAAATATAATTTAATTAATCATAATCGATTAAATCTTTAAAAAATACCAAAAAAATTTCCCACCATTTTTCCCTTGGCAATTGGGGGGAATGAATGATGATGGGCACAAATTCATTGCAAATTCATTTTGACGCTTCCTCCCTCCCCTTTCCCTCCTTCCAAAAAAATATAAGTATATTAATAGATTCCTTGGATGAGGAGGGCATCGCGCCAATAAAAATAAAAAGAGAAGGGGGAAGGGGGGAATTAAATAATATATTATATTATAACCACCACAAAAAACCTTCCCACCAAAATTTTGCCTTTTTAATGGCTTTTGGAGGGTGAAAATGTTAAATAGCTAAAAGATGAAAAGATAAGAAATTTGGAAGAAATTCAAGAATTAAATAAATGAAATGAGCCTTTAAAAAAGTCCCAAAATAATAGGAAAAGAATTAATTTAAAAATAATAAAAGACCGAAAAGAGGACAATAAATAAATTTATTTTTGGATAAAGACGAGAATAATTTAAAAAGAATAATTTATAAGTATTTTTATTTTATTTTATAGTGTTTGTAAATAAACACTAAATACCAAAAATATAAAATACCGGTTTTCGGATCAGTTAAATATAAGAGAAAATTTAATAATTAATTATTTAATTAAAATCCCATAATTAAGTTTAGTTAAAGTCCTGATTTTTCTGAATTTTAAATTTAATTTAAAACGAGAGTTCGATTTAAGAAAATTAATAAAGACTTTAAAAATAATTTAAAAAATTTTTTTAATTCAACTCAACTTCGTTTTATCAGTTAAAATATTGTATATATTTTTAGGTTTGGTTCCAAAACAGAAGGCAAGTTATAATCTTGTTTTTACATTTACTTGATTATCAAGAAAAGCAAAAACAGTAAAAATAAAAGAATTTAAAATAATATTAAAATATTTAATTTTTGTATAAAAATTTTTTGTTAAGAGCAAAGTGGCGCAAAAAAGAAAATAATAATTGTACAAATAGTAGCCAATTTGGCTCTCCTAGAAAAGATGAATTTAAAGAAAATACTTCTGATAATATTGGAGAAGAAAAATTAGAAAATTTTGAAGAGAATGAAGGGAAAGACGAAGAAAATCAGAATAATGTTGAAGTAGGGGAATCTTCTACTACCAATTCTTTCACTAAACAAGCTGCTAAAAGCTCAACATTTTCTGTTGAATCATTGTTGGCTGCTTCTAGGCAAGAAATTATTTAAATTTTTACATGATATTAGACCCTTACTATATTTTGAGGAGATTAAGAAAATTAATAAAGACTTTAAAAATACTAAATTAGAAGAAGAAGATTTAAGAATCCTTTGTAAATTAATCACTCTTTCAGACTGTTTTACGCAATTATTTGTCCAAATAAAGGATTATTATTTACAAAATAATTTATTTAATTTTTCAGAGTGCCACGGGGCCGTCGACCCAACACAAAATATCCACGTGTACAGGCTTGTAAAAGTATCGCCCCATATATGTTTCCTCTATTTCCTATTACGCAACCGTCTGGCCAGACAATTAGACAACCGGGGACAGAACAATAGAAAAAAACAAAAATTTAAAAAAGAAAAGATTAAAAAATAAATATATTAAAATATTTGGATTATTTTTTTATATTTACTATATATTTTATAATATTTATGTCTATCTTCTTGGGAAATTGTTTACCTAATCGTTATCCCTAACGCAGTTTATCTCATTATATTTTTAATAAATAAAACAAAATTTATTTAGTTCTATTTTTTCTTGATCATTCTTTTATGTATTTGTATTTAAATAAAATATTATTTTTAATAAACACTATTATTTAGTTAATATAAATCTGTGTGATGATCTAAAATTAATATCTACCTATTCTTTACTTTCACACAAATAAAAGAAGATTTAGAGTTTATTAATCATTTACTTCGTAAAATTAGTAATACAATAATTACGATATTTGCTAATTTTAAAGGAAAAATTGGAAATTTTATTTTTTAAGGAGGAAAACTTAAAATAAAATTTAATTACTTTAATCCAGAAATACACAAATCGGAATTCTAATTTTACAAAAATATTTTTTCTTTTAACTTCACATTCTTATGTATAAGTTTGTTATGTTTATACCTATAAAAGATTCAGAAATCTTTTATAGGTGTAATTCTACATTTATTAAAATAATCACAAGTATTAAATATTATCATTGTTTCAGAATTGCCATTATTTTCAGAATTTCTGTAAAAATTCAAAGAACTAATAAAACAAAAAATTGTTGTTTTAATAAAAAAATACTTCCTACGGAAAAGGATTAATGTATTTAATATAAATCACTTCAAAAATATTTTTTTTTCAATTAAGAATGATAACATTAATTTACGTAAATAAATATTTAAATTTAATCCATTTTATTAAAAATTATTAGAAGAAATTGTCCTTTTAAAAAGGCGGAAATATTTTTAACAAATGGGAACGGAAACGGAATTTGGAAAATATTAATAAAGCAAAGAATATATTAATTTATGTAATCATTTTCTTAAAAAATATTTTTGCTTTTTAAATTTAATAAAAAAATTGTTTTTATAAATTTTTCTTTTTAATTAATTTGTAAATAATTCTAGAGAATTTAATAAATTGAATGGTTTTTAAAGTTACTCAATTTTATTTTATTTTCGGATTTATACGGGGTTTGCTAAGTTTTTGACATTTTTACCCCATTTTCCTTTCATCTATTATTTGTAGGAAAAAGTAAAATTTTGCCAAATACGAAAAAATAAATAAAAATTCGGTATTTCTCCTTTAGAATCTTCCAAAAGCTCCAAACATATTTAGGAATATTTTTTAATTTAAAGAGCTTTATTTAAATTAACCTATATTTTTAAAAATTAAATTAACCAACCGAACAGAAATGTTCTGCTGGAGTACATATTCTTCTAAATTGGCTTTTATTAACAAAAAGTTGATAGCTTAAACATCTAAAATTATTCTAATTAATTTAAAATTTAAGACGTTTTTTCAAATATTTTTTGAAATTTTCAGCATAATAAATTTAATTTTATACGCACTAAAAATTATTTTTTAAATTAAAACATACTCAGGATGTTGATCCAATCGACTGAGAATGTCCCGTTCCCTAAATAAATAAATTAACATGTTAATTTTGTTGATAATTAGAATTATTTAAATTTTAGCTAAGAAGGAAATAAAATTAATTTTGTAAAATTAATTAATTTAATAAAATTAATTTTGTAAAATAATAACATTTCCCCTGTAACTATAATTTTTTTATTTCACAAAAACTTGACAAAATGGAAAAATTTTTTCATTTAATTTTTATCAACTATTTATGTAAATTAATTTACCCTAAAATATAATTTCAATTTAATTTTACTTTTCTAATCTTTTTTTAAACATCCGTTAAATAATTAAATTATTTTTAATTTAATTTTTATTTATTTTAATATTAAAAAACTCATTAAATTAATTAAGTTAGATCAATTTTGATTTAATTTTATAAAAAATAGTTTGTATTATTTATTCTTAATATTATAATTTTTTTTATTTTATTTCTTCTTAAATTTTATTTTCTTTTCAATTTTATTTTCCTTTTTAATTATTAATTTTAAATAATTCTTGTCTATACATATTATTATTTAATTTATTTAAAAATATTTTTTGAGCAAAAATAAAAAAATATTTTTAAAAAAATATTGCAGAAGAAAAAACAATTTTTTTCTTTAAATTTTGCAAAATAAAAAAATTCCTAAAAAGAATTTCTTTTATTTCCAAACCTGTTAGAATGTCGACAAAAGAAACATTCGTTTGGATAATTTGTTAAATTTTTATTTATTTGAGTAGTTATATTTGGAAATAACTTTAATAATAATAATGTTGCAAATAACAGACATGATAAACTAACAATCATTTTTTTGTAAAAAAATTTTTGAAAGAAAAAATTCTGCAAAATAAAATTTTTTTCTTTGTTTTTTTCTAAAAAGAAAATTTTTCCTAAAATTATTTAACACCTTTAATATGTATTTGTTCTTTATTATCGTAGTATTCTACCTACAATCTTTGTTCTCATTTAATAATCTCGAAGAGCTATTTTTTAAAATATAAACAATATAGTAAAATCTCGATTATACGTAAGAATCGAGGATATAAAGGAGGGGATAGAAAGGAGAAAGTGTGCGAAGAAGTAGGGTTTACTTAAAATTGGAGGCATGCTTGTGTAGCAAACCTTCCCCCTCCCAATGGTTAATTAAAAAATTGTGCGTATAATAGGGACTTTATATAAATTTGGTTAGACGTCAATCGAGATTGACTTTAAACTAAAAAGCGAAAAAACTGTGAGTGAAATATTAAATTATATATTTTTAAACCTTAAAAATTTAAAAATAATTCTAGGCACTAAAATATATTTTAATAAATAAAGACTACTAAAGTTTATATCGAAAAGCTAAAATAAACTTAAAAATTTTTAGCCTTTTATTTTGCAAAACAATATTTAACAAGCACAGCTTGATAATATTTTTAATAATTTTATATTTTTAAATAAATATAAGTAAAAATAATAAAATGGTTTTTATGACATGTATAATTTCTAAAAACTTTTTTTAACAAAATTTTTTTAATTTTGAAAATTTGAGAAAAAATTAAGAAAAAAATTAAAAAAAATTTTAACTATAACAAGTCAGAAAATTATATTAATTTTCTTAAATATTTCACAGAAATTTAATTAATAATAATATTTTATTTTTTGTTCCAAATTTATCTATATCTATTTCTCTTTATTTATTAGTCACTGGTCTACAGTAAATATTAAAAATTCTTTTTGTTTGAATTTTTTATTAAAAAATTTGCAAAAAATAAATATACCTATTTAAAAATAATTAGAATTTATTTTTATTTTATTTTTGTAGCCTTATTTTTAATTAATTGAGTGTTTAGAATGATGATATTTATTATTAAAAATAGCAATAATTAATTCAAAAAATAATTAAATATTTTTTAATTGTTTTTTAATCTCTTTTTTATTTTTGACTAATTAATTAAAATAAATATTTTAATGTTAAAAATACAAAAAATATTTTTTGGAGAAATTTTTATTAAAATAAAATATATTTTTGTTTTTTAATTCTGTATAAAATAGGAGTTTGTGTTATTATTTAAATGATGTTAAATTTAAATGAAAATTATGACTATGTAATATAGGGTTTTTGGCTAGAAATTTAATTTAATTAAAAATTTAATTAAATTAATTTTGAAAAATTTATATGTTTATACACATGTTTATTTTTAATGATTTTAAATGTTTTAGAATTTTATTTTCCAATACTAAAGATTATAAAAAATGTTTTTAAACTAGAAAGGCTTACATATTAAGAAAATTATTTTTCATTTAGGTATTCATTTAATTAGCTATCATAGAATACATGTGTATCGCAGATTCTCTTAAAGCTAACACATCAGCCCGGCCACTCTTAGCGCCCGATTCATTTTTATTAGCTGAAAGAGAAATCAGCTTTGATCTATAATCTTAAATTAATAAAATATTTTCATTCAACACCTGTTCTATTCTTTTATTTACCAAAAATAAATAAACAAAAGTTTTTTTTTGTGCAAATCAAAAGATTTTTAAATATTTCCTATAAATTATTAAAATTAAATAATTTATGTCTATTTTTAAATTTTTAAAAATTCTTTTTTAGATTTTTTAAATTTTTTTTCACATGCAAAAAAAGGAAATACTCCCTCAACTTCTAAATTTAGTTAAAAAAATTTTTTTGAAAAATGGAAACAATAAAAGCAATGACGACAATTTGTTAGAAAAAAATATTTTTATAAAAAAAAGTTGGATATTATTTAATAAATAATTTTATGTTTTTGAAAGAATTTGTCAATTAGAGACAATCTAGGTTCGAAAATATAAAAATATATAAGACGTAAATGTTTTGCGTTTATTTTACAAATTATAAATTTCAATTTTTGTCTCATTGTTCCAAAAGGCTTGCCAAAATTTATATTTAAGTCTTATTAAATTTTCAGAGCTTTCTCAGGCCTTTAGGAATGGAGGGAAGGATGGGGAACAACCCTATTAGTCACTACATCTGTAAAAAGGACAGGCAAAATCAAAATTCAAAGTAATGTTCATAGCCTACCTAGAAAACTTAAAAATCATAAACAAAGAAATTCGTTAACTTTTTGAGAAGATTAACCGTTATGTAATTCCTTTTAACAAAAATTTCTTTGTTTTAGTTAATTTTTAATTTAATATTTATTTAATCAAACGTGTTTTGTTGTTTTATTATAATTCACATCACTTTTTTATTACTAAAAAGATAAAACTCCAAAAATAGCAAAAATACTTTTTTTACAATTTTTTACTTATAAAAAAATTTTTTATTTGCTTCCATTTCCCGGTTTCCTTTTGTAAAACAATTTTCATCACTTTTTTTACTTTAATCTGGCTAACTTGTGTCCTTTCTATAAAACATAATTAGTCTCCTCCGCACTTTTTAAAAGTCTCTTTAAAAAGTCTGTCTATTAGAGACCATTATTTACTCGATTCTTGCCCTTAAATAATTTATTTTTTTTATTCACGTCGCGGTTTCCCCATTTAACCTTTTAAAATATTTATTTTATAGAAAAGAAACGTGTTTTAAACTAAAATATAAAGGCTTCATAAATACTTTTATTTTTATTAGTCTGGTGAAGAAACTAAATGATTAAAATAAATGTTAGAAGTCTTTTGTAAATATTTTTATTTTTTGAAGATTTTTGATTAGAATTTTCTCGAAAATAAAAATAAAAACAAGTAAATTTACCCTTTAATATTTTTTTAAGCTTTATTTCGTAAACACGTCTTTAGACACTCGAAAAAAATTTTATTTAATTTTATTTTTTAAATTTATTTTTTATCCACAGTCCATAACCATCAACTATTTTGAGTAATTTATTTCATGAATATTTTGGATCCAATTATTAATTTGCTTTTAAAATTGGCTTTTTTAACCTCTTCCTGTTGTGTCCGCACTTGCAGAAAGAACATAAATGAAAATAAATAACCCAGCATCGGGTTGGATGGTGGCACAGTCGGTTGTGCTTTCGGTTTGGGCTCTTTCCGTTCAATTTCATCTCCCATCCACAATTTTTCCACAGCATGAACACTCGGACATGACACTTCCTATGGCTCTTTTAAAAATAAAATTAATTTAATAATAATGTAGTATATTTATAAAGCTCCCACAATTACGTAATATTTTCCTGTCTTTGTCTATTTTTAATAAAAGCATTTGATTTTTCTTATTTAACAGACAATGAATTGGCCAGAATTACAAAATAAATATTTTTTTATTTAATAATTATTACTCTCCAAAATTGACGTAACATAATTAAAAAATTCTTTTTATATTATGTCTTAGTAATTTTGGTTATTATATTATAATATACTTTATTTATAGTTTTTTTCTTTATTAATAAAATCATCTTTGAACATTAATCTTAATTAAAATTTTGTTGAAAAAGTTTTCTTTTTAATTTTTTAATTAATGTTTTAATTTTTAAAAGAAGTTTCTGTCTTTATTTTTAAAAACTCATTAACATATAAATAATTGTTTAGAAAGATAAATTTTGGCAGTTATGGCAAAACTGAATTTTTTGATGTACTTGAGACGGTACTTGAGACGGACATGGTCTCTTGTTCCGACGTTTTATTTCTATTTCCGATTTTTTTAGAATTTTCTATTTCAAATTTCCGATATTTGGGAAAGTCCTCTCTGATTCTTCTGATTTCCTAGTCCAACCACCTTAGCTCATGACCCAACTTTGTTTGTATCCGCAAATGTCTGTCCGCAAATAATTTTAAAATATTTTTCTTTTATTACTTGCTCAAACCAAAAAAGGTTTATTTTACATTTTCTTAATTTATTAAAAATGTGTGTGGCTTTATTAGTCTACCGACCACCCTGTTTTTTTTTATTTTTTCGCTTGTCTGAGACTAATAAAGAGCACACAAAGGTGTTTTGTTTGAAAGAAAATATATATACATATACACCTTTAGTGCCATGCACCGTTAATGCTTTATTTTATGCGAACAAAGATTATAGCTTTATTAACTTTAAGACTTATAAAACCTATTTTTTATTTTTTTATTACACTCATTATTATTTAAAAATAAAAGAGTCAGACTTTATTTATAGAATTTATTTTTTATTTTAAAATATTTTTATTCACTTTTATTATTATTCATAGACTTTCAACAAAAACTATTGTTTTTCTGTATATTTATTTTGACTTTTAAAAAATATTTTTTTAATTACCTATTTATTAAAATTTCTATCAAGTAAGTTCATTACCACATTTACTTAAACAATTGCCCACTCCCTATTTATAGCCCCACAGAATTAGACCAAAAATAACTACAAAAAATAATTATCAGTGTAGAGAGCTTAACTTTCATAAAAAAACCTTCATTTTATTGTATATCTCAGAGCCATTTTTAATTTATAAATCTTGAAAAATCGCTCAATCCTTTTGCTACATATAACCTTTAATTAATATAAATGTCAGAATTTTTTTTGTTTATTTTTATATTCCCACACACAAAAAACAAAAAAATACAAAAAAATTATTTTTTATTAAAAAACAAAATAAATGTTATTTTAATTTTGTTTCTCTCATGTTTACCTGTCTCTTATTGTTTCCAAACTTCCGTTCAGTAAAACAAAAAATAGGGAAAAAAGAAAAATGGCATTGATCTGAAAAACCTTTTAAAATTCTCATAATTCCCACACCTCGTGCCTTTCAATTTTTTTTGACTAAATTTCCCCCTTTTTTGTTTTAATAATCAGTAGACGCCCACGTTATTTTTATTGCCTTTAAGGGATTTATTTTAATATTTGTTCAGAATTTTTGTTCTTTTGTGGCAAATGCCGTGTCAAAAGCAAAACACCCTTATTCCTCCACAAGCAAAAACATTCCTCCTTTTTTTTCTAATCTTAAAAAAATAAAAAAAAGTAAAAAGGGGCGGCGCGAAGAAGAAAAAATAAAATATGCAAAGAAAGCAAGTAGCCTTCAATTGTCTATAAAAGAAAAGTCTCGAGAGAAGTAAAGCTTCGCGCAGCTTTTATTTTTATATAAAAATAAAAGAAATTTGTTTGTCATTATTCTTAAATTCTTGAAAAAATATTTTTTGTTAAGATTATTAAAAGATTATTTTAATTATTAGTAATAGGGTTGTTGGCGACCGGTTATTAACCGGTACCCCCGGTTTTCGGTTAATCCAAATTTTAGAAACCCGGTTTTCGGTTTTGAGTTTTAGGCAAATACCGGTTTATTTTTGGGGGAATTTTAAATAAAATCACCCATTTTCACAAATTTCCGGTCTTCGGTTTTTAAAATTTTCTAAAAACGGTTAATTTTTGGCAAAAAATTTCAAAAATTCCGGTTTTAAAACCGGTCGCCAACAACCCTAATTAGTAAGTATGTAGTATTTGTTTTTGGTTCATAAATTTTTTTCAAATTTTTATTTATTTCTTGAAAAAATATTTCATTGAAAAATACAAAGGAAGATCCAAAAAAGAGAAGAGAATATTTAAAAAAAACCTTATTTTTGATTGAGATTTCCAAAACTCCCCTTTTCTATGTTCAATCAAAACTCCAATTTTTCCTCATCAACAAAACCTCCTACACTTCAACAAAACCTCCCATAATTACCTCATTTTTTAAAGAAATCTATTTCTCTTTCCTAAATTTCAGAAACTTTTAAAATATATGTAAAAAAATTATTTCTTTGTTTTGGTTTAAATAAATTCTAATTTTATTTAAAGACTGATTCTCTTATTTTGATTAATTCTCTTATTTTGGACTTTTTAAAAAATTTTTTATTCCTCAACTTTCCAAGTTTCTTAAATAGACAATTTATTTCTTTAAAATACTATTTTTAAAAGCTTAATAATTTAAACAAAAAATTAAATACGCAACAGAAAATATTTTTTATTAATAATAAAAAAACTAAAAATTAATTTTCTCCCCAATTTAGAAAACCAAAAAAAAATTTTTTTGTGTTTTTACCTCTGTTTTTTTATTTTTTGTCCTTCAATCTAATTTATTTTTGCTAAAAATAAAGTTTCCTTTAACGCAACTTTTATTTTTATTTATTAAAATTTGATTAGGCATATTTTTATTTTTTTATTATTTTTATTTTTCTTTCCGGAAATGAACAAAGTTTTCTTTTCTCAATTAATTTTGTTTGTGTTTTTATTATTGTTTTTTTTAATTTAAATTATTATTATTTTTTTGTTTTTTATTCGTTGTTCTTTTCCTTTTTTTTTATTTTCTATTTTTAATAAGACCAAGGAATTGAACAAAACAAATATTTATTTTTTAATTTTGGAAATGAAAATATTTTTTTAATTAATTGAGTGCATGTTTTTGAAGGAAATAAAGGAGTAGTTTATTAATATTTTTCTAGAAAATTATTTTGTAGATATCTATATTTAAACTTCCAATCTGTTGTTTTCTGTGTATTTATTGACGATAGATATATTTATAGATTTTAAGTTACTTTTAATCATCTCTTGGATTTATCAAAGTAGAATACATACTCATACCTTTTACTCAAAAGAATATTTTCTTGAAAAAATTGCAGTCTGGTTTAAATAATTTTTTTTCAAAATTCTGTTAAAATAAGCGTCCGGTTTGGCTGTATTTTTTTGTAAATCATTCTGAGGAAACTCAAAAAATTTGCTAAGTCTAAAATTATGAATCAGATAGAGCCAAAAGAACTAAAGTAGAAAAAAACAGTGGATTATCTTGTTATTAATAAAAAGAAAAGTTACTTTATTTAACATTCCTTTTAAATAAAAATATATTTAAATTTTATTTTTAATTTTTTACATTTTTTTAGAAAATTAAAAAAAAAATATATTAAATTAATCTTTTATTTTTTTATAGAGAAAGAAAAACAGATTAAAAATAAATAAATTTACCACAAACTAAATATTTTTAAATAAATTTCTTCACAAAAAAAATTCAAAAAATGCATTCCCTAAATAACCAATTTTTGATTTTTTCTTTAATTACATTATTGGGAATTACTCTAACAATTGCAAATAAACATCATAATAACCATAATAATCATCACGGAGCTTCAGTTTCTGACATTTCAAAAGGACTGGCTGGTTGGGTTCAGAGTTATAAAGAGCCAAAAACTGACGAAGAAAAGGAATTAAAAGTAAATTCAGAAAATTCATCTACAAAACATAAAGAAAGTGAAAGATCAGCACCTGTGGAAGAAGAGGAAGAGGAGGAAGAAGAAGAGCCAACTTGCACAATTAAAGTTCAGAAGGTGAGGAATTTTTTTCGTTTTTAAAATACCCACTAAAATCTAATTGAGCTAATACCCACGAAAAAGTAAATCTATTTGCACAAGATTATACAAAATATTTTGAGACCACTTCGTAATCTATCAGAAATATCGCAAAATGTGTTCCTTCTTTAGCTAGGAAATAAAGTGGGGGTAATGGACCTACAATATATACTTGATTTTGATCACTTTTGTTTAGCTTTCCGGGACTGATTAGAGAGTAAATAAAAGGAACTTGAGGAGTCTTCACACAAATATTTTATTATTAGAAATACTATATTACAAGATTAGCTTTTCAAAACACTTTCCGTTTTGTTTTTAATAAATTTCAAAAAAAATTTGTAGATTAACTCCATATTTACATAGGTACATATATTCCAATTTATTAAATGGCAAATATCCAATTGACTCCCCCTACCTGTTAGAAAAAGAGAATTTTCTTTTTTTTTATTCCCTTTTTGCATTTTTGGCGTTTGTAGAGGCTTATTCTTCCTTCTCAGTTTTTAAGTCAAAACACTAGCGCCTTCCCAAACGCCAAAAAAGTGGACATTTATCGTATTAAATAAATTGAATTTTAAATCATTAAAACAAAAATAATTTTTAAAAAATAAATTAATTAAAGTGTAATGTTTTTTATTTTATTATTAAGGTCACGAAAAGTGAAAAGTGAAATATAAAAAAAATATGTTTTTAATAAATAAATATAATTTAAAATAGTCCTGATAATATAAGAATGGCACGAAAAATAAAATAATTTTTGCACGCTTTACGGAAGTAAATAAAAATTAAGATAAATAAATAATTTTTAATTATAGACCGGAAATAGTGAGAAAAAACAAATAAACTTAATATTAGACTTAATTGCTTAATTAATGTTTTTATTAATATAGCGTGGAGGAAGTAATTTTAGAGGGCAAAATGATTTAAAAATAAATTAAGATTAAATTAAGACTATATTTCCTGTAGAGAACACAAAGTCTGCAGGGGACACAAAATTAGGGAAAACAAAATTTAATTCTGACCTTCAAATATTTGGACATTTTATATGCCCGATTTTCCAAATAATGTTCATATTTGGTTCGCAAAAATACCAAATCCCTAAAATTCAAAAACTCTAATTTTTTTCTCAATTAAGGTTGAAAAACATGTTGGGAAATGTGTACGTCTACGAGGCAGTGTTGGAGCATGTCAGACAGACAAATATCTAGATCCACAGAATGCGGAATGCATGTTCCTGTAATTTTGTTGTGGTAAAAGGCACAGGAACGAATGAAAGACCGGTGCAAAAAAAAATAAAAAAATTAAAAAAAAACCTACAAAATGGTGGGACAACAAAAACAATTTTCTTGCCTTTTTGAAGATTTTTATTTAAAAAAAAAGTTTAAAAAATACAAATAAAATAAATACACATTCCTTTCTTTTCTTTGTTAAAATTCTTTTTAATGATCTCTTTTTATTGTTTTAGATTTTTCTGAAAAATAATCTCATTTCTTTTTTTTTGCTGTGTTAACTTTTTTATTAGGGATAGTTTTTACTATAGACCGGACCTGGACAAGATCTCCAACAAAAATCTCGGTTATCGATATCTCTCGAGATATCAATCTCGATTCTCTACAACCCTTCCAGTCCGGTCTCTAGTTTTTACTGTTTTTTGTAAAGGCGAATATTTATAAAATTGTCATTTTGTAAGCTAGAACATTGAAATTTTGTAAATTTATTTATAAACATATTTCCGAGATTACTTATAAATTTCAGAATAGTTGGATTCGTAATTCCTTTTTTATGGTTGAAGATAATTGCATAACCCACCAAAATAAATATTTTATTCAATAACTGTCTAAATATCCAAACAAAAATTCTGAATTTTAATGTTAACTAATTAATATTTAAAAGAACAAATAATCAAAATTTCTTAATCTCTTCATTTGACAATTTTATAAACTCGCCTCGTAACAATCTTGCACACAAACTATCCTTTACTTTTCTAAAATTTTTTCCAAAAAATGGCAAAATTTAAATTAAAAATTTAAATAATCTTCTTAATTTTAATTATGTCATCTACTCTATTCTATTTTTACATATCCAGATTTATTTTTTCTTTTTTACTTTAAATTTCCACAATTATTATATTTGTATTTCTCTCAATTTTAAATTAATCCTTTTATTTTTAATTAAATGTTTAAAAGCGCATAAAATAATTTTTGTTTTAACAAAAAAAAATACATTTTTCAGTAGTTAGCCAAGTTAACTTTAAATAAACACGGAAGTACTTAAATATAAATACAAAAATATTCAGTAAGATCTGGTACATTTTTTGATATAAAATAACCAAGTTTCGTCTACGACTTCTCACTTCTTTGCTAATTATTAGATTAAAACGGAAATTTTTGGCGATAAAAAATTGTTAATTAGAATTTTCTTTTTAAATTTAAAACGGCCCGTCGTGTAGTTCAAGTCATTTATTTTGTAGAGGAACAAAAATACAACCTTTGATTTGTGTCTTTTAAGGTGTATATACATATGTATCTTTAACTAATAATGGATTTTGAAATAATAAAATTACCTAATAATTATTAAAGTCTACATTAAATTCTCGAAATCAAATTCTGTAATACAAAATTTTATCCTTATTTCGATACAAATTAAAAAGAAAATCAAAAATAAATAATTGAGAAAACTAATTTAATTTTTGTTCGATTTCCAAAAAAATTTTTTTTTCTAAATTTCATTTATTTAATGATAACAAACACAGTGTAAATTACTGAAATAATAATTAGGTAATTTTGTTTGTTTGTCAATAAATGAAGGAGTAATCGATTAAGAAGGAAAATAGTGTTTTTTGGGAGAAGAAAGTCCAAATACTAGTAAATAAAAATAAAAATAACATTAACCATTAAAAATTCTCAAAAAATATTTTTTATCATTTAGAATGAATTTTATTTTTTGCAATTTTTAATTAATTTTTTAAATTATATTTTTACACTAATTTAGTGTTTACCACTACAAAAATTTAAAAAAAATGCTAAAATTTAACTTTAAATCAACACTTTATTTATTTTTTCTTAATCTTCTACTAATATTTTTTGTTTTCCCATTATTAATTTCCGGTTATTTGGCTGCTGAAATTGTTTGTTTTGTTAGAAAATAAATATTTTTTTGATTTCTTGGTACTACAAATAATATTTTAGCATAATTAATTGGTATTTGTTGTAAAATTCGTATTAGAAAAAATTTTTCTCGTACAAATGTGTACAGAAACAAATCCTCTCTTAATTTCCTCTCTCCGAAAAATTTGAATATTTGTTGCATTTTTTACATAAACCTTTAAGGCTGAAAGTTGTACGTAAAATTTAGTGTATCCATTATTATGAGTATTACTTATAAAAAGTTTCCCTAATCCCAAACGAATTTCAGAAAGGAATATTCTTTAAATTGAGGGGGGTCTATGTAAACCTTTATTTTTTCAATACAAGGTCAAGGGACAGTCGAAAATCATTTTTTTCAAGAAATCTTCGTATTAAAATTAATCTAATATTCCAAATATTTTATGTAGATAGAAACTGAAGAATTAAAAGAATGTTTACAGAAAACTTTTGAAGATTCTGAAACTTTTGTTTGTGTATGTAATTCAGAATTTTGTGATGAAGTTGAGCCTCTTGGGTTGTTAGCAAAGGGAAAAATTGTTTTTTATTTGACTGATAAAAGAAAGAATCGAATGAAAAAAGTGCTTAAACACTTTCCTTTTAATAAAACTGATGATAGTAAGTTTTTTTTAGAAATTTTAAAATTTTTTTTGTGATTTCGCATAGATAAATTACCAACAATATCAATAGATTCTTCTACACGTTTTCAAACAATAATTGGTTTTGGCGGGGCTTTTACAGATTCTGTTGGATTGAATTTAAATTCTTTAAGTGCTACAACTAGGGAAAGCCTTATTAAAAATTATTTTCATCCTGAGGAGGGAATTGGTTATTCTATTGGGAGAGTGCCTATTGCTAGTACTGATTTCTCGACGAGGGAATATTCTTATGTTGAACAAGAAGGGGATTTTGAATTGAAAACATTTTCTTTGGCAAAAGAAGATTTTGAATACAAGGCTAGTTTTGAAGTTCTGATCTCCAATCTTAAAGCCTCTAAATAAATTTGATTTTCCAAAATAGCTTGAAAATAGAATTTTACTCATAATAGGATGAATCAACAATAATGTTGATAGAAAGTTCATGTAGTTTTTAGCTTTTTCGATTTACTTTATAAATTAATACCTCCATAATGATCCTTGGGTAACCATTATATAGGCCTTTTATTAGATCTTGATTCTTTGGATCATTGATTTATATGTAGCTACAGAATGAAAATATAAACAAGTAGCTACGCTAATCAAAGCTTACATAAAAATTACGTTGACATTTTTCTCAAGTCTTTTTTTTCTAATTTCTCGTTTTGCAGATCCCTTACATAAAAATGGCAAATCGCTACAGAATAGGGCAGCCCTTCAGACTTTTAGCCGCCCCATGGGCATCACCTGGATGGATGAAAACTAATGGAAGAATGAATGGAGATGGGGAATTAAAAGGAGATTTAAATGGACCTTATTACCATTCTTATGCTAAATATTTGAAAAAGTTTTTTTTTGTAAATTTATCCAAAATTTAATTAAATTTTAAAAAGATTTTTTGATGAATATCACGCGAATGGAATTGATTTTTGGGCTTTAACTATTCAAAATCAGCCAGAGAGTGGTTTAGAAAAGGATTTTCCTTTCCAAACAATGTTTATGAGCAATCGTACACAGAGGTATTATTTTGATTTAAATGGGATCATTTTAGAAATTCCTTTAATTTACTACAAAAATTTCTAAAATTTAAAAGTTTATTTACTAAAGAATAAAAAAAAAATTCCAGAATTAAAATGCTTTTATTCGTCTCTAACTCTTATTACCCCCATAGTAATATTATTGGCATTTTTCCAAGAACAAAACACTTGTCAAAAATAATTTTATTTTTTTAAAAATAATTATTACTATTAAATAATTTTTTGTATAGACTACATAAAAATAAATTAAGTGTTTTATATCCGTTATAATTTTATGTTATAATTTACGTAATATTATTTACGTTTAATAATCATTAATAAAATAATTGGGTTACGTAATAAATTAATTGTCTAATTTATTTTTTTCTTAAAAAATTTTTATACGAATTTATACGAATTCCTTTTTATAAAGAAAATTACTTATAAATTAAATAAATACTTAAGAGATTACTTTAAAAAATACTCAGAATAAAAGTTTATTTGAACTGAGTCAAAATTGTACTCGAACATTTCGAGAAATATTTTTGTTTTTTTTTCTTGTTTATAAAAATTAATTAGAACGGGGTAAAGGTACATAATACAAAAATTAATTTTTGTATTTTTTCTTTTAAAAAATAAATAAAAATTAATTAATAATTATTTTCAGAGAATTTGCCAAACAATTATTATTACCTTTATTTCAAAAATCAGAATATACAGTAAACCTTAAGTTGATAGCTTTTGATGATGTAAGAGAACATTTAGTAGTTTCGGCTTCAGAGGTGGGAATTACTAATTGGGAAAATAAATTAAATTTTTAAAATTTTTACAAGTAAATATTATTCGTTATAAGTACATATATAAACTTTTATGTACTAATCCTTGTTGACTGTTATAGACAAAAAATAAGTTTAACATAATAGGGCGGATACATTATCAAGTCAAATTTATTTTTGTAAATTTTAAAAAGGAAAATGGGAAAAAATTGGAAATTTGAAATAAAAATATTTTTTAATAAAAAATAATCAAAAATTTCAGATATTTGATAAGCAAACACACTCTTCTTTGTCAAAAGAATCATTTGAACAGACTGACACTTTCCTAGATCAATTACTTCCTTTGGTTCCTGATTTTATTATTGATGGAGTGAAAAATGTGGGGATTTTGTGAATTTAATTTTGGGAACTTAACAAAAAATTTCTTTTTATTATATGGAACAACAGTTTTTATGTTATTTTAAAATTTTCTATATAAAAATTAATAATTATCTTTAAATTCTAATATTTTTTTTAAGTTTCTAAATTACCAAAATGAAGTGAAAATTAAAAATCCAATAGATGGAATAGGCGTTCATTGGTATGTACTGGATAAAATTGAAGATCAAAGCAAAATTCATGAACTTTACAAGGACAAATTTATTATATCGACTGAAGTAATTTAAACTTGAAATTATTTAAAAATAAAAATCAGAATTATAAATTTAAATAAATGAAAAGTTTAGTAAAATACCTTTAGACAAAAATTAAAATATACAGTAAATTAAGAATTTTTAATATTTAAATAAAGGCATGCACAGGTTTCGACATAACTGCAGATTTTGGACCTCGTATTGGTAATTGGACGAGAGGTTGGATGTATGGACATGATATATTACATAATTTGAGGAATTGGGCTATTGGATGGATTGACTGGAATATTTGTAAAAATGAATTTTTTAAACTTAAAACAAATGTGTATTTATTTGAGATTTTATATAATTTGAGAATTAGTTAAATTAAAGCAAGTTGTTTAACTTTAACACCCCATTTAAACCCCATTTAAACTTTTTTTAATTCAGATAAAAATCATCTCTTTTCAGACCTTTCCTCAAATTTTATACCTAAATATTTAATTTAATTTTAAGGTTTAAATATGGAAGGAGGTCCGAATTGGGTCAACAATGTTGTAGATGCTCCCATCCTTGTAGATGGAAAGAAAGATGAATTTTATAAACAACCAATGTTTTATTTTATTGGGCATTTTAGGTAATTTATTTAATTAAAATAAAATTTATTTTTCTTTTTTTTCAGTAAATTTATTCCTCCCGGTTCTGTCCGAATCAACTCTTCTCTATTTAATAATTTATCTAATTATTCAATTAATTTATTAAATAAAATAGATCATGTAGCTTTTGTTACTCCTAGAGGGGATAAAATAATTGTTTTGATTAATCCAAATGAAGAAATTATTGAATTAAATATTAAAGATATTGTTGAGGACAGAGAAATGAAAATTGAATTAGAACCTAACTCTATTATGACAGCTATTTGGAATTGAAAATTAATTTACTAGATTATTTATTACATATTTTTATGTTTAGAAATTAAATTTTGATTTAGGGAAAATAATAAATCTTTTTATATAATTATTTGGATTTTTTATATGAACTTAGATCAGTTGATCCTTTCCAAATTACCAGAAAGGTGCATGGCGTCTCGAAAAAGGAGCTAAATTTGTGGCAGTATAGAACTCTGCCTTAGATTTTTTAATAAAAATATTTTTTATTTAAATTTAAAATAATAAATTGGCCCAATCTTATTCAGTTCTCTGACTTATTTTTTTATTCAATATTTAATTTTATTAATTAAAAGTAATGTTTAGATACGCTCAGTCAGAAAAATGAATTAGAAATTCGTAAAAATATTTAAAATTATGATATTTTAACTTTAATTATGTTTTCTACATAAAACTAGGGGGTGCTTATCATTTTCTGACAGAGTGTAAAAGAAAATTATAAATTTTAATTAAAAATTAAAATTATTCTTTTTGAGAATCAAATCTTTTTCTAATTTGGCATTTATAGGGTAACGGTACAACACTTAATCCAAAATTTTGTTGTTTGGAAGGCATTTCTGAATACTGTGGTGGACTAATCTAAATTAATTTTAAATTAATTTAGAAAATATTTTTTCATTTTCTTTCACCTCATATTGGTTAAAAAGATTAACAAAAATAAGAAAAAGTTCAGTTCTTGCCAAAGACTCTCCAGCACAAAATCTTTTTCCAATCGAAAAAGGAATAAATTCATCAAAACGTTTAAGGGTTCCATTTTCATTAAGAAAACGTTCGGGAAGAAATTGACGAGAATTTGGGAAAATCTTTTTAAAAATATTTTTTGAAATTTAAATAAAAACAAACATTTTCATCATATAAAACACACGAAATTAATGGCTGTATAGATGTTCCTTTACGTAATAAATGGCCTCTAACATTTACATCTTGAACAGTACGACGTGCCAAATTTTGTGGGAGAACGTTGGATATACGCATTATTTCCTTTTTAAATAAAGAAAAAAATTAAGACTTTTAATAGGTAATTAAAATTAATATTTCATACCTAAATTATCTGCTTTTTATTGTTTTTATTATTAGAAACTTAGTAAAACTTTGGCTAAAAATTTTTCTAAAATTTCTTGCCCAATTTCAAAAATTAGCAAAATTATCAAAATAAATTAATAAGAATTTATTTTAATATTTTTATTTTATTAAAATTGGTATTGTCTGTTATCAAGAGTTAGGACTTTTAGGCACTAGAAAGTTAAAAATAAGCCTATATATGTAGGTACTAAAAACAGCAAAAATAGGAAAATATTTTTGCCTAAAAACCCTAACTCTAGTTACCAATTACATATTAATTAGTACAAGAAATTCCTAAGACCCTAAAATTAGTTAAATGAAAATTAAGGAAACTTTCTATTACTTTAGGATTTGTTAATTTTTTAAGTTAGTATATTTTATAGAAAAAAATATATTTAAATTAAAAAAAAATTATAATTAATTACATTAACAACAGCATTTGAATACGGCAAATCAATTTTATCAGCCAAAGTTATTTGCCTATTACTTCCAATTACCGAATCCAATTCTTTATGTAATTTATCCTGAACATTCATATTATAAATTATATGAATTATTCCCCAATTTAAAGTGTCTGTTGTTGTTTCTTGTCCAGCAATCCAAAAATCTAGTAAATGGGCATAAAGTGTTTCCATGCTTAAAAATAAATTAATGTTATCTACAAAAGGGTAAATGTCCAGCTCGTCCTCCACATGTCCGCAAATGACTTTCAGCAAAAAATGCATTTTGCTGCATTCTTCTCCTTTCCTCTCCCTACCATAGTTTTCCTTAGGTAATTAACTGATAAGTTGACAGTTTGGCGCGAATAACAAAGGAGGTTAGCAATCGGATCGGGAAAAGAGTCTCCAAAAATCTCGGCTATTATGAACAAATTCTTCGTATAATGATCTCACTTGTCTCTCGAAAATTTTTCCGTTTTTCGAGATGGTGATCGAATCACCGATAAATATACTTGCAAAAATAATTGAAAAGTATATTAAACTAGAGTTGCGCGAGATCGAGATTTTAGAAAAAATCCGAGACCGAGATTGACCGAGACTCGCATGACCGAGACCGAGACCGAGATGCAAAATTTGACCCGAGACCGATATCGAGATCCGAGATAAACCGAGATTTTTCAAAACTTTTTTTATCCACCAAAACCCATTTAAATAATTAAATATCATTTAAATCATCATCAAAATCAACTGTTTCATCAGAATCAATTTCAGTTGGTGGACCAAGCAACAGTTTATCCATATATATAAGACTTGGTTTTAGGCAAAATATAGAAAGGCAAATTTGATGGAAGAAAGGGGAAGATTGACCATTCCGTACAAACATAGGGTAAAAATTGGGGAGGAAAAAAGGGGGACTGGAAACTAAACTATTACCCTAGAAGGGGTCAACCCTGAAGACCTACACCCCCAAGACCTACACCCTGAGGACCTACACCCTGAAGACCTACTGACCCTGAAGACCTACACCCTGAAGACCTATTTACCCTGAAGACCTAAACTTTTTGATCAACACAAATTATTTATAGTAGGGAATATCGAGGATATCAGAAGATCCTCTTTATCCCGATAAATCCCTCTTTCCACTTTAAAACCTCAAAATCCTCGATATCCCCCTTTATCACCATTAAAACCTTCAAATCCATCGATATCCCCCTTAATCCCTCCTAGCTCCTCTTTAGCTCCTTTAAATCCCCCGATTAGACTTGTAAACAATTAAAAAGTAAAAAATTGTGTTGATCAAAAAGTTGTAGGTCTTCAGGGTAAATAGGTCTTCAGGGTGTAGTTCTTTAGTGTCAGTAGGTCTTCAGGGTGTAGGTCTTGGGGGTGTAGGTCTTCAGGGGTGGACTCCCCTAGAAAATTATAACTTTTGATTTTTTTTAAACCTGAACGCCACTTGAACTCGCTTCATTGCACTTCAAATTATCAAATTCTTCTGAGTGGGATATTTTTAAATGTTGCCATAATCCTTTAGTATTCCCATCTTTTCTTTTTACCAGCTTTGAACAGATTTTGCACTTTCAAAAATAAAAATAAATCTCAAGAAGTTCAATCTTTAGGGGTGTATACTGATCTCGGATCTCGGCGAGATTAAGTACCGAGAATCTCGTCTCGGTTAGGTGATCTCGTCTCGGCAAAACCGAGACCGAGATTGGAAAATGACCGAGATTCTCGTCTCGGTCTCGGTCGAGATATCGATCTCGCGCAACTCTATATTAAACCTACTCATAATCTTCTTTTCCGTCCCTCAATTTAATTTCACGCATAAAAGCACTAACAAAATCTAAACGTTCATCACCCAAATATTCTCCATCATTTTCATGTTCTTCTATTTGTTTTTTGAAAAAAGCATAGGTTCTCATTATTTTACGTTGAACTTCAAGAAATATCTCTTTAAAATAAGGTAAATGTCTGATTAAATGGGGCCACCAAGACATTAAAAATTGTGTTGATGGTTGGCCGATTGTATACCTTAAAAAGTATTTGGCTAACTTGATATACCTAATTTTTCTAATTTTATGTGTAGTTGTTTTACTAGAGCTGTACTACGTCTTCGTCCATGAAAGCTAAGGAACTTAAATATTTTTTGTAAATTCCCCGTCCTCTCCCCGATGATCCTCGTACCCTTAATAGTTACTTATTAACCAAATATATTTTTATTTCAATAAATTTCAAAAAAAATCATACATATATTCGTTCAGTATTTTCTTCAATTCAACAAATTCTTCTGTCTTTTCCTGTTAAAAATTATAATCAAAATTTTAAAATTAAATAAAATTAAATACAAACTCCATGAAATTGATAACCAAAAAGCAAAGAATTGATGATAGAGCCAACACAGAGATCCAAATGAGAAATCTAAAATTTTTTAGATTTATTTTTATTTGATATTCTGTATGTTCAATTTTTACATATTCTAAGACCTTTAATAATTTGAGAAATTTTAATTCAGAAATTTTAATTAATAATTTATAACAAACAATTTCCATATCTTCTCCAATAGGGCACTCTCCAATAGCTTTATCCATATTTCCACACATAGACGAGAATTCAGAAAGAACCTTTTTATTGAATTTATTTTTAATAATTTATTTATTTTTATCTTTTACTTTCTGTTCAAGCAAATTTTTTCCAACGCCAAGATTTCTAAAAACATTCATAAGGAATTTTCTGTGTTCACGCCAAGCCTGTCCTTCCTACTTTTAATTTTTTAAATTCGGAGAAGATACAACTTTTTATTTAATTTATTACCATATGAACTAGTCCATTTTTACCTTAAATGAAAAATTTTTTAAATATTTATTTTAATTAAGTTGGATTTAAATTATGATTATCCTCAAAATCAAAAGATACTTCTTTACTTATGATAGGCTATTTTAAAATTCAGCTTGTGGGGTGGGGCTGCACCCCAATTTAAGATTTATATTTTGAAATTTTAAGAAAAATTCTCACCACGTGCTAAAGTATAAAAATCCTGAAAGAAGTCTCTATCTGTATAATTATCCCCATCTTTTACAATAGTTTCATTAATTAAAGAATATTCAGTAAATGCAACCATGGGTTGTTCTCCTACCTAAATACACATTTAATTTTTTGATAAAATAGTAAAAGAAAATACCCACCCAATATGTATAAATGGGCCCATATTCTTCTCTCCATTTAAGAAAAATATCATAACCTGGAGGTTTTTTGCCCAACTCTAACAAATTTCCAACAATAGGCAAAGGTGTGGGGCCTGGAGGTAAATGACGGCGTTTCCAATAAAAATTATAAAAAAGCAAAAGTTGAAAAAGTGCTAGTAAAATACCAAAGAAAAGGAAAAACATTTTCTATTTAAAATAATTCTTTAAATTTTCGGGTATATATATCAGGGATTGGTCCTCTTCCGCCTCTACTTATTTTTAAAATGAGTAAGGGGATCATAATTAAATTAATAAAAATTATTTTTTTCTTTAGTTTATCAACTCTTTTTATAATTAAATCATAATATTTAAGAGTGGGATTAATTTAAACATCCTAAAAGTGTATGTACTATATATTAAAGACGGGTTTTTATAAAAAAATTTTTTGAATATTTTAAATTTAAAAATATTGTTAGTGGAAGAGTTGAAAGAGTTTATAATAAATTAAAATTAATTAATTATTTTTAATTATAAAATAATCAATTAAAAAACGAGAATTATTAAAAATATTAAATAATATATTAATAAAATGTACTATTGAGGACTAGGCAAAAAACAACGACAGACTTCAGCGGTTGGTAGAAAAAAACTAAAAGAGAGGATAAATGCATCGATTTTAATGCGGAAGTACATTTTAAAAAGTTTTTGACGTTGAAAAAAGTAAATAATAAAAATGTTTTTAAGTTCGTTTCTTTATTTTGTCTAATTTTTTGGAGATACTTTGTGGGGAAAATAATTTTGTATACGAGAAATAAACTTTCAAAAACACTCAGAAAAATTTTTAGATTTATAGAATAAAAATGAGTGTCTACGATGTAAATACATATCTCTATACATTTATATATTTCTGTAGCTATTTAAATATTTAAAGGAAAAACAATTTACGCATAAATATTAATAATATTTGTAATAAGTAGAGAGAGTTTTTTTAGTTCCGAAAAAACCGATAATAGGCACCTAAATAGGTTCGAAAAAATGCTAAAATAGGTTCAAAAAATTTCGATAAGTGGCAAAATAGGTGCGAATTTTTAACAAATAGGTTTGAATTTTTAGAGTTTTTTCAATTTTTCGTTCTCAAATTTATAATTTTTAAATTTTCACGGCCTGTAACTCGGCCCTATGAAGTCTAATTGCGCTGATTTTAGTGTCATTCAACTCAGTTTGAGAAGCTCTTTCGAATGAGATACAATTCAAAGAATCAAATTTTTCACCTCAAGAATGGCTACTCCCCCCTATTTTTTTGATCCTCTATCTGTGAGCCCGCCCCTGAAGTCGTACACCTTTAAAACCGTTATTCTCAATACCTATTGACAATGAAACCTACAATTTTCGAAAGCGAATTAGAGGTACCATTATGGTACCATTTTTGAGGTACCATAACCCTGGATGAGTTGATCTTAATCACCCGATATCTCTTCAGCCACTTCAATAACACAAAATACATCTTCTAGGTCAATATGTTTTCAGAGACAAAGAGAAAAATAAAATTTTTCGGCAAAATTTAAGGATTATGCAGTGTTTGCAAACATGAGTTTTTTAGTTTTTAACAAGATATGGGGTTTTACTGGTTTTGGCAAGTAAAAGAGCACGGAATTAGTGTAAATCTGACTTAAACACTCTAACATTCACTATTTTTTCTGAATTTTATGCAAATTTTGCAAAAATAAAGGCGAATTTTATGATTTTTTCCAAAAAACCTAGAATAGGTTCAAAAAAGTCCAAAATAGGTCGCAAATAGGTTTTAGGTCCAAAAAGGCCGAAATAGGTTTTTTAGGTCCGAATAGGTCGAATATAGACTTATCATTTCGACCCAAAACAGTGTTTTTTGTGCTTATCTCATCATAACTAGTTCGCAAAAAAAATAGGAAAAAACCTAAAAAAAACTCTCTCTAGTGATAAATAAATGTTAGTTTATAAATAATTAAAAGTTATTATTTTTTGCTATTTTATACTCAGTGCTCTGATTTCTGCGGATTTTTCCTCATTTTGTGGTTTTTTGATATGTCAATGAGGATTACTTTTAAAAATGCGGATTTTTGTGGTCTTTTGAAGATTATGAGGATTTTTTATATTTTCTTGTGGTTTTTAGCATAAAATGCATCATTTTTCTGCTAAGTCCTTATAAAATCCTCAAAATTTTCGCCTGCGGCGCTGAAAATGGAAGAAATCTGGCTCCTTGGCCTTCCAAAATTCTCAAAATTTTCGCCTGCGGCGAAAAAAAGGAACGAATCTGTGTCCGTGATTTTCCAAAATCCACAAAATTTTTTGCCTGGCATGAAAATGAACGTTTTTTAGCTTAGGGATCTTCCAAAATCCTCAAAATTTTCGCCTGCGGCGCAAAAAAGTGGATTTTTTGGTGTTGAAGGCGCCAAAAAAGTGTTTGCGGATTTTTGAGTAAAATGCGGATTTTTTAGCTCAAAATTGCGGAGTTTTAAAAATTTGAGATCCGAGCCCTGTTTTATACTAATGTTCTCAACAAAAAATTATAAGTAAAACAAAATTACAAGGAAATGTATGAAAAGAATAGTTGGCATAAAAATATTTGAACACATCATTGTGCTGTTGCTACAAAGTCTGCAAGATTCTCTCCAAGCTTATTTTACATCTTTATTTAAAAAATTACTGAATAATTACATAGAACTTTATAAATTATTCTGAAATCCTGTCAGGAAAATAAATACCTATAATAAATTTGCAGAAAAAACTTGCAGATTGTATGGCAACAAAATATTTATTCAAAAATTGTTTTTAACATTTATTGTTTATTTATTAAATTTAAACTTTTATTTTTTTAATTTGTTTTTAAAGAATTTCATATGTAAAACGAATAAATAAATTAATAAGTTGTTTATTTATTCAGCTTTATTTTACTTTATTAAAAAAGTTTTTATTAATGATTCCATTAGATTAAAAAATATTTCCCAACTATTTCATAATTTTAATTTCCAAAATTTCCAAATAAAAATTTAATCAATTTTAATTTCATGGGTATAAACAAATTAAACAATTTTTTGTTTCTCATTATTTTAACAAGAATTTTTTGGACAAAACCGCTGTTAGTTGAATCTGTTAATTGGTGTAAAGCTTTTGGTGGAGATATTGTTGCAAGTTGTTATTTTTTAAATAATTTAATTTATAATTTAAGCTACTTTATTTTAAGAAATAGCAAATATATTAATAATAATTTTTAAGAGCCTCTAGAATAATTTTCTAATTATTAACCTCAAAAAATATTTTTGTATCTTATTATTAGCTTGCTCAACTTTCGGTTTTGGTCAATGCCCCGAAGGTTCGTCTTGTTTTCTTGGGAAATGCTGTAAAAGGAAGGGAGCAGAGGAAGTTACGGAAGCTACCACAATTTCAATAATTGATACAAATCTTCCAACTACAGAATCTACCACAGAATCAACAAGCACAAGTACCACAACCACTACTACATCCACAACAACCCCGACGACCTCAACAACCACTACAATAACTACGACTATCCCTAGTACAACAACAAGTACAACAACAACCACTACTACAACTACCACAACTTCTACTACAACCCCTTCCACAACCACTACAGCCCCCTCAACAACGACAATAACATCACCAACAACTCCCCCAATGTTATATATCGATGGAGTTCCTTTAAAACGTAGGAACTTTAAATAAAATTTATAAAAAAGATTTTTATTCTCTCTACCAATTTCCAGCTTGCATTGACGATATTGAGAAATTTAAAGGAATTTGTGCAATTGCAGCAAATTTAGGGCATTGTTTGGTGATTATTTAAATTAATTAAATATTATTTTTTATTCTAAATTTTAGTCAAGTAATGTACTAGTAAAAAGAAAAATGGCTATTAGTTGTTGTGGAACTTGTCTTAAATTAAATGAAAATTTTCTACCAAAACAACAGACAATAAAATAAATATTTTGATTTAAAAATAATTATATGTTTATAAATTATAAATTTACTTAAAGTATAAATTTATTTATAAATCTACTTTAATTATTCCACAAAATCTACTTTTAATTAAAAACGATTTTCTACAAAACAAACAATTTGTGGACAATTAATTAAATCAGGCTCGAGGTCCTATTGATTTTTTAAAGATTGGAATCTGAAAATAAATTTTTGACATTTTCTTCGTTTTCTTTAAAAAATTTTGAACTCAATTTCTATCGTTTTAACTACATAGTAATATATTAAACTTAATTTTATTTTTATTCAAAAAAATAGAAATCTGAAAATTAAAATTGAAAAAAATTTCTTTCCTAAGCAGAAGCTATCATAACCAAAGTGTTTATATCAAATTCAATTCCTTTTGCATACATTCTTTGAAATGGCTTCATTAATGCATTCAAATTTAAAGGAACACCTGAACGGATAATAAAGGGAGCAATCAACAACATTTGCACCTTTAATAAAATTTAAATTTGTTATTTTAAAAATAAATTCTATAAGGAATTGAAGAAATTAAAAATACATATATATTTTTATATTCAAATAAAAATATTTTTTGAATTTTTGTAACTATTGAGATTTTGATTATAAATGATTAGGCAGGCTTCAAGAAAAAATTTTTCAGTTTGATCTTCGATATTCAAAAATTTTTAAGAAACGACAACTCTATTAGCGATCTTGCTTCCAGTATAATTTATTACTTCATTTTATCTTTAATAAAAAAATATGTAAAGAATAAAATTTTCTAAGCACCCCATACTATGGTTGTTAGTTTGGTACCAAACCGAAGAACTAAGGATTTTTCAATTCGGTTCTTTGGTCCGTTCCGGATATCCGAAATATTTAACCTAATAAAAGAAATAAAATCGTTAAACAAAACCAACCACATAAATAGTCAATACAGGCTTAGCCGCATATTTTTTTTGATTCAAAAATTTAGTGAGCATTTGAAATATTGTGATAAATGTATTTGACCGCCGATGGCGAGTTGAAGAAGAGGTAGAGGAACATAAGGAGGGCGAAACCATTAATTTTGGCATTTTATTTTTCTGAGGAATTTTAAAAAAATAAAAAAGATTTAAAATTATTAATTGTAAAATTCTCTCAAAAATTGTTTTCTTTCTCCTTTTGAGGGAAAACAATACAAGAAAAACAAAAAAATAATCTAACAAATGTATTAGATTATTAACAAAATTAATTATTTAAAAATAATTTTACGTAATTAAAAGAAACAAAAAAATATGCTGCTATTTTAATAAAATAAATTGAATGGTATTAGAAGAAAAAATTATTTCTTTTAATTGAAAAAATCTATTTACCTAAATTCCCTTTTTGCAAGAATTATAAAATAAATTTTAAAAAAATTTAGAATTTTTCGTTATAAAATTTATTTTAACTAAAAAAATAAATCACTGCGGTATATGGCCGTTCTCGCTATAATCACAAGATCAAACAGAAACCTTTTCTTCCCTAAAAAGGCTTCTGATATTGGTTAAAGATTAATACAAAAATATACTCCAACAAATATTTTAAAAAGCCTTCTTTTCTTTCTCTAAATTTAAATAATAAAATACTTGAGAGAGAAACAAAACAACTCTGGCACATTGAAATGTGCCAGAGTAATTTTGCCATTTTCTTTTATTTTTTACTTAAAGAAAATGAGTGTTGGAACCTTCGAGTGTAACGGGAAAAATAAGAAAAAAAATGGAAAAGCCGACGGTTTTTTATTTTTTTAATTTTTTATTCACGTGTTACTTAAAGAGTTTGAAGAAAATTTTTCTTTTACTCTCTATAAGGCCAATTAATTGCTTTTGTCTTTTTTATTTTATTTTTCTTAAAATTTGGCAATTAACAAACAAAAAATTGTCTAAAAGACAGGAATTTAACAATTATTTATTTTTTAAAGCAAACAATGGAGAGGAGGGATGACACGAGTTTTTCTTGAATATTAAAGTAAAAAAACTAAATGTAAACGAGAATAATAAAGAAAAATAGTAATTTGCTTTAACCGATAATTAAATAAAAATTTTAGTGAAATAAAATTAGGCATATTTTTAAGTAAATAGGTAATTGATATTTTAGAGGTGTATACTCGGTAATTAAATTTAAAATAAAAATGAAGTAACTAAAGAACAAAACTTGAATAATACCTCAATGAATGCTCATACTTGGATACTTGGGATACTTGATATTTCAACATATATTACACATAAGAGCTCTTAGTTTTGTGTGTTAGGAGAACCTACACAAAAAAAATTAGGAATTTTTGATTTTTGGGATTTAGGAATATGTATTTCTCACTCCTCTTTTCAAAGACCATAGTGATGTTTGGATTGTAATTGGATATCCCAGTAATTCTTCAAATATAGGCAAATGGATTTTAAAATAACATTGTTTGATGAAAAATATTATAAAATTTTATAAATTTTGGAAATAATATTAAATAAAATACAGATTTAAATTCAAAATAATTTAATTTTTTTCATTATTTCCAATCATTTTTAATTTGATAAACTCTAAATACTTGTTTAATAAAATAAAAAAATAAGATAAAAATCTCTATAAAATCCTGTATTTGTCAAAATAAATTTATTTTTATTTGTTATATTTTTATATCCTTTTCTTTAATCTTTTTTCTTTGTTTTAGTTTTGTCGCATAATTTCTTTTATTTTTATTAACTTTTTGTTTATTTTTTATCCTTTATTTCTTGTTTATTAATTAGTTGGTAAATTAGGGTATTAAATAATAAAGAAAATTATTTAGCGGAAACAATCCATTCTCAATGATTTTTTGTTTTTAGTAATGCTGCAGGGGAAATCAAGATTTTTTATATTTTTTGGGGAAGCTAGTTCCGTCTTTCAAAAGCCATTTAAAGAGATGGGATTTCCTAGTAAACTATCAGTCGTCGTCAGTTTTTCGGCCGGTCGCAAGCCCTTAGCCCGTATAGGTTGGTTTAATTTTTTTAATATATCATTTAAATTTCAAAAAGGACCTAACATTAAAACGGAGAAAGATTTATTTTTTGTACCTCTATGTATTTTACTGTTAAGAAAAAAAATTTATTTAAATATAACGGATATAGGTAGCCAATAATGAAAACATAAGATAATAAAATATAAGGGTATTGAATGAAAAATTAAAATGATTAAAATTAAAATTAAATTATTCATTTTTTATTTCAGTGCTGACTGAGAAAATATTGTCAGTCAGTGCCCCAAGTCATTGAGTCAATCAACAAGTCACAGTGTCCAGAAATGGACTCCCAACTACAAAAGCAGCCGATCGTTTTTGACAACGACGGCGGCGAAACAGAGGAGCATCGCCAATTACGTCGAGTAGCTTTCTTTTCAATTGTTATTTCTACGGCAGCAGTTATAGCTTCAATAGTTACATTGCCAATGCTTTATAGCTATGTCGCTTCCTTCCAAAGTCATTTGGTCCAGGAGACTGACTTCTGTAAAATACGTTCACGCGATATGTGGACAGAAATGGCAGTGTTAAATCAACCAGCACCGCCAACTGGAAACCGTGGGAAGCGTCAAGCTGGAGGTTATGGAGTCGTGAATCCAGAACCAGCTGCATGCTGTCCTTGTCAGCAAGGCCCACCTGGACCGTCCGGCCCACCTGGAGATAACGGAGAGCCAGGATCTGACGGGTGAATAATTTGGATAGTTTTTCCCAACTAATATTTTTTGTTCAGAAAGGATGGCCAAGATGCTCAAGATGGCCGTGATGGTCAAGTACTTAGAAGTGCAATACCTCGTGAACCCTGTATCATCTGTCCAGCAGGACCTCCCGGATCACAAGGAGCCCCAGGCCAGAAAGGACCACGAGGACCCAAAGGTCAACCTGGAGAGCAAGGAAAGAATGGAGATAAAGGAACACCCGGTTTTCAAGGACCGCTTGGATTGCAAGGACCTGGTAAGATTTTAATTGATGATTATTCTTCTTCAAATATTTTTTAGTTGGCCCGCCTGGACCACCGGGTCCAATTGGCACGCCTGGCCGAGTGATTCAAGTCAATGGCCCAGCCGGACAACAAGGACCAGCGGGACCACCTGGACCTCCAGGAAAGAAAGGATCTCCTGGAAAGGATGGCACTAATGAAGCTGGAGGCCCTGGACCAAAGGGAGATGACGGTCCTCCAGGACCACCAGGAGCACCAGGCCCGCAAGGACCTCCTGGTCCTGGTGGACCTCCAGGAGAGCCAGGAACTTGTGACCATTGTCCACAACCACGTACACCACCAGGCTACTGAGAAAAACATTAGCGAGGAAATTGGCTGCTAATTGGGATATGTGACAAAACAACAAAAGTGCCAAAAACACCTAGGCATGGCTGCGATAAATTAAACACAAGCATCATAACATCGATGCGAACCATGAAAGGACCAGGACCATAACACACGCTTTGTCCAAACATCGGACATATTTAAAACAAACAACACGACTGACAAAAAGGGGCTGTGACAAAGAGGGCAAGGAAATTAGAGATGGAATTAAATAGAAAGATATTTTAGAAAAAAATTTTAATAAAATAGTTTAAAAATTTTTATATTAACGATGAGGGCGAAAAATAAAAGCGACTGATCGATTATTTTTGTTTTTTGATTGAGTAATATTCCAAAATATTTCTGAACTAGATATTGAAAGTAATTTTAAGTATGTACTAGATATTTGAGTTATAATCTTGAGTTATAATCTGGTTATAAACAGCCCAACCTCGATATTAGATACTTTGACAATTTTTATAAATGTTTTTAGCCACTGGATTTGAGACCTACCCAGGTCTTCTTTATTTAAAAAATGGATCTACATAGTGCTTAAATTTTAAAATATATCTTTGGACATCGAAGAATCTAAGTCGAACTATTTAATCCACATTAAGTCAAAACAAATCATGATCAAAAACCACAAAATTTCTCGCTTAAATCATTAAAATTTTATTCAAAAAATATTAAATAAGGCAGTTTTACAAAAAAAATATAAATATAATTTTAAATAAATTCAAAAAAAATTCGTAAAACGAATTGACGAGGTTAATATCCATCACATTGAAAGATGTTTAAAAAACAAATAGTAGATCTATTCATTTATTTTATCCACTACTTTTAAAACTAGAATTTCTGTCACGGGTCAAAAGTCGGCAAAAAGCATTTCGAAAGTCTCTACTAAAAGCGGCATAAAGAATTGGATTTAAAGCAGAATTGGAATAACCAAGCCAAAATGCCAAAGTAAATAACCATTCGGGGATACATTTTCCGATTGGGCAGAATTGAAAAGCCTGAAAATTTAATTTTAAGAAAAATTAGATTAATTTTTTATTTAGTAATTTATAGGAGTTGGGAAGGAATAATCAAAAATATTGCTACCAAAGTCTATTTTCTTAATTTTTTCTTTCGGGAGAGGGGGATCAGATATAAGTAAAACATAAACTTTTTAAATACCGTAAATATTCTAATATAAGCCCTGGGTTTATATTTTTCATTGAGGCTCTTCGGATGGGTCTATATTAGAGTATTTACGGTAACTATAAATGTATTCTCAAATTTTCAGAAGTATTCTCAAATCAAATTATCAGAAAAACTCTTCCAGAAAAATATTAATTAGTAATTTAATTTAATATTCATTATTTTTATTAATAAAAATCCTTTTTTATTTATTTTTTCCCTCGAAATATTAAAAATAAATTTTAGTCAATATTTTTTAATTATCAAAGATTGAGAGGATTAAATTAAAAATTACACAAATTATTAGTCACAGACTTATTTAAAAATAAAATAAAAATGAAGACCTGCACAACGTAGATAATTGTAAAAGGAAGCCAACAACAAGTAAAACATCCGACCACAACTAAAAAAAAATAAAAAAATATTTAATTGCCAATAAATGACCCCACAAATATTTAATTAATTAATATTTTTTAGTTATAAGAGGATTTTATATAAAATAAAAGAATAAAGGATTTTTATTGAGGAAAGGGGATTTACATATTTACATGATCTTTAAAAATAAAGAATAGAAAGAGGATTATGACTAATTTTTTAAATTTTTATTTTTTATGGTTTCTAATTTTTAAATTTTTAGAAAAAAAAACAGGAAGTGATGAAATATTTAATTGTTGAAAAATTGTTTTTCTTATGATAAGTGGAATTACACCTATCGAGACTGACATGAACTTGAGTGACGTATGAGTGAATGTGAAGTGGAATCGGCCGTTGAAATAGAGAGATTCAATACATAATCCCATGCAAAGGAATCCTCCGGTAGGATATAAGTAACTGGTTTATATTGGGAATGAGTTGAAAAATGAGAGAAAAAATTTATTTCTTCTCATTAAAAAATTATTAAATTACCAGCAATAGTTCTAGCAACTCTAAGCTCTGTTCTTAGCGAAGTTTTAGCAAATTGTAATGTTGGGTAAAGCAGTAATTTTTCACTTTGACGGCGACAAATTGTTGCACTCCTTTTTGAACTTCCAGCAAATAGAGAAGTTACTACAGCTGGAAACCAAACAGAACGATCTGCTGTCCTCTCAATTCTAAAAAAAATTTTTTAAGAAAATTAATCAAAAATTTTCTTTTTTTGTTCTCTTACATTGAAGGCTGTCGAACAGCAGGAATTGAACGAACAAGTCTTTCTTGTTCAAGCAATCTCCGCATATTTAAAGCCATTTGTGCATTAAGGGAAGAATTTAAATCAAATGTTGGAGATGAAAGAATTGACTGGTAACTACGTTTTTGTTCTCGAGAAGTTTCTATAGAGAATTTTTATTTAGAAAATTTAAATCAAAACTAGACCAATTTTTTGATTTTCTTTTGGAATAAAAAACGAATAGGAATCAAGAACAAAACTTAAAAGTTTAATTATCTTCCCCCGATTATTTCTAATCATCTAGTGATTTAGAATATAAAATTACTGAGGGGAATTAATTGAATAAATATGTGTTTGTAATTGAATTTACAGCTCGGCCAGAGGTATTTTTAAAATTGGACCCCGATCGCGTTTAACCACAACCCCGGAATGTCCTATTATTCTTGTTTAATTAGTATCGATAAAAAAGAGTCGAGCTTTAATTAAATTTCTCAGTTTCTTTAATAAAAAACTACAAACTTATTCGTCTTATTCTGTTCAGCCAAATTTGTCTTGCACTAATTTTGTTTGTATTAAATGTCCAACTTAAACACTGATCTCTAAAATAAGGAGGAGGGGAAACTGTCCCCCCACAATTATTTCCTCCTCCATTAGAAGCTGTCCATTCAGCATCTAAACTTTTACTTCCCAAAGTGTCAGTTAATGACATTTCGTCTTTTTGTTGGCCTCCATTTGCTGATAACTGTCTTTGATAAAATCCAATACTTGTTGAGTTAGCTGTTAAAGTAGCATAATTTTCTATTGTTGGTTTTCTACTATTTGAAGTTATTGTTTGTCTATCATATTGACTTATTGCCCGTTGTATAGGTAAGGATAAGGGTTGATAGAATTCGTAATGTTTAGGTGGTAAAGCTTTCTTTCTGAGCAAATTGAATGATCGACGAACTTTTTTTCTAATAACGGGAGATTGTGGTTGTTGCTGAAAATAGATATTTGAATATAGTTTTTTGAACAGATCTGATTTTTTATTTAAAATTTAATATGAGAGTATGGCTTTTCTAGCATACATACAAGAGGTAGGTCGGAATTCCGAGTTCCGACTTTTGAGCCAATTTCCGACAGTTCCGATTTCCGGCACCTTCGTCATTTCCGACCCACCTCTGATACATACATCTCAATTAAAAGCTCTATCTTATTTTACTGTTAGCTTCGGTTATAACGTCACTTTCTAAAATCTAATTCAGGATATTTACATCATAACTTATGCCTGTTATTCTTAATAATTTTATCTCTTTATATTTTTTTAGATTCGTAGAAATATTAAATACTTATACACATACTACGCACATATTCCTTTTAATAAAATCCAAAAGAGAAATTTACATATTTTAAAATTCCCTTTTTAAAAATACTTTTTCAAAGTAAATATTTTTGTTTTTTACCATTTCTGATAAATAACAGGTTGGAGCAGACGTTGACGTCGATCTATATTGTGAGGGATTTGTTGTTGATGTTTTACAGATTCCTCCAATATTAGTGTTACTTCCCCCTCTATGAACTCTAATAATTTCATCATAAGAGACTAATGAATGTTGTGAAGGTTGGTGTTGTTTATAGGATGCAGAGGATAATAATATTGAAGTACTCCTTCCAGGAAAGGTTGAGGATGTGGCTTGAGAGAGTTTTCGTCTAGAATCGAGAACTGTGCAGAAAATACTTGCATTTAGGCCAATCTTGAAATAATTTCTTAATTAGTCAAATTAATTAATTTGTAATGGAATCTCTAAAATATCTCGCCCTTTAAGAAGTAAAGATTTGTGATACTTGAGAGATTGTGATAATTGGAAGTGTGAGGTATATTTTACTAAGATAAATTATGACTGAAAATAACAAAGAGATTGGTAAAATATAAAGAGAAAGGTGAAAGCTTAGGATGGGATATAACTCTATTATCTCCTGTTAATCGAAGGCAATAAAGTACATAGGATAAATTATATAAATATCCAAATATTTTATTAAAAATTACCATCAAAATCATTGGCAAAATAAACGAAATAGTTGCAGAGAATAAAATATAAAAATCAGAATTAGTTACGGGTGTGCAAGTCCCCTCAAATTGTAAAAATGCTTCAGAATAGTTAGCTTCAGGTAAGGCATCATTCATTTGTTCATTACTTGCAGTTACCATAAAAAGGTCTGACAAAAATGGAGGGACAGCTAAACTTGCACTAATTAACCAAACAGCGCTAATATTGAATTTTGTTAGTCTGTGAGAGGGGAATTATAAATTTTAAGATTTTTTAAAAATAAATTACCTGCTAGAGGAGATTAGACGTCCATATTTTATTGGTTGTTTAACAGCCATATAACGATCAAAACTAATAGCTAAAAGATTGTAAATTGAAGCTGTACTTAACAAAATATCCAAAGAAAGCCATGATTTGCACCAAAGAGTACCAAAAGCCCAAGAATTTGAAAATTCCTGTCAATTAAAAAAAATTTTTTTGAAAAATTTTAAATTTTTGTAAAATACCTGAGTAATAGAAAATGGCAAAATTAAACATCCAAGCAAAAAATCAGATAAAGTAAGAGAAAAAACAATAGTATTTGTACTTGTGTGAAGAGATTTTTGGGAGACAACAATATATAAAACAGCTAAATTTCCACAAACAACAAGTAAATTAATTGTTCCAAGAAATATTGACAATCCTAAAGAAGCGGACATATTTCCGCGCTTTTTTAATGGCCAATTGAATGGCCGAATAAATAAATAAGTAGTTGAGAAAATATTTTTTTAAATGTCTGAAAACTAAAAGGCTTCATTTATTTAAATAAGAGAGGTGAAATAAAGGATGGGGGGGGGGGGTAAAAATAAATAATGAGGAAAGTTAAAAATGAAATGATGGATAAATAAAAAATATTAACAGTTAAATTTTATAAAAAGGCTTTGGGAATAAATAAACGTATTCATAAATTTAAAAGATCAATGTAATGAAAATGAAAATTTTGGGAGAAAATGTAATTAAAAATCATGCTCATTAAGATGATAAAAAAATTTTTAAAAATCTGCCCTAAAGATAGCTGGCCAGGAAAAAACCTACACGCGACCCAAAATAACGAATGGTTCGCTAAAAATAATGCAATTCTAATGTAAGACGAAAGCGGCACGTTGTACAAAATTAAAATGGAGGATAAAAGAGGAAAAATGGACATCTTAATATTATTGAAAAATCCAAAACCTTTTATTATTAAAGCAATTTTATCAACTTATCAATAAAATACACTTAAATTTAATAAAAGTTCATTTTACAAAATTACTCTTTTAGATGGGAAAATCAAATCAAATAATAAAAGATTTAAATATTTATTTAAACAAATGTTTTAAAAAATTAAAAAAATGAATGATAGAAAAATTAAGATATATTCAATAATTTTAAATTTGAATAAATAAATACTCAAAAATTGATAATTAAAAAAAGGGGATTTTCTACATCGACGAATTTAAAAAAAATTATAAATTAAAAATTTGATGTAATAATAAGAGGTGGTAACTATTTTTAGTTAAATAATTAAAAATTTTAAACTTTTTTTAGTTATTTCTTTATTAATTACCCTTTTTAGACATTATCGTCAATACTCTTTTTTAATTTTGTATTTACACTTAGGGCTAAAATAAGAAATTTAATCACGCAAATCTACAAAAAATTATTTAAATTATAATTAATAATAATTGAATTAAACATAAATATATGTAAAATCTTTAGTTATCTTATATTAGAATACAGAAGGATACATATGGATGTATGAACAGTGAGTAAAATGAAAAAAAAGAGAATTAAATGAGAAATTAATAAATAAATTTATTAAAAAATATATTAAAAGGAAGCTCTTTTAAATTTAATTTCGTCAAAAATGGGCAAAGTACAGGTTTTTATTTTAAATTTTTAAATTTTTAAGTGCGTCAGATATTTTGTAATTTTGCATTAATTTAGTCATTTAAAATCTCTTTAAAAAGATTTTTAGCAGTAAAACTATTTTTTAATGGAAATTCCAATTTAATTTTCCCAGAATGAATAAGGAAAATAAAAAATATATACATATTTAATAAACAGTTTTGGCTAAATTCCTTGAAGAGATTAAAAAATAATATATATGTAAATAATGGTACTGTAATTTTGACAGAATAAATGTATGTAATTGAGATGATATAAGTAATAAACTGAACAATTCAAAAAAATGAGAAAAGAATGGAAGGAGCTCGTACCAAAATTCGTACCCGTACGAGTACGAAGTGCGAGGTACGAGGCCAAGAATAAGCTTGTACGAAGTACGAGTACGAGGGTAAAATTTAACTCGTACTTTCGTATTTGAGTACGAGATACGAGGCCAAAATTAGGGGTAGTTCGAAGTACGAGTACAAGCAAAATTGAAATTTATGAACACTGGATGCGAGAATCGAAAGAATTCATAAATACCGAAGTGACAGTGAATCTTGCTCTCCGATTCAATGATAGTAAGATAGTAAGAGCAATGATAGCAAATTCAATGATAGTAGAGGCCAATATTAGGGGTAATACAAAATACGGCAAAATCAAATTTTTGAATCACAGGTAGAATTAAAAGAATTTTTAATATATAGTGGCAAATTATGTTTTTTTCCGTGCCTTTTATGAAAATTTGGTGTAACATACCGTACGTGCTCTAATAGAAACACAGTCTTTATTTGAAGCACAGTCTCTAATTGAAGCACACCCCTAGTATACCTCTGAAAAAGCAGACCATTTCTATTGTTTACAGTAGAGTTCGACATATGAAAAATGCCAAATCCTGTTTCCAGATTTCAAATTTTTTTAGTCAGACCGAATTTTTCAATCAAAATCCGGATTTTTAGAGCGGATCCTGACCCGGATATTCAAAAAATTTTTTATAAAAATTGCGCAGAAAAATATGCGAGTTAGTATAAAATTGAAAAATAGCGGGACATTTAACACTCATGACTTAAATCAAAGGTAGTTGAGGGATATCAAGAGGGATATTGGTAGATTTGAAGAGGTATCGAGGGATATGAGCATTTTATATGATTAAAGGGGATATTAATTAAATTAATATCGATAAATTTAGGGTGATTAAGAGGGTGTGAAATCAGAGGATTTTGGGGATTAAGGGTGATCTATGATTAAATCAGAACTTGCTTCTTTCAACATAGCAGTCGAAAATTTTGAAAATTTTCGACGAAAAAAGTTTATGAAGCTAGTTGGTTAGACTTCAATTAGAGCTTTTACGATAACTATAACCCCACTTAAAAAATTTATTTTTCTTATTAGAAATGCTTGAAATTTTTTAAAAATTTCTATGAACGCTGTATTAAGGTGTCAAGAGTAAATAATTCTACAAAATATGTACTAAATGCAAAATTTTACATGCGCATTTTTCATCGTTATAGAAATAAACTAGGACTATTATTTTAAAAGATTTAATGAAAATATTTACATTAGCTACTGTAATATGATTTAAAAAGTAAAAAAGCAGGATTAAAATATCATTTAGATTTATATATACTGTAATTTGGATTTGAAGAAGAAAAATTAAAAAAAAATTTTTTTTGTTTGTGAAATGCTTAGTACATATTAAAAATTTTTAATGAAAAATTGAAATGATTTAATTTTTTTACAAAATTATTTTTTTCTTGTTTATTTGAAATGATATATGTATGTACATATGTAAATATTTTGCTTCAATATATCGGCTTTAGATGTTTTTTTTTAATTTTTTGGTTTAAGAAGAGGATGTTTGTTTGAAAATCGGGTTTTAAACAGATTTTTTTAGAAAAATAAATAATTTTTTAGTAAATAAATAAATGTACTAAATACTTACAAACAACTAGCTAATCTTTAAAAAATAAATAATAACAAAAAAATCAAAATTAATCCCCTTTTTGACTCAAAAACCAAGGCAAATAAATATTTAAATTAAAAAATATGCATATTTACATAATATCTTTGTGAGTGCAACAAAAAAGAGGAGAAGAACATGTGAGGTAATAACAGGAAATAACAGAACAATTGATGACGATCAAGAGCTAAATAACAAAAAAAGACAGATAAGTAGACTGGCTCAATGAAGGTTATTAAATAATATGAAAGACTTAAAATTTTAAATATTAAAATTTTTCTAAATAAGACTCCGTGCAAGTACGTATCTATAAAATTATTAGACACCAAATGGGACATATATTTATAAAAATGAGCATTAATTAAGAAGTTAGGGTGCAAGGAAGTATTATGTCCTAACATGGAAAAATTAAATTCCCGATTTTCGGGAATCGGGTGGCTGATCTTCGGTACCTAAAAGATCTTCTCATTAGAGTATTCATTCCTTGATTAGAGGACCTCAGTAAACCTCAGAAAACTTTTGCATATATCCTCCTAAATTCTAACCAAAAAGAACCTGGCTGTTTATTAAATAAATTTCTAATCAAAAATATTTAAAAATTAATTAAAATATTTTAAAATTTTTATTTTGCATTTTCCAAAAGTAAGTAGACAACATGAGTCTAACTGCGTATTTCCTTTGATTTTTTTAAAATTATTTTTTGAAAAAAATGAAGGTATTAAAATATTCTTCCCCCCTTTTCTCCATTGTACTTGTTTAACAAAAAGAAAAAAAAGAAAATATTCGAGAGAAAGAAAAGCAATTTTCATTAATTTCAAAATAGATGAAGCCAAACAAAAAAAAGGAAAATAAATTTAAAAAATAAATAAAAAAAAAGGTTTGTTACGGAGTAAATAGGTATTTGGGTTTAAACAGATTTTATTATTCTAATAAAAAAATTTTGAATCAAAAACAAATAAAAATTTGGATTAAATGATGTGAGATTTTAAATAAAGGAAAAATTAGTAGGTTTCTTTCTAGTTTTTTCTTATTTTTATTCTCATACTTAAATAAAATTGACTGAATAGGTAATTTATTTAAAAGAGAAGAATATACTTTTTACGAATTAATAAATTTAAAATTAATTACGGCGTTTTTCCATTCGTTTAGAAGTTGTATAATTTATAAAAATTTAAAAAAATAACAAGAATTTTATTAAAAACGAATTAAAAAAATTTTTCTTTAACAAAAATTAAAAATAATTTCTTAAAATATTCTCTTTATTAAAAATAATTACCTAATTTCTTTCCTTTATAACCAAAAAATAATTTTTGATTAGCCAAATTAAGTTCTCCAGGGAATATTTTATTTGGCTAACCTATGGGAAGATTTTCCTATAAAAAAGAAAAAATGAGCTTTGAAGTACTAAAATTTAAAATTAGAAAAAATTTTTTCAACAAATAATCTATCAAAAATATTTTACAATTTAATTGGACATTAACAAAAAAAATTTTTTAAAGAACTTTGATATGTAAAAGGGATAGATAATTGAATAAAAAATTAAAAAAATTTAAAATCCGATTAAAAATTGATTAAAAATATTTTTTTGTATTTAAATATACATATATATTAGTAATTTAATTTAAATATTTTTTTTAAATTTTTTTCTTTGCATATTTTTGGGGATAAGAAAAAAATCTTCCGTAACGGATTAAAAGGAATATATAATATTATTTAAATAAATAGTATATTTTTATTATTTTAATGAGTGTTAGAGGAAAGTATATTTAAAATTCAATTAATTTCTTAAATAAAAATTTAAAGTAATTTACGGATTTTGATTAATTTTGTATGTATTTTTTAAAATTTTTTTGAAAATTAATATGAAATTAAGAAAACTTCAAAATTGTTATTTATTTTCGAAAATTTCTTCAAAAATATTTTCCTCCAAAATTCCCAACTTTTGTTTAGGTTTAAGAATCATAATAAATCATAAAAAATATTAAAAATAATTTTAGACAAGAAATTTTTTCTTTAATTTCTCATTTTCCATATAAACAATAAAAAATATTTTTGCAGTTAAAAAATAATTTAGTTAATAAAATAAAAAAAATAGAAAATTATTTTATTTTCTCCTTAAAATCTCTAAATAATTTTAAAAAGAAAAATTAAAAATTTTTTAATTAAATAAATAAAAATTAAATTTTTAGTTCCGAAAATCAGTTTTTTATTAACTAATTGAAATTTGCTTTTAATTTAATATTTTTACTGTTACTAATACTTAACTGACTAAAAGATAATAAAAGGCACCGTTAAAGTGTTATGTGTTGACGTTCAATTTCCGGTTTTAAAAATATTTTTAAAAACTAATTTTAATACTATTATAGAATAAAAATGTTTTTTAAAATTTTAAAATTTAAGAAAATAAAGACTAAAAGACAAGAAATTCTTTAAGGATTAAAAAAAGGAAATGAATGGATTTTGGGGGCTGTAACAATTTCTGAAATTATTTTTTTAATTTTTGGCAATTTATTTCCATTGCCTACGAGAGCTTATTAGTTATCATTGGTAGGTTTGGTCCCCGACGGAGAATGCGGGGACCTCGGGGAAAATCGCCTAGGAGGTAGACGCTGGGGAAAACTTATTTGAAAAAGTTTATATTTTTACTTCATTTAATATCAGGAAAAATCTTCAAATTCCCCGACTTTCGGAGACGGGTTCAACCATAGTCTGAGGAGAAAGAGTCCATTGAAGAATTTTGCAAAATAAAATATAAAATTTTTCATAAAAAATAATTAAATTGAAGGATTAATTTTGTTTGACTTCAGCTCAAAAAATTTTAATAAATCCAAACTCACTTCAAGTATCAAAATTTGAGGACAGGATATATTGTTACAATTTTCATCTACAAAAAAATAAGTAGACAAATGAATTATGTATGTGGCAAAACCCTCTTCCATTTATCATTAAATATTCTAATAAATTTTGGATTTCCTATCTCTATTATCTAAATGCAATTCTGCACAGTTATAAAGGTATCCGTCAAGTTATTGGACAATGTAGACTTATTTCCTTGTTTCCACAAATAACCGGATATCCGTAAATTAAATTAACGAGCAGAGAATATAGCTAAAACTAAACACTATATTTATTTTAATTTGTTAAATAATTAATTGACACAATTTATAACTTTAAAAGTATTTAATTGAAAAAAAATTAAATTTCAAATTAATTTTAAAATTAAAATTTTGCAAAAATAAAATATAAAATTTTTCATAAAAAATAATTAGATTGAAGGATTAGTAACTGACAGCCTTTACTTTTCAATTAAATTTTGAGGAGAGACAGTGCATTGAAGCTAAAAATGGAATAACAAAAACAATTTTAATAAGCAACATAAATTCTCTCGATTTTTTTTTGATTTCTATTTCCGCCGGAAATACAAAATAAGAATATTTTTAAAAATAAATTGTAATAATGTTCTAGTTAAAATTAATATTTTATTATGTGGGGGAGAGTATATTGGCTTAAAAGATTAATTAAATTAGAATAATAAATTGGATTGGAAAATAAAAGTAAAAACAGTTGAGGCTAGATATGTTGACTTCATTTAATATCAGGAATGAACCACGCATTTTAAAAAGTGAAAAGCAGAAGGAAGAAAATAAAAAGCAATTTAGATATTTAATAATTTTTAAATTTTGATTTGATTGATAAATTGATAAAATAATCTATTTATTATAATATCCAAAGTTTATTTTTTATGCTTTTTAATAAAAATTATTCAGTGGAAGTTATTTTAAATATGCTAACAAATAAGAGTTAAGGGTTATAGTCATTTATTAGTTCCTGAACATTAAAGTAAAAAAGCTAAAAAAGTTTAAATTTTTAATGTAAAAGAGGCATTTTGTCTGATTTAACTTTGTTGAAATTTCTGTCTCGATTAGAAAAAAGATTTTTTTATAAAATAAATTTTTACTCACGAAAATTATTTAAGACATAAATGTATGTAAAATAAAAGAATAAAAAGGAAACATAACACAAAAGTATAAAATATTATAAAGGTGCCCATTCACACAGATTTTTTACTTAAATATTTTCATATTCTTTATTGTTGTAATGCTTTCGAGCATTAAAAATAAATTATCTAGTATATGTCCTTTAACAATTTTACCGCATACCTCGTGAAAAATAAAAATAAAAGGACGGGAAAAAACTAAGAGAAGTTTATAAAAATTAAAAAGGATTAAAATTGGGGCGATGACCGCCCACCTCATAATATTATTTTTTGAAAAATTAAAATCCTTTTAAAAATATGTATATTTCTGAGAGGACAACAGATTTATAGAAAATTAAATTAATTCTTATATTTTTTTTATTTTTTAGTATGTTTTTAAATTATAAAATTGAAACAAACATTTGAATTTAAATATATAAATTGTTTTTGGGGCTTAAATAAAAATATGTAGTATTTTAAATAATATTTTATTTAAGATTAAATTTTCTTTTGTTGGTTTTTAAAAATAGTTGTGTAAAAATATATTTTCAAAACCAGCTATATTAAAAAATGTCTTGATACGAAATTAACGTGATATATTCCAGCTCATGTAAAAACCGCCCAAGAAAAGTCCTGAATTGTTAAAATGTTGAAGGAGTAAATAAAAAAGGGCCGCGTTATACCAGAATAAAATACTTGGGGAAATTGGCTAAAATGGTTCTTACAAATTAGAATGGATATATTAGCATGTGTGAAAATATATTTTCCTTTATATTTTGAATTTATTTGAAAAAAAAGTTTGAAAAGACAAAAGAATATATATTTAAAAATTTAAATCCTTATTAAATAATTAAAAGAATAAATAAAAATCTTAAGTAATTAGTAGTTAACCCAACCCCCGAGTCGCTGGGGGCAGAGGGGTCCGCAAAATTAATCCCTAATTAATCCCATGTAATTAGATCACTAATTAAGCATAACCTAAAGGTTTAGGGACATTCCGAACTATCCCAAGGGTCTTATCAAAGATAACTGATTTAAGAAAAGGGGCCCGTGTAATTAATCTCTAATTAATTCCTATTAATCAGTACACTAATTAAAGTCATCCTAAAGGTTTAGGGACATTCGGTACCATCCAAATTCGTCTTATCAATGATAAATGATTTAAGAAAAAGGGTCCGTTTAATTACCCTTAATTACTTGTAATTAATGCTCCTTCTTCACGCATTAATTTTAATACTAATTAATTCTTCACTAATTAGGGTAGAGTAAAGGATTTATAGATACCCCCCCTCCCAATTTTTCTAAAATTAAAAATTTATTTTTTCCCTTTTCTTTTTCCGTAATTTTTCGCGCAGCGTGCGTTCATTTTTTACTTTTTAATTTCTTTTTGTAAATTTATTAGGTCATCTTGAAAACTTTTCCTTTTTTCTTTTGTATTTTTTAAAAATTTTCATTAAAATTTTTGTATTTTCTAGGTCATCTATGACCTAGAAAAATTTTTCTTTTGAGTTTTTAAAAATTTGTAGGTCATCTTAACCTAAAAACTTTCTTTTGTGAATAAAAGAATTAAAAATTTTAATGAAAAATTTTTGAATGGAAAAGGAAAAAGGGATTAAATAGTGAAACTAAAAATTGAATGGAAATTAAGGTTAAAAAATGTTTTGAATAAAAAATAAAAGAAAAAATTTAAAAATAAATAAAGAACTGAAAATAAATAGAGATAAAAATTAAAAATATAAAATGTTGAGATAAATTTAAACCTCTTACTAACTGACTAGACCATAAGCTCCAGTATCTGATCCGTCTCTTCCGTCTGGTCATCAACTCAACTCGTTTCACCTGTGCTTAAAGGTTTACATATTACATCTTATATCCTTTCCAATGAATTTTCACAACAAGAACATAATTTAACCCTCCATTTTCTTCATTAATTAATTATCCAACTAAAAATATCCTATTTTTTCAAAATTTATTATTTTTTCTTCAAAATTAGGTCAATTTTTCAAGGTTATTATTAAAAATTTTAACCTAGTTAAGAAATTTCTCTAAAATCCAACTGTGATTTATTTTAAAAATATCTCTTAGTAGGTGGAGCCTGTACTAGTATAAAAGGCGATTGACTTTGATCAGAGCCATTATTCTACTGTTCAACACCTACATCTTTGAAACAAAACAACCTTTCATTTTTCAATCTTTTTAAAAAAATGTTTCCTCCTCCACCCAAAAAATTTAAGAATTTTTCAATTTCCAATATTTTAGGTTCCCAAACTAGCAATCCCTATGTTAAGAAGCTTGGTCATGAGACCAAGCTTAACCGTAAATTTAATTCGTCTAAGGTCTCATCTAAGTTCCTTATTTCTAACCTACCCAACGATCCTGAATCCCTTCTAGCTGGGATTTTCCAAAATACAATTGACGAAGCTCTTGAAGAGAGTCGTCAATGGGGGGTTGAACCTGACCAACTAGGGTGTATAATATCGAGTCAGAATCTCGATTCTGACGTATGGATACCAGTGCGGGAGATCACCCCCAACACTATTGATTCAATCTTGAATCAGTTCCTCAAGGTCGCCCAGAGTAAAAAACAAGATAATGGTATGTTATGGGGGCTCCCTTCCTAGTTTCTGTATCCACAATCCAAAAAAGTGACTCGCCCCGAAAAGTGCACGGTCGTGGAAGAAATTCATCATCTAAACAACTTAAAATCAACGACAAATCTTTAATTAAAATTCGCAACAACGACAACTATTGTCTATTCTACTCTTTGGTTGCTACATTCATTTATGCAACATGCTTATGGCCCAAATGGAAATTCTACAACTACATGCACAGTAGATTAGGGATGACTAACCGATTCAAGAATGACACAATGGAACTAATGGAAAGTGTTGGTGCACCGCTCAACAATGACAGCTACGATGCAGAGGAATGGATCCCATCTGTGGTTGAATATTGGAATTTGTTGAATAAAGGATGGTTTAAAGTTTTTATATTCGGGGATTTGGGGGAAAAACCTATTTATAAATATGGCCCCGATAATTTTGATACACCTATAATTTTGTTTTATAATAAGGAACACTTTGATGGGGTTCGTAGGGCTAGCGATCTTTTTGGGGAACTCTATTGTCTATCGTGTGAAAGCGTTTATAATAGGAAATCAAATCATTCAATCGCGTGTAAAGCTAGATGTCCTAACTGTTCAAGGGTTGGCCCCGGTTTTCCTTGTAAAGATTTAGATGATTTCTTTAAACATTGTAGTGGGTGTGGGAAAGACTTTAAGAATGAAAACTGTTACACCCATCATATCACCTCAAATTTCTGTAGTTCCTCTAAAAAATGTGAAAAATGTGGGATTATCTGGGATGTTAAGGATAATAATAGGAATGGGAGGGAGGGGCACGTTTGCTCTGAACGCTATTGCACAACGTGCGGTAATTATCACGACCCTAAGCGAGGGTGTTATATTAAGCCCCTTGTCATCAAACCACCAAAGACGTACCGAATCGTCGCCTTTGATTTTGAAACCATGCAATACAGGGACGGGGAAAAGGGTAAAATGCACGACGTTAACTTTATAGGGGTAAAGGTAAATTGTCCCGGATGTATTACTAATGGACCTAACGATGATTGCAGTGTTTGTGGGGAAGATAGGACGATAACCTTTTCCACGAGACCTTTCCAAAACACACCCGTTGACATTCAAAATGTCACAGAGAATCCCTTAGAAGAGTTTGTGACATGGATTATCGATTCTACCGTGACAGACACGGTTGCCTTCTCACACTTTGGGGGTAGATTTGATATGGTATTGGTTTTTAAGGAATTGTTTCTTAGAGGGTTGACACCAGACATGATTAAAAAAGGTAATAAGTTGTATGAAATGAAGGTAAAAGTTGGTAAAAAGAATTGGGTTATCTTTAGGGACACTTTTAATTTAATGCCCATGTCCCTTGCTTCCTTGGTCCCTGCCTTTGCACTTAGTGTAGAGGACAAACCCTTCTTTCCACACATGGTAAATAGACCGGAAAATTATGGTAAGAAAATTTTTCCGGTCAAGGAGGATTACTTGGCTGATGGAATGATGCCCGAGAAGAGAGCTCAGTTTGATAAATGGTATGAACAACACAAGGATGAGCCTTTCAATCTGGATGAATCTTTGGCATCATATTGTATCAACGATGTGGAAATTCTGATGGCTGCTCTGGTTGCATTTCGCCGCGAATTCTTGGAGGTTTCAAATGGATTGGATGTGCTGAGGGAAGCAATGACAATCGCCAGCGCGTGCATGAAACACTTTAGAACAAATCATCTTCAATCTCAACACCTTGGAATTGTTCCAGAGAAGGGCTACGACAACGCAGACAACCAGAGTTTGCTTGCTCTTCGATTCCTCAGCTGGTACGCTGAGGAACACAAGGTCAATATACGTAATGCTTATTCTAAAGAAGGGGAAAAGAGGTTTGGGAATTATAGGGTAGATGGCTGGGTGGAAGAAAATAAACTGGTTATTGAGGTCAATGGGTGTTGTTGGCATGGGTGTAGGAAATGTTTTCCAGATGATGAAATAAGGCTTCCCAATGGGGTTACAGCGGGGGTTCAGAGGGAAAGGGATGAAAATCGTTTGGAATTTATTGAAAGCTTTGATGTAAATGTAGAAGTTTATTGGGAGTGTGAAATAAGGGGATGCTTTCAAGGGATAGGGTTATGAGATTAAAGTTTAAGAATTATCTGGACAATGGACCGATCGATATTAGATCGGCCTTCTTTGGGGAGAACTGGACCACTCAAGCTATTCCACAAAACGGGGAGGGGCAAAAATTTCCTACTATGATGTGACCTCCTTGTATCCGTTCATCAATATGACAACACGCTACCCAATTGGTCACCCTGATGTGCATATTCTGAACATTGACGTCAACTGGACTCAACCATCTGACAACACATTTGAATTGGCTCTTCTAAAAGTTTTTGTAATACCACCACGCAGCATCGACATACCAGTGTTGCCTATGAAAATTGGAGACGACGATGAAAGACTTCTATTCCCCCTTTGCTCCACTTGTGCAAAGGAAAATCCAAATGGTGATGTGAACGAGAACTACAGCTGCAAACACACAGACCAACAACGTGGATGGGTCTCAACTTGTATATCAATTGAGTTGAATGAGGCATTGAAAGAAGGATATGTGGTCACCAAAGTCTTCAGAGTCCTGGAATTTAAAAATTATGACGACAACCTATTTCGTCCTTACATCCGTGAATTTATGGCTCAGAAAATTCACGCGAGCGGCTTTGACAACGACATCAAAGGAAATCAACAGAAGGAAGAGAACTTCATCAAGGAGTGTAAAGAAAAGTTTGGGATCATCATTGACAGAGAGAAAATGAGGGTCAATAAAGGAAAGAGGACGCAAGCCAAATTATGTCTCAACAACTTATGGGGTCGTTTCTCTCTCCGTAACTTTGGATTATCACAGTGTGTAGTTACGGACGACCCTGCAGTGTACACCAAATATTCAAACGACCCATCACTTATTATCAACTTTTTTGAAGAATTAACAGATGATCTACTTTTAATTTCCTACACCAAAAGAAGGAATTTGTGGAAGAACATGACTCATCAAATGTCATCATCTCCTTATGGACTACCTCAGCAGCGAGGATCCACTTGCTTCACGCCATGCAACAGGTTGTGAGGACTCCTGACTGCACTTTACTCTACACCGACACGGACTCCTTAATCTTTTCACACCCAATTGACAACTGCCCTCTTCAACTTGGTCCTCATCTGGGTCAATTCACTGATGAGTACCCGAACTTCAAAATTTTGGAATTTTGCTCTGGTGGCGCAAAACAGTATGGACTGAAGATGGAAAAGAAGGATGCACCTAACAATGAACCTGTCTTCGTGCTCAAAGTGCGTGGGATGACTCTGAATTGGGATGCAATCAACAATCAAGGAATGCGGTATGACACGTTTAAAGAAAAAGTGTTCAACTTTGCTGAAGGTGATTATGATCCAATTATTGTTTCTTATCCAAATTTTTTACGTCCATCTGTTAAAGATGGATCAGTTACCACTCTTCCTCTTAAGAAAATTTATAAGCCCTACGTCGGAAAGGGAGTAGTCCGCCCTTCTGATTTTTCTGTATTGGACTTTGGATTTGTCAACATGTGATTTTTCCCAAATTAACTTGGAGATGGAAAGTAGCCAGGGGTATGGGCACCCAAACTCTATACCAACCATCGTAATGTTGCGAGTCACACCTCTCATTGACTTGTCGATGATTATCAAATGTGTTATTCACATATTGTGAGGTAATCCTCGCATTGAAAATCGGTGGTAGCGGACTTGAGTAAATTCTCAAGTCCCTGGTTGAGTTTGGTGATGTCTGTCGAATGGCGAAGCCATTCTCCTTCCCTTTTTCTATTCACTATATTTTTCTATTTTTATTCATTATTTAATTTTATTGTATTTAATTTTTATTCGTGATAAAAATTTTATAATATGCTTTTAATTATTTAAAAAATACAATATTAAGAAAAATTAAGATAAAATAAATTACAGAATTAAGAGAAATATCTTTACAATTTTAGGGGTAAAATTGCATAATTAAGGAAAATTGTTTACTTTTTTTAAAAATACATTTACATAATTAAGTGTAAAGTGCGGAATTAAGGAAAAGAACATTACAATTTCAGGGGTAAAATTGCAGAATTAAGGAAAAATATCACTCTTTTATCATTTTTCAGTGTATATAGGGATATATACAAGAGGTGTACATACATATAGGAGCAGAGATATCTTTACCATTTGTCCTGACTTAGGTCTCCTCTATAAATTTCATCATCTTCCCTATTTATAAATATTTTTGGACTTCCAAGTGATGAAATTGATTCAGATTGTGATTTATCTTCTTGTAGTGTTAAACGTCCCATCTCTACTGCTAAATGATTTATCTTATCCATGTGTTCTTCATCAATGAACTCCAATACTTCCAAAGGATAAAAACGATCCTTCTCAAACGGTCTGCGATCAATAACACAATTTAAATAAGGATTGCGCAGACGAATACGATGTCTTGTGTAAAAATGTTGTGATATAGTAACATTATAATGACTCCTAAGTCGTCCATAGGCGCGAATTCTGTTTGCGCCTTTTCTTGTCAAACCTCCAAATAAAAACTTTTTCCTCTGATAATCTTTGTTCAGATAGGTTGTTTGAACTTTACGATCCAAAAATTCTTTCATAACTTTAATACGAGTCTGAGGATTTACTAGATGCCCGCTTAGACTGAGAACTGAACATTCAAGAAGGCGAGCGATTTCATCGATTACGCGGACCATTTTTGCAGAAAGAATTTAATAAAATGAATGAAACTTTTGTTACAAGATATTTGGGTTTATATATGACTCCTCCGTACATTTTTCATAACTGGTTATTAGCCCTATCTACACCTCAATGTGAGGTTAACCTATTTTTAGCAACCACACATCAAAATTTGACTCATTCTTGGTAAATTGATTCAGGAAATTCAAGGTGTTAGGTGAGCTTGATTATTATGGACTTACATCTTAAAATACAATTCATTACTAGAATTATTATTGTTTTATATTTTTATTATTGATAATAATTTAGAATGTTTTTTATTTAATTTAAATATGTAAATATTAATTAAAAATATTTAATGCATGATTACTTATTTGATTTTAATGTCACTTTTTTTTTTTGCTCGGGTAATTTTATTTAATTTATTATCTTTATATATTGTTTCTGATAATCCTATTGTAATTTCACTAATTCCTCAACCAGAAGCAACAACAGACCGGAAAATACATAGATGTAGGCGTTGTAGAGCAGACTTCTTTATCGGTTGGTAATTTTTAAAAAATAAAAATTTATTCACATGTTAAAAAGGTTTGACCTTCAGATGGTTCTCCTTTGCCAGAAACTTAAACAATCTGTACAAGAAACATTTGAAGAACTGGATTAGTGTTTAGAACAATTAGAGACATTTCAAATTTGTCCTTAGATTGTAGATAATAGATTTATATCTTCCTTAGCTGTAGACACCCAGGTGCACTATTTGATTTATCGAGGTGTTCACAAATTCATGAGACTGACACCCAGTCGCTTAGATAGTATACTTAATTACTCTTTAATTATTTATTTTCATGTAAATTACTAATTGGACTAAAACAAAGGATTAGAGATATCAGATATCAACCTATACTCAGAGAAGTCAAGTGTAAATTTAACTACCTACTAATTAATTCCATAGAATTCGCACAATATTTAAATTAAGCCAAAAGGTTTAGAGACTTCTCGTATGACCAATGACGCTTCAATACAAAAAGCTTAAGGGAATTTTTAATTTTGATAGATGAGGAAAAGGAGTCAATTAAATAAAATAATAATAAAATGGAAAAAATTAAAAGTTTGTTCGAATATTCGAAGTTAAATTTACATATTCGAACAAACTTTTAATTTTTTCCATTTTATTATTATTTTATTTAATTGACTCCTTTTCCTCATCTATCAAAATTAAAAATTCCCTTAAGCTTTTTGTATTGAAGCGTCATTGGTCATACGAGAAGTCTCTAAACCTTTTGGCTTAATTTAAATATTGTGCGAATTCTATGGAATTAATTAGTAGGTAGTTAAATTTACACTTGACTTCTCTGAGTATAGGTTGATATCTGATATCTCTAATCCTTTGTTTTAGTCCAATTAGTAATTTACATGAAAATAAATAATTAAAGAGTAATTAAGTATACTATCTAAGCGACTGGGTGTCAGTCTCATGAATTTGTGAACACCTCGATAAATCAAATAGTGCACCTGGGTGTCTACAGCTAAGGAAGATATAAATCTATTATCTACAATCTAAGGACAAATTTGAAATGTCTCTAATTGTTCTAAACACTAATCCAGTTCTTCAAATGTTTCTTGTACAGATTGTTTAAGTTTCTGGCAAAGGAGAACCATCTGAAGGTCAAACCTTTTTAACATGTGAATAAATTTTTATTTTTTAAAAATTACCAACCGATAAAGAAGTCTGCTCTACAACGCCTACATCTATGTATTTTCCGGTCTGTTGTTGCTTCTGGTTGAGGAATTAGTGAAATTACAATAGGATTATCAGAAACAATATATAAAGATAATAAATTAAATAAAATTACCCGAGCAAAAAAAAAAAGTGACATTAAAATCAAATAAGTAATCATGCATTAAATATTTTTAATTAATATTTACATATTTAAATTAAATAAAAAACATTCTAAATTATTATCAATAATAAAAATATAAAACAATAATAATTCTAGTAATGAATTGTATTTTAAGATGTAAGTCCATAATAATCAAGCTCACCTAACACCTTGAATTTCCTGAATCAATTTACCAAGAATGAGTCAAATTTTGATGTGTGGTTGCTAAAAATAGGTTAACCTCACATTGAGGTGTAGATAGGGCTAATAACCAGTTATGAAAAATGTACGGAGGAGTCATATATAAACCCAAATATCTTGTAACAAAAGTTTCATTCATTTTATTAAATTCTTTCTGCAAAAATGGTCCGCGTAATCGATGAAATCGCTCGCCTTCTTGAATGTTCAGTTCTCAGTCTAAGCGGGCATCTAGTAAATCCTCAGACTCGTATTAAAGTTATGAAAGAATTTTTGGATCGTAAAGTTCAAACAACCTATCTGAACAAAGATTATCAGAGGAAAAAGTTTTTATTTGGAGGTTTGACAAGAAAAGGCGCAAACAGAATTCGCGCCTATGGACGACTTAGGAGTCATTATAATGTTACTATATCACAACATTTTTACACAAGACATCGTATTCGTCTGCGCAATCCTTATTTAAATTGTGTTATTGATCGCAGACCGTTTGAGAAGGATCGTTTTTATCCTTTGGAAGTATTGGAGTTCATTGATGAAGAACACATGGATAAGATAAATCATTTAGCAGTAGAGATGGGACGTTTAACACTACAAGAAGATAAATCACAATCTGAATCAATTTCATCACTTGGAAGTCCAAAAATATTTATGAATAGGGAAGATGATGAAATTTATAGAGGAGACCTAAGTCAGGACAAATGGTAAAGATATCTCTGCTCCTATATGTATGTACACCTCTTGTATATATCCCTATATACACTGAAAAATGATAAAAGAGTGATATTTTTCCTTAATTCTGCAATTTTACCCCTGAAATTGTAATGTTCTTTTCCTTAATTCCGCACTTTACACTTAATTATGTAAATGTATTTTTAAAAAAAGTAAACAATTTTCCTTAATTATGCAATTTTACCCCTAAAATTGTAAAGATATTTCTCTTAATTCTGTAATTTATTTTATCTTAATTTTTCTTAATATTGTATTTTTTAAATAATTAAAAGCATATTATAAAATTTTTATCACGAATAAAAATTAAATACAATAAAATTAAATAATGAATAAAAATAGAAAAATATAGTGAATAGAAAAAGGGAAGGAGAATGGCTTCGCCATTCGACAGACATCACCAAACTCAACCAGGGACTTGAGAATTTACTCAAGTCCGCTACCACCGATTTTCAATGCGAGGATTACCTCACAATATGTGAATAACACATTTGATAATCATCGACAAGTCAATGAGAGGTGTGACTCGCAACATTACGATGGTTGGTATAGAGTTTGGGTGCCCATACCCCTGGCTACTTTCCATCTCCAAGTTAATTTGGGAAAAATCACATGTTGACAAATCCAAAGTCCAATACAGAAAAATCAGAAGGGCGGACTACTCCCTTTCCGACGTAGGGCTTATAAATTTTCTTAAGAGGAAGAGTGGTAACTGATCCATCTTTAACAGATGGACGTAAAAAATTTGGATAAGAAACAATAATTGGATCATAATCACCTTCAGCAAAGTTGAACACTTTTTCTTTAAACGTGTCATACCGCATTCCTTGATTGTTGATTGCATCCCAATTCAGAGTCATCCCACGCACTTTGAGCACGAAGACAGGTTCATTGTTAGGTGCATCCTTCTTTTCCATCTTCAGTCCATACTGTTTTGCGCCACCAGAGCAAAATTCCAAAATTTTGAAGTTCGGGTACTCATCAGTGAATTGACCCAGATGAGGACCAAGTTGAAGAGGGCAGTTGTCAATTGGGTGTGAAAAGATTAAGGAGTCCGTGTCGGTGTAGAGTAAAGTGCAGTCAGGAGTCCTCACAACCTGTTGCATGGCGTGAAGCAAGTGGATCCTCGCTGCTGAGGTAGTCCATAAGGAGATGATGACATTTGATGAGTCATGTTCTTCCACAAATTCCTTCTTTTGGTGTAGGAAATTAAAAGTAGATCATCTGTTAATTCTTCAAAAAGTTGATAATAAGTGATGGGTCGTTTGAATATTTGGTGTACACTGCAGGGTCGTCCGTAACTACACACTGTGATAATCCAAAGTTACGGAGAGAGAAACGACCCCATAAGTTGTTGAGACATAATTTGGCTTGCGTCCTCTTTCCTTTATTGACCCTCATTTTCTCTCTGTCAATGATGATCCCAAACTTTTCTTTACACTCCTTGATGAAGTTCTCTTCCTTCTGTTGATTTCCTTTGATGTCGTTGTCAAAGCCGCTCGCGTGAATTTTCTGAGCCATAAATTCACGGATGTAAGGACGAAATAGGTTGTCGTCATAATTTTTAAATTCCAGGACTCTGAAGACTTTGGTGACCACATATCCTTCTTTCAATGCCTCATTCAACTCAATTGATGTACAAGTTGAGACCCATCCACGTTGTTGGTCTGTGTGTTTGCAGCTGTAGTTCTCGTTCACATCACCATTTGGATTTTCCTTTGCACAAGTGGAGCAAAGGGGGAATAGAAGTCTTTCATCGTCGTCTCCAATTTTCATAGGCAACACTGGTATGTCGATGCTGCGTGGTGGTATTACAAAAACTTTTAGAAGAGCCAATTCAAATGTGTTGTCAGATGGTTGAGTCCAGTTGACGTCAATGTTCAGAATATGCACATCAGGGTGACCAATTGGGTAGCGTGTTGTCATATTGATGAACGGATACAAGGAGGTCACATCATAGTAGGAAATTTTTGCCCCTCCCCCGTTTTGTGGAATAGCTTGAGTGGTCCAGTTCTCCCCAAAGAAGGCCGATCTAATATCGATCGGTCCATTGTCCAGATAATTCTTAAACTTTAATCTCATAACCCTATCCCTTGAAAGCATCCCCCTTATTTCACACTCCCAATAAACTTCTACATTTACATCAAAGCTTTCAATAAATTCCAAACGATTTTCATCCCTTTCCCTCTGAACCCCCGCTGTAACCCCATTGGGAAGCCTTATTTCATCATCTGGAAAACATTTCCTACACCCATGCCAACAACACCCATTGACCTCAATAACCAGTTTATTTTCTTCCACCCAGCCATCTACCCTATAATTCCCAAACCTCTTTTCCCCTTCTTTAGAATAAGCATTACGTATATTGACCTTGTGTTCCTCAGCGTACCAGCTGAGGAATCGAAGAGCAAGCAAACTCTGGTTGTCTGCGTTGTCGTAGCCCTTCTCTGGAACAATTCCAAGGTGTTGAGATTGAAGATGATTTGTTCTAAAGTGTTTCATGCACGCGCTGGCGATTGTCATTGCTTCCCTCAGCACATCCAATCCATTTGAAACCTCCAAGAATTCGCGGCGAAATGCAACCAGAGCAGCCATCAGAATTTCCACATCGTTGATACAATATGATGCCAAAGATTCATCCAGATTGAAAGGCTCATCCTTGTGTTGTTCATACCATTTATCAAACTGAGCTCTCTTCTCGGGCATCATTCCATCAGCCAAGTAATCCTCCTTGACCGGAAAAATTTTCTTACCATAATTTTCCGGTCTATTTACCATGTGTGGAAAGAAGGGTTTGTCCTCTACACTAAGTGCAAAGGCAGGGACCAAGGAAGCAAGGGACATGGGCATTAAATTAAAAGTGTCCCTAAAGATAACCCAATTCTTTTACCAACTTTTACCTTCATTTCATACAACTTATTACCTTTTTTAATCATGTCTGGTGTCAACCCTCTAAGAAACAATTCCTTAAAAACCAATACCATATCAAATCTACCCCCAAAGTGTGAGAAGGCAACCGTGTCTGTCACGGTAGAATCGATAATCCATGTCACAAACTCTTCTAAGGGATTCTCTGTGACATTTTGAATGTCAACGGGTGTGTTTTGGAAAGGTCTCGTGGAAAAGGTTATCGTCCTATCTTCCCCACAAACACTGCAATCATCGTTAGGTCCATTAGTAATACATCCGGGACAATTTACCTTTACCCCTATAAAGTTAACGTCGTGCATTTTACCCTTTTCCCCGTCCCTGTATTGCATGGTTTCAAAATCAAAGGCGACGATTCGGTACGTCTTTGGTGGTTTGATGACAAGGGGCTTAATATAACACCCTCGCTTAGGGTCGTGATAATTACCGCACGTTGTGCAATAGCGTTCAGAGCAAACGTGCCCCTCCCTCCCATTCCTATTATTATCCTTAACATCCCAGATAATCCCACATTTTTCACATTTTTTAGAGGAACTACAGAAATTTGAGGTGATATGATGGGTGTAACAGTTTTCATTCTTAAAGTCTTTCCCACACCCACTACAATGTTTAAAGAAATCATCTAAATCTTTACAAGGAAAACCGGGGCCAACCCTTGAACAGTTAGGACATCTAGCTTTACACGCGATTGAATGATTTGATTTCCTATTATAAACGCTTTCACACGATAGACAATAGAGTTCCCCAAAAAGATCGCTAGCCCTACGAACCCCATCAAAGTGTTCCTTATTATAAAACAAAATTATAGGTGTATCAAAATTATCGGGGCCATATTTATAAATAGGTTTTTCCCCCAAATCCCCGAATATAAAAACTTTAAACCATCCTTTATTCAACAAATTCCAATATTCAACCACAGATGGGATCCATTCCTCTGCATCGTAGCTGTCATTGTTGAGCGGTGCACCAACACTTTCCATTAGTTCCATTGTGTCATTCTTGAATCGGTTAGTCATCCCTAATCTACTGTGCATGTAGTTGTAGAATTTCCATTTGGGCCATAAGCATGTTGCATAAATGAATGTAGCAACCAAAGAGTAGAATAGACAATAGTTGTCGTTGTTGCGAATTTTAATTAAAGATTTGTCGTTGATTTTAAGTTGTTTAGATGATGAATTTCTTCCACGACCGTGCACTTTTCGGGGCGAGTCACTTTTTTGGATTGTGGATACAGAAACTAGGAAGGGAGCCCCCATAACATACCATTATCTTGTTTTTTACTCTGGGCGACCTTGAGGAACTGATTCAAGATTGAATCAATAGTGTTGGGGGTGATCTCCCGCACTGGTATCCATACGTCAGAATCGAGATTCTGACTCGATATTATACACCCTAGTTGGTCAGGTTCAACCCCCATTGACGACTCTCTTCAAGAGCTTCGTCAATTGTATTTTGGAAAATCCCAGCTAGAAGGGATTCAGGATCGTTGGGTAGGTTAGAAATAAGGAACTTAGATGAGACCTTAGACGAATTAAATTTACGGTTAAACTTGGTCTCATGACCAAGCTTCTTAACATAGGGATTGCTAGTTTGGGAACCTAAAATATTGGAAATTGAAAAATTCTTAAATTTTTTGGGTGGAGGAGGAAACATTTTTTTAAAAAGATTGAAAAATGAAAGGTTGTTTTGTTTCAAAGATGTAGGTGTTGAACAGTAGAATAATGGCTCTGATCAAAGTCAATCGCCTTTTATACTAGTACAGGCTCCACCTACTAAGAGATATTTTTAAAATAAATCACAGTTGGATTTTAGAGAAATTTCTTAACTAGGTTAAAATTTTTAATAATAACCTTGAAAAATTGACCTAATTTTGAAGAAAAAATAATAAATTTTGAAAAAATAGGATATTTTTAGTTGGATAATTAATTAATGAAGAAAATGGAGGGTTAAATTATGTTCTTGTTGTGAAAATTCATTGGAAAGGATATAAGATGTAATATGTAAACCTTTAAGCACAGGTGAAACGAGTTGAGTTGATGACCAGACGGAAGAGACGGATCAGATACTGGAGCTTATGGTCTAGTCAGTTAGTAAGAGGTTTAAATTTATCTCAACATTTTATATTTTTAATTTTTATCTCTATTTATTTTCAGTTCTTTATTTATTTTTAAATTTTTTCTTTTATTTTTTATTCAAAACATTTTTTAACCTTAATTTCCATTCAATTTTTAGTTTCACTATTTAATCCCTTTTTCCTTTTCCATTCAAAAATTTTTCATTAAAATTTTTAATTCTTTTATTCACAAAAGAAAGTTTTTAGGTTAAGATGACCTACAAATTTTTAAAAACTCAAAAGAAAAATTTTTCTAGGTCATAGATGACCTAGAAAATACAAAAATTTTAATGAAAATTTTTAAAAAATACAAAAGAAAAAAGGAAAAGTTTTCAAGATGACCTAATAAATTTACAAAAAGAAATTAAAAAGTAAAAAATGAACGCACGCTGCGCGAAAAATTACGGAAAAAGAAAAGGGAAAAAATAAATTTTTAATTTTAGAAAAATTGGGAGGGGGGGTATCTATAAATCCTTTACTCTACCCTAATTAGTGAAGAATTAATTAGTATTAAAATTAATGCGTGAAGAAGGAGCATTAATTACAAGTAATTAAGGGTAATTAAACGGACCCTTTTTCTTAAATCATTTATCATTGATAAGACGAATTTGGATGGTACCGAATGTCCCTAAACCTTTAGGATGACTTTAATTAGTGTACTGATTAATAGGAATTAATTAGAGATTAATTACACGGGCCCCTTTTCTTAAATCAGTTATCTTTGATAAGACCCTTGGGATAGTTCGGAATGTCCCTAAACCTTTAGGTTATGCTTAATTAGTGATCTAATTACATGGGATTAATTAGGGATTAATTTTGCGGACCCCTCTGCCCCCAGCGACTCGGGGGTTGGGTTAACTACTGTAATTTTAAGAAATAGGTTGAAGAATAAAAAAGAAGAAAGAAGATTGGATTTAAAAAAAACTTGGAAAATTATAAACTTTTAAATAATAAAAAATGAGAAAATCCTAAAAATAAATTAAAAATGTCTAGACATTTAAATTTTAAGAATAAAATTAATTTAAATAAATATTTTGCTAAAATAAATATATTTAGATTATCCGGAACTTATGCAGTTTAACTACACACCCCATTTATTCGCGAGAGAAAAAACATTTTATTCGCATGGAATCTTATTTAAATTTTTTCGAGTTTTCGTCTCTTTTATTCTTGTCTTTTTTACAATTATTTTAACATCTCAATTTAGTTTTACAAAAATGGACGAATCAAAAAAATTTAACATTCATGACTTATTTCGAGTAGTTAAAAAGAATGATAACGATTTTTTGCAATGGCTTGCTGAAAAAAGCTTATTTGGACAACTCGAAATTGTGAATGCGGGAAACAAATGGTCAAGCTCAACCAAAAGAAAAGTGCATGGCCCATTTGGAGATGTAATCAAAGAACGAACCATGGTAGTAAAATGCCTACAAAAGGTTTTTTTGACGGTACGTTTTTTTCTGGCTCCCATTTGACACCAAAACAAGTGATCGAATTCACATACTATTGTCGATTGGAAGATGTTTTGTAGAGATGTTGCTGCTTCGTATTTTTTGAATCATCCCGAAAAAATAGGTTTGACCATTTTGAGCCCCTTTTTGATATTAGTAATTTAAAGGTGGAATCAGTAAAACCGTCGAGATTGACGAGACGGTACTGTGCAAACCTAAATACCACAGAGGAAGCTGAAGAGTATAAAATCATATCTTGATATGTTCATTTGTTTTTTAACATTTTTGATTTATCCTGCGAATAAAATGTTTTTTCTCTCGCGAATAAATGGGGTGCGTAGTTAAACTGCATAAGTTCAGATTATCCTTTAATAAAATTAAAAAAAAATATTTTACAATATATTAAGTATATCCCTAGTATTTCAATTTTATTTTTTACACTTAAAAAAGATAGCCAGACTTGAAAAAAAATTAAAAATGAATATCAAACAATTCCAAGTATTTATTGTAAAAATGTTCGCAATAACGTGAATATTAATTTATTAAGTACGCAACATTTTGGAATTAAAATTTTTTTAAAAAAATCACGAAAAATTCATTTTAAATATTTAAAAATGTCAAAAGTCTTAAATTTAAAATTAAGTTACTTTATTCTGTTAATTTAAATTTTATAATTTTAAGTCAAATGTACTTGTAACTTTATATTTTGGTAGTGTTCGTACTTCGAACCAAGTAGTAAGTACAGGTTTAAATCTGTTAGTAGGCTGATTTAAATAGTTAAATTGTTTACTTATAGAAGTTTAATTTTTTAATTTTCCATTAAACTAGAAAATTCAATTCAACAAAATATTATTTGGTTTGATTAAAAAATGTGGAAACGAACAAAATAGGTAAAGGTCAAAATAACTTGATTTTTACTTTGGATAATTAAAATAAATATTACCACCTTACTTTCAGAAAAGAGTTTAATTTTAAGATGTTAATTTTAAAAATATTATATAGTAAAAATGACTGGAACTTTCAGGCTTTAAATACTTGAGGAGGAGAAATAAAAAATTTATATAAAAATTAAAATAAATTAATTTACATAGTAAAATTTAAATAATTTATTAATTTTAGTAAGTATCAAAAACCAAACGCCAAATATTTTTTTATTTTAGAAAATTTTTCCAAATGTTACATATTAATAATTTTTTGATTTTCTAAGCAATTTTTATGATTCATTGAATAAAAAATAAATTGAGGCATATTTAAAATAATTTTTAAATTAATTTTTAATAAATACATAAATATATTTTCACATAAATATATTATTTATTTTTGCAATAACAAATTGGGAATAATAAATTAATTATCCAAACATTCTTTAAATGCTAGGGAAAATATACATATAAAATATTAATTAATAACATTTTTTAAAACTTTCTCATAAAATACCTCTAAATTATTTATAGATTGTTATTTTTGTAGATTGTTATATTTTTATTGTTATTTTTTATATGCAAATAGTAGGAGCGCGCCTTTCGTTTTTTTGGTATTTCGCTTTTTTAGGCACACCCTTGACATACATATATGCCAATAAATTACTGCAAAATTTTTTGGAGCTCTAATAAAACTCTCGATAATGACAGTAAAAAACCTTTTTCAAACATTTCCGATTAATTGGAGGCTTAATTTCAGGGAAAGTCCTGAAGTAAGGAAAAATTTTATTTCTTTAAACACCAATGGCGTTACATGGGAGTAAATTTAAAAGAATAAAAAAAATAATTAAATATAAATAAGGGGGGGAGATGTAATTACTCGGCTCAGCATCACGGGGATAACTGAGATAAGGAATAATAATAAAGCTTGACTCAAGGACCAAGACCGAAAATTTTCCAAGAAAATTTTCCAAGACTCCAGACCCAATGTCTAGAATCCTAAGGTCTTAAACCAACCCTGAGATAGAAATTAAAAATAAACTAGAATTAATTACAACAAAATATATTTTAACAATTATTTGTAAATTCTTAACAAAAAAACTCTATTTTATTTAGCAAAATTATTTCTTTATTTATACGAGAGAATACATATATAAATTAATCTTTAAACGAAAAAAATTTTTTTTTGTTTGTTTTTTTTCCCCTTCCAAACTATTGTATTTCAATGGGACAAATAAAAAATAGTAAATAAATTATATATTTCTTTTGTTTATTTTTATTCTTTGAAATAAATCTTTGGTCATTAAAAATTCCCAAAAAAATTTTTTTGTTGCAAAAAATGAAATAATATTTATTTTTTCATTAAATATTTTCATAAAATTTTTAAAAATTAAGAAAACTTTTATTAAAAGAAATTAATCATTTTTAGTTACATATTAATCCTTTTATTTTTAAAATTTCAAATTTGAAAAATAAAAATATAAATTATATAAACCATTTATTAATAATTTCAATTTATACAAAATTTTCATTAAATTATTAAATTTGTAATAAATTTAATACTTATGGAAGATTTTTCATAAAATTTTTAAAAAATGAATTTTTTTGATTTAATATTTATTTATAATTGATAACGAAATCAATAAAATATTGAAATTATAAACGGAAAATTTAAATTTTAAAAATAAAAAATGATAAAAGTTACAATTTTTTAATTAAATTGTCTTTGGAAGGAAAAAAGATGCTTTTCCGTTATATGCCCATAAATTCTTTGGCTTGGGGAGAGAGTAGTTAGTGGTAGTAAGAGGATAAAACTATCAAAGAAAATAATTGTTTTTATCAGAACTGGACAAAATTTTAATTAAAAAAGAAATGAGCAGAAGGATCTGAAAGATGTAAATCATTGAAAGACGGATCTAACATACCCCAGACGAGAGTTTCTGATTTTCTGAATAATCAAGAAACAAATAAATAAATTATAAAAAATAAAATAATAGCAAAATTAGCTAATTTCAAAATAAATTCTGAAAGAATTCTTAACTTAAATAGAATAAATAAATAAAATTAACTTAAATGATTAAAGCAAGTAAAATATAAAAATGCTGAAATTTCATAAAAATTTTATACTTCTGAATTAAGAAAAGTTATTTTTGGAAGCTGAAGACCTCCAAATTATTTCTAAAATTTAAAGATATTTTTTGAAAGATAAATTAAATTTAAAATTTTTTTTATTTCTATAGGTTCTCATTTAGCATTTTTATTATTTATTAGGGCCTTAATAAGAATAATAAAAAATGACAGTTAGTATACATTTAATAATCTTAACTCTTTACATATAATAAATAAAACCCCTTTTAAAAGAATCCTTTTTTAATTCTATATTAAATTTTCCAAATTTAATTATAAATTGATGAAAAAAAGAAGAAAAAATATTTTAAATTAAATTTAAATATGTATTTTTTATTTAATCTTTGCCTTTTTGCAAAGGATTTAAATAATTATCGTCATAAATTAATTCCTAAAAATGGATAAAATTAAACAAAAAAATAAAAAGAAGGATAAAAGGATTAATGAAGAAAAAAAGAGTAAAGACTAAAATGGTAAATTTAATTAATTTTATAGAAAAAAATATTTTAATAAATTAAAAGAACTCTATACATACATATGTAGAAGGTGAGGGCAAATTTAAAGTGTAGATATAGGGCTTTGCGGATTTTAAAATTAAAATTACGGATTGTAAATGCGCAAAAATTTTTTTTCAAAATAAGTAAAAAGAAATCACAGAGAAATGAAATTTTATATTAAAATTTTCAGTGTTGTTAATTAACGTGTATAAAAATTTCAAAATTTTTAGCTAATTATTTGTGAACTTTTGGTCGAAAGAATGAATTTTTGATTTAAAAATTATCTAATTTTACATATAGTAGATGCGGTCGCTCCTTTCCCAAAAATAGCTTAAATGTCGAGGATCGAATTAATCTTGGTAACATTCCCATGCAGGATTGTTTTTTCCACCTTTGACTGAACGTTTTTATTTTTGCTTTAGTATTTGCTAGGCTGATAGAAAACCTCACTGACCTTACACCATTTTAATAAAACTTTTATAAATTAGAAGCAAAATTTTAAATTTTGAAAGAAAATAGTGAATAATTAGTTGTAATACTTGTACACTTATATATAGCTTATAATTTTGGAAAATTAAATATTAAATATTAACGCCCATAACGACAAAAAGTAGCCTAAAAATGAAACTTTAATTTTAATTAAAATATTAAAATAAATCCTTAAAATAATATTTAATTAAAATATTAATATTTTTGAGGATTCAATAAAGCTAACGAAAAAAATAAAAAAACTTACACAACAGGGTTGCCGCCCGAAACCCGAAACCCGGCCTTTTTTTGTACCCGAAACCCGATACCCGAAATGAAAATTTTCCAACCCGAAACCCGTACCCGATATTTTTGCCAACCCGAAACCCGTGACCCGAAATCAAAACGCTCCAACCCGATACCCGAAACCCGTACCCGAAGATTTTTTGTACCCGCGGCAACCCTGTTACACACCTCTAATAAACAATTTATTGAAAAATAAAAATAAAATAAAGCTGATAAGGCAGGTGTAAAAAAAAAGAAAAAATACTCGCTTACACGTTCAAATTTTAAGAAATTAAATTAAGAAAATATATATTAAAATTATAATTAATTATATTTATTATAATATGTAGTATACGTCATAGAGAAATGTTTATATTTGGAAAGGAAAAATTGTAAAATATTTTTTAATAAATATTTTTTAACTAAAATTAAATAATTTCTAAGCCACGAAAATAATTCTCGTATCTCAAATTTTTATATTGAAGCTGGTGGCTCACAAAAGAGAAACATGGCTTAAAAATAAAAGCTTTTTAGAAATCTATTTGTTTAGCTGATAATTTTTAGAAAGATTAAAATTAAATAATTTATATTAAAATAAAATTATTCTCATGTATTCCTGCATTTTACTTTCATCCCTGCATCCCTGCATTTTACTTTCTCCTCTTTTTTTCATAAATACATAACGATCAAATACAAAATGGAAACCAAATTGACTAAACATACGTTTGTCGATACGTACCCAGCTTTGCTTTTTAAAACACAAGTTTATGTCATGAAATACAGCTTCTGAAATTATCACAATACAGGTCCTAGAAAGCAGACCTGGGTACTTATCGCCTTTTTTGGGACTTTTCCGTGAATGACGCTACACATCTAAAAATGTTTTAAATTATGTACTAATCAAGAATTGTCACAATACTTTTCGGTTATTTACATTCTATTTTTATTTAGAAAAAATATCTACATATTTATTTTAAAAATGAAAAGAAACATTAAACAATGCAAAATATGTGGGACAAAAGATAAAGTTTGTTTCCATTATGGTGTTAGTACATGTAGGGCTTGTGGGGCTTTTTTCAGGTATTTTTTTATTTTGTTTAATTTCAAATAATTTTTTTCTCAAAAGACGTTATCTTGAAAGCGAAAATAAATGTAGATATATTGAATGTACTTATAAATGTTTGCAAGAACAATTTTCAAATAAAGACAAAAAGTCCGAAACAAATTTAGCAGATTGTAAAAAATGTAGACTTGAGAAATGTTTTTCTGTTGGAATGAAAAAATTGGGTTTGTCAAAATATTTAAAAATAATTTGAAAAGGATTTTAGATTGTGGATATGTACGTCAAGATATATGCCGGGAATCGATGGAAAAACAAAGAAATGAAATTAACGTAAATTTTTTTTTGATCGGGAAAAGTTACTATAGAATCTTATTCTTTTCAATAAGAAATCCTTTTTTAGAAAACTTTATTGGTTCCTTTTTATTAATAAAAATATACTCAAAATTAAATTAGTAAAAGATGCATGAGGGGTTTAGAAAGCCAATTTGTTCAAACCCGGTTAAACGAATCTAAACTGTTTAATCGGTTTTAAATGGGTCTAAACTGCTCTCTACTTTTTAAGCTTCAAACTCCTTCAATTGTCGATATATCCATCGAAGATCAACAACAAATAGACTCAATTTTACCAATTATTGAAGCCAAAAAACGTATTATGCATGCATTTGATGATTTGGATGATATATTCCTTAAAGGCCCGATTTTGTTTGAAGAAATAATTTCATCTAATTTTAATATTTTTCGTTTAACTGGGATTTTTTCGGTAAATTTTAATTTAATTTTCAATAAAAATTAATTTTGTTCTAAAGCCAAATCCAAGTCCGATACCTTTTGATGAATTAAAAAGTTGGGAATCTTCATTTCTAAATGAAGGATTTTTTAATAGTAGAGTTCAAAAATGCCTTTTAGTTGACAAACTTGTGATTGTTGGTATAGCTAGATCTTTTCCTGTTTTTGAAAAATTGACTTTATCTGATCAGGTATATATAATCTATATGAGGGTGTATGAGAATTTTGACACAGAGTTCTACGTTAATCCCATCCTCCCTTATGATATTGTCCTTATATTTCTCAAACCTAAACTTTTAAAATTAGTTTCGTTACACCCCTGGCATTACGGGTGTGCTAAAACGGAATTAAAGACAAAAGATAATAAGAAAAACTAGATTAATCTAATTGTAAGATTTAATTTTCTTTTTATAAAATAGATTGCACATCTAAGGCATATTTTTATATGCTTATATCATTTACAAGCTCCTACCTAGCTTGGGAATTAGGTTATGAAACTTGGACACGTAAAGATGGTGTTATGCCAGCTCTTACTATTATGAAGCATTCTATAAATGATGATATGTAAACAAATTTTTCTGAGAATTTGAAAAAATATTTTTTTATTTTTAGAATGATTAAATGGTCAGATTATGTATATACAAAATCTGTTGTTCACTTCAAACGTGTTGCATTAACAAAAATTGAATTTGCTTTATTGGTAGCTATTATCCTTACGAAAGCAGGTAAAACTTTAATTTGTAAAGGCGAACTAAAAATTGTTTGCCTGCTTATAATTTAAATCAGGGCTCGGATCTAGAATTTTAAAATATCTGCAATTTCGAGCTATTTTTATCATACTTTCACACACACATTTTTTCAAAAAAAGATGCTGCTGACCTGTCTCCAGAAGGAAAAGAATTACTTTATAACGAATTTAATAAATATACAAAAATTTTACTTCAATATAATCAACGAAGATTAGGTTTAATTGAAGGGGCTCAAAGATTGGCTGAATGTAGTCGACTAATTAATCGAAGTATTGAAAATGAATATACTTTTCGTTCAATTCTTTCTCGTCAAATTAATTATTTTCCAATGGGTGCAACTTACTATAAATGTTCAAATTTTTTTGAAAATTACTTGAATAAAAGTTGAAAACACAGATTTAGCTTTGCAAGCGAAAATTTTGAAAATTTCGGAGGTTAAACAAATAAGCCGGATTTCCTCCATTTTTGTTGCGTGATACATATGTATTGTGAAAAATTATGTGAAATTACATAAAAATCTTAAAAATACGCAAGTTAAAAAAAAGATTGTGTTATTCCAGCTCTTACTATTATGAATCACCCCTGGTATTTACTCGGTACTTTGACTTTTTTAACTTAATTTAAGTATACCTAAAATTTTCATAAAAAAGATACTAAAGACTTGTCTGTTGAAGGAAGAGAATTATTTTTAGACTCTTTATTAGAGGAAATACGGTATTTATTTAATAAAATAATATAATTTTTTATTTCCAATACATAAAAGAATTATTTATTTATTCATTTATTCAAAGCCTTCCTCAAAAGGATGTTTTAAATCATGATTTTCATATTCTGATAACCCAACAGTAGCAAACCGTCCACTCACTGTTGGTTTAACATGAATAACACGTAAAGGGCCCATTTTTGTTGGTTTATTTGCTTCAATATCTTCTGATTGTTTTGGGAGGATTGGAAATTCTGGAGGTTGAATTGGTGGCTCTGGTGGTTGGATTGGGGTTAGGGGTCGTTGAAGTAGTTGAAATACTTGTTGGAATTTTTGTTCCAATTGTTGTTCTGTTAATTGTTGTGGTTGGCTTGATTGTTGGTAAAGATTACTGAAAATTTTGTTTTAAAGGAAATTTATTGAATATATTAAAAACAAAAGGTTAGGAATGCGAAGATATTTTATCTGAGATTTTCCATTTAGATCCAAAATCCTTAATCGGTAACACAAGTGTGAAAATTTTGAGTATTCTTTCTTACCGAGATACACCAAATTTATAATTTTGTTACAAAAATTTAATGAAATTTTCTCTTAAGAAAAATGCTTGGGCTGGTAACTGGATGCTAATGAAATTTAATAAATGAGCCGAATAAAAATACAAACATTTCTACATATTTTTAATTTCATTTCTCTTAAAAATATTTTTACCCTCCACTAACTGGCCAAACTGATTTACGATTTCTTCTATTATTATTTTCTCTATCCCTTGAAGATTTATTTTTTGGTCTTCCTTTTCTTTTTTTATTATTAACATCTCTTTCTTCTTCTTCCTCAGATTTATCTTCAGGATAATTTTTTCTATCCCCATAATTATTATTAATTTTTGTAATTAAATCTTGCGCAATTATATCAGCCACCTTAATAAAAAATAATTTTTCAAAACTTTTTTTAAATTAAAAAAATTATTGTTTGATGCCAAAAACCATTCTAGGGATCATTTGGTCAGCAGCAGTGCTATTTGTATTTCCGGTTGTATTACTTGTATTATTGCTTGTATTATTCATTCTTGTATTGTTATTCATCATAATAACTTTAATTCCACAATCACATCCACAACCACAACAATCACAACCGCATCCACATCCACAATCGCAACAACACCCACATTGGGCTTTTATTTGATTGATTATGATAAAAATGAGTGAAATTGTAATGATGGTTTGGGTTGAATTCCTTTTTAAAAAATATTTTTTGTAAAAGAAGATCAAAATTTTCCAATTTCAAAAATTTACAAAATAATATCTTCATATATAAGAATGTATCCATTTTATTTTGACCCCAAGGATCACAGAGAAACTAAGTCTCATCTCTATATTTTGCTAATTTTACTTTCCAGTTTAATTAAATATGTACAAAATTCATATTAAAATAAATTTACCGTATTTATTCTAATTGAATGGCACCTCCAATTGAATGACATTTTTTGGGGTATTGAAAAATAGAATGGCTGCCATTCTATCGAATAAATACGGTATTATGAAAAAATTTAAAAACACATACATTCTCTCTCAATTTGATCGTATTAATAATGTTATCTAAGTCCTTCTATTAAAAAAATATCACAAAAATTAATTTAAAAAATAAATTTGAAATAATTTTTACAGATAATTTGACCTTTAGAAATAAAAATTATCTAGGTAAATGAGATATACAAGACTAATACATTTTTATTAAACAACCGGATACTAGAAATTAAATAATTTATACTTTAAGGAGAAAATAAAACACGTAAAAGGTAAACAAATATATTAACTAGATCTGTATATAAACATTATTTAGTTACCAGTTATTCTACAATAATTACCAAATGGGACAAAATATCTATTCCTTTCAATTAATTCTAAGAATTTTTTGGTCATCTAAAAAATTCTTTTAGGTCGAGAAAACAATTGTTTTAGAAAAAAAGAAAGGTAAGGAGTAAATAGAGACTGGAAAATATAACAATAAAAATCTCTCAATTCTTTCTCTTATTTGTTCTCCTATTCTTCTTTCATTCCCAAAGATGGTCAATTGACATATGAAGAAGACACAGTCTCTGTTAATTTATTTTCTAATGAAATGTCAAAATTTCTTTTCTGTTCAATTTTTGTTTCGACTTTTTTTAATTTTTGTGTTTTTTACAAAATTTTCAACTTCTTGTTGCTGTGATTGTTGTTGTGGTTGTTGTTGTTGTGACTGTGGATGTTGTTGTGGATGTAGCTGTTGTGGGGGAGGAGGTGGATGCTGTCGAGGAAATAATAATCAATTGGCGAGTCTACTTGGAGGTCAATTATCTATTGGATCACAACAACCTCAACCAGCTATACAAGAACAGGCAGCTTCTTCCGTTTTGGGTCCAGATTTGTTGCCAGATGGATCTACTGATAGAGGAAACAACCAAAGAATATCAGAGTAAGAATTTAAACCTAGAGTATTTTATCTAAAGAAAATACAGGGTGACAAGAAAGTAACCGGGCAGTTTATTTTTGGCATAACTTTATTCAAATTAGAGATAATGGGATCAAATTAAGCTTATATGATAGAGAATTAAACAAAGAACAGATATTATCAAAAAATTTTTAAGTGCACACTCTTTGCTCGGAAATAGAGTTGAAGGCGCGCGGAAAATTTTTAGGCAAAAGTTCGCAAGTCAGAAAAATTTTTTCAGACGTAAAATTTTTTATGAACGGAAGAAGTAAAAATAATAAAAATGACAGATATTGTGCTTCAAAGTCTCCTCTTTCCGATCCATATGTTAATGATTCCCAAAACTTTTCTTCTTTAAAGATATAGGATGTTATTTGTAAAACGATCAAAATCCTTGATTTTAGTGAATTCTGAGGGTTTTCGTGAATCTACGAGAAATCCTTCAGGGTATTTTACAGCCTTGGGTCCGAGGCCACTTATGACGTAAGGACCAGATCTTTCGACAGAATTCTTCATCAGCTCATAAGGCTAAAGTAGTGCAGGGTTGATACGCAGCAATTTAAATTACGGAAGTTTAATATTTAACAATAACTAGCGTCTTTTTAACTTTGCTTTAGTCTTATTTTAAAAATAAAATATTCAAATTTTCCATATTTTTTAAATTTAGAACAGAAAATATTTTTGGCAATAATAATCAATTTAAAAGAAGAAAACGAAGAAGAAAAAGAGGAATAGTTGGAAGAATTGAATATAGCAAAGGAGATAAACTTTTAAATATTTTTGAATGTCTTTATAAAAACTTAAAAGAAGAAAGAAAAAAAAGACAAATGATAACAATGCCCTATTTGTCTACAACAAAAATTCCATCAAAATATTTACCTTCAGATTGGTCACCCGATAACATAAAAACTAATGAAGCTCAGACTTCTATTGGGCCTGGACTTTTGCCTGATGGGTCAATAAATCAACGATACTCTAATCAAAATAAAAATTTAATGGGAAACGAGAATAGTGATGATTATTTTGGTGGTAATGAATTTTTTGGTGGAAATTCCCAAAATAATAATTGGCAATTAAAAAGAAGAAGAAAACGGCAACTTAATTTTGATGGACAAAAACCTTGGTTTGGTAAGAAATAATTTTATTAGAGAGTAGAAAATAGGTAGGTAGTAGAGCTCTCTCCCTATGATATGAGATTTGTTAAAAATTTAAAATATCTCTAAAAGAAATTCTCATTTAAATTTAATATTTCTTTAATAAATACCACTAAGTTAATCAAATATATAATACATATTTAAATGTATTTTTTGGAAAAATAGAAAGTTTATTTAAAATAAAACAATACTCAATGCATTCGGCATAAGAAACTCTCAAAAAAGCTTATTCTATTAAAGTTATTTTTAAAATTTTAAGGATGTTGGCCACCAGGAACATTATTTACTTGCCAATTACTCTTGGCAAGAAGGAAGCGAAATGAAAATAAAAATTTATTTCAATTGGGTCTAGTACCATTAGATAACATAAAACAAAATAATACAACATTTCTTAATTTTCTTCTTGGAATTATACCAAAAAATAAAGAAAAAAGTTGGAGAATAAATAAAAGGAAAAAGAGAAATAATAATTTTCCTTCTACAGAAGATGCTGGAGAATTTGAAATTCAAAAAAGAATATTTTTGTTTCCAGAAAAATTTTTGGATATTAAAAAAGAAGAGAGTAACAAACGATTTAAAAAATAATTATTTTATAAAACTTTTATTTCAAATCCAGAAAGTGAACAGGAAAAGACTAAACTTGATTATGATTAAAGAATATTTTTTTAGAAAGAATAATTTTTTGTTTAATTTTTTGTATATGTATATGATAAAAAAATAATGTTTATTCTTTTAAGAGACGAGATCTATTCAAAAACAATAGATTTTATCCAAAAATCTTTGTTAAAAAATCGAGATTTTGCGAGATCTATCTCGTATTCTAGTTCAACAAGCCATCTATAGAGAAAATAATATTGTCATTTTATATACGTTTAATTAAATTTAAAACATAATAATACATATGTATTTAATTATACATATTTTAGAAGTTGATTTAAGGTAAGTTGTTAGGACTTTCTTTGAGGAAAAACTCGTGACAAATCATAAGAGGAGAGAGTCGATAAGCTCGCGACAAATCATAAGAGGAGAGGGAGTCGATAAGCTGGGAAAAAACATAGAGAGGAGAGAGTCGATAAGCACGCGACAAATCATAAGAGGAGAGAGTCGATAAGCTCGCGACAAATCATAAGAGGAGAGGGGAGTCGATAAGCTCGCGACAAATCATAAGAGGAGAGCTTTCGGCCCTCTCCTACGGCGGGCGGTGGCCTTTCGTCCCCGCCGTAGGCGGGGGCGAAAGGCCTTTTTTTGCCTTTCGCCCCCGCCGTAGACGAGGGCGAAAGCCCAAAGCAACGAAACGCATCCCAAAATGTAGATTGGCGGGCCGGAAGCCCGCCGTTCGGTGATGGCCGGAGACCCTAGCTTTAACCCATCTAAAGGGCAGAGCAATGGTCCACCGAGGCCGAAGGCCGAGGAGTTTGGCAGCATTTCTCTACTTTTGGGGATGGGGAACAACCATAATTTAAGAAATCCCGAGATTTAGAATCGAGATATACTTACTGACTAACAAACTACTAGGCTTTAAAAAAATAAAAAACAAATAAAAAAAACTAAAAAAACATTAAAAACTACTAACTTTAATAAACTACTAGAGATACTAACGGGACTGGGCCATTAGGGCGCGGGGCCCTTAGGGCGCGAGCTTATAAAACAGTGAGTCGCTTATCAAAAACGATAAAATTTTGCAATAATAACTCTCATTCCTTTATCTACCTTTTCCAAAAATTTCAGAATTTTTGATCAAGAATTTCGGAAATAGTGGCAAAAAATGTTGATTTTCCGAAAAAACCCTAATTTTTCGCGGTTTATCGACTATAACTTCAGAAATATTGGATGAAAATTCTGAAATTTCTGGAGGAGGTAGTCAATGATGTTAAAGAAATTTGAGAAAATTTTCATAAATTTCGGTTTCGCCTAAGTGTCAGTTTCTAGTGCTGGCGCCCTAATGGCCCCGCGCCCTTATGACCTCAACCCATACTAACTTCTCTAAGATAAGGTTTTTTGGTATTATCAAATTTAAATAAACTTTTCAAAAAAATATTCCTTGCCATTTTTTTGTAAAAATTAAAAAGAATTGTTAATATATTTAAATATACCCGGGTTCGGATTCGTACTTATTTTGGAAGTACAGTATTTACAAATCGACTCTTGTACTTCCAAAATTAAAAATGTACTTATTTGTAAGTACGTCTTACAAATAGACTTTTTGGTTAAAAAGTTAAATTAACCTTAAAATTCTCAAAATTTTCGCCTGCGGCGCAAAAAATAGAAGACTTTTTGGAACCTTAGGCGCCACAGAAATGTTTTGAAAAATTCTTTGTAGCGTACTTATATTGAAAATTTTTCCCCCTATGTACTTCCAAATTGAACTTTTTGTACTTACACTTAACATTTTCTCGATCCGAACCCTGAATATTTATATAAAGAATATTTTAGTTTTGTTTAACTAACATAAAAATGTGTACATACACAAATATTTAATAAAAAATGAAGAAGTATAAATTAAATAAAAATTATAAAAAATATATTCAAGAAATAAAATTATGTATATTTTAGAAAGAAAAAAGTTTTTAAAATAAATTAAAAAATGTGTCAACAAAAATCAAGAATTGTTGTGCTTACTAATTTTTTTATTATTAAAAATTAAAAACAATTTCAAATTTTCAAAAAAATTTTTAAGGAAATAATAACCTGATTAAGGATTAAGCGAGATATCGGCGGAGCCGGAAGGAGGATAAAAGGGGATTTGGAGAATTATAATTGGCATATGGCATAACTGAAAGGGTTATGGAAGCATGGGTGTAATTGGGCAGATATCGGTGGATTAAGGAGAAATGATAAATATCAGGAATTTGCTCGTATTAAAATCTCAAGTCTCCAAAATACTTTTTAATCCCTGAATATGCCTTACTTATCCTCTTAAACCCTCTTAATCCTCATAAATCCCTCGACATCTCTATTAAGCATATTAGTGCTGTGGAAAAAATAAATTGGAAATTCAACATATGCCAAAAACAACACAAGAAACACATAACTGAAATTTGTTATCGTTTCTGAATATTCACGTTTTTTCAACCATCTGAATAGTGACCCATCAAATCTGATGATTATATTAGTGGGGCATCAGAACTTTATTAAGGTTAACCAGAACCCTTTAATTTTTCTACATATTCCAGCTAAAGCCGAACATTTTAATACATATGCCTAAAGACCTTCGGGGTTAGTAAATAATATTATTAATTTTACAAGTTTTTAGTTTCTATTTATTTATCCAGTTGACAAACCTTATAATTAAAAATGTTTTATAATTTTAAAATTAAATAAACTTATTATTTTTGAATTCAAGCTAAGGTAAGTTGTTAGGACCTTTCCCCGAGGTAAGGAAAGAGTCGATAAGCTCGTGGCTTATCGACTCTTTCGACTCTCCTCTCTCTCATAGAGAGATCGACTCTCCTCTCTCTCATAGAGAGGAGAGGAGAGTCGATAAGCTGGGAAAAAACATATAGAGGAGAGAGTCGGTAAGCTGGTAAAAAATCATAGGGAGGTGAAAGTCGATAAGCTCGTGGCAAATCATAGAGAGGAGAGGAGAGACGATAAGCTCGTAGCAAATCATAGAGAGGAGAGGAGAGTCGATAAGCTGGGAAAAAACATATAGACGAGAGAGTCGGTAAGCTGGTAAAAAATCATAGGGAGGTGAAAGTCGATAAGCTCGTGGCAAATCATAGAGAGGAGAGGAGAGTTGATAAGCTGGGAAAAAACATATAGAGGAGAGAGTCGGTAAGCTGGTAAAAAATCATAGGGAGGTGAAAGTCGATAAGCTCGTGGCAAACCATAGAGAGGAGAGGAGAGTCGATAAGCTGGGAAAAACATATAGAGGAGAGAGTCGGTAAGCTGGTAAAAAATCATAGGGAGGTGAAAGTCGATAAGCTCGTGGCAAATCATAGAGAGGAGAGGAGAGTCGATAAGCTGGGAAAAACATATAGAGGAGAGAGTCGGTAAGCTGGTAAAAAATCATAGGGAGGTGAAAGTCGATAAGCTCGTGGCAAACCATAGAGAGGAGAGGAGAGTCGATAAGCTGGGAAAAAACATATAGAGGAGAGAGTCGGTAAGCTGGTAAAAAAATCATAGGGAGGTGAAAGTCGATAAGCTCGTGGCAAATCATAGAGAGGAGAGGAGAGACGATAAGCTCGTAGCAAATCATAGAGAGGAGAGTCGATAAGCTGGGAAAAAACATATAGAGGAGAGAGTCGGTAAGCTGGTAAAAAATCATAGGGAGGTGAAAGTCGATAAGCTCGTGGCAAATCATAGAGAGGAGAGGAGAGTCGATAAGCTGGGAAAAAACATATAGAGGAGAGAGTCGGTAAGCTGGTAAAAAAATCATAGGGAGGTGAAAGTCGATAAGCTCGTGGCAAATCATAGAGAGGAGAGGAGAGACGATAAGCTCGTAGCAAATCATAGAGAGGAGAGTCGATAAGCTGGGAAAAAACATATAGAGGAGAGAGTCGGTAAGCTGGTAAAAAATCATAGGGAGGTGAAAGTCGATAAGCTCGTGGCAAATCATAGAGAGGAGAGGAGAGACGATAAGCTCGTAGCAAATCATAGAGAGGAGAGTCGATAAGCTGGGAAAAAACATATAGAGGAGAGAGTCGGTAAGCTGGTAAAAAATCATAGGGAGGTGAAAGTCGATAAGCTCGTGGCAAATCATAGAGAGGAGAGGAGAGTCGATAAGCTGGGAAAAAACATATAGAGGAGAGAGTCGGTAAGCTGGTAAAAAAATCATAGGGAGGTGAAAGTCGATAAGCTCGTGGCAAATCATAGAGAGGAGAGGAGAGACGATAAGCTCGTAGCAAATCATAGAGAGGAGAGTCGATAAGCTGGGAAAAAACATATAGAGGAGAGAGTCGGTAAGCTGGTAAAAAATCATAGGGAGGTGAAAGTCGATAAGCTCGTGGCAAATCATAGAGAGGAGAGGAGAGTCGATAAGCTGGGAAAAAACATAGAGAGGCGAAATCGAAATAGCATTCCGCATTTTTGTCCAAATGCGAAACAAATTTCGCGAAATTTGTTTCGCATTCTCATTTAGTATTTATTTTATTTTTTTAACATTTTATTTTTTTTAAAAGTTTCGCATTCCGCATTTTATTTTTTTTAAAAGTTTCGCATTCCGCATTTTATTTTTTTTTAAAAGTTTCGCATTCCGCATTTTATTTTTTTTAAAAGTTTCGCATTCCGCATTTTATTTTTTTTAAAAGTTTCGCATTCCGCTTTTATTTTTAGTTTTCGCCAGCCCTGCTAGTTGCGGATATCCGGACCTTTTTCGAATCAGAATATACATATGGATCCAACCAGTGTGGGGACTGCTAAAATATAACACCGATTTCAGTATAATACATCAAAATCTGTATTTTAAACTTAAATCTAAGCATAAAACAAAATCCCCAACATAAGTTCTAAACTAAACTTTCTATCTATGGTAGGTATTGCTTCGGGGGGATCTTATGATTTTACTAGCGATCCGCCTCTTATACAGCAGTTAGATGCCCAGCGATCCGCCTCTAATACACGCACGCCCTACTTAATTTCCGAGTAATAAAATGCCTTGCCATTTCCCATTTCTCTATAATGTTTTAAATTTTATCCTTTAAATTATAATCGCTTAATTGCTCGCACTTTTAGCTTAATGGCTCGCATTTTTATACTTTTATGACTGTTATGCCATGCTTTAAAACAAAGCAATAATTTATATGTATTATTCTAAGAGGTCCTTAAGTATTTAAAAAGCTATTATGAAAAGTTTTAAACTAAGAGAACTATAGGAGAAAATAAAAACATAATTTTATTTTACTTTTAGATGCGGCAGAAAAAATCATTTCTGCTATTCTTATTTTACAATTGTCTGATCCAAACCGCTTTTTCCGGAAGAAGTCTAGGTGGTTCGGGTCGAAGAAGTTTCATTTCGAGCCACAGTTCTGAAGCGTCGGGAAGAAAAAGTTTTAAAAGTATTCCTTCATTTAAAACTGAAGGAATCGTTGCCGAAGATTATGTTCAGAAGTTGGTAGGTAAAACACAATATTTTATGCCGAAGGTTATTGACGGTGATGTTTATTGCAAAGAATCAGATTTTGTTGAAATAAAGAGTGATGAAAATCTTGAAACATCAAAGAAAGGATGTAAATATATTACATCAAAAGATATAACTGTCGCAAAATTATTGGAATATTTTTATTTGAAAATTGATAAAATTGAAGGACTGAGAGGAGAACTTGAACAAGTAGAATTTGAAAATGATAAATGCAATATAGGCTTTCCTTTGCCAAAAAATATTTTTGGAAAAGCATTTCTGCTCGACAACGCCTTGTCTTTTTCTGGAGATGAATTGGAAGAGTTGGTTCATGGCGAAGAGAAAATGGTTTATGATAAATTATTGAAGGAAGAAGAAGAGAACAGCGATGAGGAAGATAACAAAGAAGAAGAGAATAATGATGAAGAAGAAGAGGGAGAGGGAGATGTTCGTTTAAGTACACATGTTTTGCTTGAGGCAATTTACAAGGGCAGTAATGCATTCACAAAGGATTCTATTTTGGATTTGGAAAAAATCCCAGAAATGGAATATAAATACGAAATTCAAAAAGAAAATAAATTTAAAAATACATCTAAAAGAATTTCTCAGAAGATACATAAGATATTGAAAAATATAATTGAAAGTATTGACAAAAAAATTGGCAAAGAAAATGATACAGGAAGCCAAACATCCTCGCAGAAGGCAAATTCTCTACCAAGAGAAGAACCTCCAGCAGAGGAAAATGAAGATGCACCCCTCAATGTGCAACAAAAGGAAAATGATGTTACCGATGAAGATATTTCAGCTTTAAAAAAATTGAAAGATGGAAAATTGACAATTGATAAAAAATTAAAATTAGAAATTTATGAAAAGAAAGAAACAATTGGAAAGAAATTGATAGAAACTCTGAACGAAAAAACAACTAAAGAGAAGAATGAACAGATAAATAAATGGAAGGTAATCCTTGATGATTGGGAAAAAGATGCGAGAAAATCCTTTGAAAGGAAAATAGAAATAAAAAAAGATGAAGAAGGTCACAAGAAGTTGCTTGAATATAAACCGCTTGTATTTGAATTCCTTAAGGTAAAATAATTTTTAGTATAAATACATTAATTCTTATCAGCCTAAACGTTTTAAATTAATTAATTTTACAATGGGTTCTGTCCTATTACTATATCGCTACTAAAAATAATAGAAAATTTTGTAAAAATATGAGAAATTACAAAAAACATTCAATTGTTGGTTATTTCTGGGGAGTTCTGGATCAATGTTTGATAAATTCTGACTTATCCCAGCATTATATAATAAGTATTTTTGTTTATTCACAATTATAAAATGTCAGTTAATTAAAATAAAAATTTAGGAAACAACCTTCGGAGTGAGTATTAAACCATCAAACAAACGTTTTAAAAATATTGAAGGGGAAGAATACGAAAAATTAATAGAATTTGTCAAAAATCCTCAAGAATTTCTTAATTCGCCTCCCGAAGAAAATGAGACAGCAAACAACGATCTGTCGGAAAATTCAGAAAATAAATGGAAAAAGAAACTGAGTGAAAAATTGTTGAAATTTATATTTAATGAAATGGAAGGAATAAAGGGAAAAAGAGTTGGAGAAGAAGGCAAGGAAGTTGAAGAGGGGGAGATTTCGACAGAGTATATTATTAAAGTATTAAATGAAGAATTTAAATGGCTAAATTTGGGGTTTAAACGAAAAATAAAAGAAAGGTTTCAGAAGAAAGAAAAGGTTGAAAATAATAGAATGTTTGGTATTGAACATTTTAAAATCTTGAAAAAAGAGCTTACAGATATTGATAATGGCATTGAAAATTGTAAAATTTTTAAAAATTCAATACTACAAGTGTTACGTTATAATGATGAAAGGGACACTATACATCAGGAATTCCGTGGAAGGTCGTCTTTTTTAATTTTAATTGATATGTAACCGAAATTTTGACCGGAACCCGGAACCGATTTGTAAACAGGAGCCGGAACCGGATCCAATTTGAGATCCGGTTCCCGGAACCGGAACCAAGAAAAACACCGGAACTTTCCGGAACTGGAACTTCCGGTGAAACTCTAATATTAATATCTAAAATTTTCAGAATAATATCAGAAATTTATACGAATAATATAACCGATGGTCCCAAACCAGCAGAACGATGATCCCGAATAAAAAAATTTTCGGATCCAACCCCAGGCTTCGAGAACTATATCTACCTATATGGCTTCACCAAGGAGATAAAATTTAATAAATTTTCTGCAAACAAAATATAATAATAATTACATATTTTATTTTTATAGTCTAGCAGTCCTCATAACTTTTTGTTTTTAAATAATTAATTACAGAATCGGAGCACAGATACTCGGATCTGTCTACAACGCCAAAGAATTAACTAAAGACCTTTGGAATGGCTTGTTATTAAGTCTGGGTGGTGCTGGATTAATTGCAGCAATTCTTGATATTGGTGTTTGGCCGGCAATAATTTTATTAATTTCGCTGACTGGATGTATTACTTGCGCTCATGTTGTGGGAGTTATCCTCTACTCCTTGACACCCCTTGCAGCAGAAACTTTTGATTCACTCGTTATAAAACGTTTATTAATTTCGTTCGATGGTGGAAGTTTTTGGCCAAGTTCTAAGGCTGTTTTTGATGAAAATCTGAGTGGTGCAGTCGCCGCAGGAAAAATAGCCGCTGGCGGTTCTATTTTTAACAACTTACTCGCAATGGAAGAGATTAGTAAATCGTTTCCAGAAAATGCCATGTGGACTTCAATACTCCCTGCTTTTCCGGCAAATCTTGTAAGAGAAAAATAAAAAAATTATTTTTTAAATAAAATAAACACCAAAATATTTTCTAAATTTCAGATAGCAACAGCTACTTCTGGTGCAATGGTACCTCTAGAATTCAATGAATGGCGTGACCATCAACGTTCGGCCCTATATAAATTATACGACCAAGGATTTCTTCCAAAACCAGATAGAAATGAAATTGTTTTGGAAAGGAGAATTTCTGAAAAGAAACGAAAAAATTGGAGACGTTTTTTTAGTTTTTTTAAAACCCCAGAAACATCTCCAATAATTACAAACAAGGAAAGAGATATTGCATTCCGAGAATACATCAAATCAAAAATCGAAGCATCTATGGATATACAAAAAACTTCAGCAATGGCCATTAATTCAATGGGAATTGGTGCTTTGATAAGCTCAATAGTACTATTCGCCTTGTATTTTCCTTCTCTGTTTGGGTATAAAATTCCGGAAGTTCTTGAAAAAATCTTTATAATTATGGTTAATACACCAACGGAGATTATTTCTTTTATTGCTGGAATTTTTTCGGCAAATAAATTTGGAGCGGAATTAATAGAAAAGTGGTGGAGTACAGACGATATGAAAAATAAACAAATTGTAAGTGAGATATAGTATACAATTGTAGAATTTCTGAATCAAATAAATTGATATACTTATAGTTGAAAATTAGGAAAACCGTTTGTCAATAGGGCCAACTAAAATGCCTCAAATATATTTCTAACAAAGCCTTCTAGTTTCACATTTTTAATTTCAGGTTCGACTTATCATTGATCGAACAATAGAACAAATGAAAACTCCTCATGAGGGGATACGAGAAATTAAACAAAAGGAAGTTAATGAAATATATCATACAAAATTGAATAAATTAACCTATAAATATGGAAAAGGTGTTACGAAACTTATGATCGTAGTTTCTGAAACCGTTACTAATTCTTGGAATAGAATGTGGGGAAAACCCATTTCAGAATCATTATTTAAGAAAATAAATATTGGAAAATTGGCATTACCGTTTTATAAAGGTTTGGAATTAAATAAAAAGGAAAAAGATAAAAATAATTTTTAATTTATAGAAAATGAAGTGAAGGAAGATTTAACTTTCAATTTATCCTACTTAGAGGATGACCTTTTGAAGGAAATGCCGAAAATGCCTGGATATGATGAAGAAAAATTTAGCAAGTTCATCAATGAAATTTGTAAATAATATTTCAAATATTTGCTCAAATAGAAGGGAATAATTAAGTTTATCTAATTATAGTCGGTAGTGGGGGATAGTTTAGCAGACAATAGGAGCATTGAGAAGTTCTTACCAAAACTTATACTCCTCGTACCTTGATAAAAATAGAACGTAAAAATTTGCTTGTAGTTCCTGGATGGACTATGACTTCTTTCCCTATTAATTTACACTTTTAGCACCATATCATGAGAAGCACAAATTGAGTTTAACAGAAAGTCATCATTATATGACTATTCTCGACAATGGGAACAATATTGGCAATCTTGATTTCGAAATAGTCATGAATAATGAAGCAATCAACAAAAGTGTATATGAGACGTTAAATTTTGTAAAATTTTAAATATTAAAAATCTAAAAATAATAATGTTAATTACAAGTTTACTTTGACAAAATAGTTTTTTCTGATTAGGATTGGGATATCGAATTTGGACTTAAGATGAGAAATCTAGGACTTTTAATATTGCAAGAGAGCCAAATTAGGATCCAGAAAGGGTAGAGGTTCTAGTCAGGTTACTTTTATAAAAAAAATTTACAATTTTTTTTGTAAATTTAAATTTTTTTATTAGAATAACTATCTTAACATTAAAAAAATAATTAGGATTAATAATTAGTTTATTTCTGATATTTTGATATTTTAAACAAATAAGTTTATTGTTACTAAAAACCATTTATTTATTTTATAATTTGTTTTTAGTTTGAAAAAAACAAAAATATAAAAAGCTTAAACAAAGCTTTAAACAATTTTGAGACGAACATTGAATTAAAAAGTGAAATTCTAAAATGCGGGTTGTACGGGAAAATTTTACATTTTACCGCTTTGGAGATTGATAATGAGGATAAAATAGAAAAACCTGAGTTGATTACTGAAGAGGAATTCAATGAAATGAAGGAAGAAATCACAAAAGATATAGATAATTATTTAATACAAAATGAAGGATTTTTTGTTAAAAAGGAAGGATTTTCGAAAATATTTTCAAGCAAAAATGGGGAAAATGTGGAAAATAAACGTGAAAAATTGAAAAAGATAAACCTCAAATATAAACTGAGAAAATTATTTTTGTTGAGATTGAAAATAAGATTGGCAGAATTGAAAGGAGAGAAAGTCGAGGGAATTGGTTTGAAATTTTAATAAATTTTTAAAAAATATGTGAAATATTTATAATTTTTATATAGGGTTATTTTTAATAAATATTATAAATAATTAAATTTTAATTTTTTCCATTAAAGTAAATTCTCCTATTTCTTTGGATGAAATAATCAAAGAATTAAAAATATTGGGTATTCGTGAAAATGCCCCAGAGTTTCTAGCCAAAATAATTAACGAAATTGAGTCTAAATGTAAATTTAAAAAAACAACAAAAAGTTTAATTAAAAATCTTACCATTCCATTCAAAAATGAAGGAGAAACAGAGAAAATAGAAAATAATTTAAGAAAACAAACTGATATCGTTAAAAAAGATTTTGAAGAAAAATTAGATGAAGAAATGAAAAAAACTTTGACAAAAGATGATGAATTTAAAAGAAAAAAATGGGAAAGACTTATGGATTTGGCTACCAAACGTTCAAATTTAAAGAAATATTTGACGAGAATGGCTAAGGAAACCAGAGATTTTGTAAAAATTTTGGACAAAAATAAGAAAAAATTGGATAAACAAAAATTAGTTTTAAAGGATGTTAAAAAGGAAGAAAAGTTTAGAAAGAAGGTAAAAATAAATTTTAAATAATTTGTGGATATATTAAAAATAATATTAGAGGAATTTTAAACCTTTTTCTCTAATACCTTCTCTCATAAATTTTGAGGTTGGATGTACTATGTTTTCTCAAACATTATTTTCTTTCAAATTTTAAAATTTAAATTTTCTAATTTAAAAACAAATTAATTTTAATTTTATCCTCTCTCAATTAATTACCCCCACCAGCGAGAAATTGAAGTAATAATTAATCAGGGTTGAGCATAAATAATAGTTTAGATAATAAATTTCGATAGGGGATTTAAGATGGGCTTCTATGGTAATAGAGACGAACTTCATTTAGAGTTAATTTGGAAATATTCTTTCTTTTAATTTAGGTGGATAATGAAAATGTGGCTTACAAAAAGCGTATGATCGAAAAATTCGAATTCCTTAAAAACAATTGGGAAGAAATGATTGAAAAAAGCAAAGAAATTCCGACAAATGTCAAAAAAACTTTAAAAGAAAATGGCCATTCATTTATTGGTTATTGTTTGGCAAAACGTTTCCAATTTGTTTTTAATGATGAAGGACAGGCAAAAACAAAGTTTTATAAAGATAACAATTCATATCTTTTGAAATATGCGACAGAAATTAATGGAATATTGGGTCCAAGAAGAGTAGACTTGGAATATTACAAAAAACTTGAAAATAAATTTAAAGAAAATATAAATTCAAAGAAAATATATAAAGAAATAGATTTAATTTTGAATGATTATTGGTGGAATATATGTGCTATTGACAGAGATAATGTTCAATTTGAAAAAGCAGATGAATGGGCACTACAAACAGGTAATATGATAAAATTTTATGGATTATTTTTAAAAATAATTTGATTTATTTAATTGTAATTCTCGGTACTTTTACGATATAATAGTGCCGTAAAATTCTCTGACTGTAAGTGGCGGATTCTAGTCTTTCGTCTAAGTGGAATGGAACTCATTATGATCGTAAATGCCTGGGTACTGGGATATAGGTCTGAGAGATTTATACCTATCTCTCACAAATCAGACCTATCTCCTCAGTCCCCTATACCTGGGGACTGGAAGATTCATGCCCGAAGATTTGCGAGCATATGTATAATGGATAAGTGCCAAATTTTATTAAAAACTTCTTAGGAAAAATAAATATCAATTTCTAAAATTTATCATTTCACACAGTCAATACAATACACAATGATAATTTCAATCTTGCTGATCTGGAGTTCGCTGATATTGATCCTAATGACTTTAATCATTTGAACAAAGGAAGCAACGAATGGTCAAACTTTAAAAATGGAGCTTGTAAGAAATAAATTATATTTTTATTTTTAACATTTTAAATTAAGTGGAACGTTTCAATTTACATAAACTAACATTTACTGAGGCACATATAATAATTGCTTCATTTCATAAAAACTTGAGGAATCATATAACAAAAGAAGAATTATTGTCAATAATCCAAAAAGAAATGGAGCAAAATATTTATTGGCAATTGAAAGAAGAAATTGAAAAAGTTTGTGTAAATTTAATATAGGTATTTAATTAAATTTATTTTTCAAGTTAAAAACAAATAAAAATGGGCAACATGAATTAATTGTCAAGAAAGAATTGTCTCACGTCGAAACTTCAATCGAATTAAAAGAAAAATTAAAAGCATGTGGACTGTCTGTTTATGTATTGAAATTTGTTTTAAATGAAAATAAAGGGGAAGAAGAAGGAAATCGTTTAAAATTAATTACTCGATTTTTGCCAAAAAAGAATGATAGCAAGAAATTGTCTGAAAACATGAAAAAATATTTGGAAAATTTCAAAAATAAATGTGGAGAAAAAATTAAGGAAAATAAAGATTTGAAAGAATTGAATAAATTTGTTGATGATAATACAAATTTAAATGAAGTTAAAAATAATTTAATTATTGAAATTAACAAATTTGAAAATGTTTTGAATGAAAAAATTAAAAAATTGGAGAAAATAAATGTAAAAAATGAAATTAAAAAGAATGGGGATTTAGGGACAAAAACAAAAGAATATATTGACAGATTAAAGGAGAAATTGGTCTTTTTAGTTGGAAATTATGAGAAATTAACAAACAAATATTCGGTTTGTTTAATTCCTAAATTTTGAATGGATTTACTCGAATGAAAAATAAATAAATATTTAATTTAATTTTAGACTTCACAAAATGGACAAATAAATACTTCAAGTTTATCAGCAATTATTTATTGTTTAACGAATAAATTTTTGGAAATATTTAATGAAGATGGAGTTGTTAATATGGATATTTTATTACAAAATATTTCAAATACAAATTTGATAGAATATGGAATGGAAATAAATGAAAAATTGGGAAAGAAAAGAGTTGATAAAATGTAAATAAACCCCCCTGATATATACTCATTTTAGTATTTTTCGATTTTTGTAGCCCCAAAAGCGTACAATATAACGATATTCGACTGTATTTAAAACCAAATTTTTAAAGGTATTATCAACAAATTCTCGATATGATTGGCAAAGATAATGAAGTTGAATTAGAGAAATTGAAAAAGAATTGGAGTAATTATTGTTACATTGACAGACAAAATGTTGAATTTGAAAGACCCGAGGAATGGGCAGTTCAATATAGTAAAGAATTTTTAAAAATAATTTAATTATTTAAATTAAATTAAAGAAAATGAAATTGGTTTACAAGAGGATGGTTTTCGTTTGGCATATTTGGGAGAAGATAATGATGACTTTTTGTTAGCAATTAATGACAAAGAAGGTGGATTAACAACAAAACAAAAGGAGGAAATATTTAAAGAAATATGTAAATTTAATTTAAATATTTATTTTTTTTTAAATTTATTTTTTAGTAAACAATTTCAATCTTCACAAAGTCACTTTCTTAGAAGCTCATAAAATGCTTGGTTTATCCAACTCTACAACAAAAACAACTTCTGAAATAGCAGAAACGTCTTCATCCCAAAAACAAAAAGAAACATACAAAAGAATTAAATTCGAAATTTTAAAGGTTTTTAATTTTCGGAAAAAATTCACAAAATTTCCTGACTTTCGTCTTTGCCTAAGCATTTCAAATACATTCGGATTTCGGACATCATTTATACCCTTGGCATCTAAAAAAGATTTCTGGCCAAATTAAGAAAGTCGTATAAAAAGAGGTATAAGCATCCGAAGAAGGGTCCGACCATAATACATATATATTTAAAAGATCATTTACTCGGTAAAATTGTTAAAAATTATTTCAAATAAATTTAGATATTGACAATTTTCAAAAATCAAAAAGAAAATAAAAAAGAAAATGAAGAAGAAATAGAAGGAATCCAAAATGAGGAAGACCAAGAAGAGAAGGCTTTAAATGTTTTAAATAGACAATTAACTAATTTAAAGAGTGTCAATTCTCAATTCTTCCAACAATTTGAAGGAAATATTAAATTAAAAACAGAATGGAAAAAATGTTTAAATTATGTTTTACTTTTAAAAATATTTGTAAAAAATAATTCGAAAATGGAGGAAATTAAAAAGATAATTTCTGAAAAATTGGAAAAAGAATGCAAATTAAATGTCGAAAAAGTGGATAAAAAAATTAAAGAATTGTATGAATTAGTAGTTAAAGAAACGAATGTTGTGACAGCTAAAGAATTAAAAAATTTGGAAAATAATTTAAACAAATTATTTAAAGAATTCAAAAAAATTATTGGACAAATTGAAAATAAAAATCAATTAATGGAGTATTTTGGAGAATTGAAAAGTATTGAGAAAAAATCTGAGGGAAAGGGACGTCGAGTTGAAATTATTGAAGAAATGAATAATTTAGTGAATGGAGAAAATATTAAAGAATTTGATGAACGATTAGAAAATAAATATAAATTTTTGGTGAAAAATTGGGAAAAATTGTTTTTCTCCACTAAAGTAGAAAATGAAGAAATTTTTGAGGAAACCGAAAATATTTTTTATAAACAAATATTGCCTGAAAGTGAGGAAATTAAAAATGAATTTAAAAAGTCTGGTCCCCTTTTTGTTAAATATTGTTTAACTAAAAGAATTGAAAATTCATTCAATAAAGATGGAACTGTGAAATTTTCTCAATTTTTGAGTGATGGTGTTGGACAGGAATATGGATGGGAATTGAAAGAAGTTTTGGGGCAAAAACGTATTGATATTGGGTAAATTAATTAATTAAATTTTATTAAATATACAGTGGAATGCTTTTAAGAAGTTCGTACAGGGGCGTCTTGAAAAAATTTCGATCCCGATTATAGAGATCTCTGTTCAAGATCTCATCTCATTCGATCTCTAATTCTAACACGTTTCCTCAATTACACATTCCTTTCGTTTTAGAGGATTTCACTTTATATACATATTTAATTATATTTTTAATACTAAATATTTTTGTTTATTAATTTATAAACTTTTATTTATTATTTTTTAGACATTACGAGAATATACAAAAACAAATTAAAGAGAAATTAGAAGATGTGTGTATGAATGTTGAAGAAAATCTGAAAAATGCTTGTAAATTATTTTTGGAACATGAATTACAATCTTGGCATTCTTTTTGTTCTATTGATACAGAACATTTACGTTTTGAACGTTTTGAGGAAATGAATGTTGTTACTAATGGTTATCAACACAAAAAAGAAGAAGAAAAAAAAGATTCCTTTAAAGGAGCATCTTTTGATGAATTTGGAGATGATAGTAAATCCGAAGAAATTGAATATGCTATTAAGAAAACAACTTCTGATGAAGTCAAAGGAGAAATTGAAGTGTTGGGACATTGAGAAGAGTAAAAAGAGTATAAAAAAGAATGTACATATTACTAGTGGTAGTTGAAAAAAAAATTTTGAAGGTAGAGTTTAAGAAAATTTAAGAAAAAAGTCAGCCGTATACATACGGATGCTAAAATCTTTAACCGCAACCATCCCTTTTTAAATTTATTTATTTGGTATTATTTTTAATTTTATTTATTTTTAAATTCCTCATTTATTGGTTAAGGTTGTCGTTACTAAAATAATCTTTTGTAATCTGAATATCTCATTTAAATATTCCCTTTTTTGTAAGGATAATTTTTTTGAATTTAAAGAGAATCCTTTATATCCAAAAATACGACAACCTTTGTTTAAAATTAGCAAATCGAGAATGTATTTTTCATTCACATTTATTTGATTTACATTATTTAAATTTTCAACTGTATTTATTTTAATAGTCCAGAACCGCGTTTAAATCCGAAAATTTTGCAATTATTTTTTGCCAAATCTGAACCGATCTTTATAAAAATCTAAAGCGAAAATTTATAACCCTCTGCGTTCAAATAAATCGGTATTTGATTAAAAATCATCCCTTTAAAGCAGTTCTGAACTATATATGTAGGTATTTTCTATGCGTAAAATACCTCGTTTTTTAGATTATATTCGTAAAAATTTGTAAAAGTTATAATTGAATTGAATTAGAAAACAAAAAAACATTTTAAATATATTTTAGTTATTCAAATTTGTACTATTAGAGATTATTCAATTCAATTATAATATAGAAATTTTTGTTATGTTAACAAAAAAGTGCCGAGTAAAATAGAAAAATTTTGCTACATTCTAATATTTCAAAAAATCCATTCGAAAATTGAAAAAAAAATATTTAAAGGTTACACGGCACTATTCATAACATTTTTTAGATATGTATATATTCATGTCTGGACAAGATATTTTAGATAAACTCCTCGGCTTTCGCGAAATTATACTTGTCCATACATGGATATATACATTATATACATACATATATTCACAATCTGTAGTTATTTTATGCAAATTTGTAGTCGCATAAAATTTTTAAATTCTTTTAATTATTTTTTGTGTTGAGTTTATATAAAGATTAATTCTTCTGATTAATCTACAATTCGGCTATCTAGTTTCCAAAATACCCTATTTTCTTTGGTGATACGACATTTGAGGAACCGCAATATTTAAAAATAAAAAAAGTTCCATTTTATTCATAATCAAAAACTTCGACGACTATAAATTCACAGGCTCAAATAGAAATAGGCTTAACTATCTCAGTATGATTCTGAATTAATATTTTGATCATTAGCAAGATAAATTTAAAACTTTCCACTATTTACAAACTAAAAGTGAGATTTCCATTGCATAATTTTGTTGGCTTAATATCCATACGAAAAATGTAAAAAAGATGGGAACAAATTTGGGGACTTATACTATTTTTTTATCCGAAAACCAGGCGCCGACCTTTGGCAATTATATGTCACGAGAGCAACAATGAGTCGTGATAATTACTTTAGAAAATCACTAAACCGTTCGATGAACTAAGCTAGATGAATTCGTTCGAATGATATACAATTGGGCCTATTTTTCCTGTTTTGTTGATAAATGGGCATCGGACTTAACTACTTTAGCTATTAAATCCTTTATCAATTACTTTAAAGGAGATTACGTTCAGTTACTTACTACAAATTTCAATAAAATGAAGGAAAAATATTTCAAGTCCAAATTTAAAAAATTTTATTCCTAAATTATTCTTTAATATTTTTAACAATTAAATATCACGTTTAAGTTCGTTTATTTAAACAACAATTTTAAATAAAAAATTCCCAAATTTAGACTTTTTTTGAAATACTTCTCGTTATTTAAATTTGTATTAAACAATCTCACGATATGCTGATTTCCTTTAAATTAAGGCAACAATTTATATTTTATTATTCAAAGAATTGCCGGAATTAATAAAAAAATTCTTTAAAATACAAAAAAAATAATTTTTATAGTTTTTATTTAATACAAAAATTTCTAATTATATTTAAACCAAACGAAATTTTTTTAATTTTAATCTCGAAATATTTCTTGACAAAAGAATACAATTTAAAATTGTTACCACTTGGTTCGTGTCCCTTCATTTTGTATTTTCAACCCCCTCAAGTTCCAATGTTTGTTATTTCAACTTTTGAGGAAATAAAAAAATATTTTTATAAAACAAAGGTTAATTTTTAAAATAATTATTATATTTTTAAAAAATCAGAACAAACATATAAAAATTAAAAAGAAAATTTTTTATTTGAATTAAAGTTGTTGATCATTTTTTTAAAATATTTCTTTTTTTTATTTTGTATTTTTCAGTAAAAAATATTCAGATCAAAAGGTGTTTAAAACATGAAAAAATTTCTTAATTAGAATTTTTTAAATATAAAATTTAATTTTAAATTAATTGGATACATAAACGATCTTTATTTTTAAAATTTATGCTTTGTATTTTATTACATAAATCCTTTTTTAGTCATTATTTTATTTATTTTTAGATTTGAATTTTTTAATAAATAAATACAAATTTTAGATTATATATAAATTAAAATAAATTAATTAAAATATTTATTTTTGTCTTAAATAAATATAAAATACATAATAAATGTCTTCATCATCAAATTCTTCTTCTTCAGCAAAGGTTTTAAAATAAATTTAAATTATTAGATTTTATATTATTGCTGTTATTATTTGGTTAAAGTTTTAAAATAAAAAATTATTTTATTTTGATTATTTTTCTGAGTGCTGAAAACTAGCTAATTTTAAGGAGAGGGGTTATAGTAGTTCACACTAGCCTAAGGACACCAACCTAGAATTAAGATTTTACGACAAAACTACGCTGAAAATAGAGACTGTACTTGAGGGTTGATGTATAATATTGCTATCTGTTGGACGATTCGAGGTTACACCTTTTTCTTCCTTTATATTGTCACATTTCCGAGATAACCCTAGTCAATTTTATTTTGAAAGTAAAAAAGATGTAGTACAAAATAATTTTTAAAAGCATTAAATAATTTAATAAATTTTAATTTATTAGAATGAAATGAATCAAATGTTTTATGGAACTGGTCCTTCTGCCTGGCTCATAAGCCTTTTTGGTATTAAAGTTATAATTTCAATTGTTGGTTCTACTTTGAATGGAACTCTTGCTTATGTTATTTTACGAAATAAGTAAAAAAATGTTATTTTATATTTAAATTATTTAAATTTCGATATATAAATATGCTTGGGGATTTTAAATAGTTTAATAATGATTTTGAAAAATTCATCTTTTCAAAAAATATCTATTATAATAAAAATAACCAGCGTGTCCGGATATCCTAAATTTTGAGTTAGGATATTGGATCTGGATATCCGGAGATTTTCCAGTATCCACCAACCCTAACTATAACTAACTGGAACGAACTTTATACATCGAATAGTGTTTCATTCTCTCTGTCTGTGGAAGGGTAAAAGAGGATTAATATTTGATTGTTCAGTCTAATTATATGTAAATTAATTAAAAATCTCTCTTAAATCAAAAAAATATTTATCTTTTTTAGATCAATGAATTCTCTCTGTAATAAATTAATCGCCTGTTATTCAATCGGTTCAATCTTCCAACAACTTAATTTTTTCGTTACTTTCGTAACTGTAATTACTGGAAATAATTTTATTTTATACAAAACTTGTGTTTTAATTCAATTACTTCCAATATTTTTCTCATTCTTTTCCTTTCCCTTAACTTTTTTTATTGCAATTGAACGTTTTTTGGCGATTTTCTTTCCAATTTGGTATAAAAAACGGAATGGAAATTATTTTTTGTTTATTATTTTATTTTGTTGTTTTGTTCTTGGAAGTTATGTTACTTCTGTCGATATAATTACTTCCTTTGGAAATCCAAATACGTGAGGGATATTTTTTAACTTAGAGGGAATGAAAGAGAATTTAGGTATATTTCCTGGCTTCAAGTCATACTTCCAAACTTGAAGGGGGAGTGGAAAATGAGAAAAAAAAAGTAGAAAATTCTTCTTCCTTCTCCACTGAATAGAGCTCCTAATGAATTTCTTCAACCTTTTGAGACAATCTAGATTTGTCGCTTATTCCAGACCCCTCACAAAGTACGATATGAATTTATATCTCCTGGCTCCCTGGTTTCATTTGTCCAAAAGTCCCTTAACTATAATTCCCCACAATCTCTCTTTTATATATATAAAAATAAATTAGTAGCTGGTATCAATCTAAACATTTAAAAATTAATAAATTAAATAATCATTAAAGTCTTGTAATTTGTGCTATTGGCCCTAAAATTGATGCTTCTTTAGTCAACTATCTTATTCTTGGAATGAATTTTGGTTCAATTTGTGCTTATTTAGCTGTCTGGATTCGAATAAAATTTGCTGTTGGGAACTATACTGATTATCAGAGTTTGTGTTTTTGAAGTTTAACAAACATTTAAAGTCAGACTTCACTATGTATAATATAACCATGGAATCTTATAACTAATTTATCTTAAATTAGGCAATCTCTCCCATACCCAATGGCTGAATTTTTTCCCCTCGTGAATTTTGAATTTGAAAATGAAACTGAAATTTTTCTCATTATTCTAACAAATATTTTATAGCTCATCTATTAAAATGTCTTTTTGTTCTTTTACTTCTTGAACTTTTTGGTTGGACATTTAGTGTTGGTTTGCGTGTATTTATTGGACCTTTATTTGGAATTGTTTCTGGAACTTTTTTAAATTTTTTAATTATTAATTTGGCAACAAATATTGCTTATATTGCTATTGCGCTTAATTTGCCTGTTTTATATACTTTTAGGTTAATTTTTAGTTTTTTTGTTTTAGTTAGACAAAAAGCGAAATAGTATTAACACTTAGCGAAATAGTATTAACACGTAAACATAAGAGAGACAGTGTCTGTAACACAAATTAAACTTAATTTTAGCAAAGAACACCGAACAGCTTTAAATAAACAATGGATCAAAATAAAAGCCATTCTTCGATTATCAACAGTACATGCGACAGGAGTACAACCTGCTAATGCCGTTTTTGTTGTTCCTAATGCCATTTCTCGACAACAAACTTCTTCTCAGTCATTAAAAACTAATGGTATATCAGCTAGAGGATATTAATCCATTTTATTTTAATTTTCCAGGAAGAGTATATAGCAAAGCTTTGTAACAATGGAATTTTATTCATAAAGAATAATGTATTTTTATAAAATATATTGATATATTTTATGTTTTGAATTTTATAAATGTTTCTCTCTACATACTTTCTTACTAATTAAATTAATAACAATCTAGGATTTACAAAAGAAATTTTGGATTCACACGATAATAAATAAATAAATAGTTGAAATCTGCACTTTTATTATCTACAACAAAATATCTCTTAGTTTTAGGCCTTTTGGGAACTTTGGAGAGTTTAGTCCCTTTGGGAAACATTAATATGTACATATGTATGTGCATATTATATGAGCCGAGCCATAAATCCCATTATGACGGTTAATTAATTTAAAATTTTAAAGAATTTACTTTAAATGTTGAAATATATGTATTATTCGTTACGTGTTTTTTGGTATGTCTCCGTAAGAAGCTCCGAAGCTTACAAAGCAGAGTACGAATTACGATTACGAAATTTTTTAAATTACGAATTACGTTTACGAAAAAAATTTACATTACGACACAACACTGCTATAATACGCAACACAGCCAACACTGCTATAATAATTTTTCTATTTCCCAATGAAAAGCCTGTTTAATTATATTTTAATAATTATTAATATTTAATACATAATTACATAAAATATTTTAGTATTCCGCTCATATATTTTACCGAAAATTACAATTAACGATTACTTAAAGCTGTTTAAACAAGCTTTTCATTTATTTTATAGAAGGAATATTTTATTTAATATACCCAATTTTCATTAATAAAAAAAGATTTTTTAGTCAATTTCTCATTTTTTCTAAGCTTCATTAATTTAATTACATAGATTTTGGTTGCCATAGAAATTTTTAAATTTAGCTTTTAATTAGAAACAAATTACTGTTTAGACCAGGGTGGCCCCTTCCAAAACACTAAAATCGGGCAAAAATTAGGGCATAGTTTTAAAAGCTTAAGCATAATTAAAATTTCAAATAAGCAAAATTTTTGAGAATTTTGGAAGGCCATGAAGTCAGAAATCCTTCGTTATTACCATTTTTCTTACAAAATCCGAAGAATTTTTAAAATTTTAAAAGATGGTAAAAATAGGGCAAAAATATTGTAAAGCATATAGCTATTAATTTCCTAAGGCTGAGCAGTAGGCGGCGTGGTGTAATGGCTAACACATCAGTCCGGTCTACTGAAGATGCTGGTTCGCTCCCAGCCGCCGAATAACCTTTTGCACTAGCTAAAGGAGAGAAATAGCTATAGCCCAGCAGCTTTACTATATGGCAAATGAGAAAATAGGGAAAAAATGGGCGAAAACGTCAAAAATATGGAAAATCCTCTATAAATAGGGTAAAAGGGCCACCCTGGTTTAGACTTCTCTGAATTATATTTAATATTAAAAGAATAAAGAAAAAAGTAAAGATTTCTAGTTAAAAAAGTAAAACCCATCTTCAACGGTATTATACGCTTATAAATAAGGTGCGGAATTATATGGAAATCCATATTTTTTTCCTGAATTGCTTAGGATCTGAAACGCACGAAAAACACACTTTCCGTGCTGGTTGTTTTCAAAAATGAGGACTTTCATTTCCATATTTTTCCATATTTTGGCATTTTGCCCATATTTCCATATTTCATCCATATTTCACCATTTTTAAGAGATTCTTACCATTTTTCTGCAAAATAAGCAAAAATATTGGAGTTTTATTCAATTTTTAACGACCCAAAACAATAAAAAATTTATAAAATGCCAATAAGGGCAAAAACACCTCATGTCAATACCATATAATGCCAACCCTTATAATGCCAATAAGGTATAAGTCCATATAACGCCATTAAAGCTGAAATCATATTTTGCTAAAAGGTCAAAAAATCATTAAAATTTACCAAAAATCTTGGGTCACCCCGTATAAGTCGTAGAACGGCTTTTTCCAAAGAATAGAACGGCTTTTATACTAAGCCACTACACACTAGGTTAAAAATCCGAAAAAAGTCAAAAGTGACTCTCAGTTATGCGAGATCTCTCGAATACACGACACCCTCAATAAAACTCATGTATATACCATTCGATTCGTCTCGCCTAGCTGAGTTTAAATTTGCAAGAAAGTTTGCCGTAGTTGAAAACTCGCAGAGATACAGGTCCCTAAAGATTGAAAAACCATAGGACCGAGCTGATTTTTGAACTAAAAAATTCGAATTTGCAAATTATAGCTCATTCGAAAGTGCTCGTCGAGTTGAGTTGAATGACCCCAAAATCAACGCAATCAAACTTTATAGGGCCGAGTTACAGGCCCCCGAAATTTTACAGCCCCGGAATTTACTGAAAATATTCAAATTTTAGAAAAAATTTTCAAAAAACTAAAATAAAATTAAAATTTATTTGGTAATAGTTCGGATGGTATACCCCATCATTTTCCGGCTTCAAAATATTTAAAAATGGTCAGTATATTTTCAGATTATAAAACCCGTCGAGCTGTGTCGGATGACACCAAAATCAACCATTGATCTTAACTTTGGGCTGAGATACAGACCCCAGAAAATTGAAAAATAATAGGGTGGACCAAGCTTATTTTTTGGTCTAAAAATTTAATTAAACAAATAATTGCTCATTCGAAAGAGCCTATCGAGCTGATTTGAATGACATCAAAATCAACGTAATTGAAAAAGATTTGACAAAGTTATGACATAAAGTAATCCTTTTACGTTGGGGAGACGCTTGTGCAGCACCCTTCGCTTGGCGCAAGGTTTTTGTCTGTATCTCGGCCCAAAGTTAAGACCGGGGTTGATTTTGGTGTCATTCGACACAGCTCGACGGGTTCTATAATCTGATAATATACTGACCATTTTTAAATATATTTTGAGGCCGGAAAAATGATGGGGTATACCATCCGAACTATTACCATTTATTTCAATATTTCTTCCATATTTGGCCATTTTTTCCATATTTTTATCCATATTTTATAATTTTTTCCATCCATATTTTTTAAATTTTTTTCCATATTTCGCGATTTTTCGTCCATATAATTCCGCACCTTACTTATAAACTAAAATAATTTAAAGTTTGACAAAATGTCTTTTTATTATTCAATTCAAAATTCGGAATTTGATAACTATAATATTTCAACACCCTATACATTTAATTATGACAGTGGATTTAGTTATCCTTCCTTTGATAATGGTCGTGTTAGTTTGGAAGATTTGGAAACACAAATTGATAAAGAATCCCTTATATGTTTTTCTAGCATTGATAATAAAACCGCGAACAACAACACTTTAAATTTGGAAAACAAACGAAGAAATAACCTTAATTCTGTATATTAATTATGTTAATTATTAAATAGTTCGACATTCTATGTTAATCCGTTCATTACACATAGGGATGTAATAAGAAAGATAAAGGGAAGGGCATTTAGTGACAGCCTATCATTTCGAGTATATTAAGGGATACCCGTATTTATGCCTCTTGTAATTGAAAAATAAAATCCTTAAAAATACGAACTAAAATATCAAATAGTAGAAATAGATTTTCAGCTTGTAAAAATGCCGAAGAATTGTGTTGTCTGTGGCAAACCAGCCAAATTTTGTCATTTTGATGTTCCAAGTTGTTCAGGTTCTAAATATTCTAAAATTAATTAAATTCACTTTAAAGGTTGTTTTTCATTCTTTCGTCGATCTATACTAGATCAACACTTGTATGTTTGCAAAAATCATGGAAATTGCCGAATTGAAGAGGGTACTAAATAAATTTCAAATTAAAAGTAACTCTTTGAAGGGGAATTCTGCCGGTCCTGCCGTTTTGACCGTTGTCTTCTTGGTGGAATGAACTTTCGAACTATGCAAAAATTTCCAAATGGAATTGATATTAATAAAATTTCTGCAATGCTAAATGAGAAAAAACGTCAACTTTTCGAAAAAGCTGCAAAGTCTCAAAATTATCCAGATTTCGGACAATATGATGTGATAATGGTAATCGATTATTATCAGAGCTGATCATAAATTTCGATCTAAATTATGGATAAGGTTATGGTACAAAAATAACCTAAGTTATCATGTTGGATTAGGTGAGACGCTTTGCGCGGGATATGGTTTTCAATTTTCGAAACCTATATTTAGTGACCTGTACATAGGTATTTTGGTTTCATTTGTTCCCTCTATTCACCGAATTTTTTATGTAAAATTCTAAATAATATTTTTTTGGATGTCGAAGTCTGGTCCCAGACTCCATATTGAATTCTGAGCCCTCAAACAGAATTTTACCGATTTCTTAATTTATTTTAAGATACACAACTAATTTAGGGTATATCAATAAGTGAGGCTATAGTAATTTTTGACTAAGTTAAATTTGTCATTTATCATTATTATTATCCCTATTTTATCAACAAGAATTTTCATCTGGAAACAGTAAACCTGAAGTTGAGTTATTACAATTTTTGAAGTATTCTGACGATAAACTTTTACACATTCGCTACTCTGAAACAGATATTTCCCCAAATTATTATCATAAAAGTATGTCTAATATTCTAAATAATATTGATGGTGGAGGGTTATCAGATTCTATTTTGGCAAAATCTGATATGTTTTCGGTAAAATAATTAATTTATTACTTCAAATTTTTATGAAAAATTCATCAGAAACGGAGGAGAGTACCTAAAAGCTTTGACTTTTTCATGCAACAATTGAGGGATGGTGTAGAAATAACGCCAAGATGGGTAACAATCGACTCATTTTTAATTATTGAAATGACAAAAACAATGCCAGTACTTCGTCAACTCTCATTTGAAGATAAGGTTATCAAAGGAATATATGTATTGCAGAACGGATCTAAAAATCGTATAATATAAAAAAAAAAATCGTATAATATGATGGAATTTTTCCTATGATGCGTCCGTCCTAGGCAACTCAGCCATTTAACTGAATTTAAAAAAATTTATAGTAAACTTTGTGTATTAACTTTGGAGTATGTAAAACATAGATCCTATTGTATATTACTAAAAGTAAAACAAAAAATTCAGATTCATCTTTACTCTCGAAATGGATTGACAGCAATTGTTTTTAGTATGTTCTTTTACAGTAAAAACCTCCAAGGAAGCGATGTATTAATATCTCCTGCTGGAATGAGTCCTATATTAATTAAACATGACGAAACTTCAAATCTTCTATTTTACAAGCATTTAATCAGAATAGCAGAATTTAATTTGAGCAGAGAGGAATTTTTGATTCTTAGAGTTTTAATCTTACTTCACACAGGTTTCTCTTAAAAATATGTATGTTGTGATTATATAGAGAGACCTGTTTTTAGATATCCCCCGATGCTTATAATTAGAGATCGAATTTTTATGCAAATGCATATTTCTTAACATGTCATGATGTCTAATAGCGAATTTTTTCGTTGAAAAATTAAAGATATATGTAACTACAAAAATATTTATCAAATATAAACGATAAAATTTGGCGCACAGATCACTCGACGAGCTCTTTCCAATGTGCTAGCTTTTGCATACTCGAATTTTTGACCCCCAAATAGCAGCTTGTTACCGCTATGGTTCTTCTATATTCAGGTGGCCTAAGAATCGGGGATTTGAGCGCTATAGCCCATTCGTAGCATTTAAGTTCTAAAAGCTGTTTTTTGCATGTTTTCCTGCATATTTTGGTATTTTTCATGCATCTTATAGTGCATATTTTGCATTTTCTAATGCATAAAATTCCGGTCTCTACTTATAATGAAGTGTAGATTCGGGTCATTGTTTAGACAGCTCTCTCCAATAATAATAACCGACCGAATTTAAAAAATAACTTAAATCGGCTCTATCACGACTTATTAGTCCCTATCATAACAAAAAACATTTAATGATTATTATTTTAGCTACAACAGAATTGTCAAAGATCGGATTTGGAATTATACATGCTGAACTTGAAAAGCTTTCCAAAACTTTAATGTTTTACGAACAGCACAAATGGGGGGATGCGAAAGGGGCAGAGAGATTTGCTAACTTGGTAAATAATTAAGTAAAATTTTAGTTATCATTCTCTGATATGATAGAATCCTTATCTTATCAAGCTTTTCGAACATTTTATTGTGGAAGGCAGTTCCAGCCACAAATTATCTAACCAAATTAAAAAACATCTTAATTTGGTATGTAATTTTGGAGGTATCGCATTTCTCTATTAGTTCCCTCCCTTGAAGTTGAAAGATTAATTCCCAAAGTCAAGGACTTTTAATTTTTTATGTTTCCCTTAATTTACTCTTTTATCTATTTAGATGATAAACATAAGACCGATATTGAACATTGGCAAAATACATAAAGAACATGCTAGAAGTCGAAAAAATAATTTTCCTAAATTTATGAATAACTTAATATTTGAGAATTGTGAAGAATGAAATTTGAATACGTAAACAAATTATGCTATTTTTTGTAATTATGCTATTTTTTGTTCCACTGATGGGTTGAAATATTAATAATAACCCTAAGAGGGATCATCTCAGCCAATTAGCTATAATGCCCCACAATTAGTCTTGTAATTTTTGCTATTGGCTCAAAAATTAATGCTTTTTGTCAACTTTATTATCCCTGGAATGAATTCTTGTTCAATTTTCGCTTATTTAGTTGTCTCACTAACCCCAATATCCTTCTTAACCACCAAATTATGAATACTAAGTAATTTGTAGGAATTAAGGGAGATATCAAAGGAGATGACAAGACTCAATCTTTTTACATAATTGCTTTTACGGAGATGTAGGACATTTACCGCTGTCTGGATTCGAATAAAATTTTCTTTAGGAAACTTGCTAATTATCAATGCTTCTTTCTTAAAGTTTAATAATTATTTAAAGTCGTGCCTCGCTATAGGATAACTTGGAATCTTATAATTAGATTATCCTGGAAACTCCTCCCATCTTCTCAGTGGCCAACCAAGTTTTATGAAAGTAACTTATATTGAACTTTTTAGAATCTCCTACTACTTTTTCCCTGCATTTTTAATTTTTTAATTATTACTTTGGTAGCAAATATTGTTATTTCTCTTAATTTGCATGTTTTTCTTAGAATTTTTACTTACTAATTTAAAATTTCATAGAATTTTACATAAAAATGAAAATAGTACATATTTAGTAGTTACATTATTTTGTAGCGAGTTGGCAAAATAAGCAAAGTTGTTATATATATATAATTGTTTGAGTCCATTTCATTTTTCATTTTTTCCACCATTTATTTTCATAAAAACTCTCATCGAGAAAATGTTAAATTGAAGTGCAGAAAGTTAGTCTATAGTAAGTACATAGTGGAAAAAAATTTTCAAATTATAATGCGCTACAAAAATTCACAAACTTTTTTTTTATTAAACTCATAACGTTTGAAAGAAGAATCGGAAATTCTAGAAAATAAACGCAAATCTCCCAATCGACCTCCGAGTTATTGGGAGGATTAATCAAATAAAACTAGATATACATTTTTTATTCAAAAATAACTTTTTCTGTTTTTGTTTTTTAAATTTTATTTTTTGTAATTTGAAAATTTTTTGTTTTCTAACTTTTATTAAAGCTTAAAATAAACAATTCCACGTTTTCATCTGCCTCTAATTATCTATTATGTAACCATACGAAATATCTTTTACATTTTGGCTTTTTGAGGGTGCTTTATTCCATCTATCCATTACCAAATTATTGACAAAATTTTCCATTTTTCATTCCACTCATACATAAATTTCAGAGAAAATAGCTGTTTAAACAAGCTTTTTATTTATTTAAAATAAATGATTTATTTAGTATAATTTAAGTAAAAAAGCTTTATTAATTTGGTTCTAATTTTTTCCTTTAAAATTCATTAATTTGATTAAATTTCTGTTACCATAGAAATTTTTAAATTTAACAGTGAATAAACAGGTGTATTTAGTCAAATCTCTCTAATATGGCCCCTCGTGTCACTCTCCATCCTATGTCAATTATGTTCAGTTCCGAGGGTTGATAATAAGAGAGATTCTATTGCATTTTGGATAGTACCTAATAGGAGTCGGCTATACCTTTGTTTAGTAAAGATCCTTTATCAACAAAAGTAAATTCTCTTTCTCAATGGTGTTATAGAATTAATAAACTAAAATAATTTAAAGTTTGACAAAATGTCTTTTTATTATTCAATTCAAAATTCGGAATTTGATAACTATAATATTTCAACACCCTATACATTTAATTATGACAGTGGATTTAGTTATCCTTCATCTAATAATGATCGTGCTAGTTTGGAAGATTTGGAAACACAAATTGATAAAGAATCCCTTATATGTTATTATAATAACAAGACATTGGACAACAATAATTTAAATTTGGAAAATATTCGAGATAATGATTCTGAATTTGTATGTTAATTATTTATTAAAATTATCACAAATAGTCGAACATTTTATGTTAATCCGGTCCTTGTATTTGATAAAAAATCGAGAGAAGAACATTCATTTTTCGTTTATGGTACAAAGGGGTTCCCGTGTATATGCCTCTTTTTCCGAAAATATTTAAGAAATCATTCTAATTATTTTAAGTTCTAAATTGTTTAAGCTTATGAAAAGACCAAAAAATTGTGTTGTCTGTGCCAAACCAGCCAAATTTTGTCATTTTGATGTTCCAAGCTGTTCAGGTTCTACAAACCTAAAACTTAATTAATTTCACTTTAAAGGTTGCTTTTCATTCTTTCGTCGATCTATACTAGATCAACACTTGTATGTTTGCAAAAATTTCGGAAATTGCAGAATTGAAGAGGGTACGATAATGTTTTTTTTAAATGTTGAGATAAATTTTAAATAAGAAATAGGATTGGTCCCCGATCTGTAGGGATAATACTATTTGTGTGGAATGAAAATTCTTTTTTGAAGGAGAATTCTGCCGTTCCTGCCGTTTTGACCGTTGTCTTCTTGGTGGAATGAACTTTCGAACTATACAAAAATTTCCAAATGGAATTGATGTTAATAAAATTTCTGCATTGTTAACTGAGAAAAAACGTCAACTTTTCGAAAAAGCTGCAAAGTCTCAAAATTATCCAGATTTCGGACAATATGATGTGATAATGGTAATCGATTATTATCAGAGCTGATCATAAATTTCGATCTAAATTATGGATAAGGTTATGGTACAAAAATAACCTAAGTTATCATGTTGGATTAGGTGAGACGCTTTGCGCGGGATATGGTTTTCAATTTTCGAAACCTATATTTAGTGACCTGTACATAGGTATTTTGGTTTCATTTGTTCCCTCTATTCACCGAATTTTTTATGTAAAATTCTAAATAATATTTTTTTGGATGTCGAAGTCTGGTCCCAGACTCCATATTGAATTCTGAGCCCTCAAACAGAATTTTACCGATTTCTTAATTTATTTTAAGATACACAACTAATTTAGGGTATATCAATAAGTGAGGTACGGCTATAGTAATTTTTGACTAAGTTAAATTTGTCATTTATCATTATTATTATCCCTATTTTATCAACAAGAATTTTCATCTGGAAACAGTAAACCTGAAGTTGAGTTATTACAATTTTTGAAGTATTCTGACGATAAACTTTTACACATTCGCTACTCTGAAACAGATATTTCCCCAAATTATTATCATAAAAGTATGTCTAATATTCTAAATAATATTGATGGTGGAGGGTTATCAGATTCTATTTTGGCAAAATCTGATATGTTTTCGGTAAAATAATTAATTTATTACTTCAAATTTTTATGAAAAATTCATCAGAAACGGAGGAGAGTACCTAAAAGCCTTGACTTTTACATAAAAATATTGAATGAAGGTACAGAATTATTACCAAGATGGTTTTTCATTGACTCATTTTTAATTATTGAAATGACGAAAACTATGCCAGTACTTGGTCAACTCTCATTTGAAGATAAGGTTCATAAAAGGAATAAATTTATCTCAGTTTTGCATATGTATATCCTTGGGGGTCAAAAATTATTAATGGCTAAGTTGGATTACAGAATAAAAAGGGTCGGATTTTTGGTGTTTACCATTAGTTTCGCTAGAACCTGACACAACCATTATTTACATTTAAAATATAAAATTGACCCATTAATATAATGTGTCATTAAATGGAGTATAGTATATTTTTTCTGGACATTTAGATCTAAAAAATAGGTATTTAAAATTGAAGTGTGTCTAATTTTGGGTGTGTTAGAAATAATATCTTTTTAATTATTTCTAGCCCTGCTAAATTTATCCAAAGACAAGAATATTTCTTTATTAATATTTATTCAATTTAATAATAATTTTACAATTTAAAAATTAGGCTTAAGGGGATTTTTGGGAGTTAAAAAGTGAAGTGAAGCTGAAGCAACAGAATTAGCTGAGCTTATATAAACAGGGAAATGACAAAAATGATTAAGAATGTAAAATAAAAATAAAGTTTAAGAAATTGCATGAATAAGAAAATATATTTAAAAAGGACATTTTTGGATTTAAAATTAAAGAATTTAAAAATAAAGAATTAATCATAAAAAATAAATCACACATATTTTGATTGTAATTTAACATTATTTCCAACAGGGTGTATGAAAAACTGAGATCCGATTGTACATATTATTAAGATAAACAAAAAATTCAGATTCATCTTTACTCTCGAAATGGATTGACAGCAATTGTTTTTAGTATGCTCTTTTACAGTAAAAACCTCCAAGGAAGCGATGTATTAATATCTCCTGCTGGAATGAGCCCTATATTAATTAAACATGACGAAACTTCAAATCTTCTATTTTACAAGCATTTAATCAGAATAGCAGAATTTAATTTGAGCAGAGAGGAATTTTTGATTCTTAGAGTTTTAATCTTACTTCACACAGGTTTCTATTAAAAATATGTTTTTAGATATCCCCCGATGCTTATAATTAGAGACCGAATTTCTATGCAAATGCATATATTTTTAAACATGGTTTGATGTCTAATGCACAAAAAACGCAGTTTCCGCTTGTTCTGAAAAATTTGTAATTGCATATTCCGGATATACTCGATTGCATATACTCGACGAGCTCTTTCTAATGTGCTAGCTTTTGCATACTCGAATTTTTGACTAGAGTTCAGCGGGATCGGGATCCCGGTCGGGATCGGGCGGGATTATCCCGGGTTTTTCGAATCCCGATCCCGATTTTTCTTATCCCGATCCCGAGATATATATCCCGATCCCGATCCCGGCCAATCTCAATCCCGAGCCGGGATCCGGGATCGGGATCGGGATGTGCATCAGATCCCGATGCAAATCCCGACTTTATAAATTGACTAGAAGTCTGTGAAATAAAGTTAAAAGAAGAGGGGAGGCATGAAAGAAAGAAAAATTTTCGCCCGCGGCGCAGAAAATGGAAGAAATTTGGCATATTGACATCCAAAATTCTCAAAATTTTCGCCTGCAGCGCCGCAAAAATGAACAAAGATGTCTTTACAACTCTAACGAAATATTGAGTGATTTGGTATGATATCGTGGGATCAAGAGAGGTTGAGGGGAGTATCGGTGGATTTGGAGTATAGAAGGATATCGACGGATTTACAGGGATTAAGTTAGATTTGAAGAGAATTCTAGGGCTTAAGAGATATTACTACATGATTATATCAATAAATCCCTCAATCTCAGTTCTTAATCGTCCACATTTGACGTAACGCACTTAATTGTATAGACTTAAATGCCCTTGGCCTTCCAAAATTAAAAAATATTGCGCCTGCGGCGCTTACAAGGGAGGAAATCTGGCACCTTGGCCTTCCAAATTTTTCAAAATTTTTGCCTGCGGCGCTTAAAATGGAAGAAGCCCAATCCCATTTATTCCCCTCATTACCTTATGCCCCCTTAATCCCCTGAACCGGAAAGTAAACTTAAACTCAATATTTCAGCACGCAATGGCAATTTTAGACTGAGTTGTATGTTAAGAAAATAAAAATTTAAAAATTTTTAAAAAAATTTTAGTAAATCCCGATCCCGATTTTTCAATCCCGGTCCCGATTCGGGATCGGGATCGGGATCTCCAGTCCAAATCCCGATCCCGATTTCGGCCAATCCCGATCCCGTGTCGGGATCCGGGATCGGGATCACCATTCCTAAATCCCGATCCCGGGTTTTTCTCAAAATCCCGATACCGCTGAACTCTATTTTTGACCACTAAAAAGCAGCTTGTTACCGCTAGTGTTTGGAAGCTCGTACCAAAATTCGTACTCCTACTCGTATTTGTGTACGAGTACCAGACAATCGGCTCGTACTTCGGCATTAAGTTTTTGAAAGAAGAGGGAAAGAAATATTTATAAAATTCCTTTTAGTTTTCCCTTTGTTGATGTGTGTTGATGCTTATATGTAGTTGATTCATGTTATCAGTTAAAAAGCTCCCTTCAATACAATAACCCTCGAATTAAAAAACATATTAAATCGAGGTCCTGCTCTATTACATACCTATCATAACAAAAAAAACATTTACCTAATGTTTATTATTTTAGCTACAACAGAATTGTCAAAGTTCGGAATTGAAATAATACATAATGAAATTGAAAAGCTTTCCAAAACTTTAATGTTTTACGAACAACACAAATTGGGTGATGCGAAAGGGGCAGAGAGATTTGCTAACTTGGTAAATAATTAAGTCTATTTAATTATTTATTTTTCATTTATAGTTAAAATTCTCTGATATGATATAATCCTTATCGTATCAAGCTTTTAGAACATTTTTTGGGGACTCACCTACAGTTAGATCACATTAGTATATACCACTTTTTGCTTAAATTGAGGTTCACTCGTCCGCAGTCAAGTTAATAATAAAATGTGTCTTAAATCGGATACCTAATTTTGGAATTAACTAAGAACAATGTCTAAGCTCTATTTTACCTTTAAAACGACATTATCTATTTAATTATTTATTTTTCACTTTTTATCTATTTAGATGATAATTGTAAGATTCATATTCCACATTGGCAAAGAACATAAAAATTTCACAAAGTATGATATGAGTGATAGAAAGATTATTTTAAATAAAAATATTTTCCCTAAATTTATGAATAACATAATTTTTGAAGACTGAGGATTAAAATTTAAATACTTGTTAAAAAATGATTATTTAATTTGTTTTTAAAGAATTAATTTATTAAATTAGTATACTTGCTAAAAACATTTAAATAATGTGAATCAAATAAATGCGAATTAGAGTTGCGCCCTGACCCCTACCCAGACCCCCGTTCCCGAAAGATTTTTCAGATTTTCCCCGACCCGAACCCCACCCCGAAAGAAATGAAAACCCCGTCCCCCGATCCGAAAAAGTTCCAATTTGATTTCGGATGCCGGAACTGGACCGGAACTAAAAAACGCCGGAACTTTCCGAAACCGGGACCGGAACTTCCGGTGAAAACTTTAAATCCATCAAAACCATTTAATCCCACCTTATTCTCATAGATTTTTGTATAAATTAACGAAAATAGAACGACAACGCTTATTTTTAGAGCATACATGAGGAATTTAAAATAAATAAAATTAAAAATAATACCAAAATACCCAAATATTTTTAAAAAGGGATGGTGGATACGGTTAAAGATTTTAGTATCCGTAATTAAACGGATTGTCCTTTTCCTCGAGTTTTCTTAAACTTTAACTTTTTGAAAAAATTTTCCCCAACTACCACTACATTCTTTTATATACTCTTTTTTCTCTTCTCAATGTTCCAATACTTCAATTTCTCCTCCACCGTATTCATCAAAAGTTGTTTCCTTACTAGCACCTACAATTTCTCCCTCGAATTTACTATCATCTTCAAATTCATCAAAAGATACTTCCTTAAAAGAATCTTTTTTTTCTTCTTCTTCATTGTTTTGATAACCATTAGTAACAACATTCATTTCCTCAAAACGTTCAAAACGTAAATGTTCTGTATCAATAGAACAAAAAGAATGCCAAGATTGTAATTCATGTTCCAAAAATAATTTACAATCATTTTTGAAATATTCCTTAAAATTTTCCTTACAAACATTTTTTAATTCCTCTTTAATTTCTTCTTGCAAATTCTTTATAATATCAAAACTTTGATATTTTTTTGCGGAAAATTTTTGATAAAATTCAAAAATTAATTTCTCGATCAATATTGGACCAATTTTAAAATTGGATCCCTAAAAAATTTTTTGAAAATTTGAAATTGTTTTCAATTTTTAATAATAAAAGAATTAGTAAGCACAACATTTCTTGATTTTACTATGTTGACACATTTTTCAATTACTAATTTTAAAAACTTTTTTTCTTTCTAAAATATTATTTTTATTTCTTGAATATATTTTTTTAATCTTCATTTCTATACTTCCTCATTTTTATTGTTAAATATTTATGTCCACGTTTTAATGTTAGTTAAACAAAACTAAAATATTCTTTATATAAACATTTTTGATTAAAAAGATTTTATAAACAAATTTTATATTTAAATATATTAACAATTCTTTTTAATTTTTACAAAAAAAAATGGTAAGGAATATTTTCTGTTTCAAAATTATTTTAAATTACTGACATTTGAGGAAAGAAATTTTCGGATTTAACATTAACAAATTCTGGCAAATTTTCTCAAATTTTTTCTCAATTATTAAAAAAATTCTAACTTATAATTTATAAAAGTTTTATTTTTAAAAAATAATTTTAGAAGATTATTCAACTCATCTTTATATTCGCTATTTGTTTTGCGTGTATTGATATTGTTACAGCCGCATGTTTGTAATTTTTTGAAAAGTTTACTTAAATTTGATAATACCAAAAACCTTATCTTAGAGTTTAGAGCAATATAGGCCTAGTAGTCAGTAAGTATATCTTGATTCAAAATCTCAGGATTTCGTAAATTAGGGTTGTCCCCGAAACTCCCCGAAACTAGAGAAATTTTAAACTTTTTTCTTATTTTTATTGTTTAGTTTCTGTAATAAAAATCCACTGGTTTTAATCCACATAAACAAATTTTAACTATTAATGAATATTAATGGTTAAGGATTAATATTCATAATAGAGGTTATAATCTTGACCATAACCATTAACGACTGGGCTTGCAAACAGGGCTAGAGTTTACTTCTTTTTTGTCATTAATACTTAAAATTTGTCTCTACGATAAGTATATTCTTTAATTTATTTTCATTTCCAATTTAGGTTGTAATAAAATGAAAAACGGAGGTTGGAAGTGCGAAGACTGTCGTAAAGGATACACTTGCATGTGGTCTTGGAGTGGTTATTATTGCGGTCGAGCCCGTGACGAATTGAGGCGAAGAGGATTGCCAAGAAATTAAAACGATTTAAATAAGATGCTGAAGAATATATATTTGTACACACTTTATCTGTTCAAAGTGGCACATAAATTAAATTTATTTAAATTCATTTGTAAAATTTAATTATTTTAACTAATTTAATAAAAATTCTCTTTTGGGTACTTTCGCATTAACTCCCCACAACGTCCGCAAATGTTGTCCGCAAAGTTACCTTCACCTTTCTTCCTTCTTTCTCTTCTCATAGAGATTAAAATGGTCAAGGATTAATATTTTCAGAAAAATGGTAAACTAAATAAAAATGCATCATAAAAAGTAAATTTAAAATATTTCGGAGACCAAATCTCTGCTATTTTCTTACAAATTCATTCGGCAATCCTGGCTCCACATAAATATGCTATTCAATAAACACATCGAGCTGGGTCGAGTCGAATGACATCAAAATTAACGAAATTCAACTTGTTTTGTAACCATTTGGACAGTTTTTTATTGATCGTGCAATGTTTTTAATTGAAAAGTACTCTTTTTTAAACCAATTTCCAAATTTTTGATTTGAATCCCGATTCGGGATATACGTAGATTTCCCAAGATCCGCCCACCCTAATCCTACTTTTGAGCATGTAACGTAAGGCCAACTTAGCTCTATACCCAAAAATTATTTTACAATCATTAAATTACTGTCAAACCAGTAATGTCTCAGAGCATTTGTTTTGTGTTAAAAGAATCGAAAATTCATCTTTGTCCCATACTCATCTCCTTTTCTTGCATAATTTGACTTTTTTCTTAGAACCCAAATTTCCGCCGGAGCTCAAAATTCCGAAAAGTTGAAGCCCAAATTTCCGGACATCTAAGCAGCAACATAGCTATTAGCATATAGCTTCCAATAATTTCAGTAAACACAAAAAAATTTCAGTAACATAAGTTGAAAAACAAAACTCCAGTCTCTAGTAGAGTTGTCGGATTCCGGATCCGAAAAAAGGCCGGATAGATCCGGATATCCTAGGATTAACCCCTATCTTACAATCCTTGTCTTTAGTATGTCTCTAATATAAACTGTTTCTAATATAAAACGACTTTCTCCTATATTTCTTCTCTTAATTATAGGTAATAAAAATATTTCAATTTTTATTTTTTCAAATAAAAATTCTCTCATTTAATTTTTTACATTTTTGTCGCTTTAATTGGTGCAATAAAATTTATATATTTATTATTTAAACCTTATGTTGTAATATTTATCTAAAAAACACTAAATTTAGACTTCCGTTTGCTTTATTTAAAATTAAAAACAGGTGTTTATTTAAATATTCTTTTCCATTTTTAGGTGTTTCTGCGCAGTAGTTATTAAATTTCTATTAGAAAACCAAAATTAATGAAATTTTATCTAGTTATTTTTAAATGTGTTATCTAATGTTTCTAAAAATTTCAGAATTTTTTGTCAATTATTTTACAAGTTATGACTGAAAAGTCTAGACCATCAGAATCGATTATAGGTACTTAAGTTTTTCAATCAGAATATCTTTATTCTCCTATCAAAAATTCTGAAATTTATGGAAATGTTAGCTAACACTATTAGAAATATTCGAGCAAAATTTCACAGTTCTAGGCCTTCAATTTGTAATTTTATAAATGAGCGACTCAACGCCTACAACACCTAAATAACCCCAAAACTTTACATTTTTAATTAATTATAAACTACAAATTATTTTAATTTATTTTAATTTTAAATATTTATAATTTACAAAAACTTTAGAAAAACTTTCCAGCGTTACTTCATAAGTAGGCAATTTTGGTTTTTTAAATAATTTATTAAAATCTGTACATTTTTGAAAGACTAAAAATATTAAAAAGGAACTAAATAAATATTTATTTATAACTTTTTTGAACTAGAACATTAGCTTTTTATAATTCAAAATTTTTAATTCAAAATTAGCATTGTCACAATTATACCCAAAATACATATATTTAATTAAAATAATTTTCTCAATAATCTAATTTTACTTACCGATTTTCTTTAAAAAATAATAAGTACAGTAAAAAAAATTTTTTTTACTCTGGAATTATCTCAAAACAGTTTCCCTTTAATTTATTTGATTTTTCGTACTTAATTTAAACTTATTTTTGGACCCAATCCAAAAATTATTTAAATTTTTAATTAATCCCTTTTTTCTTAATAAATCTAAAAAGTCTTTTATATATTCTTTTAAATAAAAACAAATAATCTAAAAATAACTTTTATTAAAGTACACATATATTTATTTACTTGTCAAATAAATGCCCATTTTTGGAGAGTTGGGGAAAATAAATTGCGATATTTGTTATTCAGGAAGTTTTAACTTTTTTGTAAGAAATTTAGAAAAAAAAATAAATAAATTTTTTTGTTAAAATATATTTAAATTAATTTATTCTAAAAATTTTATTTTTTCAGAATAATTCTTAAATCTTTTTTCGTAGTAAATAATTCTAATTAATTTATAGTTATTAGTAGTTTTGCCTGATTTTTACTAAAATTTTTCAAAAAATGCCAAAATATGCACAAATTTTGGTAAAAATATGCAAAATTTACCAAAATATGCACAGATATGCAAATATGCACGAAAGTACCGAAATATGCAAAAATATGCATTAAGAACCGGGTTCTAAAGTGCTCTAACCGATGTAAAAACACCATTTTTGAGCGTTTCAGCTCATGGCATATCCGCATGCAAAATATGCATTTGCATGTTTTGACACGCCCTAGTTATTAAATCATGAAATAACTTTTGTCGGATGAATTCATGTTCTATATGGATGAATTCATGTTCTATATACTCCGGAAACATGTTAAACAGACAAAACCTATTGCCCAACCTAACAAATTTTGTAATTTTAATTTAACTTTAATTTTTTTCAATTTTTAAAATTTTCCAAAACCTAAATCACCACAAATTTAATAAATTCTACAAAAAAATGTTTTTTAGTTTCTATTTTTAATTTTTATTTAATTTAAGAGAAATATGTATTTTTTGCTTTTTAATTGTTTATTTAATTCAAAACACAATTAATTAAATTAAAAAAAAATATTTTTAATTAATTATGTAAGAAAATCTCTTTTTTCCATTTTTAACATTTAAAATAAAATCAAAAATCGCCCCTTTTATTTATTTATTTTTAGTATTTAATAATAAATAATAAATAGAAATTTTGTTACTTAACAGAAAACTTTGTGTGTATTTATTTTAATGGAATATAATATTTAAATATAACATCATTAAACACACAAAAATTTCTTTAAATAAATAAAACATTTTTAATACCAAATTTAAATTCTCATGCCACAGCAAAGCGTGCAAGCAAGCATTTTTTTAGTTTTTAAGGAAAGTTTTGAATTTTTAGAGAATATTGCCAGAAAAGTTTATTTTTTAAAAGTTTCTGAATTTAAATTTGAAAAAAAAAATTTTTTAATTTTTATTTACGGAGGAAATACAGTCACGGAAAAAAGATAGACTCAAGCAAGCGTAAAATAAAAATTTAAAATTTTCTCAACAATTAAAAATAGCAAAGGTCAAAATAAATATGTAAATTATAAATAGTGTGCGGCACGGGACAGGATCCCGTTCGGGATTTTACGGGATCCCGTCCCGAAATCCCGATTTTTAAGCGGCGAACGGGATTATCGGGATTTACGGGATTAATCCCGCGGGATCCTGTCCCGTAAAAAATTTTGAAAAAAATCCCGTTACGGGATCCCGTAAATGCGATTTTGCCGCACACTAATTATAAAGCATAAAAACGCTTGCTTGAGTCTATCTTTTTTTCCGTTACTGTAAAATTAAAGAAAAAACATTCTAATTAATAAAATTAAACTTTTATTATATCCTATAAGCTATTAAAAATTTGTTAAATTCTTTTATAAAAAATTCTAAAATTTAAAACACAAATATTAAATTAAAAATTAAATTATTTTATACTTAATAATTGTTTGTAGTCTACAATTTACTGAAATTCCAAAAGGAAAAGTTCAACACAAAATCTATAGTTTTTAACACAAAAAAAATGAAAAATTTCTGAACTTTTATTTATACACCCTTGAATATTTTAAAATTATTTTTTAGCATAAAATAGGGTAGCTCACCGAGCCTTCTATGGGGATCGTCGGGGGTTTTTGCCAAAAAATCTTAGGGGGACGGGGAGCTGCCCTAGTATAAAATAATATTTTCAAATATTTTTTAGTTAATTTTTATTTTCTTTTTAATTTTTTTAATAAAATTGTTTTTAAATATTTCTCAAAAAAATTAAAAATAATTTTTTTAAATAATTTCCTTTTACAAATATCTATGTACATACTTATTTCTCTCACAAAAAGGTGAGGAGAGAGAAAAAATTACAAGATTTTTTATAATTTTTTGTCGGCACAATTTTATTAATGGATAATTTTCCATCTTTTTCTCACAATTTTTAGAGATTCACCACGAATTTTTTATTTAAAATTATTTTTTTATTTTTGCACCAAAAAATTTTTTTCTAAAAAAAGGTTTTTTTCTTTTTTTTTAATAAAAACAAAATATAAATTTTAAAACATACTTTTCGAAAAAAATAAAATTAATTCACATTTCTTTATTTGATTCGTAAAATAAAATCTCAATACTTGAGGAAAAAATTCCAATACTTGAGGCCTGTAATTGGATCTCGCTCCCTATATTTAATAAGATTTCGACATTAAAGTATACAAGCTGCTAAAATCTTTCTTCTAGCAAAGTGGATTTTTATAAACTTAAGAAAAAGTTAAAAATTACACCCCTTCCCTTGTATTTTTTTATTTAAATTTATTTTTTAAAATTATTTTTCATAAAAAAAAATATATTTTTTAATTGCCAAAACATGTTATTTTCACAATTTTTTTTAATTTATAAAATAAAAAAATAATTAAATGACCTCACATTTAATGTTTTAAAATAATTATTTATTTAGATAATAATTACTACAACAATTTAAATATTTATAAATGAAACCGTCATTTTTAAGCCTTTTATTTTTGCTATTGTTTGTTTGTATTTTTAATAATGTTGAGGGAGAAGAAAGAAGATTTGAAGATTTTAATAAAAATAATTTAATTATGTAAGCTTTATTTTTTTTATTTTTATAAAAATTAGGGAGCTGTTTAACTGATTCCCGGCCATATAACTCAAGATGAGTTGGTTTTTCAAAAAAATCTGATTTTTCGGCACTTTATCGACCATTAGTTTTTTTATTAGACGGTCAAGAATTTTGATTTTTTGGTATATTGTGCCTATTTAATGCTCCATCCTTTCCAAGAACATAAATAAGTGACTAACCCTTCATAAGTTATACTAGGTCTGGGACTCAGTTTAGGTGTCCCCAAAAAATTATAATTAATTTAAAAATATTGATATTCCTCTTTTATTTTAAAAGTAATAAATCCGATTAATTTCTGAAATTCTTTTCGATTCCTAATATTCTTTGAAATTTCAGAATTTTTACAAAAAAAAGGACAAAAATTAATTTTGCAAATTTTAATTTTCTGGTTCTGACTTTTCCAAAATTTTATTTTCTATCCGGCTTCTAAATTAACTGGTTTTTTACATTTTAGCAAAGTTTGAACCGGATCCCGATCCGGTTTTTGATCCGAAAAATCTGCTCCGGATAGAATAAAATTAAAAATCCGCAAACCGGATCCGGCATTTTTCAAATTTCAAACTCTACTTTTAGAGCCAATTTTTACTAGAGCCTTGTAAAAATATTTTCCTTGTTTTCATATTAAAAATTAAATAATTAATTTTATTTATTTTTAAGTGAATTATTCAAATCTCAATTACTTCTTTCTCCTTTTCTTCTTCACCATCCCTCTCACCGTCAAAAAAGGTTAACATTATATCCAATGATGAATATTGTAGAAACATCTTCTTCTTCAACTTTAAATTCCAACAAAAATTTATTTTTTAAAAGAAAATTATCAAAAAATAACCAAAATAACCAAAACCAATTTTTAACTTCATTATTAACTTCAAATAATTTCCAACCAAAAAATATTTCTCCAAACGAGTCAATCCAAATTTGTTTATTTTTAAGAAAAGGATGTGAAAAATTACAGAGAGGGCATTCTAGCAGATTGGCAGATTTTGTACAAAATTTGGATGTTCAAGAAAAAGTTTCTAACGGATTTGTGTTACAAAGAAATAAAACTAATAATAATTTTAAAAAGAATAATTATTATTCTACAAGACATATTAGACGATTAAAAAAATAATTTAAAGATAAATTTTTTTGAAATTTTATTTTGTGGAAAAATAAATATTAATAAATAAATTTTAATAAATTATGTTTTAATAAAATAATTTTAGTAAGATAAAGGAATGATTTGATTTAGATAAATATAATTTATTTTAACTTTTTGTCAAAAAATCTAGAAAAAAATATTTACTTTTAAAACCATTTTTAAATATTCTTTTGGGAGTGAAAAATTGCGACTTATTAAAGGTACATATCGTTTAACCACCAACGGGTAGACTGACATATCGGGACGGACATATTTGATGTTTCAATGTAGGAACAGTTTCGGGACCTACGACCACTGGATCTTGGATAGGAGGTTGTTCTATTGAAGAAGCGTGAACTAACGTAAACACGCAACAAGTTATTTTCTCCCCGCTATGTCCATCAAAATATGTCTCCCTAATGGCCAACAAAAATATGTAGAAAAAATAAATTTTAAATTGAGGGTGTATTTAATAGAGAGTCATTTTGGGTTACATATTTTCTTTTTACTCTAGTGGGACACAACATCCTTTACAGTTACATATCTTTTTTGTTAATTTATTTTAATCCTATAAATTTTTGTTAATTTTCAAATATCGTCTTTCTGTCCATTTTATCAAAATATTTTTTGGAGAAATTCTTTTGTCAAATGATTCATAAATAAATCACTTTTTAAATGTACTATAAAAATTTTTGTTTAAATATTTTTTAAATATGCAAAACTTGACATAGAAAAAAGTTTGTAAAAATTATGTTTTAAAAGGGAAGCAAAAAAATTTTTTCAGAGCAAAAAATGTTAACATTAAAAAAAAAATTTTTGGTAAAAATAAAATAAAAAAATATTTCCCGTTTTTTATCTCTTTGATAAAAAATGAAAATTTGTTTGAAAGAAAAATTTGGGAAGAAAATTTTTATACATATAATTAATTTTCAAGTAAATTAGACAATTAAGGAATCCTAGTAACTTTTCATGAAAAATATTTTTTGAATTCCAAAAAATATTTTTTTGTAAAAAATATCTCCAGTCTTTTTTATTTTAAATTTATTTTTTAAACTTTTACACATTTACTAATATTTTTAAATAAAAATTATGACAAATCTTTTCTTCAAGAAAATTTGTTAAATATCTAAATAAATAAATATAAATAGTTCTCTCCCCCTCCTTTTTTATTTTTAAATTTAAAGAAGAAGGAATTTTAAAAATATTATTAAAATGTTATTTATTACAATATTTTTATTTTTAATATTAGCTACAAATATTTTAGGTAATTTATATTTTTAACTACTTTAAAATATACTAAATATACCTAATTTTAATTGTTTTCATAAGACAATCAAAAGTATTTAACACCCAAAAACACTTTCAATTCCCTTATTTTGCTCAAACTCGATTATCAATCAAATTTGTTATAAAAAATTAGTAAAAAAATTTTACTAACATTACTACAAAGATTTTCTCGGAAATTTACGCTTGCGGATTTGTGGCTGTCTAAGCTGGTGTATTTGTCCCAATTTTTTAATCAGGCGGTGTATTTATGTTATCTGAAAGAATAGGTATCTGAAAAAATTGTTTCATAAATTTTCTAGAAAACCCCCTCATTTAATAAAATTATTTTTAATTAAATATAGATGCTCATAACTCAATTTGCTTGGAGAACAATTGCAGCAGCCCTGCTACCTCAAAAATAAAAAATAATGTTGATGTTGATGCATTATTTAACGTAAAAGAATATTCAAAAATTAGCAAAAAAAACTATTAAAATAAATTTAAAGGCAATAGACATGCCCCATTGTATTTGGCAATGTATAACAAATCTTCGAGTAGAAATGACACAATTCCTTTTGTTTAACAATACTTACGAACATTTCCAAAACCTTTGCAAGTCTGTTAAGTTTATATATTAAATAAATTATAGAGTAATTTCTTTTATAAAAACACCCTTATAACAGATCTGTAATCAGGTATTCAAGTATTTTGCTATTTTCTCCAAATTCTACCCCCAAGTAATTAATATATTCTCCCTCTACCTTCTTTACCTATTTACCTTTCAGTCTTATATTTTTCTTAAAATTGGATTAAAAATTTCCCTTCTCGAATAAGCCCAAATATTTGAAGGATTTTTCATATAATTTCCAAGTCCTCCGGGTTTAACCAACTTTATAAAAGTCTTCCAAACTTAGAATATTGACCGTTTATTTAAAATTTAGTGAATCAGACAAGGCCAAAAAATGTATTCATCACGGCCTTTGTTTGAGTGCAAGCATTTTCGATTCTGTAACAAGCGGTATTCGAAGCCTTTGTGATGGGCCAAAGCAACATTTTATTAGAAAAAATGAGAAATGTTTACGTCAAAATTTAGATAATTTAAATCAAAAATGTGAACAAAAATGTCATTTACTTAATTCAATTGCTGAATTCTCTCACAGACAAGATTTGAAAGGGCATAGTATTGCTCATGCTCTTGAACTTCTTTCACATATGGGAGGGATTTGCAGGCTAGTTATATAGAATAGGAAAAGTTGGGGGATTTCTAAAGTTGGAAGAACTCATTAACGAATTTTCCGGTCCAAAAAATGACACCCTAGCAAAGATCAGAAGCCTCTTGTACAACTTTCTCACATTGATGTCGTATTTCTCTGAATGAGAGGTATCGTATACATGGGACCCGACTGTGATTTATTTTACCAGCAAATAGATTCTTGCCCCGAAATGTTTAAAAAGATAGAATTTTCATTTAATATTCTTAACAGTTTTAGCCAATTAAAATTTATTTTTTTATCAATAGCGCCTCCAATTGCTTCCTTCCATGCTTCCGTGAAGAATTAAACAAAACTTGTCCAAGAGCTGGCGGTGTTATCACGGTAACTATGCCACTACAATTTTTTCCTACTTTGACTTCTAAATTATTAACAGGCTAAATTTAAATATTTTCTTTAAAAATTAAGGATGGCCTTCTTCGACCTTTTTATCAATTAGCCAATTTTATTAAAAAAGGAGGGAGAGGACTGCGAAAAATCGTTAAAGAAAAATTGCCAAATGAATGTTTATTTTTAACTGAAAAATCATCACTTGACAAAATTGTTAATCCAAATAAACATTAAATACAAAAATTAACAAAAAAATTAACAAATGAGAGAGTATAAATAAAATACCATGTTTAATTTTGATTTTAGAATGTTAGGTGTTTTGTCCCTAAAACAATATCTGATTCTTCTGTTAAGGGTTTTTTGATAATTTTACTTAAAAGTTTTGAAAAATATAGCCAATTCATTTTAAAAGTTCCCAATATTTTAGCTCCCTGTGTTCCCCCAGGCTATTTTAAAATAAAATTATCAAGAAAAACAAGAAGATACACTCAATTGCAATGAATAGCCTAATGGATTTATCCAAAAGATATTTTAGGATCCTGTGTTCCCCCATGGCGTAGCCTGGAGGCTGAGGGAGGTAAAATATTGGGAGAAAGATGATCGAAAAAATGAATTTATAACCTCCAAAATTAAAAAATTTTCGCCTGCGGCGCTAAAAATAGAAGTAACCTGGCCTCTTGGGCTACAAAATCCAAAAATTTTCGCCTTTAGCGTGAAAAAATATAGTTTCAAAAAATCGCGTTCGTAACGCCAAAATTTGCGCACATTCAATTTTAGTCCCCTGAAATCCTACCTGCATACACCCTTGCTTTCCGTTGCCTGGTATAGGAACTCGAAACGACCAAAGAACCCTAGCCGTATCTCCAAAAATCGGAAATGAGACCGGGAAATGGTATTTTTATCAATTTAACAAAACATTCCTTTCATTTTGATTTTACCAAGTCTAATGATTTAAAACCTTTTGTCAACAATTTAAAAACTTCTTGGTCTGTATAAAAATCCTCTTCCAGCAGAAGCAATATTGGGTAAAATCGAACTGAACATGTAGCAAATTGAAAAGAAAATTTGTTTTTCTCCACTTCATTTGCAGCATCAACCTTAAATATTAAAAGAAAAATTATAAAAGTCCAAAACGGTCAGATCTCTCAAAAAACACAAAAATCACTCAAAATAAATTAATCTAATGTCCTATTTAAAAATATTTACCACTTCATCCGCTCTAAATCTCAAAGCTTTCTTCCTCAAAATAAAATTATAATGAACAGTTGTAAACACCTTAAAAATAAACCTTCAAAATTAAAAATAGATTTTTTCTTACCTTAGTTTTTGGATTATAATATATATCGGCAACAAAACGTTTAGTCAAAAAATGCAGCAAAAATGGTGTACAAGCAAAGAATAATAAAAATGTATCAGTCAACACCAAAAAAGCAGCTAAGCCAGGTCTTTCTGCCATTACTTCAACAAAGGAGGAGCTTATTATTGGAATAAAACAAAGACCTGAAAAGTTAGAAAGTTAAATATTAAAATTATTTTAAAAAATACCCAATGTAGAACTTGCAAGTGAGGCAAACTGAAAATTTGTGAATAATTTATTTCTTTTGTCAATCTTATTGTTAATGCTTGGGGAATTTTCTGGTATGAGGAAGATGCATTTCCAGTTAGTATAGACAGAATGTTGGAATCCCCAAGAGCTTACGATTTTTTGGATAAAATCCCTTACCGAGGCCTATAACATGGAAATAGAAAATGATAGCATGGAAGGAATAGTCCCCAATTTTCCCTCCCCTTATTTCAAAAAATTAAAAAACCTTAGCAAACACAACAGTTCTTTTTAATTGTTTATTTGCATCATGATTTAAAAAAGAAAACCCCAAATCATCGGCAGAAATTGACTTGAAAGGTATTGGTTTATCATAAGAAGTAGAAGGCATTGAGGTTGATTTGGCAATACACATTTGACGAGATATTTGAAAAACAAAATTTTTATTAAATTTTTGAAAAAGGAATAAATTCATCTGAAAATAAAATAAATTTTATAAAATTAAGAAAGCGAAAATAAAAAATAAAAATGTTGACAACAAAAACAATTTGATGTAAAATATTTTTTAATTTAAAATTTTATTCTTAAAATAATGAAAATAAAACAACGCATTCGGAAAACCCTAAGAGATCAAAACCCAAAAAAAGCTTTTGGTCTAAAAAGGCCAGACATCATTATCGGAATTAGATATATCAGACAGATCTTCAGAATATTTACTAAAAAATATCCCTCAAGAATATTCTAGTAACTACATCTAAAACTGCCTCAATGAGTCAAGAAAGTTAAAAGGTTTTTTTTCAAATAGTCTTTGTTAACGATAAATAAATGTATAACTAAAAAGTAATTCCCCCTATAATTTAATATATAAGTAAATAAACACATTCTCAGAATATTAAACTTAAAATTAGATTATAATTTAATAAAAATCAATTTACGTGTTTATCTTTCAAATTAGTTTAAGAAAAATAAGTAAATAAAATACGCAAAAACTGGAAAATGCATTACATTGAGAGTTATAATGAGGGAAACATTAAAGTTCGTGTAAATTAAATGCGCAAAGATCAAACATTTAAGAAAGACCGAAGAGCATCACAGAGGTCAAAATGGGTGGATTAAATGGAGGTATTATTAACTAGTCATATAAAAACCTCTCTATAGTTCTATATCCTTCCGTTTATTTGTCTAAAATCGCACGCGCAGAATAAGTCGAAGTGGAGGACAACCCTGAATATTCGTAACCGTAGTCAAAGAAATCATTAAGTTTGCTGATATGTTCGGTCGTAAATTCATCAAGCACCAAGTCCTGGTATTTCTCTCGTAATGCATAAATTTTGTCTTCGTCAGGATTGGCAAAATTAATTACCTAAATTTTTAAAAATTAATTTTAGTTCAAATAAAAATTAATACATGGTCAACAAATGAGCGCGCCGTTGAAAACAAAGTCGCCTGGTCTAACTTGAAAACTTCGTCAAAAAGAAAATTGGAAACAAGAGTGCGACCAAAAGTATAAGAAGCTAACCAGATGGCAGTTGCAGCCACAGTTGAAGGCAAATAATGAGCCAGGCTATAACAAACTGAAGCTACTTCACAAATATATTTTGCAAATTGAAAAGTGCGACTATCTGGCTCAACATAAAAGCGATAACGACGAAGAAATTGCAAAGAATGTGGCGCCCCAAGATTAAAGTCCAATGCGCTCAAAATCTGAAAAAAAAGTTAAGGGACCAGAAATGAAAATTAAAAAATAAATCCCTGACAAGTTAAAATTTATAGACCCTGCTTGCCGATTATAATCGTAATTATAGGCGAAATCAGAAATTTCTCTAGACCTGAGATATTTGTCTTATCACGTTTTGTTATAAACAACCTTATGCCAATAATGACCCTCAAAAGTGTAAATTATCGAAAATTTTACATTAAACATTGGCAACCAATTATAAGGTCAAAAGAAAATAAAAACCTTCATCTCCATTAGAAAAATATCCTCCTTAGTGAAAACAGAACCAGCAACAATCACAAAGTCCTCAACATTTGGAACGGTTATCTCCTCGAATTTTGAAGAGATAAACAGACAAGTCACTCCTAGCAATTGCAAATTCGCTTTAGTTATGGAACCATTCATTGCCAGTAGAGATCGATCCATCAAGTTGATAGCCAAACTAAGAGTCTCATTAAGCAGACTGAAGCGACTTTGGACCTGATATTTATTTTTTAAAGTTAATATAAATAAAAAAGGATTACATGGTACAGCCAATCCGCAAGAATTTGACGCATTCTGCCGTGAATCGGCGACTTGATACTCCTCAAAAAGTCTTCAGGCACAGCGTAAATAACTTCAAGGTGTCGCATATAATTGTCAATATCCTCAGCAACCTCAACTGATATCATAACATCACTCCCACCAAAACGTACATGCGAACTGGCAAATTTTTCCAAGTCATCCTTTAAAATAAAATAATTAAAATTTAAAAAATAAGAGGTAAATGTTACTGGTTTTGAAGAAGTTTTATGTGTCAATTGTCGAACGTTTGGTTTCCTTTCAATTAATGCAGCGCGTCTTTGTCCTTTTGCAGCATTCCGTGCATCCAAATTCTCTTTCCTTTGTGCGTCATTCTCGTCCACAGGCTGAATACCTCCAATCTTGAACATTTTCAGGTGATAATATGAAGAAATTTATTAAGGTTTATTAGGTCTAAATTTACAAAAAGAACTTTATAAAGCCGGAATTAAATAAATATTTAAGGCCATAAATGAACCTTGGAATTTTTATGAATAAATTTGAAGGTTAAGCGTTTTATTAAAAATGAAAGGTTATACAAAACAATCACAAAATTAAAAGAAAAGAGAAAAGTTGGAATTTTTAAAAATCGATATAAAGCAAAAAATCGGATGCAAAAAAGAGAGAATTAAAATTGTTTGGGATATTTTGAAGTTATTTTTCACGAATTTGTAAATTTTGCAAAATTAGCGAAGTTGTTAGTATTCGTTTCTCCTTCCTTTGATTTTGATACAAATGGATCACTGCCAACACTTTCAAATGGGCCTGTTCCGGATACATTGCTTGGCATAAAAGGATCACCTAATTAAAAAAAGAGAATAAGTATTTTATTATGTTTTAAATTAAACTGTTTTTAAAAGGATCCATAAAAGTATTTCCAGTAAGTGGTAGGCCATTTGCAGCTGCCAAACTCTTAAAAGTTAAATCATTTTTAATGATAAAAGCATTATTTTCACCTCCTTAAACGTTTTTTCTAGCAGTTCTTTCATGGAATTCTCATCATTTGCTTCTACTCCCTCAAGAATATGACGCATTTGTTCAATCTGTTCCTTAAGACGGCCACTCTCAGTTTCTTGACAAGCCGTTTTTCGCTCCAACTAAAATAACAATCAAGTTAATATGTAATTGGCAAAAATGTTTACTTGTGTTAATTCATCAACAAAAGCCACGAATTTTGTATTTTGTTGCTCTAGAGCGGTTTTGGCACCCAGTAATCTCTCATTTCGTTTCTGCGCCTCAGCTCTTATTTGTTCGAGGACAATGTCATCTTGGCTAGAATTCTCCCGAGCTTGCAGAATATCTGCTTTTGTTTTTTGAAGACGAGATTCTTCTTCTTCAAGACGGTTCTGACTTTCACTACAGACAGTCTCTAACTTTGCCACACGGGTATCTAAATCGTTTAGCCGTTTGTTGGCCTCAACTCTCTGAACACGTAATTGCTTAACAGTCGCTTCGAGAGTCAACTAAATTTTAGTTAATGAGAGTGTAATAGAACAAAAATGGATGGTAAAGAAAATATTAAAAAATCATCCCAATCACACTCCGTTGGCTACTTTTCTCTTATTTTTTAAAAATTAGTTTAAAAAAAGAACCAATTCAATTTCAAGGTTTTTCACTTCAGAATTCTTCACTTTCAGATCTGCTTCAGCCTAAACGATATTAAACATACTAAAGGTTAAATTAAACATTTAAACCTGAAAAAGATCCTCTTCTGCTTTTCTTCTTTTCTGCTGCATACTTTCGATAGAAGCAGTTAATTCTTGAACTCGAGGGTTTTCTGGCATTAGAGGACGGATTCCTGAGCCCTAAAAAACAAACTATATTCTACTAAATTCAGAGGAATGTTTATGACAAACAGAATTGGTTGAAATTTGTGAGTCTCTTCGTGTCAAAGCCATAGGCGGCGCGGGCGAAGCTATCGACATGCTTATCTTTGAAGTCAGCCCTTCTTGACATTCACGAATCAAAAGAATACATTTAGCGTACTGCTCAAGATCGAGACGACCTGTCTTTTGGACATCTACATGAGCCCAAATTCGTGCAAGATTGGCTTGTGATAGCCCAAATCTAAATGTTAAATTTTGACCCGTAAAAAATAAAAACTTGCCTAAGAAAAGCATCTCGAACATCGTTCCCGCCAACAAATCCATCATGATCCTTATCCAAATCAGAAAATTCCAATTCAAATTGGCTCAAATCCTCAATACGCCATTCCTCCACATTTCGTTCGAATAGAGATTTTGATATATTATTTTTAGTTGTAGGTGGACTATGAGACGGTTGTTGTTGTATATTAAGAGATGCAACACTTGAAGCTCGAGAACTCCAAGCAAGCGCTGTAAAAATTAATTGATCAAAATTATTTTGAAACACAAAATTTCTAAAGATTACTTAACAAAATACGCCATGGTTTAAAATTAATTTTCAAATAAATTTTTAGCATACGAGGAGGATGTGTTGAGGGGAGATCATCTGACCGAGGACACATCTGACGTGACAACATTCGTTTTTCTGGTGGAACAAGCGCGAGCGGAAGTCTCTCAGGCATTGGATCATTTTGTAATGATCTGTAAACTAAATGAAGCGCCACACAAAATTCTGGTTTATCTAAAAACCCGTCGGCATCAATGTCAGCCAAATCCCAAATCTTAATTTTATAAAAACATAAAAAATATGACCGCATAAACCCGTACCTTTGCTAGTATTCCTTTAGGCAGTTGTGAGTTCAAAAGCACTGGACGACATTGATTTCCACTTAAACGGCCATCAACAGGCCCAAGACTGTTAAATATAGCCTCATATTTTTGCAGATCATTTAAGCCGATGGCCCAATTTTCTTCAGCTAAAGCAGATGTGGTACTCTGCTGTCGGGAAAGCAAATTATAACCAGATGCAATTTCGAATCGAGGAGGTTCAAGAGATGGATTACACAAGATTTCAGGTGAAATTTGAAAGCCTAATGTGGAAGTAGCATAAATGAAATTTAACCAAAAATTTATCTGACCTTGTTGGACAGCAGCCACAAGCTTAAAAATATTTTTTTATAGTAAATTTTTATAATTTTAAACAAAATATACTGACCTTAAAACACATAAAAATGCCCAATTTGTTCAGAAATCCACGATTTACAAAGCCACTCGATTCACAAGCTGCTTCCCAAATCTAATTTAATATTCAAAGAATTAATGTGTGATAGAATTAGAACCTGAGAAAGCTGTGCCGTATTAACATCTTTAGCAGATCGTAAAAAAGCAGCAATACTGGCCGAATCGATTTCATCTTTGCCCAGTGGATTCAGCTGAAAAATAATTAAAAATTAAGAAAATAAAAGGTAAGCAAGAAGATTGCCCTTAACCATTAAAGGACAGAAATGTATAGAAATAAAAATTAATTTCTTAAAAACCTTGGAAAATAAATCTTCATAAAGAGCTTGATGAGGATTAGAAATATTCTCTGGATTCTGCATAAGAATTAGTAAAAGCAAATTAGTTGAAAGAAATAATGTATAGAGTTAGTTATTCCAATAAACCCTGACTAAATAAATTCTTAAAAAGGTGAAAAAAAAACATTTTTGGAATTAATAAAAAAACTAAAAAACACAATTAACCATTTGTAAATTTGACAATTCAACACTTTTTTGCGGGCTTTTTACTTGCGGACTTTCACTTGCGGACATACCGTATTCCCAATTTGCTTTAGCAATCTTTTAATGAAAAAAACTAAAAAATACAAAACTAAAAACTAAAAAAATTTTCCTTCAACTTTTACTTTTTTGAAATTTATTCCTAAAATAAATTGGACATTGATTTTGGACTCTCTCGCATAACGAAGTAATTCTTAAGACAACTCCAAATATTGCAATAATTCTCACATTTGAATTATGTCAAGTGTTTTCTTTTCTCGATCCAGCTCTCGATATTACCTCATCCATTTTAAAATATTAAATCGTATATTAATAAAATTACATAGAAAAAATTCCTTTTCATAAACTTTTGTCATTCTAAAATGCATTACCAATTTATTGCCTATTTTCTTGGAAAATATCAGTTACATTGATCATTAACATTAAAGTAACGATATCCCTCAAAAGAATGCCTACATTCGATTTATATTTTATGGGCTTTTTTGCCCTTTTTTCGTTTTTAATTCTTCCAGTGTTAGCATATTTTGGACAAACATCAGGATTTGTTTACAGATGTCCTATCGCTGTGGCACCGACGATCTACATACCTCCTTATGGAATCAATTAGTACGGTTATTATTCATTCAAATCTCTAAATATATAACGAACTCAAAAGGAAGTTCGTTGTATCGAGAAGTTTATTAAATCAAGTTAATAATATCGGGAGTCCAATGTATGTACATAAATGAGATTAATAAAAAAAAACCGCATCAAAACTTAAAAACATAAATTTTGCAGTTGCGGAACTGGTTCTTTATTTCATTACTATATCTGTTGTGATTACAATCCGACAGAGTGCTGTCTTCAGTTGGAACCTTGGTTAATGTTAGTCTTTCGATAGTTTTGGGATAGTAGATTTTTTTCACTTTAAGGTTGGCTTTAATCATCCTGGGATTACTTTCATTGTGTGGCTGTATTGGATGTTTATTATGTTTTATTGCGCAGAGGAAATAGAAAAATTTTTGGAAGAAATTTTATCAAGAGAATTTAATTAGAGCAAAGATTTTTAAGTTTTTGTATTTATTAATTTTTATTTCACAAGTTGAAAGATCGGGTGAAGGACTTAAATAAAATGACTTGTTTTGAATGAATTTTTGAGAGAGTTTTAAACGAATTCTTTTACATAATCCAATGAAATTGTAGTAAATATAGGGCATTCTTTTATTCATTTAATTTTTAAACATAAATACAATTGATGTTTCTAAAATTTCTTTCAAATCCCCATTATAAATTTAATCAAATGAGAGATAAATTGACGATAATGCGGCAATTGGCCATTGTTTGTGTTTCCTTTTCCCTTCCAGCAGCTTTGCTGTTGGTATTCTTAGTACCTTTTCTGCATTATAAAATCCAAAATGTACATATTGCGGGGCATGAAGAATTGCAATTGTGCAGGATAAGGATATCAAATTTTTGGAAGGAAATAGGCAAAATCAAGGTGAAATGTATTGGAAGATTAATTTTATAAATTTTTCATAATTAAAAAATATTAACTGCTTATTTATGTCACCTTTCCTCCAGAATTTAATTAATTTTACTCAATTAGTTGGCAAACAACATAGGAAAGCGAGAAGCAATCCAAATTTCGGAGGAGGCAGTGACCTGCTGTGCATGCGGCATAGGCAGCATTGGTAATTAATTAGAAAAAAATGTTTTAATGGACGGATAGAAATGGGGACCTATCCAGTATAGTCATGATTTACAATTTTACTTTTCTTCCGGAAAAAGAAAATATCGGCCATCAAAATCTCTGTTTTTATTCAAATTATGTAGGTACTTTTTAAAGGAGTTCCTGGACTGCCCGGTGTGGATGGAAAGGATGGTCATGATGGATTGCCGGGACAACAAGAAAATCCGTCTCAAGATTTTACAGTGCAAGTAACCTTAATCTTCCGTATAACATTCAATTACTAAATAGGATTGGTGTTTTGTTTGCGACGAAGGTCCCCAAGGAGAGAGAGGACAACAAGGGCCTAAAGGACTAAGAGGACGAGGTTTGCCTTCTCTGGTAATATGTAAAACGGCTATCAGTTAAGAAGGAATAAACGGAACTCCAGGCACTGATGGTATTCCAGGCATACCAGGGATGCAGGGCATGAGAGGATTTCCTGGTGTGCCAGGCAAGTAAAATGAAAATAATCACCCATGAACTATCTTTATATTCTAGGAGTTACGGGAATAAAAGGCAGACAAGGCGAGAGAGGAATACTTCGCGAGACTTTATCAATTCCTGGATCTCCTGGATTGCCTGGACCGCCAGGTATTTTTTGAATACGAATTGTAATAAATTTGTTTTTAAACAATAGGATTACCAGGCTAGTCTACTAAAGCTAAATGTAAAATTTCCTAAATATAAAGGTGCACCTGGACTGAATGGTGAAGATGGAAAGCCTGGTGAAGACGGGCAACCCGGAGAAGGTAAAAATATGATAATTCTTTGTAAAGAAGATTAATTTGGAAATTATTTTTAATTAATGTTAGTGAACAGAATCCTTAGTGGACAAACTTAAAATATTTTAATTTATTTGTCCACATTTCTGATTGCGACTCTTTAAATTAAAATTCTATGAGTAAACCTTAATATTTTTAGTCGGTGACACTGGATTGCCAGGAAAACCAGGGACTGATGGGGAACAAGGTCCTCGTGGGGAGGTTGGAATATCAGGAAAACTTGGCCGTTGTGACCATTGTCCGGTAAGTTTTTTGAAATACATATAAAAATTTAAATTGTCCCTATTGAGGTGCCAAGAACCGCTCCAGGCTATTAGAATGAATTTACAACTAGGAAAAATTACGATCCTTTTTATGCATAATATACACATGTTTTTAATCAAGATAATTGAGGATTAAATGAAAGACGATTACAGCTATATGTTGTGAGTAAATACTAATTCTCGGCGATTATTTTTATATGTAAAATAAAAACATAGAGCACGATGTTGACAAAATATACTTTTTTAAAATATCCATATTTAGGCATTTAAAAATCGCAAAATTGTGAGCGGAAACCGGGATAATTTTTGACCATTAAAATATGTAGCAGAAAATGGCTGGATAATCAAAAATAAATAAATATTTGTTGTTTTTCCCATTACGTCTTTTTCGCTCTATCCGCTTCCAAAACCGTCCATCCCATTAATTTCTCAAAACACCCCCCCCTCCCCTTCCCCATTCATTCCCTCATACGTCCTTCATTCATCGCTTCGTTTTTTCCTTTTGCTAACTCAACCTTCTCTTTTACTTGCCTAGTCCCCCGATCAATTTTCAAATCTATCCCCCAATAAACCCCCCATCTACGATGACCATTTCATAGGAATGAATGTGTAAATAAGATGCGACAATTCTAATTATTTTTGCTAATGTTTGTTTGTATTTATTGACATTTTTTATAACCTTATCTTCAAAAAATCTTTAAGTTCAGCTCACAATTAATTTCAATTTATTTAAAATCTTTATTTAATGTCTCCAAACGATGCTACTACAGTAAATAACGACTTCTGGGAAATCGGTACGTTAAATATTATTTAACATTTGAGATTAAGAAATTAATTCTATTAGGGAACTACAAGACAAATATTACACGGATTCATCAAGGATATGAACAACTAGAAGACATAACACGTTTTATTAAAGACCGGGTGGCAATAGAAGCTAAGCAAGTTTCAAGAATTATTAAATTACATATGTAATTCCATGATATTTCTCAAATTTTTAGTTACTCGAAACAATTGGAAAAATGGAATTCTGACTGGAGCTCCTATGCTGAAAAGCACCTTAAGGAGACTTTATCTCTGAAAAAGTCATTTAATTTGATATTAGGAGAAGGAAAGGAATTAGCAAAAGTCCACTTTGGAATAAAAGAACGTTTCATTGACGAGGTGGGGGGTTTTTATAATATTTAAATCGTTAAATAAATATACATAATGTATCTTCTCGAATATCTACTCTGGGTAATTGCTTTCAACCCTTCACTAATCAAGAGAGGGTAATTAGAGGGAACAATTGAGTGACACAAAATTATATGTACATGAAATATTTGGGTTCTTAGAATTATTAAAAATTCGAAAACTCCGGGTCAGGGCTTAAGAGCAATAAAATGAATGGGACCAAAGCTCTCCATTTTTATCCTTTCAGATATTGAAGACTATAGAATTATTCAAACGTGACAATTATCACAAATCAAAATTACGAGGTTTTAAAGAAGCTAAAGAGATTGAAGACGAATTCGAGAAGGCACAGAAGCAATGGAAGAAATTATTTGAGGGGTTACAGACAGCCAAACGGAATTATCACTCACTTTCACGTGCCGAAAAATCAGCTTATATTCAATATAGTATTTAAAATCTGCCAGAATTTATTCATAATTTCGCATTTTAGTGAATTCCAAAGCGGATCAGTACGTCGCGGACTGCTCTAGTGAGAAGTGTAAAGAGCGTTTTGAAAAATTTCAAGAAGATAGGAAAAAGGCGAAGGGCATATATGAACAACAATTGACAGATATCAAAGCATATATAGGGTGGTTGATAATCTTCAAAAAAAATTTTTTTTAATAATATATATTACAGAATTTATAAAGAGAATATGTCTTTTGTTTTTGAAAAATGTCAGCGAATGGAAAGGAAACGGATTCGATTTATGATTGAAATGTTTTCGGGTATACAAAAAATTATGGCGGATTTGATTAGTCCACAAAAGTAAATTATATATTAAATTAGAAAATTTAAAGAAAAATTAAAGGCTTTTACAATTACAAGACAAACTGAGGGAACACTTTACAGAATTAAACGACGCTTCAATAGAACTTGATTTGCGGCAATGGTCGATCCAACACGGGATTGAATGTAATACAGTTTGGCCTGAATTTGAGGAATATTCTTCAGAATTTCGACAAATTCACAATCCAAGTTCTGGAAGTAGAAAGCACCGTCAAAAAATGGAAGCAACAGGGGTTATGCTTACAAGAAAAGTGCCGTTGGGGGATGGGGAGCAAACAACAAACGAAATAAGGAAAAATAGGAATGGGGAATTAAAACATCCAAGATGCAATTCTGAACCGAGATGCCACAATTTAACATCCAATGTTGTCGATCCAGAAAAATCCTCACTTCCTGGTCCAGATAAATCGCTTTTTCTGGATAATGACTTGAAAAATGGAGGCAGAAAAGAAGTAAATAATTAGTGAAAAAAATTATTTTTCCATTATTTTTACAGCCTTTTAATTCGTTGGAATCGAGAAGTGAGGAATCCTCAAGATGTGTTAATCGTTCAACAAGTGTAAATCCTTCAATTAAGCACCAACAACTTCAATATACAAGTGAAATTCGGCATGAAATAAACAAATCTACAGAGGAACCGTCTTCTACAAAGGGAAACTCCCCATGTTCCACATCTTCGATTCCAGTCGACCCCTTGCCTATAAGGAGTGGTAGCGATGTTAATATTTGTGGTAATAGAGAGATAATTTAAAGGGGGAAAATTTTTAACCAAAAGAATATTTAGGTATGGAAAGGAATCTGTCTGTTGAATACAAAACATCAGCAGAGAATTTTGAACAATCACATTTGCAATTACCTACTGGACCAGCAAAAGTCATTTACAATTTTGATCCAAATGAGCCAGACGAATTACCCTTAGTTTTAGGTTATTAAAAAACTTTTATGTCAGACTTCCTTTTTAATCTCAAAACTCCCCTTTCAATATTTAAAGGTGAGATTATTGAAGTACTTTCGGGTCCAGATAGTCTTGGATGGTGCCTGGGTGTAAAACAAAACAAAGAAAGAGGTATTGAAGAATTACTAAATTAGACTTTAAATTCGTTATATTTAGGTCTCTTCCCGGCTACTTATGTCTCTCCACAGATTCAGTTGGAGAAGCATATACAGTTTAAATGAAGCATTTTATAGCAATAAAAATCAAGAGATCTATAAATTTTATTATTTTTTCTTCATTATAAAATTTAAAACTGTCTTTAGATAAAAACACATATCAGTATAACATGATTTAAAAAATGTTTATCACATACTTATTTATCATTTATTAAATATGTAAAAATTATTGGACCAGCAAAAGTTTGCATAACTTTGAGATAAAAAGGTATTCCTTTTTAGGGCAAGGACTCTAAACGTCCTTTTCCGTGATAAAGTTCAAATTTTCTTTGTCTGTCCCAGTCGTTAGAGTCTTGGTTTCGGGTTTAATGATTTAATATCGGGTTTATTTTAGATTTTGGATAAGATTAGAGGTCGGTAAAATCGCATTTGCAGGATCCTGTAACAGGATTGGGTTTTAAAATTTCGAACAGGACAGGATCCTGCAGGATTAATCCTGGAATCCTGCCAATCCTGTTATTTTTTCCCAGGATCCTGTCCAGGATTTCGGGATTTTCAAAAAATCTCAAAATTTCTCAAAATTTACGCCTGCAGCGCTGTAAATCAAAATTTTTTGGCTAATATGTCCCAACTGAATCCTCGCTGAAAAGTTGCTCCCTTCATTGGAATGTCATCCCCACATTTGGAACAACTTCCCCCATCACTGAGCCAAAAGTTTGGTATTTCAAGTAGTGTAAGTCGAGCACCAAGTAATAGAGGAAACCCTAGTTCAAGTAATGCCGCTTCGGAAGGCGAAATCCCTCGTTATATCCTTAGAGCCCTTCAAATATCCAAATATCACTAAAATCCAGTACTTCATTCAACGATATAACTCAAAATACTCCTTAATCTGTCCGAATCAACTGATATACCATTCAACTTCCCTTTACAGCGCCGCAGACAAAACTTTTGGGATCTTGGTGCCATATTTCTTCCTTTTTCAGCGCCGCAGGCGAAAATTTGAGGATTTTGGAAGGCAGGAAGACAAAAATCGTCTTTTTCAGCGCCGCAGACGACAAAATAAAATCCTGAACCGTGAAAATTATTCAGGACGGATCCTGTATCAGGATTGGGTTTTAAAATTACATACATGACAGGATCCTGCAGGATTAATCCTGAAAATCCTGACAATCCTGAAAACTGAAAATAAGGCAGGATTTCGGACAGGATCCTGAAAAATCCTGTGCGGGATCCTGTCCTGTGCCGACCTCTAGATAAGATTTGTTCTGGCTTCAAAGTAGTTAAAAATTTGCATGTTGAACATGCAATCACGAGTGTTTTTATTTTTTTTAAGTTTTTTACCATTATTCTTTTTTATCTAATAAAATTTCAGAATTACAGATTTAATTATAATGAAAATTTTCTTGACGTATCCACTCATTCAATTAATAATTTCTTCAAGTTTTGTATTAATTTGTGTTGCCGTAGATAGAAGCAATTTTAAAACTTGTGAGCAGGCTGCATTTTGCAAGTTTGTTTTTTAAATTAAATATCATTTTATTAATTAAATATTTTTGTAGACGTCACAGAGCAAAAGCCAATAATCCAGTTTACAATGTACAACCAAATTCAATCAAAGCAAACGATTCGGCTGTTGAGGCGGTTCTCGAAAGTTCTGTGAATAAACTTAAATTAATTTTGGCACTACTTGAGTATGGGAAAGTTCGGATGGTTATTGATGAGATCGATCCAATTCGACAACGTTTTCACCCGACTATAGCATTGGATGGGGAGCCTAAACAACAAAAGTAAATTTAAAAGATTTGTTAGATCCCCGTCAGGTTTATTTTTTTAAATTGATTTTCTTGGATATGATTTTTGATACTTATTCCTTTCTCCGAGTCTTTAGTTGATGTATTTTTTAGTCATGTCTTCTTTGCATAATTTTCAAAATTTCCCTGTATTTTGTTACCTAAATTTTATTCTTAAGATTTTCTAATTTCGAACATTCTGGCTCTTCTGCATCTTTTGTTGCTAATTTTGGAGAAAAGAATAGCTACAAAATTGTGATTGAATATATTCCTTTCCGTGTCAATATTTTCACTGACGACAAACTTATATTATCCGTAAATTCAAGACAACTTTTAAAATTTGAGCACTATCGGAATAAAGTTGGAGATGGTGCCGAAGATGGTGAAGGATTTTGGGAGGAGACTTTTAAAGGCCATACAGACACAAAACCTTTTGGATCAAGTTCTATTGGATTGGACGTTTCTTTTATTGGATATAAATTTCTTTATGGTCTCCCTGAACATTCTGAATCATTCACGCTTAAATCAACAACGTAATTTTAACTTATTTATTTTTAGTTTTTTATTATTTTAAAAGGTATACTGACCCATATCGCCTCTATAATTTGGATGTTTTTGAGTATGAACTTGAAAATGGGATGGCTCTGTATGGAAGTATACCCTTCGCTATTGCTCATGGCAAGAAAAGAACATCTGGTGTTCTTTGGCTGAATGCTGCTGAAACTTGGGTCGACGTTAATCTCGCTACTGATAAAGTTTTATTTTTTCTTTGAAGGTTTTAAAATTTATTTTTCATTTTAAGGGTTTCTTTTTGTTTGTTTTTGACTAAAATATTTGTATAATTAAAGAACAAATCGATGTACATTTTATTTCTGAGACTGGAGTTCTTGATTTATTCCTTATGCTTGGACCTAGGCCAAAGGATGTATTCCATCAAAATGCTCAATTAACTGGAGTTTTTCCACTTCCACCAGTATATTTTTTAAATTATTCAAAATTTTCGCAAATTATTTACAAATTTCTCCAGCTTTTTGCAATTGCTTATCACCAATGCCGCTGGAATTATAATGACAGGGCAGACTTGCTTGGTGTACATTCGTCTTTTGACGAACATGACATTCCGCTCGATGTCCTCTGGCTTGATATTGAACATACAGACGGAAAGAAATATTTTACTTGGGACCCAGTTAAATTTAGCAACTCTCTTGAAATGATTAAAGAATTGGAAGCTAAGGTTTTTTAAAGATTATTTTGTAATTATTTTTTAATTTGCTTTAAGAATCGTACTTTGGTCACAGTAATTGATCCGCATATTAAAATTGATGACGGTTATTTTGTTTACAATGAGGCAAAAGCCAACAATTTTTTCGTCAAAAAATCTGACGGTACTTCCGATTATGAAGGTCATTGTTGGCCGGGCGCATCAATGTGGCTAGATTTTGTCAATCCTTCGGTTCGTGAATTTTGGGCAGGAAAGTTTCCTGTTGATCAATATCAAGGAACTACAGAAAGAGTATATTCTAAATTAAATTAGTAAAATTTTGTATATTTTTTAGACATATACTTGGAATGATATGAACGAGCCGAGCGTTTTCAGTGGGCCCGAAATTACAATGCATAAAGATGCTCGTCATTTTGATGGTTGGGAACATCGAGAAGTTCACAACATTTACGGATTTTTTCAAGTAATTTAAACTTTTTTTTTTGATTTTTTCCTTTATTTTGGAATAGGAAAATTTTTTTCGGTGATTCACATTAATTAGATTTCTGGATCTCAATCCTCAAACCTATCCGACTACCTGTCAGGGGCGTAGCCAGGGGGGCTGAAGCCCCCCCCCGAAATGTGAGAAAAATTAGGAGAAGAATTAGCAAAAAAGTGAAATTTTTCGCCTATGACCGTCCAAATTCAAAAAATTTTCGCCTGCGGCGCTGAAAAAGTGAATTGGAGGGTAGGGGACGATTCAGTATCGCCGATTCAGTATCGCCAATTCAGTATCGCCGATTCAGTATCCGCCGATTCAGTATCTGGGCTTTATGGCCATAACTTTTTGCTCGATGAATATTGTAGGAATTATTATATATGATTTGATAGGTCTCGGGGTGCTGCATCTTTTTCATAATTATACTGACCTGATCTTATCACTCTACAAGAAGCACTGATAAACGACGTCACAGGCATAAAAAATCGGTTTTCACGCTGTAACTTTTTTTGTGATGATCAGATCAGATCGGGCCAATTATGAAAAAGATGTCGAATCTCGAGACCTTTCGAATGATATGAGAATTATTCAAATCGGTCGAATATTAGGAAAGTTATGGCCATATACTGAATCGGCGGATACTGAATCGGCGATACTGAATCGGCGATACTGAATCGTCCTTAACCGTGAATTGGAAGAAATTTGGCGCAAAAAATGGAAAAAATTTGGCTTCTTGGCCTTCCAAGTTTCTCAAATTTTAGCCTGCGGCGCTGAAAAAATAAAAATATGTTTCAAAAAAATTTGCGTCCGGAACGCCGAAGTAAACGCCAAAAATTTGGCGCCCACCCAGTGTTGCCCCCCCGAAATCGACCCCCTGGCTACGCCCTTGTTACCTGTCAATATTTACCTAAATCATAAAATATTTTAGTCAATGGCATCATTTAACGGTCAACTGCTTCGATCAAACAAACGCCTCCGCACCTTTCTTCTTGTCCGCTCATTCTTTGTAGGCAGCCAGCGATATGCTACTGTTTGGACGGGTGATAATGCTGCTGAATGGTCACATTTGAAGCAATCAATTCCAATGCTTCTTTCTATTTCTGTCTCTGGCATTCCTTCAGTTGGTGCTGATGTTGGAGGCTTTTTCAAAGATCCTGATGGGCAATTGATTACTCGTTGGTATCAGGCTGGAGCCTTTCAGCCATTCTTTAGGGTGACTTTTTTTTTGAAAATTTCTAATATTTCTTTACTTTCCAAGGCTCACGGACATATTGAGACAAAAAGAAGAGAACCTTGGTTATTTTCGGAACGTGAGAATAATGCTATGCGCGAGGCTGTTATCAAGCGTTACATTCTTCTTCCTTACTGGTCTGTATTTAATAATAAAAATATTTTTATCATAATTTCAGGTATACCCTGTTTTACGAACATACGAAAACGGGCGTTCCTCCAATGCGTCCAGTTTGGTCAGAATTTCCAGAGGACGAGGCTGCTTTTGATGAAGAACGTGAATGGATGGTTGGATCAGGAATTCTTGTACGCCCTGTCGTTGAACCAGATGTTCAACATGTTTCGCTTTACTTACCCGGAATTGGTCAAACTTGGTAAAATATTTTGGAATTGTTTAATTGAAGATTTTTTATTTGAGGTTTGATTGGGACACGCATAAAATGTATCTTTCACCTGGCGCTATTTACACTGATACTCCACTCGAGAAGATTCCTGTTTACCAACGTGGAGGCACTATAATACCTGTACGAATCTTTTGTAAAACTCTTAAATTTTTTTCTTTAAGGTTCGGGAACGACAACGCCGTGCTTCTATGCTTCAACGCAATGACCCAATAACGTTATATATTGCATCTGAACTGGATAGAGAATTTGCAAATGGTACAATTTACATGGATGATGGGGAATCACATAACTATAAAGACAAAAATGAATATTTATATTGGGTATATTTTCTCTAAAATGTTTTTAATTTTTTATTATGATAATTTTTAAGGGTTTTGTTTACAAAAAGGCGAGTGAATACAATTATGCAATAATGTCAAAAAATCTGGATAAAAATGGCAAATTTGATCCTGATGTGTGGGTTGAACGTATTATCATTCGTGGTGTCCGTTACTACCCTAGAGCTGTGCACATGTATTACGAAGGTTTGAGTTTTATTTTAATAGTCGTTTCCCAAGGTTGAATTGGTGAAAATTGAATATTCAGGGGAGTTTAAAAAACTCCTTATCTTATCCTTTTCCAGGAAGTTTTTTTCTTGCCTTTATCAGACTTGATGTTCTCCAGTGACTAAACTTTTACCTTTCTCTTAAGTCATAGAACGAAAGAATATTTTTAAATTTTATAGTTTCAGATTATAACCCTGAAGATTTGGAATACACCCATGACCGTGACCAACGTTTAATTGTTATTCGAAAACCAGGCGTTTATATATCGCGTGAATGGCGAATCGATATTCATGTTTAAAAAAGAGCTGATATTTGTGATTTAATTGTAATCCTACTCAATATTTTTTCTACTTTTTTTCTTCTTCTTAATTTATATATTGACTGCAAATGAAATTTTGTCCACTTAATTCTTGAAAATTAGGAGCAACTTTAATTCGTTAATAATTTATATAAACGTGCATGGGTATTTTGTTATTATTTTTCTTTTTTGTATTTTTCTAACAATAAATAAAATGTTTCTGAATTTGTTGAGCTTTTGTTTAAGTTTTTATTTTTACAATTAAATATCTCTTTTTTAATATTTAAATTTCTTATAGAATTTTATTTTTTTTAAAGATTTCTTCAAAGCTTTTTTTTGAGTAAAATTTATTTTGGTCTAATTTAAATGTGGAAATTAACTGAAGAAGAACGAAAAATATTTCGAAAAATAATACCTACTGACTTTCCAACTGAACAAACTCGAATTTATTCTGATGAGACGACAAATGGATCTAGTATTGATGAATTAATTAACGTTTGTTTTAATTAAAAATATTTTTTAAATTAATTTTTAGCGTGATGGAATTAGCAGTTCTGAAGTAGAAGCAATTTATAAAGCTCTTCCTTCGGATACAGAATTTTACAAATTTGTTGATTCTTTAAAGCCTCGACAATTTTCTGAGCCTGAACTGACTGAGGAACAAAAAGAAGCTAAAAGAGAATATAAGGAAAGAATTGAAAGGCTAAGAAATCAACAGGTTTGTTTTAGTAATTAATTTAATGAAAATAATTTTTTGGGGTTTAGGCACTAAAAAATAGAGTTAAAGTAGCCCACCCTAAAAAATTTTTCTTGATTATTTGTCTGTTTTAGTTAATGTAATTTTAATCAAAATTTGAAGTATTAACAAAAAATCTGAAAATTATTTTAAAGGCAAATATGGAATATAACAATATGATTCGTTCAATTGATCAAACACGCTCTAATTCATTGCTTCAAAATTTTGGACAAGAAATGCGTGAAGTGAACAGACAATTGGTTGCAATTATTAATACTTTGATAACTGTTGGTTAGAAAATTTTTTGTCCAAAATTTTTGTTAAATTTTAATTTTTAAGGAGGTTCCTTTGCCTTTGGTTTTTGGGGTGTACAATTTGCCTATCCCCATTTGGGTTTGGACATTGCAGAAAGAATGTTGTTAGGATTAGTATGTGCAACTATTGTGTTCTTTGCAGATCTCTATTTTATAATTAAAAGTATGTCTGATGACGAGATTGAAGAGAAGAATGAAGCAAAGAAGAAAAAATGGGTGGAAAGTAGTAATATTTCTTTACAGAAAAAATGCCAATAAAAAATATTTTTTAATTAGAAAAAATAAATGAATAGAAAAATTCTTTAGAATTTTATTTAAAAATTGTAAGTTGAAAAGAATATTTTTAAAAATCTGGAAAAAATTTTTTTAATTTAAAAATGGCAAAAAAAGTGAAAGAATTTAATACAAAGATATTCCAACAAGTATTACGCCAACTGAGCCAGCAATTATTGCGGCAAAAAGAAATGACATTTGCATTTTTCCCTTTATGCTTTTAAATATTAAAACGTCTGCTAATGCTCCTATTATTGCTGGAAGCTGAAAAATTGAATTAAAAAAATTTTTTTAATTTAAGAATATTCCGTGAAGTCATACACTTATCGAATGATACCAAAAAATATATCAAATTCACGGTAACATTAAGTGATGGTCCCTTTGTCAGTTAGTGTCTCATAAACTCCCATTCACGTTTTTGGTCCTACACTATTGTTCTTCCTTTTATGATTGTCTCGTTCTCAATTAAATTCATTGGAAAACAAGGATAACTTGAAAGACCCCTCACTGTCATCTAATTCCCCACTCATTCTCCAGATAACAGGGAGGATGTAAATTCTTTTTACTTACTCGAACTGTAATTGGAAAGCTAACAGTTTGTGAGAGTAATTTATTAGAAACAATAAATAAAGTCATTCCAATTGACCAAAGAATTCCATAAGCAATTGATGGAAGTACTAAATTAGATTGGACATAAGGCTTTCCTTTAAGTATTAAAGTGTAAATAATAAAATAAAAGGTGGAGAAGAAGAAAACTGCCGAGAAATGTGAAAAGACGTAATCGAGAACTGAAAAAAAAGAAAATTAAATCTCAAAATATTTTTTATTTCTTAATACCATTTTTCGAAGCCAATGGGTCAGTGTCTTGGACGTAAACAATAGGGGTTAACATTAAACCATGAAGAGAGCCTAAACAGACTGATAATCCAATAAAGCTAGAAAATGAGAGAAAAATTGAGAGTAAAGTAAAGAAAATGCTTGAGTACTTCCTAATCCCTCATAACTCGAATTTTTTCATGACGAGATTAGGATAATATTTCAAGGGAAAAGGGTAATAAGCAATTGATGGAAGTACTAAATTAGATTGGACATAAGGCTACTATTATCTAAAATCGAAAAAAAATTGTGGGAATAAATTTTTGGGAAAATTTTTGAAATTTTAAAAAAAATAATTAAACTCACAATAATTTTCTTTTTGTTAAACGAGGAGTTACAACTCTTTTCATTTCTGACTGTTCAATTCTAGGCAAATTTTCTAAAGTTGTGGAAGCATTATTTCCGTTATCTTGTTCGGATTCTACTGCCCAAACATTGTGGACTGTCCCATAGGTGGAAGGTGCTCTGAAAAGAATTTTTTTTTGAAAATTTTCAAATTTTCCCACCTTTCACTTCTATAAGCAATTCGATTATTATCATAATCTTTTTCAATTTGGCTATGTTTTTTGTCCCTTTCATTTCGACTGTATACAAAAACAAACATTATTCCACTGAAAAAAAAGCAGGGAATAATTTAAAAATTTTTTATTTACCTAAATAAAGTAATTAAAACGCCTAGGTAATTTAATAATGGATTTTGAACATTTTGTGGTCTTGTCCCGAAAAGGCCAAAATGAGCAACACACCAACCTACTATTATCTAAAATCGAAAAAAATTTGTGGGAATAAATTTTTGGGAAAATTTTTGAAATTTTAAAAATTTTCAAAAGATTTTTTAAAGAAATATCGAATAAGAAAACCACCTGAACAGACCCCCAAATAAGCATTCCCAAACCAATTCCCATTTCAGCAACTATAGGTACTGAAGCAACATTACCTTTAATTAATAATTAAAATATTTTCTCTCTCTCTTATATTTTTTCAAAACCAGTAGCATAAAGAAATCCTCCAATAGAAGCAATTAAATTAAATTGGGGTAATCCTCTAATAACATTAATTATTAATCCAAACATAAAAACAACAGAACATTGAATCCATTGAACAAAAACGCCGTCTTTAGAATCTAATCTTTTTAATGGGGCAAACATAAAACCAAAAGCAGCACACGATACAAAAAGGGAAGCATAACCTATTGCTAGTTCTGAACCTGTTGAATTACTCATTCTTCTTTTCTTTGAAATTTTTTTTTAATTTTATATTTGAGAAGTAATTTAAAAACTGAAAAAATAAAAATTGTAAACTCTCGTTAGTAGCGACTTTTAAAATTTTTACAATTCGATGTTCAATATTTACTCAAATAATTACTCTCTCCACCTCTCGCTAGAGGGGTAATTAATTTAGTGGGGCAATTATTTAAGAGAGATTAATTATTCGTAACTATTTGAGTATATACGGTAGGCAATTTATTTTTATATTAGCCAGATCGCGAGATAGCGGTGGGATCTAGTAAATAAAGAAATCTCATTATAAGCAACATTGCCACTTATAATGGAATAATGAAAAGACTATAAAGGGAGTAAATTAAAAATTAGAACAAAAAAATAATTTAAAATTCTTATGAAAAATTAAAATAATAAACAGTTAACAATTAATCAATAATTAAAAATTATTTTATAAAAAAATTATTAAATAATTGTACAAACAATTTTATTAATAAATGAGTTGTCACGTTTTAATTTTTATATGTATATCTTGGAAAAATATTTGGAAAAAATATTTAAAAAAAATTTTCTAATATGTAGAACAGGGTTGCCGCCCGAAACCCGAAACCCGATACCCGAAACCCGAAACCCGGCCTTTTTTTGTACCCGAAACCCGATACCCGAAAAGAAAATTTTCCAACCCGAAACCCGAAACCCGTACCCGATATTTTTGCGGTTCTGACCTGCGGTTCTGACAATTGAATTCTTTCACATAAGACCTTAAAAAATTCTCAAAATTTTCGCCTCCGGCGGTGAAAAAGCTAGAAATCTAGCTTAAGGATCATCAAAATTCTCAAAATTTTCGCCTGCGGCGCAAAAAATGGAAGAAATTACCAAGATATCCCTCTTAATCCCCAAATCCCACAATGTTTTAATCTCTTCAAATTTGCTTCTCTCTATATCACCCAAAATCCTATTATGCAATATAGCCTGCCTCCATACAATTTAGTTCACCAATAGCCGAACACCCGAAAATAACCCGAATTTTTCGCCAAACCCGAAACCCGTACCCGAAATGAAAATTTTATAACCCGAAACCCGAAACCCGTACCCGATATTTTTTCCAACCCGAAACCCGTGACCCGAAATGAAAACGCTCCAACCCGATACCCGAAACCCGTACCCGAAAATTTTTTGTACCCGCGGCAACCCTGATGTAGAATAATTGGGACATTTTTTAAGTTAAAAACTTAAGTATAATAAATCACACACCCATATGTTTAATTTAAGTAAAAGTTTAAATAAAAATATTATTTTTTCAATTATTTTCCCAAAAATAAAAAAAAATTAAATTAAAAAAATATTTTTATTTATTAAATTAATTATTCTAAAAATTGTTTTTCTTAAGTTAAAATTATCGATAATGTGTAAATAAAAAAATCAGGTAAAAAACACAAAAACACAAAAATATTCCTGACAGATTTAAATAAAAAAATAAAAATTTCATTTTGTTCTTAAAATTTTTCAAATAAAAAATTGATTAAAATATTTTGAATATTTTTTAGAGAATAAACTGCTGATTGAGCGCGTTTACGTGGTGTGGAAAAGGTTTTGTTTGTTATTGTTTGACGAGAAACTATTAAATAACAAAAGGAATGTGTGACAGAAAGAAAAGAAATTATACTTTTGTTCTTTAAAATTGATTAGTAAATTAAAATTTTAAATTTAATTTTGTAAGAAATATCCCCTAAAAGTGTATAATTTTTTAAACTATTTAAAAGGATTATTGTTAAAATAATGGTTAACCGAATACAGCAATTATGCTTAATTGTAAAATAAATTCAGAAACAATTTAGAAATGTTTATTCGATTCAAATTTATTTTATAATGTGTTTAAAATCTCCGCTTCATTAAATAGCTCTACCGTTAATAATATTTAAGGGATGCCGTATTTACTGAAATAATTACTCTCAAAGCTCTCGCAGTGGAGGGTAATCAAAAGGAGAGGTATAATTATATTTGAGTAAATAAGGTATGCTAATTTTCTAGAATTTTCATTTTCGAATTATGAAAGTTCAGAAAATACTCAAAATTATTTTAATAAAATTTTTAATTAATTAAACAAAGTAGTTTAAAGAAATATACTTAATTAATTAATTATATACTTTTTTTTTATTTTCTTCCGTTAATTCTTCTCTTCTTTTTTTCATCCCTTCAACAACAACCACTTTTCTTTCTTCTTCTTATTTGCGCTACCCAAAAATGTGCTCAATAAATAAATACATTTTTATTTATGTAAAAGTCTCTTTCAAACATTCCAACAAAACAAAATCGATCTTTTAACTTTTCTAAGTTTTACCGATTTTGGCTGTCATTGTTTTCATAATTCTTCCACAAATACATATCCAATAAATTAAACAAATATTTAAAAATTTTAATTTAGTTACCATTAATATTTTATTTGAATTTTGATCGAAATCTATATATTTTAGTAATTGTTACAATTTTTTTTTATTAAATTTTTAAATTTACTAAAAATATACTTATTCTCATTTTAACGCTTTTATTTGAGATTTTAAAAAAATATTATTGGTATGACGAGTTGTCACAATTTTACCATATATGCCTAAATAATTACTCTGGGTAACTACTTTTTCAAATTCTCACTAAAAAGGGTAACTATATACATACAGTATTCGAAAAATTTCTTAATTTACAAAAATTTTTAACTTAAAGTGGATTAAAAAATATTTTTTTATTTAATCAAAATGTTTATTAAAATTTAAACATTTATTAAAATAATTTTACTTAAAATTTGTCTTAAAATTAAAAAAAAAATTTAAATATTTTTGTTTTAATTCACAACAAACTTTTTTTTTACATTTTTAATTAAAAAGATTAAAAATCATTCTCAATTTTTTAATTAATATAATTAATTAAACTTGTTTTTATTTTTCTTCTCTTCGCTAAGCTCATCTTTTTTTTCAAAATTCTCTCCTCCTCCAAAATCAAAAAATTTCTTGCGCATTTTGCATAAAATAAATTAAAATATATTTATTTCTCTATTTAATTAAAAAATTATGTGGACATTCTTAGGCTTAAAAGCTTTGGGAGGAGAAAATAAAAAATTGTTAGAAAATATGTTACCCAATTTTTTCCCTCCCCAACCTCCCCAACAAATTCAACAACAAACAGAAAATAACGGAATTAGAGAATTACTTTTTGGGGGTGGAGGAGGAGGGGATGTATGGCAACAACAACAAAATAACAATAATTTATTTAATCAACAATTAATTATTCCAAATCCAACAACAAACGATTTTTTACTTCCCCCACCATTTCAACAACCCCAACAACCTTTACAAGTTATTACTATTATTCTTCAATATGGGCCTTTAAAAGAAATGGTGGTTGTTGAAAGAACGGTTGATCCGAATGCTTTTGAAATTTTTAGGTTGGAAATCTATTGTTTTGGTCTATTTGTGTTTAACTCCTCAAATTCCAAGTTATCTGTTTAGAACAAATTTTAGTGGAAAAATGACATTACTGCAGTAGATGGCACTCTTTATCAGAAAATTTTTTAAAAAATTAATTTTTGACAATTAATTAAATTGCTATTCAATAAATAATTTTTAAAGACAAAAAGCTCGCCAAATGGTTGAAAAACAATTACAAATAGAAGCATCTATTAATTCAACAGGGACTTCAAATATAATGGTCGGAGAAATTCAACTTTTCCTTCATGATTATAAAAGTTTTAATATGTTAACTTGTTTGGCAACGTTAACACAATTGGTTTAATTTTTATTTGTTGGAAAAAGGAAAAATGAAATTAAAAAATTAAAATAAAATACAGTCGAATCTCGTTGGACATAAGTGAGCTTTATTAAGGTAGTATTCTCTCACTGTGGAAGAGTGGAGAAGCGAGGAGGAGGCAACGTTAAAAAAGGGAATAAAATTAGAATTAAATTTTGTAATATTATATTCCTTTCTTTTTACTCAAAATGCTTTTTAGGACAATGGAAGTGTTGTAGAAATAATTCGAATTGAAAGACATGAGCGACCTACCAAGCCCCATTCTTTAGTAGTAAATACTTATGTTACTCCTACTTTTTGTGACTATTGTGGGGAAATACTTATGGGGTTAGTTAAACAAGGACTTCAATGCCAGTCCTGCAAGTAAGCTTTGTTGAAAAAAATTTTTTTTGGAATTTTGTTTTTATTTTTAGGTGTAATTTTCATAAGAAATGCGCTTTTGCACCGAGAAATAATTGTGCTAAATCTGATATTCTTCCTAGCACATTTCTTGCTGGAGGTGTTGACCAGCAATATTTAACTCACGGTGGGAATTGTTAAATCACATCCGGGCTTAACTAACACATCAAATACTGGATACACCTCAGTTTAAGATAAATTTGTTAAAAATATGATTGACCATTCAATGAGGGAGCTGTTTAAACTATACCTCTCTATTTAAGATAAACATCATTATAAGGTGTGATCTTTCAGCCCAAGTCGGTTATAGAGAGGCTCGCCAATATTTTGTTTTAATAGAAACTTGGAAATTTAGAAATCAATTTTAAAAATTTAAATTCATCATGTAGATAATGACCACCACCAACAGCAATTAAATCAACAAAATTTGCCGCAACACCCACAATTTCAATTACCACATTCTTTGCTTATTCACAACTATAAAATGCCTACAGTTTGTAAAATATGTGATAAATTACTTGTTGGGATTGTTAAACAAGGGTTGCGTTGTCGGGATTGTAAGGTGTGTTTTGGAAGGTGTTGACAAACAATATTTAACTATCCCCCACTTTTTTATAAATTTTTCATTAATCCTTGTTCTAATTGACTTGAATTTATGTCACATTCATTGTTCAATCACTATCCCATTTAAACAGAAATAAGTTCTCTACTTATTTCTAGGTAAATGTACACAAAAAATGCGCCCATTTACTCCCCTCAAATTGCCAAATAACTGCAGAAAATGCTATAACACCAAACGTGACATTTGAACAACAAAACGCATCAAATGATATTGATATGCACCAACAAATATCTTCAAATAAACAATCACAATTAATAGACACATCGACTGATGCAATGATTCCATTGGCTCGGTTGCCAGGTATTTAATTAAATTCTTACGGATTTTTCTTGCAAACTTTTCTTTTTTTAACAAATTTTGTTTATTATGGATGTTGACTCGATTTATAACACTTTTCATTTAACTTTCATTTACTTTCTTGTATCTACATATGAATTTTCCCTTTAAAAAAGTCCGCAAAAAGTTTATGAATAACTGTTCTTTAACAATTTAAAAATTAATATCTTATTTAAAGGGTCAGCTTCAAGCCGTTCACAACGTCCAGCAGGTCCAATGGGCCAAATTGTATGTGAAGGCTGGCTTATTCACTTTGTTTTGCAAGAACGTGATAGACGTAGACTTCGGCATTATTGGATTCTTTCAAATGGAATAATTAGCCTTTTTAGTGAATATAATGATGGTTAGAGTTTAATTTTATTGTTTTGTTGTAAGGGGGGTTTTTTTTATAATTTTATGCATTAAGATTTCACATAGCAATTATTAAATAGCAAAAGTAGAAGCTTCTTCTATGTTATGTTTCTATATTTTCTCCGAAACGTTTTCCTCCTGGTCTCGAGTAGAGACAGGACTGTGAGTGTAGTATGAGATATCTCGATAAATCTCTATTTCTATGAAGACATTTTAGTTCGTTCATGATCTGTCTCGGTAAGTTCACTAGATTCAAGTGATCACACGTTTTGTTCCAGGTTCTACTTATCGTTTATTAATTTTGAACTTTTTAACTGCTTAATTAAGAGAAGTTTCCAATTACATAACACAAATGAAAATCCAATTACATAACACAAACCCCCAATAAATAAGGAATTTATAAAAATTTAGTAAAAATATTTTACATTAATCAACTAAATTGATCCGTTCTTTTTTCATTCCGATTTTATTTAAAATTATCTTCATTCTTTCTCTCTCCTCTTCTTTTTTTCAATCATCAACTAGCTACATTCCCTCCCCCATATATTTTGCAGGTGTCAATCCAAATCGTGTTTTCAAACAAATCAATTTGGCGGAGATAATAGCTTTGGTGCCGTACGAGGGGCCTTCTCTTGATCCAAAGTGAGTAATTTCACAACAAAATGGTTAAAAGGGAACAGTAATAGATTACTAAAATGTTCACATATTGATAAAAATAAAATTTTAGGAAGCTATTTTTTGGAATTATTGTTTTTATTCATTTTTTTGTAAAAGCTAAAAAAATATTTTTAATGTCAACTTCGAAAGAACCCAAAAAATCCTTTGATAAAAAATAATTAAAATTTGAAGGTCCCCTCCACACGCATTCGAGATTAGAACAACAAATAATTTAACTTATTGTGTCGGGGAGAATTTGGAAGCTCTCTTACAGGGAGGACAAACAACAGCTCAACAAGTTAACAACAAACTGGCTACTGGAAGTCTTGTTGGCGGTGCTTTAAGTTGGCAACAATGGTATCAGGTTAATTATTTTTTAATTTATTTAAGAGCAGAGGAAAACTTTAGGAAAAACTAGGGTTTTATTAAATTTATATTTTATGTATTTAATTTGTATTTAAATTTATTATTTTCGCCAAAATTATTTTACACAACGCCAAAGTGGCGGAATGTTCATTTTATTTTCTTATTAGAAGTTTTTTTTCTATTTTTCGAAATTTTCTTCATGTATTGAATCCAATTTTGTATTGTTTTTTCTTGTTATCTTTCCATTATTGATTGACTGAATACTTACAATTAGACATTTTCTTATTAACAGACCATTACCCCAATCATTTTTCTCATTTTCTATATTTTTTCTCATTTTTTAAATTCTTTTAGCAATTTATTTGAAAATTATCATGCTTCAAATTACTAAAACATATTACGGAAATCCCATGCTTATTTATGAGGGTTATATCTTTTGGAAAAGTTACACAACAAAAAAAGGCATAACTGTTTGGATTTGTAATAAATACAAAGGAGCAACGCTTTCTACCTCTTGCAAATTTACTCTTCGAACTAGCGGTGATATTGACAATTTAATTATTGAACAGGCATTTTTTGAATTGATTTTTGTGGGTAATTTTTTGTTTTAAAAAATTAGACTTGTGGTAATCATCGACACACTCCGCCATTTACTGGAAATAATTATGAAAAGTTATCTTTTGAGAAGAAACACCCAGCTGCAACAAAGTCAATAACAGAGACTCCTGTACTTCGAAGGAAGAGAGGCCGTCCATCTACAAGATCAAGAACAAGGGAACCAAAAATGCCTGTAACACCAATGAAGAGATCAGCAACTTCTCAATCGGCAAATGGAATAAATAAGAAGAATTGTGTTAACACACCTACACGATCCAGAGGAAAGTCAGAAGTAAGAAGCGTCGAATTGATGGATTGCCCTGCAAAAAATCTTCGATTTTCTAAGAAAAGGGGTGATGAAAAGGTTGAGTATTTATATTTTATCAAAGTATTTCCTCTGCTCTTTTGAATGTTTTATTTAATTTAAATTCAATTTTAAAAATTTTGTAGGCTCTTCAACAGTCCTTACAACCTCCCGTTCTTCGAAATGAGACGGTAGCTCCCGAACCTGCGCTCCAATTTTCTCAGTTGTATCAGGTATTTTTTATTTACTCTAAATTCTATTCCAATTTTTAAAGCTTCAACGAGAAAAGATTCTTGGTTCTGGTCAATTTGGCACTGTGTTTAGCGCTGTACATAGACATTCGAGACGGGAAGTTGCTGTGAAGGTGAATTTAATTTTTATTTCAAAATTTTTAATCCTTTCTTTTGGTTTTATAATTTTCAGTAAATTGGGCTACTTTTTTGGGAACTAAAAAACTTGAAAAAGGTTCCAAAAAAATTCTTGAATATCTGATTCAGAAACTCTTAACCTATGCTTCCATTCAAATTTGAATGTTTTTTTTTCGAGAAATTAAAATCTTTCATTTACAGATGATAGCCAAAGACCGTTTCTCAAAAAAATCCTCGGCTGTGGAAACACTCAAAAGTGAAGTTGCTATTTTGCAAGCTGTTGATTTTCAAGGAATTATTAAATTGGAAAGTATGTTTGAGACAAAAGATAAAATATTTGTTGTTATGGAGAAAATGAATGGAGATATGTTGGAATTAATTTTAAGTCAGGTTAATTTTAATTTTTAAATATTTTTTTTTCTAAATTTTTTATTTTTTAGGCATCTGGTCGTCTTAATGAACGTTCTGCTAAATTTTTGATTATGCAAATTTTAAGGTTTAGATTCTTTGGTAATCTTCCGCTTTACTGGTCCCTAGAAAAAAAAATGAGGAAAAACTGCTAGTTCGACATTTTTGAGGCATGCCAGTAGGTAATCGAGTTGCTGAGTCCGAATCTGAGCTTAGAATTTGTTTATTTCGAACCCCGGACCCGAATTCGACCAGGTCAAACATAGGGTAAAAATTCGAAATTTCAAATTTTATGTCTAATCGGATTCGTCTCTTCGAGCTGAGTTGATTGGTATCAAAATTATTACGTTTCGACATCTTTAGACTAAGTTATGGTGTCTGATTTATATACGAAAGTCTAACCAAGCGTGTATTTAATTGATCATAACTTAATCTAAAAGTGTCGAAACACAATAATTTTGATATCAATTGACTCAGCTTGAAGAGATGCGCCAGAATAGCGATAGCCTAATAGTTTCGAATTCTTACCCCGAATTCGACCTGGTCGAATTCGGGTCCGGGGTTCGAAATAAACAAATTCTAAGCCCACATTCGGACTCAGCACACTCGATTACCTACTGGCAGACCTCAAAAATATCGAAAAAGTACATCTACCACATTTTTTATAGGGTAGCGGAATATAAAGCGGAAGATTACCTATTCTTTTTAGAAATTTTAATTTAAATTGCTTTTTTAGAGCTCTTCGTTATCTTCACTCTAGAGGAATTGCACATTGCGATTTAAAGCCGGGTAAAATAATTTGTTTTAATTTTAATTTATTGACTGACCGGAATTCATCAAAAATATTAGGAAACATCAAAAATTAAAAAGAAAATTTTCAAGAATATTTTTAGCATGTAAAAATAAGAAAGGATTCTTTCTCATCTTTTTGTGCAACTTTTCCTATCTTTTTGATCTCACATCGTCTTTAAGTCTCTCATTAATATTTAGAGGCCGGTGTAATAGATTACAACCCCTTTTCCCTCTCAACGAGAAAAAGAAAAAAATGCTCGGCGCTAAAAAAGAGTAATTCTTGCTCTGAGCTATCTGAAATACTTAAATGCCAAAATTAGTTCTTAGTTTTTTTCTATAAAATTTTTATTATTTCCACCTATAAACATTTTTTCGGGTTAGTTTTCTAATTTCCTTTATTTTTTAGAAAATGTTCTTCTTTCCGACTTTAAATCAAATTTTCCACAAACAAAACTTTGTGATTTTGGCTATGCTCGGTTTATTGGAGAAACTCAATTTAGAAAGACAATTGTTGGAACACCCGCATATTTGGCACCTGAAGTACTTAAAAAGAAAGGTTATTTTTGAAAAATTTTTTAGTTAAAATTTTAATGAAAAATAACTGACATTAAGACAAAGAGAAATTTGATTGACAATTTTATTTAAATCCCGGACTCCTCATTTAATTTTCCCTGTTTCTTAAGTTGACCAATTTAATTGAACATAGTTTTTATGGGAAAAAACCAAAAACCATTTATGGCCAATATTCTTTTAATTATCACGCGAATTATTTTGATTTTAAAATTAAAAAGTATTTTCTCATTCTCATTTTAGGTTACAATAAATCGTTGGATATGTGGTCTGTCGGTGTTATTGTTTATGTAACCCTTTCTGGTACTTTTCCTTTCAATGAAAATGAGGAAATTACTGACCAAATACAGAATGCTGAATTTATGTTTCCTTCAAATCCTTGGAGAGAAATTGGCCGCGAGGCAATTGATTTAATTCAGCAATTACTTAAAGTTCAGGTTATAATTTATTTTTAAAATAAAACTTATTTTTAATTTTTTAAAGATTGAAGAACGCCTTAATATTGACGAATGCATTGCTCATCAATGGCTTCGTGACCCACAAGTATTTTTAACAAATTAAGTAAATGTGGGATAAATGAAGGGTGTTTCTTGAATTTTTGACACTCCCAAGGTTCTAGAAAAAAGGAATTCAAAAATGTTTGAAAAATAGTTATTTCCAAACTTTAATAAGTAGAATAAGAGGTATATGTATGGTTTAAAATATAGGTAACATTTCTTCACAAGGAAATGAAGAAATATCCTATTTTTATTTTTCATTTGTGTTGGGGGGTTTTGTCTTCTAATGGTATCCTTAATTCCTAAAAACATTTAATTCTCATAAATAATAATTTTTTAGACCTATTATGATTTGTTTTGCCTTGAGAAACGTTTGGGCCTTGAAAAGCGTTATTTAACTTCTGATTCTGAAGATCTCATTTGGGCGCCCCAACTTCACGCAATGGGTCTTTTAAAAAATGGTCAAATTCACTTTATTGAAGAAACATATGCAGAACATCCTCTTCCTTTACTTGAAAATACAAAAACTATTGATATGTCAGAATTTTGATTTTTTTATAATTTTAAACAAAAATTTTTTCGAGAATTTTTATAATTATTTTTTCTGGTATTTATAAAAGAAATACACACACAAGATTGTGTCAACAATAATTTACATTAACATTTACTCTTTTATTAATCACATAATTGCACAGTTTCTTCTTTTGCTGTATTTCCTCCGCTTTCTTCCTCCTTCTTTCTTTGATCTTCCCTTCCTTCTTCCTCTATTGTGTTTTGCTCGTCCTCCTCCACTTCAGAAATAACAATTTCTCTGCCGCTCAAATTTCTGGGTAAAATTGGGAACACTTCTCTTTCCTCCTCCCTTTCATTTGAGATTTCCAATCCTTCCGAAGCAGCCTTAACAAGTTCATCACAATATGTTGAATTAATTGAATTATCTTCATTACTGGGCTTTGTTTGCTGGATCATCAGCTTTTCGAAAAGTTGATGATCCAGCTTATGCTACTTGGAGAGATGTTAGTAAAATTTTTGAAAAAACAAAGCCCAGTAATGAAGATAATTCAATTAATTCAACATATTGTGATGAACTTGTTAAGGCTGCTTCGGAAGGATTGGAAATCTCAAATGAAAGGGAGGAGGAAAGAGAAGTGTTCCCAATTTTACCCAGAAATTTGAGCGGCAGAGAAATTGTTATTTCTGAAGTGGAGGAGGACGAGCAAAACACAATAGAGGAAGAAGGAAGGGAAGATCAAAGAAAGAAGGAGGAAGAAAGTGGAGAAAATACAGCAAAAGAAGAAACTGTGCAATTATGTGATTAATAAAAGAGTAAATGTTGATGTAAATTATTGTTGACACAATCTTGTGTGTGTATATATATATATATATGACTAGAGGGCGGATTCTTATTGAAATATATTTTTTTTCCTGGATATATTATGTCGAGAAAAGCCCAAATATACCATTAGTTTTTTGATATTATGATTTTGAACAAAGATACATTTCAATATATTTCAATATTTTTCCATTTATTTCAATATTTGGCACTTTTTGCAAATTATTTCAATATTTTTGGATATTTTTACCAAAATTTTGGGATTTTTCAGAAATTTTAGCAAAAAAGTGAAGAAATTTGGCCGCATGACAACAAAAATTCACAAAATTTTCGCCTGCGGCGCTGAAAATTAGGAATTCTGGCTTATATAGGGTAATTCTTCTGGGAGATTGTACTTGCACTTTTTGTACTTTCAATTGGAGTACGTCGAGTGAATAAGCCCACAAAATGTCACATCCTCATTTCGTCAATCTCAAAAGGCCTAAGAGAGTAAAATTACCCAATTCGTCAAACTATAAAGCTAATATGCAATTTTAAAAATTTACTAACATTTTTTTGTTAAATTTCAACGTTTTTTGGCTTTTTGCTAGTGAATACACGAAAATTTATTTCAATATTTCATTAAATTTTGGCATTTTTTGTCAATATTTTGCCCATATATTTCAATATTTTATGGCCATATTTCGCGATTTTATTTCAATAAAAATCCGGCCTCTATATATGACTAATGCTTTGTTTCATTATTGCCATTGTTGTTGTATATATAAAATATTTATAGAAATATTTTTAAATTAGCAGCGTTTGAATTTTCCCTAGTATTGGTCCTTAGTTTTTAAAGAATTGTTTTTTAAGGTATAAGCAAAGTTTAAGGTATAAGTGTTTTTAAGGTATAAGTAAAAATCAGAACAAAAATCGGAACAAAAAAAATCAGAAAAAATCGGAACAAAAAAAATCAGAACAAAAATCAGAGAAAAAATCGGAATGCCGATACGCAAATAGTCACTGGAAGGGTTTTAAATAGAAATAAATAGTAAAAAAAATAAGTATAAATACCTATATTATACACCAATAAATACTTATTATTACACCAATAAATATTATACACCCATAATTATTAAATTATAAAATTTCTAATTATTTTTCTATGAAATAAAAATTGATATATTAATGTGAATTTTCTTTTATCCATTCTTCTGTTATTAATGGAGGCGCCTGTTCATCATATAACATATAAACAGCAAAAACAATTGTAAAAACACTAAAAACTAATTTCAAAACTTTTTCAATCATTCTCGCAAGCATTTGCCATTCAACACGAACTTGTCTCAATTGTTCTTCTGTTAGCAGTGAAAGCCTTATTTCTTGAACTGTTTGAGATACTTCTTCTTAAATTTTTAATTAAAATAAATAATTTGGACTATTTTTAAATTTTCTTTTTAATTTTAATAGTTGGAAAATATTTGGTTTAAATTTCCAGATACAGATTTGGGGAATTTGTATTATGGGAATTATTTCTTAAGTCTTAAAATTGGCATTAGGTATTCAATTAATCTTAAAATTTGGCCTTAATTCAAGAGAATTTTCAATCCAGAGGTAAAGAACACTGAGTGGTGCCTGCCTTTTTAATCATCCGACACCCGTATTTTTTATCCCTTTTGGTCGAAATGGAATTTTCGGTAACAAAAATTTAACGATTCTCCATAAATTTTAAATATAGTTTTCAATCTTTTAGTTTTATTTAAAAAAACATGTTACTAATTGAATTAGATATTGAATCATTAAAAGAATTTCTTTCTGTTGTTTGTTTTGTTGTTCCATTCTCTGTTGTTTTCTGATTGCTATTAGAATCGGTAAAGATGGAGCAATGTCTCTACAAAAAATAATTAAAAAAAATTTTTTTTCAAAACTCACATGAGAAGTATATTTCGATTCGGGTGATAATAATTGTGAATTTACTTCTTGTTGAAAGGAGCCATTCCTTTGGCCAAGTGAGGCGATAAAAGGGAATCGACTATCATCGAGATAGGGTGGAAGACCCATACGTACTCTTTCCTGAAGAAAAGTGAGAATTATTCTTAGATTTCTTTAATGGTAGAGAGGATTGATATTTAATGAATGATTTTATGCAAAGTAATTTTTAGAGTTTCACCGGAACTTCTGGTTCCGATTCCGGAAAGGTCAAAATTTCGGTTCCGGTGAAACACTAGTAATTTTATTTTCATGAATAATTATTAATTAATGACAGGGATTTTCTGTTATATTAGACCCGTTTTTGTTAAAATTTTCGGTAAAATTCTTATGTTATTAATGGTTCTTTTACAAGTATTCACGTAATCATTAGTGTTTAATCTTTAATAATAAACAACTAAATTATTTACAAATCGTTTAATTCGATGCCTAACACTTTGTTGCATAGTTGTCAATTCTCTTCCAAGTAAATGCTTCATAAATAAATTATTATTTCGAGGGTTTGCCCCTAACAGCCAATGACGTAAACGTCTAGGTAAAGCTCTCCCCGAATTTCCATTTGTTTGTAAATGCTAAAAGAATTTTTTTTCCTAATTTTTTAAATATTTTTTACAAGTGTCCATGTAGTAATGTATGTAGCCGTAAATTGAATACATATTAGCCCTATAAAAAATAAAAATTTTTTAAAAATATTTTAATTAATTAGCCAACCAATATAATACTGCCCAAGTACAGGTACAGTATCTGATGTTGCTGGTAATTTGTCAGAAACCATCATAACTTTAATTATAATTTATTAGAAAAAATAAATGAAGGAATAAATGTAAATTTACGGATTAAAGCAAGTGAAAGCAGTGATGTTACTCCAAGGCTAACCTTAAAAATATAAGAAATATTTTCTTGATTAACTAGCTTCTAAGATAGGTAGGTACTTAATTAAATGCTTTATTAAGCAGCCAGGAGTTTTAGCATCGGGGATGGGGATGGTGGTACGTGGTTAAAACGGGTTAATTTAAACGGTTCAACTATTAATACGAATTTTTCTTTTATTAATTATTTGTCTGAATTAATCAAAATTATCTATTTCCACAACCTTTTCAGTATTTTCTCCAGTACTGGAATGTGTTGTGAAAAATCCAACAACAGTAATTGTTGTAATTAAAGCAGAAGGCATTATTAGAGTAAATAAATAGTAGGAAGGATTTCGTTTAATTGAAAAATAGTAGCAAATATCTGGGTAAGGATTTGGACAACAATCATACATTCTAGTTGAGAAAAAATTTTAGTTAAGAGGAAAAAAATAAATACGAGAATTAAGCGACATAAAGTAATAATCTACAGAAATTTTTGAAAGTATTAGCTACCTTGACTAAAAGTTGCAGAAATTTTGGTTCAAAATATTTAAATGTATAACCGATAATTTACTCATTAATTTTAAAAATTATTAGTTTCAACTATCTTCAAAAATATTTAACTAAAAATACTTTTTAATTTTTGACAATTTTAAAAGACCCAGACATCAAACAAATTAAATAAACCTACTTTAAATTTGATCGTGTTTTAAAGTCAATTAACCCTTTAAAATTAATTTTATTTAAAAAATAAATATTAAAAACCCAACTCCATTCCATATTTGGAATATAATGTGTTAAAGATGCTGATTTCATAAAATAATTATTTTGTACAGAATTTGAGGAAGAGGAGGAGGAGGAAGAAGGAGATTGGTGATGATGTGAAGATAAATTCATTTGACTATTTCTATTTAATCCAGCAGATTGGTTTGTTTGGTCATCACCCGCAGGGCGAACCATTACCTTGTTTTTTAATATTAAATCTATCTTATTGGACGATCTTGGACCTAGGTCCAGAATATTTGACTTTATAAGTGATGTTTTGTTTTCGAGGGAAAATTTTAATTGAAAGTTAGGGGTATAAATAATTGTTTAACTGATATTTTCTTAAAAAATATTCCCCTTACTTGTGATCCATCATAACTCCAAGAAGCTAACATTAAATAACAAATTTGTTGATCAAAAGGGAATCGATGCTGTAAAATAAAATATTTTTTTCTCCAAATTTTTAAATTAAATAAACCAAATTTAGATGACAACTTATCCCAGTTATCTAAAAAAAATTTTTTCAAAAATTAAAAAAAATTCTGAAATTAAAATAAATTTTCTAGTACCACAGCGCGAAAGAGAGAAACACGCCCATCGTGTTGAACTAAAGCATTTGTCATCATTTCGCTTTCGTGTACATTCATATTTGCACTTTAATTATTTTTTTAAAATAATTTTAAAAATTCTCTCAAAAAACTTATTGTAAACAAGTAAATCTGGACGCCAAATCATTTCTGCAGGTATATGTAATTGTTTAATTCCTCCAAAGGTTGAGGGATCCCAACGAAGAAATTCATCGGTCCAATACTTTAAATTTTTATTTAAGATTATTTTTTAGAGGGAAAATTTATTAAATTAGGTATGTAGTTGTTAATTAATTTTTAAATGTTCTGTCTCTTTAAAAAATAAAGGGCCAATGGAAAAAGTATTATTTAGAGGATCGCATGGGAATCGGATTGATATACCGTAAATATCCTAATAGAAGTCCTGGGCTTCTATTTTTCAATACCCCTCATTAGGTGGGCTTCTATTAGGGATGGGCCTCTATTAAGGATGGGCTTCTATTAAGAATGGGCTTCTATTAAGATAACGGTATTGAAAATCTCTATCTCAACAATAGTTATGTTTATTCGAGATCTCGTGCAATTCGATAATGGGTAACCCAAACCTACCGGGAGCCAACCTACCGCCGAGCTATAACTTCATTCAGAATTGTCGAATCCGGGCACACTGGTATGGTTCGATGCGCCTCGCGAGCTGAATCGAACCATACCAGAGCGTCCCGGATTTGACAATTCTGAATGAAGTTATAGCTCGGCGGTAGGTTGGCCTCGCGGTAGGTTGGCCTGCTCCCTTCGATAATAAATGTTAACCTAAATAAATAAAAACCACCTCTTCTAACCAACAATAAACAGTAATTATTTGATCATTTTCCCTAACTTTCTGTATTTGTTTAAAATATAATTGAACAGCAACTTCAGTAACCGTACTTTCATTAATTACTGGACGTAATTCTTTTCTATAAAATTTAAATAAATATTCAAGTAATTCTCTTTGTTTTGGTATGGGTGGTGTTGTTATTGTTGGTGGTGGTGGGCGTGTTGAGGGAATTGGTGAGGAAGGTGAAGATAAAACTTGGGATAACTAGAAGAAAATTTTTATTTTTTGAAAAATATATTTTAAAAAAAATTTATTTTAGATTTATTTTAGGTTATTTTATTCACTAATATGTACTTCAGAGAACAATTATGGACATAAAAAGATGGATCTTAAACTCGATTTTTTCTAACTAAAAGTTGAAGTTTCTTTTTGTAATATTTAGAATATTGTCTTCCTTCAGTCTTTAAGCTAGATTAAATCAGTCAATCCAAAACAGGGCTGCACGCAATTGAAAAAAAGATTCCGCAACTCGCAATCCGCAGCTCGCAATTTCTTTTTAAAAATCCGCACCCGCAATCCGCAACTCGCAATTGCAAAAACCCCCGCAATTTACGCAATCCGCAACTCGCAATCCGCAATTTTTAAAAATGGAGATAAAGAAATTTAATCACTTCAAACTAGGGTTGGACACTACCGGTTATTAACCGGTACCCCCGGTTTCCGGTTAATCCAAATTTTAAAGACCCGGTTTTCGGTTTTGAGTTTTAGTTAAATACCGGTTTTATTTTGGGGGAATTTTTAATAAAATCACTCATTTTCACAAAATTCCGGTTTTCGGTTTTTAAAATTTAACCGAATCGAAGATTTGCCGTTGATTAAGTGATAAATGTGGATTAGGGAGTGGAGTATAAACGGATTTGCGGATATAAGTGATTGGTAACAGGCGATAAAAGAGGTTCTGAATTAAGGAGTATTTAAGGGATATCAGTGGAATAAGGAGGGATATACGCTTTGTGGGAATAAGGAAAGATTGAGGGATATTAGGGGAGCGCATGCGAAAATTTTGACAATTTTGGAAGGCTAGAAGTCAGATTTCTTCCGTTTTCAGCGCCGCAGGCAAAAATTTTGAGAATTTGGAAGCCCAAGAGTAAAAATCTCTTTCATTTATGCGCCGCAGGCGAAAATTTTGAGAAATTTGGAAGATCAAGCAAGCAGATTTTTTCAATTTATTGTGAGGGTAATTTCGAAAAATTGCGTGAAAATTGCGTAAAAATAGTAAAAATCCGCACCCGCAATCCGCAACTCGCAATTTCTTTTTAAAAATCCGCACCCGCAATCCGCAACTCGCAATTTCTTTTTAAAAATCCGCACCCGCAATCCGCAACTCGCAATTTCTTTTTTAAAATCCGCACCCGCAATCCGCAACTCGCAATTGCAAAAACCCCCGCAATTTACGCAATCCGCAACTCGCAATCCGCAATTGCGTGCAGCCCTGATCCAAAAGCAAGTCCTAAACCTAGGCAGAAATATGCTCCAATAAAAAGCCTTGTTGCTATATAAAAAGAGTCCCAAAAATGCTAGAAGCTGGCTCTTTTTCCCAGCTTTTATTGAAGATATAGAATACCGTAAATGCTGAAATAATTACCCTGGGTAATTATTGTTTCGACCTCGCGCTGGAGGGGGTAATTAATTGGGAGTGGGTAATTATCTGAGAGAGGGTAATTATTATTTCGACTTGTATAATTTTATTTTATTATAAGCATTTGAACAGGGATATAAAAATTTTACCGAATTCAGATATAAATGTTGACATTTTTACTGTTATTCTATAGTCCATTTAACATTCTCATAAAAAGACTAACCTAGAAATAGTAGCACCGTGGGATTTCATGGATTAAGACTTTCATCGTCCCATTATCTAATGAGAGATTATGAAAATCCTCTTAAAAAATCTTAAAATCTTCTCCAAATCTTCTTAATCTCTCGATATCTCTCTTATTCCACACAAATCCCTCGATATACTCCCAAAATCCTTTCAAATTATCAATTTATTTTGTTGATATTGATCCTATATCATTTTTATAATTAAAATCGATAATGATTTTCTAATATACATATATTTTTAAAATCAGTGCAGAGAAAAATAGGGGGTAATTATTTGAGAGAGGGCAATTATTGTTTCAATCTCTCGCTGAAGGGGGTAATTAATAGGGCGGGGGTAATTATTTGAGAGAGGGTAATTATTTCAGCATTTACGGTATTAGCTTTAGAGGACTAGGTAGTTTTAATTAAAAGGAAAATAATTAGGCGATTATGGTAACAACCAGCGTTTGGAAGTTCGTATCAAAATTCGCAAAATTCGTACTCGAGTTGTACTTGTGTACGGAGTCCAACACTGCTCCGACCAAATAATTTTTTTTCTTTCTGAATAACTTACTGTCGGTATTAAATAAATGTTCAAGTTGAGCAAAAAGAAAAGACGAAGAAAAGATCGTAAATAAGAGAAAGTTTTTGTTGTCAGTAAATTTTGAGGGGTTTTTATTAAATTTATTAATTTACAAAACATTTATAAATTTATATATCTACAAAAATAGAAACAATTCACACGTTAAAAATAACAAAAAAATATAAAAGGGGGTTTCAAAAAGAAAAAGTGCCAAAATATCTTAAAAACAAATGGATATTTCCCTCCTTTCATTGTTACAAAGAAGCTGACTTTTTGGCGTAGACTGTTAAGGCGTAGTTTGGCAAAATTAAAAATTAATTAAAGCCCTCCAGTCCACAAAATTTTATAAAAATATTCTAAATTAAGTCAACTAGCTTATATAAAAATTACAAAATTTTTAGTTGAGAATTAAGGAATTTAGAGCAAATTATCAAATTTCGTTAAATTAAAAAAGCTTTTTGGAGAGAGTTAAGTCGTATTTTATTTGGTCTTAAACACCTAAATTTTTGTCATAACTTTTGAAATAAAAATCTTCAAATTATAAAATTTATATAAAAACGGTTAACAATATTAGGAATAAAAGAAAATTTCAAATTTTAAAGGCATTGTTAAGTGGGAATAACTTAGAAATCGAACTGGGAAGGAAACGAGAAACGAGAATCTCGAGAAAAATATCAATCTTGATAATACAGATTTTTGTTCCAGATCTTGTCTCAGTCAAATATTCATAAATAAACCGCGTTAAAAGAATAATTTTTTGCTTATTTAAAAAAAAGAAAGGTGGCAATATTTGTTACTTTTTCCTAAAATGTTCTCCTTTGTTTGAAATATTTTCTTCCAATTTTTCATGCTTCCCCCCAAGAGAGTAAAAAAGTGAAATACTTGGCAACTTCGCATTTTTTAAAATATTAAAGACAAAAACCAAGGAACGAATAAAAATTTTTTTGTAAGGAAGATGAATGAATTTTTTGAATGAATGAACAGACTGGGAATAAATGATGTAAATTATAAAACAAAAGGGAGATATAAAAATAGGGATTTTAGATTTTTAAGAAAATTTTTTTTTCCTTTTTTAGGTTAAATTAATGGACTTTTGTTATTCTTTTTCTAAATTATTTTCTACATTTTTTCTTTGCAAATTTATTCTTTATTCTTTTAAATTTTATAATTTGTTCCTATTTTTCCTATTGTTAATTAACTAAATTATTTTTTAATCTTTTTTCTAATATGTATTTGTTGAAATAATTTTATCCTTTATTTCTAAGAATATAAGAAGTGTTAAAAGAAAAGAGTGTGGAGTCAAAGTTCTTCGAGACAAAGCTGTCCTCTAACCATTTTTGTTTTATCAACTAAAGAATTATCATAAACTTTTAACCTCTCTCTCTTTTATTTTTAAATTTTTAAAAATCTGAGCGTTAACGTGTACACCCTAGTGATTGAAAAAATAGGTGGAATAAAATGAATTGTAAATCAAAGTAGAGGTATCGTTAGATATATCTCCCACTAAAATAAAAATACGTATACTAAAATGACTTGGTATACATCAGGGGCGAATCGGAAATGACGAATGTGCCGGACTAGGAAGTCGGAATTCCGATTCACCTCTTGTATACATTAATGGGATTAGGTATATTATATATCCGACTGCATTATAAAACTTGAGAAGGAAAAGATTTTAAAGCAAATATGTGTGTGGTCTAATAATTAAAATAAAATTTTCAAATAATTATCAGAAATAAGAAATAAATTTAAAGAAAAGTAAAAATATAGACTAAATATTTTTATAAAAAAGGTATTAGATTTTTAGTTTTTGATAAATTATTTTACTAAAAAATATTTTGAAAAAATATTTTAAAGGCAATTTAAGCCATTTTTTGTTTTGGGGGGGAATTGACTAATTGAGGGAATTTTGAAAAGAAAAAAAAGAAATTTTAGAGAGTCTCTTGTGATGGATTGTTGGCATGCAAATATAATTGTTTTTGTTTATGAAAGAAAATAAATATTAGTTTAGTGTTAAATAATAATTAATTTTATTATTAAAGTTGAAGATAATTGCGAATAATAAATTTAACAAAAGAAAATTTTATTGGTGTTTACAGCCCTCGTGTCAATCCAAAAAGTTCATTCAGAAACCGTCAGGATTCGTAAACCAAACTGTCAACAGTACAAAGCAACTCCTCACTTCAGTAATTTTTAAAATTTGTGTGTATGTATATCACCATAAAAATAATTTCTAAGAGTAACATAAAAAAACTCCCCTAACATAGGGCTGATAAATTAAAAAAATTTTTTTATTTAAAAATTAAAACAAATAAAAACATAAAAAGACTAAAAAGACACAAAAAAATTGGACATTTAAATAAAAGACGTGGGAAATTTAAAAAATGGGGAAAAACAAGAAACATAGAAAATGGATAGTTGATTAATGGATGGATATATATTGACTTAAAAAAAAGAAAAGGAAATTTTATTTAATTTATTTTGAATTAAATAAATTAAAAAAATATTTTATTTATTAAAATAATACGAAGAAAAAGAATTTCCTTTTTTAATTAGAGTTGTTGGGTTTTTGGTTAATTTTTAGGAAATTTTGTAAATAACAGAAAGATCCCGAATTCGCCGTTTCGGCCTGGTACTGAACCGATAATACATCCAATTTTCAATATTTAAAAATCAGAAAATACATCGTTCAAAAACAAGTTTCTATCTTGGTTTGAGTCTTCAGGAATAATTAATTCTAATTTTCATTCCATAGTTAACACTTTTCATTATTCTCTTCAGTTTGTTGGCATTTTCTAGGAAAATTTTCAGAATTTCATCAATATTTTGAATTTTCATTTTTTAAAAATCTAAAATACTAAAAAATTTCAACTTTCAACAATTAAATCCTCGATTTTTTGAAGTTTTCATTTTTATTAGGTATTTTTGCATTTTTCCGTCGTATTTTTATAAACCTTAATATTTAATTATTACAAATTTTTAATTAAAAAATAAATTTTTAATTTAAAATTAATTTTAATAAAATAATAAAATGTTTTTATTTTTAGAAGATTCACTTTTTCCCTTTCACAATCAAGTAATTATTAAACAATATATACTTTTGTTCTATAAATCTTTATTAAATTATTACACCGTCAAACATCTAAAAAATAAAATAATTAGGTCTTTTTACCCAAAAATATTTTTTTAATTAAAAAAATTGTTTAATCGTCCTTGAAAAAAAACAAAAATAATGGATAAATTAATGTAGAAAAAAAAATAAAAAAATAATTTGATTGTGGAACCGTCATTCCTCTCCGTAATCTCCTTCCCCTTTTTCTTCTTTATACAAAAATTAACGAGTTAAATGAATCAAAGGGCGAATACATACATTTGTTTCTTTCTGCTCTCCTTCCCTTCATCTTCCAAAAATAACCAAATAAAATAAAAAGAGAAATGGCCGAAATAAAAATAATTTTGGAGGAAAAGCACTGCTGATCACACACTGTGCGGTTTACTTATTAGCTTGAACCAAGAAAGGGAACTGAAAAACAAAAAACTTGTTTTTCCTCTTGTTTTTTTTGCTTCATTTATTCTTAAAAAAGGCCGGGGTCATTTTTGTTTTGTTTTTTTCATTTTATGGCTTCAGTTGTTCGGTCGTTACTTTATATACTAGTTGTTGTTGGCCAATTTATCATGCACAAATGAGCTTATTTTCTTTGAACAACCGCTAAAACACTTCAATATAAGCTTTACAATTTGAGTAATTCAAAGCTCATAATCAGTTATTTTTGCTTTATTTCCTTCTAATTTAATGTATAAAACATGTTTTTTTCTTCCTTAAAAGCTCCAAAGCCTTTAGAAGGAGATTACCTCGATATACTCTATTAAGCACGATTTAATAAATTTATAAGGATGGATTATTTTTGTATAACATATCTCAGATAAATAATACACAAAAAAAGTTTTTATGAGACATGATGAAATTTTCAAATTACTTCTTCAATCTTTTAAACTAAATATTATTCAAATATCCATAATCAGGGATGGGTCGGGTTGAGAAAAAAGTTGGGTCGGGTTTCGGATCGGGTTTCCAAATTTTCTTCGGATCGGGTTTCGGGTCGAAAAAAAGACCAGGTTTCGGGTAACACGGCCCATCCCTAATTATAATATTATTATCCTAATTATAATATTATAATTAATAATTTAAATTTTAATCTCAACACCGAGACTAACAAAAAATTTTTAAATTATAATTTATTTAAATAAATTTATAGAGATATCCCTTCCACCTAAAAATGGTGGACGAAACTAAGGAAGCTGCCAGAAAAGAATGTGAATCACTTAGAGCATTAGCATTCTTTGGTGTTTGTCTCAGTACAGTTGCAATGCTTGTATCAGTTATTTCCATTCCTCTTTGCTATCAAAATGGCAAGAATTTAATAAAAAAAAGTTTAAAATGGAAATATTTTTTGCTTTCAGTGCAACGTCAAGCTTCTCTAGGCCAAAATGAATTAGATTTTTGTAGAGGACGATCAAGCAATATTATGCATGAAGTTAGCAGAACTCAAGGGATAATCTCAATTCTAAGTGTTATTGATGGAGGCAAAATTAGGCAATCCCGTAAAGCCGGATTTTCTTCTAACAACTCGAAGGCTAGAGCTTCAGCTTCGAGGATAAGGCGTGTAGGGAATGCTTATGGAGGAGTTGATAATGCAGTTACGAGTGGAGGAGGCGGAGGTTGTTGCGGCTGTGGTGTTTCGCCTCCAGGTCCCCCTGGACCTGTTGGACCGCCTGGAACGCCGGGAGATGATGTGAGATATATTTGTTTAAATTAGTATTTAGAAATTAAATTTAGGGTACGCCTGGATATCCCGGAGAGAAGGGTGAAGATGGTTAGTTTTGATTAATTTAAAAAATTAAATAAAATTTAATTTTCACAGCCCCACCACCAGCACCACCTGCCTATTCATTTGAGCCGTGTCAGGAATGTGAACGTGCACAAGATGGTCATCCAGGCTATCCTGGACCACCGGGACCGAGTGGTAAATCTTAAAATTATTTCTAAAATTTTTTAGAGATCTATTAATTTTAACTATAATTTTAAAGGACAACCTGGACAGCCTGGATCGCCAGGTCCTGATGGACATCCTGGACCTCCAGGACCGATTGGCCCTCCTGGACCTTCGGGACAGGTTTTGTAAAAAGATTATTTAGTTAACAAAATTTATAACATTTAGCCTGGAAGCCCTGGAGAACCAGGTCAACCTGGAACACCTGGAACTCTCAGCGAAGGTAAGTACTCTTCATATAATTATTTTTCTGATTTTATATTTAAATATATTCTAGGTCGTCCAGTAGTGGGACCACCAGGACCTCCAGGGCAAAGTGGTCAACCAGGCTCTGATGGCTATCCTGGAACACCTGGAAATGATGGACAGCCAGGTTTGTTTTCAATTGAAGATTTCAGTTTGTAAAAATTATATTTAAAGGTCAGCCCGGTCCAGTGGGTGATCAAGGACCTCCAGGAACTCCTGGAACACCTGGCCAGCCTGGAACACCTGGATTACCAGGAGATAAAGGACCTAAAGGCTCATGCGTAAGTTTAAATATTAAAAATTCCTAATAAAAAATTATATAAAAATTAATTTTTAGGATCATTGCCCACAACCTAGAACAGCACCCGGTTATTAAATTAGGATTTTTAAATGAAAAGAAATGTATATGAATTTAAATAGAAGGGAAAATGTTAAATTTTATATTTAGTTTTTCCCGTTATTTTTAATTGTTTTTTTTTGTATTTTTTATTAAAATAAAGAAAATTAGAAATTTTTTCAGATAAAGAAAAGAGAAGATAAACTAAAAAAAATACCTATGTTAAAATTTTTTAAATTATCTTTTGAAGGAATTTACTTTTTAAATTACTTCAAATAATTCTAAAATTTTCTATTTTTCTAGTAGTAAATGTTTATTTAAAATATTTATTTACCAATTTAACTAACAAACATTTTAAATATGGGATAAATTGCACTTTTATTAAATTGCCACGAATATAGTCAATATTATTATTTTTTTCTCTTTTAAATTCCGACTCCACTATTACGACTAGATTAATTTAAATTGTGAAATTATTTAAATTATTCAATTAAAATGTTTGTTTATAATGAAAAATATGTTAAAAACTAATTAAAACATTCCAAATATTTAGTTAAAGACGCTAAAAACAAAAAGATAAGTTTGTAGATTTAAACATTTTTTCACTTAATCGAAAACTAAAATCTTTTTTTTTGTTCGGTTCGGTTTGAAACTGGCTGCCCTATTAAAAAATTCTGTGGTTTTCATAATCATAACCGGACTTGTACTGAGCGAGTAAATGAGGTTATGATTATTTATTTGTTCTGATTAGGATACTCCCACATAGAAGCTACCTCAGTTTAACTCTCTACGCGGAGGGTGAAAAATAGAAGCGCATGCGCTTATATTGGAAAAAATACGGTAATTTAAATTGAGGTATCGTGTTTCTACATGTGAAGTTCGAATTTTTAGGTTTCAAATGATTAGTAAATTAATTATTCTTTTACATTTAATTATTTTATTAAATATTCAATGCTTCGGAAAGAATGTTCCTGTAGGAGTGAAAATCAGAGATGATTGGAAAGGAAAAAGAGAATTTATTTATTTAAAAAATGTTGAAATAGAGAAGCGTTTTGGATTGAAAAAAATTAAAGAAGGGAATAAATATTATAGCCTTAAGCATAATATAGAGGATTTTTCGTGTCCAATTAACTTTGATCTTGATAAAAATATTTTTGATACTTCAATAAGAAATAAATCGAGATATGGGTCATCTGTTCAACTAAAAAGGAAAATTGTAATTGAGATTGAAAATAATCAGATTATTCAAAATATTTTACCTGAATTTAAAAAACGGGTATTTTATTTAATTAGAGTAAAATTAGAGTCCGACATTTGAAAAATGACGGATTCGGCTTTCCGGATTTTAAATTTTTTAGTCCGGACCGGATTTTCCAAATCAAAATCCGGAAGATCCGGATTTTTTGACCCGTACCCGGATCTGGATTTTCAAAAAAATTCTTTCTAAAAATTTCGCAAAAAATGTCCGAGTGTAAATTAAAACAAGGGTTTTTGAAGGAGATCAGGAGGGATATCGCTTGAAGAAAAAATCTGCTCACGGCGAAAACATCTGCTCACATTTCTCTCTTATATTGTAAATTATACCCATTACTTACGTATATTAATTCTTTTAAGATTCTCCAAAATAATAATTTTGATAAAACGAATAATAAATGTTATGAAACTTGTATATTAGATGAGAATTTAGATAACATAAAAAATTTCAAAGATTTGAACTCAATAAAGGAAAATTATGAAAACAAACTTTTATCAAGTTATTGGTCAGAAATTAATTTAATTGCATATAAAATTGAATTATTAAAAAAACAAAAAGTTGAATATTCGAAAGAAGAAAACAAAATTGTTTATATTGGCAATAAAATAAGTAAATTTTTGTTTTTGATTTTGTTTCTATTTTGAGTGTGATATGGGGATCCAACTTTTGAGATAAAGTAAACAAAGACTTAGATAAAAAAGGTACACAGAGGATCTACTTTTATAAAACCAAGCTAATCTATAAATGTTTTTAACAAAATTATGTAAATGAAGTAAAACTAAGGAATTGGCCATAAACATATTGGAGCCAGGGATGAGCGCAAGAGACAATCTCAAAAAGCGCAAAACGCAATGCGCTCATCCCTGATTGGAGCCGTAACTTTTCAAATGGGAGATTTTAATGTTATTTTTTTTTTACTTCGTTTGTGTTAGAATGTTCTCAAAAAACGAATAGTTGAGAGAAAAATTCATGAATGTTGAGAACTTGGAAACTTTTTTTTGAAAACTCCAACTGCGGCTCTAGAGAGTTGTGTCGAAATTGAATTTTTTTTTCATAATCCTAATTTGTAATTACGACGCAACTCTGACCTCTATGAAATCCCTAGTAATTAATAAATATTCTTAATTACATATTATAGATGAAATTATTGAAAGAGAAGGACGGTATTGTTTTAATTGTGGAGGTAAGCAAACCATACAATGGTATAACTATTTAAATGAAGAAAATCTGTGCAAATTATGTTTCGCCTATAGACATATGTATAATGGAAAGTTTAGACCAAAAGAATTATGGGTTAAAAATAAAAAGGTTATCCAAAAATTATTTAAAAATAATTCTAAAATTGAATTTTAAAAATTAAATATACTTTTTTTTTAGCAAATTCCAATCAAACAAAATCGTCAATGTTATATTTGTAAATCCACAAAAAAAGTTAACTATCGTGAGACGGAATCTAAAAAACATTTATGTATTATTTGTTACCATAAACAATATTATAAAAAGAAAACAAATAAAAATTTAAAAGAAAAGGAATCGAATAAATGAATAGAGAAAATTCAGACATTAATGAAAAATCTTGAAAAAATTTGAGGAAAATCTGAGGAGAATATACAAAATTAGTTACAGTCGGACCTCTCTCTTTTACATAACCCAAATAATAGAAGGTTATGTAAGGTTAAAAGATACATTCATTTTTAGATTTTGGCCCAGCGACACCTCCGAAATTATCTAATCTTTCTTAAATTTTAAGCTCCAATGGTGTCAGTAAAATTACGAATCTTCCTTTTAAACACAAATAGTCCAATCACTAACATTTACTCTATTAATTTTAAAGCATTTTTTAAAAACTTTTTTTTCAAATTTTTCTCTAAAATTGTTTAAACAAAAATTTATTTCTAAAATTTCTTTTATATTTTTCCATTTTCTTTTCCATTTCCATCCATTTCTGTTGGTATATTTAATGGAACAAGTCTTCGATAACATAAAAGCCAAAAGAGAATCATTATACCAACTTCAATGGATTCCATTATCCAAATTGTTCTTGGCCCGTATGTTCGATAAAGATAACTTTAAATAATTTCTGAAATTTTATATTAAAAAGTTATAGAGTTTGTGAAAGACACATAAAGGTAACCTCGATTTCTATAAACGAAATTAGCAAAAACTGTGAAAGTAGAAAACATACCTAATTTCTTTTTGCGCATTAGGCAAATTTATTTAATTTTCAATGGCCAAAACTTCAAAATTCATTCCTTTTTACCGCCAAAAATCAATTTTTTGTAAAAGTTTAAAGTTGAAAATAGAAAATCATTTACAAAGTTCAAAATAAAGATCGAAAGAGAAATCTCGAAAATCGAAATTTCGAAACAAATCTTATGAAATATACCTCCCTTGTTTTTAAAATTTGCACTTTTAATAAATTGCTTGCCGCGAATATGATTAGTCAATAATATTTATTACAATGCCCTTAGATTTATTTAAAATTATAAAGCTTTATAAAACTATTTAATAAATTAGTTAAAAACTCTAAACATTATTCCCATTCAGGAATAAATAATTGGTTAAAACTTTTAGTTAAAGACGCTAAAACCAAAAAGATAAGGTTGATTATTTAGAAAGAAAATTTCTCTTTTTATTCAAAACCGTCAATAACACAAGGTTTTTCTAAACGAACTTTTTAACATTTAAATCTATTTTAAAAATATTTTTTAACCTAAACGGGTAGTTGATGTAATATTTTTTATTTGTTCCGATCAGGGGTGGGCGCAAGAGGCAATCGCAAAAAACGCAAGACGCAATGCGCCCACCCCTGGTTCTGATTAGGGAAAATATCGAGGTGTAAATTCTTCAAATAGACAGATTTCCTTGCAGTCAACCCTCGAGGGTGAAGAATTGTACTTTAAAGTGATTTAACCTTAAATCGGGGGTATACTAGATAGATCCCACTATGGGTGGGCACAAGAAAACAATTGGCAAAAACGCAAGTCCATCCCTGGACCTAACCAATAAACTTATCTTAAATTGAGGTATACAACATTTGCCTTTTTCTACAAGTGAGGGACTATTGTATATTTAATTTTCAGATGTTTAGTAAATTTGTTGGGTTTCTTCTACATTTAATTATTTTATTAAATATTCAATGTGCCGGAAAACAGATTCCTGTAGAAGTTAAAATTAAAGAGGATTGGCAAGGAAAAAGAGAATTTATTTATTTAAAAAATGTTGAAATAGAGAAGCGTTTTGGATTGAAAAAAATTGAGAAGGCAAATAATAATTATTGTAGTCTTAAGTATAATATAAAGGATTTTTTGTGCCCAATTAACTTTGACTTTGATAAAAATACTTTTGATACTTCAATAAGTAATAGATCGAGATATAGCCCATTTGTTCAATTAAAAAGGAAAATAGTGATTGAAATTGCAAATAATCAGATTATTCAAAATATTTTGCCTGAATTTGAAAAACGGGTATTTTATAAAATTATTTTTTCAATAAGGATATGTAGGACCTGTAGATGTCCAGCTCTAGTCCCCCATGTCCGCAAAAACATTCTCCCTTATAAATATGTATGTATACTTGAATAGAAGTTAATATAATTTTATTTTAAGATGCTCCGAAATAATAATTTTGTTAAAAAGAATAACAAATGTTATGAAACTTGTATATTAGATGAGAATTCAGAAAATATAAAAAATTTCAAAGATTTGAACTCAATAAAGGAAAATTATGAAAACAAACTTTTATCAAGTTATTGGACAGAAATTAATTTAATTGCATATAAAATTGAATTATTAAAAAAACAAAAAGTTGAATATTCGAAAGGAGAAAACAAAAGAATTTTTTATATTGGCAATAAAATAAGTAAATTTTTATTTTTGATTCTTTTAAGTGTGATGTGTAATTCATGAATCACTCTTTGAGATAATCTCCATTAAAGTAAACAAAAACTTAAATATAAAAGATACACAGAAGGATCTAATTTTATAAAGAACAAGCTGATAAAGGTCTGCCATCGAGAAAATGATAAGTACAAAAAGTGGTAGTGGGAATATTTTCTAATTATAAGGACGATACGAAAAATTTTTTGTGCCGCAGGCGCAAAAAATTTAAATATTTTATGGTTAAATTTAATTCTTTAACGAAAAAAGTCTATCTGTAAATACGGGTGATTTGTAAGTACTGTATTTCCAAAATAAGTACTTAATTATTATAGATGAAATTATTGAAAGAAAAGAACGGCATTGTTTTAATTGTGGGGAGAAGCAAACCATACAATGGTATAACTATTTAAATGAACAAAATCTGTGCAAATTATGTTTCACAGCTTTCACCTATAGAAATGATAATAATGGAAAGTTTAGACCAAAAGAATCATGGACTAAAAATAAAAAGGTTGCCAAAAATTATTTAAAAATAATTCTAAAATTGAATTCTAGATTTTAGAATTATTTCTCCAAAATAAACAATTAAAATACTTTCTTTTTTAGCAAATTCCAATCAAACAAAATCGTCAGTGTTATATTTGCGGATCGACAAAAATAGTTAACTACCGTGATTCAGAATCTGGAAACCATTTATGTACTTCCTGTTACAAGAAACAACATCATAAAAAGAAAAAAGATAAAAATTTAAAAGAAAAGGACACAAATAAATAAAGAAAATTCAGACAATAACGAAAAAATCTGAGGAAAAAACACGAAAACAAAAATAATCAAGCATACTCACCTTCATCTGTTCACTAAATTTTAAGCATCTTATTTTTAACATTTTTAATCGTCTATCAAATAAACAAAAACATTTTCTCAATAATTTTTTAAACAAAAATTTATTTCTAAAATTTCTTTTATATTTTTCCATTTTCTTTTCCATTTCCATCCATTTCTGTTGGTATATTTAATGGAACAAGTCTTCGATAACATAAAAGCCAAAAGAGAATCATTATACCAACTTCAATGGATTCCATTATCCAAATAGTTCTTGGCCCGTATGTTCGATAAAGATAACTTTAAATAATATTAGATAATAGTATAATGAATATAGGTAGTATCTAAAAATTTCTGAGTTATAAGCAGTCTACGCTTCAAAACTCGAAAGGTTTCTTGACGGTTCCTAATTTTTGATGGTTCCACGTTTCTGAAATCCGAATCCGGTTTTGTAAGCGCATTATCTAGAACAAATTCCTTAAACCAGTAAGATATTGACTATAGATATAGCTTTTTGATATTTTCCACTAATAGCCCACAAAAAATTTTCTGCGCCGCTACTTTTTATTTTGAAGATATCTCAATCAAAATATATAACCAACCCAATAACGAGGGGCCCAGTCATTCTTCCCATTCCTCCAAACATTTCAAGTATTCCTTGTTGTGTTCCTTGCATTCTCGGTCCAATAATTCGAGAGAATAAAGTATTCATTGTAACATTAATATTTGGAAAACTTAGTCCAATAAAAATAATTATAGAGAAATAATAGACCCATATATTTATTTGTTTTAAATCTAAACACCAATTCATTGAACGCCAATCACACCCTAATGCTGTTGAAGCGTTTCTGTGAACTTTATAAAAAAAATTTTTTTTTGCTTAATTTTTGGAAAAATCAAACATTTTTGGTCATCAAATAGTTGAACGTTTTCGGATAGAAAAGGCCATGAATGAGTAAAAAGGTGAAAAAGAAGGAGTCCAATAAGTGAAAATAAGCAGACTACACGATCATTTACTCTTAATTTTAAAAGAATTTTTTATCAAAATTAAAAAATACCTAATTTAAACTAAAATATTAAATCGGACTTTACTATAAGATACACTCTCAGGGTGAAAAGCTGGGGATCTTATAATGCAGTGTATCTTGGAACTAAATTTAGAAAAACATATCCCAAATAGTGGTTACTTAGTATTCATATCTTATAGAGCAGGTCGGCAGTATTCTCAAGTAATACCTTCATTAATAAAAAATGTCGGCCTTTTGGCTGAATAATTTGGAACGTAAAATATTTTTACATACTTTTAATAGGACTAAAAAGCCTCAGAAACTACCAAATTTACAAATATTTCTATCAGAGAACAAACAAACTTTTCACCCAAATTAAAAACAATATAACAAATATAAGTGCTTAAAGCCAAAAGGCCACGAATTGAGTGAGCTATAGCTTCCCAAAAAACAACATCTGTAGGTGACCACATAAACATCATCATTGCAAATTCTGTCCCAATACTTTAAAGGATTTTCTTATAATTATTGAAAAAAATTTATTTTCAAACGTTTCAATATTCGTAAAAATAAAGAATTGGGTAAATCTAATGGCATAACAAGCTGCTACAGCCAAACGGTCATATGGAGGTAATTTTGGGAGATTCAAATTTTCCTTGTCCGATTTGCGTTTTAATACTCCAACATAACTTTCTTTGAACCAGAAAATCTTTAAAGAAAAAATTTTTTATTTAAATTTAAAAATAAAATTAAAGAAAAAAATTTTTCGAAGATTGTTGGCATAAAATCTATAAAAGTAATCTAATAAATTTGGAGTTCTGGTTTCTAAACGACTCGAAAACCCGAAGATTTCCGGTTCTATTTATCGGTTCATATTCTAAATTCAGAAATTAATTTTCGAAGTTATTTAAATAATGATCATCTGCGAACGTTAAATACACAATTGATGTTGAATAATTAATTTTAAATTATAATGAGGGGATATTTTAAATTAAGGATAGTCTCTTTACAGATTTAAAAAAACGCTTATCTTAAAAAAAAGTATATCTGATATTGAGTGTACATTATACTTAAGGAGGTCTGACTGTATTCAGAAATGATTTTACAACTTTATTTGTATTTTAGGTGTTTTTAATTTAAAAAAGTATTTTTTAATTATTCCAACCTGTAAAAATAAAAGAAAAATATTAACAACAGATGCAGCCAAAGCTGGTGCAGTAAACATAGAAATATTCAAACAATATTTAGACAAACCAAAAATATCTAAACAAATAGGATATCCGGGATATCCAATCCAAGTAAAAAGCATTTGGAATGCTGAAAATTCAAAACTTAAAAAGATTTTCTATTTCCCTCTCTACCAGGCCCAATTGTAGAGCCTAAAGCCATTCCTCCAGTTATAAAAGCTGTAGCTCTTGATCTGTCTTTGTTTATGGATGCTGATGAGGCAAATGATTTTAATAGGCCAACTTGTGCTTAAAAATATTTTTTGAATTTTTCAAGTTTGAAACAAAGAGAATATAGGGGATGAATAATATAGGGGATGAATTCACTGATCCAACCCTCAAGAAAATTATTAAAATATTTTAATTACCCCATCCAATACCAGCCGTAAATCTAGAGGCAAGCATCACATATCTTGACATACTCATTGGAAATAATTCAACTAGACAATACAGAAAATTGCCTAAAAACATTAAAAAATTGCATATCATTCTGAAATTGAAAAGAAAAACTTTCAAAATTATTTAATTAAAAATACAAGGGCGGTTTAAGCTTTTCAATTCGAGTAGACCAAAATCCAAGTAATGGAGAGGCAACAATTTGTGAAAGAGAATACATTGCTATTATTGCACCAAAAAAGGTGACTGTAACTGAATCGTCCAACTAAGAAATTAAATTTAAAATAGATCAACTACAAAATTTAATTTAAAATAGATTTTGTTAACTATCAAAAGTTTAGTAATGTCTAATTAGTGTGTAAGGCCGGAAAGCTCCCATCCGGCATAATTGATAAAATACAACAAGAGACCGGACCGAGACGAGATCTCGATCGAAAATCTTTGTTATCGAGATACAGAAATTTTTTGAGATTTATCGAGAATCGAGATTTATTGAGATCTCGATTTCGATTTTTGTACGACACTCCCAGACCGGCTATAATAACAATCATGTTTTGGAGGACTTTACTTGGGATCAGACATCCATAAAGCCTTATTGACTAAACTATGCGATTCATTTTCTCCTTCAAGGCATAAAAATTGTTTTACAGTTTAAATTTCCCTTCTATAAATTTATTATCCAAAAAAATTTAAAAATAAATACAATTTGCATAAAAGGCCACAAAGAAGTAAAAAACAAAGTAAATTGAACAGAAGCAGTAAATGTAAATAATGCACACAAATAAATTAATCCCCATTCTGTTTTCCGTTCTTCCTCAATTATTATTTTATTAATCCCATTATTATTTACAGAAATTTCGTTATTAATTGGTTGAACTTTGTAAATTCCTTTTGATCCTTTTAATCCCATAAAAGGCATTTTATTTTAGGTGAAAAAATTTTTTTGAAGTTAAAATTAAAGAAAAAATAATTTTGAGATTTTTTTCTTAATTAATTAATAATTAAAATTTTATATTTTAAATTTTATATTGAATGTTTAACCGAACACTTTTATTTTCATTTCTTATCTGATAAAATTTAAACAAAAAACTTCTCATTTTTATTTATGTAAATAATAATAAAAAACTCGTTATAAATTGTTTTTATGTAAAAAATAAAAAATGGCAAAATTCTTAGCTTTAATTACTTTTGCTCTTTATTTTTCAAACAATTAAAGATCGGAAAGAGTTTTGGAACATATTTTCTGTTTTTTGGATTTTTTAAATGTAAAGGAGTTCAGATAGCTTTTCCGATTTTTAATCCAATTCTTTGTGATGATGGTGGAAAACACAATATTAATGGTTATTATACAATTACTGACTGTTAAATCTTCTAAATAAATTTGATACTTAATAAATGGGTACAGTCCAAGTAGGCGCGCGGCCATAACGGCGCAAAGCCATACCTTGCTTCAAGAACTTGGAATCTTAACAAGTATTAAACGACTCCTCTTGTCGAGCTATAGAGATTGGACTAAAATTAATAAGGGCCAGAAATTTTCCAGCAAGTTATGGTTTTGCGACGTTATGGCCGCGCGCCTACTTGGGCGTGTCCCTTAATAAATGATAAGGGTAAGGTTAAGAATTTCAAAAAGAAAATCCCCCTCTTACCCAAACCCCTAAAATTAAATAAAATCATTTTAATTATAAAATATTTATTTTTAAACAATAAAAGATTTATTTAATAAATTTATCATTTACTTTAGAAGCAATAAAATAATAATGAAAAATATTTTATATTTTTGTATTTTATTAAAATTAAAAAAAGACGTCATTGATAAGAGGAAAAGCTTTTTAGTTGATTTTTAAAAAATTAATTTTAAAATGATATTATCGACAAAAAATTTTCTGGAATTTAGTTGAGATGCTTAAATTAGTGGAGATCTTGTAATTTTTATTTATGCAGACGACCCTTTGCTGAGACTAAAATGAGTTATACTTCACTAGGAATGAGCACAGCCTTATTTTAAAAACAAATGGGCGAAATTTGAAATTTATTTTAATCAAGCATTTTAATCAAGCATTTTTTAAATTTTATAATTATTAGGAAAAGCTAAAATTATGATTTTTACTTATAGTATGTAAAAACTCTCTATCTATTGGTATAAAAATTGGAAGGATTAAATGGATATCGGTGAATTAAGGAGGATTTTATTTGGAGGATATGGTGAAATTGAAAGATCAATTTCCCTCTGGCATACAATCAGTCAATGAAGGATTAAATTTTTATTCAGAACGTTCAAACGGATCTTTGAAATTGGACATTTGAAGCTTTTCTTCGCTTTTCTTATATATTTATATGTCATATTTCCTCAATCCTTCATTGACTGATTGTATTCCACAAGAAAAATAAAGTCCAAATTGCGCTCTCAAAATATTTCTAAGTTTTGGAAATCGGATCAGAATTAACAGACAAATACATATGTATCAGGGGTGGGCCGAGTCCCAAAAAATACGAGACACGAGATTCACGAGATACGAGATTCTCAAAAAAATACGAGAACGAGATAAAACGAGATACGAGATCTCTCAAAAAATACGAGATTTCACGAGATACGAGACCACGAGATACGAGATATTAAGTATTTTTTCAAAATTTTTCATACATAAAATTGTAAGGCCGAAAATATAAGGGTTTGAATGGATAATGATTATAGCTGGATTATGAAGGATATTGGTGATTTGGTGGACCAAGGGGATTTACTGAGATATCGGGGATTACGGAGAATATCATGGGATCTGGAGGGATCAAGGAGCCCCCCCCCCCCCCAAATACGTTTACCCCCTGTATCTGTACGTTTACCCCCTGTACCCAAATACGTTTACCCCCTGTATCTGTTTATGTAAAAATCACTTCAAATCCCTTATTATCCCGAAATCTATAAGCATTAAATATTAAAATCCTGAAATTCTGATGGATCCTGTAAGATCTCTATCGAAATTGATGGATTACCAGATATCCCTCCGAATCCCCATATCTTTTTAAATTCACCTCAATACCAGCAAATCGCCGGATATTCTTCTATCCCTTCAGGTCCACCGATATTTCCCGCTTGACCAACTTTATTCCTCTTCCTATTTTAGCGCCTCAGACAAAATTCATGAGAATTTGGAAGACATGAAGACAAATTTCTTCCTTTTTCAGCGCCGCATGCGAAAATTTTGAGAATTTTGGAAGGACTAAAAGCCAGATTTCCCAGATTTCTTCCTTTTTTAGCGCCGCAGGCGAAAATTTTTAGAATTTCACAATTTATCCACTCCAGTTTCTTTCTTTGAATAGTCCCAAATTTTTGACATTTTTTTCTAAAATAGGTTGAAAATATCTCGTGTCTCGTGGCAAAATACGAGATACGAGACACGAGATACGAGACCTCTAAAAAACACGAGATTTCACGAGATACGAGACACGAGATACGAGACTCAGCCCACCCCTGATATGTATATACTAGCCTTTCCAATTCCCATTTAAAAAATAAATTTACGTTAATTTCATTTCTTTGTTCTTCCATCGCTTCCCGGCATATATCTTGTCGTATATATCCAACATCTAAAATCCTTTTCAAATTATTTTTAAATATTTTGACAAACTATTTAAAAATAGTTTGTCAAACTATTTTTAATTTTAAAAAGCGAACGGCGAAAGACAAAAGACGGAATACTAAACCTACACAAATCCCTCGATATACTCTTAATCCCCCAGATACACAATATCCCTCTTAAACCATAAATCCCTGTTAATCTCTTAATCCTCTGTTTTAATGCTCAAATCCATGATATCCCTTTGTAATCCCTCATCATCAGATATCTCTTAATCCTTCAGAGTTTAACTTGTGAAAATTCCAATTAAAAATCCCGCTAATTGGGAAAAATTCACGGGATTTCGGAACGGGATTGAGTTTAAAAATGTTGAGCAGGACGGTATCCGTTGTCTCGTCCCATGTTGACTCTAGCCATAACCTCCTTTTTATAATAACATCCAAAATAGACAATTAAAAAGAAAAACAAACTTTTCTACAGTTTAGTATACTAAACTGTAGAAAAGTTTGTTTTTCTTTTTAATTGTCTATTTTGGATGTTATTATAAAAAGGAGGTTATGGCTAGAGTCAACATGGGACGAGACAACGGATACCGTCCTGCTCAACATTTTTAAACTCAATCCCGTTCCGAAATCCCGTGAATTTTTCCCAATTAGCGGGATTTTTAATTGGAATTTTCACAAGTTAAACTCTGAAGGATTAAGAGATATCTGATGATGAGGGATTACAAAGGGATATCATGGATTTGAGCATTAAAACAGAGGATTAAGAGATTAACAGGGATTTATGGTTTAAGAGGGATATTGTGTATCTGGGGGATTAAGAGTATATCGAGGGATTTGTGTAGGTTTAGTATTCCGTCTTTTGTCTTTCGCCGTTCGCTTTTTAAAATCACCTTCGGCACACCCATGATAGTATAGTATAACTTTCAAATTTTTTTAGATTATAAAACTAACTCCAATAAAGATAATAAAACTTGCTATTGAAACATCTCATTATGCTTTGTCAGAAAATATATTTATTTAGCTGATAATTTAAAAAATTAAAATTAAATAATTTCTAAGCCGCCAAGATCAGTTTCATATCTCAAATTTTATATTTTCCTTATACCAACAATTTTGCCAAAAATAAGAAGCTGGTGGCTTACAAATAGAACCATGGCTTAAAATTAAAAGCTTTGTATTTACTTTTCTAATATTTTTAGAAAATTTATTTGTTTAGCTGGTAATTTTTAGAAAAATTAAAATTACATAAATACTTTCTATTAAAATAAAATCATTTTCATATGTATGGAAACTTAATTTGACTAACACAGCTTTGCTTTTTAAAACGTAAGTTTATGCCATGAAATACAGCTTCTGAAATTATCACAATTAGAGCTCGGGCCGTACCGTACTACGGCCGTATTTATCGGTATTCCGTATCGGTAGTACGGTACGGAATACGGTACGGTACGAAATTCCGCGCTCTAATCACAATACAGGTTCTAGAAAGCAGAGCTGGGTACTTATCGCTATAGGAAAATCTTTTTTTTTGGGGCTTTTCCGTTATGGCGCCTTACATCTAAAAATGTTTTAAAATTCCCATATTTCATTTTTGTCACTAATCAAGCATTGCCATAATAATTTCCGCTTATTTTTATTTAGAAAAAGTATCTATTTATTTTAAAAATGAAAAGAACCTCCATTAAACAATGCAAAGTATGTGGGACAAAAGATAAAGTTTGTTTCCATTATGGTGTTAGTACATGTAGGGCTTGTGGGGCTTTTTTCAGGTATTTTTTTTATTTTGTTTAATTTCAAATAATTTTTTTCTCAAAAGACGTTATCTTGAAAGCGAGAATAAATGTAGATATATTGAATGTAATTATATATGTTTGCAAGAACAATTTTCAAATAAAGGCGAAAAGTCCGAAACAAATTTAGCAGATTGTAAAAAATGTAGACTTGAAAAATGTTTTTCTGTTGGAATGAAAAAATTGGGTTTGTCAAAATATTTAAAAATAATTTGAAAAGGATTTTAGATGTTGGATATATACGACAAGATATATGCCGGGAAGCGATGGAAGAACAAAGAAATGAAATTAACGTAAATTTATTTTTTAAATGGGAATTGGAAAGGCTACTGTAGAATCCTATTCTTCTCAATAAGAAATCCTTTTTAATTTTGTTAATGAGACTTAGATACTCAAATCTGATTAAACTAAATTAAACTGAGTGATCGCGTTTAAAATGGTCTTAAAAATTCTCAATTTTTTAAGCTTTCAAATCCTCCAATTGTCGACACAACCATCAAAGACCTAGAGTTAATAAACCCAATTTTACCAATTATTGAAGCCAAAAAACGTATCATGCATGCATTTAATGATTTGGATGATATATTCCTCAAAGGGCCGATATTTTTTGAAGAAATAATTTTATCTAATTTTAATATTTTTCGTTTAACTGACAATTTCTCGGTAAATTTTGATTTAATTTTTAATGGAAATTTTGTTTTAAAGCCAAATCCAAGACCAATACCTTTTGATGAATTAAAAAGTTGGGAATCTTCACTACAAAATGAAGGAATGCTTAATAGTAGAGCTCAAAAATGCTTTTTAGTTGACAGACTTTTGTGTGTTGGTATAGCTAGATCTTTTCCTGTTTTTGAAAAATTGACTTTATCTGATCAGGTATTGTTACAAGTGAATGAGTAGTTATCTTTGTATTTGACATGCAAATCAGATTTCGTCAGAGAGTTCCGAATTAATCCCGTCCACTTTTATGATATATTTTGAAAGGATTCCGCCTTTAACTACATACATATGTATATTTACTAAAATCCCCGACCCGAAACCCGCCACGAAACAATTTGGAAATTGTTTTTATTAGGTGCAATTCTACTATACATATACTACCTATTTATAAGGCAGGGATGTGCCCTTTCGTCCTTCACCGAATTTTTGTCTCTTTTGTTATTTAGTTTTCCGCATTTCATTTTAGCTTTTAAAATTAAGTTCGGCACAAGTCAGGAATAACGGATGTGATAAAACTGATTTAAATGACAAAAGGCGAAAAAGAAAGCTCAATTAATTTTTATAAAATAGGTTGCACATCTAAGACAGGCCTACAATGTGTTTGTTTCATTTACAAGCTCCTACTTAGCTTGGGAATTAGGTTCTGAAACTTGGACACGTAAAGATGGTGTTATGCCTGCTCTCGGTATTATGAAGAATGATGTATTCTTACAAGATGACAAGTAAATAAATTTTTATTAAGAAAATTCTAAAGCAATTTTCAAGAAAATTTTTATTGAGAAAATATGAAAAATATTTTTTTAATTTTTAGAATATTGAAATGGTCAGATTACTCATTTACCAAATCTGTTGGCTACTTTAAACGTGCTGCATTAACAAAAATTGAATTTGCTTTGTTAATAGCTATTATTTTTACTAAATCAAGTAAGAAGTTTAATTTGTAAAGGCGAAAACCGTATATGCTCAAATAATTACCCCCTCTCTAATAATTACCCCCTTCGGCGATATATCACTCCAAATCCACCCTTATCAAAGTGAATCCCCGAATTCTCTTATTCCTTAGCATCCACGATATCCAACTAAAACATTCTTGGCCCCTATATATAATCTCTTAAATCTCTTAAAATTCCGCTAATCTCCGCTAATCTCGCTAAATCTCTTAAAATTCCCTTTAGCTCTTCAAGCGAAAATTTAAAAATTTCGGAGATTATAGTCCGGATTTCCTACATTTTAGCATAAAAATCTTTAAAAAATGATAAAAATCTTAAAAACACGCAATCCACAATTGCGGATAGCCCAAGTATTTACACGGCACTTTGACCTTTTTTAAACTTAATTTAAGTAAACCTAACATTTTTTCATATAAAGATGCAACAGACATATCTGTTGAAGGAAAAGAATTACTTTTAGACGAATTTAATAAATACACACAAAATTTACTTCGATATAATCAACAAAGATTAGGTTTAATTGAAGGGGCTCAAAGATTGGCTGAATGTAGTCGACTAATTAGTCGAAGTATTGAAAATGAATATGCACTTAAATTAATGTTTTCTCATCAATTTAAATATTACTCAATGGGTGCAACTTGCTTTAAATTGATAAACTTTTTTGAGAATTTTTTGAATAAAACTGATTAAAAATTAATGATTTTTGTAAATAAAATTTAAATGAAATTTTAATTTTTTAAAAATTACTAGCAATTAAAAGTTATTGAAAATAATTATATTTTATTTTGCGGTTAATATTTATTCATCACGCTAAGTATTTTCCAATGAGTTACCTATCTAACTTTAAATGCTCAGATTTTTTTAAAAATTTTTGGAAAGAAGTGATTAAAAATGAATGATTTTTAATAAAATTTTTAATTTTAACTAGCAAATTTTTGTCAAAAGTCATAATTAAAAGCTCAATCTTAGCTATACAGATTATCGGGTTTGATCAACCCTAGTAATTATTTAGTAAAAATAAATATTTCTCATTTTTCAGATGAGAAATATTTTAAGTGCTGAAATATGAAATATTGGGAAATTTTTTAAATTCAATATTCAGTCTATGAGTACATAAATAAATTCACTTTCTTAATGGCAACGCTAGCAGAATTTTGGAAATATAACAAAGTAGTAGATTAAAAATTATTTTGAATTGGATATGAGGCGCCTAGAATGAGACTTGCCCAATGAAATAGGTACTTGTTTTTAATTAGGTATTTCGGTTTCTAAATTGACATTTTTGCTAAATCGAAAGTAAAAAATTCAGAATAATTTTAAAAATTGAAAAATAATTTGTAGATGTTTGAGAATTTTTCTAAGCCAAGAAGATATATATTAAACAAAAATATATAAACAAAAATATTTTTATTTAGTAATTTAATAGGTATATATTTATCTACTACCACTACTGTCATCATCATCACTGCTTTGATTCTCAATTTCTAATTTTCCAATTCCCGTAGTTCTCCTTCTTTTTCTTCTCTTTCTTCCAATTAATCCTACACCAGGGATAGATCCATCAGGCAGGAAACCGTTAACACCCAATCCCGTTCCTCCAAGTCCCAATCCAGCTCCAAGTGCTGTATTGCCTAATCCGCCAGCTCCTAGACCATCTTTTGGACAAAATTAGATTTGAACTTTTAAGATTGAAATTGCATACCCAATCCACCCAAACCAGCCAATCCACCTCCCAATCCGCCTAGACCGCCTCCAATTCCACCAAGACCGCCCAACCCTCCCAGACCTCCTCCAATTCCACCACCTATTAGACCTGGAGGGCACAGACCTCCAAGTGTTCCTCCAAGTCCTCCAGCAGCGCTAAGCCCTATTGGACAGGCGCAACCACCACCCCCACATCCTCCACAACAACAATCACAACACCCACCTCCACAGCCTCCACCTACACAACTTCCTACTAGACCTTTAAATATTAAAAAAAATATTTAAATTAAAAAACATTATTAAACTCAAAGAATTAGCCCCAATTAATCCGGGAGGGCAAAGACCGCCTAACGAGCCAATTAAATTACTGCATCCATATCCACCACCACAACATCCACAACCACAACAATCACAACAAGATTTAACCAAATTAGTTATTAAAAGAATTAAGGCTACAGATTTTAGCCAAAACATTGGCCACAGAATTATTATTGTTGAGGGACAAAATTTTTGATTTTAACGTTAAATGGGATCAATTGTCATTTAATATGAAGAAGAACATCTCGAAAATTCTTCTTATTTTTTCTTTACTTTCTTTACACTATTCCGATCATCCTCCTTTTTGTTTTCTCATTCAACTAGGTATCTATTGTCTTTTTTTAATTGTTTTATTGCTCAGTGACCAACCTTTGTATTGTATTACATATTTATTTATTTTATATGTAGTTATTGTTTCTTTTTTTAATCACAAAAAGACTAGATAAACACAAAAATCCTTTGTTTCCTTGTTTACACTTTCCTTTACTCAATCTTCCGTTCTCGAATTAATTCTGTTACTTCAAAGAACAAATAAAACTTTAAAAACTAGTAAAGAAAAGGTTGTTTTACTTGCCTTCATTTTTCGACAAGTTGATATTTAAAATTTTATGAAAATTGGGTAAAAAAGGTAGAGTTGTATACCGTATTTTTTCGATTAATTACCTTGGGGAATTATTTTTTCAACCCTTCCTTGGCATGGGGAATTAATCGAGGGAGGGGAATTAATCGAGAAAATACGGTAGGTAACTTTTTGTTCCTCAATGACGTTGGATCATAATTTCGTTAATATTTACCTTACTCTTTTTTACATTAAATTTTATTTTATATTGTTGAATAAAAATGACAAAACTAAAAAAAACTAATTTTTTAAATTTAAAACAAACTTTTAATTTAAAGCAATTTCGAACTAAATTTTTTTGCATTTTTTACGAACTCTATAACTTTTTAATATAAAATTTCAGAAAATATTTAAAGTTATCTTTATCGAACATACGGGCCAAGAACAATTTGGATAATGGAATCCATTGAAGTTGGTATAATGATTCTCTTTTGGCTTTTATGTTATCGAAGACTTGTTCCATTAAATATACCAACAGAAATGGATGAAAATGGAAAAGAAAATGGAAAAATATAAAAGAAATTTTAGAAATAAATTTTTGTTTAAATATCTTATTAAGAGAATATTTGTTTAGATAATTAAAAATATTTTTAAAAAATATAGTAAATATTAGATAATGGAAAGTATGTAATTGTTGTTATTTCGGAACTTAATTTTTTTCTTTTGGAACTGAAAATATTCTCTTGAAATTTTTTAGAAATTTTCTGAATTGTCTCTCTTTATTTATTCGATTCCTTTTCTTTTAAATTTTTATTTGCCTTCTTTTCACGATGTTGTTTCCAGTAACAGGAAGTACATAAATAATTTCCAAATTCTGAATCACGGTAATTAACTATTTTTGTGGATCCACAAATACAACATTGACGATCTTTGATTGGAATTTGCTTAAAAAATATTTGAATTGTTTATTTTTTAGAAAAATAAAAAAAATTAAGTTAATATTTTAAATATTTTTTGGGTAACCTTTTTAGCTCTAAGCAACAATTTTTGTGGTCTAAGCTTTCCTTTATGTCTACGTCTATATGTAAAACACGCCTCGCACAAATATTGTCCTTTTAGATAATTATACCATTGTGAGGTTTGCTTAGCCCAACAATTAAAACAATGCCGTTCTGTTCCGTCATTAATTTCGCCTATAATAATTAAGATAATACTTGGGTGCAAAATTTTCTTTACACCAACCAAAAAAATTTTTTAATGGATTTTAACGAAAAAAACAAAAAATGTTCTTTTATCTTTTCTAATCAGCATAATATCAAAGTAAAATGTTCAGTGAACTTTTTCTAATTGTTTTTCTGGCATTTTCTTATGTACAAATCTAATTTATGTTAGGTGTAGATAAACTTTTGCAACGGAAAAAATGAGTCTGTTTGGGAAACAGAACATATTTTAAAAAGCAATGGCAGTTATTTTTGAAACAAAAGTTTAATAGAAAAAACACTTTTCACTTAATAATAAACTTTTACATCCCAGTGTATCAGGGCATAAAGGAAATTTTTGTAAAACGGCGCCAAAAGGAGAATTTATTATCTTCATTGGGAGTTGTATGTGAAATATTTTGAAATATTTTAAAGTTCCTAGGCTTTCATGGAGGTTTCTTCTTAGCAAAATATTATGATTCAAAATCAAAAATAAAAATTTACTTATTTTGTTGCCAATATAAACAATTTTGTTTTCTTCTTTCGAATATTCAACTTTTTGTTTTTTTAATAATTCAATTTTATATGCAATTAAATTAATTTCTGACCAATAACTTGATAAAAGTTTGTTTTCATAATTTTCCTTTATTGAGTTCAAATCTTTGAAATTTTTTATGTTTTCTAAATTCTCATCTAATATACAAGTTTCATAACATTTATTATCCGCTTCTTTGAAATTATTATTTTGGAGAATCTTAAATAGAACATAAGAAAGAAGAAAAAACAAAATAACTGCCCGAGTGTGTATGTAGTAGAGATTGGAACGAAACAAGGTCAAGTTCAACTCACACAACCCAATGATGAAGGCTTAATATTGGGTATATGTTAAATTGGGGTCCAACTTTTTCCCAATAACTAAAATATATAAAATACCCGTTTTTCAAATTCAGGCAAAATATTTTGAATAATCTGATTATTGGCAATCTCAATTACAATTTTATTTTTTAATTGAACAGATGGACTATATTTAAATCAGTACTTGTTGAAGTCTTAAAAATATTTTTATCAGAGTCAAAGTTGATTGGACACAAAAAATCCTTTATATTATGCTTATGGCTAACATATCTATTATTTATCTTCTCAATTTTTTTCAACACAAAACGCTTCTCTATTTCAACATTTTTTAAATAAATAAATTCTCTTTTCCCCCTCCAATCATCTTTGATTTTCACTCCTACAGGAACAATCCTTCCGGCACATTGAATATTTAATAAAATAATTAAATGTAAAAGATAAAGAATAATGAATTTATTAATCATCTGAAACTTATATATACAACTGAAACTCACTTCTAGAAATGCACCTCCGTCTAAAATGTCTTTTTAATTGTTTGGGCACTGGGTGGTGGGCGATATCTAATCGTTACCTCCTTTTTAGGTTACAATTTTTGAAAGCCTTGATGGTATTTCTACTAGTGAGCTTTTAAAAATAATGTCTATTTTAATAAATAAATATGAAAATGTTTACTTCTCTGATGAGAAGCCTTCGTGCGCCTACTAGGCCTAACTAAATTTACACCTCAATATCTTCCTAATCAGAACAAATAACAAAAAAATATTAATGTTACAAAATATTTCTAAAATACCGTATTTATTCTAATAGAAACACTGTGCTTCTATTTTTCAACCCTTCAATTTTTGTGCTTATATTAGAGACTGTGCTTCAAATAGAGACTGTGCTTTTATTTTTCAATCAAGTTTTTTGAAAAATCTGGAAATTTCAGTTATTTTTTCTGTCATAAAACTCCAAAAATAATTATAATTTTTAATCAATTTTGTCGTTCTTCGCCTTCCAAAATTCTCTAAAATTTCGCCTGCGGCGCTGGTCTCACCAATCAGTTCGGATAGCCGAAAGTTGCGATTCGGATTTTGGATCGTGGAGTATGGGACAGACCTCCATTCATTGGGTTTTGATTCTTTTTATTGAGAAAGAACATGGTCGGAGAACTCACTCGAGGAGATAGCTCTCAAGGAGACACTCTATTAATCATCCCCATCCAGAGATGTTTCGAAACAAAAAAAATGGATAATTCGTCGAGACACTCTATTTTTCTCATTTCTTTTCTCTCGTACCCATTTTGCCAATTCCTCGTCAAGATGACTGTACTTCAGTGATTTTCTCTTTCGAGAATGAGTTGTTTTTTCATTTTCAAAAACGGAAACTACGTCGATTGTTTGTTCTTCTTCTTGAGCGGAAACTACGTCGATTTCTGAATCAGAAGACGTCATTTATTTTCTTAAAAATTAGTATTAATAAGCACTTTAATAATTAACAATAAATTAAGTCACTATTTAAAAAGTTGAGAGATGATGTGCTTATATTAGAGATGTGTTTCAAATAGAGACTGTGCTTCTATTTTTCAACCCCTCCATTTGATGTGCTTATATTAGAGACTGTGCTTCAAATAGAGATGTGTTTCTATTAGAATAAATACGGTAAATTTAATTGTTAAAAGGTTAATAATGAAAAATTTCAAATGTTATTAACGGGTTCGAATAAAAATAAGAATATTTTTGTTTCCGGTTAAGCGAATCATCCTAAATAATCAACCTTAACTTTTTGGTTTTAGCGTCTTTAACTAAAAGTTTTAATCAATTATTTATTCCTAAAGGGGAATTTTTTGAGTTTTTAACTAATTTTTAAAATAATTTTTTAAAGTTTTATAATTTTAAATACATCTAAGGAGATAAATAAATAAATAATTTAAATAAATCTAAGAGATAAACCTATACATATAAATATTATTGACTAATCATATTCGTGGAAAGCAATTTATTAAAAGTGCAAATTTAAAAAAAAAATTTTTTTTATTTATTTTTATATTTCATAAGATTTGTTTTGAACTCTCGATTTTTGAGAGTTTTCTTTTGACCTTTATTTTGAACTTTGTAAGTGCTTTTTCTATTTTCGACTTTCGAAATTTTCCAAAAATTTGGCCATTGAAAATCAAATAAATTTGAGCCTACGGCGCAAAGAAGAAATTATGTATAGTAAACAATTGATAACTCATCCGACGCGGTTCTCCGAGCTGAATCAAGTAGTACAAAAATTACCGAGATTGGTGGATTTTGGACAGTTTATGATAAATTAACTATGAAGCAAAGGGGGGTCGGAATTCTGATTTCCGATTTCCGACGTTTTTTTCCTTCCGATTTCCGAAATTTTGAAAGAATTTCCGAGTTCCACTTTTGAGCCAGTTCCGATTTCCGGCTCTTCCGATTTCCGACACTTCTGACTGTTCCGACCCACCTCTGTTAAGGAGGTATTGAATATATAGAATTCGGCTTGTTATAATGATTCTCTTTTGGCTTTTATGTTATCGAAGACTTATCCCATTAAATATACCAACAGAAATGGATGATGGAAAAATATAAAAGAAATTTTAGTATTAAATAAATTTTAAAAAATTATTGAGAAAAAATTCGTTTATTTGATGGATAGTGAATTACAATTAATAGTGAATTACTACAGGAAGAATCATTCCAGAGCATTGAATATTTAATAAAATAATTAGATGTAAAAGAATAATCATCTGAAATTCTGTGTAAAAGGAATTAAGGAATCCTAAGAGGATGTAGGCCTTCGAGGAGTACAGGAGTGAACTGCTTTTACTTTGCGATTATGCGAAAACTTTAAATAGCAACTTTAACTATTTTTTCAGTGTTTTTAACTAAAAGTTTTAACGAGTTTTTAACGAATTTATAAAATAACCTTTAGTAAAAATTTTTTTATTAAATAAATCCTATGACATGTAATAAATACATATTATCGACTAATCATGTATATTCGTGGCAATCAATTTATTAAAAGTGCAATTTAAAAATAAGTCGGCAAATGGAAATTAAGTAAAGCTGTTTCAAAACTCATCTTTAGTGCGAGAACGGAGTATAACGCCCGACGGTTTTTTAGTTTCTTTGTTAACGTTTGGGTCTTTTTTATATTTCTTGAATTTTCGCTATTTTTAGTGAAATAATTAACTGGAATTTTATACACTTTAACCAAATCTCTGAAAGATACCTTATGCAAACTTTCATTTCGTTTATAGAAATCGAGGTTACCTTGATGTGTCCTTCACAAAATCTTTAACTTTTTAATATAAAATTTCAGAAAATTATTTAAAGTTATCTTTATCGAACATACGGGCCAAGAACAATTTGGATAATGGAATCCATTGAAGTTGGTATAATGATTCTCTTTTGGCTTTTATGTTATCGAAGACTTGTCCCTTTAAATATACCAACAGAAATGGATGAAGATGGAAAAATATAAAAGAAATTTTAGAAATAAATTTTAAAAAATTATTGAGAAAAAATTCGTTTATTTGATGGATAGTTAAAAATATTTTTAAAATATAGTGAACAGATAAAATGGAGTAAATGTTAGTGAATTTGTATCTGTGACTTTTTGTTTAAAAGGAATGGATTTAGAGTAGGGTTGTTGGCGACCGGTTATTAACCGGTACCCCCGGTTTTCGGTTAATCTAAATTTTAGAAACCCGGTTTTCGGTTTTAAGTTTCAGGCAAATACCGGTTTATCTTTGGGGGAATTTTAAATAAAATCCACTTATTTTCACAAATTTCCGGTGCCAACAACCCTGATTTAGAGCATTATACGGATAAAGTAAATTTGGTCTATTGTTTTTGTAAAAGTGTCCGACAGTACCAAATGTCATATTTTCCGCCTTCACATTTTTGTAAAACTTTTCTGAATTCTCTCTATTTATTTATTCGATTCTTTTTTTAAATTTTTAGTTGCTTTCTTCTTTACATATCTCTGTTTGTGGTAACAAGAAATACAAAAATGGCTTTCCGATTCCGAATCGCGGTAGTTAACTTGTCTTGTGGATCCACAAATGTAACATTGACGATTATGTTTGATTGGAATTTGCTAAAGAATGTATATTTGAATTGAAAATTTTTTGGAAAAATAAATAATTAAAAATGTTTAAATCATTTTTTCGACAACCTTTATATTATACAATACTTTCGGTCTAAACTTTCCATTAAATTGTTGTTTATATGTAAAACATGAATGGCACAAATATCGTCCTTTCAGGTAAGTATACCATTGCAAGGTTTGATTAACCCAACAATTAAGACAATGCCGTTCTTTTCCTTCATTAATTTCGACTATAATAATTAAAATTATAATTAATCTTGAAGAAAATTTCTGTAAAACAGGGACGGAGAGGAGAATTTATTAGCTTAATCGCAGAAATTGTGTGCAGGATTTATAAATGGTTTTATTTTTGCAATTTTATATACAATTAAAAATCCTTGGCTTTCATAGGGGTCAAAATAAAAATTTACTTATTTTCTTGCCAATATAAACAATTCTTCTGTTTTCTTCTTTCGAATATTCAACTTTTTGTTTTTTTAATAATTCAATTTTATATGCAATTAAATTAATTTCTGACCAATAACTTGATAAAAGTTTGTTTTCATAATTTTCCTTTATTGAGTTCAAATCTTTGAAATTTTTTATGTTATCTAAATTCTCATATAATATACAAGTTTCATAAAATTTATTATCCGCTTCTTTGAAATTATTATTTTGGAGAATCTTAAATAGCTCTCGGAGGCTTGGAGAGTAGACAATTGGGGAGTGGACAAAATGGGGATAATGAAAAATTTTAAATACGTCTGAATGTATTTCTGCATCCTTTTTTAATATTTCTAAAAATTTCTGTTCACACCCCAATTGTCTACTCTCCAAATCTCCGGACATGCTTTTAACATAATTACCTAAATAGTAGATAATTTACATAAGGAAAGAAATGTGAGGAAAGGAAAAAAAATTATTAAAAATTTCTTTCATCAAAGCTAAACTCGTTTTTGGAAAAAATTTTTTCCATTTTTCCATTCGACCCTCAATTTACCCTAAACAATTTAACCCCTCCCCGCATAGTAAGTCACACCTCTCAACCGAGACATGATCTCTTTTAAAATGTCTTTCTACAAAACTAAACTTCTACCGATTTATTCTGATCTATTATTGTGTGTATCTTAAATTGTGGTCCAACAAAAATATATAAAATACCCGTTTTTCAAATTCAGGCAAAATATTTTGAATAATCTGATTATTGGCAATCTCAATTACAATTTTATTTTTTAATTGAACAGATGGATTATATTGAGAACCAGTACTTGTTGAAGTATTAAAAATATTTTTATCAAGGTCAAAGTTAATTGGACACGAAGAATCCTCTATATTATGCTTAAGGTTATAATATTTATATCCTTTTTCAATTTTTTTAAATCCAAAACGCTTCTCTATTTCAACATTTTTTAAATAAATAAATTCTCTTTTTTCTTTCCAATCATCTTTGATTTTCACTCCTACAGGGGCAATCTTTCCGAAGCATTGAATATTTAATAAAATAATTAAATGTAAAAGAATTATCATCTGAAATTCTGTGTAAAAGGAATTAAGGAATCCTAAGAGGATGTAGGCCTTCGAGGAGTACAGGAGTGAACTGCTTTTAGTTTGCGATTATGCGAAAACTTTAAATAGCAACTTTAACTATTTTTTCAGTGTTTTTAACTAAAAGTTTTAACGAGTATTTAACGAATTTATAAAATAACCTTTAGAAAAAATTTTTTTATTAAATAAATCCTATGACATGTAATAAATATTATCGACTAATCATGTATATTCGTGGCAATCAATTTATTAAAAGTGCAATTTACCTAAAAATAAGTCGGCAAATGGAAATTAAGTAAAGCTGTTTCAAAACTCATCTTTAGTGCGTGAGCGGAGTATAACGCCCGACGGTTTTTTAGTTTCTTTGTTAACGTTTGGGTCTTTTTTATATTTCTTGAATTTTCGCTATTTTTAGTGAAATAATTAACTGGAATTTTATACACTTTAACCAAATCTCTGAAAGATACCTTATGCAAACTTTCATTTCGTTTATAGAAATCGAGGTTACCTTGATGTGTCCTTCACAAAATCTTTAACTTTTTAATATAAAATTTCAGAAAATTATTTAAAGTTATCTTTATCGAACATACGGGCCAAGAACAATTTGGATAATGGAATCCATTGAAGTTGGTAATTCTGGCGTATAAGGGTAATTCTTCTGGCAGATTGTACTTGCACTTTTTGTACTTACACTTGGAGTACGTCGATTGGATAAGCCCACAAAATGTCACATCCTCATTTCGTCAATCTCAAAAGGCCTAAGAGAGTAAAATTACCCAATTCGTCAAACTATAAAGCTAATATGCAATTTTAAAAACTTTCTAACTTTTTTTTGTTAAATTTAAACTTTATTTTGGCTTTTTGCTAGTGAATATACGAAAATTTATTTCAATATTTCATTAAATTTTGGCATTTTCTGTCAATATTTTGCCCATTTATTTCAATATTTTATGGCCATATTTCGCGATTTTATTTCAATAAAAATCCGGCCTCTAGTGATGACCATTGAAAATGCAAAAGAAATACAAAAGAAACCAACGAACTTCTCCACTTTTTAAAGCTTTTCTGAATTTATTTTTATGTCGGCTCGTTCTTCCAGTTTACTCACAATCAGTCACGGAAAGTTTTTTTTAATTTAACCAAGATAAAATGGAGTTTGGTCAATTTCAAATAAGTAAATTTTTAACGACCATAACAAACTCAGCTGATTTTTCTGAAACTAGACTTCGTCAGTTGAGATATAATTCATATACATATTTTAACCCATACTTCCCCTAAATATCTAATTTAATTTAAAAAATATTTTTCTAATAATTCGTTTTTTATATAAAAAATTTCTTAAAAAATAAGCTAAAATAATCAAGACGGAAATAGAAAAATAAGAGACATACACAATTTTAATTTAAAAGTGCATTTTTCCCTTTTACTTTTTTTTCTTCATTTGTATCCCAATTAGAAAAATATTTAAGTCTGTCTTTTAAAATAAAATAAGCGCCAATAACAACACAGATTTAATTAAAGAAAACGTCTCTTAAAATACAAAAAAAAAATTTTGTTTTTTAATAAATCTGGTGAAATTGGCATAATGTTATTTTTTCGTTTCCTAGGCAATACTTTCTTTTTTTAAAACAAAATTATTTCCTTTCATTTTTAAACAAAGAAAATTTAAAAAATAATAATTTTTTGAAGACCTCCCTCATTGCTTGTGCCTCTTCTCTTTCCCTTTTTTCATTTATTCCCCATAATTTTCTTCTTCCATGACACCTCTTTTGGGTCGCGCAGATGTTTAAGAGAAAATGTTAATAATTAACTAAAAAATAAATTGTATATGTAAATGGCTCTTGACTCTTTGATTGAATAATGGAAAACTATAATAAAGTTTATATTTTGCTATTAAGGTTTGTTAAAAATTTAAAAATAAATATTTAAAATATATACATCAGTTTCATGGGTTACCTGAAACACAGACTCTTTTTGACTCAAAACCCAACCCGACTTTTTTCTCAACTCGTGACATCCCTGTCAACATGGCATTCTTGCCAGACTAGGACCTTTTTTGATAACTCTCTTTCCTTTTATTTTTTGTTTTTTAGAATTCATAATCAGAGGTTGTTAATAAGTAGTTTTGCACCCCGACCCCGAACCCCGACCTAATTTTGCTAACCTCCTACCCTAACCCTGCACCGAAACAATTCTGAAACCCCGAACCCCGACATACACGCCCCCGAGCATCTGGGGTACAACCCTATTAATAAGGATTGAAAAAACATTTCTAGACTTTGTATAACATAAAAATTTAAAAAGCTGTAAAATTAAGCCCTAATTTAATTGTTTTATTACATCTTTTGTTGTGTCTTTGCCATACAATTTCCTTATATTATTTAATCAACAAAAACAAAATTTTGATAATTTTACTTTTTAAAGCCTAGTAACCTTATTTTATAATATATTTTGTTTTCAACTTTTTTAGTAAAAATAAGTCTATTCCTTCTTTGCTTCAATTTCATTGGAAATCTGCGTACTTAGAAAAAGGATGGGAAAAGGGCTCAGACATCCCCCTCCCTTCCCCTCAGTTTTTCTACAAATCCTCAGTGGGTGGCTGATTGTGAGCGCAATTTGGCCGAGTATTTTCAAATGCCCAACTAAGGAAAAAGGCTTCGAAGGGTTATGGTGCTTGTATGTGCCGGTCCCAACTGCTTCACTGGCCTGGAATAGTGGCCGTCACTCATGCGAAGAGAGGCAATTCTTCTCTTCCTTTTTTATTCTCTTCCTTCTTTTCAATCCTTTCCTTTTCTAGCTGTTGGTTGTGAGGGTATATTTATATTTTGTGCCGTTGAGTCAAACAAGCTCACCAAGGCAACCGACAATTTTGCTACTAGCGCCTTCAGCTGCGCGCTCTAAAGTAAAAAAGCTGAAGGGGTGACAGCTGTGCGCTCTCCTCCTTCCGTTTTCTGCATATCCCCCCATCCTTTTCATGCTAACTATTATATTTATTTTTGTGTGTTCTCGGCACAATCTAAAGAAAAACAGACTTGAGAGTTCCGCCCATTTTTCTTCCAACCTCATTCTTTTCTCTCTTGTATATTCTCTCCTTTTCAATCTACTGCCCCAGGCTTTTTCTGGGAAATTTTACTTTATTTTTGCAATCCGTCAAAGGCATTCGTCTTCAATTTCTTTTTTTTTGACTTGCCAGTAAAACGTACGCAGATGTGCCCTCTACCTAAGGGCAATTTAGCTGACAGTCGGGCGCATTCCTTTTTTGCCATCGATTGAGTAAGAAAACCTCTTTGAAGGCTGCCGTTTTATACAAGCTGTCCCCTTCTATTCCCCTCACTTTTTTCTTCATTCAGGCTAAAATGTTTGGGACTAAGAGCAGCCAAGTAAGGCAAAAAAGGAGTTGTTGTTGCCGTTAAATTTCCATTAGCGAGTCGCTCTCTCCGTCAAAGGCAGAAAAGTAACGCTCATTTGCTTATATTTATTCTAGGCTGTCCATCATCACTTCGTGGAAGCCGACCTCAAATAAAAAAAAAGTTTTGTCTCCACCATCAATTTGCTTTCCCTTCACAACACGTAAAACTCAGTTATTCACTCACACTTACACATTTACCTCCCATTTGCTAATCCTTTTGAATATTTTCCCTCAATTTATCCCCATTTTCCCTCAATATATAAATATTTTGCCGCTTAAATCTTAAAACTTTTTAACATTCTTTTTATGATTTTTTAGTTCTTTATTGTTGTCATCATTTTTCTCTTGAATTTTTCACAAATATCCCTAATAATTTATTGAAAATGGACTGACGACAAAAATATTTTATTATTTATAAATTAAGTACATATATTGCCTTCAATCATCACTTTTTTATTGAATTTCGTAAACTTTCTTCAACAAAAAAAATAAATTGTCAATACCACCCATATTTTTACATATTTTCTTCATTTTTCCAAATAAATCCTTTTCTAGCTTTAAAATTCTAAAATATATAGCCAGGTTTCGGTTCGCCTTCACCAGTGACTTTGGTGTGCAACAGCTTTGACTATAGCTGGCATAATACGCGACTAAGGCACGCGGTGAATGCTGACCGTTCCTGGCCTATTTTAAATTTATATTAAATAATAAGGTCGGAAAATATTATTTTAACCCCCTTTCGTTAAATAGGTAGTATATTAAAAAACCGTTGTGAGGTTAGCAATAGTCCACAGTGATTTTTGTTGGAAATCCTTATATAGTCGGGAAAATATTAATGCTTTTCGTTGTTTTGTTGCTTTAAATGGAATTGAGAAAGTTGGTAAAGGTTTTTTAATATAATTAGGATTTCCGACCTGAGCCGAACCGGGACTCGAAACATCGAGTCATTTTCTAAAACGGCCCAAACCGAAAAACAGCTCGCATAAACCTAAACCGGCTCGAACCGTTAAAATTGATCGAAAAAGTAACTAAAATGGTACCTATAACTGAAAATAAAAACCCTAAATATATTTAATTGAAAACAAAATTTTGATAGGTTTTTTGCCTTGGCGTAATGAATTTGAATTCCGTTGATAAAATGGATGAGCTTCCTGAATTAGTCCATGAATTTCTGGCTAGTAATAATATAGTATACAACCCGGATGATAGTAGCCGATGTTTTTGTGAGCTTATTTAAAGAATATTTAAGATTATTTTAATTTTTTTATAGGCATGAGCAAATCGAAGAATGGAAAAAATTTAAAAATCTTTTTGGAGAATTATGGACGTGTGGGAGCTATTTTTGAATCTGGAAATATAAGAAAATGAAATTAAAATTTTTAATAAAGACAATTTTAGGCTAAAAATTACATTATGCTTGTAGATGAAAATTTCCCATCTATTAGTGTTTTGGAAGATTTTGGTTTTTTTTTTGATAAATTTTTTATTTCATAAATATTATAGGTATTGATTATAGGAAAAAAATATCCAAGATTTTGAATTTAATTCTCCAAATAGATTTTTAAATATTGATTTTTATGAAATAAAAAATTTATCAAAAACTTTTAGTCATTCTCCTATGCTTTATTTTTTTAATTTAATAAAAATTAAAAAAAAATTTTTTAAATAGTAGATTTGATGAAAATTTAAATAGAAAATAGAAATTCAGATTTTAAATTTCTTTTTAGACTTTTTGTTTAATTTTCTAATTTTTTGGTTTATTTTAAATTTAAACTGTGTGTTATCACTTCTGACAGGTGTGAATTCTGCTTTATTAATGGGCCACACAACCACTCGCTGTCTATATAATTTTGAAAAATATAATTAATTTCCAAGAATTACCCATCAACGGACAAATTAATAATTGTGCTTCAAAAATCATAGGCTTAGATGTTTAAATTTAAAAATTTGGAGGAATACTTAAACATTTTTGAATTTTTAAAAGAACTCTCCGAGGATTTAATAACCTCTTTCTGAAATGCCATTAAAAAGTTTAAGGATTGTGGAATGGCCAAGTCTGTGAATAATCGAGAATAATTGTTGATGTTTGTGGAGTTGGCCAACAAAAAAAAATTTTTTTTCCTTTTTTGTCTATACAATCGCCAATTAAAATCGATGGATAAAGAGGATATAAAGCATATGAGAAAGTGCAAATATATAAAGAAATATATTCCCAAATAAAGGAAATCGGGAAAGGCAAAAAAATTGAGAATATTGACAAGGCTTTTTAATTGATTTTGAATAGCTTCTCCTTTCTTTCCCCCAAAAGTCAATCATTTTTAAAAGAAATCCACTCATTTGACATTTATTTTATTTCAAAAATTTTTTTTAATTTGCCCAGCTTTTAAAATATAAATTATGAAATATTGTTAGAGAGATGTTGAGGAATTACCGAATACTTTTGGCCATTCTGCTTTTTGCTGTTTTGATTGATAGTAACTCTATTTGTTTTTATTTTACCGTTTATAAGTGAAATAATCCTTTTATTGAGCTAAATTATGTTTGGAAATCATTGAAATAATTTTGGGAGGATCTTTGTATAAGATAACAATATTACACCTCAATTTAGTATACATTCTTTAATTTTTTTTTTGCTTTTTTGGCCAAAAGGTTTTTATCTCTGTTTGGGATGCAACTCATTATATACAATTTTTCAAGCTCTAAGTTATCGTATAGTGAGGTCCAACTGTAATCTACATCTAAAAATAATCCAAGGAATCGTTACACGGATCTTGCAATTTTTTGTTTTAGGATTAAAAGCGGACGATGATGATGAAGAAAATGGGGAAGGAAATGAAGGAGGTGATGGACAAGAAGGTGAGGCTGGAGAAGCACAGGAGAATGAAGATGGAGCTGCAAATGAAGAAAAGGAAGCGGAAGATGGGGAAAATCAAGATGGGCCAGGTGGAGTCGAAGGAGGAAAAGAGGATGAGGAACAAACTGATAAGACAGGTTGATTTAGAATGAATTAGGACAAAATTGAGAAGGGAGGGAGGAAAAAACATTTTTTGATCCACTCTAAAGTTAAACTATTTAATACCTTATTAACTGAACAGATGAGGATGCTGAAAAACCTCCAGGTGAGGATGACGAGAATAACGAAGAAGGGGATGAAAAGGAAAAAAATAAAAAACCAGGAAAGCCAGGTTTGCCAGGAAAGGACTCTAAAGATGAAAACAAAAAAGATGATAAAGGACAACAAGGTTAGGATTTTGATGTAACTTAATACATAAAATTCTAAAAAATTAAAGGAGGCATTGACCAAGGAAATAAAGACAGGAAAAAGACTAACAGTGCCCCAGAAACTGACAAGCCTATAAATCAACCAGCTGGCCAAGGTACTGGACAACCAGGCATAGGACAGCCAGGTCAACCAGGCATTGGACAGCCAAATGTCAATCCTAATAATAACATTCCCTACTCTCCAACAGTCTATCCAAATGGTCTGCCTGGACAGACACAACAAACAAATATTAACCCTCCAAATGTGAATCCGATTAATCCTCCATATGTCAATCCAATACCTAATCCAGTCTATCCACAACAAACAAATGTGCCTTTACCAACAAACCCCCCTCCTGTTTACCCTCAATATCCATCTGCTAATCAACAGCCACCGCAACAACAGCCTTATTCTCCTCCCTCCGGTTTTGGAACTAGTAATTCTGTCAACGAAATAGATGAAGACCCTTTCGGGTTTGGAATAACTTTACAAAGACAGCAACAACAACAATATTCTCCTTATTCTCAATATTATTCCCAACCAAATCAAAACATTCCTCCACAATATAATCCACCATCAAACAATTTTTATTCTAACAATCTTGGCGGATTTGGAAATAGTAATGGGAAACGTGTCCCGGGCCAAACAAGTTTCCCGGTTGAAGAGAGAAGTCAACTACCTATGATTGTGAGTGGAAGTAATTCTAACAATTATAATGATCAAAGAGAGCTTTCTCTTGGAAGGGGACGACGTTCTGATGATCAACAACAACAACAACAGCCACAACAAATTCCTGTTCAGCCAACTGTTTGTTTCCGTCCATCGCCAGAAACACGGTTTTCATTAGAGTTCGAACTTTTCACTTTGCCGGGCCCGGTATCCGGTTTTTTTTCTTCCGCCCCGACCCGGGCCGGGTTTTCCGGGCTAAAACCCCGAAAACCCGGAAACCCCGAAAACCCGGTTTTTTTACACCCGGGCCCGGACCCGGTTTTTTCAAAATTTTAAAAATCTATAATTTAAGCATTTTTTCTCAATTTTTTTCTTATTTTTAATAGAAAATTATCAAAAATTTAACAAAAATTGCCTTAATAAATAAAACAAATATTAATATCGGTAATTTATCTGAGGGAGGGACTTGTTCAAAAATATAAGTTTCGATGCAGTTTCTGGTTCTAGTTTACTTCTTCGATAATCAAATACATCACGCGTCACCTTGAATGATTTTTCGCTTGGAACAGATGATGAAGGTGTTGTTAAGTATTTTGACGCTATTTTTCCCAACACAACATAACGGCCTGACAATTGATAAGTATTCCATACTTCCAAGGGATCGCCTTCAGCTGATGTGCGCCCCTCATTAGCATATGCCATAAACTCTGAATCAAAATAATCGGGTGTGAAGCTTTGAAAAAAGAAGCTTTGAAAAAAGATGTGAAGCTTTGAAAAAAGATGAAGCTTTGAAAAAAGATGAAGCTTTGAAAAAAGATGTGTTTTTAACGATTTCGTAGAACCCTTTGAAAGTTCTATTTCGCATTTCAGCCCTTTTGATTTGCACTCAACACAGACAGCTTTGTTGCTCGCCAATTTTTCAAATAAACCAATACTCCAGACTGTGCTCATAGCAAATTACTACGATTTAATAAAGCCTAAAAGAAAATATACAAATGAAATAGGAATGATATAAATATATACTAATAAAAATAAAAAAAATACAATGAAATAGGAAAATTTACTAAATAACTACAAATATATTGCCATTAACAAAATGTCAATAATATATAAAATAAATTTAATTTGAATTTTATATGAACGATTTTTAAAACTTGCTCAAACTTGGACCCGGGCCGGGCCCGGATTTTTCAGATGCGACCCGGGCCGGGTTTTCCGGGCTAAAACCCCGAAAACCCGGAAACCCCGAAAAACCGGAATTTCTCAAAAATACCCGGTTCGGGGCCACCGGGCCCGGAAAACCCGGCTCCGGGCCCGGCCCGGGTTCGAACTCTAGTTTTCATTGAGACATGACATAGCCTATCCTTTTTCGATTAAACTCAATCTTCTCATAAAGATTTTTCTTCTGAAGAAAAGTACTCATGAGGGTGCGTGCAATCTTTAAAATTAGGGATGTAATTTCTAAAATTAAATTTATACAATAAAATCCTAAGGAATTAATTTTTAAGTGATTATGCAACGTGGTTCCAAAACATCACAAACGAAATTAATTCAAATCCTCAAAAATTCCAACCAGTTCAAAATAATGGTTTGTCTAATCTATTACAACAACAAGCATTAAATGGGGGAATTCCTGAAATTTGTACAAAATTAGCACAACAAAATATACAAACAAATGGATTTCAGCAAGGAATTTTGGCTCGTAAAAAGCGAAGCAATGGAAGAGGTTAAAATTATGAGCGACAAGCTTTTTGATATAAAATTTTGAAAAAGACGCCCGGTTATTTTATTTAAACTTGATTAATTTATTTTATTATCACATACATACATTCCTTTTTTAAAATAGAGTAAAGCGAAGCTGAGATTTTTGGAGAGAAAGAGTTATATGTAACTATCACCTGTAGACCGGATTTGAAAACGGATAGAACTTCGAGATTGTTATCTCGAAAATATAAGGAGATCTCATTTCGTTCCTATTTCCACTAGGAATACAATGACTGAAAAACTTGGACGAAATTTGAAAGTATTCCTCAATCATAACCACCTTTTTAGTTTATCCTTACGAGCTTAAAATTCGACCTAGATTGCTTATTTTTTGAATATTTAAGTTTCTTTTTGATGTATTCAGTGTGTTTCGCACTATAATGGATATTTTTATCCATGTTTTCTCTTTATAAAATCCCGACTCAATTTTTTAATAATAAAATGATTTGCTTTATAATTTTATTAAAAATTAGGGACTTATAAGCTTGACTGTTCTTTCTGCAAGGGAGACTATACCAGCTGAACACATTAAACGAAAAATACTGGCAAGATGCAATGTTTCGCTTACTCTATTTATTTTGTTATACATATTAATTATTTTTTAAATAATTTTTTTTTCCATTCTCGAACATTTTTAAAATTTTTTGAAACACTTTTTTAAAACAATTATTATTTATATTTACACTAAACATTTCTCTTATTAACAATTTTGATTTTTATTAAATCATCCTATTTTTTGATTTAAAGGCGTTAAAATTTTTTTCCTTCAAATCTACATGGACAGTAAATTTTCAAATAGAAGTCCACCCAATAAACCCCATTAAAAATGGAAACGAGACTTCTATTAGAGCATTTATGTTATAATTTCATTTACTTTTTTGTAAGCATTATTTAAATTTAAATGTATTTATACATACTATTTTTTAACTACTTTTGTAAATATTTCCCCCTTTTTTTATTTACATAGTAGAACATTTAAATTTTAAAGTAAAAATTTTTTATCTTTTTTTATTAAAAAAATTTTTTTATTAAAATTAAATCACATGTTTTGCCTTCATTTAAGTGGCAACAATTTTTATGACTTTTATTTAGTAAAGGCAAATGATTAACCGAGAAAAAATATAGACAGAAACACATACTTTGTTTATTAACAAAATAATGCAAAATAAAGTGCTTTGAATATATATTCACGGATCCGAAAAGCGGATCTTGTAATCCGACATGATTTTACTCCAGTAAAATATGTTACCCGGATTTGAGTCCGAATTCCTGAAAAATCCCGGACACTATTAACAACTCAGAAACAGTTACCTATGTTTATAGAAAATTTTCTTCGTTTTCTGTAATTTCTTTTAAACTGAAGATTTGGAAAATATATTGATGTTTTTTTAAAATATCACAAATTTAATCAAGCAAATATTCAAAGGAAGAAGAGACAAGAAATTAGAAGGCCTTGGCTTCCTTTCAATCCTTTAACAATATTTCTAGCTATCAAAAATTATAAATTTTTATAAAAAATATTTTTTTAACTTAATAATCTAAATTGCTTGATTTTCAGTTTTTTTACTTAATCTTCTTAAAAAATAATTTAATTAAATTTTTTCTGTCTTAAGTATTCTTTTTTTTCTTAATTTTTGCTCACTTTTCTATTCTTTTTATCATTTATTTGTCATAATTTTTTTATAAAAACATAAGACGTCCTCTAATTGTCTTATCAGTAATTTTCTTAATTTGCCAATAATTCGATTAAATAAAAAATAAAAAATATATTTTGTCATTTTTAAATATTAAAAAAAAATACTCTTTATTAAAATATAGTACACTCTGTTTCAAAAGTATAACCCACCTATGATTTTTTACTTTTTTCGAAGCACAGTTGATGTATCCTTTAGAAATTTGGTATGTTGATTCAATTAACTAATCCACGGATATTCCCAAAGTTCTAAGATAAACACAATTTAAATAATTTTCTAGAAGTTTAAGAATAAATCGGATAGAAATACATATAATTGTAAGGATGATTAACCTTAGAGTATTTAAAATGCTTAGGAGGTTTTAAAAGATCTAAAAGGATAAAAGAGAAAGTATTACTCGATGCCCGGTAGCTCAGTGGTAGAGCTTCTTTATGGGGTGAGCGAAAGCGCCTAGCAATAACTGCGAGGGGGTTGCAGGTTCGAATCCTGCCCGGGCCCGTATCATAAGAACGTGGTTCGTGGTTATTTAACCCTTACCGGCCGGTAAAATTGGTATCATAAGAAAAACCCGTGGTTCATGGTCAAATGACCAGGTCATTTAACCCCTACCGAGAGGTCTCCCAGAAATCCCTCGATACCTTTGTTAATCCCCTATTACCCTCTCAGTGATGTATAATGGGACTCAACTGAGTTAAATACAAAATTAGAAAGAGGAAAAATAAAAATTAAATAAAAATTAAAAGATGTAAATTAGATTGTTAAAAAACAAAATTAAAAAATGGAAAAATATAGGGTAAAATAGATTGGTATCATAAGAAGCGAGTTCGTGGTAAGCAAGAAGAAAAATACCAGACGCTCTTATGATACGAAAAAACCTCTCGGTAGGGGTTAAATGACCTGGTTAGATGACCAACTTCTTATGATACCGTTTTAACAACTTGCTCTTATGATACGGGCCCCGGTGGCTAAACTTTTGCTAAACTCTTTCTTAATTTTAAATATAAAACACAAATTGTTGGCATAACATTTAAGAACCCTACTTTTGAGGATCCATTAAATTGAACGAGGGATCTACTTTTATAAAAACAAGCTAATGATCATCTAGGAAATGATACAAAATTTAAATAAAATTATGGGAATAAAGTAAAGTTTTGGTTTAAAATTAAGGGAGTTGAACTTAGAAAACTCTACAAAAAAAGATTGATTCTGATTTTCTCTATTTTAAAATAAGCGAATTTTTATGCTTATTTTCTAAAATTAATAATACCCTTCTCTATATTTATGCAAGAAAAAGTTATGGTTAATATTGGACTCCAAATATAATTTTCTGGTTAGGTTTAAGACAAGTAGAATATTCTTTTTTGTAAGGTTTTCTTCTGATTTTTTAATATTTAGTTTTGTAGTATATCTTTTGTAAATTTAAGTAGATTTTTTTCTTTTCTAAAGCGAAAAATATTTTTATTTATTTAGTATTTTCAATTTTCTCCTCTTAAACAAACAAAAAATTTAATGCAAAAAATAATTTAATTAATTTTCTAATTTAATAATTTAAAATTTCATTAAAAATGGCAATTAATCGCCGATTTAAAAATTTTGATTCGACTGTTTGCTGCTTTTTTGTACTTTTTTTAAGTGTTTATTTTCTTGAATCTATTGGAGGGTTTTTTATGACTAGGTTATTTTTCGAAATTTTCTTTTAACTCTATCTATTGGCGACAAAATTAATTTTTAAGTGCCATTGTCTCAATAGAAAAACAATTTCAAATTCCAAGCAAAATTTCTGGAATGATGGTCTCTGCTGGGGATTTTGGTTATATTCCCTCGTTTGTTTAAATTTTCTGGTTTTTAATTTTTACCAAATTTCTAGTGTTGTGTTTGTTGCCTATTTGGGGAGTAAAGTATGTGCTTATTTATTTATAAAAAATAAATGCAAATATTATTTTGAAACACAGGTCATAATAAAAAATTATATACTGAATTTTGTAAAGTCAGACCTCCACTTATGTACATACATAGATACACTTGTCATTAAAAAATCATACGTATCTTATAATGAATTCTATCCTAAATAGAAGGTTCTATCTTCTCACTCTTATTTTATTGGGTGTTCTAGTATTGGGTGTATTTTATTTTGAAGTTCGCCTGTTATTTCTATTTTTCTGGGTTCTTCCTTTGGGTTATCAACCCGGCTATCTGGAACAGCCCGGATATCAGGAAACGTTTGGTTCGGATTCCGATAATGACAAAAATTTCCCCGGACACATTGGCAAATTCTTCTCTTATCTACTTTATCTTCCTAAGGCATAAAATTTTTTTTTAAATTAATTCAAAAATAATTTTAAAACAATAACTAGGGAAATAGAGCTCGCTGGATTGGCGGCGGTTGTATTTTAATTGCAAGTAAATATTTAAATTAATTTTTAATTTAAAAAATTTACGAACTAATTCAGTTGCCAATCTATTAATTAGCTCTTCACATTTTCTTTTTCCTGTCAAAACAATAGAGTTAAATACTTCAACATTAGAATGGCAAATAGAAAGCGATATACGTCGATTACCTGTAGGCACAGGTTTTGACCAGTTTCTTGCTGAATTGCCGGCAGAACAATGGGCACAGCCTCTTCGATATAAAGTTGGTGGTTAAAAATAAGTTTTGACATCCTTCAAATTTTATTTTAAAATTCCGAAAATTTTCCAGCATTTATTTTGGTACTATCCGTTTATATCCCCGCATTTCTGCAAATGTTTTGTCCGCACTTTTTCCCTTTCTTTTCTCTTTTCATAAAGATTAGAAATGGTCAATTATTAATACACCTTATTTTCTTTTTCTTCTCCTTTTTTCTCCTCTCATAAAGATTAAAAGTAAGAATAGAGGACAACCAAATATTTATTCGTTTATAGAATAAATATTTGAATGTTCTTTGATTGTAAAAATAGTATGGCTGCTTCTTCAGATTTAGGAAGCTTCTTAAAATTCATGATCTGAAAAAAAATACAAAAACGATAATATTAAATGGCGTAGTTCTCATTTTTATTGCCATTTTATATGAATGATGTATTATCGTATTTGACGTTTTTTATTATCTGTGAGAAAATTTCTTAAGTTTTTATTCTTAATTGACCATTTTAATCTTTATGAGAGGAGAAAAAAGGAGAAGAAAAAGAAAATAAGGTGTATTAATAATTGACCATTTCTAATCTTTATGAAAAGAGAAAAGAAAGGGAAAAAGTGCGGACAAAACATTTGCAGAAATGCGGGGATATAAACGGATAGTACCTTTATTTTTAATAAAGTGGTACTTTGGGTATTTTGATAAAAAAGAGTTTTCGGGTTTCGAGGTTTCTAGCCCAGAAAATCCGGCCCTGTCTGTTTAAAAGAAAAAACCCGGATACCAGGTACCATGAAACGCGGATACAAGGTTCGAACTCTATAAATACCATCTTTTTACTTTAATAAAAAAAGTCAAATTTTCCATCTTTTTCCAGCCCATAACTTCAGAAATATTAATAAGAAAATTCTGAAATTTTAAAAAATGTTAATTAACTCTATTGCCTCCATTTCTCTAAATTTTTCTTAATTTTAGCTTCATTTCCAATATTTTTAGTTAAATAATTATGCTCAAGAAACATCGACTTCTTGGTTATCAGAATTCGACCAATGCATGGAAAAAGATTGGAATTTAGTTGAAAATGGAAATGAGACTTGTTTAGCTTTTTATGTATGTAAGTTTTTCTTTAATTAATTAATTTAATTTATAAATTTTAAAAATTTAAAAAAATAAATATTTTTAAGAGATTTTTGAGAAAACACAATACAGCAAATAAAAAGGATGTGGACAATTTACGTTCACTAAGCACCACTTCTTATGCTTTTTGTGATAAAACTTTGAATGCTTTGAGGGGAATGGTAAAAAGCTTAGATATTTTGTTGGGGTTTTAAAATATAATATTGAAAAGTAAAAATAGGATATTTAATAAATGTTAATTGGAGGGAGTCTCTCAATCCTTCTCTCAATTACTTTTCGAAAGAATTGAAAGGAACAAATGAGTAAAGGATTGAGGGATTTTAAAAATTGTTAAACAAATTTAAAGCTGGAATGTTTACTTGTATAGAGAGATACTTTTAATTTTTGTATTACTATGCGGACCCGAATTTTGCGGATCTGAGATTTGCGGACCAAAAATTTGCGGACCGACAATAGAGTCTACTGAACCTCGGAAATTGCAAAAATTTTAGCCTGCGGCGTTAATTAGGATGAATTCAGGCATCATGACCTTATGAAATGGCCCTATAAATGATTTCTTCAAGGAATTTTCTCGATTATTTAAATTATGAAATAATTTTAAGATAAAGAATTGATAAAAATTTTGAAAAATCAAGAAAAAATCTTGATCTGATACTGATCATGGTAAACTCTGCCGGGTCATCGAAAAATAAAATTTTTAATTTTTACTTTTTACTCAAGTGTCGGTCCTAAAATATTGGTTCCGCAAAAATCAGGTCCGCAAACTTAGTGTCCGCAACCTTCGGGTCCGCAACTTTCGTTCCGCAAATTTCGGGTCCGCTAAGTTCGGGTCCGCAAAATTCGGGTCCGCAAAGTTCGCGCCACGCAATTTTTAACTTAGAAACCAATAATATATACCTACCAAATCCGTAGTAATATTCAAATAAAACTACGTTTAAAAAGTCAAAAAATTCTTCCCTAAATTAATTTAAAGATAGAAAAAATTCGTTGTAACAAGAATGTTTCAAATATGGGACCTACAGCAACAATTTTCTTTGGGCTTTTAATTTTGGGTATTGGAAGGACAATGCCTTTTTCTTTGGGATTGGTAAATAAATAAATTCTTCATTTAATTTAAAAAAATAATTTCTCTTTATTTTTAGCCTTTAATTGATGATAATGTTAAAAAAACAAATTTACCTTTATATTTTGGTTAAAAATTAATTAATTTTTAAATGAAATAAAATTTAATTTAAAGCGGGAATGTTTTGTATTCGTATAATGGGCCCGATGTTGGGATTTTGGATGGGTTCTGTTTTTAATAAATTATATTATGATGGAGAAGGTTTTTTGAGAAGAAAAATGTTTTTGTATTTAATTATTAAGCACCTCATGGAATTACTCCAAGGGACCCAATGTGGATTGGTAATGATATTTATTTTAGATTTCTTAGAGTATTTGAATTAATTTGAAATGTGAAATAATTATTAGAAATTAAAAGAGCTATGGATGGGAGATGGAATTGAACCATAACGGAAAGAGCCTAGACCGAAGCACAACCGACTTTGCGCTATCCAACCCATTGATGAGATATTTATTTTCATTTATAACCCTTCTGCAAGTGCGAACGCAACACAAAAATTTGAGTTTTCTGGAGATGTGGGTGACATTGGGGGTATTTGTAAAATCCCCTGGCATTACTTAAAAGAATTTTAACGTCATAAACGATCTCATAACTAGGAATGGAATGAGTGACCCTTCAAAAAAATACTTTTTTTTTATTTTTTAGGTCGTTGGTGGCAAGGTTTTATGTTAATTGGGGGTGTTTTGTTTTTCCCTTCTGTTCTCCTTTTTTGTTTTCGAAATCCAAAATCAACAGAAAATAACCAAGAAAAATTAGTTGAAGGAGAAGAAAAAGTTCCTAGAAGATTGGCTTTGGTTGATAGACATTTGGAAAAATCAGAAAATGGAAATGTAAATTTTAATTTGGGGTTGCCTTAGAATTTGTATCCCAAGAATTTGTAAACTTGGTTTTCATTAGTCCCGGACCGGCTCCAGTTGGACTTTTCCGGGTTAATCTGGTATGGCAAGCTTTAAAAATAGACACAATCCATTAATTTATTCACACCTGTTTTTTAGAAATTTTTTAAAATTTGACTATCTAGAGCTAAATAATAGTTAACGAATATTCCAACCCGGAACTCGAACTAGTTAAATCCGAGTCTCTAATTAATAAATTTAAGACTAATCACAAAAATATAAAAAAAACCCCCCAATATAAACGAAAGGAACACAATTTTTAAAAGAAATCCATAAATTAATATTTTTCAAAAAAGATACCAAAAAGTTTCAATGCTTTGTCTTCTGATTTTCAAAATAATATACTCACCGTGTTTAAACGTCCAATTTATCGTTGGGCGATGATTGGAAGAATTATTGATGTTCTTGCATTTAAGGTGGGGAAAAATATTTTTAAATTTTAAATTCGATTATTTTCAGGGTTTTCATATTTTTCTGCCAAAATATTTGGAATTACAATTTGGAATACCTCAATATATAGTTAATAGATTAATGGGTATTTTAATTATTTTATTTAATTTTTGTGTTGTTGCATTTCTATTATAAACCGTGGTTGTCTAAATTTCCGGGAAGTATCCTTTAGTGATACTCGGGTATCCCAATCCCGACTCGGGAAAATTTTCCGAGTTTTTGGCCTCCCGACTCCCGAGGTCATTTCCCGACCCGACTCCCGTTTCCCCCGACTCCCGACCCGACTCCCGTTTTTTTTCTTCTCCCGAGCATCACTAATATCCTTCGCTCAATTTTTTATAAAATCCGTTGACATTTAATTTGAAAAGTCTGTAAAAAACATGAGCTTAATGCGGTCTACACTACCATAATTATACATTAAATCTTTAATTAACGAATCAAAAATCCAAAACTCTTTGTCTTCTGATTTTCAAAATAATATACTCACCGTGTTTAAAGTCCAATTTATCGTTGGGCGATGATCGAAAAGTTTCGTTATTTGGATAGATTTGTCCCTCTTTTAGGGGTTTCACAATATAAGTTTTCCGAAAGTTTTACAGAAAATTCTTTGAATAGGTGTTGTTGGTATTGTCGCTTTTGCCGTTGGCGTTTTATGTGGAAGTTTATTAATGAGAAAATTACGTTTACAAGGTCGACGAGCTGCTTTATTAGTTCGTATTTTTAAAAAATCATTTTTGTTTAATTTCTACTAGGTTGCAATAACGGGTGCTTTTTCTGCTTGTTTTTCTATTTTAAATTCGACTGTTGGGTGTAAATCTACAATGACAGCATTGGGGGAATCTATGTAAATGTTTAAGATTTTAACTAATTAATTCACAAAAATGTTCCCCAGTTTGAATCCTGAGACAGGATGTCTGGTACCTGACTTTGGGTACTGGAAACTCAGACACCGGCCCAAACCCATCTCGATCTCTACATAATAGAGGGGGAACTTTTTCCTTTAAATATGATTATAACAACTTCACTATAAAAATTTAGAGATTGTTTATACTTTTTGGAGAATTGTCCTCTTTATAATTAAATTCTTTTTAAATTTTTCAGTGTCCAAAGTCGATCTCATTTAAATCCAACAAATTTCAATTGCCTTAAAGGGTGTTATTGTGAAGGTTCCCCTTTATATCCAGTTTGTGACCGTTCCGGTTTAAATGTTTTCTTTTCTCCCTGTCATGCTGGTTGCCATATAACAAATATTACTTCAATTTTGAATAACCAAAAAACGCCAATTTTTGATTCTTGTAAATGTGCAAATGGAGGGAAAGTTTCCAGAGATTTTTGTAATGAAGGGGATTGTATGAATAAATTGTAAGGGATTTTCTAGATTTATTTTATAGAAAAAAATATTTTTTTATTGAAAATGGCCCTCCCTCCTCAAGGATGGGGCAATAAATTAAAATTCAACTCCAGACTCAAATAACCCTTTTCCCCTTATTTTGTATAAGATATAGGAATATTAGAGTATTAATTGAACACTTTTACTGAGTTTCTATTTGAGACTTTTCTCAACTATAAATTTTCCTTTAATTAGATATTGGTACTTTGGAAATATGGCAATTGGCGGGGTATTATTTTCTCGAGTAATTCTTATTTTTAAAACAAAATTAAAATTAAAGATTGTTGGTGGAATGGGCGTTGTTCCAGGCGTTTTAATTATGTTACGGTAAAAAATGTTTAGTGATTTATTTTTTTCTTCTTTAGTTCTGTTCCACCCAAACATAGAAGCATTTCTTTGGGTTTTAATGGTTTTCTTGTTAGTCTACTTGGTAATTTGTCTTTGTATTTTGCAAAAAACCTCTTTATAAGAGACGAAAATATTTTCTTTTTTCTTGACAGTCTAAACTCGCTATTAGAATTAAAATACTGGTACTGGGTACCTAATTTTGGGGGTATCCAAAAATGAGGTCGACTGTATACGAAATCTTATCGTAGGCAACAGACTAGGACATGGATACGGATATGGATACAGATATTATAAAGATGCCTGCGGATATCCGTCTGTATCCGCCGTAAATATCCGGATGCGGATACCAAAATCAGTATCCTTGTCCTAGTCTGGTAGGCAAACTCTTGTGAGAGAAACTGAGACCATTAAAGCCTTATAAGAAAACAAGAAAAGTCTCTTAAAAAGAGGTTTTCTCTCCCTTTTCTCTCTAATTTCTTCCCTCTATTAAAAAGCAACTTTACCTTCCCCAATCATCTGGGGTGCAATAATTGACAATTTTTGTCTATTTTGGACACAAAAGTGTGATAACAAAGGGGCATGTGCTTTATATGCAACAGACAAACTTCGAGTTTGGTAGGGAATATTGAAAAAAATTTAACAAAAGTCCTTTTCAAAAAAGGCTTCATTCACTTTATGGTGCCCTTCGTCTTCTTTCTTTTATTGCTGATCTTTTTGTTATTTATCACTCTAAAGGATTAAAGTTAACAGATTCTGAAAATGAAAAATTGGAAGAAGATAAAGAAGAAAATAAAAAGCAACAAAAGGAAAATGGAGTTGGTGAACAATTAGAACAACAAAAAGAATTTGAGGAAAATGATTTAGAAAGGTACAGGGAATAAGGGAAATCTTTTTGAACTCCCGGAATATTGGAACTTTGTGATAATAGGGTGTAGGTCAGGTTTTGCATAATATGACTGCCTCCGTACCTTTTTGCTTTGAGGTTGAGAAACGTACGCGGATGCCTAGAATTTGTAAATTACTTTAAAATTTTCTGGTTAATCTAGGAAGCTTAAAATGCATTAGTTGTGTGACCCATAGTCTAGAGAATTAATCCATAAACAGATTTATAAATTAATAAAAACTGATGTTCTACAGAAGGAGAAGCTTACAATTTCAAATAAAAAATATCTTTAAATATTTTTAAAAATATTTTTTAAATTAAATAGAAAATTCACTCATGTCCATGACATTTCTTGCGCGCCGCCTGACTACGAAAATGATAAAGAAAGAGGTTTAAAAAAATATTTTTCTTCTAAAAAAATCTTTAAATATTTTTAGAATCTTATGAAAAAGAATTCCAAAGAATTTCAAAAATGTTAGATAAAGAGGATGCTTTATACCAAGAAAGACGATTATCCTTACCTCCATTTTACCCCCAAAAATCTTCTAGTTTACCGAGATATTTTTTAAAGCCAGGGGAAATTTATCATCGAAGAACTGCTAGTAGAGACGAAAATGAATTATTAAAAGAGAAAGATGGAATTTTAATAAGCCCCAGTGAATTCGAGGCAATTAGGCGAAGTACTAGTCAACTTCCTTTTATTGAGTAAATGAGAGAGAGATTTTTGTTTGGTTTTTGAAATTTACATTAATTTTTTTTAATTTTTGTTTATTTTAAAAGATTTTTAAATAAAAATTTTTTCAATTATGATATTCAACTCGCGTTTAATTGTAAGAGTAGGATAATATGTTTTGCCTTAAGCTCTGGTTTCGGTCGATTGAAAGTAGAGGTTGGCAAAGTCGTGTTTGATTAATTGTCACCAAAAATAGAGACAGGATCCCCGCGCGAGATCCTGTCCCGCGCCGACCTCTAATCGAAAGTTTAAAGTAGTGTTCGGCACGAGACGATATATCGACGATATTTTTCGAGATATCGCGAGATTTTTTTCGAGATTATCGATCTCGATCTCGTATCGGTCAATTTTTGGAAAAATCGAGATTTTTTCGATATCAAGATTTTTCGATAATCTCGATCTCGAAAAATAGCAAATGCCGAACACTAGTTTAAAGATCAAAAAATTCTGAAAAGTATCGAAAATGGATGTATTTGCAGTAAGATTCTTTAAAAAGCCTGATGATATTTTAGTCGTCCTTCCCCTTCCCAAAAGCTAACCAAATTATAAAAAATTATAGTGAGTCCATTTTTAATATCTAACACGAATAACCACGTTCGTCGAGGGGTCGAAAAAGTGATTAATTGCCCAAATTAAGGTGGTATACCGCCAAAAAAATATTGAAAAATAAAAGAATATTTATTCATATACTTTGAAAATATTTTTTTAATTAATAAGATTCATCTCAGATTTTCGTGTTTATACATAGTAATTTCTTTGTATAATCATTATATAATAATTCCAGGTTTTACCAAAATAGTAACTCCATTTACTTGGTTAACTTTGTTACTTTTAAATATTTTGAAGAAAAATAAACGGCAATCCTCTCTAATTGTTTTATTTAAAAATAAATAAATAATTGGAGGAAATCCTTAATTTTTATTTTAAAATTTAAAAATTTATATTTTAAAAATACCATGGACATGAAACCTAAAAAAGAAAATTTTTTCAAATTTGATTCTCACTAAAAAAAATATTTACCAAGCAAATTGGGATATTATAATAAGCCATTCAGGCTTTATAAATTGCATAACAAAATACAACGAACTACATGTCGTATTTAATATTGATATTGTAAATACTTGAAGGAAAACCTAAAAAATAATTTTTTGAATTTGAAAATTTTTCCGATGGCGCAAGATGTTGAAAGTAGAGGTCGATCGAAAATGACGAAGGTGCCGGAAATCGGAACTGTTGGGAATCGGAAATGGCTCAAAAGTCGGAACTCTGAAATCGGTTGGGATATTATGGATATGCTTTTTGCGGACAAATAGAGGAGTAGGGGAGTGAACTCTGGACATTTACCATAACTTACTAGTTTCTCCGAATGGCTAATCGAAAAAACTTGTGTATTAGCAATTTGTTTATATTTTTGATTTTTAATAATTAATCCAACAGCAAAAATTAAATAAATTGTTGGTAAAGTAATTCCCACAGTTAAATTATGGTAAAATTGTAATTGGGTATTGAACTTTAAAAATTATTTTATTTATTTTTCTTTAAATTAAAAGAAAACTTCTCCATTAATATCCTCTTTATAGCCAACAAATGGATAATAAAACCAAGAAAAATAAATTCCAGAAAAAAGTACAGGTCTCAAAAAACAAAAACAAAAAAGAGCATACAAAAAAGAAATTAATAACCAAAAATAAGTTTTTATTCCTTCAAAAAGAAATGAAGAAATTGAGTTGGAAATAACTTGTAAGCAACGATTAAATGCCAAAACCTTTAAAAAATAAATTGGAATTTGAGATACCTCGTATATATCAGGGATGTGCCGAAACAGATTTTAAAACACGAAAGGCAAAAGTCAATAAAGAAAGCGGAAGACGGAAGGCTAAATGGCACACCCTTGGTACATAACAGGGCTGGGCGAAGTTAAAAAATAAAAAGCGAAATGCGAAACTTTTTTTTAAAAAATAAAAAGCGAAATGCGAAAGATTTCGCGCCAAAAAATGCGAGAATGCGAAACGCGAAAGCGAAAGCGAAATTTTTTAAAAATATTAGTTTTTTAAAAATATTTTTTTAATTATTTTAAAAATATTAATTTAGAAAATATTTAAAAATATTTTCTAAAAATATTAATACATTAGTGCATTTTTTGAAGAAGAATCTTACTAAGATTGCTTAATATTAGTGCCCGGCACCGGACCGGGCTCCAGGCCGGTTTGCGTGTGTCCGGGTCCCAATCGGATTAATCCAGAAAAATCCGGCCGGGTCCATTTTTCATCTTTATCCATGGACTTAATAATTTTTCCATTTTAATATACTGTACCCATCTTAATCTCAAATCCCTTTCCTGCGCCGCAGTCGAGAATTTTGAGAATTTTGGAAGAACAACCCTCCAGATCTCTTCCTTTTTCAGCGCCGCAGGCGAAAATTTTGGAATGCCAAGAAGCCAGATTTCTACCATTTTTATCAATAAATTTGGTAAAAATATTATCGAGTCGGGCCAGATATGATTAATATTTGTAAAACAAATTTACAATTTAAAATTAAAGTTTAAAAACATTTATTTTTGGAAGGAAAAATTGTTTAAGTCTTATTTCCTATGTCTGGATTCGAACCCAGCCTCAACCAATGTGAACGAAGTCAGTCAATTTAACCACTCCACCATCAACCAACGAAAGTAAAGTTGAGATAGATTATAGATATTTCTTTCCCTTTTCCTTTAAAAATTTGACAAATATTAAAAAAATACTAAATGAGAATGCGAAACAAATTTCGCATTTGGACCAAAATGCGAAATGCGAAACGCGAAACTTTTCGCGCTAAAAAATGCGAGAATGCGAAACATGCGAAACGCGAAATTGCGAAATGAGCCCAGCCCTGGTACATAACATATACTAATCAAATATGTATAATTATTGTTTCAATTTCTCATAGAGAGAGGGTGATTAATCGAGAGAGAGAGCAATTATGGATATTTCGGTGGGAAGTAATTATTCGGGATATTGTATACCCGGGAGGGTATAATTTCGATACAAAACACAAACAATTCGATTCGATAATCAGCTCCTTATGTACGGAAATACCTGTGGTAGAAATATGTCCCCAAAAATAAAAAAAATCATAGGGGGTTAAGGTCATTTTAGAGGTATAAAATTGAATATATGCCAACAATATGAGCTCAACAGAAGAGCTCAAAAATAACTCATTAGATATATAATAATTAGTTGAAGATAATTACTATTATATTTTCATTAAACTAACCAAATTAGCAGTACTCTCAGCCACCCAAACAACTTAAAATATTTTTTATAAATATTTTTTAAATTTTGATACTAATTTTTACATTTAGCTAATCCCCCAGCAATAAATATAAGTGTTGGATATGAACAAAAAACAGCTCCAAGTAATGCAAGTATTGGGTGTAAAAAGCCGGTAATAATCAATCCAACTATATCCACAATCCCAATAAATAAAAGAATTGTGTAACAATCATTTTTCCAATGTTGTTTCCAAATAGAAAACAAACAGGGCAAATAAAGCAAAAAATATATTAGTCCCAATATTAAATTAATTAAAGCTAATAGCGTTAAACGACGTTTTTCTATTGGAATTGAATCAATTACGAGATTAGTACAATTGTAAAGACGTTCGTATTCTTGATGGTTAAATAATAATAATTCCATTAATGAATAATAAAATTGAAAAAAAAAATTTTTTTGAATTTTAAAATAAAATTTTTTTGTTTGCTAATAGCTTTAGTTAAGGAAAAAAATTTTTTGTTAGTCAACAATTATTAAATAATTGAGGTGTTGAATATTTAATTAAAATATTCACCTGACTTTCAAATAATTTAAAGGTTGCCAAGATGAATTTAAATAAATAAAAAAATATTTTGAAATAATTTTTAATTTTAATGTGTATAATGAATATTTTATTTATTTTATTATTGAAAAACGGGAGAAAAAGACAAATAATTGTGATAATTCAAAAAATGAAAGAATTCGGCGATATATGCTGAAAATCATCTCCACCTTCGTAACTTATGAATCTTATACATAAAGAAAGGTATGAATCTCAAATTCCCCTACCTTCAGGGACCGGAAATAATCCTAATACATACCAGGAAATAAATATTCTAACAAAATGTGTTTGTTAAATCTTTTTTGGCCGAAATCGGGATTTGGAATGGAGATTTCGTCTCGGGATTGGCCGGGATCGGGATATATATTTCGGGTTCGGAATCAGAAAAATCGGGATCAAGATTCGAAAAACCCTGGATAATCCCGCCCGAACACGACCGGGATCCCGACCCCCTGAACTCTACTCTAAAATTAAGTGACCAACATAAAAACATGCAAGGGTATAATGTGGGGCAGAGCTGTTTGAAAACAAAAACCTTCGAAAATATGAAATTGAAAATCAAAAGTTCAAAAATTATTGAAACCAAAATATTTTCAAAATTTTCTATATCGAAATTTTGAAGCAGCTCTGGTCAGTAGTTAAGTGGATATTAAGCTGGGACTGGAAAACGTGAATTTACATAAACGATAAATTCATCTCTGAATTGATTTAATTTATTGATGAGAGAACGCTGTCTAATTGATAGCAATCCAAGTCTTCCTGCAAAAATACACGTCAAGCAAAATGAGATTATTGCCAAAAAACATAATGGAATTGCCATAAACAATAACCCAATACAGAAACCAATTATAACAATAGCCACAATGGAAATTGCTGGCAATATTATAATAATGTAAAGTAAACACAAAAGAACAGCAAGATAAACAACTGTAAAAGCAAAGTTGAATTACTGGGGATGGGATCGGTGTTTTGAATTTTGGGATTTGCTCGTACTCGTAATTTCATATATGCTTTATTTTTTCTCGTACTCATACATGACCATTTCTTGCTCGACTCGTACTTCGTAAGCAGGTACGAGTACGAAATTTGGTATTAGCTTCCAGACACTGGTTGGGGTAAATAGACTAATCAAACCCAAGTACTTTTTCGACATGCCGGCAAGTCGATCGAAAAAAAGCCTAATAAAATGTGAAACATAATCCTAAAACCCAGTTGAGTTTTAATAATTTAATAATTAAAATAAAAAAATGTTTAAATGCCCACTTATAATTTGACCAAAAATATACTCCAGCGAAAGCAAAAACTTCATAGCAAAAATTAGGCGACAAATAAATATTGTAAATTTCTCGATAATTAGTTTCGTTTTTGATGAAAGATAATCGGCCATTAATTTATTCTTTTAAAAAAATTAAATGTTTTATTGAAACTTTACCTATTTTTTAAAATTTAAAAATATACTTTATGATGATTTAGGTTTTTTGGTAATAGTTTGGAATTCGCCCCCCCCCCCCTTTTTTCCTTTCTATTTTTTCCTAGTTTTTTTCATTTTATGGCAAATTATATATCATTCGGAAGAGCTCTTCAAGCTGAGTCAAATGACATCAAAATCAACGTAATCTGATTTAAGTGAACAAAGTTGTGACCGTTTATTATACCCACTAGCATTGGCACAAAAAGTTTACACAACTAGGATTTAGCTTAATAATTTTGGCAAGAATGATAAGATCTAGCCAATCATTGTATCATTCTACCAAGCTCGAAGAGCGCTTTCGAATGATATATGATACGTTATCTATCAAACAAAAAAGTTCAAAATGGTCAGGGAAACAGTGAAAAAAGGGGGGGGGGGAATTCCAGACTATTACCGGTTTTTTCGCAATATCTCCCTATGATAATTTAGGTTTTTTCGCCCCCTTTGACTATATCCCCTTTGACCCTCCAATTTATATATCCCCTTTGATCTTGATATTATGAAAAATTTTGAACCTTTTTTTTCAATAAAATATCCATCCTATCCCAAGCCAGTTTCCCTTAGAGTTTTTCACACCGAAACCAGTGGGTTGAGGTAGACTCAGCATTTGACCAGTTCATGTTTTCGAATGTGTTTAATGATCTAGGTCTGCTGCCACTTTTCTTAAAGTCAACAGTCGTATTTACCTCCCTAAACAAGTTATAGAAAAATTTTCCCAAAAAATTTCATATCAGAATTTTTTCAAATTTTTTGGAGTGCTTTTTTGAACATTGGGAGAAGTTGAAACGGGTGAGGGGCAGAACTTCGAATGACAAAACTTCGACCGGACAAAACTTCGACCGACAGAACTTCGAATTACAAAACTTCGTCCAGACAAAACTTCGAATGACCATAACTTCGTCCAAAGAGCTTGGGGTTATTTTGGCGCAAGCAATTATTTCTTTGGCTAGGGTTCACCTTAGCAACACACTGAAAGTCATGTTTTTCTGATGTAAAAAGATGCGCTGAGTTCAAAAAACAATATAAAAGGTCTCAAAACGGTGCTCAAAAGCATTTTTTCCCGGATTTTCAGACCCCTGAAAAGCGAAAACCAAAGGGGGGACCAAGCTGATTTTTGGGACGGGGGACCAAGCTGACCGGTACTGGTATTCTGGTACCGGTACCGTACTGAAAATTCCAAAATCTTTCCGGTACCATACCGGTACCAAAAAGTACCAGTTCCAGTTGAGCACTGAAAATTCCAAAATCTTGCCGGCGTACCGGCAGTACCGGAAAGTACAAGAACCGGTTGAGTAATGGAAATTCCTAAATCTTACCGGTACGTAAGTGCCGGTACTCCCGATAAACAGATTTTGTAAAATTTAGTACTTTTCGGTATCGATTCTTTCGCTACTTCCGGTACCGGTACCAAAAAAATCCAATTGCCTGTTTAAAAAAATAATTGCTTGCGCCAAAATAACCCCAAGCTCTTTGGACGAAGTTTTGGTCATTCGAAGTTCTGTCGGTCGAAGTTTTGTCGGTCGAAGTCGTGTCCGTTCGAAGAACTGCCCTGACACGGTTGAAACTAACCCTTTTTTTCAATAAAATATTCCCAGAAAACTTGTAAAAAATTTTAGACGAAGAAGAAAAATTTTTATAAATAACTAATTTCTTCGTAATTTTCATCTGATCCAATAATTCTTCTGGGTAACAATTAACACAATTAATTATTTCAAATAATAATTCAGCTGGAATTGGTTTATGTTGTTTTATTTGCTTCATTTTTAAATTTGGATAATATGAAATTTTCAGAGAAAAAATGCGGATCTAAAATTTTTCGGAAAAAAATCAGAAAAGTACAGTGTTTTCTGATAGATTAAATATTTTATTATTATATTTGAGGGATATATCCGTCCAATTGCAATTAATTCTTTCAAATCCCTCTTGATACTACGAGTTCATTCGGTACTAAATAGGAAGAATGTTTTCTGAATGATTTAATTAAAAATTTTTGAAGATTCTTGATATTATGAAAAAAGTTGAACGCCAAAAATGTGATAAAATTTTATTGGAAAATCCGTAAAAGCTCAGGCAAAAGCTACGGATTCCGGGTAAATTCGGTCGAACTCGAGAAATTATTTCAGTCACTCTTGTGTTCCTAATTATTTATTAATCCAAAATGGAGGATTTCCGGGTTTTTTTTCTGTCATTTAATATCCAAAAATTTTTGTAGAAGTTTTTTGAATTCTAAATTTTCGCTTGCGGTAATAGAAAAAAAAAAGAAATTGGCTTTTAGGTCAACAAAAATTGAGAAATTTTCGCCTGTTGTGTTCAAAGGAATATATTTAATAAAAATTGGTTCCAGTTCTAGATAACCGATGGTCTACCAAGAACCGTCAACCTTATTATATATACCTATGTGTGTAGGAAGGTACTAGGGTGTACATGTATATTTAGGAGGGCATTTTTGAATAAATAACATTTATTTAAAAAAATAATCTATTGCTTTTCTCAGGCAAATAACGTTATTTCTTTATATAAGAACATTTTTTTTAATATTTCTCTATTTAATTTTTTGCTTATAGAAACCTTTTAAATAAGTTTTAAGTCTCCTCCTATTCTACCAATACCAGAAAAAATATCATAAAATATGTATATTAAAAAATCGTGTAGAAATATTGTGTAAACCTTGCGAAATTTATCAACAGATGAGTATGGAAACTTAAAAAATACGACATTTTATCAAAGAAAGTAAAAATGAATTTATGTAAATACAATCATCAAGCTTTGCTTATTTACTTTGTGGCCTTAAGGAGGGCCTCGTTCTCTTCGAAATTAATTGTGGTTGCAAGAATCGGATCTGAACAGACTAAACATTCAAAACAAATTCTAACAATTATCTCCAAGTTTTGAAATATGTTTCCCTTTCCCTCCGAATTCCTATTTGCTACATATTTGCCTTTATCAAAAGGCTCATAATCAGAAAATCTACATATTTTCAAGTTCACTTTAGTTAATTGCTGAAAATAAATGAATTGCCTCCCATCATTTCCCATATTTTTAAGGAAAAACGTAATCCTTTTGATGTAGTCAACCCGTCTAAACACACAATATAAACACACTAAAAACAATCTAAACTTGCCATTTTGTTTTCTTTCCGTACATATCGATGCCATATTATGGTGACCCTATATATCAATCGCTATATCGAAAGGACAGTCACGCAAATTACGAAACTATATTGAAATGGTGTAATCCCGTAAGATCCAACAATAATAAACTAAACAAAATAGTGTGATATATATACCGTATTTACTGTATTAAAGCCCCCGTCTTTATTAGAGCTGTATTAGAGCCCCCTCTTTAATAAAGCCCACCTTGTGAGACAGTTGAAAAATAGAGAATGATTAAAGATTTTTTTCGATTATATATATGTAGAATTCCCATGGGGCTCTATTAAAGAAAATACAGCAGTTTCGATTTAAGACCTCAGCGAAATGATTAAAAATTTTCCATAATTTTTATATATTTTTTTATTTTTTCATAATTTTAATAAATTTTAAGCTCATTCAATTTTGATTAATTTATAAAAATTTATAATTGAAATGGAGCAACAACGAAGAGAAATTCCTATAGAATTATTGGTTGAAATATTCGAAGGTTCAGTAAATTCATACCCCATTGAACTATTATCTGAAATGAGAATTGTTAATCAAGCATCATTATTTAGAAATTTGTCTTCAGCCTGCTCGATTATATATAGAATTTCAGGGCGATCGTTATTAGAGAAACAAGTTGGTTTAGATTAATGGGTATATTTACCGTAATGTATAGTGTTCAGTGCTAAGACGATCGTACCAAAATTTGAATTCCTACATTCGGGGAGTACTATCAAGGAGGGGGGGGCTTATCTTTATACAGGTTTTTGAGTCCTTATCGAGCCGGGTCGTCATGTTAAACGTTTAATGTTTTTTAATTTTACATTTTTTTAGCATATTTTAATCCGGTCTTTGTTGTTAAATTGAACAAAGACTTGATGGACTTTTTAATTTTATTTTAAATTTATTATGTTGGATGTTTTCTATTGCAAAGAAGATGATAGGTTTTTGCTTTTAATTTTTACCTTAAGCTATAGGTTTCACTGGGAAGCAGTATAGTTCCACCTAGACCTAGAGATGAAAACCTTTTGGCTGATATGGCGAATCAACTTTTTATTATGAAATTTTTTCCTAGTTGTTAACTGGCAAACGGGAAAACTTAGTTATGATGTATTGATAACACAAATACACAAACAAGCTAAGTAGTGGGTTCGGTTTGAAACTGGCCTTTAATCGCCCCAGTCAATCAAAAGGGTCTTATTTTATTTTATCCATTAATTACTTAAAAATTCTAGTTAATTTTTGCTTTATTGTACTACTATTGGTGCTTGTTATTCCATTTTTGGTTATGGTAATCACAACTGGACCAATATTCTTCTTACTTGCAGCAATAGCAACATTCTACTACAGCTGCTTTTTATATATTTTGCACTTCGTTATAGAATTTGTTTTGTATATTATTGGAATATTACCGTTTTACTTCAGATCTTATCTTCAAGGATTTATTTTTACACTTTTTATGTTTTTTGTATTAATGATGGAAATTATTGAAAGGACTGTAAGGAGGATTTTTAATTAACTTAAATTGTTTGTTTTCTTTTTGACGTGCAATTTTTTTGTTTTATTTTTGACGTGCAAAATATATAGATATATTCTATATTTTTAATTTTATATAAATTTAAAATAAAATATATACCGGAAAATTATTATGTAATTAAATGCCTAGGCCTTGAATAATGTTTTAATGGCTTTAACAAATTATTTAAGTCCCGAGAATATTAAATTTTCAATTTTTTTCAAATTCATTATCCGACACATTCAATTAAATAAAATTTGTAAAAATAAACTTAATTCCATTTAAAAAAAATTAATAAATTAAAAAAATTAAACACGTTAACCTCATAAATCAACGGTTATAGTTTATTAATAACAAGTAAAGTATTATCAAAAAATCATCAGAAATATATTTTTAAAAATTTTTGAAATCACAAATGAGTGGAGTGCTAGAGTTGACTAGTGTTAGAGACGGAGGTACTGGAACAATACTTGTAGGCACTAACGGTATCGGTAATTTCTAGGAATTTAAACTAGACATCAAATATTAAAGACATAATGAATATATTTTTTAAAGATATATTTTTAAATATAGACCAAATTAATTAGAACAATACTATTATTCTCTTTTTATAATTTGGCATTTATATTTTTTACATCTAGCTGTTCCCCCATTAAATCGCTTTAATGAAGGAATTCCATCATTTCCAGGCATAAATTTATATTTATTTAATAAATTTCCTAAAAATAAGAACAATTCCATTCTTGCCAAAGCTTCTCCCAAACATTGTCTTAAATTTTAAAAAAATATTTCAATCAAAACTTTTGAAGGGAAAAACCTTTTCCCAATCGAAAAAGGAATTAATTCATCAACTTTTTTTAGTTTCCCATTTTCATCTAGAAAACGTTCCGGACTAAATTCTTCAGGATTTTCAAAAATTTCCCCATCTGCCAAAACGGCTGAAATTTGTGGAATAATAATTGTATCTTTTGGTATATAATATCCATCAATTTTAACATCTTTAGTTAATTTATGAGCTACATTTAGAGGAACTAAATTTGCCATTCGCTGAATTTCCTGTAACAAATAAAAATTTAATTAATGATAACAGTCTCAGGTTGTACTTATCCTTTCAGGTTCCAAATCCTTTAAAGTTCCGATATTTTCCCCAATTTCGAAAATTCTTTAAAATTTCTAATTTCCAACAGTTGGGTTAGTCTAAATTTTTGAGTATTTTGATTTTCAACAATCTCAGGTTGTTCTTATCCACCTCTAGTCCCCGAGAAAGGAGGATAAATGAAGATCCAATGGAAATAATTTATTGAATTTATTGTTGTTTTTAATTGCAGTATAGGTATTAAATCCCTTAAACTATCCCCAAACTACATATTAAACTTAACATTAATTGTAGCATTTAAATATGGCAAGGATGATCTATCTGCCGTTGTAATAATTCTATCAAAATCTCCAATAATCGAGTCTAATTCTGCATGTACTTTGTTCTGAACATTTGGATTATTAATTAAAAAAGCAATTCCCCAATTTAATGTGGTGCTTGTTGTTTCTTGACCGGCAAACCAGAGATCGTTAGCAACTCCTACTAGTTGCTCAATCCTAATTTTTAAAAGTATTTCTTATAAATTTAGTCTTTATGGCAATGTACATCAATCAAAAGAGCTCCTCGAAAGAGCTGGGTCGAATGGTACTGAACTCAACAAAATCCGAATTAAATGAACAAAATTATGGCCATTTGTTTCCCTGCTTCAAAATAGACAAAGAAACAGGAAAAGGGGGAAATAAACCAAAGACTACTCCTCTAAGTAGGGTTGTCGGTTTCAAACCGAACCGAACCGAGAAACCGAAGATTTTCGGTTCGGTTTCGGTTAACCGAAGAATTTGGTGAAACCGACAACCCTACCTCTAAGATATTCAAAAATAAGAAACTCTCCCCTCAAAAATTTAAATATTACGTAAAATCATGAGGTACGCCTATTAAATCCTTTTGCTGTTTTTCTAACAAAAAAGCTTCCACAAAATCTGTTGGAGGTGAATTAATTGAATTTAAATGTTCTTTAATTTGTTTTTTATGGAAATCAAACAATTGGTTATCTACTCCTTTAAGATATTCAAAATAATAATTAACATAAGGTAAATGTCGTAATGAGGGCCATAATCGAATTAAAAACATCGATGGATGAAATCCTGTATCTAACATAATATCCATCAATTTTTTAAGTTGCCGGAATTCTCCAAGCCTTTCCTAAAAATTAATTTTTATGTAAAGAAAAAATTCAAGAAAACTTTACATTATCAAATCTATATCCAAAAAGAAAATTGTTAATAATAGAGCCAACACTTATATCAATATTTTCACCAAAATCAACATCCTTTCCCAGTTTTATTTCTTCTTCTATTCTCTCAAATAATAATTCTAATTCACTCAAAATCTAAATAAATAAACAAATTTTATCAGAGACATTGGAGATAGTCATGGTCTTAAGTCTTAGCTTAAGTCGTAGTTTTCTTTGAGATCTTTGGGGATTACCTATCACAATTTTTGAAACCAACTTTATAATTATTGTATTGTACATCGAAAGTAAATTTCACCCGCAAAGCTAAAAAAATTTCGTCTGTGGTAAAAAATGCAAATTTCTGTCCTAAACTTGCAAGATCGATATAAATGTTCCACATATAAAATATTTCCACAAAAATGGAAATTATTTTCATCCAAAAGGTCTTTCGAGCTTAACTAATCCCTCAATTTAATAATAACTTTATCTTGCATTAAATTCTTTCCAAGCCCAAAATCTCTAAATATTTGCAATGCAAAACGTCTCTGTCCTCGCCAAAGTTCACCTTCAGTCATTATTATACCATAGGTTCCTCCTAATAGATTATTTTATATTTATTATTAATTAATATTTAATTTTTAAATTTAATCAAAAAAACGCTGTAAACAATTTCAATACACATCCAATTCCAATCGCATTATTCTAACAAGTTTATCAAATCGTTTTCGAAACGATTTGATACTTCCTCAATACTACCAAAAATACCGAATCTGTATTTCTCGTAATTGCCGATACTGGTACCATACCGATAAAATTTTTGAAATTTTCGTTACTCATCGGTACAAGGACTTTGACGGAATAACGGACCCACTCCTATTCTCTCTCCATAACTACGGACTCAACAATAACACTAATTTCTTAACTTTTCCCAATTTATTTCCTTCTCAATTAGGTAACTATTAAATTACCTCTAACAAGTTTATCAAATTCTTCAAATTTATAACGTCCAGAATAAGCTTCTCCATCTTTTTGGAATGTTTCAATAATTTTATTAAATTCAGCCACACAAACTTGCGGCTGCTCTCCAAACCAAATTGTAAATATATTCCCATATTTACGCCTCCAACGTAGAAAACATTGTTCTGGCATTTCTTTGTCAAAACTTAATAAATTGCCAACTATAGGAAGTGGGGGTGGTCCAGAAAGAGAAAAAAAATTTTTGTAAAAATTATTTTAATTTAACTTACCAGGAGGTAAATTACGCCTTTTAAAATAAAAATTGTAAAATAAAATAGAACAAACAAAAAAATTGAGTAAAATAAAAAATAGAGAAATCATTTGTTGTTTAATTAAATTTTTAACTAAGGTAATATATTAATAATTTTTTCATTTAAAAATTTAAATTTAAAAAAATTATTATTTGTTTTGGGAAACTTTTTAATTAGATTTTGTGAAAAATAACTTTTAATTTTAACTTTAATAAATTAATTTTAAATTAATATTGTTACACAGTACAGGGTGCGGCAGATTAAAGGAACTTTTTCTTATTGTCCTAACTTTCTTCAAAATTGATCAAAATAGAAATTATTTTTTTATTCTATTCCCAATACTTTGAAAAACATAAAAATTAGGTTCACTGAAAACAAAGAAAAATGCTTCCGAACATCTGGATAATTACATAAAAGACATTTTTCATGCCAAAGTTTATTTGGTCATAACTCCGTCCAAAATTATTTAATCCCAATAAATTCGGCCCCAATCGACTCAACTCGTTCAGAAGCAATGTACGGGTTGACGAGGTAAGGGAATAAGAAATTAAAATTGCCGTCCACATGAAAAATTTCGCTAATTCCCGAATTCTCTTAAAACGGGACTGCTTAATGTTTTCATAATAAAGAATTTTCTACTAAATTAATTTTGTTAAAACAATTTATGTCAGTCATTAAATTAAAAAATTAAATTGTTAAATAATTTAATGAATTGATTGTGTTAGTGCATTTTTATTTATTTTAAATATGTAAAATGTGACAACTTTTAAATGAAAATTTTATAGTTTGTAGTTTGTGAATTTAATCAGAAAATTAATCGTAAAAAAGGAAAACAAATTTAAAAGTCTTCTATAAAAATAAAAATAAATTGATAAATAAAATTTTTTTTTAAAATAAATAAATTTTTTAGATAAAATGCCGTATCAAAATTGAATATTACCATTTTTACTCCGGTAAAAGTCCGATTCAGTATATGGCAATAACTTTCTTGATTTTTGACCGACCCGAATAATTCCCATATTATTCGAAAGTTAAATAATATGGGTCTCGAGATTCGGCATCTTTATCATAATTGGCTCGATCTGATCTGATCATCACAAAAATATCTAGATGTAACTTTTTGTAAGATGATCTGGTCAATGCAATCTCATTCGAACATCCAGGGCTTTCAAATGATAAAAGATTTATTCAGATTGGTTGAAACCAAGGGGGACTCAACCGGAGGGGGACTCAATGGCCCTAATTACTCTGATTTTCTGATAAATTTATACTATAAAAGCTTTCTACAAAATGTCGCTACAAACAATCAACTCAACTCCTTCGCACTCCACTGCTTCTTCAACTTCATTGGCGCTCGTCGTTTTGATCTATTTTGGTTGGCATGTTAAGGTAAAACCATTTTTAATTTTAATGTTCCTATTCTTCAAATATGTTCCACTTTAAGTTTGATCGACTTTGGACCATTCTTGGCTCTCTTCTTTGTTGCTGTCTCGCTTTCTGGATCCGTGTCCTTGCTCTTCTGCTGCAAATCAAAAAAGAAGTCAGCAACAAAAAGTCAGATCCAAAAACAAGCATTGGTGGATAGCAGAAAGGTGAGAGAAGGAGGAGGGGGTTTAGAGGAATAATTTTTATTTTCATTAACAGAGCAAGGAAAATATTCCACTAAAGGAGGGACCAGCTCCAGGAGAAAAACCAGCAGCAGCAAAAGGAAGGCAGCAGAAACAGCTAAAAACACCACCTCAACCAGCAAAAGGAGCAGCGATTGGTGGCGGAGGTGCTGCTGCGATAAGAACTGCTGCTTTGTTCACGCCTCCTCCTAAAGCACCTGTAGCTGATCCAAAGAAGACGACAACAAAGCACCCAGCAACACCACCAAAGCCTGCTGCACCAAAACCTTCTGATAAGTCAAAGAAAGACGTGCGCGCTGGTGTTGCTGTTCCCGACGACGACACTGCACGGATTGAGGATGTTTCTGATTCGTGGCGTCAAGTTAAAAGTGAGTTTAAAAAAATATTTTTTTCCTCACTCTTAATTCTCAAATTTTATTTTTTTAGAGCAAGCTTATAAAATGCCCGAGGAAATGACACGACGCCGATTGGACGATCCAGACTACCAGACCTGGAGGGGATTGGGGAACATCTTTGATGCATCCAAAAGAACGAAAGGAGATATGGGAGATGGTAGTTTGGCGAAAGACCCTCGCTCAGACTCCAAATCGAGGCTGGATACTAAATCGAATTTGTCGTCAAAGTCATCGGATGCGGCTAACTCAAAGATGGATGAGGTGAGAAAAAAGATTTTCTCCTCTAAAAAAATTTTCATTATTTTTTCTTTTAAGGAAAAGCAGGCAAAGAGTGAAGGCGACAATAAAAAGGCAACAACATCGCAAAGCAAATCTTCATCAAAGGATAACAATAGCCAAAGCACTGTGAGGGTAACAATGACAAGTGAGACTAGTGTAAATGAAGAAAATCAAAAGGACAACACAAAAAGTGAGCACGATGACAACACGAAAAGTGAGAACTGAATAAATAAAATATATATAAATTTGTGTTGATTTGTATAAATAATGTATTTTATATTGTTATGTATATGTAAATATATTTGTGTATGTATTTTTGTGTTCACTATTGTAATTTTTTTAAATAAAATTTTCTTTGCTTTAAGTTTTGTTTTGGGTATTTTGTGATAAGACAAAAGTCCATCTCGCTTTGACGAATATATGGTTGACAAACTTATTATTGACGAAATGATCAATCACCTCTCGCTTTTCTTTTGTGTTCCCTTTTGTCGTTTACCTTTTTCCCTTTTTTGTTATTTTCAAAAATTATTTCTTTTGATATTACCAAAATGACAGACAGCCAGATAAAAAAATATTGTGAGGAATGAAGAGAGTTTAGAGACATTAAAGTAAAACCAAAAATCACTAAATATTGGTTTCTATTGTTATTTTTATTGTTTTTAATTGATGATTTAATAGATTTCTCGTTTGTTTAATTGAATAAAAGACTTTTTTTTATTAAAATGGCTTCGCAAACTGCAGGAATTCAACAATTACTTGCAGCAGAAAAGCGTGCTGCAGAAAAGGTTTTTTAAGTGTTTTATTACTTTGAAAACGTGTTTTTTAAAGATTAATGAGGCACGTAAAAGAAAGGCACAACGACTTAAACAAGCAAAACAGGAAGCGCAAGCTGAAATTGACAAATATAGAGAGGTTTAGATTAAATTAATTTCCCTCATTCTGTTAATCTTTAGGAACGTGAAAAACGTTTTAAAGAGTTTGAACATAATTACCTCGGCGCTAGAGATGATATTGCTGCACAAATAAAGCGTGAAACTGATGAGACGCTTAATGAAATGACTCGTAGTGTTGCTGCTAATAAACAGCAGGTAAAATAAACAGCAGGTCAAAGAGCGATACTTTTTTGTTAGGCCTAGATGATTTGAGTTCTGGGCTGGTAACGAAATATCGGGTTCACTCTCCCGTGAATTTCTTCCCTCACGGATAACCCTACTTAAAAGAGAGGACCTCAAATGTCGAATTTAAGTCAGAATTGACTCAATTTTTATTAAGGGTTATATTATTCCTGGCTCATACGATTTTGGGTCTCGCCTTATTGTTAGAGGAAAATTATATTTTTATTTTTTAATTTTGTAGGTAATTGTTCGTCTACTTCAACTTGTCTGTGACATTCGTCCAGAACTGCATCACAATTTACAACTTCAACTTAAGCTTAATGAAAAGCCTGCCTAATTTGTAGTTGATTGATTATAAAAATGAAATTGAAAATAAAGATAGAAATGTATTTTCATTCCAAAAATTTTTCAAATTTTCACTAAAAATTGTCTCTTAGAAGAAAAAATATTCTCTTAATTTTAGATAAAATTTTATTTAAACAAATCCGACAATTCAAAATTTTTTAAAAATCAGAAACTCTTCCTTTTCTTTCCCAATCTCCATATCTTGTAGGTTCTGGTCCTTTTGGCCCATTAAATTCTTTTGGTTTTTCTTCACTTTTTTCTTCATTCTCTTTTTTATTCTCTTCATTCACTTCTTTGTTTGAAAATTGACGAATTCCAAAGACGTTAATTTTGGGAATAAAAATTTTTGTGGAAAAGGTGGAAAGCGTTTGTTGTAATTTTTGTTGAAGTGATGACATTTCTTCTAAAAATATTTTTTTTTGAAAATTATTTTGGTTGTAAAATAAGTTACCTTTAATTTGGGTGAAAGTCTCTTTTGTATTTGTTATTATTTGAAAGAACAATGCTTTTTTTGAAAAATTTCCTGAAAATATTTAATATTATAATATTTAAAATTTGAGATTTCTTTTTGAAAAATAAATTTTAACGGAGAATGTGGCTACGGAAAAATAAGAATTGCTTAAACAGTCAAAAACGCAATTGTATTTGTTCCTTAAATTTAAAACAGGAAATTTCAGTCCCGCCATTTCAGTCTCTTTTTCTGGGACTTGAACAGTCCTTTTAATTTAAATTGCTTTAGAAATTTTTAATTTTATTTTTCCTTTATTTTTTTTTAATTTTTATTTATTTTTTAGATAATTTAAAATGGCCAATACAGAAGAGAGCTTAAATCAGGTAAATTTCCAAAAATTCAGAAAAAATTCTAATTTTCATTTTAGCCCCAATTTATTAAGCCAGAACGTGCAATTCTTAACATTGGAGATGTCTCTACTTGGTTAAAATCTGAGGCACATTACAAATATATGAAATTTATTAGACAATTAAATAATTCTGTTAGAGGTATTTCTACTGATTCTTCTGATATTTTAGTTTCTGAAAATGTTAAGAAAATTATTGAAATGCTTGACTTATTTCAGGTTACTTTTTTATTTTTAGTTTTTTTAATTAATGACCGGTAGTTAAAACAGATTTTCTTGGGTAGAAAGAAAAAATCACGAGATTGAAATTGATCCGGTCCAAATTTTCGGAAATTAATTAGGAGATTACGAAAGATTTTTTAGATAATTTTTTTCTGGCTTTTACTCCGCTCCCGGAGCCTTCACTATATTTCTATTTCTCCTTAGTCATTTGCTTTAATTTCCTTTATTGGTTGTTTAGTAGAAATTTCTGTTCATTTTTCAATTATGTTTTTGATTAATAATTTTTATATTTCAAGGAATGGATAGAAGAATATCCTCCAGAAGATATGGGAACTCAACGATTTGGAAACAAATCTTATCGAAAATGGTATGAAAGATTGACTAATGTAGGTTATATTTAAAAATTAATTTTGTTTATTTAAATTAAAAGGATGCAGAAAATGCCCTTTTGAAATTGTTGCCGACAGAATTGGGGGAAGCTAAAATTGAATTGCTTCCTTATTTGATGGAATCGTTTGGGAACTCTACTCGAATTGATTATGGATCTGGTAGGGGAATATATTTTTTTAATAATGGAATGAAAAATATTTCTTTGATTTCTCGTTTGGTTTTTCTAGGAAACGTTTCTGCTGGTTAAGAATGTTTAAAACCAGTCAATATAAGCCTTTATTCAGGCCCTAATTTTTTTTGCTTATCAATTTTAAGAAGAAATTGTTTTTTGCGGTTATTAACGACCAAAAGGAATTTTTTAAAACCTCGAATATTTTTTCCTGCTCGATTCCTAAAATTTGCTTTTGCCTTCTTTAAAAATCTCAATATTCATATTTCAGGTCACGAAGCCTCTTTCTTAATTTTCCTATTTTGTCTTTATCAAATTAATTTTTTGGTTTCTCCAAACGATAATTGTGCTGTTGTTTTGAAAGTATTTCATCGGTTGATTTTTTAATTTTTTTTTCCAAAATTTTATTAAATTTTTAGTTATTTATCTTTGGTAAAATTTCTTCAATGTATTTATCGAATGGAGCCAGCAGGAAGTCGGGGAGTCCATGCAATTGATGATTTTCAATTTTTGCCTTTCCTTTTTGGGAGTTCACAACTTATTGGTATTTTTAAAATTAAAAAATATTTTTATTATTTTTTAAATAATTTTTTCCTTCATTTTTTAGACAACAAATATCGCTTAATTCCTGATTATTATTTACGCCCAGAAATGGTTTCGCAATATAAAAATGATAATTTATTTTTTGAGGCTATACAATATATTAATGAGGTAAGAGAATAATTAAAATAATTTCTGAAATATTTTTAGACGAAAACTGGACCATTTTACGAACATTCCAATCAACTATATAATATTAGTGCTGTACAAACTTGGGAAAGAATAAATGAGGGGATGTTTAAAATGTATGAAGGAGAGGTTTGTTTTGAAAGGATTTTTGGCTAAAAAATTATTTAAAAATTTTTTAGAATATTTTTTGGCAAAAAAGATTGACTTTTTCATTGTTTAAAATAATAAGAAAAAGCTCAGCCCGCGAGGGGACTTGAACCCCCAACCTTCGGAGCCTCCCCCAATAACCGGAATCCGACGCCTTATCCATTAGGCCACGCGAGCATTGAAAGGGAATCTTATTTCTTCTTCTTTAACTTAAGATGAATATTATTGAAAATTTTAAAATTAACTAATTTGGTGGTAATCTGGCTGAAATATGAAGTTTAATTTCTCTAAAAATGTAAATTAAGGCCTACTGAAAATAGCGTTTTTAATTATCTATTTTTGCCTTATCAAATTTTTTCTTAAAAAATTAAATTCAAAATTTAGGTGTTGAAAAAGTTTCCCGTTGTTCAACATTTTCTCTTTGGAAAATTGTTTAGTTTTAAAGAAAGTAAAGACTCTTCTGAAAGTTCAAAAGCTGTAGGACTTGATACTTTAGCAAAAGGAAGACATCCATCGAATCTTGGAATTATTCAAGAATAATTTTAGATTTTTTTTTGAAAAATATTTTTTAATTATGTCCTTATTGCTTTTAAAAAATGCATTTTAATTAACTTTTTAATTTACTTTTTGTTTCTATAAAAAATTTTTTTTAATGTCCTTTATTAATTTAAAAAAGCTTATTGAGGAAAAAGCTTAAATATTAATTTATTTGAAAAATTTTATTTCCTCATTTAGACTAAATTTCCTTTTTAAAAATAAATTTTCCATTAGAGTATTTCTTGCATTATGTTAAGAAATTATAAAACCACCAAATTTTTTCTGATTTTCTAGGTTCTGGTTGTCCAATTAATTTTCTTAACACACCATAATTTCCCTAATTTTAAATAATTTTTCTAAATTTGTTTTTAACTGTTTTAGTGGATTAAATCTAATTTAGTAATGATGAAAGAAGACACATCATCCCTGGAATCTGGAGAATCACCTTCTAGCAACGAGGAAGGTTGTAGCCTAAATAATTCTATAACATCTTTTCTTCATAGGTAGGATGGTTAAAATTTAAATTTTAGAAGAAATTTTGTTTTGCAGACTTCGACACATGCCCGAACAGAAAAAGCAGCAATTAGTCTCCAATTCTGTAGCAATTGTTAGAAATACAGGAACTCCCAAATCTAATGGAAATTGTGCAAGTGTGGAATGTTCTCAACGGGAAAGTGTCCCCTTAACAGCAGATGAGGTTTTTGAGGTTGTTTATGGTGTCAGGGAAGTTGATAAAAGTCTTCAAAAGAATGGGAATGAACGCGGTGTTCAAAAAATCGAGAATGAAAGAAGTACTGTAAAGGTGGAGAATGAAAGGAGTGTTCAAAGGAATGAGAATGATCGAGCTCCTTTTAAGATTGAGAAGCTAGAAAGGACTGAAAAGCCAGGAATGGTTTTCGTTGTAGATGCTCACGAACGCAGGGTTCGGATTGTATCGAGAGAAGAAATGAGGAAGCAGGTTACTTATATATTTTTAATAAGCTGGGTTTTTAACTATCTTTTGGGGTTTCCATCCCTATTTCGGTAATTTTGACTTCGTTCCCCTTTTTCCATAAAGGAGCATTGGTCGGACTATCCAAAATTTACTTCATTTCCTATTGCTTTTTTGCTATATTTTATAGAAAAATGTAAAGGTTGCATTTATATTTTATACGTCAGATTTTAATCATGTAGTTGGCTGAATGAATGCCATAGGAAAATGAAGGGAAATTGACTAGTTTGTAAGGAAGCCATTTGCGCATTTTAGATTATTTTATTTTTAATTTCAATAAAAAAATTTTTTTAGTCATCACGCCTAATTCTTTTGGAGGACTTACCTGATGAAGAACTTTCTCGTTTCGGATCCATTTTTGCTGATGACATTGAGAGCTCTGATAGATTTGTGCATTGTGATATTTGTGACCAATATTTTGGTATTCTTTAATTTAAAAAAATTCTAAATTTTATTTTAGACTTTTGCTGCCTCGAACATCCACTTTATCAATGCCAGGATCGAGATCCTGCTGTTAGCGCTCAGAATTCGCCGTCCAAAGAAGGGGATGATAGGGCTTCATTGACATTACCAGGCTTTTTGTATATACACAATTCTCCTATTCCGAATGCCGGCAAAGGTTTTTTAAAAAAAAATTTTTTAGAAATTTTTAAAATTATTTCTTTAAAATTTTAAGGTGTTTTTGCTAAAGTAGATATTCCTGTTGGAATTGTTTTTGGTATTTTCTAAATTAAAAAACAATAAAATTTTAAACAAATTTTGTAGGTCCATATGAAGGTATTCTTTTACAAGATCCTAAGAAGTCAAGTCAGGATGGATACTCTTGGGAATTACGAGTTGGCAATGGGAAGCCCTCCTTTTATATTGATGCGAAGGATCCACGATATTCTAATTGGATGGTAAATTTTTTTAAATAAAAATGCCTTTTTTAAAGGAGGACCCACACTTGAGGCACTCTTTTTTGAACTTTTTTTTATTTTTCCTAATTCATTCAAAAAGGCTTTTAATGATTTTTTTTGAGTCCCATAATCTAGAAACGAAAATATGACCGACGCTGTCGCTATTTCTTTACGTTTCATATTAAAAAATCAATCCATCTTCATAGACTGGTTGAACCATCAGCGATTTTGAACAAGTACGAAATTTCGGGATTTCCCCCTCCTTACAAGTTCTAAAATTTCTTACATTTATATAATTTTTAGCGTTATATCAATTCGCCAAGGCACGAAAGTGAACAAAATCTTCTAGCATTCCAATATCGTGGTTCTGTCTTTTACCGTGTCTATCGACCTGTTGACAAAAATAGCGAATTATTGGTTTGGTATGCAAGTCGAGTGAAAAGAAATTTTTTTTTAATTTTATTAATTTTCTTTTCATTTGGCTTTAAATTTTTTTTTCTATTTTTTCAAAAAAAATATTTTCATTTTATTTTAAGGTATGGAAAGAGCTTTGGCAAAGAACTCGGTATCATAAACGCAACTAGTAAGAAAAAGCCTTTTGTTTTCTATCCCGGAAAGAATCCATTCGTTTTGTAGTCTTAACTGTTTAGTTAGAATATATATTAATTAATTTCTACTTCACTTTTATTCTTTTTGTCGATATTTTTTTTGAATTAATTACTGGTTCAAAATTCTGATATTTGCTGCATAACTCTCCCATCTCTTTCATTTGCCTTCTTTTCATGGTATATATATTGTTTTTTTCTGATTTTTTGGGGCAATTGTTTCTGCTTTTTCTATTTATATCCTTATATATATTTTTTGTTTAGTGTGATAAATTAGATTTTTTTAAATCTTTTTTAATTGGTGTTGGATTTGTTTAAAATTTTCTATTTTACTTTTAAAGAATTTTTAATCTTTTATTGTTTCCGATTTTTAGGGATTTTTTAAACAATGACAGAAGAGATTTACAAAGTGGACGATTTAAGCAATGGGTTGGAAAAGAATAAATTGTCTGTTGTGAATAAGGTTTTTTTATTTTGATTTACAAATTTTATTTATTTTTTGCAGTATAATTATGAGAATCTGCCGACTTTTGAATACATTTTGGGGGTGGAATTGTCTCCAGAGCTGAAAGATTCGTTTACTAATCGAGAGGTATTTTGATTTTTTTAAGTAGCCGGATGGCTCTTGGAATTTTTCTAAATTTAATTGTTTCTCTTAGCTCGGAAAGGGGGCGTCCCCAAAATTCATAACTGCTACTAATATAAGATTTTGGACAAAATATTCGAGAAGACGTGTCGTTTAATTAAATTTCATTTAGAATTTCTGCAAATGTTTAATCACTGATTGTGCCAATAATATTCGAGATCATTGCTCATGTAATGACAAAACTGCGTTTTGTTGTTCTCTATGTTCGTGCTCAAGTCAAACAGAAGCAAATTGTTCCAAACGTTATTTGCCTTTAAATTGTTTATTTCAAGTTTATTATGTCAATCCGCAAAAGAAGTGGGGTTTACGAACTCTTAATTTTGTAAAAAAGGGAAGCATTCTTTTTGAATATGGTGGGATTTTATCAGAAGACAAAGATGGAATTGAGGACGATGATTATATTTATTTATTTGATTATGTAAGTTTTACAGCTACCGACTCTACCGGACAGCTACCGACTCTTTTCCGTTATACCGACGAAAGTCCGCAACATTTTTTTGCATTTCACAAAAATGCGCATAATGGTCAGACTTTTAAACTCTAGTAATTTTATGTACGGAAAACGGGACAGGTGAGAGCCGCCAACTGAGAGATGCCAACTGAGAGCCGAGCCAACTGAGAGCCCCTTATAAAAGGGCCAACTGAGTGCCAGGACTTATAATAAAATATTATGATTCGAAAAAATTAGCTTTTCGGGTCAACGATCGCTGGGTTCTGCACCAGTAAAATAAACCTATTCCTTTTTACTAATTCTCAACCTTGAACGACAATCTACCCCCTAATAGGAATACAAAAACATTCATTTCAGCGAAAATTCAGTTCCTCATAATTTTGTTCAGAATCATCGAATCACGGTAATTTTGGTATCACCGACCCAGCCAGATTAGCTCTTTCGAATAACACCTCATTCGACCAAATCGGTCTAGTCAAAAAAACCCTATAAGTCACAATACCCAAAATTGAGACCAAGACTTTAATATATGGCCAAAAAAACAAAAAAAAGTCTTATGTTATCTCGGCTGTCATTCTTTAGAACGTAAAAAGTAAGAAAAACAAAAGAAAAACAAAAAAATATTCTAAAATTTTTCTGGTGATTAGAATTACTGGCACTCAGTTGGCCCTTTTATAAGGGGCTCTCAGTTGGCCGCGCTCAGTTGGCTCGGCTCTCAGTTGCCCGCTCTCAGTTGGCAGCTCTCAGTTGACGGCTCTCACTTGACCCCAACCGTTTTATGTATGTTGTCTATATGACATGTGAAAATAAGTTGAAATTGAGGAAGGAAAACTGCGAATTTTTGTTGCGAGCATCTGTCGGTGTTGAAAAGACCCTTATCTTCAAGTGAAGTCCAACTATTTTAAAATTTTTAATTTATAGATAGACAAAAAATACATAATTAATGCTCATGAGAAAGGCAATTTGGCACGTTTCGCAAACCACTCTTGTGCAGCTAACTGTTATACCCAAGTTTCGGAAATTGATGAAACAAATGTGCCTCATCTAATAATTATTGCTGCAAGAGATATTTAGTTAAATATTTTTGTTTAATTTTTTATTTTATTTATAAATTTCAGTCCGGGCGAGGAAATAACACTCAATTATGGACATTATTGGTGGGATGTAAAAAATATTAATTCAAATTTAATTTGCTCTTGTGAATCCTCTAAATGTCAATATTCTAGGTAATATTTTTTAAACTTATTTTTTTATTAACAACACTCCCAGGGTGAATTTTTCTGATGAGTAAATGTGTCGTATTATCGATATGTGACTATTATTTAAGTCAGGAGCGGGCCAGCATACAGCTATACTTTGGGCTGTATTCATTTTATTTCATATTTAAACATTTTTTTATTTAATTGACAAAACCTATGGGATTTTTCACAATTTTTAAAATTTCATAAAAATTTTTAAATTAAAAAATTTAAGCTTTCCTACTCAAAATGGATTTGTAAATGGTGAAAATCATCTCATTACAGAAAATGGTGAAGGTCCAAGTGTGATAAGAACCTCGCAGTGTGCTAGAAAGTTTGCAGGCCCAAATCCCCAATGTGCTAGGAAGATCGCTGTCCCCTTCTCAATACCAAGAAATTGCGCTAGGAAAGCAGTTACGGTTCCATTCTCTATACCAAGAAATTGTGCCAGGAAAGTGTGTTATAATGATTCTGATGAAATTACAATAATATCGGATAGTGAGGATGAAGAAGACGTTGATAAGGAAGGCGTTGTTGAAAACGAAGTTACTGACCAGGAAGAGGTTGTTGAGAAAGAAGAAGTTGTAGCTAATAGTGAGAATAACGGGATAGATTTTGATGACGACGATATAATTTGTATAGAAAATTGAATTTTTGAATCTGAATTTTGAAAATTTAAGTGTATTTATTTTCTCTCTTTTTTAGAGGAAATAATACCTCTATTTATGTTAAATTTAATCATGTTTTTTTTAATTATTATGTTATTTTCTCTTATTTTTTTTTGAAAATAAATTTTTTGATATTTGAATGTATTTTACGATTTATTAAGTTATTTAACTACTTTATTTTTATTAATTAATTTTCTTAATTAAATTAATATCTAAATTTTGGATGAACAACAATATGTTGCGATTTTTGCTTCTATTGGCAGCTGTGCTTTGTTCAGTTGCATTATCTGATCGAGGAGTCACATTAGAGGTTAATTATCTGTTTGACGTTTATTGTTCGGATATTTCTCTTAATTGGGGGCGTGGGTCACTTTCTCACTACTAGTTTTCTCGAAAATAAGACAAGTACATGGGGCCAATAAATAAGCAATGCGCTGTTTTACGTCATTTAGTTCTGAAAATGAGCAAATCATTTTGTTTTCAAACTCAAACAAAAATTTTTTTAGGAAAAAGTTCGTAATTTGCAAGATTCTATAATGAAACGGCCTGTTATGAGCTTAAATTTGGAAATGTGGAAAACTTATATTCAATCCTCTCCACGTAATTATTCAATGATTGTTATGCTTACTGTTTTTTCAACCAATATGAATTGCCCTATTTGCAAGTTTGTTTTCTTTTTAATTTTATAAATATTTTTAAAATCATTTTTTTAGACCTGCTTATGAAGAATTCCTTATTATGGCAAATTCATATCGCTACACTTTTTTGAACAACAAAGCCTTATATTTTGGAGTTGTTGATTATGAAAATGCACCACAAATTTTTAATTTGGTTTGTTTTATATAATTTTTTATTTCTATATTTTTTAAAGTTAAATTTAAATACGGCACCAGCAGTCTTTCATTTTCCTGCAAAAGGTGCAAGACGTCCACAGGTTCAAAAAAAATTTTTTTATTTTTTATTAAATTGTTTATGAGATTATATGTAAATCCTCCTAATTAAGATAAGAAAAAAATTTCAAAAAAAATTTCTCTTTTTTCGAAAACCTTTTCACTTTTCTATGTGAAGTTTTGTTTTTTCTTCTATTTTTCGACCTTTCAAGCAAATAATTAAATACTTTCTTGTTAAAAATTCATTTAAAGGATTCTATGGATTTTCAACGTATGGGTATTGATGCGGAAGCAATGGCTAAATTTGTACAAGATCGAACTGATATTCACGTTTTTTTATAGATTTTATTTTCCCTAATTCTATTAATTTTAGATTCGAATTCTCCGTCCTCCAAGCTATGCCGCTCCTGTTGTTATTCTTCTTTTGGTTATGCTAGTTCTCGGTCTTCTCTATATGCGTCGGAATAATTTGGAATTTCTTTTTAATCGGACTTTTTGGGCTTGTGTTTGTCTTGTAAGGAATTTATTTTTAAAAATTTTATTCTAAAATTATTTTAAAGGCAATTGTTTTTGCATTCATGTCCGGACAAATGTGGAATCATATAAGAGGCCCTCCTTTCATGATGACACATCCTCATGGACGTGAAACTTCGTTTATCCACGGAAGCACTCAATATCAACTTATTGCTGAAACCTACATTGTTTTTGGACTTTATTTGGCTATTACTGCGGGGGTTATAGTTTTAAATGATGCTGCTAGTAGTAAAACTGATCCAGGAAGGAGGAAATGTAAATTCTTTTAATTCTAAATTTTTTGTAATTTTACATTAAATTTCAGTTATGTCATGTATTGGCCTTGGAATGGTTGTTGTGTTCTTCAGTTTGTTATTGTCAGTCTTTCGCAGCAAATATCATGGATATCCTTACCAATTTTTGTTTAGTTAAATATTTATTGGATTTTTTAACGTTTTTCTTTGGTTCCTGGGATCTTCAGATGAAATTTTTTTTATTTCCTTTCATTCACTATTTTTAATTATAATAATTAAAGTGTGTTATTAAAAATAATGTTAAATTTGTTAAATAAATGTTTGTTAATTGTTGTTAATTTTTCATTCATAGAGGTGGGAAGTGGAAGTTTTTTAAAATAATTTTTAATAAATTAATTAATTTTCTAATTAATTAAATAAATTCATAAATTTGACGATTTTTCTTTTTATGTTAATTTTTTTATTTGATTTATTTATATTATTCAAATTTTTAAAAATTTATTTTTATATAAATTATTTAAATTTTATTAAAATAATCTTTCAGAATTAAAAAAATATTTTCTAATTAATTAAATAAATTCATAAATTTGACGATTTTTCTTTTTGTTAATTTTTTTATTTGATTTATTTATATTATTCAATATAAATAAATCTCAATGAAAGGCCAAGACAAAGCGAGCAACGAATCCAACCCAGTTTTTTTATTGAAAATTTATTATTAAATGATACACAAGAGCGGCAAAATCATCAAATAGGAGCTGGTGGAATAAATCATTGCTTTTAAAAAATTAATTCCCAAAAAACATTTTGCAAAAAATTTAAACTTATGAAATTAATTTAAAATTCCTAATTAAATCACTTCCCCAAAATCCTGAAGAGGTTCTTCGTCGAGTCCTAGATAATTGTATTAAAGAATCTATTTCCGACGCTAAGAAAAATGGTATTGTTGTAGATCAATTAGGAGCTACCATTTCCTCAACATTGTTTTTTGGCGGTTAAGGACGATTCAGTATCGCCGATTCAGTATAGCCGATTCAGTATCGCCGATTCAGTATCGCCGATTCAGTATCCGCCGATTCAGTATATGGCCATAACTTTCCTGATATTCGACCGATTTGAATAATTCTCATATCATTCGAAAGGTCTTGAGATTCGACATCTTTTTCATAACTGGCCCGATCTGATCTGATCATCACAAAAAAAGTTACAGCGTGAAAACCGATCTTTTATGCCTGTGACGTCGTTTATCAGTGATAACTTCTTGTAGAGTGATAAGATCAGGTCAGTCTAATTATGAAAAAGATGAAGCACCCCGAGACCTATCAAATCATATATAATAATTCCTACAATATTCATCGAGCAAAAAGTTATGGCCAAAAACCCCAGATACTGAATCGGCCAATACTGAATCGGCGATACTGAATTGGCGATACTGAATCGGCGATACTGAATCGTCCCCTACCCGTTTTTTGGTATTGTAAAAGTTTGCTTTTGATTTATTTCGAAAAGTCGAAAATGACAGTATTTAAAGATTTTGATTTAATAAAGGCGTTTTATTTTTATTAGTATGCATCCCTTATTATTTTTTAATTGTAGATAACAATTTAATATCTAAACTTGCTCTGCAATGTTGTTGGTTATTCTTGGCATCGTGCTTACCATATTAGGGTGTGTATATTTTTTCCTTTATTTAAATATTTTATTTTCTAGGTCAGTAATTGGTTCTGTTCTCTACTACCGTCATAAAAAAAGCAAAGAGATTATCAATAAAGATGGACTTTCTGGGATTCCCAATTCTTCTCCACTGATGATTAGTGATTTACAAGTCCCCATATTTATTTGTGCAAAAAAAGATGGATGCTTGGACATGTTAAATCAAATGGGATATGGTAGATTTTTTAATCTAATTAAGGTTTAAGGCACTTAGGGTTTTTAATATAACCGTTTCGACTCATAAAATCTAACTCTGGATCGAGCCCCAGCCCGAACAGAAAATGGCATTTCTGAATATAATAATCAAAAATTATAGATTTGCGACTTGGAATGCTTCATTTGAATTATGATGATGATATTTCTGTTATTCCTGAGCTGGTTAAACAAGTTCTCGTCAAAGAAAAAATAACTTACAGTCCAGCTAGTGACTGTCGATATTTTTGTGAGTCTTATTTTAAGAATTATTTTAAAAACTAAAATAATTTTAAACATTTTTCTAGGTATGAATAAATCTGAAGGAACACTTCACATCTATACAAAGAAAATTGGGCTTGTATCTGATGTATTTGCACCCGGAAATGTAAAAAATTAATTTAATTTTACAAATATAAATTTTTAGGATGGAAATTACGTCTTAATGATCGATGAAACTTTTCCAAAAATTGATGAAGTCGAAGATTTTGGTATTATACATATTTCATTTATTTTTCCAATTTATAAAAATTCTAGGTATTTCTTTGGAAACACAGAGTTCTTCTGAAGATTTATATAACTTTAAGCAACCAGAATTACTTGATGAATCCGGCTGTGCTAATGGTTAGTTTCTATTTAATTATATTTTCATAAATAAATTGTCAATTTAGTTAACAAGTTTTACAACGAGCGATTGTATAAGACAACACCAGGGCCCGTATCATAAGAGCAAGTTGTTAAAACGGTATCATAAGAAGTTGGTCATTTAACCAGGTCATTTAACCCCTACCGAGAGGTTTTTTCGTATCATAAGAGCGTCTGGTATTTTTCTTCTTGCTTACCACGAACTCGCTTCTTATGATACCAATCTATTTCACCCTTAATTTTTCCTTTTTCTATTTTTGTTTTTTACCAATCTAATTTACATTTTTCATTTTAATTGATGTTTTTGACATTTATTTTGAAAAATGAACAAAGGACTAAATAAACCCATTAAAATTATTTTTATTATATTTAGAGTTTATTGTTTACATTAAAATAAACATTAATGTCTTTATTTACGTCTGAAATGACGAAATCTCTTGCGGAGAAGATTGATTATTATCACGACGAACTTTTCCCTCCATCTCGTTCAGCCAATTATTCTCGACGGTCCTATGATGCGTGGATTAGTATTACAAATGAAATTAATGCAGAATATGGATCTTCAATATCAATTGAACAAATTAAAGAAAAACATCACAATATTAAAAGGAAGGTTAAAGCAGAGTTTGCTCAACAAAAATCGTAATTTTGTTATTTTTTAGCATTAAAAATTAAAAAAATTTAGACATAAGAGAAAAACGGGAGGAGAAGAAAAAATGCCAAAAGATGAAGTTTTTGATATTTATGCTGGTCGTTTTGGGCAGTCTACGGTTAATTAAAATTCTAATTCTATTAAAATCAAATATTAAGACATTCACAATTGTGGGAATATTTCGAGGAAGGACGCGGTGACTCTAATGAAGTGATTTTGGGCGACTCAGGATATCCTTTAAGAAGTTGGCTGCTTGTACCTTATTTGAATCCAAAAACTGATGCTCAAAAACGTTTTAATTATGCACATTCGAAAGGAAGAACAAAAATCGAACATGCATTCGGCCAGCTTAAACGAAGATTTCGGATATGTTATTCTACGTGTGAGTTAGATACAGAGGCAGTTCCTGATGCGTTGTTGAGTTGTTTTTTACTACACAACATTGCTACTAAAATGCGTTTACCCGAAATAAATGAAGATATTGATGATGAACAGCCCCCTAATCAAGATTTTGATAATATAGAGGAAGAAAATCTAATATCGAGAAATCGCTCTGAAGCTGGACGGAAAAGAGAAGCTGTTGGAAGGAGGGAGGCGATAACATCGCGATTTGATTAGAGATTTTGCTTTATTTTTTGTAAAAACAAATTTTCAGAAAAATAAAAATTTTAATTCTAATAGAGGAGATTCTTCTCTATAGTATCCAATATTATCCGAGATATAGGTCCTTAAAATCGAAACCCATATGGGGGAGTAAACACATTTTTGGGGTGAGAAATTCGATTTTCTGAATGATAGCTCTTTCGAAAGTGCTATTCAAGCTGAGTCGAATGACACTAAAATCAACTAAATCCGACTTGATTGGACCGAGATATAGGCATAAATTTGAGACTAACTCTCAAAAAAGGGGTACCTTGCGATTTCCCCTATAACTTAAGAAATACTTGTCCAAAAATTCTAAAATTTTTACAGACCCATAAAAACACCCTAAAGAACCTTCATATAAAATTTGGTAATTTTACCATTTTTTAGAACCGAGCTAGAGCTCATGGTAACTTAACTTACCACGAACTATAGCAGGGTCTGAGATTTACCACTCGGTAGGGGTTAAATGACCAAAAAGTCGTTTTCTTATGATACCGGTTAACCACGACCTCTCGGTAGGGGTTAAATGACCAGGTCATTTGACCATGAACCACGGGTTTTTCTTATGATACCAATTTTACCGCCCGGGCCCGTACTATAAGAACGAGTCGTAGATTTGTTACTATAAGAATCTGGTCATTTGCCCAGGTCATCTAACCCATACCGAGCGGTAATTTGGTACTATATGAGGCTTGGTATTTTTTCTTCTTGCTTACCACGAACCATGTTCTTATAGTACCGACTAAAAATGAAAAATTATTTAATGTATTTTGACTTGAAAATACGTGGTTCGTGAACATGGTTCGTGGTGGACATGGTGATGGTGGTAAGAACATGGTTCGTGGATGCTCATCTGACTAAATAAAAAAAGTAAAAACTAAATGAATTTTTATGGTTTCTCTTTGATTGCCACACCTATGTACTATTGTTGAATAATGAAACGCAAATTTGGTTTTTAAAAAAGGGCGGAAGAAAATGAATGATCTTTCGTAAACCACTGAAATTTCCATATGTGTATATTTGAAAAAAGGCTGTCTAAAACTTCCTGTTAAATTTATAGATTGCTATACCAAAAATATAGAGGAGATACTTCTTAATATTACCCCAAATATTTGAGGACTTCAAAATTTTAGCTAACCCTGCTATAGAGCAGGGTATAATTTTTACCATTCGGTAGGGTTGTTATTAAATTCACAGTTAATAAAAATACTGAAATTTTTATTAGAATTTTAAATAACCTCCTTCTTACACTAACACCCATTTAAACTCTAAAATTGGCTGAAAAAGGGGTACCTTGCGGTTTCCCTCATAACTCAAAAAATAATTATCCAAAAATTCTAGAAATTTTATAGGTGATTGTAGACATGCTAGAGAATATGAATTTAAATTTTTGTAATTTTACTAATTTTTTGTATCGAGTTATAGACTTCGAAATTCTTGCAAACCATGCGGAGAGCAGGGTCTGAGATTTACCACTCGGTAGGGGTTAAATGACCAAAAAGTGCTTTTCATATAGTACTGGTTAACCAATGGGCAAATGACCTGGTTAAATGACCTGGTCATTTGACCAAAAACCAGAGGTTTTTCTTATAGTAGCAAAGGTACCTCTGGTAACCGGTTAAATGACCACAAACCACGTTCTTATAGTACGGGCCCCGGTAAGGGTTAAACAACCACGAACCACGTTCTTATGATACGGGCCCAGATGGTGTTTTTCCCTTTATTACTACAATGGATGATAAACAACATTTTCTTTGTGGAAGTAAACTTTAAATATTTTTTAATTTAATTGAAATCAAATATTTAGAGGGACATGCATTGTACGCTGAAATAACTGAAAAACCTCGTGGAAAAATTGCAGTTGACATCACAGGCAATTGTTCTTTGATATTCATTGAGACACAGCGGGTCCACCCTGTTGACGCACGCGCGAAAAGAGATAAATATAAATATAATTTTAGATAAATATAATTTTTTTCTAAGATAAATATAATTCCTAAAGATAAATATAATTTTTTTCTCTTCTATTCGGCATCATTAGGGTTATTTCTACTAAACGCTTCGTGTTGTTCAACGCTGCGATCTGACTCTCCTAACAAATTTGATTTAAAGAATTTAATTAATTTTGAATTTTACCTTTCGGGAAGACGATAGTAAAAACATCCTCCATCTCCTCTACAAAATGTGGTGTAAAAGCAGAACGTTCAATTTCAGGCAAATCAAACCATTCCTCCCTCATCATTAAGGGGAGAATAACTTCCTTGATACCAATTCTTTTTGCAGCCTGTATTCTCTCACCCAATCCTCCTACAGCGATAAGTTTTCCTGTCTCAATTAATTAAAATTTTCAATTAATTTTTAGAAGTAAGAAAAATACCTGTGACAATTCTGCAAAAACAATTGTGTCTGAATTTATTATAAATTTATTTTTAAATTTATTTTTATATATTTACTTTGTTTAGCTGGTCTCTTCAAGAAGCAGCTCATCATAGCAACTGCAATTCCACCACCAGCAGATGGACCGTTTTTCCACATGGCAGCCTAAATTATAAAACATTACAAATTTAATTTGAAAGAATAACAAACAGGCAAGAAATGTGCCCTGAATTGCTTCTTTTCAAATGATGTGTTATGGATGCATAAATACGCGTAGGCGTTGAGAACACTCTCAATTGAGAGTGTTCTCAACGCCTACGCGTTGAGATTGAGAGTGTTCTCAACGCCTACGCGTATTTATGCATCCATAACACATCATTTGAAAAGAAGCAATTCAGGGCACATTTCTTGCCTGTTTGTTATTCTTTCAAATTAAATTTGTAATGTTTTATAATTTAGGCTGCCATGTGGAAAAACGGTCCATCTGCTGGTGGTGGAATTGCAGTTGCTATGATGAGCTGCTTCTTGAAGAGACCAGCTAAACAAAGTAAATATATAAAAATAATTTTAAAAATAAATTTATAATAAATTCAGACACAATTGTTTTTGCAGAATTGTCACAGGTATTTTTCTTACTTCTAAAAATTAATTGAAAATTTTAATTAATTGAGACAGGAAAACTTATCGCTGTAGGAGGATTGGGTGAGAGAATACAGGCTGCAAAAAGAATTGGTATCAAGGAAGTTATTCTCCCCTTAATGATGAGGGAGGAATGGTTTGATTTGCCTGAAATTGAACGTTCTGCTTTTACACCACATTTTGTAGAGGAGATGGAGGATGTTTTTACTATCGTCTTCCCGAAAGGTAAAATTCAAAATTAATTAAATTCTTTAAATCAAATTTGTTAGGAGAGTCAGATCGCAGCGTTGAACAACACGAAGCGTTTAGTAGAAATAACCCTAATGATGCCGAATAGAAGAGAAAAAAATTATATTTATCTTTAGGAACCATATAGCCTTTCTAAAAGTAATTTATTATTAATGAAATATGTATGTATATATAAAATATTAAAAATAAAACGTTTCTTTCCTTCCTTAAAAAATAAAATATATGTTTAGACCTCTAAATATATTTGTCAATTTCAGCTTGCGCCTCTTGTTTTACTTGTTTAAGTGCTTCATCAATCTAAAAAAGATATTCTTCAAATAAAATAGGAAATTAAACATTTTCAGCAGCACGCTTCTCAGCTGCAGATAATTGTTGAATTGCAGTTCTGATTTCCGTAAAATATAGAAAAATTAACAATTAGCGATTCTTTGTTTTACTTGATAGTTCTTTTAATAAATGCTAAAAAAAATTTTCTAGATACATATGGATATTCAATTAAATTTTCTGAAATTTCAACCGTTAAAAAATTGGCTCGATTATTTTTTAAATAGACAAGAGCTGAAGGATTTATTAAATCAGACTTCAGGTTAACTTTTAATACTTTAACTGAATTTTTCATTTTAAGACTTCAATTTTGTGATTACTTTATGCGATCAATTTGTCGACCAAGCGTTGGTAACAGAAAAGGAATTGGCTCAAGTTGGGAAAATTTATTTGGATCAAGGTTAACTCAAAGTCATTTTATTTTGATAATTGACTGAAAGAAAATAAATTGAATTTTTCAGAAGATAAAATCTGCTTGAAATATAAAGCCAATGATTTATGGCTATGTGCTATGAGCTGCTTTGCTTGTTGTAATTGGGACTTGGGGCTGTTGATGAAAAAGTATTTTTCCAATTTCTAGATTTTTAATTCTCTTTTTAGTCTAAATGTTCAGAAAATTCAATCATTATTGGATCAGCTTGTCAAATGGACTTTATTGCAAGAAGTTTGTGAATTTTAACATAATTTTCGAAAAATCCTTTTTAGGAAATTATTCAAGATCCTTTCGATTATTTTTGTAGTGTAACTTCCTCTGAGAAATTTGACACAAAGAGACTTTTCTCTGTATGGCTTTATGCTCGTTGGATTCTTTTGGTCGATTCAGAGGCCCGTTTTCCTTCAATCCCTGCAAAGCCAACAGTCAGCAATCCGTGAATTCTTTGTGATTAATTTAGAAATATTCTATCAATTTTAGTTACAATTATCTAGATCAGAGTCTCCTTCAAGCAGAGAAGTTGGCACAAACAATCCTCGAAGTTCAAAAGAAAATTCCACAAGCCATAAAACTTTTGGACCAAATGTGGAATTTATATAGTGGAATTTATGTACCCAAAAAAGAATGTTTCTATCCTAATCTGGAGGTTATTACAGAGGTTTATTTAAATTTATAAGATTAATTTTGATAAAATTTCTAGGGTTCTAATCTTCAAAATATTGGCGATTTTCCAAAACCTGACATTCAGAAAGATTTTTGGCTGTTTAAACTTGATATTTTTCAATTGAGAACTGCTTATGATCTTTTAAATGCGCATTTTTGTGCAAAACATTTTCCTAAAGCAAAAACACTTTTTGAATTTGTTTGTTTACTTTTTGAATTTTATCAGGCTTAAAAATTATTATTTAAGGTAAGAAAAGCTTGGCAAAGACTTAAAAACAACCTTCAATCCATTGATGAGGAAAATAAATACTTTTTACCGAGTGAGCAAGATATTGATGGATTTGCCTGTGCTTTGGGATTTGATCTTCCAAAAGAAGTAAGAAATTTATACAAAAAAATTCTTTGCAAATTTTACTCATTTTTAGAATTCTTCACTTTGTCAATCTGGTGACATTAATTTATTTATGCAATTTGCACTTGTTAGGCCCAAACATAAAATTCCTGTTGATATTTTGGTTGAATTACTTTCTATGGGAATTTGTCGAGTTTCAAAGATTTATCTCGACAAAGAACTTCGTCAATCTGAAGAATTGCGTTTAGATTTAATTAAAGTAAATTATAAAATATTAAAAAAAATCTTTTCATTTTTAGAGTTTTCAATCTCATCTTTCTTCTTTAAACGGTTTAAATTCAAAAATTAAATTTATTCAACGTGCCAGATTACTTGGCTCGCTTTATTTTCTTTGTTCTCATTGTTTTGGTTTTGCTGATACTCTTGTTAATCATGGAAAATTATCTGAAGATCAAAAAATTAGGTTTTTCTTTATTTTATTTTTTATTTTAAACTTCCTATAGAAATTTGGCTCAATCTTCTACTATTGACATGACACCAACAGTTCCGTCCGATTTGCAATTACAAGGTTTTTTTTCAACTTAAAAATTTTGAATGAAAAAAATTCTTTTAGAATTTACAAAATCTGAAAATGCACTTTGGAATGTTGTTACCTCTTTTGATATTAATGTTCTTCGTAACTCGTTTGCTCAACTTGATCCTTCAATTCGTATTGAGAATAAAAGGGTATTTTACTATTATTTAATAAATGCCATATAGGAGAGTGGGGATTTTCTAAATTTTTATTTGGATAACTTCATAAACTCAAATTTCCATATTTTAATCTCTTGTTTTAATTAAAAACCCCTACATTCAATATTTTAGATGGTCTTCTCTCCAGTTTCTGCTGACCCAATTTTGAATGCCATAAATGCATCTGGCGATCGTTTTTTTATTCGAAGTCAAATAATGCTATGGAAATTGGAACAACTTGCTCTTCAAGGGGTTAAATTATTTTAATACTAAATTTCAAGAAATTATTTTAGAATATGAAAAAATGGACAGAGTTTGTAAATAAATTTAGTGAAGATTGTAAAGTTATAGAAGAAAATAAAGAATTACAAATGCTTCTTTTGTGTGATTCAATGAGGATTGGGGTTTTTTTAAAGTTTTTTTGTTTAAAATTAAATTTTTTTTAAAGTTAACAAATTGGAATACAGATTTTTGTCGTCCAAGTTTCCCCCATGAATTTGTTAAAAATGCTGCGGAATTGAAACAACAGCTTAATGGTGTTTTGACTAGAGCAATACAAGACAACAAGAGTACTTTTCAGATTTTTAGTAAAGAGGTTATTTCTTCAAAGTTTTCTAAAAATTATAATATATATTGGTTAAAAATGATGTCCTTTAATTCTGATTTTAGTTCGAACAAGGGAAGAAGATTTTGAATTAATAAATTATTTTGCATTAAAGGGAATCAAACCCCCTCCATCTCTCCCCCCAATAAATTGAACATATCCTAACAAATTTTTAAAATATTTTTTTCCAGTTAACATGTTATTTACTAAACAATCGAGAATGGTCATTTACTAGTCAACGTATTAAAAATCAACCACTTTTAACTACTTCTTTTACAAATATTGCTGTTATTTTCTCATTTTTCTTTACTAAACTTTATGTGGAAAAGAAACGAGATGAAGCATTTAAAACAGCTAGAGAAGTTATTTGGAAAGTTCTAACTCCAACTTTTGATGCAGTTAAATTTGGGTAAGAAATTTTTTAGATTAGAATTCTAGGGAGGGCGGGTTTGTTTTTTACACACAAATGGATTTGACAGGATGGAACTTCCCCACACTTCGTTCCCTATGCTAAAGACATAGTTTTCTGGTATGATTAAGTTGGTGTTAGTACTGGAGGGTTGCTGGGAAATTTCTATACCTTTTTCTTTTCTCGAAGGATGTTAATTTTTAGGATTTAACATCATTTAAAAACCGAATATTTTGAACTAAAAAGTTTTTAATTTTAGGCAAGAACCAAGGCAGTGTATGATTGGAAAAGAACCATTAATTAGCTTGATTGAGGGATTGAAGGTTTAAAACTATTTTCTTATTTATCAAAATTTATTTAATTTTATCCTCTTTTTAGGATTTGGAAGTCCTAAATATTTTTATAGGATTTGTCAGTTTTCTCTACAATTTTATTTTAACTACATATCAAAAGCCATTAAAAAGTAGCGTTAATTCAACGGGAGAGTCTGTTGCTGTAGACAATGCTACAGGGACAACTGATGAATCAACAAGTCAACAACAACATACAGAAACAACACTATTACGTGCTGTTGGACGAAATGTCTATTTAGATAATGTTGAATTATGGCAATCAATAAGTACATTGGAGACATACAAGTTTAAATTTTTTTAAATTAAATTTTAGAGACAAAATTAAATTTTAGGACTTATGACATTGATGTTGATTATGTTGAAAAAGTACTAGATTTATTAGCTGAACAAGCATCTCTTGTTGGACCAGTTTATTTGCCTTGGCTGTGTTTTCGAGCTGATTATGCTTTTGGTTTTTTTCTAAATTTTTTTTGAAAAATTATCTTAATTCGCTTTAAAGCTCGTGAAAGATATGAGGAGGCAACTTTGCTTTATTTGGAAACAATTATAGCATTGGATCGTGGACTCAATCATCAAACATCTTCACAGGAAATTGGAGGTACTAGCACAACAACAAAACAATTAAAAAAGAAAATGGATATTGATTTGGTTATTTTTTATAAATATTTTTATAACACAATGCGGTCTGTCCTCGTTATTGGATACACGAAGTGCTGAAAAACGCTTAGGCGGCTCTCCAACTATTAGCTAACCAAATTTAATTTTTTAAAAATCATATCCTAAATTGAGGTGATCTAATCTCGAATATTTTATATGTAGCAAGTCCGACTGTGTATTAAATTTTAAAAAAAATTGCGGTTCTCATCTTTTTTCTTCTAAAATTAAAAAAAAAACTTTCTTTTAAGATTCATTCAAAATTGGCAGTTTCACTTTATTTTCTTCGAATGCCTACTTTAGCAGCAATTGTTGGACAAATGCACACAGATATTAAACCTCATTTAAATTTGGTAGAATATTTATTAAAAAATACAGCAGCAACAATAGATTCTGGTCCAGCATATTTTCCTTTAATTGCTGATATTCATTTAATGGAAAGGATGGCTGGTATTTTTTGAATAATTTTTTTAAATTTTCTTTTAAATTTTTTTTTTCAGTAATTTATGAACAACCACCATTAGAATTGCTACTTTATACACAAGCTTTGGTATATTTTTTTTAAGTTGAAAGCAAAATTTCAAATTTTTCCCTTAGTGCCAACCAAGTAGAGCAATTAATGTAAACAATTCACAAGAAGTTTTGGACAGAGAAAGGTTAAGAAGAAATGAAAGAATAGCTGAAATACTTTGTAAACAATTTTTTGGAATTAATATAGGAAGGAGATAATGAGATTTAGAGAAGGTTTTTGTTTATGTTTTTTTAACTAGAAAAGGATCTCCTAATTTTGATTTTTTTAATTTTTTTTATTAATAAATTATTTTATTAAAATATTTTTTTATTTGTAAATAGTTAAAATTAACTATGTAAATATAATTTAATTCTTTTTTTTAATTCTTTACATTTCTTTTAATTTTGATGAGTGTTATTAATTTAACAAATGGAACAGATTTATTAGATCAATATTTTTCTGATAAATCTTCGGATGGAGTAAAGAAAATTGTTTGTCTTATTTTAAACTCGTGGCCATGTTATCAATTTGCAATAAAAAATCAACTTGGAGGTTCACAAACGGCAATAAAGGTTTTAAATAATTAAAAAATAATAATAAGATGCTTGAATAGCTTCGTAAATAGCTTTCCCCGAATTGGGGAGTAGACCCCCCTTTTTTGGGGTTAGCCCTGAATGCTTTTGATTCTGGAGACCTTCACCAGTTTATCAACACAATTTTTAATTTTCTTTACGGGGGATCTAGAAGAATTAAAGAGAATAAAGATAGATTTGGAGGGATTAGGGGTAGTTGGAGTTGAATTATTTTATTTTTAAAAAGTTAACTGTATTGTCTTAATTTTAAGGATTCTTACTTAATTCTCTTATTTTTTAAAGGATAATTGGTTCTCTGATGTCCTTTCAGAACACATTTTTAAACATTCTGATTTATATACATACGAATTATCTGAATGGATTGAAGAAATACTTTACAATGAATTTCATACAATTTCTGAAGATAATACACTTGACTCCACAGCTGATTTATTAATTAAAATGAGTAATTGGTTATTGGGAAGAGGAAAGACGAGTGTAGAAGAAGCAAAAACAAAATTTAGAGAAAATTTGGAAAAACTGTTGGCAATGAATTCGAAAAAGGTTCACAGGGTTGACGGGTTGAGAAAAGTCGGATTGAAAAGATGAAAAAATTGAAAAAGGGATATTTTGGTGATTAAAAAAATTCACTTCCTTCGCAGAAAAATTTAAAGATTTTCTGGCCCTCTCCAAAAATTTTTGACAGCCCAAAAAATTTTCTTCTCCAGTTTTTTATATTCTTAAAATTCGAAAAATTTTTTTTAAATTTTATAGGATGTAGTAAAGAATGTTGAACCTTCAGATTCAAGTGAAAGTGAGGATAGTGAAGACCAAGAAGATTAGACAAAATAAATAAAACACTATACCTAATTTATTTTCCATAATTATTTGTTGAATAAAAAATTATAAAATTCTCAAAAATATGTCAAACTTAACAACAAAACAATTTTTCCCTCTCTTAAGGACAAGCGTCTTGTTGAATAAAAACTTTTTGTAGAGAACTAACTTCTTCATTACAATTTGGACATTTACCTCCTTCACTTGGCACAATAGCTTTTTCAGCATATAAACAACATCCAATAATACAACCACAAGGAAATAACATACAATCCATTTTGTGACATTCAAAATATTTTGGACAAACCAAACATTGTTTTGATGGAAGACGGCTTTTACAACGAGAAAATTTCAAATCAACTGGAAAAAAGAAGAAAACTTTTTAAAATTGAAATACTTTAGGAAAGCCTAGAATTAAGTGAAAATTAGTGTTTGTTCCTATAAGTGGAATAGGAAGCCGAAAATAAGGAATACGAATAAGGAATTTAAATAAGGAATTTAGGGAAGGACCGAGACGTGATCTCAAGCAAAAATCTCGGTTATCAAGATCGATATTTTTTCTAGATATCGTGTACAATTCTTGGAGGACACTCCGACATTCCCAGTCCATTCTTAATTTTAATTCAAGTTGATTTTACATATAGACACCAAATTATTTACCAAAGTCTTCTCAAATCATAGAATTTTTGCAAAAAAAATAATTTGGTTTTTGGGTAAAAAGGATTTTGAAAATCGTAGAAAATTTTTACAGTCCCAAAAATATTTCTATGAGGAAAGAACACTTTTCTCAAAGCTTATCCCATCAAAATAAATTTATTAAATAAGCTTACGTCCCAATTCACTTTTACAATAAGGGCATTTATCCTTCCATTTAGTCTCGCAACGAGAACAAAAAACAGTATGTCCACAAGGTATAATAACAATATCAGCAGTATTGTTACAACAACCAACACACAATGAAAATTCCCAATTTGTCTTTTTTGAAAGAATACCTTCTTTAATTCGATTAGAATATTCGAACAAATAATCTTTTGGATTGAGAAATGATATTTGATTTTTTGTATTTTCTTTACTTGGCTGTAAAAAATGAAGAAATTTAGTAGGGAAAGCATTCAGTTTTTGCGGACAAATTTTGTATTTGGATTTTCGTTTAAAATTCAATTTTTATTAAATTAATTTACCTAGAAAATTTTTCACGAAAACAGTTAGGGACTTTTCTTGATATTAGATAATTTTTGGGAAATTTGATATTTTTTGCTTTGTTTCCAGTGTTTATCTCTGAAAACCAGAACAATCAAAAAAGATTAATTTTAGGTCGTCTTACATGAGGCAGTAAAATAAAAAAATGATAGAAGAAATGGGACTTCATAAGCTCCAAATTCCCGAATCTTTGGAAAAAGTTCAGAAAATCAATCCGCAAAATTTGTCCGCAAAAATTTTGTAACTTTAAAAATTAAAAAAAACTAACAAATTTATCAAATGGCGTAAAGAAAAAAAGATAGGCATCTTGTAAAATTGGGCACATTGTAAATTTGTAAATACTCGATTTAATGCCATTGTGTCCAAACATTATCTTTTTTTTTTAATTTATTAATTAAAAATTTAAAAACAAAACCTTAACTTTATTAGGTTCTTCTTTACTAATTAAAATAAAAATGTCAATTGGAAAAGCACAACCAGGCACAAGTTCATTCCAATATTTAAAATCTTTATCATTCCATTTATGTTTTAAAATAAATTCACAATCTTCTGGAGAAGTATTTTCTTTAGCTAATTCCCAAAAAAGTTCTTTGACTGGAAATGTTGTCAATCCAATATCTGGAAGTTTTTCTGAGTTGTTCTAAAAAATAATAAAATTTATAATATACCTAATAGAAATTGGCCCGGGGTTTTTCTGTACCTAGAGTCCAGGCCCAGGCATTTTTCTCTAATCTCTAATTCCTAACACCGCCTCTCCCAGCCAATTTTATATTTAAGATCAACAAAATTGCCAGAAATCGGATCAGAATTGTTAAAAAACAGGACCAAAATGGTCAGAAATCTAGATATTACCCAGTGACTGCCTCTTTTCTAATTTACAAATTTCCAGTTAAATATGATAGAAAAATATCTCTCAACAATAAAACTTACATAAAAACACAAAACAAAATGGGCAAAGCTTCTATCAGAAAGAAGTTCACGAATCGAATGTCTCGAAGTTGTCCATTCATTAGTCCCTGCTAATTTTGGAACGCCTTGAAATGTTGACTTTTCGAGCATTGAAAAATAAAATTTTTAATTAAATCTAAATCGAAGAAGGTCATCAATAAAAGTTTTTTTATTAATTTATAAATTTTGAAAAAGAAAAAATTTTAAGAGTAAATTTCCGATCAACTCGAACAGGAAAGAGTTTTTAGACCAAATTAACATTTTAGGTTGTGTAGACCAAATGTCATTTAGGTATTATGAAAGATTGCTTTTGTTTAATTTCAAAAAGTCAAAAATGGCAAAGAGAGTATTTAAAGGATTTTTTGTCTTTAAACATTTTTTTCTTGGAAAGTTTTGGAAGTTCTTGGAGGAGGTTTTTGGGCTTTTAATATTCTTGAGAATTAGTTTAATTTAATTTTATACCTTGTAGTTTTTGAATCGTTATTAAAATCTAAAATTTTTATTTGAAAAATGTCAACTGTCAAGCCGCGTAGTGAAATGAGCCAGGTTTAAATTTAAATTTCTTGTTTATAAATTCCCTTTTTAAAGGATGAATTGGCTGCTAAAGAGCAAGAAGAATTTAACATTGGACCGCTCTCAGTTCTTACACATTCTGTTCGTAACCATGCGCAAGTTTTGATCAACTGCCGTAACAACAAGAAATTGCTTGGGCGAATTAAGGCTTTTGATCGGTAATTTTTCTTTTGTGGAAAATATTTTGGAGAATAGAGACTAAAATGTGTCAATAACTTTTCTAAAATTTATTCTTTCAGTCATTGCAATATGGTTCTCGAAGATGTGAAAGAAATGTGGACAGAGTTGCCAAAGAAGGCTAAGGGCAAGAAGAAGTCGAAACCTGTGGCTCGTGACCGTTTCATTCCGAAATTGTTTGTTCGCGGCGACAGCGTCATTTTGGTAATTTTAAAATTTTTAATTGTTTAAAAATTTAAAAATTTTTAGGTCCTCAAAAATCCTTTGGCGCTTCCGGAAAATCCAACACAATAAAGAAAAAATGGAAAGATTGAATTTCATGATATTTGTTTTTTTATTCAAAACAATTTAAATTTATTTTTGGTTAAAGTTTGGTTTATGTAATTATTGTATTTGTTTAAATTCAATTGATATTTTTGTTAATTAAAATTTTGGGAAAAAGTTTATTTTTATTCATTATTTTTTAAGTATTTTCTTTTTAATATTTTCTAATTGAATTTCATTTTACATTAAGAAGATCTTTGACAGCTTTTTCTTGGACTCCACTTTACCCCATTTGCATATCTTATTTCTCTCCATTTTCCATTAGAGTAAAGCTACACAAAATATTCACTGAAATAAGCCCCTCACAGAATTTTATGCAGTGGTAACTTACTCAAATGGGTCAGAAATTAGTGTGGTAGCGGAAAATTGAGCAGGAAAATCGATAAATTTTTGTGTGCTGGTTTTCCCTTCTTTCATTTCCCTTTGCCATTGAAAAAAATTTTTAATCAAAAAACAACTAAAAATGAATATTCAAAGTACTTCAAATCCAGAAATTGTTGAAGTTAAAGTTTTTTCTAATGGAAATGTTAAAGAGGAAGTTAATGAGGAAGATGGACAATTTTCTCAATTAGTTGATCAAATTTTGGAGAAGAATACTTTTGTTGAATTTAATTTTACTATAAGTTCCAAAGGAAGGGAATTGTTGAGAAGAGATGGTTTTGAATTTCGTTTTGAAGGTGACAGCAAAATTGAAGGAGGTAAGGAAGGAATTTTTGGTTTTATATGGACCGAGTGCTATTAAATTAGCCTTTTCGTAACATGGCTGACGTTGGCGTTTGTTCGACTCACAAAAGCTAGGATTGGGGTTTGCCTAACCGACCCTATTTATTATACAAAGAGCACCTGACCGTTTTGTCCCCTTCAATTATGTACTCAGTAGAGAAGAGTGTCGCACACAAACGAGGCTATTCTCGAGCATTTGAAATATATGCTTAAGCGAAATTTGACGCCTCTAATGAGAGAGAATCTTAGAACGAACTGAAATTTATAAAAATTTAAGGCACAGAAATATGGAGATGTGTACATCAACAGCCTTACTGCAAAGGCCGTATTCACGTAAAAAAAGATTTGTTAGTCCATGATGGCCAAAAATTTAAATTGGGAGTAGTAGTTAATGGAGAACACAATCACCCTGCAAAACACGAAGCTGTGAGGGATGTCTTAAATATTCTGAAGGAACAGGCTTGCATGGAAAATCCGCTCCCTGTAAGAGAAGCTGTTAAATTGGCAAGGGAAAGTGTTCCTATTGATTTGAGAAAAGCGGGAGAATGTTCTACTGCTACAATGGGAAGGTGTTATAGAAATTATTTGAAGGTTTCTTTTTCCGTTTTTGATGGTTTTTTTTGGGTAGAGAGGTTTGGTCGATTTTTTGAGACGTTTTTGTTTTATTTGAGTTAGTCGAAAAGGACTTTCTCAGTTCAGAAAGGAGTTATTTTCTTGATTAGTTATTATAATAAAATGCGATCTTTACTAATTAATATTTGCCGTTACTTGGTTAATCTTAAAGCTCACAGTAAGTTTCCACTGCCTCGAATTCTGTGTCTTTAAATTTTCTGATTTATTCTACAGAAAGCTCATCTCTTCTATTTAAAAGAGAGATCATATTTTTCTGCTTAAAAATCATTTCATTCCACGTTTTCAACTAATTTTTTCTTTGTGTTCTCCCCTCTCCTTTATTTTTTTTCTACTTCACTATTCATCTCTTCTTAATTTTTCTTTTAATTTTTTAGAAATTTAAAAATCAAGCTATGGATATCAAAATTGATTTGGACTTAGAACCACCTCCATGTAAATCTTCTTGGTGGTATTGGTTTACTAAATTGGATGAAAATTTGGCTGGATGTAAAAATTGTGATTGGGTAAAGAGCCGAGGAAATGGTTTATTTTATAAAAAAAAATTTTTTTTTAATTTTTATTATTTTTCAGCTAAATCAACGAGCATTTTGCGCAGTCATTTAAAGTCTCGCCATCCAGATTTATTTGCTGAGAAACTTGAGGCTGATCAAAATTCTTCTAAATGGAAAGCGCCAAAGAGGAAAGCACCACAGGATTCTAATTCTTTTGAGATTGCAGTGAAGTCAGTTTCTGAATGTTTGGAACAAAGCAATCATTCTTTTGTGGCTATTGAGAGTCCAGCGCGTTCACAGGCTTCGCTTTCTGATGTTCATGACTGTAAGAAATTTTATAATATTTTTAAGAAATCGAACTAAACTTCGACAGAAGGTTTCTGATTTTTGTTTAAAATAGTTGTCCAACAACGGTTTTTTAGAATCTTGGGCTTTGGGTCTGACTAGAATTTATCATAATTTTAAGCATATCCAATTATGTTTCTCGATATTGTGTGTCAAATGTCACCCTAGCTTTTAGGCTTCCATTCAGAATAGAATAAAATACCTCATTTAGAATATTAAAAATAATTTTGGTAAAATTGAACTTCGCCCCCCCCCCTCTTTCTTTCTTCCACAAGTGAAAAAGATGGGCCCTTTTTTAAATTTTACTCATTTTTAGATAATTCTCTGTCTGATACTAATGAAGAAAAGCCTCCACCTATTTTCGATCAATCAACAGGCAAGCAAGAAAATGGACAATCTAATAATGAAAAAATTACTGATAGTAAGAGAATCTTTTTTTAATTAAGAAAAAATTTTAATTTTTTAAAGTGCTCAGAACTTTATTTAATCCAAACATTTATCCTTTGGATGATATTATGGTTATGTCTGCTACTGGAATTAACAACAACACAAATAATTCGACTGGACTTTTAACAGATAATCAATTAAACGAAAATCAACAAATTGTTAAATTGTCCCGTATTGAATATTTTTCGGCTGCTCATCGACTCAATAATCCAAAATTGAGTGTTCAAGAAAATAACCAATTGTTTGGAAAATGTAATAATCCGAATGGACATGGACACAATTACAAATTAAAAGTGGTTTTGGAAGGGCCAGTAAATGCTGAAACTGGAATGGTTTGGATATTTTTTTATTTTGATGGATATTTTTTAGAAATAACACAAATACTGGGGGAGGAATATGTTTGAGATTAAGACTTTGTTTTGATAATTTGATTTAACATTGCAGATTAAGTTTGAAAATTTTGGTTTTGGATCGCCTGTCTACATTTAGAATTTTTCGGAATATATTTTTTTATTTAAAAAAACCATTCAATCTTGTTTATTTCTAAAAAATTTTTCTGTAGCGATGGAGGGGTAGGGAGTTGTTTAATCCTTTCCTTCATCAGAATATTTTTTCGCATTTTAATGAAAATTTGCTGATTTCAAAATTCACTTTTTATGTAGGTTTACAACTTGTCGGATCTCAAACGTGAAATTTCTCAAGTGCTCGAACTTGTTGATCATAAAAATTTGGATAAAGATGTGGCTTATTTTAGGTTTTTTTATTTTTTTAAAAAATATTTTAAAAATTTCAGAGACAATAACATTGTTAGTACAACAGAAAATCTCGCCATTTTTCTCTTCGATGAACTTCGTGCTCGAATGGGCAATCCAGAATTGTTGAAAAAAGTTGTGGTTGATGAGACTGATAAAAATAGCTTCACTTATTCTGGTTAATTTAAATAATTTTATTTTCTGCTAATTTTGACTAAATTTTGATTTTATTTTGCCCGGGAATTTTTTTCATTTTGTGATTTTTTTTTGGTTTCTCTTTAAAATTGTAACAAAAGAATTGGATTGGAATTTCTAATTTTCTTATGGGTTTTTAATCTATTTTAATTTTTGAGGAATTAAAGACCGGTCTGGATCTGTATCCAGACCTTGATTTTTCTTCCTCGACTTAAGGTCAGGAATTTGGGCAAGGTCTCATTCAGAATCAGGAATCAATATTTTTTCAAGATTTTTTTTAAATTTCCGATCTCTAGTAAGAATAATTAATTCAAATCCAGTTCTCTAATTTTTGTTTAAAATATATAAAAAATGATTGTCTGATATATATTTACACTTTGATAAAAATTTTCTAATTAATTTGGATTTTGCCTATTTTTGTCTAAATAACAAAAAAATTTTTTTTAGAAAATTTCATAATTATATTTTTAAAAAAAATTTATATTTAATGACGAAAAGAAATTTTTTTATAAATAAAAAAACGTTAAAATATTGGCAAATTATAAAACACCTTTACTTTCATTCAATTTTCAACAAATTCAACACAATTTTATTGATAATACAATTCAAAATTAAAACCGTCATGTATTTCATAATCTTGGAGTGTAATGTGGTCCTTGTATGTTGTATACCATTTTTTAAGAACTAGTTTGTCTGCTCTGAAATTTGGAGTTTTTCAAGCAAAAATTAAAAAAAAATAACCTAGTCCCTGTTTGTGCAGCAACCAATTTCTTTAAATCTCCAATTGTGTCGGTAGGGTTACATTTAATTCGAACTTTCTTTCCGAGCCTGTCATTTATTGTAATTTCAATCATTTTTATTTTTTAAAAACTAGAGAAAACGTGCAGTAAACTGAAACTACAGTTTTGAAAAGAAACTTTTTAGAAAATAAAATTTTACCATTTTGACATCCTTCCTCCGATATTATTACAAAAAATATAATAAAAATGATCGATTTATTTAATGCGCACTTTTTTTTTAAATTTTTAATTAGTCAGCTTTTACTATTTTTACTATTTAATTTTTAACTTTTAATAATTTGTTTAGATTTTTTAAAGGCAGTGTTTTTAATTTAACTTCAATTTTATCCAAATGTAAATCAATTTTACCTTAATTTGTTTGAAGGTCTTCGTGGTGTAGTGGTTTAAATCTCAAGTACTCAAGTTCACTTCCGGTTGTTTTTTAATGGTTTGTTTTATTAGTTAAATGAAATTCGGAGAATTCAAAGACCTTGCGTTATTTCATTTGCGTAAGCGTAACTCTTCTCCAAAATAATTAATGAGGTCTATTCGTTGCATAATTTATTCTAGAGTTGTGTGGCTGCACAGACCTGAGACAAAAAATATTTTCTTGTTTTTTTAAATTATTTTTAATTTAAGGCTGTGCGAGTGAACTGCCTGAGATTTTAAAATAGAAGACAATATTTGAAATCCGTTTCAACCTTTTTCATTATAAATTTAATATTTTTGCTGTTTTTTCGTCGTTTTACGATTTATATATTTCTTTAATTTTGACTGTTATTTTAAATTTTTATTTAGAATTTTAACCTAGTTGATGGGCCAATCCGTTTCTCGGCTCTTTGCCCTCCTTAATACCTACTTACCAGCAAACCTACCTCTCATAGGAAGACAACGACGAAATGTTAACAATCCTGGCGTTGGCGGTGTAATTGTTGATGAACACATTGGCGATGAATTTAGTGGTAAAGGATGTACAAGTCAAGGAGGGGGAAATACTAGCTTTTTTGGCAATCATTTTCTAATGGGCGGGGAATTGTACGACACATCAAAACAAGAAGTCTTTCTTTTTGGTGCTCAACAGGATCTTGAGCTGCTTGATGGTAGACCTGTAAAGGTTTATATTTTTAATGTTTTGGCCCTATCCAGTTTCTCGGGAAGGGAGACAGAAAATTTAGATTTTTATTAGCCCAATAACTAAGTAAACGGTTGACCTCTTGGTTTCTGAGACGCCTGTTTGATTCCCTGCTCGATTATTAACGTTTCCCCTTTTAACTTGCATCCATCTTTCACGTCTAAAAATTACACCATTAAAAATATTGTTTCAGTTCCCTCATTGCCCAAAAGGTGTGACTGACTCGGTTAGTGTTCTAAATGCTTTGATTAATGTCCGCAGAGATTCTGTCAAATTCACAAAGTATCTTTCTTCAATTTTATTTTTCTACTCATTTCTATTTTAAAGAGTTGGAAGATCAGGAGGTGGATATTCTTCGGGATTTTATCGTTTAGAATTCACTTTTGACTGTGATGTCCCTTGTTATGTACAAATTCATTTTTGTTCAAGAGAAGTTGTTGACGATTTTCAACAAATTCAGTAAATTCTTTTAAATTTTCTAATCCCTCCAATTTATTCAATTTTAGATTTTTTTGTCGCCCAAATCAAAGGATTGACCCTTCAGAACGTTATCATTTCCCTGTTGGTTCAAATCAACAATTTAACCATTTTATATTTAAACCTCATCGTTATGATTTAAAATATATGCATTGGGATGGAACTTCTGCTTATTTTCCTGTTTTGATAGAAATGCGTTCTGTTTCTGATAAATTTCAAGAACAGGTTTTTTTAAATTTTTGCTTGAAGTTTTGGCTAGGATTCGGTTCAGACCATAGTTTCAAGGACATTCATGAAACCCAGCCTTGGTTCACCTAAACTAGGACTTAATAAAGATTTCGAAATTTGGAGGCATTTTTAAATTTTTATATTTTTGATAAAATTTTAGTTTTTGGGTTTTCTTTAAATCCCTTTTTTAGGTCCAATCAACATTATGCTCAATAGAACGCTCAACAGATCAATCAGCCGCATTAATTCTTAAACCTTTAAAACAAAAATTATTTGCAAATGGAATTGTTTATTTACTTCAAGAAATTTTTGGAATTGAAAATAAAGAAAATGGTGAAAATAGTTTAATGGCTGAAGAAAATGGGGCCGAATGTATTATTTGTATGGTATGAAAAGATTAATTTTTTTTGAAAATAAAGGAAGAATTCTTTAAATCCGGAAAATTTCCTTTAAAAAATATAGAAAAATTTTATTTCAATAAACAGGCAAATCCACGTGATACAATGATTTTGCCTTGTCGACATTTATGTATTTGTAATGGATGTGCAGAAACTTTGAGATATAAGGTTGGGGATTTTTAATTTTAATGATTTTTATTTTTTCTCAATTTTAGTTAAATAATTGCCCAATTTGTCGTTCACCATTCAAAGCTCTTTTAAAAATAAGAGCAATGCGAAGCAGTCTAATAGGACTTGGTTCTGATGGAATGTCTTCTACAATGAGAATTAGGTTAAACTTTTTTATAAAAAAATTATTTTTAAATAAATAATTCTAGTTTTTACTAATGTTTGTCCAAAACTTTCATTATTTTAATAATTCCAATTTCCAGTTTCATTAGAAAATTAAAATACAACGGGGATTTTAGACTAACGAGAAGTTAGCTCTTTTAAAAATAAGAGTGAGGTTTACCCTTGGTACTTTGGCAAGCATTTAATAAATTTATAGTGGAAAATCTCGTTTAGTCCTCCACCAAAATTTCCCAAAATTTTTAACTAACTTAAAAAAATTTTTTTTCCTTTTAAAGACGTGAACCTTTAACTCTCTTTGAAGCAATCAATGGTCCTTTACAATCAACAAATACAGATATCTCTTCATTTATTTCTCCTCCCCAGCAACAAATTTCAACAAAAGCTTCATTAATTGGAAATAAAGGGGATGTAATAACTACAAAAACAAATTTAGAAACAAAAAATTCAAAATTATTAACTTGTGGAGGGGGAGGAGGGTCTTTAAAAGTAAAACAAATTTCTAGTCAAAGAATGGCACCAAATAGAAATTTAATAAATAGTGGAAAGTCTTTGGGACAAATTGAATTAAATATTGAACATATTGAATTGGAAAATTTGGAAAAGGCTAAGAAGAAGGTAAATAATAATTATAGATTTTTAGGGGGGTTTTTAGAGGAAATGGGGTAATCTTTGGGAAAAAATTTTTTGGAAATCTGAAGGGTAATAGACAATTTCTTTTTTGTTGGCACAAGTTGTAGATTCTCTCGTGTTGCTAACATATTTAAAAAAATTTTGTTATTTATCTGGCCCATAGCTAGCCCATATCGGTCACTTGACCATGCTAAAGTCGTAAACTGCAAGGACATGGTTAGCCTTACAATCGTTTTATGCTACCGATAAAACCGGCGGTTGGTGGTATTTAACCAGTAACTACGTTCTTATGATACGGACCTGTGGAAGAAAATGGCATGATTTCCCCCTCTTCCTCTTATCTTTTAATCAAAAAAAATATTTTTTTTCTTTTTTAAAAGTATTCACATGGAAGTAGCAACAGTTTTATTCAATATTCACCTGGCTCTAGTTCAATTATGCGACGTACTTCACATTCTCCAAGTACTGCTAGACGTTCTGTTTTACGAAAACCTTCACCGCTTTTATCGCCAAAAGATTCTTCTTCTTCTACTAATAAAAAAGAAGAAAATTTATTAGAAAAAAATAAACTTTTATTAACAAGTACTCCAAATTTAGCAATAAAAATGGAAAATGAAGAAGAAGAAAAAAAAGAAATTAATTCTGAATTAAATAACAACAAAAATGAAGATAAAAATGGACATAAAAAACAATTATCAGGACCGTGTACTTCTACTACTTTAACTGACAATTAAATATTTTGTGAAATTAACTAACAATAAGAAGAGAAGAATACTTAAAAACTGCCAATTAATTTTTAGGGGAATTAGAAATGTAGAAATTTATATTTAAAATTAATTTTATTTACTCAGAAATTATAAAAAGTCTAAGAGTAGGATTGGCTATTTATTGCTGAAAAAACGAAACATTTCTTGATAGTTTTCTAGTCAAAATTCTTTGAAAAGCATTTTCCATATTAACCAATAAGTATTTTGACATGCTCCTGTAATTAAATGATTTTCTGAGTAAATTATAAGTCTCTCACTTATCACTTGCAATATATTCACAAAATTATAACTCCGTTTAATTTTAAGAAAAATTTTTTTTTGTCATTTCAAAATGTGTGATAAGTGAAAGATTCATCTGTATATTTGTTTTCCATATATTGTCATCTAACCTTATTAAGTTTCTGTTTTTCCTTTTAAACAATTAAAATCTCATTTTAGAAATTTTCCAACTTTATTTACATTATCTAATTAGTTTTAAATTTTTTTGGAAGGGGATATTTTTAGAAGTTTATCATGTTGTGATTTAAATGAAAATATTTTTGCTTAAAAAATTTTGTTCTAGAGTATTTTTGGAAAACAAAAAAATATTTTCGTCCAAGTGCTCTTTCTCCACAAAATTGCATTTAATTTTCCTTTTTGTATTTTTTGAAAGGTGATAGAATTGTACATATAATTAACACATAATATTGTAAAATAAATTGAAGGGTTTAAAAATTAAAGAATTAAATTTAAAAATTTTTTTATAAGCAAAAAAATAAATAAAAGTAAAATGTACAGAAAATTTTCAAATATAAATCAGAAGATCTTTAATATATTTTTTAAGCAAATCCCTTCCTTCAATAAAAAATATTTGTCTTTTTCACAACAAAAATACAAGCACACGCCACTTGAGCAGCGGCATAACACACCGGAAAAACTGGACCAGTTGCACCACAAGCGGCAGCAGCTGCAGCTTGACAAGCTGGATATGCTACAGGGCCAGCCAAAACAACAGCACAAGCGGCCTGAAAATTTAGAAAAAAATTATTAGTAGAGAATTAAAAAATTTGCCTGAAACGCCGCGTAACACGGCCCAAAAAAGAAAAGTGTTGGAACACAAGCAGCAGCCGCGGCAGCCTGACAAGCCGCATAACAGGCCAAACCTCCTCCAGCCGAGTTGAATAAAAATGATGAAGCAAATAAAAAGAATAAAATAAATTTAATTTGGAAGAACATTTTTATAAAAAAATTGGTTGGTGATAATTAAGATTTTTTAAAATTGTTTGTTCCTTAAAAGAAATAAATAAATAGGTATAAACAATGCAAAATTTAAGACAATAATTCCACCACAAAATTAAAGGATTCTACATATCAATCAAAAATAAAAATTATTTATAACGTCTGAAATTTTGGTAGTGAAGTTTGCATGTTTTACAAGCATTTAGGAACGTTTATTACAAGAAAAAGTAGCAGGAAATTAATCATGCCTTAGTCAACCAAGGAAAATATTACAGCATTTTTAGTTGCCTTTATCAATAAATAAAAAAACATAAGTGCTAGGTCAAAGTGTGTACTGGACTGAATTATGTAGTAGTTGTTTTTATATAAGGAGGAAGAAGGGAGAGGGAGGGGCTATCTATATTAGAATATCAACTGTTTTTTGTTTGCAATTTTATAAAATGTCAATCTCTTGCAATTCGTGTGAAAGTATTATTTAGGTACTTATTCTTGAATTTTATTAATTTTATTTTCTCCAAATTTTTGCCTTAAATCAAAAAAGGTTTATAATTTTTATTTAACTTGTTCATTCTTAGGCTGAAAGCCAAAAAAGGATTATTAAATTTTAAGAATTTTTTAATAAAATAGAGTATTAAAGCAAATTGTTTATAATTTAAATACGAAAATCAAATACCGTATTTTCTCGATTAATTACCCTGGGGAATTATTCCAACCCTTCCTTGGCATGGGGAATTATTCGAGGGAGGGGAATTATTCGAAGGAGGTGAGTTAATCAAGTAAATACGGTATTATACATATTTGTTTTAATTAGGTTTGTTGACACTGATTATTAACCGCTGCCTTCATTTTTAATCCAAAATTTTAAAAAGCCGGTTTTTCGGTTTTGAGTTTTAGTTAAATATCAGTTTTATTTTGGGGAAATTTTTCTAAAAATCATTAATTTTCAAAAATTTTTCGGTTTTTAAATTTCATAAAAACGGTTAATTTTTGTCAAAAAATATCAAAATGTTCAGTTTTCTTTCACCAGTTGCCAACAACCCTTGTTTTAAATTAATCCCTTTTATTGTAAATTCTCTTCTTTATTCATTTTCATAACAGAATACACGTACAAGCCACCTCCGCAGCAGCATAACAAAGTGGATAGACAGGACCTGTAGCAGTGCACTCTGCTGTAGCTGCCTCTAGACATGCTTCATAACTTGTTGGATTATATAAAACGACGGCACAAGCAGCCTGAAAATTTCAAAAAAACACTGGTTACTCGATGTCCTCATTTTTTCAACCCGACCCCCGATCCGAAGAAAATTTTGAAAATCTGCACCGAAGCCCTCCCGACTTCTTTCTCAGCTCGTAACATCCTTAGTCTGAATTAGTTAACAGCGCAACTTTCACTTAACGGGAGACGGTAAAAAAACGCTTTTTAAAATATTTATTAAAATATTCACATGAAATGCAAGATAACACGGGCCGAAATAAAAATAAGTTTGAGAACAAGCAGATAAAGCAGCAGCTTGGCAGGTTGCAAAGCACATAAACCCGCATCCAGCCGAGTTGAATAAAAATGATGAAACAATTAAAAAGAAGAAAATAAATTTAATTTTAAAGAACATTTTTATAAAAAATTTGGTTGTTGATGTTAATTAAGGCGATACAGGCAAATCTCTCGTTATATCCCCACTAATTTTCTCTAAAATTTAATTGAGACATATTTAAGGTTCTATTTAAAGACGGGGTTAATTCAAAAAACCTACACACTAAAGCCCAGAAGACCTACAACTTTTGAAAGCGAATATCAAAGTTAAATTTCAAGAGATTTGGAGGGAATAAGGGGATATCGATGGATTTAGTGTGATTGAAGGGGAAAGAGATTTCTACCAACCCAGAGTTATGGTATACACACAAATTCAAAATATGGCACCATCTTTAAGACTTATAAAAGTTTATTTTAAATAAAAATAAGTTCAGCAGGTGAAGAATAAGAATAAGCTAAAAGTTTATATATAGACAAATAAGGCGGGATAAGATTAGAAATATAAGTATTATGAGGGAAATGGCGGTTAGGTAAAAAGGAATTTTTGAACTAATCGGGGAAGTGTATTAAATATAAAAAAGAAAAAAATGGGAAAATTATTTTAGGGAAAATATGGTAAATTTAATAAATATTAAGAATTGTAGGAAAATTTTAAGATTAATGACTTACATTATTTGTATCTAGAAACAGTCTACTAAAACTCAATTTAGTATTCTACTAATAGTTATTTAGGGTACACCCCAAGGTACCGCAAGGAGAAGGTTCCACCGAGCTATAACTTCGTTCAGAAGTGACGAATCCGAAAGTCCCCTGGTATTGGTTGATGCAATTCTCGAGTCAAACCCTGCCAGGGCGTCCAGGATTCGACAATTCTGAACGAAGTTATAGCTGTGCTGTACATTGGCCTGCTCCCATTAATAGAAATTTGTTATAATTAATTTTGGACATTGGTTATGTGTAGGGTTGTCGGTTCGGAACCGAACTGAAAACTCGAGGGTCTTTTGGTTCTGTCCGTATATCCTAATATTTTCCAAGAACTGACAATGCGTCGCCGCAAGCGAAAATGTTGAGAATTTTGAAGCCAGTGGCGCCAGATTTCTTCCATTTTTGTCCAAAAATTTGGTATATTTTTGAAATTTTTGCGTTAATTTCGTCAAAAATAACGCAAAACACAACGCAAGGCCAACTTTTCGGGACAACTGCTCTGTTATTTCTTTTACATATAACGAATTAAAAAACAATTTTTAAATTTTAAATAAAACTAAGGTGGCAGAAAATCTTTAAAATTTGCCTTCTTATTTTAAATTTAGCAAAGTAAAAGTGCATGTAAAAGTGCTTCATTTCCTAATATCGGTTATTATGCGTTCCGCAAATAATTTTGCGCCCCATAAAAAATCTGTATATCCGAGAATATTATTGGGACGCTTAAATTTAAATGGGACGTATTTATTTACTTAAATATTATTATTTAAAAAAATTAAAGACATTTCAAAATATAACACATTTTTGTCAGGGGTGGAGCTCGTGCCACAAACTATGAGACACGAGATTTCACGAGATATGAGACGAGCTCCACCCCTGATTTTTATATTTTGCACTAATTGCTTGTCAAAAATACGATTTCTACGACTTCTTTCAATGGCTAAGACAAAAATATATCCCATGTCAACATATGAGTCCCATAAAGATTTGCCTGTCCCATGAAATAATACATAGAGCCTCATACGTGGATCAAGGGAGACTTGATGAGAGAAAAGGTGTGACCTTATATTATTTTTATTTAAGCACTTAACGACTACTTGATTTTTACACTTATACACATTTTATTAAAAAACTTCATTTTTCCCCCATTCAGATCCAAATCTTGGAAAGACTTCTATTAATTCCCAAAACTTTTTCTTTGCTCAAATGCAAATAAAATTTCATTTTCTTCTCCATAACTTTCTTTAAAATTAATAAAGTTAAATTAAATCTTTGTTTAACCACAATAAGCATGAATTTAAGGGTACGGCCGGCGCGCGACCAAGTAGTGGCGTGTCCCTGAATTTAATTCAAAAAATTTTGACACCAGTAGAAAAAATTTTATTCTACCGGCATTAGCGCACAGTTATAAAAAAATTATTTAATTTCAGATGATTAAATTTGTTATTATTTTGCTATTATATTTAGTAATTCTATTGAATATTAAATGTTTTGGAAAACTTTTTAGTATAAAAGTGAATATAAATGATGATTGGGAAGAAAAAAGAGAATTTATTTATTTAAAAAATGTTGAATTAAAAGAGCGTTTTATAGTGGGAATAATTGAGAAAAGAAATAATCAAAGAGATAGCTTAAATAAAAATATAGAGCCATTCTTGCATAAAGTTGAGTTAACTGGAAATATTTTTAGAGTTAAATTAACCGGGGCAACAAAGTCTGCATCTGATCAATTAAAAGAAAGAATTGTGATTGAAATTACAAATAATGAAATTATTAAAAATTTATTTCCTAGTCTTGAAAAACGGGTATATTTTATATTTTGAATATTCAAATATCTATTCAGAAAATCAGCTCGGTACCTTTTAGAGAATTTCGCTGTGACACGCCCAAGTAGGTGCGGGCCAAGTAGGCACAAAGCCATAACTAGCTTGAAAATTTCTGGACCTTAACAATTTTGGTTCCAATCTCTTTAGTTCGATGAGAGAGGAATCGTTTAATACTAAATTTTGAAAGATTCGGAAATCATGAAGCAAGTTATGACAGCGCCTACTTGACCGCGCGCGTGGGCCGTACCCAATTTCGATATCTGTGGAATTTAATTTCCTTGCAAAAATAGTCTTAAATGTGTTTTTAATGTATACCGTCTCTGTGCCACATAAACAAATTTGATCATCAATTTAAGGTATACAGATATAATTATTTTATCGAGAAAAAGAATAATTACTATGAAACTTCTATATTAAACGAGGGTTTAGAAAATAATAAAGATTTCAATTCAATTGACGAAAATATACAAAATTACAAGGACAAACTTTTATCAAGTTATTGGACGGAAATTAATTTAATTGGATATAAAATTGAATTATTAGAAAAACAAAAAGTTGGATATTCATTAAAAGAAAGCGAGAAAATTATTAATCTTGGCAATAAAATAAGTAAATTTTACCTATTACTACTATCTGTCCCCTATTAAATTATCGATTGATTAATCGCTAATTTAATAGGGGAGGGGTCCGCCCGCAACCCAAGCCACTGCCCCCAGTCCAACTCAAAAGACAAAGACTATTTCCGCGGGGGCGGACAAAAGATCACCAATTCAAAACGTCAACTTTCAAATGACAACTTCCCAAAATGCCAAATTTCAAAATGGTAAAATGTCAAAATGTCCAGATTTAAAAATGGTCAATGGACAAGATGGGAAATGGGCAAATCTAAACCTATCAGTCTTTTTTAAGTTTGAAAAATTAATTTCCCAATATCAGTACCGAACACGCAATATTTTTTCCGAGGCGGAAGTCTTACCAACTACACCAACGGGCTCACTACTAACTAGTTGGAAAAATTGAATATATTGCGCTCCTTTTGTTACCCTCCCACTCCCACCTGTCAGCGACAGTGTAAAAGTCAAAAAATGTACAAAAAATATTCATTAAAAAATGGTCAAGTTTTTTAAATCCTAGCAATTTGAGTAAATTTGGGACACAAAGAAAACTATTGTAATGCCCCGCGCTAAAAGGATAGCCACAACGAAATTATTAAAGCCAAAGCGGGGGCTTAATAAAGCCAAAGCGGGGCTTCTCGATCTATGTAGGACGAGACGGATAGTGAGGATGACGATATTGGATTGGATTAATTTCATTTTATCTAAAATCTTAATGTGTTAAATGTTTTTTAAGCTAAAAATTTTTTAAGCTAAAATTTTTTAATCTAAAAATTTTTTAATCTAAAAATTTTTTAAAATAAAATTTTGTTTTTTACTTTATTAATTTAAAAAAATCAGAATTTTCTTTGGTAATTTCTAAATCAGAATTATTTACCAAAAGGTAATACAAAACTTAAAAAATTTAATTAGTCAATAAACTTTTTTGCATACATATAAAAAATTTGTCTTAAACTATGTGTTTTGCTGATATTATCTTTTAGCTAGCGAAACAATTTTAAAAGTTTTTTTAACTAAACAAAAGGGACGTGGTTAAACAGAGCGGGGGCAAAGTTGTAGAGCTAATTTGCCACCGCTCTATTTTTTTGTAGAGCTAAATTTATTTGTAAGTAAAAATATCTCTTTTCATTTTTAAATGAGCAACTTATTTATATGATTATTTAATCATTAAAAATTTTTTTCACTTGGATTAAATTAATTTTATTTTAATTTAAAATATTAATTTGTTAAATGTTTTTTAATCTAAAATTTTTTAATCTAAAATTTTTTAATATAAAATTTTGTTAATCTAAAATTTTTAATTTAAAAATTTCTTTAATATAAAATTTTGTTTTTTGTTATCTTTATTAATTTTAATAAATCAGAATTTTCTTTGGTAATTTCTTAATCAGAATTGATTACCAAAAGGAAAACAAAACTTAAAAAATTTAATTAGTTAATGAACTTTTTTTGCATCCAGATAAAAAATTTGTCCTAAACTATGTGTTTTGCTGAATTTCACTAAAAAAAGGGACGTGGTTAAACAAAGCGGGGGCAAAGTTGTAGAGCTAAGTTGCCCCCGCTCTATTTTTTTGTAAAGCTAAGTTTATTTTTAAGTAAAAATTTTTCTTTTCATTTTTAAATGAGCACTTTATTTATTAAATTATTTAAGCATTAAAAAATTTTTTCTCTTTGCAACTTTTGTAACTTATATATTTACCCGATCTTATCTATCAAGTAACTAAACATTTTTTAAGTAAAATTTAAAAAAAAGTGGACGTGGCTAAACGTCAAGAGGAGGCGTAAAAATTTATTTTTACTTTTAAACAATCATTTTATTTTTTTGTGCTTATTTTTGTCCATTTCTATTATTTCCCCTCCATATTGCTTTTACTTAAAAAATTTATTTTAATTAATATTTATTAATTTTAATTCCAGTGTATTTTAATAATGAGTCGTAGAACTTCAACAACAACTTCAAATTCCCAGGACGGTGAGCCACAAGCCCGAAGGCAGCGAATGGATATTGTAAACAACGATAATAACAGCGTGGGGCTTGATGTAATTTTTTAATTAATTATTAAATTTAAATTAAGTTAATTTACAAAATTTCTTACTTTCAAATTTAAAATTTAAAACATTTTTGTGAACTATATTAAAATTCGGAAATACTTTCAGATTGAAGGAATCATTAGAGCTGAAAGGGCTAGAGCAACCGCGGTGGCACTTCCCGCAGCAGCTCTTCAAATTCCAAATTTGGACCCAACAACTTTTTATACGTCTAGTAACTACCTATTCTGCGGGTGGCGCGCGAATCATCTCCTCGAGTGTGTCCCATTTTACATTTTTTTAAAATTTTGTTTAGTAGTTTAACAGGTCGCGTCACTTATTCCCATAGAGGACCTACAATGCGGAGGGCTTTTGATAGGGCGGATTTGCTGCTGGAGGTGGGCTCCACAAATGATCTTCAAACAATCGGGATTTTTGGTTACGACGGCTGTGCGCAAATTTTAGAACCTGCTCGACAAAATAATGTAATTTTTTAAAATCAATTTAATTATTATTATAAACTTTAAGATAATTCGGCTTTCTATGTTAACAGTTGTAGAACAAACGGGGGCTCGCAATAATTGGACTGGATCGCTTCCCTATGTTTTGAGATTTTCGAGGTCCAGTACTATGCAGATTATTGGCAATGCAATGCCAACTCCACTGCAGGACGCAAATGGAAACAACAGCGGAATTATAAGCAATAATAATAATTTCGGAATAGCTGCCAACAATAACTTGGGAAATGCTATGCCCAACTTGAATGAAAGCGGGGGCGCAGGACTTCCGGTTATTGGATCATCATCTCGAGGGGTATAATTTGCAGAAATTAAACAAAATTCAACTAATTTTTTATAGAACCAACTGGTTATGAACGAAGTTTCTGGAAATCCGGGAACAAGTGCTTCATCGCGTGGGGTACATCTATTTTTCAATTAAATGCTTAAAATCAAATTTTTAAAGGGTCGTGCAAATAGAAATGTAAATCCCAGCGTGGGCGCTCGTGGATCTAGTCAAGGGGTAGATTTATTTTTTAAAAAAACTTGTAAATTGTTTTTATAATATTTTATTAAATTTGAGATGTAGGTATATGCGCGAGTCTTAATTTAAAAAAAGAAAAGAGATGTTTTTAAATATTTATTAAGTAAAAAATTGATTTTTTAAAACTTTGTTATTAATTGGATTTTTTAATTGTAATTTGTAATTTAACTTTTATGTTATAATAAATTTAATAATTATCTTAATTTAATTCATTTAATTGTAAAATTTTTTAAAACAGAGTATAGTAATAATTAATGTAAAAATTGCAATAATTTTAATTTAAATTAAGTTAATAAATTTAATTTAACTCAATTAATTTAATTAATTTAAAATAAATTCATTTAGTCAATTCAATTTATATTAAATAAATTATATTGCTAATATTAGAAGCAATAAAATTCAAATAAAATTTAATTTAAATAAGGTTAACAACAATTATATTAATAACTAATGTAATAAAAGTAAAATAATGTAATTTAAATAATTTAATTCAATTAATTTTAAAATATTCAAATAAACTTAATAATAATTAGTGTAATAAAATTATAATAATTTTAATTTAAGTGAATTAACAATAGTTATAACAATAATTAATTTAATAAAATAAAACAATGTAATTTAAATAAATTTAATTAATTTAATGCAAGTAATTGTATAATTAATCTAATAAAATTAAAATAAATGTAATTAAATTAATTCAATTAATTTTAAAATAATCAAATAAACTATAATAATAATTAATGTAATAAAATTATAATAATTTTAATTTATGTGAATTAACAATAATTATACTAATAATTAATTTAATAAAATAAAACTAAATGTAATTTAAATAAATTTAATTTAATTCAATTAATTTAATAATTAATGTAATAAAATTAAAATAAATGTAATTTAAATAAATTTGATTAATTTAATGCAATTAATATTATAGTTAATGTAATGAAATTAAAATAAATGTAATTTAAATAATTTTTTCAATTAATTTTAAAATATTCAAATAAAAAATAATAATAATTAATGTAATAAAATTAAAATAATTTTAATTTAAGTGAATTAACAATAGTTATAACAATAATTAATTTAATAAAATACAACAATGTAATTTAAAAAATTTAATTAATTTAATGCAAGTAATTGTATAATTATTCTAATAAAATTAAAATAAATGTAATTAAATTAATTTTAAAATATTCAAATAAACTATAATACTAATTAATGTAATAAAATTATAATAATTTTAATTTATGTGAATTAACAATAATTATACTAATAATTAATTTAATAAAATAAAACTAAATGTAATTTAAATAAATTTAATTCAATTAATGTAATAATTAATGTAATAAAATTAAAATAAATGTAATTTAAATAAATTTGATTAATTTAAATAAATTTGATTAATTTAATGCAATTAATATTATAGTTAATGTAATGAAATTAAAATAAATGTAATTTAAATAATTTTTTCAATTAATTTTAAAATATTCAAATAAAAAATAATAATAATTAATGTAATAAAATTAAAATAATTTTAATGTAAATGAATTAGCAATAATTATAACTAATAATTAATTTAGTAAAAAAATAAATGTAATTTAAATAATTTAATTCAATTAATTTTAAAATATTCAAATAAATTATAATAATAATAATTAATGTAATAAAATTAAAATAATTTTAATTTAAATGAATTAGCAATAATTATAACTAATAATTAATTTAGTAAAAAAAAATAAATGTAATTTATATAAATGTAATTTAAATAATTTAATTCAATTAATTTTAAAATATTCAAATAAATTATAATAATAATTAATGTAATAAAATTAAAATAATTTTAATTTAAATGAATTATCAATAATTATACTAATAAATGTAATAAAATTAATATAAATGTAATTTAAATAAATTTAATTAATTTAATGCAATTTAATGTATAATTGATGTAATAAACTTAAAATAAATGTAATTTAATTAATTTAATTCAATTAATTTTATATTAATGTAATAAAATTAAAATAACTGTAATTTAAATAATTTAATTCAAGTAATTTTAAAATATTCAGATAAATTATAATAATAATTAATGTAATAAAATTAAAATATTTTTGATTAAATGAATTAACAATAATTATACTAATGATTAATTTAGTAAAATAAAAATAGATTAATTTAAATAAATTTAATTAACTTAATTTATTTAATTTTATAATTAATGTAACAAAATTAATATAAATGTAATTTAAATAATTTAATTAATTTAATACAATTAAATGTATAATTAATGTAATAAAATTAAAATAAATGTAACTTAATTAATTTAATTAAATTAATTTTATAATTAATGTAATTAAATTAAAATAAATGTATTTAAATAATTTAATTCGAATAATTTTAATGTAAATGAATTAACAATAATTATACTAATAATTAATTTAATAAAATAAAAATAAATGTAATTTAAATAAATTTTTTAAATTTAATTCAAGTTATTTTATAATTAATGTAATAAAATCAAAATAAATGTAATTTAATTAATTTAATTCAATTAACTTTATAATTAATGTAATAAAATTAAAATAAATGTAATTTAAATAATTTAATTCAATTGATTTTAAAATATTTAAATAAATTATAATAATAATTGATGTAATAAAATTAAGATAATTTTAATTTAAGTGAATTAACAATATATACTAATAATTAATTTAATAAAATAAAGCAAAATGTAATTTAAATAAATTTAAATAATTTATTTCAATTAATTTTAAAAATTCAAATAAATTATAATAATACTTAATGTAATAAAATCAAAATAAATGTAATTCAAATAATTTAATTCAATTAATTTTAAATTATTCAAATAAATTATAATAATAATTAATGTAATAAAACTAAAATGAACACTTACACTGAAAAAAGTCAAATCCTTCGCTTCACCATATAAATAAAACAGTGTATAAACTAATTAACATTTATTTCAGACAAGTAATTCAGCACAACAACATCAACAACAGCAAAATCATCATCAAATGAATGATCCTTTCATTATTGAATCTGTCCGCGAACTTAGCTCAAGGTCGCGAAATACATTCGGCGAAATTTGCAACGTTAGGTTCACGCCTTTTGAAGACCAAGCTAGGCCTGACTTAACCTTAACAACACTTATTTCTCGTCTTCTGGACCGGGTTTTAGCTGATCGCCCTGAACCACGGCTCATTGGTCTACAACTTCATCCTCCATCATTTAATAATCCATTTACTGTCCCGCTTCGCCCTCCAGCTCAAAATAATGCGGGGGCCTTGGCGGCAGCTATAGAGAGATTGAATGAGATTAGTCAGGCCGGCATAGATCTCTTGCTAGGTACTACCACTACTAAAGTAATAGCAGTATGGCCGCTCAATTCTCAACGCACTTCAAACCCAGAAGATCATAGAGGTGAGTAACAGTTTTGTTTTTACATATTTAAATAATTATGTAAGGCATTTCTGTTATTCAAGGTGGATGTAATATTGATCAAGAGCATGTTATATCATCACAATGTTGCTCTATTGTCAAAGTTATCAACCCAAATGATAGGTTTTGCCTTGCTCGATCTGTTTACATTGGACTTACAAGGATCAATTCTCCCCTCAACAACGGAAACATCATTTTCGAGCTTTTTGCAGACAACAAGATGAGCATTTAAATGATGTAATCGAGCTTATGCAAAATTCTGGTCTTCCATTACATTTAAATGAATATTCACTCAACAATGCCCTTGCGTTGCAGCGTTATATTAATGAAAATATGGGAGGCGAAGGACAAATAAGAATTGTTATTTTTGAAAAGGAGCAGCAATATAAAATTGTTTTTAAAGGTATTATTATTGAATATTCTTAATATTTAAATAATTTGTTAATTAGGCGAGGGCCGTGCTGCACGTTTTAACATCTGTATTTTGTTGGAAAATGGGCACTATAATTATATGGAGAGACCTGAACAACTTTTCCATGCCCATCGTTTCTGCATAGATTGTGAAAGGAGTGTTACACGGTTGCGTCATTGGGCTGGGTGTAAAGTTATCTGCCGACTTTGTATGCGTTATGGAGCAAATTTTCCATGTCAACTGATTGAAAGAATTCCATGCAACGATTGTGGTTTTGTCTTTCCACAGCGGGGGTGCTATGAACACCACTTGACTAATCAAGTGCCTGCGGAGATGGCAAGCCCAAGAACACGACCTTTTGCATCAATTTGTCAATCTCGGAGAATTTGTTCACGCTGTAATCGCATTATATTTGGTCAACAGCAACAACAACTTCACAACTGTGTTGAAGAACAACAACGTCAACACCAACAAACATTGAATGGGCAATTGAGCAACTGTGCCAAATGTCGAGGGCCCCACCTACCAGAACACCCATGTTTTATTCAACCACTCAAGGCAAATGAACATTCTATAATTGCTCGAGGGGAAGAAGAAGTAGAAAATATTTTTGAATCTTCTATAGGTATTTTTTTAACTTTTAACATCAAAAAATTTTTTTAATAGTGGGAAATGAAAATGAGCAAACCCAACACCCCGAACAACAACAACAATTACAGAGACGTAGGGATGCAAAATTTCCAGTGAGGTTTTGTTTTTTCGATGCAGAAACGTCCCAAGAGCATCCAATAGCTGTTGGCGTTAACAACGCAGGGTATAAACACGTCCCTTTGTTGATTATTGCTGAGATTCTTTGCGAAAAATGCATTATTGCGGGAATTGGGATTGAAGATATTGGTCAACGAGCAACTGGATGTTTCTGTGGTGTGCCAAGAGGGGAAAGGTGGCAACGTTGGTGCTCACCACCCTTTAGAAATGCACCTGGGGACAACACTAATTTTCCTGAGACTCCTGCCTATAATCCTCGACGAATGTATTTTCATAGCTTTGATAGCGAAGCAGAAAATCCTGTGGATCAATTTTTGGATTATCTTCTATCGGTGCTTTTTAAATTTATATTTTTATTGAAAAAATAATTTAGTATGGCTCTCAACAAATGTTAACTGTGTGTATCGCTCACAACGGGGGCAAATATGACTTCCACCTAATTCTTGAAGCGCTCCATAGAAGAAATTTACCTCCAAAAAGTCTCTGTACGACCGGACTGAAGATCTACTCAATGAGAATTGGAGGCAATCGACAAAGGAAAATACTTTTTAAAGACTCGCTCAATTTTTTCATCTGCGAGCTTGACGCTCTTACTAAAGTATTTTCTCTACCTGAAGATGTTGCTACATCAAAACCATTCTTTCCATATCTTTATATAATGCGACAACATCTGCATTTGAGAATTCAAGGCCTCCCAGCACTTGAGTACTATCAGCCAGACTTTAAAAAACCGGAAAAACGAGCCAAACTACTTGAATGGCATCAACAACAAACGAACTTACCAACAACAAATTTCCAGCTCCGAGAACAACTTGTGATTTATTGTGCAAACGACGTTGCAATCCTTCGGGAGAGTGTTCTTCGATTTCGCCGTCTCATTGGAGAAAACAGCGGGGGACTCGATCCATTCTTAGCTGCTTCCACCGCAGCAGGACTCGCACTAACAACAATGCGACGATGTTTTCTACCTGAAAATTGGCTTGTGCACTCTCCAGAAGGTGGCTTTCTGCGTGGAAGGAGAGCTTCTGCCGAGTCGCAGCGCTATATTAAATTATTTGAAATGGAAAATAAAGAAGCTGAAGGAAAAGTGCGGGGTGCCCAATGGGCTATTGGTGAAGCTAATGTTGAAGATTGTGGCTATCGTCTTGATGGACTTTGGTATAGAATTCCACCTTTAAGACCGCTTGCAATTGAATATAATGGGTGCTACTACCATGGTAATATTTATTTGCATTAGCACAAATTTTTTAAATATTTTTTTTCTACAGGTTGTCCTCAATGCTTCCCGATACGCGACCAGAGACTAGCTGGCGGTCGCACTGCTGAAGAACTGTACGAGCGCACTCAATCGCGCCTCTATGAACTTGAACAGCAGGGATATTCTTTACACGTCGTGTGGGGACATGAAATGAAGGAAAGGCTACGCTTTAATCAACAACTAAAGCGAACATGGAATGAAATTGATGTTGTACGCCCGATGGACCCCGGAAGGACTGCCTCAGAGGGGGAAGGACTGAGCCTTTTAAACTTCACCACATTTGTAAACCTGATGAGGAGATAATCTACATTGATATAGTAATTTTTAAAATTAATTTTAAAATTTTGAATAAATTTAAGGTCAGTCTATATCCATATGTGATGAAGGCAAGAGAGTTCCCTATTGGATATCCCGATGTTTTGACAAGAGAAACTCTTACGCAACCACCAAATGCTATTCTACCATGGACTCACCCCCGTCACAATAGATATAAGGGACTTTTATTAGTCCGTGTTCTACCACCAACATCAATGAATGGTCTTCCTCCACTTCTTGGGTACAGAACACATGATGGTCGTCTGACTTTTCCTCTGTGTTCTTCGTGTGCGGACAACAAACAACAACAACAATGTCGTCATTCAATGAAGCAAAGATCTTGGATTAGTGGTTACACCCATGTGGAGTTGAATAAGGCGCTAGAGCTGGGCTACCAGATTTTAGATATTTACGAGGTTATTTTTCTCTTGATTTCCCTATATTATTTTTAACCTTAATCTTTTAGGTGTGGAATTATGATCGTTGGGACCCTGAACTGTTTAAAGGATATGTTAATACGTTTGTAGGCCTTAAACAACAGGCTAGCGGGTGGCCCGAGAACTGCGATTCACAAGAGGCTCGCAATCGTTACATTGCCGAATTTGATCGAGTTGAAGGGATTAGAATGGATCCAGCAAAAGTGGAAATAAATCCTGGGCTTCGAATGATTGCGGTGGGATATAAAAAATTTTAAATGAAATATATATTTTTTTAGAAAATATTGGCAAATTCTTTGTGGGGAAAACTGGCTCAACGTGTGGGGACAACCGAAGTTAAGTATGCAAGAACACCTGAAGAATTCCATCAATTGTTGGAGGACCCAACGCTCGAAACCCTTGATTTTGAGCATGTCAGCGAATTTATGGACCGGTGCGTAGTGCGCAAAAAGGAAGAATTCGCCAAACCTCCAGACACTAATTGTCTTCACGTGGCTGCATTTGTAACATCATACGCACGACTACATCTTTATAAATATATGGAGGAAGTTAAGCAAATTAATGGACAGCTTTTGTACTGTGACACCGACTCGATATTCTATGTCAAAAAATGTGGGGGCAATTTTGTCGGCGAAGGGGAAGCTCTGGGCCAAATGAAGCGAGAACATCTTGGAAGGAAAATACTTGAATTTGTTTCTGGCGGTCCAAAAAATTATGGATTTCGACATGTTGATGCGGCCACTGGGAGAGATGAAAGGGCCGAATTAAAAATAAGATCTTTTCCACTTTCTTATGCAACACACCAACTGATAAATTTTCAAACAATGAAACAACTTGTTATTTGTCAATTTAATATTGATGGGGAAATGTAATTTATAAATTTAGAAAAAAATAATAATAAATTTTAGTGATGATATGGCTTCTGAAAATTGTATATTGGATTCTAACAACATAATTAGTGTAGAATTTCCTCAAATTGGACGAACAACACGTTCGGATCTTTATACAATAATGGCTAGGAAAGACTACAGAGTTTGTTTTGAAAAAGGAAGGATTCGGCCAAATATGGAAACGCTACCATTTGGGCACGGAAATGTTTTGGAACAACAACAACAACAAGAGGTTATTAAATTTACTTTAAAATAAATTTGATATTTTTTTATTAAAAATATAAAATTTTCTATAAAATTATGTTTAGGATCAAATAATTCATCAACCACATGTTCAAGTTCAACAACATCCCATTTTGGATTTACAAGCTATTCCTGGTTCTTCGAATTGGACTGATGTAGATTATTTAAGACGATATAGATAAATTTTTATTTTTTAAATTTTGTTTTCATTGATATTATATTAAAATTTATTTTTTCATTATAAATATTTTTATTACAATCTTGGATATTTTACAAGTAAAGGTAAGATTATGTTGTCGAATAAATAGTTTTTCTGTTTAGTAGAATTTATTCCGGTTAATATAACACGCCCAGAAATGTAGATAAGACATGAAGCTTCTCTTTTAAACTTGTCATCTTTCATCTTGAATCTCAAAGCTGGAAATATTGTGGGATCATAGGAAACTTTTGTTATTTTTTCAAATAATTTGTCATATTTATGTCGCTTTCTAAATTTCTGATATATCAATTCAATGGCAACTCGGTTCATACTTCGATATGAGCTGACAATATTTGTAACTTTAAGGCTTATGATTCCAAGTTTTGAAAATTTTAGTATATTTGTTTCTTTTATCGAAAATTCTATTCTTTTTAACACTATTAAAGCCATTCTTCTAGCTAACTTAACGTTGGGAACACCTGTTAGCACCACTTTACTAGACTGAAAAATTAATGCTGCTGTTGTCCTGTTATGTTTATGTCGAATACGCATTATTATTGAGTGGAATCGTTTAGGATTATATTCAGTATTTATGCCGTTTCTAGCCATTTTGAGAAAATTTTCTGATGAAAATCTTTGAATACCAGGCAAAAGCCTAAAAACACATGTACAATTTTCGATATTCATATTTACTTTCTAAAATAAAAATAAAAAAAGAATTATAATAAGAATACAAGATAAATAAATAAAATATAATTTATATTAAAAATATTATTATTATTTAGCATTTTTTCATCTGTTTACATTTCTTAGAAACACAAATAACTTCGAGCGGGTAGTAAGAACGATGGTGTCCTCCTCCAAATTCAATTAAGCATGGCAAGTATGGGTGGCGTAATTTGATGCCATGTTTTACATAGTAGTACCCACGTACCTTAATTTGCATTTCATTATTTTTTTAATTTTTAAACTATTACCGTTATATTCAAATATCCGCCCATAGCAGGAACAATACTTGCTGGGTGGACAGTAAAATCGTTGCACCGAATAACGAAATTTTTATAAGGAAGCAAATGGGATGTACGTAGTTGAACTTGATTTTGTAAGTGTAAAATTATTTCTCGGCGTTTTTCGATGTTATAGAATAGTACATGAAGCTCTTTGAATGCACAGTTGTGTAGTTGACATAGATAATCAATTAAAGGCAATGAGCGACGTTTCAAAATTGATAATGGTAACGGGTTTTCTATTTCAACTGGTTCTGGCTGGATAAAAGGGTTTTCATCCTTCTTAACGTCTTTTTCCTTTTCTTCCTTTTTTTCTGATAAATTTGTCGGATCAATACTTTCTTTTTCATTTTCTTCATCGCTTTCTAGTACTATCTCGAGTATTTTTTCGTCGTTAGCCTTCAAAACATCCTCCTTGTTTTTATCTTCACCAATTTCATTAACCAGAGAGGTTAATCCAAGCGAGGTGACCAAGAGATCAATTTCATTCTAAATAGAAAGTAAAGTTAGACAAAGAAAAAATTAATTACATTTTCCATTTCCCTATTTTTTGAAGTATGTTCATACGATTCTGTTTCTTGTTGTTGTGATTTACGTTGTTGTTTTTGTTCCTTCTCCTGTTGTTCGCGTATTTGCTTTTCTTCCTGGGTTTCGAATACACCCCAATGGCCGAATGTGTTGAAGGAATTAAAATTCATTTTTTTTTGTAAAAAAATAAAAGAAAATGTAATAATATATATAATGAAGAATATTAGAATCTAAATTTTTTAATTTACTATAGCAAATAAAATGGAAGGATTCGAAAAAATTGATTATTTACATACACGATTCAAGCACCCTTTTACAATGATAGTTTCAGGGAGTACTGGGTCTGGTAAATCAGAATGGGTTAAAAAATTTTTAGACAATTTAACAGAGTTGATTAATTCTGATACAAATATTTCGCTTGTTTTCTATTGTTATGGGGAATTAAATAAAAATATTTTACTTATGCAAAGAAAAGGATATGTTGATAAAGGAAAAACACGGGTCATTGTTCATAATGGGGTGCCAAGTGGTGGAGAGGACTTTATTCATAAGCAAGCAATTCAATCAGAGGGTTCTATGCTATTGGTACTAGATGATTTAATGGTTGGGATAGATCAGCGTCTTATTGAAACAATATTTACAAGGGGGTCCCATAATTGGAAGATGAGTGTAATTCTAATTAGTCAGCACTTATTTTCGAAAGAACTTAAAATTCCTCGTAATAATTCTCACTATTTATTATTAATGAGAAACCCCGCGGGAGCGTTACAAATTAGAACACTTGCCATGCAAATTTTCCCTTCACACTCAAAATATTTTTTAGAAGCTTATGGGGATGCAACAAAGGAAAACTTTGGTTATCTGTTGGTTGATATTCATCCAAGCACTCCTGAAGTCCTTCGACTGAGAACACATATATATCCAAACGAAAATACAATTATTTATCTTCCAAAATGAAAAATAAAATTTTTCCAACTAGTTTTTTAATCGAAAAAAACGCAAGCTTTCTAAATAGTTTATTGACTTGCTCAAAATCAAAAAATGCAGTTAATAAAATTATTTCAAACGCTTCTGACGAACAATTACTATGTCTAGTTGAAATTTGCTTGAATTTGTTAAAAGGGAGGCTACCATTTCATAAAAATAGAATACAAAATCTACAAAACCAGGCATCATTATTACGTAAAATTAGTCGCTCACGAAGCGCTTCTTCGGCTAAGCGCCTGCTACTCTGCGATAAAATTCAAAATGGGCGTGGTTTCCCACCAGTGGCGGGTCTTCTTGCAAGTCTTATTGTTCCCTTAATCGCAGAGAATTTTTTAAATAAAAATATAAATAAGTAAGACAATTTTCAAATTTAATTAATTTTAAAAATGCGGCACGCATCTCGAATGCTTTTAATACCAGAAGATTTTTTTAAAAGTTTAATGGGTTCAGAAAGACTTGAGGAAAAAACTAATAGTAGTAGTGGTAATGATGGAACATCACTTGGTTTAATTCGGGAACGCCTACAAAATGCTAGAGATAATTCTAAATTAGATCCTGATACACAAGCTATTAATTATGAACAGAACTTTAAAAGATATAATAAACTTGTTAGAGAAAAAGAAGAAAAACCTATTGATGTTAAACTTAAAAATATTGGAGAAATTTCTGATAAAATATTAAATAATTATAATGAAAAAGTTTTAAAACCGCCACAAAATATTAAAGCTAACAAGTTAAAGAAAACAGTCCAAATTAAAAATTTAAATAGAAAATCTATTGCAAAGGTTGTTAAAAAACCTTCCAAGCCTTTTGTCGATAAAAACATTAAAGTTGACGAGCCTGAATTTTTCTCAGCTGACGATGAAGAGGGTAAAAATGCATATGAATTGAATTTAAGCGAAAAGGCTCTTAAATATATTAAAGAAAATTCTGAATCATTAGGTATAACACCTGACTTAAGACTGGCAAGAAAATTAGGAGGTAATTATCCATTTATTACAAGTAATGTCGAAGAAATTATAAATTATATAATTAAAAATAATGGAGATCGAATAAGGCCATTACCTACTGGTTACGACGAATTTATTCGCAGAATTGATAACCATACATTTTTAAAAAATTTACTATTTCCCCCAGGTACATCTACAGGTCAAACTGGTAGCGGAGTTTTTTCATTTAAACCTGTGCTATGGAAAAATTATCGATAAAACAAATAAGCATTTTGGATCGTTTATATAAAGATATAAATTCATCAACATGTTTTACGTCTCTTGAACCCCTTCTTAGGGAAGCAAAACGTGTAGACAAAAGTATTACTCGTGATGCTGTTAAGAAATATCTTTCGACTCAGAATACTTACACTTTGCATAGGCGCGCAGTCAGGAAATATAAACGAATGCGCACCCTCGCAGCTGGATTGCATACCGAATGGCAAGCTGATTTGAGTATTTTTGATCGTTTAAGCAGTCAGAATAAAGGTTTTAAATATCTTCTCGTTTGCATTGACACGCTTAGCAGAATGATATTTGTTGAGCCCGTTAAAAGTAAACATAGCGAAAAGGGATACTTGCCAAATTTTACAGATGAGATTTTTGTTATTAAACAGGTACGGCTAGTTCCACACCAGCGCCCTACTTACAGACTATCCGATAAAAAGGGCGAATTAATTAGAGGTTGGTTTTATGCAAATGATTTGTGTTTAGTTAGAGAACGTAAAAAGGAAGATGTACTTTATGATATAGAAAAGGTTTTGAAAAAGAGAAACTTTGATGGGGAAAATCAATACTTTGTAAAGTGGAAAGGATATGGTACGAGATTTAATAGCTGGATTCCCGCTAGCTCAGTTAATTGGAGATAATATATAAATAATAACTAGATTTAAAGCATTTTTATTTAAAATGACTTCATTTTATATCGTTCTTCCTTCAAATACTAATGTTGAGGGTAATAAAACAAATTCATTCAGAGTTCGCTTGCCCCAGAAATTACAATTTAATTCTGAATGGACCGTAGGTTTGGCTGTAATGGTTTATCCTTATTCATGGCCATCTCTTGGCACTACATCGGAACAATTTTTTACTGTGACATGGCAAACTAATGAGAGCGTCCGCTTAAATGTATCATCTTCCAGCTTTTTGAATCCTCAGCAGCTGAAAGAAAATTTAAATAGATCACTTGAAGAAGGTTGTAGAAACTTATCGGCTAAAATGAAAGCAATACATATTGAATATATTAATAAATTGAAAGAACTTAAAAATCAAGCTAAGCAAGAGTATAAACGACTTAGCGAATTAAAAAAGAATGAAAATACGACCAAACCAGAACATTCGGTTGATTCTGTTCCCTTAAAGACTGAATCTGAAATTTATTCAGATTTAGTAACAAAGATGAATGAAGATGTAGATAGTGTAATAAAATTTTTATTAACTAGTGGAAGCGATTTTGATTCTTGGGAACATGCTTATCTCAAGCCAGTTTCTGTGTGTAATTTTGAATTTTACGAAAAGAAAAATCGGTTCTCCTTATTTTTAAATAAAAGCTTTATAAAGAGTGTAACAATGACAGAGCAACTAGCTTATATTTTAGGATTTGATAAGCTTGAAATGTTCGAGACATCTATTGCAAAATTTATGCCTGATATGAAAGGTGGAGTGTCTTCTTTTCATGTATATGCTCCCGGGTTAATTGAACCGATGATAATTGGTGATGTAACCGCTCCTGTACTAAGAATAGTAAATATTAGAGGAAAGCAAGATGAAATTATTGAAGAACAATTTCTCTTTGTTCAATATCACAAATTGTTAATAAAAGAGATTAATGAAATTTTTATTGAAATCAGGACTTCTAGCGGAACGTTAATGCCCTTCCAGTACGGAACATGTACATTGACTTTGCATTTTAAGAAGTCAACATATTTTTAGAATATTATGAATACTCTTCAGATAAATAAAATCTTACATAGAAATAATATTACAAAAGATTTTTATATTGGATGTTTTGCAGCTGATACAATTCCAGTTTCAATTAATTTTACACCCTTTTGCATGGTTGTGAATATAGATCCATCTAGTGCAGCTGGTAGCCACTGGGTTGCAATATTTTGTGAATATCCTTATACTATAGATTATTACGATTCTTTAGGCATATGGCCTCCAATTAGTCCTCACATAAGAAATTATCTGAGTAAATTTCAACGTGTTCGTTTCAATCCGGTTCAGGTACAAAATTCATTGAAACCTACTTGTGGGAAACACGTAATATTTTTCCTGTTTCAAAGATGTATTGGATTCTCTATGAATAAAATAATTCAATTTTTAAACGGAGTAAAAGCTGATAATTTTGTTTCTGAATTTATAAGAAATAATTTATTTAGTATAAATAGTTGAGAATAATTTACATTTTTAATTTAAAAAAATGCATATTGACTTTGATCCCGCGCATATTGATTGGACAACTCTTACCGAGCAATCGATTGATAATAATTTTCAATGGGGAGGTTATAATGTTTTCCGCGGTATTCCATATCAAAGAGGAAATGGCTTAGGGTCGATCCTTAGAAGCTTCATGCGATATCTTATACCTTTTGGTAAGCAAATTGGTAGTACTTTAGCTAGACAAGGGGTAGAATCTGGCAATCGAGTTTTAAGTAATGTTATAGATGGAAAAGATCTTAAAGAATCACTTGTCGACGAGGGAAAAACTGGATTAAAAAATTTGCTTCAAAAGGCCGCAGACAATATTCAAAAACAGAAAGGAACTGGTTTTGATTTTAAACGTTATAAAAATATAAAAAAGAATCCAGCTATTGGCCAGATGAATAATGAAGAGCAAAACGTTCATTCGAAAAGTATAAATAAGAGACCTTTTTCTACAATTGGTCCTCCTAATTTCATTCCAAAATCTTTACAAAAAACGCGCAAAAAATCTATTAAGAAGAGAATTCGCGTAGACACATTAGGTACTTACTAAAATGAGCTGCACTAAAAAGATTAATGAAAATAGTCCTTTAGCGCTTAATAGCGCCCTTAGTATATTCACTGTTCCCCCTACAAATGTTTCTGTCGTTCGGTCTTTTTTTAGAGAAATTCTTCCCCTTAGCACAATTACCCAGGATTCTCCATATCTATTTCGTTTATTTAGTGATAATCTATGGACTGATTTATCGCGAACGTATCTATACCTTGAACTTTCTATTGAAAAGCTTGGCCAAGATAATAAATGGAGTCCAATAGTTGCGACAGATACTAGCATTGCCCCAATTCAAGGTATCGGCCAAACGTTTGTTCAGCAGTTAAAAGTGACTGTTGGTAATACTGAAGTTTATGACAGTGGTACTCTTTATCCTTTTAAGGCTTACATTACAAACGAACTTTCATTCCCAGACAATGTCAAATCTAATTTCCTCGCTTCCATTGGATATTATAAGTGTGATAAACATGATGATAGCACTGACTCGGGTTTCCAAAAAAGATGCTCTCTGTTTGCAAATGGGAAACATACACAATTCCTATCGCGCTTAGATTTTGATTTGGGAAACCAAGAATTGTTTTTACTTAATAATTTAGATGTTAACTTTAATATTTATCGATCAAAAAATTCGTTTGCCTTACAAAGGTTGAATGCTACAGACGAAGTCCAATATAGACTTTATGTCCACGACGTAAAGTTATTCGTAAAAATGATTGAGGTCCAGCCTTCACTTAACATGAATATTTACAAAACTTTGGAATCAAAACCCGCCACCTATGCAGTGCGTAAAACCGAAATAAAATCGACATTTCTTACAGCCGGGCGCACTGAGATTGAATATAATGCATTCAGCGCCAGCATTCCGCGCCGAATTACTGTTGCTTTAATTTCCAATAAAGCTTTCAATGGAGACTTTGGCTTGTCGCCATTTAACTTCCAGCCATATGATTTAAGGGATATTTCCGTTCATACTGGAGGGCATATCTTTCCTTTGGTCGCATATAAATTGAAATTTAAAAATAACCTTTTTGTTCGCGCTTTTGTGGACATGTACGAAGCATTGGGCGTGGACAATTCCGATAGATCAATCGATATTTCGATGGATAAATTTAAAAATGGTTGGACATTTTTTGTGATTCCACTAACCTCCACGCTTGATGATTCGTGCGGGTTTGAACTTTTAAGAAGCGGTACCACAAGTATTCGTCTTGAATTTAATACCCCAATTCCAGCCGGGGGTGTTGAAATGATTGTTTTGGGTGAATTTGACCAAATGTTAATGATTGACTACAATCGCCATATAGTTTCGGATTCAAATTTAGGTTAAATACATAGGAAGGCCATACTATTAATTCTATTTAAAATGCAGAATTTATCTCAACTATATTTTTTCTCCAATAACTCGTATGATTATTTACGTGAACATAAGGAATATGTTAACGCCCCTAGGAATAATATTACATACGGATTATTAATTTTATTAGTGCAATACACCCTTTTATTACCCATAATTATTGTTTGCTGGGTTTTTATGCTTCGCTTTTTACGAAGCCATGGTTATATTACCCAAGTACAGGCCGATGAACTTGCTCAGACCCCACTTCGCGATATTCAAAGATTTACACAAATTGCTAGGATTTAAAAAAACTTGACCATTTTTAATTGATCATTTTTTACTTGTACATTTTTTGACTTTTACACTGTCGCTGACAGGTGGGAGTGGGAGGGTAACAAAAGGAGCTGCAATATATTCAATTTTTCCAACTAGTTAGTAGTGAGCCCGTTGGTGTAGTTGGTAAGACTTTCGCCTCGGAAAAAATATTGCGTGTTCGGTACTGATATTGGGAAATTAATTTTTCAAGCTTAAAAAAGACTGATTGGTTTAGATTTGCCCATTTACCATCTTGTCCATTGACCATTTTTAAATCTGGACATTTTGACATTTTACCATTTTGAAATTTGGCATTTTGGGAAGTTGTCATTTGAAAGTTGACGTTTTGGAATGGTGATCTTTTGTCCGCCCCCGCGAAAATAGTCTTTGTCTTTTGGGTTGGACTGGGGGCAGTGGCTTGGGTTGCGGGCGGACCCCTCCCCTATTAAATTAGCGATTAATCAATCGATAATTTAATAGGGGACAGATAGTAGTCCTATTTTTATTTTAAGAGTTATTGAGGTTAATTTGTGAATATTATTAATTATTATAGGTGAAATTAATGAAGGGAATAAACGAAATTGTTTCAATTGTTTTGTTAAAAATGAAAAAAATTGGCCTAAATACCTAAAAAAATATTTTTTGTGCCGCTTATGTTATGAATATAAACGAACAACTAATGGCAAACTAAGACCTAAAGAATTGTGTTTAAAACTAAAAAGGTTTTTATTTAAACAATTCAAGTTATTTTAAGGATTGGGAGACGACGGAAATTGCTAGGGTTGTTCATGGGAGGTTTTAAAACGGTCATGAAACGGTTAATTTTTTGCCAGAAATTAACCGTTTTTACAAAATTTAAAAGGCCGAAAACTTCTGAAAATGAGTGATTTTTTTGAAAATTCCCCCAAAAATAAAACTGGTATTTGTCTAAAACTCAAACCGAAAACCAGCTTTTTAAAATTTGGATTAACCGAAAACTGGAGGTACCTGTTAATCACCGGTAGTGAACACCCCTAGACAATACCCGTCTGCATTTTCAAGACATACATTTATGGATTGATATTTCAGTCAACAAAATTAATTTCCATATAAATTCCTTCATAATATATAAGCAATAAAGTGAGTCATAATTTTCTACATTACTGAGGAATAAAGGGCATTTTTGTCCATAAATATCCCTAGGTTATGATATATGAGAACACTTCATAATTTCAATCAAATATTAGAGACATTTTTAATATTAATACTGTTATAGCGAATTACACAAGATCGTAGTTGTTGTATTTGCGAAAATGCTAAAGGAAAGGGTTGGTACCATCATTCAGAACGAGGGAAATATTTATGTCAACTATGTTACAATCGGAGAAAATATATTGAGATTATAAATAAAAATGTGGATAAAAAGTATTAAATATAAAGAACAACTCTTATTTTACAGCGGCAAATTTTCCGCTGCCTTTGTTTTTGCTATAACTAACTTAAAGTCAATGAAATTTGATAATTCTTTTTTCATTATATTCCCGACACTCTATAGGAATATTGTAGGTACCAAATTAGCCTTTAAATTTTACAGATTAATTTGATTTTTTCTTCTTAAAGTTCGGACAAGATATGGATATTTGAATTTTAATTTAGAATTTAGCTGTAAAATTTAAATTTTTTAGGTGAAATTTTCAAAAATAAAATTATAGACTATTTCGATGCTTCTTATCAAGTCAAGTCGATTAGTACCGAAATTATTAAGATTAGATGCTAGGTAGTTTTCGTGGAAAAATATTTGTTCGATTCATTTAGATGTTCTGAGGGCATATCGTTATTATCTGAGAACCAAATTTCCATTTTATGTTACCTACAATTTTAATATTTTGTCGGGAATAAAAGAAAAAGAGAATTATCAATTTTCATTGACAATGAAGTTATGGGGCAAAAACAAAGTGGCGGAAAATTTGACGCACTCTGTAAATGAAATCTTTAATGAGACAAAATAGATCCGCAATCATCAAAAAACAGAAATTATTTTCTCGATTAATTCCCTTGGGGAATTAATTCTTCCTTGGCTTGTGAGATTAATCGAGGGAGGGGAATTATTCGAGTTTTGGCATTTGAACGTGCAATAATTTTTTATCGAGTGTTAAATTTCAGAATTAAAAAAAAATTTTTTCTTATTTATTTAAAAAATTTATTTTTACAACTTTATTTATTTAGAATTTTACAAAAGTAACTTTTTTTTGCATATAAATACAAAGCTTTTAGAATTAAAATCATATAATTAAAAGAAATCAGTGAATGTGCGTAAATATTTCAGGAACTTTAAGTCCACTATGTATTGTAATTGTTGATTTACAATTGACACTAAAGGCTGGACAGTATAGACCTCGAGGCATATTTCTGGAATTAAAAATTCTCAAAATTTTTTAGTCAAAATTTTTGAAGTAGCCCTTCTTAGATATTCAAATTTATATATATAAATGTCTATTAGAACCCATTCCCTTAGGTCATCAAAAATTATCAGAAAATGACTGACCCGAGAACAATCGAATTTACAGAATTTTCAATTTTCCCAAGATTTTGTTTAATTTCTCAGAAAATCCCCGCAAAATTTAAATTTCCCTAAAACCTACTTAAAAGCATCTATACAAATAGGCCTTTCATTTATTGCAAAACTAAGAGTTCCCCTATCACAATCCATTAAAACTCCAATTAAGGAATCACAAACATTAACACCTCCACTCATTCTTCCATGGTGTGTATCGTTATGGAAAAACCTTTTAAAAATTTTTTTAATCGTAAAAAAATTTTTTCTTTCTAACCAAGACCGTTCTCCATCTACATACATACTCCAACCATGTAAATCTTTACCTACAAAAATTTTTTAAAATTATTTTTAGCAGAATTCTCAACTACCAAGCATTGCATGTCTACTCACTGATGGTTGGGCTACTCCAATAACCTTTCATTTTTAAAAATTATTAGATTTTTAAATAAAAACTACTAACAATATCAGCATTTCCATCATATCTGTCCACACTAACCTCCCAATAATGAACTCCTTTTGAGAATGTTACTGTACCCAGAATTGTTCGATATTCCATACTCTAGTTGGGGGAAATTAAAAATATTTAAGTTTCGAAAGGTTGAGAGATTAGAAGAGTTAGAGACGGGGCTTTGAATATTATGGAGGGAACATGTTAATCTAAAAATCAGAAGAGACAGGGTATTGTTCAAAAAGCTCTAAAATTCTCAAGATGTCGATTTTAATTAAAAATAGGTAGCTTTCTTCATTAAAAATATCTTAAAATAAAATTTAAAAATTTTTTTTACCGTTCCAGTAACTGTACAGCAATTATTAGATAACAACAATTCAGAATTAACTATTCCCCCAACACTTTGTGAACGAATCTCTCTCACATTTTGTTGTTGTTCATTAGAATTTTCGGTTGAATTATCCTCGCTAAGTTGAAACCAAGCAACTAGAAATTATTATTTTTGTTAAAATTATCTACAGACTACACAATGTTACAATTTCAACGTCTATTAGAGAGCGCCTATCTATTAGAGTAAGGATATATTTGAGGTATACTAGAACCTCTTCATATCCACACAGAACCTTTTTATTATCTTCATCTTTTATCTATCTTACATTCCCAAATATCCCACTCCCTCTAAATATTGCCTGAGGCATTTCCAGGGATAAGGGGAAACACGAAAACTTCACCTGGAGCTGTCTGCAAACAAATTTGTTCACTATAAGCACTCTCCCCTGCCGCATTAAAAGCTTTTAATCTCGCATTGTAAAAAGTATTGAAATGTAGACCATCCACAGAACAAGCATATTCTTGTCCACAATAAACTTCCTTTTTTTAAATTTTTTTTTAATTTTTCAAACAAAAAATACTTCAAAATTATCATCACCAGAGTCTAATTCAAGAACAAAACCTTCAATAGAGGCCCCATTTGGCTGACAAACCCAACTTAGGGTGACAGAATTATTTTCAGCAGAACATTCCTCAGCAAGAAATTGTGGGGGTAAAGGGGCTGAGAAAAGAAAGAGAAAATTAAATTTTTGAAATTTTAAAAATTAAGATAAGGAAATTTTAAAGAGTAAGATAAAGGTATGAATGTAACTGACTTTAATACAAAAACTCGACTAAACACAAAAAAACACAAATAATACCATTAAACTTCACTTTTAGATACCCCTAAAATTAACTACAAGATGAGGGGCTATCTAAGGGATATTTCCCATAACCCCCGTTTTAAGGTGGATTTTTCAGCTTCGAAGGGTTATCTCTAAAAGTGAAGGTTCGATTGTTAATTAATTAACTACACAAGACTATCATTTCTTCCACTAACCTTTATTGTTTGTTTCTTTACTGTTTTTATCTAATTTTAATAAACGAATTACAATTTTTTTTCTCTATTAAAAAACTTTATTCCTATTATTTACGAATTTCCATACTTAAATACCAGGGAATGGAATCTCTTCCGGCTTACGGAAGAGATTCTTCCGGCTTTGACCATTCCCTTCCGAATTCCGTCTGCCCACTTAAAATGCGACAGGACATATCCTAGTTATGTATATCTGTCAACTAACAAATTTTAATAAAAATTCCAATCCTCACCTTTAAGTTGTAAAAACTCCAATTGTTCTATAGCTGTTTTAACATTTAAAATATCCAAATCAAGTTGAAAATGTTCATCAACTTCTGGGCAGTTTGTTTTTACTTCTCTGTGCCAAAGAAATTCTTGATCAGTTACTCTATTTGCTAAGGCTGAGCCAACCTAAATATTACTATTTTTTAATTTGAATTTTTGTCTCTATCTAGAAGAAAAAAATTTGTTCCAGATTTCTGAGATTGAATTACATCTTGTAAAAAACTCGAGATTTTATTTTAGCAAAATTTGTTTTTGTACAAGAAAGATGTTGTAGGCCAGCGAAGTTCTTCTTCTTGGCCTTACAATCTCTAAATCGGTAGCGGTTTTTGGTTGAGGAAGATATCAGCTTCGAAGAGTTTTAAAGATCAAATTCCATCCCTTTTTTGAGGAAAGGGTTCGAAAAGAAGTTTTTTTTTAGATTATGGACATATTTTTATAATTTGCGGGCTTCCAAAATGTTTTACTTTACAATCCATATACAAATAATACAAGCAAGGAACCAATGGCCCTGTCATTTCTCAAGCCAAAAAGAACCACAAATTTAAAAGGACCCCTTTCCTTCCAAATATAAAATCTTCAAATTTGCCTGTAAATAATCCAAAGGTTCCGGTTCTTTTAATATTTCAATACAAAATTGAATCAAAGCCCTTCCTTTCCCTAATTGAGCAGTTGACCGTCCAATTTGTTTTAAAAGTTGTAATTTTCTTCTTTCCTTTTCATTTTTAATATAATTAATTAATTGTTGCCTTCTTAAACGTAATAATTCTTCTAATTGGTCTAATTGACTTTCAACTCCACGTTCAAATTCACAACAATTTTCCTTTGAAAAAATAAAATTTTAAAGAAACAGGATAATTTTTGGAATAAAAAAGTAGTCTTGGTTCTCTAATTCTTTGTTGTTTATCCTCAAAAAATTTAAGAGAAAATTGTTGGCAAAGGTGCGATTTTCGAGGTTACGAGGTTTTTTCTTTTCTATTTTTGAAGATTGTTTTGTTTCGAAACAGTTGTTTTTTTTTAATGTTTAATAAAGTGGAAAAAGTAATTTTTTAATTCGAAGGGGTCCTTTTTTAAATTTTGTATATTAAGAGCAATAATTAGTTAATTAGAGAATATCCCCAATCACAATTTAATAATAATTTTATCTTTATTTATTTACATCAATTCGAGTTTGTAACCGTTTAAGTCCACCAATTTCTTCAGTAGCCTGTCGTACTTTAGCACCGAGAAGTTGAAGTGAATGAGATAATTCTGTCTAAAAAATAAAAATTTGGTGCCCAGCCCAAAATTAAAAAAAATAAATTAAATTAAATTAATTACGGGTATTTTTTCGTTATCTTCCCCTTTAGTTTTTTTTTCTTACATTTTTTGACACCATCAAATTAATTAATTAATTTTTTTTCTCTTTCTAGCACAAAAGTTGTAAGCCAATCACTATTTTTTTTTAATTGCCCATTATTTTATTTATTTTGCAAATTAAAAAAAACTTTAAAATATTTTCTCTCCATTTATTAAAATTACTCAAAAATAAAATTTAAGGAGAAAATCTTGTTGAGATTTTTAAATTGCCTTGGGGGATAAATTGGCCTAGAATATGTAGTACTTGCTTTAGTGCGCGCAATACTGTTGAAAATAAAAGAAATTTATTTTTAAAGTTTTTCCCTAAGGACTTGAAAATTTAAAATATTTGAAAAGGAATTGTTGAGTGTTCGTTTAAAAATAAAAAGGGAATAATTAAATAAATAAAGAATTGGTTGGAAATAAATTTAAATTAATTGGGAGTAGTAAGGGAAGAGTTTTTCAAAAAATTATTTAAATTAATTTTCCTTTAATATTTGAGAATAAATAAGTTCCGAAAAATTTTTGTAATTAAACACAAGTCCGCAAAAAATGTCCACATGTGCCCCTAATTCTTCATTTTTTAAATAATAAATTTCTTGTCCCCTTAAAAGAAAAATTAAACAAATTCAAGTTTATTTATTTAAAATCAGAATTTTTATCAGAAATTAAAATCAAAAGGAAAACTTTAAGCACTTGATTTATTCAATACACACTTTATCCCAACCTTACTTTAAATAATTTACAAAAATTTAACACAAAATTTTCAACAACAAAAAACCTAAAAAAATTAATAAATATGTATATATTCTTCTACTCAATTTCTTTTTACATTTTTAATGCCGTAAGGGATTTAACTATTCATTTTCTTATTTCCTCCTTTATTTTTAACAACATTTCCCTCCACAAATTGCTTTTTCTCTTTCATTTTTCTTGCCATTTTGGGTGGTCTTTTCATTTCTTTTTCTTCGAAATTTCAAAATCCTCGGCCTATTTCTGACATTTTTCAACATTTTTATTTCTTATCCACCAAAATCCCCCCATAAAAACCAAATTTGGAAGTAAGCCAATAATGATGATGATGAAGAGTTGGAAATATTTTTGAAAAGAAAGAGTGGTGAAAATTAGGAAAAAGATTGGGGGGGGGGATGGGGGGGGGGGGTAATGTCAAAATATAGACAAAAAATATATACATACATCCATCATTCATCAATCATTTTGCGCGAGATTAGAAAGGTTATTATTATTATTTTGTTGGAAGGCTTAAAGACCTGCTGGTTTTTGGGTAATTCTTTGCCATTTTTTGATGAATGGATTAATAGAAATGTGTGAATTAAAAAAATTATTTTTATATAACGGAAATAAAAATATAGAGTTAGAAAGTCGGAATTACACTTTCAGTAATGTTAGTACTACCGCCAGTACCGTCCGGTACTTCGTTATTACCGGTACTGGAACCGGAAAATCCATTTGCCTACCACTAATTTCCACCCCCATCGATTATCCCAACCCGTATCTAATTCGAAGTACCTACATATTAGAGATGTCCGAGACTCTTGGTCTTGAGTCTTGGAAAATTTTCGGTCTCGGACGTCTCTACTACATATAACATGTTCAGAAGTCTGCTTAGAAATACAAAATGTTGGTCGAAAGTAAAAAAGTCGCCGGTCGGAATCTGATCAACCGCCGGCCTCTTAATCATTGTAAATAAACTTTATTGGTCTAGTAAGATGTTTCAGGAAAAATAAGGCTGACTCAACATTAGAAATTGTAAAATTTTTGATTTTTAATTTCTGCTAAAGATTCCCATTCAAATCTTCTCAATATAATTTTTGTTCTTTTAATATACAGAAAAAAATTTTTAAAAGTTAAATATTTTTCCAATTAAAAAAAATTATTTTTCCATTTTAAAATTACCCCAAAAAATACAAAAAAAAATTTCAGGACGGCCACATACCCCCTCAAGAAAAGGATTATCCCCTAGAGAGGATAATTCGCAATACTTTTCTTTATAGAAAAAACTCTCGGTCATTTTGTCCTTTTTAACGTCTTTTTATTCGTTTTTTTATCTCGGACATAAAAAACCCCAACAAAATTCCACAAACTTCCTTTCAATGTCCAACACCTCCAAAAGGTCATTTAATTCCCTTTTGGTTTTTTACTCAAAATATTCTTCCAAAATTCTTCCAAAAACCAAATTTTATGACAGCAAAAGTGGATAAAAAAAGATGCAGCTGTTTGGTGGATATTTGGAGGTACATATGTAGTAGTTGACAAAAATAATCTCAACAATTTTCTTTTTCTATTAAATTATTGGACAATTCGCAGAACGGACTTTTCACCGAATTTTAGAAGTTGAAGATTTCTTAAAGAGAAGCTCGTCTCTTCTTGCATGACATCCTTCTTAAGACAGGCAAAGAACCATCAGAAGTATCTCCGTCAAATAAAATCTGAGTTTGTCCCCAAGTTTGTCATAAGGAAAAAATATTTTTTTCAAAGTCCATTCGGTGAAATGACCCTCTAGGAAATGGCCCTCCTTCCTTTCACCCTCTTCTCCATCCCCAAAGCAAAAATAAATCATTTTTGGGGTAACAAATAAAAACGTGTGTTGTTTTGTTGTTGTCAACCACTGCTAGGACAATTTCTTCCTTGTTTTTCTCTTTTTCTAATTTATTGTCCAAGAGGTTATTTGCCAGAAATGATCAATTCATCAATTTTATGCGCGTCAGAAAAAAGAAAATAAAAAGTTTAAAAAAACTTTTTGTTGAAAAATAATTTTTAAAATATAGAAAAAAAATGATTAATTAGTTTATTTATTTTATTTTAAGTTCTTCAAAACAAAATTCCAACCCAATCAAAAATAAACTTTAAAATAGAATAGGTATGTATGTCTTCCTCCAACTCTTTTAATTTTTAAAATAAACTTGGGAAAGATTTTTCTTTTAATTTGTTAAAATTTTTAAAAATATCCTGGAAAGTCTAATTTTAATTTTAAAAAATGAAAAAAAACTTTGGCGCCCTCGATAATTTTTGCACATACTCCAAAAGTGTAATATCTCCCCCTAACATTGCTTTATTTAAAGATTTATGAAAGAAAAATTGTGGTAAACGAGAGGGAAAGGTATTTTGACCACCCGCGGCGAGATCCCAAAAAAGGAAGAAAAAAGATTAAAAACAAAAAATAGAAAAAAGGGCCAAGGACAAATAGGTAAGTTTTTTTTCTGAAGATTTTAAAATTCTTTGAAAGGATATTATTAAGGAATGAGAAAAGGATGTGTGTGCCCTCTTATTAAATATTTATTTTTTAAATAAATTCTTTTGATTTTTTGACATTTTTTAAGTCAAAAAAATTTTTTTCGAGGATTTTCTTAAGAAAAAGAATAATCCTTCTTGATTTGAAGGGGTGACTAACACTTAAACAAAAAAAAACAAAAAAATTTTGTTTAGCAAAAGATCTCTGGTCCTTCTCCTCAAAAAATTTTTTTTATTTTTTCTCTCCTAATTCAGTCAAAAAAATATTTCTTTTCATTATTCAACACATTTAATCCCCTCAATCTTAATATAATGTTCACATATAAATAAATTGCCTTGTGGTGGTTGAGTAATGTTTTTGGTGTTAGAATAAATTTTTATTTTTTATTAGAAAGTATTGAGAGGCTTATAGAGGGGGAATTAATTTTTGTGTTTAAAAATTGGTGACAATAAACAATAAAAATGTGAAAGAATTTTTATATTGTTTATTTTTGTGCAGGTGTTAAAAATATGAGGGGAAAAAGAGGGGGAAAAGAATGCGCGGAGGAAATAAAAATAAAAAGTCAAGCCATTAAATCCCCTCAAAACTCTATATTGAGAGTTTTGAGGGGATATACTTAAACTTACTTTTAGTCAGTCTAAAAAATATTATCAGAAATTTTCAGACTTAAAATTGGTTAAATAAATAAAATCGGGTGTTTAAATTGGTTATAAAGACACTAAAAGACCATTTAGGGTAACGGCTGTTTAATGTTAAAATGATTTTGGAAAATCCCCCTTTAGATGAAGAGGGGATTACTAGGAAGGAACTTAAATATTTCTCATTTTTTCTAAACTTGAAAAAATTGAAAAAAAGACTTGGAAATCATACAGAAACTTTTAAGTTGGAAAAATGAAACGGACAACTTAGACTGAACAGGAATCCGGGATTTCAATGGGAGAACTTTCCTAAGACCCACTTCGAACTCTAAGAAACACTATAACTTAAACTCATCTTCATACACAATTTTCTCTATAAACTTCTTTCAATTTCTCCTCAAATCTTTTTTTAAATATTCTTTTAAAATTAAATAAATATTTAAATTTTTTCCAGAACATCCTCTCTCTCTCCTTTCATTCTTTTTTCCTTTAAAATAAATTTCCAATCCACTAACTAAATTTCCATTATTCTGCTTCAACGCCTTTTATTTTTACATTAAAAAAGAATAAAATCAAAGGCCGCAATCTCGTTAATGATTGGCTTAGGCGCGAATAAAATAAATATTATTAAATTATAAAAAGAGAAGAAAGAACCGTTTTTGTGTTCCAAAAAAAGAAGGAAGAAAAGACTCAAACAATTAGCCGACAAACACAAAGTCGAGAAACAATTTCCCCCCCCCCCCCCCCTTCCTCCCCCTCTTCCTTTGATTTATGTTTAGGAAAAATGCGCACAGATGTTAACCCTTTAAATTTTGATGGAAGGGAAAAAAGAGAAGATTATAATTGAAGGAATTATTATTTTGAAGGAACGGATGGAAAAGAAAAAAATTAAAAACAAAAGAAGATATTGAAGAAGAACAGATTGTTTTAAGAATTTTAAAGCTCTAAACTTTTCTTTTTTTACTATGCAAATTTTTTTGATTTATTAGTTTTTGATTTGTGCAAAAACTAAAAATAAAAATTTGAAAATTTCGTATAGAAATTTTTTGAGAATAAAGAAAAAAGCGAACTCAGGGCGAGAGTAATCTAAACAAAAGAGACTTATTTGTTAGATATAAAACAGAAGTCTTCCCTCATTTTAGTCTTTCCGGATTTGATCGACTATAACTTTTTTATGCTTGATCAATCCGAATTCTTATATTATTCTAAAGTTCTCGATAGGCGCTATCTTTTTTGCAGCTAGATGGATCAAGTCTGATCGCATATTAAAAAGTTACAAGTTGATAAATGCAAGAAATCATTGTTTTTGACACTTGTCGACTCGTAGATTTTTAATGGACGAAACTTAATCAGTTGTAAAAAAAAAGCGCCTATCAAGACTTTTATCTCAATCCGTCCTATCCCTAGTATGTAAATATAAATAGAAGTATAAGCATTAACAAACCCCGACGACGTTAAAAAAATAAGGGCCGGAGCTTATATGTATTTAAAAAATTAATATTTAGTCTCTTTTTAATCTCAAAAAAAATCAAAAACCAGCCTTATGTGCCTTAGCAGCCAAATGTATTGGTTGAACAGGATGGCCAGAATGTCTCATTCCATTTGTACAAACATTACAAATAGCCTGTTTACACAAAGAACAATATAAATTCAATTCTTGTTCAGCATGCAATGAACATTTGGCAAGTGAAGAAGGGAAAGAATATTGTGAATTAATTAAGGAAGTTGAGGCACTTGGAGAAGACAAGTCAAATTGGGAGGATTTGAAACGTCTAAAAATGCAAAGGGAATGAGGGGGAAAGAAATTCTACCTAAATTGTTCTGACGGCACAAGTTGATGAAATTTTAATGGCCCTCTAGGTGGATGTAATGCTGCTTGACAATCTTCACAATAAAAATAGCCACAAGTCCCACAATGAAATTTTGATGGGAGAGCACCCAATGGATTTTCACACCACTAAAAAACATGAATCTATATTTTATCACTTGTTAATCTTTGATCGATCCCATGTGATCATCATATGATTTTTAATTTTGAAGACCTCGAGACGGTCAACAGAGAGAGGAAGAACTTGTTTATAGGGGAGGGGGAGATGAGGGGGGTGTATAAATTAAATTAACAGGTCGAGAGCAGGGATGTGCGCCATGGCGTTTTGGCGTGATTTTTGGCCGATTTTGGCGTCCTGGCGTTTGGCGTGATTTTCATCTTTTGGCGCGCCAAAACGCCAAAATTATACACCCCTAATGATGGGAATTTTTCAAATAAATGGGGGAAGTGTTTTCAAAAAAATGAAATTTTTTTGCTTGCAGCCTTCAAAATTTTTAAAATTTTCGCCTGCGGCGCACAAAAAAGAAAGAAATTACTCATTATCTTTCCAAAAATCACGAAATTTTCGCATGTAGCACTAATAGAAGGAAGCTCTGATCTAAATACCATTATAGTGCTTCGAATACGTATCTGGAACCAAGAAAGTCCCTGTTCTCTCCGATAGATTTAAAAAAATCTACCTATTAATCTACCAAAGTCCACTAATGTCCTCCTCCTTTCTAACTCCCTTACTTCGGGAGGTCAAAGAGGATATCTGGACGTCTAAACCTTCGATATCCTACAATTTTGGGGCTGTGATTTTTCCATTTTTCTTGCAATTTTTTACAAAAAGTAGGATTTCTGCTCTTGTTCTTAACAAATTTCCATAATTTTAGGTGTAGGCGCTAAAAAAAGTAGAGTTCAGCGGTATCGAGATTTAGAGAAAAACCCGGGATCGGGATTTAGGAATGGTGATAAGTGCGTTACATTCAAATTTGGACGATTAAGAACTGAGATTGAGGGATTAAGTGATATATTCATGTAGTAATATCTCTTAAGCCCTCGATTTCTCTTCAAATCTAACTTAATCCCTGTAAATCCACCGATATCCTTCTATACTCCAAATCCACCGATACTCCTCTCAATCCCTCTTGATCCCTCGATATCACACCAAATCACTCAATATTTCATTAAAGTTGTAAAGACAGAATTGTTTATTTTTGCGGCGCCGCAGGCGAAAATCTTGAGAATTTTGAATGTCAAGAAGCCAAATTTCTTCCCTTTTCTGCGCCGCAGGCGAAAATTTTTCTTACTTTCACACCTCCCCTCTTCTGTTAACATTATTTTACAGTCTTCTAGCCAATTTATAAAATCGGGATTTGCATCGGGATCTGATGCACATCCCGATCCCGATCCCGGGTCCCGGCTCGGGATTGGCCGGGATCGGGATATTTATTTCGGGACCGGGATCAGAAAAATCGGGATCGGGATTCGAAAAACCCGGGATAATCCCGCCCGATCCCGACCGGGATCCCGATCCCGCTGAACTCTAAAAAAAAGGATGAATTTTGGCTTCAGGAAGTCGTGAAAATTCAAAAATTTTCGCCTGCGGCGCTAAAAAGAGATAAACACGGATTTTTCGGGCCCTAGTAGAATAAAATTTTTGGCGTTTTGGCGTCGTTTTTGGCCGATTTTGACGTTCTGGCATGATTTGAAAATTTGAAAAATTGGCGTCTGGCGCGCCACGCGAAAATTTTGGCGCACATCCCTGGTCGAGAGAGGCTTCTTCCTCTACTCGATGAAAATTCTCTCAGTTTCCCGAGTTCAAGACCTCTCCCAATCTCAAAATAAAAATTAATTTGCCTGGCATTCAGGTACAGGTTCAACTACAGTATTATTCGTTGTAGTTATTTTCCCTTCTTCAACAGGAATTGTCGTCAGTTTTTGTTGCAAATATTTAACTAATAATCTAGCAATTGTTGCATTTTCTGGTAGTCGTCTAATAGCATCTTCTTCATCGGCAAAATATGCCGGTTTATGGCAAACTAGGCATTGAAGTAAAAATGTTGTGCTGGCAGAAGATGGTGATAGAATTGAACAGGGAAGTGGAGGGAGAGGACGAGGAAGGTGATGACCGGTTGTTGAAAGGAAACTGTTTGGGCGAGAGCCTATTTGTTTAAAAAAATAAGGGAAAATTTTATAAAAATAATTTTGAGGATGACATTTGGTCCCAGCTAGCAGAAAAAGGTTTTTTCAAATTTTTCCACTTTTCTCTTCAACTTTTTTACTTTAAAATTGTCAAAAATTAGCCTTTTAGTTCATTTTCTCTTCAAAATTTCCTTTTCTCTCCTTTAAAAGACAGGCAACAATTTCCTTTCTGCTTATCAGTTTTTAACTTTTCCCATCCTTTGATTTATCCGAATTAATTAATAATTGTGGGAAAATTTTTTTATAAAAAGCGCACCAACTGCCACAGCACGGAACACTCCACCACCAAACCCAGAGTCGGCTGAGTCACTAAGAAGTGACAGTTTGTCCAATTTATCGTCTGGTGCGGAGGAGTGATCGCCCTCATCACAACATGATGGGGCTAATGAAAGAGTGTCAGAAGCACCTGAGAAAATATTGGGAATTTTAAAAATTGAAAAATCTAGAAAAATTTTGAAAATTTTTCTGAAATTTTCAAAAAATTTTTCAAAAAAAATTTTTTTCAAGCTTCCCAACATGAACTTGAAGGCGCTGAAGATGAAGAAGAAAAGGAAGGAACTATAGAACTGCTGCATAAATTAGGTTGTGGAAGAGGAGGAAGAGAAGGCAACAATAACCCTTCATTTCTTCTTTGTTGTTTCAATAGAAGAACACAATCACGGCAATAACTATGTCCACAAGGGAGAAGAACGGGTTGGCGAAGAAAGTGACGACATTGGGGGCATTTTAATTCTTCTTCCATTTTTATTTAACTTCTGAAAATCTCTAAAAATATTTTTAGAAATTTTATAAATGAAGAAAAAAAATTTTTGAGGGAAGAGGGGGTATTATTTTAGAATAGGGTAGCACGCCGAGCCTTCGGGGGCGGAAGTGACTGGTTTCGGGGATTGCTGGGGTATAGCCTTCGGGGTTCGGGTCGGGGTTTTTGCTTAAAGCGGGGGTTTTTGCTTAAAAATTCGTCGGGGGACGGGGTGCTACCCTATTTTAGAAGAAATTTAGAAAATAATTTTTTGTCATTATTTGAGAATAATTTAGAGAACAAATTTAGCTAAAAGTTAAATTAAATAATTAAATTAATTCTGATCATATTTATATATTTTAAATTTGGAAAGGTTTGAGAAGAAATTCTCTCTAAAATATGTTACATTAAAAAAAAGAAACTTCTGGCTCAATACACAAACAAAAATATTAAAAGAAAATGGGAGAGATCAAAGAGATTTTTTGAAGATTAAAAAAGATGTGAGAATAAAGGGAAAAATTTTCCCAAAAAATATTTAAAGGAACACACATTTTTGAAACTTTGAAAAAGTTGGAAAACAAGATTAAAAATTAAATTAATTTAATTTTTAAAAATAAAGGAAAACGTAAATAAATATTTATATAAAAATAGAAACTCACATTTGTGCTTACCCCAAAAATAAAAAAAATAAAATTTATTTTTATTTTTTTTGGACATTAGTTTTGTATAATAACACAAATTCTTTTTAACATAAAAAAGTCAATTAATCATTGAAAGGGAAGAAGAAAAAAAATAAAGAAAAAAAGGTAATAAGTAGCCCTTAAAAGAGTCGAGAGTGGACTAACTAAAAACACTAAAAACAATCCCTCCCCCCCCCTTTCCTTTTTATTTTGCCAGCTGCTTTTTGAGGTAATCTAGTAAGTATATATAATTTTATATTTATTTTTAAGGAAAAGTAAAAGAAAAAGATTTTTTAGAAGAAAAAGTTTCTTTGGCAATTGTGTGTTTGTTTTGTTAGTTTTATTTATTTATTAAGGAAAAAAATAAAAAGTAATTTTTGCGCCAAACAAAAAAATGAAAGGAATGTTTGTTGTGTTTATTGAAGCATATAATTGGACTTCTAAAAACTGCTTGAAGGAATAAAAGAAGGGAATATCATCACTTTGGGCAATGGTCAGTGTTTGGCAATAATTGGGGGAGAAAAGTGTTTTTTATTAAAAATAGAAAAAATAATAAATATGAAGAAAAATAGTAAAAAATTGGGGAAATGAATTTGTGAAAAATTGAAGATCGAAGCAAAAACAAAAAAAAATATTTGGAAAAAATGAGGTAGGATGAATAAAATTATCAAATCTGAAGCAGACAAAACTGAAACAAAAACAAAAAATAGAAAGGACAACCTAAATAGTTAGCAACTGAAGCAATCACCTCAATTATCTGCTACTAAGATAATAAAATGGAAATACCTAACTGAAGCAAATTTGTTTAAAAAAATACATAAAAAGCAGACTTGCACACGGATACTGATCTTGGTATCCGTATCCGGATATTTACGGCGGATACGGGCGGATACAGACGGATATCCGCAGGCATTTTGATATTATCTGTATCCGTATCCGTGTGCAAGTCTGATAAAAAGTAATAAAGCTAAAAAATATTTTAAGTGAAAAAAAATAAATTATTAATAATAAAATGATGAAAAATATTATTATGGCAAGAATATTTTAAAAAAACGAAGCAAAAATATTAAAAAAAATAAAAATTCACAAAAAAAACTAAATATATTAAGCATGCGAATTAGTTATTTGATAGAGGAGAATATTGTGAGGCTATTTAGAAGAATGTCGCGGCCAATTTGTTTTTTTATAAAATTAAAAAAAGGTGATGGTGCAAAGTGGACGAGTGGCGAAAAAAAAAGAATTGGACAATAGAAAAAAATTTTTGAGTGATTTTTAGAGTTTTAAAGTATTTTAAAGAAGGCAATCTTTAAAAAAGTCCATCAGCGGGTGATTTAACAAAATTGAAATTTGAAACTTTTTTTTAGAAAAGTTGACCGAAGCAAAGTTGCTAACCTTTGAAGAATAAAATAATTGTGGTTGGTGGTCTTTTGAAAAAAAATTTTTTTCAAAAAATAAACAAAGAAATTTTTGATTTAAAAGTTGAAAAAAAGGAAGAAAATCTGTGAGCGGAAATGTATATATCTCCTCTCACCTACCTAAAAACATTCTTGTTTAGAAGGGGAAAATATAAAATGTTATAGAATGGACAAGCCGTGAGTTTTTGAGAGAGAAAGGGACAATGAATAAAGAGACCAACGGGTATCGAGGCCAAGGGCGAAATGGACAAGTGGCCCTCCCATCCCTCCCCCCCTTTTTTATTTTCCTACTCTCGCCCTTCCTTTTGCACGTTTAACCCTATTTTATTCTTATTTGTTATTGCTCCGCCCAGTGCCTTTGGAGTCTAAGAAAAATTTAAAGTCCAGACTTTAATGAACAAAATTATATAATAAAAATGAGGAAAGGCACGAACATTATTAAGCCTTTCAATGAGCTATGTAAAGCTAGCATAATGTCCAGTAATGAGGGAAAGGTGGTATACAGGCAAGAGTGTTTCTAATGTGATATCGAGAGGATTTGTAATTATTAGTGCCTTATAAAATAAAAAAATAGGAGGAATAAAATATAAAATAATAAATATATGTATAGAGGAGGTTCCGGAAAAAAAATTTTTTTTTATTAAAAAAATAAAGAAATTTAAAGATAACTAAAATGAAAGGTCCGAAAGTTAATAAATTAATTTAAAAAATAACGAGTTAATTAAAGAATTAAAAAGACAATAAAAATTATTGCCTAAATACAAAATTTTGGTAATAATTTTTTATTAAAATGATTTTTAACGACTGTAATAAAAATTTTTAAAAATATTTTTATGAAGGTCGGAAATCATTTATGAGCTCTTACTTTATACTCTTTTTATCGAAAAAGTAAATATAAAATTAGAACGTTCAAAATTAATTCGATTTGCATTTTACGACGAAGAAAGAAAAGTCGCGCGCGATTTTGTTACTTCTTTTTTCAATGTTTTTTGTGACGCAAGACGCAAAGCGATTTTTATGTAACCACAGAATTATCAGAATCGAGAAAAAATTTTTAGGGAAGATATCTAAAAATAATAAATTTATTTAAGAAAGTCAATAAAATATTTATTATGCAGAACTGTCTTGAGGAATAAATAATTAAAAGAAAATGTTATATTATTGACAAACCTACAGAAAATAATTTATGAAAATAGGGAATGGATTGAAAATGAGAAACGGGCAATTAAAAATATTTAAATGTTTGTTTTGTAGAGGGAAGAGGAGAGGTTATATAATTTAGTAGTAACTCAACTGGAACTAAATTCGACTGCCTGAGAATAGGGGAAGAGGGAAAAGAAGAATTTATTAAAAATATTTTTTGATGAGAAAAAAAAGTAAATGAAGTAAAAGTGGATTGAAAATGATGATGAGAATTTAAAAATATTTAAAAACACAAAACAAATTTTATTTAAAACTTAAAAAATGTTTTTTGGTGGAATGCTGTGCTCGAATAAAAATTGGGTGTTCGTCTTGCGACAGAAAAGACAATTGGAAAGGAGGAAAGTTAACAGGCGATTCTTTTTTCAATGCTATTTTCTGTCGCAAGACGTAAAGCGAGTTAATTAACCCCTAAAATTTAAAATTGGAGATTTAATTAATCTGTATTTAGGTTTTTAAATAAATACGAGAAATTAATTTTCTATTTTAGCAATTTTTGTCTTCTTAATGTGATGCACAAATGAAATCTAAAAAATTAAAAATATTGTACATAAATTCGCAACAATGCCTGTAATGATAAATAGATTCCTTCCAAAAAACAATTTGGGAATGCTTAGAGAAAGAAAAGACCGCATAAATAATTTAAAGTACCTCAGAAAATTTTAATTCCTTACGTTCAGAAAACAATTTTTTTAAAATTAGAAAAAAAGATTTATGTTTTTCTTTTATTAAAATTAAATTCTCAAGCCTCGTTTTTAATTAACAAAAATAAGTTTTAAAAAATTTAGAGATCTAACAAAGAAAATTAAAAAATAAGAGAATATCTTCTTCAATAAAAATCAGAATTTAATTAAAGAAAATCGCCACTTAAGTTTTGAAAAAGAAGAAGAAAAGAAGAAGATTTTCCTTCTCTTCTTCCCTTCTTCCTCACACAAATTAAAAATTAAAAAATCTAAATTAAAAAATTCTTTTAATGCCGTAAACGATCAAAGAAGTCTCTCCCTCCCCTTCCTTTATCTCCTTCTTAAACCAGCCACTCTCTTTTAGAACGATGACAACAAGAATATTATATTTAATTTTGGTTTTGAATGAAAAATGAAGAAGGGGAAAATTGGTTTTTATTAAAAAAAAGGAGAAAAGCTAATTGCACAGGCGTGTAGTGTGACAAAATAATAAATAAATATAAAGGGAAAATGAATATATTTATGGGGGGAGACAAGGGTTTTGGCGGAGTAATGTGAATAGAGTAGGGGAAGAAGGATCTTGACACTGACAGATTGACCATTAAAAATAATTTTAGGAAAAAATTTTAATAAAAAAAAATTTCGATTTGGCCATTTCTCTTTGCGTTTTATGTGCTTTATAAGTCGATTTATTAGAAGTTCATTAAGGACGACTTAGGTATATTATTCCATATTTTAGACTGACAAATCTAGTAATGGAAAAGAGAAATCCCTAAAATTGAAAAGGTTTAGAACTGAACTTAAAGGAGAAAAACTGACTAAAAAAACTCAAAAAACTACTTAAACTGAACTCTCGAGGAGGTTTTTACTCCAGAAAAATTGTCATTAGTTCGATTTAGCAAAAATAACTTTAAATTTATTTTATAGAGATTTTATGAAAAAAATTCGGAAAAAAATTTAGTAAAACAATCGAAAAGCAAAGTTTCTCCCCTCAACCTTTGTTCTCAATTTTTATAAATCTTAATCTAATTTAATTTTATTTTTCTGTTTAAACATCATTTTCTGTTCAATAATTTGTCCTAAAAATTTTTTATTTAAAAAATGAACGGAAATGGAAAAGAAATTTTTAAAAATGTTATAAATCTTTAAGACTTTGTTTTAGATGAAAAATTAGTTTGGGAATTGTCTCCTTGCATTAAAAAATTAAATGAAATGGGGAGAAATAAAAACATTTTTGTAGTTTTGTACTCTTCTATGTTGTAGTTAATTATTATTTTTTTTAAAATGGAATGAAACAAAGGGATTTCTTTTAAATTAGATTTTTTGAGGAAGTCTTTGATTTTTTTATTTTCATACAAAAGAGCGACCTAATCCATCCCAGAAAACAAAAAGATTGGATGTAACTGATCGATTCCACGTTAATTTTAAACGATAGAAGGAAGACCTCGTCGACCCTAATATACAAAAAAATTAAACAAAATTTTTGCCAAAATTTACTAAACAAAATCAACAAATGTTTGGAGAGAAATATACATATAACAACAACAACAAAACACATTTATTTATTTACTACAAAACACATTTATTTATCCAAACAAACATTCTTATTTAAACATTTACAACATCCATTTTAACAAGTGTTGAGAGAGAGAGAGAAATTCTTCAATTGTAAATATCGTCGGCCGCTTCTGATAAATTTTAAAAAATTTATTTAAATTTAAATATATTTTTGTTTTTACCTTTTTTATTACCGCCTTTGTCCGCTCCCTTTTGCTGTTGTTTTTTATCTGGCTTGCCAACTAAAATTATTAAATTAAACTCGGAAATAATTAAGAATTAGGGTAATTCACCGAAAGGACAATTCACCGAATTTTGTTTTAAAATGCTTACAATTAGAGAGGAGGTAAGTTTGTCAATTTGGGAGTGTTTGGTATCTCTTCCGAAATAAAGCTTTCTAAACAAAATTGTCCTCTCCTTTCTACAAAAACTCAAAAGCACCTGGTACTTCCACAATATCCTCGTAAGTCCCAGGCACCACAACTCCAGCTGCCAAGTCTTTATTAACTGGAAGTTCGTCGCCAGCATCTTTCTTTGGCTTCTTTGATTTGGACTTCTTTTTCACGCTTTTCGGTTTTTGATTTTGTGGCGCTTTAGTTTGTTGAGGTGTGCTGCGTTTTTGCGAGGAAACACGTTTTGGCGGCTCAGAAAAAGTCTCTACTTGTATTTCTTCAACGATGATCACTTCCTGTGGCCGCGTCTTCTTCTAAAAAATATTTTGCATTTCTTTATTTGAATATTTCTAATTTCACCTTTCGACGGCAACAACAGAAGTAAGTAATACAAAGAAGGACCAACACACCAATCAAAGCTCCAACAAGGATAAGCAAATCCTTTTGTGAGAGATGAACATCCGGAAATACAGTTGCGTCCATTGCACTTTTAGTAGACGACTGTAGAAATTATAAGTTCGGGCGTTGCGATTGTAGACGATGTTTTAATTGAAAACTTTTTCTTTGGGTTTTTATAGTAGAGAATTTAGGGGTATTTTTTAAAGAAAATGTTAAAATTCATGGAGAATTACTTCACTGATCTCTAAAAAAATTAGTTAGACAAAAACACTTAAAAAATAATTTTTGCTCCTTTTGATGTCTTTTTCATAGAAAATGGACTTAATTAGAAAAAAATATTTGAAACAAAGCTTAAATGAGAGAATATAGTACATAGAAAAGCATATTTTTAGAAATACACTGAAACGTCACCTTTTTTGCTTGACACTATAATCGAAAGGCACCAAAACGTCATGAAACTATATTTTTTATTTTTCAATTTTTCCCCTAGGTTAAAAATTTTTCTAACCTAATTTTTGTATTTTTGGAATAAAAGGAAGATTTTAATAAAATATTTCTGAAATTAAAAAAATAAAAAAATAAATTTAAAGTTTAATTTATCTACAACACAAAAATGTGCCTAATATGTTTTTTACAATAATTATTTTTATAATTTTGTTTTGGTCTACCATTTATTTTTTGGATCTTTATTTTCGTCATTCAAAGTCTTCAAGGTTAAATTTTCAAAATTTCTATAAAAAAAAAATTTTTTTTAAAGATATATAAAATTATTGAGACATTATGGCCTTTCTTTTGCTCCTTTTCAAGTTTTCTTAAATAAATTTTTAAAAAATAAATTTTCTTAAAATTCAGTTTCGTCTTTATTTTACTCAATTAGAGCACCATTCTTCTCCCTATTTTTTACAAGAATTTGTGGAAAAAATTTTGTCTAGTCCGAAAAGAACAAAATTAATTGTATTAACCTTTGTTTAATTAAAAATTTAATTTTTTTCAAAAATTCCCAGGCTTTGTGGTTCACAATTGGAGCTTTTATTTCTCTCATTTTTTATGTGACTACCCCTATTTATTTGCTACATTTATTACTTTCCGAATTCTCTTCAACTTTTTTGTCTGAAAAACAAAATTCAACGCCAAAGAGTGAGACAATTCAAACAAGTTATTCTTTGAGGCTTCTACATGCTCCGATTTTTCTTCCACTTCATGAACATATCAACGGTTTATTTTTTATTACATTTTATTGAAAAATGTTTGTGAATTTTAGTCGATAAGTAACAATATTTTTTGTTATTTTTAGGCTAGTGGGAGTAATTTTTCTTTAATTTTTTTCAAAAGTTTTTTATTTTCATAATCGTATTTTTATCAGAAATTTTCAAGGAATGATTTATTTTGCTAATTTTTTTTGAAATAATTTGATAATTTATGTATGAATCTGATTGTGAGACATGCTATGAGACGGAATTTAGCAAGGATTTTGCGGAGTTTTTCGTCTGCAATCTCCTATATTTTTTTAAAATTACTCCTATAAGATTCGTACCTCTACTGCAAATTTTTTATAAAAATTCCCTCATGCGGGATGTTTAATCTATTTATTATCTTATTTTTTTATCAATTTTATTTAATTTTTTTCAGCTGGAATTACTCCCGTCCTTCCTGGCCTTAATCTTCCACTTTCTCATATGCCCATTTTTGTTGCTGTTTTAATTATTGCAAGTATTCTTCATGAAGCGGGACATGCAATAGCTGCAGCAAGTTCAAATGTAAGAGTTACTGGACTTGGATTTTTTGTTTTTGCTATTTATCCTGGTGCTTTTACTGAAGTAGAACCAACAGAATTGGGTAAATTAATTTTTTTAAATAAATTTTTAGAATTAAAAAATCTTTAAAGATCGCTGTTCCTGTGCTCAAAAATTGCGTATTTATGGTGCTGGAGTTTGGCATAATATTATTCTTGCCTTTTTTGGATTTTTTTTGCTTTTATTAATTCCTGTGATTTTTAAACCTTTTTATTCTAGCAATGCGGGTGTTGTTGTGACAGGTTTTTAATTTTTATAAGAATTATTTTTTAATTAAATAATGCTAAAAATGACCAAATGTCATTTTTAAAGCAACTGAATAGAAAAGAGGGGTGGGGCTTATGGGGGGGAAACTACACAAATGCCCATTTTGTAAATTCTTCAATAGTCTGCTTCTAAATTTTTTAAAAACATTTTTGAAAAAAATTTGTTCTCTTCCAAAAACAGGTATATCTCCACGTTCTGGTCTTTACGGTCAAACAGGCCTTCAACTTGGGCATCAAATTCTTCGTGTCAACCAATGTAAAGTACGCAACTCTGATGACTGGTTTGCTTGTTTAAATGGTAAAATCAGTACAAATCATTCAATTGGATTTCTGGCTCAATATCGTGCAGTTTCGAGGATGACAGCTTCAGAAGATAAAGTTGCCCGTTCAGAAGGAGAAGTTCAATGCTGTTCTGAATTTAATGTTACAAACACTACACATATATGTTTTCGATATTTATCTCCTATTAAAAAAAGCACAACACAACCACCAACAGTTCAAAAGCCAATATTTCCTGAATTTCCAGATTTTGAAGCTGAATTTGGGGTTCAAAAACGGCAAAAAAGGGCAACAGATTTAAAAACGGTAAAGAAATATTTAATTTTTTATTAAAATAATTTATTTCTAAGCGTTTGCTTTCTTTAAATGAAGCTACAACTCGTCAACCTAATATAGTAAATACGAAAGATGACTCTCTTTCTTCAATAGATTATTCACATGCTTGTCTTCCTGCAATGCAAGGTATGAATATTAAATTTTATTTTTACTGATTAAGTATACAAGGAATTTTTTAAATTTTCTTTGCCTCGAAAATTAATCTCTTTTTTATTTTAATCTGTTTTTTCAAACAGTCACTGAACATGCACAATGCCAAATTTCGAGTAGAAGTTCAAAGCCTTTCTCGGTAAACATGACAGTCGAACCTTGATTTTAGATATCTTACTGAAAGATGGTAATTCAGGTTGAGGTTATCTAATATATTTGTCGGTTGGCCCCTTAAAAATATACTTGAAATTGAAAGTAACTCTTTTTGTTGGTATCTAAAATTAAGGTTCAACGTTTAAATGTTTTTTTAAATTAATTTCTTTCTTTTTAGATTTTGCCTTATGGTTATGTTTGTGTTGTCCCTGCACTTTACAATGACACAATTCTTTTGCGTTTTCAAGTTAAAGATCAACGGAAGCCTGTTCTATTTATTGGTTACCTCAGCGAGGTTTTTACTTATTTTTTTTAAATTAGTTTTTGAAATTAATTTTTAGCCTCTTTATTTGGTTGGCATTTCTGATTTGACGCCTCGTTTTGGTATTTTTTTATTTTTTAAATAAAATTATTTTTTTAATTTAAGCTTTTGTGCCTTGGTGGATTCCACGAATTTTCGAGCTTTTTTCAAGTTATTTAATTACTTTCTCTCTGGCGATGGGTGTTTTAAATGCCGTTCCCTGTTATGGACTTGATGGTCAATTTATTAGCAATACTGTTGTTAACTATTTTTTTCAAAATTTATCTACAAGGTTTTTTTAATATTAAAATAAATATTTAAAAATTTTATTTTTTAAGTTTACGTAGACAAATTGAAAAGTTAATAACATTTTGTGGAACTTTTATTCTTTGCTCAAATATTTTGTTTGGTCTCGTTAAATCAATGGCTTATTGAAGAATTTGAATTTTATGGAAACATTTTGAATGTTTTTTGTTATCTCACCCTTATTATAATGGGCCTTAGTCGCAAATTTCTTTTAATTTTTGTGCTTCGGTGACTGATGGCTATTTATCTTTCTGAAAGAGGATGAAGTTTACAAAGCAACCCCAACATTTTCTTTAGTCATTTTGCGGTTAAGTGGCCCGTGATCAATAATAGAGTTTGTTTGCCATTAAGGCGCCTCTAAATTTTAAAAATATTTTCTTGTTTTTATTAATGTTTTACTGCATTCCTTCCATACAAAATTTATTTCTCTATCAAATAATTTATTTTTAAATGATTCTCATTCTCTATGTATATTTTCTTTTTTTTAATTTTGTTTTCTCCCGTTAATCAAATCGGCTATTTCGATAATAAAATTTTTTAACAAAATCCTTTATTAATTTTTAATGATTTTATTAATCAAATAATTTTCCTTAACTTTTCAATTCATTTTTTTAATTAATTTTTAGCCAATTATTCTTTTGTCTGTTTAAATACTTTCCTGCGAGACACTTCAGAAATGGAATCAAATGGAGTTAATTTAAATTCTGGGTGGATCCCGTTTTTATATCCTCTTACTAATGAAAAATAAATTTTGCGTTAAATGTGGAACATCAAATACAGATTCAAAAGAATATCCACATATAAGTTGATCACATTTTTTCTATTTATTGCTTGTTTTATTTGCTCAACATTTTTAATTTACAAACAATTGCCATACTCAAAAACGTTTGTAAAATTTAAAAATTTTATCGAAATCCTAAATTATTTTCAGCCAAAATACGGGATTTGAATGTTATGATCGCTTTCGCCCATATGTTACCAATGAAGAGAAACGTGTCTTTCAATCAATTCGATTAGAACACGTCAGTCTACTGGAAAAGTTTGAACAAACTTCAGAAAAATTAGATGCAATAAACAGATTGATTCCAATTAAAGGTTAAAAAAATTTTTTGGAAGTTATATGTACTTTAATGAAAATTTTTTTATTTAAGAAGCAGAACTCAGGGAAATTCAAATCTTAATTAAAGAGCTGGATTTATTACGACGTGACTATAGTGATAAGCGAAGTGTTCAATTAAAGCTGCCTCATTTTCCTATTTATGAAAATCGAAGAGAAGAGCCTAAAAAGAAATTTACAAATTTTAATTTGGTTGAAGAAAGCATTGATTTTAGGTTTGAAATTTTTATTGAATTTCAATTTTTAAGAATTTTAGTCGTTGTTCAATTACTAAAGGATTAAAGCTATTTTTATATCCCCCATTAAAAAATAGCTCTGACTTGGCTAAGAGATTTTATTTGGAATTTCAACGTCAGAGTGTTCAAAGAATTACTTCAAATCCTGATAATGCCTGTCTATTTATTGCTTTTATAGATTTTGGAAAAGAAATTAAAAAATTAAATTATTTTGGGCAGAATGGAAGAAATCATCTTTTAATTGATTTGAGTCATCAATTGATTCCAACTGATGTCCATGCTTCTATGCTTACTTCTTCTAAAAATTTCAGGAATTTAAGGTTAAAAATTGAGTTATTTATCAGCTTTAGTGATCGTTTATGAGATTCTAGATTAGAAATTTATTTTTCGGTAATTGGTTAGCTTATTGTTAGTTACAAAGTCATTTACTTTCGTAAAATTATAAGATTAGTTGCATATACCTACTTTTAATTCCATAATTCTTTCCCCTCTTTTAGACACTCTATGGATCTCAACATTTTCATGTCTGTTCCAGATTATGATCCGAATCGTCTTCTTAATTTATCTCCACTGTTGCCTTTATTTAAAAAATATTTTGTTAGCTTCTTGAGAAGGAATACAAAACTTACAAAACAACAAATGACTGATTTTGATGAATTTAAAAAATCTTTGGTAAATTAAAAATAAAATTTTTTAAAAATATTTTTTAATTTTTAGGATATCTCTCAAGATCAATATTTAATTAATTTTAATTGTTCAACGAATAATAAATGTTTTACCAAGGAAGAGCGTCTAGAAATTTATAAACAGAGCACTTTTGCAATAATTATTCCAGATGAGGATTCGTTTCAAGGTTACTCATTTGTTTTGTTTTTGAATTGAGACAAGGAGACCCTTTCTTATCTTGTTCTATTTTTCCGAACAATAAGCACATTACTGCTTTTTATTGAAATGAAAAAATGTGAAAATTAATTTTTTGTTTAACCGATAGCCAAAAATAAATTTTAAAAAATTCACATTTTATAAGTCATTAAGTTTAGGAACCTTATGACAAATCTCTTTCTAGCAGAAATCCAAATATTTAAATTTACATTTTTTAATTTAGAAAACTTTTATGAATCTCTCGAGGCTGGAGCAATTCCAGTAATTTGTTCGCTTCACACAATTTTGCCTTTTGATGAATTTGTTGATTGGAGATTGGCAACTATTAAAATTCCACCTAGCCGTTTTCCTGAATTACATTTCATTTTGCGGTCAATTAGCGTTCAAGATTTGCTAGAAATGAAGAGGAAAGGACGTTTTTTCTTTGAAAATTTATTGGCAGATGTAAAAGGTTAGTTACGTGAGTCAAAATTTCTTTTTAAGAGGGCCAGCCTGAAAGATTTCGAATGATGGTTTGAACTGAAAGGGCTGACTTATGAAACAAGAAGAAGTACTAATTTTGTAGCAAATTCGATTTTTGTTGTCATTCAAAGAGTTTTTAACTATTTCAGTTAATTCGAAATCCTAAGCCTGGTTAATAGGTATTATGGTTAATAGGTAAGCCTGGTTAATAGGTATAACGGGGTTTTCTACACCTAATTTTTTCCTAACAAGAAAAGCTTCAAATTTGATTTGAAAAATTAATTTTTTCTATTGTTAAGTTTTGACACGTTCAATACTTTCTTTAATGCGTTTTCGTCTTCAAATGCCGGATAATGATGAGATTATTCAGCCAAGTATTCCACTCTACAAAACAAAAAATAATTCTATTTGGGAATATCCTTCGTTTATTTCAACTGCAACAAAGCCTCCTTATGATGATGAATATTTGGGGCCTTCCGAAGTTTGTTTTTTAAATTTGTGACTTTGGTCTATTTTATATATCTTGATTAATAAAACCTTGGATTTATGGTCGTTGGGCTTGGAATATTTTGAGGGGGTTTTCTTCGTTGAATCTTATTGTCAGATTATAATTTTTCCAAAATAAATTTTTATAAAATTTTCTGCTTTTTAAATTATTTTTTAAAATCTCTTTTCTATCTCTGTTTATTTGAGAGAAAAATAAAAAATTTTCCCTTATTCCCGATTAACAGTCAGTGCAAAAGTTAATTTCAAAAAACGCAATGACTTTTTCCTTTTCCGATTTGTTGGGTTTTTTTTCAAAAATTAACAAAAATAATCATTTTAAAATTTTTTCATTTAAATAGATGCCTTTAATTTCACCACAATATGCACATAATTTTACTACTTTTAATTTGGTATAATTTTTTAAATATTTTTTTTTTAATTTTAACTTTTTAATACAAATTCAAGCACAACTACAAATTATGGAATGATTTCCCTTTTGCAACTTCAAATTCTCTTAAATTTATGCCCAACGACTTTCCTCTGCCTTCTGATTCAGAATTTAATGAAGATGTTTCTTTTGGGATGCGTCCAATATTACCTGGTTCGGGGGTTGAGTTTTCAAAAGCAATTGGTGGCAATAGAAGGAGAGAACATTTTACAAGTAAATTTTTTTTGAAAATATTTTAGTCAAAAAATTAATTTGGGTTTAATCTAAAAAATACTTTTTTTTCTATTCACAACCAACAATAAGTTAGAATTTTTTAATTCAATTTTTTCTTTTTTTCTTTTGCGGATTTTAAAAATTTGCTGATTTTAAAAATAAAATTATGGTTGCTTAAATTTTTTTCCGTCCTATTGTGGTCACATCCTCCTTTAATGTATATCCGTCCAAAAATTCATAAATGTTGTTTTATTGTTTCTGGGATATGAATTTAATTTATTTTCATTTTTAGTAATAATAACGACATACAATCGTGAACAAATTTTATCAGTAAGTTTTACTCCTCTTTTACAATTTCGAGTTTTTTTTTTGTTTAAATTTCCTTTACAGAACACATTAGAACGCCTTATTGGATTGCCTTACTTAAATAAAGTTATTGTTATTTGGAATGATTTTAAAAGATTTCCAACATTATCTGCATGGCCTAGGCAATTAAAAAAATTTTTTTTTAGAATTTTTCAAAATTTTTTTTTTAATTTTCAGATTGCGTGTTCCTCTTTTATTCATCAATGGAACAAAAAATTCATTAAATAACCGATTTATTCCATATAAGGAAATTGAAACGGAAGCAATACTTTCAATTGATGATGACCTTGATTTGAAACAATATGAAATTATTTTTGCTTTTAGGTTTTTTTGAAATTTTTTTAATTAAAAATTTTTCTTTATTTTTCAAGAGTTTGGCGTGAACAAAGGGACAGAATTGTTGGTTTTCCTGCTCGTTATCATGCAAGATTTGGCGATACAATTAATTATGATAGCAATCATACATGTCAGGTATCAAATTTATTTTTTCTTACAATCAAACTTTTGGAAATCGTTCAGTGGAACCGGTCAATTAAAACCCCTGTAATTTAGGTAAATATTAAATGAATTATAAAGTGGGGAGTGGCGTCAATAAGAGGATGTAAAGTTTGAGCAGACAGCCTGTAAAGATCAAAAAACGATTTTTTAATAACTGTAGTGAAGCTTTGTATGAACGGATTACCCTGTAACCTAAGTAAATATTAAATGAATTTTGGGAGCAAATTAAGAGAAAAAACTAAATTTAAATTCTAAAAGTTCCTTCGAAATAGCTACGAATTCTCATCCTAAATGACTTTTTTAATTTTTAGTTTAACATGATTTTGACTGGAGCAGCATTCTTACACATTGTATAAATTAAAAAATTTTCATATTAAATATTTGCTTTTATCTAGTTTTATCTACACGCCTACACTTATCACATGCCTCAAATTATTCGTGATAAAGTAGATGAATGGACAAACTGTGAGGATTTGGCAATGAATTTTCTCGTGTCACACCTTTCAAGAAAACCTCCAATAAAGACTACAAGCAAATGGACCTTAAGGTTTTTGAGAAAATTTTAAAAAATGTTTTAAATTCTAAAAAAAATTTCTTTGAAGGTGTCCAACATGCAAAGAAAGTCTGTCAAATAATTTATATTATTTTGATGAGAGGCACAAATGCATTCAATTTTTCATCAAAGTTTATGGCTACAACCCCCTTCTTTTCAGCCAGTTCAGGGTAGATTCAGTGCTTTTCAAAACAAGAGTTCCTTCAAATCATCAAAAATGTTTTAGATACGTGTAAAATTTTTTAAAATTAATTTAATCCAATTATTGAGAATTTCATATTTCAATGATAAATAAAAAAATATTCGAATAAAAAATTTTTTTTTAAAAGCAAAAAAAATTAGGAATAGGGATTAATAATGTGAATTTCATTTTTAAGAAAATAATTTTTTAGTAAAATAATATATTCGAATTAAAAATTTTTTACGAATTATTTCCTACTAACATAAAATAACACTTTCCATTTAATAAGTTTTAAGATTTATTCGATTAAATTTTTTGGAAAAATTTTTTGGCCCAAAATCCGACCCCATAAGGAAATAATGTTTTCGGAAAATAATATACTCGAATTAAAATTTTGTTAGGATTTATTTCCTACTAACATAAAAAGTCCTATTCCATTTAATAAGTTTTAAAATTTATTCGATTAAATTTTTTGGAAAAATTTTTTGGCCTAAAATCCGACCCCATAAGGAAATAATGTTTTCGGAAAATAATACCAAAAATAACTTATTAAATGGAATAGGACTTTTTATGTTAGTAGGAAATAAATCCTAACAAAATTTTAATTCGAATATATTATTCGCCAAAAAAATTATTTTCTTACGGGGTCCAAATTTTTTCCGAAAAAAAATTCTTACCTAAAAAATTTAATCGAATAAATTTTAAAACTTATTAAATGGAATAGGACTTTTTATGTTAGTAGGAAATAAATCCTAACAAAATTTTAATTCGAATATATTATTTGCCAAAAAAATTATTTTCTTACGGGGTCCAAATTTTTTCCGAAAAAAAATTCTTACCTAAAAAATTTAATCGAATAAATTTTAAAACTTATTAAATGGAATAGGACTTTTTATGTTAGTAGGAAATAAATCCTAACAAAATTTTAATTCGAGTATATTATTTTCCGAAAACATTATTTCCTTATGGGGTCGGATTTTGGGCCAAAAAATTTTTCCAAAAAATTTAATCGAATAAATTTTAAAACTTATTAAATGGAATAGGACTTTTTATGTTAGTAGGAAATAAATCCTAACAAAATTTTAATTCGAGTATATTATTTTCCGAAAACATTATTTCCTTATGGGGTCGGATTTTGGGCCAAAAAATTTAATCGAATAAATTTTAAAACTTATTAAATGGAATAGGACTTTTTATGTTAGTAGGAAATAAATCCTAACAAAATTTTAATTCGAGTATATTATTTGCCAAAAAAATTATTTTCTTACGGGGTCCAAATTTTTTCCGAAAAAAAATTCTTACCTAAAAAATTTAATCGAATAAATTTTAAAACTTATTAAATGGAATAGGACTTTTTATGTTAGTAGGAAATAAATCCTAACAAAATTTTAATTCGAGTATATTATTTTCCGAAAACATTATTTCCTTATGGGGTCGGATTTTGGGCCAAAAAATTTTTCCAAAAAATTTAATCGAATAAATTTTAAAACTTATTAAATGGAATAGGACTTTTTATGTTAGTAGGAAATAAATCCTAACAAAATTTTAATTCGAGTATATTATTTTCCGAAAACATTATTTCCTTATGGGGTCGGATTTTGGGCCAAAAAATTTTTCCAAAAAATTTAATCGAATAAATCTTAAAACTTATTAAATGGAATAGGACTTTTTATGTTAGTAGGAAATAAATCCTAACAAAATTTTAATTCGAATATATTATTTGCCAAAAAAATTATTTTCTTACGGGGTCCAAATTTTTTCCGAAAAAAATTCTTACCTAAAAAATTTAATCGAATAAATTTTAAAACTTATTAAATGGAATAGGACTTTTTATGTTAGTAGGAAATAAATCCTAACAAAATTTTAATTCGAATATATTATTTGCCAAAAAAATTATTTTCTTACGGGGTCCAAATTTTTTCCGAAAACAATTCTTACCTAAAAAATTTAATCGAATCAATTTTAAAACTTATTAAATGGAATAGGACTTTTTATGTTAGTAGGAAATAAATCCTAACAAAATTTTAATTCGAATATATTATTTGCCAAAAAAATTATTTTCTTACGGGGTCCAAATTTTTTCCGAAAAAAAATTCTTACCTAAAAAATTTAATCGAATAAATTTTAAAACTTATTAAATGGAATAGGACTTTTTATGTTAGTAGGAAATAAATCCTAACAAAATTTTAATTCGAATATATTATTTGCCAAAAAAATTATTTTCTTACGGGGTCCAAATTTTTTCCGAAAAAAAATTCTTACCTAAAAAATTTAATCGAATAAATTTTAAAACTTATTAAATGGAATAGGACTTTTTATGTTAGTAGGAAATAAATCCTAACAAAATTTTAATTCGAATATATTATTTGCCAAAAAAATTATTTTCTTACGGGGTCCAAATTTTTTCCGAAAAAAATTCTTACCTAAAAAATTTAATCGAATAAATTTTAAAACTTATTAAATGGAATAGGACTTTTTATGTTAGTAGGAAATAAATCCTAACAAAATTTTAATTCGAATATATTATTTGCCAAAAAAATTATTTTCTTACGGGGTCCAAATTTTTTCCGAAAAAAATTCTTACCTAAAAAATTTAATCGAATAAATTTTAAAACTTATTAAATGGAATAGGACTTTTTATGTTAGTAGGAAATAAATCCTAACAAAATTTTAATTCGAATATATTATTTGCCAAAAAAATTATTTTCTTACGGGGTCCAAATTTTTTCCGAAAAAAAATTCTTACCTAAAAAATTTAATCGAATAAATTTTAAAACTTATTAAATGGAATAGGACTTTTTATGTTAGTAGGAAATAAATCCTAACAAAATTTTAATTCGAATATATTATTTGCCAAAAAAATTATTTTCTTACGGGGTCCAAATTTTTTCCGAAAAAAAATTCTTACCTAAAAAATTTAATCGAATAAATTTTAAAACTTATTAAATGGAATAGGACTTTTTATGTTAGTAGGAAATAAATCCTAACAAAATTTTAATTCGAATATATTATTTGCCAAAAAAATTATTTTCTTACGGGGTCCAAATTTTTTCCGAAAAAAAATTCTTACCTAAAAAATTTAATCGAATAAATTTTAAAACTTATTAAATGGAATAGGACTTTTTATGTTAGTAGGAAATAAATCCTAACAAAATTTTAATTCGAATATATTATTTGCCAAAAAAATTATTTTCTTACGGGGTCCAAATTTTTTCCGAAAAAAAATTCTTACCTAAAAAATTTAATCGAATAAATTTTAAAACTTATTAAATGGAATAGGACTTTTTATGTTAGTAGGAAATAAATCCTAACAAAATTTTAATTCGAATATATTATTTGCCAAAAAAATTATTTTCTTACGGGGTCCAAATTTTTTCCGAAAAAAAATTCTTACCTAAAAAATTTAATCGAATAAATTTTAAAACTTATTAAATGGAATAGGACTTTTTATGTTAGTAGGAAATAAATCCTAACAAAATTTTAATTCGAATATATTATTTGCCAAAAAAATTATTTTCTTACGGGGTCCAAATTTTTTCCGAAAAAATTCTTACCTAAAAAATTTAATCGAATAAATTTTAAAACTTATTAAATGGAATAGGACTTTTTATGTTAGTAGGAAATAAATCCTAACAAAATTTTAATTCGAATATATTATTTGCCAAAAAAATTATTTTCTTACGGGGTCCAAATTTTTTCCGAAAAAAAATTCTTACCTAAAAAATTTAATCGAATAAATTTTAAAACTTATTAAATGGAATAGGACTTTTTATGTTAGTAGGAAATAAATCCTAACAAAATTTTAATTCGAATATATTATTTGCCAAAAAAATTATTTTCTTACGGGGTCCAAATTTTTTCCGAAAAAAATTCTTACCTAAAAAATTTAATCGAATAAATTTTAAAACTTATTAAATGGAATAGGACTTTTTATGTTAGTAGGAAATAAATCCTAACAAAATTTTAATTCGAATATATTATTTGCCAAAAAAATTATTTTCTTACGGGGTCCAAATTTTTTCCGAAAAAAAATTCTTACCTAAAAAATTTAATCGAATAAATTTTAAAACTTATTAAATGGAATAGGACTTTTTATGTTAGTAGGAAATAAATCCTAACAAAATTTTAATTCGAATATATTATTTGCCAAAAAAATTATTTTCTTACGGGGTCCAAATTTTTTCCGAAAAAAAATTCTTACCTAAAAAATTTAATCGAATAAATTTTAAAACTTATTAAATGGAATAGGACTTTTTATGTTAGTAGGAAATAAATCCTAACAAAATTTTAATTCGAATATATTATTTGCCAAAAAAATTATTTTCTTACGGGGTCCAAATTTTTTCCGAAAAAAATTCTTACCTAAAAAATTTAATCGAATAAATTTTAAAACTTATTAAATGGAATAGGACCTTCGACGTTAGAAAGAAATAAACCCTCCCAACACGTTACTCCGAATATATTATTTGCCAAAAAAATTATTTTCTTACGGGGTCCAAATTTTTTCCGAAAAAAATTCTTACCTAAAAAATTTAATCGAATAAATTTTAAAACTTATTAAATGGAATAGGACTTTTTATGTTAGTAGGAAATAAATCCTAACAAAATTTTAATTCGAGTATATTATTTTCCGAAAACATTATTTCCTTATGGGGTCGGATTTTGGGCCAAAAATTTTTCCAAAAAATTTAATCGAATAAATTTTAAAACTTATTAAATGGAATAGGACTTTTTATGTTAGTAGGAAATAAATCCTAACAAAATTTTAATTCGAGTATATTATTTTCCGAAAACATTATTTCCTTATGGGGTCGGATTTTGGGCCAAAAAATTTTTCCAAAAAATTTAATCGAATAAATCTTAAAACTTATTAAATGGAATAGGACTTTTTATGTTAGTAGGAAATAAATCCTAACAAAATTTTAATTCGAATATATTATTTGCCAAAAAAATTATTTTCTTACGGGGTCCAAATTTTTTCCGAAAAAAAATTCTTACCTAAAAAATTTAATCGAATAAATTTTAAAACTTATTAAATGGAATAGGACTTTTTATGTTAGTAGAAAATAAATCCTAACAAAATTTTAATTCGAATATATTATTTGCCAAAAAAATTATTTTCTTACGGGGTCCAAATTTTTTCCGAAAAAAAATTCTTACCTAAAAAATTTAATCGAATAAATTTTAAAACTTATTAAATGGAATAGGACTTTTTATGTTAGTAGGAAATAAATCCTAACAAAATTTTAATTCGAGTATATTATTTTCCGAAAACATTATTTCCTTATGGGGTCGGATTTTGGGCCAAAAAATTTTTCCAAAAAATTTAATCGAATAAATCTTAAAACTTATTAAATGGAATAGGACTTTTTATGTTAGTAGGAAATAAATCCTAACAAAATTTTAATTCGAATATATTATTTGCCAAAAAAATTATTTTCTTACGGGGTCCAAATTTTTTCCGAAAAAAAATTCTTACCTAAAAAATTTAATCGAATAAATTTTAAAACTTATTAAATGGAATAGGACTTTTTATGTTAGTAGGAAATAAATCCTAACAAAATTTTAATTCGAATATATTATTTGCCAAAAAAATTATTTTCTTACGGGGTCCAAATTTTTTCCGAAAAAAAATTCTTACCTAAAAAATTTAATCGAATAAATTTTAAAACTTATTAAATGGAATAGGACTTTTTATGTTAGTAGGAAATAAATCCTAACAAAATTTTAATTCGAATATATTATTTGCCAAAAAAATTATTTTCTTACGGGGTCCAAATTTTTTCCGAAAAAAATTCTTACCTAAAAAATTTAATCGAATAAATTTTAAAACTTATTAAATGGAATAGGACTTTTTATGTTAGTAGGAAATAAATCCTAACAAAATTTTAATTCGAGTATATTATTTTCCGAAAACATTATTTCCTTATGGGGTCGGATTTTGGGCCAAAAAATTTTTCCAAAAAATTTAATCGAATAAATTTTAAACTTATTAAATGGAATAGGACTTTTTATGTTAGTAGGAAATAAATCCTAACAAAATTTTAATTCGAATATATTATTTGCCAAAAAAATTATTTTCTTACGGGGTCCAAATTTTTTCCGAAAAAAATTCTTACCCAAAAAATTTAAACGAATAAATTTTAAAACTTATTAAATGGAATAGGACTTTTTATGTTAGTAGGAAATAAATCCTAACAAAATTTTAATTCGAATATATTATTTGCCAAAAAAATTATTTTCTTACGGGGTCCAAATTTTTTCCGAAAAAAAATTCTTACCTAAAAAATTTAATCGAATAAATTTTAAAACTTATTAAATGGAATAGGACTTTTTATGTTAGTAGGAAATAAATCCTAACAAAATTTTAATTCGAGTATATTATTTTCCGAAAACATTATTTCCTTATGGGGTCGGATTTTGGGCCAAAAAATTTTTCCAAAAAATTTAATCGAATAAATTTTAAAACTTATTAAATGGAATAGGACTTTTTATGTTAGTAGGAAATAAATCCTAACAAAATTTTAATTCGAGTATATTATTTTCCGAAAACATTATTTCCTTATGGGGTCGGATTTTGGGCCAAAAAATTTTTCCAAAAAATTTAATCGAATAAATCTTAAAACTTATTAAATGGAATAGGACTTTTTATGTTAGTAGGAAATAAATCCTAACAAAATTTTAATTCGAATATATTATTTGCCAAAAAAATTATTTTCTTACGGGGTCCAAATTTTTTCCGAAAAAAATTCTTACCTAAAAAATTTAATCGAATAAATTTTAAAACTTATTAAATGGAATAGGACTTTTTATGTTAGTAGGAAATAAATCCTAACAAAATTTTAATTCGAGTATATTATTTTCCGAAAACATTATTTCCTTATGGGGTCTGATTTTGGGCCAAAAATTTTTCCAAAAAATTTAATCGAATAAATTTTAAAACTTATTAAATGGAATAGGACTTTTTATGTTAGTAGGAAATAAATCCTAACAAAATTTTAATTCGAATATATTATTTGCCAAAAAAATTATTTTCTTACGGGGTCCAAATTTTTTCCGAAAAAAAATTCTTACCTAAAAAATTTAATCGAATAAATTTTAAAACTTATTAAATGGAATAGGACTTTTTATGTTAGTAGGAAATAAATCCTAACAAAATTTTAATTCGAGTATATTATTTTCCGAAAACATTATTTCCTTATGGGGTCGGATTTTGGGCCAAAAAATTTTTCCAAAAAATTTAATCGAATAAATTTTAAAACTTATTAAATGGAATAGGACTTTTTATGTTAGTAGGAAATAAATCCTAACAAAATTTTAATTCGAGTATATTATTTTCCGAAAACATTATTTCCTTATGGGGTCGGATTTTGGGCCAAAAAATTTTTCCAAAAAATTTAATCGAATAAATCTTAAAACTTATTAAATGGAATAGGACTTTTTATGTTAGTAGGAAATAAATCCTAACAAAATTTTAATTCGAATATATTATTTGCCAAAAAAATTATTTTCTTACGGGGTCCAAATTTTTTCCGAAAAAAAATTCTTACCTAAAAAATTTAATCGAATAAATTTTAAAACTTATTAAATGGAATAGGACTTTTTATGTTAGTAGGAAATAAATCCTAACAAAATTTTAATTCGAATATATTATTTGCCAAAAAAATTATTTTCTTACGGGGTCCAAATTTTTTCCGAAAAAAAATTCTTACCTAAAAAATTTAATCGAATAAATTTTAAAACTTATTAAATGGAATAGGACTTTTTATGTTAGTAGGAAATAAATCCTAACAAAATTTTAATTCGAATATATTATTTGCCAAAAAAATTATTTTCTTACGGGGTCCAAATTTTTTCCGAAAAAAAATTCTTACCTAAAAAATTTAATCGAATAAATTTTAAAACTTATTAAATGGAATAGGACTTTTTATGTTAGTAGGAAATAAATCCTAACAAAATTTTAATTCGAATATATTATTTGCCAAAAAAATTATTTTCTTACGGGGTCCAAATTTTTTCCGAAAAAAAATTCTTACCTAAAAAATTTAATCGAATAAATTTTAAAACTTATTAAATGGAATAGGACTTTTTATGTTAGTAGGAAATAAATCCTAACAAAATTTTAATTCGAATATATTATTTGCCAAAAAAATTATTTTCTTACGGGGTCCAAATTTTTTCCGAAAAAAATTCTTACCTAAAAAATTTAATCGAATAAATTTTAAAACTTATTAAATGGAATAGGACTTTTTATGTTAGTAGGAAATAAATCCTAACAAAATTTTAATTCGAATATATTATTTGCCAAAAAAATTATTTTCTTACGGGGTCCAAATTTTTTCCGAAAAAAAATTCTTACCTAAAAAATTTAATCGAATAAATTTTAAAACTTATTAAATGGAATAGGACTTTTTATGTTAGTAGGAAATAAATCCTAACAAAATTTTAATTCGAGTATATTATTTTCCGAAAACATTATTTCCTTATGGGGTCGGATTTTGGGCCAAAAAATTTTTCCAAAAAATTTAATCGAATAAATTTTAAAACTTATTAAATGGAATAGGACTTTTTATGTTAGTAGGAAATAAATCCTAACAAAATTTTAATTCGAGTATATTATTTTCCGAAAACATTATTTCCTTATGGGGTCGGATTTTGGGCCAAAAAATTTTTCCAAAAAATTTAATCGAATAAATTTTAAAACTTATTAAATGGAATAGGACTTTTTATGTTAGTAGGAAATAAATCCTAACAAAATTTTAATTCGAGTATATTATTTTCCGAAAACATTATTTCCTTATGGGGTCGGATTTTGGGCCAAAAAATTTTTCCAAAAAATTTAATCGAATAAATTTTAAAACTTATTAAATGGAATAGGACTTTTTATGTTAGTAGGAAATAAATCCTAACAAAATTTTAATTCGAATATATTATTTGCCAAAAAAATTATTTTCTTACGGGGTCCAAATTTTTTCCGAAAAAAAATTCTTACCTAAAAAATTTAATCGAATAAATTTTAAAACTTATTAAATGGAATAGGACTTTTTATGTTAGTAGGAAATAAATCCTAACAAAATTTTAATTCGAGTATATTATTTTCCGAAAACATTATTTCCTTATGGGGTCGGATTTTGGGCCAAAAAATTTTTCCAAAAAATTTAATCGAATAAATTTTAAAACTTATTAAATGGAATAGGACTTTTTATGTTAGTAGGAAATAAATCCTAACAAAATTTTAATTCGAGTATATTATTTTCCGAAAACATTATTTCCTTATGGGGTCGGATTTTGGGCCAAAAAATTTTTCCAAAAAATTTAATCGAATAAATTTTAAAACTTATTAAATGGAATAGGACTTTTTATGTTAGTAGGAAATAAATCCTAACAAAATTTTAATTCGAATATATTATTTGCCAAAAAAATTATTTTCTTACGGGGTCCAAATTTTTTCCGAAAAAAAATTCTTACCTAAAAAATTTAATCGAATAAATTTTAAAACTTATTAAATGGAATAGGACTTTTTATGTTAGTAGGAAATAAATCCTAACAAAATTTTAATTCGAGTATATTATTTTCCGAAAACATTATTTCCTTATGGGGTCGGATTTTGGGCCAAAAAATTTTTCCAAAAAATTTAATCGAATAAATTTTAAAACTTATTAAATGGAATAGGACTTTTTATGTTAGTAGGAAATAAATCCTAACAAAATTTTAATTCGAGTATATTATTTTCCGAAAACATTATTTCCTTATGGGGTCGGATTTTGGGCCAAAAATTTTTCCAAAAAATTTAATCGAATAAATTTTAAAACTTATTAAATGGAATAGGACTTTTTATGTTAGTAGGAAATAAATCCTAACAAAATTTTAATTCGAATATATTATTTGCCAAAAAAATTATTTTCTTACGGGGTCCAAATTTTTTCCGAAAAAAAATTCTTACCTAAAAAATTTAATCGAATAAATTTTAAAACTTATTAAATGGAATAGGACTTTTTATGTTAGTAGGAAATAAATCCTAACAAAATTTTAATTCGAGTATATTATTTTCCGAAAACATTATTTCCTTATGGGGTCGGATTTTGGGCCAAAAAATTTTTCCAAAAAATTTAATCGAATAAATTTTAAAACTTATTAAATGGAATAGGACTTTTTATGTTAGTAGGAAATAAATCCTAACAAAATTTTAATTCGAATATATTATTTGCCAAAAAAATTATTTTCTTACGGGGTCCAAATTTTTTCCGAAAAAAAATTCTTACCTAAAAAATTTAATCGAATAAATTTTAAAACTTATTAAATGGAATAGGACTTTTTATGTTAGTAGGAAATAAATCCTAACAAAATTTTAATTCGAGTATATTATTTTCCGAAAACATTATTTCCTTATGGGGTCGGATTTTGGGCCAAAAAATTTTTCCAAAAAATTTAATCGAATAAATTTTAAAACTTATTAAATGGAATAGGACTTTTTATGTTAGTAGGAAATAAATCCTAACAAAATTTTAATTCGAGTATATTATTTTCCGAAAACATTATTTCCTTATGGGGTCGGATTTTGGGCCAAAAATTTTTCCAAAAAATTTAATCGAATAAATTTTAAAACTTATTAAATGGAATAGGACTTTTTATGTTAGTAGGAAATAAATCCTAACAAAATTTTAATTCGAATATATTATTTGCCAAAAAAATTATTTTCTTACGGGGTCCAAATTTTTTCCGAAAAAATTCTTACCTAAAAAATTTAATCGAATAAATTTTAAAACTTATTAAATGGAATAGGACTTTTTATGTTAGTAGGAAATAAATCCTAACAAAATTTTAATTCGAGTATATTATTTTCCGAAAACATTATTTCCTTATGGGGTCGGATTTTGGGCCAAAAAATTTTTCCAAAAAATTTAATCGAATAAATTTTAAAACTTATTAAATGGAATAGGACTTTTTATGTTAGTAGGAAATAAATCCTAACAAAATTTTAATTCGAGTATATTATTTTCCGAAAACATTATTTCCTTATGGGGTCGGATTTTGGGCCAAAAAATTTTTCCAAAAAATTTAATCGAATAAATTTTAAAACTTATTAAATGGAATAGGACTTTTTATGTTAGTAGGAAATAAATCCTAACAAAATTTTAATTCGAGTATATTATTTTCCGAAAACATTATTTCCTTATGGGGTCGGATTTTGGGCCAAAAAATTTAATCGAATAAATTTTAAAACTTATTAAATGGAATAGGACTTTTTATGTTAGTAGGAAATAAATCCTAACAAAATTTTAATTCGAATATATTATTTGCCAAAAAAATTATTTTCTTACGGGGTCCAAATTTTTTCCGAAAAAAATTCTTACCTAAAAAATTTAATCGAATAAATTTTAAAACTTATTAAATGGAATAGGACTTTTTATGTTAGTAGGAAATAAATCCTAACAAAATTTTAATTCGAGTATATTATTTTCCGAAAACATTATTTCCTTATGGGGTCGGATTTTGGGCCAAAAAATTTTTCCAAAAAATTTAATCGAATAAATTTTAAAACTTATTAAATGGAATAGGACTTTTTATGTTAGTAGGAAATAAATCCTAACAAAATTTTAATTCGAATATATTATTTGCCAAAAAAATTATTTTCTTACGGGGTCCAAATTTTTTCCGAAAAAAAATTCTTACCTAAAAAATTTAATCGAATAAATTTTAAAACTTATTAAATGGAATAGGACTTTTTATGTTAGTAGGAAATAAATCCTAACAAAATTTTAATTCGAGTATATTATTTTCCGAAAACATTATTTCCTTATGGGGTCGGATTTTGGGCCAAAAAATTTTTTCAAAAAATTTAATCGAATAAATTTTAAAACTTATTAAATGGAATAGGACTTTTTATGTTAGTAGGAAATAAATCCTAACAAAATTTTAATTCGAGTATATTATTTTCCGAAAAAATTATTTTCTTACGGGGTCCAAATTTTTTCCGAAAAAAAATTCTTACCTAAAAAATTTAATCGAATAAATTTTAAAACTTATTAAATGGAATAGGACTTTTTATGTTAGTAGGAAATAAATCCTAACAAAATTTTAATTCGAATATATTATTTGCCAAAAAAATTATTTTCTTACGGGGTCCAAATTTTTTCCGAAAAAAAATTCTTACCTAAAAAATTTAATCGAATAAATTTTAAAACTTATTAAATGGAATAGGACTTTTTATGTTAGTAGGAAATAAATCCTAACAAAATTTTAATTCGAGTATATTATTTTCCGAAAACATTATTTCCTTATGGGGTCGGATTTTGGGCCAAAAAATTTTTCCAAAAAATTTAATCGAATAAATTTTAAAACTTATTAAATGGAATAGGACTTTTTATGTTAGTAGGAAATAAATCCTAACAAAATTTTAATTCGAGTATATTATTTTCCGAAAACATTATTTCCTTATGGGGTCGGATTTTGGGCCAAAAAATTTTTCCAAAAAATTTAATCGAATAAATTTTAAAACTTATTAAATGGAATAGGACTTTTTATGTTAGTAGGAAATAAATCCTAACAAAATTTTAATTCGAATATATTATTTGCCAAAAAAATTATTTTCTTACGGGGTCCAAATTTTTTCCGAAAAAAATTCTTACCTAAAAAATTTAATCGAATAAATTTTAAAACTTATTAAATGGAATAGGACTTTTTATGTTAGTAGGAAATAAATCCTAACAAAATTTTAATTCGAGTATATTATTTTCCGAAAACATTATTTCCTTATGGGGTCGGATTTTGGGCCAAAAAATTTTTCCAAAAAATTTAATCGAATAAATTTTAAAACTTATTAAATGGAATAGGACTTTTTATGTTAGTAGGAAATAAATCCTAACAAAATTTTAATTCGAATATATTATTTGCCAAAAAAATTATTTTCTTACGGGGTCCAAATTTTTTCCGAAAAAAATTCTTACCTAAAAAATTTAATCGAATAAATTTTAAAACTTATTAAATGGAATAGGACTTTTTATGTTAGTAGGAAATAAATCCTAACAAAATTTTAATTCGAATATATTATTTGCCAAAAAAATTATTTTCTTACGGGGTCCAAATTTTTTCCGAAAAAAATTCTTACCTAAAAAATTTAATCGAATAAATTTTAAAACTTATTAAATGGAATAGGACTTTTTATGTTAGTAGGAAATAAATCCTAACAAAATTTTAATTCGAATATATTATTTGCCAAAAAAAATTATTTTCTTACGGGGTCCAAATTTTTTCCGAAAAAAATTCTTACCTAAAAAATTTAATCGAATAAATTTTAAAACTTATTAAATGGAATAGGACTTTTTATGTTAGTAGGAAATAAATCCTAACAAAATTTTAATTCGAATATATTATTTGCCAAAAAAATTATTTTCTTACGGGGTCCAAATTTTTTCCGAAAAAAAATTCTTACCTAAAAAATTTAATCGAATAAATTTTAAAACTTATTAAATGGAATAGGACTTTTTATGTTAGTAGGAAATAAATCCTAACAAAATTTTAATTCGAGTATATTATTTTCCGAAAACATTATTTCCTTATGGGGTCGGATTTTGGGCCAAAAAATTTAATCGAATAAATTTTAAAACTTATTAAATGGAATAGGACTTTTTATGTTAGTAGGAAATAAATCCTAACAAAATTTTAATTCGAATATATTATTTGCCAAAAAAATTATTTTCTTACGGGGTCCAAATTTTTTCCGAAAAAAAATTCTTACCTAAAAAATTTAATCGAATAAATTTTAAAACTTATTAAATGGAATAGGACTTTTTATGTTAGTAGGAAATAAATCCTAACAAAATTTTAATTCGAGTATATTATTTTCCGAAAACATTATTTCCTTATGGGGTCGGATTTTGGGCCAAAAAATTTTTCCAAAAAATTTAATCGAATAAATTTTAAAACTTATTAAATGGAATAGGACTTTTTATGTTAGTAGGAAATAAATCCTAACAAAATTTTAATTCGAATATATTATTTGCCAAAAAAATTATTTTCTTACGGGGTCCAAATTTTTTCCGAAAAAAATTCTTACCTAAAAAATTTAATCGAATAAATTTTAAAACTTATTAAATGGAATAGGACTTTTTATGTTAGTAGGAAATAAATCCTAACAAAATTTTAATTCGAGTATATTATTTTCCGAAAACATTATTTCCTTATGGGGTCGGATTTTGGGCCAAAAATTTTTCCAAAAAATTTAATCGAATAAATTTTAAAACTTATTAAATGGAATAGGACTTTTTATGTTAGTAGGAAATAAATCCTAACAAAATTTTAATTCGAATATATTATTTGCCAAAAAAATTATTTTCTTACGGGGTCCAAATTTTTTCCGAAAAAAATTCTTACCTAAAAAATTTAATCGAATAAATTTTAAAACTTATTAAATGGAATAGGACTTTTTATGTTAGTAGGAAATAAATCCTAACAAAATTTTAATTCGAATATATTATTTGCCAAAAAAATTATTTTCTTACGGGGTCCAAATTTTTTCCGAAAAAATTCTTACCTAAAAAATTTAATCGAATAAATTTTAAAACTTATTAAATGGAATAGGACTTTTTATGTTAGTAGGAAATAAATCCTAACAAAATTTTAATTCGAGTATATTATTTTCCGAAAACATTATTTCCTTATGGGGTCGGATTTTGGGCCAAAAAATTTTTCCAAAAAATTTAATCGAATAAATTTTAAAACTTATTAAATGGAATAGGACTTTTTATGTTAGTAGGAAATAAATCCTAACAAAATTTTAATTCGAGTATATTATTTTCCGAAAACATTATTTCCTTATGGGGTCGGATTTTGGGCCAAAAAATTTTTCCAAAAAATTTAATCGAATAAATTTTAAAACTTATTAAATGGAATAGGACTTTTTATGTTAGTAGGAAATAAATCCTAACAAAATTTTAATTCGAATATATTATTTGCCAAAAAAATTATTTTCTTACGGGGTCCAAATTTTTTCCGAAAAAAATTCTTACCTAAAAAATTTAATCGAATAAATTTTAAAACTTATTAAATGGAATAGGACTTTTTATGTTAGTAGGAAATAAATCCTAACAAAATTTTAATTCGAGTATATTATTTTCCGAAAACATTATTTCCTTATGGGGTCGGATTTTGGGCCAAAAAATTTTTCCAAAAAATTTAATCGAATAAATTTTAAAACTTATTAAATGGAATAGGACTTTTTATGTTAGTAGGAAATAAATCCTAACAAAATTTTAATTCGAATATATTATTTGCCAAAAAAATTATTTTCTTACGGGGTCCAAATTTTTTCCGAAAAAAAATTCTTACCTAAAAAATTTAATCGAATAAATTTTAAAACTTATTAAATGGAATAGGACTTTTTATGTTAGTAGGAAATAAATCCTAACAAAATTTTAATTCGAATATATTATTTGCCAAAAAAATTATTTTCTTACGGTGTCCAAATTTTTTCCGAAAAAATTCTTACCTAAAAAATTTAATCGAATAAATTTTAAAACTTATTAAATGGAATAGGACTTTTTATGTTAGTAGGAAATAAATCCTAACAAAATTTTAATTCGAATATATTATTTGCCAAAAAAATTATTTTCTTACGGGGTCCAAATTTTTTCCGAAAAAAATTCTTACCTAAAAAATTTAATCGAATAAATTTTAAAACTTATTAAATGGAATAGGACTTTTTATGTTAGTAGGAAATAAATCCTAACAAAATTTTAATTCGAATATATTATTTGCCAAAAAAATTATTTTCTTACGGGGTCCAAATTTTTTCCGAAAAAAAATTCTTACCTAAAAAATTTAATCGAATAAATTTTAAAACTTATTAAATGGAATAGGACTTTTTATGTTAGTAGGAAATAAATCCTAACAAAATTTTAATTCGAGTATATTATTTTCCGAAAACATTATTTCCTTATGGGGTCGGATTTTGGGCCAAAAAATTTTTCCAAAAAATTTAATCGAATAAATTTTAAAACTTATTAAATTGAATAGGACTTTTTATGTTAGTAGGAAATAAATCCTAACAAAATTTTAATTCGAGTATATTATTTTCCGAAAACATTATTTCCTTATGGGGTCGGATTTTGGGCCAAAAAATTTTTCCAAAAAATTTAATCGAATAAATTTTAAAACTTATTAAATTGAATAGGACTTTTTATGTTAGTAGGAAATAAATCCTAACAAAATTTTAATTCGAGTATATTCGGAAAAAATTTCGGAAAAACCCCGTAAGAAAATAATTTTTTTGGCAAATAATATATTCGAATTAAAAATTTTTTTAGAATTATTTCCTAATAACATAAAATAAATCTTTCCATTTAATAAGTTTTAAAATTTATTCGATTAAATTTTTTAGGTAAGAATTTTTTTTCGGAAAAGTTTTGTCCGCAAATTTATTTCTTTATTAAAATTTAGACCGAGACAAGATATCAATTAAAAATCTTATTTATAGATATCGATACTCTAATTAAGATTTAATTTTTCTATCAAAAAATCAAGAATAACTAGGAATATTCTTGAAGGTATAAAATGCGAACAAAAAAATGCGGAAAAAAAATTCTTGCGGACTTTTCAAAAATAAAGAGAAAATAAACCTTTTTCAAAAATATTTCTCTCCTCTCATTTTCTTTTATTTAAAAATATTTTTTGTACACAAATATCCAAAAGTACAAAAATTAATTGTCTATTTAATGCCGGCATTTGAAAACATAAAAATAATTGGCGTATTGCTGTTGCTTGGTTTGAAGAATAATTTATTTCTGTTGTTTTTGAAGGTGTAATATTTATTTTATCAAATAACCAATTTATTAATTGTGAACAAGAAAATAATTCTTCTTCAACTTTTTTCTCTAAACGATTAAGTAAAAGTTCTGTGCGCAAAAGACGTTCCTATAAAGTGATATAATTAATCAAAAATCTATGGACGAGGTCACACACATTTTTTTTGGAAATTTTTGGGATTCCTTTCATTTTGGAAAAAAAATCCTCAGATTTAATCAGCAAATTAAACTATACGAATTTTAGAATATTAAAAATGGAGGACTTGCGGATTAAATTTGCGGACTTTTTGGAAGAAAAGGAGAACTCCCTAGAAAAGACAACATTCGTTCCCTTTAGGGCTACCAAAAGTCCGCAAAATTTAATTGCAAGTTAAACCATTTAAATTTTAGAAATTGAAGGAATTGTCAGACTTGCGGATAAAATTTGCGGACTTCTGGAAGAATTGAGGAAACTCATTTAGAAAAAATAAGTGACTATAAAATCAAATTTCCTAATGAAATAAGCACATTCCTATAAAACATTCCTCCCAAAAATCAATAAAAATAATTCATATTCCTTTTTAAAAATAACAACCTGTTCAGATGCAGAAGTATTTACTCTTTTTCTCCTAATTTCTTCTTGTAATATTTTATTATTATCCAATTGCAATAAATTAGTTAATGCTGCAGCAGAGGAAGCTACAGAAATTTGTGATGGAGTTGGGCATTGACTGAAACAATAAAAAAATTTTTTAAAGATTAATTAAAAGAGAATAATTTAAAAAGACTAAATGGGTTCTTGTACACTATATGAGTCCAATAAATTTGTGTAATATAAGTTAGCCAAAAAATTACTATAAGTTCCTCAAAAATCCGCAAGTTTATCAGCAAGTCAGACTAATTTTTTCTCACAAAATCCGCAATGTTTGAAAATTTGCGGACTTTAGAAGCCCAAAGGAAAAGGCTCCAAAAGTTCAGAACTCATAAATTGGACAAGTACCAGAAAATTTTTTTTAATTGTTTACCTAGGCATATTCCAATTCTTTTTTATAAAAAATTAATGAAAATATCCAATAAATTTATGAAGAGAGCATAGAAAAGCTTCAAACCAAATTGGTAAATTAACAAATCCCAATGTTGTAAATAAGAAGAGGCAAATTTCGTATAAATTTCTTTGAAAATTAAAAAAAAATTTTACGGCGCTACGACACGGGCACAGTGACCCATTTGCACAGTAATACAATTGCACAGAGGACAATTACACAGTGGACAATTGCACGGTAATTGGTGGTTAAGTGCATTTGTGTTAGACTTTCTAATAAGTTTCTTAATAATAAAATGCTGTTTCTTAAACAACAACAATTTTCCCTGTTCTATAAACAACTTTTCCCGTTGTTGGAAAAGTTGTTCGCGTGAGACGAAAACTCGCAGAGATATAGGCTCCCGAAACTCGAGAAACAATAGAAGAAACCAAGCTGTTTTTTGGGTTAAAAAATTCGAAGTTGCAAATTATAGCTCATTCGAAAGAGCTCTTCGAGTTGAGTCGACTGATACCAAAATCATCTTCATTGGATGATTATGAACAAAGTTATGACTTATAGGTGAATGAGACTTGCGTTTATTTGGAGAGTTTCGCGAATAAACAGGCGTTTTGCGAATAAATGGACAGGTCGTTTTGCGAATAAACACTTTACTGTGCAATTGTCTTACTGTGCAATTGGATCACTGTGCCCGTGTCGTGCCACCGTTTTCCACATTTCCAAATTTAAACTCATAACAGGTCGCTTCATTATTGAATCTTGCAAATTCGAACTTTTTCCTAAAAAATTTTTTTGTTGAGTTTGGAAACCTGTCAAGAACTGATACTAAAAAATGGTTTGCTTATTGTTAGACCTAAATGGCGTACCACTTTGTGAATCCACTTTGTAAATATCTTCTGTCATTAGAATTTAAAACTAATCAGACACCAAATTAAGATTTTAAAAAATCTAATTTATCATACTAAACACAAAAATATATAAGGATATGCATAAAAAACAGAAACAATTTCCCCCAAAAAATCAGAAACAATATTTATATATACCATGAAAAAAAGGCAAATGAAAGAGATGGGGGAGTTATGCAGCAAATATCAGAATTTTTAACCAGTAATTAATTCAAAAAAAATATCGACAAAGAAAATAAAAGTGAAGTAGAAATCAAGCTACTTCTTCTCTTCCTCCTTCTCTTCCACCTTCTTTTGCTCCTGCCTGTATTTCTTCTTCAGTCTTTCTAACAATCTAAAATGAGAATTGTTTTTTTAAAAAAAAATAGTCATACTTAAGAAGCGTTTCACCCACAATTTCCTTTTCATCAAGTAAGTGTTGAGAGAGCTAAATTTTAAAGTTAGAAAAATTTTATTTTTGAGTAAACCTCCTTAATCGCCGCAGCATTCTCCTTAATTAACACTTTTGCACGTTGGGCACAATCGTTAACGTTTTTACGAATCTTATCTTCGAAGCGGTTTCTGAAATTATCCGAATGTTTATCCAATCCAATCGAAGAACCAACATCCCCATCCAATGCTAAGGCTATCTATAATTTAAGAAAATTTAAAAACGGGGATAGACAACAAAACCTTGGATATAACAACAGATCTCAATCGTACCAAATCACCACTAGACAATGAAGAAGGCTGACCCAAAAAAACATTTCGCTAACGTAACCGCCCAAAATGGTCATCATCAGATTTTCCCTTTCTGTATTTATCCATATTTGCTTAGTACCGAAGTTGAGCAGCGTGTGTCCCAGTAGATTTTCCTCTTCTTTTATGGTTATCTTAATTTGGAGGTTAGAAAAAATAAAAATTCTTAATTTACCTTTGTCACATCAAATCCCAACAAGAAAGCGACGTAGCAATGGCCGCTTTCATGGAGCGCCAGCCTGTTCTTTTCACCGGGGCATAATGGTCCTGACATTTGACTTTTTTCCCCATAACATTCCAATAGTAATTCGTTTTTGAAGACATTTTCTTTTGTAGCTGCCAATTTTTCAGCTTCGGTAAACTTGACATCAAATTGGAACGAATCAAAGTTGAAGTTGGGCTTAAGAATGTCTTGATTTTAATATAAGGGGGCAAGATCAAAACTCGTATTATACACCATTCGATTCCGTTGACAGGTTTGGAGAAATATCGAGAATTATCTCCGAAAACAAAACTAGCAAAGTTACAACACGCCGAAATTCGAAAAACTTTAGAGGAATAAACCCAGTGAAAAATCCTCATTACAGAAAGCTACCCGAAACATTCTTTGATTAGGAATAATCAAAAGCCTTTTTGAAAAGCAATGGAAGCTTTGTCAACTCAAAAACTCAATTAATGTTAAAATGAACGGTATAATACGAGCTCGTGTTGGCTTTTACAAACCTCGTTTTTGTTTTGATCGTGAAAGGTGCCTCCAATTTGATATCTATTTTGAGCTTTCTCATCTAATAATACTTCTTCCTCATCATCTTTCACTTTCATGTCCTCCTCCTCTTCTTTCTTTATTTCCTCATTATTTTCTAATTCTTCCTCCTCTTCTTTCTTCATTTCCTCATTATTTTCTAATTCTTCCTCATCACCTTTCACGTCCTCTTCTTTCTTCATTTCTTCCTCATCCAATTGCTGAACATTAATTTGCCGATCATATTTAACTTTGTCCTCTTTACTTTCAATTTTCTCTTCTTCAAATTTAACACTTCTCGACTTCTTTTTATTCCAGAGAAGAATTCCTAAGACCGTTCTGAAATAATAAAAATTTTATTTATTAAATAAAGAGCGTAACTTACAAAATGATGACGATGACGAAGACAACAAGGCCAACTATCCAAAACAATATTGCTTCCATAATGAGAACAAAAGGCGAATAATAATTTAAATATAGAGTTGTACAGATATTTGAATATATGTGTTTAGAAGGAGATTTGTTTTATAATTAAAGTTGACACGCTTTTATACCCTAAAATTTTTTATTTAATATTTAAATATAATTAATACATAAAAATGTCGTTTAGTTAGAAATTGCTTTTATAACTAATTATAAAATACGTACGACAGGAAATTAAAATAATCATCTCAAGTTTTAGATTTCGGGGTAATTTCCGATAGGAAAAAAACACTAACACAATATTCTATTCATGTGTTTCCTTATCTTTAGCATACAACGTTAAAAAGTTTAGGAGAAAGGCTTATCGTTACATAAGCATTAAAATAAATGAAAAAGAATATATGAAAAATGGAGTACTTAAAATTAAAAATCCTGTTGATATAACTTTTAAACAGGGCTAGGATTTGTACTTATTATTGAAGTAAACTACTAAGTACATTACTTGTTAAGCTTTTCCATAAAAATATTTGTTACCGTAACTAATTTAAGGTAAACTTAATTCAAATAATATTTTGGCGAAGTGTAAAATATTTGTATTTTCTGGGACACGTCCAAAACGGCGCAAGGCCATAAAGGCGCAAAACCATAACTTGCTGGAAAATTTCTGGCCCTTATCAATTTTGGTACCAATCTCTTTGTTAAGATTGTTAAGATTAGGAAATTTTGAAGCAAGTTATGGCTTTGCGCCGTTATGGCCGCGCGCCTACTTGGGCCGTACAATTATTCTCTACCAACAACAACACCTCGTCGTCACTGCTCATTTTTTGGTCATTTTTTAAGGAAAAGTAGGACTTTGTTAGAAAATTCATAATTTTTATATAAGTCGGTCAAAATTTTTGATTTTTTGGTAAATCATAGTTAACATTCTAATTTACATTTTGGCACAAAAAATAAAAATTTTATCCCCATTTTAAAAAAGTTATGAATTTTTTCCTAAATAGGGAGAATAAGAAGCGGATAGCGGCACCAAACCCTTTGCCTAGGGTCAAGTCGTCGCTGCGTAAGCTAGAATAAATTTTTTATATTATATTTTAGTAGATAGAGTACTTAAAGTTTGAAAATTTTTTCTTTATAAGTAAAACTTTTTTTAAATTAAAGTTAAAATTTAGAGCCCTGCTTTTAAAAAATATCAGTTGAATTTAAAAGATTAATAAATGTAAATTTTTTTAAAATAAAATAATAAACAATAAATAACCTTTTTTTGATTTTCTACAAAGGGAAAAACTTGCAATAGTTTCTCTTTATATATTTTAATTAGAAAAATATTTTTAATTTTATTTCAAAACAGATGCAAATATATGTATTTGTTTAGGTATTTAAAATTATAAACAACTCCTTTTTTAACAGAATTTAATAATGAAAAAATTCTTTCATTTTTTCTTGTCTATTAAGGTTGTCGGATAGTTGGAAATCTTCGGATATCCGGATCCGGTATCCGAAACGAAATTTTCGGATATCCGGATCCGGTATCCGAACCGAAATTTTCGGATATCCGGATCCGGTATCCGAAACGAAATTTTCGGATATCCGGATCCGATATCCGAACCGAAAGTTTCGGATATCCGGATCCGGTATCCGAACCGAAAATTTCCGGATATCCGGCCTTTTTTCGGATCCGACAACCTTATTGTCTATGTATATTGGAATTTTTGGAGATTTTTCCTATCAGTGGAACTAACTTTTTTGAAAAGTGGACGTATAATTTTGCGTAGGCCAAAAACACAAATTTTGGTCTAAAAATTTTTAAAACAAAAATTTTGGCAAAAAACCATATACATCTTGTTAGTTATTCACTAAAGGGTGTGTATAAAAATTTTCAGAAAATTCTGATCAATACAAATGAAAAAATTTCGAAAAAAGGGGTGGACGTATAATTTTGCGTCGCAGTGTATGTATTTTCAAGATTTTTTTTATAAATAAATAGCAGTCATACTACAAATTATTTAGTAAAATGTTTTCGAGATAATTTTTCAAAATAAATTTATTTAAATTTGTTTACTCACAATAACTTTTTATATTTTTATGGTAATAATAAGTAACTAAAATTTATTTGGTGTAATGTTTTAGGAAGCAGGAGAATATGTAATTTGGAGTAAAATTTTTTTGTAACTTTTTTTAACATAAATTTATCAGAACAATTATTGTAAAGAAATTTTATATTTATTTTTAATAAAATTTTAATTATTTTAATTTTTATTTTAATAAAAAATTATTGAAAAAATACATCATTTTTAATAAATTATTTTTAGTAAAATAATTTACTTGAATAAAAAATTTTAAAAAATTTATTCTAATAACCTAAAAATTTTTCTATGTACATATAAATTTATTCAAACAAATTTTTTGGAAGAATTTTTTTGCAATGAGAATTTTTTCTCTTGTTTTTAAATTTATTTTTTATTTTATTTTCGAATTTCAAAATTTATTTTTACTATATCTATCAATAAACTTTCGTCAATAAATTAAATTTACAAACCAAATTCTCAATTTTTACCATGTCAAAATAATAATTTAATTTTATTTATTTTTCTTCTATTTTAAAATTAAATTAATTCCCCTACCATGAAAATAAATACAAAACTCAATTAGAGTAAAAAAGACAAAAAAATAAAATTATTTTTATTTTTATTTTTAAAAGGAAAGGGCACCGGAATATAAAAACAAAATAAAAAAAGCTTTATTAAACCAAAGGCTATATTAAAGCCTTTTTTTCTTATTTTTGCCTTAGTATTATTTTAATTAGTAATTTATTTATGTAAAAATAATTAGGTATATTTTTTGAATGCTCTTCTTTTTCCTTTTTCTAAAGTTTATTATCTAATTCTAAATATAACTTTCTGTAGCCGGGTTGCTTCAGTTGCCTGGAATCCTATCTATATTTTTCATAGCTTTTTCCTAAACCTCTATATTTTTTCAACGTCGAATTCTAATTTAAATCCTTTTGCCAAACTCTTATTTTTCTTCTTAAAATATGTTTCTTTTCTCCCAATTAATAAAATTACAAACTTCTTAACTACACGATTCTTGTAAATTTAGTTCTGCTCGTTCAATTTATCAAGTTATTTTCTTCTAATTATTGGACAATAGAATGGACAAAAATTATCGGACAAAAGTCTTGTCTAAAATATGGGTTTTCTGGAATTGGATTAGAGATTAGATAACCAGATTAACCTATTCCTTCCTACAAGTCGAACAAAAAATTATTTTAAAAGGAAGTGTTTTTAAAATAAGTTTCTAAACTCTTAGCCAAATTCTGTGCTTGTATTTTTAAATTTCTACTTTCTTATACAAAACCATTTTCTAATCTCTGGTACTTATACAATATCAAACCATATTCCTCATATAAAATTTCCAAAATTTTCTGCAAATTTTTGGCCTAAAAATTTTTTCCCTGTTTTTCCACCATTCAAAACACAAAATTTCCGTCTATTTAAAAAATAATAGAATAATTTCTATTTTTCCCCCCTATCATTTTCCTTTTAAAATTTAATAGAAAAAATATTCTTTTTTTAAAAAAGGTTAGCAAACATTGGAGAATTATATAGAAAAAAGGTTAATAATTATTTTTGCGTGTATTATCTACTTTTTAATGCCGTCATTCCAAACCCCCTAGAGTAAAAAAATTTTCATTTTTATTTTTCCAATTTTTGTGTTTACTCATTTCTTTTTAACTTTATTTTCGAAAAAATTAAAATTTTACACGAAGTAAAACAATTTTTTAAAAACAATTTTTTATTAAAATTTGTAAAAAAGAGAATACAAGTCTCGCGAAATACTTATTTTTTCGAACCTGAGGGAGAGCAATTATTTGAGTTTTTGCAAATATTAACGTGCAGTAGAGCATTAGGTTAACCAATCGAGCAGAAATTAGTTGAGGGGAGAGGGGTTAGAATTCAAAATATTGTAGCTAATTTAAATTAACTTTTCCTTTCTGTTAATTTTAACATTTTTTTCAACCTTTCACTGGAGTGACTCTAGTTTTGGGTATATTTTATGATGTGATTCACTTTGTATTCTAAAAAAGTTTTTAAAGATTAAAAAAATCAACAAGACATCATTATCTATTTTTAAAAAATTCAAAATTACATATTTATTCCTTTTTCTTTTTTTTTATTTTAAAAATAAAAATTAAAAAAAATTAATTTACATAAAAATATTTTTAATCAAAAACATTCTAGAAAAAATAATTTTTTTAAATTAAAAAAACTTTCAAAAATCCCCCCTCCAATTTAAAAAAAAATCAAACACACTTTTATTATCACGAGCACTTTTATTTTCCTCCCTTCTAGGCACGCAAGAAGAGATTAATAAATCTTTATTGCTCTATTAAAAATGAAAAAAATACTTTGTCCATCCATTAAATTAATTAATGAACAGTTGTTTGTTTAAATTTTTTAGATATTTCTGAAAAATGAAAGATTATTTAGTATTCTCTCTTTTTTTTTTAAATTTTATTTACTCCAATAATTCAAAAAAAAACTCTTGATTTTTTTTCATTTTTGTTCCCTGAAGTTTTATCATCTACAATTAATCAAAACTCTCTTTAGTAATATTAATCTAAAAATTTAAATAATCTCTTTTCTCTCTTTTTTCTTCCTCTCCCCCAAACTAATCCAAATATATTTTTATTTACATTATAAAAATAATTATATAATATAAAATTCAAATTTCCAGCTGTCACTCATTTATTTTTCTTCTCTTTTTTAAATGGCAACCAATAACAACAGCCAATATCAACATATAAAACTTTTAAATAAAACTTTTATTTTTAATGCCTGCTGTTTTAGTTAAAATAAGGGGGAAATATAATGTACAAGTAAATAATCCAAAAAATTATTTCTAAATTTATTCGAAACATTTTTTTGAGAATTTTTCTCTAATTCATTTTTTGTCGCCTAGTTAGTAGAGATCGTTATTTCCAAAAATCCTCTGGAAGCTGATTCTGGATCTGGATTTAGGTAAGTAACCTGGACAGGACTCTTGATATGGATCCAGGAAAAAAGCAGGACGATCAATAAATGCCTGGATCTGGACTCTGGATCCAGGAAAAATCTTGACTGGATCCAGATCCAGACCGATCTCTACTATTTAGCACCCAGAATTAAATTAAAATTAAATTCTTAAAAATTTTTTTTACGAAACCACAGCCAACTTTGAACCAAAATTGAAATTATTAAGTTTTTTAATGCTATAAAATTGTTGTTTTCTTATTGGGAACTCGTTAAAGTTGCGTGACTTCAAATAAAAATAAATTAAAATTATAATGGGTGGTGGTAGATTAACTGAATCAAAATCGAAAATCGGATGGCCAAAACAGGCCATAACCAAAAACCAAGGGTATTGGTTAATAACCGGTTCCAACTACCCTAATAGAAATCATTCTCTTTCATTTACTCGGTCTGTTCTCGAAAAATTATTTTGTCCGCAAATAATTTGCGGACGTCTCTCCATTCATATATTTATTTTCTCAAAACATTTAAAATAAAAAATATTAAAATTTTTTTTTTAATTGTTTAAATACCTATTTTTAGTAGTTAGTTAAAACATTAAAAAACTATTCCTAATAAAGCTCATTATTCTATTAAAATTACGAATTTAATATAACCCCTTTTAAAATTATTTTTCTTTCCTATTGAAGCAAAAAGAGACCGAAGACTTTTTTTGCAGACTTTTTTTTGACATTTTTCTAATACAGATCAGGTAAATCCCTGATAAATACGGTGCTCTAAATTTAACATTTTTCAAAAACAGTTTTTATAATTTGAAGATTGTAAAAATATTTAAAAAAATTTTTAATTGTTTAAATATCTATTTAAGACTTTCAGGGTTCTTATCCAACCTTTTGTTAACCAAAAAGGGGGAATGCACAAAATAGCAAAATTAAAAATCTAAGATTTTTACAAAAAAACAGAAAAATAATTAAATAATTATATATTTTTTAAATTTTCTTTTAAATTTAAAAAAAATCAAAAAAGAATTTTTTCCCACATTTTTTAAAAATTATTTTGTTGCATTTCTTTTAATAATTTAAAATTATGCTAATTTAAATTTTTGGGGGGAGGGGAAATAAAAGTTAAAAAGTACACATCTTTATTTATTTAAACCCTTCGAGACAATATATTTGTTGGGCAATTTCTTTTTTTTTAATGTACTTTTTAAAAATGTTTCCTTAAAATTTATGTAATTACAGTTAATTCGAACTATTTTTTCCCAACTCCTTATTTTTTAATTCTCTCATGAAGGGGGGGGGGCTATTTTGGAAAGACCTTTTATTTAAGATAAGAGACCTTTCCTGTCCTAAGGGATATTAATGAGGTTTGACTATCAACTAAAGTTCATTAGTATTTGAGGACCAGCATCGATAAATAAAATCGCTGATCTTCTAAATCCCGATAACGTGAGGGAAAAAAGTGAGATGCAGCTGTTTAGTTTTTTTACGTCGTAAGCAAAAAAGTTCTTTTACGTCGTAAGCAAAAAAGCCTAACATTAACTTAGGTAACAGTATCCTCAGAATCGGGCTTGTCTTCCAGTATCTCCAATTATTTGAGCTGTCCAAGACCGAAAATTTTCTAAGACTCAAGACCAAGCAAGCTACACCCCAAGATCAAGAAAGAAAAAACCTCAATATAAGTCTTGAGCAAGACTTAAGACCAAGAGTCTGGGACAGCTCTACCAACTATTATAGCTATTTTACTAGTTTCCAAATCTTGATACCTCTTAAACATAATATCACAAACTATTTTATAGTGTTGGTCACACTTCCTTTTTAATTAAATAATTTATTCCATAATAAATTTAAAAAATACTCTTAGTTACTGTAAAAAACGTTAATATTTCGTTATAATTTCTCAGAAAATTATATACAAAAAAGCAGGTGTTTATATTTATTTTGTTTAAATAATTTAATTACACCTCCCTCTTTTAATGTTAATTAATTTTTATCGTCAGAAAATTTTACTAGAAAAAATAAATTAAACACGCAACAAAATTTTTCTTTTTTTTTTAAAGTGCAGTTTATTTTTTATTTAAATTTAATTTAAATAATTTATTAATTACTCTCTTTTTTGTTAAAATTAAAAGAAAATAAGATCTCGTTATAAGGACTCTCGTTATAAGCTCAAATTTAATATAAGTCTAAACAAAGGAATGTTAATATGAAACAAAAACTTGTTTTAAGACAATAAATTGTTTAAGATCACAATTGGACCGATCCTTTAGGATGGGCTTATAGCAAGGATGGGTTTCTCCGAATTTTTAAGAAAATAAAAAAAAATAAAAGAAAACCGGAAGCGGAAGGGTCAGAAGAGACGAAAGTAGCGGAAGACGGAAACTGAAGAGATTTCAGTCCTGTAGAGTTTCACAGGAAGTTCCGGTGTTTTTGGTTCCGGTTTCGGAAACCGGAACTCAAATTGGATCCGGTTCCGGCTTACAAACTACTATAAACCCATCTTAAAGGAGCAACAGAGAAATTTTTAATTTTAAAGGAGAGTTTACTTTTAAATGAGTGTACTCTCTAATAAAAGTCCACTCTCCAATAGAATTCTCAAGAGACGTTGTGGATTTTCCAAAAGTTTCCATTCAAAACTTCCATTTAATCCACAAATATTTCTCTGCCTGTCAGTAAAGACAGAAATTAATTTGAAAAATAAATTAAAGACCTAATTTTTACTTCCTTTTTATTTAAAAGTACTTTTACATATCTAGACAACAAAATATAACGTCAAATAATTAACTTTTTAACAAAAAAATTTTTTTATGCTAATAAAGTTATAAATTTATTTTCTCTTTTTTCCTCTCAAATTTCAGAAATTTAGTATATTTTTTCTGTTTTAATATTTTCATTTTTTAAATTTAATTTTTTTAAAAAATAGGAGCTTATAATTAAATAATTGTTAAATATGAAATTTTGAATATAAATTTTGGCGAATTTTTTGCCAAAAATTAGCCGTCTTTATGAAATTTTAAAAACCTCAAATTTTTGAAAATGAGCGATTTTTTAAAATTCCCCCAAAAATTAAACTTTTATTTGACTAAAACTTGAAGTTGCAAGGTTTTTTAGGAACTTTGCAGTTTAACTACACACCCCATTTATTCGCGAGGCTCACCCCATTATTGCTACACTTATTCGCCAATTACCCCATTTATTCGCAAGGTATCAATAGGTTTATTATGCACAAACTTATGACCAGATCTTCGCTGAAAAAACTGTTTTTGTGCTGCTACGGAGGGTAGGCCGGGCATGGTCTTCGCCCACTTCCATAGGTTTACTTTATCAAAAAATTAGGACCTCTTGAGCTCGCGAATAAGTGGGGTGTGTAGTTAAACTGCATAAGTTCCGTTTTTTAAATTTGGATTAACCGCCGGTTTATAAACCGGTTGTGTCCAACAATACTTATATGAAATTAATGTTGTCTAATCAAGCTGAACTGAAGAATCAAGTTTCTGTTTGGAAAATGTAGTTGAGATATTTGGATCATGCGTACTTAAATTCTCTCTATTGTTGCTTACTATTTTTTATTTTTCTAGGTTAAAAATAGAAAAATTTCCCTTCCCTTTTTTACAAGTCTAGCACCGCAAGGCGCGGCACAATCTAACAAGAATTGACCAAAAGATTAAAAAAATCCCTTAATTTTCCCTTTAAAATTCTTAAAATTAATAAAAATGTCTAGTCTATTTATTTTTTATTTTTAAATTGATGAGGAAATAAGTCAAGTTTTTTTAATAAAAAAAATTTCTGTTAACAGAGTTAATTATAAATAGAAGGGGATTTGTATTGGGTCCCCTTTCTCCCCAACTTTCTCTTATTTACTAGAAATTCTCTTCTATATTTTTATTCTCATTTTACTTTCCGGATATATTTAAAAGGACAACATCCTTCCTTTTAATTATTTCTGCTTATTTACTTATTTTTAAAAATTATTTTTGTATAGTTTTTTTTAATTTCTAAAACTTGTAATATGCTATCTCTACTAATTATTAATTCTATATATAATAATTAGAGATCAGACCACCAGGGAATTTCGTTAAAAAATCTCTGCTATCGGGTCGTGTACATTTTTGTTTCTCTCTATAACTACATTTTCCGGGAACGAATTTTATGACGTAAGAAGGAGAGTGTCTATGGATGTTGCGTCGTTATAGAGAAATTCTACTATAATATTGATGTCTGGATTGTACACTTAATAAGGTCATTATATCCTTGTTAAGGATATTTGATATCAAAAATATCAATAGTATATCCTCCTTAAGGCAGTACTCTTTAAATTATTAACAAAAAATTTTTTTTCATCAATTACTAAATTTATTTATTTACTTCCAGACTTTTAATGAATTGACCTTTTTTAAGTTTTTAGTAAAGTTTCTGACATTTCCAATTTAATTAAAAATTAATAGAGAAAACGAGAATAATGTTTAGACATTTTCTTCTATTTTTCTAAAATTTGTTACATTTATATCCTTTTTTATTTTTTAATTTAATTAAATTTCGTCCGGAAATATTATTTTTTAAGTAACATAAAGAGAGAATTTTTTGGATAAAAATTAAAAAGCAAATATATATGTATAATCTTTTTTAAAGAAAATTATTTTTGCATTTTTAACTAATAATTTAATTTGTATATTTTTGTAAAAATTATTTTTAAAAAAATAATTATTGGCTTCTTCTTTTTTTTTAAATTGCTAATATTTTTGCGGGGGTGTTTGCTTCATAAATTAAAAAAAAAAAACAAATTAAAACAAACATCTCATAAAATAATTTATATAAATTTATATAAGATTTTCTAAGGGATTTTTCCGATAAATAAAATCAGTTCGTTAGAGAAAGGGACTTTTAGATTTTTATGTAAATTGACCCAAAACTTTTCTGAATGTGAAAGCCAGGAGAACGCAAACACTATTATTCTTTTCCTGATCTGTTCCTAAACATCTTCATTAATTATCTTGGGTAATTATTTTTTAACTTTTAGCTGAGGTGTTGGGTGTTTATTTAATTGAATGGAGGGAGGGAGTGGGGTAAATCAACAAAAGAAGGGGGGGGGGGGTATTTGGGAAGGTATTTTTTATATTCTATTCTCCTGTTCCAAGCAAAGGTGTTATATGTACATACAACATTTTGGAATATATGGTCTCGTTTTGGAGCTTTAAATTTATTTTCAATGAAAATAGTAAAATTTTCTTCTATTTACATACAGTAGTCGACATAAAGATAGGGCCCTATCTTTATGTCGACTACTGTATGTACTAGTACTTAGGTCTAAAAAAGTTCCTTTTTAGTTATCGCATGTTTTATTTTTCCGTTTCTTCTAAAAAAATTTTTTTTGAAATAAATTTTTCTATATTCTAATTTATTTTTTGTTAAGATAAATAAATTTTTCAAAAAATTTTTTTCAATTTTTTTTTTTCAAAAAAACGTAAAATTTTAATTAAAATAACCAAATTTTAATTCACTTTTTTTTCTAATTTTTTCAAAATCTTCTCCTTCAAATATATTAGTGCAATTAAGCATTTCCGTCATTAAAATTGCTTTGGTTTATTTTAAAAAAACATTTCATCCCACAAACATTTTTTTTTAATTTTTTCTGACTTTTAAAGGATTAAATATTTTTTAAGAGAGATTAAAATTACAAATAGAAAATATTTTCTTTTAAAAAATATTTTTTAAATTTAACTAAAAGTTGTTTGAATATTCAGAAACCTTGTAATTATAAAGAATAAATTTTTTTTTAATTTTTTAACAAAACAAGTTGACATTTAAATAAATTTTATGATTCATTTCTCTTTAGAATTTAATTTAAAAAATATTAAAAAAATATTTTTTGTTTAAACTTCGCTTTAATTTAAGCGCTTTATTGGTTGCGTGTCTACGCACACTTTGGTTTATTCGAGCAATTATAAAATTGCAAAATTTTAATTTTGAGACGTGAAATTTTGCAAAGATATCTTTCATATTGTCATTTAACTTTGTTTAAAATTTAAAAATTTTTTGTTTTGTATTTCGTTCATTATTATCGAAAGAACGAAGAAAATCGGTACTTTTTAAAGAAAATTCTGACATTTTCGACCAGAATTTTCTGATTTTGGTACCTAAAATTCTGATCTTTTGAGAATTGTTAGATAACACAATTTAGCATAACTCTGCCAAATTTCACGGTCTTGTATGAATTTTGGCGATTTTACAAGCGTTCACGCCAAGTCCACTTCGCGTCGAAACTGCTTAGAATTTCATTCTCGCAGAAATTTTTTTCTTTAAAAATTTTTCCTTTTTCTTTTAATCTACATTTGGTTCTTTTATTTAGTATTTTTTAAATTTACCTCCTTTTAATAATTTTGTTTCAATTGTTTTTTTTTCACGTCATGGATGTTTTAATTTAATTGGATATTTAAATACTTTCAAAATTAGTTCCATAAATTTTAGGAATAAATTCCAAGTAATTTTTTTAAAATACATATTGCTATTTTAATTTTTTAAATAAATCCTTTTTAATTGTTTAAGGAAGTTCTCAAAAATAAATTTTTTATAATTTACCTATAATTCATACTTGGATATATCTACATATATCCATAATTATAAAATAATGGGACACACCCAAAAGGGCGCGCGGCCATAACGGCGCAAAGCCATAACTTGCTTCAAGATTTCCCAATCTTACCAAATTTAGTATTAATATATCGTTACCCTAAACCGAGATACTGAGACCCCGAAAATCAACGTAAAACGGAGGTAAGGCTCTTTTAAAAAATTTTTCGACCCCTTATCGATTACTATAAATTTTGATTTTGGGCTCATTCGAAAGCCCTTAAAATTTGCTACAAGTCGTTAATAAATTTATTTTTCAGAAAGAATTTTAAAGGGAGATGCAGGCATTTAAACTTCGGAAGCGACATTAAGGGGAATTTTATGGGGCATTTAGGCGTTTTTTCTGGATCAGAAGTTTAAATGCCTGTATCTCTCTTTACATTTTTTTTCTGGAGAATAAGATTGATGCTGTCTTGTAGCAAATTTCAAGGGCTTTCTAATGAGCCCAAAATCTAAATTTACAGTAATCCATAAGTGGTCGAAAATATTTTTTAAAGTTGAAAAACCACATTTTACGTTGATTTCCGAGGTATAAGTATCTCGGCTTAGGGTAAAGATATTGACCTACTTTCTTTTTATTTTTTTATTATATCAATATATGAGCTTACTGGAATTTTTGTAGATTTTTCCTATTTTTGGAAATAACTTTTTTGGAAAGTGGACGTATAATTTTGCGTAGGCCGAAAACACAAATTTTGGTCTAAAAATTTTTTAAATAAAAATTTTGCCTAAAATCCATACTCATCTTGTTAGTTATTCACTAAAAGGGGTGTATTTAAATTTTCAGAAAATTCGGACCAATACAAATGAAAAAATTTCAAAAAATGAGGTGGACGTATAATTTTGCGTCGCAGTGTATTGCTATTTTAATTTTTTAAATAAATCCTTTTTAATTGTTTAAGGAAGTTCTCAAAAATAAATTTTTTATAATTTACCTATAATTCATACTTGGATATATCTACATATATCCATAATTATAAAATAATGGGACACACCCAAAAGGGCGCGCGGCCATAACGGCGCAAAGCCATAACTTGCTTCAAGATTTCCCAATCTTACCAAATTTAGTATTAAAAGATTCCTCTCATCGAGCTAAGGAGAATGGTATCAAAATTGATAAGGGTCAGAAATTTTCAAGCAAGTTATGGCTTTGCGCCGTTATAGCCGCGCGCCGTTTTGGGCTGTACCCTAAAATAATGACTCTATAATTTACCCTCTATTTAGTCTAATGCTGATTTTAAATAAAAAACTTCCAAATTTTTTTTTAATTTTTCGATTTCCGACACACCTTCGACTGTTCTAACCCACTTCTGACTTATACATAGTCATTTCTAAAAAGGATTTCTACAAAAAATTTAATTGGTACTCCCCCATTAAGCTGCCATTCCCTTGGGAAGTATATATGTTTCTAATGGGAGTTTGCATCATTTTTAATTTTTGAATTTTATTCTAGTTCATTCAGGTTAAATATAACCGAGAAAATTTTTTTCAAAAGAAACATTAATTATCGAATTTAAAATAAATAAATTTGTGCCTGCTAGACAAACTAAATAAATTATTTTACTAAAATTATTTTTTGAATTTATTTACTAATTTTGGAAGATTTTTTTTCTATTTCCTTTTTTTATTTTTATTTTAACACCTTTACCTACCTATTACACCCTCCCTTTTATTTTTTTTTATAAAAATTTATTTTGAGAAAATTCCCATAAAAATTAATAGTATTTAGTAAATTTTCTAGCTAGTTTAATGAGAAATTAAATTTACATAATTAATTCTAATTTAATTAATAAATAAGAACAAATTTTAAAAATCAAATTTTAATAAATATTTAAATCAGACATTTATTTAAATAATTTTTATTAATTTTTAATTTTATTTTAAATTCCTTTTTTAAATTAAAAAATTGTTAAATCATCTGTCTAATAATTTAATGAATTTAATTTTTTTTTTGCAATTAAAAAAAAATTTTTTTTAATTATTTTAATCAAACATTTAAAAATTTTTGTTTAATTTATATTTAGAAATTATTATAAACCTTTAAAATTATTTTTGGGTAAAGTTTTCAGCTTAAATAAATTTCCAACAAATTGCACAAAAAATATTAAAAAATAAGGGTTGTCTGTTCGGAACCGAGCAGAAGAACTGAGGATTTTTCTGTTCGGTTTTTCGGTGTTCTTCTGAAAATAGAGAATTTCTTGCTTTATGGCCTTTTTAAATTCCAAAAATTGGACAAAATTTCTATCTCATAAAACAAATTACAATTTTCGTGTTGGTGCTGGACATCGGAAGATTTTCCAAATACCCCCAATCCTACCATAGAGATATCGTTACGAGATTAGCGATTCCTTAAAAATTATCTGATATCCAGAACCGCACCCATAATTAATTATTATTGAGAGAGCCTCTCCTTTGCCATCATTTCCTCCTGTCTTTTAAATTTAAATTTCATCTAGCCCAGAAAAAAAATAATTGGAAATTGTGTATTTCGAAAAAAATCGCGAATTCCCGGTAATTTCTTGATATGCCTCATTCGTCATCGAAAGAGATAGACAGAAAAATATTTTGTAGGAAAATAAATAAAATATCTTAAAAATTTAAATAATTCTTTCTATTTTTTAGTTAATTTTTAATTAAAAAATTTTCCCCAAAAAAATGGTTGTAACACAAATTAAACCAACAACACAAACAACATCCCCTTCTTCTTCCAAAAATTCAACAGAAGAAAATATTATTTCACCTCCAGAACATTTATTTAGTGATTATATTGAAATTGTTTATTTAGGCTCAGTTATTTTAACTGGATTAACTTTAAATTTTTGTGTTTTGAAACGTTTACTTATTGAAAAGAAAATGACTGAACGTGGGGGAAGACCTAAGGTAATTAAAAAAATTTTTTAGTTTGGAAAAAATTTTTTAACTTTTCGCCCGCAAAATTCTTTCACAAATTAGGCTTAATATTTTAGCTAGAAAGGCTTTTATGTAAATTTAAAAAGAGTAATATGTATGATTAAAAAATTGGGGAAAGGCCTAAGGTTATAAGTTTATGGGCTATTAGAGATGGGTGTTAATGAGAGATTTTTAAAAATATGAAAATTTTTAGTCGTCTATTAAATAAATTAAATTTTTGGCAATGGTTTTGAATTATGAATTTGAATTTTTTGAATTTTGAATGCATTGGAAAATTTATGATTTGGGTTATAACTAGAGATCGGACGGAGTGTTGTACGAGATTTCCTGGAAAATTCGATCTCAATGAACAGATTTTGTTTGAGAGATCGTCTTGGTCCGATCTCTTGGGAAAATTGGGGAAATCTATGCCTGGGCCATCCCTGGGGGTTAATATCTAATATTTTCTTACATTAAAAAAAATTTTTTTTCTAATTTTTAACATTAGAATGGCTTTATTCTACTCAAATTGAATTTAAATATAAGCGATTTATTAATTTTATTAATTCACGCACTTGGCAAACTTGGTTGGTTAATAACTTATGAATGGAAGGGGGGAGAGTGTTTGTGCAGAATATTTAATTTTCTTTCAATGTTTACCCTTTATTTGTCTTCAAATATTGTTATTTGTATTGCTCTAGATAGATTAACTACTGTTTTGAATGCACAAAAATTAAATATGGGACAACAAAAGGTTGGAAGATTGGAAAAAATATTTTTTAAGCTCCCATGGCTTTGAGAATGAACTGTGAAAAATACTCGTTTCCGCCTCATTTCTGAATAACGATAATTATTATTAAGGAACTAATAGACAAACTAACTTACCTTTTTTCATTATTGCCAGGACTTAATTAACTAGAGACCGAACTGGGAGTGTCGCACGAGAATCGAGACCTCGAAAAATTCTCGATCTCGATAACCGAGATTTTCGTCGAGATCTGATCCCGGTCCGTGCTTTAATATGAACCATAAGCGAGATTGATAGGAGATTTTTACAGAAGAAAATTCAAATTTTATTTTGGGTAAAAATTTTGGTATTTTTTGATTTTATTAGAAGAAAAAAGTAGCTACATAGATCGAAAATTTTATACACAAAGTTTAAACACAAAGTTAAAATAATTTTTTAAATTATTTTTTAGCTAAATTTGGTTAGATTAATGCTCATTTTTGCTTGGTTATTTTCTATTTTATTTAGCCTTCCACAGGTTTTTTTGAAAAAACTTTTCTGTTCTCTAATTTTATTTTTTAGCTTTTTGTATGGACAACTTACAACCCTTTTAGAAATTCACAATCGCAGGGATGGGTGCAATGCACTGATGTAAACAAATAAATAAATTTAAAAAATAAATTTTTTTGAAGAGAAAAATAAAAAAAATTTTTTTAGAAAATTTTTGAAAAATTTTTGAAAAAATTTTTGAAGAATTTTTGAAATCCCTAAAAATTTTTGAAATTTTTTTTTTGAAAATTTCTTAAAATTTTTTAAAAAATTTTGTTAAATTTTCTTTTAATAAAAATAATTAATTTGATAGATATGGAGTATTGACCGCTATGAGCGTTATCTACTAGAACAACATCAACCCAATACAAATATTTTACAAAAAAATAATTCAAATTTGGAAAAGTTTGTGCTTAGTCCTTTAATTCAGAATGGTTATGAATTAATACATTTGGTGGGAATTTTAATAGAAATATTTAAATAAAATAAAATTATTTTAAAGTTTCTGGTTTTTTATGGTCCCCTAATTGTTTTAATTATTTGTTATGCTTTAATATCAACAAGACTTATTCGCTTTGCAGCCAACAATCCGAGAAATATTGCAAAGGTGAAAAAATTAAAAATAAAATAAATTTTTAAATAAATAAGTATGGGGTTTCTAACCTGATTTTAGTGTTAATTAAAGCCTTTTCTCTTTAATATTTGAGGGTTATAGTTTATGCTATATAGTATAATATTTGAGGTCCCATTCGTTTTAAACAAACGGTAAATCAGAAAAATCTAACTATGCGTCAGCCAGCCTAGATTGACTTTAACTTTTTAAGCATTGATCCTATTAAAGTACTAAATATTATTCAAGTTCTCGATAAACTGTTAAAATATTCAAGAGTAAAAAATTTGGAGAGTTTGCTGTCGCTTAATCGGCCCCTTTATGCAAATGATTTAGGCGAGGCTAAATAATTTTTGGATTTTTAAAGGCTAAGATCCTCCAAACTATTTTTTGGTCAATTAATCCCTTTAACAAATAAATTATTGAAAAAAATTTTCACAGAAAATTATTTTCAAAAAATTCTTTCAGACCCCACAGTCAACAGCCCAACAAAATTGTTCTGTCACCAACAACGAAATAAACAATCGAAAAAATGGTTGGAAGCGTCGTTGTAGTAAACGTGCTTCTGTCAAAAGTTTCCCTTCAGTTAGATTATATTGTCAAATAAATGATAGTAAAGATTGTATTCATCAACCAGTATTATCCCCTACACCAGAAAAATCATCTTTTATAAATGAAAATGATTGTGAAATTGATAAAAATAATATGAGAAGTAGTGAAGGTAGAGGAACATAAATTCTTATTTTTGGGTTCCTTTTGTTCTGTTAAAGAATGTAAGCAAAAATAAATTTTTAAGAGAGTGTCCTCGAAATCCTTTAATTTCAGTTTAACTAGAATTATAATTGGATTAGGATTGGTTTTAATTATTGAAAATATTTCTAGGTTAATGAAAGACCCGGTATCCGTAATTTAAGAAACATAAATTTAGAGATTTTGACTTTGATTCTGGAAAAGACAAATTCTGTTTATTATGTAGAAATTGACTGAACTATTTCCTGTCTCCTTTTTAATTTATAGATCTTTCAAAAATTTTTTTGATTCGGGAACTTATTTAAAAGGGATAAGGACTCATCTAGTTCTTCTACCAACAAAGCTTTTATTTTATAAAATTTTTTCCCTTTAGATTTACCACAAACTACTTCTCCAATTCCTCCTCTCAACGGATCAGTTTCTCCGAATAATAAAAATTATATAAGAAGATCTAGCCGTTTATGTAATTGTAGAAGTTCAATTTCCACAAATTCTTCCTCCAATTTTATCCATTTAATACCTTCTAAACAACAAAATCAAGTTGAAATTGATCAAGAAAATTTTTCTTCAGCAAAAAGGATTTTTGCTAGATTGAGAAATTCTTTTACTTTAAGAGTAAGTTTTTCTAAAAAAATTTTTATTTGTAATTATTTGGGGTTGTTTGGAGCAGGAAAAGAAGGTCTTTAAAATTCAGAAACATCGATTTCTTTCAGAAAAGTTGTAGTTAAAAACTCGTAAAAAATTTTTTATTTCAACATCAAAACTCTTAACATTTTCGTCCATAATTTTTTAAATAAAATTTCATAAATTATAAAAATATTTGGGGTATCAGATACACTAATTTAGAACATTTTTGCCAAATTTTATCAATTTATCTTCTCATTTGACATTTTTACAAGGCGGTGCCCAATCTTCATCTCACTCTCTTATTCTCATTTATTTTTTCAGTTTTCCAAAAGCCATCGTTTACTTGTTCCAAATAATATTCCTTTAAATTGTTCTGGAGAAAGTTGGGAAGATGCCAGAATTGGGGAGGAAGAAAGTTTTGACGTTGAAAAGGCAGAAAATGAAAAAAGAAATAAATCACCAAATATATGTGAAGGTACTTATTAAAATATTTTTTTCTTTCAAGTTAAAAAAATAAATTTAATTAAGTTTAACATCCAAAAAAATTTAATTTTAAAATAAATCTTTGGAAAAATGTCAAAATTAATTTTTATTAATTTTTGATTTTCTGTTCCTTCTCTTTTTGTTTTCAGTAAAAATATTCTTCTATTTTAACATCCAGAAATTTTTATTTTGACTTTTCTTATAATAATTAAATTTCTCAGTGTCTATTTTGTACGATAGTTTTTTTACTTTAAAAATAAAAAATTTTTTTTTATTTTTCAAATTTTTTAACATAATGTCAAGAATTCCAAAAGGAAATTTTTTTTAATTGCGCACTTGTCTATTTATTACTAAAATCTATTTTTATTATTTTTTTAAAAATCTTTTTAAAAATCCTTTCAACCTTTTATTTCCTTCTCTTTTTAAAACTCTTTTCCCTTCCCAGTTACGTATTTTTCAATATTTTAAAATTTCAATTCTTTTAGTTTTTTTAATAAAAATATATTTTTTTTAATAACAATAAGCTTCTTTCTTATCTTTTTCTTCCTCTTTTGACCTTTATTTTTTTTAATTTTCTTTTAAAAATTATTAAATTTATATATTGGAAGTAAAATTTATTTCAGAAGAATGACGACAATACATAAAAAAATATTTTATTTTTTTAAAAATAATCCTAAAAATATTTATTATTTTCCTAAAATATTTTCTCTTCTTTAGACGCTTATCTTTATTCCTCAAATGTTTTTACTGAAATAATCAAAGAATTTATTCTCTCAAAGATTTTAAGATCAGACTTGCTTAATTATTTTCCATTCAATTAAATCGTCATTAAATCTTTCCCATATCAAATTATTTTTAAATTTTTTTGAAATCGTCTTTAAAATATTTATCATATCCTTATTTTAAAATATATTTTTTGGACTTAAAAAATCCCAAAAAATTTTTCCGACGATTTATTTGGATCTTTAGGCAAACTTATTTTACTGTAATTAAATCGCGTTTTTAATTTTCCAAAGATTTATTTTTAACTCGGAACTTAGGACAGATTAAAAGACAATTTAAAACACAAAAAAACACAAAAACAAAATCCTCCCAGAATTTACAGGTTATCGCCCTCTCTCCGCCTCCTTAGGCCACTACAACCCTCGTTACCGTCAAAAACGTTCTGGAAGTAACGGAGTAGGAGGGATATGTTCAGCACTTAAAAAGCACCAACAAAACCATCAAAATTCTTCAGAATTACCTTCTTCCAAAAATCGTTCTTCTTCAATTCGTTCTTCCTCAGTTTCAACAATTGGGGGAGGATGTAAAGGGACTTCTTCCTCCTCCCTACCTTTGTGGAGAAGACATTTAAAAAGCAGAGCTTTCCGTGCAACACTTTTAGTTATTTTAGCTCATGTATTGCTGTGGTCCCCCTATAATTTCTATGCTTTAATGAAGCATTGTAATGAAAGAATTTACGAACAATTAAGTGAACAGGCCAATGTTTTGAAAGATTTACAATTTTTAATTGTGTTAATTAATCCTTTTCTTTATGGATTTGGAAGAAGAATTCAGGGGAAAGAAGGAAATACTGGGAAAGATACAAACAATAATAATCAAAATAATCATCAAAATACACAAAATTCTTAAATCTCTAAATTTTATTAGGTGCAAATAAAAATAAAAAGTAGACTCGGATTAAATTCCCTAAGGGTTATATTAGGGCCTCCTATTAAAAATTATGGATTCTGAAAATTTTTCGGATAACTGGAACCAAGGTTTAGGGATATTCTTACTCTTTTCGGTAACTAGAATCTGGTGTTTTGAATGGAGTCGAATATATTTTTATTTTTTTTAAAATTCTTGTTGTTTTTGTAAACTATTATTTTTTGTATATTTATTTTAAAAATTTAATAAATGTAAAGTCTATAATAATTTTGTAATTTTTAATTAACTCCAATTTATTTCTTTTAGAATAATATCTAGGGTAATGAATTAAATATTTCTCCCCTTTCACCCTTTTCTAATTTATAATCGTTTCTAATTAATAACTTTTAGTTTTTTCCCGATACATGAATCAGTAAAGTCCATCCAAGATAATAACATCTCTAAATCTCTCAAATTGCGGATAAGAACAATCCCACCACCGACTGATCGTTTTCATGTTTTGCCTTCTTTGTTGTACCGGAAGGAAGTTAACCGACCCTTACTGATCTCGTTTCATTCTTCAACCGTTTAATATCGGATTATTCAATATTTCTCATCCCATTTTCATCCTTCCTTTTAAATAAAATAATTTATTTAAAAAATTAAATTAACACTTAAATAGAATTTTACACTTTTTCTTTCTAAAAATTAATAAAAAAAGATTAACAAAAAATATACTCATAGATATTATTTCATGGTATTAAATTTCCTTTTTTAAATTAAAAAACCTTTTCAATTAATTTCCGTCCTTTTTCTTTATTTTTAAAATTTTTTTCATTAAAAACTTTAAGAACTTAATCCTTTTTTCTAAAGGAAATTAAAAAAAAAGTTTTTTTATTCGTCACCAAAACCTTTTTAAAAAAAACCTCACCAAAACTATTAATTAAAAATAAAATATACTCAATTAAATAAAATAAATACAAGTCCTTTTTCTTTATAAAATCGAGTCCAATTCTTAGAAATTGAAGGAATTATTTAATTACATATTTAGTTTTTTGCTAAACTTAATAATTATATTTTTGGCTAAAAGGACTTGTATTTATTAAAAAAATTTGCGGACAAAAACACCTGCATATAAATTTTAAGGTTTCGTTTAAGGTTTTTCCAATTTTTTTACTCAATGTAAACCAGAGATGGATCGGAACAGTCAGAGGTGTCGGAAATCGGAAGAGCCGGAAATCGGAACTGGCTCAAGAGTCGGAACTCGGAAATCGGAAATCAGAATTTTTTTTCGGAAATCGGAAGTCGGAAATCGGAATTCCGATCCACCTCTGATGTAAACTAGCATTTAAGTATACTAATGCCCTATAGAAAAATGCCCTATACATATATTCGAAATAAATAAAGTTTTGAACTCATATTCGGACTCAGCATACTCGATTACCTACTCGAAAAAAGCACTTAGGTATTCCTATTTTTTGAGAGGATGAAAAAATGAGAAAAAGTCATACAAACCGAAATTTTAATGAAAATCCAATTTATTTTCTAATTATTTTACTAAATTAACTAAATTTTTTTTTTATTTTTTATTTTCAATTAACAAGAAAAAATCTCAAAGGCTTTACAAGTTAAAACTTCAACTTGAAAATTTTTTATCAAATTAATGCAAATTTTGCATTCATTTAAATTAATAAAAAATTTTTGATTTTTATTTAATACAGAAAATTTAAAATTTAAGAAAAACGAGTAATCAGTTTTAAGCATTTCTTAAAAAATAATTCCTTAACCGAATCGGTTACATTGCATATTTTCGCGTCCATTCTCGAGCCGTATTATAATATGCATGTTTGCTGTTAACTTCGCCTAACATAGAGCAAATTGATATCAGAACTGAAAATGATTTTTAAGACATATGTAATATTTGATGGATATTAATATTCGTAAGGAAAATTGACTTTCACTTATAGCCTTCGTTTTTTGGCGAAAGGCAAAATTTTTACATACAATTTTTTTACTTATCACAAGGCTGGAATATATAGAGAGAGGTACTTATTTAGTTTCCCTCCTACAGTCAATTTTTTCGTTAAATATGTAAAAAATGGTCAGCCTGTAAAAAAGTTTGTAGAACTCGTCGAGCTGTGTCGAATGACACCAAAATCAAAAAATCCGACTTAATTTGACCGAGATACAGACCCCTGAAACTTGAAAAACCATAGGGGCGAAAAATCATAGAGGCGAAAGTTGGAAACTCCTGATATACATCCACGCGAAAAACCACGGAACTTATATTGTTTAAGGGCGCTTTTTTTAACCACGCCCCTTTTTCCTTTCACATGTCAATCAACCACACTACGTACAGAATGGTCATCTTTTCCTCCCATTACTTTTCACTTTCTCAATCAAAAAAATAACTTTTTTATGCAACAATTATCGATAGTGTAAATTAAGCTAAATAAAGTATCAAATCAAGTATTAATTGGGTAGATTTCTCTTATTTGGAAAAAAAAAATTTTTTTTTCTTATATTATATAACCAAAATAAATTTTAAAATAAAAAAATATGCATAATCTCAATTGATTAATTTGTAAGATGGAAAAGGAGTAAAAAAATAATGATAGAAAAGGAAAGAATACAGGCTGACCATTCTGCACGTAGTGTGGTTGATTGACATGTGAAAGGAAAAAGGGGCGTGGTTAAAAAAAGCGCCCTTAAACAATATAAGTTCCAAAACCACTCCCGACCCTATTATAAGTGACATGTTCGAGGTATCCGTAAATCTTCGATTCGGATGTCCAGTATTCCTTTCAAGTTTCCCTTTCAAAATTACCTTTAGAAATAGTCAAAGCTGGCGACCACTTGCTAGTAAGAATATCCAAGCACATAGTACCAAGCTCGCTGTTAACATATGGTGCGTAAATTTTTGTTGTGAACCTAACTTGTGGCGGTTTAAATGGATAGTCATTTGGAAATTTAATATTTAAGAAGATCACCCCTCCCTGATATGCCGAATTTGGAGGTCCAGTAATTGTAGCTTGCCAATTAAAAAGATCTCCATTGATAGGCCCTGCACTGCACAAAGCTGGTGGTTCAAGATTAAAGTCTAGAAGCTCCTAAAAAGAATATAAAATATTTTATACTGCTCCAATTTCATTATTTTCAAATCTTATCCTTTTCTTTATCGAAATAATTTTGATAATTTTGCTCCTTTTATTGGGGCGTCCTTTATATCCCCCCCCCTGAGCTTTTCCCCGTGCACAAAAACTAATCTGAGATCCTTATATTTTCCACCAAATCTACATATAAACTAACTTTCTGGATTCGTTTAAGCGCCATTAGATGAAAAATTAGGTAATTTGTTAAGTTGTAAAAGAAATTTTCAAATCTAAAATTTTATTAAAAATTAAAATTTTAAGGGAAATTTTGAAAAAAAATCTGAGAAACAATTAAAGCCATTAAATATAAGTAGCCGTACTTGTTACGCTCGTACCTCGAACTTGGTACAGGTACGAGCAAATTTAAAATTTCCAAGGATCGAGAAGTAGGAAACCATTGTAGTAACCTTTAATTAAGTTTACTAGTCTACATATTCATTTAAAATTACGAATAAAAATAAATAAAATATATTTCTAGGTCAACCTTTAAAGACTTTTTATGTCTAGAAAATAAAGAAAATAAAAAATAATTGACCTTCTTTCCGTGATAAAGTTCATTTTTTCTTTTTTAGGCAAAATAATATTTCAAATTCAAAAGTTTTTTGCCTAAATTTGCTTTTATTGTCTTATATTCTGGGTCAATTTTAACTTATAAAAACGAAACCAAATCAGGCTCGACCAAATCAGGATCTTAATTTAACTTAAACTTTAATAGTTCCAGATAAACTTTTTTTTTAAATATTAATATTAAAATAAATTTAAATAATTTTAAATACCAATTTTAATTTTTTAAGATATCAATTTTATTTTTAAATTTTATTTTTTACATCTCTTTAACATTTACTTGTTTTAAACTTAGGGGCCATTTACAACAGAGGTACGACTGTTTTAAACTTATATGATTCACTCCGGTACTTCATGGATAGCTGCCACCTATTCTGAGTTTCAGTATTTTTCTTGAGATGTACAAAATGGTCAGACTTTCTTCCTTTCTCACTTTTTTCTCTATTAAGAAGAAAAAAGTCTGACCATTATGTACATTTTAAGAAAAACTTCGAGACTAAAAATGGGGGGGGGGGGTAGGGCTATCCATAAAGTATGTCCATTCTATTTTTTTAAAATATCAATTTTATTTTTAAATTAAATAGTTTATCTATTTCCACTATTATGTAAGTTTATTGTCCGCAAGATTCCAATCCGCAAATTCCACATCACTCATTTTTTCCAAGTTTTTTAAAAAATACAAAATTTATTTTTAGAATTAAATAATCCAAAAATATCACAAAATAATTATTTTAGAAAATTTATTTTTTTAATTTTTAAAGTTTAACAATGTGTGTGTTCCTTTTAGCGCTTCATTTTCCTCTTAAGAATAATTTATTTGATAGCAATTAGCAGAAGAAAGTAGGAAATCTTTTGAAAATTCTTGTTATTTATTTTTTTTCTTTCAAAAAAATTTTTTGACAGTTTTTTGTTTATTTTTTTGCTTTTATTTTTTTCACCTTCCTTTAATAATTTAGCCAATTTATAGGCCAAAAATGATGATCATTGGAATTTTTGTGTTTTGCTTTTTAATATTTGGCAAAAGCTAAAATTAAATTACTAGCTACGTATTATTAAAAATTATTTTTTTAAAAATTATTTTTAATGTATTAATTTTTTTAAATGTTAATCTTAAAATGTTAAATAAAATATAATATTCTGTAAAATATTTTCTAAAAATTATTTTAAAATATCTTTAAAAAATAAAAAAAGAAAATTTTTTTTTTAAAAAAGAAAATTTTCAGCTGGCTTCCAGTAAATACTTAAGAGCCTCCTTCACTTTTTTACTTCCATTTTCGTGAGATATCCACATCTTTCTAGGCAATTCTAGACTGAATTAATTTTCTGGCTTTTTTAATATTTCTTAAAAGGCTTGCAGTCAATATAATAATCTCCGAGACATCTGCAAATATCAGCATTTTTAATAAGTAGTGGATATACCAAAACTTATCTTGAAATTGAAAAATTAATTAATATCCGAATATTTGCAGATAATCTTAATTATTTAAACTTGCAATTCGGTTAATTTTATAATGCCTCGATAATTTAGGGACATATGAACATAACAATAGATTTAAAATCTCCAAAATCGTTCAGATGTTTCTGGCGTATCACAATCAGGATGGGGTTTTATTTCCACCTTCCAAGATTCTCAGATTTCCTTTGCACAAAAAATTTATTAAAAAAGTTTTTTTTTATTTTTAATTTAAAAAAATTCCAAAATTAATAATTAATCGACACCAAACCAAAAATATTTTGCACATGTTTTTCTCTATTTTTGTAACAAATTTACTTGCAGCATTACATAATTTAAAAATAAAAAATAAAAAAAATTTTTTTTTTAATTTTCTTCCCACACAATAATATTTTTATTTATTTTTAAATTAATCTCCATTAGACTAATTGGAATATACAAAAAAATAAAGCTTAATAGCCCACACATAATTTATTAAAAAAATGTGTTTTTTTTGTTCTTTTCCCACAATTTCTGCCCCATTTCTTTCTGTTAAAAAAATTTTTTTTTTCAATTCTTTTCAAATATCGTCCACTAAATATTTTAAAAGAAAATAAATAGACTGTGTAAATTTCGCACTTTAAGGAAGCTAAAAAATATTTTGTCCAAAAAAATTTCTTTTTCTTTTGTTAAAGAAATGCTACAAATTTATGTTAATTAAATTTAAATATCCAGACATTTCCTAAAAATAGAAAATTTTGAGAAAAAAAATTTTGAGGTATTGTTCTTCGTACTCTTTGCGGATTTTTCTAAAACTTCGCAGATTATTTTATAGACTCTCTTATCTTTTTGCGGACATTTTTTTGCAGACTTTTTTAAAAGAATTTCTTGCGGACATATTTTGCGGACGTTTTTTACAGACTTATTTTTGCGGAAAAAAAAGAAAAAATTTCCCTATCTTTTCTCGTCTTCCTGCCATTCAATCTACAAATAAGGATTAATTTAGAGTAAAAAACCTAAAAATAAAAGAAAACGTCATATTATCTTAAAAATGATAATATAAAAAACGGAAAAGTCCGCAAAAAAGTCTCCTCATAGATAATGCTTACTTTATGTGTCAAGATTTAAATAAAAAAGGATGCAAGAAGGTACTGTTAAAAAGCAACCTTAAAAGTTAAATAAAATTTTTTTTTTAATTTCTAAAAACCTTAAATTAATCCTCTTTTTAATTCCACTTTTACAGCTTAAAATTAAAATGGGGATGGTTATTGATGCTTATATCCATTTCCGTTTTCATTCCCTTAACACTTTTTTTTCTATTTTTGCATTCAAAAATTAATATGTATTATTTATGCTAAAATTATCTTATCAATTAATTTATTCATATTTTTTTAACGTCTTTTCGACTCTTAATTTATTTCTTCCTTTTTTAGTATTGTGGGGGTGAGAGTATTTGGACGTGGGAACGTAGGAACGCGCGCTTATAAAATTAACGTGTAACGATTACTTAGAGCTTCTAGATTTTGTGTAGATATCCATCACAGTCACAGTTATAATTCCTATAAATTTCAGAATTTTCTGATTTTTATTTCAGAATTTATGGCCAGAAAAGTACAAAAATGGGCATTTTTTAAAGAAAAATCGATAGTTTTGACCATAACTTCACAAATACTTGACCAAAAATTCTGAAATTTTTAATTCTATGAAAAGACGCAATTTAGAATGTTTCTGCAAAATTTCAGAATTTTAGGCCTATATTTGACTATATTATAAACAAACGCCAAAACGTATCCGCGCCCAGTCAACCCTTAATTTTCCATATTTTCTCTAATTTACCCTAAATTTCTCTTACCTTTTTTGAAATTTTTTTACTAAAAATGATAAAATAGTATTTTTCAATATAATTTACATAAAAATATACAAATATGGAAATAAATTTTATATCCTTTTGTTTTATAAAAATAAAATTCTATTTTTATTTTTTTTTAAATATTTAATTTTTAATTAATTATTTATGTAGGAAAATTTAAAAAAAATTATTTTTATTTATTAAAAAATGCCGGAAATTTTAAATTGCGAGAGAGAATATTTACAATGTTTTTTTAAAACATAAAAAATTTTTTGAAAGAAAATTTTATTTTTATGTTGAGAAGGGAAGATGCAGCTTGCTAGCATTTAAAACGCTTATTTGTTAGGGAAGGGTTTAAATGCAAAAAAGGAAAAAGGCATTTCGTATTTCGCTTTTTATTTTTAGATTTCGCCCGGCCCTGTTACACACCCCGACTTTTCTGGATGGAAAGGTTTCGGTGTCAGATTTTAGGGGCGGGGTTAGAAGGGGTCTGCGTACATCCCCTAACTTGGGTATTTTAACTGGATGTTGCTAATTTCGTTTTTCGACTTTTTGCCTATTTTCATCTTTTTTAGTTTTTGGCTTTCGTTTACTGTATTTTGTTTTTTAAAATCTACTTTGGCAAATCAAATTTAAAAATTAAATTTTTGTAAATATTTCTGTTCCCGATATAGACATTTAAGTAATATTTTTTTAAATTTATTAAAAAAAATAAATATTTTTGTGTTTTGATTAAAATACCTATTTTTGTATTTTCTTCAAAACACTACAAATTTTACAACAAAAATTTTAAAATTAAAAAAAAATTCTAATTTTAATTTTAAATATTTACGTGTCTAATTTTTAAAAATTATTTTTAGAATTTTATTGTTGAATTTTTTATTCTGTTACAAAAAAATTTTTTTAACCTCCATATTTTATTTTAAAAATGCTTAAAAAATAAATTCATTTAAATTTATTTTTTGACAAAAAATTAGAGAAAAATAGAGAAAAAAATAGAGAAAATTAAATCCATTATCTCATATAATCTTTCACTTAATTTTTGAATAAAAATTATAAAAATAATCCCGGTTAATTTTGGTTCATTTTTGGAATTAAATCCTTGATTTCTCCCTTATTCGAATTTTTTAAAAACTATCTCTTTTGGTGATCTCGGGAGGGGGATTTTGTTAATCTCTACTTCTTGGTCACTATGTAATTTTAAATATTTTTTTACTTTATTTTTTTAACATTTTCTTTTAATCAAAAACAAATTTTCAAAAACAGAGAAACCCCTCAAAAATTCTCTGGAATAATTTTTTTATTAAAAAAGTTGTTTATCAACAATTTTTTTTACTTATTTGCACTTTAAAAAATATTTTTTTAATTTGTTGCATTTTGCGTCAATGAAAGAAACCTTTTTTAAATTTATTTTTCTTTTAATTTTTATTTATTAATTTTTTTTCAAGCTTTTCACTATTATTTATTAATAAAGTTAGCTTAAAAAAGCTTTTAAAATTAGTCGCGAATTGAGAAAAAAAATTATTTAAAGTTTGTTAATATTAAAAAAAGCCTGGCAATATCATAGATCTGAAGCCTTCTAAACTAAAAATAATTAAAGAATTGTAACATTTATAAATAAAATTTTAATTATATTCTTTTAATATATTATATGTTTATTTTGAGCCTATTCACGACCAGTTATTAAGCTTTCCGATTTTTAATATCTCCATTTTTGCGAATTTTTAAGTTAAATTAATGGTTTCCGATTTTTAGCTTTAAAACATGTCCCTGATGTTTGAAAAAATTTTTAAAAATTTTTCTTTCGTTGTTATTGCAAAATTAAAAAAAATTTTCTAAACTTTTTTTTTAAATTTTAAAGAATTAAATTCTAATATTTAATTAAAAATTAAATGACAAAAAATTAAAAAATTATTTTCCTCATTTTTTTAAAATTACTTCAAAAGTGTACATATGTATGAACTTCCAAGTTTAAAATTTAATTATTAAATGTTTTATAAATTAAAAATACGTAAAATCTATAAAATTTTATTTTTACAAAATTTTATTTTTTATTTTAATTGGTTTCCGTTGATTAAAAAAATTTTTTTATCCAAAAAGGAAGACTATAATTAAAATATAATAATTATTATTTTTAAAATTATCATTTTTTAGAGAATTTTATTCAAAATTTTAAATTGTATCATTTTAAAAAAATTTTTAAAAAATTATTTCTAAATGCCAAGGAAAAAAAACCGAATAATTTTTTTAATTTAACGGTTAATTAATAGAGGTGGGTTAGAACTTTCGAACAAAAATTTCGATTATCGAGAGTCTGGATTTTTTTTGAAATGTTGATCTCGATATTCTTAAGGAGACATCAATCTCCTAGACCTATACGAAACGTTTTGTTTCTTGTTTCGTTAGTGTAGGTATAATTTCGTTAGTGTAGGTCACCCAATGACGATTAAGCTACGGTCATTATCAGTGATACTGTTGACTAAAAAAATAGAATTTTCGATTTTTAAGATCTCTGTCTAGTATATCTCTTATTAAAAATTTTTTTAAATTTATTTTAATGAAAATTGATTAGATTAAAAATTATTCACATCTCTGCAAATTTTATTTTTTTTCAAAATTTTGTTAAATAATTTAAAAATAATTTTCTTTTAATCTTTTGATTTTTATTTAGTATAAATTTCATTAATTTTTTTTCTTGTTTGGCTTCCTTTTTTAATAAAAAAATTTTTAATTGTTAATTTTAATTATTTTTTTAATTAAAAATAGAGAAGTTAGGAATCATCTTAAAAAATTTTTTAAGAGAGAATGACTTATTATTTGTAAAAAAATTTTTTTTCTATCAAAAAGTCTTCAAAAAAATAATTTAAAATGAATAATAATGACAGCAATATTTTAATAAAATCAGAATTATTAAATGAAGATGAAGAACAAAAATATATTTTTACATCAGATAGACAATTGGTGGATTTTGTGGAAATTGGAACTCTTTCTTTTTTAATTGTTTTTGGGACCCTTTTAAATTTTTTGTCTTTTGCCAGATTAATTCGTTTTTCTCGGTGAGACTTTAAGAGGGCGATTGAAGAAGGTTTTGGAAAAAATAAAATCTCTGATTATTTTCCAGAACAGGGGTATCCAAGGATTTCGAACTAATATTCCCTAGCACAAAGTTTATAATACTTTAATAATTAGGAGTCAATCAAGATTCTGTCCAGATTTTAGGACATTAACCTTCTGCTTTAGGACTTCTTTATTTAGGACCTCTTTACTATAAGACCTCTTTATAGAGATAATAGAGACCTTTTCATAGACTAGAACCTTTATTCCACATAAAGTCTCATTTCGTATTTTTGTCCGTTATATATTGAAGGTTTAAAGGTGAAATTAAGGAAATAAAAAAAACAGTGACAGGTATTTGCGGACGAAAAAAATTACTGTTTGCCGGACATTGGAGTTTTGGATAATAACCACAAATTTTTGAGGTTCTGTTTTATAGACCAAAAATAAAAGATCTATGTTTAACAAATAATTAGTAAATGTTATTCTTTTATTCCTCGCCTCCGTGATAATAGGAAGTGATAGCAGAAATTAACAAATCCTTTTTTCAGAGGTTTTCCTTGTAAAAACTCCAAAGCTTTATTTGCCAGTTCTTTACATATGAATTCCTTTACTCTGCTCAAATTTAATTTGGCAATTACTGATTTTGCTATTTTACTTGTTCACGCACTTGGAAAATTAATTTGGTTGTTGTCTTATCGTTGGTTATTTGGAGATATTGGTTGTAGACTTTATCAGTTTCTCTCTGCTTTTACTTATTATTCAAATTCTAATGTTGTTGTTGCTATTGGTATTGATAGGCTAAAGGTTTTTAAATTTATAAAATTGGCAGAAAAAATTAAAGTATAAGGACTTAATGCCTTATCTACTTCCCCTAACCTGCTTTTTGGTCGCATAAGCAGGAAAGCCTCCTCATGGCTTCATCTCGATATAAGCGACATTCTTTTCGGTACCCTCCATTCTTTCCCATCGTTTCTTTATTAATGAGTGAATTTACTTGAGAACAGATCAACAGTAAAGATTGTTAAAATTTCTAGGTAGTTTATTCAAGCCATGTTCAAGGAAGCAATGGTTCTTCAATCCGTAGGGTACGGCTTTTCTTGGGAATAGCTTGGGCCTTAGCCTTTATTTGTGCATTGCCTCAAATTTTTTTCTGGACAAATTTTGAATTAAGCAAAGGATGGTCCCAATGTACAACAATTTGGCAGGTGTGTGAGGATATTTAAATTATATAATGATAAATTGGTGATAGGGTAGTTAATCAGTAAAGGATAAAAATGAGACGATAATTTAGAGAATTGTCGATCATGACTCTGTCATTTACAATGTTGAGAACCAAAAAATTAAAAAGGACCAGACCTGATAATGGACATTGATTTTGGTATCCCTATCCGTATATTTACGGCGAATACAGACTGATATCCGCAGACATTTTGAACTTATCTGTACCCATGTCCATTAATTAACATGTCCTGAAAAGGACATAAAATAGGATAGATCTATTTAGAAAAACAGTAAGATCGAGAATGACATAGAAAAACAAAGTCCGGAATATTAAGGTTCTATAGTTGATTTTGATTTATTACGCCGTTTAATAACTATTTTCACCCCTTTAAATAATACAAATAATAATTTGAAAAATTTCCTTCTCATTTTAGATAGCCGAACACCATCTTTCCAACAATTCAACTCGCCCAATGTCCAGACATTGGTCTCTCAATAAACAAACACAACTTTATTATGAACTGCTTCACCAAGCTGGAGTTTTTGTCATTCCTTTCATTTCCCTATTTGCTTCCTATTTTTTAATTGTTTTGAGAGTTATACGTTACACTCTAAAACCAAATCAACTATTAGCTAATTGTAATTCCTATTCTTCATTAATTGCCCCAGAAAATTGGAGTGGAGGAAATGACGATATTAACAACAAAAAACGTCAGCTTTCTTTAAGAAAATTTTCAAAGGCTAGTAACGGCCAAATAAAGGGAGAAATGAGGAGAAGTAGCAGCATTAGCACCTGGCAAGTTGTTAATTCTTAATTAGAAATTGATTAGGATACGTCTTGCCGCGAAGCTGATAAAACAAAATTTTGTCAGTCTAGAAACGTGAAATTTTGTTTAGATATCCCAAATAATCTCATCTTTCCTTCACTAAATTTTTAAAATTTTTCCTTCGAGAATTTCAAAGTTATGACCGACAATGTTGATTAAATCCCAGAAAACAAAAAATTCGATTCGATGCGATTTCTAGGTCATAAAGGTTGAAATACTCTAGCAAAATTTCTAAAATTTTCAACATATAGTTAACACTATTTAATAGATTTATAAAAAATTTCATGGCTCTAGGGTCTTCTAAGGCAGTTTTATAAATTTGTGCATAAACTGACCAGCTTAGCTCCCTCTACAATTTTTTTAGATAGAAATAAAATTTTAAATTTTTAGGCGATTTTCCAAAGACTTGAATTGTTTTCCTTTTTGGAGAAAATTTAGCGACGATTGCCGTTCTCCAGCCCCACTAGCTGCTGTGCCTGAAGAGGATGTTATTGGTGAAGAGAAGGGGAGTGCAGCACCCCCACCATCACCAAAAGCCCCAACTTCTTTAAGTCTTTTCTTGTTTGCATCGTCTACACTTTCTGGAAGTTCTCCAAATTTACGCTATCAAACAAAAAGGAATTCGAGTATTTTATCAAGATTGAGTAGAGCAGCATCTGAAAGGAATTCAAGGAGAAGAAATGTTGAAAATCATACTGCTAGGTAACAAAAAGAGAAATAATCAAAAAATACTGCTGATAAATTATAAAAACTATTATTTGAATATTGAGAGACTTTTGAGGGACTTTATTAAGAACCTTGAAAATAGGAATTCAAGGAGAAGAAATACACCCAAAATGCCCTAGGATGGCTTATATTAGTGTACTCATACCTTTTTGAAATCCCTTATATAAGTAAATAACGGTAATACATATTCTCGTAGGTCCTCTCGTGGAACATCCTGTATAAGAGACTTATGTATCTGATCCTTCTTTGTATTAAACAGTATATTGACTGTTTGACAATACTTACTCCATTTAAATTTTAAAACTAGATCCTCTTCAAAAAATTTTTAATGTAAAATAAATTTTTTCAGCAACAACGGCCTACAACGCAAAGCCAAAAGGTGCTCATTAAACGTCCCTCCAACAACAGAAAATTCATTAAATAAAAAGTCTTCACGTACAGGAGGGGGACGTCTTTCCCAACCAATTTATATTAACCAATTATATGACGAAAAACAACAAAATAATTCTCTCAGAAAACAATCTTCAATGTGTTCAACTTCTTTTTGTGCCCCTAGAGCGAAAACTCCCCTTTGGAGAAGACAATTACGTTCAAAAGTTTTTTTGCGTTCGTTGCTTATTGTGGCTGCCCATTGTGCTTTTTGGCTTCCTTACAATTGTAAAGAAATAATTTTTAGAATAATTAACTTTTATTAGGAGGCCAAATGCAATCAGACCCAAAATACTGTCCCAAACTGGAGTTAAAAATAACAGCCAGACAGTCACTAATAAAATTTTGAACCTAATTAACACATGCTTAAATAAAGGACAAAAAAGAATATATATAGAAGCAATAACTTTTAAAATTTTGACAATTAACTAAGTGCCTCCTTGTTCCCTGAAATATAATTGATAAATTCCCCTTTCTCTTCCCGACTTTTGACAATTAAACTGAGGATATTGAGCATAAATTTTTCTGGTTAATTTTAATACACCTAAACCCTAATTTGTAAGATCATAGAAAACTAGTCCTTATTTAAATAATGAATCGAGCCGTCAAGATTCCTTTGCGAATTGAGTCGACAGGATTTCTTTTATCGACTAAAAATATTGTTTTCTAATTAATTAATTAATTTTTAGTGCTCAATTTATTGCGATTTAGTGATGAATCTCTTTATTCAACGTTTGTAGAGAAAGGAGCTTTACTTGTAGAAGATTTAATAGTAATGAATGCAATGCTCAATCCTTTACTTTATGGATATGGAAAATAAAAATATATTTAATTTTTAATAGTATTTTATCAGATTTTATAGGCTATACGGTATTTGAGAACACGACATTTGAGGATTTTGAGCATAACTTTTTCTAGCATAAATTTAAAATTATATTTTTAATTTCAAAAAAATTAAGCTTCAAAATAAGCTCATTTTGAAGCAAGGAAAATTAAAATTGGGCAGGTTTTGAAAAGTTTTTATAGCTACCAATATGTTTCCGGCCAAATTCCCTTTTTAAGGCCAGAACTTTACTTCATTACCATATTTTTTTTTTCAAACTTTACATCATTTTAAGTACAAGTATTAGCTTGTTTTTATAAAATCAACTTCCCTATATCCCTTTCTATCAAAGGATAGAAAGTCAAATATTCTCAAATATCATGTTATCAAATGTAACGCCTCAATTTTATGTAAAACCTAGTCAAACTTTTTTATATTTATTCTTGCCAGTAATTAAATATTTTTAATTTAAAATATTTTTTAAATTAAATATTTTTTAATTAAATAAAATCAATAAAATAATAGATTAATTAATATTCTCCCCAAAAACATTGGTTTTTTTTGTTTAAAAAATTATTTCCAGAAATTAAAGTAAATATTCGCGCATTTTGGAGAATAAACAAACATAAATAAATACAATAAAACAAAAATATTCTTCTTTCTTTCTAAAATAGTCCCTAAATTAATATAATAAAATAATATTTTTTAATAAATAAATATCGATAATTCCTCCCATTCTTTATGCTCAAGCATGAGACAATTTTTATTTATTTTAATTTTAACATTTTGTACAATTTTTATAAAAATGTTTGTAATTGCTGATTGGGTTGATGATGTTATTGAGGTAAATTTGTTGAAATTAAGAGTGGTTTCTCTAATTAAGAGAGGTTGTTAATTAATAAAAGTTCCCTTTGGATAAGAATCCATTATCAATTAATTTTACTCTTTGACAGGGTTAGGAATTCTCAAAAACTTAAATTACCCGACTTTCTAGTTACAACCCTAATAGCCTAATTATGGGATTTGAATGGAAGTGCCATAAGATTTACTGACCGAGATACTTTCTAATAGAGGATAGGTACTTTAGTGGAAGGATAATACTGGAAATACATTCTAGCGGAAGATAAGTTCTTAGATACATTCTAAATTCTTCGTTTTATATAAGCCAATTAGCCCTAATCCTCAAATTTTCAAGTTTTTTGACTTTATGCTGCCTATAAACGTTTAAAAAAAGTTTCCTAACAGAAATAAGTAATTTTAGAATTTAAGCTTGACCTCTATTCCAATAAATTTAAAGATAGTTAACACAAAAATGGCTCCATGGCACGCACTTTTAGAAAAATATGACAGAGCATTGCAAACAATGGAATCAGAAGAGAGAGAATTATCGCGAATAAAACAAGTTTTTAATTTAAAAAATAAATTAAAAAAATATTCATAATTAAAGATTATTGAAAAGAAGATTGAAATGCATCAAAAAAAGTTGAAAAAACTTTTAATGAAAGTTCTAGGAAATTCGACTTCTGTGAGTTTATTTTCCTCTTTGGATCCACAGGGGACATATACTGTAAATATCCTAATAGAAGCTTAGCTATAATAGAAGCCCACTCAATGTGACTCACAAAAAATAAAAGTTTTGGGCTTCTATAGGGTGTTAAATAACTTAAATTAGAGTTGCCATAATCCCACAAATATAGTTTTTAATGCATACTAAATAGAGGTCGGTAAAATCGCATTTGCAGGATCCTGTATCAGGATTGGGTTTTAAAATTTCAAACAGGACAGGATCCTGCAGGATTAATCCTGTAAATCCTGAAATCCTGACAATCCTGAAAACTGAAAAAAAGACAGGATTTCGGACAGGATCCTGAAAAATCCTGTGCAGGATCCTGCCCTGTGCCGACCTCTAATACTAAATCCATCACCTATTTGGCCCGAAAATGAATTTAACAGTCTAGTTCGTTAAAAAATAGGCACGAAAAATTATTTCAATTTATTTTAATTCTTTAAATTAATTTCAGGAATGCAAATTTTAATGGAACAAAAAATATTTAATGCCAAATCTGTTTATATTTTCATACTTCTCAATTTTATTAGTAATTTATTAAAAAGTAAAATACTGTATTTACTCGATTAATTACCCTTCCTCCATTAAATCCGATCCCCTCTCTCAAAGAATGGTTCAAAAAATACCCTCAAATGCTTTACTTTACGTTGAAATTTCAACCTTTCAGCAAAGTATGAAATTTTCAACCTCCAATTAGAAGTAAACTACCAAGAGTAATTATTCAATAAAATATGGTATTTCATTTTTTACACTATAAAAATAATTAGTATATTTTTATGAATTTTTTACTTTTTATGATTCACCATAAAACTAATTAGAAAAATTAATTTAATAACTAAATAAATTTTATAATTAGTATATATTCTCTAAAAAATATTATTTTATTTTACCTAATCATCCAAAATTTTTGGGGAAAAAATAAAAAAATTGAAAAAATACTTCGGGATATTTATATTTATTTAAATTCTCTCAGATGATTCAATTAAATTAATAATTTTTTTGAAAATTATAAATATTTAATTAATTAATGTAAATAATAATGACAACCATTTATTGATATTAACAAATTAAATATTGCTTCTACCAATAAAAAAATTATTTTAATTTTTATCTGATTTCTAAAATTTTAAAAAAATTTATAAATGCTATAATAGAAAAGTAGAAGTCTCAATTAGATAAAATCTCAATTGGGTACTCTATGTATTGGGGTTAAAAAATCGTTAAAATGAGGGGCATACTAAATTAGAGTATACAACAGGGACAGGGATTCCCAAAAATCGGGAATTCCCGTCGTTTTTTGAGCCCGGAATCTCGATTCCTAAAATCGGGAATTTTTTTATGAGAAATCTTCCTGATATACAATAATGGGAGCTTCTCTTCTAACCAAGATTGCTACGATGAGATTAGACTATTTTAAAATCTCTACTAAAATACATAAGAAAAACATAAGATTAGAAAACCCAAAATATCCTTCCGAAATACTAAGTCCATATCGTTTAATTATTAAATTTTTGTCTATTAGATAGCATTTAATTTTTGATTAGATTTTAAATTTTTTTTAAATAAAATGACTGAACAAAATTTGCAAAGTGAAACAGGTAAATTATAGGATATAATATGCAAATAAATATTCTAAATTCTAAAAAAGTGGCGGAAAGTGTGCGAGAAAAGATTATACCGGTGGATGTTTACTCTATTTTTTCCAATTTGTGGAAGGCAATCTTTTAATTTTATTAAAATGGTTGATAGTTTATATCCATAGTTTTATAGAATTAGGGTTAAAAAATTTCCAATTAAGGGTTACTAGTCCATCTTCCCGTCCTTGTAACTTTAATTTACCGCATTACCTATGGTAAACATTTGGGAATTTTCATAATCCGAAGGGAACATCTATAGTCCTAAAGGACATCTATAATTCGAAGGGGACATCCACAGTATCAGAAAGAAAATTTTTAGAAATCAGAGCAAAAATTGATGGACCGTTTTGAGGCAATGCAAAAACAATTATTTTCCAAATTGAACTCGATTGAGGAAAAGTTTGATGGAATGGTACAAGCTTTAGGGTTTGTTAGAAGTGTGGTACCAGAAGAAGCCAATCATTTTTGTGGTGATTTGATAATTGGAGGTAATAGTCAACAACATATGAATCAAACATCAACAGGAATGCCGATTTATGGACGGGGTGGAAATAATGCTAATTGGTTAGGTTTAGAATTTTGCATTTTTAAACTATCTAAAGGGAATATTTTTTGGATGAAAATTATAATCGCGTCTCCTCAAGCTAAACCCGATTAAATAATATCAAGAATAGGAAATGCTTTAGAGCAAGTTTAGTGAAATAGACAGGACCGAGGTCAATATTTTTCTTATGACCCTCTCAGTTCGGTATCTAAAGAATAAAAACAAAAACACCAAGGAAGGTATGAGTCGAGGCTCAAGGCCAAAAGTCCTGGTGTCTGATAATGATATCCACACGGATTGATCGATAATACGACGATTACGGCTAATCCATTAAGCGTGATTAGCAAAATATTTTAAGCCGATTCTGACTAATCAAAATAATAAATTTAAAGTGATAGCTATTCACCAGCCATCCGCAATTTATTTGGCCAATTCATAAACCATAACACAATAGTTGAAGAGGAAGCAAATATTCGAAGACATGAGGGATATGAAGAAGTTTGCTGTAATGACACTATAATTACTACAAATACGGATACGACTACTACAATAATAAAGTCTTGTCAACCAAAACATTATCAGAATCCTCTTCCTCCTCAGCCTTATTATAATAATTACAACAATAATTATTCAAATTATAATAATAATCGTTATGAATCTTCCCCACCATATTACAAGTTGGTGCCACAAATGGTTCTAGTTACTCGAACAGCTTGGTTCGGTAAAGAGGACTAAAATGTTAATTGTTAATAAAGGGTCTTTGTTTACTAGGGTTAATATTTTGAGACGGGTCGACGTTGGCCTGAACCGAGACTTGAGCCGAGCCGTTCAAGTAATCACATACTATTCTGGCAGGCTTAACATTACGGTGCCTAGATTCGTAAAATCTCACAATGAGCTAACCAAATAAAAAATTTAATAATTTTTGAAATTTTTTCACCGATTTTTAAATCTTTGTTCAAAAACAACAATTGTTTAGCGCCCCTCCAATGCCCACTCTTCCAAAATTGTTATTCTTCCCTATATTTTTCAGTTTTCGTTCATATAATTACAAAAACAAGCGAAGAAACGGTTATTCTCCTAATAATCGACAAAAAAAATTTTTGGGAAGCTCCTCTACTCGATCTAGCACTCCAAATAATTTTGGAGATAATACTAACAGTAATTCTATAATAATTAATCCAAATAATGACAAACGAGGGACTTTTGGCGCTTCCTCTAGACAACGAAAGAAAGCAAATTCAGCACAAGCTAATAAAGAAGGCAAAGGAGGAGATGCAGGAAAAGAGATTCAAGAGAAAAAGGGGAAGCAGATTATTAATGAAAAGGAGGACGTCTTGAAAAAAGTTTGGAAATTTTGTTGGAAGGGGGGGGGGGGGGAATATTTTTGCTGATGGAGGGAGGGGGGAGGAGAGAAGTAGGGGGTACTAAGGGGAAGATTTCTAGTGAGTTAATTATTAAATTTTCATTAAAGCTTCGTGAATGGACTACCCGTTCAGCTCTACTTAGCTACACAGCTAGTGAAGATGAATATGATGACTCAACTGAAGATGATGGTAAGACAGGAATAAAACAGAATGAAAGTGATAAAGTGGAAAATTGGAGAGATAGGTCAAAAGTGGTTAAGGAAAAGGAAGGTGGGTTTGAAGTAATGCTGGGTATGATTCCGAAGGCTGGCTCTGGCTTCGGGGATAGGGGGCTAAGATTCGGATTCCCTTCCTTTCACCTCATGACTTAGCTACATTGCTAGTGAAGCAGAGCTAGCGTCCTATGCTAGCGTCTAATGAAGATGGGCATCCTGGATATGACTTGTCGCTTATCTATTTTAAAACCCATTTCGGCACCACGGATAATAAAACTTAAATTTTTAGCCTACAAATACCCAAAAGCAAGGTCTACAAAAAATGGCACTGCAGGACAAAATGAAAAGGGAAGAAAGAAAAAAATAGAAGAAGGAATTGAAGGCAATTGGAGAAAAAGTGTTAAAAGTTATAACGAAGTTTTGAATGAAGCTAAGGAAAAAAAGAAAGAAAAACCAAAAAGGAAGAGTAAAAGTTTGGTGGATTTCAACACAAAATGGTCTTTATTTTATTTTAAATTTATGTCTAGAAAGTTGGATATCATTATTAGATACAGCCAAATGTGGCTATACCTTTAGGATGTTATTTTAATTTGGTTAACATTAAGCTTGGAGATACCTTCTATACCTTCTATTTAGGATACTTCTTTATACGTAAGATACGATTTTTTTAGACCTAATGGGTGTGCCTAGAGTGTCGTCCAATTGTATCTCCTTCAAGGAGATGCGGGAGTTAAAATGAATATTCTCTGATTCCTACCATAACGGGATAACAACCAGCTCCGAAACAAAAATTTTTTAAATCTTAAATAGAAATTTCAAAACAGCTCTGGTTCATACCTTAATTTTATAGCTTTGCTTCTTAACAAAAAATTTTAACAGAGGATGTATTAATAAAAAAATATTTAGGACCTTTAAGGAGACAAAGGAAAATTATTTGAATAATGGAGGCAAATGTTTGATAATTCGACGAAATTCATTGTAAAAAGAAAAATCAGTGAAAAAATAAATAAAGATAAATTTTGAGTAATCCATATACCTATTAATCATAAATATTATTTTGTTCAATATTTAATATCCATACACTATAACCAACCGATTAATAATTTAGAATAAATCATCTTGTGGATTCAAAAGCTGCGCTGTTTTTGGGGAAAATATCTAAAGGGGGAGGGGGCAACAGATGACAGAATGGAGAAAGAAAGAATCAAATTAAAAAAAAACTTTATTTTTAACCGAACAAGCGGAAAATTTCCGCGAAATATACCTCTAATTTTTTCGAATTTTCCGAGCATATTAAGAAATGCAACAGTCAAATTAACCCAACAGATTAAAAATAATACCTAAAAATATATACCCTTGATACCGTATTTACTCTAGTAATTCCCCAGTCTCTATTAATTCCCCACCCTAGGGATGGGTTGAAACAATAATCCCCCAGCCTCTATTAATTCCCCAGTCTCTATTAATTCCCCACCCTAGCGATGGGTTGAAACAATAATCCCCCAGCCTCTATTAATTCCCCAGTCTCTATTAATTCCCCACTCTAGCGATGGGTTGAAACAATAATCCCACTGGGGAATTACTAGAGTAAATACGGTAATTACTTTGGGTAATTATTGTTTAGACTGTCACTGGAGAAGGAGATTAAATGAGGGAGAGAAACTAATCGAGAGGTAATATCAAGTAATTAATTGACAAAATTTTCCTATTTTTATCCCAAAAATTCAAAAATTTGACTAGAAAAAAAATTTAAAAATTTTCCCAAAAATATATTAAAGTCAAAAAGAGATTTTGTTAAATACATATTTCTTTTAAAAATCAGAATTTACGTCCATAATTATTTAATTCTTTACTTTCCAAAAAATAAGTTGTTACTTCACCTTTTCCCTTAAATGAAATTTTAAGAAATATTTAAACTATTTATTTGCCTTAATTTCAACTTTTCCTCGTTCAGCAACCACAAAATGATGATAAAAACATTTAAGTAAATTGTAGGAATTTTCACTGATCTATAAAATAATTTTTTATTAAAGCAGACAAATTATAATAAAATATTTGGGACAATCTTTTTTTTAATTAAAAAAAATCTTACAATTTATTTTTATTTTATAGTACGGTTCTATCATAAAATTTCTAGGCTTGAAATATAAAATCCACTTATGAGAAGTACAAATTTTTTAAAAATTAATTTACCTGAATTTTGTTGGCAACTCCACTTGATTCCTCAAAATTAAGAAATTACTTTGCTACTATTTAAATATTAAAGAATAAAAAACCATTCGAGAAGCAAAATTTACAGTATCGCCAAAAAGGCAATAGCGAGGGGCGGCCAAACCTACCTAAAATTAATTTTTGAAATTTTTTGTTAAAATTTAAAAAATAGGCTTACAACACCAGCAGCGACAGGCCCACTATGAAATCCGATTCTGACCTAAATTTGTGATGTAATCTTTTAATTTAAAAAATTATTAACCATCATTATTTCGTCTGGTTTGTGAGCCAATTTAAAATTTGAAACAAACTAAAAGAAATTAAAATAAAATTTTAAAAACGCTCAAAACCGATCGCATTTTTAGTCCAATATCAGCAATGTGTTGGACATGGGCATTTCCATTTTCGCGGGGGACACCGGAGACAATCATGTACGCATCTCCAATCTGTTAGAAGAGATAATAAGGACAAAAAATAGGAATAAAAATTCCAAAAAATCCTCCAAAAATTCCTCACAGTTTCAACTTTATAAGCATCATGTTTAGCAATAATAGCATCAAAACCAGAGAAAAGATCATTCAAGAAGCTAACAACTTGTATCGGAGTCGATGTACTAGCTATACGGGTAAAGCCTCTAATATCAGAGAAAAGAACTGTTGTATTGGAATAGTATTGGGGAAGGACTGGACGTCCTGCTTTCAAGTCCTCAGCGACAGATCTATAAAAATTTAAAAAGAAGTCGCGGAAAGGCCGACCCCGGTTTTTGGGCTATTTTCCTACCCCGATCTCTAAATGTTCATTCACAGACATCCTCATTCCCGGTAAAGTTCTCACTGACTTGTTGGGAATGATTGAATACTTTGATGAGATTTTTTATTTTAATAGATTATATTTTTATTTCTTATTAGAATAGATATCTGGAAATTTCTTTAGGATATCAGAGCAATTCTAGAGCAAGCGGAATTTTGAGGCGGATTTGTATAAAGATTCTAACGTTGGAAGCATATTTTTAAGAAGACGATCAGCTTGTTGTTGTGCTTCTTCTAATTGTTGAGTTCTTTCCTTAACTAATTGTTCCAAATTTGTTGTATATTCTTCCATCATTTTCATCATTTGATCGACTAAAGACCCGCTCCCCGTTGATTTTAAATTTGAATTAACCATTGTTTTCATTCTTTTGATATTTGGACGCATTTCTGGTAATTCTAGCCAACAGGCTTCTATCGCCTTAAAGAAGTTTTTCGAATAAAATTACATTAGATAGTATCGGGATTTTAATAATTATTTCTGATTTTAGTTTTACATGAAAGTCTTTGTAAGGCTCCAACATATATATATTGAAATCGGAATTCTGGGCACCTCAAAACCCCCATTTTTTCTTATAGGAAACGGGAGAGAAATAGGCCATTAATTCAATTTATTTTAAATTTCTCACTTAATAGATCAGATTAATTATTGTTTAACTCTATTTCTGGAAGGGAAAGTTAATTGTGAAAATGAGGTAATACATAGTTTAAAACTTTATTAAAACTCTAATCTTAAATACCGAAAGCAACTGAAGATTATATCCTTCATCATTGCTTATATTTCGTTGATTGGGAAATGTAGGACGTATAATTTGATCATTTTCACTTGAAAGAGAAATTCTTTCCATAATTTCTAAAAATTATTAAATTAATTTTTTCCTTAATTTTATCCCACTTTTGGGTTGCATATTTCTCTCATAAAAGGGTTCCAATTTAAACAAAATTTGATACAAAACCATCCCAAGACTATAAATATCAGAAGCTGGGGAGCCTTGAGGTAGATGTTTTGAAGAAATAAATTCTCTGATGATTTCTGGTGCTTGTTGGATATATTCTTAAAGAAATAAATATTTTTAAAAATACATTCTGACCTCCACTATTAGATATTTAAAAATTAGAACATCTCACTTAAGATATAAATTTTAAAATTGATTAGCCAGTATGTGGAGATGGAATGGAGTTTCATTAATTCTAACCGAAACTTCCTCAACCCGACACATTCATGTGTGTAGGAGATGACTAAGCATTACTTCCAAGTTAATACGTCCCACTTTTTAGCTATAAGGGTGCATAATAATAATATTCGACTGTATTTATAAATTAAATTTTAATACTTTTCAAATGTGATTTTTCATAAATTTTTTTAGATTGCTCCAATTCCTCATCAGAGATTGTACGACTGTCCTCTGTACTGTCCTTTAATTTAAAAATATTTAAGATAAGTTATTATTAGGCCTTCATGTATGTGAATATTGTATAAAGAAATAAGCCCAAATTTGGCAGTTAAAACCCGGTCCCTAATGCATATTTTTGCATATTTCGGACTTCCGTCCATATCAATGCATATATGCAAGCATCGATAAACTAATTTTAATTTCTTAGAATTTACTTGATCTCCACTATCCTTCTTGTCTTTCTTGCGTCGCTCACGTTCCTTAAATTAATTTTTAAGTAAGGAAAATTTCCAAAATCCCCACTCTTTCCCGTTTTTCATTTTCAACATCCTTTCTTTTCTTTATACGTTCCTTTTCTTCCCTTTCATCCGCTTTCTGATCCTTTTTATGCATCTGTTTTTTCTGTGCTCTTAATACAGATTCCGTCATATATTTTAATTCATTATGTCGAAGTTTTTCTCCAATTATCTGTTCTGTCACAAAATTAGTTAATTTAACATTCCAATTAGAATCTACGAGACAATTTTGTAAGCAAAGAAAGCCGTGGTATTTTAATGTTGATGTGTGGATAAAAAAGAGACCCTAAATATAATAAATTAGGTGAACCTTAGGAAGGATTTTATTAAATAAAGGGATAATGTTCTTGGAAGACTAAAACAATCCTGGGGAAAAACTACTCAACTAAAATATGCATTATGAATTTTGGGGATGAGTAGTGATAACACTCGGTGGTAGATAATGTAATGAGGCGTTATATGTGGCCGTCATATTCCCGCATACATCTCCGTGTCATATGCGCATATGATATCATATCGTAAATATGATACAATTTGAACAAATACATATGACGCGTCATATCAGAAATATGGTGTAATTTGAATAGGCCCCTGGGGAACTTAAACAGCTGTTTAGCCCAAATTTTATTAGATAAACATGTATTTTGGATAAGCTACAGGCATAAATAGACATCCAATATTTTGAATGTCCCAACTGATGATTTTTTAAAATTATAACAGTTCCCGCAATGTTTAAATTAATTCTTTTCACAATTTTTTACCTTAATAACATCCTTTGCAAACGAAACTTGAAAATTTCGACTAATTTTTAACTCTTCATTAAATAACATATCCTAAATTAATTTAATTTATCAAGGAGAAGATTAATCCTTTTAACCTCTAAGCTTCCTCTTTGACAGAGAATCCATAAAATTATTAGTTCATTTTGTTGATTGAAGGATATTCCATAAAATTTATTTAAATTTTCAAATTCAATCATTTTCAACTTAATTTGAATAAATTATTCTTATTATTTTTATCGAAAGGTCAGGATTCGTCCCTTCCTCCATTTGGCTCCTTTAGCTCCTCCTCCTCTCTTTATTTTATCCGCGTTAGCGGATCCTCAAAAACTTCGTATATTATGATCCGTTAACTATTTCAGTTTAATGTTGTGGGGATTTTTTGACCTTTTTACTGATCTTAAAGCTAGGTATATCCAATCTCTACCTCTTTCAAACGTGACAATTCCTCCTTACTAAAACTAATATTCCTTGTTTGCCTGAATCTTTTATAGGCACAACGCACTCCATTAGCATTTGCCTGTTTTGCACTAAGACGGCTATTTGCCATTTCAGTTTCAACACTTCCAGTAAAAGAATCGCTTGTAAAAGATTTCGAGCCTCCACTTCTCTAAATTTTTATTTCTTAAAATTAAAAACAAATAAACAAACGCTCGTCCTAGCACGAGCTTCCAAGAGTCGAATTTGTTCTCTCGGTATACGCCAGGTCATATCATAAAGCATTCGTTCTTTTCTGAAAAATAGAACAAATTTTTCGGTAATTTATTTATTTTCACTCTTTGATGTAGAGAAGATATCCAATTGGAATTGTAACTGAAAAATCAAGTTGTGAACTTTTTAATATGTTTTAATGATTATTTGGTCAGATTTTACTTTTAAAATGTTTTTTGGAATATGAAGTCGGACAAAAAATATTTCGATCCAAAACTCAATCTTAAGAACAATTTGAAAATCCGATCCGACATAACTCGAAACATCTCTGGTTTACTTTGAGAATTGCTGTGAATGAAATCAACAAAGCATAATGTGATAAAAGAAAGGAGAGTTAGGACAATGTGCCGAATTGTCCAATAACTATTTCTAATTCGACATACTAAGGAAGAAGAGCACAATTCCAATGGCAACATAAAGCATTGTATAATCACAAATACTTCCATCAAAACCACATTTTGGCATATCAGTAGGTAAATGCCCATCATAACTATGCCAAAAGTTGCTATTAACCTCATGGGCCACCTTCAAAATTAAAAAAATTTCAAAGTAACATTTCACCCCAAAAACCCACATGTTCAGAACAATCATTGTCAGACACTGCACATTTCAATTTATCACCTAATCGAGCTTCTAGTTCAACAACAATACGCATTGTCCCATTTTTTGTTAAATAAGTAGCATAACTGGGGACCCTAACAGCTTTATTGTTCATTAAAACTTGGCCAGTCGAGCCTTTATTTAAAATAAATTTTTGGTGAACATAAGTGAAAAACCAAGAAATTGACGTGCAGTCATTTTCTTCCAAATAAAAGATCCATCTACATAAATACTGTCATTTTTTGTTTCATCATAAGCATCTCGAAGGGCTAATCCATACTTTAAAAAATTATTTTAAAAATTCTGACCCAATTTTTATTAAAAGTAAGAAGCCTAAGATACTACCCTGGGGGTATTCAAATATTCAACATTTTCCAGAATTTCTCGAAAAACCCAGTTTCGAGAAAAGCTGCCTTTGGCAGAACTGGCTTGCCATAAGCCAAATTTTTCTGGCAAGCAAGCGCCAGCAATTGACGATGGAAAATGGAGAATAATACTTAGAATACCCCTATTTTATAAAATCAGTCTCCAGCCTATTGAGTATTTTGCAAACTTCAAAAATAAAAATCCCAGACTTTTTGGTCTAATTTATTTAAAATAAATTATTAACAAAAATAATAATTTTGTTAAGAATTAGATAATCAAACCCTTATCGACTTAATTCTTCATCTCCTATTTTTTAATTAACTTACCAAATATAGAGCATCATAAAGTGACATATAAGAAAGTGTAGCATACTAAAAATTATTTTAAATTTTCTAAAAATTATTCTGAACTTACATGACTGCTAATTACCCCAGTTACTTTAGAAAATTTTAATTCAAAATCTTCAATGAATTTTTTGTCGTAGCCATGGGCCTTTTTAAAATTAATTAAAGAGAGAAGGGGGGATTATTAACTCTTACAGTAATAACTATAGTATCATCAAAAGCCATTTTTGTTTCAAGTTTGTCAATGTTGCTAGCTTCCCAAGGGTAGTGGTCATGCATCTGTTTTGGAAAAATTTTTGGGAAAAATACCAAAATCTTACATGTGCTAGCCAAGGGATGATATAGACAAATTCTGAATAAATAATATTATTAATTTTATATGTGATTAATTAATATTTAAAAAAAATTTCCAGACCATTCGTCTTTAATTGGGTACGATGGATAGCAACCATAAAAGCACGGTTAGTATGTAAATCCAAGCCCATTTCAACAATAATAACTAAATTAAAAATTAATTCATAGATCACATTTACAAAATTAAATAAAAAATTGTGTTATCCAGCTCTTTAGGCGAAGAAAGAATTTTATCATTTGAATGCAGGCTTTCTGATTTTTTTCCTTGGACACATAAAATCTAAACTTTCCGTCTTACTTCTAGCCCTATTTCTAAGCAATTTAAGTCTTCCAGTAGCAATAATCTCGTCTGGAGTCATATAAGGGTCCAATTCAATTTCAATGTTGATATCAATCTGGGCATCTTTTAAATAATTTTTGAGGGAATGTAGAGATAAACGGTCAAAGTTGACATTTGAACGAACTAGACCAACCTATTTTAGAATTTTAAATAATTATTTAAATATTTCTTTTACTTGTTTCCATCCATAAAGTTGAAGAAAAGTAAGTGTAGCACGAGCCATTTCTGTTGCTGAAGTGAGAGCTACAGAACTCAAAGTGTCAAAAACTAGAGAAAATTTTTCTTATTGTAAAAAATCTTCCATTAAAAAGCACCGCTTCTATCGGAAAGTGCATCGTCTCCAGACATGTGAGCAACGATTGGAACTTTAAAATTTAAACGGGGGTTTTTCTTAATTTATTTGAATGACAAAATAACCATTCCAACGAGAGACAAGTCTGCCAATTACCAAAATTTCTGTAATGAATTTATAAATATAAAAAATATTTAACTTGGCTTCATAAGAATTTTTAATGATAAAATGGAGGAAGTCAGGTTATGTGAGACAGTGATTTTTGAAAATTTAATACATAAGATTCTGAGATGAAATTTTTTTAGCGAAACTGTGACTATACCAATTTTTAACGCTGAACCTAGCTTAGATCATATAGACACTTGGCTAAGATGTAGATCCAAAAGTTAAGATTTAAATATTGCATCTAATTTTGAAATAGTCGCAGACTTTTAATAAGCTTTTTTTTATGTAAATTATCCGGAGATTTTATTACTTAATCAAAAACACCACCAAAAACACACCATTATTGCATCCCGGACCAAAATAAACACTAGCATTGCGGACATAATGAAGGTAGGCGGCGTGTTCCACTCCACTGTAGCGGTTACACGATTCCATTGTAAAAACACTAAGAAAATATTTTTAATATCAAAAAAATATTTTTTCTTTACTCAAAACTAATAACATCCGGAAGAATTTTCCGTTCCTTCAAGTTGTTTGAACACATTTTCAAAACCTGAGGTTCATGTACAATTGCTGGATTATTTGGCTGTAAATGTGCAATTTTTACAATATTGGCAGCATTTGGAGGAAGTGAGATAATAATGAAGAAAAATAAAGTAAAAATCAGAGAATGAGGGATTGTTACTTTATAATGGCAGCTCATCTAAATAATTTATTTTAATTTTGTGTTCCTAAAAAATAATCACTTTGGTGATTATTTTCGGTTATAATACTTTGGAATAATCACCTTGCAATTTTGTGAGTTATATAGATGGGTCCGAATCAAGGCAGCCTCAATTATCATTCCTAGCTTCGGCACTAGAGCTAGTGCCGATAGGTACACCCCAACGTAAGCTATAACGTCCTAGTATGGTTCGATTCAGCTCCTCGAGATACATCAAAACCCGGATTCGAAAATTTTGAACAAAGTTAAAGCTCTCGGTACGTTGGGCTTGTGGTACTTTGGCCTGCTCACAGTTCAGATTTTCGACTCTTTAGTTCAACCTATCATTAATAAGTAGTGTATAGTATATTTTAGAAAAAAAACTTTATTAAAATATTTAATAACAATTATTAAATAAAGCTTTTAGTCAAGCTCTTTATTTTCAACAAATTAACAAGTTTGGCATCTTTTAATCCTTCTATAGTAAGAAAATTAAGTAAGAAAATTAAAAGATGGATATAAAACCACTCAACAACTAGAAGTTTTTTTATTAAAAAACAGGAAATGCATTAGTAAAAATAATAAAAAAAATAAGATTTTGATATCATTAGGAGTTACTCTAAATGCTTACAGGATTATAACTAAACCTTAATTTAAAATAAAATTAGGTATTAATTAAGAAATTAGAAGAATGTGGTTTTTTGAATAGAGCTTGAATAGGTTTTAAATTTATGGAAGCTTTTTCTTCTTCCCGTTAATGAATTACACTTATCCGTGATGTCAAGTTACCAAGTATATATTAATCCAGAATGGACACGAAAATCAGGAATGGGGGCAAATTTGCACCTTGTGGGGCTTTGCGTTTTGTGTTTCTCTGTGATCAACGCTGATTCAATTCAAGCAAGATCCACGACTAAAACTTGATAGAGGAAAGAGGGTGTTCATAATTACCCTTAATATCAATTTTTATGATTAATGCGATTAAGATAATTTTTTCTTAAAAATAATTTCCATTACACCTCAATCAAGTGTAAATCAAATAAAACTTTCCTTAAAATATTGAAACTTGAAAGAAAATTATAAAAATTAAAAACAGACTATGCAGTCAAATCTCGTTGTTAGATATAATAGGCTATATAAAAGCCAAAATCTTCTGACTTATTATTACCCTTCGAGCAAATACAATCTACAGTTAACTACAACATCTTTCCACAAATCCATGGAGCAGTCTGCGTATTTGGGCGGTGGTCAAGTACATGGTGGCAACGCGTCAGTCTACCTTGGTCGTGTATTTGATCCACAAAGAGGTAAATTAAGCTTATATTAATTTGAAAAGTAAATCTCTATTTTAAGAATATGCTGCAAGAGCCTTAGGAGAAAATAGAATGGCATCTGCTAGAGGTTCCTTTTATTAGAGCGAATTTTTATTCTTTCATTTCTCTCTATTTAGCTATTCCTGCCTATCATAGAGCTCCTTATCATAGCAATAATAGTGCCTACTTTCCTGTTGCTCGTCCTAACGAAAATCTTCAAGTCAGCTATCCTGGAGCTCCTCGTGATAATACTAGCGTCTACTTTCATCCTGTTCGTCCTCGTGAAAATCTTCAAGTCAGCTATCCTGGAGCTTCTAACGGAAACGGTATCCTACTAATATTTAGTGTACTTATGCATCCATTTATTTAGATAATCATGTCAGATATCCTATCGCTTCTCATGCTGATACCAGTGAATACTTTCAAAATCTGAATATGGATGGTGCTCCTGCTCGCCCTTCTGGCGAAAATCTTCATGTCAGCTATTATAGCACTTCTCGCGGAAACGGTAATTTTTTCTATTGTGTAATTGTACCTAATATCTAATTTATGTATTTAGAAATTCATGTCAGCTACCCTAGTGCTCCGCATGGTAACAATAGCGTCTACTTTCCTCCTGCTCATCATGGCGAAAATCCTAATGTTACCTATCCTCCATATCATGGCGCTACTCATCATGGTACTAACGGCGAAAACTTTCAAAATCTGAATGGGGATCGTGCTCCTGCTCGTCGAGGCGAAAATGTTATTAATAGCGTCTACTCTCGACAGGCATATGGTCTTCCTGCTAGTCACTATCCTGGCGCTTATATCTCCTACTATGGAGGGACTGCATAAAGAAAAGATGAATAAAGTATAACATAATTTCTCAAAGTTTATTTTTGTGTATATGTATAGTATTGGTTTCATTCTGTATACAGTATATTAATTTGTCTTTTGCTGTGTAAAAGAATCGCTGTAGTATGTTGAAGCTTTTTTATATTGATAATGCAAATTGCCCCAATCTTCTTGAATTAGAAAAATCGTGGTACTATGCGTTTATATGCCCACACGTCCGCAAATGTTTTCCGCACTTTTTTCCTTCTTCTTCTCCTCTCACAGGGATTAGAATGGTCAAGTATTAATAACCCCCCCCCCCCCATTTTCTTTGTCTTCTGCTTCTTTTCTCCTCTCATTTTGATTAAAATGGTCAAGTAAAAATAAAACAATGTTTAGAAATTATTTCGGAGCTTATTGCAGCGAAAATTCAGTTGGTCATAATTTTGTTCAGAATCATCGAATAAAGCTGATTTTGGTGTTATTCGACTCAACTCGACGAGTTCAATCAAATGAGCTCAATCATTTATATTTTTACATTTTTCACCTCAAAATGCTTACTCCCCCTATGGTTTTTGACCATTTCGAGCCCTATATCCTATATCTCGGTCCTAGGTACCGGACCAACTTCGACCACCACTAGTTCGACTAAGTTTTCCGAGCTCTTTCGAATGATGCCATACTTTTTCTGTTTCGTTCACGGAGAAAAAAGGGCATATAAGTAAAGTGCCAAAATCAAAATGATAGGCACAAAAGTCTCGGCACAAAAGTCTCGGCACAAAAGTCACGGAACCATTAATACTTGACCATTTCTAATCCTTGTGAGAGGAGAAAGAAGAAGAAGAAGAAGGAAAAAAGTGCGGACGAATATTTGCGGACGTGTGGGCATATAAACGCATAGTACCAAAATCGTAATTGTTTTTTTAAATTTACATACATATCGCCAATCTTTTAACCCAAAAAAACTAGTTGATTTTTTATGTAGATTGGGGCACAAAATTTTATCTACTAGATGACCAAAAATTTTTTAAACATATCTTGAGAAGAATGAGTTTTCATTATGAATTATCTAATTAGTATTTTCATTGTTTTTATTTTAATTTTTTTTTCTAAATGTTTTTATTTCGTGACATTTTTTGTTAAATTTTAACCCAAAAATTCTTTCAACGCCAAAAATGAGTCATGTCTTTCTTTCCATTTTTAATCCTTTCTCTTCCTTGCCGCTCTCCCAAAGGATTTGGAGAACAATTGAATTATAAATTTGTTCTTTAAAAGAAATATAGAGGAAAGGCACTTTTAGTCCAAAAATTTTATAAAAAAATTTATTTTCTTCTTAAATTTCACTTTCTATTTTTAAATTTATTTTTCCTCAAAATTAAATATAAAAAATGTACATTTCGTCAATTTGGAAAAAATTATTAGCAAATATCAGCTGTTTTCTTCTTTTGTTTCTTTATTCACTTTTTGGAGGTGTTGCATTTCTTTATTTTGAACGTGAAAAATCTCTTGAAGAATGGGACAAATTGATTGAAAAGAAATTTGATTGTATCGATTTTATTCTACGAAGGTGGATTTTTAAATTTGGAAAGATCTTAAATTAAAAGAAAATGAATTTATGATGGATTTTGAGATGATAATTATCCCTTTTTAAAATGATAAGACGGGAAACTAGGGGAAAGAAACGTGACACGGCTTTGGAGGAGTATGATGCCCTTTAAAATATGGGTGAAAATAATATAAAGAATAATGTAATAATTATCAATAAAATGATAAATGATTGAACAAAATTGTGGCAATGATGTAAAGTGTTTTTGGAAATTTTTACTATAATATCCCCTTCACTTTTATAAGCATTAATAATTAAGTTTATTAATCTAGTATAATTAGCGTGGGAATTAAAAAAAATTTTTTTTAAATTAATATTAAGAAGATACTATTAAATTCCAATTTTTTCCAATTTAAGTAACCACTCAAAATTATTGAAAAGTAAAAAGATTGCAGAGGAATGTCTTATTGGCATTTACGACCCAGTAGAAGACAGAAGAAGACAAAGCTGGAACTTCCGGAATGCTTTTCTTTATGGATTTGGAATTTTAACAACATTGGGTGGGTTTAGTTTTGAATAGAAAAGGCTGAGAATTTATGGGAAAATTTCAAAAAAATCAAAGCCATGAACAAATTTTGGCGAAATAATTTGTATTGATCATGGCATTTGCCGGTTTCTAACTTTAGTTGCACCCTGACCCCGAAAGATTTTTTTAAAATTTCCCATCCCGAACCCCGCCCCGAAACAATTTGAAACCCCGTACCCCGACAAACCCGCCCCCGAACGTTCGGGTTGAAACACTTTCTAAAAATTTAGGGTCCATATTCCCCAGTTAAACATCACTAAATATGTGTTTAAAAACCAAGCCTAAAAGAACGAATATTTCAAGTTTATAAATAGATTAATGAAAATACAAAAAAATTATACATACATAAAGAAATCTAAAAAACAAAATTTAAAGAAAAATAAAATTATCACCCTTATTGTTGGCTATCCCTTTTCATTAAAGAACCCTGCCTTGAATTTGTTGAAGTACCTGCTTCGCTTTCATCGAAAATCTTTTTTAATTGGCTGACAGGCTTCTACAATAGAATTTTTAATTTTATGATTTATTACATTGGATAACAAAATCCAAGTATTCATCTATATTCCTAATTCTCCTTCCCCTCATACCTTCCTCTTTTTAAATCTTAATATTTAATTAGTAACTCAATTCCTCACGATTTAATATAATATTAATTCAATTCCCCATGGTTGAATAAAATTCCCCCAAGCCTATGGAAATTAAAAAGATAATTCCTTGGGAGGAATAATCGAGTAGGTAAATAATCGAGTTGAATTTTACCTGCTTTTCTGCATGCATTCCATCAATAGGGTCCCAATCTAAAGAACCTTCATCTGATGAATTATTCTATAAAAATTATTTTTTTATTATATAAAATATTTTTGTCAAACTTCATCAAATTCTTGCCATCCCAACATTGTTGGATCTTCAATTCCTCTAGCTTTTGAACGGTGAAATGCTTGGCGCAATCTTCTTCTAGCCGCATGAAGTCTTGAACCATGAATTTTTTCCAAATCTTTGTTTATCTGAAAAATTTTCTATTTGAGTTCCTTTATGACAAATATTCTTTAAAGGGGTTGATAATTTTAGGATGGCAAGTTGAGGGTTTAATTTTGATCAAAAAATCAACATTCCGATAGGAATTTGAGTTAATCTACCCGAAATAATATTTTAACTCCTCCTCACCTCTTCGCTTTGTGCTTCTGCATCAACTAAAACAGGAAGAGGTGTTTGTATCCTTTGATTCTTCGTTGGTTTCTCATCTGTTTGAACTTCTTGATCAGCAAGTTCAAGCAGTTCAAATGTTTGGACATCTTCATCGACACATAGAACACTGTCGGTTTGGATGTCTACACTCTAAGAAAAAGTTATTTAAAGTAAAAAATATTTTTAGTTAGAGAGGCGCCAAATCCGAAAGTCTCAAATCCAAGGAAAACTGATTTCTCGAAAAATAGGGACGGTCTTCGTAAAAACATTTTCAAATTTCTTGAGACATTTTAAAGCCAAACTCTTTACCATGCTTGTACTTGGTGTAGTCATAGATTCTGCATCCCGTTGTTCGATACTGCATGTTTGTATTCCTTCATCTGTTGACCCACACCTTTCTGTTTGTTGTTCCTTTTCAACACCCATTCTTTCCAATTTAACAGATATTTCTGTTTGACTAGCCATATCTTCAACTTCAACACGTATTGTTTGGTCATTCTTGCTTTCTCTTAAATTATTTAAATTAATCCAATGGATGATTTTGGAGAAAAATGTGTGAGGATTATTATTATGGTGAATGATGGTAATGTCTTTTTGAGATTATCCCTATCGAGGAGGATAAGGAGAAAAACTCTTCTCTTTCCCATAAAAATTTTAAAAATTCTCACTTTTTCTTTATTTCTGTTTGTGTATTTCTATCTCTTGACGTAAAACTTGCAGATCTTCCACATAACAAACTGGAATGTGCACTTTGTAAATTTGGTCTCAATATTTGATCAACAATTGTTGATTGTATTTCTTCATCATTTGCCAACTCTTTTTTGTTAATTATTTGGTTAATTTCTTCAAAATGTTCAAAAATTGGAGGAATTTCCATTCCCGTCTCTCTAGCCTCTTCCTGCACTTTTTGCATTACAGAACGTTTTGTTGTGTCACTCAACATTGGCATTAAATATTTTGCCGTTTTGTTAAGGCTTAAAGTCTTTATTACACCCATCGAGGCAGTTTTATGACTTCCATCTTTTGTTAAAGCTGCTTGATAATCTGACAAGATTTTTAGTAATAATTTTCGATAGAGGTCTTCCAAGGAGTTTTGAATGACATTTATACACATTGAAACGAGGGAGAGGCCGATAATGACAAAAATGAAGCAGAGGACCATCTAAAAATTTTTTTGAAGGTTTTTACAAATTTTGGGGGCAAACCAAATCTCTTCTTTGAACATTAACATCCCCTAGACCAACCGTTAACAAAGAAATGAACATAAAATAGAGAGAGTCTCCGTATGTCCATTGATGCTATAATTTATAAATTATTTTTATTTGTTAAGATAATAATTTTATTTAAAAATAATTTACGGGAAAGATTCAGAGAGAATAAATATTCATTTAATAAAATTCCCTAAAATTCTGATTGTATTAATTCTGGTTTGAATTATGGCCTATTAATATATCCTCCCATGATTTACTATATATTTACCTCCCATAACCGAAATAATCCAGCACACAAAAATATCCAAGCAAAAGTACAAGTAACTGCCACAATTACAGGCATTCTTGGTGCTTCAGTTACTTCTTCCTGCCTTTCTTCCTCTTCATCTTCCCAATCTACACTGGCACCTCCACCCTCATCCTCATCTATTTCACTCCCTTCTTTTACTTCTTTTACTAATTCTTCACTTTCTGTTAAAGTATTTTCTTCTTTTAATGTTGGCAAAGAAAATTTTTGACCAGTATTTTCATCACAATTATTGTCACTTTCGTGTACTTCCATTTTTAGAGAAAGATCGTCTGTTGTGGATTTCTCTTCTTCACCCTCAGCATTTCTGAAATTATTAGAAATTCTGATTTTTTATATTTTTAATTCGGATTTTTAATTCTGGGGAAATTCTGATTTTATTTTTTCTGAGTCTATTCTATATATATTCTGATTTTGTGTTTTTCTGATATCCTGATTTTTCTGGTTTTTATTCTGATTATCTAATTTAAATTTAATTCTGATTTTATTTCTATTCTTCTGATTTTATTATTTATTTCCTAATAATATTTTCTGATGGCTTTATAATATTTTCCAATTTTAATTCTGATGTTTAATTATGAATTTTATTTCTGATTTTTTAGTTTTTTTCCATTTTCTGATTTTATTCTTTATTTTTATCTAAATTCTGAGCTTTTTTCTCTTAACTTTATTTTATTTCTGATTTTTTACTCAGTCAAGATATTTAAATTATCTTACAGATGAAAGCTGACGGCCTTTGCCTGTTCCTCGCTTGTTTTAAGCTGAATTTGTTGCCTGCTATTATCTCCATTCCTCAGCCCTTTTTCCACATCATTATTCATTGCTTCATCTTTTCCTTTAGTTTTTAATCCCAAACGTCTCCGTAATTTTGCCCATATTTTATTAAACATTGCAAATAATTCGTTGATTGATTTGTAGAGAAATTTGCCCAGTTCATTTAGAGTAATTAACATTAATGGAATGCCTAAATATTTTTTCTAAATTTTATGGAATTTATGGAAAATTTATTGGAGACTATATTTGAATATTACATCAATCCCCTTGTAAACCAAGCATTTCATGATTAACAAACATTGCCTATGAAGGGTTACCTCACAAAAATAGCTTTCAATATCAAGAAAAGAGTGTTTTTATGAGACGATATTTTTATTAATTGAAATTATTAGGGTATGGGCCTTTTTCAAAAAAATAAATAAAAATGCTCAAAATTTTATTCTTTTTCAAAAAATTGGTTAATCATTTCTCCTTAATCATCCTCTCATTCTAATTCTAAAATAAATAGACCAATAAATAGAAAATTTTAACCAAAAATAGCGTAAATCACTGTTGCTAGACGACCATAAAATGTTTCACAAGCAATATCTCCATATCCTATTGTTGTGAATATTGTCCCAGCAAAATACCTGAAAAAGATTAGTTTTTGAATTTCCACACATTCTGATAAAATTTGGAAAAACTATATTATGAGAAATGGGATTTGAGAAGAAAAATAGTCGTTGATCTGAACCAGGACTGTCCGAAATCGAAAAAAGTTTTCGATTTCAAAGCGCGCGGATGCAAAGACCTCCTAATTTGCGCAATCTGCAGTTACAAACAGCTTTGATGAGTAACATTTTTTTCCATTATCCTTTTATTTTTTTAAAATCTCATTGATACCTTTAACTCTAAAACGTTAATTATTCAATTAAAAAACAAACATAGAATTAGTAAAAGACCATTCAGGCAATCTAGGCAACGGATCAATTGAAAGTGTTATCCTTAAGTGATCTACTGCCTCCTCCACCTGTTCTCTCCTTTTTAAAATATCTCCACGAGAACTTCTATCCAACAAAATTTCTTCCATTCTTTTAATAAAAAGGCGCCTTTCTTTTTCATACTCCAAATTTCTTTAAAATTAAAAAAAATTCTTCAAATTTTTTTTAATTTTCGCAAAAACCTTTTCGCAATTCGTTCCTTTTCTGCAGCTTCCTCTAACCATAAAAAGAGAAATGCACCGATTATCATATAAAACAATACAAAAAATAAGGGTATCAAGTGCTTTATGTGCCATTTTTGATAAATGTCTTTTGCTATCTGGCCAATTAATTTTGGGTCCTGTTTGAGGGAAAATTTGAATTTTTATTTTTTTTTATTTGAGATTTTCTTTAATTTAATTAAGGAAATATTTTTTCCTTCAAAACATACCCTCAAGAAACGTCTCACAGTATCCCCTCTCCCTCTCAATCTCTGAATGGATTTTCTGGCCCTTTGGCTTGCTCTCCGCCGGAGTCCCGTGTGCGCAACTGAGAGGCGTCTAATCACACCTATCGAACTGCTTGAGGCTGTGGGCCTCAAATTATGCCTAAAAATAGATTTCAATCAAAGTTTCTGACAATGTCACCTCGCCCTTGGCGACTGCTGAGAATGTCCAGAGCCAAAAGATGTTGTACTTGGGGGACCATGTCTAAATCCTGAAGACGTAGATTGGGGTGTTTGTGGTTGTGCACGTTGTTTACTGAAGAGAATGGGCATTTTTGGGAATATATTTAAATTAGGAGATCAATGTTTTCAACAAAAAGTATATAAAACGGCGATAATAATTACAACCAAATTAAAATTATTAAAAGAATTTTCTGAATTTTATAAAATTTATTTGAGGATAGGGAATGTTGGGGATGAGAAAATTATAAAATCTTTTTTTCAATCATTAAGCTTAGGCGGGATCGCACTGCGAGATCTCGCACTGTTCTAATTTTCTGATCAACATCCGTAAGTGATCCACGATTGCATGTAAAAAAGACAAGGGGTAAGCTCATCATACGGGGTTATTTTAGGATTTAAACAACTCTTAATATGATGAATAATTATTAAAATAAATAAAGAAGATTGGATAAAATTTCCTTCATTTCTTTAATAAAATGAAAAACATGCAACAAATTTACACAGATCGAAAGTTTAAAAGAAAATATAAAATCACTAAAAAATTATCGATTTATTAAAAATCTTCTAGTTGAAGATCACGTTTCTCAAAAAAAATTTTTTTCTTCAAATATTTTATCCCAAAAGCATTTCATTTAAGCTAAAATGCCTTCTGTTCGGGCAGATGACAAAGGCCCGTCACTTTTTATTTTTATTCTCATTACATTGCAATTTATGACTTTTTGTTGAAGCAACATAAAGGAGAGATTTTTGGGTGTTCTTTTGCCCAAATTATTTTTTTCCTTTTCAAACACCAACTGTTTTTTAAAAAATTAAAAAATATTATATTTCAAGTAATATTGAGCATGACAAGCTTTTTATATTTTTCTCCTTTCAAATTTTTCTTTGTAAAACCGTCATTTTGATTTATGTCTATAAGTGATCGAGAAAGCCTTTTAAACTCTCGATATGAAGTTATGAATATAATTTATGATAAATTGCCTGAGGGCATTTTAAAATTAAAAAATGAAAAATGTGTTTATTTTCACACCTGTGAAGGAAAATAAATAAAAATATTTTTGGAAATATTTTAAAAAATTTTAGGTTATGGAAAAATTGAACCAGAGACTATTCAGGCACAACTATTTACAGTTGTTTGGGGCTTTTTTGGTGTTCCATTCACTGTTAGTTTTTTATTTTGCTATGAGTCAATCACCCATCTAGAGTTATTTTAAAATTTTCTGGGGTCTGGAGAACTATTAGATTTTGAGTTTTGATTCTACAAATATGTAGATGAGAAGATTGGCGTTTATCGAAGAAACTCGTTATTAGCTTATTGGAAAGAGGCAAAACCGAATAAATTTAAATTAGAAATGGTTGGCCGATAATTAGACGGTCAGCTATTGAAATCCAGCATTATCTCTTCTGACATTATTATCAACTTTTACTTATCACGGGTCTACATAGAATTGGTGTTCCATTCACGGTGTTCCATTCACTAAAATTGGAGATTGGTGTTTATTGGAATAAATATTGGATTAAAATTAAAAAAATAAATTTTGAGGTAATAATTCTGACTAACTTGGGTCTTTACATGCGTCGAATGGAGAGATATCTAAGAAAAAATTATTGTCAGAGAAAGCAACGGAATAGAATTTTTGACGGATTGGGACGCTTCCTCAAGTAAATTAGTATTCTTTTATTAAAAAAATTTTTTTTTGTTTAAAAAAAGAGGTGAAATGCTGATTAAACTTTTTGGATGTAAAAGAAAGGAGTCAAGTATTAATTCTGGGGAAGATGAAGATGAAGAAACAATATCTCTAAACCCTTGGTTTTATGAAGATGAAGAGCTTGAAAATGAATATGAAGCTAAACAAATATCTCCCTTTACATTAGCTGCTATTGTTTTTACATATTTGGTAGGTTAAAGGAGCAGCATGCTTGGAAGAATTTTATGGCTGGGCTATTATAAAGAATTTGAATCCGTTATCAAGCGATCTTCTTCCATTGTAACCGGAAAATTTATTCCCATTATAATACTTTTAAATGCGATTCCCTAACATTTTGCTAAATCTATCTTAAAGTCCTTGGTCCGAGGAAAGCAGGGATTCTCGAGCCAGGTCCAAGTCGGAGACAAAAATAGGGAAATATTATATTGTGATCTGAGCTGTTTCGAGACTCGTAAATCTAGTAAATCGAAAAATCTAGTAATCTAGTAAATCTTCAAAAATAACGAAAAAAAATCGAAATTTCGAAAATGCTTTGGTCGTTATTATGTGTTTAGGTGGAGAAAAATCCTGAAAAAAAAATTTTTAGGCTGCTGGAGCTATACTACTTCCTCTACTCCAAGGATGCTTCCAATTTATTGACGGCCTATTTTATTCTTATCTTTGTTTTACTGCTATTGAATATGGACATTTAATACCAGAAAAGTTAATTATTTTTAAACTCTACACATTTTTAAATAAATTTTAAAGTAATTCTTTAATTCCCATTGTTCTCCTTTATATGTGCATTGGATTAGTTCTGTCAACAATTGCTTTAGGTGAGTTAAAAGAAAATTTTTCTCAAATGTGTGGAACACATTTATGTTTGGATTTACTCTTAAGTCATCCACTTAAGTAGATGTTTTTCTTTTTCGAGACTCAGTTCATGGAACCGAGTTTAAGAATTATTCCTTGAATCGGAATCGTGTAACACCTATGTGACTCCAAGTCTTTTAAATAAATTTGAAAGTGTTTATAACGTGAGTTGAATAATTAAAATAATTTTTAAGATGTTGGCTCAAATTATGTCCGAAGTCTTTACTATTTGGGAAAACAAGCAACCAGTATTGCTCATACAAGTTTCTTTTATGGCTCAAAAACGTAATATAAATAAAACTACAAGAAATTTTACAAAAAATTTTTTTAAGAGTAACAGTAAAAGATTTAATTAGCGCTGTTGGTCAAGCTATTGGAATGAGTCCAGAATCGATGGAAAAGGTTGATATGAATAGAATGGTGGGGGATGCTATTGCTGTTAAAGAAGGACAACTCGATAAAGTTGGACAGAATTATATGTTTTTGGTATGTTTTGGGTTTGATAAAGCTGGATATGGAACAGAAGTATATCTAATGGGGACTATCAAATGAAAATTTAAAGCGTTGATCGAATTTCTCGATCTCAGATCTCCAGGATAATTTAATCCTCCAATCCTCATTTCTGATATTTTAAAACTGCCATGATAAGATGATGATTATGTTATCTGAATGCCCCTTCATTGCACCATTCCAAAGAATTATCCCGACTGATCCTTATTTCTCTCTTTGTTCTATTCCAATTGTTTGAATTATCCCCACATTTATTTAATAAATTTGCTAAATTAATATAACTTCTATTCTTCAAAGGAAGGAATTTGGCCACCCGAACTCATTCCACTCTTTCAAAGAGACGGAGATTTTCCCTCATGGGTAGATGCTGATGAACTGAAACGTTTATCATTACGACCACCTACAAGTAATGGAATTGGGTTAATTCAAAAGCGTGAAGAATTAGCTCCAATATTATCTTTATCAACATATTCAAATGGACAATTACATCGTTCATTACATTCAACATCTTCAAATTCTCAAAATTCAAAGGAAAAGAGGAATAATAAAAAGAAAATGGGGGAGAAAAAGAGAGAAACAACACAGACAGTTTATTCAAATACAGACAAAAATAATAATAATGGAAATAATAATTGTAAAATTAGTGCAAAAGATATGTCGAATATTATTCCTTTTATTTAAAAAAATTTTTTTAATTTTTATTTTGCGATAAAAAAGCATGAGGTTATACCCCTATAACTTAAGAAGGGATGGTCACTTTTTAATGTTCTTGTTACCAATGGATAGTGAATTAAATCCGCTACAGGATACCAAAAACTTAAAACTTCTTGGTATACCAAGACCTCAAAAAAAGTTAATATCGATAAAGTTATAGTAAGAAAATCATTTGATTGGAATTTTTCAAAAATATTTTTTTATTACTTTAACAAAATCTAAAGATTTTTTTGTCTATTTCATTAAATATACAAAAAATTGTTGGCAAAATTGTGGTATATTAAATATTATTTATATAAAAACTATGAAGATGATTTTGGTTTACTAGAAAGTAGAGATCGAGATTTTTGAAAAGCCTGGGCCTGTCCCTGGATTCCGGGTTTGATCTATTGACCTGGGCCGGATCCTGGGCCTGTAGTCCAGGAAAAACCCAGGCCCAGGAAAACCCAGGAAGGACAAAAAAATGCCTGGGCCTGGACTCTGGGTACAGGAAAAACCCAGGCCTTTGTTCAGGCCCAGCTCGATTGACAGCTAAACAAATAAATTTTCTAAACAACGTTAAAGAGATATGAGAAAATTAGAAAAGAAATTTTTTTATTGGATTGATTTTAGAATTTAAAAATGTTTGGAGTTTTAGCCACAGTTTTTTTAAAAAATGAAAAGAAGAATTTCAGAAGCTCGTGGCTCACAAAATATAACCTTGGCTTAAAAATAAAAGATGGGTATTTAATTTTCAATTATCTTTTTAGAAAATTTATTTGTTTAGCTGGTAAATCTATAAAATTAAATACTCTCTAATATACATATCAAAATTATTCTCACAATTTTTTATATTTTTTGGTTCTATGCGTTTAGATCCCCGCATTTTAAATACAGAATGGATTTTATTTATTTTTATAAATTATAAAAATAAATTTTTTTTAAATTTATTTTTTTGCATTTTATTTTTATTAAGAAAAAATACAAATTAATTTTAAAAATGCAAAGAAACTTCATTAAAAAATGCAAAGTTTGTGGGGCAAAAGATAATGTTTGTTTTCATTATGGAGTTTGTACATGTAGGGCTTGTGGGGCTTTTTTCAGGTATTTTTTATTTTGTTCAATTTGGAAAAATTTTTTCTTAAAAGGCGTTATCTTGAAAACGAAAAAAAGAGTAAATATAGTAAATGTAAATGTTTGCCAAACCAATTGTTGTTAGAAGAGAGTAAAGAGGAAAAATCCGGAACACATTGGGATAAATGTAAAAAATGTAGACTTGATAAATGTTTTTCTGTTGGAATGAAAAAATTGGGTTTGTCTAAATATTTAAAAATAATTTGGAAAAATAATATTAGATGTTGCATATGTACGTCAAGATGTATGCCGGGAAGCTATGGAAGAACAAAGAAATGAAATTAACGTAAATTTATTTTTTTATCGGGAAAAAGTTACTGTAGAATCTTATTTTTCTCAATAAGAAATCCGTTTGATTTTGTTGAAAAGGCTTAGATACTCTGTTAAATAATTATAAGACAACCCTACAAAGATGGATTTTTCCTTCTTTTTAAAATTCAAAATTATCCATCCCCGAACCTTCAAAATCCAAATTGATTTGCCAAGAACCTTCAAAATCCAAATTGATTTTTCCAAATTGATTTGCTTAAAACTAGTGGTCTTTAAATCGAGATCTTAAAGCTAGTGTTCTGCAAGGTTTGTGGTAATACAGTGCGCGTCATAACTATACGTCCACCCAAGATTTTGTGTTTATCATATTAAATCTCGATAAAATTAATTAAAATATATTAAATGGGGATAAGACGATCCTATTCCTACTAGCTTAAGTAAGCATTGATGTATTTATCAACAAATATAGTGATTTTTCGAAATTTGTGCCAAAACATACGCGTCATAACTATACGTCCACTTCTATTTTCGACATTAGGGGTGGTCTGAAAAATCTACAAAAATTCTTGTAAACTTTTGTATTTCTTATTCTTATCAATAGATATGTTTACAGGAATTTTTGTAGATTTTTCAGACCACCCCTAATGTCGAAAATAGAAGTGGACGTATAGTTATGACGCGCAAGTTTTGGCATAAATGTTTAAAAATCACTATTTGTTGAATAAATTCTTGAATGCTTACTTAAGTTTTAGTAAGAATAGGATCGTCTTATCCCAATCTAATATATTTTAATTAATTTTATCACGATTTAACATGATAAACCCAAAATCTTGAGTGGACGTATAGTTATGACGCGCACTGTAGAAGGTTTTGTGTGACCTTTTTTAAGATTTTTTCATCACACGAGAATATTGCTTGAGTCCCAAAAGCAACGGAAAACCATGGTTAATGTATTGTAAAAATATGTTTTCGATCCCTGTGTAAATTTTTATTTTATAATTTTCTCGCAGCTTTTTTTCAAGAACTTCTTTTTGGTTCCTTTTTATTAAAATGAAAGTAAAATTGAATTAGTAAAAAATACAAGAGGGGCTTGGGCAGCCAATGTCAACCCAGAGTAAACGAACCTAAATGTTTAATCGGCTTTAAATGGATTTTAACTACTCTTACTTTTTAAGCTTCCAAATCCTCCAATTATCGACATAACCAGCAATGACATAAACCTAATAAACTCAATTTTACCAATTATTGAAGCCAAAAAACGTATTATGCATGCATTTAATGATTTGGATGATATATTTCTTTATGGCCCGATTTTGTTTGAAGAAATAATTTTATCTAATTTTAATATTTTTCGTTTAACTGGAATTTTTTCGGTAAATTCTAATTTAATTTTTAATAAAACTCAATCCTATTTAAAGCCAAATCCAAGTCCAATAACTTTTGATGAATTAAATAGTTGGGAATCTTCATTTCAAAATGAAGGAATATTTAATAGTAGAGTTCAAAAATGCATTTTAGTTGACAGACTTTTGTGCGTTGGTATAGCTAAATCTATGCCTGTTTTTGAAAAATTGACTTTATCTGATCAGGTATATATAATCTTTATGGAGGTGCATAAGAGTTTTTGCACAGAGTTCCGCGTTAATCCCATCCTCCCTTATGATATTATTCTTAAATTGCTCAAACCAAAACTCAAAATCAGTTTCGTTACACCCCTGTCTAAGTTGAACGGGCGTGCTAAAACGGAATTCGAGATAAAAGCGAATAAGAAAAGCTCAATTAATCTAAAATTTATTATTTTTATAAAATAGATTGCACATCTAAGGAGTATTTCTTATGTGTTTATAACATTCACAAACACCTATCTAGCTTGGGAATTAGGTTCTTCAACTTGGACACGTAAAGATTGTGTCATGCCAGCTCTTACTATAATAAATCATACTGTAAATGATGATAAGTAATTCTTTTAAAAATTTGAAAAAATATCTTTTTAATTATTAGAGCGATTAAATGGTCAGATTATGCATATACCAAATCTGTTGATCACTTCAAACGTGTTTCATTAACAAAAATTGAATATGCTTTATTGGTAGCTATTATCCTTACGAAAGCCAGTAAAACTTTAATTTGTAAAGGCGAACTAAAAATTTTTTCACTAAAAGATGCTAAAGACTTGTCTCCCGAAGGAAAGGAATTACTTTTAGACGAATCTTCTAAATACACAAATATTTTACTTCGATATAATCAACAAAGATTAGGGTTAATTGAAGGGGCTCAAAGATTGGCTGAATTTAGCCGACTAATTAGTCGATGTATTGAAATTGAATATACTTTACGGACAATGTTTTTTCATCAATTTAAATATTTTTCAATGAGTACCAATTACTCAAAGTGTTCAGGCTTTATGGAAAAGTTTTTTGGAAAGAAGTGATTAAAAACGAAGTAGCTTGAAATCGAGACAGAGCTCCTCGCACATTTTCCAGCCTCAGTCTTTATTATACCTTATACATTCTACATATTAATGATTTCTATTTTTATCACTAAAAACATCAATTTAAATAAAGTAATGAATATTAGAAATATCTTTTGTACTAATTTTACATTTACAATGAACTATGATTATAATATTATAGTTCAATATAGATCCCAGTTAACCTTTCTGAGGATATAATTACTAATTTTCCATATATAATATTTTATTCAATTAAAATACCAGAATATACCAACAGTGAACAGCAAAAAAAGAGAATTTTAAAAGAGCTTAAATAGAGTCAGAAAATGGATGTGAAATTAGATAAAATAAATGCAGGTTGAAAAATGGTAAATCACAAAATAATTTCATTAGAACGCGGGTGTTTAAGAATAAGGTTGGAAGATATTATATACTTGAAAATCTTCGGATATCCGGATGGTATCCGAACCGAAAATTTCGGATATCCGGATGGTATCCGAACCGAAAATTTCGGATATCCGGATCCGGTATCCGAACTGAAAATTTCAGATATCCGGATCCGGATCCGATATCCAAAACGAAATTTTCGGATATCCGGATCCGGAACCGAAATTTTTAATTTCAATATTTTCGCCATCGGCGCTGAAAAGTTGAGTCCAATTGAAGGATATAGAGGGATTAGGAGCAATTATGAATGATTTAGGGATTAACAGAGTTAGCGAGGGAATCTAGAATTAACAGAAATCTAGGTATAATCAAGTTGTGGAAACTTTCGTAGTTTTCTGATGATTTGGCAGAATTCAGTGGATTTGAGGGAGGTAGTTGATACATCGGGTATTTCTTATTTTAAAGCTGGGATTATGGGATTAAGAGAATATCGAAGGATTTTGAGGTGAATCCTCCGATATCCATACAAAGTCCACTTTTCTTCTTTTCCAGCGCCGCAGGCGAAAATTTAGTGAATTTTGGAAGATCCTTAAGCTAAAAATCTTCCTTTTTCAGCGCCGCAGGCGAAATTTTGAACATTTTTGAAGACCAGAAGACAGATTTCTTCCATTTTCAACGCCGCGGGCGAAAATTTTGAGAATTTTGAAAGGCCAAGTGAGAAATGCCAAGGTTTGGCAGGCCAATTCCTTAGATATCAATCCCTGATATCTACCTTACACCACTCAATCCCTCGATATTACAACCAAATCCGTCCATATTACCTATGACCCCCTGAAATACACGGTATAATTCAAAATCCACCTTAATTGAAAATCCACCTCAACTAGATTTCTTCCTTTTTCAGCGCCGCAGGCGAAAATTTAGAGAATTTTGGAAGGCCATTGGGCAAGATTTCTTCTTATTTCCCTAATTCTAGGATCCGAACCGAAAATTTCGGATAACCGGATCCGATATCCGAACCGAAAATTTCGGATAACCGGATCCGATATCCGAACCGAAAATTTCGGATATCCGGCCTTTTTTCGGATCCGGATATCCGGATCCGACAACCTTAGTGAGCATGCAATGAAAATTTTACTGGATAATAAGTATTCATTATCTTGTGCTATCCATTGAATAATTTAATTTAATGCTATTCATCGAATAATATTTGGTATGATAATGAAGCATTAAACGCATAAAATGTTCATTTTCAATAGCAACATTAATTAAGCGAAAACATTCATCCAATCTTTGAGCCCCTTCAAGTAAACCTAATCTTCGTTGATTATATCGAAGTAAAATATTTGTAAATTTAACAGATTCGTTATAAAGTAATTCTTTTCCTTCGGGAGACAAGCCTTCAGCATCTTTTTTGAAAAAAATTAGTTATTTAAATTACAAATTAAAAAAAGCTGAAATAAGAGGACGATAGAGGGTGTTTTTATGACGTTTCAACAAGCACGCCTTTAGAATTAACGTTTTAGTTGTACTTTATCCGGTGGTTGGTTCCAAAGCCCTTAGATTCATAAAATATTAGATTCGTCTCAACGAATTGAGTCTCTCTGCGTACGGAAACGCCTGTGGATATCATACCGGTACCAAAGATTGAAAACCCATACGGAGAGCAATGATTCAAAACTTGTTAAACAACTTTGATTTTAATTTCATTCGACACATCTCGTCGAGACGAATCGAATAATATATCAATCAAAGGCCAGGGCTTCATGAAATGAAGCCAGATTTCTTTCGATTTCAGCACCACAAAAAAAATTATAGAATTTTAGCGGTCAAGAAACCTTCCATTTTGGTAATAAATTTTAGTTTTTTTTAAATTTAGACATCGAAAAAATAGCCCCCCCCCCCCTCTAAAATATCCCCCCTCCAGAGGTCGATCGAAAAAAATAGCCCCCGGGGGTTATTTTAGAGGAAATACGGTAAATGAAAATAAATAATCCATCATCGGGTTGGATGGTGGCACAGTCGGTTGTGCTTCGGTTTGGGCTCATTCCATGATGGTTCAATTCCATCTCCCATACACAATTTTTCCACAGCAAGAATATCGTATACAATAATATCCCAAGTGTTTACCCGATTTAGTAAAGATAATAGCGATTAACAAAGCATATTCAACTTTTGTTAATGAAGCACGTTTAAAATGAGCAACAGATTTTGTATATGTAATTTCTGACCATTTATTGATTCTAAAATTAAAAAAAATTCAAAAATATTTTACGTAAGTTAAAAATTATTATTTTTTCTGCTAGTTTTTGGTAAAATTGAATTTCGTTTCCCTCATTTATTTACTCAAAATATAAAATACGCACACTTAAAATGTGGTATAAACATTATTTTATGGCTAAAAGTAACCTGATTGGCTTATAAGGTATATATCAGACTTAACAACAATGTCCAATATCAACCCTCACGAAAAACCAGCAAAATTCCCGATTCCCGAAATCGGTAATTTTGTTTTTGTGTCGGTGCGAATACACAAAAAATACCTGTTCTAAAAAGCAGAACTGGTACTTATAGACATAGAGTAATGTTAGTATGACCATCTTTATTATTTTGAGGCAATGGGGGACGGAGTTCAACCTTGCCGTTAATTTCTTTAACAATTTTAAATTAACCTCTCATCACATGAATATTTACTATTTTTAGCAACGAAAGCAGGCATAACTCCATCTTTACGTATCCATGTTTCAAAACCTGATTCCCAAGCTAGGTAAGAGGCTGTAAAGGGAATATACATGCAAAAAATCCGTCTCAGATGTGCAATCTATTTTATAAAGGTTTTGCATTAATTGAGGTATTCATTAATGTAATTCAGAAATGTATGTTTAATCACTATATTGTATGTTTAATTTATATGTTTAATCACTCGTTATACATATGTACATATGCTTCTAAAATCACACTAATTTTATGGACAATTAATTCTATAAAGTTGAAGCAACAAAGTTTAGTCTTTCTGATTTCTTCTAGCTTTACTTTAATTAGTTCGATAAGAATTTGTAAAATTCTTATAAAGAGAGGCCTAATACATGTACATAAACACCTGATCAGATAAAGTCAATTTTTCAAAAACAGGCATAGATTTAGCTATACCAACGCACAAAAGTCTGTCAACTAAAATGCATTTATGAACTCTACTATTAAATATTCCTTCATTTTGAAATGAAGATTCCCAACTATTTAATTCATCAAAAGTTATTGGACTTGGATTTGGCTTTAAATAGGATTGAGTTTTATTAAAAATTAAATTAGAATTTACCGAAAAAATTCCCAGTTAAACGAAAAATATTAAAATTAGATAAAATTATTTCTTCAAACAAAATCGGGCCATGAAGGAATATATCATCCAAATCATTAAATGCATGCATAATACGTTTTTTGGCTTCAATGATTGGTAAAATTGAGTTTATTAGGTTTAGGTCATTGATGGTTATGTTGACAATTGAAGGATTTGAAAGCTTAAAAATAAATCAAATTAGTAGCTCCATATAAGATACACTTAATACTAGATGACGTCGCGTCTGCGCGACTCGCCGAGATTATTTGGCGCGCTCTTTGGAATAACCAAAGGATACGTCTTTGCTAAGTAGTGCAAAGCTGAACGACCGTTGAGCTTTCTTCTCTTCTCCTCTCTTATTCCCACAAAGGAGAAGAGAATAGATTTAGAAGATATCTGTACATCCAAGTCTTAATAGGGAAGTCCCGGTACCGTTCTGACCAGGTTTAGGATTTTCCCTATCTCATTGAGGATTTTAATTTTTCGATTTGTACCAGCCTTTTGGTTTGGAGTTGGCGCGTGTGCAGATCCGTCGTTATTAAAAAATAAAAACTTTTACTTTAATTTCTTTCCCTTTTCCTTCCATAGCTTCCCGGCATACATCTTGACGTAAATATCCAACCTCTAAAATTCTTTCCAAATTATTTTTAAATATTTTGACAAACCCAATTTTTTCATTCCAACAGAAAAACATTTATCAAGTCTACATTTTTTACATTGTTCCCAATTTCCTTTAGATTTTTCGTCTTTATTCTTATTTAACAATTGTTTTTGCAAGCATTTATAATTACATTTACTATATTTACTCTTATCGTTGTCAAGATAACGCCTTTTTGAGAAAGAATTTTTCCAAATTAAAATAAAAAATACCTAAAAAAAGACCCGCAAGCCCTACATGTTATAACTCCATAATGAAAACAAACATTTTCTTTTGTTCCACAAACTTTGCATTGTTTAATAAAGTTTCTTTGCATTTTTAAAATAGATTTATATTTTTTCTAATTAAAATTACAGGATTTATTTTTTCTAATTCCAAAAATTCCACCCTTACGGGTGTATGTTTTAAAACGATACCGGTCGGTTTAGGCCCCCGGTTTCGGTTATTGCTGGTTTACACCCTTTTCGATTAATTTTCACAAAAGGGAGGGGTTGGTTCGGTTAACTGCTTATTACTTAATGAAACGATTTATGTATATCAAGGTTTGGGGCGACGCTTAAAATTAATTATTATTGGTAACTGTAGAGGAAAGAAATAATTCTAATAAAATGCTGTAAAATATTAATTAATGCTAAATATTATAATTATTTAAATTTCATTAAATATAAAAAAATTTTTTTTGGCAAAAATTTTTGTGGGTTAAATGCTTGGCAAAACACACAAAAATTATTTTAAATTTAAAAAATTATATGGATGACTTTGTTGTATTCGAACGTGCTTAATTTTCGTTTAGGTTTGTATAATTATAAGCTGAATAAACAAATAAATTTCTAAACAAAAATTAAATAGAAGAAACTTAACTTGAATGATTGGATTTAATCAATTTAGTTAACTTCGAACCTCCTCTCCTTTCTTTCTATGAATATTTTATTTCATAAATAAAATTTTATTTAAAAAAATTTAAATTTATTCAAAACAGCTAATTAAACACAAAAAATCATGCCTGCATCCCACACTTTCATGTCTACATCCCACACTGAAAAATATTTTAATTCAAAAAAGGAGGTCCAATTTTGGTTAATTTATTTGGAAATTAAGGGGGATTTGGTGAGGGGGTTTTAACTCCTCTTGATTAACGATAATATGTAATATAAATTTTCGTTTATTTTATTTTTTTTGTGCTTTAAATAAATTTTAGCTAATATTCAATTTCGTACACCAATTCCCCTATTTCCATCCTCCCTTCCTCAACTTCACTCTATTTCCACAAAACATTAAATCAGGCGATAAAATAATTAAATTTTTATTCAGAACGTTTACATACATGGCAATGGGTACATCCCAACCTACCGCCGAAATATAACTTCGTTCAGAGATATCGAATCCGGGAATTATTGGTATGGTTCGATGCGCCTCGATGAGCTGAATCGAACCGTACCTGGGCGTCCCGGATTCGACAATTTTAAACAAAGTTACCCACGGCAATTCCGTCCGAAAATCCAGAAGGAAAGATTAGATATGAGTGGAATGTGAAGTTACGACGGATCCGAGCTCTGTTAGTGCGCGAGTCGCCCCTGGGCAAATGACCATATTCTTATAGTACCAGATCTACGACTCGTTCTTATAGTACGGGCCCTGACATTTATTGCTAGGTGCTTTTGCTCACCATATACAAGAGCTCTACCACTGAGCTACTAGTGCTTTCTCTTTTATCCTTTTAGATCGTTTAACCCCGCCTAAGCGTTTTAAATGCTCTAGGTGAATCATCCTTACATTATTGTAAGGAAGAGAAAGAGAGAGAAAAGATCCAGCTGGCTAGCATTTAAAACGCTGACTGTGGGGGTTTAAGATCTAATAAAAGAGAAGGTGAAAGCAGCGTCCCGGTAGCTCAGTTGTTAGAGCACCTGTACGTGGTGAGCGAAAGCGCCTAGCAATAACTGCCAGGAGGTCGCAGGATCGAAGCCTGCCCGGGATTAAACTTTTACCTCGCTCTTACTTTATGATTGGATTTGATCATTTTAGTTAAAGGGGAAATTCAGCACAAAATGGAGAAATTAAAAATAATTTTAATGATAGAAATAAATTTAAAAAATTCGAAGAAAATTTTTTTAAAAAATCATTAATTTTTAATCATTTTTATTCAATGAAGTTTCAAGAAAGTTTGAACATTTATAGTAATTTGCAGCCATTGAATAACATTTAAATTGATGAGAGAGCATCAATCTATAAGCGTATTCATTTTCAATATTTCTGCTAATTAGTCGACTACATTCAGCCAATCTTTGCGCCCCTTCAATTAAACCTAATCTTTGTTGATTATATCGAAGTAAAATATTTGTGTATTTAACGGACTCGTTATAAAGTAATTCCTTTCCTTCGGCAGACAAGTTTTTAGAATCTTTTTTAGAAAAATTGAAAGTTTATTTAAATTATATTTAAAAAAAAATAAATACTATATTGAGTAATAAAGTGTTTAGGACATACAGCCTTTAGTCGAAAGCTTATAATTTTGGCAAATTAAAACCTAATTGAGTAAAATTTTGCAATTATTTTCTATCCGAGGCTATCTAACTTTATAAAAATTTTAAAATTTTGATTTTAAATTAGCAAGATTATGGTCAAAGTCTTCTCGATAAAACAGCCATTTTCAATGATAAATTCTAAATTATTTAATCAAAAATGCCGGAATTTTTACACAAGTTAGATATCTTTATTAATGATATTTATGGAAAATTTTAGGATTTTAAGTGCTCATTTATTTAAATTATAAATTAAAGTTCTTACTCGATCCAGTAAAAATAATAGCTATTAATAAAGCATATTCAGTTTTTGTTAAAGCAACGCGTTTAAAATGAGCAACAGATTTTGAAAATACAAAATCCGTCGATTTAATCATTCTAAAAATTTAAAAATATTTTTTCCGTTTTTTTGAATTAACCGTGTATCATTTAAGAATAAATCATTCTTCATAATAGCAAGCGCTGGCATAACACAATCTTTACGTGTCCAAGTTTCAGAGCCTAATTCCCAAGCTAGGTAAGAGCCAGTAAATGATGTAAATAAATAAGAAATCTGCCTCAGAAGTGCAATCTATTTTATAAAAAGAAATAGTGATATTTAAATTGGCTTCAACAAAGAAATTAAAAGGGTTATTAATGGATTTGATGTGAACAAACCATATCTAATGAACTCACCATTAATCCAATGAAATCCTTTTTAATCATCTTTTCGAGCTCTTTTCGAGCTCGATTTTTTCCCAATTACTCGGTATTCATCGTACTCTAGTTAAAAGTAAACCCACTCCAGAATATACCATAATTGTATGGACCCTTAAGCTTGAAGCAATCAATCCTCATACACCTTTGTAGATTATATATACCTGATCAGATAAAGTCAATTTTTCAAAAACAGGCATAGATTTAGCTATACCAACGCACAAAAGTCTGTCAACTAAAATGCATTTTTGAACTCTACTATTAAATATTCCTTCATTTTGAAATGAAGATTCCCAACTATTTAATTCATCAACAGGTATTGGACTTGGATTTGGCTTTAAATAGGATTGAGTTTTATTAAAATTAAATTAAAATTTACCGAAAAATTGCCAGTTAAACGAAAAATATTAAAATTAGATAAAATTATTTCTTCAAACAAAATCGGGCCTTTAAGGAATATATCATCCAAATCATTAAATGCATGCATAATACGTTTTTTGGCTTCAATGATTGGTAAAATTGAGTTTATTAGGTTTCGGTCTTTGATGGTTATGTCAACAGTTGGGGAATTTTGTATCTTAAAAATAGAGAGAATTTTAATTAATGTTTTGTTTTTGTTCCTTAGGGTATTCAACATATTGCAAGGGGTATGAAAAATTTGGCTCTATCGGAAAATAATGCCGGCATCCCATTTTTCCTTTCCTCCTCGAATGGAGAAGAAAAAGTTAATTTCTCAGCTGTAGTATAGTAAAGTGGTAAGGTAACTTTGTCCAAACTTATTCAATAACGGTGATTTTGGTGTCGTTTAACTCTGTGGACCGAGATATAGGCCCCCGAAAATCGAAAAACCATAAGGGGTGTAAGCTCGATTTTGGTGGGAAAAATTTGATTTTTCGAATGATAGCTCATTCGAAGGAGCTCCTTGAGATGAGTCGAATGACACCAAAATCACCGTGATTGAATAAGCTTGGACATAGATACCTTATCACCGGTTTACTATACTACAGCTGGGAAATTAACTTTTTCTCCCCCATTCGAGAAGGAAAGGAAAATTGGATGCCGGCACTGTTTTCCGATAGAGCCAAAAATTTTAAAATTAGGTAGTTTTATTATAAATCTTCGTAGATTTTATGTTGCTAAAGATATTTTGATGCTTTTCTCGCGTTTCGATAACTTGAGATTTTTCAATATTCGATTTTCACATATTTTTTTCAACCCTAGTCAGCAGAAACTGAGTGTTTCCCTATTCCTGCATAAAATAAATTAATTTACGTTAATTTCATTTTTTGTTCTTCCATCACTTCCCGGCATATATCTTGACGTAAATATCCAACATCTAAAATACTTTTTTAATTAAAAATTATTTTTAAACATTGGATACTGTACATATTTCAGAACCCGGTTGAGTATTGTTTCGATAATTCCATGAAGGGATATAAAAGGATAAGAAATGATTAAGAGAGTATTGTAGATTTGCAGGGATATCGGGGGATTTTTGGGATTAACAGTGATTAGATCGATTAATTTCTCAGTGTTTCGGGGTGATATATGCGGATATAAGCGAATTGGTTTGAAACAGACAACCCTAGGTGTTAGTTACCCTTATTTTGACAAACCCAATTTTTTCATTCGAGCAGAAAAACATTTTTCAAGTCTACATTTTTTACATTTTGCCAAATCTTGTTGGGATTCTTCGTCAAAATTTTTTTCTGAACATTTACATAAATTATATTTCCATTGCTTTTCGTGATCAAGATAACGCCTTTTGAAAAGAAATTTTTGGAAAAATTCCGCCATATCTCCCATACACTAATTTGGGCAAACAATATTTCATTCGAAAGAGCTCGACGAGTAGAGTCGAATTACATCAAAATCATCTAGATTGGATGATTCAAAAGAAAGTTATGACAACAATTTGTTCAAATGACATACTTTTGTCCAAATTGGAGTATGGGAGATATGACGCAATATTACCAAATTTTTTAAAATTTTAATAAAAAATACCTAAAAAAAGACCCACAAGCCCTACAAGAACAAACTCCATAATGAAATAAAACATGTTCTTTTGTCCCACAAACTTTGCATTTTTTAATAAAATTTCTTTGCATTTTTAAAATAAATTGGTATTTTTTCTAATTAAAATAAAGTTGATAAATGCTTATATCAAGATTTTAAGGATATTTTTTAAAAATTTAATTAAAGAATATCGTTTATAGAAATTTTTTCAGGCAAAAATAATTTTTATTTTAACTTAACAAAAAAGAAACACGGCTCTATTAACGTTTAAAATTTTTATAATTATTTATTTTTCATAAATACATATAATTTTTTGGCAAAATTGTTAGAATACTAAAATTTAGAAAATCATGTGAATAATTTAGGTGTATACGAACGTATTTAAGATACGTTTTGGTTCTTAAAATTATCAGCTGAATAAACAAATAAATTTCTAAACAAAAATTAAATAGAAGAAACTTAACTTGAATGATTGGATTTAATCAATTTAGTTAACTGCGAATCTCCTCTCCTTTATTTTTGTGAATAAAAATTTTATTTCATAAATAAAATTTTATTTAGAAAATTTAAATTAATTCAAAACAGCTAATTAAACACACAAAAATTTAAATGAAAAAGAAAAATAATCCAAAAATGTTTATTTGCCATCATCGGGCATTTCGGCTAGCGTCATGCAGGTTCCCACATTGAGGAATATTTTAATTCAAAAAGGTTCTATTTTTGTAAATTTATTTGGAAATTAAGTAAGATTTGGTGTTGTAACCCTCCACATCCCATGTGGAGGGATTTGGATGATAGATACCTCAATATCTCTCCTCAATCCTATGATATGGTCCGTAATCACTTAAGGTGTATTCGAATGTGCTTAATTTTAATTTGTCAGCTAAATAAACAAATATTTAAACAAAAATTTAAAGGGATGTTATGAGGGATATTCTAGCGTTATTTGAAGGAAAATTAGAAGGGAGAAATTATCTGAGAGAGAACGAGAGAGCGGACTGAAAAAGACAAAAAATTAATTATTTGTCTGACAGATTTAATGTCATGAAGACATGGAGTGAAGTTGAGGAAGGGAGTTAACATTTTGGTAAAAGGGGAGTTGGTGTGCGAAACAAAGTATTAGCTAAAATTTATTTAAACCAGCCTCCGGAGCTTACTATAACCACGAGCTATACCCAGCTATACCGGAGCTATACCCACCACACCCTCGTCTTCCAGGGAATTTTTCATCTTTTCCATCGAACTTTTTACCTTTTAATTGCTTGAAAGCCAGATTGCTTCAGACGTAAACTTTAATTAAACTCTATCTCTCTTTTCTTAATTATTTTAACACACCGGTTTAGGTATTTAAATTTGACTTCAAGTTACAGAGTCACGGCATGATATTGATATTTAGGTTTTCTTCCAATTAGCTACGCAGTCAAAGATTTTGAGAATTTAGAAGGCTAAAAAGCCAGATTTCTTCCTTTTATAAACGTCGCAGGCGAAGAATTTGAAAATCTAGGAAGGCTGAAGGCAAAATAATTCCTTTTTTGATCATCCCTCCTCTTTAAAAAATCTTCATCATTTGGGCTCTAAATTTCCGCGTTTTCAAAAGATAAAATATTTACCGATTCAAATAATTTAATTACATACAAAAACTAATTTTATTTAAAATTAAAAAAATATTTTTTCAAAGGTTCTTAGTATTTTTATCACCCCTTTTCAAGAAATTTTCAAAAAATTGGAAAATTTAAAGCTATCCATTATGGTGGGACAAAACCGTTTAATTTATAGCGTTTATGCCGTTTATCTTAGACCAATATACCGTTTCGTTTATTTTTAAAGACCCGTTTAAACGCCCGTTTACCGTTTATTTTTAAAATTTTTTAAAATCAATTCATAATTCATAAAAATCGGTAAAAATTTATTAATTTTTCTCATCTCTCCATATAAAAATTGTAGCACACAGTAAAAATATTCAAATTTAAATTTATTAAATTTTTCCAAAAAAAATTCTTCTTTTAAATAATTTTAAAGAATTCTTCCTCTTAAAGAATTTTTACCAATAAAAATTTTCCTAGCAATATTTCCCAAAAGAAAATAATTTTTATTTTTAAATTTTGAAAAACTGACACTAAAGGGGGCAATATTTTTGCTTATAAAGAAAAGAAGGGGGAGGCCAAACAATTCTTTCATTTGTTTGGCTATAATCTCCTTCCCACCTTCCCAAATATTCATAGAAACAACTTTTGCAATTCCTCGTCTCACAATTTGATTCCCAAATGAGACTTGAATGGAAAGTCTGGGAAGTCTATATTTAAAACTTCCTCTGTTTTCCACATTCCATCTTTCTTTTCCATAATCTTTTTATTTCGATGGCATATTTTATTTTCACTCATTTTTAAACAATCTTCCTTTGAAATAGGAAGCAAATTTTGTTCCAACTTAAGAAATTTATCACCCAAAAAATTTGTGTAATAAGTTTCTTTGGTATATTTTGCAGAACAAATTAATCCTTCCACAGGTTGGGGGTGTGTAATTTGGGAATAAGTTTCGAAACCGAAATTTTTCCACTTTCGAAATTTATCCTTATTACAAAATGTGGCTTCCTCTTTAGAAGGGAATTTCCACAGAGCGCTTGATTGCGTCGCGCACCAAAATACGGGTTCCCCATTTTTTATTTCATTTATTATATTTTTCCTTCTAAATCTATCTATTTCTTGATGTTGTTCCTTATATGTTTGTAACATTTGTGGGGAATAGAGACCGGCGCGGGAGGGACTCCCGCGCGGGATTTTGCGGGATCCCGCTCCCGCAATCCCGCACTTTTTTCGATTTGCGGGATTTTGCGGGAGTGCGGGATTTTGCGGGATTATTCCCGCGGGAGTCCCTCCCGCAGACATTTTTAAAAGTTACTCCCGCATGCGGGATCCCGCAAAATATTTTGAATTTTGCGGGATTTTGAAAACTGTTGGCAAAATGTCTTATAATTTGTCAGAATTATTTAATGTTGGCAAAATGTTTTTATAATAATTTTTAAAATGTTTTTTTATAATAATCACAAGCCGAAAACGAATAAAATTTCCTAGAATTCTAAAATATTTTTTTCTTGCTATGATTCCAAATAACAACAAAACAGTTTATTTTATTCAGATGTCAGGTCATATCTGGAACATTGGCTTATTTAAAAGAATCAATAACAATGAAGCAGAGTGCATTAAATGTAAAGAAAATGGCGAATCAAAATATTTATTTAAACTATCTGAGCGAAGTGTTAAGAGTCTCATAGCACATGTGCGAAGCAAAATACATAAAGATTCAGAAAATGCAAAACAATTTGAAAAGCTTGTGAACAAAGAACAGACAAATGTTGATGCTTCAATTGATAAATATTTTCAGCAGCATAGCAGTGGTTTTATTTATTTTTTATTTTTTATGTATTGTTTATTTTTAGGGAACCTTAGTCAATTAGATAAGAAGGTTATTAATTTAATTGCATGTGAGAACCTTCCATTCCGTTTGGTGAATAGTCCTTGGTTTCACTCCATCGTTAATCAGCACTGTGAGAAATTGAAGGATGAATCCCACTATCGCAAGTGTCTAATTGATGTCTATGAAGCAGTTAAAATACGAATTACAAGTGAATTCGTATTTGAATTCCTTTGAGTGAATTCCTTTCTTGCTTCTTTTAATGCTCTATCTTCTCTTTTATCTCTTACTCCTGGGAGAATTGCGACTTGAGGAGCTTCTAAAATTTGAATTTCTTCTTCTCTTTCCTAGATTTTTTCAAAATTCTTTCTTCTCTCAAATCTCTAACGGCAGGCATTGTTGGTGGTAGACTAGATTCCATTGTGGATTCCATGTGGAAAGGTGTATCTTCTTCAGAACTTGAATCCATTTCTTCTTCTATATTTCGATCCTTAGGTTGTCGTAATTTTAGTAGTTGTTGTTCTGATGGCAATTCTAAAGGAAAAATTTGAGTTATACTTCTTTTAAAAATTTTTCCTAATATATTTAATTTAACGGTTCGAATTATTCCATCTCGTCCTCGAATTAAATCGATTATTCGGGCGAGTTTCCATAAAGGGCGGGGTAGGTCTTCCTCAACTATAACGACCTCCCCGACCTGTGGTTCCTTGCCAGTATTTTTACCAATTTTTTCACCTCTTTCCCTTAGAGAGAGGAGATATTGGGATTTCCAAAATTCCCAAAATTTATTTAATTTTTTATATTTAACGCAAATATCAACCAATTATCTTCAAAATCCTTCTTAATCAACACAGTTTGACAAGGGACTGTGTGATGAAATGAGAAGAAAAGAGAGAGAGAGAGAAAGGAAGAGAACTGGCAAAGAACCACAAGTTGTAAGTATATATATATTTTGTATTTTTGATATTTTTACAAAACGAGTGACAATGGCTCGTTTTGTAATTATTTTATTTCTTTTCTATATTTTTTTCCTTTTATTTACCCCCCTTTTTCAAATCGAGTACAAGAGCTCGATTTGAAATTATTTAATATTTTATTTATTTTAGATATATTTTTTCCCTTTAATTTAATATATAGACACTCCTGAAGTTACAAAGGATTCAGTGTGACTATTATTAAATTAATTTAAAAAAATTAATAAAAATTTACAATTTTTTGCCAATTCAAAATTGAAGGGGAATCGATGAAAGTAGTGGTAATTCACTGATGAATTGAAGAAATTTAAAAAATTTTAATATTGTTGCCGCCTGGGAGCACCAGAAACTGTAGCACACAGTAAAAATATTCAAATTTAAATTTATTAAATTTTTCCAAAAAAAAATTCTTCTTTTAAATAATTTTAAAGAATTCTTCCTTTTAAAGAATTTTTACCAATAAAAATTTTCCTAGCAATATTTCCCAAAAGAAAATAATTTTTATTTTTAAATTTTGAAAAACTGACACTAAAGGGGGCAATATTTTTGCTTATAAAGAAAAGAAGGGGGAGGCCAAACAATTCTTTCATTTGTTTGGCTATAATCTCCTTCCCACCTTCCCAAATATTCATAGAAACAACTTTTGCAATTCCTCGTCTCACAATTTGATTCCCAAATGAGACTTGAATGGAAAGTCTGGGAAGTCTATATTTAAAACTTCCTCTGTTTTCCACATTCCATCTTTCTTTTCCATAATCTTTTTATTTCGATGGCATATTTTATTTTCACTCATTTTTAAACAATCTTCCTTTGAAATAGGAAGCAAATTTTGTTCCAACTTAAGAAATTTATCACCCAAAAAATTTGTGTAATAAGTTTCTTTGGTATATTTTGCAGAACAAATTAATCCTTCCACAGGTTGGGGGTGTGTAATTTGGGAATAAGTTTCGAAACCGAAATTTTTCCACTTTCGAAATTTATCCTTATTACAAAATGTGGCTTCCTCTTTAGAAGGGAATTTCCACAGAGCGCTTGATTGCGTCGCGCACCAAAATACGGGTTCCCCATTTTTTATTTCATTTATTATATTTTTCCTTCTAAATCTATCTATTTCTTGATGTTGTTCCTTATATGTTTGTAACATTTGTGGGGAAGCACGTACCTTATAAACTGTTTTGCTGCCTGAAGGTGTTCGAACTCTGGATCTGGTCACTTCCTGAGTTGTTAATCCAAAAAAGCAGCAAATAATTAAAACAATAAGAGCCAGTGTTCCCAAATTTTTTAATAATGAGCCACTTTGTTTTGAAGTCGATGGCGTTGAAGTAGAAGGTTGTTGTTGCAAATTATTTGTAGAACCAGAGGTAGAAAGCGCTCTTTTTGAATTCGTTGTAACAATTCCTTAAGTCGTTCCTCCAATGGTGGTCGGACTTGTGGTTGCGCCGAAATGGGAAGCATTTCCTGATGTTGAATTATTTGTTGCTGTTGAGGTTGTTGTGGTGGGAGCGGTTGTTTTAAATTATTTTTAGGAACAATAGGTTTCACTTTCTGTGCCATTGGTCCAGGTTCTTCCTCAGAATCTTCATCATTATATGTTTCTCCCAAAATTTTGCTTTTAGCCTTCTTTAAATTTTTAAATTTGTCATTATAATAAAGATATCCAGTATTATAAGATTCTGCCATATTTAGGAATTGCTCTTCATATTTCTTCCTCTCAAGGTAAATTTTATTTTCATTATGAATCAAAGTAATTTTTATTGGGACAGCAGCCCTTCTCCAGAATTTCAAGGACCTATCAATTGAGGCCATATTTCTTCATCGGGTTTCACAACTATAAAAAGGTCAGTTGTTTTGATTCCAAAGTAAATAATGGTGTGTAGATCGGTTCCACCATCAAAATAGACCAGACGACAATCCCCAGGATTGTCACACCAATTAACCACAGATTGAATTGAAGCGTCAGCCGCAATGATAAAAGGCGCTTCATATAATCGCAAAGTGGTATTTCCTTTGCATCTCTGGTAGTTGCGCTTCGTTAATAATTTTGAGAACATCCTAGTAATATATGAGGCCCATTCATTTAATTCTTCTATAGGGGTTTTCGGCGGCTCCTGTAACTTGATTTGGCCATTCCAATGATAGTTGAATTGATGTTGAAAAATTTTGCAATTCATTCTTCGAAGCACAAGAATGTCAATTAGAAATCTGTCTTTGAAGGCCTTTTTCGGATCCATTTTGATATATTGCCAAAATTTTACAAGTAGCCACATCGGATCTAATTCAGGCTGGCAGAATTGATCTCTAATCCCTTCCCAAATTTGATTGTTTGCGAATTTCTGCCTGCCGAACCAGTTGAACACCAAATAATGAACTAGTGTTGTCATTATTGGATAAGTAACTTGAATGGGAAGGCGTTGTCTAGCTAGAGGTTGTCGATTTGATGCAATCCAAATGGTCAGGTCCTTCACATTTTGAAAAATATCATAACCCCACACCTCATATTCAAGTTCAGGGGCGGGCCACATATAATCCTTCTTTAATTCAACTGCTTGCCTTTCTCTTCTTGAGGCCAAAGTAGCGATTTGCTCCTTCTGTTTTATCCTCCCTCGATCGTGTTTATCTCGATCATATCTCTGTTGGTATTTTTTGAGGAATGCGTTCTGAGTTTTATAGAATTTTGAATCATCTAAGTCCTTCCTTCCTTCTGAAATCAGACGCTCCCTTCTAACATTTGAAGCATTGACGGACGCGAGTGCTCTATCAAGCATATTGATGCCAGGTGGTTTAGCAGAATTTCGAGATATTACACGTCCATATCTTATTATTGGTTTAAAGGGGATTCTAAATTTTCCATTAAAATCATGAAAGTATCTTCTGTAACTGTACTTCTTTTCCCCTCTTTCTTCTACCACTAGATTTAAATCTGGTACCATTTTGCGCTTCTTTCCATTACGTTTTTGCTCTTCTTTTTCCTTTCTTGCTTCTTTTAATGCTCTATCTTCTCTTTTATCTCTTACTCCTGGGAGAATTGCGACTTGAGGAGCTTCTAAAATTTGAATTTCTTCTTCTCTTTCCTAGATTTTTTCAAAATTCTTTCTTCTCTCAAATCTCTAACGGCAGGCATTGTTGGTGGTAGACTAGATTCCATTGTGGATTCCATGTGGAAAGGTGTATCTTCTTCAGAACTTGAATCCATTTCTTCTTCTATATTTCGATCCTTAGGTTGTCGTAATTTTAGTAGTTGTTGTTCTGATGGCAATTCTAAAGGAAAAATTTGAGTTATACTTCTTTTAAAAATTTTTCCTAATATATTTAATTTAACGGTTCGAATTATTCCATCTCGTCCTCGAATTAAATCGATTATTCGGGCGAGTTTCCATAAAGGGCGGGGTAGGTCTTCCTCAACTATAACGACCTCCCCGACCTGTGGTTCCTTGCCAGTATTTTTACCAATTTTTTCACCTCTTTCCCTTAGAGAGAGGAGATATTGGGATTTCCAAAATTCCCAAAATTTATTTAATTTTTTATATTTAACGCAAATATCAACCAATTATCTTCAAAATCCTTCTTAATCAACACAGTTTGACAAGGGACTGTGTGATGAAATGAGAAGAAAAGAGAGAGAGAGAGAAAGGAAGAGAACTGGCAAAGAACCACAAGTTGTAAGTATATATATATTTTGTATTTTTGATATTTTTACAAAACGAGTGACAATGGCTCGTTTTGTAATTATTTTATTTCTTTTCTATATTTTTTTCCTTTTATTTACCCCTTTTTCAAATCGAGTACAAGAGCTCGATTTGAAATTATTTAATATTTTATTTATTTTAGATATATTTTTTCCCTTTAATTTAATATATAGACACTCCTGAAGTTACAAAGGATTCAGTGTGACTATTATTAAATTAATTTAAAAAAATTAATAAAAATTTACAATTTTTTGCCAATTCAAAATTGAAGGGGAATCGATGAAAGTAGTGGTAATTCACTGATGAATTGAAGAAATTTAAAAAATTTTAATATTGTTGCCGCCTGGGAGCACCAGAAACTGTAGCACACAGTAAAAATATTCAAATTTAAATTTATTAAATTTTTCCAAAAAAAAATTCTTCTTTTAAATAATTTTAAAGAATTCTTCCTTTTAAAGAATTTTTACCAATAAAAATTTTCCTAGCAATATTTCCCAAAAGAAAATAATTTTTATTTTTAAATTTTGAAAAACTGACACTAAAGGGGGCAATATTTTTGCTTATAAAGAAAAGAAGGGGGAGGCCAAACAATTCTTTCATTTGTTTGGCTATAATCTCCTTCCCACCTTCCCAAATATTCATAGAAACAACTTTTGCAATTCCTCGTCTCACAATTTGATTCCCAAATGAGACTTGAATGGAAAGTCTGGGAAGTCTATATTTAAAACTTCCTCTGTTTTCCACATTCCATCTTTCTTTTCCATAATCTTTTTATTTCGATGGCATATTTTATTTTCACTCATTTTTAAACAATCTTCCTTTGAAATAGGAAGCAAATTTTGTTCCAACTTAAGAAATTTATCACCCAAAAAATTTGTGTAATAAGTTTCTTTGGTATATTTTGCAGAACAAATTAATCCTTCCACAGGTTGGGGGTGTGTAATTTGGGAATAAGTTTCGAAACCGAAATTTTTCCACTTTCGAAATTTATCCTTATTACAAAATGTGGCTTCCTCTTTAGAAGGGAATTTCCACAGAGCGCTTGATTGCGTCGCGCACCAAAATACGGGTTCCCCATTTTTTATTTCATTTATTATATTTTTCCTTCTAAATCTATCTATTTCTTGATGTTGTTCCTTATATGTTTGTAACATTTGTGGGGAAGCACGTACCTTATAAACTGTTTTGCTGCCTGAAGGTGTTCGAACTCTGGATCTGGTCACTTCCTGAGTTGTTAATCCAAAAAAGCAGCAAATAATTAAAACAATAAGAGCCAGTGTTCCCAAATTTTTTAATAATGAGCCACTTTGTTTTGAAGTCGATGGCGTTGAAGTAGAAGGTTGTTGTTGCAAATTATTTGTAGAACCAGAGGTAGAAAGCGCTCTTTTTGAATTCGTTGTAACAATTCCTTAAGTCGTTCCTCCAATGGTGGTCGGACTTGTGGTTGCGCCGAAATGGGAAGCATTTCCTGATGTTGAATTATTTGTTGCTGTTGAGGTTGTTGTGGTGGGAGCGGTTGTTTTAAATTATTTTTAGGAACAATAGGTTTCACTTTCTGTGCCATTGGTCCAGGTTCTTCCTCAGAATCTTCATCATTATATGTTTCTCCCAAAATTTTGCTTTTAGCCTTCTTTAAATTTTTAAATTTGTCATTATAATAAAGATATCCAGTATTATAAGATTCTGCCATATTTAGGAATTGCTCTTCATATTTCTTCCTCTCAAGGTAAATTTTATTTTCATTATGAATCAAAGTAATTTTTATTGGGACAGCAGCCCTTCTCCAGAATTTCAAGGACCTATCAATTGAGGCCATATTTCTTCATCGGGTTTCACAACTATAAAAAGGTCAGTTGTTTTGATTCCAAAGTAAATAATGGTGTGTAGATCGGTTCCACCATCAAAATAGACCAGACGACAATCCCCAGGATTGTCACACCAATTAACCACAGATTGAATTGAAGCGTCAGCCGCAATGATAAAAGGCGCTTCATATAATCGCAAAGTGGTATTTCCTTTGCATCTCTGGTAGTTGCGCTTCGTTAATAATTTTGAGAACATCCTAGTAATATATGAGGCCCATTCATTTAATTCTTCTATAGGGGTTTTCGGCGGCTCCTGTAACTTGATTTGGCCATTCCAATGATAGTTGAATTGATGTTGAAAAATTTTGCAATTCATTCTTCGAAGCACAAGAATGTCAATTAGAAATCTGTCTTTGAAGGCCTTTTTCGGATCCATTTTGATATATTGCCAAAATTTTACAAGTAGCCACATCGGATCTAATTCAGGCTGGCAGAATTGATCTCTAATCCCTTCCCAAATTTGATTGTTTGCGAATTTCTGCCTGCCGAACCAGTTGAACACCAAATAATGAACTAGTGTTGTCATTATTGGATAAGTAACTTGAATGGGAAGGCGTTGTCTAGCTAGAGGTTGTCGATTTGATGCAATCCAAATGGTCAGGTCCTTCACATTTTGAAAAAATATCATAACCCCACACCTCATATTCAAGTTCAGGGGCGGGCCACATATAATCCTTCTTTAATTCAACTGCTTGCCTTTCTCTTCTTGAGGCCAAAGTAGCGATTTGCTCCTTCTGTTTTATCCTCCCTCGATCGTGTTTATCTCGATCATATCTCTGTTGGTATTTTTTGAGGAATGCGTTCTGAGTTTTATAGAATTTTGAATCATCTAAGTCCTTCCTTCCTTCTGAAATCAGACGCTCCCTTCTAACATTTGAAGCATTGACGGACGCGAGTGCTCTATCAAGCATATTGATGCCAGGTGGTTTAGCAGAATTTCGAGATATTACACGTCCATATCTTATTATTGGTTTAAAGGGGATTCTAAATTTTCCATTAAAATCATGAAAGTATCTTCTGTAACTGTACTTCTTTTCCCCTCTTTCTTCTACCACTAGATTTAAATCTGGTACCATTTTGCGCTTCTTTCCATTACGTTTTTGCTCTTCTTTTTCCTTTCTTGCTTCTTTTAATGCTCTATCTTCTCTTTTATCTCTTACTCCTGGGAGAATTGCGACTTGAGGAGCTTCTAAAATTTGAATTTCTTCTTCTCTTTCCTAGATTTTTTCAAAATTCTTTCTTCTCTCAAATCTCTAACGGCAGGCATTGTTGGTGGTAGACTAGATTCCATTGTGGATTCCATGTGGAAAGGTGTATCTTCTTCAGAACTTGAATCCATTTCTTCTTCTATATTTCGATCCTTAGGTTGTCGTAATTTTAGTAGTTGTTGTTCTGATGGCAATTCTAAAGGAAAAATTTGAGTTATACTTCTTTTAAAAATTTTTCCTAATATATTTAATTTAACGGTTCGAATTATTCCATCTCGTCCTCGAATTAAATCGATTATTCGGGCGAGTTTCCATAAAGGGCGGGGTAGGTCTTCCTCAACTATAACGACCTCCCCGACCTGTGGTTCCTTGCCAGTATTTTTACCAATTTTTTCACCTCTTTCCCTTAGAGAGAGGAGATATTGGGATTTCCAAAATTCCCAAAATTTATTTAATTTTTTATATTTAACGCAAATATCAACCAATTATCTTCAAAATCCTTCTTAATCAACACAGTTTGACAAGGGACTGTGTGATGAAATGAGAAGAAAAGAGAGAGAGAGAGAAAGGAAGAGAACTGGCAAAGAACCACAAGTTGTAAGTATATATATATTTTGTATTTTTGATATTTTTACAAAACGAGTGACAATGGCTCGTTTTGTAATTATTTTATTTCTTTTCTATATTTTTTTCCTTTTATTTACCCCCCTTTTTCAAATCGAGTACAAGAGCTCGATTTGAAATTATTTAATATTTTATTTATTTTAGATATATTTTTTCCCTTTAATTTAATATATAGACACTCCTGAAGTTACAAAGGATTCAGTGTGACTATTATTAAATTAATTTAAAAAATTAATAAAAATTTACAATTTTTTGCCAATTCAAAATTGAAGGGGAATCGATGAAAGTAGTGGTAATTCACTGATGAATTGAAGAAATTTAAAAAATTTTAATATTGTTGCCGCCTGGGAGCACCAGAAACTGTAGCACACAGTAAAAATATTCAAATTTAAATTTATTAAATTTTTCCAAAAAAAAATTCTTCTTTTAAATAATTTTAAAGAATTCTTCCTTTTAAAGAATTTTTACCAATAAAAATTTTCCTAGCAATATTTCCCAAAAGAAAATAATTTTTATTTTTAAATTTTGAAAAACTGACACTAAAGGGGGCAATATTTTTGCTTATAAAGAAAAGAAGGGGGAGGCCAAACAATTCTTTCATTTGTTTGGCTATAATCTCCTTCCCACCTTCCCAAATATTCATAGAAACAACTTTTGCAATTCCTCGTCTCACAATTTGATTCCCAAATGAGACTTGAATGGAAAGTCTGGGAAGTCTATATTTAAAACTTCCTCTGTTTTCCACATTCCATCTTTCTTTTCCATAATCTTTTTATTTCGATGGCATATTTTATTTTCACTCATTTTTAAACAATCTTCCTTTGAAATAGGAAGCAAATTTTGTTCCAACTTAAGAAATTTATCACCCAAAAAATTTGTGTAATAAGTTTCTTTGGTATATTTTGCAGAACAAATTAATCCTTCCACAGGTTGGGGGTGTGTAATTTGGGAATAAGTTTCGAAACCGAAATTTTTCCACTTTCGAAATTTATCCTTATTACAAAATGTGGCTTCCTCTTTAGAAGGGAATTTCCACAGAGCGCTTGATTGCGTCGCGCACCAAAATACGGGTTCCCCATTTTTTATTTCATTTATTATATTTTTCCTTCTAAATCTATCTATTTCTTGATGTTGTTCCTTATATGTTTGTAACATTTGTGGGGAAGCACGTACCTTATAAACTGTTTTGCTGCCTGAAGGTGTTCGAACTCTGGATCTGGTCACTTCCTGAGTTGTTAATCCAAAAAAGCAGCAAATAATTAAAACAATAAGAGCCAGTGTTCCCAAATTTTTTAATAATGAGCCACTTTGTTTTGAAGTCGATGGCGTTGAAGTAGAAGGTTGTTGTTGCAAATTATTTGTAGAACCAGAGGTAGAAAGCGCTCTTTTTGAATTCGTTGTAACAATTCCTTAAGTCGTTCCTCCAATGGTGGTCGGACTTGTGGTTGCGCCGAAATGGGAAGCATTTCCTGATGTTGAATTATTTGTTGCTGTTGAGGTTGTTGTGGTGGGAGCGGTTGTTTTAAATTATTTTTAGGAACAATAGGTTTCACTTTCTGTGCCATTGGTCCAGGTTCTTCCTCAGAATCTTCATCATTATATGTTTCTCCCAAAATTTTGCTTTTAGCCTTCTTTAAATTTTTAAATTTGTCATTATAATAAAGATATCCAGTATTATAAGATTCTGCCATATTTAGGAATTGCTCTTCATATTTCTTCCTCTCAAGGTAAATTTTATTTTCATTATGAATCAAAGTAATTTTTATTGGGACAGCAGCCCTTCTCCAGAATTTCAAGGACCTATCAATTGAGGCCATATTTCTTCATCGGGTTTCACAACTATAAAAAGGTCAGTTGTTTTGATTCCAAAGTAAATAATGGTGTGTAGATCGGTTCCACCATCAAAATAGACCAGACGACAATCCCCAGGATTGTCACACCAATTAACCACAGATTGAATTGAAGCGTCAGCCGCAATGATAAAAGGCGCTTCATATAATCGCAAAGTGGTATTTCCTTTGCATCTCTGGTAGTTGCGCTTCGTTAATAATTTTGAGAACATCCTAGTAATATATGAGGCCCATTCATTTAATTCTTCTATAGGGGTTTTCGGCGGCTCCTGTAACTTGATTTGGCCATTCCAATGATAGTTGAATTGATGTTGAAAAATTTTGCAATTCATTCTTCGAAGCACAAGAATGTCAATTAGAAATCTGTCTTTGAAGGCCTTTTTCGGATCCATTTTGATATATTGCCAAAATTTTACAAGTAGCCACATCGGATCTAATTCAGGTTGGCAGAATTGATCTCTAATCCCTTCCCAAATTTGATTGTTTGCGAATTTCTGCCTGCCGAACCAGTTGAACACCAAATAATGAACTAGTGTTGTCATTATTGGATAAGTAACTTGAATGGGAAGGCGTTGTCTAGCTAGAGGTTGTCGATTTGATGCAATCCAAATGGTCAGGTCCTTCACATTTTGAAAAAATATCATAACCCCACACCTCATATTCAAGTTCAGGGGCGGGCCACATATAATCCTTCTTTAATTCAACTGCTTGCCTTTCTCTTCTTGAGGCCAAGTCTACATTTTTTACATTTTGCCAAATCTTGTTGGGATTCTTCGTCAAAATTTTTTTCTGAACATTTACATAAATTATATTTCCATTGATTTTCGTGATCAAGATAACGCCTTTTGAAAAGAAATTTTTGGAAAAATTCCGCCATATCTCCCATACACTAATTTGGGCAAACAATATTTCATTCGAAAGAGCTCGACGAGTAGAGTCGAATTACATCAAAATCATCTAGATTGGATGATTCAAAAGAAAGTTATGACAACAATTTGTTCAAATGACATACTTTTGTCCAAATTGGAGTATGGGAGATATGACGCAATATTACCAAATTTTTTAAAATTTTAATAAAAAATACCTAAAAAAAGACCCACAAGCCCTACAAGAACAAACTCCATAATGAAATAAAACATGTTCTTTTGTCCCACAAACTTTGCATTTTTTAATAAAATTTCTTTGCATTTTTAAAATAAATTGGTATTTTTTCTAATTAAAATAAAGTTGATAAATGCTTATATCAAGATTTTAAGGATATTTTTTAAAAATTTAATTAAAGAATATCGTTTATAGAAATTTTTTCAGGCAAAAATAATTTTTATTTTAACTTAACAAAAAAGAAACACGGCTCTATTAACGTTTAAAATTTTTATAATTATTTATTTTTCATAAATACATATAATTTTTTGGCAAAATTGTTAGAATACTAAAATTTAGAAAATCATGTGAATAATTTAGGTGTATACGAACGTATTTAAGATACGTTTTGGTTCTTAAAATTATCAGCTGAATAAACAAATAAATTTCTAAACAAAAATTAAATAGAAGAAACTTAACTTGAATGATTGGATTTAATCAATTTAGTTAACTGCGAATCTCCTCTCCTTTATTTTTGTGAATAAAAATTTTATTTCATAAATAAAATTTTATTTAGAAAATTTAAATTAATTCAAAACAGCTAATTAAACACACAAAAATTTAAATGAAAAAGAAAAATAATCCAAAAATGTTTATTTGCCATCATCGGGCATTTCGGCTAGCGTCATGCAGGTTCCCACATTGAGGAATATTTTAATTCAAAAAGGTTCTATTTTTGTAAATTTATTTGGAAATTAAGTAAGATTTGGTGTTGTAACCCTCCACATCCCATGTGGAGGGATTTGGATGATAGATACCTCAATATCTCTCCTCAATCCTATGATATGGTCCGTAATCACTTAAGGTGTATTCGAATGTGCTTAATTTTAATTTGTCAGCTAAATAAACAAATATTTAAACAAAAATTTAAAGGGATGTTATGAGGGATATTCTAGCGTTATTTGAAGGAAAATTAGAAGGGAGAAATTATCTGAGAGAGAACGAGAGAGCGGACTGAAAAAGACAAAAAATTAATTATTTGTCTGACAGATTTAATGTCATGAAGACATGGAGTGAAGTTGAGGAAGGGAGTTAACATTTTGGTAAAAGGGGAGTTGGTGTGCGAAACAAAGTATTAGCTAAAATTTATTTAAACCAGCCTCCGGAGCTTACTATAACCACGAGCTATACCCAGCTATACCGGAGCTATACCCACCACACCCTCGTCTTCCAGGGAATTTTTCATCTTTTCCATCGAACTTTTTACCTTTTAATTGCTTGAAAGCCAGATTGCTTCAGACGTAAACTTTAATTAAACTCTATCTCTCTTTTCTTAATTATTTTAACACACCGGTTTAGGTATTTAAATTTGACTTCAAGTTACAGAGTCACGGCATGATATTGATATTTAGGTTTTCTTCCAATTAGCTACGCAGTCAAAGATTTTGAGAATTTAGAAGGCTAAAAAGCCAGATTTCTTCCTTTTATAAACGTCGCAGGCGAAGAATTTGAAAATCTAGGAAGGCTGAAGGCAAAATAATTCCTTTTTTGATCATCCCTCCTCTTTAAAAAATCTTCATCATTTGGGCTCTAAATTTCCGCGTTTTCAAAAGATAAAATATTTACCGATTCAAATAATTTAATTACATACAAAAACTAATTTTATTTAAAATTAAAAAAATATTTTTTCAAAGGTTCTTAGTATTTTTATCACCCCTTTTCAAGAAATTTTCAAAAAATTGGAAAATTTAAAGCTATCCATTATGGTGGGACAAAACCGTTTAATTTATAGCGTTTATGCCGTTTATCTTAGACCAATATACCGTTTCGTTTATTTTTAAAGACCCGTTTAAACGCCCGTTTACCGTTTATTTTTAAAATTTTTTAAAATCAATTCATAATTCATAAAAATCGGTAAAAATTTATTAATTTTTCTCATCTCTCCATATAAAAATTGTAGCACACAGTAAAAATATTCAAATTTAAATTTATTAAATTTTTCCAAAAAAAATTCTTCTTTTAAATAATTTTAAAGAATTCTTCCTTTTAAAGAATTTTTACCAATAAAAATTTTCCTAGCAATATTTCCCAAAAGAAAATAATTTTTATTTTTAAATTTTGAAAAACTGACACTAAAGGGGGCAATATTTTTGCTTATAAAGAAAAGAAGGGGGAGGCGGGATTGGTGTGAAAAATAAAGGAGACAGCCGGCCAAAAGAACGGCTCAAAAAGGAGGACAAAGCTTTAGTGCATGTATTAGCTTTGCTAAAAAATATATACGTGGGCGATTTTTATTATTCTCTTTCTTTTATTTTTTAATCAAAACAAGTCAATCGGCTGATAGCCAGCTTGTTATTGACTTGTAAAGAATCCAATCTTTATTTTTTAACAAAGCAAATAAATTGCTTCTTCTCCTCAAAAAAGGTAAAAAAACCAAAAATCCAGTTTAAAAACTGGTAAAATGTAACAAATGTTACAAGTGTTCATTCAGAAATTTTTGTATGAGCCGTTCACGGTTTCTCGATAAACGATTAAACTTATACATGCCCGGCTTAATTAATTTGTTATCGTTTATCTTTTTGAAAAACAGAACGGATCTAATAAATCTTTGTATTTTATTGGAAAGATACAAAGTCCATTCTTTTTTAAATATATTTTTTCCTTTTTATTGACTTGCACTTTTATATTTTTAATTGGATTTAATTAATTTAAATATTTTATTTTAAATATATTTGGTAATAGTTTGGAAGTCGCCCACCTTTTTGCCTTTTTATTTTTTTTCTCATTTTATGGCAAATTATATATTATTTGAAGGAGGAAGTTTCAAAACTTCCTTTTTCCAATTATTTTTTAATTTTTTAGGGACAAAGGTCCCGTCAAAAATTATAATTCAACAATAAATTCATCATAGCGCTGGATTTAGAGGGTAAAGGACAGGCTGAAGAGAGAGAGAGAGATCCGATATCACTCCTGGTGATTAAGAGTGATATCAGTGGTTTTGGAAATTTGGAAGATTTGAATATATATAGGAGGATTGGGTTGGGATATCGGTAGATTAGGTTCAGAGGATTAAGGGGATCAGGATCGTATATCTAAGGATTAAGGTGGTGTAATGGGATTTAAAATGATTGAGGGAATTTGAAGAGATATCAAAGGATTAAGGTGGGTATAGATAATGTTAATTAGAGGATTCAGGGATTTGAAGGGAAATTGGGGATTTGAAAGGATAATAAGGATCTTCATTTTCAGCGCTGCAGGCGAAAATTTTGATAATTTTTGAGGTCCATAGGTCAGATTTCTTCCGTTTTTTGCGCCGCAGGCGAAAATTTTGAAGATTTTTAAAAGCCAGATTTCTACATTATTAGCGCCGCTGCCGAATATTTTGAAAAATTTGGAAGGCCAAGAAGCCAGAATTCTTTTCCAGCGCCGCGGGCGAAAATTTTTATAATTGTGGAAGGCCTACAAGCTAGATTTCCTCCCTTTTTTTGCGCAGCAGGTGAAAATTTTTTGATTTTAGTGTGTCAGAAGGCAAAAATTCACGTTTTAAGCCACTAATTCTAAGAAAAAATTAAAAGAATTATACGCCGTTTAGAAGGACCGTATACCGTTTATGCCGTTTATCTTAGACCCGTATACCGTTCCGTTTAATTTTACCAAAAAAATCCGTTTACCGTATACCGTTTAGCTAACGGTTTTGTCCCACCCTTCTATCCATAGGATAACATTCAAGTTGATGAGAAAGAATTAAGCGCATAAAATGTTCATTTTCAATAGCAATAGGTGAATGTATTTCATTGAATAATTACTCTGGGTAACATCTCGATAGAGGGGAAATTAATCGAGGGAGAGAAATAGATAGAGGTTATACACTATTTTATTTGTAAAAATAATTAATTTCTAATCACTTCTTTCCAAAAATTTTTTCATAAAGTTTGAACATTTTGAGTATTCAATTTTCATTGAAAAATATTTAAGTTGGTAAGAGCTCATTAAACGATAAGAATATTCATTTTCAATACTTAGATTAATTAGTCGACTACATTCAGCCAATCTTTGAGCCCCTTCAATTAAACCTAATCTTTGTTGATTATATCGAAGTAAAATATTTGTATATTTAACAGATTCGTCATAAAGTAATTCTTTTCCAACGGGAGACAAGCCTTCAGCATCTTAAAAAATTATAGTTTATTTAATTTGAAATACCTATAAAAATAGAGGATGATAGGATGTTGTTTTTATTTTTTAATTAGGGTTGCCATTTTCGAATCGGGCCGACGATCGAAGCCGAAAGGTCTTCTCTTTATCAATGTCTCTTCTTTAAATATGCCACAGGGCAAATAGAGGAAGGAGAGGGCAAACTGTAAGATCTTTCGTTCCGAGTCGGTCCATTTAGGCCACCCTATTTTTAAATAAATCAATCACTGCTCATTACAATGCCACAAAACCATAATTCGAATTAAAGTGTCTACCTGATTTCGAATAGATAATAGCTAATAACAAAGCAAATTCAACGTTTGTTAATGAAGCACGTTTAAAATGGGCAACAGATTTTGTAAAGAAAATTTCATTCCATTTAATTATTCTAAAAATGGAACATCAAAAAAAATTTTTTTTTTGAGATTTTTAGTAAAATTATTAGAAAAATATTTACTTATCATCATTTAAGAAGACAGGATTCTTCTTAATACCAAGAGCAGGCATAAAATTATCTTTACGTTTCCAAGTTTCAGAGCCTAATTCCCAAGCTAGGTAGGTGTTCGTAAATATTGCAAACAAATTACAAATCTGCCTTAGATGTGCAATCTATTATTTAAAAATAAGCTTGTCAGCAATCGAGGTCTAAACCCAGACTTCATAGAACAACCATAATGTAATTGGAAGAGCTTCCTCCAGAACTTCTGAACCTCCAGAAGTAAGACTGTTTGGAAGAACTTCCTTAGTGTTCGGACTAACTATAGTCAAAAATAAATGAACATAAAACACCTGATCAGATAAAGTCAATTTCTCAAAAACAGGCATAGATTTAGCTAAACCAACACACAAAAGTCTGTCAACTAAAATGCATTTTTCAACTCTATTATTAAATATTCTCTCAGTTTGAAATGAAGATTCCAAACTATTTAATTCATCAAAAAATATTGTACTTGGATTTGGCTTAAAACAAAATTTTCTTTTAAAATTAAATTGATCTTTTACCGAAAAATTGCCAGTTAAACGAAAAATATTAAAATCTGATGAAATTATATCTTCAAACAAAATCGGGCCATAAAGGAATATATCATCCAAATCATTAAATGCATGCATAATACGTTTTTGGGCTTCAATTATTGGTAGAATTGAGTTTATTTGTTGTTGATCTTTGATGGATATTGCGACAATTGGAGGATTTATAAGCTAAAAAATAGATTACATTTCAGAGGGTAGTGAAATCTTAAAAGTGTCCAAGCCCATATTGGCAAATCCAAGATATCTGGATCAGATTTTTGGATACAAGCTGGCCTGGATTCAAGGCTATTATTTTGATTTATTAAGTTTATGTATCATTCGAATCAGTTCTCCCATCTGATTCGAATGACGTCAAAATCAGGTGTCTATCACAACCATTTATCCCTGCTATCTGTTAGGGTGGCGTGTTTAGTATAAAACGGGCAGCCTTTTAGTTAGTCAGTTGCCAGTTAGTTAGTCTTAATCCGTAGTCAAAGCTAGTATTTTACTCCAGAGCATAGTCTCACTTATTCTATTGTATTGTTACCTTCGTGATAAACCTTGTTAGTTAGTCTTTCTGTTAGTATCGGACACACCGTTAGTCGATACACAACACTATCTATGTACCAAATTATTATTTGCTATCAGAAAAATTCCTAGAGTATCAGGAATCCAGGAGAAAAAGAATTGACCGTTTTCATTCAAAATGTGAAAAAAAATTTTTTATGGAAAAGAAGAACACTTAACTAATCGAACAAGTTTCAAATAAAATTTTAAAGTATCCAGTTTCCCTTTCCAATTAAAAAAAAATAAATTTACGTTAACTTCATTATTGTTTTGTTCTCTCATTGCTTCCAGGCATATATCGTGACGTAAATATCGAACTTCTAAAATAACTTTTTTAAAATTTATTTTTAAATATTTTAACTAGGGTATTCTGTAGAGCTAGGAACGGGTCCGGGACCCTGACCCGTTTCACGGTTTCCGGGCCGTTTCCCGGGTTTTTTAAAGATACCGTGATGAAACCGGGAACGGGTTTTCCCGGTCCCGTCCAGCCCGGTCAATTTGTCATTTCCCGTTTCCCGGTCCCGGACCCGGGTTTTTCAAAATTCCTAGCTCTAGTATTCTGTGTGGTCGAGAGTGTCGGGTATGTAGATTTGCCTGGAAGGGAATGTTGGGAGTCGGGGTTGTTTGGAATAGATAGCGAAGACGATAAACCGATCGGGGACTGTGTTTGCGGGACGGGGTGTTATCCTTATCTTAACGAACCCGATTTTCTCATTCCAACAGAAAGACATTTATCAAGCCTACATTTTTTACATTTTGTCAAATTTGTTTCGGATTTCCCGTCTTTATTCTCTTTCGAACATTTACATTTATATTTGCATTCTTCATCATTTTCAATATAACGTCTTTTGAAAAGAAATTTTAGCAAATTAAATTTTAATAAAAAATACCTGAAAAAAGCCCCACAAGCCCTACATGTACAAACTCCATAATGAAAACAAACTTTTTCTTTTGCCCCACAAACTTTGCATTGTTTAATTCTTTGCATTTTTTAAATAAAAATTTTTCTATAAATATACATATGTATATTTTAAAATTTGATATAATATGACCAAGATTAATTAGATAATAATTATTGGGTAAATGTCCAGTTCGCTATCCAACTGACCGCAAAGAGAATGCGCACTTTTCCTTCCCTTTTTGTATTTTTTGAGTGCTCGCCCATTTTTCCTTCTCAATTACAAAGTATAATTTTTTACTTAGAAAAGGGAGAGAGTTAGAAAAGGGAGAGTATGTAATAATTATTAAAATTAAAAAAAATATTATCCGACTTGAGATTACCGTAAATGCTGAAATAATTACCCTGGGTAATTATTGTTTCGACCTCTCGCTGAAGGGGGTAATTATTAGGGCGGGGGTAATTATTTGAGAGAGGGTAATTATTATTTCGACCTCTATAATTTTATTTAATAATAAGCATATGAATAGGAATATAAAATATATTACCGAATTCAGATATAAATGTTGACGTTTTTACTGTTATTGTATATTCCAGTTAATATATTCCTACTTAAAATAACCCTAAATAATTATTTAGAGGATATAATATTATTTAGAGGAGTTATTTAGAGGATATAATCTATATTTCCCTAATATATTCCTATATAATGTACCCTAAAGTGGTACCATACCAGCAATACAGCCGTCTTGTGATATATAAAGAAACATAGTCTATCACAAATTATATTAAAGGACATAGGATATATCAGAGAATTTGGAGATATGCATAGAAGGATTAAGGCTTATCGTATAAATACCTTGATATCTTTTAACAACTTATTAATCTCTCATTATTTTCCCCAAATCTTCTTAATCTCTCGATAATCTCTTATTCCACAGAAATCCCCGATATCCTCCCAAAATTCTTTCAATCTATCAATTTATTTTTTTATGTTGATCCTATAATATTTTATAATTAAAATTGATAATGATTTTTAATATATACTTTTAAAATCAGTTTAGAGAAAAATAGGGGGTAATTATTTGAGAGAGGGCAATTATTGTTTCGATCTCTCGCTGAAGGGGGTAATTATTAGGGCGGGGGTAATTATTTGAGAGAGGGTAATTATTTCAGCATTTACGGTAGTTTTCTTTATGAAACTACGAGTGTTTCCTGTTTTCTGGCAAAATTCATCATCATGGGAAGAGTTAGAGGTTGTCAAGAGTTACGGGTAGAATACAAAAATTTGTATTTTAAAACTAGGCAACTTATACAGGGGGGGGGGGGAAGTTCGGCGACAAATTTTATTTTGTCCTTTCTTAAAATTTACTTTATATTTATACTTAATAAAAATAATTACCTATAATATTATAAGAAAAAATTAATATCCAAATTTTTCGATGATCAGATACTTGATATCGAATCAAAAATTATTTGTAAAATACCTAAATGTCTTTAATTTATGTATAATTATTATTTCTCTTTTTTTCCAAGTGAAAAAATGTATACTGTAACAGTAAAATTGGCGAGCACGCAAAAATGTAAAGAGGGAAGAAAAAGTGCACTTCCACCTTGCGGACAGGTTGATGTGGACATTTACCTAATTAATGATTAAAATTAAATTTTTGTCACCCCTATAGATAATTTCAAGCTCTTCAAAAAAAATTTTTTTTTAATTTAAAAAGTAGATATGCTTGAATTAAATAACGGAAAGTGTTGGCAAAATTGGGAATATATTAAATTTAAAAAATTTTGTGAATGATTTTGGTTTATCTCAGAATTCAACTTCCTTTTGAAGTTTTTTAAAAATTATCAGCTAAATAAACAAATTTTCTAAACAAAAAGGAAATAGTAGAAAAATAAGTTAAATTGTATGATTAAATTTAATCAATTTATTTAACTTCGAAACTCTCTCTCTCATCTTTCCGGGAGTGAAAATTTAAATTATTAAGCAGATTATTTTATTTAAATTATTAAAAAATTTAAACAAAACAGTTAAGTAAACAAAAAAATTTAAATGAAACGGAAATTAATTTTTTACTATCTTTAATTTAAAAAATTTTTTTTGAGGAAGTTTAATTAAATTAAAATTAAATTTTAATTAATTATATATTAATAAATTAATAAACACGAAAAAATATTAATAAATATTTATGTATTGTGAGGGGTAGAAGGTGAAAAGAAATCAATGTAAATTAATTTTGACAGCAGCTCAGGGCCGATAGAATAAGAATGTGGTTGCTGGTTAAATGACCTACAAGTGATATTTCTATTTGATAACCTTTGATTTATTCAAAAAAACAGCGCTCAACGAAGGGAAAAAGTTGTTGCGCCGAAAAAAAGGTAAGGAAGAGGAAGTATAAAATAAATCTTTACCCTGCTAAAGAGTAGTATAGAAATTTTTAAAAAAATCCTTTAAAATTGAAATTTAAAGGAAAAATTATAAATTAAATATTTTTAGAAAGTTAGAATTGTCCTCTATCTTTTGACATAATTTTTGGAATTTTCTCTTTAAGGGCTTCAGGAGGTGGGGATCAGGGTCTGACTGGATGCAGGTCGAATGTAGGAGTTTGGCTAAAAATTCCGAAATTAAAATTGATTTATAGTGCAGTAAGCACCTTTCATTATTTCAGCGTTTAGAGATGTCCAGGACCAAAAATTTTCTAAGATTCAAAACAAAGATTGTACCTTTTCAAGACTAAGACCTGACACAATACCAAGACGACAAAACTCTCAAGAAACGTCTAGAGTTAAGAATCAAGACCAAAATTCTTGGACGTCTCTGAGTTTTTTCAAGTTCTTATTGAAAAACTGTGAGTAAAACTCCACAAATTATCTAGGTTCAAAAATCATAAAAAAGCTTTAACGTCAAATCTATAGCTTTCAAAACTCCTTTAGATTAGCGATAAATTTTCGCTTAATTTATTTTTTATGTGTTTAATTAGCTGGTTTAAATAAATTTTAGCTAATATTAAATTTCGTATACCAACTCCCCTTTTATCCATCCTCCATTCTTCAACTTCACAATATTTCTTCATGACATCTAATTAGTCAATAAAATAATTAATTTTTTGTCTTTTTCAGCTTTCTCTCTCTCTTTCTTTCTTTCTGTCTCAGATAATTACCCCCTTCTAATTTTCCTTCAACTCCCTCATATTATCCATATCCCTCATATTATCCATTTAAATTTTTGTTTAAATATTTGTTTATTCAGCTGACAAATTAAAATTAAGCACGTTCGAATACACCTTAAGTGATTACGGACGATATCATGGGATTGAGGAGAGATATTGAGGTATCTATCATCCAAATCCCTCCACATGGGATGTGGAGGGTTACAACACCAAATCTTACTTAATTTCCAAATAAATTAACAAAAATAGAACCTTTTTGAATTAAAATATTCCTCAATGTGGGATCCTGCATGACGCTAGCCGAAATGCCCGATGATGGCAAATAAACATTTTTGGATTATTTTCCTTTTTCATTTAAATTTTTGTGCGTTTAATTAGCTGTTTTGAACTAATTTAAATTTTTTAAATAAAATTTTATTTGTGAAATAAAATTTTTATTCACAAAAATAAAGGAGAGGAGTTTCGAAGTTAACTAAATTGATTAAATCCAATCATTCAAGTTTCTTCTATTTAATTTTTGTTTAGAAAATTTATTTGTTTATTCAGCTGATAATTTTAAGAACCAAAACGTATCTTAAATACGTTCGTATACACCTAAATTATTCACATGATTTTCTAAATTTTAGTATTCTAACAATTTTGCCAAAAAATTATATTTAATGAAATGTGTAAAAAAAATTATAATATTTAATATTAATTATTTTAAAAGCTAATAGAGCCGTGTCTCTTTTTTGTTAAGTTAAAATAAAATTATTTTTGCCTGAAAAAATTTCTATAGACGATATTCTTTAATTAAACCGTTTATTTCAATTTTTAAAAAATATCCTTAAAATCTTGATATAAGCATTTATCAACTTTATTTTAATTAGAAAAAATACCAATTAATTGAAAAATGCAGAGAAACTTTGTTAAAAAATGCAAAGTTTGTGGGACAAAAGAACATGTTTTATTTCATTATGGAGTTAGTTCTTGTAGGGCTTGTGGGTCTTTTTTTAGGTATTTTTTATTAAAATTTAATTTAAAAAATTTGGTAAAATTCTGTCATATCTCCCATACTCCAATTTGGACAAAAGTATGTCATTTGAAAAAATTGTTGTCATAACTTTCTTTAGAATCATCCAATCTAGATGATTTTGATGTAATTCGATCTACTCGTCGAGCTCTTTCGAATGAAATATTGTTTGCCCAAATTAGTGTATGGGAGATATGGCGGAATTTTTCCAAAAATTTCTTTTCAAAAGGCGTTATCTTGAACACGAAAATCAATGGAAATATAATTTATGTAAATGTTCAGAAAAAAATTTTGACGAAAAATCCGAAACAAATTTGGCAAAATGTAAAAAATGTAGACTTGAAAAATGTTTTTCTGCTGGAATGAAAAAATTGGGTTTGTCAAAATAAGGGTAACTAACACCTAGGGTTGTCTGTTTCAAACCAATTCGCTTATATCCGCATATATCACCCCGAAACACTGAGAAATTAATCGATCTAATCACTGTTAATCCCAAAAATCCCCCGATATCCCTGCGAATCTACAATACTCTCTTAATCATTTCTTATCCTTTTATATCCCTTCATGGAATTATCGAAACAATACTCAACCGGGTTCTGAAATATGTACAGTATCCAATGTTTAAAAATAATTTTTAATTAAAAAAGTATTTTAGATGTTGGATATTTACGTCAAGATATATGCCGGGAAGTGATGGAAGAACAAAAAAATGAAATTAACGTAAATTAATTTATTTTATGCAGGAATAGGGAAACACTCAGTTTCTGCTGACTAGGGTTGAAAAAAATATGTGAAAATCGAATATTGAAAAATCTCAAGTTATCGAAACGCGAGAAAAGCATCAAAATATCTTTAGCAACATAAAATCTACGAAGATTTATAATAAAACTACCAAATTTTAAAATTTTTGGCTCTATCGGAAAACAGTGCCGGCATCCAATTTTTCCTTTCCTTCTCGAATGGGGGAGAAAAAGTTAATTTCCCAGCTGTAGTATAGTAAACCGGTGATAAGGTATCTTTGTCCAAGCTTATTCAATCACGGTGATTTTGGTGTCATTCGACTCAACTCAAGGAGCTCTTTCGAATGAGCTATCATTCGAAAAATCAAATTTTTCCCCCCAAAATCGAGCTTACACCCCTTATGGTTTTTCGATTTTCGGGGGCCTATATCTCGGTCCACAGAGTTAAACGACACCAAAATCACCGTTATTGAATAAGTTTGGACAAAGTTACCTTACCACTTTACTATACTACAGCTGAGAAATTAACTTTTTCTTCTCCATTCGAGGAGGAAAGGAAAAATGGGATGCCGGCATTATTTTCCGATAGAGCCAAATTTTTCATACACCTTGCAATATGTTGAATACCCTAAGGAACAAAAACAAAACATTAATTAAAATTCTCTCTATTTTTAAGATACAAAATTCCCCAACTGTCAACATAACCATCAAAGACCGAAACCTAATAAACTCAATTTTACCAATCATTGAAGCCAAAAAACGTATTATGCATGCATTTAATGATTTGGATGATATATTCCTTAAAGGCCCGATTTTGTTTGAAGAAATAATTTTATCTAATTTTAATATTTTTCGTTTAACTGGGACTTTCTCGGTAAATTTTAATTTAATTTTTAATTAAACTCAATCTTTAAAGCCAAATCCAACTCCAATACCTGTTGATGAATTAAATATTTGGGAATCTTCATTTCAAAATGAAGGAATATTTAATAGTAGAGTTCATAAATGCATTTTAGTTGACAGACTTTTGCTTGTTGGTATAGCTAAATCTATGCCTGTTTTTGAAAAATTGACTTTATCTGATCAGGTATATATAATCTACAAAGGTGTATGAGGATTGATTGCTTCAAGCTTAAGGGTCCATACAATTATGGTATATTCTGGGGTGGGTTTACTTTTAACTAGAGTACGATGAATACCCAGTAATTGGGAAAAAATCGAGCTCGAAAAGAGCTCGAAAAGATGATTAAAAAGGATTTCATTGGATTAATGGTGAGCTCATTAGATATGGTTTGTTCACATCAAATCCATTAATAACCCTTTTAATTTCTTTGTTGAAGCCAATTTAAATATCACTATTTCTTTTTATAAAATAGATTGCACTTCTGAGGCAGATTTCTTATTTATTTACATCATTTACTGGCTCTTACCTAGCTTGGGAATTAGGCTCTGAAACTTGGACACGTAAAGATTGTGTTATGCCAGCGCTTGCTATTATGAAGAATGATTTATTCTTAAATGATACTCGGTTAATTCAAAAAACAGAAAAAATATTTTTAAATTTTTAGAATGATTAAATCGACGGATTTTGTATTTTCAAAATCTGTTGCTCATTTTAAACGCGTTGCTTTAACAAAAACTGAATATGCTTTATTAATAGCTATTATTTTTACTGGACCGAGTAAGAACTTTAATTCATAATTTAAATAAATGAGCACTTAAAATCCTAAAATTTTCCATAAATATCGTTAATAAAGATATCTAACTTGTGTAAAAATTCCGGCATTTTTGATTAAATAATTTAGAATTTATCATTGAAAATGGCTGTTTTATCGAGAAGATTTTGACCATAATCTTGCTAATTTAAAATCAAAATTTTAAAATTTTTATAAAGTTAGATAGCCTCGGATAGAAAATAATTGCAAAATTTTACTCAATTAGGTTTTAATTTGCCAAAATTATAAGCTTTCGACTAAAGGCTGTATGTCCTAAACACTTTATTACTCACTATAGTATTTATTTTTTTTTAAATATAATTTAAATAAACTTTAAATTTTTTAAAAAAAGATTCTAAAAACTTGTCTGCCGAAGGAAAGGAATTACTTTATAACGAATCTGTTAAATACACAAATATTTTACTTCGATATAATCAACAAAGATTAGGTTTAATTGAAGGGGCACAAAGATTGGCTGAATGTAGTCGACTAATTAGCCGAAATATTGAAAATGAATACGCTTATAGATTGATGCTCTCTCATCAATTTAAATGTTATTCAATGGCTGCAAATTACTATAAATGTTCAAACTTTCTTGAAACTTTATTGAATAAAAATGATTAAAATTAATGATTTTTGAAAAAAAATTTTCTTCGAATTTTTTTAAATTTATTTCTATCAATTAAAATCATTTTTAATTTTTACTTTCTCCATTTCATGCTGAATTCACCCTTTAACTAAATTGATCAAGTCCAATCATAATGTAAGGATGATTCACCTAGAGCATTTAAAACGCTTAGGGGGGGGGGGTTAAACGATCTAAAAGGATAAAAGAGAAAGCACTAGTAGCTCAGTGGTAGAGCTCCTGTATATGGTGAGCGAAGGCACCTAGCAATAAATGTCAGGGCCCGTACTATAAGAACGAGTCGTAGATCTGGTACTATAAGAATATGGTCATTTGCCCAGGGGCGACTCGCGCACTAACAGAGCTCGGATCCGTCGTAACTTCACATTCCACTCATATCTAATCTTTCCTTCTGGATTTTCGGACGGAATTGCCATGGGGAGCAGGCCAACCTACTGCCGAGCTATAACTTTGTTTAAAATTGTCGAATCCGGGACGCCCTGGTACGGTTCGATTCAGCTTATCGAGGCGCATCGAACCATACCAAAATTCCCGGATTCGATATCTTTGAACGAAGTTATACCTCGGCGGTAGGTTGTGATGTACCCATTGCCATGTATGTAAACGTTCTGAATAAAAATTTAATTATTTTATCGACTGATTTAATGTTTTGTGGAAATAGAGTGAAGTTGAGGTTTATATTACATATTATCGTTAATCAAGAGGAGTTAAAACTAGAGTAAGTCGAGTTCGAGCGAGTTCGAGTATACTCGACTCGATCGCTCGGGTTTTTTTTCGCCTTTACTCGGGCTCGGAACTCGGAATCCTAATACTCGGATTACTCGTACTCGGACACTTCATACTCGACAGACTCGGTCCTCTCTCTCGTTCTCTCTCAGATAATTACTCCCTTCTAATTTTCCTTCAAATAACGCTAGAATATCCCTCATAACATCCCTTTAAATTTTTGTTTAAATATTTGTTTATTCAGCTGACAAATTAAAATTAAGCACGTTCGAATACACCTTAAGTGATTACGGACGATATCATGGGATTGAGGAGAGATATTGAGGTATCTATCATCCAAATCCCTCCACATGGGATGTGGAGGGTTACAACACCAAATCTTACTTAATTTCCAAATAAATTAACAAAAATAGAACCTTTTTGAATTAAAATATTTCTCAATGTGGGATCCTGCATGACGCTAGCCGAAATGCCCGATGATGGCAAAAACCATTTTTGGATTATTTTCCTTTTTCATTTAAATTTTTGTGTGTTTAATTAGCTGTTTTGAATTAATTTAAATTTTTTAAATAAAATTTTATTTGTGAAATAAAATTTTATTCACAAAAATAAAGGAGAGAAGTTTCGAAGTTAACTAAATTGATTAAATCCAATCATTCAAGTTAAGTTTCTTCTATTTAATTTTTGTTTAGAAAATTTATTTGTTTATTCAGCTGATAATTTTTAGATCCAAAACGAATATTAAATACGTACGAATACCTCAAAATAATCCATATAATTTTTTAAATTTTAGTATTCTAACAATTTTGCCAAAAAATTATATTTAATGAAATGTGTAAAAAAAATTATAATATTTAATATTAATTATTTTAAAAGCTAATAGAGCCGTGTCTCTTTTTTGTTAAGTTAAAATAAAATTATTTTTGCCTGAAAAAATTTCTATAGACGATATTCTTTAATTAAACCGTTTATTTCAATTTTTAAAAAATATCCTTAAAATCTTGATATAAGCATTTATCAACTTTATTTTAATTAGAAAAAATACCAATTAATTGAAAAATGCAAAGAAATTTTATTAAAAAATGCAAAGTTTGTGGGACAAAAGAACATGTTTTATTTCATTATGGAGTTAGTTCTTGTAGGGCTTGTGGGTCTTTTTTTAGGTATTTTTTATTAAAATTTAATTTTAAGAAATTTGGTAGAATTCTGTCATATCTCCCATACTCCGATTTGAACAAACGACATTTTATTCGAAAGAACTCGACGAGCTGAGTCGAATGACACCAAACTATTTTCAAAAATTAGTTCAGAATCATCCAATCGAGCTTATTGTGGAGTCTTTCGACTCAGTTCGTTGTGCTCTTTCGAATTTGTCCAAATCTTAGGATAATAGATATGACTGAATTTTTCCAAAAATTTCTTTTCAAAAGGCGTTATCTTGAAAACGAAAATGAATGGAAATATAATTTATGTAAATGTCTAAATGGAAATAGAGAAGAAAAAAATCTCCAAACAAATTTGGCAAAATGTAAAAAATGTAGACTTGAAAAATGTTTTTCTGTTGGAATGAAAAAATTGGGTTTGTTGAAATAAGGGTAACAATCTGTCCCCTATAAACACCCACCGGTCGTTTTATCGGTTTCCGTTAACCAATTCGCTTATTTCCGCCGATATCTCTCGAAAACACTGATAAATTAATCGACCTAATCAGTGTTAATGCCAAAAATCACCCCTGCAAATCTCCAATACTCTCTTAATCACTTCAAATCCTTGTATATCTCTTCATGTGGATTCAACAGAGGTATATACAAGGGAGATCTCAAGAAGGATGTTTACGGGTATAACACCAATTTATGGACATTATATAGGAATATATTAAGGAAATATAGAATACAACTAAGACCCTATTTCTATTAATTTCTTCCTCCAGCTAATCAAGCAGGGTAGTTACTTCCTGGAATACGGTATCCAATATCGAAAAACAATTTTTAATAAAAAAAAGTATTTTAGATGTTGGATATTTACGTCAAGATATATGCCGGGAAGCGATAGAAGAACGAAAAAATGGAATTAACGTAAATTTATTTATTTTATACAGGAATTCAAAGCAAGTCTTTCACTGCTGACTAGGGTTGTTTCATAAAAATTCTCCTTGATTACATATGTTCCTCCTTCAATATGTTGAATACCCGAAGGAACAAAACAAGAATTAAAATTCTCTCTATTTTTAAGATACTAAATTCCCCAACTGTCGACATAACCATCAAAGATCAGAACCTGGTAAATTCAATTTTACCAATTATTGAAGCCCAAAAACGTATTATGAATGCATTTAATGATTTGGATGATATATTTCTTTATGGCCCGATTTTGTTTGAAGAAATAATTTTATCTAATTTTAATATTTTTCGTTTAACTGGGACTTTTTCGGTATATTTTAATTTAATTTTTAACAAAAATTAATTTTGTTTATAGCCAAATCCAAGTCCAATACCTTTTGATGAATTAAATACTTGGGAATCTTCATTACAACGTGAAGGATTATTTAATAGAAGATTTCAAAAATGCATGTTAGTTGACAGACTTTTGTGTTTTAGTATAGCTAATTCTATGCCTGTTTTTGAAAAACTGACTTTATCTGATAAGGTGTTTTATATAAATTTATTTTTGACTCTAGTTAGCGTAGAACCGGATTTTTATTGTAATTCGTTTGATGAATAGGCGAAGAATAGAATAATCTAAAAATTTTGTTGAAATATAAAAATCGGACGGATATGAGATATCCGTCTATATATCCGGAGATATCCGTACATAATTTTTCCGTTTTCCTTCGCCTACCATCTGGGCCCGTACTATTAGAACGAGTCGTAGATTTGTTATTATAAGAATCTGGTCATTTGCCAAGGTCATTTACCCATATAGGAGATAATTTGGTACTATAAGAGGCTTGGTATTTTTTCTTCTTGCTTACCACGAACCAACTTCTTATAGTGCCGACTAAAAATAAATATTTATTTGGCTGTATTTTGACTTGAAATGATACATATCAGGGCTGGGCGAAATTAAAAAATAAATAGCGAAATGCGAAACTTTTTTAAAAAAATAAAAAGCGAAATGCGAAACATTTCGCGCCAAAAAATGCGAGAATGCGAAACGCGAAGAGAAACGTTTTTTCGCTTTCCTTCGCCTACGAGTCTGGTTTAAGACCTTGATTGCTTCACGTTTAAATATTGTTTTTAAATGATAGATTGCACATCTAAGGCAGATTTGTCAATTGTTTCGTACATTTACAAACACCTACGTAGCTTGGGAATTAGGCTCTGAAACTTGGAAACGTAAAGATAATATTATGCCTGCTTTTGGTTTTAAGAAGAATCCTGTCTTCTTAAATGATGATAAGTAAATATTTTTCTAATAATTTTACTAAAAATTTCAAAAAAATTTTTTTTGACTTTAAATTTTTAGAATAATTAAATGGTTAGATCTTATATTTACAAAATCTGTTGCCCATTTTAAACGTGTTTCATTAACAAAAGTTGAATTTGCTTTGTTAATAGCTATTATCTATTCGAAATCAGGTAGACACTTTAATTTAAACTCTTACGGCCCGACTCGACAAAAACAAGTCTAAAAATGCCTCAGATTCTGACTTCTGATCAGAACTACTCGTAACACAACATAAGACCAGAATCCCCCCTCTCCCGAAATGGGGCCTTCCAAATGTGGCCTTCTATTTGCCCCCTGTGGCATATTCAAAGAAGATCATCCTCTATTTTTATATTTCAAATTAAATAAATTTTAATCTTTCAAGATGCTAAAAATCTGTCTCCCGAAGGAAAAGAATTACTTTATAACGAATCTGTTAAATATACAAATATTTTACTTCGATATAATCAACAAAGATTAGGTTTAATTGAAGGGGCTCAAAGATTGGCTGAATGTAGTCGACTAATTAATCTAAGTATTGAAAATGAATACAATTTTCGGGCAATGGTCTCTCATGAAATTAAATATTTTTCAACGAGTACTAATTACTCAAAATGTCCAAACTTTACAACAAAATTTTTAGAAAGTACTGATTGAAAATGAATAATTTTTATAAAAAGATATGTATTCTTTACTCCTTTATTTTGGTTCAAGAATTCTTCTTTTTTTAATTTAAAATATACTCGGCATGTGATATAGTAGAATACATGATTTTGGCACCAAAAATTGTATATCGTACCCGAGAGTTGGGGAATTTGAGTTATCCAGGACATCGATACCGACCTCCGGAACTCCTAAGACTCGCGGTGATATCCTAATTTTAAGGGCGAAAATTTTAAGATTATTTTAGATGCTGGAATATTTGCAAAGTTTTAACCATTTTATTTAAATAAATTAAATGTTTCATAAAAAGATTCTGAAGACTTGTCTGCTAAAGAAAAAAATTATTTTTAAATGAATCTATTAAATTTACAAAAGCTTTCAACGGAGATTATGTTTAATTTAAGGGGCTAAAAGTCTGAGATTAATTTTCCTTTTACATATTCTTTTCTCACTAAGAATGGGCAAATTTCCTTCTGTTAATTTTTACCGATAGTATGATTTTTACTTATTAAGCCTACTCTGTGTTCTCACGATAGAGATTTTAAAAAGCTTTTGAATGATATATTACACTAAATATTATCATTACATATACTCGAGAAAATTTTGACATTTTCACACAAAATTTTGACATTTTGCAAATTTTGACAATTTTGACATTTTCGATCAGATCTCCCAGAATACCTACCCAAAAATTCTCAAATGCTGGGATCTCTTAGAAACTATACTAGCAAATGATTCTAAGTAAAAATAAAAAATATTTTCAAAAAAATTTGAAAACCCAAATTAAAAAACGGCCACTAATTGTGACGCGACCTAATATTTTCGTTAATTTATTTGAAAATCCAAGTCCAGATCCAAGTCCTGTATCATTTGATGAATTAAAAAGTTGGGAATCCCAGTTCAAAATAAATGATTAGTTAATATTTAACTAGTTGTTTTTACAATTATAATAATTGTAAAATCATTACAAAAGATAGATCTATGTAATATTTATTCATTTATTTAAATTTTTAATGTATCTGTTAATAAAAATATAAGGATTAATAGAAGGGTAAAAGATGTACATAATAGAAAATGAGGATGGAAAATGTGGATGGAATATGGGTAAGGACCTTAGACTCGATGTTAATCACTTCTTTCCAAAAATTTTTCCATAAAGTTTGAACATTTTAAGTAATTAATACTCATTGAAAAATATTTGAGTTGATCAGATGGCATTGAACGATAAGTATATTCATTTTCAATACTTCGATTAATTAAACGAAAACATTCATCCAATCTTTGAGCCCCTTCAATTAAACCTAATCTTCGTTGATTATATCGAAGTAAAATATTTGTATATATAACAGATTGGTTATAAAGTAATTCTTTTCCTTCGGGAGACAAACCTTCAGCATCTTTTTTGAAAAAAATTAAAGTTATATTTAAATTAGCTTAATAAAAGTCTAAGTATATATATTAAAGTGAGCAATAAAGTGTGTTGCTTAGGTGTGTTGCTTGTGTGTCCTTAGGTACTCAACCCGTTTATTCGCTATTCGTGATAGCAAGAGCTGGCATAATATTATCTTTACGTGTCCATGTTTCAGAGCCTAATTCCCATGCTTGGTAGGTGCTTGTAAATGATATGAACACATAAGAAATATGCCTTAGATGTGCAATCTATTTCATAAAAAGAAAATAAATCTCACATTAATTGAGCTTTCTTATTCGCTTTTGTCCTTAATTCCGTCTTTCACACCCTTTATGCAAGTCGACAAGACTTGCTTCATGATAGCAAGACTCCCGTTATGCAAGGTGTATACGAAACTGATTTTAAGAGTTTAGTATTGAGAAATTTAAGAACAATATGTATCATAAGGGAGGATGGGATTAACGCATAAATCTTATCGTCATCTGAACAGTCGGGTGAAGTCCACAAGTTAAAATATTTATAACAATATTCATAAAAATATTGTTTTAATATTTATAAGCTTCATGAAGTTTTTTAAATTCAGAAAAAGGTTGGAATGATAATCCCTCACCCTCAAATAATTCAAATATATCATAAGGAATATATCATAAGAATCTGTGGGTTGGAACTCTCTGAAGCAATATGCCTCGCATGTCTAACCAAGACTCTTCCTCATTTATTTATAACAAGATACCTTATCAGATAAAGTCAATTTTTCAAAAACAGGCATAGAATTAGCTATACTAAAACACAAAAGTCTGTCTACTAAAATGCATTTTTGAACTCTCCTATTAAATAATCCTTGACGTTGTAATGAAGATTCCCAACTTTTTAATTCATCAAAAGGTATTGGACTTGGATTTGGCTTTAAATTAAAATTTACCGAAAAATTCGCAGTTAAACGAAAAATATTAAAATTAGATAAAATTATTTCTTCAAATTGAGTTTATCAGGTTCTGATCTTTGATGGTTATGTCGACAGTTGGGGAATTTAGTATCTTAAAAATAAAGAGAATTTTAATTCTTGATTTATTTTTGTTTCTTCGTGTATTCAACATATTGCAGGAGGTATTAAAGATCGACCTGGGTTTGGACCAAGGCATGGGTTTTTCCTGTACCTAAAGTCCAGGCCCAGGCATTTTTTGACATTCCTAGGGTTTTCCTGGACTACAGGCAAGGATCCGGCCCAGGATCTTGCCTGTAGTTCAGTAATGGTTATGTCAACAGTTGGTTAATTTCAAATAATATAAAGAATAATAAAAAAATATTAGCTTGAGGAATTCAAAAATTCCGATCTCTAGGAGGTATTTGGGAATTTTAAAATTAGTTTTATAAATCTCCGTAGATTTGGATAATTTGAACTTTTTCAATATTCTATTTTTAAAAATTTTTTCAAAACAACCCTAGCAAGTAGTAAGAGTTGCTTCCAATTCCTGTATAAAATAAATAAATTTACGTTAATTTCATTTTTTGGTTCTTCCATCGGTATCTTGACGTAAATATCCAACATCTAAATTTATTAAAAATTATTTTTCAATATTGGATACCGTATTTCTGGTAATAACTACCCTACTTGATTAGCTGGAGGAAAAATTAATAATCTTCCTGTATTCTATATTTCCTTAATATATTCCTATATAATGTCCCTAAATTGGTATTATACCCGTAAACATCCGTCTTGAGATCTCCCTTGTATATACCTCTGTTGAATCCACATGAAGAGATATACAAGGATTTGAAGTGATTAAGAGAGTATTGGAGTACCAAAATTTTCATATTTTCGCCGCAAAAATCAGCTTGGTCACTCTTATGAATTTTTGATTTTCCGGCAACTGTATACCGGCCAATAGGTGAATCTGGAAGCTATATTTGGTGTTATTCGACTCAGCTCGTCGAGTTCTTTCGAATAAAATTTCGTTTGTCCAAATCGGAGTATGGGAGATATGACAGAATTTTACCAAATTTTTAAAATTAAATTTTAATAAAAAATACCTAAAAAAAGACCCACAAGCCCTACAAGAACTAACTCCATAATGAAATAAAACATGTTCTTTCTTTTTTTTCCACTAAATGAGTCTAAAGACACACAATGAGCTCGATTGGATTCTAAACAAATTTATGAAAATATTTTGATGCCATTCGACAAGGCTCGAAGAGCTCATTCAAATGAGCCAAAATTTTCATATTTTCGCCGCAAAATCAGCTTGGTCCCTACTATGATTTTTTGATTTTTTGGCGACTGTATACCGGCCCATAGGTGAATTCAGAAGCTATTTTTGGTGTTATTCGAAACTTTTGCATTTTTTAATAAAATTTCTTTGCATTTTTAAAATAAATATGTAGGTATTCGAACGTGCTTAATTTTTGTTTTGGTTCTTAAAATTATCAGCTGAATAAACAAATAAATTTTCCAAACTAAAATTAAATAGAAGAAACTTAACTTGAATGATTGGATTTAATATCAATTCAGTTAACTTCGAACCTCCTCTCCTTTATTTTTGTGAATGAATATTTTATTTCATAAATAAAATTTTATTTAGAAAATTTAAATTAATTCAAAACAGCTAATTAAACACACAAAAATTTAAATGAAAAAGAAAAATAATCCAAAAATGGTTATTTGCCATCCTCGAGCATTTTGGCTAGCGTCATGCCTGCATCCCACACTAAAAGATATTTTAAATTAAAAAAGGTTGTTCTATTTTCGTTAATTTATTTGGAAATTAAGGAGAATTTGGTGAGGGGGTTTTAAGGGATATTTCCCTTAGATCTTTAGGGAATATCTGCCTAACTTATATCTTGGATATCTCCCCATTTTCTCTCATTAATATTCTCATAATCTCTCCTTCTCTTTAATGATAGATATCCTAAGTAGATATAGTATATATCCTAAGTCGATAAAATAAAGGATAATTATTTTCGGGATTTCAGAAATTCGGGATTTTTTCGGGATTTATCCCTCGGGATCCCGTCCCGGCATCGGTTAAGAAAAAAAATCCCGACTCGGGATCCCGGAAGTGCGATTTTGCCAGTCTCTAATGTAAACGTTATGAATAAAAATTTAATTATTTTATTGACTGATTTAATATCATGATGAAATAATGTGAAGTTAAGAAGGGAGGAAGTAATATTACGAATTGAAAATTAGCTACTTTAAATTTATTTAAACCACCTAATTAAACACATAAACGGAAATTAAACAAAAATTTATATTTTTATCGCTAATCTATAGGAGTTTGAAAGCTAGAGCTTTGACGTTAAAGCTTTTTTTAGAAAGAAAAGGTTCATTTTGGATTGATTTTTGAATTTAAAAAATTTTGGAGTTTTACTCACAGTATTTAAAATAAGAACTTGAAGGAACTCACTAGGGACGTCCAAGACTTTTGGTTTTGATTCTTAACTAAAGAGACGTTTCTTGAGAGTTTCGTCGTCTTGGTATTGTGGTTAAGTCTTGGTTTTGCAAAGATCCCATCTTTGTCTTGAATCTTAGAAAATTTTTGGTTCTGGACATCTCTAGAAAACAATATCGGAAGCGTAAATTCCGCCCATCTCTGATACTGAGAAGTAAAGATTTATTTTATACTTCCTAATCCTTACCTTTTTTTCGGCGCAACAACTTTTTCCCTTCGTTGAGCGCTGTTTTTTTGAATAAATCAAAGGTTATCAAATAGAAATATCACTTGTAGGTCATTTAACCAGCAACCACATTCTTATTCTATCGGCCCTGAGCTGCTGTCAAAATTAATTTACATTGATTTCTTTTCACCTTCTACCCCTCACAATACATAAATATTTATTAATATTTTTTCGTGTTTATTAATTTATTAATATATAATTAATTAAAATTTAATTATAATTTAATTTTAATTGAATTAAACTTCCAAAAAAAATTTTTTTTAATTAAAGATAATCAAAAATTAATTTCCTTTTCATTTAAATTTTTTTGTTTAATTAGCTGTTTTGGATAAATTTTTGTATTTTAAATAAAATAATATGCTTATTAATTTAAATTTTCACTCCCATAAATATGACAGAGAAAGCCTCCAAGTTAGGTAACTAAATTGATTAAATCCAATCATTCAAGTTAACTTAACTTTCTTCTATTTAATTTTTGTTTAGAAAATTTGTTTATTTAGCCAATAGGATTAGTATCCACATATACAATTTTATGAATTAACACCTACGTACGTTTTTATCTTATATCACGCGAATAATTGGGGAGTTAAGCTTTACCGGCATTTTATATAAAGCCATAAACGAGTTATTAACTTAATTTTAATTTAATTAAACTTCCAAAAAAAATTTTTTTTAAATGCGACCTTTGATTTTTCCAATTTACAAACTAATAATTTTTAAACCCCCCCCCCCCCCGAACGAATTCTGCTATAATAAAATAATTCACTAATTTTTTATATTTAATATACAAAAAATTTTCCCAACAAAATTTTTTATATTTAACGGAATCTAAAAAAAATTATTTTAAAATTTAATATACTATATTATGGGATACAACACACACAACATTGGCATAGAAACTCCTTTTTTGGTTCATTCTTTAGCGTGAGAAATAGTCACGAAAACTACAATTTTACACATTTACCTACTCTTATTTGTATTTTTTCATTTAATTTTTCCACTTGATTTCTTCCGTATTTTCTATTGAAATTTAATAACGAGCAAATTTGGTTCAAAAATACAATCCTCATTCATAAATTTCCTCCAAAATTGGCAAAACATTTTTGGGGAATTTAAATTCTGATAAACCGAAATTTTTAAATTTAAAAAATATTTTGAAGAGCTTGAAAATATCTATAGGGGTGACAAAAATTTAATTTTAACTAGACAGATCCCGCACAGGATTTTTCAGGATCCTGTCCGAAATCCTGCTTTTTTCAGTTTTCAGGATTGTCAGGATTCCAGGATTTTGAGGATTAATCCTGCAGGATCCTGTCCTGTTCGAAATTTTAAAACCCAGTCCTGTTACAGGATCCTGCAAATACGATTTTACCGACCTCTAATTTTAACCATTAATTATTATTTAATTAATCATGGTCATATTATATCAAATTTTAAAATATACATATGTATATTTATAGAAAAATTTTTATTTAAAAAATGCAAAGAAATTTTATTAAACAATGCAAAGTTTGTGGGGCAAAAGAAAAAATTTGTTTTCATTATGGTGTTTGTACATGTAGGGCTTGTGGGGCTTTTTTCAGGTATTTTTTATTTTGTTCAATTTGGAAAAATTTCTTTTCAAAAGACGTTTTATTGAAAATGAAGGAGAATGCAAATATAAATGTAAATGTTCGAAAGAGAATAAAGACGGGAAATCCGAAACAAATTTGGCAAAATGTAAAAAATGTAGACTTGATAAATGTCTTTCTGTTGGAATGAGAAAATCGGGTTCGTTAAGATATGGGAACGCAACGTCCCCCAAGCACAGTCCGGTACTTTTCCGTTATGCCAAAATGCAAAGTTTGTGGGGCAAAAGAAACTCGGTCCAGAATCATTTCCTGAAATTGGGAGTGGTACCGTTCGACTCAGCACCTTTTACATCGTCTTCGCTTTCTAAAAATATTGGTCCCAAAAGTCAACCCCGACTCCCAACATTCCCTTCCAGACAAAACTACATACTCGACACTCTCGACCACACAGAATCCTAGAGCTAGGAATTTAAAAAAACCGGGACCGGGAAAACCCGTTCCCGGTTTCATCACGGTATCTTTAAAAAACCCGGGAAACGGACCCGGAAACCGAAACGGGTCAGGGTCTCGGACCCGTCCCTAGCTCTACAGAATACCCTAGTTAAATATTTAAAAATAAATAAAAAAAAGTTATTTTAGAAGTTCGATATTTACGTCACGATATATGCTTGGAAGCAATGAGAGAACAAAACAAAAATGAAGTTAACGTAAATTTATTTTGTTTTAATTGGAGATAATTTAAAATTTTATTTCAAACTTGTTCGATTAGTAAACTACCGTATTTCCTCTAAAATAAGCCCCGGGGCTTATTTTTTTCGATCGACCTCTAGAGGGGGCCCACCAAATTCTCTACTAATCTTTTAATCTACCGAAATCTTTCGTAATTCCCACGATATCCATCCTAATTAGCCTTAATCTTCATCATCCCTATTTATCTCATTACCTACAAATCCCCCGATATCACTCTTAATCACCTCAAATCTCTCGATATCTACGTTAATCCCTTTATATACTTGTTAAATCTTCCAAATATCCTCTTAATCACTTCTAATCCTTCTATATCCCTCCAAGGGGACTCAATTGAGGGGACACAACAATTAATCAACAATTAAAAAATTTTATTGGGGAGGAGGCTTATTTTAAGAGGGGGCTTATTTTAGAGGGGGGCTTATTTTTTTCAATCGACTTCTAGAGGGGGCTTATTTTAGAGGGTTATTTTGGAGGGGGGCTTATTTTAGAGGAAATACGGTATTCTTCTTTTCCATAAAATTTTTTTTCACATTTTAAATGAAAACCGATAATTCTTTTTTCCTGGATTCCTGATACTCTAGGAATTTTTCTGATAGCAAATAATAATTTGGTATATAGATAGTGTTGTGTATCGCCTAGCGGTGTGTCCGATACTTAAAGAAAGACTAACCAACAAAGTTTATCACGAAGGTAACAAACAATACAATAGAATAAGTGAGACTATGGGCTGGAGTAGAATACTAGTTTTGACTACGGACTGAGACTGACTAACTGGCGACTGACTAACTAACTCTAGACTAACTCCGACTAACTAAAAGACTGCCCCTTTTAGACCAAACACGCCACCCTAACAGATAGCAAATATATGTATACGGTTATGATAGACTCTGATTTTGACGTCATTCAAATCAGATTGGAGAACAGATTCGAATGATACATAAACTTAATAAATCAAAGAAATAGCCAAGAATAAAGGCCAGTTTTTATCCAAAAAATTTTGTTTAAATTTTGTGAGATGATTAATCACTTTATTATAAAGTTAAAAGCGATTTTGCTATCAGAAAAATTCCTAGAGTTCGCGCAGTTGCGACAGTATCTAGTATATTGTGAATCAGGCTAATTTGATTTATTTTTGAAGCTTTCAAATCCTCCAATTGTCGACATAACTATCAACGATCAACAACAAATAAACTCGATTTTACCAATTATTGAAGCCAAAAAACGTATTATGCATGCATTTAATGATTTGGATGATATATTCCTTAATGGCCCGATATTTTTTGAAGAAATAATTTCATCAGATTTTAATATTTTTCGTTTAACTGATACCTTTTCGGTAAATTTTAATTTAATTCTGAATTAAAATTTTGTTCTAAAGCCAAATCCAAGTCCAATACCTTTTGATGAATTAAATAGTTTGGAATCTTCATTTCAAACTGAGAGAATATTTATTAGTAGAGTTCAAAAATGCATTTTAGTTGACAGACTTTTGTGTGTTGGCTTTGCTAAGTCTATGCCTTTTTTTGAAAAATTGACTTTATCTGATCAGGTGTTTTATGTTCATCTATTTTTGACTAAAGTTAGCTTACAACAGGATTTTTATTGTGATAGCATAGCAAAATATGACACAAAATCATTCCTCAGACTCAAATATTTCTTCATCCTTAATTACCGTATTTCCCCCTTTCTAAACTAATCCCACTCTAGAGGTCGATTGAAAAAAATAACTTATTTTAAAGGATTTACGGTATCCTCGGATATCCTTTATATCCCTTAATCCTTTCAAATCCTTTGATCTCCCCGTTATCTATTGCGTAAAAATTTTTTATGTGAACATCCCAAAATCCCGGCGGATCCCGCTAAATTTTAGAACGGATTAGCGGGATTTACGGGATCCCGTAATCCTTCCCGTAAAAATTTTTGAAAAAAACAGTCCCCCTCGATTACTGTCAAGTTTTAAGGCTTATTTTTAAATAATAGATTGCACATCTAAGGCAGATTTGGCATTTGTTTACTTCATTTACATGCACCTACATAGCTTGGGAATTAGGCTCTGATACTTGGAAACGTAAAGATAATTTTAAACCTGCTCTTGGTGTTAAGAATCATCCTGTATTCCTAAATGATGATAAGTAAATATTTCTTGAATAATTTTACTAAAAATTTCAAAAAAAATTTAGAATGATTAAATGGTCGGATTATATGTTTACAAAATCTGTTGCCCATTTTAAACGTGTTTCATTAACTAACGTTGAATTTGCTTTGTTAATAGCTATTATCCTTTCGAAGTCGGGTAAACACTTTAATTTAAATTATGGTGTTGTGGCTTTTTAATGTACAGTGATTGGTTCATTAAAAATGCCTATATGGACCGACTCGATCTTTAGGTACGAGTCGGGCCTAGGATAATTGGCCCGGAAAAAACTTAGGGCCCGACTAGATAAAAACAAGAAATTAATAATTAATCCCTCCAAATCCACTTATATCCCTCTCAATCACTCTCTTTAGTCCTTCCTTTACCCTCAAAGTCCATCGATATAATTCTTTGATATTAAATAAATTTTAATTTTTTTAAAAAAAGGTGGTGAAAACTTGTCTCCCGAAGGAAAAGACTTACTTTATGACGAATCTGCTAAATACACAAATATTTTACTTCGATATAATCAACGAAGATTAGGTTTAATTGAAGGGGCTCAAAGATTGGCTGAATGTATTAGTTTAATTAATCGAAGTATTGAAAATGCATATGCTGGGCGTTTAATGCTTTCTCATCAAATTAAACATTATTCAATGGATGTTAGTTACTTAAAATGTTCAAACTTTATGAAAAAAGTTTTAGAAAGATGTGATTAAAAATGAATAATTTGGCCCATTGAAAAAGAGGGCGGCCTTGAATTTCTTCATCATTTTTTCCAACTTCTTTTTTTAATTTAGAATATGATCGGCATTAATCCTCTGATTAATTAATCGTAGTATTGAAAATTTTAAATAATCGAAGTAAATTAAAAAGAATTTTTAGCCAAAAACCTCCATGATAGTGCCACCAGAAATTATATCTTGTCACCGAAAGTAGGGGAATTTAAGTTTATCCAATAATGACTTCACTATAAATCAAAAAATTTCGTCTTTGGCGCTGAAATTTTAATTTAAGAATTTTTAGCCAAACTCCTGCATTCGACCTGCATCCCGGCAGACTCCGATCTTCGACCTACTGAACCCCCTTTAAGACCGAAAATTTTAAGATTATTTTTATGCTGGAATATTTGCAAAATTTTAATCATTTAGGTATTAATTTGGCAATGTTATAAGGTTGCGCCTAAAGTGGCTTACTTTGACTTTTTTAATTTTTATTTAAATAAAATTAAAATTTTTTCAAAAAAATGTATCTATTAAATTTGCAAAAGTTTTCAACGGAGATTATGTTTAATTTAAGGGGCTAAAAGATTAGATGATTAATCAAAGTATTGGGGATGAATATAAATTTCGTTAAGCTTTCTCATCAATTTAAGTATTATTTGGTACTTTGTTCCACCCTATCTGGGTGAGAGGGGGGGGGGGGGGGTTTGTTCATACCCCCCTCCCACCCTATCCTATTTAATGATAGATTTCCTTCTTAATCCCTCCAATATATCTATGCCTCGAAATCAATGTATATCACAATTTATAACTCCATATTCGCTTAATACCTCAAATCTGTTGAATTTTTATGTTATTCTAAATTAGATAAAATATAGAGGGGGCCGTTATATTGGAGATCAGATATACTAGTAAATCCAATATCCGCACGGAACTTTACTGATCACATATTTGAAATGAGGGATGTACGATCCCGCAGTCGAGATCTGAATTATTATTCCAAAATCCCGGATCCCGATTTTACGTTGAGATCCCGATCCCGCCCAACTCTAATATGTATCTTGTTGTTTTTCCAATTATAATAATAAAATCATTACAAAAGATTTGTCTAATATTTATTCCTTTATTAAAATTTTTTATGTTTTTAATGATAAAAATAGAAGGCATTAATATGTAGAAAGTAAAAGATATAATAGAAAATGAGGCTGGGAAAAGGGCGAGGACCAGGGCCATTTTTAATCACTTCTTTCCAAAAATTTTGTCATAAAGTTTGAACATTTAAAGTAACTAATATTCTTTGAATAATATTTTTGTTGGTGAGAGAGCATTAACCGCAAAGTATATTCATTTTCAATACTTCGATTAATTAAACGAAAACATTCATCCAATCTTTGAGCCCCTTCAAGTAACCCTACTCTTCGTTGATTATATCGAAGTAAAATATTTGTGTATTTAACAGATTCGTCTACAAGTAATTCCTTTCCTTCGGGAGACAAGCCTTTAGCATCTTTTTATGAAAAAAGTTTAAATTTATTTAAATTAGATATTGTAATCATCATGGCCTATTGTATATATGTATAACTCTTGATACATCGAAATCCCCCAATTAAAGCCCACACAAAAAAGCCCCCCCCCCCCCCCCCCGAATATGGAGGATTTGATTGATGATGGATTTAAAGCACTTCGAGGATCTAGGGGAATATTGGGGGAACTTATGGCAAGGTTCTTTTTCTGCGCCGCTGGCATTAATTTGGAAGGACAAGAAGCCAGATTATCTCCATTTATAGTGCGGGTTAACAAATTAAAGGCTTACTCGATTTAGTAAAAATAATAGCTATTAATAAAGCAAACTCAATTTCTGTTAATGCAACACGTTTGAAGTGAACAACAGATTTTGTATATACATAATCTGACCATTTAATCATTCTATAAATTAAAAAAAATTTTCTTTGTCAAAATTTTTCAAAATTACTATTTTGATGAGAATTGAAATTTCGAGAAAATTATTAAAAATTTACTTACTTATCATCATTTACAATATTCTTCATAATAACAAGAGCTGGCTTAATATTATTTTTACGCATCCAAGTTTCAGAACCTAATTCCCAAGCTAGATAGGTTCTTGTAAATGATGTAAACAAATAAGAAGTATGCCTTAGATGTGCAATCTATTTATAAGAAAATGAAGTTTTGGTGTTAATTGAGCTTTTCTTATTCGCTTATGTTTCTGGTTGCGAATAAGGTTGAAATTCCCGGTTGGAACTCTCTGAAGCAATCTGCTTTGAATGTTGCCCCATATCTCTTCCTTATTTATAAGAATTACCTTATCAGATAAAGTCAATTTTTCAAAAACAGGCATAGAATTAGCTATACTAAAACATAAAAGTCTGTCAACTAAAATGCATTTTTGAACTCTACTATTAAATAATCTTCCACGTTGTACTGATGATTCCAAACTATTTAATTCATCAAAAGGTATTGGACTTGGATTTGGCTTTAAAACAAAATTTTAACTAAAAATTAAATTAAAATTTACCGAAAAATTGCCAGTTAAACGAAAAATATTAAAATTAGATAAAATTATTTCTTCAAACAAAATCGGGCCATAAAGGAATATATCATCCAAATCATTAAATGCATGCATAATACGTTTTTTGGCTTCAATAATTGGTAAAATTGAGTTTATCATGCTCTGGTCTTTGATTGTTTCGTGGACAATTGGATTTAATATCTTAAAAATAGAGTGAATTTTAATTCTGTTAGTTAATTAAAGCGCTCTATTCCTCGGGTATTCAACATACATATTGCAGATATGGAAAATTTTAAAATTAGTTTCTCCGTAGATTTTACTATGTTGCGAAAGAATTTGGATGCTTCAAAGATTTTATATTCGAGACAACCCTAGTTAGCAGTAACTGAGTGTTTTCCTATTCCTGTATAAAATAAATAAATTTACGTTAATTTCATTTTTTTGTCCTTCCATCGTTTTACGGCATATAGTATCTTTACGTATATATCCAACCTCTAAAATTATTTTTTTTAAATTAAAGCTGTATTTTTAAATATTGGATACCGTATTTCCGGTAATAATACCCTAGTTGATTATGTATTGTTTCGACCTCAGCTAGAGGAAGAAATTAATAGAGATGGGGTAATTATTTGAGGACATTATATTTCCATATAACGTCTTTAAAGTGGTCAGTAATTTGGAGAGCTATGACGGAAACCGATAAAAAGATCGGTTGGGGTTTCGGGGGATAGGGTGTTACTAGGATTTTCGGTTTATCAAATTCATCGGTTAACCAAAACCGAACCGACAACCCTAGGTGGGACCCTTATTTTGACAAACCCAATTTTTTCATTCCAGCAGAAAGACATTTTTCAAGTCTACATTTTTTACATTTGGTCAAATCTGGTTGGGCTTTTTCGTCTTTATTCTTTGTTGAACATTTACATTTAGTAAATTTCTGTTTATTTTCGTTTTCAAGATAGCGCCTTTTGAAAAGAAATTTTTCGAAAAATTCCGTCATATCTCCAACACTCCGATTTGGACAAACAATATTTCATTCGAAAGAGCTCGACGAGCTGAGTCGAATGACACCAAAACTCAACTCGATTGGTCGATTCTGAACAAAGTTATGACAACCATTTTGGTGTCATTCGACAAGGCTCGAAGAGCTATTTCGAATGAGCTATTACTTCATATTTGAATTTTTGGCCCTAAAAATCAGCTTTGTCACCCCCCCCCCTTCTATGGTTTTTTGATTTTCTGGCAACTGTATACCGGCCCATAGGTTTCGAATGAAATATTGTTTGTCCAAATCTGTGTATGTGAGATATGACAGAATTTTACTAAATTGAAATTAAATTAACAAAAATACCTGAAGAAAGCCCCACAAGCCCTACAAGTACAAACTCCAAAATGATAATAAACATTTTCTTTTGCCCCACAAACTTTGCATTGTTTAACAAAGTTTCTTTGCATTTTTAAAATAAATTGGTATTCTTCTAATTAAAATCAAGCTAATTATCAAGCTTTTAAAGATATTTAAAAAACGGTTTAATTAAAGAATATCGTTTATAGAAATTTTTTTCAGGCAAAAATAATTTTTATTTTAACTTAACAAAAAGAAACTCGGCTTTATTAGCTTTTAAAATAATTAATATTAAATTATTAATTATTTATATTTCATTGAATATAAGAAAATTTTTGGCAAAATTGTTGGTATACTAAAATTTTAAAAAATTATATGGATAATTTTGGTGTATTCGAACGTTTTTAATTTTAATTTACCAGCTAAATAAACAAATATTTAAATAAAAATTTGAATGGATGAGGGATATTCTTGCGTTAGTTGAAGGGGAATTGGAAGGGAGTAATTATCTGAGAGAGAAAGGGAGAGAGAAGAAAGAGATTAGTTGAGCTTCTAACGTTCTGAAAATGAATAAGACAAAAAATTTAATTATTTTATTGACTGATTTAATTCCACGAGGTAGTGTTAAGTTGAAGAAGGGAGTTTAAGCATTTGAAAAAAAGGGAGTTGGGTACGAAATTGAATATTACCGAAATTTTATTTAAACCAGCTAATTAAACATTTAAAAAATTAATTAAACAAAAATTTATATTTTTATCGCTAATCTAAAGGAGATTTTAGAGTTATAGCTTTGACGTTAAAGCTTTTTTTAGAAAGAAAAGGTTCATTTTGGATTGATTTTTGAATTTAAATAATTTTGGAGTTTTACTCACAGTATTTAAAATAAGAACTTGAAGGAACTCACTAGGGACGTCCAAGACTTTTGGTTTTGATTCTTAACTAAAGAGACGTTTCTTGAGAGTTTCGTCGTCTTGGTATTGTGGTTAAGTCTTGGTTTTGCAAAGATCCCATCTTTGTCTTGAATCTTAGAAAATTTTTGGTTCTGGACATCTCTAGAAAACAATATCGGAAGCGTAAATTCCGCCCATCTCTGATACTGAGAAGTTGAATTTTAAAAATTATTTGAAACAATGAAGGAGCCTTTGAACGAAATTTTTTTTAAATAATTAGTAGGGTTGGGGTTTTCGAGTCGGGCCGACGTTCGAGTCATTTTTTTCGGGCTTCATTTTTATCGAGCCGGCACGACCGAGTTTATCTCGGGCCAAAATTCAATGCCCGACCCGATCTTTCGGACCGGGCCGGATCGGGCCCTCAGCCCTAATAATGAGAGAAAAGTTCAAAAAACACTTTTATTATTCTCCTTAATTTAATTACCCTTTTTTTACTTTTATTTTTATATTTTTATAATTATCATTTATGATTTATTATTCCTTATTTATTTACAATTTTTTGTAATAAATTGATTATTATTTTTTTTATTTTTCTTCACTTGCAGAATTTATTTTTTTACTCTTTATTAAATTATTAATCAGTTGTTTCCCTCCTATTTTAAATAAAAAATAAATAAATGAGTCTATCCAAACCCCAAAAAAATATTTTATTAATTTTTGGAGGAACTGTTGTAAACGATGATTGTATGTTTGTAGCTGATGTACTTGTTGAAGGAAATAAAATTATGTAAATTGAGTTTTTTCTTCGGGAAAATTTTGTGAAATTTTGTGAAATTTCCAGTGCTGTTAAACAAGGATTAGCTAAAGAATTTTCTAATCAGAGTAATGTTGAAGTAATTGATGCTAGTGGGCGTTTAGTGATCCCTGGAGGTAAATGATGGGATTTTTATCTAAATATGATTTATTAACTAAAATATTTTAGGCATTGATCCACATGTAAATGTTTTTATGTAATTTAAATAATTTTTAAATTAATAATTTTGTTTGGATAATATAAACTTAACATTTGTCCGTTTATTAATGTAGCAATATTATTAACGTAAAATCTTCTGCCCTTCTGCCATCATCTGCCCTTATAGATGTGACCCTTATATAAGAAGGGGGAGAGGAAAAAAATATAGGCGCCGTACTCTTATATTCAAGTCCTTACAAACAGGCAAATCTAATTAACAGAGATAATGAGTTAAGGGTAATTGTGGATAAGAAAAGGGATAATAAGTTCCCCATTTTGCCTGTCATCACTACTAAGGCTGAGGATAGTTGGAAATTTTCGGATATCCGGATCCGAACCGAAAATTTCGGATATCCGATCCAGATCAGACAACCCTACTTTTATAATATACGATACAGACACATATGCAACTCCCTTTTATGGGCACAGTTGCCGTTGATGATTTTTATCATGGAACAAGAGCAGCATTGGCTGGTGGAACAACAATGGTTATTAGATTTAATCAAATTAAATTTAAAAAAATATTAAAAAAAAGATTATTGACTTTGCTATTCCACCAAAAGAAAGTACTCCATTAGAAGCTTATAAACAATGGAGGGAATGGGCAGATCCTAAAGTTTGGGTTTTTCGGTTAAAAGAATGTTTAAAATAAGCAGGTTTGTTGTGACTATGGCCTTTCTATGGCTATTACTAATTGGAATGAAAAAATAGCTGAAGAAATGGAAATATTAGTTAAGCAGGAATTTGGTAGAGCTTTATTTGAATTTTTAAAAACACGTGGAACGTAAAAATATTATTTACTGAAAATCTGGATTTTAAAATTTTAATCTGACTCATATATATTATAGAATTATCACTGATTAAGATTGAGGCTGTTATATGGAGTATAATTTCAGCTCTAGAATATTTACGTTTAGGGTCAAAGCCATTAGTGTAACTAATCTAAGTTTTCATCAAGTCTTTTTCCTGGTCAATTCCCTAATATAAAATCCTCTAATACAAAATACCACACAAATATTCAACAAAAAGAATTCTAAGTTTGAGTAAATCCATAAGAAATCTCACGTGAAAATGAACATAAACTAGATTTTTAATATCATAATTTAGATCTTGATTAATTTATTTACTAATTTTAAGGGAATTTTTTAACAAGTTTATTATTTCAATTTAACCGTTTTTTTTTAATTTAAAGGAATCAATTCTTTCAAATTTTTTCTCGCCTACGAAAATGTTTTTATGGTTAACGATAAGCAATTTTATCAGGCTAGTTTGTACCCAAAAAATATATTTTTCTAATAAAATTAGGGCCTCAAACAATGCGCAAAATTAAGAGCTTTAGCACGTGTCCACGCAGAAAATGGGCATGTTATAGCCGAGAAACAGAAAGAATTGTTAGAAATTGGAATTATTGGGCCTGAAGGTGTCAAAAATTTTTTGAGGAATTTTTGAAAATTAATTAAGTTTAGGGCATGTTCAATCAAGACCTGAACAGTTAGAAGCAGAAGCTACCAATAGAGCTTGTACTATTGCCAAAATGGCAAATTGCCCTCTCTATGTTGTTCACGTTATGACTAAAGGTTTCCTTGAATGATTTACAAAAAAAATCTTAAATGAATCTAAAGAGAACTTTTTGGATATTTGTAAGGATGAGTCACAAAACAGCGTTTAAAACTCCTAGGTAGGGGTTATTGAGAAAAGAGGCAAGGTTGCCGTATCCAGTATAGGCACCTGTAAAGGGTTAAGGCAGCCTAAGCGAGCATTGTCTGGGTGGTCGAATCTTCTAAACTTGCTAAACTTACTTATTTTTTCTAAAAAAATCGGAAAAACTCTAGATCCTAAATCAAATCTCGGGTCCTAGTTTCAAATGTGAATCCCAATCAAGATCCCCAAAAATCAAATTACTAATTAAAGGAGCAGCATCTGCTATAGCTGCCCAAAGGCAAAGTAATGGAGGTCTTCCAATTTTCGGAGAGCCGATAGCTGCCGGACTGGCACTTGATGGATCTCATTATTTTAATGAAGATTTTAGTCATGCAGCTGCATTCGTTCTTTCGTAAATATGAAGGATTTAAAAAATAAATTTTCTATTTTAAGACCTCCTCTAAGCAAAGACCCGAGCACTCCAAATGCTTTAATGGATTTATTGGCATGGTAGGAAAATAATTAATTTTTAGTCAGTATTATGTGAAATTTGGACCTACTCTAGGATACACCATATGGGCTGAAATCGTATTTTAGAGTGAGGTATTTTATAACAAGCCCTCTTAAATAGAAGGCCCTCGTCTGATTGCTGATTAAATGGCAACAGCTATCCCCATCTTGTATACTACCGTATTCTCTCTAAAATAGCCCCAGGAGCTATTTTTTCGATCGACCTAATGGCTTGTATTCTGTAAATCTTATACATAATAAGGTCCGAAAGTTAATTTTAGCGGTCAACTGGATTTAGTTGCCACGGACAACTGTACTTTTACTTGTCAGCAAAAGAGAATGGGTCTTGGGGATTTTACAAGAATTCCGAACGGTGTGAACGGTGTTGAAGACCGAATGTCACTAGTTTGGGAGAAGGGTGTCTGCAGTGGAAAATTAAATCCAATGCGTTTTGTTGCTGTTACTAGGTTTCTTGAGAGGAATATTTAAATCATTCGCATTCTGTTTAAGTACTATGGCAGCAAAAATATTTAATATTTATCCACAAAAGGGAAGGATACAGGAAGGGTCTGATGCAGATATTGTTATATGGAATCCAAATTCTTATAGAAAAATTTCTGCAAAAACTCATCATCATGCTACTGATTTTAATGTTTTTGGTTAGTATAGAAATAGCTTCAATTAAAAATACTCTCTTCTTATTACATATTATATATTAGGAATGTACCGTATTTACTCGATTAATTCCCCTGGGGAATTATTTTTTCAACTCATCCGTGGCATGGGGAATTATTCAAGGGAGGGGAATTATTCGAGTTTTGAAATTTGAACGTGTAGTAGGGTACTTAAGGGAGGGGAATTATTGTTTCAGCTCATCTGTAGCAGGGGGAATTATCCGAGGGAGGGGAATTCATCGAGTAAATACGGTAAGGGGCAAACCAATGTCGCTTATTGGCAGGCTTCTCCTCAAAATAGAACCAAAACTAATATAATAATAGTTATAATTGAATCCACTTCCCTGTTATCATGACACAATTATACTGGAAACTGGATTTGAGTATCATTGATATTCGAGACTGGTATTTTGATTGAACAGGCTCTTTGTTTCGAGTAGATCTCCTACTATATCCTTTTATAATATGCATCTAACTCTTAAAATTCCAAGCTTATTTTAACTCACACTCATTTATTGTTTAGAAGGAATGGAAGTACGTGGAGTACCAGAAGTGACAATTTCTCGAGGAAAAGTGGTTTGGAGTTATGGTCAACTTAAAGTTGAAGCTGGATGGGGAAAGTTTGTCCCTCTACTAGCGAATTGCCCATATATTTTTGGAGCACAAGAAACACGTGAAAGAGTATTTTAAAATTTTATTTGGAATAAATTTAAGAAATATAGTATGTAGTAAAGTACTTATGGTACTTATGTACTTATATGTACTTATAGTACTTATGACACACACCGTAGGTTTCGTTCGATGTCTTGGAGTTGGTTGATCGAAGATGAAAGAATGATTGAAAAAACCCTGATCGAAGCCTTTATTGACGATTAAAAATCAAAAAATGCCTTAACTTTTGTATCTTCTATAGCTCCTTTTAATAACTTTTGACAACCCAATTCAGTAAAAACCCCCTATCTAATAAACACCTCCAACCTAGCACACTTCCATTTTATTGGTTTTGGAATTTTATACATAAACCCTAATTGGGAAATGAGGGACCTGAGTTAAATGACCTAAAAGACGCATAACTTTAATTATCTAATTTTTAAAATTCTTTTTCCAGGCAAGCCAACAAATTAAAATTCAGAGAAAAGAAGATAAAAATTAAATATTTTTATGGAATTTTTATTGAAATTTTCTGATTTTTGTTCTTTATTTTACCCCTAAATATTTATATAAATAAATAGATAAAATAATTATTAAAGTAATCAACTGCTTATCAAAAATTTCTTTAAATAATATTCACTTAATTTTATTTGTGAAGGAATATTTTTAAGCATTTTATCAAAAATACTATCAGTAAAATAATAAAAATATAAACACGTTATTTACTCTTTACTGACTGTAAAGCTATAAAATTAATAAAATTACATATAAGTAACTCTCAGATTTATTATTTATTTATTTCAGTAATTTATTTAAATTTTATTTTGCATTTTAAATTTAAAAATGGATTTGTCACTAAATCTTAATGGTTTTGGAGGTGAATTAAACTTTATAAAATTAGTAGGGGTATTCTTCTTTTCGACAAATTTTAAGAAGGATATAACTGAAATAACTGTGAATTGAATTAATTAGGCAAGGAGTTGTACTAAATAAGAGGTATGCTTATGGAAATTTATCCTAATGTTCGACAAGAGCGATAAGAGCGAAATGATAAACGAATATCAAACTTCGAAAACAGCATTTACAAAGCACTAATTTAAATTTTCTAAAATTTTAATCGTTAAAATTGTAAAAATTGTCTAAATCGTAATTATAATTGTCAAAGTAATAATAATCTAATAGAATAATCATCTAACTAAAAATCTAAGCTAAAGTCGGAACCTGCGGGTAAATAGGTATAGGTTTGAATAGGTATAAGATAAATAGGTATCTTAAGAAATCTTGTCCTTAACTAAAATTTCTAAAAAAAATTTTGTTTCTGCCTTATTTCTACTTTAAGCTGTGTTCAAAAATAAGAGACTCTCCATAATAACAAGAAACTGCAATAGAATTTGAGAACATTAATGGATATTCCAAAACTATGGGTAGAGCAGAAACACCCCAAAAAAACTCTAATTTTCGATTATATATCCTTTTCCTCTTGATAGCTAAAATTAATATTTATTCCTTACAGATAAACCATTAATTCCAATTGCGGATTTAAAAGAAGGAGGAAAATATTCCAAGGAAGAAGTGGAGGGCCGTAATAAATTGGCTACGCTATACCGCCTTGTAGATTTGTTTCATTGGTCTCAGGCTATCTACAATCATATCTCTGTCTGTTATTTTCTCAATTCCTTTCTCAATTCTCTTTTTAGCTTCGTCTTCCAGGAGAGGATAAACACGAAATTTTAATTAATCCTTTTGGTCTACTCTATCGAGAGATAACTGCTAGCTCTTTAGTGAAGGTATGTTTCGAGCCTTTTTTAATGGCTTAGACTTAAATTTTATAGGTCCCTAGGGAGTGACATTTGTCTAAAATACTATTGACTATGATAGTTTTAGAAAGTAGCGAATTTGCGAATTTTTTTTAACCTTGCCTGTGCCGATAAAAAAGATTTTTTCTCAATGTGGGATAACTCAATCTAGAACTTAACCACTTAAAGACTTCATACCCTAGTTTACATAAAAAATCTCGAATCATATATCCCAACCCTTGGCAACAAGCCAAAGATTATTATGCATAACGATTATTAACATTTACAGATTACTACTGATGGGCGTATAATAGATCCAGGCTCAACACCATTGGGCATGTCTATAATTTGACTTCAAAAAACCCTTTAAAAATCCCTCTCCTTTAGGTATTAACCAAGCTGGTTATATTCTCCACACAGCCATTCATGAAGCCTTTCCAGAAATTAAATGTGTACTTCATGTTCATACTTCTATTGGCGCGGCTGTTGCTTCGATGGAATGTGGACTTTTGCCTATTACTCAAGGCATGCTTTCTTAAAAACCAGAGATAATGCTCCTTAGGGATGTTGCTTCCTAGGGGTGTTGCATCCTAGGATAGTTGCTTCTTCCTTTTCACCATTTTCTACAATTACAGTCTTTTTCCTTTACTCAAACTATTAAGTTCTAGTCCACATATTGTGAAGTTTTCTTACTCACACCCTATTTATGACAGATTTAACCTTAAAATCTCGAATATCACCCATATAAAACCTTAAAAATATTTAAGAAGCTATGGTTATTGGCCCAGTAGGCTATATTACCTTCACTGGAATGCTTTCTGTTGAAGAAGAAAAGGCAGAAATTGCTAAAGAATTGACTGGCAAAAAAGTTTCAAAAGATTTTTTTTAATATTAAAAAAAATTTTCTAAAAAAGGTCATTTTCCTTCGAAATCACGGTTTTGCCTGTTGCGGCACAACAGTAGAGGAAGCTTTACATTTAGCCTATCATACACTTAATGCTTGTAAGGCACAAATTTCAGCATTATCTGGCGGTTTAAAAAATATTATTTTGCCCGGTAAAGAAGAGATAAATAAAACTTATGAACTTGCTAAACATGGAGGTAATAAATGAATAAATTATAGAAAAATTAGAGAGATTATCCGACTAATAAGGTTGTCGGATAGTTGGAAATCTATCCGGATCCGATATCCGAACCGAAAATTTCCGGATATCAGGCCTTTTTCGGATCCGGATATACAGATCCGACAACCTTATTGACTAGAAATTGTTTTTGAATATTGACAAGATTTCTTAAGGTCATAAAATTTCCCAAAAAATTCGTAAAAAAACTCGGAACTTAACGGAACAATTTTTTATTTCGTTCAGAAATAAAAAGAAAAAGGATCGTAAGTCCAAAACGAAATTTCGCATAACACAGTCTCCGATCGGAAGATTTTTTATCACCTAGATACCTCTTATGTGGGGGTTTCGACTTGGAACCGAACAGAAAATCGATGATTTCTAGTTCGATTCCGGATACCCGAAGATTTTCCAAGTACCTACAAAAATCCTATTCTTATGCCATATAATTTTTAACCTTTTAGAAAAGTTAATATTAGGTGAAAATATAAAAAACCGGAGATTTACAGCAAATAAAAACCCGAAAATAAATTTTCCTGCCAAAATTATTTAATTAAATTTTACCTTTTAGCAAATGGAATGAACCGCGTTGCTGCTAATAAGAACGGGGACAAAATGGTGCACTCTTTAGAGCGTATGGGTGATATTGAATGGGGAGTTGGAGAATTAGAATGGGAGGCGTGGATGCGTCAATTGGATGGGGCTGTATGTTTAAACGAAAAAATTTTTTTCAAAAAAAATTTTTTCAAAAAAATTTTCAAGGGTTACAAAACTGGACATAAGTACAAAATACCACAACTTATGGAAGTTATAAATAAAATTGGAAAATGACAAGAAATAAAAAAGAGATGAATTAGGAAAATATATTCAAACTCCAAATTATTTTATCCAAAAAAGCCATAAAATTTTTTTTAATTTTTTAAAATCCATTTTATTTTTCAAATAAACCATTTTTAGATTATCGTCAATGAAAATTTATTTTCGTTTTCAATTTTTGTTTAATTAGCCGTTTTCTTATTAAGCTTTCCAACTGAACGAAAGGGGAATTTCTTACGTTTTTTCAATTTGGATGGGCTAAAATGCTTTGGTGTACAATTCATTTTAGTTTAAGAAAAGAGTTGACTGTACTATTACGAGTAGAGATTTCAAAATTCAGGAAGAGATAGAACAAATTAAAATAAAAGTTGATATAAGTCAATCCAAAGAGTTAATTTTTTTAAATTTTTTATTTACAATTTTTTATTTACTGGGGAAATAAAATAATTAAATTCATATTAAATTGTTATCTGATTTGTGCCAGAAACAACCAATCAAATTTTGAATCCAAATTATTTGAAAAAACTTTATCTCAAATATTTGATCGACTTTAATTTTTTATAAAAAAGGGCTGATGCACGTTAGATTGGAAAATATTACAAATTCTAAAGTTTATAAAACTGTTACAATTCTAGCAAACTGTGGGGTTTTCTACGTCGGCACGTACACACCGAATATTTCAAAAACACATTTTTAAATTAACGTTAATAAAAATTAATTTTCGCCCCATTTTTGTTTAATTAGCCAATTTTTAATTTTTATTTTTGTAATTGAAATAAGATTTTGTTTATTGAAGAAAGCTTTCTAGCCACGATAATAAAAGATCTCTTTCAAATTTTATTTGGAAAATTTACGTATTTGTTTAGCCATAATCGAAAACATCAAAGCCAAAAATTAAAATTAAATACGCTCTACATAGCCACCGAAGAACTGCTTAAGGGGAGAATTTTTGAATTGTATATTAATTTTGCCAACAAATTTTTTATTATTTATAAAATTAAACGTAAATATATTTAATATTTATTACTACCATTCAGGAATATATCCTAAAAGCTTATATAACCCCGGAGTGTTCCAGTATAGCCCCTCAGTCAGTATAGCCCCTCACCTCAAATAATTATCCTTCCTACATTTATACTCAGTCAAATAAAGGGCAAATGTCCAGCTCGTCCTCCACATGTCTGCAGAAAGTCATTTGCGGACATGTGGAGGACGAGCTGGATATTTACCCAAATAAAGCTGAACCGTGCCAGCGATTTTTCCTTCAGCTTATGTAAAAGGATAGGTCGGACTGATATATGTATGTTATCCATTACTCCTCGTCGCCTCCTTCTTTAGCCTTTGGAATTAAATAGCTTTATGCTTTACAGTATATATTAAATTCTTATATGCCAGGGATCTAGCCGACATAAAATATAAATTTCCCGATTTAGGAAACAAAAACATCATAAAATAGGGAAATTAATAAAGGATAACCGTTTAATGTTTCATTGAAAAATTAGACAGATAGATAGCTCCACAGAGCTCTGCAGAAGATAGATATCCCGAAACTGATTTAAAAAAACAAAAAATAAAAGAAAAAAGCATCACTTCTCTCTTTTAATATTCATTAATTATTTATTTAATTAAGCATTATTAAAGGATTTTAGCCTTATTCGTTTAATAAAAAATACAAATTCAATTTAAAAATGCAAAGAAACTTTGTTAAAAAATGCAAAGTTTGTGAGTCAAAAGTCAATGTTTGTTTTCATTATGGAGTGTGTACATGTAGGGCTTGTGGGTCTTTTTTCAGGTATTTTTTATTTTGTTCAATTTGGAAAAATTCTTTCAAAAGGCGTTATCTTGAAAACGGAAATGAATGGAAATGTAATTATAAATGCTTGCAAAAACAATTATTAAAAGAGAATAAAGATGGAAAATGCCAAACAAAGTTGACAAATTGTAAAAAATGTCGACTTGAAAAATGTCTTTCTGTTGGGATGAAAAAATTGGGTTTGTTAAGATAAGGATAACAAACTGTCCCCCAAATACTGTCCGATCGGTTTATCGTCTTTGCTATCTGAAACATTGGTTCGGTTGATCCAGAAGTCCCCCCCCCCCCCCCCATCCCCGACACTCTCGACCACTCGGGATGTTATCCTAGCTAAAAGATTTAAAAATAATTTAAAAAAATATTTTAGATGTTGGATATTTACGTCAAGATATATGCCTGGAAGCAATGAGAGAGCAAAACAATGAAATTAACGTAAATTTACTTTTTTATTGGAAAGGGGAAGGGGATACTTTAAAACTTTTTTTGAAATTTTTTCGATTGGTTAAGTATTCTTCATTTCCATTAAAAAATTATAATTGAGCAACAAATTAAACAAATCAAATTTTTCTTCAGTTTCCAACACTTTACAATTTCCGGACTTGCTTTTTCATTTTTACTTTTAAGCTTCCTTTTCATAACTATGTAGAAATTGAAGCCGAAATTACTACATTAAAAACCTTAATGTAACCCCACTAAAAGCGGAATATCCAAAAATTCGACTTAAAGTCAACCCCGATCCCCCGACATTCTCTTCCAGGCAAACCTCTATCCCAGATAATCTCAACCACTCTGTGTATAATAGAATATATTTTATCAGGTATTTCTGTTTTTATTAAAGTATTTTGATATTTTTATGATAAATTAAATGATAAAAGTGTCTAGGCAAGGCCGAGCGAGTCTGTCAAATATTGTCGAAGCTTCGAATCCTGCCCCGAAGCTAAACTTTTGCTAAACTCTTACTTTTTAAGCTTCCAACTCCTCCAATTGTCGACATATCCAGTACTGATCAAAAACAAATTGAATTAATTTTGGCAATTATCGAAGCCAAAAAACGTATTATGCATTCATTTAATAATTTGGATGATAGTATATTCCTTAAAGGCCCGAATTTGTTTGAAGAAATAATTTTATCTGATATAAATATTTTTAGTTTAATTGACAATCTTTCGGTAAATTTTAATTTAATTTTTAATAAAAATTAAATTTTTTTAATTTTAAAGCAAAGCTCAAATCCTATATCTTTTGGGGAATTAAATTGTTGGGAATCTTCAGTACAAAATGAAAGCATATCTAACCAACTTTGTCACAAATATTTTCTAGTTGACAGATTCGTGTGTGTTGGTATAGCTAAATCTATGCCTGTTTTTGATAAATTGACTTTATCTGATCAGGTATATAATTAGTCTTGTTATTGGTTGATGTGTGAGTATTATTTGGGAAACAAACCCCCCACCCCCAGACCAAAGCACAACTACCTGTGCGACCAACCAAACCCCCCACCCCCAGACCAAAGCACAACTACCTGTGCGACCAACCAACACTATGATGGGATTTTCTGCAAGCGTACGACTTTCAAATCAGATGGTTTCATAGAGCTAAGGGTCAACCCCTTACTGTCTTAATATATTCTGGAGTGGGATTGATGGTGGGGTGGATAATCCAGGGTATTAAATAATTATTGAAGCTGAGTCAAATGACAAAAACCGAAAAAGCTTGATTAATCCAAAAAATATTTTTCTTTTTCTAAAATAGATTGCCCATCTACGGCATATTTCTTACATGTTTACAGCATTTACTGGCTCTTACATAGCCTGGGAATTAGGCTCTGAAACCTGGACACGTAAAGATTGTGTTATGCCTGCTCTTGGTGATATGAAGGATTGTGAATATTTATATGATGATCGGTAAATCTAAAAAACAAGAAAAATATTTCTTTTAATTTTTAGAAAGATTAAATGGTCGGAACTTTTATTTACAAAATCTGTTGCCCATTTTAAACGTGTTGCATTAACAAAAATTGAATTTGCTTTGTTAATAGCTATTATTTTCACAAAATCAAGTAAAACCTTTAATTTGTAAAGGCGAACTGGCGTTTGGTTACTCTTATAAATTAAATAAATGGGCAATTAAAATCTTGAACTTTTGTATAGATATAGTAAGGCAGATCTCTCCTTTAGTGTAACAGGTTATTCGGAGGCTGGGAGCGAACTAGCATCTTCAGTAAACGGAATGTTTTATGATAATAAAATTACGATATGTTAAGAAAATTACAAACAATTCCCGATTTTTCAGAAAATTTCGGGAATCGGGAATTCCCGATGAAAATTTAATTCCCGATTTCATGAAATCAAGATTCCCGGCCCAAAAATTTTCGTGAATTTTTCGTAAATCGCGACTCTCGTCCCCTGCTGCAGATTACTAGGAATTAAATAGCTATATGCTTTACAATATCCGCAATAAAGAGATCTAACTTCCTTAAGAATTTTAGAATTTTTAATAAAATAATTCTGAAGTTATGATTAAAGACTTCTATTGTCTTCTTATTTTTTTAATTTAAATAAACTTTATAATTTTGCAAAAAAGATGCTGAGGACTTGTCTCCCGAAGGAAAAGAATTACTTTATGACGAATCTGTTAAATATACAAATATTTTACTTCGATATAATCAACGAAGATTAGGTTTAATTGAAGGGGCTCAAAGATTGGCTGAATGTTGCCGTTTAATTAATGTTGCTATTGAAAATGAACATTTTATGCGTTTAATTCTTTCTCATCAACTTAAATGTTATCCTATGGATAGCTTTAAATTTTCCAATTTTTTTGAAAATTTCTTGAAAAGAAGGGATTAAAATACATATGAATCTTTGTAAAAATATTAATTTTTAATCTCTAAATAAAATTAGCTTTGTACATATGTCATTAAATTAGTGCTCCGATCTAAAATTTTTAGACCCCCGCAATAGGTATCTACTAAAAAATTTTTAAATTTATTTATAAATAAATTCATTTTCATTTTGAAAAGGTTTTATTTAGAGTTAGAACCCGGACCGGGTCAGGATTTTCCGGATCCGTTGGTCCAAAATCCGGGTTTTCCGATAAAAACCGGATTTTCGGATAAATTTTCACCAATAAAATAAACCTGGTTTAGCCATTTGTCTTGCAATAGTTAAAAAATTTGGAGTGCATGTATTCCTATTTACATACCTATGTTAAATTATACATAATAAAATCCTAACATATTGCCTCGATATCGCTTCAATAACTGAAATTACCCTTAATCCCAGAAATTCACTTATATACGCTGATATCTTTCCAACACAGCAATTGAGCGCACTAACCAAATAAGCGATACACCCGCACTGAAACCCTGATTCCTCCAAGTCACTGAGAAATTAATGGACCTAACTTCCATAATCCCAAAAATCCCCCAATATATTTTCTAATCTCCAATACCACCTAATCACTTCTAATCCTTCATATCCTTCCATATGGACTCAACTGAAGATACAAAGGAGATTGTAGGAACAATTTATTCCATTGTTGGAACAACTTCCCCCGTCATAGTTTAAAGTTATTTATTAGTTGGAACAACTTTCATCAAATTTGGGACAACATCCCGCTTGGGGAACAAATTATAAGGCAAACTAACATTTTTCGATTTACAATGACCAAAAATTCTACAAAAATTTTTGTGGACATTTCCATCGATATAATGTAGAAAAGTAAAAGGATTAGCATATGGAAATTTTTTTTGGGTGCCTTATAATTTTGTTACACACCATACATACTCTCACTCACAATCAGTCAAGCCACAAAATATTTTTATTCTCGATATATTTTTTGATTTATTTCAATACTTTTTAAAATTGGAAGGAAATTTATTTAAAAACAAACTTAAAAAATTTTAATTTTTGTTAGCTTAAATTTTGAGAATTTCTGAAGGCAAAGAGGAACACCCAAGTTCCGGAAGGCCAGATCCTTCCCTTGAAATATCCGACTATCACTAAAATCCACCCAAGTCCATTCACATCCTCCAATATATACATAAGTCTTCGTTTTCAGCGCCGCAGGCGAAAATTTTGAGAATTTTCGAAGGCCAAGGAGCAAATTTTCTTCCCTTTTCAGCGCCGCAGGCGAAAATTTTTTAAAACCAACTCCATCTCGATGATGGAGTTGGGTTAAAATTCAGATTTTTTGGCTGTGTTAAAATTTTTTAAAAATTCAGATTCTTAGTTGGGTTAAAATTCAGAATTCAGATTTTTAAAATAAGTCTTATACCATTTCTTTAAAAAAATTTCTTCTTCGCGATATAGGCTGAAACCTTTTAATTTGGCGAAAAATGTGTTAAAACAGTCATAAATTCCGCAACTAGTACTCCCGAAACTACTTAATCCACTTGCCTTACAACAATTATTGTCGATATCGGTCGACTGGATATCCGGGTATCAAGGGATAAATAGTCAAATCCTGATAAGGTCACCATAGTAGACCGGTCCCTTCTTCCTTTTCGCAATTCCTCCTTTTTGATTTATAATATTTTTCAGTGTGGGATCCTGCGTGAAGAAAAATGCCCGATGATGGCAAATATCATTTTTGGATTAATTTTCTTTTTCATTTAAATTTTTGTGTTTAATTAGCTGTTTTGAATTAATTTAAGTTTTTTATTTTAAATAAAATTTTATTTATAAAATAAAATATTCATTCATAGAAAGATGAGAAAAAAAGTTTCGAAGTTAACTAAATTGATTAAATCCAATCATTCAAGTTTAATATCACTCAACTTTCTTCTATCCAATTTTTGTTTAGAAAAGTTATTTGTTTATCCAACTGATAATTTTACGAACCAAAATTGGAATTAAACACGTTCGAATACACCAAAATCTATATAATTTTTTTTAGATTTTAGTATATGTACATACTAACAATTTTGCCAAGGAATTTTTTTTATATTTAATGAAATTTAAATAATTATAATATTTGGCATTAATTACTATTTTACCACATTTTATTAAGAATATATTTCCTCTACAATTTACCAACAATAAATAATTTAATCGAGAGAATTTAATTTCGTTTTAAAACATACACCCGTAAGGGTTGAATTTTTTTAGGAATGTTGGGCCATTGGCATTAGTATGTGTGTCTAATTAAGCATTGTCCCACTATCCAAGCAAAGGGTGATCGCTTTGAAATTTCTTTCTATTTATTTTTCTGTCACTTAAGTTTAACTTGAATAAAGTTATGTCATAATTAAAGTGTCCAGTTACTTTTGGGTTATCCTCTATTTTAATTAGAAAATAAATAATTTTAAAAATGCAAAGAATTAAACAATGTAAAGTTTGTGGGGCAAAAGAACATGTTGGTTTTCATTATGGAGTCTGTACATGTAGGGCTTGTGGGTCTTTTTTCAGGTATTTTTTATTTTAATTTGGAAAAATTCTTACTAAAAAGGCGTCATCTTGAAAGCGAATATGAATGGAAATATAATAAATGCCAATGTTCGCCAAAAAAATTGTCAAAAGAGAATGAGGACGAAAAGTCCCCAACAGATTTGACAAAATGTAAAAAATGTAGACTTGAAAAATGTTTTTCTGTTGGAATGAAAAAATTGGGTTTGTCTAAATATTTAAAAATAAATAAAAATAATTGAATTATACATAGATGTTGGCTATTTACGTCAAGATCTATGCCAGGAAGTAATTAAAGGAAGCAAAGAAATTGAAGTAAAATTCTTTATTTTTTAATGGGGATAGGAATAAAATTACTAGTTAATAACTTATGCCAATTCCTCAATGAGATAGGGAAAATCCTAAACTTAGCTCAGAACAGTACTGAGGCTTCCCTGTTAAGACTTGGATGCACAGATATCTTTTAAATCTAGCTCTTCTCCGTTGTGGGCTCTTCTCCTTTAGCTAGTCCAAAGAGCAATCGTGGCTTAGCGATTGGACTAATCGCGCAGCCGCGAGATTATCTAGTATTGAGTGTATCTTATATGAGGCTAATTTGATTTATTTTAAAGCCTTCAAATCATTCAATTGTCGACATAACCATCAATGACCAAAAATTAATAGACTCAATTTTACCCATCATTGAGGCTAAAAAACGTATTACGCATGCATTTAATGATTTGGATGATATATTCCTTAAAGGCCCGATCTTTTTTGAAGAAATAATTTCATCTAATTTTAATATTTTACGTTTAGTTGATATTTTCTCAGTAAATTTTTATTTAATTTTTTAATTAAAATTTTGTTTTAAAGCCAAATCCAAGTCCAATGCCTTTAGATGAATTAAAACGTTGGGAATCTTCATTACAAAATGAAGGATTACTTAACACTCGATGTCGAAAAGCCTTTCAAGTTAACAGACTTTTGTGTTTTGGTATAGCTAAATCTATGCCTGTGTTTGAAAAATTGACTTTATCTGATCAGGTGTTATATGAAAGTTATTTTTGACTCTAATTATAAGATCGACTTGATATTTTATATTCGGTGAACTTTCATACAACCTTAGAATAATACGGAGTGCGGCATTGGCCCCTAATTACTTTTAATCCATCCAAATACACCATAATCATTGCAAATCAAACGGTATCCCTCTTAATCCCCCAACCGCTCCGACGAAGTCTCCTACTTGGTCAAATTTTTAACTGACACGACCCGAAACCGACCCGAAACCCGACCCGAAGAAAATTTTGGAGACCCGTACCCGACTTTTCTCTCAACCAGAGATATCCCTGGGGTCACATGTAACGTCACGTATAGAGTACATGTAATGACTGATTAAAAACTCCCTGAATTTCATTAATAAATATCTCTATTAATGCAAACCTTTATAAAATAGATTGCACATCTAAGGCATATTTCTTATATGTTTCTTGCATTTACTGGCCCTTACCTAGCATGGGAATTAGGTTTTGAAACTTGGACACGTAAAGATGGTGCTATGCCGGCTCTCGTTTTTAAGAGTTGCAAATATGCAAATGATCAGAGGTTAATTTGAAATTTATAAAAAATAAGTACGGTAACTCCATAGCTCTAATACGAGTTCTGCTTTTTAGAACCAATGGTTCGTTACTGTGCTTGTGTACCTTGACTCTGGGTGAGTAGGGCTTTCCTTCGTCAGAAAAAACTCGTTGGAATATGGTGAACCTATTGGAAATAGAAGTACTAATGATATAAACTCCTTACGTTGGCATTCGATCAAAAAGTCTGACCATCTGGATGGCCATTAAATAATGTACGAACAGTCCGACCATTTTTAGTTTTTGAGGAAATAAAGGGGGAAACAAAATTTAATTTTACCATAAAAACTAGCCTAAAATAAAAAATAATTTGTAACTTAAAAACATTAAAAATATTTTTTTTATTCTTAGAATGATTAGATGGTCAGAAATTGCATTTACAAAATCTGTTGCCAAATTTAAACGTGCTGAATTAACAAACGTTGAATATGCTTTGTTAATTGCTATTATCTTTACGAAACCGGGTATACACTTTAGGCATATTTGGAACCTCATGTGAGGTACCCAGGATCTTCTAATATTCGATTTTTTCTTCGATCATTCTATTCTGAAGAAATAAAAGTGGGGAACGTTGATTTGATCATTCTCTTATTTTAGCTTTATTTAAATTTATAATTTAAATAAACTTTAATTTTTTCAAAAAAGGTGCTGAAGGCTTGTCTCCCGAAGGAAAGGACCTACTTTATGACGAATCTTCTAAATATACAAATATTTTACTTCAATATAATCAACGAAGATTAGGTTTACTTGAAGGGGCTCAAAGATTGGATTTATGTATAAATTTAATTAATGCTGCTATTGAAACTGAACATATTTTGCGTTTAATGCTTCTTTATCATACTAAATATTATTCGATGAATAGCATTAACATTCAATGTTCTAACTTTATTGAAAATTTAATTAATAGAACTGATTAAAGATAAGAAACTTTTGAAGAATATTTTTTTAATTTTAAATAAAATGAATTGGTTTTTGCCGGTCAATATATTATTTGAATCGGTAAAAATATAAATTTGCAAATTTTTATTTGGATATGCCTTGAGTGAGAAACACCCTATTTATATTTAAACCGCCCATTATCCTATTTATATTTAACACCCTATTTATATTTAATCCATTTGCCTTACAGCATTTATTGTGTGTTATGTCCGAGCACAACAAGAAATAAGCAATTACAATAATGTGTTTATCACACAATAGAAATAACAATAATGTTGAAGTAATAGAATAATGTTGGGATAATATTGGGAGACAATTAGGAGACCCGGACTGACAATTGTGTGAGGCTTTTATAGTAGCCACCACACCACAACATTGTGGATCAAGGGATACGTAGGATATCGGCGGATACATACTTTTACAATTATTTCGACAATCAGATACTGTCAAATCCTGATAATGTCACCACAATAGACCGGTCCTTTCTTCAATGTAATTCCTCCTTTTTTTATTTAAAATATTTTTTAGTTTGGGATCCTGCGTGTCGCTAGCTAAAACGCACGAGGATGGCAAATAACCATTTTTCTATTAATGCTAATAAAAATTAATTTTTCTTTTTCATTTAAATTTTTGTGTGTTTAATTAGCTGTTTTGAATTAATTTAAATTTTTTTTAAATAAAATTTTATTTATGAAATAAAATATTCATTCACAAAAATAAAGGAGAGGAGGTTCGAAGTTAACTAAATTGATTAAATCCAATCATTCAAGTTTCTTCTATTTAATTTTAGTTTGGAAAATTTATTTGTTTATTCAGCTGATAATTTTAAGAACCAAAACGAATATTAAATACGTTCGAATACGCCGAAATCAACCCACATAATTTTTTAAATTTTAGTATATTAACAATTTTGCCAAAAAAATTTTTTTTATATTTAATGAAATTTAAATAATTATAATATTTAGCATTAATTACTATTTACCACATTTTATTAGAAATATTTCTTCACAAGTTACCAACAATAATTAATTTAAGCGTCGCCCCAAACCTTGAATACATATACATACTATATCGTTTCATTAAGTAATAAGCAGTTAACCGAACCACACCCCCCTGTTTTGAAAATTAATCGAAATCGAAAATAGAAAACCAGCGATAACCGAAACTGGGGGCCTAAACCGACCGGTATCGTTTTAAAACATACACCCGTAAGGGTTGAATTTTTTGGGAATGTTGGGCCATATGCATTAGTATGTTTGTCTAATTAAGCATTGTCACATAACTTTTCGTCTTATTTACATTTTATACAGGGTTACCCAAAAGAAAGGAACGTAAAAACGTAAACATGGTCAAATGCAAAGTCTACCTCAATGCGATGAGAAAATGAGGTAGAGGGAAACTGGTTTGGCAACAAACTATTGGCAAAAATTGCACCAAATTTTTTCAGGCGCATTCGTATCCAAGCAAAGTGCGAGCACTTAAAAATTCCTTATAATATTTGTTCTTTATTTATTTCTCTGCCATTCAAGTCCAACTTAAAGTTATGTCATAAATAAAATGTCCAGTTACTTTTGGGTTATCCTCTATTTTAATTAGAAAATATAAATAATTTTAAAAATGCAAAGAAACTTTATTAAACAATGCAAAGTTTGTGATTCAAAGGAAAATGTCTGTTTTCATTATGGAGTTTGTACATGTAGGGCTTGTGGGTCTTTTTTCAGGTATTTTTTAGGTTAAATTTAAAAAATTCTTTCTCAAAAAGGCGCTATCTTTTAAACGAACATGAATGGAAATATAATGAATGTAAATGCTCGAAGGAGAATAAAGACGAAAAATCCCAACCAAATTTGGCAAAATGTAAAAAATGTAGACTTGATAAATGTTTTTCTGTTGGAATGAAAAAATTGGGTTTGGCAAAATATTTAAAAATAATTTGGAAAGAATTTTAGAGGTTGGATATTTACGTCAAGATGTATGCCGGGAAGCTATGGAAGGAAAAGGGAAGGAAATTAAAGTAAAAGTTTTTATTTTTTAATAACGACGGATCCGTACACGCGCATAGACTCTTTTCCACCTCGTCAGTGGATCTTAACGGATACTGTAATCTCTCGATGAGACAACGACGTGTCTCAACTCAAAACGAAAAGGCTGTTACAATTCGGAAGATTAAAATCCTCAATGAGATAAGGAAAATACTAAACCTAGTTCAGAACTGGGACTTCGACATGGATGCACAGATAGGTATCTTCCAAATCTATTCTCTTCTCCGTTGTGGGAATAAGAGAGCAGAAGTGAGGACAGCTCAACGGTCGTTCAGCTTTGCACTACTTAGCAAAGACGTATCCTTTGGATAATCCAAAGAGCGCGCCAAATAATCTCGGCGATTCGCGCAGTCGCGACGTCATCTAGTATTAAGTGTATCTTATATGGAGCTACTAATTTGATTTATTTTTAAGCTTTCAAATCCTTCAATTGTCAACATAACCATCAATGACCTAAACCTAATAAACTCAATTTTACCAATTATTGAAGCTAAAAAACGTATTATGAATGCATTTAATGATTTGGACGATATATTCCTTAAAGGCCCGATTTTGTTTGAAGAAATAATTTTATCTAATTTTAATATTTTTCGTTTAACTGGGACTTTCTCGGTAAATTTTAATTTAATTTTAATAAAACTCAATCCTATTTAAAGCCAAATCCAACTCCAATACCTTTTGATGAATTAAAAAGTTGGGAATCTTCATTACAAGAAGAAGGATTACTTAACACTCGATGTCAAAAATCTTTGTTAGTTGACAGATTCTTGTGTTTTGGTATAGCCAAATCTATGCCTGTGTTTGAAAAATTGTCTTTATCTGATCAGGTGTTTAGCAGGGGTGCATCTCGTCTCGTATCTCGTATCTCGTGAAATCTAGTATTTTTTGAGAGATCTCGTATCTCGGTTTATCTCGTTCTCGTATTTTTTTGAAAATATCGTATCTCGTAAATCTCGTGTCTCGTATATTGTGGCACGAGCTGCACCCCTGTATTCATTAATGAAATTCAGGTGTGGAACTCTTATAAAGAGAGGCATATAATTGTACCTAAACACCAGGTTTTTAGGTACTTTTTAGGTACTGGTGTTTAGGTGTTTAGTTTTTTAGGTACTGGTGTTTAGGTACAATTATATGCCTCTCTTTATAAGAGTTCCACACCTGAATTTCATTAATGAATACCTCAATTAATTCAAAACCTTTATACATAAAATAGATTGCACATCTGAGACGGATTTATTGTGTGTTTTTAGCATTTACAAACACCTATATATCTTGGGAATTAGGCTCTGAAACTTGGATGCGTAAAGATGGTGTTATGCCTGCTCTCGTTGTTAAAAATAGTAAATATTCACGTGATCAGAGGTTAATTTAAAATTGATAAAGAAACGAACGGTAAGGTTGAACTCCGTCCCCCATTTCCTCAAGATCATAAAGATGGTCAGACATAAAATACCAGTTCTGGTTTTTAGAATAGGTAATTTGTGTGTATACCAGTGTTGCCGCGGGCATAAAAAATCTTCGGGTACGGGTTTCGGTATCGGGTTGAGCTTTTTCATTTAGGTCACAGGTTCCGGCTTGGAAAATTTTCTTATCGGGTATTGGGTTTCGGGACAAAAAATGCCGGTTATCGGGTTTCTGGCGGCAACCCCGGTGTATAGTACCATAACTCTGGCTTTCTATCCCATAAAAATTTTTTGGGGTGAACCTTTTGGAAATAGAACAACAACGTTGGCATAATTCCTAAAAAGCAGAGCTGGTAATTTTAGCCATAGAATAATGTTCATGTCATATTTTAAGTCTAATTATTTTATTTTGAGTAAATAAAAGGGGGAAACGAAATTCAATTTTACCACAAAACTAGCCGAAAAAAATTTTTTTAACTTAATGGAAAATATTTTCGAAAAATTTTTTTTAATTTTTAGTTTGAATAAATGGTCAGAAATTGCATATACAAAATCTGTTGCCCATTTTAAACGTGCTGCATTAACAAAAGTTGAATATGCTTTGTTAACTGCTATTATTTTTTCGAAACCGGGTAAACACTTTGGATATACTGGCCGGTTCCAAAGCCCTACATATGATTGATATATTATTCGATTCGTCTCGATGAGCGTTATCGAATGAAACCAAAAGCAACGTTATTTAATAATCTTTAAAATAATTACTCTCCGTATGGGTTTTCATCCTTGGTTCGCAGAGAGACTCAATTCGTTGAGACGAATCTAATATTGCATGAATAGGTATAAGGGCCTTGAACCAACCACCGGATAAATTACAGCCAAACTTTAATTTTAAAAGGCGTGATAGCTGTAACATGCCTAAGCAGCACCCTCTTAATCCTCTTATTTTAGCTTTATTTAAATTTTTAATTTAAATAAACTTTAATTTTTTCAAAAAAGGTGCTGAAGGCTTGTCTCCCGAAGGAAAGGACCTACTTTATAACGAATCTGTTAAATACACAAATATTTTACTTCGATATAATCAACGAAGATTAGGTTTAATTGAAGGGGCTCAAAGATTGGATGAATGTTTTCGTTTAATTAATGTTGCTATTGAAAATGAACTAATTTTGCGTTTAATGCTTTTTTATCATACCAAATATTATTCGATGAATTCTAACATGCTTGAACATGTAATGAAAAGAAGTGATTAAATATAAGAAACTTAAGAAATTATTTTTGATTTTAAATAAATAAATTTTTGACGGTCACTAACTAAGGTTGCATGAGGTCTAGGCCTCGCCGAGGCCGAGGTCCTCGCCCATTTTGCAATCTCGGTCTAGGATTGACCGGTCTCGGGTCTCGGAACTTCGGTCTCGGTCCTCGCCAAGAACCTCGCCGAATTGTAATAAATTATAAATAAACTTGAATATTAATTTACAATAAAATTAATATTCCTTTAAATAGCCCCCTCTGCTCATTCTTCTAAAAGTCAGGAAATTTCAATTATTTGCTCGTTAGGCCTTAAGCAAGCCATAAAATTATTAAATTTAAATTTTTAACATAAAATTAACATTATTTTTTGACATTAGAGTATTCTCAAATGTCTGATCTTCAAAGGTCGGAGTCTCAAGGTCGTATCCTCAAACGCAGTATCCTCAAAGGTCGCGTCCTCAAAAGTCAAATCCTCCTGTGTCGCGCCACGATTTTGAAATACCGTATTTTCTCTAAAATAAGCCCCCCTCCAAAATAAGCCCCCCCCCCTCTAAAATAAGCCCCCTCTAGAGGTCGATCGAAAAAAATAAGCCCCCCCCCCTCTAAAATAAGCCCCCTCCTAAAATAAGCCCCCTCCCCCAAAAAATTTTTAATTGTTGATTAATTTTTGTGTCCCCTTCAGAGTTGAGTCTCCAGGAGGGATATAGAAGGATTAGAAGTGGTTAGAAGTGTATTTGGAAGATTAACAGATATATAAAGGGATCAACGTACATAGATATCCTCTAAATCCCATCAAATCCATTGATAACCCTTTTAATTTCTGAAAATGCTTTTTAACCTTTATCCCACTGACATCTCTTAATCCTCCAAAATCCCTTGATATCCCTACTAATTCCAAAAACACAAAATGCTCCCTCTAAATGTCTCAATATTCACCATAATCCTCCGATATCTCCGACTTAAAGGCATATCTAATCTGAAGGATCAATTGACAGAGTACTTGATAAGTTTTTGGACAAGGATTTTTCTTGAAGAGACTTAGTATAGGATGAATCTTATTGAATTTTAGAAAAATTTTTTCTAAATGTTTAGTAATAAATTTTAGTTTTTGAAAAATTTAGACATCGAAAAAAATAAGCCCCCCCCCTCCAAAATAAGCCACCCCCTCTAAAATAAGCCCCCTCTAGAGGTCGATCGAAAAAAATAAGCCCCGGGGCTTATTTTAGAGAAAATACGGTATATGTATATTTTTTGAATTATGTATTGAGCTTTCTAATAAATTTATTTTTTATTTTTTTCCTTATCAAAGGGTACTTTATAAACGTCATTTTATTAATTAATAATAAAGGTTATATTCTGCACATTATTAAAAGAAATTTATTTTTTGACACAAAATAGAAACTTTCTCATTTTTGTTTAAAGAAGCTTATCTTTTTTTGAGTAATATAAAAAAACAATAAAAATCAACTGTACTAGCTTATTTTACTAAAATATTGCTTATCTTTTCTTAATTCGATAAAATTAAAAAATACATTGAATATTTAAAAATTCTTCTCCATAAATTTAAAATTTTCTGTTTATTCGAATAAAATTTTATTGTAGTGCGAAACTTTGTCCAAGCTTGTACAATCACGATGATTTTGACGGAGCTCTTTCGAATGAACTATGTTTTGAGAAATTCGTCGGGTCCGCAAGTTTCGGTCCGCAAAAGTCGGCCCGCAAGTTTCGGCCTGCCAATTTTATATTAGTAAATTAATGGTTGCTAGAGAGCTGTGCCCCTTTCGAAAAATGCCCAATTAAAAATCATTAAATGCAGAAGTATTTATGTATTACTAGTCATAGGGTTGTTAGATGCATCTGCAATAAGGATGGCGGTTCCTAGGAAATCTCCGGATATCCGGAACCGGTATCTGAACCGAAAATTTCCGGATATCCGGGATTTTTTCGGTTCGGGATATCCAGAACCGCCAACCTTAATCTGCAAGCTTAATAGAGCAGCTAGGGTATTTCGGTAACTGAATTGTAGTAAGAAATAGAATAACGTGTTAACGGGGAGATATCTTTCCTTCAATCTGATAATGAGAGGCCGGGATAGTTAAAGGGGCAATTTGGGAGTAAAAATATTATCAGAAAGTGAATAAAAAATAAAATAAGAATGTGAATTGGATGGGAATGGCAGGAGACATTTTTTATTTGAAAGGTTAACTTTATATTTACATGCTAGAATGCAAATTGTTTAATTAATTAAATATACTAAAATTTTAATAATTAAAGGCATTTTAAAATGTTAATATTTTTATTCCCACCAAATGGACGTCTTTTACAAACTTGTATATTTAGCTGTATTATTTCCTTCGTAAATTTATTTTTTCAATATTATGTGGCCTTTTATCCAAATACTGCTGCTGGAAATATTCAAAAATATATTAATGATTCTTATCTTGCACGTGGACAAACAATTTCAGAAAATTATTTATTGTGGTTTTGGAATTTTATTTTGAATTTGCCCTTTCTTGGGCTTTTATTGGGTAATGTATTAGCCCCTTATCTTTGTGAAAGGGCTGGAAGAAGAGGTTGGGGATGTTTTAAATTTATTGTTTGAAAATTATTAAAAGCTCCCTCATGCACTTTCATTTGCTTAGTTCCCCTTCATTCTCACAATATCCCTGGTATGATACAAAATGTCCCTTTCACTATATCCAATGTACCCTTCAGACAACTATGTACTAGAGGCAGGACTGAGAGTCTCCTACGAGAGTCGTCGAAATACCTCAAAAAATCCCGATCTCGATAACCACGATTTTCTTACGAGACTCTCTACTATGTCCTATCCTCCTTTTATGTTAACCAATGTCCCTTCCACTTTAGAAGGCTTTAAAGCCCTTCAGATTACTAGGTATCAGAATATGATGTCGCTTGAGAGAGACTATGATGTCGCTCGTCCTCTATATGCACCAAATTAACATTTCAAATTACCCTCAATGCCCCTTTTTTACTCTACTCCCTCCCTCCCTATTTCGTTCCTATCCTCACTGATCTTCCCCGTATTTATCTTTAATCTAATCCTCTATTAATTCCTTCACAATTAACCTATTATAATTTCATTTAAAATAGCCACTTTGCTCTACACAAATTTTGGTTTGATTATCTCTACTTTAGTAACAATTCTCTCAGTTATATATCTAATACCAGAATTATTTTTAATAAGTCGAGTGTTTGGGTCAATAGTGACAAATATTAATTTCTGTGCTTTTACTGTTTTTGTAACGGTTTTTAAAAATTTTAAATTTTTAAAAAAATATTTTATTAAAAAAGGAATTTCCTGCTACAAAATTTAAAGGGTTAGCAGTGTTTTTAGGAGGCTTTAATGCTAATATTGTCCAAAATGTAGGAATGCTTTTGGGGTGGTTTTTAGGAAAGAATTTGGTCTATTTAACAGGCAAGAAAACAATTTTTGATAGAAGAAATACTTTCTTTTAATTTTACAGGAATAGCTTTATTACCTAAATTTTTGACTATTTTATTACTTATTCCAATAAAAGAAACTCCAAAATTTCTTTATCTTAAAAAGCGGGACAAAAAGGCAACGTTAGAATCATTAAAATTTTATCAAGGTGTGAAATATTTTTATTTTTACTTTTAATGACAAAAAAACGAGGGGATTTGTTACTACTATCTGTCCCCTATTAAATTATCGATTGATTAATCGCTAATTTAATAGGGGAGGGGTCCGCCCGCAACCCAAGCCACTGCCCCCAGTCCAACTCAAAAGACAAAGACTATTTCCGCGGGGGCGGACAAAAGATCACCAATTCAAAACGTCAACTTTCAAATGACAACTTCCCAAAATGCCAAATTTCAAAATGGTAAAATGTCAAAATGTCCAGATTTAAAAATGGTCAATGGACAAGATGGGAAATGGGCAAATCTAAACCTATCAGTCTTTTTTAAGTTTGAAAAATTAATTTCCCAATATCAGTACCGAACACGCAATATTTTTTCCGAGGCGGAAGTCTTACCAACTACACCAACGGGCTCACTACTAACTAGTTGGAAAAATTGAATATATTGCGCTCCTTTTGTTACCCTCCCACTCCCACCTGTCAGCGACAGTGTAAAAGTCAAAAAATGTACAAAAAATATTCATTAAAAAATGGTCAAGTTTTTTAAATCCTAGCAATTTGAGTAAATTTGGGACACAAAGAAAACTATTGTAATGCCCCGCGCTAAAAGGATAGCCACAACGAAATTATTAAAGCCAAAGCGGGGGCTTAATAAAGCCAAAGCGGGGCTTCTCGATCTATGTAGGACGAGACGGATAGTGAGGATGACGATATTGGATTGGATTAATTTCATTTTATCTAAAATCTTAATGTGTTAAATGTTTTTTAAGCTAAAAATTTTTTAAGCTAAAATTTTTTAATCTAAAAATTTTTTAATCTAAAAATTTTTTAAAATAAAATTTTGTTTTTTACTTTATTAATTTAAAAAAATCAGAATTTTCTTTGGTAATTTCTAAATCAGAATTATTTACCAAAAGGTAATACAAAACTTAAAAAATTTAATTAGTCAATAAACTTTTTTTGCATCCATATAAAAAATTTGTCTTAAACTATGTGTTTTGCTGATATTATCTTTTAGCTAGCGAAACAATTTTAAAAGTTTTTTTAACTAAACAAAAGGGACGTGGTTAAACAGAGCGGGGGCAAAGTTGTAGAGCTAATTTGCCACCGCTCTATTTTTTGTAGAGCTAAATTTATTTGTAAGTAAAAATATCTCTTTTCATTTTTAAATGAGCAATTTATTTATATGATTATTTAATCATTAAAAATTTTTTTCACTTGGATTAAATTAATTTTATTTTAATTTAAAATATTAATTTGTTAAATGTTTTTTAATCTAAAATTTTTTAATCTAAAATTTTTTAATATAAAATTTTGTTAATCTAAAATTTTTAATTTAAAAATTTCTTTAATATAAAATTTTGTTTTTTGTTATCTTTATTAATTTTAATAAATCAGAATTTTCTTTGGTAATTTCTTAATCAGAATTGATTACCAAAAGGAAAACAAAACTTAAAAAATTTAATTAGTTAATGAACTTTTTGCATCCAGATAAAAAATTTGTCCTAAACTATGTGTTTTGCTGAATTTCACTAAAAAAAGGGACGTGGTTAAACAAAGCGGGGGCAAAGTTGTAGAGCTAAGTTGCCCCCGCTCTATTTTTTTGTAAAGCTAAGTTTATTTTTAAGTAAAAATTTTTCTTTTCATTTTTAAATGAGCACTTTATTTATTAAATTATTTAAGCATTAAAAAATTTTTTCTCTTTGCAACTTTTGTAACTTATATATTTACCCGATCTTATCTATCAAGTAACTAAACATTTTTTAAGTAAAATTTAAAAAAAGTGGACGTGGCTAAACGTCAAGAGGAGGCGTAAAAATTTATTTTTACTTTTAAACAATCATTTTATTTTTTTGTGCTTATTTTTGTCCATTTCTATTATTTCCCCTCCATATTGCTTTTACTTAAAAAATTTATTTTAATTAATATTTATTAATTTTAATTCCAGTGTATTTTAATAATGAGTCGTAGAACTTCAACAACAACTTCAAATTCCCAGGACGGTGAGCCACAAGCCCGAAGGCAGCGAATGGATATTGTAAACAACGATAATAACAGCGTGGGGCTTGATGTAATTTTTTAATTAATTATTAAATTTAAATTAAGTTAATTTACAAAATTTCTTACTTTCAAATTTAAAATTTAAAACATTTTTGTGAACTATATTAAAATTCGGAAATACTTTCAGATTGAAGGAATCATTAGAGCTGAAAGGGCTAGAGCAACCGCGGTGGCACTTCCCGCAGCAGCTCTTCAAATTCCAAATTTGGACCCAACAACTTTTTATACGTCTAGTAACTACCTATTCTGCGGGTGGCGCGCGAATCATCTCCTCGAGTGTGTCCCATTTTACATTTTTTTAAAATTTTGTTTAGTAGTTTAACAGGTCGCGTCACTTATTCCCATAGAGGACCTACAATGCGGAGGGCTTTTGATAGGGCGGATTTGCTGCTGGAGGTGGGCTCCACAAATGATCTTCAAACAATCGGGATTTTTGGTTACGACGGCTGTGCGCAAATTTTAGAACCTGCTCGACAAAATAATGTAATTTTTTAAAATCAATTTAATTATTATTATAAACTTTAAGATAATTCGGCTTTCTATGTTAACAGTTGTAGAACAAACGGGGGCTCGCAATAATTGGACTGGATCGCTTCCCTATGTTTTGAGATTTTCGAGGTCCAGTACTATGCAGATTATTGGCAATGCAATGCCAACTCCACTGCAGGACGCAAATGGAAACAACAGCGGAATTATAAGCAATAATAATAATTTCGGAATAGCTGCCAACAATAACTTGGGAAATGCTATGCCCAACTTGAATGAAAGCGGGGGCGCAGGACTTCCGGTTATTGGATCATCATCTCGAGGGGTATAATTTGCAGAAATTAAACAAAATTCAACTAATTTTTTATAGAACCAACTGGTTATGAACGAAGTTTCTGGAAATCCGGGAACAAGTGCTTCATCGCGTGGGGTACATCTATTTTTCAATTAAATGCTTAAAATCAAATTTTTAAAGGGTCGTGCAAATAGAAATGTAAATCCCAGCGTGGGCGCTCGTGGATCTAGTCAAGGGGTAGATTTATTTTTTAAAAAAACTTGTAAATTGTTTTTATAATATTTTATTAAATTTGAGATGTAGGTATATGCGCGAGTCTTAATTTAAAAAAAGAAAAGAGATGTTTTTAAATATTTATTAAGTAAAAAATTGATTTTTTAAAACTTTGTTATTAATTGGATTTTTTAATTGTAATTTGTAATTTAACTTTTATGTTATAATAAATTTAATAATTATCTTAATTTAATTCATTTAATTGTAAAATTTTTTAAAACAGAGTATAGTAATAATTAATGTAAAAATTGCAATAATTTTAATTTAAATTAAGTTAATAAATTTAATTTAACTCAATTAATTTAATTAATTTAAAATAAATTCATTTAGTCAATTCAATTTATATTAAATAAATTATATTGCTAATATTAGAAGCAATAAAATTCAAATAAAATTTAATTTAAATAAGGTTAACAACAATTATATTAATAACTAATGTAATAAAAGTAAAATAATGTAATTTAAATAATTTAATTCAATTAATTTTAAAATATTCAAATAAACTTAATAATAATTAGTGTAATAAAATTATAATAATTTTAATTTAAGTGAATTAACAATAGTTATAACAATAATTAATTTAATAAAATAAAACAATGTAATTTAAATAAATTTAATTAATTTAATGCAAGTAATTGTATAATTAATCTAATAAAATTAAAATAAATGTAATTAAATTAATTCAATTAATTTTAAAATAATCAAATAAACTATAATAATAATTAATGTAATAAAATTATAATAATTTTAATTTATGTGAATTAACAATAATTATACTAATAATTAATTTAATAAAATAAAACTAAATGTAATTTAAATAAATTTAATTTAATTCAATTAATTTAATAATTAATGTAATAAAATTAAAATAAATGTAATTTAAATAAATTTGATTAATTTAATGCAATTAATATTATAGTTAATGTAATGAAATTAAAATAAATGTAATTTAAATAATTTTTTCAATTAATTTTAAAATATTCAAATAAAAAATAATAATAATTAATGTAATAAAATTAAAATAATTTTAATTTAAGTGAATTAACAATAGTTATAACAATAATTAATTTAATAAAATACAACAATGTAATTTAAAAAATTTAATTAATTTAATGCAAGTAATTGTATAATTATTCTAATAAAATTAAAATAAATGTAATTAAATTAATTTTAAAATATTCAAATAAACTATAATACTAATTAATGTAATAAAATTATAATAATTTTAATTTATGTGAATTAACAATAATTATACTAATAATTAATTTAATAAAATAAAACTAAATGTAATTTAAATAAATTTAATTCAATTAATGTAATAATTAATGTAATAAAATTAAAATAAATGTAATTTAAATAAATTTGATTAATTTAAATAAATTTGATTAATTTAATGCAATTAATATTATAGTTAATGTAATGAAATTAAAATAAATGTAATTTAAATAATTTTTTCAATTAATTTTAAAATATTCAAATAAAAAATAATAATAATTAATGTAATAAAATTAAAATAATTTTAATGTAAATGAATTAGCAATAATTATAACTAATAATTAATTTAGTAAAAAAATAAATGTAATTTAAATAATTTAATTCAATTAATTTTAAAATATTCAAATAAATTATAATAAAAATTAATGTAATAAAATTAAAATAATTTTAATTTAAATGAATTAGCAATAATTATAACTAATAATTAATTTAGTAAAAAAAAATAAATGTAATTTATATAAATGTAATTTAAATAATTTAATTCAATTAATTTTAAAATATTCAAATAAATTATAATAATAATTAATGTAATAAAATTAAAATAATTTTAATTTAAATGAATTATCAATAATTATACTAATAAATGTAATAAAATTAATATAAATGTAATTTAAATAAATTTAATTAATTTAATGCAATTAAATGTATAATTGATGTAATAAACTTAAAATAAATGTAATTTAATTAATTTAATTCAATTAATTTTATATTAATGTAATAAAATTAAAATAACTGTAATTTAAATAATTTAATTCAAGTAATTTTAAAATATTCAGATAAATTATAATAATAATTAATGTAATAAAATTAAAATATTTTTGATTAAATGAATTAACAATAATTATACTAATGATTAATTTAGTAAAATAAAAATAGATTAATTTAAATAAATTTAATTAACTTAATTTATTTAATTTTATAATTAATGTAACAAAATTAATATAAATGTAATTTAAATAATTTAATTAATTTAATACAATTAAATGTATAATTAATGTAATAAAATTAAAATAAATGTAACTTAATTAATTTAATTAAATTAATTTTATAATTAATGTAATTAAATTAAAATAAATGTATTTAAATAATTTAATTCGAATAATTTTAATGTAAATGAATTAACAATAATTATACTAATAATTAATTTAATAAAATAAAAATAAATGTAATTTAAATAAATTTTTTAAATTTAATTCAAGTTATTTTATAATTAATGTAATAAAATCAAAATAAATGTAATTTAATTAATTTAATTCAATTAACTTTATAATTAATGTAATAAAATTAAAATAAATGTAATTTAAATAATTTAATTCAATTGATTTTAAAATATTTAAATAAATTATAATAATAATTGATGTAATAAAATTAAGATAATTTTAATTTAAGTGAATTAACAATATATACTAATAATTAATTTAATAAAATAAAGCAAAATGTAATTTAAATAAATTTAAATAATTTATTTCAATTAATTTTAAAAATTCAAATAAATTATAATAATACTTAATGTAATAAAATCAAAATAAATGTAATTCAAATAATTTAATTCAATTAATTTTAAATTATTCAAATAAATTATAATAATAATTAATGTAATAAAACTAAAATGAACACTTACACTGAAAAAAAGTCAAATCCTTCGCTTCACCATATAAATAAAACAGTGTATAAACTAATTAACATTTATTTCAGACAAGTAATTCAGCACAACAACATCAACAACAGCAAAATCATCATCAAATGAATGATCCTTTCATTATTGAATCTGTCCGCGAACTTAGCTCAAGGTCGCGAAATACATTCGGCGAAATTTGCAACGTTAGGTTCACGCCTTTTGAAGACCAAGCTAGGCCTGACTTAACCTTAACAACACTTATTTCTCGTCTTCTGGACCGGGTTTTAGCTGATCGCCCTGAACCACGGCTCATTGGTCTACAACTTCATCCTCCATCATTTAATAATCCATTTACTGTCCCGCTTCGCCCTCCAGCTCAAAATAATGCGGGGGCCTTGGCGGCAGCTATAGAGAGATTGAATGAGATTAGTCAGGCCGGCATAGATCTCTTGCTAGGTACTACCACTACTAAAGTAATAGCAGTATGGCCGCTCAATTCTCAACGCACTTCAAACCCAGAAGATCATAGAGGTGAGTAACAGTTTTGTTTTTACATATTTAAATAATTATGTAAGGCATTTCTGTTATTCAAGGTGGATGTAATATTGATCAAGAGCATGTTATATCATCACAATGTCGCTCTATTGTCAAAGTTATCAACCCAAATGATAGGTTTTGCCTTGCTCGATCTGTTTACATTGGACTTACAAGGATCAATTTAATTGATTTAAATGTAAGAGGGGTCTCCCCTCAACAACGGAAACATCATTTTCGAGCTTTTTGCAGACAACAAGATGAGCATTTAAATGATGTAATCGAGCTTATGCAAAATTCTGGTCTTCCATTACATTTAAATGAATATTCACTCAACAATGCCCTTGCGTTGCAGCGTTATATTAATGAAAATATGGGAGGCGAAGGACAAATAAGAATTGTTATTTTTGAAAAGGAGCAGCAATATAAAATTGTTTTTAAAGGTATTATTATTGAATATTCTTAATATTTAAATAATTTGTTAATTAGGCGAGGGCCGTGCTGCACGTTTTAACATCTGTATTTTGTTGGAAAATGGGCACTATAATTATATGGAGAGACCTGAACAACTTTTCCATGCCCATCGTTTCTGCATAGATTGTGAAAGGAGTGTTACACGGTTGCGTCATTGGGCTGGGTGTAAAGTTATCTGCCGACTTTGTATGCGTTATGGAGCAAATTTTCCATGTCAACTGATTGAAAGAATTCCATGCAACGATTGTGGTTTTGTCTTTCCACAGCGGGGGTGCTATGAACACCACTTGACTAATCAAGTGCCTGCGGAGATGGCAAGCCCAAGAACACGACCTTTTGCATCAATTTGTCAATCTCGGAGAATTTGTTCACGCTGTAATCGCATTATATTTGGTCAACAGCAACAACAACTTCACAACTGTGTTGAAGAACAACAACGTCAACACCAACAAACATTGAATGGGCAATTGAGCAACTGTGCCAAATGTCGAGGGCCCCACCTACCAGAACACCCATGTTTTATTCAACCACTCAAGGCAAATGAACATTCTATAATTGCTCGAGGGGAAGAAGAAGTAGAAAATATTTTTGAATCTTCTATAGGTATTTTTTTAACTTTTAACATCAAAAAATTTTTTTAATAGTGGGAAATGAAAATGAGCAAACCCAACACCCCGAACAACAACAACAATTACAGAGACGTAGGGATGCAAAATTTCCAGTGAGGTTTTGTTTTTCGATGCAGAAACGTCCCAAGAGCATCCAATAGCTGTTGGCGTTAACAACGCAGGGTATAAACACGTCCCTTTGTTGATTATTGCTGAGATTCTTTGCGAAAAATGCATTATTGCGGGAATTGGGATTGAAGATATTGGTCAACGAGCAACTGGATGTTTCTGTGGTGTGCCAAGAGGGGAAAGGTGGCAACGTTGGTGCTCACCACCCTTTAGAAATGCACCTGGGGACAACACTAATTTTCCTGAGACTCCTGCCTATAATCCTCGACGAATGTATTTTCATAGCTTTGATAGCGAAGCAGAAAATCCTGTGGATCAATTTTTGGATTATCTTCTATCGGTGCTTTTTAAATTTATATTTTTATTGAAAAAATAATTTAGTATGGCTCTCAACAAATGTTAACTGTGTGTATCGCTCACAACGGGGGCAAATATGACTTCCACCTAATTCTTGAAGCGCTCCATAGAAGAAATTTACCTCCAAAAAGTCTCTGTACGACCGGACTGAAGATCTACTCAATGAGAATTGGAGGCAATCGACAAAGGAAAATACTTTTTAAAGACTCGCTCAATTTTTTCATCTGCGAGCTTGACGCTCTTACTAAAGTATTTTCTCTACCTGAAGATGTTGCTACATCAAAACCATTCTTTCCATATCTTTATATAATGCGACAACATCTGCATTTGAGAATTCAAGGCCTCCCAGCACTTGAGTACTATCAGCCAGACTTTAAAAAACCGGAAAAACGAGCCAAACTACTTGAATGGCATCAACAACAAACGAACTTACCAACAACAAATTTCCAGCTCCGAGAACAACTTGTGATTTATTGTGCAAACGACGTTGCAATCCTTCGGGAGAGTGTTCTTCGATTTCGCCGTCTCATTGGAGAAAACAGCGGGGGACTCGATCCATTCTTAGCTGCTTCCACCGCAGCAGGACTCGCACTAACAACAATGCGACGATGTTTTCTACCTGAAAATTGGCTTGTGCACTCTCCAGAAGGTGGCTTTCTGCGTGGAAGGAGAGCTTCTGCCGAGTCGCAGCGCTATATTAAATTATTTGAAATGGAAAATAAAGAAGCTGAAGGAAAAGTGCGGGGTGCCCAATGGGCTATTGGTGAAGCTAATGTTGAAGATTGTGGCTATCGTCTTGATGGACTTTGGTATAGAATTCCACCTTTAAGACCGCTTGCAATTGAATATAATGGGTGCTACTACCATGGTAATATTTATTTGCATTAGCACAAATTTTTTAAATATTTTTTTTCTACAGGTTGTCCTCAATGCTTCCCGATACGCGACCAGAGACTAGCTGGCGGTCGCACTGCTGAAGAACTGTACGAGCGCACTCAATCGCGCCTCTATGAACTTGAACAGCAGGGATATTCTTTACACGTCGTGTGGGGACATGAAATGAAGGAAAGGCTACGCTTTAATCAACAACTAAAGCGAACATGGAATGAAATTGATGTTGTACGCCCGATGGACCCCGGAAGGACTGCCTCAGAGGGGGAAGGACTGAGCCTTTTAAACTTCACCACATTTGTAAACCTGATGAGGAGATAATCTACATTGATATAGTAATTTTTAAAATTAATTTTAAAATTTTGAATAAATTTAAGGTCAGTCTATATCCATATGTGATGAAGGCAAGAGAGTTCCCTATTGGATATCCCGATGTTTTGACAAGAGAAACTCTTACGCAACCACCAAATGCTATTCTACCATGGACTCACCCCCGTCACAATAGATATAAGGGACTTTTATTAGTCCGTGTTCTACCACCAACATCAATGAATGGTCTTCCTCCACTTCTTGGGTACAGAACACATGATGGTCGTCTGACTTTTCCTCTGTGTTCTTCGTGTGCGGACAACAAACAACAACAACAATGTCGTCATTCAATGAAGCAAAGATCTTGGATTAGTGGTTACACCCATGTGGAGTTGAATAAGGCGCTAGAGCTGGGCTACCAGATTTTAGATATTTACGAGGTTATTTTTCTCTTGATTTCCCTATATTATTTTTAACCTTAATCTTTTAGGTGTGGAATTATGATCGTTGGGACCCTGAACTGTTTAAAGGATATGTTAATACGTTTGTAGGCCTTAAACAACAGGCTAGCGGGTGGCCCGAGAACTGCGATTCACAAGAGGCTCGCAATCGTTACATTGCCGAATTTGATCGAGTTGAAGGGATTAGAATGGATCCAGCAAAAGTGGAAATAAATCCTGGGCTTCGAATGATTGCGGTGGGATATAAAAAATTTTAAATGAAATATATATTTTTTTAGAAAATATTGGCAAATTCTTTGTGGGGAAAACTGGCTCAACGTGTGGGGACAACCGAAGTTAAGTATGCAAGAACACCTGAAGAATTCCATCAATTGTTGGAGGACCCAACGCTCGAAACCCTTGATTTTGAGCATGTCAGCGAATTTATGGACCGGTGCTTAGTGCGCAAAAAGGAAGAATTCGCCAAACCTCCAGACACTAATTGTCTTCACGTGGCTGCATTTGTAACATCATACGCACGACTACATCTTTATAAATATATGGAGGAAGTTAAGCAAATTAATGGACAGCTTTTGTACTGTGACACCGACTCGATATTCTATGTCAAAAAATGTGGGGGCAATTTTGTCGGCGAAGGGGAAGCTCTGGGCCAAATGAAGCGAGAACATCTTGGAAGGAAAATACTTGAATTTGTTTCTGGCGGTCCAAAAAATTATGGATTTCGACATGTTGATGCGGCCACTGGGAGAGATGAAAGGGCCGAATTAAAAATAAGATCTTTTCCACTTTCTTATGCAACACACCAACTGATAAATTTTCAAACAATGAAACAACTTGTTATTTGTCAATTTAATATTGATGGGGAAATGTAATTTATAAATTTAGAAAAAAATAATAATAAATTTTAGTGATGATATGGCTTCTGAAAATTGTATATTGGATTCTAACAACATAATTAGTGTAGAATTTCCTCAAATTGGACGAACAACACGTTCGGATCTTTATACAATAATGGCTAGGAAAGACTACAGAGTTTGTTTTGAAAAAGGAAGGATTCGGCCAAATATGGAAACGCTACCATTTGGGCACGGAAATGTTTTGGAACAACAACAACAACAAGAGGTTATTAAATTTACTTTAAAATAAATTTGATATTTTTTTATTAAAAATATAAAATTTTCTATAAAATTATGTTTAGGATCAAATAATTCATCAACCACATGTTCAAGTTCAACAACATCCCATTTTGGATTTACAAGCTATTCCTGGTTCTTCGAATTGGACTGATGTAGATTATTTAAGACGATATAGATAAATTTTTATTTTTTAAATTTTGTTTTCATTGATATTATATTAAAATTTATTTTTTCATTATAAATATTTTTATTACAATCTTGGATATTTTACAAGTAAAGGTAAGATTATGTTGTCGAATAAATAGTTTTTCTGTTTAGTAGAATTTATTCCGGTTAATATAACACGCCCAGAAATGTAGATAAGACATGAAGCTTCTCTTTTAAACTTGTCATCTTTCATCTTGAATCTCAAAGCTGGAAATATTGTGGGATCATAGGAAACTTTTGTTATTTTTTCAAATAATTTGTCATATTTATGTCGCTTTCTAAATTTCTGATATATCAATTCAATGGCAACTCGGTTCATACTTCGATATGAGCTGACAATATTTGTAACTTTAAGGCTTATGATTCCAAGTTTTGAAAATTTTAGTATATTTGTTTCTTTTATCGAAAATTCTATTCTTTTTAACACTATTAAAGCCATTCTTCTAGCTAACTTAACGTTGGGAACACCTGTTAGCACCACTTTACTAGACTGAAAAATTAATGCTGCTGTTGTCCTGTTATGTTTATGTCGAATACGCATTATTATTGAGTGGAATCGTTTAGGATTATATTCAGTATTTATGCCGTTTCTAGCCATTTTGAGAAAATTTTCTGATGAAAATCTTTGAATACCAGGCAAAAGCCTAAAAACACATGTACAATTTTCGATATTCATATTTACTTTCTAAAATAAAAATAAAAAAAGAATTATAATAAGAATACAAGATAAATAAATAAAATATAATTTATATTAAAAATATTATTATTATTTAGCATTTTTTCATCTGTTTACATTTCTTAGAAACACAAATAACTTCGAGCGGGTAGTAAGAACGATGGTGTCCTCCTCCAAATTCAATTAAGCATGGCAAGTATGGGTGGCGTAATTTGATGCCATGTTTTACATAGTAGTACCCACGTACCTTAATTTGCATTTCATTATTTTTTTAATTTTTAAACTATTACCGTTATATTCAAATATCCGCCCATAGCAGGAACAATACTTTCTTGGTGGACAGTAAAATCGTTGCACCGAATAACGAAATTTTTATAAGGAAGCAAATGGGATGTACGTAGTTGAACTTGATTTTGTAAGTGTAAAATTATTTCTCGGCGTTTTTCGATGTTATAGAATAGTACATGAAGCTCTTTGAATGCACAGTTGTGTAGTTGACATAGATAATCAATTAAAGGCAATGAGCGACGTTTCAAAATTGATAATGGTAACGGGTTTTCTATTTCAACTGGTTCTGGCTGGATAAAAGGGTTTTCATCCTTCTTAACGTCTTTTTCCTTTTCTTCCTTTTTTTCTGATAAATTTGTTGGATCAATACTTTCTTTTTCATTTTCTTCATCGCTTTCTAGTACTATCTCGAGTATTTTTTCGTCGTTAGCCTTCAAAACATCCTCCTTGTTTTTATCTTCACCAATTTCATTAACCAGAGAGGTTAATCCAAGCGAGGTGACCAAGAGATCAATTTCATTCTAAATAGAAAGTAAAGTTAGACAAAGAAAAAATTAATTACATTTTCCATTTCCCTATTTTTTGAAGTATGTTCATACGATTCTGTTTCTTGTTGTTGTGATTTACGTTGTTGTTTTTGTTCCTTCTCCTGTTGTTCGCGTATTTGCTTTTCTTCCTGGGTTTCGAATACACCCCAATGGCCGAATGTGTTGAAGGAATTAAAATTCATTTTTTTTTGTAAAAAAATAAAAGAAAATGTAATAATATATATAATGAAGAATATTAGAATCTAAATTTTTTAATTTACTATAGCAAATAAAATGGAAGGATTCGAAAAAATTGATTATTTACATACACGATACAAGCACCCTTTTACAATGATAGTTTCAGGGAGTACTGGGTCTGGTAAATCAGAATGGGTTAAAAAATTTTTAGACAATTTAACAGAGTTGATTAATTCTGATACAAATATTTCGCTTGTTTTCTATTGTTATGGGGAATTAAATAAAAATATTTTACTTATGCAAAGAAAAGGATATGTTGATAAAGGAAAAACACGGGTCATTGTTCATAATGGGGTGCCAAGTGGTGGAGAGGACTTTATTCATAAGCAAGCAATTCAATCAGAGGGTTCTATGCTATTGGTACTAGATGATTTAATGGTTGGGATAGATCAGCGTCTTATTGAAACAATATTTACAAGGGGGTCCCATAATTGGAAGATGAGTGTAATTCTAATTAGTCAGCACTTATTTTCGAAAGAACTTAAAATTCCTCGTAATAATTCTCACTATTTATTATTAATGAGAAACCCCGCGGGAGCGTTACAAATTAGAACACTTGCCATGCAAATTTTCCCTTCACACTCAAAATATTTTTTAGAAGCTTATGGGGATGCAACAAAGGAAAACTTTGGTTATCTGTTGGTTGATATTCATCCAAGCACTCCTGAAGTCCTTCGACTGAGAACACATATATATCCAAACGAAAATACAATTATTTATCTTCCAAAATGAAAAATAAAATTTTTCCAACTAGTTTTTTAATCGAAAAAAACGCAAGCTTTCTAAATAGTTTATTGACTTGCTCAAAATCAAAAAATGCAGTTAATAAAATTATTTCAAACGCTTCTGACGAACAATTACTATGTCTAGTTGAAATTTGCTTGAATTTGTTAAAAGGGAGGCTACCATTTCATAAAAATAGAATACAAAATCTACAAAACCAGGCATCATTATTACGTAAAATTAGTCGCTCACGAAGCGCTTCTTCGGCTAAGAGCCTGCTACTCTGCGATAAAATTCAAAATGGGCGTGGTTTCCCACCAGTGGCGGGTCTTCTTGCAAGTCTTATTGTTCCCTTAATCGCAGAGAATTTTTTAAATAAAAATATAAATAAGTAAGACAATTTTCAAATTTAATTAATTTTAAAAATGCGGCACGCATCTCGAATGCTTTTAATACCAGAAGATTTTTTTAAAAGTTTAATGGGTTCAGAAAGACTTGAGGAAAAAACTAATAGTAGTAGTGGTAATGATGGAACATCACTTGGTTTAATTCGGGAACGCCTACAAAATGCTAGAGATAATTCTAAATTAGATCCTGATACACAAGCTATTAATTATGAACAGAACTTTAAAAGATATAATAAACTTGTTAGAGAAAAAGAAGAAAAACCTATTGATGTTAAACTTAAAAATATTGGAGAAATTTCTGATAAAATATTAAATAATTATAATGAAAAAGTTTTAAAACCGCCACAAAATATTAAAGCTAACAAGTTAAAGAAAACAGTCCAAATTAAAAATTTAAATAGAAAATCTATTGCAAAGGTTGTCTCTTAAATATATTAAAGAAAATTCTGAATCATTAGGTATAACACCTGACTTAAGACTGGCAAGAAAATTAGGAGGTAATTATCCATTTATTACAAGTAATGTCGAAGAAATTATAAATTATATAATTAAAAATAATGGAGATCGAATAAGGCCATTACCTACTGGTTACGACGAATTTATTCGCAGAATTGATAACCATACATTTTTAAAAAATTTACTATTTCCCCCAGGTACATCTACAGGTCAAACTGGTAGCGGAGTTTTTTCATTTAAACCTGTGCTATGGAAAAATTATCGATAAAACAAATAAGCACTTTGGATCGTTTATATAAAGATATAAATTCATCAACATGTTTTACGTCTCTTGAACCCCTTCTTAGGGAAGCAAAACGTGTAGACAAAAGTATTACTCGTGATGCTGTTAAGAAATATCTTTCGACTCAGAATACTTACACTTTGCATAGGCGCGCAGTCAGGAAATATAAACGAATGCGCACCCTCGCAGCTGGATTGCATACCGAATGGCAAGCTGATTTGAGTATTTTTGATCGTTTAAGCAGTCAGAATAAAGGTTTTAAATATCTTCTCGTTTGCATTGACACGCTTAGCAGAATGATATTTGTTGAGCCCGTTAAAAGTAAACATAGCGAAAAAATGATTGATGCCTTTAAACGATTATTTTCAAGAATAAAAATTGTTCCTTGGAAATTACTTACAGACCAAGGACTAGAGTTTACAGCAAAAGAAGTCAAAAAATATTTTAAATCTATAGATATGGAACATTTTTCCATGTTTACATCCCCTCAATGGCACGCTGGCATGGCAGAAAGAGCTAATCGTAGCATAAAAGAAAGACTTTATCGTTATTTTACTGAAAAAAGAACATTAAAATGGGTAGACGTTATTCAAGATATTGTTAACGCAATAAATAATTCTTTTAATTCGAGTATTGGCATGCGACCTATTGATGTTACCTATAAAAACGCAGAAGGTTTAAGACTAAAATTAAAAGAGCAAGCGCGAGAGGAAGTTGCTCCAAATCGTTGGAAGCATACTGATTTTTCAGTTGGCGATAAAGTTAGGATAGAGAAATATAAACATGTATTTCAAAAGGGATACTTGCCAAATTTTACAGATGAGATTTTTGTTATTAAACAGGTACGGCTAGTTCCACACCAGCGCCCTACTTACAGACTATCCGATAAAAAGGGCGAATTAATTAGAGGTTGGTTTTATGCAAATGATTTGTGTTTAGTTAGAGAACGTAAAAAGGAAGATGTACTTTATGATATAGAAAAGGTTTTGAAAAAGAGAAACTTTGATGGGGAAAATCAATACTTTGTAAAGTGGAAAGGATATGGTACGAGATTTAATAGCTGGATTCCCGCTAGCTCAGTTAATTGGAGATAATATATAAATAATAACTAGATTTAAAGCATTTTTATTTAAAATGACTTCATTTTATATCGTTCTTCCTTCAAATACTAATGTTGAGGGTAATAAAACAAATTCATTCAGAGTTCGCTTGCCCCAGAAATTACAATTTAATTCTGAATGGACCGTAGGTTTGGCTGTAATGGTTTATCCTTATTCATGGCCATCTCTTGGCACTACATCGGAACAATTTTTTACTGTGACATGGCAAACTAATGAGAGCGTCCGCTTAAATGTATCATCTTCCAGCTTTTTGAACCCTCAGCAGCTGAAAGAAAATTTAAATAGATCACTTGAAGAAGGTTGTAGAAACTTATCGGCTAAAATGAAAGCAATACATATTGAATATATTAATAAATTGAAAGAACTTAAAAATCAAGCTAAGCAAGAGTATAAACGACTTAGCGAATTAAAAAAGAATGAAAATACGACCAAACCAGAACATTCGGTTGATTCTGTTCCCTTAAAGACTGAATCTGAAATTTATTCAGATTTAGTAACAAAGATGAATGAAGATGTAGATAGTGTAATAAAATTTTTATTAACTAGTGGAAGCGATTTTGATTCTTGGGAACATGCTTATCTCAAGCCAGTTTCTGTGTGTAATTTTGAATTTTACGAAAAGAAAAATCGGTTCTCCTTATTTTTAAATAAAAGCTTTATAAAGAGTGTAACAATGACAGAGCAACTAGCTTATATTTTAGGATTTGATAAGCTTGAAATGTTCGAGACATCTATTGCAAAATTTATGCCTGATATGAAAGGTGGAGTGTCTTCTTTTCATGTATATGCTCCCGGGTTAATTGAACCGATGATAATTGGTGATGTAACCGCTCCTGTACTAAGAATAGTAAATATTAGAGGAAAGCAAGATGAAATTATTGAAGAACAATTTCTCTTTGTTCAATATCACAAATTGTTAATAAAAGAGATTAATGAAATTTTTATTGAAATCAGGACTTCTAGCGGAACGTTAATGCCCTTCCAGTACGGAACATGTACATTGACTTTGCATTTTAAGAAGTCAACATATTTTTAGAATATTATGAATACTCTTCAGATAAATAAAATCTTACATAGAAATAATATTACAAAAGATTTTTATATTGGATGTTTTGCAGCTGATACAATTCCAGTTTCAATTAATTTTACACCCTTTTGCATGGTTGTGAATATAGATCCATCTAGTGCAGCTGGTAGCCACTGGGTTGCAATATTTTGTGAATATCCTTATACTATAGATTATTACGATTCTTTAGGCATATGGCCTCCAATTAGTCCTCACATAAGAAATTATCTGAGTAAATTTCAACGTGTTCGTTTCAATCCGGTTCAGGTACAAAATTCATTGAAACCTACTTGTGGGAAACACGTAATATTTTTCCTGTTTCAAAGATGTATTGGATTCTCTATGAATAAAATAATTCAATTTTTAAACGGAGTAAAAGCTGATAATTTTGTTTCTGAATTTATAAGAAATAATTTATTTAGTATAAATAGTTGAGAATAATTTACATTTTTAATTTAAAAAATGCATATTGACTTTGATCCCGCGCATATTGATTGGACAACTCTTACCGAGCAATCGATTGATAATAATTTTCAATGGGGAGGTTATAATGTTTTCCGCGGTATTCCATATCAAAGAGGAAATGGCTTAGGGTCGATCCTTAGAAGCTTCATGCGATATCTTATACCTTTTGGTAAGCAAATTGGTAGTACTTTAGCTAGACAAGGGATAGAATCTGGCAATCGAGTTTTAAGTAATGTTATAGATGGAAAAGATCTTAAAGAATCACTTGTCGACGAGGGAAAAACTGGATTAAAAAATTTGCTTCAAAAGGCCGCAGACAATATTCAAAAACAGAAAGGAACTGGTTTTGATTTTAAACGTTATAAAAATATAAAAAAGAATCCAGCTATTGGCCAGATGAATAATGAAGAGCAAAACGTTCATTCGAAAAGTATAAATAAGAGACCTTTTTCTACAATTGGTCCTCCTAATTTCATTCCAAAATCTTTACAAAAAACGCGCAAAAAATCTATTAAGAAGAGAATTCGCGTAGACACATTAGGTACTTACTAAAATGAGCTGCACTAAAAAGATTAATGAAAATAGTCCTTTAGCGCTTAATAGCGCCCTTAGTATATTCACTGTTCCCCCTACAAATGTTTCTGTCGTTCGGTCTTTTTTTAGAGAAATTCTTCCCCTTAGCACAATTACCCAGGATTCTCCATATCTATTTCGTTTATTTAGTGATAATCTATGGACTGATTTATCGCGAACGTATCTATACCTTGAACTTTCTATTGAAAAGCTTGGCCAAGATAATAAATGGAGTCCAATAGTTGCGACAGATACTAGCATTGCCCCAATTCAAGGTATCGGCCAAACGTTTGTTCAGCAGTTAAAAGTGACTTGGTAATACTGAAGTTTATGACAGTGGTACTCTTTATCCTTTTAAGGCTTACATTACAAACGAACTTTCATTCCCAGACAATGTCAAATCTAATTTCCTCGCTTCCATTGGATATTATAAGTGTGATAAACATGATGATAGCACTGACTCGGGTTTCCAAAAAAGATGCTCTCTGTTTGCAAATGGGAAACATACACAATTCCTATCGCGCTTAGATTTTGATTTGGGAAACCAAGAATTGTTTTTACTTAATAATTTAGATGTTAACTTTAATATTTATCGATCAAAAAATTCGTTTGCCTTACAAAGGTTGAATGCTACAGACGAAGTCCAATATAGACTTTATGTCCACGACGTAAAGTTATTCGTAAAAATGATTGAGGTCCAGCCTTCACTTAACATGAATATTTACAAAACTTTGGAATCAAAACCCGCCACCTATGCAGTGCGTAAAACCGAAATAAAATCGACATTTCTTACAGCCGGGCGCACTGAGATTGAATATAATGCATTCAGCGCCAGCATTCCGCGCCGAATTACTGTTGCTTTAATTTCCAATAAAGCTTTCAATGGAGACTTTGGCTTGTCGCCATTTAACTTCCAGCCATATGATTTAAGGGATATTTCCGTTCATACTGGAGGGCATATCTTTCCTTTGGTCGCATATAAATTGAAATTTAAAAATAACCTTTTTGTTCGCGCTTTTGTGGACATGTACGAAGCATTGGGCGTGGCCAATTCCGATAGATCAATCGATATTTCGATGGATAAATTTAAAAATGGTTGGACATTTTTTGTGATTCCACTAACCTCCACGCTTGATGATTCGTGCGGGTTTGAACTTTTAAGAAGCGGTACCACAAGTATTCGTCTTGAATTTAATACCCCAATTCCAGCCGGGGGTGTTGAAATGATTGTTTTGGGTGAATTTGACCAAATGTTAATGATTGACTACAATCGCCATATAGTTTCGGATTCAAATTTAGGTTAAATACATAGGAAGGCCATACTATTAATTCTATTTAAAATGCAGAATTTATCTCAACTTTATTTTTTCTCCAATAACTCGTATGATTATTTACGTGAACATAAGGAATATGTTAACGCCCCTAGGAATAATATTACATACGGATTATTAATTTTATTAATGCAATACACCCTTTTATTACCCATAATTATTGTTTGCTGGGTTTTTATGCTTCGCTTTTTACGAAGCCATGGTTATATTACCCAAGTACAGGCCGATGAACTTGCTCAGACCCCACTTCGCGATATTCAAAGATTTACACAAATTGCTAGGATTTAAAAAAACTTGACCATTTTTAATTGATCATTTTTTACTTGAACATTTTTTGACTTTTACACTGTCGCTGACAGGTGGGAGTGGGAGGGTAACAAAAGGAGCTGCAATATATTCAATTTTTCCAACTAGTTAGTAGTGAGCCCGTTGGTGTAGTTGGTAAGACTTCCGCCTCGGAAAAAATATTGCGTGTTCGGTACTGATATTGGGAAATTAATTTTTCAAACTTAAAAAAGACTGATAGGTTTAGATTTGCCCATTTCCCATCTTGTCCATTGACCATTTTTAAATCTGGACATTTTGACATTTTACCATTTTGAAATTTGGCATTTTGGGAAGTTGTCATTTGAAAGTTGACGTTTTGAATTGGCGATCTTTTGTCCGCCCCCGCGGAAATAGTCTTTGTCTTTTGAGTTGGACTGGGGGCAGTGGCTTGGGTTGCGGGCGGACCCCTCCCCTATTAAATTAGCGATTAATCAATCGATAATTTAATAGGGGACAGATAGTAGTTTTGTTAAATAAGTTTTAGGTAGTTGGAAATCCTCGGATATCCTGATCCGATATCCGAACCGTAAATTTCCGATATCCGGCCTTTTTTCAGATCCGGATATCCAGATCAGACAACCTTATTGTTAAACACTGCGGTACATCACAATTAGCCGCGCCCAGTCGTGCGCGCCTAATTGTGGTGCTCCGTAAAAACTGATATACATACACAAATGCAGTAGTGAACATAACTAATCCGATACAGGCCCCATATTCTTTTTGAAACTAGCTTTTATTGCTACTATTGGGCTACTTAGTTATCCTATACATAGATGAACCAGAAAAATTATCATATGTTTTTTGATTTAAGAAAAGAGCACAAAAACGGTGATTCTTTTACTCCCACGAATAGAAACACTAAAATATGGAATGTTATTAAATTTAATTAAAATTTAATTAAAAAGGTGATAAATTTGACCATGAAGAATTTCTTCATGAATTGGAGAAAGAACGTCAAAATGACGAGAAAAATGAAGACAAAAGTTCAATTTTTCAACTTTTGAAGGAAATTTTTACTCAAAAACATTTATTTCTTGCATCGGTATTGAGCGCTGCTTCTCTCCAGTTAACTATTGGACCTTGGCCTGTGGCAACCACTTTATTGTCCTACCATTTTGATATTGAACAAGCACAATTTTTTGCTACCTTATGTACTTTTAGTTCTTTAGTAGCGAATTTTCCTGGCACTTTTATGTCGGAACGGTACGTATCTAAGTTTTGATACTTAATGAGGGGCAGGAGCCAGTATCCCTTAGATCTTAAGTATCCCTCATATCAACCATGTGGATTGAGTTGCTTAAAAAGTTGTGGGAATGGGGAAATCAAATCTTACTTTTTCATAGGTATCATGGATTACTTACTAGAATTGAGCATGATCTGGATACCGACATAAAATTGGGATCGGAATTTTGGAATAATGATCCCGGTCCCGACTTGGGATCGAGATTCAATAAAACCGGGTTAATTCCGCCGTTCCCGACCGGGATCGGACGAACCCTTTATGTGCACATTTTTTAAAAGACTTTTATTCTTAGTGTAAGCCGTCGGTTATTGCTTCTCTTGGCTGGACTTACAACTACTTTAAGCCTCAGTTCATATTTAATTTTTGACCGGCTTACTTTACTTAATGAAATATTCCGTTATGGATGTGCATTTTCTTTTATTGTTTATTTCTGCTGTTTTGGGTATTCAGTATTTTCCAAAATTTCTAAAAAAATTCAAAATTCCTCTTTTCAGAATAGCTTTGGGTACAATTCCCTTCTACATTGCAGGGGAATTATTTCCCCAAAATTTCCGTTCAACAGGCCAAGCAATTGTCATGTCCTCTCTTTGTTTGTTTGGTTTTGTTTTTAATACTTTAATTCTGCCCTTGTATGCGTCTATTGGAGTTTGGTGTTTTCTTCCTTTATTTATCATTCCACAGATTTTTTGTTTAATAATTCTTTGGATATTTCTTCCAGAAACAAGGTGAAGGGGTTAAAAAAATTAAAGTTCAAACCAGGGCAGCAGAGGTCGATCGGAAATGACGAGGGTTCCGGAAATCGGAACTGTCGGAAATCGGAAATGGCTCAAAAGTCGGAAATCGGAATTTCTATCAACCTTTGCAGGGCAGGACATTAACCAGGGTTTAAAGAGCCTCCCGACTCAGTATTTTTTGCGACTAACCAGGCCTTGATCTCGGCTCTGATCATAATAATAAACACTCTAAATGCTCGAATTCTAAAAATAATAGACTTTGGCCTTTATAATAAATTATTTTTAGGGGAAGAGAAGTACACGAAATTGTGGAAGATTTAAAGAAATCGACCTGGAATAGAAATAGAGTGATAAACATAAATTACTGACATTTTTAAATAGATTTTTTATTAAAAATTATTATTTTTCTTGTTTTTTATTATGAAAAACACTCATTTGATTTTATTTTTAACTTAATCAACAAACATTTTTTCTTTTTCGCGCAGTTCAAGAGTCCATCCATACATATTTTAAGAATTTACAGTCATGTCAAAGGAGAATACCCAAAATACTGTCCATTGAGCTTGTTTCCCCAAAAAATTTTTTGGGCTGATTTTAATTTAAGTATCCCAGTTCCTGCAAGCCCCTATTTAACAGAAACCTTTATTTAAGACTGTCAAAACGAAGATATCTTATTCTTTATTTTGTCGTGATTTAAACTGAATTTCTGGCTGAAAAAGTAACCGGATCCTTAAAAATTTTATCTTTCTTTGTGCACAATTCAAAGTAATAAATAAACAATATTATTATTACTTAAAATTCATCATTTTTTTATTAAATCAAACGTCATTTTTATTTAATTTTTATATATAAAAATAAAAATCGACACCTCTAAAATTATCTTTTAATTATTAAATATATTTAATAGAAATGTATTAATATATTTTTATTGGTTCATTTTTCAACATTAAATGTTTTGTCCGTTCATTAAACGGGTATTTAGTTACTTCCAAAAGTGTCTTGATATTGAAACCAATACTTAAATTGAGACTTCTTTGTCTTGGTCTTGATTCCTGGGTTCCATTCACCTCATTTACCTCAATATTTAAGAATTAATAAATTAATTTTCCAAAAATTAAGGGAATTCTTAAAATGTTAAAATTTTTATTTCCTCCAAATGGACGTCTTTTACAAACTTGTATATTTAGCGGTATTATTTCCTTCTTAAATTTATTTTTTCAATATTATGTGGCCTTTTATCCAAATACTGCTGCTGGAAACATTCAAAAATATATTAATGATTCTTATCTTGAACGTGGACAAAAAATTTCAGAGAATTATTTATTGTGGTTTTGGAATTCTATTTTGAATTTGCCATTTATTGGGTTTATATTGAGTAATTTATTAGCTCCTTATTTTTGTGAAAGAGCTGGAAGAAGAGGTTGGAGATTTTCTTCTCATGGTTGAATTTACTTAAGTGCCTTTCACACTACCCAATATTCCAATTCACTAGATATGAGGGAATAAAGCATCCTAGAATGTATCCAACCCGATGCACCTACTTTGCCACCATTCGATACAATGATGTGCTATTTTTATTAATTTGTATTTTTTCTGCAAGTGCGGAAACAGAACCATCAAACCATGCTGGATAGGACATTTGTTGTCTCCGGCTTCGACCTTTTTCAAATCTTGACTCTGGGTCCGGCTCGAAGTTAGCTACCGGAACCATAAGTCTTCCAAATATCCTCCCATTTTACTCCGCCCTCCATACTTAGCTAGTTCCTATCTCAACTCCTTCAACTCTACCAATTATACTAATATAATTTCAATTAAAATAGCCACTTTGCTCTACACAAATTTTGGCTTGATCATCTCTACTTTAGTTACAATTCTCTCCGTTATATTTAAAATACCAGAATTATTTTTAATAAGTCGAGTGTTTGGTGCAGCTATGGGCAGTTTAAATTTTAGTGCTTTTACTCTCTTTGCAACGGTTTTTAAATGATTTTAATTTTCAAAAAAATATTTTATTAAAAAAGGAATATCCTGCCACAAAATATAGAGGTTTAGTAGTATTTATAGGAGGCTTTAATGCTAATATTGTCCAAAATGTAGGAATGCTTTTGGGGTGGTTTTTAGGAAAGAATTTGGTCTATTTAACAGGCAAGCCAATAATTTCAGTTAAAAGCAATATTTTTTAATTTTAAAGGAATAGCTTTATTACCAGTATTTTTGGCTACTCTTTTAATACTTACTACAAAAGAAACCCCAAAATTTCTTTATCTTAAAAGACAGGACAAAAAAGCAACGTTAGAGGCATTAAAATTTTATCAAGGTGTGAAATATTTTTATTTTAATAAGAGAACATACAGTCGACCTGCTATAATATAACACAAGCTACAACTCAATTTTAGATACCTTTCTTAATTTTGAGATAAGAAGGGAAGTATTAGGCATCTGCTAGTTCATGTAGAGAATAAGACATAACTAATCCAAACCAAGTCCCTATAATAGTAGTCGTAAAACTAGTTTGGATCAATTGTAGGAAATCCTAACATTTACAATTACTAAATAATAGGGTTATCGATTCTATATTAGGCTCCATAGAAGAAACAAATCCTTGAAGCAGGAGACCAACAGAATCAAAAAAAGTTGGATATTATTTGTCTCCTTTATTTATAACCCTAAAATAATACATCGTTATTAAATTTGATTAAAAATAATTAAAAAGGTGATAAGTTTGACCATGAAGAATTTCTTCACGAATTGGAGAAGGAACGTCAAAATGACGAGAAAAGCCCTATTTTTCAACTTTTGAAGGAAATATTTAGTCAAAAGCATTTACTTCTAGCATCAATATTGAGTGCTGCTTCTCTCCAGTTAACTATTGGACCTTGGGTTGTGGCAACAACTTTATTGTCCACTCATTTTGATATTGAACAAGCACAATTTTTTGCTACTTTTTGTACTTTTAGTTCTTTAATTGCGAATATTCCAGGCACTCTTATGTCGGAACGGTAGGTTGATTATAAGAGAAGGAGGAAAACTAAGTTGGTCTAATCCTCGAAGCAGGAAATCCAATAGATCCTTTGAGGTTGAAACTATAAGGGCGTTCTTTGCCCCATCTTTCATAAGGATATTGTGGATTTTGGGGGATTAAGAGTGATATTGGGGAATTTACAAGGCTAAATGAATATCAGTATATTTGGGGTATCGTAGCATTGTGAGAGAATTTCTCTCTAAAAAATCCAAAAATTTATTTTTAGTGTAAGCCGCCGTTTATTGCTTCTTTTGGCTGGACTTACAAGTGTTTTAAGCCTCATTTCATATTTAATTTTTGACCGGCTAGCTTTATTTAATGGAATATTCCGTTATGGATGTGCATTTTCTTATATTGTTTATTTTTGCTGTTTTGGGTAATTTTTAAAAAAAATTAGGCTCTAGTCTTGTTTATGATTCCAATAAAAACTGTGACTTTAGCTCTATTGTTTCGAATTGTCCTTTGAACTAGATAGATTAAGATAGACATTTTTGATTGAAAGGTGAACAAATAATATCTGGTTCTTCCTTGTTGCTGATATGTAGAACAGAGTAGTAGAGGCGTGCGAGACCGAAAATTTTTCAAGACTCAAGACCAAGACTACACCCGAAGACCAAGACCGAAAAAACCCAAGAAAAGTCTTGGAATCAAGACCAAGACCGAAAAAACCCAAGAAAAGTCTTGGAATCAAGACCAAGACCAAGAGTCTCGCAAGTCTCTACAGAGTAGCATTGCTTCCCATAATAGCTTCAAATCTTGAGTAAACAAAGTTAATTTTATGGATCCTGCGAATTAGTAATATCAAGGAATTGAAGTAGAATGGGGAGCCCTCTGACAGAAAGGGAAAGATAAAAATAAACTCATAAATGTTCATTGGACTTATAGACTAAATCAAACCAAAAAATTTAACTTTCCATTTTCAGAATAGCTTTGGGTACAATTCCCTTCTACATTGTAGGGGAATTATTTCCCCAAAATTTTCGTTCTACAGGCCAATCAGCTGTTAACCTTTTCTTTTTCTTGTCTGCTTTTATTATCAATACTTTAATTTTGCCCTTGTATGCGTCTATTGGAGTTTGGTGTTTTCTTCCTTTATTTATTATTCCGCAGATTTTTTGTTTGACTATTCTTTGGATATTTCTTCCAGAAACCAGGTAAAGGAATTAAAAAAATTAAAGTTCGAACCAGAGCCGGGCATTAACCAGGGTTTAAAGAGACTCCCGACTCGTTAGGCCTTGAAGGCCTTGAAACCCGGCTCTGGTCGTCATAATATGAAATTTCGAAATGTTCGAATTCTAAAAATAATTAACTTTGACCTTAATAAGAAATTATTTTTAGAGGAAGAGAAGTACATGAAATTGTGGAGGATTTAAAGAAATCGAGTTTTTGGAAAAGAAGTGTGATAAATAATTAATTAATTTAAATATAAATTGTTTATATTCTTAGATAATTTTTGTTAAAACTTTTTTTCCCTATTTTTTTTAATCTGAAAAACACTCCTTTAACAAGCTATTTTATCCTTTTAGAGGGTAAACATGTTTAATTAACAATCATTTTTTCCTTCTTCACGCGCTGTTAAAAATAAAACAAAAATATTAATTTAGCATTAATTATCAATCAATCAGAGCATTAATTAACAGTAATTATTTAATTGTTATTGTTCAAGTAAATTCAAGTTTCCATGACTACCGTATTTTCTCAATTAATCCCCTAGGGAATTAATATTTCAACTCATACGTGGGATGGGGAATTACACGAAAGGAGTGGAATTTTTCGAGTTTTTGCATTTGAACGTGGATTAGGGTATTTGTTGGTAGGGAATTTTTGTTTCAACCCAACTCTAGCATAGGGAATTGATCGAGAAGGGGAATTATTCGAGGGAGGGGAACCGAAAATTTTTTATTTTTCTGTTGTGATTTGAACTGAATTTCTCAATAAAAAGTAACCGGATACTAAAAGATTTTATCTTTTTTTTGTGACAATTCAAAGTACTATTAAGTAAAAAAAATTTTTTAATTCAAGCATCATTTTTTCTGAGGATCCGATCACTTTTAAAGTTTTCTAACAGTTAAACTATCCAACTGTATTATAACTAAAGTCTAAATATCGCCCAAAAAATTATTTTTAATATAAAAATCAACTTTAATATAACACGTTTATTATACGCTTATTAATAAAAAAATTATTCTTATCTTTTATTAACACTTTATAAAAAGTAATAAATTTCTTAGTTAATTAAAAAAAAAGGCAAATTAAGAAAAAAAGCAAATTAAGAATTTATTTAAAAGATAAATATCATTTTTGGTTCAATTATTTTAAAATATAAGTAAATTCAACAATTCAAAAATTTTGAAGCTTTTGTTCTCTGAATTTTCAAAATTTTATTTTTTTTTCTCATTTTATTAAAACTAAGCAAGATCAGCGATAACTTTTCTTGGGTTTTGAAAAGTTTCGTGTTTGGCGGCACTCTCAGCAGCCTTAGAAAAAATTATTACTCGATTTTGAGATTCGTAAACCCAGTTAGATTGAATTAAAAATTTTTAGAATTATAGTATATCGGAGGATTTGGATGGGGATATCGGGATATTTCAAGGAGTTAAAGGGAATATCGAGGGATTTGCATACAATATAGAGTGATTGAGAGGTGTAGGTGGATATCAGGGATTTAGATATCTGGGCATTTGGTCTTCCAAAACTTGGTCGTTCCCACTTGTGAACGGAAAGATTTTCGGGTTCAGTTCTGGGTAAAGTAAGAATTTGGCGAAACCGACAACCAAACTCTATCATAAAACTTTTTTGTTATTGAACTTGCTTTCAATAAAATAAAATAATACTTTTTTCCATTCACACCAAATATTTAAATTTTCTAATAAAATTAAAGGCATTTTTAAATGTTAAAATTTTTATTTCCCCCAAATGGACGTCTTTTACAGACTTGTATATTTTGCTGTATTATTTCCTTCCTAAATTTATTTTTTCAATCTTACTCAACTTTCTATACAAATACGGCTGCAGAGAACATTCAAAAATATATTAACGATTCTTATCTTGAACGTGGACAAAAAATTTCAGAAAATTATTTATTGTGGTTTTGGAATTCTATTTTGAATTTGCCCTTTCTTGGGTTTTTATTGAGTAATTTATTAGCTCCCTATTTTTGTGAAAGTTTTGGAAGAAGAGGTTTGGGGATTTTTAACTCAAAATAAATAATTATTTAATTAGCTACTTTGATTTACACAAATGTTGCTTCCTTCATTTCTGCTTTATTAACTACAATCTCAGTTATATATTTAATTCCAGAATTATTTTTAATAAGTCGAGTGTTTGGTTCAGCCGTGACAAATATTAATTTTTGTGCTTTCACCCTCTTTGCAACGGTTTTAGATACAGACTGATCTTATTATAAGATACTCCCTCCCATTGGCTGAAATCCCCAAACATCTCCGAAAAATCTGGCTTCATGATTAATTTTTAACTGTTTTTTTAACTGGAGTTTTTTCCGATCCGAAACCCGATCCGAAGAAAATTTTGAAGACCCGGTCTGACTTCTTTCTTAACCCAAGACATCTATTTCCGAAACATGCTCCTAATAAAACACCAAATTTTTCCGAATAATTTTTTGAATTTTAGAAGGCCAATAGGACAGATTTTCGTAAATTTTAGGAATAGAACACTTTTTCAAAAATAATGGCCGTCATTAAGGGTATTCTTTGGCGGAAGAGGCCAAAAAAGACGGAATTCTGAGGAGCCGGAAGCGAAAAAAAATTCCGACCTGTTAGATACCTTGCTTCATTTCATGGTCAACCAAATTTTGGTTAACATATCCTATATAGATGTGTGGGAGTATCTTATAGTGAGATCTGTATAAGAATAATCAACCTAGTATTTATTAAAACAGGAATTTCCTGCAACAAAATATAGAGGTTTAGCCGTCTATATTGGAGGTCTAAATTTTAATCTTGGTGGAAATATTGGAATGATTTTGGGTATGGATGTGTTTTTAGGAAAGAATTTGGTCTATTTAACAGGCAAGAAAGTAATTTTAATTAAAAAATTTTCTTTTAATTTTAAAGGAATAGCTTTATTACCTACATTTTTGGCTTTTCTTTTACTTTTTCCTATTAAAGAAACACCAAAATTTCTTTACCTTAAAAGGCAAGACAAAAAAGCAATGGTGGAGGCATTAAAATTTTATCAAGGTTGAGAAATATTTTCCTTTCCAATAAGAAAAAATAAAGGAATTTGTCGAACAGTGGAAGGAGAAACGTACCGTTACTCATTCGAAACGTACCTCTTTATTTGGTTTAGTACAAATTTGATTGATAAATAAGTTTAAGATGATACCCTCCCCCCCCCTTCCGTGGCTAGATTTGAAAATCGTTAAATTAACATTTTTGGTCAAGTTAATCCGCATTAAATAAAAGAAACAAATCCTTAAAGAGACTACTAGGATCAAAGAATAGAGTTCTCTCGATCTATAACCATAAAATAATGACTTGCTATTAAATTTATTAGAAACATAATTAAAAAGGTGATAAATTTGACCACGAAGAATTTCTTCACGAATTGGAGGAAGAACGTCAAGATAACGATAATAGCGACGACAAAACTCCAATTTTTCAAATTTTAAAGGAAATTTTTACTCAAAAGCATTTACTTCTTGCATCAATATTGAGTGCTGCTTCTCTCCAGTTAAATATTGGACCCTGGCCTGTGGCAACAACTTTATTGTCCTTCCATTTTGATATTGAAAAAGCACAATTTTTTGCTACTTTTGGTGCTTTTTGTTCTTTAATGGTGACTTTACCAGGCATTTTTATGTCTGAACGGTATGTTTGTCTGAACTGTAGAAAAGAAGGAAAAGATAAGAATATACCGTATTTTCTATGAAATACCCCCCGGGGGTTATTTTTTTCGATCGATCTCTAGAGGGGGGGGGGTATTATTCAATCGACTTCTAGATTGGGATCATTTTAGAGAGGGGGGGGTATTTTAGAGAAAACCGGTAAATGGCAGGAAACTGTTATGTCCAGTGGATATAATTCCTCAACGTAAGAGGAATTTTCAAATTTTATCGTCCTCCGGGTCGCAAACTACCTATCTTCTTATTTTATAAAATCCAAAAAGTATTATTTCCCTTAAATTTTTAGTGTAAGCCGCCGTTTATTGCTTCTCTTGCCTGGACTTACAAGTGTTTTAAGCCTCATTTCATATTTAATTTTTGACCGGCTAACTTTACTTAATGAAATATTCCGTTATGGATGTGCATTTTCTTTTATTGTTTATTTCTGCTGTTTTGGGTAATTTTTAGGAAAATTTCCTTTTTAAATACAAAAATCAAAAATTCAGAATAGCTCTAGGCATAATTCCTTACTACATTGCAGGAGAATTATTTCCCCAAAATTTTCGTTCAACTGGCCAAGCAATTGTTTTCTTTACCTTTTTCCTGCTTGCTTTTGTCTTTAATACTTTAACTTTGCCATTGTATGCGTCTATTGGAGTTTGGTGTTTTCTTCCTTTATTTATCATTCCACAGATTTTTTGTTTGATAATTCTTTGGATATTTCTCCCAGAAACAAGGTAAATGAATTAAGGAACTAAAATTCGGACCAGGGCGCTACATTAACCAGGGCTTAAGGAGACCCCCGACTCAGTACTTTTTGTGATTAATAAGGACTTGAAACACCTGGCCATAATAATCTTTCTGAAACAAGGTTAATGAATTTAAAAATTAAAAATAAGTTCGAAACAGGGCCGAACCTTAATCAGGATTACAGAGACCCCGACCTTGTTATCTGATGGAAATTAGGGTATAGATCTGAAGACCCAGTCTCCTTGCAATAATAACTTAATTGTGACTATAGGAGTTTCGAAGCTTACAATAGTTGACTTTGACTTATAAAAGAATTAATTTTTAGAGGAAGAGAAGTGCACGAAATTGTAGAAGATCTTAAAAAGCTTAACCTTATGGGAAGTAAAGAGTAATAACTACATACATTACTAAATTTAAATTGTTTAAATTTTTTAAAAATTTTTGTTAAAATTTATTTTATTTTTTGTTTTCAACCACATAACAATACATTTATTTGTTAAAACATTTAAGCCTCAATAGCAGATAAATTATTATAATATTATTATTAATTAAGTTTTGTGAATTGTATACCCTTTCAAGTGGCAAACTTTCTCAATTTTTACTCGTTAATTTTTAATTTTATTTTATATTAATTCGTATAGCTATTTAATGCACCTGCGTTCTTATAAATGCTTATTATAATAGAATAATTCAATTTAAATTTTTGTTTAATTTTTTTTATTCACCCCAAATATTTAAATTTTCTAAATAAATTTAAAGCATTTTAAAATGTTAAATTTTTTATTACCTCCGAATGGACGTCTTTTACAAACTTGTATATTTTGCTGTATTATTTCCTTCGTAAATTTGTTTTTTCAATCTTACTCAACTTTTTATACAAATACTGCTGCAGAGAACATTCAAAAATATATTAACGATTCTTATCTTGCACGTGGACAAAAAATTTCAGAAAATTATTTATTGTGGTTTTGGAATTTTGTTTTGAATTTGCCGTTTATTGGGTTTTTATTGAGTAATTTATTAGCTCCCTATTTTTGTGAAAGTTTTGGAAGAAGAGGTTTGGGGATTTTTAACTCAAAATAAATAATTAGTTAATTAGCTACTTTGATTTACACAAATGTTGCTTCCTTTTTTTCTGCTTTATTAACCACAATCTCAATTATATATCTGATACCTGAACTATTTTTAATAAGTGGAGTGTTTGGGGCAGCCGTGACAAATATTAATTTTTGTGCTTTTACTCTCTTTTCAACGGTTTTTAGATACAGACTGATCTCATTATAAGATACTTCATTTGGGCTGATTCTCCCATAATGTTTTTTAACTGGAAGTTATCCTTAGGCAGATATCTCTATTTAGTAGGCAACCAGATTTTAATGAGCATATGTTAGGAAGAAGAGTGACCGAGCTGGCAATAGGGATGGGGCCTAGCAATATCTGCCGGGAGGCCTAAACTTTTATCACGGAAGAATCTGATAGTGAAGTCTGGCTTTATAAAATATTTATTAAAAAGGAATTTCCTGCTACAAAATATAGAGGTCTAGCAGCATTTATAGGAGGCTTTAATTTTAATTTTGGTGGAAATATTGGAATGATTTTGGGTATGGATTGGTTTTTAGGAAAGAATTTAGTCTATTTAACAGGCAAAAATAATTTAAGTAATTAAAAGAAATATTTTTTAATTTTAAAGGAATAGCCTTATTACCTACATTTTTGTCAATTTTTTTACTACTCTCAATAAAAGAAACACCAAAATTTCTTTATCTTAAAAAGCAAGACAAAAAGGCAACGTTAGAATCATTAAAATTTTATCAAGGTGTGAGTTATCCTTATTTTTTGATAAAAAGGACAGTGAGACAATGGAAGGACAATAAGTTAGATTTATCTGAGGCCATATCTTCCAAAAATTTGTATATTGACATTTTTGGATTCTTGAATCATTAGACTAACATAACAAAAGAAGAGTGATTCAATCCCTATCAAATGAAAAAAAACAAAACAAAATTTCTGTCTCCCTGATCCCTCTCTTTTATCGACTACTTTATATATCCTTCAAATAATCCATTTATAATTAAATTTAATAAAAATGATTAAAAGGTGATAATATTGACCACAAGGAATTTCTTCGTGATTTGAAGAAGGAGCTTCAAAATAACGATAATACCGACGAGAAAACTCCAATTTTTCAAATTCTAAAGGAAATTTTTAGTCAAAAGCATTTACTTCTTGCATCGGTATTGAGTGCAGCTTCTCTCCAGTTAACTATTGGACCTTGGCCCGTGGCAACCACTTTATTATCCACTCATTTCGATATTGAACAAGCACAATTTTTTGCTACTTTTTGTACCTTTAGTTCTTTAATTGCGAATATTCCAGGCACTCTTATTTCTGAACGGTAAGCTAAAATTTTTGAGAGGAATCCTCAAAAAACGGGAAGGGGATTTAGTTGATTAGTGCTTTAATAAGAACTTTTATCATTCAATTTAAAAATCGAAACGAGACAAGATCTCGTTCAAAGATAAAAGTTAGCTTGATCTTTCAAAATGTCCCAAACTGTGTTTCAATTATTTAAGTTTCCTTGTGTTAAAGTAAATTTCCGATAAATCCAAAAATTTATTTAGTGTAAGCCGCCGTTTATTGCTTCTCTTGCCTGGACTTACAAGTGTTTTAAGCCTCATTTCATATTTAATTTTTGACCGGCTAACTTTACTTAATGGAATATTCCGTTATGGATGCGCATTTTCTTTTATTGTTTATCTGTCTTGTTTTGGGTAATTATTGAAAAAAAATTTTTTTAATTCCTCTTTTTAGACTATCTTTAGGCACAATTCCATTCTACATTGCAGGGGAATTATTTCCCCAAAATTTCCGTTCAACTGGCCAAGCAATTGTTTTCTTTTTCTTTTACTTATCTGGCTTTATTTTTAATATTTTAATTTTGCCATTGTATGTGTCTATTGGAGTTTGGTGTTTTCTTCCTTTATTTATCATTCCACAGATTTTTTGTTTAACAATTCTTTGGATATTTCTTCCAGAAACAAGGTAGAAGAATTAAAAAAGCAACTGGAATTAGATAAATTAATTTTTAGAGGACGAGAAGTACACGAAATTGTGGGAGATCTCAAAAAATATTGGGAAACAAGCACAACAAAAGTTCAATTGATAAATTGTGATACATAAACCATTTCAATTGTAATGCAAAGAGCTATTTATTTCCTAATGCTGCGCAGTAGGCGGCGTGGTGTAATGGAAAAAACCGGTCTATTGAAGATGTTGGATCGCTCCCAACCGCCGAATAACCTTTTCACTAGCTGAAGGAGAGAAATATGTAGCTATAGTCGAAAACCATAGCCCAGCTGCTTTACCCAAAAGCAACTGGAATTAGAGTTAAAGTACTTTTTTTCTATTATTTCGAAAAAAATTGGGAGCGCAGTTGTCTCATCGAACAGCAGCACACAAAGGCAATTGTCGCAGTATTGGACTTTTCCTCCAACCTCCTTGGTGCATATTATTTACTGGTGGCATTGTTGGATGCCAGCCAGCCGCGCCTGCACCCCTCCAAAACAACCCTTCCGAGTCGTTTTCCTCCTGGCCTTGATCCGAGTATAAACTTTTTAAGCGAATACTCGAAAATCGATGTCAATCACCCTGATAAGGTTTCTTGACGGAGTAGTGTCAACAGACCAAGCGGTCTTTTGACGCTTCAGTGTCTTCCGATTTAATTAAACCGGTTGACGTGATGACAACTCACAGATTAACTGAGAGTTAGTCGTCTATCAATTACATCGCTGAAAAGCAATGCAACTGAAATTTCACCTGCCACAACAAAGGATAACTTCATTATTGGAAGGTGGCCAACACCACTGAGAATTTGCATTCTCTCTATCGCCAATGTGTCTTATGCTCTCGACAAGGCTTTTCAAACTGCCACTGCGCTCACAATATCTTTACTCGATTAATTGCTAATATAACAGTTGGTAACTTTTTGTACAATTTTTGCATGTGTTGCAAAAGGGGAATATTCTCTCATTTTTTATTTAGTCTTTCTTATGTTTCTCTTCTCTTATTCAACGGTTTGACAACGGTTTGACAACGGTTCAACGGTCTGACAGCTCTTATTGCTTTACTTTTTTTCATTTCTAACAGTTGAGTATATTTTGTTTTTGAGTCTAATCTTTTTGTAAATTTTTACTTTTAAATTTTTGCTTTGATTTTTACAAAACTAAGGACATTTAGTTGTTGTTCGAAAAAAAAATTGGGAGCGCAGCTGTACATCAGTACACAAGGGCGATTTTGTTGCAGTGTTGGACTTTTCCTCCAACCACCTTGGTGCATATTTATATTGGTACAGCATCCAAAACCATAATGTGGCTTCGGACGTTACCATGCCTGCACCCCTCCACAACAACTCTTCCGAGTCATCTTCCTCCAGGCGAATAATCCCTAGCATGTTACTTATTAAGCAACATACCCGGGAATGTTAAGTCAGTAGCATTTAACCAGGCGATAAATAACTACTAACTATTCACCTGTCACACAGAAAACTACGTTTTACTGAAATGACAGTCGATTAAGTCGGTATCATTGCGCTCATTGAACGACAACTAACCAACTGTTCATCTGCCACACAGCGAACTATGTTCGCTGAAAATGACAGACGGCCAACACCACTGAGAATCTCTCGCCCATATGTCTTATGCTCTCGACAAAGCTTTTCCACTTGCCACTGCGCTCAACACTTTTCTACCCCAAAAAATCGCTAATATAACTGGGAGTAAGCATTACTTAAAATTTTGCATGTGTTGTAAAAAGGGAAAATATTCTCGTATGTTTTATTTAGTCTCTCTCGTATTATTTTTCTCTTCTCTTATTTTCCTTTTTTGTGTCTCTTTTTGTGTTTCCTTTGTTTGTGTACATTGTTTTTATTTTATCTGTCCTTCTCAGATTTTACCCTTTCTTTAACTTTAGTTGCTTTTACTAACTCCAAAAAATTTTGTCTTGATTTGAATTTATGATTTTCAAATATTTTTATCTAATTTTAATAAAATGCACACGTAAATAGTAGGGTTGGACACTACCGGTTATTAACCGGTACCCCCGGTTTTCGGTTTTGGGTTTTAGTTAAATACCGGTTTTATTTTGGGGGATTTTTATAAAAAATCACTCATTTTTATAAATTTCCGGTTTTCGGTCTTTTAAATTTAACAAAATCGGTTAATTTTTTGGCGAAAAATCTCAAAAATTTCGGTTTTAAAACCGGTAGTGTCCAACCCTAGTAAATAGAATATACTAGAGACCAATTAATTCTAATTTAATTAAAAATCAAAATATATTTAATTACATTTTTCATTCTTCTTTGCTCGGGACTGTTGTGTTAAAAACAATTTGGGCGAAAAATACTGATAAATCTTAAAATAAAAAAATATTTAATTTTTTTCTTACTTTTCCAGACAGTCTTATCTATCTTTGACTGTCGAGGAATTTAATTTTTGAAAATCAGCCCCCCCCCCACCCCCATCCCACCCCCCCCCCTTTCCAATTCTTCCCCCCCCCCTTCCCCGTTCCCCCCCCCCCCCCTTTCCCCTCTATGTCGATTAAAAGCTCTTTGTGAATACCCCTCTCGTCAGGGAATTTTCTTTTAACTTTTCGACGTGTAAAAAGAATTTTTGTAAAGATGGCATATTCCTCCATTTTACTATAAATCCCTAATTTCTCCAAAAATCTTCCTTTTTTCAACAAAAAAATTTTGTTCTCTCACCATTAACTTTTTCAAAGCATTCCCCACAAAATACAGACTTGCTTTTCCTTTTTGGATTAATAAAAATAAAATAAAGAATTAATCCAATAGCCAACATTGTTAATGCATAAATAATAATGAACGGGTCCTAAAAATATTTTTAAAAAATTTCAAAAAAAATTTTTTCCAACTTTTCTAGCCGAGATTATCAACATAGAAATAAATATACACAAACAAATAAATGGAAGTACTATTGGCGTTTTTATTGAATTTTTTTGAAATTTAAATGTTCCTTTGTGCCGCATATATAATAGAGCTACCATTGTACAACTTTTTTGCATCCATAAGGAATAGGACCTGAAAACAGGGGGATTTTTTGGAAAGTTTTTTTAAATTATTTTTGATTTGAGACATTTGATTCCAAGGGCGAGTGCTAAAGTTTTGGATTCCCAAGTAAAAAAAAACCCATTTTCTGGGCCTTTATTCCTCGAGAGATCTCAAATAGCTGTTTTAAATTTCTCTTATTTCTCGTCTCCTCGTGATCCATTTAATAGAGACCGAGACGACTTGAGGATCGGGAAAGTTTAGCGATCAGTATCTTGAAAAATTTTCCAATAGGCTACCTAACTTCCATTCAGGAGCGAAATTCTTGCCTCGAATCGACTTAAACTCCCTACTTAATAAATCCCTTTACAACTCATTGAATTTTCAAGGGAAATTTATCCAGACTTGTATTTCTGCCACTGATAAATTTCTTAATTTCTCCATAGTCTGGAAATTTTAATCAGAAGAACATTCCGTGTAATATCTTTTAGGTATTTATTTATCACTTTACTTGTTTCTTTTAATTATTAACTTTCCCACCACTTATTTAATTCTCAATTTTTAAACTAATCTTAAACAGGATTACCTACTTACATATATCCAATTAAATGTTCCAAATCACCAATAAAAGAGAGGGATATTAGAACAAACATCTAAATAAAAATTTTTAATTTAACCTCTCTAAATTTATTTTTTTTAATTTACCAACTTCATATATTATAGCAACCCTAGGGCTCATAGACTTTTCATGTACAGAGCTTAAAACTCGAGGCATAATTCCATTTTTAGCTCCAGCAAAGACATACCTAATTAATTAATTTTTATTCTTAAATATAGTCCAACCTCGCTTAAATAACCTATGGGCCGAAAGATGGTGTCTTATAAGTAGTGTTAGGCAAATGGATTTTTCCGGTAACGGTACCGGTAGTACCAGAAAGTACCGGTCCGGTACTGACGATAGTACCGCGGTAGTACCGAACCGTGCCTAACACTACTTATAATGAAGTTTATTAAATAGAGGGTTTCCCCGCCCAATGGGAGAAGGCTAGTATTGGGCGTATCTTAAAGAGAGTTTCAACAATTATTTCGTTTTAACCTTGATGATGCAAAAATTGAACTATTTAAATTTCCAAGTAAAAGTATAGCAATTAAGAAGGGAAAAATACGAGAAAAATCGCCCATTGTTTTTTCTGCGAATTTCTGAAAAAAAAATTTTGAAATTTTTTTTTATTTTAGTTTAAAAATAAACAAAAGCAACAGCTTCAGTATTTAAAAATTCATCAATTGTCAAAACAGAAAAATAGGCAATATTAATTAAAAGATAAACAACTGCAGAGATTCCAATTCCACATAAAGCTGCTAGGGGAAGCACTCTTCGAGGATTTTCTACTTCGTCTGTTGCAAAGTTGAGAATATCCCAACCTTTATTTTTAAAATATAATTTTAGTAAAATATAATTAACTTGTAGTTTTATAAATTTAATTCTAAAAAACGTTGGAAATGAGATATTTGCGGACAGATTTTGCGGACAAAAATTTTATGTTTACCTAATTTTATTTATAAAAAAGGAAAATGTTTTGAGCACTAAATTAAATTTATTATCCATAACCTATTGTCTATTAGTTCAGAAATTTAGACAACGTTTCAGAATCTATTTCAAAACCCATATTTCTGACATAGTAAAGATTAGGGTTGCCAAAATGGACCGACTCGGACCGAAAGATCGAGTCATGCCTCGATGTTTGGCCCGAAAAAGTCTCGTACCGGCCCGACTCGATAAATTTGGGCCCGAAAAAGACTCGTAACGGCCCGACTCGATAAAGTTAGGCCCGAAAAAGACTCGTAACGGCCCGACTCGATAAAAACAGGCCCGAAAAAAATTGTCTCGGAAAAAGTCGGGCCGACTCGAATAAGACTCGATGGTCAAAAATTGGAGAAATCTGGCTCTTTGGCCATCCAAAATTCGAAAAATTTTCGCCTGCGGCGCTGAAAGGAAGAATTTTTAGCTCCATATTTTGCTTCACATCTCGAACTTACTGGCTTTAAGTGGCAAGCTGGATTATTGGGATTTACGGGATATATCCCGCGGGATCCCGTCCCATTTGAACTTTTGAAACTCAATCTTTGAGAGTCTGGAAGTTGAACTTTGAGAATCTTAGGCAACCCGCAGTCCACCATTCCACCATCCGGGATATAAGGGGTAATCTGGGGATATAAGGTGGTTTGAGGGATTAAGTGTGGATTCAAGTGGCACCAGAAATTTGGAGGTATATCAGTGATTTCATCCTTTTTCACCGCCGGAGTCGAAAAGTTTAAGACTTTTGGAAGACTAAGTGGCCAGATTTCTTCCTTTCTACTGTCAATGAAGTGATAAAGAAGCTGTAGTGAAGTGATAAAGAACGCACGATATCCCCGATATCCCTTCAAATCTCCTCATTCCTTCTAAATCCCATTACAATATATCACCTTAATCATCTGATATACGATCCTGAACCCCTTAATCATCTGATCTCCTTTAATAAAACCAAATCTAGCAATATCTCACATCAATCCTCCGATAATTTAAATCACCTTAATCCCTCAAATCCACTGATATCCATTTCAATTCTCTTCAGCCCTTCCTTTACCCTCCTGATCCATCGATATACCTTTTAATTCAGAGATATCCCTCCAAATCCACTAATTATTTTTAAATAAATCTTTTAAAAAAAGACTCGAAAATGTCTCGGTGCCCGACTCGATAAAGTCAGGCCCGAAAAAGTCTCGTACCGGCCCGACTCGATAAATTTGGGCCCGAAAAAGACTCGTAACGGCCCGACTCGATAGAGTTAGGCCCGAAAAAGACTCGTACCGGCCCGACTCGATAAAAACAGGCCCGAAAAAAATTGTCTCGACCGTCGGCCCGACTCGAAAACGGCAACCCTAGTAAAGATATATGGTGAAAAACACAAACAGCTAGGAATCCTACGATAACCTAATCCACATCATTCTATAAATTTTTTACGTATTATCGTAATGCTCCCCCCCCCCACGGCTCTATTAAAATACTATATTTCATTATTCAAAGGACCTGTCAAAATTAGAAGGATAGGCTTTAATTAGTTTATCGGCAAACAAAAACATTACTTGCCATTATAAGCCAAAAGACTTGCATATAAAGCCAATACAAAATCTCCAGGTTCAGTTTTAGAACCTTCAAAAGCATTTACAAAAGTTTCTTCAGTTTTATTTTTAAATACAAGTTGATATAGACCAATGAAAATAATTGTAGCTATAACCAACAATTTAATTATTGTTAATGCAACTTGGAATCGGCCAGCTATTTTTTTCTTGAAAATTATAAAAATTAGTAGCTTAATTCTTAAAAGATGTGACTGTTGTTCTGATTACATTTGATTTTTAGTTCAGAGCTCTAAGTAATTGAAAAACTAATCCTATGTTTAGAACTCAAGAGCCAAAAAACCGGACATATATTCAACTTAATCATACGAATATTCCTAACAAATCTCTCCCTCTACTAGGGTGGAGAGAGAGATTTAAAAGGGGATGATGGCTTATTATCCACCACAGTAGCGTTGTCTCCCCCAAAAATTATCTTGAGCCCCGTGCATTAGAAAATATTTACTACTTTTATGGATATTTCGATCTCCGATCTAGATTTCAGGAAAGATTTCCCAGGACTCAAGAAAGAATTTTAAAAAATAATTTTTTACCAAAGAAAATAAATTCATAAAACAAACAAGCCAAATAGTCATAAATCCAATTAAACGTTTTAATATTCCAACATATTCAGAATTTATTAAAATAAAAGCATTTAAACCGTCAACTAAATATTCTCCAAACGTTAGTGTTTGTATTGCCATAATAACGGGGAATGTTAAAGTTGTGGATACCCACAAGAATGCTGTCGCTAAAGGATGCCTTTAAAAAAATTTTAAAGTTTTTTTAATTGTAATTTTAAGAACGCCATTGTGTTACCCTTAATTGTATACTAACTTAAGGGTGACCCACTGGCGGTTCCCTCTATCTAGTGGCCAACCAAATTTTAAAAATTTCTCTTAAATTAAGGTGTATAGTATAGTTGAGGACGACTTTATTATTATCTGGTTATCAATTAAACTCTTGAGGCGTGTATTTTGTGGGTTATTTTATAATGATTTGTTAGAAAATTTGGAAATTTTGAGTTTTGTTAATAAATTTATCTATCAAAATTAATTTTTCCTACCATTGTGCATGTGAAAGATAGGCAAAATCACCACCCGACTTTCCTATACTCGTACCTTAATTAAATTCTTTTTTTTTCAATTTATTTTAAATTTAATAACCCAATTCAACATATACAAGTGCCCCACACGCAGCAATTAAAGCCCCTACAGCCCATACACAAAGGGAAAGCCCCACAGATCCAGTATGTCTTAGAATTGATGTCGGAGAGATAAAAATGCCTTTAAAATTAAAATAAATATTTTCTGATTTTATTTTGTCAGTTGGCAACACTTAATAGTCATTATTCTTCAGTTCCACTAGACAAACTAATAGGTATTATTTTAAATTTAAAAATTTTTAAATAACCGTCAAGACTTGGAGACAAATTAGAAAGCCTTAAAGGACACTTTAAAAATCTTTTTATTTCTCTTAGTGGTAATCCCAATCTTCCACTTACTCACTGTGCTTAAAAATATTTTTTTACTTTAGACAGATTTACAAATCTAATAATTAATACAATTACAGGGTGACAATATAGAATAGTTCTTTGTCACCTTATATATAGGTTAAAAAAAGGTATTCTGAATAATTTCTTAAATTTAAAATTTTAATTAAACCTGAGCCTATAATATCCCCAATACAGTAAGCAATTCCTTCAAAAACACCAATTTTATTTTTACCGTTGTTTTGTCTCATATTTATAAATTATTTAATAAAATTAAAAATTATGCTGATGTAAAATCTTTAATTTTAAAATAAAATAAAGTAATTAAAAATTTAGAAAATTAAGTCAATAAATTGTTTAAACGCTATGTATTTGTTTTAATAAATTAAGCAAACACTAGCAGGAAAAATTATGTAATTAAACGATTAATCTCGTAAATTTAATGTAGAAATAATTAGTCATAGAAACCTTGATTACTCAGATCCTCTAACTCGATTTATGCTGTCAACCTATACCAGTTTCTTGGTCTTGAGTTAAAAGAGGACTCGAAATCCAGGAAAAAGCAAAGACCAGAAAAACTGGCGTAATCTTGACTCCAACCCCAGGAAGATTCAGACCCAGGCTGTTCTCTACTTTAGAAAAAGATTTAAGTAAAAGTTTAGACAGCGTTTAAAAATCAGATTACAACACATAAACTACCTAAATACAAATGTTTATCACCAAAAGTGGCTCCTATAAATGATAATTTACAATGAATTATAAAACTATGATTTCATGCTTTTAAATATGGAAAAATTACGAAAATAAAAATGATCACTAAAATTATGAACAGAAAATAATATTTAATTTGACGTTAACTTTTTTGTTCAGAGTATTAATAGTATATTTTATCAATTAAATACAAAAATTGATAAACACACAAAATTTGTATTTAGTAATGATTTTTATGATTAAAATTAATATTTATTTTTTGTATATTGAAAATTTTAATTCCCAAAATTAAAAATTTATACATATTAAATTTAAAGCTTTTTGTTGCCCAGAAACACAAAAAAATCAAAAGGATTTATGAAAAATTAAAAATAAAATTTATTATTATACAACATAAAAGTTTATAGTTTGTTTGTAGTAGTCAAGTGTTTTCAACAAAAGAGCTTACAAGTCGATTCAAAAAAGCAAATGCGCAACATGTTTCTGGACCAGGGAAACATATGTACATATTTCTTCCTTTTTTATCCGCATATTTGGCGTATTTTTGCGTTTTTATTAAAAATAACGGAAACGCAAATGTCCTGTTGAAGATTAGGTTTGTCGGTTCGGTAATGAACTGAATAACAGAGGATTTCTGATCCGCAATTGCGGATTGCAACTGTTATTGTTATTAAAATTAAAATAGCAAACTGTTATTGCGGCTGCGGAAATTTTTTTCTTTTGCGGACTATCCAAAAAATGTTTCCAATAAAACTAACAACCCTATTCAATATCTTCAATTCCCCCCTCAATTTAATATTCCACTCCTTCAATTCCCCCTTTTGTTTGCCTTTTACCTCAATTGAAAATTTTTGTAGTTTATTATTTTTTATTTATTTTTAGTTTTGTTTGTTTAAATAAATATATTTTTAGTTTTTTATAAAATAAATGCTAAAATATTTTTTAAATGACAGAAAATAACGAAAAATTGCATCATTTTGGTAAGCAAATAATAGCAAGTATTTAGGAATTTTGTTTGGATTTTTGAAGGAAAATTTAAAAAAAATAAAGAGTTAAAAAACTAAAGAAACTAATTATTATAAAGATTGTTTTCTAGAGCTTCTGATCGGATGATCAGTATCAAAGTTTTAACGATACTTGATCTGGGTTAGGGCATAAGGCCCGTTTTCGGATTCGATTTGAAAGATCGAATCGGGACTCAAATTTTGGCACGAAAAAGACTTGGACGGCCCGGTTCGATAAAAAGGAGGATCGAATAAATGCTCGAAAGTCGGCCCGATTCGAAAAAATCCAACCCTGATCTGACGGACGGCTCGATGTATTTTAAGCCACTAAGGAATACCTAAAAGAACGGAGGATTTTTCTGTTCAGTTCCCCAAAAAAGTTTTTTAAAATTATTTTCTCTGATCGTTTGTAATTTTTTTCTAAACTGCCATTAATAATTGTGTCTTGAATAGAAAAATAATTTTATCAAAATAAACAAAAATATTAAAAAAACTTCTTGCATCGGTATTGAGTGCAGCTTCTCTCCAGTTAACTATTGGACCTTGGCCCGTGGCAACCACTTTATTATCCACTCATTTCGATATTGAACAAGCACAATTTTTTGCTACTTTTTGTACCTTTAGTTCTTTAATTGCGAATATTCCAGGCACTCTTATTTCTGAACGGTAAGCTAAAATTTTTGAGAGGAATCCTCAAAAAACGGGAAGGGGATTTAGTTGATTAGTGCTTTAATAAGAACTTTTATCATTCAATTTAAAAATCGAAACGAGACAAGATCTCGTTCAAAGATAAAAGTTAGCTTGATCTTTCAAAATGTCCCAAACTGTGTTTCAATTATTTAAGTTTCCTTGTGTTAAAGTAAATTTCCGATAAATCCAAAAATTTATTTAGTGTAAGCCGCCGTTTATTGCTTCTCTTGCCTGGACTTACAAGTGTTTTAAGCCTCATTTCATATTTAATTTTTGACCGGCTAACTTTACTTAATGGAATATTCCGTTATGGATGCGCATTTTCTTTTATTGTTTATCTGTCTTGTTTTGGGTAATTATTGAAAAAAAATTTTTTTAATTCCTCTTTTTAGACTATCTTTAGGCACAATTCCATTCTACATTGCAGGGGAATTATTTCCCCAAAATTTCCGTTCAACTGGCCAAGCAATTGTTTTCTTTTTCTTTTACTTATCTGGCTTTATTTTTAATATTTTAATTTTGCCATTGTATGTGTCTATTGGAGTTTGGTGTTTTCTTCCTTTATTTATCATTCCACAGATTTTTTGTTTAACAATTCTTTGGATATTTCTTCCAGAAACAAGGTAGAAGAATTAAAAAAGCAACTGGAATTAGATAAATTAATTTTTAGAGGACGAGAAGTACACGAAATTGTGGGAGATCTCAAAAAATATTGGGAAACAAGCACAACAAAAGTTCAATTGATAAATTGTGATACATAAACCATTTCAATTGTAATGCAAAGAGCTATTTATTTCCTAATGCTGCGCAGTAGGCGGCGTGGTGTAATGGAAAAAACCGGTCTATTGAAGATGTTGGATCGCTCCCAACCGCCGAATAACCTTTTCACTAGCTGAAGGAGAGAAATATGTAGCTATAGTCGAAAACCATAGCCCAGCTGCTTTACCCAAAAGCAACTGGAATTAGAGTTAAAGTACTTTTTTCTATTATTTCGAAAAAAATTGGGAGCGCAGTTGTCTCATCGAACAGCAGCACACAAAGGCAATTGTCGCAGTATTGGACTTTTCCTCCAACCTCCTTGGTGCATATTATTTACTGGTGGCATTGTTGGATGCCAGCCAGCCGCGCCTGCACCCCTCCAAAACAACCCTTCCGAGTCGTTTTCCTCCTGGCCTTGATCCGAGTATAAACTTTTTAAGCGAATACTCGAAAATCGATGTCAATCACCCTGATAAGGTTTCTTGACGGAGTAGTGTCAACAGACCAAGCGGTCTTTTGACGCTTCAGTGTCTTCCGATTTAATTAAACCGGTTGACGTGATGACAACTCACAGATTAACTGAGAGTTAGTCGTCTATCAATTACATCGCTGAAAAGCAATGCAACTGAAATTTCACCTGCCACAACAAAGGATAACTTCATTATTGGAAGGTGGCCAACACCACTGAGAATTTGCATTCTCTCTATCGCCAATGTGTCTTATGCTCTCGACAAGGCTTTTCAAACTGCCACTGCGCTCACAATATCTTTACTCGATTAATTGCTAATATAACAGTTGGTAACTTTTTGTACAATTTTTGCATGTGTTGCAAAAGGGGAATATTCTCTCATTTTTTATTTAGTCTTTCTTATGTTTCTCTTCTCTTATTCAACGGTTTGACAACGGTTTGACAACGGTTCAACGGTCTGACAGCTCTTATTGCTTTACTTTTTTTCATTTCTAACAGTTGAGTATATTTTGTTTTTGAGTCTAATCTTTTTGTAAATTTTTACTTTTAAATTTTTGCTTTGATTTTTACAAAACTAAGGACATTTAGTTGTTGTTCGAAAAAAAAATTGGGAGCGCAGCTGTCTCATCGAACATCAGTACACAAGGGCGATTTTGTTGCAGTCAGCGATAACTTTTCTTGGGTTTTGAAAAGTTTCGTGTTTGGCGGCATTCTCAGCAGCCTTAGAAAAAATTATTACTCGATTTTGAGATTCGTAAACCCAGTTAGATTGAATTAAAAAATTTTAGACTTATAGTATATCGGAGGATTTGGATGGGGATATCGGGATATTTCAAGGAGTTAAAGGGAATATCGAGGGATTTGCATACAATATAGAGTGATTGAGAGGTGTAGGTGGATATCAGGGATTTAGATATCTGGGCATTTGGTCTTCCAAAACTTGGTCGTTCCCACTTGTGAACGGAAAGATTTTCGGGTTCAGTTCTGGGTAAAGTAAGAATTTGGCGAAACCGACAACCAAACTCTATCATAAAACTTTTTTGTTATTGAACTTGCTTTCAATAAAATAAAATAATACTTTTTTCCATTCACACCAAATATTTAAATTTTCTAATAAAATTAAAGGCATTTTTAAATGTTAAAATTTTTATTTCCCCCAAATGGACGTCTTTTACAAACTTGTATATTTTGCTGTATTATTTCCTTCCTAAATTTATTTTTTCAATCTTATTCAACTTTTTATACAAATACTGCTGCAGAGAACATTCAAAAATATATTAATGATTCTTATCTTGCACGTGGACAAAAAATTTCAGAAAATTATTTATTGTGGTTTTGGAATTCTATTTTGAATTTGCCCTTTCTTGGGTTTTTATTGAGTAATTTATTAGCTCCCTATTTTTGTGAAAGTTTTGGAAGAAGAGGTTTGGGGATTTTTAACTCAAAATAAATAATTATTTAATTAGCTACTTTAATTTACACAAATTTTGCTTCCTTCATTTCTGCTTTATTAACTACAATCTCAGTTATATATTTAATTCCAGAATTATTTTTAATAAGTCGAGTGTTTGGTTCAGCCGTGACAAATATTAATTTTTGTGCTTTCACCCTCTTTGCAACGGTTTTTAGATACAGACTGATCTTATTCTAAGATACTCCCTCCCATTGGCTGAAATCCCCAAACATCTCCGAAAAATCTGGCTTCATGATTAATTTTTAACTGTTTTTTTAACTGGAGTTTTTTCCGATCCGAAACCCGATCCGAAGAAAATTTTGAAGACCCGGTCTGACTTCTTTCTTAACCCAAGACATCTATTTCCGAAACATGCTCCTAATAAAACACCAAATTTTTCCGAATAATTTTTTGAATTTTAGAAGGCCAATAGGACAGATTTTCGTAAATTTTAGGAATAGAACACTTTTTCAAAAATAATGGCCGTCATTAAGGGTATTCTTTGGCGGAAGAGGCCAAAAAAGACGGAATTCTGAGGAGCCGGAAGCGAAAAAAAATTCCGACCTGTTAGATACCTTGCTTCATTTCATGGTCAACCAAATTTTGGTTAACATATCCTATATAGATGTGTGGGAGTATCTTATAGTGAGATCTGTATAAGAATAATCAACCTAGTATTTATTAAAACAGGAATTTCCTGCAACAAAATATAGAGGTTTAGCCGTCTATATTGGAGGTCTAAATTTTAATCTTGGTGGAAATATTGGAATGATTTTGGGTATGGATGTGTTTTTAGGAAAGAATTTGGTCTATTTAACAGGCAAGAAAGTAATTTTAATTAAAAAATTTTCTTTTAATTTTAAAGGAATAGCTTTATTACCTACATTTTTGGCTTTTCTTTTACTTTTTCCTATTAAAGAAACACCAAAATTTCTTTACCTTAAAAGGCAAGACAAAAAAGCAATGGTGGAGGCATTAAAATTTTATCAAGGTTGAGAAATATTTTCCTTTCCAATAAGAAAAAATAAAGGAATTTGTCGAACAGTGGAAGGAGAAACGTACCGTTACTCATTCGAAACGTACCTCTTTATTTGGTTTAGTACAAATTTGATTGATAAATAAGTTTAAGATGATACCCTCCCCCCCCCTTCCGTGGCTAGATTTGAAAATCGTTAAATTAACATTTTTGGTCAAGTTAATCCGCATTAAATAAAAGAAACAAATCCTTAAAGAGACTACTAGGATCAAAGAATAGAGTTCTCTCGATCTATAACCATAAAATAATGACTTGCTATTAAATTTATTAGAAACATAATTAAAAAGGTGATAAATTTGACCACGAAGAATTTCTTCACGAATTGGAGGAAGAACGTCAAGATAACGATAATAGCGACGACAAAACTCCAATTTTTCAAATTTTAAAGGAAATTTTTACTCAAAAGCATTTACTTCTTGCATCAATATTGAGTGCTGCTTCTCTCCAGTTAAATATTGGACCCTGGCCTGTGGCAACAACTTTATTGTCCTTCCATTTTGATATTGAAAAAGCACAATTTTTTGCTACTTTTGGTGCTTTTTGTTCTTTAATGGTGACTTTACCAGGCATTTTTATGTCTGAACGGTATGTTTGTCTGAACTGTAGAAAAGAAGGAAAAGATAAGAATATACCGTATTTTCTATGAAATACCCCCCGGGGGTTATTTTTTTTCGATCGATCTCTAGAGGGGGGGGGGGTATTATTCAATCGACTTCTAGATTGGGATCATTTTAGAGAGGGGGGGGGGGTTATTTTAGAGAAAACCGGTAAATGGCAGGAAACTGTTATGTCCAGTGGATATAATTCCTCAACGTAAGAGGAATTTTCAAATTTTATCGTCCTCCGGGTCGCAAACTACCTATCTTCTTATTTTATAAAATCCAAAAAGTATTATTTCCCTTAAATTTTTAGTGTAAGCCGCCGTTTATTGCTTCTCTTGCCTGGACTTACAAGTGTTTTAAGCCTCATTTCATATTTAATTTTTGACCGGCTAACTTTACTTAATGAAATATTCCGTTATGGATGTGCATTTTCTTTTATTGTTTATTTTTGCTGTTTTGGGTAATTTTTAGGAAAATTTCCTTTTTAAATACAAAAATCAAAAATTCAGAATAGCTCTAGGCATAATTCCTTACTACATTGCAGGAGAATTATTTCCCCAAAATTTTCGTTCAACTGGCCAAGCAATTGTTTTCTTTACCTTTTTCCTGCTTGCTTTTGTCTTTAATACTTTAACTTTGCCATTGTATGCGTCTATTGGAGTTTGGTGTTTTCTTCCTTTATTTATCATTCCACAGATTTTTTGTTTGATAATTCTTTGGATATTTCTCCCAGAAACAAGGTAAATGAATTAAGGAACTAAAATTCGGACCAGGGCGCTACATTAACCAGGGCTTAAGGAGACCCCCGACTCAGTACTTTTTGTGATTAATAAGGACTTGAAACACCTGGCCATAATAATCTTTCTGAAACAAGGTTAATGAATTTAAAAATTAAAAATAAGTTCGAAACAGGGCCGAACCTTAATCAGGATTACAGAGACCCCGACCTTGTTATCTGATGGAAATTAGGGTATAGATCTGAAGACCCAGTCTCCTTGCAATAATAACTTAATTGTGACTATAGGAGTTTCGAAGCTTACAATAGTTGACTTTGACTTATAAAAGAATTAATTTTTAGAGGAAGAGAAGTGCACGAAATTGTAGAAGATCTTAAAAAGCTTAACCTTATGGGAAGTAAAGAGTAATAACTACATACATTACTAAATTTAAATTGTTTAAATTTTTTTAAAAATTTTTGTTAAAATTTATTTTATTTTTTGTTTTCAACCACATAACAATACATTTATTTGTTAAAACATTTAAGCCTCAATAGCAGATAAATTATTATAATATTATTATTAATTAAGTTTTGTGCATTGTATACCCTTTCAAGTGGCAAACTTTCTCAATTTTTACTCGTTAATTTTTAATTTTATTTTATATTAATTCGTATAGCTATTTAATGCACCTGCGTTCTTATAAATGCTTATTATAATAGAATAATTCAATTTAAATTTTTGTTTAATTTTTTTTATTCACCCCAAATATTTAAATTTTCTAAATAAATTTAAAGCATTTTAAAATGTTAAATTTTTTATTACCTCCGAATGGACGTCTTTTACAAACTTGTATATTTTGCTGTATTATTTCCTTCGTAAATTTGTTTTTTCAATCTTACTCAACTTTTTATACAAATACTGCTGCAGAGAACATTCAAAAATATATTAACGATTCTTATCTTGCACGTGGACAAAAAATTTCAGAAAATTATTTATTGTGGTTTTGGAATTTTGTTTTGAATTTGCCGTTTATTGGGTTTTTATTGAGTAATTTATTAGCTCCCTATTTTTGTGAAAGTTTTGGAAGAAGAGGTTTGGGGATTTTTAACTCAAAATAAATAATTAGTTAATTAGCTACTTTGATTTACACAAATGTTGCTTCCTTTTTTTCTGCTTTATTAACCACAATCTCAATTATATATCTGATACCTGAACTATTTTTAATAAGTGGAGTGTTTGGGGCAGCCGTGACAAATATTAATTTTTGTGCTTTTACTCTCTTTTCAACGGTTTTTAGATACAGACTGATCTCATTATAAGATACTTCATTTGGGCTGATTCTCCCATAATGTTTTTTAACTGGAAGTTATCCTTAGGCAGATATCTCTATTTAGTAGGCAACCAGATTTTAATGAGCATATGTTAGGAAGAAGAGTGACCGAGCTGGCAATAGGGATGGGGCCTAGCAATATCTGCCGGGAGGCCTAAACTTTTATCACGGAAGAATCTGATAGTGAAGTCTGGCTTTATAAAATATTTATTAAAAAGGAATTTCCTGCTACAAAATATAGAGGTCTAGCAGCATTTATAGGAGGCTTTAATTTTAATTTTGGTGGAAATATTGGAATGATTTTGGGTATGGATTGGTTTTTAGGAAAGAATTTAGTCTATTTAACAGGCAAAAATAATTTAAGTAATTAAAAGAAATATTTTTTAATTTTAAAGGAATAGCCTTATTACCTACATTTTTGTCAATTTTTTTACTACTCTCAATAAAAGAAACACCAAAATTTCTTTATCTTAAAAAGCAAGACAAAAAGGCAACGTTAGAATCATTAAAATTTTATCAAGGTGTGAGTTATCCTTATTTTTTGATAAAAAGGACAGTGAGACAATGGAAGGACAATAAGTTAGATTTATCTGAGGCCATATCTTCCAAAAATTTGTATATTGACATTTTTGGATTCTTGAATCATTAGACTAACATAACAAAAGAAGAGTGATTCAATCCCTATCAAATGAAAAAAAACAAAACAAAATTTCTGTCTCCCTGATCCCTCTCTTTTATCGACTACTTTATATATCCTTCAAATAATCCATTTATAATTAAATTTAATAAAAATGATTAAAAGGTGATAATATTGACCACAAGGAATTTCTTCGTGATTTGAAGAAGGAGCTTCAAAATAACGATAATACCGACGAGAAAACTCCAATTTTTCAAATTCTAAAGGAAATTTTTAGTCAAAAGCATTTACTTCTTGCATCGGTATTGAGTGCAGCTTCTCTCCAGTTAACTATTGGACCTTGGCCCGTGGCAACCACTTTATTATCCACTCATTTCGATATTGAACAAGCACAATTTTTTGCTACTTTTTGTACCTTTAGTTCTTTAATTGCGAATATTCCAGGCACTCTTATTTCTGAACGGTAAGCTAAAATTTTTGAGAGGAATCCTCAAAAAACGGGAAGGGGATTTAGTTGATTAGTGCTTTAATAAGAACTTTTATCATTCAATTTAAAAATCGAAACGAGACAAGATCTCGTTCAAAGATAAAAGTTAGCTTGATCTTTCAAAATGTCCCAAACTGTGTTTCAATTATTTAAGTTTCCTTGTGTTAAAGTAAATTTCCGATAAATCCAAAAATTTATTTAGTGTAAGCCGCCGTTTATTGCTTCTCTTGCCTGGACTTACAAGTGTTTTAAGCCTCATTTCATATTTAATTTTTGACCGGCTAACTTTACTTAATGGAATATTCCGTTATGGATGCGCATTTTCTTTTATTGTTTATCTGTCTTGTTTTGGGTAATTATTGAAAAAAATTTTTTTAATTCCTCTTTTTAGACTATCTTTAGGCACAATTCCATTCTACATTGCAGGGGAATTATTTCCCCAAAATTTCCGTTCAACTGGCCAAGCAATTGTTTTCTTTTTCTTTTACTTATCTGGCTTTATTTTTAATATTTTAATTTTGCCATTGTATGTGTCTATTGGAGTTTGGTGTTTTCTTCCTTTATTTATCATTCCACAGATTTTTTGTTTAACAATTCTTTGGATATTTCTTCCAGAAACAAGGTAGAAGAATTAAAAAAGCAACTGGAATTAGATAAATTAATTTTTAGAGGACGAGAAGTACACGAAATTGTGGGAGATCTCAAAAAATATTGGGAAACAAGCACAACAAAAGTTCAATTGATAAATTGTGATACATAAACCATTTCAATTGTAATGCAAAGAGCTATTTATTTCCTAATGCTGCGCAGTAGGCGGCGTGGTGTAATGGAAAAAACCGGTCTATTGAAGATGTTGGATCGCTCCCAACCGCCGAATAACCTTTTCACTAGCTGAAGGAGAGAAATATGTAGCTATAGTCGAAAACCATAGCCCAGCTGCTTTACCCAAAAGCAACTGGAATTAGAGTTAAAGTACTTTTTTTCTATTATTTCGAAAAAAATTGGGAGCGCAGTTGTCTCATCGAACAGCAGCACACAAAGGCAATTGTCGCAGTATTGGACTTTTCCTCCAACCTCCTTGGTGCATATTATTTACTGGTGGCATTGTTGGATGCCAGCCAGCCGCGCCTGCACCCCTCCAAAACAACCCTTCCGAGTCGTTTTCCTCCTGGCCTTGATCCGAGTATAAACTTTTTAAGCGAATACTCGAAAATCGATGTCAATCACCCTGATAAGGTTTCTTGACGGAGTAGTGTCAACAGACCAAGCGGTCTTTTGACGCTTCAGTGTCTTCCGATTTAATTAAACCGGTTGACGTGATGACAACTCACAGATTAACTGAGAGTTAGTCGTCTATCAATTACATCGCTGAAAAGCAATGCAACTGAAATTTCACCTGCCACAACAAAGGATAACTTCATTATTGGAAGGTGGCCAACACCACTGAGAATTTGCATTCTCTCTATCGCCAATGTGTCTTATGCTCTCGACAAGGCTTTTCAAACTGCCACTGCGCTCACAATATCTTTACTCGATTAATTGCTAATATAACAGTTGGTAACTTTTTGTACAATTTTTGCATGTGTTGCAAAAGGGGAATATTCTCTCATTTTTTATTTAGTCTTTCTTATGTTTCTCTTCTCTTATTCAACGGTTTGACAACGGTTTGACAACGGTTCAACGGTCTGACAGCTCTTATTGCTTTACTTTTTTTCATTTCTAACAGTTGAGTATATTTTGTTTTTGAGTCTAATCTTTTTGTAAATTTTTACTTTTAAATTTTTGCTTTGATTTTTACAAAACTAAGGACATTTAGTTGTTGTTCGAAAAAAAAATTGGGAGCGCAGCTGTTCAGTACACAAGGGCGATTTTGTTGCAGTGTTGGACTTTTCCTCCAACCTCCTTGGTGCATATTTATATTGGTACAGCATCCAAAACCATAATGTGGCTTCGGACGTTACCATGCCTGCACCCCTCCACAACAACTCTTCCGAGTCATCTTCCTCCAGGCGAATAATCCCTAGCATGTTACTTATTAAGCAACCATAATGTGGCTTCGGACGTTACCATGCCTGCACCCCTCCACAACAACTCTTCCGAGTCATCTTCCTCCAGGCGAATAATCCCTAGCATGTTACTTATTAAGCAACATACCCGGGAATGTTAAGTCAGTAGCATTTAACTAGGCGATAAATAACTACTAACTATTCACCTGTCACACAGAAAACTACGTTTTACTGAAATGACAGTCGATTAAGTCGGTATCATTGCGCTCATTGAACGACAACTAACCAACTATTCATCTGCCACACAGCGAACTATGTTCGCTGAAAATGACAGACGGCCAACACCACTGAGAATCTCTCGCCCATATGTCTTATGCTCTCGACAAAGCTTTTCCACTTGCCACTGCGCTCAACACTTTTCTACCCCAAAAAATCGCTAATATAACTGGGAGTAAGCATTACTTAAAATTTTGCATGTGTTGTAAAAAGGGAAAATATTCTCGTATGTTTTATTTAGTCTCTCTCGTATTATTTTTCTCTTCTCTTATTTTCCTTTTTTGTGTCTCTTTTTGTGTTTCCTTTGTTTGTGTACATTGTTTTTATTTTATCTGTCCTTCTCAGATTTTACCCTTTCTTTAACTTTAGTTGCTTTTACTAACTCCAAAAAATTTTGTCTTGATTTGAATTTATGATTTTCAAATATTTTTATCTAATTTTAATAAAATGCACACGTAAATACTAGAGACCAATTAATTCTAATTTAATTAAAAATCAAAATATATTTAATTACATTTTTTCATTCTTCTTTGCTCGGGACTGTTGTGTTAAAAACAATTTGGGCGAAAAATACTGATAAATCTTAAAATAAAAAAATATTTAATTTTTTTCTTACTTTTCCAGACAGTCTTATCTATCTTTGACTGTCGAGGAATTTAATTTTTGAAAATCAGCCCCCCCCCTTCCAATTCTTCCCCCACCCCTTCCCCGTTCCACCCCCCCCCTCTTCCCCTCTATGTCGATTAAAAGCTCTTTGTGAATACCCCTCTCGTCAGGGAATTTTCTTTTAACTTTTCGACGTGTAAAAAGAATTTTTGTAAAGATGGCATATTCCTCCATTTTACTATAAATCCCTAATTTCTCCAAAAAATCTTCCTTTTTTCAACAAAAAAATTTTGTTCTCTCACCATTAACTTTTTCAAAGCATTCCCCACAAAATACAGACTTGCTTTTCCTTTTTGGATTAATAAAAATAAAATAAAGAATTAATCCAATAGCCAACATTGTTAATGCATAAATAATAATGAAAGGGTCCTAAAAATATTTTTAAAAATTTTCAAAAAAAAATTTTTTCCAACTTTTCTAGCCGAGATTATCAACATAGAAATAAATATACACAAACAAATAAATGGAAGTACTATTGGCGTTTTTATTGAATTTTTTTGAAATTTAAAGGTTCCTTTGTGCCGCATATATAATAGAGCTACCATTGTACAACTTTTTTGCATCCATAAGGAATAGGACCTGAAAACAGGGGGATTTTTTGGAAAGTTTTTTTAAATTATTTTTGATTTGAGACATTTGATTCCAAGGGCGAGTGCTAAAGTTTTGGATTCCCAAGTAAAAAAACCCATTTTCTGGGCCTTTATTCCTCGAGAGATCTCAAATAGCTGTTTTAAATTTCTCTTATTTCTCGTCTCCTCGTGATCCATTTAATAGAGACCGAGACGACTTGAGGATCGGGAAAGTTTAGCGATCAGTATCTTGAAAAATTTTCCAATAGGATACCTAACTTCCATTCAGGAGCGAAATTCTTGCCTCGAATCGACTTAAACTCCCTACTTAATAAATCCCTTTACAACTCATTGAATTTTCAAGGGAAATTTATCCAGACTTGTATTTCTGCCACTGATAAATTTCTTAATTTCTCCATAGTCTGGAAATTTTAATCAGAAGAACATTCCGTGTAATATCTTTTAGGTATTTATTTATCACTTTACTTGTTTCTTTTAATTATTAACTTTCCCACCACTTATTTAATTCTCAATTTTTAAACTAATCTTAAACAGGATTACCTACTTACATATATCCAATTAAATGTTCCAAATCACCAATAAAAGAGAGGGATATTAGAACAAACATCTAAATAAAAATTTTTAATTTAACCTCTCTAAATTTATTTTTTTTAATTTACCAACTTCATATATTATAGCAACCCTAGGGCTCATAGACTTTTCATGTACAGAGCTTAAAACTCGAGGCATAATTCCATTTTTAGCTCCAGCAAAGACATACCTAATTAATTAATTTTTATTCTTAAATATAGTCCAACCTCGCTTAAATAACCTATGGGCCGAAAGATGGTGTCTTATAAGTAGTGTTAGGCAAATGGATTTTTCCGGTAACGGTACCGGTAGTACCAGAAAGTACCGGTCCGGTACTGACGATAGTACCGCGGTAGTACCGAACCGTGCCTAACACTACTTATAATGAAGTTTATTAAATAGAGGGTTTCCCCCGCCCAATGGGAGAAGGCTAGTATTGGGCGTATCTTAAAGAGAGTTTCAACAATTATTTCGTTTTAACCTTGATGATGCAAAAATTGAACTATTTAAATTTCCAAGTAAAAGTATAGCAATTAAGAAGGGAAAAATACGAGAAAAATCGCCCATTGTTTTTTCTGCGAATTTCTGAAAAAAAAATTTTGAAATTTTTTTTTATTTTAGTTTAAAAATAAACAAAAGCAACAGCTTCAGTATTTAAAAATTCATCAATTGTCAAAACAGAAAAATAGGCAATATTAATTAAAAGATAAACAACTGCAGAGATTCCAATTCCACATAAAGCTGCTAGGGGAAGCACTCTTCGAGGATTTTCTACTTCGTCTGTTGCAAAGTTGAGAATATCCCAACCTTTATTTTTAAAATATAATTTTAGTAAAATATAATTAACTTGTAGTTTTATAAATTTAATTCTAAAAAACGTTGGAAATGAGATATTTGCGGACAGATTTTGCGGACAAAAATTTTATGTTTACCTAATTTTATTTATAAAAAAGGAAAATGTTTTGAGCACTAAATTAAATTTATTATCCATAACCTATTGTCTATTAGTTCAGAAATTTAGACAACGTTTCAGAATCTATTTCAAACCCCATATTTCTGACATAGTAAAGATATATGGTGAAAAACACAAACAGCTAGGAATCCTACGATAACCTAATCCACATCATTCTATAAATTTTTTACGAATTATCGTAATGCCCCCCCCCCCCCCCCCCACGGCTCTATTAGAATACTATATTTCATTATTCAAAGGACCTGTCAAAATTAGAAGGATAGGCTTTAATTAGTTTATCGGCAAACAAAAACATTACTTGCCATTATAAGCCAAAAGACTTGCATATAAAGCCAATACAAAATCTCCAGGTTCAGTTTTAGAACCTTCAAAAGCATTTACAAAAGTTTCTTCAGTTTTATTTTTAAATACAAGTTGATATAGACCAATGAAAATAATTGTAGCTATAACCAACAATTTAATTATTGTTAATGCAACTTGGAATCGGCCAGCTATTTTTTTCTTGAAAATTATAAAAATTAGTAGCTTAATTCTTAAAAGATGTGACTGTTGTTCTGATTACATTTGATTTTTAGTTCAGAGCTCTAAGTAATTGAAAAACTAATCCTATGTTTAGAACTCAAGAGCCAAAAAAACGGACATATATTCAACTTAATCATACGAATATTCCTAACAAATCTCTCCCTCTACTAGGGTGGAGAGAGAGATTTAAAAGGGGATGATGGCTTATTATCCACCACAGTAGCGTTGTCTCCCCCAAAAATTATCTTGAGCCCCGTGCATTAGAAAATATTTACTACTTTTATGGATATTTCGATCTCCGATCTAGACTTCAGGAAATATTTCCCAGGACTCAAGAAAGAATTTTAAAAAATAATTTTTTACCAAAGAAAATAAATTCATAAAACAAACAAGCCAAATAGTCATAAATCCAATTAAACGTTTTAATATTCCAACATATTCAGAATTTATTAAAATAAAAGCATTTAAACCGTCAACTAAATATTCTCCAAACGTTAGTGTTTGTATTGCCATAATAACGGGGAATGTTAAAGTTGTGGATACCCACAAGAATGCTGTCGCTAAAGGATGCCTTTAAAAAAATTTTAAAGTTTTTTTAATTGTAATTTTAAGAACGCCATTGTGTTACCCTTAATTGTATACTAACTTAAGGGTGACCCACTGGCGGTTCCCTCTATCTAGTGGCCAACCAAATTTTAAAAATTTCTCTTAAATTAAGGTGTATAGTATAGTTGAGGACGACTTTATTATTATCTGGTTATCAATTAAACTCTTGAGGCGTGTATTTTGTTGGTTATTTTATAATGATTTGTTAGAAAAATTTTGGCACTTTTGAGTTTTATTAATAAATTTATCTATCAAAATTAATTTTTCCTACCATTTAGCATGTGAAAGATAGGCAAAATCACCACCCGACTTTCCTATACTCGTGCCTGAAGTAAATTCTTTTTTTTTCAATTTATTTTAAATTTAATAACCCAATTCAACATATACAAGTGCCCCACACGCAGCAATTAAAGCCCCTACAGCCCATACACAAAGGGAAAGCCCCACAGAGCCTGTATGTCTTAGAATTGATGTTGGGGAGATAAAAATGCCTTTAAAATTAAAATAAATATTCTGATTTTATTTTGTCAGTTGGCAACACTTAATAGTCATTATTCTTCAGTTCCACTAGACAAACTAATAGGTATTATTTTAAATTTAAAAATTTTTAAATAACCGTCAAGACTTGGAGACAAATTAGAAAGCCTTAAAGGACACTTTAAAAATCTTTTTATTTCTCTTAATGGTAATCCCAATCTTCCACTTACTCACTGTCCTTGCTAATATCCGCTTATTAAAAGTAATTTTTTTACTTTAGACAGATTTACAAATCTAATAATTAATACAATTACAGGGTGACAATATAGAATAGTTCTTTGTCACCTTATATATAGGTTAAAAAAAGGTATTCTGAATAATTTCTTAAATTTAAAATTTTAATTAAACCTGAGCCTATAATATCCCCAATACAGTAAGCAATTCCTTCAAAAACACCAATTTTATTTTTACCGTTGTTTTGTCTCATATTTATAAATTATTTAATAAAATTAAAAATTATGCTGATGTAAAATCTTTAATTTTAAAATAAAATAAAGTAATTAAAAATTTAGAAAATTAAGTCAATAAATTGTTTAAACGCTATGTATTTGTTTTAATAAATTAAGCAAACACTAGCAGGAAAAATTATGTAATTAAACGATTAATCTCGTAAATTTAATGTAGAAATAATTAGTCATAGAAACCTTGATTACTCAGATCCTCTAACTCGATTTATGCTGTCAACCTATACCAGTTTCTTGGTCTTGAGTTAAAAGAGGACTCGAAATCCAGGAAAAAGCAAAGACCAGAAAAACTGGCGTAATCTTGACTCCAACCCCAGGAAGATTCAGACCCAGGCTGTTCTCTACTTTAGAAAAAGATTTAAGTAAAAGTTTAGACAGCGTTTAAAAATCAGATTACAACACATAAACTACCTAAATACAAATGTTTATCACCAAAAGTGGCTCCTATAAATGATAATTTACAATGAATTATAAAACTATGATTTCATGCTTTTAAATATGGAAAAATTACGAAAATAAAAATGATCACTAAAATTATGAACAGAAAATAATATTTAATTTGACGTTAACTTTTTTGTTCAGAGTATTAATAGTATATTTTATCAATTAAATACAAAAATTGATAAACACACAAAATTTGTATTTAGTAATGATTTTTATGATTAAAATTAATATTTATTTTTTGTATATTGAAAATTTTAATTCCCAAAATTAAAAATTTATACATATTAAATTTAAAGCTTTTTGTTGCCCAGAAACACAAAAAAATCAAAAGGATTTATGAAAAATTAAAAATAAAATTTATTATTATACAACATAAAAGTTTATAGTTTGTTTGTAGTAGTCAAGTGTTTTCAACAAAAGAGCTTACAAGTCGATTCAAAAAAGCAAATGCGCAACATGTTTCTGGACCAGGGAAACATATGTACATATTTCTTCCTTTTTTATCCGCATATTTGGCGTATTTTTGCGTTTTTATTAAAAATAACGGAAACGCAAATGTCCTGTTGAAGATTAGGTTTGTCGGTTCGGTAATGAACTGAATAACAGAGGATTTCTGATCCGCAATTGCGGATTGCAACTGTTATTGTTATTAAAATTAAAATAGCAAACTGTTATTGCGGCTGCGGAAATTTTTTTCTTTTGCGGACTATCCAAAAAATGTTTCCAATAAAACTAACAACCCTATTCAATATCTTCAATTCCCCCCTCAATTTAATATTCCACTCCTTCAATTCCCCCTTTTGTTTGCCTTTTACCTCAATTGAAAATTTTTGTAGTTTATTATTTTTTATTTATTTTTAGTTTTGTTTGTTTAAATAAATATATTTTTAGTTTTTTATAAAATAAATGCTAAAATATTTTTTAAATGACAGAAAATAACGAAAAATTGCATCATTTTGGTAAGCAAATAATAGCAAGTATTTAGGAATTTTGTTTGGATTTTTGAAGGAAAATTTAAAAAAAATAAAGAGTTAAAAAACTAAAGAAACTAATTATTATAAAGATTGTTTTCTAGAGCTTCTGATCGGATGATCAGTATCAAAGTTTTAACGATACTTGATCTGGGTTAGGGCATAAGGCCCGTTTTCGGATTCGATTTGAAAGATCGAATCGGGACTCAAATTTTGGCACGAAAAAGACTTGGACGGCCCGGTTCGATAAAAAGGAGGATCGAATAAATGCTCGAAAGTCGGCCCGATTCGAAAAAATCCAACCCTGATCTGACGGACGGCTCGATGTATTTTAAGCCACTAAGGAATACCTAAAAGAACGGAGGATTTTTCTGTTCAGTTCCCCAAAAAAGTTTTTTAAAATTATTTTCTCTGATCGTTTGTAATTTTTTTCTAAACTGCCATTAATAATTGTGTCTTGAATAGAAAAATAATTTTATCAAAATAAACAAAAATATTAAAAAAATAATTTTATTTAAAGCTCAGTAACTCCTCTCCCACTATTCATCCTTTGTGTTTCCTTCATTTCTTCTTCCTCTTCCTTTTCTTCATCTTCATCTTCCTCAACAACAGGGCTAATAGCTATTTTACCTCCTTTCTTTAATATTCTTTTGGATCTTCCCCCATTTGTTGTTTTTTGAATTTTTGGCATTGTTAAAATATTATTTTCTGTTAATTTACTTTCTTCTTTTATTCGAAGTTGTTTGACATTTTGTTCCGATTTTCTTCTAGGGAATGATTGAATATCTGGAATATTTAGTAATTTTAATAGCTGATCAATGAAAAATAAACTTTCGTTATATTTAAACTTTTAAACAACCGATCAGTTTTATCGGTTCTAAAAATCGATGAACGATTCCGTAGTTCCGAAAAATCCAGATAATATGGGGAGGATATTCTATGGTTTAGGACATTTGTTCAGACTTTTCCGTATATAAATTAACATGGACATAAGTCAAAAATTTCATCACTATACTTGACATGTTTTTATAAGGTTCAATACTAGTAAAGACCTGACTTGAGGGCCGTACGAGAATCTCATCTTAGTCTGATCTGAGTCAATACCAGTGTTTGGAGGCTCGTACCAAAATTCGTACTCGTGTACTAAGTACAAGTACGAGCAAATTGAATAGGCAAGTACTGATGGGACTGGATTCGAATAAGGACCCAAACACTGGTAAATACTGGTTCGGATATCCAGATCCGGTATCCGAACCGAAAAGTTCCGGATATCCGCCTTTTTTCGTATCCGGTATCCGCCAACCTTAGTATGGAGGACAGAATGGGTTATAGGAAACGGATATCCAAAAATTTCATAAGAAATACAACCAACCCCATAGCTAATTAATCAAATCAATTCATATTTTAATGGAACATTTCTAGTCACCTTTCATTTTCTCTCCTTGTTTTTCAGTATTATCTACAATATTTACAACTAAATCTACTGGAGCAGATTTCCTTCTACTACTAACATCTTTACATTTATTTTGTAATTCTTGTTGTTTAATAACTGTTGGGACAGTAAAAGAGCAGTTTGTTGAAGTAGAAAGATCAATCTGGCATTTTGGATTTTCTATGCAAACATTTGTTGGGGAAGACCAACAATAAGGATTTTCTTCCTAAAATTTTGAATTTTTTGAAAGAGAAACAAAAAACAAACAAAATTTCTTTCACAAAATATTAGAGGTGTGGGGTTTTTGGTTGTTGTAGTGGATGATTTGAGGAAAGCAGTTGAAGTTGATGGAATGTTGGAACAAATAAATTCGGCTAGAAAATTTGAAGGAAAATTTGTCTATGAATTTTTAAATCAAAATTTTCTCGTGAAAACTTGATAAGAAATTAATTTTGCAGCACCCTTGAGGGTGGAAAATCATTAATAAATTCGAGTAGTATATCAATTATTAGGGATATCGTTTAGGCAACTCCCTTCTCCTTCCAATTCCCGCTTTCTATAAAATTTTTTCGAAAACCGGAAATCGAAAAGAAATGTTAAAAAACCTCGAAAAATAAAAATTTCGAAATACCCCCCCCCCTCCCCCTCTCCTCTCTCTCTCCTTCTCTCTCTCTCTCCCTCTCTCTCACCTCCTTTGTCCCAATTTAAGAAAGTATGTCTTTAGAGATCGGATAAAGACAAATTCCCGATAAAATCATCTCGGGAAAAATTTAGTTTTACGAGAAGATTTTGGGACAAAGATTCTTGATATATTATTAAAACCTGCCCCTTTCCGACTATTTTTTCAATAAATTTTCTTTTAAAATACCCAGAAAAATCTAAAAATTTTATAAATTAATTTTTGAAACCAGAAAATCTTTTTCAAATTTTTGAGAAATTTTTTGAAAAATTAAAAAAAAAATCTTTTTTTACAAGTATCAGCAGGTGTTTGAGCAGTAGAAGATGATAAAGATATGTTTTCTAATAAGCTAGTTCCCATTCTACATTTTGGACACGAATAAGGGCCATCTCCATTAGTTAAAAGATATTTTTGTAAACACCTAAAAAATTTTTTTGAAAATTTTTTCCTTTAAAAAATTTCACTTTTCATGGAATATATGGGAACAATTAAGTGCTTGTAATGATTCTTCAATCTCTCCGTAACGCTGACCACAAAAATTACAAAAAAGCTCCATTTGTTGTATCAAATGTCTTTGCTGTCTATTCGATTCTGTTGAATTTTCTTCGTCAGATAATTGGCTTAAATTTTTTTATTTTAAATATATATGTAGAACATTCGAACCCTACTATAAAATACACCATTAGGGCTGGAAATTTTTATCGTATAAGGTGTATCTTAAATTCGGGGTATACATAGTTAGGTCAACTCTAGAATTGTTGGATCCTAGGAAATCTCCTCATATTCAAATTCAATATCCGAATCGATATTTAAAAAATAACTTAAATTGATGGTCTATCTTATAGAAAGGTTCGATATAATTCAAAATTAAATATAAATATTATTTTTAACCTGTAGAGATCGTAAAGGCGAGAATGGCATTCCATCATTGCATGCTTAATAAAAAATGAATTTTTTTATTTTATTTTCCAGAAAAAAGTTTCACCTTCTAAAACTACTAAAAATGAAATGATATACGAATGATATAAACGGAAAGTTGCAGAGATAAGTGCGGACAATTAATAATTTGATAAAACACTGGCTAACACCTTACTTAAAGGAAATCTTTAAAAGGAAATTAATAATATTTAAATCCCCCCTCACTTTAGATCCAATTAAAGTTGCCAATTCCAAACATTTTCTATTTAATTGTATAGCTTGACATTCACATCTACCAGCATAATGAACACCTTTATTCTCACTAGCAGAACGTGCCATGCTTGCTAATACAATTATTTGGCCAGAGCGGTCGTTTATTTTTCTTAGAAGGCGGAATGCCTGTTCATACCTTGCCCAACTTTTCTTAAAAAAATTTTTTTTGAAAAATTTTGAAAACTTTTAATGCTTATAGATTGTCCTCTATGCTGCATACGCTCTTTAAGACCATCAAGATTTATTATTACAAAGGTTTTAGTCACCAAACTGAGAGAAAATACATACATCCTAAGGGACTCCTAACCTATCTACTAAACGTCGTTATATAGAGGGGTATCTATTAGAGAGCGTTTGTTAAATAGAGGTTCTTCCTTCTATTCTAAACACTTACAGTAACGGTTTCTCTAGCTTCAGTCTCTCCAATTTCGCAAAATATATCTGCTAAACTAGCTAGAGCACGTGCAAATGTAGGCTTATTACCAACTTGTTTGGCAAGGTGAATTGATTCTTCACAGACTTGTCGAGCTTCTAAATTAAAATTAGAATTTCTTAATTTAATTTTCAAGTGTTATTTTTTAAGATGCTGAACCAATGTAATTTATTAACTTTGCTTGAGGGGACTAACAATTCCCTTGAATTTCTAATAAATTCCAATGAGCCACATTCTTCTGTGGGCAATCAAGGCTTTATCGAAATTGGTATTTGTAACCCAAAATCCCCTCAATATCCGCACTCCAATAATATTAACTATTTATTAAATACCTGAAAGACGTCCTTTCAGCCTTAGAATAACAGACAATTGATAAAGTATGGCAGATCTGTATTTTGCATGGACATGATTAGCTTCTATCCCATGCATTATTCCCAAAGCATTTTGAAGAAAAATTAAAGCTTTGTTCAAATCCCTTTAAAATATTTTTCAAAAAATTTCAGAACATTTTTGCTCCAACCTTAACAAAGTAAACAAAGCCCCCAATCCCAGACTTATTTGCAATTCCAACAATTTGTCACCCGTCTCTATTGCAATTTTCATTGACAATTCAAAATGTTCTAGGCTTTGTTGTAGACCGGAAATGCCCATTCTAGCCATTGCTATGACTTGAAAAAAAAAATATTTTTTTAAATTTTTTTAATCCTACATTAAATGAGAATTTCTAAGAATTTCGCAGTCCGGCTAATTTGAAATTTTGGAATCTTTTATCTTAGGATTTTTTCGATATATCTAATCGGTTTATCTATCGAGCCTTCCCACTGGTCTAAAACCTTATTTTATACAAAAAGTACACATGGCGATCAAAATATGGCGTTCAAATGTCCTATACACAAGAACAAACTTTTTGACTACTGTAATTTTTTATTTTTTTTGTTCGGTGAGTAAAACAGGGAATGATTAAGATTTATTTATCTACCTAAATGTGCATATCCCGGACTTCTTCTATCAATTCCTGGAAGTGCCAAACTCTGTTCTGCAAAGTCTATAGCCTTCTCATATTCTGCCAGTCTTTCATTTGCCCTAGCCAAATTAAGCAAAGCTTCAGAACGCATTAAATCATCATTTTGATTGTTTGCTAATTCTACTTGTTCTTTTGCCTTTTTGAAATTATTTTAAAAAAAATAAATTTTTAATTTTAACTGCTTGTAACATTTGGTCATAATCTCCAGAATCACAGTATGCTTGGACTATATATCCGCTAGTCAAAAATTTGTCTTCTGCTGTTCTGAAAGAATGAAATTTTTTTAATCTTTTACTACAATCATAGAGAATATTTTGGGATTTTATTTTATAAAGTTGGTCCCTGGCCACAATCCACGACCTAGATTTCCGAATAGTTCATTCCTTAAGAGTCTATTCCCCCGTTCCCTTGAAAAATTCTCCCCAAGGATCGGGGATTAACCCTATTTTAAAGATATTTAATAAAAGTTAAGTTTGTGTTCCCCCTCTTTTATTTTTTCAGAAATTCCCCTCAATCTTCCCTTCATATTTTCAATCTTAAAAGGATTTCATTTGTCGTATAAAAATTTGGGATGGATATACCTTCAAGCACAACCAGGGCTGCACGCAATTGAAAAAAATTTTCCTCAGACGCAATCTGCAATCCGCAACTCGCAATTTTTATTTTAAAATCCGTAAACGTAATCCAAAAAAGCGCAATTTCACGTAATCCGCAATTGCGTTCAGCCCTGATCCTGACCATTATTGTTTCCAATTTATTTATATAAATTTGTAACGGATTGTATAAAATTAGAATTTTATTTTTTAATTTTACTTTAATTTTCTTCTAGCCGCCCTCCAATGCCTAATTGCTTGTTGAGGGTTTTGTTGTTGATATAATTTAATTCCCATTCTCATTTGGCTTCTAGCTCGCCTAGCCCGAATATTCAGCGCATTACCCATCCGTTTTAAAATTAACTGGTGTCGATGGTTTTTGCGGCGAGGACGTTTGTGAAGACGTTCTGCTGCAGTTGCTGTTGTTGGTAATTTTCGAACCCTGGCCAATTTTGCCATTCCCGCCGGGGCTTTAAAAAGAGATTTTTTAAGAAATAGAGAGGTTAAATAAATTATTTAGAATCCCATGTTTAGGTTTTTTATTGACTAATTAATTAATTTCAACCTCCCTTTGGAGCGGATAATTACGGGTAATTTAACAAGGGAGTGTAATTAATCATGTTTTCAAAGAGAATGTGAGGGATGTGAGGGAGGATAGGAAGCAGAGGTGGGCCGGAACAGTCAGAGATAGGTCGGAAATCGGAATTCCGACCTATCTCTGGTAGGAAAGTAGTTATTTATTTTAATAGAATTTGAAGGAAGGCTTGTTAGTTATTGCTTTCGCTAATGTGGGCAATTAATCGGGGAAATACGGAAATAATTATAAATATATAATTAATTTCTTTACTTTACTAAATTTAATAAAAAAATTTCATGGAAGTATCGTAAAAATCCGAGAGTTGAGAATATTTTAAAAATTATATGAAATGTGTTTATAAAGTTGAATTATTTTTTTTAATTTTCTCAAGATTTAAACAAAAAATATATATTACCTTTTCAATTGAATGTGCCAAGTATTTTTTTGCCAAAAATATACGGCACACAAAAACGGCAAAATTAACAAGGATGAGCCAAAGTTGAAACGAAAATGATGAGAAAATTGAAGAAAAAAAAATTTTTTAGTAAAAGGATATGTAAAAAGGGAGAAAAGAACGGAGGGAGAAGGATTTTTGTTTGAAAGGGAAAGGGAGGAGGGAGGATAGAATTTGACACCGCCTGTCCCCCTAAATTGTGAAAGAAGAAACAGCAGTCAATGAGCTTGGCAATCTAGTAGTTGTCCTACCTCAACCCCTCCTCCTCTTCTTTTATTTTCTTCTTCCTTTTCCCATTAACAATTTCTTCAGGATAAGGGTCATTTAGGCGCTAAAGCGTTAGGACGTCTTCAAGCATATCTCAGTCTAGAAAAATCTTAGAACCTTCAAATTTTGTTCAGATATGTTTTTTATAAGATCGCCTAACTCTCTCATAAATTTCAGGATTTTAGGTTCAAAAGACCGGAAGTTATGGTCAAAAATTCTAACAAAATTCAACATTTTCAATAATTTTTAATTACTTAGTCATAATCCCTTAATTATAAAATTGAAAATTCTGATAAATTTACAATAGCTAGATAACCCTCAATTTTATCTTTACAAAATTTAACAGATCCAGGTTCTCATCAAACAATTATTCAAGATTACGCCCTCACGTCCCTGCGCCCTTCTGTCCCCCTCACTTCCTTCTCCACCCTCACAAAGCTTTAATGCTTTTCCCTCATTTTGCCACTTTACAGCTTTGTGTAAGTCTCTATATTGATTTGCCGGATGAGGGAAATAAGCTCTAATGGTCTTCCTTTTCTCTTTTAACTTTTCTTTTACAAACTTTATTATCCTAAAGGATAAAACATTTTTGCAAGATGACACAAAATAAAGAAGTAAAATCAGGAGAAGAATGAAAAGGAAATTTGACAAATGTAGTACATATTAAAAGGGAAAGGGTTAAATAAAAATTTGGAAATAAAATGAGAGAAATTTATGAAATTTTATAAGGAAAAAAATTAAAATTATTTACTATAGATTGAGATTTTTGAAAAGCCTGGGCCTGTTCCTGGGTTCTGGGTTTGATTTATTAACCTGGCCGGATCCTGGGCCTGTAGTCAGTCAAAAATCCAGGCCCAGAAAACCCCAGGAATGTCGAAAAAGGCTTAGGCCTGGACTCAGGGTACAGAAAAACCCCAGGCCTTGGTCCAGAAGCATCTCATCTCTAGTATTTACCTTGGTTCCATTTATCTCAACCTGTGCTTTCTCGACTCAACAGAGATAGATTGAAATAATAATTACCCACCAACAAATACCCTAAAACATGTTCAAATTTCAAACCTCGTATAATTACCCCCCCCCCCCCTCAATTAATTTCTCTTCAGCGGAAGGTCGAAACAACTACTCAGGGTAGTTATTAAAGGATATATGATAGCTAAATTTTAGCGGCGACTATCACAGCTACCGTTCATTTTAATGATTTGTTAAGTGAAAAATTAGTGTAAAAATAAATAAAAATTTAATTTACTAAATTAAAAATATTTTTATAATTATTTTGAAATTTACATAAAATAAATTGAGACGATAAATTGGAGATTTAATTATTTTGCGGTATTTCCTTTAAATTTTAAATAATTAATTGGGTAATATTTAAATTTAACTTTTATTAAATTTTAAAATTAATTTAAAATTAAAATTTAAAATTTTATAATCGATTTGAAAAATCGAAGATACAAATTATTAAACAATTTTTCATAAACGTGAGACAATAATTAGACAAAGAAAGTAAAAAGGACAGTGGAAGGGATCTTTTTTGGACTGTCTATTGTTAGACTATTCTATTGACAGTCACTATGAGAGGGAGGTAAGAGATCCTTTATCCTATACATCTCCTCTCCGAATGCCGTTTCAAAATTTAAAAAAGGCGTGCGTCTTCGATGGGCATGTCTAACTTATTCATGTCTGCTTTAATTAATATAAAAGCCGATAGAAAATAAGGGGAAATCATTCAAAAGTTTTTTTTTCAATTAAAAGTTTCCAAAAGAAAAATTTTCTTAATTTCACAACAAAAAATGGCAAAATTCTTTTTGGTTTTTCTCTTATTTGTTTTTATTTTTATTAATTCTTCTTATTGTAATGGCCCCTATGAAGGCCCTTGGAAAATTGATAACACGGAAGAAAAACGAAAAATTAGAGAGAAGAAGGAAAAAGAAGACAAAAAATGGGCTGAAAGTTTGTTTAATAAAATAAATGATAAACTTAAATATCTTGGCTAAAGGCCTTGCTTGAGGGTTTTAAATAGTTTAAAGAGTTAAAATATTTTTAGACTCAAACAATTTTTTGTTTCAAAACTTTTAATAGTCGGTAAATTAGGGGTAAGCAAGATCGTATTTGCTGGATAGCGCACCCGAAATTAACCTTTAGAAAAGTTTGCTTGAGTAAATACCGCAGGAATAACTCAACAAAATCCCGCAAATAGAAAAAATTGAGGAATTGTGGGAGAGGTATCCCGCAAAACCTTTAAGCGTGGGGTCCCGTCCCTGCGCCGATCTAAACATGGGGTTTCACGAGGTCTAAGTCCTCGCCCATCTTTCAATCTAGGTTTCGGATTGAACGGCCTCAGATCTCAAATTATTTAAATTCTAAATATGAATAAAAATAATTTTTCTTTATTAAACTCGAAAAATTAAATATGTATTTTAACAAAAAACAAAAATTTTTGTTACTAAATGTTTTTCATTCTACTTATATAATATTTTTCGTATAATATTAATTTTTTAAAATTAATAAATTTTTATTTAAGAAATTTCAAAAGCAAACGTAAAAGGAAAAACTCGACACGACTACGATTTCATTCAAAACTAAGATAAACAATCATGGATTTTGATGAAGAAAAAAAGAGATGTAAATATTTTATTTTCAAATTTAAAAGAAAAAATATTTTTTTCAATGCATTTCTCTTATATTGTAAAATCTTTCTAAAAGTTTCAAGTAAAACACTGTTTAACACCGCTTTAAAAAATTTTTTTTACTTTTATTTTAAATTAGTGTATCTCAAAATATTTGGGTTTTTGTCTAGTTTATCAGACCAGTGAAACTACTTTATAAGTCCAATACTTCATATTTGTTAATTCTTTTTATTAATTCTAATTTTTGAAAAAATAAAAAATACTGCCAATTTACTATAGAAATTAAATATTTAAAAAATTAAAAAAATTTGTACAAATTTGTAAAATTAAAAAAAATTTGTAATTTCTATAGTAAATTGGCAGTATTTTTTATTTTTTCAAAAATTAGAATTAATAAAAAGAATGTTTGATGTAAATTCCTTCCTTTAAAGGATGTTTTTACTCCGTCCTGTCTACATTTAAACCTGACTTTAAAACATTAAGGCATAGTCTAATTTATTTTAATTTTAAACTATTAAAAACAATTATAAATTTCAATAATTTTAGTAAATACAATTTATTTGATATTCTTGAAACATTTAAACTATTAAAAAAAATTTTTTTATAATAAATTAAATTAAGATATTAAAATTGATTAAATTTTTCCAAGTAAATTCATTGAAATAATAACATAAAAAGTACCCAAAAAATCTTCCGTTATCATAAAATAATAAAAAAAAATATGAACACATTAAATATTATGGTTTTATTTCAAAATAAATATTGAGAAGAATTAATGTCAAAACCACAAACTTTCGATACTATAGTTATTGGCGCAGGAATTATAGGCAGTGGATGTGCTTATAAAATTGCAAAAAGTGGACAAAAAACGTTGCTTTTAGAACAAGTTTATTTGGATTTTAAGAAAAAATTTTCTTTTAATTTTCCAAAGTTTTCTCTCGGCCATGCCCACGGTTCCTCTCATGGAGCTTCTCGAATAATTCGCTGTACTCATGGAGAGCCCCATATCCTTCCATTTGCTTTGGATGCTTTTAAGGAATGGGAGGAATTGGAAAAAATTGATAGAAATGCTGGGAAGGCTTTAATTATGTGAGGAAATTTAATTAAAAATAAAATGAAAATAAGAAAATCTTACCGAAAGACAATTCACCGAATTTTTTAAATTAATTTTTCTTTTACGAAATAAACTAACATTCTTGACTATTGACATAAATGTCTCTTTAATGCATCTACAAAATAGTAAATAATTAAAATCAAACAAATATCTCATAGATATGCTTTTGTGGAAGAAAAAACTATTAATTCGGTGAATTTGTCGTAGAAATTATTTTCGGTGAAATACCCCAATTTTTCTTTAAATTTCTTTCAAAATTTAAAAGAAAAATTCTCTCTAATCAGAAAAAATGGAGTGTTAACAATAGACTGTGATTGGAAAAGGACTTTAGAAAAATCAGATATTCTTCGATCTTTTAATGTCCCTCACGAAATACTTTATGGAGGTTCTATTATACAACGACGTTTTCCTCAATTTGTAAATTTTGATAAAAATTATTCGGCAATTTATGAACCTGGAGGGGGTGCTTTATTAGCTAATAATTGTTTAGAAGCTGTGCAGGTGAATTTAATGTTTATTAAATAAATTGGGCTACTTAATGTTCTTGCCTGATTTTTAATTTTGAGTATACTTGAGTTGATTTTCGGTGAAATGCCCCTTACATGATAAAAGGGTTTTTCAGAAATTTTGCTCCTTTAGGGTATCACAATGATGTTCTGATTTTAGAAGCCGATTTCACGAACTTTAAAATTATTTTGGAAAGATCAGAAACCGGAGGAATATTTTTAGAACTCCTTTTTAGCTACCAAATATTCGTTTCCATTTTTGCCCTCCCTTGTAAATTTAGTTGAAATTAATTATTAATCTCTTATCTATTTTTAGCATAACCTTCTTTTCAGAAATTCTAATTTAGAGACAATTCCAAGCCTTAGGATCTTTAGCTACTCTAAAGGATAACGAAAAGGTTTTGTCTATTGATTCGATTCCACAAAAAGAAGATGGATTTTCGTTGCTAGAGGTTGCGACGAATAAAGGTCAGTCTCACAAATAACGGTCAGTCTCTCTCACTCAAGACAAGTATCTGTATGAACAAAAAGTCGAAGTTATATTAAAAGTTATATTATATTAAAGTTTTATTAAACAAAAATTAAGTTACGCCTCTATTTAACGACCCTCTTATAATAACGTATTATATAACGTATTAAATTATTTAAAGCAATATTTTTTAATATTTTATATAAAGATAGGATAGCCCACGTTACAATAATTCAAAAAAATTTTTTTAATTTAAAAAGGTACTTGTTATTATGCAAATAACGTAGTTGTAGCAACAGGTGGATGGCTTCCCAATTTATTACCAAATATTCCAGTATTCCCCCATCGTGTTGGTGTTTGTTTTTGGAAGGTTTTAAGCAGGCCGGAATTATTTAAACCAGAAAATGGGACTGCCCCAAGTTTTGTTATTATAGAAGAAAATGGGCAAATATTTTATTCTTTACCTTGTATTGACTATCCTAATGCTATTAAAGTAAATCTTGAATTTTTTTTGAATTTTTAGCATGATGTTTTCTTTGATTTCCCTTGGGGTTCAGACAATTCATTAATAAATTTTTCGAGAATTTCTCAGTAGAAAGATCCATAAAGTCTTGGCTTGTTAATTATCTCAGAACACGTTCCCATAACGGCGTCAGTCTCAAACATATAAACTTTTATTACTTGAATTCAGCGTTTTGTAGTTTTTTAGAAGAACTTACAAGGGTTTTTAGAAAAACGGGATTTTGCCGATCACTATTCATAAAAAGTAGTCTCTTTAACATCTTTGCATAGATCAGGCTATAACTTATTTATTTTACTAACAAATCTCGTTGATTAAAATATTTCTAATTTATCGCCTATTAGGCTTCCGATTTAAAAAATCTTGAGAAATTTTAAATTTATTTTTAGTTTTTAACTTCAAAAATCACCGAAATTTTTTTAATTTTTTAAATTAAAGTTAGCTCTTCATGGGTGGGATTTACCCATTACCACAATGGATGACCACGTCTTTGGAGATAAAACAAAAATTTCCGATTGGACAGAGATTAGTCAATATATTTCCAAACACTTTCCAGATTTGGATTCTTCTTCTCCAATGCTTAAATATGCTTGTGTTTATAATGTAATTGTCCAAAAAAAATTTTTAGACAAATTTTCGATTTAAGTTAACCGAAGACGAAAATTTTATTGTTGACAGACACCCACAAATTCCAAATTTATTTATTGCTGGAGGCTTTTCCGGCACTGGATTTAAACATGCTTTAACTATCGGAAAGATTATTAGTAACTGGATTAATGGCAAAAATGTGGATTTTGATATGGAAAAGTTTAAAATTGATAGAAAAACTAATGTTTTGATGAAAGCTAGAATTTAGAAATTTTTTGAAAAGGGTTTTTAGGAAATTATTTTTGGAGGCTTACTTACCATTACAAATCGTACAATGGCACTTTTATAAATTATTTTCAAAAATGTTAAATCCTCAACTCGCTCACATATTTTTTTTAATATAAAGGATTTCACGATTCAAAATTCCAGCCCCATAATGCTTTTTTGGCCAGATCCATATCATTCCATTCGTCTGGATATCCCCACTCCCTGGAAAAATTCTCTCCAACGGGTCGAGTATCAATTCTAATTTTTATTATCGGATCAAAAATATCTCTCACATGCTTAAAATAATATTTCTCAAATATTCCTTTTTTTCTGAGTTTTACTTAAAACTAGTTACTTAATTGGGCATTTTTATCTAGGGAATTTATTTTTTAATATTTTTATTGTAAAATTATTTTTTGTTTTTTTTTAATAGAAAAATAATTTTTAATAAAAAATTTTTTGTTTAATAAAAATAAATAAAATTACCACATCTTTTTATTACTTTTCTTTTTCTATTTTTTACCCCCCGCAATTTTATTTCACCAAAAAATGGACGTAAATTGAACTAGACATTATAGCCACAATTCCCCAATGCTTAATTCTCTTTGAAAAAACATTTAAAAAATAAAAGGGGAGAGGACAAAATATTTTTTGAAATTTGGAGAATTTATATATTTTTTGTTTGTTGTTAAAAATTTTTTTGAAAAATTAAAAAAAAATTTTTCTCCCTTTAAAAAAAAATTTTCTCCCTTTAAAAAATATTTTTTTCTCCCTTTTTCCGTTTAAAAATGATTAATTTTGACATGTGAGTCCTTTTTATTCTGATTTTAATAAATTAAATTAAAGTATTCCCTCAACTAGCCAACTAAGTCAATTAGAAGTGCCATGCACTAGTTCTTCACTTCGAGTGCCAGACAGACCCATTATTGAAATAAGTAGACGAGGGAGATGCTTTCAATTCTTGTTTTATGTAAGTTTAGTTAAATGATTTTTTATTTTGTTTTAAAATATTTTTGTGTTAACCTTTAAAGAACTTGAGGCAGCCTAGGGTTGATTTGACAGTCAATTTTCCCTAAAAACTCAAAATAGGTTCTTGGCCAAAACCTGTTTAAGACTAGTCGCTCAATTGTCGATTTTTAAAAATTTTCTGAATTTCCTTCATTTTTCCCCTCTTTATAAAGGAGTAAATTCCTTCTTTTCCCTCTCTGGGTGAAAAGAATTTCCCTCTCTAATTTTTTTAATTTTTTATTACCATTAACGCAGAAATAATTGCTTCATTTTGAAGTATCAGATCAAATAAATTTTTAATTCAGCCCCTTATCAACATGAGATGTACAGAACAATCTATTTGGGCTATAAGCACTTTATGCGGAATTTTCGTTCTGTGTGCACAGACAGCACCTATCTTCTTGGTTTTTAAAAATTTTTAGAAATTTAAAATTTTTTTTTAATAAATTTCAAGCTCGATTGGGTTCATATCAGAGAACCACGGCCGTTAAATATTCCGCCCCAAGGAGAGCCTCCAACATTGAGTAGCGATGACAAGGGCCCTTTGGTAGTTAAAAAACTTTAAAATCTTTCAAAAAAATTTCTAAAAAAAATAAAAAAATTTCAAAATTTTTTTGGTTTCGGGAAATTTTTTTAAAAAATTTCAAAAAAAATTTTCTAAAAAAATTTCGGAAAAAATTTTTTCAAAAATTTCAAAAAAAAATTTCAAAATTTCTCTAAAAATTTTTCCCCTAATAGGAAATTCCATTTGAATATAATGCTGGTTATTTTGGAATGTGTAGAAGATGGATAGCAACAAATCAAAGTTTAAATAATGGAAATAATCCTATAGAAAATTTGCCTCCACTAAAAGAATTGGAGAAAATTATGCCTTCTTTAGCTCCTGATACTTGTGTTTGGAATTCGGCTTATTCTGGTGAAGATCTCAGTGAATTTAGTTTTGCTACTAGTGCAATTTTGGGTGAGTTGATAAAATACAGTCGAATCTCGGTTTTGAATATTTCATGGTGTTGAAGATATCGTAAGACCAAGCCCGACTTGTTATGTTTTTCATGGCCTTAGAACCTATCCCAGAAGCACCGTTTCAAAGCAGGCTCCCGGAACTGAAGAACTGGAACTGAAAAAATTTTAGAGCCGACAGCAACCGAAATTTAGTGATAATTTTGAGATTAAAGGAGTTGATTAGAGCAGTCAAAGGTATCGAAACTAAGGTTGTCGGATAGTAGGAATTCTTCGGATATCCAGATCCTGTATCCAAACCGAAAATTTCCGGATATCCGGACTTTCGGACCCGGATCCGACACGATTTCCAGATTCGATTCTAGCGAATCAACCTTAATTGGAACTATAAATTTGCCTAATAAAATTGCCTGACTGAACTGTTCTTACTAATTTCCTATTCCTTCCTCCATAAATATTTATCCTCTTTCTTATTTTTAATTTAGTCCGCCTTTTAATCCCAACAATTATGCATTGTTCTGGTGCTTTATTAACAGCTTTTGCTTTATTATTTTCATTTCTTGGGCATTTTGGGCATAATTGGAAAACTATATGTTCAGCAATTTTGTATATTTGTGGAGGTTTAATCGTTCTAATTGGGGTTTTACAAGTTATTTGTATTGTGGACGATGAAATGGCACCTAGAATGAAGCCAAATGCTGCTGGTGAACCTTCTGTCTTTACTTTTAGATATGGCTAGTCTTTTAAGATTTTTTTTTTGAATTTTTTAATTTTTTGAAGGTTTTTCTTTTATGGCTGCAGCGCTCAGTTTTCTACCAGTGCAACTTTGTGTTTGGCTTGAAGTGGGAATTTAAAAAATTAAAATAGTTCAAAGTTGAGAAGTAGATTAGGATTTGGATTCGGAAAGAGTCGGGAATCTAATTTTAATAACGAATCCGGAGATTTCACAGAACACAACAACGCTGATTAGATAACGGTTACCGAACTTGTTTATGTATCAGTGATCTAGCTAGAGATAGGCCTAGGTCTGGACCAGCGTTTGGCAATAAATCGAACCTAGGAACAGGCCCAGGCTTTTGAGAAATACCGATCTATAGTCTAGCCGACATGAAAATTAAATTCCCAGATTTGGAAATTGGGAATTCCCAACCCAAAAAAACGCCGAGAATTTCTGATTTTAACAAATCGTGACGGAGAACCCTAATGCTATTATTTATATTCTCTGAAGTTAAGTAAAGTCATTTTAAATAAATCTTCAATGAACTCGCTAAAAGGAATCTTAATAATTTAAAGGTAACCGCCTTCTTTTTACGGCATCAAACACCCACCGACAAAAGTCGTGTTGTACCGGGACTACATGAATTACGTAACAAATTTTAACTTAAAAATAAAAGCAAAAAAATTTTTTCTTCTAAAGTCAATCAAGTTACAATAATTAGAACGAGAACCCATCGTTTAGGAAGGCTTGGAGGCTTTGCCCTCCAAGGTAGTAATAATGGGGGAGGAAGTAGTGGAAGGTTTGCAAATAGAAGACGGTCATCTAGAGCATCAAAAGATTTAAGTGGAATGATGTTAAGTGGTGGTGGTGGTGGTGGGGGGTTAAATGGAGGAGAACCTGTTGTTCAAAGAGTTTTTTCTTTTCAACATCTTTTTGTTTAAAATTAGAAAAAAATCTTTAATTTTTGAATAAAAGAGAAATTTTTAAAAATTTTAAAAAAATATCTAAATTAAAATTTTATTAATTTTAATTAAAACTAGTTGAAAATCAGTCTCCAGTAAAAATAAATTAAGCGAAAAAAAAGTACTTGGTTTTAAAGAGATTTTCATGTCTTAACAAAAATTTTTTTGGAAATTAATTTTAATTAGACCAAGTACTTTTTAAATAAATTGAAAATTTTTTTTATTTTCAAAATTTGTTAAAGCTTAGGAAAAAATAGGAATTAGTCAATTTCTTTCCCTAAAATCCGCAAACTTTATATTAAAATTATTCCCTCATAAAAAATCCCATTCCATAGAAAATCGTTAATAATTGTCAAAATACAGGGAACGGAAAACGAAACTTTACTAAAAACGGAAACAACCCTCTCAAAATTAATTATGCAATAAAGAAAAATTTGCGGACAAAGTTTGCGGATTTTGGGAAAATAACAAAAATTAAATATAATTTCTAAAAAGTCTGGGAGAATTTAAAGGAATGTTACAAAAATTAAATTTTAGTCAAAAATATTTTCAAAACCTTTTCATTTGTTTGGAAGACGACCAAGGAGTACATTCAACAGAGTGAAGTCTTTCATAGGCAATTTTAATTCCACTTGCATCAGAAATTCCATTAATAGCAGTAACATAGGGAATTCTTTTGCCTGTCTTCTTTTCCACTTTGCATTTTTCATGAAGATTGAGCTTTAAAAAATAAATTAATTTTTAATCATTCTTTGGTAAATTTAAGTATTTGGAAATTTTAGTTTGGAAGACGTCCTCTTTTCTACTTTGAATTTTCATTATTTTCCCAAAATCCGCAAAATTTGTCCGCAAAATTCTATGTCTAATTAATCTTAAATTTTTTTTAGTTCTTTTTATTAACTTTCCTTTGGACTTTTTGCGGACATTTTACTCTTTTTCCTCGTTTTTACGCAAAAAAAATAATTTTTTATAAGTTAGTTGAGTGAAAAAATAAAATTAGAAGAGTAAAAGAAAAAGCCGCAAAACCTCCACCCTCCCTCTAATTCTTCCCTTTTTATTTAAAAATAATTTTAAAAATCTATCTTACATGTTTTCCAATTCTAAAGTGTTCCCAAATACTAAATTTTTTAACATTTGCTAAATTTGCAAGAACTCCAGTATAAAGAACATCCTCAATTGGAAAAGCGTGAACATTCTCTGTAAGATTCATTATTGCTTGAACTGCTTTTGATGTAAGTAAATATGTTGGGCCGTTGGTATAATGTGGAAATATTGGATGGGGAAAGTCTATGGGAGAGACATACCTTTAAAAAATAAAAAAATATTTTAAGGTTGAAAGAAAAAGATTAAAATTTACAGACAACATAAGGAGAGCCCTATCAAAGGACAGAATTTTATGGGGGCCCAAAACCAAGTGAATCGGGTTTCAAGACTTAAAATGAAAAATTCCCTGAATTTTGAACTTTTATGAAGGAAAAATTGCCTAATACTGAGGAAATTCTAAAAGAACCCAATAAAAAGATTATACCATCTATGATTTGCATTACGAATTGGAGACGATCTTTTAATCATTCCACCAAAAACAGCAGCAGGGTAGTTAGACACTCTGTCACCAAAATCATTGTCTATCCACCAAAAAAGTCTGTCAAAGTCAACAATTGTGTCATCATCTGTTTTTAGAATATATTGAGCAGTCGAACAGAAAATTTGTTGCCATTGGAGAGCTACATAAATCTAAAATAAAATTTTAGTTGACTTTAAAGGCTTAAGGAAATTTGCGAAATAACACCTAGAAGGATGCTAAATGTACTTTAAAAAAAATGTACTTTTTTTTAATATGTACTTTTCCGTTATACCTCCCCCTTCTTGCGGACTTTTTTTTGCGTTCTCTAATTGAACATGTTTCAGAAAAATTGAGTGAAATTAAGGGAGGAAGGAGACTGACCATTCTTTACATAAGGCAGTCCGCAAAAAAAGTCCGCAAGAAGGGGTAGGTATAACGGAAAAGTGCCACCTTTTTTCTCTAAAAATGGTTAGTGACGCCTAAGTCGTTTAATTACTCCCTAGAAAATCATAAAGAAGCAAACCTTCAAATACAAATTTCTGTAAGAATCGTCAATATCATAAACAACCAAATCGTCATATTTGATCAATTCCTCTTGCATCAATTCAAATACTTTTTGTTCTTGCGGCCATCCAACAATAAATTTCAACACAATACTAAAAACAAGTTCAACTCCATAAAAATTCAATTAAAAAATACCTCCTCTCTGCCTGAAAAACAAAATAAAAATTTTTCAAAAAAAAATTTCCAAACCAAATTCGCTCCCCAAGAATTTCTAATCATATGCCGTGTATAAAATCCATCAGCTCTGCTCGGAACAAAAACAAACATTTTCGTCTTTAAAGGGCATATTCCATTTGGTGTTGGCAATATAATTGTGTAATTAATTTTTAAATTTTTAAAAGAAATGAAGAGATTGTCTGTTGGAAAAGGAAATTCTTCATAAGCAATTACACCAAAATTTTCAGTTATTGGTTCTGCATCAATGTCAATTGTTTCATAATCCTTTTGGTCAATTTCCAATTTTTCTTCTTTTTGTTTCAAGTCAGTCTTTTCGGGTGTTAAAGCTTTAAAAATAAAAAAATTTTCTTTAAAAAAATTCTTTAAAAATACCTTTAGAATGTGAGATTTCAATGTTTAAAAGCATCAAAAATAAAATTAGAACAAACAAATTCATCTTCTTTTAAAGGACAAAATAATGAAAATATAAGTTCTAATCCTAAAACAAAATTGAAAAATATTCCAAATTAAATCAAGCAGATATTTTCGAATGAGGGAAAGGAGTACAATTTTACAGAATTGAAATTAGAGTTTAACTGATTCGAGTTCCTAGTGATCAAATAAAGTTAGAAAAAACTCTTCAAAGTTAGGAATAAAAAAAACAAAAATGTTTAAAATACATATTTATTGGGCAGTATATTTTAGAGGCAACAATTCTCAACAAATTTTGAGAAAAAAACAACAACAACAAATAGAATAACTTAATTTTTTAAAACAATTTTATTTAAAATCCAATTAAGCCTCTGCCCAAGTTCCTGAAGTCACCATTGCCACTCTCTCACTAAAATTAAAAATTTTAATTATAAATAAAATTTAGTAGAACATAAATAAAATATTGATCATTCCTATCCTGAAATCGTGGGCAAAAAAATCGTGGGAGGTAGTAAATTAATTCCATACTCAAAAATATAAAAAGGAAATGAAAAGGGGGTAGGTCAAAAATTCATACACAAAAGCATTTTACCTTGCAGAAAGCATGCCACGGCTCTTAGCATATCGATTCATTAAGAGATCCAACTTAGTTTTGACTTCTAAAAAATATTAATTTATGTATTAAGTATAGTCGAATAAAAAAACCTTCGGAAAAACGCAACCAATAGTCCAGTGCCGAATCGGCAACCAAAACAACGGTTACCGAATTCTCGAATAAAGCCTTAAGTCGATCTTTCTTGATGATAAAAGCCGGCTTGGTCTAAAAATTCAAAGATGATAAATTTTAACCTTTATTATAAAGTTGAAAAAAGTTTAGAATCAGAATCCAAAAATCGTCCCGAGATATTTCCATATCTAGTGTTTCGGTATTTATTCACATATTTAAAATCGAAAAATTCATGTCGAAATAATTTCTAATCAATTGTACCTTACGCAGGACCCAAGGTATAAATATTGGAAAAAACGTTTTACTTTAAATTTGACAAACCTCCTCGCCGAACTGCCACCTAACATCCTTAATGACCTAAAAGATAACTGATAATTTAGTTTATGATTCATCAAAACCTGTCCAATCCCCTCCGAGAACTCCGCATTCCATTCGAACCCCATAAAGATCACTTAAAAACAAATTTTAAATTTTAGCTTAAACAAAATAAACCATCAAATCCCTTGCAGAAAAAATTTAATTGAGTTTCGGTCAAACTGTCCTCCTTCCCATCCAAGCTTTGCAAAGAGCCCATGGCTTTATTGAAGCGATTCTTGATGGTTGTCTTTGTCTTAAATAAAAAAATTAATTATTTTAAAATGACCATTGAATAACAAAAACAAACAAATATAATATTGACTATCCAATTTCCTTGAATTTTGAGAACAAAAATGTCAAAATATTTCGATACTCTAATAATACTCCATTTAATACTAAGAGGGAAGAATTTAAGTATTTCTACTAATAATTCTAAGGGCAATTTCTTTTCAATATCCATTGTGAAAAGTTTTTCACAATGGATCCCAAAAATTGTGGCTCATAGCCATTGAGATTAAAAGCAAAAATTATAGGGTTTCTTGTTTCTAAAAAAGATTAAATTAGAAAAAAATGAAAATCTGCATAAACTAAATAAAACGAGATAAATCAAAATAATATGGAAAATTTTATATAAACCCCTAAGCAAATATGGTACAATCTATAGAATTCAAGAATAACTCATTGAAAATATTCGGGAATGCGGGAGGATACATTTCGAATGCAATGTCTATGAATGAGCTTAAATAAAAATAAAAATTCTAAAAAGGTTGACTAGTTAAGAAAGAGAAATCTCATCACGTTGTAGAAGGTGTTCTAATTAGGGAAAAATAAGGAACAAAAATCAATACATTTTGAATAAATAAACAAAAGTACCACACTTTGAATAATGAACACTTTTTATTAAAAGTTCACCATTTTATAGTTAAATTTAAAATTTCATAACGCCAAATTTTGAAATAGAAAATATCGCTCAACAGGCCAATTGAGTCCCTCACCGCGTGCCATCAACAAAGCAAAAGGAGTTTTGATTTATTCGTTTAAAAGCTGTGCAAATCGTTCCCTTGATTTAGTAATTGTTGTCTCTTTCTTACTTTTGATCAAAAAAAAGTATCATCATGCGAAAATTAAATCTTTTTCTATTTTAAAAATTAAATTTTCAGTAAAAATTAGAAAAATTAAAATTCAATTCTTATCTAATCATCAAATTATTCAAGGCCAAATGTCGTATCGCAAATCTGGACCATATTCAGACAATACTTCTATGGATGATGGTATGTCCTTTTACTGTGAATTAAGTCGAAAAAAACTTTTTTAGATCCATTAACGGACGACGATTCAAAAAAGAATGAGGACAGAATTCGTGAACTTGAGAGAGAAAATCGTGAATATGAAAGCACAGTTCAGGATTATCTTAGGCAAATTATTACATTGCAAAATTCTTTGAAGAAGTCTCATGGTCAGGAATGTGCTGAATTGATTAAAGAAAAGTGTCAGGAAGTTGAAGAGGTTTTGATTATTTAAATTGGAAGTAAAATTGTCGTTTACGGCCCCCCTTTTTCCTCCCTAAGTTTTTCACTATGCATAGAAAGGTCGGACTTTCCTATCTTCTTTCCCAATTAGCGTTATTGTATTTTGCTAGCAAGCAAGCATAAAGGAGTCTACCTTTGAAAACCAACGATATTCCCTTTCAAAAGTTGTAGGTCTTCAGGGTGTAAGTCTTCGGGTTGACCCCTCATAAGTTTTTTTCTTTTTGGGAGGAAAAAAGGATGGATGTAAACGACAACCTTAAATTTGACTCTTTTTAAAAAAGTTGTTGAAGAACAAAAAGAGTTTGGAAGAAGACGTGGAGCACTGTACTACAGATTATAATCAAGTTATGGCTACTTTTGCTGAGAACAAACGGGATGCTGACAAACGTGAAGCTAAACAGGCGGAGACGATTAAACAGCTTCTATCGAAGATTGAACTGAAAGATCGGGAAATTGAAAAGGTTTGGAAATTTTGTCTTGTTTTTAATAAACATGTTTTTGTAGCTTCGCAAACTTATTCCATTTGAAGGTTATTGTCAGCCAACCGGTGCTTTCTTGCAGCAGAATATGACGTTTGAATTTTTCTATTTCAAAGGGTTTCTAGAAATCCGGGGATTTAAAAAAATAATCCTGGGCTTTGATCAGCTATAACCTTTCGATTTGGGTGTCGGTGGGAAAAAGCCAAAAATTGGCAATAGGTTAGCGACCCTGTTCTACATTATAGCGCAAAAATTTTTTCGAAATTTTTACATACATTTCGGAATGTTTCCTTGTAAGAAACTCGTGACCAGAAACACCAGGAAGCTTTAAAAATCCCTGAGCTTGACTAATCTTATCTCTGGGGAAGGCCCTTAATTTTTTAATTTAACAGAATCTTTTTTTTTATAAATTAAGACATTCTTTTATTCCAACAACTTCGAAAGATTATTTTATCGAGAGTGCAACTAGTTGTCCTTTGGAGGCCAAAACTAAACAAAGAGGATTTTTTACCCGTTTGTTTAGCCGTGAATCTGTTGTTACTGCAACTTGGGTATATTTTTAAATTTAATTTTTTAGGGGTTTCGGGTCCTTACATAAACTTTGTTGGGTTATTTCCTTTTATAAACCTAAAGAACCAAAAAGTTGGGAAATTTGAACGAATCTTCTGTATTTTTGTCAATTTTTAATTTTTCCGTCAATTTACAATTTTCTCTAGTTGTATTTGGCATCAAATTTATCTGAGAGAGTACTCCTAAAAATTTTGAATTTTTCAATTTGTAACTAAAAAGGTTTCTCCAAATTTTTTTTCCTTCCCTCCCCTTTTTATTGGTTTGTTTGGAGGAAAATTAAAAGAAAAATTAGGGAGAAGAAGAAATAAGGGGAAAAGCATAAGAGTCTTATAAGTTTCAAAATTGAATTTTTTTAAATTAAATTAAAATTTTTTCAGTTTTTGGGATTTAACACTTTAATCGTCGTTCTCTTTGTTCACGTCTACATGTTTACTCAGCGATAGTTTTAGAAAAATTCTTTTGAAAGGAAGGTTTAATTTTCTTTGGTTTATAGGGTATATCAGTTAAAATAATTCATTTAAAATTTTTTTCCCTTTTTTTAAATAAATTTATACAGTCAAAGTCCTTTAAAATCAAAAAAATTAAACAGATTTTTTCTTTTTAACAAAACATTTATATTTTTTGGGGGAAAAGTCGAATCAAAATTTTTAAATTTTTCGAATAAAAATTTTTCTGGAGAATTTTTTCTGGAGAACCCTCAATCTAAAATATAATTTAAAATGATTTTTCGTCCCAAAGGGTGTATTTATAATGATGTTCGACTTTAAATTTGACTGTATAATTTATTTATTTTATCAATTAAAATTTTCCCCTGTGCTATTTATTCTCGATCCGTGATCTTTAAAAATGAAATTAAATTTAAAATTGTATTGTTTATAAAAAATTGTCTTTTAAAATAAAATTGGAAGTACCTCAAAACTTGAAATTTTTCTAATCCTTTATAGAATTTATTCAAAATTTGAAATACAGCAATTTGTCAAAAATTTTATTTTACTTGTTTTTAAGAGAAAATTAAGACTGATCAACGAATCTCGTTCAATTTTAAAAAGTTTTCTTTTTTCATTTCTCTCAAATTAAATTTCGGGATCAGCCCAATAACAATCCTCTTCAATTTTTAAATTATATTTATTCCCTCCATTTCGATATTCTGAGGTTACTATACGGAACCAGCCTTAAAAAAAGATTTTTTAAATTTATTTAAGATTATGTGTTCCTTACCATTTTCACCCCAAGCAGTGCCCCAACTATTACGGCCAATCCAGTAGGAAATTCCTGAGTTTTCATCTTTTCCCCATCCGACAACCTTTTTTTTAATTGAATTAAAATTTAAATAAATTTCAACTTACACTTATAATGTGGTTGATTTCCTGAAAAATTTTTTTAATTTTGAATAAAAAATATTCTGACTTCATTAGTCTTTTCTTTATAAATACCACCAGCATAATCATCAAACTTTTTGGTAGCAGCAATTCCACAAGCAATAGGCCCTCCTTTGTATATCTCTGCTCTATAAAATAAATTAAATTAACTAAAATCCCCTTCTTTGGGGTGGGGGGAGGGGGTAATGAAATCTTTCCCAAAATTGAATAGTTTGCTAAAAAGTAATTCACAATTTAACTGAGGTGCCTCTATCCTCCACTAGAACAAGGTCATTCTTAAGCGAACGACTCCAACCGATTATCACAACAACAACAATTTTAGGGCCTATCAGGTTCTTTACCTTATCAAGGAAATAGTATCCCTTAATTAAAAAATATATTACTTCATTTTAACAATTCCAGAAACCGGCCCAAATTCTTTCACTTTGTAGAGAGTATAATTTTTGATATCGAAACATCTATCTGGCCAACAACTTCCACAACGATTATAAGGATCGCATTCTTTAAAATTTAAATACATCATAACTTCCTATAAACGCCCCTTAGGTTGAAAAAGATTGTCGCTTATATCGGGAGTATCTTAAATTGAGGTGTCTCTTAAATGAAGGTATCTAATATTGGAGGTATCTTATAGTGAGCTCCGTCCGTAAAAATTTTTTAAAAGTCCTCACGTCCATCTTTCGCCTGATAATTATTGCAAGTCTCGTGTGGAATTCCATGTTTATGTGCATATTCATAAACTGGCCCAACATCTCCACCTTCACAACTTCCAGCATTTGCACAGTCTATAACTTCTTGAACTGACAAATATGCTGGTGGCCAGGCATTTTTTCTTTTAATGTTTATGCGGTCGGCTAAGGCTGAGGTTGAACCCATTGCCCAGCAAGATCCGCAATCTTAATATTATTTTTGACACTTTCTTTTAATCTTTAAGGTTGTTAAATTAATTTTTTAAAACAATAAATCATATGGTTGAGAACAGAGATTTTAATTTTTTTTCTTTCTCATTCTTCTATTTTCAATCCCAATCAGATTACCGTAGTCGAAAATGAAATTGTGAGGTTAAGACACTCTTGTCTGTGAAGGTTACTAATAGGGACCGACCAACTAATACATATGTTTTAAGTTCCCAATAGGATTTGAAGTCATAATAAAATATTCCTAATAGAAGTGGACATCGTATCGATAGAAAACCCCAGAACTCGATAGAAAATAAAACTCGGTCCAATATCCAGTTAATAATTAATCCGAAATTTACTAATTTAAACATTCATTAAATTTTCCCTTTAAATTTCCCTTTTTAAAATAATTTTCTTTCTCTTTACACTAACATTGAGGTATATGCTGGTTCCGGTCCGCAGAAACATAATTTACACCATTGACATTTCGCCAGTCCCAAGTCTCAGGCAGATCTAGAGGATCAAAGTGACCCAACTCATAAAGTCGAGGTGTAATTCTGAAAGAAAACGAGAAATATTTTTTAAAAATCGTAAAAGAGAACTTGTTTCTTCAAAATTCTCCTCAAAAATTTTTTTTATTTTCCTTAAAATTCTTTTAAAAATGTCTGCTTTAAAATACCAGTTTTTTGGGATTTTGTCTTTCCGAAAAATAAAATGTCCAAAAATTGAGCCCATTTTTAAGGATATGCTTCTAGCTAGGAAAATAAAGGCACTTGACAAGCCCCATTTATGGGGTTTTCAAGAGGAATCGGGAGGGAAATCGGGAAGGAAAGGTTAAAAAATGGGAGAAAGAATTTCTTGATTTATTTAAATATTTTATTTTCATTTTCCTTATTTTGCAAGAAAAAAATCTTTTTTAATAAATAGTGAAAATGATATTGCAAACATTAACTATTTTAATATTAATTATTACATGTTTTAAACAATGTAGAGGAGAATTGAGAGAAATGGATGAGGTAAGGGAATAATAAAAGAATTGAATTGATCAAAAATAGATCATCATGTAGAATTACCAATAATTGTTAGTCCATATAAAGATATTTAGCTTCTCCCCTTAAATTATAAATCAACCTGTGACATTTGTTTAGTTAGACCTGGGAATATTTCTAGCCGAATTAGCTAGAAAAGGACCTCAGAAAATGAGATACAAGAGAAAAGCTGGTGCTAAACCAAAAAGCCGCGCTAAATGAGAGTTAAGAACAAACTGAGAGCTTAAGTATGTATCTCCTAGTAAATAGAGCATAGATATTTGGAATCGACTTAGGTAACAGGGATGGGCCCACATCTTAAAAAACGTCAGACGGAACAGGCGGGATTCTACAGAAGGCGAAAGACACCATCCCTGATAGGTAACTAATTAGGTGCAGTATGAAAGGTTGAGACAAAATAAAGATTTCTGATTTTCTTGTTTAAAACTCTATTTTTTCTAAGGCTTCTCGTTCAAAACGTCAATATATTACTAATGCCATTCCCCAATCAACATCTTCCTGCAATTGTCTCTCAAAATATACCCCAGTTAATTGTAAATGTACAGGAATGCCATCAATTAGCGATGAACTTCTATGTCGTTGCGATCGCGCAAGCCTGGCTAGGGAGGAAGAAAACAAACAACAATGTCCTTGCCGTAATAAAGGAGCGGGAAATGGTTGGGGAGAATCTGAGGGAGGATATTTCCCTGTTTATCGTGGAGAAGAAAGAAGTTCAGATTTGTATCCTAGAGCACTCAGCCCTTCTGTTATTCATTCTGCTTGCCATCCGGTTAATTTTCTTTGATTAATATTTTTGATTAATATTTTGTAAAAGAAATATATTCTTCCTAGAGGTTTTATGTCCTTATCATTAAGGAATCATGAGATCAGATCCAGGACACTCACAATCTCAACACTCACATCCTGGGCTAAAAAGGATCGAGATCCTTTCACTTCTTGCTTCCGCCCTCCCTCATCCCTCAAGATAATTTACTTCCATATATGTAACTGGAATAGGTCTCTCGGTCTCTAAAGTTTGGGAAGTCTCTTCCTTCAACCTACATAGGATCCTTTGTAAGTCAGATTATGGCCTCAAAAAGGTCAGGATTTCTAGTCCAAGAAACGAGATTTTTGTTCTAAATTTGTGGATTTTTAATAAAATTTTTGAATAATAATATAAAAAAATAATTCTAGATATGCCACCAATCGTGTTTAAGTACATGTACTCGTCCTTATACTCGCGAAATTGACCCTTATCGAGAAAGAGAGCGTTACAGCAGTGGATATGCTAATGATCAGGATCCTCAATCAGAAAATTCTTTATTGGCAGCTGATTACTCCCCTACTGGATGTCAAGTATCTCACTGCAGAACAAACTGTTTAAAGGCTTGTTCGAGGATTTTGGATGCTCATAGAGGCTTCTAAAAATTCTTAAAATTCAACTGATTTATCTTTTTAAGTACCCTATCAAGAAACAGAACCTCCAACACCTTCACATTACGAAGTTCGTCCTGTTGACAGACCTATTTATGTAACTAAACTTCCTCCGCTACAAACAGACTATGGAGCGTCTGCTCTGTCTAGTTGTCAATGCTCGCCTGATGCTATTTGCGAATGCCCAGAGTAAAGATTTTTTGAATATTTTATTTTGGGATATTTTTTCTTTCTTATTCCTAAACTCAGTCTTATCACGCCTTTAAGAATATATTACGGAATATCTGGTTGAGCTAGACGTTGGATATATTAGATGGGATATATGAGAATGTGACTATAGGGTTGTCGTTTCTAATAAATCTTTCAGATATGTATCTGAACGAACCGAGCAGAAAAATCCTCTATTCAACGATTAATTTCGAACCGACAACCCTGAATGCGCAATAAATACACATAAAATATTTGTGACCACATGGGATTAGAAAAAGATTCTGAAATAGTTGGGAATGTGTTATAAGATATGTGAGATAAGATATAGGGATATGAGAAGAATGATAATGGATAATTTTCTAATTTATTCCTTACAAGAAATTGCTTTGCCGTTTGTTTTGACTCTTGTGAAGCAAATTGTGACAGACAACAGATTAAAACTTCTCAAAATAATAACCAAAAACGATTGTGTGCCCAAACATGCCATTTTGATTGTCAAAGAAATTGTGCTGAAAAACAACAACAAAAACAAGCTAGAAGAAGATTGGGAGGAACAGAAATATTTTCATCTGGAACAAGTTCTCCAGCTCCTCCAACTTTGACTTCTATAGCCGTTACAGAGAATAATAATGATTTGAACAATAATTTACAACAACGTTTGTAAAAATATATACTGTGGGATCTCACTATAAGGATACAACCTAGGGCTGGGGAAATTGTATCTTATAATGAGATGTGTGTAAAATTGGGTGTATCGCTAGGCAGCCTTCTCCCACAAACCATTGCTATTTTGCTCGATTATAAGAGCTTTCTCGTTAATACAGAAACCTCTCAAAAATAAGAAGGCCTCTTTGTTCTTCAATCAGTTAGATCCGTTGACATTTTTGGACCGTGAACCAATCCCTACTCTAGCCTAAAATAAAATAAAAATCTTTCTTAAAGAAACAGTAATCAACGGACCAGCAACAAATTGTGTGGCCCGTTGTCCAAAGTCTTGTGTTGTCAGTTGTCTAAGCACTCAAACAAACGAGGATCCAACAATTTGTGTTCCAGCATGTGTTGCTGTTTGTGCACAAGTTTATATGTGCTTAATAAACGTTTAAACCCCTCAATTAAATTAAAGTCTTGTTCTCGAGGTCTTCAACATTTCGATTCTCTCCCACAACAAAACAAAGGGGAATTAATAAAATCAGAATCACAAATTCAACAACAAATACAACAAATTTTACTACAAGGGCATCGGAATGAAGGTCTAGAGAATGGAACTTCGTATTCTAATGTTACTGTCCAATCAGAAAATGAAAAGAAACAAATGTTGGTGACACAGCCATCGATGTTTTTGAATGATGTTGATAGAGAAGTTAGTCCACAACATGGGATATGTGGGGATTATTTAAAGATGAATGAAAGCCTGGAGATATTTGGGAGGGTAGTAAGATAAGTTAATAATAAGAAATGAGATTCCCGAGATATATGGGAGGAGGATGGGATAAGTAAAGACGAAAAGAGCCTCGGGATATGAAAGAGTGGGATAGGTTCAAGATAAGAAATAAGCGCCTCGGGAATATGGCAAGTGGGATAAGTTAGAAGATGAGAAATGAGATCTTCGGGATATTTGGGAAAATAGGGTAAGTTAAAGATGAGAAGTGTGAGCGTCGTGAAATCTGGGAAGGTGGGATCAGTAAAGATAAGAAATAAGAGCATCAGTATGTGTGAAAGCGTGGGATAAAGGAATGAGATCTTCGGGATATGAGGTAGGTTGGGAATGTTGGGATATGTTAAAGATAACAAACCCCTATGATCCCGCCAAAAAAATTTTTTTCTTCAAGTTAAATGACGGCATTATCCGTTCCCGTCCATGTGCCCCACTCTGTCGCCCTCAATGCCAACGCGAATGCACTTCAAAATACGTCGAAGAACGTCAATCGCCTTTCTCAACATTTTCGGGAAGGAAAAGAGAATTTAATAAACAAAAAGGATTTTGGGATAATTTAAACAGGAAAAAAATTTTGAATGAAAGAAATAATCGAGTATTTCCCCCACATTATATTTTGCCTTTAAATGAAGGGTTAAATGAAGAGAAAAATAAAGAAATTAATAAAGAAGAAAATAAAATTATTAATTATGATGAGAATAAATCAACAGAATTATTAAGCCTTCAAAAGGAACAAAACCAGACTGAAAATATTGGGTAAGCTTTTCTTCTCTCTTAGTTTCTCAAAGACTTAAACCTTTCTATTTCCCTCTCTCAATAATTATTGTTTGGTCCACAAAGCAGGAAGAAAATAAATGCAAAATTTCGAAAACTGGAAAGTCGAAACAAAAAACGAAATTTTATGAAAACCTCTATTTAGTAGACACTTACTCTCTATTCAGTGGACCCTCTCTATATAACGGACCCCTCTCTCTCCTTATAATTGACTCTGAGAACAATTTAGTTTTGAGGTCCGTCTTTGGAATACTATCATTTTTGACACCTCCTTATAACGGATCCCCTTTATATTTGTCTCTTACTTATAACAAGAGTTTACATTATTTTTGATTTTTTCTTAAATTTCCAGAAACAAACAACTTTTAAATTCAAAAAAATTAAATATTGGGAAAAAAGAAATAGAAGAAAGACAAAATAATTTAATAATTAAAACTTTGAGTAATTCAAAGCCTTGGAAAGTAAAACAAAAAAATAAAGAAAATAAGGAAGAATTAAATAAAAATAATGAATTTAATAAAGATTTAAGGAAGGAACTAAAAAGAAATGAACAAAATAAGCCAAAATGGTTTTTTCTCTTTTAAAAGATAAAAATAATTATTAATTTCTCAATTTATGTAAATTTTGTGTTTTATTTAAATTTCTTTTGTAATTTTAATTAAAAAAAATTTTTTAAGGTGGTTAAATCATTCCCACAAATGTTTGTTGGCGAACCCGGGTCAGGAAAAAGATCGGTTTATTTTTCAACCTTCCTCTAGGGGGTCGGTTTATTAGAAAGGGTCTGTCTAATAGAAAGAGTCGCTCTGGATATAGATTTCGATCTGGATATACGGGGATTAAAGTCCGTCAACACTAATCAGGTCTATAGCTTGATACTTTCGAGGCTTGCTAATTTCTACCTACTGCTTTATTTAGTAGGTAAAAATACCTTACGGCCTCAGGATAAATTCTCCCTACTCGGAATATAACCAAGACTAGTTAATTCAGGCCGTGTTGGCGGAAAATAGCCAACTTCTAAACATACTCTCTGTCACTCGACTAAATTACTTTTTATCAACCTTTTAATTTCTTTAAAAACAAAACCAAGTTTTCAGCTATTTTAAGGGGAGAGGAAAAAGTTCGATGAGAGTTTCTGTAATCATTTCAGCAAAATTTTTTTAATTTCCTCCTAATTTTTTTAAAGAATTTAAAAATTTTCCTCACTTAATTTCTTTCCGCATTTCTTCCGGTGCTGGTCTATAACAACCTCTAAGATGCGGCCCAACTGCATAGGAACTCTTTTCCGGCCAATTATTATTATTTTCATCTCGAGAAAGGTGCTCGTGAACATAATGAGAATTAATTAAAACAGCAAATAGTAAAATAAAAAATAATTTAAATAACATTAATGTCTTCATTTTTAAAGAGCTAAAATTGAATTAAAAAGTAAATTAGAAACTGGTAATGAAAATATTTATGAAAAATGAAGGTTATTTATAAATGTCATTGAAGGTTTTAGTCTGAGAAAGAAGACCATTAATTAATCTTTTAGTGCCCATAAATTTAGAAATATTAATTTCTTGAAATTTTTTGAAGCAATTTTTCGTTTAGAAAGAAAAGGTTGACGCGGGAATTTTAATTTTGTTTATTTAACAAAAATCCCCGACTAAGGTTGGCGGATAGTTGGAGATTTTCGGATATCAGAATCCAATATCCAAACCGAAAATTTCCGGATATCAGGCCTTTTTCGAATCCGGATATGCGGTCGGATCCGTCAAGCGTACTCCTGACATCTTCCTGACATTTTTGGCTGGAAGATGTCGCAATTCCTAGCATATTTGTTTCTAAGATGTCAAAAGTTGCCCACTCGCCACCCGCTCAACGAGGGAAATTGAAAGAAAATAGGTATATTTCTTTCGATTTTTTTATTATCAAGTACGAGAGTACGAGTAGTTTAGTTTAATATTTAAAAAAACAAAACGTTAGGGGTGTAAAAAAGTTCCGGTTTGCCCGGAACCAATTTGTAAACCGGAGCGGAGCCGGATCCAATTTGAGTTCCGGTTCCCGGAACCGAAACCAAAAAACACCGGAACTTTCCGGAACCGGAACTTCCAGCGAAACTCTAGTATACAGGCCCATAAATATTTTTATAATGTTCCAGGCTTTGTATCCAATCCCATCCTCAGCAGAAAATTCCATAAAATTTCCCAAGAGAGGGAGAGGTGCTGGAACCGGTGGTATTTTTCTTCGTTTCCATACAAAATTCCAAAAAATTAAAATAAATGGAGTAATATGTATTAATCCAATAATCATTTTAAATATTAAAGAATAATTTTTTTAATAATTTATTGGCAATTTTTGGGAATTTCGTGAAATATTGTTTTCCTCTTCCCAAAGATTTTCTTCCCAAGTGTTCTTCCTATAGAGAAACACAATGAAGATCCCTATATCCGGAAGAATGTTCTCTTTATCCTGAAGGTTCTTTCCGGAAGGTTATCCTCCTATTTATTTGTTCATTCATTATACTGTATTCTAAAGAGAGGAGGGAAATTCACATCCTATAGATCATCGTTTTTTTAGCTTTAAAATATAAGGGACAATTCTAAGTTAAAATTTATTTCAAAAATACATTTATACATTTATTCTTTGATAAACAAAAAACGTTAAATTTTATTTACAAACCTTTAGGGGTGCATTAATAAAAGTTTTAATAAATAAAATTAATTTTTTCGATAGGGTGCAAAATTAGGTCATACAACATTAAAAAAGCTTTGTATTTTTCACTCTCCTAAATACTGGAGGTAAGTGAGAGTGACCGAGTAAGTGACCATAAGAAAATATGAGAGTTTGATAAAATATTTTATAGTGTAGGGAAACAATTAGAAAAATATGCATATAATGATGCAAATTTATTTTAACTGAATCCCATTTAGTTTTTCCTAATTATTTTTGCATACATAACATACAAAATTAGGAATGATCAGACTCAAAATAAAAATGACAATTTTTAAATATTTGCCATTAATGATAACCTCAATTTTTTACTACGAGCGAGAACATCGAAGGCGCAAGGTGTGGCTATTACGTGTTAAATCGCGTAATAGGGCCGCTCCGCCTTAGGGCGTTGTAGCGGTCCCCCGATGATGACTAACTGAGGGGGTATAAATAAAATTTTGGTGAGATATATTTAATTTGGGGAGAGAATTTAGAGAAGACCAGCTAAAATAGAATGACCACTAACAAGTAGTAACTAGGTCATCGCTGGGAGGGTTTTAATAGTAACGCCTGCTTCTACAAATGCTTTTAAAAATCAATTCTTCAATGGAAAAAGCTAGCCAATGTCTATGGATAGAGAGGGAAAGGAGTTGAAGCATCAAAAAATGTTTTTTGCAGAAAGCCTTTTGCGGAAGTGGAAACAACAAGCTGGACATTTACTTGAGTCTTACTTCAAGTGGGGCTTATTTTAAAAGAAATACGATAAACAACCAAAATTATTTAAAAAAAATAAAATCAACATTTATTTCCATCAGAATTTAAAGAATAACAAGAAGTTAAACAATCATGAATTGAAGGGTAAAAACATCTCTCAGGAATTTTATCAAAAAGGCCAAACACCTCAACCACTCGCCACCCGCTCAACGAGGGAAATTGAAAGAAAATCAATTTAATAGTGAGGGTTTAATAGTTATATTTAAAAAAAAAACAAAACGTTAGGGGTGTAAAAAAGTTCCGGTTTGCCCGGAACCAATTTGTAAACCGGAGCGGAGCCGGATCCAATTTGAGTTCCGGTTCCCGGAACTCAAATTGGTTGTTTTAAAAAATAATTGTTTTAAATAATTAAAAATAATTGTTTAATAAATAATAAAATAAAATATAAATAAAATATACTAAATAGGTATTTTTATTATTTTTGAGAACTTTCTTTTAATTTTTATTTATGCTAATACATATTCTCGATAAAACGAGTGAATGAATGAATATTTGCCATTTAAACAAATATTTTTTCATTCCCCATTAGTTTTAGTATTTTTGTGGTTTAATAGATTAATTTTTATGATAAGGAAAAGTAATTTTAGAGACATCATGTGTTTGGGGACTTTTATAAAATTTCATTATTAGCTGATAACAGCAAAAATAAAAATATTATTGCTATCAGTAATTTGCTGAAAAATAAAATCAAACACGACCCCTAAAATCAATTCTCTCGAGAAATAGAGGTGCTTTAAGCTGTTTAAATTTAAACCACCGTAAAGGCTCTAATAGAAGCCCTGGGCTTATATTTTTCAATACCCCCCATCGGGTGGGCTTATAATAGGGCATGGGCTTATATTAGGACTGGGCTTCTATCAGAGCTTTTACGGTATATCATTTGACTGCTTCTTGCATTTGTAAAAAATTTAAAATTTTTGTGAATTTTTGGAGTCAAGGACATCTACTAGTTCTACATTTTTAGGTCCTATGCTTTCATTTTTGAATTTTGGAAGACTTTGAACCATAAATCCTCCTATTTCATCCATTTTATTCATTCAATTTCATCCAATTTTGAGCAGTTTGGAGTCCAAGTAGCAATGTTCGCTTCCAAACGCTGTTATTAATCAATTGAACAGCCTTAACAAATCGTTTTGTCTTTTCGTTTCGTACGATCTTTTTCAGTTTCGCTTTGTTTCGTATACGAAAATTTTCTAATTTCGTTTCTTTTCTCTCGAAAAAATGTGAAATTTCGTGCTAGTTTTCCGTGGACAACTGCTTAAAGTTGAGGTATATTCTTATAATGAGACATATCGTACAGTAAAAAATTTAATAATTAAGCTACCAATTTTATTTCCTCTAAAAATCTAAATAAATACAATCAAATTATTGCACAACTAATAAGCTAAAATGAGGTACATACTAATTTTTTAATTAATTTTTGGTTATAATTTTAAGAATATTTTTAAATTTTTCCCCCAATTTTCTTTCTAAGCACTCAAAGCAACTGCTTGACACCAAATATTTTTCTTGACAACATTGCAATATCCATCCCCGCTGCTGCTAAAATGTACTTTATTTGCTGTAGCATCTCCAGCTTTAGCTTCATCTGCTGTTGCACAGACTACGAGGAATTTTTGTTCAGTTTCGTAACGCCGGAAGAGGGCGGTTTGGATTGAATTGACTGAAGCAATAGCGTCGTTCTCGTTTATTCCCTGAAAAAATATTTTTTTGGAAATTTGAAGAAATTTCTAAAAAAAATTTCTCTCACATCCTCAAGCAATTGTTTCCATGCAACTTGTGGGCAAGGGGTATCGTCAGCTTTGTAGTGGGGCTGGACGGCTGTCTATAATATTAAAAAAATCAACTATAAATTTTCTTGAGTTATCAATCCCAAAACTGTGTTTGCTACCTCATTTAAGCTCCAAAGCCTCCAATTTACTTAAGTTCCTATATCGAGCTAATATCTATCAAAAATAATTCTGTTTAATAGACGCTTTTTAATTGAAGGATACTCTCTATTAAACGGACAGTATGTAAATAGCAGCCTGATCAGCTTTATTCAAGGGAAACGTTTCGTTCGATTTTGAATTGGGGTTTGGATGACATTTACTCTCGAGTAAAAGAAAACATGAGCCTCTCTATGAGAAAGAGGTAAACTTTAATTGAAGTCTTTCAAGATAGAAATCCTTTGATTCTCATGTAGGGCTGTTAATTCAGGAAAACTTTTCGGTTATCAGGAACCGAGCCGAATAAGTACCTTTTCTTCTGTTCGGCCATCTGAACCGATTCATTCTCTGTCATGTTTTCCCTATTATTCAACTCACATACTCAATATTTTATAAAAATTCCATCTGAACTTAAATAAAAATCAAAACCCATCAAACCTCACGCTTTCTACGTCCACAACATCCACCACCACCTCCTCCCCCACATCCACCTCCGCCTCCTCCACATGATGAACATCCACCACCTCCACCCCCACAACCTCCCCCACAACCGCCACCTCCTCCTCCGCCTCCTGGAAATCCGATGCCTTCAATAAGGCTAGCCAGGCAAATTAAAATTCCAAGTGAAACTAAACAAAAGACAACTCTTGATGTCATTTTATTTATTTTATTTTCTGAAAATTTTTTCTCTTAATATTCCAATATTTATTAGTGATTTCCAAAAAAGGAGAGATTTCTTCACCCTCAACTCATTAAATTTTGAAATTTTCAAAATTTGTCTAGACACTTTATTTAAATCTCTCTCTGCCCAGTGGAAATCACCTTAGTGATTCTATAAAAAAATACAGGAATGCAAGGGCATGTGTTTTACACGATTTTGGAATTTAAAAAGAATATTAGTGCAGCTTAAAATATGTCTTAAAAAATTAGGTTAAATTATCTAGTTCCTAACACAATAATTAAACAAAAAATTAAATACATAGATAGTTAATTTTAATTTAATTAGAAGAAAAAAAGAAGAAGATTGATAAAATAGGATTTTAAAAAATAAAAATTCTTCATTAGTTTTTATTAAAATGAGCAATAAAAACCTTCCCTACATCATTTTATATTGTGCATTTAAGGATCTATCAAAAACAAAACCTTTACAAAGCTTCAGAACGAGAATATGTTTCTTTTAAATAATTAACCAGCTCCTCCTCTTTCTAAATAATGCGTGAAAATGTTTTGGGACAATTCGGCGCGAACGAATTTTGCCGCAAATATCCATAACATTGTTTTATCAGGGCCTACAAACGTAAAATTTTGCTTATCTAAGTTTGAAAGTGTTGACTATTTATTCTGAAAATTTCAGAATTTTATCTTAATTATTTCGAAAGTTACAGGCGGAAATGTCGAAGCAATCGACTAAATAATGAGTGTTAATGTTTATCAGAAAAATTATTTTTTCTAGGCGCCCAAAGTCCTCTTCCACTCTATTTAATCTTTTAGTGATGAGCATATTTCCGATCAGTGATTAGAAAAAAATAAAAGAACAAAAAAATATTTTCTAGCTACCTCAAGCTATTATTTTTTCGTTCATATATCGCTTAAAGTGCCTGTAGGGATTCGGCGATTTGGCGGTTTAAGAAGGGATTAAGAGAAGAAGAAAAGACTGTCAAGTATTTAAATGATGAATTAAAAGGAAGAAGAAGAAGACTCTCTCATATGACTGACTTGTATTGTCAATACATTCCAGAGAATGCCCTTTTTATTTAGCATCAATCAAAAAATTGATTGTTGACTAGTTTATTTTGTAAAAAATTAAAAGAAAAAAAATTAGGAGAAAAATAACGAGATTTCTTTGACGGTAGAAGTTTTTTTAGACTTTTTTTACAAAAAGTCTTTATTATTTATGCATTATTTAAAGACTTTATTCTTCTTTCATTTTTCTAGTTTGTCTAAATATAATTTATAGTTTTGTTCTCTGAGACAATTCGGCGCGAAATTGTTTTGGCGCAAAAGTCTATAAAATTGTAGTAAGAAGGCCTAAAAATGTGAAATTTTGTTTTTACTTGAGTTTGAGTGTTGACTATTTATTCTGAAAATTTCAGAATTTTATTCGAATTATTTCAAAAGTTATGGGAGAAAATGTGGAAACAAACAGCCCCTTAAGAATATTCAACTCACGCATAAGAATTAAACATTCTGAAATAATTTATCGAAAATTCTGAGCTTTTTCTGATAGTTAGATAACACAAGATAACACAATTTCACAGTCGAACCTTACTATATTTTCACTTTTAAATTAATTTTGGTTCATTCTCCCTCTTGCCAATACGTTTCTGATACATAAACAACTATATGTAGTAGGTAAAATGCCATCAAAACTTCTTCAATATATTCTTTTATTTACTCTCATTATCTCCTTAATCAGTCTCATTGAGGGATGCGGTTTTCCGAGTGGTGGGGGAGGAGGAGGTGGATGTAGCTGTGGCGGTGGAGGAGGCGTTTGCGGGGGCGGCGGGGGTGGTTGTGGAGGAGGGGGTGGATGTTGTGGACGCAAGAAGCGTGAGGTTAAGCTTAAAACCGATCAGAAAACGAAAACAAGAACAAACTAAAAATATTTTTAGGCAGCTGTTCAGCCTCACTACAAGACAGATGACACACCATGCCCACAAGCTGCATGGAAACAAGTTATAGAAGAGGTAGAAATTTAGGTTAAATTATTATCCAGTCATTTTACTGGAAGTAGGAAGTGCTTTTTGCTATTGTTACGGTAACAGTAGCCCCACATCCTAGTAGATACACCTCCAGTTAAGATACGTTTCTTAAAATTTGGTTGGCCACCGGAGCTGACTAAGCTGCCTATTTAGTAGAATATACCTCAACATAAGAAGCGTTATTTCGGCCCAATTATATCTTATAAAGGTTCCGATTGTATAAAGTCCTTAATATTTATAAAAATATTTCCAGAGCATCACAGATAATGATGCAATAGCTTCAGTCAATTCAATCCAAACAGGCCTCTTCCGCCGTTATGATGACCAAAGATTCCTCGTAGTCTGTGCAACTGCAAATGAGGCCAAAACCGGGGATGCTACAGCAAATAAAGTACATTTTAGCAGCAGTGGGGATGGATATTGTAATGTTGTTAAAAATAATGTTTGGTGCCAAGCAGTTGCTTTGAGTGCTTAGAAACTTCTTTTTAAAGAAAATAATACAATATTTATTTTTATGTGCAATAGTATTGTATTTATAGTTATAATGTAGTTAAAATTTAGTTTTTTTTTCTTGATTTGTTTTTACTTTGTGTTTTTTTCCTCTTCTTCCCTACTCTCGTCTACTATATTTAAATGACTACTAATCTGCACATTTAATAAGAAAATTTCAAATTTATAAGTAAAATTTATTGTTTGGCATTATGTTCAAAAATACATTAAATGACAATTCATCCAATTGTCTCTTTCTCATCCGTACTATTTCTTTTTTTTGATGACTCATTAGATTAAAAATATTTTCTTTCTAAAAAAATTTTTTTTTATATATTTATTTTTTTTCTTACACTTTTCCCAATTTATCTTTTTACACTTTTCCTAATTTACCCAAGTTTAAGGTTTAAGTTACATTACTCTGGGTAATAACTTATGGAAATAATGTCAACGTCAATAAATAATCAATCAACATCCACAAAAAGAAATGCAAATACGCCATTAAATTTGTCTGGCGCATCAATTAACGACAAGCGCTCACGACTAGTTGAGCAAATCAATAATTTAAATTTTCAAGAAATTTTACAACAAATGAATAACGACACTTCAACACCTCCGTGGGTAAAAGCTCTAATGACCCAAATGCAGCAGATATTAACATTGACTTCTGAATTATTATTGGAACAACAACAACTAAATGGGAATCAACAATCTAGACAACTTCAATATGGTGAATTTAAACAAGAAATGGAGGAGAAGGAGAGACGTCACTGTCTTGTGCTTAATGGATTACCAGAAAGTGAACAAGCTAAATCTGTTGAAAAGGCGAAGGATGATCAGCAACGAGTTTTACAGGTTTTAAATGAATGTAAAGTTTCAAGTGCATTGCCAAGTGGGATTTTTCGTATGGGGAAAATTAACCAAAATAAACCTCGCCCAATTAAAATTAAATTTCCATGTTCATATGCTGTTCGGGAGGCACTCTCAGGCAAAAAATTTCTAAAAAATCAACACAAACATTTACATTTGCGAGAGTCCCTTTCCAAAACAGAACTTGCTAATCGATCTGCTCTTATAAGACAGTGTCATGAAAAACGACAGGCGCATCCCGGTGCCGACTTTGTTATATATGCTGGTATGGTAATTTTGCGGGAGGAGATCCCTATTTTTCGCACAACAATAAATACAAATCCACACTCAAAAAACTTAATCTCCACCCACTAAATTATGAGCCTATTTATAAAACAGCCCAAAAACCTCCGAACTGCGTAAAAACAATCAACAAGAACTATAAAAATAAAAAGAAAAATTTTAAAAAACCCAGAAATATAAAATGCATTTGCTTTAACGCTCGTAGTTTATTAAATAAAATGAATGAATTTCGGTCATTGCTAAGCACTCATAAATACCAAATCATAGTGGCTAGCGAATCCTGGCTTCATAAAGAAATTAGTGATAGTTTTATTTTACATACATTAGATTATGAGATTCTAAGATCAGACAGACCATCCAAAAAAGGTGGCGGCGTTTGTGTTCTAATTCATAAGGCATTACCGTTCAAACAACTCAAGATTTTAAATACAAACAGTTTCAACCTAGTGTCATTCGACTTATTATTACCGCAACTCCAAACAATAAGAGTTATTGCTGTTTACAGGCCCCCTGGATTTCAAAAATCACAGGATTTTTCTAATTTTTTGGAAACTATATTATACTGCTGTACCACTGAAAATGCGTGTATAATGTTAGGAGATTTTAATTTTCCTGGAATAGAATGGGAACAATTCTTACCTGTTTCACACACCACTCAGACTGAAAACGAATTTTGTGAGTTTACTAACAGCCAACAATTAAAACAACTTGTCTCTCAAGGTACCAGGGGAAAAAACATATTAGATCTTGTTTTTACTAACACACACAACTTAATACACAAGTTAAAAATAGCACCCCCTTTCTCAACATCGGATCATAACAGTATAATTTTTGAATTAGAGCAAACAGTAACTTATGAACCAACATTATACATAAAGGATTTTAAAAAAGCGGACTATAAAACTATTAACCAATACTTGGCTTCAATTGATTGGATAACCATATTTGGGCACTCTAATGATATAAACATCAACTATAAAAAATTTTCTGACATAATTAACGAAACCATAAACTTTTTTATACCTTGTTTAACTATAGGAAATAAACTAAAAGGATTACCAACTCATATTAAAAAATTATTAGACACTCAAGAGGGTTTATGGAAACGAAACATTCATAAAACGAATAGACCAAACTATTTGAAGATAACTCATCTAATAAGGAAACAGATGCTAAAATTTCGGAAAAATAAGGAAAAAAGAATCATACCCCACCCAAAAAAGAAATTTGCATATGTCGGTGCTTTCCTTAAATCAAAAAATTTGAAATACTCAACAATGGTAGACGATCACAACAACATAATATTCACAAATAAACAAAAAGTCAGCATACTCGCAGATCATTTTAGTTCAGTTTTTAAAAGCAGTGGGACTAACACACAGATTATAAACAAAACTTCCGCACTATGGAATACAATAGATTACATGGATTTTTCAGTTTACGATATATTTAATTATTTAACAAAATTAGATAATAAGAATAATACATCACCTGATAATATACCTAACATCTTTCTTAAAAACTGTGCACAAACATTGGCATATCCACTCTTTAGTTTATTCTCTCTATCATTAATGACAAAAAGGGTACCTAATCTCTGGAAAGAAAGTATAATTGTTCCAATCCAAAAGATTCCAAAAGCTAAAAAACCTAACGAGTTTAGACCAATCTCTCTTCTCTGCTCAACAGCCAAAATATTAGAAAAGATATTAGCTTCTAAATTGGTTGAACATGCCCATAAAAACAAGATTTTTCCAAAAGAGCAACACGGATACCATATAGGTAAATCCGTAACAACCCAACTTCTAGAAGTAATGGATGACTTTACTATGGCATTGGAAAATAAAAAATCTATAGATATAATCTACTTCGATTTATCAAAAGCTTTTGACACCATATCCCATGAAAGATTATTAAGTAAATTAAAATCATTAAATATTCCAGATACTCTAACTGAGTGGCTCAAAGACTATTTAAGCAATAGAACTTTCTCTGTTAAAATCCATGAATCCTTTTCTGGAAAAATGCTCATAAAAAGCGGAGTACCGCAAGGCTCCCTACTTGGTCCCATACTGTTTTTATATTATATACATGATTTAACCGAATTTTGCTATACAGAAAATGTAACGGTTAAACTATATGTAGATGATATTAAGGCATATTACATTTTCAAAGACAATCCAGTCAATTCAAACCCTTTGCAAGAATTTATTGAAAAATTTTCCGAATACACAGAAATAAACGGATTGGATATAGCTATAAAGAAATGTAATATATTACATCTAGGCACTAAAAATCCCCGCACCATTTATACAATAGAAGATACTCACATAACAAAAATTGGTAGAAATCAAACTGTAAGGGATTTGGGTATTTTCTTTGACCATGAGTTAAAATTCCATAATCATATCGACATTATTTGTAATAAAGCTAGGAGAATTAGTTATACAATTCTTAGGTCCTTAAAATCAAATGATGAAAAATTCTTAATTAATATGTTCACTACATATGTAAGAAGTATATTGGAATTTAGTTCTCCTGTCTGGAATCCTTACTATAAAAAGTACATTAACAAAATAGAAAAGATTCAAAAAGATTTCGTAAGGATGGTGTATAACCGCAAGAATAATATAACACTTAATGAACAAATCCCTAACTACCATGAACTCCTCAGATTATATAATATAGATTCTTTAGAGAATAGAAGAATTATAACAGATCTTAAAATCTTTCACAAGCATTGCATAGGATTAAGCCCAATTAACATAAATAACCCCTATTTCATCACTCCATCTAAAACAAGGGGGGACGAAAACAAAATATCATATAAAGCATGCACCTCAATTACTAGACATAATTCATTTTTTGTAAGGACTATAAGGTATTATAATAAACTACCAGCATATTTTAGAAAATTAGATTACAAAAATTTCGCAAAAAACATAACACATATTAATTTTTCCCGCAATTCGGAGGCTGAATTAAGTTAAATTTATACACTTATAATTTTTTTTATATATACTATTTATTTACATTCTTTTTGTTTTTTTTAATTTATTGACATGATTTTGTTTTTTTTATATATTTTTTTTACTTGATTTCGTTTTTTATTGTTTTTTGACTTGACTCGCGCCATCAAGGCGTAAATAAATAAATAAATGAAAAACGCAGCAAAATTGTAGAGGAAATTAATTCTTTAAATTTTGACAAAATTTCGACCGAAATGGAACAAGACAAGACAACACCTACTTGGGCAAAACTACTTATTGGACAAATGGGTTCTCTTCTCAAAATTGCAGCAAATTTACTAAATGAACAACAAAATTCTTATGGAAATTTTGAACTTCATCTGCAAAAACAACAGCAACAATTTGAGGAAAACGAGAGGTTGCACAGTATAGTAATAACTGGAATGGAAGAAAGCAATAAACCAAATGCTTTGGAACGTGTGAAGGAAGACCAGAACAAGGTTCTAGAATTAATAAATTTGTGTAAAGTTGACATTGGTTTGCCAACTGCTATTTTTCGTATGGGTATTAAAAAAACTAATTCTTGTCGTCCAATCAAAGTAAAAATGCCAAGTAAGGCAGCGGTTAGGGAAATTTTGAGGGGCAAAAAATACATTATCAATAATAAAATACATACAAACACACATTTCAATATTCGGGTTAGGGAGTCCTTAACCGCTGACGAGCTTAAATCTCGCTCTGACCTTGTTAAACAATGTTTTAAAATGCGTAGTGAGCACCCCGGTGCTGACTATGTTATTTATGCCTCTAATATAATTTTAAGAAGTGAGATAGACAATTTTAAAAAAACTCTTTCAAAAAACTAAGAAGTCATCTCACTTCTTCTATACATAAATATACTCTAAAACCGACTATTTCTCATGAAAAAAATTCTAATTTATTTTTAAACAAAAAAATAAAAGGATGTCTTATAAACATTCGATCTTTAAAAAATAAAATCGATGATATTTCTTGTATTTTGAGTGTATGTAATATAGATATTTTCTTTGTAACGGAAACTTGGCTTACAATAGAAACGCAAAATATTTTCAACTTAGATATTCTTGAAAGATTTAACATAGTTTTATGCAATAGAACTAATCGTAGGGGAGGGGGGTGCGCTGTTTTTATTAGAAAGAATATTAAGTTTTTTATTAAGCAGTCCATCTCTAAGTTTAACTCAGAAATAATTCATCTACAAATACGAAATTCAAAATGTATTAATTTTATTCTTATATATAGACCCCCGAATACAAGTATCATTCAAACTAAAAAACTTCTTAAACTAATTGAATCTTTTATTTCTTTTAACTGTATCATATTAGGAGACTTTAATTTTGGAACAAAGGATTTAAATTGGATCAATAATATTCCGTATTGTAAAAATAGTTTAGGTGATCTATTTGTTAATTTTTTCAATACTATGAATTTATCTTCAACTACACCAGGTCCTACTAGAAATGATGCATATTTAGATATTTGTCTAACAAATAAACCTGATTTATTTCAAGATATACATGTTGATGGGTCCTTATTTAACTCTGATCATGATGCTTTAATCTTTGATTTGTTATTCCCAATAATCAAAAAAGAAGTCAAGCCACTAAAATATAGAAAATATAATAAAGCTAATACAATTCTGGTAAATGGATTTTTATCTTTTAACTTACCGATTATATCCACACATAATTATTATTTGGAAGACAAATATAATCATTTCATAAATAACATCTTAACATCTCTCGATCTATTTGTACCAGAAAAACTTATAACTAAGAAAGATCTTAAACATGATTACCCACCTCACTTAAAAGCATCTATTAAAAAGAAAGCCGGAATTTATAGACAACTTAAAACTGATAAACTAAAATATAAAGAATTATATGATAGTATATCATTGCATATAAAAATTCAAACTAGAAATTTTCATAATAAAAAACAAAATGCTTATATCACTAAAAATAGAGATTCTATTTATAAATACCTTAAAAAATTTAAATTTACAAATAATGAAATTCCAGTGCTTATCATAACAATAGATATATCACTAAATCAATAGATAAGTCTGAAATTTTTGCTGATATATTTCTTGAAAACTTTTCCAATACAAATATGCAATATAACCATAATAACGATGATAGTAATCAAATACCTATCATCGAAGATGTTAATTTTGATATAATTGATATTATCAGCTTCATTAAAAAATTACCTAATAGAAATGGTACTTCACCTGATGATATAAATTATAAAATATTAAAAATTGCACTTCCCTCTATAGCTCCTTTTCTATCAGAAATATTTAGAATATCACTAGATTCAGGTATATTACCTAATCTATGGAAGGAATCTATAATAATGCCTTTATTCAAAAAAGGAGAAAAATCAAATCCTGAAAATTATAGGCCTATTGCATTAACATATTTATGGAAATGGTTATGGAAATGGTTCTTAATAAATATATTGTTCAGTTTCTGCTAGATAACAATCTATTTAGCAAAGATCAATACGGATTTATAAAGAATAGATCTACTACAACACAACTAATCTCTACATTAGAAGACTGGTACGACGCAATAATGGGGAAAAAGAATATTGACTGCATATATATTGACTTCAAAAAAGCATTTGACTCAGTACCACACGATCTCTTAATCAATAAATTATATAGAATAGGTATAAGAGGAAAAAAAAGGAGAAAAATCAAATCCCTCTTGCCAATACGTTTCTGATACATAAACAACTATATGTAGTAGGTAAAATGCCATCAAAACTTCTTCAATATATTCTTTTATTTACTCTCATTATCTCCTTAATCAGTCTCATTGAGGGATGCGGTTTTCCGAGTGGTGGGGGAGGAGGAGGTGGATGTAGCTGTGGCGGTGGAGGAGGCGGTTGCGGGGGCGGCGGGGGTGGTTGTGGAGGAGGGGGTGGATGTTGTGGACGCAAGAAGCGTGAGGTTAAGCTTAAAACCGATCAGAAAACGAAAACAAGAACAAACTAAAAATATTTTTAGGCAGCTGTTCAGCCTCACTACAAGACAGATGACACACCATGCCCACAAGCTGCATGGAAACAAGTTATAGAAGAGGTAGAAATTTAGGTTAAATTATTATCCAGTCATTTTACTGGAAGTAGGAAGGGCTTTTTGCTATTGTTACGGTAACAGTAGCCCCACATCCTAGTAGATACACCTCCAGTTAAGATACGTTTCTTAAAATTTGGTTGGCCACCGGAGCTGACTAAGCTGCCTATTTAGTAGAATATACCTCAACATAAGAAGCGTTATTTCGGCCCAATTATATCTTATAAAGGTTCCGATTGTATAAAGTCCTTAATATTTATAAAAATATTTCTAGAGCATCACAGATAATGATGCAATAGCTTCAGTCAATTCAATCCAAACAGGCCTCTTCCGCCGTTATGATGACCAAAGATTCCTCGTAGTCTGTGCAACTGCAAATGAGGCCAAAACCGGGGATGCTACAGCAAATAAAGTACATTTTAGCAGCAGTGGGGATGGATATTGTAATGTTGTTAAAAATAATGTTTGGTGCCAAGCAGTTGCTTTGAGTGCTTAGAAACTTATTTTTAAAGAAAATAATACAATATTTATTTTTATGTGCAATAGTATTGTATTTATAGTTATAATGTAGTTAAAATTTAGTTTTTTTTTCTTGATTTGTTTTTACTTTGTGTTTTTTTCCTCTTCTTCCCTACTCTCGTCTACTATATTTAAATAACTACTAATCTGCACATTTAATAAGAAAATTTCAAATTTATAAGTAAAATTTATTGTTTGGCATTATGTTCAAAAATACATTAAATGACAATTCATCCAATTGTCTCTTTCTCATCCGTACTATTTCTTTTTTTTTGATGACTCATTAGATTAAAAATATTTTCTTTCTAAAAAAATTTTTTTTTATATATTTATTTTTTTTCTTACACTTTTCCCAATTTATCTTTTATAAAAAAACAATTTTTATTTTTTAGGACATTTTGGAAAATTTAAAACATTTGGGTAATATTTTTGACTAAAAATGTCTAAGCGCAATTCTTCTGAATTCTCTCCATTAAATTTTGCAGCAAATATTTCAAACAATGAAAAACGCAGCAAAATTGTAGAGGAAATTAATTCTTTAAATTTTGACAAAATTTCTTCAGAAATTAAATTTATAATTTTATTAATGATGACATTTTTTTATGTTGATAAATAAATTAATAAATCTAAATAAATACAATCAAATTATTGCACAACTAATAAGCTAAAATGAGGTACATACTAATTTTTAAATTAATTTTTGGCTATAATTCTAAGATTTTGATTATTTTTTCCCCAAATTTTCTTTCTAAGCACTCAAAGCAACTGCTTGACACCAAATATTTTTCTTGACAACATTGCAATATCCATCCCCGCTGCTGCTAAAATGTACTTTATTTGCTGTAGCATCTCCAGCTTTAGCTTCATCTGCTGTTGCACAGACTACGAGGAATTTTTGTTCAGTTTCGTAACGCCGGAAGAGGGCGGTTTGGATTGAATTGACTGAAGCAATAGCGTCGTTCTCGTTTATTCCCTGAAAAAATATTTTTTTGGAAATTTGAAGAAATTTCTAAAAAAAATTTCTCTCACATCCTCAAGCAATTGTTTCCATGCAACTTGTGGGCAAGGGGTATCGTCAGCTTTGTAGTGGGGCTGGACGGCTGTCTATAATATTAAAAAATCATTATATGTATTAGCGACTCGAAGGAATTAAAAAAAATGTCGCCTATAAAGGGAGGTATCAACTATAAATTTTCTTGAGTTATCAATCCCAAAACTGTGTTTGCTACCTCATTTAAGCTCCAAAGCCTCCAATTTACTTGAGATCCTATATCGAGCTAATATCTATCAAAAATAATTCTGTTTAATAGACGCTTTTTAATTGAAGGATACTCTCTATTAAACGGACAGTATGTAAATAGCAGCCTGATCAGCTTTATTCAAGGGAAGGAAACGTTTCGTTCGATTTTGAATTGGGGTTTGGATGACATTTACTCTCGAGTAAAAGAAAACATGAGCCTCTCTATGAGAAAGAGGTAAACTTTAATTGAAGTCTTTCAAGATAGAAATCCTTTGATTCTCATGTAGGGCTGTTAATTCAGGAAAACTTTTCGGTTATAAGAAACCGAGCCGAATAAGTACCTTTTCTTCTGTTCGGCCATCTGAACCGATTCATTCTCTGTCATGTTTTCCCTATTATTCAACTCACATACTCATTATTTTATAAAAATTCCATCTGAACTTAAATAAAAAATCAAAACCCATCAAACCTCACGCTTTCTACGTCCATTTGGGGGAGGAGGTGGTGGAAATCCGGTGCCTTCAATAAGGCTAGCCAGGCAAATTAACATTCCAAGTGAAACTAAACAAAAGACAACTCGAGATGTCATTTTATTTATTTTATTTTCTGAAAATTTTTTCTCTTAATATTCCAATATTTATTAGTGATTTCCAAAAAAGGAGAGATTTCTTCACCCTCAACTCATTAAATTTTGAAATTTTCAAAATTTGTCTAGACACTTTATTTAAATCTCTCTCTGCCCAGTGGAAATCACCTTAGTGATTCTATAAAAAAATACAGGAATGCAAGGGCATGTGTTTTACACGATTTTGGAATTTAAAAAGAATATTAGTGCAGCTTAAAATATGTCTTAAAAAATTAGGTTAAATTATCTAGTTCCTAACACAATAATTAAACAAAAAATTAAATACATAGATAGTTAATTTTAATTTAATTAGAAGAAAAAAGAAGAAGATTGATAAAATAGGATTTTAAAAAATAAAAATTCTTCATTAGTTTTTATTAAAATGAGCAATAAAAACCTTCCCTACATCATTTTATATTGTGCATTTAAGGATCTATCAAAAACAAAACCTTTACAAAGCTTCAGAACGAGAATATGTTTCTTTTAAATAATTAACCAGCTCCTCCTCTTTCTAAATAATGCGTGAAAATGTTTTGGGACAATTCGGCGCGAACGAATTTTGCCGCAAATATCCATAACATTGTTTTATCAGGGCCTACAAACGTAAAATTTTGCTTATCTAAGTTTGAAAGTGTTGACTATTTATTCTGAAAATTTCAGAATTTTATCTTAATTATTTCGAAAGTTACAGGCGGAAATGTCGAAGCAATCGACTAAATAATGAGTGTTAATGTTTATCAGAAAAATTATTTTTTCTAGGCGCCCAAAGTCCTCTTCCACTCTATTTAATCTTTTAGTGATGAGCATATTTCCGATCAGTGATTAGAAAAAAATAAAAGAACAAAAAAATATTTTCTAGCTACCTCAAGCTATTATTTTTTCGTTCATATATCGCTTAAAGTGCCTGTAGGGATTCGGCGATTTGGCGGTTTAAGAAGGGATTAAGAGAAGAAGAAAAGACTGTCAAGTATTTAAATGATGAATTAAAAGGAAGAAGAAGAAGACTCTCTCATATGACTGACTTGTATTGTCAATACATTCCAGAGAATGCCCTTTTTATTTAGCATCAATCAAAAAATTGATTGTTGACTAGTTTATTTTGTAAAAAATTAAAAGAAAAAAAATTAGGAGAAAAATAACGAGATTTCTTTGCGGTAGAAGTTTTTTTAGACTTTTTTTACAAAAAGTCTTTATTATTTATGCATTATTTAAAGACTTTATTCTTCTTTCATTTTTCTAGTTTGTCTAAATATAATTTATAGTTTTGTTCTCTGAGACAATTCGGCGCGAAATTGTTTTGGCGCAAAAGTCTATAAAATTGTAGTAAGAAGGCCTAAAAATGTGAAATTTTGTTTTTACTTGAGTTTGAGTGTTGACTATTTATTCTGAAAATTTCAGAATTTTATTCGAATTATTTCAAAAGTTATGGGAGAAAATGTGGAAACAAACAGCCCCTTAAGAATATTCAACTCACGCATAAGAATTAAACATTCTGAAATAATTTATCGAAAATTCTGAGCTTTTTCTGATAGTTAGATAACACAAGATAACACAATTTCACAGTCGAACCTTACTATATTTTCACTTTTAAATTAATTTTGGTTCATTCTCCCTCTTGCCAATACGTTTCTGATACATAAACAACTATATGTAGTAGGTAAAATGCCATCAAAACTTCTTCAATATATTCTTTTATTTACTCTCATTATCTCCTTAATCAGTCTCATTGAGGGATGCGGTTTTCCGAGTGGTGGGGGAGGAGGAGGTGGATGTAGCTGTGGCGGTGGAGGAGGCGGTTGCGGGGGCGGCGGGGGTGGTTGTGGAGGAGGGGGTGGATGTTGTGGACGCAAGAAGCGTGAGGTTAAGCTTAAAACCGATCAGAAAACGAAAACAAGAACAAACTAAAAATATTTTTAGGCAGCTGTTCAGCCTCACTACAAGACAGATGACACACCATGCCCACAAGCTGCATGGAAACAAGTTATAGAAGAGGTAGAAATTTAGGTTAAATTATTATCCAGTCATTTTACTGGAAGTAGGAAGTGCTTTTTGCTATTGTTACGGTAACAGTAGCCCCACATCCTAGTAGATACACCTCCAGTTAAGATACGTTTCTTAAAATTTGGTTGGCCACCGGAGCTGACTAAGCTGCCTATTTAGTAGAATATACCTCAACATAAGAAGCGTTATTTCGGCCCAATTATATCTTATAAAGGTTCCGATTGTATAAAGTCCTTAATATTTATAAAAATATTTCCAGAGCATCACAGATAATGATGCAATAGCTTCAGTCAATTCAATCCAAACAGGCCTCTTCCGCCGTTATGATGACCAAAGATTCCTCGTAGTCTGTGCAACTGCAAATGAGGCCAAAACCGGGGATGCTACAGCAAATAAAGTACATTTTAGCAGCAGTGGGGATGGATATTGTAATGTTGTTAAAAATAATGTTTGGTGCCAAGCAGTTGCTTTGAGTGCTTAGAAACTTCTTTTTAAAGAAGATAATACATATATTTATTTTTATGTGCAATAGTATTGTATTTATAGTTATAATGTAGTTAAAATTTAGTTTTTAATTTAGATAAAAATTAATAAAATAATTTTTGAAAATTCATCTGGCAGCTTTAAGTCGGGGGATTCGAGTCGGGGGATTTATGGTTGATCCCTTTTATCAAACCCAAATTACGTAACACAGATTTTTTCCTTTTTCATGATCGTAAGCCTAGAGAATATTGAAAGGTCAAGGAGTCTAATTTTTCATTTTTTTTCTTCCTTTTGGCCATTTTTTCTTCCTTTTCAGGAACCTGAACTATCAGGAAAACAACGAAAACAATGTTTGAGAATGAAAAATATTAAAAAAAAATTTCAATTCAAAATTAATTAAAAAATTATTTTAGTTTCCTTTTGAATAATTTTTCTTGGGCAAAAAAAAAGAAAGAAAATACGCAAAAATATATAAAAATGTACAAAAATATACAAAAATTATAAAAATTATAAAAATATAAAAAAATATATTTTAAATTTTACCATAAGGGCAATAATTAATTAAAGGCCCTCACATGAGGAGGAAAAAATTTACTTCCTCTACAGGCATATAGACAATAGAAAAATTAAAATTTAAGGGGAAGACAATGGAAAAAAAATTAAAAAAAAAATTTTATTTAAAATTTTCTATTGTCTTTAAAATCTATTGTCTTTTGCTATCTCCATTATTCAATAAAAATTCCCCTATAACCCGCCCATATTTTATAATTTAAAAATTTAATATAAATTCCGGCTGAAAAAGAAGATTTTAAACATTCAAATTTTTAAAAACTTCTAAACAAAAACTCCCTATAGTTTATAAAAAATGTCTAAAACATTTATTGTTCTTGTGATATTCACAGTTGTTTTTATTGAATGTTGTGTTGGAGGGAAAAGAAAACAAGCACACCCTAGATCATCATTTAGCAATGGACTTCCTGGTTTGTAAAATAAATTTTAAAAATTTTATTTTAATTAAAAAAGATAAAATTAATAACAAGTAAGACTCGGATTTTTAAGCTTTTCCTATTATTCTTTATCTACTTGAAAAACTGTTTAAAAAGCGAAAGACGAAAAAATGAAAGTCAATAAAAAAGAATAAAAAGATACGAAAAGCTAAACACTAAATAGTGTTCCACCGAAACCTAAATTTTGACCGGAACCGGAACTTCCGGTAATTAAAAAAATTTTCGTCTGCGGCAATACAAAAAATACTTTGAAAAATTAAAAATAGTATTTTTAATTTTATTTTTGTATTAAATTTTTTTTTAAATTTGTAATTAAGCAGATGCCCAAGGGGGCGAAAATGCCGAAAAAGCATCCGGAGATACACCAAAAAAAGGAGAAGGAGAGGAAGATCCTTTAGTTGTGGTATTTTCATTGAATTTTAATTTAATATTTAAAAATAAACATTTTTTAGCACACTGGGAAAAGCAAATGGAAACCAGCAAAATCTAATGTTACTGATGGAAAGTAAAAAAAAAGAAGATTTTTTTGATTACGGGATTTATTTAAGAGAAAAAAAAGAAGAAAGTCCACCGATTTTTTTAATTAAATTATTTTAAAATTGAGCTGTAGCCTTTCTAAGCATTTATTTTTTTAACATTTGGGTAAACTTTTAAAGAAGTTTTTTGATATTATTCTATTTATGAGACATTATTCATTAAACAAGACGGGTTTGGTAGTTATTAATAAAGGACATAGCCCATCAGAGGCGGGGGCGAATACGCAAAACTCGGTCTTCCAACATATTGTCCGACAAAACAAAGTCTTCCAAAATACAGTCATTACCAAAACAGTCGGATCTTGATATCCGAGGCTCTCCAACTATCCTACATATTCTATAGCGAGGTCCGGCTGTATTTTTTAATAATTATTAATGATAGTGGCTGCGCAAAAGTTGTGGCGCATAAGTTGCGGCGCATAATGTTCTCGGCGCAAAAGTCATGATACCGTTTGGTACAATGAGGGGATGTTGTTCCAACAACTTTGAAGGTTGTTTAAGCATTTATGAAACAACGAGAAAGGTATTTCCAACAATGAGGAAAACTACGAGGGATCCAATACTGAGGTAATTATTCCAACAACGAGGGATGTTGATCCATGAATGATGACAACACTTCCTAATTTGGAAGAATATCTTCCGTTGCCACAATATTTTAGTTAAAATTTATTTAGAAATAGGTTAATTAAAGAATTAAAAGCACACTCTCTAGTAGAAGCACACTCCCTAATATAAGCACACTTTATGAGAGGATCGAAAAATAGAAGCACATGTGGTTCTATTAGAAGATTTACTGTAAGTTTATAAAAAGATTATATAAAAATGTTTGTACAACAGGGATGCCACGGGTTGAGAAAAGACGGATCCGGTCTCGGGTAACCCTTGACATCCCTGTTTGTATAAGTTCACTATCAAGTTTGGCTACAAATTTAATTTTTAAATTTTAATATTTAATTTATTTTTATTAAATTTTTTTCTCCTTCTTACTACTCAAATGTGGAGAAAAATTTTTCTCTACAAGAATATAGACGATAGAAAAAAAATTTCCTTTAAGAAAAGTCAATAAAAAAATTTTTTTTAATAAAAATTTTTATTTAAAAAATTAAGCCGGCCCAATTTCTTTTACGAAATCCATTGATTAATAAAAAAATATTACCTTTATAGCCGCCCATAATCTTTAATGTAAAGATTTAATATAAAATTCCTTCTAAAAATAAGATTTTAAACATTCAAATTTAAAAAAACTTCTAAACAAAAACTACCTTCTAAAAAATGTCTAAAAAATTTATTGTTTTTGTGATATTCACAATTGTTTTTATTGAATGTTGTGTTGGTGGTCGTAAAAGAAAACAATCAAAACCTAAATCAACACTTCACTCTGGGCTTCCTGGTTTGTAAAAATTCAAATAAAATCTACATAGCTTTAATTAAAAAATAAAATTAATAACAAGTAGGGTTAGAATTATAGAAGCTAGAACCCATCAGGGTTCTAGCCGACCCAATTCCCGAAAAGCTGGAATTAAATTTTTATGTCGGCTATTTCGGATCCGAACAGGAAGTATATTTCAGACAATATGTATACTATGTCGGTACACGACGAATAAGCGCGGCCGAATAGGCGCGAGTCGTTTGGGCGCCCGGTTATTTTTTCCTATGTAGTTCGGCCGCGCCTATTCGTCGGCGCCTATTCGGCCGCGCCTATTAGGCCTGCTCTGTACTATGTAGAATATTCTAAAATTTAAATTATTAAAAAGTTTTGGAAATATTTAAAATATTAACATAAACAAAATTCTTTTCATTTCATTAAAATACTATGGAAGATTAAAATTTTAAATTTGTAATTAAGAAACTTCTAAAAATACATCCAAACATGCAACAAAACATAAAAGAGAATCAGAAAAGGAGGAAGATCCTTTACATGTGGTATTTTCATTTAATTTTAATTTAATTTATGTATATATTTAATTAATATTAAAATTAGTGCTGGTCATGTCGAGGCCTCGCCAAGGCCGAGGCTACTGTATATTTTAATTTTAAATATGCCGTAGTGGACAAAACTATAAAGACCCTTGCCCTCGTTTGTTTCAAGCTTAGTAAAAAAATTTTTTGGGCTCATTTTGTAGCCAAATTTATCCTCTTTAAAATGGGCCATAATTTCGAAGTATATATTATTTTTAAGATTTTTTAATAATCATTATTATTCAAAGCGCACTGGGAAAAGGTTGTCTACATGGAAAGATCCAAAAGTTAATTTAGACAAGGATGATTCTTGTGTTTCTGATGGAAAGTAAAAGAAGATAAAGAATTTTGATCGGGGAACTTATTTGAGAGAAAAAAGAAGAAAAAAGTCTTCCTTTCTATTAAATTACATATTCTAAAATTGAGTAGTTACCTTTCTATGCATATTTTTTTAACATTTGGGTAAACTTTAAAAAAGTTTACAATTTGTTGTTTTTATTCGAATTGAGACAGTATTTATTTGTCGTTATAATTTTGAAGAATTTTGAGAATTTTGTAAGGCCAAACAGGATTAAGGAGACATCGAGGGATTAAGGAAACATCATTTCCAACGTTACAGGTGTTATTCTGAGAGTTTTGTAAGGCCAAGAATCTGGAAAATCTGGAAAAAATGAAATAAAAATACCTGAAAATGAAGATATTTTCTATATCATCTTCGAGATATTTTCCTTTAAGAGCGCCGCAGTGGAAAATTTTAAGATTTTGGAAGGAAAGTAGACCTACCTTTCCAATATTTTCTAGATCATCTTTTTTATTTTTTTCATTTTCAGGTATTTTTACTCCATTTTTGGGAGGTGGTCCTTGTCCACAAATTAATTTAATATTTAAAGTAATTAAAATAAAAATTAAAGGAGAGTACATAATTTAAATAAATAAAGGACTCTCTCTAGAAGAGACCTGAAAAAGATCGCTTATATTGAGGTGTCGTTTATATGAATCTGATGACAAGAAAAGTCTTTTATATTGACAGTCGCTTGTATAGAGGTAAATTGTAAGAAGACAAAAAGTCGCTTATATAAAATTAAATCTCTCTAGTAGAGACTTGAAAAAAAAGTTTGTGTATAAATTAATTAATAATTAAGAATTTCTAGTTAAAAGTTAAATCGTGAATTTTAAGTATTTAATTTATTTAAACGTTTAAATTCTTAATTTAAAAAATTAAATTCACATGAGGAGAAAAATTTATTTCCTCTACAAGCATATAGACAATAAAAAATTTTTTTAAGTCAATAAAAATTTTTTTAAAGACAATAAAAAAATTTTGAATAATAATTTTTATTCAAAATTGTCTATTGTCTTTATTGTCTGAGACAATAAAAAGTCTCTATTATCTAAGAATCGACTCTATCGATACGATTTCTTTGTTTAATAAAAATTCCCTCTATAACCCGCCCATGTCTATAATTTAAAATTTAATATAAAATCCCTTTTGAAAAAGAAGATTTTAAACATTCAAATTAAAAAAAAACTTCTAAACAAAAACTACCTTCTAAAAAATGTCGAAAATATTTATTGTTTTTGTGATTTTCACAATTGTTTTTGTTGAATGTTGTGTTGGAGCTCGCGAAAAACAAAAACCTAAATCCACAAATGATAACGGAGCTGCTGGTTTGTAAAATAAATTTTAAAAATTTTATTTTAATTAAAAGATAAAATTACTAACAAGTATACGTATCTATCAGCGTTCTAGCCGACCCAATTCTCGAAAATCTGAAATTAAATCTATGGTGTCTATATGTATTTTTACCCATTAAATTGTTTGTTACTTTGGGCTTACTGATTAGAACTAACTAGATAGACAGCAGGGCTAGCGGATCCTGGAGAATCTTCGGGTATCTGGATTTGATATCCGAAGCGTCCTTTTCGGATACGGACATCCAGATCCGCAAACATTAGTTAAGAGGTATGAAGCCAAAAACAATGAATGATAGGCGTAAACTTATTTTAGACAATATACAATATTTAAATTAAAGAAATTTTAGAATTATACTGAGTCGTATGTGAAGAAAATAAAAATTTTAAAAATTAAAAAAAATTTTAGTAAATCCCGATTTCGGCCAATCCCGATCCCGTGTCGGGATCCGGGATCGGGATCACCATTCCTAAATCCCGATCCCGGGTTTTTCTCTAAATCCCGATACCGCTGAACTCTAGTTTATATTCTAAACTGTGAAATGATAAAGTTTATTAAACATAATATTTATTTAAAAAATTAAAATTTTTAAATTTAAATTTGTAATTAAGAAATTGCCAAAAATGCATCCAAACATGCAACCAAAAATCCACCAACAAAAGGATCAAAAAAAGAACGTGATCCTTTATATGTGGTATTTTCTTTTGATTTTATTTAATATTAAAAAATCAAACATTTTTAAAGTACACTGACAAAAACTTGTCCACATATAAAGATCCGCGTGTAAATTTATATGAAGATGATTCTTGTGTTTCCGATGGGAAGTAAAAAAGAAGAGATGAAGATTTTTGATTTGGGGATTTATATTGAGAGAAAAAAGAAAAAAGTTTTCTATTAAATCCATGAAGTTTTCTACTATTAAATTATTTAAAAATTGAGTTATTGCCTTTCTATGCATTTTTCTAACATTTGGGTAAAACTTTACAAATCGTACAATTTTGTTGTTTTATTCGATTTGAGACAGTATTTATTTGTCGTTATGGCGCGGATTTAGCCTACTATAAAGGCAGTTACAGGCAGTGATGCGGAAATTCCAAAATGTCGCCGGTTCCGGTTCCGGAACCGCTTTTTAAATTTTGCCCGGTTCCGGTTCCAAAAATTTTTTACCAATCTTATTGAAAAATTTATCAATTCTCATAAATAAACACATAATATAATAAAATCAACTGTTAAGATGTATTAATAACTTAGCATTTAAAAGTTTCTCCTCAGTGCGATTCATTATTCCTTTGGTTGCCAAGCCAGACAAGCTGAATACTCTTTCAATTGGGGCCGTTGTACCGGGAATTGCTAGATAACTTAAACCATTTCTGATGAGCGGTTTCTATTATTAAAAAATTACTTTGGAATTAATAATTTAAAAACTAACTAAATTTAAAAACTAACCTAAATTCTTGATTTTCTACAATTGAAATTGGTATTGTAGGACGGGCCATAAAACGAGCGAATAAGCATTTCTTGTAATAAAAAAATTAAAAAGGTAAAAAAAGAAAAAAACCTGTTCCTCTATAACTTTTTTAGGACATTGATTCTTTGAAAAAAAGTTATTAATGTCAGACTGACATGTGTTTTGAGTCATAATCTTTTGTTGCTTCCTTGGTGGCTCTTCCTTGTCTTCCTTTTCCTTCTCATCTAATTTTTTATATTCTAAATCATGAAATGATCTTAAATGTTTTCTTGCATTTGATGCGTGATATCCTTTTAAAACACAAGGATTTTTGTTTTTACAATTCTTGCATGATTTAACAGAACAGATATTACATAAAGTATCGCCATCCTCTGTCTTTTGAAAATATGTTCTGTCATCCTCAATTTTTAATGTCCAAATAATTGACGTATTGCTCATTGATAAATCTAAATTAATTTTTACTTATTTATGAATTAAGTACAAATATTTACATATAATGAAAAAGAAAACTTATTTAAAAAAAGAAAAGAAAATAAATTTTTATTTTTTTTAATTAAAAACATTTGGCTATAGTTTGTCTAATATATATAATTTGATGACAATTGGTCGATGGTCTTTTGCTCACTTCCATTTTTTGCTCACTTCTCTGTTTTCGCCATCATTAGGGGTGTATCTTTGGAACCGGTTCTGGACCTTTGCCGGTTCCACGGTTCCGGTTCCAAACTGGTTCCGGACTTTTACCTGTTCGACGGTTCCACTTCCGGAACCGGAACCGCACCGGTTCCGGAACCGGAACCCCCGCATCACTGGTTACAGGAGCGCTGAAAAAATTTAAAAGTAGGAAAGAAACTAAATTCGTCGTCCCCCCCCCCCCCCCCATCAGTTTTTTTCTTGATGTACAAAATGGTCAGTCATTTCTTCCTTGTATAACTTCACAAAATTTCCGGGTGGATTTTATTAAAACAATTTATTTTGATAAATTTAACTGATTTTATTAAAATTTTATTTTTACAATTAAAGCTCTCAATAAATATTTGTCTATTTTATGCTAACTTTTTCGGGAAAAATTATTGGAAAAAGGGAAAGAAATGGACAACTGAATCGGATCCGTTTTGAAAGAAACAAAAAATATTCTCTCAATAAAACGTCATGAAAACCAAAAACAAATTTATTATAATTAAAAAATTTCAAAAATTTTCAAAAATTAAAAAAAAATTTTTCAAAAAAAAAATTTTCCCATTAATTCTCTTCATTACTTTCCAATCCCAGAGCTTTTGTAATTTTTTTCTCTATATCTTCTGTATTTATTGTTGAAAGTTTTTTGGCTGCAGCATTCAATAATTTCTAAATAAAATTTTTTAAACCCCAAAAAAATTAAATAACCTACCTTCCCAATATTTTCTAGATCATCTTCTTTATTTTCTTCATTTTCAGGTATTTTTATTCCATTTTTGGGGGGTGGACCTTGACCAGAAATTAATTTGAAAGTTAAAATAATTAAAAGAAAAATTAAGGGAGAGTACATAATTTAAATAAAACAATGGAATCTCTCTAGTAGAGACTTGAAAAAAAGTCGCTTATAATAAGCTGTCGCTTATATGGAGGTATTTGTCTGAAGACAAGAAGAAAGTCGCTTATATCGAGGTGTATTTATGAAAAATTAAATCTCTCTAGTAGAGACCTGAAGAAAAGTCGTTTATATTGAGCTGTCGCTTATAAAGAGGTATTTGTCTAAATTACGTCAAACGAAAAATTTTTTACTCACAATATTAAAATAAAAAAAATTGTTGGAAAAATATTTTGGCCAGAATAAACAAATATTTATTTTGAGGACTAAAAAAATTTTTAAAATTGTAAAAATAGAGAATTTCTCTAAAATCAATTATTTAAACTTATCAAAAAAATTATTTATTTATTTGTTTAACTAATTAAATGAGAAAACTTTAATTTTAAACCTCTTAATTTTGAGAAACAAGTTTTGGTTTTTTTCTTTAATTTTTAGTAGAAACATTGAATATTATTTTTTAATTTTAAGAAGTTTTTAAAATTTTAAATTTCATTTGAAAAATAAATTCTTTTAATTGAATTAGTCAGATCCCGAGACTCCACGTAGTCTTGGAAAGGAAAAGATGTAAGTAAAACTGAGGTTAAATTGGAGATGTCATTTAAGTGTTAGCTCAACTCTTCTTTAATCATTTTTAAAAATATGTACATCCAATGGAGAGTTTACGTAAATTTGATTGTATAAACAATCGAGATCAGATTGTGTTAAAGAAGGACAGGGGAAACGGAAGTCTGATCCTGGAAGCAGGCCAACTTACCGCGAGCCCAACTTACCGCAGAGCTATAACTTTGGTCAGAATTGTCGAATCCGGTACGTCTTGGTATGTTTCGATGCGCCTCGACGAGCTGAATCGAACCATACCAGGGCGTCCCGGATTCGACAATTCTGAACGAAGTTATAGCTCTGCGACGAGTTGGGCTCGCGGTAAGTTGGGGTGTACCCGTCTGATCCTATAACTTTGGGTTATGTGTAAATTACTTCCGATTATGTTAATTAAAGCAATGATGATCCATTACTGAAGGCTGTGTTTGTTAAATCCAGATCATAAAAACATTTATTTTATACAAAAATTTAATTACAAAAAAATTTTAGGAATGTTTTTGAGAAACAAAAAAATATTATTATGATTTTTAAACATTAAATTTCTTAGTACATTTCTTTTCTCCCAACTATTTTTTAACTAATTTCCAGCAATTACAACCATTGAAGATAGAGGAGGCTTTTTAAGAACACACTTATTCACACATTTTGCAAAGCATTTGTGGCAATTAGAATCTGCATCGTAGCAATTACCCATACAATTTGCTAGTCTTTCTCTTTCCTTGTCGGAACATAAAATTGAAAAAAATTTTTTTGTAATTTTTAACTAACCTCCCCCCCCCCCCCCCATTTCCAGCCTCCTCCCCCCCCCCCCCCCCCATTTCCAGCCTCCTCCCCCTCCCAACCCCTCTCTCAAGGAAAATAACGTCTCCGCTGTTTTAAGTTTATTATATCCTATTCTCTCTATAATTGAACTGCCAGCAGCTCAATCAATGTTTCAATCCCCTCTCTATGTGCCACTCTAATGGATCCGGCTGTTCAATTAGAGAGAATACGGTATATTCGTTTAAATATGACCCTCGAGGGAGGTTAGATTCTCTATTTATTTTCAGTTATACTGATACGGGTATCTGAGATATCCCTGGAGGGTATCCCAATAGTTCTTAGAGGATATATGGGATACTTCAGAATGTGTAAATCAAGTTCATCTCTTTGTTTATTCCACTTGATGAAACATAGAGCTTCCACTCGGTATAACTCAAAGTTTTTTAGCACAAAAATTGAAAGCTTACTATTTAAAAAAGCTGTGCTCAGCCTTCGTTGATAATTATCCCGACTTCTCCCCCAATGTTCGTAGCTACTCCCTTCAATAAATAAATGGGCACCAGGTGCAAATGCACAATCAAAATTTAAATAAAAATAAAAAAATAAAAATTTGAAGAAATTTTTATTTTTTAAAATCATTTTTGGGGAGGGAAAAATGAGAGAATTTTAATTTATTTTTAAGGGAGAATTGAGGGAAATTTAATGGAAAATAACTGATGTTAAATTTAAATAAAATAAAAGTAATAGTTAAATGATTGATGACATAAAAAGTGATGTATATTTAATTTTAGACATTTTATTAGCTAATAAAAGAGAAACTAAAGCTAATAAAAAATACAAAGGTCAATTTTTTAGATAAAAATAAAGTAAATTAAAAAAATTTTCTTTTGGTTTTTTAATTATTTAGACAGTTGATAAGTTAAATGATGAAAGATTAGAAAAAAGAGGTGTTAGTGGGGGCTTATCGACTATAACTTGAGAAATATTTGATGAAAAATTCTGAAATTTCTGGAGGATGTAGTCAAGGATATTAAAGAAATTTGAGAAAATTTTTATGAATTTAGGTCTAGCCTAAGTGCCAATTTTTATTTTTCTAAATTTTTGCCAATTTTTCTAAAATAACCAAAAAAAAAGCAATTTTTGTAGAATTAAACATTCGAAAATTTCTTGGTTCCGGGAACATTCTGTGTAAACGAGAATCGAGAGCAATACCTCAAAATATCGAGAGCATTAAATCGAGAGCATTATCTCAATAAATTTCTAGAGAAAAATCTTCGTGTACGGGTTTCGGGTATCGGTTGGTATTTGGTTGGAGCGTTTTCATTTCGGGTCACGGGTTTCGGGTATAAAAAAGGCCGGGTTTCGGGTTTCGGGTTTCGGGCGGCAACCCTTCCTCGTACTTGTACACAAATTTTTGGACGAGCTCCCAAACACAAGTCCTTAAGATTTCTGAAGTTTTCTCTAGAGAATTATTTTTCTATAATGTCGGCTTTATCAAAAATCGACTTTCATTTAACAATTTATTTAGCAGCTCCCTCATAAAATATTAAATGAGGAAGGAAATGATAAAATAAAAAAGGGCAAATTTCCTAAAAATAAATTTCCGACAATTTTTGTGAACATTAATGAAGGAAATAGGCAAGTCCATGAATGTATTTAAATTAAGGAAATGGAGGGGATATTAATTAATTTAATTAATCAATTAAGCATATCGGATCCGGATATCCGGATCCAAAAAAAGACCGGATATCCGGAAATTTTTGATTCGGATATCGGATCCGGATATCCGAAGATTTCAAACTATCTGACAACTTATAATCAATTACCCATTTTTATTTCACCGACCAGTCTGTTTTTTTGAAAAAAAATTTCTAAATTATTTTCAAATAAAATTTTTCTCTTTCAACGAGGAACCTTTATGTAGAAAAAACTTTTTTTTTAATTTTGGAATTTAAAATAAATCGGCCCCCTCAAATAGAGAGGCCCTCTCTAATTGAAAGTTTTATAAGTTTCCCTAAGTCTTTAGACATGTTTGCACTTTAATTTAAGAGATTTAATTTTAATTTTCAATTAATAAAGTCTAGACTGTCATAAGATGTATATAATTTAAATAAAAGATAGGGACCTCGTGCCTTTTTAAATATTGATTTTGAATGCCCTTTTACTCCCCTCTCTGAATTTTTTTAATTTTTAAAGCCCTCTAGCTATTTTATTTTTTTTTAATTTTTAAAGCCTCTATATTAAATTTTATTATAGCCTTTATTATGCCTTTAATTTAAAAATTTTTTTCAAATAAATGTTTTTACAACAATTTTTACCTAAACTTCAAACTCTTCTCTTAATCACTACATTATCCCCTTTTGTCTCCTCCCATCCCGAAACTCTTAGTTATTCGATGGAAACCTCAAACAACAAAAATGAAGAGTTTAAACCCCTCTCTTGCGAACAACTTTGCCCTCTTACCGAAGCTTTCCTTAAAAGACCCTGTGCAATAGACTCAAAACTATGGGTGACAGTTTGTCCCATGACCGCGGAACTTGAAGGAATTGAAAATACTTTGGATTTTGAAGAATTAAAGGATAAGGAAATTAATAAAAGGGTGGATGTTTTAAAGGAGGGAACAGACCAATTGATCAATGAAAATGAAAAAATGATTGATGAAAGTATAAAAATAAATAACAAAAGCAAATTTATTCGTTGGCTGACAGGAGGAGAAAAAGTAAAATTTAATGAAAATGGAATTTATCGAAAGAAGAATTCCAACAAAAATCCCAAGAGGTCTTGGAGTCTGTTAAGGTCTAAAATTGATGAAAATAAAGGAGAATGGAATGGTCCTATATTTAATTATAAAAATAAAAAGATGTTGCAATGCAAGGGTTGGCAAGAGTTGAAAAACCAATTCGGCTCTTATTGGAGATTGGCCAAAGAAGTTTGGGATGAATATAAGAAGAAGCCGTTGGATCCACAAGCTGAGGCTTTTTATTACAAGTTGGTGTTTTTATTTATCGTTATAAGTCTCGAGCATCTAGAATATCCCGATAATCAAAGGATTTGTTAAAACAAAAATTTTTAAAAGGAATCTCGTTTCGATTTCTAATAATTCCACTCTATCAGTAATGTGACTTTACGGATTTTGCAAAATGTCACTAAAAAATTCTAAAACAGTGCAACTTCTCTAACATATCATCCTTGGGACAGAATTTTGTTAATCTACCTATAAAGCAGGGCTGTATTTTCTTCCGCTTTCGTCTTCCGCTGAATTCCGTCTTCCGCTTTTAAAAATTAAAATTATACAGCCCTGCTATAAAGGAAGGTGTCAAGTGAGATGGGGAGCCGTTTTAGAGAAATTCGATTTAACTAAAAAATATGAGAGATCTCGAGCAATAACCTCAGTTATCGAGAATCAAGTATTCTCATACTACTCACCCAGTCTCTAAATTTACTATGTACATATAACTTTTTAGTGAGAAAACTTTTGAAGACTTCCGTAAAAAAGGACTTGAATTCTTCCATCAAATTTGTGAACGTGATTATATTAGCAAAGAAAAGTGTAATTCTATAGATGTAAATAAAGTTGAAAAACCAAAAAATTATTCTCAAGTTGTTAATAAATTTGGAAAATTTATTTTGAAAACTTTGATTGCCAAAAAGGTTTATTCACCTTTGGATATTTCTGATGAAACTTTGAGTTTAATTAAGGTGATTTTTTAAATTATGATTTTAGCTTTGACAAAAAATTAATTTGCGGAATGCTGAATTTGGATAAGGATTGTTCCTGATTGATTAGGATTGTCAAGAAAAGGCTGTACAACTTAATTACTCTAAAAGATTTTTTTAATTTCCTGTTTCTGTAAGATGGGAAATAGAAAAGTTCTGTGAGTGCAAACTCTATATATACTTGTCTAAAATTATTTGGAAATTAAGATTAGGATTAAAGAAACTATACTCGTTGAACTTTCCTTTGTTGGATTCAGGCTGACTCTACCTCATGTTTTAGAGAAACAAAAAATTAATTTGCGGAATGCTGATTAATCCACATTTTTTTACCTTCCCGCCTCCTGGGCCCGTACTATAAGAACGTGGTTTGTGGTCATTTAACCGGTTACCAGAGGTACCTTTGCTACTATAAGAAAAACCTCTGGTTTTTGGTCAAATGACCAGGTCATTTAACCAGGTCATTTGCCCATTGGTTAACCAGTACTATATGAAAAGCACTTTTTGGTCATTTAACCCCTACCGAGTGGTAAATCTCAGACCCTGCTCTCCGCATGGTTTGCAAGAATTTCGAAGTCTATAACTCGATACAAAAAATTAGTAAAATTACAAAAATTTAAATTTATATTCTCTAGCATGTCTACAATCACCTTTAAAATTTCTAGAATTTTTGGATAATTATTTTTTGAGTTATGAGGGAAACCGCAAGGTACCCCTTTTTCAGCCAATTTTAGAGTTTAAATGGGTGTTAGTGTAAGAAGGAGGTTATTTAAAATTCTAATAAAAATTTCAGAATTTTTATTAACTGTGAATTTAATAACAACCCTACCGAATGGTAAAAATTATACCCTGCTCTATAGCAGGGTTAGCTAAAATTTTGAAGTCCTCAAATATTTGGGGTAATATTAAGAAGTATCTCCTCTATATTTTTGGTATAGCAATCTATAAATTTAACAGGAAGTTTTAGACAGCCTTTTTTCAAATATACACATATGGAAATTTCAGTGGTAAATAGAGCCATTTTACAAACTTTTAGAATAAACGAAAATATTTTTGTTTACGAAAGATCATTCATTTTCTTCCGCCCTTTTTTAAAAACCAAATTTGCGTTTCATTATTCAACAATAGTACATAGGTGTGGCAATCAAAGAGAAACCATAAAAATTCATTCAGTTTTTACTTTTTTTATTTAGTCAGATGAGCATCCACGAACCATGTTCTTACCACCATCACCATGTCCACCACGAACCATGTCGGTACTATAAGAACATGGTTCGTGGTAAGCAAGAAGAAAAAATACCAAGCCTCATATAGTACCAAATTACCGCTCGGTATGGCTTAGATGACCTGGGCAAATGACCAGATTCTTATAGTAACAAATCTACGACTCGTTCTTATAGTACGGGCCCTGTTCTTCTCCTCCTTTTTCTACGTTGTTCCCCTTTGGTGATTTGTAAGGAGTCACCCTCAGTGGATTACGATTGTTTCAGTAAAAGCTGTACCCCGTCATACAGTCCCGTCATGCATCCCAATCGCTTTATATTTTTTAATCTGACTTGATCTTCCAATAATAATTTGGATAATATTCAACAAACTACTCTCTAAAACATTCTAGAAAATAAAAAAATATTTTCAGGCAATTTTAACCAAAAAAGATTTTCTTCACCCAACACTTGATAACCAATCAATTTCGAAAGCTCAAGTTGGAATTCGAAATAAAAGAATGATTGAAGTTGAAGCTATTTTAAATGCTTCATTACTTGCTAGTAAAATAACGGTTATCACTCTTTTAAGTATTGGAGGTGTTCTTGGAATTATTATGATTTTGGTGGCTATAAAGATTTGTGTTCACTAAGGAATGTTGGAAAAAATTCGAAGAAAATATTTTGTATATTTTGAAGTTATTTTTAAATATTCCAATAGAAACCTATGTCTATTAATTCACTGAATGAGACCATTGAGGGTCTTCTATTAGGATATTTATGGTGATCATTTTTATTAAACAAATGAGAAATTTATTTAAAAAATTTTCCCAAATTTTTCTTTTAATTACTTCAATTATTGTAACATTATTATGATTATACCGACAGTCTACCACTCAGTCCCTTCCCATCTTTCCCAAAAAAAACTTGCTCAACTGTAAATATCCATACGAGTACACCTTAAGGTACGCAAGCCCAAGGTCTCCAAGGTAATTCGTTCAAAATTGCCGAACCTGTGACGCCCTGGTATGTTTCGATTCAGCTTGTCGAGGTGCATCGATCCATACTATGACGTTCCGGATTCTACAATTTTGAAAAAGTCCTTCCAAATATCCACAAGGGTAACAAAGTCAATGTTTTTATTAGGACTGTCCAAAACAAAAAAAAATTTTTATGAGAGAAGAGACCGAGATTACTTCCCAGAGGTGAAAAACTTTATGGAAAGTTTTGAGTAAAGCTTAGAACCAAGTCTTGGACAGTTCTGTATATTAGTGACAGACATGATCTTTCTTAGTGACAGACATTTTGAGATTATGGAATCAGATTTGTATATGTCTTATTTACACCGATTTTGATAAAATTTTTGGGTTATTTGTTAAAAATATTTTTTTCAAACTAGTGGGATTTTTTATTTTCTTTGAGATTAGAGCTATGATTAGAGCTATAGACAAATTTTTAATAAACTTTTATTACAGCATTCAAAGAAGGAAATATGTACATACATAGTATAGTCCTGTTCTCAATCATCTAGGGGACATTTTTCAACCCCCCTCCCCTATTAAGGAAATTTTTTTATTTTTACAAAATATTTTCTAATACATACATTCTTTCCCAATATCTATACATTTTCCTAATTATTCTAGTAAATTTTCTCATTCTGATGTTGATGTCCCAACACGAATCAAATCAAGTAGTTAATCAGTTATTTTCAAATTCATCCCAAAAAGAGCTGTGTTTCAATATCGTCAAATGTTGGGTCCTCGAAAGTCATTATTTGCTTTAAAATAAGTTAGTCATAATCAATTTTAAAATTTAGTGTTGGCAACTATTCGTCTCTTTAAAAATTGTATAAAGCATTTTTATTTATTTGCTTTATGTTTATTTTTAACCCGAATGATTTTTTTATTATGATTTTGCCTCGCTGGTTGCTTAAAATTTTATTTTATTTTCCTATTATCTACATATGTACATACATACTAGTGATGCTCTCGAGAAGAAAAAACCCGGGAATCGGGAGTCGGGTCGGGAAATACCTCGGGAGTCGGCAACTAATCGCTCATTGAGAGATCGGGAGGCCAAAAAATCGGGGAATTTTCCCGAGTCGGGATCGAGATATGAGTTTTTTATATGAGTTTTTATATGAGTTTTTATATGAGTTTTTTTTCTATTTTTTTATACGAGTATTTTTCTAAATTTTCTAAATATATGAGACAATTTAAAAAATTTCTCAGGCCGAAATTAATGGATCTCTCAAAATTTATTTTTTGTTTAATACTAATTACAATTTTTATATTAATTTCAAAATATTATTTAAACCAACAAAATCAATTTTATATCATTAAATCGTCTAAAGTGGTATATTTTATATTAGGGTAGCACCCCGAGCCATTGGAGGCGGGATCGTCGGGGGTCGGGGTTTGTCGCAGTAAAGCCTTAGGGTCGGGATTTTTGCCGCCACAAAATATATCGGGGTCGGGGGTTCAGGGGTCGGGTCGGGGTATTGCCCGCATGTGGTGGACGTCGGGGGTCGGAGTTTTTGCTTAGAAATTCGTCGGGGATCGGGGTTTGTTGGGGTAGTCTTCGAGGTTCGGGTCGGCGTTTTTGCTTAGAAATACTTCGGGGGTCGGGGTTTCGGGGGGCTTGGTGCTACCTTATTTTATATATAAAATTGCTAATTTAAAAAAAAATTAAGATAAAAATTAAAAATCAGAAAATGCCCCCAATTCTGATTTGGAATAGATGTCAACATGCAAGAGGAATTGGTTACCCAGACTATCCTTTGATTGAATCCAATACTAAATGCCCCTTTGATTGTACTTTTACTTATGATAGAAAATTGTAATTTTTTAATTATAATTCAGAATTTCAGCTAGAGTTAGTATATTTGCTTTTCTGAGGACGGGAAGGGAAGATGAACTAAGCCAAAAAATAGAGCACACTCTAATCTACCTATCTAAAAATATTTAAATTTTAATTTTTAAGTAAAAATGGATTTTTAAAAAATTTTTAAAAAGATGCGGGTAAGATTTTAACCCTCATGATTATAATATCTCTGGGTTACCCATACCCGCATTTCGTATAAGGGTTCTGGGGTTAGCCTACACGCAGCTGACTGTTGGCTAACCCCTATCTCGTGTTTAGAATGTCGCCCTTGGTAGACAAGTCCGATATAATATTTTTATACATTTAGCGAGGCAAACGCATCGACAACACTTTTTTTCCTTCATTTATTTTGTAATATAACTGATTGGCCAAAGAATCGTAGAGAAGATCAAAATTATATGATGTACACAGTTGAATCCCCTATACAAACCACCTTTAAATATTATGACAGAAAATTATTGACAGACAAATTTTTTAATAGTTCAGCAACTTATCGTTTAGATAGCTCTGTTTTTATGCCTTATGATGCTTTAACAAGAATTACTCCAACTACTCCAAAAGAAAATATTTGGGATCAAAAAGAGGTTAATCTACAATGCAACCTAAGCTCACTATGAGTTGAAAATTTTGAACTGAAAATATCGTATCCTTTAATGAGGATTAGGGTTGCCGTTTACGAGTTGAGGCATTTTTCGGGCTTGCTTTTCGGGCTTGTTTTTATCGAGTCTGGCCGTACGAGTCTTTTTTGGGCCAAATATCTTGGGCCCGACTGGATCTTTCAGTCCGAGTCGGTCTACTCTGGCAACCCTAATGAGGATATTCGAGGGTGGTTATAATCTCACTCTACTTATTGGAACTTAAGAATCGTTTCGAGCTAGTTATGCAGAGCTTGAATGAATAAATTATAAGAAGTTAATCTATAGAGCAGGGGTGGACGCAATTGCGGACTTGTCATGCGGATTGTGTCTGCGTAAAATTTTTTTTCAATTGCTTCTACCCCTGCTATAGAGGCTTATAATTTAAGGTTATGGAAAGAGTTAGAAAGAAAACAAAATTTGTATTCCAAGCGGTATCTCATTGCAATAGCGAATCTGGTCGAGATCCTATTTCAAGAAAACTAAAAAACCTAACAGGATTTGATATTGTTGGTGGTTGTTTTGGTGGGTGGTGTAGTTATAACTGTTATGACCGTAATATGGGTGAATATTTAAAATTTACTTTAAATTCAGAATAATTTTTAGAAGACCACAAGTTTTATTTGGCATTAGAGAGTAATATTTGTCTCAATTATGTCACAGAAAAATTCTGGAATGCGTTGAGATCACTTACTATACCTGTAGTTTTTAGTAGATCTGTTTTTGAGGGAATGGATGTTCCTTCTAATGCATTTATTGCTTTGGATGATTTTAAATCAGTTAATGAATTTGTTGAACATTTAAAGGCTTTGCAAAATGATACGGAAAGATATTTGAAGTAAATTTTAAAAAATTAGGTTGAATTGATATGAACTAGAGTTCAGACCAGGGATGGGCGAACTAAAAATTTTCTTTATTTCGTTCCGAAACGAAACGAAAGAGAAAAAAGGGCACGAAAGAGCTAAACGGAATCAAACGAAATTTCGGACATTTCTGGTTCAGACCTCCTTGTCTAGCCTCCTTCGCAGCGTCTATTAATAAGAGGTTTGGTGATTGAGCGTAGAACATCTTAGGGATTTCCTTTTATTAAATCAAAAATGGATTTGTTAAAATATTTATATCCTATCCTAATCATAAAATAACCAAATTTCTGATATCTTCCTTAATCCCACAAATCCACTTATCTTCCAGATTTAAGGATTAAGAAGTCTATCTGTGGAGTCTATCCCCAGTTCAATTACAAAGAATTAAACTAGTTTGCTATTTTAATAGGGGATTATTTTAAAAGATTTCCGATATATTTTAGACATTTTGAATGGACAAAAACATATACAAAAAGGAAATTTGGTTATGATTATTCCCCAATATGCAAAATATGTGAATATGCCACAAGACAATTTGAGCAAGATAGGAAAAATAGACTTGATTTGGATAAATTTTGGAATGTAAAGGATTGTAATAGATTTGATGTTGAGAAATTTTTGAAGGATTAATAGAAAAAATAAATTCAATAAAGACTAGTGTTTCAGCGGAACCAAAATTTTGACCGGAACCGCAACTTCCGGTGAAGCTCTAAGAAAGCCTCGCTATTCTGAATTTTCTCAAATAATTTATAAGAATTTATTAAATTATAGACGTGTTTCTTTTTATTCTGAGTAAAATAATTTTAGTATCCGAGAGAACTAGAGGTGGGTTTAGTTACGGGTTTTGCTCTGGATCATTGGACTTGTGAGTGTTGTAGAGACTTGAACACTTTTGGTTAAAACCAGGGTTTCTTAGAGTTTTTTCGGTCTTGGAGTTCTCAGTGACATTGGAAAATCTATATGTGCCACAGGAAAATAGAGAATGAATTGAGAAAGGAGGTCTGACCATTGTATACATTTAAGGAAAACTTTGAGACTCAAACTAGGGGGCGGCATATCCATAAAATACACAATGTCTCAATTACAAAAATTTTTTTCAACAAAATTAAATATTTATTACAGCTAATAAAATATTATTAAATAAAATGATCGTTAAAAAATTAAAAAAAACTAAAAACAATTTTTCTTTAATTTTTTTTTCTAATTTTTATTTGGTCTGTTCCTCTCTTAAAAAGATGATGATTATTGTCTTTTTAAAAAAAGCCTTTCTTTCTTCTTTTGTCCAACAAACAAGAAAATCTCTCCTTATTTTTTTTACGCCTATTAAGTTTTAAGCTTTTCGTCCCACTTATTTTTACTATTTATGGGACATCAATTGCTTTGATGCTACAAATAAATAAATTTTTATTTAGACAAGGATAAAAACAAAATAAAAATTATTTTTAATAAAGTGACGATAATTTAAAGGATAATATTAGACCCTCACAATGCGCTATTCACTATCCTCACTCTATAAAATTTTAGTTAGATCTCACTATGTATAAGATATAACTTCTTTATAAATTTTATCTTTATTGTTTCGACAACATAATTGTCAACAAAAGTATTGCCTAGTCGGCTTCCTCCACATCAGAGGTGGGTCGGAATTCTGATTTCCGAAAAAAATTTTGATTTCCGATTTCCGAGTTCCGATTTTTGAGGAGCCAGTTCCGATTTCCTGCTCTTCCAATTTCCTGACCTCTGACAGTTCCGACCCACCTTTGCTCCACATAATGGGGTACCAACATTTTAAGAACGTACTTTAACGAGTTGTATCTAATTTTGGGGGTATCTTATAGTGAAGTTCAACACAGTATAAGTATATAATTTCCTGTTAATACTTACTAACCGGAAATTATTTTTCCCAATAATTTCCAATTTTTTTTTTGCAAAAATATATTGGTTCCTCTTCCAATTCCTTTAAAAAATATTATTTATTTATTTAAGTACACACTTTACTCATTTAATATTTTTATTTATTTTCTCATCACTTCACCCTCGCTATCGCGCCTTTCCCTTTTTTCTTTTTGGAAATTAGAAAATGAAAAAAAAATTTTTTTTTGTTGAAAGTAAGATAAAGAGATTTGCTTATTTTAATCGGAATTATTAATTATTATAAAATCATTGCCAAAGGCAAGGCTGCGCGAAAATGAAAAATAATTTTAAAAAGTTTTCTCTTTCCTTTTTAAAAATTTTTTTTTTAATTTCTTTGCCTCCTAAGAAAATTTTTTAAGAAAATAATATTCAAAATAATATTCAAAAAAATTATTTTCTATAAAAACCCTCTATTCAACGTACGCCCTTACTCAAGTAAAATTAGTAATATTAATACAATCAGATCTCAAAATAACGACCTTTCGAAACCACCAACTTTTCTAATAAAAACTCTCTTCTAAAAACTCTCTATTTAACGTACACCCTTGGTCTATTCGAGTCTCTTATATCGAAAGTCTCGATTCGGGAGTCTATCAAATTAGGTAATTTTATTCTTAAATCTCAAGTTGCTCCACCTTCTATTCTTTAAATAAAATATTTTTAAAAAAAATTGTCCGTTAAATAGAGGTTTCTAAATTTCTAAAAAAAATCATTTTTTAATTAAAAAAAAGCTCAAAATTAAATTTAAAAATGTCTTTAATCTTCCAAAAATATTTTCTTTCAATTTTTATCCTTTTATTCCAACAATTCAATAAAATTTGTTTAAAAGGAATAATAGAAACTTTGTCTACAACAAATCCTTTAATAGACAAACGTCCTCCAAATTTGTATAAATGGATTGAAGAAAATGCTCATATTTGTTTGTTTTTATTGAGAAATTTTGAGGGATTTTAGTATAGGGGGAATTGGGAATTTTGGAAGATTTTTAAATAATCTTGGGGTTGTTGGGTGCGGAACCGATACGAACAGAGGCGTCGATTTCGGTTCCGAGTAGCTTGAATTATTCCAGATTACATTGCCAATCTTTCTTAAAGTTTCCGAGAATTTAGAATATTGTTTGGAATTTTAAAATTAACTTATCCCTAATAAGATTTTTGAAAATCAGAAAAAGCGGGAAGGACGAAATTATGGACCTAAACATCAGAGTTGAGTGAAATTAGGACTCTTAATCTCACTCAACTCCGAGCAGCGCCATTTAAATTGGGTTGTCTATTTTTAGAAAATTTTTCGAGGAACTTAACCGAGGGATCCTCTGTTCTTAGGATAAAGCTGTATCCGCCAACCCTAGCTATTATTTTGAGAAAAAATTCAAAAATAATTTTAAAGGTACAATAGTCCCAGTTAATGGAGAAAGTCTTGTCAGTTTTTTATCTGAAGAGGAAGGGAAAAAGTGTTCCATATGTCCAGATTTGGGTATCAATGAAGTTCCTACAATGGCCTGTGCTGTTGAAGTTACTCCAAATGATATTGAAAATTTGGACATTGGATGCCATAAATGTTTGTTTATAATTTGTTTAGAAAATTCAACACTCACTATAAGATATACAAGCGCAAATAGGATTACCTGAAACGCTATACCGGAGATACGGACTCTAATACGAAGCCTGCACCTAGAAAATTTCGACTTTTTTCTCAATACATCCCTGTAAACTCTCTTTGGGCAGAAAAATTGTACCTTATAATGAGCATTATCTTAAATAGGGGTCAACCAAAATACCTAAATCTAGGAAGTATCTAGATATCTTATAGTGTGGTTCTACGAGAACCTTATAGTTGTGATTTTTTCCATAAAAAAATTTGAAAAAAAATTTTTTAAGTACCGGACCTCTGCGTTATTGAATTAAAGAATCGTTACGCAGAGTTTTACATGAACATATCCCTGGATAAAGAAGAGATTCATTCTTCTAAACCTCCAAAACCTTTTGGAGACAAATCAACATCTTCAGATTTCAAACGTTCAGAAGAGGAAAAAATTTTTCAGGCAACAGATTCCCTATTCTCTACAAAATCTTTAAATTTATTTTCTTCGAAAGAAAAAAATGAAATTGAAAAGGATGAGGAAGAAGAACAAAAAGTAGAGTTTGAGGGGACTCGTGAGGAAGAACTTGGGAAGGTTTTTGAAGGATTGAAGGGTGAAGGAGGGTTACAAGTTGTTACTACGAGTATTAGACCTACAACAATAAAAACAGCAAGTCCTAATTTTAAGGTAAAATGTTTAACAATGGCTACCCCCCCCCTCTCTCTCGTGATTAACCAAAATTTAACAATTGTATGGTCCAGGAAGAGGAACAGATATGTGGAATTTTCCAAAAGAAATTTCATATTCCTCGAGTTAAGTGGAAGAGCACATCCACCCCCCCCCCTTCCCCACTAATATTCACCAAAAACTCTATACTTCTGGTTCAGAAGAATACCAAGGGTACAACAGACCCATATCTGAACATGAACATTTTTCATATCCCTGGATCAAGTATTCCGGGTATTAAGTAGAGGAATTAAAAGGAAAATAGCCGTAAACTCTCGTTTAATGCTGAGTATACCTCTAAATCCGACTCAAGCCGAAACCGGAGATAAGATTTTGGAGCCACAAAATCAGAGCAACAGATTCTCTATTTTCTGTATACATACCTAGCACTGTTATAATACCCAGCATTGTTTCTTGTTAATTAAGAGAATTTTAATTTTTTAGTTAGACCAATCAACTACTATACGCGCAAATATTTTTGCTCAAATGGATGGACAAGAAGGCAACTAAAAAATTTTTAAATTAAAAATCCTTTATTTAAGGCATTCCTTTAAATATAAAAATGACTCCAATGTCAACAGGTCGCCGAATCCTTTCGGAAGGCGAAAAAGAACAAATAATATTTCCGCCTTCCCAAAACAATGAAAATGAAATTATTGAAAAAATACAAAAAAGGGTTAAAAATAAAGAAAATTTAATAGAAGAGGAAGAAATTGAAGAAGAAAAGGAAGAAAAATCTTTTTGTAAAGATACCCACGAACTTTGTTGTTTTTGGGCGGTAGCTGGTGAATGTAATAATAATCCGTTTTGGATGAGGGTAAAATGCCCTATGACGTGTGGAACGTGTGGGTGTAAAGGTAGAGAAGAGAAATTTTTTTGACTTTTTGTAGGAGAGAAAAGAGAATTGAGGATTCTTGTAGAAACATCTCATTAATATATCCACCCCTGAAACCAAGAAACTTTACCTTATAATGAGGTGTATTTTAAAATGAGGTGGTTCGCTTAGACATTTCCCCCATCCAATAGCTAGCCTAATTTTAAAATGTACCCATGGGGCTGTATTTAAAAATACGGTGTATTAAATAGAGGAACTAATATTGGAGATGTACCTAGTATGGAGGTGTCTTATGATGAGGTTTGACTATAGGGAGATCATCAGGCACATTTTGATTCTTTTAAAAATTTTCAGTCAAAAATGCCAATAAATGTAAATCAACTGGGGTCAAATGTATTTTGCCTACCACAACAACAACCACAACAGAAGCAACCACTTCCACAACTTCAACAAGTACATCAAGAAATACACCAACTTCAACAAGTACACCAACTCCCCCTCCCTCAACTTCAACTACACCTTCGAATAGAAGAAGACCCCGCCCAACACCTCCCCCAAAAATGCCTGGACATCGTCCACAAAGGCCGAAGCAATCCAAATCTACTTTTACAACCACAAAACTCCCAAAAATTGTTAGTCAAGAGACAGAATACCCACCCCTTATAGCCCCCTTTATTTCCTCTTTTGGTGATGGTGGTGGTGGTGGTGATAGTGATAAAAATGATAATTTTGATAATTTATTTAATCGTGATTATTCCGAGGAAGTAGAAGAACCCCGAATGGAAACAACTTTAATTCCTTTTAAAAAACACTCAATTACTTTTACTCGTTCAACTCAAATTTATGAGGAAGAGGATTTTAATAAAAATGAAAAGAAGCTTAAAGAGGGCGAAAAGAAGAGGAAAATTAATTTGAAGAATAAGGTTTTTAAAAATTTAATTTTTTTGTTTTTTTTTGTTTCTTGGCGTTTTGTTTTTTGGTGTTTTTTTGGTTTTTTAAATTTTGGTTTTTTAATTTTTCCTATTTTTCTGGTTTTCTTTTCAGAATTTTTGAATTTTTAAAAAGGGAAGGATTAACACGTTTTGGGCTGTAAACGTCTGTGTTCTTTAATTTTATATATCAGTCAAATGAGCACCTAAAATTCTGAAATTTTGTACAGATATCGGTAACATCGTTAGCTAGTCTTTTTCAAAATTTCAGAATTTTTGGGCAATTATTTGTAAAGTTATGGTTAAAGAAGCTCCTTTATAATAGTGAAAAACACGATTTTTTGAAGATTTTTTACCATAACTTTTGAAATACTCAACTAAAGATTCTGAAATTTTCAGAAATGTTTAGTAACATTTATAAGAATGCCTGGACAAAATTTTAATATTTTAGGTTTTTGCTTAATTATTTTATTATCATATTCTTCATAATGACCTCTCCAGGCCCTTAAAGCTAATAATTTAATTTTTTAACATTTTTGTTGGTGGAATTTTAAATTAATGAGAGGGGAAAGAGAAAAAACGAAATAAAAAATTCCAAAAAAAAAAATTCAAAAATTTTTTAAAAATTTCAAAAAAAAATTTTTTAACAATAAAATACAGACAACTCCTCTCGCTCCCATAACATCACCAACAGAAACATCAAAAACCTTAACCACCATAAAAACATCAATAAACACAACAATAATAACAACAACCAAACAAACATGTTTTAATTACCACAAATTATGTGAATTTTGGGCAGAAATGGGAGAATGTTTGGCAAGTGTTTTTAAATGTTTTTTCAGTAAAACAACATTTATTTTCCAAACAAACATTTATTTTCCAAACAAACATTTATGTATTCCAAACAAAACATATTATAGAGCAACCCCTTTTGGATGCGTCCACATTGCCAAAAATCATGTTCGTCATGTGGGGAAACATTGGGTGATATATCTACTCCAACACCTAGAAGAGGTTAGAGAAAGGAGAAAATAATGTTTTCTTGTCTAGCAAAACATTAAAAAGAGAAAAATATGTTCTAATTCAAGTTGTTTTTATCATTGTCCTAGAAAAACTCAAAACACAACTTGCCCTATCAGAAAAAGAGGGATCCCCTAAATCCCTCGTTATCTCTTTTAATCCCTCTAAATCCCCTTATATCTTCTGATATCTCTTAAAATCCCCGGATATCCCTCCAAATCCACTTATATCCCCTTTAATCCACTGATATTCCTTTTAATCACTCAAAATCCCACCATATCCCAATTTAAGTCAAGTTATACCTTTTGGGTCAATTTAACTTAGTGAAGTGTACGGATATGTTTGTTTTTTCTATCTAAACACAAAATTAATTATAAAATTTATTTAGGTTGTACTAATGTACACATTCTTTGCCCATTTTGGGGATTTATTGGAGAATGTGAAAGAAATCCAAGATGGATGGGAATGCATTGTAGAGCTAGTTGCCAACTTTGTTAAATAGTTATGATTATGTAATAGAATATATATTTTTGAATTATATTAAAAAAATATTCTTGCCAAACTGCGTTATTTTTAAAAATATATTTTGTATTTTTAATGACTATTTTTGATTAAATTCAAATAGATTTTGGTTTTAGTAAGAAGCTTTCTTTCAGAATAAGGTTGGCGGGTCCTGGGACCCGCCCCCGGATATCCGGATCCGGCCCGCAGATTTCGGTCATTCAGACATTTTCGCATCCTGCTTCTCGGATCTGGAAAAAAATCTGTCAAAATCTGTCAACCCAAACAAGCCAAGCAAGCCATTTTAGTAAAGAGGGTTGGAGGGCGAACCTTCCTCAATTTTTTTAAAGAATCTCCTCTCTCTTAATGGTAGAATTAAGCCATTATTTTTATTATTTTAAAGCAATTCTATATTTAGGAAATATTTTATTGTTAGAAATGTGAACGAAAAATCGAGGTACACCTTTTTTGCCCCTTTTTTAGACAGAAACGGCTTGAACGACTAATCCTTCAACTCATGGCCCATTGAATACTTGAAGAATATTCTAATTCTTGTTATAATGAAAATGCCATATAAATTTAAAATCAGTCCTTATTTACTCGAATTTATTCGAAAATTAATAATAATCCCTTTAATAATTCTCTCTTTTCGTTCCCGCGCATCTTCCTTCCTCCGCTACCTCATCTTTGTCTTTTTTCGAGAATTTTTTTTCTGTTTGTTTTAAGTCGGCTTCTTCTTTTTTTTTTACAAAACATACACTTACATTAATTTTTAAAATAACTCTAAAAACATTTTTCTGTATCGGCCTAGCCTTTGTTTGTATCCCCCTCAAATATTGGCTGTACAATTTCCCCTCAACATTCCCCCCCCTTTCCCCCCCCCCCCCCCTTCCCCCCTCCCTCCCGCAAACTTTTTCCTCTTTTTTTTCTTAAAAAATTTTTTTCATTCGAGAACATCGAGAATAAAACGAAGAGGAAAATATAGTTACAGTAATTTAATATTTGCCAGAAATGAGGCAATTCTTGGGGGAATGGAAGGTAAAAAGAAGGGGGATGGAGGACAATTCGCGCATCTCTAAAATAACTTGAGCCAATACATATTTGTTTTATTAGCAATTTGATCATTTTGGAAACTTCTAAAAATATTTTTTATTAGAAAAAAATTGGGGAATTTTAGTTAATATTTTAGGATTTTTAATAAAACTTCAAAAAAAATGTCAAAAATTTCAGAAAATTTTCAAAAAAATTTTTTTCAAATTTTTTTTAGAAAAATTTATTGGGGAAATTTTTTCGATTATAATAGGCCTATTTTCATATTTAATAAATATGAAAAATCTTCTTCAAAAAACCTTTATAAACTAACTCTCCACTCCCTTTTTGACCATCTTTAAGGAACCCCTCAACTCTTGACCCTTCTCTATTGACTTCTCTAGGTTCTCTCAATTGCCTTTAAAAATAATAATGGAAAAATAATTTTTTTCATTCTCAAGACTACTTTAAAATAAATTTATTTTTTTAAAAATCTTCTTCAAAAAATTTTATTTTTTTCAAGAATTTTAGTAAAATTTCCCTTCCAAAAACACTCAAAAACTCTCTCAAGTGACGTTAAAAAAATAAAATTCCCCCAAACGAAAACAACAATAATACTCACTTAAAAACCCTTTGGCCTTCTCTTTAAAAAAATGTTCAACAACAACAACAATATATTCAATACAGACCTCCCTCCCTCTTCAACTTTTTTCAATTCTTGTGGCACATCCACTAAAGGAGGAAATATTCTTTTGAGTGGAATTACAAGTACTTCTTATAGTTGTTTGAATGATGAAAGCGATATTGAAAGGTGAATGATAAATAAAGATCTTAGGAAACAGTTTAGCTCTGTATGTGGCAGATTGTTCCTTAATTCTCTTTTCATAGCCCGAGTAACATTGAGTGAATAAAATTCAGCTCCGAATGTAAAGTAAGGAAGTAGATTTACTTTATCCTCTAGTGACTTTGATAATAATGCTTGACAGGCTACCAAAAGATAGGGAATTCTAAGCCGTGTGTTCAACTAATTCACTTACACCTTTGTAGATGCTTTATCGAAGGTTGTCTATCTCCCCTTATAGATCAAAAGCGCTTACTAAAATAATCATGCTTATTATAAGTTTAGAAAGCCTATTAACAATGCAGAAACAACAACAATTAAATTGGAATCAACATCGACCCCCTTACCTACCAACAATTCTTATAACACATCAGTTGCTTCTTTTGCTGCTGCAGCATCTTCTCTCTACCACCAACAACAAACAATTGCAGCATATCAACAGCCGCTTTATTTATTGGCAAACAATTTTATGTTGCCAAATTCTTCCAATTGTTGTTCATCTATTGTTGACCAACAACAAATGGCTAATTTTGGTGATTTAAATTTTGGAAACAATTTAAATATGTATTAGGATTCCTGTGTAAGATACACCTCATATAGTGTCGTTTTTGAACCTCGAGAGTAAGGTTGTCTGTTCTGGACCGAATCGAAGAACCGAGGATTTTTCGGTTCTTCGGTTCGGTTTCAGATATCCAGTAAAGCAGCTGGGCTATAGCTATTTATCTCCTTCAGCTAGCCTTCAGTAGACCGGAATCCTGTGTCATCCATTACACAACGCCGCTACTGCACAGCCTTAGGAAATAAATAGCTACCTATATGCTTTACAATCCGAAGGATTTCCAAACCGACAACCCTTCCCAAGAGTGTATCTTACAGTAATATGTATCCGATAGCAGAGGTAAAGTCGCAATAAATCTATTTGAGGCATGGCCCCTTCTCTAATAAACAGGGAAGGGACGCTCTTCAATAATCAGTGACACTAATCAGAAAAACCAAAGATTAACTTCCGATAATCACTTATTAATTTATTTATTCCAGGCACTTCCTCAACACAACTTCCACCGCATGATCCAAATATTCTAAACACTAATTATAATTCTACAAGTTTAATGAATGTAAATAATACGTATTGTTCCCCAAATAATTATTTTTATCAACCAACATTTCCACAACTTTATTCAGCCTCAATGATGCCTCGATACGGATTTTTTCCTTCCTTAAGTGGAGGATTTTCTGGTAGGAAGGATAAGGAAAACTTTTATAATAAGGAGTCGAAAACCGTAGTGAAGTTAGGGATGTGAGTTGAGAGCCAGGAGATTAATAAAATAATTTTTTAACTCCGAAAAGATTCTCTCAACTACGCGGATAGACTTAAGGATCTGGAAAAATCAAAACCTTTCTGTCAATGTTCGTGAATAAAATCTTGCCTTGGTCCGATCTCTATTAACGTCACTCACCTGCCTTAATTTAATCAAACTTCACTAATATCGATAAGGTTAACTGATAAAGGGGCAAGGACTGAAGACAAGGTCTCACTCTACAATGATCTTTTTATTTCCTAAATAAACATAATTTATAATATCAAAATTTAAGAAGTAGAACAACAACAATCCTTCACTTCCCCTCAATTTCTAAATTCTATTAAAAAAGAAAAGGAACAACCAGAAAAGCAAAAGAATAAGGTAGACAACAGGGTTGCGTCGTAATTACGAATTACGATTCCGAAAATTTTTTAAAAATTACGAATTACGATTACGAAAAAAAATTTTCGATTACGACGCAACTCTGGTAGACAACCAGTCTTTAAAATTAAATTTAAAAATTTTTTTCTTTCATTTAAAGACAAAATTAGGCAAGAAAACTCGTTTAAATAATCAAGCAACAACCTCAAACATTAAAAATAATTTTGCTTCTGAAAAAATTGGTGAGGAAAGAGTAGTGGGACAAAATGTCATCTTACCCGAGGGGGTGGAAAAAAAGAAGAAACGAAAGAGGAGAGTGCTGTTGTGAGTTTTTCAGATTAAAAATTGAGAAAAAATTCTCTTCAGTTCAAAAGCCCAAACTTTAATTTTGGAGTCTCGCTTTGCAATAAAAAAATACTTGACTGCGCAAGAACGAGAACAACTTGCTAGAGAAATACAGTTACAACCCACACAAGTTAAAATATGGTAATGAAAATTTTTTGGGTTTTCCGAGAAAGGGAAGGTTCTGAATTTTTAATTGTCTATGAACCCGATAAATTGCCATAAAAGTTCGATTTTCTGGGTCAGGAAATCTGTCATTGGACCAATCTCTGCAAACCCTACACTCAATTAAAGCGGGTTTGGAGGAGAGGAATTTCATCTGGAAGGAGGCCTCCTATCTACTCTTCCCCTTATACTGGAATAATCAGGGCGTCCCGGATTCGACCATTTTGAACGAAGTTATAGCTCTGCGGTTCGTTGGCGTTGCTGTACGTTGGGGTGTACCCAAGTTAAACTCATTATTTCCCTTAAATTCACAGAATTAAAGTTCCTCTCTCCCTTTTAAACGTTTTTTCAGTATCATCTTTCCTTTAAATTAAATTTTCCGTTTTTCGCCAAGCTTCTAACCTTAATTTAAAAATTTTTTCAAGGTTTCAAAATCATCGTTACAAAACCAAAAAAGGCCCAGAAGAAGGGGAAAATAAATTAAATATGATGAATATTTTAAATATCCAACAACAACAAACAAATATTCCAACAGACCCAATAGACCCAATAAATGCAAATTCTTCAACATATCAATTAAGAAGATATGGAAATTATTCAGAAAATGAGGAAAGAAATGAAAGAAATAATGAAGAAATTTTAAATATTGGAATGAATTTTAATAATTATTATAATGAATGGGGAAATGATGGAAATTAGAAAATTTAATTAATAAAAAAATTTTTATTTTTGTGTTAATAATTTTTATTTTTCAGTCGGCGGGTAAGGGTAAATCTTGGGAAAATAACAGTGATAATAAAAGCTTTTGAATTATATAAGTTTTAAATTTAAAGCTTTCCGCTTCCACGTATTTTATTGTTTTTGGCGTTGTGTATTTATTACAGTATTAGGGTAGGGGACGATTCAGTATCGCCGATTCAGTATCGCCAATTCAGTATCGCCGATTCAGTATCGGCCGATTCAGTATTTGGGCTTTTTGGCCATAACTTTTTGCTCGATCAATATTGTAGCGATTATTATATATGATTTGATAGGCCTCGGGGTGCTGCATCTTTTTCATAATTGGACTGTCCTGATCTGATCACTCTACAAAAAGTTATCACTGATAAACGACGTCACAGGCATAAAAAATCGGTTTTCACGCTGTAACTTTTTTTGAGATCATCAGATCTGATCGGGCCAATTATGAAAAAGATGTCGAATCTCGAGACCTTTCGAATGATATGAGAATTATTCAAATCGGTCGAATATCAGGAAAGTTATGGCCATATACTGAATCGGCGGATACTGAATCGGCGATACTGAATCGGCTATACTGAATCGGCGATACTGAATCGTCCTTAACCGACAGTATTAAATTCCTATAAAAGCGTTTGATTTGTTTATGAGCTTGTTTGGATGTGTTTCATGTTTTGATGTTGTTTCATTTTGTTCTGTCAAGTAAATTGAAGGGAAGGGTTCTCCCGGGCTTTTTTATTTGCATGATTCTGAATTCTTTGGATCCCACCCCGCAAAAATTCTTAGGAAACGGGATCCTGCAAAAACGATTTTGCCGGTCTCTAGTTTTGTCTAATGATTTGGTTAACCTTTTTTCTTTACTTTTTGATAATTTATTTTTAAGTATTTTTGGCTTTCTTTCAATTAAGTTTTATTTAATTCAAAAATGAGTTCAATTGGTACAGGTTACGATTTGGATGCTTCTTCATTCTCACCTGATGGACGTGTTTTTCAAGTTGAATATGCAGCTAAAGCTGTTCAAGCAAGTGTGACTGTTATTGCTTTAAGTAGTAAAAAGGGAGTTGTTGTTGCTGTTGATCAACCAATTCATTCAAAACTTGATGTTGAGGTTTTTTTAAATTTTAGAACGTTAAAGGAAGAGTGCTTTTTGCGGGCATTTTTTGGTATGTTAACTTTAATAGACGAGGTGTTCCTCTTACAAACCGGTTTTCCGGGATATTCATATTATTTCCATTTCAAAAGCCATAATAGAAAAATGTCCGCAATAAAAATCCGCAAAAACCATTTTTCTTCCGGATTTTTTAATATATTTTGTTCTCGGTTTATAATACACCCTTATCTTCTTCGTATACTCTATCAAGTGTGATAACCAGGGTAGAGTTTTAGGGGTAAGTTGTTGATTGGCCTTAGGGTGATGAGATCTGCCTAAATGGAACCTCTAGCTCCCCCTCAGTTTGCGTACACTTCCATCCACCAGGGTGCTCGTTCTATCGAGAGATTTGACTTGAAAACTTAATTTTATTTTTAAGGGAGCAAATAGTCGTATTATGCGAATTAATAATAAAATTGGATTTGTTGGTTCTGGTCTTTTTCCTGACGTTTTTGCTATATGTAATTGGGCTAGAGAAGAGGATAACAAAAACTACAAAGAAATTAATCAACATATTTCTGTTAAAAAGCTTGCTGAACGGGTTTATTTTTTTAGAAAAATAAAATTTTAATTTTCCTAAAAATTTAAGGTTGCTCAGTATGTCCATGTCTATACACTTGCTACAGACCGTCCTTTTGGAGCTTCTGTTTTTATAACTTCTTGGGACCAAAAGGTGATATTGAATGCTTTTTATTTTTTTCTAATTTTCTTTTAAGGAGGGCTCGTCAATTTATTGCATTGAGACATCTGGGCAATGTTACAAATATTTTGGATGGGTTATTGGGTTAGTTTTGTAGTTTACATTTCGGTACTTATTTCTTTAATTACACACCCCATTTAGTCGCATGACTACAAAAACAAGACCACACTCACAGAACCTTCCGAACTGTCAGTAATAATTTTTAAATAAAAATTATACCATCGTGTAGAGCGTAGTCGATAACCAGTGTTTCCGGCTTTTTTTTGGCTCTGACCCCATTTCGAATGGTATAGGGTTCCAAAGTTTTCGACTTTTGGAGCGATCAGTCTCACTCATTTTTCCTAATAAAGAGAAATTTTCTCGCTTTCTCCTTTTTCCCATGTTATTGCGTAAGAAGCTGTTGACTCCTGCCGATAAATTATTAACTTTTTTTAGGCGAGGCTGCTGCCCTCGCCGACTTCAATAGGATTATTTGACTATTTTGAGCCTGCGAATAAAAGGGGTTACTTTTAAGAAATAGTTGCCAACATTTCAAAATTCATTTCTCAGTGTTAAAAATTTTTACATTTTTTAAGAAAAAATGCCGTGTCAGCAAAATCAGAAATCGAAAAAATTAAAGGATTGGGGGAAGATTGCAAATTGAGCAAACTGGAATTAATTAAGCGTGCTATACATGTTTTGTTAACGACTAGAGATGAAGGATCGACTGGACATCGAATTGAAATGGGTTGGATTGGTGAAGATTCTAATAATGGTTTTGAGGTTTTTTTGGAATTTTAATCGGAAATTATTTTTTTTTATTTTAGCAAATTGACCAGTCAGAGATTAGCAAATTAGAGAAGCAAGTCAGTAAGGAAATTGAAGAGGAGGACGATTAGAAAATTTTGCTAGATGTTTTTTGTTGTTGTTCTGATTTTGTGCAGAATTTTTTCAAATAAAATTTTAAAAAAACTAATCGATTATTTTTATCAAGTATTTTTAAGAATTTCTTTATACTTTTTTATATTTTTTATTAATTTATTTTTTTGGATTTTATAGAAAAACAATTTTCCGTCTTTTTTAAAACAAGAATGTTGTCAGAACCAAACAAGGAAGCTGAAGGGCCCGAGGAAGGTCAAACTACTGCATATGAATATTACAAACGTATAGGTCTTGTACTTTTATTAAATATTGAAAAAATTTTTTGTAAGAATATCCCGGACTCCGATTCGGAGGGATAATATAAGTTGTTCGAAAGGACTCGGCTAGTTGAGTCGAATGACAACAAGATTAGGCTATAACTGAATTTTTGACATTAAAATGAGCCTGGCACACTGGCTTTTCGATTTTCAGTGGAACTGTATTTTCGGTTTAGAACAGACCTTAATTTTGGTATCGGTCTACTCACCTCGTTGAGCTCTGCGTATGACATTGTTTTCCCAAATATGAGATTTGACAGAATTGAACCAATTTTTAAATAATTTTTTAGTTAATGAACTTAACTTGTCTGGTGCTTTTTATCGTCAAAAGGATGTTTCTCAAGCTGCAAAGGATTTTATTACTTCAACAAATAAGGACCCAGTCTCTTTATTGAATATTTATTCAACGATTAGTGGAGAAGTACCTTTCAAATTTTTTGAATATGAATTGGTTGGACGTCCTGACAAAAAGTTTTCTTTTATTTTAGAAATTTTTTTAAATTTTTATTAAATTTTTCTAGTAAATTTCTGATTGTTTCTGAATTGGATGGCCAACCAATTTTTGGGTTTCCTTCTGCGTCCAAAAAAGATGCCAAAAAGACGTGTGCTGTTTGCATTCTTGAAAAGCTTTATTTGGAACAACGCGTTTGTTTTTTCTTTCTTCATTAAAAAAATTCAATTTAAGCTCAATTGTCTGAGCAGCACTGGTCGAAAGCTCAAACATCCAAATCGCCATCCTCGTCCACTTCCATTTACTCCTGTTCCAAAACTGGATGAAGATTTGGGCAAAATTAGCGCTGAGTTTTACCAACAGCCTCTATCTGTCGATCCTCAAATGGCTTTGTTTGCTGAAGATGTTGATTTTGATGGTCCGATTGGTCCTAAACTTTTGGAAATGAAACAGGTTTTTTAAAATAATTTTTGGTTATATTCTTCAGTGGGTGCAGGCAAAAATTTTGGGGGTTGTAGGTGAACAAAGATCTGGCTACGGGCCTAAATTAGAGAACTCGCGGATCCGGTCCGGCTCTATTTAAGAATCCTGATTAGACTCCAGAAGAATTGATTTGATTTTCTATTCTATTTTCTATAGATTTCTATTAATCAATAATGTCCGCACTTTTAGAAATTCTGTCCGCAAAAAATAATTTTTTATTTTAAAATTATTGCAGAACTTTGAAGAACAAAATCCAATGCCGTTAGATTACAAAGACAAGGAGAAATATGAAGATGTTCGCAACAGAGCTTTTAAACTTTTTTGTGAAAATGCATTTTGGGTTGAATTAAAATTATGTGAAGCTACAATTGAAAAGCTTAATGCAGCCGGAATGTGGCATGAAAATTGGAATTCTGTTGCTTATGTTAGCCAATGTATTATGCGTTTAAATTCTTGGAGAATTAGAGAAATGAATGAAGAACAGAAACAACAGCAAGAAACGACTGAAGGGTTTGAAATTATTTTTTTTTAAATTTATTTATAACCTGAAGAAAATCAGGTTATTTCTGTGGGGCATTAACGGGTTTTTTCCCAGTTTCTTTCGATTTGTTTTTGGCATCTATTCATTTAATAAAAGTCCACAAAACAAGAGAATAGGCAAAAATTATCAGATGGGAAATTTTTCTTTCCTTAACTTTAAATGAAATAATTTGTTCAGAAAAATTTTCGGTGAATTTCTTTTTAAATTAATAGAGAACCTGGCCAAAACTATTCCAAGTTCCTTTTAATTATTAGATTTCTTATTGTTAGACAGGAGAAATCGGAACAAATGGAAATTAAAGAACCAAAGAAGGTGGAACTTCCAGAATATTTTGTTTTTACATTGCCATATCTTCCTCCGTAAGAATTTTTCTTCGAAAATTTCTTCTAGTTTGAATTTTTTAGACGTTATGCTTGTGTTGCTTTATTCAATGAAGGACTTTTTCATGGTCAAATTTCTAATTCAAAATCAAAGGCAAAAGCCTGTTGTGCTGTAGTTATTGCTCAAAATTTGATTGAAAAGGGTTGGACTAATCTTGGTAAGAAGAAAGTTGAACGTCCAAAATCTGTTAAAAGTCGGCCTACTCAAAAGAAGCGAAAGAAGGAGCCGTCGGAGGTTTTTTTATTAAAGAAAATTTTTTTATTAATGAATCGGAATGATGGAAGATCTCTTAAAGTTGGGAAAAATAATGGCTCTTGTCCAAATTATGCGTCCAATCGACTTTTACACCAATGAAAAGTTTATATGTCCAAGCAAATTTGACGTAATCTGTGACGATATGTACCCTTGTTCTGCACTTTAGTAACAGATTCTATCCGAATAGAAAGCTCCGCTCATCCTGATTTATGGTACGCACGCGATACAGGATTATATTTTCTAACACGCAGAACCGAGCACTTATTGCCATAGATTGGACGCATAAAAATATGATTGGGCGTATAAAAATTTGTTTGGACGTATAAAGGTGCGATTGGACACATAATCTGGACATGAGCCAAAATAATTTTAGAAAAATAAAAATTTTTTTATATTTTTTAAGGAAGATTTGGTATCTATTGAAACAACTTCATCTGGAATTCGTCCAATAGAATTTCAGTCATACCAATTCCTTTTGACGTTACATCCAAATGAAAATCTTGATCCTCGTACACATTTTCTTCTTGCAACACATGCAAGTAAGAATGCAACTGTTCTTTTAACTGAAATTTGTGCAAAGTATCGATTGGGGGCGCTTAGCTATAATGAAATTAGTGAAGTTGGACCGAGGTTTTTTTATTTTACTTATTAAAGTTTTTCCATTGCCTCCACCAGTTACGCTCTTGAATATGAGGAAAATAACACTAGAAAAGTTATATGTATTAATATTGTCAAAAGTGAAAGGCCTGTTTTTTAGAGTTTTAATAGTTTTCCTTTTCCATTTAGAAAAAAGATTTAGGCTCCTGGTCTAGTTTAGTAGTCCACTGAAGGTTCGTAAGTCCAATGAAGGGGTTATAAATCCCACGAAATCCATATGAGTTCAATAAAAAAAATTTTCCGAGTTTTTGTTTGTTTGGACTTCTGATTGGACTCATAAAATTTCATGGGACTCATAAACTTTGAATGAACTAATAAACCTTCATTGGACTACTAAACTAGACCAGAGCCCATATTTATTTTGTTAAGATTCATTGCTGATGCAATAATTTCGCCTTATCCAATTCCCGGTGTTCCATTGGAAGTATTGGGAGGACCTCTATTTCAAGCGCGAGGTGTGCCAGAAAAGAATAAGAAAAATGCAAAGGCTTCAGCTTCTCGTGCTGCACTTGATATTTTGGTTCGCAAAGGGACAATTCAAATTAATGAGGTTAAATTTTCCTTTGGATTTTCTTTAGAAATTTTTAAATTTTTAGCAAAACTTTGATGAGTTCAAAACGTTTGTTAAGGCATTATTTTTTGAGGATATTCCGTCAATGGTCCAGGAAAATATTTATAATGAGAATGTTAATAGAGCTGAAGTTGTTGTCAGCACAAACTCGTAATTATTTGATTGATTAATGGTAATTTTAAAATGCCAATATTTGATGGTTAATTATTTTTCTTTGTAAATCTATTCAAATTTTTTGTAAAATTGTCTTAAATATTTGGATTTTATTTATTTTTGGTAAAAATATTCTTGGAAATTAAAATTATTTTAAATCTATTTTTAAAATATACAATATTTTTAAACTACAATAAAATCTGGTCAGGATTTTTTTAAATATGAAAAGACAACTTTGGTGAATGTATTTTACTTAAAAAAATATGTCAGAGAAAAAAAGAGGTTCATAATTTACTACTATAGTGGAGAATCTTTTAAGATGGGAAATATATTTTGGGTATATTTTAGAAAGCAATGCCAATACTGATAAAAAAAAAGAAAAAATCGAAAGGAAATTCGAAACAGGGATTTCCATGGGTTCCCTACTTTGACTTTAAAAAGAAAAATTCTTTTGACATCCCTGAATCGAATGGAATACCTCAGGCCTTTTAGAATTTTGTTTAAGAAAAGAAAGAAAAAACTCGCTAAGGCCTCAAAAATCAATTAATTGTCATCGAAAACCAACTTTCAATTTTTTCCATTCCTCTTTTATCTGTTTCACACGTCAACTGATTCAACTTGATTCGAGTTTCACACAAGGCGAATTTAACTTTAAGATTTCCAGAGTGCCAAATTGAGACATCTAACGAAATTTCATTGACAGAAACTCCATGTAGAATAACATCTTTTAATGAATAACAAATCTGTTAAATTGAGGGGAAATTTTAGAAAAAAAATCTCAAAAAAACCTCTTGATTATATGTTGGATTTTGTGTATTTTTAACAACTCTTGTCTTTCTTTTCCAATAACGAGGGGCAAACAAAATACTGTCATCCTCCTCTCCCCAACGCAAATAGGTTTTTACATAACTGTCTGGGGATTGATCACGACTAACTAAAGGTAAATTTCTTGCATGTCCAACAAAGATACGTAAATCTGCTTGATCTAATAAAGTAATCCGAAGAAGTACTTGACAATGGAAATTTAAATCAGGCAAAATATCTGGTATACCTGTGAAAAAAATTTTTTTTTAATTTTAAAACTTATAAAAAATTTTTTGGAATAGGTTAAAAATTTCAGAAAATTTAGAAATACTTTCTAGAAAGTTGTTGGAATTTTAAAATCAGAAAGATTGAAAATTCTGTCAAAAATGAAAAATATTTGATTGTCTATTTAGAAGGATTTTATTTAGAAACACAATCGAAGCTCTAAAACTAGAGATGCGTATTAGAAAGGCTCCTATTAGAGTTGGTAGTTTCTGAGAAATTTTTAAATACCTTTTTTCAGTTTCGACTGATTACCCAAACCTAGTCCATGTATTTTTAGAAAATAAACGAACCATTAATCTTCCGACTTTCAGGTTCAGTATCACGAAAGAGAGGATGCAAAAAAGTATACACCAAATCACAATGTGCAACCTCGTCAGAAAGTTTGAACAATTTTTGAAGAAAAACTTGAAGTTCAGGCTTAAAAAGAAAAATTATATTTCAAAAAAAAATTTTTTAAATTACCACACGTCGAATAGCCACTTCTCTAACATTTGTTCTTCCAAGAATTGTAACAGTTTGGGATAGGGAAGGAATGGCTCTAATAGAAAAACGATAACAAAGTTTTAAGCGAAGTTCTTCAAATTCTTGATATGATCTAAAAAAGGATTTTTTAGAAAAATTTTTTTTAAATTAAACCTGTAAATCTCTGTCGGAACATTTTCATTTATTCTTCTAACCAGCAATTTGTACATCTAAAAATTCAAAAAAAAAATTTAATTAAAAAAACCACAATCTCTCTCTCTTACATAAACTTTTTTGGAATTTTCTGACCATTTATCAAAAGAGCTGACCACAACAGAATCAATTCTTCCATCATTCCTTTCCCTTTAAAATTTTGTTTAAAAAATAAAAATAAATTTATTTACGTATATATTTCAGATATAAACGATAATCTATTCATATCATCAACCTTTGAAACTCCAAAAATTTGTAATGGATTTCCTTTAAATTGAGCAATTGTATGTGCCAAAAAGTTGAGACGAGGGAACCAGCCTTTGAAAAAATTAAATTTTTTAAAAATTTTTAATCGAAAGATTTTTTGATTAAAGAATTTTTAATATGTAGAAGTGGGATTGGATTTGGCTATAAAAGTGGGATTTGGCTATAAAATACACTAAGACTAAAAATCGTACCACAAGTATAATGAGGAAGGTATCTCTTACAAGGGCGTATCCAGGGCAGGGCTGCACGCAATTGCGGATTGCGTTTGCGGATTTTAAAAAATTGCGGATTGCGAGTTGCGTAATATTTTTTTCAATTGCGTGCAGCCCTGATCCAGGGGTCGATTTGGGGGGGAGGGGGGGATACAACCTTGACCTCTTAACAAAGATGTTTAAAAATTTTTGCCATTGGCCAACTAAAACCAGCGGCATCCCAAATTTAAAAAAAAGGTATCCTGAATTGAAGTGTCACAAGAATATTTTACAATGAGGTCTAATTCTGTTTTTTATAAAAGAAAAATCAAAAATTAAAACTGCTTACTTTGTAACGATTCTTCAAGTTTTTGTGTAAAAAGAACTTTAGCTTGAACATCATTCATGTCTAACATTAAATTGTTTTCTACATAATCCTTTAAAAATTAATTAAAAAAAATTTTTTTTAATTCTAAAAAACCACAGATTCCATACACATTCCAGGAATATCGGAACAAGAAAGAAACCTAATCATATTTAACAAAATTGGACGATTTTTGCGTAATAAATTAAAAGCTTCACAACATTCATCAACAAAACGTTGAAAATTTTCTGTTGTATTTTGACCACCATTAATAGCAAAAGCCATTTCCTTTGTAAAAACAAAAGGGACTCTGTCACTAAAAAAGAAATTTTTTAATTAAAAAAATTTTTTAAAGAATTATACCGGCTAAATATTCCAGCCATTTGTTTATCACCCATATATTTACCAAAATCTATATGAAACATATGCCCAGTTGTTGTTAACATAATGTTGTCATTGTGCCTAGAATAATTACAAAAATGATTTGTTTAGTATTTTGTGACGAAAATTTAATATAATAGGAAAAAGTGAATTTTGAGAGCCAAGGAGAAATAGAAACTTGCGGATCTGTAAATTTCAAGTTCAATGTCAAATATAGATCGAGATGGTTGGCATTAACCAAAACCTGGGGTTCTCTGTAACTAGAGTTAAGAGGCCTTAACATTTTTGAAACTTCTTGTGCCTTTTCTGAACTGGATCCTGCCCTCAAGACCCAAGCTCTTTTTAAAATTCGATCTCGAATCGAAAAAAGATGATATTATTAAAAAAGAAATTTAAAAAACGGTTCAGAGATAACAAACCTATCTCCAATGCCCAAAATATAAGTTGCTACACACCAACCAGCACATGAACGTCGAAAGTTTTCTAGAGCCTTAAAAATTATCAGAAATTTTCTCAAAATTATTTATTAAAAATACCGCTTTATATTGAAATTCAGAAGAATTATTTTTTCTAAGCCAATTAAGGAGAACAATATCCTCATATACAGCTTTAACTCCAGTACCCATTTCTTCTTGAATCTCTTTTATAGTACGACAATCTGGGACTAGTTCAATCTAAAAAATTTGATATTAGATATAGAACCAAATAGCAAGGGCGTAGCTAGGGGGTCGATTTCAGGGGGGGCTAAAGTTGGGTGTGCGCCAAAATTTTGGCGTTTACTCTGGCGTTCTTAACGCAAATTTTTTTTGAACCAAATTTTTATTTTTTCAGCGCCGCAGGCGAAAATTTTGAGAATTTTAGAAGGCCGTAGGCCAAAAAATTCACTTTTCCAGCGCCGCAGGCGAAAATTTTTTGAAATTTGGACCTCAAGAAGATAGATTTCATCCTTTTTTAGCGCCGCAGGCGAAAATTTTTTAAATTTCGAAGGCCGTAGGCCAAAAAAATCACTTTTTTTACCCAAACCCTTCCCCAAATTTTTCCCTTTCTCCCATTTCGGGGGGGGGGGGCTTCAGCGCCCCCCCCCCCCCCCCCCCCCGGCTACGCCCTTGCCAAATAGTTTGACCACAGGTTTGTGTGTAAATCACTAGGCAGTCTTACCTAAGGTGTGAGCTTTTCTTGTATTTAGAGCCCAGACCCAAATATTTTTAGAGCTCCCTGGGTTCTTCCTGAAATCAAGGCTGGCCCAAGTCAGTAATTAGAAGACATTGAGCTTCTAGAATTTTTTCAAGAAAATTCAGGAAAAAATTCAAAAAAAAGCGATTTTTCATTCAAGTTTTCTAAAAAACAAACCAATCCTTTATCCTTTCCTGTAGGCATACACCGAAAAGATATTATTCTCAAATCGAGTTGTTCACTTAACCAAATATCATTCATTACACGAACTAATTGAGTAACAACAGCATCTTGTCTTAAATCATCACCAGCCTTTAGAAAAGAAATTATTTTAAAAATATTTATTTAAAAAAACCTTATAAATTATTCCAAAAGAATTACGTTTGCCTTTAAAAACAATTTTTATTGGTTTTGTTTTTGAACTGAAAATTGAACAGTCATCTATCTAAAAAAAGGAAAAAAAATATTTTTAAAAATTAGGATTTTAAGGAGCATCTAGTTCGAAAGTTACGTACATAATGAAAATAAAATTGTAATATTCAGGAAGCTCAAAACTTTCAAGACGGTCTATTCTTAGAGCTTCCTAGGTTCTTCCTGGACTCAAGCCCGGCCAAACCAAAGGCTAAAATTAATTATTCTCATGTTTTTATGACCCAACTAAAGAATTTGTAGAAAAAAATAAAGGGGGACAACGAGAAAGAACAAAAAAACCTTCAAATGCCAAAGGGATTCACAAAAAAAACCCATCAATTAAAAGAAAACTCTTACAGATAGTGATTTGCAACAAAAAGAAGTAGCAATTGGAATGCGTAGATTAGCAAAATCAAAAACATCCAAAAATTGAAAAAGTTCTTTTTTCAAAGTTTTAGTCTAAAAAATATTTTAAAAATTTTATTTAAAATTTAAAATTAAGATACCGCTGATTCTCCACATTCTTTAACTATTAAAGAAATTTTATCAATTTTATCCAAAAATTGTTGTTGAAAAGCTATTTCATCTTCCAAACTTGGTATGCCTAAATCTAAAAGCATTTTTTGGAGTAATTTGCAACGTGAAGCAAATGAAGGACTTTTAACATCTTGAATTCTCGTTTGAAGTTGCCTAAAATTTTGAAAAAATAATTTTTAATATTAAAAAACATTCAGAAACCAAAAAAGTTCCAAAGCAAATCTTCTATCTTTGGTTGAATGCTCCAACAAAAACAAAGCCAAAGCAGAATCTTCAAAAGTTTCAAATCGAAGAGCCTCCACAAATTGGGTAATTAAATTGAAAATAAATTCAGAAGAAGCCTGCTTGATTGATTTAATAGCATATTCACGAACATAACGATCTTGAAAGCTGAAAAATTGGACAATTATAAAGTCAAAATAAAGTAAAAGTAAAAAATATTATTCAAAAAGACTCACTTCGGTAAAAGCAACTCCAAAGCAATTATTGGAGGTAATGGCGCCCATTTTTTAAGAAGAGCATAAATATTACCCAAATTGTAAGTACCCCATGTAGCAGAGCTGAGAACAAGAGGTAAGGCACTTGGGAATTGATGTAGAAAGTGACGTTCAGACCAAAGAAGTTCGCGATCGTCTTTGGTCAGTCTAAAAAAGAAAACAATTTATAAGAGATTTTTGAAGACTTACTTAAGGCTAACAGCACTATCCAAAAGGCTTTGTAAGACTTCTTGTTTTTCAGGTTGTAAGGCACCAAAATCACGCCAATGTCTTAAAATATTTATACAAAATTAATTAAAAATAAATCTAATAAAAAAATATTACACTTCACTAGGAGTTATATCCATCGGAAATCGAATTCTATAATCATATTCCAACGCTTTAACAAATAAAATAATTTCATCAGAATCGCTAATTAAAGGTCTGGGTCCCCAAGGGTGAACTGTATCATTATTCATTTGGTACATTGGAACAAGCAGAGGGCCTTGAAGAAGAAATCTGAAAAAAGTAAAAATAAGTTTAAATTTAAAATAAGTCTCTGAACAATGCCACGGGTTAGTCGAAACCCGGACTTTTATTCGCCACGAAAGACGACCTAAGAAAATTTTGAATACCCGATTTTTTCACAACCCGTGACATCCCTAAGACATAACTCATTCAAAAAAATAAATCTTGATAGATAAGTAGGGGACAAGTGAAGAAGTAGATGAAAACTAGAAACAAGTCGCCGCCTTAGCTTTGTGTTCAAGCAATTAGAAAGTAAAAATATGCATGGAACAAGATGTGTTTAAGTGAGAGAGACTCCAATAAGTAAAGAATGATACCCATCAATATTAAATAAAGGTAAATTAGCAAAAGCAAGTCTTTTTTCATTGTTTGTATTATTTGTTAAAGTTAAATGTTCATTGCTTAAATAATGTGGAGCAATTAAAGAACTGTTGCTGCTACTAAATAATTCATTATGTGTTGTTGTTGAGCATTCTTCTCCAACTACAGGGACACCACACAGAATAAAACAAATTTGGACTTCTCGAGGCAGATAAGGGATATAAACATCAAAATCATTCTGCAAAAAGTTTTTTTAATTTTCGTTAGGCGCCGAAAAATTATTAGGTCTCCAAAAGACAAAGAAAATAATCATGAAACACCCTAGTACTGTCTTCCCGAAAGTTTTCCTAATTTGTAAGCTTACTCCTCTCCATCTCAAACAAAGAACAACCCAAATCTTAATTTAGTTTCTAACAAGGGCGTAGCCAGGGGACTTCTGGGGCTAAAGCCTCCTTACCACCCGAAATGGGGGAAGGGGAAAATTTTGAATATGGGTAGGCACGCCCTTGGTTTCTGAAGAAATTCTAAACTTTTCAATTGAGGTTATACCTCATCATCGAAAGTCAAGGAAATTTCATCCCCTTGGCTTTCACCCTATTCTCTAAACTGTCACCCTCACTCTCCCTTGATGAGGAACAACAACCTAATTTTAAACAAAAAAAAATTTTTTTTCATACCCAAAGTTGAAAAGGCACAAATTTAAAGCCATATTTATTCACAATTTGTTTCGCCAAACTTTTACAACGGCCAAAAGAATTTGGACCATACATTAAATGCATTTCAAGATAAAAAGACTTGTAAAGAGATTTCCAAGAGTTTGGCAAATTGTGTGCAGATTCAACACTAATAAGCAATTTCTCATTGCAGAGAGCACTATCTCGAATTGAAGAAGATTCAATTAAACCCAAAGGATCTGTATTTATTGAAAAATCAGCTAGAGAAGAACAACAATAAGCACGAAAAAGATGAATTAATGAAGTTATTATAAAATTGACTGCTTCGTGTAATAAATTTAAATTATTGGCTGAATAAAGAAGATCAATAGCAGAAACAAGTTCTGATGTTTGAACGTTGTTTGTTCTATTGGTTAATAATCTGGGAAAAAATTTTTTTGATAAATTATTTGGATATTAAATTAAATTTTTTACTGTTTGTGGCCCTTCCTTCAATTTGTGACAACTTTTTTTTAACTTCTCATTAAGGTCCCCGAAAGTCAAGGAAATTTCATTCTCTTTCTCCCGTCTTTTACAAGCAATTAACTTGGCCCCACCCTAACTGTATGTATTAATTTCCTATTTTTTAGTACATATCATTCGGTAGAACATAGTCAATGACCTATTGCCAATTTTTGGCTTCGAAGCCATTCTCGGATAGTTATAGGCCTTCAAGTTACAATTTTAACTTAAACCCTTTGCACGTGGTCACCCAAACTTTGCCAATTTACAACTCGACCATTTTTAAATTAATTTCTTACTTAATAGATTGTAGAACAGGTTGTCGTAATTTTTTGTCTTCTGGATCCGCTAAACAATTAGTTAAATGTTTGGTCAGATTTTGGACTAAATTTGTAAACAATTCCTCATTCAACGTCTGATTTGTTGAAATCGTCCTTCAAAAAATAAATTTAACAATTTTAACAAAAAATAAAATTAAAACCTTGAAATTAATCTATTATTAGTTTTTATTTTTGGCAATATTTTACGACCAACTTCCAAATCCACATCTTTTCCACCTGCAAGGAATTGTGCCACAAATAAATTTTTGCCTCAAAAAAAATTTTTTTAATTAAGAAAAAATCATTAAAAAACCTATTGGTGCATCAGGAACCAAAAATTCATCAGTTCCAAATACTTTTAGAGCATAGTCGTTAAGTGGGATTTGACCCTCATTACGCTGAATTTCTTCTTGTGAAAGCAGCCTTATCAATACTTCAAGAAGAATTTCATCGGTAGTTTTCTTGACAGCACAAGCTAGCTCGAAAGATTGCAATTCTTCAGGCGTGTCTCGAGGCCAACTAAAAAAATTTTTTTAAATGAAAGAGATTAGGTCTTAAACAAGGATAGGATCTTTTATTCTCGTCCCCCTTTTTTGGCTCTTTCGCTATTGGCTTCCGGTTTTAAAAAATGCGAAAAGGCTTATCCCTGGTATTGAAGTTTGAAATTGACTTAAAAAAGAGAAAATGGATGAGAAAGTTAAAAAAATCCTTTGAGAGAAAACCCGAAAAAAAAACTAAAAATCCCTTCCTTCACATAAATTTTTTACAAATCTCTAAAATATAACAAAAAATTTAAAACAAACGTATCGTCTTGATGGATATGTAATTTAATTGTATCCACTGGTGTTACAAAATAATCGAGAACTGGAGCAAGAAAGAAAACATTTTGCGAAATATTATTTAAGCAAGTTCGGATTCGAGGTAAACGTTCATAAAGTAATTGTTTCTTTAAAAAATTTATTTTAAATATTTTTAAATATTAAAACCTCTTTGTAAAAATCACAAGACAATTCTTGACGTGTATTGAAGTCCTCACAAGCAAGTAACCTTCAAAAATAAAATATAACAATAATTTTATAAAAATTATAAATTTACTTAAAATTATTTTTATTAAATCTTAAAAATGAAATTGAGTCAAAATTAAAATTTTGACTCAACTTCTGATTTCCTTAAAGTCCAGTCCTTAATAAAAAAAACAGTATACCTCTGCTGATGTAGTTGAGGTTGTATTTTGTTAGAATTATTATCAGTTGTTGCTTCATCAACACATTTATCAGTATTATCGTCAGAATTATTTTTTATTTCTTCATTTGTATTCCTCTGTTCATTCTCTTCATTTTTTTCCATTTCACTTTTTTGCAATTTTTTATAGAGAGGATCAAACTTTAAAAAATTATTTTTATTGTTAAAAAAATTCACAAAAAAATAACCTCCTCAATAGTCAAAGAGGATGCTTTCATGGGTGACTGTAAATCAATCAAATCTCCATTTTGGAAAGGAATTTTGAGTGAAGAGGAGGAATTTGAAGAATTCTAGAAAAAGTTTTTTAAAAGAATTTTAAAAATTTCAAAAAATTCCTAAGAAAAATTTTAAGCAAAAATTCAAACCTTTTCTGATGTTTTTACATCTGTCTGAATCGATAGAGGATTAATCAAGTTTGAGTTCATTATAGACAGTGGAGTAGGTTGAATAAAATTATTAGACCAAAAATCAGGAGAATTTGGAACAGACACGGAAGTTGAGGGGAAAAATTGTTCTAAAAATTTAAAATAGATTTTTGAAGAAAAATTGATTTTTTTTAATTTAAAAAAATCAAAAAAAAATTTTATGAAAAATTTAATTAGCCACGTTCAAAATGTATTGCTGTTGAAGTAGAAGGAAGTTGAAATTGTTGTTGATTACACAAGTTTGTTGTAAAAGGAAAAATCTGGCCAGTATATTGAGGTTGAATAAAGCATGGTGATTGGGGTAAATAATGTACAGGAGAAAGTGGGACATTTTGGTATGAATCAACTGGCCTGAAAAAAAGTTTTAGAAAACCTCAAAATGAATCAAAAAAACAGCTCACTCTTTTTTAGCGCACAACATTTGTTTAATTTGTTTAATTTTACGATCCTGTTCGAGCACTTCAGGATTCTCTATAATTAATAAATCAACGTCTTCTTCTTGACTTTTTTCTTCTTTTTTTCTTTCTGCTAATTCTTTGAGGTATGTTTGTCTAAAAAAACTTTTAAAAGAAAAATAAAATGAAGAAAAAAAATTAAAACAAACCTACTATATTCTAGAACAAGTTCTAATTCGCGATCGCTCATTTTAATTTGCACTTTCTTACCTTAACAAAAAATGAGTCATTAATCAGCCTACTCGTAAAAGGACGTAAATATTTATTCTCTAACAAAGAGAAATCTCCAATTAACATATACTGAAAAGAAACAATTTTGGAATTAACAAATAAAAATTTAAAAAGAAAATTAATTGAGCAACAATTGATAGATCAAAAATTCTAGTTAAAATCCTTGGGACTCAAAGGTCTAGAAATTAAACACTTCCGGCGGCCGTTTCAGTGCTATTTTGTTAAGAGTGTAGTTAGGCGTTTAAAATTTCGCACCAAAAAGGACTGGTACTTTATAAATAAAATTTTATTTTTTTGACATTAGAGTCTTGCTTTGTCAATTTTCTTCGTGTTCTTTGATTTTTGTCCTTGAAATATAGAAAAATTCTATTTTTTGCTAACGGTTTGACATTTTTAATTTTTTTTCATTGCACATTCCAGTCGCTTTGAGATTACTCATCTAAAATAAATTTTCCCATTGTTTTTAGCTAAAAAAGAGAACACATGAACGCTGCTAGTTCATTCCTGAATCGTATGGTGGGAACGGCCGCTTCTTTAGTCAATTCTTCAACACAAAATATATTCACATATAATTTAAACCTTCCTTCCTCACAAACTTTAATGACGAGTCCAAATTGTCCTTTGAATTCTCAGGTTTGTTCTAAAAATTTTTAAAAATTTTTGGTAAACTTCTAGTTTACTGGTCCATAGAAAAATATGTAGAAAGTTATCTTTTGATATTTTTCATGTCTGCAGTTAGTCGAGTGTTCTGAGTCCGAATCAGTCCAGTTCGGCCAGAATTCGAAATAAACAAATTTTGGACTCATCATGCCAGCGCACTCTATTACCTGCTATCATACTTCAGAAAGAACGCTCCCTTTTCTTTTTTTCTAGGAATCAGTAAGCTAGAAGATTACCCTAATTTTTAATTTTTTCAGGACCGAAAATCAATAGAAAAATGTTATCATTTAATGGAAACTGTTATTCGATTGTGTCAACAGCCTCGAATGTTTCTCAAAAATTCGCCTCCATTCATTCTCGATATTTTGCCTGACATTTACAATCTTCTCAATATCATTTTGACAAATGATCCAAACATTTTACAAAGCAATCTTTATTTACGGTTATTTATTTCTAATTTAACCAATACATGCAAAAGAACTGTTCGTCTATTTCAAAATCAAAAAGAAAAAATTTTTGATGAGGCGACTACTGCAAGGAGGCAATTAACAATGAATTCGCTAATTTTTTCTCATATGTTTTCTGAATTAAAAGCAGAATTTCCGGATGGAAAATTTATTGGAAGTCGGTTTAGAATTACTAAAAGACAGGCGGAAAAGTTTTGGAATGATTCTTTTGGGGCTGACAGGACAATTGTTTCTTGGGAAGAATTTAGAAATGAACTGAATAAAGTACACAAATTTTGTGTTGGAAATGAGACTCATGCTTTGAAGAATACTATTGATCTCACTTGTAATGGTATAATTTTAAAAGTTATTTTTTGTTTCTTTAACTCGAGTTGGACTGTTCCCCGTCCCTTCCCACCGCCTATCTCGCTGCCTTCCCCGATAATTTTTCTTAAGGCCCTTCCCCTATCAAGGAACAATCCTATGTTTATGTTAGTAGCTTCTGTTTTAAGACCAAAATGACTTTCATGTATTTATTCTAATTTTCACGTATTTTAGTTTCTGTCAGATTCCATTAATTTCCCCCTTTAATATTAAAAAAAATTGTAGATCACATCAGCAACTTTGAATTTGATGTTTTTACCAGGTGCACTTTTAAATCTATTTCCTACTCTTTTAAATTTCAGACTCTTCCATCCATGGGATTCCTTACTCAAAAATTGGCAATGGTTAGCTGTTACACATCCAGGTTGTCCATTATTTTTCAAAATTAAAGAATAATTAATACTTCAGGATACGTTGCTTTTATGACCTATGACGAGGTTAAGCAACGGCTTCAGCAATATATCAACAAACCGGGAAGGTTTTTTTATTAGTTTTTTTCAAATTTTATTCAATTTAAGTTATGTCTTTCGATTGAGTTGCACACGTTTGGGTCAATGGGCAATTGGTTACGTAGCGCCAGATAAAAAAATATATCAAACAATTCCACAGAATAAATCATTGATCCAATCTTTGGTAATTTTGTTTTTTTTTGTTAATAAGTTCAAGATCGTTGTTTTCCATTCTTCCGGATATGGAAAACGCGCTTTAGGATTTTGCTCTGTCTTTCTGGGTTTGCTTCGATCAGATTTTCCGAAAAAATAAAAAATTTATTTCCCGACTTGATCAGATAACAGGTTCGAACGCGGACCGTCACCGAATTTTTGGCTCCCATTTTTGACTATAATCTTCTAATGACCAAAATATCTAGAATGTCTTTATGTCATAAATCATTTTAGGTTGATGGCAGTCGTGAAGGTTTTTATCTTTACCCAGACGGTCGTCCCAAAAATATCGATCTTTCTTTTGCCATCCAATCAAATACTGAAGGCAAAGTGCATGTATCACCTGAACAATACCAAATTTATTGCGAGATGGGTACGACTTTTGAAATGTGTAAAATCTGTGATGAACAAAATAAAAATGTTAAATTGGAACCTTGTGGGCATTTGTTATGCCGGCCGTGTTTGCATAAATGGCAGGTTTGTGAAACTAAAAAATTTCTTTGCTTACTCATTAGTCAAAAAATTTTTTGAAGGAAAAATCTGATGGTGAAAAGAATTGTCCATTTTGTCGTTGTGAAATTAAGGGAACAGAAAACGTTCTTATTGAATCATACAATCCTGCAGACTTTAAAAAAGGTTTTTTATTCTGTAATAAATTTATTTTTCCAATTTTTCTTAGAAAATAATTCAATAAAATCCAAAACTTCAACAATTTCACCCCCTCCCCGTCCAGAAAGGACTGTCCAGCAAATAATTAATAATCCATTAAATTCACCTTCCTCTCCACCTCCAATACCTCCAAAGCGAGTTGGTCAAAGTGGACAGGTTGATGATAAAGAAGAAAATCGTTGGTCAAGAAAATCGTCAAAAATCGAGTTTCTTTTTTAAAAATTTTCTTTTTATCTTCTCCCAAAAAATTTAGACAACAAGATTCAACAGAAGAAAGTGCTGGCCCTTCATTTTTAGAAGAACTTTCTAATGCTAGAGATCGTGTTGGACCTTTTGGTGATTTTATGTGTCTCTCTTGGAATAATAAAAATGAGAATGAAATTATTGGAGGAAATGATAGTACAAATAATGCTTCTAGTTCAACACAAGGTCAAAACAAAAATTGAAGTTGAATATATATTTATTTTTTATTTTTATATATTTTTTCTTCTTGTGAGGGGTTGAAACTGAATTACACAAAAAATTTTCTATCTGACTTTTTCCGATTTTAGTTTTTTCTTTAATTTTTTGGAACCAAATCAAAGGGTCTACTGGGGAATACCGTTGTACAAATGCATAATACTAATTTTAAAACCCCAAAAGCTGCCTGATTGTGAGTATCAAGCTGTAGAAATTGCGGGCAAAATTGTTCAAATTGCGGAATTTTAGTGGGGTGGTATTTCGCGTTTTGTTATTACAACTTCATACATCTGCTGGGGATGGACCCAAAATATTATTTTGCGTGGGTATTTTGACGTTTTATTACGATATACATCTCCTGGGGATGTAACCAAAATATATTATTTCTTTATTTAAAAATTTTTCAATTACTTAATTTTATCGATTGTTTCAGCCCTGTTTTTCTTACTCTAAGCATTTCAATAATTAGGGTACAGCCCAAAACGGCGCGCGGCCATAACGGCGCAAAGCATAACTTGCTGGAAAATGTCTGGCCCTTGTCAATTTTGGTACCAATCTCCCTAGCTCGATGAGAGGAATCGTTTGATGCTAAATCTTGTAAGATTAAGAAATCTTGGAGCAAGTTATGACTTTGCGCCGTTATGGCCGCGCGCCGTTTTGGGCGTGTCCCCAATAATTATATGTATTTTCGCATATAAATAATCTCTATTGCAAAAATATATACCTATTTATACTATTTAAATAATGCAAATATCAAACCAAAAATATTTTTTTTTCATATTGTTTTAATTTTATTTAAAATTTAAAGAAAAGTTCAAAAAAAATTTTTATTTGTTTTTTTAAATGATTTTATTTTTCAAATTTTTATTTTTTTTTTTAATTTTTTGTTTAATTTGAAATTTATTTTTCAGTTTTTATATATATATGTCAGATTTTAAAAGATTATTTGCACATACTTCCCTTAAAAAATTTCAAATTAAAAATATTTATTGTGCAATGATGAATGAGGTTTTTTTTTTTAAAAATTATTTTTAGATAATTATCTTTGATTTAAGGTGTTGCCCGGACTTTATGTTGGAGGGTTGAGGTATCTTTTTGATTTTTTTAAAAATTTACTGTGCCTCCTTTTATTAAATCTGTGTATAACTTCCTTTAACTTTTCCCTGTAATTATCCGCATAAATTGTCCGCAAATTTTATTTAATACATATTTATCCAATATGAAAGTTTTTTCCCTTTCTTATTTAAGATCAGCCAATGACGAGAAGCAATTAACAGAAAATTCAATCAAAGCAATTGTTTCAATTCACAGCGGTCCAGGCATTCACAATTTTTCTGATAAATATGCAGTTCTTCATTTAACTTTGGATGATTCGACAGAAGAAAATGTTACTAAACACTTTACTACTGTTAATTCTTTTGTTCACGAATTTAGATTAAGAAAAGGTTTTTTAAAGTTTTTCTTGTTTTACATTAAAATTGTTCGCATAAAATGTCCGCAAATTTTATTGAGCTTTAAACCTCAAAGTCGCTTTTTGGGATTATTTTATCCACTGATGGAGTAGGGAGGCTTTTAAGCGGTACCCTCCAATTTAGTGTAAGATAGATTATTCAGGCACGTGGCCAGGAAAATTTTAAGGTGGAGGAGGGATCATTCTTGTAAATGTTCAGCTTTATATTTTTGGCGCCGAAGGCGTAAATTTTGAGAATTTTAGTTGGAACATTCTCACTCTCTCTTGTTTTTAAATTTTTCTTTCAGAAAATGTCCTAATTCATTGTCTCGTTGGTGTTAGCCGAAGTGTTTGTTTTTGTATTGCTTATTTAATGACTGTTACAAATTTAAATTATTCTAATGCAATGATGTTTATTAAAAAGAAGCGATTATGTGCAAATCCAAATTATGGTTTTAGAAAGCAATTGGGGAAATTTGGAGAAAAGGTTTTATTAAAAAAAATTTTTTTAATTTTTCTTTAATCAAAATTAATGGTATTTTTGAGACTCTTAATTTAAATTTTCTTTTAAAAATTTGACCTTACCCAATCTTCAAAAATATAAAAAAAAGTCGTAGGAGGAAATTTTTAATGTACTATGTAACTTAATTGTTTCTTTGGTGTCAAATCTCCTTTCCTTTTTAACAGTGCTAACACAAATCTTCGGCTAGCAGACTTGTTTTGGAATTTGAGTCCAATATTTTTAATCTTTGTTTTATAAAAATTGGACTCAAGTTCTTCCAAATAAGTGTCTCTACAGATTTATTAGCATTGTTTTCTGCCAACGTCATGGGGGCAAAATTAAAAAAGATTTTTCTATAATTTTTTAATTTTCCTGTTTTCTAAAAAAGCTTATTTTGGAAGAAAAGAGGCTATTTTTTGAAAATTTTGCCAAAACTCAGCTTGACAATTTAATTGAATTATATAACAAAGATTGCCTTTTTGCCAATTGTTTACCTTTAAATGATGAATCTAATATAATAACATTTTTGTCTATTTTGGGATATAAAAAGGAGGAGGAAAAGGAAAAAGAAGAAAAGGTTTGAAGAAAAAAATTATTTTTATTAATTCTTAAAAAGGAGTAAAGGTAAGGAGTATTTTTAAAAAGCCTGGGTTAACTACAATTCGCCGAAAATACAATTCGTCGACACCTTTCTCGCATCATCTTTTTCGCGATTTTTCTTGTATTGTATTGGCGATTCCCGATACAAGGAATCGAAAAGACCCCGGATATCCAAAATTTTTGGTTCGGTTATCGGTTCCGGTTCCAAATACCAGTAGATTTCTCAGGAACCGCTCACCTTAATTATAGTATAATAGGTGAATAAGGGAGTGTTGGGAACTATGAAAAATCGGCGAATAAAAATTCGGCTAATTGTTGTGGACTCTCAAAAAATATCTTTCTTGTGTAAATATTTGTTTTGTAAAAATATATATATTAGTAACCTTTTTTAGCCCAAAAAAATTTAATCTTTAACCTTACCTCTTGGCACTACTTAAAGTGCTTCAATTTAATTTTGTTCGTTTTAAATTTTTTTTCTTAAAAAGCTTTTTTTTATAATTCCATTTTTATACTGCCATTTTTTTAAATTTCTTTTTTTTTTTAATTTTTATTTTGCATTTGATATCTACTCTAAATTTTAGAGAATTGTTTGTTAAAATACCTCTTTTTAGAAAAAAAATTTTTTTCAATAAAACCTTTAAAATTTACCTTTTTTTAATTTCAAAAATTCACTAGAAGTTCTCTATTAAGGATGACGGATCCGGATATTCGAAGATTTCCCAGGATCAGCCAACCCTAGGCTCTATAAGCTCGTCCCCTTTCACGTGGTGCCCTGTAGTTTCGTCAGAGGTTAGTTTCGTCAGAGGACATTTTCGTCAGAATCAGTTTCGTCAGAGGCCTTTTTCGTCAGAAAACAGTTTCGTCAGAGGGTTATTTCGTCAGAGACAAGTTTCGTCAGAAGTCCTTTCAGTCAGTAAGGCTCCCTTTTTAAAACTCTAATTAAACGGTGGTATTGTGACTTATAATAAGTTATTTGTTTCTGGATCGATTTGAACAAATAAGGTGTCATTCGAAGGAGCTCTAAAAGCTGATTTTTGGAATGAAAAATTCTATTTTATAAATGATAGCTCAACCGACCCAGCTCGACGAGTTGAATCGGTTCGGCGAACTGAGCTTCACTACACCATTTTCCAATATTCAGGTTCTGAAACTCGGTCCAGGAATGTCTGATTAACTTCTTCCACAACTAATTCGACTCAGTTCTTGAGCTCCTTCGAATGACACCTCATTTGTTCAAATCGATCCAGAAACAAATAACTTATTATAAGCACAATACCACCGTTTAATTAGAGTTTTAAAAAGGGAGCCTTACTGACGAAAAGGGCCTCTGACGAGACTGATCTCTGACGAAACAACCCTTTGACGAAACTGTTCTCTGACGAAAAAGTCTACTGACGAAACTGATTCTGACGAAAATGTCCTCTGACGAAACTAACCTCTGACGAGACTACCGGACACGTTTCACGTCATTCCCTTCTTACGTCGATAAAATTCTGCCCGAAATGTGACGTAATATATAGAGCTTTTTTTTAGTTATTTTTTTTATATATTAGGGATCCTTCCTTCCCGAAAACCGACAATTTGTTTTTTATGTTGGCAGGTCCCTGATATACATTAAAATATTTTTTGTAACTTTAATTTTTGCACACTAATTTATATTCAATAAAATATTTTTAAAAAAAATTTTTGGAGTCTTTGGGATAATATTTTTTTGTTAAATTAATTATTATAAAATTAAAAAAAAATTTTTTTTGATTTTATTTATTAATCTTCGTTTTATTTTTTAACCTTTTTTAAAGTTAAATTCCATTTCTTTTTTTAATTTTTTGCAGACATTTTTTTAAATAATTTATTCTTTAATTTATTTTACAAAAATTGAATTTCTTTAAAAAAATAATTTTCAACGTCTTTTACCAAATATTCGTCATTTTCGTAACAAAATAAAAAAATTTTTTTTTGTCTTCCTGTGTTTACTTAATATATATTATTTTATATTTAAAAATAATATTTTTTAAACATTTATTAAAAATTTTTGTTGCACTTTTCTCAAAAAATAAATAATAGAAAATATTTAAAAAAAGGCTTCTTACGCACTCCCTAAAGTTAAAAATCATAAAAATAAAAGTATGAAGAAGTACTTAAGTACATAAACCGTCATATAAAAGAAGGAAAGTCAATATTTTTCAATTTTAAAGGATTAAAAAAAACTTTTTTTTTCTCGTCACTTAAAAAATTAGTCATTTCCATCTATTTGCGTGATTCCAAGTAAAAAAAGTGGACAGATTTAATCCCGGAACTTTTTTTCGAGTTAAGGAAAAGAGTGAAACAAATGCCCCTTTAATTTTAACTTTAAAAACAGAATAGGAAAAAGGGAGGGTATTGTTAAACCGGAAAGAAAAAAGTCAAAACACAATAGAAGACGGAAAGAAGAGTTTTCGTTGCATCCTCCCCTCTTTTTTGAAGTTAAAAAAATTTTTAATTTTTAGTTCTAATAAAGCCAATTTTTGGGATTTAGATAAACTTCTTAGAAATAACAAAAAGAAACCTAATTAACCATAAATATTTTATATAAAAATCTTTTTTAAGCTTAAAAAATAAAGGTCAGTTAGCTATTGAAGCCTTATATAGATCAAATATTTTAGGAAATTAATAAAATCTGTCTTGATTTAGTGTACGCCCTCTAGTTTGAAATAAACGACTCTACATTAAAGGGGGGAAATTTTTAATTTTTATTGGCGGAAGACATTTTCTAATTTTATTTCTTCTTCAGGGAAAATTTTTTTTGTGTTTTTTTCTTGTGGAAGAAGAGCTACAATAAGCTATTGCAAAATAAAAAGATTGCGCTAATGGATAGTCTTAGTTTAATTATCCCTTTGAGAGATTGAACGGTTAAAAGCCTATTAAAGGAAAAATACTTATTTTTCAAAATTTTTCAAAATTTTAAAATATTCTTTTAAAAAGGAAAAAAAAATATTTTTTAACTTCCTATTGCGTAACCTTTTTATTTTAATTAAAAAGTAGACGCGTTCTTCTTATTAAAGATTATCTCTTTAAATATTTTATATTAATTTTTATTGGCGGAAGACTTTATGAGGAAGCAAAATAAGACATTTAAAGAAATATATTTAATTTTCTAATTTTATTTTCTTCAGAAAAAAATTTTTTTTCTTCAGGACCTCAAAAAAATGTTTATTTTTTATATTTTAATTATATTTTTATTGGCTTTAAATTGTTTTCTAATACCTTCAAAAGCTTCTTTTGTTCGTCGTTCAAATTCTGGATTGATGAAATTATGCCCCCCTGGGGGAGAATCCTTTACTGCAGCTTGGGAAATTACTTGCGGGATGAAACGGAAGAAAAGGGATGTTAATAACCGGAAAGAAAATGGTAATTAATTTTAATACCGTAAATAAGGGGTATTTCACCGAAAGACAATTGTCGGTATTACTAGACTGTAGGCAAACCGTCTCTGAGTTTTGGTTTAATTTCTGCTTATCATGGGTATTGGAATTGTTTTTTTATTTTCCTTGATAAACCCAATACCTAGTTTTCCAAAAAAGATCTCAAAAAATTTCTCAAAAAATTAAAAAAAAATTTTTTCTATTAAAAAATCATTTTTTAAAGAATCATCTAATATTTTCACCAAATTCGCAAAAAAGAACAACAACCCTCCTCGAGAAATTGAAAGGTTATCAACAGCAGATAAATATAGAGCTCCCTCAATGACTGAAATGATGCTTGTATGCTTCTCTAAAATTTCTAAAAAAAAATCTTTTTCCCTTCTAGTTATGCTGTAAATTTGGTTGTTCTTTTCGCGATATTGTGCCCACTTGTAATTTCTTTGGACAATGGGACAGTTAAAAAAAATTCAAAAAAAATTTTTTTTAAAATGTTTTTTTGTAGTTTTAAAAATTTTTGTAAAAACCTATTTTTTGGTTTACTTTTTTTATTTAATAATTTTCGAAAAAAATTATATGAATTGTTTTTTACGACTTTTTTGAAAGGGGAACAGGCTCTTAGCCAGGATTTTTTTCGGGGGGGGGGGGGGCAAGAAGGAAAATTTTTTGCGCCTACTCCCCCACCCCTGACTACGGGCCTGAAAGGGAACATCCTTTACGGTAATTGCGAATTTCATTCATTTTTTGATACCATTCGATAGAGGATTTCCAACTTCTTATAGTGGAGTATTCATTTTCTAGCAAGATGACTTTGGGACGAGTTATAGTCAGTCAAAGTTGTCCCATCGAATGGTACCAAAAAATATAACAAATTCGCAGTTACAATAAACAATGTTCCCTTGTAAATATAAAATTTTTTCTTGAATTTTTAAACTTTTTTAAAAACATAATTTTAAAATATCAAAATTTCAAAAAAAAATTTTTTAAATTAATTTTTAAAAATCCCAATTTTTTGAGGTACTTCCCAATTTTATTTTAAAACACAATTTTTATAAACAATAATTGATTTTTAAAGATCACGGATCGAGAATAAATAACACAGGGGAAAATTTTAATTGATAAAATAAATAAATTATACAGTCAAACTTAAAGTCGAACATCATTATAAAATACACCCTGGGTTAGAAAAAATCATTTAATTATATTGAGCTGTTTATTAAATCATTTGGACAGGTTTCGCGGTACTATGCGTTTATATCCCCACATTTCTGCAAATGTTTGTCCGCACTTTTTCTCTTTCTTTCTCCTCTCATAAAGACTAGAAATGGTCAATTATTAATACACCTTATTTTCTTTTTCTTCTCCTTTTTTCTCCTCTCATAAAGATTAAAAGTAAGAATAGAGGACAAACAAATATTTATTCGTTTAAAGAAAAGTATAAAAGTAAAAATAAGGCAATTTTAGAAATTATTTCGGCGGAAATAAATTCAAAAATTAATCTGAAAATAAATTCAAAAACGATAATATTAAATGGCGTACTTCTCATTTTTATTGTCATTTTATATGAATGATGCGTTATCGTATTTGACGTTTTTTATTATCTGTGAGAAAATTTCTTAAGTTTTTATTCTTACTTGACCATTTTAATCTTTATGAGAGGAGAAAAAAGGAGAAGAAAAGAAAATAAGGTGTATTAATAATTGACCATTTCTAATCTTTATGAGAGGAGAAAGAAAGAGAAAAAGTGCGGACAAACATTTGCAGAAATGTGGGGATATAAACGCATAGTACCGGTTTCGCAACCAAATTTTAACAGAATGTACCTTCCTAAATTGGGGGGTGTAGTTATTGTTGGGGTTATGTCAAAATAAGGTCCGATTTTATTTAAAAAAATTTTTTTGAAACCCGTATTTAATAAACCAAAAGAGGGCTTGATTTTTTAAAAGGACCTTCGACTGTATAAATTTATTTTAAAAAAAGGGAAAAAATTTTTTCAAGTGAATTATTTAAACTGATATACCCTAAAAACCAAAAAAATTAAACCTTCCTTTCAAAAAAACTTTCTAAAAGTATCGTTGAGTAAACATGTAGACGTGAACAAAGAGAACGACAATTAAAGTGTTGAATCCCAAAAACTTAAAAAATTAAAATTTAATTTAAAAAATCCAATTTTGATTTTCATAAGGCTCTTAATCTTTTCCCCTTATTTTTCTCCTCCCTAATTTTTCTTTTAGTTTTCCTCCAAACAAACCAATAAATGGTGGAGAAGGGAGAGAAAAAATTGGAGAAAGCGCCTTTTTCAGTTACAAATTGAAAAATTCAAATTTTTAAGGGAACTTTTTGAAATAAATTCAATGCCAAATATAACTGGAAATTAACGAAAAACCCAAAAATGTCAAAAAATAGGCAGAAAAATCATCCAAATTTTCTAATTTTTGGTTTTGAGATTTCTACATAAAAGGAAATACCTCACCAAAATTAAACCATGTTTATGTAAGGGCGCGAAACCCCTAAAAAATTAAATTAAAAAATATACCCAAGTTGCTGTAACAACAGATTCACGGCTAAACAAACGGCTAAAGAATCCTCCTTGTTTAGTTTTGGCCTCCAAAGGACAACTAGTTGCACTCTCGACAAAATAATCTTTTGAAGTCGTTGGAATAAAAGAATGTCTAAATTTATAAGAAAAATATTTGTTAATTATGAAATTAAGGCATTGACCGTTAGATGTCAGTTAGTTATTCGTTTAGTCAGTCCGAGGGATTTTTAGAATTTTCTGAGGTTTCCTGACATTAATTTAAAGCCCAAAGGATAGAGAATCTTAATTTTTATTTAATAATTTAAATCCCCCTAGAAACACTTAAAAAATAGAAAAAATTCAAACGCCATATTCTGCTGCAAAAAAGCACCCTTCGGCTGAAAATAACCTTCATATGGAATCAATTTGCGAAGCTACAAAAACAAGTTTAACAAACACACACAAAAGACAAAATTTCCAAACCTTTTCAATTTCTCGATCTTTCAGTTCAATCTTCGATAGAAGCTGTTTAATCGTCTCCGCCTGTTTAGCCTCACGTTTGTCAGCATCCCGCTTATTTTCAGCAAAAGTAGCCATAACTTGATTATAATCTGTAGTACAGTGCTCCACGTCTTCTTCCAAACTCTTTTTGTTCTTCAACAACTTTTTTTTAAACAATTCAAAGTCAAATTTAAATATTCAAAACCTCTTCGACTTCCTGACACTTTTCTTTAATCAATTCAGCACATTCCTTACCATGAGACTTCTTTAAAGAATTTTGCAAAGTAATAATTTGCCTAAGATAATCCTGAACTGTGCTTTCATATTCACGATTTTCTCTCTCAAGTTCACGAATTCTGTCCTCATTCTTTTTTGAATCGTCGTCCGTTAATGGATCTAAAAAAGTTTTTTTCGACTTAATTCACAGTAAAAGGACATACCATCATCCATAGAAGTATTGTCTGAATATGGCCCAGATTTGCGAGAAGACATTTGGCAACTTGATTGATGAATAAGACAAGAAATTTATTTGAATTTTTACTGAAAATTTGATTTTTAAGATAGAAAATTTTTAATTCTCGCATGAGATAAATTTTTCTGATCAAGAGTAAGACAAAAAGACAGCAATTATAAATCACGGAACGTTTTGTACAGCTTTTAAAAGAAGAAAGCAAGGAGGAAAAGTTCCTTGCTTTTTTGACCGCACGCGTTGAGGGACTCAAATGGCCTGTTCAGCGCTATTTTCTATTTCAAAATTTGGCGTTTTGAAATTTTAAATTTTTCTATAAAAGGGGGAACTTTAATGTAAAAGTGTTCATTATTAAAATTTGTTGACTTTTGTTTATTTACTTGAAGTCTATTGATTTTGGTCCCTTTTTATTTTTCCCTAATTAGAACACCTTCTACAACTTGATGAGATTTCTCTTTCTTAACTAGTCAACCTTTTTAGAATTTTTATTTTCTATTTAAGCTCATTCATAGACATTGCATTCGAAATGTATCCTCCCGCATTCCCGAATGTTTTCAATGAGTTATTCTTGAATTCTATAGATTGTACCATATTTGCTTAGGGGATTATATAAAATTTTCAATATTATTTTGATTTATCTCGTTTTATTTAGTTTATGCAGATTTTTATTTTTTTCTAATTTAATCTTTTTTAGAAACAAAAGAAACTATAATTTTTGCTTTTAATCTCAATGGCTACTGAGGTCTGTTTAAAGTTTTATATCTTAATTATAAAATAGAAACCGTTATTTTTTGTTGATTCAAAAATGTCAAAATGTGATTTCATAACAGATATGCCATTTTGAAAGCCGGCCAATCTGTTGGTGGGCCAACTAGGCGGCCGGATAATCCATTTTGCTTTAGAGTCATCGCACAGTAATGGCTAACAGATTAGACTCTAACGTCGTATCAGTGGCTATACCCTTTCTATAATGGGCATATTTTCTTATTTTTGGCCCTAATTTTATGAGCTACAATTTTTGGGATCCATTGTGAAAAACTTTTCACAATGGATATTGAAAAGAAATTGCCCTTAGAATTATTAGTAGAAATACTTAAATTCTTCCCTCTTAGTATTAAATGGAGTATTATTAGAGTATCGAAATATTTTGACATTTTTGTTCTCAAACTTCAAGGAAATTGGATAGTCAATATTATATTTGTTTGTTTTTGATATTCAGTGGTCATTTTAAAATTTTATATTTTAAGACAAAGACAACCATTAAGGATAACTTCAACAAAGCCATGGCCTATTTGCAAAGCTTAGATGGGAAGGAAGACACATTGACCGAAACGCAATTGAAATTTTTCTGCAATGAATTTGATGGTTCATTTTGTTTTAGTTAAAATTTAAAAATTTGTTTTTAAGATATCTTTATGGGGTTCGAATGGAATGCGAAGTTTTCTGAGGGAATTGCGCAGGTTTTGTTAAATTATAAACTAAATCATCAGTTAATTATCTTTTAGGTCATTAAGGATGTTAAGTGGCAGTTCTTCGAGAAGGTTTGTTAAATTTATAGTAAAATATTTTAGCAATAGTTAAACGTTGAGTCCGTAAGGTACAATTGATTGATCAGAACTCATTCTGACCTGAAAAATTAAGTCCTGATTCTGAACTTCTTTTTACTTTATAATTTATAGATCAAAATTATTTTAATTTTTAGAACAAGCCTGCCTTTATCGTAAAGAAGGCTCGACTTCATTCATTGTTCGAGAATTCGGTAACCGTTGTTTTGGTTGCCGATTCGGCTCTGGACGATTGGTTGCGTTTTTCCGAAGGTTTTTATTCGACTATTTAATGTATCAATTAACATTTTTTAGAAGTTGTGACCACGTTGCGCCTCTTAATGAATCGATATGCTATGAGCCGTGGCCTGCTTTCTGCAAGGTAAAATGTTTTTGTGTGTAAATTTTTGACCTAGACCTAGATCCTTTTCTTTTTAAATTTTTTGGGTGTGGATTTATTTTTTACCCCTTTTACGGTTTTGCCCACGATTTTAGGATGGGAATGATCAATAATTTATTGATGTTCTACTAAATTTTAATTTTAAATCGTTCATTTCAGTGAGAGTGGCTGATGGTGACGTTTATAAACTTATGGGCTGAGGCTTAATTGGATTTTAAATAAAATTAAATTGGCTAAAAAATTACGTTATTTGTTGTTGTTTTTTTCTCAAAAGTTGAGAATGGTTGCCTCTTAAATATACTGCCCAATAAATTTTTAAAATTTTTGTTTTTTATTCTTTGAAGAGTTTTTTTCTAGAATTCTAAATTTATTTGTCACTCTAATTTCTATTCTGAAAAATTGAACTCCTTTCCCTCATTCGAAAATATCTGCTTGATTTAATTTGGAATTTTTTTTCAATTTTGTTTTAGGATTAGAATTTATATTTTGACCATTTTGCCCTTTCCAAGAAGATGAATTCTTTCGTTCTAATTTTATTTTTGATGCTTCTAAGCATTGAAATCTCACATTCTAAAGGTATTTTTATAGAAATTTTTAAAGAAAAAAATTTATTTTTAAAGCTTTAACACCTCAAAAGACTGACTTAAAACAAAAAGAAGAAAAATTGGAAATTGACCAAAAGGATTATGAAACAATTGACATTGATGCAGAACCAATAACTGAAAATTTTGGTGTAATTGCTTATGAAGAATTTCCTTTTCCAACAGACAATCTCTTCATTTCTTTTAAAAATTTAAAAATTAATTACACAATTATATTGCCTACGCCAAATGGAATATGCCCTCAAAAGACGAAAATGTTTGTTTTTGTTCCGAGCAGAGCTGATGGATTTTATACACGGCATATGATTAGAAATTCTTGGGGAGCGAATTTGGTTTGGAAATTTTTTTTGATTTTTTGAAAAATTTTTATTTTTGTTTTTCAGGCAGAGAGGAGGTATTTTTTAATTGAATTTTTATGGAGTTGAACTTATTTTTAGTATTGTGTTGAAATTTATTGTTGGATGGCCGCAAGAACAAAAAGTATTTGAATTAATGCAAGAGGAATTGATCAAATATGACGATTTAGTTGTTTATGATATTGACGATTCTTACAGAAATTTGTATTTGAAGGTTTGTTTCTTTATGATTTTCTAGTCAGTAAAAAATTGAGTTAGGCATTATCGATAGAGAAAAATCGAGAAAACTTCTAGGTGTCATTTCTCAAATTTCCTTAAGCCTTTAAAGTCAACTAAAAATTTATTTTAGATCTATGTAGCTCTCCAATGGCAACAAATTTTCTGTTCAACTGCTCAATATATTCTAAAAACAGATGATGACACAATTGTTGATTTTGACAGACTTTTATGGTGGATAGACAATGATTTTGGTGACAGAGTGTCTAACTACCCTGCTGCTGTTTTTGGTGGAATGATTAAAAGATCGTCTCCAATTCGTAATGAAAAGCACAGATGGTATAATCTTTTTATTGGGTTCTTTTAGAATTTCCTCAGTATTAGACAATTTTTCCTTCATAAAAGTCGAAAATTCAGGGAATTTTTCATTTTAAGTCTTGGAATCCGATTTTACTTGGGTTTTTGGCCCCCATAAAATTCTGTCCTTTGATAGGGCTCTCCTTATGTTGTCTGTAAATTTTAATCTTTTTCTTCCACCTTAAAATATTTTTTTATTTTTTAAAGGTATGTCTCTCCCATAGACTTTCCCCATCCAATATTTCCACATTATACTAACGGCCCAACATATTTACTTACATCAAAAGCAGTTCAAGCAATAATGAATCTTACAGAGAATGTTCACGCTTTTCCAATTGAGGATGTTCTTTATACTGGAGTTCTTGCAAATTTAGCAAATGTTAAAAAATTTAGTATTTGGGAACACTTTAGAATTGGAAAACATGTAAGATAGATTTTTAAAATTATTTTTAAATAAAAAGGGAAGAATTAGAGGGAGGGTGGAGGTTCTGCGGCTTTTTCTTTTACTCTTCTAATTTTATTTTTGCACTCAACTAACTTATAAAAAAATTATTTTTTTTGCGTAAAAACGAGAAAAAAGAGTAAAATGTCCGCAAAAAGTCCAAAGGAAAGTTAATAAAAAGAACTGAAAAAATTTAAGATTAATTAGACATAGAATTTTGCGGACAAATTTTGCGGATTTTGGGAAAATAATGAAAATTCAAAGTAGAAAAGAGGACGTCTTCCAAACTAAAATTTCCAAATACTTAAATTTACCAAAGAATGATTAAAAAGATTTATTTTTTAAAGCTCAATCTTCATGAAAAATGCAAAGTGGAAAAGAAGACAGGCAAAAGAATTCCCTATGTTACTGCTATTAATGGAATTTCTGATGCAAGTGGAATTAAAATTGCCTATGAAAGACTTCACTCTGTTGAATGTACTCCTTGGTCGTCTTCCAAACAAATGAAAAGGTTTTCAAATATTTTTGACTAAAATTTAATTTTTGTAAAATTCCTCTAAATTCTCCCAGACTTTTTAGAAATTATATTTAATTTTTGTTATTTTCCCAAAATCCGCAAACTTTGTCCGCAATTTTCTTTTTATTGCATAATTAATTTTGAGAGAGTTGTTTCTGTTTTTTCTAAGGTTTCGTTTTACGTCCCTCGTATTTTGACTATTATTAACGATTTTCTATGGAATGGGATTTTTTATGAGGGAATATTTTTAATATAAACTTTGCGGATTTTAGAGGAAGAAATAAACTAATTCCAATTTTTTCTCAATTCATACAAAGTACTTGGTTTAATTAAAATTTAATTTTAAAATAATTGTCAAGTCATTTTTCAAAAACCAAGTACTTTTTTTCGCTTAATTTATTTTCGCTAAAGAAGACTGATCCTCAACTAATTTAAATTAATAAAATTTTAATTTATATTTTTAATTGTTTTATAATTTTAAAGCCATAATAAAGTTAAATCTTTTATCGATAAATTTTTGTAAAATTTTCAAAAAAAAATTTTTGCCAAAAAAAAATTTTTTATGTCGTAATGTCAAATCATTAAAATATCTAATTTCTTAAAAGGACAGATTGAGTAATTTTGTTTTTTAGTTTTGGATTTTCTTGGCAGATTTTTTTCTAGTTTATTTTTTTCCTGTCCGTTTGTGACACTAATTTAAGTTTTTTTTTAGTTTTTAGATAAAAATGAAAAAAGCTGTCGCCTCTTTACCCAAAATTGGATTAAATGCTCGTCATCGAATAATTGCTGAAGGTGGCATCCCTCCTTTACAATATGATTATGAACGAGAAAAATGGGCAATGGGGGAACGTTTTGGGCAATATGGAATTAAAAGTGGTGTGGATATTCGACGTTTATGGCCCTCTATTGAAGTTTATTTTTATTTAATCTGAAAAATTATTTTTTATTTTAAGGAAATTGAAGATATTACATCTTTAAGAATGCATAGAAAAGCTAAAGAAGCTGCTGAATTGGCAAAAAATAATCAAATGTTTGAAGAATTGAGGCGTGAAAATAGGTTAACAATTTAATTTATTTTTAATTGCACACTTGTAGTCCTCCGTGACGCAATGTTAGAAGGAAAAAATCCCCCATTGCCCATTTTTCTCGTTCATAATCATATTGTTAAGTAGGAATCCCCTCGTCCCCTTGACAATTTTTTTTGTTTGAGAGTATAAATTGGGCAGTAAGTCCATAGGTCGATAAATATATCGTTGAGCTGTGTCGAATGGCACCGTGATCGGACCGTGCTAACATCTCCAAACTGATTGTGAGTTACAAGAGATTCAAAAATACCAAGAGTCGTAGGTTACAGGGGCCCAAAATGGTCAAACTTTTGAGGCAAAAAATTAGAATTTACAAAGGATGCTTTAGCTTGCTCTTGATTTTTAAAAATTTATTTTTTTTAATTTAAAGACTGAAAAAAATCGAAGAAAACTGGAAAAAACACGACGCAATGTTAGAAGAATATTACGAAGAAAAAGCTCAATCTATGGATCAGAAAAAAATGGAAGGGGAAGAATTGCAAAGAAAAGTTCGACAAGTCCAAGAATATTTTGGTTATTGGGTTGATCCAGAAGATCCTCGTTTTGAATTTATGTTGGCACAGAGAGACGATGAAGTTAAATTACAAGAAAAGTTGGCTAAACAAAAAGCGAAAAAGGGGAAGAAACGTCTAAAATTGACTGCACAAGACGAAAATGAAGAAAAGAGTGGAGAAACAAGTTAATTTTTTTTGGGTACAGCCCAAAACGGCGCTGGCCATAATGGCGCAAAGCCATAACTTGCTGTAAAATGCCTGGCCTTTGTCAATTTTGGTACCAATCTCCCTAACCCGATGAGAGGAATCGTGTGATACTAAATCTGGCACAATTAAGAAATCTTGGAGCAAGTTATGGATTTGCACCGTTATGGCCGCGCGCCGTTTTGGGCGTGTCCCCTTCTTTTTTTTGTTTATTTTTCGAATTTTTTTTTTTAAATAAAAATAATATTTTGTTTGATATTGCAAAAAATATTAAAATTTTTTAATTTTATTATATTTTTTTAATCGTTTAATTTTCTTTTAAAAATAAAATTTTTTAGTAAAATGTCTTCAAATGACTTGTCAATTGTTCGTTATGTTGGAATTAATGAATGTAACCATTGTGGATATTGCGAGTCTACGAAGAGGGCTAAAGCAAAAATTGGTATATTTTTTTGTAAATGTTTATTAATTGGGTCCGATATTTCGGTCTTCCTTGGGATAATGTCTAAAGAAACCGAGCGACTGGTAAGGTTTTTGGACACCTTTTTTGCCGACTTTGCAATCATTGCTTTAACTATGATGGTAATATTTCATGGATTTATACCGGCTTTCCTTCAAAATCGCTTAAAAGTAGCTAGAGATATCCAAATCTCTTGGAGGGTCCAAACTAGAATTCTGGAAAATTTTCTGCTTATGTATACCTCTACGAGTCTACAGGCGACTAGAGATTAAACATAAGCAAATTTTTGTTTTCAGGTGAATCTTCAACAGAATCTCATGAAGATGAGTCTACTAATCGATACAATTCTAACACTTTTGGTAAAATATTTTTGTTGAATTCTTCATTTTTTAAAATTTAGGGTTATTCGCTTGTTTTTTAAGCCTAAATTCTTTCAATCTACTTTTGGATCTCGGTTGGAGTAGGTAAAAAAATATTCCTTTCATTTTACTTTTAAAATCGAAAAAGGCCGAACAATGAGCGATAAGACTTTTTCTACTTTAAATTTTTGTTTAATTTTTTGTTAAATATTTTTTTTTAATTTTGTAGGTCTATGGGCTTATCGTCTCACTGTTCGTGCCTATCAAAATTTGGTTGATAGGGGATGGAGAAGGTTTTTTGTTAAAAATATTCTTTAAAGAATAATTTTGATTTTTTTATTAAGGTCTGGTAAATATTTGTACAAACCTATAATGAACAAAACTTGTTGTCCTCAATATACTATAAGGTTTTTTTTTAATTTATTTTTTTATAATTTTCATATTTATTGACTTAAGGCCTTTTTACTGATATTTTTTTATCAAATTCTTTTTCTTTACTTCAGTGGGGTTTAAGATATAATTATTAAGTTCTACTAAAACTGGAACTGATTTTTAAAAAATGAAAGTCGAAAATAGGCGAAAGAGAAGCTCGAGCACCTTTGGTATCTTGCCTGTATTTTTCCCTTTTTTCTAAAGTGGCAAATGGAAATTTTTTTATTTATTGACGTAAGGCCTTTTTTAGGACAAAAATTGAGAGGGGAATGAGAAAAAAAATCTCTGCTTTTTACCTTTCCTATTTTTTTTTAATTTTTTGACTTCCATTATTTCGAACAAATATTTGTTCATTCTTTAATCTCTCAAATTTCCCTAATTCTCTTTAAAAAATAATTATTTTTACAGATTAGATGTTAATAAATTTCGTCTTTCCCGAACTCAAAAAAGAGTGCTTTCTGCAATGAAAAATTACCTTATGAATGATATAAAGCCTAAAGAAAAGGCTGTTGTTAATATGGAAAGTTATGGTTCTTTAAATAAAAAGGAGAGACAAACGAATGGAGAAAAGATTGTAAAAAATGAAGAAAAACATAAAAAGTATTTATTTTTTGGAAATTATTTTAAAAATTTAAATTTTTAGAAAAGAGACTTCTACAACTGAACGTTTACCAAAAAAGAAATTTTTGAGACGTTTAAAGGCTGAAGAACGCTTAAAAGCTAGGGGGATTGATTTAGAAAAGGTTTTTTTTTTGTTGAAATTTTTATTTTAAAGATTCGTTTAAGTATAAAAAAGAACGTGCAGAAAAAGAAGCTGCTCGAGTCAGAACTTTACAAAGTTATTTTGATTATTTAAAGGATGAACAAATTGGAAAGGAATGGAAACATCGATTAGAGGTTTCTTGTTTTTTTTTTGGAGACTCGATAAATTTAAGCTCGGAAATATTGTTGTCCCATTCGAAACAGCGCGGTTATTTTAGTAATTTTCTAATTTAATACAAGCAATGGCGTCTGAAAAATTTTCCCCAAAAATTCGATTAAATAATAAGCAAATTTCGAATGAAAGAATTAGAAATCCAATTTTTCGATTTAAAGATTTCGTGTTCCTTTCAGATTTTGAGTTAAAATTTCTTGAAAATGTAAAAAAAATTTTTTTGTTTTTAGATAAAACTAGTTGGACAACCCTCTCCAGAATTAGATGCAGATTTTGATGAAGAATTTGAACTTTTTAAACGTTATCAAGTCGAAATACACAAAGATGATCCTGATGAATTATCTACAAGTTCTTTTACTCGTTTTTTGGCTTCCTCTCCTTTAATTGCTGAAGAGGAGGTTTTTTATTTTTATTGAAGGGTTTTGGAATTAAGATGAAATCCTTGGAAAACTATCCCTATGAATGTAGATCTTACAATCAATATCAATTAGAAATTAAATTAATTAAATTAATTAATCAATATCAATTAGAAATTTGATATTGATTAAATTTGACAGTAGTCTGACTAAATTCGACACAGTTTGTGTTTTCTGAGTCACTTTCGAATTTATCATTCGAAATTATCGGAGCGCGTATCGTAATGCCAAAACATTGAAAAATGCCAAATCCCAATAAGCCACTGAAATGCCAAATTTAGAAAAAAAATTGACAATCTTTGAGTCTTATTTCTGATTTTTTCCTTTTTTTAACAGAATTACTTTTTTATTAGTCAAAACATTTGTTTTTTTTATGTTTTTCTTTATTCCAGAATCCTTCCTTTTAATTTCAAAAAAAATTTTTTTTTCCTTTTTCAGAACCAAAAGTCAAGTGAATTTACTTCACTTGGTTCCTACCATCAACAATATCGTTTAGATGGCCGTATAATAGCTGTTGGTGTAATAGATATTTTACCAAATTGTTTTTCTTCAAAATATCTTTTTTATGATCCAAATTATTCTTTTCTTTCTTTGGGTGTTTATTCTGCATTATGGGAAATTAATTTTACAAAATTTTTGGCAAAACAAAGGCCAAATTTGCATTATTATTATATGGGTTTTTATTTGTATGATTGTCCAAAAATGCGTTATAAAGGATGTTTTAGACCTTCAGATTTACTTTGTGATTATTGTTTTGATTGGGTAAATTTTTTTGAATTTTTAGAAATTAAAATGGAATGATTTTATAAATTGCCGTAAATTTGATGGATTTCACGTTAATTTCGAGATACTGTGGGGGATAAAGAAGATATTGAGGGATTATCTTATTGTTAGAACAAGTGGATATTAAAGAATAAAGGCCCATACCCCCAATAGAAGCAATTACCCATTGAAAAATTAAAGCCCTGAATTTCCACATTAGGATATTTACGCACGCTAGTTTTTGGTGTTACAAAAATCTAAGTTTAGTAATTTTTTAAACAAGAGGCCGAAAAGGATTCCTTGAATTTATAAACATTAAATGGAAAAAGCGTTACTAAAAGCCATATAAAGTATTCTCTAAAATATTAAATCCCTCCTCTGTTTTAGATGATACCCAATTTCCATTTTAAAGTCGAACCTCAATTTTAAATACCTTACTCATCAACATATGAACGTTATTTAGATGATACTCCCGCCCCTCCATTTAATTTACCCCTCATTATAAGGTACGATTTTTCAGCACCCAAGGGGTATCTAAAAGTGAGGTTAGGCTATATTAATAATTATGAAATAATAACAACCTTTCTTTGATTCCTTTATTTAGGTACCTCTATCAGAATGTGACAAACTTTTAAAAGAAAAGGGAGGTCGTTTTACAACATTTCACCCAAATGTTGAAACTTCTAAAAAACCAGAACCTAATGAATCCCAATTATCTCAAGTTGTGTGTTTAACAGAAAATAAAAGGCTTTATTATAATGCTTTAAAAGCAATTTTAGAGCAGTATGGAGATGCTGAAGATGTTGAAGATTTGAATGAAAAAGTTGTAAATTTTGTAAATTATGCGGGTCCTGCATCTTCTCAAATTGTTTTGATGTTGTAGAGAAATATATATGAGAGAAAATATTTTTATATAAATTTAAATAATGTAAAATAAAAAATTCTATATAGCCGCTAATACATCTCCCTCAATAACCCCCTTTTAATAACATGTCGCTTCCAATTCATACGTAAGCCCAAAAGTCGAGAGGTTCCATTGTATTTAATTGTTTTTTTTAAATCAATTTTTGCCTAAAAATAAAATTTAAAAGGTATTTAGCTTCAATTTTTAAAAGAGAGGAATTATTAATACAGTTCAGACCTCCATTTAAATATTCCCCAATTTTTTAAAGATACCTCTCAATTTTGGACACAATTTTAAAAATTTTTGTTTGTTTGCCTACTTGGATAAGTCAAACAAATTCCACGTTTAAGCTTTAATTTCAAATTTCCTCATTTTTAAAACCTTCTTCAGCCCCTATCAATGGTCAGTTTGTAAATGACGTGGGTGCCCGAAAATCGGACTTTCGGCCGCATCAAGGAAGTATCTAAAATTGAGGATTGACTGTTATTTAATTCTCTTTCATTCTTCTCCCTTATTCTTTTTTTACAAAAAAAAAGTTGTGTGTTTATTTGCCAACAAACATTAAAAGTTTTTATGTAAAAACCGCGTTAGCTTTATGAGAGAAAAGACAGAGGTGTTAAATGTTTTTTGTATGTATATACAATATAAAATTATCGTTTGAAAAGAGGATGATGATATATGTACAATATAAAATACACAATAGGGAAAATATTTGATTTGAGAAAATAAAATTAATGTAAAATAGGTTATTAGGTGGACAATAACAGTCAGTGTCCTTTGAAGGGAAAATTCTTTTTTTTCTTCATTTTTTCAACTTCCACAATTTTTTCTCCAAAAAAATATTTAAAAAATGTCCATTCACATTTTATTCCCCCTTCTATTAATCCTTCATTGTATTAATGCTGAGATAACAATGAATGAATGGCCTGGAGCTGGGAAGAAAATGGCCCGTGGAGGTTTAGTCGAATCTGAGGGGGTAAAGGCAAGATTTGTTATAAGTGAAGGGTTTAACTCAAAAGATCAAAAAGTTTACACCAAAGTTCTCACCCTCCATTTTTTCCTTGGGATGTACATAATGGTCAAACTGCCTCTATTTTATTCTATTCCCTGGTGGCATATTCTAATGACTGACATTAATATCGAAAAGATTATAATTTTTAATCCTGCACAATATTTTCTTGCTGCATAGCGCTAGCTTCCATTTTTACTAATTGTAAACCTTATATATTATATTTAAAGAACTCTCCCAAAATTAATTTAATTTTACGTATCTTTGTCCTAGAGATCGGATCGATACGATATATCGATGGAAAATATCGATATCGATATTATCGAACGATAAATTGTTCGATATTAATTTTTTTTAATTTTAATATATTGGCCTAAAGTTTTATTTCTCTTTTACATTAAATAGTAGTAACCGGCGCCAAACCGGACTCCGGCCGGTTTTCCGGAGTCCGTGTCCCAAATCCGGGTTCCGGATCCGGGGACTGATATATCTCCCTTGTATATCAGTCCCCAGAGTTTAATGGGATTTAAAATTAGTAAGAGGGATATAAGGGGATTTGGAGGGATTAAGGTGAAGATCAAGGAACTTTTACGTGGCATCGAGGGATATTGGTGGATTAGAGGGATATCGAGGGCTATAAAGGGATTACTAGAGATATAGTGGGATTTCGGTGTATTTAGGTGGATCCCGTCATTGGTACAACTTCCTCCGTCGTTGGTACAACTTCCCCCGTCTGGAAAAAATATCGAAAAATATCGTCGATATTTTTCGATATCGATATCAATATTATCGAACGATCACTCGAGTCCGGTCTCTACTTTGTCCCATACAAGATTTTGATCTTTTGGGTATAACCCGCACTAGAATTCCCCTTAATTTTTCTCTTTTTTAATCGCGCAGATACTCGACCATCTCGATTATTTTGAAACACGTCAAGAAGCTAGTACAGGGTTGAAAATGCCTCAGACAAATGCTAGACGCTGCCTATTTCCTTGGAATTGTTAAATAAAAATATAAACATTTCTTTAACTATATTTAGACTTGATTTTCTTTTTGTTAAAAAAATAAAGGAAATTATGGCGCTAGTGTCGTTTACCCCCCTTTTTCCTCCCCGTTTTTCCTTTATATGTACAGAATGGTCAGAATCCTTTATATTTTACCTACAAAAAGATCAAAAATATCCCTGAGAAATTAATCCTTTTTGATTGTTTTAGGCACAAATAGAAGAGAAAATTTAAAGGAAAACGGCGGAGAAAAAAAGGGGCGGTAAACGGCACTACTACTGAAATTATAAAATCAAAAAAAAATTCTAGGGAAAGTGAAATCACCCCAACTCTTTTTCCTCTTGTAAAATGAAAATTAAGAAAAAAAAAGAAAATTACCTAAATGACATTTTTCTAACAGAAAAAATAATCTAAAATTTTTATGTAAAAATCGCGGTGTATTAAATAAAAAATGCTACGTTTTGCTGTTGATTGATTGATTGTTTTTAACACCATTTTATATAGGGTCTAAACATAAAATTTCCTCTCATTTTAAATTTTTATATAATTAGGTCACATTTTCTCTCTCTTTCTATTGATGTTTAAAATTCTCTCCCCATTTTTAGTCTAAAAATTCTGTCTTTAATGCTGCTGTCTCTTCAAAATTTTCTAATAAATTAAAAAGAATTTTCTCTTTTCGCCATGAGTGGCGAAGAATGCGTCTCCTTGTACAAGCAAAAGTTTGGCCTTAATCCTGAATGGCTTATAAGATGTCCTGGCAGAGTGAACCTAATTGGCGAACATATCGACTACTCTAATTATCCAGTATTGCCCATGGCTATAGAAGACAGTACATGGGTGAGAGAAAAAAAGAAAAAAATTTTGGGATGATCCACATATTTCCAATACCATATTTTGCCAATAAAGCCACGTTTTGCCAACAAACTTATTGACGAAACGTAGATTTTTGCCTTTGTTGGCAAAGTGTCGTATTGGCAAAATAGGGGAGACAATTTGTCATTTAAAAATCATAACGCCAAAAGTAAAAAAATTTTTTTTTAATTTTTTAAAATTTAAAAATAACCAAATAAAGGTTGCTGCTGGCATCGCAACAGCAAATAACAATCAAACAAAGGAAATTAGATTAGAGAATGCCAATTCAAGATACAAGTAAATTGTGAATAAATTTACAGAGAATTATTTTCTATTAAAGTCCATTTACTCTTGAAATTGGCAATTCTTTCTCAAATTCTTCCGCCAATGGAAAAAGCCCTCAATGGTACCACTACTTTTTTGCTGGTTGGAGAGGTGCTTTAGAAAGACTTTATGGGAATGAAAATTTGGAACAAGCTAAGGGGATGTTTATTTTGATTGGAAGTAAAATACCCCCGAGTGCTGGGTTAAGGTAAAAATAAAAAGGGGAGGAGGGGTTTGCCTCTTAGAAAATATTTTTCAGTAGTTCATCAGCTTTAGTATGTGCAGCTGCTCTTGCTACTCTTTGTGTTCAAACTGGACAAGCTTTTGGAAGTATTTCAAAGGCAAATTAAAATTTCAAAAATTAAAATGAAAATTTTTTCATTTTGCAGAAGGATCTAGCCGAATTCGCAACAAAAGCAGAAAGATTTGTAGGAATGGAGGGAGGAGGAATGGACCAAGCGTGTGAATGTTGGTTTTATTTTTTAATTTTATTTGCCTAATTACCCCGCTACAATTTTGTGGTGACAAAAGGGTCAAAACCATTAAAGTGGTCAGGCAGAAAGGATCAACCCACAAAACGGACACACAAAAGGGGGTCAAAAAATGGGCAGACTCAAAAGAGATACTTGATGAAGGGCCATTCGCAAAAGGGGCAAATGATCAAGTCCTAATAGGCTCCGAAAACTCAATCACTCAATATTTATACACTACAAAACATTCAACAAATCAACAACATCAGTATGTACAAATTATATACAGAATGAGTATAAGAGAAATGTGACAAATCGAAAACAATGTCTTCCTTTCACTTTTCTTCATTCATCTTTCGTCTTATGCTGCATTTTACTTCATGTAGACGCTATTATCCCCGTCTCTGCCAGCGCCCATATAGACCGAATTGTCACCTTTAAAATTTAAGAAAGGCATTAAGGAAGGATTTGAAAGAAAAATTTTGTTTTCTCACCTCGACCAGCAGAAGGACCACCACCACCGCCGGACGCTCCACCACGTCCTCCACCTATTGCAGTAAGTGTCTCGCGCAAAGTGACGTCGATGGTACTTGGAAGCTTGAGAAGAGGAAAGTCCTCTCTTGCTGTGATGGTATTAGCTTCATTGTTTTGAGGCACCTGTTGATCCGAGGAGTTGTTGTTGTCGCCATTTGAGGCTGCTTGATCGCCTTCAGATGCTTGGTCTTCGCCTGCAGACTGTGCCATTGACGTTTGAGAAGAAGTTGTCGTCGTCTGCTGTAGGATGAGTGTTGGCCGTGTTATTTAGGTGATGGAATCTTGCCCTTTTATACTACTACCCTAGAATTTATTGCCTGCGGGCGTCAGTCCTTTGAGACGGCAGCCCCTTTCTTCTTGGGGTTTCTTTGGTTTTTCATTTCTGTTCAGATTAAACCTAAAGACATTTTTTTCTATCTAAGGTCTTGCCGAACGCGGATCTGCTCTGCTGATTGACTTTGCTCCTCTTAGTTTTCGTCCAGTCACTTTACCGTCTAATGCATTGTTTGCAGTGATTCATTCTGGGAAAGAATGGTAGGTTCCTCCAAGTTCTCTTATAATTCTCAAAACATTTTTTAATTCATTTCAGCAATAAAGGGGCCGATTCTCAATACAATCAACGCGTTGTTGAATGCCGTCTGGCTGCTCAAATGATAGCTAAAAGTGCTGGACTTGATAAATTCGAGGAGTTTAGGGAGAAATTCCGTTCGATATTTTCGATTCGAACGCTTAGAGATATTGCAGAATTGGTTGATCGTGTTGAAAGGCCCGGAGAAATGATGGAATATGTCCAGCATTTGAAGTCTAAAAATCCTGAAGGAATTTTTACACGAAAAGAAATTTGTGAATTCTTGGGGTGTTCAGATGAAGATTTGGCAAAATATTCGTTAAACTCGAACACTCAAGATATGCAGATCTTCAGTCTTGGAAAACGGGCAGAACACGTTTATTCTGAAGCGGCACGTGTTTTGGAGTTTGAAAGGATTTGTAAAAGTCAGGACAAGGATGCATTGGAAAAGTTGGCCGGTGAGTAAATATTTTGAATTTCTTATGATTTTTTATGAAGTCATTTAGGTTTTCCGTCCCAGTGAATTCAGACTTTTGGGCATTTTGTCTCGATAAAGCCTTTTGGATATCTTGCCCCAATGAAGTCCTACGGACATTTTATCCCAAATTTTCATTCTAAATTTTAGAATTAATGAATGCCAGTCACAAATCTTGTGCAAATTTATTTGAGTGTAGCTGTCCAGAATTAGACGCCACAGTCCAAAAATGTTTAAATTCTGGCTGTTTAGCAGCAAGATTAACAGGCGCAGGTTGGGGCGGTTGTGTAGTGGCACTAGTTGATAAAGCAAATAAAAAAGCTGTTAAGGAATCAGGATTAAATGTTATTTTTTGGAGTGAACCTTGTGAAGGAATTGAAGCCTTTTCTTTTGAGGAATTTACAAAAAAATAAAATTTATAGTTAATTTATTAGAAAAAAGGAGAAGGGTTTTAGGCACAATTTTTGGATAATAATTATTAGGGCTGTACCCCGTCTTCAAAAGTCGGCTAAAAAAGCAGCTGACAAGAAGTCGAATTTTCCAAAAATTAATAATTCTTCTTTTCCTAATTTAATTTTTTAATTTTCTTTATTTTTAAAATTTCCAAATATTTTTTTTTACTTATTTTCCTAAAAAATTTTAATTTTCAAAATAGATAAAAAATTGTTAACCCTTTTACCTTTCTTTTATTTAAAAGAAAAATTTTTTTGACAAAAAATATTTAAAAGACTGAATCGTTAATAAGGTATTTTTTTAAATAGAAAAGTGATAGTGCAAAAAATGTTTTTCGTTTTTCACATTTTTTCTTCCAGAAAATTGTTTGTCTGTTTAAAACACTTTTATTTTTCATTATTTGCAATTTCTTAAAATTAAAAAATTAGGCTGTTTTTTAACCGGGATTCCAATTTCTTCCGGTTTTTACAATGTTCAATTTATCAAGACAAGCTAAGTCGAATGACACCGAAATTAGCTTGATATTATTTGCCAAAAATAATCCCCAATGTCCTTGAAAATCGAAAAACTATATCCCCAATATGGTTTTTCGATTTTCAGGGATATGTGTATATCTCAGCCCACAGACATTTTCGATATTGAAGAGTGGCATCGTTCGGCTTCGCTAACCGAGACAAAGCGAATGGCGCAAAATCTAAAGACTTTTGGAACCGGCCACTATCCAAAAATTTTTGAAAGAAAAAACAAACCATTCAAAATAACAGCTTCCTTTTCTCGTTGAAATTCTGCCTCAGAAAGAAAAGGTGCTTCAGTACCATCACCAAACCTCAAAACCATTTTAATTAAGTCAATGCTGCATTTATGTCTGAGTAAAGTATTTAGTCCAAATCTTTTAAGAAAAAATTTTTTTGATTAAAGAAAATTTAAAAAATACAAAATATCAATATCTCGATCAGCCATAACTTCAAATGGGCAAGAAAAGAAATGTTCATTTACTTGTACTTGGCAGGAGTGAATTCTTGAAAGAAAGAAAAAATTTTTTTAAAGGATTTTATTAAAAATTATTTTTGATAGACAAAATTTTTGATGGGTGGGCCCCAAAAATTCAACCCTTTTCAACTACAAAAAAGATTAATGTTGTTTGAACTTTGAACAGGAAATTTGTATACCCTTTTCAAATCCAGAATCTTTTTAAACAAACCTTCCCAACATTTTCTGATTTCCACCAATACCCACAGCCTGAACTCGAATTCGTTTGTCCACCATTCGAAGAACATTGCATCTTTTAGCACAAGATTCAGACAAAATTGAAGTTTGCGCACCTTCAAAATTTAAATTTTTTAAATAAAAATTTGGACCCAATCCAGAAGGTCAAGTCCAAATATTTGAGCGGAAAAAAAGGACCTATTTCCCTAAATCCCAACAAAAATATCTTAATCCGCCCAATCCATCGCCCAACCCACAAATCCTTCTTAATCTGCACAACCCTTCTTTATCCCTCAAATATTAGGATTTGACCTCCTGAGTTGATCCCAACAAATAAAAATACAAAAAACTAACCAGAATCAATAAAAGCAATGACTGGGCAATTATTTATCTTCATCCGAATAAAAAGCATATGAACAGGAATGAAAGCCTCAGGCATATGTTCCATCGCAAAATTGTGCATAAAATCAATATTTTGACGCTCAATTAATTCGGCAACATATCTTTGACCTTCTTCACTTGTTTCGTCCATCATTAAACGCTCTTTACGAGCCAAATCTTTTTTTGCTTGGAAAAAGGCATTTACGAAAGCTTCTGAAAAAAAGGGGAGAAAATTAAAACAAAAAATTTTTTTTCAATTTTAAAAATGATTCCTAAAAGTTATGAAGAAAGTTTGTAAAATTATTAGGAGCTGGAAATTTTTCCTCAAAAATCGGAAAAAACGACTGACGCGAAGGCTGGTACATTTCAGCCTTCAGTCCTCAATACGAGCCTCATAAGAAAATATACCAGGGAAATTTTTGAAAGCTGTTGAAACTATTAAAAAGAAAAACGACTTAGGGTGACCTTGAGACTAAGACTAAAAAGAAAATTAAAAAGAAAAACCTTTATCAGTCGGATTAGCCTCATAGGCTTCTGCCAACTCAGGATAGTTTGCTTTTAAAAAATCCAATCTAACAGGTTCAGAAAGCGAATCAAAAATTCTTTCTGCCATCATTCTGTCTTGAGTATCTTCAGAAGGCCGTTTAGTAGGCACCTTGATACTTTTAACCAAATTGGAAATAATTGAAGAAAGGCCAGAAGAAGTTGACGTTGCTGGGGAAGGATTTATTGGTTGCTTAAGTGGTTGTTGGACTTTTCCAATATGGATGGCATCTCCATCATTAATGTCAAAATCCTTTGAAAAATATTTTTAAGAGAAAAATAATTTTAAAAAAACTTTGAGTTGTTTTTTCAACAAATCTGGAGAATTCAAGGCAATTTTTTGTCCATTCACAATTAATTGTAATTGTTCCAAAGGAATATCAGCAATAGAAGCAATCTCAATTTTACAAAGCGACACCAAAATTTCAAGTTCAATGTCCTCACCAACTTGTAAACTTGAAATATCGTCACCAGCAATTATTGTTAACTGCATATTTTTTCCAAACTTGAAATGAATCTATGTAAATTCTGAAAGAAAAATAAAAATTTGATGACAAAAAATTAAACTGCTTAAAATAAGCATCAGAAAAAAAAATATTTTAAAAATAGCACGAGAAAAGTTGCAAAATGGTCAAATAAAAAAATGATAAATAAGCGACTCTTGACGCCCAAAAAAAGCTTTTTTTGTCAAATTATTTTGTCAAATTTATGTCAAAATCATTTTAAAAACAAATAAATTAAAAGAAAAACAACAATTAAATCTTTTGTATACATGAGGCATCTTTATCGTTAAATATATAAGTTAATGTCAAATCATACAAGTTAGTTTAAAAACCACCAATCCATTGCTGTCTTAAAATAATTTAAAAATAAATAACAAATATTTTAGAATACTTTTAAATTTTAAATAAACCCTTAAAATATCCCCTATTTACTTAATAAATTTTCCATTTAAAAAAATCTTTAAAAATTTTAACTCTCCCAATTTTAGTAATTTTAGAAATGAAAAATAAACTTGCCAGACAATTTAGCCAAAATGACCAAAGTAGTACTCGAAGCTACATTTACGCCCACTTTGACAAGGCCTATTTGTTAAGGCTGCATTAACTTTTAACAATTCAGCAGTCTCTGCCTGTTGCTCTCTTATAAGATTTAGTAAAGCTTCGATTTCACGTTCATTTTCTCGTTTTAGTCGATTATTTTTTCGTGTAAGTCGAACATTTTCTCGTTTTAGATGGACTAATATTCTCTTTAGATAAATTCTTAAAAATTAATTATATTTAATATTAAATTTCTGCCATCTAAAAATCAAAACAAATTGTAAAGAAGATCCAGCTGGTATTTAAAATGTTCACAAGGGGGGGGGACTTAAAAAGAGCCGCCGATAGCTCAGTCCGTAGATTTGTACGTCGTGGTCGAAATAGCCTAACAATAGCTGCCAGCCTGTCACAGAATCGCTACCTATCTAGGGCTAAACTTTTACCTCCCTCATAATAAATTATTAAAATAAAAGTTTCTACAAACATTTCGAGAAGATATACATCATAAGAGGTAAAGAAAATGTGTCGGTTGAAGTCCACATTGTTGATTTTTGAGAACATAATACAAAAAATATTCTTGCGATCAATATGTCCACATCCACAATTTCCATTAGTCAAAAGATGAGCGCATTTGATCTGAGAAAATAAAGGGTAAAATAATAGGGTCTCCCAAGGCCGTATCCAGGGGGGGGTAAGAGCCACCCCTCCCCCGAAATGGGGGAAAAGGGGAAAACAATTAAAAACAAACCTCAATATTAAAGCGAACATTAGGCGCAATATCCCTTACAGCCTTAACTAAAACCAAAAGAGACTGGCGGTCCATATGCCGAACTCGAATCCGTTTGTCTACCATTCGAAGGACATTGCATCTTTTAGCACAAGATTCAGACAGAATTGAAGTTTGTGCACCTTCAAATAAATTAATTTTTTGACCCAACCCAGAAGGTCAATTCCAAATATTTAAGCGGATAAAAGAGACCTATTTCCCTAACTCCTAACAATACCATCTAATCTGCCCAAATCCATCGATATCTCCTTAAACCCTCAAATCCCTCTTAATTTGCAAAACCCTTCTTTATCCCTAAAATATTTGGATTTGACCTCCTGAGTTGATCCCATCAAAATTTAATCAAAAAACTAACCAGAATCAATAAAAGCAATGACCGGACAATTATTTATCTTCATCCGAATAAAAAGCATATGAACAGGAATGAAAGCCTCAGGCATATGTTCCATCGCAAAATTGTGCATAAAATCAATATTTTGACGCTCAATTAATTCGGCAACATATCTTTGACCTTCTTCAATATCCTTATCAACTTCCAAACTTGGAATATCATCCCCATCGATTGGTGTTATTTTCATCTTATTTAAGCTTTAAATCTAAAATGATAAAAAATTTGTAAAGAAGCAAATAAATAATGAGAAAATGTTGTTTGAGTAAAACTATCATTTTAATAACTCAAAAGAACTGCTAGAAATTGAGAAAAAAATTAAAAGAACAAAATAATTTCATCGATAAGAATTAGTGCTTGGAGACGTACATACCAAAGTTCTTACTCATACGAGCAAAAATGGAAAACGTTATGAAGTTTTCGGCAACATATCTTTGATCGAAGCCATAAATAGAGAGTGAAACGAAGGTACGAATACGAGCAAATCCACATAAAATTCCGAAGCAATGGCAGGACTTGAGCAATTTTTAAATAAATGAATTAAAAAATCCAATAATTAATTTATTTTGGCGTTATGTATTTTACAGACAAATAATCCAACATCTATTTAAGCGTGACTCGTTTTCCGTTTTTCTTCTTGGTTCTTTCGAGGGTGGTTTGTTAAATATTTGTCAATTAAAGTGGTAGAATATTTTAGGGTTGTGTATAAGAAATTGATTTTTCTTTTTCAAATTTAAGGAGTTTGAAATTTTTAAAAATTTGTTTAAACATGACGATAATAATTTTTCTGGTTGATACGAGTGCTTCAATGTTGCAAAGAACATATTTGGGGACTACATACTTAGATTATGCAAGACTAGCAATAGAACAATTCCTTAAGGTTTTGATTAGGATAGACAAAATTTAAGGGTTTTATTAAATTTAAGCAAAGACAACGGGATCCAGCATCAAGCGGGGACAGATACATGTTGATGACTTTTGAAGATTATCCACAAAATATCAAGGTTAATTAGATTCGAAAGAAATTTTTTGTTGTGATAGTTTGGTTTAGATCCCTTGTTTTTCCGTGTTTTCTGACCATTTTGAGCTTTTTTTAAAGCATTCGAATGGGCTCTTCAAGAAAAATCCTCGCTGGAAAAGATTGTGTCCTCATAAGGGATTAAAAAACGGTCATAACTCGTAGAGCTATTTCAAATAATAAGATCAGATACTGCAAATTTAGGAAAAAATGGGGGTCTCAACAAACTATTGCCTTTTCGTTTTCTACTCTTTAAAAAAATTTTTTCCCTCTAGTCGGGATGGAAAGAAAGCCAACGGATATTCAACGAACAATTAAAAAATCTTAAAGCAAAAGGGTCGTTAAAATTTGAGTCTTGTCTCGACTCTGTCCTCAGGCTTTTACTCGTTAGTCGAATGCAGAGCGGTTCTGGCGCGTCAATCGAAGCCTTTGGGTTTGGGAGGTATCCAAGCTATGCAGAACATGTGGTTATTATTCCAGTGATTGATGGCTCTTCTTTGCCGTTGCCTGACTCTGAAGTCTGATTAGATTTTTAAAAAAATTTTTTGAAATTTCTCAAATTGTAGGCAACAGTACCAAAACCTCGACTTTTAACAGGCAGCGATCTTTTTGTTGAAGGGTACCGATGGGATCAACGTCTCTTCCCCATTGTTTTAAGGCTGCCAGGTCATCTACACCCTTTTATTAAACAGCAAGGTCTTGTACCTCCAGAAGATAATAGTATAGCACAAAATTTTGCGGAACAGATGGGAGGTTAATTGAAGGAAAAATTTATTTAAAAATTTTAAAAATTTTTTGAGGTCGTTCGTTTTCAATAACTTTACATCGAGCGCTTACTCCTTGTATTGATCACATTATCCAAAAAATTCAAACCAATGGAATAATCATACGTTTGCAGAAACAAGGACCAGATCCGATTCTTCCCAATGGAATAAATGGTTTTTTAAAAATGATTTTTTAGGGAAAAAAATTTTTTGGGGTTTTTGAGGGGTGTCCTTGTCTAAAAAAAATTTTTTGGGGTTTTTGAGGGGTGTCCTTGTCTAAAAAAATTTTTTTTCTTTTTTTTTGAAGAAAATGACCAATCCAAACGTGATGAAAGTAATGAACAATGGAAGAATTCGTTAGTTTTAATAAAAAGCAAAGTTGGACAACAGCACAGTCATTGGCCAATTCCTGAAGCTTATTGGCCTGATTCTATCAAGTATTTTTTTGCTTGAAAGGCCGCATTAAAAAAATTTTTTTCTAGGACTTCTTTGCCACCTCGAAATGCTCACCCAATAGTTGTTTTTCGTTGTGAACGTGTTGAGCCTTTATTCAATACTGATTTTCCTTTGGACAAGTACGAGTTGGATAGTGCTTCTCCTTTAGCTCAATTTATTCTTGACGTGAAAGAGTCTAATCTTTGTTGGCAGGTTCTCATAAATTTCAACTTTTCAAATTAAATTTCATAAATTTTTGTCCGCAAAAGTTGTCCGCATTTTTTATAAGTTACTCGATACAGGAGTTTGTACCCTTTTAACACCATTTTTAGAATATTTTTTATAATAGCAGTGGCTTCCTTTACGTGTAAAAAATTTTTTCTCCAAAATTTTGCGGATTTTATTTTATAAATTTTGCGGATTTTAGAAAATTTGCGGATTTTTAATTTTTTTTGTTTTAGGTTTTTGTTGAAAATTCCTATCGTCAACCAGGACTTGGTTTTCCATTTGGATATATCAAAATTTCTACCTCGGCGACAGTTACTCTTTATGTTATGCCTTATAATTATCCAGAACTTCTTTCTCTTTTGGCAATGGGGAAAGATCCAAAAATTGGTAGCAGTCATCCACAATTTCAACACAAATTTGAAAAATATTTAAAAACCGTTCCGGCATATTACTACTCTGTAAGGGGTTTTTTAATTGAATTTTTATATTTAAAAATTAGTTTTTTGGATTCCATATTCCTCCTAAAACTGAAAAAATTTTTTGAAAATTTAAATTTTTTTGCAAAATTTTTTTTGAAGATTTTTTCGAAATTTTTTGGTTTTAGTCTATCACGAAATTCCTGTTTCGTATAAAAAATATTTTTAAAATCCAACTTCTCAAGAAAATTTTCCCAAAAATTTTTAGCGTCTAAAAAACGCCCTAAGTCGTATAAAAGTAATGCCTCCCTGTCTGGAAGAAGCAAATACTAAACTTTATGGTTATTGCAATTTGGTTGCATTACAAACACGTATTAAACACCAAGGACAACAAGAATTTGTAATAATATTTTATTTAATTTTTAGAAATTTTTTTAATTTTTAAAGGAATCTGCTTGCAATGCTGTTCACAAAAATTTACAAGAAACTTCTTTACTTCCACCAAATTCTGCTTCTTTTGTAAGTTTAAAAAATGTTTTTTCACTAAAATATGTTAAAACAGAAGAATACTTTAAAGAAAAAAATTTTGGCACCAAGTGGGTTCGAACCCCCATCTGAATAAGGGTATATTCAGGAACAATACCGCTACACCAGAGTTTTCTCGAAGAAATTTTTGGCTCTACTCCAGTTTATGCGTCCAATCGACTTTTATGCGTCCAATGACAGTTTATGCGTCCAATCAACAAAAAATTCGATTTTTCTTGGTGTTGCAAGGTTGGGGTATGGTTCCAAAGCATTTCTTTATGTTCGGGACCTAAGCCCACTGGGTCTGGGACCGTTCCTTACCCTATCCCTCGAAATTTCGGAAAGTTATAGCCAATTTTTAAAAATTTCGGAAAAACAATTATAACTTTCCGAAATTTCGAGGGATAGGGCAAGGAATGGTCCCAGACCCAGTGGGCTTAGGTCCCGAACATGATGAGATGTTTTGGTACCATACCCCAACTTTGCAACACCAAGAAAAATCGAATTTTTTGTTGATTGGACGCATAAACTGTCATTGGACGCATAAAAGTCGATTGGACGCATAAACTGGAGTAGAGCCAAATTTTTTTTATTTTGGGGTGAATTCCTTTCTTAAATTTTTTTATAGCAGAACAAAAATTTGTCCGCAAAATTAAAAAAAGTTTTTGATTACAATAATAAAACCACTCAAATTAGAATATTCTTTTTCAAAGGTAAAAGTTTCTCGTTCACGTAGTCAACTTAGCAAAGGAGCTTTAACTTCTTGTACTTTTCGGCCAGCAGTTGCTCCATTTAAATCACTCATTCCAGCAGATGCATTTAAAGATACAAATATTTTATTATTAGAAACACCTTCACAAACATTAATTCCTTCACTTCAATTTAAAAATCCTTTTGATATTGCGAGAGAAAATTTATATTTTCAATTGGATAAAATGCGTTTAAATTTTGATCAACAAGTTCAGACGAGTAATTTACATGTTTTGGAGGGTGGATTGCCTGGACAAAAAATTAAATTACAACATGCAGGTTTGTGAAAAAAATTTTTTAATTCAAAAAATGTTTGAAAATGTGAGAAAATTTTTTTTTAATTTATAAAAAATTATTTGAAATTTTTTCATAAATTTTTTGAATTTTTTCCAAATTTTTTAGAAGATTTGCACAATCTACCAATCGCAAAGATGGGCATTTACGAGGAATATATGAAGTCTTTAAATGCAATAGGTCTAGGTCCTAAACGTGAACTTGAACCACAAGTAGCTAGACCACATGCTTTTGGAAATCCTTTTAAATTGGATAAAAAGAATATGTCGATTGTTGATGAGGTTTTTCTTTGATAATTTTTATTTGTTTCTCTTGTCTCTTTATTTTTTGGGGAAATAATTTTGTTTAATTCCTTTCACAAATTCAGTATTACTTTGCTTCTTGATGAAAAATAATTTTGCCTCACTGGGGTTCGAACCCCATCCTCTTCTCTTATTTAATCAAACATTTTCCCACTACACCAAAAATGCAATTTTCGTTTGATTGTTAAAAATTCGGTTCGATTTAGTTTCCTTGTGTTTCATTTAATTTAAGTTTACTTTTAAATCTTCTTTATTAACCTTTTTTTAAAGGTTGGAGAAATGAATGTAAATTCTGACGAGCCGTCTTCTTCCTCTTCTATAAGCAGTGCTGAAAGAAGAGAACAGCGTAAAAGAGAACGTGAGAATCGTGCTTCGTCTGAGGGTCCGGGGAGTAGTGGACAAGTAATTGCTAGACCTAAAAGAAGGCCGGGTCCTTTGGATTTGAGTAGATTGTTTGCTTGGAAGTTTGTTTTTTCTTTAAATTTTTTTTTAATTTTAAAATTTTTCAAGAAATCGACGAAGATTAATGCGAAATCAAAACAATTCAAATTCACTAGCTACTGACATTTTGGAGATTCAATCAGCCCCTCCAGATGCCCAAGACTTTGAAGAACGCAATAAATTGGAGGAAGAAGATTTGGAAGACCGAATAAATGAAGAAGAGGAGGAAATGGAAGAGAAGGGATTTGGAGATGATATTCAATATATTGAATTGGATAAATCTCAACAACAACAACAAAAAGCTAATTTTTGGGGTAATAATAAAGGAAATACATTAGGTATATTTTATTTACAAAATATTTTTTCAGTATTATTCTTTTTTGTAAAGGGAATTTCCGGTCTAGAAAATGGTTTTATAGAGCTTATTAAAGAATTACTTTATGTCCAAATTGCCATATTTTTTGTCAGAACTTTTTTGCGGACAGAAAATTTGCGGATTTTTGTCGCAACTTTTTGATCCGCAAATTTTTCTTTAAAAATTTGTTTTACCTTATAATTTTCTAGAAACAACATTGCAAGAGGCTGATGATTTTCAACAACCTTCTTCCTCTTCAATGCCTTCACTCGAAGAAGAAGAAAAACCAAAAACTTCTCAAAATAATCAAAGAAAACCATTTAAAAGGCCAAGATTGGATAATGGAGAAACTGAAATACCTTCTTTCAATCCAGTCATTCCGACAATTTCATATAAAGAATTTCTTCAAAAACAACGCCAAATTCGACAGCTTTGTAGACAAATAGGCCCCAGTTTGTTTAAAAATCTTTTCCTTTTTTATCTAATTTATACTAATTGTGGGTATAAGGGCAGTTTAGAGAAAATTTTAGAGAAGTAAATATTCTGGAATATTCTCATGTTGAAGAGAAAGATAGGGAGATTTTTGAAGGGTTTTAAGCTTCTTCCTTAATATTAAGGGAAATTTTCTGTGTTAAAATTTTTTTAAATTTTCCTTAATTATTTCCTTAGAAAGTCTGCAAGTTTTATCCGCAAGTCACATACTGTTTATTTTATTAAAAACAAGAGATGGATTATTTTGGGACGTAAAATCAACAAATATTTTCAAATATCCTTAAATATAACAACTCCTTCACGTGTTATGCTTCCTTTTTTCCAAACCTATAAACTTGCGGATAAAACTTGCGGACACTTCTGGGATTATAAATAAAATAACATTTTTTAAATGAATAAAAAATTATTTTTAGAAGGTATTGTACTACATAAACAATTAATGGAAATTGTTTCGGAGAGGACGCTTTCGAGGGACTGTAAACGTCAATTGTTAGAATTGGGACTACGTGAAGCTCAAATGTTTAAAAGACAAACATTAATGGAATTAATTAATCAAGAATTACAAAATCCTCCATTGTTGTTGGCATCTTCTTCTTCGTCTTCTTCTTCAATTTCTTCTTCAACTCAAAATTCTTCATCATCACCTTTTTTAGTTAATAATAATAATATTAGACCACCTTTTATAAGGCAAAACGGGTATGGCGGAAGTGGTAGCAATTTTTAACGCTACTCCACTTGTGATAGTTTAAATTAGCTTTAAAAATCTAAACGTTTTAGCTACAAAAATGAAGTAAAAAACCTTGGAAAAATTCCCTTTTGAAATTAAATTTTTGTTTGAGAGGAGAACATATATTTGGAAACGCGTTAACGCTTAAGGGATAAATTAAAAATTCTAATTTAATAAATACTTGGTTAACCTAGAGACATTAAATTTTGATGTTGTTTTTTTTCAAAAAACCCCGCAAGCAATCCAAAATATTTCGAAATTTTAAATTTAAAGAATCCCGAGTTTCTGGGACAAAATGTCTCTTACCTAACTTTTCCAACCTTAACTTGAGGTTTATAACAGAAATTTTTTTAATTTATATAGTAGGAGCTGAGGTCTGTGGTGAAAATTTTGGAATTTTTCTAGCCTTTTGGATATTTTTTAAAATTTTCTAAAACTCCCTATTTACCCTCTTAAATAAATTATCACTCAAAAAACAACGCAGAAAATTTTTTCTTTATTTTTTCCCGCCATTCCCTCCCTTATCTAAATAATTTCCAGTGAATTTTGAATACTCTACACACACAACAACTTTAAAAAAAACTCAAATTTTCTCTCAAAACACCTCACATTTTTTTTTGTTTTTTTACTATTTGTCTAAGTAATTGTCCCCAAATTTCTGTGGCTTTGATTTAATTTTTGGGTGTTTTTTTTGTAATATAATTTTTTGTTTAAAAATATATACATATTTATTTTGAATTTTTTGAAGAAATATTTTTGAAAGTAAGGAGGTGAATAATTTTTTAAATTAAATTTTTAATTTTAGAATAGCGTCAATTTTTAACCAAAGATTTTTCGGTTTTCCTGTTATCCTGGGATTTTTAGGAGCCAATAATCCTACTGGAAAACCTTCAAAAAATGTTTACGACTTACAGTTCAAGACCCTTCTAAAATAAATAGAGACTGGTCCGAGACTAGACGTAAAACAAAATCTAGATTATCGAGAATGAAATTTTTCGAGATAACGAGACTCGATTCTCGTACGATTTTCGTTGTCACTGTCTTGTTTTCAGGGCATTTTTAATGACATTTTGTAGAGGGTATTTTGGTGACCCATTTATAAATATTTTTAAATTTTTAATTAAAAAATTTAAAGACGAAATAAAAAGCTAAAGAGTAATAATTTTGAACAAATTTTCCTTTTAAATTTTTGAATAAATCATTTTTTTCTTCGCTAAATTTTACTAAAAAATAATGAGAGAAAATATGTATAATATTTTGCTCTTAAAAAAGGTTATTTTAAAATTAAGATTAATTTCTTCTATTGGGCAAAGAATTAATTTAAAAACCTGATTTTTTAAAAGTTAATTAAAAATTAATTTCTCACTCTTTCTCTTAATAAAAATTCAATTTTCTTCCCCTTTCCCCTTCAAATTTATTTTTCAAAAAATTCCAAAAAATGATTTTTCCAAAAATTTATTTTTCTTTTCTATTTTTATTTTGTTTAATTTATTTAATTAAATCTCAAGAATCAATCCCTCAAAAATTTTTTGGGGCTTTTCAATATGAAAATAGTGATAATTGGGAGGCGTATTTGGCTGCTAAAGGTGTGTTGAATGGAAGTGTTTTTAGAATTTTTTAAAAATGAGGAGGGGATTTTTATTGGATCAAAACATAGATACAAGTGAAAGGATTTCTGGAAGAATATTTAATCTCTAATAATATAGATCTCACTGAAATAAAAATTTGTGGGGTTGCCTAAGATCCCTCCGTCAATAGGTGGGGATCTACTAATGGGATCACCATAGAAATTGAAAAGAGTTCTTAGGGAATAACGGATCGACAGCTCCTTCACACCCCCAATAATGATGTATTCAATTTAAGATAGAAGATGTTCAATCGCAAGGGTGTACCTAGTAGATTGGTCCGACTAAAAAAAGTTTTTTAAGGTTACAATGAGGAGATGAGGCGGACTGTAAAACCCCCAAAATTAACCCGCGTTTTGTTTCCGACCGGTCCCGGTTATCGAATGATGATTGGACAGGGATTGCAAGGAAGTAAATGGCTTCCTGGTGCAAAGAAAAATGCGGATTGGACGTTCCAACTTGGAAAGGAATTTAGAGCAAAATATTGGGATGGAAGAGAACATTTGGTTTTTGGAGAAAAAAATTATTTGAATTAAATCTTAATTTTACAGATTCTCTTTACCTATAATCCATCAAATGATAGACTTATTGAGAGGCAAGGAAATTTTTCATTGTTTCTTTAAGACCAAAATAAGAATTCCCCGAATAAATAAAGGTGCAAGATAATTAAATCTTATGAACTCATATTTTGGTTCAGTGGGTTAGGTGCTACTTCTAAAATCAGGCAGTTAGATGGGAGAGCATGGTTCGATTCCTCCCAGAGGAAAAATATTTTTACAAATTTTTTAGATAATAAAAGTTAATAACTAAATTTCTAGACATGTAGTCTTAGGAGCACAAATGCCTCCAGAAGAGTTTGTGTATGAAATCAATCAACAAGGGAACATGGATCTGGTAGTTTAAAATGATTACTTCGAATCCTTTTATTTTTTAGCATGTCCTGTTTCAAAATGTTCATTTGATTCATCACTACACTCGGACAGATTAATTGTTAAGATTTTTATTTTTTATTCTTGTGACGGTGTGCGTCTCTATTTTCGGAAAAAAATTTTCCGCGTATTTTTGGCAGTGTTTAAAATTGAAAATTATGACATTTCATCCCCGATTAAAAAAATGAAAAAGAAATAGTGTACTCGTTTGATGTGAGAAACTAAGAAAAAATAAAACGGCTAGTTGAGTGCCATCAGCAGAGGGGTTAGTTCAGTAAAAAATCTATATATTGATTTTATGAAAAATATTTTACGAAAAAATCAGATTCCCATAATTGAATTTCACCAGTTTCCGTGCTTCAGACGAAACTAGAATTTTGGAAGGCGAAAGATCTTTACAATATCTTTTATCTTAGGACATTAAAAAATATATGAATTAGCGAAATAAAGGTTTTTTAAAAAATGAATAAAGTTTTTGTAAATTTTGATTTTTATGTTTTTGTTGATTATTTGTTGGTTGTTCTCCAACATTTCTGTTATTTTCATTTTCCTCATTATTCGATGTTTGTTGTTGTCCGTGCGAGCGGAGGAATTCAACCGCCTCATTTTCCGCGACTTTAGCATCCTCCAAAGTCTAAAAACGAAAAAACTTTTTTAAATTTTTTAGAAATCCCCCTTACTTTTCTCACACAATCCTCAAGATTAGGATATAGACTTTGTTGATCCAAACTGCTTATACTGCTAGTGCTGTTCTCATTCTTTTTAGATGCTGTTATTTGTGCTATTGTCTTTTAAAAAATAAATTAATTTTACAAAAATTAATATTAAAAAAACCTCATTTATAACAGAAGAATTTATTGAAGAACAATCTTGATTTGACCCAGATTTTAAACTGTTAGCTTGAACAGAATTTTTGTGAAGATTGGAAGTGGAAGAAGGCAGTCGTTTACCTAATTGAAGTGAATGTTCTGCCTTAAAAATTAAATAAAAATAGAAAAAAATAAAAGATGGAAGAGAATAACTTCTGAAAAATTTTCTTCTAATTTTTAAAGAAAAAATAGCAAAAAATAACTCTTTCTTCACTTGAATTCGAACCCTAATCTTAAATGCCTAAAACCCAAGAGCACTACCAATACACCATAGGTAACTTACAAGACAGATTTTTTAAATATCTTATAATTGTGGAATTTTGTTAAAAAAAGAAAAATTTATCCAACCTCATTCAACAATTTTAGAGCCTCATTTTCATAACGTTCATCAACAACATTCATCTGACCTTCATCTTGATTTACTACAAGCTGAAATAAAAAAAAATAAAAACGTATTAGTTTATATTTCATCACAGTTTGATTATGCTGGAAAAGTCCGCAATTTTTATCCGCAAATTACAAGTTTTCCTATATAGCGATACAATACACAAAAATATGTTGGTAGAATTTTTTTTATTGGTTTAAACCTCCGATTTATTTCTTTGCAATTTTCTTTAATAGGGAAAGTTCAAAACGCTTAGGAGTCGATGAGATCTGACTTTTGTAGAAAAAAGTTGCAGACTTTGCCGGCAAAAAAAGTTTAAAAAATACCCCGATACTGGGAAAATATATTAAAAAATTCAAAAAAAAAAAACCCGAACCAATCCAGGCCTTCTAATAATATCAACATCAACTCCACGCAAAGCAGCCAATCTTTCTTCCAATTGTCCAATTCCTTGAATTTTCTTTTTTTCTTCTTTTACAGATTCAATAGGTTCATTCAATCTTTCCAACCTTTCTTCCAATTCTTTCCATTCATTTTTGTTTGATTTTAAATTTTGTTTTGAAGTTTTGTTGGAAGAAAATAAAGGTCTTAATGAAGGAGGCGGTAAATCTTCTCCATTCCAACAATTTATGTTTGAAGGCATTTCTCGATTTTTGTCTTTTGATGATTCAGAATTTTGTTGTTGTTGTTGATTCTATAAAAAATTTGAAAAAAATTAACAGGAAAAAAATTTTGATTCTTATTTTTGTTCTCTCTTATTGTTAGGCAAAGATCAGCAATTCTCTTAACTTATGGGTCCATAGCAAGGGCGTATCCGAGGGGTGGGGGACGGGGGTGAGATATCCAAGGGGCTGGGGTGAGGTATAACCCCTGAAAGATGAAAGAATTATACCTCATTCGAAAGAGTTATCTCCCTGTCTACGCCCTTATCCTATAGAATTTCAACTGAAATCTCTTCTTTTTTTTTAGTTTTCAGTTAGGTTTGAATTACTTATCGTTTTTTATGGACTCGAAACCTATAACTAATTGCCTTGTTGATCTCCATCTGCTAGTTCTCGAAAAAATACAATAAATTTTTTCTTATTCAATAAAAAACTCCCAGAACCTCCTTAAGAATTTAAATATCAAAAAACAAACCAATAAAGAATAACAGTTCGAACACACAGGAACAGGTTGTGCCGAAATTGAAGGTATCACTACATCATAAGGGAGACATTTACGACAGAAACTGAATTTACATTTAGCACAGCCAAACTTTAGAAAAAAATTAATTTTAATAAATTAAAATTAAGAAAAAAAACCTCTTTTTTACTTCTCGAGTAATCAACCATACAACTTGTACAAGGCATTCTTTCATAAAAATTAAATTTTAAAATAAAAATAGAATTAAAAATCAAATATAAAATAGTCATCAAAACTATTTTTAAAAAATTTCCAAAATAAAAAAATGAAAATTTTATCCAAAATTTAAAAGAAATGTTGTACATAATTATATAATGCATTCAAAACAATTTCTAAATGAAAGTCAAATTTAAGGAGATTGGACCAGAAAAGAAATTTTTTTATAATTATTTAAATTAAAAATAAATGTGTCCAATCTCCATTCCAAAATAATTAAAAAAAATTTTTTTTAAGTTTAAATTAAATTAAAATTTTTAAAGTCAATTTTTTCAAAAAAAAGTTACTCAAAAAAAATGAAAATTAATTTTTTCCAAATCAAAAACCTCTCTCTCTCCCATTATTCCAATCAAAAATCCAAACTTCCTCCAAAAAAACAACAAATTTAACTCAATTCCAAAATATTTGCAGAATCATCAGAAACAACAGCAACAGGAGGATCACCACGAAAAAGTCGAGGATCCATACGAGAATTTAAATGGCGTTGTCTTGGTTTACGTTTTTGTTGACGCTGATTTCTCTCCGAATTGTAGGCAAAAGTATTACTAAAATATTAAAATGTGAAAATTATATATGGGATGAAATGTCATCAAAATTTGAAGGTGAAGTTCTCACTTAATCTTAATTCCCTCAATTACTCAAGTCCCCAATTAAATCCAAAATACATAACAAAGCAACTTAAATTATATCAAAAAAAACATACGAAAGCATAAATGGAGTCAACATATTTGTAGAAGTTGACGGTCCAGCATCATCAAACAAAGAACGAGCACCTAAAGGGGAAAAAGTTGCAAAAAAACAAATTAAAATAAAAATACGTTTTTGATGATCAAAATCGGGAGCAGAATTGATTGAATTGAAATAACGATTGGCACTTTTTGCAATTTTCTCAAGTTCAGAATAAGTCTAAAAAAGTCGAAAAATTATTAAAATTTAATTTTAAAAATTTTATACCATTGAAAAACGGTCACCCAATTGTTTAGCTTTACGCACTTTCTCTTCCAATTCTTCTTTTAAATGGTGGGACTCACTGTCGAAACAATCAAGATGAAAGGCTTCAAAAGGTTCAAGATTGTTTTGCAATTTCTAAAAATAAATAAAAGTAGTTGAAGTTGCAAAAAAAGAATCGAGTATTTTGTGTTTAGGTCCGCAAAAAATGGGTCGCCGAGTTAAGAAAAAAATCAGTTTTAAGGTTGGGGGCTCAATATTTTCTTCGGATTGGGTTTTCGGTAACTCGACCAATCCCTTGCCCACAGGCCTCAATTCCTAACAAAGCCAACCATCGACCCTCGAAAAACTCAGAAAACCGGTACTTTGTTCATAAACCACCCCCCACTCCTATTTGAGTCTCAGATTAATTTTCCTTCTTTGCTGTCAATCATTTATTTTCCTCCTTTTTCAATGTCAATCATTTTCTTCTCTCGAATATGGGACACCAAAAGGGCGCGCGGCCCTAACGGCGCAAAGCCATAACTTTCCTCAAGATTTTCGAACCTTACCAAAATTATTATTAAACGATTCCTCTCATCGAGCTAGAGTTTGGTACCAAAAATGACAAAGGTCAAAAATATTCCAGCAAGTTATGGCTTTGCGCCGTTATGGCCGCGCGTCCTTTTAAGTGTCCTATATTTGAGGGAAGAAAATGATTGGCATTGAAAAAGGAGGAAAATAAATGATTGACAACAAAGAAGGAAAATTAATCCGAGACTCAAATAGGAGTGGGGGGTGGTTTATGAACAAAGTACCAAAAAACCTGTTTAATAGAGTCAAATCCACGATTAAATTGTTCATGAATTCCATTAATTTTTTCAACGTGAGAGCGAGCTCTGTAAGCAGCATCAGCGATAAGATTTGCAGCCTCTTCACGGTCCTTAGTCGAAGCAAAATCTGAGCACATTATAACATCGTGATCCTTGTGCGTTTTTAAAACACAGAGAGAACAAATAAACTTAAAATTGAAAATATTTTAATTAATTTACAAAGAGAAATCGGCAGGAAGGATATACTTTCAATTAATCTATCAATTTTAAGTTAACATGGGAAAAACGCGTACTATGCCCAAAATTTTTAGGATATACCACACGCCATTATGTAGAACGAAGTCGGTTTACTATTACCAATTCTCTTCTTTTTTGACCCTAATCCCAAAAGTAAAAAGTTTTATGGCTTAAAAGCTTCGAACTTTTGGAGTGGCAAACCTCATTTTCTTAGAAAATAGAAAGAACAATTTACGCCTATCTATGCCAACTCTCTAATTACTACAAAAAATTCAAAACCTTCTTATTCGTAACAGAAGCACATCCTTTGCAGAAAAACAATTCATTTGTAGGTGTTGGACGAGAACATCCAGAACATGTATTCTTCTCCCCAGAATCAGCCGATGAGTCATTCCCATTAAATCCACTGTTGGTAAACGAAATGAAACGAAATTTCTCAACCATTTCTAAGAAAGTAAAAATTAAAAAATAGGAGTTAGAAAATAAAACCTTTAACAACATAATTAGTATTTAATCCATTCTCAGGAATGAGAGACATCTTGCGGCAGTTTGGACACATAATGGAATACCCTGAATTAAAAATTTTATTGAAAAATTTGAAAGATTAAAGTAAGAAAGGAGAGACCTTTAATGTAAATATCCTCCCCAGGTATTCTAAAAGCAAGTAAAAACTGAGAAATGAGTGTCTAGGCGACCGATCAGCAACCACAAGGATAAGACGTAAACCAAGTCTTAGTACAACCAAGAAAATCGGACACCAGGATTTTTAAAACTAGTAGAGGACACCAAAACCCAAGGGAAACGACCATCTTCATTTGAAAAAATTAAAGACATTCTTACTTTGACCCTCATTCAATCGTTGATTAATACAGCGACGTGCCTCAGCAGAACGAGCTGAAAATAAATTTAATTTAACAAAAAGTAAAAAACCAACTATAAATTGTATGTAAAAATCCAAATTCCGAATCATTTCCAAACGAAGAAATAACTTTTTCCAATCCATCAATACATCCCTGACAGAAAGTATGTCCACAAAGAAGCTGTTTAGGCTCAGAAAAGAAGTCCTTGCAAATTGGGCATTCCAACGATTCACGAACTATTTCCTGATCAATATTTGAAGAAGCCATTTTTCTTGTAAAAATAAAAAAAATCAAATCTAAAAATCAATTTAAAAAATCAAGAAAATAACAAAAACAATGAAAAAATAAAAATTAGCGCGACAAAACGCCACATTTGTAAAATGGTCAACTGAAAAATGGATAAAAATGGTCAAAATAAAATTTATTTTTTTCCTAAAATTTTTAAGTAGCCAGCAACATTTTAATAAGAAATAGACAATCTTTAATTTGTGGAGTCCTTTCATCATCATTAGAAAATAATATTTGTTGTAGTTCAGTTGTCCTCTCTTCTTCAAATTCTACATTAATTGTAAATAAATATACTCGTTCAAGTCTGGATTGTAAAGACAAATATTTTTTAACATCATTGTCGTCATCTTCTTCCTCCTCCCCATCTATATTTACATCAGTTTTTGTAGATTCCAATGATGTTTCGACATATTCATTTACAATTTTTACAATTTCGTCCAAAGGGTCAACAAGTGTGTTATTGATGAAAAACTAAAATTTTAAAGTTAGAAAAATTTTATTGGGGGTCGAAATTTCGGAAAAAGTTTGAAATTAGAATTTAGAAAAATTTACCTTATAAGAAAATAAATTTAAAAATTAGGTAATTTTCCGGAAAATTGTCTAGTTTAGGTAAACCTTCCATTTTTCGCAGGCTCAAAACGGTCAAAGTAAACCTATTGATCGGTATTAGCTTGTGAATAAATGGGGAAGGTGTACACAAAAGTTCCAATTTTCCTCCCAAATTTATATTTTAAATATATTTAAACTAACATAAAGTGATTCAAGACATTCATTCCATTCTTTGGCAATTTCAATTAATTTTTGAAGTAATGTATTTGAAGATTCTATTTGATCAATCAATTTTTTAATATAATAATCATTTATTGAGGTTAACTGAAAAAAATTCCTTTTTGGGTAAAATTCCATCATATCTCCCATACTTCAATTCGAACAAACAAAATCTCATTCGAATCACATCAGCTCGACGAGCAGAGCCGAACGTCGTTCATAATTGGCTTCATGACTCATCTATGGGCTGAGATAGTTCCTGGAAATTGAAAACCCATAGAGGATCCAAGCTAATTTTTAGGGGTTAAAAATCGAATATATTCAGTATAAATTAGACCCAACCAGTATTTATAAATTTCAGATTTGTTCGTACTCGTACTTCGTACCACCCCTAATTTTGGCTTCGTACCTCGTACCTAAGTACGAATTCTGGTACGAGTTTATAAACACTGGACCCAACATGTGAGTACAGAAGCTAGTTTTGGTGTCGTTCGACTCAGCTCTTCGAGCTCTTTCGAACGACATTTTGTTCGAATCGGAGTATGAGAGATATGATGGAATTTTTCCAATTTTTAATAAAAAAAATCAAAATAAAAAATAAGAAACCTGTCCCAAAACTGCTTGAATAATAATTTGAAGAAAATGAATAATTTTTAAATTTAATCTTTTTTGAATTTGATTCTTTAAATTATTAAAAGAAAAAATTAAAACATTTCTTCTTTTTGTTTTTCTAAAATTTATTTTTAATAAGTTTGAATAATTCATTAATGTATGCCAAGCAAGAATAATTTTATAAAGACGAAGAAATATAGAATCTAGAGATTTGTAAATAGTTGGAGTTAGAAAAACAGAAATTGACCAATGTTGCTAAAAATTAAAAAAAAAATTTTTTTTAATATTGACATTTTAGTTGGGCCTAATTATTTGTAATTATTTCTTTTTACGCTCTTTACCCTATCACTTTAAGTAATGAAAAAATATTTACTCCCTAATTTTTACCCTATGTTAATATTAAAGATTAGACTGGAAAGGTCTTACGAGGAGGGTTGTTCGATATCTCGAAAAAATTTCGATCTCAATAACCGAGATTTTTGACCGAGATCTCATTGTCAACCCGATTTCTAGTTAAAATAAAATTCCCAATTTTATGCAATATCTTTCCAAATTCAAAGAAAAGATTTTAAAATTTAAAAAAAACCTAACATTCTTATAGAAAATATTAGCATAATCCTCGTTTGTATTATTCAAACATCCAAGCCGTCTTTTCACTTCTTCCTCAACAATAAACCAACTGGTTGAGTTGGAGGTTGAATTTTTAGAGAAATTTTCAAAAGGAGGAACACAATTCGAATTTTTGAATAAATTGGCTAAAGCATGAGTATTTAGGGAATAAAATTGCTGAAAAAAAAAATAATTTTAAATTTCAAAAATGGGGTCAACCCCGAAGACTTTGAAGGACAATTTTGAAGACGTTTCACTTCACCCCTGAAAACCCTCAAATTTTGAAAAGGAATTCCGAGGGATTAATAGAGACAACTTCAATCACATCAAATCCCTCGATATTCCCTCTCAAAAGTTGTAGGTCTTCAGGTGGGGTCTACTGTGTAGGCCTTCAGGGATAGATTCTAAAAATTTACAAAAAAAACCTTGATATGTTGTAAATTAGAAACTAAAATTGTTTGTGATGATTCAAGCTCTGCAATAACTATAGAATTAATTTTTGTTGAAAATTTATCTAAGGATTGGCGAATAAGAATTGATAAAAATGTTGAAGTATACCGAATACTTTAATTTTGTTTAATTATTTGGGATAAAAAATTAAATTTATAATAAATTCTTAAAGTTTAACCATTTCTTCGTTTTTGCATTTTCCCAAAATTCAATAAAAATTTCATCAAATAAAGGAAGTGAATCACTCATAGTTTTTGGCATTAAAATAAGGCATCGATGCAAAAATGAGAGCATATTAGGTAAATATTGATCAGCCTCAACCAAAAATGAAAGGAAATTAATCTCTGGAGTTGAACTAAAATTTTAAGAATTTTTAGATTTTTGAGAAAAAAAATTTTTCGGAAAATCATAAACCCAAGAAAATTTAAAGTTCATAAATGAAATAAAAAAAGATTCTGGAGTTGAACTAAAAATTCCAAGATTTTTTTGGCTTTTGAAAAAATTTTTTTCGGAAAATCATAAACCGAACAAAATTCGAAGCTCATAAATGAACCAAAAAGATTTTCTATTAAATTTCTAAAAAAAACCTGAGTTCTTCCAAAATTAATTTTCCAATTAAATACACAAATCCTTCAAAAAGTTCTTCTTGCCATTTTAACTAAAATTTAACTTTAAACAATAAAATTAAAAAATAAACAAAACAAACTAATTTATTATTATAATCCCATAAATTAATTTTTTCTTGCAAAAAACATTTCCAAAAATTCAAAATATCATTTATAGTAAGAATACTCATTGAAGAAAGCAGACTTTGGAAAGTTAAAAAAACCGGATCAATTTGTTTTGCAAAGAGGTTGAGGAAGTTGAAAAGCTCCCATGGATCTATTTTTAAAAAAATTTTTATTAGAAATTAATTTATATAGCTATTTTTTAGTCATTTAAATATTTCAATTTATAAAGATATTGTCAGATGAACCTAGAGCGATCTAAAACTACATAAAAAATTTGGAGAAAAATTTTTTCTAATTAAAAAATTAAACTTGTGTAGTTTACCCCCCATAATCTCCGCATCTTTTCTTCTCTTCATTTTCTTTAGAAAATGACCAAAATAAAAATGAAAATATTGACCCAAATGGTCGTTTTATAGGATGGTCATTTTCTAAAGAAAAGGAGAGAAAAAAAGGGGCAGAGCTTATGGGGGGGGGGGGGGGGGGGAAACTACACAAGCCCCAAAAAATTATCTCAAGGTAGAAAAAATTCTTTTCAATTTAATCCTAAAATTCCAAAACCTTTAAGTTAACCCAAAATATCTTTTAAAAAAACCTTTAAAAACACTTCTCTTCCTCTGCACAGATTCAGTAATTTCTTCTAAAAAATTTTGAAGAACATCTCGTATTGGTTTAACACATTTGTGTTGAATAAAATAATTCCTATCAGAATTTTGTTGTAAAAAATTTGAAATCAAAACCATTTTCTTCCTAATTTCAGAAGCTAGAGATAAACATCTTTCCAAAGTAATCCAATCCTGCTCATCAAATTCTTCACTTTTGTATTCCTCACGGGTAAGAAGAATATCACCCAAACTTCCAACACGTAAAGGCTCCAAATTTGAATAAGTAGCAGGTAATATTGAACTAAAAATTGATTTAGAAAGATATATTGATAATCCATGACCGGATTTCCTTCATCTTTTCAATCCCCATATAATTAGTTTCTCCCTGACCCAGTTATCTTCCAAAATATTTCGGTTGCACAAGACATGAAATAAAAGTAGGATGGCCGGGAAAAAAGTCGGATCGGGTTTAGAAAACTTCTCAGATCGTATTTCGGGCAACCCGATCTTTCACTGGGATAGAGGAAAAGGAAATTGGAGAACTATTCTAATAGCGGAACATCTTACAAATTTAAAAGCAAAAAAATCTTTAAAAAAAAACTAACTTGCAAATTATATTGTATAACTGATCTTTATTTTTAATTGATGGATGTGAAGATAATAGACGTTGTTGTGAAATTGGAAAATATGGTTGATGACCATCGAGATTTTCATTGAAGAACAGATGAGATCCCATTTTAAGGAATAAAAAATCTTAATATTTTTTTAGAAATTTAAAAATTAGAAAACGAGAAATGCATTGTAATATACATATTTCAAGTTTAGAAAACATCCAACCACGAAAATAAATACTAAAAAAATTTTTCTCTAAATTTTTTCAAAATAAAAAATAAAATATTTTTTGTCTTCTAAAAATAAATAAACGTCCTTTTCTGTCAAAATTTATTCTTCAAATCCCTCAATTTTTGCATTGTAGCTATTGGGTCATACAAAGTACCCAATTTCTCTTGAATTCCAACATTGCTTTAAAATAATTATTAAATAAAAAATAAAATTTTTTTTAATTTTATACTTGACACGCATAAAAGGATTAAATGCCTTTTCTTCCCCAATTGTTGATGGAACAGTAAATCCATTTTGTTTTCTTAAATTTTTGGCCCATTCCAATTTTGATAAAATATTTGGATTGTTTGGTTCTATACTCAAAGCAAATTCAAGATTTTTAATTGTATATTCATGTCCACAATAAACTTTCTAGAAAAAATAAATTTAAAAAATTCAAAAGAATCGAGAAAAATGTCAACTTTTGTTTCAATGCCTGCGCCAAATTTAAGATAGGGCATTCTTTAATCGCTTTTCTTATTTTGAGCTGACAATTTTATTTTTAAATTTATTTTGAGGTAATTATATTCTTTTCAAATAATTCTATTTTATTTAATATAAGAAAGAATTAACTCAAAGATTTATTCAAATTTTCCTATTGCGTATTCAATAACTGTCAACTCAAATTTAGAAATGCGATGAAAAAAAATTTTTTCCAGCTACCTATTCAATAATTTTTCTTCTTTTTTTTCCATTGAATCTAACAAAAGAAATAAAAAAGAGGAAAAAAAGGTTCTAAATTTTCCAAAAGAAAAAGACTTATAGTTAAATATTAAAATACACTAGCTCATCCGCTTATCCAAAATTTAGCATACCACTGTTAGCATTTTTTGAAAAAAAACTCCCAAAAGAATTTTTGGAACATTAGGTATGTCAAGACCCGAAAAATAATTTTAAAAAATTTAACCGTATCATCAGGCAATTTTCCAAGATTTTCATTCAAAGCATAATTCATTTCCTCTGCTGTTCCTTCAAAAAATCTTCCACATCCACCAATAAATAAAGTATCACCAGTAAAAACACATTTTTGATTTTCAGCCTCATCAGTAATGTAATAACAAATCTAAAAGAAATTTTTTTTCTAATTTACTTTGAAAGAAAAAAATTTTTTTTCAAAGTAAATTAGTCATCCCACGGATTCTTTTGTTCTCTTTAATGAGCGGCCTTCGTAGTCAAGTGGATATACGTTTATATTTCGGTGGAAAATAGGTTGAGGGTTCGACCCCCTTTGGTGGACAATAATTATTTTATCAAAGTTTTTGACTAAAATGACAAAATACACAAATAAAAAATTATTTTTCTTATTTAAAAAATAATTTTTTTTAAATTTAAAATTAAATAAAATTAAAGACAAACATGTGTCGATGTATGACAAGGTGTCTTCAAAGTACGAATCTTAAAGAACAAAAATTTTAAATTATTAAAAAAAATTTTTTAATTTAACCTTTAAATTTCCAAATTCAATTTCTTCGTTGTCTTCCACAACATAATCGATAGATTTAATTCTATTTGCATCACCCCCATAAATTTTAACGTCTGACTTTTTTGATTTTAGTTCTTCTGTACCTCCAGCATGGTCCTTTAAAAAAATTTATATTTAATTAAAATAATAAAATTAAAAAAAAACCCAATGATGATGTGTCACTAATGCCATAAACAAATCTGCGTTTTCCTTTTTAATGACATTGAAGAACTACATAATAAAAAACTATTTGGATGATTAAAGAATTAAACTATGGAAATGACGTCTTAATATTAAATAACTATCAATTTGTTAATTTATTTAGTGGCGGTTCCAATGCCAGTGAAAAAATATCCCCTTATATTGGCAATTCCCCATATTTGGAAATCACTCACTAGTTTGGTATTTCGGCGGTTTGGCATTTAAAGGCCGTATACCATTTTCTTAAAATATATTTTGACAAAAATTTCTCCCCAATATCAAAGATAATTTAAATAAAATTAAAAAAAAACAAACTCCATCAACATCAACAGGATCAACAATAGCCCCTTTATTACTTTTTGTATCAACAATTAAATATTGGTAATTATCAGCATTTGCAGGTATTGGAATTACACGCATTTTTTGTTTTAAAGATGTTGAAAATTTTCTTATTAAAAATGAATATCTTTGTAAAAACATTGAAAATAAAAGAATAAATATAAGAAATGAGCAAATAAAGTATGAAAATATTAAAAATATTTCACAAGAATTATTAAAAAAAATTTTTTTTTAAACCAAAGAAAATTATTTTAGAAAATTTTTTAATTTAAAATATATTAAAAATAGAAAAGTTGATTAAAATAATATTTTTATGTCTTATTTTCTTCAATATTTTGATTAGAACATGATCCTAAAAATTTAGAAAAAATTTGGAAAAAAATTTTTTTGGAGGAGTCCCTATGTTGCAAAATAGATGAACATTGAAAATAGGAATAGGCACTTTTATTCACAATCTATACCTGAATTTTGTTCAGTAGGAGTAGGAACATCTGACAATTCTTGTTGTGCACTCTCAGCTTCTGTTTTTTAAATTAATTTGTTAAAATTTAAATAAAAAATACCATTAGTAGTAGCTTCAGATTTAACCGAATCTTCTGATTTTGGTGTATCAGAAACAATACTTTCAATTATAGAAATTATATTTTGTTTAGCTTCGTCTCGAGCTTTGCGTCTTTTATTCTAAAAAATTTTTTTTAAACTTATTTTAGTTTAATTTTTGGCTAATCGAATAAAATGAATAAAGAACCGGTTTTCTCTTGGGTAATAATTTCAATAAGTTCTGACTTTACGAAAATTTTGGATAAAAACCTTAAGTCCCGCAAAAGTCAAGGTCAGTAAATTCGGACAACAATACCTTCAAAAATCAAAAATTTTCCCCAAAAAATTCCAGAATCCCTCAAAATCCGAATTTTGCCCTAAAATTTAAATTAGGGAAAAGATTTAAAATTTCCCTTAGAAAATTAAATTTTCCCTCAATTAAAATTTAGGGGAATTAAAATTTACTTTAAAATTTCTAAAATTTTCCCTTAACAAAAAATCAACAAAAAAATTAAAAAATTATTAAAAACTCACATCCCTTCCACCACCACCACTTCTTCTACTATTACTATTAACATTACCATTATTACAACTTCCCCCTTGTTCATCTCCACCTCCATTTTCCTTTTTTGAAGGCATTTTTCTTTTCCTCGTCGAATTTCCTCCTCCATTAGTATTATTAACCATTTCTGTTTCAGCATTATTAATTGTCTTAACCGTAAAATTAAAACATCCAAAATTATTTAAAATATAATTCACATCTCCTCCAAATCCTTTATTATCCTTTAATGACACACTAGACTCGTTATCCGGTATTTCCAAATTTGAATCAATTATTACAGCACGGTGCATTAACAGCCGCTCACACAGGACCCTTACAAAAAATTTTTAAAAATTATTAAAAATTTATGAAATATATGGAAGTATCAAGGATCTAGCAGACATAAAAATATATTTCTCTTTGAAAAAAAAGTCGGGAATTCCCAATTTTTGGAAATCGGGACTAGAAAAAGTACAAATCATAAAATACCCCCTCACGTATTTTAACCCTAATTTTTACCATTTTTATTCTCAGATTTACATACATCATGATTGCTCAAATTAAAACGGATGTTTTAGAACCATGAGTTCATTATTCTTTAAATCTTACCACCAAACAAAAACTATTGTGATTTAAAGAATAATGCACTCGCATCAGGAACTCAGACTTCCAAACTTTTGTCAAAGGAGCTTTCGTCCCCACAAGTTTTCCTAATTTTCAACCTATTCAAAACCCATATTTAAATTAACCCAAAGATAAAAATCCAAAACCTCTTCAGCTGCTTCAGGTGGTTGATTTCTTTCCTGACATGATATAGACGATGCTTTAGACGATTATTCATCTATTTTTTTTAAATTTTAATTTCAAAATTTTCAATAGAAAACCTGCTCCATATGGCAATAATATTCAAGCAAATTGTTATATTTTGTCTCATAAAGGTCAGTTTCTTTTGGATTCATTAGCATTCTAAAAGAATGTATCCAAAAATAATTTTTTAAAAATTAGAAAAAATATTTTTCTTTCGATATTTTACAAATGATTTTCAAAAAAAAATTTTTTTTGCAAATTTAACATAAATAAAAGAAGCTTTATATAAATAAAATAGGAAAAGGATAGATGAATAAAAATAGGAAAAAATAGAGGTCAATTTAAAGAAATTCATGGAAAAATAAAAGAATTCTCATTTAGGCTATCCAAAAAATTTTTTTTTGAAATTTTCTCAAGCAAATTAACAACAATTATTTATTTTTATTGGGTAGCCTAAACAAAATTAAATATAGAAATGCTTCTTTTACATAAAAAGCACATATTTTCGGTGACAAAAAGGCTTATAAGAGAAAAAAAAGGCCTTTTTTTCATAATAAAGGACCTTTAAAAATTCCCCCCGGCATTTAAAATAAAGTCAAACCTCACACTTGTAGGTACACCCAATATGACCATTATATGCCCATTTTTTTTATCAATCTATCCAATTAACGAGGCTTATCTGAACAGTGCCATTAATAGAAGGCACAAAGGACCATTGATAGAAGCGATAAAAATGGGCAAATAATGGTCAGTTCGCGGTCAGAGTCTCCTCATCCTCAATCAATTTTAGATACAAAATATTTTCTGCCCCAAGGAGTGTATTCATCTACAAGTGAGGTCCAACCCTTTAAAAGTTATGCGTAGTAAAAAATTGAAAAAAATTCTTCTTAATGCATATTTCCTTCTAATTTTGATTTGTTTGCATTGCAGCCAAATCTCCAATAAAGCTTTCCACAGTTTCATCTAATGTTGAATTTTGGTCATCATTAAATTCTTCTTTCATATCATGAAGTCTAAGTCTGAAAAAAAAATTTTTCGAAAAATCTGTAAAAAAATCTTGTCTACTAACAATGTGACTATATCTGCATGGCATTTTTCAACCGCAATATCAAGAGGAATTTTTCCTTCATCATTTTTTATTGTCTTTTCAGCATTCCGTTTTAATAGTTGATAAACTATTCTGAAAGATTGAAAAAAAAATTTTTTTGATTTTTGCGGACAAAATTTGCGGACAAAAAATTTTTTGCGGACTTTTTTCAAATTTAAATTTACATACATTGTATATCCTTCCATTGAAGCCAAATGAAGTGCTGTATTTCCTTTCCAATCACAAATATTTATTTTCGCACCATTTAATAGCAAAAATTCTACAACTGTTGCTTGTCTCTTTAAATTGCAGAAAATTTTTAAAAATTAGAAAAAATGTCCGCTTATCCGCTATATAATTTTTCGAATGCCTTTTTGTTTTTTAGTCGGAAAAAAATTAGAACCTGCAGAACGTTGTTAAAAAAATAAAAAAAATTTCTCTTTGGCCAAAATTTCTGCAAAATAAATTGCGGACAACTTTTGCGGACAAAAACAAGAAAAAACTTTTAAAAAAACTCACACTTTTAACAGCAACGTGTAAACAAGTCATAAACTCATCACTAACAGCACCGTCCAAATCAAAATCTCTTTGTACAATCCATTTAAAAAGTTCTGGAATATTTGCAGTTTTTATTGCATTAACCAAAGTCTTGGTAAATTCTTTGTCTGTTTCAGAAATAGATTCTTTTGCAGATTGCACCAAATTAGAATCTGATCCAGATAAATTTCTTGTCAAAGAATTGTTTTCTGAAGATTTTATAAATATTTGAATGTATTAAAAAAATTTTTTTTGTTAGACGAATTTTGTGGACTCACATCAGATTTTACTGTTATTTTAAGAATGTCAAAAAATGATTTTAGAATTTTATTAGAAGTTTCAACCCATGTCAGAGTATTGAAAGACTTTCCAAAAAAAAGATACTCCTGACCAGAACTGTAACAAAATTTCGATTATTTTTCGATAATTTTTTCAGAGCTCTGTCAGTGATAACATAAGTAGGAATGCCACAGCTTACCCGAAAAGTCGGGTCACTTACTATACATGAAATCCGGAGTTGCCCGACTTTTTGATTATATCAGACCGTAACATCACTAATCTGACGTGAGTCCGCAAACTTATTATTTTAAAATAGATACTTTGTTGACTATTTTCTTCCTGTTTTTCATCATTTACTGCTTTGTCTTCAATTAATTTTTGACTAGAAACTTCATCTTTACGTTTTACAATAGAAAGTGATGTTTGTGAACGTGAATGAGCTATAAATTAAAAAATAAAATTTACTTTAAAAAATTAAAAAAAAAACATTGCTGACGAAAATATGATCGAGCAAACATTTTGTGAACATATTTGTTGGTTATCCAAGTTTCTCGCTTTTCTCTTTAAAAAAAGTTTTCTTATAATTTTTGGGAAAATTTAAAAAAAAACCTGTCAGAATCCTTATCAATTCCAAAAGCAGAAGACTGTCCCGATTTTGGAAGATTAACAAGAAATATTGAATTTACAATATTATTTCCTAATTTTAGAAGAATATTACGTTGTTCAAATTCTAATGTATCCATAGTTAGTGAACTTAAAAATTAAAATTTTAAAAGTAATGTCACCATATAAGAAATTATTTAACGCCCATTTTTAGCCCTCATAAAATGCAAAAGAAAACCCGCCAAATTATTCATTCGTTTAATAATCAATCAGCTTTCGAGGCAGACCAAAAATTGGCAAGTTTTCTCTCACTCATATTTTAATAAATATATTTGTTAAATATTTAAAAGATCCATCTTGGGGAGTGGGTTACCATCTTGGGGCCCAACACCGATTAGCCCCCGAAAAAATAAATTCTTAAGAAAACTAACCGAACTTTAGAAAAATGAACACCCAAACCTCTATGAACACCACTACATTCAATACAAATAATAATCTTAAAAGATAAAAATTTTTTTAAGAAAATTTTCTTCCATCACCCCCAAATTTAAACTTGTCCATTTTGCATCTCTTGACCCACAATCTGCACATTTTTCATTTGCCGGAATAGAAAGTAATTCTCTTAAAAATATTTTCATATTTTGTTTTTCATTGTCAGAATGTCTTGAAGGGGTTGTATTCCCAAGATTTAATTTTCTAAAAAATAAAAAAATAAATTTTAAAATCAAAAATGAAAACAAAAAACCTTTCTTGCAGACTACAAGATTCGGAAGAATGATCTCCTCCTAAATCACTTTTGGCAGATGAAGTTGATGCTGTGTCTAAAAAATAAAAAAAATTTTTTAAGTTCTTTAATTTTTAAGTAATTAAATTTTTAAGTAATTTAACACACCAAAAACTTTCTCTGGTTCTCCCCATCCCTCCTACAATTTAATTTATTTACATTAATCATTAAGGAAGCTAGTTCGATTAATTAGAAGGGAAACGCCTTTTGCGCCCAGAGAATGTGCTTTCGTTCATTCTCAGAGCTCAAGAAAAAAGCGAGTGTTTAAAAAAATTAAAAAAATAACCAAGTTTGCAATGAACAGATTGTGGTGTTTTTGATTCAAAATTCTCTACAAACGATCTTCTTGAATGTGTATAAGTTCCTTGATCATCTTCATGTAAATGTTGTATAGTTCGTTGAATAGCTCGAATCCAAGCATTACAAAGAGATTCAGAATCTGCTTGCAATAAATGATTTCTAGAGAAAAAATTCTATTTAAAAAATAAATTTCCAAATAAAATTCAAACTTTGAAGGTGTAACCAATTCAAAACAACAAGCACGTTCTATTGATGCTGGAGCTGGTCTAACCAAACAAAGCTTTAAATTTTCTTCCATTACTGTTGGGACTTCTGGTTCACCATCAACAGTTTTGTGTGAATAAAGCTTTAAAAATAAAAGATAAAAATTAGAAATAAAAAATTCAAACCAATTTACTGTCTTTAATCATAAACCATCTTCTATTCCAAGTTTTAAAAGCATTTGTTGCTCTTTTGAAAAGATAACTTTAAAAAATAATAAAAATTTAAATAAAAATTGGAAAAAAATACCCTTCCATAATACATTGAGGATCAGTAGGTATTCCAGATGGATATTGAAAAATTTCCTAGAAAATAGTTTTAATTTGAAAAAAGCTTAAAAATGCTTCAAAAAGAAAAGTATCAAAAAATTAACACCCTAAATAAAATTGAGAAGCAAAGGGAATCGAACCAATGGATCCCCTTTCGTCAGAATTTTATATTAAGCCCAAGCTAAATAACCCTCAAAATTACTCATAAAACCCGTACTTTAGGAACAAAAGTGTGTCTATCCTGCATTCGTCTTTCAATTTGTTTGTAAGAAGTTCTAAGCGATGCCAATTCATCTCTAACAGTAAATTCTTGTTGTTCTGCAAAAAAGTGAGCTCCTTTAGTAAAAAAATTTCCATGTTCTTTAATAAACGCCCAAAGAGTTTCCAAAATTATTGGGCATTTGAGAGCATTAACAATGTTGATTTGGGCAACATAATCGAGTCCAGTATGAGAGAAACATGTTCCAATTGCCGTTAAAGAATTTTCTGCATCGTGCATTTCCTAAAGAAAATTATTTAAAAAATTTTATATTTTTAGGTGTGCGCTAAAAAGTTTTTTGAGGGGGCGATAAAACGCAAAACAGAAAAATTGGCGTTCTCACACCCACAAAATTTTAATGGCGCACAACAAAAATTTATTAAAATTAAAAAAACCTGAAATTTATTTTTATTTATCGCAGCTTTCTTCAATAACGCTTCAGATAGCGACGACGACAAATTATTAAAATGGCTTTTAACTTCATTCAATTTTCCCAATTCGCGTCTCATAAAAGATTCAAATCCCGTCTTTAAAGAAGGATAGGCCGAGTCAACAAGCGATTTATTTAAATAAACAATTTGTGAAAGAGAATCTGACATTTGTTTGTAGGTATCCAAAGCTATTCTGTTTTTATTTTCATCAATTTGCATATCCAACCAAAGACGGTTTAAAGCCACGGTTAAATCACTTAAATACTTTTAAAACTTGCCAAAATCAAAAATTAAAAGGATTACTATAACGAAGCTACAAAACGTTGACCATTTCCAATTACAATGTCGACAATATTGACCATCTGAAAATTGTTAAGAAAAATTTTTTTGAATGAAACCCCTTTTTTGATTTTTTATCGACGCGGGAGTTAAAAAGAATTCTTTATTTATTTTAAACTAGTTCCTGAATTTTCTTTTTTTTTTCAAAAAAAATTAAGAGGGGAAAGGAATCAAAATTTCTAAAAACAATCGAAAATTAAGGAAGCATCCCTTTTTCTTCTTAATTTTTGAAGAAAAAGGAAATTCGGAAAGCTATCATTAAATCGAAAAAGTTTCAAATCTGTGACAGATAATAAATCTCATTTTAGAAATTAAGGAAAGACAATTTTTTATCAAGAATAATCCAAATGATATTGTTGAAAAACTCAACTAAAATCAACAAAATTTCTAGAAACAAATCCAAAAATAAACTAGTCTCTACACATACCCCCCCCCCACCCAAACTAATTTAACCAAAAAATAGAAACTAACATCTTCCATTCTCTTATGAAGACGGTCAAAATAACGTTCACTTTGTCCAAGTTCGTACCTATAAAAGTTAAAATAATTTTTCAAAAAAAAAATTAAAAAAAAACCTAAAGTTTGGCGAATCTTTCATCGCCTCATGAAACGTAAAATTTGTATTTTGCATTCTAAAATTAAAAAAAATTAAAAAAATTTCTATTAAAAAATAATCAAGATATTACAAGAATAAAAATCCTCGATCAATTTAAAATTAAAAAAAAAAGAAAAAAATATTTATTAAATATTAAAAAATTGTAGAAAAAAAATTTTATTTAAAGAAATTTTTTTGTTAATGAATAGTAATGAGATCCTCCCTTTCAATATTTTCAGAATACAAATTAAATTGACCATCATCAATTACAACTTCCTCCTCATCGCTAAGTTCGATTGGAACAGCATAAGATTGTTGACTTTGTTCTCTACTTAACTAAAAATAAAAAATTTTAAAAATTCGAAATATTTTGGATATAAAAAAAGATCCAGAAAACTCGTAGGACATCTTAATTGGAAAACCTTTGGAGTTTCAATTTCAACTAGAAAAAAAATCCTCTGATTTACAGTTCAATTTATCCCTTCAGTAAAAAGAAAAATTTGTTGAGACCGACAGGCTTATTAATTATTAATGAAACCTCCATAAGAACAGGAAATACGAGCCGATCCTCAAATGAATAGCGACCGGCCGGCGGGGTCGGTCAGTATTTTTTCGATACATATCGAAACCGAATACCGAAAAATATCACAAAAACCGACCGATCCAATCTCTACTCTCGAATAACATTTTTTAAGTTCAGCCAGCCATTTATCCCGACCCTTACCAACTAAATTATTTCAAAATTAAACAAAAAATTATACTATTCCATGCGAAATATCTCCAAGTTTTGATCTCTGTCTCGGTTGAGTATGAACAAATTGTATAGGAAAATGTAAAAAATCCCAAAGTTGAGAAGGTGCAGACCTACAAAATAACAAAAAATTAAACAAAAATAAAATAAACTAAAAAATACTTTTCGTCCTCCGAGCTCAAATGTAAATAATCATTTTCAGTAGGCGGCGGTGTTAAACTTCGAAAACCTTCAGAATCCCCCATATTAACAGGAATAACTTGTGCTGCACCAGAATAACTTTTCAATTTCATTTCATAGCGAACATCATCCAAAGAAATCTAAAAAATGAGAGAATAATTATTAAAAATTTTCAAAAAAAAACATTATTTTGTCCAAGTGTATTAATTTCTACAGAGGTTCTAGGAGGTGCTTGTATAACCATCTCTTTTGTATTGTTAGAAAATACTTGTAAAAAATCTTCTTGTGTGTTATATCCAAGTTTAAAATTGTCTTTATCTTCACATATATTTCTTATACTCTAAAAAAGCATTAAAAATTAATAGTCACTATGAATTCTAAAATGATATTTTTTAAAATAAAAAAATTATTTTTTGTTTAAAAGTGAATAGATAATTTAATTAAAAATTCTCGTAAAAAAGTAATGAATAAAATAAATGATGTCATTTATATTACACACCCCATATACATATATTTTATATTTTTATGTATTATTTTTTTCTGTGTAACCCCAACCTACCGCAAGGTTCATGTAAGTTCACAATTAGATCTTAAGGGGCTGACTGAGAGTACACAAAAAATTGTTACAACATTTTTACGTTTAGCTATGATTTTGCGGTGGGTCTGGGCTCGCGATAAGCTACCATCGCCCTTCTACATAAAGATTAGACACAGAAATTCCCTTTTATAAAATTATCCTTAAATATTAACCTGTCTCATCCACCGCAAATGTGTATCAATTAAGCGTTCTTCTCTTTCCAAATCGGTCAGTTCTGATTTTAATTTATACATTTTAGTTTCTTCCCCAGGCAATAATTCGACTGAACCTCCAGGTTTTCGAAACTTTCCTCCTCTGAAAAAAAAAATTTTCTCTGGAAATTAAAAATTTAACAAAAAAATATATACTTCCAATAAATAACGTTTTTTGAACGCTTTTCAATCAATCCAATCCCTTCCAATACATTTGTAATGTCATAAATTCGACGTTTTTGTGTCACATTTAATTTATCGGCCGCCTGTAACTGAAATAATTTAATGACTAAAAAATAACTAAAAATAGTGATTGCTTGCTTCATATCCCTGTTTCTTATACTCAAAACTCTTAAAATTAGAATGTTTGACATCCATAACTCGGCCTAAAGTCATTTTGAAAAAAACGGAGACAACATCGCAATAAGAAGCCAAGTGTCCCCTATCGAATGGCAAGACCTTAAGCAGAGGCACACTTTCAGAGGGTCCCCCTGGATCACCCTTGTCGAATTGTACCAAAAAATATGCTCACTTATTAGAAAGAAAAGGAAAACAAAAATCATACATTATTTAAATCAACCAAACCAGCAGGGGTAGTATGCAAAAATCCAATAAAACGTTGTGTAAGTTGAACTAAAAAATTTGAAAAAATAAAAATTTACAAAAATGTAAAAAAACCTAAAGATTTAGATGCACGCCCCTCGGGTTTGTGCCCATTTTCGCTTGACTCCTCTTCCCCTTCCTCTTCATAGAATCCATCACCTTCATGTTCTGTATATTCCTCCGATTCTTCGGTTGGACCGCGCACAGCACCATCAACAATTACCTAGAAATTTAAACTCAATTTGATTTTTTCATGATAAAAATCAATTTTTGCTTTAAGATACTCTAAATATGGCAATGAAAATTCAGTCTTAAATGATAACAGACTAACGTAATTTCCTAAACATTTACAAAATCGTTCAAAAAAACTCACTCGGATCTTCGAGAATTTCTCTGGTCGGGTACAACGACTCATCCCTCAACCACACCCATAAAAACTTCCCAAAATATTCCCTTTAAGAAAAATAACCTCATCCTCTTCCCCTGCATGTTGCTCATCGTCTTCTTTTTTTTCCTCTTCCATTGGCTCATCCTTTTTCTCCTCCTCTTCTTCCCCTTCAATTTTTACATTTCTCAATTTTTCTTCATTTTCTTTAACGGGCGAAGTCATTTTTAACTTTCTAAAAAAAATTTTTAACAAAATATAAAAATTAAAATAAAAATATTTAAAAGGATTAAAACAAATAAATCGATAAAAAATATATATAAGAAAAATCAATTTTTAAAAATCAATAAATAAAATCAAAAATCAATAAAGGAGATCAATAAAAATATATCAACCATTAAGTGAATGAAAAAAATACCTAATATGTTTAAGAGAAAGCCAAAAAATGAAATATTGAGATTAAAATAAAAAAATATAATGTAATATGATCAACCATACACAAAATATAAGTTAGAGAAAAGAAGGGAAAGCCTTCAAAAATAGAATATTAAAAAAAATTTTAAGAAGAAAAGGTTAAAATTAACGCCCTTGAAAAATAAAAACTAAATTACCCCAGAAAAAAACTCAGGGATAGCAAGGGATTGTCAGAATTAAGAAAAATATCTGAGAAAATTGCCCTTCAGGACTTTTTCCATTTTCTTCTAAAATTCAAGAAAAATATTTTTATCAAAGGCTTTCCATTGTATCCCCAAAATAATAAAAAATAATAATTTAAAAAACTTCCCAAAATTTTTCAAAAAATTGTTAATTAGCCTTCTTTGTTAAATTATCCATTTGCCTCAAACAAAATTCAGCCTCACTCAAAGGAAATCCAAGCTTAATTCTACAATGAAGTTTAATATTTTTTGAAGAGATTACAACAAATTGGAAACTTAAAAAAATCTTTAAAAAAAATTTTAGAAAAACAAACGTAGCCATTTCCTGAATATGATAAAATGCTGCTTCTAAAGGTAAAGGCATTAAATGTTCAGAAGTACACAACTTTTTATATCTCATAAAAACAAAAGAAAAATCGACATCATCTAAAGCTGTTGCAACCAATTCATTAATTAATGCTTTAAAAATTAAATATTCGTGTTTTGAAAGTGAATAGAAAAATTGCATTCGAATTGAGGCGATTGATTCTTTTATTGCTTCAATTACCTATAAAAATTTATAAAAAATTTAAATAAAAAAGAAAGGCACAGGCATCTTTAAAATTGGATAGAAGAAATGGGCGTGAGAATTTTTTCATCGATCGGGCAAAAAATTTTGTTAATCAAATTTGCACTCAACATGAGGCATGGACTAGCAAAATGGCTAAACCGGAATCCGAAACTAAATCCAAGAAATTATCTAAAAATTAAACCAAACCCGACTACATTTCCTCATCCTGTTCCCATCAGATTCTCCCCATAATCTCAAGAAAAGTCAACAAAACCTCATCCCTCTTTTCGGAGTTTCCATAAAATAATCAAACTAATTTATGTCAACAAAAAATTTTTCTAAAATTTTTTAAAATTTACATGAGTAGTCAAAAGTTCTGCTTCACTTTCCCTTTTATTTTGTTTTTCACATTCTTCCAATGCCAAATCAATTGCACGGCGAACTAAATCAAAAGCTTTCCTCAAGTCACCAGAAACGGAAGCAACCTAAAAAATTTTAAAAAATCAAAAAAATTTTCAAACCTTTTTAGAAGCCAATTCAATCGTTCCAGGACCTATAGCTTTACATTCTCCAAGTCTGTGTTTTAATATTTCTTCGATATCTTTAAATTCATATGGTTGGAATGCGAGGCGATTGCTTCCCTTAAACAAAAAAAATTTTTTTTCTCATTAATTCAAAAAAAAGTTTCAAACCATTCGACTGACGATTCTTTGTGAAAATTGTCTTTCTGCAAGGTCAAGAGTATTAGAAATTGCAATCACACAAAATCTTGATTGTTTTTCGGCTGCCCAATTGAATATTGCATAAATGACATCTTCACGTTTTGTATGCAACATATCTACCTTTAAATTGAAATTTTTTTTGATTTTTAAAAAATTTAGTAAAAATGTGATAAGCCAAAACTCGGATATGTGGTGAAGCAGACTTAAAAATACCAACTCGGATAATTGAAAAATACTGGACAGTTGCCCGGGAAGATATCAATCAATACAAAATCCTCGCCATTTTTCCTCGTTTTCACCTTCAACCGTGGCAATTTACTAATATTTTTCAATACTTCCCTTGAAGGTAAAAGGAGGAAAGAATGAAGCTAGGATTCCCGTTTTACTGCTTCTGCCCTTATAGACGTGTTTCAACACTAATTTTTCAAGTTAACCATCCAATGGATTTCAAAATAAATAAAAACCTCATCAATAAGAACAACAATTGCTTTCCTTCTTTTGGTTTCATTACTTGTAAAATAATCATTTAAAAGATTTTGAGCTTCTCTAAATTAAAAGAAACTCATATATTATAAAAATAAAATAAACCGAGGAGTAATTTTCTTTCTAGCTCCAGTTATTCCAGACATTACAACACGATAAAGCTGAACAAAAAGTTCTTTTGGGTCAGACAACTCCAAACCGTTTATATTTTTGAAAGAAAATTTTTGAGTCTTTTTAAGAGCTTCAACAACCTAAAGTGGTCACAATTAGCGAAAATAATTAGAAAAGCAATTATTAGGGTTATCGAGTCTGACACGAGCCAACCCAAGAAAATAAAAAAAATAGAAACTTAGATATTTAGAAAATATGGTAAAAGTGGGAAATGGATAGAGGTCAAAAATGGGCAAAATATGGGCACATTCGACCGTCTTAAGTGCAAAAGTCGGTCGAACTGCTGCAGACATTTCTCTGGAACGAGTCAAGCACCAGAGAAACCCAAAAGTAGTAAAAGAAAAAATAATGTACCCAAAGAACCGATGCTGTTTTGCCAGTTCCAGGAACTCCACTAATACATAAAACACGAGAAAACACATTTGAATTTGTCTTAATTCCATCTCTAATAAATTTTCTGATTGCGGCACATTCATTTTCTCTTTTTAAGATGACATCTGGAACCTAAAAATGTTTTTAATCAAACTATTAAAAGTCAAAATAAACGTGAAATGTGTGTAACAATTCTCTAGATTCTTCTAACGAAGATTTGTGAACGACTTCTTTTCGACTATTACTGCGTTGTGGACGTTTAGTGGACCTAAAATTAATTTAAAAATTAAAAGAAAATAAAAGATAAACCTTTTAGTTGACATTAAAGAATGTAAATTTAAATATAGAAATGTGTTTTTCTATTCAGTTTACCTTAAAAAGCTATAAAAAATCAAGCAAAAATATCTTAAAAGTTTAGAAATTGATTAAAAATAGAGGAAAAAGTAAGCGTGACAATAAGGCATAATTTGGGGGAATTACCCTTTTGAAATTATATATTGTGAAATTTCTCTCGTAACTAAATTTCTTTTTGGCGAACGTCCCAGTTGACTCAAACGGCGGTACTCAATAATCCCCTACCGTTCTTTTTGCGTGAAAGAAATTTTAAAAAAAAGTTTACTGCCCAAATCACTACTGCCCATATCGCATCATTCACTGGCGGAATCACCAGACACAATTTATGTATACTATAAAAGCTGTCCACAAAATGTTGCTACAAACAATCAACTCAACTCCTTCGCACTCCACTGCTTCTTCAACTTCATTGGCGCTCGTCGTTTTGATCTATTTTGGTTGGCATGTTAAGGTAAAACCATTTTTTAATTTTAATGTTCCTATTCTTCAAATATGTTCCCCTTTAAGTTTGATCGACTTTGGACCATTCTTGGCTCTCTTCTTTGTTGCTGTCTCGCTTTCTGGATCCGTGTCCTTGCTCCTCTGCTGCAAATCAAAAAAGAAGTCAGCAACAAAAAGTCAGATCCAAAAACAAGCATTGGTGGATAGCAGAAAGGTGAGAGAAGGAGGAGGGGTTTAGAGGAATAATTTTTATTTTCATTAACAGAGCAAGGAAAATATTCCACTAAAGGAGGGACCAGCTCCAGGAGAAAAACCAGCAGCAGCAGCAAAAGGAAGGCAGCAGAAACAGCTAAAAACACCACCACCTCAACCAGCAAAAGGAGCAGCGATTGGTGGCGGAGGTGCTGCTGCGATAAGAACTGCTGCTTTGTTCACACCTCCTCCTAAAGCACCTGTAGCTGATCCAAAGAAGACGACAACAAAGCAACCAGCAACGCCACCAAAGCCTGCTGCACCAAAACCTTCTGATAAGTCAAAGAAAGACGTGCGCGCTGGTGTTGCTGTTCCCGACGACGACACTGCACGAATGGAGGATGTTTCTGATTCGTGGCGTCAAGTTAAAAGTGAGTTTAAAAAAATATTTTTTTCCTCACTCTTAATTCTCAAATTTTATTTTTTTAGAGCAAGCTTATAAAATGCCCGAGGAAATGACACGACGCCGATTGGACGATCCAGACTACCAGACCTGGAGGGGATTGGGGAACATCTTTGATGCATCCAAAAGAACGAAAGGAGATATGGGAGATGGTAGTTTGGCGAAAGACCCTCGCTCGGACTCCAAATCGAGACTGGATACTAAATCGAATTTGTCGTCAAAGTCATCGGACGCGGCTAACTCAAAGATGGATGAGGTGAGAAAAAAATTTCCTCCTCTAAAAAATTTTCATTATTTTCTTTTAAGGAAAAGCAGGCAAAGAGTGAAGGCGACAATAAAAAGGCAACAACATCGCAAAGCAAATCTTCATCAAAGGATAACGTGAACAACGGTAGCCAAAGCACTGTGAGGGTAACAATGACAAGTGAGACTAGTGTAAATGAAGAAAATCAACAGGACAACACAAAAAGTGAGCACGATGACAACACGAAAAGTGAGAACTGAATAAATAAAAAAAATATAAAAATTTGTGTGTTGATTTGTATAAATAATGTGTATTTTTGTGTTCACTATTGTAATTTTTTTTTAAAATAAATTTTTCTTTGCTTCAAGTTTTGTTTGTAGGGTATTCCCTTCTGAACCACCTTAATCCCTCTAAATATCCTTATATCCCCTCTAAGTACACCGATTTCCGCCTTATCCTTAGTTATCCCTCCAACTCCACTAATATCCCTGCAAATCCCTCGGTGTCGCACAAGTCCCTTGATTTTCACTCTATCCCCTCAAGTCCACCGATATCTCTTTTAATCCCCAAAATCCCTTAATCCCCCAACTAAATAATTCACCAACTCAACATGGTTGGCGAATTGTGTACCTATTGGACATTTTGAGATGGCCCGAACTTGTAGAGGGGGGTGGAGGGGGCGTGCCAAAATTGTATGGAGACTACAAGCATAGGACCAAACGAACCTAAAATTTTCTCAAAAAATTCTAAAATATCTAAAAAAAAATTTTTTTTCAGTTTAAAATAAAATTCTATTTAAAATCTACAACAAAAAATATATAAAAGTTTAAATTTTTTTCAATTAAAGAGAATATGGAATATCACCAAAATTTCTACTACAACTATTTATTCTTTTTTCTTCTTCCCTTTCTTTCTCGTCATATTTATTTTTTAATTCATTTTTTGCCACTTTTATTTCAATACAAGTTATCCAAGCAAATAAAGCTATTGCTATATGGATTATTGTTGTTAAACCAAAACATTCTAAAATTGGCTTTGATGGCAAATTTGAAGGCAGAAGGAGTAAAACGAGTGTGAAAACGAGTGTTGAAAAACTGAAAAAATATTTTAAAAAATATAGAGTAAATTGTGGGGCCATTCGAGGCCTTACTATTAGAGAATGCCTTTCTATTAGAGAGTGCCGTTTTATTGGAAAGCCTTTTTATTCGAGAGGGCCTTACTATTAGAGAGTGTCGTTCTATTAGAGATAGCCTTTCTATTGGAGAGCCTCTTTATTCGAGATAGCCTTTCTATTGGAGAGCCTCTTTATTCGAGAGGGCCTTTCTATTGGAGAGTGCAATAAATGTGCCTTTTTATTAGAGCCTATCTATTAACATGTTTAAAATTTACCCAAAAATTATTGCCAAAACAACAGAAACAACATCAACACAAATCGAAGTAATCGCCAAACATTTAAATTTTAAATACAAAGCAAGCAAAAATAGTGCAGAACAAAAACATTCAAGTAAACACCAAAAATCTTTAATTAAAAAGAAAAAAAATTTTTTTTTCTTAATAAAAATTTTCTAATAAATTTACCAAAAATAATTCTAACATAACATTTAGACAACCCCAAAAATGTTTCCAATTGTTCTGGGAAACTTAAGGCAGAATATATGGGGGAAGATTGTTGTGTTGAAGAAGATTTTGTTGATTCTTCACCTGCAAAAAAGGAATTTTTTTTAAAATTAGGTATTCTTTAAAGTCCGCAAGAATGTCCGCAAATAAGGAAAAAGTCCGCAACTTTAAAACACAAATCTAGGGAACTATGTCCGCAAAAGTTGTCCGCAAATTTTTTTGCGGACAATCCGCAAATATTTTCGTACAACTTTTGCGGACATTTGTCTCTATTTTTAAGCTTTGAAATTATCCGCAAAAAATTTGCGGATAACTTTTGCGGACTTTTCTTCCCTATATTTTTAAATTAATTTTTTAATAAAAAATTTACTTTTCTTTAAGTTATTTAACAAATTTGGTGTTCTTCTTCTAGCCATTCTCCGTTGTTGTTTTAATTTATTTTCTTCTTCTTCCTCCTCCTTCTTATTATTCTCCACTTGTTCAATTCTTTTTAACACAACTCTGGCAGTTTTTGTTTTTATTGGAATTATTTTTTTATTATTTAAATTAATTAAATTTTCATCTTCTTCCTCATTTTCTTCATTATCAGGCAACTTTTTTAAAGGAACTATTTTCCAAATTATTCGGCGAACAGCCATAGTAGAACTTGGACTATTTCCTCTTTTTTGTTTTGAATTGTTTTTAGTTGTATTACTGTCTTCTGAAAATTGAGAAAAAATAAATTCTAAAATAAAAAAAATAAAATTTTTAATTAAAAAAATTTTTTGAGAAATTTTGTCCGCAAAAATTAAATTTGTCCGCAAAATTTTTGCGGACAAATTTTGCGGACTTTTATTTTTTAGTTTACCTAAATTGAAATTTTAGATTTTCAGAATTAAAAAAATTTAAAATTAAAAAAAAATTTTTTTCCTCTACCTATACTTTTGCTAACAATAGAACTTCTTCCATCCCCCTTTCTTAACAATCTTCTGCGCAAAATTACTTTTCTTCTTCTTTTTACTCCTTGTTTTGGTTGTTCCATTTTTGAGTAGTCAGAATTAATTGGAATTGTTTGTAAATTATCTGTTGATTTTAACAAATTGTTTTCCAATTTATTTTCCAAAATTATATTTTCTTCTTTTTTGATTGCTAGACATTGACCTTCATCAAAACCAGAAGCTATTTCTGAAATTAAGGGGTTGTTAATTTAATAAACAGAATAAAAATAAAATTCGGCAGACTTTTTGGGCGCAAAAATGTTTTGGGCTTATTTAAAAATCAGAATTTATTCAAAACATGCTCATGCTTAGGCGTGAAGACACTTTTGTATTTAAAAATCAGAATTTTCAACAAACATTTCTCTGTTTTTATTAATCAGAATTCTTTCAAAACATGACTGTTTGGGCGCGAAAATGTTTGTACGCGTTTATATATTTTCTGTTTTATTTAAAAATCAGAATTTCTTCAAAACATGATTGCTTGGGCGCGAACATGTTTGGACGCGTTTTTATATTTAAAATCAGAATTTTTCAACAAAACTTACCGTGAAAAAGCCAGCAACAAAACAACAACATTTTCATACAAACAATTATAATAGCAAGCTTCTTAGACTTTGAAGGGAATAAATATTCAATTAAATTTTTATTATTTTTATTAAAATTAATTTCTTCTTTTTCTTCTTCATTTTTTCTATATTCTATAATTGTCCTTTGTTGATATATTCGAGGTGATTTTTTTGTTGAAATTTTTGTATATAATCTTTTTTCTGTTGTTGGGGAATAATTATTTAAGCATTGCTTGTTGTTATTATTTTCTTTTTTTAAAAATCGTTGAAATTGTTCGTGCTCAAAAGACATTTTTTTCAAAAATATTTTTATTTTCTAAAATTAAGAAAATTGAAACAAAAATAATTTTAAAAATTTTATCCGCAAAAATATAAATTTTGTCCGCAAATTTTTTGCGGACAAATTTTGCGGACTTTTAATTTTAAACTTGAAAATTAATTTAAATAAATTTAAGTTAAATAAAGAATAATTTTCTTAATTTAGAAAAAATTATTTTTTCATAGAAAACTCCCCCTCCCCCACCTAAAGTTTTTGTAGTTAAAAAAATTCTATTAAAATGGACGGAAAATACAAAAGACGTTTCGGCGCAGGGGAAAATTGTAGTATACCTAAATTTGTATGAAAGGAGGAAGATTTTTCAAAAATATTTTGTAATTCTCCTAATAAATTAATAAATACAAAAACAAGAAAAAAATTATTTTTGGGTAAATCCATTTTTGTCTAGTTTTTGGAGAAATGGGGGATTAGTAAAAATTTTTGTATTTTTTATTTTTACTAAAAATTTTTATAAAAATTCTATTAATGAATAAGAAGAATTTTTTATGTTTTAAATTTTAAAGTTGCAAGGAATTAAAAATGAGGATTATTAGTAATTCTGTTATTAGCATTTTTGTAAACGTAAGCAAGTTGGTAATAAAGCCAAAACACATTAAACATTTCTTTTTGCATTTTTATTGGTTAGCAAACAGAAATACTAAAAAAACTTGCCAATGTGTTTTAGAAACAAAAACAGAATTTATTTTGTTTTAAATTAATTCTGAAAAATGTATTTTTCCGGAGAGTGTTTTATCTGTGTTTTGTTGTTTTCAGGAAAAACACAAATGTTTTTAGTTAAGAACAAAATGTTCGTAATAAAATAAAGTTGATAAGTTTGAATTTTATTCTGGTTTGTTTCTCGGAAGTAAAAACATTCCAAGTAAAACAAACAGAAACAAAGGACTAAAAAGGTTAAATAAACGTCAAAAATTAGGAAATAAATATTTAAATAATTTTTACGCGTCACAAAATTAATTATTTTAAAGGGAAATATTTTTAAATAAATTATAATAAATTTAAAAAATTTTTTTATTTTCTAAGAATGTTATTTATAAGGTTTGTCTTAGCTATTTTTAAAGGTTTCCGTTTAAGTAGTAAATATTTATTTTTATTTTTTTGACTTTTATTGACATTAAATAAAGGATAAACTTAATTAAGAAAATAAAAATATTTTTTTTTCTATTTTTAGAATATTTCTAAATAGAAAAAAGTAAAAATGCTTTTGATGTTTACAGTAATTTAATTTGTCTTATTAGATATTTTATTTAATTAAAACCAGAATACTTAGTTTATAATTAAATAATTAAATTCTGATTTTGTTTAAATTAAGTTCTGGTTAAATTTAAACTTTCTTGTGTTTTCTTTATTTCTAAACATTTGTGTTCATGTTTTTGTATTTTTATTTGTTTTTTGTTTTGTGTTTTTGTTTAGATGTTTATCTGTATTTTTAAGTTTTGTTTTTCCTGTACCTGTTTAGTTTAAATGTTTATTTGTTTTAAATGTATTTTTGTTTTGTTTGTATGATTAAATATGTTGGTTTTTTAATAAATAAAATGTATGATGAAGCTTACAAAAATTTAAAAACAACAAAAATTATTTAAAAAAATAACAAAAAATTTTCTAGACAAAATTTAAATGCTTAAAAAACCAAAAAAAGCTTTTAACAAAAAAAGGTACATTTTATCCAGCTGTGATATTTTTATATAAATTTTCCGGCAATTATTCCGCTACATGTAAGAAATGTTAAAAAATTGGGCATATTTAAAAATAAATGAAAAATTTTTTTATTATGAATTTTAGAAAGATTAAAATGAAACACAAAAAGAATTTTTATGCATTAAAACATGTGTTTTTAATTATTTTTAATGTTTTTCTGATTTAAAATAAACCAGAATAATGTTTTGTAAAAATTCTGACATTATCAGAATTATTTAAAGTTTGGATACACTTTTTTGTTCTGATTAAAATTCTGGTTTGGAAATTCTGCTTTTAAAACTTTTTGTGTTTTATTAAGTTCTTAAGTGTGTTTCTGTTTGTTTTATTTGTTTATTCTGTTTTTGTTGTGTTTTCAGTTTTAATTTTCTTGTGTTTTCTTGTTTTTGTTGATGTTTTTCTGATATGTTTTAATGTTTTTATTTGTAATAGAATGTTTTGTGTTTTAATGTATTTTTATTCTTATTTTTATTTTTATTACAAATTAAAGAAAATATAATATTATAATATTTTTTGCAGAAATGGAAGGAGTGTAAATATTTATTCTAAAATAATTTACATGTAAAAATAAATGTGTACTTGTATAAAAATAAAACAATTATTTATTAATTTTTATTATTTTCTAAAAAGAAAAAATGCCCTTTTAGGCATTATAAAATGAAGAAAAAATTCTTTTTTTGAGTACGCAAAAAAAAATCCAGACACCTTTAAATTTGCATATTCTTAAAGAAAATTAAAAATATTTATGCATGTTCTTTTATAAAGAAACCCTAAAAATGGTTTTGTTTTGGTTTGCGCAGGTTTAATGTGTTTTTCTTTAAACAACACGTCTTATATTTAATTCTGAAGAGAATTCTGATTTTGAAAATTCTGATTTTTTATCAGAATTTTTGAAACTAAACAGAACTGCCCCCCGTTTCCGTGAATTTTATTCTGATTAAAATTTTGTTTTGGTAATTCTGATTTAAATTCCGATTTTTTAAATTAAATATTAGAATTCTGATTTTTCAACTAAAAAATATCAGAATTCTGATTTCATAAAATTTTATTTTAAAAAACCAGAAAAATGGAACCGAGTGCTTTAAATAATTAAAATGAAAAGGAACGATTTTCAACTAGTCAAGAGAAAGTGTAAAATTAATTTAAATAAAAGTGTGTCTGAGGAACGAAAATCCTTAAGGATATTAAATCTAACATTTTATTGAGGATATTAAAAATCGAAAAAAAAATAATTTAAGAAGCCTCCGTTTCCGTGACGCCCATTTTTCTTTTAAATGTTGCACAAACATTCCTAAGGATTTTAAAGGAGAGAAATGTTTAAAAGAATGTTTTTTGAGAGAAAGGGGAAAAAATTAAAATGTTTTTAAGAAATGGGAGGATTTAAAAAATATTTTTTAAGCTAGAGTGACTAATTGAAGGAGAGGGAAAAATATTTATTTTTGTTGTGAAATTTTAAGGATTTACAGAATATTATTTAATGGTCCCTTCAAGTTTTTATTTATTTTAAAAGCTTATTTTAGAATAAATTAATCTTTTAAATTCTTGTTTTTAAAGGAGTTTAATATTAGAGAAATGTATTGAAATCGATCAGAATTCTGATTTTAATTTTTGTATTTTATAAACAGAATTCTGATTTTTGTATTTTGTTTTAAATAGAGAAGGATAATTTAGAATATTCTGATTTTTATTTAAAAAATCAGAATTTTGACTTTAAAACAATAAAAGGAAGATATTCTGGTTTCTGTGTTTTTAAGAAATATAAACATGTCAGAATTTTCTAAAAACATTTCTGATTTGTATTTCTTAAACAAAATTATTCTGGTTTCTGTATTTTCTTTAAAACATAGTTCTGGTTTCTTTTTTTAAAATATAATAATAATAACATCAGAATTCTGATTTTTTATATTTTTAAAAACACACAGACATGGGAAACATCTTTAACTAAACATTTTGTATTTTAGCTAAAACACAATTAATTTAAATAAATTTAAATAATCGTTATGAGGGCGGAAAATAATTAAATAGATGAATATTTTTAAAAATAAAAAAAAATTAACAAAAAAATTAAATAATAAATAATTTACAATTTAATATATTTTATACACCTTCCGGAAAGGATTAATTTATATATTTTTTATTTTTTTTTATTTTTAATTAAAATTAGAGGGGGATTATATAAAAATATATATTTTTTAAATTAAAAAAGGGAGAAAATTTTTTGGAAATTTTTTGTTAGATTAATTTAAATAATTATTTAATTGACAAGAAAGAAGTCTTATAGTCCTTTAAATAAAAAAATTTTCTGTTAAGAAAAAATTTTTTTAATTCTCAAATTTTACACAATAATTAAAATAATTATTGTGTGCATACAAGTACATAAAAATAATTTAAATATAATAATTTAATTTTATTGTTCAAAGATTATTTAATTTTTAAAAATTAAACTCCAAAGGTGAAAAGTCAGAAAACAATTACTATTTTAAAAATAAACAATAAAATAAATAAAAATAATTTTTTGAAAATAATTTTAAAAAAATTTTGGTTACCACTTACTTACTCGAAAAATTAGCAACCTATTTTTAGAAAAAAATTTAATTAGGAACACAAAGTAAATTAAAAAAAAAATTCTTTTTTCCTTTTTAGACAAAATGTTTAATTGGAAAAAGAGTAAAGAACAACTAAAATTAGAATACAAAACTTAAATTTTGCAACTTTATGTATTTTAAAAAAATATAATTAAAGCGTAAGGAAAAGGAAAATACAAAAATGTATTTTATAAAATAAATTCTGATTTTTCTAAGTTCTGACCATTATATTTTATATAAAAACAAATTCTGGTTTTTTAAAATAAAATTCTGGTTTTTGTGTTTTATAAATTAAATTCTGATCTTAATTGTTTTTAAAAATTCTGTTTTTATCTTTGATGTTTTAAATCAAATTCTGATTTTTGTTTTTACGATTCTGATTTTATATTGTTGGAAATAGATTCTGATTTTTAAATTAAATTCTGATTTTTATAAATCTTAAAATAAACACTAAAATTTCTTATTTATTTTTAATTCTGATTTTTATAAACACATGAAAAAAGCACTTTAATATATTTAAAAGGAACGTCTATGTTAACTTCAATTGTCGAAGGAATTAAAAAGTGGAAGTAAAATTTCTAAAGGATTTAATTTTTTAAAGTGTTAATTTAAAATTTTATATATTAATTAAAATATAAGACCATACAAAAATTTTAAAAAATTCTTATAAAAAAATTTTTTAAAGTGCTTCTAACAAAAAAATTAATATTTTCTTTTCTACCCATAAAAGTAAAAATGAAAACTGTCATTTATTTAAACAAAATAATAAAATTATTTTTGCGTAAAAATTATAAAAAAATTTGTTTTTTTTCATATTTATTTTTCCAACATTTCTTTCTAAATAAACAACAGGATTTTTAAATTTAAAATAAAATTGTAAAAAATTAAAATTTAAAAATGCCAATTTAAAAGTCAGAATAGAAAAATTATTTAAAATACTTTCCCGCATTAAAAAAAAGAGAGGCTTCAAACAAATTTTCAAAAAAAATTTTTTTTTCCTTTCTTTAAAATGAGAGTGCTTTAAATAAATTGCATAATTCATTGACAAGTGATTCATGACGAAAAGAGACCCGAATATCAGGTACATTAGTTCTTTAAAAAATAATTAATAATTTTGGATTAATTTTTATTTAAGAATTTAAGAGTGTCTGTTTCAATTAAAAAAAAAGCAAATTTGTAAAAATATTTTTTTTATTAAAAAAAAATTTTTATTCTTACCTAGCAACATCATTGCCCAAAACACCTTCTTCTCGATAATTTGGACCTAACCAATAAAGTTTTATACGATCCTAAAAAAAATTAAAATTAAAAAAAATTTAATTTAATTGTCATTTTTATCGCCCAGAAGAAGGGGTTGGAGAGTAGAAAAAGTCTCAGTTTTTAATTTCTCACACTAGAAAACTTTCCCGATTCATTTTTGATAAATTTGTTAGAAGAATAAATTAAGAGTAACGAGCTTTTTGCACCCTCGAAAATTAAGAGGGCCCAAAAAGCTCGTCTTTCACGAGTACTAGAAATTAAAATTATACCTCAAATCCTGATTGAAGAACACTGAAAAAAAAATAATAAATTTATAGAAAAAAAAATAAATAAATTTCGAAAAAGAATTTTTTTAAACTAAAAAATAAATCAGAATTTAAAATTTAAATTTTCAAAATAAAAAAAAATAAAAAAAAACCTATTCCTTGCAAGTTCACACATATCCGAAGAACTTAATTTCCAAACTTGTGCAGCAATAGAATATTCTTCCATTAAAGCTTCCTAAAAAAATTTTTTTTTTATTAAAAAAATAAAATTTCAAAAAAAAACCTTTGTAATATGAAATTGTAAAGGGTCATCAGTTGATAAAGAAACGTTTAAACCTTTCATAAGAAAATCGGGCATTGGATTACGATGATAAGTTAAGAAAAGATGGTTGTTTGATAAGGGGGACATTGCCTTAAAAATAAACTTTTTTTTAGAAAATTTTAAAAAATTTCAAAAAATTTTAAAAATTTTTTTTCAAAAATTTCTCAGAAAATTTTCGAAAAAAAAATCCAAAAATTTCCAAAAAAAATTTTCAAAAAATACACAAACCATGCCAATTTGTGCCAAATAAAACAAATATTGTAAAACTGGAACTTTTCGAAGTAAAAGACCATGTGCAATACTTTCAGAAGTTAAATAACTTTAAATAAAAATTTAGAAAAACTATTAAAAAAACGAAAACTAACGTTACACTTAAATGATTAACATGCCCAGCTTCACCACAATGAGGACGTAATGCAAAAGTATTTAATCCTCTCAATTGTCTAAAAGCATTTAGGGATGCCAAATTCTGAAAAAATTTCTTGGAGAAAATTAAAAAAAAATTTTTTTCACAGCAAAAAATTTCAAAAAATTTTTTAAAAAGACAATGTGCAATAACTTTTTTGGAAAAAATTTTTTTTCAAAGAAATAAAACTAATATATAGTTAACAAAATCCAAACCATATACATGTAAAAGAGGTAGTAAGAATATGATGGATTCTAAAAAAAAGAAAATTTTTTAAATAAAAATACTGTTAGATGATATAATAATTTGAGGAATAAAACGAATTATTAAAGGGCAAAAAATTAAGAAAAAAAATTTGAAAATTGCCCAATAACACGTTATCGTTTTTCAAATAGAAAGTTAAAGAATTTGGTTAAATCCACACAATTAATGACTTTGCTCCTCTATGAGGCAAATTTATCTTGGGAGTATATCCTTAAAGAGACAAAATATATCCCTAACCGGGGTGACTCATAAAACCACCAGAGATATTGCTTCCTCTACAAGGGAGAAAAATTTAAAAAAATTTACTTCCACTATGAGGAAAATTTAAATAAAATAACCAAAAAAAAATTTTTAAAAAAAACCTCATCACTAGTATAATCCACAGGTTCAGGACAATCTTTAGTAAAAGGAACATGTTCATGTTTAGATTCATCGTCTACAGAATCCAATCCAGAAACATGCTTTAAACAAATTTTTTCGTTTCAAAATTTCAAAAAAAAAACCTGTAAAAATCTGTGTAATTCTGGATGTGTATTAGGGTCATTTGTAACTTCAAAAAGTGGAGAAAATATATTTGAAAGAAATTCATCAAAATTTAAAAGCAAATTTTTTGAACGATAAACATCGTATAAACGAGGAATTTGTATCATCCAACGAACATTTTGTGACCAAACCTAAAATTATTTTGAGAAAAGTTTTTTTGTGAAAATTAAAAAAAAAATTTTTTTTTAATTTTTAAAAATTTCTAAAAAAGATCTGAAAAATTTTTATAAAATTTTTTCAAAATTTTTTTGTAAAATTTTTAAAAAATTTTCAGAAAATTCTGAAAAAACTTTCAAAAAATTTCTTAATGAAAATTTCTAAAAAACATACATCATGCGTAATTGCCCAATTAGCAAGTTTATCCCATTCATCTTTATCACGTCCATAAATTGATAAACGAGGTTCCATGTTTTGATATTTATTTTCCTAAAATGAAAAAAATTTTTCGAAAAAATTTGGCCTAAGTGCACTTTACCGGGCAATTTTAGATTTGAACAATTTATATGTCAATCGAAAGAGCTCATCAAGCTGAGTCGAATGACACCAAAATTAGCCCGCGGACTCAACTATGAGCCGAGATACAGGGCTCGAAATGGTCAAAAACCATAGGGGGTACCAAGTACTTTTTAGGGTTGAAAAATTCGAAAATGCAAATAATAGCTCATTCGAAAGAGCTCGTCTAGCTGAGTCGAATGACACCAAAATCAACGAAATCCGACTTAATCGGACCGAGATATAGGCCCCTAAAAACTGTTAATCCAAAGGGGTGATTTTTGGAATTAAAAATTTTTTAACCATATTATAGCTCATTCGAAAGAGCTCGACGAGCTGAGTCGAATGACACCAAAATCACCGGGATTAAACAAGTTTAGACAAAGTTACAACACAAAAAACTAGTAATATAAACCTATGGTGCGTCGGCGAGGCGCTTGTGCAAAACTTCGCGCTTCGCGCGAAGTTTTGCGACACGCGCCTCGCGGGGAGTCTACGGGCACTGGGTCTGGGCTCGTAACATAAACTTATGCCTATTTTAGCTGCGGTCGGCATGTATGGCTTCCTCCCCAGCAAGAAAAACCTGCACGTAGACCAAAGGTAAGGAGCTAAAACAAATGGTCATAACTTTCTTAAATCAAGTCGGATTTCGTTGATTTTGGTGCCATTCTACTCAGCTCGATGAGCTCTTTCGAATGAGCTATTATTTGCATAGTCGAATTTTTCACTCCAAAAAGGTGCTTGGTCCCCCCTATGGTTTTTCGGTATTTAAGGACCCATATCTCGGCTCGTAGTTGAGTCCGCGGACTAATTTTGGTGTCGTTCGACTCAGCTTGATGAGCTCTTTCGATTGACATATAAAATGTTCAAATCTAAAATCGCCCGGTAAAGTGCACTTTAGCCAAAAATTTTTTAAAAAATTCTTAGAAATTTTTCAAAAAAAATTTCTGAGAAATTTATAAGAAAATTTCGAAAATTTTTTTCTTAAAAATCTTGATAAAAAAAACACAAACCTCAACATCAATAAAAACTTCTTTAAGTACTTGAGCAAAATATCTTCCATTTACATAATTGTCCGTTTTTATAAATATTTCTCTCAAATCGTTTTGACCAACTGAAATAAATAAAAATTATAAAAAATTAATTTAATTAAACCTGGATTGTACTTTGCATTGAATTTATCAAAACGATGAAAACTGAAACATATGTATAGGGAGAAAGTAACGTAAAACGGTTGAGGAAATTAAAATTTAAAAAAATTTTGACAAAAAAAACACTTTAGATGACCATTGTGAGAACAAAATCAATTTTAAAACATTTCCCCAAAAATTCTAAATAATCAAATAAAATACCCTTACGTATTTCTATCAGCATGCACATCCAACATATCAACAGAAAGATCATATGGACTAACACCCATTTTCTCGAATACTTCCCTCATTGTAATTGGCCTTCCATTCTTTTAATTTAAAAATTTTCTTAGAAATTTTTTTTTCAAAATCTAACCTTTAACTGAACAACTTCATCCGCATCTGTCCTCATTCGTTTTTTAATAAATCGAAGCAAATGTCTAGAAAAGTGTTTAGAAAATTTTCTGAGCTTTTTTTACAATTAAAAAAAGTCCGCAAGTATTATGAGCATTTTATGTTTCCAAAATAATTTTTTAAAAAGATATTACTTTGCTATATATACACCAAATATATACACCAAATACATACACCAAACAGTGTATGTCCTTTCAGACTACTAGTAGTTCGAAGGGAACATTCTATATTAATTTTAAAATATTTGCGGACTTTTTTAATGATCAAAATTATCAAAACTAACTTGTGATTCATTGAGCTTGCCGCTTAAAAAACAATTTTTTCATTAAAGAAATACATTAATAAACCAAACCGTGTATGTGTGTATCAACTTTTCGAATATTATAAAAATCTCGATGTGGAACACTTCTCTGTTCTGCACTTTCTAATTGCTCATTTAAAAGGACGTGAAGTTGAAAATGTGTTTGTAAAAATGTTAGGCGACGATAACAAAAAGTTTTTAGAGGGCCTTCATTACATATACGGTTTAACCAATTAAAGTCTCTTTAAAATAATAAAAAAAATTTTTTGAATAATAAAAAATTTAAGGACTTAAGTAGAAATAAAGACAAACGGAAATGTTCGATAAAATAAATCCCCCCAATGACTATTAACTTTTCATTTCCGAGAAAATGCTCAAGAAACAGTGGAACAGGGGTGGTGTCAGAAAGAGAGAGAATCGGGTCAACTTTGGAGACGAAAAAAAAACAAGTCTTCGGGTAACCCACTATGAAAAGTACAAAATTGGGACTATGTACTACAGATCAGGACTGGACGCATTTTTCGAAATGAGGGCTATCTAAATCGTGTGATTTCCTTTACTTCCGGACTACGGATTTTTAAAATTAAATGCTGACTGCAGAAAAAAATTTTTCAGAATATTTTAACCAAAAATTTTTTTTCGGATTGCGTCCAGCCTAACTCAAATGATCTCAATAAATTTATAAACAAAAATTCCTTACTTCAAATATTTTTCACGAGTAATATAAAACTTTTTTAAAGGTTCAAAAATTTCTTTTGTTGATTTGTCTATAACAGCAACCTTAAAATTAAATTTTAATCAAAGAAAAATTTCCAAAAATTTAAATACCGTGCCTCGATGCCTTTCCAAGTCAAATATTTGTTCATAAATTGGCAATGGTTGGTCTAATCCCCAATGATCTTTTGGAGGTTCAGGAGGGTTATATGACATACTGGCAGCTAAAAAAATAAGAAAATTGAGTGTAATTTGAATATAAAAAAGTGAATATAAGGTGTGATTCTGTGATGGAAAGGAAATGTGCGCGTGTTTTCAGTAATTTTGCTCAAGATATTTTTAATATCAGAAAAATAAAACTATTGAGTAAACAAAAAAAAGATTGAGATTAAAAGAAAAAGAAAGAAAGCATAATATGCACACAGTCAAACCTCATTTCTAGACACCCTAAAATTAGGAAATACTCTATTTTTAAGATATGATTAAAAAAAATTTTTTAGTAGACCATTAGGCGGGAAAAAGTTTTTTTTCTAACGGAGTAAAACCGAACTGGATTCAGTGCCAAATTCAAAATCCGATTTCCTTATTAGAAGAAATATTTGTTCGAACACACAAATTAAGATAATAATCCCAATTTAAGGTCAGATTTTTCAGCTTCAAAAAGCATCTAAAAAGAGGTTCAAGATCATTTAAATTAGTAATTTATAAGAAAGCACAGACAATAAACTAAATGAGAGAGAATTGCGTGGTTTTAAAAATGTTTCAGATTAAACGACCTACAGAGATGATCTGCCAAATAAGAAGAGAATTAATTAGTATTTCCTTTCATTAAATTAAAAAAAAGAAGCAAAAACTTTGTTTTTTAATTTCCTCAAAAAAAACTCACAAGTTTCAGTATTTTTTCGTCTACATTTGGGAAGATTAGAAGGATATTTTCCAATCAAAAAATTTCTTGTAGTGCTAGGGAATACTCCACCAACTAATTCCATATATTCACTTCGCAAACGTAAAGCATCGACTAATTGACGAGCTGCACTACGTAAATCTTCCAAAGGAACCTGGAATTTTTTTCAAACAAAAGGAATAATTTTTTTTACCCCTGAAAGCTCTTCACCAGTTAAGCCCTAAAGATAAAAAAAAATTTTCTCGAAATTTTTTTAAATTTCTCAAAGTACCATTCGTTGATAATTAACATCTATAGCATCACGAAATGAATGCATTTCAACATGCTGTGGTAAACATAATTCTCGGTCAATGTCATCAAGCTATACAAGGAAAGAAGAAAAAAATTTTTTTAATCTTTATTTTCAAAATTAGTCAAATTAGAGTTGTCGATTCTTAGAAAAATCTGCGAATAATGGGAATCGAACCAAAGAACCGAACCCCAAAAAATCTCGGTTTTCCGACTCTGTTCCAAATGAAAGAACCGACAACTATACTTTTAAAATACCTTATCATTTCCCATAGCAAAAGCAAATGCAGAAGAAGGAGAAATAGCTGAAAGCCTTCCACCCCCACTTGGTGATGTTGGAGATAACCCTATACTATTACTGCACTGGCTAAGCATTATTCTCTCTTCTGGGCTAACAGCGCCTGAAGTTCCAACTGCTTGTTGCTCCCGAATTGATTCAAGTCTTCCTCTAAAAAATTAAAAAAAATAAAATTTTCGAAAATTTTACAAATTTAGAATTCTTAAAATTAAAAAAAAATACAAAAAAATCAAATAATAAAATTTTTATTTTGCTAGGATTCGAACCCAAGCCATTTTCTTCAAAAATCAACGTCACTAACCCACTACACCAAGGATTCTTCAACTACAAAATAAATCTCAAAGCGAACCCGATCTATTTATTAATCCATTCAACAAGTAATGGACCGTTTAATGAGATTTTGATACCATTCGACAGAGAATTAAATTTTCTACAAATAAAACAAAAATCAAAATTTTAATTTATTTCATAAAAAAGTTATGGCCAAAAAATTAAATTTTTTTGGGCATTTTTCGATGATTTTTTGATAATATTTCTTTGCAGAATTATTTTTTACTTTTTCTGTTGCATTTTGCAGCTAATTTAATTCTTTATTTAAATGATATCAATAACTTAAAGAATGTGTGTAGGTTCTTAGGTAAAAAAATATTTCCTTAAATTATGCAGATAGAGACACTCTCCCCCCTCTCCAACCCCCGACCCCCTTTTATAATTTAAAAAAGAGTAAAATAAAATTCCAAAAAAGAAAAAAAAATGTGGAAAAATATGTTGAATTAAAACAATTAATAGTGTATTTAGCGTTAGGTGTGAAAGAATCTTCTATATTAAAAATAAAAAATTAATTTTATTGTAATTTAACTACAGAAAATAAGGGGCGTTTTCTGTTTGTAAATTAAAGTTTGTTAGATAGATTTTTATAGATAGAGGTTTTTTTTGTGTAAAAAGAGTTTGGTTAAAAGTTAAGTTTTATGAAAAACGTGCTTTTTTCTTGTTATTCAGAAAATTTAACCTTTTTTAAAAAACAACAAAAACCTTTCCCAGCAAAAAAATGAAAATTTCCCGAAAAATATCCCCTTCCTCCTCCCCTCCCTTCCCCAACCCATAATTGTTGAGAATTAGTCATTTTTTCTTTTAAAAAATACCAAAATGTTTCCAACAACTTTTCGGAAAATAGAAAATTTTACTATTTTTACAAAAATTAGGAAAAGAAAAAAAATCCGAAAAAAGGTAAAGAGTAAAGGAAAAAATCAAAACTCACTTATTATATGGTTGTTGTAAAGATAAGCGTCTATTTTGTAATCCTCCACCTCCTCCTCCACCTGCAGAAAATGTAGCATTCCCAGAAATATTGCTGCTATTATTTTCAAAGATTAAAGGTTGTTGTTGTTGATGATGACCAAGTGAAGAAGATGCTCTATCTTTATTTATTCCTTGAATTAATGAACGGCTTGTAGAAATTGTTGTTTTATTTGAAGGAACAGAAGAAGCTTCTGACAGTCTTAGAGAAAGAATTTTTGGTTTTTTTTTTGTTAAAAAGTGAAAGGAAATTTTTTTTTAATATTTTCGTTAGTTGTGAAAGAAAAAGATTAAATCTCTTTAAAGGAATTTTTTAAGGTGCTAAAAAAATTTTTTTAATGTGGTAAAGTGCTAAAAAATTTGCTTCTGAAAAGTTAAAAAAGCATGGTTTTAGCTTTAGAATAAGACGAAACAATTTTTTACCCTTACATCAAAAATAAAACAGTTTCCACCCCTAAATTTCCTATTGGTACTGATCTTTTGGATTATAAATTAAAATAATTAATTGCCCACCTGCTTGAAATTTGCTTTTGTAGAGCATTTTTACATTCCAAAATTTCAATTGGATAATGAGAAAGTTCGTATGGAGAACTTATCACATGCCCGGAAGGTCCAAATGAGAGACTCTGGAAATCGCCCGAATCGGTAGATTCTCCTAAAATTTTCAATTAAATTTTAGGAAATGTATCGTTGAAGAGTTAAATTTCGTGTTTAAAATTAATTCTGATTTCGCCTATGCAATTTTATTCAGCTTTTGTTCGTTTATTAATTCTGGTTTTTTAAATTAATTCTAGCCTTGTTCAGAATTAATTCTGGCTGTTTCTAATTAATTCTGATTTTGTTTTTTATTTATTCTGATTTTGTTTTTTATTTATTCTGATTTTGTTTTTTATTTATTCTGATTTTGTTTTTAATTAATTCTGATTTTGTTTTAACAAAACACCAAACATCAAAACTAAACCCCCATGTTTATTGATCACTTGGGGTTTGGTCATTTAAATAATCAAACAAAATTTAGAATTTATTTTTGCACTATAATTAAATAAAAATCACCCACTTTTATTTCTCAATCTAGCACTTTCCCCTTCATCACCATCCTCATTTTCAGATTTAATATTATGTTTTTGCATATGTTTCGCTAATTCAATCTCAACCTTTTTTGCTTCTTCATCCATTATAGGGTCAGTTAAAGGATCTAATTTTTTAAAATAAAAAAATTAAATTTTTATTTATTTTTTAAAATTTCATTTTTTTTTGAATAAATTTTTCCAACCGTCATCAACGGAAGCAAAATCTGAATATGGACCCGCCTTTCTATCCATTATATTTGAATGAATGGTTTGATGATTGAAATGGGGTGTTTTATGTGTTCTTTTTTATTGCACTCTCCTCCCTAAAATAAAAAAAGAGGGGAATTACTAGAAAAAAATTGAAAGACATGTTAAAGGATTGAGGAAAAAAAGAATAATTTATTTATTGCATGCAAAAGACGAGAATGAATCAAATGTGCATTTAGAGAAAACCCAGAATATCAGCAATGTTAATAAAAACATCTTAAAAATGATGTTTTATGTTTTATTCTGATTTAAAAATCATGTTCAGATTTTGTTTAAATTAAATTCTGATTCTCTCATAATTTTTTATTTGTTTTTGTTGTAATTTAATTCTGATTTTCGTTTTAAAGTGTTTGTTTTGATTTAATTCTGGTTTTATTAAATATTTATTTGTTTTTATCAAATTCTGATTTTCTTTTTATTATGTTTGTTTCAGTTTAATTCTGATTTTATTATTTGTTCTGATTTAAGTCTGATTTTCTTTAAAGTTTGTTTTGATTTAATTCTGGTTTTATTTATTTGTTTCTGATTTTTTAAAACATCTTTAATTCTCTTTTCCCCTACTCAAATGGTGTACTCTCTATCAAATTAATTTTTGTTCAGATTTTAATCTGATTGAAAGGTTTATATGTTGATATTCTGGGCAGAATTTATAAAAGCATTATTAAGCATAAAAGGAAGAAGAGCCCTGTCTTGTTGGAGAAAATCGTCGCTTGGGAACGCAAAGAAAAAAAGGAGACGAACGAGGAAAAAAATTATTATTAAAAAGGTGTGTGTGTGTTTAAGAAATATTTGCTTATTAAAAATAAATAGCTAAAAAATATATATTTCTAAATTAGTCTATAAAATATAATTTTATTTTACTTAACTGATAAGGCTTCCTTAAAAATATGTAAAAAAAAATTGTCCACAAAAAAATTTTTTTCTTTAAAGGTTTCCCAGCTAAAATAATTTTTAAGGACGTCTCCCAGGTAAAATAAATTTATTTTAAAATTAAGAGGAAAATTTTTAAAATAAATTTTAAAAAATCGAAAAAGAATTTTTGAGATGTTGCAATAAATCCATGAAATTTAAGAGAGAATTTGTGTCTCTTGAGAAAAAAAAAGAAAAAGACACATGGGAAAGTGAATCATGAGAAAATATTTAGAAAAAAAAAAATAATTTTTTCTTAACCACGTGAGAGGAAATTGAACTTTAAAAAAGAATATGTGATCCTTTCTGTGTGAAAAAAAAGATAAAAAGATGATGTACTCCCCTCTCCTACAAAACTAGCTTTTATTAAAAAATAATTTTTTAGCAAATGTTTTCCTATTTTTAAGTGTCCTAATAAACTAGTAGTAAGTGTACAATTTTAAGATAATCGATTAAACTAAAAATTAAAAGAAAAGAAAAAAGGATGAAATGCTTGTGCAAACAAAGCAACAAACAACCCAAAAAAAATATTTTTTAAACGAAATATTTTTTAGAAAATAGAAAAAAAAATTTTCTATTTTTTAATCTTTAAACTTCACTAACCTCTTTTAATTTATTTTGAAATCCAGCAAGAAAATAGAAATCACACACAAATTTTGTTTATTTGTTTGTCAACAAGAACACCACTAGGTAAGAGTATTTAGAAGCACAGAGTCAAGTAGCCACAGTTAAAAATAAATAATAAATTCAGTAGATACGTAGTTGTTGTTTTATTTTTTTTGTAATTAATTTAAGTAGTTGTTCAACGTCTTTCTATTTTAAAAAACAAAAAAATCTAACATAAAATTTTAAAAAATCCTCGACAAAAAATTAATAAAATATTTAAAAATTGTTTTTAAAAACAACAAAAAAAAATCAAAAATTCCAAAAAAAAAAATTTTTTTTTCATATTTTATTCACTTCTTCAAAAAAAAATTAAAATTAAACGAGAAATATTAAAAAAGAAAACCTAAAAATCAAAAACATTTACTTCTATTTTTTCACTTATAAATTTAGCAATATAGTTAACGGATCTTCAACATATTGCTTAATTTTTCTCAAGAAGGTAACAGCCTCTCTTCCATCTATTAATCTATGATCATAAGTGAGAGCAACATACATCATTGGACGAATTTCAACCTGTGAAGAATTTTTGGAAGTTTTTTTATAAAAAATTTTATTGGGGTTCAGGGTGACCGATTCCAAACCACTAAAATAGGGCGCAGCCACTCAAAAATGTGGCAGAAATAGAGCAAAATTGTTCAAAAATAGGGCAAAAAATAGGGCACGATTTTAAAAATTAATAAATATCTCAAATAAAAAGCATTATTCTGCATATTTTCACTAGTTTTAAGTAAATTGAGCAATTCAGGCTCAAAATAAAGAGATAAAGTGCGAGAGTCAACAAGAGCACTGCTTTACCTTTCTCTCTTAATCGTGGTATAACAGTGATTAGGGTTGCTAGCCCGAATTGGCTAGCAACCAAGGGCGTAGCTAGGGGGTCGATTTCAGGGGGGGCTAAAGTTGGGTGTGCGCCAAAATTTTGGCGTTTACTCTGGCGTTCTTAACGCAAATTTTTTTTGAACTAAATTTTTATTTTTCCAGCGCCGCAGGCGAAAATTTTTAAAATTTGGACCTCAAGAAGATAGATTTCATCCTTTTTTAGCGCCGCAGGCGAAAATTTTTTAAATTTCGAAGGCCGTAGGCCAAAAAAATCACTTTCTTTACCCAAACCCTTCCCCAAATTTTTCCCTTTCTCCCATTCGGGGGGGGGGGGGGCTTCAGCCCCCCCAGCCCCCCCTGGCTACGCCCTTGCTAGCAACCCTAAAAAAAGGTCGAATTGAGTACCGAAGAATGCCCAAAAATTCGATAAAAATGGGCAGGCGAAAATTTTAAGAAGTTTTGAAGGCTAAGGCACCAGCTTTCTTCGTTTTTCAGCGCCGCAGGCGAAAATTTTGAGAATTTTGGAAGGCTAAGTGACAGATTTCTTCCTTTTTTCAGACATTTCGTTACGAAATGCTAAAAATTGTAAAAATTTTGCAAAATATTAAAAATAGGGCAAAAATATGGCAAATGAAAAAATAGGGAAAAAATAGGGCGAAAAGGTCAAAAATAGGGCAAATGCCCTATAAATAGGGTAAGATCGGCACCCTGTCGGGGTTATGAAACAGGATCTATAGTATATAAAATAATTGGTATTTAAAGCACCTACAAGGACCCTCCCGAATTTTAAGTACTTATTTCCTAATCTTTTTGGGGTATCATTCAATAGAGAACATAGTCAATAACCTACTGCCAATTTTTGACATTTTTAGAAAGTTATGGCCTTTTTATAAAGTCAGAAAATTTATTTTTCAAAAAAGAAACCTTTCCATCAATAGCTACTGGACGATCAAAAATTCCATGCATTCCAAGAATAGCAGATTGAGGTGGATTTATTATAGGCGTGCCAAACATTGATCCAAAAACACCTCCATTGCTAATTGTAAAAGTACCACCTTCCATATCTTCTATTGCCAATTTATTTTCGCGAGCCTTAAAAATTGAATTAAAAAATTATTTTTCTACCGATAATAAAACCTAAGATTTTATATATTTTAGAAATAAAATTGCTCAGAAAAAACCGGAAAAACTAATATAGCCAACGCCACTTACAACTATTCAATAAACGCTAATAACTAGGGTTTCTAATTCTTTGAAATTAGGATATTAAGAATCAAACCAAAGACCCGAACCGACAACCCTGTTAATATCGAAAGAACCATGTGAAAATTTTAAAAATAAAAGAAAACCTTGACTCCCAATTCTCCCAAACTTTTTTCAATATCAGAGTAACTCAAAGATTCCACATTTCTCAAAACAGGCACAACTAAACCTTTAGGTGTAGCAACAGCAATAGAAATATCAGCATAATTTCTATAAAGTATTTCCTCTCCATCAATTACTTAAAAAATTGAAAAAAAATTTTTTTAATCAAAATTAAAACAAACCAGCATTAACAACAGGTTGCTCTTGTAAAGCAATAGCTGATGCACGAACAAATGGAGACATTAAACCAAGTTTAACTCCATGTTTTTTGGTAAATGATTCTTGGTATTTTTTGCGCATTTGCATAACATTACTAATAATAATAATTAGAAAATTTGCGGACAGGCATTTGCTGACGAATTAGACAAGAAAATGTTAGTCCATTAATTTTTGGAACTTTCGGAAAAGAATAAAATTTTATCGAAAAGTCAGCAAATATCCGTCGTCCGAATCAAAATCAGTTATGAGGAAAACTCGGGAACCGATATCCGAACCAAAAATTAAAGATATACGGACTTTTTTCGGTTCTAAATATCCAGGATCACATAAAAAGGATAATCAAAATTTAAATTGGTAAATTCACATGCCCCCAAGGGCGTAGCCAGGGGGTCGATTCCCCTTTCCCCATTTCGGGGGGGGGGGGGGCTTTAGACCCAGAAGCTCCCCTTGCATGCCCCTAAATTTGAAAAAACAGAAGCCCCTGAATTTAAAAATAAGAACAAACAAAAGATCAATTTCATTAAAAGTAGTCAACATTGCATTAGTATTTTGTGCTTCTTTTAATCGCTCAGCTATACGTTGTCTCATTCTATTCATTTTTACACGAGTTTCTGAACGACTTCCTCCAATTATTCCTGTCGAGTCCCCTTCTAGAAAAACAATTTTTTAATTAAAGAAAATTAAAAAAAAACTTGGCTGAAATGCCTGTTGCTGTGAAATTGGTGGCACAACTTTAGGTTTAATTTCAGAAACGTGTTTAGACTCCAATGGCTCTTTAGGCAATTCTGGAACAAGTGGAGGCTTTTTTGGAGCCTCAGAAGGTTCTGAAAAAAGAAAACCTTTTAAAGCCAACCAAATCAAAAAATACCAGCCTGTTTCTCCTCCGGCTCTTTCTTTGCTTTTGACTTTTCTTTTGGAGATTCAGCAGCTGCCCCGCCTTCCGCACCCTTTTCCATTTTATAAATTTTTTGTTTAGCAGTCACTTTTCCACCATCCTCAACCAAAAATTCAACAATTTTTCCAGCAAAAGGAGCGGGAACTTCTACTGATGTCTTTAAATAATTAGAAATTTGAGAAAAAAATAAGAGAAAAGTTTTACTCTAGAATTATTAAATTTCCTAGAAATTTGGGTTCCCACAGGGCTGGACGCAATTGTGGAATGCGTAGAATAGCGTGGTTTTTTGACTTGCGGACTGCGGAAATTTTTGTCAATTGCGTCCAGCCCTAGTCCCCAAGTTTGGGAGGCCAAAAAAACCCATTCACTCAAATTCCAGGGAAAGATAATTTGGTAAAAAAACCGGGCTACCGGGAATTACTAGAAGTCGAAGGCCAAAAAATAATCTATCAAAACCTAGGTAAATTACTGATCCAAAAACCCTCTAAAATAAAAAGAAAGCCTAATAAACCTTATCAGTCTCTATCTCCGCCACAAGCTCATCTGCCTTCACAAAATCTCCAATCTCTTAAAATAAGAAATATCTTTCAAAAAACTTGAAAAAAATCCAAACTTTTTTGCCAACGAATGTCACCCTCCGATATCGATTCAGCAAATGCTGGGCCAAAAACTTCAACAACTTCTCCTCCTAAAAATTTGAAAAATTAAAAAAAAAGTATATTAAAAAAACCCAAAATTGAAGTAAATCGATAATTTCTAAAATTTATTTTCATCACAGAATTTTTTCCAAAAGGATGGACAGCAGGCAATGCCTGAGAAGATAATGCACTAAAACAAGGTGTTGAAACATGCTTTAAAAATGAATATTTTTAATTCCTTCAGAAAAACTTTTAAAAATTACCAAACGGGATAACAACGAAAAACGGCGAACAATGTTGCGATAAATAACCATCTTTTTTTCTAAATAATAAAATGAAAAAAAAAATATTAGAAAATTAAATTTTAAACAAAATTTGACAAAAAATCAAATATCCAAAAAAAATTTTAAGACAGAAAAAGCCTAGACTCTAACGTACAATCAACCAAATTAAAAAATTGGACATTAGAGTCCAATGAAAAAAATAAAACGAGAAAGGGAAAAAATTTTAGAAATAATTTGTTTAGTTTTTAAAAACTTTGATAAAAAAATTTAAAAAAAAAAATAAAAATTATTTTTTAAGGGTACAGCTCAAAACGACGCGCAGCCATAACAACGCAAAGCCATAACTAGAAAATTTTTGGCCCTTATAAAATTTAGTACAAATCTCTTTAGCAGCACGTTGAGTGGAGTCTAAATTTGTCAAGATTCGGAAATTTTGAAGCAAGTTATGGGGCTTTGCTTTGTTATGGCCATGCGTTTGGGCCTGTCCCATTTTTTAATAAATAAAAAATAATTATATTAAAAATTATTTAATAAAATTAAAAAAAATTTAATTTTAGTGTTCTTTTTTATGTTTTAATATTTGAACATTATCTTCAAACCAAAATTTCTTTTGACATTTTTCACAAAAATATTCTTTTCCTTTAATTTTCTTTTCATCAATTAAATTTAAATTTAATTCATTTTCTAAAGCTATTTCTTCCTTTAAAAAAATTTTTTGTTTTTCAAAAATTTTTTTTTCTCAATTAAAAAAAACCTCAACAGAACCAAATTTAAATTCATTAAATAATTGCTCATTTTCTCCTTCTAAAAATTTATTTTTAATATATTCTTCACCATTAGCAGTAAAAATGCCATAACGCAAATGTTTTGGAGGGTCTATTCTTCTTCTTAAACTGTTGAGGAAAAAAAAATTTTTTTTATTAAATTAAAAAATATTTTAGGTAGAAAATTGTGGGTGTAGGGGGGAAAATTCAAAATCACATATAAAATTATCTTTATTTCTCTAAAATTTATTGTCTAAATTATTTGTTAAATTTCTATATAAATATTATCATCTAAAATTTTCTTTAGTGAATCGAGAGCTTTACAGAGAAAATTGGACCATGAAATTAGATCAAACTAAAAATTAGATCCTGAATTTTCTTTTTAGTTGTAAGATTTGAAGTAAAAAAAAGTTACGGGTTTTTTTTAAAAATAACAAAAAAAAAATTAAATTTAAAAAAAAAATTTTTTTTTTCACAAACCTAAAGGAATTTTGCATTCTCGAAAATTTAACAATATTTTTACAAACATCTTTATAATCAGCATATTCATCATTATTTAATTTTAATTCAACAGATTTAAGTAATAAATGCCTCAATTCTATAGCTTTATTTAATACTTGTAATAAATCTTCTTCTTCAACAAAATTAAATTCGATAAAACCATCACAACAAAGAATGTTTGGTTTGACTAGTGTTATCTTTAAAAATAGAAAAAAAAATTTTTTTAACGGGAAAATTATGATGAATTGGAAAAAAAAAACTGAGGTTATTAAAATTTTTGGAGGTTAAAAAGCTAATAAACGGCTATTAGAATTCGAAAAAAAAATAAAATTCAAAAATTGGTACCAGGTTTTTAAAAAAAATTTTTTTTTTGGTTTGAAAAATAAGAGCCTATTTTCGAAACAAAAATGCTTCAAAAATCGAAAAATACTACTAATATTCTCTAGTAATAGAAGAGGGAAAAGGAAAAATTTTTTGGGAAGGGCTCAAAAATTTTTGCTGATTCTTACTACAGGCCTGCAAAGGATTCTGATCAGTTCTCCTTATTTCCAAAAATTTTTTTTTGAGTAAACATCCTTTTCTACTAGAAAATTTTTTCCTTAAAATAGACTACTTATTCCCCCAAAAGACATAAAAATATTTTTATTTACAAAAAACCTCTTTACATTTCTAGCAATTATTAACAAAAAAGTTGCTGGTATTCTACCAGTATTGCATAAATAAGGTTTTGTTGTTTCCAATAAAAGTCCATAAAAAATAAATTGGTGTTGAGAAGAACGTCCATCCAAGTCAATTTCTATTCGAAGAGCTTCTGGTCTTTGACCTAAAGAACTATTTGGGTGGATAACTACAAATGGTTTTGATGGTGTGTGTGCAAATTGGTCATGCCCTTCCTGTAAAATTTTTGAGGAATTTTCTTAAATGATAGAAAAAAAAATTTTTTTAAAAGGCGAATACAGCCGAAAACCTCACTTAATTAGATAGCCCTTAGAATTGAGAAATTTTATCTTAGAATGAGGGGTAACTTAAATCGGGGGATATCGCTTGGGGGATATCGCTTGGGGGATGATATCGCTCTCTCCCCTCAATCCTTCCTACCCGAATCAGTGAGCAACCAAAATTTTTTAAAAACATTTTAAATCGAGATATATCTTATAATAAGTCCGAAAAACTCAAATCCAATCTTTAATAGAAAATTCTGTCTTCTTACACGAAAATTATTTGCTGGATCGACCACCGCATATTGAGGATAAATTCCCATAGCAAGAATTAATTTTAATTGTATAGCCAAAATATCGTCAAATTTATGAGTTGCTAATTCACGTTCTAAAGCCTTTCCGGAAGATAAAAGTGAAAATTCCAAATGTTGAATTTGATCTTGGGTGTTCTCCAACATTTGAGGGCCTTGAAAAAAAATTTTTTTTAGTTGTTTGTGAAAACTTTTCGAGTGAGTTCTGTGACCCATCGTGAGTCTATTCCGTCACAGAGCTACAAACATTGTTTAAAATTTTCTAATCTGTAATGCTCTGATGTGGTTCAATTTTCAGATTGTTCAGATATAACAAAACATAGTAGGTGCCCCAGATTCGAAAACATAAAACAAAGGTTATGCATAGCCCTGCGAAGGAAAGGGTTTGCTCCCTCTTTCCAGAAAAAACAAACACCCCAACCAGGGATGGGCCGCACTAACATAAGAAAAAGGTCCGAATGGGGGGGGGGGGGTTATAAAATTTTATTCTGACCGGGTTTAAGCAGAAGAAAGACCTCCGAGTTTCTGATAACCCAAACTATCCATTCCCCCAAAACTAACCTCTTCTTTCCTTTTCTTCTTCCTCTTCCAATCCTCTTCCACTTTTTTCCAAAATTGTATCAAAATGTTGTCCTTCTCTCAAAATTTTAGTTTTTTTTCCTTCATACCCAGCTTTCTTCTTCAAATCAAAAAGTTTTCGTTTTTCTCCAACAAGCATTCTTCTTTCTTTAGAACTTAATTCTTCCCATTCTTTTGATTCTTGTTTTGGAATTAATTCTGCTTGTTCTAATATTTCTTTAAATTGTCTTCTTAATTTTGTTATTTCAAAAAGTCGAGTTTCTTCAATTCCTAATTGACGTGCCCAACGACGCGTATCTTGCCCTCCATCCATTCTCAATTTTAGCCATTCTCTGTAAACACGTAAAAGTGTAAAAGGATCTCCAATATCTGACAAAAGATGTTGTCGACTATTTACACAATCAGAATCACGAAAAGAACGGTTGGTGAAAGGTGATTGTACTGATAGACCTGCAGCTATAGTTAATGCAATTTCTAATTTATTTAGAACACAGGCATAGATTAACATCTAAATATATTAGAAGAAAAATTAAGGGAGAAATAATAAGAATAAAAAGTCCCATAAGTCCAATGGAGATTTCAAAACACAAAAAATTATGAATAGAGAACGGGTACACGACTAATAGGCGCGGCCGAATAGGCGCCATTTTTTCGGCGCAGCATGTTTTTGGCGTTTAAGCCAAAAAATTTAAATATACAAATAAAACTCATTTTCATGAGTTCGATGAGCTGAGTCGAGTGATACTGAACCCAGCTTGATTCTTAATTATGAAAAAAGTTATGATCAGCGGAATCTTCGCTGGAAAAACTGTTTTTGTGCTGCTACGGAGGGTAGGCCGGGCATGGTCTTCGTCCGCGCCTATTCGTCCTGCTCCGTAGAGAACAGTTTAATTTCATTTGAGGGGCACCATTTTACAAAAATATATTTTACTAACCAGAGATCATTTAATGCCAAAACGTTGAAATGCCATTCCCCTAAAAGCTGTTGAAATGCCAAACAGTGGGGTTCGACATTACAACAGCATACCTCAAAACAGGAATTGGGTTAAAAAACTTCAAGGTACAGGTCAGGCTCAAGAGAAATTCTATCCTTAAAATCTGGCTATTCTCTATTTTACTTAGTACAGATTTAACAGGAAAAAAGAAACAGGGAACTTCCCCTGTCCTCCATAAAATTCTTAAAATAAAACCTTGCTAATCGGAATATCAACAGGCAATCTAGCCAAAATAATTCCAAGTGGAGTTAACATTTTCTCGTTTAAAGCATTCACTACACCTTGACTTTTTAATGATTCCAATGTTTGATTTAAAGGGCCAATTTCTGGACTTTCAAGAAAAGGAAAATCGCGAACATCAACTAAAAATAAACAAAAAAATTGTTCCTTCTGCCACAGAAACTTAAAAAAAAACTTTGCATATTCATATCCAAAATTTGTAAAATTAAAGTATCCAAAGAAACTCGTTTAATTTCTGGTAAGGTAAAATCTTCCATTTTAGAAAATTCTTCTTCAGAATAAAGACGAAAACAAACACCTGGACCTGTCCTTCCAGCCCTTCCTGTAAAAATATCCAAACTATAAAAAAATATATCTAAATATCAGTAAGAGTTAGGAGAATGTCGAAGAGGTAATGAAAAGATGATTTTAAGTAGAACTAGTAAACAAAAGGATTTCTTACGGAATATGCCGTAATACCAAATAAATAACAAACAGAATATTAGGGAAAGAGCCGATTTAAAACAAATGGGTAAATTTAGATGAGTCCCAATATCAAAAAATATTTTTTCTTAGTGTGAGCGTTTCAGGGCATAGCAAGAATATCAAGAACGTCAAAAATTTTGTTTAATCAAATAAAAATTAAAAAAAACCTTTTCTCTGATTAGCACTAGCTTTAGAAATCCACGTTTCTGCTAGTTTGTGAGTTCTAATTGATGGATCATAAACCATCAAATTTTCTTTACCAGAATCAATTACAAAACGAACTTCATCAATTGTTACAGACGTTTCTGCTATATTTGTTGAAAGGATACATTTACGAATTCCTACTGGGGCAAGGTCAAAAACCTGAAAATTTTTGGAATCTTTTAAAAGAAAATAATAGAGACAATTCACTGACAAACAGACAATTCACCGACAAAAAGACAATTCACTGACAAACATCTCCTCTTTCACTACTTTTGTAATTCACCGAAAGACAGACAATTCACCGTCAAACATCTCCTCTTTCACTACTTTTGTAATTCACCGAAAGACAGACAATTCACCGACAAACAGACAATAATTCACTGAAAGACAGACAACTCAACGACAGACACACAAACAACATCTAAAAATCATTCAACCTTTTGTTGTTCTTCAACAGAAAGTGTACTATGCAAAATTAAAATAATCCATCTCTTTGTAAATTCAGCATATTCTTTACAGGCATCAGCAATTATTGAAATTTCAGATATTCCATTTAGAAATATTAAAACATCCCCTCTTTCACTACTTTTGTATTTTTTGTCAATTAATTGTAAAATATTTACATATGGACCAGCATCTATTTTTGCTGATTTTTTACGAGAAATGTCAACTTCTCTTATTAATGGAGGCATATATCTGTTGAAAAAAGGCTCTTAAAAATTCCCAAAAAAATTTAAAAAACCTCAATTCAATAGGAAAAAGACGTCCTGGAACAGATATTTCTGGCGCTTCTGGAAAATAAGAACGAAAAAGTTCAATATTTATGGTGGCTGACATTAAAATTAATTTAAGGTCCTCTCTTCGTTGACAAGCACTTCTGAGTAAAGCAACCAATAAATCACCGGAGATATTACGTTCGTGGACCTAAAAATAAAATTTTCTTAATTTGAGGATTTTAAAATTCTCAAAATAAGAGGTCAAAAAAGAGGAAAAAATCAACTTTTGTATTTGATATTTTCATGGAATTTTCGGTCTATACAATGTAGAATACATGATGCAAATTAAAGTGGACAAAGACGAGATCTCGAAAAAATCGAGGTTATCAAGATCAATATTTTTCGAGATATCTCCTACGACCCTTGCAGTTCGGCTCATAGCGAAAATATCCCAATTAAAAAAATTAACTAACCTCATCCAAAATAACCACATTATAACGCTGTAAACCAGGATCATCAACAAGTTGGCGTAAAAGAACCCCTTCTGTTAGAAAAAGCATTCGAGTTGAACTTGTTTTTGTTTTGTCAAATCTTTAAATTTTCATACTTTTCTAACCCAAAAAAGGCAAAACCTTGTTTGGTAGGCAATTTCAGAATCAAATTGTTTAAGCATTTCAAGCGCTACTCTTTGGGCGAGGGCTTAAAAATAAATTTTAAGAAAAAAAAATAATTATTTTTATTCAAAAACCTGTGCAAGCAATCCTTCTAGGCTGGGTGCATGCAATTTTGGTGTAGCCAGCATTGAGTAAATATTGAGGTAACTAAAAGAAAATATTTTGAGCTAAAAAATCATCACAATGTTTAGTGTTAATAGGATGGGTTATTCGCAACCTTTTCGATTGCCAAGTTTTGATGTGGGGATTCTTACAATTAGTATAGTTAATCTAGAAATCTTTCACGGAAAATTTGGAGAAAAATAATTCCAAATAATTAAGGAACTTATAACTAAATTTTAAAAGACGTAATCCTACCGATCCCGTTAAAGATTATGACTATACTAAACGCAAAAAAATCAAATTCCATTCCCACAACCCTAAAAATACGTCACCAGAACCAACCCACAGTTCAACATAAAAATAAATTTTAAATTAACCTGTGTACTTTTTCCACAGCCAGTATCACCAGCAATTAATAATATTTGATTCTGTAAAAAATAAAATTTTTAAAAAAATTTAAAAACCAAACATTTTCCAATTTTTCACGTAATTCATCTTTGCTTTGATATATAGGCAAGTTTATTTGTCCACTTCTCAATTTTTTTAGTTTTTTGAAATTCCTCGAATTTTTAAATTTGTAAAAGAGGGAAATGACGAATTCAAATTGTTTAATTACAAAAGTGGGAATCTGAAAAAAGAAAAAAATTTTTCCTAAAAATCTCAAAAAATTCCCTTACATTCCTCAAAGCCAATTTATCTGCCACATTTTCGCCAATAACCACATTTGTTGTAAAAAATTTATTAAATTCAGTTTGGGGAACTCCATGGGAATTACAAGGAATATCTTCATCAATTTCTAAAAGGTTAGTGTTAACAGTCTTTTTTGAAGTGCTAAAAAAGATTTTGTATTTTTTTTTAATTTTTTATAGAAAATTTAAAGTTAAATACCAAACAAAAATTCTTTTTTTCCCCACACACACCAAAAATACCTAAAAAAGTCCAGATTTTGTTGATTCCGAGAAGACCAACGCTTTGTTCAATACACCCCGTCAGCAATAGAAGTACAAGAGGGTTTTTAGATGACCTTGCGGAACTGACCTATTGGTTGGGTTTTGGCTTGGTTGGCTTAAAAACCCCCAAACGGTTTTTGTATTTCTTCCTAATACCTTGAGCTTATCCAATAAAGGACCATGCTCGAACAACCACGATCACATGAGCGGGTTCCTATATATGCCATAAGTTAAACATTGCTCTTTTTAAATTAATATAACCTTAAAGGAACCATGTAATAAAGATCCGAAAAATATTTAAAAAATACTTAAAAAATAACAACCTATTAGCAAGTTTTGTTTCATAACGAGAAAGAAAAGAAACAAATTCCTTGTAAAATGCAGAATCTTTGTTTGCCACTCCACCACTTGAAGAAAAATAGGCTTTTAAAAGTTGACTTTTATATTCGATCCATTCAGACATTTTTAAAATTTAAAAATAATTAAAAATTTTTCTCAAAAATAAAAAAAAATATTCAAAATGCCCCAATAAACATTTAAAAATTCATTTCAAAAAATTTAATTTAAACACATTTATTTTTTTAATATTTTTGAATAAAAAAAAAATAAAAAAAAACACAATTTATCCAATCATGTCGTCATCTTCTTCATCAGCTGCAGCTTCAAGTGCCTTAATAAGAAAAAATATAAATTAAAATATTTTAGTGGAAAAAATTCAAAAAAATTGGCCCCATTAAAACAAAAATTTTTTTGAAGATTTTGGTAAAAAAAAAAGTCGGAGATTTCTGAAATAATTCGACATTTCATAGGATATGTAAGAATAATAAAATTAAAATAGGACATTTCATCCCAAGGAGATTATCATAAAACAAATTATTTGTCCATCCTAGATGGTTAAGGCACATAAAATGGGAGAGAACCCAGGGCAAACAATTCAGTTAACATTTAATCAAGTCGGCCAGGTTCTCTTCCCATCCATTTCATTTGTTTGTTAAATAAACTTTTAAAGAAAAGGTCCTTTTTGCTGACAGGTCTTGAACCGCATTTGGGCCCGCCCAATCCGTAAGGCCTAGAGATTTTGGCCCAAAGGACTAGTTTCTCCATTCAACCTATCAACAAAAATTTTTAAAAAAATTCACAAACCTCTTGCTCCCGTTTACGCTGTTCTTCAATAGTTTCAACCTCTGGATTAGCATTATCAGGATAACGCAAAGCCTTAACTGCATGACTATGTAAATCCAACAATTCCTTAATTCTTTTGTCAAATTCAATTTGTGGCTCAGTTCCTCTATATTGATCATCCGCCTCCCCAAATTTAACATATGGCTGATTTTTAAATTCTGGATCGTTTGTAACAACCATACCACGAAGAATTCCTTCTTTAAAAACTTTCATAACTGTATCATGAGCATCCTCAACTGTTGGAGACTTTAAAAAATATTTTAAAAAGGATTAGAGAAAAATTAAGAGAGTAACAATTAAATTAATTTCCTAAGTTAATAAAACCAAGAAGGGTAAAAACAATTTTTAAATTTTATAGGCAAAATCAAATTATTTCTAATGAAGTTGAGCTACTTATAAGGAAACATCATCTTACTAGAGATCGGTCGGGATATGGACCCAGGCCTGGGTTTTCCTGTACCCAGAGTCCAGGCAATTTTTTGACCTTACTGGGTTTTTTGGACCTGGGTTTTTTCCTGGACTACAGTCTCAGGATCCAATCCAGGTTAATAAATCTACCCTAGAGTCCAGGAACAGGTCCAGGCTTTTCAAAATTTCCGATCACTATCATCATCAAATGATAATTTAATGGTACCATCTGGTAGAAAAACTTCAACTTCATAATGCAAAACTCAAAAATTTGACTGGTAATAGCTTGACCAACGCCCTATTAAAAATATTTCCAAAAAACCTGTAATTTAGTAGCCATATCAGAAATAAAAATACGAGAATAAGTCAAAGCAATTTGTCTAATTGCTGTTCGAATAACACTTTGATGAATACGTCCAACTAAAGTCATTGTTTTATGTTCAGTAAATTCAATGTCGAATTCTTCTTTTACTTTTTTGTAACCTTCAACATCTCCCAATTTTACAACTTGAAAAAAAAAAATTTAAAGAAAATTTTAAAGAGAAAAAATTTCGAAAAAAACCTTTAGTCAAACGCATATAAGGAAGTAAAACTTTTTCAAACTCTTTGGCACGAAAAAGACTTCTTTCGGGTATTTCACCAATTAGAAGCATTACAAGAACCATCCACTGGAAATCCAAAAAATTTTTAGAAAGGGAGAATTTTGTAAAAATAATTATGGATGGTAGGAATAATCAGTGAAAATTTATTTTGCAATAAAGGAAAATAATCAAAAAAATACATGGATCATCAATTTGAAGGGATCACCGGTGAAAGAAAACGAGTTTGCAGAAAATTGCCAAGTTTCTCAAAATCCTTTTAAAATTTCTTTCCCACCGAAAAAAGAACCGCATTTTATTTAACATATAAAAAATGCAAGGATTGGAAAAAAAAATAAAGAAACACATTTGGTTATCCAAGGGATCACGGTGATAAAAACCTGAGGACCCTTGCCGAAATTTCCAATTTTCGCCAATTCACTTTTAAAATTCCTTTTCCCCTCAAAAAACGCCCCAAAATCGATACGAAACAAGAGGACCGTTGCCAGAATCTCCGATTTTCGCCATTTCCCCTCAAAACAAAAACACTCCAAAAGGGTTTTGAAGCGGCCCTAAAGAATCTGACGAATTTCCCAACCCCTACGTTAGAATACCTCAAAAATAAAAAACACAAACCTTATTAACTTCCTGTTTAAATCCAATAGCCCCATTTGTCGGCGCCTTTCTCAAAGCAATTTCAAAATATTTTTTAGCCGTTTTGTAATTATTTAAATTAATTCCCTTCATTGCCTCAATTAATCCCAAATAATAAAACCACCGAGCCCAGTCATTATTTGTTGCACTTTCAGGCAATTTGACCGAAGAAACAAAACGTTCAGCAGCTTCATAATCATTAGAAATTATAAAAGATCTCAAAATTTTTATTGCTGCCGCAGCTTTTCCTTTCAAATCTTTTTTGGTTTTTGATTTGATAAATTCATCATTTATTTCCCTTGAAAAGAAAATTTTTAAAAAAATTAAAAAAAATATTTAACCAAACCCAATATCCGCCAAACACACATTCGCAGCAATTTGGCCATTTACCGGTATATTGCTTGTATCAACTTCCATTTATAGAAAAATTCTCTAAAAATTAAATAAATTTTTCAGATTAAAAAAGCTAACAAAACGAAGGGAAAATGAGGGATTTCTCATCATAAAATCCTTCATTTCTCTAACCGTCTCTCTTTAATATGCACTATTTTCTTTTTATTTAATAAATGGGATAAATTGTCATTTTAATTTAATTTGGGTAGGGGACCTTTCAGAGTAGCCGTTTCAGAGTAGCCGATTCAGAGTGGTTCCCTATTAGTTCGTCAATGATGAGTTCGTCAATGATTAGTCCGTCAAAATCAGTTCGTCAATGACTTTCGTCAATGATTAGTCCGTCAATAAAATAGTGCCAAATTTAAATTGTTTCAGTTCGTCAATGCTAAGAACTTTTTAAAAATATATTGTAAAATAGTAATTTTCATAAGAATGCTAATTTTCAGCTAAATGATAAGAAATTGTTCGTAGATAACGAACAGGATCGCAGTCGATTTTCAAATTCTGCAAATAACTGTTGAAGATTACTATCTTGACGAAGATATATAGTGTTTCTCTTAAGCTTATCTCATTTTTAGGTACGTTTCTTTAATCTGTCACAATCCTATCCCATCTAGAAAAGTCTTTAAGTATCCGCCTAACAAATTTACTAAATAACGGTCTCTGGTTTTGAAGAACCATTTCTATTCAACAAAGAAGCGGTTAGACTTAACTTCTAGGAATTGAACTGGTTCAGGTTTTCCATTTGTTACCAGAATTATTAGAAGAATATTCACCATCAGTGGAGACATGATTAAAATTACTATTAGATTAATGATTTTGGGCTAAATGGGCTGTTACATATTTACGCTATCATCTTCTTATATTTTTTACAATAAGAATATTGCCAAAAGGTTTTTACTTAAGTTAACAAATGTAAACTAACAATTTATTTCCTATTCCTTTCAATTTGGAGGAATATTTATTCCTATTCCTTTCTATTCAACATTGACGAACTGAAACAATTTAAATCTGGCGCTATCTTATTGACGAACTAATCATTGACGAAAGTCATTGACGAACTGATTTTGACGGTGCCGTGTGATTTGGGCAGTGGTGAATTGGGCAGTGAGTTATTTGGGCAGTGAGTGATTTGGGCAGTAAAGGTTTTTTAAAAAATAATTTTACACGCAAAAACAATTTGAGTAACACTAGAAAAATAATTTTGAGTGATTTGGGCAGTAACTTATATTTTCTAATTATTAACACAAAAATTTGAGGTACCGAAGCCCAAGGTACAATGTTTAAAATTTTCCCTAAATGATAAGTAGTTTTAGGTACGAATAATCGAGAAATAGGTCCCTATTTTAGGTTTCTTACGTCTTAAGATAGGGTCAAAAAATCTAAAAAAGGCCAAAACATGTTTCTTTTGAAAAATATGCTGGATTTACTTTAAGTTAAAATAAAATTTTTTTTGTTTTTTAAGTCACTGCCCAAATCACTCAAAATTATTTTTATAATGCTACTCAAATTGTTTTTGCGTGTAAAATTATTCTTTAAAAAACGTTTACTGCCCAAATCACTCACTGCCCATTTAACTCACTGCCCAATTCACCACTGCCCAAATCACCAGACACGATTTTGACGGACTAAAGTCCGTTCCAAAATAGGTTGACACCCCCTAATTTTTCCGATAAGTCAACTTAGGTTTGTCCAATTTTTATAATTTCTTTAAATATTGATTTAGCAGCAAAAATTACCCTATTTTACAAAAAATTTTAGAAAAGCAAAAATTTTAACAAAAGTTATGAAAAATTTTCAGAAAATGAGGTGTTCCAAAATACATTGAACAGTTTGTAAAACCTAATAAAAAAGCCCTTAAGCAATTACTAAAAATGAAATAAAAAATTCTATGAACATTTCTATTGATATTGAGTTAAAAAGAAAAAAGAACGAAGTCTATAACTGTTTTCTTCATCGAGATCTCAAATCTCGAAAATCAACGGGAAACCGGGGTACAGTACTTCAAAAAATATTTTAACCC